>CM060918.1:836677038-846677038 GCA_030737875.1 Allium sativum | reverse complement strand
GTTGGTATCAGAGCTTTGGTTTACAAAGCAGAGAATAAGACACATTAGAACCTTACGAAAGAATTCACCAGATATTGGATTAGTAATATCCAATTAAAATGACTCGTTAGAGATAGGATCAGTAGTATCCTAGAACGGGTGTGAAGAGTATATTTTTCAAATGAAAACATTTTTGTTTTGAAAATTTAAATCTACTATTCGTATTTGATTATTTGTTTATATTGATTTTGGACAATTCAGTATATAAAGAATTTGCATATACGCCTTGCAAACGTATATTCAAAGTTTTGATATACTGGATAGATATGGAATCACATTCTAGTCGCCCGAAGATGGTACTGATGATTGTCATGACATCATCAGTATTTATGTTCGTGTTTCGAAGGTGTGATTTTCTATATATTTCCATTAGGCTGGTGTGAGAACCAAAACTTATATATAGCTACAATACATTGTTGTGAATTGGCATCAAAAACATGATTTTTTGACTATGTATCAAAGTTATCAAATTGAGAACTCTAATCCACTAATTGAGTGATGTTTGTGTTGTTTGTTTACTTGTTTGGTAATTTTAACCGTTTATGCCTAATTGAATCAAATATTGAACTATATTGAAAATTGGTCGCATTTGCTTGCATATATGTACTTACCTTGAACAGGTCATAGCAAAGAGGCTAGAGCCGAAGAATAAAATTTGTTTGCCCGACAAATAGGTACATGTTTACTACATAATTTACTGTTTTGTTTGGGTGATGATGATTTTATGAGCCTATTGGCTAGCCGCTTGGCTTTTTCTTTTTCTTTTTGAGATCTGAAGGACCGGGGAAGCTATTTGAAATTCCCCGATGCTCCCGGTGCAGGGGAGGTTATGGCGAAAATTTAGGGTGTTAGCCAAATTTTTGAAATTTTGAAAATTCTCAGAAACTGAAAAGTTGGAGAATGGAAGCCAGATCGAACATAGAGTTGAATAATCAAACCACTTTCGACTTTGTTCCTTTTCGGGGACGAAAAGTTTTAAGTGGGGGAGATTGTAATAACCCGGAAAATCTGGGCCAGTTTAAAATTTTTATTTTGGCAATTTTAGCGAATTTTGATTATTTAAAATGAATTATTTTAAATAATATCGGCGAGGAATTTATTTTGAATATAATTCGAACGTATATATTATATACGCCGTCGTTAGAATATAAATATTTATATATAATTATAAATAGAATTGATAATGGCGCGGTAGTTCGATAATTCGATTTCAAACTTCAATTGAATGTACCGGTTGCAGAACAATCCGGATTTTAGTGAAACCAAAAACATTAGGATCTAATTGATAATATCTTTCCAACGAATCCGACCAATCGAAATTTCATAGCGGGAATCAAAAGATATGTCCAGTTGAAAATTCTGAATAGTCTCTATGGAATTCAGGCCCTTAAAAATGGACATTTTGCAAACGACCTCGGATTTCGATGAAACCACTTTTGTTGGGTCCGTGATGTTAAATTATTGCTAGGTTTTAAATTTCATAATTTTTGGAATCAATATGTGAGCGTGGCAAAGGAAAACGCGTTTGATCAGTTTCAGTTGATTTTAATCGACTGGAAAATGGCCATTTTTCAAACGGTCTCAGAATTCGACGAAACTAGTTTTGTTAGGACCGTATCGTCAATACGAAGCTAGAAAATATTTTTCGGGAATTTTTCGAGTTAGTATGTGACCCCGGTAATTTGAAATGTGCGTTTAAAATTCAATGTAGTGATTTAAATGTAAATTCAAAGGAAACTGATCGAAACGATCAAATCAACCTACGATACATATCCATTGTGTTCGGAATGGGGGTAAAATGCTATGGACGACAGGCGGTGGGCCTCGTTTCGAGGTCGTATGTAAAAGTCAACTTTTTCAAATTAAATAAATAAAAAAAATGAAAAAAAAGAAAATATCTTCTTTCTCTCCCATATTATACGCTGGCCCCCCCTCGTTCGAATTTCATTATACAGATAAAAAAAAACGAACTCGAGCCTCGCGATGCAGCTCCAGGCCTCCGCCGCCTCTCACCGACGATCCTCCCCCCCCCCCTAGCATTTCTGATCCTCCGCGTCCCCTTCTTCCGTTCAGACCCTGCAGCCCCCCCCCCTTTTTAAACCCTAGCGCCACCAGCGGATGCCCGAGCCAAACCCTAGCCCCACAACGGCCGCCGCCCCCTCTGGTCAACCTCGACCACCAGCCCACCGACGCCAAAAAACCCCCCCCCCCCTTCAAAAAAAAAATCGCTGTAGGTTAGTTTTTATTTTTGCTTTTAGTTTAATTATATTTATTATTTGATTTTCTGATTTTGTTTTGATTTATATAACATAGAGAATCAATGTTATATATAGAAAATGGTATTAAAAATTTGATTTTTAATATATATAACCATGTCATCGAAATAAAGATTTGATTTTTATATGAATGTCATCGAAATAAAAATATGATTTTTATATTTTTAAAGTATTAAAAATATAATCTTTTATATGTAGAAAGATAGAAATATGATCTTTGTATTTTTATAGTAATAAAAATATGATTTTTATATTTTTAAAGTATTAAAAATATAGTCTTTACTATATAGCGACCATAAAAATATGATTTTTGTTTAGATAGAAAATTAAAAATATAATTTTTACATAAAAGGAATATTAAAAATATCATCTTTATATGTGTAGAAGAATAAATGAGATTTTTAATAAAGATGAAATCTTTATTTTAGAAAAGGCGAAATCTTTATTTTAGAAAAGGCGAAATCTTTATTTTAGAAAAGGCGAAATCTTTATATGGAAAATAGCGTGATAAAAATATAATTTTTATCTATATAACATAGTAATAAAAAGTCGATTTTTATATATTGAATAACATAGTAAAAATTTGATTTTTTTATAAAGTATAGCGAAGTAAAAATTCAATTTTTAAAAAAGGTATGAAACAATTATAAAAATATGATTTTTAAATTGAAGGTGAATAAATAAAAATGTGATTTTTTTATTTTAAAGACATCAAAATATAAAAATGTGTGATTTTTATATATGTAGTGGCTACGGGCAACGAAGATGCAATAGCGATGAAGATTTCTATCAATGAGGTGCCGTGGAGCTAGGATAGCTATCGGTGAGAATTTCTCACCTTTCAATTTCTTTTCTAGTTATATATATATATATATATATATATATATATATATATATATACTAGGATGCAGACGGTGTTTAGTAGCACCCGACACAATCGTCCACAGACCATGGACTTGTTTGTTTGGCTGTCTGGTTATTGATTGCGATATTGGTTTGAATGTGGTTTGTGGTGTGAAAAAATCGAATCGATAAATTGGTTAGGATTAGACGTGCGCCGTTATAAGGCGAAGGAGTAAGGCTAGGTTAGACTCTTACTCCAAATTTTGTGGTTTGCATAACGAAAGTGATTTGATTGATATGGGTATGGCGGTGGCCATTATTAGACCGGGGACAAGGCTAGGCCTTATCCTGTTTCTAGTATCGTGCCGTTATGCCGCTGAAATTTTCTAAAATATGTTAGAAAAATAAAAATATCATTTTTATTGAATAAATGAATTGAATAGGAATTCATATGTTGAGATAAAATATTTTATCGTTAAAAATATGATTTTTAACGTGAAGTGAATAAAATAAATATTGATTTACAAACCAGACGGTTTGTTTATGTACACCTATTTGAAGGACATTGATTGGGTCGATAAATTTTACACATCACCCAACTGCACAAATAAAATCTGTGTTTGATTGTTTGAAACCCCACACGGGTGTTGGGATGAAATTTGAAGTTCACTCATCCTGATTGATTAAATATGTCGATCGATCGATTGACAGGCTGTTATAAGCGTTAGATATCTATATTTGATGCTTATACAGTGTAGTGCACTTTGGTTGATGGTTGATTATTTTTCAATGCTATTATACATGTGTTGTATGAAAATCCATATAATTAACTTTATATGGTAATTGATTGGGCCTCATTCCAATTTGAAAAATAAAGATTATTATAAAATAAAGGTTCATGTGTTGACAGTACTCATCCATTGAGATTGGTCATGTGTTGAACGAAATATTTTGATAATAACAACTATTTTGAAAAAGAAATATTTGGAATAGAATATTTGAAAATAAAGGAATATATGAAGCCGTGTTGATTAGATTGACGCCATTTTGACGAAAACGATTTCGAAATGAATTGAATTGAAAACGATTTCGAAATGAATTGAATTGAAAACGATTTCGAAATGAATTGAATTGAAAACGATTTCGAAATGAATTGAATTGAAAACGAATTCAAATTGAATTGAAAGCGAATTGAAATGAATTCAAATTGAATTGAAATTTGAATTGAATAGAAATGAATTTTAAAACGAATTTATAAAGAAGAATTCAATTTTGATTTGAATTAAAAAGGAAGTTGAAATTGCTTTTGAAACGAATTTTAAAACTATTTATATAATTCGTTTTAAATAGAAATCGACGAAATATATATTATATATATTATATATATAATATAATGGCCTGAATAGAATGCGCCGCGCCGCGGCAGTTCGTGAATTTCGACCATTTATTTCAAACGGACATTACGGGAGATCCGACCGTCGGATTCTCCTAAAACCGGAACCGTTGGGTTCGTATCGAAAAGAGCTTTCTAACAAATATTAGAAATTAGAAATCTAACGGTTGGATTTGGAGATACGTCCAAATCAAATTCGAAAAAGGTCGCTGTAAGTGCAGTTCGATGGCCGTTGATGGACATCGACTGTACGGGCCTTGATAAAATTATTAAAAATAGTAATAATTTGTGTAAAATCATAGGAAATGATTTAGAAAGGATTGGGATGAAAAACTCCATATTTGAAAAGATAAAAATAGGTTTTTATCGAAATGAACTGGTTTTGAACTAGAATTATAATTCTATTTATTTTTAAGTAAATAAATTGAATTTAAAAAGGGTTTTAAAAATAACCAGAATTTCCAATGATTGCATTGGAGTGGATTTGAATCGAAATTGTCTTCGGAATATTTCGATGTTGGAATTCGTGATTATACAGGGGGTTGTTATGGAAATTTGAAAGATATATATTTATATCGTTATTTCCAATACGACATTTGTTAGTCGTAGAATTCGATATTGAATATAAGTCGATATATTTTCTATTCAGAGCCTTGTATTGAATATCGAATGTGATTTGGGTTTGTCGTGAATGGTGTCTTCACTAACACTGTTCTTGAACCCAGTTGAGAAAAGATTAAATCTTTTTATTTAGATTTAATGAAGTGTACCAATTAAATAATATTTAATTGGAATTGAATGGATATTGATTTTTGGGTTTATCGTGAATAGTGTTTTAAATAACACTTGTTCTTTAACCCGATAATTAATGGAATGTGATTTTCGGTTTATCGTGAACCGTGTTTTAAATGACACTGATTCTTTAACCCAGTTAAAGATTAAAACTAAGTGGAGTTTTAATGAATCTTTAATTAGATTGAAATGATCGAAATTGGAGTATCACCAGTTTTGCTCCAGGCGATAGCTAAATCTTTAATTAGATTTGAACGTGAAATGGTAATTGAATTTACCGATAGCACCGTAGTGTTAGATATGAAGTATAACCAGTTTTACTTCATGGGATGAATAGGTTGGGATTGGGAAATAAAATAAATGATTACTTCGGTGTGGTACGCTAATCCCGACTAGTTTGAATTGATATTCAAAGGAGATTAAAGAATGAATTTAAAGAATTTATCTTGGATAAAATTAATGGGGACTTTTCCCAAAGTATAGGAATATTTGAATAAAAGAATATTCTGAATTGGAATGAGGCGTATGTTGTGTTTGTGTAACACTTTTATAATATATACGCGAGTTATTCAGAAAGACCGGGTTTATCCCATTCTGAATAACTGACTCGACGTGGTGTCGAAGATGAAGACGATGGTCGAAGACCGGAAGTCTTCACGTCATTTGGGTGATTACTGATTATCTTGATTGGGTTGTACACCCAAGAAGATGGAAACAGTTGGTGATCGTCCAGACGTACTTGGAGATCGATGGATATGCGGGGTACTAGGCGCCTCCGGTTTCGTTCAGACCCAGAACGGACTTGTAAATGGACTGTGTGTCTGACATTGGATTTTAGTCTGTGTGATTGATCTCTATTAAATATATATCTGTTTGGCGGTGGAGAATTTATTCTCTTGCTTAACGCCCTTCTCTGAGACGTACGAGCTCAGGGGTTATATATTGATGGATATCAAACGCATGGAGTGAATTGCCTGTGTGGCATGCCTAAGTGGCAATTGATCGAGGCTTCTGTTGAAAAGCAAAGTCTTGTGGTGATGATCGAAGCATGGCCTGTGTGGCGTAGCTTTGTGTAACGTTGATTCGCGAGTATCACACCCGGTATGAACCAAAAACGGGAGACGGACCTCAGGGAGGACTTGTGTTTCTTTCTAGCTAGAAGTGGCGTCAGTGGTTTTACATGCCCTGACGAGTTTGACTTATGTGGTTGTTGCTGTTGCGAGGCGCCTCGATTATATCGGTTTCGGCCGATGCATTCTGGTCGGCTGACGGACCAGACTTACACCCCATAGGGTGGGGAAACGTAGTGTTCAGGCATAATAATCCACATCGGTGGACCGGCCCTGTCGCTCCATGGGGCAGTTGCGGCTGTTCCTGAGGCTCGGGCTAGACAGTCTCGAATCGGTTGAGGACTATCTTTTGCCTCGGTTCATAGACGGAAATCCAATTTCCAAATACGTGACATTTGCGGTTTTAATTGTAAAACTAGTATGGCGACATGATATATGGTACTTATGCCGCCTATGATTGATACTTATGATTTGAAGTTGTTTTATACACTATGCACTTATTATAGTATCAAATGATTTGTTTTAAAACGTATCAAGCATTCTTTGGCTGTTATAAGGGAAAACCCTATCCCCCGGCTTGCGTTGCATTGTGTGATAGGACCTGGGTCTTATAACAGCTTCATTTTTCTTTATTTAGCATTGCGCTGTTTGTTTTATGCACTGGTATTCTTGGGAGGAAACCCGTTCCGTGTTATACGGCGTGGTCCCTTGATTTACCTAATGATTTAAAATAAAGATTAATAACTGTTTTAGTTCTCACACCAGTCACATGACTGACCTGGAGTTTATTGTTTTAACCTAAACTCTGGGTGCCCTTATTTTGACACGGGCAGCTAGTAGTTTTGGTTTTGCAGATTTATATTCACAGGATCCTGGTTTACAGCTGGAACGATATCCGGAAAGCTTTGTATCCGTATATCTCCTTCTAGTTGTGTATTGTATTATTTTCCGCTGCTATGTATTTAAATGTAATTTAAATCTCTGATATTTCTGTGTAATATTCATTTATACTCTGTATATTCTTGTAATCTGATGCATTGTTGTAATATACAATGAAATGTTCTTCTGTTTGCGTTCTGATTTGTCTTGTCCTCACAGTAATTCGTTCTTTCTCATCTCTTCGGAGACCGGGGAAGTTTCGGGTCGCTTCACATACTGCTGAGGAAAGATTAGGAATAGCCGTCAAAATTGAGAGACAATTAGGATATAATTCGAAAGCTTAAAGCAACGTCAATTAAATCAAAACAACGCCTACAACAAAGGATAGCATCTCCAAATTCAGAATTCAGATTCCTGAATTGAAGATTCGTCATACGTTGTAAGTAGAGTGCTATTCCGATGTGAATGAACAATTGAGTTTTGATTTATGTAAAATGAGAAATGGAATTGTACTTAATTTAATTTATGATTGTATGTTGCTATGATTCTTATTCTGAATCGATTTGGGATATTGTGGTATAACGATGTTAGGCCTATTGGATGTTTGCAAGTATATGATTCACGTTAACGACCATATGTTGTGGTAGTTTATTTGAGATTCATGCAAGTATATGATTCACTATTATGCCAATATGATGTACATACTTTTATGATCACTTTTAGTGTGTAATTGGATTCAATTAAGTATTATGGTTTATATGAATTGATGTTGGAATTGGCAACGTGATTCAACTGTAAAACCATACTTTTGTATTAGAGACAAAAGTAAGCATTTTTATGAACATGACTAAACTATGTTTGGTGTTATGCCTAGTTGAAAACATGTTTTAGGCCTATGTTGTTATCAAAATCATATGATGATATATGTGACACATAATTAAGTTAGATTTACATTCCAATTGCAAGTTTACTTGAATAGATTAAAAACCATGATTCATATTTAGGTATGTTTATGCCATGATTATATGAATAGAATGGTTCATGTTTAGGTATGTTTATGCCATGATTATATGAATAGAATGGTTCATGTTTAGGTATGTTTATGCCATGATTATATGAACAGAATGATTCATGTTTAAGTATGTTTATGCCATGATTATATGCTATTACAATGCAAGTTCACAAGTGCCAAACTTATGTTAATTAGTTCGCTATGTTGCAAGTTCATGCGTTCACACTCCCCTTTTTATGTTACTTAGAATATATAAACACCATGTTCTAAGCCTCCTTTTTTTTATGTGGCTAAGTTGGGTTTAAATGTTAAACCCAACATATGTTATATTGTAGGGAACGTATAAAACGGGGGTAATGACGATTGGGTTAAAATACAGAACATATGTGTTGGCATGTTTGACGCATGCCAACAACCTTGAAAAACAATTAAGTGGTATAAATTAATTTTACCCAATAAAGATGAATTTGAATAATGGGCTGCAAATATTTACATATAAAAAGGAAAGAGACAAAATATGTAAATTTAGAAAATACGATGTGTTTAACCCGAGGTGGGATTGAGTTGTGATGTAAACCTGCCCGGAACCGCCCGGCTGTCCAGTAGTCACAACAATACCTATCCAATGTGGGTGGTTAAACACGGAGCCCAATAAGGACCCGAGGTTAGACTGAGTTGTGGCGTAAGACTGCCCGGACCTAACCGACAACAGGCAGCCACAACAATACCTGTCTAATGTGATAGGTCGAGGCTTTAATAAGACAATTAAGGCTGGGTCAGGATTGATAGGATTAAGTAAATTGAATTAATAATTAATCAAAAATGGAACATGCTAAACTATACTGATTGAATTGGGGGTGTTAGGTTTACAAAACACTTAACCAACTTAGCATGCTGGCTAGAATTAGAAAACCTAGTAGTGGGGGACCCTTTTCAGCAGTAACCCTATAAGGTGTATCAGGATACCCTAAACTAGGCAGGGTGGGGCACGATTACTGGGCAGACTGTAAGAGGTCAAATCGACGGCGGTGGTGCAGCAGTGTAGGTTCTAACGGGGTGCGGGCGTGCACACACTCCGGCGCAGAAAAATAAGGCACTGGGCACTAGTAGCATACCTGTGCATTCTAGGATTGTGTCGGGCCGCCACCATGGGACTTGATACACCCTATGGTGGGACCAACATAGGTAACTACAACATCGGGGGCCGTAAGACACATGTAACTATGCGAGTAGGAGCCGATCATTAGAAATGAATCACTTCACCCTGATTATGGGGTGCCTGTTGGGAACTAGTTTATATGGATGCAGAGATTAATATGGGGTACGATAAGTATATTCGACTCTAGACAACTTAACTTAGTTTATGGTGCTTTCCCATTTCCAGTTTATACTTATCATGCCTAGTTCTTTACTCATAGACTGAATAGTCCTAGACTTACTCAGGCTTTATGTCTGACTCTACTTTTCTTTCGTCCCCCCCAAGGTCCATAGGGAGGGAATACCGCAGCTTGACCAGTTTTCACATCCAGCTTGAAGAGAAAGAATGTATTGCTTGGATCTTTTTCCTTTTGGACTATGGCTTTGGACAGCAATTATGGGACTTTTGCAGTTTACTTATGTTTTTATGCTTCTTTAAATAATGTAATCAAGACAGTTATGAAGATGTTATGTTTTTGGAAGTATTGTAAGACAAATTATGGCATGGTTTATGTAACACGTATTTTGTTGAAATAAAAATTGCTGTTGTTTTCCGCTGTTCAAAAATATGTGTATTTATATATGTCTTGTGTATCTGTGACTTATACTTATAAACCTTCACCAAAATTAGGGCATTCCATTTGAGAGTGACCCTAACGGAGGTGGTGTGTTTCAACAGTCAATTACCATATAATTTTATTTATATGGATTTCATACACACATGTACAAAACAACAATCAAACACAGTCAACCATCATCCAGAGTGCATTACACAAATTCATAAGCGTTAAATATATATAATTAACGCTTATAACAGTCTGTCAACCCATCGATTGACATACAACTAAATATTGGGATTAGTGTATGTCCAATATCGTCCTAATACCTGTGTGGGGTTTTCAAATAACAAACACTTGTTATTATTTGTGTAGCTGGGCGATGTGTAAAATATATTGTCCAAATCAATATCAGTCAAATGTGTGTACATAAACAAATCGTCTAATTTGTAAATGAATATTTATTTTATTCATATACTGGTTAAAAAATATATTTTTAACTATAAAATATTTATTTCAACACCTGAATATTTTTAATTTCCATTACACCTTAAAAATTATATTTTTAATGATTATATATTTTATTCAACACATGAATATTTTATTTCCCATCACAATCAACAGTCAACACGATACAATCCAATCAAACAAGTCGTCCATGGTATGTGGACGACGGTGTCGGGTGCTGCTAAGCACCGTCTGCATCCTAGTATATATTTTAACTAGAAAATAAAATTTAAAGTGAGAAGTTCTCACCTTTGGGATCCACTCCTCCAATTTTATTTCTGAATTTCTGAATCTTTTGGATTTGTCCAAAATTCCAACGCAGTCCTTTGCATGTTGTTCATAATAAAATCACATTTTTAATATGATGTTTATATATTAAAAATCATATTTTTACTTCTCTATATATATAATAAAATCATATTTTTATTTCGCTTTCTAGATAATAAAAATTGTATTTTTATATCGATCTTTACATTGTAAAAATCATATTTTTATAATTCAGTTTCACATACAAAAATCAAATCTTTTTATATTAAAAATCGTACCTTTTTGTTTTTAAAAATCATATCTATTTGTTTTTTAAAATCATATCTTTTTGTTTTTAATATATATAAAGATTGAATTATTATCATGTTAATCGTATAATAAAAATCATAGCTTTCTTACATTAAAAACCCGACCTTTGTATGTATATTTTTTTTTAGAAAAATGGCATATTTATATTTCAAAAAATCAAAATTTTATATTATAAAAATCATCACAAAAACAATTTACATCATAATATATAAATAAAGGGAAAAATCACTTTTCTTTTGGTTTATTGAGGAGGGGGGTTCACCGTCGGAGGGGGGGGGGGGGTTCGGTGGAGGAGGCGTAGGTGGTGGGGTTCATGGTAGTGGATGGCTAGCGCTGAGACGCGACGGCGCCAGGAAGGGGGGTGGCGACGAAGAAAGTTGAGGGACAGGGGGGGCTTCAGAACATTGGGTTTTTTTATTTGGGGGCTCGGTTTTTTCGTTCTGAGAGAATTAGGGTTTTTAAACCCTTTATATATAATTTATTTATTTATTTCCAAAAAGTGTCTCCTCCGTTGGAACTCCAAACCGAAGCCAACGACTATCGCCGCTAGCTAATTACCCCCATTCTGAACACAATGGGATATGTTTCGCAAGCCAATTCGGCTGTTACGATCAGTTTTCATTTAAATTACAATATAAATCAAAATATAGTTAATTTAAACATACATTTCAATTTATTGGGGCCACATACGGACTCCAAAAATTCTGGAAATATAAATCTGGCTATGTTTTGACGACATGGTCCTAACAAAACTAATTTCGTCAAATTTGGAGACTGTTTGAAAAACGGTCATTTTCCAGTCGATTAAATTCAAATTGAAATTACCAAACTCGTTTAAATTCATCAAGCTCACATATTGATTCCAAAAGCTATGAAAATTGGAATATAGAAATAATTTGACATCCCGGATCCAACAAAAGTGGTCTCTTCAAAAACGGAGGTCATTTACAAAATCACTATTTTTATGGGCTATATTTCCATAGCGACTATTCTGAATTTTCAACCGGACATAACTTCTTATTCCTGCTATGAAATATAGATTTTTCAGATTCTTTGGAAAGATATTTTCAAACAGATTCAAATATTTCTAGTTTCACTAAAACCTGGCTTATTTTGAATCATGTACATTCATTTGAAGTTTGAAATCGAATTTTCAAACTACCACACCATTTTCAATTCCTTTTATAATTAAGTAAATATTTATATTCTAACTTCGATTTAAATAAATATATACATTCTAATTCTATTCAAAATAAATTTCTTAATTTTTATTTTGACTTCAAATTCATAAATATATTGGCAAATCAAAGAAAATTATATAGGGTTGATAAATAGAATTTACATGTTAAGTTGACTTATATATGGTACTCTGACTTGATTTATTTTATCATATTGTTTTATATATGATAAAGTTGAATATCATCTTTGTTTTGTCTAATTCGGCTGTGATTATTATTTTGTTTTGCATTGATGGTATATTTTAAAAACATGATTAAGTTTACAAAGTGTTTTGACGTTATAAACACTTTGAACTTCATGGCATATCTATCATAAAATAATGTTTATAAGAATACTTTTGGTTTCGGGATTGGGATAGACTGGACTATGTTGTACCAATGGACCAAAACTCCATCTTGATCGATCTAATTCAGGATCGCTACCTGAATCGGTGCTTTTAAATTCGCTCATCTACCATCAAAGGTCAACGGTCTGCTACATTGGGCAATTTTGTTGTTTCGATCGGGATTCCTGTTCGGTGGGTCACGGACTACAATAGATGGAGGCGTGGGGGTCCTTCATGTAGTGTCATGAACGAGTAGCATACGGCCTTCACCTTAGACCGTCTTGGTTATCCTGGGTTGATCGCCAGGTGTGTTATTGGCGCTATGAGTAGATTACAGTGCAGATGTCTCGATGCACGCTCATGCTCTGCCACTATGAATTTACAATATTAGCGTCTGTTTATTTGGTATGTTATGAGTCGAGTTATATTTTGAAACGACCCGCATTCTACGCATCATAGAATCGTAGAATATTTATTTCTTTCACATACGAAGTCGTATGGTCATGTAACTTTGGGAGACGACTATTAGGGTCATTTCCCATGTTCACGATTTTTCCCGATTTTTAAATGACCATTTTACCCCTAGTTATCACTGTTTTGGCCATAACTTTTGACTGGAAAGGAATTTTGACCTGAAACCACTTCCATTGGCTCCGGATGATGGTTTCTCTTTCCGTAGAGTGGTCACATTAGCCAAACGGACTCACCGTTTGGGAGATATGGCTGAAACAAGTTTCAGATGGTTAAAAACAGCTTAATTGGGCTTAACCGGGTGATTAGCAGCTAAGCCCAAGGGGAATTTCGGGTTTAGGGGTATATGGAGGCTGATTAGGGTTAGAAAACATTTCTTTAGACATTTTCCAGCCGCCACTTTCATTTCTCTTAACCTAGCCATGACCTCCACTCTCTAAATCTCTCTAAAACACCCAAAATCACTTCCTAATCAAGGATTAAGGCTTAGAGGCATCAAATCAAGGGAGATTAGCACAAGGACTGAGGTAGGGCTGCTGTTATATATTGGAATTCGTGCAAATCAGAGGTTCACTTCAGATTTGGAAGTTTCATTGTGGCAAAGGTGAGTGATTTGCATAGTTTTTGCACTAATTACGGTGATTAAGGGTAATTAGTGTAGATTAGCGAATTTATACGTAAATAAATTCTGGAAAATTCTTAAAATTCTAAAATAATGTTTTAAGGCTCTGTTAGAAATTTGGGTTAATTTCGATGTGTTTTGCTAATCGTATGCTTAAACATGATTAAGAGGGATTATAGGAAAATGTGAGGTTTTGGCCACTTTTGATCCATTTTGATTCATTTAAATTGTTGTTTGTTGCTTGTGGTTGCTGTTACATGTTGCTATGACCCTTTGGTATGCTTTGTGATTGATTCCAATAGTTAGATTGGTTGAAAACGCCGTCGAGAGGCGTATAAACACTTGCTGGAAAGTTGCAGGAATTAGTGCAGGAAATCGGATCGGATCGCCCCCTATCCGACCCGAACCGCCCATTTCCCTTCACCACGAACTGAACCGGATCGTTATAGCAAAGCAAGCTGCGCCACGAGCTGAAGGATCCGAGCCGATCCGGGAAGTCGCGATTCAAGGCTTGGTGATTGAAGACTCCGACCCGACCCGCCTGGAGGGATAACGACACGATCCGATCTGATCACCTTGAGGACAACGAACCAGAGACTCGAAGGAGGGCGAAGGACTTGGAGCTATGACCAGGAGGCGTGACCCGAGCCGTGGCGTGGTGGAGAACCCGATCCGATCCAGATGGGACTGGAAGCCACGAACCGATCCAGTGTACCATGAAGGACTCCGATCCGACCCGAAGTAGCAGTCACGAACCGAGACGATGAAGACCACGATCCCAATGATGATGAAAGGTATCCGAACCGATCTGGTGATGATCCAAAACCCGAGATGCAAAGGAAGTCCAAATGAGAAGTTAGAGCTCAAGATTCAGATGGGAATCAACGAATTCGCTTCATGGTTGGGCTTTGCTGCGGGACGCATGCAAAGGAGTTATCGACGTCTATAGCTTTGGACCACTATGGTAGGAGGTACGAAGGCGGGTTCAGGGCCATTATGGCATCGGTAGAACCAAGGGCTACGACCAATGAAGTGGGTCATTGAAATGTTTGGTCATGACTCCAAGTGTTTGGCTTGGTCACAGCAGGGTTTCTACAAGTCGAGATTCGTCGTTGTCTCAGTTTGTCTAGTGTTCCAAAGTGGTAGATGTCGTATGCTTTACGCACTGAGTGAGAGATGTGAGGATGGTTGCTATGGATGGTTTGTTTGCTATCATTATGACATACACACCCCACCCCCGTATTCTTACACTATTTATTATGGCACCTTAGAGCATTGTACGGTATGTGGTACTAACTCTTTGGTTGCAGGTCCAGGTTCAGGTATGGTTTAGTATACCTGTTATTACTCTGCTTAGATGCTTATCGCTCATACCAGGCTTTATGTCTGACCCAGAGTTTTATGTCTCTTCTTATTACTCTGGGTGCTCACACGAGCAGACTAGAGACAGGTTTGCTGGTGATGCACGGGTAGCTGATCCGGAGACGAGCAGGAGGCTTCCACGTAATATATATAGTATTCTCCCTGTGTTGTTGAAGATCACTGCTTGGGCATTGGTGGTGTATCTTCTACTTTAGTTTTCTTTTGATTAGAGACAGTAAATTTGGAAAGTTGTAATAAGCTGTATTTGGATTTCCGCTGCTCTGATGTTGACATTGATTATTAGTTATCAGCTTATGCACTGTCTCGCCTGTTTTATGTCAAGTATGTTATTATTATATTTTTATCCCATGCGCTGTGAGACCTTCTACAGGCTCCTTGATTAGTTCATTCTCTTCCTTCCTTCCTTTGGCGACCGTCCTGTGCTAGTCGGGCATGTGTACAACGCACTTTCGGAGGAAATGCAGGCTGGTGCGGGGCGGGCCGTCACACTTGGTATCAGAGCTCTAGGTTGCATAGTTAACCTAGGGAAGTTATCAGGGAGAGATAATATGCGTATACGAGAGAGCGTATTTGTGATTATTTTGGTTTTCAAAAGCTATATATATATACACTATTAGTAGTATAAGGATGAAGTCGTACTGCACTAGCACCACTATGGAGTCGTTAATCGTTTCCTTTTTCAGATTGACGATGAGCCGATATACTAGAGGTGCCGGTAGGGGAGCCAATAATGGGAATGCTGCTGACATGAGGACGATGTTTACTGACCTCATGAGAGAGATGCTTAGAGATGTGCAGAGGGCAGCTCCCAATGGTGGAAATGGTGGTGGTCCAATAGTGCAGGCGCCGACGGTCGACTTCGCTAAGCTGAATAAGGATTATACTAGCCTTGGTGGGAAGCCGTTCCACGGAACAGAGTCGGCTACGGATGTTCAGGATTGGGTGGATAGTTGCGAACGTATCTTCGAGGATTTGGGTATCGAGGATGCGATGAAGAGAAAGCTAGCGTCCCGTCATATGCAAGGGCGGGCAATGAATTGGTGGAATGCTATAAAGGCAGCTACTCCCGAAGATCAGATTACTTGGGAGCAGTTTAAGGCTCGCTTTAGTGAGAAGTTCATTCCAGCTGGTCAGAAGTCAATGCTGTTTAAGAAATTCTTGGAGCTCAAGCAAAATGGCAGAGCTGTCTCGGAGTATATTGCTGAATTCGACACTTTGTCGAAGTACGGGTTATCTCTTATTGATACTGCCGAGAAGAAGAATGAGAAATTCATAACTGGTTTGGATCAGTACTTGGGGGAAAAACTTATTAACCACATCGATGAGTCGTTTGAGTCGATTGTAGGGAAAGCATTGAGGTCAGAAAGTCTCTACCCTAAGCCGAAAACTGAGGTTGCATCTGCAGAAGAGCCAAAACCACAAGCAAGTGGTGGAGGCAAGGGTGGTTCCCAGAATAAGAGAAAGCAGAACCAAGCTAAGGATGGCCAGAAGAAAAAGAACAAGCAAGATGTGGAGTGCTTCAGTTGTGGTAAGAAGGGCCATTATGCTAGTAATTGTCGGGCCAAGCCAGCAGATAGGAAGTGCTTCAACTGTGGCCAGATGGGACATCACAAGGACAAGTGCCCACAGCCCCCTAAGGAAAAGCAAATGGTGAAAGCATATGCCCTTAATGCTATTCCTTCTTCGTCGAATGCCCCAACCGCGACAGAGAAGGGAAAGAATGTCGTCATTCAAGGTATGCTTTCTGTTTATGATGTTCCTGTTAGAGTTTTGTTTGATACCGGAGCTTCCAGTTCTTTCATATCTAGTGACCTGGTAGATAGGTTGGGATTGGAGCCCGAGATTGTCGATAGACCTTTAGTAGTGACGAACCCGATTGGCGGTTCGACTAGCCTTAGCATGATTTGTCGTAATGTGGTCTTATCGAGTCATGGATGCATGTTTGTTTGTGATTGCTTTGTTTTGGGCTTTACTGGGTTTGGCATTATTTTGGGAGTAGATTGGCTCCAAAGATACGGGGTGGTGGTAGACTGTGAGGGCTTGTTGGTGACAGCTAGAGCGGATGATGGGCGGATGATAGTGTTTGGTGGTCTACCCAGTAAGGGGGTATTGGCTAGTTTTCTAAACTCCCTCGACATTCCGCATAGTGAGTTGTCAGGTTTGCCCGTGGTTAGCCAGTATCCGGATGTTTTCGAAGAAGTGACCGGACTTCCACCACACCGAGAGATTGAGTTCCGTATTGATTTGGTAAAAGATGCCAGGCCTATAGCGATGCCACTTCGTCGTATGGCACCAAGAGAGCAGCGAGAGCTCGAGGTGCAAGTCAGCGATCTTTTGAAGAAGGGATTTATCAGAAGGAGTGTTTCTGAATGGGGAGCACCAGTTGTGTTTGCTACCAAGGCGGATGGTTCCCTTCGTTTGTGTGTAGACTACCGCGAGTTGAATAAAGTGACGAGGAAGAACAAGTATCCTCTACCGCGGATAGATGATTTGTTTGATCAGTTGAGTGACGCGAGAGTATTTTCTCAGTTGGATCTCACGACAGGTTTTCATCAGCTTAGAGTGGAAGCTGAGAGTATAGCTAAAACGGCATTTCGGACGCCGTCTGGGTTTTATGAGTGGTTGGTCATGCCATTCGGGCTGACCAATGCCCCAGCATATTTTGTGGATCTTATGAATAGAGTATTCAGAGATCAGTTGAATAAGTTTGTCCTTGTGTTCGTTGATGATATTTTGGTCTATTCGAGGACAGAGGAAGAACACAAGGAACATTTAAGAGTAGCGATGGAGGTGTTGAGAAAACACCAATTGAAAGCAAAGTTTTCTAAGTGTCACTTCTGGAAGAGGGAAGTGAGGTTCTTGGGCCATGTTGTATCAGAGAATGGTATTGCCGTGGACCCAGCAAAGGTGGCTACGGTACAGGATTGGCCTACGCCCAAGAATGCAACAGATGTAAGAAGTTTCTTGGGGTTAGCGGGATATTATCGTAAGTTCATCCAAAGTTTCTCCAAGATAGCAGCACCATTGACCCAGTTGACCAAGAAGAATCAAGCTTTTGTCTGGGATGAAAGGTGCGAGAATGCATTCAGAAGTCTAAAGGACAAGTTGACAAGCGCACCAGTGTTAGTCATTCCTAACGGGGATGAAGAGATGACGGTATACACGGACGCCTGTGGTACCGGACTGGGTGCTGTATTGATGCAAGGCGGTAGGGTTGTAGCTTACGCAAGTCAGCAATTGAGACCGCACGAGAGAAGATACCCCACCCATGATTTAGAATTGGCAGCAATCGTGTTCGCGTTAAAGATGTGGAGACACTATCTCTTAGGAGAAAGATTTGAGCTGTTTACAGATCATAAGTCGTTAAAGTATCTCTTCTCTCAGAAAGATCTGAATCTCCGTCAGCAGAGATGGTTGGAGTTCTTAGCTTCCTATGATTTTGACATCGCATACACACCAAGAAAGGGCAATGCGGTGGCTGATGCATTGAGTAGAAGACATGCCAGCTTAGGGGCTATGTTACTTGAATGGAAGCAACTGGAGTTTATCGCGGGGTTTGATTTCAGACCAAAGTGCGAATTGGATCCAGAGATGTTAGCAAGTTTGACGATCAGACCCACTTTGATTGAGCGGATCGACTCTAGTCAGAGGGACGATCCTAACCTATTGGAAATCATCTCCAAGTTAGAGATGGGTATCGATGAGGAGATGAACAAGTATGGGCTTGATCGAGATAGATGGCTTAGAAAGATTGGAAAGCTTGTTGTACCCAATGTCAATAGATTGAGGGATGAAGTGCTTAGAGAATGTCATCACTCAAAGCTGACTATACACCCCGGTGGTAACAAGATGTATCGAGATATGAAGCAGACTTACTACTGGGAAGGGATGAAAAGAGACGTTGGGAAGTTTATATCCAAGTGCATGAATTGCCAGCTAGTTAAAGCCGAGCAAAAGAAGCCTAGTGGGTTGTTACAGCCCTTAGAAATTCCCGAATGGAAATGGGAGCAAGTCTCGACGGATTTCATCGATGGTTTACCAAGGACTAGATCGGGACATGATAGCATTTGGGTGATTGTGGATCGATTGACTAAAAGTGCAAGGTTTATACCAGTCAAATCGACCAGAACGGTAGCTAAGTTAGCAGAATTGTATATGAAGTGGGTAGTGAGATTTCATGGAGTACCCAAAAGCATTGTGAGCGACCGAGACCCGTTGTTCACTAGTGGGTTTTGGAAGAGCTTACAAGAGGCTCTAGGGTCAGAGTTACATCTCAGTACCACATATCATCCTCAGACCGACGGTCAGACGGAGAGGGTGAACCGTATTTTGGAAGATCTCTTGAGAGCATGCATATTGGATTTTGGTGGATCATGGGATGACCATTTACATCTAGTAGAGTTTGCATATAATAATAGCTACCAATCCAGTATCGGTATGGCTCCGTTTGAAGCTTTGTACGGAAGACCGTGCAACTCACCATCATGTTGGATAGAGACTGGCGAGAAGTTTATGCTTGGACCAGATGTGGTGAGGGAAACTTCAGATAAAATCAAGACCATTCAACAACGAGTGAAGGCTGCCCAAGATAGGCAGAAGAGTTATGCCGATAAAAGGAGAAGAGACTTAAAATTCTCCGTTGGCGACTTGGTGTTTGTCAAGATTTCTCCGTTGAAGAGCGTGATACGATTTGGCAGGAGAGGCAAGTTGGCACCAAGATTTGTTGGCCCATTCCCTGTTCTTGAACTAGTCGGGAATTTGGCATATAGAATTGACTTACCGGAGAAGATGGCGGGAGTTCATAACGTATTTCATGTTTCCCAACTAAGGAAGTTCGTTCACGACTCAGATATGACTATTTCACCTGATCAGTTAGAGGACTTCGAAGTAGAACCCGAGGCGGTTGGGAACCGCAAGCCGGCCCGTATTGTCGAGCACGACATGAAGCAACTTCGAAGGAAGGCGGTGAAGCTAGTCAAGGTACAGTGGAGCGAGGACGAGAAAGATTGTACTTGGGAGACAGAGGAGAACATTAGGAAGTCACACCCAGAACTCTTTGCCTGGTAAGATTTTGACTTCGATTTAGTTTTCCGCATGCTAGGATAGGTTTGTTTTGCTTGTTTTGCATGATTGATTGTTGTATGTGGTTGTTAGGCATGCGGGATCTTTTGTATGTTTTGGGTTAAGGAATTTCGGGGGCGAAATTTCTTAAGGGGGGGAGAGTGTAACGACCCGCATTCTACGCATCATAGAATCGTAGAATATTTATTTCTTTCACATACGAAGTCGTATGGTCATGTAACTTTGGGAGACGACTATTAGGGTCATTTCCCATGTTCACGATTTTTCCCGATTTTTAAATGACCATTTTACCCCTAGTTATCACTGTTTTGGCCATAACTTTTGACTGGAAAGGAATTTTGACCTGAAACCACTTCCATTGGCTCCGGATGATGGTTTCTCTTTCCGTAGAGTGGTCACATCAGCCAAACGGACTCACCGTTTGGGAGATATGGCTGAAACAAGTTTCAGATGGTTAAAAACAGCTTAATTGGGCTTAACCGGGTGATTAGCAGCTAGGCCCAAGGGGAATTTCGGGTTTAGGGGTATATGGAGGCTGATTAGGGTTAGAAAACATTTCTTTAGACATTTTCCAGCCGCCACTTTCATTTCTCTTAACCTAGCCATGGCATCCACTCTCTAAATCTCTCTAAAACACCCAAAATCACTTCCTAATCAAGGATTAAGGCTTAGAGGCATCAAATCAGGGGAGATTAGCACAAGGACTGAGGTAGGGCTGCTGTTATATATTGGAATTCGTGCAAATTAGAGGTTCACTTCAGATTTGGAAGTTTCATTGTGGCAAAGGTGAGTGATTTGCATAGTTTTTGCACTAATTACGGTGATTAAGGGTAATAAGTGAAGATTAGCGAATTTATACGTAAATAAATTCTGGAAAAATTCTAAAATAATGTTTTAAGGCTCTGTTAGAAATTTGGGTTAATTTCGATATATTTTGCTAATCGTATGCTTAAACATGATTAAGAGGGATTATAGGAAAATGTGAGGTTTTGGCCACTTTTGATCCATTTTGATTCATTTAAATTGATGTTTGTTGCTTGTGGTTGCTGTTACATGTTGCTATGACCCTTTGGTATGCTTTGTGATTGATTCCAATAGTTAGATTGGTTGAAAACGCCGTCGAGAGGCGTATAAACACTTGCTGGAAAGTTGCAGGAATTAGTGCAGGAAATCGGATCGGATCGCCCCCTATCCGACCCGAACCGCCCATTTTCCCTTCACCACGAACCGAACCGGATCGTTATAGCGAAGCAAGCTACGCCACGAGCTGAAGGATCCGAACCGATCCGAGAAGTCGCGATTCGAGGCTTGGTGATTGAAGACTCCGACCCGACCCGCCTGGAGGGATAACGACACGATCCTATCTGATCACCTTGAGGACAACGAACCAGAGACTCGAAGGAGGGCGAAGGACTTGGAGCTATGACCAGGAGGCGTGACCCGAGCCGTGGCGTGGTGGAGAACCCGATCTGATCCAGATGGGACTGGAAGCCACGAACCGATCCAGTGTACCATGAAGGACTCCGATCCGACCCGAAGTAGCAGTCACGAACCGAGACGATGAAGACCACTATCCCAATGATGATGAAAGGGATCCGAACCGATCCGGTGATGATCCATAACCCGAGATGCAAAGGAAGTCCAAATGAGAAGTTAGAGCTCAAGATTCAGATGGGAATCAACGAGTTCGCTTCATGGTTGGGCTTTGCTGCGGGACGCGTGCAAAGGAGTTATCGACGTCTATAGCTTTGGACCACTATGGTAGGAGGTACGAAGGCGGATTCAGGGCCATTATGGCATCGGTAGAACCAAGGGCTACGACCAATGAAGTGGCTCATTGAAATGTTTGGTCATGACTCCAAGTGTTTGGCTTGGTCACAGCAGGGTTTCTACAAGTCGAGATTCCTCGTTGTCTCAGTTTGTCTAGTGTTCCAAAGTGGTAGATGTCGTATGCTTTACGCACTGAGTGAGAGATGTGAGGATGGTTGCTATGGATGGTTTGTTTGCTATCATTATGACATACACACCCCACCCCCGTATTCTTACACTATTTATTATGGCACCTTAGAGCATTGTACGGTATGTGGTACTAACTCTTTGGTTGCAGGTCCAGGTTCAGGTATGGTTTAGTATACCTGTTATTACTCTGCTTAGATGCTTATCGCTCATACCAGGCTTTATGTCTGACCCAGAGTTTTATGTCTCTTCTTATTACTCTGGGTGCTCACACGAGCAGATAGAGACTGGTTAGCTGGTGATGCACGGGTAGCTGATCCGGAGACGAGCAGGAGGCTTCCACGTAATATATATAGTATTCTCCCTGTGTTGTTGAAGATCACTGCTTGGGCATTGGTGGTGTATCTTCTACTTTAGTTTTCTTTTGATTAGAGACAGTAAATTTGGAAAGTTGTAATAAGCTGTATTTGGATTTCCGCTGCTCTGATGTTGACATTGATTATTAGTTATCAGCTTATGCACTGTCTCGCCTGTTTTATGTCAAGTATGTTATTATTATATTTTTATCCCATGCGCTGTGAGACCTTCTACAGGCTCCTTGATTAGTTCATTCTCTTCCTTCCTTCCTTTGGCGACCGTCCTGTGCTAGTCGGGCATGTGTACAGCGCACTTTCGGAGGAAATGCAGGCTGGTGCGGGGCGGGCCGTCACATATTTATCCCATAATTCCCTAATATTTTATTACATTACTATAATCGATTAAATTTATATTATCATATTGATTTATATATGTTAATTGTTATGAGTATCATATTGATTTATATATGATACTCTGATTTGATTATATTATCGTATTGATTTATATATGATATTTGTTATGAGTATCGTATTGATTTATATATGATACTCTGATTTGATTACATTATCATATTGATTTATATATGATAATTGTTTTGAGTATCGTATTTATTTGTATATGATACTCTGATTTTATTATATTATCATACTGATTTATATATGTTAATTGTTTTGAGTATCAAACTCCGCCTGTATAGTTTTCTATGCGCCCTATCCCAAGCCAGGTTAAAAGAGGAGGGAGACCTTAGAATAAGGGTTAATCGACAATTGGAGTTGTGGAGGGAGACCTTGGAATCAAAGGGTTTCAGGCTTAGCAGAACTAAAATAGAGTATTTGAAGTGTGAGTTCAGCGGTGTCAGTTCAGATGACAGAGTGGTCACCTCGACTGGTAGAGTAGTACCCAAGAAGGAATTGTTTCGATACTTATGATCTATGTTGCAGTTTGATGGGGAGATTGATAAGGATGTTAGTTTTAGAATTCAAGCAGGATGGGTGAGATGGCATCTGGCATCATATTGATTCATATATAATACTCTGATTTGGTTTGTATTATCATATTGATTTATATATGATAATTGTTATATTGATTTGTACTATGATTTGATTGACCAATGACAAAAGCCATGAAGACTTTATTGACTTGATTAATTATCATAAAATATTTATCTTATTATTTTGTATATGTAATTGTTATGAGTATCAAATTGATTTATATATGGTACTCTGTTTTGGGGTATTTTATTATATTGTTTTTTTTATGATAAATGTCATGTGGATTTCATTAGTTTATGATACTCTGACCTAATGAGTATCCTATTAATTTATAAAATTGTTATGAGCATCGCATTAATTTATGTGTGATACTTTGGTTAGATTTATTATGTGTATCATATTGATTTAGATACAATACTCTGATTCGATTCATTTTATCATATTGCTTTATATATGATAAAAGTTATAAGTATTTTATTGGTTTATATGTAATACTCTAACTTTATTTATTTCATCATTTTATTTTACATATGTTAATTGATGTTGGTATTATATTGAGTTACATACAACACATATGTTTGGAATTATGGCTTATTTAAATGCGATGATTATGCTAAATTGTTCAAATATTGTAACAATCGTATGCCTCATGTTGACATATACATGTGGCACCTTTACTTCTTTGATAAATTATTTAATGTTCGTAGATACTTACTTCACTCACACTACACATAGTCTGACCCTGTGATTTGTTTTGTTAAAACAATCCTCGGGTTAGGCTGAGGATTGTTAACAGGATAGGTTTGCGCAGACTACAGCGCCACTCTTTTCTTTTCCACGTTTTGGGTTTTGAACTACGCAGCTTCGGACTGCCAGTAGCTAGTAGTATTATGGCATGTATGCTATTATGTATCTGGGAAGTGATGCTATGTATTATGGATTATGTATCCCAGACATCTCTATTATGATATGTATTATGTATTTTGTTGCTGTTATTTTGCTGTGCTTGATTCTATTATATTTTGTACTATGTAACTTGGGAAATTTTCTTGTGCCCTTGCTTTGAACTTATACTGAGCACGAATGGTAAGTTGAGAAATTTAAAAAAAAATCATGTCAGTGTTCGTTCAAGGGAATGATTAGAACATTAATTTATCCCTATCGAGTCCCATTCTCCGTGCTTTCCGACAGTAATACTTAGTGTTGCTCTTGGTTAGCATGGATATAGGGGTCGGGCTTTACATTTTTGGTATCAGAGCCCAGGTTTGACATAGTACATAATATATTTATAATATGGATTAGCACAGGACAGTAGAAACAACATACACGTTTGTATATTCCAAAGTATCACTTCCGTAATACAATAATAGTTGTACGTACCTAGACCAAAACCCCAATCTATAATTTTGTTATAGATGTATCCCTTACGTAGAAATTGCGAGGACGCAATTTTTGCAAGGGGGGAATTCTGTCCCCAATCCATAATTTTGTTACATATGTATCCCTTACGTAGAAATTGCGAGGACGCAATTTTTACATAAGGGATACATCTGTAATAACCCACTTTTCTTAGGGAAATTGAATTGCAAATCAACTAATTGATTTGGTAATTTAGATAAAATAAAATATTTAATAATGAATAAATAAATAAAACTGAAAATATATTTTGGGATGAGAGGAAAATACATGTTTTATGAATTATTTTGCATATGTAATTGATGTAAAAGGTTGCATGTTTTATTTTACCAATGATGAAGTTTATTTCTTTTGATTAAATAACAAATTTTAAAAGAATTTTTTTTTTTGATTACATAAAGAAGTTTTGCCTTTATGTATGCGAAGTTTAAATAACATACTATTTTTGTGTGCGTTAGTTTTCAAGTATGCATTTGAAAAAAAAAGAGGAAGAGAAAAGAACTTTTATATTAATTTAAAAAAAGGAAAAAAAATGTAAACAAAATAAAAATAAAAATATAGGATGTATTCATTTTAAAATATATTTTGATGAATACTCTAGAAACTAATATAATAAGGAGGAAAATGAAAATATCTCATAAAGAGATATAGAGTAATCATTTTGTTACATGAGAAAAGAAAATAAAATGAAATAAAAAGAAGGGGAAATTAATAAAATAAAAGGGGGGAGGGGGACTTGGTTGAAGGTTCTAGAGTGGGAGCTAAGGGTAAGAATCGTTCTCATCCTCTTTCACCGATTACTTATAGTACGTATTTTTCCCCAAACCAGAAACAACCGAGAACAAATATAAAAACCTAAAAATTTCTCTCATCTCTAATCATGCCATTCAATCAAAGTTTCATACAAATTGAACATAAAGGAAGATTCCCAATCCAAGGGCTTCAATCAAAAGATTAATCAATTTCAGAGCTGAAAGATAGCTTTTTGGGGTTGTAGGTGAGTGAAGATTCAATTTTTATTCAATTTCATAGTTTGAGATTCTTTCCTTAGGCCTAATGATGAAATCTTTAGGTATGTTAGATTTTTATCTTCCTTCCCCTATGTCATTTTGTGTTGTTGGAATATTGGAAATTAAAATTGAATAGAAATTCTAAATTAAGATTGAAATAATTTTATGATGGGGCAATATGGAAGAGTGATTTGATTTTGCTAATGCATTTTAAATGCATGTTTCATGTATGATGAATTGACTCCAAGTGGATACATGAAAATTAAGATTTTCAGACATGAGCTGAAAATAGTTGTCAAAGAACATGAAATCTGAACCAATTGGTATGGTATCTAGCTTCGAAATTTTGATCACATGAATTACATTCATATTCAAAGCTACTATAAAAAATTTAAGTTAAAAATGTTAAATTTCGAATTTTTATGATTTTTGCAAGTTGGATATATGAAAAATAAAATTTTCAAAGCACAACAGAAAATGGAATGTGAAGAACATGAAATATGTACCAAATGGTAAGGAATTTAGCTTTGAATATATTCATATTCAAAGATACTGTAAAAATTTTGAATTAAAAATATTAAATTTTGAATTTCTACGACTTTTGTAAGTTGGGTATAGAAAAATTGAGATCTTTAGAATATAATAGAAAATAGAATGTAAAGAACATGAAATCTGCACCAATTGGTAAGGAATTTAGCTTTGAAATTTTGTACACATAAACTAAATTCATATTCAAATCTACTGTAAAAATTTTGAATTAAAACTATCAAAATTTCGAATTTCTGTGATTTTTGCAAGTTGGGTATATGAAAATTGAGAATTTTAGGACACAACAGAAAATGGGTGTGAAGAATATGGAATCTGTACCAAATGGTTTTGAGTGTGGTTCTCAAATTTGGTGCATAAAAACTAGACTAATATTCGAAGGTACTGTAAAAAATTTAGCTTTAAAAGATTAAATGTTGATTTTATATGGTTTTTACAAGATCAGTACATGTAAATTGATAAACACAAATTGTTTTTGATACAAATTTGTAGTTTCTTATAGGATTTTGATAAGCCTTGAATTTTTGGAAATCTTAGAAAATGTGTTACGACTTTTATGTTTTAAGATTTGTATAAGTTTAATGCCTAGTTGTCAAAAACATAATTCTTTGCAGTTGGTCTGTCAACAAAGATAGAATGAATTTTAAGACATGACTTACGAACCAAATTTCATATTTAGGATTTCGGAACAATTGTTGATCTACATAAGTGACTTTCAAATACAATTTATAATATTATAATTTTGTGGAATAGTTATTTGTGTGTATTTTCAATAAGTGGATTTACCACCATTTAGTAAATATTAAAGTAATGCAATGTGGTATGGGACACAAGTGCATTACTTAAGTACTTAATATTTGGAAGTATATGACACTTTTTTAATCGATGTGGTTCTAGTTCTTCATTGAGTTGGCATACTTATATGCCATTCTTATGATGATATCTTTTCTCTATCGCAACTATTGTGATTTGATTTATTTTGTTACATTGTTTTATATATGATATTTATTATGAGTATCATATTAACTTATTTATGATACTCTGACTTGATTTATGTTCTCATATTGTTTTATATATGATAAAGTTGAATATTAGCTTTGTTTTGTCTAATTCGGGTTGTGATTATTATTTTGTTTTGCATGTGATGGTATATGTAACGTCCCGTATTTTCTGACCATTTTATTGAAATATTTTATTTATTTAAAATATTGATTTGAGTTTAAATAATGGATTTTAACCATTATTATTTTGAATATTTATTTATTTTGGATATTTTAATAATATTTTATTTTCGGTATATTTGGGAAAAATGTTGATTTTGTGGTGTAATGTGAACGGGCGATTTAAAGTGATTTAAATATGGTTTATATTAAATTATATTAATATATTCGTTATCAAAACAATGTTATAACGTTAAATTTATAATTTAATTATAAAACGAGCTGCAGCGACGTGGCACTTCGTAATTTGGCGTTTTGAGCTTCAATCTGATATACCGGGTCCGATATAAGTAGGATTTTGGTAAAACAAGAAACTTTGGAACCGTATTGATTATAATTTTCATACAAAAGAGAAAAATCCAGATTTCGTATTGTAAATTGTAAATTATGGCCAAATCAAAATTTGAAATAGTCGCTATGGAAATCGTTAATAAATGATAACGTTTATTAAATAAAATATTTAATTATATGTATGCGAATGTTGTTTAACCCGAGTTTCTGAATGTCGAATTTGGAATCCTTCTTAGTTTTATTTGAAGTCATACGATATTTCATTTGAATATATTCGACAATATCAGTTTATTTTTATTTATTCAACTAATTTGAAATTTAATTTATCTTGTACTGATGTTACAAAACTCAACTTAAACCTTGTGTACTACATATATCTTATTACTAAGATATTTCTTTTCAAGTTTTTTCAGTTAAAATAATAGTCAAATGTTTAGATGGGAAAATAGCTAACACTAATGGATGCATTAATATCATCAGGCCGTCCATCAAAATTATGATCTACCTTCTTACATTTATCCGAGTAGTAAACATTGACACATCTCTACTCAAACTAGATACAACATTTTCACATGATTCAGGGGTCCGTAATCCGTGCCATGTCTATTACTTACCCTTAAAACCAGGAACTCAATCTTTTACTAAAGCATAATCAAATGGGCAAAATAATTCAATTCGAATTCGTTCACAAACAAGCATGTATTATTTGTTTGTCTTTGTAAGAAAGAATACAACTCAAATTTTCATAAGGACAGTAAACGAATAGATAAAGGAAACTAATATATGAATATATATATTCTACATCAAACCCATACTTTCTTACATAAAAGAATAAACAAATGTTTATATAGAGAATATCATGAACAAATACATGAACAACCAAATAAAAACGGTGAAGTGCAAATCTCATAATTGACTAAACAATATCATAGCCTGAACATAATCTGTAAGGATGAACACAGCTAAGCATCCCAACCTTGCATCACAACCATACTGAAAGCGCCATTGAGTCTTCATCTATCACCAGTACAAATCAGTATCTAAAATAAATAAATAAATAAAAGAAAAAGAGAGATATAAGAAATAGCTCAAAACAGCAAATCGAATAGCTAAAATCAGTGAACAAACGTATACATCAATCTTGAACAGTTAAGGGAATAGCTAGAAACAGCTATGTATTTTTACAGCTAAGAATGTACAACACACAGAAAAAGAGAAAAAAAAAAAGATATGTGTATATCTTAGAACATCACAGGTAAGCGAATCAAACAGTTGTATATATATGTTCACATATACAGTGAATTCATACAGATACATCACAGGACGGTTGTCATGTATATGGGATAGAAGATCTATAAAAAAAATAGTTCAATATCTCCAAAATTTAAATGACAATCCACTGGAAATTCGATCAGTATTTTCTGCGAATAGACTAGAATGGATTCAACAAAATCCTTGTTAAAATATCATGCCCCATCACTAGTACGAAAAATCTACAAATGGGAAGAGGAAAAGATGGCCTAAGCATAGCCGAGCTCACCTAAGACGGACGGTGATGGACATTGATCTTATCTAGACAAATCCTACTATAAGTACAACTATCGTGCTTTTTGTTTCATCAAACCCAGAACGATTTGAAAAGAATAAAAAATCGAAACAAAATTTTTCAGCAAAACAAAAACCAGTTAAAAACACTTATCTTTATTTACTGATTCACGCACGGCCTTTCGACGAGTCTTCTAATGATTTTCTGTTCAAACCGAAGGCTTAATCTTCAGGCGGAAGGCTGTTAGCGGATTGAAGGAGATTGGAAGGCTCAGGGGGGTTGATCGACATAGTTGTGGTTTGGTGGTTGGGTGCGGTTCTCAGATCGATGAAGGAGGAGGACGTAGGGTTTTCTTTAACCCAAATTTTCGTGGCGGCTGAAGAATGAAAAGGGGAGCAGATGGGTTAAGTAGGATATGGGGTGGGCTTGGTATGATTCGAGTGGGCTGGACAGAAAAAGGATATGGCCCAATTATCTTAATACATTAAGTTCGGTTTGAATTTAAATTTAAATGAAGTTCCATAGTTAATTTACTTAAGGGGTTTTAATTGGCGAAAGTTAAATTTAATTAATGAAATTTAAAAACCTTTCATACTGTTACTTAGTTGGTCTAGTTGGTCGTGTTAATGAAGTTAATCAATTTTTAAACTTTATTAGTCATTTGTTTGATATAATTAAGTTATTAATTAAAAGTGATTAAGGTTTATTATTTTAACTAAATTATATAAACCTTAAACGAAATTAATTATTTAAAACATAGTGAGTTAAGTATGGGTTAGGGTTGCAAAATGGAATTAGTTTATTTAATTTATAGTTAAGGGTTTAGTGAATTTACTTTAAATCATTAATGTTCAAACATGGGCAGAATTGGGCAAATCAACTTGTTTTACAATCATGGCAACAAGAAGAACTTTATGGTACAAATCTGGACGGAGCTGGAGACAGTGAGAATTACAGTTAAATTAAACAACTGTTTAACTGTAACCAAACTAGTCCAAAAATAAATGGGATCGAATCAAGGTGAGTTAAACTCACTCAGTTTCCCCATTTATATTTTATAAATTGGGTTTTTATTTTGTGTGCTTTGTTTTCTATTGTTGGATGATTGTTTAAATGATGAAATTAAACCGTTGTTTAATTTCTATATTTATACTAAATCATTATTTTTAACGATTAGTTCCAATAAAGGTACCTTACCTTATTGGTCACGTTTATAAATAAACGTGTTTAAATTGTTGAATTGTTTGAATTGCGTGTGGTTAATGTTAAATGGTTGTTATTTATTGTTATCAGTTAAACCAAAACTGAATGTTCTGGTTTGAGATAACCAATAAAGAACCGATTGGAGGGACCCAACCAGATTCCTCAAATATATTATTTATTTCATGAACATATGAACTGTCCTGTTTGGGAAACGGATTTGATTGTTGAATATTGACTGAATATTCAACATCTGTATGGTCTAAACCAATGTGCGGTATTGTTGAGTATTTGGCAGTGTACGGCCTACAAAATAAATCATTTTATAAATATTGATTCACCGTCAGGTGAGTCGATGGAGATGAAGTTATAAAATTTATTTTATAACTCGAGTTTGATTTTGAAATATATTAATTTGAATAAAAGTTGAGAAAAAGGGATTTACTAATTAACTACTAAAGCAGTTAGTGGTTAAAGTAAATTATTATTTTAAATAATAATTTAGGAAAATGTCTTTTTAATAAAATTCATTTAAAGAATAAATCAAAGTTGAAATGAAATAAACCTAAATCTTTATAACGAAGTTATAAAGAGAACTTTAAGTGAAGACGATAACTCAAATTTAAAAGTTACTTAGTTATGTGAATGAGGTTAGAGGAAATTAAGATAAAGGTTTATAATCAACCAAGGGTTTATAAATGAGGTTTAAAGGAATAGAGGCATTAACTTTACATTAGCATTACTTGAAATGGGATCAAGTAAAAGTGGAAATTGAACTAACATCTCCAAAGTAGAGAATGGTTGAATAAAATTGGTAAATGTGAATTTAAGTAAAGAACTGGGTTATAGGGTTGTATAAACAAATCCGAGTTATAATGGAAATTGTTTTGAGGCTGGAATGAAATATAGGTTTTGATTACAACTTATATTGATCTAAGGATAAGATCGTTGTTGATCAAGGTCTCAGAGGTAATTAAAATATCCCAACTTGAACGACTTCAGGATTATCTGAAGATAGTATTAGTCGGTAATTGTAAGAGAGGTTAGTGATAATTTATTATTTTCCCTTAGGGAAATAATAATCCAACGTTGGTGAAAGTTGAGAAATATATATATCGAGATATCCAAAGTAAAGAAAATGTAACGTTGGTTTTATTCTATACTCATAAATATTAGTTATGGTTTCAAGAACGGGGTAAGGAATATTACGTTCTAATTTCTGATAATAAGTTATATGGCTTTCCCAAGTTAAATATAGAGAATAATGTAACAAATGTTTTCGAAAGGAGGGTTTAGTGGAAATTGAATATGGGTATTTTATTAAGTATTATAGTGGAATGGTTTTGAGAATATTAGTATATAAGAATTCAATTATCATGGTTTAAACATTGAAAGAGTTAGAAGCTTTAATTAAACAAAAGTAAATAAGGTTGTTTTAATTAAAAGGACAAGTTATGCTGAATACTGAACTACTGAACTCATTAGGTGGTCATGATTGAATCACTGATCATTTTGATAGTTAAATCACCGACTATCAAATCTGTCCAATACGATTGTTAGTATGGAAAGACCATGACCGAATTTATATTCGAAAACCATTCCGACCAACAAATACGCGAAGACGTCGATTGAAGACGGAGCAAGTGAAGACCGTGGATCTTCATAATCGGAAGGACTACTTGTCGAATTTCTCTGGCTTGCAACCAGAGTTATTTGGTTTGTGATTCTGTCGTGGTTGAAATCCATGGGTTGCGAGGACTACTCGCTACTGATCCATGGGGTGATTCCTATATGAGATGCAGTAGGAAGGTGCCTTCGGTTCATCCTGTTCCTGGATAACTTGTATGGACGAGTGTCTGGCAGAGTATTTCCAAATGGGATCACGTACGTTGATTTCTTCAAACGTACCTGGGTAGCTCCCAAATAGAGTATGTTTGTGGACGGCAATTAGTGATATCCAGAGGACCTGACGATGTGGCATTCAAAGTGAACTATGGCCAGATGTTTGAAAAGAGATTCTAGCCTCAAGCCTCATCAACCGGGAAATGACAAAAATCGGGTAGGCAGCATGGCTATGTGGGTTGCTCCCATTCGGGTGTATAATAACCTATCTGGAGAAATTCCATTTGCTTCTTTAATCTATATGTCGATGCTATCCCTTTTCGGGAGGCAGTTACTGATCCCAACCGTCGATGATATACATTCGATACACTCAAGCGAAATGAGTGGTCGGTCATGTGTGGGTCGGGTTGTAAGACGTTCTTGTTGAACCCAGTGTATTCGCCTCTAGAGATACACTATCGGCAGGTGGTCACATACCTTGTCATAGTCGGAATCAATTCTCCAATAAGCGCCCGTGGTTTTGATTGTATAATATATATATGGAGCGTGAGATGCAAGCGTTCCACTAGATTGTTATTACTTGTATTTAGACATTATTATAATACCAGAAAAGATATTGGTTTCGAAAAACGTTCGGGTTATCGTAAGGTAAAAACCGTCAGTGTTTATGCGTGGATATGGTCTTACGATTTTCCTTTCCTTTTGAAAAGATTTTGAACTTTAAAATCATGATTAAATGAATTACCCTTAATATTATGCGAGTTTATCTCACTCTGGTTCACCAGACTGACCCGGTGTTTTGTAAATGCTCGTGTTAGCCCGGGGTGTACAGGTTTAGGTCATCGAATGCTGTGAAGAAACGAGCTGGAGATGTTCAGACGTATGATATTATATAGTTATTGTTCCGCTGTGTGTTGTATATGAGGACAGGTTATTATAACTGTCCAGATGTGTGTTGTACTCTAATATAGTAAGTATTTCTTAAAAGCTCTCAATAAAAATTATTTCTGTATTATATTTTGTTCCACTGCGATGTAAGACTCTGATTCTGTGTTGTGGTGTTTCTCCTTCTTCTATTCTAATATTTCTTTCTTTCTTATCTCACCCTCTAAATTCTTTCTAATAACTATCCAGTGTTTTCGGCGCTTGAAGGATCAGCATGAATTACGATAAAGGTATTTATGTCGATTTTCGGGGCCGAAAATTTGTGGGTCGTTACAGTATATTTTCGAAATATGATTAAGCTTACAACGTGTTTTGATGTTATAAACACTTTGAATTTCATGGCATATCTATTATAAAATAATGTTTATAAAAATACTTTTGGTATCAAGATTGGGATAGATTGGACACTGTTGTACCAACGGACCAAAACTCCATCTTGGTCGACCTGATTTAGGATTGCTACCTGAATCGGTGGTTTTAAATTTTGCCCATCTACCACCAAAGGTCAGCGGTCTGCTACATTGGGCAATTTTGTTGTTTCGATCGGGATTCTCGATTGGTGGGTCACGGACTACAATAGATGGTGGCGTGGGGGTCCCACGAGTCGTGCTGTGAATGGGTAGCATACGGCCTTCTCCTTAGACAGTCTTGGTTATCCTGGATTGATAGCCAAGTATGTTATGGCGCTATGAGTAGATTACGGTGCTGATGTCTTGATGCGCGCTCATGCTCTACCACTGTGAATTTACAATACTAGCGTATGTTTATTTGGTTTGTTATGAGTCGAGTTATATTTATCCCATAATTCCCTAATATTTTATTGCATTACTATAATCGATTGACTTTATATTATCATATTGATTTATATATGATAATTGTTATGAGTATCGTATTGATTTATATATGATACTCTGATTTGATTATATTATCATGTTGATTTATATATGATAATTTTTACGAGTATCGTATTGATTTATATATGATACTCTGATTTGATTAAACTATCATATTGATTTATATATGATAATTGTTATGAGTAACGTATTCGTTTATATACGATACTCTGATTTGATTATATTATCATATTGATTTATATATGACAATTTCTATGAGTATCTTATTGATTTATATATGATACTCTGATTTGGTTATATTATCATATTGATTTATATGATAATTGTTATGGGTAGCGTATTGATTTATATATGATACTCTGATTTGATTATATTATCATATTGATTTTTATATGATAATTGTTATGAGTATCGTATTGATTTATATATGATACTCTGATTTTATTATATTATCATATTGATTTATATATGATAATTGTTCTGAGTATCGTATTTATTTATATATAATACTCTGATTTGATTATATTATCATACTGATTTATTTATGATAATAGTTAGGAGTATCATATCTATTCATATATGATACTCTGATTTGGTTTATATTATCATATTGATTTGTATATGATAATTGTTATAATGATTTATACTGTGATTTGATTGACCAACGACAAAAGCCATGAAGATTTTATTGACTTGATTAATTATCATAAAATATTTTTCTTATTGTTTTGTATACGTATTTGTTATGAGTATCATATTGATTTATATATGGTACTCTATTTTGGAGTATTTTATCATATTGTTTTCATTTATGATAAATGTCATGTGGATTTCATTAGTTTATGATACTCTAACCTAATGAGTATCCTGTTAATTTATACAATTGTTAAGAGCATCGCATCGATTTATTTGTGATACTCTGGTTAGATTTATTATGAGTACCATATTGATTTAGATGTGATACTCTGATTTGATTCATTTTATCGTATTGTTTTATATATGATAATGTTGGAGAATGGAGTTTTGATGACAACAACCTTATTTCAATTATCATTAATTATAAAATATATACTAATATCCTTATCTAGAATATATATATACACATATGCAGGATTTGTATACAAGAATTAATACTGAATACTGTACAGTTTAAGAGCTTTTAGAGATTCAGGATTCAGAGTAGATTCAAGACTCATGAGTAATCAAAAGTTCAAGATTAAATATAATTATATAGTCTATATTTTGTAAGACACTAAATAGCACTCCAGGTTCAAATCCAAATTCAAATTCAAAGTCAAATTCTAATTTTTCAATTCTTTTCTCAATCCTCTCTATTTTGTTTTTCTATTTTATTCTCAATCCTCTCTATTTTGGTTTTATATTTGTTTCCATTATTATTATTTGTTTTTCAAACTTAAATTTTTATATTTGCTTTATTTATATTTTATATAATTTAAAACCTTATAATTTTATAAATATATTTATACAGTTTAAAAATATGTTTTCATATGTTTTTCTATCATATAATATTGATTTACAACATTAGAGTATTACTCATGAATTTCTAGAATTTATTTTATATCAAAATACTTGAAGAATGCTTTGGAAATGATAACTACACATGACTATGTCGACATAGCAAAATTTGTATGTCGACATATTACAGCTATTTTTCTAATTTAAAGGGAAGTGCCTTTTCACTATTTAAAACGCTTCAGAACCATTGCAACCCTTCATACTCTATAAAAAGAGGATAAAACCGAATTTTTTAACATCTCTTCTTCTCTAACTTCATCATCTTTCACTCCACCACTATTTTTAACCATTGTTATGATTCGTACACTTATACTCTACCGAATTCAATTCTGTTTTGATCAAACTTCTTCTCTCTACACTCTCTACTCTCTGAATCAAGTGCTATTGAAGAGTTATATTCATTATGTTATGTTGTGGCAGGTAATCACTTCAAACATATTAAACAAAACATATTTTGTTGGTATTTATATGGACTAGCATATCAATTATGCTATGAGAAGTCAAAGCCCATATGTCATATTTAAATCTATGAGAAGTAATATTTATATTAACTTTGGGATTATAAAAATTAACATCAAGGAAAAAAAGGATTCTCAAGTCATACAGCAGGAATTAATAAATCATCTTTTTATCCTTGATCTAAGATTCTTCTATTAATATCAATTTTTAGTGTATTATTGCAAGAAGAATTTTGTCAACTAGCTTTCTTACATGTGCTAATTTGATTCTTTTTAACACATCAGGAAATCATATTATACAAAGATCAATGTTCAAGATGCTATTTAATTTTTTTAGTTACTTACCATATCAAATCACAAATGATAGTCAAATTATTTTATTTTAATTACTATAGTCTGACATGAAATCAGTATATATTTTATTTCCTAAATGCAAGTTGATTATATTATGATTATCTGCGATTTTGTTTGATTAAGGTTACTTGATTGACCAATTTTCCCGTATAGGTTATACCTCTAATGGATGCTATAATTGGTCTAGCTTCAGGCCTTTTATTCATACTAATATGGGCATTCAATTGATGTATTCTTTCTTTTAATCGACAAAACTTTAAAAATGATAATGAGATATGTTTCTCATCTTCTTTGGTAAACAACAATTTAAATATCTAACTATATATGATTGCATCAGTTACATACATCTGAATGTAACTTTTCCCCACATGCAAATCATGAAATGTTATTATGAATCAAAACCATTGATTATAGTAGTAACCTCAATATTTCTGAGTATCTTAATTGAATGTCTAAATTACATACTACATATTTTATATTGTTCTCCACACATTGATGCTTTTACCTGTTCATGCTAAGTATGCTTGGAGAAAAGGAGCATAATGCTTCTTTCATTTTTCTCTGGTTTCGATTTGTTGAATTCTAAAATGCTGACATTATAAAAGCACGATTTTTTTCCCTTTTGGAAAAAAATTGAACTTTTCAGTATTTTCTGTTCTATTATATATGTTGGATCAATATTTATTCTTTTTTTCTTATTAATACAGCTCAAATACTTTTTCCTCTATGTTCCACTTGGAATTTTTTACTTCTTGGCTTTCCTCCAAAATTATACATTACTGCTCCAGGTTATGTTACTTCACTTATAACTAATTAAATATGTAGCATTTTAGCATCACATAGAGAGACAAATTATTGCCATCAAAAATTTTCCCTATGACAATAGCTGGACAATGAACAATGCATTAAGTTGATCGATGCCAACAATCTCATTTGTTATGCCATACAATGGCATAATAAAATTTTAAGCTGCATAGTACTGTACTCATCCTATTCCTACTCCTCGCATCCATATGTAGCAATAGGCTCAGATCCGCCTGGACAGTTATTGATTGTGGATACAGAGCTTTTCACTATCAATCTTGTAGTAACCCATAACTTCCCCGTGAAGGAAAGCACGGATTGCTTTGAGAACAACACACATCGGAACGCAAACAGAAGAACATTTCATTGTTTATTACAACAATTCCATCAGAATACCGGAATATACAGAGTATGAATAAATATTACACATTTAACAAATATCAGAGATTTAAATTACATTTTTATACATAGCAGTGGAAAAATAATATAACACACAACTGAAAGGAGATATACCGATACAAAGCTTTCTGAATATCATTCCAGCTGTAAACCAGGATCCTGTGAATATAAATCTGCAACATCAAAACTACTAGCTTCCTGTGTCGAAAATAAGGGTACTCAGAGTTTAGGTTAAAACAGTAAACTCCAGGTCAGTCATGTGACTGGTGTGAGAACGAAAACATTTATTAATCTTTATTTTTAAAGTTAGGTAAATCATGGGACCATGCCGTATAAAACGGAACGGGTTTCCTCCCAAGAATACCAGTGCATAAAACAAACAGAGCAATGCTAAATAAAGAAAAATGAAGCTGTTATAAGACCGAGGTCCCATCACACAATGCAAAGCAAGCCGGAGGACAGGGTTTTAACTTATAAAAGCCAAAGAATGCTTGATACATTTAAAAACAAATTATTTTGATATTACTATAAGTGTATAGTGTCAAAACAATTTCAATCAAAAGTATCAATCATAGACGGCATAAGTGCCCCATCCCCCCATGTCGCCATACTAGGTTCTACAAATAAAACTGAATTATCACGTATTGGAAATTGGATTTCCGTCATTAGTCGAGGCAAGGGGCAAGCTCCTCCCCGTTCGAGACACTCTAGCAAATGTCTCAGGACCACACACAACGATCCTGGGATCCTCCAAGACCGGTCCTCTCTTACTTTTGAGGATTAGTATTCCTGAATACACGTTTCCCGGTCCTATAGGACCTATATCCGAGGCGCCTCGCATCCAACAACCACATAGGTAAAAAGTACATAAATGTCAGGGCAGGTAGGTCACTGACATCACCCATAGCTAGAAAGAAACGTCATGCACTCCTTGAGTCCTAATCCCGCTTTTGACTCATACCAAGGTGTGAGGCTCGCGAATTAACGCCATACAAAAAGTTATGCCACATAGGCCGTGCTTTGATCATCAACCACAAGACTTTTCTTTTCAACAGATGCCTTGATCATCTGCCACTTAGGCATGCCACACAGGCAATTCATGCCATGCGATTGTATCCATCAATATATAATCTTTGAACTCGTACGTCTCAGAGAAAGGCGTTAAGCAAGAGAATAAATTCTCCGCCGCCAAACATATATATATTTAATAGAAATCAGTCACACAAAATAAAATCCAATGTCAGACACACAGTCCATTTACACGTTCGTTCTGGGTGTGAACGAAACCGGAGGAACATCATTCCGCGCATATCCATCGATCTCCAAGCACGTCTGGACGATCACCAACTGATTCCCTCCTCTTGGGTGTACAACCCAATCAAGATCATCAATAATCCTCCAAACGACGTGAAGACCTCCGGTCTTCAACCACCGTCTTCATCTTCGACTTATCATCGAATCGGTTAATCAGAATGAGTATAAACTCGGCCATTTCGAATAACCCGTGTATATAATAAACAAGTGTTACACAAACACAACATATGCCTCATTCCAATTCAGAATATTCTTTTATCCAAATATTCACATTCTTAGGGAAATGTTCCCATTAATTTTATCAAAGATAAATTCTTCTAAATTTTTTCTTTAATCTTTATTTGGATATCATTTCAAACCATGTCAAGGTTTTCCAAACTAGTCGGGATTAGCGAACACACCGAAGTAATTATTTATTTTATTTCCCAATCCCAACCTATTCATCCCATGGAGCAAAACTGGTAATACTCCATATCTAACACCAAAGTGTTATCGGTAAATATTAATTACCATTTCACGTTCAAATCTAATTAAAGATTTAACTATCGCTTGGAGCAAAACTGGCGATACTCCATTCTCGATCATTTCAATCTAATTAAAGATTCATTAAAACTCCACTTAGTTTTAATCTTCCCAAAAGTCAATATCCTTTCTTTAACTAGGTTAAAGAACCAATGTCATCTAAAAAACGGTTCATGATAAACCCAAAATCACTTTCCATTGTTAAGCGGGTTAAAGAACATGTGTTATTCAAAACACCGCTCACGATAAATCCTAAAAAACCAATTTAAATTCAATTCCAATTAAATACCAATTAACGGACAATTTCACTAAATCTTAATTAAAAGATTTATTTTTTTCTAAACTGTGTTAAGAACTGTGTTATTTGAGACACCATTCACGATGAACTCAAAATCCCATTTGATATTAACTACAAGGCTCTGAATAGAAAATATATCTGCTTATATTCAATATCAAATTCTGAAACCAACAAATATCATATTGAAAATAATGATATATATATATATATATATTTCAAATTTCCACAACTATATCTGTATAATCACGAAATCCAACATCGAAATATTCCGAAGATAATTTCGATTCAAATCAATTCCAATTCGTATATTGGAAATTCTGATTATTTTTAAAACCACTTTAAATACAACTCATTCATTCAAAAACATTGGATTATAATTCTAGTTCATAACTAGTTCATTTCGATAAAAATATATTTTTATCCATTCAAATATGGGATTTTTCACCCCAATTCTGTCCAAATCATATATTATGATTTTACACAAATTATTAATATTTTTAATAATTTTATCAAGGCCTGTTCAGTCGATTTCCAATAACGGTCGTCGAACTACAATTACAACGACCTTTTCCAAATTTGATTTGGACATAATTCCAAATCCAACCATTAGATTTCAAATTTCTAGTATTCTTAGGAAAGCTATATTCAATACGAACCTAAGGTTCCGGTTTCAGGAGAATCCGACGGTCGGATCTCCCGTAACGTCAACTCGAAGTCAATGGTTGAAATTCGCGAACTGCCGCGATGCGGCGCGTTCTGTTCAAGCCATTAATATATATATATATATATATTATATTTTGTCGATTTCAAATCAAAACGTATTTTATAAATCTTTTTAAATTCGTTTTAAAAATGATTTCAACTTCATATTCAATTTTAAATCAAAATTGAATATTTCATATCACTATTATATAAATGGTAATATTTTCAGAATATTATATTTTGAAATCACTTTCTTTTCTATATTCATTATAAAAATGAATATAATCGATATAGATATCGTTCGCGTCAAAATGGCGCCTATCTAATCAACACGGCTTTATATATTTCAATAACTTCGTTATTCTATTCAACAAATGAATATTTTCTTCAACACATGAATATTCTCAACACATGAGTATCGTCAACACATGACTATATTGTTTATTTTATATATTTGATAAAATTGTGTTTTATATCGTTTAATTCTTAATTAGAATCTAATTTTATATATGATAAAGATGTAAATTTTATAGTTAAAATATTTTACTCAACACATGAATATTTTCAACACATGAATATATATTTTATTCAACACATGAATTTATATTCTATTCAACACATGAATATATATTTGGATTAATTGACAAGAATAATCCGAAGTTTGACCTGTCCGCCCATATTAATCCCAAGTTTGTGTTATTCAAGAATAACCCCATGTTTAGGGGGTGTCTTCCCAAATTGATCCGGATGACTTTTGATTACTTTTTCACGTGTTATTCTGGAATCAATATGGGAAGACACCCCAAACTTCGGATTAATATGGGATGATACAAGTAAATGGGATTAATTTGGAAAGAGACCCCTAAACTTGGGATTATTCTTGAATAACGCAAACTTGGGATTAATATGGGCGGACAGGCTATACTTCGGATTATTGTTGTCAATTAATCCTATATATTTTATTCAACACATGAATATTTATTCTATTATATTCTTTATTTCCCAATTGGAATGAGGCCCAATCAATTACCATATAATGTTAATTATATGGATTCCATACAACACATGTATATAATAGCAATGATAAATAATCAACCATCATCCAAAGTGCACTACACAACTGCATAAGCATTAAATATAAATAATTAACGCTTACACGGTCTGTCGACCAATCGATCGACATACTACTAAACAATTGGGATTAGTGTACACCAAATCTCATCCCAACACCCATGTGGGGTTTCAAATCAACAAAACTGAATATTATTTTTGCAGTTGGGCGACGTGTAAAATTTATCGTCCCAATAAATATCCTTCAAATGGGTGTACATAAACAAATCGTCTGATTTGTAAATGAATATTTATTTATTCACATTCACGTTAAAAATTATATTTTTAAAAATAAATAATTTATTTCAACACATGAATATATATTTTCATCCATTCCACATCACAATCAATTTTCACCACACAACAAAAATCAAACAAGTTGTCCATGGTCTGTGGACAACGGGTGTCGGGTGTTGCTAGGCACCGTCTGCATCATAATTTATATTTTTAACTAGGAAACAAGAATTAAAGTGGGAAGTTCTCACCGAGAAGCTAAAACAAACGCCGCAACTCTTCATATGTTGAAAATCTTCGCCGTGTTTCCAACGAGATCTGTTTCACGCGGTATATCTTAAAAATCACACTTTTATATCGCTACTCCTTATGTGAAAATCATATTTTTATAATGATGTTTATATAATAAAAATCATATTTTTATTTCAAATCTATATACCTAAAAAATCGTATTTTCATTTCATTATTCATATATAAATAAAAATCCCAGTTTTATAGCGCCACTACTTAGATAAAAATCATATTTTTATTCTAAAATGATATAAATATATATATATAAATCAAATTTTTATTCTTCTAAAAATGTTATTTCAGATATACTATAAAAATTATATTTTTATCTTTCAAAAAAATAACCTCATAACTCGATAAAAATTCTATTTTTAGCTTTCTAAATATCATATCATACGTACGATAAAAATAACATTTTATCAAACCAAAAATCGTATTTTTACCAAACCAAAATTCATATCTTTTCTAATTCAAAAATCTTATCTCTACTAATTCAATAATCCGGTCTTTCTATATTGTTGTCCATGTAAATAAAGATCCAACCTTTATAGGTTAAGAATATAAATAAAAATCATATTTTTATTTGTAAAAACTCCATTTTTATTTGTAAAAATCGCCCTTTTTTATATACATAAATAATCAGGACAAAGAAAAAGCTCAAAGTGTAAAAAAGAAGGGGAAACATTTCCTTTTGCGTAGTGTACTGGAGTTGAGCGCGCCCTCCACGCTCGCGCTCGCAGTCTTCGTTCAAGGCGGGTATAAGCTCGGAGGGATTAGCGGTCGAGAGTTAGGTGGTGCGGTGCTGCGTGGATCCGCGGTGGCTAATAGGGTGGGTCGAGGTGGAGGCATTGGAATCGATGGGTTCTGGCGGTTTTTGACATCAGAGGGGAGGAGGACAGAGGGAAGCGAGAGGGGGGAAATCGAGGGTGGAGAGCGCCGGCGGCGGCACACCCTGGGAGCGCGACGAGCTGAAAAAGGGGATCCGGGGGGGGGGGGTTCTTTTTTTTTTTTAGTTATCTGATATGAAGAGAGGGGGGGTAAAGAAAGAATTATATATAATTATTATTTTATTATTTAATTCCAACTTTATCCGTTAAACTTTATCTGTTTAACACCACAAACTTCAAATCAAACCAACGACTGTCGCCCTTAGCTAATTACCCACATTCTAAACACAATGGAATATGTTTCGCAAGCCATTTCGCTTATTACGATCAGTTTCCGTTCAAATCAAAATATAAATCAATGTATATTGAATTTGAACGCACGTTCCAATTTACCGGGGCCACATACGGACTCAAAAAAATCCAGAAAATTTATTTCCAGCTTTGTAATGACGTTACGGTCCTAACAAAACTAATTTCGTCAAATTCGGAGACCGTTTGAAAAATGGCCATTTTCTAGTCGATCGAAATTGACTGAAACTATTAAAACACGTTTTACTTTGCCACGCTCACATATTGATTCGAAAAATTACGAATTTTGGAATCTAGAAATAACTTGACATCCCGAACCCAACAAAAGTAGTTTTGTCGAAAATCGAGGTTGTTTGCAAAATTGCTATTTTTAAGGGCCAGAATTCCATAACGACTATTCAGAATTTTCAACCGGGTATAACTTTTTATTCCCGCTATGAAATTTCAATTTTTTGGATTTGTTGGAAAGATATTCTCTAATAGATTCTAATATTTTTGGTTTTGCTAAAATTCGGTTTAATTTGAATCCTGTACATTCATTTGTACTTTGAAATCGAATTTTCAAACCACTGTGCCATTTTCAATCCCTTTTATGATTAAAATAAAATATTTATATTCTAACGTTGATTCAAATAAATATATACATTCTATTTCTATTCAAAATAAATTTCTCGTCGGTATTATTTAAAATAATTCATTTTAAATATTCAAAATTCATCAAAATTGCCCAAAAAGAAAAAAAAATTAAACTGGCTCAGAATTTCAGGGTTGTTACAAATACCATGGACAACCTCTCTAAAAAAATACATAGTCTTTCCTTTTCTACTCATTGCTTTATGTTTTGTGCTGATATTTTTGCCATGCCACAATTTCTTTCACTTCATGAGGAAATAATGTATGTTTACATCATAATTAATTATGCACAAGTAACTACCCTAAAAGGCATGACTTCCCCTAAACTCATGTATATAATTTAGTATGCACATGTTATTTCGCTTGTTTTGATAAGGGTAACAAGTAGAATAATAGTTCAAAAATAATTATTCCGCCATATTTATATACATGCTAATATACATCATTGTTAGAAAAGAGGGAGTTATGCTACCTTTGGTTTTATTTTTTTGTACTCCACAACCTGAGAGCAAGATGGATCATATAGTGTTAATGATTTGTACTCAGTTTATCATTTATGGAATAATGGGAAAATAAGGGGAGCTACTACAAGTGTGTTATAGCCACCATTACATTTAGTATAATGTTCACAAATTTTGAAGATTAAAATATTGTGATTTGTGATGCCTTTTTTCCATACACGAACGGACATACAAAAAGGTATAGCATACATACATGGTGTTCAAGTTGATTGAATCTTAGACGTTTAGACACTAAGCCTTTTATTTCCTTACATGGCTACTTGAATGTTTTACAACAATCTGTTCTCTATTTCCTACCATTAACTACATCACTACACACATTCTTAATCCCTTTTTTCCAATAGATTCAATGCAACCTGAGAATATTTAAGTTTTACACGTTGTGAAGTGAGAAGCCCATGGTGCAACAAAGTTCATTTGTGCTTCAACAAACTTCATGCTCTGGACTCCACGCTGATCAGGATGTTGCATTTGCATTTTAATTATTTAGTTATTCATTTTTTTCTATTTAATGACTGTACGTTGTATTATTATCTATCCAGTCAATGCACCCTCGCTTTTTTATAGTATTTTACTTGAACTTGAACCAAAAAACTAAATCTAAATAATAGAATCAATGTTCTGTATCAAAAAACTAAATTTAAATAATAGAATCAATGTTCTGTGTCGCCGCTCAATTGTATGGTACAATAGTGTGTTTTCCCGTGGTAAGCATATCTTGATGCACGATATTAGTTTTATGTTGAATTGTTAATATTGCCTGCTGTTTTGTAAAATAAATGCATATTTTAATGCAAAGGTACCCCCACAATGCACGTCCACCACTAACATGTTTTCTTTTAACTATTTGTTGTTTGCTACATGAGTTCCTTGGAGTAACGCATCAACTCATGCCTATTCAAATTTTACTATGGTAGTCAAAGTTCTCTAAGAAACTTTAATTGTTTTAGGGGCTATTCGCTGGGTAGAAATACCCCATTACAGTTTTGGATGTGTCCGACGCGTTAAAAACTTAAACGAGGTATTTTGCCCGTTTTCTAAATGCAGGAATATGGCGCGTTTAGATTTGTAATAATGTTAATTAATAAATTTAAACTTTTATAAATTTCAAAAATTAATAACTTGTGCGAATATGATTTCTTTAAGACACATTTTTGCATTGCGATCGTATTGAAATGCTCTACGAACTGCAGTTGGTTTGACCTAAATCATAATAATTAATAATTTTTTATTTTTTAATTAATTTATTTATTTGTGTAGATTAATGATACTTATTATTTATTAAAAAATAATAATAAATTATTCAAATTAAAAAACAAAAATAAAATTGATCCTCTTAAACCCACAAACACATTTTTCGCTAACTAAAATACCCGTTTATAATACCCCGCTTGCGTTACTCTCAAACACACCCTTAGCTTGCTATCGCGCTTTTTCCTTTGTCACTCCAATCTTAATTCGTTTACATCTACCAGTGATATCTAAGCCAAAAATAAACTATTAAATATTATGCACACAGAACTGTCTGCAACCCGTGTGCGTAGCACGGGTTTACACTTATAGATTTAAAGAAGAGGCTTTTGATCCACTAAAACCCGCGTCATCCTTCTCGTTGCAGTAAGACAATCAGAATTTGTTGTAGCATGACCTAGTTCATTGTTGGATGAATAAGGGGAGACCAGAATAGTGAACGGATCTTATAAGATTTTATCAGGAAGATGTTCTCAAACCCATAGACTCAGTAAATAAAAAAAGAATGGTTTTGCAAAGTGTTTTTTAAATAAAGTCTCAAAATTTCTTTTTGAAGGAGAAGAACAATGGGGTTTCATTGCTTTGAGTTGGGTACAATGAAGAGGAAAGAACAGGTATTTAAATAGTTTAGGCAGCTGAATCTGTTTAGAATGGAGTTCAGGCTTGAAGAAATAGAACGAAGCAGAGTATATATAAGCAGATGTCCCCTATTATTATATTATAATTTGCAGCTGAACTTTAAGAAAATATAGGGTAACATGGGGGATCAGATCCGCTCTTGAAATGCAGAGATATCATGGGGTGTAGACGGGTTATACAGAATATATATATATATATATATGTATGTATGTATATATACGCGTACATCTATATAGACGACCGCACATGGTCTTGTAATTTTTCTTGAGATTTTCTTTTCATTTTGAGTGCATGCACATGAAATTTGTGATCGATCTAAAAGAAACACGTAGAGCATGCGGGGGGAACAGATATTTCAGATGGCACATGTGAGGAAAGAATTTTTTGCAGATATTTTAATATGAGTTGACTGACGATATTTATATGAGGCGACGGACGATATTTTATGAAAACAACCAATGATATTTTACTGAAAGGACTAATGATATTTTTAGCGTAACGTTTAGCGCTTAAAATTTGTATGCACACACACGAGCTCCAGTTGAAAAAAAATTGGAAATCATATAATAATTTAATATTTCTGGCACAATGGAACTAGTTTCATTGACTTCAGAGATCATTTGTGAAAATATCATTTTTATTTCAAACGGTTAAACCATACGCAATTTATACCGCGCACGATCATAAAATAAATCCAATTGACGTGAAGCTGGAAATCTTACAATAAATAATAATTACGGTTTTAATAAAATTAGTTTCGTTGGAAAAACAAGGTCATTTTAAAATTAACTATTCTTAAATTACATGTTGAATCGATAATATATATATTGATAATATAAACAATTCTAATAATAAAAAATTATTATTAACATATACATATTCAAATATAATGGTATATAAATTTAAATATACTAGTTTGGATTTTAAATTCAATATATCGAATTCTAAGTTAAAACGATTTTAAATTTATTCAAAAACCCTTTTTATATTATAAAATAAATCGTTATGGTTTGTTAACGATTCCATAGCGACCCTTTAGAAAAATTAATTTGGACATAAATAACAATTTATAATATAAATACTTGATTTTTCTCTTTTATTAGAAAATTATGATTAAATAGATTCGGATGATTCTTGTTTCAAAGAATTCCAATTTATATTGGATCCGGAATGTTTAATTAAAGTTCAAAACGTAAAACTACGAATTATCACGACGTTTCAGCTCATTTTAAATTATAAATTAAACATTCAAACATCGTTTAATAAATGAAATTATTAATTTGATACAAATATAAACTGGATTAAACCCTTTTATAATGCCAATTCATATAAAACTTTAAATCTAACATATTTTGATTATTTCGGAATTAAATTATTATTTATATTAATATAACATTCAAAATAATTGATTTCAAAGTTATTTATATTCCAAATTGACATTTAAAACCATTTTTAAATGTTTAAATTAGACTGTTAAGATATGGGCCATTACAAATTGTTTCTTTATTTTCCACCATTTTAGAATTTTCTTTTTCTTCTACTTATTGGTCTTGCTTTATTTGAAGCACTTTTCTACTTAACATATATAGCTCTATCTTCATTCTTTTTAGTTACCAAGTTATTTTCCTCGTATTGGGCTCTCATATCTAAATATGTGTCTTTATCCATTTCAGTTGTTGTTTCAACCTATAAAAATATAGTGTCTATTTCAGTTTCAATGCGGACAATAAAGCTCAAAATTTGTCTCTTCATTGATTTTGTATGTGGAACTTTGTTTTTTGGCTTTAAGTTTCATTCTCCATAGTTGTATGTTGATCTAATGCATATTCAGCTTCATATACTGTATGGAGTCTCTTTACTTCAACCTCTGTATTTATCGTTTCATTTTCTTTGAGTCTTGGTTTCATTTTTTTCACTTCCTTTCTCAATTTCAAATTTTTTTTCCTCAGCTTCAAAACTCATTATTTTTGTAACAACCCGGAAATGCGAGCCAGTTTAAAATTTTTATTTTGGCAATTTTAGCGAATTTTGAATAATCAAAATGAATTATTTTAAATAATATAGACGAGAAATTTATTTTGAATATAATTAAAATGTATATATTTATATAGATTTTCATTAGAATATAAATAATTATATATAATTATAAAGGAATTGAAAATGGCGTGGTAGTTCGATAATTCGATTTCAAACTTCAATTGAATGTACCGGGTGCAAAATAAACTGGATTTTAACGAAACCAAAAATAATAGAATCTATTTGAGTATATCTTTCCAACGAATCCGAAAAATCAAAATTTCATAGCGGGGATCAAAAGATACATCCTGTTGAAAATTCTGAATAGTCGTTATAGAATTCAGGCCCTTAAAAATAGCCATTTGGCAAACGACCTCGGATTTCGACGAAACAACTTTTGTTGGATCCGTGATGTCAAATTATTGCTAGATTCCAAATTTCATAATTTTTCAAGTTAATATGTGAGCGTGGCAAAGGAAAACGCGTTTGACCAGTTTTAGTTGATTTTAATCTCTTGGAAATTGGCCATTTTTCTAGCGGTCTCAGAATTCGACGAAATTAGTTTTGTTAGGACCGTATCGTCAATACGAAGCTAGAAAATATTTTTCCGGAATTTATAGAGTCCGTATGTGGCCCCGGTAAATTTAAATGTGCGTTCAAATTCAATATATAAAGTTATATTTTGATTTTGGCGAAATCTGATTGAAACGATCGAATCAGCCTATGATACATATCTCATTGTGTTCGGAATGGGATAATTAGCTATGGACGACAGGCGGTGGGCCTCGTTTAGAGGTCAAATGAAAAAGTCAACTTTTTGAAATTAAATAATTAAATAAATTAAAAATTAAAAATTAAAAATTTCTTACCTCTCTCCCTTTATTTCCTCTCAGCACCCCCGCCCCCGTGTTTATTTCGAAATCAAAAGAGAAAAAAAAAGAGGACGGAGGGGCGGAGCGACCTCCTCCATCGCCGCTTCCACCGCCCAAGGCGGCGCCCTCCACCAGGAACCCCCTCCTCTCCTCTCGCTTCTTCCCTCCTTTCTTCCTCTCGCGCTACGCCCTCCTCCTATGATAAAACCACAAACCCGCAACCCACCTCCGCCCTGCCAGCATCGAACTCGACGTGACTACCCTCCTTCGATGCGCCCTTCCAACCCCGACAACATGGCTCCCTCCGATCAGGCCTAAGATGATGGTGGCGGCGGCAAAACCCTGGCCTAGGGTTGGAGCAGTTTTTGGGAAATCCAGAAATGAATACAGTGAGGTTTTTCTTTTATTATTTATTTCTTTTGGCCAACTAATTTAAATGTAAATAATAAAAAAGAAAAAAAACCAGTTTCTAGTCTATATAAAAATCAGTTTTTAATTTATAATATACATAGTTTAAATTCTGTTTAAAAATAAAAGTAGATGTTGTTTAAAAGTAAATATAGATAAAGTGATTTTTACTTAGATAACGAAGTGATTTTTATTTTACATAAAGCTGGATTTTTTATTCTATACAGAGGTTATATTTTTTTATCTTATATGAAGATATGAAATTTTTATAATAATAAAGATGCGATTTTTATATAGTAGAAATAATAAAGATGCGATTTTTCTAGTAATGAAATAAAAAGGCGAAATCTTTATTTTTTGAAAAGGCGAAATCTTTATTTTTGAAAAGGCAAAATCTTTATTTTTGAAAAGGCGAAATCTTTATTTTTTTGAAAAGGCGAAATCTTTATTTTTGAAAAGGCGAAATCTTTATTTTTGAAAAGGCGAAGTCTTTATTTTTGAAATGGCAAAATATAATTTTCATATGATGTAGAAGATAAAAATATGATTTTTATATTTTAGGAGGAATAAAAATTCGATTCTTTTTAATTTATAGAAAATATAAAAACATGATTTTTATATAGTGGCGATAATAAAAATAGGATTTTATATTATATGGACAATAAAAATTCGATCTTTATTATGTAGGAGGTATAAAAATATAATTTTTATTATGTAGAAGAAGTAAAAATATAATCTGTATTGTATGAACATCGATGCAAAAATAGAATTTTTATCTATATAGTAGCGATGTAAAAATAGAATTTTTATCCATATGAAGTAATTATAAAAATATGATTTTTATACATAGCAAGAATATAAAAATGTGATTTTTTATATATGTAGTGGCTACGGGTAACGAAAGTGACAAAAGGCGAGAACGGCGAAGACTTCTACATTTGAAGTGTCGTGGAGTTGGGATAGCTTCGGTGAGAATTTCTCGCTCTTCAATTTCTTTTTCTATTTAAAAATATATACTAGGATGCAGACGGTGCTTAGTAGCACCCGACACCCGTCATCCACAGACCATGGATGGCTTGTATGCTTGTTTGATGTGTTGTGAAATTTGTTTGTGATGTTGATGTGAAATCGATAATAAAATGTAGATGGTTGAAATAAATTAATTATCGTTAAAAATATAATTTTTAACGTGAATGTGAATAAATAAATATTTATAAACAAATCGGCTGATTTGTTTATATACACTGATTTGACTGATATTGCTTGGGTCGATAAATTTTACACATCGCCCAACTGCACAAATAAAAATCTGTTTTTGTTGATTTGAAACCCCAACGGGTATTGGGATGAAATAGGGCATACACTAATCCCAATAATTAGTTGTGTATCGATCGTTTGATTGACAAGCTGTGTAAGCGTTATTTATTTATATTTAATGCTTATGCAGTAGTGTGGTGCACTTTGGATGATGGTTGATTGTTGATCGTTGCTATTATATACATGTGTTGTATAGAATCCATATAATTAACATTATATGGTAATTGATTAGGCCTCATTCCAATTGGGAAAATAAAGAATATAATAAAGTATAGATTCAAGTGTTGAATGGAAGAAATAGTCATGTGTTGGCGATATTCATGTGTTGAAACTATTCATGTGTTGAGTAAAATATTTTAACAATAAAATTTACATCTTTATCATATCTAAGATTAGAACCACTTTACATTTGGAGTCTGATTAAAAATCAAACGATGGATACCATAATTTTATATAATATATTACATAACAAAAATAGTCGTGTGTTGACAGTACTCATGTGTTGAAATTAGTCAGGTGTTGAAAGAAATATATATTCATGTGTTGAATGGAATAAATATTCATTTATTGAATCGAATAACGAATTTATTGAAATATATAAAGCCGTGTTGATTAGAGTCGCGCTATTTTGACGTAAACGATATTTATATCGATTATATTCGTTTTTATAATGAATATAGAAAAGATAGTGACTTCAAAATATAACGTTTTGAGAATATTATCATTTATATAGAAATGATATGAAATATTCAATTTTGATTCGAAATTGAATATAGAGTCGAAATGATTTTGAAAACGAATTTAAAACGAATTTTAAAATACGTTTTAAAAGGAAATCGACGAAATATATAGTATATATTATATATATATATATATATATATATATGATGGCCTGAATAGAACGCGCCGTGCCGCGGCAGTTCGTGAATTTCGACCATTGACTTCGAATTGACATTGCAGGAGATCCGACCGTCGGATTCTCCTAAAACCAGAACCGTTGGGTTTGTATCGAAAATAGGTTTCTAACGAATATTTGAAATTAGAAATCTAACGGTTGGATTTGGAATTATGTCCAAATCAAATTTATAAAAGGTCGCTGTAAGTGCAGTTCGATAGTCGTTGATAGAAATCGACTGTTCGGGCCTTGATAAAATTATTAAAAATATCAATAATTTGTGTAAAATCGTAAGAAATGATTTGGTAAAAATTGGGATGAAAAACTCCACAGTTGAAAAGATGAAAATATATTTTTGTCGAAATGAACTAGTTTTGAACTAGAATAAAAATCAATTTATTTTTGAAATAAATAAATTGAATTTGAAAGTGATTTTAAAAATAATCAATATTCCCAGTACGTGAATTGCACTGGAGTTAAATCGAAATTATCTTCGAAATATTTCGATGTTGGATTTCGTTACTATACAGATATTGCGAAGGGACCCAAACTTCCCCGGTCTCCGAAGAGATGAGAAAGAATGAATTACTGTGAGGACAAGACAAATCAGAACGCAGACGGAAGAACATTTCATTGTTATTACAACAATCCCATCAGATACAAGAATATACAGAGTATAAATGAATACTATACATTCGATAAATATCAGAGATTACAATAAATTACATGGCAGCGGAAAATAATACAAAACACAACTAAAAATAATACACGGATACCGAGCTTTCCGAGCATCGTCCCAGCTGTAAATCAGGATCCTGTGAATATAAATCTGCAAAACCAAAACTACTAGCTGCCCGTGTCGAAAATATGGGCACCCAGAGTTTAGGATAAAACAATAAACTCCAGGTCAGTCATGTGACTGGTGTGAGAACTAAAACAGTTATTTAAAGCTTTACTTTAAAAGAGAGTAATTCAAGGTACCACGACGTATAACACGGAACGGGTTTCCTCCCAAGAATACCAGTGCATAGAATAAACAGTGCAATGCTTTTTCAAAAAATGAAGCTATTATAAGACCCAGGTCCCATCACACAATGCAACGCAAGCCGAAGGATAGGGTTTTACCTTGTAACAGCCAAACATGCTTGGTACGTTTAATACAAATCATTTGATACTATAATAAGTGTATAGTGTCAAAATAATTTCAATCATAAATATAAATCATAGACGGCATAAGTGCCCCATACCACTATGTCGCCATACTAGGCTCTACAAATAAAGCCGAAATACACGTATTGGAAATTGGATTTCCGTCATGAGTCGAGGCAAGGGGCAAGCTCCTCTCCGCTTTCGAGACACTCTAGCAAATGCTCAGGACTACGCACTCTGGGCAGCCACTTGGATTGTTTGGGCCGGTCCTCTCTTACGTTTGAGGATTAGTTATTCCTGAACACACGTTTCCCGGTCCTTACAGACCTAATATCGAGGCGCCTCATTCCAACAACCACATAGGTGAAAAGTATATAAATGTCAGGGCTGGTAAGTCACTGACACCACCAAAGCTAGAAAGAAACGCCTTGTTCTCCAAACGATCCATATCCCGTTTTTAACTCATACCGAGGTGTGAGGCTCGCGAATTCACGCTATACACAAAGCTGCATGAGACGACCCCAAACCCCGTACTGACGGTGGCAAGGGTAATCCGTGGAATATAACACAGAAACAGATAATAGCAAAACATAATTAAATAAATACACCAGATAACGAACAATAGAATATACTGGATAAAAGTAATCATCAGAGTTACACAGTATACAGGATCATACTTAGTAAAAATACAGTTCAGCTATACATAAATGTCTACAGCGGAAAACAAACATAATATGTACAATAGGAGCTGAACAGCATAAAAAGAGATAAATGATAGAATCCATCTTCAACTCCAGCTATCCAGAAAGAACCAGCTAAACCTGAATACAAGGCTGCCCATGTAGAAAAAGGGGCACCCGAGTTTGAAAGTGAAACAAACTACGAGTCAGCCATGGGACTGGTATGAGAAATCTATTCAACACATTTAATATATGGCTAATCACAGGACCACGCCACTTTTCGTGGAACGGGTTTACTCCATTGGATTGCCAGTGCTTTAAAACAAGTCTTTCTTTTAAACATCGCAACGCTTTTTATAAAAATGAAGACATTATAAGACTCAGTTCCCATCACACAATGCAACGCAAACCGGAGGATAGAGTTTTTACCTTATAACGGCCAAAATATGCTTGATACGAATAAAACAAAGGCATTTGATATTACTACTAGTGTTTATATGTTTCGAAAACAATTTCAAATCATAACTATCAATCATAGGCGACATGAGCGTCCCATGCCACTATGTCGCCAAATATCTACACAATCGAAACCGCACGATCACGTATTTGGAAATTGGATTTCCGTCATGAACCAGGGCAAAAGATAGTCCTTACCGAATTCATGACTCTCTAGCCTGAGCCACAGGCAAGTACTCAGTTAAGCCTTTGGAGCGACAGGGCCGGTCCACTGATGTGGATTAAAATGCCTGAACAATACGTTTCCCCGCCCTTTGGGGCGTAAACGAGCCAACGAATGACTCCATCGGACCCGGATTGTCCGATCAAACCGAGGCGCCTCGCAACAGCAACAACCACACAGGTGAAAAGTATATAAATGTCAGGGCTGGTAGGTCACTGACACCACCCTTGCTAGAAAGAAACGCATGCCCTCCCTGAGGTCCTTCTCCCGTTTCTGGTTCATACCGGGGTGTGAGGCTCGCGATTTCACATTATACACAAAGCTACACCACACAGGCGGTGCTTTGATCATCACTACAAGACTTTTCTTTTCAACAGAAGCCCTGATCATTTGCCACTTAGGCATGCCACACTAGCAATTCATGCCATGCGACTGATGTCCATCGAGATACAACCTCTGAGCTCGTGCGTCGCAGAGAAGGGCGTTAAGCAAAAGAATGAATTCTCCGCCACCAAACAAATATATATTTAATAGAGATCAATCAATACAGAACAAAATCCAATGTCAAACACACAGTCCATTTACAAGTCCGTTTTGGGTCTGAACGAAACCGGAGGCACTAAATACCTCGCAAACCCATCGATCACCACGTACGTTTGGACGATCACCACTCATTATCCATATTTCGGGATGCCTCCCAATGAGGACCTCGGTTACCATCCAAACGAGGTGAAGATCTCCGGTCTTCGACCATCATCTTCATCTTCGACTTTCAATCATCGGTCAATTATTTGAAATGAGAATTAACTCGGCCTTTTCAAATAATTCACGTATATTTAGAATTTCAAATCAATTTATTTCAATGGTTAAATCATTCGACAACACCAATTTTGTTCTTTAATGTAATTTTCACACCAAACACATTCAATCATCAAATACCACATAAATCGAGCAAATTCAGTTTATTACCATTCCATACCGTTTATGATATTTTATAACGATTTATCGCTATTTTTATTTATTTTAAAATAGCCAATTTATTCAGAACGACGCTTCGGGCCATAACGCGACCGTGGCACTGTTTTTCTTCAGATTTGATTTACACATATCTAAAAATCTAACCGTTGGATCTTTACAAAATTTACATCATTAGAAAGGTCTTTTCAAAACGAATCCAACGTTCCAGTTTCGGGAAAATCCGACTGTCGGATCTCCCGGTACAATCGTTTGAAGTTTCGATTTCAAAATACGAACTACAGTGTCGTTATTCGATTAAATATAATTATATTTTTATATATATATATAAATATAATCGTTTCTGGCGCTGTTTTTCTTCAGATTTGAATTAAACATTCCAGGCAATCCAACCGTTGGATTTTTACAAAGTTGGTGTCGTTGGAAAGATATTTCCAAGTCGAACCCAACCGTGGCGGTTTCGGGAAAATCCAATGGTCGGATTTCCCGCACTAGTTGTTTGAAATCACGGTTTCAAAACACGAACTGCACGGCCACGTTTCGTTTTAATTTTATTTATATTTATATATTTATATAAATATAGTTCATTCAACAATTTCAATACCGTTTTCACTTCAAATATTTCACTAACGCCTTTAAATTTTGGAAAATTTCGCCATAACCTCCTTTGTACGGGAGGGGCTGGGAAAATTCCCAAATAGCCAAAAAGAAAAAGAAAAAGCCAAGCGGCTAGCCAACAGGCTCATAAAATCATCACCCAAACAAAACAGTAAATGTGTACCTATTTGTCGGGCACAAAATTTTATTCCTCTTCTCTAGCCTCTTTTGCTATAGCTTGTTCAATAAATATGCATGTACATATATACAGTTCTTATCACTTATCATTTTCCATTCAACTTCATATTTGATTTCATTTGGTTTAAAAACACCATTGCATGCATAAGCAAAAATCATACCATTAGCTAATTAATGAATATTTCGACGCATGCATATTTATTTGAACGAGTTACTATTTTTAACACTTCACATTTCAACAATTCTTGTGTATAATAAAAATGTGATTTTTATTGTAAAACAATTCATTTCAAAACAATATTATTTTATATAGTTTATATAGGTAATAAAATAGGATTTTTATTATAAAACGATTTCTTTTAAAACGAGATTATTTTACATAGTCCATAAATTTGATAAAAGGTGATTTTTATTATGAAACAATTTATTTCAAAATATGAAAACCATCCAACACATGAATTTCAATTCAACGAATGAATATCGATTCAACACATGAAGGTTTTCTACAGTATCTATATATAGATAAAAATGTGATTTTTATATTTAAAACACGAATACCATTCAACACATGAATTTCTAATCAACGAATGAATATCAATTCAACACATGAAGGTTTTCTTTTCAATGAATAAATATAGTTTCAGCAAAAGAAAATAATTCAAACACATGAATATTATTCAAAATTTCGGCAGCATAACGACAGGGTAGTTAAAACCGGGACCGTCGCTAGTACGGCTCCTCGCTCTACCTTAAAACCTCGCAGTTTTTGACAATGGGGATCATGCATCTAGTTCGCACGCAGGCGGCATGTATATATTTATTTCATTTCCACAAACTAATCCTATGTGGTTTCAACCAAATATTTTTCAACCACAAATGGGTATTTTTCAACCACAATCAATCAATATCAACCACAAACAATCCCAAATAACCATTCGCTATCAATCAATTTTCTCACCAATCACAACCAATAAATATCGTCCATGGTTTGTGGACGAGGGGAGTATATATAAATATATAGCAATTCACTTCTATTTCAACACATATATAATTTTTACAATGCATATACAACTTATACATCGAACGTACGACTTATAAAACGCTTATACATGAGGTGTACAACGCTTGTATAACTCATACATCGATTATATAATTTATACATCGTTGTTTTCCATATCGTTTATAATTTAGAAATCTCACATTGGGTTCCACTCCACCAAAAATAGCAGAAGGCTCAAAAAATATGTGGTCTCTTCTAGAAGGTAGAAGACGTCCACACGAGTCCACTGTCTCTTGTTTCACTGCATTTCGTCAACCCAGCAAAAAGATATGATTTTTCAAAGTTTGCAACGGTTTAAAGGTGTTAAAACAACTGAAAATAAATTTGGCCGATACCACTCTGAAATCTTCAAAACTAGGTTTTGAATTTTCTTCAAATCCATGCAACTATATGACGATCGGCATGTGCCATCTCGAAGAGCTAAGAGAGGCGCGCCTAAGCCTTGAACGGCGGCGAACTCGGTGGTCGGAATCAGGTGCGGCGGCGAAGTGAAGGCGGCGACTTCTCGGCGTCCGTTCTCCCAAAATACACAATGAAAAAAAATCAAAACTAGGTATGGATTTGAAGATCTCGAGGAGCTCTACAAAATCTTCAACTTGAGGAGGGGTTAATTTTGCCTGGTTTGGTCGGAAATTGGATGGGAACGACGAGGAGGGTTTTCGCCGTCGATTGGCTGTTAGGGGGAGAGAGAAAAAGGATATTTCTATTATTATTTTTTTATTTGAATTCTGATTGGTCGGTAGATTTATAAGGGGTTTTCTGACGCGACCACCAATCCAAACCCAACGACTGTCATCCCTAGCATTTTACCCCCATTCCGAACACATTGGAATATGTTTCAAAGTCCTATTCAAATGTTTCAGTCAGTTTTCCTTCAAATTAAAATATAAAACATTCAGTATTTAATTTGAACGTACATTTCAATTTGCCAGGGCCATAAACTGATTCAATAAATTCCAGAAAAATAAACCTAGCTATGTTTTGACAATGTGGTCCTAACAAAACTAGTTTCGTCGAATTTTGAGACCGTTTGCAAAAAGGCCCATTTCTGGTCGATCCAATTTAACTGTTGTGACGGCAAGGAATTTCGCTCGATCTGAATCAGTCGTTAAACCGATCTAGACCATTCGAAACCCCAGATCGTTTGAGAACAGGACAAAATAGAATGCAGACGGAAGAACATTTCATTGCTATTACAACAATTCCATAAGATACAACAATATACAGAGTATAACTGAATAAATTACATTCGATAAATATCAGAGATTACAATAAATTACATAGCAGCGGAAAAACAATATAAAGCACAACTGAAGGTGATATACGGATACAGAGCTTTCCGGATATCATTCCAGCTGTAAACCAGGATCCTGTGAATATAAATCTGCAAAACCAAAACTACTAGCTGCCCGTGTCGGAAATAAGGGCACCCAGAGTTTAGGTTAAAACAATAAACTCCAGGTCAGTCATGTGACTGGTGTGAGAACTAAAACAGTTATTTAAAACTTTACTTTAAAAGAGAGTAATTCAAGGGACCACGCCGTATAACATGGAACGGGTTTCCTCCCAAGAATACAAGTGCATAGAATAAACAGCGCAATGCTTTTTCGAAAAATGAAGCTATTATAAGACCCAGGTCCCATCACACAATGCAACGCAAGCCGGAGGATAGGGTTTTCCCATATAGTAGACAAACATGCTTGATACGTTTAAAACAAATCATTTGATACTATAATAAGTGTATAGTGTCAAAACAATTTCAATCATAAATATAAATCATAGACGGCATAAGTGCCCCATACCACTATGTCGCCATACTAGGCTCTACAAATAAAACCGAAACATCTCGTATTGGAAATTGGATTTCCGTCATGAGTCGAGGCAAGGGGCAAGCTCCTCTCCGCTTTGAGACACTCTAGCAAATGCCTCAGGACTACACACTGTGGGTAACCCTGGGATCCTCCAAGACCGATCCTCTCTTACGTTTGAGGATTAACTATTCCTGAACACACGTTTCCCGGCCCTATAGGACCTATAATCGAGGCACCTCGCATCCAAACCACAAAGGTGAAAAGTATATAAATGTCAGGACTGGTAGGTCACTGACACCACCCATAGCTAGAAAGAAACGTCGTGCACTCCTTGGGTCCTCATCCCGTTTTTCACTCATACCGAGGTGTGAGGCTCGCGAATACATGTTGTACACAAAGCTGCCACGTAGGCCGTGCTTTGATCATCAACCACAAGACTTTGCTTTTCAACAGAAGCCTTGATCCATGCAACTCAGTGTGCCACACAGGCAATTCATGCCATGCGATTGATATCTATCGATATATAACCTCTATGCTCGTACGTCTCAGAGAAGGGCGTTAAGCAAGAGAATAAATTCTCCCCCTCCAAACAGATATATATTTAACAGATATCAATCAACACAGAATAAAATCCAATGTCAGACACACAATCCATTTACAAGTTCGTTCTGGGTCTGAACGAAACCGGAGGCCCTTTCCTCGCATATCCATCCATCTCCAAGTACGACTGGACGACCACCAACTATTTCCATCCTCTTGGGTGTACAACCCAATCAAGATCATCAGTAATTATCCAAACGATGTGAAGACTTCCGGTCTTCGACCACCGTCATCATCTTCGACTTATCATCGAATCGGTTATTCAGAACAGGTGTAAACCCGGCCTTTCCGAACAACCCGCGTATATTAAAGACAAATGTTACACAAACACAACATACGCCTCATTCCAATTCAGTAGCCACTAACCGCAAATTAGCAAGAGAACAATTTCCCAAATATTAACCCCGAAGGCCGAAACCAACATCAGATCAATATCCAGGAAACCATTCTTCTTAACTAACCTACAGCTAGTTTCTAAATTCCACACTCTTAGGGAAAGGTTCCCATTAATTTTATCCAAGATAAATTCTTTAAAATTTATCGTTTAGTCTTCCTTTGGATGTCGTTTTAAACCAAATTATGGTTTTCCAAACTAGTCGAGATTAGCGAACCACACCGAAGTAATTATTTATTTTATTTCCCAATCCCAACCTATTCATCCCATGAAGCAAAACTGGTAATACTCCATATCTAACACCATGGTGTTATCGGTAAAATTAATTACCATTTCACGTTCAAATCTAATTAAAGATTTAACTATCGCTTTGGAGAAAAACTGGTGATACTCCATTCTCGCTCAATTTCTAAATTTGATAATTTAGATTATCTATTCACATTTCAATCTAATTGCAGAACTCCTTTCACTGGGTTAAAGAACTAATGTTATTTAAAACACAGTTCACGACAAACCCAAATCACATTCTATTTATTATCGGGTTAAAGAACAAATGTTATTTAAAACACCGTTCACGATAAACCCACAAATCAATTCTATTTAAAACCCATTTCAAGTCCAATTTATTTATTTAAAAATAAATAGGTTTTAATTCAAGTTCAAAACTAGTTCATTTCGATAAAAATCTATTTTTATCTTTTCAAATATGGAAATTTTCATCCCAATTTTTCCGAAATCATTTCTTATGATTTTACAAAAATTATTACTATTTTTAATAACTTTATCAAGGCCCGTACAGTCGATTTCCATCAATGGCCATCGAACTGCACTTACAACGACCTTTTCCAAATTTGATTTGGATGTATCTCCAAGTCCAACCGTTAGATTTCAAATTTCTAATATTCGTTAGAAAGCTCTTTTCGATACAAACCCAACGGTTCCGGTTTTAGGAGAATCCGACGGTCGAATCTCCCGTACTATCCATTCGAAGTCAATGGTCGAAATTCACGAACTACCGCGGCGCGGCGCGTTCTATTCAGGCCATTATATTATATATATAATATATATTTCGTCGATTACTATTTAAAAAGAATTTTATAAATAGTTTTGAATTCATTTCAAAAACAATTTCAACATTTATGTCAAATTCATATAAAATTGAATTTTCTACTATAAATCCTTTTTACTTTCATTTCTATTTGATTTCAATTCAAATCGATTTTTAATTCGATTCGAATTCATTTTCTTTTCAATTCAATTCAATTCGAATTCGTTTTCTATTCAATTCGAATTCATTTCGTTATCTATTCAATTCGTTATATATTCAATTCGGATTCATTTCGTTTTCTATTCAATTCAAATTCAAATTCGTTTTCTATTCAATTCAAATTCAAATTTTTTTCTATTCAATTCAAATTCAAATTCGTTTTCTATTCAATTCGATTCAAATTTGTTTTCTATTCAATCCAATTCAAATTGGTTTTCTATTCAATTCAATTCAAATTGGTTTTCTATTCAATTCAATTCAAATTGTAAAAACGAATATAATCGATATAAATATCGTTCGCGTCAAAATGGCGCATCTATAATCAACACTGCTTTATATATTTCATTACTTCCGTTATTCTATTCAACAAATGAATATTTATTTTATTCAATATGTGAATCTATATTTTTGTTAACACACGACTAATCTCAACGAATGAGTACTGTCCACGTGTGAATCTTTTTGTTATTTAAATATATTTTATATATGATAAAGATGTAAATCTCATTGTTAAAATATTTCGTTCAACACATGACTAATCTCAACGGATGAGTACTGTCAACACATGAACCTTTATTTTATAATATTCTTTATCTTCAAAATAGGAATGAGGCCCAATCAATCACCATATAGCGTTAACTATATGGATTCCATACAACACATGTATATAATAGCAACGGTAAACAATCAACCATCATCCAAAGTGCACTACACTGTATAAGCATCAAATATAGATATCTAACGCTTATAACAGCCTGTCAATCAATTGATCGACATACAACTAATTATTGGGATTAGAGTATGTCGTATTTTATCCCAATACCCGTGTGGGCTTACAAACAATCAAACACAGATTTTATTTGTGTTGTTGGGCGATGTGTAAAATTTATCGACCCAATCTATATCAGTCAAATCAGTGTATATAAACAAATCGGCCGATTTGTTTATAAATATATATTCACTTTCACTATATTCATATTCACGTTAAAAACTATATTTTTAACGATAATATATTTTATTTTAACACATGAATTTCTATTCAGTTCATTTATTCAATAAAATGATATTTTTATTTCTCTAACATATTTTAGATAATTTCGGCGGCATAACGGCACGATACTAGAAACGGGACGAGGCCTAGCCTTATCCCCGGTCTAGTGAAGGCCCACACCATTCACACATCAATCAAATCCATTCCATTTCACCAAACAATTCAATTCAAACCAAATATTCTAACCAACTACACAACCAAACAAACAAGTCTATGGTCTGTGGATGATTGTGTCGGGTGCTACTAAGCACCGTCTGCATCCTAGTATATATATATATAACTAGAAGAAGAAATTGAAGAGTGAGAAATTCTCACCAATAGCTATCCAATACCACGACTCTTCATTGATAGAAATCTTCATCGTTCTCGCCTTTTTATCACCTTCGTTGCCCGTATTATCTACATATGTAAAAATCGAATTTTCACTTCGCTATTCAGTATATAAAAATCGAATTTTTACTATGCTATTCAATATATAAAAATCGAATTTTTCCTTCGCTATTCAATATATAAAAATCGAATTTTTACTTCGCTATTCAATATATAAAAATCGAATTTTTACTTCGCTATTCAATATATAAAAATCGAATTTTTACTTCGCTATTCAATATATAAAAATAGTATTTTTACTTCGCTATTTAATATATAAAAATCGAATTTTTACTTCGTTACTATATAGGTAAAAATTCTATTTTTATCACGCCATTTCCTATATAACGTTTCCGCCTTTTCAAAAATAAATCTTTCACCTTTTCTAAAATAAAGATTTCGCCTTTTCAAAAATATAGATTTCATTTTTTCTAAAATAAAGATTTCGCCTTTTCAAAAATAAAAATATCGCCTTTTTCGTTGTTAAAAATTCGACCTTTCTATTATTAAAAATCCTAACTTTCTAATTCTATAAAAATCCCACCTTTATACCATAAAAATGTCGCCTTCCTTATGATATAAATTATAAACTTTAACCTTATATAATATACAAAGATCCGATTTCTCTTTAATCAATTAAAACAGAAAATAAAAATCAAAACTTTAAACTAAATAAAAATCAGTTTTAAATGTAAATAAAAATCATAGAAACTCACAGTGATTTGCAGAGAGATTGGGGGGGATTTCGCAGCGTCGCCGAGGTTTGAGGGGGGTATCTTGGCACGGAGAGGCAGTAGGGGGGTATCGCGTCGCGGTCTGGTGCAGGGGGAGGGGGGTTTGCGCGGCGCCGCCGGAGGTGGGGGGGGGGGGCGAGGGAGGCCAGTGCCCTGGCGGCGGTGGGCGAGCTAGGGCATAGCCCCTTTTTTTCACTTCTGAGAATTCGATTTTTAACCGAGGGGGGGCGGGGCAGAGGTAATAGGAGAGGGAAGGTAAGATATTTTATATTTTATTTATTTAATTATTTAATTTTCCACCAAAAAGCAACTTTTATTTTTGACCTCAAAACGGGGCCCACCGCCTGACGTCCATAGCTAATTACCTCCATTCCGAACACAATGGGATATGTATCGTAAGCTGATTTGATCATTTCGATCAGATTTCGTTGAAATCAACATATAACTCTATATATTGAATTTGAACTCGCATTTCAATTTACTGGGGTCACATACGAACTCTAAAAATTCCCGAAAAATATTTTCTAGCTTCGTATTGACGATACGGTCCTAACAAAACTAGTTTCGTCGAATTCTGAGACCGTTTGAAAAATGGCCGTTTTCCAGTCGATTAAAATCAACTAAAACTGGTCAAACGCGTTTTCCTTTGCCACGCTCAAATATTGATTCAAAAAATTATGAAATTTGGAATCTAGCAATAATTTGACATCACGGATCCAACAAAAGTGGTTTCGTCGAAATCCGAGGTCGTTTGCAAAATTCCCATTTTTAAGGGCCTGATTTCCATAGCGACTATTCAGAATTTTCAACTGGACATATCTTTTTATTCCCGCTATGAAATTTTGATTTTTCGGATTCGTTGGAAAGGTATTATCAAATAGATCCTAATGTTTTTGGTTTCAATAAAATCCGGATTGTTTTGCACCCGGTACATTCAATTGAAGTTTGAAATCAAATTATCGAACTACCGCACCATTTTCAATTCTATATTATAATTATATATAAATATTTATATTCTAACAACGGCGTATATAATATATACGTTCGAATTATATTCAAAATAAAGTTCTCGTCGATATTATTTAAAATAATTCATTTTAAATATTCAAAATTCGCTAAAATTGCCAAAATAAAAATTTTAAACTGGCTCAGAATTTCCGGGTTATTACAATCTCCCCCACTTAAAACTTTTCGTCCCCGAAAAGGAACAAAGTCGAAAGTGGTTTGATCTATCAACTCTACGTTCGGTCTGGCTTCCATTCTCCAACTTTTCAGTTTCTGAGAATTTTCAAATTTTCAAAAATTTGGCTAACACCCTAAAATTTCGAAAAATTTCGCCATAACCTCCCCTGCATCGGGAGCCACGGGAAAATCCCGAAATTGCCATACAGGCCTTTTGATCTCAAAAAGAAAAAGAAAAAGCCAAGCGGCTAGCCAATAGGCTCATAAAATCATCATCACCCAAACAAAACAGTAAATTATAGTAAACATGTACCTATTTGTCGGTCAAACAAATTTTATTCTTCGGCTCTAGCCTCCTTGCTATGACCTGTTCAATGTAAGTACATGTATATGCATGCAAATGCGACCAATTTTCAATACAATTCAATATTTGATACAATTAGGCTAAATGGTTCAAAATTACCAAACAACTAAACAAACAACACAAACAACAATCAATTAGTGGATTAACGTTTCAAATTCATAAATTTGATATATATATACAAAAAAAAATCATGTTTTTGATGCCAATCACAAAAAATAAATCTATCTATATAAGTTTTGGTTCTCACACCAGCCTAATGGAAATATATAGAAATCACACCTTCGAAACACGAACATAAATATTGGTGATGGAGCTCCATCATCAAAATCATCTCCGAGCGACTAGAGTGTGATTCTATATCTATCTAGTATATTAAAACTTCGAATATACGTTCATGACGCGTATATGCAAAATCTTTATATATTGGATTGCCCAAATTCAAAATAAATAAATATTCAAATACGTATAAAATGGTTTAAATTTTCAAAAAAAAATTGTTTTCATTTGAAAAATATACTCTTCACACTCGTTCTAGGATACAACTGATCCTATCTCTAACGAGTGATTCTAATTGGATATTACTAATCCAATATCTGATGAATTCTTTCGTATGGTTCTAATGTGTCTTGTTCTCGAGCTCTGTAAACCAAAGCTCTGATACCAAATGTGACGGCAAGGAATTTCGCTCGATCCGAATTAGTCGTTAAATCGATCTAGACTGTTCGAAACCCCTGATCGTTTAAGAACAGGACAAAAGAGAATGCAGACGGAAGAACATTTCATTGCTATTACAACAGTTCCATCAGATACAAGAATATACAGAGTATAACTGAATAAATTACATTCGATAAATATCACAGATTACAATAAATTACATAGCAGCGGAAAAACAATATAAAGCACAACTGAAGGTGATATACGGATACAGAGCTTTCCGGATATCATTCCAGCTGTAAACCAGGATCCTGTGAATATAAATCTGCAAAACCAAAACTACTAGCTGCCCGTGTCGGAAATAAGGGCACCCAGAGTTTAGGTTAAAACAATAAACTCCAGGTCAGTCATGTGACTGGTGTGAGAACTAAAACAGTTATTTAAAACTTTACTTTAAAAGAGAGTAATTCAAGGGACCACGCCGTATAACACGGAACGGATTTCCTCCCAAGAATACCAGTGCATAGAATAAACAGTGCAATGCTTTTTCAAAAATTGAAGCTATTATAAGACCCAGGTCCCATCACACAATGCAACACAAGCCGGAGGATAGGGTTTTCCCTTATAATAGCCAAACATGCTTGATACGTTTAAAATAAATCATTTGATACTATAATAAGTGTATAGTGTCAAAACAATTTCAATCATAAATATAAATCATAGACGGCATAAGTGCCCCATACCACTATGTCGCCATACTAGGCTCTGCAAATAAAACCGAAACATCTCGTATTGGAAATTGGATTTCCGTCATGAGTCGAGGCAAGGGGCAAGCTCCTCTTCGCTTCGAGACACTCTAGCAAATGCCTCAGGACTACACACTCTGGGTAACCCTGGGATCCTCCAAGACCGGTCCTCTCTTATGTTTGAGGATTAATTATTCCTGAACACATGTTTCCCGACCCTATAGGACCTATAATCGAAGCGCCTCACATCCAAACCACAAAGGTGAAAAGTATATAAATGTCAGGGCTGGTAGGTCACTGACACCACCCATAGCTAGAAAGAAACGTCGTGCACTCCTTGGGTCCTCATCCCGTTTTTCACTCATACCGAGGTGTGAGGCTCGCGAATCCACGCTATACACAAAGCTGCCACGTAGGTTGTGCTTTGATCATCAACCACAAGACTTTGCTTTTCAACAGAAGCCTTGATCCGTGCAACTCAGCGTGCCACACAGGCAATTCATGCCATGCGATTGATATCTATCGACATATAACCTCTAAGCTCGTACGTCTCAAAGAAGGGCGTTAAGCAAGAGAATAAATTCTCCGCCGCCAAACAGATATATATTTAATAGAAATCAATCAACACAGAATAAAATCCAATGTCAGACACACAATCCATTTACAAGTTCGTTCTGGGTTTGAACGAAACTGGAGGCACTTTCCTTGCATATCCATCCATCTCCAAGTACGTCTGGACGACCACCAACTATTTCCATCCTCTTGGGTGTACAGCCCAATCAGGATCAGCAGTAATTATCCAAACGATGTGAAGACTTCCGGTCTTCGACCACCGTCATCATCTTCGACTTATCGTCGAATCGGTTATTCAGAATGGGTGTAAACCCGGCCTTTCCGAACAACCCGCGTATATTAAAAACAAATGTTACACAAACACAACATACGCCTCATTCCAATTCAGCAGCCACTAACCTCAAATTAGCAAGAGAACATTTTCCCAAATATTAACCCCGAAGGCCGAAACCAACATCAGATCAATATCTAGGAAACCATTCTTCTTAACTAACCTACAGCTAGTTTCTAAATTCCACATTCTTAGGGAAAGGTTCCCATTAATTTTATCCAAGATAAATTCTTTAAAATTTATCCTTTAATCTTCCTTTGGATGTCTTTTCAAACCAAATTATGGTTTTCCAAACTAGTCGAGATTAGCGAACCACACCAAAGTAATTATTTATTTTATTTCCCAATCCCAACCTATTCATCCCTTGAAGCAAAACTGGTAATACTCCATATCTAACACCGTGGTGTTATCGGTAAAATTAATTACCATTTCACGTTCAAATCTAATTAAAGACTTAACTATCGCTTTGGAGCAAAACTAGTGATACTCCATTCTCACTCAATTTCTAAATTTGATAATTTAGATTATCTATTCACATTTCAATCTAATTGCAGAACTCCTTTCACTGGGTTAAAGAACGAATGTTATTTAAAACACAGTTCACGACAAACCCAAATCACATTCTATTTATTATCGGGTTAAAGAACAAATGTTATTTATAACACCGTTCACGATAAATCTATTTAAAACCCATTTCAAGTCTAATTTATTTATTTAAAAATAAATAGGTTTTAATTCCAGTTCAAAACTAGTTCATTTCGATAAAAATCTATTTTTATCTTTTCAAATATGGAGTTTTTCATCCCAATTTTTCCGAAAACATTTCTTATGATTTTTCACAAATTATTACTTTTTTTTATAATTTTATCAAGGCCCGTACAGTCGATTTCCATCAATGACCATCGAACTGCACTTACAGCGACCTTTTCCAAATTTGATTTGGACGTATCTCCAAATCTGTAACGACCCGAAAATCCGGTAGAATTTGAGCTGACCAAAAACACAAGTCCAACCCCAAATATCACGGAAATTCGAACCATTAATAGAAAGAAGTTAGAGGGTGAGGATAGATAAGATAGAAACTTAGAATAGAAGAAGAAGAAGAACACAACATCAGAGTAACACGAATCTCACAGCGGAACGAATAACATATAATATATATAACATAACTTGAAATATACATCTGTACTTGAATATACATCAATATCAAAGTACATCACTTACAACACAGCAGAAATAACTATAGCTATATGATCCTGAAGCCTCCTACTCCAAGCTCTTCCAGTATATCTGTAAATTCCCGACTACTTGACTGCCCGTACAAATTTAGGCACCCAAGAGTTTAGGGAAAACAACAAAGTAAACTCCGGGTCAGTCATGGGACTGGTATGAGTAAACAGTTTAAAAACAGTTTCAGAAAACTAAATGATATCTCATAAGACCACGCCGTATAACACGGAACGGGTTTTTCCCTTATGAAAATCCAAACACTTGACTTATCTTTATATCAAAACTCTTTTGATATTATAATAATGTCTAAATCAAGTAGATAACAATCTAGTGGAACGTTTGCATCTCACGTTCCACATATATATACAATCAAAAACCGCAAGCACGTATTGGGTAATGGATTTCCAACTATGACAAGGTATGGAATCACCTTCCGCTGGTATATCTCTAGAGGAGAATACACCGAGTTCAACAAGAACATCTTGCAACTCAGCCACACATGACCGACCACTCATTTCGCTTGAGTGTATCGAATGTATATCACCAACGGTTGGGATCAGCAACCATTTCCCGAATGGGACAGCATCGACAATAGATTTTTAGAAGTAAATGAAACTCTAGATCAGGTGATTATACACCCTAATAGGTGCGACCTACATAGCCATGCTGCTTGTCCGATTTCTGTCATTTACCGGATTTTGAGGCTAGAAGCTACGTTTTATCATCACACCAGATTCACTTCGAATGTCACATCGTCAGATCCATCGAAAATCACTAATTGACGTCTACAACAGTACATTACGTGTCAGCTAAAAGAAGTTTCCTCCTCCGCTTCCACTCTTGGTACAGTTGAAGAAATCAATGTACGTGACCTTTCTGGAAATACTCTGTCAGACATTCATCCATACAAGTCACCCAGTAACAGGATGAACTGAAGGCACTATTTCTATTTATAGAAAAAGTCCTTGCACTCTACTCCGTCTTCGATTTATCTTTATATAATCTGATTCGCACGCTACTGCCGATATGGAGTGGTTCTTCGGATAATAATCCAACCGGTCTCTCCATATTGACAACGATGGTCAAAACTTCGATAGTCTGTGATTTAACTATCGAATAAAAACAAGTGTTTCGATAGTCGATGATTTAACTATCGAATAAAACAAATGTTCATCCAAACATCCAACAATCACTGAATCTTTAATTAATATTCCATTAATTAAATCTCTTCTCTATTTCTTTATCAATATTTGTTAATCAAATATTTCATTAACCATATTGCCCTTATACGTTCTTTGGAAAACATTTCCATATATCGCCTTCCTTTATTTTCTATACTAGGAAATATTCATTATTCTATTTCCAAGCTTTGCACATATTTGGGTTAAAACAGATGTTGTGTAAAACATCGTTACGACAACCCAAATACAGTATTTAACTAATTCTTATTCCACATTGATCTTCGAGCCTGAATCTTGCTACTTATCGGTATATCATGAAATCAACCAAGTTGGGGTATAATTACCTCTCAGACCTTGACTGAATAACATTTAACGTCAAAACAGACAAGACTACTTACTCGAATAATCAATACCATACCACTACTTCTTCACTTTTAAACACATATATACTTTCTCTTTTATCCTTACGAGGTTTTATTCTTATACTTCCTTTTTGATTATACTATTCTATTTCTAAGTTCGTTTTCTTATCGACTTCTATATATTTTGATAGGTTAATTTCCAGCTATCAAATTATCTTAAAAATATTCTATCTCCTTAAATTCCCGGAAAAATTCGCTATAACCTCCTTTGTACCGGGAGCATCGGGAAATTTTAAATAGCTTTCCCGGTCCTTCTCATCTCAAAAAGAAAAAGAAAAAGCCAAGCGGCTAGCCGATACGGCGCATAAAATCTCATATGGAAATTAAATACGTACCTTTTTTGTCGGGCATTCTATTTATTTCACTTCTATACTTTATTCCATACCTGTCTCCTGTATGTCTATACCTGTCCAATCTATTTTAACTATACCAATCGTTTTAACTCAATATGTTAATTATCTCTTTAGTCTATTTCTCCTTCATATTTGAACATGACATGTTCAAATATATTTTAACTGCATATTAACAAATTCTAATTATACTCATACTCTCGTTTCCTTATCGACTTCTCTATTCAAATTCCAATTCAGTTCTATTTGAATTCTCTATATATCAAATTCTATTGTCTTCTATTATTCAAATCCTATAATATAAATCCCATTTGAATTCTCTTTATTCAAATTCTATAGTTTAAAGTCCGTTTGAATTTCTATATTCAAATCTATAGTTTAAATTCCATTTGAATTTCTATATTCAAATCTATAGTTTGAAGTCCATTTGAATTTCTATATTCAAATCTATAGTTTAAAGTCCATTTGAATTTCTCGGCATTATTTATAAACAATGTTTATAACTTCAATCTAAATCCCACCTTTCCATTTATAAACAACGTTTATAAATTCAATTCAAAACCGATATTTTCATTTAAAAACAAAGTTTATAAATTCGATTCAAATCTCATCTTTCCCATTTATAAACAACTTTATAAATTCGATTCAAATCCCATATTTTCATTTATAAACAAAGTTTATAAATTCAATTCAAATTCCATATTTCCATTTATAAACAACTTTTATAAATTCGATTCAAATCTCATCTTTCCCATTTATAAACAGCTTTATAAATTCGATTCAAATCCCATATTTTCATTTATAAACAAAGTTTATAAATTCAATTCAAATTCCATATTTCCATTTATAAACAACTTTATAAATTCGATTACTTGTTTTATATACCTTCGAACAAGTTAAATATTTTCTATAGTCTTATTTAAAATTGAAATTCTATTTATAAAAATAGAATTTCCTTTTTAAATATCAAATACCCTTTTCGATATTTTCAGAAATCAATATTCAAGCTATAGTGGTATTTTCAACAATCAGATCAACCAATTTTCAATCATTTGATTTTTAACACATCATATATGAATATATATATGAAATCAAACAAACAACAGATAATATATATTTTTGAGGAATCCAGCTGGATTCCTCCAATCTGTTTTCCAGCATCCACGGACGTTAGTCAACATAGTAATACCCATCCTGCTTCGAGGCAGGATATCGCGGTATGAAGGTCATCCACTAATCATAGCGTGGGGCGCATAGGGTAATCATCCGCTATGGTACCGCGGGCATCCGCTAATGAGACTGCGGGAATTCAATCAATCAACCCAATATATATATATATATATAATAGTCCTAAATAACTAATATATATTTTTAAAACAATCAGACTAAACAACATTCAAAAAAGCACAGACAATTATTTTTAATGATATAAAAATAATTTCTAAATAAGTGGTGAGTGAGGTTTATTCATCGTGATTTTTTCCTTGCGCTATTTCCCAATTAAATCCGTTATCATTTCAGCTATGAATCCACTCACATTATCTCGAATGAATCTACCTTGCCCTATGATTTATTTAATTTTTCAATTAAATGAAATTATCTTAAATAAACGATTAACCAATAAATTCTATGTATTAAAAATTTAATAACATATACCTTATCGTTTGAAAAATTATGAAGCCAATCTTGATAAATTACACAGCAGCTTCCGAACCATCTACAATACTGAATCAGCCAAAAACTCTATCTTTCCCTTACTGCCTGTAACAACCCGAAAATCTGGGCCAGTTTGAAATTTTTATTTTGACAATTTTGGCGAATTTTGAATATTTAAAATGAATTATTTTAAATAATATCGACGAGAAATTTATTTTGAATATAATTCGACGTATATATTATATACGTTGTCGTTAGAATATAAATATTTATATATAATTATAAATAGAATTGAAAATGGCGCGGTAGTTCGATAATTCGATTTCAAACTTCAATTGAATGTACCGGGTGCAAAACAATCCGGATTTTAGTGAAACCAAAAATAATGGAATCTAATAGTGAATATCTTTCCAACGAATCCGAAAAATCCAAAGTTCGTAGCGGGAATCAAAAGATATGTCCAGTCGAAAATTCTGAATAGTCGCTATGGAATTCAAGCCCTTAAAAATGGACATTTTGCAAATGACCTCGGATTTCGACGAAACCAGTTTTGTTGGGTCCGTGATGTCAAGTTATTGCTAGATTCCAAATTTCATAATTTTTCGAATCAATATGTGAGCGTGGCAAAGGAAAACGCGTTTGACCAGTTTCAGTTGATTCTAATCGACCGGAAATTGGCCATTTTTCTAACGGTCTCAGAATTCGACGAAACTAGTTTTGTTAGGACCGTATCGTCAATACGAAGCTAGAAAATATTTTTTGAGAATCTTTAGAGTTAGTATGTGACCCCGGTAATTTGAAATGTACGTTTAAAATTCAATATAGTGATTTAAATGTAAATTTAACGGAAACTGATTCAAACGATCGAATTAACCTACGATACATATCCCATTGTGTTCGGAATGGGGGTAAAACGCTATGGACGACAGGCGGTGGGCCCCATTTCGGGGTCGTATGTAAAAGTCAACTTTGGGGCGAATAAAATAATTAAATAAAAAAATATATTTTCCCCCTTTATCTTCTGGCCCCCCACTTTTCTGTTACTTTATCGAATCGAAGCAAACAAAGAAAAAAAAACGTCGCCCTTAGTTTCGCCGCCGCCCCACCCTCCAGGAACCGCCGCGCCTCCGCCCAGACCTCCCACTCCTGCTCCTCCGTCCTTCTCCTTCCCGCTTAGAACCCCGCGCCAGAAGAACCCCCCCCCCCCCCAAGTTCGAGCGCAATGTCCCAGACCCCCCCCATCCATCGAAGCCCTAGCGCCGCCCTCCCTGGAAGCCATCGCCTACCCCTCCGCCTCCCTGCCCAACCCCGCAACCCCCTAGTTTTCACTGACGAACGCTGCTCCTCTTTTCTAAAACAAGTAAGTATTTTACTTTATTTTTATTTTCTGAATTTTAATTAGGTTAAATACAGAATTTTAATTAGATTTAATACTGTTTTTATTTTTAAAAATTAAATACTGTTTTTACTTTAACAGTTTAAAAACTGATTTTTGAAAAGTTTAAAAACTGATTTGAAAATGATTTAAATACTGATTTTATTTTAATTAGTAAAAACTGATTTTTATGTGGTAGGAAAATTAAAAATGTGATTTTTAATTAGAGGAAAATACGATTTTTATTTATAAAGAGGAACGATTTTTACCGTGTATAAAGATTGGATTGTTATCGTATAGGAAAGATTAAATTTTTGATATAGAAAAAGATTATACTTTTGAAATAGAAAGGATTATATTTTTGAAGTTAAAGATTAGATCTTTATATATATATAAAAACGTGGAGTGTAAAAATATGATTTTTATATCATAGGGATAATAAAAATATAAATTTTATATTATAAAAAGGTTAAAAATATAATTTTTATAATATAGAAAAGTTAAAAATATAATTTTTATACTAGTGGCATATTAAAAATATGATTTTAATAAGGAAAAGTTACGATTTTTATATATTGAATAGCGAAGTAAAAATTCGATTTTTATATATTGAACTTTGAAATAAAAATTCGATTTTTATATATAGAATAGCAAAGTAAAAATTCGATTTTTATATATTGAACTTTGAAATAAAAATTCGATTTTTATATATAGAATAGCAAAGTAAAAATTCGATTTTTATATATTGAACTTTGAAATAAAAATTCGATTTTTATATATTGAATAGCGAAGTAAAAATTCGATTTTTACATATGTAGTGAAAGCAGACAACGAAGGTGACAAAAGGCGGGAACAACGAAGATCTCTACAACAGAAGTGTCGTGGAGCTAGGATAGCTATAAGTGAGAATTTCTCACTCTTCAATTTATTTTCTAGTTATATATATATACTAGGATGCAGACGGTGCTTAGTAGCACCCGACACCCGTCCACAGACCATGGACTTGTTTGATTGGTTGTGTAGTTGGTTGGATTATTTGATTTCGATTTGATTGTTTTGGTGAAATTGAAATTGATATGATTGATGTGTGAATGGCGTGGGCCTTCACTAGACCGGGGATAAGGCTAGGCCTCGTCCCGTTTCTAGTATCGTGCCGTTATGCCGCCGAAATTTTCTAAAATATGTTAGAAAATAAAAATATCATTTTATTGTGTAGATGAATTGAATAGAAATTCATAGGTTGAAATAAAATGTTTTATCATTAAAAATATAATTTTTAACGTGAATGTGAATAAATGAATAGTTATAAACAAATCGGCCGTTTTGTTTGTATATACACTGATTTGACTGATATTGATTGGGTCGATAAATTTCACACATCGCCCAACTGCACAAATAAAATCTGTGTTTGATTGCTTGAAACCCCACACGGGTGTTGGGATGAAATTTGAAGTTCACTCATCCTAATTGATTAAATATGTCGATCGATTGATTGACAGGCTGTTATAAGCGTTAGATATCTATATTTGATGCTTATACAGTGTAGTGCACTTTGGTTGATGGTTGATTATTTTTCAATGCTATTATACATGTGTTGTATGAAAATCCATATAATTAACTTTATATGGTAATTGATTGGGCCTCATTCCAGTTTTAAAATAGAAATATTTGAAATAGAAATATTCGAAATGGAATATTTGAAAATATCAATATATGAAGCCGTGTTGATTAGATTGACGCCATTTTGACGTGAACGATATTTATATCGATTTTATTCATTTTAAAATGAATATTAAAAACGATTTCGAAATGAATGGAATTGAAAACGATTTCGAAATGAATTGAATTGAAAACGATTTCGAAATGAATTGAATTGAAAACGATTTCGAAATGAATTGAATTGAAAACGATTTCGAAATGAATTGAATTGAAAACGATTTCGAAATGAAATGAATATTAAAAACGATTTCGAAATGAATTGAATTGAAAACGATTTCGAAATGAATTGAATTGAAAACGATTTCGACATGAATTGAATTGAAAACGATTTCGAAATGAATTGAATTGAAAACGATTTCGAAATGAATTGAATTGAAAACGATTTCGAAATGAATTGAATTGAAAACGATTTCGAAATGAATTGAATTGAAAACGATTTCGAAATGAATTGAATTGAAAACGATTTCGAAATGAATTGAATTGAAAATGAATTCAAATTGAATTGAAAGCGAATTGAATTGAATTCAAATTGAATTGAAATTTGAATTGAATAGAAATGAACTTTGAAACGAATTTATAAAGAAGAATTCAATTTTGCTTTGAATTGAAATGGAAGTTGAAATAGATTTTGAAACAAATTTTAAAACTATTTATATAATTCGTTTTAAATAGAAATCGATGAAATATATATTATATATATTATATATATAATATAATGGCCTGAATAGAACGCGCCGCGCCGCGGCAGTTCCCGAATTTCGACCATTTATTTCAAACGGAGATTACGGGAGATCCGACCGTCGGATTCTCCTAAAACCGGAACCGTTGGGTTCGTATCGAAAAGTGCTTTCTAACGAATATTAGAAATTTGAAATCTAACGGTTGGATTTGGAGATATGTCCAAATCAAATTCGAAAAAGGTCGCTGTAAGTGCAGTTCGATGGCCGTTGATGGAAATCGACTGTACGGGCCTTGATAAAATTATTAAAAATAGTAATAATTTGTGTAAAATCATAAGAAATGATTTGTGAAGAATTGGGATGAAAAACTCCATATTTGAAAAGATAAAAATATATTTTTATCGAAATGAACTAGTTTTGAACTAGAAATATAATTCTATTTATTTTTAAATAAATAAATTGAATTTGAAAAGGGTTTTGAAAATAACCAAAATTTCCAATGATTGCATTGGAGGGGATTTGAATCGAAATTGTCTTCGGAATATTTCGATGTTGGAATTCGTGATTATATAGGTGTTGTTATGGAAATTTGAAAGATATATATTTATATCGTTATTCCCAATGCGATATTTGTTAGTCGTAGAATTTGATATTGAATATAAGCCAGTATATTTTCTATTCAGAGCCTTGTATTTAATATCAAATGTGATTTGGGTTTGTCGTGAATGGTGTCTTCATTAACACTGTTCTTGAACCCAGTTGTGAAAAGATTAAATCTTTTTATTTAGATTTAATGAAGTGTACCAATTAAACGATATTTAATTGGAATTGAATTGGTATTGATTTTTGGGTTTATCGTGAACAGTGTTTTAAATAACACTTGTTCTTTAACCCGATAATTAATGGAATGTGATTTTGGGTTTATCGTGAACCGTGTTTTAAATGACACTGATTCTTTAACCCAGTTAAAGATTAAAACTAAGTGGAGTTTTAATGAATCTTTAATTAGATTGAGATGATCGAAAATGGAGTATCACCAGTTTTGCTCCAGGCGATGGTTAAATCTTTAATTAGATTTGAACGTGAAATGGTAATTGAATTTACCGATAACGCCGTGGTGTTAGATATGAAGTACTACCAGTTTTACTTCATGGGATGAATAGGTTGGGATTGGGAAAATAAAATAAATGATTACTTCGGTGTGGTTCGCTAATCCCGACTAGTTTGAATTGATATTCAAAGGTGATTAAAGAGTAAATTTAAAGAATTTATCTTGGATAAAATTAATGGGAATTTTTCCCAAAGTATAGGAATATTTGAATAAAAGAATATTCTGAATTGGAATGAGGCGTATGTTGTGTTTGTGTAACACTTTTATAATATATACGCGAGTTATTCAGAAAGACCGGGTTTATCCCATTCTGAATAACTGATTCGACGTGGTGTCAAAGATGAAGACGGTGGTCGAAGACCGGAAGTCTTCACGTCGTTTGGGTGATTACTGATGATCTTGATTGGGCTGTACACCCAAGAAGATGGAAACAGTTAGTGATCGTCCAGACGTGCTTGAAGATCGATGGATATGCGGGGTACTAGGTGCCTCCGGTTTCGTTCAGACCCAGAACGGACTTGTAAATGGACTGTGTGTCTGACATTGGATTTTAGTCTGTGTGTTTGATTTCTATTAAATATATATCTGTTTGGCGGCGGAGAGTTTATTCTTTTGCTTAACGCCCTTCTCTGAGACGTACGAGCTCAGGGGTTATATATTGATGGATATCAAACGCATGGAGTGAATTGCCTGTGTGGCATGCCTAAGTGGCAATAGATCGAGGCTTCTGTTGAAAAGCAAAGTCTTGTGGTGATGATCAAAGCACAGCCTGTGTGGCACAGCTTTGTGTAACGTGAATTCGCGAGTTTCACACCCGGTATGAACCAAAAACGGGAGACGGACCTCAGGGAGGACTTGCGTTTCTTTCTAGTTAGAAGTGGCGTCAGTGGTTTTACACGCCCTGACGAGTTTGACTTATGTGGTTGTTGCTGTTGCGAGGCGCCTCGGTTATATCGGTTTCGGCCGATGCATTCTGGTTGGCAGACGGACCAGACTTACACCCCATAGGGTAGGGAGACGTAGTGTTCAGGCATTTTAATCCACATCGGTGGACCGGCCCTGTCGCTCCAAGGCTTGACTGAGTACTTGCCTGTGGCTCGGGCTAGAGAGTCACGAATCGGTTGAGGACTATCTTTTGCCTCGGTTCATAGACGGAAATACAATTTCCAAATACGTGACATTTGCGGTTTAATTGTAGAACCTAGTATGGTGACATAGTGGGATGGGGCGCTCATGCCGCCTATGATTGATACTTATGATTTAAAGTTGTTTTATACACTATGCACTTATAATAGTATCAAATGATTTGTTTTAAACGTATCAAGCATTCTTTGGCTGTTATAAGGGAAAACCCTATCCCCCGGCTTGCGTTGCATTGTGTGATAGGACCTGGGTCTTATAACAGCTTCATTTTTCTTTATTTAGCATTGCGTTGTTTGTTTTATGCACTGGTATTCTTGGGAGGAAACCCGTTCCGTGTTATACGGCGTGGTCCCTTGATTTACCTAACTTTCAAATAAAGATTAATAACTGTTTTAGTTCTCACACCAGTCACATGACTGACCTGGAGTTTATTGTTTTAACCTAAACTCTGGGTGCCCTTATTTTCGACACGGGCAGCTAGTAGTTTTGGTTTTGCAGATTTATATTCACAGGATCCTGATTTGCAGCTGGAACGATATCCGGAAAGCTTTGTATCCGTATATCTCATTCTAGTTGTGTATTGTATTATTTTCCGCTGCTATGTATTTAAATGTAATTTAAATCTCTGATATTTCTATGTAATATTCACTTGTACTCTATATATTCTTGTAATCTGATGCATTGTCGTAATATACAATGAAACGTTCTTCTGTATGAGTTCTGTTGTGGTTTGTTCTCGAACTATCCGACGCTTTCCTTTACGGGGAAGTTACGGGTTTTCACAGTTGGTATCAGAGCTTTGGTTTACAAAGCAGAGAACAAGGCACATTAGAACCGTACGAAAGAATTCATCAGATATTGGATTAGTAATATCCAATGAGAATGACTCGTTAGAGATGGGATCAGTAGTATCCTAGAACGAGTGTGAAGAGTATATTTTTGAAAATGAAAACAAATTTTTGTTTTGAATATTTAAATCAATTATACGTATTTGATTATTTATTTATATTGATTAGGACAGTCCAATATATAAAGGTTTCGCGTATGCGCCGAGCTAGCGTCTATTCGAAGTTTTAATATACTGGATAGATATAGAATCACACTCTAGTCGCCCGGGGGTGATTCTGATGATTGATATATCATCATCAGAGTTTATATTCGAGTGACGAACGTGTAACCTCTATATATTTCCTATTGACTGGTGTGAGAACCAAAATTAGATAGGGCTGATTGTTGTGATTTGGCATCAAAAACATGATTTTTGTATATGGATCAAAATTATGAATTTGAAACTCTAATTCACTAATTGATTGATGTTTGCGTTGTTTGTTCATTTGTTTGCTAATTTTGAACCATTTAGCCTAATTGAAACAAATATTGAATTGTATTGAAAATTGGTCGCATTTGCTTGCATATACATATACTTACATTGAACAGGTCATAGCAAGGAGGCTAGAGCCGAAGAATAAAATTTGTTTGCCCGACAAATAGGTACATGTTTACTACATGATTTACTGTTTTGTTTGGGTGATGATGATGATTTTGTGAGCCTATTGGCTAGCCGCTTGGCTTTTTCTTTTTTCTTTTTGAGATCTGAAGGACCGAGGAAGCTATTTGAAATTCCCCGATGCTCCCGGTGCAGGGGAGGTTATGGCGAAATTTTTCGAAAATTTAGGGTGTTAGCCAAATTTTTGAAAAATTTGAAAAGTTTTAGAAACTGAAAAGTTGAAAACTTAAGCCGTAATGAAAAACAATGAACGTTGAGCTAATTAATCAAACCACTTTCGACTTTGTTCCTTTTCGGGGACGAAAAGTTTTAAGTGGGGAGGATTGTAACAACCCGAAAATCTGGGCCAGTTTGAAATTTTTATTTTGACAATTTTGGCGAATTTTGAATATTTAAAATGAATTATTTTAAATAATATCGACGAGAAATTTATTTTGAATATAATTCGACGTATATATTATATACGTCGTCGTTAGAATATAAATATTTATATATAATTATAAATAGAATTGAAAATGGCGCGGTAGTTCGATAATTCGATTTCAAACTTCAATTGAATGTACCGGGTGCAAAACAATCCGGATTTTAGTGAAACCAAAAATAATGGAATCTAATAGTGAATATCTTTCCAACGAATCCGAAAAATCCAAAGTTCGTAGCGGGAATCAAAAGATATGTCCAGTCGAAAATTCTGAATAGTCGCTATGGAATTCAAGCCCTTAAAAATGGACATTTTGCAAATGACCTCGGATTTCGACGAAACCAGTTTTGTTGGGTCCGTGATGTCAAATTATTGCTAGATTCCAAATTTCATAATTTTTTGAATCAATATGTGAGTGTGGCAAAGGAAAACGCGTTTGACCAGTTTCAGTTGATTTTAATCGACTGGAAATTGGCCATTTTTCTAACGGTCTCAGAATTCGATGAAACTAGTTTTGTTAGGACCGTATCGTCAATACGAAGCTAGAAAATATTTTTCGAGAATCTTTAGAGTTAGTATGTGACCCCGGTAATTTGAAATGTACGTTTAAAATTCAATATAGTGATTTAAATGTAAATTTAAGGGAAACTGATTCAAATGATCGAATCAACCTACGATACATATCCCATTGTGTTCGGAATGGGGGTAAAACGCTATGGACGACAGGCGGTGGGCCCCATTTCGGGGTCGTATGTAAAAGTCAACTTTGGGGCGAATAAAATAATTAAATAAAATTAAATAAAAAAATATATTTTCCCCCTTTATCTTCTGCCCCCCCCCCCCCCTTTTCTGTTACTTTATCGAATCGAAGCAAACAAAGAAAAAAAAAACGTCGCCCTTAGTTTCGCCGCCGCCCCACCCTCCAGGAACCGCCGCGCCTCCGCCCAGACCTCCCACTCCTGCTCCTCCGTCCTTCTCCTTCCCGCTTAGAACCCCGCGCCAGAAGAACCCCCCCCCCATCGAAGTTCTAGCACCGCCCTCCCTGGAAGCCATCGCCTACCCCTCCGCCTCCCTGCCCAACCCCACAACCCCCTAGTCTTCACCGACGAACGCTGCTCCTATTTTCTAAAACAAGTAAGTATTTTACTTTATTTTTATTTTCTGAATTTTAATTAGGTTAAATACAGAATTTTAATTAGATTTAATACTGTTTTTATTTTTAAAGATTAAATACTGTTTTTACTTTAACAGTTTAAAAACTGATTTTTGAAAAGTTTAAAAACTGATTTGAAAATGATTTAAATACTGATTTTATTTTAATTAGTAAAAACTGATTTTTATGTGGTAGGAAAATTAAAAATGTGATTTTTAATTAGAGGAAAATACGATTTTTATTTATAAAGAGGAACGATTTTTACCGTGTATAAAGATTGGATTTTTATCGTATAGGAAAGATTAAATTTTTGATATAGAAAAAGATTATACTTTTGAAATAGAAAGGATTATATTTTTGAAGTTAAAGATTAGATCATTATATATATATAAAAACGTGGAGTGTAAAAATATGATTTTTATATCATAGGGATAATAAAAATATAAATTTTATATTATAAAAAGGTTAAAAATATAATTTTTATAATATAGAAAAGTTAAAAATATAATTTTTATACTAGTGGCATATTAAAAATATGATTTTAATAAGGAAAAGTTACGATTTTTATATATTGAATAGCGAAGTAAAAATTCGATTTTTATATATTGAACTTTGAAATAAAAATTCGATTTTTATATATAGAATAGCAAAGTAAAAATTCGATTTTTATATATTGAACTTTGAAATAAAAATTCAATTTTTATATATAGAATAGCAAAGTAAAAATTCGATTTTTATATATTGAACTTTGAAATAAAAATTCGATTTTTATATATTGAATAGCGAAGTAAAAATTCGATTTTTACATATGTAGTGAAAGCAGACAACGAAGGTGACAAAAGGCGGGAACGACGAAGATCTCTACAACAGAAGTGCCGTGGAGCTAGGATAGCTATAAGTGAGAATTTCTCACTCTTCAATTTATTTTCTAGTTATATATATATACTAGGATGTAGACGGTGCTTAGTAGCACCCGACACCCGTCCACAGACCATGGACTTGTTTGATTGGTTGTGTAGTTGGTTGGATTATTTGATTTGGATTTGATTGTTTTGGTGAAATTGAAATTGATATGATTGATGTGTGAATGGCGTGGGCCTTCACTAGACCGGGGATAAGGCTAGGCCTCGTCCCGTTTCTAGTATCGTGCCGTTATGCCGCCGAAATTTTCTAAAATATGTTAGAAAATAAAAATATCATTTTATTGTGTAGATGAATTGAATAGAAATTCATAGGTTGAAATAAAATGTTTTATCGTTAAAAATATAATTTTTAACGTGAATGTGAATAAATGAATAGTTATAAACAAATCTGCCGATTTGTTTGTATATACACTGATTTGACTGATATTGATTGGGTCGATAAATTTCACACATCGCCCAACTGCACAAATAAAATCTGTGTTTGATTGTTTGAAACCCCACACGGGTGTTGGGATGAAATTTGAAGTTCACTAATCCTGATTGATTAAATATGTCGAACGATTGATTGACAGGCTGTTATAAGCGTTAGATATCTATATTTGATGCTTATACAGTGTAGTGCACTTTGGTTGATGGTTGATTATTTTTCAATGCTATTATACATGTGTTGTATGAAAATCCATATAATTAACTTTATATGGTAATTGATTGGGCCTCGTTCCAGTTTTAAAATAGAAATATTTGAAATAGAAATATTCGAAATGGAATATTTGAAAATATCAATATATGAAGCCGTGTTGATTAGATTGACGCCATTTTGACGTGAACGATATTTATATCGATTTTATTCATTTTAAAATGAATATTAAAAACGATTTCGAAATGAATGGAATTGAAAACGATTTCGAAATGAATTGAATTGAAAACGATTTCGAAATGAATTGAATTGAAAACGATTTCGAAATGAATTGAATTGAAAACGATTTCGAAATGAATTGAATTGAAAACGATTTCGAAATGAAATGAATATTAAAAACGATTTCGAAATGAATTGAATTGAAAACGATTTTGAAATGAATTGAATTGAAAACGATTTCGAAATGAATTGAATTGAAAACGATTTCGAAATGAATTGAATTGAAAACGATTTCGAAATGAATTGAATTGAAAACGATTTCGAAATGAATTGAATTGAAAACGATTTCGAAATGAATTGAATTGAAAACGATTTCGAAATGAATTGAATTGAAAAAGATTTCGAAATGAATTGAATTGAAAACGATTTCGAAATGAATTGAATTGAAAACGAATTCAAATTGAATTGAAAGCGAATTGAATTGAATTCAAATTGAATTGAAATTTGAATTGAATAGAAATGAACTTTGAAACGAATTTATAAAGAAGAATTCAATTTTGCTTTGAATTGAAATGGAAGTTGAAATAGATTTTGAAACGAATTTTAAAACTATTTATATAATTCGTTTTAAATAGAAATCGACGAAATATATATTATATATATTATATATATATAATATAATGGCCTGAATAGAACGCGCCGCGCCGCGGTAGTTCGCGAATTTCGACCATTTATTTCAAACGGAGATTACGGGAGATCCGACTGTCGGATTCTCCTAAAACCGGAACTGTTGGGTTCGTATCGAAAAGAGCTTTCTAACGAATATTAGAAATTTGAAATCTAACGGTTGGATTTGGAGATATATCCAAATCAAATTCGAAAAAGGTCGCTGTAAGTGCAGTTCGATGGCCGTTGATGGAAATCGACTGTACGGGCCTTGATAAAATTATTAAAAATAGTAATAATTTGTGTAAAATCATAAGAAATGATTTGTGAAGAATTGGGATGAAAAACTCCATATTTGAAAAGATAAAAATAGATTTTTATCGAAATGAACTAGTTTTGAACTAGAAATATAATTCTATTTATTTTTAAATAAATAAATTGAATTTGAAAAGGGTTTTGAAAATAACCAAAATTTCCAATGATTGCATTGGAGGGGATTTGAATCGAAATGGTCTTCGGAATATTTCGATGTTGGAATTCGTGATTATATAGGTGTTGTTATGGAAATTTGAAAGATATATATTCATATCGTTATTCCCAATGCGATATTTGTTAGTCGTAGAATTTGATATTGAATATAAGGCGGTATATTTTCTATTCAGAGCCTTGTATTTAATAACAAATGTGATTTGGGTTTGTCGAGAATGGTGTCTTCATTAACACTGTTCTTGAACCTAGTTGTGAAAAGATTAAATCTTTTTATTTAGATTTAATGAAGTGTACCAATTAAACGATATTTAATTGGAATTGAATTGGTATTGATTTTTGGGTTTATCGTGAACAGTGTTTTAAATAACACTTGTTCTTTAACCCGATAATTAATGGAATGTGATTTTGGGTTTATCGTGAACCGTGTTTTAAATGACACTAATTCTTTAACCCAGTTAAAGATTAAAACTAAGTGGAGTTTTAATGAATCTTTAATTAGATTGAGATGATCGAAAATGGAGTATCACCAGTTTTGCTCCAGGCGATGGTTAAATCTTTAATTAGATTTGAACGTGAAATGGTAATTGAATTTACCGATAACGCCGTGGTGTTAGATATGAAGTACTACCAGTTTTACTTCATGGGATGAATAGGTTGGGATTGGGAAAATAAAATAAATGATTACTTCGGTGTGGTTCGCTAATCCCGACTAGTTTGAATTGATATTCAAAGGTGATTAAAGAGTAAATTTAAAGAATTTATCTTGGATAAAATTAATGGGAATTTTTCCCAAAGTATAGGAATATTTGAATAAAAGAATATTCTGAATTGGAATGAGGCGTATGTTTTTTTTGTGTAACACTTTTATAATATATACGCGAGTTATTCAGAAAGACCGGGTTTATCCCATTCTGAATAACTGATTCGACGTGGTGTCGAAGATGAAGACGGTGGTCGAAGACCGGAAGTCTTCACGTCGTTTGGGTGATTACTGATGATCTTGATTGGGCAGTACACCCAAGAAGATGGAAACAGTTAGTGATCGTCCAGACGTGCTTGGAGATCGATGGATATGCGGGGTACTAGGTGCCTCCGGTTTCGTTCAGACCCAGAACGGACTTGTAAATGGACTGTGTGTCTGACATTGGATTTTAGTCTGTGTGTTTGATTTCTATTAAATATATATCTGTTTGGCGGCGGAGAATTTATTCTCTTGCTTAACGCCCTTCTCTGAGACGTACGAGCTCAGGGGTTATATATTGACGGATATCAAACGCATGGAGTGAATTGCCTGTGTGGCATGCCTAAGTGGCAATAGATCGAGGCTTCTGTTGAAAAGCAAAGTCTTGTGGTGATGATCAAAGCACAGCCTGTGTGGAACAGCTTTGTGTAACGTGAATTCGTGAGTTTCACACCCGGTATGAACCAAAAACGGGAGACGGACCTCAGGGAGGACTTGCGTTTCTTTCTAGTTAGAAGTGGCGTCAGTGGTTTTACACGCCCTGACGAGTTTGACTTATGTGGTTGTTGCTGTTGCGAGGCGCCTCGGTTATATCGGTTTCGGCCGATGCATTCTGGTTGGCAGACGGACCAGACTTACACCCCATAGGGTGGGGAGACGTAGTGTTCAGGCATTTTAATCCACATCGGTGGACCGGCCCTGTCGCTCCAAGGCTTGACTGAGTACTTGCCTGTGGCTCGGGCTAGAGAGTCACGAATCGGTTAAGGACTATCTTTTGCCTCGGTTCATAGACGGAAATCCAATTTCCAAATACGTGACATTTGCGGTTTTAATTGTAGAACCTAGTATGGTGACATAGTGGGATGGGGCGCTCATGCCGCCTATGATTGATACTTATGATTTGAAGTTGTTTTGTACACTATGCACTTATAATAGTATCAAATGATTTGTTTTAAACGTATCAAGCATTCTTTGGCTGTTATAAGGGAAAACCCTATCCCCCGGCTTGCGTTGCATTGTGTGATAGGACCTGGGTCTTATAGCAGCTTCATTTTTCTTTATTTAGCATTGTGCTGTTTGTTTTATGCACTGGTATTCTTGGGAGGAAACCCGTTCCGTGTTATACGGCGTGGTCCCTTGATTTACCTAACTTTCAAATAAAGATTAATAACTGTTTTAGTTCTCACACCAGTCACATGACCGACCTGGAGTTTATTGTTTTAACCTAAACTCTGGGTGCCCTTATTTTCGACACGGGCAGCTAGTAGTTTTGGTTTTGCAGATTTATATTCACAGGATCCTGATTTGCAGCTGGAACGATATCCGGAAAGCTTTGTATCCGTATATCTCATTCTAGTTGTGTATTGTATTATTTTCCGCTGCTATGTATTTAAATGTAATTTAAATCTATGATATTTCTGTGTAATATTCACTTGTACTCTGTATATTCTTGTAATCTGATGCATTGTCGTAATATACAATGAAACGTTCTTCTGTATGAGTTCTGTTGTGGTTTGTTCTCGAACTATCCGACGCTTTCCTTTACGGGGAAGTTACGGGTTTTCACACTGCCAATGCAAAATATCATACTGCACTTATTGTTCATAGCAAACCCATATTGTTTAGACAAAGCCTCATCCACAACAACTGTCGACAGTCCCTTGAGCTCCATTTCCAGTTGCCATGCTTCCCTATAAGTTCGATTCCTTCCCAGTCATCATCACTGCGATTCCCGTTCACCCAGATCTCGAACATGAACGCTGCACCACCTCCAGTATTGATTTCCGCGCCTCATCCCCTTTCTATTGAACGTCGCGCTGCCACTGGAATACCCAGGGTTCTCCCAATCGAACGATCACCGAAGCCGCTCGAACTGCCAGGCTTTTCAAACAAATCGCGCACCCTTAGACCCAACAAAATCAACCTCGACAAACCCCCCCTGGCACCAGAAAATCGATCGCGATGGCTCTGGTTTGACCTCACGCGGACCTGGACAAACAACCCAAATCGACAGTCGCCCTACTTCCCCTTAATCGTGAGCGTCGCCAGCTTGTTCTCGAGTTTCAAGGAGTGAACGATGATTGAAGAGAGGGAGAGGCTTTCATTTTGCTTTTACAGCTCGATTTTGATTGTGTTTAAGAGGAACGGTTTTAAACTTAACTTCTGAAGTAAAAGGGGCGGCCACGTTCTGTTTTAATTCGTGGAGAGGGAGGAGCCACCTTGTTTTGTTTTGGTCCACCAGGTTTATTAAATAATTATTCTAATTTAACCGGTGTCCTTAAATTAAAATACTCCTTGACTGCGAACTCCTTTCTGAACCCAACAAATGACATTCCTAGCGTTATACCACTGCTCTGAACCCACTGGGATAGGTTACGAAGTCCAATTCGATCATTTGTAGCAGATACTAAATTTAAACCAATATAAATTAAATCCGAAACAATTTATTTCCTCGATAATAAATAAATATTATTATCGTTATAAATTCAAATAAAATTTCCTATAAATTATTTGAACTGTATTTAATTCAAATAAAAATTTGAATTCAACTAAATCCATTTTCGTATTCTATTATTTTAATATATTCGATATATTAAATTGAAATTGATTATTAAATCGATAGCTCAAATATAAAATTCCACTTATATTATCCACCCAGTATTTAAATTAAATATTAAATATTCAAAAATTAACCCCTAAGGACCCGGGTCATTACAATCTTCCACACTTAAAATAATTTCGTCCTCGAAATTGCTAAGGTAGAAAAAGTGCTACAAACCCATTAACTTTTCCAAAACTTATTTATGTTGATACTCAACATTTCCAACTTCCTTACGTAACTCTCCCTTCGAATAAACTATATTCAATAATCTCTCTTTCGAATAACTAGATTCGAAAACTTTTCTTCGAATAAACTATATTCGATTTACTCTATTCAATTTGCTCTTATCAATCAACTCTATTGGATTTAACTCTTTTCGATTAACTCCATCGAATAACTAAATTTGATAACTCCTTCGAATAACCAATATTCTGTAACTCACTTCGATTAAACTAATCGATAACTCTTTTCGATTAAACTATAATCGATAACTCCTTTCGAATAAATTTTATTCGATAACTCCTTTAATTCTATTCGAATAACTAATATTCGATTTAACTCCATTCGCTTGACTCTAGATCGCAGCGATCACAATGGTTACGCCTGATTCCCCTAGGAAACATCCGACCGCCCTAGTCTATCTGCAGCCCTGCGAATTACGCTAGCAGTCGTACGAAATGGCAACTTATCCTGAGTAACTATGTTTGATTAACACTATCTCAATAACTATATTCGATCAACTTTAATTGAATAACTAACATTCAATTAAATTCTAATTCGATTAGTTATGTTCAATAACTTTATCTGGTTAACTCTTTATTTGAATAACAAATATTCGATAAATTCTAATTGAATAACTAATGTTCAATTAACTCTACGGATTAACCCTAATTGATTAACTCTAACTGGTTAATTCTTACTCTAATCGATTTATTCTAACTTTAATCGATTATTCTTAACTCTAATCGACTTCTCCTATTCGAATAACTCCTAATTGATAACGTTTATTCATTTATAAAGATTTACTTTATAAATGTTCTCTTAATAACGTTACTTCACTTATACAACTGTTGTGCACCCATTCTATTTAAAACTATCGGTGTTAAAAACCAATATCTCTTCTCTATATAAGTTCAGACTTATATATTCCATCTATCGAATGATAAATATTTAATTTAATTTATAAACTATTATTTATAAATCAATCTTTTCTATTTATCTGTTAAAAACAGATTTCCATTTTCTATTCATCTTCTGAATATTCCTTTGATTAAATTCTATTTATTTAACAAATAAATATCTCATTTATAACATTCTATTTATTTCTATAAATAAATGTTTCCATCTAATCTATTTGTAAATGTTTCACAAATATTCCCTGTTCAAATTCTATTTGTAAATGTTTTTACAAATATTTCTCCTTCTATTTGTTTGCACATAACTTCCTTTGTATTTATGTTACAAATATATTTCCTTTATATTTCCCAATTCATATTTCATTCACATTGATTTTACTCAATTCATATATTTCGATTTATTTAACTTACTTAAGTTAAATTTAATTTCAATCATTCAAATTCCCATTAACTAGTTTCTAATTAATCGTTTTGCCTATTTCACCATTTTTATTCGAATATCACTTGTTCAAATATATGTCAACTTAATTATAAACTAATCTAATTATATTTTCAACTCGAGTTATATATTCGATTTCGAATATAAGTTCTCAATTTCTTTCACTTATCAAAAACCCAATTTCGATTCAAATTTGATTAACTAATTTCTCTTTTACTTAGTTAATTCTATTCAATAATTAGAAATATGATCATTGTTTCCCAAATCATTTTATCTACTTCACTTGAGTTCACATTCATTTTATAACTCAAGTCTATATTTTTCTAATGGCCATTCGGATTTTATTTACTTTAAATATCCTTTTACTTATATATATATATATAAACCATTGTGGTTGTTAATGGTTTCTGGCGCTGCTTTTCTAAAAATTTGATTTTAACATAACTCAAAATCTATACGAAAGAATCCAGATTTTTCTCTTTCATTAGAAAACTATTGTTCAACCGGTCCCGACGATTCTTGTTTCAAAGAATTCCGACTTCAATTGAGTTCTGTATGCTAAATTGAAGTTCGAATCGCCAATTTACGAACTGCCGCGCTACGACGAGCTCGTTTTAATTATATTTATAAATATAAACGTTCTAACTTTGTTTATAATAATTTCAACTCCATTCTGATATATTTTTAATATATATCAAATCCATTTTATAATATTCCCGATCTATTTAACTTCTAATATTTAAATCCTATATCTTAATTTAAAATATTCAAATTCCATTTGAATTTCTTTACTTAAACTCTATATTATTTCCTTCTATTCAATTTCTATTTGAATTTCCTTCTATTCAATTTCTATTTCATATCCTTATCTTCAAATTCTATTGAATTTCTTATCTTCAATTCCTATTTGAATTCCTTTATTCAAAATCCATCTGAAATCCCTTATTCAAATTCCATTTGGAATCCTTTATTCGATTTCTATTTAAATTCCTTTGTTCAATTTCTATTTGAAATCCTTCGAATTTAAATTCTATTTTAACCCCTTTGAATTCTAATTCTATTTCGAACTTTATATTCTCTTTGAAATTTTATTTACCAAATTCCATTTGAATTCTAATATTCAAATCTCTGTTTGACTTTTCTTTATTCAAAACCATTTGAATTCCTTTGAATTCAGATTCCATTTCAATTTTTCTTATACAATTTCTATTTCACTTCTATTTGAATTATATATATATATTCAAATTCCTTTAATTTACTTCTATTTGAAATCTATATTCCCATTTCACATTTCAAAATTCCTCTGAAGTAATATAAATATATACATATATTTATATCTATCTCAAATTCAAAACATTTGAATTTTAAAACAACTTGTTTCTTTTCAAACAAATTTCCATCAAAATTTTTCAAAGGCAGCAATTCATCACTTAGAAACTCGCAAGTGAACACTGATGATGTTGCGACCATCATTAGAATTATTTCCTAGCTACTGAATGAGTTCAGTGCTATATTTCTTCCAAAATCCATTTAGAAAAATATTTTCCAAACTCCCAGGATTTTAAATTTTGAATTCTGGTTAGAATTCAATTTCAGTTTATCTCATTTGTATTTGATTTCATATACAAATTCCATCGGTTATATATATAACTATTTCAGTTTTATAATCTAATTCGATTATAATCCTAACAATCAACTTAACTATTTGAAAACAATATCGTGTCCAATCTTCTGTTCAAGTGTTTATAAACTCCTATCGACATCGTGGCGTCCCACGATTCGACCAAAATTTATAATCCACTCAACAGACTAGTCAACACAATATAAAACGGTTTTTATATCAAATAACAAATACGCTCTCTCGTATATATATATATACTCAACTTATTCTAGGATACTACTGATCCTATCTCTAATGAGCACATTCCAACCAGCCTAGGTATTCGCTAAACCTAAGCTCCGATACCAACTGTAACGACCTAACGGCAGTGGGCTAACCTCCCACCGTGGCTTACAGAGATACCTCAGAACTGCTTTTACGGCCAGCCTCGCGACTCGACCAACCCACATTGTCAGGAGATGTAGGGGTAAGAGTCTCTCGTTCGCCACCAAATGCGAAGCGAGAACCCCCTATCATCCGTACCAAATAAGCAACCAGCTCTGATACCAACTGTAACGACCCGAAAATCCGGTAGAATTTGAGCTGACCAAAAACACAAGTCCAACCCCAAATATCACGGAAATTCGAACCATTAATAGAAAGAAGTTAGAGGGTGAGGACAGATAAGATAGAAACTTAGAATAGAAGAAGAAGAAGAACACAACATCAGAGTAACACGAATCTCACAGCGGAACGAATAACATATAATATATATAACATAACTTGAAATATACATCTGTACTTGAATATACATCAATATCAATGTACATCACTTACAACACAGCAGAAATAACTATAGCTATATGATCCTGAAGACTCCTGCTCCAAGCTCTTCCAGTATATCTGTAAATTCCCGACTACTTGACTGTCCGTACAAATTTAGGCACCCAAGAGTTTAGGGAAAACAACAAAGTAAACTCCGGGTCAGTCATGGGACTGGTATGAGTAAACAGTTTCAGAAAACTAAATGATATCTCATAAGACCACGCCGTATAACACGGAACGGGTTTTTCCCTTATGAAAATCCAAACACTTGACTTATCTTTATATCAAAACTCTTTTGATATTATAATAATGTCTAAATCAAGTAGATAACAATCTAGTGGAACGTTTGCATCGCACGTTCCACATATATATACAATCAAAAACTGCAAGCACGTATTGGGTAATGGATTTCCAACTATGACAAGGTATGGAATCACCTTCCGCTGGTATATCTCTAGAAGAGAATACATCGAGTTCAACAAGAACATCTTGCAACTCAGCCACACATGACCGACCACTCATTTCGCTTGAGTGTATCGAATGTATATCACCAACGGTTGGGATCAGCAACCGTTTCCCGAATGGGACAGCATCGACAATAGATTTTTAGAAGTAAATGAAACTCTAGATGTAATGGCGCGTTTTGTTAGCTGTCGAATAATTAATTTATTTAATTATTAAATATCGATTGGGCGATATCGATGACTTGAATTAAATAATATTGAATATTTAATTAAAATAAATAATATAATAATATATTATAATGTCGAAATAACCGGAAATCACCGAATTCACAATACTGTGTGAATTGGATCAGCTAAAATATTTAATTCAGTTTAGAATTGAATTTGAATAACGAATCGATTTAATAATCGACGTTAAAACGTATTAATTATAATATAATTAAAATATAGCGCGAAACGACGCGGTAGTTCGCTATTTGGCGATTTAGACTTCAACTGAGTATACAGGGTCCATTTTTAATCGGATTTCTGTGAAACAAGAAACCTGTGGAGCTGGTGGAGTATATCTTTCTAGTGGGAGAGAAAAATCGGGATTTCGTCGTGTAGATTTTGATGTATGTCCAAATCAAATTTTAGAAAGGTCGCTGTGGAATTCCTTTATAATTTATAAAGGAATTATTTATATTTTTAAAAGGGATTTCAATATAAATCAAATATCGGGTTGACTCAGAAGTGAATATCGAGTTGTAAATACATACAGGAATATTCTAGAGCTGTGTGGTATGCCACTGTGAATATTGACGATAATATTTATTTTTAAATATTAAATTAAATTGTTTTTAAAAAATATATTTATATATTTAAAAGGGTTATTTAGAGCTTTAAAAATAGCCAGTTTTGCAAACGACCTCAGAATTTAATATTCGATTTTTATTAATTTATATTCAGTCGAATTTAATTAAATCGTCAGTTAGAATTAAATATCTTTTTCATATGATCGAATTGAACCGTGGAAACTATTCCAATGAGTTCAGAATAACGATATTACCCTAGAAATGACATTTTTTTCGTTTTAATAGGAGTTCGTATGAGCACGGTAATTTAATTAAATAAATTTGTCGGGTAGGATAAATATGGTAGCCAACTCGTAATAATAAAGGCGCTGCTCCTATTCTTTCACCAAAGGGAAACGCTGTATTTCTTCTCTGCCGTTCATTTCATTCACCGTCTGGCTCCTTCCACGTCTGTATCTTCGTGTTTCCCTCCTCCACCACAAACTAAACCAACCGTCACCCACCTTGTAGTAAAGACTTGCACGAAATGTTTATATCCACTAATTATAGAACTTATGTGTACCATGCATAACCACAGATCTATGGTCACCCTATATAAGAAAATATAAATACAATACATTCCTTCTAAACCTAATTGAGCGCCGCTACTCATAGAAAAATTCCAACAGTAAATCGTCTATTCAAAACTCTGAAACAAATCAAGGAAATTTCCTTAAATATAAATCTTTGATTCATTCTTATCCTTGTTTCAAGTGCTTTAATACGGTGTATGTTTTATTGAACTCGGCATCTTCAAATTTCGGTTGCTGGAAGTCTACAGCAAACTAGGGTTGGTCGATTGTGAAAATGGGTTGTTCGATCCATGAAATAAATGTTAAGTCCGGGTTTGTGGCATCGATTAACAGCTCATGTTCGATTTTTAGGTAAATCCGCGATAGAAGATGTCGCACCCTGGAAGCTCTGTGCGTAACGAGGTATGTAGATCGACTTCTTCAACTGGCGCTCGAGTTCAGTTAGGAGAGGCTAGGGGGTGCGGACTTTGATGAGGAGGAGTGTAACGGTTTTCAGTTTAACTTTTGAGGGTGAACAGCGTCCTTAGAAGCTACGGTAGGGTTCACTGATGGCACTGTTCCTAGCTGTTGGTCACAAGCAGTGAGGGTGTTCGGGATTTATGAAAGTTTGTATGGTGTGATGGAGATTAGATGTGGAGTGATTTGGTATAATCTGTTCAAATTATATTGGATGATGAGAGGAGGACGTGCGTTTGAAATGAAGGAGTGGTGAAGGGGAAGGAACGGCCGTGAAGAGGAGATTTGGGGAAGGAATCATGTTGGTTCGGGCTTTAACAACAGTGAATGAGCCGGGGTTTAAAGGTTAAGCCTTATAGAAAGAACAATTCATGTTTATTCTTAATTTAAAATTTGAACGTTAACTTATAAAATGTATAACTCCGTCATACGATATCAGAATCAGACGAAACAAGATCCGTTGGGATTGTATGGACGGACACTACACAATGAAACTGACTGGAAGGGGATTGGGGCTCGTTACAATTTACTGTGAAATAAATTGTCCGTCTGAATCAGCAGACGCAAATCGTTATTTAACGGTTAACGCGAAATGTGAGTAAATCTCACAAACTCTAAATAGTTCTATTTTTACAGTGTATTCTTAGAACTGCTAGATATGGTCTGTTTGACTGTATGTTGATTGTTTGATTGAACTGCTAGTCAGTTAGTTAAATTTCTATATTGATTCTGTTTAACAGAATACATCATATGGAACTGAAAGTGATGTTATCTATATTGTCTAACATCTGTGATGCAGGGAAACAGGTTGGAGGAATCCGACTGGATTCCTCAACATTTATTTTACCGTTTTTCATATATTGTGATATATGATGTGTTATGAAATCTGTTATTGATTTCATATGTTTGAATGATACCGATCATTGTTATACGACACGTTACACACCGTAGGTGATACTAGAATGTAAAAAGGGAATTTTCAATGTTTATATTGAAAATAAATCTTATTTATAAAATCCATAGGATTTTATAAAATAAAAACATTTATTTATTTAGGAAATAAATAAAGGAACATTTATTTAGATTATAAATAAATGGAATAAAGGAATATTTATTTATGGAATAAATAAAGGAACACTTGTTCGGAAAATAAATAGAATTATACAAGGATAGATTTAAACACGTGCTTCGCACACGGTATAACACGATATGGATTTAAATGAGATATTAAATAGGAAATATGTTTTAAACAGATAAATTGAAGTAGATTAATTTATAAATAATGTTTTATAAATTAAATAAATTATTTATCGTTGATAAATGGAATATATATAAGTCTGGACTTATATAGAGAAGTAGAAACGTTATTAAAAGGACATTTATAAAGTGAAGAACCGTTACTAAAAGTAAATCTTTATAAATGGATAAATGTTGTAAAAAGGTAAATCTTTATAAATGGATAAACATAGTAAAAAGGAAATCTTTTGAAATGAATAAACGTTAATAAAAGGAGTTAAGCGAATTTAGTTATTCAAAATGAGTTATTCGAATTAGATATTTGAATAGAGTTAAACAAAGAAATTTGTTAGGTTAACCAAAGCAAGTTAGTCGAGTTAATCAAAGTAATTGGTTAAGTTAACCAAAGTAAATTAGTTAAGAAAAACTAAACGGTTAATCGAAGTGAATTAGTTAAGTTAAACTAATTGGTAAATCAAAGTGAATTAGTTGCGTCAAACTAAGTGAATTAGTCAAGTTAAACTAATTAGTTAATCGAAGTAAATTAGTTGGTTTAATCAAAGTGAATTAGCTGAGTTAAACTAAGTAAATCGGTTAGAGTCAATCAAAGTGAATTAACTAAGTTAAACTAAGTGGATTAGTTCAGTTAATCGAGACAAGTAAATCAAGTTAGGTTAAACCGGTTGAGTTGACCAGTTAGAGTTAACCAGTTAGAGTTAATCTGTTAGAGTTAACCAGTTAGAGTTGACCAGTTAGAGTTGACCAGTTAGAGTTGATCAGTTAGAGTTATCCAAGTAGAGTTAATCGAGTAGAGTTGTCGAATGTCACTTATCCGAAGTAGAGTTATCGAATATAGTGTATTCGAGAGAAGAGTTATCGAATATAGTTTATTCGAGTGGAGAAATCAAATGTTATTCATTTGAGAAGAGTTATCGAATATAGTTTATTCGAGTGGGGAAATCAAATGTGATTCATTTGAGAAGAGTTATCGAATATTATTTATTCGAAGAGTAGTTATCGAATATTGGTTATTCGAAGTTAGTTAATCCAAAGGAGTTAATCGAAGAGTTAATCCGAAGGAGTTAGTCGAAGAGTTAATCCGAAGGAGTTAGTCGAAGAGTTAACCCAAAGGAGTTAGACGAAAAGTTAATCGAATATAGTTATTCGAAAGAAAGTGTTAATCGAATATAGTTTATTCGAGTAAAGTTAAAAGAGTTAATCGAATATAATTTATTCGAGTAGAGTTAGAGAAGTTAATCGAATATAGTTATTCGAATAGTGTTGGAGGAGATATCGAATATAGTTTATTCGATAGGAGTTAATCGAAATAGAGTTTATCGAATATCAGTTATTAAAAAGGGAGAGTTAATCGAATAGAGATTACTCGAAAGAGAGTAATACGTCGAATTCAATTATATCGAATTCGGGAAAGTACTATTTACTTTCCGGGTTTTAAATCAAGGTTTAGTTATTGATTAAGAAATTAGGTGTCCGTTTAATTATTCGAGTTAGGAGATAAAGCTATAATTTAGGTTAGATATTGCAGAAGTAGGAATTATAACGTTATAGTTATAATCAAACACTGTCATATAAGAAGTGGATTCGTAACCTGAATCCGAGAATTTGCGTAAACAGATGATTGTAAAAAGTGAGTGATGAGCTTCATCTATTTCACAGTAAAGGACGTTGTTCAATTAAGGTCTGAGAGGTAATTATACCCCAACTTGATTGACTTCAGAATTGACAAAGGAATAGTTGTGGTTCGATCTGAAAGGTTGATTAGGAATAAAGCTAAGGAATAAGCAATAAATGGATTAAGCGAAACGATGTTTTATACAACGTTCATTGGAAATCCGTAAATGAGTTTTGGAAACGTTTTCCAAATAAATTCAGATATGTTTTCTAAACATAGAAAATGAAATGTTTTCATGATAAGAATTAAAGAAATAGAGTTAAGCAAATTCAGAAACTGACTGGAGAGGGTAAGTTGAACGGTTTTCTAAGTGACGATCTGATGTTGGTTTCGACCTTCCGTATTGATACTTAGAGAATTGTTCTCATACTAGTTACAGTTAGGGACTGATAGTTGCGAAATAATAGTGATGTGAAAATAAACTATGGAAATGTTTTCCAATGATTTATAACATATATTTTCTAAATATATGAAATAAGGAAATATGAACATATGATGATTGATCGATCGAATTTCCATTTGGAAATAAGATCGTTGTTTGTACACCGACATGTCTTCATTTGATAGTTGAATCACAGACTATCAAAGTTTTTACCATTTTAACGTTGTTAATATGGAGAGACCGGTTGGATTACTATCCAAAGAACCACTCCGTATTGGCATAAGCGTTGCGAGCAATATATGCCAAAGATAAATTGAAGGCGGAGTAAAGTGCAAGGGCTGTTGTATAAGTCTTAGATAACAGTGACTAAGATGGATATACTGAATAGTGCCTTCGGTTTGTCCAGTCCCAGGACAACGTATATGGAAGAAGGTCTGACAGAGTATATCCAATGGATCGCGTAAGTTGATCCGTTCAAACGTATTCACGTTTGGTGGCGGAGGAATTCGTTTCTCTTAGCTGTATACCCGTGTTATTTTTGGATAGGTCAATTTGTGATTTGGCGGGTATGACGATGTGGCATTCAAAGTGAATGGTGATCAGATGTTCTGAAGATAGACGTAGCCTCTAGCCTCACACCGGGAAGTAACAAAAGTTGGGCTAGGCAGCATGGCTAGTTGGGTCATTCCCAAGCAGGGTGTATTGTCACCGATCTAGAGAATATTCATATTTATACTTCTTTTTGATTCTGTATCTTCGGATTGATGGCCTATAACCGTGGTGGCAATATATTCGCGACACTCAAGCTAAATGAGTGAGCCGTCATGTGTGCCCGGGTTGCAAGACGTTCTTGTTGAACCCTGAGTGTATCACCTCTAGAGTACACTATTCAGAAGGTGCTCCCATACCTTGTCTGTTGGAATCCATTCTCCGTTAAGCGCCCTGCGGTTTATGATTTTATACTATGTATGTAGAACGTGAGATGCAAGCGTTTCTGCTAGATTGATATCTATTTGTACTTAGACATTATTATAATATCACAATGATATTGCTTGTCAAAGTTGTTCAGATACTCATAAGGAAAACCCGTTCTGTAACGACCTGGATTTTCGGCGACTTTGGTTATCGACATAAGCTCGATGACGATAACCAAAACATCGAAAAATCCTGGAAATTAGTGAAAGAAATTAGAGGGTGAGAATAGATAAGATAGAAACTTAGAATAGAAGAAGAAGAAGAAGAAGAACACAACATCAGAGTAACACGAACCTCACAGCGGAACGAATAAATATATTTCATAACATAACTTTGAAATACAAATCTGTACTTGAATATACACATCATTATCAAAGTACAGCACTTACGACCCAGCGGAAATAACTATAGCTATATGATCCTGAAGCCTCCTGCTCCAGCTCTTCAAGTGTATCTGTAAAATCCCGACTACTTGACTGCCCATACAAATTTAGGCACCCAAGAGTTTAGGGAAAACAACAAAGTAAACTCCGGGTCAGTCATGGGACTGGTGTGAGTAAACAGTTTAAAAATAGTTCGAACAAGTAAATGATATCTCATAAGACCACGCCGCATAACGGAATGTGTTTTTCCCTTATGAGAATCCAAAATATCTTTTATATCAAAAACCTTTTGATATTATAATAATGTCTATCAACCACAGTATATATATAATCATCTAGCAGAAACGCTTTCGTCTCACGTTCTACATATATAGTATACAATCAAAACCGCAAGCACGTATTGGGTAATGGATTTCCAACTATGACAAGGTATGGAATCACCTTCCGCTTGTGTACCTCTAGAGAGGAATACACTGGGTTCAACAAGAACATCTTGCAACCCGGCCACGCATGATCGACCACTCATTTCGCTTGAGTGTATCGAATGTATATCACCAACATTTGGGATCAGCAACCGTTTCCCGAATGGGACAGCATCAACAATAGATTTTTAGAAGTAAATGAAACTCTAGATCAGGTGATTATACACCCTACTTCGGTGCGACCGACTTAGCCATGCTGCCTGCCCGATTTCTGTCATTTACCAGATGATGAGGCTAGAAGCTACGCTTTAACATCACAACAGATTCACTTTGAATGCCACATTGTCAAATCCATCAAATCACCGATTGACGACCTCAATCATACATTATGTGTTGGCTAAAAGAAGTTTCCTTCCTCGCTTCCACTCTTGGTACAGTTGGGAAATCAATATACGTGATCGTCTGGAAATACTCTGTCAGACATCCATCCATACAAGTCATCCAGGAACAGGATGAACCGAAGGCACTATTCTGTAAACAGGATAGCCCTTGCATAACTCCTTCTTCAATTTCCTTTGGCATATATGATTCGCAATGCTTATGCCAATACAGAGTGGTTCTTCGGATAATAATCCAACCGGTCTCTCCATATTAACAACGTTAAAATGGTCAAAACTTCGATAGTCTGTGATTTAACTATCGAATAAAAATAGGTGTGCAAACAACAATATTATTTCCAAATGGAAATTATATCGATCAACATCATTCAACATTCATCTCTTTAGTTCATGATTTTACTTATCTCCTGTTTCCCTATATTCAATATTTCTTATTTTCTAAATTTGGAATATATACGTTATTAACAATGGAAAACATTTCCATTTCTTGTTTCTTTATTAGAAAACATTTCTGGTTTCTTCTTTGGAAAACATTTCCAAAGCTTCTTCATTGGACTTAGACAGATGTTTAAACAAACCATCACGATGCCAATTCAAACCATTTCCTTTACTGCCGAGCCTTAACTATTCCTTAGTTAAAACGAAGCCAATCAAGTTGGGGTAGAACTACCTCTCAGACCTTAACTGAACAACATTTCTAACTTTGAAATTAGCAAAGTTCACTTTATTCCTTTTACTATCTTCCTTACTTAACCCTCCTTCGAATAACTATATTCGATTGACTCTTATCAATTAACTCTATTGGACTAACACTATTGATTTACTCATATTTGACTAACACTATTGATTTACTCATTTCACTTAACTCCTTTCGAATTAACTATATTCGATAACTCCTTTTGCTTTCTTCGAATAAACTATATTCAATTACTCCTTTTCTTCTATTCGAATAACTATATTCGATTTAACTCATTTGCTTTCTTCGAATAAACTATATTTGATTACTCCTTTTCTTCTATTCGAATAACTATATTCGATTTAACTCATTTGCTTTCTTCGAATAAACTATATTTGATTACTCCTTTTGTTCTATTCGAATAACTATCATCGATTATTTAACATCGATTATCTCCTTTTACTTTAACACTAATCGATTAACTAACATCGATTAACTCCCTTTTTACTTTAACACTAATCGATTAACTAACGTCGATTATCTCCTTTTTACTTTAACACTAATCGATTAACTAACATCGATTATCTCCTTTTACTTTAACACTAATCGATTAACTAACATCGATTATCTCCTTTTTACTTTAACTACGTTTTCCGTTACAACTACTTCCTTTTTATAACGTTTACTTACCGTTACAAATATTTCCTTTTTATAACGTTTACTTACCGTTACAAATATTTCCTTTTTATAACTTCTATTTACCGTTACAAATATATCCTATTTATAACTTCTATTTACCGTTACAAATATATCCTATTTATAACTTCTATTTACCGTTACAAATATATCCTATTTATAACTTCTATTTACCGTTACAAATATATCCTATTTATAACTTCTATTTATTTTCTAAATAAATATTCCTTTTCTATTTCTATTTATTTTCTAAATAAATATCCCTTTTATAAAACCGTGTTCGTTTTATAAATAATTCCTTTTATAAAATCCTGTGATTTTATAAAATTCCTTTATTTCAATATACATTGAAATACTTCTTTTTACATCCCAGGGTCTTTTATGATATTAAAAATATCGAATAAAAATGATCAACATTATTCCGACACCCATAATCATAACTGATTATATAACACATCATATATCACAATATATGAAAACAGTAAAATAAATGTTGAGGAATCCAGTCGGATTCCTCCAACCTGTTTCCCTGCATCACAGATGTTAAACAATATAGATAACATCACTTTCAGTTCTATATGATACATTCTATTAAACAGAATCAATATAGAAATTCAACTAACTGACTAGCAGTTCAATCAAACAATCAACACACAGTCAATCAGTCAATATCTAACAGTTCTAAAAATACAACATGAAATTATAAACTGTTCAGAGTTAGTGAGGTTTACTCACATTGGACGATCATCGTTGAATAACGATTTACGGTCGATAGTTCTGATCAGGCAATTTGTTTTCGATATAATTTGTGATGAGCTCCCATTCATCCCCCGTTAGTTTCACTCGTAGTTGCCGTCCATTCGATTCCACTATGACTGATTTCGCATTCTTATTCCTTCTTTTGATTGACGGGGCCTTGCCATTCATTTATTTAGATCGGCCCATCACCATTCAATCAGGGCCCGTACCCTTTTCTACAGTTCCCCCTTTTCTTCTACGCTGGCAATTCTCGCAAGCACCTCTTTGTTTATCTTTACCCATCTCACAAAAATAAAATAATTCGCCCCAGCATATTTCGAATCTCCAAAAGGCCATACTTTCCACCCCAATGTCCATCTCTTCTCCTTCTCGTGTACATCAGCAAACATACACCTGCTGCCTCCTACTGGAACCCGACTCCCAGCCTTACCACGACAGCATCGACTCAAACTTTCACCCAAATCCTTCCCCTCTAGTAACAAACCGCGCCCCTTCTTTACCATGGTCGCAGTTTCTTCGATCTGTTCAAAAACGCAGCGACGATTCTGATAAACCCCTCCTTCTCTTCCTCTCCATTCACTCGAGATCCATCTCATATGTGCATGCTACTTGCAGTCGTCTGCTCCAGCTTCGAATGATAACAGTGACCGTGTGTCACTTACTCTCACATCAGAACCCACTACAACTCATCTCATCGGCCACGTTATCGGCGAAACCGCTCATTCTTCTTCATGCTAGACTTCATGTTTAACGTGAGTTCCAGGCAATCAAACCCCACCATCCGCGTGTCCATCACGTTTCAGTTGGGTATTCACCTCCATTCTCTCCTCTCTCCTCAGTATGATAACGCACAATACTTCCTGTTGTTCGTTTCACCATGTCCGCCCCCTTCATGAATATCTCCTTCCACATTTTTTTTTGTTTTATTTATTTTTATTGCAAAGAAATGGGTTCGGCTGAACCTTCCAGGAAGAAGATCAAATGGTGGCTCGCGTATGGTGTATTTATAGAAGAGGACGTGGTAGGTTGGTGAGTTAAAACGCGGTGGGATGTTGTTATACGTGGAGCGTACAGAACTTAAGGAATGTGGATGTATTTACGTGGGGCGTACAGAGCCGAGGGAGGTAAAGGTGCTTACGTGTGGTATTTTGAAACAGTCATTCGTTTTAGCCCTCCCAATTATTAAACTACTTATTTACACAACTCTCACATTTATCCTCTCGAGTACGTACACAAAAAGTTATACACTAGCTAATCCATATGTTTACGAGCTAGCAACGACAGAAGTAAAAGGACCACTATGATGTACAATGTGACACGGTTCCAAAAATATAATAATACCGGTAGGCGAACTCATATTTTGAATCTTCAAAATGTTGATTTCAGGGTGCGAAATACTTCAAATAAAAAGTCTCTTATTAAATTAATTAAAAATTACAGTAAAATTCTAAAAATTAAATTATCGTTATGTCCCAAAAGAACCTTGTCTAAATTCAAACCCGGTTTCTAGTTATATCGAATAAACCGATACGGTCGATAAACGATTCTATAGCGACTATTTTAAAATTTGATTTGGACGAACATCAAAATCTACGCGATGAAATCCCGATTTTTCTCTTCCACTAGAAAGATATACTCCACCAGCTCCACACGTTTCTTGTTTCACAGAAATCCGATTTAAAACGAATCCTGTACATTCAGTTGAAGTTCGAATCGCCAATTTACGAACTGTAGCACCATTTCAATCTCGAATTTAATTATATTAAAATTCTACGTTCAAACTGTCGTTCAAATAATATATTTGTTATTCAAATTCAATTCTACACTGAATTAAATATCACAGATGATCCAGTTCACACCATATTGCCATTTCAACCAAATTCTGATTATTTCAGAATTAAATATATTATTTAATTATTATTTTAATTAAATATTCACTATTATTTTATTCAATGACCATGTAATTCACTAACCTACCATTTATACAATTTAATAAATTAATCATAATACCCCTGCCAATGCGGGTCATTACAATCTTCCCCACTTAAAATAATTTCATCCTCGAAATTGCTAAAAGGTAGAGGACGACCCTATCGACTGGTTAGAACATATTTGATCACTTTTTAACTTTAGTTTCAACCAAACCAATTTAATATCAATTAAATATGAATTAATTCTTATCAACGAAAATTTTCAAAAATCATGAAAATTTTCTAACGCCTTAACTCTTCGAAAAATTTCGCCAACACCTCCTTTGTATCGGTCAATACGTCAGACTCCAACTCGCCTCTCTGGGCCATCTCCAACCCAAAAGAAAATCAAACGGCCAAGCGGCTTGCCAGTTCAGCTCATAAATCTTATATCCAATAGAAATATAAACTTATACCATTTTGTCGGGCATATCAACTCTGTCACTTCCATATGCTATCAACTCAGCATATACAAGAGTTACCCCAATCAAATCCAATCTGCTTTTATTCACGACACAACCATTCACTTATATCCGAGCCAAATATCATTTTAACTCGAGTTTCTTCTCGATTCCCAACTCTTAACTTGATTATCAACTTACACTTCAAATTTGAATCTCACAATCCAATTTGTCTTGATATCATTCTAATTCAATCTCAGTTACCACTTTACCGGCTTTACTTTAATTCAAATTTGCTTTCACAAATTTCTGTTAAATTTGTTTTTAATTCAAACAGTCTTTCCCTGGGAGTTTTTCAACAGTTTACTTTTTCCAAAAATCAAATTTTCCTTTTTGAAATTTAACTGAGCCCATAATCAATATTCCATTAGTTAAATCTCTTCTCTATTTCTCTATCAATATTTGTTAACCAAATATTTTCAATAACCATATTGGCCTTTTATGTTATCGGGGAAACATTTCCGAATTTCGCATTCCTTTATTTTCTAAATTTTAGAAAATATATGCTATTTATAACTGGAAAATATTCCAATTACTTATCTCTTCTCCGATCTCGTTTATTTCTATACTTAGGAAATGTTTAACATCTATTTCCAAGCTTATACTTTTTTGGGTTAAAACGGATGTTGTGTAAAACATCGTTACGACAACTCAAATACTATATTCAACTAACTCTTATTCAACATTGATCTTCGAGCCAGAAATCTTACTGTTCATTTGTTAATAATGCAATCAATCAAGTTGGGGTATAACTACCTCTCAGACCTTGACTGAATAACATTTATAACGTCAAAACAGATATGACTACTTACTCGAATAATCAATACCATACAACTACTTATTCATTTTTAAACACGTATGCTTCCTCTTTCTATTCTCACTAGATTTTATTCTAAACTTCCTTTTTGATTTTACTATTCTATTTCCAAGTTCGTTTCCTTATCGACTTCTATATATATATATATATATATATATATATATCGGTACGTTGACTTCTAACTATCAAATTATCTTAAAAATATTCTAACTCCTTAAATTCCCGGAAAAAATCGCCATAACCTCCTTTGTACCAGGAGAATCGGGAAAATCCCCAAACTGCCACACAGGCCTTCTCCAATCAAAAAGAAAAAGAAAAGCCAAGCGGCTAGCCGATACGGTGCATAAAATCTCATATATGAATTAAATACATACCTTTCCGTCGAGCATTCTATTTATATACCTTCATACCTTATCCATACTTATCTTATGTATATCCATACATTTCTAATTCATTTCAACTTAATCCAATCATTTTAACTTAGTTCGTTAAGTGATTTTCAAATTACTGGTTTGCCCATTTCACCTTTTTATTTGAATATACATGTTCAAATATAGGTTTAACTTATTTATCAACTAATTGAATTCCATTTCAATTCTATTTGAATTTCCTATATTCAAATTCCATTTCAATTCTCTTATTCAAATTCTATATTTGAATTTCATTTCAAATCTCTTATTCAAATCCCATATTTGAATTTCATTTCAAATCTCTTATTCAAACTCCATTTGAATTTCTAAATTCAAATCTATTTGAATTCTCTTTATTTCATTTCAATTCCCTTTGAATCTTCTATATTCAAATTTCAATTTCAATTTCGATATTCAAATCCTATATTTGAATCCCTTTATATTTTCTATATCCAAACGCCATTTGAATTTCTATATTCAAATTCTATATCCCTTCCATTGAATTTCATATATTCAAACTCCCTTTGAATTTCTATATTCAATTTCTATTTGAATTCTCTTTATTCAAATCCCCTTTGAATTTTCTATATTCAAATCCTATGTTTGAACTTCCTTTATTCAAATTCCTTTAAATAAGTCTCAGTTTCAATTCCTTTTGAAATCGATATTTCTACCTTTGGAAAGTAGATTTCCCTTTCAATTTCGCACTTGTATTTTTATATTTCTGAATTATCCAATGAAAATTCTTTTCACTTCATTTTATAAACTTCGTTTATAAAAGAACTATTTATAAACTTCGTTTATAAAGGAACTTCTCGTTTTATTTCTTTTAAAACAAGTTAATATTTCAAATCTATTTAAAAATTCAAATTCTATATTTCAAATCCCATTTTGAAATTCAACACAACTTGTCTTTCCCAAAACAAATTCAAAACAGTATCTCTGGTAGTAATTCGTCACTTACAACTCGAAAATGAATACTGATGATGCAGCTGTCATCATCAGAATCTAATTTCCAGCGATCGAAGTGAGTTCAATACTATAAAACCATTTTTAACCTTTTCCACTTTGAAATTCATTTCAAAATATAATTCACACTGCTTGTAAAACAATTTAAAATCTCCCAAGATCTTAAATTTTCCTTATTTTAAATTCAAATCCATTTACAAACACTTATCCAATTCTCCAGAGTTTTAATTCAATTTTTGGTTTAAATTTCAGATTTAGCTCATCTGATTTCACGTATTTCACTTATATGCATTCTGATTGGTTATTTACATAACCATTTAATTTATAATCTTACTCGATTATAATAACAACCAATATATCCAATATATTCAAAATATACGTTGGGTAAACTATTTCGTTTACCCTCTTTCAAAACATACCATGATGGTTCATCGTATTCAAGTGTTTAGTAACTCCTACCGATACAGTGGATCAAACTGATCGACCAGAACTCATAAACGACTGAACCAACAAATCTCCATAATATAAAACAAATTTTTATATCAATAACAAATACGCTCACTCGTATATATACACTCAATCTCAGTCTAGGGTATTACTAACCCTATCTCTACCGAATCACGCCACAGAGCCAAGTAATTCTTAACTTAAGCTCTGATACCAATTGTAATGACCCGGATTTTCGGCGACTTTGGTTATCGACATAAGCTCGATGTCGATAACCAAAACATCGAAAAATCCTGGTAATTAGTGAAAGAAATTAGAGGGTGAGAATAGATAAGATAGAAACTTAGAATAGAAGAAGAAGAAGAAGAAGAACACAACATCAGAGTAACACGAACCTCACAGCGGAACGAATAAATATATTTCATAACATAACTTTGAAATACAAATATGTACTTGAATATACATATCATTATCAAAGTACAGCACTTACAACCCAGCGGAAATAACTATAGCTATATGATCCTGAAGCCTCGTGCTCCAGCTCTTCAAGTTTATCTATAAAATCCCGACTACTTGACTGCCCATACAAATTTAGGCACCCAAGAGTTTAGGGAAAACAACAAAGTAAACTCCGGGTCAGTCATGGGACTGGTGTGAGTAAACAGTTTAAAAATAGTTCGAACAAGTAAATGATATCTCATAAGACCACGCCGCATAACGGAATGGGTTTTTCCCTTATGAGAATCCAAACTATCTTTTATATCAAAAACCTTTTGATATTATAATAATGTCTATCAACCACAGTATATATATAATCATCTAGCAGAAACGCTTTCATCTCACGTTCTACATATATAGTATACAATCAAAATCGCAAGCACGTATTGGGTAATGGATTTCCAACTATGACAAGGTATGGAATCACCTTCCGCTTGTGTACCTCTAGAGAGGAATACACTGGGTTCAACAAGAACATCTTGCAACCCGGCCACACATGACCGACCACTCATTTCGCTTGAGTGTATCGAATGTATATCACCAACAGTTGGGATCAGCAACCATTTCCCGAATGGGACAACATCAACAATAGATTTTTAGAAGTAAATGAAACTCTAGATCAGGTGATTATACACCCTACTTCGGTGCGACCGACTTAGCCATGCTGCCTGCCCGATTTCTGTCATTTACCGGACGATGAGGCTAGAAGCTACGCTTTAACATCACATCAGATTCACTTTGAATGCCACATTGTCAAATCCATCAAATCACCGATTGACGTCCTCAATCATACATTATGTGTTAGCTAAAAGAAGTTTCCTTCCCCGCTTCCACTCTTGGTACAGTTGGGAAATCAATATACGTGATCGTTTGGAAATACTCTGTCAGACATCCATCCATACAAGTCATCCAGGAACAGGATCAACCGAAGGCACTATTCTGTAAACAGGATAGCCCTTGCATAACTCCGTCTTCAATTTCCTTTGGCATATATGATTCGCAATGCTTATGCCAATACAGAGTGGTTCTTCGGATAATAATCCAACCGGTCTCTCCATATTAACAACGTTAAAATGGTCAAAACTTCGATAGTCTGTGATTTAACTATCGAATAAAATTAGGTGTGCAAACAATGATATTATTTCCAAATGGAAATTATATCGATCAACATCATTCAACATTCATCTCTTTAGTTCATGATTTTACTTATCTCCTGTTTCCCTATATTCAATATTTCTTATTTTCTAAATTTGGAATATATACGTTATTAACAATGGAAAACATTTCCATTTCTTGTTTCTTTATTAGAAAACATTTCTGGTTTCCTCTTTGGAAAACATTTCCAAAGCTTCTTCATTGGACTTAGACAGATGTTTAAACAAACCATCACGATGCCAATTCAAACCATTTCCTTTACTGCCGAGCCTTAACTATTCCTTAGTTAAAACGAAGCCAATCAAGTTGGGGTAGAACTACCTCTCAGACCTTAACTGAACAACATTTCTAACTTTGAAATTAGCAAAGTTCACTTTATTCCTTTTACTATCTTCCTTACTTAACCCTCCTTCGAATAACTATATTCGATTGACTCTTATCAATTAACTCTATTGGGCTAACACTATTGATTTACTCATATTTGACTAACACTATTGATTTACTCATTTCACTTAACTCCTTTCAAATAAACTATATTCGATAACTCCTTTTGCTTTCTTCGAATAAAATATATTCGATTACTCCTTTTCTTCTATTCGAATAACTATATTCGATTTAACTCATTTGCTTTCTTCGAATAAACTATATTTGATTACTCGTTTTCTTCTATTCGAATAACTATATTCGATTTAACTCATTTGCTTTCTTCGAATAAACTATATTCGATTACTCCTTTTGTTCTATTCGAATAACTATCATCGATTATCTAACATCGATTATCTCCTTTTACTTTAACACTAATCGATTAACTAACATCGATTAACTCCCTTTTTACTTTAACACTAATCGATTAACTAACATCGATTATCTCCTTTTTACTTTAACACTAATCGATTAACTAACATCGATTATCTCCTTTTACTTTAACACTAATCGATTAACTAACATCGATTATCTCCTTTTTACTTTAACTACGTTTTCCGTTACAACTATTTCCTTTTTATAACGTTTACTTACCGTTACAAATATTTCCTTTTTATAACGTTTACTTACCGTTACAAATATTTCCTTTTTATAACTTCTATTTACCGTTACAAATATATCCTATTTATAACTTCTATTTACCGTTACAAATATATCCTATTTATAACTTCTATTTACCGTTACAAATATATCCTATTTATAACTTCTATTTATTTTCTAAATAAATATTCCTTTTCTATTTCTATTTATTTTCTAAATAAATATCCCTTTTATAAAACCGTGTTCGTTTTATAAATAATTCCTTTTATAAAATCCTGTGATTTTATAAAATTCCTTTATTTCAATATACATTGAAATACTTCTTTTTACATCCCAGGGTCTTTTATGATATTAAAAATATCGAATAAAATTGATCAACATTATTCCAACACCCATAATCATAACTGATTATATAACACATCATATATCACAACATATGAAAACAGTAAAATAAATGTTGAGGAATCCATTCGGATTCCTCCAACCTGTTTCCCTGCATCACAGATATTAAACAATATAGACAACATCACTTTCAGTTCTATAAGATACATTCTGTTAAACAGAATCAATATAGAAATTCAACTAACTGACTAGCAGTTCAATCAAACAATCAACACACAGTCAATCAGTCAGTATCTAACAGTTCTAAAAATACAACATGAAATTATAAACTGTTCAGAGTTAGTGAGGTTTACTCACATTGGACGATCATCGTTGAATAACGATTTACGGTCGATAGTTCTGATCAGGCAATTTGTTTTCGATATAATTTGTGATGAGCTCCCATTCATCCCCCGTTAGTTCCACTCGTAGTTGCCGTCCATTCGATTCCACTATGACTGATTTCGCATTCTTATTCCTTCTTTTGATTGACGGGGCCTTGCCATTCATTTATTTAGATCGGCCCATCACCATTCAATCAGGGCCCGTACCCTTTTCTACAGTTCCCCCTTTTCTTCTACGCTGGCAATTCTCGCAAGCACCTCTTTGTTTATCTTTACCCATCTCACAAAAATAAAATAATTCGCCCCAGCATATTTCGAATCTCCAAAAGGCCATACTTTCCACCCCAATGTCCATCTCTTCTCTTTCTCGTGTACATCAGCAAACATACACCTGCTGCCTCCTACTGGAACCCGACTCCCAGCCTTACCACGACAGCATCGACTCAAACTTTCACCCAAATCCTTCCCCTCTAGTAACAAACCGCGCCCCTTCTTTACCATGGTCGCAGTTTCTTCGATCTGTTCAAAAACACAACGACGATTCTGATAAACCCCTCCTTCTCTTCCTCTCCATTCACTCGAGATCCAGCTCATATGTGCATGCTACTTGCAGTCATCTGCTCCAGCTTCGAATGATAACAGTGACCCTGTGTCACTTACTCTCACACCAGAACCCACTAAACTCATCTCATCGGCCACGTTATCGGCAAAACCGCTCATTCTTCTTCATGCTAGACTTCATGTTTAACGTGAGTTCCAGGCAATCAAACCCCACCATCCGCGTGTCCATCACGTTTCAGCTAGGTATTCACCTCCATTCTCTCCTCTCTCCTCAGTATGATAACGCACAATACTTCATGTTGTTCGTTTTACCATGTCCGCCCCCTTCATGAATATCTCCTTCCACATTTTTTTTGTTTTATTTATTTTTATTGCAAAGAAATGGGTTCGGCTGAACCTTCCAGGAAGAAGATCAGATGGTGGCTCGCGTATGGTGTATTTATAGAAGAGGACGTGGTAGGTTGGTGAGTTAAAAGCGGTGGGATGTTGTTATACGTGGAGCATACAGAACTTAAGGAATGTGGATGTATTTACGTGGGGCGTACAGAGCCGAGGGAGGTAAAGGTGCTTACGTGTGGTATTTTGACACAATCATTCGTTTTAGCCCTCCCAATTATTAAACTACTTATTTACACAACTCTCACATTTATCCTCTCGAGTACGTACACAAAAAGTTATACACTAGCTAATCCATATGTTTACGAGCTAGCAACGAAAGAAGTAAAAGGACCACTATGATGTACAACGTGACACGGTTCCAAAAATATAATAATACCGGTAGGCGAACTCATATTTTGAAACTTCAAAATGTTGATTTCAGGGTGCGAAATACTTCAAATAAAAAGTCTCTTATTAAATTAATTAACAATTACAGTAAAATTCTAAAAATTAAATTATCGTTATGTCCCAAAAGAACCTTGTCTAAATTCAAACCCGATTTCTAGTTATATCGAATAAACCGATACGGTCGATAAACGATTCTATAGCGACTATTTTAAATTTTGATTTGGACGTACATCAAAATCTACGCTATGAAATCCCGATTTTTCTCTTCCACTAGAAAGATATACTCCACCAGCTCCACACGTTTCTTGTTTCACAGAAATCCGATTTAAAACGAATCCTGTACATTCAGTTGAAGTTCGAATCGTCAATTTACGAACTGCAGCGCCATTTCAATCTCGAATTTAATTATATTAAAATTCTACGTTCAAACTGTCGTTCAAATAATATATTTGTTATTCAAATTCAATTCTACACTGAATTAAATATCACAGATGATCCAGTTCACACCATATCGCCATTTCAACCAAATTCTGATTATTTCAGAATTAAATATATTATTTAATTATTATTTTAATTAAATATTCACTATTATTTTATTCAATGACCATGTAATTCACTAACCTACCATTTATACAATTTAATAAATTAATCATAATACCTCTGCCAATGCGGGTCATTACACGTTCCGTATTCACGGCGTGGTCTTATGACATACCCTATACCTGTTTTAAACTATTTTACTCACAGTTGGTATCAGAGCTTAAGTTAAGAATTACTTGGCTCTGTGGCGTGACTCGGTAGAGATAGGGTTAGTAATACCCTAGATTGAGTTTGAGTGTATATATACGAGTGCGTATTTGTATTTGATATAAAATGGTTTTATATTGTGGAGATTCATTGGCTGAGTTGTTTATGAGTTCTGGTCGATCAGTTGGATCCACTGTATCGGTAGGAGTAAATAAACACTTGAATACGATGGGTCGTCACGATATGTTTTGAAAAAAGGGTAAGTGAATTTAACTTTACCCAAAGTGTATTTTGATATAGAGATATATTTATATATATCAAAATTTTAATATATTAGACATATTGGTGGTAATTATGATCGAGTAAGATTATATAGTGAAAGGGTTATACATAACCAATCAGAATTCATATAAGTGAAATCAGATGAGTAAATCTGAATTTAAATCAAAATTTGGAATTAAAATAAGGAAATTTTAAGTTCCTGGGAGATTTTGAAATGTTTTTCAATTTGAAATAAATATAGTATCTAACTCACCTGGATGACTGGAAAATAATTCTAAGGATGGATCGATACATCGTCAGTGTGATTTTCGAGTTCTAATTGGTGGATTACTACCAAGGGTTTTGTTTTCAAATTGTGTTGAGAAAACAAGTTATTTAGAAATTCAAAGGTTTTGAATTGGTGTTAGGATTTGAAATTGATTTGAAAGAAAAACCCAGGAATTTAAATCTTGAAATTTAAAATTTAACTTGTTAAGTTGAACGAATCAAGATGGTAAAAACAAATAAGTAGATTAAAATTTAACTTGAACCAAGTTAAATAAATCGGGATTTGGTTAGAGAATAATCTGGATTGGAATTAAGTTGATGGGTTAAGAGTTTGAAATCTGGTATTGGAGTTTGAATATAATTTGACTTGGATAGCACCAAGTGTTTGAGTTGAAGGTTGGATTGAGATAACATTGGTATATGTTGGGTTGATAACAGGTGAAAGTGATAAGAGTTGATATGCCCGACAAAAAGGTACAAGTTTATTTTTGATATAAGCATGAGATGTATGAGCCGAATTGGCAAGCCGCTTGGCAGTTTGATTTTCTTTTGGGTTGGAGAAGGCCTAGAGAGGCGAGTTGTGGTTCTACCGATAGGGCTGTACAAAGGAGGTTATGGCGGAATTTTCCGAAAATGTAAAGTGTTAGAAAATTTTCAAAATTTTTGAAAATTTTAGTTAGTCGGAAGAATAAATATTTTAGTCAATATTAAGTGGTTCGGTTGAAATCAGAAATAAGGGGCAAACCAATCTTAGGAGTTCCAATATATAGGGTCAACCTCTAACTTAGCAATTTCGAGGACGAAATTATTTTAAGGGGGAAAGTCTGTAATGGCGTGTTTTGTTAGCTGTCGAATAATTAATTTATTTAATTATTAAATATCGATTGGGCGATATCGATGACTTGAATTAAATAATATTGAATATTTAATTAAAATAAATAATATAATAATATATTATAATGTCGAAATAATCGGAAATCACCGAATTCACAATACTGTGTGAATTGGATCAGCTAAAATATTTAATTCATTTTAGAATTGAATTTGAATAACGAATCGATTTAATAATCGACGTTAAAACGTATTAATTATAATATAATTAAAATAGAGCGCGAAACGACACGGTAGTTCGCTATTTGGCGATTTAGACTTCAACTGAGTATACAGGGTCCATTTTTAATCGGATTTCTGTGAAACAAGAAACCTGTGGAGCTGGTGGAGTATATCTTTCTAGTGGGAGAGAAAAATCGGGATTTGGTCGTGTAGATTTTGATGTATGTCCAAATCAAATTTTAGAAAGGTCGCTGTGGAATTCCTTTATAATTTATAAAGGAATTATTTATATTTTTAAAAGGGATTTCAATATAAATCAAATATCGGGTTGACTCAGAAGTGAATATCGAGTTGTAAATACATACAGGAATATTCTAGAGCTGTGTGGTATGCCATTGTGAATATTGACGATAATATTTATTTTTAAATATTAAATTAAATTGTTTTTAAAAAATATATTTATATATTTAAAAGGGTTATTTAGAGCTTTAAAAATAGCCAGTTTTGCAAACGACCTCAGAATTTAATATTCGATTTTTATTAATTTATATTCAGTCGAATTTAATTAAATCGTCAGTTAGAATTAAATATCTTTTTCATATGATTGAATTGAACCGTGGAAACTGTTCCAATGAGTTCAGAATAACGATATTACCCTAGAAATGACTTTTTTTTCGTTTTAATAGGAGTTCGTATGAGCACGGTAATTTAATTAAATAAATTTATCGGGTAGGATAAATATGGTAGCCAACTCGTAATAACAAAGGCGCTGCTCCTATTCTTTCACCAAAGGGAAACGCTGTATTTCTTCTCTGCCGTTCATTTCATTCACCGTCTGGCTCCTTCCACGTCTGTATCTTCGTGTTTCCCTCCTCCACCACAAACTAAACCAACCGTCACCCACCTTGTAGTAAAGACTTGCACGAAATGTTTATATCCACTAATTATAGAACTTATGTGTACCATGCATAACCACAGATCTATGTTCACCCTATATAAGAAAATATAAATACAATACTTTCCTTCTAAACCTAATTGAGCGTCGCTACTCATAGAAAAATTCCAACAGTAAATCGTCTATTCTAAACTCTAAAACAAATCAAGGAAATTTCCTTAAATATAAATCTTTGATTCATTCTTATCCTTGTTTCAAGTGCTTCAATACGGTGTATGTTTTATTGAACTCGGCATCTTCAAATTTCGGTTGCTGGAAGTCTACAGCAAACTAGGGTTGGTCGATTGTGAAAATGGGTTGTTCGATCCATGAAATAAATGTTAAGTCCGGGTTTGTGGCATCGATTAACAGCTCATGTTCGATTTTTAGGTAAATCCGCGATAGAAGATGTCGCACCCTGGAAGCTCTGTGCGTAACGAGGTATGTAGATCGACTTCTTCAACTGGCGCTCGAGTTCAATTAGGAGAGGTTAGGGGTGCGGACTTTGATGAGGAGGAGTGTAACGGTTTTCAGTTTAACTTTTGAGGGTGAACAGCGTCCTTAGAAGCTACGGTAGGGTTCACTGATGGCACTGTTCCTAGCTGTTGGTCACAAGCAGTGAGGGTGTTCGGGATTTATGAAAGTTTGTATGGTGTGATGGAGATTAGATGTGGAGTGATTTGGTATAATCTGTTCGAATTATTTTGGATGATGAGAGGAGGACGTGCGTTTGAAATGAAGGATTGGTGAAGGGGAAGGAACGGCCGTGAAGAGGAGATTTGGGGAAGGAATCATGTTGGTTCGGGCTTTAACAACAGTGAATGAGCCGTGGTTTAAAGGTTAAGCCCTATAGAAAGAACAATTCATGTTTATTCTTAATTTAAAATTTGAACATTAACTTATAAAATGTATAACTCCGTCATAAGATATCAGAATCAGACGAAACAAGATCCGTTGGGATCGTATGGACGGACACTACACAATGAAACTGACTGGAAGGGGATTGGGGCTCGTTACAATTTATTGTGAAATAAATTGTCCGTCTGAATCAGCAGACGCAAATCGTTATTTAACGGTTAACGCGAAATGTGAGTAAATCTCACAAACTCTAAATAGTTCTATTTTTATAGTGTATTCTTAGAACTGCTAGATATGGTCTGTTTGACTGTATGTTGATTGTTTGATTGAACTACTAGTCAGTTAGTTAAATTTCTATATTGATTCTGTTTAACAGAATACATCATATGGAACTGAAAGTGTTGTTATCTATATTGTCTAACATCTGTGATGCACAGAAACAGGTTGGAGGAATCCGACTGGATTCCTCAACATTTATTTTACCGTTTTTCATATATTGTGATATATGATGTTTTATGAAATCTGTTATTGATTTCATATGTTTGAATGATACCGATCATTGTTATACGACACGTTACACACCGTAGGTGATACTAGAATGTAAAAAGGGAATTTTCAATGTTTATATTGAAAATAAATCTTATTTATAAAATCGATAGGATTTTATAAAATGAAAACATTTATTTATTTAGGAAATAAATAAAGGAACATTTATTTAGATTATAAATAAATGGAATAAAGGAATATTTATTTAGGGAATAATTCGGAAAATAAATAGAATTATACAAGGATAGATTTAAACACGTGCTTCGCACACGGTGTAACACGATATGGATTTAAATGAGATATTAAATAGGAAATCTGTTTTAAACAGATAAATTGAAGTAGATTAATTTATAAATAATGTTTTATAAATTAAATAAATTATTTATCGTTGATAAATGGAATATATATAAGTCTGGACTTATATAGAGAAGTAGAAACGTTATTAAAAGGACATTTATAAAGTGAAGAACCGTTACTAAAAGTAAATCTTTATAAATGGATAAACGTTGTAAAAAGGTAAATCTTTATCAATGGATAAACGTTGTAAAAAGGAAATCTTTTGAAATGAATAAATGTTAATAAAAGGAGTTAAGCGAATTTAGTTATTCAAAATGAGTTATTCGAATTAGATATTTGAATAGAGTTAAACAAAGAAATTTGTTAGGCTAACCAAAGCAAGTTAGTCGAGTTAATCAAAGTAATTGGTTAAGTTAACCAAAGTAAATTAGTTAAGATAAACTAAATGGTTAATCGAAGTGAATTAGTTAAGTTAAACTAATTGGCAAATCAAAGTGAATTAGTTGCGTCAAACTAAGTGAATTAGTGAAGTTAAACTAATTAGTTAATCGAAGTAAATTAGTTGGTTTAATCAAAGTGAATTAGCTAAGTTAAACTAAGTAAATCGGTTAGAGTCAATCAAAGTGAATTAACTAAGTTAAACTAAGTGGATTAGTTCAGTTAATCGAGACAAGTAAATCAAGTTAGGTTAAACCAGTTGAGTTGACCAGTTAGAGTTAACCAGTTAGAGTTAATCTGTTATAGTTAACCAGTTAGAGTTGACCAGTTAGAGTTGACCAGTTAGAGTTGACCAGTTAGAGTTGATCAGTTAGAGTTATCCAAGTAGAGTTAATCGAGTAGAGTTGTCGAATATCACTTATCCGAAGTAGAGTTATCGAATATAGTGTATTCGAGAGAAGAGTTATCGAATATAGTTTATTCGAGTGGAGAAATCAAATGTTATTCATTTGAGAAGAGTTATCGAATATAGTTTATTCGAGTGGGGAAATCAAATGTGATTCATTTGAGAAGAGTTATCGAATATTATTTATTCGAAGAGTAGTTATCGAATATTGGTTATTCGAAGTTAGTTAATCCAAAGGAGTTAATCGAAGAGTTAATCCGAAGGAGTTAGTCGAAGAGTTAATCCGAAGGAGTTAGTCGAAGAGTTAACCCAAAGGAGTTAGACGAAAAGTTAATCGAATATAGTTATTCGAAAGAAAGTGTTAATCGAATATAGTTTATTCGAGTAAAGTTAAAAGAGTTAATCGAATATAATTTATTCGAGTAGAGTTAGAGAAGTTAATCGAATATAGTTATTCGAATAGTGTTGGAGGAGATATCGAATATAGTTTATTCGATAGGAGTTAATCGAAATAGAGTTTATCGAATATCAGTTATTAAAAAGGGAGAGTTAATCGAATAGAGATTACTCGAAAGAGAGTAATACGTCGAATTCAATTATATCGAATTCGGGAAAGTACTATTTACTTTCCGGGTTTTAAATCAAGGTTTAGTTATTGATTAAGAAATTAGGTGTCCGTTTAATTATTCGAGTTAGGAGATAAAGTTATAATTTAGGTTAGATATTGCAGAAGTAGGAATTATAACGTTATAGTTATAATCAAACACTATCATATAAGAAGTGGATTCGTAACCTAAATCCGAGAATTTGCGTAAACAGATGATTGTAAAAAGTGAGTGATGAGCTTCATCTATTTCACAGTAAAGGACGTTGTTCAATTAAGGTCTGAGAGGTAATTATACCCAAACTTGATTGACTTCAGAATTGACAAAGGAATAGTTGTGGTTCGATCTAAAAGGTTGATTAGGAATAAAGCTAAGGAATAAGCAATAAATTGATTAAGCGAAACGATGTTTTATACAACGTTCATTGGAAATCCGTAAATGAGTTTTGGAAACGTTTTCCAAATAAAGTCAGATATGTTTTCTAAACATAGAAAATGAAATGTTTTCATGATAAGAATTAAAGAAATAGAGTTAAGCAAATTCAGAAACTGACTGGAGAGGGTAAGTTGAACGGTTTTCTAAGTGACGATCTGATGTTGGTTTCGACCTTCCATATTGATACTTAGAGAATTGTTCTCATACTAGTTACAGTTAGGGACTGATAGTTGCGAAATAATAGTGATGTGAAAATAAACTATGGAAATGTTTTCCAATGATTTATAACATATATTTTCTAAATATATGAAATAAGGAAATATGAACATATGATGATTGATCGATCGAATTTCCATTTGGAAATAAGATCGTTGTTTGTACACCGACATGTCTTCATTTGATAGTTGAATCACAGACTATCAAAGTTTTTACCATTTTAACGTTGTTAATATGGAGAGACCGGTTGGATTACTATCCAAAGAACCACTCTGTATTGGCATAAGCGTTGCGAGCAATATATGCCAAAGATAAATTGAAGACGGAGTAAAGTACAAGGGCTGTTGTATAAGTCTTAGATAACAGTGACTAAGATGGATATACTGAATAGTGCCTTCGGTTTGTCCAGTCCCAGGACAACGTATATGGAAGAAGATCTGACAGAGTATATCCAATGGATCGCGTAATTTGATCCGTTCAAACGTATTCACGTTTGGTGGCGGAGGAATTCGTTTCTCTTAGCTGTATACCCATGTTATTTTTGGATAAGTCAATTTGTTATTTGGCGGGTATGACGATGTGGCATTCAAAGTGAATGGTGATCAGATGTTCTGAAGATAGACGTAGCCTCTAGCCTCACACCGGGAAGTAACAAAAGTTGGGCTAGGCAGCATGGCTAGTTGGGTCATTCCCAAGCAGGGTGTATTGTCACCGATCTAGAGAATATTCATATTTATACTTCTTTTTGATTCTGTATCTTCGGATGACGGTTTGATGGCCTATAACCGTGGTGGCAATATATTCGCGACACTCAAGCTAAATGAGTGAGCCGTCATGTGTGGCCGGGTTGCAAGACGTTCTTGTTGAACCCTGAGTGTATCACCTCTAGAGTACACTATTCAGAAGGTGCTCCCATACCTTGTCTGTTGGAATCCATTCTCCGTTAAGCGCCCTGCGGTTTATGATTTTATACTATGTATGTAGAACGTGAGATGCAAGCGTTTCTGCTAGATTGATATCTATTTGTACTTAGACATTATTATAATATCACAATGATATTGCTTGTCAAAGTTGTTCAGATACTCATAAGGAAAAACCCGTTCCGTATTCACGGCGTGGTCTTATGACATACCCTATACCTATTTTAAACTATTTCACTCACACCAGTCCCATGACTGACCCGGAGTTTATTTTGTTGTTTTCCCTAAACTCTTGGGTGCCTAAATTTGTACGGGCAGTCAAGTAGTCGGGATTTACAGATATACTTGGAGAGCTTGGAGCAGGAGGCTGCAAGATTCTATAGCTATAGTTATTTCTGCTGTGTTGTAAGTGTTGTACTCTGATAAGTGCTATTGTATATATATAACTGTTTACTTCAAAGTTATGTTATATATTATATGTTATTCGTTCCGCTGTGAGATTCGTGTTACTCTGATGATTCTGATGTTCTTCTTCTTCTTCTATTCTATTAGTTCTATCTTTTCTTTCTCACCTTCTAAATTCTTTCACTAACGTCGCGGAATTTCCGACTCTCGAGGAGTCGGAAATTTCCAGCCGTTACACTAGATCAGGTGATTATACACCCTAATAGGTGCGACCTACATAGCCATGCTGCTTGCCCGATTTCTGTCATTTACCCGATGTTGAGGCTAGAAGCTACGTTTTATCATCACACCAGATTCACTTCGAATGTCCCATCGTTAGATCCATCGAAAATCACTAATTGACGTCTACAACAGTACATTACGTGTCAGCTAAAAGAAGTTTCCTCCTCCGCTTCCACTCTTGGTACAGTTGAAGAAATCAATGTACGTGACCTTTCTGGAAATACTCTGTCAGACATTCATCCATACAAGTCACCCAGGAACAAGATGAACTGAAGGCACTATTTCTATTTATAGAAAAAGTCCTTGCACTCTACTCCGTCTTCGATTTATCTTTATATAATCTGATTCGCACGCTACTGCCAATATGGAGTGGTTCTTCGGATAATAATCCAACCGGTCTCTCCATATTGACAACGATGGTCAAAACTTCGATAGTCTATGATTTAACTATCGAATAAAAACAAGTGTTTCGATAGTCGATGATTTAACTATCGAATAAAACAAGTGTTCATCCAAACATCCAACAATCACTGAATCTTTAATTAATATTCCATTAATTAAATCTCTTCTCTATTTCTTTATCAATATTTGTTAATCAAATATTTCATTAACCATATTGCCCTTATACGTTCTTTGGAAAACATTTCCATATATCGCCTTCCTTTATTTTCTATACTAGGAAATATTCATTATTCTATTTCCAAGCTTTGCACATATTTGGGTTAAAACAGATGTTGTGTAAAACATCGTTATGACAACCCAAATACAGTATTTAACTAATTCTTATTCCACATTGATCTTCGAGCCTGAATCTTGCTACTTATCGGTATATCATGAAATCAACCAAGTTGGGGTATAATTACCTCTCAGACCTTGACTGAATAACATTTAACGTCAAAACAGACAAGACTACTTACTCGAATAATCAATACCATACCACTACTTCTTCACTTTTAAACACATATATACTTTCTCTTTTATCCTTACGAGGTTTTATTCTTATACTTCCTTTTTGATTATACTATTCTATTTCTAAGTTCGTTTTCTTATCGACTTCTATATATTTTGATAGGTTAATTTCTAACTATCAAATTATCTTAAAAATATTCTATCTCCTTAAATTCCCGGAAAAATTCGCCATAACCTCCTTTGTACCGGGAGCATCGGGAAATTTTAAATAGCTTTCCCGGTCCTTCTCATCTCAAAAAGAAAAAGAAAAAGCCAAGCGGCTAGCCGATACGGCGCATAAAATCTCATATGGAAATTAAATACGTACTTTTTTGTCGGGCATTCTATTTATTTCACTTCTATACTTTATTCCATACCTGTCTCCTGTATGTCTATACCTGTCCAATCTATTTTAACTATACCAATCGTTTTAACTCAATTTGTTAATTATCTCTTTAGTCTATTTCTCCTTCATATTTGAACATGACATGTTCAAATATATTTTAACTGCATATTAACAAATTCTAATTATACTCATACTCTCGTTTCCTTATCGACTTCTCTATTCAAATTCCAATTCAATTCTATTTGAATTCTCTATATATCAAATTCTATTGTCTTCTATTATTCAAATCCTATAACATAAATCCCATTTGAATTCTCTTTATTCAAATTCTATAGTTTAAAGTCCGTTTGAATTTCTGTATTCAAATCTATAGTTTAAAGTCCATTTGAATTTCTATATTCAAATCTATAGTTTAAATTCCATTTGAATTTCTATATTCAAATCTATAGTTTAAAGTCCATTTGAATTTCTATATTCAAATCTATAGTTTAAAGTCCATTTGAATTTCTCGGCATTATTTATAAACAACGTTTATAACTTCAATCCAAATCCCACCTTTCCATTTATAAACAACGTTTATAAATTCAATTCAAATCCCATATTTTCATTTAAAAACAAAGTTTATAAATTCGATTCAAATCTCATCTTTCCCATTTATAAACAACTTTATAAATTCGATTCAAATCCCATATTTTCATTTATAAACAAAGTTTATAAATTCAATTCAAATTCCATATTTCCATTTATAAACAACTTTTATAAATTCGATTCAAATCTCATCTTTCCCATTTATAAACAACTTTATAAATTCGATTCAAATCCCATATTTTCATTTATAGACAAAGTTTATAAATTCAATTCAAATTCCATATTTCCATTTATAAACAACTTTATAAATTCGATTACTTGTTTTATATACCTTCGAACAAGTTAAATATTTTCTATAGTCTTATTTAAAATTCAAATTCTATTTATAAAAATAGAATTTCCTTTTTAAATATCAAATACCCTTTTCGATATTTTCAGAAATCAATATTCAAGCTATAGTGGTATTTTCAACAATCAGATCAACCAATTTTCAATCATTTGATTTTTAACACATCATATATGAATATATATGAAATTAAACAAACAACAGATAATATATATTTTTGAGGAATCCAGCTGGATTCCTCCAACCTATTTTCCTGCATCCACAGACGTTAGTCAACATAGTAATACCCATCCTGCTTCGAGGCAGGATATCGCGGTATGAAGGTCATCCACTAATCATAGCGTGGTGCACATAGGGTAATCATCCGCTATGGTACCGCGGGCATCCGCTAATGAGACTGCGGGAATTCAATCAATCATCAACCTAGTATATATATATAATAGTCCTAAATAACAAATATATATTTTTAAAACAATCAGACTAAACAACATTCAAACAAGCACAGACATGTATTTTTAATGATATAAAAATAATTTCTAAATAAGTGGTGAGTGAGGTTTACTCACCGTGATTTTTTTCCTTGCGCTATTTCCCAATTAAATCCGTTATCATTTCGGCTATGAATCCACTCACATTATCTCGAATGAATCTACCTTGCCCTATGATTTATTTAATTTTTCAATTAAATGAAATTATCTTAAATAAACGACTAACCAATAAATTCTATGTATTAAAAATTTAATAACATATACCTTATCATTTGAAAAATTATGAAGCCAATCTTGATAAATTACACAGCAGCTTCCGAACCATCTACAATACTGAATCAGCCAAAAACTCTATCTTTCCCTTACTGCCAATGCAAAATATCATACTGCACTTATTGTTCATTGCAAACCCATATTGTTTAGACAAAGCCTCATCCACAACAACTGTCGACAGTCCCTTGAGCTCCATTTCCAGTAGCCATGCTTCCCTATAAGTTCGATTCCTTCCCAGTCATCATCATTGCGATTCCCGTTCACCCAGATCTCGAACATGAACGCTGCACCACCTCCAGTATTGATTTCCGCGCCTCATCCACTTTCTATTGAACGTCGCGCTGCCACTGGAATACCCAGGGTTCTCCCAATCGAACGATCACCGAAGCCGCTCGAACTGCCAGGCTTTTCAAACAAATCGCGCACCCTTAGACCCAACAAAATCAACCTCGACAAACCCCCCCTGGCACCAGAAAATCGATCGCGATGGCTCTGGTTTGACCTCACGCGGACCTGGACAAACAACCCTAATCGACAGTCGCCCTACTTCCCCTTAATCGTGAGCGTCGCCAGCTTGTTCTCGAGTTTCAAGGAGTGAACGATGATTGAAGAGAGGGAGAGGCTTTCATTTTGCTTTTACAGCTCGATTTTGATTGTGTTTGAGAGGAGCGGTTTTAAACTTAACTTCTGAAGTAAAAGGGGCGGCCACGTTGTGTTTTAATTCGTGGAGAGGGAGGAGCCACCTTGCTTTGTTTTGGTCCACCAGGTTTATTAAATAATTATTCTAATGTAACTGGGGTCCTTAAATTAAAATACTCCTTGACTGCGAACTCCTTTCTGAACCCAACAAAGGACATTCCTAGCGTTATACCACTGCTCTGAACCCAATGGGATAGGTTACGAAGTCCAATTCGATCATTTGTAGCAGATACTAATTTTAAACCAATATAAATTAAATCCGAAACAATTTATTTCCTCGATAATAAATAAATATTATTATCGTTATAAATTCAAATAAAATTTCCTATAAATTATCTGAACTATATTTAATTCAAATAAAAATTTGAATTCAACTAAATCCATTTTCGTATTCTGTTATTTTAATATATTCGATATATTAAATTGAAATTGATTATTAAATCGATAGCTCAAATATAAAATTCCACTTATATTATCCACCCAATATTTAAATTAAATATTAAATATTCAAAAATTAACCCCTAAGGATCCGGGTCATTACAAAATCCAACCGTTAGATTTCAAATTTCTAATATTCGTTAGAAATCTCTTTTCGATACGAACCCAACGGTTCCGGTTTTAGGAGAATCCGACGGTCGGATCTCCCGAACTGTCCGTTCGAAGTCAATGGTCGAAATTCACGAACTGCCGCGGCGCGACGCGTTCTATTCAGGCCATTATATTATATATATATAATATATATAATAAATATTTCGTCGATTACTATTTAAAACGAATTTTATAAATAGTTTTGAATTCGTTTCAAAAACAATTTCAACCTTTATTTCAAATTCAAATCAAAATTGAATTTTCTACTATAAATCCTTTTTACTTTCATTTCTATTTGATTTCAATTCAAATCGATTTTTAATTCGATTCAAATTCATTTTCTTTTCAATTCAATTCGAATTCTTTTTCTATTCAATTCGAATTCATTTCGTTATATATTAGATTCGAATTCAATTCGTTATATATTCAATTCGGATTCATTTCTTTTTCTATTCAATTCAAATTCAAATTCGTTTTCTATTCAATTCAAATTCAAATTCAAATTCGTTTTCTATTCAATTCGATTCAAATTCATTTTCTATTCAATTCAATTCAAATTCGTTTTCTATTCAATTCGATTCGATTCAAATTGGTTTTCTATTAAATTCAATTCAAATTGGTTTTCTATTCAACTCAATTCAAATTGGTTTTCTATTCAATTCAATTCAAATTGTAAAAACGAATATAATCGATATAAATATCGTTCACGTCAAAATGGCGCATCTATAATCAACACTGCTTTATATATTTCATTAATTCCTTTATTCTATTCAACAAATGAATATTTATTTTATTCAATACGTGAATCTATATTTTTGTCAACACTCGACTAATCTCAACGAATGAGTACTGTCCACGTGTGACTCTTTTTGTAATTTAAATATATTTTATATATGATAAAGATGTAAATCTCATTGTTAAAATATTTCGTTCAACACATGACTAATCTCAACGGATGAGTACTGTCAACACATGAACCTTTATTTTATAATATTCTTTATCTTCAAAATTGGAATGAGGCCCAATCAATCACCATATAGCGTTAACTATATGGATTCCATACAACACATGTATATAATAGCAACGATAAACAATCAACCATCATCCAAAGTGCACTACACTGTATAAGCATCAAATATAGATATCTAACGCTTATAACAGCTTGTCAATCAATCGATCGACATACAACTAATTATTGGGATTAGTGTATGCCATATTTTATCCCAATACCCGTGTGGGGTTTCAAACAATCAAACACAGATTTTATTTGTGCAGTTGGGCGATGTGTAAAATTTATCGACCCAATCTATATCAGTCAAATCAGTGTATATAAACAAATCAGCCGATTTGTTTATAAATATTTATTTATTCACTTTCACTATATTCATATTCACGTTAAAAACTATATTTTTAACAATAATATATTTTATTTTAACACATGAATTTCTATTCAGTTCATTTATTCAATAAAATGATATTTTTATTTCTCTAACATATTTAAGAAATTTCGGCGGCATAACGGCACGATACTAGAAACAGGACGAGGCCTAGCCTTATCCCCGGTCTAGTGAAGGCCCACACCATTCACACATCAATCAAATCCATTCCATTTCACCAAACAATTCAATTCAAACCAAATAATCTAACCAACTACACAACCAAACAAACAAGTCCATGGTTTGTGGACGATTGTGTCGGGTGCTACTAAGCACCGTCTGCATCGTAGCATATATATATAACTAGAAGAAGAAATTGAAGAGTGAGAAATTCTCACCAATAGCTATCCAATACCATGACTCTTCATTGATAGAAATCTTCATTGTTCTCGCCTTTTTATCACCTTCGTTGCCCATATTCTCTACATATGTAAAAATCGAATTTTATTTTCGCTATTCAATATATAAAAATCGAATTTTTACTATGCTATTCAATATATAAAAATCGAATTTTTCCTTCACCATTCAATATATACAAATCGAATTTTTACTTCGATATTCAATACATAAAAATCGAATTTTCACTTCGCTATTCAATATATAAAAATTGAATTTTTACTTTGCTATTCAATATATAAAAATCGAATTTTTTACTTCGCTATTCAATATATAAAAATCGAATTTTTACTTCGCTATTCAATACATAAAAATCGAATTTTTACTTCGCTGCTCAATATATAAAAATTGAATTTTTACTTCGTTACTATATATGTAAAAATTCTATTTTTATCACGCCATTTTCTATATAACGTTTCCGCATTTTCAAAAATAAATCTTTCACCTTTTCTAAAATAAAGATTTCGCCTTTTCAAAAATATAGATTTCATTTTTTCTAAAATAAAGATTTCACCTTTTCAAAAATAAAAATATCGCCTTTTCCATTGTTAAAAATTCGACCTTTCTATTATTAAAAATCCTAACTTTCTAATTCTATAAAAATCCCACCTTTATACCATAAAAATGTCGCCTTCCTTATGATAGAAATTATAAACTTTAACCTTATATAATATACAAAGATCCGATTTCTCTTTAATCAATTAAAATTGAAAATAAAAATCAAAACTTTAAACTAAATAAAAATCAGTTTTAAATGTAAATAAAAATCATAGAAACTCACAATGATTTGCAGAGAGATGGGGGGGATTTCGCAGTGTCGCCGAGGTTTGGGGGGGTATCGTGGCGCGGAGAGGCAGCAGGGGGGGTATCGCGTCGCGGTCTGGCGCAGGGGGAGGGGGGTTTGCGCGGCGCCGCCGGTGCCTGGGGGGGGGGGGGGGAGGGGAGAGGGAGGCCAGTGCCCTGGCGGCGGTGGGCGAGCTAGGGCATAGCCCATTTTTTTTCACTTCTGATAATTCGATTTTTAACGGGGGGTGGGGGGGTGGGGGGCCAGAGGTAATAGGAGAGGGAAGGTAAGATATTTTATATTTTATTTATTTAATTATCCACCAAAAAGCATCTTTTATTTTCGACCTCAAAACGGGGCCCACCGCCTGACGTCCATAGCTAATTACCTCCATTCCGAACACAATGGGATATGTATCGTAAGCTTATTCGATCGTTTCGATTGGTTTTCGTTGAAATCAACATATAACTCTATATATTGAATTTGAACTCGCATTTCAATTTATTGGGGTCACATACGAACTCTAAAAATTCCCGAAAAATATTTTCTAGCTTCGTATTGACGATACGGTCCTAACAAAACTAGTTTCGTCGAATTCTGAGACCATTTGAAAAATGGCCATTTTCCAGTCGATTAAAATCAACTAAAACTGGTCAAACGCGTTTTCCTTTGCCACGCTCACATATTGATTCGAAAAATTATGAAATTTGTAATCTAGCAATAATTTGACATCACGGATCCAACAAAAGTGGTTTCGTCGAAATTCGAGGTCGTTTGCAAAATTCCCATTTTTAAAGGCCTGAATTCCATAGCGACTTTTCAGAATTTTCAACTGGACATATCTTTTTATTCCCGCTATGAAATTTTGATTTTTCGGATTCGTTGGAAAGGTATTATGAAATAGATCCTAATGTTTTTGGTTTCACTAAAATCCGGATTGTTTTGCACCCAGTACATTCAATTGAAGTTTGAAATTGAATTATCGAACTACCGCGCCATTTTCAATTCTATATTATAATTATATATAAATATTTATATTCTAACGACGGCGTATATAATATATACGTTCGAATTATATTCAAAATAAAGTTCTCGTCGATATTATTTAAAATAATTCATTTTAAATATTCAAAATTCGCTAAAATTGCCAAAATAAAAATTTTAAACTGGCTCAGAATTTCCGGGTTATTACAACTGTAATTGACCAAAACACGTTTTCTTTTGCCACGCTCACATACTAGCTTCAAAACTTATGAAATTTGAAACCTAGCAATAACTTCACATCCCGGATCCAACAAAAGTGGTCTCGTCGAATTCCGAGGTCTTATGCAAAATGGCCAATTTCACGGGCTATATAAATTCCATAGCGACCTTTCTGAAAATTCATTCGGCCATAACTTTTGCTTTCTGTTATGAAAATTCGATTTTTCAGATTCGTTAGAAAGGTATTCACTAACAGATTTAAATATTTTTGGTTTCACTAAAATCCGTTTTGTTTTGCACCCGGTACAGTCCGACAAAGTTTGAATTTAATTTTTGAAACTACAGCGCCATTTCAGGCCTTGTTTATAATTATAATTAATTATATTCATTTTCAGTTGTCGATTCAACTCACTTTTCATTGCCATTATTTAAAATATTTATTTTAAATATTTTAAATCCATTATTTTAGCCAATTTAAAGTTTTTAAATTGGTTCAGATTTTCTGGGTCGTTACTATCTCACCCACTTAAAACTTTTCGTCCCCGAAAAGGAACAAAGTCGAAAGTGGTTTGATTAATCAACAATCACACAACACAACAACCAATCCAATTGTTTTCAACCCTTCAAAAATATACTAATCAATTATACTCTTTTTAAAATCATTCAGACTATAGGATTTTAAAAGTGCACATCCATGGAAAGAAAATAACAACAGAGTAGAGAATTAAATGGTAATGCAAAGTAGGATAAATGTACCTTGCACCAGAGTCAATCAGAGATATCCACTCGGCATCTAGGATAAGCTTTCTAAATGCTCTCCTCAGTTTCCCAAGTACAATCTCGTGGATCTCCACTCCATTGCACTTTGACTAAGTGAACCTTCTTGTTCCTCAGCTCTTTGGTTTCTTTGCCGATAATCTTTAGCGGCTCTCTTCTCACAGCTAATTCTGGAGTAATTTCAATATCCTGTTGAGCTTCTTCTTCCACGATCAAGTACGGATCATGAACGTGCTTTCGAAGTTGAGATATATGAAATACATCATGAACTCCAGGCAACCAATCAGGCAATTTAACCCTATAAGCGAGAGTTCCGATCCGTTCCAGAATAGGAAACGCACCAATGAATTTGGGCGCCAACTTTCCAGTTTTACCGAACCGGATAACTCCTCTCATCTGCGATACTTTCAAATATACATAGTCGCCAACAGCAAAGGATATATCTCTTCTTCTTCTATCGGCATAGCTCTTTTGTCGGCTTTGAGCGGCGAGTAATCGTTTCTTGATGAAATCGAATTTGTCGACAGCTTCTCGAATCATATCAGGACCCAACACAAGTCTATTACCTGGTTCGACCCAACAAGCGTGAGATCGGCACGGTCTACCATACAATGCTTTGAATGGCGACATTGTCAGACTTGCCTGGTAGCTGTTATTATATGAGAATTCAGCCAAATGCAGATGGTCTTCCCATGATCCACCGAAATCTATAGCACAAGCCCGCAATAGATCTTCTAAAATACGATTCACTCTCTCAGTCTGACCGTCTGTCTGAGGATGATAAGCGGTGCTTAAGTTCAATTTCGTTCCTAGCTCGACTTGAAATGCTTCCCAGAATTTACTAATGAATATTGTATCTCTATCACTGACTATACTGAGCGGCACTCCATGCAGTCTAACTATTTCCCTGAAGTATATCTGCACCAGACTCTGAGCGATTCTGTTTAATCTGACAGGTATGAAATGGGCGGTCTTCGTGAAGCGATCTACGATCACCCAAATACTGTCATTCCCTTTTCTGGTTCTGGGCAAACCATTAATGAAATCCATAGAAATATGTTCCCACTTCCAACCAGGAACGTCTAGCGTTTGCAATAATCCAGCTTGTTTCTGTTGGTCGCTTTTTACTAGCTGGCAAGTAGGGCATCGACTAACATATATCGATATGCCTCTCTTTAACGACTTCCACTAGAATGTGCGCTTGATATCGTTATACATTTTACTCACACCCGGATGGATACTGAGCTTAGATTTGTGGCATTCATCAAGCACATCTCTTCTGAGTTCAGGAATTTCTGGAACACAAATTCGTCCTTCTAACCTCAGAATCCCTTCGCTGTCTAGCTGGAAATCCGAAGCATTGCCTTCACGAATTCGCTGACTCATTCCTTTGATAAATTGGTCGTCTTCTTGGAGAGCCGATATCTTGTCAATCAACGAAGTGGCATTGATGAAACTGGCGATCATTTCATTATTTCGGCTTAACGCATCGGCCACGACATTGGCTTTCCCTGGAGTGTATAGAATTTCAAAATCGTATGCTGCAAGAAACTCCAGCCAACGTTGCTGCCTCAAATTCAGGTCTTTCTGGGTGAACAAATACTTTAACGACTGGTGATCTGTAAACAGTTCAAATATCTCACCCAGGAGATAGTGTCTCCAAATTTTCAAGGCGAATACAATAGCCAATAACTCAAGATCATGAGTAACATAGTTCTTCTCGTGCGGCTTTAGTTGACGGCTAGCATAAGCAATCATTTGGCCTCTTTGCATTAACACTGCACCAAGGCCTTCTCTAGAAGCATCAATCCAGACTTTCAAATCCTGGTTGCCATCGATGATGGTTAACACTAGAGCGGTCGTTAATCTTAACTTTAGCTCCTCAAAAGCCTCTTCACATTCTGGAGTCCACTTGAATTTAGAATGCTTCTTTGTAAGCTTCGTTAAATGACCAGATGTCTTCGAAAAGTTTTTAACGAACTTCCGGTAATAGCTAGCCAATCCGAGAAAACTGCGGACATCTGTAGGAGTACTAGGCTGTTTCCAGTTCTGAATAGCTGTGATTTTTCTTGGATCCACAGCAATTCCTTCTTTAGATACTACGTGGCCTAGAAATTTCACTTCATCTTGCCAGAATATGCATTTGGAAAACTTTGCTTTCAATACATTCCTTCTCAGAATTTCTAGAACCTATTCCAGATGCTTTTCATGTTCGACCTTTAATTTAGAGAAGATTAGAATATTGTCAATAAAAACCAGAACAAATTTATTCAAAACTCCCCTGAATACTCTGTTCATTAGATCGACGAAGTAAGTAGGAGCGTTACATAAGCCGAACGGCATTACTAAACACTCATAGAATAAGTCGGGACCTCTGAATGCTGTCATTGGAACACACTCGTCGGCAATTCGAAGTTGATGGAAGCCTGCAGCTAGGTCCATCCTTGAGAATACTTGTGCGCCATTTAATCAATCCAACAAATCATCTATTCGCGGCAATGGATATTTATTCTTTATTGTCTGCTTGTTCAAATCATGATAATCCACACCTAGACATAGAGTACCGTCAGATTTTGGGACAAAGACCACTGCTGCACCCCAACCAGAGAAACTAGGCCTGACCAGACCCTTCCATACCAGCTGTCGTGTTTGATTGTCTAATTCCTCCTTCTTTTTCAAGGACAGTCTTTGAATAGCGTGAACTACCGGCCTTGTATTCGGAATCAAAGCAATCTTGAAATCTATTTCTCTCTGCGGAGGTAAGCGAACCACTTCTTCGAACACATCCGCATAATTTTTGACTACAGGAATATCTTTGATGAGGTCGGGAATATTCTCTGTGACTTCTGGGATATTTTCTAATTGAACTGGAGAAACATCGAGAGCTGACCGAAAATCTTTTCTATTTGAAGTCGGGCCTTCACATGGTATGGTTATATAATTCCCCGATTGGGCCTTTGCTTTAACCACTCTCTCAGCGCATCTAACCTCTGCTTCATATTTGGTTAGCCAATCCAATCCCAGAATAAGATCGAATTCATTAAAATTCATGACGATAGAGATAATAGGGAATTTATAGCAAGAAAAAGAGACAGGTACTGCACAAATCCAACTGAGATTGATGGAACCCCCAACTGGATTTTGGACATTCATTGCTTCCTTGAGCTTCTTCAATTTTAAATCTAACTTCTTGACTGCACTCTTTGAAATAAAGCTTCGTGATGCGCCAGTATCAAATAGTACTTTAACTGGAATGTTCTTGACATTGAGCATGCCTTCTAAAATATCAGACCTCCCTTGCTTATCTGAGGGCTCAGAAGTTTCTGCTACTTCATTCATATGTACTGCCTCAGATTTCTTTGAGAGTTGACACTCCCGTGCAATATGACATGCCTGACGACACTTATGGCATCTCCTTTCCCCATGTGGGTTCTTTTGTTTCATAGTGCGCTTATATCCACTCTTGATCTGTTTCTCTAAAGATCGGCAACTTATCGAGAAATGTCCTCGCCTATTGCAGTTATTGCATACGGCGGTCGTTACGGGTTCTTTCCCAGATTCAGCCCTTTTCCTTTTGGCACTGGGCTTCTTACTGATCTCAGACGTAGTACTAGCTTCAGGAATATCAGTTTCCGACTCTGCTTTTTCACTAGAATTGACTTCTTCTTCGTCGCATAACATTCCTTTCTTATGGAGATCTTCATACTGATAAGCCATATAAATCATTTCAGAAAAGGGGAGCTTCACGTTCCTCATTACACTGTTCTGATATTTTCTTTGAAGCCCGTAAATGAATCTAAGATTCTTCCTCTTTGGGTCTTTAATCAGATGAGGAGCAAAATGAGAAAGTTTGTTGAATTTCTTATGATATTCTGGGATGGTCGTGTCACCTTGTATCAGATAAGAAAATTCGTCGCATAATCGCTCAATTGCTTCTGGAGGAGTAAATCTTTCTACGAAAGTCACTTTGAATCTGTCCCAGGTGATATCACCTTCTGGATAATTCTCTATAACCGAATCCCACCAGAACAAAGCTTCATCTTTGAGTGCCCAGGATGCCAGTAACCTTTTCTGGTCATCCCTCAGCTTTAAACCATCAAAGATCTTTTCGGCTGAACGAATCCAAGCCTGTGTCTTCATAATAGATTCTTCACCAGAGAACGGTATTCCACCCATATTTCGATATTTAATTAATAGGGCCTCAATATCCCGTTCTGTATTCCTCCTGTTTCTGACACTCATTTTCTAGTACTTCTACAAACAGAAGATCAAGTGTCAGGTCATAGAGAAGATATTTTAAAACATAGAAACATATACTTCAATGTAAATGTGTCTATCGAGGAGTTATTTCATTCTGGTTTACTCATACTAGGATATTACTGATCTTATCTGTATAGAGTTGCACATCCTAGAACACTACTGGTTCTATTTCTGACTAGATCGTTAATATGTTATATTCCAGAACTAAGCTTAACCAAAGCTCTGATACCAAATGAGACGACCCCAAACCCCGTACTGACGGTGGCAAGGTTAATCCGTGGAATATAACATAGAAACAGATAATAGCAGAACAGAATTAAATAAATACACCAGATAACGAACAATAGAATATACTGGATAAAAGTAATCATCAGAGTTACACAGTATACAGGATCATACTTAGTAAAAATACAGTTCAGTTATACATAAATGTCTACAGTGGAAAACAAAAATAATATGTACAATAGGAGCTGAACAGCATAAAAAGAGATAAATGATAGAATCCATCTTCAGCTCCAGCTATCCAGAAAGAACCAACTAAACCTGAATACAAGGCTGCCCGTGTAGAAAAAAGGGCACCCGAGTTTGAAAGTGAAACAAACTACGAGTCAGTCATGGGACTGGTATGAGAAATCTATTCAACACATTTAATATATGGCTAATCACAGGACCACGCCACTTTCGTGGAACGGGTTTACTCCATTGGATTGCCAGTGCTTTAAAACAAATCTTTCTTTTAAACATCGCAATGCTTTTTATAAAAATGAAGCCATTATAAGACTCAGTTCCCATCACACAATGCAACGCAAACCGTGGGATAGAGTTTTTACCTTATAACGGCCAAAATATGCTTGATACGAATAAAACAAAGGCATTTGATATTACTACTAGTGTTTATACGTTTCGAAAACAATTTTAAATCATAACTATCAATCATAGGCGACATGAGCGTCCCATGCCACTATGTCGCCAAATATCTATACAATCGAAACCGCACGATCACGTATTTGGAAATTGGATTTCCGTCATGAACCAAGGCAAAAGATAGTCCTTACCGAATTCGTGACTCTCTAGCCCGAGCCATAGGCAAGTACTCAGTCAAGCCTTTGGAGCGACAGGGCCGGTCCACCGATGTGGATTAAAATGCCTGAACAATACGTTTCCCCGCTATTTGGGGCGTAAATGAGCCAACGAATGACTCCATTGTACCCGGATCGTCCGATCAAACCGAGGCGCCTCACAACAGCAACAACCACACAGGTGAAAAGTATATAAATGTCAGGGCTGGTAGGTCACTGACACCACCCTAGCTAGAAAGAAACGCATGCCCTCCCTGGGGTCCTTCTCCCGTTTCTGGTTCATACCGGGGTGTGAGGCTCGCGATTTCACGTTATACACAATTCTACGCCACACAGGCGGTGCTTTGATCATCACCACAAGAATTTTCTTTTCAACAGAAGCACTGATCATTTGCCACTTAGGCATGCCACACTAGCAATTCATGCCATGCGACTGATGTCCATCGATATACAACCTCTGAGCTCGTGCATCGCAGAGAAGGGCGTTAAGCAAAAGAATGAATTCTCCGCCGCCAAACAGATGTATATTTAATAGAGATCAATCAACACAGAATAAAATCCAATGTCAAACACACAGTCCCTTTACAAGTCCGTTCTGGGTCTGAACGAAACCAGAGGCACTAAATACCTCGCAAACCCATCGATCACCACGTACGTCTAGACGATCACCACTCATTATCCATATTTCGGGATGCCTCCCAATCAGGACCTCGGTTATCATCCAAACGAGGTGAAGATCTCCGGTCTTCGACCACCGTCTTCATCTTCGACTTTCAATCGTCGGTCAATTATTTGAAATGAGAATTAACTTGACCTTTTCAAATAATTCACGTATATATAGAATTTCAAATCAATTTATTTCAATGGTTAAATCATTCGACAACACCAATTTTGTTCTTTAATGTAATTTTCACACCAAACACATTCAATCATCAAATACCACATAAATCGAGCAAATTCAGTTTATTTCCATTCCATAGCATTTGTGATATTTTATAACGATTTATTGCTATTTTTATTTATTTTAAAATAGCCAATTTATTCAGAACGACGCTTCGGGCCATAACGCGGCCGTGGCGCTATTTTTCTTCAGATTTGATTTACACATATCTGAAAATCTAACCGTTGCATCTTTACAAAATTTACATCATTAGAAAGGTATTTTGAAAACGAATCCAACGGTTCCAGTTTCGGGAAAAGCAGACGGTCGGATCTCCCGGTACAATCGTTTGAAGTTTCGATTTAAAATACGAACTACAGCGTCGTTATTCGATTAAATATAATTGTATTTATATATATATATATATATATATATATATATATATATATATAATATAATCGTTTCTGGCGCTGTTTTTCTTCAGATTTGAATTGAACAATCCAGGCAATCCAACCGTTGGATTTTTACAAAGTTGGTGCCGTTGGAAAGATATTTCCAAGGCTAACCCAACGGTTGCGATTTCGGGAAAATAAAATGGTCGGATTTCCCGCACTAGTTGTTTGAAATCACGATTTCAAAACACGAACTGCACGGCCACGTTTCGTTTTAATTTTATTTATATTTATATATTTATATAAATATAGTTCATTCAACAATTTCAATACCGTTTTCACTTCAAATATTTCACTAACGCCTTTAAATTTTGGAAATTTTCGCCATAACCTCCTTTGTACGGGAGGGGCTGGGAAAATTCCCAAATAGCCACACGGGTCTCATGTCAAAAAGAAAAAGAAAAAGCCAAGCGGCTAGCCAACAGGCTCATAAAATCATCACCCAAACAAAACAGTAAATGTGTACCTATTTGTCGGGCACAATATTTTATTCCTCTTCTCTAGCCCCTTTTGCTATAACCTGTTCAATAAATATGCATGTACATATATACACTTCTTATCACTTATCATTTTCCATTCAACTTCATATTTGATTTCATTTGGTTTAAAAACACCATTCATTCTAATGTTGCATGCATAAGCAAAAATCATACCATTAGCTAATTAATGAATATTTCGAATCATGCATATTTATTTGAACTAGTTACTATTTTTAACACTTCACATTTCAACAATTCATGTGTATAATAAAAATGTGATTTTTATTGTAAAACAATTCTTTTCAAAACACTATTATTTTATATAGTTTATATAGGTGATAAAATAGGATTTTTATTATAAAACGATTTCTTTTAAAACGAGATTATTTTACATAGTCCATAAAGTTGATAAAAGGTGATTTTTGTTATGAAACAATTTATTTCAAAATATGAATACCATCCAACACATGAATTTCAATTCGCTATCAATCAATTTTCTCACCAATCACAACCAATAAATATCGTCCATGGTTTGTGGACGAGAGGCGTATATATATATATATATATATATATATATATATATATATATAGCAATTCACTTTTATTTAAACACATATATAATTTTTACAACGCATATACAACTTATACATCGAACGTACGACTTATACAACGCTTATACATGAGGTGTACAACGCTTATATAACTCATACATCGACTATATAATTTATACATCGTCGTTTTCCATATCGTTTATAATTTAGAAATCTCACATTGGGTTCCACTCCACCAAAAAAAGCATAAGACTCAGAAAAATATGCGGTCTCTTCTAGAAGGTAGAAGACGTCCACACGAGTCCACTGTCTCTTGTTTCACAGCATTTCGTCAACCCAACAAAAAGATATGATTTTTCAAAGTTTGCAACGGTTTAAAGGTGTTAAAACAGCTGAAAATAAATCTGGCCGATACCTCTCTGAATTCTTCAAAACTAGGTTTTGAATTTTCTTCAAATCCGTGCAACTATATAACGATCGGCCTGTGCCATCTCGAAGAGCTAGGAGAGGTGCACATAAGCCTTGAACGGCGGCGAACTCGATGGTCGGAATCAGGCACGGGGGCGAAGTGAAGGCGGCGACTTCTCGGCGTCCGTTCTCCCAAAATACACAAGGAAAAAATCGAAACTAGGTATGGATTTGAAGATCTCGAGGAGCTCTACAAAATCTTCAATTGGAGGAGGGGCTAATTTTGCCTGGTTTGGTCGGAAATTGGATGGGAACGGCGAGGAGGGTTTTCGCCGTCGATCGGCTGTTACGGGGAGAGAGAAAAAGGATTTTTCTATTATTTTTTTATTTGAATTCTGATTGGTCGGTAGATTTATAAGGGGTTTTCTGATGCGACCACCAATCCAAACCCAACGACTATCGTCCCTAGCATTTTACCCCCATTCCGAACACAATGGAATATGTTTCAAAGGCCCATTCGAATGTTTCAGTCAGTTATCCTTCAAATTAAAATATAAAACATTCAGTATTTAATTTGAACGTACATTTCAATTTGCCAGGGCCATAAAATGATTCAAAAAATTCCAGAAAAATAAACCTACCTATGTTTTGACAATACGGTCCTAACAAAACTAGTTTCGTTGAATTCTGAGACCGTTTGCAAAAAGGCCCATTTCTGGTCGATCCAATTTAACTATAATTGACCAAAACATGTTTTCTTTTGCCACGCTCACATACTAGCTTCAAAAATTATGAAATTTGAAACCTAGAAATAACTTCACATACCAGATCCAACAAAAGTGGTCTCGTCGAATTCCGAGGTCGTATGCAAAATGGCCAATTTCACGGGCTATATAAAATCCATAGTGACCTTTCTGAAAATTCATTCGGCCATAACTTTTGCTTTCCGTTATGAAAATTCGATTTTTTAGATTCGTTAGAAAGGTATTCACTAAAAAATTTAAATATTTTTGGTTTCACTAAAATCCGTTTTGTTTTGCACCCGGTACAGTCCGACAAAGTTTGAATTCAATTTTTGAAACTGCAGTGCCATTTCAGGTCCTGTTTATAATTATAATTAATTATATTTGTTTTCAATTGTCGATTCAACTCACTTTTCATTGCCATTATTTAAAATATTTGAAATCCATTATTTTAGCCAATTTAAAGTTTTTAAATTGGTTCAGATTTTCAGGGTCGTTATAGCTGCCACGTAGGCCGTGCTTTGATCATCAACCACAAGACTTTGCTTTTCAACAGAAGCCTTGATCCATGCAACTCAGCATGCCACACGGGCAATTCATGCCATGCGATTGATATCTATCAATATATAACCTCTAAGCTCGTACGTCTTAGAGAAGGGCGTTAAGCAAGAGAATAAATTCTTCGCCGCCAAACAGATATATATTTAATAGAAATCAATCAACACAGAATAGAATCCGATGTCAGACACACAATCCATTTACAAGTTCGTTCTGGGTCTGAACGAAACCGGAGGCACTTTCCTCGCATATCCATCGATCCCCAAGTACGTCTGGACGACCACCAACTATTTCCATCCTCTTGGGTGTACAGCCCAATCAGGATCATCAGTAATTATCCAAACGATGTGAAGACATCCGGTCTTCGACCACCGTCTTCATCTTCGACATATCGTCGAATCGGTTATTCAGAATGGGTATAAACCCGGCCTTTCCGAACAACCCGCATATATAAAAAAAACAAATGTTACACAAACACAACATACGCCTCATTCCAATTCATTAGTCACTAACCGTAAATCAACAAGAGAACAATTTCCCAAATATTAACCCCGAAGGCCGAAACCAACATCAGATCAATACCCAGGAAACCATTCTTCTTAGCTAACCAACAGCTAGTTTCTAAATTTCAATTCTTAGGGAAAGGTTCCCATTAATTTTATCCAAGATAAATTCCTTAAAATTTATCCTTTAATCTTCCTTTGGATGTCATTTCAAACCAAATTATGGTTTTCCAAACTAGTCGAGATTAGCGAACCACACCGAAGTAATTATTTATTTTATTTCTGTAACGACCCAGAAAATCTGAACCAATTTAAAATTTTTAAATTGGCTAAAATAATGGATTTTAAATATTTAAAATAAATATTTTAAACAAAGGCGATGAAAACTGAGTTCGAATCGACAATTGAAAACGAACATAATTAATTATAATTATAAACAAGGCCTGAAATGGCGTGGCAGTTTCAAAAATTGAATTCAAACTTTATCGGACTATACCGGGTGCAAACCAATCCGGATTTTAGTGAAACCAAAAATAATGGAATCTAATTGATAATATCTTTCTAACGAATCTGACCAATCGAAATTTGATAGCGGGAATCAAAAGATATGTCCAGTTGAAAATTCTGAATAGTCGCTATGGAATTCAGGCCCTTAAAAATAGCCTTTTTGCAAACGACCTCGGATTTCGACGAAACCACTTTTTTTGGAACCGGAATGGGGATTTATTGCTAAGTCTAATTTTTCGGATTTTTCTGAATCAATATGTGAGCGTGGCAAAGGAAAACGCGTTTGACCACTTTCAGTTAAATTGGATCGACCAGAAAAAGGCCATTTTACAACCGGTCTCAGAATTCGACGAAATCAGTTTTGTTAGGACCGTATCGTCGATACGAAGCTAGAAAATATTTTTGTGGAATTTTTAGAGTCAGTATGTGGTCCCGGCAATTTGAAATGTACGTTTAAATTCAAATTTGAATGTTTTATATTTTAAATTGAAGAATAACTGACTCTAACAGTCGAAATGGCTAACGAAACACATTCCATTGTGTCCGGGATGGGGGTAAAACGCTAGGGACGACAGTTGTTGGGCTTGGATTGGAGCTCGTGGCCAAAAACCCCTATTTTTGGCTATAAATATCTCCCGGCCAATATTAATTCAGAAAAAAAAGGAAACCCTTTCTTCCCAGGCGCGACCGACGTCCACTGTAGCTCGAATCTTCCCAGCCTCGCCACCGCCGCCACAGCCCACGCCAGCGACCGCCACCACCTGGATTCGACAGATCTCCTCCTCCCCTTCCAATCCATACCCGATTCGCTCTCCACCTCCGCCCCTAGCTCGAGAATCGAGCGCTGCAACATCAACCGCACTTCGCCATCGATCTCCCTACACCGGCCATCGCAGGGGGGGCCACCACGTGCGCCTGAGCGTCAATCCAAGGGCTAGAGGGTGGTACCGGCCGATTTGAACAGAAATCAACGGATTTTGCACAAATCTAAAACCTAGATTTGAATGAGCTTTGAAGGTAACGGCCTGTTGATTTTTAAACTGATTTTAACATTCAAAAGCGTGGCGAACTTCTAAAAATCGTATCTTTATCATTCGTTAACGAAATTCGACGAAACAGGAGACATCGGGACCGTGGCGACGTGCTCTACATTCTAGTGAAGACCGCGTATTTTTCTGAGCCTTCTACAATTTTTGGCAACGCGAAAAGCAAGGTGAGAAATCTGAATTCAAATGGAATGGAACGGCGATGTATGAATTTTACATGTGATGTATAAAATATATATGTGAAGTATGAGTTGTATATGCGTTGTACACCTCAAGTACACGTGTTGTATGAGTTATATGAGCGATGTATAAATTATACATGTGATGTATAAATCATGTATGCGATGGAATGGAAATAAAAATATATTATATTATATATATATATACACGCCCCTCGTCCACAAACCATGGACGATATTTATTGGTTGAAATTGTTGTGAAAATTGATTGATAGCGAATGATTGTTTGGGATTGTTTGTGATTGATATTGGTTGATTGTGGTTGAAAAATACCCATTTGGGGTTGTGAAATATTTGGTTGAAACCACATAGGATTAGTTTGTGGAAATGAAATAAATATTTACATGCCGCCTGCGTGCGAACTAGATGCATGATCCCCATTGTCAAAAACCGCGAGGTTTTAAGGTAGAGCGAGGAGCCGTACTAGGGACGGTCCCGGTTTAACTACCCTGCCGTTATGCTGCCGAAATTTTGAATAATATCCGTGTGTTTGAATTATTTTCATATGCTTAAAATATATTTATTCATTGTATAGAAAACATTCATGTGTTGAATTGATATTCATTCGTTGTTTAGAAATTCCTGTGTTGAATGGTATTCATATTTTGAAATAAATTGTTTGATAATAAAAATCACCTTTTATCGACTATATGAACTGTGTAAAATAATCTCGTTTTAAAAGAATTGTTTGATAATAAAAATCACATTTTTATCACCAACTTGAACTATATACAAAAATAGTGTTTTGAAATGGATTGCTTTACAATAAAAATCACATTTTTATTGTATGCATAAATCGTTGAAGTGTGAAGTGTTAAAAATAGCCACATGTTCAAAATAAACATATATGAGTTGAAATATTCATTAATTAGCTAATGAAATGATTTGCACCTATTTATGTAACATTAGAATGAATGGTGTTTTTAAACCAAATTGAAATCAAATATGAAGTCGAATAGAAAATGATAAATGATATGAACTGTGTATATGTGTACATACATATTCATTGAACAGGTTATAGCGAAGGGGCTAGAGAAGAGGAATAAAATTTTGTGCCCGACAAATAGGTACACATTTACTGTTTTGTTTGGGTGATGATTTTATGAGCCTGTTGGCTAGCCGCTTGGCTTTTTCTTTTTCTTTTTAAGATTAGAAGGACCGGGAACGCTATTTGCGATTTCCCGATGCTCCCGGTGCAGGGGAGGTTATGGCGAAATTTTCCAAAATTTTAAGGTGTTAGAAAAATATTTGAAGTGGAAACGATATAGAAATCATTGAGTAAACTATATTTATATAACTATATAAATATAAATAAAATTAAAATGAAACGAAGCCGTGCAGTTCGTATTTTGAAACCGTGATTTCAAACGACTAGTGTGGGAAATCCGACCATCGGATTTTCCCGAAATCTCAACCGTCGGGTTCGCCTTGGAATAATCTTTCCAACGGCACCAACCTTGTAAAAATCCAACGGTTGGATTGTCTGGAATGTTTAATTCAAATCTGAAGAAAAACAGCGCCAGAAACGATTATATTTATATATATATATATAAATATATATATATAGTTATATTTAATCGAATAACGACGCTGCAGTTCGTATTTTGAAATCGAAACTTCAAACGATTGTACCGGAAGATCCGACCGTCGGATTTTCCCGAAACTGGAACCGTTGGATTTATTTTGAAAAGACCTTTCTAATGATGTAAATTTTGTGAAGATCCAACGGTTAGATTTTCAGATATGTGTAAATCAAATCTGAAGAAAAACAGCGCCATGGCCACGTTATGGCCCGAAACGTCGTTTTGAATATATTAGCTATTTTAAAATAAATAAAAATAGCGATAAATAGTTATAAAATATCATAGGCGATATGGAATGGAAATAAACTGAAATTTGCTTGATTTGTGTGGCTTTTGATGGTTGAATGTGTTTGGTGTGAAAATTACATTAAAGAACAATATTGGTGTTGTCGAATAATTTAACCATTGAAATAAATCGATTTGAAATTCTAAATATACGTGAATTATTTGAAAAGGCCGAGTTAATTCTCATTTCAAATAATTGGCCGACGATTGAAAGTCGAAGATGAAGACGATGGTCGAAGACCGGAGATCTTCACCTCGTTTGGATGGTAACCGAGGTCCTGATTGGGAGGCATCCCAAAATATGGATAATGAGTGGTGATCGTCCAGACGTACATGGTGATCGAAGGGTTTGCGAGGTATTTAGTGCCTCCGGTTTCGTTCAGACCCAGAACGGACTTGTAAATGGACTATGTGTCTGACATTGGAGTTTATTCTGTGTTGATTGATTTCTGTTAAATATACATCTGTTTGGCGGCAGAGAATTTATTCTTTTGCTTAACGCCCTTCTCTGAGACGCACGAGCTCAGAGGTTGTATATCGATGGACATCAGTCGCATGGCATGAATTTCCTGTGTGGCATGCAAAGATGCAGTGATCAGGACTTCTGTTGAAAAGCAAAGTCTTGTGATGATGATCAAAGCACCGCCTGTGTGGCGTAGCTTTGTGTATAACGTGAATTCGCGAACCTCACACCCCGGTATGAACCAGAAACGGGAGAAGGACCTCAGGGAGGGCCTGCGTTTCCTCCTAGCTAGGGTGGTGTCAGCGACCTACCAGCCCTGACATTTATATACTTTTCACCTATGTGGTTGTTGCTGTTGCGAGGCGCCTCGGTTTGATCGGACGATCCGGGTCCGATGGAGTCATTCGTTGGCTCGTTTACGCCCCAAAGGGTGGGGAAACGCATGGTTCAGGCATTTTAATCCACATCGGTGGACCGGCCCTGACGATCCAAGGGTCACTCGAGCTCTGATCCTGAGACTCGGGCTAGGCAGTCTCGAATTCGGTGAGGACTATCTTTTGCCTCGGTTCATGACGGAAATCCAATTTCCAAATACGACATCATGCGGTTTTGATTGTATATAGATATGGCGACATGATATATGGTACCCATGCCATCTATGATTGATAGTTATGATTTGAAATTGTTTTCAAAACATATAAACACTAGCAATAATATCAAATGCCTTTGTTTTATTCGTATCAATCATATTTTGGCCATTATAAGGTAAAACTCTATCCTCCGGTTTGCGTTGCATTGTGTGATGGGAACTGAGTCTTATAACGGCTTCATTTTTTATAAAAAGCATAGCGATGTTTAAAAGAAAGATTTGTTTTAAAGCACTGGAAATCCAATGGAGTAAACCCGTTCCACGAAAGTGGCGTGGTCCTGTGATTAGCCAAATTATATATATGTGTTGAGTAGATTTCTCATACCAGTCCCATGACTGACTCGTAGTTTGTTTCACTCTCAAACTCGGGTGCCCCTTTTTCTACACGGGCAGCCTTGTATTCAGGTTTAGCTGGTTCTTTCTGGATAGCGGGAGCTGAAGATGGATTCTATCATCTATTTCTTTTTATGCTGTTCAGCTCCTATTGTACATATTTTGTTTATTTCCGCTGTAGACATTTATGTATGGCTGAACTGTATTTGTACTAAGTAAGATCCTGTATACTGTGTAACTCTGATGATTACTTTTGTCCAGTATATTTTGTTGTTCATTATCTGGTGTATTTATTTAATTTTGTTCTGCTATTATCTGTTTCTGTGTTATATTCCAAAGATAACCCTGTTTCCGTCTGAACGGGAATTCGGGTCGTCTCAATTTCCCAATCCCAACCTATTCATCCCATGAAGCAAAACTAGTAATACTCCATATCTAACACCGTGGTGTTATCGGTAAATTAATTACCATTTCAAGTTCAAATCTAATTAAAGATTTAACTATCGCTTTGGAGAAAAACTGGTGATACTCCATTCTCGCTCATTTTCCAAATTTGATAATTTAAATTATCAATTCTCATTTCAATCTAATTGCAGATTCATTAAAACTCCTTTTTCTAGGTTAAAGAACTAGTGTCATTTATAACACAGTTCACGATAAACCCAAATCATATTCTATTTATTATCGGGTTAAAGAGTAAGTGTTATTTAAAACACCCTTCACGATAAACCCATAAATCAATTCTATTTAAAACCCATTTCAAATCCAATTTATTTATTTAAAAATAAATAGGTTTTAATTCTAATTCAAAACTAGTTCATTTCGATAAAAATCTATTTTTATCTTTTCAAATATGGAGTTTTTCATCCTAATTTTCCCCAAATCATTTCTTATGATTTTATACAAATTATTACTATTTTTAATAATTTTATCACAGCCCGTACAGTCGATTTCCATTAACGGCCATCGAACTGCACTTACAACGACCTTTTCCAAATTTGATTTGGACGTATCTCCAAGTCCAACCGTTAGATTTCAAATTTCTAATATTCGTTAGAAAGCTCTTTCCGATACGAACCCAACGGTTCCGGTTTTAGGAGAATCCGACGGTCGGAACTCCCGCAATGTCTGTTCCAAGTCAATGGTCGAAATTTACGAACTGCCGCGGTGCGGCGCGTTCTATTCAGGCCATTATATTATATATATAATATATATATATAATATATATTTCGTTGATTCCCTTTTGAAATGAATTTTATAAATCGTTTTGATTTCGTTTTCAAAACAAATTCAACTTCCTATTCAATTTCGAATCAAAATTGAATATTCCATATAATTTGCTTTAAATTCACTTCAAATTGATTTCAATTCGAATTCATTTCTATTCAATTCAATTCAAATTCGTTTTCATATTTAATTCAAATCAAATTCATTATATATTCAATACAAATCAAATTCGTTTTCTATTCAATTCAATTCGAAATCGTTTCTTATTCAAATCAATTCGAATTCGTTTTCTATTCAAATCAAATTCGTTTTCTATTCAATTCAAATCAAATTCGTTATATATTCAATTCAAATCGAATTTTTTTCTATTCAAATCAAATTCGTGTTGTTTTCTATTCAATTCAAATCAAATTTGTTATATATTCAATTCAATTCGAATTCGTTTTCTACTCAATTCAATTCGAATTCATTTTCAATTCAAATCAAATTCGTTTTCTATTCAATTCAAATCAAATTCGTTATATATTCAATTCAAATCGAATTCGTTTTCTATTCAAATCAAATTCGTTTTCTATTCAAATCAAATTCGTTTTCTATTCAATTCAATTCAAATTCGTTATATATTCAATTCAATTTGAATTCGTTTTCTATTCAATTCAATTCGAATTCGTTTTCAATTCAAATATAATCGATATAAATATCGTTTGCGTCAAAATAGCGCATCTCTAATCAACACGGCCTTATATTTTAATAATTCCGTTATTCTATTCAACAAATGAATATTTATACTATTCAATACGTGAATCTATATTTTTGTCAACACACGACTAATCTCAACGAATGAGTACTGTCCACGTGTGACTCTTTTTGTTATTTAATATATTTTATATATGATAAAGATGTAAATCTTATTGTTAAAATATTTCGTTCAACACATGACTAATCTTAACGGATGAGTACGGTCAACACATGAACTTTTATTTTCTAATGATAAAGATGTAAATTTTATTGTTAAAATATTTCGTTCAACACATGACTAATCTCAACGGATGAGTACTGTCAACACATGAACCTTTATTTTACAATGTTCTTTATTTTCTAAATTGGAATGAGGCCCAATCAATTACCATATAGCGTTAACTATATGGATTCCTTACAACACATGTATATAATAGCAATGATAAATAATCAACTATCATCCAAAGTGCACTACACTATATAAGCATTAAATATAGATATCTAACGCTTATAACAGCCTGTCAATCAATCGATCGACATACAACTAATTATTGCGATTAGTGTATGCCGTATTTTATCCCAATACCCGTGTGGGGTTTTAAACAATCAAACACAGATTTTATTTGTGCAGTTGGGCGATGTGTAAAATTTATCGTCCCAATCAATATCCTTCAAATAGGTGTACATAAACAAACCGTCCGATTTGTAAATGAATATTTATTTATTCACATTCCCGTTAAAAATTATATTTAACGATAATTAATTTATTTCAACACATGAATATATTTCATTATCTATTTCACATCAACAACACAAACAAATTTCACAACACAACAATTAAACAAACAAGCCATCCATGGTCTGTGGATGACGGGTGTCGGGTGCTACTAAACACCATCTACATCCTAGTATACATATATAACTAGAAAAATAAATTAAAGTGAGAAGTTCTCACCAATAGCTATTCCAACTCCACGACTCTTCCTATGTAGAAAATCTTGTCGTTCTTGCCTTTGGTCACTTTCGCTGCCCGTAGTCACTACATATGTAAAAATCGAATTTTTACTTCGCTATTCAATATATAAAAATCGAATTTTTACTTCGCTATTCAATATATAAAAATCAAATTTTTACTATGCTATTCAATATATAAAAATCGGATTTTTACTATGCTATTCAATATATAAAAGTCGAATTTTTACTTCGCTATTCAATATATAAAAATCGAATTTTTACTTCGCTATTCAATATATAAAAATCACATTTTTAATATCTATACTATATAAAGATCATATTTTTAATCCACTACATATGTAAAAATCACGCCTTTCTCCCTTTAAAAATATCGTTTTTCTTCCTTCAAAAATCTAATCTTTTCTATTTTAAAAATTTAATCTTTTCTATTTTAAAAATCTAATCTTTCATATAGTAAAAATCATAGCTTTTCATCACTAAAAATAAAACTGACTTAACTAACTTCATTGAATAAAATAAAATAAAGCAATATATATACTCACTTTGTTTGTGGTCAGAGGAGGAGAAGGAGGGCTTCTCAGTCGAAGAAGAAGAAGAATAGGAGGCGGCGCAGGAGGGTGCGGTGGGCTGTGGGGGTTCGGGGTCCTCGATCGATCGCTAGGGGGGGTGAAGAAGGATGCGGTGGTGGTCAAGGGGTTAGCTCAGGTGGCGGGTCCCACTTTGGCGGCGCAGTTGGGCGTATTGGGGGGGTCGTCGCTCGAGAGGAGGGATGGGGGTCTGCGAGGCCGAGGTGGAATGGGGGGTGGGTTCGAAGGTGGCGCCCCACCTCTGAAGCGGCGGCGGTTGATCAGGGGGGGCGGCGGCGAGTTCTCCCCCCCCCGGTCTTCCTCTTTCTATTTTTTTTTTGAAATGATTTTCTAATTCGATTTGGAAATCAAAAGGGGGGCAGAGGGAATTAAGGGGAAGAAAGGGGGATTTAATTTTTTATTATTTTAATTTTCAAAAAGTTGACTTTTACATACGACCTCTAAACGAGGCCCACCGCCTGTCATCCATAGCGTTTCACCCCCATCCTGAACATAATGGGATATGTATCGTACGCGGATTCGACTGTTTCGATCAGTTTTCGTCAGAATCAACATATAACTCTATATATTTAATTTAAACGCGCATTTCCATTTACCGGGGTCACATACGAACTCTATAAATCCCAAAAAAATATTTTCTACCTTCGTATTGACGATACGGTTCTAACAAAACTAGTTTCGTCAAATTCTGAGACCGTTGGAAAATGGCAATTTTCCAGTCGATTAAAATCAACTGAAACTGGTGAAACACATTTTCCTTTGCCACGCTCACATATTGATTCGAAAAATTATGAAATTTAAAACCTAGCAATAATTTGACATCATGGACCCAACAAAAGTGGTTTCATCGAAATGCGAGGTCGTTTGCAAAATGTCTATTTTTAAGGGCCTGAATTCCATAACTACTATTCAGAATTTTCAACTGGACATATCTTTTGATCCCCGCTATGAAATTTCAATTTTTCAGATTCGTTGGAAAGATATCATCAATTAGATCCTATTATTTTTGGTTTCACTAAAATCCGGTTTGTTTTGCACCCGGTACATTCAATTGAAGTTTGAAATCGAATTATCGAACTACCGCGCCATTTTCAATTCCTTTTATAATTATATATAATTATTTATATTCTAACGACAACGTATATAATATATACGTCGAATTATATTCAAAATAAATTTTTCGTCGATATTATTTAAAATAATTCATTTTAAATATTCAAAATTCACTAAAATTGCCAAAATAAAAATTTTAAACTGGCCCAGATTTTCGGGTTGTTACATATTGTTATGGGAATTTGAAAGATATATTTTATATCGTTATTTCCAATACGATATTTGTTGGTTTCAGAATTTGATATTGAATATAAGGCGGTATATTTTCTATTCAGAGCCTTGTATTTAATATCAAATGTGATTTGGGTTTGCCGTGAATCGTGTTTTAGATGACATTGGTTCTTTAACCCAGTTAAAGACAAGATATTGATTTTTGAGAAGATTAAAACTAAGTTGAGTTTTGTTGAATCTTTAATTAGATTGAAAGTGAATTGATAATTTAAATTATCAAATCTGAAAAGTGATCGAGAATGGAGTACCACCAGTTTTGCTCCAAAGCGATAGTTAAATCTTTATTTAGATTTGAACCTGAAATGGCAATTAATATTTACCGATAACACTGTGGTATTAGATATGGAGTATTACCAGTTTTTCTTCAGGGGATGAATAGGTTGGGATTGGGAAATAAAATAAATAATTACTTCGATGTTGTTCGCTAATCCCGACTAGTTTGGAAAACCATAACATGATTTGAAAGGATATCCAGAGGAAGATTAAAGAATAAATTTAGAAGAATTTATCTTTGATAAAATTTACGGGAACTTTTCCCTAGGAATGTGATTTTGTGAATAAAAGTATATTCTGAATTGGAATGAGGCATTTGTTGTGTTTGTGTAACACGTGTTTATTATATACGCGGGTTATTCAGAAAGGTCGGGTTTATACCCATTCTGAATTACCGATTCGACGACATGTCGAAGATGAAGACGGTGGTTGAATACCGGAAGTCTTCACATCGTTTGGGTGATTACTGATGATCTCGATTGGGCTGTACACCAAGATGAGGGAAATATTTGGTGATCGTCCAGACGTACTTGGAGATGGATGGATATGCGAGGAAAGTGCCTCTGGTCTCGTTCAGACCCAGAACGAACTTGTAAATGGATTGTGTGTCTGACATTGGATTTTATTCTGTGTTGATTGATCTCTATTAAATATACATCTGTTTGGCGACAAAGAATTTATTCTCTTGCATAACGCCCTTCTCTGAGACGTACGAGCTTAGAGGTTCTATATCGATGGACATCAGTCGCATGGAGTGAATTGCCAGTGTGGCACGCGTAAGTGGCAATTGATCAAGGGTTCTGTTGAAAAGCAAAGTCTTGTGGTTGATGATCAAAGCACGGCCTGTGTGGCATAGCTTTGTGTATAGTGTGAATTCGCGAGCCTCACACCTCGGTATGAGTCAAAAATGGGATAGTGACTGCAGGGATAGCACGACGTTTCTTTCTAGCTAGTGGTGGTGTTAATGACCTACCAGCCCTGACATTTATATACTTTTCATCCATGTGGTTGTTGGAATGTGAGGCGCCTTGGATATAGGTCTGTAAGGACCGGGAAACGTGTGCTTTGGAATAATTAATTCTCCAATGTTAGGTGAGTTGTAACAACCCGAAAATCTGGGCCAGTTTAAAATTTTTATTTTGGCAATTTTAGCAAATTTAGTATATTTAAAATAGATTATTTTAAATAATATCGACGAAAAATTTATTTTGAATATAATTAGAACGTATATATTATATACGTCGTCGTTAGAATATAAATATTTATATATAATTATAAATAGAATTGAAAATGGCGCGGTAGTTCGATAATTCGATTTCAAACTTCAATTGAATGTACCGGGTGCAAAACAATCCGGATTTTAGTGAAACCAAAAACATTAGGATCTAATTGATGATATCTTTCCAACGAATCCGAAAAATCAAAATTTCATAGCGGGAATCAAAAGATATGTCCAGTTGAAAATTCTGAATAGTCGCTATGGAATTCAGGCCCTTAAAAATGGACATTTTGCAAACGACCTCGGATTTCGACGAAACCACTTTTGTTGGATCCGTGATTTCATGTTATTGCTAGGTTTTAAATTTCATAATTTTTCGAATCAATAGTTGAGCGTGGCAAAGGAAAACGCGTTTGACCAGTTTTAGTTGATTTTAATCGACTGGAAAATGGCCATTTTTCCAACGGTCTCAGAATTCGACGAAACTAGTTTTGTTAGGGCCGTATCGTCAATACGAAGCTAGAAAATATTTTTCGGGAATTTTTAGAGTTAGTATGTGACCCTGGTAATTTGAAATGTGCGTTAAAAATGCAATATAATGATTTAAATGTAAATTTCAACGGAAACTGATTCAAACGATCATATCAGCTTGCGATACATATCCCATTGGGTTCGGAATAGGGGTAAAACGCTATGGACGATAGGCGGTGGGCCTCGTTTTGAGGTCGTATGTAAAAGTCAAAATTTTGCATTTAAAATAATAATAAATTAAAAAAAATTATGAACTTTCTCTCTCCTGCCCTCTTCCTATATGTTCTGCCCCCCCCCCCTCATTCTCGATTCAGTTTTTAAAAAGGAAAAAAAAATCGAGGGCGCCAGCTCTAGGGCCGACGCCTCACCACCGCTCCGACCTTCCCCCTCCCCCTCGCTCGCGCCCTCTCCGTCAACGCCCCCCCTCTCGCACCGCGCGCCGCCCCTCCAACGAAGACCGCCACCGCCTTTCCCTCAGCCCCCCCATCGCGACCTCCCCCTGACCTCGCATCAGACCCCCCCCTCGCCGTAGTCCACCATCGGAGCCCCCAGCGGCGCCGACCTCGCGTCAGCCCCCTCTGTAAGTAAAACTGATTTATTTTATTTTACTTTAAAACTGATTTTTTTTTTTTACAGTAAAATCGATTTTTTTTATTTTTACTTTAAAACTGATTTTTATAAATTTAGATTAGAAAGAAAATACGATTTTAATTGAATATAAAGTTTAGATATTTATTCGTATAAAGAATATATTCTTATTCATGTGAAATGTAAATGAGTAATCATATAAAGATTAGATTTTTCAAAACGAAAAGATGAGATTTTTCATGTAGGAAAAATATGATTTTTCATGTTAGAAAGAAGTGATTTTTAGCAATATAGAAATATAATTTTTCTATATAAAGTAGTAGCGAAATATTTATAATTGAAAGGGCGAAATATTTATTTTAGAAAAGGTGAAATCTTTAAAATAAAAATTTGATTTTTATATATTGAATAACGTAGTAAAAATTCGATTTTTACATATGTAGTGAATACGGGCAACGAAAGCGACAAAAGGCGAGATTGGCGAAGATTTCTATAAAAGAAGAGTCAAGATGATTGGATAGCTATCTGTGAGAATTTCTCACCTTTCAATTTCTTTTCTAATTATATATTTATACTAGGATGCAGACGGTGCTTAGTAGCACCCGACACAATCGTCCACAGACCATGGACTTGTTTGTTTGGTTGCATAAATTAATTAGATGATTTGATTTGAAATTGATTTGTTTGGTGAAATTAATGGATTGATTAATGTGTGAATGGCGTGGGCCTTCACTAGACCGGGGATAAGGCTAGGCCTTGTCCCGTTTCTAGTATCGTGCCGTTATGCCGCCGAAATTTTCTAAAATAAGTTAGAAAATAAAAATATCATTTTATTTAAAGAATGAACTGAATAGAAATTCATATGTTAAAATAAAATGTTTTATCGTTAAAAATATAATTTTTAACGTGAATGTGAATAAATAAATATTCATTTACAAACCAGACGGTTTGTTTATGTACACCTATTTGAAGGACATTGATTGGGACGATAAATTTTACACATCGCCCAACTGCACAAATAAAATATGTGTTTGATTGTTTGATCCCACACGGGTGTTGGGATGAAATTTGAAGTTCACTCATCCTGATTGATTAAATATGTCGATCGATTGATTGACTGGCTGTTATAAGCGTTGAATATCTATATTTGATGCCTATACAGTGTAGTGCACTTTGGTTGATGGTTGATTATTTTTCAATGCTATTATATACATGTGTTGTATGAAAATCCATATAATTAATTTTATGGTAATTGATTGGGCCTCATTCCAATTTAGAAAATAAAGAATAATATAAAATAAAGGTTCATGTGTTGACAGTACTCATCCATTGAGATTGGTCATGTGTTGAACAAAATATTTTAGTAATAAAATTTACATCTTTATCAATATAAAATAAAGGTTCATGTGTTGACAGTACTCATCCATTGAGATTGGTCATGTGTTGGACGAAATATTTTGATAATAACAACTATTTTGAAAAAGGAAATATGTGAAATAGAATATTTGAAAATAGAAATTTATGAAGCCGTGTTGATTAGATTGACGCCATTTTGACGTGAACGATATTTATATCGATTTTATTCATTTCCAAATAAATTGAATATATAACAATTTCGAAATTAATTTAATATAAAACGATTTCGAAATGAATTGAATTGAAAACGATTTCGAAATAAATTGAATTGAAAACGATTTCGAAATAAATTGAATTGAAAACGATTTCGAAATGAATTGAATTGAAAACGATTTCGAAATAAATTGAATTGAAAACGATTTCGAAATAAATTGAATTGAAAACGATTTCGAAATGAATTGAAAACGAATTCAAATTTAATTGAAAGCAAATTGAAATGAATTCAAATTGAATTGAATAGAAATGAATTTTAAAACGAATTTATAAAGAAGAATTCAATTTTGATTTGAATTGAAAAGGAAGTTGAAATTGCTTTTGAAACGAATTTAAAACTATTCATATAATTCGTTTTAAATAGAAATCGACGAAATATATATTATATATATTATATATATAATATAATGGCCTGAATAGAACGCGCCGCGCCGCGGCAGTTCGTGAATTTCGACCATTTATTTCAAACGGACATTACGGGAGATCCGACCGTCGGATTCTCCTAAAACCCGAACCGTTGGGTTCGTATCGAAAAGAGCTTTCTAACGAAAATTAGAAATTCAAAATCTAACGGTTGCATTTGGAATTATGTCCAAATCAAATTTGAAAAAGGTCGCTGTAAGTGCAGTTCGATAGCCGTTGATGGAAATCGACTGTACGGGCCTTGATAAAATTATTAAAAATAGTAATAATTTGTGTAAAATCATAAGAAATGATTTGGGAAAAATTGGGATGAAAAACTCCATAATTGAAAAGATAAAAATAGATTTTTATCGAAATGAACTAGTTTTGAACTAGAATTATAATTCTATTTATTTTTAAATAAATAAATTGAATATTGAAATGGTTTTGAAAATAACCAGAATTTCCAATGATTGCATTGGAGTGGATTTGAATCGAATTTGTCTTCGGAATATTTCGGTGTTGGAATTCGTGATTATACAGGTGTTGTTATGGAAATTTGAAAGATATTTATATATCGTTATTTCCAATATGATATCTGTTGGTCGTAGAATTTGATATTGAATATAAGCCGATATATTTTCTATTCAGAGCCTTATATTGAATATCAAATGCGATTTGGGTTTGTCGTGAATGGTGTCTTCACTAACACTGTTCTTGAACCCAGTTGAGAAAAGATTAAATCTTTTTATTTAGATTTAATGAAGTGTACCAATTAAACAATATTTAATTGGAATTGAATTGATATTGATTCTTGGGTTTATCGTGAACAGTGTTTTAAACAACACTCGTTCTTTAACCCGATAATTAATGAATGTGATTTTGGGTTTATCGTGAACTGTGTTTTAAATGACACTGATTCTTTAACCCAGTCGAAGATTAAAACTAAGTGGAGTTTTAATGAATCTTTAATTAGATTGAAAAGATCGAAAATGGAGTATCACCAGTTTTGCTCTAGGCGATAGTTAAATCTTTAATTAGATTTGAACGTGAAATGGTAATTGAATTTACCGATAACACTGTGGTGTTAGATATGAAGTATTACCAGTTTTACTTCATGGGATGAATAGGTTGGGATGGGGAAATTAAAATAAATAATTACTTCGGTAAGGTTCGCTAATCCCGACTAGTTTGAATTGATATTCAAAAATAGATTAAAGAATAAATTCAAGAAATTTATCTTGGATAAAATTAATGGGAACCTTTCCCTATGAATGTGAAATTTAGAAACTAACTGTCGGTTAGCCAAGCAGAATGGTTTTTCTGGACATTGATCTGATGTTGGTTTCGGCCTTCGGGGTTAATATTTGCGGAATTATTCTCTTGATTAATTTACGGTCAGTGACTGATGAATTGGAATGAGGCGTATGTTGTGTTTGTGTAACACTTATTTAAAATATACGCGAGTTATTCGGAAAGACCGGGTTTATCCCATTCTGAATAACTGATACGACAATAAGTCGAAGATGAAGACGATGGTCGAAGACCGGAAGTCTTCACGACGTTTGGGTAATTACTGATGATCTTGATTGGGCTGTACACCCAAGAAGATGGAAACAGTTAGTGATCATCCAGACATACTTGGAGATCGATGGATATGCGGGGTACTAGGTGCCTCCGGTTTCGTTCAGACCCAGAACGGACTTGTAAATGGACTATGTGTCTGACATTGGATTTTAGTCCGTGTGATTAATCTCTATTAAATATATATCTGTTTGGCGGCGGAGAATTTATTCTCTTGCTTAACGCTCTTCTCTGAGACGTACGAGCTCAGGGGTTATATATTGATGGATATCAAACACATGGAGTGAATTGCCTGTGTGGCATGCCTAAGTGGCAATTGATCGAGGCTTCTGTTGAAAAGCAAAGTCTTGTGGTGATGATCAAAGCACGGCCTTTGTGGCGTAGCTTTGTGTAACGTTTACTTCGCGAGTTTCACACCCGGTATGAACCAAAAATGGGAGACGGACCTCAGGGAGGGCATGCATTTCCTTCTAGCTAAAAAGTGGCGTCAGTGGTTTTACACGCCCGGACGAGTTTGACTTATGTGGTTGTTGCTGTTGCGTGGCGCCTCGGATTGATCGGTCGTTCTCGAAACAATGGAGTCATTTAGTTGGCTCATTTACGCCCCAAAGGGCGGGGAAACAAAGTGTTCAGGCATTTTAATCCACATCGGTGGACCGGCCCTGTCGCTCCAAGGGTCACTCGAGCTCTGATCCTGAGACACGGGCTAGAGCGTCTCGAATCGGTTGAGGACTATCTTTTGCCTCGGTTCATAGATGGAAACCCAATTTCCAAATACGTGACATTTGCGGTTTTATTTGTAGACCTATATATGGCGACATAGTGGCATGGGACGCTCATGCCGTCTATGATTGATATTTATGATTGAAATTGTTTTGACACTATACACTTATAGTAGTATCAAATGATTTGTTTTAAACGTACTAAGCATGTTTCGCTATTATAAGGGAAAACCCTATCCTCGGCTGCGTTGCATTGTGTGATGGGACCTGGGTCTTATAATAGCTTCATTTTTAGAAAAGCATTGCGCTGTTTACTTATATGCACTGGTATTCTTGGGAGGAAACCCATTCCGTGTTATACGGCGTGGTCCCTTGATTTACCTAACTTTAAAAATAAAGATTAACTGTTTTATTTCTCACACCAGTCACATGACTGACCTGGAGTTTATTGTTTTAACCTAAACTCTGGGTGCCCCTATTTTGACACGGGCAGCTAGTAGTATTGGTTTTGCAGATTTATATTCACAGGATCCTGGTTTACAGCTGGAACGATATTCGGAAAGCTTTGTATCCGTATTTCTCCTTCTAGTTGTGTATTGTATTATTTTCCGCTGCTATGTATTTAAATGTAATTTAAATCTCTGATATTTCTGTGTAATATTTATTCATTTATACTCTGTATATTCTTGTAATCTGATGCATTGTTGTAATATACAATGAAATGTTCTTCCGTCTGCGTTCTGTTTTTTCGTGTTCTCAAACGATAGGGCATTTCAAACGGTCAGGGTCGGTTTAGCGACTAGTTCGGACCGAGCGAAATTCTTGCCCTTCACATTTGGTATCAGAGCTTTGGTTTACAAAGCTTAGAGAACAAGACACATTAGAACCATATGAAAGAATTCATCAGATATTGGATTAATAATATCCAACGAGAATGACTCGTTAGAGATGGGATCCGTAGTATCCTAGAACGAGTATGAAGAGTTTATTTTTCAAATGAAAACAAATTTTGTTTTGAAAATTTAAATCAACTATTCGTATTTGATTATTTGTTTATATTGATTTTGGACAATTCAGTATTTAAAGAATTTGCATATACGCCTTGCAAACGTATATTCAAAGTTTTAATATATTGGATAGATATAGCATCACACTCTAGTCGCCCGGAGATATTATTGATGATAGCGATCGCATCATCAACATTTATGTTCGAGTTTGAAGGTGTGATATCTATATATTTCCATTAGACTGGTGTGAGAACCAAAACTAATATAGCTAGAATATATTGTTGTGATTTGGCATCAAAACATGATTTTCTTTATATATATCAAAGTTATGAATTTGAAACTCTAATTCACTAATTGATTGATGTTTGTGTTGCTTGTTTAGTTGTTTGATAAATTTTGAACCATTATGCCTAACTGAATCAAATATTGAATTGTATTGAAAATTGGTCACATATGCTTGCATATACATATACTTACCATTGAACAGGTCATAGCAAGGAGGCTAGAGCCGAAGAATAAAATTTGTTTGCCCGACAAATAGGTACATGTTTACTACATAATTTACTATTTTGTTTGGGTGATGATGATTTTATGAGCCTATTGGCTAGCCGCTTGGCTTTTTCTTTTTCTTTTTGAGATCTAAGGACCGGGGAAGCTATTTGAAATTCCCCAATGCTCCCGGTGCAGGGGAGGTTATGGCGAAATTTTTCAAAAATTTAGGGTGTTAGCCAAATTTTTGAAGAATTTGAAAATTCTCAGAAACTGAAAAGTTGGAGAATGGAAGCCAGATCGAACGTAGAGTTGATTAATCAAACCACTTTCGACTTTGTTCCTTTTCGGGGACGAAAAGTTTTAAGTGGGGGAGATTGTAACAACCCGAAAATCTGGGCCAGTTTAAAATTTTTATTTTGGCAATTTTAGCAAATTTAGTATATTTAAAATAGATTATTTTAAATAATATCGACAAAAAATTAATTTTGAATATAATTAGAACGTATATATTATATACGTCGTCGTTAGAATATAAATATTTATATATAATTATAAATAGAATTGAAAATGGCGCGGTAGTTCGATAATTCGGTTTCAAACTTCAATTGAATGTACCGGGGGCAAAACAATCCGGATTTTAGTGAAACCAAAAATATTAGGATCTAATTGATGATATCTTTCCAACGAATCCGAAAAATCAAAATTTCATAGCGGGAATCAAAAGATATGTCCAGTTGAAAATTCTGAATAGTCGCTATGGAATTCAGGCACTTAAAATGGACATTTTGCAAGCGACCTCGGATTTCGACGAAACCACTTTTGTTGGATCCGTGATGTCAAGTTATTGCTAGGTTTTAAATTTCATAATTTTTCGAATCAATATGTGAGCGTGGCAAAGGAAAACGCGTTTGACCAGTTTCAGTTGATTTTAATCGACTGGAAAATGGACATTTTTCCAACGGTCTCAGAATTCGACGAAACTAGTTTTGTTAGGACCGTATCGTCAATACGAAGCTAGAAAATATTTTTCGAGAATTTTTAGAGTTAGTATGTGACCCTGGTAATTTGAAATGTACGTTAAAAATGCAATATAATGATTTAAATGTAAATTTCAACGGAAACTGATTCAAACGATCATATCAGCTTGCGATACATGTCCCATTGGGTTCGGAATAGGGGTAAAACGCTATGGACGACAGGCGGTGGGCCTCGTTTTGAGGTCGTATGTAAAAGTCAAAATTTTGCATTTAAAATAATAATAAATTAAAAAAAAAATTGAACTTTCTCTCTCCTGCCCTCTTCCTATATGTTCTGCCCCCCCCCCCCCCCCCCCTCATTCTCGATTCAGATTTTAAAAAGGAAAAAGAAAAAAATCGAGGGCGCCAGCTCTAGGGCCGACGCCTCACCACCGCTCCGACCTACCCCCTCCCCCTCGCTCGCGCCCTCTCCATCAACGCCCCCCCCCCTCTCTCGCACCGCGCGCCGCCCCTCCAACGAAGACCGCCACCGCCGTTCCCTCAGCCCTCCATCGCGACCTCCCCCTGACCTCGCATCAGACCCCCCCCCTCGCCGCAGTCCACCATCGGAGCCCCCAGCGGCGCCGACCTCGCGTCAGCCCCCTCTGTAAGTAAAACTGATTTATTTTATTTTACTTTAAAACTGATTTTTTTATTTTTTTACAGTAAAACCGATTTTTTTTATTTTTACTTTAAAACTGATTTTTATAAATTTTGATTAGAAAGAAAATACGATTTTAATTGAATATAAAGTTTAGATATTTATTCGTATAAAGAATATATTCTTATTCATGTGAAATGTAAATGAGTAATCATATAAATATTAGATTTTTCAAAACGAAAAGATGAGATTTTTCATGTAGGAAAAATATGATTTTTCATGTTAGAAAGAAGTGATTTTTAGCAATATAGAAATATAATTTTTCTATATAGAGTAGTAGCGAAATATTTATAATTGAAAGGGCGAAATATTTATTTTAGAAAAGGTGAAATCTTTAAAATAAAAATTTGATTTTTATATATTGAATAACGAAGTAAAAATTCGATTTTACATATGTAGTGAATACGGGCAACGAAAGCGACAAAAGGCGAGATTGGCGAAGATTTCTATAAAAGAAGAGTCAAGATGATTGGATAGCTATCTGTGAGAATTTCTCACCTTTCAATTTCTTTTCTAATTATATATTTATACTAGGATGCAGACGGTGCTTAGTAGCACCCGACCCAATCGTCCACAGACCATGGACTTGTTTGTCTGGTTGCATAAATTAATTAGATGATTTGATTTGAAATTGATTTGTTTGGTGAAATGAATGGATTGATTGATGTGTGAATGGCGTGGGCCTTCACTAGACCGGGGATAAGGCTAGGCCTTGTCCCGTTTCTAGTATCGTGCCGTTATGCCGCCGAAATTTTCTAAAATAAGTTAGAAAATAAAAATATCATTTTATTTAAAGAATGAACTGAATAGAAATTCATATGTTAAAATAAAATGTTTTATCGTTAAAAATATAATTTTTAACGTGAATGTGAATAAATAAATATTCATTTACAAACCAGACGGTTTGTTTATGTACACCTATTTGAAGGACATTGATTGGGACGATAAATTTTACACATCGCCCAACTGCACAAATAAAATATGTATTTGATTGTTTGAAACCCCACACGGGTGTTGGGATGAAATTTGAAGTTCACTCATCCTGATTGATAAAATATGTCGATCGATTGATTGACAGGCTGTTATAAGCGTTGAATATCTATATTCGATGCCTATACAGTGTAGTGCACTTTAGTTGATGGTTGATTATTTTTCAATGCTATTGTATACATGTGTTGTATGAAAATCCATATAATTAATTTTATGGTAATTGATTGGGCCTCATTCCAATTTAGAAAATAAAGAATAATATAAAATAAAGGTTCATGTGTTGACAGTACTCATCCATTGAGATTGGTCATGTGTTGAACGAAATATTTTAGTAATAAAATTTACATCTTTATCAATATAAAATAAAGGTTCATGTGTTGACAGTACTCATCCATTGAGATTGGTCATGTGTTGAACGAAATATTTTGATAATAACAACTATTTTGAAAAAGGAAATATGTGAAATAGAATATTTGAAAATAGAAATTTATGAAGCCGTGTTGATTAGATTGACGCCATTTTGACGTGAACGATATTTATATCGATTTTATTCATTTCGAAATAAATTGAATATATAACAATTTCGAAATGAATTGAATATAAAACGATTTCGAAATGAATTGAATTGAAAACGATTTCGAAATGAATTGAATTGAAAACGATTTCAAAATAAATTGAATTGAAAACGATTTCGAAATGAATTGAATTGAAAACGATTTCAAAATAAATTGAATTGAAAACGATTTCGAAATAAATTGAATTGAAAACGATTTCGAAATGAATTGAAAACGAATTCAAATTTAATTGAAAGCAAATTGAAATGAATTCAAATTGAATTGAAATTTGAATTGAATAGAAATGAATTTTAAAACGAATTTATAAAGAAGAATTCAATTTTGATTTGAATTGAAAAGGAAGTTGAAATTGCTTTTGAAACGAATTTAAAAATATTCATATAATTCGTTTTAAATCAAAATCGACGAAATATATATTATATATATATATTATATATATAATATAATGGCCTGAATAGAACGCGTCGCGCCGCTGCATTTCGTGAATTTCGACCATTTATTTCAAACGGACATTACGGGAGATCCGACCGTCGGATTCTCCTAAAACCGGAACCGTTGGGTTCGTATCGAAAAGAGATTTCTAATGAATATTAGAAATTCGAAATCTAACGGTTGGATTTGGAATTATGTCCAAATCAAATTTGAAAAAGGTCGCTGTAAGTGCAGTTCGATAGCCGTTGATGGAAATCAACTGTACGGGCCTTGATAAAATTATTAAAAATAGTAATAATTTGTATAAAATCATAAGAAATGATTTGGGAAAAATTGGGATGAAAACCTCCATAATTGAAAAGATAAAAATAGTTTTTTATCGAAATGAACTAGTTTTGAACTAGAATTATAATTCTATTTATTTTTAAATAAATAAATTGAATATTGAGATGGTTTTGAAAATAACCAGAATTTCCAATGATTGCATTGGAGTGGATTTGAATCGAATTTGTCTTCGGAATATTTCGGTGTTGGAATTCGTGATTATACAGGTGTTGTTATGGAAATTTGAAAGATATTTATATATCGTTATTTCCAATACGATATCTGTTGGTCGTAGAATTTGATATTAAATATAAGCCGATATATTTTCTATTCAGAGCCTTATATTGAATATCAAATGCGATTTGGGTTTGTCGTGAATGGTGTCTTCACTAACACTGTTCTTGAACCCAGTTGAGAAAAGATTAAATCTTTTTATTTAGATTTAATGAAGTGTACCAATTAAACAATATTTAATTGGAATTGAATTGATATTGATTCTTGGGTTTATCGTGAACAGTGTTTTAAACAACACTCGTTCTTTAACCCGATAATTAATGAATGTGATTTTGGGTTTATCGTGAACTGTGTTTTAAATGACACTGATTCTTTAACCCAGTCGAAGATTAAAACTAAGTGGAGTTTTAATGAATCTTTAATTAGATTGAAAAGATCGAAAATGGAGTATCACCAGTTTTGCTCCAGGCGATAGTTAAATCTTTAATTAGATTTGAACGTGAAATGGTAATTGAATTTACCGATAACACTGTGGTGTTAGATATGAAGTATTACCAGTTTTACTTCATGGGATGAATGGGTTGGGATGGGGAAATTAAAATAAATAATTACTTCGGTAAGGTTCGCTAATCCCGACTAGTTTGAATTGATATTCAAAAGTAGATTAAAGAATAAATTCAAGAAATTTATCTTGGATAAAATTAATGGGAACCTTTCCCTATGAATGTGAAATTTAGAAACTAACTGTCGGTTAGCCAAGCAGAATGGTTTTTCTGGACATTGATCTGATGTTGGTTTCGGCCTTCGGGGTTAATATTTGGGGAATTATTCTCTTGATTAATTTACGGTTAGTGACTGATGAATTGGAATGAGGCGTATGTTGTGTTTGTGTAACACTTATTTAAAATATACGCGAGTTATTCGGAAAGACCGGGTTTATCCCATTCTGAATAACTGATACGACAATAAGTCGAAGACGAAGACGATGGTCGAAGATCGGAAGTCTTCACGACGTTTGGGTAATTACTGATGATCTTGATTGGGCTGTACACCCAAGAAGATGGAAACAGTTAGTGATCGTCCAGACGTACTTGGAGATCGATGGATATGCGGGGTACTAGGTGCCTCCGGTTTCGTTCAGACCCAGAATGGACTTGTAAATGGACCGTGTGTCTGACATTGGATTTTAGTCCGTGTGATTGATCTCTATTAAATATATATCTGTTTGGCGGCGGAGAATTTATTCTCTTTCTTAACGCCCTTCTCTGAGACGTACGAGCTCAGGGGTTATATATTGATGGATATCAAACGCATGGAGTGAATTGCCTGTGTGGCATGCCTAAGTGGCAATTGATCGAGGCTTCTGTTGAAAAGCAAAGTCTTGTGGTGATGATCAAAGCACGACCTTTGTGGCGTAGCTTTGTGTAACATTTACTTCGCGAGTTTCACACCCGGTATGAACCAAAAACGGGAGATGGACCTCAGGGAGGACATGCGTTTCCTTCTAGCTAAAAAGTGGCGTCAGTGGTTTTACACGCCCTGACGAGTTTGACTTATGTGGTTGTTGCTGTTGCGAGGCGCCTCGGATTGATCGGTCGTTCTCGAACCGATGGAGTCATTTAGTTGGCTCATTTACGCCCCAAAGGGCGGGGAAACGTAGTGTTCAGGCATTTTAATCCACATCGGTGGACCGGCCCTATCGCTCCAAGGGTCACTCGAGCTCTGATCCCGAGACACGGGCTAGAGCGTCTCGAATCGGTTGAGGACTATCTTTTGCCTCGGTTCATAGATGGAAACCCAATTTCCAAATACGTGACATTTGCGGTTTTATTTGTAGACCTATATATGGCGACATAGTGGCATGGGACGCTCATGCCGTCTATGATTGATATTTACGATTGAAATTGTTTTGACACTATACACTTATAGTAGTATCAAATGATTTGTTTTAAACGTACTAAGCATGTTTGGCTATTATAAGGGAAAACCCTATCCTCGGCTGCGTTGCATTGTGTGATGGGACCTGGGTCTTATAATAGCTTCATTTTTAGAAAAGCATTACGCTGTTTACTTATATGCACTGGTATTCTTGGGAGGAAACCCGTTCCGTGTTATACGGCGTGGTCCCTTGATTTACCTAACTTTAAAAATAAAGATTAACTGATTTAGTTCTCACACCAGTCACATGACTGACCTGGAGTTTATTGTTTTAACCTAAACTCTGGGTGCCCCTATTTTGACACGGGCAGCTAGTAGTTTTGGTTTTGCAGATTTATATTCACAGGATCCTGGTTTACAGCTGGAACGATATCCGGAAAGCTTTGTATCCGTATATCTCCTTCTAGTTGTGTATTGTATTATTTTCCGCTGCTATGTATTTAAATGTAATTTAAATCTCTGATATTTCTGTGTAATATTTATTCATTTATACTCTGTATATTCTTGTAATCTGATGCATTGTTGTAATATACAATGAAATGTTCTTCCGTCTGCGTTCTGTTTTGTCGTGTTCTCAAACGATAGGGCATTTCAAACGGTCTGGGTCGGTTTAGCGACTGGTTCGGAACGAGCGAAATTCTTGTCCTTCACATGAGTACCGGCCCTGAAGATCCAATGATCATAGTGGGGTCCTGGGATATTTTCTAGAGTGTCTCGAATCGGAGAGGAGCTTTCCCCTTTCCTCGACTCATGACAGAAATCCAATTTCCAATACGTGATATTGCGGTTTTAATTGTACAACTAGTATGGCGACAAGATATATGGTACCCATGTCGTCTATGATTGATATTTATGATTGAAATTGTTTTGACCCTATAAACTTATAATAGTATCAAATTATTTGTTTTAAACGTACCAAGCATTTTTTGCTATTATAAGGGAAAAACCTAACCTCCGGCTTGCGTTGCATTGTGTGATGGGACCTGGGTCTTATAATAGCTTCATTTTTCCAAAGAGCATTGCGCTGTTTTGTTACATGCACTAGTATTCTTGGGAGGAAACTCATTCCGTGTTATACGGCGTGGTCCCTTTAATTACTCTCTTTTAAAGTAAAGTTTTAAATAACTATTTTAGTTCTCACACCAGTCACATGACTGACCTGGAGTTTATTGTTTTAACCTAAACTCTGGGTGCCACTATTTTCCACACGGGTAGCTAGTAGTTTTGGTTTTGCAGATTTATATTCACAGGAACCTGGTTTACAGCTGGAATGATATCCGGAAAGCTCTGTATCCGTGTATTATTTCTAGTTGTGTATTGTATTATTTTCCGCTGCTTTGTAATTTATTGTAATCTATGATATTTGTAGAATGTATATTTATTCATACTCTGTATATTCTTGTATCTGATGGAATTGTTGTAATAAACAATGAAATGTTCTTCTGTTTGCGTTCCAATTTGTCCTATTCTCAAAACGATCAGGGGTTTCGAACCGTCTTAGTCGGTTTAACGATCGATTCGTATCGAGCGAAATTCCTTGTCGTTACAATTTTCCAAACTCTTACTTTGTTTTTATTATTTTCACTTTGCAAATCTTTTACATGAATTTGCAAGACTTCGATTATTTTTATTATTTTCACTAACTATGGAAATTGATTGTTTAGACATTATTGACAAAAAATAGGTTGATTTTGCCAACTCACCATCTGAGCTAAAAGTTTGTTGTTACTGTTGATGTTTTGTGTGTGTGCGCGAAGTGCACAAGCGTGTGTGTGGAGTTACGCTGGTTAACCAATGATCAAACTATCCATGTTAGAGTTGCTATAACAACATTGATTCATATACATACATACATACATATATATATATATATATATATATATATATATATATTAATTCATATGTATCGTCATTTATCCATTGCACAAATCCCAGTTCAAAGAATGTTCCCGACACACAATTTTTGATACTCGGTCAACATTAAACATTCATCATTTTACCATGATAAATCTGACTGTGCGGTCAAGAACAAATCCCAAAGTAAATTTGCATAACATAAGCATAGGAGCTACATCTCATTTCATCTTCAAAAAATTAATCATAGCGAATTTCATATGGCGTATATGATAAAAAAAAATTGGTTGTGAATAGTTTCTAGTCAAAGTAAATTTGGTTCAAATTTAAAATTTGCAAAATGCACAAATGGCCATCATAATAGCAACATGAATAATATCAGTTAATTAAATCACTTCAAATCCAATCGCGTTGTGAGAAGTATGTCATGAATAGACAAAGTATATCATATGTCTTTCGCACATGATTTATTCTATTTGAATAGTATATATAAATTTCACTTATTTAATTAAATCTATTTATTAACATTTCTGTCCTTAAACATAACATATCTTGTGTTTAGAACGTTGAATTATTCATATGTGAATAGTATATATGATAAAATCCAGTCATTTCAAATTTAATATCATATATGAATAGTGTATATAATTTATATCATTAAACATTTTTTTGTCTATTTGAATAGACAAAGTATATCATATATGAATAGTATATATTAATTTCACTTATTTAATTAAATCTATTTATTAACATTTCTGTCCTTAAGCATAATATATCTTGTGTTTGGAACGTTGAATTATTTATATGTGAATAGTATATATGATAAAATCCAATCACTTCAAATTCAATATCATATATAAATAGTATATATAATTTATATGATTAAACATTTTTAGTCTATTTCGGTTAAGCTGTTGGATAGTCTGACTATTACTCTGATACAAACCTGTATTGCTTTTTTATATACTTTATGTTTTTCTCTTTGATAGTTCGACTATTGTCCTCATATATGCATATCTAATTTTGGCCTAACATAATTAACTAACGCAACAAAATCAAGTTTCAAGGTATGAGAATAAGAACGGAATTTTGTAGCTTCCTCTCTAAGTAACAAAAGAAGAAGTACAAATTAGAAGTTGAAGTAATTTACTGTCTACACGCTTAAATGGCATCATGTATATCCGGAAAGCTTTTATACTTACCTTTTTGGTTTCATCAGTATTACTGTATGCATGTACAATTTTTGGTAACATCATTAATTTCATTGGTATTTTTTAATTAATTGTTTTTCAATTTCTCAGTTTGTAGTTAATGGTTCAAGTATGAAATCAAATAGGATATACTTTATTTTGCATTTATATATGTAGATACACAATGCATGTAACGACCGGGAATTTCGCTCGATCCGAATTGGTCGCTAAACCGATCAAGACCGTTCGAATCGCCTGATTGTTTTGAGAACATGACAAAATAGAATGTAGACGGAAGAACATTTCATTGCTTAATTACAACAATTCATCAGAATACAAGAATATAAAGAGTATAAACAAATAAATATTACACAGAAAATATCAGAGATTACAATACATTACATATGCAGCGGAATAATAATACAAAACACAACTAGAAGGAGATATACGGACGCAAAGCTTTCCGGATATCATTCCAGCTATAAACCAGGATCCTGTGAATATAAATCTGCAAAACCAAAACTACTAGCTGCCCATGTAAAAATAAGGGCACCCAGAGTTTAGGTTAAAACAATAAACTCCAGGTCAGTCATGTGACTGGTGTGAGAACTAAAACAGTTATTTAAAACTTTACTTTAAATCAGATATATCACGGGACCACGCCGTATAACACGGAGCGGGTTTCCTCCCAAGAATACCAGTGCATATAAAAAAACAGCACAATGCTTTTTGAAAAATGAAGCTATTATAAGACCCAGGTCCTATCACACAATGCAACGCAAGCCAGGGGATAGGGTTTTCCCTTATAATAGCCAAACATGCTTAGTACGTTTTAAACAAATCATTCGATACTATTATAAGTGCATAGTGTATAAAACAACTTCAAATCATAAGTATCAATCATAGATGGCATGGGTACCATATATCATGTCGCCATACTAGTTCTACAATTAAAACCGCAAAATCATGTATTTGGAAATTGGATTTCCATCTGTGAACCGAGGCAAAAGATAGTCCTCACCGATTCGAGACTCTCTAGCCCGAGCCTCAGGACCCAGACTCAGGTGGGCCCTTGGAGCGACAGGGCTAGTCCACCGATGTGGATTAAAATGCCTGAACACTGCGTTTCCCCTCCCTTTGGGGCGTAAATGAGCCAACGAATGGCTCCATCGGACCCGGATCATCCGATCTAATCGAGGCGCCTCGCAACAGCAACAACCACATAAGTCAAACTCGTTAGGCCATGTAAAACCACTGATGCCACTTCTAACTAGAAAGAAACGCATCTCCTCCCTGAGGTCCTCTCCCGTTTTTGGTTCACCACCGGGGTGTGAGGCTCGCGAATCAATATTACACAAAGCTACGCCACACAGGCCGTGCTTTGATCATCAACCACAAGACTTTGCTTTTCAACAGAAGCCTTGATCAATTGCCACTTAGGCATGCCACACAGGCAATTCACTCCATGCGTTTGATATCCATCAATATATAATCCCTGAGCTCGTAATTCTCAGAGAAGGGCGTTAAGCAAGAGAATAAATTCTCCGCCGCCAAACAGATATATATTTAATAGAAATCAATCACACAGAATGAAATCCAATGTCAGACACACAGTCCATTTACAAGTTCGTTCTGGGTCTGAACGAAACCGGAGGCACCTAGTACCCCGCATATCCATCGATCTCCAAGTACGTCTAGACGATCACCAACTGATTCTCTCCTCTTGGGTGTACGGCCCAATCAAGATCATCAGTAATTATCCAAACGACGTGAAGACTTCCGGTCTTCAACCACCGTCTTCATCTTCGATGCCACGTCGAATCAGTTATTCGGAATGGGATAAACCAGGTCTTTCTGAATAACTCGTGTATATAATAAACATGTGTTACACAAACACAACATACGCCTCATTCCAATTCATCAGTCACTAACCGTAAATTAACAAGAGAATAATTCCCCAAATATTAACCCCGAAGGCTGAAACCAACATTAGATCAATACCCAAGAAACCGTTCGGCTTAGCTAACCTACATTTAGTTTATAAATTTCACATTCTTAGTGAAAGGTTCCCATTAATTTTATCAAAGATAAATTCCTTTAAATTTATTCTTTAATCATCCTTTGAAAATCAATTCAAACTAGTCGGGATTAGCGAACCACACCGAAGTAATCATTTATTTTATTTCCCAATCCCAACCTATTCATCCCATGAAGTAAAACTGGTCATACTTCATATCTAACACCACGGTGTTATCGGTAAATTCAATTACCATTTCACGTTCAAATCTAATTAAAGATTTAACTATCGGCTGGAGCAAACTGGTGATACTCCATTTTCGATCTTTTCAATCTAATTAAAGATTCATTAAAACTCCACTTAGTTTTAATCTTTAACTTGGTTAAAGATTCAGTGTAATTTAAAACACGGTTCACGATAAACCCCAAAATCACATCACGTTTCAATCATTCCCTAACCGTAAATTAGCAAGTGAGCAATTCCCTAAGTATTAACCCCAATGGCCGAAACCAACATCAGATCAATACCCCAGAAACCATTCAACTTAACTAAACTCCAGTTAATTTCTGATTTTCTGAACTCTTTTGGGTATAAGAACAGTATTATTGAAGATACCGTTCACGACAACCCGAAATCACAATCCCACTAATTATCGGGTTAAAGAACAAGTGTTATTTAAAACACCGTTCACGATAAACCCAAAAATTAATCCAAATTCAATTCCAATTTAATACCATTCAATTGGTTCACCTCATTGAATCTAAATAAAAAGATTTAATTCTTTTCTCAACTGGGCTTAAGAACAGTGTTAATGAAGACACCATTCACGACAAACCCAAATCACATTTGATATTAAATACAAGGCTTTGAATAGAAAATATATCATCTTATATTCAATATCAATTTCTACGACCAACAAATAATGTATTGGAAAAAACGATATATATATATATATCTTTCAAAATTCCATGACAACATCTATATAATCACGAAATCCAACATCGAACCATTCCGAAGATAATTTCGATTCAACTCCATTCCAATTCAATTATTGGAAATTCTGGTTTCTTTTAAAACCATTTCAAATCCAATTTATTTATTCAAAAATAAATAAATTATTATTCTAATTCAAAATTAGTTCATTTCGATAAAAATCTATTTTTATCCTTTCAAATATGGAGTTTTTCATCCCAAATAATGACAAATCATTTCTTATTATTTTGCACAAATTATTACTATTTTTAATAATTTTATCAAGGCCATACAGTCGATTTCCATCAACGGCCATCGAACTGCACTTACAGCGACCTTTTCCAAATTTGATTTGGACATAATTCCAAATCCAACCTTTAGATTTCAAACCTCTAATATTCATTAGAAAGCTCTTTTCGATATGAACCCAACGGTTCCGCTTTTAGGAGAATCCGACGGTCGAATCTCCCGCAATATCCATTCGAAGACAATGGTCGAAATTCGCGAACTGCTGTGGCGCGGCGCGTTCTATTCAGCCATTATATATATAATATATATATTATATATATTTCGTCGATTTTCTTTCAAAATATATTTTATAAATCGTTTTAAATTCATTTCAAATCGATTTCAATTCAAATTGATTTAAATTCAAATCGATTTTTAATTCAATTTCAGTTCGTTTTCAATTCAATTCAATTTCAATTCGAATTCATTTCTATTCAATTTCAATTCGACTACATTTTTATTCAACTTAATTTCGAATTCAATTATGTTCATTTTCTATTCGAATTCATTTCCATTCAATTTAAATTCGAATTCAATTTCAAAATATTCGATTTTGAAATCACTTTTCAATATTCCTTATAAAAACGAATATAATCGATATAAATATCGTTTGCGTCAATATGGCGTTAATCTAATCAACAGGGCTTCATATATTTCTATTTTCAAATATTCTATTTCAAATATTTCTTTTTCAAATATTCCTATTCAAAACTGGAATGAGGCCCAATCAATTACCATAGATTTTTTTTCTATGGATTTCCATACAACGCATGTATATACCCACAATGACAAATAATCAACCATCATCCAAAGTGCATTCTGCACTGTATAAGCATCAAATATTATATTCAACGCTTATAACAGTCTGTCAATCAATCGATCGACATACAACTAATTATTGGGATTAGTTTATGTCATATATCACCCCAATACCTGTGTGGGGTTTCAAACAATCAAACACAGATTTTATTTGTGCAATTGGGCGATGTGTAAAATTTATCGTCCCACTCAATATCAGTCAAATGTGTGTATATAAACAAATCATCTGATTTGTTTATTTTTATTTATTCACATTCATGTTAAAAATTATATTTTCAACTATAAAATATTTTTAACTACATAAATATTTTATTTCATTTCACATCACATCACACAATCAACTACACATCTAAATCAAACATACAAACAAGCATACAAATCTTCCATGGTCTGTGAACGACGGGTGTCGGGTGCTACTAAACACCGTCTGCATCCTAGTATATATATTTAACTAGAAAACAAAATTAAAAGGTGAGAGGTTCTAACCTTCAGGTTCCACTTCGTCATTCTTTATTTCTGAACGGTTTGGATTTTGTTTTGCTTATTGTCGGTTCCATCGCTATCTATTTCACTCTGTTCATAGTAAAAATCACATTTTTAATATTCCTTTTAATATATAAAAATCATATTTTTACACTGCTACTTCTATAAAGATCACATCTTTATCTTAACTTCATATATATAAAAATCGAATTTTTATTGCTACTTCAAATATGTATAAAAAAATCGAATTTTTATCTCACTTCTTATATAAAAGATCATATTTTTAAACCGATATTCATATAATAAAAAATCAGATTTTTATTTGCTATTCGTATAAACAAAAATCACTTCTTTCTCTATAAACAAAAATCGAACCTTTTTTATACTCTACATAAATAAAAATCATATTTTTAATTATAAAAATCCAATCTTTTTAACTTTAAAAATCTCGCCTTTATATATTTAAAGAACTCCTCTTTTTATTTTTAAAGGACTCATCTTTTTGGTGTTAAAAACCCAATCTTTCTCATTTCTAAAAATCTTAGAACTTCATGAACAAAATACATTTAACTTCATGAATAAAAATCGTTTAACTTCCTAAATAAAAATCATATACATTTCTAAATAAAAATCAAAACTTTTCTCTAATAAAAATCTATTTATTTTATTTGCTAAACATATAAGAAAACTGATTATTTAAAATAAACAAAAATAAAAAGAAAAAAACAAAACTTACGGTGGTGTAAAGGGGAGGGGCATTGGGTCTCGCTGGGGGTTCGTCGGAGTCGTTGCAGGTGCCGGCGGTCGTCAGGAGGGGGGGTGCAGTGGAAGGGGAGAGAGGAGGGGTGCGTGCGTGGGGTGACTAGGCGTCGGTCTCAATTTACGAAAGAGGAAAAGGAGAGGGAGGCAGTTCGTAAGAAGAAGGGGAAGGTTGGAGGAAGAGGGGGGCTCCGATCGACTGAGCGACGGTGGGAGGGGGCTGGCGGCGCCATCGCCGGCTGCGTGGTGGCGATTTGAGGCGACGAGCGGGGATCGATTTGTTTTTCCTTTTTTTTATCTGTTGACTTATGGTAAGAGACAAGGGGGAGAAAGGAGATTTATATAAATATATATATATATATATATAATTATTTTATATTAATTTCCAAAAAGAACCTTTTTAATTCGAACTCAAAATTGAACCCATTGACTGTCGTCCCTAGCTTATCACCCCTATTCCGAACACAACGGGACATGTTTAGTAAGCCAATTTGGCTGTTATGCTAAGTTTCCGTCAAATTTAAAATATAACTCAGTATATATTTAATTTAAACGTACATTTCAATTTACCGTGGCTACATACTAACTCGAAAAATTCCAAAAAAAAATATTTCTAGCTTCGTATTGACGATACGGTCCTACAAAAACAAATTTTGTCAAATTCTGAGATTGTTTGAAAAATGGCCATTTTCCAGTCGATTAAAATCAACTGAAACTGGTCAAACGCGTATTCCTTTACCACGCTCACATATTGAATCGAAAAATAACGAAATTTGAAACTTAGCAATAACTTGACATCATGGATCCAACAAAAGTTGTTTCGTCGAAAACCGAGGTCGTTTGCAAAATTTCCATTTTTAAGGGCCAGAATTCCATAGCGACTATTCTGAATTTTCAACTGGACATATCTTTTGATTCCCGCTATGAAATTCCAATCTTTCGGATTCGTTGGAAAGATATTCACAAATAGATTCTAATATTTTTGGTTTCACTAAAATCCGATTTATTTTGAATCCTGTACATTCATTTGAATTTTGAAATCGATTTATCGAACTACAGCGCCATTTTCAATTCCTTTTATATATAAATAAATATTTATATTCTAACGACGATCTATATAAATATATACACTCTAATTCAATTCAAAATAAATTTCTCGTCATTATTATTTAAAATAATTCATTTTAAATAATCAAAATTCGCTAAAATTGCCAAAATAAAAATTTTAAATTGGCTCGAATTTCAGGGTTATTACAATCTCCCCCACTTAAAACTTTTCGTCCCCGAAAAGGAACGAAGCTGAAAGTTGCTTCGCAAATCAACTCAACTTTCATTATTTTCTTTACGGCTTAAGTTCTTCAACTTTTTAGTTTCTAAGAACTTTTCAAATTTTTCCTAAATTTAGCTAACACCCTAAATTTTCGAATTTTTTTGCCATAACCTCCTCTGCACCGGGGACTTCGGGATATTTCATATAGCCTCCCATGGCCTTCTTCAATCCAAAAGAAAAAGAAAACGCCAATCGGCTCACAAAATCATCATCACCCAAACAAAACAGTAAATTTTGATAAACATGTACCTATTGTCGGGCAAACAAATTTTATTCTTCTGCTCTAGCCTCCTTGTTATGACTTGTTCAATGTAAGTACATGTATTCACATGCATTTTCAAACAATTTCCAATACAGTTCAATATTTGGTTCAATTTGGCCTAAATGGTTAAAAATTATCAAACCAATAATCAAACAACACAACCATCAATCAATTAGTGATTAGCTTTTCAAATTCATAACTTTGATATATAGTCAAAAATCACATTTTTGATGCTAAATAACAACAATAGGCCCTATATAATCTTGGTTTTCACACCAGTCAATTGGAAATATATAGAAATCCGACTTTCGAAACACGAAAATAAATTCTAATGATGACGCATCAATTACCAGAATCATGTCCGAGCGACTAGAGTGTGATTCTATATCTATCGAATATAATTGAGGCTTCAATACACGTGGATCAGACGTATACTAAAATCTCTATTTATTTGATTTCCCAAATCAATATAAATAAATAGTCAAATATGTATAATTGATTTAAATTTTCAAAAAAAAAATGTTTTCATTTTATTTATCAGAAACACCATTCTTCACACTCATTCTTGGATACTACTGATCCTATCTCTAACGAGTCATTCTCGTTGGATATTACTAATCCAATTTATGATGAATTCTTTCTTATGGATCTAATGTGTCTTGTTCTCTGAGCTTTGTAAACCAAAGCTCTGATACCACGATCTAACGATCGGGAATTTCGCTCGATCTGAATCAGTCGCTAGACGGTTCGAAACGCCTGAATATTTTGAGAACATGACAAAATAGAACGCAGACGGAAGAACATTTCATTTCTTAATTACAACAATTCATCAGAATACAAGAATATACAGAGTATAAACAAATAAATATTACATAGAAAATATCGAAGATTACAATACATTACATATGCAGCGGAAAAATAATACAAAACACAACTAGAAGGAGATATACGGATGCAAAGCTTTCCGGATATCATTCCAGCTGTAAACCAGGATCCTGTGAATATAAATCTGCAAAACCAAAACTACTAGCTGCCCATGTCAAAATAAGGGCACCCAGAGTTTAGGTTAAAACAATAAACTCCAGGTCAGTCATGTGACTAGTGTGAGAACTAAAACAGTTATTTAAAACTTTACTTTAAATCAGATATATCAAGGGACCACGCCGTATAACACGGAACGGGTTTCCTCCCAAGAATACCAGTGCATATAACAAAACGTCGCATGCTTTTTGGAAAAATGACGCTATTATAAGACCCATGTCCTATCACACAATGCAACGCAAGCCGGGGGATAGGGTTTTCCCTTATAATAGCCAAACATGCTTAGTACGTTTTAAACAAATCATTTGATACCATTATAAGTGCATGGTGTACAAAACAACTTCAAATCATAAGTATCAATCATAGACGACATGGGTACCATATATCATGTCGCCATACTTGTTCTACAATTAAAACCGCAAAATCACGTATTTGGAAATTAGATTTCCATCTGTGAACCGAGGCAAAAGATAGCCCTCACCGATTCGAGACTCTCTAGCCCGAGCCTTAGGACCCAGACTCAGGTGAGCCCTTGGAGCGACACGGCCGGTCCACCGATGTGGATTAAAATGCCTGAACACTGCGTTTCCCCGCCCTTTGGGGCATAAAGAGCCAACGAATGGTTCCATCCGACCCGGATCGTCCGATCTAACCGAGGCGCCTCGCAACAGCAACATCCACATAAGTCAAACTAGTCAGGGCATGTAAAACCACTGATGCCACTTCTAACTAGATAGAAACGCGTGTCCTCCCTGAGGTCCTCTCCCGTTTTTGGTTCACCACCGAGGTGCGAGGCTCGCGAATCAACGTTACACAAAGCTACGCCACACAGGCCGTGCTTTGATCATCAACCGCAAGACTTTGCTTTTAAACAGAAGCCTTGATCAATTGCCACTTAGGCATGCCAAACAGGCAATTCACTCTATGCGTTTGATATCCATCAATATATAACCCCTGAGCTCGTACATCTCAGAGAAGGGCGTTAAGCAAGAGAATAAATTCTCCGCCGCCAAATAGATATATATTTAATAGAAATCAATCACACTGAATGAAATCCAATGTCAGACACACAGTCCATTTACAAGTTCGTTCTAGGTCTGAACGAAACCGGAGGCACCTAGTACCCCGCATATCCATCAATCTCTAAGTACGTCTAGACGATCACCAACTAATTCTCTCCTCTTGGGTGTACGGCCCAATCAAGATCATCAGTAATTATCCAAACGACGTGAAGACTTCCGGTCTTCAACCACCGTCTTCATCTTTGACAACACGTCGAATCAGTTTTTCAGAATGGGATAAACCCGGTCTTTCTGAATAACTCGTGTATATAATAAACATGTGTTACACAAACACAACATATGCCTCATTCCAATTCATCAGTCCCTAACCGTAAATTAACAAGAGAATAATTCCCCAAATATTAACCCCGAAGGACGAAACCAACAACAGATCAATACCCAGGAAACCATTCTGCTTAGCTAACCTACAGTTAGTTTCTAAATTTCACATTCTTAGGGAAAGGTTCCCATTAATTTTATCAAAGATAAACTCCTTTAAATTTATTATTTAATCTTCCTTTGAAAATCAATTCAAACTAGTCGGGATTAGCGAACCACGCCAAATTAATAATTTATTTTATTTCCCAATCCCAACCTATTCATCCCATGAAGTAAAACTGGTCATACTTTATATCTAACACCACAGTGTTATCGGTAAATTCAATTACCATTTCACGTTCAAATCTAAATAAAGATTTAACTATCGCCTGGAGCAAAACTGGTGATACTCTATTCTCGATCTTTTCAATATAATTAAAGATTCATTAAAACTCCACTTAGTTTTAATCTTTAACTGGGTTAAAGAATCAATGTCATTTAAAACACGGTTCACGATAAACCCCAAAATCACATCACGTTTCAATCAGTCCCTAACCGTAAATTAGCAAGTGAGCAATTCCCTAAGTATTAATCCCAAAGGCTGAAACCAACATCAGATCAATACCCCAGAAACCATTCAACTTAACTAATTTCCAGTTAATTTCTGATTTTCTTAACTTTTTTGGGTCTAAGAACAGTATTATTGAAGATACCTTTCACGACAACCCAAAATCACAATCCCACTAATTATCGGGTTAAAGAACAAGTGTTATTTAAAACACCATTCACGATAAACCCAAAAATTAATCCAAATTCAATTCCAATTTAATACAATTCAATTGGTTCACCTCATTGAGTCTAAATAAAAAGATTTAATCCTTTTCTCAACTGGGCTTAAGAACAGTGTTAATGAAGACACCATTCATGACAAACCCAAATCACATTTGATATTAAATACAAGGCTCTGAATAGAAAATATATCGGCTTATATTCAATATCAATTTCTATGACCAAAAAATATCGTATTGGAAATAACAATATATATATATCTTTCAAATTTCCATGACAACATCTGTATAATCACGAAATCCAACATCGAACCATTCCGAAGATAATTTCGATTTAAATCCATTCCAATTCAATTATTGGAAATTCTGGTTTCTTTAATAACCATTTCAAATCCAATTTATTTATTTAAAAAAATAAATTATTATTCTAATTCAGAATTAGTTCATTTCGATAAAAATCTGTTTTTATCCTTTCAAATATGGAGTTTTTCATCCCAAATCTTCACAAATCATTTCTTATGATTTTACACAAATTATTACTATTTTTAATAATTTTATCAAGGCCCGTACAGTCGATTTCCATCAACGGCCATCGAACTGCACTTACAACGACCTTTTCCAAATTTGATTTGGACATAATTCCAAATCCAACCGTTAGATTTCAAACCTATAATATTCATTAGAAAGATCTTTTCGATACGAACCCAATGGTTCCTATTTTAGGAGAATCTGACGGTTCGATCTCCTGCAATATCCATTCGAAGTCAATGGTCGAAATTCGCGAACTACCGCGGCGCGGCGTGTTCTGTTCAGGCCATTATATATATATGTATAATATATATTATATATATTTCGTCGATTTCCTTTCAAAACGTATTTTATAAATCGTTTTAAATTCATTTCAAATCGATTTCAATTCAAATCGATTTTTAATTCAATTTCAGTTCGTTTTCAATTCAATTCAATTCAATTTCAATTCGAATTCATTTCTATTCAATTTCAATTCCACTTCATTTCTATTCAATTTAAATTTGAATTCAATTCTATTCAATTTCAATTCGAATTCATTTCTCTTCAATTTAAATTCGAATTCAGTTTGAAAATATTCGATTTTGAAATCACTTTTCAATATTCCTTATAAAAACGAATATAATCGATATAAACATCGTTTGCGTCAAAACGCCGTCAATCTAATCAACACGGCTTCATATATTTCTATTTTCAAATATTCTATTTCAAATATTTCTTTTTCAAATATTCCTATTCAAAACTGGAATGAAGCCCAATCAATTGTCAGAGATTTTGTTTCTGTGGATTTCCATACAACGCATGTATATACCCACAATGACAAATAATCAACCATCATCCAAAGTGCATTCTACACTGTATAAGCATCAAATATAAATATTCAACGCTTATAACAGTCTGTCAATCAATCGATCGACATACAACTAATTATTGGGATTAGTGTATGTCATATATCACCCCAATACCCGTATGGGGTTTCAAGCAATCAAACACAGATTTTATTTGTGCAGTTGGGCAATGTGTAAAATTTATCGTCCCACTCAATATCAGTCAAATGTGTGTATATAAACAAATCATCTGATTTGTTTATTTTTATTTATTCACATTCATGTTAAAAATTATATTTTCAACTATAAAATATTTTTAACTACATAAATATTTTATTTCACTTCACATCACATCACACAATCAACTACACATCTAAATCAAACATACAAACAAGCATACAAGCCGTCCATGGTCTGTGGACGACGGGTGTCGGGTGCTACTAAAGAACGTCTGCATCCTAGTATATATATTTAACTAGAAAACAAAATTAAAAGGTGAGAGGTTCTCAACTTCGGGTTCCACTCCATCATTCTTTATTTCTGAACGGTTCAGTTTTTGTTTTGCTTATTGTCAGTTCCATCGCTATCTATTTCACTCTATTCATAGTAAAAATCACATTTTTATTATTCCTTTTTATATATAAAAATCATATTTTTACATTGCTGCTTCAATAAAGATCACATCTTTATCTTCAATTCATATATATAAAAATCGAATTTTTATTCCTACTTCAAATATGTTAAAAAAAATCGAATTTTTAAGTCACTTCTTATATAAAAGATCATATTTTTAAACCGATATTCATATAATAAAAAATCAGATTATTATTAGCTATTGGTATAAATAAAATACACTTCTTTCTTTATAAACAAAAATTGAGACGACCCCAAAGCCCGTACGGACGGCGGCAAGGGTAATCCTTGGAATATAACACAGAAACAGATAATAGCAGAACAGAATTATATAAATACACCAGATAATACACAATAGTATATACTAGATAAAAGTAATCATCAGAGTTACACAGTATACAGGATCATACTTAGCACAAATACAGTTCAGCTATACATAAATGTCTACAGCGGAAAACAAACATAATGTACAATAGGAGCTAAACAGCATAAAAAGAGATAAATAATAGAATCCATCTTCAGCTCCAACTATCCAGAAAGAACCAGCTAAACCTGAATACAAGGCTGCCCGTGTAGAAAAAGGGGTACCCGAGTTTGAAAGTGAAACAAACTACGAGTCGGTCATGGGACTGGTATGAGAAATCTACTCAACACAATTGAAATATGGTTAATCACAGGACCACGCCACTTTCATCGAACGGGTTTACTCCATTGGATTGCCAGTGCTTTAAAACAAATCATTATTTTAAAACATCGCTATGCTTTTTATAAAAATGAAGCCATTATAAGACTCAGTTCCCATTACACAATGCAACGCAAACCGGAGGATAGAGTTTTTACCTTATAATGGCCAAAATATGCTTGATACGAATAAAACAAAAGCATTTGATATTATGACTGGTGTTTATATGTTTCAAAAACAATTTCCAATTATAACTATCAATCATAGACGACATGAGCGTCCCATGCCACTATGTCGCCAAATATAGGTATACAATCAAAACCGCACGATGTCGTATTTGGAAATTGGATTTCCGTCATGAACCAAGGCAAAAGATAGTCCTTACCGAATTCGAGACTGCCTAGCCGGAGCCTCAGGAACAGCCGCAACTGCCCCTTGGATCGTCAGTGCCAGTCCATCGATGTCGATTAAAATTCCTGAATAATATGTTTCCCCGCCCTTTGGGGCGTAAACGAGCCAACGAATGACTCCATCGGACCCAGATCGTCCGATCTAACCGAGGCGCCTCGCAACAGCAACAACCACATAAGTCAAACTCGTCAGGGCGTGTAAAACCACTGACGCCACTTCAAGCTAGGAAGAAACGCATGTCCCCCCTGAGGTCCTCTCCCGTTTCTGGTTCATACCGAGGTGTGAGGCTCGTGATTTCACATTATACACAATGCTACGCCACACAGACGGTGCTTTGATCATGACCAAAAGACTTTGCTTTTCAACAGAAGCCCTGATCACTGCATCTTAGCATGCCACACAGGCAATTCACACTGTGCAACTGATGGCTATCAATCACACATAATAAATTCCAATGTTAGACACACTGTCCATTTGCAAGTCCGTTCTCGGTCTAAATGAAACCAGAGGCACTAAATACCTCGCAAACCCATCGATCACCACGTACGTCTAGACGATCACCACTCATTAACCATATTTCGGGATTCCTCCCAATTAGGACCTCGGTTACCATCCAAACGAGGTGAAGATCTCCGGTCTTTGACCACCGTCTTCATCTTCGATTTCTTATCGTTGATTCATTTATTCAGAATGGGATAAACCCAGCCTTTCTGAGCAACTCGCGTATATAATAAACAAGTGCAACACTAGCATACCCACACATCATTTCAATTCATTAGTCACTAATCGAACATCAGTAAGAGAGTGATTTCCCAAGTATTAACCCCGAAGGCCGAAACCAACATCAGATCAATACCCAAGAAACCATTCGACTTAGCCAACCTTTAGTTAATTTCTAAATTTCACATCCATATCGTTTATAATATTTTATAACGATTTATTGCTATTTTTATTTATTTTAAAATAGCCAATTTATTCAAAACGACGCTTCGGGACATAACGCGGCCGTGGCGCTGTTTTTCTTCAGATTTGATTTACACATTTCTGAAAATCTAACCGTTGGATCTTCAGAAAATTTACATCATTAGAAAGATCTTTTCAAAACGAATCCAACGGTTCCAGTTTCGGGAAAATCCGACGGTCGGATCACCCAGTATAATCATTTGAAGTTTCGATTTCAAAATACGAACTGCAGCGTCGATATTCGATTAAATATAATTATATTTATATATATATATAATCGATTCTGGCGCTGTTTTTCTTTAGATTTGAATTAAACATCCCAGACAATCCAACCATTGGATTTTTACAAAGTTGGTGCCATTGGAAAGATATTTCCAAAGCGAACCCAGCGGTTGAGATTTCAGGAAAATCCGATGATCGGATCTCCCGGTATAATCGTTTGAAATCACGGTTTCAAAATACGAACTGCAGCTTCGTTATTCGATATATTTTAATTCTATTTATATATATATATTGATTCTTCGATTTCAAAGCTATATTCTTTTCATACATTTGATTAAAATGATATTTTTATCTAACTGTCTTCTACTTCAACACTTCACTATATTTAACAATTCATGTATATAATAAAAATGTGATTTTTTATTTTAAAACAATTCATTTCAAAACACTATTATTTTATATAGTTCATATAGGTAATAAAAATAGGATTTTTATCATAAAACAATTTCTTTCAAAACAAGATTATTTTATATGGTTCATATAGATGATAAAAATGTGATTTTTATTATAAAACAATTTATTTCAAAATATGAATACCATTCAACACATGAATTTCAATTCAACGAATGAATATCGATTCAACACATGAAGGTTTTCTATAGTTTATATATATATATATATATATATATATATATATATATATATATATGAAAATGTGATTTTTATATTTAAAACACGAACACCATTCAACACATGAATTTCAATTCAACGAATGAATATCGATTCAACACATGAAGGATTTCTATTGTTTATATATATAGATAAAAATGTGATTTTTATATTTAAAACATGAACACCATTCAACACATGAATTTCGATCCAACGAATGAATATCGATTCAACACATGAAGGTTTTCTATAGCTTATATATAAAGATAAAAATGTGATTTTTATATTTAAAACACGAATACCGTTCAACACATGAATTTCAATTCAACGAATGAATATCGATTCAACACATGAAGGTTTTCTATAGTTTATATATATATATGTAAAAATGTGATTTTTATATTTAAAACACGGACACCATTCAACACATGAATTTCAATTCAACGAATGAATATCGATTCAACACATGAAGGTTTTCTATAGTTTATATATATAGGTAAAAATGTTATTTTTATATTTAAAACATGAACACCATTCAACACATGAATTTCTATCCAACGAATGAATATCGACTCAACACATGAAGGCTTTCTATTCAACGAATAAATATAGTTTCAACAAATGAAAATAATTCAAACACATGAATATTATTCAAAATTTCGGCAGCATAACGGCAGGGTAGTTAAAACCAGGACCGTCCCTAGTACGGCTCCTCACTCTACCTTAAAACCTCGCGGTTTTTGACAATGGGGAATCATGCATCTAGTTCGCACAAAGGCGGCATGTATATATTTTTCATTTCCACAAACTAATCCTATGTGGTTTCAACCAAATATTTATTAACCACAAATCGGTATTTTTCAACCACAATCAATCAATATCAACCACAAACAATTCCAATCAACCATTCGCTATCAATCAATTTTCACACCAATCACAACCAATAAATATTGTCCATGGTTTGTGGACGAGGGGCATATATATATATATATATATATATATATATATATATATAGCATTTCACTTCTATTTCAACACATATATAATTTTTACAACGCATATATAACTTATACATCGAACGTACAACTTATACAACGCTTATACATGAGGTGTACAATGCTTATATAACCCATACATCGACTATATAATTTATACATCGTCGTTTTCCATATCGTTTATAATTTAGAAATCTCACACTGGGTTCCACTCCACCAAAAATAGCAGAAGGATCAGAAAAATATGCGGTCTCTTCTAGAATGTAGAAGGCATCCACACGGTCACGATGTTTCCTGTTTTATCGAGTTTCGTCAAGAAACGAAAAAGATATGATTTTTCAAAGTTTGCAACGGTTTAAAGGTGTTAAAATCAGTTGAAATAAAACAAAGCCGTTACTCCTTTCGATGTTCAAAACTAGGTTTAAGGTTTTCGTCGAATCCGTGAAGTTGCAGCTCAATCGGAGGATACAGCGTCGAAGAGGGAGGAACAGGCTTCTCGGCGATGGGGGTCTTGGCCAGCTCGACGGTCCCAGGCGGCGGCGGCGGCTCGAACTCTAAACTTCGTGGCGTATGTTCTCCGCGCACAGGCGATGGCAGGAGGCAAGGCGGCTATGGATGTGGAGAGGAGGTCTCGATCTTCAAAAAGTTCCAACGGATCGGGGGTCAACGAGGGACGAGGCGGTCGGAATCGGGGCTGGAAGGTTGGAAGGCTCTTCCGCCTTCGATCGGGGAGAGAGAAAAAAGATTTTCCATTTTTTTAAATAAATTCTGATTGTCCGGTGGGTTTTAAAAGGTATTTTCTGACACGTCCACCAATCTAAACCCAACGACTGTCGTCTTTAGCATTTTACCCCCTTTACGAACACAATGGGATATGATTCGTAGGCCCATTCGACTATTTCAATCATTTTTCCTTCAATTTAAAATATAAAACATTCAATATTTAATTTGAACGTACATTTCAATTTGCCAGGACCACAAACTGATTCGAAAAATTCCAGAAAAATAAATCTAGCTTTGTTTTGACGATGCGGTCCCAAAAAAACTAGTTTCATTGAATTCTGAGACCGTTTGCAAAAAGGCCCATTTCTGGTCGGTCCAATTTAACTGTAATTGACCAAAACACGTTTTCCTTTTCCACGCTTACATACTAGCTTAAAAAATTATGAAATTTGAAACCTAGCAATAACTTCACATTTTGGATCCAACAAAAGTGGTTTCGTCGAATTCTGAGGTCGTTTGCAACATGGCCAATTTCACGGGCTATATAAATTCCATAGCGACCTTTCAGAAAATTCATTTGGCCATAACTTTTGCTTTCCACTATGAAATTTCGATTTTTCAGATTCGTTAGAAAGGTATTCACTAACAGATTTAAATATTTTTGGTTTCACTCAAATCCGTTTTGTTTTGCACCCGGTATAGTCCGACAAAGTTTGAATTCAAATTTTGAAACTACCACGCCATTTCAGGCCTTGTTTATAATTAGAATTAATTATATTCGTTTTCAATTGCCGATTCAAACTCAATTTTCATCGCTATTATTTAAAATATTTATTTTACATATTTAAAATCCATTATTTTAGCCAATTTAAAAAAAAATTAAATTGGTTCAAATTTCCCGGGTCGTTACAATCTCCCCCACTTAAAACTTTTCGTCCCCGAAAAGGAACAAAGTCGAAAGTGGTTTGATTAATCAACTCTATGTTGAATCTGGCTTCCATCCTCCAGCTTTTCAGTTTCTGAGAATTTTCAAATTCTTCAAAAATTTGGTTACACCCGGAATTTTCGAAAAATTTCGCCATAACCTCCTTTGTACGGGGAGAGGTTTGGAAATTTATTCGGCCGTATTTGGTACCCAATAAATCCTAATAAGCATACACATATTTATAGTGATATATTCTGGTGTTTACAGGGGAGCGTGTATAGGTAATAACTCCAGAGAATAAATTCTCGTCACCCAGTCAAAGCCTGAGGGAGTGTGTATTTTAAATGCTCCAGAGGATAAATCCTCATCACCTCTTCCTGTGTGGGAAATAAATAGTCCATGTGCCGTATCTAATAACTAGAGAGACATGGTTATTGTCAACTCCAGACCCGTGTGGGGTTTATATTAATCTGGCAATTTTATCGTTACAATTTAAATAGTCCATATCAGTCATCAGTTCAACCTGTAAAATATAGTCATCGCCATACAAGCCTCTCGCTCGTATGGTAAATCTTCCACCTCATCACTCAAGCTCCAAATGCTTATGTGGTATGTGATGAAGTATGCCTATCTTCCAGAAGTATGCCATGTAATGCAGTTCAAAATTAATTGTTACTATCCTATGGCGATGTTTATTTTTTCACACAAAACAACCAACACTCCGCATCCAATGGCATTCACAGGAGTTGATATAATAATATTTCGCATCCAACTCATTAAGGTTTACCTATTTGTCGGGCACGCAAATAAAATCTTTACTCAATAGCTAATCCATTTACCTGTTCAAACATATAAAATGCACAAGTATATATATTTCTATCTATTTTCTAATCAGTTCAATGTGTGATTCAATCGAATAAATTCTACCATTCATTCTATTATTGATTAAACTAACCATCGTTTCAATAATTTAATTAATCCAATCTACTATCACACAACACAATCAACAATCAAATTGTTTTTAACTTTTCAAAATCAAACAAATTAGTTTCCTTATTCTTTTAAAATCATTCAGACTATAGAATTAAATGTGCACATCCATGGAAAGAAAATAACAACAGAGTAGAGAACTAATTGGTAATGCAAAGTATGGTAAATGAACCTTGCATCAGAGTCTATCAGAGATATCCACTCAGCATCTAGGGTAGGCATTCTGAATTCTCTCCTCAGTTTCCAAAATACAATCTCATGGATCAACACTCCATTGCACTTTGACTAAGTGAACTTTCTTGTTCCTCAGCTCTTTGGTTTCTTTGCCGATGATCTTTAGCGGCTCTCTTCTCACAGCTAATTCTGGAGTAATTTCAATATCCTGTTGAGCTGCTTCTTCCACGATTAAGTCTGGATCATGAACGTGCTTTCGAAGCTGAGATATGTGAAATACATCATGCACTCCAGGCAACCAATCAGGCAGTTCAACCTATAAGCGAGAGTTCCGATCCGTTCCAGAATAGGAAACAGACCAATGAATTTGGGCGCCAACTTTCCAGTTTTACCGAACCGGATAACTCCTCTCATTGGCGATACTTTCAAATATACATAATTGCCAGCAGCAAATGATATATCTCTTCTTCTCCTATCGGCATAGCTTTTTTGTCCGCTTTCAGCAGCGAGTAATCTTTTCTTGATAAAATCGACTTTATCGACAGCTTCTCGGATCATATCAGGCCCTAACACAAGTCTATTACCGGGTTCGACCCAACATGCAGGAGATCCGCACGGTCTACCATATAATGCTTCGAATGGCGACATTGTCAGACTCGCCTGATAGTTGTTGTTATATGAGAATTCAGCCAAATGCAGATGTTCTTCCCATGATCCACCGAAATCTAGAACACAAGCCCGCAATAGATCTTCTAGTATACGATTCACCCTCTCAGTTTGACCATCTATCTGAGGATGATAGGCGGTGCTTAGGTTCAACTTCGTTCCCAGCTCTATTTGGAACGCCTCCCAGAATTTGCTAGTAAATATTGTATCTCTGTCACTGACTATACTGAGCGGCACTCCATGTAGTCTAACTATTTCCTTGAAATATATCTGCGCCAGACTCTGAGCAGTTCTGTTTGATCTGACAGGTACGAAATGGGCGGTCTTCGTGAAGCGATCTACGATCACCCAAATACTGTCATTCCCTTTTCTGGTTCTGGGCAAACCATCAGTGTAGTCCATGGAAATATGTTCCCACTTCCAACTAGGAACGTCTAGCGGTTGCAATAATCCAGCAAGTTTTTGTTGGTCGCTTTTGACTAGCTGACAAGTAGGGCATCGACTAACATATATTGAGATGTCTCTTTTTAATGACTTCCACCAGAATGTTCGCTTGATATCGTTATACATTTTACTCACACCCGGATGGATACTGAGCTTAGATTTGTGGCATTCATCAAGCACATCTCTTCTGAGTTAAGGAATTTCTGGAACACAAATTCGTCCTTCTAACCTCGGAATCCCTTCGCTGTCGAGCTGGAAATCCGAAGCATTGCCTTCACGATTTCACTGACTCGTTCCTTTAATAAACTGGTCGTCTTTTTGGAGAGCCGATATCTTGTCAATCTAAGAAGTCGCAATGATAAAACTGGCGATCATTTCATTCTTTCGGCTTAATGCATCGGCCACAACATTGGCTTTCCCTGGAGTGTATATAATCTCAAAATCGTATGCTGCAAGGAACTCTAGCCAACGTTGCTGCCTCAGATTCAAGTCTTTCTGGGTGAATAGATGCTTTAGCGACTGGTGATTTGTAAACAGTTCAAATCTTTCACCCAGAAGATAGTGTCTCCAGATTTTCAAGGCAAATACTATAGCCAATAACTCATGATCATGAGTTATGTAGTTTTTCTCATGCGGCTTCAGCTGACGGCTAGCATAAGCAATCACTTGACCTCTTTGCATTAACACTGCGCGAAGGCCTTCTCTTGAAGCATCAGTCCAGACTTTCAAATCCTGATTGCCATCGATGATGGTTAACACTGGAGCTGTCGTTAATCTTAACTTTAGCTCTTCAAAAGCCTCTTCACTTTCTGGAGTCCATTTGATCTTAGAGTGCTTCTTTGTAAGCATCGTTAAGTGACCAGATATCTTTGAAAAGTTTTTAACGAACTTCCGGTAATAACTAGCCAATCCGAGAAAACTGCGGACTTCTGTAGGAGTACTGGGCCGTTTCCAATTCTGAATAGCTGTGATTTTACTTGGATCCATAGCAATTCCTTCTTTAAACATGACATGGCCTAGAAATTTGACTTCTTCTTGCCAGAATATACATTTGGAAAACTTTGCTTTCAACACATTCTTTCTGAGAATTTCTAACACTTGTTCCAAATGTTTTTCGTGCTCGCTTTCTGACTTAGAGAAGATAAGGATATCATCAATGAAAACCAGAACAAATTTATTCAAAACTCCTCTGAATACTCTGTTCATTAGATCAACGAAATAGGCTGGAGCATTACATAAGCCGAACGGCATTATTAACCACTTGTAGAATAAGTCTGGACCTCTGAATGCTGTCAAAGGAACACACTCCTTAGCGATACGAAGCTGATGGAAACCTGTAGCTAGGTCCATTCATGAAAATACTTATGCGCCATTTAATCGATCCAACAAATCATCAATCCGCGGCAATGGATATTTATTCTTTATTGTCTGTTTGTTCAGATCACGATAATCCACACATAGACGTAGAGAACCGTCAGATTTTGGGAAAAACACCACTGCTGCACCCCAATCAGAGAAACTAGGCCTGATCAGACCCTTCCATACTAGCTGTCGTGTTTGATTGTCAAGTTCTTCTTTCTCCTTCAAGGAAATTCTTCGAATAGCATGAACTATCGGCCTTGCATTTGGAATTAAAGAAATTTTGAAATCAATTTCTCTCTGCGGGGGTAAGCGAACGACTTCTTCGAACACATCCGCATAGTTCTTGACAATAGGAATATCTTTCACTTGGTCGGGAATATTCTCTGTGATTTCAGGGATATTTTCTATTTGGGCTGGAGAAACTTCGAGAGCTGCCCAGAAGACTTTTCTATTAGCATTCTGACCTTCACAGGGAATGGTTATATAATCACCTGATTTAATCTTCGCCTTAACGACTCTATCAGCGCATTTAACTTCAGCTTCATATTTGGTCAACCAGTCTAACCCCAAGATAAGATAAAACTCTTTAAAGTCCATGACGACCGCGAGGGTAGGGAACCGATAACGAGAAAAGGAAACCGGCACTCCACAAACCCAACAGAGATCAATGGAACCCCCAACCGGATTCTGGACAATCATTGGTTCCTTGAGCTTTTTCAAATTCAAATCCAGTTTCTTAGCTGCATTCTTTGCAACAAAGCTTCGCGACGCGCTGGTGTCAAATAGTACTTTAACAGGAATATCTTTGACAGTTAGCGTGCTTTCTAAAACATCTGGCCTTTCTTGAATAGACGAGGATGCAGGCACTTCTGCTACTTCATTTACATGTACTGCTTCATATTTCTTTGATAGCTGACAATCTTGCTTTACATGACCCACCTGATGGCAAATATTGCATTTTCTATTTTAACCTTGTTCTTTGATTTAGATCCCTCTTTCTTCTGCATTTTCAAGGACTTACATTTCCTGGACAGATGACTCTTTTGATTGTAGTTAAGGCACATGGCGGTCATTACTGATTCTTTCTTAGATTTGGCCCTTTTGCGATTCACATTGGGCTCCTTACTGACCTCAGACATTGTACTGGCCTCAGGACGATCAGTTTCAGACTCAATTTCATTACTAGAGCTGACTTCCTCTTCGTAAGGCAACATACCTTTCTTGTCGAGATCTTTGTACTGGTAAGCCATGTATATCATTTCAGAGAAAGGGAGCTTCACATTCCTCATTATACTATTCTGATATTTCCTTTGCAGGCCATGAATAAATCTCAGATTCTTCCTCTTTGGATCTTGAATCAGATGAGGAGCAAAGTGAGAAAGTTCGTTGAATTTCTTATGATATTCTGGAATGGTCATATCACCTTGTATCAGATTAGAAATTTCATCACATAATCGCTCGGTTGCTTCGGGAGGAGTAAATCTTTCTAGGAAAATCACTTTGAATCTATCCCAAGTGATATCACCTTCTGGATTATCTTCAATAACTGAATCCCACCAAAACAAAGCTTCTTCTTTGAGTGCCAAAGACGCCAGTAATCTTTTCTGATCATCTCTCAGCTTTAATCCCTCAAAGATTTTCTCTGTAGAACGAATCCAAGCTTGTGTTTCCAAAATCGACTCTTTGCCTAAGAATGGCGATCCACCCAGATTTCGAAATATCTTGAATAGAACTTCAGTATCTGATTCTGGCTGCGGGAGCACAACTGGCTCATTAGCTGGTCGAGCCATACGATTATTTCTTCTGTTCCTGTCACTCATTTTCTAGTATGTCTGCAATTAGCAGACAAAGTGTCAGGTCAACAGAAAAGATATTTCAAAATATAGAGACGAATACTTCAATGTAAATGTGTCTACTGGGGTGTATTTCATTCTTCTTTACTCATACTAGGATATTACTGATCCTATCTGTATAGAGTTACCCGTCCTAGAACACTACTGGTTCTATTTCTGACGAGTTCGTTAATATGTTATATTCCAGAACTAAGCTTAACCAAAGCTCTGATACAAAATGAGACAACCCCAAACCCCGTACGGACGGCGGCAAGGGTAATCCTTGGAATATAACACAGAAACAGATAATAGCAGAACAGAATTAAATAAATACACCAGATAATGCACAATAGAATATACTGGATAAAAGTAATCATCAGAGTTACACAGTATACAGGATCATACTTAGCACAAATACAGTTCAGCTATACATAAATGTCTACAGCGGAAAACAAACATAATGTACAATAGGAGCTGAATAACATAAAAAGAGATAAATAATAGAATCCATCTTCAGCTCCAGCTATCCAGAAAGAACCAGCTAAACCTGAATACAAGGCTGCCCATGTAGAAAAAGGGGCACCTGAGTTTGAAAGTGAAACAAACTACGAGTCATTCATGGGACTGGTATGAGAAATCTACTCAACACAATTGAAATATGGTTAATCATAGGACCACGCCACTTTCGTGGAACGGATTTACTCCATTGGATTGCCAGTGCTTTAACACAAATCATTCTTTTAAAACATCGCTATGCTTTTTATAAAAATGAAGCCATTATAAGACTCAGTTGCCATCACACAATGCAACGCAAACCGGAGGATAGAGTTTTTACCTTATAATGGCCAAAATATGCTTGATACGAATAAAAAAAGCATTTGATATTATTACTAGTGTTTATATGTTTCAAAAACAATTTCCAATCATAACTATCAATCGTAGACAACATGAGCGTCCCATGCCACTATGTTGCCAAATATAGGTATAAAATCAAAACCGCACGATGTCGTATTTGGAAATTGGATTTCCGTCATGAACCAATGCAAAAGATAGTCCTTACCGAATTCGAGACTGCCTATCCCGGGCCTCAGGAACAGCCACAACTGCCCCTTGGATCGTCAGGGCCAGTCCACCGATGTGGATTAAAATTCCTGAACAATACGTTTCCCCGCCCTTTGGGGCGTAAACGAGCCAACGAATGACTCCATCGGACCCGGATCGTCCGATCTAACCGAGGCGCCTCGTAACAGCAACAACCACATAAGTCAAACTCGTCAGGGCGTGTAAAACCACTGACGTCACTTCTAGCTAGGAAGAAACGCATGTCCCCCCTGAGGTCCTCTCCCGTTTCTGGTTCATACCGGGGTGTGAGGCTTGCAATTTCACGTTATACACAAAGCTACGCCACACAGGCGATGCTTTGATCATTATCACAAGACTTTGCTTTTCAACACAAGCCCTGATCACTGCATCTTAGCATGCCACACAGGCAATTCACACCGTGCAACTGATGGCTATCAATCACACAGAATAAATTCCAACGTCAGACACACCTTCCATTTGCAAGTCCGTTCTGGGTCTGAACGAAACCGGAGGCACTAAATACCTCGCAAACCCATCGATCACCACGTACGTCTGGACGATCACCACTCATTATCCATATTTCGGGATGCCTCCCAATCAGGACCTCGGTTACCATCCAAACGAGGTGAAGATCTCCAGTCTTCGACCACCGTCTTCATCTTCGATTTCTTATCGTTGATTCAGTTATTCAGAATGGGATAAACTCGGTCTTTTTGAGCAACTCGCATATATAATAAACAAGTGCAACATTAGCATACCACCGCATCATTTCAATTCATTAGTCACTAACCGTCAATCAGTAAGAGAGCGATTTCCCAAGTATTAACCCCGAAGGCCGAAACCAACATCAGATCAATACCCAATAAACCATTCGACTTAGCCAACCTTCAGTTAATTTCTAAATTTCACATCCATATCGTTTATAATATTTTATATCGATTTATCACTATTTTTATTTATTTTAAAATAGCAAATTTATTCAAAATGACGCTTCGGGCCATAACGCGGTCGTGGCGCTGTTTTTCTTCAGATTTGATTTACACATTTCTGAAAATCTAACCATTGGATCTTCACAAAATTTACATCATTAGAAAGATCTTTTCAAAACAAATCCAACGGTTCCAGTTTCGGGAAAATCCTACGGTCGGATCTCGCGGTATAATCGTTTGAAGTTTCGATTTCAAAATACGAACTGCAGCGTCGTTATTCGATTAAATATAATTATATTTATATATATAAAAATATAATCGATTCTGGCGCTGTTTTTCTTCAGATTTGAATTAAACATCCCAGACAATCCAACCGTTGGATTTTTACAAAGTTGGTGTCATTGGAAAGATATTTCCAAAGCGAACCCAATGGTTGCGATTTCAGGAAAATCCGATGGTCGGATCTCCCAATAATCGTTTGAATTCACGGTTTCAAAATACGAACTACAGCTTCGTTATTCGATATATTTTAATTCTATATATATACATATATTCTTCGATTTCAAAGCTATATTCTTTTCATACATCTGATAAAAATAATATTTTTATCTAACTGTCTTCTACTTCAACACTTCACTATATTTAACAATTCATGTATATACTAAAAATGTGATTTTTTTTATTGTAAAACAATTCATTTCAAAACACTATTATTTTATATAGTTCATATAGGTAATAAAAATAGGATTTTTATCATAAAACAATTTCTTTCAAAACAAGATTATTTTACATAGTTCATATAGATGATAAAAATGTGATTTTTATTATAAAACAATTTATTTCAAAACATGAATACCATTCAACCCATGAATTTCAATTCAACGAATGAATATCGATTCAACACATGAAGGTTTTCTATAGTTTTTATATATATATAGATGAAAATGTGATTTTTATATTTAAAACACGAACACCATTCAACACATGAATTTCAATTCAACGAATGAATATCGATTCAACACGTGCAGGTTTTCTATAGTTTATATATATGGATAAAAATGTGATTTTTATATCTAAAACACGAACACCATTCAACACATGAATTTCTATCCAACAAATGAATATCGATTCAACACATGAAGGTTTTCTATAGTTTATATATATATAGATAAAAATGTGATTTTTATATTTAAAACACGAATACCATTCTACACATGAATTTCAATTCAACGAATGAATATCGATTCAACACATGAAGGTTTTCAATAGTTTATATATATAGGTAAAAATGTGATTTTTATATTTAAAACATGAACACCATTCAACGCATGAATTTCAATTCAACAAATGAATATCGATTCAACACATGAAGGTTTTCTATAGTTTATATATAGGTAAAAATGTGACTTTTATATTTAAAACACGAACACCATTCAACACATGAATTTCTATCCAACGAATGAATATCGACTCAACACATGACGGCTTTCTATTCAACGAATAAATATAGTTTCAACAAATGAAAATAATTCAAACACATGAATATTATTCAAAATTTCGGCCGCATAACGGCAGGGTAGTTAAAACCGGGACCGTCCCTAGTACGGCTCCTCGCTCTACCTTAAAACCTCACGGTTTTTGACAATGGGGAATCATGCATCTAGTTCGCACGCAGGCGGCATGTATATATTTTTCATTTCCACAAACTAATCCTATGTGGTTTCAACCAATTATTTCTTAACCACAAACAGGTATTTTTCAACCACAATCAATCAATATCAACCACAAACAATTCCAATCAACCATTCGCTATCAATCAATTTTCACACCAATCACAACCAATAAATATCGTCCATGGTTTATGGACGAGGGGCATGTGTGTGTGTATATATATATATATATCATTTCACTTCTATTTCAACACATATATAATTTTTACAATGCATATATAACTTATACATCGAACGTACAACTTATACAACGCTTATACATGAAGTGTACAACGCTTGTATAACCCATACATCGACTATATAATTTATACATCGTCGTTTTCCATATCGTTTATAATTTAGAAAACTCACATTGGGTTCCACTCCATCAAAAATAGCAGAAGGCTCAGAAAAATATGCGGTCTCTTCTAGAATGTAGAAGGCGTCCACACGGTCACGATGTTTCCTGTTTCATCGAATTTCGTCAAGAAACGAAAAAGATATGATTTTTCAAAGTTTGCAACGGTTTAAAGGTGTTAAAATCAGTTGAAATAAAACAAAGCCATTACCGCCTTTCGATGTTCAAAATTACGTTTAAGGTTCTCGTCCAATCCGTGAAGTTGCAGCTTGATCGGAGGATACAGGGTCCAAGATGGAGGAACATGCTTCTCGGCGTTGGGGTCTTGGCCAGCTCGACAGTCCCAGGCGGCGGCGGCTCGAAGCTCCGAACTTCGTGGCGTCTGATCTCCGCGCACAGGCGATGGCATGAGGCAAGGCGGCTATGGATGTGGAGAGGAGGTCTTGATCTTCAAAAAGTTCCAAAGGGGGGTCAACGAGGGACGAGGCGGTCGGAATCGGGGCTGGAAGGTTGGAAGGCTCTTCCGCCTTCAATCGGGGAGAGAGAAAAAAAGTTTTTCCTTTTTAATTTTTTTTATTAAATTCTGATTGGCCGGTGGGTTTTAAAAGGTGTTTTTTGACACGACCACCAATCTAAACCCAACGACTGTCAACCCTAGCGTTTTACCCCCTTTCCGAACACAATGGGATATGTTTCGTAGGCCCATTCAACTATTTCAATCAGTTTTCCTTCAATTTAAAGTATATAACATTCAATATTTAATTTGAACGTACATTTCAATTTGCCAGGACCACAAACTGATTCGAAAAATTCCAGAAAAATAAATCTAGTTATGTTTTGACGATATGGTCCCAACAATACTAGTTTCGTCGAATTCTGAGACCGTTTGCAAAAAGCCCCATTTCTAGTCGATCCAATTTAACTATAATTGACCAAAACACGTTTTCCTTTGCCCCGCTTACATACTAGCTTCAAAAATTATGAAATTTGAAACCTAACAATAACTTCACATTCCGGATCCAAAAATAGTTGTTTCGTCGAATTCCGAGGTCGTTTGCAAAATGGCCAATTTCATGGGCTATATAAATTCCATAGCGACCTTTCAGAAAATTCATTTGGCCATAACTTTTGCTTTCCGATATGAAACTTCGATTTTTCAGATTCGTTAGAAAGGTATTCACTAACAGATTTAAATATTTTTGGTTTCACTCAAATCCGTTTTGTTTTGCACCCGGCACAGTCCGACAAAGTTTGAATTCAAATTTTGAAACTACCGCGCCATTTCAGGCCTTGTTTATAATTAGAATTAATTATATTCGTTTTAAATTGTCGATTCAAACTCACTTTTCATCGCTATTATTTAGAATATTTATTTTAAATATTTAAATTCCATTACTTTAGCCAATTTAAAAAAAAATTGGTTCAGATTTCCCGGGTCGTTACAAAAATCGAACCTTTTTTATACTCTACATAAATAAAAATCATATTTTTATTTATAAAAATCCAATCTTTTTAACTTTAAAAATATCACCTTTATAAATTTAAAGAACTCATCTTTTTATTTTTAAAGGACTCATCTTTTTGGTGTTAAAAACCCAATCTTTCCCATTTTAAAAATCTTAGAACTTCATGAACAAAATACATTTAACTTCATGAATAAAAATCATTTAGCTTCCTAAATAAAAATCATATACATTTCTAAATAAAAATCGAAACTTTTCTTTAATAAAAATCTATTTATTTTATTTGCTAAACATATAAGAAAACTGATTATTTAAAATAAACAAAAATAAAAAGAAAAAAACAAAACTTACGGTGGTGTAAAGGGGAGGGGCGCTGGGTCTTGCTGGGGGTTCGTAGGAGTCGTTGCAGGTGTCGACGGTCATCAGGAGGGGGTTGCGGAGGAAGGGGAGAGAGGAGGGGTGCGTGCGCAGGGTGACTTGGCGTCGGTCTCGATTCACGAAAGAGGGAAAGGAGAGGGAGGTGGTTCGTACGAAGAAGGGGGAGGTTGGAGGAAGAGGGGGGCTCCGATCGACTGAGCGACGGTGGGAGGGGGCTGGCGGTGCCATCGCAGGCTGCGTGGTGGCGATTTGAGGCGATGAGCAGGGATCAATTTGTTTTTCCTTTTTTTATCTGTTGACTTATGGTAAGAGACAAGGGGGAGAAAGGAGATTTATATAAATATATATAATTATTTTATATTAATTTCCAAAAAGCACCTTTTTAATTCGAACTTAAAATTGAACCCACCGACTGTCGTCCCCAGCTAATTTCCCCCATTCTGAACACAACGGGACATGTTTCGTAAGCCAATTCAGCTGTTACACTAAGTTTCCATCAAATTTAAAATATAACTCAATAGATATTTAATTTAAACATACATTTCAATTTACCGGGGCCACATACTAACTCGAAAAATTCCAGAAAAATTATTTCTAGCTTCATATTGACGATTCGGTCCTACCAAAACTAATTTTATCAAATTCTGAGACTGTTTGAAAATGGCCATTTTCTAGTCGATAAAAATCAACTCAAACTGGTCAAATGCGTTTTCTGTTACCACGCTCACATATTGATTCGAAAAATTACGAAATTTTAAACCTAGAAATAACTTGACATCACGGATCCAACAAAAGTGGTTCCGTCGAAAACCGAGGTCGTTTGCAAAATTTCCATTTTTAAGGGTCAGAATTCCATAGCGACTATTCTGAATTTTCAACTGGGCATATCTTTTGATTCCCGCTATGAAATTCCAATCTTTCGGATTCATTGGAAAGATATTCACAAATAGATTCTAATATTTTTGGTTTCACTAAAATCCGATTTAATTTGAATCTTGAACATTCATTTGAATTTTGAAATCAATTTATCAAACTACCATGCCATTTTCAATTCCTTTTATATATATAAATAAATATTTATATTCTAACGACGATCTATATAAATATATACGCTCGAATTCAATTCAAAATAAATTTCTCGTCGTTTTTATTTAAAATAATTCATTTTAAATAATCAAAATTCACTAAAACTGCCAAAATAAAATTTTTAATTTGGCTCGGATTTCCTGGTTATTACAATACAAGTGTGTTCATTTTTATTCATTTTGATTTTCAATGGGATTTAACAACTTATAAAAAATAATTACTTAATGACTTGCAACTTTTTTGTATTTTTAACCACAAAGTGCAATTCACTTACATGTTCAATAGCGGACACTTTCCCAAAAAATCCAAGTATGCATGCGTCCAGTTCCAAATAATGGTATGTTAAAATGGGCAATTTTGCCTAGAAAGGGGCATGTTTTCCTATCAATAAACTAACACTGATCCTGCTTCTGTTCTTCACATCACGGTAGTTATGCATATTATTTTATACTTTATTCTGCATTTCTTTATGATATATGAACAACACGAATATATTCGTTTGTATTCATTTTGACATTTTACAGGATTTGTGTTGAAAATTTACAGCCATGGCCATTAAAGTAGAGCACCACTGCAATTCGATCATGGCGATGCTTAGTGTTAGATTTGTTATCATTAGGCTAAAAATTCAAGGACTGTCCTATGCATCTACCAGTAGCAGACTTTGTTGCGCTGTCACTGCTTTATTTTGCATATTGTAATTCTCCATGACTCAATTTTAATATTTTCCTACTGTTTTCCCCCTTTTTATGCATGCCAATTTTCCCTCTCTTCTTGTAATGACCCGCATTGGCAGAGGTATTATGATTAATTTATTTTATTATATAAATGGTGGTTTAGTGAATTAAATGATCGTGGAATTAAATAATAGTGAATATTTAATTAAAATAATAAATTTAAAATATATTTAATTCTAAAATAATCAGAATTGGCTGAAATGACGATATGGTGTGAACTGGATCATCTGTGATATTTTATTCAGTTTAGAATTGAAGTAGAATAACGAATACATTATTTGAACGATAGTTTGAACGTATAATTATATAATAATTAAAACCGAGCTCGAAATGGCGCTGCAGTTCGTAAATTGGTGACTCGAACTTCAACTGAATGTACAGGATTCATTTTAAGCCGGATTTCTGCGAAACAAGAAACGTGTGAAGCTGGTGGAGTATATCTTTCTAATGGAAGAGAAAAATCGGGATTTCATCGTGTAGATTTTGATTTACGTTCAGATCAAATTTTAGAAAAGTCGCTGTGGAATTCCTTTATAATTTGCAACGCTATATTTACGTTACAAAAGGGTTTTCAAAATATTTGAATATCAGGTTTGAATTTAGACGAGGTTCTCTTGGGACATAGCGATAATTTAATTTAGAGAATTTTACCGTAATTTTTAATTAATTAAATAAGAGACTTTTTATTTGGAGTACTTGGCACTCTGTATCGACATTTCAGGGTTTCACAATATGAGTTCATCTACCGGTATTATTATATTTTTGGGATCGTGGCACCGAGCTGATTACAACGGTATGTTTACTTCTATCTACAACAGTTTGTAAAGGAAGGAAATTTCTTTATTTCATGATGGGGTACACTAAAACTTTTACACATGAAATATCCTAATCTATGTATGATCAAGACAAGTCCAAGCTATCCTATTTTCAGCCGGAACCTCACCTATAAAACACGAGAAACCAAGTCTCAGACAGAATCCGATCAAATAAATGTTCAAAAGAAATTCATATTAATTCATAGTTTCGAAATCCACAAGCCTTCTTTTCCATTCTCTGTTGGTTTCAAAGCACGCGGTTGCGAGAGCCATCTGAACATTTGAACGTTGCAGCAAACCAGGAGTTGCGCAACTTCTAAATAGCGCCTGTTCAACGCGGTGAGAAACAGATGTCGCGGTCATCATGGGGTCATCCTCGCTGGTTCTAGAGGCGACAGAAGGGTTGGGGGGTGTTCAACTGTTAAGCGGAAGGAGGTTGGGATCGTTGCAGGATATGGGAGCGGAGCTGAAGACATGAGTGGGAGATGAAGGGCTCGTGGAATGAGGAGTGAGCACCCAGATTGATGAAGTTTGGTGAATAGGAGACTGGAGGCACGAAGTTGCTGTTTGGTCTGAGCAGAAGTGGGGGTGGTGAAGTCTGTTGGTTGAATCATGGAGTCAGATTTATGGAGCAGAAACTCACGACATTTCCTTGTTCGAGGAAAAGGAATGACAGTAGTTAGTTTTGGAAGTAAAGAGTATCATTCTTGGGTAAAGGAGTTGAGTTTGTTTTGCTGTATAGGAGAGAATAGTAAGACAAGGAAGAAGGGTGGTTACGGGTCTGGGCTAGGAAGGAATGGATGTTGGGCCGAACTTCAAACGCAAGGCCCAATGAAGAATTTAAAGTTAAGTTATTTAATTTAAATAGAATATCAAAACTTGTAAATCAAATATCTTCCTCATACAGTATCGAAATCAGACGAAACAAGATCCGTTGGGATCGCATGGACGGACACTACACGATGACACTGACTGGATGTCCATCGGAGCTCGTTACAATTTATGGCGAAATAAATTGTCTGATCAGAATCAACTAATGCAAACCGTTATTTAATGGCTAACGCGCAAATGTGAATAAATCTCACTGTCTCTGAACAGTTTATAATTTCATGTTGTATTTTTAGAACTGTTAGATATTGGCCGATTGAATGTGTGTTGACTGTTTGATTGAACTACTAGTCAGTTAGTTGAATTTCTATATTGATTCTGTTTAACAGAATATATCATATGGAACTGAAAGTGATGTTATCTATATTGTTTAACATCTGCGATGCAGGGAAACAGGTTGGAGGAATCCAACTGGATTCCTCAACATTTATTTTACTGTTTTCATATATTGTGATATATGATGTGTTATATAATCTGTTATGGATTATGGGTGTTGGAATGATATTGATCATTTTTATTCGATATTTTAAATATCATAAATGACCCTGGGATGTAAAAAGAATTGTTTCAATGTATATTGAAATAAAGGGAATTTATAAAATCAACAGATTTTGTAAAAGGAAATATTTCGAAAGTAAATAAAAAGGGAAATCATTTGTAAAGTGAAGAACTGTAACTAAAAGTAAATCTTTATAAATGAATAGTTTATTCGAAAAGAATAATAGAAGCTAATCGATGTTAGTTTAATCGATTAGAGTTAAAGCAAAGGAGTTAATCGATGTTAGTTTAATCGACTAGAGTTAAAGCAAAGGAGTTAATCGATGTTAGTTTAATCGATTAGAGTTAAAGTAAAAGGAGCCAATCGATGTTAGTTTAATCGATTAGAGTTAAAGCAAAGGAGTTAATCGATGTTAGTTTAATCGATTAGAGTTAAAGTAAATTAGTTAATCGAATATAGTTTATTTGAATAGAAAGTAAAATGAGTTAATCGAATATAGTTTATTCGAATAGAAGTAAAATGGGTTAATCGAATATAGTTTATTCGAACAAAGTAAAATGAGTTAATCGAATATAGTTTATTCGAAAGTTGCTAAGTGAAATGAGTAAATCAATAGCGTTAGTCCAATAGAGTTAATTGATAAGTGTTAATCGAATAGAGTTAAGTGAAAAGAGTCCATCGAATATAGCTATTTGAAGGAGGGTTAAGTAAGGAAGTTAGTAAAAGGAATATAAAGTGAACTTTGCCTATTTCAAAGTTAGAAATGTTGTTCAGTTAAGGTCTGAGAGGTAGTTCTACCCCAACTTGATTGGCTTCATTTTTAACTAAGGAATAGTTAAGGTTCGGCAGTAAAGGAAATGGTTTGAGTTGGCATCGCGATGGTTTGTTTAAACATCTATCTAAGTCCAATGAAGAAGCTTTGGAAATGTTTTCCAAATAAGAAGCCAGCATGTTTTCTAATAAAGAAAACAAGAAATGGAAATGTTTTCCATTGTTAATAACATATATTTTCGAAATTTAGAAACGTAATCAAATGTTGAATATAGGGAAACATGAGATGAAAATGAACTAAGGAGATGAATGTTAAATGATGTTTGATCGATATAATTTCCATTTTGAAATAATATCGTTGTTTGCACACTTGTTTTTATTCGATAGTCAAATCACAGACTATCGAAGTTTTGACCATTTTAACGTTGTTAATATGGAGAGACCGGTTGGATTATTATCCAAAGAACCACTCTGTAATGGCACAAGTGTTGCGAATCATATATGCCAAAGGAAATTGAAGACGGAGTTATGCAAGGGCTATCCTGTTTACAGAATAGTGCCTTCGGTTCATCCTGTTCCTGCATGACTTGTATGGACGGATGTCTGACAAAGTATTTCTAGACGATCACATATATTGATTTCTCCAACCGTACCAAGAGTGGAAGCGGAGAAGGAAACTTCTTTTAGCTAACAGATAATGTATGGTTGAGGATGTCAATCGGTGATTTGATGGATTTGATGATGTGGCATTCAAAGTGAATCTGGTGTGATGATAAAGCGCAGCTTATAGCCTCACATCCGGTAAATGACAGAAATCGGGCAGGCAGCATGGCTATGTCGGTCGCAACGAAGTAGGGTGTATAATCACCTGATCTAGAGTTTCATTTACTTCTAAAAATCTATTGTCGATACTGTCCCATTCGGGAAACGGTTGCTGATCCCAGCCGTTGGTGATATACATTCGATACACTCAAGCAAATGAGTGGTCGGTCATGTGTGGCCGGGTTGCAAGATGTTCTTGTTGAACCCAGTGTATTCCTCTCTAGAGGTACACTAGTGAAAGGTGGTTCCATACCTTGTCATAGTTGGAAATCCATTACCCAATACGTGCTTGCGGTTTTGATTGTATACTATATATGTAGAATGTGAGATGAAAGCGTTCTGCTAGATGATTATTATATTGTGCTGATAGACATTACTATAATATCAAAAGGTTTTGATATAAAGATATTTTAAATTCTCATAAGGGAAAAACCCGTTCCGTTATACGGCGTGGTGTTATGAGATATCGATTACCTGATTGAACTGTTTTAAACTGTTTTACTCACACCAGTCCCATGACTGACCCGGAGTTTATTTTGTTTTGTTTTCCCTAAACTCTTGGGTGCCTAAATTTGTACGGGCAGTCAAGTAGTCGGGATTTACAGATGCAATTGAAGAGCTGGAGTAGGAGGCTTCAGGATTATAGCTATAGTTATTTCCGCTGTGTTGTAAGTGTCGTACTTTGATAATGATACGTATATTCAAGTAAATATTTGTATTTCAAAGTTATGTTATGAAATATATTTATTCGTTCCGCTGTGAGGTTCGTGTTACTCTGATGTTGTGTTCTTCTTCTTCTTCTGTTCTAAGTTTCTATCTTATCTATCCTCACTCTCTAATGTCTTTCACTAATTACTAGAATTTTTGGATGTTTTGGTTATTTACATCGTGTTTATGTCGATAACCAAAGTCGCTCGAAATCTGGGTTATTACAGTTGGTATCAAAGCAGAAGGTTAATTGATTAACTTGGCTCTGTGGCGTGACTCGGTAGAGATAGGGTTAGTAATACCCTAGATTGAATTTGAGTGCATATATACGAGTGAGCGTATTTGTATTGGATATAAAAATAATTTTATATTGCGGAGATTTATTGGTTGAGTTCTTTATGGGTTCTGGTCGATCAGTTTGATCCACTGTATCGGTAGGAGTTTATAAACACTCGAATACGATGGGTCAACACGATATGTTTTGAAAAGAGGGTAAATTAAAATAAGTTTACCCAAGGTATATCTTGATATAGAGAAGATATATATATATATCAAAATTGTAATATATTGGATATATTGGTTGTTATTATAATCGAGTAAGATTATAAATTAAATGGTTATGTAAATAACCAATCAGAATTCATAAAAGTGAAATACGTGAAATCAGATGAGTTAAATCTGAAATTTAAACCAGAAATTGAATTAAAACTCTGGAAAACTGGATAAGTGTTTGTAAATGGATTTGGATTAAAAATAAGGAAAATTTAAGATCCTAGGAGATATTAAATTGTTTTACAAGTAGTGTGAATTTTATTTTGAATGGAATTTCGAAGTGGAAATGTTTAGAAATGGTTTTATAGTATTGAACTCACTTCGATCACTGGAAAATAGATTCTGATGATGACAGCTGCATCATCAGTATTCATTTTCGAGTTGTAAGTGACGAATTACTACTAGAGATACTGTTTTGAAATTGTTTTGGGAAAGACAAGTTGTATTGAATTTCAAATGGGATTTATAATAAAGAATGTATAAAGAAAGTTTGAAATAGGAATTGAATATAAAAATTCAAAGGGAGTTTGAGTATATGAAATTCAATGGAATTGAAATAGGAATTGAATATTGAAATTCAAAGGGAGTTAAAATATATGAAATTCAATGGAAGTGATATAGAATTTGAATAGAGGAAATTCGAATATAGAAATCAAATAGAATTTGGCATAAGAGAAATCAAATAGAATTTGACATAAGAGAAATCGAATAGAATTTGACATAAGAGAAATCGAATAGAATTTGAATAAGAGAAGTGACATAGAAATTGAATAAAGGATTTGAAAAGGAATTTGAATATTTGTAATTCAAATTGAATATAGAAATTTAAAGGAGTTTAAATATATGAAATTCAAATAGAATTTGAATTAGGAAAATTCAGATAGAGTTAAAAGGGAATTTGAATATAGGATTCAAATGGAATTTGAGTATAGCATTCAAAGGGGATTTAAGGATTTATATTCGAAATTGAAAATGAACGTAAGTTGAAAATGGAGTTCAAATTAGTTGTAAGCAAGTTAAAATATATTTGAACATGTCATGTTCAAATATAAAAGTGAAATAGACTAAAGGAGTAAATCAACAAAATTTAATTAACAAATTTAGTTAAAACGATCGGTATAGTTAAAATAGATTGGGCAGGTATAAATATGCATGAGATAGGTATGGATAAGGATAATACAAGAGTTATAAATAGATTGCTCGACAAAAGGTATGTATTTAATTCATATATGAGATTTTATGCGCAGTATCGGCTAGCCGCTTGGCTTTTTCTTTTTCTTTTGGATTGGTGAGGGCCATGGGAGGCTATTTGAAATATCCCGATGCACCTAGTACAAAGCAGGTTATGGCGAATTTTTCCGGAAATTTAAGGAGTTAGAATATTTTTTAAGATAATTTGATAGTTAGAAATCAACGTATCGATATATATATATATATATATATATATATATATATATATATGTATATATATATATATATATATATATATAGAAGTCGATAAGGAAACGAACTTAGAAATATAATAGTAAAATAAAAAAGGAAGACTAAGAATAAAACCCAGTAATAATAGAAAGAGAAAGCGTATACGTGTTTAGAAGTGAATAAGTTATTGTATGGTATTGATTATTCGAGCAAGTAGTCATATCTGTTTTGACGTTATAAATGTTATTCAGTCAAGGTCTGAGAGGTAGTTATACCCCAACTTGATTGATTTCATTATTAACAAATAAATAGTAAGATTCAGGCTCGAAGATCAATGTTGAATAAGAGTTAGTTGAATATAGTATTTGGGTTGTCGTAACGATGTTTTACACAACATCCGTTTTAACCCAAATAAGTGTAAACTTGGAAATAGAATAATAAATATTTCCTAAGTATAGAAATAAACGAGATCGGAAAAGAGATAAGTAATTGGGGTATTTTCCAATTATAAATAGGATTATAAAGGTTATTGGTTTAGAAAATAAAGGAAGGCGATATTCGGGGATGTTTTCCAAGTAACATAAAAGGCCAATATGGTTATTGAAAATAATTGGTTAACAAATATTGATAAAGAAATAGAGAAGTGATTTAACTAATGGAATATTAATTAAGGGCTCAGTTGAATTTGAAAAAGGAAAATTTGATTTTTGAAAGGAGTAAACTGTTTAAAAACTCCCAGGGAAAGACTATTTGAATTAAAAACAAATTTAACAGAAATTTGTGAAAACAAGTTTGAATTAAAATAAAGCTAGTAAAGTGGTAACTGAGATTGAATTAGAATGATATCAAGACCAATTGGATTGTGAGATTCAAATTTGTAGTGTAATGTGATAATCAAGTTTAAAGTTGGGAATCGAGGAGAAACTCAAGTTAAAATGATATTTGGCTCGGATATAAGTGAACGGTTGTGTTGTGGATAAAAGCAGATTGGAATTTGATTGGGATGACCCTTGTAACTGCTGAATTGATAACATGTGGAAAGGATAAAATGATATGTCGACAAAAGGTACAAGTTTATATTTCTATTGGATATAAGATTTATGAGCCGATTGGCAAGCCGCTTGGCAAGCTGCTTGGCTGTTTGATTTTCTTTTAGGATAGAGATGGCCCAGAGAGGCAAGTTGGAGTTTGACCGATTGACCAGTACAAAGGAGATGCTGGCGGAATTTTTCGAGGAGTTAAGGCATTAGAAAATCTTCAGGATTTTTGAAACTTTTCGTTGTTAAAAATTAAATAAAAATTTAATTGAAATTAAATTGGTTCAGTTGAAACTGAAGTTAAGAAGTGAACAAATATGTTCTAACCAGTCGATAGGTGTAACAACCCGAAAATCTGGGCCAGTGTAAAATTTTTATTTTGGCCATTTTAGCGAATTTTGAATATTTAAAATGAATTATTTTAAATAATATCTACGAGAAATTTATTTTCAATAGCATTAGAACGTATATATTATATACGTCGTCGTTAGAATATATAATAATTATATATAATTATAAAAGGAATTGAAAATGGCGCGGTAGTTCGATAATTCGATTTCAAACTTCAATTGAATGTACCGGGTGCAAAACAATCCAGATTTTAGTGAATCTAAAAACATTAGAATCTAATTGATGATATCTTTCCAACGAATCCGAAAAATCAAGATTTCATAGTGGGAATCGAAAGATATGTCCAGTTGAAAATTCTGAATAGTCGCTATGGAATTCGGGCCCTTAAAAATGGAAGTTTTGCAAATGACCTCGGATTTCGACGAAACCAGTTTTGTTGGGTCCGTGATGTCGAGTTATTGCTAGATTCCAATTTTCATAATTTTCTGAATCAGTATGTGAGCGTGGCAAAGGAAAACGCGTTTGACCGGTTTTAGTTGATTTTAATCGATTGGAAAATGGCCATTTTTCTAACGGTCTCAGAATTCGACGAAACTAGTTTTGTTAGGACCGTATCGTCAATACGAAGCTAGAAAATATTTTTCGGGAATTTTTCTAGTTAGTATGTGACCCCGGTAAATTGAAATGCGCGTTCAAATTCAATATATAGAGTTATATGTTGATTTTAACGGAAACAGATCGAAACGATCAAATCAGCTTACGATACATATCCCATTGTGTTCGAAATGGGGGTGAAACGCTATGGACGACAGGCGGTGGGCCTCGTTTTGAGATCGAAAATAAAAGTTGCTTTTTGGCAAAAAAATAAATTAAAATAAATAATAATAATAATAACCCTCTCTATACCCTGCCCCCCCCCCCCCCACGTTCTAATTTCATTTTTCAGAAATCAAAAGAAAAAAAACAAAAAAAAAGAGGACCGACGATGGCCATCGTGCCTCCAGGCGGAACCGCGCCACCGCCCTCCGCTTCCATCCCCCTCGCGCCGACGATCCGACAAGAGCCCCCCCTCCTTCGCGTTTCTCTCTCCCCCTCTGATAGAACCCGCGCCCAAAACCCGCCTTCGCTCCGTTCAGTTCAGGCGGCTCCACCACCGATGGGACCACCGAACGGCATGCCCTTCTAGGCGTTCGTGGAGGAGGGTCGGGTGCTTCGTTCGCCGCCGCTAGATGGACCTCCAGTCATTTCAGGGTGGTGCAATACCGAACCCTAGGAAGCGAGCAACCTGTAGCGCGATACAGTGAAGATGAAGCATTGTCTAGAAAGAAAATTATACAGTGAGTGTTTTCTTATGTGCTTAGTTTAATTAATTTAGTAATTAGTTTTTGAACATAAAAAGTATGGATTTTTGAACATATAAATTATAGATTTTTAGAAACAAAAAGTTTAGATCTTTAGTCAAATAAAGATTAGATTTTTAAAGTGTTAAAGGTCGGATTTTTATGATAAGAAAAATATAATCTTTTCTCTATTTATAGCAAAGTAAAAATGTGATTTTTATACATTGAACATCGAAGTAAAAATATGATTTTTATATATTGAACATCGAAATAAAAATATGATTTTTATATATTGAACATCGAAATAAAAATATGATTTTTATATATTGAACATCGAAATAAAAATATGATTTTTATATATTGAACTTCGAAATAAAAATATGATTTTTATATATTGAACATCGAAATAAAAATATGATTTTTATATATTGAACTTCGGAATAAAAATTCAATTTTTATATATGGAATAGCGAAGTAAAAAATTCGATTTTTATATATGTAGTGGCTACGGGCAACGATGATGACGAAGATGTGATAGCAATGAAGATTTCTATCAATGAAGTGCCGTGGAGCTAGGATAGCTATTTGTGAGAATTTCTCACCTTTCAATTTCTTTTTCTAGTTATATATATATACTAGGATGCAGACGGTGCTTAGTAGCACCCGACACAATCGTCCACAGACCATGGACTTGTTTGTTTGGTTGCATAAATTAATTTGATGATTTGGTTTGAATGGAATTGTTTGGTGAAATGAAATTGATATGATTGATGTGTGAATGGCGTGGGCCTTCACTAGACCGGGGATAAGGCTAGGCCTCGTCCCGTTTCTAGTATCGTGCCGTTATGCCGCCGAAATTTTCTAAAATATGTTAGAAAAATAAAAATATCATTTTATTTAAAGAGTGAACTGAATAGAAATTCATATGTTAAAATAAAATGTAGTATCGTTAAAAATATAATTTTTAACGTGAATATGAATATAGTGAAAGTGAATAAAATAAAATATTCATTTACAAACCGGACGGTTTGTTTATGTACACCTATTTGAAGGACATTGATTGGGTCGATAAATTTTACACATCGCCCAACTGCACGAATAAAATATTTGTTTGATTGTTTGAAACCCCACACGGGTGTTGGGATGAAATTTGAAGTTCACTCATCCTGATTGATTAAATATGTCCATCGATTGATTGACAGGCTGTTATAAGCGTTAAATATCTATATTTGATGCTTATACAGTGTAGTGCACTTTGGTTGATGGTTGATTATTTTTCAATGCTATTATATGCGTGTGATGCATGGAAATCCATATAATTAATTTTATATGGTGATTGATTGGGCCTCATTCCAATTTAGAAAATAAAGAATAATATAAAATAAAGGTTCATGTGTTGACAGTACTCATCCATTGAGATTGGTCATGTGTTGAACGAAATATTTTAGTAATAAAATTTACATCTTTATCAATATAAAATAAAGGTTCATGTGTTGACAGTACTCATCTATTGAGATTGGTCATGTGTTGAACGAAATATTCTGATAATAACAACTATTTTGAAAAAGGAAATATTTGAAATAGAATATTTGAAAATAGAAATTTATGAAGCCGTGTTGATTATATTGACGCCATTTTGATGTGAACGATATTTATATCGATTTTAAACGATTTCGAAATGAATTGAATTGAAAACGATTTCGAAATGAATTGAATTGTAAACGATTTCGAAATGAATTGAATTGAAAACAATTTCGAAATGAATTGAATTAAAAACGATTTCGAAATGAATTGAATTGAAAACTATTTCGAAATGAATTGAATTGTAAACGATTTCGAAATGAATCGAATTGAAAACGATTTCGAAATGAATTGAATTGTAAACGATTTCGAAATGAATTGAATTGAAAACGATTTCGAAATGAATTGAATTGAAAACGATTTCGAAATGAATTGAATTGAAAACGATTTCGAAATGAATTGAAAACGAATTCAAATTGAATTGAAAACGATTTCAAAATGAATTGAATTGAAAACGATTTCGAAATGAATTGAATTGAAAACGATTTCGAAATGAATTGAATTGAAAACGATTTCAAAATGAATTGAAAACGAATTCAAATTGAATTGAAAGCGAATTGAAATGAATTCAAATTGAAATGAAATTTGAATTGAATAGAAATGAATTTTAAAACGAATTTATAAAGAAGAATTCAATTTTGATTTGAATTGAAATGGAAGTTGAAATTGCTTTTGAAACGAATTTTAAAACTATTTATATAATTCGTTTTAAATAGAAATCGATGAAATATATATTATATATATTATATATATAATATAATGGCCTGAATAGAACGCGCCGCGCCGCGGCAGTTCGTGAATTTCGACCATTTATTTCAAACGGACATTACGGGAGATCCGACCGTCGGATTCTCCTAAAACTGGAACCGTTGGGTTCGTATCGAAAAGATCTTTCTAACGAATATTAGAAATTAGAAATCTAACGGTTGGATTTGGAGATATGTCCAAATCAAATTCGAAAAAGGTCGTTGTAAGTGCAGTTCGATGGCCATTTATGGAAATCGATTGTACAGGCCTTGATAAAATTATTAAAAATAGTAATAATTTGTGTAAAATCATAAGAAATGATTTGTGAAGATTTGGGATGAAAAACTCCATATTTGAAAAGATAAAAATATATTTTTATCGAAATGAACTAGTTTTGAACTAGAAATATAATTCTATTTATTTTTAAATAAATAAATTGAATTTGAAATGGTTTTGAAAATAACCAAAATTTCCAATGATTGCATTGGAATGGATTTGAATCGAAATTGTCTTCGGAATATTTCGATGTTGGATTTCGTGATTATACAAATGTTGTTATGGAAATTTGAAAGATATATATATATATATATATATATATATATATATATATATATCGTTATTTCCAATGCGATATTTGCTAGTCGTAGAATTTGATATTGAATATAAGCCGGTATATTTTCTATTCAGAGCCTTGTATTGAATATCAAACGTGATTTGGGTTTGTCGTGAATGGTGTCTTCACTAACACTGTTCTTGAACCCAGTTGAGAAAAGATTAAATCTTTTTGTTTAGATTTAACGAAGTGTACCAATTAAATAATATTTAATTGGAATTGAATTGATATTGATTTTTGGGTTTATCGTGAACAGTGTTTTAAATAACACTCGTTCTTTAACCCGATAATTAATGGAATGTGATTTTGGGTTTATCGTGAACCGTGTTTTAAATGACACTGATTCTTTAACCCAGTTAACGATAAAAACTAAGTGGAGTTTTAATGAATCTTTAATTAGATTGAAACAATCGAAAATGGAGTATCACCAGTTTTGCTCCAGGCGATAGTTAAATCTTTAATTAGATTTGAACGTGAAATGGTAATTGAATTTACCGATAACACTGTGGTGTTAGATATGAAGTATTACCAGTTTTACTTCTGAGACGACCCGATTTCCCGTTCTCACGGAAACAAGGTTATCTTTTGGAATATAACACAGAAACAGATAATAGCAGAACAGAATTAAATAAATACACCAGATAATGAACATTAGAATATACTGGATAAAGTAATCATCAGAGTTACACAATATACAGGATCTTACTTAGTACAAATACAGTTCAGCTATACATAAATGTCTACAGCGGAAATAAACAAAATATGTACAATAGGAGCTGAACAGCATAAAAAGAAATAAATGATAGAATCCATCTTCAGCTCCATCTATCCAGAAAGAACCAGCTAAACCTGAATACAAGGCTGCCCGTGTAGAAAAAGGGGCACCCGAGTTTGAAAGTGAAACAAACTACGAGTCAGTCATGGGACTGGTATGAGAAATCCACTCAACACATATATAATTGGCTAATCACAGGACCACGCCACTTTCGTGGAACGGGTTTTACTCCATTGGATTGCCAGTGCTTTAAAACAAATCTTTCTTTTAAACATCGCTATGCTTTTTATAAAATGAAGCCGTTATAAGACTCAGTTCCCATCACACAATGCAACGCAAACCGGAGGATAGAGTTTTTACCTTATAACAGCCAAAATATGCTTGATACGAATAAAACAAAGGCATTTGATATTATTGCTAGTGTTTATATGTTTTGAAAGCAATTTCAAATCATAACAATCAATCATAGACGACATGAGCGTCCCATGCCACTATGTCGCCAAATATATATATACGATCGAAACCGCATCGTCACGTATTTGGAAATTGGATTTCCGTCATGAACCGAGGCAAAAGATAGTCCTCACCGAATTCGAGACGCTCTAGCCCGTGTCCCAGGCAAGTACTCAGTCAAGCCTTTGGATCGTCAGGGCCGGTCCACCGATGTGGATTAAAATTCCTGAACACTGCGTTTCCCCGCCCTTTGGGGCGTAAACGAGCCAACGAATGACTCCATCGGACCCGGATCGTCCGATCAAACCGAGGCGCCTCGCAACAGCAACAACCACATAGGTGAAAAGTATATAAATGTCAGGGCTGGTAGGTCACTGACACCACCCTAGCTAGAAAGAAACGCATGTCCTCCCTGAGGTCCTTCCTCCCGTTTCTGGTTCATACCGGGGTGTGAGGCTCGCGAATTCACGTTATACACAAAGCTACGTCACACAGACTATGCTTTGATCATCAACCACAAGACTTTGCTTTGCAACAAAAGCCTTGATCATATGCCACTTAGGCGTGCCACACAGGCAATCCACTCCATGCGACTGATTTCTGTTAATACATAACCTCTAAGCTCGTACGTCTCAGAGAAGGGCGTTAAGCAAGAGAATAAATTCTCCGCCGCCAAACAGATATATATTTAACAGAGATCAATCAACACAGAACAAAATCCAATGTCAGACACACAGTCCATTTACAAGTCCGTTCTGGGTCTGAACGAAACCGGAGGCACCAATTCCTCGCATATCCGTACAATTAACACTATGTTTGGACGGCTACTACTTCAATTCCTTCATGGTAGCTACTCCAATCACGAGCATCAGTAGCGCCCATCCATCCAACGTGGAGATCGTCGGTCTTCAGTCGTCTTCGACTCTTCGACTTCTCAACGTCGATCGATTATTTGAAATGAGATAAACTCGGCCTTTTCAAATAACCCACGTATATTTAGATTTTCAAACCAATTAATCACAGGGTTGAACTATTCAACATTCACATTTCAGTTGTTTAGTTATAATTTTCACGTCAAATACATTCAACCATCACATATCAAGCAAACACAGCAAAATTGGTTTATTTTCACTCTATATCGTCTATAGCACTTAATAACGATATATCGCCATTTTTTTTTTATTTAAAACAACCATATTTAATTAAACGACGTTTCAGGTCGTGTCGACGCACTGGCGCTGCTTTCTACTAATTTTTTTTTACACATATAGGAAAATCTAACCGTTGGATCTTCACAAATTTTACATCATTAGGAAGGTCTTTTCAAAACGAACCCAACGGTTCCAGTTTTAGGAAAATCCGACGGTCGGATCTTCCACACTAACCATTTGAAATTACGATTTCAATTTACGAACTGCAGCGTCATTATTCGATTAAATATAATTATATTTATATATATAAATAAATATAATCGTTTCTGGCGCTGTTTTTCTTCAGAATTGAATTAAACATTCCAGACAATCCAACCGTTGGATTTTAACAAGGTTGGTGCCGTTGGAAAGATTATTCCAAGGCGAACCCGACGGTTGAGGTTTCGGGAAAATCCAATGGTCGGATTTCCCGCACTAGTCGTTTGAAATCACGGTTTCAAAATACGAACTGCACGGCTTCGTTTCGTTTTAATTTTATTTATATTTATATATCTATATAAATATAGTTCATTCAACAATTTCAATATCGTTTTCACTTCAAAAATTTTTCTAACGCCTTAAATTTTGGAAAAATTTCGCCATAACCTCCCCTGCACCGGGAGCATCGGGAAATCGCAAATAGCGTCCCGGTCCTTCGAATCTCAAAAAGAAAAAGAAAAAGCCAAGCGGCTAGCCAACAGGCTCAAAATCATCACCCAAACAAATCAGTAAATGTGTACCTATTTGTCGGGCACAAAATTTTATTCCTCTTCTCTAGCCCCTTTGCTATAACCTGTTCAATGAATATTGCATGTACATATATATACAGTTCTTATCATTTATCAATTTCTATTCGACTTCATATTTGATTTCTATTTGGTTTAAAAACTCCATTTATTCTAATGTTACATAAATAGGTGCAAATCATTTCATTAGCTAATTAATGAATATTTCAACTCATATATGTTTATTTTGAACAAGTGGCTATTTTTAACACTTCACATTTCAACGATTTATGCATACAAATAAAATGTGATTTTTATTGTAAAACAATTCATTTCAAAACACTATTTTTCTATATAGTTCATATAGTCGATAAAAGGTGATTTTTATTATCAAACAATTTATTTCAAAATATGAATCCCATTCAACACATGAATTTCTAAACAACGAATGAATATTAATTCAACACATGAACGTTTTCAATAGTTTTATATATAGATAAAAAATGTGATTTTTATTATCGAACAATTTATTTCAAAATATGAATACCATTCAACACATGAATTTCTAAACAACGAATGAATATCAATTCAACACATGAATGTTTTCAATAGTTTTTATATATAGATAAAAATGTGATTTTTATTATCGAACAATTTATTTCAAAATATGAATACCATTCAACACATGAATTTCTAAACAACGAATGAATATCAATTCAACACATGAATGTTTTCAATACAATGAATAATTATAGTTTAAGCTGATGAAAATAATTCAAACACACAAATATTATTCAAAATTTCAGCAGCATAACGGCAGGGTAGTTACACCGGGACCGTCCCTAGTACGGCTCCTCGCTCTACCTTAAAACCTCGCGGTTTTTGACAATGGGGATCATGCATCTAGTTCGCACGCAGGCGGCATGTATATATTTATTTCATTTCCACAAACTAATCCTATGTGGTTTCAACCAAATATTTCACAACCACCAATGGGTATTTTTCAACCTCAATCAACCAATATCAATCACAAACAATCCCAAACAACCATTCCATTTTCACAACAATTTCAACCAATAAATATCGTCCATGGTTTGTGGACGAGGGGCGTATATATATATATATATATAGATATAGATATTTATATATAGCTATTCACTTTTATTTTCCACACATATATAGATATATAAAAAGAAATTGAAGAGTGAGAATTTCTCACCAGTAGCTATCCAATAACATGACTCTTCCTATATGGAAATCTTCGCCTATTTCGTCTTCTTGTCGCTTTCGTTTCCCGTATTCTCTACATAGATAAAAATCAAATTTTTACTATGTTATTCAATATATAAAGATCATATTTTAAAAACAAAGATTATATTTTTAATATTCTCTTGATGTAAAAATTATATTTTTATTACTTTAAAAATATGAGAATCATATCTTACTTCTTCTACTTAACAAAAATTCCGACTTTTCTCTTTTTAAAAATATGATCTTTATTTTTGCAAGTTCAAATCTTTTTCTACTAAAAGATTAAACCTTTTTCTATTTCAAAGTTTATATTTTTCTATTTCAAAGTTTAAAACCTTTTTTTTTTCTATTTCAAACCTTTAAAATAAACTCAGTTTTTATTTCTTCTTTTCTTTTAAAAATTCTGTTTTTATTTTCTTTTAAAAATTCTGTTTTTATTTTCTAAAATAATTCTGCTTTTAAATCATTTCAAAAATTCTGTTTTAATTTTCTAAAAAAAATTCTGCTTTTAAATCTTTTCAAAAATTCTGTTTTAAAATCCTTTATAAAATCAGTTTTTGCCTTCTTTAAAAATCAGTTTATATTTCTTTTAAAAAAATCCAGTTTTAAAAATTCTTTAAAAATTCTGTTTTAAGATCTTTTATAAAATCAGTTTTTGCCTTTTATAATTTCAGTTCATAAAACTGAAAAAAACAGTTTTCAAATCTTAAAAAAAAAAATACAGTTATTAGTTTTTAAATCGTTTTATAAATCAGAAATTATAAAACAAAAATAAAAATAAATATAAAAATAAAATTACCTAAATCACTCACCGATAGCTGGCGAAGGGGAGGAGGCGTCGTCGGCGGCTCTGAGGCGGCGTTCGGAGGTTCGCGGTCGGGTTCGAGGGTTGCTTCGGGGTGCTGCTTCGATTTGCGAGGATGTCTGGAGGGAGGAGGCGCTGCTTCGATGGAAGGGGGAGGTCGTGCGGTGGGGGTTCGACGAAGGGTTCGTCGGCGGGTTGAGGGTCAGGCGGCGCGATTTAGTTATTAGGTTTTCTTCTTTTTTTTTTATTTGTTTTCTGGATAATGAATCGGGGGGGGGGGGGGGGCAGTTGAAGAAGAAAAGGAGGGAGTTTATTTTTTTTTTATTTTATTATTTAATTATTAAATTTTGCACAAGGGTTGACTTTTACATACGACCTCGAAACGAGGTCCACCGCCTGTCGTCCATAGCGTTTTACCCCCATTCCGAACACAATGGGATATGTATCGTAAGCTGGTTTGATCGTTACAATCAGTTTCCGTTGAAATTTACATTTAAATCCTTATATTGAATTTTAAACGTACATTTCAAATTACCGGGGTTACATACTAACTAGAAAAATTCCAGAAAAATATTTTCTAGTTTCGTATTGACGATACGGTCCTAACAAAACTGGTTTCATCGAATTCCGAGACCGTTTGAAAAATGGCCAATTTCTAGTCGATTAAATTCAACAGAAACTGGTCAAACGCGTTTTCTTTTTCCACGCTCACATATTGATTCGAAAAATTATGAAATTTGAAACCTAGCAATAGTTTGACATCCTGGATCCGACAAAAGTGGTTTCGTCGAATTCCGAGGCCGTTTGCAAAATATCAATTTTCAAACTGACTTACTATTTCTAATGCACTAATTTATTGAAATATTCTATTTCAATGGTTCAAATTGCTTTGAAATAATCAATTTAAAAATTTTAAATTGGCTCGTATTTTCCGGGTTATTACAATCTCCCCTACTTAAAACTTTTCGTCCTCGAAAAGGAAACAACAGTAAAGTAGGAAATAAAATGTAAATGCAAAGTATGATAAAGGTACCTTGCAACGGAGTCAATCAGAGATATCTACTCGGCATCTAGGATAAGCTTTCTGAATGCTCTCCTCAGTTTCCCAAGTACAATCTCGCGGATCTCCACTCCATTGCACTTTAACTAAGTGAACCTTTTTGTTTCACAGCTCTTTGGTTTCTTTGCCGATGATCTTCAGCGGCTCTCGCCTCACGGCTAATTCTGGAGTAATTTCAATGTCCTGTTGAGCTGCTTCTTCCACGATCAAGTCTGGATCATGAACGTGCTTTCGAAGTTGAGATATATGAAGTACATCATGCACTCCAGGCAACCAGTCTGGCAGTTGAACCCTAGAAGCAAGAGTTCCAATCCGTTCCAGAATAGGAAACGGACCAATGAATTTGGGTGCCAACTTTCCAGTTTTACCGAACCGGATAACTCCTCTCATCGGCGATACTTTCAAATATACATAGTCGCCAACTTCAAAGGATATATCTCTTCTTCTTCTATCGGCATAGCTCTTTTGTCGGCTTTGAGCGGCGAGTAATCGCTTCTTAATAAAATCAACTTTGTCGGCAGCTTCCCGAATCATATCAGGACCCAACACAAGTCTATTTCCAGGCTCGACCCAACAAGCAGGAGATCGGCACGGTCTACCATACAATGCTTCGAATGGCGACATTGTCAGACTCGCCTGGTAGCTGTTGTTATAAGAGAATTCAGCCAAATGCAGATGGTCTTCCCATGATCCCCCGAAATCTAGAACACAAGCCCGCAATAGGTCTTCTAAAATTCGATTCACCCTCTCAGTCTGACCGTCTGTCTGAGGATGATAAGCGGTGCTCAAGTTTAACTTCGTTCCGAGCTCGACTTGAAATGCCTCCCAGAATTTGCTAGTGAATATTGTATCTCTATCACTTACTATACTGAGCGGCACTCCATGTAGTCTAACTATTTCCCTGACGTAAATCTGCGCCAGACTCTGAGCAGTTCTATTTGATCTGACAGGTATGAAATGGGCGGTCTTCGTGAAACGATCTACGATCACCCAAATACTGTCATTTCCTTTTCTGGTCCTGGGAAAACCATCGATGAAATCCATAGAAATATGTTCCCACTTCCAGCCAGGAACTTCTAGCGGTTGCAATAGTCCAGCCAATTTCTGCTGGTCGCTTTTAACTAGCTGGCAAGTAGGGCATCGACTAACATATATTGAGATGTCTCTTTTTAACGACTTCCACCAGAATGTGCGTTTGATGTCATTATACATTTTATTCACACCTGGATGGATACTGAGCTTAGATTTGTGGCATTCATCCAGCACCTCTCTTCTGAGTTCAGAAATATCTGGAACGCAAATTCGCCCTTTTAACCTCAGAATCCCTTCGCTGTCTAGCTGGAAATCCGAAGCATTGCCTTCACGAACTCGCTGACTTATTCCCTTGATAAATTGGTCATCTTCTTGGAGAGCCGATATCTTATCAATCAACGAAGTCGCAATGATGAAACTGGCGATCATTTCATTCTTTCGGCTTAACGCATCGGCCACGACATTGGCTTTCCCTGGAGTGTATATAATTTCAAAGTCATATGCTGCAAGAAACTCCAGCCAACGCTGCTGCCTCAAATTTAAGTCCTTCTGAGTAAACAGATACTTTAATGACTGGTGATCTGTAAACAGTTCAAATCTCTCGCCCAGCAGATAGTGTCTCCAGATTTTCAAAGAGAATATGATAGCCAATAACTCAAGATCATGAGTTACATAGTTTTTCTCGTGTGGCTTCAGTTGACGGCTAGCATAAGCAATTACTTGGCCCCTTTGCATTAACACTGCGCCAAGGCCTTCTCTAGAAGCATCAGTCCAGACTTTTAGATCCTGGTTGCCATCGATGATGGTTAACACTGGAGCAGTTGTCAACCTTAACTTTAGCTCCTCAAAAGCCTCCTCACTCTCTTGAGTCCATTTGAATTTAGAATGCTTCTTTGTAAGCTTCGTTAAGTGGCCAGATATCTTAGAAAAGTCTTTAACGAACTTCCGGTAATAGCTAGCCATTCCGAGAAAACTGCGGACTTCAGTGGGAGTACTGGGCTGTTTCCAATTCTGAATAGCTGTGATTTTGCTTGGGTCCACAGCGATTCCTTCTTTCGATACGACGTGGCCCAGAAACTTTACTTCATCCTGCCAGAATATACATTTGGAAAACTTGGCTTTTAATACATTCCGTCTGAGAATTTCTAACACTTGTTCCAGATGCTTTTCATGTTCGGCTTTCGATTTAGAGAAGATTAGAATATCGTCAATGAAAACCAAAACAAATTTATTCAATACTCCTCTGAATACTCGGTTCATCAGATCGACGAAATAAGCTGGAGCGTTACATAAGCCGAATGGCATTACTAACCACTCGTAGAATAAGTCGGGGCCTCGGAATGCTGTCATTGGAACACACTCTTCGGCAATTCGAAGTTGATGGAAACCTGTAGCTAGGTCCATTCGGGAAAATACTTGTGCTACATTTAATCGATCCAACAAATCATCGATCCGCGGCAATGGATATTTGTTCTTTATGGTCTGCTTGTTTAGATCACGATAATCCACACATAGACGTAGAGTACCGTCAGATTTTGGGACAAACACCACTGCTGCACCCCAATCAGAGAAACTAGGCCTTATCAGACCTTTCCATACTAGTTGTCTTGTTTGATTGTCTAATTCCTCCTTCTCTTTCAAGGACATTCTTCGAATAGCGTGAACTACCGGCCTTGCATTCGGAATTAAAGCAATTTTGAAATCTATTTCCCTTTGTGGAGGTAAGCGAACAACTTCTTCGAACACATCCGCATAGTTCTTGACGACAGGAATATCTTTGATGAGGTCAGGAATATTCTCTGTGATTTCAGGGACATTTTCAATTTGGGCTGGAGAAACATTCAAAGCTGCCCAGAAGTCCTTTCTATTAGCATTCTGACCTTCACAGGGAATGGTTATATAATCACCTGATTTAATCTTCGCCTTTACGACTCTGTCGGCGCATTTAACTTCAGCTTCATATTTGGTCAACCAATCTAACCCTAAGATAAGATCAAACTCTTTAAAATTCATAACGGCTGCAATGGTAGGAAACCGATAACGAGAAAAAGAAACCGGCACTCTACAAATCCAACTGAGATCGATGGAACCCCCAACTGGATTCTGGACAGTCATTGGTTCCTTCAGCTTTTTCAAATTCAAATCCAGTTTCTTAGCTGCATCTTTGGCAATGAAGCTTCTTGACGCGCCTGTGTCAAACAGTACTTTGACTGGAATGTTTTTGACAGTTAGCGTGCCTTCTAAAACATCGGGCCTTTCTTGACTAGCTGAGGGCTCGGAAGTCGCTGCCAATTCATTTATATGCACTGTTTCAGATTTCTCTAAGAGTTGGCACTCCCGTGCAATATGACCTGCTTGGTAACACTTATGGCATTTCCTTTCCCCATGGGGGTTCTTTTGTTTCTTAGTGGCCTTAGATCCAGTCTTGATTCTTTTCTTTAAGGGCCCACAATTTATCGACAAATGTCCTTTCTTGTTGCAGTTAGAGCAAATAGCAGTTGTTACTAGTTCTTTTTCGGATCTGGCCCTTTTTCGATTTACTTCGGGCTCCTTACCGACTTCAGACATCATACTGGCTTCAGGAATATCAGTTTCCGAATCTTCTTTGTCACTAGAACAGACTTCTTCTTCGTCGCGTAACATTCCTTTCTTATGAAGATCTTCATATTGATAAGCCATATAAATCATTTCTGAAAAAGGAAGCTTTACATGCCCCAATACTTTATTCTGGTATTTCCTTTGAAGCCCATTGATAAATCTCAGATTCTTCCTCTTCGGATTTTGAATTAGATGAGGAGCAAAGTGAGAAAGTTCATTGAATTTCTTATGATATTCGGGAATTGTCATGTCTCCTTGTATCAGATAAGAAAATTCATCACATAATCGCTCAGTTGCTTCGGGAGGAGTAAATCTTATTAAGAAAATCACTTTGAATCTGTCCTAGGTGATATCACCTTCTGGATTACCTTTGATAACTGAATCCCACCAGAATAAAGCTTCATCTTTGAGAGCCCAGGAGGCCAGTAATCTTTTCTGGTCATCTCTAAGCTTTAATGCTTCGAAGAATTTCTCAGCCGAACGAATCCAAGCTTGGGTTCTCATAATAGATTCTTCGGCCGAGAACGGCTTTCCACCCAGATTTCTATATTTCATATATAGAGCTTCTATATCCGGATCAGTATTACTTCTTCTGGTTCTGGCACTCATTTTCTAGTTCTTCTACAAATAGCAGATCAAGTGTCAGGTCACAGAAAAGAAAATTTTCAAAATATAGAGACAAATACTTGAATGTAAATGTGTCTATCGAGGTGTAATTTCATTCTGCTTTACTCATACTAGGATATTGCTGATCCTATCTGTATAGAGTCACCCGTCCTAGAACACTACTGGTTCTATTTCTGATGAGTTCGTTCAAATGTTATATTCCAGAACTAAGCTTAACCAAAGCTCTGATACCACGTTGAGACGACCCGATTTCCCGTTCTCACGGAAACAAGGTTATCTTTTGGAATATAACACAGAAACAGATAATAGCAGAACAGAATTAAATAAATACACCAGATAATGAACATTAGAATATACTGGATAAAGTAATCATCAGAGTTACACAGTATACAGGATCTTACTTAGTACAAATACAGTTCAGCTATACATAAATGTCTACAGCGGAAATAAACAAAATATGTACAATAGGAGCTGAACAGCATAAAAAGAAATAAATGATAGAATCCATCTTCAGCTCCAGCTATCCAGAAAGAACCAGCTAAACCTGAATACAAGGCTGCCCGTGTAGAAAAAGGGGCACCCGAGTTTGAAAGTGAAACAAACTACGAGTCAGTCATGGGACTGGTATGAGAAATCCACTCAACACGTATATAATTGGCTAATCACAGGACCACGCCACTTTCGTGGAACGGGTTTTACTCCATTGGATTGCCAGTGCTTTAAAACAAATCTTTCTTTTAAACATCGCTATGCTTTTTATAAAATGAAGCCGTTATAAGATTCAGTTCCCATCACACAATGCAACGCAAACCGGAGGATAGAGTTTTTACCTTATAACAGCCAAAATATGCTTGATACGAATAAAACAAAGGCATTTGATATTATTGCTAGTGTTTATATGTTTTGAAAGCAATTTCAAATCATAACTATCAATCATAGACGACATGAGCGTCCCATGCCACTATGTCGCCAAATATATATATACGATCGAAACCGCATCGACACGTATTTGGAAATTGGATTTCCGTCATGAACCGAGGCAAAAGATAGTCCTCACCGAATTCGAGACGCTCTAGCCCGTGTCCCAGGCAAGTACTCAGTCAAGCCTTTGGATCGTCAGGGCCGGTCCACCGATGTGGATTAAAATTCCTGAACACTGCGTTTCCCCACCCTTTGGGGCGTAAACGAGCCAACGAATGACTCCATCGGACCCGGATCGTCCGATCAAACCGAGGCGCCTCGCAACAGCAACAACCACATAGGTGAAAAGTATATAAATGTCAGGGCTGGTAGGTCACTGACACCACCCTAGCTAGAAAGAAACGCATGTCCTCCCTGAGGTCCTTCCTCCCGTTTCTGGTTCATACCGGGGTGTGAGGCTCGCGAATTCACGTTATACACAAAGCTACGTCACACAGACTATGCTTTGATCATCAACCACAAGACTTTGCTTTGCAACAAAAGCCTTGATCATATGCCACTTAGGCGTGCCACACAGGCAATCCACTCCATGCGACTGATTTCTGTCAATACATAACCTCTAAGCTCGTACGTCTCAGAGAAGGGCGTTAAGCAAGAGAATAAATTCTCCGCCGCCAAACAGATATATATTTAACAGAATTCAATCAACACAGAACAAAATCCAATGTCAGACACACAGTCCATTTACAAGTCCGTTCTGGGTCTGAACGAAACCGGAGGCACCAATTCCTCGCATATCCGTACAATCAACACTATGTTTGGACGGCTACTACTTCAATTCCTTCATGGTAGCTACTCCAATCACGAGCATCAGTAGCGCCCATCCATCCAACGTGGAGATCGTCGGTCTTCAGTCGTCTTCGACTCTTCGACTTCTCAACGTTGATCGATTATTTGAAATGAGATAAACTCGGCCTTTTCAAATAACCCACGTATATTTAGATTTTCAAACCAATTAATCACAGGGTTGAACTATTCAACATTCACATTTCAGTTGTTTAGTTATAATTTTCACGTCAAATACATTCAACCATCACATATCAAGCAAACACAGCAAAATTGGTTTATTTTCACTCTATATCGTCTATAGCACTTAATAACGATATATCGCCATTTTTTTTTATTTAAAACGGCCATATTTAATTAAACGACGTTTCAGGTCGTGTCGACGCACTGGCGCTGCTTTCCACTAATTTTGTTTTACACATATAGGAAAATCTTACCGTTGGATCTTCATAAATTTTACATCATTAGGAAGGTCTTTTCAAAACGAACCCAACGGTTCCAGTTTTAGGAAAATCCGACGGTCGGATCTTCCACACTAACCATTTGAAATTACGATTTCAATTTACGAACTGCAGCGTCATTACTCGATTAAATATAATTATATATATATATATATATATATATATATATATATATATAAATAAATATAATCGTTTCTGGCGCTGTTTTTCTTCAGAATTGAATTAAACATTCCAGACAATCCAACCGTTGGATTTTAACAAGGTTGGTGCCGTTGGAAAGATTATTCCAAGGCGAACCCGACGGTTGAGGTTTCGGGAAAATCCAATGTTCGGATTTCCCGCACTAGTCGTTTGAAATCACAGTTTCAAAAATACGAACTGCACGGCTTCGTTTCGTTTTAATTTTATTTATATTTATATATTTATATAAATATAGTTCATTCAACAATTTCAATATCGTTTTCACTTCAAATATTTTTCTAACACCTTAAATTTTGGAAAAATTTCGCCATAACCTCCCCTGCACCGGGAGCATCGGGAAATCGCAAATAGCGTCCCGGTCCTTCTAATCTCAAAAAGAAAAAGAAAAAGCCAAGCGGCTAGCCAACAGGCTCAAAATCATCACCCAAACAAATCAGTAAATGTGTACCTATTTGTCGGGCACAAAATTTTATTCCTCTTCTCTAGCCCCTTTGCTATAACCTGTTCAACGAATATTGCATGTACATATATATACAGTTCTTATCATTTATCAATTTCTATTCGACTTCATATTTGATTTCTATTTGGTTTAAAAACTCCATTTATTCTAATGTTACATAAATAGGTGCAAATCATTTCATTAGCTAATTAATGAATATTTCAACTCATATATGTTTATTTTGAACAAGTGGCTATTTTTAACACTTCACATTTCAACGATTTATGCATACAAATAAAATGTGATTTTTATTGTAAAACAATTCATTTCAAAACACTATTTTTCTATATAGTTCATATAGTCGATAAAAGGTGATTTTTATTATCAAACAATTTATTTCAAAATATGAATCCCATTCAACACATGAATTTCTAAACAACGAATGAATATCATTTCAACACATGAACGTTTTCAATAGTTTTATATATAGATAAAAAATGTGATTTTTATTATCGAACAATTTATTTCAAAATATGAATACCATTCAACACATGAATTTCTAAACAACGAATGAATATCAATTCAACACATGAATGTTTTCAATAGTTTTTATATATAGATAAAAATGTGATTTTTATTATCGAACAATTTATTTCAAAATATGAATACCATTCAACACATGAATTTCTAAACAACGAATGAATATCAATTCAACACATGAATGTTTTCAATACAATGAATAAATATAGTTCAAGCATATGAAAATAATTCAAACACACAAATATTATTCAAATTTCGGCAGCATAACGGCAGGGTAGTTACACCGGGATCGTCCCTAGTACGGCTCCTCGCTCTACCTTAAAACCTCGCGGTTTTTGACAATGGGGATCATGCATCTAGTTCGCACGCAGGCGGCATGTATATATTTATTTCATTTCCACAAACTAATCCTATGTGGTTTCAACCAAATATTTCACAACCACCAATGGGTATTTTTCAACCTCAATCAACCAATATCAATCACAAACAATCCCAAACAACCATTCCATTTTCACAACAATTTCAACCAATAAATATCGTCCATGGTTTGTGGACGAGGGGCGTATATATATATATATATAGATATAGATATTTATATATAGCTATTCACTTTTATTTTCCACACATATATAGATATATAAAAAGAAATTGAAGAGTGAGAATTTCTCACCAGTAGCTATCCAATAACACGACTCTTCCTATATGGAAATCTTCGCCTATTTCGTCTTCTTGTCGCTTTCGTTTCCCGTATTCTCTACATAGATAAAAATCAAATTTTTACTATGTTATTCAATATATAAAGATCATATTTTAAAAATAAAGATTATATTTTTAATATTCTCTTGATGTAAAAATTATATTTTTATTACTTTAAAAATATGAGAATCATATCTTACTTCTTCTACTTAACAAAAATTCCGACTTTTCTCTTTTTAAAAATATGATCTTTATTTTTGCAAGTTCAAATCTTTTTCTACTAAAAGATTAAACCTTTTTCTATTTCAAAGTTTATATTTTTTCTATTTCAAAGTTTAAAACCTTTTTTTTTCTATTTCAAACCTTTAAAATAAACTCAGTTTTTATTTCTTCTTTTCTTTTAAAAATTCTGTTTTTATTTTCTTTTAAAAATTCTGTTTTTATTTTCTAAAAAAAAATTCTGCTTTTAAATCTTTTCAAAAATTCTGTTTTAATTTTCTAAAAAAAATTCTGCTTTTAAATCTTTTCAAAAATTCTGTTTTAAAATCCTTTATAAAATCAGTTTTTGCCTTCTTTAAAAATCAGTTTATATTTCTTTTAAAAAAATCCAGTTTTAAAAATTCTGTTTTAAAAATTCTTTAAAAATTCTGTTTTAAGATCTTTTATAAAATCAGTTTTTGCCTTTTATAATTTCAGTTCATAAAACTAAAAAAAACACTTTTCAAATCTTAAAAAAAAATACAGTTATTAGTTTTTAAATCGTTTTATAAATCAGAAATTATAAAACAAAAATAAAAATAAATATAAAAATAAAATTACCTAAATCACTCACCGATAGCTGGCGAAGGGGAGGAGGCGTCGTCGGCGGCTCTGAGGCGGCGTTCGGAGGTTCGCGGTCGGGTTCGAGGGTTGCTTCGGGGTGCTGCTTCGATTTGCGAGGATGTCTGGAGGGAGGAGGCGCTACTTCGATGGAAGGGGGAGGTCGTGCGGTGGGGGTTCGGCGAAGGGTTCGTCGGCGGGTTGAGGGTCAGGCGGTGCGATTTAGTTATTAGGTTTTCTTCTTTCTTTTTTTTTATTTGTTTTCTGGATAATGAATCGGGGGGGGGGGGGGGGCAGTTGAAGAAGAAAAGGAGGGAGTTTATTTTATTTATTTATTTTATTTAATTATTTAATTATTAAATTTTGCACAAGGGTTGACTTTTACATACGACCTCGAAACGAGGTCCACCGCCTGTCGTCCATAGCATTTTACCCCCATTCCGAACACAATGGGATATGTATCGTAAGCTGGTTTGATCGTTACAATCAGTTTCCGTTGAAATTTACATTTAAATCCTTATATTGAATTTTAAACGTACATTTCAAATTACTGGGGTTACATACTAACTAGAAAAATTCCAGAAAAATATTTTCTAGTTTCGTATTGACGATACGGTCCTAACAAAACTGGTTTCGTCGAATTCCAAGACCGTTTGAAAAATGGCCAATTTCTAGTCGATTAAATTCAACAGAAACTGGTCAAACGCGTTTTCTTTTGCCACGCTCACATATTGATTCGAAAGATTATGAAATTTGAAACCTAGCAATAGTTTGACATCCTGGATCCGACAAAAGTTGTTTCGTCGAATTCCGAGGCCGTTTGCAAAATATCAATTTTCAAACTGACTTACTATTTCTAATGCACTAATTTATTGAAATATTCTATTTCAATGGTTCAAATTGCTTTGAAATAATCAATTTAAAATTTTTAAATTGGCTCGTATTTTCCGGGTTATTACAACTTCATGGGATGAATAGGTTGGGATTGGGGAATTAAAAGAAATGATTACTTCGGTAAGGTTCGCTAATCCCGACTAGTTTGAATTGAGATTCAAAAATAGAATAAAAATAAATTCAAGGAATTTATCTTGGATAAAATTAATGGGAACCTTTCCCTATAAATGTGAAATGTAGAAACTAACTGTCGGTTAGCCAAGCAGAATGGTTTTCTGGATATTGATCTGATGATGGTTTCGGCCTTCGGGGTTAATATTTGGGAAATTATTCTCTCGATTAATTTACGGTTACTGACTGATGAATTGGAATGAGGCGTATGTTGTGTTTGTGTAACACTTATTTAAAATATACGCGAGTTATTCGGAAAGACCGGGTTTATCCCATTCTGAATAACTGATACGACCATAAGTCGAAGATGAAGACGGTGGTCGAAGACCAGAAGTCTTCACGTCATTTGGGTAATTACTGATGATCTTGATTGGGCTGTACACCCAAGAAGATGGAAACAGTTAGTGATCGTCCAGACGTACTTGGAGATCGATGGATATGCGGGGTACTAGGTGCCTCCGGTTTCGTTCAGACCCAGAACGGACTTGTAAATGGATTGTGTGTCTGACATTGGATTTTAGTCCGTGTGATTGATCTCTATTAAATATATATCCGTTTGGCGGCGGAGAATTTATTCTCTTGCTTAACGCCCTTCTCTGAGACGTACGAGCTCAGGGGTTATATATTGATGGATATCAATCGCATGGAGTGAATTGCCTGTGTGGCATGCCTAAGTGGCACTTGATCGAGGCTTCTGTTGAAAAGCAGAGTCTTGTGGTTGATGATCAAAGCACGGCCTTTGTGGCGTAGCTTTGTGTAACGTTTACTTCGCGAGTTTCACACCCGGTATGAATCAAAAACGGGAGATGGACCTCAGGGAGGACTTGCGTTTCTTTCTAGCTAAAAGTGGCGTCAGTGGTTTTACACGCCCTGACGAGTTTGACTTATGTGGTTGTTGCTGTTGCGAGGCGCCTCGGATTGATCGGTCGTTCTCGAACCGACGGAGTCATTTGATGGCTCATTTGCGCCCCAAAGGGCGGGGAAACGTAGTGTTCAGGCATTTTAATCCACATCGGTGGACCGGCCCTGTCGCTCCTAGGGTCACTCGAGCTCTGATCCTGAGACATGGTAGGCTAGATTGTCTCGAATCGGTTGAGGACTATCTTTTGCCTCAGTTCATAGATGGAAATCCAATTTCCAAATACGTGACTTTGCGGTTTTATTTGTAAACCTATATATGGCAACATGATATATGGTACCCATGCCGCCTATGATTGATACTTATGATTTGAAGTTGTTTTATACACTATGCACTTATAATAGTATCAAACGATTTGTTTTAAACGTATCAAGCATTCTTTGGCTGTTATAAGGGAAAACCCTATCCCCCGGCTTGCGTTGCATTGTGTGATAGGACCTGGGTCTTATAACAGCTTCATTTTTCTTTATTTAGCATTGCTCTGTTTGTTTTATGCACTGGTATTCTTGGGAGGAAACCCGTTCCGTGTTATACGGCGTGGTCCCTTGATTTACCTAACTTTAAAATAAAGATTAATAACTGTTTTAGTTCTCACACCAGTCACATGACTGACCTGGAGTTTATTGTTTTAACCTAAACTCTGGGTGCCCTTATTTTGACACGGGCAGCTAGTAGTTTCGGTTTTGCAGATTTATATTCACAGGATCCTGGTTTACAGCTGGAACGATATCCGGAAAGCTTTGTATCCGTATATCTCCTTCTAGTTGTGTATTGTATTATTTTCCGCTGCGATGTATTTAAATGTAATTTAAATCTCTGATATTTCGGTGTAATATTCATTTATACTCTGTATATTCTTGTAATCTGATGCATTGTTGTAATATACAATGAAATGTTCTTTTGTATGCATTCTGTTGTGGCTTGTTCTCGAACTATCCGCCGCTTTCCTTTACGGGGAAGTTATGGGTTTTCACAATAGGGTCGTTCTCTACCTTTTAGCAATTTCGAGGACGAAATTATTTTAAGTGGGGAAGATTGTAATGACACGCATTGGCATAGGTATTATGATTATTTTATTTTATTATATAAATGGTGGTTTAGTGAATTAAATGATCGTGGATTTAAATAATAGTGAATATTTAATTAAAATAATAAATTTAAAATATATTTAATTCTGAAATAATCATAATTGGCTGAAATGACGATATGGTGTGAACTGGATCATCTGTAATATTTTATTCAGTTTAGAATTGAAGTAGAATAACGAATATATTATTTGAACGATAGTTTGAACGTATAATTATATTATAATTAAAACCGAGCTTGAAATGGCGCTGCAGTTCGTAAATTGGCGATTCGAACTTCAACTGAATGTACATGATTCGTTTTAAGCCGGATTTCTTTGAAACAAGAAACGTGTGGAGGTGGTGGAGTATATCTTTCTAGTGGAAGAGAAAAATCGGGATTTCGTCGTGCAGATTTTGATTTACGTTCAAATCAAATTTCAGAAAAGTCGCTTTGGAATTCCTTTATAATTTGCAACACTTTATTTACGTTACAAAAGGATTTTCAAAATATTTGAATATCAGGTTTGAATTTAGACGAGGTTCTTTTGGGACATAGCGATAATTTAATTTTTAGAATTTTACCCTAATTTTTAATTAATTAAATAAGCGACTTTTTATTTGGAGTACTTGGCACTCTGTATCGACATTTCGGGGTTTCACAATATGAGTTCATCTACCGGTATTATTATATTTTTGGGATCGTGGCACCGAGCTGATTACAACGGTATGTTTACTTCTGTCTACAACAGTTTGTAAAGGAAGGAAATTTCTTTATTTCATGATGGGTACACTAAAACTTTTACACATGAAATATCCTAATCTATGTATGATCAAGACAAGTCCATGCTATCCTATTTTCAGCCGTAACCTCACCTATAAAACACGAGAAACCAAATCTCATACAGAATCCGATCAAATAAATGTTCAAAAGAAATTCATATTAATTCATAGTTTCGAAATCCTCAAGCCTTCTTTTCCGTTCTCTGTTGGTTTCAAAGCACGCGGTTGCGAGAGCCATCTGAACATTTGAACGTTGCAGCAAACCAGGAGTTGCGCGACTTCTAAATAGCGCCTGTTCAACGCGGTGAGAAACAGATGTCGTGGTCATCATGGGGTCGGCCTCGCTGGTTCTAGATGCGACAGAAGGGTTGGGGGGTGTTCAACTGTTAAGCGGAAGGAGGTTGGGATCGTTGCAGGATATGGGAGCGGAGCTAAAGACATGAGTGGTAGATGAAGGGCTCGTGGAATGAGGTGTGAGCACCCAGATTGATGAAGTTTGGTGAATAGGAGACTGGAGGCATGAAGTTGCTGTTTGGTCTCAGCAGAAGTGGGGGTGGTGAAGTCTGTTGGTTGAATCATGGAGTCGGATTTATGGAGCAGAAACTCACGGCATTTCCTTGTTCGGGGAAAAGGAATGACAGTAGTTAGTTTTGGAAGTGAAGAGTATCATTTCTGGGTAAAGGAGTTGAGTTTATTTTGTTGTACATGAGTGAATAGTAAGACAAGGAAGAAGGGTGGTTACGGGTCTGGGCTAGGAAGGAATGGAAGTTGGGCCGAACTTCAAACGCAAGGCCCAATGAAGAATTTAAAGTTAAGTTATTTAATTTAAATAGAATATCAAAACTTGTAAATCAAATATCTTCCTCATACGGTATCGAAATCAGACGAAACAAGATCCGTTGGGATCGCATGGACGGACACTACACGATGACACTGACTGGAAGTCCATCGGAGCTTGTTACAATTTATGGCGAAATAAATTGTCTGATCAGAATCAACTAACGCAAACCGTTATTTAACGGCTAATGCGCAAATGTGAGTAAATCTCACTATCTCTGAACAGTTTATAATTTCATGTTGTATTTTTAGAACTGTTAGATATTGGCTGATTGACTGTGTGTTGACTGTTTGATTGAACTGCTAGTCAGTCAGTTGAATTTCTATATTGATTCTGTTTAACAGAATATATCATATGGAACTGAAAGTGATGTTATCTATATTGTTTAACATCTGTGATGCAGGGAAACAGGTTGGAGGAATCCAACTGGATTCCTCAAAATTTATTTTATTGTTTTCATATATTGTGATATATGATGTGTTATATAATCTGTTAGGGATTATGGGTGTTGGAATGATGTTGATCATTTTTATTCGATATTTTAAATATCATAAATGACCCTGGGATGTAAAAAGAATTATTTCAATGTATATTGAAATAAAGGGAATTTATAAAATCAACAGAGTTTGTAAAAGGAAATATTTCGAAAGTAAATAAAAAGGGAAATCATTTGTAAAGTGAAGAACTGTTACTAAAAGTAAATCTTTATAAATGAATAGTTTATTCGAAAAGAATAAAAGGAGCTAATCGATGTTAGTTTAATCGATTAGAGTTAAAGCAAAGGAGTTAATCGATGTTAGTTTAATCGATTAGAGTTAAAGCAAAGGAGTTAATCGATGTTAGTTTAATCGATTAGAGTTAAAGTAAAAGGAGCTAATCGATGTTAGTTTAATCGATTAGAGTTAAAGCAAAGGAGTTAATCGATGTTAGTTTAATCGATTAGAGTTAAAGTAAAATGAGTTAATTGAATATAGTTTATTTGAATAGAAAGTAAAATGGATTAATCGAATATAGTTTATTCGAATAGAAGTAAAATGGGTTAATCGAATATAGTTTATTCGAACAAAGTAAAAGGAGTTAATCGAATACAGTTTATTCGAAAGTAGTTAAGTGAAATGAGTAAATCAATAGCGTTAGTCCAATAGAGTTAATTGATAAGGGTTAATCGAATAGAGTTAAGTGAAAAGAATCAATCGAATATAGTTATTCGAAGGAGGGTTAAGTAAGGAAGTTAGTAAAAGGAATATAAAGTGAACTTTGCCTATTTCAAAGTTAGAAATGTTGTTCAGTTAAGGTCTGAGAGGTAGTTCTACCCCAACTTGATTGACTTCGTTTTTAACTAAGGAATAGTTAAGGTTCGGCAGTAAAGGAAATGGTTTGAGTTGGCATCGCGATGGTATGTTTAAACATCTGTCTAAGTCCAATGAAGAAGCTTTGGAAATGTTTTCCAAATAAGAAGCCAGAATGTTTTCTAATAAAGAAAACAAGAAATGGAAATGTTTTCCATTGTTAATAACGTATATTTTCCAAATTTAGAAACGTAATCAAATGTTGAATATAGGGAAACAGGAGATGAAAATGAACTAAGGAGATGAATGTTAAATGATGTTTGATCGATATAATTTCCATTTGGAAATAATATCGTTGTTTGCACACTTGTTTTTATTCGATAGTCAAATCACAGACTATCGAAGTTTTGACCATTTTAACGTTGTTAATATGGAGAGACCGGTTGGATTATTATCCAAAGAACCACTCTGTATTGGCATAAGCGTTGCGAATCATATATGCCAAAGGAAATTGAAGACGGAGTTATGCAAGGGTTATCCTGTTTACAGAATAGTGCCTTCGGTTCATCCTGTTCCTGGATGACTTGTATGGACGGATGTCTGACAGAGTATTTCTAGACGATCACATATATTGATTTCTCCAACGGTACCAAGAGTGGAAGCGGAGAAGGAAACTTCTTTTAGCTAACACATAATGTATGGTTGAGGATGTCAATCGGTGATTTGATCGATTTGATGATGTGGCATTCAAAGTGAATCTGGTGTGATGATAAAGCGTAGCTTCTAGCGTCACGTCCGGTAAATGACAGAAATCGGGCAGGCAGCATGGCTAAGTCGGTCGCACCGAAGTAGGGTGTATAATCACCTGATCCAGAGTTTCATTTCTAAAAATCTATTATCGATACTGTCCCATTCGGGAAACGGTTGCTGATCCCAGCCGTTGGTGATATACATTCGATACACTCAAGCAAATGAGTGGTCGGTCATGTGTGGCCGGGTTGCAAGATGTTCTTGTTGAACCCAGTGTATTCCTCTCTAGAGGTACACTAGTGAAAGGTGGTTCCATACCTTGTCATAGTTGGAAATCCATTACCCAATATGTGCTTGCGGTTTTGATTGTATACTATATATGTAGAATGTGAGATGAAAGCGTTCTGCTAGATGATTATTATATTGTGCTGATAGACATTACTATAATATCAAAAGGTTTTGATATAAAGATATTTTGGATTCTCATAAGGGAAAAACCCGTTCCGTTATACGGCGTGGTCTTATACGATATCGATTACCTGCTTGAACTATTTTAAACTGTTTTACTCACACCAGTCCCATGACTGACCCGGAGTTTATTTTGTTTTGTTTTCCCTAAACTCTTAGGTGCCTAAATTTGTACGGGCAGTCAAGTAGTCGGGATTTACAGATGCAATTGAAGAGCTGGAGCAGGAGGCTTCAGGATTATAGCTATAGCTATTTCTGCTGTGTTGTAAGTGTTGTACTTTGATAATGATATGTATATTCAAGTAAAGATTTGTATTTCAAAGTTATATTATGAAATATATTTATTCGTTCCATTGTGAGGTTCGTGTTACTCTGATGTTGTGTTCTTCTTCTTCTTCTATTCTAAGTTTCTATCTTATCTATCCTCACCCTCTAATTTCTTTCACTAATTACCGGGATTTTTCGATGTTTTGGTTATCGACATCGAGTTTATGTCGATAACCAAAGTCGCCTCAAAATCCGGGTCATTACACTTCTATCATAGGCAAAAGCTGTGGTTTTGTTATTCTATCCTAAGCATCCAACATCATCATGTAGATCAACTTCACGTTCTCATAATCTTCTATGTTTTACTCAGACTGCTTCGTTATACTTAACGGTTTGTACTTTAAATTCCTTTTTGCCCGCCTGCTTCTGTTAATTTAGAAAGTATATTGAATTCACAACCTGTTATGCTGTTTATTGATGACTTATCCTTTTACTTTCTGCAAATAGTTGGTCTCAGAGGTCGGTAAAAGCTAATAATATACATTTCTATTAAAGTTACCATAGTCCTGATTATATCTAAACTTGAGATTCACAATTCCTGTAATAACCGGAAAATCCAAGCCAATTTTAAAAATTTATTTTGATAATTTTAATGAATTTTAGATATTTAAAATGAATTATTTTAAATAATAACGACGAGAAATATATTTTGAATAGAATTAGAATGAATATATTTATTTGAATCGTCGTTAGAATATAAATAATTATTTTTAATTATAAAAGGAATTGAAAATGGCGCGGTAGTTCGAAAATTCGATTTCAAATTTCAAATTAATGTACAGGATTAAAAATAAATTCGATTTTTGCAAAACTAAAAATATCAGAATCTATTTGAGAATATCTTTCCAACGAATCCGAAAAATCAAAATTTCATAGTGGGGATAAAAAGTTATGCCCAATTGAAAATTCAGAATAATCGCTATGGAATTCTGGCCATTAAAAATGGAAATTTTGCAAACGACCTTCGTTTTCGATGAAACCACTTTCGTTGGATGAGGGATGTCGAATTATTGCAAGATTTCAAAATTCATAATTTTCTGAATCAATATGTGAGCGTGGCAAAAGAAAACGTGTTTTGACAGTTTCAGTCAATTTCGATCGACTAGAAAATGGCCATTTTTCTAACGGTCTCAGAATTTGACGAAATTAGTTTTGTTAGAACCGTATCATCAATAAGAAGGTAGAAAATATTTTTTTGGAATTTTCACAGTTCGTATGTGGTCTCGGTAAATTGGAAACCGCGTTCAAATTCAATACATAGTTTTATATTTTGATTTTGACAAAAACTAATTGAAACGATCGAATTAGCTTACGATACATATCCCGTTGTGTTCGGAATGGTGGTAATTAGTTAGGGACAATAGTCGGTGGGTTTGATTTCGAGTTCAAAATAAAAAGGTGCTTTTTGAAATTAAATTAAATAATAAAAAAAAATCTCTCTCTCTATACTCTCTCAGGCCCCCACCCCCCGTTTACCTTTTCAATCGAAAAACAAAAAAAAACGAGAAAGGGAGATCGACCAGGGGGGAACCGCCGCCGCCACCGCTGTGCTCCGACGCCACACCCTCCCTCCTCCTCCACCGTTCCCTCTCCTCCTCCCGTATCGCGAGCCCACTTCCTCGAATTGAACACAGCCCCCCTGAACCCTAAACCACCCTGGCCAACCATTTCGTCGTCGCTGGCCCTGTGCCACCCCACCGCATCGCCAGAGCACCAGCAGCCGCCTCCGACCCTCCACCAAGCTCCAAGCGCCGCCCTTCCTCCCCATTTCCCCCTTGTGAGTCTTTATTTTAATTTATTCGTGTAATTAAAAATGAAGAGTTCTGTTTTTTTGTATATGTAATTAGCGAGAGAAAAGTTAAGAATTTTGATTCGTGAAAGATTATATTTTTAGAAGAGTAAAAAATACGATTTTTAATCCATGAAAGGTTTATTTATTTAGTTTAAATAAATTCTTGTAGATTAAATAAAATCAGTTTATTTACATATAATGATAGTATAAAGATAGAATTTTTATAACCTGAAAGATGGGATTTTTATATTGAGAAAGATTCGATTTTTATATTATATAGGGATTAAAAATATGATTTTTTTTTTGCTTATAGGGAAATAAAAATATGATTTTTATAAGATAGAGAATATAAAAATACGATTTTTATACATAATAGCGAAGTAAAAATATGATTTTTAGCTTATAGTAAAGGTTATATTTTTATCATAGTAAAGGTTATATTTTTATCATAGTAAAGATTATATTTTTATCATAGTAAAGACGGTATTTTTATATAGGAAAGTTCGATATTTTTATATAGGAAAGTTCGATATTTTTATATACGAAAGTTGATATTTTAATATATAGAAAGACGGGATATTTATATATGTTGTAGCGAAATAAAAATATAATTTCTATATACAAAGAAGCATGGTAAAAATATGTGATTTTTTTATATGTATGAGAATAAAAATCCGAATTTTATATATATGAAGTAGCAATAAATTTTCGATTTTTATATATATGAGGTGGAAATAAAAATAGGATTTTTATGTACATGTAGTGATAATCAAATTTTGATTTTTACTATGAATAGCGGGAAAAGATCGCATTGAAATTTTGGACAAATTCGAACCGTTCAGAATTATAGAATGGCGGAGTGGAACCCCAAGGTGAGAACTCCTCACTTTTAATTTGTTTTTTAGTTGAAATATATACTAGGATGCAAACGTTGCTTAGTAGCACCCGACTACGCGTCGTCCACAGACCATGGATGACTTGTTTGTTTGATTGATGTGTTATGAAAAATTGATTGTGTGATGTGGAATGAATAAATATTTTATAGTTAAAAATATAATTTTTATCGTGTATATACAATAAATATTTGTAAACAAATCGGACGGTTTGTTTATGTACACTCATTTGACTGATATTGATTGGGATAATAAATTTTACACATCGCCCAATTGCACATATAATATTCAGTGTTTGTTGATTTGAAACCCCACACGGGTGTTTGGATGATATTTGGCGTACACTAATCCCAATTATTTAGTAATATGTCGATCGATTGGTCGATAGACTGTGTAAGCGTTAATTATTTATATTTAATGCTTATGCAGTTGTGTGGTGCACTTTGGATGATGGTGGATTATTTATCATTGCTATTATATACATGTGTTGCAAGGAATCCATATGATTAACATTATATGTTAACTGATTGGGCCTCATTCGAATTTGGAAAATAAAGATTCATGTGTTGAATAAACTAAATAGTCGTGTGTTGACGATACTCATGTGTTGAGAATATTCATGTGTTGAAACTTATCGTGTGTTGAACGAAATACTATAACAATAAAATTCACATCTTTATCATACATAAAATTAGAAACTAACTGGAAACTAGTTAAGATGAGTGGTTTCCTGGGTATTGATCTGATGTTGGTTTCGGCCTTCGGGGTTATTTCTTAGGGAATCGTTCTCTTACTAATTTACGGTTGGAGTTTGATTAAGAATTAAACGATAGAAATCATAATTTTATGAAATATATCAAATAACAAATTAGTCATGTGTTGACGATACTCATGTGTCGAGAATATTCATGTGTTGAAAGAAATATATTCATATGTTGAAGAAAATATTCATTTGCTTAATAGAATAACGAAGTTATTGAAATATATAAAGCCGTGTTGATTAGATATGCGCCATTTTGACGCGAAAGATATTTATATCGATTTTATTCATTTGTATAATGAATACAGAAATGGAAGTGATTTCAAAATATAACATTTTGAAAATATTATCATTTAGAGATTAATGACATAGAATATTCAATTTTGATTAGAAATTGAATAGGAAGTTGAAATCATTTAGAAAACGAATTTAAACGATTTATAAAATACGTTTTGAAAGGAAATCGACGAAATATATATAATATATATTATATATATTATATATAATGGCCTGAATAGAACGCGCCGCGCAGCGGCAGTTCGCGAATTTTGACTATTGACTTCGAATGGACATTACGGGAGATCGACCATCGGATTCTCCTAAAACCGGAACTGTTGGGTTCATATCGAAAAGTGATTTCTAACGAATATTAGAGATTTGAAATCTAACGGTTGGATTTGGAATTATGTCCAAATCAAATTTGGAAAAGGTCGTTGTAAGTGCAGTTCGATGGCCGTTTATGGAAATTAACTGTACGGACTTTGATAAAATTACTAAAAATAGTAATAATTTGTGTAAAGTCATAAGAAATGATTTGGGAAGAATTGGGATGAAAAATCCATATTTGAAAAGATAAAAATAGTTTTTTATCGAAATGAACTAGTCTTGAACTAGAATTAAAATCCACTTATCTTTGAAATAAATAAATTGAATTTGAAAGGGTTTTAAAATAACCAGAAGTTCCACTAATTGAATTGGAATGGATTTGAATCAAAATTGTCTTCAGAATATTTCGATGTTGGATTTCATGATTATACAGATATTGTTATGGAAATCTGAAAGATATATTTATATCGTTATTTCCAATACGATATTTGTTGGTCGTAGAATTTTATATTTAATATAAGCCGATATATTTTCTATTCAGAGCCTTGTATTTAATATCAAATGGGATTTGGGTTTTTCGTGAATGGTGTCTTCATTAACACTGTTCTTAGACGCAATGGAGTTAAGAAAATCAGAAACTAACTGAAGATTAGTTAAGATGAATGGTTTACTGGGTATTGATCTGATGTTGGTATCAGCTTTCAGGGTTATTACTTAGGGAATTGTTCTCTTGCTAATTTACAGTTAAAGGCTGATGGAATAGAATGTGATTTTGGGTTTATCATGAACCGTGTTTTAAATGACATTGGCTCTTTAACCCAGTTAAAGACGGGATATGATATCCCAAGTTAAATAATCATTAGTAGTGATTGTTGGGAAGATTAAAACCAAGTGGAGTTTTAATGAATCTTTAATTAGATTGAAATGATCGAGAATGGAGGATCACCAGTTTTGCTTCAGGAGATAGTTAAATCTTTAATTAGATTTGAACATGAAATGGTAATTGAATTTACCGATAACACTGTGGGGTTAGATATGAAGTATTACCAGTTTTACTTCATGCGATGAATAGGTTGGGATTGGGAAATTAAAATAAATGATTACTTCGGTAAGGTTCGTTAATCCTGACTAGTTTGGATAAACTATAATTTGGTTTGAATTGATATTCAAAGGAAGATTAATGAATAAATTTAAAGAAATTATCTTTGATAAAATTAATGGGAACCTTTCCCAAAGTATAAGAATATTTGAATAAAAAAATATTCTGAATTGGAATTAGGCGTATGTTGTGTTTGTGTAACACTTGTTTATTATATACGCGAGTTATTCAGAAAGATCGGGTTTATCCCATTCTGAATAACTGATTCGACGATGTGTCGAGGATGAAAACGGTAGTTGAAGACCAAAGGTCTTCACATCCTTTGGATAATTATTGATGATCTTGATTGGGCTGTACATCCAAGAGGACGGAATCAGTTTGTGATCGTCCAGACGAACTTGGAGATCGATTGATATGCGAGGTACGAGTTGCCTCCGGTTTCGTTCAGACCCAGAATGAACTTGTAAATGGACTGTGTGTCTGACATTGGATTTTATTCTCTGTGATTGATTTCTATTAAATATATATCTGTTTGGCAGCGGAGAATTTATTCACTTGCTTAACGCCCTTTTCTGAGACGTACGAGCTGAGAGGTTATGTATTGATGGATATCAATCGCATGGAGTGAATTGCCAGTGCGGCATGCCTAAGTGGCAAATGATCAAGGCTTTTGTTGAAAAGCAGAGTTTTGTGGTTGATGATCAAAGCACGGCCTATGTGGCATAGCGTGTAGCTTTTATTCGCGAGCCTCACACCCCGGTTGTGAACCAGAAATGGGAGAGGACCTCAGGGAGGGCATGCGTTTCCTTCTAGCTAGGGTGGTGTCAGTGACCTACCATCCCTGACATTTATATTATTTTCACTTGTGTGGTTGTTGGATTGCAAGGCGCCTCGGATATATCGGTGACTGTGTGGAGACGATGGAGTCATTTGGCTCATTTACGCCCCAGAGGGTGGGGAAACGCAGTGTTCAGGCATTTTAATCCACATCGGTGGACCGGCCCTGAAGTTCCAAGGGTCACTCGAACACCGATCCTGAGGCTCGGGCTAGAGAGTCTCAAATAGGCGAGGGCTATCTTTTGCCTTGGTTCACAGATGGAATTCCAACTTCAATTACGTAACATTAGCGGTTTTAACTGTTGAGCCTAGTATTGGCGACATGATATATGGTACCCATGCCGTCTATGATTGATACTTATGATTGAAATTGTTTTGACACTATACACTGATAGTAATAATAAAAGATGAAATTTAGCATATCAAGCATTCTTTGGCTATTATAAGGTAAAACCCTATCCTTCGGCTTGTGTTGCATTGTGTGATGGGACTTGGGTCTTATAATAGCTTCATTGTTTTTTATTTTAGCATTGCACTATTATTTAATGCACTAGTATTCTTGGGAGGAAACCCGTTCCGTGTTATACGGCGTGGTCCCTTGATTTACCTAACTTTAAAATAAATATTAACAATTGTTTTAGTTCTCACACTAGTCACATGACTGACCTTGAGTTTATTGTTTTAACCTAAATTCTGGGTGCCCTTATTTTTGACACGGACAGCTAGTAGTTTGGGTTTTGCATATTTATATTCACAGGAACCTGGTTTACAGCTGGAATAATATCCGTAAAGCTCTGTATCCGTATATCTTTTTCAGTTGTGTATTGTATTATTTCTCCGCTGCAGTAATGTATTTAAATCTCTGATATTTCTTTGATGTATAATATTTATTCATACTCTGTATATTCTTGTATTCTCATGGAATTGTTGTAATTAATAATGAAATGTTTTTCTGTTTGTGTTCCAATTTGCCTTATCCTCGGTACAATCCGCGATTTCCCATAAGGGGGATTTTGGGTCATTTCATCTTGGTATCAGAGCTTTGGTTTACAGAGCTCGGAGAACAAGACACGTTAGAACCAAAAAAAAAAAAGAATTCATCAGAGATTGGATTAGTAATATCCAATAAGAATGACTCGTTAGAGATGGGATCAGTAGTATCCTAGAACAAGTGTGAAGAGTATATATTTAAAATGAAAATATTTTTTTTTGAAAATTTAAACTTTATTATTCGTATTTGAATATTTATTTTAAATTGATTTGGAAAATCCTGTATATAGAGATTTTCGTATACGTCTGATCCACGTGTATTGTAAGTCTCTAATATATTGGATGGATATAGAATTACACTCTAGTCGTCCTGGGGTGATTCTGATGATTGATATATCATCATCAAAATTTATATTCGAGTACCAAAAGTGGGATATCTGTTTATTTCCAATTGACTAGTGTGAGAACCAAAATATAGTTAGAATATATTGTTGTGATTTGGCACCAAAAATGTGATTTTTGACTATATATCAAAATTATGAATTTGAAATGATAATCAACTAATTGATTGTTGATTTTGTTGTCTGATTATTGGTTAATTAATTAAATGTGGAACCTTTAGCCAAATTGAACCAAATATTGGATTGTATTGAAAATTTATCGCATTTGCATGCATGTACATGTACTTACATTGAACAAGTCATAGCAAGGAGGCTAGAGAAGAGGAATAAAATTGTTTGCGCTACAAATAGTTACATGTTTATTGTATTTCTTTAGGTTTTGAAGATTTTATGATCCGATTGTCTAGCCACTTGGTTGTTTCTTTTTCTTTTTGGATTGGTGAGGGCCATGGGAGGCTATTTGAAATATCCCAAAGCTCCCGGTACACAGGAGGTTATGGCGAAATTTTTCGAAATTTTAAGGAGTCAGCCAAATTTTTGGAAAATTTGAAAAGTTCTTAGAAACTGAAAAGTTGAAGAACTTGAGCCGTAATTAAAATAATGAAAGTTGAGTTGATTAATTAAACAACTTTCAGCTTCGTTCCTTTTCGGGGATGAAACATTTTAAGTGGGGGATATTGTAATAACCCGGAAAATCCGAGCCAATTTAAAAAATTTATTTTGGCAATTTTAATGAATTTTAGATATTTAAACTGAATTATTTTAAATAATAACGACGAGAATTTTATGTTGAATATAATTAGAATGAATATATTTATTTGAATCGTCGTTAGAATATAAATAATTATTTTTAATAATAAAAGGAAATGAAGACTGCGCGGTAGTTCGAAAATTCTATTTCAAATGAATGTACAAGATTCAAAATAAACCGGATTTTAGCAAAACCAAAAATATCAGAATCTATTTGAGAACATCTTTCCAACGAATCTGAAAAATCAAAATTTCATAGTGGGGATAAAAAGTTATGCCCAATTGAAAATTCAGAATAGTCGGAAAAAAGTCTGGCAGTGCAAGAATCTTCCTTTGTTCCTATTAATGGCGAACGATATTCTCTCTTCTTCATTGCGAAGTAGATCTTGTTCAAATCTGTCGTTCAATCAATTCTCTCGTTTGAATGTTGAATTAAATAAGTCGAATTCAATTCCTCCTGTAGATCCGCATAATTCAAGATCTCAAATTCCTCTCTCAGATCCAAAATACTCAAGATTTCAGAAGCAATTTAGGAGTTGCTACCGTTGTGGAGACCCAAATCATTTGGTGAGAAGTTGCAGTAATCAAGCAAATTGTTTTAACTGTGGAAGAGATTGGCATAGAAGTTTTAATTGTTCGGATCCAACAATTACAGGGTGAAAGGAAGCTAGTGAGACAGAGATTCATCATCAAAACTTAAGCTATGGCATGATATTGTTAAAGAAGTATCTAAGAATATAGGATCAGATTGATATTGTCAACAAGTGTCAAGAATTGTGCATAGGTGAAGGGGGTTTTTACAGGTCGGAGTTCGATAATGGTGCAAAATTGAATCTTTTTATGATGTGTCTTGGAAAAAACTGGAATCCGAAGACAAAGGAATATGAAGATAGGCGAACAAGTGATGGCGAGACTCCCCCTGAAATTCCGAATGTGTTTAAAACTATGGTCGGTGATAGTATTGATAGGGCCAGGAAAGAAACCACAGTGAGAGGTGGGAGTGTTGGTGACATTCCAATTATGTCTCTGGACGTGTGCATTGTTAACTTCTATAACATTGATGGGAAGTTGGGTCTTCACCAAACAAAGACGAAAGCAGAGAGAGTCTCATGGCTGGGCTTCCTGTAGTGTCGTTCTCTATTGGTGATTCGGCTGAATTTGTGTATAGAGAAGAGAGGGGTAACGGAATGGTTAAGAAAGTATTACTTGAATCGGGTGATGTTCTAATATTTGGTGGGAAAGCAAGACATGTATTTCATGGAGTAAACGTTATATTTAGAGGTAATGCTCCTACATGGCTTGCTGAAGAGACAACTCTCAAATCTGGTAGACTCAATCTAACGTTTAGACAGAGAGTAATGCCGAGACAACAAGAGGTAAACCCTTATGCAGACTTATTTTTGTCGGTTCCTTTAACTACACATATGAATTCAAATTCTACTAAGAGATCATATGCGGATGTCATTAATTCTAGATCACATGATATTTGGAAACCAGTCCCTCATATTAGATTTTCTCAAATGAAAATGTGTTGCTTTAAATGCGGTGATTATGATCATTTTGCTAAGGAATGTAGGAATGGAATACGATGCTTCAAATGTAATGGAATAGGTCATCGTTTTTCCAATTGCCCAGACATATTTAGAGGAAAATCAGTATATGATCTTATGCACTTCAATTGCTCGAGATTATGTCTGAAATTGAAGAAGCTCATTGATATTTTTGGCTTGAATTTCCCTTATCAAGATAATGGTGGGCCATATATACTGTTGATGTTGGGATGGCATTTAGAAGGACTAGTTGAGGGCTTATTATGGCACAAAAACATTTCTGTTGTACGTGTGTTCCCACCATTACCGAGTCCATTGAATAGGAAGGAACATGCAATTAACTTCAGTTTAAACTTGTTGAAGATGAGGAGATTTTATACTGACTCTACGGTGAGGAATAAGAAAAGTGCTTTATCGATGTTGGATGGAATATTGGAGCACTTTGATACAATAAACACAGCAGTAAATTGTGAACGCTGCGTGCCAGAACTTCAATTGATATACAATCATGTTGTTACTGCCTCATCGAGCAATAATGAGAGACTGAAACATTATGAGTCTCTTTCGTATGGGAGGAGGATTGTGTTAGATGAGTCGGTTTTGAATGGCCAGGACAAGGTATATTTCATGGATGAGTTGGTGCGTTTTGTCGGGAGACACTCATTTTGTTCCGTGGCTGATCCTATGTCCAATGATCCATTTCTTCGGTTATGCTACGGGATTGGTAGTGAAGATGGGTGTAGTGTTGGTAAGAATGTTTGAAATGCTAAAGGAAAGGAGGTGATGATGGGTGACGACTTGATTGACATGAAAGAGTATGTGGCAAACCCTTCGACAAGTTGTGTTCAGTCATTTGGGTTGGTGGAGGATGATGTTTGGTGTGTGAAAGAGGATGTTGATTTGTCAAATGGCTTTGAAGTACTGATGGATTATACAGAAGATGTGGATGACTAGAGTGGGTAAAATTAAATTGGCGAAGAGGTCGAAGTCTCTGACTGGAAACAGGGTGTGTATGGTTAGACAGAGGAAGGATGCTGGTAGGGAGGGTTTGGATGTGGTGGAGTATCAGTCAGGTGAGTTCGGCTGCACGGTTAAGGGAAGGAGTAGCATTGTTGAGAGCAGTTGTGGGTTGGATAGCGTGACAGATTGATGTTGGGTGTATGGTATAAATGATACTCTGTGTAGGAAGGTGGCAATGGGGCTAAATATAGAGGACTGTGGGGGTTCGTATGGGTTAGTGGTGGGACTATGTAATTCAGGGTGTACGGTATGGTTGAAAGACGCAGGGGGGAGAGCTTTTTATTTGTTGTGGAGTCCGGGTTTTTGTGAGTTTCAAACATATTGTCCAATAACTGGTTTGGGGAAAGGTGTTGTAGATCAGTTAGGAGTCTCATCATCGGAGACTGTGACTGAAAACAGTGGAGGATCTACCTTATCTTCTACACCTAGAAGGGGAAGGAGGAGAAGAATAAATCGTAGTTCGGGATTGGTCAGGCGGAGTGCAAGATTAAGATGTAGATCCACTCCATCTCATGGTAGGTCCGTGAGCTCGAATGCGAATAGTAGTATTTTGAGCTTGGGCTCAAGTATGGTTACAAATTATGGTAGTGATTATTCTCCATTTGCATTAGGTAGTCTCTCTACTAATCAGTTATTTCAGCTTGCTAGTGACACAGCGTTTATTTTTTCTGTTTTAGATTTAGATGCTGAGTTTATTAGGAGTAGGGAACTTGAGAGAGTCTCCTCTTTGGGTTGATGAGGATTGTTAGTTGGAATATTAGAGGTCTAAATGAACCTAAAAAATGTTCTAAAGGTAGGACTTTCTTTGTAGATTATCATACTGATATTGCTTTGCTTCAAGAGACTAAAATAGAAAGTCCTGACTTTAGTTTTTACACTAGATTAGGTGGATCACATTTTCATAATTGGGCCTGTCTACCATCAATTGGGAGGGCGGGAGGGCGTATATTGGTTGGAAAGATAACCAATATAGACTTGTGCAGGAATTTTCTAAGTTACATTCATTACATGTTACACTAGCTTCACATAGTGATAATTCTTCATTGGGCATTACGAATGTGTATGGCCCTCACACTAAGAATGAGAGGAGACGTTTGTAGGATGAATGTTCCGAATTTAGGAATCTTGCCCCAAATCTTTGGATTATAGGGGGGATTTTAATGTTACTAGGTTTTTAGGTGAGAGATCTCCTAGAGAAGGTGAATTCTCAGACATGGAGGAATTTAATGATTTTATTCTTGATAATAATTTAATCGAGATTCCGCTTAACAATAGATCATTTACCTGGTCTAATGATAGGGGTAGTCCGTCTTATGCCTTATTAAATAGATTTTTTATAAGCACTGAGATTGATGATAGATTTCCTATTTGTAAAGTAAAGGGTTTACCTTTTTTATATTCGGATCAATGTCCTTTAATTCTCTCCTGCGATTCGAATATTTTAACTAGTAATAATTTTAAATTTGAAAAGATGTTGCTTTTGGATACCAGTTTTATTAAGCTAGTCACTGTCAAATAGAATGCGTTATTCTATTTTAATAATATGTACAAGGGAAATTCAGCAAAGATTTTTGTCGCAAAACTTGGTAAATTAAGATTTTTTCTTAAGAGGTGGAATAAATATATTTTTGGAAGTGTTCGAATTAAGAAAGATAAGATTTTATATGAGATGTTAGATTTAGATAAGTTAGGTGAATCTAGAACTCTTAACCTAGTTGAGAGAGATAGACTTGGTAATCTTAGAAATGACTTCAAACTGATTTTGGAAAAGGAAGAAATAATGTGGAAGCAAAGATCACGTGTTCAGTGGATTAAGGAAGGTGATAATAACACGAAATTTTTTCATAGTATGGCTAATAAGAGGAGACGTGATAATTTTATTCATTCTATTTTCTTAAATAATGAGGAATTGACAGTTCAGTGAGATTTAAATGAAGCTTTCACCAATTATTACAAACAAATTTTTGGGACTAGGATCAAGAGAAGAATTAACGTTAATTGGAAGGACATCTACCGTAATGATTTTAAGAGAGAGTTATTGGGGTTAGATAAACCTTTTTCTGAGCAGGAGATTTGGAAGGCTATTTGTGATAGGCCTAGTGACAAAGCTCCGGGGCCTGATGGTTTTTCTATTCTATTTTACAAACAGTTTTGGGAGATTTTGAAATCAGATGTTATTAATTTATTTAATGATTTTTATAGCGGAGATTTGTGTCTAGGTAACTTTAATTTTGCTAATGTTTTCCTTATTAAGAAGAGAGAAGGTGCAAAACTTTTAAAGGTTTTTAGACTTATCTCTTTGATAAATGTATCTGTTAAGATCATTTCTAAAGTTCTAGCGAATAGGCTTAGTAGGAAGATGAATGATCTTATAGATCATTCGCTAACTGCTTTTATTAAAGGTAGATAAATTGTGGATGGAGTGGCAGTTGTACAAGAGTACATTAAAGTATGTGTTAAAATTAATTTTTCATGTGCTATTTTGAAATTAGATTTTTAGAAAGCTTTTGATTCTATTGACTGAGATCACATATGTGAATTATGTCTTGCTAGAGGTTTTAGTGTCCGATGGATTAAATGGATAATGCTCTTACTTAGGTCTGGTAGTTCTAATATCGTTGTCAATGGGGTTACGGGAAAGAATATCCAATCTAAGAGGGGTCTTAGACAGGGAGATACCCTGTCACCTCTTTTATTTAATTTAGCGACTGACTTTTTTCTAGAATTCTCAAGAGAGCGGGGAGATTAGGTGTTTTGGGCAATGTTGGTAATGAGGAATTTAACAATGAGTTATCTATACTTCAATTCGCAGATGATACTTTGTTATATTCATCTCACCTACCTAAGCACATTATTGCTCTCAAGTTTATTCTTTATTGTTTTGAGATGTTATCAGGTCTTAGGATTAATTTTGACAAGGGTTCTGTTATGGTCATTAATGATTTTGGTAATGTAGAGTCTATGGTTGCTAGCACCTTAAACAGTTCTGTCATGAAATTCCCTTTTGATTATTTGGGTTTTAAGATTAGGCCTTCGAAACTAAAGAAGGAGGATTGGTTAGTCATAATCGATAAGATTAATAGTAGACTATTAAGTTGGAACAATAGATTTTTGTCTAGAGCAGGTAGATTAGTTTTGGTTAATTCGGTACTATCTGCTATCCCTACTTATTGGATGTCTATACATAGATTTCCTCAATGGGTTATTGAAAAGATTGATATAATAAGACGTAATTACCTATGGAGTGGGGGTGGCGATCCTATTTGTAGGTGATTCAAATGTTTAGTCAACTGGGATGTGTGTTGTAAGCCTTAGAAAGATGGGGGATTGGGGATCATTAATTTATTAATTTTAACTCTTCCTTATTAGCCAAATGGTTGTGGAAATTTAGGTGTCCTATGGTATCGACTAATTGGAAGTTTATTGTATCTAAATTTTACTATTCAGGAGGAGAATTTATTGTGAGATCTAGGGATAGTTGGTATAATAGATTATCTTACTTTTGGAAGTCAGTACTAAAGTGCTTTGATTTTTTTTAACTTAGGTTATAAGGTGATTGTTCGTTCGGGTGATATGACTTACTTTTGGCATGATATTTGGATTTCTAGATTACCGCTTAAAATTGAATTCAGGGTACTCTTTAATAATTGTAGTTTTAAAAATGCGTTGATTAAAGATGTTTTTAGAAGAGATTTGGACCCCCCCCCCCAAGGGAGTTTTCTTTTGATAATATCTTAAAAGGGGAAATGCTAAGACAATTAGCTTTACTATATGCTAAGTTATCATTATATCACATTGATGAGTATATGGACTTTATTAGTTGGGGTATGGATAAGAGTCAAGTTTATTCGGTTAATTCTATGTATAACTTTATAAACTTTTCGGGAATCTCATTTCGGTCTTTTAATTTTATTTGGAATTCTAATTCTCGTCCTGAAGTTAAATTTCTAATATGGTTAATCATTCATAAAAAACTCAATACGGTTGAGCTTCTAAAGAGAAAGAATATCATTTTTGATGTTAAGTGTTATTTTTGTAATCTTTTAAACGTGGATGTTGATCATTTATTTTTCTCATGCAATATCACAAATTTTATTTTTAATATGGTTTTAAGGATATTTGTTTTTTATTATCCTAATTCTTACAGTAGTTGTGTCGAATATAGGGATTCTTATAGATTTGTTTATAATGGTAGTAAAAGAAACATTCTAGATTCTTTAGTCACTATCATAAGTTGCTTCATCTGGTTTGAGAGAAATCAGAGATGTTTTCAGTCTAATTCTGTTTCTACGGATAATTTAATTATAAAAATAGTTTTTTTTTTTTTTTGAATGGATGTCTAATTCACGTTACAAGCTATTCGGGAAAGTGGACTTTTAGAGTTTATTGATTAAGGTTAGATTTAATTTGTATCTATTTATTAGAATCAACAATTTTTTTCGTAATAGATATTGCATTGGTTGTTAATTTCTTTAATTAGTTTTTTCATTGTATTTTTCTTCTACACATATATGTATGGTAGATAAATATATATGAATATACACATATATATGCTTATATAATATATATATACACATATATTTCCATATATATATGTGTAACAAATTACTGATAGTTTGTTAAGCTTTTCGCAGATGCAGGTTGTTGATTATCAGGAAGTACTTAGCGGATAGCTGGATGGATTGGTAGTAGTTATGTACTTTTCAGGTGTATAGGTTGATGGATATTATTGTGGAGCTTAGAGGATTGCTGTTTGGATTGATGATTCGCATTACATTGGGGCTTATTGCTAGAGAGTTTTTTGATGTCATTTTTCGTTATTTTTGTTATTACATATATAGTATGGGTTATTGTATTGGAGTAGATATACTTCAATATTGGGTGGTGGCCTTGCCGGAATTCGATATTGGAGTAGATGGGCGGTGGATTATCCGGAGCTCATCTATCTATGATCCTTACATCCCTAGTGCCGCGTTAGGTTGTATATTGTATTCTTATGTACTATAGTCGGACTCTGTATCTTTGATTTTATTATATATATATTTGTGCTCTCTTCTCTTTAGAAGATCACACATTTTTGTTTCAAAAAAAAATTCAGAATAGTCGCTATGGAATTCTGGCCCTTAAAAATGGAAATTTTGCAAACGACCTTCGTTTTCAACGAAACCACTTTTGTTGGATCCGAAATGTCGAATTATTGCTAGATTTCAAAATTCATAATATTTTGAATCAATAAGTGAGCTTGGCAAAAGAAAACATGTTTTGACAATTTCAGTCAATTTCAATCGACTAGAAAATGCCATTTTTCTAACTGTCTTTGAATTTGACAAAGTTAGATTTGTTAGAACCGTATCGTCAATATGAAGCAAGAAAATATTTTTCGGGAATTTTTAGAGTTCGTATGTGGTCCCGGTAAATTGTAATGCATGTTCAAATTCAATATATATATTTACATTTTGATTTTGATGAAAACTGATCGAAATTATCGAATCAGCTTACGATACATATCTCATTGTGTTCGGAATGAGGGTAATTAGTTAGGGATGATAGTCAGTAGGTTTGATTTCGAGTTCAAAATAAAAAGGTACTTTTTGAAATTAAATAATAAAAAAAATATCTCTCTCTATACTCTCTCAGCCCCCCTACCTTTTCAATCGAAAAAAAGAGAAAGGGAGATCGACGAAGGGGGGGGGGGAAACCGCCGTGCTCCTGCGCCGCGCCCTTCCTCTCTCCTCCTCCACCGTTCCCTCTCATCCTCCCGTATCGCGAGCCCCCCTTCCTCAAATCGAACGCAGCCCCCCATGAACCCTAAACCACCCTGGCCCACCATTTCGCCACCGCTAGCCCTATGCCACCGCGCCGCGTCGCCAAAGCACCAACAGCCACCTCCGACCCTCCACCAAACTCTAGGTGCCGACCTTCCTCCCCATTTCCCCCTTGTGAGTCTTTATTTTAATTTATTCGTGTAATTAAAAATGAAGAGTTCTGATTTTTGTATATGTAATTAGCGAGAGAAAAGTTAAGATTTTTCATTCGTGAAAGATTATATCTTTAGAACAGTAAAAAATACGATTTTTAATCCATGAAAGGTTAATTTATTTAGTTTAAATAAATTCTTGTAGATTAAATAAAATCAGTTTATTAACATATAATGATAGTATAAAGATAGAATATTTATAACCTGAAAGATGGGATTTTTATATTGAGAAAGATTCGATTTTTATATTATATAGAGATTAAAAATATGATTTTTGTGGTTATAGCGAATAAAAAATTAGATTATTATAAGATAGAGAATATAAAAATACGATTTTTATATATAGTAGCGAAGTAAAAATAAGATTTTTAGCTTATCATAAAGGTTATAATTTTATCATAGTAAAGGTTATATTTTTATCATAGTAAAGATTATATTTTTATCGTAGTAAAGACGGTATTTTTATATAGGAAAGTTTGATATTTTTACATAGGAAAGTTCGATATATTTATATAGGAAAGTCGATATTTTTATATATAGAAAGATGGGATTTTTATATATGTTGTAGCGAAATAAAAATATAATTTCTATATAGAAAGAAGCATGTTAAAAATATGTGATTTTTATATATGTATGAGAATAAAAATTCGATTTTTATATATATGAAGTAGCAATAAAAATTCGATTTTTATATATATGAAATGGAAATAAAAATGGTATTTTTATGTACATGTAGTGATAATAAAAATGTGATTTTTACTATGAACAGCGGGAAAAGATTTCATTGAAATTTTGGACAAATTCAAACCGTTCAAATTTAAAGAATGGTGGAGTGGAACCCCAAGGTGAGAACTCCTCACTTTTAATTTTTTTTCTAGTTGAAATGTATACTAGGATGCAGATGGTGCTTAGTAGCACCCGACAACCGTCGTCCACAGACCATGGATGACTTGTTTGTTTGATTGATGTGTTGTGAAAAATTGATTGTGTGATGTGGAATGAATAAATATTTTATAGTTAAAAATATATTTTTTAACGTGTATATACAATAAATATTTATAAACAAATCAGATGGTTTGTTTATGTACACCCATTTGACTGATATTGATTGGGACGACCAATTTTATGCATCGTCCAACTGCACAAATAATATTCAGTGTTTATTGATTTGAAACCCCACACGGGTGTTGGGATGATATTTGGCATACACTAATCTCAATTATTTAGTTGTATGTCGATCGATAGGTCGACAGACTGTGTAAGCGTTAATTATTTATATTTAATGCTTATGCAGTTGTGTGGTGCACTTTGGATGATGGTTGATTACTTATCATTGCTATTATATACATGTGTTGTATGGAATCCATATGATTAACATTACATGGTAATTGATTAGGCCTCATTCGAATTTGGAAAATAAAGATTCATGTGTTGAATAAACTAAATAGTCATGTGTTGACGATACTCATGTGTTGAGAATATTCATGTGTTGAAACCTATCATGTGTTGAACGAAATATTTTAACAATGAAATTCACATCTTTATCATATATAAAATTAGAAATTAATTGGAAACTAGTTAAGCTGAGTGGTATCCTAGGTATAGATCTAATGTTGGTTTCGGCCTTCGGGGTTAATACTTAAGGAATTGTTCTCCTACTAATTTACGGTTGGAGTATGATTAAGAATTAAACGATAGATATTATAATTTTATGAAATATATCAAATAACAAAAATAGTCATGTGTTGACAATACTCATGTGTTGAGAATATTCATGTGTTGAAAGAAATATATATTCATGTGTTGAAGAAAATATTCATTTGTTGAATAGAATAATGAAGTTATTGAAATATATAAAGTCGTGTTGATTAGATATGAGCCATTTTGACGCGAACGATATTTATATCGATTTTATTCATTTTTATAATGAATATAGAAAAGGAAGTGATTTCAAAATATAACTTTTTGAAAATATTATCATTTAGAGATTAATGATATGGAATATTCAATTTTGAATAGAAATTGTATAGGAAGTTGAAATCGTTTAGAAAAAGAATTTAAAACGATTTATAAAATACGTTTTGAAAGGAAATCAACGAAATATCTATAATATATATAATATATTATATATAATGGCCTGAATAGAACGCGCCGCGCGGCAGTTCGCGAATTTCAACCATTGACTTCGAATGGACATTACGGGAGACCCGACCGTCGGATTCTCCTAAAACCGGAACCATTGGGTTCGTATTGAAAAGTGCTTTCTAAGAATATTAAAGATTTGAAATCTAATGGTTGGATTTGGAATTATTTCAAAATAAAATTTGGGAAAGGTCGCTGTAAGTGCAGATCGATGGCCGTTTATGGAAATCGACTTATGTGCTTTGGTAAAATTATTAAAAATAGTAATAATTTGTGTAAAACCATAAGAAATGATTTGGAAAGAATTGGGATGAAAAACTCCATATTTTAAAAGATGAAAATAGATTTTTAATGAAATGAACTAGTTTTGAACTAGAATTAAAATCCACTTATTTTTGAAATAAATAACTTGGATTTGAAAGGGTTTTAAAAGTAACCAGAAGTTCCAATAATTGAATTGGAATGGATTTGAATAGAAATTGTCTTTGGAATATTTTGATGTTGGATTTCGTGACTATACAGATATTGTTATGGAATTCTGAAAGATATATTTATATCTTTATTTGCAATACGATATTTGTTGGTCGTAGAATTTGATATTGAATATAAGCCGATATATTTTCTATTCAGAGCCATGTATTTAATATCAAATGGTGTTTGGGTTTGTCGTGAATGGTGTCTTTATTAACACTATTCTTCGACCCAACGGAGTTAATAAAATCAGAAACTAGCCGAAGACTAATTAAGTTGAATGGTTTCCTGGGTATTGATCTGATGTTGGTTTCAGTATTCGGGGTTATTACTTAGGGAATTGTTCACTTGCTAATTTATGGTTAAAGGCTAATGGAATAGAATGTAATTTTGGGTTTATCGAACAGTGTTTTGAATGACATTGGTTCTTTAACCCAGTTAAAGACAGGATATGATTTCCCAAGTTGAATAATAATTAATAGTGATTATTGGGAAGATTAAAACCAAGTGGAGTTTTAATGAATCTTTAATTAGATTGAAATGATCGAGAATGGAGTATCACCAGTTTTGGTCCTGGAGATAGTTAAATCTTTAATTAGATTTGAACGTGAAATGGTAATTGAATTTACCGATAACACCGTGGGGTTAGATATGAAGTATTACCAGTTTTACTTCATAGGATGAATAGGTTGGGATTGGTAAATTAAAACAAACGATTACTTCGGTAAGGTTCGTTAATCCCGACTAGTTTGGATAAACCATAATTTGGTTTGAATTGATATTCAATGGAAAATTAAAGAATAAATTTAAAGAATTTATCTTTGATAAAATTAATGGGAACCTTTCCCAAAGTATAAGAATATTTGAATAAAAGAATATTCTAAATTGGAATGAGGCGTATGTTGTGTTTGTGTAACACTTGTTTATTATATATGCGAGTTATTCAGAAAGACCGGGTTTATCCCATTCTGAATAACGGATTCGACGATGTGTCGGGGATAAAGACGGTGGTCGAAGACCGGAGGTCTTCACATCTTGGATAATTACTGATGATATTGATTATGCTGTACACCCAAGATGAGGGAATGATTTGGTGATCGTCCAGACGTACTTGGAGATCGATGGATATGCATGGTACAAGATGCCTCCGGTTTCGTTCAGACCCAGAATGAACTTGTAAATGGACTGTGTGTCTGACATTGGATTTTATTCTGCGTGATTGATTTCTATTAAATATATATCTGTTTGGCGGCAGAGAACTTATTCTCTTTCTTAAAGCCCTTATCTGAGACGTACAAGCTCAGAGGTGATATATTGATGGATATCAATCGCATGGAGTGAATTGCCTGTGTGGCATGCCTAATTGGCAAATGATCGAGGCTTTTGTTGAAAAGAAGAGTCTTGTGGTTGATGATCAAAGCACGGCCTGTGTGGCATAGCTTTGTGTAGCGTTAATTTGCGAGCCTCACACCCTGGTTGTGAACTGAAACGGGAAAGGACCTCAGGGAGGGCATGCGTTTCCTTTAAGCTAGGCTGGTGTCAGTGACCTATCAGCCCTGACATTTATATTATTTTCACCTGTGTGGTTGTTGGATTGCGAGGCTCCTCGGATATATCGATGACTGTGTGGAGTCGATGGAGTCATTTTGCTCATTTACACCCCCAAACGGTGGGGAGACGCAGTGTTCAGGCATTTTAATCCACATCGGTGGACCGACCCTGATGATCCAAGGCATTTTAATCCACATTTGCGGTTTTGATTGTAGAGCATAGTATTGGCGACATGATATATGGTACCCATGCTGTCTATGATTGATACTTATGACTGAAATTGTTTTGACACTATACACTTATAGTAATAATAAAAGAAGAAATTTAGCGTATCAAGCATTCTTTGGCTATTATAAGGTAAAACCCTATCCTCCGGCTTGTGTTGCATTGTGTGATGGGGCCTGGGTCTTATAATAGCTTCATTATTCTTTATTTTAGCTTTATGCTGTTGTTTTATGCACTGGTATTCTTGGGAGGAAACCCGTTCCATGTTATACGGCGTGGTCCCTTGATTTAACAAACTTTAAAATAAAGTTTAATAACTGTTTTAGTCCTCACACCAGTCACATAACTTACCTGGAGTTTATTGTTTTAACCTAAACTCTGAGTGCCATTATTTTCAACACGGGCAGCTAGTAGTTTTGGTTTTGTAGATTTTATTCACAAGAACCTGGTTACAGATGGAATGATATCTGAAAAGCTCTGTATCCATATATCTTTTTCAGTTGTGTATTGTATTATTTTTCCGCTGCAGTAATGTATATAAATCTCTGATATTTCTCTGATGTATAATATTTATTCATACTCTGTATATTCTTGTATTCTGATGGAATTGTTGTAATTAACAATGAAATGTTCTTCTGTTTGTGTTCCGATTCGTCTTGTCCTTAGTACAATCCGCGATTTCCCGTAAGGGGGATTTCAGGTCGTTTCAATTCCACTTTTCACTTTCACTTTCGTCACTTTTTCTATGTGAAATTCCATTTTTAATTTATTTGGATGTTTTTATAACTAAACTAGAATCCAAACAATTATACTCTTAAGTCTTACCCAGTATCATAAATGGCTTTACAATAATGTATAATTTAATTTGTTATTTGCCAACAAAATGCGGCTAATGGCACATTTTTGGTTTAAAAGTTCCATACATTATTTAACTGTTTTGATACACATTACTGCTGTAACGACCCGGAAAATCTGAACCAATTTAAAAATTTTAAATTGGCTATTTTAGTGGATTTTAAATATTTAAAATAAATATTTTAAATAATAACGACGAATAGTAAGTTTGAATCGACGTTTGAAAATAAATATAATTAATTCTAATTATAAACAAGGCCTGAAATTGCGCGGTAGTTTCAAAATTTGAATTCAAACTTTGCCTGATTGTACCGGGTGCAAAACAAAACGGATTTGAGTGAAACCAAAAATATTTAAATCTATTAGTGAATATCTTTCTAAAGAATCTGAAAAATCGAAGTTTCATAGCGGGAAGCAAAAGTTATGGCTGAATGAATTTTCAGAAAGGTCGCTATAGAGTTAATATAGCCCGTGAAAATAGCCATTTTGCAAACGACCTTGGAATTCGACGAAACCATTTTTGTTGGATCCGAGATGTTAAACTATTGCTAGGTTTCAAATTTCATAATTGTTGAAGCTAGTATGTGAGCATGGCAAAGGAAAATGTGTTTGGTCGATTTGTATTAAATTGGATTGACCAGAAAAGGGCTATTTTTCAAACGGTCTCAAAATTCGACGAAACTAGTTTTGTTGGGACCGTATCATTAAAACATAGCCAGATTTATTTTTCGGGAATTTTTAGAATCAGTTTGTGGCCCTGGCGAATTGAAATGTACGTTCAAATCAAATATTAAATGTTTTATATTTTAATTTGAATGAAAACTGAATGAAACATTCAAAATGGGCCTTCTAAACATATCCCATTGTGTTCAGAATGGGGGTATTTAGCTAGGGACGACAGTCGTTGGGTCTGGATTGGGGTTCGTGTGTGAAAGAGGGTATTTTCGAAAAAAAAATATAAATAAAAGAAAAAACATGATTGGGCCACATAATCTTTCTCTCTCCCCGAATGAGCTCGACGCACGTTGGAAAACCCTCCAAATCTTTCAGCCCTGATTCCTCCTCCTATAAGCAAAATCAGCCCCTCCTCCAGTTGAAGATTTTGGAGAGCTCGAGAAGATCTTCAAATCCATATATAGTTTGGCTTTTTTCGATCAGAATTGGGGGAGAATTGGAGCTCGAAAGTCGAGCCCTTCCAAATGCCGCCGCCGCTTCCACAGGCCATCGAACTGGCCAACTCCTCCCGGCGCTTGGGTGCCTCTCCTCCCCCTTCGACATTGCATAGCCCGATCCTCTTCAAGCTTCACAGATTTTGAGTAAAATCGAAACCTAGTTTTGAACGAAACAACTGAGGTACAGTTTAAATTATTTTAAACTATATTATAGCAGTTTAAAGCGCTACAGTTTTTGATTTCACAGTAAAAATCATATCTTTTTCGTTTGTTGACGAAATTCAGTGAAACAAGAGACAGTGGACTCGTGTGGACGTCTTCTACATTCTAGAAGAGACAGCATATTTTTCTGAGCCTTCTGCTTATTTTGGTGGAGTGGAACTCAATGCGAGATTTCTGAATTATAAACGATATGGAAAACGACGATGTATAAATTATATAGTCGATGTATGAGTTATATAAGCGTTGTACACCACATTCATAAGCATTGTATAAGTTGTACGGTCGATGTATAAGTTATATATGCATTGTAAAAATTATGTATGTGTTGAACAGAAGTGAAATTTACTTATATATATATATATATATATATATATATATATATATATACACGCCCCACGACCACAAACCATGGACGATATTTTTTGGTTGTGATTGGTGTGAAAATTGGTTGATAGCGAATGGTTGATTAGAATTGTTTGTGGTTGAAATTGATTGATTGTGGTTGAAAAATACGCGTTTGTAGTTAAGGATTATTTGGTTGAAACCACATAGGATTAGTTTGTGGGAATGAAAAAAATATACCTGCCGCCTACATGCGAACTAGATGCATGAAATCCCCATTGTCAAAAAGCTGCGAGGCTTTAAGGTAGAGCGAGGAGCCGTACTAGGGACGGCCCCGGTTTAACTACACTGCCGTTATGATGCCGAAATTTTGAATAATATTCATGTGTTAAAATTATTTCATATGTTGAAACCGCATTCATGTGTTGAATAGAAATTCATTAGTTGAATAGAAATTCATGTGTTGAATGGTATTCGTGTTTTAAATAAATTGTTTTAACAATAAAAATCACATTTTTATTTTATATATACAAACTATAGAAAATCTTCATGTTTTAAATAGAAATTCATTCGTTGAATAGAAATTCATGTGTTGAATGGTATTCGTGTTTTGAAATAAATTGTTTTATAATAGAAATCATATTTTTATCATCTATATGAACTATATGAAATAGTGGTGCTTTGAAATAAATTCTTTTATAATAAAAATCATATTTTTATCATCTATATGAACTATATAAAATAGTCGTGTTTTGAAATAAATTGTTTTATAATAAAAATCATATTTTTATCATCTACACGAACTATATAAAATAGTCGTATTTTGAAATGAATTGTTTTGCAATAAAAATCACATTTTTATTATATACATGAATTGTTAAAAATTGCGAAGTGTTGAAATAATTGTCGGTTAGATAAATATATCATTTTTATCAAATGTATGAAAAGAAAATAGTTTTAAAATCGAAGAATTGATTGTATATATATATATATATAATTAAAATATATCGAACAACGAAGCTGCAGTTCGTGTTTTGAAACCGTGATTTCGAAAGATTAGTGCGGGAGATCCGACCATCGGATTTTCCCGAAACCGTTGAGTTCGCCTTAGAAATATCTTTCCAATGACACCCACTTTGTGAAGATCCAATGGTTGGATTGTCTGGAATGTTTAATTCAAATCTGAAGAAAAACAGCGCTAGGATCGATATATATATATATATATATATATATATATATATATATATATATAATTAAATTAAATCGAATAATGACGCTATAGTTCATATTTTGAAATCTGAACTTCAAACGAGTGTACCGGGAGATCCGACCGTCGGATTTTCCCAAAACTGGAACCGTTACATTCGTTTTGAAAAGATCTTTCTAATGATATAAATTTTGTGAAGATCCAACGGTTAGATTTTCAGACATGTGGAAATCAAATCTGAAGAAAAACAGCGTCATGGACGCGTTATGGCCTGAAGCGTCGTTTGAATAAATTGGCTGTTTTTAATTAAATAAAAATAGCAATAAATCATTATAAATTATTATAAATGATATGGAATGTGAAATTTAGGAATTAACTGAAGGTTAGCTGAGTCGAATGGTTTCTTGGGTTTTGATCTGATGTTGGTTTCGGCCTTCGGAGTTAATATTTGGGAAATCGTTCTCTTACTGATTTACGGTTAGTGACTGATGAATTTAAATGAGGCGTATATTGTGTTTGTGTAGCACTTTTTATTATATACGCGAGTTGCTCAGAAAGACCGGGTTTATCCCATTCTGAACAACTTAATCGACGATAGGAAGTCGAAGATGAAAACAGTGGTTGAAGACCGGAGATCTTCACCTCGTTTGGATGTTAACTAATGTCCTGATTAGGAGGCATCCCGAAATATGGATAATGAGTGGTGATCATCCAGACGTACGTGGAGATCGATGGGTATGCGAGGTATATAGTGCCTCCGGTTTCGTTCAGACCCAGAACGGACTTGCAAATGGACTGTGTGTCTAACATTGGAATTCATTCTGTGTGATTGATAGCCATCAGTTGCACGGTGTGAATTGTCTGTGTGGCATGCTAAGATGCAATGATCAAGGCTTCTGTTGAAAAGCAAAGTCTTGTGGTGATGATCAAAGCACGGTCTGTGTGGCATAGCTTTGTGTTTAACGTTAATTCGCGAGCCTCACACCCCAGTATGAACCAGAAACGGGAGAGGACCTCAGGAAGGACATGCGTTTCTTTCTAGTTAGACGTGGTGTCGGTGCTTGAACTGGCTGACAATTATATTATTTCAACCTATGTGGTTGTTGCTGTAGCGAGGCGCCTCGGTTTTATCGGTCGATCCGGGACTGATGGAGTCATTCGTTGGCTCATTTACGCCCCAAAGGGTGGGGAAACGCAGTGTTCAGGAATTTTAATCCACATCGGTGGATCGGCCTTGTCGCTCCAAGGGCCCGCCTGAGTCTGGGTCCTGAGACATGGGCTAGATTGTCTCGAAGTCGGTAAGGACTATCTTTTGCCTTGGTTCATGACGGATATCCAATTTCCAAATACTTGATTGTGCGGTTTTGATTGTGTAAATATATATGGTGGCATGATATATGGTACCCATGCCGTCTATGATTGATAGTTATGATTCGAAATTGTTTTTTTGAATCATGTAAACACTAGTATTAATATAAAATTCTTTTGTTTTATTCGTATCAAGCATATTTTGGCCATTATAAGGTAAAACTCTATCCTCCGGTTTGCGTTGCATTGTGTGATGGGAACTGAGTCTTATAATGGCTTCATTTTTATAAAAAGCATTGCGTTGTTTAAAAGAATTATTTGTTTTAAAGCACTTGCAATCCGATGGAGTAAACCCATTCCGCGAAAGTGGCGTGGTCCTGTGATTAGCCATATTATAAATGTGTTAAGTAGATTTCTCATACCAGTCCCATGACTGACTCGTAGTTTGTTTCACTTGCAAACTCGGGTGCCCCTTTTTCTACACGGGCAACCTTGTCTTCAGGTTTTAGCAGGCTCTTTCTGGATAGCTGGAGCTGAAGATGGATTCTATCATTTATCTTTTTATGATGTTCAGCTCCTATTGTACATATTTTGTTTGTTTTCCAATGTAGACATTTATGTATAGTTGAACTGTATTTGTACTAAGTATGACCCTGTATACTGTGTAACTCTAATGATTACATTTATCCAGTGTATTATTTGTACATTATATGGTGTATTTATTTAATTCTGTTCTGCTGTTATCTGTTTATGTGTTATATTCCCAAGATTACCCTTGTCACCGTCAGTACGGGGTTTGGGGTCGTCACTACTGCTAAGTGATGAAGGCATTCCTTAAACTGTTTATTCCAAGCATTGCGGCTGGAATGTGGTTATACGCATCTATTTGGACTTGCATCTGTTTGAACTTGCACCCGCATTTACATTGGGAATGAATATAAAGTTAGGTAAGTAAAAGTTATACTACTCATTATTATATTGATGTAAATGAACACATTCCCCTTTGAGCATGCATCATGGTATATGGTATGGAGTTAACTACGGTGATATCAATTAGTATAACAGTTGTTTACATTGATCTGGTGGGTTATTCATAATACTTTTGATAATATATCCATAAGTTAAGCATCAACCTATGTCTTTGATAATAATGGTTGGAATGTCACCATACACATTACATAAATGTAGATATGGGGTAAGAACAATTACACTAGAATGTTTGTTTTGTGTTACTTCTAGTGTATATCAAGCTGAAATAATCGGGTAAATAAACACTAATCTGGTGGATGTCTCATAATACCATAGTCTTTGTGAATAATTTGTGGTACGAATTAATTGATAGGTCATATTGCTCACTAAGCATGAAATTTATCAACTATGCAGGAGATACTCTACACATATGCTTTCAGATTGGCTAATCTGGAACCTCGACTGTTCTCAATCTAGATTCTCTGGCCGCTAATACCAACTCAACAAGTGAGTTTATTAATTGTCTGATATGATATTTGATAAGAATGGTACACACAGGAACATGATGGTATAGATTAAAAAGTAAGTATCTGTGAGACCATTTATAGGAATAATAATCTATTACCCCTATTGTGTAATGTCGCTAAGTGAATGATAATAATATTACATTGGTAAATCTTGACTCACTTAATTTGATAAGTACGGTATCTACTTCCTTAGCCAATTTATCTTTTCTAATTCACCTTCACCATGGAGTAAACAAACGTAATGGTCTGATACAAATTGAACCTGGGTAGTTAACACAACTGCAATACCTTTCAGTGATCGCAATTCTCTTTAAAGGACATACCAAGTTCTGTCTTTTACCTATTGGATCTTCATAGTTTAAGCTTCTGTAACAATGTCTACATTAACACGGTTTATGCAACTTCTCAGGATAATTATAGTTTATAAAGAATATTTTCAACTGAGCGTTAAGATTATTCTAATAATTGTCGTTTATAAAGAAAAGTTAAGATGTGCAATTAATGGGAGTTTAATAGCTGTTAATTCCTGCAGTCTCTATACCCTGGATTTAATTTAGAATTTTAAGAGTCTGGAGTCTTTTTAACCTACAATTAGTTGCCCACCATGGTGAGCCAAAGTTATCAAGTTACATTGCTTCATTTGTATATAAAAATGACACTTGACATCTCACAAGCATGAAACATCAGCCAAAAATTCTCCTTTTACATATTAGGCTTATTATCTTTGTGAAACTTTTAAGTTAGAAAGCTAAACTTTAGATGTTAGTCATTGAACTTGGGAAAATGTTGTCAATGTTGTTCTTGCTTTTCTTTTTAGCTATACGGAAATTCATATAATCCTTTTCATTTAGTGCTTCCTAACGAGCAACTGTTATATTGTAATATGCAAATGCGTATATTTTCTTAAATTTTGTGTTCATTTATTTTTGAAGCAATCAAATGGTGAGAAGGTTTAGATTTGTCTAAATTTACAGATGTTGCTGTACTTTTTGATACATTACGATCAGTTTCTTTTGTTTCACCAAAAAAGTGATGGCAGAAATTCTTATTCTAATTAAAAGCGGTTAAAATAATTATATGCATTATTATACAAGCAAATAATGCGATTAAATATTAATAAAATTTGTTGCATTTCCTATGATGAAAAAACAGCCTACTCTTATCTTATGTCATGTAAGTTCATTATTTTGTTCCTTTTGTTTATAGGAGTATGCTATTAAAGTAAAGTGCTCTCCCTGTTTTGTAATTTTTATTTTGAAAACGACTATTACGTTAGCGGCTAAGAGTTGTAGAATTATTTGTAACATGCCATGTTAAGATATCACAAATGAGAATATGCCATTCGGAAAATAGCTATAAGATATGTAAGGATTTAAAGACCGATCTCATACAATTTCAGAGTAAAATTTATGATGTATAAAGTTTGTATGAAGAGTAATATTATGCACATATCATGGCTAAAGGTGCCTTTTAAGATCTGTACTATACCCTTGCACGATATTGTTTAAGACTAAAAGCAAAACACACAAAGTTAATGTATGCTAACAGTATATATGATGCTTTTACGGTTTGTGTAATAACCCGGAAAATGCGAGCCAATTTAAAATTTTTAAATTGATTATTTCAAAGGAATTTGAATAATTGAAATGGAATATTTCAATAAAATAGTGAATTAGAAATGGTGAGTCAGTTTGAAAATTTGAATTCACACTTTGACCGACTATGCAGGGTGGAAAATATAACGGATTTTAGCGAGACCAAAAATATTTAAATCTGTTAGTTAATACCTTTCTAACGAATCTGAAAAATCGAAGTTTCATAACGGGAATCAAAAGTTATGGCCGAATGAATTTTCAGAAGAGTCGGTATATAGAATATATAGGCCTGGAAAATTGTTATTTTGCATACGACCTCGGAATTCGACGAAACCACTTTTGTTGGGTCCCGGATGTCAAACTATTGCTAGGTTTCCAATTTCATAATTTTCGAAGCTAGTATGTGAGCGTGGCAAAAGAAAATGTGTTTGGTCGATTTCTGTTAAATTGGATCGACCAGAAAATGGCCATTTTTCAAACGACCTCAGAATTCGACGAAACTAGTTTTGTTGGGACCGTAGCGTCAAAACATAGCTAGATTTATTTTTATGGAATTTTTCGAATCAGTTTGTGGCCCTGGCAAATTGAAATGTGTGTTTAGAGTTAAAAATTAAATGTTTTATACTTTAATTTGAAAAATAACTGACTGTAACAGTCGAATTGGCCTACGAAACATATCCCATTGCGTTCGGAATGGGGGTATTTAGCTAGGGGCGACAGTCGTTGGGTTTAAAAAGGAGTTCGTTTGAGAAAACACAATTTAAAAATTAAATATAATCCTCGGCCAATCATATTTCTCCATTCATAATTAATAAAAAAATATATCAGAAACCCCCCCCCCCCCCCGACCCCGACCCCGATGGCAGAAACCCTTCTCCTCCTTCCCAGGTGATTTCCGATCGCCACGGCCAGAATTAGCTCCTCCCCCAGTTCAACTTTTTGTAGTTCTCCCTCCCCTCTTCAAATCCATATAAGGTGCTCCCCCTATCGTCGCCTCTACGCCGAGATATCCGCTTCCAAACTTTCGACCTTCAAACCGTCGCCGCCGCCGATCAGCACCACCGAGCCCCATCAAACCGCCGCGCGCCTGTAGCTCTCTCGTAGCTCTTCCACCTCCAACTTCCTGATCGTCCCCTCGTGTCCCGGTTCTCGCGAAAACCGCAAACCTAGTTTTGAAGCTTTCTGAAAGTGCGTTTTTCTTTGATCTTTACACTTTGAAAAATTATATCTTTTTGGTGTGTTGACGAAATTCGATGAAACAGGAAACATCGAGACCGCAAGGAAGCTCTCTACCCAATAGAAGAAGCTGCGGATTTTTCTGACATCGTATCGATTTTTAGCGCTCAGAAAACCAAGGTGAGAAATCTAAATTAACGTGAAATTGAATGGAAAATGTCGTGTATAATTTATATAAGCGAAATATAAATTACATACGTGTTGTATACCTCATGTACATGCGTAGTGTAAGCTATATGAGCGAAGTATGAATTTTTACATGCCTAGAATAATTGATATATGTGTTGAAATGCAAGTGATATATATTATATTATATATATATACTCCCCTCGTCCACAAACCATGGACGATATTTATTGTGGTGAATTGGTGTGAAATATTGGGTGAAAAATACGAATGGTTGAATAATTGTTTGTGGTTGATATTGTTTGGTTGTGGTTGAAAAATACCCATTGGTGATTGAAATGAATTGGAAATATTTGTGGAAATAAAAAAATAAACATGTCGCCTGCGTGCGAATTAGATGCATGAATCCCCATTGTCAAAAACCGCGAGGTTTTAAGGTAGAGCGAGGAGCCGTACTAGGGACGGTGCCGGTTTTAACTACCCTACCATTATGCTGCCGAAATTTTGAATAATCTTTGTGTGTTAGAATTATTTTCATATGTTGAAATTATTTTCATGCATAGAGATTAAAGTCATATATTGAAACTATGTCCATGTGTGGAAATATTCATGTGTTGAAAAGTGTTGTATGAAAATTAAATTCATTTGTGAATGAATGAAGCGGTTAAACAACAAAAATCACATTTTTATATATATATGAAGTACCAAAAATATTTGCCTCATATAAATAACTTCAACCATAAAAATCTCGTCTTTCTAATATGAACAACATAAATAAAATGTCCATGTGTGGAAATACTCATTTGTTGAGAAGTGTGTGTAGTGGAAAAGTTCATGTGTTGAGTAAAAAGATCGAACAATAAAAATTACATTTTTATTGAAACTATGAAGTGCTGAAACATCTATTTGTCGAATAAATATTTTAAATGATGAAAATATCATTTTTATCGTATGTGTGATATGCTAAAGATATGCGGACGTTGAAATAAATATTTGTGATAGAAATATTATTTTTAACATGCATAGGAACTAAATGAAATAGTCATGTGTTGAAATCTATTTTAGTTCGCCAAAATTATCATCTTTGAAATGTGAAGTGTTAAAAATAGCCACTTGTTCAAATAAACGTGCATGAGTTGAAATATACATTAACTAGCTAATGATATGATTTTAGCCTATGCATGCAACATTCGAATGAATGGTGTTTTTAAACCAAAGCAAATCAAATATGAAATTGAATGGGAAATGATAAATGTTAGAAATTGTATATATGTACATGCATATCTGTTGAACAGGTTAAAGCAAAAGGGGCTAGAGAAGAGAAATAGAATTTTGTGCCCGACAAATAGGTACACATTTACCGCTTTGTTTGGGTGATGATTTTATGAGCCTGTTGGCTAGCCGCTTGGCTTTTTCTTTTTCTTTTTGATATGAGACGCCCGTGTGGCTATTTGGGAATTTTCCCAGACCCTCCCGTAAAAAGGAGGTTATGGCGAAATTTTCCAAAATTTAAAGGCGTTAGTGAAATAATTGAAGTGGAAACGATATAGGAATTTTCGAATGAACTATATTTATATAAATATATAAATATAAATAGAATTAAAACGAAACGTGGCCGTGCAGTTCATATTTTGAAACCATGATTTCAAACGACTAGTGCGGAAGATCCGACCATTGAATTTTCCCGAAACCTCAACCGTTGGGTTCGCCTTGGAAATATCTTTCCAACGGCACCAACTTTGTGAAGATCCGACGGTTGGATTGTCTGGAATGCTTAATTCAAAACTGAAGAAAAACAGCGCCAGAAACGATTATATTTATATATATATATATATATATATATAATTAAATTAAATCGAATAACGACGCTGCAGTTCGTAAATTGAAATCGTAACTTCAAATGGTTGGTGTGGAAAATCCGACCGTCGGATTTTCCCAAAACTGAAACCGTTGGATTCGTTTTGAAATGACCTTCCTAATGATGTAGAATTTGTGAAGATCCAACGGTTAGATTTTCCTATAAGTGTAAAACAAACTTAGTGGAAAGCAGCGCCAGTGCATCGACACGACCTGAAACGTCGTTTAATTAAATATGGCCGTTTTAAACTAAATAAAAATGGCGATATATCGTTATATAGTACTATAGACGATATAGAGTGAAAATAAACCAATTTTGTTGTGTTTGCTTGATATGTGATGGTTGAATGTATTTGACATGAAAATTATAACTAAATAACTGAAATGTGAATGTTGAATGGTCCAACCATGTGATTAATTGATTTGAAAATCTAAATATACGTGGGTTATTTGAAAAGGCCGAGTTTATCTCATTTCGAATAATCGATCGACGTTGAGAAGTCGAAGAGTCGAAGACGACTGAAGACCGACGATCTCCACATTGGATGGATGGGCGCTACTGATACTCGTGACTGGAGTAGCTACCATGAAGGAGTTGAAGTAGTAGCCGTCCAAACATACTGTTGGTTGTACGGATATGCAAGGAATTGGTGCCTCCGGTTTCGTTCAGACCCAGAACGGACTTGTAAATGGACTGTGTGTCTGACATTGGATTTTATTCTGTGTTGATTGATCTCTGTTAAATATATATCTGTTTGGCGGCGGAGAATTTATTCTCTTGCTTAACGCCCTTCTCTGAGACGTACGAGCTCAGAGGTTATGTATTGACAGAAATCAGTCGCATGGAGTGGATTGCCTGTGTGGCACGCCTAAGTGGCATATGATCAAGGCTTCTGTTGCAAAGCAAAGTCTTGTGGTTGATGATCAAAGCATGGTCTGTGTGACGTAGCTATGTGTATAACGTGAATTCGTGAGCCTCACACCTCGGTATGAGTCAAAAACGGGAGAGTGACTGCAGGGAGAGCACGACGTTTCTTTCTAGCTAAGGTGGTGTCAGTGACCTACCAGCCCTGATATTATATATGCTTTTCACCTGTGTGGTTGTTGGAATGCGAGGCGCCTCGATATAGGTCTGTAAGGACCGGGAAACGTGTGTTCAGGAATAACTAATCCTCAAAAGTAAGAGAGGACCGGCCCTGAAGATCCAAGGATCATAGTGGGGTCCTGGGACATTTGCTAGAGTGTCTCGAATCGGGGAGGAGCTTGCCCCTTGCCTCGACTCATGAAGGAATCCAATTTCCAATACGAAATATGCGGACGTGATTGTATTACTAGTATGGCGACATAGTGGTATGGGTTATTTATGCCGCCTATGATTGATATTTATGATTGAATTTGCTTTTGAAACATATATGCACTAGTAATAATACCAAACACTTTTGTTTTATTCGTATGAAGCATCTTTGGCCATTATAAGGTAAAAACTCTATCCTCCGGCTTGCGTTGCATTGTGTGATGGGACCTGAGTCTTATAATGGCTTCATTTTATAAAAAGCATTGCGTTGATTTAATCATTTACTTTATTTCATGCACTAGCACTCATTGGAGTAAACCCGTTCCGCGAAAGTGGCGTGGTCCTTTGATTTGCCTTATTATTGTTGTTAATAAATTGAGTAGATTTCTCATACCAGTCCCATGACTGACTCGTAGTTTGTTTCACCTTGCAAACTCGGGTGCCCTCATTTTCACACGGGCAGCCTAGTTACAGGTTTCTGACGCACCTTTTGGCTCATGGCGAGGCTTGACTACACCGTGCTGACTTGGATTTTCTCCGCCATTATTGTATCTATATTATGATTCCTCCACTGGCGATGTAGACTGATATTCCTTTTGTGTACTCTTTATGTATGATTCCGCCTCAGGCGATGGTGACTGATTATGTATCATTATACACTAAGTTGTATCCTGTACTGTGCTTCTCTGATGTGATGATATTTATATGATTCCGCTGTCATATGTGTGTAAATTATTCTATTTTCTGTTTATGCTATTATCTATGATCTGCTAATGATGATTAATGTGTTATATTCCAATGATTATCCTTAACTCCGTGTCACGGGGTTTTGGGATCGTCACAGCTGGTATCAGAGCTTTGGTTAACCTTAGTTCTGGAGTCTAACACATTAAACACTTCGTCAAAATAGAATCAGTAGTATTCTAAGGCGTGTCGCTCATTAGAGATAGGACTAGAAAGGTCCTAAAATGAGCTGAGCAGAATAGCAAAAACAATTGATCAGTCCCTCGTTATCTTTCCGTAAAGTTTTCTGCATAACTATGTAATAGACTATCATTTCTGTTAGCTGACTCTTTTCGTTGCTTATACAGAATTTGACAAATGGCTACCAGAGCAGCCGCCGCTAGAGGAGGCCGTGCCGGCCGAGGCAGAGGAAGGGGAGAAATCCCAGCTCAAGAAGGACCTTTGATACAACCTCCGGCAGCTCAATACTTCGAGCTTGACCGTGTAGCTAAGAGATATAAGAACTTAGGAGGCAAGACCTTCTCGGGAACTGGCACCGTAATAGAGGCCCTTGCATGGCTCAAAACATGCGAGAAAATTCTTGAAGGCCTAAGGCTTGGAGACGAAGACAAAGCTATTATGGGCGCCTGGCTTATGCAGGAACAAGCTGAATTATGGTGGGAATCTCTTACCGCTGGGAATAGAGAAGCTGGAAGAACATGGGATGGATTTAAAGAACTCTTCAAGGAGAAATATGTCCCAGAACAAGCTCTAGAAAGAATGCACGATGACTTCGCCAATCTCCAGCAAGGGGATCTTTCCGTGCAGGACTATCTGAACAAATTTACAATGCTGTCGCCTTATGCTCCAGAACTCGTCGCTACTGCGAAGTCCAAAAATAAGAGGTTTATCCTTGGACTAAGACGACAATATCATGATAGAGCCATGGCCCATGTCAAGCTGGATTTCAACGAACTGGTGGAAATGACATGCAACTATGAAGACCTTGATCAAAGGCATCTGGATCACGATCGCGCTAGAAGCCAAGCCGGAAACAAGCGCAAGCCTGCTGTAAATCAAGGCGAGTCAAGCCAAGCAGCATCTTCAAAACCTCAGACTGGCAAGCCGCCAGGAGGAAATTGCTTTAACTGTGGTAAGCCGGGGCACTACTCAAACGTCTGCACAGCTCCAAAGAGGCAGAAGACGAATTCTCAAGGCTCGAGCCAAGGCTCTCAGAACCCTCGCTCGTACTTCAACTGTCGCAAGACCGATCATCTGGCCAAAGACTGTCCTTTGCTGAAGAAAGCTATAGTAGCTCATGTTTATGACGGGTCTAGCCCGCCAGCTGCTTCCGACGGAGCAGGTAAACCCGATGTTTTGGGAGGTACCCTTACAATTAAAAATATTCCTGTTTCTGTATTATTTGACACAGGTGCATCGCGTAGTTTTATTGCTAGAAACACAGTGCACAAACTAAAGTTAAAACAGCGAAAACTTAAAGAATCGGTTGAAGTTCATAACCCGATAGGGGGTCCTATTACTCTCAATTCCTCTTGTAAAGTGCCAATCTCTTATTCTTCCTACAAGTTTCCTTTCAATTTAATCGTTATGGATTTTCCCGAATTCGATATTATTCTCGGGCTAGATTGGTTAACGAAATATGAAGCCGAAGTGAATTGTGCGAAAAGAATCGTTAAAATTCGAACGAAGCTTGGATATATTACGGTTCCTTGTCATGGTTCGAATCCGAATAGAGAAGAATTTTGGTCAGCATTAGAACTTATTCCCACTTCCATAGAAAAGATTCCGATTGTTAGATACTTTGCGGATGTGTTTGAAGAAGTTGAAAACTTACCTCCGCAAAGAGAAATAAAATTCCGAATCGATCTAATTCCTAATGCCAGACCCGTGGTGCATCCAATTCGTAGAATGACTCCGAAAGAAAAAGAAGAATTAGGCGATCAAACTCGTCAACTGTTATGGAAAGGTCTAATCAGACCTAGTTTTTCTAATTGGGGTGCAGCTGTCGTGTTTGTCCCAAAGTCAGACGGTACTCTTAGATTATGTGTTGATTACCGAGACCTTAACAAACAGACGCTTAAAAATAAATATCCACTACCCCGCATTGATGATTTGCTAGACCAATTGAATGGGGCGAAAGTATTTTCCCGAATGGACCTAGCTACAGGTTTTCATCAATTGAGAATAGCAGAAGAGTGTGTTCCTTTGACCGCTTTCAGAGGCCCAGACATATTTTATGAATGGTTAGTAATGTCGTTTGGCCTATGCAACGCTCTAGCATACTTTGTCGATCTAATGAATAGAGTGTTCAGGGGAGTTCTGAATAAATTTGTCCTCGTATTCATCGATGATATTTTAATCTACTCCAAATCAAAACCCGAGCATGAAAAACACTTAGAACAAGTATTGGAGATCATAAGGAAGAACGTCTTCAAAGCCAAATTCTCTAAATGTGTCTTCTGGCAAGAAGAAGTTAAATTTCTTGGCCATGTCGTGTCAGAGAAAGGAATTTCTGTTGACCCAAGCAAAATAATAGCGATTCAAGACTAGAAACAACCCACTACTCCCACAGAAGTTAGAAGTTTTATGGGGTTGGCTAGTTATTATCGAAAGTTCGTTAAGGATTTTTCAAAGATATTCGGTCCGTTAACGAAGCTCACAAAGAAACATGAGAAGTTTAAGTGGACTTCCGACTGTGAAGAAGCTTTCCAGGAATTGAAATCGAAGCTGACCACCGCTCCAGTGTTAACAATTATTGATGGCAATCAGGATTTAACGGTTTGGACAGATGCTTCTATTAGAGGTCTTGGTGCAGTGTTAATGCAGAGAGGCCAAGTAGTCGCTTATGCAAGCCGCCAATTGAAACCGCATGAGAAGAATTATGTGACTCATGATCTTGAGTTGCTAGCCATCGTATTTGCCTTGAAAATCTGGAGACATTACTTATTGGGCGAGAAATTTATACTGTACACAGATCATCAATCGTTGAAGTATTTATATACCCAGAAAGATTTGAATCTGAGACAACAGCGTTGGCTAGAATTTCTTGCGGCGTATGATCTTGATATCTTGTATACGCCGGGAAAGGCTAACGTGGTAGCGGATGCACTTAGTAGGAAAACCGCAATCATTGCCAATCTTATAATTACACCTGGATTGATTGATAGGATATCTGTTCTTCAGAAGAGTGACAATTTTGTGAAAGAGATGATAAAAAGGATTCAAAGGGGCGAAGGCTCCAGTTTCCAAGTGGATAGTGAGGGAGTTCTGAGGCTGAATAGAAGAATATGTGTTCCCGACATTCCCGAGCTTAAAAGAGAAGTGCTAGATGAATGCCATAAATCCAAATTTTGCATCCATCCTGGGGTGAGTAAAATGTACAACGATATCAAACGCACTTTCTGGTGGAAGGCAATGAAAAGGGATATTTCTTTGTATGTTAGCAGGTGCCCTACTTGTCAATTGGTCAAGAGTGACCAACAGAAGCTAGCTGGGCTGTTGCAACCATTGGAAGTCCCAGGCTGGAAATGGGAACAGATTTCCATGGATTTCATAGATGGTTTGCCGCGAACCAAGAAAGGTAATGACAGCATTTGGGTAATCGTAGATCGCTTCACGAAGACTGCCCATTTTATACCTGTCTGATCCAATAGAACTGCCCAAAGTCTAGCATAGATATATTTCAGACAAATTGTTAAGCTGCATGGAATTCCCATCAGCATAGTCAGTGATAGAGTTCCCCTATTTACTAGCAAATTCTGGGAGGCTTTCCGGACAGAATTGGGAACAAAACTGAATATGAGCACCACTTATCACCCCCAAACAGATGGCCATACTGAGCGAGTGAATAGAATTTTAGAAGATTTATTGCGGGCTTGTATAATCGATTTTGGTGGGTCATGGGAAGATCATTTGCATTTGGCAGAATTCTCATTTAACAATAGCTATCAGGCAAGTTTGAGAATGTCACCATTTGAAGCATTATATGGCAGACCGTGCAGATCTCCAGCATGTTGGGTAGAACCTGGCAACAGACTTGTACTAGGACCCGATATGATTAGGGAAGCATCTGATAAAGTGGATTTCATCAAGAAGAGATTGAAAACCGCCCAAGGCCGGCAGAAAAGTTATGCAGACTCTAGAAGGAGAGATTTGACATTTGCTGTTGGTGATCATGTTTATTTAAAGGTTTCTCCGATGAGAGGAGTAATCAGATTTGGAAAGACTGGGAAGTTGGCACCGAGATTTATTGGTCCCTTTCCTATACATGAGAGAATTGGAACTCTTGCTTATAGAGTTCAATTGCCAGATTGGTTGCCTGGAGTGCACAATGTATTTCACGTATCTCAACTTAGGAGACATGTGCATGATCTGGATCTTGTTGTAGAAGAAGCAGCGCAACGGGATGTGGAGATAACTCCAGAATTAGCACTCAGAAGAGAGCCATTAAAAATTGTTGGCAAAGAAACCAGAGAACTCAGAAGCAAAAAGGTTCATTTAGTTAAAGTGCAGTGGAGCAGTGATCCTAGAGACTGTACTTGGGAAACTTAGGAAAGCATTAAGCAAGCTTACCCCAAATACAGAGTGGATATCTCTGACTAACTCCGATGCAAGGTACCTTTACCATACTTTACATTTACATTTTATTTCATACTTTACTGTTGTTTCCTTTTCGAGGACGAAAAGTTTTAAGTAGGGGAGATTGTAATAACCTGGAAAATGCAAGCCAATTTAAAAATTTTAAATTGATTATTCAAAGGAATTTGAATAATTGAAATGGAATATTTCAATAAAATAGTGAATTAGAAATGGTGAGTCAGTTTGAAAATTTGAATTCAAACTTTGACCGACTATGTAGGGTGGAAAATATAACGGATTTTAGCGAGACCAAAAATATTTAAATCTGTTAGTTAATACCTTTCTAACGAATCTGAAAAATCGAAGTTTCATAACGGGAATCAAAAGTTATGGCCGAATGAATTTTCAGAAGAGTCGGTATATAGAATATATAGGCCTGGAAAATTGATATTTTGCATACGACCTCGAAATTCGACGAAACCACTTTTGTTGGGTCCGGGATGTCAAACTATTGCTAGGTTTCAAATTTCATAATTTTTGAAGCTAGTATGTGAGCGTGGCAAAAGAAAATGTGTTTTGTCGATTTTTGTTAAATTGGATCGACCAGAAAATGACCATTTTTCAAACGACCTCAGAATTCGACGAAACTAGTTTTGTTGGGACCGTAGCGTCAATACATAGCTAGATTTATTTTTCTGGAATTTTTCGAATCAGTTTGTGGCCCTGGCAAATTGAAATGTGTGTTTAGAGTTAAAAATTAAATGTTTTATACTTTAATTTGAAAAATAATTGACTGTAACAGTCGAATTGGCCTACGAAACATATCCCATTGTGTCTGGAATGGGGGTATTTAGCTAGGGGCGACAGTCGTTGGGTTTAAAAAGGAGTTCGTTTGAGAAAACACAATTTAAAAATTAAATATAATCCTCGGCCAATCATATTTCTCCATTCATAATTAATAAAAAAAAATATCAGAAACACCCCCCCCCCCCCCCCCCCGACCCCGACTTCGACGGCGGAAACCCTTCTCCTCCTTCCCAGGCGATTTCCGATCGCCACGGCCAGATTTAGCTCCTCCCCCAGTTCAACTTTTTGTAGTTCTCCCTCCCCTCTTCAAATCCATATAAGGAGCTCCCCATATCGTCGCCTCTACGCCGAGATATCTGCTTCCAAACTTCCGACCTTCAAACCGCCGCCGCGGCCGATCAGCACCACCGAGCCCCACCAAACCACCGCGCGCCTGTAGCTCTCTCGTAGCTCTTCCACCTCCAACTTCCTGATCGTCCCCTCGTGTCCCGGTTCTCGCAAAAACCGCAAACCTAGTTTTGAAGCTTTCTGAAAGTGCGTTTTTCTTTGATCTTTACACTTTGAAAAATTATATCTTTTTGGTGTGTTGACGAAATTCGATGAAACAGGAAACATCGAGACCTCAAGGAAGCTCTCTACCCAATAGAAGAAGCTGCGGATTTTTCTGACATCGTATCGATTTTTAGCGCTCAGAAAACCAAGGTGAGAAATCTAAATTAATGTGAAATTGAATGGAAAATTTCATGTATAATTTATATAAGCGAAATATAAATTACATACGTGTTGTATACCTCATGTACATGCGTAGTGTAAGCTATATGAGCGAAGTATGAATTTTTACATGCCTAGAATAATTGATATATGTGTTGAAATGCAAGTGATATATATTATATTATATATATATATATATATATATATATACTCCCCTCGTCCACAAACCATGGACGATATTTATTGTGGTGAATTGGTGTGAAATATTGGGTGAAAAATACAAATGGTTGAATAATTGTTTGTGGTTGATATTGTTTGGTTGTGGTTGAAAAATACCCATTGATGATTGAAATGAATTGGAAATATTTGTGGAAATAAAAAAATAAACATGCCGCCTGCGTGCGAATTAGATGCATGAATCCCCATTGTCAAAAACCGCGAGGTTTTAAGGTAGAGCGAGGAGCCGTACTAGGGACGGTGCCGGTTTTAACTACCCTGCCGTTATGCTGCCGAAATTTTGAATAATCTTTGTGTGTTAGAATTATTTTCATATGTTGAAATTATTTTCATGCATAGAGATTAAAGTCATATATTGAAACTATGTCCATGTGTGGAAATATTCATGTGTTGAAAAGTGTTGTATGAAAATTAAATTCATTTGTGAATGAATGAAGCGGTTAAACAACAAAAATCACATTTTTATATATATATGAAGTACCAAAAATATTTGCCTTATATAAATAACTTCAACCATAAAAATCTCGTCTTTCTAATATGAACAACATAAATAAAATGTCCACGTGTGGAAATACTCATTTGTTGAGAAGTGTGTGTAGTGGAAAAGTTCATGTGTTGAGTAAAAAGATCGAACAATAAAAATTACATTTTTATTGAAACTATGAAGTGCTGAAACATCTATTTGTCGAATAAATATTTTAAATGATGAAAATATCATTTTTATCATATGTGTGATATGCTAAAGATATGCGGACGTTGAAATAAATATTTGTGATAGAAATATTATTTTTAACATGCATAGGAACTAAATGAAATATCATGTGTTGAAATCTATTTTAGTTCGCCAAAATTATCGTCTTTGAAATGTGAAGTGTTAAAAATAGCCACTTGTTCAAATAAACGTGCATGAGTTGAAATATACATTAACTAGCTAATGATATGATTTTAGCCTATGCATGCAACATTCGAATGAACGGTGTTTTTAAACCAAAGCAAATCAAATATGAAATTGAATGGAAACTGATAAATGTTAGAAATTGTATATATGTACATGCATATCTGTTGAACAGGTTAAAGCAAAAGGGGCTAGAGAAGAGAAATAGAATTTTGTGCCCGACAAATAGGTACACATTTACCGCTTTATTTGGGTGATGATTTTATGAGCCTGTTGGCTAGCCGCTTGGCTTTTTCTTTTTCTTTTTGATATGAGACGCCCGTGTGGCTATTTGGGAATTTTCCCAGACCCTCCCGTACAAAGGAGGTTTTGGCGAAATTTTCCAAAATTTAAAGGCGTTAGTGAAATAATTGAAGTGGAAACGATATAGGAATTTTCGAATGAACTATATTTATATAAATATATAAATATAAATAGAATTAAAACGAAACGTGGCCGTGCAGTTCATATTTTGAAACCATGATTTCAAACGACTAGTGCGGAAGATCCGACCATTGAATTTTCCCGAAACCTCAACCGTTGGGTTCGCCTTGGAAATATCTTTCCAACGGCACCAACTTTGTGAAGATCCGACGGTTGGATTGTCTGGAATGCTTAATTCAAAACTGAAGAAAAACAGCGCCAGAAACGATTATATTTATATATATATATATAATTAAATTAAATCGAATAACGACGCTGCAGTTCGTAAATTGAAATCGTAACTTCAAATGGTTGGTGTGGAAAATCCGACCGTCGGATTTTCCCAAAACTGAAACCGTTGGATTCGTTTTGAAATGACCTTCCTAATGATGTAGAATTTGTGAAGATCCAACGGTTAGATTTTCCTATAAGTGTAAAACAAAATTTGTGGAAAGCAGCGCCAGTGCATCGACACGACCTGAAACGTCGTTTAATTAAATATGGCCGTTTTAAACTTAATAAAAATGGCGATATATCGTTATATAGTACTATAGACGATATAGAGTGAAAATAAACCAATTTTGTTGTGTTTGCTTGATATGTGATGGTTGAATGTATTTGACATGAAAATTATAACTAAATAACTGAAATGTGAATGTTGAATGGTCCAACCATGTGATTAATTGATTTGAAAATCTAAATATACGTGGGTTATTTGAAAAGGCCGAGTTTATCTCATTTCGAATAATCGATCGACGTTGAGAAGTCGAAGAGTCGAAGACGACTGAAGACCGACGATCTCCACATTGGATGGATGGGCGCTACTGATACTCGTGACTGGAGTAGCTACCATGAAGGAGTTGAAGTAGTAGCAGTCCAAACATACTGTTGGTTGTACGGATATGCGAGGAATTGGTGCCTCCGGTTTCGTTCAGACCCAGAACGGACTTGTAAATGGACTGTGTGTCTGACATTGGATTTTGTTCTGTGTTGATTGATCTCTGTTAAATATATATCTGTTTGGCGGCGGAGAATTTATTCTCTTGCTTAACGCCCTTCTCTGAGACGTACGAGCTCAGAGGTTATGTATTGACAGAAATCAGTCGCATGGAGTGGATTGCCTGTGTGGCACGCCTAAGTGGCATATGATCGAGGCTTCTGTTGCAAAGCAAAGTCTTGTGGTTGATGATCAAAGCATGGTCTGTGTGACGTAGCTTTGTGTATAATGTGAATTCGTGAGCCTCACACCTCGGTATGAGTCAAAAACGGGAGAGTGACTGCAGGGAGAGCACGACGTTTCTTTCTAGCTAAGGTGGTGTCAATGACCTACCAGACCTGACATTATATATACTTTTCACCTGTGTGGTTGTCGGAATGCGAGGCGCCTCGATATAGGTCTGTAAGGACTGGGAAACGTGTGTTCAGGAATAACTAATCCTCAAAAGTAAGAGAGGACCGGCCCTGAAGATCCAAGGATCATAGTGGGGTCCTGGGACATTTGCTAGAGTGTCTCGAATCGGGGAGGAGCTTGCCCCTTGCCTCGACTCATGAAGGAATCCAATTTCCAATACGAAATATGAGGACGTGATTGTATTACTAGTATGGCGACATAGTGGTATGGGTTATTTATGCCGCCTATGATTGATATTTATGATTGAATTTGCTTTTGAAACATATATGCACTAGTAATAATACTAAACACTTTTGTTTTATTCGTATGAAGCATCTTTGGCCATTATAAGGTAAAAACTCTATCCTCCGGCTTGCGTTGCATTGTGTGATGGGACCTGAGTCTTATAATGGCTTCATTTTATAAAAAGCATTGCGTTGATTTAATCATTTACTTTATTTCATGCACTAGCACTCATTGGAGTAAACCCGTTCCGCGAAAGTGGCGTGGTCCTTTGATTTGCCTTATTATTGTTGTTAATAAATTGAGTAGATTTCTCATACCAGTCCCATGACTGACTCGTAGTTTGTTTCACCTTGCAAACTCGGGTGCCCTCATTTTCGCACGGGCAGCCTAGTTACAGGTTTCTGACGCACCTTTTGGCTCATGGCGAGGCTTGACTACACCGTGCTGACTTGGATTTTCTCCGCCATTATTGTATCTATATTATGATTCCGCCACTGGCGATGTAGACTGATATTCCTTTTGTGTACTCTTTATGTATGATTCCGCCTCAGGCGATGGTGACTGATTATGTATCATTATACACTAAGTTGTATCCTGTACTGTGCTTCTCTGATGTGATGATATTTATATGATTCCGCTGTCATATGTGTGTAAATTATTCTATTTTCTGTTTATGCTATTATCTGTGATCTGCTAATGATGATTAATGTGTTATATTCCAATGATTATCCTTAACACCGTGTCACGGGGTTTTGGGATCGTCACAGCTTGTTAAAGCATAATACACATGCTTACCGATTTTAGGATGAACACAACTCGAGATGCAACTAATGTACTCATTTTCTTCTTCGTATGTTTAAAATATCTTGATATATTTGTAGGTAACTTTTGTGCAAACTCTTTTAATTCAGTTTTTTGTAGGTTTAACCATTGTTGTGGGATATCTTTGTAATGACCCAACTTTCAAACACCTCGATAGTTGTATTATTATATAAGAATAAAAGATAGATAGAAGATAAAACTACAGAAAACATCAGAATCCCAAGCGGAATTTGATATCATAAGCCAAGAACATTAGAGTACTTCATACATACGGATACATTTCATCACAATACATACTTAACATTTGTGTTGCAGATAATTATACATAACATCATGGATAAAACAACTTGTAGATAATTATACATAGATTAGCCAACATTTCAGTTCCTTACCATCCAGCTACTTCAAAAGTAAGTCAAGACCTGGATCACTTGTCTATTCATAACAAGTGTTATGAATACCCAAGAGTTTAAGTAAAACAAAAAAAATAAACTTTGGGTCAGTCGGGGACTGGTGTGAGTAAACGATTTTAAAACAAGATCAGAAATAAAATCATAAGACCACGCCATAAATACGGAACGGATTTTTCCCTTAGGAGAATCAAAACAATTTGTATAATTTAAACATGTATTATGATAATGTCTTGGGTTTTCACAATAATTTAGAATCTAGTAGAAATACTTTCATCTCACATTCTACTTATATAGTATACAAACAAAACAATTAACGCTTACGATAAATGGATTTCCAACTATAATAAGGCAAGGAACCACCTTCTGATAGTGTACATCTAGAGAGGAATACACTAGATTCAACAAGAACTTCTTGTAACACGGCCACACATGACCGACCACTCATTTCTCTTTAGTGTATCGAATTTATATCACTAATGGTTGTGTACGGCAACCATTTCCCGAATGGGACAGTATTGATAAAAGGGAATATCTCTAGATAGGTGATAGTACAACCTAATGGGAGCTACCCGCATAGCCATGATGTCTGCCCGATTTTTGTCATTTCCTGGTTGTGAAGCTTGAAGCTAAACTTACCTTGACACACACTTTTAGTTTGCTTTGAACGTCATATCGTCAAACCCGCTAATTTACTAATTGACTTCTTCAAAAAAAAAATTACAAGTATAAATCAAGAGAAACGAATTCCTCTGCCACTCATAACTACGTTTGAAAAGATCAATGTACGTGATTAGTTTAGGAGTACTCTGTCAGATGTTCGTCCATACAAGTTGTCCTAGGACTGGACAAACCGAAGACATTTATTTTATAAACCCATCTTTGGCAGTTTCTACCCAGGATTTATAATACAATTCGTGCATAACTTCGTCTTTTATTATTCTTAATAATCTTCGACTTGCAACGTAGAAATCGAATTGAAGTGGTATTCTGGTCTCTTCGAATTGATATATGTAATGTCTTTTATAGCTGATATTAAATTATTAGTCTAACGTGATTAGTTTAAACATCCTTTGAATTTGAACAAATAAAGCATGTGCGTCGCACACGGTATTTTTCATTGTTTGTTATCTGTGTTTATACGATGTCTAATATTCCTGTTATTCTTGTAAACTATATTCTTACTTCTAGTTTTTTTATAATTTATTTAAATTATTTCTTCTAGATTACAAATTTGAATCCGTTGACTTCCTACAGTCAAGCTCTGCTCTTTGTAATTCTGTTATTTTCTTCCTTTCACTTGTCTACGATACTTCCAAATAAAAATTCTCTTTTTATTAATTATTTCTCTTCTTTATTTATTCTCTATTTTTAAATTAAACTATTTTAATTTAAAAACTTGGTTCAAAAATCTCTTTTGTTAATGTTTTGACCAAAGTACCAAGTACCACTTTCAAAACAACGTACTCCAGTGCCAAAATCCTTTGCCCGACCAATGTTTTCTTCTCGGCCCAAGTACCAGGTGGTACTACCAGTTTTCAAAGTACTAGGTCCAGAAACACTATTGTTTCATTTGCCCGATCACACCAGTTATCGTACCAACCCTTTCCCGATCACTTGCCAAAGTGCCAGAACTCGCCAAAGTACCAACCTTCTCAGTCATCATGCCAAACCCCTAAATCACCGCTAAGTCTACGAGCTCAATCGCCTTGCCGGATTATTGTGCCATACTTCACCGCTAACCCGATCCGAGAAAGTTGCTATAGCTCCCTCCTCAGGCCATCGAAACCTACCCCACTCTGACCACCTATTGGCGATGACCCACGACATCCTTCGCACCAGGCGCGCAACCTCCAGTCGCCACCAAGTTGGTGCAGTTCAATAGTGATTCTCGAGTAACCCAAAATAGAAACAAAAAAAAATTTGATCCATTCAAACTCAATTTATACACATTAGAAAATTTTGAGGATATTTTTCCTATCCCCTATGGATCATCATGCACCCATATACGAAATTCCAGAGTTTATTATCATCTAGATCACCCATACTAGCTATGAACAACCTTTTCGACTAAACCAACTTTTCTCATCATCCCCTTTATTAAAAATTATGATGTTTGTTTCAAAAATCATGTTTCTATATTTTGATCAGGTCTATCACCCTGAGATTCGAAAATATGATGGTTGAAAATCTTGTTTGAATCCTCCTTACAGTATATATATAAAAACAGTGTATATATGAACTTATATATATGGTTTTAAACTTTTTAAACATTTTGTATATACTTTGGTGAATCATTTATGTGACTGAGGTCTCATCATTTTCACAACTATGAAAATAGCATCAAGAGATAATTGTTTGCACATAGTTTGAACAGGGGAACACTTATATGTTGATTCCAACAGACAAAGGTTTTGTTATATACCTTCAAATGTCACTTAGAACTAAATGTTCATTTCCCTGAATTCATTAACACAGCAACATATAGTAATAAAAAAGATTTAACAGTGTGTTTAACATGGATGTTCAAGGTGGATTTGATCATGCAACATATATGTTCACAACAGTAGAACTAAATAAAAACATACACAAACTCTCATCAGCTTGCATGTTTAATACAAGAAAATATAGTGAGGTTTACTCACCTAAATGCCTTTGTTGCTATGCTTCAAAGTTTCCTTGTTTCCTTTTTGATTTAGCTCGAAATAAGGTGATTTCAAAGAGAATAAGTAACAGTCTATTTATAGGCATAAACAAATAATAAAACAAATAAATGTTTTTATTTCTTAAATTAGAAAATTCCTTCTTTTCCTCTGATCAAAACTTGCACAGGTGTGTAGGCCTATAATAGAGAATGTTTTCATTTTGATGCTAAGTTTTGTTTTGAGAAATCCTGCGGAAGTAAGGGCGGATGTCCTTATGTCCACATTTGTTCTTAAGCTTGACAAAACTATTTAATGCAAAGGTCCATTGTGTAATCAAAATGTATGAAGCTCCTTCATACACATAGATGAAACAAAAATAGGAAATTTCCCTTTTATGATCATGCAGCAGTAAACATTACACATAAAGAATATTTTATCCAAATCTAAACTTAGTTGAAGAGTCTTCTATCCTTAAATGCTTGATGTATAGTGTGTGGTCTTTATGATAACAACTCAAATTTCCATCGAATCTTTAAAACACTTAAGTGATTAGCAACTAATCACTTGTCATGTTGCTCTTGTTCTTTTTACACTAATATATGAGGAAATTAACTAAATAAATCTCTTGATTTATCTTGTCCTTGCCGAGTTGTTTCTCTCTTGTCCTCTTATGCTTCTATATGAAGTAATAAATTAAAATAAGCTACTTAATTTACTTGTTTACTGAAATGCTTTTATTTTGTCCTTGCGTAAGACCAAGCTGGTTCAAGCTTTGAAATGATTAAGCACACAAGGGTATTAGCTTGCTTACTGTAGGTGTACATGTGTGAGGATATTATCCATTTACTAATTTAATTTTTTTCTTTATCAAATTGGATTTACTTAGTGTTCACCTACGCTTTTGCTACAGTGCTTATGTATACTATTTGATTCAGGCATTAGAATTTAAATGAAGGTGTATACAATTTTGTTTCTAGTTGCATGTAAAAAAGAAAAAGCTTTACTCACCCATTCTTGTTTGTATAAATGAAATATCCTATCATTAATCAGTTTAGTTATAAATCCTTTGTTCATTTATAAATTTTACACATTTTAGTTTTCATTCAAAATCCCAGGTCATTACAATCTACCCCCTTATAAAAATTTCGTCCTCGAAATTTGAGATTAACATGTAGATTCTAGTTATATTTAGAGTTATAACCTTATATACATAAATAATCAACACACATCAGCCATTTGTTATTTATCCCAGTTATATCCATAACTACAAATTTCTGCTACTACAGTTGGAAAACATTTACATCACCGCATTAATATTCCTTAATATGCATCAGTTCATGACCATAAATCGTTAAGCGAATATCCCTCTAAGTATTAACCCCGAAGACCAAGATTAACATCAGATAAATACTCAGAAAATTATTCAACTAAACCAATCTCTAGTTAGGTTCCAATTTCTTAACTTCATCTTATCTCAAAAATATCATGACTACATTTGGAAAATAAATTCCAAATCTTATTAATTTGAAACAACCCTGTTCAGATATATTTGTCTACTCCAAAATCTCATTTTACTTGAAACTATATTCAATAAAATCTAGTTCCAGTTTTACTTAACTCCATTAAATTTTATACTAATTAATTCTTTAAATTAGTTACCTTCGTTTCGAAACTCACCAATCTGAATTTATTTTAATTTAAAATCCTAACTTTACCTCTTATATTAAAAAGAATAAGGTACCTTCCGTAACTTCTTCCATCTTCACATCCTCAGAGGTTGATGGCTTATCCATTAAAGCAAAGACCCTTGGTTGTGTTCCCTTCTGCATAAGCGGACAGTCCTTAATCATATGTCTAGGCTGATAACACTTATAGTATGAAAACTGATAGACAGAAGTGTTACCTATTCCTTGTGGTTTCTGTTGAGGTTGGTCTGGCTCCTTGACCTCCGAATTTCTACAAAATCAAGCAATGTGCCCATTCTCTTTACAGTTGTGGCACATCAAATTCTTGTAACGATCCTGGGACTTCTCCTCTTCCACTTTTTCATTTTACTTGTTTTTCCAATTTGGATTTTGCTTCCTTTTATTGGGATTTCCTCCACTGTTTTCTCCAGTCTGTTCCTTCGCCACCGGTTTCTTTGCATCTAGTGCTTCATATCATACGGCCATGTCTACTAACTCAACAAATGGACTCTTCAAATGCCCAATCATCTTTTCTTCCAAATTATCCTTCAAACTCGCTATGAACATCTCGTTTTTCTTAAGCAAGGTATTGATCAGTTGTGGACCAAAATAGGATAGTGCATTAAACTTATTCTCAAAATCTACTATTGACATGTTACCTTGCTTAAGATCTATGAAATCCCGGTACATCCTTATTTTGCCTGCTGCGGGAAGAAACTGCGCTTCGAACTCCCTCTTGAATTTTTCCCAAGTAAAGTCATCTTCCGGAACACTCGTTGTCTGTGCGTCCCACCAGATTGCAGTAGCTCCTTGAAGTTGCCACGAGGCCAAAATACGTTTCTTCTCATCATTCAAATTCAGTCCTTTAAAAATCCTCTCATATGATCTCAACCACGCTTGGACTTCAATGAACAATTCAGTTCCATTGAAAACCTTACCTCCTAGAGTGCTATACTCTTTGTAGATAGTTGCAAATTTTGCACTTGGTTGAACTGGGATAACTTCTTCCATAGTTTCTACTTGATTTGGGTTGGTGGCATGTCCATTGGTAGTGGTGGTTCCACAAGATCGAGCTCTTCGTCCATAGGTACTCATACTTACTGACCTAAATATAACATATTGATAATCAAAACTTGATCGGATGGTAAATTACTTAATCATGTAACTTAAGTCAATCCCTCCTAAGTATGTATCTATATTGTATATAATAATATCTAATTTCAAATACACCCTCTCAATACTCACCGAAAGCCTAGGTATACAGTAACCTAAGCTCTGATACAAACTGTAACGACCCAACTTTCGAATACCTCGATAGTTTTATCATTATATAAGAATAAAACATAGATAGAAGACAAAACTACAGAAAACATCAGAATCTCACAGCGGAATTTGATCATAACATAAAAACCAAAAATATTACATATCATATGTCAAGTACATTAGAGTACTTCATACATACGGATATATTTCATCACAAATACATACTTAATATTTGTGATACTTACTTGCAGATAATTATACAAACATCATAGATAAAATAACTTGCAGATAATTATACACAGATAAGCCAACATTTCAGATCCTTCCCATCCAGCTACTTCAAAAGTAAATCAAGACCTGGATCACTTGTCTATTCATAACAAGTGTTATGAATACCCAAGAGTTTAAGTAAAACACTAAAATAAACTCTAGGTCAGTCGGGGACTAGTGTGAGTAAACGATTTTAAAATAAGATCAGAAATAAAATCATTACTAATAAGACCACGCCGTAAATACGGAACAGGTTTTTCCCTTATGGGAATCAAAACAGTTTGTATAATTTAAACAGATATTATGATAATGTCTAGGGTTTTCACAATAATTTAGAATCTAGTAGAAATGCTTTCATCTTACATTCTACTTATATAGTATACAAACAAAACCATTAACGCTTATGGTAAATGGATTTCCAACTATGACAAGGTATGGAACCACCTTCCGATAGTGTACCTCTAGAGAGGAATACAATGGATTCAATAAGAACTTCTTGTAACCCGGCCACACATGACCGACCACTCATTTCCCTTGAGTGTATCAAATGTATATCACCAATAGTTTTGTACGGCAACCATTTCCCGAATGGGAAAGCATTGATAAAAAGGAATATCTCTAGATATGTGATAGTACACCTTAATGGGAGCTACCCACGTAGCCATGCTGCCTGCCCTATTTTTTTTATTTCCTGGTTGTGAAGCTTGAAGCTAAACTAACCTTGACACACACATTTTATTTTCTTTGAACGTCACATCGTCAAACTCGCTAATTTACTAATTGACTTCTTCAAAAAAATTATTACAATTATAAAACAAGAGAAATGAATTCCTCTGCCACTCATAACTGCGTTTGAAAAGATCAATGTACGTGATTATTTTAGGGTACTCTGTCAGACATTCGTCCATACGAGTTGCCTTGGGACTGGACAAACTGAAGACATTTATTTTATAAACCCGTCTTAGGCAGTTTCTACCCAGGATTTATAAAACAATTCTTGCATAACTTCGTCTTTTATTATTCTTGATAATCTTCGACTTGCAACGTAGAACTCGAATTGAAGTGGAATATTTATTACGGTCTCTTTGAATTGATATACGTAATGTCTTTTACAGCTGATATTAAATTATTTGTCTAACATGATTAGTTTACACGTCCTTTAAATTTGAAAAAATAAAGTGTGTGTGTCGCACAAGGTATTTTTCATTGTTTGTTATCTGTGTTTATACGATGTCTACTATTTCTGTTCTTCTTATAAAATGTTCTATAACTTCTAATTTTTTTTATAATTTATTTAAATTATTTCTTTTACATTACAAATTCGATTCCGTCGACTTCCTACAGTCAAGCTCTACTCTTTGTAATTCTGCTATTTTCTTTCTTTCACTTGTCTACGATACCTTTAAATAAAACTTCTCTTTTTATTTAATTATTTATCTTCATTATTTTATTTATTCTCTATTTTTTAATTAAACTATTTTAATTTAAAAACTTGGTTCAAAAATCTCTTTTATTAATGTTTTGACCAAAGTACCAAGTACCACTTTCAAAACAGCGTGCTCCAGTGGCAAAATCCTTTGCTCGACCCACGATTTCTTCTCAGCCCAAGTACCAGGTGGTACTACCGGTTTCCAAAGTACCAGGTCCAGAAACACAATGGTTTCCCTTGCCCGATCACTCCACTCATCATGCCAACACTTGCCCCGATCACTTGCCAAAGTGCCAGAACTTTCCAAAGTACCAACCTTCTCAGTCATCGTGCCAAATCCCTGGATCACCGCTAATTCTACATGCCCGATCACCTTGCCAGATTGATGTGTCATACTTCACCGCTAATCCAATCTGAGAAAGTTGCTCCAACTCCCTCCTCAGGCCACCGAAACCTACGCCACTCCGGCCACCTACTGGCGACGACCTACAACATCCTTCCCACCAGGCGCGCAACCTCCAGTCGCCACCAAGTTGGAGCAGTTCGATCGTGATTCTCGAGTAACCCAAAATAGAAAAAAAAACATTTGATCCATTCAAACTCAATTTATAAGCATTAGAAAAATTTGAGGATATTTTTCCTATCCCCTGTGGATCATGTAACGACCCAGAAAATCTGAACCAATTTAAAATTTTTGATAGGCTAAAATAATGGATTTTAAATATTTAAAATAAATATTTTAAATAATAGCGATGAAAACTGAGTTGAATTGTCTATTGAGAACGAATATAATTAATTATAACTATAAACAAGGCCTGAAATGGCGTTGAAGTTTCAAAAATTGAATTCAAACTTTGTCGGACTGTACCGGGTGCAAAACAAAGCGGATTTGAGCAAAACCAAAAATATTTAAATCTATTAGTGAATACCTTTCTAACGAATTTGAAAAGTTGAATTTTCATAACGGAAAGCAAAAGTTATGGCCAAATGAATTTTCAGAAAGGTCGCTATGGAATTTATATAGCACGTGAAATTGGCCATTTTGCATACGACCTCGGAATTCGACGAAACCACTTTTGTTGGATCTGGGATGTGAAGTTATTACTAGGTTTCAAATTTCATAATTTTTGAAGCTAGTATGTGAGCGAGGCAAAGGAAAATGTGTTTTGGTCAATTATAGTTAAATTGGATCGACCAGAAATGGGCCTTTTTGCAACCGGTCTCAGAATTCGACAAAACTAGTTTTTTTGGGACCGTATCGTCAAAACATAGCTAGATTTATTTTTCTGGAATTTTCCAAATCAGTTTGTGGCCCTGGTAAATTGAAATGTACGTTCAAATCAAATATTGAATGTTTTATATTTTAATATGAATGAAAACTGACTGAAACAGTCGAGTGGGCCTACGAAACATATCCCATTGTGTTCGGAATGGGGGTGAAACGCTAGGGACGACAGTCGTTGGGTTTGGATTGGTGTTTATATGTGGAAAGGGGTATTTTCGGATTTTAAAATTAAATAAATATAAAAATTATCGGCCAATCATTTCACTTTCTCTCTCCCCGTTATCTTCCCCAAAACCTCTCAGCGCACGACGGAAAAAGGCTCGCAACTTCCCTGTCTGATTTCTCCTCCATCTCTCAACGATATCGAGCGCCCCAGCATAATTTTTGAAGCTCTCCATCTCCTCTTCTCATCCATATAAACTTCTCCAATTATCGTGCAGTATTTCACCCGGATCGAAGCCCGAAAGTCGATGCCTTTTAAGATTCTCCGAGGCCAGAGGTTACCACTGAAGTGGACCCCACTTCAGGCGCACGTGCGCCCCTCCAAGGCCGTCAGCGTGGCATAGGCCGATCGCCCACAAGCCCCACCGTTTGCGCGCAAATCCGTGACCTAGTTTTGAACCAAAGTTGAAGGTATACGGCTTTGGTAATTTTGAACTGATTTCAACATTTAAAAGTGTTGCAAACCTTTTAAAAATCATATCTTTTTCGTTTGTTGACGAAATTCGATGAAACAGGAAACATCGTGACCGTGTGGACGTCTTCTACTTTCTAGAAGAGACCGCGTATTTTTCTGAGCCTTCTGCTATTTTTAGTGGAGTGGAACCCAATGTGAGATTTCTAATTTATAAACGATATGGAAAACGACGATGTATAAATTATGTAGTCGATGTCTGAGTTATATAAGCGTTGTACATCTCATGTATAAGCGTTGTATAAATTGTACGTTCGATGTATAAGTTATATATGCATTGTAAAATTTATATATGTGTTGAAATAAAAGTGAATTACTGTATATATATATATATATATATATATATATATATATATATACGCCCCTCGTCCACAATCCATGGACGATATTTATTGGTTGTGATTGGTGTGAAAATTTATTGATAGCGAATGGTTGATTGGAATTGTTTGTGGTTGATATTGATTGGTTGTGGTTGAAAAATACCCATTGGTGATTGAAACGAATTGGAAATATTTGTGGAAATAAAAATAAAACATGCCGCCTGCGTGCGAATTACATGCATGAATTCCCATTGTCAAAAACCACGAAGTTTTAAGGTAGAGCGAGGAGCCGTACTAGGGACGGTGCCGGTTTTATCTACCCTACCATTATAATGCTGAAATTTTGAATAATCTTTATGTGTTAGAATAATTTTCATATGTTGAAATTATTTTCATGCGTTGAAATTAAAGTCATATGTTGAAACTATATCCATGTGTGGAAATGTTCATGTGTTGAAAAGTGATGTGTGAAAATTAAATTCATTTGTGAATGAATGAAGTGTCTAAACAATAAAAATCACATTTTTATAAAATATATGAAGTATGTAAAATATTCGCCTTATATATAAATAGTTTCAACAACAAAAATTCTATCTTTCTTATATGAACAACATAAATAAAATATCCATGTGTGGAAATGCTCATGTGTTGAGAAGTGTGTGTAATGGAAAAGTTCATGTGTTGAATAAAAAGATCGAACAATAAAAATTACATTTTTATTGAAACTATGAAGTGTTGAAAACATCTATTTGTCGAATAAATATTTTAAATGATAAAAATATCATTTTTATCATCTATGTGATATGCAAAAGATATGCGGACGTTGAAATAAATATTTGTGAAGAAATATTATTTTCAACATGCATAGGAACTAAAGAAAATAGTCATGTGTTGAAATGTGTTTTAGTTCGCCAAAATTATCAACTTTGAAATGTGATGTGTTAAAAATAGCCACTTGTTCAAATAAAATATGCATGAGTTGAAATATACATTAATTAGCTAATGATATGTTTTTAGCATATGCATGCAACATTGGAATGAATGGTGTTTTTAAACCAAAGTAAATCAAATATGGAGTTGAATGGAAAATGATAAATGATAAAAATTGTATATATGTACGTGCATAATTATTGAACAGGTTACAGCAAAGGGGCTAGAGAAGACGAATAAAATTTTGTGCCCGACAAAAAGGTACACATTTACTGTTTTGTTTGGGTGATGATTTTATGAGCCTGTTGGCTAACCGCTTGGCTTTTTCTTTTTCTTTTTGACATGAGACGCCCGTGTGGCTATTTGGGAATTTTCCCAGCCCCTCCCGTACAAAGGAGTTTATGGCGAAATTTTCCAAAATTTAAAGGCGTTAGAGAAATATTTGAAGTAAAAACGACATTGAAATTGTTGAATGAACTATATTTATATAAATATAAGTAAAATTAAAACGAAACGTGGCCGTGCAGTTCGTATTTTGAAACCATGATTTCAAACAACTAGTGCGGGAAATCCGACCATTGGATTTTCCCGAAACCGCAACCATTGGGTTCGCCTTGGAAATATCTTTCCAACGGCACCAACTTTATAAAAATCCAACGGTTGGATTGTTTGGAATGTTTAATTCAAATCTGAAGAAAAAAAGCGTCAGAAACGATTATATTTATATATATATATATATAATTATATTTAATCTAATAACGACGCTACAGTTCGTATTTTGAAATCGAAACTTCAAACGATTGTACAGGGAGATCCGACCGTCGGATTTTCCCAAAACTGGGACCGTTGGGTTCATTTTGAAAGGATCTTTCTAATGATGTAAATTTGGTGAAGATCCAACGGTTAGATTTTCAGATATGTGTAAATCAAATCTGAAGAAAAACAGCGCCACGGCCGCGTTATGGCCCGAAGCGTCGTTTTGACTAAATTGGTTATTTTAAAATAAATAAAAATTGCGATAAATCGTTATAAAATATCATAAACGATATGGAATGGAAATAAACTGAATTTGCTTGATTTATGTGGTTTTTGTTGGTTGAAAGCGTTTGGTTTGAAAATTACATTAAAGAACAAAATTGGTGTTGTCGAATGATTTAACCATTGAAATAAATTGATTTCAAATTCTAAATATCCGTGAATTATTTGAAAAGGCCGAGTTAATTCTCATTTCAAATAATTGACCGACGATTGAAAGTCGAAGATGAAGACGGTGGTGGAAGACCGGAGATCTTCACCTCGTTTGGGTGGTAACCGAGGTCCTGATTGGGAGGCATCTCGAAATATGGATAATGAGTGGTGATCGTCCAGACGTACGTGGTGATCGATGGGTTTGAGAGTTATTTAGTGCCTCCGGTTTCGTTCAGACCCAGAACGGACTTGTAAATGGACTGTGTGTCTGACATTGGATTTTATTCTGCGTTGATTGATCTCTGTTAAATATACATCTGTTTGGCGGCGGAGAATTTATTCTTTTGCTTAACGCCCTTCTCTGAAACGCATGAGCTTAGAGGTTGTATATCGATGGACATCATTCGCATGGCATGAATTGCTAGTGTGGCATGCCAAAGTGGCAAATGATCAGGGCTTCTGTTGGAAAGCAAAGTCTTGTGGTGATGATCAAAGCACCGCCTGTGTGGCGTAGCTTTGTGTATAATGTGAATTCGCGAGCCTCACACCACGGTATGAACCAGAAACGGGAGAAGGTCCTCAGGGAGGGCATGCGTTTCTTTCTAGCTAGGGTGGTGTCAGTGACCTACCACCCATGACATTTATATACTTTTCACTTGTGTGGTTGTTGCTGTTGCGAGGCGCCTCGGTTAGATCGGACGATCCGGGTCCGATAGAGTCATTCGTTGGCTCATTTACGCCCCATAGGGCGGGGAAACGTAGTGTTCAGGAATTTTAATCCACATCGGCGGACCGGCCCTGTCGCTCCAAGGGTCACTCGAGCTCTGATCCTGAGACATGGGCTATATTGTCTCGAATTCGGTAAGGACTATCTTTTGCCTTGGTTCATGGCGGAAATCCAATTTCCAAATACGTGACTGTGTGGTTTTGATTGTATATATATGGCGATATGATATATGGTACCCATGCCGTCTATGATTGATAGTTACAATTTGAAATTGTTTTTGAATCATATAAACACTAGTAATAATATCAAATACTTTTGTTTTATTCGTATTAAGCATATTTTGGCCATTATAAGGTAAAACTCTATCCTTCGGTTTGCGTTGCATTGTGTGATGGGAACTGAGTCTTATAATGGCTTCATTTTTATAAAAGCATGGCGTTGTTTAAAAGAAAGATATGTTTTTAAAGCACTGGCAATCCGATGGAGTAAACCCGTTCCACGAAAGTGGCGTGGTCCTGTGATTAGCCATATTATAAATGTGTTGAGTAGATTTCTCATACCAGTCCCATGACTGACTCGTAGTTTGTTTCACTTTCAAACTCGGGTGCCCCTTTTTCTACACGGGTAGCCTTGTATTCAGGTTTAGCTGGCTTCCTCTGGATAGCTGGAGCTGAAGATGGATGTGACGGCATGGAATTTCGCTCGGTCCGAACCAGTCGCTAAACCGACCCAGACCGTCCGAAACGCCCTATCGTTTGAGAACAAGCCACAACAGAACGCATATAAAAGAACATTTCATTGTATATTACAACAATGCATCAGATTACAAGAATATACAGAGTATAAATGAATATTACACAGAAATATCAGAGATTTAAATTACATTTAAATACATAGCAGCGGAAAATAATACAATACACAACTAGAAGGAGATATACGGATACAAAGCTTTCCGGATATCATTCCAGCTGTAAACCAGGATCATGTGAATATAAATCTGCAAAACCAAAACTATTAGCTGCCCGTGTCAAAATAAGGGCACCCAGAGTTTAGGTTAAAACAATAAACTCTAGGTCAGTCATGTGACTGGTGTGAGAACTAAAACAGTTAATCTTTATTTTTAAAGTTAGGTAAATCAAGGGACCACGCCGTATAACACGGAACGGGTTTCCTCCCAAGAATACCAGTGCATAAAACAAACAGCGCAATGCTAAATAAAGAAAAATGAAGCTGTTATAAGACCCAGGTCCCATCACATAATGCAACGCAGCCGAGGATAGGGTTTTCCCTTATAACAGCCAAGGAATGCTTGATACGTTTAAAACAAATCGTTTGATACTATTATAAGTGCATAGTGTATAAAACAACTTCAAATCATAAGTATCAATCATAGGCGGCATGAGCGTCCCATGCCACTATGTCGCCATATATAGGTTTACAAATAAAACCGCAAATGTCACGTATTTGGAAATTGGATTTACATCTATGAACCAAGGCAAAAGATAGTCCTCAACCGATTCGAGACTCTCTAGCCCGAGCCTTAGGAACAGCCGCAACTGCCCCTTGGATCGTCAGGGCCGGTTCACCGATGTGGATTATTATGCCTGAACACTACGTCTCCCCACCCTATGGGGTGTAAGTGAGCCAACTAAATGACTCCATCGGTTCGAGAACGACCGATCAATCCGAGGCGCCTCGCAACAGCAACAACCACATTAGTCAAACTCGTCAGGGCGTGTAAAACCACTGACGCCACTTCTAACTAGAAAGAAACGCATGCCCTCCCTGAGGTCCGTCTCCCGTTTTTGGTTCATACCGGGTGTGAAATACGCGAAGTAAACGTTACACAAAGCTACGCCACAAAGGTCTTGCTTTGATCATCACCACAAGACTTTGCTTTTCAACAGAAGCCTCGATCAATTGCCACTTAGGCATGCCACACAGGCAATTCACTCCATGCGTTTGATATCCATCAATATATAACCCCTGAGCTCGTACGTCTCAGAGAAGGGCGTTAAGCAAGAGAATAAATTCTCCGCCGCCAAACAGATATATATTTAATAGAGATCAATCACACGGACTAAAATCCAATGTCAGACACACAGTCCATTTACAAGTTCGTTCTGGGTCTGAACGAAACCGGAGGCACCTAGTACCCCGCATATCCATCGATCTCCAAGTACGTCTGGACGATCACTAACTGTTTCCATCTTCTTGGTGTACAGCCCAATCAAGATCATCAGTAATTACCCAAACGACGTGAAGACCTCCGGTCTTCGACCATCGTCTTCATCCTCGACTTATCGTCGTATCAGTTATTCAGAATGGGATAAACCCGGTCTTTCCGAATAACTCGCGTATATTTTAAATAAGTGTTACACAAACACAACATACGCCTCATTCCAATGCATCAATCACTAACCGTAAATTAATCAAGAGAATAATTCCCCAAATATTAACCCCGAAGGCCGAAACCAACATCAGATCAATATTCAGAAAACCATTCTACTTGGCTAACCGACAGTTAGTTTCTAAATTTCACATTCATAGGGAAAGGTTCCCATTAATTTTATCCAAGATAAATTCCTTGAATTTATACTTTGTTCTAATTTTGAATCTCAATTCAAACTAGTCGGGATTAGCGAACCTTACCGAAGTAATTATTTATTTTAATTTCCCCATCCCAACCTATTCATCCCATGAAGTAAAACTGGTAATACTTCATATCTAACACCACAGTGTTATCGGTAAATTCAATTACCATTTCACGTTCAAATCTAATTAAAGATTTAACTATCGCCTGGAGCAAAACTGGTGATGCTCCATTTTCGATCATTTCAATCTAATTAAAGATTCATTAAAACTCCAGTTAGTTTTAATCTTTAACTGGGTTAAAGAATCAGTGTCATTTAAAACACGGTTCACGATAAACCCAAAATCACATTCCATTAATTATCGGGTTAAAGAACAAGTGTTATTTAAAACACTGTTCACGATAAACCCAAAAATCAATACCAATTCAATTCCAATTAAATATCGTTTAATTGGTACACTTCATTAAATCTAAATAAAAAGATTTAATTTTTTCCTCAATTGGGTTCAAGAACAGTGTTAGTGAAGACACCATTCACGACAAACCCAAATCACATTTGATATTCAATACAAGGCTCTGAATAGAAAATATATCGGCTTATATTCAATATCAAATTCTACGACTAACAAATGTCGTATTGGAAATAACGATATAAATATATATCTTTCAAATTTCCATAACAACATCTGTATAATCACGAATTCCAACATCGAAATATTCCGAAGACAATTTCGATTCAAATCCACTCCAATGCAATCATTGGAAATTTTGGTTATTTTTAAAACCCTTTTTCAAATTCAATTTATTTATTAAAAATAAATAGAATTATAATTCTAGTTCAAAACTAGTTCATTTCGATAAAAACTATTCAAATATGGAGTTTTTCGTCCCAATCCTTTCTAAATCATTTCTTATGATTTTACACAAATTATTACTATTTTTAATAATTTTATCAAGGCCCGTACAGTCGATTTCCATCAACGGCCATCGAACTGCACTTACAGCGACCTTTTTCGAATTTGATTTGGACGTATCTCCAAATCCAACCGTTAGATTTCAAATTTCTAACATTCGTTAGAAAGCTCTTTTCGATACGAACCCAACGGTTCCGGTTTTAGGAGAATCCGACGGTCGGATCTCCCGTAATGTCCGTTTGAAATATATGGTCGAAATTCACGAACTGCCGCGGCGCGGCGCGTTCTTTTCAGGCTATTATATTATATATATAATATATATAATATATACTTCGTCGATTTCTATTTAAAACGAATTATATAAATAGTTTTAAATTCGTTTCAAAAGAAATTTCAACTTCCTTTTCAATTCAAATCAAAATTTAATTCTTCTTTATAAATTCGTTTTAAAATTCATTTCTATTCAATTCAAATTTCAATTCAATTTGAGTTCATTTCAATTCGCTTTCAATTCAATTTGAATTCGTTTTCAATTCAATTCATTTCGAAATCGTTTTCAATTCAATTCATTTCGAAATCGTTTTATATTCAATTCATTTCGAAATCGTTTTTAATTCAATTCATTTCGAAATCGTTTTCAACTCAATTCATTTCGAAATCATTTTTAAAATCGATATAAATATCGATCACGTCAAAATGGCGTCAATCTAATCAACACGGCTTCATAAATTTCTAATTTCAAATATTCTATTTCAAATATTTCTTTTTCAAAATATTTCGTTCAACACACGACCAATCTCAATGGATGAGTACTGTCAACACATGAACCTTTATTTTATGTTGATAAAGATGTAAATTTTATTACTAAAATATTTCGTTCAACACATGACCAATCTCAATGGATGAGTACTGTCAACACATGAACCTTTATTTTATAATATTCTTTATTTTTCAAATTGGAATGAGGCCTAATCAATTACCATATAAAGTTAATTATATGGATTTTCATACAACACATGTATAATAGCATTTAAAAATAATCAACCATCAACCAAAGCGCACTACACTGTATAAGCATCAAATATAGATATCTAATGCTTATAACAGCCTGTCAATCAATCGATCGACATATTTAATCAATCAGGATGAGTGAACTTCAAATTTCATCCCAATACCTGTGTAGGGTTTCAAACAATCAAACACAGATTTTATTTGTGCAGTTGGGCGATGGGTAAAATTTATCGTCCCAATCAATATCAGTCAAATCAGTGTATATAAACAAATCGGCCGATTTGTTTATAAATATTTATTTATTCACTTTCACGTTAAAAATTATATTTTTAACGATAAAACATTTCATTCAACCTACGAATAATCTATTCGGTTCATTTATTCAATAAAATGATATTTTTATTTTTCTAACATATTTTAGAAAATTTCTACGGCATAACGGCACGATACTAGAAATGGGACGAGGCCTAGCCTTATCCCCGGTCTAGTGAAGGCCCACGCCATTCACACATCAATCAAATCAATTTCAATTCACCCAACAGTCAAATATCAATCAAATAATCTAACCAACTACTCAACCAAACAATTTAACAAACAAGCCATCCATGGTCTGTTGATGACGGGTGTCGGGTGCTACTAAACACCGTCTGCATCCTAGTATATATATATAGCTAGAAAAATTAAATTGAAAGGTGAGAAGTTCTAACAGATAGCTATCCAATCATCTTGACTCTTCTTTGATATAAAGCTTCTTCGTTCTCGCCTTTTTGTCACCTTCGTTATCCGCTTTCACTACATATGTAAAAATCGAATTTTTTACTTCGCTATTCAATATATAAAAATCATATTTTTATTTCGAAGTTCAATATATAAAAATCACATTTTTATTTCGAAGTTCAATATATAAAAATCATATTTTTATTTCGATGTTCAATATATAAAAATCACATTTTTATTTCGAAGTTCAATATATAAAAATCATATTTTTATTTCGAAGTTCAATATATAGAAATCATATTTTTATTTCGAAGTTCAATATATAAAAATCATATTTTTATTTCGAAGTTCAATATTTAAAAATCATATTTTTATTTCGAAGTTCAATATATAAAAATCATATTTTTATTTCGAAGTTCAATATATAAAAATCATATTTTTATTTCGAAGTTCAATATATAAAAATCATATTTTTATTTCGAAGTTCAATATATAAAAATCCTTACTAGTCAATAAAATCAGTTTTAATCGAAGAAAATAAACAGGAAAAACTCACATTGCACGTTTGAAAAAAAAGAAGGGCTTGGTGCTGAGTTCGTCGGAGTGGGGGAAGGGGTGTACCAGAGCTGCTGGCGGCGGGTCCAGGCTTCAGGCAGAGGCAGCCAGATTCGGGTGGCGGTGGGGTTGACTTCGGCCTTGGGGTCTGAAAAGGGTTGTCGCGGGTTTCGATATGGGGGTTCGCGGTTGGAGGCGCCGGAGGGAGGAACTCGGCGGTGGAAAGGGGCGCTGACAGGAGGAGGGAGGCGCGCGTGTTGGAGGCCCTCCGGCGGCGCCAACATCGAGGTTAGACCTCGTTGTTTTTTTTTCTTTCTATCGATTTGGGTTGAAGAATATAGGGGGGGCCAGAGCAATGATAAAAGGGAAGGAGAGAGAAATTAATTAATTTTTTTTATTAATTTAAAATTCAAAAATTTGACTTTTACATACGACCTCTAATCGAGGCCCACCGCCTGTCGTCCACAGCGTTTTACCCCCATTTCGAACACAATGGGATATGTATCGCAAGCTGACTTGATCGTTTCGATTGGTTTCCGTTGAATTTACATTTAAATCACTATATTGAATTTTAAACGTACATTTCAAATTACCGGGGTCACATACTAACTCTATAAATTTCATAAAAATATTTTCTAGCATCGTATTGACGATACGGTCCTAACAAAACTAGTTTCGTCGAATTCTGGGACCGTTAGAAAAATGGCCATTTTTCAGTCGATTAAAATCAACTGAAATTGGTCAAACGCGTTTTCCTATGCCACGCTCACATATTGATTCAGAAAATTATGAAATTTGAAACCTAGCAATAATTTGACACTGCGGATCCAACAAAAGTGGTTTCGTCGAAATCCGAGGTCATCTGCAAAATTTCCATTTTTAAGGGCCTGAATTCCATAGCGACTATTCAGAATTTTCAACTGGACATATCTTTTGATTCCCGCTATGAAATTTCGATTATTCGGATTTGTTAGAAAGATATTACCAAATAGATCCTAATGTTTTTGGTTTCATTAAAATCCGGATTGTTTTGCACCCGGCACATTCAATTGAAGTTTGAAATCGAATTATCGAACTACCGCGCCATTTTCAATTCTATTTATAATTATATATAAATATTTATATTCTAACGACGACGCGTATAATATATACGATCGATTTATATTCAAAATAAATTTTCTCGTCTATATTATTTAAAATAATCTATTTTAAATATTCAAAATTCGCTAAAATTGCCAAAATAAAAATTTTAAACTGGCCCAGATTTTCCGGGTTGTTACAATCTCCCCCACTTAAAACTTTTCGTCCCCGAAAAGGAACAAAGTCGAAAGTGGTTTGATTAATCAACTCTACGTTCGATCTGGCTTCCATTCTCCAACTTTTCAATTTCTGAGAATTTTCAAAATTTCAAAAATTTGGCTAACACCCTAAATTTTCGAAAAATTTCGCCATAACTTCCCCTGCACCGGGAGCATCGGGGAATTTCAAATAGCTTCCCCGGTCCTTCTAATCTCAAAAAGAAAAAGAAAAGGCCAAGCGGCTAGCCAATAGGCTCATAAAATCATCATCACCCAAACAAAATAGTAAATTATGTAGTAAACATGTACCTATTTGTCGGGCAAACAAATTTTATTCTCTGGCTCTAGCCTCCTTGCTATGACCTGTTCAATATAAGTATATGTATATGCAAGCAAATGCGACCAATTTTCAATACAATTCAATATTTGATGCTATTAGGCTAAATGGCTAAAAATTAGCAAACAAATAAACAAACAACCCAAACATCAATCAATTAGTGAATTAGAGTTTCAAATTCATAATTTTGATACATATACAAAAATCATGTTTTTGATGCCAAATCACAACAATTAGCCCTATCTAATTTTGGTTCTCACACCAGTCAATAGGAAATATATAGAAAGCCCACTTTCGTCACTCGAACATAAATTCTAATGATGGAGCTCCATCATCAAAATCATCTCCGGGCGATTAGAGTGTAATTCTATATCTATCCAGTATATTAAAATTTCGAATACACGCGGATCAGACGTATACGCAAAATCTATATATACTGGATTGTCCACATTAATATAAATAAATAACCAAATACGAATAGTTGATTTAGATTTTCAAAACAAAATTTGTTTTCATTTGAAAAATATACTCTTCACACTCGTTCTAGGATACTACTGATCCTATCTCTAACGAGTCATTCTAATTGGATATTACTAACCCAATATCTGATGAATTCTTTCATATGGTTCCAATGTGCCTTGTTCTCTGCTTTGTAAACCAAAGCTCTGATACCAACTGTGACGGCATGGAATTTCGCTCGGTCCGAACCAGTCGCTAAACCGACCCAGACCGTTCGAAACGCCCTATCGTTTGAGAACAAGCCACAACAGAACGCATATAAAAGAACATTTCATTGTATATTACAACAATGCATCAGATTACAAGAATATACAGAGTATAAATGAATATTACACAGAAATATCAGAGATTTAAATTACATTTAAATACATAGCAGCGGAAAATAATACAATACACAACTAGAAGGAGATATACGGATACAAAGCTTTCCGGATATCATTCCAGCTGTAAACCAGGATCCTGTGAATATAAATCTGCAAAACCAAAACTACTAGCTGCCCATGTCAAAATAATGGCACCCAGAGTTTAGGTTAAAACAATAAACTCCAGGTCAGTCATGTGACTGGTGTGAGAACTAAAACAGTTAATCTTTATTTTTAAAGTTAGGTAAATCAAGGGACCACGCCGTATAACACGGAACGGGTTTCCTCCCAAGAATACCAGTGCATAAAACAAACAGCGCAATGCTAAATAAAGAAAAATGAAGCTGTTATAAGACCCAGGTCCCATCACACAATGCAACACAGCCGAGGATAGGGTTTTCCCTTATAACAGCCAAAGAATGCTTGATACGTTTAAAACAAATCGTTTGATACTATTATAAGTGCATAGTGTATAAAACAACTTCAAATCATAAGTATCAATCATAGGCGGTATGAGCGTCCCATGCCACTATGTTGCCATATATAGGTTTACAAATAAAACCGCAAATGTCACGTATTTGGAAATAGGATTTCCATCTATGAACCGAGGCAAAAGATAGTCCTCAACCGATTCGAGACTCTCTAGCCCGAGCCTTAGGAACAGCCGCAACTGCCCCTTGGATCGTCAGGGACGGTCCACCGATGTGGATTATTATGCCTGAACACTACGTCTCCCCACCCTATGGGGTGTAAGTGAGCCAACTAAATGACTCCATCGGTTCGAGAACGACCGATCAATCCGAGGCGCCTCGCAACAGCAACAACCACATAAGTCAAACTCGTCAGGGCGTGTAAAACCACTGACGCCACTTCTAACTAGAAAGAAACGCATGCCCTCCCTGAGGTCCATCTCCCGTTTTTGGTTCATACCGGGTTGAAACACGCGAAGTAAACGTTACACAAAGCTACGCCACAAAGGCCTTGCTTTGATCATCACCACAAGACTTTGCTTTTCAACAGAAGCCTCGATCAATTGCCACTTAGGCATGCCACACAGGCAATTCACTCCATGCGTTTGATATCCATCAATATATAACCCCTGAGCTCGTACGTCTCAGAGAAGGGCGTTAAGCAAGAGAATAAATTCTCCGCCGCCAAACAGATATATATTTAATAGAGATCAATCACACGGACTAAAATCCAATGTCAGACACACAGTCCATTTACAAGTTCGTTCTGGGTCTGAACGAAACCGGAGGCACCTAGTACCCCGCATATCCATCGATCTCCAAGTACGTCTGGACGATCACTAACTGTTTCCATCTTCTTGGGTGTACAGCCCAATCAAGATCATCAGTAATTACCCAAACGACGTGAAGACCTCCGGTCTTCGACCATCGTCTTCATCCTCGACTTATCGTCGTATCAGTTATTCAGAATGGGATAAACCCGGTCTTTCCGAATAACTCGCGTATATTTTAAATAAGTGTTACACAAACACAACATACGCCTCATTCCAATTCATCAATCACTAACCGTAAATTAATCAAGAGAATAATTCCCCAAGTATTAACCCCGAAGGCCGAAACCAACATCAGATCAATATTCAGAAAACCATTCTACTTGGCTAACCGACAGTTAGTTTCTAAATTTCACATTCATAGGGAAAGGTTCCCATTAATTTTATCCAAGATAAATTCCTTGAATTTATTCTTTGTTCTATTTTTGAATCTCAATTCAAACTAGTCGGGATTAGCGAACCTTACCGAAGTAATTATTTATTTTAATTTCCCCATCCCAACATATTCATCCCATGAAGTAAAACTGGTAATACTTCATATCTAACACCACAGTATTATCGGTAAATTCAATTACCATTTCACGTTCAAATCTAATTAAAGATTTAACTATCGCCTGGAGCAAAACTGGTGGTACTCCATTTCGATCATTTCAATCTAATTAAAGATTCATTAAAACTCCACTTAGTTTTAATCTTTAACTGGGTTAAAGAATCGGTGTCATTTAAAACACGGTTCACGATAAACCCAAAATCACATTCCATTAATTATCGGGTTAAAGAACAAGTGTTATTTAAAACACTGTTCACGATAAACCCAAAAATCAATACCAATTCAATTCCAATTAAATATCGTTTAATTGGTACACTTCATTAAATCTAAATAAAAAGATTTAATTTTTTTCTCAACTGGGTTCAAGAACAGTGTTAGTGAAGACACCATTCACGACAAACCCAAATCACATTTGATATTCAATACAAGGCTCTGAATAGAAAATATATCGGCTTATATTAAATATCAAATTCTACGACTACAAAATGTCGTATTGGAAATAACGATATAAATATATATCTTTCAAATTTCCATAACAACATCTGTATAATCACGAATTCCAACATCGAAATATTCCGAAGACAATTTCGATTCAAATCCACTCCAATGCAATCATTGGAAATATTGGTTATTTTTAAAACCCTTTTTCAAATTCAATTTATTTATTAAAAATAAATAGAATTATAATTCTAGTTCAAAACTAGTTCATTTCGATAAAAACTATTCAAATATGGAGTTTTTCATCCCAATCCTTTCTAAATCATTTCTTATGATTTTACACAAATTATTACTATTTTTAATAATTTTATCAAGGCCCGTACAGTCGATTTCCATCAACGGCCATCGAACTGCACTTACAGCGACCTTTTTCAAATTTGATTTGGACGTATCTCCAAATCCAACCGTTAGATTTCAAATTTCTAACATTCGTTAGAAAGCTCTTTTCGATATGAACCCAACGGTTCCGGTTTTAGGAGAATCCGACGGTCGGATCTCCCATAATGTCCGTTTGAAATATATGGTCGAAATTCACGAACTGCCGCGGCGCGGCGCGTTCTATTCAGGCCATTATATAATATATAATATATACTTCGTCGATTTCTATTTAAAACGAATTATATAAATAGTTTTAAATTCGTTTCAAAAGCAATTTCAACTTCCTTTTCAATTCAAATCAAAATTGAATTCTTCGTTATAAATTCGTTTTAAAATTCATTTCTATTCAATTCAAATTTCAATTCAATTTGAGTTCATTTCAATTCGCTTTCAATTCAATTTGAATTTGTTTTCAATTCAATTTGAATTTGTTTTCAATTCAATTCATTTCGAAATCGTTTTCAATTCAATTCATTTCGAAATCATTTTATATTCAATTCATTTCGAAATCGTTTTTAATTTAATTCATTTCGAAATCGTTTTCAACTCAATTCATTTCGAAATCGTTTTTAAAATCGATATAAATATCGATCACGTCAAAATGGCGTCAATATAATCAACACGGCTTCATAAATTTCTAATTTCAAATATTCTATTTCAAATATTTCTTTTTCAAAATATTTCGTTCAACACATGACCAATCTCAATGGATGAGTACTGTCAACACATGAACCTTTATTTTATGTTGATAAAGATTTAAATTTTATTACTAAAATATTTCGTTCAACACATGACCAATCTCAATGGATGAGTTCTGTCAACACATGAACCTTTATTTTATAATATTCTTTATTTTTCAAATTGGAATGAGGCCCAATCAATTACCATATAAAGTTAATTATATGGATTTTCATACAACACATGTATAATAGCATTGAAAAATAATCAACCATCAACCAAAGTGCACTACACTGTATAAGCATCAAATATAGATATCTAATGCTTATAACAGCCTGTCAATCAATCGATCGACATATTTAATCAATCAGGATGAGTGAACTTCAAATTTCATCCCAATACCTGTGTAGGGTTTCAAACAATCAAACACAGATTTTATTTGTGCAGTTGGGCGATGTGTAAAATTTATCGTCCCAATCAATATCAGTCAAATCAGTGTATATAAACAAATCGGCCGATTTGTTTATAAATATTTATTTATTCACTTTCACGTTAAAAATTATATTTTTAACGATAAAACATTTCATTCAACCTATGAATAATCTATTCGGTTCATTTATTCAATAAAATGATATTTTTATTTTTCTAACATATTTTAGAAAATTTCGGCGGCATAACGGCACGATACTAGAAACGGGACGAGGCCTAGCCTTATCCCGGGTCTAGTGAAGGCCCACGCCATTCACACATCAATCAAATCAATTTCAATTCACCCAACAGTCAAATATCAATCAAATAATCTAACCAACTACTCAATCAAACAATTTAACAAACAAGCCATCCATGGTCTGTGGATGACGGGTGTCGGGTGCTACTAAACACCGTCTGCATCCTAGTATATATATATATATAGCTAGAAAAATTAAATTGAAAGGTGAGAAGTTCTCACAGATAGCTATCCAATCATCTTGACTCTTCTTTGATATAAAGCTTCTTCGTTCTGGCCTTTTTGTCACCTTCGTTATCCGCTTTCACTACATATGTAAAAATCGAATTTTTTACTTCGCTATTCAATATATAAAAATCATATTTTTATTTCGAAGTTCAATATATAAAAATCACATTTTTATTTCGAAGTTCAATATATAAAAATCACATTTTTATTTCGAAGTTCAATATATAAAAATCACATTTTTATTTCGAAGTTCAATATATAAAAATCATATTTTTATTTCGAAGTTCAATATATAAAAATCATATTTTTATTTCGAATTTCAATATATAAAAATCATATTTTTATTTCGAAGTTCAATATATAAAAATCACATTTTTATTTCGAAGTTCAATATATAAAAATCATATTTTTATTTCGAAGTTCAATATATAAAAATCATATTTTTATTTCGAAGTTCAATATATAAAAATCATATTTTTATTTCGAAGTTCAATATATAAAGATCATATTTTTATTTCGAAGTTCAATATATAAAAATCCTTACTAGTCAATAAAATCAGTTTTAATCGAAGAAAATAAACAGGAAAAACTCACATTGCACGTTTGAAAAAAAAGAAGGGCTTGGTGCTGAGTTCGTCGGAGTGGGGGAAGGGGTGTACCGAAGCTGCTGGCGGCGGGTCCAGGCTTCAGGCAGAGGTAGCCAGATTCGGGTGGCGGTGGGGTTGACTTCGGCCTTGGGGTCTGAAAAGGGTTGCCGCGGGTTTCGATATGGGGGTTCGCGGTTAGAGGCGCCGGAGGGAGGAACTCGGCGGTGGAAAGGGGCGCTGACAGGAGGAGGGAGGCGCGCGTGTTGGAGGCCCTCCGGCGGCGCCAACAGCGAGGATCGCCCTCGTCATTTTTTTTTCTGTCGATTTGGGTTGAAGAATATAGGGGGGTGGGGGGCCAGAGCAATGATAAAAGGGAAGGAGAGAGAAATTAATTAATTTTTTTTATTAATTTAAAATTCAAAAAGTTGACTTTTACATACGACCTCTAATCGAGGCCCACCGTCTGTCGTCCACAGCGTTTTACCCGCATTCCGAACACAATGGGATATGTATCGCAAGCTGATTTGATCGTTTCGATTGGTTTCCGTTGAATTTACATTTAAATCACTATATTGAATTTTAAACGTACATTTCAAATTACCGGGGTCACATACTAACTCTATAAATTTCATAAAAATATTTTCTAGCATCGTATTGACGATACGGTCCTAATAAAACTAGTTTCGTCGAATTCTGGGACCGTTAGAAAAATGGCCATTTTTCAGTCGATTAAAATCAACTGAAATTGGTCAAACGCGTTTTCCTATGCCACGCTCACATATTGATTTGGAAAATTATGAAATTTGAAACCTAGCAATAATTTGACACTGCAGATCCAACAAAAGTGGTTTCGTCGAAATCCGAGGTCATCTGCAAAATTTCCATTTTTAAGGGCCTGAATTCCATAGCGACTATTCAGAATTTTCAACTGGACATATCTTTTGATTCCCGCTATGAAATTTCGATTATTCGGATTTGTTAGAAAGATATTACCAAATAGATCCTAATGTTTTTGGTTTCACTAAAATCCGGATTGTTTTGCACCCGGCACATTCAATTGAAGTTTGAAATCGAGTTATCGAACTACCGCGCCATTTTCAATTCTATTTATAATTATATATAAATATTTATATTCTAACGACGACGCGTATAATATATACGATCGATTTATATTCAAAATAAATTTTCTCGTCTATATTATTTAAAATAATCTATTTTAAATATTCAAAATTCGCTAGAATTGCCAAAATAAAAATTTTAAACTGGCCCAGATTTTCCGGTTTGTTACAATGGATTCTATCATTTATCTCTTTTTATGTTGTTCAACTCCTATTGTACATATTTTGTTTATTTCCGCTGTAGACATTTATGTATAGCTGAACTGTATTTGTGCTAAGTGAGATCCTGTATACTGTGTAACTCTGATGATTACTTTTATCCAGTATATTCTATTGTTCATTATCTGGTGTATTTATTTAATTCTGTTCTGCTATTATTTGTTTCTATGTTATATTCCAAAGATAACCCTTGTCTCCGTCTGAACGGGATTTGGGGTCGTCACAATGTGGTATCAGAGCGAGGTTAAGCCTAGTTCTAGAATATAACATATTAACGAACTCGTCGGAAATAGAACCAGTAGTGTTCTAGGACGAGTAACTCATTACAGATAGGATCAGTAATATCCTAGTATGAGTAGCAGAATGAAAAAACACCTCGATAGCCGCATTTACATTCAAGTATTTGTCTCTATATTTTGAAATATCTTTTCTGTTGACCTGACACTTGATCTGCTATTTGCAGAAGAACTAGAAAATGAGTGCTAGAAACAGAAGAAGTAATACTGACCCGGATATAGAAGCTCTATTTATGAAATATAGAAATCTGGGTGGAAAACCTTTCTCGGGTGAAGAATCAATTATGAAAACACAAGCTTGGATTCGTTCGGCTGAGAAAATCTTCGAAGCATTAAAGCTGAGGGATGACCAGAAAAGATTACTGGCATCCTGGGCACTCAAAGATGAAGCTTTGTTCTGGTGCGATTCAGTTATTGAGAATAATCCAGAAGGTGATGTCACCTGGGACAGATTCAAAGTGATTTTCCTAGAAAGATTTACTCCTCCTGAAGCGAATGAGCGATTATGCGATGAATTTTCTTATTTGATACAAGGAGATATGACAATTCCAGAATATCATAAGAAATTCAACGAACTTTCTCACTTTGCTCCTCATCTAATCCAAAATCCGAAGAGGAAGAATTTGAGATTTATTTATGGGCTTCAAAGGAAGTACCAGAATAAAGTAATGGGGCATGTGAAGCTTCCTTTTTCAGAAATGATTTATAAGGCTTATCAGTATGAAGATCTCCATAGGAAAGTCATGTTGCGCGAAGAAGAAGAAGTCAACCCTAGTAATAAAATTGAGTCTAAAACTGATCGTCCTGAGGCAAGTACAATGTTTGCGGTCAGTGAGAAGCCCAAAGTCAATCGAAAAAGGGCCAAATCTGGAAAAGAACTAGCAACGACTGCCATATGCAATAACTGCCATAAGCAAGGGCATTTTCAAGGAAATTGCAAACCCTCGGAGAGAAAAATAAAGAGTGGGTCTAAATCTGGTAAGAAGTTTCAAGAAAATAGAAAGTGCAGTCAATGCCATGAGGCCGGTCATCTTTCAAAGGCATGCCCGCTATTCAGAAAACCTGAAGCAGTACATGTAAATGAAGTGGTAGAAGTACCTGCATCTTCGTCTGCTCAGGAAAGGTCTGATGTTTTAGAAGGCACGCTCAATGTCAAAAACATTCCTGTTAAAGTACTGTTTGACACAGGCGCGTCACAAAGCTTTATTGCAAAGAGTGCAGTCAAGAAGTTGGATTTGAGGTTGAAGAAGCTCAAAGAACCAATGACTATCCGAAATCCAGTTGGGGGTTCCATCGATCTCAGTTGGGTTTGTGGGGTGCCTGTCTCTTTTTCAAGCTATAAATTCCCTATTATCTCTATCGTCATGAATTTTAATGAATTCGATCTTATTCTAGGATTGGATTGGCTAACCAAATATGAAGCAGTGGTTAGATGCGCCGAGAGAGTTGTTAAGGCAAAGGCACAATCGGGAAATTATATAACCATACCATGTGAAGGCCCGCCTTGAAATAGAAAGGACTTCTGGGCAGCTTTGGAAGTTTCTCCAGCTCAAATAGAAAATACCCTGAAGTCACAGAGAATATTCCTGACCTCATTAAAGACATTCCAGTCGTCAAGAATTATGCGGATGTGTTTGAAGAAGTTGTTCGCTTACCTCCGCAAAGAGAAATAGATTTCAAAATTTCTTTGATTCCTAATGCAAGGCCGGTAGTTCACGCTATTCGAAGAATGTCCTTGAAAGAGAAGGAGGAATTAGACAATCAAGCACGACAGCTCGTTTGGAAGGGTCTGATCAGGCCTAGTTTCTCTAATTGGTGGGCAGCAGTGGTATTTGTCCCAAAATCTGACGGTACTCTACGGCTATGTGTGGATTATCGTGATTTGAACAAGCAGACCATAAAGAAACCAAAGAGCTGAGAACAAGAAGGTTCACTTAGTCAAAGTGCAATGGAGTGGAGATCCGCGAGATTGTACTTGGGAAACTGAGGAGAGCATTCAGAAAGCTTATCCTAGATGCCGAGTGGATATCTCTGATTGACTCCGGTGCAAGGTACATTTACTAGACTTTGCATTACCAATTAGTTCTCTACTCAGTTGTTATTTTCTTTCCATGGATGTGCACTTTTAACTCTATAGTTGGAATGACTTTAAAGGAGAATAAGAATTAATTTGTATGATTTTGAAAAGAAAAAAAAACAATTTGATTGTTGGTTGTGTTGGGTAAATTTAGATTTGATTAATTGAATTATTGAAACAATAGTTAAATTAATCAACGATAGAATTATGGCGAAATTTTTCGAAAATTCTGGGTGTTAGCCAAATTTTTGAAGAATTTGAAAATTCTCAGAAACTGAAAAGTTGGAGAATTGAAGCCAGATTGAACGTGGAGTTGATTAATCAAACCACTTTCGACTTTGTTCCTTTTCGGGGACGAAAAGTTTTAAGTGGGGGAGATTGTAACGACCCAGAAAATCTGAACCAATTTAAAAATTTTAAATTGGCTAAAATAATGGATTTTAAATATTTAAAATAAATATTTTAAATAATAGCGATGAAAAGTGAGTTGAATCGACAATTGAAAACAAATATAATTAATTATAACTATAAACAAGGCCTGAAATGGCGCTGCAGTTTCAAAAATTGAATTCAAACTTTGTCGGACTGTACCAGGTGCAAAACAAAGCAGATTTGAGCGAAACCAAAAATATTTAATTCTGTTAGTGAATACCTTTCTAACGAATCTGAAAAATCTAATTTTCATAACGGAAAGCAAAAGTTATGGCCAAATGAATTTTCAGAAAGGTCGCTATGGAATTTGTATAGCCCGTGAAATTGGCCATTTTGCATACGACCTCGGAATTTGACGAAACCACTTTTGTTGGATCCGGGATGTGAAGTTATTGCTAGGTTTCAAATTTCATAATTTTTGAAGCTAGTATGTGAGCGTGGCAAAGGAAAATGTGTTTTGGTCAATTATAGTTAAATTGGATCGACCAGAAATGGGCCTTTTTGCAAACGGTCTCAAAATTCGACGAAACTAGTTTGGTTGGGACCGAATCGTCAAAACATAGCTAGATTTGTTTTTCTGGAATTTTTCGAATCAGTTTGTGGCCCTGACAAATTGAAATGTACGTTCAAATCAAATACTGAATGTTTTATATTTTAATCTGAATGAAAACTGACTGAAACAGTCGAATGGGCCTACGAAACATATCCTATGGTGTTCGGAATGGGGGTAAAACGCTAGGGACGACAGTCGTTGGGTTTGGATTGGTGTTCGTATGTGGAAAGGGGTATTTTCGGATTTTAAAATTAAATAAATATAAAAATTATCGGCCAATCATTTCACTTTCTCTCTCCCCGTTATCTTCCCCAAAACCACTCAGCGCACGACGGAAAAAGGCTCGCAACTTTCCGGTCTGATTTCTCCTCCATCTTTCAACGATGTCGAGCGCCCCCGCCCAATTTTTGAAGCTCTCCATCTCCTCTTCACATCCATATAAACTTCTCCAATTATCGTGCAGTATTTCACCCGGATCGAAGCCCCAAAGTCGCTGCCTTTAAAGCTTCGCCGAGGCCGGACGTGACCACCGAAGTGGACCCCACTTCAGGCGCACGTGCGCCCCTCCAAGGCCGTCAGCGTGGCATAGGGCGATCGCCCCCAAGCCCCACTGTTTGCGCGTAAATCCGTGACCTAGTTTTGAACCAACGTTGAAGGTATACGGCTTTGGTAATTTTGAACTGATTTTAACATTTAAAAGTGTTGCAAAACTTTTAAAAATCATATCTTTTTCGTTTGTTGACGAAATTTGATGAAACAGGAAACATCGTGACCGTGTGGACGTCTTCTACTTTCTAGAAGAGACCGCGTATTTTTCTGAGCCTTCTGCTATTTTTAGTGGAGTGGAACCCAATGTGAGATTTCTAATTTATAAACGATATGGAAAACGACGATGTATAAATTATGTAGTCGATGTATGAGTTATATAAGCGTTGTACACCTCATGTATAAGCGTTGTATAAGTTGTACATTCGATGTATAAGTTATATATGCATTGTAAAATTTATATATGTGTTGAAATAGAAGTGAATTGCTGTATATATATATATATATATATATATATATAAATATATATATACGCCCCTCATCCACAATCCATGGACGATATTTATTGGTTGTGATTGGTGTGAAAATTTATTGATAACGAATGGTTGATTGGAATTGTTTGTGGTTGATATTGATTGGTTGTGGTTGAAAAATACCCATTGGTGATTGAAACGAATTGGAAATATTTGTGGAAATAAAAATAAAACATGCCGCCTAGGTGCGAATTAGATGCATGAATTCCCATTGTCAAAAACCGCGAGGTTTTAAGGTAGAGCGAGGAGCCGTACTAGGGACGGTGCCGGTTTTAACTACACTGCCGTTATGCTGCTGAAATTTTGAATAATCTTTATGTGTTAGAATAATTTTCATATGTTGAAATTATTTTCATGCGTTGAAATTAAAGTCATATGTTGAAACTATATCCATGTGTGGAAATGTTCATGTGTTGAAAAGTGATGTGTGAAAATTAAATTCATATGTGAATGAATTAAGTGTCTAAACAATAAAAATCACATTTTTATAAAATATATGAAGTATGTTAAATATTCGCCTTATATATAAATAGTTTCAACAACAAAAATTCTATCTTTCTTATATGAACAACATAAATAAAATATTCTTGTGTGGAAATGCTCATGTGTTGAGAAGTGTGTGTAGTGGAAAAGTTCATGTGTTGAATAAAAAGATCGAACAATAAAAATTACATTTTTATTGAAACTATGAAGTTTTGAAAACATCTATTTGTCGAATAAATATTTTAAATGATAAAAATATCATTTTTATCATCTATGTGATAAGCTAAAGATATGCGGACGTTGAAATAAATATTTGTGAAGAAATATTATTTTCAACATGCATAGGTACTAAAGAAAATAGTCATATGTTGAAATGTGTTCAAGTTCGCTAAAATTATCACCTTTGAAATGTGAAGTGTTAAAAATAGCCAGTTGTTCAAATAAAATATGCATGAGTTGAAATATACATTGATTAGCTAATGATATGATTTTAGCCTATGCATGAAACATTGGAATGAATGGTGTTTTTAAACCAAAGTAAATCAAATATGAAGTTGAAGGGAAAATGATAAATGATAAAAACTGTATGTATGTATGTGCATATTTATTGAATAGGTTACAGCAAATGGGCTAGAGAAGAGGAATAAAATTTTGAGCCCAACAAATAGGTACACATTTACTGTTTTGTTTAGATGATGATTTTATGAGCCTGTTGGCTAGCCGCTTGGCTTTTTCTTTTTCTTTTTGACATGAGACGCCCATGTGGCTATTTGGGAATTTTCCCAGCCCCTCCCGTACAAAGGAGGTTACGGCGAAATTTTCCAAAATTTAAAGGCGTTAGAGAAATATTTGAAGTAAAAACGATATTGAAATTGTTGAATGAACTATATTTACATAAATATATAAATATAAATAAAATTAAAACGTAACGTGGCCGTGCAGTTCCTATTTTGAAACCGTGATTTCAAACAACTAGTGCGGGAAATCCGACCATTGGATTTTCCTAAAACCGCAACCGTTGGGTTCGCCTTGGAAATATCTTTCCAACGGCACCAACTTTGTAAAAATCCAACGGTTGGATTGTCTGGAATGTTTAATTCAAATCTGAAGAAAAACAGCGCCATAAACGATTTTATATATATATATATATATATATATATATATTTAATCTAATAACGACGCTGCAGTTCGTATTTTGAAATCGAAACTTCAAACGATTGTACCGGGAGATCCGACCGTCGGATTTTCCCGAAACTGGGACCGTTGGGTTCTTTTTGAAAGGATCTTTCTAATGATGTAAATTTGGTGAAGATCCAACGGTTAGATTTTCAGATATGTGTAAATCAAATCTAAAGAAAAACAGTGCCACGGCCGCGTTATGGCCCGAAGCGTCGTTTTGACTAAATTGGCTATTTTAAAATAAATAAAAATAGCGATAAATTGTTATAAAATATCATAAACGATATGGAATGGAAATAAACTGAATTTGCTCGATTTATGTGGTTTTTGATGGTTGAAAGCGTTTGGTGTGAAAATTACATTGAAGAACAATATTGGTGTTGTCGAATGATTTAACCATTGAAATAAATTGATTTGAAATTCTAAATATCCGTGAATTATTTGAAAAGGCCGAGTTAATTCTCATTTCAAATAACTGACCGACGATTGAAAGTCGAAGATGAAGACGGTGGTCAAAGACCGGAGATCTTCACCTCGTTTGGGTGGTAACCGAGGTCCTGATTGGGAGGCATCCCGAAATATGGATAATGAGTGGTGATCGTCCAGACGTACGTGGTGATCGATGGGTTTGCAAGGTATTTAGTGCCTCCGGTTTCGTTCAGGCCCAGAACGGATTTGTAAATGGACTGTGTGTCTGACATTGGATTTTATTCTGTGTTGATTGATCTCTGTTAAATATACATCTGCTTGGCGGCGGAGAATTTATTCTTTTGCTTAACGCCCTTCTCTGAAACGCATGAGCTCAGAGGTTGTATATCGATGGACATCAGTCGCATGACATGAATTGCTAGTGTGGCATGCCTAAGTGGCAAATGATCAGGGCTTCTGTTGAAAAGCAAAGTCTTGTGGTGATAATCAAAGCACCGCCTGTGTGGCGTAGCTTTGTGTATAATGTGAATTCGCGAGCCTCACACCCCGGTATGAACCAGAAACGGGAGAAGGACCTCAGGGAGGGCATGCGTTTCTTTCTAGATAGGGTGGTGTCAGTGACCTACCAGCCCTGACATTTATATACTTTTCACCTGTGTGGTTGTTGCTGTTGCGAGGCGCCTCGGTTAGATCGGATGATCCGGGTCCGATGGAGTCATTCGTTGGCTCATTTACACCCCATTGGGCGGGGAAACGTAGTGTTCAGGAATTTTAATCCACATCGGTGGACCGGCCCTGTCGCTCCAAAGGTCACTCGAGCTCTGATCCTGAGACATGGGCTAGATTGTCTCGAATTCGGTAAGGACTATCTTTTGCCTTGGTTCATGACGGAAATCCAATTTCCAAATACGTGACTGTGCGGTTTTGATTGTATATATATATATATATGGCGACATGATATATGGTACCCATGACATCTATGATTGATAGTTATGATTTGAAATTGTTTTTGAATCATATAAACACTAGTAATAATATCAAATGCTTTTGTTTTATTCGTATCAAGCATATTTTGGCCATTATAAGGTAAACCTCTATCCTCCGGTTTGCGTTGCATTGTGTGATGGGAACTGAGTCTTATAATGGCTTCATTTTTATAAAAAGCATGGCGTTGTTTAAAAGAAACATTTGTTTTTAAAGCACTGGCAATCCGATGGAGTAAACCTGTTCCACGAAAGTGGCGTGGTCTTGTGATTAGCCATATTATAAATATGTTTAGTAGATTTCTCATACCAGTCCCATGACTGACTCGTAGTTTGTTTCACTTTCAAACATGGGTGCCCCTATTTCTACACGGGCAGCCTTGTATTCAGGTTTAGCTGGCTTCCTCTGGATAGCTGGAGCTGAAGATGGATTCTTTCATTTATCTCTTTTTATGTTGTTCAGCTCCTATTGTACATATTTTGTTTATTTCCGCTGTAGACATTTATGTATAGCTGAACTGTATTTGTGCTAAGTGAGATCCTGTATACTGTGTAACTCTGATGATTACTTTTATCCAGTATATTCTATTGTTCATTATCTGGTGTATTTATTTAATTCTGTTCTGCTATTATTTGTTTCTGTGTTATATTCCAAAGATAACCCTTGTCTCCGTCTGAACGGGATTTACTTAGTGTTCGGCTACGCTTTTGCTACAGTGCTTATGTATACTATTTGATTCGGGCATTAGAATTTAAATGAAGGTGTATACAAGTTTGTTTCTAGTTGCATGTAGTAAAGAAAAAGCTTTACTCACCCTTTATTGTTTGTATAAATGAAATATCCTGTCATTAATAAGTTTAGTTATAAATGCTTTATTGATTTATAAATTTTACACATTTTACTTTTCGTTCAAAATCCCGGGTCATTACAATCTTTCTCCATGACTATCATGATTTGTTTATTTAACAAATTTTAGTAGGTAATTTTTGGAAATTTCAATAGTTCTTTCTCATTTTAGACAAGCCTGAACTCTACTAAACTTAAATGAATAATAAACTTGCATTTCGCATCCATATTCCTATGTTGTATCACATATTTCAGTAATAAATTTGTCTGTCCCAACTGCTAGCTTATTAGTCAGTAAACGTGGGATTTTTGGTGTGATTGCATGGAAGTCAGAGATAATTGTAATCTGGATAGCTGGTTCAGAGCATTGTTTCTTCCATTTTTTGTGCTTATATGAAAATTAAAATAGGCCACCATGTTCGTTTATCTTCTTTTCCAAGCACATGTAAAAGATAAGCGAATTATATAATATATTATTCTGACTATGGCATTTGAGATTATTATGGGAAGTTTTTTATTTTTATTTTTTATAATACCCACGTATATTGGCGGCTAGCAATATATTGAAAGTCAAATGTGGTAAAAATGTAATAGAACAAGAACTGTGATAAGCTGCAGGTTATTTTTTTTACACTATAAGAAATGAACAGGGCACGATATAGGTGAAGTTCAATTATTAGCCTTTTCCCTTTGGTTCTATGTGTGAAATTTCAATATTTCAGTATTTCCATTATTCCTCATCTTTGCAGATAGATTATTTTTACGAAACTTGGGTTTTGGATCTATCATCCTGCATTACTATCTCATTATGACATCCCTGAATGTTTGTAGGTTTGTTCCTTCATCATGTTGCAAATTGGTTGTTTTGAATTTTGTTGTATTTTCTTGATTGATAGCTACGATTAGGCCTGCTTTTAGATGTACGCAAAAATTAATCTGTTTGTCTGCATACTGCAACCGAGTTGATGTTCCTTTTACATAAATAGGAAAATAAAGCGAGTTCTATGATTGCTAGGTGGAATTCTATGTGAGGCTGATAAACAGTAACTGATTTTTTAACCAAAGTCTGACATTGGATACAAATGTAAGCAGTATGTTGTTTTGGCGGAAAATCATTCTTATTTCAGTTTTTTCAAGGCTGAGTGTAGCAAACCAGAAGACGAATGCTTTCGTTTCAAAGATGTTGGAGCTGAAATTGCGCATTTGCATATTACAATTTGTGAGTTGAGTTATCCCCATACTAACCAGATATACCTTAATTATTTTGATAGCCGTATTTGGTGAATCCGCATTTATGTTTATTTCTCATGCCCAGTGCTACTATTATGGGCTTCTTCATTAAATTTTAATAGGCGTTGAAATTTCCTAATTACATGGTAATGCTATCGCCCATAGAAAATCCATTTATGGCTATTTTGCATTTGTTTCTCCTTTGCTAACTAATTTGAATTTCTATGGTATACAACATCATATAAGCAGATTTTTTTTTCAACTTCACTTTGTTGTTTGTTGCTTTTGCAATCAATACCTAATCTATACTATTATATTATTACTATTACTGAGTTATATTCAACGCACCAGCCTCCATGGTTATCCGTTGAATTTTAAAATTGAAAGATCATGATTTTAATTTATTTCCTTTCTCCTATGATGCCTTTCACCTTCTTTAACATCTGAAACCAAGTGCCATTTTGTAACTGAATCAAAAGGTTTTTTTTGACTCTTTGGCTGTTAACCTTGGAATTGATGAGATGCATATTTTCGTCATTTAGGGAAACTTCAGTTAGCTGTGTTTTTAAAGAGGCAAAGATGTCTCCAACTCATCATCACCGGTTGGATGCTCTTCCCTTTACTACTCACATCTGGTTCGACCGTTATGCCTCATTTTCCATTGCTATATCGGACGATTGTAGGGCCCTTGCTTCGGTTGCACCTGTGAGGCAGCCTAGTAGTTTGTTGGTCAACCAAACTATACTCTACCTTTGTCGACTCAATCTGTTCTACTTGAGGTTAAAAACCTGATTTGTTGCTTTAAGCGATTCAATATTTTATGCATCATTGAACTTCCTTCTACCCAAAATCTTCTGTATTGATTTTGTTTGTAAATCAGTAGTGGTTAGTAAGACTCTATAATTGGTTTTCCTTCCAAAGGGTGCATTCGGGTTGATGTTTACTCTGTAACTCGATAAAAATATAGCATTAGATTTCTTGGCTCTGCCCGAATTTTTCTGATTTTATTCTGTGGCATAAAACATAACAAATTTAAACTATTCAAAAAATTATGTATTTGATAAATTTTGTTGCTGTTATAGATCTACCTTCCTAGAAATGAACCGATTACATTTCTTAAGTTCCACAGCCCGTGAATGTTGAAGTTCATAACATGATAGATTTTTGTGTACTAATAGACATACCATCTTTATATTTAAATTTAATTTCAAATGAATGAAGGACATTTCAACTCATTCCTGTCATTCATGGCAATATTTCAAAATTTTGAATTCTTAATATTTAATTTTCTTTTTTAAAACGTACATCAAATTGAAAATGGGAAAGAAAATTAATGCCATGCATTTAAGGTATATAACATTTTAGCTAATGCATGCATAAAAAAAATGATTAGGAACAATTAATGTGCATCCAGCAATTTTTTTTATTATAATATTCTTTTTCATGCAACTGTAAGTATGTATAAATCACATAACAAAAATAAAGGTATTTTTTCATGCAACTGTAAGTATGTATTAATGTGCATGCAACAAAAATAAAGGTATTTTTTTCATGCAACGGTAAGTATGTATAAATCACATAGCATGAACTATGTATATCAACAATAATGAAAATTTTAATTTGTAAGTTAATTGTGATTCATTTATATCAATAATTTACTATATATTATATTATAATATATTTTTTCGACATCAATAACTCCACAACAAATTTGTAATTTTTTTTGCAAAAATCTTTTTAATTCATTTTGCTATGTTATACAGTTAAACTAACTTCGTATTTTTACATTTAACCTATTAAAAAAAATTCTGTTAAATAATATTTGTTGATTCATCGAATAAATTATTAACACATATTAATTTCAACATGTATATCTGTATCAACAAAAAATGATTAAAAATTCTCAAATACACACATGCAAGTTGTTTATGTAAACTATTAAACATAAATAATAATAATAATAATTTTAATTAATAGCGTATATATTTCACATTAAAATTTATCATATATTGCATAACAAAATCCTCATTTTAACATTATAAAAATAAATACTATTTTTGATAGTATTATCGTGTGCAATGCACGGGTTACACGCTAGTGTTAATAATTTGATGATGCACATAAAAACAAAAAATAGATATATTTAATGTAATGGAAACACAAGAAAGTTTCATGGGTGATCAAACGACATCGGATTAGGTAATTAATTGTAATTTCATATTAGAATTGTTATGGTTAATTTAAAATAAATGCAGAAACAACATTTTTAATCTAATATGTTGTATCTAGTTTGCGTAACAAAGAAGTTTAGTAATTCCCAGGTTTGTCATTTGCATTGAATTTAGTAAGTTAGATTTTAACATAAGTGACAAGCCATGGGTAGTTATGTCTCTTTTCTTTTCTTTTTTAAATAAACCAGACCCCCCTTAACAAAAAAAATTAAGCTGGAGTCTCCTTAAAATTATACCCCCTTAACAAAATGTGGAGTCCCTTTAATAATCCTCTTTTTTTTAAAACTTACATAAAATTGAAAAAAGAGAAAGGAAATTAATGCCATGCATTTAAGGTGTATAACATTTAAGCTAATGCATGCATAAAAAAAAAAAAGAAAAAAAATATGAGTGGGAACAATTAATGTGCATGCAACAATTTTTTTTACTATATACGTATGTATCCTACGTTTATTTATTCATTAATTGCTTGGGTTTAAAAGAAAACTGAATGAGTGAGCTAAATTATGACAAACAAAATAAAGTGGCTGAGAACATAAATATAAAACAAAAGGGGAAGGAAAAATAAGGGGATGGAAATGTAAAGAATGAGAATACGTAAATGAAATAATAGAATGAAAAGAATGAAATTAATAAAATGAAAGGAAGTAAATTAGTAAAACGTAGGAAAGAAATAAATGCGTTATTAAGGAAGAAATAAATGGAGAGAAAGGAGGTAGTGAATTTGAAGAAAGTAGAAAAAGAAGGGGAAAGAAGATAAACGAGCATGAAATGTATGAAGTGTGAATGTGTAGAGAAATTATGTGTATTATTTATTTGATTATAAATCCTAGCATTAATTTTCGTTAACTATGCTAGTTAAAACATGCATTGTATATCGTTGCCACCTCATTACATTACAATTTCTCTTATACAATTTAAATTGGTAACATTAATTAATTTATTATCAATAGTTTTGAAGTTAATTATTACAAATACGTGTACAATTTGATAATAATCCCAATTGTTATAAATCATTATTTATCTAATTAGAAATTGTTGTTTATTAGAAATTAATTTGAAACCGTTCATGAATAACATCGAAAAATTTATCTTAAAACCAATTTAAATTAAATTATTAAATTTATTCAATGACTTAAATGCTCGAAATTTACGGAATGTTACAAATGACCAGAAGCGTCGTTTAATTAAAATGGGCTACTATTATATAAATAAAAATAGTGATAAATCATTATAAAATATTATAAACAATATGGAATGAAAAAAATGATTTGAATTATATATATTTGCGAATTACTTGAAAAGGCCGAGTTAATTCTCATTTCATATAATTATATGACGATTAGAAGTTGAAGATATGAAGGCGGTACTTGAACACCAGCTATCTTCACATCGAATGAATGACTACTGATGCCCTAGATTGGTTAGCTCCTAGGAAAAGGTTACAGTGGTAGTTATCCAAACGTACTTGTTGATTGTCCAGATATATGAGAGCCTCTCTTCCGCATTGGATATATGGAACGAGGAATAAGGTGTCACCGGTTTTGTTCAGACCCAGAACGAACTTGTAAATGGATGTGTGTCTGACATTGGATTTTATTATGTGCTGATTGATTTCTATTAAATATATATATATCTGTTTGGTGGTAGAGAATTTATTCTCTTGCTTAACACCCTTCTCTGAGACGTATGAGCTCAGAGGTTATATATTGGTAAACATCAGTCGCATGACGTGAATTGTCAGTGTGGCATGCCAAGATGCAAATGACGAAGGCTTATTGTTGAAAAGCAGAGCCTTGTGGTTCATGATCAAAGAATAACTTTAATTAGCATAGCTTTGTTTACAGCGTTACTTCGCGGGCCTCACACCTCGGTATGAACCAGAAACGGGAGAGGATTGCAGGGAGGACATACGTTTCTTTTTAACTAGGAGTGGTGTCATGGTATGGAGCTCAGACATTTTACTTATGCGGATGATGGAATGAGGCGCCTCGGGCCCTGAAGATCCAAGGTGCAGTTGCAGTTGATCCTGAGACACGGGATAGATTGTCTTGATTTCGGTAAGGATGATCCCTTGCCTTGGTTCATGATGGAAATTCAACTTCCAATATGACACCGTGCGGTTTTGATTGTAATACCAGTGTGGTGACATAGTATATGGTAGCTATGTCGTCTATGATTGATACATTATGATTGAAAATGTTTTTGAAACATATAGACACTAATAATAATATCAATTTTTTTTATACGTATCAAGCATATTTTGGCCATTATAAGGTAAAACTTTATCCTTCGATTTGCGTTGCATTGTTGTAATGGCGCGTTTTGTTAGCTGTCGAATAATTAATTTATTTAATGATTTATATATCGATTTGGCGATATCGATAACTTAAAGTAAAACGTTCGAACTTATAATTATAATTAAAACGAACCTGAAACGTCGCGGCAGTTCGCAATTTGGCGATTCAAACTTCAACTGAATGTACATGATTCATTTTAAATCGGATTTCTGTGAAACAAGAAACGTGTGGAGCTGGTGGAGTATATTTTTCTAGTGGAAGAGAAATATCGGGATTTCGTCGTGTAGATTTTGATGTATGTCCAAATCAAATTTCAAAATAGTCGCTATATAATCGTTTATCGACCGTAACGGTTTATTCGATATAACTAGATACCGGTTTCGAATTTAGACAAGATTCTTTTGAGGCATAGTGATAATTTAATTTTTAGAATTTTACTGTAATTTTTAATTAATTAAATAAGCAACTTTTTATTTGGAGTAATTTGCACCCTTAATCAGCGATTTCGGGGTTTCACAGAATAAGTTAACGGACCTATATTATTATATTTTTGGGATTGTGGCACATCGCTGGACACGATGGTATTTTAATTTTTGGCCATAGCAGTCTGGACATAAATGAAACTTTGTATAACGGATACGCTAAATTTTTCAATACTAAATAAAAATATATATATATATATATATATATATATATTATAGCTTATAAAGAATACTGAGCCTAGGAGTACCATACTACATAAAACGTATGCATCATATAGTCGGCACGGCCATTCACTTCAACGTGGACACTTCAAGTCCATTGTTTAAAAAAGAAACCAAATTAACAGTAACCCCAAAACCCCACATATCTGAAGGCGCACAAGTCACCACGTCCCCCTTTCTCCCATTATAAAACGCATACCCCTACCCTATTTCTAAACAAAAATCTACTTCAGCAAAATGAGAAAAACGAGCCGCCACCAAACAAGAAAAAACCGCAAACAAAAACTAAACCAAATACTGTTGTCATCCGCTGAACTTAAGCTTCATACTGATACCCTTTCTCCATCACTCGACGTCAACTTCCGTTCGATACATTTTCTGGGAACCGCGAGATGCACGGTTTCAATGGAAACAGAGAATCAGTGGCTTACATCATTTACGTGTAGGAGGGAGTGGTACTGGAGTGGAGACGTTTCATTTTGGAAGGGGGCGCGTTCGTTGGTTTCATGGCAGTGATGTTCTGGTGTATGGGGAGTTAGCAGGAGGGTATATTTTGTGGTATAGGGGGTATAGCTGAAATCTAAATTGTTGTAGGGACGTGAGGGGTACGGTTTTGCTCAGTGATGCTGGTGGAAGGAAGGAGTTCGAATTGGAACTGAATGCATTGGTTTCATGCATTAAGGAAATAACTGAAAAGCGGAGGAGCTCGAGACAAGGATGAAGGACGGTGAGTGTGTGAGGTGATTGTAATGGGGAGGACCTGAGATGAACTAGTACAGTACACGTGAGTTGGAAGGCATGAAGAGGCAGAAATGGCAATAGTAGGCTCGGGTTTCTGTACGTGATGAGGAGGAATGATAAGCAAGTGTGTTAAGGGTAAACGTGATTATACAGTTAGTAAAGTATTTTTAATAATTGAGAAAAGGGGTGATCTTGTTATAGAACGTGGTATCGAGGTCAAAGTATTGGAGATGCCTGGGAACGGATGTGCGATCTGTAGGAGGAAGATGATTCGGGGTAGCGGGCTTCCAAGAAGAGTAGTGGGCTGAGTTTAAAATGGTAAGGCCTGATAACTTTTTGAATATATATATATATATATATATATATATATAATTTATATATAAAATATGTAGTAACTTGTAAATCATATAACTTGATCATACGTTATCGAAATTCAGCGAAACAAGATCTGTTGGGATCGTATGGACGGTGGCTATACAATAGAACTGACTGGAAGTAAATTCGAGCTCGTTACAATTTATAGCAAAATAAATTGTCTGTCTGAACCAAGCGACAATTATCGTTAATTAACGATGATAGTCCAATGTGAGTAAAACTAACTAACTCTGAACAGTTTATAATTTCATGTTGTATTGTTAGAACTGTTAAAATTGTCTGTTTGACTGTGTGTTGATTGTTTGATTGAATTGCTAGTCAGTTAGTTAAATTTCTATATTGATTCTGTTTAACAGAATATATCATATGGAACTGAAAGTGATGTTATCTATATTGTCTAACATCTGTGATGCAGGGAAACAGGTTGGAGGAATCCGACTGGATTCCTCAACAGTTATTTTATTGTTTTCCATATATTGTTATATGATGTGATATAAAATCTATGGGCGATTATATGTGCTTGGACGATATTGAACATCGTGATTTGATATGATTGAATACCATAACATATCGAAATGTTGATAAGGGAATTTTCAATGTTTATATTGAAAAAGAATCTTATTTATAAAATCGATAGGATTTTATAAAAGGAAAACATTTATTTAATTAGGAAATAAATAAATGAAAAAGGAAACATTTATTTAGAAAATAAATGGAATAAAGGAACATTTATTTAGATTATAAATAAATGGAATAAAGGAATATTTATTTAGGGAATAAATAAAGGAACACTTGTTCGGAAAATAAATAGAATTATACAAGGATAGATTTAAACACGTGCTTCGCACACAAGTATAACACGATATGGATTTTAAGGAGATATTAAATAGGAAATCTATTTTTAGTAGATAAAGTGAGAAGATTTAATTTATAAATAATGTTTTATAAATTAAATAAAATATTTATTGTTTGATAAATGGGATATATAAGTTTGAACTTATATAGAGAAGTAGAAATTGTTTTTAACACCGATAAAGTAAATAAACGTTGTTAAAGGGAAATCCTTAGAAGGGGAGAAACGTTATTAAAAGGACATTTATAAAGTGAAGGACCTTTACTAAAAGTAAATCTTTATAAATGGATAAACGTTGTAAAAAGTTAATCTTTACAAATGGATAAACGTTGTAAAAAGTTAATCTTTATAAATGGATAAACGTTGTAAAAAGGAAATCTTTTGAAATGAATAAACGTTATAAAAATGAGTTAATCGAATTTAGTTATTCGAAATGAGTTATTCGAATTAGATATTTGAATAGAGTTAAACACATTAGAGTTATTCGAATTAGTTATTCGAATAGAGTTAAACACGTAAGAGTTAATTGAATATTAGTTACTCAATTTGAGTTAATCGAATGTAGTTATTCGAGAAGAGTTAAATTGAATTTAGTTATTCGAAAGGAGTTAATCAATTTGAGTTAAGTTAATCAATTTTAATTAAGTTGAATCGAAATGGAGTAAATCGATTAGAATTAAGTTAAACGGAAGAAAAGAGGCGAAAGAAAACAGGTCACGAAATGGAGTAAATCGATTAGAATTAAGTTAATCGAGTTAGAGTAAATCGAATAGCAGTTATTCAAAGGTAAGTTATTCGAATTAGTTATTCGAAGGAGTTAATCAATTAAGTTATTCGAATTAGTTATTCGAAGGAGTAAATCAAATTAAGTTAATCGATTAGAGTTGAGTTAATCGATTTGGGTTAAGTTAAGTTATCGAGTTAAGATTTATCGAGTTAAGTAATCGAGTTAAGTAATCAAGTTGAGATAATCGAGTTAAGAAAATCGAGTTAAGTTAATCGAAAAAGTTATTCGATAAGAGTAAATCTATTTAAGTTAATCGGATGTTAGTTATTTGATAAGAATTGACACATTTAAAAAAATCAAATATTTGTTATTCGATAAGAGTTAATGAAATAGAGCCAACCAAGAAGAGTTATTCGAATATTAGTTATTCGACAGAAGTTAATCGAAATAGAGTTTATCGTATATAAGTTATTAAAAAGGGAGAGTTAATCGAATAGAGATTTCTCGAAAGAGAGTTACACGTCGAATTCGATTATAGCGAATTCAGGAAAGTACTATTTACTTTCGAGGATTTAAATCAAGATTTAGTTATTGATTTAGAAATTAGGTGTCTGTTAAATTATTCGAGTTAGGAAATAAATTTATAATTTAGGATAGATATTTTAGGGGTTGGAATTATAACGTTATAGTTATAATCAAACGTTGTCATATAAGAAGTAGATTCGTAACCTGAATCCGAGAATTTGCGTAAACAGATGATTGGAAAAAGTGAGTGATGAACTTCATCTATTTCACAGTAAAGGAAGTTGTTCAATTAAGGTTTGCGAGGTAATTATACCCCAACTTGATTGACTTCAGAATTGACAAAGGAATAGTTGTGGTTCGATCTAAAAGGTTGATTAGGAATAAAGTTAAGGAATAAGCGATAAATGGATTAAGCGAAACGATGTTTTATACAATGTTCATTGGAAATTCGTAAATGTGTTTTGGAAACGTTTTCCAAATATAGTCAGATATGTTTTCTAAACATAGAAAATGAAATGTTTTCATGATAAGAATTTAAGAAATAGAGTTAAGCAAATTCAGAAACTGACTGGAGAGGGTAAGTTGAACGGTTTTCTAAGTGACGATCTGATGTTGGTTTCGACCTTCCGGATTGATACTTAGAGAATTGTTCTCATACTAGTTACAGTTAGGGACTGATAGTTGCGAAATAATAGTGATGTGAAAATAAGCTATGGAAATGTTTTCCAATGATTAATAAAAGATATTTTCTAAATATATGAAATAAGGAAATATGAACATATGATGATCGATCGATCGAATTTCCATTTGGAAATAAGATCGTTGTTTGTACACCGACATGTTTTCATTTGATAGTTGAATCACAGACTATCAAAGTTTTGACCATATTTACATTGTAAATATGGAGAGACCGGTTGGATTATTATCCGAAGAACCACTCCGTATTAGCATAAGCCTTGCGAATCAAGTACGCTGAAGATAATTGAAGACGGAGTGAAGTGCAAGGGCTATTGTGAAAAGCCTAGGTAGGATGGATTCACTGAATAGTGCCTTCGGTTTATTCAGTCCCAGAACAACGTATATGGACGAGTGTATGACAAAGTATTCTTAACGAATCATATATGTTGATCTCTTTAAACATATTACGTTGGTGGCGGAGAAATTCGTTTCTCTTAGCTTTTATACCCGTGATGCCTTGAGAAATTGATAATGATTTGGCGGGTATGACGATGTGGCATCCAAAGTAATTGAAGAAATAATATGTCAAAGTGATAAACGTGACCTCAAAACCTCACAACCGGAAAATAACAGAAGTTGGGCTAGGCAGCATGGCTAGTTGGGCCATACCCAAGCAGGGTGTATTATCACTATCTAGAGAATATTCAATTGTACTTCTTTATAACCTATTTCAATGATGTCCCTTATCGGGAAGGATGGTTGCTGATCCCAACCATTGGTGATAATATATTCGTTACACTCAAGCTAAATGAGTGGACGGTCATGTGTGGCCGGGTTGCAAGACGTTCTTGTTGAACCCTAGTGTATCTCCTCTAGAGTACACTGATCGGAAGGTGCTCCCATACCTTGTCTGTTGGAATCCAATCTCCAATAAGCGCTCACGGTTTTATTTGTATACTATGTATGTGGAACGTGAGATGCAAGCGTTCTGCTAGATTGATATCTATTTGTATTTAGACAATATTATAATATCAGAAAAAAATCCTTTATTTAACCAAGTGTTGGAGTTTTATTCACACCAGTCCCATGACTGACCAGGAGTTTATTTTGTTTGTTTTCCCTAAACTCTTGGGTGCCTAAATTTGTACAGGCAGTCAAGTAGTCGGGATTTTTCAGATACACTTGGAGAGCTTGGAGCAGGAGGCTTCAGGATTATAGCTATTATTATTCCGCTGTGTTGTTAAGTGTTGTACGTTGAAATGGTATGTATATACGAGTACTGATTTGTATTTCAAAGTTATGTTATATTTTATTCGTTCCGCTGTGAGATTCGTGTTTACTCTGATGATGTAAGTTCTTCTTCTTCTTCTATTCTATTAGTTCTATCTTTTATTCCTCACCCTCTACTTTTCTTTCACTAACGTCTCGGAATTTTCGACTCTCGAGGAGTCGAAAATTTCCAGCCGTTACAGTTGGTATCAGAGCATTGGTTTAGTTATTACCTTGGCTCTGTGGCGTGATTCAGTAGAGATGGGATTAGTAATATCCTAGACTGAGTTTGAGTGTATATATACGAGTGAACGTATTTGTTAGTTAATATAAAATGATTTTATATTATGGAGTTTTATTTGTTGAGTTGTTTGTGAATTCTGGTCGATCGCTATGATCCACTGTATCGATAGGGGTTACTAAACACTCGAATACGATGAACCGTCATGGTATGTTTTGAAAGAGGGTAAATGGAATAATTTTACCCGAATATATTTGATATAGTATATTGGTTGTGTTGGTTGTTATTATAATCGAGTAAGATTATAAAGAGGTAAAATGATTATAAATGACTAATCAGAATTCATATAAGTAAAGTATATGAAATAAAATGAAGAAAAATATGAATTTAAATCAGATTGGAATTAAAATAAGGAAATTTTAAGTTCCTGGGAGATTTTGAAAATGTTTTTCAAATTGAAAATGATATAGTATTGAACTCACTTCGATAGCTGGAAAATAGATTTTGATGATGAATCTAGACATCACCAGTGTTCATTTTCAAGTTCTAAATGACGGATTACTACCAAAGGTTTTGTTTTTGAATTGTTTTGAGAAAACAAGTTGTTTAGAAATTCAAAGGTTTTGAATTGGCATTATGATTTCAAATTGATTTGAAATAAACCCAGGAACTTAAGTTCTGGAATTAAAATTTAACTAATGAAGTTAAATAAAATGAGATGGAAAAAAATAAATTGAAATTTAACTTGAACCGAGTTAAATAAAATTGAATTGGATTAGAGATAATCTAGGATGGAACCAAATTGATAAGTCAATAATTTGGAATTTGATATTAGAGTTCGAATGAAATTCGATTTGTATTTGAGGATATGAACTGATTGGAGATCAATTGGAATGGATAACATTGGTATATGTTGAAGTGGTAGCAGATGAAAGGGATAGAGTTAAATTCCCGACAAAAAGGTACAAGTTTATATCATATATGAGTTTGGATTTTATGAGCCGAATTGGCAAGCCGCTTGGCTATTTTGATTTCCTTTTGGAATGGAGGAGGCCTAGAGAGGCGAGTTGTGGTTTGACGTATTGAGCCGTACAAAGGAGATTATGGCGAAATTTTTCGAAAATTTAAGGTGTTAGAAAATTTTTAGAATTTTTGAAAATTTTAGTTGGTCGGAAATGAATTAATTAATTAATTAAAATTAAATGGGTCCAGTCGAAACTGAAATTTAGAGGAAAAAAAGGGATTTTTAAATCTAGTTAGTAGAGTTAGTAGCATTTTTCTAACTTAGCAATTTCGAGGACGAAATTATTTTAAGGGGGAAGTCTGTAATGGCACATTTTGTTAGCTGTCGAATAATTAATTTATTTAATGATTTATATATCGATTTGGCGATATCGATAACTTAAAGTAAAACGTTCGAACTTATAATTTATAATTATAATTAAAACGAACCTGAAACGTCGTGGCAGTTCGCAATTTGGCGATTCGAACTTCAACTGAATGTACATGATTCATTTTAAATCGGATTTCTGTGAAACAAGAAACGTGTGGAGCTGGTGGAGTATATTTTTCTAGTGGAAGAGAAATATCGGGATTTCGTCGTGTAGATTTTGATGTATGTCCAAATCAAATTTCAAAATAGTCGCTATAGAATCGTTTATCGACCGTAACGGTTTATTCGATATAACTAGATACCGGTTTCGAATTTAGACAAGATTCTTTTGAGGCATAGTGATAATTTAATTTTTAGAATTTTACTGTAATTTTTAATTAATTAAATAAGCAACTTTTTATTTGGAGTAATTTGCACCCTTAATCAGCGATTTCGGGGTTTCACAGAATAAGTTAATGGACCTATATTATTATTTTTTGGGATTGTGGCACATCGCTGGACACGATGGTATTTTAATTTTTGGCCATAGCAGTCTGGACATAAATGAAACTTTGTATAACGGATACGCTAAATTTTTCAATACTAAATTAAAATATATATATATATATATATATATTATAGCTTATAAAGAATACTGAGCCTAGGAGTACCATACTACATAAAACGTATGCATCATATAGTCGGCACAACCATTTACTTCAACGTGGACACTTTAACAGTAACCCCAAAACCCCACATATCTGAAGGTGCACAAGTCACCACGTCCCCCTTTCTCCCATTATAAAACGCATACCCCTACCCTATTTTCTAAACAAAAATCTACTTCAGCAAAATGAGAAAAACGAGCCGCCACCAAACAAGAAAAAACCGCAAACAAAAACTAAACCAAATACTGTTGTCATCCGCTGAACTTAAGCTTCATACTGATACCCTTTCTCCATCACTCGACGTCAACTTCCGTTCGATACATTTTCTGGGAACCGCGAGATGCACGGTTTCAATGGAAACAGAGAATCAGTGGCTTACATCATTTACGTGTAGGAGGGAGTGGTACTGGAGTGGAGACGTTTCATTTTGGAAGGGGGGGCGTTCGCTGGTTTCATGGCAGTGATGTTCCGGTGTATGGGGAGTTAGCAGGAGGGTATATTTTGTAGTATAGGGGGTATAGCTGAAGTCTAAATTGTTGTAGGGACGTGAGGGGTACGGTTTTGCTCAATGATGATGGTGGAAGGAAGGAGTTCGAATTGGAACTGAATGCATTGGTTTCATGCATTAAGGAAATAACTGAAAAGCGGAGGAGCTCGAGACAAGGATGAAGGACGGTGAGTGTGTGAGGTAATTGTAAGGGGGAGGACCTGAGATGAACTAGTACAGTACACGTGAGTTGGAAGGCATGAAGAGGCAGAAATGGCAATAGTAGGCTCGGGTTTCTGTACGTGATGAGGAGGAATGATAAGCAAGTGTGTTAAGGGTAAACGTGATTATACAGTTAGTAAAGTATTTTTAATAATTGAGAAAAGGGGTGATCTTGTTTTAGAACGTGGTATCGAGGTCAAAGTATTGGAGATGCCTGGGAACGGATGTGCGATCTGTAGGAGGAAGATGTGTAACAACCTGTATTTTCGATAACCTGTAATAATCGAAATCGAGGCAGAATTTAATTCTAAAATCTGAATCAAGGGAAACGGGCTATGCCATTGCGTTCGTCTCGGAAAAATACGCGAAATAGAGTCCGAGTTTTCGAAAATCGGAGTCCGTATGACCCGATTAGGCCCAACGAAGTTTTCAGAAAAATTCAAAGTAAAAACAGATTTCAAATTCAAGTTTGAATTTGAAAATTAGGTCATACAGGGCTAGGCGGGAAAATTCCCGCCAGAGCACCCAAGTCGACAGCCCTGTCGACTTGTGAGTCGACTTGGTTGGACCCAAGTCGACAGCCCTATCGACTTGGCTGTCGACTAGGTCCAGCCGGGCTGTTTATCCTGGTGCACCATTTAGAGATTGTGTTGAGCTTAGGGGCCAGATTCGGTTTTAAGGGCTGAGATTGGAACTAGGGTTTAATCCTATGGCCTAAAACATTTGCCTAATCTATAAATAAGGCCCTAACCTAACCCTAAATCATCATTATTCATTCATACAACTAAACTATGGCAAAATCAATCCTCTCATGGCCTCCACTCTCTTCATAAAATTCCTAAATAAATTTCTAAGTGATTTTCCATGCATACAAGTGTTTTCAAACTTGTATGAGCATCATTAGCTTGCATTCAAGTCAAGTTTCTATATTTGCATCATAAAGAAAGAGTTTTGATCATTTTGGCTCAAGGGTTTTTATTTTAGAGCTTGCATTTTGGGTCTATTTGATTGCATAAGGGCTTTGTCATATTTTTGTGCCTTCATAAGTATTGTAAGCCCTATTCTACTTTCATACTTAAACTCTAAAGTTAAATGTATGATATGCAAGTTTGCCATGATATGCAAGTTTACTATGATGTGTTATGCAAGTTTACTATGATGTGTTATGCAAGTTCATCAAGTTATGTTATGCAAGTTTGATATGCAAGTTATGTTATGCAAGTTTGATATGCAAGTTATGTTATGCAAGTTATGTTATGCAAGTTATGTTATGCAAGTTTGATATGCAAGTTATGTTATGCAAGTTTGATATGCAAGTTATGTTATGCAAGTTTGATATGCAAGTCATGTTATGCAAGTTTGATATGCAAGTTATGTTATGCAAGTTATGTTATGCAAGTTATGTTATGCAAGTTTGATATGAAAGTTTGTCATATGATATGCAAGTTATGATATGCAAGTTGTGTTATGCAAGTTTGGGTTGATCCTTTTGTTCACGTTGTCATGTTATGCAAGCTTATCTTTGGTTTATGAGCCTAAAGCTTCAAGCTTTATGCCAAAGGTTGCATTTTGACAACATGTAAGTTATCATATCTCTTATGATAACTTGCATGTGAGGCTAGATGCGAACTTATGGCCATTTCTACATGTCATTTAGCACCATGTATCACCAATATGCCAAGTTGGGTTTTATGCATGCTTTTGAGGGCTAAAAATGTAATATGCAAGTATATGAACATATGTCCATTTCATATGCCACCATGTTGAACTTGTGGCTTCAACACCTTTATGTCATGATTATGCCAAGTTCCCTCTTTCTATCCTTTATGCGCTATTGCGATATGTAAGCGATGGGATTGCGTTTGGGGTTGGGTAAACTTAAAAGACATAAAAACATAAGCTTGGGAATTTACCTATTAAGTTAGGTCTACCCATTGGGAATTTACCTATTAAGTTAGGTCTACCCAATTGCTTGAAACTTTGTAACATGTTTTGGAAACATGATGGACATGACACTTAGAAAAGATAAGTGTGACCAACTCGAGGTTGGGTTGAGTTTGTAGCGTAAACCTACCCGGAACCGACCGGCTTAACTAGTTGCTACAAACAATAGGACCCAATGTGAGAAGTTGGCCATGTTGTACCTTGAACCCGAGGTTAGACCAAGTTGTGGTGTAAAGCTACCCGGACCCGCTCGGCTTAACTAGTAACCACAACAAGGTCTAATGTGAGAGGTTAAGGCGCATTAAATTAATTAATGCCTCGTGATTAGGGTTAAGTCATGGTCCACTTAATACTTAACCAATTTGGGCTTGGTAGGTTAGTCAGGGTTGAGTCGTGAACTCATCGTTACACTTGACCAAATTAATCCATGATTATCAAGAGGGTTAAACCGTACTTAACCCACTAGAAAATCCTAGCAATGGGGGCCCACTCCGCAGTAATCCCAAAAATTGGTATCATTAAGGCCCTAGGGACTAGGCTAGGGAGGGAGCACGATTACTGGGCTGGAGGTAAGCGACCAAATAAACGACGGCCGGGTGGTACGCCGATGTAGTTCCGGACGGACTATGGTCGTGCACGTAGTCCGTATTTGGATAAGTCACCCATGGGTACCTGTAGATCGAGACTGTGCACTCATGTTTACGGTGTCCAGGGGTTGGCACCCTAGGGCTTGATACACCCGAAGGGTGGACCCGGCACAGTTCGACTACAATTATGTTTAGGCCGTATTGACACCAACACGTGACGAGTTAGGCTTAGGGAGCCGATCGACTAGACCGTTTGGTTAGACCTTGTATCAGGGTCATTTCATGTTATTGGGCCAAAGCTTGGGCCAAGGGATCAATACTTGTTTATTCAAGTCATGTTAGTTTACTAGTACACCTGTGGTGCAAAACCTTAATCCTGATTATGCGATGACACCTTTATCTACCTTGTCAGTTAATCATCACGCTAGTATGTTGTTATCCTTATGTTCATCCCTGCTGCTCATGCCAGTTAACTTTATCAGTTTACATTGATTGTAGTAGGGCTTACTCAGTCTTTTTGACTGACCTGTTTTCTTTCGCCTCTTTTCTTCCGTTCCCCCCCCCCCCCCAGGTTCTCAGGGAGGGAATATTGGAGCTTAGCTTGGATTTCTGATCGCTTGCTTGTTGGATTTTAGCTCATGTACGGTCTTGACATGAAGCTAGCTATGGTTATCACCTATTTGGGGATAGTACTTATGTATTTCAGTTTTTCAGTAATGTTGTTTTTATCTAGACTTGTGTATTTGGAAAGTTGACATTATGTTGTACCAGACTTGTTTTGAAACGGTTTGAACTCTTCCGCTGTTTTATCTATGTTATTTACTCTATTTACATATATACATATGTTCTTGTTCTGCCTTGATATATCATTATGCATGTTTACCTGATTCAAACGCCCCTCCAAAGTCAGAGTGCTTGCAAGAGTCACCCTGGCGGAGGCGGGGTGTTACATTTGGTATCAGAGCATATGGTTTACGAGAAGGAACAAAAAGGTTTTTAAGAAAACTTTTGGAAAACTATTTTCAAAACCAAGTATAAAGTATTTTCCAAGGAAAAGTCTAGTTTATTTTAAAGGCTATTCCCCAAAAAGCCATTAGCAAAATTCCTTCGTTTTTCTCCATTCTGAATCTATCTTTTTTTTCGTTTTCAGTATGGCCGATAACTTTGCCATTCCGGAGGGAGTACACGTACCTGTTTGGTATAGGAGACTTTTGGAGGCTAGGGCGACCGAAGCCGGCCCCGCAAATATTACTCCTCCTCCTCCTCCGGTAGTTAATGTTCCTCCTCCTCCTGTCGCTGAGGTTCCTCTTCCTCCTTCCCCTCAGCATCCTCAAACTGACTTCGCAAAGATTTGCCAAGATTTTAAGGCGATGGGTTGCAAGAATTTCATTGGAACCGAGACTTTCGTAGAGGCCAGGAATTGGTTGAAAGAAACCGAAGATCTTTTTGCCTTCTTTGATATAGATGACCGTAGGAAGGTTTTATTAGCAGTGTGGTTGCTAAAGGAAGAAGCTGCACGTTGGTGGGTGGTCACCACCGCTACTAGGCCAATTGAGACTTGGGATGACTTTCATGGAAAGTTTGGACTAAGGTTCCTATCACTGAAGCAAGGGGACGTGACTATTAGGGAATACATAGATAAGTTTAATCAACTGGCTCGGGTCGGTTTAGACTTGGTCAACACAGCTCAGAAGAAGGCCCTATACTTTGCTCTAGGATTAAACGAGCCATTACATGGTTTAGCCATGACTCATATACCCTTGGGGGCAACTTTCGAGAGCTTGGTGAATATGGCCCTACTCAATGAAGAGAATAGGAGTGACAGGAAGGAGATCAAGATGAATGATACTCAAGCCAAGAAGACTGATTCCCAGTGGAAAGGAAACCAGGGTAATCCAAGCGGTCAGAGCAGTCAAGGCAATAAGAACAAGAACAAGAGTCAAGGCAACAAGGGGAACAACAACAAGGGCAATAACAAAAAGGGAAAGTGCTATTATTGCGGTTTAATTGGGCATCGTATTAAGGAGTGTAAGAAGAGGAAAAGGAATAATGGTGAATGCTTTTTCTGCGGTGAGACTGGACATTTCAGTAAGGATTGCCCGAAGAAGCAAGGGCAAGGCCAGGGTCAGACTCAGCGTGCTGGACCTTCAGGAGGGCAAGCTCATGCTCTCAATGTCGCTCCAGTTCCCGATCGAGGTAGTATTTCTGTTGAAAGTCTTGTTTGTATTTCTGATTTTCCAGTTCGTACCTTTTTTGATTCTGGTGCATCGCATAGCTTTATCTCATCTGATCTTGTTGATAGTTTGCACCTAAGTACTAGTCTAGTTAATGATCCCGTATGTGTTTCAAATCCAATTGAGGCTTCCGCCCATTTGTCTATTATCTACGTGGATTTGAAAATCTCTATCTTGAGTATAGAGTTCTCGCGTGATGCTTATATTCTCGGTTTCATGGGGTATGGGTTGATTTTGACTATGGATTGGTTGTCCAGTTTTGGAGCCATTCTTGATTTTTGAGCATAGGGTTGTGAGACTCATGACTCGCCTCGGTAATACCCTAAGAATTTCTAGTAACCCTATGAGTCCCGTCATGTTGTGTTATCTTGAACCCCTCGACTCGTCTATCGATAGTTTGTAATCGGTGAGGGTGGACCGAGAATATCCTGATATCTTGGGTGAAGTGAAGGGGGTTACCCCTAAACGAGAGATTGATTTCCGCATTTATCTGATTGATAATGCCAAGATAGTTTCGTGGCCGGTAAGGCACAGGGCCCCGCAAGATGAGAGTTAAGAAAGCAAGTCAAGGAGTTGCTTGAGAAGAACTTCATTAGACGAAGTATATTTGAATGGGGAGTGCCTGTGGTATTTGCTACCAAGGCAGATGGTTCTCTCCGACTTTGTGTTGATTATCGTGAGTTAAACAAAGAGAATAGGCAACCATTACCAAGGATCGATGATTTGTTTGATCAGCTTGTAGGAACATCTATTTCCTCTTGATCTTGCTACTGGATTCCATCAGCTCAGAGTAGCTGAGGATAGTATAGACAAGACTGCGTTCAGAACTCCGGATGGATACTTAGAATGGCTGGTCATGCCATTCGGTTTGACTAATGCACCCGCCTACTTCGTGGACTTGATAAGTAGGGTGTCTAGGGAGTTCCTGAACAAGTTTGTGGTAATCTTTATAGATGATATTCTGATCTTCTCTAAGGAAGAGGAAGAGCATGCTAGACATCTCATGGAGGTGATGGATACGCTTAGAGCGCAACAGTTGAAGGCCAAGTTCTCCAAGTACCACTTTTGGAGAAGGGAAGTTAGATTTCTTGGGCACATAGTTTCTAAGCAAGGCTTAGCGGTGGATCCCGCTAAAGTAGTTGCAGTTCAGGATTGGAAGACTCCAAGGAATGCAACCGAAGTAAGAAGTTCTCTCAGTTTAGTTAGTTAGTAAGCATCCCTTGAGCTTAGACCTACCCTTTTGGATGAAGTAGGGACTTCATAGAAAGAAGACCCGCAGTTAGTCGAGACCATGGACAAGTTGACTCGAGGCGAGATGGTAAGTCACCTCGCTATAGATGACAAGGGATGGCTAAGACACGATGAGAGAAAGAAGGTTCTTGAAGATGCACATCACCCGAGGAGGTGGCCGAGTTTGTCCCAAGGTGCATGTTGTGCCAACAGGTTAAAGGCCGAGTCATAAAAGCCCGGTGGGCTATTATATCCATTGGAGGTTCCCGCAATGGAAGGGGGAAAAGCGTCACGAAGGATTTCGTGGATGGACTGCCTAGATCAAGAAAGGGAATACAAGCATGTGGGTCATAGTAGGTAGACTTACGAACAGTGCTCAATTCATCCCAGTAAAGAGCAAGAGGACCGCATCAGGGCTGGCGTCTATTTATCTCCGAGAAATAAAGCGGTTGCACAAGGTTCCCTAAAGTATAGTTAGTAATCATGACTCAATCTTTACTAGCCAGTTTTGGGATAGTCTACAGGAAGTCATGGGCAAGTAACTGAATCTAAGCACGGCCTATCATTCGCAGGAGGATGGTTCATTGGCAACGTGGATTGGTATTTCCGAGAAAAGTTCTGCTGCGTGGAATACTTTATGGTAAGTAAACGAGATCCAGGATTCACCAGTGAATTTTGGAGAGCTTGCATGAAATCATGAGGTCATGGTTATGCTTAAGCCAAGAATGATAGTAGAGTAAGTGAAAGAGGAAGACGAGAGGCGACAATGAAATGGGTTCCAACTCATATTTGGAAATAAGAGTTAAGAAGCTAAGAAATCATGAGGTAAAAGACGGTCCAAGCACAGTGGAGTTAAGCTCAAGGAAACGTGACTTTGAAGATTGAAGGCTAGATACGCGCATCATATCTCTTTCTAAGAGTATATCCTTGATCCTTGTTTTCCTGTGGAACTTACTCGCATATTATCTTTTTATGTATATCCTCTCGGTCCCATTTTCGGTCCTATTTCTGTCGGGAGGTATGACTTATTGGCTGGTAATACATGTCAGGGTTTAAAGGGGGTCCGTTAGGTTGACTAAACCTTTTGGGCTTTTATAGGATATAGATTGGGTTAGGAAGGGATTTCTTGTAATCCGAAAGAGGAGTATATCCTGCTTATCTTCCCGATCTCTTTGTAGCATATCTTTTTGCTATCCATGTTTGTCTGGATTATCTAGTATATCGTGTTAATCTTGTCATGAGAACCTTAGGTAGAAACCCTTTGGATGAAACATGTGTTTGAAACATGTTATGCTTGATGGTTGCAAGTGGTTGCGAGTGTTTGCAAGTGGTTACTCGTGGATGCATTATACACGTTAGGCACTAGATCGGCTCACACACTCCTCATATTGCATATGCATGAGTGTTTACGCTTATTCATGGATGAAAATTTTTGTGCTATCGCATGGATGTTGCATATGGATGTATGTTATGTGCACACATATAGATGTTATACATTATGTTAGGAATTGCATACATATGGATTCATTTCACTAACATAATTTGCATTGATGATATTTGCATTAGATAAGTACATATACACACACCTTTGCATATGTTCATACAACATTTAGAATCTTGTAAGGACAATGATTGCTCGTGGATGGTTTTTTGAGTAGATGGATGATTGGATGGTAGGATACGTTCTTCCCAACTTGAAGATTTCGCCGACGAAATCCTTTAAGGAGGGGAGAATGTAACAACCTGTATTTTCGATAACCTGTAATAATTGAAATCGAGGCAGAATTTAATTCTAAAATCTGAATCAAGGGAAATGGGCTATGCCATTGCGTTCCTCTCGGAAAAATACGCGAAATAGAGTCTGAGTTTTCGAAAATCGGAGTCCGTATGACCCGATTAGGGCCCAACGAAGTTTTCAGAAAAATTCAAAGTAAAAACAGATTTCAAATTCAAGTTTGAATTTGAAAATTAGGTCATACAGGGCTAGGCGGGAAAATTCCCGCCAGAGCACCCAAGTCGACAGCCCTGTCGACTTGGGAGTCGACTTGGTTGGACCCAAGTCGACAGCCCTATCGACTTGGCTGTCGACTTGGTCCAGCCGGGCTGTTTAGCCTGGTGCACCATTTAGAGATTGTGTTGAGCTTGGGGGCCAGATTCGGTTTTAAGGGCTGAGATTGGAACTAGGGTTTAATCCTATGGCCTAAAACACTTGCCTAATCTATAAATAAGGCCCTAACCTAACCCTAAATCATCATTATTCATTCATACAACTAAACTATGGCAAAATCAATCCTCTCATGGCCTACACTCTCTTCATAAAATTCCTAAATAAATTTCTAAGTGATTTTCCATGCATACAAGTGTTTTCAAACTTGTATGAGCATCGTTAGCTTGCATTCAAGTCAAGTTTCTATATTTGCATCATAAAGAAAGAGTTTTGATCATTTTGGCTCAAGGGTTTTTATGTTAGAGCTTTGTAACGACCCAGAAAATCTGAACCAATTTAATTTTTTTAAATTGGCTAAAATAATGGATTTTAAATATTTAAAATAAATATTTTAAATAATGGCGATGAAAACTGAGTTAAAATCGACATTTGAAAACGAATATAATTAATTATAATTATATATAGAATTGAAAATAGTGCGGTAGTTCGATAATTCGATTTCAAACTTCAATTGAATATACCGGGTGCAAAACAATCCGGATTTTAGTGAAACCAAAAATAATGGAATCTAATTGGTAATATCTTTCTAACGAATCCGACCAATCGAAATTTGATAGCGGGAATCAAAAGATATGTCCAGTTGAAAATTCTGAATAGTCGCTATAGAATTCAAGCCCTTAAAAATGGACATTTTGCAAATGACCTCGGAATTCGACGAAATCACTTTTGTTGGGTCCAGGATGTCAAACTATTGCTAGGTTTCGAATTTCATAATTTTTCGAATCAATATGTGAGCGTGGCAAAGGAAAACGCGTTTGACCAGTTTCTGTTGAATTTAATCGATTGGAAATTGGCCATTTTTCAAACGGTCTCAGAATTCGATGAAACTAGTTCTGTTAGGACCGTATCGTCAATACGAAACTAGAAAATATTTTCTGAAATTTTTCTAGTTAATATGTGACCCCGGTAATTTGAAATGTACGTTTAAAATTCAATATAAGGATTTAAATGTAAATTCAACGGAAACTGATTGTAACGATCAAACCAGCTTACGATACATATCCCATTATGTTCGGAATGGGGGTAAAACGCTATGGACGACAGGCGGTAGGCCTCGTTTCGAGGTCGTATGTTAAAGTCAACCTTTTTACCAAAATTAAAATATTAATTAATAAAAAAATATATATTATTTTAATTTTCTCCACCCTTTTTCTTCTTCATTGCCCCCCCCCCCCGATTCATTATTCAGAAACAAAAAAAAAAAAAAAAGAGAAAACCTAAATCAATCGAGCCGCCGCCCCCCCTCGAGACATCGTCGAAGCCCTCGAACACCCTGCCGCCTCGTCTCGAAGTCGCGACGCAATCGAAGCAGCACCCCGCCCTCATCTCGAAGCCGACAACCCAGCGAACATCACCTCGAAGCCGCCGCGACACCTCCGAACGCCACCAACGAGCCGCCGACGCCCTCTTCTTCCCTCCACTTCGAAATCTACGGTGAGCTTTTAGTTATTTTATTTTTATTTTTGTTTTATAAAAACTGATTTATAAAATGATTTAAAAACTAAAAACTGTATTTTTAAAGAAATTTAAAAACTGATTTTTTTAGGTTTCAAAAACTGATTTTTTTAAAACGATTTAAGAACTGAATTTTTTAAGAATATTAAAAACTGTTTTTTTTAAGATGCATAAACTGATTTTTAAAAGAACATAAAAACTGATTTTAATTAGATTTATAAACTGATTTTAAATGCAAAGAAAAACTGTTTTTTTTATAAAAATAAAAACTGATTTTGTTTTAAAAAGAAAAACTGATTTTGTTTTAAAAAGAAAAACTGATTTTGTTTTAAAAGTAAAAACTGATTTTGTTTAAAAGTAAAAACTGATTTTTGTTTAAAAGTAAAAACTTTAAATAGGAAAAAGGTTTAATCTTTAAAGAGAAAAAAGGATTTGAACTTTAAGAAGTAAAAATCAGATTTTTAGATATTGAAAGTCGAAGTAAAAATCATATTTTTATATATTGAATAACATAGTAAAAATTCGATTTTTACATATGTAGAGAATACGGGCAACAAAGCGATAAAAGGCGAGATTGGCGAAGATTTCTGTAAAGGAAGAATCGTAGTATTGGATAGCTATTGGTGAGATTTCTGATTTAAAAATTATATATATGTGTTCAAAATGGAAGTGAATTGCTATATATAAATATATATATATATATATTTATATATATATTCGCCCCTCGTCCACAAACCATGGACGATATTTATTGGTTGAAATTGTTGTGAAAATTGATTGATAGCGAATGATTGTTTGGGATTGTTTGTGATTGATATTGGTTGATTGCGGTTGAAAAATACCCGTTTGTGGTTGAAAAATATTTGGTTGAAACCACATAGGATTAGTTGTGGAAATGAAATAAATATATACATGCCGCCTGCGTGCGAACTAGATGCATGATCCCCATTGTCAAAAACCGCGAGGTTTTAAGGTAGAGCGAGGAGCCGTACTAGGGACGGTGCCGGTTTAACTACCCTGCCGTTATGCTGCCGAAATTTTGAATAATATTCGTATGTTTGAATTATTTCCATCTGCTTAAACTATATTTATTCATTGTATAGAAAACATTCATGTGTTGAATTGATATTCATTCGTTGTTTAGAAATTCATGTGTTGAATGGTATTCATGTTTTGAAATAAATTGTTCGATAATAAAAATCACATTTTTATCTATATATAGAAACTATAGAAAACATTCATGTGTTGAATTGATATTCATTCGTTGTTTAGAAATTCATGTGTTGAATGGTATTCATATTTTGAAATAAATTGTTCGATAATAAAAATCACATTTTTATCTATATATAGAAACTATAGAAAACATTCATGTGTTGAATTGATATTCATTCGTTGTTTAGAAATTCATGTGTTGAATGGTATTCATATTTTGAAATAAATTGTTCGATAATAAAAATCACATTTTTATCTATATATAGAAACTATAGAAAACATTCATGTGTTGAATTGATATTCATTCGTTGTTTAGAAATTCATGTGTTGAATGGTATTCATATTTTGAAATAAATTGTTCGATAATAAAAATCACATTTTTATCTATATATAGAAACTATAGAAAACATTCATGTGTTGAATTGATATTCATTCGTTGTTTAGAAATTCATGTGTTGAATGGTATTCATATTTTGAAATAAATTGTTCAATAATAAAAATCACATTTTTATCTATATATAGAAACTATAGAAAACATTCATGTGTTGAATTGATATTCATTCGTTGTTTAGAAATTCATGTGTTGAATGGTATTCATATTTTGAAATAAATTGTTTGATAATAAAAATCGCCTTTTATCGACTATATGAACTGTGTAAAATAATCTCGTTTTAAAAAGAAATTGTTTTATGATAAAAATCCTATTTTGTCACCTATATGAACTATATAGAAAAATAGTGTTTTGAAATGAATTGTTTTACAATAAAAATCACATTTTTATTGCATGCATAAATCGTTGAAATGTGAAGTGTTAAAAATAGCCACTTGTTCAAAATAAACATATATGAGTTGAAATATTCATTAATTAGCTAATGAAATGATTTGCACCTATTTATGTAACATTAGAATGAATGGAGTTTTTAAACCAAATAGAAATCAAATATGAAGTCGAATAGAAATTGATAAATGATAAGAACTGTATATATATGTACATGCAATATTCATTGAACAGGTTATAGCAAAGGGGCTAGAGAAGAGGAATAAAATTTTGTGCCCGACAAATAGGTACACATTTACTGATTTGTTTGGGTGATGATTTTGAGCCGTTGGCTAGCCGCTTGGCTTTTTCTTTTTCTTTTTGAGATTAGAAGGACCGGGAACGCTATTTGCGATTTCCGGATGCTCCCGGTGCAGGGGAGGTTATGGCGAAATTTTTCCAAAATTTAAGGTGTTAGAAAAATATTTGAAGTGAAAACGATATTGAAATTGTTGAATGAACTATATTTATATAAATATATAAATATAAATAAAATTAAAACGAAACGAAGCCGTGTAGTTCGTATTTTGAAACCGTGATTTCAAACGACTAGTGCGGGAAATCCGACAATTGGATTTTCCCGAAACCTCAACCGTCGGGTTCGCCTTGGAATAATCTTTCCAACGGCACCAACCTTGAAAAAATCCAACGGTTGGATTGTCTGGAATGTTTAATTCAAATCTGAAGAAAAACAGCGCCAGAAGCGATTATATTTATATATATATATATATATATATATATATATAATTATATATTTAATCGAATAACGACGCTGTAGTTCGTATTTTGAAATCGAAATTTCAAACGATTGTACCGGGAGATCCGACCGTCGGATTTTCCCGAAACTGGAACCGTTGGATTCGTTTTGAAAAGACCTTTCTAATGATGTAAATTTTGTGAAGATCCAACGGTTAGATTTTCAGTTATGTGTAAATCAAATCTGAAGAAAAACAACGTCACGGCCGCCTTATGGCCCGAAGCGTCGTTTTGAATAAAATGGCTATTTTAAAATAAAAAAATAGCGATAAATAGTTATAAAATATCATAAGCGATATGGAATGGAAATAAACTGAATTTGCTTGATTTATGTGGCTTTTGATGGTTGAATGTGTTTGGTGTGAAAATTACATTTAAAAACAATATTGGTGTGGTCGAATAATTTAACCATTGAAATAAATCGATTTGAAATTCTAAATAAACGTGAATTATTTGAAAAGACCGAGTTAATTCTCACTTCGAATAATTGACCGATGATTGAAATTCGAAGATGAAGACGGTGGTCGAAGACCGGAGATCTTCACCTCGTTTGGATGGTAACCGAGGTCCTGATTGGGAGGCATCCCGAAATATGGATAATGAGTGGTGATCGTCCAGACGTACGTGGTGATCGAAGGGTTTGCGAGGTATTTAGTGCCTCCGGTTTCGTTCAGACCCAGAACGGACTTGTAAATGGACTGTGTGTCTGACATTGGATTTTATTCTATGTTGATTGATCTCTGTTAAATATACATCTGTTTGGCGGCTAAGAATTTATTCTTTTGCTTAACGCCCTTCTTTGAGACGCACGAGCTCAGAGGTTGTATATCGATGGACATCAGTCGCATGGCATGAATTGCCTGTGTGGCATGCTAAGATGCAGTGATCAGGGCTTCTGTTGAAAAGCAAAGTCTTGTGGTGATGATCAAAGCACCGCCTGTGTGGCGTAGCTTTGTGTATAACGTGAATTCGCGAGCCTCACACCCCGGTATGAACCTAAAACGGGAGAGGACATCAGGGAGGGCCTGTGTTTCTTTCTAGCTAGGGTGGTGTCAGTGACCTACCAGCCCTGACATTTATATACTTTTCACCTATGTGGTTGTTGCTGTTGCGAGGCGCCTCGGTTTGATCGGACGATCCGGGTCCGATGGAGTCATTCGTTGGCTCGTTTACACCCCAAAGGGTGGGGAAACGCAGTGTTCAGGAATTATAATCCACATCGGTGGACCGGCCCTGACGATCCAAAGGCTTGACTGAGTACTTGCCTGAGGGGCGGGTTAGAGCGTCTCGAATTCGGTAAGGACTATCTTTTGCCTTGGTTCATGATGGAAATCCAATTTCCAAATACGACATCGTGCGGTTTTGATTGTATATATATATGGCGACATGATATATGGTAACCCTGCCGTCTATGATTGATAGTTATGATTTGAAATTGTTTTTGAATCATATAAACACTAGTAATAATATCAAATGCTTTTGTTTTATTCGTATCAAGCATATTTTGGCCATTATAAGGTAAACCTCTATCCTCCGGTTTGCGTTGCATTGTGTGATGGGAACTGAGTCTTATAATGGCTTCATTTTTATAAAAAGCATGGCGTTGTTTAAAAGAAAGATTTGTTTTTAAAGCACTGGCAATCCGATGGAGTAAACCCGTTCCACGAAAGTGGCGTGGTCTTGTGATTAGCCATATTATAAATATGTTGAGTAGATTTCTCATACCAGTCCCATGACTGACTCGTAGTTTGTTTCACTTTCAAACATGGGTGCCCCTTTTTCTACACGGGCAGCCTTGTATTCAGGTTTAGCTGGTTCTTTCTGGATAGCTGGAGCTAAAGATGGATTCTATCATTTCTTTCTTTTTATGCTGTTCAGCTCCTATTGTACATATTTTGTTTATTTCCGCTGTAGACATTTATGTATAGCTGAACTGTATTTGTACTAAGTAAGATCCTGTATACTGTGTAACTCTGATGATTACTTTTATCCAATATATTTTGTTGTTCATTCTGGTGTATTTATTTAATTCTGTTCTGCTATTATCTGTTTCTGTGTTATATTCCAAAGATAACCTTGTTTCCGTGAAAACGGGAATTCGGGTCGTCTCAACGTGGTATCTTGCATTTTGGGTCTATTTGATTGCATAAGGGCTTTGTCATATTTTTGTGCCTTCATAAGTATTGTAAGCCCTATTCTACTTTCATACTTAAACTCTAAAGTTAAATGTATGATATGCAAGTTTGCCATGATATGCAAGTTTACTATGATGTGTTATGCAAGTTTACTATGATGTGTTATGCAAGTTCATCAAGTTATGTTATGCAAGTTTGATATGCAAGTTATGTTATGCAAGTTTGATATGCAAGTTATGTTATGCAAGTTATGTTATGCAAGTTTGATATGCAAGTTATGTTATGCAAGTTTGATATGCAAGTTATGTTATGCAAGTTTGATATGCAAGTTATGTTATGCAAGTTATGTTATGCAAGTTATGTTATGCAAGTTTGATATGCAAGTTTGTCATATGATATGCAAGTTATGATATGCAAGTTGTGTTATGCAAGTTTGGGTTGATCCTTTTGTTCATGTTATCATGTTATGCAAGCTTATCTTGGGTTTATGAGCCTAAAGCTTCAAGCTTTATGCCAAAGGTTGCATTTTGGCAACATGTAAGTTATCATATCTCTTATGATAACTTGCATGTGAGGCTAGATGCGAACTTATGGCCATTTCTACATGTCATTTAGCACCATGTATCCCCAATATGCCAAGTTGGGTTTTATGCATGCTTTTGAGGCCTAAAAATGTAATATGCAAGTATATGAACATATGTCCATTTCATATGCCACCATGTTGAACTTGGGGCTTCAACACCTTTATGTCATGATTATGCCAAGTTCCCTCTTTCTATCCTTTATGCGCTATTGCGATATGTAAGCGATGGGATTGCGTTTGGGGTTGGGTAAACTTAAAAGACATAAAAACATAAGCTTGGGAATTTACCTATTAAGTTAGGTCTACCCATTGGGAATTTACCTATTAAGTTAGGTCTACCCAATTGCTTGAAACTTTGTAACATGTTTTGGAAACATGATGGACATGACACTTAGAAAAGATAAGTGTGACCAACTCGAGGTTGGGTTGAGTTTGTAGCATAAACCTACCCGGAACCGACCGGCTTAACTAGTTGCTACAAACAATAGGACCCAATGTGAGATGTTGGCCATGTTGTACCTTGAACCCGAGGTTAGACCAAGTTGTGGTGTAAAGCTACCCGGACCCGCCCGGCTTAACTAGTAACCACAACAAGGTCTAATGTGAGAGGTTAAGGCGCATTAAATTAATTAATGCCTCGTGATTAGGGTTAAGTCATGGTCCACTTAATACTTAACCAATTTGGGCTTGGTAGGTTAGTCAGGGTTGAGTCATGAACTCATCGTTACACTTAACCAAATTAATCCATGATTATCAAGAGGGTTAAACCGTACTTAACCCACTAGAAAATCCTAGCAATGGGGGCCCACTCCGCAGTAATCCCAAAAATTGGTATCATTAAGGCCCTAGGGACTAGGCTAGGAAGGGAGCACGATTACTGGGCTGGGGGTAAGCGACCAAATAAACGACGGCCGGGTGGTACGCCGATGTAGTTCCGGACGGACTATGGTCGTGCACGTAGTCCGTATTTGGAGAAGTCACCCATAGATACCAGTAGATCGAGACTGTGCACTCACGTTTATGGTGTCCAGGGGTTGGCACCCTAGGGCTTGATACACCCGAAGGGTGGACCCAGCACAGTTCGACTACAATTATGTTTAGGACGTATTGACACCAACACGTGACGAGTTAGGCTTAGGGAGCCGATCGACTAGACCGTTTGGTTAGACCTTGTATCAGGGTCATTTCATGTTATTGGGCCAAAGCTTGGGCCAAGGGATCAATACTTGTTTATTCAAGTCATGTTAGTTTACTAGTACACCTGTGGTGCAAAACCTTAATCCTGATTATGCGATGACACCTTTATCTACCTTTTCAGTTAATCATCACGCTAGTATGTTGTTATCCTTATGTTCATCCCTGCTGCTCATGCCAGTTAACTTTATCAGTTTACATTGATTGTAGTAGGGCTTACTCAGTCTTTTTGACTGACCTGTTTTCTTTCGCCTCTTTTTTTTCGTTCCCCCCCCCCCCCCCAGTTTCTCAGGGAGGGAATATTGGAGCTTAGCTTGGATTTCTGATCGCTTGCTTGTTGGATTTTAGCTCATGTACGGTCTTGACATGAAGCTAGCTATGGTTATCACCTATTTGCGGATAGTACTTATGTATTTCAGTTTTTCAGTAATGTTGTTTTTATCTAGACTTGTGTATTTGGAAAGTTGACATTATGTTGTACCAGACTTGTTTTGAAACGGTTTGAAATCTTCCGCTGTTTTATCTATGTTATTTACTCTGTTTACATATATACATATGTTCTTGTTCTACCTTGATATATCATTATGCATGTTTACCTGATTCAAACGCCCCTCCAAAGTCAGAGTGCTTGCAAGAGTCACCCTGGCGGAGGCAGGGTGTTACATTTGGTATCAGAGCATATGGTTTACGAGAAGGAACAAAAAGGTTTTTAAGAAAACTTTTGGAAAACTATTTTCAAAACCAACTATAAAGTATTTTCCAAGGAAAAGTCTAGTTTATTTTAAAGGCTATTCCCCAAAAAGCCATTAGCAAAATTCCTTCGTTTTTCTCCATTCTGAATCTATCTTTTTCTTCTTTTTCAGTATGGCCGATAATTTTGCCATTCCGGAGGGAGTACACGTACCTGTTTGGTATGGGAGACTTTTGGATGCTAGGGCGACCGAAGCCGGCCCCGCAAATATTACTCCTCCTCCGGTAGTTAATGTTCCTCCTCCTCCTGTCGCTGAGGTTCCTCTTCCTCCTTCCCCTCAGCATCCTCAAACTGACTTCGCAAAGATTTGCCAAGATTTTAAGGCGATGGGTTGCAAGAATTTCATTGGAACCGAGACTTTCGTAGAGGCCAGGAATTGGTTGAAAGAAACCGAAGATCTTTTTGCCTTCTTTGATATAGATGACCGTAGGAAGGTTTTATTAGCAGTGTGGTTGCTAAAGGAAGAAGTTGCACGTTGGTGGGTGGTCACCACCGCTACTAGGCCAATTGAGACTTGGGATGACTTTCGTGGAAAGTTTGGACTAAGGTTCCTATCACTGAAGCAAGGGGACATGACTATTAGGGAATACATAGATAAGTTTAATCAACTGGCTCGGGTCGGTTTAGACTTGGTCAACACAGCTCAGAAGAAGGCCCTATACTTTGCTCTAGGATTAAACGAGCCATTACATGGTTTAGCCATGACTCATATACCCTTGGGGGCAACTTTCGAGAGCTTGGTGAATATGGCCCTACTCAATGAAGAGAATAGGAGTGACAAAAAGGAGATCAAGATGAATGATACTCAAGCCAAGAAGACTGATTCCCAGTGGAAAGGAAACCAGGGTAATCCAAGCGGTCAGAGCAGTCAAGGCAATAAGAACAAGAACAAGAGTCAAGGCAACAAGGGAAACAACAACAAGGGCAATAACAAAAAGTGAAAGTGCTATTATTGCGGTTTAGTTGGGCATCGTATTAAGGAGTGTAAGAAGAGGAAAAGGAATAATGGTGAATGCTTTTTCTGCGGTGAGACTGGACATTTCCGTAAGGATTGCCCGAAGAAGCAAGGGCAAGGCCAGGGTCAGACTCAGTGTGCTGGACCTTCAGGAGGGCAAGTTCATGCTCTCAATGTCGCTCCAGTTCCCAATCGAGGTAGTATTTCTGTTGAAAGTCTTGTTTATATTTCTGATTTTCTAGTTCGTACCTTGTTTGATTCTGGTGCATCGCATAGCTTTATCTCATCTGATCTTGTTGATAGTTTGCACCTAAGTACTAGTCTAGTTAATGATCCCGTATGTGTTTCAAATCCAATTGAGGGTTCCGCCCATTTGTCTATTATCTACGTGGATTTGAAAATCTCTATCTTGAGTATAGAGTTCTCGCGTGATGCTTATATTCTCGGTTTCATGGGGTATGGGTTGATTTTGACCATGGATTGGTTGTCCAGTTTTGGAGCCATTCTTGATTTTTGAGGATAGGGTTGTGAGGCTCATGACTCGCCTCGGTAATACCCTAAGAATTTCTAGTAACCCTATGAGTCCCGTCATGTTGTGTTATCTTGAACCCCTCGACTCGTCTATCGATAGTTTGTAATCAGTGAGGGTGGTCCGAGAATATCCTGATATCTTGGGTGAAGTGAAGGGGGTTACCCCTAAACGAGAGATTGATTTCCGCATCTATCTAATTGATAATGCCAAGATAGTTTCGTGGCCGGTAAGGCACAGGGCCCCGCAAGATGAGAGTTAAGAAAGCAAGTCAAGGAGTTGCTTGAGAAGAACTTCATTAGACGAAGTATATTTGAATGGGGAGCGCCTGTGGTATTTGCTACCAAGGCAGATGGTTCTCTCCGACTTTGTGTTGATTATCGTGAGTTAAACAAAGAGAATAGGCAACCATTGCCAAGGATCGATGATTTGTTTGATCAGCTTGTAGGAACACCTGTTTCCTCTTGATCTTGCTACTGGATTCCATCAGCTCAGAGTAGCTGAGTATAGTATAGACAAGACTGCGTTCAGAACTCCGGATGGATACTTAGAATGGCTGGTCATGCCATTCGGTTTGACTAATGCACCCGCCTACTTCGTGGACTTGATAAGTAGGGTGTCTAGGGAGTTCCTGAACAAGTTTGTGGTAATCTTTATAGATGATATTCTGATCTTCTCTAAGGATGAGGAAGAGCATGCTAGACATCTCATGGAGGTGATGGATACGCTTAGAGCGCAACAGTTGAAGGCCAAGTTCTCCAAGTACCACTTTTGGAGAAGGGAAGTTAGATTCCTTGGGCACATAGTTTCTAAGCAAGGCTTAGCGGTGGATCCCGCTAAAGTAGTTGCAGTTCAGGATTGGAAGACTCCAAGGAATGCAACCGAAGTAAGAAGTTCTCTCAGTTTAGTTAGTTAGTAAGCATCCCTTGAGCTTAGACCTACCCTTTTGGATGAAGTAGGGACTTCATAGAAAGAAGACCCGCAGTTAGTCGAGACCATGGACAAGTTGACTCGAGGCGAGATGGTAAGTCACCTCGCTATAGATGACAAGGGATGGCTAAGGCACGATGAGAGAAAGAAGGTTCTTGAAGATGCACATCACCCGAGGAGGTGGCCGAGTTTGTCCCAAGGTGCATGTTGTGCCAACAGGTTAAAGGCCGAGTCATAAAAGCCCGGTGGGCTATTATATCCATTGGAGGTCCCCGCAATGGAAGGGGAAAAGCGTCACGAAGGATTTCGTGGATGGACTGCCTAGATCCAGAAAGGGAATACAAGCATGTGGGTCATAGTAGGTAGACTTACGAAGAGTGCTCAATTCATCCCAGTAAAGAGCAAGAGGACCGCATCAGGGCTGGCGTCTATTTATCTCCGAGAAATAAAGCGGTTGCACAAGGTTCCCTAAAGTATAGTTAGTAATCATGACTCAATCTTCACTAGCCAGTTTTGGGATAGTCTACAGGAAGTCATGGGCAAGTAAATGAATCTAAGCACGGCCTATCATTCGCAGGCGGATGGTTCATTGGCAACATGGATTGGTATTTCCGAGAAAAGTTCTGCTGCGTGGAATACTTTATGGTAAGTAAACGAGATCCAGGATTCACTAGTGAATTTTGGAGAGCTTGCATGAAATCATGAGGTCATGGTTATGCTTAAGCCAAGAATGATAGTAGAGTAAGTGAAAGAGGAAGACGAGAGGCGACAATGAAATGGGTTCCAACTCATATTTGGACATAAGAGTTAAGAAGCTAAAAAATCATGAGGTAAAAGATGGTCAAAGCACAGTGGAGTTAAGCTCAAGGAAACGTGACTTAGAACATTGAAGGCTAGATACGCGCATCATATCTCTTTCTAAGAGTATATCCTTGATCCTTGTTTTCCTGTGGAACTTACTCGCATATTATCTTTTTATGTATATCCTCTCGGTCCCATTTTTGGTCCTATTTCTGTCGGGAGGTATGACTTATTGGCTGGTAATACATGTCAGGGTTTAAAGGGGGTCCGTTAGGTTGACTAAACCTTTTGGGCTTTTATAGGATATAGATTGGGTTAGGAAGGGATTTCTTGTAATCCGAAAGAGGAGTATATCCTGCTTATCTTCCCGATCTCTTTGTAGCATATCTTTTTGCTATCCATGTTTGTCTGGATTATCTAGTATATCGTGTTAATCTTGTCATGAGAACCTTAGGTAGAAACCCTTTGGATGAAACATGTGTTTGAAACATGTTATGCTTGATGGTTGCAAGTGGTTGCGAGTGTTTGCAAGTGGTTACTCGTGGATGCATTATACACGTTAGGCACTAGATCGGCTCACACACTCCTCATATTGCATATGCATGAGTGTTTACGTTTATTCATGGATAAAAAATTTTTGTGCTATCTCATGGATGTATGTTATGTGCACACATATAGATGTTATACATTATGTTAGGAATTGCATACATATGGATTCATTTCACTAACATAATTTGCATTGATGATATTTGCATTAGATAAGTACATATACACACACCTTTGCATATGTTCATACAACATTTAGAATCTTGTAAGGACAATGATTGCTCGTGGATGGTGTTTTGAGTAGATGGATGATTGGATGGTAGGATACGTTCTTCCCAACTTGAAGATTTCGGGGACGAAATCCTTTAAGGAGGGGAGAATGTAACAACCTGTATTTACGATAACCTGTAATAATGGAAATCGAGGCAGAATTTAATTCTAAAATCTGAATCAAGGGAAACGGGCTATGCCATTGCGTTCGTCTCGGAAAAATACGCGAAATAGAGTCCGAGTTTTCGAAAATCGGAGTCCGTATGACCCGATTAGGGCCCAACGAAGTTTTCAGAAAAATTCAAAGTAAAAACAGATTTCAAATTCAAGTTTGAATTTGAAAATTAGGTCAAACAGGGCTAGGCGGGAAAATTCCCGCCAGAGCACCCAAGTCGACAGCCCTGTCGACTTAGGAGTCGACTTGGTTGGACCCAAGTCGACAGCCCTGTCGACTTGGCTGTCGACTTGGTCCAGCCGGGCTGTTTAGCCTGGGGCACCATTTAGAGATTGTGTTGAGCTTGGGGGCCAAATTCGGTTTTAAGGGCTGAGATTGGAACTAGGGTTTAATCCTATGGCCTAAAACACTTGCCTAATCTATAAATAAGGCCCTAACCTAACCCTAAATCATCATTATTCATTCATACAACTAAACTATGGCAAAATCAATCCTCTCATGGCCTCCATTCTCTTCATAAAATTCCTAAATAAATTTCTAAGTGATTTTCCATGCATACAAGTGTTTTCAAACTTGTATGAGCATCATTAGCTTGCATTCAAGTCAAGTTTCTATATTTGCATCATAAAGAAAGAGTTTTGATCATTTTGGCTCAAGGGTTTTTATGTTAGAGCTTGCATTTTGGGTCTGTTTGATTGCATAAGGGCTTTGTCATATTTTTGTGCCTTCATAAGTATTGTAAGCCCTATTCTACTTTCATACTTAAACTCTAAAGTTAAATGTATGATATGCAAGTTTTCCATGATATGCAAGTTTACTATGATGTGTTATGCAAGTTTACTATGATGTGTTATGCAAGTTCATCAAGTTATGTTATGCAAGTTTGATGTGCAAGTTATGTTATGCAAGTTTGATATGCAAGTTATGTTATGCAAGTTATGTTATGCAAGTTATGTTATGCAAGTTTGATATGCAAGTTATGTTATGCAAGTTTGATATGCAAGTTATGTAATGCAAGTTATGTTATGCAAGTTTGATATGCAAGTTATGTTATGCAAGTTTGATATGAAAGTTATGTTATGCAAGTTATGTTATGCAAGTTTGATATGCAAGTTTGTCATATGATATGCAAGTTATGATATGCAAGTTGTGTTATGCAAGTTTGGGTTGATCCTTTTGTTCATGTTATCATGTTATGCAAGCTTATCTTGGGTTTATGAGCCGAAAGCTTCAAGCTTTATGCCAAAGGTTGCATTTTGGCAACATGTAAGTTATCATATCTCTTATGATAACTTGCATGTGAGGCTAGATGCGAACTTATGGCCATTTCTACATGTCATTTAGCACCATGTATCACCAATATGCCAAGTTGGGTTTTATGCATGCTTTTGAGGCCTAAAAATGTAATATGCAAGTATATGAACATATGTCCATTTCATATGCCACCATGTTGAACTTGTGGCTTCAACACCTTTATGTCATGATTATGCCAAGTTCCCTCTTTCTATCCTTTATGCGCTATTGCGATATGTAAGCGATGGGATTGCGTTTGGGGTTGGGTAAACTTAAAAGACATAAAAACATAAGCTTGGGAATTTACCTATTAAGTTAGGTCTACCCATTGGGAATTTACCTATTAAGTTAGGTCTACCCAATTGCTTGAAATTTTGTAACATGTTTTGGAAACATGATGGACATGACACTTAGAAAAGATAAGTGTGACCAACTCGAGGTTGGGTTGAGTTTGTAGCGTAAAACTACCCAGAACCGACCGGCTTAACTAGTTGCTACAAACAATAGGACCCAATGTGAGAAGTTGGCCATGTTGTACCTTGAACCCGAGGTTAGACCAAGTTGTGGTGTAAAGCTACCCGGACCCGCTCGGCTTAACTAGTAACCACAACAAGGTCTAATGTGAGAGGTTAAGGCGCATTAAATTAATTAATGCCTCGTGATTAGGGTTAAGTCATGGTCCACTTAATACTTAACCAATTTGGGCTTGGTAGATTAGTCAGGGTTGAGTCGTGAACTCATCGTTACACTTAACCAAATTAATCCATGATTATCAAGAGGGTTAAACCGTACTTAACCCACTAGAAAATCCTAGCAATGGGGGCCCACTCCGCAGTAATCCCAAAAATTGGTATCATTAAGGCCCTAGGGACTAGGCTAGGGAGGGAGCACGATTACTGGGCTGGAGGTAAGCGACCAAATAAACGACGGCCGGGTGGTACGCCGATGTAGTTCCGGACGGACTATGGTCGTGCACGTAGTCCGTATTTGGAGAAGTCACCCATGGGTACCAGTAGATCGAGACTGTGCACTCATGTTTATGGTGTCCAGGGGTTGGCACCCTAGGGCTTGATACACCCGAAGGGTGGACCCGGCACAGTTCGACTACAATTATGTTTAGGCCGTATTGACACCAACACGTGACGAGTTAGGCTTAGGGAGCCGATCGACTAGACCGTTTGGTTAGACCTTGTATCAGGGTCATTTCATGTTATTGGGCCAAAGCTTGGGACAAGGGATCAATACTTGTTTATTCAAGTCATGTTAGTTTACTAGTACACCTGTGGTGCAAAACCTTAATCCTGATTATGCGATGACACCTTTATCTACCTTGTCAGTTAATCATCACGCTAGTATGTTGTTATCCCTTATGTTCATCCCTGCTGCTCATGCCAGTTAACTTTATCAGTTTACATTGATTGTAGTAGGGCTTACTCAGTCTTTTTGACTGACTTGTTTTCTTTCGCCTCTTTTCTTCCGTTTCCCCCCCCCCCCAGGTTCTCAGGGAGGGAATATTGGAGCTTAGCTTGGATTTCTGATCGCTTGCTTGTGGGATTTTAGCTCATGTACGGTCTTGACATGAAGCTAGCTATGGTTATCACCTATTTGGGGATAGTACTTATGTATTTCAGTTTTTCAGTAATGTTGTTTTTATCTAGACTTGTGTATTTGGAAAGTTGACATTATGTTGTACCAGACTTGTTTTGAAACGGTTTGAAATCTTCCGCTGTTTTATCTATGTTATTTACTCTGTTTACATATATACATATGTTCTTGTTCTGCCTTAATATATCATTATGCATGTTTACCTGATTCAAACGCCGCTCCAAAGTCAGAGTGCTTGCAAGAGTCACCCTGGCGGAGGCGGGGTGTTACAAGATGATTCAGGGTAGCGGGCTTCCAAGGAGAGTAGTGGGCTGAGTTTAAAATGGTAAGGCCCGATAAATTTTTGAATATATATATATATATATAATTTATATATAAAATATGTAGTAACTTGTAAATCATATAACTTGATCATACGTTATCGAAATTCAGCGGAACAAGATCTGTTGGGATCGTATGGACAGTGGCTATACAATAGAACTGACTGGAAGTAAATTCGAGCTCGTTACAATTTATAGCAAAATAAATTGTCCGTCTGAACCAAGCGACAATTATCGTTAATTAACGATGATAGTCCAATGTGAGTAAAACTCACTAACTCTGAACAGTTTATAATTTCATGTTGTATTGTTAGAACTGTTAAAATTGTCTGTTTGACTGTGTGTTGATTGTTTGATTGAACTGCAAGTCAGTTAGTTAAATTTCTATATTGATTCTGTTTAACAGAATATATCATATGGAACTTAAAGTGATGTTATCTATATTGTCTAACATCTGTGATGCAGGGAAACAGGTTGGAGGAATCCGACTGGATTCCTCAACAGTTATTTTATTGTTTTCCATATATTGTTATATGATGTGATATAAAATCTGTGGGCGATTATATGTGCTTGGACGATATTGAACATCGTGATTTGATATGATTGAATACCATAACATACCGAAATGTTGATAAGGGGATTTTCAATATTTATATTGAAAATGAATCTTATTTATAAAATCGATAGGATTTTATAAAAGGAAAACATTTATTTAATTAGGAAATAAATAAATGAAAAAGGAAACATTTATTTAGAAAATAAATGGAATAAAGGAACATTTATTTAGATTATAAATAAATGGAATAAAGGAACACTTCTTCGGAAAATAAATAGAATTATACAAGGATAGATTTAAACACGTGCTTCGCACACAAGTATAACACGATATGGATTTTAAGGAGATATTAAATAGGAAATCTATTTTTAATAGATAAAGTGAGAAGATTTAATTTATAAATAATGTTTTATAAATTAAATAAAATATTTATTGTTTGATAAATGGGATATATAAGTTTGAACTTATATAGAGAAGTAGAAATTGTTTTTAACACCGATAAAGTAAATAAACGCTGTTAAAGGGAAATCCTTAGAAGGGGAGAAACATTATTAAAAGGACATTTATAAAGTGAAGAACCGTTACTAAAAGTAAATCTTTATAAATGGATAAACGTTGTAAAAAGTTAATCTTTACAAATGGATAAACGTTGTAAAAAGTTAATCTTTATAAATGGATAAACGTTGTAAAAAGGAAATCTTTTGAAATGAATAAACGTTATAAAAAGGAGTTAATCGAATTTAGTTATTCGAAATGAGTTATTCGAATTAGATATTTGAATAGAGTTAAACACATTAGAGTTATTCGAATTAGTTATTCGAATAGAGTTAAACACGTAAGAGTTAATTGAATATTAGTTATTCAATTTGAGTTAATCGAATGTAGTTATTCGAGAAGAGTTAAATTGAATTTAGTTATTCGAAAGGAGTTGATCAATTTGAGTTAAGTTAATCGATTTGAATTAAGTTGAATCGAAATGGAGTAAATCGATTAGAATTAAGTTAATCGAGTTAAAGTAAATCGAATAGCAGTTATTCAAAGGTAAGTTATTCGAATTAGTTATTCGAAGGAGTTAATCAATTAAGTTATTCGAATTAGCTATTCGAAGGAGTAAATCAAATTAAGCTAATCGATTAGAGTTGAGTTAATCGATTTGGGTTAAGTTAAGTTATCGAGTTAAGATTTATCGAGTTAAGTAATCGAGTTAAGTAATCAAGTTGAGATAATCGAGTTAAGAAAATCGAGTTAAGTTAATCGAAAAAGTTATTCGATAAGAGTAAATCTATTTAAGTTAATCGGATGTTAGTTATTCGATAAGAATTGACACATTTAAAAAAATCGAATATTTGTTATTCGATAAGAGTTAATGAAATAGAGCCAACCAAGAAGAGTTATTCGAATATTAGTTATTCGATAGAAGTTAATCGAAATAGAGTTTATCGAATATAAGTTATTAAAAAGGGAGAGTTAATCGAATAGAGATTTCTCGAAAGAGAGTTACACGTCGAATTCGATTATAGCGAATTCAGGAAAGTACTATTTACTTTCCAGGGTTTAAATCAAGATTTAGTTATTGATTTAGAAATTAGGTGTCTGTTAAATTATTCGAGTTAGGAAATAAATTTATAATTTAGGATAGATATTTTAGGGGTTGGAATTATAACGTTATAGTTATAATCAAACGTTGTCATATAAGAAGTAGATTCGTAACCTGAATCCGAGAATTTGCGTAAACAGATGATTGGAAAAAGTGAGTGATGAACTTCATCTATTTCACAGTAAAGGACGTTGTTCAATTAAGGTTTGCGAGGTAATTATACCCCAACTTGATTGACTTCAGAATTGACAAAGGAATAGTTGTGGTTCGATCTAAAAGGTTGATTAGGAATAAAGTTAAGGAATAAGCGATAAATGGATTAAGCGAAACGATGTTTTATACAATGTTCATTGGAAATCCGTAAATGAGTTTTGGAAATGTTTTCCAAATATAGTCAGATATGTATGTTTTCATGATAAGAATTTTAGAAATAGAGTTAAGCAAATTCAGAAACTGACTGGAGAGGGTAAGTTGAACGGTTTTCTAAGTGACGATCTGATGTTGGTTTCGACCTTCCGGATTGATACTTAGAGAATTGTTCTCATACTAGTTACAGTTAGGGACTGATAGTTGCGAAATAATAGTGATGTGAAAATAAGCTATGGAAATGTTTTCCAATGATTAATAAAAGATATTTTCTAAATATATGAAATAAGGAAATATGAACATATGATGATTGATCGATCGAATTTCCATTTGGAAATAAGATCGTTGTTTGTACACCGACATGTTTTCATTTGATAGTTGAATCACAGACTATCAAAGTTTTGACCATATTTACATTGTAAATATGGAGAGACTGGTTGGATTATTATCCGAAGAACCACTCCGTATTAGCATAAGCGTTGCGAATCAAGTATGCTGAAGATAATTGAAGACGGAGTGAAGTGCAAGGGCTATTGTGAAAAGCCTAGGTAGGATGGATTCACTGAATAGTGCCTTCGGTTTATTCAGTCCCAGAACAACGTATATGGACGAGTGTATGACAAAGTATTCTTAACGAATCATATATGTTGATCTCTTTAAACATATTACGTTGGTGGCGGAGAAATTCGTTTCTCTTAGCTTTTATACCCGTGATGCCTTGAGAAATTGATAATGATTTGGCGGGTATGACGATGTGGCATCCAAAGTAATTGAAGAAATAATATGTCAAAGTGATAAACGTGACCTCAAAACCTGACAACTAGAAAATAACAGAAGTTGGGCTAGGCAGCATGGCTAGTTGGGCCATACCCAAGCAGGGTGTATTATCACCATCTAGAGAATATTCAATTGTACTTCTTTATAATCTATTTCAATGATGTCCCTTATCGGGAAGGATGGTTGCTGATCCCAACCATTGGTGATAATATATTCGTTACACTCAAGCTAAATGAGTGGATGGTCATGTGTGGCCGAGTTGCAAGACGTTTTTGTTGGACCCTAGTGTATCTCCTCTAGAGTACACTGATCGGAAGGTGCTCCCATACCTTGTCTGTTGGAATCCAATCTCCAATAAGCGCTCACGGTTTTATTTGTATACTATGTATGTGGAACGTGAGATGCAAGCGTTCTGCTATATTGATATCTATTTGTATTTAGACAATATTACAATATCAGAAAGATATCCTTTATTTAACCAAGTGTTGGAGTTTTATTCACACCAGTCCCATGACTGACCCGGAGTTTATTTTGTTTGTTTTCGCTAAACTCTTGGGTGCCTAAATTTGTACAGGCAGTCAAGTAGTCAGGATTTTTCAGATACACTTGGAGAGCTTGGAGCAGGAGGCTTCAAGATTATAGATATTATTATTCCGCTGTGTTGTTAAGTGTTGTACTTTGAAATGGTATGTATATACGAGTACTGATTTGTATTTCAAAGTTATGTTATATTTTATTCGTTCCGCTGTGAGATTCGTGTTTACTCTGATGATGTAAGTTCTTCTTCTTATTCTATTCTATTAGTTCTTTCTTTTCTTCCTCACCCTCTACTTTTCTTTCACTAACGTCTCGGAATTTTCGACTCTCGAGGAGTCGAAAATTTCCAGCCGTTACAGTTGGTATCAGAGCATTGGTTTAGTTATTACCTTGGCTCTGTGGCGTGATTCAGTAGAGATGGGATTAGTAATATCCTAGACTGAGTTTGAGTGTATATATACGAGTGAACGTATTTGTTAGTTAATATAAAATGATTTTATATTATGGAGTTTTATTTGTTGAGTTGTTTGTGAATTCTGGTCGATCGGTTTGATCCACTGTATCGATAGGGGTAACTAAACACTCGAATACGATGAACCGTCATGGTATGTTTTGAAAGAGGGTAAATGGAATAATTTTACCCGAATATATTTGATATAGTATATTGGTTATGTTGGTTGTTATTATAATCGAGTAAGATTATAAAAAGGTAAAATGATTATAAATGACTAATCAGAATTCATATAAGTAAAGTATACGAAATAAAATGAAGAAAAATATGAATTTAAATCAGATTGGAATTAAAATAAGGAAAATTTTAAGTTCCTGGGAGATTTTGAAAATGTTTTTCAAATTGAAAATGATATATTATTGAACTCACTTCGATAGCTGGAAAATAGATTTTGATGATGAATCTAGACATCATCAGTGTTCATTTTCAAGTTCTAAATGACGGATTACTACCAAAGGTTTTGTTTTTGAATTGTTTTGAGAAAACAAGTTGTTTAGAAATTCAAAGGTTTCGAATTGGCATTATGATTTCAAATTGATTTGAAATAAACCCAGGAACTTAAGTTCTGGAATTAAAATTTAACTAATGAAGTTAAATAAAATGAGATGGAAAAAAATAAATTGAAATTTAACTTGAACCGAGTTAAATAAAATTGAATTGGATTAGAGATAATCTAGGATGGAACCAAATTGATAAGTCAATAATTTGGAATTTGATATTAGAGTTCGAATGAAATTTGATTTGAATTTGAGGATATGAACTGATTGGAGATCAATTGGAATGGATAACATTGGTATATGTTGAAGTGGTAGCAGATGAAAGGGATAGAGTTAAATTCCCGACAAAAAGGTACAAGTTTATATCATATATGAGTTTGGATTTTATGAGCCGAATTGGCAAGAGAGTTGTGGTTTGGAGGAGGCCTAGAGAGGCGAGTTGTGGTTTGACGTATTGAGCCGTACAAAGGAGGTTATGGCGAAATTTTTCGAAAATTTAAGGTGTTAGAAATTTTTTAGAATTTTTGAAAATTTTAGTTGGTCGGAAATGAATTAATAAATTAATTAAAATTAAATGGGTCCAGTCGAAACTGAAATTTAGAGGAAAAAAATGGATTTTTAAATCTAGTTAGTAGAGTTAGTAGCATTTTTCTAACTTAGCAATTTCGAGGACGAAATTATTTTAAGGGGGGAAGTCTGTAATGGCGCATTTTGTTAGCTGTCGAATAATTAATTTATTTAATGATTTATATATCGATTTGGCGATATCGATAACTTAAAGTAAAACTTTCGAACTTATAATTTATAATTATAATTAAAACGAACCTGAAACGTCGCGGCAGCTCGCAATTTGGCGATTCGAACTTCAACTGAATGTACATGATTCATTTTAAATCGGATTTCTGTGAAACAAGAAACGTGTGGAGCTGGTGGAGTATATTTTTCTAGTGGAAGAGAAATATCAGGATTTCGTCGTGTAGATTTTGATGTATGTCCAAATCAAATTTCAAAATAGTCGCTATAGAATCGTTTATCGACCGTAACGGTTTATTCGATATAACTAGATACCGGTTTCGAATTTAGACAAGATTCTTTTGAGGCATAGTGATAATTTAATTTTTAGAATTTTACTGTAATTTTTAATTAATTAAATAAGCAACTTTTTATTTGGAGTAATTTGCACCCGTAATCAGCGATTTCGGGGTTTCACAGAATAAGTTAACGGACCTATATTATTATATTTTTGAGATTGTGGCACATCGCTAGACACGATGGTATTTTAATTTTTGGCCATAACAGTCTGGACATAAATGAAACTTTGTATAACGGATACGCTAAATTTTTCAATACTAAATAAAAATATATATATATATATTATATTATAACTTATAAAGAATACTGAGCCTAGGAGTACCATACTACATAAAACGTATGCATCATATAGTCGGCACGGCCATTTACTTCAACGTGGACACTTCAAGTCCATTGTTTAAAAAAGAAACCAAATTAACAGTAACCCCAAAACCCCACATATCTGAAGGCGCACAAGTCACCACGTCCCCCTTTCTCCCATTATAAAATGCATACCCCTACCCTATTTTCTAAACAAAAATCTACTTCAGCAAAATGAGAAAAACGAGCCGCCACCAAACAAGAAAAAACCGCAAACAAAAACTAAACCAAATACTGTTGTCATCCGCTGAACTTAAGCTTCATACTGATACCCTTTCTCCATCACTCGACGTCAACTTCCGTTCGATACATTTTCTGGGAACCGCGAGATGCACGGTTTCAATGGAAACAGAGAATCAGTGGCTTACATCATTTACGTGTAGGAGGGAGTGGTACTGGAGTGGAGACGTTTCATTATGGAAGGGGGGCGCGTTCGCTGGTTTCATGGCAGTGATGTTCCGGTGTATGGGGAGTTAGCAGGAGGGTATATTTTGTGGTATAGGGGGTATAGCTGAAGTCTAAACTGTTGTAGGGACGTGAGGGGTACGGTTTTGCTCAGTGATGATGGTGGAAGGAAGGAGTTCGAATTGGAACTGAATGCATTGGTTTCATGCATTAAGGAAATAACTGAAAAGCGGAGGAGCTCGAGACAAGGATGAAGGATGGTGAGTGTGTGAGGTGATTGTAAGGGGGAGGACCTGAGATGAACTAGTACAGTACACGTGAGTTGGAAGGCATGAAGAGGCAGAAATGGCAATAGTAGGCTCGGGTTTCTGTACGTGATAAGGAGGAATGATAAGCAAGTGTGTTAAGGGTAAACGTGATTATACAGTTAGTAAAGTATTTTTAATAATTGAGAAAAGGGGTGATATTGTTTTAGAACGTGGTATCGAGGTCAAAGTATTGGAGATGCCTGGGAACGGATGTGCGATCTGTAGGAGGAAGATGTGTAACAACCTGTATTTTCGATAACCTGTAATAATGGACATCGAGGCAGAATTTAATTCTAAAATCTGAATCAAGGGAAACGGGCTATGCCATTGCGTTCGTCTCGAAAAAATACGTGAAATAGAGTCCGAGTTTTTGAAAATCGGAGTCCGTATGACCCGATTAGGGCCCAACGAAGTTTTCAGAAAAATTCAAAGTAAAAACAGATTTCAAATTCAAGTTTGAATTTGAAAATTAGGTCATACAAGGCTAGGCGGGAAAATTCCCGCCAGAGCACCCTAGTCGACGGCCCTGTCGACTTGGGAGTCGACTTGGTTGGACCCAAGTCGACAGCCCTATCGACTTGGCTGTCAACTTGGTCCAGCCGGGCTGTTTAGCCTGGTGCACCATTTAGAGATTGTGTTGAGCTTAGGGGCCAGATTCGGTTTTAAGGGCTGAGATTGGAACTAGGGTTTAATCCTATGGCCTAAAACACTTTCCTAATCTATAAATAAGGCCCTAACCTAACCCTAAATCATCATTATTCATTCATACAACTAAACTATGGCAAAATCAATCCTCTCATGGCCTCCACTCTCTTCATAAAATTCGTAAATAAATTTCTAAGTGATTTTCCATGCATACAAGTGTTTTCAAACTTGTATGAGCATCATTAGCTTGCATTCAAGTCAAATTTCTATATTTGCATCATAAAGAAAGAGTTTTGATCATTTTGGCTTAAGGGTTTTTATGTTAGAGCTTGCATTTTGGGTCTATTTGATTGCATAAGGGCTTTGTCATATTTTTGTGCCTTCATAAGTATTGTAAGCCCTATTCTACTTTCATACTTAAACTCTAAAGTTAAATGTATGATATGCAAGTTTGCCATGATATGCAAGTTTACTATGATGTGTTATGCAAGTTTACTATGATGTGTTATGCAAGTTCATCAAGTTATGTTTTGCAAGTTATGTTATGCAAGTTTGATATGCAAGTTATGTTATGCAAGTTATGTTATGCAAGTTTGATATGCAAGTTATGTTATGCAAGTTTGATATGCAAGTTATGTTATGCAAGTTATGTTATGCAAGTTTGATATGCAAGTTTGTCATATGATATGCAAGTTATGATATGCAAGTTTTGTTATGCAAGTTTGGGTTGATCCTTTTGTTCATGTTGTCATGTTATGCAAGCTTATCTTGGGTTTATGAGCCTAAAGCTTCAAGCTTTAAGCCAAAGGTTGCATTTTGGCAACATGTAAGTTATCATATCTCTTATGATAACTTGCATGTGAGGCTAGATGCGAACTTATGGCCATTTCTGCATGTCATTTAGCACCATGTATCACCAATATGCCAAGTTGGGTTTTATGCATGCTTTTGAGGCCTAAAAATATAATATGCAAGTATATGAACATATGTCCATTTCATATGCCACCATGTTGAACTTGTGGCTTCAACACCTTTATGTCATGATTATGCCAAGTTCCCTCTTTCTATCCTTTATGCGCTATTGCGATATGTAAGCGATGGGATTGCGTTTGGGGTTGGGTAAACTTAAAAGACATAAAAACATAAGCTTGGGAATTTACCTATTAAGTTAGGTCTACCCATTGGGAATTTACCTATTAAGTTAGGTCTACCCAATTGCTTGAAACTTTGTAACATGTTTTGGAACCATGATGGACATGACACTTAGAAAAGATAAGTGTGACCAACTCAAGGTTGGGTTGAGTTTGTAGCGTAAACCTACCCGGAACCGACCGGCTTAACTAGTTGCTACAAACAATAGGACCCAATGTGAGAAGTTGGCCATGTTGTACCTTGAACCCGAGGTTAGACCAAGTTGTGGTGTAAAGCTACCCTGACCCGCCCGGCTTAACTAGTAACCACAACAAGGTCTAATGTGAGAGGTTAAGGAGCATTAAATTAATTAATGCCTCGTGATTAGGGTTAAGTCATGGTCCACTTAATACTAAACCAATTTGGGCTTGGTAGGTTAGTCAGGGTTGAGTCGTGAACTCATCGTTACACTTAACCAAATTAATCCATGATTATCAAGACGGTTAAACCATACTTAACCCACTAGAAAATCCTAGCAATGGGGGACCACTCCGCAGTAATCCCAAAAATTGGTATCATTAAGGCCCTAGGGACTAGGCTAGGGAGGGAGCACGGTTACTGGGCTGGAGGTAAGCGACCAAATAAACGACGGCCAGGTTGTACGCCGATGTAGTTCCGGACGGACTATGGTCGTGCACGTAGTCCGTATTTGGAGAAGTCACCCATGGGTACCAGTAGATCGAGACTGTGTACTCATGTTTATGGTGTCCTGTAACAACCCGTAAAATGCGGGCCAGTTTGAAATTTTTATTTTGGCAATTTTAGCTGAATTTGAATATTTAAATTGAATTATTTTAAATAATATCGACGAGAAATTTATTTTGAATATAATTCGAACGTATATATTTATACGCGTCGTCGTTAGAATATAAATATTTATATATAATTATAAAAGGAATTGAAAATGGCGCGGTAGTTCGATAATTCGATTTCAAACTTCAATTGAATGTACCGGGTGCAAAACAATCCGGATTTTAGTGAAACCAAAAAACATTAGGATCTAATTGGTAATATCTTTCCAACGAATCAGAATAATCAAAATTTCATAGCGGGAATCAAAAGATATGTCCATTTGAAAATTCTGAATAGTCGCTATGGAATTCAGGCCCTTAAAAATGGACATTTTGCAAACGACCTCGGATTTCGACGAAACCAGTTTTGTTGGGTCCGGGAGGTGAAGTTATTGCTAGGTTTCAAATTTCATAATTTTTCGAATCAATATGTGAGCGTGGCAAAGGAAAACGTGTTTGACCAGTTTCAGTTGATTTTAATCAACTGGAAATTGGCCATTTTTCAGACGGTCTCAGAATTCGACGAAACTAGTTTTGTTAGGACCGTATCGTCAATACGAAGCTAGAAAATATTTTTCTGCAATTTATAGAGTTAGTATGTGACCCCGGTAAATTGAAAGGCGCGTTCAAATTCAATATATAGAGTTATATGTTGATTTTAACGGAAACAGATCGAAACGATCAAATCACCTTACGGTATATATCCCATTGTGTTCGGAATAGGGGTAATTAGCTAGGGACGACAGCCGGTGGGCTCAATTTTGAGTTCGAATTAAAAATTTGCTTTATGAGGGAATTAAATAAATTAAATAAAATATATAAATTAACATATAGCCCCCCCTTTTCTTTCCTTCTCCCTCCCCGTCAGTTAATAAATCAAAATAAAAAAAAAAGAAAAAAAACTCGAGCTCCAGACCTAGCCGCCCTCGAACTTCGTCGCCGCCATCACGTCGTACCCTCCCCCCCCCCCAGCGATCGCCGCCATCCCTTACCTCCCTCCTTCGCGATCAACGCAAGCCTCCTCTCGCGGAACCCAAACTCCGAAGCCCCACCCCCCTTAAACCGCCTGAAACTCCACCGCCACCACCTCATCGCTGCACCACCCCATCAGCCGACATCGACGCCCCCCTGGAAGCCAGCTCCGACGAAGCCGACCCCCCCCCCCATCTTCGCTTACAGTAAGTTTTTTTATTTTTATTTTACTTTGATTTTTATTTTAAAGTTTAAAACTGATTTTTATTTTAAAGTTTAAAACTGATTTTTAAAAAGATTAAAAACTGATTTTTAAAAAGATTAAAAACTGATTTTTAAAAAGATTAAAAACTGATTTTTAAAAAAGATTAAAAACTAATTTTAAAAAAAGGATTAAAAACTGATTTTGAAAAGGGTTTGAAAACTGATTTTATTTTGAGATTTAAAAAGAAAAATCAGATTTTATATATTGAAAGTCGAAGAAAAATCAGATTTTTATATATATTGAAAGTTAGTTTATTTTAAAACTGAAAGAATTTATGTTGTTCATATAAAAGAATTGATTTTGTTCATATAAAAGGATCGATTTTGTTTATAGAAAAGCCTTCGTTTTTGAAATAGAATTTTTATAAATATGAAAGCATGAAAAGATTTAGGCTTTTAAAATGATAAGGACGAGATTTTTATAGAGATAAAGATAGAATTTTTATATATTGAACTTCGAAATAAAAATAGAATTTTTATATATTGAACTTCGAAATAAAAATAGAATTTTTATATATTGAACTTCGAGATAAAAATAGGATTTTTATATGTTGAACTTCGAAATAAAATTATGATTTTTATATATGGAATAGCGAAGTAAAAATTCGATTTTTACATAGGTAGTGAAAGCGGACAACGAAGATGACGAAGATGCGGTAGCGACGAAGGTTTCTGCAAATGAAGTGCCGTGGAACTAGGATAGCTATCGGTGAGAATTTCTCACCTTTCAATTTATTTTTCTAGTTATATATATATACTAGGATGCAGACGGTGCTTAGTAGCACCCGACACAATCGTCCACAGACCATGGACTTGTTCGTTTGGCTGTGTTGTTAGTTAGATTGTTTGAGTTGATTTGAATTGTTTGGTGAAATGAAATTGATATGATTGATGTGTGAATGGCGTGGGCCTTCACTAGACCGGGGATAAGGCTAGGCCTCGTCCCGTTTCTAGTATCGTGCCGTTATGCCACCGAAATTTTCTAAAATGTGTTAGAAAAATAAAAATATCATTTTATTTAAAGAATGAACTTAATAGAAATTCATATGTTGGAATAAAAAGTTTTATCGTTAAAAATATAATTTTTAACGTGAATGTGAATAAATAAATATTCATTTACAAACCAGACGGTTTGTTTATGTACACCTATTTGAAGGACATTGATTGGGACGATAAATTTTACACATCGCCCAACTGCACGAATAAAATATTTGTTTGATTGTTTGAAACCCCACACGGGTGTTGGGATGAAACTTGAAGTTCACTCATCCTGATTGATTAAATATGTCGATCGATTGATTGACAAGCTGCTATAAGCGTTAAATGTCTATATTTGATGCTTACACAGTGTAGTGCACTTTGGTTGATGGTTGATTATTTTTCAATGCTATTATATACATGTGTTGTATGAAAATCCATATAATTAACATTATATGGTGATTGATTGGGCCTCATTCCAATTTAGAAAATAAAGAATATTATAAAATAAAAGTTCATGTGTTGACAGTACTCATCCTTTGAGATTGGTCATGTGTTGAACGAAATATTTTGATAATAAAATTTACATCTTTATCAATATAAAATAACGGTTCATGTGTTGACAGTACTCATCCATTGAGATTGGTCATGTGTTGAACCAAATATTTTAATAATAAAATTTACATCTTTATCAATATAAAATAACGGTTCATGTGTTGACAGTACTCATCCATTGAGATTGGTCATGTGTTGAACGAAATATTTTGATAATAACAACTATTTTGAAAAAGAAATATTTGAAATAAAAAATTTGAAATAGAAATTTATGAAGCCGTGTTGATTAGATTGACGCCATTTTGACGTAAACGAAATTTATATCGATTTTATTCATTTTGAAATGAATTGAATATAAAACGATTTTGAAATGAATTGAATATAAAACGATTTCGAAATGAATTGAATATATAACGATGTCGAAATGAATTGAATATATAACGATTTCGAAATGAATTGAATTGAAAACGAATTCAAATTGAATTGAAAGCGAATTGAAATGAATTCAAATTGAATTGAAATTTGAATTGAATAGAAATGAATTTTAAAATGAATTTATAAAGAGGAATTCAATTTTGATTTGAATGGAAATGGAAGTTGAAATTGCTTTTGAAACGAATTTAAAACTATTTATAAAATTCGTTTTAAACAGAAATCGACGAAGTATATATTATATATATTATATATATAATATAATGGCCTGAATAGAACGCGCCGCGCCGCGGCAGTTCATGAATTTCGACCATTTATTTCAAATGGACATTACGGGAGATCCGACCGTCGGATTCTCTTAAAACCGGAACCGTTGGGTTCGTATCGAAAAGAGCTTTCTAAAGAATATTAGAAATTTGAAATCTAACGGTTGGATTTGGAGATACGTCCAAATCAAATTCGAAAAAGGTCGCTGTAAGTGCAGTTCGATGGCCATTGATGGAAATCGACTGTACGGGCCTTGATAAAATTATTAAAAATAGTAATTTGTGTAAAATCATAAGAAATGATTTGGGGAAAATTTGGATGAAAAACTCCATATTTGAAAAGATAAAAATAGATTTTTATCGAAATGAACTAGTTTTGAACTAGAAATATAATTCTATTTATTTTTAAATAAATAAATTGAATTTGAAAAAGGGTTTTAAAAATAACCAAAATTTCTAATGATTGCATTGGAGTGGATTTGAATCTAAATTGTCTTCGGAATATTTCGATGTTGGAATTCTTGATTATACAGATGCTGTTATGGAAATTTGAAAGATATATATTTATATCGTTATTTCCAATACGACATTTGTTAATCGTAGAATTTGATATTGAATATAAGCCGATGTATTTTCTATTCAGAACCTTGTATTGAATATCAAATGTGATTTGGGTTTGTCGTGAATGGTGTCTTCACTAACACTGTTCTTGAACCCAGTTGAGAAAAGATTAAATCTTTTTATTTAGATTTAATGAAGTGTACCAATTAAATGATATTTAATTGGAATTGAATTGATATTGATTTTTGGGTTTATCGTGAACAGTGTTTTTAAATAGCACTCGTTCTTTAACCCAATAATTAATGAATGTGATTTTGGGTTTACCGTGAATCGTGTTTTTAAATGACACTGATTCTTTAACCCAGTTAAAGATTAAAACTAAGTGGAGTTTTAATGAATCTTTAATTAGATTGAAATGATCGAGAATGGAGTAGCACCAGTTTTGCTCCAGGCGATAGTTAAATCTTTAATTAGATTTAAACGTGAAATGGTAATTGAATTTACCGATAACACCGTGGTGTCAGATATGAAGTATAACCAGTTTTACTTCATGGGATGAATAGGTTGGGATTGGGAAATTAAAACAAATGATTACTTCGGTAAGGTTCGCTAATCCCGACTAGTTTTAATTGATATTCAAAAATAGATTAAAGAATAAATTTTAAAGAATTTATCTTTGATAAAATTTATGGGAACCTTTCCCTATGAATGTGAAATTTAGAAACTAACTGTCGGTTAGCCAAGCAGAATGGTTTTCTGGATATTGATCTGATGTTGGTTTCGGCCTTCGGGGTTAATGTTTGGGGAATTATTCTCTTGATTAATTTACGGTTAGTGACTGATGAATTGGAATGAGGCGTATGTTGTGTTTGTGTAACAATTATTTAAATATATACGCGAGTTATTCGGAAAGACCGGGTTTATCCCATTCTGAATAACTGATACGACGATAAGTCGAAGATGAAGACGGTGGTCGAAGACCGGAAGTCTTCACGTCGTTTGGGTGATTACTGGTGATCTTGATTGGGTTGTACACCCAAGAAGATGGAAACAGTTGGTGATCGTCCAGACGTACTTGGAGATCGATGGATATGCGGGGTACTAGGTGCCTCCGGTTTCGTTCAGCCCCAGAACGGACTTGTAAATGGACTGTGTGTCTGACATTGGATTTTAGTCCGTGTGATTGATCTCTATTAAATATATATCTGTTTGGCGGCGGAGAATTTATTCTCTTGCTTAACGCCCTTCTCTGAGACGTACGAGCTCAGGGGTTATATATGGATGGATATCAATCGCATGGAGTGAATTGCCTGTGTGGCATGCCTAAGTGGCCAGTGATCGAGGCTTCTGTTGAAAAGCAAAGTCTTGTGGTGATGATCAAAGCACGGCCTTTGTGGCGTAGCTTTGTGTAACGTTTACTTCGCGAGTTTCACACCCGGTATGAACCAAAAACGGGAGACGGACCTCAGGAGGGACATGCGTTTTCTTTCTAGCTAGAAGTGGCGTCAGTGGTTTTACACGCCCTGACGAGTTTGACTTATGTGGTTGTTACTGTTGCGAGGCGCCTCGGTTAGATCGGACGATCCGGGTCCGATGGAGTCATTCATTGGCTCATTTACGCCCCATAGGGCGGAGGGACGCATTGTTCAGGCATTATAATCCACTTCGTGTGGACCGGCCCTGACGATCCAAGGGGCAGTTGCGGCTGTTCCTAGACATGGGCTAGATTGTCTAAAATCGGTTGAGGACGATCCCTGGCCTCGGTTCATAGATGGAAATCCAATTTCCAAATACGTAACTTTGCGGTTTTTATTTGTAAACCTATATATGGCGACATAGTGGCATGGGACGCTCATGCCGCCTATGATTGATACTTATGATTTGAAGCTGTTTTATACACTATGCACTTATTATAGTATCAAATGATTTGTTTTAAAACGTATCAAGCATTCTTTGGCTGTTATAAGGGAAAACCCTATCCCCCGGCTTGCGTTGCATTGTGTGATAGGACCTGGGTCTTATAACAGCTTCATTTTTCTTTATTTAGCATTGCGCTGTTGGTTTTATGCACCGGTATTCTTGGGAGGAAACCCGTTCCGTGTTATACGGCGTGGTCCCTTGATTTACCTAGCTTTTAAAATAAAGATTTATAACTGTTTTAGTTCTCACACTAGTCCCATGACTGACCTGGAGTTTATTGTTTTAACCTAAACTCTGGGTGCCCTTATTTTGACACGGGCAGCTAGTAGTTTTGGTTTTGCAGATTTATATTCACAGGATCCTGGTTTATAGCTGGAACGATATCCGGAAAGCTTTGTATCCGTATATCTCCTTCAGTTGTGTATTGTATTATTTTCCGCTGCTATGTATTTAAATGTAATTTAAATCTCTGATATTTCTGTGTAATATTCATGTATACTCTATATATTCTTGTAATCTGATGCATTGTTGTAATATACAGTGAAATGTTCTTTTATGTGCGTTCTGTTGTGGTTTTTTCTCGAACTATCCGACGCTTTCCTTTACGGGGAAGTTACGGGATTTCACAGTTGGTATCAGAGCTTTGGTTTACAAAGCAGAGAACAAGGCACATTAGAACCATACGAAAGAATTCATCAGATATTGGATTAGTAATATCCAATGAGAATGACTCGTTAGAGATGGGATCAGTAGTATCCTAGAACGAGTGTGAAGAGTAGTGTTTTTGATAAATAAAAGTGAAAACAAATTTTGTTTTGGAAATTTAAATCAATTATTCGTATTTGATTATCTATTTATATTGATGTGGACAATCCAGTATATATAGATTTTGCGTATACGTCTGATCCGCGTGTATTCGAAATTTTAATATATTGGATAGATATAGCATCACACTCTAGTCGCCCGAAGATGGTACTGATGATTGTCATGACATCATCAGTATTTATGTTCGTGTTTCGAAAGTGAGATTTCTATATATTTCCTATTGACTGGTGTGATAACCCAAAATTAGATAGGGCTTATTGTTGTGATTTGGCATCAAAAATTTGATTTTTGTATATGTATCAAAATTATGAATTTGAAACGTTAAATTCACTAATTGATTGATGTTTGTGTTGTTTGTTTAATTGTTTGATAATTTTGAACCATTTAGCCTAATTGAAACAAATATTGAATTGTATTGAAAATTGGTCGCATTTGCTTGCATATACATATACTTACATTGAACAGGTCATAGCAAGGAGGCTAGAGCTGAGAATAAAATTTGTTTGCCCGACAAATAGGTACATGTTTACTACATAATTTACGGTTTTGTTTGGGTGATGATGATTTTATGAGCCTATTGGCTAGCCGCTTGGCTTTTTCTTTTTCTTTTTGAGATCTGAAGGACCGGGGAAGCTATTTGAAATTCCCCGATGCTCCCATTGCAGGGGAGGTTATGGCGAAATTTTTCGAAAATTTAGGGTGTTAGCCAAATTTTTGAAATTTTGAAAATTCTCAGAAACTAAAGAGTTGGAGAATAGAAGCCAGATCGAGCATAGAGTTGAATAATCAAACCGCTTTCGACTTTGTTCCTTTTCGGGGACGAAAAGTTTTAAGTGGGGGAGATTGTAACAACCCGTAAAATGCGGGCCAGTTTGAAATTTTTATTTTGGCAATTTTAGCTGAATTTGAATATTTAAATTGAATTATTTTAAATAATATCGACGAGAAATTTATTTTGAATATAATTCGAACGTATATATTTATACGCGTCGTCGTTAGAATATAAATATTTATATATAATTATAAAAGGAATTGAAAATGGCGCGGTAGTTCGATAATTCGATTTCAAACTTCAATTGAATGTACCGGGTGCAAAACAATCCGGATTTTAGTGAAACCAAAAAACATTAGGATCTAATTGGTAATATCTTTCCAACGAATCCGAATAATCAAAATTTCATAGCGGGAATCAAAAGATATGTCCAGTTGAAAATTCTGAATAGTCGCTATGGAATTCAGGCCCTTAAAAATGGACATTTTGCAAACGACCTCGGATTTCGACGAAACCAGTTTTGTTGGGTCCGGGAGGTGAAGTTATTGCTAGGTTTCAAATTTCATAATTTTTCGAATCAATATGTGAGCGTGGCAAAGGAAAACGTGTTTGACCAGTTTCAGTTGATTTTAATCGACTGGAAATTGGCCATTTTTCAAACGGTCTCAGAATTCGACGAAACTAGTTTTGTTAGGACCGTATCATCAATACGAAGCTAGAAAATATTTTTCTGCAATTTATAGAGTTAGTATGTGACCCCGGTAAATTGAAAGGCGCGTTCAAATTCAATATATAGAGTTATATGTTGATTTTAACGGAAACAGATCGAAACGATCAAATCACCTTACAGTATATATCCCATTGTGTTCGGAATGGGGGTAATTAGCTAGGGACGACAGCCGGTGGGCTCAATTTTGAGTTCGAATTAAAAAGTTGCTTTATGAGGGAATTAAATAAATTAAATAAAATATATAAATTAACATATAGCCCCCTTTTTTTTTCCTTCCCCCTCCCCGTCAGTTAATAAATCAAAATAAAAAAAGAAAAGAAAAAAAACTCGAGCTCCAGACCTAGCCGCCCCCGAACTTCGTCGCCGCCATCACGTCGTACCCTCCCCCCCCCCCCAGCGATCGCCGCCATCCCTTACCTCCCTCCTTCGCGATCAACGCAAGCCTCCTCTCGCGGAACCCAAACTTCGAAGCCCCACCCCCCTTAAACCGCCTGAAACTCCACCGCCACCACCTCATCGCTGCACCACCCCATCAGCTGACATCGACGCCCCCCTGGAAGCCAGCTCCGACGAAGCCGACGCCCCCCCCCCCCCATCTTCGCTTAAAGTAAGTTTTTTTATTTTTATTTTACTTTGATTTTTATTTTAAAGTTTAAAACTGATTTTTATTTTCAAGTTTAAAACTGATTTTTATTTTAAAGTTTAAAACTGATTTTTAAAAAGATTAAAAACTGATTTTTAAAAAGATTAAAAACTGATTTTTAAAAAAGATTAAAAACTAATTTTAAAAAAAGGATTAAAAACTGAATTTGAAAAGGGTTTGAAAACTGATTTTATTTTGAGATTTAAAAAGAAAAATCAGATTTTATATATTGAAAGTCGAAGAAAAATCAGATTTTTATATATATTGAAAGTTAGTTTATTTTAAAACTGAAAGAATTTATGTTGTTCATATAAAAGAATTGATTTTGTTCATATAAAAGGATTGATTTTGTTTATAGAAAAGCCTTCGTTTTTGAAATAGAATTTTTATAAATATGAAAGCATGAAAAGATTTAGGTTTTTAAAATGATAAGGACGAGATTTTTATAGAGATAAAGATAGAATTTTTATATATTGAACTTCGAAATAAAAATAGAATTTTTATATATTGAACTTCGAAATAAAAATAGAATTTTTATATATTGAACTTCGAAATAAAAATAGAATTTTTATATATTGAACTTCGAGATAAAAATAGGATTTTTATATGTTGAACTTCGAAATAAAAATATGATTTTTATATATGGAATAGCGAAGTGAAAATTCGATTTTTACATAGGTAGTAAAAGCGGACAACGAAGATGATGAAGATGCGGTAGCGACGAAGGTTTCTGCAAATGAAGTGCCGTGGAGCTAGGATAGCTATCGGTGAGAATTTCTCACCTTTCAATTTGTTTTTCTAGTTATATATATATACTAGGATGCAGACGGTGCTTAGTAGCACCCGACACAATCGTCCACAGACCATGGACTTGTTTGTTTGGCTGTGTTGTTAGTTAGATTGTTTGAGTTGATTTGAATTGTTTGGTGAAATGAAATTGATATGATTGATATGTGAATGGCGGGGGCCTTCACTAGACCGGGGATAAGGCTAGGCCTCGTCCCGTTTCTAGTATTGTGCCGTTATGCCACCGGAATTTTCTAAAATGTGTTAGAAAAATAAAAATATCATTTTATTTAAAGAATGAACTTAATAGAAATTCATATGTTGGAATAAAATGTTTTATCGTTAAAAATATAATTTTTAACGTGAATGTGAATAAATAAATATTCATTTACAAACCAGACGGTTTGTTTATGTACACCTATTTGAATGACATTGATTGGGACGATAAATTTTACACATCGCCCAACTGCACGAATAAAATATTTGTTTGATTGTTTGAAACCCCACACGGGTGTTGGGATGAAACTTGAAGTTCACTCATCCTGATTGATTAAATATGTCGATCGATTGATTGACAAGCTGCTATAAGCGTTAAATGTCTATATTTGATGCTTATACAGTGTAGTGCACTTTGGTTGATGGTTGATTATTTTTCAATGCTATTATATACATGTGTTGTATGAAAATCCATATAATTAACATTATATGGTGATTGATTGGGCCTCATTCCAATTTAGAAAATAAAGAATATTATAAAATAAAAGTTCATGTGTTGACAGTACTCATGCTTTGAGATTGGTCATGTGTTGAACGAAATATTTTGATAATAAAATTTACATCTTTATCAATACAAAATAACGGTTCATGTGTTGACAGTACTCATCCATTGAGATTGGTCATGTGTTGAACCAAATATTTTAATAATAAAATTTACATCTTTATCAATATAAAATAACGGTTCATGTGTTGACAGTACTCATCCATTGAGATTGGTCATGTGTTGAACGAAATATTTTGATAATAACAACTATTTTGAAAAAGAAATATTTGAAATAAAATATTTGAAATAGAAATTTATGAAGCCGTGTTGATTAGATTGACGCCATTTTGATGTAAACGAAATTTATATCGATTTTATTCATTTTGAAATGAATTGAATATAAAACGATTTTGAAATGAATTGAATATAAAACGATTTCGAAATGAATTGAATATATAACGATGTCGAAATGAATTGAATATATAACGATTTCGAAATGAATTGAATTGAAAACGAATTCAAATTGAATTGAAAGCGAATTGAAATGAATTCAAATTGAATTGAAATTTGAATTGAATAGAAATGAATTTTAAAATGAATTTATAAAGAGGAATTCAATTTTGATTTGAATTGAAATGGAAGTTGAAATTGCTTTTGAAACGAATTTAAAACTATTTATATAATTCGTTTTAAACAGAAATCGACGAAGTATATATTATATATATTATATATATATAATATAATGGCCTGAATAGAACGGCCGCGCCGCGGCAGTTCGTGAATTTCGACCATTTATTTCAAACGGACATTACGGGAGATCCGACCGTCAGATTCTCCTAAAACCGGAACCGTTGGGTTCGTATCGAAAAGAGCTTTCTAAAGAATATTAGAAATTTGAAATCTAACAGTTGGATTTGGAGATACGTCCAAATCAAATTCGAAAAAGGTCGCTGTAAGTGCAGTTCGATGGCCATTGATGGAAATCGACTGTACGGGCCTTGATAAAATTATTAAAAATAGTAATAATTTGTGTAAAATCATAAGAAATGATTTGGGGAAAATTTGGATGAAAAACTCCATATTTGAAAAGATAAAAATAGATTTTTATCGAAATGAACTAGTTTTGAACTAGAAATATAATTCTATTTATTTTTAAATAAATAAATTGAATTTGAAAAAGGGTTTTAAAAATAACCAAAATTTCCAATGATTGCATTGGAGTGGATTTGAATCGAAATTGTCTTCGGAATATTTCGATGTTGGAATTCGTGATTATACAGATGTTGTTATGGAAATTTGAAAGATATATATTTATATCGTTATTTCCAATACGACATTTGTTAATCGTAGAATTTGATATTGAATATAAGCCGATGTATTTTCTATTCAGAACCTTGTATTGAATATCAAATGTGATTTGGGTTTGTCGTGAATGGTGTCTTCACTAACACTGTTCTTGAACCCAGTTGAGAAAAGATTAAATCTTTTTATTTAGATTTAATGAAGTGTACCAATTAAATGATATTTAATTGGAATTGAATTGATATTGATTTTTGGGTTTATCGTGAACAGTGTTTTTAAATAGCACTCGTTCTTTAACCCGATAATTAATGAATGTGATTTTGGGTTTACCGTGAACCGTGTTTTTAAATGACACTGATTCTTTAACCCAGTTAAAGATTAAAACTAAGTGGAGTTTTAATGAATCTTTAGTTAGATTGAAATGATCGAGAATGTAGTAGCACCAGTTTTGCTCCAGGCGATAGTTAAATCTTTAATTAGATTTAAACGTGAAATGGTAATTGAATTTACCGATAACACCGTGGTGTCAGATATGAAGTATAACCAGTTTTACTTCATGGGATGAATAGGTTGGGATTGGGAAATTAAAACAAATGATTACTTCGGTAAGGTTCGCTAATCCCGACTAGTTTGAATTGATATTCAAAAATAGATTAAAGAATAAATTTTAAAGAATTTATCTTTGATAAAATTTATGGGAACCTTTCCCTATGAATGTGAAATTTAGAAACTAACTGTCGGTTAGCCAAGCAGAATGGTTTTCTGGATATTGATCTGATGTTGGTTTCGGCCTTCGGGGTTAATGTTTGGGGAATTATTCTCTTGATTAATTTACGGTTAGTGACTGATGAATTGGAATGAGGCGTATGTTGTGTTTGTGTAACACTTATTTAAATATATACGCGAGTTATTCGGAAAGACCGGGTTTATCCCATTCTGAATAACTAATACGACGATAAGTCGAAGATGAAGACGGTGGTCGAAGACCGGAAGTCTTCACGTCGTTTGGGTGATTACTGGTGATCTTGATTGGGTTGTACACCCAAGAAGATGGAAACAGTTGGTGATCGTCCAGACGTACTTGGAGATCGATGGATATGCGGGGTACTAGGTGCCTCCGGTTTCGTTCAGCCCCAGAACGGACTTGTAAATGGACTGTGTGTCTGACATTGGATTTTAGCCCGTGTGATTGATCTCTATTAAATATATAACTGTTTGGCGGCGGAGAATTTATTCTCTTGCTTAACGCCCTTCTCTGAGACGTACGAGCTCAGAGGTTATATATGGATGGATATCAATCGCATGGAGTGTATTGCCTGTGTGGCATGCCTAAGTGGCAAGTGATCGAGGCTTCTGTTGAAAAACAAAGTCTTGTGGTGATGATCAAAGCACGGCCTTTGTGGCGTAGCTTTGTGTAACGTTTACTTCGCGAGTTTCACACCCGGTATGAACCAAAAACGGGAGACGGACCTCAGGGGGGACATGCGTTTTCTTTCTAGCTAGAAGTGGCGTCAGTGGTTTTACACGCCCTGACGAGTTTGACTTATGTGGTTGTTACTGTTGCGAGGCGCCTCGGTTAGATCGGACGATCCGGGTCCGATGGAGTCATTCATTGGCTCATTTACGCCCCATAGGGCGAAGGGACGCATTGTTCAGGCATTATAATCCACTTCGTGTGGACCGGCCCTGACGATCCAAGGGGCAGTTGTGGCTGTTCCTAGACATGGGCTAGATTGTCTAAAATCGGTTGAGGACGATCCCTGGCCTCGGTTCATAGATGGAAATCCAATTTCCAAATACGTAACTTTGCGTTTTTATTTGTAAACCTATATATGGCGACATAGTGGCATGGGACGCTCATGCCGCCTATGATTGATACTTATGATTTGAAGCTGTTTTATACACTATGCACTTATTATAGTATCAAATGATTTGTTTTAAAACGTATCAAGCATTCTTTGGCTGTTATAAGGGAAAACCCTATCCCCCGGCTTGCGTTGCATTGTGTGATAGGACCTGGGTCTTATAACAGCTTCATTTTTCTTTATTTAGCATTGCGCTGTTGGTTTTATGCACTGGTATTCTTGGGAGGAAACCCGTTCCGTGTTATACGGCGTGGTCCCTTGATTTACCTAGCTTTTAAAATAAAGATTTATAACTGTTTTAGTTCTCACACCAGTCCCATGACTGACCTGGAGTTTATTGTTTTAACCTAAACTCTGGGTGCCCTTATTTTGACACGGGCAGCTAGTAGTTTTGGTTTTGCAGATTTATATTCACAGGATCCTGGTTTACAGCTGGAACGATATCCGGAAAGCTTTGTATCCGTATATCTCCTTCAGTTGTGTATTGTATTATTTTCTGCTGCTATGTATTTAAATGTAATTTAAATCTCTGATATTTCTGTGTAATATTCATTTATACTCTGTATATTCTTGTAATCTGATGCATTGTTGTAATATACAGTGAAATGTTCTTTTATATGCGTTCTGTTGTGGTTTGTTCTCGAACTATCCGACGCTTTCCTTTACGGGGAAGTTACGGGATTTCACAGGTCCAGGAGTTGGCACCCTAGGGCTTGATACACCCGAAGGGTGGACCCGGCACAGTTCGACTACAATTATGTTTAGGCCGTATTGACACCAACACGTGACGAGTTAGGCTTAGGGAGCCGATCGACTAGACCGTTTGGTTAGACCTTGTATTAGGGTCATTTCATGTTATTGGGCCAAAGCTTGGGCCAAGGGATCAATACTTGTTTATTCAAGTCATGTTAGTTTACTAGTACACCTGTGGTGCAAAACCTTAATCCTGATTATGCGATGACACCTTTATCTACCATGTCAGTTAATCATCACGCTAGTATGTTGTTATCCTTATGTTCATCCCTGCTTCTCATGCCAGTTAACTTTATCAGTTTACATTGATTGTAGTAGGGCTTTCTCAGTCTTTTTGACTGACCTGTTTTCTTTCGCCTCTTTTCTTCCGTTCCCCCCCCCCCCCCCAGGTTCTCAGGGAGGGAATATTGGAGCTTAGCTTGGATTTCTGATCGCTTGCTTGTTGGATTTTAGCTCATGTACGGTCTTGACATGAAGCTAGCTATGGTTATCACCTATTTGGGGATAGTACTTATGTATTTCAGTTTTTCAGTAATGTTGTTTTTAACTAGACTTGTGTATTTGGAAAGTTGACATTATGTTGTACCAGACTTGTTTTGAAACGGTTTGAAATCTTCCGCTGTTTTATCTATGTTATTTACTCTATTTACATATATACATATGTTCTTGTTCTGCCTTGATATATCATTATGCATGTTTACCTGATTCAAACGCCCCTCCAAAGTCAGAGTGCTTGCAAGAGTCACCCTGGCAGAGGCGGGGTGTTACATTTGGTATCAGAGCATATGGTTTACGAGAAGGAACAAAAAGGTTTTTAAGAAAACTTTTGGAAAACTATTTTCAAAACCAAGTATAAAGTATTTTCCAAGGAAAAGTCTAGTTAATTTAAAGGCTATTCCCCAAAAAGCCATTAGCAAAATTCCTTCGTTTTTCTCCATTCTGAATCTATCTTTTTCTTCGTTTTCAGTATGGCCGATAACTTTGCCATTCCGGAGGGAGTACACGTACCTGTTTGGTATAGGAGACTTTTGGAGGCTAGGGCGACCGAAGCCGGCCCCGCAAATATTACTCCTCCTCCTCCTCCGGTAGTTAATGTTCCTCCTCCTCCTGTCGCTGAGGTTCCTCTTCCTCCTTCCCCTCAGCATCCTCAAACTGACTTCGCAAAGATTTGCCAAGATTTTAAGGCGATGGGTTGCAAGAATTTCATTGGAACCGAGACTTTCGTAGAGGCCAGGAATTGGTTGAAAGAAACCGAAGATCTTTTTGCCTTCTTTGATATAGATGACCGTAGGAAGGTTTTATTAGCAGTGTGGTTGCTAAAGGAAGAAGCTGCACGTTGGTGGGTGGTCACCACCGCTACTAGGCCAATTGAGACTTGGGATGACTTTCGTGGAAAGTTTGGACTAAGGTTCCTATCACTGAAGCAAGGGGACATGACTATTAGGGAATACATAGATAAGTTTAATCAACTGGCTCGGGTCGGTTTAGACTTGGTCAACACAGCTCAGAAGAAGGCCCTATACTTTGCTCTAGGATTAAACGAGCCATTACATGGTTTAGCCATGACTCATATACCCTTGGGGGCAACTTTCGAGAGCTTGGTGAATATGGCCCTACTCAATGAAGAGAATAGGAGTGACAAGAAGGAGATCAAGATGAATGATACTCAAGCCAAGAAGATTGATTCCCAGTGGAAAGCAAACCAGGGTAATCCAAGCGGTCAGAGCAGTCAAGGCAATAAGAACAAGAACAAGAGTCAAGGCAAAAAGGGGAACAACAACAAGGGCAATAACAAAAAGGGAAAGTGCTATTATTGCGTTTTAGTTGGGCATCGTATTAAGGAGTGTAAGAAGAGGAAAAGGAATAATGTGAATGCTTTTTCTGCGGTGAGACTGGACATTTCTGTAAGGATTGCCCGAAGAAGCAAGGGCAAGGCCAGGGTCAGACTCAGCGTGCTAGACCTTAAGGAAGGCAAGTTCATGCTCTCAATGTCGCTCCAGTTCCCGATCGAGGTAGTATTTCTGTTGAAAGTCTTGTTTGTATTTATGATTTTCCAGTTCGTACCTTGTTTGATTCTGGTGCATCGCATAGCTTTATCTCATATGATCTTGTTGATAGTTTGCACCTAAGTACTAGTCTAGTTAATGATCCCGTATGTTTTTCAAATCCAATTGAGGGTTCCGCCCATTTGTCTATTATCTACGTGGATTTGAAAATCTCTATCTTGAGTATAGAGTTCTCGCGTGATGCTTATATTCTCGGTTTCATGGGGTATGGGTTGATTTTGACCATGGATTGGTTGTCCAGTTTTGGAGCCATTCTTGATTTTTGAGCATAGGGTTGTGAGGCTCATGACTCGCCTCGGTAATACCCTAAGAATTTCTAGTAACCCTATGAGTCCCGTCATGTTGTGTTATCTTGAACCCCTCGACTCGTCTATCGATAGTTTGTAATCGGTGAGGGTGGTCCGAGAATATCCTGATATCTTGGGTGAAGTGAAGGGGGTTACCCCTAAACGAGAGATTGATTTCCGCATTTATCTGATTGATAATGCCAAGATAGTTTCGTGGCCGGTAAGGCACAGGGCCCCGCAAGATGAGAGTTAAGAAAGCAAGTCAAGGAGTTGCTTGAGAAGAACTTCATTAGACAAAGTATATTTGAATGGGGAGCGCCTGTGGTATTTGCTACCAAGGCAGATGGTTCTCTCCGACTTTGTGTTGATTATCGTGAGTTAAACAAAGAGAATAGGCAACCATTGCCAAGGATCGATGATTTGTTTGATCAGCTTGTAGGAACATCTGTTTCCTCTTGATCTTGCTACTGGATTCCATCAGCTCAGAGTAGCTGAGGATAGTATAGACAAGACTGCGTTCAGAACTCCGGATGGATACTTAGAATGGCTGGTCATGCCATTCGGTTTGAATAATGCACCCGCCTACTTCATGGACTTGATAAGTAGGGTGTCTAGGGAGTTCCTGAACAAGTTTGTGGTAATCTTTATCGATGATATTCTGATCTTCTCTAAGGATGAGGAAGAGCATGCTAGACATCTCATGGAGGTGATGGATACGCTTAGAGCGCATCAGTTGAAGGCCAAGTTCTCCAAGTACCACTTTTGGAGAAGGGAAGTTAGATTCCTTGGGCACATAGTTTCTAAGCAAGGCTTAGCGGTGGATCCCACTAAAGTAGTTGCAGTTCAGGATTGGAAGACTCCAAGGAATGCAACCGAAGTAAGAAGTTCTCTCAGTTTAGTTAGTTAGTAAGCATCCCTTGAGCTTAGACCTACCCTTCTGGATCAAGTAGGGACTTCACAGAAAGAAGACCCGCAGTTAGTCGAGACCATGGACAAGTTGACTCGAGGCGAGATGGTAAGTCACCTCGCTATAGATGACAAGGGATGGCTAAGACACGATGAGAGAAAGAAGGTTCTTGAAGATGCACATCACCCGAGGAGGTGGCCGAGTTTGTCCCAAGGTGCATGTTGTGCCAACAGGTTAAAGGCCGAGTCATAAAAGCCCAGTGGGCTATTATATCCATTGGAGGTCCCCGCAATGGAACGGGTAAAAGCGTCACGAAGGATTTCGTGGATGGACTGCCTAGATCAAGAAAGGGAATACAAGCATGTGGGTCATAGTAGGTAGACTTACGAAGAGTGCTCAATTCATCCCAGTAAAGAGCAAGAGGACCGCATCAGGGCTGGCATCTATTTATCTCCGAGAAATAAAGCGGTTGCACAAGGTTCCCTAAAGTATAGTTAGTAATCATGACTCAATCTTCACTAGCCAGTTTTGGGATAGTCTACAGGAAGTCATGGGCAAGTAACTGAATCTAAGCACGGCCTATCATTCGCAGGCGGATGGTTCATTGGCAACGTGTGTAACACCCCGAATTTTAGTTAATACTAAAATTCACTAATTACCGGATAAATAATCTAAGACGTGGGAATTAAGGGTAACGGGCTGCGTTATTGCGTTCGTCTCGGAAAAATACGCGAAATAGAGTCCGAGTTTTCGAAAATCGGAGTCCGTATGGCCCGGTTATGGCCCAAAGAAGTTTGCAGAAAAATTAGAGCTAAAAAACAGATTTAGGAATTTAAATTTAAATTTAAATTTAGAACCAGCGGGGCCAGGCGGGAGGATTCCCGCCTAAGCATGTCGACAGGGCTGTCGACAGGCCTGTCGACAGGGGTGTCGACATGCCTGTCGACTTGCCTGTCGACATGGTGTGTCGAGCCAGGCTGCTTGGGTGCACCAGTTCTGGTTTTCTGGCTAGGGCTGGGTCTGGTTCTAGAGGTTTCCTAAATCTAATGGACCTAAATTAATCTAGGGTTAATCCAAGGGCCTAAACCACTTTCTTAATCTATAAATACACCCTAAACCTACCTTAATCCTCACCAAAAATAGAAATAATGGCCTCATGCCGCCAAATTAAATTCTAAGAGAAGCCTCCACTAATCTAAGAAGAAAGTTGCAAGCTAATTCCTCTCTAATCAATCCTTAATCATCATTATCTTCATAGTTAGCAACTAATTCTACTTCATAAGGTTGTTAATCTTGAGTTTGGTGAGTTTCTATCACTTTAACATCAATTGTTAAAGTAAGTAGATTGGGTATAATGAGACTTATGGTCTTAAATGCGGATTAGTGAGTATGAATCATGTATAATGATATGTTACTCTATGTTGTTCTATGTTTATGCATGTTTGATAAGTTGGTTTATGCATGCTTAGTAAGTTGATTTATGCATGTTTAACAAGTTGATATATGCATGTTTAATAAGTGGATTTATGCATGTTTAGCAAAGTGAGATATGCAAGTTAAGTGTATGTTTAAATGCAAGTTGAAAGTGATATGCAAGTTAAGTGTATGTTTAAATGCAAGTTGAAAGTGATATGCAAGTTATGCATGCTTATGCAAGTGTATGGATGCTTATGCAAGTCATGTATATGTTTAAATGCAAGATTTATGTGATATGCAAGTTATGCATGCTTATGCGAGTATATGAATACTTATGCAAGATATGTATATGCTTAAATGACATGATATGCAAGTTATGCAAGTATGTGAATGCTTATGCAAGTATGTGGATGCCTATGCAAGTATGTGAATGCTTATGCAAGTTATGTGTATGCTTAAATGCATGTTTAACATGTTATGCAAGATTGAGAATGCCTATATGCAAGTTTAACATGTTATGCAAGATATGTGTATGATAATATGCAAGCTCATATGCAACATGTTATGCAAATCATGTGTATGATAATATGCAAGTTTGGGTTGTATGTAGTTGGGTTAATATATGCTCATATATGCAAGTTGACATCCTCTTAACCCATGACAAAGTTGTATGCTAAACCCATGATATTTGTGATGATCTTCCCCTTATTATGTCATGTAACGAAAACGATTTACGTGGGGAACGATGGGGTTGGTAAATATATTAATAAATGAATGTTTGGGTATGATTAAGCATACCATAAAAATAAATTACCATAAGTGGGAATTTACCTATTGAGTTAGGTCTACCCCATGGGAATTTACCTATTGAGTTAGGTCTACCCATGTTATGGAAAACTTGATATTAATTAGGGATAATTAATATGGGGGTGATTAATTAGGTGTAATTAATCGACTAAGACACGAGGTTGGACTCATTTGTAGTGTAAAACTGCCCGGACCCGACCGGCTTAACCAGTTGCTACAAATATCAGCCCAATGTTAGAGGTCTTAGCCATAAATTAAATACGTGATTAAGGTAAAGACACGAGGTTAGACTCCGTTATGACGTAAGACTGCCCGGATTCTACCGGCTTAACCAGGCGGTCATAACAGCCAGTCTAATGTGGGAGGTCTTTACGGGAGATCACGGTCTTAATTAATTAAGAAACACTTAACCATAATAGCATGTAGTGGGACATGAGGGGTTAAGTGGGTGCCTTGGTGGCATGAGGAAATTTGGTGGTTGCCTTGGGTGGCATGTGGAATCTAGTGGGTTGCCTTAGGTGGCAATAGAAAATACGATTAGAATACTTAACCAAGTGGAAACATGTAATTAAACATGATTAAAGGGTTAAGTGGGATACACTAGATATTTGACAAGCTTAAGTGGGTAGCTTGTGGGGGCCCATTTCAACCAATATCCCAAACGTATCTTTGTGGGCTCGACCCAAGTCGAGTGACGGGACACGCATATTGGGCTTGATTATAAGAGGCCAAAACGGGTTAGCGGTGGCAACGCAAGTCCAACGGGTTTCATATGCGTGTGTGGGCCCGGGCTGGTAGATAAGCCGTTGTGCCATCGTGCAGATATAAAGCCGTGCATCGTTAGTATTGGGTAGCCACTTTAGGGGAGTGATACACCCCACTGTGGGACTAGCACGGGTATCTACGATAGGGAGCCGATCGCTTGGGGAGTAGTGGGTACACCTAATGAAGATAGGGGCAGACGGCACCTATGTAGGGGTACACGAAACTACTGGGTAAGAAATACCGGGTACACCTAGTGGAGATAGGGGCAGACGGCACCTATGTAGTGGGCTAGGGGTACATGAAACTACTGGGGAAATTTTCTAAGTCTTTGGAAGGGATCAACCTTTAAGTAGGAAGGACTGTTGTGGTGCAGTTAGTAATTATCCTTGGGTGGGTAGATGCGTCCTGACGGTTATCTTAGTTTATCCTAAGTCTACCAAGCTGCTTAGTGTAGCCACTCATCCCCAGATATTACCGTAGGTCAAGTTTATGTCTTCTCTGGTTACTTTAATGATTGTATTGTTAAAGTTATAGGACTCACTCAGACTTATGTCTGACCCCATTGTTTTTATCTTTTTCCCAACCCTCAGGTCCTACGGTGGATCCTAGCGGTAGTAGAGCTTGATCGGATTGCTGTTCCAGTCTTTAGGAGCTTGGATAGATGTAAAGCTCCAGTTATCCAGTTATCTTTTCTTTTGTTATGGCTATTGTATGAGAGAGTGGGATTATGTACTTCTTTATTTTGATGGATATTGTACTTGACTTTTATCGTGGTTTTATGATGTAACCAGACATGTTTACTTCCGCTGTTATGAGATGATGTTTTAAAATTTCAAGTACTATTTATATCTGTCTTGTTGTAATTTTTCTGTTCTATATTCACTAAAATACTCCACCGATGCTATGGCATTCCCTTTGTGAGTGACCCTAGCGGGTGTGGGGTGTTACACGTGGTATCAGAGCAAAGGTTACCGGAACAGATAAAATTTTTAGAAAACTATTTTTCTAAAACATTTTTGGAAAAGATATTTTCAAAAACATGTCTTTTAAGAGAAAAGTTTTTGAAAGAAAAGCATAATCCCCAATAGCCATATCTATATCCTTCGAATTCTCCGTTTTGAATCCTTCCTTTTTCGTTTCAGCATGGCCGAGAATCTTAATCTTCCGGAGGGTGTGACGGTACCAGTATGGTATAGGAGATTGATGGAGGCTAGGGCCACCACTGCGGGTCCAGCAAATATTCCTCCACCAACCGTAGCACCCGATCTTCCTCCTCCCCCTCCTCCTCGCACGAATACTTTTGCCAAGACTTGCAAGGAATTTAAAGCTATGGGAGGGAAACCTTTTCAAGGATCTGAAACTTTTGTGGAGGCTAGAGATTGTCTTAAAGAGGTGGAAGAGTTGATAGATATCTTTGAGATGGAAGAAGGGAAGAAAGTCAAGTTGGCTGCTTGGTTAATGAAGGGAGAGGCCTCATTTTGGTGGGAGGTTACTAATGGAGAACGTCCCGTTGACTCTTGGGCGGATTTTAAGCAAAGATTTGTGGCGAAGATTCTCTCAAGGGCGGAGGAAAACTTGTATATGGAAAGATTCTTGACTCTAAAGCAAGGAAATCTTTCGGTGAAGGAATATGTTAACAAGTTTAATCAATTGGCAAGGTTTGGCCTAGACATGGTGAATACACCGGATAAGAAGGCTTTGAGGTTCGTGAAAGGCTTGAATGAACCCATGCATGGGTTGGCTATGACTCATATCCCTATGGGGGCCACCTTTGAGAAGCTAGTTGACATGGCACTCATGTATGAGGAAGAGAAGGGTCCTAATGCTAATAAGGCACCCGAGAAGAAGGGAGATCAAAAGAGACCTCAACAACAGCAAAGCAAAGGTGGGAAAGGCAACGGTGGCAAGGGCAAGAAGAAGAAGTGTTTCAATTGTGGGACACCTGGCCACCTAAGCAAGGATTGTCGCAAAAAGAAGAAGACCGGCTGCTTCCACTGTGGCGAAGCAGGGCACTTAGTGAAGGATTGCCCTAAGAAGGGGCAAAGGACGGGATCTACCTCAGGAGGACAGGTGCAAGCTCTTATGGCACCAAGTCAGGCTAGGGGGCAAGTACAGGCTCTCGCGGTTCCACCGATTCAGGAGAGAGGTAGAACTATTTCCGTTGAAAGTCTGGTTTTTCTATTTGACCATCCTGTCCGTACATTGTTTGATTCAGGCGCATCGCATTCGTTTATTTCATCATCATTAGTTGAGTTACTTCACTTAGACACCAGTCTGGTAGATGATCCCTTGGTTGTTTCAAACCCAATTGGGGGCTCCACTTATTTGTCCATGATATGTTTGGGTTTGAAGATTTCTATACTTAGCATTGAGTTTAGATGTGATGCTTTTGTGTTGGGCTTCACGGGCTATGGGTTGATTTTGGGCATGGACTGGTTATCCAGTAATGGTGCCGTTCTTGATTGCGATAGGAGAGTTGTTAGGCTCATGACCCGCTTGGGTAACACTCTCGAGATTTCTTGTAATCCCATGGACTCTGTTATGCTAAGTTACCTTGAATCGCTTGACGCTTCGGTCGAGGGTTTGCAATCTATAAGAGTGGTCCGGGAATATCCGGATGTGTTTGAGGAGGTGAAGGGCTTACCTCCGAAGTGGGAGATTGACTTCCGAATATATTTGGTGGATAATGCTAAACCGGTATCTTTACCAGTGCGCCACATGGCTCCTCGTGAGAGGAGGGAACTCCATAAGCAAGTAGGGGAGTTGCTTGAGAAGGGGTTCATAAGACGGAGCATATTGGAGTGGGGTGCTCCAGTAGTATTTGCTACGAAGGCAGATGGGTCCCTCAGACTTTGTGTAGACTATAGAGAACTCAACAAGCTCACAAAGAAGAATAGACACCCATTGCCGAGGATAGATGATCTTTTCGATCAGTTGGTTGGCGCTTCAGTATTTTCTCAGTTGGACTTGGCCACGGGGTTTCATCAGTTGAGGGTGGCTGAGGATAGCATAGACAAGACTGCCTTTCGAACTCCGGATGGTTTCTATGAGTGGCTGGTGATGCCATTTGGGTTGACGAACGCCCCTGCATACTTTGTTGATTTGATGAGTAGGGTGTTCAGGGAGTTCCTTAATAAATTCATGGTGGTCTTTGTGGATGATATCTTAGTATTTTCTAAGAGTGAAGAAGAGCATGCCCTACATCTTGGGGAAGTGTTGAGGACTCTTCGAGCACATAGCCTTAAGGCTAAATTCTCTAAATGTCACTTCTGGAGGAAGGAAGTACGATTCTTGGGGCACGTGGTCTCCAAGGAAGGGATAGCTGTGGATCCCGCAAAGGTAGTATCAATTCAGGATTGGAAGGTTCCGAAGAATGCTACCGAAGTAAGAAGTTTCTTGGGGTTGGCGGGTTATTATAGGAAGTTTATTAAAGACTTCGCGAAGATATCAGCCCCATTAACCCGCTTAACAAAGAAGAATCTTGTTTTCACATGGGACGTAGATTGTGATGATGCGTTCCGACGGTTAAAGAGAGCTTTAACCACCGCTCCAGTTTTAGTGTTGCCAGATGGGAGCAAGCCATTTGTTGTCTATACCGATGCCTGTGGGACAGGACTTGGCGCAGTATTAATGCAAGAGGGAAGGGTAATAGCCTATGGTGGAAGGCAGTTGAGGGCACATGAGAAAAATTACCCTACCCATGATCTAGAGCTGGCCGCTATTGTTTTTGCGCTTAAGATTTGGCGTCATTATCTTCTTGGTGAGAGATTCGAGTTGTTCACTGACCATAAATCATTGAAGTACTTATTCTCTCAGAAAGATTTAAACTTAAGACAGCAAAGGTGGATGGAGTTCTTAGCATCCTATGATTTCGAGATAGCGTATACCCCTGGCAAGGGTAACGTGGTGGCGGACGCCTTGAGTAGGAAGAGGTCCTTGAGTCCATTGTTCGTGGAACGACAAAGCTTGGAATTTATCTCGATGTTTGATTTCAGACCTTCCATTGATTATGTACCCGGTTTGCTAGCTTCTTTGGAAGTTAGACCTACTCTTTTGGGGCGGATTGGAGAAGCCCAGAGGGACGACCCACAGTTGGTTGAGTTGATAGGGAAGCTCATAAGGGGGGAGTCGTCCAGTCATTTGAGTAGGTACACCCTAGACGATAGGGGGTACTTGCGTAGAGACGGTAGACTTTGTGTACCGCAAGACGAGGGTTTGAGGAAGGCTATTCTTGATGACGCACACCGTTCTAGGATGACCATTCATCCCGGTGGGGATAAGATGTACCAAGACATGAAGAGGGTTTTCTTCTGGGCCGGTATGAAGAAAGATGTGGCCGAGTATGTCGCTCGATGTTTGGTGTGCCAGCAAGTGAAGGCGGAGCAAAGGAAACCAGGTGGGTTGCTTCACCCATTGGAGGTTCCGCAATGGAAGTGGGATAGCGTCTCGATGGATTTTATTGACGGGTTACCCAGGTCGAGGAAGGGTAATACAGGAATTTGGGTGGTGGTAGATAGGCTTACTAAGAGCGCCCATTTCATACCTGTGAAGAGCAAGAGGACCGCTCCATGGCTAGCTTCTGTATATCTTCGAGAGATAGTTCGATTACATGGGGTACCCTCTAGCATAGTTAGTGATCGAGATCCTATCTTCACTAGCGAGTTCTGGAGAAGTTTACAAGAAGCAGTGGGGACTCAATTGTGTCTGAGCACCGCATATCATCCTCAGACAGATGGCCAGACTGAGAGGGTGAATCGTGTTCTAGAAGACCTTTTGAGGCTTTGTATCTTAGATTTTGCAGGTAAATGGGAAGAGCATCTTCCACTGGTGGAGTTCGCATATAATAACAGCTTTCAGTCCAGTATTGGTATGGCTCCTTTCGAAGCTCTCTATGGAAGGCCTTGTCGATCACCTACGTGTTGGTGGGAGTCTACGGATAAGATCTTGCTTGGGCCTGATATGGTTAGGGAGACTTCAGAGAAGATCGACTTGATTCGAAGAAGAATGAAAGCAGCGCAGGATAGGAAAAAATCTTATGCGGACAAGAGAAGGACGGATCTTGAGTTTGAGGTTGGAGATATGGTTTTTGTTAAGGTATCTCCGTTGAGAAATGTTGTTCGCTTCGGATCCGTTGGGAAGTTAGCACCAAGATTTGTTGGGCCGTTTCCTATCAAGGAAAGGATTGGACGGATGGCATATAGGGTGGAGTTGCCCGACAGACTTAGTGGTGTTCATGATGTATTCCATGTATCACATCTGAGGAAGTGCTTACATGAGACCGCAGAGGTGGTAGAGCCAAGCTTGCTTAGAGATGTAGAGGTTGAGCGTGATGCGACGATTCGACGAGCTCCTACTCGTATCCTTGGGTCAGAGACTAGGAAATTGAGGAATCGAGAGGTTCAGCTAGTCAAAGTGCAATGGGGAGAAGATGAGAGCAACGCGACTTGGGAGACGGAAGCGAAGATGCGTTCATTGTACCCATTTCTTTTTGAGGGTATGTCTTTACTTTCTCCTTTATCGCTTGTCTAGTACTTATCTTATCTTTAGTATGTCCTCTCGTTAGTTCCTTTGACCTTTGGATAGGGTAAACCTATGGTTGAAACATGTGTTTGAGACATGTTATGGTTGATGGATGCAAGTGGATGCAAGTGTTTGCTAGTGGTTGCTCGTGGATGCATATACACACACTCTAGGCACTAGATCGGCTCAGTCACTTCATCTTGCATATTGCATAAAAATTGTGTGTAGGAAAATATATTTATGGATGTATAATGGTTGTGTTATCACATGGATGATGCATTTTGGTGAATGATTGTGCACTCATGTAGATATTGTATGTGTCGATAGGGTTGTCTCGCATACATAATGGATACATGGCACTATCATGGTTTGCATATGTTCAAACATTAGATAGGGAACATATACACACACTTTTTGCATATGCTCATACATCATTAGAAACTGTTTAAGGACAATGGATGCCTGTGGTTGATGATTTGAGTAGATGGTTGTTTGGTTGGTAGGATATGCATTCTCCTTAGCTTAGAGATTTCGGGGACGAAATCCTTTAAGGAGGGGAGAATGTAACACCCCGAATTTTAGTTAATACTAAAATTCACTAATTACCGGATAAATAATCTAAGACGTGGGAATTAAGGGTAACGGGCTGCGTTATTGCGTTCATCTCGGAAAAATACGCGAAATAGAGTCCGAGATTTCGAAAATCGGAGTCCGTATGGCCCGGTTATGGCCCAAAGAAGTTTGCAGAAAAATTAGAGCTAAAAAACAGATTTAGGAATTTAAATTTAAATTTAAATTTAGAACCAGCGGGGCCAGGCGGGAGGATTCCCGCCTAAGCATGTCGACAGGGCTGTCGACAGGCCTGTCGACAGGGGTGTCGACATGCCTGTCGACTTGCCTGTCGACATGGTGTGTCGAGCCAGGGTGCTTGGGTGCACCAGATCTGGTTTTCTGGCTAGGGCTGGGTCTGGTTCTAGAGGTTTCCTAAATCTAATGGACCTAAATTAATCTAGGGTTAATCCAAGGGCCTAAACCACTTTCTTAATCTATAAATACACCCTAAACCTACCTTAATCCTCACCAAAAATAGAAATAATGGCCTCATGCCGCCAAATTAAATTCTAAGAGAAGCCTCCACTAATCTAAGAAGAAAGTTGCAAGCTAATTCCTCTCTAATCAATCCTTAATCATCATTATCTTCATAGTTAGCAACTAATTCTACTTCATAAGGTTGCTAATCTTGAGTTTGGTGAGTTTCTATCACTTTAACATCAATTGTTAAAGTAAGTAGATTGGGTATAATGAGACTTATGGTCTTAAATGCGGATTAGTGAGTATGAATCATGTATAATGATATGTTACTCTATGTTGTTCTATGTTTATGCATGTTTGATAAGTTGGTTTATGCATGCTTAATAAGTTGATTTATGCATGTTTAACAAGTTGATATATGCATGTTTAATAAGTGGATTTATGCATGTTTAGCAAAGTGAGATATGCAAGTTAAGTGTATGTTTAAATGCAAGTTGAAAGTGATATGCAAGTTAAGTGTATGTTTAAATGCAAGTTGAAAGTGATATGCAAGTTATGCATGCTTATGCAAGTGTATGGATGCTTATGCAAGTCATGTATATGTTTAAATGCAAGATTTATGTGATATGCAAGTTATGCATGCTTATGCGAGTATATGAATACTTATGCAAGATATGTATATGCTTAAATGACATGATATGCAAGTTATGCAAGTATGTGAATGCTTATGCAAGTATGTGGATGCCTATGCAAGTATGTGAATGCTTATGCAAGTTATGTGTATGCTTAAATGCATGTTTAACATGTTATGCAAGATTGAGAATGCCTATATGCAAGTTTAACATGTTATGCAAGATATGTGTATGATAATATGCAAGCTCATATGCAACATGTTATGCAAATCATGTGTATGATAATATGCAAGTTTGGGTTGTATGTAGTTGGGTTAATATATGCTCATATATGCAAGTTGACATCCTCTTAACCCATGACAAAGTTGTATGCTAAACCCATGATATTTGTGATGATCTTCCCCTTATTATGTCATGTAACGAAAACGATTTATGTGGGGAACGATGGGGTTGGTAAATATATTAATAAATGAATGTTTGGGTATGATTAAGCATACCATAAAAATAAATTACCATAAGTGGGAATTTACCTATTGAGTTAGGTCTACCCCATGGGAATTTACCTATTGAGTTAGGTCTACCCATGTTATGGAAAACTTGATATTAATTAGGGATAATTAATATGAGGGTGATTAATTAGGTGTAATTAATCAACTAAGACACGAGGTTGGACTCATTTGTAGTGTAAAACTGCCCGGACCCGACTGGCTTAACCAGTTGCTACAAATATCAGCCCAATGTGAGAGGTCTTAGCCATAAATTAAATACGTGATTAAGGTAAAGACACGAGGTTAGACTCCGTTATGATGTAAGACTGCCCGGATTCTACCGGCTTAACCAGGCGGTCATAACAGCCAGTCTAATGTGGGAGGTCTTTACGGGAGATCACGGTCTTAATTAATTAAGAAACACTTAACCATAATAGCATGTAGTGGGACATGAGGGGTTAAGTGGGTGCCTTGGGTGGCATGAGGAAATTTGGTGGTTGCCTTGGGTGGCATGTGGAATCTAGTGGGTTGCCTTGGGTGGCAAAAGAAAATATGATTAGAATACTTAACCAAGTGGAAACATGTAATTAAACATGATTAAAGGGTTAAGTGGGATACACTAGATATTTGACAAGCTTAAGTGGGTAGCTTGTGGGGGCCCATTTCAACCAATATCCCAAACGTATCTTTGTGGGCTCGACCCATGTCGAGTGACGGGACACGCATATTGGGCTTGATTATAAGAGGCCAAAATGGGTTAGCGGTGGCAACGCAAGTCCAACGGGTTTCATATGCGTGTGTGGGCCCGGGCTGGTAGATAATTCGTTGTTGCATCGTGTAGATATAAAGCCGTGCACCGTTAGTATTGGGTAGCCACTTTAGGGGAGTGATACACCCCACTGTGGGACCAGCACGGGTATCTACGGTAGGGAGCCGATCGCTTGGGGAGTAGTGGGTACACCTAATGAAGATAGGGGCAGACGGCACCTATGTAGGGGTACACGAAACTACTGGGTAAGAAATACCGGGTACACCTAGTGGAGATAGGGGCAGACGACACCTATGTAATGGGCTAGGGGTACATGAAACTACTGGGGAAATTTTCTAAGTCTTTGGAAGGGATCAACCTTTAAGTAGGAAGGACTGGTGTGGTGCAGTTAGTAATTATCCTTGGGTGGGTAGATGCGTCCTGACGGTTATCTTAGTTTATCCTAAGTCTACCAAGCTGCTTAGTGTAGCCATTCATCCCCAGATATTACCGTAGGTCAAGTTTATGTCTTCTCTGGTTACTTTAATGATTGTATTGTTAAAGTTATAGGACTCACTCAGATTTATGTCTGACCCCGTTGTTTTTATCTTTTTCCCAACCCTCAGGTCCTACGGTGGATCCTAGCGGTAGTAGAGCTTGATCGGATTGCTGTTCCAGTCTTTAGGAGCTTGGATAGATGTAAAGCTCCAGTTATCCAGTTATCTTTTCTTTTGTTATGGCTATTGTATGAGAGAGTGGGATTATGTACTTCTTTATTTTGATGGATATTGTACTTGACTTTTATCGTGGTTTTATGATGTAACCAGACATGTTTACTTCCGCTGTTATGAGATGATGTTTTAAAATTTCAAGTACTATTTATATCTGTCTTGTTGTAATTTTTCTGTTCTATATTCACTAAAATACTCCACCGATGCTATGGCATTCCCTTTGTGAGTGACCCTAGCGGGTGTGGGGTGTTACAACGTGGATTGGTATTTCCGAGAAAAGTTCTGTTGCGTGGAATACTTTATGGTAAGTAAACGAGATCCAGGATTCACTAGTGAATTTTGGAGAGCTTGCATGAAATCATGAGGTCATGGTTATGCTTAAGCCAAGAATGATAGTAGAGTAAGTGAAAGAGGAAGACGAGAGGCGACAATGAAATGGGTTCCAACTCATATTTGGAAATAAGAGTTAAGAAGCTAAGAAATCATGAGGTAAAAGACGGTCAAAGCACAGTGGAGTTAAGCTCAAGGAAACGTGACTTACAAGATTGAAGGCTAGATACGCGCATCATATCTCTTTCTAAGAGTATATCCTTGATCCTTGTTTTCCTGTGGAACTTACTCGCATATTATCTTTTTATGTATATCCTCTCGGTCCCATTTTCGGTCCTATTTCTGTCGGGAGGTATGACTTATTGGCTGGTAATACATGTCAGGGTTTAAAGGGGGTCCGTTAGGTTGACTAAACCTTTTGGGCTTTTATAGGATATAGATTGGGTTAGGAAGGGATTTCTTGTAATCCGAAAGAGGAGTATATCCTGCTTATCTTCCCGATCTCTTTGTAGCATATCTTTTTGCTATCCATGTTTGTCTGGATTATCTAGTATATCGTGTTAATCTTGTCATGAGAACCTTAGGTAGAAACCCTTTGGATGAAACATGTGTTTGAAACATGTTATGCTTGATGGTTGCAAGTGGTTGCGAGTGTTTGCAAGTGGTTACTCGTGGATGCATTATACACGTTAGGCACTAGATCGGCTCACACACTCCTCATATTGCATATGCATGAGTGTTTACGCTCATTCATGGATCAAAATTTTTGTGCTATCACATGGATGTATGTTATGTGCACACATATAGATATTATACATTATGTTAGGAATTGCGTACATATGGATTCATTTCACTAACATAATTTGCATTGATGATATTTGCATTAGATAAGTACATATACACACACCTTTGCATATGTTCATACAACATTTAGAATCTTGTAAGGACAATGATTGCTCATGGATGGTGTTTTGAGTAGATGGATGATTGGATGGTAGGATACGTTCTTCCCAACTTGAAGATTTCGGGGACGAAATCCTTTAAGGAGGGGAGAATGTAACAACCTGTATTTTCGATAACCTGTAATAATGGAAATCGAGGCAGAATTTAATTCTAAAATATGAATCAAGGGAAACGGGCTATGCCATTGCGTTCGTCTCGGAAAAATACGCGAAATAGAGTCCCAGTTTTCGAAAATCGGAGTCCGTATGACCCGATTAGGGCCCAACGAAGTTTTCAGAAAAATTCAAAGTAAAAACAGATTTCAAATTCAAGTTTGAATTTGAAAATTAGGTCATACAGGGCTAGGCGGGAAAATTCCCGCCAGAGCACCCAAGTCGACAGCCCTGTCGACTTGGGAGTCGACTTGGTTGGACCCAAGTCGACAGCCCAGTCGACTTGGCTGTCGACTTGGTCCAGCCGGGCTGTTTAGCCTGGTGCACCATTTAGAGATTGTGTTGAGCTTGGGGGCCAGATTCGGTTTTAAGGGCTGAGATTGGAACTAGGGTTTAATCCTATGGCCTAAAACACTTGCCTAATCTATAAATAAGGACCTAACCTAACCCTAAATCATCATTATTCATTCATACAACTAAACTATGGCAAAATCAATCCTCTCATGGCCTCCACTCTCTTCATAAAATTCCTAAATAAATTTCTAAGTGATTTTCCATGCATACAAGTGTTTTCAAACTTGTATGAGCATCATTAGCTTGCATTCAAGTCAAGTTTCTATATTTGCATCATAAAGAAAGAGTTTTGATCATTTTGGCTCAAGGGTTTTCATGTTAGAGCTTGCATTTTGGGTCTATTTGATTGCATAAGGGCTTTGTCATATTTTTGTGCCTTCATAAGTATTGTAAGCCCTATTCTACTTTCATACTTAAACTCTAAAGTTAAATGTATGATATGCAAGTTTGCCATGATATGCAAGTTTACTATGATGTGTTATGCAAGTTTACTATGATGTGTTATGCAAGTTCAACAAGTTATGTTATGCAAGTTTGATATGCAAGTTATGTTATGCAAGTTTGATATGCAAGTTATGTTATGCAAGTTATGTTATGCAAGTTTGATATGCAAGTTATGTTATGCAAGTTTGATATGCAAGTTATGTTATGCAAGTTATGTTATGCAAGTTTGATATGCAAGTTATGTTATGCAAGTTTGATATGCAAGTTATGTTATGCAAGTTATGTTATGCAAGTTTGATATGCAAGTTTGTCATATGATATGCAAGTTATGATATGCAAGTTGTGTTATGCAAGTTTGGGTTGATCCTTTTGTTCATGTTATCATGTTATGCAAGCTTATCTTGGGTTTATGAGCCTAAAGCTTCAAGCTTTATGCCAAAGGTTGCATTTTGGCAACATGTAAGTTATCATATCTCTTATGATAACTTGCATGTGAGGCTAGATGCGAACTTATGGCCATTTCTACATGTCATTTAGCACCATGTATCACCAATATGCCAAGTTGGGTTTTATGTATGCTTTTGAGGCCTAAAAATGTAATATGCAAGTATATGAACATATGTCCATTTCATATGGCACCATGTTGAACTTGTGGCTTCAACACCATTATGTCATGATTATGCCAAGTTCCCTCTTTCTATCCTTTATGCGCTATTGCGATATGTAAGCGATGGGATTTCGTTTGGGGTTGGGTAAACTTAAAAGACATAAAAACATAAGCTTGGGAATTTACCTATTAAGTTAGGTCTACCCATTGGGAATTTACCTATTAAGTTAGGTCTACCCAATTGCTTGAAATTTTGTAACATGTTTTGGAAACATGATGGACATGACACTTAGAAAAGATAAGTGTGACCAACTCGAGGTTGGGTTGAGTTTGTAGCGTAAACCTACCCAGAACCGACCGGCTTAACTAGTTGCTACAAACAATAGGACCCAATGTGAGAAGTTGGCCATGTTGTACCTTGAACCCGAGGTTAGACCAAGTTGTGGTGTAAAGCTACCCGGACCCACCCGGCTTAACTAGTAACCACAACAAGGTCTAATGTGAGAGGTTAAGGCGCATTAAATTAATTAATGCCTCGTGATTAGGGTTAAGTCATGGTCCACTTAATACTTAACCAATTTGGGCTTGGTAGATTAGTCAGGGTTGAGTCGTGAACTCATCGTTACACTTAACCAAATTAATCCATGATTATCAAGAGGGTTAAACCGTACTTAACCCACTAGAAAATCCTAGCAATGGGGGCCCACTCCGCAGTAATCCCAAAAATTGGTATCATTAAGGCCCTAGGGACTAGGCCAGGGAGGGAGCACGATTACTGGGCTGGAGGTAAGCGACCAAATAAACGACGCCCGGGTGGTACGTCGATGTAGTTCCGGACGGACTATGGTCGTGCACGTAGTCCGTATTTGGAGAAGTCACCCATGGGTACCAGTAGATCGAGACTGTGCACTCATGTTTATGGTGTCCAGGGGTTGGCACCCTAGGGCTTGATACACCCGAAGGGTGGACCCGGCACAGTTCGACTACAATTATGTTTAGGCCGTATTGACACCAACACGTGACGAGTTAGGCTTAGGGAGCCGATCGACTAGACCGTTTGGTTAGACCTTGTATCAGGGTCATTTCATGTTATTGGGCCAAAGCTTGGGCCAAGGGATCAATACTTGTTTATTCAAGTCATGTTAGTTTACTAGTACACCTGTGGTGCAAAACCTTAATCCTGATTATGCGATGACACCTTTATCTACCTTGTCAGTTAATCATCACGCTAGTATGTTGTTATCCTTATGTTCATCCCTGCTGCTCATGCCAGTTAACTTTATCAGTTTACATTGACTGTAGTAGGGCTTACTCAGTCTTTTTGACTGACTTGTTTTCTTTCGCCTCTTTTCTTCCGTCCCCCCCCCCCCCCCCCCCCCCCGAGGTTCTCAGGGAGGGAATATTGGAGCTTAGCTTGGATTTCTGATCGCTTGCTTATGGGATTTTAGCTCATGTACGGTCTTGACATGAAGCTAGCTATGGTTATCACCTATTTGGGGATAGTACTTATGTATTTCAGTTTTTCAGTAATGTTGTTTTTATCTAGACTTGTGTATTTGGAAAGTTGACATTATGTTGTTCCAGACTTGTTTTGAAACAGTTTGAAATCTTCCGCTGTTTTATCTATGTTATTTACTCTGTTTACATATATACATATGTTCTTGTTCTACCTTGATATATCATTATGCATGTTTACCTGATTCAAACGCCCCTCCAAAGTCAGAGTGCTTGCAAGAGTCACCCTGGCGGAGGCGGGGTGTTACAAGATGATTCAGGGTAGCGGGCTTCCAAGGAGAGTAGTGGGCTGAGTTTAAAATGGTAAGGCCCGATAACTTTTTGAATATATATATATATAAAATATGTAGTAACTTGTAAATCATATAACTTGATCATACGTTATCGAAATTCAGCGAAACAAGATCTGTTGGGATCGTATGGACAGTGGCTATACAATAGAACTGACTGGAAGTAAATTCGAGCTCGTTACAATTTATAGCAAAATAAATTGTCCGTCTGAACCAAGCAACAATTATCGTTAATTAACTATGATAGTCCAATGTGAGTAAAACTCGCTAACTCTGAACAGTTTATAATTTCATGTTGTATTGTTAGAACTGTTAAAATTGTCTGTTTGACTGTGTGTTGATTGTTTGATTGAACTGCTAGTCAGTTAGTTAAATTTCTATATTGATTCTGTTTAACAGAATATATCATATGGAACTGAAAGTAATGTTATCTATATTGTCTAACATCTGTGATGCAGGGAAACAGGTTGGAGGAATCCGACTGGATTCCTCAACAGTTATTTTATTTTTTTCCATATATTGTTATATGATGTGTTATAAAATCTGTGGGCGATTATATGTGCTTGGACGATATTGAACATCGTGATTTGATATGATTGAATACCATAACATACCGAAATGTTGATAAGGGGATTTTCAATGTTTATATTGAAAATGAATCTTATTTATAAAATCGATAGGATTTTATAAAAGGAAAACATTTATTTAATTAGGAAATAAATAAATGAAAAAGGAAACATTTATTTAGAAAATAAATGGAATAAAGGAACATTTATTTAGATTATAAATAAATGGAATAAAGGAATATTTATTTAGGGAATAAATAAAGGAACACTTGTTCGAAAAATAAATAGAATTATACAAGGATAGATTTAAACACGTGCTTCGCACACAAGTATAACACGATATGGATTTTAAGGAGATATTAAATAGGAAATCTATTTTTAACAGATAAAGTGAGAAGATTTAATTTATAAATAATGTTTTATAAATAAAATAAAATATTTATTGTTTGATAAATGGGATATATAAGTTTGAACTTATATAGAGAAGTAGAAATTGTTTTTAACACCGATAAAGTAAATAAACGCTGTTAAAGGGAAATCCTTAGAAGGGGAGAAACGTTATTAAAAGGACATTTATAAAGTGAAGAACCGTTACTAAAAGTAAATCTTTATAAATGGATAAACGTTGTAAAAAGTTAATCTTTACAAATGGATAAACGTTGTAAAAAGTTAATCTTTATAAATGGATAAACATTGTAAAAAGGAAATCTTTTGAAATGAATAAACGTTATAAAAGGAGTTAATCGAATTTAGTTATTCGAAATGAGTTATTCGAATTAGATATTTGAATAGAGTTAAACACATTAGAGTTATTCGAATTAGTTATTCGAATAGAGTTAAACACGTAAGAGTTAATTGAATATTAGTTATTCAATTTGAGTTAATCGAATGTAGTTATTCGAGAAGAGTTAAATTGAATTTAGTTATTCAAAAGGAGTTAATCAATTTGAGTTAAGTTAATCGATTTGAATTAAGTTGAATCGAAATGGAGTAAATCGATTAGAATTAAGTTAATCGAGTTAGAGTAAATCGAATAGTAGTTATTCAAAGGTAAGTTATTCGAATTAGTTATTCGAAGGAGTTAATCAATTAAGTTATTCGAATTAGTTATTCAAAGGAGTAAATCAAATTAAGTTAATCGATTAGAGTTGTGTTAATCGATTTGGGTTAAGTTAAGTTATCGAGTTAAGATTTATCGAGTTAAGTAATCGAGTTAAGTAATCAAGTTGAGAATATCGAGTTAAGAAAATCGAGTTAAGTTAATCGAAAAAGTTATTCGATAAGAGTAAATCTATTTAAGTTAATCGGATGTTAGTTATTCGATAAGAATTGACACATTTAAAAAAATCGAATATTTGTTATTCGATAAGAGTTAATGAAATAGAGCCAACCAAGAAGAGTTATTCGAATATTAGTTATTCGATAGAAGTTAATCGAAATAGAGTTTATCGAATATAAGTTATTAAAAAGGGAGAGTTAATCGAATAGAGATTTCTCGAAAGAGAGTTACACGTCGAATTCGATTATAGCGAATTCAGGAAAGTACTATTTACTTTCCAGGGTTTAAATCAAGATTTAGTTATTGATTTAGAAATTAGGTGTCTGTTAAATTATTCAAAGTTAGGAAATAAATTTATAATTTAGGATAGATATTTTAGGGGTTGGAATTATAACGTTATAGTTATAATCAAACGTTGTCATATAAGAAGTAGATTCGTAACCTGAATCCGAGAATTTGCGTAAACAGATGATTGGAAAAAGTGAGTGATGAACTTCATCTATTTCACAGTAAAGGACGTTGTTCAATTAAGGTCTGCGAGGTAATTATACCCCAACTTGATTGACTTCAGAATTGACAAAGGAATAGTTGTGGTTCGATCTAAAAGGTTGATTAGGAATAAAGTTAAGGAATAAGCGATAAATTGATTAAGCGAAACGATGTTTTATACAACGTTCATTGGAAATCCGTAAATGAGTTTTGGAAACGTTTTCCAAATATAGTCAGATATGTTTTCTAAACATAGAAAATGAAATGTTTTCATGATAATAATTTAAGAAATAGAGTTAAGCAAATTCAGAAACTGACTGGAGAGGGTAAGTTGAACGGTTTTCTAAGTGACGATCTGATGTTGGTTTCGACCTTCCGGATTGATACTTAGAGAATTGTTCTCATACGAGTTACAGTTAGGGACTGATAGTTGCGAAATAATAGTGATGTGAAAATATGCTATGGAAATGTTTTCCAACGATTAATAACAGATATTTTCTAAATATATGAAATAAGGAAATATGAACATATGATGATTGATCGATCGAATTTCCATTTGGAAATAAGATCGTTGTTTGTACACCGACATGTTTTCATTTGATAGTGGAATCACAGACTATCAAAGTTTTGACCATATTTACGTTGTAAATATGGAGAGACCGGTTGGATTATTATCCGAAGAACCACTCCGTATTAGCATAAGCGTTGCGAATCAAGTACGCTGAAGATAATTGAAGACGGAGTGAAGTGCAAGGGCTATTGTGAAAAGCCTAGGTAGGATGGTTTCACTGAATAGTGCCTTCGGTTTATTCAGTCCCGGAACAACGTATATGGACGAGTGTCTGACAAAGTATTCTTAACGAATCATATATGTTGATCTCTTTAAACGTATTACGTTGGTGGCGGAGAAATTCGTTTCTCTTAGCTTTTATACCCGTGATGCCTTGAGAAATCGATAATGATTTGGCGGGTATGACGATGTGGCATCCAAAGCAATTGAAGAAATAATATGTCAAAGTGATAAACGTGACCTCAAAACCTCACAACCGGAAAATAATAGAAGTTGGGCTAGGCAGCATGGCTAGTTGGGCCATACCCAAGCAGGGTGTATTATCACCATCTAGAGAATATTCAATTGTACTTCTTTATAATCTATTTCAATGTTGTCCCTTATCGGGAAGGATGGTTGCTGATCCTAACCATTAGTGATAATATATTCGTTACACTCAAGCTAAATGAGTGGACGGTCATGTGTGGCCGGGTTGTAAGACGTTCTTGTTGAACCCTAGTGTATCTCCTCTAGAGTACACTGATCGGAAGGTGCTCCCATACCTTGTCTGTTGGAATCCAATCTCCAATAAGCGCTCACGGTTTTATTTGTATACTATGTATGTGGAATGTGAGATGCAAGCGTTTTACTAGATTGATATCTATTTGTATTTAGACATTATTATAATATTAGAAAGATATCCTTAATTTAACCAAGTGTTGGAGTTTTATTCACACCAGTCCCATGACTGACCCGGAGTTTATTTTGTTTGTTTTCCCTAAACTCTTGGGTGCCTAAATTTGTACGGGTAGTCAAGTAGTCGGGATTTTTCAGATACACTTGGAGAGCTTGGAGCAGGAGGCTTCAGGATTATAGCTATTATTATTCCGCTGTGTTGTTAAGTGTTGTACTTTGAAATGGTATGTATATACGAGTACTGATTTGTATTTCAAAGTTATGTTATATTTTATTCGTTCCGCTGTGAGATTCGTGTTTACTCTGATGATGTAAGTTCTTCTTCTTCTTCTATTCTATTAGTTCTATCTTTTCTTCCTCACCCTCTACTTTTCTTTCACTAACGTCTCGGAATTTTCGACTCTCAAGGAGTCGAAAATTTCCAGCCGTTACAATTGTGTGATGGGACTTGAGTCTTATAATGGCTTAATTTTCATAGAAGCATTGCGTTGTTTAATGATTTACTTTATTTCTTGCACTGGAAATCCAATGGAGTAGACTAGTTCCACGTTAGCGGCGTGGTCCTGTTGTTAACCTTATTATTAAATAGGTTAAGTAAGATTACTCATACCAGTCCCATGACTGATCGTAGTTTGTTTCACTTTGCAAACTTGGGTGCCCTCTTTTCCGCACAGACATCCTTGTATTCAGGTTTTAGCATACTTATTCTGGATAGCTATGGAGCTGAAGATGGATCCTATCATTTCTATTATGTTGTTCAAACTTCATTTAGTATATTATGTTAAATTCCGCAGCCGACATTTTATATTAAGCCGAAACTATATTCTGTTCAAAGTATGATCTTGCTATGCTGTGTAACTCTGATGTTAATATTATTTCCAATGTAACTTTGATGTACTTTATCTGGTGTAATTCTATATTTCTGTTCTGCGGTTATTGCATATGTTTTATATTCCAATGATTATCCTTACTTCCGTGGCACGGGAGTTTGGGGTTATCACAATATATTTTATAGGAGGCGAATCAACTTGTGTAGGATTGAAAGCCATTTTTTGAGTTTAAATTTAAATTCAAGTATACGAGCAACATCCCTAGCGAACCTTGTTTCGCCTATAACTTTTTGTTGGTAAGGATTTTTGACCTAAAATCACTTTCATTGGATTCAAATGATGGTTTAGCTGTAGAGTGGTCACATTAGCCAAACGGACTTGCCGTTTGGGAGATATGGCTGAAATAAGGTTTGAAATGTGAAAAATAGCTTAATCGGGCCTAATTAGGGTGATTTACAGCTAGGCCCATAACCCATTCCGGGATCAGTGTTATGGGGAGGCTGAAATCAGTTAGGATACGATTTATTTTTCATTTTCTCAGCCGCCACTTACCTCTCTTCAACCCTAACAATGGCCTCCACCTTCTAAATCACCCCCAAATCACCGTTTAAGCATACATTATCCTAATCAACATCAAATCAAGGCAAATCAACACCAGATCAGGGTTGGACCTGCTGTGTTGCATAGGAATTCGACCCAAAACAGTAGAGAAGTTCAGATCTATAATTCATTTGTGGCTAAGGTGAGTGATTTGCATTGTTTTAAACTAATTGCGGGTAATTAGGGGTAATTAGTGATAATTAGCGAAATTATGGCTCAGAAAAATCTGGTAAAATTTGTAAAATTATAAAATATTATTTTATGCCTCATTTAGAAATTTGGGGTAATTCGGACATGTTCTGCTAATCGTACGGTTAAATCATGACTAAGGGGATTAAGGGAAAAACAAGGGTTTTAGGTATGTTTGATCCATTTAAACATGTTAAATTGTTTCTTTGCTGTTTATGGTTGAGTATACATGTTGATATGACTGTTTGGAATGTTTTTTGATTTCTTAGCAAAGTTAGATTGGTCGAAAACGTCGTCGTATGGCGTGAACAGCTCATACCTTATCCAAACTAAAACTTCATATGGCTAATGTGACAAAGTTAAATTATATTGATTTAATTAAATAAATTGATTTAATTAAATAAGTGAAATTTATATGATTAAACATTTTGCTGCATATGTGAAATTTATATATCATACATGAATAGTATATATATACCTGTCAATTTGAACATAATGAATAATTCAACGGGTCATTTTTGCCGTGAATTATTCATATTTGAATTAAACATAATATATCTTTCGCCGAATCTCTGAATAGTATATCATATATGAATAGTATATATTCCTGATGTTTGACTCAGTATCGTCAGCAAGCTTGATCAGGTTAATCAGGTCATTGGCATTGTTCTTCTTTCTCAGTCGTTATTACCTGCCGTAGTCGAGCTGGCAAAAGATAAACATTGGTGAGTTCGATTGGCTACCATTTATTATATTCCATTGCTTGCAAGTCAGCTTGGTGTTGATTTCTTTGATGATGAACTTGGTGCTCTTTACATGCAATGGCTTAGTGATAAGTTTTTGCAATTCGAGAGTCAGTTGTTAATAATCTAAAGAGGCTCGCAGAGGAATTTGACCCTGATTGGTCTACGCATCATATTGCTCAATAGGTATTTGAAAAGATTAACAATCCGCACTATCTATTCCGAATGAAAATTCTGCGTTCAATTTCTCTTCTTGCCCCTGTCATGGGTGCAAATATCACATGCCATAAATTACCGCCTGTGGACATCAATTCGGCAAAAGACAGGGTTCCCAAAATAAAATTTAATGTCAAAAGGTATTGTAGTCTCTAGTGCCCATGGTTGATCGGTCGGTGGTGGACCAAACTATTAGACACTGCCTGGTAGAGCTAAGCGAGGATCCGGATGTAGAAGTTTGGTATTTTGCAAACCAAGCATTACGTGGGTGCGATTTCGTGATGATATCAAGCTAGATTAACTACATTTTGATTTTTTTATGCTTCTGGTATTGTGTACGTTGAAAATCAACTTTATTTTTAAGGTTGTTGCCAGTTTATGTTGTTGGTTTATTTGTAGTATATGTTGCAGAAAATGATGGCTGCTATGATTATCTTGTAAACCTGTTATCGTTAACGTTAATGAATGGGCCACCGTTTTCATGCGTTGCTAAAAAAAAGAGTATAAAAGAATAAATATTTTTGGTGTTTGTTCTACATGATTATATTTTGGTTTGGAATTTGCACTTATTAAACCTTCTTAAATCTTACTCCTGAAGCAACGCAGCAAGTTTTATTCTTACCAATAAAAGGAAAGAAAAACATTTTATCTTTTATTCATTAATTGCATCCTAAAACTGTAAAAATTATGATCGTTCACTAAGGGGCTACAATTTTTTGTGCTTTCTTAGTTACATGTGTACTGAAAATAAACCTTAACTCATGCGTATGCATATTGCTTATGTTCTATAGTTAAAGAAGATGCAACTGTCATTGTATATTTGATTTTGTTGATTTTAAAAAGAATCCACTAATACCTGCTTGCTTTCAAGCGTGAATATGTTACTAACTGCGTTATTAGTATCCAAATTCTTTTTTAGCCGTAATATACCATTATTTTCGTTGCTAAATTCCACCTTCGGCGTTATTTTTTGGTTCTTTAAAATTTTAATTTTTCTAATAATTCTGTTGGTTTTTTTTTCTTTATGTCAATTGTTTGTACGACACGTTCATTTTATTCAATTTGCCTTTTTAACTATTGAGAAGCCATTATAGTCTCCTCTATAAAATTCACTGACCGTGATATTGAGTTTTTTATTGTTTAGTACTATAATTTTTCTATGCACATACACATATATGAACATTACATATTAACTTAATACTTAATATAGTTACCATTTACTACTCAATTGTGCGCTACACATAACTTCCTACTTTGCACATTAGCAACACAATTTATAATATTATTATGTTTTTTCGCAGGTACAAAAGGGTTCGATGCTTATTTTAATACATATATTTGATGTTGCAGTAACGTTTTTAGTTCCTTCCTCTAAATAGTAAATTTTGATTATTTATCAAAATTATTTAATTTTCGAACAGCAACAAATTTTATTTTCTCATATCCGTGTGCGAAGCACGGGTTCACACTCATATCTATAAATTTTCTATTCATTTGGACCTATTCCTCTATCCAAATCATTCACATGTTTTGACAATTATGTTTCATCTTTGAAGTGATTAAGTAGTGTTTTGTTTGCAAAGTTTTCTTGCTTTATAATTCCATTTACAAATAATATTTATGTCAAGTTAATAATCGCATTTCTGCTTTTGGTGAGTTAAAAGTTACCGTTGTATAGAATGTCACTCAAAATAATTTTAGGACGAGAATAAATTGATTAAATTTATCTCATGCTTAATTTTATTTATCTATTGATCTATTCCATGCAACAAATGAATTCGACATCCTTTAGAAAAATGGACTTCAATTTCTTCTTCATCTTTTACTTTTTTAGCACAAGGTAATATATTGGTTGATTTTCTTTTCTGCGAAATATCATTCCATTTTTCTGCCTACTACCAGTAAGAAAATTATATTATTTTTATGAATTTTTTTATAGAAATTCATTTTTCTCCTTTCCACGTGTTTGATTACACCTATGTTTTTCAAATTAGTGATATTCTATAGTCAATTATGGTCGGCTTCCTACCTTTTTATATTCTTTAGGTTACTCAAAACGATTTAATTTGTTGTCCACAGATGTTACAGTTTGGATATCTTTCATTTTCCCATATTCATTTACAATATATTTCAACTTTATATTCAAACAAATTGTACTTTGTATGTTTTTTTAACCTTTAGAACATATTTAACTATTGCATGTTGTAAAAGCAAGTTTCCTTGCTAATTTAAAAAGCGTTAACTTGTACAACGATTTTTAGAAGATAAATAATTAATGATTTTCAAAATTGTGTGTATTGGAATAAATTAAATATCTTTGACATAATAAGAATTTTATTCAAATCTGTGTTTGTAGCTTATATTTTGATAATAAAAGTGAATATTGAAAATATTAAATATTGATTTATAATTAATATTTCAGTTGGAAAATATATTTAATTTATATTTCAAGCTCAAATCACTGTTTAAAATATTTAAGTTTGAAATGAGATATGAGTTGTAAATTGTGCTAATAGTGTTCCCGACCTTGCATGCCTCTCATGATAGTCTTCTTTTTGCTTTGTTGAACTTTGCTTACACTTGGTGGCTTTGGCATGAACGAAACTCCAGAAAATTTAACCGCAAATTGAAAGCTCCTAACAGTATTATTTATTCTATCCTTAATTTTGTCTATGACTGGGCAGGCATGGAGCGCAAAAGACATGTTGAGAGCATTGCAGACCGAGTTCGTAAGAGGGGGCGGATCACCGGTCCACATGATTGACGATGATGCTCACTGGTTCACTAGCCTTTTGTTGTTTTACTGTTATGCTTAATGCTATGTAATGTTAATTATGATGTATAGCTCCTTTTTGTATGGCCGCATGTAGCGATGACCTATTTTGCTGTTTTGGTTGTACATATGCTGTAAATATACGCACTGGTTACTTGTTGAATGCTATATATTTTAGGCGTGAATCATGTTGATTCACTACCTTTTACTTCAAAAAAAAATTGTGCTAATAGTGTTACTTGGTGTTAAGAAAGGAAAATTTGCCACACATTCTAACTTGCAATGCTTTGGCTTATTGGGTATGGATCCTAAATTCAAAGCCCGAAGATACTTCTGTAAATGGGAAAAGGATATATACGTACTTTATTTTATACTCTCTGGAAATTCTTCCTCCTTCCTGAAGTTGAACGTGAGAAAGGAAATTAAAGCAACAGCTACATCCTTTCTCATAAATTTTCAAATTAATCTCTTATTCAAATTGAGAAAGAAAAGAGAATTCAGTCATCTCAATCTTGTTCTTATCAAAGTTTAGATTAGTTTATTCTTCATCAGGTTGTTTTAGGAATATGAGAAAAGAACAGTGAAGCTTTCAGGTGCTTTGCTTGTCACTGTATCTTCATCCCCAAGTGTCTCAGAATCATTCCTTGTAAACTAGCCTTGATGATCTAATCTCATGTGAGTTTTGCAACTCATGCTTTCTAGTTAATTATATTTTTTAATTTATCTGTGTTGAGTTTGTCAAGAATATGTAGTTACAATAAATTCTTATTCATCTATAATTCAGCTATGTGAAACAACTTGAAGTCCAAATTTGGGCTGTTATAACTTGATCAGTTCTTGACGGAATAGTGCTAGTTTTGTTGCAACGCAAAGTAGTGTCTCTGGTTTATATGTTTGCAAAATTTTAGCTCGTTCTGATCATCATTACTATCTAAAAACTATTGCCGAAGTTGTATATGGGCTGTGTTTCAAACCTTGTGCAATTCTTCTAGGTTGGGTCGACTGATAAGTTGACCCATCCCATAGTATTGTCCACCCTAGGGTCGATCCATTGGTCGAAGCATACAATGCAAATAGGGGCAAGAAATTCTTCTGCCTGCTGCATGTGTTGCTTCATATTTTTATCTATTGTTGGGTTGTTTCCTATTGAATTTCTTAGGCCTCTCTATTCGAAAAATACAAATATCATACTGAATTCACATTATTGAATTATATCATATTAAAACCAAAATCAATATAAAAGTATAAATTTTACCAAAAACCATCGAACTTATCTTTGATTTTGAAATCGAAAAGATAAAGTCTGATCAAAAGTAAACTTGTTAAGGTGGTTACAAGTATTTAATACTATCAGCAAAATTTGTTTTCTTGTACTCTATTAGTAAGCACTGAATAAAAGAAAAAACGGGTACTTTAAGTGCAAAATAAATAATCTATGGAAAACATGAAATTTTGAGGTTCAAATATCAAGCTTTTATTTCCAACCATACAATTAATAACACTTATTACATAAATGGTATTTTATTGAACAACCCCCCATACATGTTCTACTTCATGCAATATTGTAACATGCCAAACATAAGTTGCATCCATTGGCATATCAAATGGTCCAACACTAAGATATATGTCATTAGTTTGGATCACTGTAACTGAGGACCTCTAAATTTTGTCCTACCACCAGACGGTGGATTAGACGGAGGTGGAGGCTTTGGTATCTTGGGTGGCTTAGGATATGGTCGTTTCCTCTTCATCATTTGATGGCCTATATGTATTGGTTTATGCAAAATATAATCTAATGAACTCTCACCATATAATGTAGTAATCTGTTCTCGGACCAGCAAGAGGTGGAGGCTTCAAAATCTTTGGTGGCTTAGGATATGGTCTTTTTCTTTTCATGAATTGGTGGTCCATGAACAATTGTGTATTACCATTATTTCCTAGTAAACCATCTCTTTCTAATGAACTAAAACGAGTATTAGGTGGAGATGGAGGTGGTGGCTTTGGTATCTTTGGTGGCTTTGGATACGGTCGTTTTCTCTACATTAGAGTGTGATCTTTAACCAAAGTTGCATCCTCCTTAATTGATGATGCTTCCTGTGTAGTTTGCGGAGGAGATGGAGGTGGAGGCTTTGGTATTTTTGGTGGTTTAGGATAAGGCCTTTTACGTTTCATCAACTTATGATCGACAAAAGATGTGCTATCTTTTTCAAATGGATCACTTCTATCCGCTGAACTAAACATACTATTTGGAGTAGATGGAGGAGGAGGCTTTGGTATCTTTGGAGGCTTAGGATAGGGACTTTTCCTTTTCATCAAAAGATGATTATCAAATGATAATTCATGGTCATCTTCTCTTAACAATGTACTTGCATATGAGGAATCAACTTCGAAAAGTGTATGGGGGCGATGATATGAATTATTGTGTTTGTCTTCCATGAGATAATTGTATCAAATTCTTAGAATTTACAAGGTAATATGGAATTCCAGTTTGCTCATTACACTTTATAGAGCTAAATAGAAATGTTAAAAGGAAGCAAAATAATGCAATATTCCGAAAGAATATATTGCCCATTGAGATGTATAACTGTGACATAGAAGCTTATGGATATTTATAGAGTTTGAAGAAAAAGTAATTATATCCTTGTACAATTTACTTAAGTATCAACCCGTATTACAAAATATCTCTTGCTAGGAAATGGTACTCATTAAATTCAAATTTATTTTTATGATGCACTGTCTTCAAGTGTTTACCACTACTTTTTTACTTAATTAATTAGTGTTGCAAAAAGCTAATGAATAGTTTCAACCATTAAATATGAGAAGTTATTTAAAAAAGTAGTAATCTATGAATTATAATGCTTGTTGGTTAATAAAGTGCTATGAAACTACTTAAGTCTTATCAAGACATATATGTAACAACATGTAAATTAATTGTATTTAGGAAGATAATTCTTTGTATCTAAGTAAATTATTAGCATGAAGCAAATAAAATTGGGTATTCGAATAAATGTTTAAAAGATAAATTTTAAAAGCAATGGTTTTGGGGTTGTAGTAAACGATGCTCTAGTAGGATTTGTTTTTAAACCCATGAATAATAGTTAAACTAGAAACATATAGTTAGACTTGTGACATTCATCAAGTACTTCCCTTCTGAGCACAGAAATTTCTGGTACACAAATTCGCCCTTGTAATCTTAGGACCCCTTGGCAATCTAGGCTGAAATCTGAAGTTTTGCCTTCTCGGATCCGTTGACTTATTCTTTTAATAAATTCATCGTCTTTCTGAAGAACGGCGATCTTATCTTCCAAGGAAGAAGTAACGATAAAACTGGCGATGATTTCATTCTTTCTACTGAGCGCATCCGCCACAACATTGGCTTTCCCCGGAGTGTACAGAATCTCAAAATCGTATGCTGCAAGGAATTCTAACCACCACTGTTGTCTCAAGTTCAGATCTTTCTGAGTGAAAAGATACTTCAATGATTGATGATCGGTTAATAGTTCGAACTTCTCACCCAATAAATAATGCCTCCAGATTCTCAAAGCAAACACAATAGCTAATAACTCAAGATCATGAGTTGCATAGTTCCTTTCATGCGGCTTCAGCTAACGGCTAGCATAAGCGACCACTTGGCCTTTTTGCATTAATACTGCGCCAAGCCCTCTAATAGAAGCATTTGTCCATACAGTCAAGTCCTGGTTGCCTTCTATAATTGTCAACACTGGAGCAGTTTTCAATTTCAGATTCAGCTCCTGGAAAGCTTCCTCAAATTCGGGAGTTTATCTGAATTTCTCATGCTTCTTTGTAAGCTTTGTTAATACACTGGATATCTTTGAAAAATCCTTAACGAACTTCCATTAGTAACTACGCAATCCAAGAAAACTTCGAATTTCTATGGGGGTAGTAGGCTGTTTCCAGTCCTGAGTCGCTGTAATTTTGCTTGGATCCACATCAATTCCTTCTTTTGATACCACATGGCCAAGGAACTTAACTTCATCTTGCCAGAAGATACACTTAGATAATTTAGCTTTCAAGACATTTCTTCTCAGAATTCCTAGCACTTATTCTAAATGTTTTGCATGCTCGCCTTCTGACATGGAGTAGATTAAGATATCATCGATGAAGACCAGAAAAAATTTATTCAAGACACCACGGAACACTCTATTCATAAGATCGACGAAGTATGCTGGAGCGTTACACAAGCCGAACGGCATTACTAACCATTCATAGAATAAATCGGGACCCCCTGAAGGCTGTCCAAGGAACACAGTCTTCGGCTATACGTAATTGGTGGAAACCTGTAGCTAGGTCCATTCTGGAGAATACTCTTGCCCCATTTAATTGATCTAAAAAATCATCTATTCATGGCAATGGATATTTATTCTTCAATGTCTGCTTATTGAGATCTCCGTAATCAATACACAGTCGTAGAGTACCGCCTGATTTCGGGACAAACACTACTGCTGCTCCCCAATCTGAAAAGCTTGTTCTGATCAGACCTTTCCAAAGCTATTCTCGAGTTTGGCTACCGAACTCTTCCTTTTCTTTCAGGGCCATTATTCGAATTGGATGTACTACTTGTCGGGCATTCGGAATTAGATCGATTCTGAATTCAATCTCTCTCTGCGGAGGTAAGTTTTTGAATTCTTCAAACACATCCGCATAGTTTTTAACAACCGGAATGTTTTCTAATGAAGTGGGAATAACTTCCAAAGCAGACCAAAATTCTTTTCTATCTGGATCTGAACCGAGACATGGTATAGTGATATGCCCATCTTTTGTTTTAACTTTAACAATTCTTTCGGCACATCTAGCTTCGGCATTATATTTTATCAACCAGTCCAGCCCCAGTATAACATCAAATTCGTAAAAGTCCATGACAATCACTTTAAAAGGAAATCAATAACATGAATATGAGGCGGGTACATTACAATATGAGCTGAGAATAATAGAACCTCCTATCGGATTTAGAACTTTAGTTGGTTCTTTATGCTTCCTTTGATTCAATTTTAACTTGTGAACTGGGTTACTAGAAATGAAACTACGTGATGCACCAGTGTCAAAAAGTACAGAAACAGGAATATTTTTAATTGTAAGGGTACCTCCCAAGATGTCGGGTTTACCTGATCCATCAGTGATAGCTGGTGGGTTTTCCCCGTCATAAAAATGTGTCGCCTGTGCATTCTTCTTCAAAGGACAATTCCTGCTACAGTGCCCCTTCTGATGGCAGTTGTAGCATTCAGCTGAGCTGTGGGGGTTCGGATTTGAGCTTCCCGGGTTTGCCTTCAGTCTCTTTAGGGCAGTGCATACATTAGAATAATGCCCCTTCTTACCATAATTGTAACAACTGCCTTTGGGTATCTTACCAACTTGCTGAGTAGCGGCTGCTGCATTGCTGGACTCGGGCTGATCTCCCGAAGCTTTACACTTATTTCCTGCCTGGCTCTTAGCGCGGTCAAGATTGGAGTTCCTCTCATCCAAATCTTCGTAGTTACAGGCCATCTCTACAAATTATGAAAATGGAAGCTTGATGTTACTCATGGCCCGGTCCTGGTACTTGCGCTATAGCCCCAGTATAAACCTCTTATTCTTAGCTTTAGATGTCAAGATGAGCTCTGGAGCATAACGTGATAGCTATGTGAATTTTTTTAGATAGTCTTGAATAGAGCGGTCTCCCTGCTGGAGATTAGCAAACTCATCACGCATACGCTCTAATGCTTGCTCGGGGATGAACTTCCCCTTGAACAGTGTCTTGAACTCCTCCCAGGTCCTTACAGTATCCTCCTCATCCTTAGAGGTGATGGCATCCCACCACAATTCGGCCTCCTCCTATAAAAGCCAAGCGCCCATAAGTGCTTTGTCGTGGGTTCCAAGTCTCATGCTAGCAAAAATCTTCTCGCATGTCTTCAACCATGCCAAAGCCTCTGTTATGGTGCCCACTGTTTCAAATCTCGTAAATATCGCCTGAGATCTCCTCCGAGATATCGTTTTGGGCTCCTTCCGAAACGAAACAGCAAATATCACTCTAAATCTCCTTTCGAATATATTCCCCGAGATATTGCAATATCGAATGATATATCAACCGAGACGAAATACTGGAATATCGTCCGAGATCTTAGTTTTTTAGGTTAAAATTTAAATTTGTGCATGAACTAGAACTATAGTTAAAAAAACTCAGATCTAGCCATATCAATCTTTTGTTATTTTACATTTTGCAAGTTAAATGACCATATTGTATGTTTGTATATGTTTTACAATGCTTATGATTTTCATATTCGTATTTTTACATACATGTTACTTATGAAATTATGTATTTTATGGTCTATTTATGTTGAATTTTTTAATGTTTTGAATCCTTTTAATGTTTCCTGTCTAATAATATTCTTGTTTTAAGCATATTGCGATTTAGAGTATGAATGATCTTTCGCAAAATAAAGAATAAAAAAGTTATTTTGCATTTTAAGTTTAAATTACTATGTTTTTGGTAGCATTCATAAAAATAATTTTGTTAAAATATCATTTTTAACATATCATGTACCCCGAGATTGTTCCGATATGAACTTTCAGACCCGAGATGAAAATCCGAGACGAACTCCTGAGTTAGACTCATCTCGTCCGAGATTTCCACCGATACGAGACCGAGTCTATATAATCCTCGAGACGAAATGCGACCGAAATCCGAGATTTAAAACCTTGATGGTGCCAATGCCAGAAAAGGGTTTTCTCCGAGGTTTCTGTACCTCTTTGCTACTCGATCAAGATTGAAGTCCTGAGGTGCTGGTGGTTGAATCATAGGACCCTGTTCTGCTATGGGGATATTCCCCCGTCCTCCATCTCTGCCTGCTCGGCCTCCTCAGCCTCTCTGGCTGCAGCTGCTCGTGTAGCCATCAAGTCAAGTACTGTATAAGCAAGAAAAGAGTCAAGCTCACAGAAATGATAACTTTCATATGTGATAAAGTTGGAGAACATAAGGAACGGTAATGATGTACTGATCAAATTGTTTTGCTATTCTGCTTAGCTCATTCTAGGACATTACTAATCCTATCTCTAATGAGCCACTCGCCTTAGAACACTACTGATTCTATCTTGACGAGGTGTTTAATGTGTTAAATTCCAGAACTAAGGTTAACCAAAGCTGTGATACCAACTGTGACGATCCCGAATCCCGTGTGACGGTTTTAAGGATAATCATTGGAATATAATACATTAATCAACATTAGCAGAGTACAGATAATAGCAAAAACAATAAATAGAATAATTTGACATAGATATGACAGCGGAATCATAACATGTAACAACATTAGAATAACACAACGTAGGATCTAACTTAGTAAATAAAAGGGGAATGATTAGTCAACATCGCCATAGGCGGAATATATACATACTGTGAGACATAATAAAGGTATCAGTCTACATCGCCTGCGGCGATACATATACATAAGATAATAAATACCAGAAGTAAAACAGTCTGCATCGCCATAGGAAGAATCATATACATAAGATAAGGATAGCGGAAAGTCAATAGCCAAAATATAAATCTAATCCACGCCATCAAGCAAAAAGCGCACTCCGTACTGCAGTGCTAAGCCAAATCAACCTGTCATCTGTCAACTAGGTTGCCCATGTGAAAATAAGTGCACCCGAGTTTGCAAAGTGAAACAAACAACGAGTCAGTCATGGGACTGGTCTGAGCAATCTACTTAACTGGTTAAACAACAGTAATAAGGCAAATCATAGCACCACGCCACATTCACGGAACGGGTTTACTCTAGTGATTGACAGTGCATTTAAAACAAAGTAAATTCTTTTAAAAAACGCGATGCTTTTAAAAAGAATGAAGCCGTTGTAAGACTCAAGTGCCATCACACAATGCAACGCAAACCGGAGGATAGAGTTTTACCTTATAATGGCCAAATATGCTTAATACGTGTAAAGCAAAATCATTTGATATTATTACTAGTGCATATATTTTTCAAAAACGAATATCATCATAAATATCAATCATAGACGACATGAGCATCCCATGCCACTATGTCGCTATACATAAGTTACAATCGAATTCATTATCTCGTATTGGAATTTGGATTTCCGTCATGAGTCGAGGAAAGGTGCAAGCTCCTCAGGACTACACACTCTAGGTAACCCTTGGATCTTCAGGGCCGGTCCACACTTACATTAGTGGATTAGTATTCCTAAACACATTTTTCCCGGTCCTAACAGACCTAATATCGAGGCGCCTCATTCCAACATCCACATCGGGAAAGATAATATAAATGTCAGCCAGTTTAAGCACTGACACTACCGCTAGCTAGAAAGAAAAGTCGTGCTCTCCCTGCAGTCCTTATCCCGTTTTTGACTCATACCAAGGTGTGAGGCTCGCGAATCCACGCTATACACAAAGCCAGGCCATGTAGGCCGTGCTTTGATCATCGAACACAAGACTTTGCTTTGCAACAGAAGCCTTGTTCACTGCATCTTGGCATGCCACACAGGCAATTCACTCCATACGACTTATTTCTATCGATATATAACCTCTGAGCTCGTACGTCTCAGAGAAGGGCGTTAAGCAAGAGAAAAAATTCTCTACCGCCAAACAGATATATATTTAACAGAGATCAATCGGTACAGAACAAAATCCAATGTCAGACACATAGTCTATTTACAAGTCCGTTCTGGGTCTGAACGAAACCGAAGGCACCATATTCCTCGTACATCCGTACAATCAACACATATGTCCAGACGGCTACTACTTCCGTTCCTTCAAGGTAGCTACTCCAATCGGGAACCTCAGCAGCGCCCATCCATCCGATATGAAGATCATCGGTCTTGAACCGTCTTTATATTTTAGACTTCGAATCGTTCGATCAATTATTTGAAATGAGGGTTAGCTTGGCCTTTTCAAATAATTAACGTATAATTAGAATTCAAATCAATTCTTTCCATGGTTATATTATTCGACATTCACATTTCAGTTCTTTAGTATAATTTTCATGTCAACCACATACAACCATCAAATATTTAACAAATCAAGCAAATTTGGTTTATTTCCAATCCATGTCGCTTATAATATTTTATAACAATTTTTCGCCATTTTTTTTATTTAAAAATGGCCTTATTTAATTAAACGACGTTTCAGGTCGTGCCGTGGCACTGGCGCTGTTTTTCCCCAAAATTGTTTTACACATATCGGGAGATCTATCTGTTGGATTTCTACAAAGTTTATATCACTGGGAAGATATTCCCAAAGCGAACACAACGGTTCCAGTTTCGTGAAAATCCGATGGTCGGATCTTCAACACTAGTCGTTTGAAGTTACAGTTTCAAAACACGAATTGCAGCGTCGTTATTCGATTTAATTTAATTATATTTATATTCATATATAAATATAAATGATTCTGGCGCTGTTTTTCTTCAGATTTGGGTTAAAAATTCCAGACAATCCAACCGTTGGATTTTTACAAAGCTGGTGCCGTCGGAAAGATATTTCCAAGGCAAACCCAACGGTTTGGTTTCGGGGAAAATCCGATGGTCGGATCTCTCGTACTAATCGATTGAAGTTACGATTTCAAAACACGAACTACATGTCCTCGATTCCTTTCAATTCTATTTATATATATATATATATAGTTCATTCTGTAATTTCAATATCGCTTTCACTTCAAATATTTCACTAACGCCTTTATATTTGAAAAAAATTCGCCATAACCTCCTTTGTACGGGAAGGGGTTTGGAAATTTATTGGGCCGTATTAGGTACCCAATAAATCCTATAAAGCATACACATATTTATAGTGATATATTCTGGTGTTTACAGGGGAGCGTGTATAGATAATAACTCCAGAGAATAAATTCTCGTCACCCTGTCTGAGCCTGAGGGAGTGTGTATTTTTAATTACTCCAGAGGATAAATCCTCGTCACCTCGTCCCTTGTGGGAAATAAATAACCCATGTGCGGTATCTAATAACTAGAGAGACGTGATTATTGTCAACTCCAGACCCATGTGGGGTTTTTATTATTCTGGCAATTTATCTTTATATTTTATATAGTCCATATCAGTCATCAGTTCAACCTGTAATATATAACCGTCGCCATACAAGCCTCTCGCTCGTATGGTAAATCTTCAACCTCGTCACACAAGCTCCAAATGCTTATGTGGTATATGATGAAGTATGCCTACCGTCAAGAAGTATGCCATGTAGTGTAGTTCAAAATTTATTGTTACTATCATGTGGCGATGTTTATTTATTACACACAGAATAACCAGCACTTCGCATCCAATGGCATTCACAGGAGTTGATATAAAAATAAAATTGCGTAGCCAACTCATTAAGGCTTACCTATTTGTCGGGCATGCAAATAATTTCTTTACTCAACTGCTAATCCATTTTCTCTGTTCAACACATGTGTGTGTGTGTGTGTGTGTGTGTGTGTGTGTATGCAGAACAAAGCTAATAATAATATTTCTAGCGAATAAATATTTATTTCAACATTTGTGTATTTTTAGCGTGGCGTATACATGATAAAAGTAATATTTTTATCATTAGAAATATTTATTCAACACATGAATGTTTTTAACACTTCCTATTCACAATAAAAATGTAATTTTTATTGTTTAATCAATTTATTTAAAATACGAATAACATTCAACACATGGATTTCTATTCAACGAACGAATTTCTATTTAACATATGAATGTTCTTTATAGTTTGTATATATATATATATATATATATATATATATATATATATATATGATTTTAATTGTTAAATCTATTTATTTAAAATACGAACGCCATTCAACACATGAATTTCTATTCAACGAATGAATTTCTATTCAACACATGAATGTTCTCTATAGTTTTTATATATATAAAAATGTGATTTTTATTGTTAAAGCTATTTATTTAAAATACGAATGCCATTCAACAAATGAATTTCTATTCAACGAATGAATTTCTATTCAACACATGAATTTTCTTTATAGTTTGTATATATATATGTGATTTTTATTGTTAAAGCTATTTATTTAAAATACGAACACCATTCAACACATGAATTTCTATTCAACGAATGAATTTCTATTCAACACATGAATGTGGTTCCAACATATGAAAATAATTTCAACAAATGAAAATTATTCTAACACATGAATATTTTAGATAATTTCGGCAGCATAATGGCAGAGTAGTTAAAACCGGGACCATCCCTAGTACGGCTCCTCGCTCTACCTTAAAAGCTCGTGGTTTTTTACAATAGGGATTCATGCATCTAGTTCGCACGCATGCGGCATGTTTTATTTTTATTTCCATAATTATATTCTAATTTGTTTCAACCACAAGAGGATATTTTTCAACCACAAAGGTATTTTTCAACCTCAAAGGTATTTTTCAACCACAACATCAACCACAAACAATTAGTTTCAACCATTCGTCATACTACATATTTTCACGCCAATCACAAGCAATAAATATCGTCCATGGTTTGTGGATGAGGGGGCTGTATATATATATATATATATATATATATATATATATATATATTTCACTTTCATTTCAACACTATTCAAAGCATATATGTTTCATACAACGCTTGTATAATTTATACATCGCTCATATAACTTATACAGCACATGTACATGAGGTATACAATGCGTATATAATTTACACTTCGCTTATATAATTTATACAACACGATTTCTTCACACAATTTAATTTTGATTTCTCACATTGGTTTTCGAGGTGCTAAAAATCGTAGATAGCTCAGAAAAATCCGCGGTCTCTTCTAGATGGTAGAGAGCCTCCTTGCGGTCCCGATGTTTCCTGTTTCATCGCATTTCGTCAACACGTGATAAAGATATAATTTTTCAAAGTTTGTAATACTTAAAAGTGTTATTTTTAATTCAGAAAAATTAAAGCCGCTCACCTCTGTAATCCTTCGAAACTAGGTTTTAAATTTTCCTCGATCCATGAAGTGTTGTCACGATCAGGTGCTGCAGCGTCAAAGAGCTTCGAACAAGGTTTCCAACGCCAGTGGTGGCACCCAACTCGGTGGTCCCTGTAGCGCACGGCGGAGCTCCAAAGTCGACGCCTTCCTCGAGGTAATTCGACGCAAATATCCCTCTATACTAGGCGAAGGTTGTATGGATTTATAGAGGAGGGAGAGGCGAACGAAAAACTCAACCGGAGATGGGGCTGAAAGTGGAAGTGGCGGCGGCGATTAGTTCGGGAAGATGGGAGCAACTTCCATCGTTCGGGGGGGGGGGGGGTTAATCGAGTTTGACCGGTGAACGAGAAGTGAGAGAGAAAGAGGGGGGTTGGCCCATGTAATTTTATTTTTAATTTATTTTAAATTCAAAAATATCTTCTTGTCTAAACGAACACCAATTTCAACCCAACGACTATCGGCACTAGCTAAATACCCCCATCCCGGACACAATGGGATATGTTTCGTTGACCAATTCCACTGTTATAGTCAATTATTTTTTAAATTAAAGTATAAAACATTTAATATTCAATTTGAATGTACATTTCAATTTTCCAGGGCCACAAACTGATTCGAAAAATTCTAGAAAAATAAATCTAGCTATGTTTTGACGACACGGTCCCAACAAAAGTGGTTTCGTCGAATTCCGAGGTCATTTGCAAAATGTCTATTTTCAAAGGCTATATATTATATATATATATATATTATATATAGCGACCTTTCTGAAAATTCATTTGGCCATAACTTTTGATTCCCGCTATGAAACTTCGATTTTTCAGATTCGTTAGAAAGGTATTCATAAACAGATTTAAATATTTTTGGTTTCGCTAAAATATGTTATAATTTCCAATCGGTACAGTCAGTCAAAGTTTGAATTCAAATTTTCAAACCGCCTCCCTATTTCCAATTCATTATTTTATTGAAATATTCTATTTCAATTGTTTAAATTCTTTGAAAATAACCAATTTTATAAATTTTAAATTGGCTCGCAGTTTCCGGGTTGTCACAATCTCCCCTACTTAAAACTTTTCGTCTCCGAAAAGGAAACAATAGTACAGAAGGAAACAAAATGTAAATGCAAAGTATTGTAAAGGTACCTTGCACCGGAGTTAGTCAGAGATGTCCACTCTGCATTTGTGGTAGGCTTGCTTAATGCTTTCCTCAGTCTCCCAAGTACAGTCTCTAGGTTCACTACTGCACTGCACTTTAACTAAATCAACCTTTTTGCTCCTGAGCTATTTAATTTCTTTGCCAACAATCTTTAATGGCTCCCTTCTGACTGCTAATTCTGGAGTAATTTCCAAGTCCTGTTGCGCTTCTTCTTCTACAACAAGATCCGGATCATGCACATGTTTTCTGAGTTGAGATACGTGGAACACATCATGCACTCCAGGCAACCAATTAGATAATGAAACCCTATAAGCAAGAGTTCCAATTCGTACAAGTATAGGAAAGGGACCAATAAATCTCGGTGCCAACTTCCCAGTTTTGCCAAATCTAATTACTCCCCTCATCGGAGAAACTCTTAAATACACATAATCGCCAACAGCAAATGACAAATCTCTTCTTCTCGCATCAGCATAACTTTTATGTCGGCTTTGTGCGGTTTTCAATCGCTTCTTGATGAAATCGACTTTATTTGTTGCTTCTCGAATTATATCGGGCCCCAGCACAAGTTTTTGCCGGGTTCTACCCAACATGCAGGAGATCTGCACGGTCTACCGTATAATGCTTCAAATTGAAACATTCCCAAACTTGCTTGATAGTTATTGTTATTAGAGAATTCTGCCAAATGTAAGTGATCCTTCCATGACCCGCCAAAATCAATAATACAAGCCCAAAGTAAATCTTATAGAATTCTATTCACCCGCTCAGTTTGGCCGTCTGTCTGAGGGTGATAAGCGGTGCTTAGATTCAATTTGGTTCCCAATTAGGTCTGGAATGCTTCCCAGAATTTTCTAGTAAATAGTGGATCTCTATCACTGACTATACTAAGCGGCACTCCATGCAGTTTAACTATTTCTTTGAAGTAAATATGCGCTAAACTTTGAGCCGTTCTATTGGATCTGACAGGAATGAAATGGGCAGTCTTCGTGAAGCGATATACGATCACCCAAATATTGTCGTTTCCTTTCTTAGTTTGAGGCAAACCACCTATGAAGTCCATGGAAATCTGCTCCCACTTCCATCCTGGAATATCTAATGGTTGTAATAACCCCGCCAATTTCTGCTGATCGCTCTTAACTTGTTGGCAGATGGGACACTGGCTAACATATATTGAAATGTCCCTTTTTAACGACTTCCACCAGAATGTGCGCTTAGTATCATTGTACATTTTGCTCACTCCCAGATGGATACTCAGTTTAGACTTTTGACATTCATCATGTACTTCCCTTCTGAGCTCAGAAATTTCTGGTACACAAATTTTCCCTTGTAATCTTAGGACCCCTTGGCTATCTAGGCTGAAATATAAAGTTTTGCCTTCTCTAATCCGCTGACTAATTCTTTTAATAAATTCACCATCTTTCTGAAGAACGGCAATCTTATCTTCCAAGGAAGAAGTAGCGATAAAACTAGCGATGATTTCATTCTTTCTACTGAGCGCATTCGCCACAACATTGGCTGTCCCTGGAGTGTACAGAATCTCAAAATCGTATGTAGAAAGGAATTCTAACCACCACTGTTGTCTCAAGTTCAGATCTTTCTGAGTGAATAGATACTTCAAGGATTGATGATCGGTAAATAGTTCGAACTTCTCACCTAATAAATAATGCCTCCAGATTCTCAAAGCAAATAGGATAGCTAATAACTCAAGATCATGAGTTGCATAGTTCCTTTTATGCGGCTTCAGCTGACGGCTAGCATAAGCAACCACTTGGCCTTTTTGCATTAATACTGCACCAAGCCCTCTAATAGAAGCATCTGTCCATACAGTCAAGTCCTGGTTGCCTTCTATAATTGTTAATACTGGAGCAGTTGTCAATTTCCGTTTCAGCTCCTGGAAAGCTTCCTCACATTCGGGAGTTCATTTGAATTTCTCATGCTTCTTTGTAAGCTTTGTTAATACACCGGATATCTTTGAAAAATCCTTAATGAATTTCCGATAGTAACCAGCCAATCCAAGAAAAGTTCGAACTTCTATGGGGGTTGTAGGATTTTTCCAGTCCTAAATTGTTGTAATTTTGCTTGGATCCACAGAAATCCCTTCTTTTGACACCGCATGGCCAAGGAACTTAACTTCATCTTGCCAGAAGATACACTAAGAAAATTTAGCTTTCAAGACATTTCTTCTCAGAATTCCCCGCACTTGTTCTAAATGTTTTGCATGCTCGCCTTCTGACTTAGAGTAGATTAAGATATCATCGATGAAGACCAGAACAAATTTATTCAAGACACCATGGAACACTCTATTCATAAGATCGACGAAGTATGCTGGAGCATTACACAAGCCGAACGACATTACTAACCATTCGTAGAATAAATCGGGATCCCTGAAGGTTGTCAAAGGAGCACAGTCTTTGGCTATACGTAATTGGTGGAAACCTGTAGCTACGTCCATTCTGGAGAATACTCTCGCCCCATTTAATTGATCTAGCAAATCATCTATTCGCGACAATGGATATTTATTCTTCAATATTTGCATATTGAGATCTCTGTAAACAACACATAGTCGTAGAGTAACGTCTGATTTCGGGACAAACAATACTGCTGCTCCCCAATCTGAAAATCTTGGTCAAATCAGACCTTTCCAAGGCAATTCTCGAGTTTGGCTACCCAACTCTTCCTTTTCTTTCAGGGCCATTCTTCAAATTGGATGTACTACTGGTCGGGCATTCGGAATTACATCGATTCTGAATTCAATCTCTCTCTGCGGAGGTAAGTTTTTGTCTTCTTCAAACACATCCGCAAAGTTTTTAACGACCGGAATCTTTTCTAATGATGTGGGAATAACTTCCAAAGCAGACCAAAATTCTTTTCTATCTGGATCTGAACCGGGACATTGTACAGTGATATGCCCAAGTTTTGTTTTAACTTTAACAATTCTTTCGGCACATCTAACTTCGGCCTTATATTTTGTCAAGCAGTTCAACCGCAGTATAACATCAAATTCGGAAAAGTCCATGACAATAGCTTTAAAAGGAAATCAATAACAAGAATATGAGGCGGGTACATTACAATATGAGCTGAGAATAATAGAACCTCCTATCGGATTTTGAACTTTAATTGGTTCTTTAAGCTTCCTTTGATTCAATTTTAACTTGTGAACTGTGTTACTAGAAATGAAGCTACCTGATGCACCAGTGTCAAAAAGTACAGAAACAAGAATATTTTTAATTGTAAGGGTACCTCCCAAGACGTCGGGTTTACCTGATCCATCGGTGATAGCTGGCGGGTTTTCCCCGTCATAAACTTGTGCCACTTGTGAATTCTTCTTCAAAGGACAATTCCTGCTATAGTGCCCATTCTGATGGTAGTTGTAGCATTCAGCTGAGCAGCGGGGGTTCGAATTTGAGCTTCCTGGGTTTTCCTTCAGTCTCTTTGGGGCGGTGCATACATTAGAATAATACCCCTTCTTACCACAATTGTAACAGCTGCCTTTGGGTATCTTACCAGCTTGTTGAGTAGCAGCTGCTGCATTGCTGGACTCGGGCTAATCTTCCGAAGCTTTGCGCTTATTTCCTGCCTGGCTCTTAGCGCGGTCAAGATTGGAGTTCCTCTCATCAAAATCTTCGTAGTTACAGGTCATCTCAACAAGTTCTGAAAATGGAAGCTTGATGTTATTCATGGCCCGGTCCTGGTACTTGCGCTATAGCCCCAATACAAACCTCTTATTCTTAGCTTTAGATGTCAAGATGAGCTCGGGAGCATAACCTGATAGTTGTATGAATTTGTTTAGATAGTCTCGAATAGAGCGGTCTCCCTGCTGGAGATTTGCAAACTCATCACGCATACGCTCTAATTCTTGCTCGGGGATGAACTTCCCCTTGAACAGTGTCTTGAACTCCTCCCAGGTCCTTACCGTATCCTCCTCATCCTCAGAGGTGATGGCATCCCACCACAATTCGGCCTCCTACTGTAAAAGCCAAGCGCCCATAAGTGCTTTGTCGTGGGTGCCAAGTCTAATGCTAACAAAAATCTTCTCGCATGTCTTCAACCATGCCAAAGCCTCTGTTACAGTGCCAATTCCAGAAAAGGTTTTGCCTCCGAGGTTTCTGTACCTCTTTGCTATTCGATCAAGATCGAAGTCCTGAGGTGTTGGAGGCTGAATCATAGGACCCTGTTCTGCTACGGGGATATTCCCCCGTCCTCCAGCTCTGCCTGCTCGGCCTCCTCGGCCGCCTCTGGCTGCAACTGCTCGTGTAGCCATCAAGTCAAGTACTGTATAAGCAAGAAAAGAGTCAAGCTCGCAGAAATGATAAGTTTCATATGTGATGAAGCAGGAGAACATATGGAAAGGTAATGATGTACTGATCAAATTGTTTAGCTATTCTGCTTAGCTCATTCTAGGACATTACTAATCCTATCTCTGATGAGCCACTCGCCTTAGAACACTACTGATTCTATCCTGACGAGGTGTTTAATGTGTTAAATTCCAGAACTAAGGTTAACCAAAGCTCTGATACCAACTCTGACGATCCTGAAACCCGTGTGACGGTGTTAAGGATAATCATTGGAATATAACACATTAATCATCATTAGCAGAGTATAGATAATAGCAAAAACAATAAATAGAATAATTTGAAATAGATATGACAGCGGAATCATAACATGTAACAACATCAGAATAACACAACGTAGGATATAACTTAGTAAATAAAAGGGGAATGATCAGTCAACATCGCCATAGGCGGAATATATACGTACAGTGAGACATAATAAAGGTATCAGTCTACATCGCCTGTGGCGGTACATATACATAAGATAATAAATATTGGAAGTAAAACAGTCTGCATCGCCATAGGCGGAATCATATACGTAATATAAGGACAGCAGAAAGTCAATAGCCAAAATATAAATCTAATCCTCACCATCAAGCCAAAAGCGCACTCCGTACTGCAGTGCTAAGCCAAAACAACCTGTCATCTGTCAACTAGGCTGCCCATGTGAAAATAAGGGCACCCAAGTTTGCAAAGTGAAACAAACAACGAGTGAGTCATGGGACTGGTATGAGCAATCTACTTAACTGGTTAAACAATGGTAATAAGGCAAATCATAGGACCACGCCACATTCGCGGAACGGGTTTACTCCAGTGATTGCCAGTGCATTTAAAACAAAGTAAATTATTTAAAACAATTCGATGCTTTTAAAAAGAATGAAGCCGTTATAAGACTCAAGTCCCATCAAATAATGCAACGCAAACCGAAGGATAGAGTTTTACCCCATAATGGCCAAATATGCTTAATACGTGTAAAGCAAAATCATTTGATATTATGTAACAACCCGAAAATCTGGGCCAGTTTAAAAATTTTATTTTGGCAATTTTAGCGAATTTTGAATATTTAAAATATATTATTTTAAATAATATTGACGAGAAATTTATTTTGAATATAATTCGAACGTATATATTATATACGTCGTCGTTAGAATATAAATATTTATTTATAATTATAAATTGAATTTGAAATCTAACGGTTGGATTTGGAGATACGTCCAAATCAAATTCGAAAAAGGTCGCTGTAAGTGCAGTTCGATGGCCGTTAATGGAAATCGACTGTACGGGCCTTGATAAAATTATTAAAAATAGTAATAATTTGTGTAAAATCGTAAGAAATGATTTAGAAAGATTTGGGATGAAAAACTCCATATTTGAAAAGATAAAAATAGATTTTTATCGAAATGAACTAGTTTTGAACTAGAATTATAATTCTATTTATTTTTAAATAAATAAATCGAATTCGAAAAGGGTTTTAAAAATAACCAAAATTTCCAATGATTGCATTGGAGTGGATTTGAATCGAAATTGTCTTCGGAATATTTCGATGTTGGAATTCGTGATTATACAGGTGTTGTTATGGAAATTTGAAAGATGTATTTATATCGTTATTTCCAATACGACATTTGTTAGTCGTAGAATTTGATATTGAATATAAGCCGGGATATTTTCTATTCAGAGCCTTGTGTTGAATATCAAATGTGATTTGGGTTTGTCGTGAATGGTGTCTTCACTAACACTGTTCTTGAACCCAGTTGAGAAAAGATTAAATCTTTTTATTTAGATTTAATGAAGTGTACCAATTAAATGACATTTAATTGGGATTGAATTGATATTGATTTTTGGGTTTATCGTGAACAGTGTTTTAAACAACACTTGTTCTTTAACCCGATAATTAATGAATGTGACTTAGGGTTTATCGTGAACCGTGTTTTAAATGACACGGATTCTTTAACCCAGTTAAAGATTAAAACTAAGTGGAGTTTTAATGAATCTTTAATTAGATTGAAAAGATCGAGAATGGAGTATCACCAGTTTTGCTCCAGGCGATAGTTAAATCTTTAATTAGATTTGAACGTGAAATTTAGAAACTAACTGTCGGTTAGCCAAGCAGAATGGTTTTCTGGATATTGATCTGATGTTGGTTTCGGCCTTCGGGGTTAATATTTGGGGAATTATTCTCTTGATTAATTTACGGTTAGTGACTAATGAATTGGAATGAGGCGTATGTTGTGTTTGTGTAACACTTATTTAAAATATACGCGAGTTATTCGGAAAGACCGGGTTCATCCCATTCTGAATAACTGATACGACGATAAGTCGAAGATGAAGACGATGGTCGAAGACCGGAGGTCTTCACGTCGTTTGGGTGATAACTGATGATCTTGATTGGGCTGTACACCCAAGAAGATGGAAACAGTTGGGGATCGTCCAGACGTACTTGGAGATCGATGGATATGCGGGGTACTAGGTGCCTCCGGTTTCGTTCAGCCCCAGAACAGACTTGTAAATGGACTATGTGTCTGACATTGGATTTTAGTCTGTGTGATTGATTTCTATTAAATATATATCTGTTTGGCGGCGGAGAATTTATTCTCTTGCTTAACGCCTTTCTCTGAGACATACGAGCTCAGGGGTTATATATTGATGGATATCAAACGCATGGAGTGAATTGCCTGTGTGGCATGCCTAAGTGGCAATTGATCGAGGCTTCTGTTGAAAAGCAAAGTCTTGTGGTGATGATCAAAGCACGGCCTTTGTGGCGTAGCTTTGTGTAACGTTTACTTCGCGAGTTTCACACCCGGTATGAACCAAAAACGGGAGACGGACCTCAGGGAGGGCATGCGTTTCTTTCTAGTTAGAAGTGGTGTCAGTGGTTTTACACGCCCTAACGAGTTTGACTTATGTGGTTGTTGCTGTTGCGAGGCGCCTCGGTTTGATCGGACGATCCGGGTCCGATGGAGTCATTCGTTGGCTCATTTACGCCCCATAGGGCGGGGGAACGCATGTTCAGGGTTTAAGTTTAATCCACATTGGTGGACCGTCCCTGACGATCCAAGGGTCGATGCGCTCTGACCCTGAGGCTTGGGCTAGACAGTCTCGAAGTCGGTGAGGACTATCTTTTGCCTCGGTTCATAGACGGAAATCCAATTTCCAAATACGTGACATTTGCGGTTTTATTTGTAAACCTATATATGGTGACATAGTGGGATGGGGCGCTCATGCCGCCTATGATTGATACTTATGATTTGAAGTTGTTTTATACACTATGCACTTATAATAGTATCAAATGATTTGTTTTAAACGTATCAAGCATTCTTTGGCTGTTATAAGGGAAAAACCCTATCCCCCGGCTTGCGTTGCATTGTGTGATAGGACCTGGGTCTTATAACAGCTTCATTTTTCTTTATTTAGCATTGCGCTGTTTGTTTTATGCACTGGTATTCTTGGGAGGAAACCCGTTCCGTGTTATACGGCGTGGTCCCTTGATTTACCTAACTTTAAAATAAAGATTAACTGTTTTAGTTCTCACACCAGTCCCATGACTGACCTAGAGTTTATTGTTTTAACCTAAACTCTGGGTGCCCTTATTTTGACACGGGCAGCTAGTAGTTTTGGTTGTGCAGATTTATATTCACAGGATCCTGGTTTACAGCTGGAACGATATCCGGAAAGCTTTGTATCCGTATATCTCCTTATAGTTGTGTATTGTATTATTTTCCGCTGCTATGTATTTAAATGTAATTTAAATCTCTGATATTTCTGTGTAATATTCTTTTATACTCTGTATATTCTTGTAATATGATGCATTGTTGTAATATACAAAGAAATGTTCTTCCGTACGCGTTCTGATTTGTCGTGTTCTCAAACGATAGGGCGTTTCGAATGGCCTGGATCGGTTTAGCGACTGGTTCGGACCGAGCGAAATTCCTTGCCGTCACAGTTGGTATCAGAGCTTTGGTTTACCAAGCTCAGAGAACAAGATGCATTAGAACCATACGAAAGAATTCATCAGATATTGGGTTAGTAATATCCAATGGGAATGACTCGTTAGAGATGGGATCAGTAGTATCCTAGAACGAGTGTGAAGAGTATATTTTTAAAATGAAAGCCAATTTTGTTTTGAAAATTTAAAATCAATTATTCGTATTTTATTATTTATTTATATTGATTTGGACAGTCCAGTATATAAAGATTTTGCATATACGCCTTGCAAACGTATATTTAAAGTTTTAATATACTAGGTAGATATAGAATCATACTCTAGTGGCCCAAAGATGATTCTGATGACTGACTAGTCGTCATTAGTATTCATGTTCGAGTAACGAAGGTGTGATATCTATATATTTCCTATTGACTGGTGTGAGAACCAAAATTAGATAGGGCTTATTGTTGTGATTTGGCATCAAAAATGTGATTTTTGACTATATATCTAAGTTATGGATTTCAAATGATAATCACTAATTGGTTGATGATTGTGTTGTTTGTTTATTTGTTTGATAATTTTGAACCATTTAGCCTAATTGAATCAAATATTGAATTGTATTGAAAATTGGTCGCATTTGCTTGCATATACATATATATCATTGAACAGGTCATAGCAAGGAGGCTAGAGCAGAGAATAAAATTTGTTTGCCCGACAAATAGGTACATGTTTACTACATAATTTCCTGTTTTGTTTGGGTGATGATGATTTTGTGAGCCTATTGGCTAGCCGCTTGGCTTTTTCTTTTTCTTTTTGAGATCTGAAGGACCGGGGAAGCTATTTGAAATTCCCCGATGCTCCCATTGCAGGGGAGGTTATGGCGAAATTTTTCGAAAATTTAGGGTGTTAGCCAAATTTTTGAAATTTTGAAAATTCTCAGAAACTGAAAAGTTGGAGAATGGAAACCAGGTTGAGCGTAGAGTTGATTAATCAAACCACTTTCGACTTTATTCCTTTTCGGGGACGAAAAGTTTTAAGTGATGGAGATTGTAACAACCCGAAAATCTGGGCCAGTTTAAAATTTTTATTTTGGCAATTTTAGCGAATTTTGAATATTTAAAATAGATTATTTTAAATAATATCGACGAGAAATTTATTTTGAATATAATTCGAACGTATATATTATATACGTCGTCGTTAGAATATAAATATTTATTTATAATTATAAATAGAATTGAAAATGGCGCGGTAGTTCGATAATTCGATTTCAAACTTCAATTGAATGCACCGGGTGCAAAACAATCCGGATTTTAGTGAAACCAAAAATAATGAGATCTAATTGATAATATCTTTCCAACGAATCCGAATAATCAAAATTTCATAGCGGGAATCAAAAGATATGTCCAGATGAAAATGCTGAATAGTCGCTATGGAATTCAGGTCCTTAAAATTGGACATTTTGCAAACGACCTCGGATTTCGACGAAACCAGTTTTGTTGGGTCCGTGATGTTAAGTTATTGCTAGGTTTCAAATTTCATAATTTTTCGAATCAATATGTGAGCGTGGCAAAGGAAAACGCGTTTGACCAATTTCAGTTGATTTTAATCGACTGGAAATTCGCCATTTTTCAAACGGTCTCAGAATTCGGCAAAACTAGTTTTGTTAGGACCATATCGTCAATACGATGCTAGAAAATATTTTTCGAGAATGTTTAGAGTTAGTTTGTGACCCCGGTAATTTGAAATGTACGTTTAAAATTCAATATAATGATTTAAATGTAAATTTAACGGAAACTGATTGTAACAGTCGAATCAGCTTGCGATACATATCCCATTGTGTTCGGAATGGGGGTAAAATGCTAAGGACGACAGGCGGTGGGCCTCGTTTTGAGGTCATATGTAAAAGTCAACTTTTAGAATAAAAAAAATAAATAAAAAAATAAATAAAAAAAACCCCTTTCCTCCTTATCAGCCGACCCCCCCCCTTTTTATTTTATTTCTCAGAATCGATTTTAAAAAGGGAAAAAAAAAGAAGAAAAACCAGATCGCGAGGACCCTCACCCCCTGCCTCCAAGCCGCTCCGCCGCCTGACCTTGGCCACCGCCCTCCACCTCCTCTCACACTCCCCTTCTTCCTCCTCGCTCCGCTCTCCTCTTCTAATCAGCGCCGTCGCTCTCGATTTCCGAGCCTAGGAGACCGCCGAGTTTCACCCCAGTCATGGCGGCGGTGGAGCACTCCAAGGTGGTCGACAGGGTCAACTCTGATTGGCTGGCAAGGGCCTGTGGCGGAGCGCGCAAGCTCGGGAGGGGCACGAGGTTCTTGGGTTTCTGCGTTCGTACCAGAAGCAGTTGTAGAAGAAAGGTAATTCACTAATTGAAAATTTATTAACTAGTTAATGATGTTAGTTAATGATATTAAAGTTTTAAATAGGAAAATCCTATAGTTTTATAAATAAATTAGCGATTGTTTTATAAAATTAAATTAGCAATGTATTGAAAAATTAAATTAGAATAATAAAATTAGCATTACATTTAAAAATAGAATTGTTTTTGAAGATAAAATTAGCAATTGTTTTGAAATATAAACAAGATTTGCTTTCAAAATATAAAATATCGCTGTTTTGAAAATATAAAATATCGTTGTTTCGACATTTAATGTTTGAAAAATATATGAGGCTGAAATATAGATATATAATAACGATATAAAGTAGAGAATTTTTATAATGTTTCAATAGCGAACTAAAAATTCGATTTTAATATATTGAATAGCGAACTAAAAATTCGATTTTTATATATTGAATAGCGAACTAAAAATTCGATTTTTATATATTGAATAGCGAACTAAAAATTCGATTTTTATATATTGAATAGCGAACTAAAAATTCGATTTTTATATATTGAATAGCGAACTAAAAATTCGATTTTTATATATTGAATAGCGAACTAAAAATTCGATTTTTATATATTGAATAGCGAACTAAAAATTCGATTTTTATATATTGAATAGCGAACTAAAAATTCGATTTTTATATATTGAATAGCGAACTAAAAATTCGATTTTTATATAATGAATAGCGAACTAAAAATTCGATTTTTATATATTGAATAGCGAACTAAAAATTCGATTTTTATATATTGAATAGCGAACTAAAAATTCGATTTTTATATATTGAATAGCGAACTAAAAATTCGATTTTTATATATTGAATAGCGAACTAAAAATTCGATTTTTATATATTGAATAGCGAACTAAAAATTCGATTTTTATATATTGAATAGTGAACTAAAAATTCGATTTTTATATATTGAATAGCGAACTAAAAATTCGATTTTTATATATTGAATAGCGAACTAAAAATTCGATTTTTATATATTGAATAGCGAACTAAAAATTCGATTTTTATATATTGAATAGCGAACTAAAAATTCGATTTTTATATATTGAATAGCGAACTAAAAATTCAATTTTTATATATTGAATAGCGAACTAAAAATTCGATTTTTATATATTGAATAGCGAACTAAAAATTTGATTTTTATATATTGAATAACGAAGTCAAAATTCGATTTTTATATATGTAGTGGCTACGGGCGACGAAGCTGACGAAGATGCGAAAACGGCGAAGATTTCCTGCATTAGAAGTGCCGTGGAGCTAGGATAGCTATATGTGAGAATTTCTGACCTTTCAATTTCATTTCTATTTATATATATATATATATATATATATATATATATATATATATATATATATATATATACTAGGATGCAGACGGTGCTTAGTAGCACCCGACACCCGTCCACAGACCATGGACTTGTTTGTTTAGTTGAATGTTGGGTGATTGATTTATTCGTATGGTTGAATTGGAAATCGATTGAAATTGATTTGTGAATGGCGTGGGCCTTCACTAGACTGGGGATAAGGCTAGGCCTTGTCCCGTTTCTAGTATCGTGCCGTTATGCCGCCAAAATTTTCTAAAATATGTTAGAAATATAAAAATATCATTTTTATTGAATAAATGAATTGAATAGAAATTCATATGTTGGAATAAAATGTTTTATCGTTAAAAATATAATTTTTAACGTGAATGTGAATAAATAAAATATTCATTTGCAAACCAGACGGTTTGTTTATGTACACTTATTTGAAGGACATTGATTGGGTCGATAAATTTTACACATCGCCCAACTGCACAAATAAAATATTTGTTTGATTGTTTGAAACCCTACATGGGTGTTAGGATGAAATATGCAGTTCACTCATCCTGATTGATTAAATATGTCGATCGATTGATTGACAGGCTGTTATAAGCGTTAGATATCTATATTTGATGCTTATACAGTGTAGTGCACTTTGGTTGATGGTTGATTATTTTTCAATGTTATTATATACATGTGTTGTATGAAAATCCATATAATTAACTTTATATGGTAATTGATTGGGCCTCATTACAATTTAGAAAATAAAGAGTATTATAAAATAAAGGTTCATGTGTTGACAGTACTCATCCATTGAGATTGGTCATGTGTTGAACGAAATATTTTGATAATAACAACTATTTTGAAAAAGAAATATTTGAAATAGAATATTTGAAAATAGAAATTTATGAAGTCGTGTTGATTAGATTGACGCCATTTAGACGTGAACGATATTTATATCGATTTTATTCATTTTAAAATGAATATTGAAAAGTGATTTCGAAATCGAATATTTTGAAATGAATTGAATCGAAATCGAATATTTTGAAATGAATTGAATCGAAATCGAATATTTCGAAATGAATTGAATTGAAAACGATTTCGAAATGAATTGAATTGAAAACGATTTCGAAATGAATTGAATTGAAACCGATTTCGAAATGAATTGAAAACGATTTCGAAATGAATTGAATTGAAAACGATTTCGAAATGAATTGAATTGAAACCGATTTCAAAATGAATTGAAAACGAATTCAAATTGAATTGAAAACGATTTCGAAATGAAATGAATTGAAAACGAATTCAAATTGAATTGAAAACGATTTCGAAGTGAAATGAATTGAAAACGAATTCGAATTGAATTGAAAACGATTTCGAAATGAATTGAATTGAAAACGATTTCGAAATGAATTGAATTGAAAACGATTTCGAAATGAATTGAATTGAAAACGAATTGAAATGAATTCAAATTGAATTGAAATTTGAATTGAATAGAAATGAATTTTGAAACGAATTTATAAAGAAGAATTCAATTTTGATTTGAATTGAAAAGGAAGTTGAAATTGCTTTTGAAACGAATTTAAAACTATTTATATAATTATTTTTAAATAGAAATCGACGAAGTATATATTATATATATTATATATATAATATAATGGCCTGAATAGAACGCGCCGCGCCGCGGCAGTTCGTGAATTTCGACCATTTATTTCAAACGGACATTGCGGGAGATCCGACCGTCGGATTCTCCTAAAACCGGAACCGTTGGGTTCGTATCGAAAAGAGCTTTCTAATGAATGTTAGAAATTTGAAATCTAACGGTTGGATTTGGAGATACGTCCAAATCAAATTCGAAAAAGGTCGCTGTAAGTGCAGTTCGATGGCCGTTAATGGAAATCGACTGTACGGGCCTTGATAAACTTATTAAAAATAGTAATAATTTGTGTAAAATCGTAAGAAATGATTTAGAAAGATTTGGGATGAAAAACTCCATATTTGAAAAGATAAAAATAGATTTTTATCGAAATGAACTAGTTTTGAACTAGAATTATAATTCTATTTATTTTTAAATAAATAAATCGAATTCGAAAAGGGTTTTAAAAATAACCAAAATTTCCAATGATTGCATTGGAGTGGATTTGAATCGAAATTGTCTTCGGAATATTTCAATATTGGAATTCGTGATTATACAGGTGTTGTTATGGAAATTTGAAAGATATATTTATATCGTTATTTCCAATACGACATTTGTTAGTCGTAGAATTTGATATTGAATATAAGCCGGGATATTTTCTATTTAGAGCCTTGTGTTGAATATCAAATGTGATTTGGGTTTGTCGTGAATGGTGTCTTCACTAACACTGTTCTTGAACCCAGTTGAGAAAAGATTAAATCTTTTTATTTAGATTTAATGAAGTGTACCAATTAAATGACATTTAATTGGGATTGAATTGATATTGATTTTTGGGTTTATCGTGAACAGTGTTTTAAACAACACTTGTTCTTTAACCCGATAATTAATGAATGTGACTTAGGGTTTATCGTGAACCGTGTTTTAAATGACACGGATTCTTTAACCCAGTTAAAGATTAAAACTAAGTGGAGTTTTAATGAATCTTTAATTAGATTGAAAAGATCGAGAATGGAGTACCACCAGTTTTGCTCCAGGCGATAGTTAAATCTTTAATTAGATTTGAACGTGAAATTTAGAAACTAACTGTCGGTTAGCCAAGCAGAATGGTTTTCTGGATATTGATCTGATGTTGGTTTCGGCCTTCGGGGTTAATATTTGGGGAATTATTCTCTTGATTAATTTACGGTTAGTGACTAATGAATTGGAATGAGGCGTATGTTGTGTTTGTGTAACACTTATTTAAAATATACGCGAGTTATTCGGAAAGACCGGGTTCATCCCATTCTGAATAACTGATACGACGATAAATCGAAGATGAAGACGATGGTCGAAGACCGGAGGTCTTCACGTCGTTTGGGTGATAACTGATGATCTTGATTGGGCTGTACACCCAAGAAGATGGAAACAGTTGGGGATCGTCCAGACGTACTTGGAGATCGATGGATATGCGGGGTACTAGGTGCCTCCGGTTTCGTTCAGCCCCAGAACGGACTTGTAAATGGACTGTGTGTCTGACATTGGATTTTAGTCTGTGTGATTGATTTCTATTAAATATATATCTGTTTGGCGGCGGAGAATTTTCTCTTGCTTAATGCCCTTCTCTGAGACATACGAGCTCAGGGGTTATATAATGATGGATATCAAACGCATGGAGTGAATTGCCTGTGTCGCATGCCTAAGTGGCAATTGATCGAAGCTTCTGTTGAAAAGCAAAGTCTTGTGGTGATGATCAAAGCACGGCCTTTGTGGCGTAGCTTTGTGTAACGTTTACTTCGCGAGTTTCACACCCGGTATGGACCAAAAACGGGAGACGGACCTCAGGGAGGGCATGCGTTTCTTTCTAGTTAGAAGTGGCGTTAGTGGTTTTACACGCCCTGACGAGTTTGACTTATGTGGTTGTTGCTGTTGCGAGGCGCCTCGGTTTGATCGGACGATCCGGGTCCGATGGAGTCATTCGTTGGCTCATTTATGCCCCATAGGGCGGGGGAACGCATGTTCAGGGTTTAAGTTTAATCCACATCGGTGGACCGGCCCTGACGATCCAAGGGTCGATGCGCTCTGACCCTGAGGCTCGGGCTAGACAGTCTCGAAGTCGGTGAGGACTATCTTTTGGCTCGGTTCATAGACGGAAATCCAATTTCCAAATACGTGACATTTGCGGTTTTATTTGTAAACCTATATATGGTGACATAGTGGGATGGGGCGCTCATGCCGCCTATGATTGATACTTATGATTTGAAGTTGTTTTATACACTATGCACTTATAATAGTATCAAATGATTTGTTTTAAACGTATCAAGCATTCTTTGGCTGTTATAAGGGAAAAACCCTATCCCCCGGCTTGCGTTGCATTGTGTGATAGGACCTGGGTCTTATAACAGCTTCATTTTTCTTTATTTAGCATTGCGCTGTTTGTTTTATGCACTGGTATTCTTGGGAGGAAACCCGTTCCGTGTTATACGGCGTGGTCCCTTGATTTACCTAACTTTAAAATAAAGATTAACTGTTTTAGTTCTCACACCAGTCCCATGACTGACCTAGAGTTTATTGTTTTAACCTAAACTCTGGGTGCCCTTATTTTGACACGGGCAGCTAGTAGTTTTGGTTGTGCAGATTTATATTCACAGGATCCTGGTTTACAGCTGGAACGATATCCGGAAAGCTTTGTATCCGTATATCTCCTTCTAGTTGTGTATTGTATTATTTTCCGCTGCTATGTATTTAAATGTAATTTAAATCTCTGATATTTCTGTGTAATATTCTTTTATACTCTGTATATTCTTGTAATCTGATGCATTGTTGTAATATACAAAGAAATGTTCTTCCGTACGCGTTCTGATTTGTCGTGTTCTCAAACGATAGGGCGTTTCGAACGGCCTGGATCGGTTTAGCGACTGGTTCGGACCGAGCGAAATTCCTTGCCGTCACATATTATTACTAGTGCATATATGTTTCAAAAACGAATATCATCATAAATATCAATCATAGACGACATGAGCGTCCCATGCCACTATGTTGCCATACATAAGTTACAATCGAATCCGTTATCTCGAATTGGAAATTAGATTTCCGTCATGAGTCGAGGCAAGGGGCAAGCTCCCATCCGCTTCGAGACACTCTGGCAAATGCCTCAGGACTACACACTCTGGGTAAACCTTGGATCTTCGTGGCCGGTCCACACTTACGTTAGTTGATTAGTATTCCTGAACACACGTTTCCCGGTCCTAACAGACCTAATATCGAGGCGCCTCATTCCAACATCCACATCGGTTGAAATAATATAAATGTCAGCCAGTTTAAGCACTGACACCACCGCTAGCTAGAAAGAAACGACGTGCTCTCCATGCTGTCCTTATCCCGTTTTTGACTCATACCGAGGTGTGAGGCTCGCGAATCCACGCTATACTCAAAGCCAGGCCACGTAGGCCGTGCTTTGATCATCGAACACAAGACTTTGCTTTGCAACAGAAGCCTTGATCACTGCATTTTGGCATGCCACACATGCAATTTACTCCATACGACTGATCTCTATCGATATATAACCTCTGAGCTCATACGTCTCAGAGAAGGGCGTTAAGCAAGAGAATAAATTCTCTACCGCCAAACAGATATATATTTAACAGAGATCAATCAGTACAGAACAAAATCCAATGTAAGACACACAGTCAATTTACAAGTCCGTTCTAGGTCTGAACGAAACCGGAGGCACCATATTCCTCGTATATCCGTACAATCAACACATACGTCTAGACGGCTACTACTTCCGTTCCTTCAAGGTAGCTACTCCAATCGGGAACCTCAGCAGCGCCCATCCATCCGATATGAAGATCGTCGGTCTTGAACCGTCTTTATATTTTCGACTTCGAATCGTTCGATCAATTATTTGGAATGAGGGTTAGCTTGGCCTTTTCAAATAATTAACGTATAATTAGAATTCAAATCAATTCTTTCCATGGTTATATTATTCGACATTCACATTTCAGTTCTTTAGAATAATTTTCATGTCAAACACATACAGCCATCAAATATTTAACAAATAAGCAAAATTGGTTTATTTCCAATCCATGTCGCTTATAATATTTTATAACGATTTTTCGCCATTTTTATTTATTTAAAAATGGCCTTATTTAATTAAAAGACGTTTCAGGTTGTGCCGTGGCACTGGCGCTATTTTCCCCTAAATTTGTTTTACACATATCGGGAGATCTAACCGTTGGATTTCTACAAAGTTTATATCACTAGGAAGATATTCCCAAAGCGAACACAACGGTTCCAGTTTCGTGAAAATCCGATGGTCGGATCCTCCACACTAGTCGTTTGAAGTTACGGTTTCAAAACACGAATTACAGCGTTGTAATTCGATTTAATTTAATTATATTTATATTCATATATAAATATAAATGATTCTGGCGCTGTTTTTCTTCAGATTTGAATTAAACATTCCAGACAATTCAACCGTTGGATTTTTACCAAGTTGCTGCCGATGGAAAGATATTTCCAAGGCAAACCCAACGGTTCGGTTACGGGGAAAATCCGATGGTCGGATCTCTCGTACTAATCGATTGAAGTTACGATTTCAAAACATGAGCTGCACGGCTTCGATTCCTTTAAATTCTATATATATATATATATATATATATATATATATATATATATATATATAGTTCATTCTGTAATTTCAATATCGTTTTCACTTCAAATATTTCACTAACACCTTTATATTTCGAAAAATTTCGCCATAACCTCCTTTGTACGGGAAGGGGTTTGGAAATTTATTGGGCCGTATTAGGTACCTAATAAATCCTATAAAGCATACACATATTTATAGTGATATAATCTGGTGTTTACAGGGGAGCGTGTATAGGTAATAACTCCAGAGAATAAATTCTCGTCACCCTCTCTAAGCCTGAGGGAGTGTGTATTTTTAATTACTCCAGAGGATAAATCCTCGTCACCTCGTCCCGTGTGGGAAATAAATAACCCATGTGCCATATCTAATAACTAGAGAGACGTGATTATCGTCAACTCCAGACCCATGTGGGGTTTTTATTATTCTGGCAATTTATCTTTATATTTTATATAGTCCATATCATTCATCAGTTCAACCTGTAATATATAATCGTCGCCATACAAGCCTCTCTCTCGTATGGTAAATCTTCAACCTCGTCACACAAGCTCCAAATGCTTATGCGGTATATGATGAAGTATGCCTATCGTCAAGAAGTATGTCATGTAGTGTAGTTCAAAATTTTTTGTTACTATCATGTGGCGATGTTTATTTATTACACACAGAATAACCAGCACTCCGTATCCAATGGCATTCACAGGAGTTGATATAAAAATAAATTTGCATAGCCAACTCATTAAGGCTTACCTATTTGTCGGGCACTCATATAATTTCTTTACTCAACAGCTAATCTATTTTCTCTGATCAACAAATGTGTATATATATATATATATATATATATATATATATATATATATATATATGCAGAACAACTATTTATTTCAACACATGTGTATTTTTAGCGGGGCGTATACATGATAAAAGTAATATTTTTATCATTAGAAATATTTATTCAACACGTGAATGTTTTTAACACTTCCTATTCACAATAAAAATGTAATTTTTATTGTTTAATCAATTAATTTAAAATACGAATAACATTCAACACATGAATTTCTATTCAACGAACGAATTTCTATTCAACACATGAATGTTCTTTATAGTTTGTATATATATATATATATATGTATATGTGTGTGTGATTTTTATTGTTAAAGCTATTTATTTAAAATAAGAACGCCATTCAACACATGAATTTCTATTCAACGAATGAATTTCTATTCAACACATGAATATTCTCTATAGTTGTATATATATAAAAATGTGATTTTTATTGTTAAAGCTATTTATTTAAAATACGAATGCCATTCAACACATGAATTTCTATTCAACGAATGAATTTCTATTCAACACATGAATGTTCTTTATAGTTTGTATATATATATATAAAAATGTGATTTTTATTGTTAAAGCTGTTTATTTAAAATACGAATGCCATTCAACACATGAATTTCTATTCAACGAATGAATTTCTATTCAACACATGAATGTGGTTTCAACATAGGAAAATAATTTCAACAAATGAAAATTATTCTAACACATGAAAATTTCAGAAAATTTCGGCAGCATAACGGGAGGGTAGTTAAAACCGGGATCGTCCCTAGTACAGCTCCTCGCTCTACCTTAAAACCTCGTGGTTTTTGACAATGGGGATTCATGCATCTAGTTCGCACGCAGGCGGCATGTTTTATTTTTATTTCCACAATTATATTCTAATTTGTTTCAACCACAAGAGGGTAATTTTCAACCACAAAGGTATTTTTCAACCACAATATCAACCACAAACAATTATTTTCAACCATTCGTCATACTACATATTTTCACGCCAATCACAAGCAATAAATATCGTCCATGGTTTGTGGACGAGGGGAGTGTGTGTGTGTATATATATATCACTTTCATTTCAACACAATTCAAAGCATATATGTTTCATACAACCCTTGTATAATTTATACATTGCTCATATAACTTATACAACACATGTACATGAGGTATGCAATGCGTATATAATTTACACTTCGCTTATATAATTTATACAACACGATTTCTTCACACAATTTAATTTAGATTTCTCCCATTGGTTTTCGAGGTGCTAAAAATCGTAGATAGCTCAGAAAAATCCGCGGTCTCTTCTAGATGGTAGAGAGCCTCCTTGCGGTCCGGATGTTTCCTGTTCAATCGAATTTCGTCAACACATGATAAAGATATAATTTTTCAAAGTTTGTAACACTTAAAAGTGTTATTTTCAATTCAGAAAAATTAAACTCGTTCACCTATGTAAACCTTCGAAACTAGGTTTTAAATTTTCGCTCGATCCGTGAAACGTTGTCACGATCAGGTGCTGCAGCGTCAAAGAGCTTCGAACAAGGTTTCCAGCGCCGGTGGTGGCACCTAACTCGGTGGTCCCTGTAGCGCACGGCGGAGCTCTAAAGTCGACGCCTTCCTCGAGGTAATTCGACGCAAATATCCCACTATACTAGGCGAAGGTTGTATGGATTTATAGAGGTGGGAGAGGCGAACGAAAAACTCAGCTGGAGATGGGGCTGAAAGTGGACGTGGCGGCAGCGATTAGGTCGGGAAGATGGGAGCAACTTCCATCGTCCGTGGGAGGGGGGGGGGGGGGGTAATCGAGTTTGACCGGTCAACGAGAAGTGAGAGAGAAAGAGGGGTGTTGGCACATTTTATTTTATTTTTAATTTATTTTAAATTCAAAAATATTTTCTTGTCTAAAAGAACACCAATTTCCACCCAACGACTATCGGCCCTAGTTAAATACCCCCATCTCGGACACAATGGGATATGTTTCGTTGACCAATTCCACTGTTACAGTCAGTAATTTTTCAAATTAAAGTGTAAAACATTTAATATTCAATTTGAACGTACATTTCAATTTTCCAGGGCCACAAACTGATTCGAAAAATTCTAGAAAAATAAATCTAGCTATGTTTTGACGACACGGTCCCAACAAAAGTGGTTTTGTCGAATTCCGAGGTCATTTGCAAAATTTCAAAGGCTATATATTCTATATAGCGACCTTTCTAAAAATTCATTTGGCCATAACTTTTGATTCCTGCTATGAAACTTCGATTTTTCAGATTCGTTAGAAAGGTATTCATAAACAGATTTAAATATTTTTGGTTTCGCTAAAATATGTTATATTTTCCACCCGGTACAGTCAGTCAAACTTTGAATTCAAATTTTCAAACTGCCTCCCTATTTCCAATTCATTATTTTATTGAAATATTCTATTTCAATTGTTTAAATTCATTGAAAATAACCAATTTTAAAAATTTTAAATTGGATCGCATTTTCCGGGTTGTCACAATCTTCCCCACTTAAAACTTTTCGTCCCCGAAAAGGAAACAATAGTACAGTGGGAAACAAAATGTAAATGCAAAGTATTGTGAAGGTACCTTGCACCGGAGTTAGTCAAAGATGTCCACTTTGCATTTGTGGGAGGCTTGCTTAATGCTTTCCTCAGACTCCCAAGTACAGTCTCTAAGATCACTACTGCACTGCACTTTAACTAAATGAACCTTTTTGCTCCTGAGCTCTTTAGTTTATTTGCCAACAATCTTTAATGGGTCCCTTCTGAATACTAATTCTGGAGTAATTTCCAAGTCTTGTTGCGCTGCTTCTTCTACAAAAAGATCCGGATCATGCACATGTTTTCTCAGTTGAGATAAGTGGAACACATCATGCACTCCAGGCAACCAATCAGGTAATGAAACACTATAAGCAAGAGTTCCAATTCGTTCAAGTATAGGAAAGGGACCAATAAATCTCGGTGCCAACTTCCCAGTTTTGCCAAATCTAATTACTCTCCTCTTCGGATAAACTCTTAAATACATATAATCGCCAACAGTAAATGACCTTGCCAATTTTGCTGATCGCTCTTAACTTGTTGACAGGTGGGAAACCGACTAACATATATTGAAATGTCCCTTTTTAACGACTTCCTCCAGAACGTGCGCTTTATATCATTGTACATTTTGCTCAATCCCAGATTGATACTCAGTTTAGACTTGTAACATTCATCACGCACTTCCCTTCTGAGCTCAGAAATTTCTGGTACATAAATTCGCCCTTGCAATCTTAGGACCCCTTGGCTATCTAGGCTGAAATATGAAGTTTTGCCTTCTCGGATCTGCTAACTAATTCTTTTAATAAATTCATCGTCTTTCTGAAGAACGACGATCTTATCTTCCAAGAAAGAAGTAATGATAAAACTGGCGATGATTTCATTCTTTCTACTGAGTGCATCCGCCACAACATTGGCTTTCCCTGGAATGTACAGAATCTCAAAATCATACGCTACAAGGAATTCTAACCACCACTGTTGTCTCAAGTTCAGATCTTTCTGAGTGAATAGATACTTCAATGATTGATGATCGGTAAATAGTTCGAACTTCTCACCCAATAAATAATGCCTCCAGATTCTCAAAGCAAACATGATAGCTAATAACTCAAGATCATGTGTTGCATAGTTCCTTTCATGCGGCTTCAGCTGACGGCTAGCATAAGCGACCACTTGGCCTTTTTGCATTAATACTGTGCCAAGCCCTCTAATAGAAGCATCTATCCATACAGTCAAGTCCTGATTGCCTTCTATAATTGTTAATACTGGAGTAGTTGTCAATTTCAGTTTCAGCTCCTGGAAAGCATCCTCACATTCGGGAGTTCATTTGAATTTCTCATGCTTCTTTGTAAGTTTTGTTAATACACCAGATATCTTTGAAAAATCCTTAACGAATTTCCGATAGTAACTAGCCAATCCAAGAAAAATTCGAACTTCTATGGGGGTAGTAGGCTGTTTCCATTTCTGAATCGCTGTAATTTTGCTCGGATCCACAGCAATCCCTTCTTTTGATACCACATGTCCAAGGAACTTAACTTCATCTTGCCAGAAAATACACTTAGAAAATTTAGCTTTCAAGACATTTCTTCTCATAATTCCCAACACTTGTTCTAAATGTTTTGCATGCTCGCCTTCTGACTTAGAGTAGATTAAGATATCATCGATGAAGACTAGAACAAATTTATTCAAGACACCACGGAAAACTCAATTCATAAGATCGACGAAGTATGCTGGAGCGTTACACAAGCCGAACGTCATTACTAACCATTCATAAAATAAATCGAGACCCCTGAAGGCTATCAAAGGAGCACAGTCTTCGGCTATACGTAATTGGTGGAAACCTGTAGCTAGATCCATTCTGGAGAATACTCTCGCCCCATTTAATTGATCTCGCAAATCATCTATTCGCGGCAATGGATATTTATTCTTCAATGTCTGCTTATTGAGATCTCGGTAATCAACACATAGTCGTAGAGTACCATCTGATTTTGGGACAAACACTACTACTGCTCCCCAATCTGAAAAGCTTGGTCTGATAAGACCTTTCCAAAGCAATTCTCGAGTTTGGCTACCCAACTCGTCCTTTTCTTTCAGGGCCATTCTTCGAATTGGATGTACGACTGGTCGGGCATTCGGAATTAGATCGATTCTTAATTCAATCTCTCTGTACGGAGGTAAGTTTTCGACTTCTTCAAACACATTCGCATATTTTTTAACGACCGGAATCTTTTCTAATGAAGTGGGAATAACTTCCAAAGCAGACCAAAATTCTTTTCTATCTGGATCTGAACCAAGACATTGTACAGTGATATGCCCAAGTTTTATTTTAACTTTAACAATTCTTTCGACACATCTAACTTCAGCCTTATATTTTGTCGACTAGTCCAGCCCCAGTATAACATCAAATCCGGAAAAGTCCATGACAATCACTTTGAAAGGAAATCGATAACAAGAATATGAGGCAGGTACATTACAATATAAGCTGAGAATAATAGAACCTCCTATCGGATTTTGAACTTTAATTGGTTCTTTAAGCTTCCTTTGATTCAATTTTAACTTGTGAACTGTGTTACTAGAAATGAAGCTACGTGATGCACCAGTGTCAAAAAGTATAGAAACAAGAATATTGTTAATTGTATGGGTACCTCCCAAGACGCCGGGTTTACCTGATCCATCGATGATAGCTGGCGGGTTTCCCCGTCATAAACATGTGCCACCTGTGCATTCTTCTTCAAAGGACAATTCCCGCTATAGTGCCCATTCTGATGGTAGTTGTAGCATTCAGCTGAGCTGCGGGGGTTCGGATTTGAGCTTCCCGGGTTTTCCTTCATTCTCTTTGGGGCGGTGCATGCATTAGAATAATGCCCCTTCTTACCACAATTGTAACAGTTGCCTTTGGGTATCTTACCAGCTTGCTGAGTAGCGGCTGCTGCATTGCTGGACTCGGGCAGATCTCCCGAAGCTTTGCGCTTGTTTCCTGCCTGGCTCTTAGTGCGGTCAAGATTGGAGTTCCTCTCATCCAAATCTTCATAGTTACAGGCCATATCTACAAGTTCTGAAAATGGAAGCTTGATGTTACTCATGGCCTGGTCCTGGTACTTGCACTATAGCCCTAGTACAAACCTGTTATTCTTAGCTTTAGATGTCAAGATGAGCTCTGGAGCATAACGTGACAGTTGTGTGAATTTGTTTAGATAGTCTTGTATAGAGCAGTCTCCCTGTTGGAGATTAGCAAACTCATCACGCATACACTCTAATGCTTGCTCGGGGATGAACTTCCCCTTGAATAGTGTCTTGAACTCCTCCCAAGTCCTTACAGTATCCTCCTCATCCTCAAAGGTGATGGCATCCCACCACAATTCGGCCTCCTCCTATAAAAGCCAAGCGCCCATAAGCGCTTTGTCGTGGCTTCCAAGTCTCATGCCAGCCAAAATCTTCTCGCATGTCTTCAACCTTGCCAAAGCATCTGTTACGGTGCCAATGCCAGAAAAGGGTTTGCATCCGAGGTTTCTGTACCTCTTTGCTACTCGATCAAAATCAAAGTCCTGAGGTGCTGGTGGATGAATCATAGGACCCTGTTCTGCTACGGGGTTATTCCCCTGTCCTCCAGCTCTGCCAGCTCGGCCTCCTCGGCCGCCTCTGGCTGTAGCTGCTCGTGTAGCCAACAAGTCAAGTACTGTATAAGCAAGAAAAGAGTCAAGCTCACAGAAATGATAACTTTCATATATGATAAAGCAGCAGAACATAAGGAAAGGTAATGATGTACTGATCAAATTGTTTTGCTATTCTGCTTAGCTCGTTATAGGACATTACTAATCATATCTCTAATGATCCACTCGCCTTAGAACACTACTGATTCTATCCTGACGAGGTGTTCAATGTGTTAAATTCCAGAACTTAGGTTAACCAAATCTCTGATACCAACTCTGACGATCCCGAAACCTTTGTGACGGTGTTAAGGATAATCATTGGAATATAACACATTAATCATCATTAGCACAGTACAAATAATAGCAAAAACAATAAATAGAATAATTTGACATAGATATGACAGCGGAATCATAACATGTAACAACATCAGAATAGCACAACGTAGGATATAACTTAGTAAATAAAAGGGAAATGATCAGTCAACATCGCCATAGGCGGAATATATACATACAGTGATACATAATAAAGGTATCAGTCTACATCGCCTGTGGTGGTACATATACATAAGATAATAAATACTGGAAGTAAAACAGTCTGCATCGCCATATACAGAATCATATACATAAGATAAGGATAGCGGAAAGTCAATAGCCAAAATATAAATCTAATCCTCGCCATCAAGCCAAAAGAACACTCCGTACTGCAGTGCTAAGCCAAAACAACCTGTCATCTGTTAACAAGGCTGCCCGTGTGAAAATAAGGGCACCTGAGTTTGCAAAGTGAAACAAAAAACGAGTCAGTCATGGGACTGGTATGAGCAATCTACTTAACTGGTTACACAACAGTAATAAGGCAAATCATAGGACCACGCGGCATTCGCGGAACGAGTTTACTCCAGTGATTGCCAGTGCATTTAAAACAAAGTAAATTATTTAAAACAATGCGATGCTTTTAAAAAGAATGAAGCCGTTATAAGACTCAAGTCCCATCACACAATGCAACGCAAACCGGAGGATAGAGTTTTACCTCATAATGGCCGAATATGCTTAATACGTGTAAAGCAAAATCATTTGATATTATTACTAGTGAATATATGTTTCAAAAACGAATATCATCATAAATATCAATCATAGACGACATGAGCTTCCCGTGCCACTATGTTACCATACATAAGTTACAATCGAATCCGTTCTCTCATATTGTAAATTGAATTTCCATCATGAGTCGAGGCAAGGGGAAAGCTCCTCTCTACTTCGAGACACTCTAGCAAATGCCTCAGTACTACACACTCTGGGTAACCCTTGGATCTTCAGGGCCGGTCCACACTTACGTTAGTTGATTAGTATTCCTGAACACACGTTTCCCGGTCCTAACAGACCTAATATCGAGGCGCCTCATTCCAACATCCACATCGGTTAAAATAATATAAATGTCAGCCAGTTTAAGCACTGACACTACTGCTAGCTAGAAAGAAACGCCGTGCTCTCCCTGTAGTCCTTATCCCGTTTTTGACTTACACCGAGGTGTAAGGCTCGCGAATCCATGCTATACACAAAGCCAGGCCACGTAGACCGTGCTTTGATCATCGAAAACAAGACTTTGTTTTGCAACAGAAGCCTTGATCACTGCATGTTGGCGTGCCACACAGACAATTCACTCCATACGACTGATTTCTATCGATATATAACCTCTGAGCTCGTACGTCTTAGAGAAGGGCGTTAAGCAAGAGAATAAATTCTCCACCGCCAAACAAATATATATTTAACTAGATCAATCAGTACAGAACAAAATCCAATGTCAGACACACAGTCTATTTACAAGTCCGTTCTGGGTCTGAACGAAACCGGAGGCATCATATTCCTCGTATATCTGTACAATCAACACATACGTCCAAACGGCTACTACTTCCATTCCTTCAAGATACCTACTCCAATTGGGAACCTCAGCAGCGCCAATCCATCCGATATGAAGATCGTCGGTCTTGAACCGTCTTTATATTTTCGACTTCGAATCGTTCGACCAATTATTTGAAATGAGGGTTTGGTCGGCCTTTTCAAATAATTCACGTGTAATTAGAATTCAAATCAATTCTATCCATGGTTATATTATTCGATGTTCACATTTCAGTTCTTTAGTATAATTTTCATGTCAAACACGTACAACCATCAAATATTTAACAAATCAAGCAAAATTGGTTTATTTCCAATCCATGTCGCTTATAATATTTATTACGATTTTTCTCCATTTTTATTTATTTAAAAATGGCCTTATTTAATTAAACGACGTTTCAGGTCGTGCCGTGGCATTGGCGTTGTTTTTCCCTAAATAAATTTTACCCATATCGGGAGATCTAACCGTTGGATTTCTACAAAGTTTATATCACTGGGAAGATATTCCCAAAGCGAACCCAACAGTTCTAGTTTCGTGGAAATCCGATGGTTGGATCTTCCACACTAGTCGTTAGAAGTTACGGTTTCAAAACACGAATTGCAGCGTCGTTATTCGATTTAATTTAATTATATTTTTATTCATATATAAATATAAACGATTCTGGCTTTGTTTTTCTTCATATTTGAATTAAACAATCCAACCATTGGATTTTTACAAAGTTGGTGCCGTTGGAAAGATATTTCCAAGGCGAACCCAACGGTTGCGGTTTCGGGGAAAATACGTTGTTCGGATCTGTCGTACTAATCGATTGAAGTTACGATTTCAAAACACGAACTGCAGGGCCTCGATTCCTTTCAATTCTATTTATATTTATATATATATATATATATATATATAGTTCATTTTGTAATTTCAATATCGTTTTCACTTCAAATATTTCACTAACGCCTTTATATTTCAAATTTTTTTGCCATAACCTCCTTTGTATGGGAAGGGGTTTGGAAATTTATTCGGCCGTATTAGGTACCCATTAAATCCTATAAAGCATACACATATTTATAGTGATATATTCTGGTGTTTACAGGGGAATGTGTATAGATAATAACTCCAGAGAATAAATTCTCGTCACCCTGTCTAAGCCTGAGGGAGTGTGTATTTTTAATTACACCAGAGGATAAATCCTCGTCACCTCGTCCCGTGTGGGAAATAAATAATCCATGTGCCGTAACTAATAACTAGAGAGACGTGATTATTGTCAACTCCAGACCCGTGTGGGGTTTTTATTTACCTGGCAATTTATCGTTATATTTTATATAGTCCATATCAGTCATCAGTTCAACCTGTTTTATATAATCATTGCCATACAAGCTTCTTGCATTTATGGTAAATCTTCAACCTCGTCACACAAGCTCCAAATGCTTATGTGGCATATGATGAAGTATGCCTATTGTCAAGAAGTATTCCATGTAGTGTAGTTCAAAATTTATAGTTACTATCCTGTGGCGATGTTTATTTATTACACACAGAATAACCAGCACTCCCCATCCAATGGCATTCACAGGAGTTGATATAAAAATAAATTTTCGTAGCCAACTCATTAAGGCTTACCTATTTGTTGGGCACTCATATAATTTCTTTACTCAACAGCTAATCTATTTTCTCTGATCGACAAATGTATATATATATATATACATATATATATATATGCAGAACAACTATTTATTTCAACACATGTGTATTTTTAGCTGGGTGTATACATGACAAAAGTAATATTTTTATCATTAGAAATATTTATTCAACACGTGAATGTTCTTTATAATGTGATTTTTATTGTTAAAGCTATTTATTTAAAATACGAATGCCATTCAACACATGAAATTCTATTCAACGAATGAATTTCTATTCAACACATGAATGTTCTTCATAATTTGTATATATATACATAAATGTGATTTTTATGCTTAAAGCTATTTATTTAAAATACGAACGCCATTCAACACATGAATTTCTATTCAATGAATGAATTCCTATTCAACACATGAATGTGGTTTAAACATATGAAAATAATTTCAATAAATGAAAATTATTCTAACACATGAATATTTCAGAAAATTTCGGCAGCATAACGGCAGGGTAGTTAAAACCGGGACTGTCCCTAGTATAGCTCCTCGCTCTACCTTAAAACCTCGCGGTTTTTGACAATGGGGATTCTTGCATCTAGTTCGCACGCAGGCGGCATGTTTTATTTTCATTTCCACAATTCTATTCTAATTTGTTTCAACCACAAGAGGGTATTTTTCAGCCACAAAGGTATTTTTCAACCACAATATCAACCACAAACAATTATTTTCAACCATTCGTCATCCTACATATTTTCGCGCCAATCACAAGCAATAAATATCGTCCATGGTTTGTGGACGAGGGGATTATGTATATGTATGTATGTATGTATGTATCTATATATATATATATATATATATATATATATATATATATATATATATATTTCACTTTCATTTCAACACAATTCAAAGCATATATGTTTCATACAACGCTTGTATAATTTATACATCGCTCATATAACTTATACAACACATGTACATGAGGTATACAATGCGTATATAATTTACACTTCGCTTATATAATTTATACAACACGATTTCTTCACACAATTTAATTTAGATTTATCACATTGGATTTCGAGGTGCTAAAAATCGTAGATAGCTCAGAAAAATCCGCAGTCTCTTCTAGATGGTAGAGAGCCACCTTGCGGTCTCGATGTTTCCTGTTTCATCGAATTTCGTCAACACATGATAAAGATATAATTTTTCCAAGTTTGTAACACTTAAAAGTGTTATTTTCAATTCAGAAAAATTAAAGTCGTTCACCTCTGTAAACCTTCCAAACTAGGTTTTAAATTTTTGCTCGATCCGTGAAGTGTTGTCACGATCAGGTGCTGCAGCGTCAAAGAGTTTCGAACGAGGTTTCCAGCGCCGGTGGTGGCACCCAACTCGGTGGTACTGTAGCGCACGGCGGAGCTCCAAAGTCGACGTCTTCCTCGAGGTAACTCGACGCAAATATCCCACTATACCAGGATAAGGTTGTATGGATTTATAGAGGAGGGAGAGGAGAACGAAAAACTCAACTGGAGGTGGGGCTCAAAGAGGACGTGGCGGCGGCGATTAGGTCGAGTTTGACCGGTCAACGAGAAGTGAGAGAGAAAGAGGGGGATTGGCCCATGTTATTTTATTTTTAATTTATTTTAAATTCAAAAATATCTTCTTGTCTAAACGAATACCAATTACAACCCAATGACTATCGCCCCTAGCTAAATATCGCCATGCCGAACACAATGGGATATGTTTCGTTGGCCAATTCGACTGTTACAGTTAGTTATTTTTCAAATTAAGGTATAAAACACTTAATATTCAATTTGAATGTACATTTCAATTTTCCAGGGCCACAAACTAATTCAAAAAATTCCAGGAAAGTAAATCTAGCTATGTTTTGACGATACGGTCCCAACAAAAGTGGTTTCATCAAATTCCGAGGTCGTTTGCAAAATGTCTTTTTTCAAGGGCTATATATTCTATATAGCGACCTTTCTGAAAATTCATTTGGCGATAACTTTTGATTCCCGCGATGAAACTTCGATTTTTCAGATTTGTTAAAAAAGTATTCATAAAAAGATTTAAATATTTTTGGTTTCACTAAAATATGTTATATTTTCCACCCGGTATAGTCAGTCAAAATTTGAATTCAAATTTTCAAACTGCCTCCCTATTTCCAATTCATTATTTTATTGAAATTTTATATTTAAATTGTTTAAATTCTTTGAAAATAACCAATTTTAAAAATTTTGAATTGGCTTGCATTTTCCGGGTTGTTACAGATATAAATTTTGTGAAGATCCAACGGTTAGATTTTCACATATGTGTAAATCAAATCTGGAGAAAAACAGCGCCACGGCCGCCTTATGGCCTGAAGCGTCGTTTGAATGAATTGGCTATTTTTAAATAAATAAAAATAGCGATAAATCGTGATAAATTATTATAACGATATGGAATGGAAATAAACTGAATTTGCTCGGTTTATGTGATATTTGATAGTTGAATGTGTTTGGTGTGAAAATTACATTAAAGAACAGAATTGGTGATGTCGAATAATTTAACCATTGAAACGAATTGATTTGAAATTCTAGATATACGTGAATTAATTGAAAAGGCCGTGTTAATTCTCATTTCAAATAATTGATTGACGAGTGGATGTCGAAGATATGAAGACGGTGCAAGACCGATGATCTTCACGTCGAATGGAGGGGTGCTACTGATGCTCATGATGGGAGTAGCTACCTTGAAGGGGCTGAAGTAGTTGCCACCCGGACGTACTTGTTGATTGTACGGATATGCGAGGTATTGAGTGCCTCCAGTTCGTTCAAACCCAGAATGAACATGTAAATGGACTGTGTGCCTGACATTGGATTTTTTTCTGTGTTGATTGATCTCTATTAAATATATATCTGTTTGGCGGCGGAGAATTTATTCTCTTGCTTAACGCCCTTCTCTATGATGTACGAGCTCAGAGGTTATATATCGATAGAAATCAATCGCATGGAGTGAATTGCCTTTGTGGCATGCCTAAGTGGTGGAGGATCAAGGCTTCTGTCGAAAAGCAAAGTCTTGTGATTGATGATAAAAGCACAGCCTCTGTGGCATAGCTTTGTGTATAACGTGAATTCGCGAGCCTCACACCCCGGCATGGACCAGAAACGGGAGAAAGATCCAGGGAGGACATGCGTTTCCTTCTAGCTAGGGTGGTGTCAGTGACCTTCCAGCCCTGACATTCATATTATTTACACCGTGTGGTTGTTGCTGTTGCGAGGCGCCTCAGATATATCGGTCGATCCGGGACCGATGGAGTCATTGGGCTCATTTACGCCCCAAAGGGCGGGGAAACGCAATGTTCAGGCATTTTAATCCACATCAGTGGACCGGCCCTGTGGCTCCAAAGGGTCGATGCGTTCTGATCCTGAGACATGGGCTAGATTGTCTCGAATCGGTAAGGACTATCTTTTGCCTTGGTTCATGACGGAAATCCAATTTCAAAATACGACATTGTGCGTTTTTGATTGTATATATATATATATATATATATATATATATATATATATATATATATATATGGCGACATGATGTATGGTACCCATGTCGTCTATGGTTGATAGTTATGACTGAAATTGTTTTTGAAACATATATACACTAGCAATAATATCAATTGATTTATTTTGCTCATATCAAGCATATTTTGGCCATTATAAGTTAAAACTCTATCCTCTGGTTTGTGTTGCATTGTGTGATGGGAACTGAGTCTTATAATGGCTTCATTTTTATAAAAGCATTGCGATGTTTAAAAGGTTATTTGTTTTAAAGCACTGGCAATCCAATGGAGTAAACATGTTCCGCGAAAGTGGCGTGGTCCTGTGATTTGCCATATTGTGAAATGTGTTGATTAGATTTCTCATACCAGTCCCATGATTGACTCGTAGTTTGTTTCACTAGCAAACTCGGGTGCCCCTTTTTCTACATGGGCAGCCTTCTATTCAGGTTTTAGCAGGCTCTTTCTGGATAGCTGGAGTTGAAGATGGATTCTATCATTTATCTCTTTGTATGATGTTCAGCTCCTATTGTACATATTATGTTTTGTTTTTCGCTGTAGACATTTATGTATAGTTGAACTATATTAGTACTGAGTATGATCCTATATACTGTGTAACTCTGATGATTATATTTATCCAGTGTATTCTATTGTACATTACCTGGTGTATTTATTTATTTCTGTTCTATTATTATCTGTTTATGTGTTATATTCCAAAGATTACCCTTGCACCGTCCTATCGGGGTTTGGGGTCGTCACAAACATGGTATCAGAGCTTTGGTTAAGCTTAGTTCTGGAATATAACATATTAACGAACTCGTCAGAAATAGAACCAGTAGTGTTCAAGGATGGGTAACCTAATACAGATGGGATCAGTAATATCCTAGTATGAGTATACCAGAATCAGAATAACTCGTTAGAGATAGGGTCAGAAGTGCCCTAGAACGAGCTGAGAGTTATATGTTTATAAATATCGTATTTTTGATTATATATATAGTCTGGTTTAAGAAATATGATTTTTGAATATATAAAAGATATATATTTGAAAAGTAAAAGAGTGTATGAATTAATTTGTATGATTTTGGAAAGTTAAAAACAAATTGCTTGTTGTTTGCATTGTGCAATAGTAGATTAGATTAATTAAATAATTAGAACGATAGTTAATTTAATCAATAAGAGAATGAATGGTAGAATTTATTCGCTTAAATCACACATTGAACTGATTCAAAAATAGATAGAACTATATACATGTGCATTTTATCTATGTTTGAATAGGTAAATGGATTAGCTGTTGAGTAAAGAATTTATTAGCATCCCTGACAAATTGGTAAACCTTAATGAGTTGGATGCGCAATTTTATTATTATATCAACTCCTGTGAATGCCATTGGGTGCGGAGTGCTTGTTGTTCTGTGAGTAAGAATAAACGTCGCCATAGGATAGTAACAATTAATTTTGAACTACACTAAATGGCATACTTATTGAGGACATGCATACTTCATCATATACCACATAAGCTTTTGGAGCTCGTGTGACGAGGTCTAAGATTTACCACACGAGCGAGAGGCTTGTATGGCGATGACTATATTTTACAGGATGAACTGATGACTGATATGGACCATATAAAATTGTAATGATAAATTGCCAGATTAATAAAAACCCCACACGGGTCTGGAGTTGACAACAATCACGTCTCTCTAGTTATTAGATACGGCACATGGATTATTTATTTCCCACACGGGACGAGGTGACGAGAATTTATTCTCTGCAGTAATTAAAAATACACACTCGTCAGGCTTAGACAGGGTGACGAGAATTTATTCTTTCGAGTTATTATCTATACACGCTCCCATGTAAACACCAGAATATATCACTATAAATATGTGTATTCTTTATAGGATTTATTGGGTACCTAATACGGCCCAATAAATTTCCAAACCCCTCCCCGTACAAAGGATGTTATGGCGAAATTTTTTGAAAATTTAGGGTGTTAGCCAAATTTTTGAAGAATTTGAAAATTCTCAGTAACTGAAAAGTTGGAGAATGGAAGCGAGATTGAAAGTAGAGTTAGTTAATCAAACCACTTTCTACTTTGTTCCTTTTCGGGGACGAAAAGTTTTAAGTGGGGGAGATTGTAACAACCCGGAAAATCTGAACATGTTTAAAAATTTTAAATTGGCTATTTTAGTGAATTTTAAGTATTTAAAATAAATATTTTAAATAATAACGATGAAATGCATGTTTGAATCAATGTTGAAAATGAATGTAATTAATTTTAATTATAAACAGGCCTGAAATGGCGCGGTAGTTTCGAAATTTCAATTCAAACTTTGACAGACTGTACCGGGTGCAAAATAAAACGGATTTTTGTGAAACCAAAAATATTTAAATATGTTAGTGAATATCTTTCTAACGAATCTGAAAAATCGAAGATTCGTAGCGGGAGTCAAAAGTTATGGCCAAATGAATTTTCCGAAAGGTCGCTATAGAATTTATATAGCGTGTGAAAATAGACATTTTGCAAACGACCTCGGAATTCGACGAAACCACTTTTGTTGGATCTAGGATGTGAATTTATTGCTAGGTTTTAAATTTCATAATTTTTGAAGCTAGTATGTGAGTGTGGCAAAGAAAAATGTGTTTTGGTCAATTATAGTTAAATTGGATCGATAGAAGAGGGCTATTTTTCAAACGATCTCAGAATTCGACGAAACCAGTTTTATTGGGACCGTATGGTCAAAACATAGCCAGATTTATTTTTCTGGAATTTCTTGAATCAGTTTGTGGCCCTGGAAAATTGAAATGTGCGTTCAAATTGAATATTGAATGTTTTATATTTTAATTTGAAGGAAAACTGACTGAAACATTCGAATGGGACTACGTAACATATCCCATTGTGTTCGAAATGGGGGTATTTGGCTAGGGACGACAGTCATGGGTCTTGATAGGGGTTCGTGGGTGAAAGGGGGGTATTTTCGAGATCTTGAAAGTATATAAATAAAAAAATTCTGGCCAATCACGTTACTTTCTCCCTCCTCGTATTCACTTCCGAAACCCCCACAAATGAACGGCGACTGATCTTCAAATCTTCCCCCTTTGATTTCTCCTCCGTTTTGAAGCTTATCCCCTCCTCTTCAAATCCATGTGAAGAGCATCGTTTATCGTTGAGCGTGGAAGTCGAATCACCTTCGAGAAGGCGCCGCCTTTGGACAGCCGCCACGACCAGATTCCGCCACCGAAATGGACCCCACCACCAGCGCCGCGAAGCCCTCTCCTCCCTCTTCCACATTGTGCCGCCCGATCGTCACCTCGTGCTACGAATAATGAGAAATCTTCAAACCTAGTTTTGAAGAAAATAGAGAGGTATACGGCTAATTTTAATTTAACTATATTATAGAACTTTAAAGCGCTACGGTTTTTATTTTCACTGTAAAAATCATATCTTTTTCGTTTCTTGATGAAATTCAGTGAAACAAGAGACAGTGGACTCGTGTGGACGGCTTCTACTTTCTAGAAGAGACCGCATATTTTTCTGAGCCTTCTGCTAATTTTGGTTGAGTGGAACCCAATGTGAGATTTCTAATTTATAAACGATATGGAAAACAACGAAGAATAAATTATATAGTTGATGTATGAGTTATATAAGCATTGTACACCACATGTATAAGCGTTGTATAAGTTGTATGTTCGATGTATAAGTTATATATGTGTTGTAAAAATTATATGTGCGATGAAATGACATTGAAATGAATTGAAGTGAATTGAAATATACTTATATATATATATATACGCCCCTCGTCCACAAACCATGGACGATATTTATTGGTTGTGATTGGTGTGAAAATAGGTTGATAGCGAATGGTTGATTAGAATTGTTTGTGGTTGAAATTGATTGATTGTGGTTGAAAAATACCCATTTGTGGTTGAGAATTATTTGGTTGAAACCACATAGGATTAGTTGTGGAAAAGAAATAAAAATAAACATGCCTCCTGCGTGCGAACTAGATGCATGAAATCCCCATTGTCAAAAGCTGTGAGGCTTTAAGGTAGAGCGAGGAGCCGTACTTGGGACGACCCCGGTTTTAACGACCTTGCCGTTATGCTGCCGAAACTTTCTGAAATATTCATGTATTAGATTTATTTTCATTTGTTGAAATTATTTTCATATGTTGAAACCGCATTCATGGGTTCAATAGAAATTCATGTGTTGAATAGAAATTCATGTGTCGAATGATAGTCGTGTTTTGAAATAAATTGTTTTATAATAAAAATCATATTTTTATCATCTATATGAACTAGATAAAATAGTCGTGTTTTGAAATAAATTGTTTTATTATAAAAATCATGTTTTTATCATTTATATGAATTATATAAAATAGTCGTGTTTGGAAATAAATTGTTTTGCAATAAAAATCACATCTTTATTATATACGTGAATTGTTAAAAATAGTGAAGTGTTGAAATAAATGTTTATTGGATAAAAATATCATTTTTATCAAATATATGAAATGAATATGGTTCGGAAATCGAAGAGGATTATTGTTATATATATTTATAATTAAAATTAAATCGAATAACGAAGCTGCGGTTCGTATTTTGAAATCATAACTTCAAACGATTAGTGCGGGAGATCCGACCATCGGATTTTCCCAAAACTGAAACCGTTGGATTCATTTTGAAAAGATATTTCTAATGATATAAATTTTGTGAAGATCCAATATATAGATTTTTAGATATGTGAAAATCAAATTTGGAGAAAAACAGCACCACAGCCGCTTTATGGCCTGAAGCGTCGTTTGAATGAATTGGCTATTTTTAAATAAATGAAAATAGCGATAAATCGTGATAAAATATTATAAACGATATGGAATAGAAATAAACTGAATTTGCTCTGTTTATGTGATATTTGATGGTTGAATGTGTTTGGTGTGAAAATTACATTAAAGAACAGAATTGGTGATGTCGAATAATTTAACCATTGAAATGAATTGATTTGAAATTCTAGATATACGTGAATTATTTGAAAAGGCCGAGTTAATTCTCATTTCAAATAATTGATCGACGAGTGGAAGTCGAAGATATGAAGACGGTGCAAGACCGATGATCTTCACGTCGAATGGAGGGGTGCTACTGATGCTCATGATGGGAGTAGCTACCTTGAAGTGGCTGAAGTAGTAGCCACCCAGACGTACTTGTTGATTGTATGGATATGCGAGGTATTAAGTGCCTCCGATTTCGTTCATACCCAGAATGAACATGTAAATGGACTGTGTGTCTGACATTGGATTTTGTTCTGTGCTGATTGATCTCTATTAAATATATATCTGTTTGGCGGCGGAGAATTTATTCTCTTCCTTAACGCCCTTCTCTGAGACGTACGAGATCAGAGGTTATATATCGATAGAAATCAATCGCATGGAGTGAATTGCCTGTGTGGCATGCCTAAGTGGCAGAGGATCAAGGCTTCTGTTGAAAAGCAAAGTCTTGTGATTGATGATCAAAGCACAGCCTGTGTGGCATAACTTTGTGTATAACGTGAATTCGTGAGCCTCACACCGCGGTATGGACCGGAAACGGGAGAAGGATCCACGGAGGACATGTGTTTCCTTCTAGCTAGGGTGGTGTCAGTGACCTTCCATCCCTGACATTTATATTATTTTCACCTGTGTGGTTGTTGTTGTTGCGAGGCGCCTCGGATATATCGGTCGATCCAGGACCGATGGAGTCATTGGGCTCATTTACGCCCTAAAGGGCGGGGAAACGCAGTGTTCAGGCATTTTAATCCACATCGGTGGACCAACCCTGTGGCTCCAAAGGGTCGATGTGTTCTGATCCTGAGACATGGGCTAGATTGTCTCGAATCAGTAAGGACTATCTTTTGCCTTAGTTCGTGACGAAAATCCAACTTCAAAATACGATATTGTGCTGTTTTGATTGTATATATATATATATATATATATATATATATATATATATATTTGGCGACATGATATATGGTACCCATATCATCTATGATTGATAGTTATGATTGAAATTGTTTTTGGAACATATATACACTAGAAATAATATCAAATGATTTGTTTTGCTCGTATCAAACATATTTTGGCCATTATAAGGTAAAACACTATACTCTGGTTTGTGTTACATTGTGTGATGGGAAGTAAGTCTTATAATGGCTTCATTTTTATAAGAGCATTGTGATGTTTAAAAGATTATTTGTTTTAAAGCACTGGCAATCCAATGGAGTAAACCCGTTCCGCGAAAGTGGCGTGGTCCTGTGATATGCCATATTGTGAAATGTGTTAAGTAGATTTCTCATACTAGTCCCATAACTGACTCGTAGTTTGTTTCACTTGCAAACTCGGGTGCCCCTTTTTCTACACGGGCAGCCTTGTATTCAGGTTTTAGCAGGCTCTTTCTGGATAGCTGGAGCTGAAGATGGATTCTATCATTTATCTCTTTTTATGCCGTTCATCTCCTATTGTACATATTATGTTTTGTTTTTCGCTGTAGACATTTATGTATAGCTGAACTGTATTTGTACTATGTATGATCCTATATACTGTGTAACTCTGATGATTATATATATCCAGTGTATTCTATTGTACATTATCTGGTGTATTTATTTATTTTTGTTCTGTTATTATCTATTTGTGTTATATTCCAAAGATTACCCGTGCACCGTCCTATCGGGGTTTGGGGTCGTCACAAAACCATATAATTAATCTTAGTTATCACACGGTAAGGCATATAAAGCTTCCTCCTTTCCCTTTCAATTATTATTATTCTTTTTGTTCTTCTCCAACTAATTTAATCAGAGTCCGCTCTAAGGAGAACTCAAGATATTGATGTCTCTAATATTTCCTTAGTATATGTTTAATCCAAATTTAACGCAAAAGAAAATTTTACTAATGTTCTATTCCCCCAAAAATAGAATCAATGCTGTACCTCAAGCATATTAGTTTCTTCGGGTGTTTCTACTTGCATTAAGAAAACTTCCTTTTGGAGATGCCTTCTGCTTCACCAGCAATTCATCCCTCATAGGAAAATATATTCCTACTGAAAAAAGTAGAAGGAAGCTGTTCCTCTTCTTTTATTACTCCTCAAAACCCCCTTAATTTTGTACTTAATATTAACCACTCCTCCTTAAAACCTTCTTTCCACGACTTAACCCTGAACCCATCTCCTGTACCCATTACCGGACCTTCACTCCTCCTTTTCTTTCACCATTTCTTCATGACAGACAACGCTGTGACCTCCAACAACTCCGCCTTCACACCGTCCATCACTTCGCTCCCATTCCTATCAACTCACCAGCCTCAATCAAAATCCAATCTTGACAAATCCCTGTAGCTTGTGCTACAGGGTCCGACCCTTTCGAAACTAAAATCCCCCATTTCACAAACAAGGATCAACTCTAGCCTCACCCCAAACTACACCATGCCATGCCAAAGGGGATTTACTCGCACCAGATCTACTCACCGCGTTAACAACCCTCCTTCAGCTCCTTACCAGTGCAACAAGAGATGAACGGAGTTGACCCAATCGCTCCACCAACAACGTGCCTTCCTGCCGGTGATCCAACGTCGTCCTTCGGTCCACAAAACGACAATCCTGCCTCCAATAAATTTCCACGCAACTCCAGAAAAGAGTGCGAATTTGGTTATCGTCGAACTTAGAAAGACTCTCATGGGTCTGACGCTCTCCAAATTTCGATGAGAATGGATAAAACAATTTCCGATTTTGTTTCGGTTTTCATTTGTCTAAGAAAGGGGCTGAGTTATTTTGATGCTCAGTATTTAAAAGAAGAACTGCTTGCGGTACACGGCGTACAGCAGCTTGGGGGGAACGGAAATGAATTGTTAGGGGAGCACAGTATTTAATTGGCTTGGCACGCAAGGGATCCAATGGTTTGGGGTGTACATTGCTGATTTGTGAAAAGGACAGAGTAGGCGAAATCTTTGAATTTCAAAGAATGGCATAGTTTGCAACAATATATATTCTTTGAGTTTGGCATCCACTAGTTTAGACCAAAAGAACAGGTTCCATTTTGATCAAGTAATTATTAGATCCAATCATTCAATACAAAATTACCTATCCATATTTCAGATTTCACTATTATACCCAATCATCATTTTGATTTCAATAGCGATACTCCGTGAATGTATGTTTTAAACGCAAGGATTTTCTTCTTTTTTTTATTTTTATTTTTTTAGTATATAGTACCTATTGTTTTGGTCTTTGAAAGCACCTACGTTTTGTTATCTAATTGCATAAAGAGTTTTAACATGGACTGCAGGTGATGTAATGGTTCTATGAGACTATTTCAGGAGCGTAATGTGCCATTCTAAAATACATGATTATTAAATTTTATAAAAATTAATCTCATTATGATCATATATTGTTTGGAGATTAAATCAAATCAATTTCAAAATAAGCAAATAAAATACCCATCTAATCCGAATTTATACATATAACTTCAAAGTAATCTAATTTGAATTCTATCTCGACTTTTCTATTTTTAAGTTAAGACGATATTCAATATATTTTAAAAATCTGTTTATTATTAAATAAATTCCTATAAATTTCTGTATATAATTCAAATATATTATTTAAATATTCAGAATTCAATGGCTGAAAATCTGGGTCACTACACTCCTTCCCCCTTAAAATAATTTCGTCCTCGAAATTGCTAAGGTAGGAAAAGATGCTACATACCCTATTAACTAGGTCCAAAAATCCTTTTTGTTTACTTCTTAACTTCAGTTTAACTGGAACAACTTATTTCAATTAAAATATTTATTTATTCTTACTAACGAAAATTCTAAAAAATTTATAACACTTTAAATTCTGAAAAATTTCGGCAGCATCTCCTCTGCACGGCTTAATCGGTACAACCACAACTCAGCTTTCTAGGCCTTCTCCAATCCAAAAGAAAATCAAAAAGCCAAGAGGCTTTCCCATAGGCTCACAAAATCATCAAACCCAAGTAATATTGTAAACATATACCTTTTTGTCGGGCATAATTCTATCTCTTGCATTTGCTTCCATACAATATCTGCTCAGCATACACATATATCTTCAATTGGTTCCAAATCAATCCAGCTTCCAATTTTTTTAACTCTCTCTAATCAACTTCTGATTAGTTCACTTCCATCCACTAATCCAAACTGAGTTCTGTTTTCAAAAATCAACCCCCTTATCCTGCTTGAGTTTAATTCCATCACAGTTTAATTCCAAACAACAGCATCCAATATATATTCAACTTGTTTATACATAGGTCAAATTCATATTAATATTTCGAATTCCAAAATTTCTCTTTATTTAATTTTATTTGGAATTATTTCTAATTCAATCCAATTTTATTTAACTTAAGTTAAATTTCAATTCATTTGATACATTTTTATCATTTCAATCTATTCGACTTATACAAGTTAAATTTAATTTCAGAATTCAAATTCCCGGGTTTTATTTCAAATTAGTATGAACACATATATATTTATACACATATATTTATAATCAACTCAATTCAAAACTTTTGAATTTATAAAACAACTTTATTTTTCTCAAACAATTTTCATTAATAATCAAATATGGTAGCAACCCGTCACTCAGAAACTCGAAAATGAATACTAATAATGTCGCGATCCATTATCAGAATTATTTTCTCACCACTGAAGTGATTTCAGTGCTTAACCCTTTAAAAATCCATTTAAACTATTTTTATTCAAAAATCCTTCAAAGCAATATTATAATACTTTTAAAAACACTTCAGAAAACATTTTCTACATACCCGGGATTTAAATCCACACTTCTGATCTGAATCCAATTCTAATTCAACTTATTTATATATTCTATTCTTATACAAATTCAATTTGGTTCATGTAACCATTTCGGTATTATAATCTCATTTGATTATAATAACAACCAAACAATTCAATAATTTAATAAAATCTTTCCTTTTTATATCAAAAATAGTTTTGGGCAAAATTAATTCATTTACCCCTTTTTTAAAACAAATACTGTGTCAAATTCTATGTTTGAGAGTTTAGAAACACCTATCGATACAGTTGTACATCCTGTATCGACCAGAATTCATAAACCACTCAACAAACCATTCAACACAATATAAAACAATTTTATATCAAATGTACAAATACGCTCCCTCATATACATACACTCAAACTAGGGTATTACTAACCCCATCTGTATTGAGTCTCGCCACAGAGTCAAGGTTATCACTCAACCTTCAGCTCTGATACCAACTGTAATGGACCGCATTTCCGTACTCTTTGAGTCGACTAATAACACCACACGTATAACCCAAATTGCATAGAAACACGAATCATTATTAGAAAGATGTTAGAGGATGAGAAATAAAAAGAAAGAAATATTAGAATAGAAGAAAAACGAAGATCACAACTCACAGCGGAAGAATAAAATATATTATATAACATAACCTTTCAAATACAAATTAGTAACTGTATATACATACCATCATCAGAGCACAACAGTTATCCCTGGAATAGTTATAAACTCCTGTTTCCAGATACAACATAGTACACATCGGAAAATTTGATAGTCTATAGCCAACTGATGAAGCCTCCTGCTTCGAACTCCTCTAAGCGAATCTGTAAAATCCCGACTACTTGACCGCCCGTTCAAATTTGGGCACCCAAGAGTTTAGGGAAAACAAACAAAATATTCTATGGGTCAGTCATGGGACTGGTGTGAGTAAATTCCAACCATTTGTTCAACTTTCAAAATCCTTTCGAAAGAAATGATAATCGTAAGACCGATCCACACATAAATACGGATGGTTTTTACCTTACGATAACCAAAATATTTTTTTGATATCAAATCCAGTGATATTATAATAATGTCTAAATTAAATAAATAGAATCTAGCGGAACGCTTGCATCTCACGCTCCATATATAATATTAAATCAAAAACCACAGGGCGCTTATTGGAGATTGAATTTCCAACATGACAAGGTATGGGATCACCTACCGATAGTGTATCTCTGGAGGCAAATACACTGGGTTCAACAAGAACACAACCTGGCCCTCACATGATCGACCACTCATTTCGCTTGAGTGTATCGAATGTATATCACCAACGGTAGGGATCAGGAACCGTTTCCCGAAAGGGACAGCATCGATAGATTAAAGAAGTAAATTGGATTTCTCCAGATAGGTGATTATACATCCTAACGGGAACGACCCACTTAGCCATGCTGCCTACCCGATTTTTGTCAATTCCGGGTTGTGAGGTTTGAGATCATTACGTATCTTTTAGAACACCTGACCACCATTCACTTTGAATGCCACATCGTCATACCCGCCAAATCACAAATTGATTTTCCCAAAAATACCACGGGTATAAAGCTAAGAGAAACGAATTCCTCCGCCACCAAATGTAGATATGTTTGAAGAGATCGACTTACGTGATCCGTTAGATATACTTTGTCAGACATTCGTCCATTCACGTTGTTCTGGGACTGGACAAACCGAAGGTACTATCCCGTAAACAGGATAGCCCTTGCATAACTCTGCCTTCAATTATTTTCATCATATTTGATCGCAACCCTAACGCCCATACAGAGTGGTTTCCAGATTATCAATCAACATTGGCCCCTTTAAATCAATTTCTTATTATAGTATCATTTCCGATTCTCATTTCCTATCTTCCATATTCTTTTGAAGCTCGATTTCCCCTCTCGATTCTTTGAAAAACATATAATTCCTTTATTCGAGAAAATATCTCTTATTCCTGTTAGAAAACATTTCTAAATATGCACGAATCCTTATTTTCTATATTCAGAAAATATACATTATTAATATCGGAGAATATTTCCGAATTCCCTTTTTTAATTCCTCGTTTACCAATTCATTTCATTTTAACAACAGCTTTACAATCGCTGTTACCAAATATTTGATTTATAAAACATTACTTTTAACAACAGCGTTACAATCGCTGTCTAGAATTATAGAACACTTATTATAACAATAACATTAAGATCGTTGTTAAAACAGTTATTATAACGGCAGCGTTAAAATTTCTATTTAGACTTACCAAAACATTTATTATAACGGCAGCATTTAAAATCGCTATTTAAAAATATTTGATTTATCAAAATGCAACTTGTATTTATTTACTTCAATAAATAAATTGATAAGTAAATAAATAAATTATTAAATTTGATTCAAACAGGAAGTAAAATAACTACTTCCCTAATTTCGATCTTATCAAATTCCAATAAACAACCCTCATTCAAATACTCTATATTCGATTAATATTCTGAACTTTGAACTAAAACTCATCATTTCTTTTTAAACGATTACCATTTTCCCTTTCCACTCAATTTCCAATTTGGATTTATATTTCAAATCATCTAAATTTCCTTTATAAATATTTCATTTGCAAATTATTTCCTTTAAACCATTATTCACTTTAATCCTAGATATATTTCTTTCATGTACAATCATTTGGTTTCGTTTTTATAAATATTCTTTTAAACCAAATTCTATTTATAATTCTGTTTACAAATGTTTATAAAAATCTCATTTTTAACTTCAAATATTTATAATCTCATTTATAATCCCCTTTAAAATCACTAAGATCAAATCCAATTACAAAAAATCGGTTTCAAAACCGATTCTGGTTTTTTATGTAAATCCCAACTTTAATTTATATTCCAAGTTATCAAATGATAAGACTTGTACTAAATTTATACGTGTCGTTTATAAATAATGTCTGTTTTTGTTCATTAAACAAGTTTACTATTTACAACTCTCTTCAAAATATAACTTTTATTTTGGAAATAAAATTTCTTTTTAAATCTCCAATTTATTTTCTACATTTGAAAATATTTTCGGTATCTAAAATACCAAGTTTCAAGGGCCAGGGTAAACCAATACACAAAGTCAATCACTGACTATATAAATCACACCATAGATCAAAATCAAGGAAAAACAGTAATATAAGTATTGAGGAGCCCAGTTGGGTCCCTCCAACATGTTTCCCTGCATCTATAGATGTTAATTAACATCAATAATATTATTTCACATCAATATGAAATAACAGCACTAATAACCGATCAACCATGTAATTCATATCAACCAATTTTATCAACTATTCAACCAAGCAACCATCACACGGTATAAAATAAATAAATAAATAAAACTCGTTTATATAAAAATATAAATGAGTTAGAGTTAGTGAGTTTACTCACCATGTTTGCAACGAACGATTCTACTTTTGGTTTCATTTAAAATCAAACAACGTTTGATTTTTCTTTTTCTTTTGAAATTCCAATAGCTCAATTCTCGGCCCTGTCAGTTGCACAATGAACTTTGTCGCTATAATTCCTATGTGACTGATTCTGTTTGGTTCTATTTTCATCTGAGATAGTTGTACACTTTATAAGCTGTTGATTATATAATGTGTATATATACCTATATATAATAAAATTGTTTAATTAATTTAAACCACATAATTAATCTTAGTTATCACACGGTAAGGCATATAAAGCTTCCTCCTTTCCCTTTCAATTATTATTATTCTTTTTCTTCTTCTCCAACTAATTTAATCTAAGTCCGCTCTAATGAGAACTCAAGATATTGATGTCTCTAATTTTTCCTTGGTATATGTTTAATCCAAATTTAACGCAAAAGAAAATTTTACTAATGTTCTGTTCCCCCAAAAATAGAATCAATGCTGTACCTCAAGCATATTAGTTTCTTCGGGTGTTTCTACTTGCATTATGAAAACTTTCTTTTGGAGATGCCTTCTGCTTCACAATCATCCCTCACAGGAAAATATATTCCTACTGAAACAAGTAGAAGGCAGTTGTTCCTCTTCTTTCATTACTCCTCAAAACCCCCTTAATTTTGTACTTAATGTTAATCACCCCTCCTTAAAACCTTCTTTCCACGACATAACCATGACCCCATCTCCTGTACCCATTACCGGACCTTCCCTCCTCCTTTTCTTTTACCATTTCTTCATGATTGACAACGCTGTGACCTACAACAACTCTGCCTTCACACCATCCACTTCGCCCCCATTCCTATAGACTCACCAAGCTCAATCAAAATCCGATCTTGACAAATCGCTATAGCGTGAGCTACAGGGTCCGACCCTTTCGAAACTAAAATCCCCCATTTCACAAACAAGGATCACCGCTAGCCTTACCACGAACTACACCATGCTATGCCAAAGGGGATTTACTTGCACCAGATCTACTCCCCGCATTTACAACCCTCGTTCAGATCCTTACCAGCGCAACAAGAGATGACCGGAGTTGATCCAATCATTCCACCAACAACGCGCCTTCCTATCGGTGATCCAACGCCGTCCTCCGATCCACAAAACGACAATCCTGCCTCCCATAAATTTCCACGCAACTCTAGAAAAGAGTGTGAACTTGGTTATCGTCGAACTTAGAAAGAATCTCATGGGTCAGACGCTCTCCAAATTTCGATGAGAATGGATAAAAAAATTTCTGATTTTGTTTCAGTTTTCATTTGTCTAAGAAAGGGGCTGAGTTATTTAGATGCTCAGTATTTAGAAGAAGAACTTCTTGCGTTTCACGGCATACAACAGCTTGGGGGCATGAAAATGAATTGTTTGGGGAGCACGATATTTAATTGGCTTGGCACGCAAGGGATCCAATGGTTTGGGGTGTACGCTGCTGATTTGTGAAAAGGACAGAGTAGTCGAAATCTTTGAATTTCAAATAATGGCATAGTTTGCAACAATATATATTCTTTGAGTTTGGCATCCACTAGTTTAGACCAAAAGAACAGGTTCCATTTAGATCTAATAATCATTCGATCCAATCATTCAATACAAAATTACATATCCATATTTCAGATTTCACTATTGTACCCAATCATCATTTTGATTTCAGTGGCGATACTTCGTGAATGTATGTTTTAAACGCAAGGATTTTCTTCTTTTTTTATTTTTATTTTTTTAGTATATAGTACCTATTGTTTTGGTCTTTGAAAGTACCTACTTTTTGTTATCAAATTGCATAAAGAGTTTGTAACATGGACTACAGGTGAAGTATTGGTTCTATGAGACTATTTCAGGAGCATAATGTGCCATTCTAAAATATATGATTATTAAATTTTATAAAAATTAATCTCGTTATGATCATATATTGTTTGGAAATTAAATTAAATCAAATCAATTTCAAAATAAGCAAATAAAAAAACCTGTAATGACCCGCATTTTTCGACGATATAATAATTAATTAATTTAATTATTTAAATAGAGTTTAGAGGATATAATGGTCGTTAATTAAATTATAAGGAATATTTAATTAAATATAATAATTAAATAATATATATAATTCTGAAATAATCAGAATTAGCGGAATTGACAATATAATGTGAAGTGGGCAATTCAAAATATATATTTCAGGTTAGAGTTGAATTATATCGACGGATATATTCAATCGACAACAGTTTGAACATATAATTATATTATAATTAAAATCGAGCTTGAAATGGCGCTGCAGTTCGCGATTTGGAGATTTGAACTTCAACTGAATGTAAAGATTCATTTTAAGCCGGATTTCTGTGAAACAAGAAACGCGTGGAGCTGGTGGAGTATATCTTTCTAGTGGAAGAGAAAAATCTGGATTTCGTCGTGTTGATTTTGATTTACGTCCAAATCAAATTTTAGAAAAGTCGTTATGGAATTCCTTTATAATTTATAAAGGAATTATTTATATTTTAAAAAGAAATTTCAATATAAATCGAATATCGGGTTGACCCAGATTTGAAATATCGAATTAGAAATTCATATAGAAATTCTCTAGAGCTGTACGGTATTCAACTGTGAATATATGCGATAATATTTATTTATAAATATTTAATTTAATTATATTTAAATATATTTATATATTTTAAAGGGTCGTTCAGAGCTTTAAAAATAGCCACTTTTGCAAACGAAGTCGGAATACGACGAAACTAATTTTGTTGGATCCGCAATGTCAAATAGTTGTTAGATTTTCAGTTTCGTGATTTTTAGAGTCACTGTGTGGTCGTACGGATTTTTAAAGTGAAAAACAGTCAGTATTTCGACGGTTAAAAATACGCTGTGTGAACATACGGAGTCGGAATTCGACGAAACTAGTTTCGTTGGGACCGTAATGTCGAACTCTAGCTGCAGGCAAATTTTCATAATTTTTGGATATTGTATGTGATCGTAGGAATTTTTAGAGTTTTAAATGAGCAAGTATATTAATACACTTGGTCCTGTTTGTGCCACCTCATCTACAAAGTACCCTATATAACACGTTTAACCCCTCTCTAACATAAGTCTTCACCCTCCATAGTCAAAGCAATTTGCGCCTCTGTTGTTTTTATTTCCAGAAAACCAATTCGCATATTGAAAAATCAAAATCGAATGGTGTAAAATTCCTTAAATCATCAAGTAAGGATATTTGAAGTTTTCACATCTTCCTCTTCACTTCAAAGTCCTTGTTACTCCGTGCGATACCAGGTATTGAAACTCAACAGTGAATTAGGGTTTCGATGTTCTGGATTTTTGAGGCGTCGTCGTTTGAAATTTAGGTTCATTTTGTGTTTATGGTTGAGTACGGATTTTTCTGTGAAAAGTTTGAGAAATTCCGTGATAAAGAGTTCGGTACCCTACTGGGAGGGCGTGAATAAGCTCGAAGTCGGAACATAGGAGGATCGTGCGTACTGGAAAGCTGTGGTAGGAGATGAACGAGTTTGAAGAGGAGAATAAAATAGTGATATTTGTTTGAATTTTTATCAACCGACGGTGATGTTCGAAGGCCTGGAAACGGCCATTGATAATGGTGAGCAGGAGGAGCATTCGAGTTTTAACTGGGTAGGAGAAGGATTGGTGGAACTTAAACGAGATTTCGAAGAGGGGTACACTAGTGTATTCGGTTTGAAAGTTAGTGGATAATCGAAAAAGGAAGTGTTGGATTGAAGTTCGAAAATGACATTGGTTTTGCCTGGAGATCATGAATTTTTGTTTGGGGAAGGAGATGGATTTCGTGGGTTTAAATCTGTTGGGCCAGGGATAAGAATTTCGAACAGTTGGATCCGTTAGGATCGTATGGACGAGAGCTTCACAATGAAGCTGACTGGGAGTGGATTCGAGCTCGTTACAATTTATGGAGAAATAAATTGTCCGACTAAGTAAAATAATGCAAACCGATTATTTAATAGTTAACACGTCAATGTGCGTTAAACTCACCAAATCTAAACAGTTCTATTTTTACAACGTATTCTTAGAACTGTTAATTATCTGTTGATTGTTGTGTGTTGGTTGATTGATTGAACTGCTAGTCAGTTAGTGAAAATTATATATATATATATATATATGTAATTAAATATATATATATATAAACCGTTAAATATTTATATATTGATTCTGCTATCAGAATAATTTATATTGAACTGAAAGTGATGATAATCATATTGTGTAACATCTGTGGATGCAGGGAGACAGGTTGGAGAAATCCGACTGGATTCCTCAACAGTTATTTTATTGTTTTTCATATATTGTTATATGATGTGATATAAAATCTGTGGGCGATTATATGTGCTTGGACGATATTGAACATCGTGATTTGATATGATTGAATACCACAACATACCGAAATGTTGATAAGGGGATTTTCAAAGTGATATTGAAAAAGAGATATTTATAAAGTGGAATATTTATAAATAAGAAATGTTTATAAATTGGAATATTTATAAATAGGAGATATTCAAAAAGGAAATAATTACAAACCATTTTCTTTTTGAAAGGAAAGGCCTGTGTGGCGGGTTTGGGGATTTTCCTGATGCTCCCGGTACAAAGGAGGTTATGGCGAATTTTTCCAGGAATTTAAGGAGTTAGAATATTTTGAAGAATAAATTTGAAAAGGAAATATTTGTAAACCATTTACAAATAGAATTGAAAAGGGAATCATTTTTAAAGTGTAGAACCGTTATTTAAAAGTAAATCTTTTCAAATGAATAAAACGTTGTTAAAAAGGAAATCTTTGTAAAGTGAATAAAGTAAATCGAAAGGAGTTAAATCGAATATGGTATTCGAAGGGAGTAAATCGAATATGGTATTCGAAAGTTAGTAAAACGAATATGCTATTCGAAAGGGGTTAGTTGAGTCGAGTTAGTTGAATAGAGTTAACTAGTTCAGTAGAGTTAACTAGTTCACTAGAGTTAACTAGTTCAGTAGAGTTAACCAGGTCAATAGATTTAACCAATTGGGTTAAGTAAGTCAAGTTAACCAGTGAGTTAAGTAAGTCAAGTTAATCAGATGGGTTAAGTAAGTCAAGTTAACCAGTGAGTTAAGTAAGTCAAGTTAACCAGTTGAGTTAAGTAAGTCGAGTTAATCAAGTCGAGTTGATCGAGTTAGAGTTACTCGGTTAGAGTTAATCGATTAGAGTTAAAACGAACTAGAGTTAATCAAATATAGTTATTTGAGACAGAGTTAGTCAAACATAGTATTCAGGGTAAGTTGCCATCTCGTACGACTGGTAGCGTAATTCGCAGGGCTGTAAATAGCCTAAGGCGGTCGAATGTTGCCTAAGGGAATCAGGAGTAACCATTGTGATCGTTGCGATCTAGAGTCAAGCGAATGGAGTTAAATCGAATCTAGTTATTTGATAGGAGTTAATCAAGATGAGTTAAATAAGTTAAGTTAATCGAATCTAGTTATTCGATAGGATTTAATCAAGTTGAGTTAAATAAAACCAAGTTAGTCGAGCCTAAGTTAATCGAATCGAATTGGTTGAACCAAGTAAGTCGAGTTAGTCGAGTCAAGTTAAGTTAGTCGAGTTAGTCAAGTTAAGTTAGTCGAGTTAGTCGAGTTAAGTTCGTCGAGTTAAATTAATCGATGTTAGTTTCATCGAAAGGAGTTATCGATGTTAGTTTCATCGAAAGAAGTTATCGATGTTAGTTTCATCGAAAGTAGTTATCGATGTTAGTTTCATCGAAAGGAGTTATCGATGTTAGTTAAATCGAAAGGAGTTATCGATGTTAGTTTCATCGAAAGGAGTTATCGATTATAGTTTGATCGAAGTGAGATTTATCGAATAAGAGTCATTCGAAAAGAAATTATCGAATATAGTTTATTCGAAAGTGAGATTTTCAAATATGAGATATTTGAAAAGAAAGAGTTATCGAATATTAGTTATTCGAAGAGAGATTATCGAATATTGTTTATTCGAGAAGGAGTAATCAAATATAGTATATTCGAAAGGAAGGAGTTAATCGAATATAGGATATTCGAAGAAGAGTTACTCAAATAGAGATTTCTCGAAGAGAGCTAATCGGCGAATTCGATTATATCGAATTCGGGAAAGTACTTATACTTTCCAGTTTTTAAATAAAGATTTATTTATTTATAAATAAATAAGTGTTAGGTTAATTATTCACTAATAAAAATAGAAGTTATAATTAAAGTTAGATAATTCGAAAGGAGGGATTATAACGTTATCGTTATAACCAATATTTTAAATATAGAAGTGGATTAGTAAACTTGGATCCGAGAAAGGCATAAAGAAGTTGTTAAAGATTAAAAGATAAACTTTGACCATTTTGAAGTTATAACGTTGTTCAGTTAAGGTCTGAGAGGTAATTATACCCCAACTTGAGTGACTTCCTTCTTAACTAAGAAATGGTAAGGTTTGATCGTAAAGGAGTTTTGGAAATGTTTTCCAAACGAGAATCAGAAATGTTTTCTGATAAAAGAAAATAAGAATTTAGAATATAGGGAAATAGGCGATAAGTAAATAAATGAACTAAAGAGATTAATGTTAAATGATATTTGTTTGATATAATTTCCATCTGGAAATAATATCGTTGTTTGCACACTTGTTTTTGTTTGATAGTTAAATCACAGACTATCAAAGTTTTGACCATTTTAACGTTGTTAATATGGAGAGAACGGTTGGATTATTATCCAAAGAACCACTCTGTATTGGCATAAGCGTTGCGAATCATATATGCCAAAGATAATTGAAGACAGAGTAAAATGCAAGGGCTGTTGTACAAGTCTTAGATAACAGTGACTAAGATGGATATACTGAATAGTGCCTTCGGTTTGTCCAGTCCCCGGACAACTTGTATGGACGAAGGTCTGACAGAGTATATCCAATGGATCGCGTAAGTTGATCTGTTCAAACGTATTCACGTTTGGTGGCGTAGGAATTCATTTCTCTAAGTTCTATACCCGTGTTATTTTTGGATAAATCAATTTGTGATTTGGAGGGTATGACGATGTGACATTCTAAGTGAATGAGGATGACTTGTATAAATGAATGTCTGACAGAGTATTTCCAGAAAGGTCACGTACATTGATTTCTTCAACCGTACTAAGAGTGGAAGCGGAGAAGGAAACTTCTTTAGCTAACACGTAATGTAGGGTAGTAGATGTCAATTAGTGATTTTCGATGGACCTAACAATGTGGCATTCGAAGTGAATCTGATGTGATGATAAAGCATAGCTTCTAGCCTCATCAACTAGTAAATGACAAAAATCGGGCAGGCAACATGGCTAAGTCGGTCGCACCGAAGTAGGGTGTATAATCACCTATCTAGAGAATATTCATTTGTTTCTTAAATCTATCAATGTTGTCCCATATATATATGGTAACGGTTGCTGATCCCAACCGTTGGTGATATACATTCGATACACTCAAGCGAAATGAGTGGTCGGTCATGTGTGGCTAAGTTACAACATGTTCTTGTTGAACTCCAGTGTATCGTTCCTAGAGTACACTGATCGGAAGGTGGTTCCATACCTTGTCATAGTTGGAAATCCATTATCCAATACGTGCTTGCGAATTTGATTGTATACTATATATGTAGAACGTGAGATGAAAGCGTTTCTGCTAGTTGATATCTATTTGTACATAGACATTATTATAATATCAAAAGGTTTTTGGTATAAAGATATTTTGGATTCTCATAAGGGAAAAACCCGTTCCGTTTTCACGGCGTGGTCTTATGAGATATCATATATCTGTTAAACTGTTTTACTTACACCAGTCCCATGACTGACCTGAAGTTTACTTTGTTGTTTTCCCTAAACTCTTGGGTTCCTAAATTTGTACGGGCAGTCAAGTAGTCGGGATTTACAAATATACCTGAAGATCTGGAGCAGGAGGCTTCTGGATCATATAGCTATAGTTTATTTCCGTTGTGTTGTAAGTGTTGTACTCTGATAAGTGCTATTGTGTACATAACTGTTATATTTCAAAGTTATGTTATATATTATATGTTATTCGTTCCGCTGTGAGGTTCGTGTTACTCTGATGTTGTGTTCTTCTTCTTCTTCTACTCTAAGTTTCTATCTTATCTGTCCTCACCCTCTAATTTCTTTCATTAATTACCAGGATTTTTCGATGTTTTGGTTATCGACATCGAGCTTATGTCGATAACCAAAGTCTCTGAAAATCTGGGTCGTTACAGTTGGTATCAGAGCTTAAGTTAAGAATTACCTTGGCTCTGTGGCGTGAATCAGTAGAGATAGGGTTAGTAATACCCTAGATTGAGTTTGAGTGTATATATATGAGTGCGTATTTGTATTTGATATAAAAATGGTTTTATATTGTGGAGATTCATTGGCTGAGTTGTTTATGAGTTCTGGTCGATCAGTTTGATCCACTGTATCGGTAGGAGTAAATAAATACTTGAATACGATGGACCGACACAGTATGGATATGTGATATATTATCATATATAACTTGTGATTATAATCGAGTAAGATTATAACATGTGAAATCGTTATATATTACCAATCAGAATTCATATAAGTGAAATATGTGAAATAAGATGAATTAAATATGAATTTAAATCAGATTTGGAATTAAAACAAGGAAATTTTAAGTTCCTGGGAGATTTTGAAATGTTTTCAAAATGGAAGTATTCAGTAATGGTTTTGAAATGATATAGTATTGAAATCACTTGGGTCGCTGGAAAATAATTCCGATGATGACTGCGCATTATCATCGGTGTGATTTTCGAGTTCTAAGTGGTGGATTACTACCAAAGATTTTGATTTGAATTGTTTTGAGAAAACAAGTTGTTTAGAAATTCAAAGGGTTTGAATAGGTATTATGATTTCAAATTGATTTGAAATTTACCCAGGAATTTAAGTTCTGGAATTTAAATTTAACTTATGAAGTTAAATAAAATGAGATGGTAAAAATAAATTGAAATTTAACTTGAACTAAGTTAAATAGAATTGAATGGATAAGTCAAGAATTTGAAATTTAGCTGGACTTAGAATTTGGAAATCAAGAATGAAACTCGAATTTGAAATTTAATTCGGCTTGAATATGCGAATGGTTGTGTTAAGTATAACTTGGTTGGAGTTGATTGGGATGGCATTTGTATATGCCGAGTTGATAACAGATGGTAGAGATATAATGATATGCCCAACAAAAAGGTACAAGTTTATATTTTATATGAGTTTGAAATTTATGAGCCGAATTGGCAAGCCGCTTGGCGTTTTGATTTTCTTTTGGGTTGGAGAAGGCCTAGAGAGGCGAGTCATGGTTTTACCGATAGGGCTGTACAAAGGAGGTTATGGCGAAAATTTCCGAAAATTTAAAGCATTAGAAAATTTTCAGAATTTTTGAAAATTTTAGTAATTGGAATGAATAAATGTTTTAGTCATTATTAATTGGTTCAGTTGAAATCAGAAATAAAGGGTAAACAAATCTTAGGAATTCCAATAGATAGGGTCGTCCTCTAACTTAGCAATTTCGAGGACGAAATTATTTTAAGTGGGGAAGAATGTAATGACCCGCATTTTTCGACGATATAATAATTAATTAATTTAATTATTTAAATAGAGTTTAGAGGATATAATGGTCATTAATTAAATTATAAGGAATATTTAATTAAATATAATAATTAAATAATATATATAATTCTGAAATAATCAGAATTAGCTGAATTGACAATATAACGTGAAGTGGGCAATTCAAAATATATATTTCAGGATAGAGTTGAATTATATTGACGGATATATTCAATCGACGACAGTTTGAACGTATAATTATATTATAATTAAAATCGAGCTTGAAATGGCGCTGTAGTTCGCGATTTGGTGATTTGAACTTCAACTGAATGTACAAGATTCGTTTTAAGCCGGATTTCTGTGAAACAAGAAACGCGTGGAGCTGGTGGAGTATATCTTTCTAGTGGAAGAGAAAAATCGGGATTTCGTCGTGTAGATTTTGATTTACGTCCAAATCAAATTTTAGAAAAGTCGCTATGGAATTCCTTTATAATTTATAAAGGAATTATTTATATTTTAAAAAGAAATTTCAATATAAATCGAATATCGGGTTGACCCAGATTTGAAATATCGAATTAGAAATTCATATATAAATTCTCTAGAGCTGTACGGTATTCAACTGTGAATATATACGATAATATTTATTTATAAATATTTAATTTAATTATATTTAAATATTTTATAGGGTCATTCAGAGCTTTAAAAATAGCCACTTTTGCAAACGAAGTCGGAATTCGATGAAACTAATTTTGTTGGATCCGCAATGTCAAATAGTTGTTAGATTTTCAGTTTCGTGATTTTTAGAGTCACTGTGTGGTCGTACGTATTTTTAAAGTGAAAAACAGTCAGTATTTCGATGGTTAAAAATACGCTGTGTGAGCATACGGAGTCGGAATTCAACGAAACTAGTTTCGTTGGGACCGTAATGTCGAACTCTAGCTGCATGCAAATTTTCATAATTTTTGGATATTGTATGTGATCGTAGGAATTTTTAGAGTTTTAAATGAGCAAGTATATTAATACACTTGGTCCTGTTTGTGCCACCTCATCTACAAAGTACCCTATATAACATGTTTAACCCCTCTCTAACCTAAGTCTTCACCCTCCATAGTCAAAGCAATTTGCGCCGCTGTTGTTTTTATTTCCAGAAAACCAATTCGCATATTGAAAAATCAAAATCAAAGGGTGTAAAATTCCTAAAATCATCTAGTAAGGATATTTGAAGTTTTCACATCTTCCTCCTCACTTCAAAGTCCTTGTTACTGCGTGCGATACCAGGTATCGAAACTCAACAGTGAATTAGGGTTTCGATGTTCTGGATTTTTGAGGCGTCATCATTTGAAATTGAGGTTCATTTTTTGTTTATGGTTGAGTACGGATTTGTCTGTGAAAAGTTTGAGAAATACCATGATGAAAGAGTTCGGTACCCTACTGGGAGGGCGTGAATAAGCTCGAAGTCGGAACTTAGGAGGATCGTGCGAACTGGATAGCTGTGGTAGGAGATGAACGAGTTTGAAGAGGAGAATGAAATAGTGATATTTGTTTGAATTTTTATCAACCGATGGTGATGTTCGAAGGCCTGGAAACGGCCGTTGAAAATGTTGAGCAGGAGGAGCATTCGAGTTTTAACTGGGTAGGAGAAGGATTGGTGGAACTTAAACGAGATTTCGAAGAGGGGTACACTGGTGTATTCGGTTTGAAAGTTAGTGGATAATCGAAAAAGGAAGTGTTGGATTAAAGTTCGAAAATGACATTGGTTTTGCCTGGAGATCATGAATTTTTGTTTGGGGAAGGAGATGGATTTCGTGGGTTTAAATCTGTTGGGCCAAGGACAAGAATTTAGAATAGTTGGATCCGTTAGGATCGTATGGACGAGAGCTTCATAATGAAGCTGCTGGGATTGGATTCGAGCTCGTTACAATTTATGGTGAAATAAATTGTCCGACTAAGTCAAATAACGCAAACCGATTATTTAATAGTTAACGCGTCAATGTGAGTAAAACTCACCAACTCTGAACAGTTCTATTTTTACAACGTACTCTTAGAACTGTTAATTATCTATTGATTGTTGTGTGTTGGTTGATTGATTGAACTGTTAGTCAGTTAGTGAAAATTATATATATATATATATATATATATATGTAATTATATATATATATATAAACCGTTAAATATTTATATATTGATTCTACTATCAGAATAATTTATATTGAACTGAAAGTGATGATAATCATATTGTGTAACATCTGTGGATGCAGGGAGACAGGTTGGAGGAACCCGACTGGATTCCTCAACAGTTATTTTTTTGTTTTTCATATATTCTTATATGATGTGATATAAAATCTGTGGGCGATTATATGTGCTTGGACGATATTGAACATCGTGATTTGATATGATTGAATACCATAACATACCGAAATGTTGATAAGGGGATTTTCAAAGTGATATTGGAAAAGGGATATTTATAAAGTGGAATATTTATAAATAAGAAATGTTTATAAATTGGAATATTTATAAATAGGAGATATTCAAAGAGGAAATAATTACAAACCATTTTCTTTTTGAATGGAAAGGCCTATGTGGCGGGTTTGGGGATTTTCCTGATGCTCCCGGTACAAAGGAGGTTATGGCGAATTTTTCCAGGAATTTAAGGAGTTAGAATATTTTGAAGAATAAATTTGAAAAGGAAATATTTGTAAACCATTTACAAATAGAATTGAAAAGGGAATCATTTTTAAAGTGTAGAACCGTTATTTAAAAGTAAATATTTTCAAATGAATAAAACGTTGCTAAAAAGGAAATCTTTGTAAAGTGAATAAAGTAAATCGAAAGGAGTTAAATCGAATATGGTATTCGAAGGGAGTAAATCGAATATGGTATACGAAAGTTAGTAAAACGAATATGCTATTCGAAAGGGGTTAGTTGAGTCGAGTTAGTTGAATAGAGTTAACTAGTTCAGTAGAGTTAACTAGTTCACTAGAGTTAACCAGTTCAGTAGAGTTAACCAGTTCAATAGAGTTAACCAATTGGGTTAAGTAAGTCAAGTTAACCAGTGAGTTAAGTAAGTCAAGTTAACCAGTTGGGTTAAGTAAGTCAAGTTAACCAGTGAGTTAAGTAAGTCAAGTTAACCAGTTGAGTTAAGTAAGTCGAGTTAATCAAGTCGAGTTGATCGAGTTAGAGTTACTCAGTTAGAGTTAATCAATTAGAGTTAAAACGAACAAGAGTTAATCAAATATATTTATTTGAGACAGAGTTAGTCAAACATAGTATTCAGGGTAAGTTGCCATCTCGTACGACTGCTAGCGTAATTCGCAGGGCTGTAAATAGCCTAAGGCGGTCGGATGTTGCCTAAGGGAATCAGGCGTAACCATTGTGATCGGTGCGATCTAGAGTCAAGCGAATGGAGTTAAATCGAATCTAGTTATTCGATAGGAGTTAATCAAGATGAGTTAAATAAGTTAAGTTAATCGAATCTAGTTATTCGATAGGAGTTAATCAAGTTGAGTTAAATAAAACCAAGTTAGTCGAGCCTAGGTTAATCGAATTGAATTGGTCGAACCAAGTAAGTCGAGTTAGTCGATTCAAGTTAAGTTAGTCGAGTTAGTCAAGTTAAGTTAGTCGAGTTAGTCGAGTTAAGTTCGTCGAGTTAAATTAATCGATGTTAGTTAAATCGAAAGGAGTTATCGATGTTAGTTTCATCGAAAGAAGTTATCGATGTTAGTTTCATCGAAAGGAGTTATCGATGTTAGTTTCATCGAAAGGAGTTATCAATGTTAGTTAAATCGAAAGGAGTTATCGATGTTAGTTTCATCGAAAGGTGTTATCGATTATAGTTTGATCGAAGGGAGATTTATCGAATAAGAGTCATTCGAAAAGAGATTATCGAATATAGTTTATTTGAAAGTGAGATTTTCAAATATGAGATATTTGAAAAGAAAGAGTTATCGAATATTAGTTATTCAAAGAGAGATTATCGAATATCGTTTATTCGAGAAGGAGTAATCAAATAAAGTATATTCGAAAGGAAGGAGTTAATCAAATATAGGATATTCGAAGAAGAGTTAATCAAATAGAGATTTCTCGAAGAGAGCTAATCGGCGAATTCGATTATATCGAATTCGGGAAAGTACTTATACTTTCCAGTGTTTAAATAGAGATTTATTTATTTATAAATAAATAAGTGTTAGGTTAATTATTCACTAATAAGAATAGAAGTTATAATTAAAGTTAGATAATTCGAAAGGAGGGATTATAACGTTATCGTTATAACCAATGTTTTAAATATAGAAGTGGATCAGTAAAATTGGATCCGAGAAAGGCGTAAAGAAGTTGTTAAAGATTAAAAGATAAACTTTGACCATTTTGAAGTTATAGCGTTGTTCAGTTAAGGTCTGAGAGGTAATTATACCCCAACTTGAGTGACTTCCTTCTTAACTAAGAAATGGTAAGGTTTGATCGTAAAGGAGTTTTGGAAATGTTTTCCAAACGAGAATCAGAAATGTTTTCTGATAAAAGAAAATAAGAATTTAGAATATAGGGAAACAGGAGATAAGTAAATAAATGAACTAAAGAGATTAATGTTAAATGATATTTGTTCGATATAATTTCCATCTGGAAATAATATCGTTGTTTGCACACTTGTTATTCTTTGATAGTTAAATCACAGACTATCAAAGTTTTGACCATTTTAACGTTGTTAATATAGAGAGAACGGTTGGATTATTATCCAAAGAACCACTCTGTATTGGCATAAGCGTTGCGAATCATATATGCGAAAGATAATTGAAGACGGAGTAAAATGCAAGGGCTGTTGTATAAGTCTTAGATAACAGTGACTAAGATGGATATACTGAATAGTGCCTTCGGTTTGTCCAGTCCCAGGACAACTTGTATGGACGAAGGTCTGACAGAGTATATCCATTGGATCGCGTAAGTTGATCTGTTCAAACGTATTCACGTTTGGTGGCGGAGGAATTCGTTTCTCTAAGCTGTGTACCCGTGTTATTTTTGGATAAATCAATTTGCGATTTGGCGGGTATGACGATGTGACATTCTAAGTGAATGAGGATGACTTGTATAAATGAATGTCTGACAGAGTATTTCCAGAAAGGTCACGTACATTGATTTCTTCAACCGTACCAAGAGTGGAAGCGGAGAAGGAAACTTCTTTAGCTAACACGTAATGTAGGGTTGTAGATGTCAATTAGTGATTTTCGATGGACCTAACAATGTGGCATTCGAAGTGAATCTGATGTGATGATAAAGCGTAGCTTCTAGCCTCATCAACCAGTAAATGACAGAAATCGGGCAGGTAGCATTGCTAAGTCGGTCGCACCGAAGTAGGGTGTATAATCACCTATCTAGAGAATATTCATTTGTTTCTTAAATCTATCAATGTTGTCCCATATATATATACGGGAACGGTTGCTGATCCCAACCGTTGGTGATATACATTCGATACACTCAAGCGAAATGAGTGGTCGGTCATGTGTGGCTGAGTTACAAGATGTTCTTGTTGAACTCCAGTGTATCGTTCCCAGAGTACACTAATCGGAAGGTGGTTCCATACCTTGTAATAGTTGGAAATCCATTATCCAATACGTGCTTGCGATCTTGATTGTATACTATATATGTAGAACGTGAGATGAAAGCGTTTCTGCTAGTTGATATCTATTTGTACATAGACATTATTATAATATCAAAAGGTTTTTGGTATAAAGATATTTTGGATTCTCATAAGGGAAAAACCAGTTCCGTTTTCATGGCGTGGTCTTATGAGATATCATATATCTGTTAAACTATGTTAAGCTGTTTACTCACACCAGTCCCATGACTGACCCGAAGTTTACTTTGTTGTTTTCCCTAAACTCTTGGGTGCCTAAATTTGTACGGGCAGTCAAGTAGTCGGGATTTAAAGATATACCTAAAGAGCTGGAGCAGGAGGCTTCTGGATCATATAGCTATAGTTTATTTCCGCTGTGTTGTAAGTGCTGTACTCTGATAAGTGCTATTGTATACATAACTGTTATATTTCAAAGTTATGTTATATATTATATGTTATTCGTTCTGTTGTGAGGTTCGTGTTACTCTGATGTTGTGTTCTTCTTCTTCTTCTATTCTAAGTTTCTATCTTATCTATCCTCGCCCTCTAATTTCTTTCATTAATTACCAGGATTTTTCGATGTTTTGGTTATCGACATCGAGCTTATGTCGATAACCAAAGTCTCCGAAAATCAGGGTCGTTACAAAACCCATCTAATCCGAATATATACATATAACTTCAAAGTAATCTAATTTGAATTTTATGTCGAATTTTCTATTTTTAAGTTAAGACGATATTCAATATATTAAAAAATCCATTTATTATCAAATATATTCCTATAAATTTCTATATATAATTCAAAGAAAATATTTAAATATTCAGAATCCAACGGCTGAAAATCCGGGTCGTTACAGCATGTTTCAGGATTTATGCTTGGTTGCTTTGGGCATCTGGAGAAGAGTTTGAGTTCTACTTATATTACTGTTTATACCTATTGCATTTTACGTTGTACTTCAGTACTTGTAAACCATTTATGAGTTTGTTTTAGCTGGCTGAGATACGTAGTTCCTTAATATCGAGCCATATATGAGTTTATGATAACAAGCTCAGATATGAAGTTACTCAGTAGCGAGTCGTATACGATTTTGTTGATAGCGTGCTGAGATATGGACTTGATCAGTAGCGAGTTACCCCCAACTTTGATGATTTTGTATTGGACTGCTGTTCTCTAGTAGTGATTCATCAATGATTTTTTCTTGTAGTAGTGACCATACACTTTATGGTGTACTATTTTGGTCATACCGTTGTCACCATATGCATCGGGCCATATATTATCGATCTTAGCAGTAGTGATCATTGTTTTAGGATCAAAGGATGATCAGTATATGCTAGTACTATGCTATTAGTAGTTTAGGCTAGCGTAGCGCAATGGAATATATTGTGCTAACGATTGTTGTGGGAGAAGAGAAGATTATGGCATGATAATCTATCTTTGAGATGGATTTACTATATTTATTAATAGGCAGTTTGGATTTCCTTGAGCCACACTTGTGGAGAGGGTTGGTAGTGACTTGATTATTCCTTTTTATTTATGTATAGTTTAATATATAGTATATTGAGATAGTTTCATTCAAAACAAGCTTTGTTTCTGACTATGTTTTGTCGTTGTCTACTTATGTCATGACCACTTTCGGGTATTCATTGAGTTGTTCGGGTGTCAGGTGCTTCTGGAGATATGCTATTGGAGCTCACAGTTAGAGCATTTAAAGTCATAACATCGATGTTTTGGGATATATAAACTTGTTATTTTGGACAGATATAATGTTAGTACCATAGATGGTAATTTTGTTGATAACCACCTCAGGTAATGAATATTTTATATTTAATATGTAATTATTTTCTAGATATATATTTATTTATACATATATAATTTAGTATCGTGCATGATATATTAACATATACTATGTAGAAAATTGATAATCAAGTTCGTGCGGTATCAAGATTGAAGATTCAGATTATTGATTCAGAAATATGAAGACTCATAAGTTTCAAGAATTCAAGGGTTCAAGATATTATAAATTCTTAGAGGTTTTATTAAAAATCAGGTTGCACTTATCTGATCTTCTTCTATTTTTACATAATGATTTTCCAAACTGTTCCTATTTTCAAAATATATTTATAAAATGATTTCAAAACAAGTTATGCATTTCAAATTCTCAATAAATACAAATTAATATATCTTTTTTAAAAATATTCCTTTCAAAGAATTTTCAATTTTTTTATAATTTTTAAAATATCTTTACTTTGAATTATTTTTAGATTTTATTATTTATACTTTTATTTTAGTGCTTATACTTTTCAAAATACTAACTTTAGATTTCAGTATTATGCTTTTATTTTTAAACTTTAACTTTTTATAAACTTATAATTTGATTTTTATCAATACTTTGAATTCAAATATTTATTTTGGTTTTAATTTTTTTGACTATGCTTACATTTTGACTTTGATTTTAAATTATACTATAGATTTTGATTTTAAAATAATATTTTTAATTTGAAACTATTATCATTTTAATATTTATATTTTAACAATTAATATATTTTATTATATATAGTTTTAATATATAAATATTATGTTTTTACCTAAATTCTATATAAATACTTTTTTAATTTTTCATTAGTGTACTATGATTAAAATATACACTTACTATTTTAAAATTGCCTTACAAAGTTTCAAATTATAGTATATAAGTTTGTATTTACAAAACAAACTAGTTTTAAAATTTGTCTTACATATGTTGACATGGGGTCACCATGTATGTCAACATATGACAGAAAAATTTCAAAATTCAATTTTGAATGGAAGTGGCTATTCGCGATAACTCTTTTGTAACAGCAATATCCCTTTATTTCTATTCATACCTTTCTTCCAAAAATGAAAATAACTAAATCTCGTCATATTTCTTCACTCCGTCTTTTACCCTCTTGAAAATTATAAATTCTATAAGCATATTCTTCAGATGTTTCAAACCAAATCACATCATTTCTTCTCCTATTTGGTTTTACATCAAACTCTCTCCATTTATACCAAGATCAAAGTGCAAAACAGAGTTATAGAGGTAATTGAAATCAAGATCAAAAGTTCCAAGTCTGCATCCATTATACGATCAACTCCAAAATAAATATGGGTGTGACTAGGTAGGACTAAATCTAGTTGGATTTGATTATGCCTAAAAAGCAATTAGGAGTTACTTGTTTTCCCGAAAATCAAGTATGGTAAGGATCTATTGCTCGCAAGAAAAATTGGCTTACCCAAAGGTTCAAGTTCTGTAAGGTGCCTCTTTGTGACCTTGTAATCAAGGAGTGTAATATTTCATTTTGATTAAAAACCGTAGGCAATACGGACCCAAATGTATGATAACTTTGAACTATTGTAAAATCCCGCTGTGTTCTTTCCTTTACTTCATTTAATTTTCTTGCATTTTTATTTACTTGTCTGATTCTGTGATCATTTTATATTATACACATAACTATATTAAAAAATATTTCTAAAATATTCAGAAAATTAAACACAATTCACTCCCTCTAGTGTTTATCTAGCCTTAAGATCCTTAATCTGCATCAGTTCCGTTGGATATTAGAGCATTGGTTTCCAAAAGTACCATAATATGATTTTTGAAATGTTTAAATGGTTACAAACGTTGGTAATGTCAACACGGTCACTAGTGGGCTAGTTTACTGCCATACCACCACTTTCTAATGGCAGCAATCACACTTATGGGGCATATAGGATGAACATTAAAATCAATAGGAATAGACTTTTGCAATATTACACAAACTAATTACACCGAACCCTAAACTAATATGCATAGTGGACTACTAATTGAAAGGAAGATGCACAAAATAATTCTAAGACCATGAATATATTTCTCTGTTTACTAGATAGAAATGATTTTAATAGAGTGCTTGTTTGTAAGTCTACATGTAAGATTTGGAGAACTTTGCAACATACTAATAAAGGCACTAGTAAAGTTAAACAAACTTAGATTTCCATGTAAACTAATCAACTTCAATTATTTCAAATGAGTCCAAACGCATCTGCATCTAATATGTATTGTAGATTTCAAGATAAAGTACATTCACTCATTACATTAGGCAATAATTTGCCAAAGAAGATAAAGTTAGAAATTTTTTAAATTCACTCACTCTTGGTTAGATCATAAGATTTTAGAAACTAAATGTTGTGGAAAAAAAACGGATAGGAACGGATTGATGGTGAGGCAAAACAAACAACAGATAGTCACCAGCAAAGGAATCACAGATCTAGCAATAAAAGAAATAACCCAAGAGGTTTATACTGGTTCTACTAACGTCTTGTTAGTGTACGTCCACTTGGGGAGAGGAGATTTTAATACTTTACTCAATAAGAAAAAATTACATGACTGATAGTAGGGAAGAAGAAGAACTTCTAGAGATGATACACCTCACAATTTTGAGATGATGATACATTCACCTAATCCCTATCCTTATATAAGCATTATTGCTTGGGGTTGAAGTAATTGATTTATGATATAAATCAATGCCTAATTAATTCTCCAATTCTCCTGATAGGCTTCCTTATTTAACCCACCAATTAGGGAATTAATTCCTTACTTCACTATCCCCAAAAGAAACCTTCTTCAAATCCATCCACTTATGTAGGTAATTTATTGCCTATCCCTTTTACAAATAAAAGAGCAATAAATGTCTGGTATCTTCGAAATCTTCTGCAAATTGGAAATATTATATTCCCAAATTAACATTATTTCCCAAATCTTCTCTAATTGGAAATATTCTGTCACCATAATATCTTCCAATCTTCACTAATTGGAAATATTCTATCACCATAATCAATAATGCCTTCCAATCTTCAGCAAATGGAAATATTGTATCACAAATTCTGACACTAAAGAGGCTAATGATACTAGCACTCTGAAAATTGAAGAGTTATTTGCAATTCAGCATCTTTCAAATCTCAAATGATAGGTAGAACAGAAAGTAATGAAGTTGAAAATAAGTCGATAGTATTCAATGCAACTGCTTGTGGATTAGGTTTTGATAATGATAATGAAGAGATAGCACAAATGACAATGAACTTCAATGAATTCATGTGATATAGAAAGATGAACAACTACAAAGGAAACGACAATAGTGTTGACGTCATAAATTTGTTATTTGCGCACGCCAACCCTCAAGTGTATGTTTAGTCGTAAACATATAATCCAAATATCCAGAGTACAAGAAATGTAAAGGAACACACAACATTTACAGTAGTTCGGCTCTAATGCCTACGTCTACTTTATAGTAATCATTCGTCGTATATTTATTGACTACAAAGTTTGTACAAGTTCAGACAATTTGAGTGTACAAAGTAGTAAATTTAACAAATTTTGGTGATCAGCAAAAGGATCTTTCATGGTTCTCTAGTGTTGATCATTGGGTTTCATTACGCCGTATCTTGGGGCTTTACGGAGTTGCCAGGCTGAGTTATGCAAGAACCTTTAGATGACCGGTGCAGTGCACACAAGCCTTTTTGAGTGATCGACACATGATCGAATTGACGCTGCTTCCGAGAATGTAATATGTTTTGACTCAATTCTGAGCGCGTTGTTGAGTATGAACTTTATGTATGGCTGCTTTTACCCAAAAGCATGTCAACTTGACACCTGCCTCTGATAAGAAACACGGCATACTCATTATGTTTAAGGACAGAATTGTCTGCAACCTATTATGTTTTTCAATAGCACTATTATGCTCATTATCACAATATGAATAGTATATATAATTTATATGATTGAACATTTTTAGTCTATTTCAGTTAAGCTGTTGGATAGTCTGACTATTACTCTCGTACAATCCTGTATTGCTTTTATATATACTTTATGTTTTTCTCTTTGATAGTTCGACTATTGTCCTCATATATGCATATCTAATTTTGGCCTAACATAATTAACTAACGCCACAAAATCAAGTTTCAAGGTATGAGAATAAGAATGTAATTTTTTAACTTCCTCTCTAGGTAACAAAAGAAGAAGTACAAATAGAAGTTGAAGTAATTTACTGTCTAAATGCTCATCCGGAAATTAAAGCTTTTATACTTACCTTTTGGGTTTCATCAGTATTACTATATGCATGTACAATTTCAGGTAACATCATTAATTTCACTGGTATTTTTTATTATTATTTGTTTTTCTATTTCTCAAATTGTAGCTTAATGGTTCAAGTATGAAATCAAATAGGATATACTTTATTCTGCATTTATATATGTAGATACACAATGCAAGTATGTTCATTTTTATTCATTTTGACGTTCTATGGGATTTACCAACTTACAAAAAGTAATTACTTAATGACTTGCAACTTTTTTGTATTTTTAACCACAAAGCGCAATTCACTTATATGTTCAATAGCGGGCCCTTTCCCAAAAATCCAAGTATGCATGCATCTAGTTCCAAATAATGGTATATTAAAACAGGCAATTTAGCCTAAAAGGGGCATATTTCCCTATCAGTAAACTAACACTGACCCTGCTTCTGTTCTTTATATCATTGTAGTTATGCATATTATTTTATACTTTATTCTGCATTTCTATATGATATATGCGCAACACGAATATATTCGTTTGTATTCATTTTGACATTTTATAGGATTTGTGTTGAAAATTTACAGCCATTGCCATTAAAGTAGAGCACCGTTGCAATTCAATCATGGTGATGCTTAGAGTTGGATTTGTTATCATGAGGCTCAAAATTCAAGGACTGCCCAATGCATCTACCAGTAGGATACTTTGCTGTGCTGTCACTGCTTTATTTTGCATATTGCAATTCTCCCTGCCTCAATTTTACTATTTTCCTACTGTTTTCCCCCTTTTTATGCATGTCAATTTTCCCTCTCTTCCATTGTAGGCAAAAGCTGTGGTTTTGTTATTCTATCCTGAGTATCCAATAAAAAATTTATCATATATGATTTACCCAACAAAAAATATTTAAGGACAGAAATGTTATTAAATAGATTTAATTAAACAAGTGAAATTTATATGATTTAACTAAACTGAGCTTTAATAGTGTAGTATAGATGATTCAAATGTTTGAAATTTATCATATCAAGTAAGAGGATGCTAATTATATAAATTTGTGTACATTACAACAGAATAACACTGGGTCGTGAGGCGGGTCGGGTCTTCCCTGACCCGTACGGGTTTCGAGTATGGGGTGAAACTTCAAACCTGCATCGGGTCTACGGGAAGGGTCTGGGACAGGATTTAAAAAGTCCGGGTCGGGTCTGGGGCACGAGAAACAGACTACAACCCACCCTATTGTCGTTGCTAGGTGCATTCATTGGTATTGGGTGAGTGGATGTTGCATTGATATTAGCAATGAAGCTTTCATTTGGTAGCATTTTGACCACGTTATATGTTTCCTTTCCTTAGCTTGTTCTGTCTTCTAGTTTCATTTAGTGATTTCCGCTTCTTTTGCTTTTCTGCTACTTTCCTATTTTTTTTCCTCGTTTGATCAAGATAAGATGCATATACACCTTCAAAAGTGTATTGTAACCAGCCAACTTGCTGTTGTATATAACCGCATTACTAATAATTATTAAACTTGTTGTTAATTTAGTGTTCAGAATCGATTAAATGTAAAACCATTACATTGCATAAGTTGCTTTGGAACATATTACCTTTTGCCTTTGTGAAAGTGTCTTTAACTCTAATATTGTTGCCAATCCTTATTTTTAACGGCTTGCAGTCTGTGGTTTGTTTTTGCTCGTCTTAAGACCACCGTGGCATGGCTAGCATTCCCCTCACTGACTTCCTATGTATTCAATGTTGCCATCACCATTAGTGTTTCATGTGTAAATTGTTGTTCGAGACATGGTAATACTTCTAGAACCAAATTGATTTCAGTTTGCAGTCAATTCAATATTCCATTGATTGCTGTGTTGTAAATGCTAATCTCCGCTATGCATCATATACAATTCATATACTCTAATATGTTTTGTTTTAAATAATATATTTACATATATATACCTGGATTCATATTGGAACCCACTAAATAGAAAGAGCATAATATGATAAGAAATGGAATATTAGTTTTGTACACTAAAGAAATGAATATGGAAATTTGAGACCGTTTGGAAATTTGGGTGGAAAGTATGCAAGTAATTTGTATGAAAGGAAGATGAATCCCATATGATTAGTATTTTGGGTTTGTGGGTTTGGTGATAAACTTTATAAATTGGAAAAGGTTAAAAAAAAAGAGAGAAAAATGGATTTAAAATATATATAGTTAGGAGAATTGACTTTGTGGGAGTGTCTAGGAAAGCCTACAAAAATTGGAAACCCGCTTTGAGTCTAACTCCATTGTTAACTTTTAAGAACTTGAAATTGCGAGTTTTGGGAAAATGGTTTATGGTGCTTTCAAGGTTTAATCTTAAAAGTTATAAATATGTAAAGTATACATATTGAGTTTTAAAATAAAATGGGGTATATTTTGTAAGTAGTGATTTCTTGCGAAAATGTCTAAAATAAAATTCTCTCAATAAAAGGTGCATATTATAGTGCATGTATAGCACGCTAGTTTTCTTGTTATATTTCATAACAATTTTTTTCAATAAAGTCAGTTTTGGAGTCCCTATTCTTATGATAATCCTTTTTGATAAATTATTTTGGGTGGACAAAATAAGTTGTAGAAATTAAGAGTGGAGTAGATGGTTGCACCCTGTAGTAAGAGACTGAACCGACCTTATAGGTAAGATCCAGTCGTATGCCTGATTGAGAATTAGTTGTCCTTAAATATATTAAATTTTTTTATTTACTATTACCTATATTATGTTGACTTATATAATAGTTAAGTTATCCACTGATACCTTGATGAACCCGTGCTACGCACACCGGATAAAATTACACTTTTTATAATTAGTAATGGAACTCTAATGTTATCTGTTCACTTGAAGAATCAAATTTAGATTTAAACCAATGCAAGGCATTATGGTCAGCTAAAGTTCACAGTGAAAATATCCTTAAAAAGTGAAAAAATTTGCTTGAAATGAAGAAAAACTTAAAATGCACAAGGTAATCTACTGCCATTGTTCTTGAAACAATATTAAGAGTACTTATAGAAAAATATTAGGAAGTCACAATTACGTCAAAAGCCAAATTTTAGTCCTCTATTGAAAAGCAATCATCGTTTGATAATTCTATTATTAATTGGTTTGATGTACCAAAGCACTATACGGCTGAATAATCAGTTTTAATCATGTGAAATAAAGGCAACATACCATGTAAGAAGGAAGATGTTTATAACAGAATTGGTAAATAGTAATAATACATGGTACATAATAACAAAAGGGACAGGGATCACATTTGAACGGACATAATCAATCTGTAAAAACTTTGTGCACAATATAAAATGTCCACTGAATACATCACAGAACTGCCACATTTGGATGCACAAACATAAAATATTATTGTCGAGTTGCCAATACATGAAAACAGACATGATTATCAAAATATTCATGTAAACTAAGGGTAATCATCTACAACTACATATACATAAACATCATTAAACCTTGATCCGACAACTGACACACCATGCTTGCTAAACTGGCTTGAAATGGCTTAACGCTTTTTATACCTTGGTTTTAAACTCTAGAATGACAAAATCCAACAATCCAAAATTTATATAATATAAGATGTTATGGCATGATAATTTAAATAAAAATGATTGCATATTAATGATATTGGTTAATACAACGATGGAAAATACATACTTTTCAAGGTTGTGATCTTCTTATACATCATACATTTTAAGTTGCAAATATTGCACAAAGAAGGATCCACTGGAATATTAAGAAACTAATGTATTGATGTACTGTTGTGTCTTGTATTGTCCTACAAACATCCTATGTTGTTTTCGACTATTTTATTATAGGACAGATAATAGTCTTATTTGCATATGCAATAATATCGATATATCCAGATCATGTAAGAGTTATATATTTACACGTAAGCTTATAATGCTTCCAAGATATATTATCAATACTTAAATAACTTCAAATATTTGAATCATCTATACTATAATATTAAAGCTCAATTTAGTTTCCACACCTCAGAAGCATTCTCCCGTCTCTCAAGAAAATTGCACCACGAGTATATTAAGCTAAAGCATCGCAGCCTTCGCATGTAAATTAAAGTGTAGCGTCGGAGCATTCGCCTTTCTTTCGATGCACAGATAATTCCTCCATACTTTCGCATCCAAACTCTATACATTCACTATCCCCCACTTTTTTCCTTTGTACATTGTCACCGTTCATCTTCCATTCTTCCTACTTGGTATCATTGTTAAATCTAATAATCCTGCCTTTTGGTAGATCCGGTGCCATCCTTTCTTGGTGCGCCATTTTGTTTCTCCTTCTATCGTCACAAAGTCTTCCTTTTTCTCTGACCGTCAGAGATGGTTATATGCAATCCAACATCGACTGTATGGAATCCATCATCCCACTTCTTCCATCATTATAGGCATTTTTACTTTTCCCTGTAAACGCGATGTTTGTCTCTTCGGCTCCGATTATCTTGACATTGTGCTTTTTGCTAATCTTTTTTCTTTTTCTTATCTATTGTTATTTCATTCTTAGATTTCTTCTGTGAATGGATTCACTTTTTTTGGTTGATTTCTCTTTATGTGTTTTATATTGTTCCCTAGAATTCTTGGTCAGGCATTTGTGGAAATTAACATATATTCTCTATTACCGCTTAGATTTTTAGCCACATTACAAAATTGTCCTGCTGAAATGCATTACCATCGGACATTATAGGATTTAAAGATTTCTTGGCTTGATTTTTACACATTGTTGGCTTTTTTTTGGGCACAAATTGGCATAGTTCTCTGTTTATAGATATTTCAATTTATAAGCATCAACTATAATGCCAGGTGTGTGTTTTCCGTTGTCGTGTTTGCAACCTTTGGTCGATTTTTAATTACAAAATGCATGCTTTAAATTCTATAATTCATGAAACCATTTTCGTTCATCGAACCAATTAGACTTAGAATTCAGTTCATGCTTAGCGCGGATGTAGATTACTGCCCATTTGACTTTGGTGTAATCTATTTTATGCAACTGTAGAGACGATTGATTTTAGGATTTAATGATCATGCTGAAAATTTTAGATATTCTAATTAATTTTAAGTAGCCTGTTAACCTCAAAGTCATTATATGAATTCTGAGGTATTTGAGCACCATTTTTATGCCCTTTGCACTCTACTGCTAATCTTTTTTGCAGCAACAGTTGACAGGAATTTTGCAAATATAATAAAGAACAATTATGATAGTCGATCAACTTAACCTTTGAGATGGTTCTATCTTACATTATTATGTTTGTTTATGGTTTATACTATAATGGAGTTAGCAATCTTTTGTTTTCAAGGCGTAAATACGTAATACAAAGCTGTTGTCTATCATAATTTCATATATTTCAGGCGAAAATTTAAATAGTTATCTTTTATGTAATGTTTAAATATAGTATACATACATGACAAATTAATTTATTTTCACCAGGCCTTAGGTATGTTAATAGATACCCGAAAAATCTTAAACATGTACCCTATAAAAGGATAAATATTAGATATTTGAAAAAAATATTGCAAATGCATATACAATGGTATCCACCACATACAATGGTATTCGCATCTGAGAATAATCTATCCGGTTTTATTTAGGGTTCTTATTATCATTTTGTGTTTTTAATACAATAACAAATATATGCTTTTTAAATAAGTTAATAGTTTGTATTATATGGATTTGCTAAATGCTAATTGCTTAAAACTATTTTGTCATCATCATATTGGTTTATTTTTCATCCTAGTCAATCGGATTGAGAAAAAGAATACTAAACAAACAACTTTATCTACATTTTTCGATTTATGCTAGCGGATAAGACATTTTATTTTCATATTCATTCATATCTGTGGGAGAAAATATTTGATACTGAAAATGGTTCCCGAATAAGTTGTGGATGTGACAATATCTGTATCCAAAAGTACCTGTTTATAGATGACCCACCATACCTACATACTATAAATTTTTTAGCCATGAAATTCAAAATGAATCAAACAAATCTAAATAAGTTTTATCATGTCTTTATTGTAGTCTAAATTGTACTCATGGTCTCAAAGCATGATGATTGAATTTTTTTTTCATTACAAATAATGCTTGATTAAATAAATTATCCTTTGCACGATCTAAATTTTTAGAATTTCTTAACTTTTTCCACTTCATTTGCACTTTCCATAAGTATTTTACATATGCTTTTATTGTCCCTACATTTTGGATGGAGGATTCTATTTCGGGTCATTGCAAGATGTAGGTATTGTAATTTACGAATATAGTTTCTGTTCGATTGTCCCATTCTTGACTGTATTCATTTACTGGTGGATTTTAACCTGAATTCAATTACTTTACGTTCTCAAGAAAAGAATTCAATTCTTATATACAAAATATAAAGTAAATTAGATTTACCAATGCATTCATCTAGGGGCTACTTTCTTAATTATTTTGTGCACTAGATTTTGTACCATTTGAATATTATCATGCTTTCTCTTTAGTCATGCTTCCATATCTACAACTAATATGGTTGCCGTATTAAAAGGTTAAACAAACTTTGACGTTATATTTCATGCTATTGTTGCTAATTGTGGAAATATTTTCGTGCTCGCACACATAAGACTTCTTTGCCTAATTTCTTTAGGCTCTTTTAAAGAAAACCATTCAGTCCTTTCTATAATGTTTCATAGTTATGAAATTTTAGTGCAACTTCATTTGTGTCTTAACTAGGCGATAGGATAATTAACATCATTTGGATACTCTACACAATGAATGTTAAGTATTTTCTCTTTTAAGTGTAATTTTTTTTTGGTTCATCGAATATCTTAACATGACGTGGTATTGTGGTTTATATAAAATAGCTTTATACAAATCTAATGGCATTTCCATTTGCAAATTTGAATTCCACAATCCGGGTGAAAGTGTTTGCAGACCATCAAAACAAATTTATGTTGGCTAAAAATACAAGTCTGCGAACTTATATTTGTTATGAAAGCAATAGTTTTTTTCTTAACAAAACATGTTTATTACTGTAAGCAGTGTAGTATGCATTCGTCCTCATTTTCATTTTGAAAAAAAAAATCGTACTTCGGAGTGTCTATTTTTTTTTTCTTAAGCAAGGCTGAAGAGTTAGAAACCCTTTTAGATGATATAAATCTTCTATTTTGTAATGACGTTAAAGTAATAGTGATGCATTTCTATTTTGAGTAATGAAAATCCAAATGATGTTCTCAAAGGAAATTAGTTTTGTCTAATTAAACAAAAGCAATTCTTGCAATCAATAATTTATTTTTGGTTCTAAATTTTATTGTTGTTATTTTTATTTAAAAACCATTTTTTATTAGTTGATGCTATGTAGGCCAAAACCAAATACTCAATTGCTGGAACATAACAGTATGCCAAATGACTACTTATAATCAAGTGCGTTTTTCAATGGGATGACAATTAAAACCAAGACCTAAAAGGACATATTGAAGAGTTGACTGATCTATGAATTTCATGTCCACATGCAAATGGTGATACGTACTCAGCTTGAACTTGAGACATGAAGGATTTTGGTAAATACAAAATCTCAATCATGATCTATAAAGCCCAAGACTGAATTTTTTAGAGAAAAAGTACCTCAACAATTGCCCTTGATGGATAATTGTCATTAAGTTGCTATAAGTGCACTTTATCGTCATATGACCTCTGTGTAGCATATTTTATGAAAACAAGTTTTTAATGGTAATGGGAACGAGTCCAATAACTTATTGTATGATACAATATCAGTTCAATTTTAAACCAATAAGATTTATTCTAGAACTCTGCTTAACAAACATACAAATCATGCTTATTTTTTGGCATATTTTTTTCTTCTTACTATGTGCGCAGTTGTTTCATATTGTAGAAGCAACGTGCAACTTCCAAGTTATTTGCAGCACACTTGATAAGGTGTGCAAGTTAGTTTTGTGATGGGTTATTGACTCTCATTGACACATTCAACATGTCACCGTTGATATTTCTATATGTGAACCATTGTAATAATGTCACACATAGCACACAAATATATAGAGGTACCACATATCTTTCCTTTAGAGTAAGTGAGAATTGAATGAAGGAAATGATGAAAATTGTGTTTAATAAATGCAAATTCAAAAACCCAAAATTTTCTCATAGTTGTTGTGATGGGTGCGATGGCAAATTAAATACAGTATCAGAGATTTGAACGGTAGGTAGGGGGTAAAACCCATATGTTTTCGTGCTACTGGAATTTTCCTGGAAGTGGTTTTCAGGAGGAGGATGTGAAGAGGGGCCAGACGTGAAGTACAGGCTTGGGTTTTTGACGAGATAAAGTGAATAAGTACAAGTCTTGCGAGATGGTGATGGGGTTGTTGATGGGTCGGAGAAAAGGAGATGATTGTTAACGTTGAATGCATGGAACAGTCAAAGAAAAAGAGTTTTAATGTGGAGGAGCTTCGGATCATTGGGTTACATTTTAGTGGACTGGAGATGTATTGCGTTGCATAGGGAAGTGGATTCTGGAGCATGCTTTCACGGGAGAAGACAAAGGTACAAAGGACGTGAGGGGAAGTATCTGGACATGCACAGTGCATTTTGAGCATTTAAAGGAGTGGAGTTCGGCTAACAAAGGGGTTGATACATAATGTAAGTTTGTGTGATGATCTATGTACATAAATGGTATTTACATGGAGAACATGCGGTTTGGTTGGGTGGGTACTCACGTGGTGTATGCTAGAGCTGAAGAGCAGCATGCCGCGGTTTAAAAAGATAAGGTATGGGACCGGATAGTGGGTACCAGGCGCAAGGTTTTGACAGCAGCAGGAAGTTTCGATGGCTGTCACTATTGCTTGTCATAGCAGGTCGGAGTTCATTTCGATTATGAAGCTAGAAGCAAATCATGGTATTGGAACCAAATCATAGTAATTATGTATCCACTGTTTGAACCCATTTGACATTTAAACCCTATGTGGATATTGATGTTGAATTGAAATTCAATATTTGTTTTGGTTTATTCAATAAACGATGTCAATTAAGAAAGTGGCAACAGTCGACCATAAACCCATCGTTTTGTTAAGAAGTTAATTGACCGTCAGGAAAATCAATGAAGTTAAATTATACAAATTATATTTTTATAATTAAAACAATGTTTAAAATTTTAATAAAAGTTCTATTACAAACATTTTATAGTTCGTTGTATAAAGTAAATATAAACGATTGTCTGACTTTTAAATAAAGTTTATAAAGCTATAATTATCCTACGAGTTAATATTTTCGGATAATTATTTTTAAATAAACAATTTAGGAATAATTAGATTAATTATATTAATCAAAGGGTAAGAAGTATTTAAAATCCGTTAACGAATTAACTGATGGTTTGAAGTTGTTTTGAAAATTGATTATTTAATAAATTGATTTTCAATTAATCTAATGCTAATGGCTTAGCAAGAAATTGATCAAAATTAATAAGATTTATTATTAATTACTTTTCAATTAATGAAATTTAAATGATTACCGAACTAAGAACAATTATTTATTATTTATTTTAGCAACCAATCTATTATGAAGTAATCTGTTTACTTCAGTAATGATAAAGTTAATTACTATTTAATTATCTTAATTAAAGCAAGTGTTTTTTAAATGGAATTCATTTAAGATTGTATTAAGTTTGTAATGAGATATTTTACTAGAATTAAATAATTCGAATGAAAGAGAACTAACACAAGACAAAGAATTTATAAAGAGGAATGGAAATATAAAATTATAAAGAAATTTCGGTAAACAAGTTAAGGGTATGTATTATGTGAATAAAGAGTTATCTGATAAAGGGGTTTAGATTTCTATAATAGGGAGGATATTCACATTTTAAATAAATAATGTTTTAAAGGTGAACGTTTTGCAGATTAAAATGTTTATAATGAAATGGGAAATATTTTTCCAATGTAGATAGGGTATATTATCCAAGTGTAGAAAATAAAGAATGTAAAAAGAATGGAAATGTTTTCGAACGTAAATAACGTACATTTTTTGGAATATGGGAGAATAAGAGTTTATAATAACTGGAATTGTTTTTCCAAGAAGTGTGAAAAAGGATAAAACGGGATTTGAGAAATATCTGGTAAGATATGGGAATTCGAATAATAAAAAGAATGTTAAATAAAAAGTGCCTGTGGTTGTGTGATGTTTAGTTGTACATTTGAATGAATGTTTGTTTTTACTTCGTTAGTTTAATAACCGACTATCGAAGTGTTTTGACCATCGTTGTCAATACGGAGAGACCGATTGGATTTATTATCCGAAAACCACTCCGTATATCATATGCGCTGCGACTTAGATTATGCTGAAGATAATTGAATACGGAGTGAAATGCAAGGGTCGTTATATACCAAAATGGTGCTTTCTGTTTGTCCAGTCCCAGGACAACTTGTATGGACGAGTGTTTGACAGAATATACCTAACAAATCATGTATGGTTGACCTTTAAAAGGTATTACGTCTGGTGGTGGAGGAATTCGTTCCTCTTAGCTTTTTATACCCATGATATTTTTGCAAATCGATCAGTGAATTGACGAGTTTGACGATGTGGCATTCAAAGTGAATGGTGATCAGATGTTCTGAAGATAGACGCAGCCTCTAGCCTCACAACCAGGAAGTATCAAAAGTTGGGCTAGGCAGCATAGCTAGTTGGGTCGTCCCCAAGCAGGGTGTATTGTCACCGATCTAGAGAAAATTCATATTTGTTCTTTTTCGATTCTGTATCTTCGGATTACGGTTGGATGGCCAACAACCGTGGGTGGCAATATATTCAATACACTCAAGATAAATGAGTGGTAGGTCATGTATGGCTGGGTTGCAAGAGGTTCTTGTTAATTCCTGCAGGTGCATATCCTCTAGAGTACACTGATTGGTAGGTGCTCCCATACCTTGTCTGTTGGAATCCAATCTCCAATAAGTGCCCTGCAGTTTTTGATTTTATACTATATATATGGAGCGTGAGATGCAAGCATTCTACTACTTGGATATTTATTTGTTTAGACATTATCATAATATCACTGGATTTGATATCAAAGATATTTTGGGTAATAGTAAGGTAAAAACCGTCCATGTTTATGTGTGTGTTGGTCTTACTATTATCCTTTTGTTTCAAAAGGATTTTTAAAGTTAAACAAATGGTTGGAGTTTACTCACACTAGTCCAAGGACTGACCCAGAGTTTATTTTGTTTGTGTTTTCCTAAACGCTTGGGTGCCCAAATTTGTATGGGCAGTCAAGTGTTTCAGGATTTTACAGATTCACTTGGAGGAGCTCGAAGCAGGAGGCCTCACGTTTAGTTATTTAGAGATTATTCCCGCTGTGATGTATATGAGTTATACTCTAATATGGTATGCACATACAAATTTGGTATGTATTTTAAAGTTATGTTATATAATAAATTTTATTCGTTCCGTTGCGAGATTCGTATTTACTCTGATTTTTTTCATTATGTTCTTCTTCTTCTATTCTATTAGTTCTATCTTTCCTATCTCATTCTCTAATTTCTTTCTCTTAAAGATTTGTATTTTCGTGCACTTTGGGTTGAATGTGTATTATATTTGTCAGCTCAAATTGGTACGGATTTACGGGCCTCTACAGCACATTTCGACTCCTTCCATTTCGCTTCCCATGATTTTGACTTCCCTGCTCTCACACCAAGATATTTCACTTCCCCCTACTTCGCCTTCCACTTCTCGTATCTAGAAGGCCACTAGCCATGTCATTTCGCATCCTTCGCCACCTATCCTCACGTGCTTCGCATCCCCTAAAAAGCATGCATTCCACTTCATTTTCGTATCCCTCGGTATACGAAATTTCGTTTTTCCATGATACGTGCTTCGTATCCCTACGGGGATACGAAATCTTCTGATGTATTTCATGGGGATGCTGAATTTCAGGATGTCGTCTTCTAAGGATGCGAAATCTCTTGCTGTGGTCTCCAAATCTCAAATACCCCAACCTGATCCACTACATACAAATACCTCCTTCCTTATTCTTCAAAAAAGTTGACATCTGCATGATTTGAGAGCTCTACAAGGACTTAGGACATCATTAATGGCTGCATGGGGATAAAGAAAGTAAAAGAACATATATTTTTCACCCTAAACTTTGCATATGCAAAATACAACTCCTGAAAAGTTTGCCAAAATTTGTATTATAATACCTACTACTTGTAACCTTCAATAATTAATAAAAACACGCAAACGCATTCAAAGTGGACGTAGGTTCAATCCGAACCGAACCACTATAATTTTTTGTGTTCTTTGCTTGCTGCACTTTTATTTTTAGTACGCGAAACACTATTGATGTCGAGTAATCAAGAATCTTTGAATTTGACGACAATTTTAGCAGTCAATAACGATATTCATTTAAGTTGCATCGCGAATCTAGTTTAGGCTGTTTTGCCAATTACTATGAATGTCATGTATTAATTGAATTTTCTTTGATAGTGGCAATATTGTTTCTTAATTAATATCGTAGGCGATATTTCTTTGTAAAATTAAGATATATATAATATAATATAATATAATATAATATAATATAATATAATATAATATATTCTTATATGTTCTTTTTCAAAAAAAAAATATTCTTATATGTTTAAATTGTCAAAACTAATGTATTTCTAGGTTAACAATATAGCAAAAGTGCTCCAAGTTAGCATTTGAAATGTTGTTGGAAAGTAATTAAAAAAATTGTATTTTAAACATAGGAAGATATTCACAATGACAAAATTGAAGGCTTTTTAAACCATAAGGACAACCCACTAAAATTTTACTCAAAAGGACAATAAACTAATTCTTTTCTTCTTCAAGCGCGCAGAGTTCTTCTTCCTCAATAATCCGACTCGCGCAAATTTCTCAATCTCCTCTATGATTTCCAACACGATTTTTTTTCCTTTCATATTTCAATCTTCAGCAATCCTCTTCAAAATCCATATCGATCGAGCTCTGAAACGACCCGAACTTCCTCGGTCTCCAAAGAGAAGAGAAAGAACGAATTACTGTGAGGACAAGACAAATCAGAATGCAGGCGGAAGAACATTTCATTGTATATTACAATAATTCCATCAGAATACAAGAATATACAGAGTATAAATGAATATTACACAGAAAATATCAGAGATTACAATACATTACATAGCAGCGGAAAATAATACATTACACAACTAGAAGAGATATACGGATACAAAGCTTTCCGGATATCGTTCCTGTTGTAAACCAGGATCCTGTGAATAAAAATCTGCAAAACCAAAACTACTAGCTGCCCGTGTCGAAAATAGGGGCACCCAGAGTTTAGGTTAAAATAATAAACTCTAGGTCAGTCATGTGACTGGTGTGAGAACTAAAACAGTTAATAATCTTTATTTTAAAGTTAGGTGAATCAAGGGACCACGCCGTATAACACGGAACGGGTTTCCTCCCAAGGATATCAATGCAAAAAAAAACTGCACAATGCTAAATAGAGAAAAATGAAGCTGTTATAAGACCCAGGTCCCATCACACAATTCAACGCAAGCCGGAGTATAGGGGTTTTACCTTATAATAGCCAAGAATGCTTGATACATTAAAAAAAATCATTTGATACTATTATAAGCGCATAGTGTATAAAACAACTTCAAATCATAAGTATCAATCATAGACGGCATAAGCGCCCCATCCCACTATGTCGCCATACTAGGCTCTACAAATAAAACCGCAAATGTCACGTATTTGGAAATTGGATTTCCGTCTGTGAACCGAGGCAAAAGATAGTCCTCAACCGATTTGAGACTGTCTAGCCTGAGCCACAGGATCAGAACGCATCAACCCTTTGGATCGTCAGGGCCGGTCCACCGATGTGGATTATTATGCATGAACACTACGTTTCCCCGCCCTTTGGGGCGTAAATGACCCAACGAATGACTCCATCGGACCCGGATCGTCCGATCAAACCGAGGCGCCTCGCAACAGCAACAACCACACAGGTGAAAAGTATATAAATGTCAGGGCTAGTAGGTCACTGACACCACCCTAGCTAGAAAGAAACGCATGCCCTCCCTGAGTTCCTCTCCCGTTTCTAGTTCACAACCGGGGTGTGAGGCTCGCGAATTCACGTTACACAAAGCTATGCCACACAGGCGGTGCTTTGATCATCAACTACAAGACTTTGCTTTTCAACAGAAGCCTTGATCATTTGCCACTTAGGTATGCCACACAGGCAATTCACTCTATGTGAAACACCCCACCTCCGTTAGGGTCACTCTCAAAGGGAATGCCCTAATTTTGGTGGAGGTTTATAAGTATAAGTCACAGATATACAAGACAGATATAAGAACACATATTTGTAAACAACGGAAAAACAACTCTTATTTCATAAAAGCAAATACGTGCTACAACAACATCACCATAATTGTCTTACATCTTTTCCAAAAACATAACATAACAATTCCATAATCTGTCTTGATTACATTATTTAAAGAAGCATAAATAAAACATAGATAAACTGCAAAAGCCCCATAGTGGTTGTCCAAATCCATAGTTCAAAATGAAAAAAGTCCAAGCAATACATTTCTCCTCTTCAAGCTGGATGTTAAGGCTGGTCAAGCTGCAGTGTTCCCTCCCTGTGGACTTGGGGGGGGGGGGAACGGAAGAAAAGAAGACGAAAGAAAAGTAGATTCAGACATAAAGCCTGAGTAAGTCTAGGACTATTCTGTCTATGAATAAAGAACTGTGTATGATAAGTATAAACAAGAAGTGGGAAAGCACTATAAACTTAGTTAAGTTGTCTAGGGTCGAATATACTATCATACCCCATGTTAATCTCTGAACCCATATAAACTAGTTTCCAACTGGCACCCCATAATCAGGGTGAAGTGATCCATTCTATGATGATCGGCTCCTACTCGCATAGTTACATGTGTCTTACGGCCCCCGATGTTGTAGTTACCTATGCTGGTCCCACCATGGGGTGTATCAAGTCCCATGGTGGCAGCCCGACACAATCCTAGAATGCACAGGTATGCTACTGGTGTCCAGTGCCTTATTTTTCTGCGCCGGAGTGTGTGCACGCCCGCACCCCGTTAGAACGTACACTGCTACAGCACCGCCGTCGATTTGACCTCTTATAATCAGCCCAGTAATCGTGCCCCACCCTGCCTAGTTTCAGGGTATCATGATACACCTTCTAGGGTTACTGCTGAAAAGGGTCCCCCGTTACTAGGTTTTCTATCTCTAGCCAACATGCTAAGTTGGTTAAATGTTTTCTAACCTAACCCCCACCAGTCCGTTTAGTTTAGCATGTTCCATTTTGATTAAGTCTTTAGTTCGCTTAATCCTAACAATCCTGACTCAGCCTTAATTGTCTTATTAAAGCCTTGACCTCTCACATTAGACAGGTATTGTTGTGGCTGCCTGTTGCCGGTTGGTTCCGGGCAGTCTTACGCCACAACTCAGTCTAACCTCGGGTCCTTATTGGGCTCCATGTTTAACCTCCCACATTGGATAGGTATTGTTGTGACTACTGGACAGCCGGGCGGTTCCGGGCAGGTTTACATCACAACTCAATCCAACCTCGGGTTAAACACATCGTATGTTCTACATTTACATATTTTGTCTTTCTTCTTTATTTTCTTATATGTAAATATTTGCGGCCCATTATTAAGTTAATGGTGTAAAGGTTACACCAATCATGGGCCCAACCCATACTTGAATTTGGGCCCTTCTACTTTATATTTTCATTTATTAATTAATTTGGCCCAACGCTATTTTCCCCCGTTTAATACGTTCGTTTATCATAATATATGTTGGGCTTAGGCTTTTAAGCCCAACTTAGCCATGAGAAAAAGGGGAGGCTTAAAGCGTGATCACATACACAAAAAGGGGAATGTGAACGCATGAACTTGCAACATAACGTTGGAACTACAAAACAGAAACTGGTGTACTTGCATAGTAGCATAAGTGACGTGAATCAAAGCATGTAAACTTGTAGTTAAGTTAAGAATCTAAATTGGATATCATTATTGACACATAGTCTTAACTACAACATAAACCTATATTTTTATTTAGGCATAATGTCAAACATAAGCAAATCATGTTCATAAGATTACTACATGTTTACAAAGGTGCTTACTTTTGTTACTAACACAAAAGTATAGTTCAACTTAATCTATTCATGGCATAAATATTTCTAACATGAAATCATGATTTTTACTTTAGTCATGCAAACTTGCAAATGGTATTTTGAATCTAACCTAGCTATGTACCACATATGTCATCATATAATTCTTGTTAACAATATAGACCTAACATGGATTTCACTTATGCAAAATATCAATCATAGCCTAGTCATATTCATAAGTTTGCAAATAAGTTTTCTAGTACAAAAGCATGGCTTAATACATAGATCATGGTGCCAAAATTTCAACATAGTTTCATATGAACTATAATAACCCAAATTTGTTCCAATTACGCACAAAATGATTTTTGTACAAAAATATACATTATGATGGCATAGTAGCAAAACCTCAAACTTGCATGAATTCAATTAAACAACTATATACATGTAGCTTCAACATGAATTACATATTTAGAGCATATCCAAACGTATACTTGCATAAAACTACCGCAAACATGTAGTTTTTATAATGAATAACATACTTTGCGAATATCCAATCGCTATACAATATTCCAAATCGATAAGAATCATAGTAACGCACAAATATGAATTATTTATCACCACAATCAAGTATACAAACCAACACAGTTATTTGTTCATACCAAAATAATACTCTACTTACAATTGTGTGACGAATTCTCCAATTTAGGAATTTGGAGATGCGATTCCTTGTTGATTTGATTTGATTAAGTTGCTTTATGCTTTAGAATTTGCCTCCTAATCCTCTCTCCAATTGGTGGCTACTCTTAGTCGTTCCTCAGCAACATGATGGCCTTGTTCTTATTTTTGAATGAATAGATTAGGTTGAGTCTAGGGTCATTTTTATAGGGGTTATGAACTGATTAGGACCATCGATGTTGCTTGGATTGATCGTAGCCATTCATTCGAAAGAGAGACCAATTAGAGCCTGCCACCTAGCCCTAATGACAAAGCAGACTTCTGAAAATCGACCAACATAGAATAGGCCAGCCAGGTTGGGCTGGGTTCGACCTGGCTCTGGACCAGGTCGACAGCCCTGTCGACCTGGCTAGACCAGGTCGACAGCCCAGTCGACCTGGGTGCATTAGGCGGGAGTTTTCCCGCCCTGGCCAATTGGGCCCGATTTTGGAATTTAAACTTGTTTTTCTGAGCTGTTTTATATTGTTCGAATTTTAAACTTAATTTAGAAACTTCCGAAGGCCATATCTTCTTCATACGGACTCCGTTTTTCGAAAACTCGGACTCTATTTCGCGTATTTTTCCGAGACGAACGCAATGGCGTATCCCGTTTCCCTTAGTTCTTTGATTTGAAATTAATTATACTTTAATTTGTGAATTTCACAGTTATAGAATTCACGGGGTGTTACACTATGCGTTTGATATCCATCAGTATATAACTCCTGAGCTCGTACGTCTCAGAGAAGGGCGTTAAGCAAGAGAATAAATTCTACGCCGCCAAACAGATATATATTTAATAGAAATCAGTCACATAGACTAAAATCCAATGTCAGATGCACGGTCCATTTACAAGTCCGTTCTGGGTCTGAACGAAACCGGAGGCACCTAGTACCCCGCATATCCATCGATCTCCAAGTACGTCTGGACGATCACCAATTGTTTCCATCTTCTTGGGTGTACAGCCCAATCAAGACCATCAGTAATTATCCAAATGACGTGAAGACCTCCGGTCTTCAACCACCGTCTTCATCTTCGACACCACGTCGAATTAGTTATTCATAATGGGATAAATCCGGTCTTTTTGAATAACTCGCGTATATATTATAAAAGTGTTACACAAACACAACATACGCCTCATTCCAATTCAGAATATTCTTTTATTCAAATATTCCTATACTTTGGGAAACGTTCCCATTAATTTTATCCAAGATAAATTCTTTAAATTTGTTCTTTAATCTCCTTTGAATATCAATTCAAACTAGTCGGGATTAGCGAACGACACCGAAGTAATCATTTATTTTATTTCCCAATCTCAACCTATTCATCCCATGAAGTAAAACTGGTAATACTTCATATCTAACACCACAGTGTTATCGGTAAATTCAATTACCATTTCACGTTCAAATCTAATTAAAGATTAAACTATCGCCTGGAGCAAAACTGGTGATACTCCATTCTCGATCTTTTCAATCTAATTAAAGATTCATTAAAACTCCACTTAGTTTTAATCTTTAACTGGGTTAAAGAATCAGGGTCATTTAAAACACGGTTCACGATAAACCCAAAATCACATTTCATTAACTATCGGGTTAAAGAACTAGTGTTATTTAAAACACTGTTCGCGATAAACCCAAAAATCAATACCAATTCAGTTCCAATTAAATATTATTTAATTGGTACACTTCATCAAATCTAAATAAAAAGATTTAATCTTTTCACAACTGGGCTTAAGAACTGTGTTAATGAAGACACCATTCACGACAAACCCAAATCACATTTGATATTCAATACAAGGCTCTGAATAGAAAACATATCGGCTTATATTCAATATCAAATTCTACGACTAACCAATGTCGTATTGGAAATAACGATATAAATATATATCTTTCAAATTTCCATAACAACATCTGTATAATCACGAATTCCAACATCGAAATATTCCAAAGACAATTTCGATTCAAATCCATTCCAATTTAATTATTGGAAATTCTGGTTATATTTCAAAACCATTTCAAACTCACTTTATTTAATTTAAAAATAAATAAATTACTATTCTAGTTCAAAACTAGTTTATTTCGATAAAAATCTATTTTTATCTTTTCTAATATGGAGTTTTTCATCCCAATTCTTCACAAATCATTTCTTATGATTTTACACAAATTAATACTATTTTTAATAATTTTATCAAGGCCCGTACAGTCAATTTCCATCAACGGCCATCAAACTCCACTTACAGCGACCTTTTTCCAAATTTGATTTGGACATAATTCCAAATCCAACCGTTAGATTTCAAATTTCTAATATTCGTTAGAAAGCTCTTTTAGATACAAACCCAACGGTTCTAGTTTTAGGAGAATCCGACGTTCGGATCTCCCGCAATATACGTTCGAAGTCAATAGTCGAAATTCGTGAACTGCCGCGGCGCGGCGCATTCTATTCAGGCCATTATATTATATATATAATATATACTTCATCGATTTCCTTTTAAAACGTAGTTTATAAATCATTTTAAATTCGTTTTCAAAACGGTTTAAACTTCATATTCAAATTCAAATCAAAATTGAATATTCCAATATAAGTTCGTTTTAAATTCATTTCAAATCGATTTCAATTCGAAATCATTTATATTCAATTTCTATTCGAATTCATTTATATTCAATTTCAATTCGAATTCATTTCTATTCAATTTCAATTCGAATTCATTTCTATTCAATTCCAATTCGAATTCATTTCTATTCAATTTCAATTCGAATTAAATTCTTTTCGAAATATCAGATTTTGAAATCACTTTCGATATTCATTTAAAAAAATGAATAAAGTCGATATAAATATCGTTCACGTCAAAATGGCGTCAATCTAATCAACACGGCTTCATATGTTTCTATTTTCAAATATTTCTATTTCAAATATTTCCTTTTCAAATATTTCTCTTTCAAATATTTCTCTTTCAAATATTTCTCTTTCAAATATTTCTATTTCAAATATTTCTCTTTCAAATATTTCTATTTCAAATATTTCTTTTTCAAATATGGAATGAGGCCCAATCAACTACCATATAATGTTAATTATATGGATTTTCTACAACACATGTATACAATAACAACGATGAATAATCAACCATCATCCAAAGTGCATTCTACACTGTATAAGCATCAAAAATAATTATTTAACGCTTATAACAGTCTGTCTATCAATCGATCGACATACAACTAACTGTTGGGATTAGTGTATGTCAACTGTCATCCCAATACACGTGTGGGGTTTCAAATAATCAAACACAGATTTTATTTGTGCAGTTGGGCGATGTGTAAAATTTATCGTCCCAATCAATATTAGTCAAATGTGTGTATATAAACAAATCGTTCGATTTGTTTATTTTTATTTCTTTTCATATACACGTTAAAAATTCTATTTTTAACTATAAAATATTTTTAACTATATAAATATTTTATTTCATTTCACATCACATCACACAATCAACCACACATCAAAATCAAACAAACAAGCATACAAGCTGTCCATGGTCTGTGGATGACGGGTGTCGGGTGCTACTAAACACCGTCTGCATCATAGTATATATTTATAACTAGAAAATAAAATTAAAAGGTGAGAAGTTCTCACCTATTAGCTAATCCAATCCCACGACTCTTCAAATGTAGAAGTCTTCGCCGTTCTTGCCTCTTGTCACTTTCGTTGCCCGTATTCACTACATTTGTAAAAATCGAATTTTTACTTTTCTATTCAATATATAAAAATAGAATTTTTACTTTGCTATTCAGTATATAAAAATCGAATTTTTACTTCGTTATTCAATATATTAAAATCGAATTTTTACTTCGCTATTCAATATATAAAAAACGAATTTTTACTTCGCTATTCAATATATAAAAATCGAATTTTTACTTTGCTATTCAATATATAAAAATCGAATTTTTACTTCGCTGTTCAGTATATAAAAATCGAATTTTTATTTCGCTATTCAATATATAAAAAACGAATTTTTACTTCTAAAAATTGTAACCTTTCTAATTTAAATTCCAAATCTTTTCTAAATTAAATTTCCAATCTTTCCTTGTTTTCTATTCGTTCGTTTCTAGAACTGAAGATCGTTGGGTAAATAAAAGAAATAAAATAATAATAATAATAAAACTTACATTGATTAATCAAGGAAGGGAGGTTTCCACTGTCTAAGAGGTGCTCGCGGAGGGGCCTGCGGCTTCAGGGGGGTCTGGCGTCGGTCTTGGAGGCTGCGGAGGCGGCGCGGTTGGAGGAGGGACAGGCGGAGGCAGGGTGGCACGGCGTCGGAGGGAGGAGCCTCGCGGGGGGCTGCGTTCGGCGGTTTCAGGTTAGGGCTTGGGTGGGTTTGGGTGCGGTCTTCACCACGGGGACGGGGGAGGAGATGAAAGAGAGGAGGCGTTAGAGGGGGAGGAGGTAACGAAGGCGGAGCGGAGGGGAGGAGACGATGGCGACGGAGGAGGAGGCGCGACATCGATTTGGGAAATTTCCTTTTTTTTCTTTTGAAATGAATGGGATATGAAGAGAGAAGGGGGCCAAGTGTTTATATAATTTATTTTATTATTTTTATATTCCAAAAAGCAACTTTTTATTTCAAACACGAAATCGAACCCACCGACTGTCGTCCCTAGCTAATTAACCCCATTTCGAACACAATGGGATATGTACCGTAGGCTAATTCGATCCTTTCGATCAGTTTTCGTCAAAATCAACATATAACTCTATATATTGAATTTGAACGCGCATTTCAATTTACCGGGGCTACATACGAACTCTAAAAATTCCAGTAAAATATTTTCTAGCTTCGTATTGACGATACGGTCCTAACAAAACTAGTTTCGTCGAATTCTGAGACCGTTTGAAAAATGGCCATTTTCCAGGCGATTAAAATCAATTGAAACTCGTCAAACACGTTTTCCTTTGCCACGCTCCCATATTGATTCGAAAAATTATGAAATTTGAAACCTAGCAATAACTTTACATCCCGGATCCAAAAAAAGTGGTTTCATCAAAATCCGAGGCCATTGGCAAAATTCCCATTTTTAAGGGCCTAAATTCCATAGCAACTATTCAGAATTTTCAACTGGACATATCTTTTGATTTCCGCTATGAAATTTTGATTTTTCAGATTCGTTGGAAAGATATTATCAACTAAATTCTATTATTTTTGGTTTCACTAAAATCCGGTTTATTTTGCACCCGGTACATTCATTTGAAGTTTGAAATCGAATTATCGAACTACCACGCCATTTTCAATTCCTTTTATATATATAAATAATTATTTATTTTATCGTCGATTCAAACGAATATATACGTTCGAATTATGTTCAAAATAAATTTATCATCGTTTTTATTTAAAATAATTCATTTTAAATAATCAAAATTCATTAAAATTGCCAATTTAAAAATATTAAACTGGCCCAGATTTCCGGGTTATTACAATCTCCCCCACTTAAAACTTTTCGTCCCCGAAAAGGAACGAAGCCGAAAGTTGTTTTAAATACCAACTCAACTTTCATTATTTTCATTACATATTAAGTTCTTCAACTTTTCAGTTTCTAAGAACTTTTCAAATTTTTCAAAAATTTGGCTAACACCCTAAATTTTCGAAAAATTTCGCCATAACCTCCCCTGCACCGGGAGCACGGGAAAATCCCAAAATTGTCATACAGGCCTTCAGATCTCAAAAAGAAAAAGGGAAGCGGCTAGCCAATCGGCTCATAAAATCATCATCACCCAAACAAAACAGTAAATTATGATAAACATGTACCTATTTGTTGGGCAAACAAATTTTATTCTCTGCTCTAGCTCCCTTGCTATGACCTGTTCAATGTAAGTACATGTATATGCAAGCAAATGCGACTAATTTTCAATACAATTCAATATTTGATACAATTAGGCGTAATGGTTCAAAATTATCAAACAAATAACCAAGCAACACAAACATCAATCAATTAGTTGATTAGCTTTTGAAATTCATAACTTTGATATATAGTCAAAAAATGATTTTGATGCCAAACCACAATAATAGGCCCTATCTAATTTTGTTTCTCACACCAGTCAATAGGAAATATATAGAAAGCCCACTTTCGTCACTCGAACATAAATTCTAATGATGGAGCTCCATCGTCAAAATCATCTCCGGGCGATTAGAGTGTAATTCTATATCTATCCAGTATATTAAATCTTCAAATACACGTTTGCAAGGCGTATATGCAAGATCTTTATATACTAGACTGTCCAAATCAATACAAATAAATAATCAAATACGAATAATTGATTTAAATTTTCAAAACAAAATTTGTTTTCACTTTAAAAATATACTTTGCACACTCGTTCTAGGATACTACTGATCCCATCTCTAACGAGTCTTTCTCATTGGATGTTACTAATCCAATATCTGATGATTTCTTTCGTATGGTTCTAAGGTGCCTTGTTCTCTGAGCTTTGTAAACCAAAGCTCTGATACCACGATGAAACGACCCGAACTTCCCCGGTCTCCGAAGAGAAGAGAAAGAATTACTGTGAGGACAAGACAAATCAGAACGCAGGCGGAAGAACATTTCATTGTATATTACAACAATTCCATCAGAATACAAGAATATACAGAGTATAAATGAATATTACACAGAAAATATCAGAGATTACATTACATTACATAGCACTGGAAAATAATACAATACACAACTAAAAGAGATATACGGATACAAAGCTTTCCGGATATCGTTCCAGCTGTAAACCAGGATCCTATGAATAAAAATCTGCAAAACCAAAACTACTAGCTGCCTGTGTCGAAAATAGGTGCACCCAGAGTTTAGGTTAAAACAATAAACTCCAGGTCAGTCATGTGACCGGTGTGAGAACTAAAACAGTTAATAATCTTTATTTTAAAGTTAGGTGAATCAAGGGACCACGCCGTATAACACGGAACGGGTTTCCTCCGAAGGATATCAGTGCATAAAACAAACAGTGCAATGCTAAATAGGGCAAAATGAAGCTGTTATAAGACCCAATTCCCATCACACAATGCAAAGCAAGCCGGAGGATAGGGTTTTTACCTTATAATAGCCAAGAATGCTTGATACGTTTAAAACAAATCATTTGATACTATTATAAGTGCATAGTGTATAAAACAACTTCAAATCATAAGTATCAACCATAGACGGCATAAGCGCCCCATCCCATTATGTCGCCATACTAGGCTCTACAAATAAACCCGCAAATGTCACGTATTTGGAATTTGGATTTCCGTCTGTGAACCGAGGCAAAAGATAATCCTCAACCGATTCGAGACTGTCTAGCCCGAGCCTCAGGATCAGAACGCACCAACTCTTTGGATCGTCAGGGCCGGTCCACCGATGTGGATTATTATGCCTGAACACTACGTTTCCCCACCCTTTGGGGCGTAAATGAGCCAACGAATGACTCCATCGGACACGGATCATCCGATCAAACCGAGGTGCCTCGCAAAAGCAAAAACCACACAGGTGAAATGTATATAAACGTCAGGGCTGGTAGGTCACCGACACCACCCTAGCTAGAAAGAAACGCATGCCCTCCTTGAGGTCCTCTCCTGTTTCTGGTTCACAACCGGGGTGTGAGGCTCGCGAATTCACGTTACACAAAGCTACGGCACACAGGCGGTGCATTGATCATCAACCACAAGACTTTGCTTTTCAACAAAAGCCTTGATCATTTGCCACTTAGGCATGACACACAAGCAATTCACTCTATGCGTTTGATATCCATCAGTATATAACCCCTGAGCTCGTAAGTCTCAGAGAAGGGCGTTAAGCAAGAGAATAAATTCTCCGCCGCCAAACAGATATATATTTAATAGAAATCAGTCACACAGACTAAAATCCAATGTCAGACGCACAGTCCATTTACAATTCCGTTCTGGGTCTGAACGAAACCGGAGGCACCCAGTACCCCGCATATCCATAGATCTCCAAGTACGTCTGGACGATCACCAACTGTTTCCATCATCTTGGGTGTGCAGCCCAATCAAGACCATCAGTAATTATCCAAACGACGTGAAGACCTCTGGTCTTCAGCCACCGTCTTCATCTTCGACACCACGTCGAATCAGTTATTCAGAATGGGATAAACCCGGTCTTTTTGAATAACTCGCGTATATATTATAAAAGTGTTACACAAACACAACATACGCCTCATTCCAATTCAGAATATTCTTTTATTCAAATATTCCTATACTTTGGGAAAAGTTCCCATTAATTTTATCCAAGATAAATTCTGTAAATTTATTCTTTAATCTCCTTTGAATATAAATTCAAACTAGTCGGGATTAGCGAACGACACTGAAGTAATCATTTATTTTATTTCCCAATCTCAACCTATTCATCCCATGAAGTAAAACTGGTAATACTTCATATCTAACACCACATTGTTATCGGTAAATTCAATTACCATTTCACGTTCAAATCTAGTTAAAGATTTAACTATCTCCTGGAGCAAAACTGGTGATACTCCATTCTCGATCTTTTCAATCTAATTAAAGATTCATTAAAACTCCACTTAGTTTTAATCTTTAACTGGGTTAAAGAATCAGGGTCATTTAAAACACGGTTCACGATAAACCCAAAATCACATTTCATTAACTATCGGGTTAAAGAACAAGTGTTATTTAAAACATTGTTCGCGATAAACCCAAAAATCAATACCAATTCAATTCCAATTAAATATTATTTAATTGGTACACTTCATTAAATCTAAATAAAAAGATTTAATCTTTTCTCAACTAGGCTTAAGAACATTGTTAATGAGGACACCATTCACGACAAACCCAAATCACATTTGATATTCAATACAAGGCTCCGAATAGAAAACATATCTGCTTATATTAAATATCAAATTCCACGACAAACCAATGTCGTATTGTAAATAACGATATAAATATATATCTTTCAAATTTCCATAACAACATCTGTATAATCACGAATTCCAACATCGAAATATTCCAAAGACAATTTCGATTCAAATCCATTCCAATTTAATTATTTGAAATTCTGGTTATATTTCAAAACCATTTCAAACTCACTTTATTTATTTTAAAAATAAATAAGTTACAATTCTAGTTCAAAACTAGTTCATTTCGATAAAAATCTATTTTTATCTTTCCAAATATGTAGTTTTTCACCCCAATTCTTCACAAATCATTTCTTATGATTTTACACAAATTACTACTATTTTTAATAATTTTATCAAGGCCCGTACAGTCGATTTCCATCAACGGCCGTCGAACTACACTTGCAGCGACCTTTTTCCAAATTTGATTTGGACATAATTCCAAATCCAACCATTAGATTTCAAATTTCTAATATTCGTTAGAAAGCTCTTTTCGATATGAACCCAATGGTTCTGGGTTTAGGAGAATCCAACGGTCGGATCTCCCGCAATACCCGTTCGAAGTCAATAGTCGAAATTCGCGAACTGTCGCGGCGCGACGCGTTCTATTCAGGCCATTATATTATATATATAATATATACTTCGTCGATTTCCTTTTAAAATGTAGTTTATAAATCATTTTAAATTCGTTTTCAAAATAGTTTCAACTTCATATTCAAATTCAAATCAAAATTAAATATTCCAATATAAGTTCGTTTTAAATTCAATTCAAATCGATTTCAATTCGATTTCATTTATATTCAATTTCCATTCGAATTCATTTCTATTCAATTCGAATTCATTTCTATTCAATTTCAATTCGAATTCATTTATATTCAATTTCAATTCGAATTCATTTCTATTCAATTTCAATTCAAATTCAATTCTTTTCAATTTTTCAGATTTTGAAATCACTTTTGATATTCATTTAAAAAAAATGAATAAAGTCGATATAAATATCGTTCACGTCAAAATGGCGTCAATCTAATCAACACGGTTTCATATGTTTCTATTTTCAAATATTTCTATTTCAAATATTTCCTTTTTAGATATTTCTCTTTCAAATATTTCTCTTTCAAATATTTCTATTTCAAATATTTATCTTTCAAATATTTCTGTTTCAAATATTTCTATTTCAAATATTTCTTTTTCAAATATGGAATGAGGCCCAATCAATTACGATATAATGTTAATTATATGGATTTTCTACAACACATGTATACAATAACAACGATGAATAAACAACCATCATCCAAAGTGCATTCTACACTGTATAAGCATCAAATATAAATATTTAACGCTTATAACAGTCTGTCAATCAATCAATCGACATGCAACTAACTATTGGGATTAGTGTACGTCAATTATCATCCCAATACCCGTGTGCGGTTTCAAAAAATCAAACACATATTTTATTTGTGCAGTTGGGCTATGTGTAAAATTTATCGTCCTAATCAATATTAGTCAAATGTGTGTATATAAACAAATCGTTCGATTTGTTTATTTTTATTTCGTTTCATATACATGTTAAAAATTCTATTTTTAAATATAAAATATTTTTAACTATATAAATATTTTATTTCATTTCACATCACATCACATAATCAACCACACATCAAAATCAAACAAACAAGCATACAAGCCGTCCATGGTCTGTGGACGACGGGTGTCGGGTGCTACTAAACACCGTCTGCATCCTAGTATATATTTATAACTAGAAAATAAAATTAAAAGGTGAGAAGTTCTCACCTATTAGCTAATCCAATCCCACGACTCTTCAAATGTAGAAGTCTTCGCTGTTCTTGCCTCTTGTCACTTTCGTTGCCCGTATTCACTACATTTGTAAAAATCGAATTTTTACTTTGCTATTCAATATATAAAAATCGAATTTTTACTTTGCTATTCAATATATAAAGATCGAATTTTTACTCCGTTATTCCATATATAAAAATCGAATTTTTACTTCGCTATTCAATATATAAAAAACGAATTTTTACTTCGCTATTCAATATATAAAAATCGAATTTTTACTTCGCTATTCAATATATAAAAATCGAATTTTTACTTCGCTATTCAACATATAAAAATCGAATTTTTATTTCGCTATTCAATATATAAAAAACGAATTTTTACTTCTGAAAATCGTAACCTTTCTAATTTAAATTCCAAATCTTTTCTAAATTAAATTTCCAATCTTTCCTTGTTTTATATTCGTTCGTTTCTAGAACTGAAGATCGTTGAGTAAATAAAAGAAATAAAATAATAATAATAATAAAACTTACATTGATTAATCAAGGAAGGGGGGTTTCCACTGTCTAAGAGGTGCTCGCGGAGGGGCATGCGGCTTCAAGGGGGGTATAGCATCGGTCTTGGAGGCTGCGGAGGCGGCGCGGTTGGAGGAGGGACAGGCGGAGGCGGGGTGGCTCGGCGTCGGAGGGAGGAGCCTCGCGGTGGTCTGCATTCGGTGGTTTTAGGTTAGGGCTTGGGTGGGTTTAGGTGCGGTCTTCACCATGGGGACGGGGGAGGAGATGAGAGAGAGGAGGCGTTAGAGGAGGAGGAGGTAACGAAGGCGGAGCAGAGGTGAGGAGGCGATGGCGACGGAGGAGGAGGCGCGACATCGATTTGGGAAATTTCATTTTTTTTCTTTTGAAATGAACGGTATATGAAGAGAGGAAGGGGCCAAGTTTTTATATAATTTATTTTATGATTTTTATATTCCAAAAAGCAACTTTTTATCTCGAACACGAAATCGAACCCACCGACTGTCGTCCCTAGCTAATTAACCCCATTTCGAACACAATGGGATATGTACCGTAGGCTGATTCGATCCTTTCGATCAGTTTTCGTCAAAATCAACATATAACTTTATATATTGAATTTGAACGCGCATTTCAATTTACCGGGGCCACATACGAACTCTAAAAATTTCAGAAAAATATTTCCTAGCTTTGTATTGACGATACGGTCCTAACAAAACTAGTTTCCTCGAATTCTGAGACCGTTTGAAAAATGGCCATTTTCCAGTCGATTAAAATCAACTGAAACTCGTCAAACACGTTTTCCTTTGCCACGCTCACATATTGATTCGAAAAATTATGAAATTTCAAACCTAGCAATAACCTTACATCCCGGATCCAACAAAAGTTGTTTCAACAAAATCCGAGGTCGTTTCCAAAATTCCCATTTTTAAGGGCCTGAATTCCATATTGACTATTCAGAACTTTCAACTGGACATATCTTTTGATTCCCGCTACGAAATTTTGTTTTTTCAGATTCGTTGGAAAGATATTATCAATTAGATTCTATTATTTTTGGTTTCACTAAAATCCGGTTTATTTTGCACCCGGTACATTCATTTGAAGTTTGAAATTGAATTATCGAACTACCACGCCATTTTCAATTCCTTTTTTATATATAAATAATTATTTATTCAATCGTCGATTCAAACGAATATATACATTCGAATTATATTCAAAATAAATTTCTCGTCGTTTTTATTTAAAATAATTCATTTTAAATAATCAAAATTCGTTAAAATTGCTAATTTAAAAATTTTAAACTGGCCCAGATTTCCGGGTTATTACAAGCTCCTCAAATTTTTTTTATTTTCCCTAATTTTATCATTTCAATCGTCTTCGTCGATTCATGAACGTGCCGTGGATTTTGATTCGTTTCGCAGTAAATATGATTTCGTGATTTTTTTTTCATTTCGTGAATTCGTAGTGGAAACTCGAACGAGAGAGATGAACAAGAAAAGAATCGCTGGAAAATACTTTTTTTATGGTGAAGTTAGCAGCAGTTTTTAGGTATCAGTTTGATATTTTTTTAGGTATCAATTTTCGGGTTTAACTGTGTTATGCTTTTGTGTTTATAATTTTGATGCTATATCAGTTTTGCACTTGTATTTTTGCATTAGATTCGCAACTCAATCGAAATTATGTCATTTTGATCAATCAAAGTGGGATGTATACATTTTTTGTATTAGTTCTCCTTTAAAATGTCAATGCAGTTTTTATGTATTAGTTCTATAATTTTTTAGGTATCAGTTTTATATTTTCTAGTTCAATTTACATCATAGTAGTTTTTAGGTATCAATTTTATATTTTCTTACCATAGGTTTCATTTGGCTAATGTTTGAAGTTATTTATGTGACAAAGTTATTTTTCAGTAACATTCTCAATAATTAAGATCCAATGATTTATTTGCATTATCCGCTGTATTATGTCCTTTTAGTAATGGGCATGTAAGAAAAAGGTAAAAACAATAAAATATATGAGTTCAAGGATATTTGGCTATGTGTGCTAAGTTCAATTCAAATACTTCCTCTTCCTCCCTTATTATTATTTATTTATGTATGCACTAAGCCACTAGCTATCAGTTATTCTTTGCTAATTATTTAAGTACATACTACAGACTATTCTTTACAAAGCGCATCAAAAATTTATGTGTTATGCTACTAATGTTTTATGCTGAAGCACCGACTCTAATATGAAATGAGATGGAGCCCTTGAAAGTACCAACATTTCAAGCAGGATTACCAAGTTTGATGTTAATTGAAGTGCATAATACAATTTTACTTAAGTCACGGTAATGATATATTGATCATTGTATGCTATGTTATTTAAATATTTAATAACAACATATTATTCAGATTGAAATAAATATTGGTAGTTTATTTAAGTTGGTGCACTAATGCACTTCTTATATTTTCAATGATTCAACAATTAGTCGTCGTACTATTGTAAAATTCTTGCTCTCTTATATTTTGCAAGTTCTTTAGGCCCAATTGTTCAAATGATTTGAGTTATGATTTAATCAAGCTTTACGGTGTAAGGTGTAACTCTATGCAACGCTGCATAACCTGCATGTCATTTACATGGTATCTCAAACTATGTGTGTAATCAAACTAATTCTTCCTTGTAATTTGCATATCTTTTTCAACAGATATGTTACTTACATTGCTTTCACTTTGGCTATTTCTCATCATTATTTCCAAAAAGCCTTGACCTAATTGTATCATGAACCGTGGTTCAATTATTACCCAGCACTGCTTTCCAAACTAATTATACAAAATTGATTAATACCGTCTAAATTCTTTGATTTCAAGTCTATGTGAATATGTTATTTGTGCAAGCTGAGAAACCAACGTGTTCATTGGTAATGCAAGTTTGTATTATTGGTGTTTATGTTTAAATTAGAATGTTTGACCTTTGATTCTTACTCCATATATAATAAACTTATCATGGGATGTTCTATGAAATTTTGAAGGCTCGATGCACTTCAGCCTTCCATTATGGCTTCATCTACATACGATTTTATCCAGTAGATCTAAAATTCGCTAAAGAAGATGATAAAACAAGGGTCTTTGGAAAAACTATCTTAATGTCAATTTAACGTTGATCAATAGAATGGAACAAACAATCCGAATTCAAGGTAACACTGATAATTGTCATATTTGCTAAAGGTCTACAATTCAAAAAAAGATAAATTGAAATTTTGGTTTGACATAATTTTTTTCAATGAGATTGACTATTAAATATACAAAATCAACATACATGACATGATAGATAGTTTTCAACGAGTTGAATATTTGTCAAAGGACACATGTTTCCACTTATCAATGAACTACATCATTGACGTGGACCACTATTAAAATTTAAGCTGTATTCCTTAAAGCAATGAAACTTTTCTGTAAACCTGGTGTAGGCGCGACCGGTTCACCGAATGTTCAGATAATCGAATTTGTCGGTTAATACAACTGAGTTGAGGTCAGTTGACCATATATATATATATATATATATATATATATATATATATATATATATATATATATGAAGGTTATATGGCACCCCATTTTGTTGGCACCCCTTTTGCACCTCTATAATAGCCACACGTTTATTATTTGTTAAGTTAGTGGGGGGAGAGAGAGCTAGTGGAAGGAGAAAGAAAGAGGATTGTGTGGTGGAAATAAGAGGGGCTAAAGGGGTGCTGGACTATTTGGGGTGCTCTTGATCGCTCCTCGTATATATATATATATATATATATATATATATATATATATATATATATATATATATATATATATATATATATATATATATATATATATATATACATATATATATGTATATAAAAGAAGCGTTCAACAATGCTCCTAAATTGCAACACGCCAAAAGCCCAAGGATATCCACCATTTGTTTAAAATTATAATGTTAGTTTGTGGAGAGATAGGTAAAAATTTAACCAATGTATGTTATGTGATTAACCATAATTTTGTTGGTAAACATTGATCAGTTTACCAAATTTCGATTAATCGAATTAGTCGGTTAACGTGTTTCGGTTAATGTCGGTTGAATTGTGTGACGACCCCAAACCCCGTACTGACGGTGGCAAGGGTAATCTTTGGAATATAACACATAAACAGATATTAGCATAATAGAAATAAATAAATACACCAGATAATGTACAATAGAATACATTGAATATACGTAATCATCAGAGTTACACAGTATACAGGATCATACTTAGTACAAATACAGTTCAGATTTACATAAATGTCTACAGCGGAAAACAAACATAATGTATAATAGGAGCTGAACAGCATAAAAAGAGATAAATGATAGAATCCATCTTCAGCTCCAGCTATCCAGAAAAAACCAGCTAAACCTGAATACAAGGCTGCCCGTGTAGAAAAAAGGGGCAACCGAGTTTGATAGTGAAACAAACTACGAGTCAGCCATGGGACTGGTATGAGAAATCTACTCAACACATTTATAATATGGCTAATCACAGGACCACGCCACTTTCGTGGAACGTGTTTACTCCATTGGATTGCCAGTGCTTTAAAACAAATCTTTCTTTTAAACATCGCAATGCTTTTTATAAAAATGAAGCCATTATAAGACTCAGTTCCCATCACACAATGCAACGTAAACCGGAGGATAGAGTTTTACCTTATAATGGCCAAAATATGCTTGACACGAATAAAACAAAAGCATTTGATATTACTACTAGTGTTTATATGTTTCAAAAAAAAACAATTTCGAATCATAACTAACAATCATAGACAACATGAGTGTCCCATGCCACTATGTCGCCAAACATAGGTATACAATCAAAGCCGCACAGTCACATATTTGGAAATTGGATTTCCGTCATGAACCAAGGCAAAAGATAGTCCTTACCGACTTCAAGACAATCTAGCCCATGTCTCAGGAACAGCCGCAACTGCCCCTTGGATCGTCAGGGCCGGTCCACTGATGTGGATTATTATGCCTGAACACTACGTCTCCCCGCCCTATGGGGCGTAAATGAGCGAACGAATGACTCCATCGGTCCCGGGTCGACCGATATATCCGAGGCGCCTCGCAACAGTAACAACCACATAAGTAAAATGTCAGGCCATGTAAAAACACTGACACAACTCCTAGCTAGAAAGAAACGCATGCCTTCCCTGAGGTCCTTCTCCCGTTTCTAGTCCATACCGGGGTGTGAGGCTCGCGAATTCACGTTATACACAAAGCTACGCCACATAGGCGGAGCTTTGATCATCACCACAAGACTTTGCTTTTCAACATAAGCCTTGATCATTTGCCACTTAGGCATGCCACACTAGCAATTCATGCCATGCGACTGATGTCCATCGATATACAACCTCTGAGCTCGTGCGTTTCAGAGAAGGGTGTTAAGAAAAAGAATAAATTCTCCGCCGCTAAACAGATGTATATTTAATAGAGATCAATCAACATAGAATAAAATCCAATGCCAGGCACACAGTCCATTTGCAAGTCCGTTCTGGGTCCGAACGAAACCGGAGGCACTAAATACCTCGCATATTCATCGATTCCCACGTACGTCTAGATGATCACCACTCATTATCCATATTTCGGGATGCCTCCCAATCAGGACCTCAATTACCATCCAAACGAGGTGAAGATCGGTCTTCAACCCCGTCTTCATCTTCGACTTCTTATCGTCGATTCAGTTATTCAGAATGGGATAAACCCGGTCTTTCTGAGCAACTCGCGTATATAATAAACAATTGCAACACTAACATACATACGCATCAATTTCAATTCATTAGTCACTAACCGTCGATCAGTAAGAGAGCGCTTTCCCAAATATTAACCCTGAAGGTCGAAACCAACATCAGATCAATACCCAAGAAACCATTCGACTTAGCCAACCTTCAGTTAATTTCTAAATTTCACATCCATATTGTTTATAATATTTTATAATGATTTATCGCTATTTTTATTTATTTTAAAATAGCCAATTTATTCAAAACGACGCTTCGGGCCATAACGCGACCATGGCGCTTTTTTTCTTCAGATTTGATTTACACATATCTGAAAATTTAACCGTTGGATCTTCACAAAATTTATATCATTAGAAAGATCTTTTCAAAACGAATCCAACGGTTCTAGTTTCGGGAAAATCCGACGGTCGGATCTCCCGATATAATCGTTTGAAGTTTCGATTTCAAAATACAAACTACAGCGTCGTTATTCGATTAGATATAATTATATATATATATATATATATATATATATATATAAATATAACCGATTCTGGAGCTGTTTTTCTTTAGATTTGAATTAAACATTCCAGACAATCCAACAGTTGGATTTTTACAAAGTTGGTGCCGTTGGAAAGATATTTCCAAAGCGAACCCAACGGTTGCGATTTCAGGAAAATCCGATGGTCGGATCTCCCGTACTAATCGTTTGAAATCACGGTTTCAAAATATGAACAACAGCTTCGTTTTTTGATATATTTCAATTCCATTTATATATCCAAATTGATTCTTCGATTTCAAAGCTATATTCTTCTCATACTTTTGATAAAAATTATATTTTTACCCAACTGTCTTCTATTTCAACACTTCACTATATTTAACAATTCATGTAAATAATAAAAATGTGGTTTTTATTGTAAAACAATTCATTTCAAAACACTATTATTTTATATAGTTCATATAGGTAATAAAAATAGGATTTTTATTATAAAACAATTTCTTTCAAAAGGAGATTATTTTATATAGTTCATATAGATGATAACAATGTGATTTTTATATTTAAAACACGAACACCATTCAACACATGAATTTTAATTCAACGAATGAATAATGATTCAACACATGAAGGTTTTCTATTCAACGAATAAATATAGTTTCAAAAAATGAAAATAATTCAAACACATGAATATTATTCAAAATTTCGGCAGCATAACGGCAGGGTAGTTAAAACCGAGACCGTCCCTAGTACGGCTCCTCGCTCTACCTTAAAACCTCGCGGTTTATGACAATGGGGAATCATGCATCTAGTTCGCATGCAAGCGGCATGTATATATTTATTTCATTTCCACAAACTAATCCTATGTGGTTTCAACCAAATATTTCTCAACCACAAATGGATATTTTTCAACCACAATCAATCAATATCAACCACAAACAATTCCAATCAACCATTCGCTATCAATCAATTTTCACACCAATCACAACCAATAAATATCGTCCATGGTTTGTGGACGAGGGGCGTGTATATATATATATATATATATATATATATATATATATATATATATGTATGTATGTATGTATGTATGTATATATATATAGCAATTCACTTCTATTTCAACACATATAAAAAAATCAACGCATATACAACTTATACATCGAACGTACAACTTATACAACGCTTATACAAGAGGTGTACAACGCTTATATAACTCATACATCGACTATATAATTTATACATCGTCGTTTTCCATATTATTTATAAATTAGAAATCTCACATTGGGTTACACTCCACCAAAAATAGCATAAGGCTTAGAAAAATATGCGGTCTCTTCTAAAATGTAGAAGACGTCCACACGGTCGCGATGTTTCCTGTTTCATTGAATTTCGTCAAGAAACGAAAAAAGATATGATTTTTCAAAGTTCAGATGTAATAAAGGACCCACCTTTCACGATGGTTCAAGACTAGGTTTTGATCTTTCGATCAAACTGTTGCGCGATAGGAGAATCGGCTCACACAGCGTCGAAGAGCTTCGAAACACCTTCTCGGCGCCGGTGGTCGCGCTCAGTTCGGTGGCGCCATGGAGGCTCGACGGCGCTCCAAAGTCGCTGACTTTGAGGACTCTTATCTCCCTCCTCACTTGACAATAACTAACAAACCTTAGATGGATTTAAAGAGGAGACGAAGAGCTTTGAAATGAATCAAGAATCACTCGATTTCATTGTGAAATGGGAGAGAAATCGAAGAGAGAAGGTGTTGACCTGCTTTCCGTCGTGCGCAGTATCCATCGGGGAGAGAGAAAGAGTTAACTGGCCAATGAGAGAATTTTCTTATATTTATAAATTTTTAATTTCGAAAATACACCCTTTCACACACGATCACCAATCCAAACCCAACGACTGTCGTCCCTAGCATTTTACACCCATTCCGAACACAATGGAATATGTTTCGTAGGCCCATTCGACTGTCTCAGTCAGTTTCCCTTTAAATTAAAACATAAAACATTCAATTTTCGATTTGAACGTGCATTTCAATTTGCCAGGGCCACAAACTGATTCGAAATATTCCAGAAAAATAAATCTGGCTATGTTTTGATGATACGGTCCCAACAAAACTAGTTTCGTCGAATTCTGAGACCGTTTGCAAAAAGGCCAATTTCTGGTCGATCCAATTTAACTGTAATTGACCAAAACACGTTTTCCTTTGCCACACTCACATACTAGCTTCAAAAATTATGAAATTTGAAATCTAGAAATAACTTCACATCGCGGATCCAACCAAAGTGGTTTCGTCGAATTCTGAGGTCGTTTGCAAAATGGCCAATTTCACGGGCTATATAAATTCCATAGCGACCTTTCTGAAAATTCATAACTTTTGCTTCCCGCTATGAAACTTCGATTTTTCAGATTCGTTAGAAAGGTATTCACTAACAGATTTAAATATTTTTGGTTTCACTCAAATCCGTTTCGTTTTGCACCCAGTACAGTCCGACAAAGTTTGAATTCAATTTTTGAAACTGCAGCGCCATTTCAGGCCTTGTTTATAATTAGAATTAATTATATTCATTTTCAAACATCGATTCAAACTCAGTTTTCATTGCTATTATTTAAAATATTTATTTTAAATATTTAAAATCCATTATTTTAGCCAATTTAAAAATTTTAAATTTGTTCAGATTTTCCGGGTCGTTACAAATTGGTTCGATAGGTTAACTCTAATAAATGTCACCCCTACCATGAATTTTGTTTAAAATTTCAAGATGATATTCCAAAGACAGTTAATATTTAAACTCATTTATGTTGCCTATGATAAACAATATTTCTTTGGATTTTTTTTTACTTGGTAACAGACCCATCATTAAACATATTACAAACTATACAATTCAAATATGAATAACAACAATAAATCTTTACCTTAAACTTAATTTATGTTGTCTTCGCTAGAACAGATTATTTACTTGGTTCCAGGCCCATTATTAAACCAACTACAAATTATACAATTCAAAGATGGATAATAAGTAACGACCCGAAATCCCCTTTATGGGAAATCACGGATTGAATGGAGAACAAGCCACAACAGAACGCAGACAGAAGAACATATCATTATGTATTACAACAATTTCATCAGATTAAAAGAATATACAAAGTATTAACAAATAAAATACATTCGACAAATATCAGAGATTACAATGAATTACATAGCAGCGGAAAATAATAAAATACACAACTAGAAGTAATACACGGATACAGAGCTTTCCTAGTATCGTTCCAGCTGTAAATAAGGATCCTGTGAATATAAATCTACAAAACCAAAACTACTAGCTGCCCGTGTCGAAATAAGGGCACCCAAAAGTTTAGGTTAAAACAATAAACCCTAGGTCAGTCATGTGACTGGTGCGAGAACTAAAACAGTTATTAATCTTTATTTTAAAGTCAGGTAAATCAAGGGACCACGTCGTATAACACGGAATGGGTTTCCTCCTAAGAATACCAGTGCATAAAACAAACAGCGCAATGCTAAATAAAGAACAATGAAACTATTATAAGACCCAGGTCCCATCACACAATGCAACACAAACCTGAGGATAGGGTTTTACCTTATAATAGACAAAGAATGCTTGATACGCTAAATTTCATCTTTTATTATTATTATACGTGTATAGTGTCAAAACAATTTCAATCATAAGTATCAATTATAGACGGCATAAATGCCCCATCCCACTATATCGCCATACTAGGCTCTACAATCAAAACCGCAAAGTCACGTATTGGAAGCTGGATTTCCATCTGTGAACCGAGGCAAGGGATCGTCCTCCACCAAATTCGAGACACTCTAGCCCGTGTCTCAGGCAAGCGCGTAGACAAGCCTTTAGATCGTCAGGGACGGTCCAACAATGTGAATTAAAATGCTTGAACACTGCGTTTCCCCACCCTATGGGGTGTCAATGAGTCCAATGACTCCATCGGTCCTGGATCGACCGATATATCCGAGGCGCCTCGCAACATCAACAACCACATAAGTCAAACTCGTCAGGGCGTGTAAAACCACTGACGCCACTTCTAGCTAGAAGGAAACGCATGCCCTCCCTGAAGTCCTCTCCCGTTTCTGGTCCACTATCGGGGTGTGAGGCTCGCGAATCAACGCTACACAAAGCTATGCCACACAGGCAGTGCTTTGATCATCACCACAAGACTTTGCTTTTCAACAGAAGCCTTGATCAACTGCCACTTAGGCATGCCACACAGGCAATTCACTCCATGTGTTTGATATCCATCAATATATAACCCCTGAGCTCGTACGTCTCAGAGAAGGGCGTTAAGAAAGAGAATAAATTCTCCGTCGCCAAACAGATATATATTTAATAAAAATCAATTACACAGACTAAAATCCAATGTCAGACACACAGTCCATTTACAAGTTCGTTCTGGGTCTGAACGAAACCAGAGGCACCTAGTACCTCGCATATCCATTGATCTCCAAGTACGTCTGGACGACCACTAACTGATTCCCTCCTCTTAGGTGTACAGCCCAATCAAGATCATCGGTAATCACCCAAATGACGTGAGGACCTCCGGTCTTCGACTACCATCTTCATCCTCGACACCACGTCGAATCAGTTATTCAGAATGGGATAAACCCGGTCTTTTCGAATAACTCATGTATATAATAAACATGTGCTACACAAATACAACATATGCCTAATTCCAATTCAGAATATTCTTTTATTCTAATATTCTTACACTTTGGGAAAGGTTCCCATTAATTATATCAAAAATAAATTCTTTAAATTTACTCTTTAATCTCCTTATGAATATCAATTCAAACTAGTTGGGATTAGCGAACCACACCGAAGTAATCATTTATTTTATTTTCCAATCCCAACCTATTCATCCCATGAAGTAAAACTGGTCGTACTTCATCTCTAAACCACCGAAGTAATCATTTGTTTTATTTGCCAATCCCAACCTATTCATCCCATGAAGTAAACTAGTCGTACTTCATCTCTAATGCCACGGTGTTATCGGTAAATTCAATTACCATTTCACGTTCAAATCAAATTAAAGATTTAACTATCGCCTAGAGCAAAACTGGTGATACTCCATTCTTGACTATTCCAATCCAATCAAAGGTTCATTAAAACTCCACTTAGTTTTAATCTTCTCAATAATCTCTATCAATGATTATTTAACTTGGGAAAAACACATCATATCTTTAATTGGGTTAAACAACCAATGTCATTTAAAACATGGTTTACTATAAACCCAAAATCACATTGCATTAATTATCGGGTTAAAGAACAAGTATTATTTAAAACACCATTCACGATAAACCCAAAAATCAATTCAAATTCAATTCCAATTAAATACCATTTAATTGGTACACTTCATTAAATCTAAATAAAAAGTTTTAATCTCTTTCTCAACTGGGTTTAAGAACAGTGTTAATGAAGACACCATTCACGACAAACCCAAATCACATTTGACATTAAATAGAAGATTATGAATAGAAAATATATCGGCTTATATTCAATATCAAATTCTACGACCAACAAATAACGTATTGGAAATAACGATATCTATATATCTTTCAAATTTCCACAACGCTATTTGTATAATCACGAAATCCAACATCGAAATATTCCAAAGACAATTTCGATTCAAATCCATTCCAATTCAATTATTGGAAATTCTGGTAACTTTTAAAACCCTTCTCAAATTCAATTTATTTATTTAAAAATAAATATAATTATAATTCCATTTCAAAACTTGTTCATTTCTTATAAAAATCTATTTTTATCTTTTCAAATATGGAGTTTTTCATCCCAATTATTCCCAAATCATTTCTTATGATTTTACACAAATTATTACTATTTTTAATAATTTTATCAAGGCCCGTACAGTCAATTTCCATCAACGGCCATCAAGCTGCACTTACAATGACCTTTTCAGAATTTGATTTGGACATAATTCCAAATCCAACCGATAGATTTCTAATTTCTAATATTCGTTAGAAATCTCTTTTAATACGAACCCAACGGTTCCATTTTTTAGGAGAATCCGACTGTCGGATCTCCCGCAATATCTATTCGAAGTCAACGGTCAAAATTCACGAACTACTGCAGCGCGGCACGTTCTATTCAGGCCATTATATTATATACATAATATATATGATATATACTTCATCTATTTCCTTTTTAACGTATTTTATATATCATTTTAAATTCGTTTTCGAAACGATTTCAACTTCATTTTCAAATTCAAATCAAGATTGAAATTTTAACTATAAATTCTTTTTAAATTCAATTTAAATCGATTTTTAATTAAATTTCAGTTCGTTCTAGATTCAATTCAATTTCAATTCGAATTCATTTCTATTCAATTACAATTCGAATTCAATTCTATTCAATTTCAATTCGAATTCATTTTCAATTCGAATCCAATTCTATTCAATTTCAATTCGGATTCATTTTCTATTCAAATTCAATTCTATTCAATTTCAATTCAAATTCATTTTCTATTCAAATTAAATTCTATTCAATTTCAATTCGAATTCATTTTCTAATTGATTTCCATTTAATTTCAATTCGAATCGAATTCATTTTCAAAATATTCGATTTTGAAATCACTTTTCAATATTCATTATAAAAACGAATATAATCGATATAAATATCGTTTGCGTCAAAATGGCGTCAATCTAATCAACTCGGCTTCATATATTTCTATTTTCAAATATTCTATTTCAAATATTTCGTTTTCAAAACTTGAATGAGGCCCAATTAACATAGATTTATTTCTATGGATTTCGATACAACGCATGTATGTATCAACAATGACAAATAATCAACCATCATCCAAAGTACATTCTACACTGTATAAGTGTTATGACCCGAACTTCCCCGGTAAGGAAAGCTCAGATTGCTTCGAGAACAACACACAAAAGAACGCAGAAAGAAGAACATTTCATTGTATATTACAACAATTCCATCAGAATACAAGAATATACAGAGTATGAATCAATATTACACAGAAAATATCAAAGATTTAAATTACATTTAAATACATCGCAGCGGAAAATCATACAAAGCACAACTAGAAGTAATACACGGATACAGAGCTTTCCGAGTATCGTTCCAGCTGTAAACTAGGATCCTATGAATATAAATCTGCAAAACCAAAACTACTAGCTGCCTGTGCGAAAAATAGGGGCACTCAGAGTTTAGGTTAAAACAATAAACTCCAGGTAAGTTATGGGACTGGTGTGAGAACTAAATAGTTATTTAAAACTTTACTTTAAATCAGATATATCAAAGGACCACGCCGTATAACACGGAACGGGTTTCCTCCCAAGAATACCAATGCATATAACAAAACAGCGCAATGCTTTTTGGAAAAATGAAGCTATTATAAGACCCAGGTCCTATCACACAATGCGACGCAAGCCGGGGGATAGGGTTTTCCCTTATAATAGCCAAACATGTTTAGTACGTTTAAAACAAATCATTTGATACTATTATAAGTGCATAGTGTCCAAAACAACTTCAAATCATAAGTATCAATCATAGATGACATAGGTACCATATATCATGTCGCCATACTAGGCTCTACAATCAAAACCGCAAATGTCACGTATTTGGAAATTGGATTTCCATCTGTGAACCGAGGCAAAAGATAGTCCTCTACCGATTCGAGACAATCTAGCCTACCATGTCTCAGGATCAGAGCTCGAGTGACCCTTGGATCGTCAGGGTCGGTCCACCGATGTGGATTAAAATGCTTGAATGCTACGTTTCCCCGCCCTTTGGGGCACATATGAGCCAACAAATGACTCCATCGGACCCGGATCGTCCAATCAAACCGAGGCGCCTCGCAATAGCAACAAACACATAAGTCAAACTCGTCAGGGCGTGTAAAACCACTGACGCCACTTCTAGATAGAAAGAAACGCATATCCTCCCTGAGGTCCTTCTCCCGTTTTTAGTTCACAACTGGGGTGAGAGGCTCGCGAATTCACGTTACACAAAGCTGTGCCACACAGGCCGTGCTTTGATCATCAACCATAAGACTTTGCTTTTCAACAGAAGTGTGACGACCGCAAAACCCCGTGGCACGGTGTTAAGGATAACCATTGGAATATAACACATAAATCATCATTAGCAGATCACAGATAATAGCATAAACAAGAAATTGAATAATTTACACACATATGACAGCGGAATCATATATATATATGACCACATCAGAGAGCACAGTGCTGGATACTACTTAGTGCATAACAGTACATAATCAGTCTACATCGCCTGTGGCGGAATCATACATAGGGAATACATAAACTAAGCATTAGTCTACATCGCCAGTGGCGGAATCATAATACATATTCAATAATGGCAGAAAAGTCACAATCATCACAATGTAGTCAAGCCTCGCCATGAGTCCAAAAGTACACCTCTACTGCGGTGCCAAGCCAAAATATATCAGCTAACTGTAACTAGGCAGCCCATGTAAAAATGAGGGCACCCGAGTTTTCAAGATGAAAAAAACTACGAGTCAGTCATGGGATTGGTATGAGAAATCTACTTAACTTATTAAACAACAATAATAAGGAAAATCAAAAAAACCACGCCACTTTCGCGGAACAGGTTTACTCCAATGAGTGCTAGTGCATGAAATAAAGTAAATGATTAAATCATCGCAATACTTTTTATAAAAATGAAGCCATTATAAGACTCATGTCTCATCACATAATGCAACGCAAGCTGGAGGATAGAGTTTTACCTTATAATGGCCAAAGATGCTTCATACATATAAAACAAAAGTGTTTGATATTATTACCAGTGCATATATGTTTCAAAAGCAATTTCAATCATAAATATCAATCCTAGACGGCATGGGTACCATATATGATGTCGCCATACTAGTAATAGAATCACATCCGCAATTTCGTATTGGAAATTGGATTCCATCATGAGTCGAGGCAAGGGGCAAGCTCCTCTCTGTCCGAGACACTCTAGCAAATGCCTCAGGACCGCACACAACAATCCATGGATCTTCAGGGCCAGTCCTCTCTTACTTTTAAGGATTGGCAAATCCTGAACACACGTTTCCCGGTCCTTACGGACCTATAATCGAGGCGCCTCGCATTCCAATAACCACACAAGTGAAAAGTAGATATAAATGTCAGGGTTGGTAGGTCATTGACACCACGATAGCTAGAAAGAAACGTCGTGCTCTCCTTGCAGTCACTATCCCGTTTTTGACTCATACCGAGGTGTGAGGCTCACGAATCCACGTTATACACAAAGCTACGTCACACAGACCATGCTTTGATCATAAACCACAAGGCTTTGCTTTGCAACAGAAGCCTTGAACATATGCCACTTAGGCGTGCCACACAGGTAATCCACTCCATGCGACTGATTTCTATTAATATATAACCTCTGAGCTCCTACGTCTCAGAGAAGAGCGTTAAGCAAGGGAATAAATTCTCCGCCTCCAAATAAATATATATTTAACAGAGATCAATCAGCACAGAACAAAATCCAGTGTCAGACACACAGTCCATTTACAAGTTCGTTCTGGGTTTGAACGAAACCAAAGGCACCAAATTCCTCGCATATCCGCACAATCAACAATACGTCCGGACGGCTACTACTTCAGCTCCTTCAAGGTAGCTACTCCAATCACGAGCATCAGTAGCGCCCATCCATCTAATGTGAAGATCGTCGGTCTTGAACCGTCTTCGTCTCTTTGACTTCTCACCGTCGATCGATTATTTGAAATGAGAATTAACTCGGCCTTTTCAAATAATCCAAGTATATTTAGATTTTAAATCAATTCTTCACATGGTTAAATTACTCAACATTCACATTTCAGTTCCTTAGTATATTTCATGTTAAATACATTCAACAATCACATTTCATGCAAACACAGCAAAATTGGTTTATTTCCACTCTATATTGTTTATAGTATTTTATAACGATATATCACCATTTTTTTTGTTTAAAATGGCCATATATAATTAAACGACGTTTCAGGTCGTGCCGAGGCACTGGCGCTGTTTTTCACTAAATTTGTTTTACACATATCTAAAAATCTATCTGTTGGATCTTCACAAATTTTATTCCATTAGAAAGATCTTTTCAAAACGAATCCAATGGTTTCAGATTTGGGAAAATCCGACGGTCGGATTTCCCACACTAGTCGTTTGAAGTTATGATTTCAAAACACGAACTGCAGCGTCGTTATTCGATTTAATTTAATTATATTTATATTTATATATAAATATAATCAATTCTGGCACTGTTTTTTCTTTAGATTTGAATTAAAGATTCTAGAAAATCCAACCGTCGGAACTTTACAAAGTTGGTGCCGTTGGAAAGATATTTCCAAGACGAACCCAACGGTTGCGGTTACGGGAAAATCCGATGGTCGGATTTCCCGCACTATTCGTTTGAAATCACGGTTTCAAAACATGAACTGCGCAGCCACGATTCGTATTAATTTTATTTATATTTATATATTTATATAAATATAGTTCATTCGAAGTTTTCTATACCGTTTTCACTTCGAATATTTCAATAACGCCTTTAAATTTTAGAAAATTTTGCCATAACCTCCTTTGTACGAGAGGGGCTGGGAAAATTCCCAAATAGCCACACGGGTGTCTCATCTCAAAAAGAAAAAGAAAAAGCCAATAGGTTCATAAAATCTTTACCCAAGCAAAACAGTAAACATGTACCTATTTGTCGGGCAAACAATTTAAGTCCTCTTCTCTAGCCTCTTTGTTATAACCTGTTCCATAAATATGCATGTACATATGTGCAATTCTTATCACTTATCATTTTCCATTCAACTTCATATTTGATTCAATTTGGTTTAAAGACACCATTCATTCACATGTTGCATACACAAGCAAAAATCATACCATTAGCTAATTAATGAATATTTCAACTCATGCATATTTATTTGAACAAGTGGTTATTTTTAACCTTCATTTCAAAATGATAATTTTGGCGAACTAAATATATTTCAACACATGACTATTTTATTTAGTTCCTATGCATGTTAAAAATAATATTTCTATCACAAATATTTATTTCCGTGCTCGCATCTTTTTAGCAAATCACATATATGATAAAAATACCATTTTTATCATCTAAAATATTAATTCAACACGTGAATGTTTTTAACACATCATAATGTCAATAAAAATGTAATTTTTATTGTTCGATCTTTTATTCAATACATGAACCTTTCCAACACATACACCTCTCAACACATGAGCACTTCCACACATGGATATTTCATATAGTTTGTTCATATAAGAAAGATGAAATTTTTATTGTTGAAATTATTTATATATAAGGCGAATATTTTACATACTTCATATATTTTTTAAAAATGTGATTTTTATTGTTTAAACACCTTAATCATTCACACATGAATTTGATTTTCACACATCACTTCTCAACACATGAGCATTTCCACACATGGATATAGTTTCAACACACGACTTTAATTTCAACGCACGAAAATAATTTCAACATATGAAAATAATTCTAACACATGAATATTATTCAAAATTGCGGTAGCATAACGGCAGGGTAGTTAAAACCGGCACCGTCCCGAGTACAGCTCCTCGCTCCACGTTAAAACCTTGCGGTTTTTTATGATGGGGATTTCATACATCTAGTTCGCACGCAGGCGGCATGTTTTATTTTCATTTCCACAACTATTTCTAATTTGTTTCAATCACCAATGGGTATTTTTCAACCACAACCAATCAATATCAACCATAAACAATTATTCAACCATTCGCATTTTTCACCCAATTTTTCGCACCGATTCACAACAATAAATATCGTCTATGGTTTGTGGACGAGGGGAGTATATATAAATATATATATATTATTTCTATATTCCATTGGCATTTCAGCACACATATCATTTATACAATACATGTATAATTCATACTTCGCTCATATATCTTACACAACGCATGTACATGAGGTATACAACACGTGTATAATTTATATTTCTCTTATATAATTTATACATGACATTTCCATTCACATTTTCAATTAGAAATCTCACATTGATTTTCGAAGTGCTAAAAATCGTAGATTGGTCAGTAAAATCCGAGGTCTCTTCTTTATGGTAGAGAGCCTCCTTGCGGTCCCGATATTTCCTGTTTCATCGAATTTCGTCAATGCACTAAAAAGATATGATATTTCAAAGTTTTGCAACACTTAAAAGTGTTAATTTTCAGTTCAGAGAATCAAAGCCATTACCTTCTTCGATTCTTCAAAGCTAGGGTTTGAATTTAAATCAAATCTGTTGCACTTCGTCAAAATCCAACTGCACCATGTTGATGGGCCACAAGAGGCGCCCCTACGCCGAGAAGATGGTGGAGCGCGATGGCCAGACACGGCGGTGGCGGCGGCGGGAAATGGCTGACTTCGGCGGAGTTGTTCTTTGCGATGGAGCAACGATAAGGGGAGTTTTTGGTATGGATTTGAAGAGGAGGAGATGGGCTACAAAAAGTGTGATAACTCGTAACTTCCCCGTGAAGGAAAGCCCGGATTAACTTGAGCACAACACACAAAAGAACGCAGAACATTTCATAGTTATTACAACAATTCCATCAGATACAAGAATATACAGAGTATAATTGAATAAATTACATTCGATAAATATCAGAGATTACAATAAATTACATAGCAGCGGAAAAACAATATAAAACACAACTGAAAGTAATACACGGATACAGAGCTTTCCGAGCATCGTCGCAGCTGTAAATCAGGATCCTGTGAATACAAATCTGCAAAACCAAAACTACTAGCTGCCCGTGCGGAAAATAGGGGCACCCAGAGTTTAGGTTAAAACAATAAACTCCAGGTCAGTCATGTGACTGGTGTGAAAACTAAAACAGTTATTTAAAAACTTTATTATAAAAGAGAGTAATTCAAGGGACCACGCCGTATAACACGTAACGGGTTTCCTCCCAAGAATACCAGTGCATAGGGTAAACAATGCAATGCTTTTTCGAAAAATGAAGCTATTATAAGACCCAGGTCCCATCACACAATGCAACGCAAGCCGAAGGATAGGGTTTTCCCTTATAATAGCCAAACATGCTTGGTACGTTTAAAACAAATCATTTGATACTATAATAAGTGTATAGTGTCAAAACAATTTCAATCATAAATATAAATCATAGACGGCATAAGTGTCCCATACCACTATGTCGCCATACTAGGCTCTACAAATAAAGCCGAAATACATGTATTGGAAATTGGATTTCCGTCATGAGTCGAGGCAAGGGGCAAGCTCCTCTCTGCTTCGAGACACTCTAGCAAATGCCTCAGGACTACACACTCTGGGTTACCCCTGGGATCCTCCAAGACCGGTCCTCTCTTACGTTTGAGGATTAGTTATTCCTGAACACACGTTTCCCGGCCCTATAGGACCTACAATCGAGGCGCCTCACATCCAAACCACAAAGGTGAAAAGTATATAAATGTCAGGGCTGGTAGGTCACTGACACCACCCATAGCTAGAAAGAAATGTCGTGCACTCCTTGGGTCCTCATCCCGTTTTTGACTCATACCGAGGTGTGAGGCTCGCGAATCCACGCTATACACAAAGCTGCCACGTAGGCCGTGCTTTGATCATCAACCACAAGACTTTGCTTTTCAACAGAAGCCTTGATCCATGCAACTCAGCATGCCACACAGGCAATTCATGCCATGCGATTGATATCTATCGATATATAACCTCTAAGCTCGTACATCTCAGAGAAGGGAGTTAAGCAAGAGAATAAATTCTCCGCCGCCAAACAGATATATATTTAACAGAAATCAATCAACACAGAATAAAATCCAATGTCAGACACACAATCCATTTACAAGTTCATTCTGGGTCTGAACGAAACCGGAGGCACTTTCCTCGCATATCCATCGATCTCCAAGTACGTCCGGACGACCACCAACTATTTCCATCCTCTTGGGTGTACAGCCCAATCAGGATTGTCAGTAATTATCCAAACGATGTGAAGACTTCCGGTCTTCGACCACCGTCGTCTTCTTTGACTTATCGTCGAATCGGTTATTCAGAATGGGTATAAACCCAGACTTTCCGAACAACCCGCGTATATTAAAAACAAATGTTACACAAACACAACATACGCCTCATTCCAATTCAACAGTCACTAACCGTAAATTAGCAAGAGGTCAATTTCCCAAATATTAACCCTGAAGGCCGAAACCAACATCAGATCAATGTCCAGGAAACCATTTTTCTTAACTAACCTACAGCTAGTTTATAAATTTCATATTCTTAGGGAAAGGTTCCCATTAATTTTATCCAAGATAAATTCTTTAAATTTATTCTTTAATCTTTCTTTGGATGTCATTTCAGACCAAATTATGGTTTTCCAAACTAGTTGGGATTAGCTAACCATACCGAAGTAATTATTTATTTTATTTCCCAATCCCATCCTATTTATCCCATGAAGCAAAACTGGTAATACTCCATATCTAACAACACGGTGTTATCGGTAAAATTAATTACCATTTCATGTTCAAATCTAATTAAAGATTTGACTATCGTTTTGGAGCAAAACTGGTGATACTCCATTCTCGCTCACTTTCTATATTTGATAATTTAAATTATCAATTCACATTTCAATCTAATTGCAGATTCATTAAAACTCCTTTTACTGGTTTAAAGAACTAGTGTCATTTAAAACACAGTTCACGATAAACCCACAAATCAATTCAATTTAAAACCCGTTTCATATCCAATTTATTTATTTAAAAATAAACCGGTTTAATTTTAGTACAAAACTAGTTCATTTCGATAAAAATCTATTTTTATCTTTTCAAATATGGTGTTTTTCATCCCAATTTTTCCCAAATCATTTCTTATGATTTTACACAAATTATTGATATTTTTGATAATTTTATCAAGGCCCGTACAGTCGATTTCCAACAACGGCCATCGAACTGCACTTAAAACGACCTTTTCCAAATTTGATTTGGACGTATCTCCAAATCCAACCGTTAGATTTCAAATTTCTAATATTCGTTAGAAAGCTCTTTTCGATACGAACCCAACGGTTTCGGTTTTAGTAGAATCCGACGGTCAGATCTCCCGTAATGTCGATTCGAAGTCAATGGTCGAAATTCACGAACTGCCGCGGCGCGGCGCGTTCTATTCAGGCCATTATATTATATATATAATATATATAATATATATTTTGTCGATTTCTATTTAAAACGAATTTTATAAATAGTTTTAAATTCGTTTCAAAACCAATTTCAACTTCCAATTCAAATTCAAATCAAAATTGAAATTTCCTTTATATATTCATTTTAAATTCATTTCAATTCAATTCAAATTCGTTTTCTATTCAATTCAATTCTAAGTCGTTTTCTATTCAATTTAATTCGAATTCGTTTCCTATTCGATTCAATTCAAATTGGTTTTCTATTCGATTCAATTCAAATTCATTTTCTATTCGATTTGATTCAAATTCGTTTTCTATTCGATTCAATTCAAATTGGTTTTCTATTCGATTCAATTCAAATTGGTTTTCTATTCGATTCAATTCAAATTGGTTTTCTATTCGTTTCGATTCAAATTGGCTTTCTATTCAATTCAATTCAAATTGGTTTTCTATTCGATTCAATTCAAATTGGTTTTTTATTCGATTCAATTCAAATTCGTTTTCTATTCGATTCAATTCAAATATAATTGATACAAATATCGTTCGCGTCAAAATAGCGCATTTCTAATCAACACGACTTTATATTTTAATAATTCCGTTATTCTATTCAACAAATGAATATTTACCCTATTCAATACGTGAATCTATATTTTTGTCAACACACGACTAATCTCAACGAATGAGTACTGTCCACGTGTGACTCTTTTTGTTATTTAATATATTTTATAAAAATTATGGTATCTATCGTTAAAATATTTCGTTCAACACATGACTAATCTCAACGGATGAATACTGTCAACACATGAACCTTTACTTTATAATATTCTTTATTTTCTAAATTGGAATGAGGCCTAATCAATTACCATACAAAGTTAATTATATGGATTCCATACAACACATGTATATAATAGCAACGATAAATAATCAACCATCATCCAAAGTGCACTACACTGTATAAGCATCAAATATTGATATCTAACGCTTACAACAGCCTATCAATCAATCGATCGACATATAACTAATTATTGGGATTAGTGTATGCCGTATTTTTTCCCAATACCCGTGTGGGGTTTCAAACAATCAAACACAGATTTTATTTGTGCATTTGGGCGATGTGTAAAATTTATCGATCCAATCAATATCAGTCAAATCAGTGTATATAAACAAATCGGCCGATTTGTTTATGAATATTTATTGATTCATATCCACGTTAAAAATTATATTTTTAACGATAAAATATTTTTAACTATATAAATATTTTATTTCCTTTCAATAGATTAATTTATATTATCGATTTCACATCAACAACACAAACAAATTTCACAACACATCAATCAAACTATCAAGCCATCCATGGTCTGTGGATGACGGGTGTCAGGTGCTACTAAACACCATCTGCATCCTAGTATATATATATATATATAACCAGAAAAAGAGATTGAAGAGTGAGAAATCCTCACCGATCGCTATCCTAACTCCACGGCACTTCCCATGTAGAATGTAACACCCCGAATTTCAATTAACACTGATATTCACTAATTACAGAATTAATAATCTCAGATGTGAGAATCAGGGGAAACGGGTTACGTCAGTGTGTTCGTCTCGAAAAAATACGCGAAATAGAGTCCGAAATTTTGTAAATCGGAGTCCGTATGACCCGGTTAAGGCCCAAAGAAGTTTTCGGGAAATTTGAATTTCGAAACATGCAGAAATGGGGGCCAGGCGGGAAAACTCCCGCCCAGCCAAGTCGACTTGGCTGTCGACAGGGCTGTCGACTTGCCTGTCGACTTGGCAGTCGACAGGGCTATCGACTTGCCCTGTCGGCTAATTCTGGCCTGGGTGCACCTGGTTGAGTTTTGGGCTGGGTTGGAGGGCTTGGGACGAAATCTGACAGACCTAAACTAACCTAGGGTTAATCTAAAGGTCTAAAACACAACCTAATCCTATAAATACACCCTAAGACTACCCTAATCCATACTAAAAATAGAATCTATGCCATCATGTCGCCAAAATGCAACTTAGAAGGAGCCTCCACTAATTAGAGAAGAGGATTGCAAGCTAATCAACTACTAATCCACCTCTACTTCAACTCTAGCAACTATCTAAGGAGCTAATCTTGGAGATTGTGAGTTTCTATCACTTTAATAACCAATTGCTAAACTAAGTAGATGAGATGTGATGAGATCATATGGATTTGCTTGCGGATCAATGGGTTTTAGGTCATATGTTATGATGCTAGTTTGCTAATCACTATGTTTAACACTTATTCATGATGACACTATGTTTATGCAAGTTAAGTGTTTGGGTTTATGCCTGTTAAGTGGTGGGTTTTATGCATGCTAAGTGTTTGGTTTTATGCATGCTAAGTGTTTGGTTTTATGCAAGTTAAATGCTTGGTTTTATGCTAGAATCATGTGTGAAATAAGTGACATGACATGCAAGTTTAACCTATGAGTTTGGATCTATAATATGCATAATCTATGCAAGTTGTTTGGATTAGTGATATGCATAACATATGCGAGTTTACCTTTGTATGTCATACATACATATGCAAGTTCATATGTAACATGTTATGCAAGTTATGTGTTTGGTTATATGCAAGTTATGTGCATGATTATATGCAAGTTCATATGTAACATGTTATGCAAGTTATGTGTTTGGTTATATGCAAGTTATGTGCATGATTATATGCAAGTTCATATGTAACATGTTATGCAAGTTATGTACATGATTATATGCAAGTTCATATGAAACATGCTATGCAAGTTATGTGTTTGGTTATATGCAAGTTAACATGTGACATGCTATGCAAGTTCACACCTTTGCATGACATAAGAATCATATGCAAGTTACCCCATTTGTGACATATGTGCTTCATGCAAGTTTGGGTTAAATGCTAGTTGGGTTTAATGTATGCTCATATATGCAAGTTGACACCTTTTAAACCCATGATAAAGTTATATGCTATGATTGGTTAAACCCATGGCATTTGTGATGAATCTTCCCTTTATTATGTCATGTTATGAGAAAGAATTACGTGGGGAACGATGGGGTTAATATGCATGTTAATAAAATGGTGTGAAATGGGTATGCTTAAGCATAACATAAAGTGGATGGACATAAGTGGGAATTTACCTATTAAGTTAGGTCTACCCATATTATGGAATTGGGAATTTACCTATTGAGTTAGGTCTACCCATATTCTTAAATATTTGTAATTAATTAGGGATAATTAATACAAATTATGGGGGTGATTAATTAGGTGTAATTAATCGACTAAGACACGAGATTGGACCCTTTTTGTAGCATAAGACTGCCCGGAACCGACCGGCAAATCCAGCGGCTACAAATGATTGGCCCAATGTGAGAGGTCTTAGTCATAAACTAAATATGTGTCAAGTGTAAAGACACGAGGTTAGACTCTGTTATGGTGTAAGGCTGCCCGGAACCAACCGGCATATCCAGCTGCCATAAAAGACAGTCTAATGTGAGAGGTCTTTACAAAGGTTACGATCTTAATTAATTAAGAAACACTTAACCAAATTAGCATGTAGTGGGGCATGAGGGGTTAAGTGGGTGCCTTGGGTGGCATGTAGTAACTAGTGGGGGTGCCTTGGGTGGCATGAGGAAACTAGTGGGTTGCCTTGGGTGGCAATAGAAAATACTATTAGAATACTTAACCAAAGTGGAACATGTAATTAAACATGATTAAAGGGTTAAGTAAGTGCCTTGGGTGGCATGTGGGAATCAAGTAAGTGCCTTGGGTGGCATGTGGAAATCTAGTGGGTGCCTTGGGTGGCAATTAAAATATGATTAAAAGACTTAACCAAAATTTATAACATGTAAGTGGACATGGTTAAAGGGTTAAGTGGGATTCACTAGAAATGACAAGCTTAGGTGGGTAGCTTGTGGGGGCCTATTTCAACCAATATCCCAAACGTATCTTTGTGGGCTCGACCCAAGTCGAGGACGGGACACACATATTGGGCTTGACTGTAAGAGGCCAAAACGGTTTAGCGGTGGCAACGCAAGTCCAACGGGTTTCATATGCGTGTGTGGACCCGGGCTGGTAAGTAAGACGTTGTTGCATCGTGTAGGTATAAGCCGTGCACCGTTGATATTATCAGGTTGCCACTTTGGGGAATGATACACCCCACTGTGGGGCCAGCACGGGTATCTACGTTAGGGAGCCGATCGCTAGGGGAGTAGTGGGTACACCTAGTGGAGATAGGGGAAGACGGCACCTATGTAGTCAGCTAGGTGTACACGAAACTACTATTAAAAATTACTAAGTACACTTAGTGGGATCAACCTTAAGTAGGAATTACCCTTGGGTGGGTAGAACAGGTGTGGTGCAGTGTAGGAATTACCCTTGGGTGGGTAGATCTGGGGTGGTGCAGTGTAGTAATTATCCTTGGGTGGGTAAATGCGTCTTTACGGTTATCTTATTTCATCCTAAGTCTAGTTGGCTGCTTAGTGTAGCCATTTATCCCCAGTCGTTACCGTATATCAAGCTCATGTCTTACTCTGGTTACTTTAATGATTGTATTGTTAAAGTTATAGGACTCGCTCAGACTTATGTCTGACCCCGTTGTTTTTATCTTTTTTCCCCAACCCTCAAGTTATCAGAGTGGGCCTAGCACAAGTGGGCTTTGATCAGACTGCTTTATCTATCTTTTGGAGCTTGGACCGTGGATGTAAAGCTCAGTTTATCTTTTCTATTATGGTTATTAAGTTATGTAGTGGGATTATGTACTTTTGTTTTATCAGGATGGATATTATGTACTTGACTCTTGTTTATGGTTTTGGTGTAACCAAACATGTTTTACTTTCCGCTGCAATGAAATGATGTTTTAAATTCTCAAGTATTACTTATATCTGTCTTGTTGTAATTTTTCTGTTCTATATTCACTTAAAATACTCCACCGATGTTATGGCATTCCCTTAGTGAGTGACCGTAGCGGGTGTGGGGTGTTACACGTGGTATCAGAGCTTAAGGTTACCAGAACAGATAAATTTTTTAGAAAAACTATTTTCTAAGAATATTTTTGAAAGGAGTATTTTCAAAAACATGTCTTTTAAGAGAAAAGTTTTTGAAAGAAAAGCATAATCCCCAATAGCCATATCTATATCTTTCAAATTCTCCGTTTTGAATCTCTTCCTCTCTCGTTTTGAGTTTCCCCTCCGCGTATAGATGATCTTTCTAAGATAGATAAGAATGGAAAACCACTTCAAGGGACTTAGACATTAGTCGGATTAGAAGTTGGTTCAAGAAGGAGGAGGACTGGTAGGTACCTATTCGATAGACGATGGGAGGAAGGCTCAAATAGTTGTTTGGTTAATGAAGGATGAAACCTCATTGGTGGGAGGTTACGAGTGGAGAATGGGAAGAAGAAGGCGAGTAGTTATCCTTTTGGGAGGAATAGGACACCTTATTAGGGTTGTCCAAAGGGGTAAGGGCAAGGTATGGAATCTTCTGGAGGGTAGTTGTATTCCCTCAAGGCTAGTGTACCAGATGGGGATAAGACCGTCTAGGTTGGAATTTGGATTTTTTTATTATCCGGTTTGAACTTTATTTGATTCTGACGCATCGAGTTCGTTTATCTCATCATTGTTAGTTGAGTCACTGCACTTAGACACCAGTTTAGTAGATGATCCCTTAGTTGTTTCAAACCCAATTTGGGCTCCATGATGTGTTTGGGTTTGAAAGTTTCTATACTTAGCGTTGAGTTTAGATGTGATGCTTTTTGGGCTTCACGGGCTATGGGTTAGTTTTTGGCATGGACTGGTTATCCAGTAGGGGTGCCGTTCTTGATTTTGAAGGGAGAGTTGTTAGTCTTATGACCCGCTTGGGTAACACTCTCGAGATCTCTTGTAATCCCATGGAATCTGTTATGCTAAGTTATCTAGAATCGCTTGACACGTTAGTCGAGAGTTTGCGATCTGTTAGAGTGGTCCGGGAATACTCGGATGTGTTTGAGGAGGTGAAGGGCTTACCTCCGGAACGGGAGATTGACTTCCGAATATATCTGGTAGACAATGCCAAACCAGTATCTTGGCCAGTGTGCCACATGGCTCCTCGTGAGAGGAGGGAACTCCATAAGCAAGTAGGCGATTTGCTTGAGAAGGGGTTCATAAGATGAAGTATATCGGAGTGGGGTGCTCCAGTAGTTTTTGCCACGAAGGCGGATGGGTCCCTCAGACTTTGTGTAGGCTAAAGAGAACTAAATAAACTCACAAAGAAGAATAGACACCCATTGCCGAGGATTGATGATCTCTTTGATCAGTTAGTTGGCGCCTCAGTATTTTCGCAATTGGACTTAGCCACGGGGTTTCGTCAGTTGAGAGTGGCTGAGGATAGTATAGAGAAGACTGCCTTTAGGACTCCAGATGGTTTTTATGAGTGGTTGGTGATGCCATTTGGTTTGACGAATGCCCCCGCATACTTTATTGATTTGATGAGAAGGGCGTTCAGGGAGTACCAAAATAAGTTCGTGATGGTCTTTGTAAATGACATTTTGGTCTTTTCTAGGAGCGAAATAAGTTTTCGTATGGGCTCAATAGGTTGAGAAAAGCCAGTTATGGGATAAACGGTGGTTTTGGAGGGAGACTGGCGAGGACATCCAGAGTTGGACAAGGGCTTAATTATTTAGCCGTTTTTACTAGTACCATCTCACGTAGGTCGTCTGAATTCGAAGTAGGTATCCCTTGGGTGTTTGTCTGATATTGGTTTAGGCCTTTGGGGCTTGCATTTGGGGGATGTCGAGTTCGACTAGGGTGGTCTGCGTGAGAGATGGATAGTTGTGACGATTTTGGATGGGGTAATATCCTGGTTTTCTCTAGAAGTGGAGAAAAGCATGCCCTACATCTTAGGGAAGTGTTGGAGACTCTTCGAGCACATAGTCTTAGGACAACAAAAGTGGATAGGATTCTTAGCATCCTATGAGTTTGAGATAGCGTATACCCCTGGCAAGGGTAACGTGGTAGCGGACGCCTTTAGTAGAAAAAGGTTGTCCTTGAGTTCATTGTTCGTTGAACGACGGAGCTTGGAATTTATTTCGATGTTTGACTTTAGAGCTTCCATTGACTTTGTACCCGGTTTGCTAGCTTCCTTGGAAGTTAGACCTACACTTTTGGGACGGATTGGTGAGGCACAGCGAGACGACCCACAGTTGGTTGAGTTAGTAGAGAAGCTCATAAGGGGGGAGTCGTCCAGCCATTTGAGTAGGTACACCCTAGATGATAAGGGGTGGTTGCGTAGAGACGATAGACTTTGTGTACCGCTAGACGAGGGTTTGAGGAAGGCTATACTTGATGAAGCACATCGTTCGAAGATGACCATTCATCCCGGTGGGGACAAGATGTACCAAGACATGAAGCGAGTTTTCTTTTGGGTCGGTATGAAGAAAGATGTGGCCGAGTATGTCGCTAGATGCTTGGTGTGCTAGCAAGTGAAAGCGGAGCAGAAGAAACCCGGTGGGTTGCTTCACCCATTGGAGGTTCCGCTATGGAAGTGGGATAGTGTCTCGATGGATTACCGAGATCGAGGAAGGGTAATACGGGAATTTGGGTTGTGGTACTAAGAGCGCCCATTTTATACCCGTGAAGAGTAAGAGAACTGCTCCATGGCTAGCTTCAGTTTACATTCGAGAGATTATTAGATTGCATGGTGTACCTTCCAGTATAGTGAGCGATCGAGATCCTATCTTCGCTAGAGAGTTTTGGAAGAGTTTGCAAGAGGCGGTAGGGACTTAGTTGTGTTTGAGTACCGCATATCATCCTCAGACGGACGGCCAGACCGAGAGGGTGAATCGTATTTTAGAAGACCTTTTGAGGCTATGTATCTTGGATTTTGGAGGTACATGGGAAGAGCATCTTCCATTGGTGGAGTTCGCATATAATAACAGCTTTCAGTCTAGTATTGGCATGGCTCCTTTCGAAGCTCTTTATGGAAGGCCTTGTCGATCACCTACATGTTGGTGGGAATCTACGGATAAGATCTTGCTTGGGCCCGATATGGTTAGAGAGACTTCGAAAAAGATTGATTTGATTCGAAGAAGGATGAAAGCGGCGCAAGACAGACAGAAATCTTATGCGGACAAGAGGAGAACAGAGCTTGAGTTTGATGTTGGGGACATGGTCTTTGTCAAAGTATCTCCGTTACGGAATGTGGTTCGCTTTGGATCTGTTGGGAAGTTAGCACCAAGGTTTGTTGGACCGTTTCCTATTAAGGAAAGGATTGGACAGATGGCCTATAGAGTGGAGTTGCCCGACAGACTTAGTGGTGTACATGATGTATTCCATGTGTCACATTTGAGGAAGTGCCTACATGAGACTGCAGAGGTGGTAGAGCCGAGCTTGCTTAGAGAAGTAGAGATAGAGCGTGATGTGACTATTCGACGAGCTCCTACACGCATCCTTGGGTCAGAGATTAAGAGGTTGAGAAACAGGGAGGTTCAACTAGCCAAAGTGCAATGGGGAGAAGATGAGAGCAACGCTACTTGGGAGACGGAAGCGAAAATGCGTTCATTATAGCCACTCCTTTTTTAGGGTATGTCTTTTAACTTCTCCTTTATCGTTTGTCTAGTACTTATCTTATCTTTATATGTCCTCTTGTTAGTGCCTTTGACCTTTAGATAGGGTAAACCTATGGTTGAAACATGTGTTTGAGACATGTTATGATTGATGGATGCATGTAGATGCAAGTGTTTGCTAATGGTTGCTCGTGGATGCATATACACACACTCTAGACACTAGATCGGCTCAATCACTTCATATTGCATATTGCATATAATTGTGTGTAGGTAGCTATATTTATGGATGTATAATGGTTGTGTTATCATATGGATGATGCATTTTGGTGAATGATTGTGCACTCATGTAGATATAGTATGTGTCGATAGGGTTCTTTCGCATACATATTGGATGCATGGCACTATCACGGTTTGCATATGTTCATGCATTAGATAGGGAACATATACACACACTTTTTGCATATGCTCATACATCAGTAGAAATTGTTTTAAGGACAATGGATGCCCGTGTTTGATGGATTGAGTAGATGGTTGTTTGGATGGTAGGATATGCATTCTCCTTAACTTGGAGATTTCGGGGACGAAATCCTTTAAGGAGGGGAGAATGTAACACCCCGAATTTCAGTTAACACTGATATTCACTAATTACAGAATTAATAATCTCAGATATGAGAATCAGGGGAAACGGGTTACGTCATTGTGTTCATCTGGGAAAAATACGCGAAATAGAGTCCGAAATTTTGTAAATCGGAGTCCGTATGACCCGGTTAAGGCCCAAAGAAGTTTTCGGGAAATTTCAATTTCGAAACATGCAGAAATGGGGGCCAGGCGGGAAAACTCCCACCCAGCCAAGTCGACTTGGCTGTCGACAGGGCTGTCGACTTGCCTGTCGACATGCCTGTCGACTTGGCAGTCGACAGGGCTGTCGACTTGCCCTATCAGCTGATTCTGGCCTGGGTGCACATGGTTGAGTTTTGGGCTGGGTTGGAGGGCTTGGGACGAAATCTGACGGACCTAAACTAAACTAGGGTTAATCTAAGGGTCTAAAACACAACCTAATCCTATAAATACACCTTAAGACTACCCCAATCCATACTAAAAATAGAATCTATGCCATCATGCCGCCAAAATGCAACTTAGAAGGAGCCTCCACTAATTAGAGAAGAGGATTGCAAGCTAATCAACTACTAATCCACCTCTACTTCAACTCTAGCAACTATCTAAGGAGCTAATCTTGGAGTTTGTGAGTTTCTATCACTTTAATAACCAATTGCTAAACTAAGTAGATGAGATGTGATGAGATCATATGGTTTTGCTTGCGGATCAATGGGTTTTAGGTCATATGTTATGATGCTAGTTTGCTAATCACTATGTTTAACACTTATTCATGATGACACTATGTTTATGCAAGTTAAGTGTTTGGGTTTATGCATGTTAAGTGGTGGGTTTTATGCATGCTAAGTGTTTGGTTTTATGCATGCTAAGTGTTTGGTTTTGTGCAAGTTAAATGCTTGGTTTTATGCTAGAATCATGTGTGAAATAAGTGACATGACATGCAAGTTTAACCTATGAGTTTGGATCTATAATATGCATAATCTATGCAAGTTGTTTGGATTAGTGATATGCATAACATATGCGAGTTTACCTTTGTATGTCATACATACATATGCAAGTTCAAATGTAACATGTTATGCAAGTTATGTGTTTGGTTATATGCAAGTTATGTGCATGATTATATGCAAGTTCATATGTAACATGTTATGCAAGTTATGTGTTTGGTTATATGCAAGTTATGTGCATGATTATATGCAAGTTCATATGTAACATGTTATGCAAGTTATGTGTTTGGTTATATGCAAGTTAACATGTGACAAGCTATGCAAGTTCACACCTTTGTGTGACATAAGAATCATATGCAAGTTACCCCCTTTGTGACATATGTGCTTCATGCAAGTTTGGGTTAAATGCTAGTTGGGTTTAATGTATGCTCATATATGCAAGTTGACACCTTTTAAACCCATGATAAAGTTATATGCTATGATTGGTTAAACCCATGGCATTTGTGATGAATCTTCCCTTTATTATGTCATGTTATGAGAACGAATTACGTGGGGAACGATGGGGTTAATATGCATGTTAATAAAATGGTGTAAAATGGGTATGCTTAAGCATAACATAAACTGGATGGACATAATTGGGAATTTACCTATTAAGTTAGGTCTACCCATATTATGGAATTGGGAATTTACCTATTGAGTTAGGTCTACCCATATTCTTAAATATTTGTAATTAATTAGGGATAATTAATACAAATTATGGGGGTGATTAATTAGGTGTAATTAATCGACTAAGACACGAGGTTGGACCCTTTTTGTAGCATAAGACTGCCCGGAACCGACCGGCAAATCCAGCGGCTACAAATGATTGGCCCAATGTGAGAGGTCTCAGTGATAAACTAAATACGTGACAAGTGTAAAGACACGAGGTTAGACTCTGTTATGGTGTAAGGCTGCCCGGAACCAACCGGCATATCCAGCTGCCATAAACGACAGTCTAATGTGAGAGGTCTTTACAAAGGTTACGATCTTAATTAATTAAGAAACACTTAACCAAATTAGCATGTAGTGGGGCATGATGGGTTAAGTGGGTGCCTTGGGTGGCATGTAGTAACTAGTGGGGGTGCCTTGGGTGGCATGAGGAAACTAGTGGGTTGCCTTGGGTGGCAATAGAAAATACGATTAGAATACTTAACCAAAGTGGAACATGTAATTAAACATGATTAAAGGGTTAAGTAAGTGCCTTGGGTGGCATGTGGGAATCAAGTAAGTGCCTTGGGTGGCATGTGGAAATCTAGTGGGTGCCTTGAGTGGCAATTAAAATATGATTAAAAGACTTAACCAAAATTTATAACTTGTAAGTGGACATGGTTAAAGGGTTAAGTGGGATTCACTAGAAATGACAAGCTTAGGTGGGTAGCTTGTGGGGGCGCAGTTCAACCAATATCCCAAACGTATCTTTGTGGGCTCGACCCAAGTCGAGGACGGGACACGCATATTGGGCTTGACTGTAAGAGGCCAAAACGGGTTAGCGGTGGCAACGCAAGTCCAACGGGTTTCATCTGCGTGTGTGGACCCGGGCTGGTAAGTAAGATGTTGTTGCATCGTGTAGGTATAAGCCGTGCACCATTGATATTATCAGGTTGCCACTTTGGGGAATGATACACCCCACTGTGGGGCCAGCACGGGTATCTACGTTAGGGAGCCGATTGCTTAGGGAGAAGTGGGTACGCCTAGTGGAGATAGGGGCAGACGGCACCTATGTAGTCAGCTAGGGGTACACGAAACTACTATTAAAAATTACTAAGTACACTTAGTGGGATCAACCTTAAGTAGGAATTACCCTTGGGTGGGTAGAACTGGTGTGGTGCAGTGTAGGAATTACCCTTGGGTGGGTAGATCTGGGGTGGTGCAGTGTAGTAATTATCCTTGGGTGGGTAAATGCGTCTTTACGGTTATCTTAGTTCATCCTAAGTCTAGTTGGCTGCTTAGTGTAGCCATTTATCCCCAGTCGTTACCGTATATCAAGCTCATGTCTTACTCTGGTTACTTTAATGATTGTATTGTTAAAGTTATAGGACTCGCTCAGACTTATGTCTGACCCCGTTGTTTTTATCTTTTTTTCCCAACCCTCAGGTTATCAGAGTGGGCCAAGCACTAGTGGGCTTTGATCAGACTGCTTTATCTATCTTTTGGAGCTTGGACCGTGGATGTAAAGCTCAGTTTATCTTTTCTATTATGGCTATTAAGTTATGTAGTGGGATTATGTACTTTTGTTTTATCAGGATGGATATTATGTACTTGACTCTTGTTTATGGTTTTGGTGTAACCAAACATGTTTTACTTTCCGCTGCAATGAAATGATGTTTTAAATTCTCAAGTATTACTTATATCTGTCTTGTTGAAATTTTTCTGTTCTATATTCACTTAAAATACTCCACCGATGTTATGGCATTCCCTTAGTGAGTGACCGTAGCGGGTTTAGGGTGTTACATAGAACATCTTCACCGTGCTCGCCTTTCATCACTTTCGTTGCCCATAGCCACTACATATGTAAAAATTGATTTTTTACTCCACTATTCAATATATAAAAATTGAATTTTTACTTCGCTATTCAATATATAAAAATCACATTTTTACTATGCTATTCAATATACAAAAATCACTTTTTTACTATGCTATTCAATATATAAAAATCGCATTTTTTTATACCACTACTATATAGATAAAAATTCTATTTTTACACGCTTTCCTCTACATAAAGATTTCGCCTTTTCAAGTATAAAGATTTAATTTTTATTTCACTACATATATAAAGGTGATATTTTTACTATCTTACCTAAATAAAAATTATATTTTTATACTTCTACCATATAAAAGATTATATTTTTATTATCTCTTATTATATAAAAATCATATTTTTATTATCTATATATATAAATAAAAATCATTCCTTTATATTTATAACCTAATTCATAGAAAATAGGTAAAAATAAATAAAGAAGCTTACAGGGGTGCGCGGTTCGGAGTAGTTGAAGTGGAGGTGGCGCGAGCGGGGCATCAACGAACGTTGGCGGCAGTGGCTTCAGAGTGGAGGAGGAGGTTTAAGACGAGGGGGGGTTTGGGGGAGTCGCGGGTCTGGGGAATTGGAAGGGGGCTTCAACAGCCGCGGGAGGGGGGGGGTCAATCGGAGGTGGAGGGTGGTGTAGAGGGGGCCTGGAGGTGGCGCGATTAACGAGAAAGGGGGCGATGGAATCGCTGCGCGATTTTCAAAGAGAAAGGGAGCAAGAGCAGAGGGAAGGAGGGGGCTGAGGTTGGGGAAGAAGAAGAGGGGGCGGCGGCACCGCCGGTGGGGGGGGGGGGGCTCGGCGCTGCCACGTTGCGGCTTTCTTTTCCTTTTTTTTCTTTTTTTTCTGAAATTCTGAACGGTGAAGAGATTAAGGAAGGGGTTATTATAATATTTTTAATTTATTTAATTATTTACTTTCAAAAAGCAACTTTTATTTTCGACCTCGAAACGAGACCCACCGCCTGTCGTCCATAGCTAATTACCCCCATTCCGAACACAATGGGATATGTATCGTAGGCTGATTCGGTCGTTACAAACAGTTTTCGTAAAAATCAACATATACTTTTATATATTGAATTTGGACCCGCATTTCAATTTATCGGGGTCACATATTAACTAGAAAAATTCCAGAAAAAAATTTTCTAGCTTCGTATTGACGATACGGTCCTAACAAAACTAGTTTCGTCGAATTCTGAGGCAGTTGGAAAAATGGCCATTTACCAGTTGATTAAAATAAACTGAAACTGGTCAAACGTGTTTCCCTTTGCCACGCTCACATATTGATTCGAAAAATTATGAAATTTGAAACCTAGCAATAATTCGACATCACGGACCCAACAAAAGTGTTTGCATCGAAATCCGAGGTCGTTTGCAAAATGTCTATTTTTAAGGGCCTGAATTCCATAGCGACTATTCAGAATTTTCAACTGGACATATCTTTTGATTCCCACTATGAAATTTTGATTTTTCGGATTCGTTGGAAAGATATTATCAATTAGATCCTAATGTTTTTGGTTTCACTAAAATCCGGTTTGTTTTGCACCCGGTACATTCAATTGAAGTTTGAAATCGAACTATCGAACTACCGCGCCATTTTCAATTCCTTTTTATAATTATATATAAATATTTATATTCTAAAGACGACGCGTATAAATATATACGTTCGAATTATATTCAAAATAAATTTCTCTTCGATATCATTTAAAATAATCCATTTTAAATGTTCAAAATTCGCTAAAATTGCCAAAATAAAATTTTTAAACTGGCTCAGATTTTCGGGTTGTTACAATCTCCCCCACTTAAAACTTTTCGTCCCCGAAAAGGAACAAATTCGAAAGTGGTTTGATTAATCAACTCTACGTTCGATCTGGCTTCCATTCTCCAACTTTTCAGTTTCTGAGAATTTTCAAATTCATCAAAAATTTGGCTAACACCCGGAATTTTTGAAAAATTTCGCCATAACCTCCCCTGCACCGGGAGCCACGGGAAAATCCCGAAATTGCCATACAGGCCTTCTGCTCTCAAAAAGAAAAAGAAAAGGCCAAGCAGCTAGCCAATAGGCTCATAAAATCATCATCACCCAAGCAATACAGCAAATTATAGTAAACATGTACCTGTTTGTCGGACAAACGAATTTTATTCTCTGCTCTAGCCTCCTTGCTATGACCTGTTCAATGTAAGTACATGTACATGCAAGCAAATGCGACCAATTTTCAATATAGTTCAATATTTGATTCTATTAGGCATAATGGTTCAAAATTATTAAACAAATAAACAAACAACACAAACATCAATCAATTAGTGAATTTAACGTTTCAAATTCATAATTTTGATACATATACAGAAAATCATGTTTTTGATACCAAATCACAACAATAAATCTATCTATATAAGTTTTGTTTCTCACACCAGTCTAATGGAAATATATAGAAATCACACCTTCGAAACACGAAAATAAACCACTGATGCCGTACGTCATAAGAGGAATCATCCCCGGGCTACTAGAGTGCGATTCTAAATCTATCCAGTACATTAAAACTTCGAATATACGTTCATGACGCGTATATGCAAAACCTTTATATACTAGATTGTCCAAATCAATACAAATAAAATATTCAAATATGTATAAAACGATTTAAATTTTCAAAACAAAATTGTTTTCATTTGAAAAATATACTCTTCACACTCGTTCTAGGATACTACTGACCCTATCTCTAACGAGTCATTCTAATTGGATATCACTAATCCAATATCTGATGAATTCTTTCGTATGGTTCTAATGTGCCTTGTTCTCGAGCCCTGTAAACCAAAGCTCTGATACCAACTGTGATAACCCGTAACTTCCCCGTGAAGGAAAGCCCGGATTACCTTGAGCACAACACACAAAAGAACGCAGACGGAAGAACATTTCATAGTTATTACAACAATTCCCTCAAATACAAGAATATACAGAGTATAATTGAACAAATTACATTCGATAAATATCAGAGATTACAATAAATTACATAGCAGCGGAAAAACAATATAAAACACAACTGAAAGTAATACACAGATACAGAGCTTTTCGAGCATCGTCCCAACTGTAAATCAGGATCCTGTGAATATAAATCTGCAAAACCAAAACTACTAGCTGCCCGTGCGGAAAATAGGGGCACCCAGAGTTTAGGTTAAAACAATAAACTCTAGGTCAGTCATGTGATTGGTGTGAGAACTAAAACAGTTATTTAAAAACTTTATTTTAAAAGAGAGTAATTCAAGGGACCACGCCATATAACACGGAACGGGTTTCCTCCCAAGAATACCAGTGCATAGGGTAAACAACGCAATGCTTTTTCGAAAAATGAAGCTATTATAAGACCGAGGTGCCATCACACAATGCAACGCAAGCCGGAGGATAGGGTTTTCCCTTATAATAGCCAAACATGCTTGGTACGTTTAAAACAAATCATTTGATACTATAATAAGTGTATAGTGTCAAAACAATTTCAATCATAAATATAAATCATAGACGGCATAAGTGCCCCCATACCACTATGTCGCCATACTAGGCTCTACAAATAAAGCCGAAATACACGTATTGGAAATTGGATTTCCGTCATGAGTCGAGGCAAGGGGCAAGCTCCTCTCCGCTTCGAGACAATCTAGCAAATGCCTCGGGACTACACACTCTGGGTAACCCTTGGGATCCTCCAAGACCGGTCCTCTCTTACGTTTGAGGATTAGTTATTCCTGAACACACATTTCCCGGCCCTATAGGACCTATAATCGAGGCACCTCGCATCCAAACCACAAAGGTGAAAAGTATATAAATGTCAGGGCTGGTAGGTCACTGACACCACCCATAGCTAGAAAGAAACGCCGTGCACTCCTTGGGTCCTCATCCCGTTTTTGACTCATACCGAGGTGTAAGGCTCGCGAATCCATGCTATACACAAAGCTGCCACGTAGGCCATGCTTTGATCATCAACCACAAGACTTTGCTTTTCAACAGAAGCCTTGATCCATGCAACTCAGCATGCCACACAGGCAATTCATGCCATGCGATTGATATCTATCGATATATAACCTCTGAGCTCGTACATCTCAGAGAAGGGCGTTAAGCAAGAGAATAAATTCTCTGCCGCCAAACAGATATATATTTAACAGAAATCAATCAACACAGAATAAAATCCAATGTCAGACACACAATCCATTTACGAGTTCGTTCTGGGTTTGAACGAAACCGGAGGCACTTTCCTCGTATATCCATCGATCTCCAAGTACGTCCGGACGACCACCAACTATTTCCATCCTCTTGGATGTACAGCCAAATCAGGATCGTCAGTAATTAACCAAACGATGTGAAGACTTCCGGTCTTCGACCACCGTCATCATCTTTGACTTATCGTCGAATCGGTTATTCAGAATGGGTATAAACCCGGACTTTTCGAACAACCCACGTATATTAAAAACAAATGTTACACAAACACAACACATGCCTCATTCCAATTCAACAATCACTAACCGCAAATTAGAAAGAGGACAATTTCCCAAATATTAACCCCGAAGGCCGAAATCAACATCAGATCAATGTCTAGGAAACCATTCTTCTTAATGTAACGACCCGGATTTTGAGCGACTTTGGTTATCGACATAAGCTCGATGTCGATAACCAAAACATCGAAAAATCCCGGTAATTAATGAAAGAAATTAGAAGGTGAGAATAGATAAGATAGAAACTTAGAATAGAAGAAGAAGAAGAACACAACATCAGAGTAACACGAACCTCACAGCGGAACGAATAACATATAATATATAGCATAACTTTGAAATATAACAGTTATGTATACAATAGCACTTATCAGAGTACAACACTTACAACACAGCGGAAATAAACTATAGCTATATGATTCTGAAGCCTCCTGCTCCAGCTCTTCAATGCATCTGCTAATCCCGACAACTTGACTGCCCGTATAAATTAAGGCACCCAAGAGTTTAGGGAAAACAAAACAAATAAACTCCGGGTCAGTCATGGGACTGGTATGAGTAAAACAGTTTAAACAGGTATATGAACAAGTAAACGATATCTCATAAGACCACGCCGCAGAACGGAACGGGTTTTTCCCTTATGAGAATCCAAAATATCTTTATATCAAAAACCTTTTGATATTATAATAAAGTCTATGTACAAATAGATATCAACTAGCAGAAACGCTTTCATCTCACGTTCTACATATATATTATACAATCAAAATCGCAAGCACGTATTGGATAATGGATTTCCAACTATGACAAGGTATGGAACCACCTTCCGATTAGTGTACTCTAGGAACGATACACTGGAGTTCAACAAGAACATCTTGTAACTCAGCCACACATGACCGACCACTCATTTCGCTTGAGTGTATCGAATGTACAACACCAACGGTTGGGATCAGCAACCATTCCCGTATATATATGGGACAGCATTGATAGATTTAAGAAACAAATGAATATTCTCTAGATAGGTGATTATACACCCTACTTCGGTGCGACCGACTTAGCCATGCTGCCTGCCCGATTTCTGTCATTTACCGGATGATGAGGCTAGAAGCTACGCTTTATCATCACATTAGATTCACTTTAAATGTCACATCGTCCACTACTACAAAAGTGGGCATATTCGACACTAATGTTCTGTGGCCGTAGATCAAAAAAGCGTTGCCGTATGCCTTTTTTTCAAATAGGCAACACCAGAGGGGCATGGCATCCGCGGCCGTTGCATTAGCCCTCTAAGGCAACGCTTTTGCCTATCTACTGCCACAGAAAGAAAGTGTTGCATTATAGCCGTAATGCAACACTATTTGCACGTAATGCAACAATATTCAGCGTTGCCTTAAGCATAAGTTACAGCCTGACTTCCAGGTCATGAAAGTGAGAGCCACGTCAGCTTCCACGTAAGATGCCTACATGTCACACGACACATCAGCTCTCCACGTCAGCTGCCAATGTGTCACACGCCACATCAGCTGTGGGGCCCACGTGCCATGTGGAATTAATAATATTTTATTTAATGCAACACCACTGTATTAGCTAATACAACACCATTATCCTAAAATGCAACATCAGAAAAAAGAAAACGCAACAATAGAAGAAAGCAAATGCAACGCTTCAATTAAAATTTTTGCAATACCATATAATCATTTTCAATTGAACCATATACATACATATGCACATATACATATGAAAAACATGAACATAACCACATTCTAACAATACAAAAAATAAAACTAAAAATCTTTCTCCAACCGCGCCATTTTCTGCATCTCTAGACTGCCTCCTTACCATCTTGTACACTTTTCACATCGGATGTACATCAACTCAGGGTGATAAGGTTTGCTGCAATAGGAACAAATAATTAGACTCGGTACACATTTTTGGGGTAATTTATAAATAGTACATAGCTTTCAATCAATACCGTAACAGTACTTACACAATTAATTTATCATAGTATATGGTTGAATTACTAAACGGCATAGTGTATACAACATTTGGGATCACTTGTTGTTTTCTCTATTCCTAAACTTGACAGCTAGCCGTGTAAAAAGGCAGCTTGTTGCTTCAAACTTGACGGTCTCATAAGCAAAATAATCATAAGCAAAATGCTCATTGCTCACACTACCTGCTAAAATTTCTCAGAAAATATCTATATTTCTTAAATAATAACTAATTGGCACAGTTTTTATACAAAAGCATAGCAGGGAAAGCTTTATCAAAATAGCAACGCAGACCCTTCAGCATATCAGCAACTGAATCTGTAGCTCTACATGGAAATAATATAAGAGTATGTAACACATTATCAATCTTGTATGGAGAAGTCAACTTATATATTAAACCACTCGCCATGAAGAAAGCTACACAAATAAATTGAATCTATAGAAAAAATTTCAATTTTAAAGGCAAGGAAATTCTAGATGGTAAAGAACAGGATCTACAAGACTACAATCAGAGAGGAGGCACGAGTAATCAAATTCACCGATATATTTCAAAGACATGAAGCTTGAGAGAAAATTATATATTAAAAGAAAACAATTGCTACGTCGGAAACGTTGATGATGAAATTGGTAAACCAGATCGACCAATACGTTTTATAATATAATCATTTTGTATATTTATTTCCTAGGTCTTTTATGACACCTGTTCGGTCCTTGTCCTCATGGCATTCTACTGTATATAATGTTATAGCAAACAATGTTAGAAATCTATATAATTTGTTTGACTTATATGTTTTTGTGTGGAAGTTTTGTTAAAGATAACCACACTATAGACTAAATTTCTTGATTTTTCCATAAAATTCACGATTGGCATTACATAATGGTTCAGCTACCAAGATAAGAAATACATGATAAAAACCTTCTATTCCAACTGTTTACTATACACAGTATACATTTCAATGACCATAATTCATCTTCAGACAGTGATTGACATGTGTTAAAATTTACAGCCATATAAATTATATGGGAATCACAATATTTTAGCACGACGGGGCAAGAATAACTAAAAGCGAGTGGTAAACATTAATGAGGACCAATCTTAAGTTATTACAAAACTAGATGGTGAAGAAATATAACTAACCTCTCTATGAATGTTTAGCTGCTCTTGGAGAAGAGGCTTCTCATTGATATACAGTATATCAAAGGCATACACACAGACTGCAACTTCAATATCGCTTAATATAACCCCTTTGCGTGCACGAGTGCTGAGAACCTACCAAAATACACGTGAATCAGTGGCAAATTGGGTGGGACTGCATCACGTTTAAGGGCGAATAAATACACAGGGGTACCAATATAAAATGCTCAAGCCACACACATATGTAAAGGTCCACATAGCTTCAGGCTTCTCCAAAAGTACTACATGTGTTTCGGTTAAAAGGAAACACAGGGGCAAATATATATAGAACAACTACTCCTATAAGGCTTTAACAGAGTATTTAATATAGTAATGAATCTAAATTCCAACATACCAAAGCACAAAAATCCAACAACAGATTTTGTACCCAACATGTAATCAAGGTAGACTAGTGCAAGCAATCAACGGCAGCATGCACATTTCTAGGTGGAAAAAACAGGATAGCAATGAGTAGACCAGTAATCCACACAATGGGTCAACTAATTATATTTAGTTTATATCGAGGTCAAAATTATTTAAAATAAATTAATAGTGAGCAGATATTCACCAGCTGCCGTGTTAATCCTAGGGTGTAGAAAAGACGATAACTTGGAGTTGTTGAAGCGAGTTGCATTGGCTTGCGAGTCCTCGATTTGCTGCTGCATCATGGGTGGTCGTTGCGAATTCCTCGGAGGCGAAGGCAGAGTGTTCGGTGGAAACGATGAGCTGATTTCGAGAAGGAAGGCGATTTTTGGTTTGACTTAGGGCTGAGGAAGGCTGCGTATTGGATTAGGGAGAGCAAAGTTGGTTTTGGGATGGCCGATTCGATTTAGAGAAAGGGGAAATGGGTTTCCCTTCGGTGTCCATGATTTATTGTTGCAGACGAGAACTTAGGTTTAAATTTTGGTCGTAGTAAAAGGGGGAAATTGAAGAGAAGAAACGTCAATGGAGAAGAACGAATTACTTTTACATGGTATTTTGTGAAGGGGGAAACGTCCCGCCAAAATTTCACATTAGCAGAAGAATGGTATGAGCTGGCTATCATTGATTGGATGATGGGGGTAATGTTTAGATAGGAAGCAGGAATTGATTTGAACCGTTGGATTAATCAAAGATCTATGGCTGGGGTTTTGTTTATGTTGATAACGTGGATTGCTGACCTGGATTTTATATATGTAAAGCTACGCTTTTAACTGGTGTTGCACGTCAAAGCACTAGAATTCTTATCGCAACAGTGCATTCACGTCTAATGCAACAACATATGAGTATTGTTGCAGAAGATCATTCTTTTCATAGCTTTCGCCACACATTTCGTGCAACGCACACATATTAGTGTCGAATATGCCCACTTTTGTAGTAGTGGTCAGATCCATCGAAAATCACTAATTGACGTCTACAACAGTACATTACGTGTTAGCTAAAAGAAGTTTCCTTCTCCGCTTCCACTCTTGGTACGGTTGAAGAAATCAAGGTACGTGACCTTTCTGGAAATACTCTGTCAGACATTCATTCATACAAGTCATCCTCATTCACTTAGAAAGTCACATCGTCATACCCGCCAAATCACAAATTGATTTATCCAAAAATAACACGGGTATACAGCTTAGAGAAACGAATTCCTCCGCCACCAAACGTGAATACGTTTGAACAGATCAACTTACGCGATCCATTGGATATACTCTTTCAGACCTTCATCCATACAAGTTGTCCTGGGACTGGACAAACCGAAGGCACTATTCTGTAGACAAGATAGTCCTTGCATTTTACTCCGTCTTCAATTATCTTTGGCATATATGATTCGCGACGCTTATGCCAATACAGAGTGGTTCTATGGATAATAATCCAACCGGTCTCTCCATATTAACAACGTTAAAATGGTCAAAACTTCGATAGTCTGTGATTTAACTATCAAAGAAAACAGGTGAGCAAACAACGATATAATTTCCAGATGGAAATTATATCAAACAAACATCATTTAACATTAATCTCTTTAGTTCATTTATTTACTTATCTCCTGTTTCCCCATATTCTAAATTCTTATTTTCTTTTATCAGAAAACATTTCTGATTCTCTTTTGGAAAACATTTCCAAAACTCCTTTACGATCAAACCTTACCATTTCTTAGTTAAGAAGGAAGTCACTCAAGTTGGGGTATAATTACCTCTCAGACCTCAACTGAACAACGTTATAACTTCAAAATGGTCAAAGTTTATCTTTTAATCTTTAACAACTTCTTTACACCTTTCTCGGATCCAATTTTACTAATCCACTTCTATATTTAAAACATTGGTTATAACGATAACGTTATAATCCCTCCTTTCGAATTATCTAACTTTAATTATAACTTCTATTTTTATTAGTGAATAATTAACCTAACACTTATTTATTTATAAATAAATAAATCTCTATTTAAACACTGTAAAGTATAAGTACTTTCCCGAATTTGATATAATCGAATTCGCCGATTAGCTCTCTTCGAGAAATCTCTATTTGATTAACTCTTCTTCGAATAACCTATATACGATTAACTCCTTCTCGAATAAACGATATTCGATAATCTCTCTTCGAATAACTAATATTCGATAACTCTTCCTTTCAAATATCTCATATTTGAAAATCTCACTTCGATTAAACTATAATCGATAACTACTTTCGATGAAACTAACATCGATAACTCCTTCCGATGAAACTAACTCGACAAACTTAACTTGACTCGACTAACTCGACTTACTTGGTTCGACCAATTCGATTTGATTAACTAGGCTCGACTAACCTGACTAACTTAACTCGACTTACTTGGTTCGACCAATTCGATTCGATTAACTAGGCTCGACTAACTTGACTAACTTAACTTATTTCTCAACTCGATTAACTCCTATCAAATAACTAATATTCGATTAAACTCCATTCTCTTGACTCTAGATCGCAGCGATCACAATGGTTACGCCTGACTCCCTCAGGAAACATCCGACCGCCGTAGGCTATTTACAGCCCTGCGAATTACGCTAGCAGTCGTACGAGATGGCAACTTATCCTGAATACTATGTTTGACTAACTCTGTATCAAATAACTATATTTGATTAACTCTAGTTCGTTTTAACTCTAATCGATTAACTCTAACTAATTAACTCCAACTAGTTAACTCTAACTAATTAACTCTAACTGGTTAACTCTATTTGACTAACTCGACTTGACTAACCCATTTCGAATAACATATTCGATTAATTAACTTTCGAATACCATATTCGATTAACTAACTTCGAATACCATATTCGATTAACTAACTTCGAATACCATATTCGATTAACTCCTTTCGAATGTCTATATTCGATTAACTTTATTCACTTTATAAAGATTTCCTTTTTAACAACGTTTTATTCATTTGAAAAGATTTACCTTTAAATAACGATTCTACACTTTAAAAATGATTTCCTTTTTATAATGTTCCCTTTCCAATTCTATTTGTAAATGGTTTACAAATATTTCCTTTTCAAATTTATTCTTGAAATATTCTAACTCCTTAAATTCCCGGGAAAATTCGCCATAACCTCCTTTGTATCGGGAGCATCGGGAAAATCCCCAAACTCGCCACACAGGCCTTTTCATTAAAAAAGAAATGTTTTGAATTTATTTTCCTTTTTTAAAATATCTCCTATTTATAAATATCCCAATTTATAAATATTCTTTATTTATAAATTTTTAAATTCATAAATATCTCTTATTTATAAATATCCCATTTATAAATATTTTATTTTCAATATCACTTTGAAAATTCCCTTATCAACATCTCGTATGTTATAGTATTCAATCATATCACATCACGATGTTCAATATCGTCCAAGTACATATAATCGCCCACAGATTTTATATCACATCATATAACAATATATGAAAAACAATAAAATAACTGTTGAGGAATCCAGTCGGATTCCTCCAACCTGTTTCCCTGCATCACAGATGTTAGACAATATAGATAACATCACTTTCAGTTCCATATGATATATTCTGTTAAACAGAATCAATATAGAAATTTAACTAACTGACTAGCAGTTCAATCAAACAATCAACACACAGTCAAACAGACAATTTTAACAGTTCTAACAATACAACGTGAAAATAGAACTGTTCATAGTTGGTGAGATTTACTCACATTGACGCGTTAACCATTAAATAATCGATTTGCGTTATTTGACTTAGTTGGACAATTTATTTCGCCATAAATCGTAACAAGCTCCGATGGACTTCCCGTCAGTTCCATCGTGTAGTGTTCTCCGTCACGATGCCAACGCAACTTACGGTTCTCCAATCCGACGTCGTATGAGCTGGATACGGTGTTAACAAATTAATCGAGATTTAAATAAAAACCTAACTTTATTTAAAACAAAAGGATGGGCCTTACTCTCCTTCCCCGGCTCATTTAACCAGACCCGGAACTTTATCTCCCCCAAATACCACTTCGTGGTTTCCAGACATCCACACCGTTATTACCACTACTTCCGATCCCTCCATCACCTCCATCAGCTCACGAACTTCCATACTGCTTCCACCAATGAACTTCCCTTCAACTCCTCAACGTCCCCATCACCTACTTAACCAGCTCGCACCATTCTACCCCAACCAACCACCACTCCCGCCTCCCTCTCGACGGCGTCTGTCAGCTCCTCCATGCGGCTACAGTGGAGCCACCGTAACTTCCTGACCACACACCACCTTCACCCATCCTCATGCCTCCGCAAGCAGCTTCCAGTTAAAACATCTCGCTCCAGAAATGTATGTTTCCATCGTCATTTGCTGTACTCCCTCTTTCACGTGAAAACACCCCTCTCTGCTCGTGACCATCTTCTTCAAACATACAAAAACTCGAGACTGCCCTCATGCCTTCGTTCGGCGTACTCCACCGCGACAAACCCTCTGCACCACGCCTGAGTTCCATCAGAGTTCGCCGTCCACCTCGGCTGAAGCTCGCTCACCTACGACCCCACTATCGACCCTCCAAGCGCCACTATTTTGCCAGCACAAACCCTTAAACCACTATGACTACACAGCATGTTTCCGGCCAAGTCAGCAAGCCCACGTCGATCATAACCGGTCGTATTGTAGTCCTCAAAGAGACGAACGTCTTTGCTTTAGGGAATATGTTGGTTGATGAGTGAATTTGCGGTTGGAAAGGGAGGAAGGATTTGAGGTTCTCTGGATCGTTCATTCGCGAGTGAAAAGTGGACGCGCGATATTAATTGACCAAGCAGATCGAATCTTAGGGTTGGACATAAGCATTTGTATTTATAAGGGTAAGAGACTTAAAGGTCAAGAAAAAGGGGTATGGATATTTAATACACCACATTGCTGAGAATACTTTTGTGGCTGCGAAAGAAAGGGAGACGTGGATCACGCAGCACCAAGGAAGGGAGACCATGTATATGATATAAAAGATCCGCCACACTTGTTAATTAAACTTTTCGAACGTACGGACTGTTGTCGACAGAAATAAAAATATTATTGAGATGAGCAAGACGCCCCAATCCCAAAAATATAATAATACTGGTAGTTTGAATCATATTGTGAAATCTCAAAATGTTGATTACAGGGTGCAAAATACTCCAAATAAAAAGTTGCCTATTTAATTAATTAAAAATTACCATAAAATTCTAAAAATTAAATTATCACTACGCCTCAAAAGAACCTTTTCTAAATTCAAACCCGATATTCAAATATATTGAAAAACCCTTTTATAACGTAAATAAAGCGTTGCAAATTATAAAGGAATTCTACAGCGACTTTTCTGAAATTTGATTTGGACGTGAATCAAAATCTACACGACGAAATCCCGATTTTTCTCTTCCACTAGAAAGATATACTCCACCAGCTCCACACGTTTCTTGTTTCACAGAAATCCGGCTTAAAACGAATCATGTACATTCAGTTGAAGTTCAAATCGCTAAATAGCGAACTGCCGCGCCATTTCAAGCTCTATTTTAAATATATTATAATTATACGTTCAAACTGTCGTCGATTGAATATATTAGTCAATATAATTCAACTCTAAGCTGAATTGAATCTAAGTGACGACCCCGTTCACAGAATATTGTGATTTCCAATAATTCTGATTATTTCTGAATTAAATATATTATTCTATTATTTAATTTAATTAAATATTCACTTTATTTAATTAAACAACGATTTAATTCCCTATATCACTATTGGTATAATTAAATAAATTAATCATAATACCCCTGACAAATGCGGGTCATTACACTTAACTAACCTACAGCTAGTTTCTAAATTTCATATTCTTAGGGCAAGGTTCCCATTAATTTTATCCAAGATAAATTCTTTAAATTTATTCTTTAATCTTCCTTTGGATGTCATTTCAAACCAAATTATGGTTTTCCAAACTAGTCGGGATTAGCGAACCATACCGAAGTAATTATTTATTTTATTTCCCAATCCCAACCTATTCATCCCATGAAGCAAAACTGGTAATACTCCATATCTACCACCACGGTGTTATCAGTAAAATTAATTACCATTTCACGTTCAAATCTAATTAAAGATTTGACTATCGTTTTGGAGCAAAACTGGTGATACTTCGTTCTCGCTCACTTTCTATATTTGATAATTTAAATTATCAATTCACATTTCAATCTAATTGCAGATTCATTAAAACTCCTTTTACTGGTTAAAGAACTAGTGTCATTTAAAACACAGTTCACGATAAACCCACAAATCAATTCAATTTAAAACCCGTTTCAAATCCAATTTATTTATTTAAAAATAAACCGGTTTAATTTTAGTTCAAAACTAGTTCATTTCGATACAAATCTATTTTTATCTTTTCAAATATGGAGTTTTTCATCCCAATTTTTCCCAAATCATTTCTTATGATTTTACACAAATTATTGATATTTTTTATAATTTTATCAAGGCCCGTACAGTCGATTTCCAACAACGGCCATCGAACTGCACTTACAACGACCTTTTCCAAATTTGATTTGGACGTATCTCCAAATCCAACCGTTGGATTTCAAATTTCTAATATTCGTTAGAAAGCTCTTTTCGGTACGAACCCAAAGGTTCCGGTTTTAGTAGAATCCGACGGTCGGATCTCCCGTAATGTCCATTCGAAGTCAATGGTCGAAATTCACGAAATGCCGCGGCGCGGCGCGTTCTATTCAGGCCATTATATTTTATATATAATATATATAATATATATTTCGTCGATTTCTATTTAAAACGAATTTTGTAAATAGTTTTAAATTCGTTTCAAAAGCAATTTCAACTTCCAATTCAAATTCAAATCAAAATTGAATTTTCCTTTATAAATTTGTTTTAAATTCATTTCAATTAAATTCAAATTCGTTTTCTATTCAGTTCAATTCTAATTCGTTTTCTATTCAATTCATTTCGAATTTGTTTCCTATTCGATTCAATTCAAATTGGTTTTCTATTCGAATCAATTCAAATTCGTTTTCTATTCGATTCAATTCAAATTCGTTTTCTATTCGATTCAATTCAAATTGTTTTTCTATTCGATTCGATTCAAATTGGTTTTCTATTCGATTCGATTCAAATTGGTTTTCTATTCGATTCGATTCAAATTGGTTTTCTATTCGATTCGATTCAAATTGGTTTTCTATTCGATTCGATTCAAATTGGTTTTCTATTCGATTCAATTCAAATTGGTTTTCTATTCGATTCAATTCAAATTGGTTTTCTATTCGATTCAATTCAAACTGATTTTCTATTCGATTCGATTCAAATTCGTTTTCTATTCAATTCAATTCAAATATAATCGATATAAATATCGTTCGCGTCAAAATAGCGTATTTCTAATCAACACGGCTTTATTTTAATAATTCCGTTATTCTATTCAACAAATGAATATTTATCCTATTCAATACGTGAATCTATATTTTTGTGAACACACGACTAATCTCAACGAATGAGTACTGTCCACGTGTGACTCTTTTTGTTATTTAATATATTTTATTAAAATTATGGTATCTATCGTTAAAATATTTCGTTCAACACATGACTAATCTCAATGGATGAGTACTGTCAACACATGAACCTTTACTTTATAATATTCTTTATTTTCTAAATTGGAATGAGGCCCAATCAATTACCATACAAAGTTAATTATATGGATTCCATACAACACATGTATATAATAGCAACAATAAATAATCAACCATCATCCAAAGTGCAATACACTGTATAAGCATCAAATATAGATATCTAACGCTTACAACAGCCTGTCAATCAATCGATCGACATATAACTAATTATTGGGATTAGTGTATGTCGTATTTTATCCTAATACCCGTGTGGGGTTTCAAACAATCAAACACAGATTTTATTTGTGCATCTGGGCGATGTGTAAAATTTATCGACCCAATCAATATCAGTCAAATCAGGGTATATAAACAAATCGGCCGATTTGTTTATAAATATTTATTGATTCATATCCACGTTAAAAATTTTATTTTAAACGATAAAATATTTTTAACTATATAAATATTTTATTTCCTTTCAACACATTAATTTATAATCGATTTCACATCAACAACACAAACAAATTTCACAACACATCAATCAAACAATCAAGCCATCCATGGTCTATGGATGACGGGTGTCAGGTGCTACTAAACACCGTCTGCATCCTAGTATATATATATATAACCAGAAAAAGAGATTGAAGAGTGAGAAATCCTCACCGACAGCTGTCCTAACTCCACGGCACTTCCCATGTAGAACATCTTCACCGTGCTCGCCTTTCATCACTTTCGTTGCCCATAGCCACTACATATGTAAAAATCGAATTTTTACTCCACTATTCAATATATAAAAATCGAATTTTTACTTCTCTATTCAATATATAAAAATCTCATTTTTATTATGCTATTCGATATATAAAAATCACATTTTTACTATGCTATTCAATATATAAAAATCACATTTTTTATACTAATACTATATAGATAAAAATTCTATTTTTACACGCTTTCCTCTATATAAAGATTTCGCCTTTTCAAATATAAAGATTTAATTTTTATTTCACTACATATATAAAGGTGATATTTTTACTATCTTACCTAAATAAAAATTATATTTTTATACTTCTACCATATAAAAGATTATATTTTTATTATCTCTTATTATATAAAAATCATATTTTTATTATCTATATATATAAATAAAAATCATTCCTTTATATTTATAACCTAATTCATAGAAAATAGGTAAAAATAAATAAAGAAGCTTACAGGGGTGCGCGGTTCGGAGCAGTTGAAGTGGAGGTGGCGCGAGTGGGGCATCGACGAACGTTGGCGGCAGTGGCTTCAGAGTGGAGTAGGAGGTTTAAGACGATGGGGGTTTGGGGGAGTCGCGGGTCTGGGGAATTGGAAGGGGGCTTCAACGTCGGCCAGGGGGGAGGGGGTCAATCGGAGGCGGAGGGTGGCGCAGAGGGGGCCTGGAGGTGGCGCGATTTACAAGAAAGGGGGGGCGATGGAATCACTGAGCGTTTTTCAGAGAGAGAGGGAGCGAGAGCAGAGGGAAGGAGGGGGCTGAGGTCGGGGAAGAAGAAGAGGGGGTGGCGGCGGCTCATCAACGGTGGGTGGGGGGGCTCGGCGCTGCCGCGCTGCGGCTTTCTTTTCCTTTTTTTTTCTTTTTTTTTATGAAATTCTGAACGGTGAAGAGATTAAGGAAAGGGGGTTATTATAATATTTTTAATTTATTTAATTTCAAAAAGCAACTTTTATTTTCGACCTCGAAACGAGACCCACAGCCTATCGTCCATAGCTAATTACCCCCATTCCGAACACAATGGGATATGTATCGTAGGTTGATTCGGTCGTTACAAATAGTTTTCGTCAAAATCAACATATACTTCTATATATTGAATTTGAACCCGCATTTCAATTTACCGGGGTCACATATTAACTAGAAAAAATCCAGAAAAATATTTTCTAGCTTCGTATTGACGATACGGTCCTAACAAAACTAGTTTCGTCGAATTCTGAGGCCGTTGGAAAAATGGCCATTTTCCAGTCGATTTAATCAACTGAAACTGGTCAAACGCGTTTTCCTTTTCCACGCTCACATATTGATTCGAAAAATTATGAAATTTGAAACCTAGCAATAATTCGACATCACGGACCCAACAAAAGTGGTTGCATCGAAATCCGAGGTGGTTTGCAAAATGTCTATTTTTAAGGGCCTGAATTCCATAGCGACTATTCAGTATTTTCAACTGGACATATCTTTTGATTCCCGCTAAGAAATTTTGATTTTTTGGATTCGTTGGAAAGATATTATCAATTAGATCCTAATGTTTCTTGTTTCACTAAAATCCGGTTTGTTTTGCACCCGGTACATTCAATTGAAGTTTGAAATCGAATTATCGAACTACCGCGCCATTTTCAATTCCTTTTTATAATTATATATAAATATTTATATTCTAACGACGACGCGTATAAATATATACGTTCGAATTATATTCAAAATAAATTTCTCGTCGATATCATTTAAAATAATCCATTTTAAATGTTCAAAATTCGCTAAAATTGACAAAATAAAAATTTTAAACTGGCTCAGATTTTCGGGTTGTTACAATAAGTTGCAAAGGAGTGGTGGGTTTTGCTGAGAGGTTTCGCCAGAAAATGGGGAAGAAGAACGGAAACTATTTCTGTCGTGAACGAGATTGAAGGGAGGCGAGTTGATCAGGTCAAAAGGGAATGAGAGAGAAAGGTAAGGATTGGCCCATTATATTTTATTTTAAATTCAAAAATATCTTCTTGGCCAAAGGTGGACCAATTCTAACCCAACGACTGTCGCCCATAGCTAAATACCCCCATCCCGGACACAAGGGGATATGTTTCGTTGGCCCATTCGACTATTACAGTCAGTTATTTATCAAATTAAAGTATAAAACATTTAATATTCAATTTGAATGTACATTTCAATTTGCCAGGGCCACAAACTGATTCGAAAAATTCCAGAAAAATAAAACTAGCTATGTTTTGATACAACGGTCCCAACAGAACTAGTTTCGTCGAATTCTGAGACCATTTGAAAAATGGTCATTTTCTGGTCGATCCAATTTAACAGAAATTGACCAAACACATTTTCTTTTTCCATGCTCACATACTAGCTTCAAAAATTATGAAATTTGAAACCTAGCAATAGTTTGACATCCCGGACCCAACAAAAGTGGTTTCGTCGAATTTCGAGGTCGTTTGCAAAATATCTATTTTGAAGGGCTATATATTTTATATAGCGGCCTTTTTGAAAATTCATTTGGCCATAACTTTTGATTCCCGCTATGAAACTTCGATTTTTCAGATTCTTTAGAAAGGTATTCATAAAAAAATTTAAATACTTTTGGTTTCACCAAAATCCGTTATATTTTGCACCCGGTGCAGCCAGTCAAACTTTGAATTCTAATTTTCAAACTGCCCTACTATTTCTAATTCACGATTTTATTGAAATATTCTATTTCAATTGCTCAAATTCCTTTGAAATAACCAATTTAAAAATTTTAAATTGGCTCGTATTTTTCGGGTTGTTACAATCTCCCCCACTTAAAACTTTTTGTCCCTGAGAAGGAAACAACAGTAAAGTTGGAAACAAAAATGTAAATGCAAAGTATTGTGAAGGTACCTTGCACCGGACTTAGTCAGAGATGTCCACTCTGCATTTGGGGTAAGCTTACTTAATGCTCTCTTCGGTCTCCCATGTACAGTCTCTAGGATCACTACTGCACTGCACTTTAACTAAATGAATCTTTTTGCTCCTTATCTCTCTAGTTTCTTTGCCGGCAATCTTTAATGGCTCTCTTCTGACTACTAATTATGAGGTAATTTCCAAGTCCTGTTGTGCTTCTTCTTCTACAACAAAATCCGGATCATGCACATGTCTTCTAAGTTGACATACGTGAAATGCATCATGCACTCCAGGCAACCAATCTGGTAATTGAACCCCATAAGCAAGAGTTCCAATTCGTTTAAGTATAGGAAAGAGACCAATAAATCTCGGTGCCAACTTCCCAGTTTTGCCAAATCTGATTACTCCTCTCATCGGAGAAACTTTCAAATAAAGATGGTCACCAACAGCAAATGTCAAATCTCTTCTTATAGAATCTGCATAACTTTTCTATCAGCTTTGTGTGGTTTTCAATCGCTTCTTGATGAAGTCGACTTTATCAGACGCTTCTCTAATCATATCGGGTCCTAACACAAGTCTATTGCCAGGTTCTACCCAACATGCTGGAGATCTGCACGGTTTGCCATATAATGCTTCAAATAGCGACATCCCCAAACTTGCTTGATAGTTATTGTTATATGAGAATTCTTCCAAATGTAAGTGATCTTCCCATGACCTGCCAAAATCAATTATACAAGCCCGCAGTAAATCTTCCAGAATTCTATTCACTCTCTCAGTCTGGCCATCTGTCTGAGGGTGATAAGCGGTGCACATAATTAGTTTCGTTCCCAATTCTGTCCGGAATGCCACCCAGAATTTGCTAGCAAATATTGGGTCTCTATCACTGACTATGCTGATGGGAATTCCATGCAGCTTAACAATTTCTTTGAAATATATCTGTGCTAGACTTTGAGCGGTTCTATTGGATCTGACAGGTATGAAATGGGCAGTCTTCGTGAAGCGATCTACGATTACCCAAATACTGTCATTACCTTTCTTGGTTCGGGGCAAACCATCTATGAAATCCATGGAAATATGTTCCCATTTCCAACCTGGAACTTCCAACGGTTGCAACAATCCAGCTATCTTTTTTTGGTCGCTCTTGACCAATTGACAAGTATGGCATCTGGTAACATATAATGAAATATCCCTCTTCATTGCCTTCCACCAAAAAGTACGTTTGATATCGTTGTACATTTTACTTAACCCCGGATGAATGCAAAGCTTGGATTTATGGCATTCATCGAGCACCTCTCTTTTGAGCTCTGGGATGTTGGGAACACAGATTCTCCCTTTCAGTCTCAGAACTACTTCTTTATCTCTCTGAAAACTTGAGGGCTCGCCCTTCTGGATTCTTCCTCTGATCCTTTGAATAAAGTGATCATTCTTCTAGAGAGCAGATATCTTATCAATCAAGCCAGGCGTAATTATAAGATTGGCAATGATTGCGGTTTTTCTACTAAGCGCATCTGCTACAACGTTAGCCTTTCCCGGCGTATACAGGATATCTAGATCATATGCTGCAAGAAATTCTAGCCAACACTGCTGTCTCAAATTCAGATCTTTTTGGGTGTATAAATATTTCAATGATTGATGATATGTGTACAGTTCAAATTTCACGCCCAATAAGTAATGCCTCCAGATTTTCAAAGAAAAAATGATGGCTAGCAACTCAAGATCATGAGTTACATAATTCTTCTTATGTGGTTTCAGTTGGCGGCTTGCATAAGCGACTACTTGGCCTCTTTGCATTAACACTGCACCAAGACCTCTAATAGAAGCATCTGTCCAAACCGTCAAATCCTGATTGCCATCGATAATGGTTAACACTGGAGCAGTTGTCAATTTCGATTTCAATTCCTAGAAAGCTTCTTCATAGTCAGAAGTCCACTTAAATTTCTCATGCTTTTTCGTGAGCTTTGTTAACGGACCGGATATCTTCGAGAAATCCTTAACGAATTTTCGATAATAACTAGCCAACCCTATAAAACTTCTAACCTCTGTGGGTGTAGTATGCTGTTTCCAGTCTTGAATTGCTATTATTTTGCTCGGATCGACAGAAATCCCTTCCTTTGACACGGCATGGCCAAGGAACTTCACTTCTTCTTGCTAGAAGACACATTTAGAGAATTTGGCTTTGAAGACGTTCTTTCTTAGAATCTCCAATACTTGTTCTAAGTGTTTTTCATGCTCGGGTTTTGATTTGGAGTAGATTAAAATATCATCGATGAATACGAGGACAAATTTATTCAGAACTCCCCCGAACACTCTATTCATTAAATCGACAAAGTATGCTGGAGCATTGCATAGGCCGAACGGCATTACTAACCATTCATAAAATATGTTTGGACCTTTGAAAGCTGTCAAAGGAACACACTCTTCTGCAATTCTCAATTGATGAAAACCCGTAGCTAGGTCCATTCGAGAAAATACTCTCGCCCCATTTAATTGGTCTAGCAGATCATCGATGCGGGGTAATGGGTATTTGTTCTTGAGCGTCTGTTTATTGAGGTCTCGGTAATCAACACACAATCGAAGAGTACCATCTGACTTTGGAACAAACACTACAGCTGCACCCTAACTAGAAAAGCTAGGTCTGATTAGACCCTTCCATAGCAATTGATGAGTTTGATCCCTTAATTCTTCCTTTTCCTTTGGATTCATTCTGCGAATTGGATGTACTATTGGTCTGGCATTGGGAAGTAGATCAATTCTAAATTCTATTCCTCTTTGCGGAGGTAAGTTTTTGAATTCTTCAAACACATCCGCAAAGTTTCTAACAACAGGAATCTTTTCTAAAGAAGTGGGGATAACTTCTAACGCTGACCAAAATTCCTTTCTATCTGGATTCGAACCATGGCATGGTACAGTAATATATCCAAGCTTCGTTCGAATTTTTACTATCCTTTCCGTACACTTCAGCTTCATATTTCGTTAACCAATCAAGCCCGAGAACGATATCGAACTCAGGGAAGTCCATGGTAATCAAATCAAAAGAAAACTTGTAGGAAGAATAAGAGACTAGCACTCTACAATATGAGCTGAGAATAAGAGATCCTCCTATCAGATTATGTACTTCAACCGATTCTTTAAGCTTTCTTTGTTTTAACTTTAATTTGTGAACTGTGTTACTAGCAATAAAAATACGTGATGCACCCGCATCAAATAATACAGAAAAAGGAATATTTTTAATTGTAAGGGTACCTCCAAAAACATCGGGTTTACCTGCTCCATCGGAAGCAGCCGGCGGGTTCGTCCTGTCATACACGTGAGCTGCTGCATCCTTCTTAAGCAAAGGAAAGTCTTTGACAAGATGATCTGTCTTGCGGCAATTAAAGCAGGAGCGAGGGTTTTGGGAGTCGTGGCCTGAACCTTGAGAATTGATCTTCTGCCGTTTCGGGGCTGTGCAAACATTTGAGTAGTGCCCCACCTTGCCACAATTATAGCAGCTTCCTTTTGGCGGCCTGCTAGTCTGTGGTTTCGAGGATGTCGCTTGGCTTGACTCCGCTTGATTCGCAGTGGGCTTGCGTTTATTCTCAGCTTGGCTTTTAGAACGATCCTGATCCAGGTGCCTTTGATCCAGGTCTTCATAGTTGCATGCCATTTCCACTAATTCATTAAAAGCCAACTTGATGTGGGCCATTAATCTATCTTGGTACTGTCACTTCAGCCCGAGGATGAACCTCTTATTCTTGGACTTTGCAGTGGCGACGAGCTCTGGAGCATAGCGGGATAATTGTGTAAACTTTTTCAGATAATCTTGCACCGAGAGATCCCCCTGCTGGAGGTTTGCGAATTCGTCGTGCATACGCTCAAGGGCTTGCTCTAGGACATACTTCTATTTGAATAATTCTTTGAATTCATCCCAGGTCATACCAGCATTTCTGTTTCCGACGGTGAGAGCTTCCCACCATAGTTCGGCTTCTTCTTGTAGGAGCCAAGCGCCCATGAAAGCTTTGTCTTGATCACCCAGCCTTAGGCCTCCAAGTATCTTCTCGCTTGTTTTCAACCATGCAAGGGCCTCAATTACAATGCCCGTTCCAGAGAAGGTTTTTCCTCCTAGTTTCTTATATCTCTTAGCCACACGGTCCAGCTCGAATTGTTGAGCGATCAGGGGTTGTATCAAGGGTCCTTCTTTAACTGGGACTTCTCCACGTCCTCTGCCACGGCCAGCTCGGCCTCCTCTACCACCGACTTCTCGGGTAGCCATTGTTCAAGTTCTGTATAAGCAAGAAAAGAGCCAGCCTATAGAAATGATAATTTTATTGTATGGTAAAGCAGAAGAAATTAAGGAAATACAACGATATACTGAACAAATTGTTTTTTCTATTCTTCTTAGCTCATTCTAGGACATTACTAGTCCTATCTCTAATGAGCTACTCACCTTAGAACACTACTAAATCTATTCTGATGACGTGCTTAATGTGTTAAATTCCAGAACTAAGGTTAACCAAAGCTCTGATACCAGCTGTGTCGACCCCAAAACCCCGTGGCATGGTGTTAAGGATAATCATTGGAATATAACACATAAATCATCATTAGCATATCACAGATAATAGCATAAACAAGAAATAGAATAATTTACACACATATAACAGCGGAATCATATATATATATCACCATATCAGAGAGCACAGTGATGGATACTACATAGTGCATAACATTACATAATCAGTCTACATCGCCTGTGGCGGAATCATACATAGAGAATACATCAACTAAACATCAGTCTACATTGCTAGTGGCGGAATCACAATCATATACAATAATGGCGGAAAAGTCACAGTCATCACAATGTAGTCAAGCCTCGCTATGAGTCCAAATGTGCACCTCTACTGCGGTGCCAAGCCAAAATATATCAGCTACATGTAACTAGGCTGCCCGTGTAAAAATGAGGGCACCCGAGTTTGCAAGGTGAAACAAACTACGAGTCAGTCATGGGACTGGTATGAGAAATCTACTTAACTTATTAAACAATAATAATAAGGCAAATCAAAGGACCACGCCACTTTCGCGGAACGGGTTTACTCCAATGAGTGCTAGTGCATGAAATAAAATAAATGATTAAATCATCGCAATGCATTTTATAAAAATGAAGCCATTATAAGACTCAGGTCCCGTCACACAATGCAACGCAAGCCGGAGGATAGAGTTTTACCTTATAATGGCCAAAAATGCTTCACACGTATAAAACAAAAGTGTTTGATATTATTACTAGTGTGTTTCAAAAGCGATTTCAATCATAAATATCAATCCTAGACGGCATGGGTACCATATATCATGTTGCCATACTAGTAATATAATCACATCCGCAATTTCATATTGAAAATTGGATTCCATCATGAGTCGAGGCAAGGGGCAAGCTCCTCTCCATTCCAGACACTCTAGCAAATGTCTCAGGACCGCACACAGCAATCTCTGGATCTTCAGGGCCGATCCTCTCTTACTTTTGAGGATTGGCAATTCATGAACACTCGTTTCCTGGTCCTTACGGACCTATAATCGAGGCACCTCGCATTCCAATAACCACACAGGTGAAAAGTAGATATAAATGTTAGGGCTGGTAGGTCACTAACACCACCATAGCTAGAAAGAAACGCCGTGCTCTCCCTGTAGTCACTATCCCATTTTTGACTCATACCGAGGTGTAAGGCTCGCGAATCCACGTTACACACAAAGCTACGTCAAACAGACCATGCTTTCATCATCAACCACAAGACTTTGCTTTACAACAGAAGCCTTGATCATATGCCACTTAGGCGTGCCACACAGGCAATCCACTCCATGCGACTGATTTCTATCAATATATAACCTCTGAGCTCGTACGTCTCAGAGAATGCGTTAAGCAAGAGAATAAATTCTCCACCGCCAAACAGATATATATTTAACAGAGATCAATCAGCATAGAACAAAATCCAATGTCAAACACACAGTCCATTTACATGTTCGTTCTGGCGGAGGCACCAAATTCATCGCATATCCGCATAATCAACAATACGTCCGGACGGCTACTACTTCAGCTCCTTCAAGGTAGCTGCACCAATCACGAGCATCAGTAGCGCCCATCCATCAAATGTGAAGATCGTCGGTCTTGAACCGTCTTCGTCTCTTCGACTTCTCACCGTCGATCGATTATTTGAAATGAGAATTAACTCGGCCTTTTCAAATAATCCACGTATATTTAGATTTTAAATCAATTCTTCACATGGTTAAATTACTCAACATTCACATTTCAGTTCCTTAGTATATTTTCATGTTAAATACATTCAACCATCACATATCATGCAAACACAGCAAAATTGGTTTATTTCCACTCTATATCGTTTATAGTATTTTATAACGATATATCACCATTTTTATTTATTTAAAATGGCCATATATGATTAAACGACGTTTCAGGTCGTGCCGAGGCATTGGCGCTGTTTTTCACTAAATTTGTTTTACACATATCTAAAAATCTAACCGTTGGATCTTCACAAATTTTATTCCATTAGAAAGATCTTTTCAAAACGAATCCAATGGTTTCAGTTTTGGGAAAATCCGACGGTCGGATTTCTCACACTAGTCGTTTGAAGTTATGATTTCAAAACACGAACTGCAGCGTCGTTATTCGATTTAATTTAATTATATTTATATATAAATATAATCAATTCTGGCACTGTTTTTTCTTCATATTTGAATTAAAGATTCTAGAGAATCCAACCATCGGAACTTTACAAAGTTGGTGCCGTTGGAAAGATATTTCCAAGACGAACCCAACGGTTGCGGTTTCGGGAAAATCCGATGGTCGGATTTCCCGCACTAGTCGTTTGAAATCACGGTTTCAAAACACAAACTGCACGGCCATGATTCCTTTTATTTATATTAATATTTATATATTTATATAAATATAGTTCATTCGAAGTTTTCTATATCGTTTTCACTACAAATATTTCACTAACACTTTAAATTTTGGAAAATTTCGCCATAACCTTCTTTGTACAGGTGGGGCTGGGAAAATTCCCAAATAGCCACACGGGCGTCTCATCACAAAAAGAAAAAGAAAAAGCCAAGCGGCTAGCCAACAGGCTCATAAAATCATCACCTAAGCAAAACAGTAAACATGTACCTATTTGTCGGCCAGACAATTTTAATCCTCTTCTCAAGCCTCTTTGCTATAACCTGTTCTATAAATATGCATATACATATGTGCAATTCTTATCATTTTCCATTCAACTTCATATTTGATTCAATTTGGTTTAAAGACACCATTCATTCCCATGTTGCGTACACAAGGAAAAATCATACCATTAGCTAATTAATGAATATTTCAACTCATGCATATTTATTTGAACAAGTGGTTATTTTTAACCTTCATTTCAAAATGATAATTTTGGCGAACTAAATATATTTCAACACATGAATTTTTTATTTTGTTCCTATGCATGTTAAAAATAATATTTCTATCACAAATATTTATTTCAATGCTCGCATCTTTTTAGCAAATCACATATATGATAAAAATGGTATTTTATCATCTAAAATATTAATTCAACACATGAATGTTTTTAACACATCATAATTTCAACAAAAATGTAATTTTTATTGTTTGAACTTTTATTCAACACATGAACCTTTCCAACACATACACCTCTCAACACATGAGCATTTCCACACATGAATATTTCATATAGTTTGTTCATATAAAAAAGATGAAATTTTTATTATTGAAACTATTCATATATAAGGCGAATATTTTACATACTTCATATATATTTTTAAAATGTGATTTCCACACATGGATATTATTCATTCACACATGAATTTAATTTTCACACATCACTTCTCAACACATGAGCATTTCCACACATGGATATAGTTTCAACACATGACTTTAATTTCAATGCATGAAAATAATTTCAACATATGAAAATAATTCTAACACATTAATATTATTCAAAATTTCGGCAGCATAACGGCAGGGTAGTTAAAACCGGCACAGTCCCGAGTACGGCTCCTCGCTTTACCTCAAAATCTCGCGGTTTTTGACAATGGGAATTTCATGCATCTAGTTCGCACGCAAACGGCATGTTTTATTTTCATTTCCACAATCATTTTCAATTTGTTTCAATCACCAATGGGTATTTTTCAACCACAACCAATCAATATCAACCACAAACAATTATTCAACCATTCGCATTTTTCACCCAATTTTTCACACCAATTCACAACAATAAATATCGTCCATGGTTTGTGGATGAGGGGAGTATATATAAATATAAATATTATTTCTATATTCCACTTTCATTTCAACACACATATCATTTATACAATACATGTATAATTCATACTTCGCTCATATAGCTTACACAACGTATGTACATGTGGTATACAACACGTGTATAATTTATATTTCTCTTATATAATTTATACATGACATTTCCATTCACATTTTCAATTAGAAATCACACATTGGTTTTCGAAGTGCTAAAATCGTAGATAGGTCAGTAAAATCCGCGGTCTCTTCTATGTGGTAGAGAGCCTCCTTATAGTCCCGATGTTTCCTGTTTCATCGAATTTCGTCAATACACTAAAAAGATACGATTTTTCAAAGTTTTGCAACACTTAAAAGTGTTAATTTTCAGTTTAGAAAATTAAAGCCATTACCTTCTTCGATTCTTCAAAACTAGGGTTCGAATTTAAATCAAATCCGTTGCACTTCATCGAAATCCAACTGCACCACGTTGACAGGCCTCGAGAAGCGCCCCTACGTCGAGAAGATGGTGGAGCTCAATGGCCAAACACGGCGGTGGCGGCGGCAGGAAACGGCTGACTTCGGAGGAGCTGTTCTTCGCGATGGAGCAACGATAGGGGGAGTTTTTGGTATGGATTTGAAGAGGAGGCGATGGGCTACAAAACGTTGCAAAGGAGTGGTGGGTTTTGCTGAGAGGTTTCACCGGAAAATGGGGAAGAAGAACTGAAACTATTTCCGTCGTGAACGAGAGTGGAGGGAGGCCGGTTGACCAGGTCAAAAGGGAATGAGAGAGAAAGGTAAGGATTGGCCCGTTATATTTTATTTTAAATTCAAAAATATCTTCTTGACTAAACGAGCACCAATTCAAACCCAACGACTATCGCCCATAGCTAAATACCCCCATCCCGGACACAATGGGATATGTTTCGTTGGCTCATTCGACTATTACAGTCGGTTATTTCTCAAATTAAAGTATAAAACATTTAATATTCAATTTGAACGTACATTTCAATTTGCCAGGGCCACAAACTGATTCGAAAAATTCCAGAAAAATAAACCTAGCTATGTTTTGATGCTACGGTCCCAACAAAACTAGTTTCGTCGAATTTTGAGACCGTTTGAAAAATGGCTATTTTCTGGTCGATCCAATTTAACAGAAATTGACCAAACACATTTTCTTTTGCTACGCTCACATACTAGCTTCAAAAATTATGAAATTTGAAACCTAGCAATAGTTTGACATCCCGGACCGAACAAAAGTGGTTTCGTCGAATTCCGAGGTCATTTGCAAAATATCTATTTTCAAGGGCTATATATTTTATATAGCGACCTTTCTGAAAATCCATTTGGCCATAACTTTTGATTCCCGCTATGAAACTTCGATTTTTCAGATTCGTTAGAAAGATATTCATAAACAAATTTAAATACTTTTTGTTTCACCAAAATCCGTTATATTTTGCACTCGGTGCAGTCAGTCAAACTTTGAATTTAAATTTTCAAACTGCCCTACTATTTCTAATTCACTATTTTATTGAAATATTCTACTTCAATTGCTCAAATTCCTTTGAAAAATCAAATTTAAATTTTTTAATTGGCTCGTGTTTTCCGGGTTGTTACAAGAAGCCTTGATCATTTGCATCTTAGCATGCCACACAGGCATACCACTCCATGCAACCGATATCCATCAATCACACAGAATGATATCTAATGTCAGACACACAGTCCATTTACAAGTCCATTCTGGGTTTGAACGAAACCGGAGGCACCTTGTACCTCGCATATCCATCGATCTCCAAGCACGTCTGGACGACCACCAACTGATTCCCTCCCCTTGGGTGTACGGCCCAATCAAGATCATCAGTAATCATCCAAACGACGTGAAGACCTCCGGTCTTCAACCACCGTCTTCATCTTCGACTAATCGTCGAATCAGTTATTCAGAATGGGATAAACCTTGTCTTTCTGAATAACTCGCGTGTATAATAAGCAAGTGTTACACAAACACAACATACGCCTCATTCCAATTCATCAGTCACTAACCGCAAATTAGTAAGAGAACAGTTCCCTAAATATTAACCCCGAAGGCCGAAACCAACATGAGATCAATACCCAAGAAACCGTTCAACTTAACTAATCTTTAGTTAGTTGCTAAACTTCACATTCTTAGGGATAGGTTCCCATTAATTTTATCAAAGATAAATTCCTCAAATTTATTCTTTAATCTTCTTTTGAATATCGATTCAATTACTCGGGATTAACGAACCTTACCAAAGTAATCATTTGTTTTAATTTCCAAATCCCAACCTATTCATCCCATGAAGTAAAATTGTCCATACTTCATATCTAACACTATGGTGTTATCGGTAAATTCAATTATCATTTCACGTTTAAATCTAATTAAAGATTTAACTATCGCCTGGAGCAAAACTGGTGATACTCCATTCTCGATCATTTCAATCTAATTAAAGATTCATTAAAACTCCACTTAGTTTTAATCTTTAACTGGGTTAAAGAATCAATGTCATTTAAACATGGTTTACGATAAACCCAAAATCACATTCCATTATATCAGCCTTTAACCGTAAAATAGCAGGTGAGCAATTCCGTAAGTATTAACCCCGAAGGCTGAAACCCACATCAGATCAATACCCCAGAAACCATTCAACTTAACTAATCTCCGGTTAGTTTTTGATTTTCTTAACTCCTTTGGGTCTAAGAATAGTATTATTGAAGATACCGTTCACGACAACCCAAAATCACATTCCATTAATTATCGGGTTAAAGAACAAGTGTTATTTAAAACACTGTTCACGATAAACCAAAAACAATACCAATTCAATTCCAATTAAATATTATTTAACTGGTACACTTCATTAAATCTATATAAAAAGATTTAATCTTTTTCTCAACTAGGCTTAAGAACAGTGTTAATGAAAACACCATTCACGACAAACCCAAATCCCATTTGATATTAAATACAAGGCTCTGAACAGAAAATATATCGGCTTATATTCAATATCAAATTCTACGACCAACAAATATCGTATTGGAAATAACGATATAAATATATCTTTCAAATTTCCATAACAATATCTGTATAATCACGAAACCCAACATCGAAATATTCCGAAGACAATTTGTGTTGAGACTATATTCGTCTGTTGAATAGAAAACCTTATTGTGTTGAATAGAAGTTCATTCGTTGAATCATATTCATGTGTTGAATGGTATTCGTGTTTTAAATATAAAAATCACCTTTTTATCTCTCTCTCTCTCTCTCTCTATATATATATATATATATATATATATATAAAAACTATAGAAAACCTTCATGTGTTGAATCGAAATTCATTCGTTGAATTGAAATTCATGTGTTGAATGGTATTCATGTTTTGAATAAATTGTTTTAACAATAAAAATCACATTTTAACTCTATATATATAAACTATAGAAAACCTTCATGTGTTGAATCGAAATTCATTCGTTGAATTGAAATTCATGTGTTGAATGGTATTCGTGTTTTAAATATAAAAATCACCTTTTTATCTATATATACAAACTATAGAAAACCTTCATGTGTTGAATCGAAATTCATTCGTTGTGTTGAAATTCATGTGTTGAATGGTATTCGTGTTTTAAATATAACAATCACCTTTTTATCTATATATACAAACTATAGAAAACCTTCATGTGTTGAATCGAAATTCATTCATTGAATTAAAATTCATGTGTTGAATGGCATTCGTGTTTTAAATATAAAAATCACATTTTTACCCTATATATATAAACTATAGAAAACCTTCATGTGTTGAATCGAAATTCATGTGTTGAAAGGTACTCATATTTTGAAACAAATTGTTTTATAATAAAAATCCTATTTTTATTACCTATATGAACTATATAAAATAATCTCGTTTTGAAATAAATTGTTTTATAATAAAAATCATGTTTTTATTACCTATATGAACTATATAAAATAATCTCGTTTTGAAATAAATTGTTTTACAATGAAAAATCACATTTTTACTGTACACATGAGTTGTTAAAAATAGTGAAGTGTCGAAGTGAATGTTTGATGGATAAAAATATAATTTTTATCAAATGTATGAAAATAATATAGCTTTGGAATCGAAGAATCGATATATATATAAATAGAATTGAAATATATTGAATAATGAAGCTGTAGTTCGTATTTTGAAACCGTGATTTCAAACGATTAGTGCGGGAGATCTGACCATTGGATTTTCCTGAAATCGCAACCGTTGGGTTCGCTTTGGAAATATCTTTTCAACGACACCAACTTTGTAAAAATCCAACGGTTGGATTGTCAGGAATGTTTAATTCAAATATGAAGAAAAACAGCGCCAAAATCGATTATATATATATATCTATATATATATATATATATATATATATAAAATTATATTTAATCGAATAACGACGCTGTAGTTCGTATTTTGAAATCAAAACTTCAAACAATTATACCTGGAGATCCGACCATCAGATTTTCCCGAAACTAGAACCGTTGGATTCGTTTTGAAAAGATCTTTCTAATGATGTAAATTTTGTGAAGATCCAACGGTTAGATTTTCAGATATGTGTAAATCAAATCTAAAGAAAAACAGCGCCACGGCAGCGTTATGGCCCGAAGTGTCATTTGAATAAATTGGCTATTTTAAAATAAATAAAAATGGCGATAAATCATTATAAAATATTATAAACGATATGGATGTGAAATTTAGAAAATAACTGAAGGTTGGCTAAGTCTAATGGTTTCCTTGGTGTTGATCTGATGTTGGTTTCGGCCTTCGGGATTAATATTTGGGAAATTGTTCTCTTACTGATTTACGGTTAGCGATTAATGAATTGAAATGATGCGTAGTAGTGTTTGTGTAGCACTTGTTTATTATATATGCGAGTTGCTCAGAAAGACCGGGTTTATCCCATTCTGAATAACTGAATCGACAATAAAAAACCGAAGATGAAGACGGTGGTCAAAGATCGGAGATCTTCACCTCGTTTGGATGGTAACCGATGTCCTGATTGGGAGGCATCCCGAAATATGGATAATGAGTGGTGATCGTCCAGACGTACATGGAGGTCGATGGGTTTGCGAGGTATATAGTGCCTCCGGTTTCGTTCAGACCCAGGACGGGCTTGTAAATGGACTGTGTGTCTGACATGGGAATTTATTCTGTGTGATTGATAGCCATCAGTTGCATGGTGTGAATTGCCTGTGTGGCATGCTAAGATGCAGTGAGCAAGGCTTCTATTGAAAAGAAAAGTCTTGTGGTGATGATCAAAGCACCTCCTGTGTGGCGTAGCTTTGTGTATAACGTGAATTCGCGAGCCTCACACCTCGGTATAAACCAGAAATGGGAGAGGACCTCAGGGAGGACATGCGTTTCTTTCTAGCTAGAATGGCGTCAGTGGTTTTACACGCCCTGACGAGTTTGACTTATGTGGTTATTACTGTTGCGAGGCGCCTCGGAAATATCGGTCGATCCAGGACCGATGGAGTCATTCGTTGGCTCATTTACGCCCCATAGGGCGGGGAAACGCAGTGTTCTGGAATTTTAATCCACATTGGTGGACCGGCCGATGCGCTCCTACCTTGAGGCTCGGGCTAGACAGTCTCGAAGTCGGTAAGGACTATCTTTTGCCTTGGTTCATGACTGAAGTCCAATTTCCAAATACGTGACTGTGCGGTTTTGATTGTATACCTATATATGGCGACATGATATATGGTACCCATGCCGTCTTTGATTGATAGTTATGATTGAAATTGTTTCGAAACTTATAAACACTAGTAATAATATCAAATGCTTTTGTTTTATTCGTATCAAGCATATTTTGGCCATTATAAGGTAAAACTCTATCCCTCGGTTTACATTGCATTGTGTGATGGGAACTGAGTCTTATAATGGCTTCATTTTTATAAAAAGCATTGCGATGTTTAAAAGGATGATTTGTTTTAAAGCACTAGCAATCCAATGGAGTAAACCCGTTCCACGAAAGTGGCGTGGTCCTGTGAACGGCCATATTTTAAATGTGTTGAGTAGGTTTCTAATACCAGTCCCATGACTGACTCGTAGTTTGTTTCACTTTCAAACTCGGGTGCCCCTTTTTCTACACGGGCCGCCTTGTATTCAGGTTTCAGCTGGCTTTCTCTGGATAGCTGGAACTGAAGATGGATTCTATCATTTATCTCTTTTTATGCTGTTCAGCTCCTATTGTACATTATGTTTGTTTTTCGCTGTAGACATTTATGTATAGCTGAACTGTATTTGTACTAAGTAAGATCCCGTATACTGTGTAACTCTAATGATTACGTTTATCCAGTATATTCTATTGCACATTATCTGGTGTATTTATTTAATTCTGTTATGTTGTTATCTGTTTATGTGTTATATTCCAAAGATTACCCTTGCCACCGTCAGTACGGGGTTTGGGGTTGTCACAAAAAATTTACTATAAATTGCAAATCAAGCCTCCAAATAATCTAAAATCCTCTCCAATTGCTAAATGTTGTTGCTTTAAGTCTTCTCCAGTAGATAATTCATCTAATAGCTCGAATTAATCCATTATCTCTCTATTTTTGTTAAGTAATTTTATTGTATGTTGGGTTCCTTCTTTACATGTTGATGCAGTTGATGGTAAAGGAATAAATGCTCAAGATTTTTAGTTGTTGTGCCTCCGAGGCCTTCAAATCCATCTTCAATTTTTGGTAAATCAAAGGTGAGGGTTCTATCACACCTCTAACTGGCTTCAGCAAATTATCTTTGTGGATTTGTAATGACCCGGGATTTTGACGAATTTGGTTATCGCCATAAACTCAATGACGACTAACCAAACATCGAAAAATACCCGTCATTAATGAAAGAAATTAGAGGGTGAGAATAGATAAGATAGAAACTTAGAATAGAAGAAGAAGAAGAAGAACACAACATCAGAGTAACACGAACCTCACAGCGGAACGAATAACATATAATATATATTACATAACTTGAAATATACAACTGTACTTGAATATACATCATTATCAAAGTACAACACTTACAACACTGCGGAAATAACTATAACTATATAATCCTGAAGCCTCCTGCTCCAAGCTCTTCCAGTATATCTGTAAATCCTGACTACTTGACTGCCCATACAAAATTGGGCATCCAAGAGTTTAGGGAAACAACAAAATAAACTCCGGGTCGGTCATGGGACTGGTATGAGTAAAACAGTTCGAATAAGTAAACGATATCTCATAAGACCACGCCGTATAACGGAACTGGTTTTTCCCTTATGAGAATCAAATTATCTTTATATAAAAAACCCTTTTGATATTATAATAATGTCTATCAACCACAGTATAATAATCATCTAGCAGAACGCTTTCATCCCACATTCTACATATACAGTATACAATCAAAACCGCAAGCACGTATTGGGTAATGGATTTCCATCTATGACAAGGTATGGAACCACCTTTCGCTCGTGTACCTCTAGAGAGGAATACACTGGGTTCAACAAGAACATCTTGCAACCCGGTCATACATGACCGACCACTCATTTCGCTTGAGTGTATCGAATGCATATCACCAACGTTTGGGATCAGCAACCGTTTCCCGAATGGAACAACATCAACAATAGATTTTTAGAAGTAAATGAAACTCTAGATCAGGTGATTTATACACCCTACTTCGGTGCGACCGACTTAGCCAGGCTGCCTGCCCGTTGAAACGACCCGAAGTTCCCCGGTTAGGAAAGCCCGGATTGAGTCACGGATAAGCCACATCAGGACGCAGATGGAAGAACATTTCATTGTATATTACAACAATTCATCAGAATACAAGAATATACAGAGTATAAACAAATAATATACATTTGATAAATATCAGAGATTAAAATACATCACATAGCAGCGGAAAATAATACAAAATACAACTGAAGGAGATATACAGATACAAAGCTTTCCGGATATTTTTCCAGCTGTAAAACAGGATCCTGTGAATATAAATCTGCAAAAACCAAAACTACTAGCTGCCCGTGTCAAAATAAGGGCACCCAGAGTTTAGGTTAAAACAATAAACTCCAGGTCAGTTGTAACAAACCGAAAATCTGGGCCAGTTTAAAATTATTATTTTGGCAATTTTATCGAATTTTGATTATTTAAAATGAACTATTTTAAATAATATCGACGAGAAATTTATTTTGAATATAAATCGAACGTATATATTATATACGTCGTCGTTAGAATATAAAAATTTATATATAATTATAAATAGAATTGAATATGGCGCGGTAGTTCGATAATTTGATTTCAAACTTCAATTGAATGTACCGGGTGCAAAACAATCCGGATTTTAGTGAAACCAAAAATAATGGAATCTAACTGTGGATATCTTTCCAACAAATCCGACAAATCAAAATTTCATAGCGGGAATCAAAAGATATGTCTAGTTGAAAATTCTGAATAGTCGTTATGCAATTCAGGCCCTTAAAAATGGGAATTTTGCAAACGACTTCGGATTTCGACGAAACCAGTTTTGTTGGGTCCGTGGTGTCAAGTTATTGCTAGGTTTCAATTTTCATAATTTTCCGAATCGATATGTGAGCGTGGCAAAGGAAAACGCGTTTGACCAGTTTTAGTTGATTTTAATCGACTAGAAATTGGCCATTTTTCAAACGGTCTCAGAATTCGATGAAACTAGTTTTGTTAGGACCGTATCGTCAATACGAAGCTAGAAAATATTTTTCGAGAATTTTTAAAGTTCGTATGTGACCACGGTAAATTGAAATGTGCGTTCAAATTCAATAAACATTGATTTATAATTTAAATTCAACAGAAACTGACCGTAACGGTTGAATTGGCCTACTATACATATCCCATTGTGTTCGGAATGGGGGTAATTAGCTAGGAGCGACAGTAGTTGGTCTCGTTTGGAGTTTGTATATAATGTCAACTTAGGAAGGATTAAATAAAATATATATATATATATAATATAAATAGTTTTTTTTACCCTAAATCTAATTCATTCTCAGCCGCCCCTTTTTCTAAGGAAAAACCCCGATACCCTCAGCCAAATCCACCCCGCTCTCCACCGTCCGCCGCCTAGTGTTAGCGCCGCCTCCGATTGGCCTCCCTCCGAAGCCGCTGCCCCATCTCGACCTCCTCCTTCCCCTTTTTAACCAAATTGAACCCCTTAAAGCCCCACTGCAAAACCCTAACCACCGGACCTTCCTGTTTCCCCCAACCACGACCGACTGCGACATTCCCCCCCTCCCCGCTCCAAACTCCAAAGTGCATGTGATAATCGGTCAAAGGGTGGAGATTTTCTTTTGGGTTTCGAACGTTGGCAGCAAGTTTTGACAAAGAAGAAGGAAGAAAAGGGCAACGGCCTGATTTCAAAAGGAAGGTTAATTAAGTTTTTTTTATTATTTTATTTAAAATTATCATTGGCTTTAAAATCTAAAATAATTAATGTAGAAAGCATTATTTTAAAATATCGAATAAAAATATATATAGCCTTGTTTTCAAGAATAATGGAATTGTTATAAAAGTAAAATATGGTTTTTAACATAAAGAAAGATATGGGTTTTAACATGATAAAGATAATATTTTTATGCAAATAAAGTTGAGATTTTTATAATATAAAAGCTATGATTTTTATGTTAGAAAAGTTAAGATTTTTATTATATGTGAAGATTAAAAATATTTAATTTTTATTATGAAGTTAGCGTGATAAAAATAAGATCTTTATCATATGAACACCATTATAAAAATAGAATTTTTATCTATATAGTAGCAGTATAAAAATGTGATTTTTATATATGTAGTGAAAGCGGACAATGAAAGCGACAAAGGGCGAGAATGGCGAAGATTTCTATCAAAGAAGAGTCAAGATAATGGGATAGCTATAAGTTAGAACTTCTCACCTTTCAATTTAATTTTTCTAGTTATATATATATACTAGGATGCAGACGGTGCTTAGTAGCACCCGACACAATCGTCCACAGACCATGGACTTGTTTGTTTGATTGCATAAATTAGTTAGATGCTTTGGTTTGAATTGAATTGTTTGGTGAAATGAAATTGATTTGATTGATGTGTGAATGGCGTGGGCCTTCACTAGACCGGGGATAAGGCTAGGCCTCGTCCCGTTTCTAGTATCGTGCCGTTATGCCGCCGAAATTTTCTAAATTATGTTGGAAAAATAGAAATATCATTTTATTTAAAGAATGAACTGAATAGAAATTCATATGTTAAAAAAAAGGGTACTGTCGTTAAAAATATAATTTTTAACGTAAATATGAATATAGTGAATGTGAATAAATAAATATTCATTTACAAACCGGACGGTTTGTTTATGTACACCTATTTAAAGGACATTGATTGGGACGATAAATTTTACACATCGCCCAACTGCACAAATAAAATATGTGTTTGATGGTTTGAAACCCCACACGGGTGTTGGGATGAAATTTGAAGTTCACTCATCCTGATTGATTAAATATGTCGATCGATTGATTGACAGGCTGTTATAAGCGTTGAATATCTATATTTGATGCTTATACAGTGTAGTGCACTTTGGTTGATGGTTGATTATTTTTCAATGCTATTATATGTATGTAATGTATGAAAATCCGTATAATTAACTTTATATGGTAATTGATTGGGCCTCATTCCAATTTGAAAAATAAAGAATATTATAAAATAAAAGTTCATGTGTTGACAGTACTCATCCCTTGAGATTGGTCATGTGTTGAACGAAATATTTTAGTAATAAAATTTACATCTTTATCAATATAAAATAAAAGTTCATGTGTTGACAGTACTCATCCATTGAGATTAGTCATTTGTTGAACGAAATATTTTGATAATAACAACTATTTTGAAAAAGAAATATTTGAAATAGAATATTTGAAAATAGAAATTTATGAAGCCGTGTTGATTAGATTGACGCCATTTTGACGTGAACGAAATTTATATCGATTTTAAATGATTTCGAAATGAATTGAATTGAAAACGATTTCGAAATGAATTGAATTGAAAATGATTTCGAAATGAATTGAACTGAAAATGATTTCGAAATGAATTGAATTGAAAACGATTTCTAAATGAATTGAATTGAAAACGATTTCGAAATGAAATGAATTGAAAACGATTTCGAAATGAATTGAATTGAAAATGATTTCGAAATGAAATGAATATAAAACGAATTCAAATTGAATAGAAAGCAAATTGAAATGAATTCAAATTGAATTGAAATTTGAATTGAATAGAAATGAATTTTAAAACGAATTTATAAAGAAGAATTCAATTTTGATTTGAATTGAAATGGAAGTTGAAATTGCTTTTGAAACGAATTTAAAACTATTTATATAATTCGTTTTAAATAGAAATCGACGAAATATATATTATATATATTATATAATGGCCTGAATAGAACGCGCCGCGCCGCGGCAGTTCGTGAATTTCGACCATCTATTTCAAACGGACTTTACGGGAGATCCGACCGTCGGATTCTCCTAAAACCGGAACTGTTGGGTTCGTATCAAAAAGAGCTTTCTAACGAATATTAGAAATTTGAAATCTAACGGTTGGATTTGGAGTTACGTCCAAATCAAATTTGAAAAAGGTCGCTGTAAGTGCAGTTCGATGGCCGTTGATGGAAATCGACTGTACGGGCCTTGATAAAACTATTAAAAATAATAATAATTTGTGTAAAATCATAAGAAATGATTTAGAAAGAATTGGGATGAAAAACTCCATATTTGAAAAGATAAAAATAGATTTTTATCGAAATGAACTAGTTTTGAACTAGAATTATTATTCTATTTATTTTTAAATAAATAAATTGAATTTAAAAAGGGTTTTAAAAATAACCAGAATTTCCAATTATTGCATTGGAGTGGATTTGAATCGAAATTGTCTTCGGAATATTTCGATGTTGGAATTCGTGATTATACAGATGTTGTTATGGAAATTTGAAAGATATATATTTATACGTTATTTCCAATACGACATTTGTTAATCGTAGAATTTGATATTGAATATAAGCCGATATATTTTCTATTCAGAGCCTTGTATTGAATATCGAATGTGATTTGGGTTTGTCGTGAATGGTGTCTTCACTAACACTGTTCTTGAACCCAGTTGAGAAAAGATTAAATCTTTTTATTTAGATTTAATGAAGTGTACCAATTAAATGATATTGAATTGGAATTGAATTGGTATTGATTTTTGGGTTTATCGTGAACGGTGTTTTAAATAACACTCATTCTTTAACCCGATAATTAATGGAATGTGATTTTGAGTTTATCGTGAACCGTGTTTTAAATGACACTGATTCGTTAACCCAGTTAACGATTAAAACTAAGTGGAGTTTTAATGAATCTTTAATTAGATTGAAATAATCGAAATGGAGTATCACAGTTTTACTCCAGGCGATAGTTAAATCTTTAATTAGATTTAAACGTGAAATGGTAATTGAATTTACCGATAACACCATGGTGTTAGATATGAAGTATGACCAGTTTTACTTCATGGGATGAATAGGTTGGGATTGGGAAACTAAAACAAATGATTACTTCGGTAAGGTTCGTTAATCCCGACTAGTTTTGAATTGATATTCAAAAATAGATTAAAGAATAAATTCAAGAAATTTATCTTTGAAAAAATTAATGGGAACCTTTCCCTATGAATGTGAAATTCAGAAACTAACTGTCGGTTAGCTAAGCAGAATGGTTTCCTGGATATTGATCTGATGTTGGTTTCGGCCTTCGGGGTTAATATTTTTGGAATTATTCTCTTGACTAATTTACGGTTAGTGACTGATGAATTGGAATGAGGCGTATGTTGTGTTTGTGTAACACTTATTTAAAATATACGCGAGTTATTCGGAAAGACCGGGTTTATCCCATTCTGAATAACTGATACGACGATAAGTCGAAGATGAAGACGGTGGTCGAAAATCGGAAGTCTTCACGTCGTTTGGGTGATTACTGATGATCTTGATTGGGCTGTACTCCCAAGAAGATGGAAACAGTTGGTGATCGTCCAGACGTACTTGGAGATCGATGGATATGCGCGGTACTAGGTGCCTCCGGTTTCGTTCAGACCCAGAACGGACTTGTAAATGGACTGTGTGTCTGACATTGGATTTTAGTCCGTGTGATTGATCTCTATTAAATATATATCTGTTTGGCGGTGGAGAATTTATTCTCTTGCTTAACGCCCTTCTCTGAGACGTACGAGCTCAGGGGTTATATATTGATGGATATCAAACGCATGGAGTGAATTGCCTGTGTGGCATGCCTAAGGGGCAATTGATCGAGGCTTCTGTTGAAAAGCAAAGTCTTGTGGTGATGATCAAAGCAAGGCCTTTGTGGCGTAGCTTTGTGTAACGTTTGATTCTCGAGTTTCACACCCGGTATGAACCAAAAACGGGAGACGGACCTCAGGGAGGACTTGCGTTTCTTTCTAGCTAGAAGTGGCGTCAGTGGTTTTACACGCCCTGACGAGTTTGACTTATGTTGTTGTTGCTGTTGCGAGGCACCTCGGTTTGATCGGACGATCCGGGTCCGATGGAGTCATTTGTTGGCTCATTTACGCCCCATAGTGTGGAGAGACGTATTGTTCAGGCATAATAATCCACATCGGTGGACCGGCCCTGACGATCCAAGGCCCACCTGAGTCTGGGACCTGAGACATGGGCTAGATTGTCTCGAATCGGTAGAGGACTATCTTTTGCCTCGGTTCATAGACGGAAATCCAATTTCCAAATACGTGACATTTGCGGTTTTATTTGCAGAGCCTAGTATGGCGACATAGTGGGATGGGGCACATATGCCGCCTATGATTGATACTTATGATTTGAAGTTGTTTTATACACTATGCACTTATAATAGTATCAAACGATTTGTTTTAACCGTATCAAGCATTCTTTGGCTGTTATAAGGGAAAACCCTATCCTCGGGTACGTTGCATTATGTGATGGGACCTGGGTCTTATAACAGCTTCATTTTTCTTTATTTAGCATTGCGCTGTTTGTTTTATGCACTGGTATTCTTGGGAGGAAACTCGTTCCGTGTTATACGGCGTGGTCCCTTGATTTACCTAATGATTTAAAATAAAGATTAATAACTGTTTTAGTTCTCACACCAGTCACATGACTGACCTGGAGTTTATTGTTTTAACCTAAACTCTGGGTGCCCCTATTTTGACACGGGCAGCTAGTAGTTTTGGTTTTGCAGATTTATATTCACAGGATCCTGGTTTACAGCTGGAACGATATCCGGAAAGCTTTGTATCCGTAAATCTCCTTCTAGTTGTGTATTGTATTATTTTCCGCTGCGATGTACTTAAATGTAATTTAAATCTCTGATATTTCTGTGTAATATTTATTTGTTTATACTCTGTATATTCTTGTAATCTGATGCATTGTTGTAATATACAATGAAATGTTCTTTTATATGCGTTCTGTTGTGGCTTGTTCTCGAACTACCCGACGCTTTCCTTTACGGGGAAGTTACGGGTTTTCACAGTTGGTATCAGAGCTTTGGTTTATAGAGCTCGAGAATAAGACACATTAGAACCTTACGCAAGAATTCATCAGATATTGGATTAGTAATATCCAATTAGAATGACTCGTTAGAGATAGGATCAGTAGTATCCTAGAACGGGTGTGAAGAGTATATTTTTCAAATGAAAACATTTTTGTTTTGGAAAATCTAAATCAACTATTCGTATTTGACTAATTGTTTATATTGATTTTGGACAATTCAGTATATAAAGAATTTGCATATACGCCTTGCAAACGTATATTCAAAGTTTTAATATACTGGATAGATATGGAATCACATTCTAGTCGCCCGGAGATGGTACTGATGATTGTCATGACATCATCAGTATTTATGTTCGTGTTTCGAAGGTGTGATTTTCTATATATTTCCATTAGGCTGGTGTGAGAACCAAAACATATATATAGCTAGAATACATTGTTGTGAATTGGCATCAAAAACATGATTTTTGTATATGTATCAAATAATGAATTTGAAACTCTAATCCACTAATTGATTGATGTTTGTGTTGTTTGTTTATTTGTTTGATAATTTTTAACCATTATGCCTAATAGCATCAAATATTGAATTGTATTGAAAATTGGTCGCATTTGCTTGCATATACATATACTTATATTGAACAGGTCATAGCAAGGAGGCTAGAGCAGAGAATAAAATTTGTTTGCCCGACAAATAGGTACATGTTTACTACATAATTTACTGTTTTGTTTGGGTGATGATGATTTTATGAGCCTATTGGCTAGCCGCTTGGCTTTTTCTTTTTCTTTTTGAGATCTGAAGGACCGGGGAAGCTATTTGAAATTCCCTGATGCTCCCGGTGCAGGGGAGGTTATGGCAAAAATTTTCGAAAATTTAGGGTGTTAGCCAAATTTTTGAAAATTTGAAAATTCTCAGAAACTGAAAAGTTGGAGAATGGAAGCCAAATCGAACGTAGAGTTGATTGATCAAACCACTTTCGACTTTGTTCCTTTTCGGGGAAGAAAAGTTTTAAGTGGGGGAGATTGTAACAACCCGAAAATCTGGGCCAGTTTAAAATTATTATTTTGGCAATTTTATCGAATTTTGATTATTTAAAATGAATTATTTTAAATAATATCGACGAGAAATTTATTTTGAATATAAATCGAACGTATATATTATATACGTCGTCGTTAGAATATAAAAATTTATATATAATTATAAATAGAATTGAATATGGCGCGGTAGTTCGATAATTTGATTTCAAACTTCAATTGAATGTACCGGGTGCAAAACAATCCGGATTTTAGTGAAACCAAAAATAATGGAATCTAACTGTGGATATCTTTCCAACGAATCCGACAAATCAAAATTTCATAGCGGGAATCAAAAGATATGTCTAGTTGAAAATTCTGAAAAGTCGCTATGGAATTCAGGCCCTTAAAAATGGGAATTTTGCAAACGACCTCGGATTTCGACGAAACCAGTTTTGTTGGGTCCGTGGTGTCAAGTTATTGCTAGGTTTCAATTTTCATAATTTTCCGAATCGATATGTGAGCGTGGCAAAGGAAAACGCGTTTGACCAGTTTCAGTTGATTTTAATCGACTAGAAATTGGCCATTTTTCAAACGGTCTCAGAATTCGACGAAACTAGTTTTGTTAGGACCGTATCGTCAATACGAAGCTAGAAAATATTTTTCGAGAATTTTAAAGTTCGTATGTGACCCCTGTAAATTGAAATGTGTGTTCAAATTCAATAAACATTGATTTATAATTTAAATTCAACAGAAACTGACCGTAACGGTTGAATTGGCCTACTATACATATCCCATTGTGTTCGGAATGGGTTAATTAGCTAGGAGCGACAGTATTTGGTCTCGTTTGGAGTTTGTATATAAAGTCAACTTAGGAAGGATTAAATAAAAATATATATATATATATATATAATATAAATAGTTTTTTTTACCCTAAATCTAATTCATTCTCAGCCGCCCCTTTTTCTAAGGAAAAACCCCGATACCCTCAGCCAAATCCACCCCGCTCTCCACCGTCTGCCGCCTAGTGTTAGCGCCGCCTCCGATTGGCCTCCCTCCGAAGCCGCTGCCCCATCTCGACCTCCTCCTTCCCCTTTTTAACCAAATTGAACCCCTTAAAGCCCCACAGCAAAACCCTAACCAACGGACCTGCCTGTTTCCCCCTACCGGGACCGACTGCGACATTCCCCCCCTCCCCGCTCCAAACTCCAAAGTGCGTGTGATAATCGGTCAAAGGGTGGAGATTTTCTTTTGGGTTTCGAACGTTGGCAGCAAGTTTTGACAAAGAAGAAGGAAGAAAAGGGCAACGGCCTGATTTCAAAAGGAAGGTTATGTAACAACCCGTAAAATCTGGGCCAGTTTAAAATTTTATTTTGGCAATTATAGCGAGTTTTGATTATTTAAAATGAATTATTTTAAATAATATCGACGAGAAATTTATTTTGAATAGAATTCGAACGTATATAGTATACGCGTCGTCGTTAGAATATAAATAATTATATATAATTATTTATATAGAATTGAAAATGGCGCGGTAGTTCGATAATTCGATTTCAAACTTCAATTGAATGTACCGGGTGCAAAACAATCCGGATTTTAGTGAAACCAAAAATAATGGAATCTAATTGTGAATATCTTTCCAACGAATCCGAAAGATCAAGATTTCGTAGCGAGAATCAAAAGATATGTCTAGTTGAAAATTCTGAATAGTCGCTATGGAATTCAGGCCCTTAAAAATGGACATTTTGCAAATGACCTCGGATTTCGACGAAACCAGTTTTGTTGGGTCCGTGATGTTAAGTTATTGCTAGGTTTCAAATTTCATAATTTTTCGAATCAATATGTGAGCGTGGCAAAGGAAAACGCGTTTGACCAGTTTCAGTTGATTTTAATCGACTGGAAATTGGCCATTTTTCAAACGGTCTCAGAATTCGACGAAACTAGTTTTGTTAGGACCGTATCGTCAATACGAAGCTAGAAAATATTTTTCTGGAATTTTTCTAGTTAGTATGTGACCCCGGTAATTTGAAATGTACGTTTAAAATTCAATATAAAGTTTTAAATGTAAATTTAATGGAAACTGATTCAAACAGTCGAATCAGCTTGCGATACATATCCCATTGTGTTCGGAATGGGGGTAGAACGCTATAGACGACAGGCGGTGGGCCTCGTTTAGAGGTCGTATTTGAAAGTCAACTCTTTAGGATAAAATAAATTAAAAAAAAAAAAAAAAAAAAAAAAAAATTTCTCTCCCTTAAAACCTTTTGGCCCCCCCCCCCGATCATTCTTCTGTAAAGGATAAAAAAGAAAAAAAAAAAAAACCCCAGACATCGTCGAACTTCCGCCGCCGCCCTCCTCTCAGCGCGCCGCCACTGGCGCGACAACCCTCCCCCAAGTCAACCTCCGGCGCCGCTTCCTCCCACTAGCCGCAACCCCCGATCGAACCCCCCTCTCCTCCGCAGTCCCCTTTCCCCCTCGAAATAGCCGACGCAACCCCTTCATCCCCCCCCCCCCCCGCGCCACCGCACTGGAAGCCGCTCCACCCCTCCTCCTCCCTCTTCGTACAATAACAGTAAGTTTTTTTCTTAATTTCGTTTTTATTTTAATTCTTTAAAGCATTTAAAAACTGATTTGTATTCATTTTAAAACTGATTTTTATTCATTTTAAAAACTGATTTTTATTCATTTTAAAAACTGATTTGTATTCATTTTAAAACTGATTTAAGGAAAATATAAAATCAAAATTTTAAAAGTAATTTGAAACTGATTTTTGAAAGGTGAAAACTTTTAATTTAAAAAGGTGAAAACTTTTAATTTAAAAAGGTGAAAACTTTTAATTTAAAAAGGTGAAGACTTTAATTTAAAATGGTGAAAACTTTTAATTTAAAAAGGTGAAGACTTTAATTTAAAATGGTGAAAACTTTATTTTTATAAAGGCGAAATCAATATTTTTGAAATGAGATTATTGTCTATATATTAGCGGAATAAAAATTCGATTTTTAAGTATTGAACTTTGAAATAAAAATTCGATTTTTAAGTATTGAACTTTGAAATAAAAATTCGATTTTTATATATTGAACTTTGAAATAAAAATTCGATTTTTATATATTGAACTTTGAAATAAAAATTCGATTTTTATATATTGAACTTTGAAGTAAAAATTCGATTTTTATATATTGAACTTTGAAGTAAAAATTCGATTTTTATATATTGAACTTTGAAATAAAAATTCGATTTTTATATATTGAACTTTGAAATAAAAATTCGATTTTTATATATTGAACTTTGAAATAAAAATTCGTTTTTATATATATAGTGGCCTTGGGCAACGAAGGTGACAAAAAGGCGAAACGACGAAGACTTCTGCAAAAGAAGAGTCGAGATGGTTGGATAGCTAAAAGTGAGAATTTCTCACCTTTCTATTTTATTTCTAGTTATATATATATACTAGGATGCAGACGGTGCTTAGTAGCACCCGACACAATCGTCCACAGACCATGGACTTGTTTGTTTGACTGTTTGGTGATTGATTGCGATATTGGTTTGAATGTGGTTTGTGGTGTGAAAAATCGAATCGATAAATTGGTTAGGATTAGACGTGCGCCGTTATAAGGCGAAGGAGTAAGGCTAGGTTAGATCCTTACTTCAAAGTTTGTGGTTTGCATAACGAATTGATTTGATTGATGTGTGAATGGCGTGGGCCTTCACTAGACCGGGGATAAGGCTAGGCCTTGTCCCGTTTCTAGTATCGTGCCGTTATGCCGCCGAAATTTTCTAAAATAAGTTAGAAAAAAAAAAATAAAAATAGCATTTTATTTAACGAATGAACTGAATAGAAATTCATATGTTAAAATAAAATGTGTTATCGTTAAAAATATAATTTTTAACGTGAATGTGAATAAATAAATATTCATTTACAAACCAGACGGTTTGTTTATGTACACCTATTTGAATGACGTTGATTGGGTCGATAAATTTTTCACATCGCCTAACTGCACAAATAAAATATGTGTTTGATTGTTTGAAACCCCACACGGGTGTTAGGATGAAATTTGAAGTTCACTCATCCTGATTGATTAAATATGTCGATCGATTGATTGACAAGCTGCTATAAGCGTTAAATGTCTATATTTGATGCTTATACAGTGTAGTGCACTTTGGTTGATGGTTGATTATTCATCGTTGTTGATATATACATGTGTTGTAGAAAATCCATATAATTAACATTATATGGTAATTGATTGGGCCTCATTCCAGTTTCAAAAAAAAAAAAAAAAGAAATATTTGAAATAGAAATATTTGAAATAGAAATATTTGAAATAGAATATTTGAAAATAGAAATATGTGAAGCCGTGAGGATTAGATTGACGCCATTTTGACGTGAACGATATTTATATCGATTTTATTCATTTTAAAATGAATATTGAAAAGTGATTTCGAAATCGAATATTTTGAAATGAATTGAAATCAAATATTTTGAAATGAATTGAATAAAACGATTTCGAAATGAATTGAAAATAAAACGATTTCGAAATGAATTGCATTGAAAACGATTTCGAAATGAATTGAATTGAAAACGATTTCGAAATGAATTGAATTGAAAACGATTTCGAAAAGAATTGAATTGAAAACGAATTGAAATGGATTCAAATTGAATTGAAATTTGAATTGAATAGAAATGAATTTTGAAACGAATTTATAAAGAAGAATTCAATTTTGATTTGAATTGAAAAGGAGGTTGAAATTGCTTTTGAAACGAATTTAAAACTATTTATATAATTCGTTTTAAATAGAAATCGACGAAGTATATATTATATATATTATATATATAATATAATGGCCTGAATAGAACGCGCCGCGCCGCGGCAGTTCGTGAATTTCGACCATTTATTTCAAACGGACATTGCGGGAGATCCGACCGTCGGATTCTCCTAAAACCGGAACCGTTGGGTTCGTATCGAAAAGAGCTTTCTAATGAATGTTAGAAATTTGAAATCTAACGGTTGGATTTGGAGATACGTCCAAATCAAATTCGAAAAAGGTCGCTGTAAGTGCAGTTCGATGGCCGTTGTTGGAAATCGACTGTACGGGCCTTGATAAAATTATTAAAAATAGTAATAATTTGTGTAAAATCATAAGAAATGATTTGTGAAAGTTTGGGATGAAAAACTCCATATTTGAAAAGATAAAAATAGATTTTTATCGAAATGAACTAGTTTTGAACTAGAATTATAATTCTATTTATTTTTAAATAAATAAATTGAATTTGAAAAGGGTTTTGAAAATAACCAAAATTTCCAATGATTGCATTGGAGTGGATTTGAATCGAAATTGTCTTCGGAATATTTCGATGTTGGAATTCGTGATTATACAGGTGTGGTTATGGAAATTTGAAAGATATATATTTATATCGTTATTTCCAATACGACATTTGTTAGTCGTAGAATTCGATATTGAATATAAGCCGATATATTTTCTATTCAGAGCCTTGTATTGAATATCGAATGTGATTTGGGTTTGTCGTGAATGGTGTCTTCACTAACACTGTTCTTGAACCCAGTTGAGAAAAGATTAAATCTTTTTATTTAGATTTAATGAAGTGTACCAATTAAATAATATTTAATTGGAATTGAATCGATGTAGATTTTTGGGTTTATCGTGAACAGTGTTTTAAATAACACTTGTTCTTTAACCCGATAATTAATGAATGTGATTTGGGTTTGTCGTGAATGGTGTCTTCACTAACACTGTTCTTGAACCCAGTTGAGAAATGATTAAATCTTTTTATTTAGATTTAATGAAGTGTACCAATTAAATAATATTTAATTGGAATTGAATGAATATTGATTTTTGGGTTTATCGTGAACAGTGTTTTAAATAACACTTGTTCTTTAACCCGATAATTAATGAATGTGATTTGGGTTTGTCGTGAATGGTGTCTTCACTAACACTGTTCTTGAACCCAGTTGAGAAAAGATTAAATCTTTTGATTTAGATTTGATGAAGTGTACCAATTAAATAATATTTAATTGGAATTGAATGAATATTGATTTTTGGGTTTATCGTGAACAGTGTTTTAAATAACACTTGTTCTTTAACCCGATAATTAATGGGATGTGACTTTGGGTTTATCGTGAACCGTGTTTTAAATGACACTGATTCTTTAACCCAGTCACAGATTAAAACTAAGTGGAGTTTTAATGAATCTTTAATTAGATTGAAAAGAATCGAGAATGGAGTATCACCAGTTTTGCTCCAGGCGATAGTTAAATCTTTAATTAGATTTGAATGTGAAATTTAGAAACTAACTGTCGGTTAGCCAAGCAGAATGGTTTTCTGGATATTGATCTGATGTTGGTTTCGGCCTTCGGGGTTAATATTTGGGAAATTATTCTCTTGATTAATTTACGGTTAGTGACTAATGAATTGGAATGAGGCGTATGTTGTGTTTGTGTAACACTTTTATAATATATACGCGAGTTATTCGGAAAGACCGGGTTTATCCCATTCTGAATAACTGATACGACGATAAGTCGAAGATGAAGACGATGGTCGAAGACCGGAGGTCTTCACGTCGTTTTGGGTAATTACTGATGATCTTGATTGGGCTGTACACCCAAGAAGATGGAAACAGTTAGTGATCGTCCAGACGTACTTGGAGATCGATGGATATGCGGGGTACTAGGTGCCTCCGGTTTCGTTCAGACCCAGGACGGACTTGTAAATGGACTGTGTGTCTGACATCGGATTTCATTCTGTGTGACTGATATCGGTTGCATAGGATGGTTTGCCTGTGTGGCATGCTAAGATGCAAATGATCAAGGCTTCTGTTGAAAAGCAAAGTCTTGTGGTGATGATCAAAGCACGGCCTTTGTGGCGTAGCTTTGTGTAACGTTTACCTCGCGTGTTTCACACCAGGTATGAACCAAAAACGGGAGACGGACCTCAGGGAGGACTTGCGTTTCTTTCTAGCTAAAAGTGGCGTCAGTGGTTTTACACGCCCTGACGAGTTTGACTTATGTGGTTGTTGCTGTTGCGAGGCGCCTCGGATTGATCGGTCGTTCTCGAACCGATGGAGTCATTCGTTGGCTCGTTTGCGCCCCAAAGGGCGGGGAGACGTATTGTTCAGGCATAATAATCCACATCGGTGGACCGGCCCTGACGATCCAGGGGGCAGTTGCGGCTGTTCCTGAGACATGGTAGGCTAGATTGTCTCGAATCGGTAGAGGACGATCCCTGGCCTCGGTTCATAGACGGAAATCCAATTTCCAAATACGTGACTTTGCGGTTTTATTTGTAAACCTATATATGGCGACATGATATATGGTACCCATGCCGCCTATGATTGATACTTATGATTTGAAGTTGTTTTATACAATATGCACTTATTATAGTATCAAATGATTTGTTTTAAACGTATCAAGCATTCTTTGGCTGTTATAAGGGAAAACCCTATCCCCCGGCTTGCGTTGCATTGTGTGATAGGACCTGGGTCTTATAACAGCTTCATTTTTCTTTATTTAGCATTGCGCTGTTTGTTTTATGCACTGGTATTCTTGGGAGGAAACCCGTTCCGTGTTATACGGCGTGGTCCCTTGATTTACCTAATGATTTAGAATAAAGATTAATAACTGTTTTAGTTCTCACACCAGTCACATGACTGACCTGGAGTTTATTGTTTTAACCTAAACTCTGGGTGCCCCTATTTTTGACACGGGCAGCTAGTAGTTTTGGTTTTGCAGATTTATATTCACAGGATCCTGGTTTACAGCTGGAACGATATCCGGAAAGCTTTGTATCCGTATATCTCTTCTAGTTGTGTATTGTATTATTTTTCCGCTGCTATGTAACTTATTGTTAATCTCTGATATTTCTGTGTAATATTTATTCATTTATACTCTGTATATTCTTGTAATCTGATGCATTGTTGTAATATACGATGAGATGTTCTTATGTATGCGTTATGTTGTGGCTTGTTCTCGAACTATCCGACGCTTTCCCTTACGGGGAAGTTGCGGGTCTTTACACGTGGTATCAGAGCTTTGGTTTACAAAGCTCAGAGAACAAGACACATTAGAACCATACGAAAGAATTCATCAGATGTTGGATTGGTAATATCCAATGGGGATGACTCGTTAGAGATAGGATCAGTAGTATCCTAGAACGAGTGTGAAGAGTATATTTTTCAAATGAAAACAAATTTTGTTTTGAAAATTTAAATCAATTATTCGTATCTGATTATCTATTTATATTGAATTTGGACAGTCCAGTATATATATAGTCTTTGCGTATGCGTCTGATCCACGTGTATTTGAAGTTTTAATATACTGGATAGATATAGAGCCACACTCTAGTCGCCCGGAGACGATTCTGATGATAGTCTAGACATCATCAGAATTGGTATTCGAGTTTCGAAGGTGTGATTTTCTATATATTTCCATTAGACTGGTGTGAGAACCAAAACTTATATAGCTAGATTTATTTGTTGTGATTTGGCATCAAAAATCTGATTTTTGACTATGTATCAAAGTTATGAATTTGAAACTCTAATTCACTAATTGATTGATGTTTGGGTTGTTTGTTTAATTTTTTGATAATTTTGAACCGTTTAGCCTAATTATATCAAATATTGAACGATATTGAAAATTGGTCGCATCTGCTTGCATATACATATATATCTTTGAACAGGTCATAGCAAGGAGGCTAGAGCAGAGAATAAAATTTGTTTGCCCGACAAATAGGTACATGTTTACTACATAATTTCCTGTTTTGTTTGGGTGATGATGATTTTGTGAGCCTATTGGCTAGCCGCTTGGCTTTTTCTTTTTCTTTTTGAGATCTGAAGGACCGGGGAAGCTATTTGAAATTCCCCGATGCTCCCGGTGCAGGGGAGGTTATGGCGAAATTTTTCAAAAATTTAGGGTGTTAGCCAAATTTTTGAAATTTTGAAAATTCTCAGAAACTAAAGAGTTAGAGAATGGAGGCCGAATCGAGCGTAGAGCTGATTAATCAATCCACTTTCGACTTTGTTCCTTTTCGGGGACGAAAAGTTTTAAGTGGGGGAGATTGTAACAACCCGTAAAATCTGGGCCAGTTTAAAATTTTATTTTGGCAATTATAGCGAGTTTTGATTATTTAAAATGAATTATTTTAAATAATATCGACGAGAAATTTATTTTGAATAGAATTCGAACGTATATAGTATACGCGTCGTCGTTAGAATATAAATAATTATATATAATTATTTATATAGAATTGAAAATGGCGCGGTAGTTCGATAATTCGATTTCAAACTTCAATTGAATGTACCGGGTGCAAAACAATCCGGATTTTAGTGAAACCAAAAATAATGGAATCTAATTGTGAATATCTTTCCAACGAATCCGAAAGATCAAGATTTCGTAGCGAGAATCAAAAGATATGTCTAGTTGAAAATTCTGAATAGTCGCTATGGAATTCAGGCCCTTAAAAATGGACATTTTGCAAATGACCTCGGATTTCGACGAAACCAGTTTTGTTGGGTCCGTGATGTTAAGTTATTGCTAGGTTTCAAATTTCATAATTTTTCGAATCAATATGTGAGCGTGGCAAAGGAAAACGCGTTTGACCAGTTTCAGTTGATTTTAATCGACTGGAAATTGGCCATTTTTCAAACGGTCTCAGAATTCGACGAAACTAGTTTTGTTAGGACCGTATCGTCAATACGAAGCTAGAAAATATTTTTCTGGAATTTTTCTAGTTAGTATGTGACCCCGGTAATTTGAAATGTACGTTTAAAATTCAATATAAAGTTTTAAATGTAAATTTAATGGAAACTGATTCAAACAGTCGAATCAGCTTGCGATACATATCCCATTGTGTTCGGAATGGGGGTAGAACGCTATAGACGACAGGCGGTGGGCCTCGTTTAGAGGTCGTATTTGAAAGTCAACTCTTTAGGATAAAATAAATTAAAAAAAAAAAAAAAAAAAAAAAAAAATTTCTCTCCCTTAAAACCTTTTGGCCCCCCCCCCGATCATTCTTCTGTAAAGGATAAAAAAGAAAAAAAAAAAAAACCCCAGACATCGTCGAACTTCCGCCGCCGCCCTCCTCTCAGCGCGCCGCCACTGGCGCGACAACCCTCCCCCAAGTCAACCTCCGGCGCCGCTTCCTCCCACTAGCCGCAACCCCCGATCGAACCCCCCTCTCCTCCGCAGTCCCCTTTCCCCCTCGAAATAGCCGACGCAACCCCTTCATCCCCCCCCCCCCCCCCCGCGCCACCGCACTGGAAGCCGCTCCACCCCTCCTCCTCCCTCTTCGTACAATAACAGTAAGTTTTTTTCTTAATTTCGTTTTTATTTTAATTCTTTAAAGCATTTAAAAACTGATTTGTATTCATTTTAAAACTGATTTTTATTCATTTTAAAAACTGATTTTTATTCATTTTAAAAACTGATTTGTATTCATTTTAAAACTGATTTAAGGAAAATATAAAATCAAAATTTTAAAAGTAATTTGAAACTGATTTTTGAAAGGTGAAAACTTTTAATTTAAAAAGGTGAAAACTTTTAATTTAAAAAGGTGAAAACTTTTAATTTAAAAAGGTGAAGACTTTAATTTAAAATGGTGAAAACTTTTAATTTAAAAAGGTGAAGACTTTAATTTAAAATGGTGAAAACTTTATTTTTATAAAGGCGAAATCAATATTTTTGAAATGAGATTATTGTCTATATATTAGCGGAATAAAAATTCGATTTTTAAGTATTGAACTTTGAAATAAAAATTCGATTTTTAAGTATTGAACTTTGAAATAAAAATTCGATTTTTATATATTGAACTTTGAAATAAAAATTCGATTTTTATATATTGAACTTTGAAATAAAAATTCGATTTTTATATATTGAACTTTGAAGTAAAAATTCGATTTTTATATATTGAACTTTGAAGTAAAAATTCGATTTTTATATATTGAACTTTGAAATAAAAATTCGATTTTTATATATTGAACTTTGAAATAAAAATTCGATTTTTATATATTGAACTTTGAAATAAAAATTCGTTTTTATATATATAGTGGCCTTGGGCAACGAAGGTGACAAAAAGGCGAAACGACGAAGACTTCTGCAAAAGAAGAGTCGAGATGGTTGGATAGCTAAAAGTGAGAATTTCTCACCTTTCTATTTTATTTCTAGTTATATATATATACTAGGATGCAGACGGTGCTTAGTAGCACCCGACACAATCGTCCACAGACCATGGACTTGTTTGTTTGACTGTTTGGTGATTGATTGCGATATTGGTTTGAATGTGGTTTGTGGTGTGAAAAATCGAATCGATAAATTGGTTAGGATTAGACGTGCGCCGTTATAAGGCGAAGGAGTAAGGCTAGGTTAGATCCTTACTTCAAAGTTTGTGGTTTGCATAACGAATTGATTTGATTGATGTGTGAATGGCGTGGGCCTTCACTAGACCGGGGATAAGGCTAGGCCTTGTCCCGTTTCTAGTATCGTGCCGTTATGCCGCCGAAATTTTCTAAAATAAGTTAGAAAAAAAAAAATAAAAATAGCATTTTATTTAACGAATGAACTGAATAGAAATTCATATGTTAAAATAAAATGTGTTATCGTTAAAAATATAATTTTTAACGTGAATGTGAATAAATAAATATTCATTTACAAACCAGACGGTTTGTTTATGTACACCTATTTGAATGACGTTGATTGGGTCGATAAATTTTTCACATCGCCTAACTGCACAAATAAAATATGTGTTTGATTGTTTGAAACCCCACACGGGTGTTAGGATGAAATTTGAAGTTCACTCATCCTGATTGATTAAATATGTCGATCGATTGATTGACAAGCTGCTATAAGCGTTAAATGTCTATATTTGATGCTTATACAGTGTAGTGCACTTTGGTTGATGGTTGATTATTCATCGTTGTTGATATATACATGTGTTGTAGAAAATCCATATAATTAACATTATATGGTAATTGATTGGGCCTCATTCCAGTTTCAAAAAAAAAAAAAAAAGAAATATTTGAAATAGAAATATTTGAAATAGAAATATTTGAAATAGAATATTTGAAAATAGAAATATGTGAAGCCGTGAGGATTAGATTGACGCCATTTTGACGTGAACGATATTTATATCGATTTTATTCATTTTAAAATGAATATTGAAAAGTGATTTCGAAATCGAATATTTTGAAATGAATTGAAATCAAATATTTTGAAATGAATTGAATAAAACGATTTCGAAATGAATTGAAAATAAAACGATTTCGAAATGAATTGCATTGAAAACGATTTCGAAATGAATTGAATTGAAAACGATTTCGAAATGAATTGAATTGAAAACGATTTCGAAAAGAATTGAATTGAAAACGAATTGAAATGGATTCAAATTGAATTGAAATTTGAATTGAATAGAAATGAATTTTGAAACGAATTTATAAAGAAGAATTCAATTTTGATTTGAATTGAAAAGGAGGTTGAAATTGCTTTTGAAACGAATTTAAAACTATTTATATAATTCGTTTTAAATAGAAATCGACGAAGTATATATTATATATATTATATATATAATATAATGGCCTGAATAGAACGCGCCGCGCCGCGGCAGTTCGTGAATTTCGACCATTTATTTCAAACGGACATTGCGGGAGATCCGACCGTCGGATTCTCCTAAAACCGGAACCGTTGGGTTCGTATCGAAAAGAGCTTTCTAATGAATGTTAGAAATTTGAAATCTAACGGTTGGATTTGGAGATACGTCCAAATCAAATTCGAAAAAGGTCGCTGTAAGTGCAGTTCGATGGCCGTTGTTGGAAATCGACTGTACGGGCCTTGATAAAATTATTAAAAATAGTAATAATTTGTGTAAAATCATAAGAAATGATTTGTGAAAGTTTGGGATGAAAAACTCCATATTTGAAAAGATAAAAATAGATTTTTATCGAAATGAACTAGTTTTGAACTAGAATTATAATTCTATTTATTTTTAAATAAATAAATTGAATTTGAAAAGGGTTTTGAAAATAACCAAAATTTCCAATGATTGCATTGGAGTGGATTTGAATCGAAATTGTCTTCGGAATATTTCGATGTTGGAATTCGTGATTATACAGGTGTGGTTATGGAAATTTGAAAGATATATATTTATATCGTTATTTCCAATACGACATTTGTTAGTCGTAGAATTCGATATTGAATATAAGCCGATATATTTTCTATTCAGAGCCTTGTATTGAATATCGAATGTGATTTGGGTTTGTCGTGAATGGTGTCTTCACTAACACTGTTCTTGAACCCAGTTGAGAAAAGATTAAATCTTTTTATTTAGATTTAATGAAGTGTACCAATTAAATAATATTTAATTGGAATTGAATCGATGTAGATTTTTGGGTTTATCGTGAACAGTGTTTTAAATAACACTTGTTCTTTAACCCGATAATTAATGAATGTGATTTGGGTTTGTCGTGAATGGTGTCTTCACTAACACTGTTCTTGAACCCAGTTGAGAAATGATTAAATCTTTTTATTTAGATTTAATGAAGTGTACCAATTAAATAATATTTAATTGGAATTGAATGAATATTGATTTTTGGGTTTATCGTGAACAGTGTTTTAAATAACACTTGTTCTTTAACCCGATAATTAATGAATGTGATTTGGGTTTGTCGTGAATGGTGTCTTCACTAACACTGTTCTTGAACCCAGTTGAGAAAAGATTAAATCTTTTGATTTAGATTTGATGAAGTGTACCAATTAAATAATATTTAATTGGAATTGAATGAATATTGATTTTTGGGTTTATCGTGAACAGTGTTTTAAATAACACTTGTTCTTTAACCCGATAATTAATGGGATGTGACTTTGGGTTTATCGTGAACCGTGTTTTAAATGACACTGATTCTTTAACCCAGTCACAGATTAAAACTAAGTGGAGTTTTAATGAATCTTTAATTAGATTGAAAAGAATCGAGAATGGAGTATCACCAGTTTTGCTCCAGGCGATAGTTAAATCTTTAATTAGATTTGAATGTGAAATTTAGAAACTAACTGTCGGTTAGCCAAGCAGAATGGTTTTCTGGATATTGATCTGATGTTGGTTTCGGCCTTCGGGGTTAATATTTGGGAAATTATTCTCTTGATTAATTTACGGTTAGTGACTAATGAATTGGAATGAGGCGTATGTTGTGTTTGTGTAACACTTTTATAATATATACGCGAGTTATTCGGAAAGACCGGGTTTATCCCATTCTGAATAACTGATACGACGATAAGTCGAAGATGAAGACGATGGTCGAAGACCGGAGGTCTTCACGTCGTTTTGGGTAATTACTGATGATCTTGATTGGGCTGTACACCCAAGAAGATGGAAACAGTTAGTGATCGTCCAGACGTACTTGGAGATCGATGGATATGCGGGGTACTAGGTGCCTCCGGTTTCGTTCAGACCCAGGACGGACTTGTAAATGGACTGTGTGTCTGACATCGGATTTCATTCTGTGTGACTGATATCGGTTGCATAGGATGGTTTGCCTGTGTGGCATGCTAAGATGCAAATGATCAAGGCTTCTGTTGAAAAGCAAAGTCTTGTGGTGATGATCAAAGCACGGCCTTTGTGGCGTAGCTTTGTGTAACGTTTACCTCGCGTGTTTCACACCAGGTATGAACCAAAAACGGGAGACGGACCTCAGGGAGGACTTGCGTTTCTTTCTAGCTAAAAGTGGCGTCAGTGGTTTTACACGCCCTGACGAGTTTGACTTATGTGGTTGTTGCTGTTGCGAGGCGCCTCGGATTGATCGGTCGTTCTCGAACCGATGGAGTCATTCGTTGGCTCGTTTGCGCCCCAAAGGGCGGGGAGACGTATTGTTCAGGCATAATAATCCACATCGGTGGACCGGCCCTGACGATCCAGGGGGCAGTTGCGGCTGTTCCTGAGACATGGTAGGCTAGATTGTCTCGAATCGGTAGAGGACGATCCCTGGCCTCGGTTCATAGACGGAAATCCAATTTCCAAATACGTGACTTTGCGGTTTTATTTGTAAACCTATATATGGCGACATGATATATGGTACCCATGCCGCCTATGATTGATACTTATGATTTGAAGTTGTTTTATACAATATGCACTTATTATAGTATCAAATGATTTGTTTTAAACGTATCAAGCATTCTTTGGCTGTTATAAGGGAAAACCCTATCCCCCGGCTTGCGTTGCATTGTGTGATAGGACCTGGGTCTTATAACAGCTTCATTTTTCTTTATTTAGCATTGCGCTGTTTGTTTTATGCACTGGTATTCTTGGGAGGAAACCCGTTCCGTGTTATACGGCGTGGTCCCTTGATTTACCTAATGATTTAGAATAAAGATTAATAACTGTTTTAGTTCTCACACCAGTCACATGACTGACCTGGAGTTTATTGTTTTAACCTAAACTCTGGGTGCCCCTATTTTTGACACGGGCAGCTAGTAGTTTTGGTTTTGCAGATTTATATTCACAGGATCCTGGTTTACAGCTGGAACGATATCCGGAAAGCTTTGTATCCGTATATCTCTTCTAGTTGTGTATTGTATTATTTTTCCGCTGCTATGTAACTTATTGTTAATCTCTGATATTTCTGTGTAATATTTATTCATTTATACTCTGTATATTCTTGTAATCTGATGCATTGTTGTAATATACGATGAGATGTTCTTATGTATGCGTTATGTTGTGGCTTGTTCTCGAACTATCCGACGCTTTCCCTTACGGGGAAGTTGCGGGTCTTTACAGGTTAATTAAGTTTTTTTTTTATTATTTTATTTAAAATTATCATTGGCTTTAAAATCTAAAATAATTAATGTAGAAAGCATTATTTTAAAATATCGAATAAAAATATATATAGCCTTGTTTTCAAGAATAATGGCATTGTTATAAAAGTAAAATATGGTTTTTAACATAAAGAAAGATATGGGTTTTAACATGATAAAGATAATATTTTTATGCAAATAAAGTTGAGATTTTTATAATATAAAAGCTATGATTTTTATGTTAGAAAAGTTAAGATTTTTATTATATGTGAAGATTAAAAATATTTGATTTTTATTATGAAGTTAGCGTGATAAAAATAAGATCTTTATCATATGAACACCATTATAAAAATAGAATTTTTATCTATATAGTAGCAGTATAAAAATGTGATTTTTATATATGTAGTGAAAGTGGACAATGAAAGCGACAAAGGGTGAGAATGGCGAAGATTTCTATCAAAGAAGAGTCAAGATAATGGGATAGCTATAAGTGAGAACTTCTCACCTTTTAATTTAATTTTTCTAGTTATATATACATACTAGGATGCAGACGGTGCTTAGTAGCACCCGACACAATCGTCCACAGACCATGGACTTGTTTGTTTGATTGCATAAATTAGTTAGATGCTTTGGTTTGAATTGAATTGTTTGGTGAAATGAAATTGATTTGATTGATGTGTGAATGGCGTGGGCCTTCACTAGACCGGGGATAAGGCTAGGCCTCGTCCCGTTTCTAGTATCGTGCCGTTATGCCGCCGAAATTTTCTAAATTATGTTAGAAAAATAGAAATATCATTTTATTTAAAGAATGAAGTGAATAGAAATTCATATGTTAAAAAAAAAGGGTATTGTCGTTAAAAATATAATTTTTAACGTGAATATGAATATAGTGAATGTGAATAAATAAATATTCATTTACAAACCGGACGGTTTGTTTATGTACACCTATTTAAAGGACATTGATTGGGACGATAAATTTTACACATCGCCCAACTGCACAAATAAAATATGTGTTTGATTGTTTGAAACCCCACACGGGTGTTGGGATGAAATTTGAAGTTCACTCATCCTGATTGATTAAATATGTCGATCGATTGATTGACAGGCTGTTATAAGCGTTGAATATCTATATTTGATGCTTATACAGTGTAGTGCACTTTGGTTGATGGTTGATTATTTTTCAATGCTATTATATGTGTGTAATGTATGAAAATCCGTATAATTAACTTTATATGGTAATTGATTGGGCCTCATTCCAATTTGAAAAATAAAGAATATTATAAAATAAAAGTTCATGTGTTGACAGTACTCATTTCTTGAGATTGGTCATGTGTTGAACGAAATATTTTAGTAATAAAATTTACATCTTTATCAATATAAAATAAAAGTTCATGTGTTGACAGTACTCATCCATTGAGATTAGTCATTTGTTGAACGAAATATTTTGATAATAACAACTATTTTGAAAAAGAAATATTTGAAATAGAATATTTGAAAATAGAAATTTATGAAGCCGTGTTGATTAGATTGACGCCATTTTGACGTGAACGATATTTATATCGATTTTAAATGATTTCGAAATGAATTGAATTGAAAACGATTTCGAAATGAATTGAATTGAAAATGATTTCGAAATGAATTGAATTGAAAACGATTTCGAAATGAATTGAATTGAAAACGATTTCGAAATGAATTGAATTGAAAACGATTTCGAAATGAAATGAATTGAAAACGATTTCGAAATGAATTGAATTGAAAACGATTTCGAAATGAAATGAATATAAAACGAATTCAAATTGAATTGAAAGAAAATTGAAATGAATTCAAATTGAATTGAAATTTGAATTGAATAGAAATGAATTTTAAAACGAATTTATAAAGAAGAATTCAATTTTGATTTGAATTGAAATGGAAGTTGAAATTGCTTTTGAAACGAATTTAAAACTATTTATATAATTCGTTTTAAATAGAAATCGACGAAATATATATTATATATATTATATATATAATATAATGGCCTGAATAGAACGCGCCGCGCCGCGGCAGTTCGTGAATTTCGACCATCTATTTCAAACGGACATTACGGGAGATCCGACCGTCGGATTCTCCTAAAACCGGAACCGTTGGGTTCGTATCAAAAAGAGCTTTCTAAAGAATATTAGAAATTTGAAATCTAACGGTTGGATTTGGAGTTACGTCCAAATCAAATTTGAAAAAGGTCGCTGTAAGTGCAGTTCGATGGCCGTTGATGGAAATCGACTGTACGGGCCTTGATAAAACTATTAAAAATAATAATAATTTGTGTAAAATCATAAGAAATGATTTAGAAAGAATTGGGATGAAAAACTCCATATTTGAAAAGATAAAAATAGATTTTTATCGAAATGAACTAGTTTTGAACTAGAATTATTATTCTATTTATTTTTAAATAAATAAATTGAATTTAAAAAGGGTTTTAAAAATAACCAGAATTTCCAATTATTGCATTGGAGTGGATTTGAATCGAAATTGTCTTCGGAATATTTCGATGTTGGAATTCGTGATTATACAGATGTTGTTATGGAAATTTGAAAGATATATATTTATACGTTATTTCCAATACGACATTTGTTAATCGTAGAATTTGATATTGAATATAAGCCGATATATTTTCTATTCAGAGCCTTGTATTGAATATCGAATGTGATTTGGGTTTGTCGTGAATGGTGTCTTCACTAACACTGTTCTTGAACCCAGTTGAGAAAAGATTAAATCTTTTTATTTAGATTTAATGAAGTGTACCAATTAAATGATATTGAATTGGAATTGAATTGGTATTGATTTTTGGGTTTATCGTGAACGGTGTTTTAAATAACACTCGTTCTTTAACCCGATATTTAATGGAATGTGATTTTGGGTTTATCGTGAACCGTGTTTTAAATGACACTGATTCTTTAACCCAGTTAACGATTAAAACTAAGTGGAGTTTTAATGAATCTTTAATTAGATTGAAATAATCGAAATGGAGTATCACAGTTTTACTCCAGGCGATAGTTAAATCTTTAATTAGATTTAAACGTGAAATGGTAATTGAATTTACCGATAACACCATGGTGTTAGATATGAAGTATGACCAGTTTTACTTCATGGGATGAATAGGTTGGGATTGGGAAACTAAAACAAATGATTACTTCGGTAAGGTTCGTTAATCCCGACTAGTTTTGAATTGATATTCAAAAATAGATTAAAGAATAAATTCAAGAAATTTATCTTTGAAAAAATTAATGGGAACCTTTCCCTATGAATGTGAAATTCAGAAACTAACTGTCGGTTAGCTAAGCAGAATGGTTTCCTGGATATTGATCTGATGTTGGTTTCGGCCTTCGGGGTTAATATTTTTGGAATTATTCTCTTGACTAATTTACGGTTAGTGACTGATGAATTGGAATGAGGCGTATGTTGTGTTTGTGTAACACTTATTTAAAATATACGCGAGTTATTCGGAAAGACCGGGTTTATCCCATTCTGAATAACTGATACGACGATAAGTCGAAGATGAAGACGGTGGTCGAAAATCGGAAGTCTTCACGTCGTTTGGGTGATTACTGATGATCTTGATTGGGCTGTACACCCAAGAAGATGGAAACAGTTGGTGATCGTCCAGACGTACTTGGAGATCGATGGATATGCGCGGTACTAGGTGCCTCCGGTTTCGTTCAGACCCAGAACGGACTTGTAAATGGACTGTGTGTCTGACATTGGATTTTAGTCCGTGTGATTGATCTCTATTAAATATATATCTGTTTGGCGGTGGAGAATTTATTCTCTTGCTTAACGCCCTTCTCTGAGACGTACGAGCTCAGGGGTTATATATTGATGGATATCAAACGCATGGAGTGAATTGCCTGTGTGGCATGCCTAAGGGGCAATTGATCGAGGCTTCTGTTGAAAAGCAAAGTCTTGTGGTGATGATCAAAGCAAGGCCTTTGTGGCGTAGCTTTGTGTAACGTTTGATTCTCGAGTTTCACACCCGGTATGAACCAAAAACGGGAGACGGACCTCAGGGAGGACTTGCGTTTCTTTCTAGCTAGAAGTGGCGTCAGTGGTTTTACACGCCCTGACGAGTTTGACTTATATTGTTGTTGCTGTTGCGAGGCACCTCGGTTTGATTGGACGATCCGGGTCCGATGGAGTCATTTGTTGGCTCATTTACGCCCCATAGTGCGGAGAGACGTATTGTTCAGGCATAATAATCCACATCGGTGGACCGGCCCTGACGATCCAAGGCCCACCTGAGTCTGGGACCTGAGACATGGGCTAGATTGTCTCGAATCGGTAGAGGACTATCTTTTGCCTCGGTTCATAGACGGAAATCCAATTTCCAAATACGTGACATTTGCGGTTTTATTTGCAGAGCCTAGTATGGCGACATAGTGGGATGGGGCACTTATGCCGCCTATGATTGATACTTATGATTTGAAGTTGTTTTATACACTATGCACTTATAATAGTATCAAACGATTTGTTTTAACCGTATCAAGCATTCTTTGGCTGTTATAAGGGAAAACCCTATCCTCGGGTGCGTTGCATTATGTGATGGGACCTGGGTCTTATAACAGCTTCATTTTTCTTTATTTAGCATTGCGCTGTTTGTTTTATGCACTGGTATTCTTGGGAGGAAACTCGTTCCGTGTTATACGGCGTGGTCCCTTGATTTACCTAATGATTTAAAATAAAGATTAATAACTGTTTTAGTTCTCACACCAGTCACATGACTGACCTGGAGTTTATTGTTTTAACCTAAACTCTGGGTGCCCCTATTTTGACACGGGCAGCTAGTAGTTTTGGTTTTGCAGATTTATATTCACAGGATCCTGGTTTACAGCTGGAACGATATCCGGAAAGCTTTGTATCCGTAAATCTCCTTCTAGTTGTGTATTGTATTATTTTCCGCTGCGATGTACTTAAATGTAATTTAAATCTCTGATATTTCTGTGTAATATTTATTTGTTTATACTCTGTATATTCTTGTAATCTGATGCATTGTTGTAATATACAATGAAATGTTCTTTTATATGCGTTCTGTTGTAGCTTGTTCTCGAACTACCCGACGCTTTCCTTTACGGGGAAGTTACGGGTTTTCACAGTTGGTATCAGAGCTTTGGTTTACAGAGCTCGAGAATAAGACACATTAGAACCTTACGCAAGAATTCATCAGATATTGGATTAGTAATATCCAATTAGAATGACTCGTTAGAGATAGGATCAGTAGTATCCTAGAACGGGTGTGAAGAGTATATTTTTCAAATGAAAACATTTTTGTTTTGGAAAATCTAAATCAACTATTCGTATTTGACTAATTGTTTATATTGATTTTGGACAATTCAGTATATAAAGAATTTGCATATACGCCTTGCAAACGTATATTCAAAATTTTAATATACTGGATAGATATGGAATCACATTCTAGTCGCCCGGAGATGGTACTGATGATTGTTATGACATCATCAGTATTTATGTTCGTGTTTCGAAGGTGTGATTTTCTATATATTTCCATTAGGCTGGTGTGAGAACCAAAATTTATATATAGCTAGAATACATTGTTGTGAATTGGCATCAAAAACATGATTTTTGTATATGTATCAAATAATGAATTTGAAACTCTAATCCACTAATTGATTGATGTTTGTGTTGTTTGTTTATTTGTTTGATAATTTTTAACCATTATGCCTAATAGCATCAAATATTGAATTGTATTGAAAATTGGTCGCATTTGCTTGCATATACATATACTTATATTGAACAGGTCATAGCAAGGAGGCTAGAGCAGAGAATAAAATTTGTTTGCCTGACAAATAGGTACATGTTTACTACATAATTTACTGTTTTGTTTGGGTGATGATGATTTTATGAGCCTATTGGCTAGCCGCTTGGCTTTTTCTTTTTCTTTTTGAGATCTGAAGGACCGGGGAAGCTATTTGAAATTCCCTGATGCTCCCGGTGCAGGGGAGGTTATGGCAAAAATTTTCGAAAATTTAGGGTGTTAGCCAAATTTTTGAAAATTTGAAAATTCTCAGAAACTGAAAAGTTGGAGAATGGAAGCCAAATCGAACGTAGAGTTGATTGATCAAACCACTTTCGACTTTGTTCCTTTTCGGGGAAGAAAAGTTTTAAGTGGGGGAGATTGTAACAACCCGAAAATCTGGGCCAGTTTAAAATTATTATTTTGGCAATTTTATCGAATTTTGATTATTTAAAATGAATTATTTTAAATAATATCGACGAGAAATTTATTTTGAATATAAATCGAACGTATATATTATATACGTCGTCGTTAGAATATAAAAATTTATATATAATTATAAATAGAATTGAATATGGCGCGGTAGTTCGATAATTTGATTTCAAACTTCAATTGAATGTACCGGGTGCAAAACAATCCGGATTTTAGTGAAACCAAAAATAATGGAATCTAACTGTGGATATCTTTCCAACGAATCCGACAAATCAAAATTTCATAGCGGGAATCAAAAGATATGTCTAGTTGAAAATTCTGAATAGTCGCTATGGAATTCAGGCCCTTAAAAATGGGAATTTTGCAAACGACCTCGGATTTCGACGAAACCAGTTTTGTTGGGTCCGTGGTGTCAAGTTATTGCTAGGTTTCAATTTTCATAATTTTCCGAATCGATATGTGAGCGTGGCAAAGGAAAACGCGTTTGACCAGTTTCAGTTGATTTTAATCGACTAGAAATTGGCCATTTTTCAAACGGTCTCAGAATTCGACGAAACTAGTTTTGTTAGGACCGTATCGTCAATACGAAGCTAGAAAATATTTTTCGAGAATTTTAAAGTTCGTATGTGACCCCGGTAAATTGAAATGTGTGTTCAAATTCAATAAACATTGATTTATAATTTAAATTCAACAGAAACTGACCGTAACGGTTGAATTGGCCTACTATACATATCCCATTGTGTTCGGAATGGGTTAATTAGCTAGGAGCGACAGTATTTGGTCTCGTTTGGAGTTTGTATATAAAGTCAACTTAGGAAGGATTAAATAAAAATATATATATATATATAATATAAATAGTTTTTTTTACCCTAAATCTAATTCATTCTCAGCCGCCCCTTTTTCTAAGGAAAAACCCCGATACCCTCAGCCAAATCCACCCCGCTCTCCACCGTCCGCCGCCTAGTGTTAGCGCCGCCTCCGATTGGCCTCCCTCCGAAGCCGCTGCCCCATCTCGACCTCCTCCTTCCCCTTTTTAACCAAATTGAACCCCTTAAAGCCCCACAGCAAAACCCTAACCAACGGACCTGCCTGTTTCCCCCTACCGGGACCGACTGCGACATTCCCCCCTCCCCGCTCCAAACTCCAAAGTGCGTGTGATAATCGGTCAAAGGGTGGAGATTTTCTTTTGGGTTTCGAACGTTGGCAGCAAGTTTTGACAAAGAAGAAGGAAGAAAAGGGCAACGGCCTGATTTCAAAAGGAAGGTTAATTAAGTTTTTTTTTATTATTTTATTTAAAATTATCATTGGCTTTAAAATCTAAAATAATTAATGTAGAAAGCATTATTTTAAAATATCGAATAAAAATATATATAGCCTTGTTTTCAAGAATAATGGCATTGTTATAAAAGTAAAATATGGTTTTTAACATAAAGAAAGATATGGGTTTTAACATGATAAAGATAATATTTTTATGCAAATAAAGTTGAGATTTTTATAATATAAAAGCTATGATTTTTATGTTAGAAAAGTTAAGATTTTTATTATATGTGAAGATTAAAAATATTTGATTTTTATTATGAAGTTAGCGTGATAAAAATAAGATCTTTATCATATGAACACCATTATAAAAATAGAATTTTTATCTATATAGTAGCAGTATAAAAATGTGATTTTTATATATGTAGTGAAAGTGGACAATGAAAGCGACAAAGGGCGAGAATGGCGAAGATTTCTATCAAAGAAGAGTCAAGATAATGGGATAGCTATAAGTGAGAACTTCTCACCTTTCAATTTAATTTTTCTAGTTATATATATATACTAGGATGCAGACGGTGCTTAGTAGCACCCGACACAATCGTCCACAGACCATGGACTTGTTTGTTTGATTGCATAAATTAGTTAGATGCTTTGGTTTGAATTGAATTGTTTGGTGAAATGAAATTGATTTGATTGATGTGTGAATGGCGTGGGCCTTCACTAGACCGGGGATAAGGCTAGGCCTCGTCCCGTTTCTAGTATCGTGCCGTTATGCCACCGAAATTTTCTAAATTATGTTAGAAAAATAGAAATATCATTTTATTTAAAGAATGAAGTGAATAGAAATTCATATGTTAAAAAAAAAGGGTAGTGTCATTAAAAATATAATTTTTAACGTGAATATGAATATAGTGAATGTGAATAAATAAATATTCATTTACAAACCGGACGGTTTGTTTATGTACACCTATTTAAAGGACATTGATTGGGACGATAAATTTTACACATCGCCCAACTGCACAAATAAAATATGTGTTTGATTGTTTGAAACCCCACACGGGTGTTGGGATGAAATTTGAAGTTCACTCATCCTGATTGATTAAATATGTCGATCGATTGATTGACAGGCTGTTATAAGCGTTGAATATCTATATTTGATGCTTATACAATGTAGTGCACTTTGGTTGATGGTTGATTATTTTTCAATGCTATTATATGTGTGTAATGTATGAAAATCCGTATAATTAACTTTATATGGTAATTGATTGGGCCTCATTCCAATTTGAAAAATAAAGTATATTATAAAATAAAAGTTCATGTGTTGACAGTACTCATTTCTTGAGATTGGTCATGTGTTGAACGAAATATTTTAGTAATAAAATTTACATCTTTATCAATATAAAATAAAAGTTCATGTGTTGACGGTACTCATCCATTGAGATTAGTCATTTGTTGAACGAAATATTTTGATAATAACAACTATTTTGAAAAAGAAATATTTGAAATAGAATATTTGAAAATAGAAATTTATGAAGCCGTGTTGATTAGATTGACGCCATTTTGACGTGAACGATATTTATATCGATTTTAAATGATTTCGAAATGAATTGAATTGAAAACGATTTCGAAATGAATTGAATTGAAAATGATTTCGAAATGAATTGAATTGAAAACGATTTCGAAATGAATTGAATTGAAAACGATTTCGAAATGAATTGAATTGAAAACGATTTCGAAATGAAATGAATTGAAAACGATTTCGAAATGAATTGAATTGAAAACGATTTCGAAATGAAATGAATATAAAACGAATTCAAATTGAATTGAAAGCAAATTGAAATGAATTCAAATTGAATTGAAATTTGAATTGAATAGAAATGAATTTTAAAACGAATTTATAAAGAAGAATTCAATTTTGATTTGAATTGAAATGGAAGTTGAAATTGCTTTTGAAACGAATTTAAAACTATTTATATAATTCGTTTTAAATAGAAATCTACGAAATATATATTATATATATTATATATATAATATAATGGCCTGAATAGAACGCGCCGCGCCGCGGCAGTTCGTGAATTTCGACCATCTATTTCAAACGGACATTACGGGAGATCCGACCGTCGGATTCTCCTAAAACCGGAACCGTTGGGTTCGTTTCAAAAAGAGCTTTCTAAAGAATATTAGAAATTTGAAATCTAACGGTTGGATTTGGAGTTACGTCCAAATCAAATTTGAAAAAGGTCGCTGTAAGTGCAGTTCGATGGCCGTTGATGGAAATCGACTGTACGGGCCTTGATAAAATTATTATAAATAATAATAATTTGTGTAAAATCATAAGAAATGATTTAGAAAGAACTGGGATGAAAAACTCCATATTTGAAAAGATAAAAATAGTTTTTTATCGAAATGAACTAGTTTTGAACTAGAATTATTATTCTATTTATTTTTAAATAAATAAATTGAATTTAAAAAGGGTTTTAAAAATAACCAGAATTTCCAATGATTGCATAGGAGTGGATTTGAATCGAAATTGTCTTCGGAATATTTCGATGTTGGAATTCGTGATTATACAGATGTTGTTATGGAAATTTGAAAGATATATATTTATATCGTTATTTCCAATACGACATTTGTTAATCGTAGAATTTGATATTGAATATAAGCCGATATATTTTCTATTCAGAGCCTTGTATTGAATATCGAATGTGATTTGGGTTTGTCGTGAATGGTGTCTTCACTAACACTGTTCTTGAACCCAGTTGAGAAAAGATTAAATCTTTTTATTTAGATTTAATGAAGTGTACCAATTAAATGATATTGAATTGGAATTGAATTGGTATTGATTTTTGGGTTTATCGTGAACGGTGTTTTAAATAACACTCGTTCTTTAACCCGATAGTTAATGGAATGTGATTTTGGGTTTATCGTGAAACGTGTTTTAAATGACACTGATTCTTTAACCCAGTTAACGATTAAAACTAAGTGGAGTTTTAATGAATCTTTAATTAGATTGAAATAATCGAAATGGAGTATCACCAGTTTTACTCCAGGCGATAGTTAAATCTTTAATTAGATTTAAACGTGAAATGGTAATTGAATTTACCGATAACACCGTGGTGTTAGATATGTAGTATGACCAGTTTTACTTCGTGGGATGAATAGGTTGGGATTGGGGAATTAAAACAAATGATTACTTCGGTAAGGTTCGTTAATCCCGACTAGTTTTGAATTGATATTCAAAAATAGATTAAAGAATAAATTCAAGAAATTTATCTTTGATAAAATTAATGGGAATCTTTCCCTATGAATGTGAAATTCAGAAACTAACTGTCGGTTAGCTAAGCAGAATGGTTTCCTGGATATTGATCTGATGTTGGTTTTGGCCTTCGGGGTTAATATTTGTGGAATTATTCTCTTGATTAATTTACGGTTAGTGACTGATGAATTGGAATGAGGTTTATGTTGTGTTTGTGTAACACTTATTTAAAATATACGCGAGTTATTCGGAAAGACCGTGTTTATCCCATTCTGAATAACTGATACGACGATAAGTTGAAGATGAAGACGGTGGTCGAAGACCGGAAGTCTTCACGTCGTTTGGGTGATTACTGATGATCTTGATTGGGCTGTACACCCAAGAAGATGGAAACAGTTGGTGATCGTCCAGACGTACTTGGAGATCGATGGATATGCGCGGTACTAGGTGCCTCCGGTTTCGTTCAGACGCAGAACGGACTTGTAAATGGACTGTGTGTCTGACATTGGATTTTAGTCCGTGTGATTGATCTCTATTAAATATATATCTATTTGGCGGCGGAGAATTTATTCTCTTGCTTAACGCCCTTCTCTGAGACGTACGAGCTCAGGGGTTATATATTGATGGATATCAAACGCATGGAGTGAATTGCCTGTGTGGCATGCCTAAGGGGCAATTGATCGAGGCTTCTGTTGAAAAGCAAAGTCTTGTGGTGATGATCAAAGCAAGGCCTTTGTGGCGTAGCTTTGTGTAACGTTTGATTCTCGAGTTTCACACCCGGTATGAACCAAAAACGGGAGACGGACCTCAGGGAGGACTTGCGTTTCTTTCTAGCTAGAAGTGGCGTCAGTGGTTTTACACGCCCTGACGAGTTTGACTTATGTTGTTGTTGCTGTTGCGAGGCGCCTTGGTTTGATCGGACGATCCGGGTCCGATGGAGTCATTTGTTGGCTCATTTATGCCCCATAGGGCGGAGAGACGTATTGTTCAGGCATAATAATCCACATCGGTGGACCGACCCTGACGATCCAAGGCCCACCTGAGTCTGGGACCTGAGACATGGGCTAGATTGTCTCGAATCGGTAGAGGACTATCTTTTGCCTCGGTTCATAGACGGAAATCCAATTTCCAAATACGTGACATTTGCGGTTTTATTTGCAGAGCCTAGTATGGCGACATAGTGGGATGGGGCACTTATGCCGCCTATGATTGATACTTATGATTTGAAGTTGTTTTATACACTATGCACTTATAATAGTATCAAACGATTTGTTTTAACCGTATCAAGCATTCTTTGGCTGTTATAAGGGAAAACCCTATCCTCGGCTGCGTTGCATTGTGTGATGGGACCTGGGTCTTATAACAGCTTCATTTTTCTTTATTTAGCATTGCGCTGTTTATTTTATGCACTGGTATTCTTGGGAGGAAACCCGTTCCGTGTTATACGGCGTGGTCCCTTGATTTACCTAATGATTTAAAATAAAGATTAATAACTGTTTTAGTTCTCACACCAGTCACATGACTGACCTGGAGTTTATTGTTTTAACCTAAACTCTGGGTGCCCCTATTTTGACACGGGCAGCTAGTAGTTTTGGTTTTGCAGATTTATTTTCACAGGATCCTGGTTTACAGCTGGAACGATATCCGGAAAGCTTTGTATCCGTATATCTCCTTCTAGTTGTGTATTGTATTATTTTCCGCTGCGATGTACTTAAATGTAATTTAAATCTCTGATATTTCTGTGTAATATTTATTTGTTTATACTCTGTATATTCTTGTAATCTGATGCATTGTTGTAATATACAATGAAATGTTCTTTTATATGCGTTCTGTTGTGGCTTGTTCTCGAACTACCCGACGCTTTCCTTTACGGGGAGTTACGGGTTTTCACATCAGTCATGGGACTGGTGTGAGAACTAAAACAGTTATTTAAAACTTTACTTTAAATCAGATATATCTAGGGACCACGCCGTATAACACGGAACGGATTTCCTCCCAAGAATACCAGTGCATATAATAAAACAGCGCAATGCTTTTTGGAAAAATGAAGCTATTATAAGACCTAAGTCCTATCACACAGTGCAACGCAAGCCGAGGGATAGGGTTTTCCCTTATAATAGCCAAACATGCTTAGTACGTTTAAAACAAATCATTTGATACTATTATAAGTGTATAGTGTCAAAACAATTTCAAATCATAAGTATCAATCATAGATGGCATCGATACCATATATCATGTCGCCATACTAGTTCTACAATTAAAACCGCAAAATCACATATTTGGAAATTAGATTTCCATCGTGAACCAAGGCAAAAGATAGTCCTTACCGAATTCGAGACGCTCTAGCCCGTGTCTCAGGCACAGCCGCAACCGTACCTTGGATCGTCAGGGCCGGTCCACACGGAGTGGATTATAATGCCTGAACAATGCGTTTCCCCGCCCTATGGGGTAAATGGCTCCATCGGACCCGGATCGTCCGATCTAACTGAGGCGCCTCGCAATAGTAACAACCACATAAGTCAAACTCATCAGGGCGTGTAAAACCACTGACGCCACTACTAGCTAGAAAGAAACGCATGCCCTCCCTGATGTCCTCTCCCGTTTCTGGTTCATACCGGGGTGTGAGGGTCGCGAATTCACGTTATACACAAAGCTACGCCACAAAGGCGGTGCTTTGATCATCACCACAAGACTTTGCTTTTCAACAGAAGCCTTGATCACTGCATCTTAGCATGCCACACAGGCAATTCACACCGTGCAACTGATGGCCATCAATCACACAGAATAAATTCCAATGTCAAACACACAGTCCATTTGCAAGTCCGTTCTGGGTCTGAACGAAACCAGAGGCACTATATACCTCGCAAACCCATCGATCTCCACATACGTCTGGACGATCACCACTCATTATCCATATTTCGGGATGCCTCCCAATTAGGACATCAGTTACCAACCAAACGCGGTGAAGATTTCTGGTCTTCAACCACCGTCTTCATCTTCGATTTCTTATCGTCGATTCAGTTATTCAGAATGGGATAAACCCGGTCTTTCTGAGCAACTGGCGTATATAATAAACACGTGCTACACAAACACCCATACGCCATATTACAGTTCATTAGTCACCAACCGTAAATCAGTAAGAGAACGATTTCCCAAATATTAACCCCGAAGGCCGAAACCAACATCAGATCAAAACCCAAGAAACCATTCGACTTAGCCAACCTTCAGTTAGTTTCTAAATTTCACATTCTTAAGGAAAGATTCCCATTAATTTTATCAAAAATAATTTCCTTTAATATTCTTTAATCATCCTTTGAAAATCAATTCAAACCAAATTTTGGTTTATCCAACTAGTCGGGATTAACGAACCTTACCGAAGTAATCATTTGTTCTAATTTCTCAATCCCAACCTATTCATCCTATGAAGTAAAACTGGTAATACTTCATATCTAACACCATGGTGTTATCGGTAAATTCAATTACCATTTCACATTCAAATCTAATTAAAGATTTAACTATCGCCTGGAGCAAAACTGGGGATACTCCTTTCTCGATCTTTTCAATCTAATTAAACATTCATTAAAACTCCACTTAGTTTTAATCTTTAACTGGGTTAAAGAATCAGTGTCATTTAAAACACGGTTCACGATAAACCCCAAAATCACATCACATTTCAATCAGTCCCTAACCGTAAAATAGTAAGTGAACAATTCCCTAAGTATTAACCCTGAAGTCCAAAACCAACATCAGACAAATACCCCAGAAACCATTCAACTTAACTAACCTCCAGTTAGTTTCTGATTTTCTTAACTCCTTTGGGTCTAAGAACAGTATTATTGAAGATACCATTCATGACAACCCAAAATCACATTTCATTAATTATCGGGTTAAAGAACAGTGTCATTTAAAACACAGTTCACGATAAACCCAAAAATCAATTCCAATTCAATTCCAATTCAATTCCAATTAAATATCATTTAATTGGTACACTTCATTAAATCTAAATAAAAAGATTTAATCTTTTTCTCAACTGGGCTTAAGAACAGTGTTAATGAAGAAACCATTCGCGACAAACCCAAATCACATTTGATATTAAATACAAGGCTCTGAATAGAAAATATATCGGCTTATATTCTGTAATAACCCGGAAAATGTGAACCAATTTAAAAATTTTATAACTGGTTATTGTCAAAGAAATTAAACAATTGAAATAGCATATCTCAATAAAGTAATGGATTGGAGATAGTAAGGCAGTTTGAAAATTTGAACACAAACTTTGTCTGACTGTACTGGGTGGAAAATATAACCATTTTAGTGAAACCAAAAATATTTAAATCTGTTTATGAATACCTTTCTAACGAATCTGAAAAATCGAAGTTTCATAGTAGGAATCAAAAGTTATGGCCAAATGAATTTTCAGAAAGGTTGCTATATAGAATGTATAGCCCTTGAAAATAGATATTTTGCATATGACCTCGGAATTCGACGAAACCACTTTTGTTGGATCCGGGATGTCAAACTATTGCTAGATTTCAAATTTCATAATTTTTGAAGCTAGTATGTGAGCGGGGCAAAGGAAAATATGATTGGTCAATTTCTATTAAAATGGGTCGACCTGAAAATAGACATTTTGCATACGATCTCAGAATTCGACGAAACTGGTTTTGTTGGGACCATATCTTCAAATCAAAGCTAGATTTATTTTTCCGGAATTTTTCGATTCAGTTTGTGGCCCTGGCAAATTGAAATGTACGTTCAAATTGAATATTAAATGTTTTATACTTTAATTTGAAAAATAACTGACTGTAACAGTCGAATTGGCCAACGAAACATATCCCATTATGTCCGAAATGGGGGTATTTAGCTAGGGCGACAGTCGTTGGGTTGAAATTGGCGTACGTTTGTTCAAACGGTTATTTTGGGAATTTAAAATTGAAATATAATAGGAAATATCCTTCATTTTCTCTCTCTTCAGAAAAATTAGTCAAACCCCCAGGAACGAACAACGAAACTAGCTCAAAACTTCCAGGACTGATAGCCGCTGCCACAGGCGTTTTCGCCACCCCCTCCAGTTGGCTTTTCAGTTCGCCTTCCCCTCCTCTTTCAATCAATTCAAGCCTCATCTGAATTCGTTTGGTATCTGCGTCGAATTTCAGCTAGGAAGTTACCACCTTTGGAGCGCCGCCGAGCATCAGTGGGGCCATCGAGTTCGCTGCCATCACAGGCACTGGAAAGCCGGTTCGAAGCTCTTCGACGTTGCAGCATCTGATCGTGACGATACTTCACGGATTGATCGTGAATTTAAAACCTAGTTTCGAAGGTTTGAAAAACATATCTACTTTGAAAATTCTGAATTGAAAATAACACTTTTAAGTGTTGCAAAACTTTGAAAAATCATATCTTTTTAGTGTGTTAACGAAATTCGATGAAACAGGAAACATCGGGACCGCAAGGAGGCTCTCTACCATCTAGCAGAAGTCGCGGATTTTTCTGATCTACATACGATTTTTAGCACTTCAAAAACCAATGTGAGGAATCTAAATTAAATTGTGTGAATGGAATCGTGTTGTATAAATTATATAAGCGAAGTGTAAATTTTATACGCATTGTATACCTCATGTACATGTGTTGTATAAGTTATATTAGCGATGTATAAATTATACAAGCGTTGTATGAAACATATATGCTTTGAATTGTGATGAAATGCAAGTGAAATATAGAAATAATATATATATATATATATATATACACACACACACTCCCCTCGTCCACAGACCATGGACGATATTTATTGCTTGTGATTGGCGTGAAATTATATAGTATGACAAATGGTTGGAAATAATTGTTTGTGGTTGATATTGTGGTTGAAAAATACCTTTGTGGTTGAAAAATACCTTTGTGGTTGAAAAATACCCTCTTGTGGTTGAAACAAATTAGAATAGGATTATGGAAATGAAAATAAAACATGCCGCCTGCGTGCGAACTATATGCATGATTCCCCATTGTCAAAAACCGCGAGGTTTTAAGGTAGAGCAAGGAGCCGTACTAGGGACGGTCCCGGTTTTAACTACCCTGCCGTTATTCTGCCGAAATTTTCTGAAATATTCATGTGTTAGAATAATTTTCATTTGTAGAAATTAATTACATATGTTGAATCCAATATTCATGTGTTAAATTGAAATTCATTCGTTGAATCAAAATTCATGTGTTGAATGTTATTTGAATTTTAAATAAATAGATTTAACGATAAAAATCACATTTTTATATATATACCAACTATAGAGAATATTCATGCGTTGAATTGAAATTCATTCGTTGAATTGAAAATTCATGTGTTGAATGTTATTCTAATTTTAAATTAATAGATTTAATAATAAAAATCAAATTTTTATATATATACAAACTATAGAGAATATTCATGTGTTGAATTGAAATTCATTCGTTGAATTGAAAATTCATGTGTTGAATGTTATTCGAATTTTAAATAAATAGATTTAACGATAAAAATCACATTTATATATATATACAAACTATAGAGAATATTCATGTGTTGAATTGAAATTCATTCGTTGAATCGAAATTCATGTGTTGAATGTTATTCGAATTTCAAATAAATAGATTTAACGATAAAAATCACATTTTCATATATATACAAACTATAGGGAATATTCATGTGTTGAATTGAAATTCATTCGTTGAATTGAAAATTCATGTGTTGAATGTTATCCGTATTTTGAAATAAATTGAATAGACAATAAAAATTACATTTTTATTTTGAATATGAAGTGTTAATAACATCCACGTGTTGAATAAATATTTTTGATGATAAAAATATTTCTTTTATCATGGATACGCTTTGATAAAAATACACACGTGTTGAAATAAGTATTAGTTCGCCAGAAATATTATTTTTAGCTTTGTTCTGCATATATATACATGTGTCGAACAAGGAAAATGGATTAACTGTAGAGTAAAGAAATTATTTGCGTGTCCGACAAATAGGTAAGCCTTGATGAGTTGGCTGCGCAATTTTATTTTTATATCAACTCCTGTGAATGCCATTGAATGCGGAGTGCTGGTTATTCTGTGTGAAATAATAAACATCGCCATAGGATAGTAACAATTAATTTTGAACTACACTACATGGCATGCTCCTTGACTATAGGCATACTTCATCATATTCCACATAGCATTTGGAGCTTATGTGACGAGGTGGAAGATTTACCATACGAGCGAGAGGCTTGTATGGCGATGATTATATACTACAGGTTAAACTAATGACTGATATGGACTGTATAAAATATAACGATAAATTGCCAAATTAATAAAAAAAAACACACGTGTCTGGAGTTGACAATAATCATGTCTCTCTAGTCATTAGATACGGCACATGGACTATTTATTCCCACACGGGACGAGGTGACGAGGATTTATCCTCTGGAGTAATTAAAAATACATGCTCCCTCAGGCTTGACAGGGTGACGAGAATTTATTCTCTGGAGTTATTATCTATACACGCTCCCCTGTAAACACCAGAATATATCACTATAAATATGTGGATGCTTTATAGGATTTATTGGGTACTTAACACGGCCCAATAAATTTCCAAACCCCTTCCCATACAAAGGAGGTTATGGCGAAATTTTTCGAAATATTAAGGTGTTAGTGAAATATTTGAAGTGAAAACGATATGGAATTTAAAGAATGAACTATATTTATATATATATATATATATAAATATAAATAGAATTGAAAGGAATCGAAGCCATGCAGTTCGTGTTTTGAAATCATAATTTGAATCGATTAGTACGAGAGATCCGACCATCGGATTTCCCCGAAACCGCAACCGTTAGGTTCGCCTTGGAAATATCTTTCCAACGGCACCACTTTGCAAAAATCCAACGGTTGGATTGTCTGGAATGTTTAATTCAAATCGGAAGAAAAACAGCGCCAGAATCGTATATATTTATATATAAATATAAATTTAATTAAATTAAATCGAACAACGACACTGTAGTTCGAATTTTGAAACCGTAACTTCAAACGACTAGAGTGGAAGATCCGACTGTCGGATTTTCACGAAACTGGAACCGTTGGGTTCGCTTTGGGAATATCTTTCTAGTGGTATAGACTTTGTAGAAATCCAACGGTTAGATTTTCCGATATGTGTAAAACAAATAAGGGGAAAAACAGTGCCACGGCACGACCTGAAACGTCGTTTAATTGAATATGGCCACTTTTAAATAAATAAAAATGGTGAAAAATCGTTATAAAATATTTTAAGCAACATAGATTGGAAATAAACCAATTTGGCTTGATCTGCTTGATATTTGATGGTTGTATATGTTTGACACAAAAATTATACTAAAGAACTGAAATATGAATGTCGAATAATATAACCATGGAAAGAATTGATTTGAATTCTAATTATACGTGAATTATTTGAAAAGGCCGATCTAACCCTCATTTCAAATAATTGATCGAACGATTCGAAGGCGAAAATACAAAGACGATTCAAGACCGACGATCTTAGTATCAGTTGGATGGGCGCTACTGAGGTTCCTGATTGGAGTAGCTACCGTGAAGGAACGGAAGTAGTAGCCGTCTGAACGTATGTGTTGATTGTACGGATATACGAGGAATTTGACGCCTCCAGTTTCGTTCAGACCCAGAACGGACTTGAAGATGGACTGTGTGTCTGACATTGGATTTTGTTCTATACTGATTGATCTCTGTTAAATATATATCTGTTTGGCGGCGGAGAATTTATTCTTTTGCTTAACGCCCTTCTCTGAGACGTACGAGCTCAGAGGTTATATATCGATAGAAATCAGTCGTATGGGGTGGATTGCCTATGTGGCATGCCAAGATGCAGTGATCAAGGATTCTTTTGCAAAGCAAAGTCTTGTGTTCGATGACCAAAGCACAGCCTACATGGCCTGGCTTTGTGTATAGCGTGGATTCGCGAGCCTCACACCTCGGTATGAGTTAAAAACGGGATAAGGACTACGGGGAAAGCACAACGTTTCTTTCTAGCTATGGTGGTGTCAGTGACCTACCAGCCCTGACATTTATATCTACTTTTCACCTATGTGGTTGTTGGAATGCGAGGCACCTCGATTTTAGGTCTGTAAGGACCGGGAAACGTGTGTTCAGGAATACTAATCCACTAACGTAAGTGTGGACCGGCCCTGAAGATCCAAGGGTTACCCAGAGTGTGTAGTCCTGAGGCATTTGCTAGAATGTCTCGAAGCGGAGAGGAGCTTGCCCCTTGCTTTGACTCATGACGGAAATCCAATTCCCAATACGAAATGACAGATTTGATTGTACAACTAGTATGGCGACATAGTGGTATGGGGCACTTATGCCGTCTATGATTGATATTTATGATGCTATTCGGTTTTGAAACATATATGCACTAGTAATAATATCAAATGATTTTGCTTTACACGTATTAAGCATATTTGGCCATTATAAGGTAAAACTCTATCCTTCGGCTTGCGTTGCATTGTATGATGGGACTTGAGTCTTATAATGGCTACATTCTTTTTAAAAGCATTGCGTTGTTTTAAAGAATTTACTTTGTTTTAAATGCACCAGCAATCACTGGAGTAAACCCGTCCCGCGAAAGTGGTGTGGTCCTATGATTTGCTTATTACTGTTGTTTAAATTGTTATGTAGATTTCTCATACCAGTCCCCATGACTGACTCGTTGTTTGTTTCACCTTGCAAACTCGGGTGCCCTCATTTTCACATGGGCAGCCTAGTTCACAGATGACAGGTTTTTTTGGCTCAGCACTGTAGTATGGAGTGCACTTTTGGCTCATGGCGAGGCTGACTTCACCGAGATGACTTTGACATTTTCCGCCATTATTGTATTTATATTATGATTCCGCCACAGGCGATGCAGACTGTTTTACTTCCCGTATTTATTGTCGTATGTATATGTACCGCCTTCGGCGATGTAGACTGATACCCTTATTATGTCTCACTGTATGTATATATTCCGCCTATGGCGATGGTGACTGATCATTCCCCTTTTATTTACTAAGTTATATCCTACGTTGTGCTATTCTAATGTTGTTAAATATTATGATTCCACTGTCATATCTATGTAAAATTATTCTATTTATTGTTTTTGCTATTATCTGTACTCTGCTATGATGATTGATGTGTTATATTCCAATGATTATCCTTAACACCGTCACACGGATTTTGGGATCGTCACATATTCCATATCAAATTCGACGACCAACAAATATCGTATTGGAAATAACGATATATATATCTTTCAAATTTCCATAACAATATCTGTATAATCGCGAAATCCAACATCGAAATAATCCAAAGACAATTTCGATTCAAATCCATTCCAATTCAATTATTGGAAATTCTGGTTACTTTTGAAACCCTTTTTCAAATTCAATTTATTTATTTAAAAATAAATAGAATTATAATTCTAGTTCAAAACTAGTTCATTTCGATAAAAATCTATTTTTATCTTTTCAAATATGGAGTTTTTCATCCCAAATCTTCACAAATCATTTCCTATGATTTTACACAAATTATTACTATTTTTAATAATTTTATCAAGGCCCGCACAGTCGATTTCCATCAATGGCCATCGAACTGCACTTACAGCGACCTTTTCCAAATTTGATTTGGACATAATTCCAAATCCAACCATTAGATTTCAAATTTCTAATATTCGTTAGAAAGCTCTTTTCGATACGAACCCAACGGTTCCGGTTTCAGGAGAATCCGATAGTCGGATCTCCCGTAATAGCCGTTTGAAGTCAATGGTCGAAATTCGCGAACTGCCGCAGCGTGGCGCATTCTATTCAGGCCATTATATTATATATATAGTATATATATAATATATACTTCGTCGATTTTCTTTTAAAACATATTTTATAAATCGTTTTAAATTTGTTTTCAAAACGATTTCAACTTCCATCTCAAATTCAAATTCAAATCAAAATTGAACTTTCCCTTACAAATTCGTTTTAAATTAATTTCAAATTGATTTTAATTCAAATCGATTTTCAGTTCAATTTCAATACGTTTTAAACTCAATCCAAAACGATTTCAATTCTATTTCAGTCTAATTCGAATTTCAATTCTATTCAGTTTAATTCAAATTTCAATTCTTTCAATTTAATTCGAATTTCTATTCTTTTCAATATAATTCGAATTTCTATTCTTTTCAATATAATTCGAATTTCATTTCAAAATATTCGATTTTAAAATCACTTTTCAATATTCGTTAATAAAACGAATATAATCGATATAAATATCGTTCACGTCAAAATGGCGTCAATCTAATCAACACGGCTTCATATATTCTATTTTCAAATATTCTATTTCAAACATTTCTTTTTCAAATATTTCTATTCAAATATTTCTTTTTCAAATATTTCTATTCAAATATTTCTTTTTCAAAACAGGAATGAGGCCCAATCAATTACCATATAATGTTAATTATATGGATTTTCTACAACACATGTATACAATAACAACGATGAATAATCAACCATCATCCAAAGTGCATTCTACACTGTATAAGCATCAAATATAAATATTCAACGCTTATAACAGTCTGTCAATCAATCAATCGACATACAACTAAACAATCGGGATTCGTGTATGTCAAATATCATTCCAATACCCGTGTGGGGTTTCAAACAATCAAACACAGATTTTATTTGTGCAGTTGGGCGATGTGTAAAATTTATCGTCCCAATCAATATCAGTCAAATCAGTGTATATAAACAAATCACCGATTTGTTTATAAATATTTATTTTATGTACACGTTAAAAATTCTATTTTCAACTATAAAATATTTTTAACTATATAAATATTTTATTTCATTTCACATCACATCACACAATCAACTACACATCAAAATCAAACAAACAAGCATACAAGCCGTCCATGGTCTGTGGACGATGGGTGTCGGGTGCTACTAAACACAGTCTGCATCCTAGTATATATTTCAACTAGAAAAATAAATAAAAGGTGAGGAGTTCTAACAGAGGGTTCCACTCCGCCGTGCTTTGCTGTTGAATTGCTGAACCGCCTGAATCCATCTGAAATTCCAATGCAGTTCTTTTCACGCTGTTCAAATAAAAATTATATTTTTATTGCTTCATTCAATAAATAAAAATCAAATTTTTATTCTTACTTTATATATTTTTCAATGCTTCATTCTATATAAAAAATATATCTTTATATTTCTACTTCATATACAAAGATCGAATTTTTATCTATATAAAAATTTCAACTTATATTTTGAATAAAATCATTTTTTATATTGTTAATTCACTACCACACATATAAAGATCGTATTTTTATAATCTCTACTATATAAAGATAAGATTTTTATGTTCTCCATTATATAAAAATCATATTTTTATTGCTACCTCTACTTTAAAAAAATCATATTTTTATATCTCCTACATAATAATGATCGAATCTTTAATACTTCTATAATGTAAATTCATATTTTTAATCTTCTACTAATATAAAAATTATATTTTTAACCTCCTACATAATTAAAAATTATATTTTTAACCTCTTAATGTCATATTACATATAAAACTGATTTTTTTCAATTTAAAACTTATTCATATTATATAAAGATAGAAGAATAATAAATAAAGCAAAATAGAGCTTAAAGTGGTCTAGGAAAATGGGGAGGGGCGCTGTTGTAATGACCCGCATTGGCAGAGGTATTATAATTAATTTATTTAATTATATATCGTGAGGTAGGAAATTAAATCGTCGTTTAATTAAATTATAGTGAATATTTAATTAATTTAAATAATAAATTAAATAATATATTTAATTCAGAAATAACCAGAAATAGTGAATTGACGATATAATGTGAACTGGGTCATACCCAAGATTTTGTTCAGCTTAGAGTTGAGATATATTAGCGAATATATTCAATCGACGACAGTTTGAATGTATAATTATAATATAATTAAAATAGAGCTTGAAATGGCGCGGCAGTTCGCTATTTGGCAATTCGAACTTCAACTGAATGTACAGGATTCGTTTTAAGCCGGATTTCTGTGAAACAAGAAACGTGTGGAGCTGGTGGAGTATATCTTTCTAGTGGAAGAGAAAAATCGGTATTTCGTCATGTAGATTTTGACTTACGTCCAAATCAAATTTTAGAAAAGTCGTTTTGGAATTCCTTTATAATTTGCGACGCTTTATATACGTTATAAAAGGATTTTTCGATATAAACTGAATATCGATAAATCTAAAATCTGAAATATCAAACTGTAAATTCTGATATGATATTCTGGAGCTATACGATATCATATGTGAAGATATACGATAATATAAATTTATTTATATTTTATATAAATATATTTATATACTTAAATGGGTCATTCAGAGCTTTAAAAATAGTCGGTTTTGCAAACGAAGTCGGAATTCAACGAAACTAATTTTGTTAGGTCCGCAATATCAAATAGTTGCTAGATGTCAGTTTTCAGGATTTTTAGAGTCATTGTGTGGCCGTATGGATTTTTAGAGTGAGAAACAGTTAGTATTTTGACAGTTAAAAATATGTTGTGTGAACAAACGAAGTCGGAATTCGAGAAACCAGTTTCGTTGGGACCGTAATGTCAAACTCTAGCTGCATGTCCAGTTTGGTGATTTTTGGGTATCATAGATGGTCATAGGAATTTTTAGAAGATTGAAACAAGAATAAAATAAAATATATAAAAAAATATCCTACCTAATTTCTAAGGTCAAAACAATGGCCACACACCAATTCTTTTCAACCACAACTCTCAACAACCCTCTCCTATAAAATCAAAAGTAAGCCGCCGCTCAGATTTTGGTTAACACAGTAAACATTTCATCTTCTAAAATCTAAAACAGATCAAATAAAAGTCCATAAATCTTGGGATGATGTTATGTGAGATCGGCCAGGCCTTAGCTTTCAGTCCATACCACTTATGCTTGGTTCGACGCACATCTGGGGAGTTCGACAGTAAACGCTTGGAATTAGGGTAACTAATTTATTGATATAGAAGGCATCGAGTATGGTTTGGGTAGTATTTTTGAAAAAATGAGGTGATTTCGAGTTGGTAGGAGGATTTGTGTTGGATTCTGGCAGTTTTGATGTCGCTCGAGCATTTGGGGTCGACAGAACTACTGTGCGACGCGTTTTCCAAGAGGCCACCGGGTTTGTGTTTGAGGGTACAGGGTGGTGGAGGATCGGACGAGGAGAATGTTGGTGTTTTCGGTTTCGGGTTTCGATTGAGAGATGGAGGAGAACGGGGAGGATGAAAGTGGTGTAATGGCTTTGAGAAGCCACGGTGAATACACGATATTGGTTTGGGGAAGAAGAGGTTGGCGGTTCAGGCTGTATGGGTGGTGCGTGGGCCAGATTTGAATGTGAGGCCCATTTTCATTGTTTTTATTTCTTTTAAAACTCAAGTTTAACTAAATAATGTATTCAATTTTATAAAAAAAAATCATATCTCATCCATACGAGGTCAGAATCGAGAACCGTAAGTTGTGTTGGGATCGTATGGACGAGCACAACACAATGAGACTGACCGGGAGTGAATCCGAGCTCATTACAATTTATGGCAAAATAAATTTTCCGATATAAATCAATGACAATTATCGTTATTAACGATGATAGTCCAACGTGAGTAAAACTCACCAACTCTGAACAGTTATATTTTTATAATGTATTCTTAGAACTGTTGATCATCTATTGATTGCTGTGTGTTGACTGTTTGATTGAACTGCTAGTCAGTTAGTTGAATTTCTATATTGATTCTATTTAACAGAATATATCATATGGAACTGAAAGTGATGTTATCTATATTGTCTAACATCTGTGATGCAGGGAAACAGGTTGGAGGAATCCAACTGGATTCCTCAACAGTTATTTTATTGTTTTTCATATATTGTTATATGATGTGATATAAAATCCGTGGGCGATTATATGTACTTGGACGATAATGAACATCGTGATTTGATATGATTGAATACCATAACATACCAAAATGTTGATAAGGAATTATTTCAAAGTGATATTGAAATAAAAATATTGTAAATGGAATATTTATAAATAAGGAATATTTATAAAATTTGGAATATTTAGAAATAGGAGATATTTTAAAAAGGAAAACATTTTCTTTTTGAATGGAAAGGCCTATGTGGCGGGTTTGGGGATTTTCCCGATGCTCCCGATACAAAGGAGGTTATGGCGAATTTTCCCGGGAATTTAAGGAGTTAGAATATTTTTAAGAATAAATTTGAAAAGGGAATATTTGCAAACCATTTGCAAATAGAATAAAATAGAGAAAAGAAATATTTGTAAACCATTTACAAATAGAATTGAAAGGGGAATATTTAGAAAATAAATAGAGTTAATAAAAAGGAAATTGGTTTATAAAGGAAACCGTTATAAAAAGGAAAACGTTATTAAAAGGACATTTTTAATGTGAAGAACTATTACTAATAGTAAATCTTTATAAATGAATAAACGTGTTAAAAAGGGGATCTTTTTTTAAAATGGATAAACGTTATCAAAAGGAGAAATCGAATATGGTATTCGAAGTTAGTAATCGAATATGGTATTTGAAGTTAGTTAATCGAATATGGTATTCGAAGTTAGTTAATCGAATATGGTATTCGAAAGTTAGTTAATCGAATATGGTATTCGAAGTTAGTAATCGAATATAGTATTCGAAAGTTAGTTAATCGAATATGGTATTCGAAGTTAGTTAATCGAATATGGTATTCGAAAGGAGAAATCGAATATGGTATTCGAAGTTAGTTAATCGAATATGGTATTCAAAGTTAGTTAATCGAATATGGTATTCGAAAGTTAGTTAATCGAATATGGTATTCGAAGTTAGTAATCGAATATAGTATTCGAAAGTTAGTTAATCGAATATGGTATTCGAAGTTAGTTAATCGAATATGGTATTCGAAAGGAGAAATCGAATATGGTATTCGAAGTTAGTTAATCGAATGTAGACATTCGAAAGGAGTTAATCGAATATGGTATTCGAAATTAGTTAATCGTATATGGTATTCGAAAGTTAGTTAATCGAATATGTTATTCGAAAGGGGTTAGTCGAGTCGAGTTAGTCAAATAGAGTTAACCAGTTAGAGTTAATCAGTTAGAGTTAACCAGTTGGAGTTAATTAATTAGAGTTAATCGATTATAGTTAAAACGAACTAGAGTAAATCAAGTGTAGTTATTTGAGATAGAGTTAATCAAACATAGTTATTCAGGATAAGTTGCCATCTCGTACAACTGCTAGCGTAATTCGCAGGGCTGTAAATAGCCTACGGCGGTCGGATGTTTCCTGAGGGAGTCAGGCATAACCATTGTGATCGCTACGATCTAGAGTCAAGCGAATGGAGTTTAATCGAATATTAGTTATTCGATAGGAGTTGATTGAGTTGAGAAATAAGTTAAGTTAAATAAGTTGAGTTGATCGGGTGGTTCGACCAAGTTAGTCGAGCCTAGTTAATCGAATCGAATTGGTCGAACCAAGTAAGTCGAGTTAAGTTAGCTAAGTTAGTCGAGCCTAGTTAATCGAAACGAATTGGCCGAACCAAGTAAGTCGAGTTAAGTTAGCTAAGTTAGTCGAGTTAAGTTAGCTAAGTTAGTCGAGCTTAGTTAATCGAATCGAATTGGTCGAACCAAGTAAGTCGAGTTAAGTTAGTCAAGTTAGTCGAGCCTAGTTAATCGAATCGAATTGGTCGAACCAAGTAAGTCGAGTTAAGTTAGTCAAGTTAGTCGAGCCTAGTTAATCGAATCGAATTGGTCGAACCAAGTAAGTCGAGTTAAGTTAGTCAAGTTAGTCGAGCCTAGTTAACCAAATCGAATTGGTCGAACCAAGTAAGTCGAGTTAGTCGAGTCAAGTTAAGTTAGTCGAGTTAAGTTCGTCGAGTTAAATAAATCGATGTTAGTTTCATCAAAAGGAGTTGTCGATGTTAGTTTCATCGAAAGGAGTTATCGATGTTAGTTTAATCGAAAGGAGTTATCGATTATAGTTTAATCGAAGTGAGATTTTCAAATATGAGATATTGGAAAGGAAGAGTTATCGAATATTAGTTATTCGAAGAGAGATTTTCGAATATCGTTTATTCGAGAAGGAGTTAATCGAATATAGGTTATTCGAAGAAGAGTTAATCAAATAGAGATTTCTCGAAGAGAGCTAATCGGCGAATTCGATTATATCGAATTCGGGAAAGTACTTATACTTTCCAGTGTTTAAATAGAGATTTATTTATTTATAAATAAATAAGTGTTAGGTTAATTATTCACTAATAAGAATAGAAGTTATAATTAAAGTTAGATAATTCGAAAGGAGGGATTATAACGTTATCGTTATAACCAATGTTTTAAATATAGAAGTGGATTAGTAAAATTGGATCTGAGAAAGGCGTAAAGAAGTTGTTAAAGATTAAAAGATAAACTTTGACCATTTTGAAGTTATAACGTTGTTCAGTTAAGGTCTGAGAGGTAATTTTACCCCAACTTGAGTGACTTCCTTCTTAACTAAAAAATGGTAAGGTTTGATCGTAAAGGAGTTTTGGAAATGTTTTCCAAACGAGAATCAGAAATGTTTTCTAATAAAAGAAAATAAGAATTTAGAATATAGGGAAATAGGAGATAAGTAAATAAATGAACTAAAGAGATTAATGTTAAATGATGTTTGTTCGATATAATTTCCATCTGGAAATAATATCGTTGTTTGCAAACTTGTTTTTCTTCTATAGTTAACTCACCGACTATCGAAGTTTTGACCATTTTAACGTCGTTAATATGGAGAGACCGGTTGGATTATTATCCATAGAACCACTTTGTATTGGCATAAGCGTCGCGAATCATATATGCCAAAGATAATTGAAGACAGAGTAAAATGCAAGGGCTGTTGTATAAGTCTTAGATAACAGTGACTAAGATGGATATACGGAATAGTGCCTTCGGTTTGCCCAGTCCCAGGACAACTTGTATGGACGAAGGTCTGACAGAGTATATCCAATGGATCGCGTAAGTTGATCTGTTCAAACGTATTCACGTTTGGTGGCGGAGCAATTCGTTTCTCTAAGCTGTATACCCGTGTTATTTTTGGATAAGTCAATTTGTGATTTGGCGGGTATGACGATGTGACATTCTAAGTGAATGAGGATGACTTGTATGAATGAATGTCTGACAGGGTATTTCCAGAAAGGTCACGTACATTGATTTCTTCAACCGTACCAAGAGTGGAAGCGGAGAAGGAAACTTGTTTTAGCTGACACGTAATGTACTGTTGTAAACGTCAATTAGTGATTTCGATGGATTTGACAATGTAGCATTCGAAGTGAATCTGATGTAATGATGAAGCGTAGCTTCTAGCCTCATCAACCGGTAAATGACAGAAATCGGGCAGGCAGCATGGCTAAGTCGGTCGCACCAAAGTAGGGTGTATAATCACCTATCTAGAGAATATTCATTTGTTTCTTACATCTATCAATGTTGTCCCATATATATATACGGGAACGGTTGCTGATCCCAACCGTTGGTGATGTACATTCGATACACTCAAGCGAAATGAGTGGTCGGTCATGTGTGGCTGAGTTACAAGATGTTCTTGTTGAACTCCAGTGTATCGTTCCTAGAGTACACTGATCGGAAGGTGGTTCCATACCTTGTCATAGTTGGAAATCCATTATCCAATACGTGCTTGCGATTTTGATTGTATACTATATATGTAGAACGTGAGATGAAAGCGTTTCTGCTAGATTGATATCTATTGTACATAGACATTATTATAATATCAAAAGGTTTTTGATATAAAGATATTTTGGATTCTCATAAGGGAAAAACCCGTTCCGTTCTGCGGCATGGTCTTATGAGATATCGTTTACTTGTTCATATACCTGTTTAAACTGTTTTACTCATACCAGTCCCATGACTGACCCGAAGTTTACTTTGTTGTTTTCCCTAAACTCTTGGGTGCCTAAATTTGTACGGGCAGTCAAGTAGTCAAGAATTTACAGATATACTTGGCGAGCTTGGAGCAGGAGGCTTCTGGATCATATAGCTATAGTTATTTCCGCTGTGTTGTATGTGTTGTACTCTGATAAGTGCTATTGTATACATAATTGTTATATTTCAAAGTTATGTTATATATTATATGTTATTCGTTTTGCTGTGAGGTTCTTGTTACTCTGATGTTGTGTTCTTCTTCTTCTTCTGTTCTAAGTTTCTATCTTATCTATCCTTACCCTCTAATTTCTTTCATTAACTACCAGGATTTTTCGATGTTTTGGTTATCGACATCGTGCTTATGTCGATAACCAAAGCCGCCGAAAATCCGGGTCGTTACAGCGGTTGAAGTTCGTGCGGTAGAGGGGGTTCAGGGGGGCCGGTGGCAGCCTCTTGGTGGCGCGGTGGCTCTGCCGTCTTCGGGTTTGGGGTGGTCTTAGGGTTCGAACTCGCATCTGAGAGGGAGGAGCAGGGAAGAGGAGGAGTTGCGGAGGAGGGCGCTTTTCGGTCGCGGTGGCGCAGCCCATCGGAGGAGCGACGACTCCTCCTTCTCTTATTTTTCAAATCGGGTTTGGGTTTTGAATGATGGGGGAGAATGGGCTTGACCGGGTATAGGAGAAAAGGGGCAAGGGATTATTTTATTTAATTTCCCATAAAAAAGTTGACTTTTTATTCGAACTCAAAACGAGGCCCACCGCCTGTCGTCCATAGCTAATTACCCACATTCCGAACACAATAGGATATGTATCGTAAGCTGAATCGATCGTTTCGATCAGTTTTTGTCAAAATCAACATATAACTCTATATATTGAATTTGAACGCGCATTTCATTTTACTGGGGTCACATACTAACTCGAAAAAATTCCAGAAAAATATTTTCTAGCTTCCTATTGATGATATGGTCTTAACAAAGCTAGTTTCGTCGAATTCTGAGACCGTTTGAAAAATGGCCATTTCCCAGTCGATTAAAATCAACTAAAACTGGTCAAACGCGTTTTCCTTTGCCACGCTCACATATTGATTCGAAAAATTATGAAAATTGGAATCTAGCAATAACTTGACGTCACGGATTCAACAAAAGTGGTTTCGTCGAAATCCGAGGTCGTTTGCAAAATTTCCATTTTTAAGGGCCAGAATTCCATAGCGACTATTCTGAACTTTCATCTGGACATAACTTTTTATCCTCGCTATGAAATTTCAGATTTTCTGATTCGTTGGAAAGATATTCTCAATTAGATACAAATATTTTTGGTTTCGCTAAAATCCGGTTTATTTTGAATCATGTAAATTCATTTGAAATTTGAAATCGAATTATCGAACTACCGCGCCATTTTCATTCCTTTTATAATTATAAATAATTATTTATTTTCTAATGACGACCTATATAAATATATATGTTCGAATTCTATTCAAAATATATTTTTCGTCGTTATTATTTAAAATGATTCATTTTAAATATTCAAACTTCGCTAAAATTGCCAAAATAAAAATTTTAAATTGGCTCGGATTTCCGGGTTATTACAGCCCGATTTCTGTCATTTACCGGATGTGAGGCTAGAAGCTAAGCTTTATCATCACACCAGATTCTCTTTAATGGCCACATTGTCAAATCCATCAAATCACCGATTGACGTCTTCAACTATACATTATGTGTTAGCTAAAAGAAGTTTCCTTCTCCGCTTCCACTCTTGGTACGGTTGGAGAAATCAAAATACGTGATCGTCTGGAAATACTATGTCAGACATCCGTCCATACAAGTCACCCAGGAACAGGATGAACCGAAGGCACTATTCTCTAAATAGGATAGCCCTTGCATAACTCTGTCTTCAATTTCCTTTGGCATATATGATTCGCAACGCTTATGCCAATACAGAGTGTTTCTTTGGATAATAATCCAATCGGTCTCTCCATATTAACAACGTTAAAATGGTCAAAACTTCGATAGTCTGTAATTTAACTATCAAAGAAAAACAGGTGTGCAAACAACGATATTATTTCCAAGTGGAAATTTATATCGATCAAACATCACTCAACATTTATCTCTTTATTTCATTAATTTACTAATCTCATGTTTTCCTATATTCAATATTTCTTATTTTCCATATTTGGAAAATATATGTTATTAAAAATGGAAAACATTTCCATTTCTTGTTTTCTTTATTAGAAAACATTTCTGGTTTCTTATTTCGAAAACATTTCCAAAGCTTCTTCATTGGACTTAGACAGATGTTTAAACAAACCATCGTGATGCCAACTCAAACCATTTCCTTTAATTACTAAATTCACTTAACTCCTTTACTATCGAACCTTAACCATTCCTTAGTTAAAAATGAAGTCAATCAAGTTGGGGTAATACTACCTCTCAGACCTTAACTGAACAACGTTTTTAACCTTGAAATAGATAAAGTTCACCCTTCTAATTCTTTAACAAACTACCTTACGTAACTCTCTTCCGAATTATCTCTTATTTGATAATTCTTTCCTTCGAATAAGGTATATCTGATAATTCTATTCTATTTACTTTATTCGATTAACCCTTATCAATTAACTCTATTGGACTAACGCTATTGGATTAACTATTTGGACTAACGCTATTGGATTAACTCCATCGGACTAACGCTATTGGATTAACTCTATCGGACTAACGCTATTGGATTAACTCTATCACTTAACTCTTTTTGAATAAACTATATTCGATAACTCCTTTAACTCTATTCGAATAAACTATATTCGATTAACTCCTTTTACTTTATTCGAATAAACTATATTCGATTAACTCATTTTACTTTATTCGAATAAACTATATTAGATTAACTCATTTTACCTTATTCGAATAAACTATATTCGATTAACTCATTTGATTTAACTCTAATTGATTTACTCCATCTGATTAACTCTTACTGGTTTAACTCTAACTGATAAACTCTAACTGATAAACTCTAACTGGTTTAACTCTAACTGATAAACTCTAACTGGTTTAACTCTACGGTTTAACCTAACTGATTTACTCTAACCAATTAACTCTAACTGGTTAACCCTAACTGATTAACTCTGTTTGATTAACTCTAATCAATTAATTCTAGTCGATGAATTCTGATCGAATAAATCCTTTTGGCTAAACTATATTCGAATACCTCCTTTTAACTTTATTCGATAACTTCCTTTATTCTATTCGAATAACTAATTCGATTTACTCCTTTCCGAATAAACTATTCATTTATAAAGGTTTACTTTTAGTAACATTTCTTCACTTTACAAATGATTTCCTTTTATTCTAACTTATCCTTTCATTTTATAAATATTTCTTTTATAAAAATCCTTTTCCTTTTCTATATAAAATCCATCGATTTTATATAAGTAATTCATTTTCAAAATACACTTTGAAAATCCCCTTTCCCATATCCAGTATTTCTTATGGTATTTAACATACCATATAACAACGATAAATATCGTCCAAACACACATAATCAACAACAGATTATGTCTCACATCATATATCACAATATATGAATCACAGTAAAATAAATGTTGAGGAATCCAGTTGGATTCCTCCAACTTGTTTCCCTGCATCGCAGATGTTAAACAATATAGATAACATCACTTTCAGTTCCATATGATATATTCTATTAAACAGAATAAATATAGAAATTCCACTAATTGACTAGCAGTTCAATCAAACAATCAACACATAGTCAATCAGCCAATATTTTACAGTTCTAAAAATACAACATGAAATTGTAAACTGTTCAGAGTTAGTGAGATTTACTCACATTGGATGATCATCGTTGATAACGATAACCATCGCTCGATTTGATTCAGACGGACAATTTATTTTGCTATAAATTGTAACGAGCTCGGATTCACTCCCAGTCAGCTCCATGGTGTAGCCACCGTCCCTACGATCCCAACGGATCTCGGTTTGCCCAATTCTGGTATCGTATGATCAAGATATTTAGTTTCGAAGTTATGAACTAAATTTAAATAAAAACTAAATTTCCTTTTCTTATAATTGGGCTTTCACCTTAACTCTTGGCCCACTAACACCTTCCCAGACCCAACCCGCTACATCCCTTCTTCCTCGTTGACCTGCACCCATCGCTCATTCCATTTCCAGTAAAACCTAACCTCCTTGATTCCCTCTTGCAAGTCCATCTTCTCATTACATCCACAAACAAATTTCACCAACCTCCTTCTCATCAATTTCTGCATCTCACCAACCTCTCAAACTCGAACTCGAGCCCCTCCAGTCTGTCGCGATGCCGACTGCTTCAACACAGCCATCGACAGAAAATGGTACCGAATCACCAAATACTTGGCACGATTATGCTAACCGATCCTCTGAATCCCATAATACAACCCGTTTCAGTAATCGATGCCTACAACTCGCGAAATAGCTAACCCTAGATCTACTGTGGTATACGGCTGCGAACTCAAATGCGTTCGAACCCTTCAAATTTGGTACTGCGATGGAGAGCAATGATTGAGGATCTCAAATATATTCGTTACTCGATTTAGAGAATTTTATTTGGATTTTTACTTTGGATTTTCTTTTCGTTGTCTTCACGTTGGAAATGAAAACCAATGGCAGAAAAGAATCTGACCAAGAGGAAGGTAAATTAGTTTTTATAAGGGGATGAATTTTGTTTGTGTGGTTGAAAAAGGAAGGATGTAGTTTGGTTTGATCCACACATTTATATATTAGTTCTTTTAATATTTGTTTCTCCTTCTAAAAATCCGGGTGATCACGCACGACACCCAAAAATCACGAAAATGGACATGCAGCTACGGTTCGACATTACTGTCCCAACGAAACTGGTTTCATTGAATTCCGACTCCATTTGCTCACACAGCGTATTTTTAAAGGTTGATTTATCGACTGTATTTCACACTAAAATCCTGTACGGCCACAAATGGACTCTAAAAATCACGAAACTTGATATCTAACAATAATTTGATGTTGCGGATCCAACAAAATTAGTTTCGTCGAATTCTGAGGTCATTTACAAAAGTGGCTATTTTTAAAGCTCTGAACGACCCATTTAAATATATAAATTTATTTAAATATAATTACATTAAATATTTAAAAATAAATATTATCGTCAATATTCACAGTGGAATACTATACAGCTCTAGAATATTCTTTTATGAATTTCTAACTTGATATTTCAATCTGGTTCAACCCGATATTCGATTTATATTGAAATTCCTTTTTTAAAATATAAATAATTCCTTTATAAATTATAAAGGAATTCCACAGCGACTTTTCTAAAATTTGATTTGGACGTGAATCAAAACCTACATGACGAAATCTCGATTTTGCTCTTCCGCTAGAAAGATATACTGCACCAGCTCCCAACGTTTCTTGTTTCACAGAAATCCGGCTTAAAACGAATCCTATACATTCAGTTGAAGTTCGAAATGCCAAATTACGAACTGCAGCGCCATTTCGAGCTCGATTATAATTATATTATAATTATACGTTCAAACTATATTTTATAAAATATATACGTTATTTAAATTCAATTCCAAGCTGAATTAAATATCACAGATGATCCAGTTCACACTATATTGTCATTTCAACCAATTATGATTATTTCAGAATTAAATATATTATTTAATTTATATTTTTTAACTAAATATTCATCATTATTTAATTCTACAACCATTTAATTCACTAAACCACCATTTATACAATTAAATAAATTAATTATAATACCTCTGCCAATGCGGGTCATTACAATCTTTCCCACTTAAAATAATTTCATCCTCGAAATTGCTAAAAGGTAGAGGACGACCCTATCGACTGGTTAGAACATATTTGTTCACTTTTTAACTTTAGTTTCAACTGAACCAATTTAATTTCAATTATATTATTAATTAATTCTTATCAACGAAAATTTTCAAAAATCCTGAATATTTTCTAACACCTTAACCTTTCGAAAAATTTCGCCAACACCTCCTTTGTACTGGTCAATAGGTCAAACTCCAACTTTCCTCTCTGGGCCATCTCCAACCCAAAAGAAAATCAAACAGCCAAGCGGCTTACCAATTCGGCTCATCAATCTCATGCTTATATCGAATATAAACTTGTACCTCTTTGTTGGGCATATCGTTATATCCTTTCCACCTGTTATCGATTCAGCGGATACAAGGATCATCCCAATCAAATTCCAATCTGCTTTTATCCACAACACAACCATCCGCTTATATCCGAGCCAAATATCATTTAACCTCGAGTTTCTTCTCGATTCCTAACTCTTAACTTGATTATCACATTACACTTTCAATTTGAATCTCACAATCCAATTTGTCTTGATATCGTTCTAATTCAATCTCAATTACCACTTTACTGTCTTTACTTTAATTCAATTTTGCTTTCACAAATTTCTGTTAAATTTGTTTTTATTTCAAATAGTCTTTCCCTGGTAGTTTTTAAACAATTTACTCTTTTCAAAAATCAAATTTTCCTTTTGAACGTGTCACTGAGCCCTTAATTAATATTCCATTAGTTAAATCACTTCTTTATCTCTTTATCAATATTTGTTAACCAAATATTTTCAATGACCCTATTGGCCTTTTTACGTTATTTGGAAAACATTTCCGAATATCGCCTTCCTTTATATTCTAAACTTTAGAAAATATATGCTATTATAATTGGAAAATATTCCAATTACTTATCTCTTTTCTGATTTCGTTTATTTCCATACTTAGGAAATATTTATTATTCTTGTTGACTAGCTTTCTGACCAAGCCACCCAGGTTCATTCACAAGAAGAAAGTATGAAACCACGTTCCCTGAGGCATGAAGGATCGGATCGCCCCTCATTGGATCGCACCATCGGATCGCCCCTCATTGGATCGCACCTCATCGGATCACCCCCATTTCATCAGCGAAACGACACCTCTATGTGATTCGATCTGTACTTGCATCATTGCCCAGTATAGACCGATCCGATCTCCTGATGCACGGCGAAGCCTCTGACCCGTTCAAACACGAGCTAGTCTTCAGCGATCTGAGACGCACGGATCCGGCGACACGTGTCCCTAACCGTCATTTTGACTGATTCTCCCCATTTGCTCGATCCGACTTTCAAGGGGATCGCGATACCTGTCCACAACGGCTAATTTGCCTATTTCTTCAATGGCAGCGATGCGATCCGATGTTCTCGGGATTCGTGCCACGTGTTACCACGACCCGCCTGACAAAATCAGCTATAAATAGCCCGGAGTTTGGCATTTTTAGGGATCTTTTTGGCAATATTGAGGACTGATTCCGCCATTATTGTCATACTACCATTTCTTACCAGTTTTATTACTAGATTACTGAGAGAAATCACAATTGTAAAAGTGAGTGAGAGAGAAATCATTGATTGTACCAGCATTCAAAGTATAATCAATAACATAAAAAGTGGACGTAGGCTCGTTAACGCCGAACCACTATAAATTCTGTGTGTTATTTTCTTTTTCTCCCTTCTTCAGTTAGAACTCTATAAGATTCAGAACAATTTAGGTGTTAGGTCCAAATTTTGATCTAACATTTTGGTGCTTTCACTGAGAAAACAGTCCTAAAGCTTCACTAGTCAGTTCTTTGAAGATTCCAGCGACTCGGATATCATGGCTGGAAAGAGATCTAAGGAAGTACGAGCTTCACGAACCAATGAAACCGCGAATGAAGCAGTCGAAGAAAGTGTGCATGAGCTAGGCAATGAGGAAACTTTGGATCGCGGAGCGCAGGGGGCGAACTGATCCGATGAAGACGCCACGCTCCGAGTCGACGAAAACGAGGCGATCTGGACTGCTGAAGGGGTTGTTACTCGATCCCGAGGTAACGCCTCGAATCATCTGCATACTGTGGCCACGAACCGATCCCAAGGGGGCACTACGAGCCACCATCCTCGATCCACAGCGATCCGAATTGATGATCGAACTACAGCTCGACATGGAAAGGAGCCTATGGCTCGCTCCTACCGTCCTGGCCCCTCCGCTCGACCTGGTTCAAGTTCTTTGCGCATACGAGAAAGTGATGATGATCAATATGACCCTGCTGCTCCCATCACTGAGGGGGATCTCTCTCGCTTTTCCGAAATGTGGGAGAGACTGTTTGATGAATTGGCTGCCCAAAGGCAGGAAAGATCTGTTCTGCGATAAAATTTAACCGCTATGGATAGAAGGCTTAATGATCTCGTAAGGCAAAGGACGCCGCCAGCTCGTCCTCTCACTCCAGGATATTCTTCTTCGTCAGAGGAATCGCCGAGACCTCCACGGCGACCATATGAGAGAGCCGAAAACATAGAGCAGCTTCGGTTTGGGACCCTGCCGTCACGAGAAGAAGAGGCACTGGGTGCAGGGCCCTCAAACCGTAATGTGAACGATCACGCCGCAACTCCCAGAGCTCGAGGTGTGGACAGTCCTGTACAGAACAGACTACCTCAGCCCCGTCGTCGCGCACATGCTCATGGTAACAGGGGGCAACGAAGCCCTATCCGAGCCCCGGATTTTATGACTGCTCCCGGAAGAGAGATTAGAGAACCCCGCCGAGCAAGAAGCACTGACCCAGAACCTCCGCTGACCAGTGCAAATGTTGCAGCCATGATTCATCAAATTCTGGCAGATAGCCGTGGACAACGGAATGAAGATTGGGGAAATGACCGCAATCACACCCCTTTCACTGATGATATTTTGGATGCGACTTTCCCGAGGCGTTTCAACATGCCACAGATGAACCGATACGCGGGTAGGTCTGATCCCGTCCAGCATCTGATGAGATATTCTTGGTCAATGACCGCTGCCGCAGCTTCTGACACTGTCAAGTGCAAAGCATTTCCCATATTCTTGAAGGATGTTGCATTGTTATGGTTTACTCGCTTACCAGCAAGATCGATTTCTAGCTTCATGGAGTTGAGTGAAAAGTTCGTAGAACAATTCCGCATCTATGCACAAAAGACAAAGAGTGTGATTGACCTGTTCCTTGTCAAGCAGCGACCAGGCGAGAGTTTGAGGGTGTACCTAGACCGTTTCAATTTGGCCGCTACTGAAGTTAACGATCCCCATGAGCCAACCGTTGTCGCAGCTCTGATTGATGGAGTAGATAAAGACATTGAATTTGGGAGATACCTGGCAGGCAAGCCACCCCATACTAGAGAATTATTCTACGAAAAAGCCAACGTACACTTACGCCGGGAAGAAGTATATGCTAACCGAAAGGCAAAAACGGCCGATAAGGAGGAAATCCAGAGCAATGTCACCATTAAGCAGACAGGAGACAGCTCGGGAAAGGTTGAAGTTAATGTTGGAAATCGGAATCAGGGTGGTCGTCAATCAGGAAACAATAATAATAATAATAATGGCAACAACCGAAAGAGGAACCGAGGGAATGAATCCCAGAGAAGGACTCGTCCCAGGGCCTTTGAGAGTTATACGCCAATAAATGATACTCTGGAAAATATCTTCATGGATTCGTACGTCGTCCTCCAGAATAAGAGGCCACCTCCCAGAGAGTCGACGGAGAAAGAACGTGAAACGGGGAAGTTTTGTCTTTTTCATCAGATTCATGGCCATTCGACAAATGAGTGCCGTCACCTAAGAGATGTAGTCGAGAGGCTTCTTCGAGAAGGAAAATTAGATGAATACAGAGTAACACCAAGAGATAGGGGGCAAGCAGTACAGGCCCCAAATCAGAACCAGAATCAGCTCGCTGCCAGGCCAACTGCCCAGCAAAAGGGAAAGAACATCGTTATCAATACCGTAATCGGAGGACTTTGTCTTGCCGGACATAGTTCCAAGGCATTGGATCAATATGTCAATGCAACCAAGCAACACCTCGAGGTAGGGGAGTGTAGCAACCCCGAGGACAATATCCCGGTAAAGCAACAAAAGATGATGACCGACGATGTCGTTTTCCGAGAACGAGAAAGCATTGGAGTCCATGCTCCGACTGAAGATCCATTTGTAATCACAGTACCTATTGAACCAGCCACTGTTCATAAGGTTTTAGTGGGCAACGGGAGTCCCGCCAACATTCTTTTCAAAAGGACATTTGACCAGATGAACCTCGAAATAAAAGACTTGAAGCCCTGTCAAGGATGGATCCGTGGATTTAACGGATCATCCACCGCTCCAATGGGTTATGTAGAGTTACCGGTTACGCTTGGGGAAGGAGAACGCCAGAGAGTGAGAATCCTTCCATTCGTGGTTTTGGATGTTGAATCACCCTACAATGCCTTCTTGGGCCGACCGGCCCTCGCAAAGTTTAGAGCCTGTATAGCCCCCTGGTGCTTATTATTGAAATTCCCCACAGAAGCTGGCATTGGTATCGTCAAAGGAGATCAGGTTGCCGCACGAGCATGTTATGTTGCCGAACTAAAGTTACTTCGCAATGGAGGGGACATAGAAACCAAGGGCGCTTCTCCCCCTACAAGGGCGGAGACCTTATAGCAACTAAAGAGGATAACCGTTGGAGAGTCGCCCAGAGAGTTGCCCGAGGATAAAGATCCCAAAGAGGACCAAGAACCTGGGGACAGAATGGCGACTCCCAACGAGACAACTGTGGATGTACCGATCGATGATAGTGACCCAGAGAAGGTCCTTAAGATTGGATCCCAGTTAAATCCGAATCTCGCTAAGAAACTGACGGATTTCTTAAAAAATAACTTGGATGTGTTCGCTTGGACCCACGCAGACATGTGCAGGATATCCCCATCAATCATGTGCCATTCATAAAGCATTAAGCCTAAACATCCTCCGGTAAAGCGAAAAAGGCGAATGCTGGGCCCAGAGAGGTCCGCTGCCTTGAAAGAAGAAGTTGGAAAGCTAAAGAGTAATGGATTTATTAGAGACTCGACCTACCCAGACTGGATTTCAAATCCAGTCCTGGTTAAAAAGGCCAACGGGAAGTGGCGAACGTGTATCGACTTCTCGGATTTGAACAAAGCCTGCCCAAGAGATAGTTTCCCGTTACCCCGGATTGACCAGTTGGTGGACTCGACGGCGGGTCATGAACTTCTCTCATTTATGGATGCATACTCAGGATATAACCAGATTCCAATGCATGTTCCAGATCAAGAACACACTAGTTTTATCATGGATCTGGGATTATATTGCTACGTAGTGATGCCCTTTGGCTCGAAAAACGCAGGCGCTACATATCAACGTTTAGTCAACAGAATGTTCTATAACCAGATCGGGAAAACAATGGAAGTATACATCGACGATATGTTGGTTAAGTCCAAGCAATCCTCCTATCACACTACGGACTTGGCAGAGATGTTTGGCATTCTTCGAAAATAAGGAATGAAACTCAACCCAACAAAATGTTCATTCGGTGTCACCTCCGGAAAATTCTTGGGGTTCATCGTCAGTTCCCGTGGGATTGAGATTAATCCAGACCAGATCGCGGCAATCAGAGACATTCAGGAACCTAGGCAAATTAAGGATGCGCAAAGCCTTGCAGGAAAAGTAGCCGCACTAAGCAGATTTATCTCCAGGGCTACGGATAAGTGCATCCCATTCTTCGAATTAATAAAGCGGGGAAAACGCCACTTCAAATGGACGCCCGACTGCGTAGAAGCATTTCAGAACTTACTAAGGCACCTGGAGAAACCTCCGATATTATCTAAGACAATGGATCACGAGGACTTATTCGTGTATCTGGCAATGTCATCCCATGCGATCAGCTCAGCGTTGGTAAGAGAAGAAGATAAGGTCCAAAGACCTGTGTATTACGTCAGCAAAAAATTAACGGCAGCAGAGCGTAATTATCCAAGGATAGAAAAGTTGGCGTATAGTTTACTGATCGCCTCTAGAAAGCTTCGACATTATTTTCAGGCGCATCCCATTACCGTATACACCGATCATCCACTCAAGCAAGTCCTACAGAGACCAGAGGCGTCTGGAAGATTACTTAAATGGAACATTGAGTTAAGTCAATTTGATCTGAACTTTCAGCCCAGACGGTCAATTCGGGGGTAAGTGATAGACGACTTCATAGCAGAGTTTACCGTCCCAGAGGAGGATATAGCAAACGAAGAGGTTGATCCCTCAAAGTTACTTTTCGATCCCAATGCCTGCAGATTATATACTGATGGCGCTAAGAATGACGAAAGATCCGGCGCTGGAATAGTGCTAGAAACTCCCGAGAAACGATTGATATCCTATGCTATCCGGATGGAGTTCCACGCCACTAACAACGACTCCGAATATGAAGCCCTGATAGCCGGATTAAGGATCGCAAAGGAATTAGAGGTCACAAAGCTGAACATCTTTTGCGACTCCAAGTTAGTTGTGAACCAGGTTATTGGAAAATTCCAAGCTAAAAGTGCGAGATTGATTTTATACTTAAAGAAAGTGAAGGAATTGCTGAACGATTTTGATCACTACAGTATATCTCACATTCCGCGGTCAGAGAATCAGCAGGCGGATAAGTTAGCAAAGATGGCTAGTTCCGACGATCCTGAAGAGACCAGGCTAGCCCCCGTTGAAGTGCTTCGGTCTCCCAGTACAGATCAAATGGAAATCGATCTAATACTAGAGACGGAACTAGAAAGGGAGTCGTGGATGACCCCTCTAAAGAATTTCTTAATGAATGGAGCGCTTCCGACCAAGAAGAGCGAGAGGCGTAAAGTAATTCGTAAAGCTGCCTGATACGTTCTGCAGGGCGGAGTTCTTTATAGACAAGGATTTTCGATGCCCCTCCTCCGGTGCATAGCTCACGATGACATCAAGCGTGTGCTGCAGGAGGTACACGAAGGCGAATGCTGCGACCACACTGGAGGGCAAACTTTGGCAAAAAAGGTGTTGTGGTATGGTTATTTCTGGCCTACCATAAACAAGGATGCCGCAAGATACGCATGACGGTGTGATGCGTGCCAGAGATTTTCAAAAATACCTAGAGCACCTCCTAATCAGTTAAAAACAATGATGAGCCCATGGCCTTTCGCTATGTGGGGAATTGATATCATTGGAAGTCTCCCCATAGCAAGGGGCGGAGCAAAGTTCGCTATTGTGGCCGTGGATTATTTCACTAAGTGGGTCGAGGCTGAACCACTAACTACAATCACAGCCAAACGAGTGATCAACTTTATCGTTAGAAACATCATCTGTCGATTTGGGATTCCAAAGATTGTGATAACGGATAACGGAACTCAGTTCAATAGCGCTGAATTCAGAAATTTCTGCCAAAAATACCACATTGAGAATCGGTACACCTCTGTGGCGCACCCGCAATCGAACGGACAAGTCGAAGCGGCGAATAAAGTGATTATGTCCATTCTGAAAAGAAGACTGAAGCGGGCCAGAGCCATGTGGGCTGATGAATTGCCCTTGGCACTATGGGCCTACCGGACAACATATAAATCGGCAACAGGACATACCCCCTTCTCCCTTGCTTTTGGAACGGAAGCGGTCATCCCGGTTGAGATAAAGGTACCTTCTCATCGGGTGACTTATTATGATCCGATGACCAATAATGAATTGCTCCTTGAGTCCCTGGAAATGATCGAAGAAAAGAGGGATGAAGCAGACCTGCGTGCCTTGAGATGCAAACAACTGGTCGCTCGATATTTCAACAAAAAGGTTCGAGCCCGAAACTGGGAACCCGGAGGCTTGGTTTTGAAACGTGTCTTTCCACCCCCAACTCATATGGGAGCGAAGTGGGAAGGACCGTACTCCATTCTGAGCAAGCTTGATAATGGAACCTTCAAGCTGGCAACCGTAGATGGAAAGGAAATCCCCAGAGTGTGGAATGCCCAACATTTACGGCCATACTTAACATGAAAGTTTCAAATCTATTCTTTTGCTTTGTTGAAAACCATGTATAAGGCACGACTTGCCTAGAATAGTTTGATTCCTTGAAGCAAAAAATTATAAAGTGGACGTAGGTTATGATTCGACCGAACCACTATAAAAATATTGTGTGTCATTTACCTTTATTGCATCTTTATTTATCTGCCTGTTTATTTTTATGGAAATCGCTGCGAATAATGCGATGATCCCAGAAGCATATAATCATAAATGCCTTCCATTAGAACGGAATGTAATCACAAGTCAAAATTCTGAGGATGCAATAAAGTAAATTATATCGTTGATAGCGCTCTAACTCTCCAGAGCCGAGAGAGAGCATAACGGACATGAAGCCGATGTCCATAAGTCATGACGGTGTACCATGATCGGAACCGCCTTGACGGAACTCTAACTCTCCAGAGAGAGAGAGAGAGAGTATAAAAGCGTCTCTAATTGAGCGCTGAGAAAGAGCTCCTTCCCCACTGAAGGATCGGGGAGCGAATTAATCGCTGAGCTCGAACTCTAACTCTCCAGAGAGAGAGAGAGTATAAAAAGAGTCTCCGATTAAGCGCTGAGAAAGAGCTCCTGCCCCACTGAAGGATCGGGGAGCGAATGAATCGCTGAGCTCGAACTCTAACTCTCCAGAGAGAGAGAGTATAAAAAGCATCTCCGATTGAGCGCTGAGAAAGAGCTCCTTCCCCGCTGAAGGATCGGGGAGCGAATGAATCGCTGAGCTCGAACTCTAACTCTCCAGAGAGAGAGAGAGAGTATAAAAGCATCTCCGATTGAGCGCTGAAAAGAAAAAGAAAAAAACTCCTTCCCCGCTGAAGGATCGGGGAGCGATTGAATTACTGAGCTCGAACTCTGACTCTCCAGAGAGAGAGAGAGTATAAAAAGCGTCTCAGAGTAAGCACTGAGAAAGAACTCCTTCCCTGCTGAAGGAACAAGGACCAACTGAACTATTGAATTTGAACTCTAACCCCGGCAACCGCCAGGAGAGTATAAAGGAGTCTATGGATAAGCGCTGAGAAAGGTGCCAGAAATTTGGTACCACAAGAACAGTTATCTTATGAAATTCTCTAAGTACCCCATATTCAGAAATAGGGGGCAACCTGCGAATAATGCTAGTCAATCTTTAATAAGCCCTAGTTAAGCGCCACATTGACGATTGATTGGAGGCCATATGCATATACACATGAACTTTAATGCAGCAATGCAACACGAAAAATTTTCTTTCTGTTGTTTGACTAATTTGTAATTATAACTAGATGGTCTATGACTAAACATGGAAAGTTTATTTGAATACAGGTACACAATGATGCAAAAAGAGATAAACTTTTATTTATATACTGCAAACCTACAAAGTGAAAAACAACCTAGAAAGGAAAGTGTGGGCCAGTCTCATAATAACATTTCTTGACCAGTGGAAAACCTAAAGACAAAATATAAACAAGCAACAATATCCTATTTACGCTTTGGTCTCTTCTCCTGCTTTTGTTTCTCCAGCTTCGCCTTGTCGGCATCGGATTGATCCCCTTTCTTCCTCTTCCTTTTGTCTATGAGAGGAACATCCGACTCTTCAGAAGATTCCTCTTCCACCTCCTTTCTCTTCCATTTATCGGAAAGGGAAGCCGTGAAATCATCAGGATTCGCAAAATGAAGCTGTCTGCTGATGGATTTGGACTGGATTTTCAAAATCATCCCAGTTTTGGGGTCAAATTCTGCGATAGGGACTATGTCCAGAGCCTCTTCTCCCACCTTCGTCGAAGCCATCTCTTTTTCCTGCCTATCCTTTCTGCTGGCCAAAGTTTCGTCGTCATCGTCATCGGTCTCTTTGGCGCCAATAATATCTTCCTCATCCTCTACATGGCGCCCATCCATGTCTTTCAAGGCCTCGATGGTTTCAGCATCCTTGGGAACGTCAGTACTAGGTGCCAGGATGCTTTTCTCTGCTGTTATGACCTCCGCCTGCTTTGATATATCAATACCAGCACCTGGCGAGACAGCCTCCTTCTCCGCCTCTTTTTCTTTTTCAGCACCCTTGTCGATGGGCTCGCCACCTGTATTATGAGGAACACACGTTACTAATTCAATGGGTTGTTCTACCAAACGACGACAATTCACAATTGCTTTGACGAATTGTGGAGAAAAAAGGGAGATACCTTCCGCAGATCCTCCTTCTTGGGTAGTTGTAGGAGCCCCAACAACTAACGAGTTAGGCCCAAAGGGATTAGTGGATCATCAGGATGGTACTCCTCAACTCCGGAGGTTTTGGGCTCCACGGCTGAACTCGAACCTTCATCAGCTTTGCCTTTACCCTTAGCCAGGGCCCTCTCCTTTTCCATCTCCGCTTGAATCAGACGACGACCCTCTCCCAGGTCCTCTGGCTCGTTATCCCTCAAGATACTCTTCATCAACTCATCTTCATCAATTTCTTCGACTCCCAGTCTCTGCTTTTCACCCTCAACAATGGCATCCCATAAATTGGCTAAAGTAACGTGGTAATCCGGGATCCATGAAATGTTGCGGGTTTTGAGGACTTGGCCAAGGAAGTCAAAAATCATCTCTTCAAACCCCTCGATATCCTTCTCTCTCTCGAGGAGCTTGTTGTTTGGAGCAGTAGCCATTTCGATGGCACTTTCAACATTCTGTTCGGCGAGAGCTGCCCGTCTCTCCGCATCTGCGACTTGATCATTCAAAGTCAGCTTTTCCGCTTCTGCCAAAGCTAAGCTTTCTTTCAAATTTTCTTTTTCTGCCTCCCAAGCAGCTCTCTCAGCTTCAAAATGGCCTTGTGCTGTTTTCAACTCAATGTTGGCCATTTTGAGATCTTCTACTTCCTTCTTTAAAGCCATCTTTTCTTGGCTATTGGAATCAAGTTCCGAATGAAAGCGCTTCTTAGCATTCTCCAATTCAATCTTATAATTTTCGACATCTCTCCGCGCTAAAGCAACCTGGGATTGAGCATCTTCCAGGTCCTTCTCCATCTTTGCCCTAGCCCTTTCGTTGTTATCAAGTTTCGCCTTAGATCTGTGTGCTTCTATTTCAAGCGTTCGAATGACCTCTGAAAGGTTAACTGCATGTTTCTTCATCATCTCATACTGCCTGGCTACATGACGAATGTGCCCGACAACTTCATTATCCCAGTTCCTAGGGACTGGCTCCAAGGCTGGAACAAATGTCATCCTTTCGAAGAAAATGTCTGGGAATTGTTCCCGCAGCTTTTCCAGCCTACCTTGATTCTCGGGACCATGGATGTAGTCCCGTGACCCGGGGGAAGCCAACTCTGACGGGCTGGAAGGGACGATGTCACTCCTCTCCTTTTCAGGCTCTTTGATTGGATCTTTGCTTTTATCTTTAGATTCGTGATGCCTTTTTGATGACCTGCTATGAGAAGGTGCACTCTTTGGAGGAGTTAACTCTTTAGGAAGTTTCTTTCCCCCTGCAGGAGCTACCGGATAGCTGGGGAGCTTGGGAGATGTTGATTTCGGTGGAGACCGGGGTTGCGAGGAAGTCGGCTTGTGAGAAGGACCGCGAGAACGCTCAGTACTCGGATGAAGACTGGGTGTGCCCTCACGAAGAGAACGATAAGAATAAGATCGCCTGCGGGACATCTTTCCTGCAAAAAAGAAAAAAGGGTATTAAAACTTTAAATACTGACGATATAAGAGTGCGGGGTCAGATAGTGTGTGTGATTTGTGCATCCCATATAATTCCCCCTAACAGACCCGGGCCTAAAGACAGGCTCATCTGACTAGTTTCTTGTTCTCTAGTTGGAGCGATGGCCTCCTAAGAAGCAGGGAAGAATGGCTCCCCTTCGAAGTCCCTCTCTGTATATACATCGTCGGGCAGAGGAATTTTTCTCAGCTCTTTGAAAAGTTGTTCGTCTGTCAAGTCATCGGGAGCAGTGGGTTCGATTGGAGTAGAAACTGGGATTTCCTTGGACTTGTCACCCCGGGCCTCATCCCCTTTGTATATATTCAGGTCCTCATCGTATTGGATGACGATCGGGGAAGGACTCTTGCGAAACTTAGTTGTTTCTACTGCTTGCGATGTTCCCTCTCCCTCCGTTGGGGGCACGTACTTATAGGGTTTGCCGCCAGCGCCAATCCAAATCTTATATCCAGAAGATGATGCTTATGAAGATTCTCATCAGTAATGCATTTTTTGATCCTTAGAAAGTCGGATCTGCTTTGTAGAAGAATAGACAATCGATTGTTGTATAACGGACCCTCCGTTTTCGGGAAGACGTGATTTGTTTAAGGCAAAGAAAAAGGGGAAAGAATGTTAATGCTTCAACTTCTTGAACAAGATATTTAGTTAAAAGCTTGAAGTTTACTTGATTTAAGCCATCTTCTTGAGCATCCGGCATGTTTCTTTATATAGAAACAATCAGACTTAGGATCCCCTATATTGCTATATCCATCGTACAGAACCTTCCTATTCGCCACCGATTCAAAGAAAGAGAAATTTGGGGTTGCCGAGGAACGATGCTTGAAAAGAAAGAAGAATGTCAAATCTCTGAATGTGAGTTCGGTATGTAGGATCTCCGCATATGCAATATATAGGGTGTATAGAGATGCGTAGGCATTAGGATGAAGCTGCATCGGAGCGATACCCAGTCGTTTTAAAGTCTCGATGGCGATTGAAGGAAACAGAGGAATAGCTCCTACTAAGCACATAGTTCGACTGATTGTCATATACCCTTCCGGATCTAAGTGGGGTCTATCTTCGCTACCGGGTGTCACGACATCATCCCAAGGGATCCCATGTCTCAGGCAGATTCTTTTAAGCTTTATATCATTGAGTTTAGATGCTAAAGAATCAGAAATTTTATCTATTCCGAGCGCGCCAGGAATCTCGTCGGGAGCTCGCCTGTCTATCTCAGATTCTTTACTAGATGAGGTACTTTCAGACGGGTTTGATTCCGTTGCCTCGTATTCAGAGCCAGAATCTTCACCTCCTGGGTTAATTGGAGGGACCTCAGGGTTGTATTGCTCAGGAACCTCGGACTCCGTTTCTATAGCGGATCTTGAAGAAGATTGATTGTCTGACATTATTGCTAGGCGAGAAAACATGAAAAATGAGATTAAAACTACCCGTCCCCCGTGTGTGCAAGTGCCGGTGTGTGTGCTTGTGCATGCATTAAAGATAAAGCGTAAAAGCTATCAAGATCATCAAAATATTAGTCGTCATATGCAGTCAAATTATGTGGTCATTTAGTCCAGAAAGTCCGACATCAAGGCCCTAGCCTAACTGTTCAAAATTTTATGGTGACAAGGCATCGTCTAAGGTTCAAAATTTGTTTGGATCGTGAACTACAAGTCGGACCGCGATGTGTATGACAGTTCGCCCTCCTTCGAATCGCATGGTAGAGGGATCGCCCTCCTTCGAATCGCAGGGTAGAGGGATCGCCCCCCTCACGGATCGTGAAATTGAGTGATCGGGGTCTTTACCGGATCGTTGCAGCCCCCCACGATACGCGCCACTACCGCCACCACGACCCTCCGTCTCGCAACTGGCCTCCATCTTCTTCCTCTCCTCTCCTTGCCCACGATCCGAACCGGCCTTCTCTCTTCTCCTTCCTCCTCCATTTTTCTCCTCTCCTTCTCATTTCCGAACTCCAACCTCTGAGCCCATCAGCCATGGCGCCTCGCTGGTTCCCCCAAAAAATCACAAAATTCCATCGTTTCTTCCCTCAAACCAGTCGAAAAAACTCATAAAAATGAGAGCGATATCGAATAAGGATGCTTTCGGTAGATTACCTTCATAAAAGTTGGGAGAACAATCGGATGTTTTCCTCAATGATGTCGGCGATACGATACGAGAGAAAGAAGAAGGAAGAAAGTGGAGAGGAGGATCGACTTATATAGGCAAAAGGGCGACCGTTTGTCTCCCTTTTTTGTCTTATTCGATCCGCGAAAATAGACGGGCCGCGAACCAAAAGCCCACCACGTCTCGAAGAGAAGCCCATTTCGTTCCGTTCCGTGAAGAGGCCCAAGTGCTCACCAAAGAACGAAGCGAATGGCTTGCTAACGGACCGTGACTCGAGCATGCGATCCGAAACAATAAACGACCGATTGATTCGAGAATGAAGACTTTGAAGGATCCCAGAAAATGAATTGTTCACTGATTTGCGTTTCGTTGTGAAAAGACGATTTTATAGCTTCGAAGCATGTTCCATCGTCGATAAAACATGCTTCGAGGGGGCAAAGTGTTGGCTAGCTTTCTGACCAAGCCACCCAGGTTCATTCACAAGAAGAAAGTATGAAACCACGTTCCCTGAGAGCATGAAGGATCGGATCGCCCCTCATTGGATCGCACCATCGGATCGCCCCTCATTGGATCGCACCTCATCGGATTGCCCCCATTTCATCAGCGAAACGACACCTCTATGTGATTCGATCTGTACATGCATCATTTCCCAGTATAGACCGATCCGATCTCCTGATGCACGGCGAAGCCTCTGACCCGTTCAAACACGAGCTAGTCTTCAGCGATCCGAGACGCACGGATCCGGCGACACGTGTCCCTAACCGTCATTTTGACTGATTCTCCCCATTTGCTCGATCCGACTTTCAAGGGGATCGCGACACCTGTCCACAATGGCTAATTTGACTATTTCTTCAACGGCAGCGATGCGATCCGATGTTCTCGGGATTCGTGCCACGTGTTACCACGACCCGCCTGACAAAATCAGCTATAAATAGCCTGGAGTTTGGCATTTTTGGGGATCTTTTTGGCAATATTGAGGACTGACTCCACCATTATTGTCATACTATCGTTTCTTACCAGTTTTATTACTAGATTACTGAGAGAAATCACAATTGTAAAAGTGAGCGAGAGAGAAATCATTGATTGTACCAGCATTCAAAGTATAATCAATAACATAAAAAGTGGACGTAGGCTCGTTAACGCCGAACCACTATAAATTCTGTGTGTTATTTCTTTTTCTCCCTTCTTCAGTTAGAACTCTATAAGATTCAGAACAATTTGGGTGTTAGGTCCAAATTTTGATCTTACAATTCTATTTCCAAGCTTACACTTATTTGGGTTAAAACGGATGTTGTGTAAAACATCGTTATGACAAACCAAATACTATATTCAACTAACTCTTATTCAACATTGATCTTCGAGCTTGAAATCTTACTATTTATTTGTTAATTATGAAATCAATCAAGTTGGGGTATAACTACTCTCAGACCTTGACTGAATAACATTTAAAACGTCAAAATAGATATGACTACTTGCTCGAATAATCAATACCATACAACTACTTATTCACTTTTAAACACGTATACGCTTCCTCTTTCTATTCTTACTAGATTTTATTCTTAGTCTTCCTTTTTGATTTTACTATTCTATTTCTAAGTTTGCTTCTTTATCGATTCCTATATATATATATATATATATATATATATATATATATATATATATCGATACGTTGATTTCTAACTATCAAATTATCTTAAAAATATTCTAACTCCTTAAATTCTCGGAAAAATTCGCCATAACCTCCTTTGTACCAGGAGCATCGGGATATTTCAAATAGCCTCCCATGGCCCTAACCAATCCAAAAGAAAAAGAAAAACCCAAGAGGCTAGCCGATACGGCGCATAAAATTTCATATATGAATTAAATACATACCTTTTCATCGAGCATTCTATTTATATACCTTCATACCTTATCCATACCTATCTCATGTATATTTATACATGCCCAATCTATTTTGACTATACCTGATCGTTTTAACTTAATTCGTTAATTAATTTGTTAATTAATTCTTTAGTCCATTTCACTTTTATATTTGAACATGACATGTTCAAATATAATTTAACTTACTTATAAACTAATCAAATTCTACTTTTTCAACTTCGGTTTCATATTCGATTTCAAATTTAAATTTACCAGTCCCCTTTACTTATCTAAAGTTCAACTTCAATTCAAGATCCATTTACTAATGGCTAATTAACTGGTTTACCTATTTCACCTTTTTATTTGAATATACATGTTCAAATATAAGTTTAACTTGTTTATCAACTAATTGAATTCCATTTCAATTCTATTTGAATTTCCTATATTCAAATTCCAATTCAATTCTCTTATTCAAATTCTATATTTGAATTTCATTTCTATTCTATTTGAATCTTCTATATTCAAATTTCAAATTCAATTCTATTTGAATCTTGTTTATTCAAATTTCATTTTCAATTCTATTTGAATCTTCTTTATTCATATCTCATTTGAATTTCTATATTCAAATCCCCTTTGAATTATTCTATATTCAAATCCCCTTTGAATTTTCTATATTCAAATCCCCTTTGAATTTTCTTATTTACATTCTATGTTTGAACTTCCTTTATTCAAATTCCTTTTCAAACTTTCTTTATTCATTCTTTACATAAGTCTCGATTTCAATTCCTTTTGAAATCGATATTTCTACCTTTGGAAAATAGATTTCCCTTTCAAATTCATATTTGTATTTTTATTTCTGAATTATCCAATGATAATTCTCTTCACTTCATTTATAAACTTCGTTTATAAAAGAACTATTTATAAACTTCGTTTATAAAGGAACTTCTCGTTTTATTTCTTTTAAAACAAGTTAATATTTCAAATCTATTTAAAAATTCAAATTCTATATTATATATCCCATTTTGAAATTCAATACAACTTGTCTTTCCCAAAACAAATTCAAAACAGTATCTCTGGTAGTAATTCGTCACTTACAACTCGAAAATGAATATTGATGATGCAGCTGTCATCATCAGAATCTATTTTCCAGCGAACGAAGTGAGTTCAATACTATAAACCATTTATAAACATTTTCACTTTGAAATTCATTTCAAAATAAAATTCACACTGCTTGTAAAACAATTTAAAATCTTCCAGGATCTTAAATTTTTCTTATTTTTAATCAAAATCCATTTACAAATACATATCCAATTTTCCATAATCTTAATTCAATTTCTGGCTTAAATTTCAGATTTAACTCCTCTGATTTCACGTATTTAACTTATATGAATTCTGGTTGGTTATTTACATAACCATTTAATTTATAATCTTACTCGATTATAATAACAACCAATATATCCAATATATTAAAATTTTGATATATATATATATATATCTTCTCTATATCAAGATATACCTTGGGTAAACTTATTTTAATTTACCGTCTTTTCAAAACATATCGTGCCGACCCATCGTATTCGAGTGTTTAGTAACTCCTACCGATATAGTGGATCAAAATGATCGACCAGAACTCATAAACAACTCAACCAATAAATCTCCACAATATAAAATTATTTTTATATCAAATAACAAATACGTTCACTCGTATATTTACACTCAACTCGGTCTAGGATATTACTAACCCTATCTCTACCAAGTCACGCCACAGAACCAAGGTAATACTTAACTTTAAGCTCTGATACCAACTGTAATGACCTGGGTTTTTGATTCAAGTAGGCTTTGCAACCATCCTCTCCACATCCTCCCGAAGCAGCAAGGTAATACCCCACTGTGGCTTACATTGGTACCCCAGCACCACATCTTACGGCCAGCCTTTCGACTTCACAACCAACACTCATTTTCGGGACATGTAGGGGTAAGAGTCTCCCGTTCGCCACCTAACGAAAAGCGAGAACCCCCTATCATGCGACACATGCCCCAAGCATGCAACATGGACTGGTACGAGTAAAACAGTTTAAAACAGTTCGAATAAGTAAACGGTATCTCATAAGACCACGTCGTATAATGGAACGGGTTTTTCTCTTATGAGAATCCAAATTATCTTTATATCAAAAACCCTTTTGATATTATAATAATGTCTATCAACCACAGTATAATAATCATCTAGCAGAACGCTTTCATCTCACATTCTACATATATAATATACAATCAAAACCGCAAGCACGTATTGGGTAATGGATTTCCAACTATGACAAGGTATGGAACAACCTTTTGCTCGTGCACCTCTAGAGAGGAATACACTGGGTTCAACAAGAACAACTTGCAACCCGGCCACACATGACCGACCACTCATTTCGCTTGAGTGTATCGAATGTATATCACCAATGAATGGGACAGCATAAACAATAGATTTTTAGAAGTAAATTAAACTCTAGATCAGGTGATTTATACACCCTACTTCGGTGCGACCAACTTAGCCATGTTGCCTGCCCGATTTCTGTCATTTACCGGATGTGAGGCTAGAAGCTACGCTTTATCATCACACCCGATTCAATTTGAATGCCACATTGTCAAATCCATCAAATCACCGATTGATGTCCTCAACTATACATTATGTGTTAGCTAAAAGAAGTTTCCTTCTCCGCTTCCACTCTTGGTACGGTTGGAGAAATCAATATACGTGATCATCTGGAAATACTATGTCAGACATCCGTCCATACATGTCACCCAGGAACAGGATGAACCGAAGGCACTATTCTGTAAACAGGATAGCCCTTGCATAATTCCGTCTTCAATTTCCTTTGGCATATATGATTCGCAATGCTTATGCCAATACAGAGTGGTTCTTTGGATAATAATCCAACCGGTCTCTCCATATTAACAACGTTAAAATGGTCAAAACTTCGATAGTCTGTGATTTAACTATCAAAGAAAAACAGATGTGCAAACAACGATATTATTTCCAAGTGGAAATTTATATCGATCAAACATCATTCAACATTTAGCTCTTTATTTCATTAATTTACTAATCTCCTGTTTTCCTATACTCAATATTTCTTATTCTCCATATTTGGAAAATATACGTTATTAAAAATGGAAAACATTTCCATTTCTTGTTTTCTTTATTAGAAAACATTTTTGGTTTCTTATTTGGAAAACATTTTCAAAGCTTCTTCATTGGACTTAGACAGATGTTTAAACAAACCATCGCGATGCCAACTCAAACCATTTCCTTTAATTACTAAATTCACTTAACTCCTTTAATATCGAACCTTAATCGTTCCTTAGTTAAAAATGAAGTCAATCAAGATGGGGTAATACTGCCTCTCAGACCTTAATTGAACAATGTTTCTAACCTTGAAATAGACAAAGTTCACCCTTCTAATTCTTTAACAAACTTCCTTACGTAACTCTCTTCCGAATTATCTCCTATTTGATAATTCTTTCCTTCGAATAAGGTATATCTGATAATTCTATTCAATTTACTTTATTCGTTTAACCCTTATCAATTAACTCTATTGGACTAACGCTATTGGATTAACTCCATCAGACTAACGCTATTGGATTAACTCTATCAGACTAACGCTATTGGATTAACTCTATCACTTAACTCTTTTTGAATAAACTATATTCGATAACTCCTTTAACTCTATTCGAATAAACTATATTCGATTAACTCCTTTTACTTTATTCGAATAAACAATATTCGATTAACTCATTTTACTTTATTCGAATAAACTATATTCGATTAACTCATTTTACTTTATTCGAATAAACTATATTTGATTAACTCATTTGATTTAACTCTAATTGATTTACTACATCTGATTAACTCTAACTGGTTTAACTCTAACTGATAAACTCTAACTGATAAACTCTAACTGGTTTAACTCTAACTGATAAACTCTAACTGGTTTAACTCTACGGTTTTACCTAACTGGTTTACTCTAACCAATTAACTCTAACTGGTTAACCTTAACTGATTAACTCTGTTTGATTAACTCTAATCAATTAATTCTATTCGATGAATTCTAATCTAATAACTTTTGGCAAAACTATATTCGACTACCTCCTTTTAACTTTATTCGATAACTTCCTTTATTCTATTCGAATAACTAATTCGATTTACTCCTTTCCGAAAAAACTATTCATTTATAAAGATTTACTTTTAGTAATAGTTCTTCACTTTACAAATGATTTCCTTTTATTCTAACTTATCCTTTGATTTTATAAATATTTCTTTTATAAAAATCCTTTTCCTTTTCTATATAAAATCCATCGATTTTATATAAGTAATTCATTTTCAAAATACACTTTGAAAATCCCCTTTCCCATATCCAGTATTTCTTATGGTATTTAACATACCATATAACAACGATAAATATCGTCCAAACACACATAATCAACAACAGATTATATCTCACATCATATATCACAATATATGAATCACAGTAAAATAAATGTTGAGGAATCCAGTTCGATTCCTCCAACTTGTTTCCCTGCATCACATATGTTAAACAATATAGATAACATCACTTTCAGTTCCATATGATATATTCTATTAAACAGAATAAATATAGAAATTCCACTAACTGACTAGCAGTTCAATCAAACAATCAACACGTAGTCAATCAGCCAATATTTAACATTTCTAAAAATACAACATGAAATTATAAACTGTTCAGAGTTAGTGAGATTTACTCACATTGGACGATCATCGTTGATAACGATAACCATCGCTCGATTTGATTCAGACGGACAATTTATTTTTCTATAAATTGTAATGAACTCGGATTCACTCCCAGTCAGCTCCATGGTGTAGCCACCGTCCCTACGATCCCAACGGATCTCGGTTCGCACAATTCTGATATCGTATGATCAAGATACTCAGTTTCGAAGTTATGAACCAAATTTAAATAAAAACTAAATTTCCTTTTCTTCTAATTGGGCTTTCACCTTAACTCTTCGCCCACTAACGCCTTCCCAGACCCAACCCGCTACATCTCTTCTTCCTCGTTGACCTGCACCCATCGCTCAATCCATTTCCAATAAAACCAACCTCCTTGATTCCCTCTTGCAACTCCATCTTCTCATTACATCCATAAACAAATTTCACCAACCTCCTTCTCATCAATTTCTGCATCTCACCAACCTCTCAAACTCGAACTCGAGCCCCTCCAGTCTGTCGCGATGCCGACTGCTTCAACACAGCCATCGACAGAAAATGGTACCGAATCTCCAAATACTTGGTACGCTTATGCTAACCAATCCTCTAAATCCCATAATACAACCCGTTTCAGTAATCGATGCCTACAACTCGTTTCATGAATCGATGCCTACAACTCACGAAATAGCTAACCCTGGATCTACTGTGGTATACAGCTGCGAAATCAAATGCGTTCGAACCCTTCAAATTGGGTACTGCGATGGAGAGCAATGATTGAGGATCTCAAATATATTCGTTACTCGATTTAGAGAATTTTATTTGGATTCTTACTTTGGATTTTCTTTTCATTGCCTTCACGTTGGAAATGAAAACCAAAGGCAGAAAAGTTTCTGACCTAGAGGAAAGTAAATTAGTTTTTATAAGGGAATGAATTTTGTTTGTGTGGTTGAAAAAGGAAGGATGTGGTTTGGTTTGGTCCACACACTTATATATTAGTTCTTTTAATATTTGTTTCGCCTTCTAAAAATCCATGTGATCACGCACGACACCCAAAAATCACGAAAATGGACATGCAACTACAGTTCGACATTACTGTCCCAATGAAACTGGTTTCGTCGAATTCCGACTATGTTTGCTCACACAGCGTATTTTTAAAGGTTGATTTATTGACTGTATTTCACACTAAAATCCCATATGGCCACATACGAACTCTAAAAATCACGAAACTTAATATCTAACAATAATTTGATGTTGCGGTCCAATAAAATTAGTTTCGTCGAATTCTGAGGTTGTTTGCAAAAGTGGCTATTTTTAAAGCTCTGAACGACCCATTTAAATATATAAATACATTTAAATATAATTACATTAAATATTTAAAAATAAATATTATCGTCTATATTCACAGTGGAATACAATATAGCTCTAGAATATTCCTTTATGAATTTCTAACTTGATATTTCAATCTGGTTCAACCCGATATTCGATTTATATTGAAATTCCTTTTTAAAATATAAATAATTCCTTTATAAATTATAAAGGAATTCCACAGCGACTTTTCTGAAATTTGATTTGAACGTGAATCAAAATCTACATGACGAAATCCTGATTTTGCTCTTCCGCTAGAAAGATATACTGCACCAGCTCCCAATGTTTCTTGTTTCATAGAAATCCGACTTAATACGAATCCTGTACATTCAGTTGAAGTTCGAATTGCCAATTTATGAACTGCAGCGCCATTTCGAGCTCGATTATAATTATATTATAATTATACGTTCAAACTGTCGTTTATATATTATATACGTTATTTAAATTCAGTTCAAGCTGAATTAAATATCACAGATGATCCAGTTCACACCATATTGCCATTTCAGCCAATTCTGATTATTTCAGAATTAAATATATTATTTAATTTATTTATTTTATTTAAATATTCATCATTATTTAATTCTACGACCATTTAATTCACAAAACCACCATTTATATAATTAAATAAATTAATTATAATACCTTTGCCAATGCGGGTCATTACAGGATTTGTTGCAAAAATCTGAAAGTCAATAAGTTTCATTTCTAAGTGTTTCTGAAGTTCAAATCTAGCTGAAAGCTCATGTTCAAAGCTGCGTAACTTCTCCAATTCTTATTGAAATGGAGAAATTCTTTTTCCATTGTGTTCACAATCTTCTCTAGTTGTTGCATACCAAACTGTAAAAAAAATAGAGACATCACCGATGTACTTAAGACTTGTTAATGCAAATCTACGAATGGTTGCCCATATCAATCCTTATTCTCTGCTCTAATAGACATCATTACTTGTTAATGCTCTTTATTAGGGTGGGTCTCGAGGTGGGGCTTTATAGTTAATATCAGAGAAAAGGTTCGAAACAAAGTACGTTAGACACAAAACAAAACCAGAATAGTATGTGTGTTACAACTTAGAAGGATAACAATTGTGTCTACATTATCAATTCCTTTGTTATTCTTATCTTGTGTTTCTTATCGATGATTCATTGAAATCTTGTTGTAAAGTATACTCTTAGGAATGAATAGTTCATTTTGTTGTATTTCATTGTTTGGTGTTCATCTTTCGTAGCATGACTTGATAAGAGAATATTTCCATGCTTCAAATCTTTCGGTAAAGTTTTTGGAGAAATTTTTAACCGTATCCTTGATATTTATGTTGATTGTTTGGCTTGGTAAAAGGAAAATTGGATGGGTTTTATATAAATTAAATCTGAAATTGGTTTTCACTTCAAGTGGTGATCGTAGAATTAAAATAGATGAAACTGGAGTTATGCAACGGAAGCAGGTGAATCACTTCGTCTATGCTAAATTTGAAATAGTTGATCATGGGGTTATAGGAAGGATAATAAAGATGAATACAAGTGTTGATGAGCTAATTGCTTTGTATCCTTGAGATTAACTAAAAATTAGGGTGTTGGGTTGTTTTATTTGTGTAAAGATGAGGATATTGTTGATAAGAAAACAACCTTGCATGAAGTTAAATTGGCGGTCATCTTCTATGTTGATTAGTCCATCAAGTTACCTAAGGATATTGGTCGATACGACTAACCAACGATATCTATAGAAAAAATTTTAGACACTTGTTCGAAGCTCTTAAACATTGTAGTAAAAAAAGAGATATAGTTGAAATAATTATGTTGGGATAGTGTTAAATCACAATATGAGATGTAAATTATAGTAAATTTGGCGAGACGATGGGAATGATATGTCGACTTCGTAGTCCACCATTAAGGTGAATTATTGTGAAATTAATGGTTTAACGCTACTCTAAACTAATTGTAAATGAAAATTTAAACTATGTTGATTGTCAAAGTGTTTTATATACACAACTGTCTGAAGCGAGTGTGTTATTTTTGGATTACACTTTCATAATGAGTTTACTTGAAGGTTGCAGCCATCGGATTTGATATAATTGTAGTGACCCACAAATCCATAATATCAGAGTTGACTATATACATTGTACGTCCAACCCAAATATCACGAAAATACAAAACATTTTTTTAGAAGAAAAAGGTAGAAGAAGAACAGAAATAACAACACATAATCTCACATCGCAGCGGAACCAAATATAATATATCATAACTTTTGAAATACAAAATTTCAACTGTATAACATACACTTATCAGAGTACAACACTTACAACACAGCCGAACAAAACTCTATATAACTAACGCTGAAGCCTCCTGCTCCAAGCTCCTTTAGATAGATCTGTAAAATCCTGAACTACTTGACTGCCCATACAAATTTAGACACCCAAGAGTTTAGGTAAAACAAAACAAATAAACTCCGAGTCAATCATGGGACTGGTATAAGTAAACAGTTTAAATTAGCTTGAACAAGTAAACGATATCTCATAAGACCCCGCCGTATAACGGAACAGGTTTTTCCCTTATGAGAATCCAAAATATATTTATATCAAAAACCTTCTGATATTATAATAATGTCTATCAACCACAATAAAATAATCATCTAACAGAAACGCTTTCATCTCACGTTCTACATACATAGTATACAATCAAAACCATAAGCACTTATTGGGTAATTGATTTCAACTATGACAAGGTATGGAACCACCTTTCGCTAGTGTACCTCTAGAGAGGAATACACTGGGTTCATCAAGAACATCTTTCAACACGGCCACACATGACTGACCACTCATGTCGCTTGAGTGTATCAAATGTATATCACCATCGGTTGGGATCAGCAACCATTTCCCGAATGGGACAGCATCAACAATAGATTTTTAGAAATAAATGAAACTCTAGATCAGGTGATTATACACCCTAATAGGTGCGACCTACATAACCATGCTACCTGCCCGATTTCTGTCATTTACCGGTTGATGAGGCTTGAGGTTACGCTTTATCATCACATCAGATTTCACTTCGAATGCCACATTGTCTGATCCATCGAAAATCACTAATTGACGTCTACAACAGTACATTACGTGTTAGCTAAAGAAGTTTCCTTCTCCGCTTCCACTCTTGGTACGGTTGAAGAAATCAATGTACGTGACCTTTCTGGAAATACTCTGTCAGACATTCATCCATACAAGTCATCCAGGAACAGGATGAACCGAAGGCACTATTCAGTACATCCATCTTAGGCACTGTTACCTAAGACTTATACAATTTCCCTTGCACTTTACTCCGTCTTCAATTATCATTGGCATATATGATTCGCAACGCTTATGCCAATACAGAGTGGTTCTTTGGATAAAAATCCAACCGGCCTCTCCATATTAACAACGTTAAAATGGTCAAAACTTCGATAGTCTGTGATTTAACTATCAAATAAAAACAAGTGTTTCGATAGTCGATGATATAACTATCGAAGAAAAACAAGTGTTCGTTCAACATATCAAACAAATCACTGGGCTCTTTAATTAATATTTCACTAATTAAATCTCTTCTCCATTTCCTTATCAATATTTGTTAACCAAATATTTTCAGTACCCATATTGGCCTTTTACGCTATTTGGAAAACATTTCCGAATATCACCTTCCTTTATTTTCTTAAACTTAGAAAATATATGCTAGTTATAATTGGAAAATATTCCAATTACTTATTTCTTTTCCGATCTCGTTTATTTCTATACTTAGGAAATATTTATTATTCTATTTCCAAATTTACACTTATTTGGTTTAAAATGGATGTTGTGTAAAACATCGTTACGATAACCCAAATACTATATTCAACTAACTCTTATTCAACATTGATCTTCGAGCCTGAAATCTTACAATTTATTTGTTAACGATGAAATCAATCATGTTGGGGTATAACTACATCTCAGACCTTGACTGACTAACATTTATAACGTCAAAACAGATATGACTACTTACTCGAATAATCAATACCATACAACTACTTATTTACTTTTAAACACGTATACACCTTCTCTTTCTATTTTTAACAAATCTAATTTATAGATTACCTTTCTGTTTTCAATATTCTATTTTAATTTCATTTCTTTATCGAGTTTTACACATATCGATACATTGATTTCTAACTATCAAATTTCTTCAAAATATTCTAACTCCTTAAATTTCCAGAAAAATTCGCCATAACCTCCCTTGTACCAGGAGCACCGGGATATTTCAAATAGCCTCCCATGGCCCTCACCAATCCAAAAGAAAAAGAAAAAGCCAAGCGGCTTGCCGATACAGCGCATAAAATCTCATATATGAATTAAATACGTACCTTTTTGTCGAGCATTCTATTAATATACCTTCATTAACCTTATCCCATACCTGTCTCCTGTATATCTATACCGGTCCAATTTAATTCAACTATACCCGATTGTTTAACAAAATTCGTTAATTAATTTGTTAATTAACTCTTTAGTCTATTTCACTTTTATATTTGAACATGAGATGTTCAAATATATTCTAACTTGCTTATTAACTAATTTGAATTCAAATTTCAAATTTAAGTTCAATATTCGATTTCGAATATACATTTACATATCCAATTCACCTTTCAAAGTTCAACTTCCAATTCAAAACTCGATTAACTAATTCCTCTTCGACTTAGTTAATTCTATTCAATAATCCAAATATGATTATTGTTTCAAAAATCATTTCCTTTACTTCACTTGAGTTCACACTTATTTTATAACTCAAGTCTAGATTTTTCAAATGGAAATTCGGATTTTTTTATTTGCTTAAAAATCCCTATATTTATATAAATAAACCCTTATGGTTTTTAAACGATTTTCGCGCTGCATTTTTAGAAATTTATTTTGACATATCTCAAAATCTATTCGACGAAATCCAAATTTTTCTCTTCTATTAGAAAACTATTATCTAATTGGTCCTGACGATTCTTATTTCAAAGAATTCCGACTTCAATTGAGTTCTGTACACTCAACTGAATTACGAATCACCAATTTACGAACTGTCGTGCTGCGGCGAGTTCGTTTTAATTATATTTATATATATAAACATTTTAACTTCGTTTATAATAAATTCAACTCCCTTCTGATATATTTTTAACATATATCAAATCCATTTTTCCAATTCAACACAATATTTCCGATCTTCTAAAATTGCCGATTTTCTCTAACTGGGAAATAAATTTATTTATACTACGATCTTCTATATTCAAATTCTGTTTCAATTCAAATTGAATTCCCTATATTCAAATTCAATTTTAATTATATCTGAAATCCTATATTCAAATTCAATTTACATTCCTATGTTCAAATTCTATATCCAATTCTATATTCAATTCTATATTTGAATTCTGTTTGATTTTTCTTTATTCAAATTCTATTTTTCAATTCCAATGAATTTCATATATTCAAACTCCATTTGAATTTCTATATTCAAATTCTATATCAAACTTTCTTTATTCATTCTTTAAACAAGTCTCGATTTCAATTCCTTTTGAAATCGATATTTCTACTTTTGGAAAATAGATTTCCCTTTTCAATTTCACACTTGTATTTTTATTTCTGAATTATCCAATGATCATTCTTTTCACTTCATTTATAAACTTCGTTTATAAAAGAGCTATTTATAAACTTCGTTTATAAAGGAACTACTTGTTTTATTTCTTTTAAAATAAGTTAATATTCAAATCTATTTAAAAATTCAAATTCTATTTTAGAAAAATAGAATTTCCCATTTTAAATCTGAAATACCCCTTTCAGGGTATTTTTATAAATTAACACTTAGGTCCAGTGATATTTAAACACCAAACAACCAACTATTTATTTTAGGTTTCCTAACACATCATATATGACAGTATAAATGCAAACAAATAAACAAACGGATAATGTATATTTTTGAGGAATCCATTTGGATTCCTCCAGCCTGTTTTCCTGCATCCAAAGACGTTAGTCAACATAGTAATACCCATCCTGCTTCGAGGCAGGATATCACGGTATAAAGGTCATCCACTAATATATATTTGTGGGGCGCATAGGGAAATCATCCGCTATGAAACTGTGGGCATCCGCTAATGAGACTGCGGGAATCCAACCAATCATCAACCCAATATATATATAATAGTCAACCCTAAATAACTAATATATTTCAAACAATCAGAAAGCATTCAACAAGCAACAAACAAATATTTTTAACGATATAAAAATAATTCTAATTAACAGGTGAGTGAGATTTACTCACCAGAATTTCAATTATCGAATGTCTTGTTTATTTCCAGATCATCGGCTACGAATCTTCTCGAATGAATTCGCACCTATGAAAATTTTATTTAAATTTAATGATTTAACATTTATTTAAATTAACTATTTAAACAAATACATAACTCTCCTATATTTTTCCTTCTTTTAATGGTTACTAAGTTAAATTTAACTTAACGAATAATTTAACTAACTATGTATTTTTAACCATTAAACCATATATATATATATATTTAATGCTCATAAATAAATAATTAACAAATTTAATCACTTAACCATTATATATATATATACAAATAGTAAATTAACTATGAAATTACCTTAGTTCACATTTTAGAATCCTTCTTTATTCCAAACAACTTAGCTTCACAACAACTCATTCTCTATCATTATCCTCGCTGTCCAAACCACTGTACCACTCAATAGACTCCTCATTGATCATCACAACCATCTATTCCCACTGCAATCACCATCACAGCACCACTCCGTCATGTTTCTTCACACTCCAGGTAAGCCACCTCTTTGCAATACTTCTCTCCTTCCCTCATGAAAACATTCACTGTTAACTTCAAATGGATGGCCCCCCTTTTGAATCGCAGTAACCTCATCCTCCCCTTGCTCGTTATTCCAGCCATCGTACTCCCCACAGATCGCACCACTTACCTATACTTGTCTCATGAGATTCGAAGAACTCGGCCTCGCAGAAGAACTCACAGATTCCCCATCGCAACTTCTAAAATTGCCATAGTCAATGTCGCAACCTTCTGACCTCACCGCCCCATCGTCATCGACAACTGAAATCCCAGAAATCAAAAGCCCTAATCAATTTCGAACGCCATCCCCCACTTCCAGTTGTTCAACATCGACCTCACAGAACATCCCCAATCGTGGTGACGTCGTGCCCTAGACTGACTGTTGAAGAACTCGAGCAACCCAAAACCGCCCCGCATGCCACTAATCTTGCCCGATGTCAAGCTACAGGCCCTTGTGGTTCAAATTGAAGACACGGTTTCCAATTCGAATTGATCCTTCTTTTTGTTTACGAATGGAGCAGCGGTTTGAATGGAAGGACCGAGGACTGGGATTTTGTTCCAGAAGTGATGAACGATTTATATAAGTGGCTTCGATTTTTGTTGTGGTTATAGGGAAGACACGACATGTTTTAAATTGTGGTAAATAGAGAGGGCACAGCATGTTTTAAATTGTGGTAAGGAAAGGGAGCACAGCATTGTTTAGTTGGAAGAAGGAGATCCACTTAATTTTATTTAATTATTTATGTTTTGAACTAAATCGATACGATTTTATTTAATTTAAAATACTCAGGATTCTGAACTCTTTTTTCAACACAACAACTGGCGTTTCTAGGGATTACCCACTATTCCGAACCCATTGGAATAAGTATCGAAACCCCATTTGATCATATGGAGAAGATATTAATTTAAATTGATTTAAATTAAATTTCAAACCATTTAAATTCTTCGATAATAAATTTATTATTATCGCTTTCATATTCAAACAGAACTGACACTGATTATCTGAATCATTTCGATTCAGTTTTAACTTCGAATTTATTTATTGTTTTCGTATTCGTCAATGTAATATATTCGATATTAAATTGAAATCGATTATTAAATTGATAACTTAATATAAAATTCCATTTATATTATCCACCCAATATTTAAATCCGTATTAAATATTTAAAATTAACCCATAAGAATCCGAGTCATTACAATCTTCCCCACTTAAAATAGTTCGTCCTCGAAATTGCTAAGGTAGAAAAAGTGCTACAAACCCATTTATCCTTTCAAAACTTATTTATGTTGATACTCAACATTTCATATTCCATTCGTATGCAATCCAATTTTATTCAAATTGATTCCGATCAATTTTATTCACTTCGATCCATTTAACTTAAGTTAAATTAAATTTCAATCATTCAAATTCCTGGGTTCTTATTTCAAATCTCCTTTGAAATAATATAAATATATACAAATATTTATGTCCATCTCAAATTCAAAACATTTGAATTTTCAAACAATTTGTCTTCCTTTCAAACAAATTTCCATCAAAAAAATTTCTGGCTGCAATCCTTAACTTAGAAACTCGAAAATGAACACCGATGATGGTCGACTCATCACCAGAATTATTTCCCAGCTACTGAATGAGTTCAGTGCTTTACCACTTTCAAAATCCAACTCAAGATGGTTTTTATTCAGAATCCTTCAAACACAAAGCTATATTATTCTATTATACTTCAGAAAATGTTTTCAAACTTCCCAGGATTTTAAATTCTGAATTCTGTTTCAAATCCAATTCCAGTTCATCTCATTTGTATATTTCATTCTGATACAAATTTTAATTGGTTATAGATAACCAATCCAATCTTATAATCATATTTGATTATAATTATATCAATCAACACATCCATATATTATAATAATTTCAAAAAATTTATTCCTTCTATATTAAAATAGAATTTTGGAGTAAAATTATTTCATCTACCCATTTAAACAATATCGTGTCGAATTCTCTGCTCAAGTGTTTATATATTCCTATCGACTTCGTGGCATCCCACGATTCGACCAAAACTTATAATCCACTCAACAGACTAGCCAACATAATATAAAACAACTTTTATATCAAATAACAAATGCGGGCTCTCGTATATATATACACTCAACTCATTCTAGGGTACTACTGACCCCATCTCTAATGAGCATAACTCCACAAAACCCATGTGTTCGCTCAACCTAAGCTCTGATACCAACTGTAGTGACCCGCAAATCCATAATATCATAGTTGAGTATACATCAAACGTCCAACCCAAATATCACGAAAATACGAAACATTTTTTTAGAAGAAAAAGGTAGAGGAAGAACAGGAATAACAAAACAGAGTCTCACATCGCAGCGGAACAAAATATAATATATCATAACTTTTGAAATACAAAATTTGAACTGTATAACATACACTTATCAGAGTACAACACTTACAACACAGCGGAACAAAACTCTATATAACTAACGCTGAAGCCTCTTGCTCCAAGATCCTTTAGATAGATCTGTAAAATCCTGAACTACTGGACCGCCCGTACAAATTTAGGCACCCAAGAGTTTATGTAAAACAAAACAAATAAACTCTGGGTCAGTCATGGGACTGGTATGAGTAAACAGTTTAAATTAGCATGAACAAGTAAACAATATCTCATAAGACAACAACGTATAACGGAACGGGTTTTTCCCTTATGAGAATCCAAAATATTTTTATATCAAAAACCTTTTGATGTTATAATAATGTCAATCAACCACAATAAAATAATCATCTATCAGAAACGCTTTCACCTCACGTTCTACATACATAGTATACAATCAAAACCGCAAGCACGTATTGGGTAATGGATTTCCAACTATGACAAGGTATGGAACCACCACCTTTCGCTAGTGAACATCTAGAGAGGAATACACTGGGTTCAACAAGAACATCTTGCAACCCGGCCACACATGACCGACCACTCATTTCGCTTGAGTGTATCGAATGTATATCACCATCGGTTGGGATCAGCAACCATTTCCCGAATGGGACAGCGTCAACAATAGATTTTTAGAAATAAATGTAACTCTAGATCAGGTGATTATACACCCTAATAGGTGCGACCTACATAGCCATGCTACCTGCCCGATTTCTGTCATTTACCGGTTGATGTGGCTTGAGGTTACGCTTTATCATCACATCAGATTTCACTTTGAATGCCACATTGTCAGATCCATCGAAAATCACTAATTGACGTCTACAACAGTACATTACGTGTTAGCTAAAGAATTTCCTTCTCTGCTTCCACTCTTGGTATGGTTGAAGAAATCAATGTACATGACCTTTCTGGAAATACTCGGTCAGACATTCATCCACACAAGTCATCCAGGAACAGGATGAACCGAAGGCACTATTAAGTACATCCATCTTAGGCACTGTTACCTAAGACTTATACAATAGCCCTTGCACTTTACTCCATCTTCAATTATCTTTGGCATATATGATTCGCAATGCTTATACCAATACAGAGTGGTTCTTTGGATAAAAATCCAACCGGTCTCTCCATATTAACAACGTTAAAATGGTCAAAACTTCGATAGTCTGTGATTTAATTATCGAATAAAAACAAGTGTTTTGATAGTCGATGATTTAACTATCGAAGATAATAAGTGTTCATTCAACATATCAAACAAATCACAGGGCTCTTTAATTAATATTTCACTAATTAAATCTCTTCTCCATTTCCTTATCAATATTTGTTAAACAAATATTTTCAATAACCATACTGGCCTTTTACGCTATTTCGAAAACATTTCCGAATATCGCCTTCCTTTATTTTCTTAAACTTAGAAAATATATGCTAGTTATAATAGGAAAATAATCCAATTACTTATATCTTTTCCGATCTCATTTATTTCTATACTTAGGAAATATTTATTATTCTATTTCTAAATTTACACTTATTTGGGTCAAAACGGATGTTGTGTAAAACATCGTTACGACAACCCAAATACTATATTCAACTAACTCTTGTTCAGCATTGATCTTCGAGCCTGAAATCTTACTATTTATTTGTTAACGATGAAATCAATCAAGTTGGGGTATAACTACATCTCAGACCTTAACTGAATAACATTTATAACGTCAAAACAGATATGACTACTTACTCGAATATTCAATACCATACAACTACTTATTCACTTTTAAACACGTATACACTTTCTCTTTCTATTTTTAAAATTCTAATTTATAGATTCCCTTTTTGTTTTCAATATTCTATTTTAATTTCGTTTCTTTATCGAGTTCTACACATATCGATACATTGATTTCTAACTATCAAATTTCTTCAAAATATTCTAACTCCTTAAATTTCCAGAAAAAAATCGCCATAACCTCCCTTGTACCGAGAGCATCGGGATATTTCAAATAGCCTCCCATGGCCCTCACCAATCCAAAAGAAAAAGAAAAGGCCAAGCGGCTTGCCGATACGGCGCATAAAATCACATATATGAATTAAATACGTATCTTTTTGTCGAGCATTCTGTAATATGCCTTCATTAACCTTATCCCATACCTGTCTCCTGTAAATCTATACTTGTCCAATTTAATTCAACTATACCCGATCGTTTAACTAAATTCGTTAATTAATTTGTTAATTAACTCTTTAGTCTATTTCACTTTTATATTTGAACGTGACATGTTCAAATATATTTTAACTTGCTTATTAACTAATTTGAATTCAAATTTCAAATTTAAGTTCTATATTCGATTTCGAATATACATTTACAAATCCAATTCACCTTTCAAAGTTCAGCTTCCAATTCAAAACTCGATTAACTAATTCCTCTTTGACTTAGTTTATTCTATTCAGTAATCCAAATATGATTATTGTTTCAAAAATCATTTCCTTTACTTCGCTTGAGTTCACATTTATTTTATAACTCAAGTCTAGATTTTTCAAATGGAAATTCGGATTTTTTATTTGCTTAAAAATCCCTATATTTATATAAATAAACCCTTATGGTTTTTAAACGATTTTGGCGCTGCATTTTTAGAAATTTGATTTTGACATATCTCAAAATCTATCCGACGAAATCCATATTTTTCTCTTCTATTAGAAAACAATTATCTAATTGGTCCTGACGATTCTTGTTTCAAAGAATTCCGACTTCAGTTGAGTTCTGTATACTCAACTGAAGTTTGAATCGCCAATTTATGAACTGCCGTGCTGCTGTGAGTTCGTTTTAATAATATTTATATATATAAACGTTTTAACTTCGTTTATAATAATTCAAATCCCTTCTGATATATTTTTAACATATATCAAATCCATTTTTCCAATTCAACATAATATTTCCGATCTTCTAAAATTGTTGATTTTATCTAACTCGGAAATAAATTTATTTATACTGCGATCTTCTATATTCAAATTCTATTTCAATTCAAATTGAATTTCCTATATTCAAATTCAATTTTAACTCTATTTGAAATCCTATATTCAAATTCAATTTACATTCCTATATTCAAATTCTATATCCAATTCTATTTTGAAATTCTATACTCAAATTCTATATTTGAATTCTCTTTGAATTTTCTTTATTCAAAATCTATTTTTCAATTCCATTGAATTTCATATATTCAAACTCCATTTGAATTTCTATACTCAAATTCTATATCAAACCTTTTTTATTCATTCTTTTAACAAGTCTCGATTTCAATTCCTTTTGAAATCGATATTTCTACTTTTGGAAAATAGATTTCCCTTTTCAATTTCACACTTGTACTTTTATTTCTGAATTATCCAATGATAATTCTTTTCACTTCATTTATAAACTTCGTTTATAAAAGAACTATTTATAAACTTCGATTATAAAGGAACTACTTGTTTTATTTCTTTTAAAACAAGTTAATATTCAAATCTACTTAAAAATTCAAATTCTATTTTAGAAAATTAGAATTTCCCTTTTTAAATCTGAAATACCCCTTTCAGGGTATTTTTATAAATTAACACTTAGGCCCAGTGATATTTAAACACCAAACAACCAATTATTTATTTCAGGTTTTCTAACACATCATATATGACAGTATATATGCAAACAAATAAACAAACAGATAATATATATTTTTGAGGAATCCAGTTGGATTCCTCCAACCTGTTTTCCTGTATCCATAAACGTTAGTCAACATAGTAATACCCATCCTGCTTCGAGGCAGGATATCGCGGTCTGAAGGTCATCCACTAATATATATTTGTGGGGCGCATAGGGAAATCATCCGCTATGAAACTGCGGGCATCCACTAATGAGACTGCGGGAATCCAACCAATCATCAACCCAATATATATATATAATAGTCAACCCTAAATAACTAATATATTTCAAACAATCAGAAAGCATTCAACAAGCAACAAACAAATATTTTTAATGACATAAAAATAATTCTAATTAACAGGTTAGTGAGATTTACTAACCAGAATTTCAATTGTCGAATGTCTTGTTTATTTCCAGTTCATCGGCTATGAATCTTCTCGAATGAATTCGCACCTACGAAAATTTTATTTAAATTTACTGATTTAACATTTATTTAAAACAACTATTTAAACAAATACATAACTCTCCTATATTTTTCCTTCTTTTAATGGTTACTAAGTTGAATTTAACTTAACGAAAATAATTAAACTAACTATGTATTTTTAACCATTCAACCATATATATATATAATGCTCACTTAAATAAATAATTAACAAATTTAATCACTTAATCATTATATATATATATACAAATAGTAAATTAACCATGAAATTACCTTAGTTCACATTTTAGAATCCTTCTTTATTCCAAACAACTTAGCTTCACAACAACTCATTCTCTATCATTATCCTCGCTGTCCAAACCACTGTACCACTCAATAGCCTCCCCATTGATCATCACAACCATCTATTCCCACTGCAATCACCACCACAGCTCCACTCCATCATGTTTCTTCACACACCAGGTAAGCCACCTCTTTGCAATACTTCTCTCTTTCCCTCTTGAAAACATTCACTGTTAGCTGCAAATGGATGGCACCCCCTTTCGAATCGCAGTAACCTCATCCTCCCCTTGCTCGTCATTCCAGTCATCGTCCTCCCCACAGATCGCACCACTTACCAATACTTGTCTCACGAGATTCGAAGAACTCGGCCTCACAGAAGAACTCATAGAAGCCCCATCGCAACTTCTAAAATTGCCACAGTTAATGTCGCAACCTTCTGACCTCAACGCCCCATCATCATCGACAACTGAAATCCCCAAAAATCGAAAGCCCTGATCAATTTCGAACACCAGGCCCCCCCTTTCGGATCGCAGTAACCTCATCCTCCCCTTGCTCGTCATTCCAGTCGTCGTACTCCCCATAGATCGCACCACTTACCAATACTTGTCTCACGAGATTCGAAGAACTCGGCCTTACAGAAGAACTCACAAAAGCCCCATCGCAACTTCTAAAATTGCCACAGTTAATGTCGCAACCCTCTGACCTCAATGCCCCATCATCATCGACAACTGAAATCCCCAAAAATTGAAAGCCCTAATCAATTTCGAATGCCAGGCCCCCCTTTCGGATCGCAGTAACCTCATCCTCCCCTTGCTCGTCATTCCAGTCATCATACTCCCCATAGATCGCATCACTTACCAATACCTGTCTCACGAGATTCGAAGAACTCGGCCTCATAGAAGAACTCACAGAAGCCCGATCGCAACTTCTAAAATTGCCACAGTTAATGTCGCAACCTTCTGACCTCAACGCCCCATCATCATTGACAACTGAAATCCCCAAAAATCAAAAGCCCTAATCAATTTCGAACGCCAGCCCCCACTTCCAGTTGTTCAACATCGACCTCACAGAACTTCCCCAATCGGGCTGACGTCATGCCCCAGGCTGATTGTTGAAGAACTCAAGCAACCCAAAACCGCCTCGCATGCCAACAATCTTGCCCGATGTCGAGCTACAGGCCCTTGTGGTTCAAATTGAAGTCGCGGTTTCCAATTCGAATTGATCCTTCATTTTGTTTACGAATGGAGCAGCGGTTTGAATGGAAGGACCAAGGACTTGGATTTTGTTCCAGAAGTGATGAACGATTTATTTAAGTGGCTTCGATTTTTGTCGTGGTTATAGGGAAGACACGACATGTTTTAAATTGTGGTAAATAGAGAGGGCACGACATGTTTTAAATTGTGGTAAGGAAAGGGAGCAAGGCATTGTTTATTTGGAAGAAGGAGATCCACTTAATTTTATTTAATTATTTATGTTTTGAACTAAACCGATACGATTTTATTTAATTTAAAATACTTAGGATTTTGAACTCTTTTTTGAATGCAACAACTGGCATTTCTAGGGTTTACCCACTATTCCGAACCCATTGGAATAAGTATCGAAACCCCATTTGATCATATGGAGAAGATATTAATTTAAATTGATTTAAATTAAATTTCAAACCATTTAAATTCTTCGATAATAAAATTATTATTATCACTTTTATATTTAAACAGAACCGGCACTGATTATCTGAATCATTTCGATTCAGTTTTAACTTCGAATTTATTTATTGTTTTCATGTTCGTCAATTTAATATATTCGATATTAAGTCGAAATCGATTATTAAATTGATAACTTAATAAAAAATTCCATTTATATTATCCACCCTATATTTAAATCCGTATGTAATATTTAAAATTAACCCATAAGAATCCAGGTCATTACAATAATACTTCGGATATGGCGAGGCTATTTAATGATTAAAAATTCAAGAAGCGTCCATTATCAATAAAATTTAAAAGGATCAACGGTAAAGTAACGTCGAATGTTGATTGGAGATCGGAAATTTATGAGTGTACGTATATTCCAAGACACGCCTTGTGAATGGTAAGTTTTATAGCTTATACTTTGGGTGTTAATGGCTTGATGAAAATAGTTAAAACTTTTTATAAAGTTGGGTAATTTGGAAATTTCAATGTATAAATTTATGCGTGTTGGAAAAAAAAATTGACTTCCAAGTGATTACTTCTTAAATGGGATGTTCCTTTAAGAAAAAATTTATGAATTGACTATACATTAATCTGAGTAAATTACGATGACGCAATTTATAAGGGGGACGTCTGTAACAACCCGAATTTTTGAGTATTGTGACACCCCACGTCCATTAGTGTTAGTCACAAAGGGAATGCATTAAGTTTCATGAAGCGTTATAGGTGAACAGAAACGGAAATATTACAAGACAGATATAAAAATTATAGCAGAATTAAAAAAAATCTTTATTTAACATAAAGCAACGTGGTTTGAAAACATCACATGTCTGAAATACATAAAAACCATTACATCATTGAAACTACTGTCTTGTACTTTAAAACATCAGAGTACTTAAAAGAAGTAAAATTCCCCAAAATAAAACATAGCCATAGTAGCAAGGATAGGAGCTTGAGCCATACATCTAAGCAGCTCCAGAAAAATGAAAGCAGAGTCACGGTCAAGACCTGAGTATTTCCGCCCTAAGAACCTTGGGGAAAATGGAAGAAATAAGAGGAAACAAAAAGGGTCAGACATGAAGTCTAGCGACTCCAGTTACTTTTAGCAATTAAATAAGTGAAAGTAGCATGACAGGCATATAAAGTGGATAAGAGAGAGATAACAACATACAAGGCAGGTATGACAAGGTAAACATGATAGAGTGTATATACTTCTTTAAAGATTTCTCTGTTTATTCTCTGCACCAGTACTAGTATAACAGATATGTAACAGGATTACATACTCCCTAAGTGCTTAACAGAAACAGGACGATCCCAACAGAAATATAATGGTAGTTTTAGGTGTACTCTAGTAACAGGTTTTAACCCAAATAGAATTAGCTGGTACCTAAACAGAAATAACGGGTATTAGCCCAGACAGAAACACAGGTACCCCACAGACAGGACTAGATGTACCCTATTTACTACCCCTCAATCGATCGGCTCCATATTTTGTAAATACCCTATGTCGGCCCTATAGTAGGGTGTATTACTTCCTAAAGTGGCAACCTACAGAAGGACACATGACTATTTACTGGTGCTATAACGGCTTATTTTCCCAGATGCAGGCTATACTCATGTACGCATATGAGTCCGTTGGAACACGCCCGTACACACCTCCTCTCAGATGAACCTCTTGCAATCAGTTCAGTAAGCGTGCCCTGACCCCTACCTAGTGTGGGGTCCCCCTTTAATACTAGAATGGGTTACTGACTAATATGGGTCTGACACAACAGGTGAGACAATCCAACCCTTACAGATCTTATGTCCCCAACCAATTAGGATTTTGATAGGTTATGCCTAACAAGTTTAACAGGTTCACATAACCACCTACAGATTTATGGGTTAAACTTTACAAGTTAACGAGTCCATATAACCCCAATGTATTTAACAGGCTAAGTTTTCTAAATTAACAGGTTTGTATAACCCTTACAGATTTAACAAGTTTATTTAACCCCACAAATTTAACAGGCCTGCTTAACCCCACCGATTTAACAGGCTTACTTAACCCCACATGCTTAATAGGTTTACTTAACCCCACAAATTCAACAGGCTTATACAATCCTTATGGATTTAAACTGGTTAAGTATTACAGGCTAAGAGTTTATCCCCATTCACATTGACTTCTTTTCACTTGCCAAATTTCCACTTGCTTATTAATTTCATATAAATATAACTTAATCCATTTAAGTTTATTAATAAGCCCCATCACATGTTATTCTTTAGACTGTAATTAACAGAAGTAATCTTACAACCTTTCACCCCTAGATTGTAATTAACGGAAGTAATCTTACAATCTTTCACCTATGGATTGTAATTAACGGAAGTAATCTTACAATCCCTTTGTATTATGCATTATCTGATTCCATAGTTACAATAACATGTTCTACTTAGCAGGTTATTATGCACATCTCAATTCACATGTTTATTGCTTAACATGTCACTTACCGTTTATCATTAAATATAACTTTTTTCATTTCATAAGTTTTCCTCATTCCTTCTTATTTAATCATAATTCCATCTTATACTGTCACCACAACTTATCGTTGTTTACTTATTAACTTAATTCACTAACTAAGGTTTACTAATAAGTCCCTTTCCTCATTTGTAACACTTATGTTATAACTTCCAATTGTCCCTAGGACAAGTCTACCTAACGTATTTTTTCTGTTCATACATGTTAATGCCTCAGACCTCTCACATTAAGTCAACCACTTGTTGATACTGGATATGCCGGGTGGCTCTGGCTAGACTTAAACCACAAGTTTAGACTTAACCTCATGTCATGGTACCCTTACGCATTAGACCCCTCACAATAGATTAACCACTTGTGTTTGTTGGATATGCCAGGTGGCTCTAGGCAAACTTATACCACAAGTGCAATCTAACCTCGTGTCTAAGCGTTATTATAGTTCCATTATTTTAGGCATATTCATATTAATAATTTCCCTATTTAAATTATGGATTTTCATGCCCCTTTTCAATTCATATTTTATTATGCACCATATGCTCTTTTTCCCAAGTCATAACCAAGGCATGTATATATATATATATTATGCACAAACCCATATCCACAAATTTCCCAATTTATGCCCCAAGTCCTTATTCACCCATTTCAATAAAAGTTATACCCAAATACATATTCACATATTTTCCAATGTATGTCTCAAATTCATATTCACATATGTTCCAATTTATGTCCCAAATCAATATTTTTCCCAATGATTCCCAATTTCGCGCGTTCGCATATTTCAGAGTTAGGCTTAGGCTAGAAGGTAGCCTGGCTGTATAAAAACAAAAAGGGAAAAGAGGGAGAGAAGAGAATAAAAAACATGCATAATATCAAATCAAGAATTAACTGGCAGGAATAGGCATAAAAACTGAATAGGCATATTATGACAAGATTTTCATGGTGACGATATAAACATATAAGAACAGGTCTGGTGAATATGTCATAATAGAACCGATTTAAGCATGATTCAAGATCCGATTTTACATACATATCTAGATTGCCTCTAAATATTAGATCCAAAAATAACATAGACTCACAGTGAATAGATCTGAGAAAATGGATCCAAATTACTGCGATGAACACGTTGAATTCGTTGTTGTAGCAATCACTGAATTGAAGCTTTTTGAACTAATGAATAGACTGGACCTATAATATAGTAGTTTGGACTATATCTTCCTGAAGCGCAGGACATAAGTGCATAGCCCATTTGATCTTAGGCCTAACGTCTATCCGGCTACATCGACAAAAAGCTTTCCTCGCCGACCCCGTTTGTTTCTAAGTTCAGCTGGCTCCAATCACTAAGAAAAAGGGACTCAATAGAGTAAAGAGACCGCTTCTTGAGGTGCTTGCGTAAGTGCATTCTGTACCTCCCAGCATATTAATGCCCGCTTCGCTACCAAACTTGCACAAGCAAGCAGCTTCGGTTTGCATGTTTGTGAACTCTATCAAGCACTCACTTCGGTCTTCCTTGGTATGCACCACCTCGGTCCAAGAATAGTTTGGATCGGTCCTATTAATATACAGCCTCCCGTCTATCGCCAATGTTTATACTGGATCGGTCTGTTTATACTGGCCAATTGATCGGGGTCGCCTTATTTTCTTTTTCTTGCTTTTCCGAAAAGATGGCAGATCTCAGAAGGTGCTTGCAATTCAAGCTTAAATTACTATCGCATTGTTAGAGAAGAATAGGCTACTCAATCGAAGTTGCAGCAGAGCCTCGCCGTCACCATGATTTTTCAGACGAATAAAAACTAGGTTTAGGGTCCTTTAAATAGCCGTTGCCCCTGAATCGGGACGTTGCTCACGTCCAAGTACGTTCGGCCAATTCGGCCAAGGGGTCAACCCCTAGTCGACCTATACTGCGTGAGTCGACCCCGAGGTCGACCCAGCAGGGTCTTGAGTCGACCCAAACGGTCGGCCTTCCCCCCAAAAATGCGCGCCTGATTTCGAATTTCCTGATTTTGAATTTCTTTGAATTCATATATATATATATATATATGTTCTCCTTATATGCATACAAACTTCAAGGCTTAATAACTTCTTCATATGAAGTCTGCTTTACGCAAACTTGGTGTCTGTCTTGACCAGAATATCGAGACAGTCGCAATGGCGCAGTTCTTTCCCTTAATTTTGAATATTAAATTAATTATTCTTTAATTTGTCTCCTTTGGTGTTGCTAAAATAACGGGGTGTTATAGGTACTCGAGCCAAGCAGACCATTATGTGTTTTCGATATTTAAATCCAAAAAGAATAAAATACGAGTTTGGGAGTATAACTCATATAGTACTTTAAACGGGGGAATAAGGAATTTGTGGTCTCCATAATCCTTATGTTTGTAATGAATTAAGTATTTTAATATAATAAGTGATCTATTCCAATCTGTGTTTGCAAAACACAATCTGATGATAAAAGTGGATATTGGAAATAGATATTATATCGCTTAGTATTCGATATTCAAATGTTTTAAAATATATTTCTAACAATAAGTGATGAGTTGTTTAAGAGAAAATATATTTGCAATATTAATGATGATTAATTAGTTGGAATAATTAGTAAATTGATGATATAGATTTTCTAATATAAGATATATTCTTGTCAACAATGAAATAAAGGAATTGTATTATAATTATGTTGGTTGATTTAAAGCAATAATGCAAAGATGGATTGTGTAGATTATGTTAAAAAGTGAGTATGTGGCTTTTATAACAATAACCAATGAATTAATTGGACTGTTGTTTTTTGTAAAAATATAAATATTGGTTGTGAAACAATATTTAGAGATTTGAAATATTTTACTTTCATTGATATATTTAAATTTGTTAAATCAATGAATTGTACAACAATTTTGTTGTATATATATATAATGCATTTCAAATGTTAAAATGAATATTTAGACAAACACGTTTATATAGCGTGTTCGGGTCAAATTGATGTTTTAATATTGTGCAAATGAGTTTTATGTATTTAAATTTATGTGATGGGTTATGAAATTTAACACAATTTAATTAGTGTTTTATTTTGTGTGTGTATGGTTGTCTTTATATTAAACACAACATGACTAGTGTTGTGTGTGTGAGTGTGTTAAATAGTTTAAAATATGTTGAAGGTGTTTAATAGTATTTTTAATGTGTGTTTAGTTCTTAAAATGGTGAAATTTTGGTTGAAATGTCATTTTGAAATTAATGTCCCAAATGAATTCGGTTATAATATTTTAATAGCAAACATTGTATTTGTTATTATAAAAATGTTAAAATGTAATTTTTTGTTGAAGATGTTAGTCTGATATATATATATAACGAAAAAGTAAACAAAAAATGTCATTTTGGGATAGCTGAAATGTTTTATTTCTAAAGTTATACCAAATTTGCACAAGATATGTTAAATCATTTAAGTTTTATGAAAAATGTAAATTTTGTTGCAAATATAAATTTTAAGTGTTAATATTTTCTAAATTAGTTTAAAAGTGATGTTTACAATTTTTGATAGTGTTGTTTTAATTAGAATGTGGTGTTGCGTGTAGAAAAGTGATAAAAACTTAATTTAACTGAGTCGTTAAAGCCTAAATAGGTGTTTAAAGGCATAACCACTTAGTTTTGGGCTTAATTATGTTATTTTGTGCCTTAATGACTTAGTTAAGATAGAGAAAACTCCAGAAATACACAATTTTGCGCAAGAGGTCTTCTCCTTATCCTCCTTATTAGAAAACAAAAAAATCATAGGGAAAAACAAAAGAAAATTTACTATAAATTGCAAATCAAACCTCCAAATCATCTTAAGTCTTCTCCAATTGCTAAATATTGTTACTCTAAGTCTTCCCCAATGGATAATTCATCTAACAACTCGAATTAATCCTTTATCTCTCTATTTTTGTTAATATGTTTTATTGTATGTTGGGTTCCTTCCTTACATGTTGATGTAGTTAACGGTATAGGAACAAAAGCTCAATATTCTTAGTTGTTGTTCCTCCGAGGCCTTCATATCCATCTTCAATTTGCGGTAAATCAAAGATGAAGGTTCCCTCACACCTCTAACTTGATTCAGTAAATTATCCTTGTGAATTTGTTACAAAAATCAGAAAGTTTAATAAGTTTCATTTATGTGTTAATGAAGTTCAAATCTAGCTGAAAGCTCATATTCAGAGCCACGTAACTTCTCTAATTCTTAATAAAATGGAGAAATTATTTTTCCATTGTGTTCACAATCTTTTTTAGTTGTTGAATACCAAATTTCAAGAAATTTGGGGTTATTTCAGTCATCATAATTCGACTTTAAAATTGATAGTTCGTTGAGATAAGTCCATTTCTGAACTGAATTCCCGACAAAAGCTCAAGTTCAGAGCTATGTATCTTTTCCAATTCCTAATGAAATGGAGAAATTCTTTTTCCACAGTGTTCACAATCTTTGTTAGCTGTTGCATCCCAAATTTCAAGAAATTCTAGGTTGTTTTGGTCATCGGAATTCGACCTCAAAGTCTATAGAAAGTCGGGGTATGTCCATTTCTGAGCTGAAATCTCAATGAAAGCTCAAGTTCAAAAGTCGTGGAACTTCTCCGATTCTTAATGAAATGGAGGAAATCTTTTTCCATTGCGTTCATAATCTTCTCTAGTTGTTGTTACCAATTTTCATGAAATTCTGGGTTGTTTTGGTAATTGGAATTTGACCTCAAATTCTATAGTTCGTCAGGGTAAGTCCATTCCTGAGCTGAAATCCCAACGAAATCTCAAGTTTAGAGCTTTGTATCTTCTCCACTTATTAATAAAATGAAGAAATTCTTTTCCAGCGTGTTCATAATCTTTCCTAGTTGTTGTATACCAATTTTCATAAAATTTTGGGTTGTTTCGGTAATCAGAATTCGACCTCAAATTTTATAGTTCGTCGGGACAAGTCCATTTTTGAACTAAAATCCCGATGAAAGCTCAAGTTTAGAGCTATGTATCTTCAACAATTCTCAATGAAATGGAGAAATTATTTTTGCAGTGTATTCATAATATTCTCCGATTGTTGCATATCAAATTTCAAGAAATTCTGGGTTGTTTTGGTCGTCTTCATTTGCCCTCAAAGTTGATAGTTCATCGGGATAAGTCCATTTCTAAGTCGAAATCCTGACGAAAGCTCATGTTCAAAATTTTGTATCTTCTCCGATTCTTAACGAAATGGGGAATATTTTTCTTTAGCAGGATAACCCCAAGGAGTTGTCGGTTTTTTTTTTCTACCAATTGGGGCTTTCCCTTCCCCACCTCCATGGGGATGGTCTACAGGGTTCATAACTACTCCCCTTACTACATGACGCTTACCTTTCCAACACTTCGATCTGGCTCTACCCAAACTTTGTTGATTCACCCCAACATTACCCACTTGTCTGATTGTTGCTAAGCAGTTTTTTGTGTTCATAATATTTTGTAGTTTCTACATACCAATTTTCATGTAATTCCGACTTGGTTTGCATGCAGGAATTCGGCCTCAAAATTGATAGTTCGTCAAGATTCAGGCCCGTTTATATTCGCGACAATACTCAGATGCTTTATCACTCGCCCTACTACATTTTCAGGTGAATTTCCGATATGGGTTTCTATGTTTAAGGCATTATTTCTTCCTTACTATATTAACCAAGATTTTCATGATAGTGTGAAATTAGTGGTAGTTTTAACAGTAAAGAATCAATGTTTCTTATCGTCTTCTAGTTAAATTGATGACCTTGTGTGAATACAATTTCAATGATATTTATATTGCCTCTATGACACATGCACGACTTTTATAAATGATTTTCGAAATGTTTTGAATAAGAAAACATGGTTTTGGAAACAAATATTATTTTAACTAAGTATTTAATTTTATTGTAATATTATTTTAACTAAGTATTTAATTTTACTGCCTTTATGACACATGCACGGTTTTTATAAATGATTTCCGACCATTCGATTTTTAAATATTTTCTGGTAACCTATGATTTCAAAATCTATTTTCTTAAAGTTTAATTTTGATTAAAAATCATGCACATTTGCACCCTTCGAGAAGGCGTATTGGTGATCGAACAGTATCGGAGACCCCACGGTATGGGATGTGGCGGGATACGATATTATTTAATCCTAGACCTGTCCAATCGAAGTAACATATCTTAGTGCTTCCCAGTGTTTCGGTGCTTTTTGTGATTTAATGAATCTAAGTGATTCTCTGTGTTTTAATGATTTATGTGATCTTCTAAGATGTTCAGTAGTTTCTGTTATTTATTATGAATTTTTGTGTTTCTAGTGTGAAGCTGACTTATAGTGTGTGAACCGTTAAGTGGAAACTTGTGGTATGGGATGCACGACTATCACTTTTCGGATTACTATCTGAGGGTCTATGATACGTTCCTATGTGACCGCCAGTACTAGACCTTCGGGTCAATCCTGTGTGAACCCTGTGTGGACCTTCGGGTCAATCCTGTGTGAACTCTATGGACCCTCGGGTCATCTGGGTACCCTTCTATGTGATTTTGTACTGGCTATGGCTTTAAGCCATCTTGTGTGATAGCACGTGCAGCCATAGCTTCGGCTTGCCACTTTGTGTTAGATCTAAACTTTATGTTTCTATGTTTTGTATTTATCATTGATTTCACCACAGTGATTATTAATGCTATTATTATAAATTATGGTGATTTCATTTTGAACTTTTAAAAGAGTTTCCCACGATTCCATCAATTTGGGTTTTTAGTGATTCAGTGTTTCCATGTTTCAGTGATTTTGTGATTATCTATTTCAGTTATTCTGTGATTCTGTGCTTTAGTGATTCTGTGTTTCTATGTTTTAGTGACTTCATGATTTCTATGATTTTTGGATCTTCCATTAGTATTATGTATTCCTGAGTGTTTATTATCCTAACTGGGGAGCTCGGGTAATTCGTGTCAAAGCAGTGTTTAAGTTCGCTTGCTTATTTCCATTCTCTCAGCCATATACTAACACAATAGTCTTAGGTATATGTGTTTCATTGACCAGTGTATTTAATATTCCTTTCTAATGGAAAGAAAATTACTATATCATGATTTTCATATAAACCCATGTCTTGTGATTCCTTTCCATATGGAAATTGTGTCATCTCATTCAATTCATGGCTTAAAGGGATATCCTCCTTAGTTATTTATTTATTTTTGTTTTTATATAACTTATACTGTTTCAAGTAAGACTGACTTGTGTGTGTATTCCTCGGGTCAGACCGATATGTTACAGGTTTAGTTGTTGTGCATGGGAATTCGCTGTATCACTACTTGACTATCTCACCTGTTGTTGTTCCTAGTTATGTATTTGAGTTTTGAGTGTATTCTTCCATGTGTATCTTATTGTATGGTAATGGTTTATGTATAACCATCTGTTGGTAGCACATGTATTCGTTGTATTATATTATTGTAATAATATGTAAACCGTTCTGTGAGCTGTAATTGTGTATGTAAATGTACCGTGTTCTGAGATGATCCTATAGTCGTCGTAGAGTTGTATTACACATGTATTAAGTAAGTCGAGCCACATAAAAAAACAGAGACATCGCCAACGTACTTAAGACTTGTTATTGCAAATCTATGAATGGTCGCTACTATCAAGCCCTATTCTCCGCGCTAGTAGACGGCATTACTTGTTAATGCTCTTTATTAGGGTGAGTGTCGGGGTGGGGCATTACATTTTGTCTACATTGGAGAGTATAACTGAATTCAATATGCTATCGAAGTATGATCTATTCTCTCCTTTGTCTCTCCGAAGTTTGGAGTTTGTGACTGGGTTGTGAAATTGAATCGGAGAGTGATTATTTCAATTTGAGGGAATGATGGTTTGGAGGATTCTATCGAGCAAGCTTGCGATGTTTAAGCTTGCAACTAGTACAGAAGTTTGTCCTGCCTTGTTGGCATAAATCTTGGAGACATGCACCAATCGTTGTTTTTGTTCGTCGAGCGCTTCCTCGATGAAATATAAGGAAGCGACGTCGCCATTCAATATATGTTTCCATTAATGGAATTTCCATACATGTTTTAGTGTGACATTGAGGTTTCATTGTTTCATATGATCTTTTAGTTTAATGGGTGGGACGATATTGGGACCCGTGATAATTAGTCGTTTTCTTAATTGTGAATTACCATGTTAATGGCTTAGTTAGATTATATATGTTTGTAACATCTCGTGTTTGGTCACCATAACTTAATACTATGTTTGACTATAACATTCATAACAATTAATGTAGAGCCTCGAGGAAGGGGAGTGTTATGGCATAGTTAATCTATACTTAGTTGTACACATGGTCTTTCGTTTGTCATAGCCTAAAATTCATCAAGTCATGGATGCGTGTTTGCTAAATTGTATGTTTGTTGTTGATTATTAAATTTACTGGACTTAATAGTTGGGTCTAAAAGTACATTTACTAAAAACATACGAAATATCAATGGTAGTGAGAGGTTGCTGGTGATCATAGTGGGTTAGGACATGCACTTCTATAATGAGTTATCTTAGATCTAGCAATAGTGGGTTGAGACTTAGATGTTTAGCAAGCGAGTCGCTTATGATTTGACAATAGCGGGCTGATATAGTTCTCTAGTTGTGAGTCATCACCGGATCTTGTAAATTGAGAGTATCTGGATACATTTGATGAGGTGACTAGATTGTCACCATGTTCTAGTCTATTTCTGTATCAATCTTGTTATGGATGTTCTTTCGATTGGGGATCCCGAGGGGATTTTATCAATTATAGGAAGTTGGAGGGTGTATGCCGATTCTATCGTCTAACATGCTGCCTTGATTTTGATTAGTTGGTTGTGTCGTTCGGTATAACCAACGAGTCAACATATTTTTTGATTTCTCGGATCATGTTCTGAGATATCACTTGGAAGAGTTTCACTTGTGCTATTTGATTTTATTTTCTTTTTTTTATGGATAGAAAGTAAGCACAAGTTAAGAGTTGAGGTGTTTTAGTTGTCGAGAAAACACCATCTTTTGGAATTTCACTTTTCAGTGAGAAAAGTGAAGTGCTTGGATCATGTCGCCTAGAGTAGGAAGTTGATATATGTCCTACGAGAGTTTCAATAGCTCAAAAGTTGAGTTTGACCAATCAGTATAACGATTTCTCATTTGGAGCAGGAATGAGAAGCTGATAGCACTCACTTTGTTGTGTGGGCGGCTTGAGTGGTGTGTTTCCAAATGGAGGGTTATCGTGTTTTAGTCGATAACCAAAAACGTGCGAGAAAGAGTACCCAACTCTCGACTTGGAGATGATGGCAATTGTTAATGATATTTTTCATCAACACCGGAGATAGGTCTATGGAAATGGACCATGGAGAAAGCATCATGTTGTTAAGAACCTAATGGCTTGAGCAGGAATATTCTGATGATCCAACCGTATAGCAAAATACACATAAAAATATACTAAAAAGTAGCATAGCATGCGGAAAAAGTAAGAATGCACAAGTTATAATGGCTCGGTTCAAGTTGAACCTACATCCAATTTTAGGACTTTGATGATTTTATTCATGGAGAAGGTTACATAAGAATTCCTCAAATTAATTTGCATATTTGGGTTAGTTCTCTTTGAAATGAGAGGAAGGTTGTAGAACAAGGGTGCCCTCATAAATGAGACCCTTGTCCTCTTATTTATAGAGGTTTTGGGCCCCCTTTTGTTGCTATTCTTTCCCGCCACTTTTTTGGTGCCATTTTTTATTCTCGCCTTTGGCTTTTTCTTTTTTTGTCTTTTTCTTCCTTTCTCTTGCTTCCTACAGCCTTCTGCTTCTAGTTTTGACTTTCTCTGACTGCCTCCAGCTTTCTTTAGCTTCCTCTAGTTGTCTCGAGCTTAATCTAGCTTCCTCTAGCTGTCTCTACCATTCTCTGGCTTTCTCTACCTTTCTCTAATTATATCCAGCATTCTCTACCTTTCTCTATCTTTCTCTAGCTGTCTCTAGTTTTCTCCAGCTTTATCTACCTTTCTCTAGCTGTCTCCATCTTTCTCTACCTTTCTCTAGTTGTCTTCAGCTTTCTCTACCTTTCTCTAGCTTCCTGGACCACGTTGCCGGTTCCTAGACCCCTTATGTTGTCAGTTTCTGAACCCCTTCTGCTGTCGGTTCCTGAACCCCTTCTGATGTCGGTTCCTGAACCCCTTCTGTTGTCGGTTCCTGAACCACTTCTTCTGTCGGTTCCTGAACCCCTTCTACAGGTTTCGGCTTTATCTGACTTTCTTGTTTCAGCCATTACTCTCAAATGATACTTCCGTTTGTTTAATATGACCACTCTACAGAATGGGAAACCATTATCTTAATCCAATGGAAGTGGTTTCAGGTCTGAATCTCTCACAAATCAAAAGTTATAGGAGAAACAAGATTTCATCTTCTTCTTTTGGTGTTGACATAGCTGTATCCAGGGATTTTCCTTTTACATTTTCTAGTATTGGAGCTACTGCTTCTTTATACTTTGCCAGTGCAAATTTTGGTGTTAACAGCAATAAAGTATGTTATGATGAGTTGGAGGCCCTATTTATTAGCGAGGGGGTCAGAGTCATTGATGATGTTGTAACATTGAGATTTATCTTCCTCGATAGGCATCTCAGCCTTTGTGAGCGGCAACGGTTGGAATTCTCAGCCTCTTATGAGTTTGGGTTTCCTATAGGTACGTATAGGAAATGTAGTTGTTTAAAGTTAGAGATGCACCAGTATGAAGCGATATTATTTTAATGAATGTTGCTTATGGTTATTGTGGGTTATGACTCCATAACTTGAGTTAGTAGTGCGGATTCGACCAAGGTGGTTGGTTCCATATTGAAGAGGTGTTGTTTGCTTCTGACATCATGAGAAGGGATTGGTGACACATTTATTTACAATGAATGGATGTCATCTTGGTATAGCTGAATGGGACGGATTAAATAGTTTTATACAACCATTCAAGATTTCCAAATGGATGCAGGAATAGTTGTCGATGGTTTCCAATGATAGATTTCCATACAAATTGGTAACAGTACGATGGCTCTTGAGTCATACTCGATTCATTAACAAGAGATGCTAGATAAATATTCTTAATTATTGAAATGGAAACCAAGTTATTGGGTCATATATGAATAAAATTTAATATTGGATGTCTCATATTAGTTAGATTAGTATCCTACATGCTAGGATAGATATGTATGTTATTTTCCGTAGTTGCTATTGCTTACTTGATTGATGATGTTTGAATGGTCATTTATATTTATATGATTGTTAGGCATGTGAGATAATTATATTGTTGTATCATTTATTTGTTTAATATAAAATCCATACATGACTTAACATGCTCATGTTAGGTAAATTTTATTTATTTAATATGTTTATCCTCTTATTGCTATTTCTATAATTATGTCTAATCCTCTTTGTTGAGTACATACCCAAATACATAGAAACAAGATTTGATTTGTTTAAATGCTAATTCACTTTTATTTGCATTAAATCCTAAGCTTTCTTAAAAAAGATACGTAGTAGATGTACAGTTGTGGTTTTTAACATTTAGTGATTTTTGCCTCATGTACGGATGGCCACTTTTAGGTTTTTGTTTTATTTTATTAGGATGAGTCTTGTATGGCGATTTGTGGATTTTTCTAGTCAAGCTGTACAATTGTAACGACCAAGAAAATCTGAACCAATTTAAAATTTTTAAATAGGCTAAAATAATGGATTTTAAATATTTAAAATAAATATTTTAAATAATGGCGATGAAAACTGAGTTTGAATCGACAATTGAAAACGAATATAATTAATTATAATTATAAACAAGGCCTGAAATGGCGTGGCAGTTTCAAAAATTGAATTCAAACTTTGTCGGACTATATCGGGTGCAAAACAATCCGGATTTTAGTGAAACCAAAAACCTTAGGATCTAATTGATGATATCTTTCCAACGAATCTGACGAATCGAAATTTGATAGCGGGAATCAAAAGATATGTCCAGTTGAAAATTCTGAATAGTCGCTATGGAATTCAGGCCCTTAAAAATGGACATTTTGCATACGACCTCGGATTTCGACGAAACCACTTTTGTTGGATCCGTGATGTCAAGTTATTGCTAGGTTTCAAATTTCATAATTTTTCGAATCAATATGTGAGCGTGGCAAAGGAAAACGCGTTTGACCGGTTTCAGTTGATTTTAATCGACTGGAAATTGGCCATTTTTCAAACGGTCTCAGAATTCGACGAAACTAGTTTTGTTAGGACTGTATCGTCAATACGAAGCTAGAAAATATTTTTCTGGAATTTTTAGTGTTAGTATGTGACCCCGGTAATTTGAAATGTACGTTTAAAATTCAATATAGTGATTTAAATGAAAATTCAACGGAAACTAATTGTAACGATCAAATCAGCTTGCGATACATATCCCATTGTGTTCGGAATGGGGGTTAAACGCTATGGACGGCAGGCGGTGGGCCTCGTTTTGAGGTCGTATGTAAAAGTCAACTTTTTGCAAAATTAAATAATAAAAAAAAATTAATTCCCTCCCTTTATCTTTCCTTCTGCCCCCCCCCCCCCGATTTCATTAATCAGAAAACAAAAAAAAAGAGGAAAGAAGAAGAACAGAGCAGCAGCGACGCCGCCACCCCCGGAGCTCCACCCACGAAGCCGCCTTCCCCCGTTCGAAACCCTAGCACCGCCTTTTCCCCGTTCGAGACCACCGAAGCCGCCTTTCCCCGTTCGAGCCCCCCAGTCTGACGACTGCCTGCCGCCGACGTCTTCTCCCCCCCCCCCCCCCCCTTCTTCGCAGGTTAAAGTAAGTATTTTATTTTATTTTTATTTTTATTTTAATTCTGAAATACTGATTTTTTTTAAACAGTTTAAAACCGATTTTTTTACAGGTTAAAACTGATTTTTTTTTTTTACAGGTTAAATTCTGATTTTTTTTTAAAAGGTTAAAACTGACTTTTTAACAGGTTAAAAACTGATTTTTGAAAGGCTTTAAAACTGATTTTTAAAGAGTTTAAAACTGATTTTATTTTAAAACTTTAAAAAGAAAAAGGTTTGAACTTTTAATAGAAAAAGATTTGAACTCTAAATAGAAAAAGATTAGAACTTTAAAAAGAAAAAGATTTGAACTGGGATAGAAAGATCAGATTTTTTAGAATAGAAAAGATCATATTTTTAAAATAGAAAAGACGGAATTTTTATTAAGTAGAAGAAGTAAGATATGATTCTTGTATTTTTAAAGTAATAAAAATATAATTTTTACATCATAGGAATATTAAAGATATAATCTTTATTTTTGAAAAGGCGAAATCTATATTTTTGAAATGCAATTTTTATATATTGAATAACATAGTAAAAAATTCGATTTTTACATATGTAGAGAATACGGGCAACAAAAGCGACAAAAGGCGAGAAAGGCGAAGATTTCTCTAAGTGAAGAGTCGTGTTATTGGTTAGCTAATTGGTGAGAATTTCTCACTCTTCAATTTCTTTTAAAATATATATATATATGTGTGTTGAAATAAAATTGAATTGCTATATATATATATATATATATATATATATATATATATACGCCCCTCGTCCACAAACCATGGACGATATTTATTGGTTGAAATTGTTGTGAAAATTGATTGATAGCGAATAGTTGTTTGGGATTGTTTGTGATTGATATTGGTCGAAAAATACCCGTTTGTGGTTGAGAAATATTTGGTTGAAACCACATAGGATTAGTTTGTGGAAATGAAATAAATATATACATGCCGCATGCGTGCGAACTAGATGCATGATCCCCATTGTCAAAAACCGCGAGGTTTTAAGGTAGAGCGAGGAGCCGTACTAGGGACGGTCCCGGTTTTAACTACCCTGCCGTTATGCTACCGAAATTTTGAATAATATTCGTGTGTTTGAATTATTTTCATATGCTTAAACTATATTTATTCATTGAATAGAAAACATTCATGTGTTGAATTGATATTCATTCGTTGATTAGAAATTCATGTGTTGAATGGTATTCATATTTTGAAATAAATTGTTTGATAATAAAAATCACATTTTTATCTATATATAGAAACTATAGAAAACATTCATGTGTTGAATTGATATTCATTCGTTGATTAGAAATTCATGTGTTGAATGGTATTCATATTTTGAAATAAATTGTTTGATAATAAAAATCACATTTTTATCTATATATAGAAACTATAGAAAACATTCATGTGTTGAGTTGATATTCATTCGTTGATTAGAAATTCATGTGTTGAATGGTATTCATATTTTGAAATAAATTGTTTGATAATAAAAATCACATTTTTATCTATATATAGAAACTATAGAAAACATTCATGTGTTGAATTGATATTCATTCGTTGATTAGAAATTCATGTGTTGAATGGTATTCATATTTTGAAATAAATTGTTTGGTAATAAAAATCACCTTTTATCGACTATATGAACTGTGTAAAATAATCTCGTTTTAAAAGAAATTGTTTTATGATAAAAATCCTATTTTTGTCACCTATATGAACTATATAGAAATATAGTGTTTTGAAATGAATCGTTTTACAATAAAAATCACTTTTTTATCGTATGCATAAATCGTTGAAATGTGAAGTGTTAAAAATAGCCACTTGTTCAAAATAAACATATATGAGTTGAAATATTCATTAATTAGCTAATGAAATGATTTGCACCTATGTATGTAACATTAGAATGAATGTTGTTTTTAAACCAATTAGAAATCAAATATGAAGTTGAATAGGAAATGATAAATGATAAGAACCGTATATATATGTACATGCATATTCATTAAACAGGTTATAGCAAAGGGGCTAGAGAAGAGGAATAAAATTTTGTGCCCGACAAATAGGTACACATTTACTGCTTTGTTTGGGTGATGATTTTATGAGCCTGTTGGCTAGCCGCTTGGCTTTTTCTTTTTCTTTTTGAGATTAGAAGGACCGGGAAAGCTATTTGCGATTTCCCAATGCTCCCGGTGCAGGGGAGGTTATGGCGAAATTTTCCAAAAATTTAAGGCGTTAGTGAAAAATATGAAGTGAAAACGATATTGAAATCATTGAATGAACTATATTTATATAAATATATAAATATAAATAAAATTAAAACGAAACGTGGCCGTGCAGTTCGTGTTTTGAAACCGTGTTTTCAAACAACTAGTATGGGAAATCCGACCATTGGATTTTCCCGAAACCTCAACCGTCGGGTTCGCCTTGGAAATATCTTCCCAACGGCACCAACCTTGTAAAAATCCAACGGTTGGATTGTCTGGAATGTTTAATTCAAATCTGAAATAAAACAGCGCCAGAAGCGATTATATTTATATATATATAAATATAATTATATATTTAATCGAATAAGGACGCTGCAGTTCGTATTTTGAAATCGAAATTTCAAACGATTGTACCGTGAGATCCGACCGTCGGATTTTCCCGAAACTGGAACCGTTGGATTCGTTTTGAAAAGACCTTTCTAATGATGTAAATTTTGTGAAGATCCAACGGTTAGATTTTCAGATATGTGTAAATCAAATCTGAAGAAAAACAGCGCCACGGCCGCTTTATGGCCCGAAGCGTCGTTTTGAATAAATTAGTTATTTCAAAATAAATAAAAATAGCGATAAATAGTTATAAAATATCATAAGCGATATGGAATGGAAATAAACTGAATTTGCTTGATTTATGTGGCTTTTGATGGTTGAATGTGTTTGGTGTGAAAATTACATTAAAGAACACAATTGGTGTTGTCGAATAATTTAACCATTGAAATAAATTGATTTGAAATTCTAAATATACGTGAATTATTTGAAAAGACCGAGTTAATTCTCATTTCGAATAATTGACCAACGATTGAAATTCGAAGATGAAGACGATGGTCGAAGACCGGAGATCTTCACCTCGTTTGGATGGTAACCGAGGTCCTGATTGGGAGGCATCCCGAAATATGGATAATGAGTGGTGATCGTCCAGACGTACGTGGTGATCGAAGGGTTTGCGAGGTATTTAGTGCCTCCGGTTTCGTTCAGACCCAGAACGGACTTGCAAATGGACTGTGTGTCTGACATTGGAGTTTATTCTGTGTTGATTGATTTCTGTTAAATATACATCTGTTTGGCGGCGGAGAATTTATTCTTTTGCTTAATGCCCTTCTCTGAAACGCACGAGCTCAGAGGTTGTATGTCGATGGACATCAGTCGCATGGCATGAATTGCCTGTGTGGCATGCTAAGATGCAGTGATCAGGGCTTCTGCTGAAAAGCAAAGTCTTGTGGTGATGACCAAAGCACCGCCTGTGTGGCGTAGCTTTGTGTATAACGTGAATTCGCGAGCCTCATACCCCGGTATGAACCTAAAATGGGAGAAGGACCTCAGGGAGGGCATGCGTTTCTTTCTAGCTAGGGTGGTGTCAGTAACCTACCAGCCCTGACATTTATATACTTTTCACCTAAGTGGTTGTTGCTGTTGCGAGGCGCCTCGGTTAGATCGGACGATCTGGGTCCGATGGAGTCATTCGTTGGCTCATTTACGCCCCAAAGGGCGGAGTGACGTATTGTTCAGGCATAATAATCCACATCGGTGGACCGGCCCTGACGATCCAAGGCTTGCCTGCGCGCTTGCCTGAGACATGGGCTAGATTGTCTCGAATTCGGTAAGGACTATCTTTTGCCTTGGTTCATGACGGAAATCCAATTTCCAAATACGACATCGTGCGGTTTTGATTGTATATATATATATGTAGACATGATATATGGTACCCATGCCGTCTATGATTGATAGTTATGATTTGAAATTGTTTTTCAAAACATATAAGCACTAGCAATAATATCAAATGCCTTTGTTTTATTCGTATCAAGCATATTTTGGCCATTATAAGGTAAAACTCTATCCTCCGGTTTGCGTTGCATTGTGTGATGGGAACTGAGTCTTATAATGGTTTCATTTTTATAAAAAGCATAGCGATGTTTAAAAGAAAGATTTGTTTTAAAGCACTGGCAATCCAATGGAGTAAACCTGTTCCACGAAAGTGGCGTGGTCCTGTGATTAGCCAAATTATATATGTGTTGAGTAGATTTCTCATACCAGTCCCATGACTGACTCGTAGTTTGTTTCACTCTCAAACTCGGGTGCCCCTTTTTTTCCCCACGGGCAGCCTTGTATTCAGGTTTAGCTGGTTCTTTCTGGATAGCTGGAGCTGAAGATGGATTCTATCATTTATTTCTTTTTATGTTGTTCAACTCCTATTGTACATATTTTGTTTATTTCCGCTGTAGACATTTATGTATAGCTGAACTGTATTAGTACTAAGTAAGATCCTGTATACTGTGTAACTCTGATGATTACTTTTATCCAGTATATTCTATTGTTCATTATCTGGTGTATTTACTTAATTTTGTTATGCTATTTTCAGTTTCTGTGTTATATTCCAAAGATAACCCTTGTTTCCGTCTGTACGGGATTTCGGGTCGTCTCCACGTGGTATCAGAGCTTTGGTTAAGCTTAGTTCTGGAATATAACATTCGAACGAACTCGTCAGAAATAGAACCAGTAGTGTTCTAGGACGGGCAACTCAATACAGATAGGATCAGTAATATCCTAGTATGAGTAAAGCAGAATGAAATTACACCTCGATAGACACATTTACATTGAAGTATGTGTTTCTATATTTTAAACTATCTTTTCTGTGACCTGACACTTGATCTGCTAATTGCAGAAGTACTAGAAAAATGAGTGCCAGAAACAGAAGGAATACAGAACCCGATCTAGAGGCTCTATTCAAGAGATATCGAAATCTGGGTGGAGCACAATTCTCGGGCAATGAATCTATTATTTAAACTCAAGCTTGGATGAGTTCTGTCGAAAGAATCTTTGAGCATATCCAGCTGAGAGATGACCAGAAACGGTTATTAGCATCTTGGGCACTTAAAGAAGAAGCTTTAATTTGGTGGGAAACAATCATCAAAGATAATCCAGGAAGTGATATCACCTGGGACAGATTTAAAGTGATTTTCCTAGAAAGATTTACTCCTCCCGAAGCGACCGAGAGATTATGTGATGAATTTTCTTATTTGATACAAGGTGATATGACCATCCCAGAATATTATAAGAAATTTAACGAACTTGCCCACTTTGCTCCTCATCTGATTCAAGACCCAAAGACGAAAAATCTGAGATTTATTCATGGCCTGCAAAGGAGATATCAGAATAGTGTAATGAGGAATGTGAAGCTTCCTTTCTCTGAAATGATATACAAGGCTTATCAGTATGAAGATCTCCATAAGAAAGGAATGTTGCGCGACGAAGAAGAAGTTCGTTGTAGTGACAAAGAAGAGTCAGAAATTGATATTCCTGAAGCCAGTACAAGGTCTGAGGTCAGTAAAGAGCCTAAAGTAAATCGAAAAAGGGCTAGATCTGAAAAAGAACCTGTCACGACTGCCATATGCAACAACTGCCATAAGCCAGGGCATTTCCAGGGGAATTGCAAACCCTCGAGAAATAGAAGGAGGAATGGATCTAAATCCAAGAACAAGTCTCCTGTGACTCGAGAGTGCAATCTTTGTCATCAGTCCGGTCATATAAAGCGAGATTGCTGGCTAATAAAAAGGGCCAAAAAGGCTCAGGTAAATGAAATAGCTGAATCTTCTGAGCCCTCAGCTAATCGAGAAAGGCCCGATGTTTTAGAAGGCACGCTTACTGTCAAAAACATTCCAGTCAAAGTACTGTTTGACACAGGCGCGTCGCGAAGTTTCATTGCCAAAGATGCAGCTAAGAAACTGGATTTGAATTTGAAAAAGCTCAAGGAACCAATGACTGTCCAGAATCCAGTTGGGGGTTCCATTGATCTAAGTTGGGTTTGTGGAGTCCCAGTTTCTTTTTCTCGTTATCGGTTCCCTACCATCGCAGCCGTTATGAATTTTAAAGAGTTTGATCTTATCTTGGGGTTAGACTGGTTGACCAAATATGAAGCTGAAGTCAAATGCGCCGACGGAGTCGTAAAGGCGAAGATTAAATCAGGTGATTATATAACCATTCCATGTGAAGGTCAGAATGCTAATAGAAAAGACTTCTGGGCAGCTTTGAATGTTTCTCCAGCCCAAATAGAAAATATCCCTGAAATCACTGAGAATATTACTGACCTCATTAAAGATATTCCTGTCGTCAAGGATTATGCGGATGTGTTTGAGGAAGTCGTTCGCTTACCTCCGCAAAGAGAAATAGATTTCAAAATTGTTTTAATTCCCAATGCAAGGCCGGTAGTTCACGCTATTCGAAGAATGTCCTTGAAAGAGAAGGAGGAATTAGACGATCAAACAAGACAGCTAGTATGGAAAGGTCTGATCAGGCCTAGTTTCTCTGATTGGGGTGCAGCCGTGGTATTTGTCCCAAAATCTGACGGTACTCTATGTCTATGTGTGGATTATCGTGATCTGAACAAACAGACAATAAAGAACAAATATCCATTGCCGCGGATTGATGATTTGTTGGATCGATTAAATGGCGCACAAGTATTTTCACGAATGGACCTAGCTACAGGTTTCCATCAACTTCGAATTGCCGAAGAGTGTGTTCCAATGACAGCGTTCAGAGGCCCCGACTTATTCTACGAGTGGTTAGTAATGTCGTTCGGCTTATGTAACGCTCCAGCTTACTTCGTCGATCTGATGAACAGAGTGTTCAGAGGAGTATTGAATAAATTTGTTCTGGTTTTTATCGATGATATTCTAATCTTCTCTAAATCAAAGGCCGAACATGAAAAGCATCTGGAACAGGTTCTAGAAATTCTGAGACGGAATGTATTGAAAGCAAAGTTTCCCAAATGTATATTCTGGCAAGATGAAGTGAAATTTCTGGGCCACGTTGTATCGAAAGAAGGAATTGCTGTGGATCCAAGCAAAATCACAGCTATTCAAAATTGGAAACATCCCAGCACCCCCACTGAAGTCCGTAGTTTTCTCGGATTGGCTAGCTATTACCGGAAGTTCGTTAAAGACTTTTCAAAGATATCTGGTCACTTAACGAAGCTTACAACAAAGCATTCTAAATTCAAGTGGACTCAAGAAAGTGAGGAGGCTTTTGAAGAACTAAAGTTGAGATTAACAACCGCTCCGGTGTTAACCATCATCGATGGCAACCAAGATTTGAAAGTCTGGACTGATGCTTCTAGAGAAGGCCTTGGCGCAGTGTTAATGCAAAGGGGTCAAGTGATTGCTTATGCTAGCCGTCAACTGAAGCCGCACGAGAAAAACTATGTAACTCATGATCTTGAGTTATTGGCTATAGTATTCGCCTTGAAAATCTGGAGACACTGTCTTCTGGGCGAGAGATTTGAACTGTTTACAGACCACCAGTCGTTAAAGTATCTGTTCACTCAGAAGGACTTGAACTTGAGGTAGCAACGTTGGCTGGAGTTCCTTGCAGCATATGACTTTGAAATTATATATACTCCAGGAAAAGCCAATGTCGTGGCTGATGCATTAAGCCGAAAGAATGTAATGATCGCCAGTTTTATCATCACGACTTCATTGCTAGATAAGATATCTGCTCTTCAGGGGGATGATCACTTCATTCAGAATATCAAAGGGATAATTCAACAAGGCGAACCCTCGAGTTTTCAAGTAGACAATGATGGGATTTTAAGGCTCAAAGGTCGAATCTGTGTCCCTAACATTCCTGAGCTTCGAAAGGAAGTACTAGATGAATGCCACAAGTCAAAACTCAGTATCCATCCGGGAGTAAGCAAAATGTATAATGACATCAAACGCACTTTCTGGCGGAAGTCGATGAAAAGGGACATTTCCTTATATGTTAGCCGATGCCCTACTTGCCAGCTAGTCAAAAGTGATCAACAGAAATTGGCTGGATTATTACAATCGCTAGAAGTTCCTGGCTGGAAGTGGGAACATATTTCTATGGATTTCATTGATGGTCTGCCCAGGACCAGGAAAGGAAATGACAGTATTTGGGTGATCGTAGATCGTTTCATGAAGACCGCCCATTTCATACCTGTCAGATCAAATAGAACTGCTCAGAGCCTGGCGTAGATATACTTCAGGGAAATAGTTAGACTACATGGAGTGCCGCTCAGTATAGTAAGTGATAGAGATACAATATTCACTAGCAAATTCTGGGAAGCATTTCAAGTCGAGCTAGGAACGAAGTTGAACTTAAGCACCGCTTATCATCCTCAGACAGACGGTCAGACAGAGAGGGTGAATCGCATTTTAGAAGATCTATTGCGGGCTTGTGTTATAGATTTCGGTGGATCATGGGAAGACCATCTGCATTTGGCTGAATTCTCTTATAACAACAGCTACCAGGCGAGTCTGACAATGTCGCCATTCGAAGCATTGTATGGTAGACTGTGCCGATCTCCTGCTTGTTGGGTCGAGCCTGGAAATAGACTTGTGTTAGGGCCTGATGTGATTCGAGAAGCTGCCGACAAAGTCGATTTTATCAAAAAGCGATTACTCGCCGCTCAAAGCCGACAAAAGAGCTATGCCGATAGAAGAAGAAGAGATATATCCTTTGAAGTAGGCGACTATGTATATTTGAAAGTATCACCGATGAGAGGAGTTATCCGGTTCGGTAAAACTGGAAAGTTGGCACCCAAATTCATTGGTCCGTTTCCTATTCTGGAACGGGTTGGGACTCTCGCATATAAAGTTAAATTGCCAGACTGGTTGCCTGGAGTTCATGATGTATTTCACATATCTCAACTTCGAAAGCACGTTCATGATCTAGACTTGATCGTGGAAGAAGCAGCTCAGCAAGATATTGAAATTACTCCAGAATTAGCTATGAGGCGAGAGCCGCTAAAGATTATCGACAAAGAAACCAAAGAGCTGAGAAACAAGAAGGTTCACTTAGTCAAAGTGCAATGGAGTGGAGATCCGCGAGATTGTACTTGGGAAACTGAGGAGAGCATTCAGAAAGCTTATCCTAGATGCCGAGTGGATATCTCTGATTGACTCTGGTGCAAGGTACATTTACCCTACTTTACACTACCATTCAATTCTCTACTCTATTGTTATTTTCTTTTCATAGATGTGCACTTTTAAATTATATAGTCTGAAAGATTCTTAAAGGGTATAGGATTTGATTAGTATATCTTTAAAGGTTAAAAACAATTGGATTGGTTGTTGTGTTGTGTGATTGTAGATTTATCAAACCACTTTTGACTTTGTTCCTTTTCGGGGATGAAAAGTTTTAAGTGGGGGAGATTGTAACGACCCAGAAAATCTGAACCAATTTAAAATTTTTAAATAGGCTAAAATAATGGATTTTAAATATTTAAAATAAATATTTTAAATAATGGCGATGAAAACTGAGTTTGAATCGACAATTGAAAACGAATATAATTAATTATAATTATAAACAAGGCTTGAAATGGCGTGGCAGTTTCAAAAATTGAATTCAAACTTTGTCGGACTATATCGGGTGCAAAACAATCCGGATTTTAGTGAAACCAAAAACATTAGGATTTAATTGATGATATCTTTCCAACGAATCTGACGAATCGAAATTTGATAGCGGGAATCAAAAGATATGTCCAGTTGAAAACTCTGAATAGTCGCTATGGAATTCAGGCCCTTAAAAATGGACATTTTGCATACGACCTCGGATTTCGACGAAACCACTTTTGTTGGATCCGTGATGTCAAGTTATTGCTAGGTTTCAAATTTCATAATTTTTCGAATCAATATGTGAGCGTGGAAAAGGAAAACGCGTTTGACCGGTTTCAGTTGATTTTAATCGACTGGAAATTGGCCATTTTTCAAACGGTCTCAGAATTCGACGAAACTAGTTTTGTTAGGACCGTATCGTCGATACGAAGCTAGAAAATATTTTTCTGGAATTTTTAGTGTTAGTATGTGACCCCGGTAATTTGAAATGTACGTTTAAAATTCAATATAGTGATTTAAATGAAAATTAAACGGAAACTGATTGTAACGATCAAATCAGCTTGCGATACATATCCCATTGTGTTCGGAATGGGGGTTAAACGCTATGGACGGCAGGCAGTGGGCCTCGTTTTGAGGTCGTATGTAAAAGTCAACTTTTTGCAAAATTAAATAATTAAATAATAAAAAAAATTTAATTCCCTCCCTTTATCTTTCCTTCTCCCCCCCCCCCCCCCCCCCGATTTCATTAATCAGAAAACAAAAAAAAAGAGAAAAGAAGAAGAACGGAGCAGCAGCGACGCCGCCACCCACGGAGCTCCACCCACGAAGCCGCCTTCCCCCGTTCGAAACCCTAGCGCCGCCTTTTCCCCGTTCGAGACCATCGAAGCCGCATTTCCCCGTTCGAGGCCCCCTCCGTCTGACGACTGCCTGCCGCCGACGTCTTCTCCCCCCCCCCCCCCCTTCTTCGCAGGTTAAAGTAAGTATTTTTTTTTTTATTTTAATTCTGAAATACTGATTTTTTTAAACAGTTTAAAACTGATTTTTTTACAGGTTAAAACTGATTTTTTTTACAGGTTAAATTCTGATTTTTTTTAAAAGGTTAAAACTGACTTTTTAACAGGTTAAAAACTGATTTTTGAAAGGCTTTAAAACTGATTTTTAAAGAGTTTAAAACTGATTTTATTTTAAAACTTTAAAAAGAAAAAGGTTTGAACTTTAAAAAGAAAAAGATTTGAACTTTAAATAGAAAAAGATTAGAACTTTAAAAAGAAAAAGATTTGAACTGGGATAGAAAGATCAGATTTTTTAGAATAGAAAAGATCATATTTTTAAAATAGAAAAGACGGAATTTTTATTAAGTAGAAGAAGTAAGATATGATTCTTGTATTTTTAAAGTAATAAAAATATAATTTTTACATCATAGGAATATTAAAGATATAATCTTTATTTTCTAAAAGGCGGAATCTATATTTTTGAAATGCAATTTTTATATATTGAATAACATAGTAAAAAATTCGATTTTTACATATGTAGAGAATACAGGCAACGAAAGCGACAAAAGGCGAGAAAGGCGAAGATTTCTCTAAGTGAAGAGTCGTGGTATTGGTTAGCTAATTGGTGAGAATTTCTCACTCTTCAATTTCTTTTAAAATATATATATATATATATATATATATATATGTGTGTTGAAATAAAATTGAATTGCTATATATAAAAATATATATATATATATATATATACGCCTCTCGTCCACAAACCATGGACGATATTTATTGGTTGAAATTGTTGTGAAAATTGATTGATAGCGAATGGTTGTTTGGGATTGTTTGTGATTGATATTGGTTGAAAAATACCCGTTTGTGGTTGAGAAATATTTGGTTGAAACCACATAGGATTAGTTTGTGGAAATGAAATAAATATATACATGCCGCCTGCGTGCGAACTAGATGCATGATCCCCATTGTCAAAAACCGCGAGGTTCTAAGGTAGAGCGAGGAGCCGTACTAGAGACGGTCCCGGTTTTAACTACCCTGCCGTTATGCTGCCGAAATTTTGAATAATATTCGTGTGTTTGAATTATTTTCATATGCTTAAACTATATTTATTCATTGAATAGAAAACATTCATGTGTTGAATTGATATTCATTCGTTGATTAGAAATTCATGTGTTGAATGGTATTCATATTTTGAAATAAATTGTTTGATAATAAAAATCACATTTTTATCTATATATAGAAATTATAGAAAACATTCATGTGTTGAATTGATATTCATTCATTGATTAAAAATTCATGTGTTGAATGGTATTCATATTTTGAAATAAATTGTTTGATAATAAAAATCACATTTTTATCTATATATAGAAACTATAGAAAACATTCATGTGTTGAATTGATATTCATTCGTTGATTAGAAATTCATGTGTTGAATGGTATTCATATTTTGAAATAAATTGTTTGATAATAAAAATCACATTTTTATCTATATATAGAAACTATAGAAAACATTCATGTGTTGAATTGATATTCATTCGTTGATTAGAAATTCATGTGTTGAATGGTATTCATATTTTGAAATAAATTGTTTGGTAATAAAAATCACCTTTTATCGACTATATGAACTGTGTAAAATAATCTCGTTTCAAAAGAAATTGTTTTATGATAAAAATCCTATTTTTGTCATCTATATGAACTATATATAAATATAGTGTTTTGAAATGAATCGTTTTACAATAAAAATCACATTTTTATCGTATGCATAAATCGTTGAAATGTGAAGTGTTAAAAATAGCCACTTGTTCAAAATAAACATATATGAATTGAAATATTCATTAATTAGCTAATGAAATGATTTGCACCTATGTATGTAACATTAGAATGAATGTTGTTTTTAAACCAATTAGAAATCAAATATGAAGTTGAATAGGAAATGATAAATGATAAGAACCGTATATATATGTACATGCATATTCATTAAACAGGTTATAGCAAAGGGGCTAGAGAAGAGGAATAAAATTTTGTGCCCGACAAATAGGTACACATTTACTGCTTTGTTTGGGTGATGATTTTATGAGCCTGTTGGCTAGCCGCTTGGCTTTTTCTTTTTCTTTTTGAGATTAAAAGGACCGGGAAAGCTATTTGCGATTTCCCGATGCTCCCGGAGCAGGGGAGGTTATGGCGAAATTTTCCAAAAATTTAAGGCGTTAGTGAAAAATATGAAGTGAAAACGATATTGAAATCATTGAATGAACTATATTTATATAAATATATAAATATAAATAAAATTAAAACGAAATGTGGCCGTGCAGTTCGTGTTTTGAAACCGTGTTTTCAAACAACTAGTATGGGAAATCCGACCATTGGATTTTCCCGAAACCTCAACCGTCGGGTTCGCCTTGGAAATATCTTCCCAACGGCACCAACCTTGTAAAAATCCAACGGTTGGATTGTCTGGAATGTTTAATTCAAATCTGAATAAAAACAGCGCCAGAAGCGATTATATTTATATATATAAAAATATAATTTTATATTTAATCGAATAACGACGCTGCAGTTCGTATTTTGAAATCGAAATTTCAAACGATTGTACCGGGAGATCCGACCGTCGGATTTTCCCGAAACTGGAACCGTTGGATTCGTTTTGAAAAGACCTTTCTAATGATGTAAATTTTGTGAAGATCCAACGGTTAGATTTTCAGATATGTGTAAATCAAATCTGAAGAAAAACAGCGCCACGGCCGCTTTATGGCCCGAAGCGTCGTTTTGAATAAATTAGCTATTTCAAAATAAATAAAAATAGCGATAAATAGTTATAAAATATCATAAGCGGTATGGAATGGAAATAAACTGAATTTGCTTGATTTATGTGGCTTTTGATGGTTGAATGTGTTTGGTGTGAAAATTACATTAAAGAACACAATTGGTGTTGTCGAATAATTTAACCATTGAAATAAATTGATTTGAAATTCTAAATATACGTGAATTATTTGAAAAGGCCGAGTTAATTCTCATTTCGAATAATTGACCAACGATTGAAATTCGAAGATGAAGACGATGGTCGAAGACCGGAGATCTTCACCTCGTTTGGATGGTAACCGAGGTCCTGATTGGGAAGCATCCCGAAATATGGATAATGGGTGGTGATCGTCCAGACGTACGTGGTGATCGAAGGGTTTGCGAGGTATTTAGTGCCTCCGGTTTCATTCAGACCCAGAACGGACTTGCAAATGGACTGTGTGTCTGACATTGGAGTTTATTCTGTGTTGATTGATTTCTGTTAAATATACATCTGTTTGGCGGCGGAGAATTTATTATTTTTCTTAACGCCCTTCTCTGAAACGCACGAGCTCAGAGGTTGTATGTCGATGGACATCAGTCGCATGGCATGAATTGCCTGTGTGGCATGCTAAGATGCAGTGACCAGGGCTTCTGTTGAAACGCAAAGTCTTGTGGTGATGACCAAAGCACCGCATGTGTGGCGTAGCTTTGTGTATAACGTGAATTCGCGAGCCTCACACCCCGTTATGAACCTAAAACGGGAGAAGGACCTCAGGAAGGGCATGCGTTTCTTTCTAGCTAGGGTGGTGTCAGTGACCTACCAGCCTTGACATTTATATACTTTTCACCTAAGTGGTTGTTGTTGTTGCGAGGCGCCTCGGTTAGATCGGACGATCCAGGTCCGTTGGAGTCATTCGTTGGCTCACTTACGCCCCAAAGGGCGGAGAGACGTATTGTTCATGCATAATAATCCACATCGGTGGACCAGCCCTGACGATCCAAGGCTTGCCTGCGCGCTTGCCTGAGACATGGGCTAGATTGTCTCGAATTCGGTAAGGACTATCTTTTGCCTTGGTTCATGATGGAAATCCAATTTCCAAATACGAAATCGTGCGGTTTGTATTGTATATATATATGGCGACATGATATATGGTACCCATGCCGTCTATGATTGATAGTTATGATTTGAAATTGTTTTTCAAAACATATAAGCACTAGCAATAATATCAAATGCCTTTGTTTTATTCGTATCAAGCATATTTTGGCCATTATAAGGTAAACTCTATCCTCCGGTTTGCGTTGCATTGTGTGATGGGAACTGAGTCTTATAACGGTTTCATTTTTATAAAAAGCATAGCGATGTTTAAAAGAAAGATTTGTTTTAAAGAACTGGCAATCCAATGGAGTAAACTCGTTCCACGAAAGTGGCGTGGTCCTGTGATTAGCCAAATTATATATGTGTTGAGTAGATTTCTCATACCAGTCCCATGACTGACTCGTAGTTTGTTTCACTCTCAAACTCGGGTGCCCCTTTTTTTCCACACGGGCAACCTTGTATTCAGGTTTAGCTGGTTCTTTCTGGATAGCTGGAGCTGAAGATGGATTCTATCATTTATTTCTTTTTATGTTGTTCAGCTCCTATTGTACATATTTTGTTTATTTCCGCTGTAGACATTTATGTATAGCTGAACTATATTAGTACTAAGTAAGATCCTGTATACTGTGTAACTCTGATGATTACTTTTATCCAGTATATTCTATTGTTCATTATCTGGTGTATTTACTTAATTTTGTTCTGCTATTTTCTGTTTCTGTGTTATATTCCAAAGATAACCCTTGTTTCCGTCTGTACGGGATTTCGGGTCGTCTCAACAAAAGAGATGTTGCCGAATTTTTTCATGAATTTTGCAATATTTGGAAAGGAATTCAATATGCGATGCTAGGATGAATTGTCTTCCAAATAGTTAGTTGTCTCTTCTATTTTCCATTATCTAGTTTTTTGGAAAATTAGTGTACGACTTAGGTGCTTGGCTTGGCTGCATCTATCCAAGATTTCGATTATGGATGTAAAAAGGAATGGAAATGTTGGTTTCTGAGTCTGTTCCCTATATCATATTCGCTTCAATGGTAGTTTTTGAGAGCACTACGTGACATTTTATCTTGTGTCGTCGCTTGTTCGAGAGTGTTGGGTCGTGTTGTTTTGACCTTGAAAATTTCTGGGATAAACTCCTTTAAGGAGGGAAGGATGTAACAACCTGTATTTTAATGATTAGCTATTTGAATATTTTATTTAAATTTTTATCATTAATCTTCCAATTGTCAGTTCCAAAATGAGATTTTCCACAAACGATCGAATTAGGACTTGGGACCAGTTGTATCGAGTCTGGATTATTTGTAACATGGAAAATGAGCACTTGGAACGTTATATTTCGAGTTTGGATAATTTTGGTGGTTATATTGATCTCAAAATACGCCTAAACAATCGTTTTGGGAGAACAGTGTCAGATTTAGATGAAATTTATATTTTGGAATTTCCATACTTAGTTATTTTACAATTAAGTTTCGTAGCAAACATACTACCATTTGACAGGACGTAAATAAAACGTGTGTCAATTTATGTAGGAAGCTAACATTGTAATTTGATATATAAAAGCTAACTTCCACATATGATCGACTTGGGTCTCAAGACTTATTCCATTGGTTTCAGATGACGTTTTACGTAGAGGACGACAGGCGGCACGTGTCGATTGGAGTTGCGAGTTTTCGGGCCTATATGAGAATAATATAATAATTACGTTACAAATGGGCTTGTATGCTACAATAATAGACCAGATTCATCCTTACTGTTTTATTGCTATTAAGAAATTTATTGCACCTCTTTTTTCTCACTTCAAAAATCGAGATATCCTTTAATACTCAACCGAAAAAAAAAATGAAACAAAGTGTGTTGCAATCATGAAGCAAATCACTACAAGCCCAGATAAGTTTTGTTGAGTTTGGTCATGATGTAGGGATCAACGGTGTTTGGGAAGCGATCTAGGTTTCCTTCTAGCCAAAGCTTTAGACGACGATCGATCGAATTGACAACTTCTCGTCGAAGAGTGCACGTTTCCACAAAATGTTGTAGCTCCAGGTGTCTTGGATCAATGTGTCTAACGCCTATGCGGGACATAACATCGGTCGCACTCGAGAAAGAGGGGAAAGTTTCACCATGTCGGGTTGTTATGGAGCCCTTGTGTAGTGGAGTTTGCTGGATTTGTTGGTTCGACAATCCATTGATTGTGGAGAGAGAAAAGAGGAGAGGTAGGATGGGAGCTTGATGAGTTTCTTCGTACAGGTAATGACCTAGAAGGATTAGGCTTTTGGGGAAGAAAGACTAGTGGGTAAAGTTGTAATTATTTAACTGGTTAATTACATTTGTCTATTTAAAATACGAAAAACTATAACGTGAACAACTTTCTCATATATGGTCGGGTTTGGACGCGCTTTCATACGTTGGACTAATATTGATGAGTTATACCCTTTAGAGCTAGTTTGTGCTGACTTGGCTTAGGAGAATAATAATGTCTCTTACTGGATTGTATTTATTCGTATAGTATAGTTTTGTCATTTTAAACTGATTTATAACTATAAAACGAAATCCTTAGGATAATTGAACCAAGAAATAATTAATAAAAGGATTAATAAGTGATTTATGAGTGCCATCATAATATAGTTATGTTTGTTCAGTTGTTAGGCAATTGATGGATGTATTGCCATGATTTATGAATGTCATTATATATACTCTGATCACCCAAAAGGCCATCTCCATATGTAGCTTTTGATGTTATTTTATGGTAACTATAATATCTCTGAATGGGTTATATGCGAGGGGTTGTATGAATGCATTACTATTATCAATGAATGTTTTCTGAAAATTTTCTTACTCTCGTCTTATCTGATGTTGAGATTGAATAACATTCGATTTTATATCACCAAAAGTTGAAACTAGAGATGACTGCAGCATTTGTAGTGTTTAGCTTCTGATCTTTGAGAATGGGGTGTTGCAAGCCATGTATAAAATATTTATATGGATATATGAAGCATTTAATTAATACAAAAGCTTTTCTTAAGCAATTCAAACTTAGGAAATTTATAACTAATTCATAACAGCATGATAAATCATGAAATTTGAAACCCACCTCCAGAATCATGTAACAAACATCATACGAAAATCTCATAGCATTTGGAGATTTCTACCTATAAGTTTACCCTGAGACCTATCAATTTTCATGTATATATTAACCGTATAAACATGTCAAACATAGCTAGTGAGTTATCATCAATTAACATTATTTTTATCATGAAAACATATGATAAATTAGCTCAATTCTATCAGAAAATTCACAATAACCAAAACACAAAGGTAAAAGTGTTATTCACCTTGGTTACAAGAGGTTATGAGATTTACTGATATTGTTTCCAAGCTACTTTCTTTCTTCTTCTTTCTTTCCTAGCTCTAATAGTCGACCCCCTTTTGTTCTTTAGATTTTTAGAGAATGAATGAAAAGTGTTTCAACATGGTTGGATATATATATATATATATGTATATATGTATGTATGTATGCATGTATGTATGTATGTATGTATGTATATGTATATGTATATGGGACGAAAGTTTACCACTTTTCCCCTTTCATATACCCTTCCTTAAGCATTCTTTAGTTAAGTTGTTTCTAAGACGAACCTACAAATTTATTTATTAAACACAAATTTCATTTCCTCTTCTCCCACATTATCCCCATTTAATTTAACAAACTATATTCATGAATAATGTTATCTAGTTTAGGGGTCTTACATTCTACCCTCTTTAAAAGAATTTCATCCTCAAAATTCAATCAAGGATTAACATAAGAAATAGCTACTCAGTGAGCAATGCTATCGACCATATACTAGCATACCCAACTAGCAACTAATGTATACAGCATATAAATCTTACCAGAAGCAAATCTAGAAAGCCTGTCTAATCATTTATTCCTTCGCCCAAGTATAGTCCCTTATGTCAGCGCTCCGTTGTACTTTCACCAATCTAAATGTCGTGGTTCTCAATTTAGTTTCGTATCTGTCTACAACACAAACTGGTTATCTCATGATAGTCAAATAAGCTTCTACTACTAACTCATCCAATGCCTTCGGATCAACGATAGCATTGGGATCGTGCACATACATTCATTGATGCGATACAAGAAACACATTATGGATTCCCGCAAGTATATCCGACAGATCTACTTGATAGGCATGCCTTTCGATCCTTTCCAATACCTGGAAAGGTCAACAAACCTTGGCGCAAGCTTCCCTTTTTTTCGAAATAGAACATGCCTTTCATCGATGACACCTTGAAGAAACTTTTCTCCAAGCCATAATGTTTTCTATCTATATAACTCTTCTGCCTAGATTGAGCTTTCATCATTTGACCCCAAATGATATCAATCATTTATGTGGCTTCTTTCACTAATTATGGACCAAGAACTAGCCCATCACCTATCTCCAACCAGTACGAAGGCAATTTACACAGTCTACCAAATAAAGCTTCAGAAGGCATCATTCCTATAATAGCTTGAAAGCTATTATTATAGGAAAATTCCACCAAGTACAAATGGTCCTCCCACAAAGCACCAAAGTCCAAAACACAAGCTCTCAACAAATCTTCTAGTACCTTTTTCACCCTCACTATTTGCCCATCTGTTTTTGGGTGATAAGGTGTATTCATCTTGAGATTCGTCCCCATTTCCTTCTGATTTTATTTTCAAAACTCACTCAGAAATAATGGATCCATGTTTCTTACGTTACTACTAGGAATCCCATGAAGTGTCACTATGCTCATCATGAATAACTCAACCAAAATCGTGTCGTCCTAGTAGGATTCACAAGAATGAAATGAACACCTTTGACTAGTCTATCTACGATAGTCCAAATGCTTTCATCCCCTCTTCTTGATCTCGTCGGTCCATTGACGAAATCCATGGATATCCAATCCCATTTCCAAACTGGATATCTAATTATTGTGACAAACGTCTAGGCTTCTTGTGATCTATTTTCACTTATTGGTAGTTCGTACACGGTCTTACCCACAAGCCAATATCCTTCTTCATTCCTTCCTAAAAGAAGCTTCTCTTTATATCTTAGTACATCTTGGTTCCTTCAGGATGTATCGTGAACTTAGAACGATGACATTTTCTAAGAACTTCCTTTCTCGGATTACCAACCTTAGGAACACATATCCTTCCATTTCTCTATAACCAATCACTTTGGTACAAAGTGAGCTTTCCAAGCTATTTCCTTCCATTTAGACTTTAAGCTCTCTGATCCTTTTGGCCAACGAATAATCTTCTTCTTGTTTAGAAGAAATATTCTCTATAAAAACTAGCCGAGCCTCTAAGGACGACACTGTCGATGTACTTCCATTAGAACTGACTATTGAGCTGATTCTCACATTACATGTTACTAAAGCTTCTAGGTCTTTCCACTTGTTCAGCGTTGCAGATACCATCCCTTGGATTTTCCTACTAAGGTCATCAACAACCTGATTCCCTTTCCTAAGGGTATACTCTATGCTAAAGTTATAAGTTTCCAAGAACCTGAACCATATCTGGTGTTGCATGTTCAAATCCTTTTGAGAAAAAATATCTCAAAGGCTTATGGTCCATGAACAACTCGAACCTCTTGCCCAAATAATAATGCCTCCAAATCTTCAAGGCAAAAATAACAGCTACTAAGTCAAGATCATGAGTTGTGTATCGAACTTCACGTGGTCTTAGTTGGTTAGAAGCATAAGCAATAACCCTTTCCTTTTTTATCAGGACAACACCTACCAATGTTCCACAAGTACCAGTAAAAACAACCAAATACCAGTTTCCTTCCAGCACTACTAATACCGATGCTTTAGTCAATAAGTGTTTAAATTCTTGGAAGGCTTTCTTGCGCTTATTAGACCAAATAAACTCAACTTCTTTCCGGTTCAGCTTAGTAAGTGGCGTTACCATCCGCGAAAATTCATTGATAAATCTTTGATAGTACATGACCGATCCCAGAAAACATCGAACCTTAGTAACACTTTGAGGCCTCTTCCAACTTGCGAAATCATTGGCCTTTGCAACATATACCGAAAATCCTTCCTCGAAATTACATGACAAAGGAACTTCACTTTTCTTTCCCAAAGCCGACATTTAGAAAACTTGCCTTTCAATAGGTGCTTATGCAAAGTATCCAACACTATTTGAAGGTAAGTCTCATGCTCTTACGCATCCTTCGAATGGCGCAACCATTCATTTGTATGATCTATATCTAGTACGAAAAGCAATAACGAGAACATTGTCTTCTGCTACCCTCAACTGGAGAAACCCAGTAGCCAAATCCAACTGAGAAAACACATTTGCCCCCACTCAGCTGATCAAACAGATCATCAATATGAGGCAAAGGATACTAATTCTTCAATGCCCTTTCATTGGGTCTCCAGTAATCAATACACATCCTCAACAATCCATCAGGCTTCTTTACAAAAACTGCTGATGCACCCTAAGACTACCACAAAAGAAGGTTGTTGCTTTGCCTTAGTTGCATCATTTTGTGTTAACAGCTGATGCAAATATATTTAATCGCGTCGTTTTTGTTTATCAATTGAAGCAATTGGTATAAAAGAAGCGTTAGAGGAAGGGGAAATCATAATTTGTGTCGTTATTAATTAGTCATTGAAGCAAATAAGCAAAAACAAATTGTGTTGCATGCTTCACTTAGGTTTGAAACTTAAGCAAATATTATTATTTTTTGCATCTGTTTCATTTTCTTTGAAGCAAATATTTAAAAGCTAATACAAGTAAGATTAAAAAAATTATTAATTGCTTCATTAATTTATAATTGGGCGCAACTAAGTCAAAACAAATAAGTTAACCTCTAACCGGATCTTAGTTTCGGCCTAATCCCAAATCAATTTTGTCGTTACCCCAAACAAGTCCTATTTTTCCAAGAATTTCACCGCCATGTTATTTTTCTTTCATCTGCGCCATTCATACGAGAGAAGAAGAAAGAGAGGGGGAAAACAAACAAAACAAATCTTTCGAATGGTTTTGCTTCTGCCTTTTATTTTAGATTTTGATTGCTGCTCTTCTAGGTAATAATTTTGATTGCTTATTTCCTTTGTCAATTTCTTTCACTGATTTCGATGTTAATTTCATGCAGACAAACATTTGGTATTATTATTATTATTTTTAATGTAAACAAGAAAAATTGTTGTAATGATTTTAAACTAAACTACTTAAGACGTTTGAAATATAGGTAATGATACCGAGTGCTGTAGAGGTGCCTGCTATATCCTTTACTTCGCTGAGGTGAACTTTAGTTTGCGAAAGAAGATTTTTATAATCTTAAATGATTAACATAATTATGATAGGTAGTTTAATTAATTTAAAGGTTAATATGCCAACTTAATTATGTAATAGTAGTGTTTATCAATTGTCTATTAATCTTCGGCCTTTGAGTATAGTTACTTAGCATTTCCAATATCTGAATGAGATCATGATTGCAGCAGTATGGAACTTTGACCTTACACATAAAATTATTCAGAAGTTTCTTAGAGTAGACAAAAAGGTGTTCCTTATTCTCATTATGAGATGAGCACAAACTGCACCCTAGGTACACACTGTGATTCCATTTTAAGAAACTTTTTTTCTTTAATATTTAGTTTGTTTGAGGTTTCCAATAGCGAGCAGATACACATTTTGGGTGCACATTTACAATCCTAGATAACCATTGTTCATTCAATTTTAGTGTGTTTTCCTCTGCTTGTTGCCAAGCAAGTAGAAAGTTGAATTGTCCTTTTTTTGTTCGGTAGCCATAACCAATAGTCAATAGGGCCTTCTTGTGAATTTTAGTTGCTCTAATTTGTTGGTCAATTGATAAGGCAACCATGATAAAAGAGTGAGAAACTAGACATCTATCAGTTTTGAGATAACTGAAAATTCAACAATAGAGGATACAAGCATCTAACAGTGTTGCCACTTGCAATGTACTTTGGTTACGGTAACATGCATCTGAATTTAATAATTTCGATATAGGTATCATACGTAAAAAATTAATTTACGGTAACAAACAATTTGAGAAGATCAGTCGACTTAAATTTGAAAACCATGATACCCTGGTTAATGTGGATTGTAAACAATATGTATGTTATCACTGCAAAAAACTAGAAGCAAATCATAAAGTCAAGTGATGTACTTGTCTACAACTTTATGTTGTTCTATTTTAAGTAACCATTATTTATCATTATCGAAAAGGAAGAATTGACAAATGGAAATGATATGATAATAATTCTTATATATGGATATAAGAATATTCAAATCTATAAGTACTTCTTATAAATTCAAACAATATTTACGTTAATAATGTAATAATCATTATTACCATGATAAACTATAATAAATAATTCTCACAAAACTTATAAATTTATTATTAAATTTATTTTTCTCACTTTTATTAGTTTTGAATATAAGCAGCGAATTATTACCACATTATCTCAATACATACAATTACTTATATAAATCAGTATTATCGATTATGGGAAGGGCAGTATTGATAAATGGCACATTACGTCGATAGTTATGTGCTGATTTATTATTTATCATCGCCTCATAAATTTGACATATTGCGCTTAGGTATTTTATGGCACCATAAATTGCATAATTTTTTTTGGATAATGTATGCAGGCCTAAAGCAAAAATGGGATTAGATTGCATAAATTTGTATTTCTCAATACTATTGCACGGATTGAACTAATTTGGAATTATTTAACAAAGGATTGTCTTTGATAAATATGTATAAAGTCTAAATATTTACCAAAAGAAATTTCTGGACAACGAGCATCAACAACAACTTTTCAAGCACTATGAAATTTAAGTTGTGTAAATGGGATTACATGTAAATTAATAAAGAGGGTAGTAGTTAATTGGGAAACTACTTTGCTTTGGCTAGATATGTCGACTATCCACAAATCCCTGATAGTCTTGTTGGGATGGAATAAGTTACACCTAAGCAATAATGAAAATTGCATAATATGCCAAATTATTTATGGCAGTGAATTACATCCAGATCTTATATATATATATATATATGAAACAAGTAAGGTGCTGACTGCTATCAGTCATGTACAATTACCAGTGAATACCGAAGTGACTACTGGGAAATATTCATAGTGTAATGACCCGCATTTTTAGCGATGTAATAATTAATTAATTTAATTATGTAAATAGTGATTTAGATAATATAATGGTTGTTTGATAAATTAATGGTGAATATTTAATTAAAATAATAAATTAAATAATATATTTAATTTTGAAATAATCAGAATTGGCTGAAATGGCAATATGGTGCGAACTGGATCATCTGTGATATTTAATTCAGTTTAGAACTAAATTAGAATAACGAATATATTATTTGAACGACAGTTTGAACGTATAATTATATTATAATTAAAATCGAGCTCGAAATGGCACGGCAGTTCGCTATTTGGCGATTCGAACTTCAACTAGATATACAGAAGCCGTTTTAAGCCGGATTTCTGTGAAACAAGAAACGTATAGAGCTGGTGGAGTATATCTTTCTAGTGGAAGAGAGAAATTGGTATTCCGTTGTGTAGATTTTGATTTGTGTCCAAATCAAAATTCAAAATAGTCGCTATAGAATCGTTCACCGACCGTAACGGTTATTTGATATAACTAGAGATCGGGTTTGAATTTAGACAAGGTTCTTTTGAGGCGTAGTGATAATGTAATTTTTAGAATTTTATGGTAATTTTTAATTAATTTAATAAGCAACTTTTTATTTGGAGTATTTGGCACCCTGTATCGACATTTCGGGGTTTCACAATATGAGTCCATCTACCGGTATTATTACATTTTTGGGACCAGAGCACGTCACTCACTTCAATGGTATTTTTGGTTCTGTCCATAACTGTCCCTACGTGAACAGAATATTTCACAGTACGGTACACTATGTTTTTAACTTAAAACAAACTAAACTGAATGGTTGACTGGTCAAACGAACTTGGAATTCAACGAAACAAGTTTCATACGAAACCTTAGGAAGAGGTCTAGTGAAACGTCAAGGCCTCATATTTTTAGGATTTTTTCTGTAATTGTTAGGAATTATTGCTCGGTGTTTTTCATCGATATTTTCTAAGGGATTTTCACAAACGGTGTCGGAATTCGACGAAACCTGTCCCATTGGGTCCGGAATATTTTTCTATGCTAGGAATAGCTTAGTTTGTCAAAAACAGATATCGTATGAGGTTATATTTTCGCGAGACTTCATGTGTAAGTTTTAAATATAATAAAATATATTTTTGGTCCAAATTCCTCTATAAATAGGTATCAGGCTAAACCTAATTTTCAGACAAAACTTCATTCGTGGTCAAACACTTTCACGCCGCCTCCATCTTTGAACGAACGTCAGAAACACGTTCAATTCTTCCTTTTAATTTTTCTTTCAATCCGCGATGGATCTCGCACGACATACTGCTATAAACTCGTTCATCTTGGTGAGCTGCTACAAGTGAATGGTGATGATCGGAGGAAGGTTCTTGAGGTGGCCTGAATCTTAGTTCGAAGCGGATGCGGTTGGTGGGGTTTCGTGAGCGTTGAGACAAGAAGAAGGCTGCCGACGTTTGACTTTGGGAGTGGATGAACGGATTGAAAACAAACGCAAGGAAAAAGGGGAGGGGGACGTGTTCATTACTGTTTCACAGTATACGGAAGGAGGGAAAATATGGTAGCAGTATATGTGGGATTAGGGGTTGCTTCGGTTTTTGGAAAAATGGTGAGACAAGGTCGGCAAGGAGTACAGGCATTTTATTGAAGAAGGAAACTGGAAGAAGTGAGGAAAGATTGGTCAACAGGGAAGTCAACCGTGGGTTTTGGGTTCGAAATATACAGGGGGATTGTTTTGAAATGTGCGGTGACCAAGGAGAAATATCTTTTTCGGGGTAAGCTTTAAACGGGTGTAGGTGGGCCGAAGGAAAAGCGAAACAAGATCCGACAGGACCGTATGGACGAGAGCTTCACAATGAAGCTGACTGGAAGTGGATTGGGGCTCGTTTGAATTTACGGCGAATTAAATTGTTTGATTCAAATCAAATAACAGTTTGTCGTTCTTTAACGGTGAACTGCAAAGGTGAGTAAAACTCACCAACTCTGAACAGTTATATTTTTATAATGTATTTCTAGAACTGTTAATCATCTGTTGATTGTTGTGTGTTGGTTGATTGATTGAACTGCTAGTCAGTTAGTGAATATTATATATATATATATATATATATATATATATATATATATATAAATCGTCAAATAGTTATATATTGATTTTGCTATCAGAATAATTTATATTGAACTGAAAGTGATGATAATCATATTGTGTAACATCTGTGGATGCAGGGAAACAGGTTGGAGGAATCCGACTGGATTCCTCAACAGTTATTTTATTGTTTTTCATATATTTTAATATATGATGTGAATTATAACCTGTTGTTGATTGTGTGTGTATAGGCGAGATTAGACATCGTGATTTGATATGATTGAATACCATAACATACCGGAATGTAGATAAGGGAATTTTCAAAGCGATATTGAAAATAGCATATTTATAAATTGGAATATTTATAAATAAGAGATATTTATAAATTTAAATATTTATAAATAAGGAATATTTATAAATTGGGATATTTATAAATAGGAGATATTTTAAAAAGGAAAATAAATTCAAAACATTTCTTTTTGAATGGAAAGGCCTGTGTGGCGAGTTTGGGAATTTTCCCGATGCTCCCGATACAAAGGAGGTTATGGCGAATTTTCCCGGTAATTTAAAGAGTTAGAATATTTCAAGAATAAATTTGAAAAGGAAATATTTGTAAACCATTTACAAATAGAATTGGAAAGAGAACATTATAAAAAGGAAATCATTTTTTTAAAGTGTAGAACCGTTATTTAAAAGTAAATCTTTTCAAATGAATAAAACGTTGTTAAAAAGGAAATCTTTATAAAGCGAATAAAGTAAATCGAATATGGTATTCGAAAGGAGAAATCGAATATGTTATTCGAAAGGAGAAATCGAATATGGTATTCGAAGTTAGTTAATCGGATATGGTATTCGAAGTTAGTTAAAGGAATATTAGTTATACAAATATAGTTTATTCGACAGGAGTTAAGTGAATTAGTTAAGTTAAACTAAGTGAATTAGTTAAGTGAATTGGTTAAGTTAACCAAAGTGAATTAGTCGAGTTAATCAAAGTGATTAGTTCAGTTAATCGAGATAAGTAAATCAAGTTAGGTTTATCGAGTTGAATTAGTCAGTCGAGTTAATAAATTGAGTTAGTCAAACCAAGTAAAACGAGTTAAATTTAAATAAGTTGAGTTGGTCAAGTTAGTCGAGCCTAGTTAATCGAATCAAATTGGTCGAACCAAGTAAGTCGAGTTAAGTTAGTCAAGTTAGTCAAGCCTAGTTAATCAAATCGAATTGGTCGAACCAAGTAAGTCGAGTTAAGTTAGTCGAGTTAAGTTCATCGAGTTAAATAAATCGATGTTAGTTTCATCGAAAGGAGTAATCGATGTTAGTTTCATCGAAAGGAGTTATCGATGTTAGTTCCATCGAAGGGAGTTATCGATTATAGTTTAATCGAAGTGAGATTTTCAAATATGAGATATTTGAAAAGAAAGAGTTATCGAATATTAGTTATTCGAAGAGAGATTATCGAATATCGTTTATTCGAGAAGAAGTTAGTCGAATATAGGTTATTCGAAGAAGAGTTAATCAAATAGAGATTTCTCAAAGAGAGTTAATCGGCAAATTCGATTATATCGAATTCGGGAAAGTACTTATACTTTCCAGTGTTTAAATAGAGATTTATTTATTTATAAATAAATAAGTGTTAGGTTAATTATTCACTAATAAGAATAGAAGTTATAATTAAAGTTAGATAATTCAAAAGTAAGGGTTATAACGTTATCGTTATAACCAATGTTTTAAATATAGAAGTGTACTAGTAAAATTGAATCCGAGAAAGGCGTAAAGAAGTTGTTAAAGATTAAAAGATAAACTATGACCATTTCGAAGTTATAACGTTGTTCAGTCAAGGTCTGAGAGGTAATTATACCCCAACTTGAGTGACTTCCTTCTTAACTAAGAAATGGTAAGGTTTGATCGTAAAGGAGTGTTGGAAATGTTTTCCAAACGAGAATCGGAAATGTTTTCTGATAAAAGAAAAATAAGAATTTAGAATATAGGGAAACAGGAGATAAGTAAATAAATGAACTAAAGAGATTTATGTTAAATGATGTTTGTTCGATATAATTTCCATTTGGAAATAATATCGTTGTTTGCACACTTGTTTTTCTTTGATAGTTAACTCACCGACTATCGAAGTTTTGACCATTTTAACGTTGTTAATATGGAGAGACCGATTGGATTATTATCCAAAGAACCACTCTGTATTGGCATAAGCGTCGCGAATCATATATGCAAAAGATAATTGAAGACGGAGTAAAATGCAAGGGCTATCCTGTTTACAGAATAGTGCCTTCGGTTTGTCCAGTCCCAGGACAACTAGTATGGACGAAGGTCTGACAGAGTATATCCAATGGATCGCGTAAGTTGATCTGTTCAAACGTATTCACGTTTGGTGGCGGAGGAATTCGTTTCTCTTAGCTGTATACCCGTGTTATTTTTGGATAAGTCAATTTGTGATTTGGCGGGTATGACGATGTGACATTTCTAAGTGAATGAAGATGGATGTCTGACATAGTATTTCCAAACGGTCACGTACATTGATTTCTTCAACTATACCAAGAGTGGAAGCGGAGAAGGAAACTTCTTTTAGCTGACATGTAATGTATGGTTGTAGATGTCAATTAGTGATTCTGATGGATCTGACAATGTGGCATTCGAAGTGAATCTGATGTGATGATAAAGCGTAGCTTCTAGCCTCATCATCCGGTAAATGACAGAAATCGGGCAGGCAGCATGGCTAAGTCGGTCGCACCGAAGTAGGGTGTATAATCACCTATCTAGAGAATATTCATTTGTTTCTTAAATCTATCAATGCTGTCCCATATATATACGGGAACGGTTGATGATCCCAACCGTTGGTGATGTACATTCGATACACTCAAGCGAAATGAGTGGTCGGTCATGTGTGGCTGAGTTGCAAGATGTTCTTGTTGAACTCCATTGTATCGTTCCTAGAGTACACTGATCGGAAGGTGATTCCATACCTTGTCATAGTTGGAAATCCATTATCCAATACGTGCTTGCGATTTTGATTGTATACTATATATGTAGAACGTGAGATGAAAGCGTTTCTGCTAGTTGATATCTATTTGTACATAGACATTTTTATAATATCAAAAGGTTTTTGATATAAAGATATTTTGGATTCTCATAAGGGAAAAACCCGTTCCGTTCTGCGGCGTGGTCTTATGAGATATCGTTTACTTGTTCATATACCTGTTTAAATGATTTGAGTTTATTCACACCAGTCCCATGACTGACCCGGAGTTTATTTGTTGTTTTCCCTAAACTCTTGGGTGCCTAAATTTGTACGGGCAGTCAAGTAGTCGGGTTTTACAGATATACTGGAAGAGCGTGGAGCAGGAGGCTTCAAGATCATATAGCTATAGTTATTTCCGCTGTGTTGTAAGTGCTGTACTCTGATAAGTGTTATTGTATACATAACTGTATATTTCAAAGTTATGTTATCTATTATATGTTATTCGTTCCGCTGTGAGGTTCGTGTTACTCTGATGTTGTGTTCTTCTTCTTCTTCTATTCTAAGTTTCTATCTTATCTGTTCTCACCTTCTAATTTCTTTCATTAACTATTCGGTTATTTTCGATCCTTGGATGTTCGATATGTGTTGTATATCGGATAACCAAGATCGCATTTTTCCGGGTCGTTACACATAGTTGATGAGTTGATGTTTCAAGTTCTCACAAATGTGGATGCCATTTGATTTCATTTTTTTATAATATAACAAATGCAAGGAAACCTGCAGCACAAGAACAACATAGAAAATCACTTTTACAACTATAAAGCATACTAAAAGGGACTACCGATAATGAACAGGTTAATTGACTGGTGAATTTCTAGTACGGACATATTTTTTATGTAATAGTCATCGAAAAATCACATGATATCAATAGTCATATTATTTAAACCATATTTTTTGCTATTATTAAAAATATTATTGAAAAAATCATAATAGCATGTGCTCCTATATAAGTAATTTATTAATGGAAACATATTTTTTATGTATTAAAATGAATTTTATTAATGTGTTTCATTACTTATATGAGTAATTTATAAGTACTTGTTTTTTTCTTGGCAAGGCATAAGTAAGTACTGGTTTTTAATAATCATTACGTGTAATAATTCTTATGGTCGAAAACAATATGTACATTAATTATCATAATCTTTTCCCCTCCTAATATGAATTGGTCTTTTGTATATGCAATATAGACTTTCATGTACGTAAATTAAATGTCATCCTTAGTCTCGATCCTGTGATTAATAGATGACAAACACCATACATAAGAGGTTGAAAGTGTCATCAACACAACTCCTCTACCAGTCCTCACACGACCAATTTTCTATACTATTTGTGACTGATCCTTGTAGAAATTTTCTCACATCATGCAATGTATATGCTTTTTCACACTCTCCAATTGTTATGGTGTTCATTGGTTTGTCATGCTTGATTGCGGTGTCTGTGAACTTCAACACAATCTTAATGATTTGCACAACTTCTCCAGTAACATATCAAGTGCTTGGTCACTTAAATACATGCCTTGCCCTTTTGATTGGCTATACTATATTGAATGACCCTTTTACTGCCAGGATTATTTTTGGAATCTTTGTTGCTATCTTGAGAGTGGCTCCCTATTCTTACTTGTGACAACCCCAAAACCCCGTACGACGGTGGCAACGGTAATCTTTGGAATATAACACATAAACAGATAAAAGAAGAACAGAAATAAATAAATACACCGGATAATGTACAAATAATACACTGGATAAACATAATCATCAGAGTTACACAGTATACAGGATCATACTTAGTACAAAATACATTTCAGCTATACATAAATGTCTACAGCGGAAAACAAAACATAATATGTACAATAGGAGCTGAACAGCATAAAAAGAGATAAATGATAGGATCCATTCTCAGCTCCAGTTATCCAGAAAGAGCCTGCTAAAACCTGAATACAAGGCAGCCCGTGTAGAAAAGGGGCACCCGAGTTTGCAAGCGAAACAAACTATGAGTCAGTCATGGGACTGGTATGAGAAATCTACTTAACTTACTTTAATATATGGCCAATCACAGGACCACGCCAATTCGCGGAACGGGTTTACTCCATTCGTTTGCCAGTGCTTTAAAACAAGTAAACCTTTTAAACATCGGAATGTTTTTTGTAAAATTGAAGCCATTATAAGACTCAGTTCCCATCACACAATGCAACGCAAACCGGCGGATAGAGTTTTACCTTATAATGGCCAAAATATGCTTGACACAAATAAAACAAAAGCATTTGATATTATTACTAGTGTTTATATGTTTCAAAAACAACTTCAATCATAACTATTAATCATAGACGGCATGGGTACCATATATCATGTCGCCATACATAGGTATACAATCAAAACCGCACGGTGTCATATTTGGAAATTGGATTTCCGTCATGAACCAAGGTAAAAGATAGTCCTTACCGAATTCGAGACCCTCTAGCCCAAGCCTCAGGGCAAGTACTTAGTCAAACCCTTGGATCGTCAGGGCCGGTCCACCGACGTGGATTAAAATGCCTGAACACTGCGTTTCCCCACCCTTTGGGGCGTAAATGAGCCAAATGACTCCATCGGCTCCACATAGTCACCGATATATCCGAGGCGCCTTGCAACAGCAACAACCACACAGGTGAAAATAATATAAATGTCAGGGCTGGTAGGTCATTGACACCACCCTATCTAGAAGGAAACGCATGCCCTCCCTGATGTCCTCTCCTGTTTCTGGTTCATACTAGGGTGCAAGGCTCGCGAATCATCGTTATACACAAAGCTATGCCACACAGGCCGTGCTTTGATCATCAACCACAAGACTGTGCTTTTCAACAGAAGCCTTGATCATCTGCCACTTAGGCATGCCACATAGCCAATTCACTCCATGCGACTGATTTCTATTGATATATAACCTCTGAGCTCGTACGTCTCAAAGAAGGGCGTTAAGCAAGAGAATAAATTCTCCGCTGCCAAACAGATATACATTTAATAGAGATCAATCTGCACAGAACAAAATCCAATATCAGACAAACAGTCCATTTTCAAGTTCGTTCTAGGCCTGAACGAAACCGGAGGCACTATACCTCGCATATCCATCGATCTCCAAGTACGTCTGGACGATCACCACTTATTATCTATATTTCGGGATGCCTCCCAATCAAGACATCAGTAATCAACCAACCGAGGTGAAGATATCCGGCCTTCAACCACCGTGTTCATCATCGACTTCTTGTCGCCGATCAATTATTTGAAATGTGATTTAACTCGGCCTTTTCAAATAATTCACGTATATTTAGAATTTAAATCAATTCATTTCAATGGTTAAATTATTCGACATCAATAATTCTGTTCTTAAATGTAATTGCTAAACACATTCAACCATCAAATATCCACTAAAACGGGTAAATTCGGTTTATTTCCATTCCATGTCATTTATAATATTTTATAACGATTTATCGCTATTTTTATTTATTTAAAAATAGCCATTTCATTCAAACGACGCTTCAGGCCCTAACGCGGCCGTGGCGCTGTTTTTCTTCAGATTTTATTTACACATATCTGAAAATCTAACCGTTGGATCTTCACAAATTTTACATCATTAGAAAGATCTTTTCAAAACGAATCCAACGGTTTCAATTTTGGGAAAATCCGACGGTCGGATCTCCCGGTACACTCGTTTGAAGTTTCGATTTCAAAATACAAACTACAGCGTCGTTATTCGATTTAATTTTATTATTTATATATATATATATATATAAATATAATCGATTTTGGCACTGTTTTTCTTCATATTTGAATTAAACATTCTAGAGAATCCAACCGTTGGATCTTTACAAAGTTAGTGTCATGGGAAAGATATTTCCAAAGCGAACCCAACGGTTTCAGTTTCGGGAAAAATCTAATGGTCGGATCTCCCGCACTAATCGTTTGAAATCATGGTTTCAAAACACGAACTGCAGCTTCGTTATTCGATTTATTTCAATTATATATATATAATTCATTTTTCGATTTCAAAACCATATTCATTTCACACATTTGATAAAAACGATATCTTTATCCAACAGCTATTTATTTCAACACATGAAATTTATTTCAACACATGAATTTCTATTCAACACATGAATTTTATTTCAACACATGAATTTCTATTCAACACATGAATTTTATTTAAAAACATGAATTTCTATTCAACCCATGAATTTTATTTCAATACATGAATTTTATTTTTAAAAGTTCATATATATCATAAAAATGTGATTTTTATTGCAAAACAATTTATTTCAAAACACGATTATTTTATATAGTTTATACATAAGGTAAAAATGTTATTTTTGGTGTTAAAACAATTTACTTAAAACACTAGTATTTTATATAACCTATAAATATGATAAAAATGTTATTTTTATTTATCAAAGAATTTATTCAATACACGAACTCCATTCAACACAAAAATTTATTTCAACACATGAATTTCATTTCAACACATGAATTTAATTCAACACATGAATTTCTATTCAACACATGAATTTTATCTCAACAAATGAATTTTATTTCAACACATGAATTTTATTTCAACACATGAATTTATTTCAACACATGAATTTTATTTCAACACATGAACACATGAATTTTATTTCAACACATGAATTTTATTTCAAAACATGAATTTATTTCAATATATGAATATAAACCAAACACAGGAATATTTCAGAAAATTTTGGCAGCATAACAGTAGGGTAGTTAAAACTGGCACCGTCCCAAGTACGGCTCCTCGCTCTACCTTAAAGCCTCGCAGCTTTTGACAATGGGGATTTTCAATATCTAGTTCGTACGCAGACGAATTTTCCCATATACTAATCCTATTAGGATTTCAACCACAATCAATCATTTCAAATCAACCATTCATGATATTCACCAAATTTTCACATCAACCAATAATCCAAACAATATCACAACCAATATATATTGTCCATGGTCTATGGACGAGGGGAGTGTATATATATATAGATATACGTATATAACTATATTTCGATGTCATTTCAATATCAATTCAATTTATTTCAACACATATATCATTTTTACAATGCATATATAACTTATACATTGAACATACAACTTATACAATGCTTACACATAAGGTGTACAACGCTTATATAACTCATACTTCGAATATATAATTTATACATCTTTATTTCCATATCGTTTATAATTCAGAAATCTCACATTGGGTTCCACTTCACCAAAAATAGCAAGAAGCTTAGAAAAATATCCGGTCTCTTCTATAATGTAGAAGACGTCCGCACGAGTCTACTGTCTCTTATTTCACTGGATTTCGACAACAAATGAGAAAGATATGATTTTTAGAAGTTTGCAACACTTAAAAAGTGTAAAAATCAGTTCAAATTATATACAGCCGTTACCTTCAACTATGGTTCAAAACTAGGTCTTGGATTTTCTCCCAAACGGTTGCACGATAGGAAAATCGGCTCATACAGCGTCGAAGAGCTTCGAAGCAGCTTCCCGGCGCCGGGGGTTTCACCCTGATCGACGTCCTCTACAGGGCTCGGCGGCAATTTTGAGGCGGCAGCTTCGGGGAGCTCAAACTCGAAAAATACCAGACGATAGGGGGAGCTCCGTATATAGATTTGAAGAGGAGAGAGAGTTCATCAAAAAGTTCAACTGGGGCGTTCGATAATGGTGCGTGGATTGGGAGATAACAAGGAGAAAAGGTCTCAAGCACTTTCCGCCATGAGTCGCGATATACAGGGAGAGAGAAAGCTGGGGTGTCGAGATGTGATTGGACGATGGATTTTTTTATATTTATATTTTTTTTTAAAATCCAAAAATACCCCTCTTCACATACTAACTCCAATCCAAACCCAACGACTGTCGCCCCTAATTAAACACCCCCGTTCCGAGCACACAATGGGATACGTTTCGTAGGCCCATTCGACTATTTCAATCAGTTTTTCTTCAAATTAAAATATAAAACATTCAATATTTGAGTTGAACGTACATTTCAATTTGTCGGGGCCACATATTGATTCTAAAAATTCCAAAAAAATAAATCTAGTTATGTTTTGACGATACGATCCTAACAAAACTAGTTTCGTCGAATTCTGAGACCGTTTAAAAAATGGCCCTTTTCTGGTCGATCCAATTTAATAGAAATCGACCAAACACATTTTACTTTGCCACACTCACATACTAACTTCAAAAATTATGAAATTTGAAATCTAGCAATAATTTGACATCCCGGATCCAACAAAAGTGGTTTCGTCAAATTTTGAGGTCATTTGCAAAATGTCAATTTTCAAGGGCTATATATTCTCTATAGCGACCTTTCTAAAAATTCATTTGGCCATAACTTTTGATTCCCGCTATGAAACTTCTATTTTTCAGATTCGTTAGAAAGACATTCACTAACAGATTTAAATAATTTTGGTTTCACTAAAATCTGTTTTATTTTGCACCCGGTACAGTTAGTCAAAGTTTGAATTCGAATTTTGAAACTACCGCGCTATTTCAGGCCTTGGTTATAATTAAAAATAATTATATTTATCTTCAAATGTCAATTCGAACATACTTTTCGTCGCTATTATTTAAAATATTTTATTTTAAATATTAAAATTCCACTAAAATAGCCAAATTAAAAAATTTAAATTAGCTCAGATTTTCCAGGTTGTTACAATCTCCCCCACTTAAAACTTTTCGTCCTCGAAAAGGAACGAAGTCGAAAGTTGTTTAATTAACCAACTCAACATTCCTTCTGGCTTTCATTCTTCAACCTTTCAGTTTCTAAGAATTTTCGAATTCTTCAAAAATTTGGCTAACACCCTAAATTTTCGAAAAATTCCGCGATAAGCTCCTTTGTACTGGGAGGGGTTTGGAAATTTATTGGGCCGTATTAGGTACCCAATAAATCCTAATAAGCATGCACATATTTATAGTGATATATTCCGGTGTCCACAGGGGAGTGTATAAAGATCATAACTCCGGAGAATAAATTCTCGTCACCCTATAATTGGTTTTTGTGCCTTAATGACCAGAGAGACGTGTTTATTGTCATCTCCAGACCCATGTGGGGTTTTATTAATCTTGCAATTTACCGTTACATTTTATATGGTCCATATCAGTCATCAGTTCAACCTGTAATATATAGTCATTTCCATACAAGCCTCTCGCTCATATGGTAAATCTTCAACCTCGTCGCACAAGCCCCAAATGCTTATGTGGTATATGATGAAGTATGCCTATCTTCAAGAAGTATGCCATGTAGTGTGGTTTAAAAATAATTGTTACTATCCTATGGCGACATTAATTATTACACACGAAACAACCAGCACTCCGCATCCAATGGCATTCACAGGAGTTAATATAATAACAAAATTGCGCATCCAACTCATTAAGGTTAACCTATTTGTCGGGCAAGCAAATAAATTCTTTACTCAATAGCTAATATATTTACCTGTTCAAACATATATAATGCACATGTATATATTTCTATCTATTTTTAAATCAGTTCAATACTTGATTTAATTTCATAAATTTACCATCATTCTCTTCTTGATTAAATTAACTATCGTTCTAATAATTTAATTAATCAAATCCACTATCACACCACACAAACATCAATCAATTTGTTTTTAACTTTTCAAAAGTATACTAATTAATTCATATACTCTTTTAAAATCATTCAGACTATAGAATTAAAAGTTTACATCCATGAAAAGAAAATAACAACAAATTAGAGAACAAAATGGTAATGTGAAGTATGGTAGATGTACCTTGCACTAGAGTCAATCAGAGATATCCACCCTGCACTTAGGATAGGCTTTCTTAATGCCCTCCTCTGTTTCCCAAGTACAATCTCGTGGATCTCCACTCCATTGCACTTTGACTAAGTGAACCTTCTTGTTCCTCAGCTCTTTTATTTCTTTGCCAATTATCTTTAGCGGTTCTCTTCTCACAGCCAATTCTAGAGTAATTTCTATATCCCATTGCGCTGCTTCTTCCACGATCAAGTCTGGATCAGGAACATGCTTTCGACATTGAGATACGTGAAATACATCATGCATTCCAGGCAACCAATCAGGCAATTGAACTTTATAAGCGAGAGTTCCAATCCGCTCAAGTATAGGGAATGGACCAATAAATTTGGGTGCCAACTTCCCAGTTTTGCCAAATCGAATCACTCCTCTCATCGGAGAAACCCTTAGATAAACAAAATCACTAACAGCGAATGCTAAATCCCTCCTTCTCGAGTTTGCATAGATCTTCTGTCGGCTTTGAGCTGCTAGCAATCGTTTCTTAATGGAATCGACTTTATCTGCAGCTTCGCGAATCATATCTGGTCCCAATACAAGTCTATTGCCAGGTTATACCCAACAAGCAGGAGATCGGCACGGTCTACTATACAATGCTTCGAATGGTGACATTGTCAGGCTCGCTTGGTAATTGTTGTTGTATGAAAACTCAGCCAAATGCAAATGGTCTTCCCATGATCCACCAAAATCAAGAACACAAGCCTGCAATAAATCTTCCAGTATACGATTCACCCTCGCAGTTTGACCATCTGTCTGAGGATGATAGGCGGTGCTTAGATTCAGCTTCGTTCCCAATTCTACTTGAAATGCCTCCTAGAATTTGCTAGTAAATATTGGATCTCTATCACTAACTATACTGATCGGCACATGTAGCCTAACAATTTCTTTGAAATAAATCTGAGCTAGACTTTGGGCGGTTCTATTGGATCTGACAGGTATAAAATGGGCGGTCTTCGTGAAGCGATCTACAATCACCCAAATACTGTAATTTCCTTTCTTGGTTCTGGGCAAACCATCTATGAAATCCATGGAAATATGTTCCCAGTTCCAACCTGGAATGTCCAGCGGTTGCAACAATCCGGCAAGTTTCTGTTGGTCGCTTTTGACTAGTTGGCAAGTAGAGCACCTGCTCACATATAAAGAAATGCCTCTCTTCATCGATCTCCACCAGAATGTACGCTTAATATCATTGTACATTTTTCTCACTCCTGGATGGATACTAAGCTTTGACTTGTGGCATTCATCTAGTACTTCCCTCCGGAGCTCAAAAATGTTAGGAATACAAATTCGACCCTTTAGCCTTAGAACCCCTTGGTTATCAATCTGGAAACTCAAGGGTTTGCCTTTCTGTATTCTTTCTTTGATCCTCTGAATGAAGTGATCGTCCTTCTAAAGAGCAGATATTTTATCAATCAATGAAGTCGTAATAAAAAAACTGGCGATCATCACATTCTTTCTACATAGCGCATCGGCCACAACATTGGCTTTCCTTGGAGTGTACAAAATCTCAAAATCGTATGCTGCAAGAAATTCTAGCCAACGTTGCTGCCTCAGATTCAAGTCTTTCTGGGTGAACAGATACTTTAACGACTGATGATCTGTATATAGTTCGAATTTCTCACCCAAAAGATAGTGCCTCCAGATTTTTAAAGCAAATACAATGGCTGACAACTCAAGATCATGAGTAATGTAATTTTTCCCATGCGGCTTCAGCTGATGACTAGAATAAGCAACCACTTGACCTCTTTACGTTAATACTGCACCAAGGCCTTCTCTAGAGGCGTCTGTCCAGACTTTCAAGTCTTGATTGACATCGATAATCGTTAACACTGGAGCAGTCGTTAATCTTAATTTTAGCTTCAAAAAAGCCTCCTCACATTCGGGAGCCCACTTGAATCTTGCGTGCTTCTTCGTAAGCTTTGTTAAGGAACTAGATATCTTTGAAAAATCTTTAACGAACTTCCGATAATAACTAGCTAATCCAAGAAAACTTCGAACGTCTGTGGGAGCACTAGGCTGCTTCCAATTTTGAATAGCGGTGATTTTACCGGGATCCACAGAAATTCCTTCTTTCGATACCACATGGCCAAGAAACTTGACTTCTTCTTGCTAGAATATACATTTGGAAAGTATGTCCTTCAAGACATTTTTTTTGAGAATTTCTAACACTTGTTCCAAATGTCCCGCGTGCTCGCTCTCTGACTTGGAGAAGATCAATATGTCATCAATGAAAACCATAACAAATTTACTCAAGACATCGTGGATTACTCGATTCATTAAATCCACAAAATAGGAAGGAGCGTTACATAAGCCGAACGACATTACTAACCACACATAGAACAAATCGGGACCTCTGAATGTTGTCATAGGAACACACTCTTTAGCAATACGAAGCTGATGGAAGCCTGTAGCTAGGTCCATCCTTGAGAATACTTGTGCGCCATTCAATCGATCTAACAAATCATCAATCCGCGGCAATGGATATTTGTTCTTTAATGTTTGCTTGTTCAAGTCACGATAATCCACACATAGTCGAAGAGTACCGTCTGACTTTGGGACAAACACCAATGCTGCTCCCCAATCATAAAAACTAGGCCTGATCAGACCCTTCCATACAAGCTGTCGAGTTTGATTATCTAATTCTTCTTTCTCCTTTAGAGTCATTCTCCGAATAGCGTGCACTACTAGCCTTGCATTTGGAATTAAAGCGATCTTGAAATCAATTTCTCTCTTCGGAGGTAAGCTAACAACTTCTTCAAATACGTCTGCATAATTCTTGACAAAAGGAATATCTTTTATGAGGTCCGGAATATTCTCTGTGACTACAGGGTTATTTTCTATTTGAGCAGGAGAAACATCAAGAGCTGACAAAAAGTCTTTTCTATCTGAATTCGGACATTCATATGGTATGGTTATATAATTCCCTGATTTAATCTTTGCATTAACAACTTTCTCGACGCATTTAACCTCTGCTTCATATTTGGCTAACCAATCCAATCCCAAAATAAGATCGAATTCAGTAAAATTCATGACGATAGAGATGGTAGGGAACTTATAACAGGAAAAAGAGACAAGCACCCCTACAAACCCAACTAAGATCGAGGGAACCCCTGTAACGACCCAGAAAATCTGAACCAATTTAAAATTTTTAAATTGGCTAAAATAATGGATTTTAAATATTTAAAATAAATATTTTAAATAATGGCGATGAAAACTGAGTTGAATCGACATTTGAAAACGAATATAATTAATTATAATTATATATAGAATTGAAAATGGCGCAGTAGTTCGATAATTCGATTTCAAACTTCAATTGAATATACCGGGTGCAAAACAATCCGGATTTTAGGGAAACCAAAAATATTTAAATATGTTAGTGAATATCTTTCTAACGAATCCGACCAATCGAAATTTGATAGCGGGAATCAAAAGATATGTCCAGTTGAAAATTCTGAATAGTCGCTATGGAATTCAGGCCCTTAAAAATGGACATTTTGCAGATGACCTCGGATTTCGACGAAACCACTTTTGTTGGGTCCGCAGTGTCAAGTTATTGCTAGATTTCAAATTTCATAATTTTTCGAATCAATGTGTGAGCGTGGCAAAAGAAAACGCGTTTAACCAGTTTTCGTTGATTTGAATCGACTGGAAATTGGCCATTTTTCAAACGGTCTCAAAATTCGACGAAACTAGTTTTGTTACGACCGTATCGTCAATACGAAGCTAGAAAATATTTTTCTGGAATTTTTCTAGTTAGTATGTGACCCCGGTAATTTGAAATGTGCGTTTAAAATTCAATATAGTGATTTAAATGAAAATTCAAAAGGAAACTGATTGTAACGATCAAATCAGCTTGTGATACATATCCCATTGTGTTCGGAATGGGGGTGAAACGCTATGGGCGACAGGCGGTGGGCCTCGTTTCGAGGTCGTATGTAAAAGTCAACCCTTTTGCAAATTTAAATAATAAAATAAAAAAAAAAATTAATTTCCCTCCCCTTTATCTTTCTTCCTGCCCCCCCCCCCCCCCCCCCCCGTTCACTTTTATTTCAATAAACAAAAAAAAGAAAGCAGCAGCGGAAGCCGCCGCCTTCACCGACGGTCAGAAACCTCCACCGCAACTCCGATCATCTTCCCCCCCCCCCTCTTCCTTGCATCGCTCCCTCCTCCTCCATCAATCCGACACCCCCCGAAGCCGTTCGAGACTCCGAAGCCCCCCCCCCCCCCCCCCCGTTCAAAGCCCTAGCGCCGCCCCCTCGAAGAAGCCTCCGACGTCTGCGAAAACCCCCCTTTTTTGTAAGTTTTTTTTTTTAGCTCTGTTATTTTATTTTATTTAAGATTTTAAAACTGTAATTTTTAAATAGATTTTAAAACTGTAATTTTTAAATAGATTTTAAAACTGTAATTTTTAAATAGATTTTAAAACAGTAATTTTTTAAGATTTTAAAACTGTAATTTTTAAATAGATTTTAAAACTGTAATTTTTAAATAGATTTTAAAACAGTAATTTTTAAATAGATTTTAAAACAGTAATTTTTAAATAGATTTTGAAACTGTAATTTTTAAAAAAGCATTTTTGAAACTGAAATTTTTAAAAAGCATTTTTGAAACTGAAACTTTTTAAAAAACATTTTGAAACTGGAATTTTTATGAAGTTTTAAAAACTGATTTTAAAATGATTTATAAACTAATTTATTTTAAGATTTAAAATAGAAGGAGATTAGAAATTTAAAAAGAAGTAAAAATCATATTTTTATATGTTGAAAGTCGAAGTAAAAATCATATTTTTATATGTTGAAAGTCGAAGTAAAAATCATATTTTTATATGTTGAAAGTCAAAGTAAAAATCATATTTTTATATATCGAATAGCGAAGTCAAAATTCGATTTTTATATATTGAATAGCATAGTAAAAATTCGATTTTTACATGTGTAGGGAATACGGGTGAAAGCGACAAAAGGCGAAGATTTTATACAAGGAAGTGTCGTGAAACTGGATAGCTATTGGTGAGATTTCTGATTTTAAAATTATATATATATGTGTGAAAATGAAGGTGAATTGCTATATATAAATATCTATATATATATATATATATATATATATATATATATATACGCCCCCTCATCCACAAACCATGGACGATATTTATTGGTTGAAATTGTTGTGAAAATTTGATTGATAGCGAATGGTTGTTTGGAATTGTTTGTGATTGATATTGGTTGATTGTGGTTGAAAAATACCCATTGGTGGTTGTGAAATATTTGGTTGAAACCACATAGGATTAGTTTGTGGAAATGAAATAAATATATACATGCCCCCTGCGTGCGAACTAGATGCATGATCCCCATTGTCAAAAACCGCGAGGTTTTAAGGTAGAGCGAGGAGCCGTACTAGGGACGGTGCCGGTGTAACTACCCTGCCGTTATGCTGCCGAAATTTTGAATAATATTTGTGTGTTTGAATTATGTTCATATGCTTAAACTATATTTATTCATTGTATAGAAAACATTCATGTGTTGAATTGATATTCATTCGTTGTTTAGAAATTCATGTGTTGAATGGTATTCATATTTTGAAATAAATTGTTCGATAATAAAAATCACATTATTATCTATATATAAAAACTATTGAAAACATTCATGTGTTGAATTGATATTCATTCGTTGTTTAGAAATTCATGTGTTGAATGGTATTCATATTTTGAAATAAATTGTTCGATAATAAAAATCACATTATTATCTATATATAAAAACTATTGAAAACATTCATGTGTTGAATTGATATTCATTCGTTGTTTAGAAATTCATGTGTTGAATGGTATTCATATTTTGAAATAAATTGTTCGATAATAAAAATCACATTTTTATCTATATATAGAAACTATAGAAAACATTCATGTGTTGAATTGATATTCATTCGTTGTTTAGAAATTCATGTGTTGAATGGTATTCATATTTTGAAATAAATTGTTCGATAATAAAAATCGCATTTTTATCTATATATAGAAACTATAGAAAACATTCATGTGTTGAATTGATATTCATTCGTTGTTTAGAAATTCATGTGTTGAATGGTATTCATATTTTGAAATAAATCGTTTGATAATAAAAATCACCTTTTATCGACTATATGAACTATATAGAAAAATAGTGTTTTGAAATGAATTGTTTTACAATAAAAATCACATTTTTATTGTATGCATAAATCGTTGAAATGTGAAGTGTTAAAAATAGCCACTTGTTCAAAATAAACATAGATGAGTTGAAATATTCATTAATTAGCTAATGAAATGATTTGAACCTATTTATGTAACATTAGAATGAATGGAGTTTTTAAACCAAATAGAAATCAAATATGAAGTCGAATAGAAATTGAAAAATGATATGAACTGTATATATATGTACATGCAATATTCATTGAACAGGTTATAGCAAAGGGGCTAGAGAAGAGGAATAAAATTTTGTGCCCGACAAATAGGTACACATTTACTGATTTGTTTGGGTGATGATTTTGAGCCTGTTGGCTAGCCGCTTGGCTTCTTCTTTTTCTTTTTGAGATTAGAAGGACCGGGAACGCTATTTGCGATTTCCCGATGCTCCCGGTGCAGGGGAGGTTATGGCGAAATTTTTCCAAAATTTAAGGTGTTAGAAAAATATTTGAAGTGAAAACGATATTGAAATTGTTGAATGAACTATATTTATATAAATATATAAATATAAATAAAATTAAAACGAAACGAGGCCGTGCAGTTCGTATTTTGAAACCGTGATTTCAAACGACTAGTGCGGGAAATCCGACCATTGGATTTTCCCGAAACCTCAACCGTCGGGTTCGCCTTGGAATAATCTTTCCAACGGCACCAACCTTGTTAAAATCCAACGGTTGGATTGTCTGGAATGTTTAACTCAATTCTGAAGAAAAACAGCGCCAGGAACGATTATATTTATTTATATATATAAATATAATTATATTTAATCGAATAACGACGCTGCAGTTCGTATTTTGAAATCGAAACTTCAAACGATTGTACCGGGAGATCCGACCGTCGGATTTTCCCGAAACTGGAACCGTTGGGTTCGTTTTGAAAAGACCTTGCTAATGATGTAAATTTTGTGAAGATCCAACGGTTAGATTTTCAGATATGTGTAAATCAAATCTGAAGAAAAACAGCGCCACGGCCGCCTTATGGCCCGAAACGTCGTTTTGAATATATTAGCTATTTTAAAATAAATAAAAATAGTGATAAATCATTATAAAATATTATAAACGATATGGAAGGGAAATAAACTGAATTTGCTCGATTTGTGTGGCTTTTGATGGTTGAATGTATTTGGTGTGAAAATTACATAAAAGAAAAAGATTGGTGTTGCCGAATAATTTAACCATTGAAATAAATCGATTTGAAATTCTAAATATACGTGAATTATTTGAAAAGGCCGAGTTAATTCTCATTTCGAATAATTGACCAACGATTGAAATTCGAAGATGAAGACGATGGTCGAAGACCGGAGATCTTCACCTCGTTTGGATGGTAACCGAGGTCCTGATTGGGAGGCATCCCGAAATATGGATAATGAGTGGTGATCGTCCAGACGTACGTGGTGATCGAAGGGTTTGCGAGGTATTTAGTGCCTTCGGTTTCGTTCAGACCCAGAACGGACTTGTAAATGGACTGTGTGTCTGACATTGGAGTTTATTCTGTGTTGATTGACTTCTGTTAAATATACATCTGTTTGGCGGCGGAGAATTTATTCTTTTGCTTAACGCCCTTCTCTGAGACGTACGAACTCAGGGGTTGTATATCGATGGACATCGGTCGCATGGCATGAATTGCCTGTGTGGCATGCTAAGATGCAGTGATCAGGACTTTTGTTGAAAAGCAAAGTCTTGTGGTGATGATCAAAGCACCGCCTGTGTGGCGTAGCTTTGTGTGAACGTGAATTCGCGAGCCTCACACCCCGATATGAACCTAAAACGGGAGAAGGACCTCAGGGAGGGCCTGCGTTTCTTTCTAGCAAGGGTGGTGTCAGTGACCTACCAGCCCTGACATTTATATACTTTTCACCTATGTGGTTGTTGCTGTTGCGAGGCGCCTCGGTTTGATCGGACGATCCGGGTCCGATGGAGTCATTCGTTGGCTCGTCTACACCCCAAAGGGTGGGGAAACGCAGGTTCAGGAATTTTAATCCACATCGGTGGACCGGCCCTGACGATCCAAGGGCCCACCTGAGTCTAGGTCCTGAGGGGCGGGCTAGAGCGTCTCGAATTCGGTAAGGACTATCTTTTGCCTTGGTTCATGACGGAAATCCAATTTCCAAATACGTGATCGTGCGGTTTTGATTGTATATATATATGGCGGCATGATATATGGTACCCATGCCGTCTATGATTGATAGTTATGATTTGAAATTGTTTCAAAACATATAAACACTAGCAATAATATCAAATGCCTTTGATTTATTCGTATCAATCATATTTTGGCCATTATAAGGTAAAACTCTATCCTCCGGTTTGCGTTGCATTGTGTGATGGGAACTGAGTCTTATAATGGCTTCATTTTTATAAAAAGCATAGCGATGTTTAAAAGAAAGATTTGTTTTAAAGCACTGGCAATCCAATGGAGTAAACCCGTTCCACGAAAGTGGCGTGGTCCTGTGATTAGCCAATTATATATATGTGTTGAGTGGATTTCTCATACCAGTCCCATGACTGACTCGTAGTTTGTTTCACTCTCAAACTCGGGTGCCCCTTTTTCTACACGGGCAGCCTTGTATTCAGGTTTAGCTGGTTCTTTTTCTGGATAGCTGGAGCTGAAGATGGATTCTATCATTTATTCTTTTTATGCTGTTCAGCTCCTATTGTACATATTTTGTTTATTTCCGCTGTAGACATTTATGTATAGCTGAACTGTTTGTACTAAGTAAGATCCTGTATACTGTGTAACTCTGATGATTACTTTTATCCAGTATATTCTGTTGTTCATATCTGGTGTATTTATTTAATTTTGTTCTGCTATTATATGTTTCTGTGTTATATTCCAAAAGATAACCTTGTTTCCGTGAGAACGGGAAATCGGGTCGTCTCAACCCCCAACTGGATTATGGACAGTGATGGGTTCTTTGAGCTTTTCCAATTTCAAATCCAACTTCTTAACTGCATTATTTGCAATAAAGCTTCGTGACGCGCCTATATCAAACAGTACTTTAATTTGAATGTTTTTGACGGTAAGCGTGCCTTCTAAAACATCTGACTTCCCTGACTAGCTGAGGGTCCTGGAGTTTCTGCCACTTCATTTACATGTACTATTTCAGATTTCTTTGAGAGCTGGCACTCCCTTGCAATATGGCCGGCTTGGTGACACTTATGGCATTTCCTTCTACTATGAGATTTCTTTTGTTTCTTTAAAGCTCTGCAATTTATTGAAAAATGTCCCTGCTTATTGCAGTTATTGCATATGACAGTCATTATTGGTTCTTTCTCAAATTTAAACCTTTTCCTCTTGGCTCTGGGCTCCTTACTGACCTCAGGTATCGTACTAGCCTCAGGACTATCAGTCTCAGACTCCTCTTTGTTACTAGAACTGACTTCCTCTTCGTCGTTTAAAAGACCTTTCTTATGGAGATCTTCATACTGATAAGCCATGTATATCATTTCTGAAAAAGGAAGCTTCACATGTCCCATGTCACTACTTTGGTACTTTATTTGATGCCTGTTAATAAACCTCAGATTTTTCCTCTTCGGATTTTGAATTAGATGAGGGGCAAAGTGAGAAAGTTCATTGAATTTCTTGTGATATTTAGGAATGCTCATATCTCCTTGTATCAGATAACAGAATTCATTACATAACTGCTCAGTTGCTTCTGGAGGAATAAATCTTTCATTGAAAATCTCTTTAAATCTATCCCAGGTAATATTACCTTCTGGGTCATTCTTAATAATCGTACCCCACCAGAACAAAGCTTCGTCTTTGAGTGCCCAAGATGCCAGTAATCTTTTCTGGTCATCTCTAAGATTCAAACCTTCAAAGATCTTCTCAGCAGAATGAATCCAAGCTTGTGTTTTAATAATAGATTCTTTGCCTGAGAACGGTATTCCACCCATATTTCGATACTTAATTAATAGAGCCTCAATATCTGGTTCCAACCTACATCTTCTACTTCTGCCACTCATTTTTCAATGTCTGCAAAGAGCAGACAAAGTGTTAGGCTAATATAAAAAGGTAATTTTAAAACATAGAGACATATACTTAAATGTAAATGTGTCTATCGAGGTGTATTTCATACTAGGACATTACTGATCCTATCTGTACTGAGTTATTCGTCCTAGAACACTACCGGTTCTATTTCTGACGAATTCGTTAATATGTTATATTCCAGAACTAAGCTTAACCAAAGCTCTGATACCACGTTGTGGCGACCCCAAAACACTGTACAACGGTGGCAAGGGTAATCTTTGGAATGTAACACATAAACAGATAACAGCAGAACAGAAATAAATGAATACACCAGATAATGTACAAATAATACACTGGATAAACATAATCATCAGAGTTACATAGTATGCAGGATCATACTTAGTACAAAATACATTTCAGCTATATATAAATGTCTACAGCGGAAAACAAAACATAATATGTACAATAGGAGCTGAACAGCATAAAAAGAGATAAACGATAGAATCCATTCTCAGATCCATCTATCCAGAAAGAGCCTGCTAAAACCCGAATACAAGGTTGTCCGTGTAGAAAAGGGGCACCCTAGTTTGCAAGTGAAACAAACTACGAGTCAGTCATGGGACTGGTATGAGAAATCAACTTAACTTACTTTAATATATGGCCAATCATAGGACCATGCCACTTTCGCGGAACAGGTTTACTCCAATGGATTGCCAGTGCTTTAAAACAAGTAAATCTTTTAAACATCGCAATGCTTTTTGTAAAAATGAAGCCATTATAAGACTCAGTTCCCATCACACAATGCAACGCAAACCGGAGGATAGAGTTTTACCTTATAATGGCAAAAATATGCTTGATGCGAATAAAACAAAAGCATTTGATATTATTACTAGTGTTTATATGTTTCAAAAACAAATTCAATCATAACTATCAGTCATAGACAGCATGGGTACCATATATCATGTCACCATACATAGGTATACAATCAAAACCGCACGGTGTCGTATTTGGAAATTGGATTTCCGTCATGAACCAAGGCAAAAGATAGACTTTACTATATTCGAGACTCTCTAGCCCGAGCCTCAGGGCAAGTACTCAGTCAAACACTTGGATCGTCAGGGCCAGTCCACCGATGTGGATTAAAATGCCTGAACATTGCGTTTCCCCACCCTTTGGGGCATAAATGGGCCAAATGACTCCATCGGATCCACAAAGTCACCGATATATACGAGGCGCCTCGCAACAGCAACAACCACACAGGCGAAAATAATATAAATGTCAGGGCTGGTAGGTCACTGACACCACCCTAGCTAGAAGTCCCTGATGTCCTCTCCTGTTTCTAGTTCATACCGGGGTGTGAGGCTCGCAAATCAACGTTATACACAAAGCTATGCCACATAGGCCATGCTTTGATCATCAACCACAAGACTTTGCTTTTCAACAGAAGCCTTGATAATTTTCCACTTAGGCATGCCATACAGGAAATTCACTCCATGCGGCTGATTTCTATCGATATATAACCTCTGAGCTCGTACGTCTCAAAGAAGGGCGTTAAGCAAGAGAATAAATTCTCCGCTGCCAAATAGATACATATTTAATAGAGATCAATCAGCACAGAACAAAATCCAATGTCAGACACACAATGCATTTACAAGTTCGTTCTGGGTCTGATCGAAACCGGAGGCACTTACGTCTGGATGATCACCAATTATTATCTATATTTCGGGATGCCTCCCAATCTAGACATCAGTAATCAACCAACCGAGGTGAAGATATCTGGTTTTCAACCACCCTCTTCATCATTGACTTCTTGTCGCCGATCAATTATTTGAAATGAGATTTAACTCGGCCATTTCAAATAATTCACGTATATTTAGAATTTAAATCAATTCATGTAACAACCTGGAAAATCTGAACCAATTTAAAATTTTTAAATTGGCTATTTTATTGGATTTTAAATAATTAAAATAAAATATTTTAAATAATAACGATGAAAAGTATGTTTAAATCGATGTTTGAAAATAAATATAATTATTTTGAATTATAAACAAGGCCTGAAATGGCGCGGCAGTTTCAAAATTTCAATTCAAACTTTGACTGATGGTACCGGGTGTAAAATAAAACAGATTTTAGTTAAACTAAAAATATTTAAATCGGTTGGTGAATATCTTTCTAACAAATCTGAAAAATCGAAGTTTCATAACGGGAATCAAAAGTTATGGCCAAATTAATTTTCATAAAGGTCGCTATAGAGAATATATCGCCTTTGAAAATAGACATTTTACATATGATCTCAGAGTTCGACAAAACCAATTTTGTTGGATCCGGGATGTCAAATTATTGCTAGGTTTCAAATTCCATAATTTTTTAAGTTAATATGTGAGTGTGGCGAAGGAAAATGTGTTTGGTCAATTATAGTTAAATTGGATCGACCAGAAAATGGGCATTTTTCAATGGTCTTAGAATTCGACGAAACTAGTTTTGTTGGGACCGTATCGTCAAAACATAGCTAGAATTATTTTTCAGGAATTTTTAGAAGCAGTATGTGGCCCCGACAAAATGAAATGTACGTTCAAATCAAATATTGAATGTTAAATATTTTAATTTGAAGAAAAACTGACTGAAACAATCGAATGGGCCTTCGAAACATATCCCATTGTGTTCGGAATGGGGGTATTTAGCTAGGGACGACAGTCGTTGGGTTTGGATTGGAGTTCATATGAGATGAGGGGTATTTTTGGATTTTTAAAAAATATATAAATTTAAAAAAAATCTGATTGGCCACCTCACTTTTCTCTCTCCCCGTATTCTCTCTCCCCGATCGCGTTATACGGCGGAAAACCACTCCTTCCTTCCCTCCTCCTTTTCTTCGTCCATATGCACCGATAGCCAATGCTCCAGTTGAACTTTTTGTAGAGTGCACTCTCCTCTTCAAATCTATACCAGGCACGACCCCCATCGTGCAGTGTGCCTCGAGAATCGAGCTCGGGAAGTCAGCGACTTCAAGCCGTCGCCGAGCACGCCTCCGACCACCGAAGTGGACCCCACCACCCTGCCCTGCTAGCCTCTCCTCCCTCTTCCACGTGGCAGTGGCCGATCGTCGTATCGTGCAACGGATTCAACGAAAAATCCAAACCTAGTTTGGAATGAAAACTGAAAGGTACGGCCTTTATATTTTAAACTGATTATAGCACTTTAAAGCGCTACGGTTTTTTATTTCACTGTAAAAATCATATCTTTTTCGTTTATGGTCGAAATCCAGTGAAACAAGAGACGCCGGGACCGTGAGGACGTCTTCTACATTTTAGAAGAGACGGGATATTTTTCTGAGCCTTCTGCTATTTTTGGTGGAGTGGAGCCCAATGAGAGATTTCTGAATTATAAACGATATGGAAAACAATGATGTATAAATTATATAGTCGATGTATGAGTTATATAAGCATTGTACACCTCATGTATTAGCATTGTATAAGTTGTATGTTCGATGTATAAGTTATATATGCGTTGTAAAAGTGATATATGCGTTGAAATAAATTGAAACGATATTGAAGTGAAATCTAAATATATTTATATATGAATATATATATATATACTCCCCTCGTCCACAGACCATGGACGATATATATTGGTTGTGATATTGTTTGGATTATTGGTTGATGTGAAATTTGGTGAATATCATGAATAGTGTATTTGAAATGATTGATTGTGGTTGAAATCCCCATAGGATTAGTATATGGGAAAATTCGTCTGCGTACGAACTAGATATTGAAAATCCCCATTGTCAAAAACCGCGAGGTTTAAAGGTAGAGCGAGGAGTTGTACTAGGGTTGGTCCCGGTTTTAACTACCCTGCCGTTATGCTGCCGAAATTTTCAATAATATTCATGTGTTTGAATTATTTTCATGTGTTGAAACTATATTCATGTGTTGAATAGAAATTCATGTGTTGAATAGAAATTCATGTGTTGAATGAAGCTCATGTGTTGAATAAATTCTTTGAAAGATAAAAATAACATTTTTACCTTATATATGAACTATATAAAATAATCGTGTTTTGAAATAAATTGTTTTGCAATAAAAATCACATTTTTATTATATATATAAACTATAGAAAATATTCATTTGTTGAATAGAAATTCATGTGTTGAATGAAGCTCATGTGTTGAATAAATTCTTTAAAAGATAAAAATAACCTTTTTATTATATATATCAACTATAGAAAATATTCATGTGTTGAATAAAGGATTAGAACGATAAAAATCATATTTTTATCATATGTGTGAAGTCAGAAACATTCATGTGTTGAATATATAGATTGAACAATAAAATCTACATTTTTATTGTAAATATGAAGTGCTAAAAATATTCATGTGTTGAATAAATATTTTTGATGATTAAAATATCATTTTTATCAATATATGAAGTGAATATAGTTTTGAAATCGAAGAATGAATTATATTTATATATATATAATTAAAATAAATCGAATAACGAAGTTGTTGTTCGTATTTTGAAACCGTTATTTGAAAAGATTAGTGTGGGAGATCCGACCATCGGATTTTCCCAAAACCGAAACTGTTAGGTTCGCCTTGGGAATATCTTTCCAACGACACCCACTTTGTGAAAATCCAACGGTTGGATTGTCTGGAATGTTAAATTCAAATCTGAAGAAAAACAGCGCCAGAATCGATTTTATATATATATAATTAAAATAAATCGAATAACGACGCTGCAGTTCGTATTTTGAAATCGTAACTTCAAACGATTGATGCGGGAGATCCGACCGTCGGATTTTCCCAAAATTGAAACCGTTGGATTCGTTTTGAAAAGATATTTCCAATGATATAAAATTTGTGAAGATCCAACGGTTATATTTTCAGATATGTGTAAATCAAATCTAAAGAAAAACAGGGCCATGGCCGCGTTATGGCCTGAAGCGTCGTTTGAGTGAATTGGCTATTTTTAAATAAATAAAAAGAGCGATAAATCATGATAAAATATTATAAACGATATGGAATGGAAATAAACTGAATTTTCTCGGTTTATGTGATATTTGATGGTTGAACGTGTTTGGCATGAAAATTACATTAAAGAACAGAAGTAGTGATATCGAATAATTTAACCATTGAAATGAATTGATTTGAAATTCTAAATATATGTGAATTATTTGAAAAGGCCGAGTTGATTCTCATTTCAAATAATTGATCGACGATTGAAAGTCGAAGATATGAAGACGGTGCAAGACCAATGATCTTCACGTCGAATGGAGGGGTGCTACTGATGCTCATGATAGGAGTAAATACCTTGACGGGGCTGAAGTAGTAGCCGTCCGGACGTACTTGTTGATTGTACGGGTATGCGAGGTATTGAGTGCCTCCGGTTTCGTTCAGACCCAGAACGAACTTTTGAATGGACTGTGTGTCTAACATTGGATTTTTTTCTGTGCTGATTGATCTCTATTGAATATTTATCTGTTTGGAGGCGAAGAATTTATTCTCTTGCTTAACGCCCTTCTCTGAGACGTACGAGCTCAGAGGTTATATATCGATAGAAATCAGTCGCATGGAGTGAATTGCCTGTGTGGCATGCCTAAGTGGCAGATGATCAAGGCTTCTGTGGAAAAGCAAAGTCTTGTGGTTGATGATCAAAGAACGGCCTGTGTGGCATAGCTTTGTGTATAACGTGAATTCGCGAGCCTCACACCCCGATATGGACCAGAAACGGGAGAAGGATCCAGGGAGGACATGCGTTTCCTTCTAGCTAGGGTGGTGTCAGTGACCTACCAGCCCTGACATTTATATTATTTTCACTTGTGTGGTTGTTGCTATTGCGCGGTGCCTCGGATATATCAGTGACTATGTGGAGCCGATGGAGTCGTAGGACTCATTTACGCCCCAAAGAGCAGGAAAATGCAGTGTTCAGACATTTTAATCCACATCGGTGGATCGGCCCTGTGGCTCCTAGGTGCAGTTACAGCTATAGCCTGAGACTCGGGCTTGATAGTCTCGAATTCGGTAAGGACTCTTTTGCCTTGGTTCATGACGGAAATCCAATTTCCAAATACGACACCGTGCGGTTTTGATTGTATACATATATATATATATATATATATATATATATGGCGACATGATATATGGTACCCATGCCGTCTATGATTGATAGTTATGATTGAAATTGTTTTTGAAACATATATACACTAGCAATAGTATCAAATGATTTGTATTCCTCGTATCAAGCATATTTTGGCCATTATAAGCTAAAACTCTATCCTCCGGTTTGTGTTGCATTGTGTGATTGGAACTGAGTCTTATAATGGCTTCATTTTCATAAAAAGCATTGCGGTATCTTAAAGATTTACTTGTTTTAAAGCACTGGAAATCCAATCGAGTAAACCAGTTCAGCAAAAGTGGCATGGTCCTGGGATTGACCATATCATAAAATGTGTTAAGTAAATTTCTCATACCAGTCCCATGACTGACTCGTAGTTTGTTTCACTTGCAAACTCGGGTGCCCCCTTTTCTACACGGGCAGCCTTGTATTCAGGTTTTGGCAGGCTCTTTCTGGATAGCTGGAGCTGAAGATAGATTCTATCATTTATCTCTTTTTATGATGTTCATCTCATGTTGTACATACTATGTTTAGATTTTCGCTGTAGACATTTATGTATAGCTGAACTGTATTTGTACTAAGTATGATCCTATATACTATGTAACTCTGATGATTATGTTATCCAGTGTATTCTATTATACATTATCTGGTGTATTTATTTATTTCTGTTCTACTGTTATCTGTTTATGTGTTATATTCCAAAGATTACCCTTGCCACCGTCTTATGGGGTTTGGGGTCACCACAATTCATTTCAATGGTTAAATTATTCGACATCAATAATTGTGTTCTTAAATGTAATTTTCATGCCAAACACATTCAACCATCAAACATCCACTAAAACGGGTAAATTCGGTATATTTCCACTCCATATCGTTTATAATATTTTATAACGTATTATCGCTATCTTTATTTATTTAAAAATAGTCATTTCATTCAAACGACGCTTCAGGCCCTAACGCGGCTGTGGCGCTATTTTTCTTTAGATTTGGTTTACATATATCTGAAAATCTAACAGTTGGATCTTCACGAATTTTACATCATTATAAATATCTTTTCAAAACGAATCCAACGGTTTCAGTTTTAGGAAAATCCGACGGTCGGATCTCCCGGTACATTTGTTTGAAGTTTCGATTTCAAAATACGAACTGCAGCGTCGTTATTCGATTTAATTTAATTATATTTATATGCATATATATATATAATCAATTCCAGTGCTGTTTTTCTTTAAATTTGAATTAAACATTCCAGACAATCCAACCGTTGGTTCTTTACAAAGTTGGTGTCGTTGAAAAGATATTTCCAAAGCGAACCCAATGGTTTCGGTTTCGGGAAAATCCGACGGTCGGATCTCCTGCACTAATCAATTGAAATCACGGTTTCAAAAGATGAATTGCAGCTTCGTTATTCGATTTATTTCAATTATATATATATATATAATTCATTTTTCGATTTCAAAACCATATTCATTTCACACATCTGATAAAAACGATATTTTTATCCAACTACTATTTATTTCAAACATGAATTTTATTTCAACGCATGAATTTATTTCAATACATGAATTTCTATTCAACACATGAATTTCTATTCAACACATGAATTTTATTTCAACACATGAATTTCTATTCAACCCATGAATTTTATTTCAACACATGAATTTTATTTTTAACAGTTCATATATATCATAAAAATGTGATTTTTATTGTAAAACAATTTATTTCAAAACATGATTATTTTATATAGTTTATACATAAGGTAAAAATGTTATTTTTGGTGCTAAAACAATTTATTTAAAAACTAGTATTTTATATAATCTATATATATGATAAAAATGTTATTTTTATTTTTCAAAGAATTTATCCAATACACGAACTCCATTCAACACATAAATTTATTTCAACACACGAATTTCATTTCAACACATGAATTTAATTCAACACATGAATTTCTATTCAACACATGAATTTTATCTCAATACATGAATTTTATTTCAACACATGAATTTTATTTCAACACATGAATTTATTTCAACACATGAATTTTATTTCAACACATGAACACATGAATTTTATTTCAATACATGAATTTTATTTCAGCACATGAATTTATTTCAACACATGAATATAAATGAAACACAGGAATATTTCAGAAAATTTCGGCAGCATAACGGCAGGGTAGTTAAAACCGGCACCGTCCCTAGTATGGCTCCTCGGTCTACCTTAAAGCCTCGCAGCTTTTGACAATGGGGATTTTCAATATCTAGTTCGTACGCAGACGAATTTTCCCATATATTAATCCTATTGGGATTTCAACCACAGTCAATCATTTCAAATCAACCATTCATGATATTCACCAAATTTTCACATCAACCAGTAATCCAAACAATATCACAACCAATATATATCGTCCATGGTCTGTGGACAAGGGGAGTGTATATATATATAGATATACATATATAACTATACTTCGATTTCATTTCAATATCAATTCAATTTATTTCAACGCATATATGATTTTTACATCGAACATACAACTTATACAACGCTTATGCATGAGGTGTACAACGCTTATATAACTCATACTTCGAATATATAATTTATACATCGTTATTTCCATATCGTATATAATTCAGAAATCTCACATTGGGTTCCACTCCACCAAAAATAGCATAAAGCTCAGAAAAATATCTGGTCTCTTCTAGAATGTAGAAGACGTCAGCACGAGTCCACTGTCTCTTGTTTCACTGGATTTCGACAACAAACGAGAAAGATATGATTTTTAGAAGTTTGCAACACTTGAAAGTGTAAAAATCAGTTCAAATTATATATAGCCGTTACCTTCAACTATGGTTCAAAACTAGGTCTTGGATTTTCTCCCAAACGGTTGCTCGATAGGAGAATCGGCTCACACAGCGTCGAAGAGCTTCGAAGCAGCTTCCCGGCGCCGGGGGTTTCACCCTGATCGACGTCCTCTACAGGGCTCGGCGGCGGTCTTAAGGCGGCAGCTTCGGGGAGCTCAAACTCGAAAAATACCAGACGATAGGGGGAGCTCCTTATATAGATTTGAAGAGGAGAGAGAGTTCTTCAAAAAGTTCAACTGGGGCGTTCGATAATGATGCGTGGATTGGGAGATAACGAGGAGAGAAGGTCTCAAGCCCTTTCCGTCGTGCGTCGCAATATACGGGGAGAGAGAAAGCTGGGGTGTCGAGATGTGATTCGACGATGGATTTTTTTATATTTATATTTCTTTTTAAAATCCAAAAATACCACTCTTCACATACTAACTCCAATCCAAACCTAACGACTGTCGCCCCTAGCTAAATACCCCCATTCTGAACACAATGGGATATGTTTCGTAGGCCCATTCGACTGTTTCAGTCGGTTTTTCTTCAAATTAAAATATAAAACATTCAATATTTGAGTTGAACGTACATTTCAATTTGTCGGGGCCACATATTGATTCTAAAAATTTCAGAAAAATAAATCTAGCTATTTTTTGACGATTCGGTCCCAACAAAACTAGTTTCGTTGAATTCGGAGACCGTTTGAAAAATGGCCCTTTTCTGGTCGATCCAATTTAATAAAAATCGACCAAACACATTTACTTTGCTATGCTCACATACTAACTTCAAAAATTATGAAATTTGAAACATAGCAATAATTTGACATCTCGGATCCAACAAAAGTGGTTTCGTCGAATTTTGAGATCGTTTGCAAAATGTCAATTTTCAAGGGCTATATATTCTCTATAGCGACATTTCTGAAAATTCATTTGGCCATAACTTTTGATTCCCGCTATGAAACTTCGATTTTTCAGATTCGTTAGAAAGATATTCACTAACAGAATTAAATATTTTTGGTTTCACTAAAATCTGTTTTATTCTGCACCCGGTACAGTCAGTCAAAGTATGAATTGGAATTTTGAAACTGCCGCGCCATTTCAGGCCTTGGTTATAATTAAAAATAATTATATTTATCTTCAAATGTCGGTTCAAACATACTTTTCATCGCTATTATTTAAAATATTTTATTTTAAATATTAAAAATCCACTAAAATAGCCAAATTAAAAATTTTAAATTGGCTCAGATTTTCCGGGTTGTTACAATGCTTCAATGTTAAAGAGACCCAGAAGAAATCCACCGATGATGCAGTTCCAATATCGTAGATGAATGTTTCAACTTGGATGGAACACTTATGATATATTATTTTCTAATGCAGTGTGTCCTTTGCATTTGCATATGGCTTGTAGTTGGATGTACAACGTGAAACATATTCCTCGAGAAAATGGACGAATTCATCAAGTGTGCATTGAACGATCAATTAATAAAATGGAAGGAACTAATTTTTGTCCTTGTAGACGATGCCAAAAATAAGAGAAGAATCCATAGCATAGATCAGATTAGGGATCACATAATTCGTATTGGGTTTAAGCTACATTAGACTCGTTGGATATGGCATGGTGAATTTGTGCAGTTAAAGCGCTTTGCGGTTCTATAGCGGCGGAGGTGCAAATAGGTCTAGCGGGGATATAGCGGAGGTGCAAAAAGGTATATAATATGTAAAACCAAGTATTTGAAAATTAATTAATTGTCTTTCTCATATTGTATGTGTGCAAGAAACTAATATTAATTAATCTTATATAACAAAATTAAGGAATATCATAGTTATGCATGCTAAATTTGATGAGTTTAATTGATTTTTATCATACATTAGGCACTTATACCTTAAATTAGCCATTTTATGCTAAATTTACTTAGTTTTTTAAAAAGAGAACTTGTCAAATCAAGCTCTATATATTAATACAGCAAAAGCAGATGCTAAAAATCCTTGATTTAGCGGATGCAGCAGATGCAACGGAAAATAGCGGGGCTAAAAGCGGATCTACTATTCATCGGTGCTAAATTGAAATAGCGTAGCGGTTGAAGGGCGCTATGGGATATAGTGGGGATATTGTAGGGTTTTACCGGGGCTTTAACTGCATAGGGTGAAAGCATAGTTAGAAGAATGAGCTCTAGTCATCATTACAATAATTAAAATTACCAGGACGATAATGTGAATAATATGGTGAATGATGAGAATGACTGTATTGATGAGATATTAAGTGTAACGACCCGGAAAATCTGAACCAATTTAGAAATTTTTAATTGGCTAAAATAGTGGATTTTAAATAATAAAGATGAAAATGGAGTTTGAATCGATAATTGAAAAGGAATATAATTAATTCTAATTTTAAACAAGGCCTGAAATGGTGCGATAGTTTCAAAATTTGATTTCAAGCTTTGATTGACTGTACCGGGTGCAAAACAAAACGGATTTGAGTGAAACCAAAAATATTTAAATCTGTTAGTGAATACCTTTCTAACGAATCTGAAAAATCGAAGTTTCATAGCGGAATGCAAAAGTTATGGCCAAATGAATTTTCTGAAAGGTCGCTATGGAGTTTATATAGCCCATGAAAATGGCCATTTTGCAAACGACCTCGGAATTCGACGAAACCACTTTTGTTGGATCCGGGATGTTAAACTATTGCTAAGTTTCAAATTTCATAATTTTTTAAGTTAGTATGTGAGAGTGGCAAAGGAAAATGTGTTTGGTCGATTTCTATTAAATTGGATCGACCAGAAATGGGCCATTTTTCAAACGGTCTCAGAATTCGACAAAACTAGTTTTGTTGGGACCGTATCGTCAAAACATAGCTAGATTTGTTTTTCTGGAATTTTTCGAATCAGTTTGTGGCCCTGGCAAATTGAAATGTACGTTCAAATCAAATATTGAATGTTTTATATTTTAATTTGAAGGAAAACTGACTGAAACAGTCGAATGGGCCAACGAAACATATCCCATTGTGTTCGGAATAGGGTTAAAACGCTAGGGACGACAGTTGTTGGGTTTGAATTGGTGTTCGTGTGTGGAAGAGGGTATTTTAGAGATTTTAAATATATAAATAAATAAAAATATTTCATTGGTCAACGCCTATTCTCTTTCCCCGATCATCGCTCTAGCGCACGGCGGAAAAGCTTCGTTTCTTCCTCCCTCGTTTTCTCCTCCCACACTCAACGAAACCCACCCCTCCTATGGAGATTTTTGTAGATCTAGAAGAGAGCTTCTAATCCATACAAGAATCGGCCCTACTTGTTGCGTGTGCCTTGAGAATCGTGCGCCTGAAGTTGGCCACTTTCGAGCTCCGCCGCCGCCTCCCTGGTGGTTCGAACTGGACCCCATCACCATCGCCGGAAAGCCCTCTCCAAGCCCTTCGACGTTGCGCCACTCGATCCTCCTATCGTGCTACGGATTTCACAAACTTCAAAACCTAGTTTTGAACATCAAAACGAGGTATACGGATTTGTTTATTTTCAACTGTTTTAACACCTTTAAACCGTTGCAAACTTTGAAAAATCATATCTTTTTCGTATGTGATCGAAATCCAGTGAAACAAGAGATAGTGGACCCGTGAGGACGTCTTCAACTTTCTAGAAGAGACCGCATATTTTTCTGAGCCTTCTGCTATTTTTGGTGGAGTGGAACCCAATGTGAGATTTCTAATTTATAAACGATATGGAAAACGACGACGTATAAATTATATAGTCGATGTATGAGTTATATAAGCGTTGCACATCTCTTGTATAAGCGTTGTATAAGTTGTACGTTCGATATATAAGTTATATATGCGTTGTAAAAATTATATATGTGTTGAATAAAAGTGAAATGCTTATATATAAATATATATACGCCCCTCATCCACAAACCATGGACGATATTTATTGGTTATGATTGGTGTGAAAATTGATTGATAGCGAATGGTTGATTAGAATTGTTTGTGGTTGAAATTGATTGATTGTGGTTGAAAAATACCCGTTTGTGGTTGAGAAATATTTGGTTGAAACCACATAGGATTAGTTTGTGGAAATGAAAAAAAAATATACATGCCGCCTACGTGCGAACTAGATGCATAATTCCCCATTGTCAAAAGCTGCGAGGCTTTAAGGTAGAGCGAGGAGCCATACTAGGGACGGTCCCGGTTTTAATACCCTGCCGTTATGCTGCCGAAATTTTGAATAATATTCATGTGTTAGAATTATTTTCATGTGTTGAAACTATATTCGTGTGTGGAATGGAAATTCATCTATTAAACGACATTCGTGTTTTAAATAAAAAAATCACATTTTTACTCTACATATACAAACTATAGAAAACCTTTATGTGTTGAATTGAAATTCATTCGTTGAATGGAAATTCATGTGTTGAATGGTATTCATGTTTTAAATATAAAAATCACATTTCTACTCTATATATACAAACTATAGAAAACCTTCATGTGTTGAATTGAAATTCATTCGTTGAATAGAAATTCATGTGTTGAATGGTTTTCGTGTTTTAAATATAAAAATCACATTTTTACTCTATATATACAAACTATAGAAAACCATCATGTGTTGAATTGAAATTCATTCGTTGAATAGAAATTCATGTGTTGAATGGTATTCGTGTTCTAAATATAAAAATCACCTTTATATATTTAAAAAAAACTATAGAAAACCTTCATGTGTTGAATCAAAATTCATTCGTTGAATTGAAATTCATGTGTTGAATGGTATTCATATTTTGAAAGAAATTGTTTTATAATAAAAATCCTATTTTTATCATCAATATGAACTATATAAAATAATCTTGTTTTGAAATAAATTGTTTTATAATAAAAATCCTATTCATATCACCTATATTAACTATATAAAATAGTCGTGTTTTGAAATAAATCGTTTTACAATAAAAAAATCACATTTTTTTATATACAAGAATTGTTAAAAATAGTGAAGTGTCGAAGTGAAAGTATGTTGGATAAAAACATCATTTTTATCAAATGTATGAAAAGAATATGGCTTTGAAATCAAAGAATCGATATATATATATATATATAAATAGAATTGAAATATATAGAATAACGAAGCTGCAGTTCGTATTTTGAAACCGTTATTTCAAATGATTAGTGCGGGAGATCCGACCATCGGATTTTCCCGAAACTGCAACCGTTGGGTTCGCTTTGGAAATATCTTTCCAGCGCCACCAACTTTGTAAAAATCCAACGGTTGGATTGTCTGGAATGTTTAATTCAAATCTGAAGAAAAACAGCGCCAGAATCGATTATATATATATATATATATATATATGTATATATATATATATAATATTATATTAAATCGAATAACGACGCTGCAGTTCGTATTTTGAAATCGAAACTTCAAACGATTATACCGGGAGATCTGACCTTCGGATTTTCCCGAAACTGGAACCGTTGGATTCGTTTTGAAAAGAACTTTCTAATGATGTAAATTTTGTGAAGATCCAACGGTTAGATTTTCAGATATGTGTAAATCAAATCTGAAGAAAAACAGCCCTACGGCCGCGTTATGGCCCGAAGCGTCGTTTTGAATAAATTGGCTATTTTAAAATAAATAAAAATAGCGATAAATCATTATAAAATATTATAAACGATATGGATGTGCAATTTAGAAACTAACTGAAGGTTGGCTAAGTCGAATGATTTCCTGGGTGTTGATCTGATGTTGGTTTCGGCCTTCGGGATTAATATTTGGGAAATCGTTCTCATACTGATTTACGGTTAGCGACTAATGGATTGAAATGATGTGTATGTGTGTTTGTGTTGCACTTGTTTATTATATATGCAAGTTGCTCAGAAAGACCGGGTTTATCCCATTCTGAATAACTAAATCGACGAAAAGAAATCGAAGATGAAGACGGTGGTTGAAGACCGGAAATCTTCACCTCGTTTGGATGGTAACCGATGTCCTGATTGGGAGGCATCCTGAAATATGGATAATGAGTGGTGATCGTCCATACGTACGTGGAGATCGATGGGTTTGCGAGGTATATAGTGCCTCCGGTTTCGTTCAGACCCAGGACGGACTTGTAAATGGAATGTGTGTCTGACATTGGAATTTATTCTGTGTGATTGATAGCCATCGGTTACATTGCGTGAATTGCCTGTGTGGCATGCTAAGATGTAGTGAGTAGGGCTTCTGTTGAAAAGCAAAGTCTTGTGATTGATGATCAAAGCACCACCTGTGTGGCATAGCTTTGTGTATAACGTGAATTTGCGAGCCTCACACCCCGGTATGAACCAGAAACGGGAGAAGGACCTCAGGGAGGGCATGCGTTTCTTTCTAGCTAGGAGTTGTGTTAGTGTTTTTACACGGCCTAACATTTTACTTTTGTGTATGATAGATAACGAGGCACCTCGGTTGTATCAGTCGATCCGGGACCGATGGAGTCATTCGTTGGCTCATTGACGCCCCGTAGGGCGGGGAAACGCATTGTTCAGGCATAATAATCCACATCGATGGATCGGCCCTGACGATCCAAGGGCCCACCTGAGTCTGGGTCCTGAGACACGGGTTAGAGCGTCTCGAATTCGGTAAGGACTATCTTTTGCCTTGGTTCATGACGGAAATCCAATTTCTAAATACGACACCGTGCGGTTTTGATTTTATATATATATAGCGACATGATATATGGTACCCATGTCGTCTATGATTGATAGTTATGATTGAAATTGTTTTTGAAACCTATAAACACTAGTAATAATATCAAATGCTTTTGTTTTATTCGTATCAAGCATATTTTGGCCATTATAAGGTAAAACTTTATCCTCCGGTTTGCGTTGCATTGTGTGATGGGAACTGAGTCTTATAATGGCTTCATTTTTATAAAAAGCATTGCGGTGTTTAAAAGAATTATTTGTTTTAAAGCACTGGCGATCCAATGGAGTAAACTCGTTCCACGAAAGTGGTGTAGTCCTGTGATTAGCCATATTTTAAATGTGTTGAGTAGATTTCTCATACCAGTCCCATGACTGACTCGTAGTTTGTTTCACTTTCAAACTCGGGTGCCCCTTTTTCTACACGGGTAGCCTTGTATTCAGGTTTAGCTGGCTCTTTGTGGATAGCTGGAGCTGAAGATGGATTCTATTATTTATCTCTTTTTATGTTGTTCAGCTCCTATTGTACATTATGTTTGTTTTCCGCTGTAGACATTTATGTATAGCTGAAATGTATTTGTACTAAGTATGATCCTGTATACTGTGTAACTCTGATGATTACGTTTATCTAATATATTCTATTGTGCATTATCTGGTGTATTTATTAATTTCTGTTCTGCTATTATCAGTTTATGTGTTATATTCCAAAGATTACCCTTGCCACCTTTAGTACGGGGTTTGGGGTCGTCACATCGTGGTATCAGAGCTTTGGTTAAGCTTAGTTCTGGAATATAACATACCAACGAACTCATCAGAAATAGAACCAGTAGTGTTCTAGGACGGGTAACTCATTACAGATAGGATCATTAATGTCCTAATATGAGTAAAGAAGAATGAAATACACCCCAGTAGACGCATTTACATTCAAGTATTTGTCTCTATATTTTGAAATATCTTTTCTGTTGACCTAACACTTTGTCTGGTAATTGCAGACGCACTAGAAAATGAGTGACAGGAACAGAAGAAATAATCGTATGGCTCGACCAATTAATGAGCCAGTTGTGCTCCCACAGCCAGAATCAGATATAGAAGTTCTATTCAAGAGATTTCGAGATCTGGGTGGATCGCCATTCTTAGGCAAAGAGTCCATTATGGAAACACAAGCTTGGATTCGTTCTGCAGATAAAATCTTTGAAGGTTTAAAGCTGAGAGATGATCAGAAAAGATTACTGGCATCTTGGGCACTCAAAGAAGAAGCTTTGTTTTGGTGGGATTCGGTTATTAAAGATAAACCAGAGGGTGATATCACCTGGGACAGATTCAAATTGATTTTCCTAGAAAGATTTACTCCTCGCGAAGCAACCGAGCGGTTATGTGATGAATTTTCTTATCTGATACAAGGTGATATGACCATCCCAGAATATCATAAGAAATTCAACGAATTTTCTCACTTTGCTCCTCATTTGATTCAAGATCCAAAGAGGAAGAATCTGAAATTTATTCATGGCCTGTAAAGGAAATATCAGAATAGTGTAATGAGGAATGTGAAGCTTCCTTTTTCTAATATGATATACATGGCTTACCAGTACGAGGATCTCGACAGGAAAGGTATGTTACACTACGATGAGGAAGTCAGTGCTAGTAATAAAGATGGGTCTGAAACTGATCGTCCTGAGGCCAGTAACAAGCCCAAAGTCAATCGGAAAAGGGCCAGGTCTGAGAAGGAACCAGTAACCACCGCCGTATGCAATAACTGCCATCAAAAAAGGGCATTTGTCAATAAATTGCAAACCCTTAAAGAAATGAATCAAGAGTGGATCTAATCCCGTTAAGAAGTTACAAGAGGAGAGAGGATGCCATAAGTGCCACCAGGCCGGTCATATTGCGAAAAATTGCTGGCTGTTAAAAAAGGCCAAAGATGCTCAGGTAAATGAAGTGGCAGAAGTGTCTGCATCCTCATATATTCAGGAAAGGCCAGATGTTTTAGAAAGCACACTAACTGTCAAAGATATCCCAGCTAAGGTATTGTTTGACACCGGCGCGTCACGAAGCTTTGTTGCAAAGAATGCGGTGAAGAAACTGGATTTGAATTTGAAGAAACTCAAAGAACCAATGACTGTCCAAAATCCGGTCGGGGGTTCCATCGATCTCAGTTGGGTTTGTGAAGTGCCAGTTTCTTTTTCTCGTTATCGGTTCCCTACCATCGCAGTCGTCATGAATTTTACAGAATTTGATCTTATCTTGGGGTTAGACTGGTTGACCAAGTATGAAGTTGAGATTAAATGCGCTGACAGAGTCGTTAAGGCGAAGATTAAATCAGGTGATTATATAACCATTCCCTGTGAAGGTCAGAATTCTAATAGAAAGGATTTCTGGGCAGCGTTGGATGTTTCTCTTGCTCAAATTGAAAATACCCCAGTAGTCACAGAGAATATTCCCGACCTCGTAAAAGGTATTCCTGTCGTCAAAAATTATGCGGATGTGTTTGAAGAAGTTGTTCGCTTACCTCCGCAGAGAGAAATAGATTTCAAGATCGCTTTGATTTCGAATGCAAGGCCGGTAGTTCATGCTATTCGAAGAATGTCCTTGAAAGAGAAAGAGGAATTAGACAATCAAACACGACAGCTCGTATGAAAGGGTCTAATCAGGCCTTGTTTCTCTGATTGGGGAGCAGCAGTGGTATTTGTCCCAAAATCTGACGGTACTCTACGTCTATGTGTGGATTATTGGGATTTGAACAAGCAGACAATAAAGAACAAATATCCATTGCCGTGAATCGATGATTTATTGGATCGTATGAATGGAGCACAAGTATTTTCAAGGATGGACCTAGCAACAGGCTTCCATCAGCTTCGAATTGCCGAAGAGTGTGTTCCTATGACAGCATTCAGAGGTCCAGACTTATTCTATGAGTGGTTAGTAATGTCATTCGGCTTATGTAACGCTCCAGCTTACTTCGTCGATTTGATGAATAGAGTGTTCAGAGGAGTCCTGAATAAATTTGTTCTGGTTTTTATTGACGATATTCTAATCTTCTCTAAATCAAAGGTCGAACATGAAAAACATTTGGAACAGGTTCTAGAAATCCTCAGAAGGAATGTATTAAAAGCTAAACTATCCAAATATATATTCTGGCAAGAGGAAGTGAAGTTTCTAGGCCACGTCGTATCAAAAGAAGGAATTGCTGTGGATCCAAGTAAAATCACGGCTATTCAAAATTGGAAACAGCCTAGTACTCCTACAGAGGTTCGCAGTTTTCTTGGATTGGCTAGTTATTACCGAAATTTCGTTAAAAACTTTTCGAACATATCTGGTCACTTAACAAAGCTTACAAAGAAGCACTCAAAATTCAAATGGACTCCAGAATGTGAGGAGGCTTTTGAAGAGCTAAAGTTATGTAACAACCCGTATTTTCAATAACCTGTTATAACATAAATCGAGGCAGAATTTAATTCAAAAATTTGAATCAAGGGAAACGGGCTATGCCATTGCGTTCGTCTCGGAAAAATACGCGAAATAGAGTCCGAGTTTTCGAAAATCGGAGTCCGTATGACCCAGTTAAGGCCCATTGAAGTTTTTAGAAAATTCCTAAGTAAAAACAGATTTAAATTTGAAATTAAAAACAAGGGTTAGGGCAAACTGGCGCAGGCGGGAAAATTCCCGCCAGGACCCGCATGTCGACAGGCCTGTCGACAGGGTCCCCAGGGTGTCGACTGCCCTGTCGACAGCCCTGTCGACAGGGGGTGGCCAGGCAGTTTTGCCTGGCGCACCATTTTGATTTGGGCTTGGTCTTGTGGCTTGGTTCTAGAGGATTCCGAGATCTGATGGACCTAATTCAACCTAGGGTTAATCCTATGGTCTAAATCACTAACCTAATCTATAAATAAGACCCTAACCTACCCTAAATCACTCATTATTCAATCTAGCAACTAAACTATGCCAAAATCAAAACTCTCATGGCCTCCACTCTCTTCATACAATTCCTAAACAAATCCCTAAGAGATTTCCATGCATACAAGTGTATTTAGGCTTGTATGATCCTCCTTAGCTTGCATTAAATTCTTGTTTCTCCATTGTCATCATAAAGGAGGAGTCTTGATCAAGTTTGCTTGCATTTTGGGGTTTTATTTTGTTGCGTAAGGGGTTTCTTACATTTGCTATACTTATTTGAGTCCGCATAAGCATTGTAAGCCCTCTTACCTTCATTTTAGAAACTCTAAAGTTAATATGTGATGAAAGTTGGGATTTTTGCAAGTTTATTTGGTTATGCATGTTTATGCAAGTTCACCAAGCCATGATTTGCAAGTTCATTGAGTTATGCATGTTCACTAAGCCATGATTTGCAAGTTTATTGAGTTATGCATGTTTATGCAAGTTCACCAAGCCATGATTTGCAAGTTCATTGAGTTATGCATGTTCACTATGCCATGATTTGCAAGTTTATTGAGTTATGCATGTTTATGCAAGTTCACTATGCCATAATTTGCAAGTTTATTGAGTTATGCATGTTTATGCAAGTTCACTATGCCATGTTATGCATGTTTAATAAGTTATGCATGCTTATGCAAGTTCACCATGACATGTGCATGTTTGACAAGTTATGCATGTTTATGCAAGTTCCCTATGCCATGTTAGGCAAGTTTAACATGTTATGCATGTTTATGGTAATATGCAAGTTCACTATGCTAAGTTATGCAAGTTTAACATGTTATGCATGTTTATGGTAATATGCAAGTTCACTATGCTAAGTTATGCAAGTTTAACATGTTATGCATGTTTATGGTAATATGCAAGTTCACTATGCTAAGTTATGCAAGTCTAACATGTTATGCATGTTTGTTGTGATATGCAAGTTCGTCATGTATGTTGTGCCAAGTTCCCTCTTCCTATCCTTTATGCGTTATTACGAATAGGTAAGCGATAGAATGACGTTGGGGGGTTTGGGTAAACTTAAAATACATGAAAATATAAGATTGGGAATTTACCTATTAAGTTAGGTCTACCCCTTGGGAATTTACCTATTAAGTTAGGTCTACCCAAGTATTTGTTGACTTGTAACTATGTTTTGAATTAAAGTGGACATGACACTTAGAAAACATAAGTGTGGCCAACTCGAGGTTGGGTTGAGTTTGTAGCGTAATTCTACCCGGAACCGACCGGCTTAACTAGTGGCTACAAACAATAGGACCCAATGTGAGAAGTTGGTCATGTGGTGCCAAGACCCGAGGTTAGACTAAGTTGTGGTGTAAAGCTACCCGGACCCGCCCGGCCTAACTAGTAACCACAGCAAGGTCTAATGTGAGAGGTTAAGGTGCATTAAATTAATTAATGCCTCATGATTAGGGTTAAGTCAGGGTCCACTAATACTTAACCAATTTAGGGATTCGAGGGATTGAAACGGGGTTAAGTTGTGAACTGTTGGTTACACTTAACCAATTTAATCCATTTGGGGGGTTCGAGGGATTGAAATGGGGTTAAGTTGTGAACTGTTGGTTACACTTAACCAATTTAATCCATTTGGGGGTTCGAGGGATTGAAATGGGGTTAAGTGTGAACTGTTGGTTATACTTAATGTAACGACCCAGAAAATCTGAACCAATTTAAAAATTTTAAATTGGCTAAAATAATGGATTTTAAATATTTAAAATAAATATTTTAGATAATGGCAATGAAAACTGAGTTGAAATCGACATTTGAAAACCAATATAATTAATTATAATTATATATAGAATTGAAAATGGCGTGGTAGTTCGATAATTCGATTTCAAACTTCAATTGAATATACCGGGTGCAAAACTATCTGGATTATAGTGAAACCAAAAACATTAGTATCTAATTGATGATATCTTTCTAACGAATCTGACCAATCGAAATTTGATAGCGGGAATCAAAAGATATGTCCAGTTGAAAATTCTGAATAGTCGCTATGGAATTCAGGCCCTTAAAAATGGACATTTTGCAGATGACCTCGGATTTCGACGAAACCACTTTTGTTGGGTCCGCAGTGTCAAGTTATTGCTAGGTTTCAAATTTCATAATTTTTCGAATCAATATGTGAGCGTGGCAAAGGAAAACGCGTTTGACCGATTTCAGTTGATTTTAATCGACTGGAAATTGGCCATTTTTCAAACGGTCTCAGAATTCGACGAAACTAGTTTTGTTAGGACCGTATCGTCAATACGAAGCTAGAAATTATTTTTCTGGAATTTTTCTAGTTAGTATGTGGCCCCGGTAATTTGTAATGTACGTTTAAAATTCAATATAGTGATTTAAATGAAAATTCAAAAGGAAACCAATTGTAACGATCAAACCAGCGTGCGATACATATCCCATTGTGTTCGGAATGGGGGTTAAACGCTATGGACGATAGGCGGTGGGCCTCGTTTAGAGGTCGTACGTAAAAGGTCAACTCTTTGCTAAATATAATAATTAAATAATAAAAAAATAAAAAAAAAGTACTCTTCCCTCCTTATCTCCCGCTTGCCCCCCCCCCCCCCCCCCCCGTTCATTACCGATTTCATTTAAACAGAAAAGAAAAAAAAGCCCTAAGCGAAACGAAGCCGCCTCCACCTCCTCCCCAGATCGCGACGCCACCAGACCGTAGCCGCTCCTCCCCCTCGCGACGTAGTCGCTTCCCCCATTCGATCGAAGACCCTGACATCGAGCAGCCCCCGAAGCAGCGACGCCACCGCCCGCCTTCAGCCGCCTCCTGTTCGAAACCCTAGCCACCGTGCCGATCTCCTGCCGCGAGCCTGGCCGCCATTTCCCCCACCCCCCCCCTTTCTTCGATATACTGTAAGTATTTTATTGTATGCTATTTTTATTTTAATTCGTGAAATAAAAGTATAAACTGGTTTTATTTTTAAAAGTATAAACTGATTTGTTTTTAAAATAAAAACTGATTTTGTTTTAGCTATAAAAACTGAAATAAAGAATAAAAACAGAATTTAAAAAAAGAAAAAAAACTGATTTGTTAAAACCTTTAAAGCTGAATTTTTAAAAGATTTTAAAAACAGATTTTTTTAGAAAAAGAAACTAAAAACTGCATTTTTATGAAAGAATAAAACTGATTTATAAAAAGTATAAAAACTGTGATTTATAAAAATATAAAAACTGGTTTTCTTGAAAGGTTGAAAACTGATTTCTTTCAAAAGTAAAAATCATATTTTTATATGTTGAAAGCAAAGGTAAAAATCATATTTTTATATGTTGAAAGCAAAGGTAAAAATCATATTTTTATATGTTGAAAGCAAAGGTAAAAATCATATTTTTATATGTGGGAGGCAAAAGTAAAAAAATCATATTTTTATATGTTGAAAGTCAAAGTAAAAATCATATTTTTATATGTTGAAAGTCAAAGTAAAAATCATATTTTTATATGTTGAAAGTCGAAGTAAAAATTCGATTTTTATATATTGAATAGCATAGTAAAAATTCTATTTTTACATGTGTAGAGAATACGGGCGAAAGCAACAAAAGGCGAAGATTTCTATTAAGAAGAGTCGTGAAGTTGGATAGCTATTGGTGAGATTTCTGATTTAAAAATATTATATATGTGTTGAAAACGAAAGTGAATTGCTATATATAATATCTATATATATATATATATATATATACGCCCCTCGTCCACAAACCATGGACGATATTTATTGGTTGAAATTGTTGTGAAAATTTGATTGATAGCGAATGATTGTTTGGGATTGTTTGTGATTGATATTGGTGGATTGTGGTTGAAAAATACCCATTGGTGGTTGTGAAATATTTGGTTGAAACCACATAGGATTAGTTTGTGGAAATGAAATAAATATATACATGCCGCCTGCGTGCGAACTAGATGCATGATTCCCATTGTCAAAAACCGCGAGGTTTTAAGGTAGAGCGAGGAGCCGTACTAGGGACGGTGCCGGTGTAACTACCCTGCCGTTATGCTGCCGAAATTTTGAATAATATTTGTGTGTTTGAATTATTTTCATATGCTTAAACTATACTTATTCATTGTATTGAAAACATTCATGTGTTGAATTGATATTCATTCGTTGTTTAGAAATTCATGTGTTGAATGGTATTCATATTTTGAAATAAATTGTTCGATAATAAAAATCACATTTTTATCTATATATAAAAACTATTGAAAACATTCATGTGTTGAATTGATATTCATTCGTTGTTTAGAAATTCATGTGTTGAATGGTATTCATATTTTGAAATAAATTGTTCGATAATAAAAATCACATTTTTATCTATATATAAAAACTATTGAAAACATTCATGTGTTGAATTGATATTCATTCGTTGTTTAGAAATTCATGTGTTGAATGGTATTCATATTTTGAAATAAATTGTTCGATAATAAAAATCACATTTTTATCTATATATAAAAACTATTGAAAACATTCATGTGTTGAATTGATATTCATTCGTTGTTTAGAAATTCATGTGTTGAATGGTATTCATATTTTGAAATAAATTGTTCGATAACAAAAATCACATTTTTATCTATATATAAAAACTATTGAAAACATTCATGTGTTGAATTGATATTCATTCGTTGTTTAGAAATTCATGTGTTGAATGGTATTCATATTTTGAAATAAATTGTTCGATAACAAAAATCACATTTTTATCTATATATAGAAACCATTGAAAACATTCATGTGTTGAATTGATATTCATTCGTTGTTTAGAAATTCATGTGTTGAATGGTATTCATATTTTGAAATAAATTGTTTTACGATAAAAATCCTATTTTGTCACCTATATGAACTATATAGAAAAAATACTGTTTTGAAATGAATCGTTTTACAATAAAAATCACATTTTTATTGTATGCACAAATCGTTGAAATGTGAAGTGTTAAAAATAGCCACTTGTTCAAAATAAACATATATGAGTTGAAATATTCATTAATTAGCTAATGAAATGATTTGCACCTATTTATGTAACATTAGAATGAATGGTGTTTTTAAACCAAATAGAAATCAAATATGAAGTTGAATAGAAAAGGATAAATGATAAGAACTGTATATATATGTATATGCATATTCATTGAACAGGTTATAGCAAAGGGGCTAGAGAAGAGGAATAAAATTTTTTGCCCGACAAATAGGTACACATTTACTGATTTGTTTGGGTGATGATTTTGAACCTATTGGCTAGCCGCTTGGCTTCTTCTTTTTCTTTTTGAGATTAGAAGGACCGGGAACGCTATTTGCGATTTCCCGATGCTCCCGGTACAGGGGAGGTTATGGCGAAATTTTTCCAAAATTTAAGGAGTTAGAAAAATATTTGAAGTGAAAACGATATTGAAATTGTTGAATGAACTATATTTATATAAATATATAAATAAAATTAAAACGAAACGAAGCCGTGCAGTTCGTATTTTGAAACCGTGATTTCAAACGACTAGTACGGGAAATCCGACCATGGGATTTTCCCGAAACCTCAACCGTCGGGTTCGCCTTGGAAATATCTTCCCAACGGCACCAACTTTGTAGAAATCCAATGGTTGGATTGTCTGGAATGTTTAATTCAAATCTGAAGAAAAACAGCGCCAGAAGCGATTATATTTATATATATATAAATATAATTATATATTTAATCGAATAACGACGCTGCAGTTCGTATTTTGAAATCGAAAATTCAAACGATTGTACCGGGAGATCCGACCGTCGGATTTTCCCGAAACTAGAACCGTTGGATTCGCTTTGAACAGACCTTTCTAATGATGCAAATTTTGTGAAGATCCAACGGTTAGATTTTCAGATATGTGTAAATCAAATCTGAAGAAAAACAGCGCCATGGCCGCCTTATGGCCCGAAGCGTCGTTTTGAATAAAATGGCTATTTTAAAATAAATAAAAATAGCGATAAATAGTTATAAAATATCGTAAGCGATATGGAATGGAAATAAACTGAATTTGCTTGATTTATGTGATGGTTGAATGTGTTTGGTGTGAAAACTATATTAAAGAACACAATTGGTGTTGTCGAATAATTTAACCATTGAAATAAATCGATTTGAAATTCTAAATATACGTGAATTATTTGAAAAGGCCGAGTTAATTCTCATTTCGAATAATCGACCGACGATTGAAATTCGAAGATGAAGACGATGGTCGAAGACCGGAGATCTTCACCTCGTTTGGATGGTAACCGAGGTCCTGATTGGGAGGCATCCCGAAATATGGATAATGAGTGGTGATCGTTCAGACGTACGTGTTGATCAAAGGGTTTGCGAGGTATTTAGTGCCTCCGGTTTCGTTCAGACCCAGAACGGACTTGTAAATGGACTGTGTGTCCGACATGGGAATTTGTTCTGTGTGATTGATAGCCATCAGTTGCACGGTGTGATTTTCCTGTGTGGCATGCTAAGATGCAGTGATCAGGGCTTCTGTTGAAAAGCAAAGTCTTGTGGTGATGATCAAAGCACCGCCTGTGTGGCGTAGCTTTGTGTATAACGTGAATTCGCGAGCCTCACACCCCGGTATGAACCTAAAACGGGAGAGGACATCAGGGAGGGCCTGCGTTTCTTTCTAGCTAGGGTGGTGTCAGTGACCTACCAGCCCTGACATTTATATACTTTTCACCTTTGTGGTTGTTGCTGTTGCGAGGCGCCTCGGTTTGATCGGACGATCCGGGTCCGATGGAGTCATTCGTTGGCTCGTCTACACCCCAAAGGGTGGGGAAACGCAGGTTCAGGAATTTTAATCCACATCGGTGGACCGGCCCTGACGATCCAAGGGCCCACCTGAGTCTGGGTCCTGAGGGGCGGGCTAGAGCGTCTCGAATTCGGTAAGGACTATCTTTTGCCTTGGTTCATGACGGAAATCCAATTTCCAAATACGTGATCGTGCGGTTTTGATTGTATACCTATATATGGCGACATAGTGGTATGGGGCATTAATGCCGTCTATGATTGATAGTTATGATTTGAAATTGTTTTCAAAACATATATACACTAGCAATAATATCAAATGCCTTTGTTTTATTCGTATCAATCATATTTTGGCTGTTATAAGGTAAAAACTCTATCCTCCGGTTTGCGTTGCATTATGTGATGGGAACTGAGTCTTATAACGGCTTCATTTTTATAAAAAGCATAGCGATGTTTAAAAGAAAGATTTGTTTTAAAGCACTGGCAATCCAATGGAGTAAACCCGTTCCACGAAAGTGGCGTGGTCCTGTGATTAGCCAATTATATATGTGTTGAGTGGATTTCTCATACCAGTCCCATGACTGACTCGTAGTTTGTTTCACTCTCAAACTCGGGTGCCCCTTTTTCTACACGGGCAGCCTTGTATTCAGGTTTAGCTGGTTCTTTCTGGATAGCTGGAGCTGAAGATGGATTCTATCATTTATTTCTTTTTATGCTGTTCAGCTCCTATTGTACATATTTTGTTTATTTCCGCTGTAGACATTTATGTATAGCTGAACTGTATTTGTACTAAGTAAGATCTTGTATACTGTGTAACTCTGATGATTACTTTTATCCAGTATATTTTGTTGTTCATTCTGGTGTATTTATTTAATTCTGTTCTGCTATTATATGTTTCTGTGTTATATTCCAAAGATAACCTTGTTTCCGTGAGAACGGGAAATCGGGTCGTCTCACTTAACCAATTTAATCCATTTGGGGGTTCGAGGGATTGAAATGGGGTTAAGTTGTGAACTGTTGGTTGCACTTAACCAATTTAATCCATGATTAGTGAAGGGTTAAATCGCACTTAACCCTCTTAGGAAACCCTAGCAACGGGGTCTGTTCCAGCAGTAATCCCAGTTTGGTATCATCACAACCCTAGAGGCTAGGCTAGGGCGGGGCACGATTACTGGACGGATGTAAGCGACCAAAGCGATGGCCGAGTGGTACAGCGGTGCGGGTCCAGGCAGGCTACGGACGTGCACGTAGTCCGGTATTGGACAAACTCGAGGCATGGGTACCAGTAGGTTTAGACTGTGCATTATTCCTTAAGTGTCTGGGGTTGACACCCGAGGGCTTGATACACCCGAAGGTGGACCCAGCACAGTCTGACTACATCCATATGTGGGCCGTATGGACACCAACACTTGACGTGTTAGGCTTTTAGGGAGCCGATCGACTAGACCGTTTGGTTGGACCTTATATTAAGGTCACTTCATGTTATTGGGCCAAAGCTTGGGCCAAGGGATCAATACCTGTTATGTTGGTTTGCTAGTACACCGTGGTGCAGAACTTAACCTTGTTTATGCGATGACACCTCTATCTATCTTGTAGTTAATTTATCATGCCAGTATGTTGATATCTATGATCATCTCAGTTTCCATCATGTTGTTAACTTTATTAGTTTATAGACTGATCGTAGCAGGGCTTACTCAGTCTTTTTGACTGACCTGTTTTCTTTCGCCTCTTTTCTTCCGTTCCCCCCCCCCCCCCCAGGTTCTCAGGGAGGGAATACAGGAGCCTAGCTTGGACCTTAGCTGCTTTCTTGGATAGCTCATGTATGCTTTGGACTTGAGCTCGCTATGGTTTTGCCACTTTGGGAATAGCTACTTTTATGTTTTCCTTTTCAGTTTCAGATGATGTTATTTTATGTACTAGACTTGTTTATTTGGGAAATTGACATTATGATGTAGCAGACTTGTTTTTGAAATAGTTTAAAATTCTTCCGCTGTTTTATCTATCTACTTACTCTGTTTATTTACATATATATATATATATATATATGTCATATCCTGCCTTGCTATATCATTATGCATGTTTACCTTGTTTTAAAAACGCCCCACCAAAGTCAGAGTTGCTTACAAGAGTCACCCTGGCGGAGGTGGGGTGTTACATTTGGTATCAGAGCATATGGTTTACGAGAAGGGATAAAAAGGTTTTTAAAACTTTTGAAAAACTATTTTCAAAACCAAGTATAAAGTATTTTCCAAAGAAAAGTCTAGTTATTTTAAAAGGCTATTCCCCAAAAGCCATTAGCACTATCCTTTGACCCCTCGTTTGAACTCTTTTCTTTTCGTTTCCAGCATGTCAGATAATCTCATCTTGCCCGAAGGAGTAACAATACCCGATTGGTTTCGTCGGTACTTGGAAGTCACGGCACCGGTACCGGGTGTCTCTAATGTTGTCTTTCCAGTCGAGGCCGCTGTTCCTCCCCCTCCTCCCATAGCTGATGTTCCTCTTCCCCCTCAGCCTCCACAAACGGATTTTGCGGAAACTTGTAAGAACTTTAAGATGATGGGTGGCAAGAATTTTAGTGGAACAGAGACTTTTGTAGAGGCAAGGAATTGGTTGAAAGAGACCGAAGATCTTTTAGCCACCTTTGATATAGGTGACCGCAGGAAGGTTTTATTAGCAGTATGGTTGCTAAAGGAAGAAGCTGCACGTTGGTGGGTAGTCACCACCGCTACTAGGCCAATTGAGACTTGGGATGATTTTAGAAGAAGGTTTGGACTGAGGTTCTTATCCCCGAAGCAAGGGGACATGACTATTAGGGAATACATAGATAAGTTTAATCAACTGGCTCGGGTCGATTTAGACTTGGTTAATATAGCTCAGAAGAAGGCCCTACACTTTGCTCTAGGATTAAACGAGCCTTTGCACGGTTTGGCCATGTCTCACATACCCTTGGGGGCGACTTTCGAGAGTTTGGTGAATATGGTCCTACTTCAAGAAGAAGATAACAATGACAAGAAAGAGGTCAAGGCGAATGAGTCTCAGGGCAAGAGGGTAAATTCCGGGAAACGAGGCAAGAATAACAACAACCGCAAGGACAAGCCAAGAGAGAATAGGAAATGCAACTTCTGTGGTAAAGTTGGACATATATCCAGGGAATGTAGGAAGAAGAAGAGAAAGCGGGGCGAATGTTTTCAGTGTGGTGAGTTTAGACATCTCAGCAAGAATTGCCCGAGGAAACAAGGGCAAGGTCAGACTCAGTATGCAGGACTATCTGGAGGGCGAGTTCATCCCCTCAACACCGTTCTTCCAGCTCATGATAGAGGTAGTGTTTCTGTTGAAAGTCTTGTTTACATTTTCTGACTTTCCCTGTTCGTACTTTGTTTGATTCTGGCACATCGCATAGTTTTATTTCATCTGATCTAGTTGAAAGTTTGCACCTAAGTACTAGCCTAGTTGATGATCCCGTATGTGTTCCAAATCCAATTGGGGGTTCCGCCCAATTGTCTGTGGTCTGGGAGGATTTGAAAGTTTCTATCTTGAGTATAGAATTCTCGTGGGATGTTTATATTCTCGGTTTCAGGGGATATGGGTTGGTTTTGGGCATGGAATGGTTGTCCTGTTTTGGAGCCATTCTTGGTTTTTGTATATAGGGTTGTGAGGCTCATGACTCGCCTCGGTAATGCCCTAGAAATTTCTAGCAACCCTATGGGTCCCGTCATGTTATGTTATCTTGAATCCCTCGACTCGTCTATCGATAGTTTGCAATCTGTGAGGGTGGTCCGAGAATATCCTGATATCTTGGGTGAGGTGAAGGGGTTACCCCTGGACGTGGGATAGATTTCCGCATTATCTGGTTGCTAATACCAAGCCAGTTACATGGCCGGTTAGGCACATGACCTCACGAGATGAGAGTTGGGAAAGCAAGTCAAGGAGTTGCTTGAGAAGAACTTCCTGAGACGAAGTATTTTCGAGTAGGGTGCTCCAGTAGCATTCGTTACTAATATGGACAGTTTGCTTCGTTTATGTTTTGATTATCGTGAGGAGAATAGACAACCGTTACCAGGGATTGATGATTTGTTTGACCAACTTGTAGGAGCATCTGTTTTCTTTTGATCTAGCTACCGGATTCCATCAACTTAGGATGGCTGAGGATGGAATTGACAAGACTGCGTTTAGGACTCTAGATGGATTTTTAGAATGGCTAGTCATGCTATTTGGTTTGACTAAGGCACCCGCATATTACGTGAACTTGATAGGTAGGGTGTTTAGGGAGTCCTTGAACAAGTTTGTCGTGGCCGTCGTAGACGATATTTTGATCTCCTTAAAAGAACGAGGGAGAACAAGCTAGACATCCCAAGGAGGTGATGGATACGCTTGGAGCCACCAGTTGAAGGTCAGGTTCTCCAAATGTCACTTTGGAGGAAAGAAGTTGGATTTCTTGGGCACATAGTTCCTAAGTAAGGTTTAGCGGTGGATTCCGCTAAAGTGGTTGCGGTCTAAGACCGGAAAACCCTGAGGAGGGCAATTGAAGTAAGAAGCTTTCTCCGTTTGGCTAGTTAGCTAGCTTCCCTGAGCTTAGACTTCCTCTTCAGGATCAAGAAGGGGGTTTCGCAGGAAGAAAGACCTGCAGTTAGTCAAGAACATGGACCAGCTAATTCGAGGTGAGATGTTAAGTCACATCGCTAGATATATTATAGATGACAGGGGATGACTAAGGCGCGATGAGAGATTATGTGTTCCTCGAGTGAAAAACTTGGTAAAGAAGGTTCTTGAAGATGCGCGTCACTCGAGGAGGTGGCCGAGCTGGTCTCAGGATGCATGTTGTGCCACCAGGTTAAGGCCAAGACATAGAAGCCCGACAGGCCATTCCCTCCATTGGAGGTTCCGCAAGGGAAGTGTGAAAACATCTCGATAGATTATGTGGATAGACTACCTAGATCAAAGAAAAGGGAATACGGGTACGTGGGTCATAATAGGTAGACTCACGAAGAGTGCTCATTTCAGTCCGGTGAAGAGCGAGAGGACTGCATCATGGTTAGCAACGGTTTACCCTCAAGAAGTTGGCCAGTTTTGAAATAGCCTACAGAAAGCCGTGGGTAGGAAACTGAATCTAGGTATGGCCTATCACTCATAGGCGGATGGTTCGTTTCGATTAAGCATGAGTTATAGAAAATCACGTTTATAAGGGCAACTGGCAACGTAGATTGGTATTTCCAAGAAAAGTTCTGCTGCGTGGAATACTTTATAATAAGTTGACGAGATCAAGGATTCACTAGTGAATTTTGGAGAGCTTGCATGAAACCATGAGGTTACAGTTATGTTTAGGCCGAGTATGATGAAAGAGGAAGACGAGAGACGATGATGAAATGAGTTCCAACTCGAATTTGGGAAATAGGAGATCATGAAGTGGAAAACGGTCAAAGCACAGGAGAGTTAAGCTCAAGAAAACGCGACTAAGAGGAGTGAAGACTGGATACACGCGTCATATCTCTTTAAGAGAGCATCCTTGATCCTTGTTTTCTTATGGAGCTTGCTCGCAAGTTATCTTTCGTATATATCCTCTCGATCTTAGTTCTGTTGTAAACTCCATAAGGGGGTTATGACTCATCAGTTAGCACTATATGTCAGAGTTTGAATGGATTTCTTGAAATCCAAAAAGGAGTTTATCTTGCTTATTTTCTAAGCACATCTCTCTATCCATGTTTATCTAGTTTATCTAGTTTAACGTGTTTATCTTGTCATGAGAACCTTAGGTAGAATCCTTTGGATGAAACATGTATTTGAAACATGTTATGCTTGATGGTTGCAAGCGGTTGCAAGTGTTTTCAAGTGGTTACTCGTGGATGCATTATACACAATTAGGCACTAGATCGGCTCGCACACTCTTCATGTTGCATATGCATGAGTGCTTACACTTATTCATGGTTGAAACTTGTTGTGCTACCACATGGATGTTGCATATGGATGAATGTTATGTGCACTCATATAGATACCATAAATTATGTTAGGAATTTGCATACATATGGATTCATTTCACTGACATACATATGCATTAAGGAGGTGTACTGTATCAGTAACCGCCTGATTTCCACTGACATACATATGCATTAAGGAGGTTTACTGTATCAGTAACCGCCTGATCTTGGCATTAGATAAGTACATATACACACACTTTTGCATATGTTCATACCATATTTAGAATCTTGTAAGAACAATGATTGCTCGTGGATGATGCTTTGAGTAGATGGATGATTGGATGGTAGGATATGTTCTTCCTAACTTGAAGATTTCGGGGACGAAATCCTTTAAGGAGGGGAGAATGTAACAACCCGTATTTTCAATAACCTGTTATAACATAAATCGAGGCAGAATTTAATTCAAAAATTTGAATCAAGGGAAACAGGCTATGCCATTGCGTTCGTCTCGGAAAAATACGCGAAATAGAGTCCGAGTTTTCGAAAATCGGAGTCCGTATGACCCAGTTAAGGTCCATTGAAGTTTTCAGAAAATTCCTAAGTAAAAACAGATTTAAATTTGAAATTAAAAACAAGGGTTAGGGCAAACTGGCGCAGGCGGGAAAATTCCCACCAGGACCCGCATGTCGACAGGCCTGTCGACAGGGTCCCCAGGGTGTCGACTGCCCTGTCGACAGCCCTGTCGACAGGGGGTGGCCAGGCAGTTTTGCCTGGCGCACCATTTTGATTTGGGCTTGGTCTTGTGGCTTGGTTCTAGAGGATTCCGAGATCTGATGGACCTAATTCAACCTAGGGTTAATCCTATGGTCTAAATCACTAACCTAATCTATAAATAAGACCCTAACCTACCCTAAATCACTCATTATTCAATCTAGCAACTAAACTATGCCAAAATCAAAACTCTCATGGCCTCCACTCTCTTCATACAATTCCTAAACAAATCCCTAAGAGATTTCCATGCATACAAGTGTATTTAGGCTTGTATGATCCTCCTTAGCTTGCATTAAAGTCTTGTTTCTCCATTGTCATCATAAAGGAGGAGTCTTGATCAAGTTTGCTTGCATTTTGGGGTTTTATTTTGTTGCATAAGGGGTTTCTTACATTTGCTATACTTATTTGAGTCCGCAAAAGCATTGTAAGCCCTCTTACCTTCATTTTAGAAACTTTAAAGTTAATATGTGATGAAAGTTGGGATTTTTGCAAGTTTATTTGGTTATGCATGTTTATGCAAGTTCACCAAGCCATGATTTGCAAGTTCATTGAGTTATGCATGTTCACTAAGCCATGATTTGCAAGTTTATTGAGTTATGCATGTTTATGCAAGTTCACCAAGCCATGATTTGCAAGTTCATTGAGTTATGCAAGTTCACTATGCCATGATTTGCAAGTTTATTGAGTTATGCATGTTTATGCAAGTTCACTATGCCATGATTTGCAAGTTTATTGAGTTATGCATGTTTATGCAAGTTCACTATGCCATGTTATGCATGTTTAATAAGTTATGCATGCTTATGCAAGTTCACCATGATATGTTGTGCATGTTTGACAAGTTATGCATGTTTATGCAAGTTCCCTATGCCATGTTAGGCAAGTTTAACATGTTATGCATGTTTATGGTAATATGCAAGTTCACTATGCTAAGTTATGCAAGTTTAACATGTTATGCATGTTTATGGTAATATGCAAGTTCACTATGCTAAGTTATGCAAGTTTAACATGTTATGCATGTTTATGGTAATATGCAAGTTCACTATGCTAAGTTATGCAAGTCTAACATGTTATGCATGTTTGTTGTGATATGCAAGTTCGTCATGTATGTTGTGCCAAGTTCCCTCTTCCTATCCTTTATGCGTTATTACGAATAGGTAAGCGATAGAATGACGTTGGGGGGTTTGGGTAAACTTAAAATACATGAAAATATAAGATTGGGAATTTACCTATTAAGTTAGGTCTACCCCTTGGGAATTTACCTATTAAGTTAGGTCTACCCAAGTATTTGTTGACTTGTAACTATGTTTTGAATTAAAGTGGACATGACACTTAGAAAACATAAGTGTGGCCAACTCGAGGTTGGGTTGAGTTTGTAGCGTAATTCTACCCGGAACCGATCGGCTTAACTAGTGGCTACAAACAATAGGACCCAATGTGAGAAGTTGGTCATGTGGTGCCAAGACCCGAGGTTAGACTAAGTTGTGGTGTAAAGCTACCCGGACCCGCCCGGCCTAACTAGTAACCACAACAAGGTCTAATGTGAGAGGTTAAGGTGCATTAAATTAATTAATGCCTCATGATTAGGGTTAAGTTAGGGTCCACTAATACTTAACCAATTTGGGGATTCGAGGGATTGAAATGGGGTTAAGTTGTGAACTGTTGGTTACACTTAACCAATTTAATCCATTTGGGGGGTTCGAGGGATTGAAATGGGGTTAAGTTGTGAACTGTTGGTTACACTTAACCAATTTAATCCATTTGGGGGTTCGAGGGATTGAAATGGGGTTAAGTGTGAACTGTTGGTTATACTTAACCAATTTAATCCATTTGGGGGTTCGAGGGATTGAAATGGGGTTAAGTTGTGAACTGTTGGTTTCACTTAACAATTTTAATCCATGATTAGTGAAGGGTTAAATCGCACTTAACCCTCTTAGGAAACCCTGGCAACGGGGTCTGTTCCAGCAGTAATCCCAGTTTGGTATCATCACAACCCTAGAGGCTAGGCTAGGGCGGGGCACGATTACTCGACGGATGTAAGCGACCAAAGCGATGGCCGAGTGGTACAGCGGTGCGGGTCCAGGCGGGCTACGGACGTGCACGTAGTCCGGTATTGGACAAACTCGAGGCACGGGTACCAGTAGGTTTAGACTGTGCATTATTGCTTAAGTGTCTGGGGTTGACACCCGAGGGCTTGATACACCCGAAGGTGGACCCAGCACAGTCTGACTACATCCATATGTGGGCCGTATGGACACCAACACTTGACGTGTTAGGCTTTTAGGGAGCCGATCGACTAGACCGTTTGGTTGGACCTTATATTAAGGTCACTTCATGTTATTGGGCCAAAGCTTGGGCCAAGGGATCAATACCTGTTATGTTGGTTTGCTAGTACACCGTGGTGCAGAACTTAACCTTGTTTATGCGATGACACCTCTATCTATCTTGTAGTTAATTTATCATGCCAGTATGTTGATATCTATGATCATCTCAGTTTCCATCATGTTGTTAACTTTATTAGTTTATAGACTGATCGTAGCAGGGCTTACTCAGTCTTTTTGACTGACCTGTTTTCTTTCGCCTCTTTTCTTCCGTTTCCCCCCCCCCCCCCCCCCCCAGGTTCTCAGGGAGGGAATACAGGAGCCTAGCTTGGACCTTAGCTGCTTTCTTGGATAGCTCATGTATGCTTTGGACTTGAGCTCGCTATGGTTTTGCCACTTTGGGAATAGCTACTTTTATGTTTTCCTTTTCAGTTTCAGATGATGTTATTTTATGTACTAGACTTGTTTATTTGGGAAATTGACATTATGATGTAGCAGACTTGTTTTTGAAATAGTTTAAAATTCTTCCGCTGTTTTATCTATCTACTTACTCTGTTTATTTACATATATATATGTCATATCCTACCTTGCTATATCATTATGCATGTTTACCTTGTTTTAAAAACGCCCCACCAAAGTCAGAGTTGCTTGCAAGAGTCACCCTGGCGGAGGTGGGGTGTTACAAGTTAAGATTAACGACTGCTCCAGTGTTAACCATTATCGACGGCAATCAGGATTTAAATGTCTGGACAGATGCCTCTAGAGAGGGCCTTAGTGCAGTATTAATGCAAAGAGGTCAAGTGATTGCGTATGCTAGCCGCCAGTTGAAGCCGCACGAGAAAAACTATGTAACTCATGATCTTGAGTTATTGGCTATCGTATTCTCTTTGAAAATCTGAAGACACTATCTTCTGGGTGAAAAATTCGAACTGTATACAGACCATCAGTCATTGAAGTATTTGTTCACTCAGAAAGACTTGAATCTGAGGCAGCAACGTTGGCTGGAGTTTCTTGCAGCATATGACTTTGAGATTCTATACACTCCCAGGGAAAGCCAATGTTGTGGCCGATGCGTTAAGCCGAAAGAATGAAATGATCGCCAGTTTTATTATCATGACTTCATTGATAGATAAAATATCTGCTCTTCAGAAGGATAATCACTTCATTCAGAAGATCAGAGAGATAATTCAGAAAGGCGAGCCCTCGAGTTTTCAAGTTGATAATGAGGGGATTCTAAGGCTGAAAGGTCGAATTTGTGTTCCTAACATTGCTGAGCTCCGAAAGGAAGTACTTGATGAATGCCACAAGTCAAAACTTAGTATCCATCCAGGAGTAAGCAAAATGTATAATGACATCAAACGCACTTTCTGGTGGAAGTCGATGAAGAGGGACATTTCTTTATATGTTAGCCGATGCCCTACTTGCCAGCTAGTCAAAAGCAACCAACAGAAACTTGCTAGATTGTTGCAATCGCTTGATGTTCCAGGTTGGAAGTGGGAACATATTTCCATGGACTTCATTATTGGTTTGCCCAGAACCAGAAAAGGAAATGACAGTATTTGGGTGATCGTAGATCGCTTCACGAAGACCGCCCATTTCATACCTGTCAGATCAAACAGAACTGCTTAGAGTCTGGCGCAGATATACTTCAAGGAAATAGTTAGACTACACGGAGTGCCGATCAGTATATTTAGTGATAGAGATCCAATATTCACTAGCAAATTCTGGGAGGCATTTCAAGTAGAGTTGGGAACAAAGCTGAACTTAAGCACCGCTTATCATCCTCAGACAGATGGTCAGACTGAGAGGGTGAATCATATACTAGAAGATCTATTGCGGGCTTGTGTTCTAGATTTTGGTGGATCATGGGAAGACCATTTACATTTGGCTGAATTCTCATATAACAACAGCTACCAGGCGAGCCTGACAATGTCGCCATTCGATGCCTTGTATGGTAGAACGTGCCGATCCCCTGCTTGTTGGGTCGAGCCCGGTAATAGACTTATGTTAGGACCTGATATGATCCGAGAAGCTGCCGACAAAGTCGATTTCATTAAGAAACGATTACTCGCTGCTCAAAGCCGACAAAAGAGCTACGCCGATAGGAGAAGAAGAGATATATCGTTTGTTGTTGGCGACTATGTATATTTCAAAGTATCGCCGATGAGAGGAGAGGAGTCATCCGGTTCGGTAAAACAGGGAAATTGGCGCCCAAATTCATTGGTCCGTTTCCTATTCTTGAACGGATTGGAACTCTCGCTTATAGGGTTAAATTGCCTGATTGGTTGCCGGGAGTACATGATGTATTTCACATATCTCAACTTCGAAAGCACGTTCATGATCCAGACTTGATCGTGGAAGAAGCAGCTCAACAGGATATTGAAATTACTCCAGAATTGGCTGTGAGAAGAGAGCTGCTAAAGATTATCGGCAAAGAAACCAAAGAGCTGAGGAACAAGAAGGTTCACTTAGTCAAAGTGCAATGGAGTGGAGATCCACGTGATTGTACTTGGGAAGCTGAGGAGAGCATTCGGAAAGCCTATCCTAGGTGTCGAGTGGATATCTCTGAATTGACTCCAGTGCAAGGTACATTTACCATACTTTGCATTACCAATTAGTTCTCTACTCTGTTGTTATTTTCTTTACATGGATGTGCATTTTTAATTCTATAGTCTGAATGATTTTAAAAGAGTATAGAAATTGATTAGTATATTTTTGAAAAGTTAAAAACAAATTGCTTGTTGTTTGCATTGTGTGATAGTAAATTGGATTAATTAAATTATTGAAACGATAGTTAATTTAATTAATAAGATAATGAATGGTAGGATTTATTCGATTGACTCACCCATTGAACTGATTTAAAAATAGATAAAAATATATACTTGTGCATTATATATGTTTGAACAGGTAATTGGATAGCTGTTGAGTAAAGAAATTATTTGCGTGCCCGACAAATAGGTAAACCTTAATAAGTTGGATGCGAAATATTATTATATCAACTCCTGTGAATGCCATTGGATGCGGAGTGCTGGTTATTCTGTGTGTAATAATAAACGTCGCCATAGGATAGTAAAAATTAATTTTGAACTACATTTCATGGCATACTTCTCGAAGATAGGCATACTTCATCATATACCACATGAGCATTTGGAGCTTGTGTGATGAGGTAGAAGATTTACCATACGAGCGAGAGACTTGTATGGCGATGACTATATTTTACAGGTTGAACAGATGACTGATATGACCATATAAAATTTGTAACGATAAATTGCCAGATTAATAAAAAAACCCACACGGGTCTGGAGTTGACAATAATCACGTCTCTCTAGTCATTAGATACGGAACATGGATTACTTATTTCCCACACGGGACGAGGTGACGAGGATTTATCCTCTGGAGCAATTAAAATACACACTCCCTCAGGCTTTGACAGGGTGACGAGAATTTATTCTCTGGAGTTATTATCTATACACGCTCCCCTGTAAACACCAGAATATATCACTATAAATATGTGTACGCTTTATAGGATTTATTGGGTACCTAATACGGCCAAATAAATTTCCAAACCCCTCCCCATACAAAGGAGGTTATGGCAAAAATTTTCGAAAATTCCGGGTGTTAGCCAAATTTTTGAAGAATTTGAAAATTCGCAGAAACTGAAAAGTTGGAGAATGGAAGCCAGATTGAACGTAGAGTTGATTAATCAAACCACTTTCGACTTTGTTCCTTTTCGGGGATGAAAAGTTTTAAGTGGGGGAGATTGTAACGACCCGGAAAATCTGAACCAATTTAAAAAAATTTAATTGGCTAAAATAGTGGATTTTAAATATTTAAAATAAATATTTTAAATAATAAAGATGAAAACTGAGTTTGAATCGACAATTGAAAAGGAATATAATTAATTTTAATTTTAAACAAAGCCTGAAATGGCGCGGTAGTTTCAAAATTTGAATTCAAGCTTTGACTGACTGTATTGGGTGCAAAACAAAACGGATTTGAGTGAAACCAAAAATATCTAAATCTGTTAGTGAATACCTTTCTAAAGAATCTGAAAAATCGAAGTTTCATAGCGGAATGCAAAAGTTATGGCCAAATGAATTTTCTGAAAGGTCGCTATGGAGTTTATATAGCCTGTGAAAATGGCCATTTTGCAAACGACCTCGGAATTCGACGAAACCACTTTTGTTGGATCCGGGATGTTAAACTATTGCTAAGTTTCAAATTTCATAATTTTTGAAGTTAGTATGTGAGATTGGCAAAGGAAAATGTGTTTGGTCGATTTCTATTAAATTGGATCGACCAGAAATGGGCCAACGGTCTCAAAATTCGACGAAACTAGTTTTGTTGGGACCGTATCATCAAAACATAGCTAGATTTATTTTTCTGGAATTTTTCGAATCAGTTTGTGGTCCTGGCAAATTGAAATGTACGCTCAAATCAAATATTGAATGTTTTATATTTTAATTTGAAAGAAAACTGACTGAAACAGTCGAATGGGCCTACGAAACATATCCCATTGTTTTCGGAATGGGGGTAAAACGCTAGGGACGGCAGTTGTTGGGTTTGAATTGGTGTCCGTGTGTGGAAGAGGGTATTTTAGAGATTTTAAAATATATAAATAAATAAAAATATTTCATTGGTCAACGCCTATTCTCTTTCCCCGATCATCGCTCCAGCGCACGGCGGAAAAGCTTCGTTTCTTCCTCCCTCGTTTTCTCCTCCCACACTCAATGAAACCCACCCCTCCTTTTGGAGATTTTTGTAGAGGTAGAAGAGAGCTTCAAATCCATACAAGAATCGGCCCTCCTCGTTGCGTGCGCCTTGAGATTCGTGAGCCTGAAGTTGGCCACTTTCAAGCTCCGCCGCCGCCTCCCTGGTGGTTCGAACTGGACCCCATCACCATCTCCGGAAATCCCTCTCCAAGCCCGTCGATGCTGCGCCACTTGATCCTCCTATCGTGCTATGGATTTCACGAAACTTCAAAACCTAGTTTTGAACATCAAAACGAGGTATACGGCTTTGTTTATTTTCAACTGTTTTAACACATTTAAACCGTTGCAAACTTTGAAAAATCATATCTTTTTCGTGTGTGATCGAAATCCAGTAAAACAAGAGACAGTGGACCCATGAGGACGTCTTCTACATTCTAGAAGAGACCACATATTTTTCTGAGCCTTCTGCTATTTTTGGTGGAGTGGAACCCAGTGTGAGATTTATAATTTATAAAAGATATGGAAAACGACGATGTATAAATTATATAGTCGATGTATGAGTTATACAAGCGTTGTACACCTCTTGTATAAGCGTTGTATAAGTTGTACGTTTGATATATAAGTTATATATGCATTGTAAAAATTATATATGTGTTGAATAAAAGTGAAATGCTTATATATAAATATATATACGCCCCTCGTCCACAAACCATGGACGATATTTATTGTTTATGATTGGTGTGAAAATTGATAGCGAATGGTTGATTAGAATTGTTTGTGGTTGAAATTGATTGATTGTGGTTGAAAAATACCCATTTGTGGTTGAGAAATATTTGGTTGAAACCACATAGGATTAGTTTGTGGAAATGAAAAAATATATACATGCCGCCTGCGTGCGAACTAGATGCCTGATTCCCCATTGTCAAAAGCTGCGAGGCTTTAAGGTAGAGCGAGGAGCCGTACTAGGGACGGTCCCGGTTTTAACTACCGTGTCGTTATGCTGCCGAAATTTTGAATAATATTCATGTGTTAGAATTATTTTCATGTGTTGAAATTATATTCATGTGTGGAATGGAAATTCATCTATTTAACGACAATCGTGTTTTAAATAAAAAAATCACATTTTTACTCTATATATACAAACTATAGAAAACCTTCATGTGTTGAATTGAAATTCATTCGTTGAATAGAAATTCATGTGTTTAATGGTATTCGTGTTTTAAATATAAAAATCACATTTTTACTCTATATATACAAACTATAGAAAACCTTCATGTGTTGAATTGAAATTCATTCGTTGAATAGAAATTCATGTGTTGAATGATATTCGTGTTTTAAATATAAAAATCACATTTTTACTCTATATATACAAACTATAGAAAACCTTCATGTGTTGAATTGAAACTCATTCGTTGAATAGAAATTCATGTGTTGAATGGTATTCGTGTTCTAAATATAAAAATCACCTTTTATATATATATATATATATATATATATATAGACACTAGAAAATCTTCATGTGTTGAATCGAAATTCATTCGTTGAATTGAAATTCATGTGTTGAATGGTATTCATATTTTGAAAGAAATTGTTTTATAATAAAAGTCATATTTTTATCATCGATATGAACTATATAAAATAATCTTGTTTTGAAATAAATTGTTTTATAATAAAAATCCTATTCTTATCACCTATATTAACTATATAAAATAGTCGTGTTTTGAAATAAATCGTTTTATAATAAAAAATAACATTTTTTTCTATATACATGAATTATTAAAAATAGTGAAGTGTTGAAGTGAAAGTATGTTGGATAAAAACATCATTTTTATCAAATGTATGAAAAGAATATAGCTTTGAAATCAAAGAATCGATATATATATAAATAGAATTGAAATATATCGAATAACGAAGCTGCAGTTCGTAATTTGAAACCGTGATTTCAAACGATTACTGCGGGAGATCCAACCATCGAATTTTCCCGAAACCGCAACCGTTGGGTTCGCTTTTGAAATATCTTTCCAACGCCGCCAACTTTGTAAAAATCCAACGGTTGGATTGTCTGGAATGTTTAATTCAAATCTGAAGAAAAACAGCGCCAGAATCGATTATATTTATATATATATATATATAATTATATTAAATCGAATAAGGACGCTGCAGTTCGTATTTTGAAATCGAAAATTCAAACGATTATACCGGGAGATCCGACCGTCGGATTTTCCCGAAACTGGAACGTTGGATTCGTTTTGAAAAGATCTTTCTAATGATGTAAATTTTGTGAAGATCGAACGGTTAGATTTTCAGATATGTGTAAATCAATTCTGAAGAAAAACAGCGCCACGGCCGCGTTATGGCCCGAAGCGTCGTTTTGAATAAATTGGCTATTTAAAAATAAATAAAAATAGCGATAAATCGTTAAAAAATATTATAAACGATATGGATGTGAAATTTAGAAACTAACTGAAGGTTGGCTAAGTCGAATGGTTTCCTGGGTGTTGATCTGATGTTGGTTTCGGCCTTCGGGGTTAATATTTGGGAAATCGTTCTCTTACTGATTTACGGTTAGCGACTAATGAATTGAAATGATGCGTATGTGTGTTTGTGTTGCACTTGTTTATTATATATGCAAGTTGCTCAGAAAGACCGGGTTTATCCCATTTTGAATAACTAAATCGACGATAAAAAATCGAAGATGAAGACGGTGGTTGAAGACCGGAAATCTTCACCTCGTTTGGATGGTAACTGATGTCCTGATTGGGAGGCATCCCGAAATATGGATAATGAGTGGTGATCGTCCAGACGTACGTGGAGATCGATGGGTTTGCGAGGTATATAGTGCCTCAGGTTTCGTTCAGACCCAGGACGGACTTGTAAATGGACTATGTGTCTGACATTGGAATTTATTTTGTGTGATTGATAGCCATCGGTTACATGGCGTGAATTGCCTGTGTGGCTTGCTAAGATGCAGTGAGCAGGGCTTCTGTTGAAAAGCAAAGTCTTGTGATTGATGATCAAAGCACCGCCTGTGTGGCGTAGCTTTGTGTATAACGTGAATTCGCGAGCCTCACACCCCGGTATGAACCAAAAACGGGAGAAGGACCTCAGGGAGGGCATGCATTTCTTTCTAGCTAGGAGTTGTTTCAGTGTTTTTACATGGCCTGACATTTTACTTATGTGGATGATAGATATCGAGGTGCCTCGGTTATATCGGTCGATCCGGGACCGATGGAGTCATTCGTTGGCTCATTGACACCCCATATGGCGGGGAAACGCATTGTTCAAGCATAATAATCCACATCGATGGACCGGCCCTGACGATCCAAGGGCCTACCTGAGCCTGGGTCCTAAGACACGGGCTAGAGCGTCTCGAATTCGTTAAGGACTATCTTTTGCCTTGGTTCATGACGGAAATCCAATTTCCAAATACGACACCGTGCCGTTTTGATTTTATATATATATATGGCGACATGATATATGGTACCCATACCGTCTATGATTGATAGTTATGATTGAAATTGTTTTTGAAACCTATAAACACTAGTAATAATATTAAATGCTTTTGTTTTATTCGTATCAAGCATATTTTGGCCATTATAAGGTAAAACTCTATCCTCTGGTTTGCGTTGCATTGTGTGATGGGAACTGAGTCTTATAATGGCTTCATTTTTATAAAAAGCATTGCGATGTTTAAAAGAATTATTTTTTTAAAGCACTGGCGATCCAATGGAGTAAACCCGTTCCACGAAAGTGGCGTGGTCCTGTGATTAGCCATATTTTAAATGTGTTGAGTAGATTTCTCATACCAGTCCCATGACTGACTCGTAGTTTGTTTCACTTTCAAACTCGGTGCCCCTTTTTCTACATGGGCAGCCTTGTATTCAGGTTTAGCTGGCTCTTTCTGGATAGCTGAAGATGGATTTTATTATTTATCTCTTTTTATGTTGTTCAGCTCCTATTGTACATTATGTTTGTTTTTCGCTGTAGACATTTATGTATAGCTGAACTGTATTTGTACTAAGTATGATCATGTATACTGTATAACTCTGATGATTACGTTTATCCAGTATATTCCATTGTGCATTATCTGGTGTATTTATTAATTTATGTTCTGCTATTATCTGTTTCTGTGTTATATTCCAAAGATTACCCTTGCCACCGTCAGTACGGGGTTTGGAGTCGTCACATTAAGTGATTTTAAAGGAATATTTGATGGAAGAGCCAAAATTATATAAAAAATATTAATCGATGTTGAGAAACCTTTGTTTTATGGTTGTGCTAAGTCCACAATATTGTCTGTTGTTCTCAAGATTTTCAATTTTGAAAGCAAAAAATGGATGGAGTGATAAAAGTCTCACATCATTGTTAGAACTTATAAAAATATGCTTCGAAAAGGTAACGGGCTTCCTATTTCTAATTATGAGGCGAAGAAAATTATGTGTTCAATTGGTATAGGGTACAAAAAAATACATACCTATCCAAATGATTGTATATTATATCGAAATGAATATGAGAGCTTGCACAAATGTCCCAAGTTTGGATTATTCCATAACAAGTCACGAGGGAGTGTTCATAATAACCTGGATACGAGATGGCCTCTAGCAAAATCTTATGAAATTACCCATTATACCGAGATTTAAACACTTGTTTGCAAATAAAAAATGCACAAAACTTAAGATGACATGCAGATGTGAGGAAGAATGATGGATTACCAAGGCATCTAGCCGATTCTCCATGGTAGAGGATTTTTTTTTGAACTTTTTCAGGAGGGAAACCGACCGGAGTCGTAAAACTCTCCCTAGTGCACCTAGCCTGGTCCATGAGCACCATATAACTGGCTAATCTTAGCGTATGAACATGGTAAGCTCTTAGCATGCTATTCTGGGTTTCGAACTCATGCCACTATTACCAGTGCGCAAAATCCTTAACCGCTGGGCTACTGCCACGGTAGAGGAATATTGATTAATGTAGTCTTGTTTTGGTGAAGAAATTGGGAACCTTAAACTTGGCCTTTGGACTGATGGCATAAATCCATTTGGCAAGCTTAGCAGTCAACATAGTTCTTAGCTGGCTCATTTGGTAATATATAATCTTCCACCTTATTTGAGTATGAAAAGCAACAACATCATGTTTTCTCTTCTAATCTAAGGACCAAAAGAACCTGGAAATGATATCGATGTTTACCTAGCTTCTCTTATTGATGATCTAATTTTTTTATGAGATAATGGTTTGCGTGTATTTGATGCACATAGTAAAAAGTGATCTTACATTGATTTCCATGCTTTTTTGTATAATAAAAGATATCCCCGCATATGGTAACTAGTCTGGATATAGTACAAAAGATGCCAAAGTAAGTCCAATTTGTCAAGGCGATATAGTTGTTAAATGCTTGCATTTCTAAAAGAAAAATGTATATATGTATCATCGTAAATTTCTTCCTTTCAATCTTCCTTATCGTAAAAATGAAGCCTTTCAATGGGGAGATGAAAGTGAAGTTGCTTGTTTTCAATTAGCAGGAAATGTTGTTTATGAACATGTTAAGAATATAGAAAAAAAATTGTGATAGTATCATTGGGTCACTTTTGAATATACCTAGTAAGACAAAGGATAGTGAGAAAGCTAGACAAGATATGCTGAGAATGGGTATTCAAAAGGAGTTAGCACCAGTGGAGAAAGGTAGACATACTTATTTGCCTCCTTCATGTTATACATTGTCCAAAAAAAGAGAAAATGAGTTTATGTGAATGTCTGTGTGGCATCAAGGTTCCAATAGGTTATTATTCGAACATTAGCTAGTGTGCATCAATAAAAGATTTGAAATTGACCTACATGAAGTCTCATGGTTTCTATGTGTTAATGACCACTTGTCACATGTTTCAATTTGAGGTATACTGCCAATACACGTTAGGCATGTTATTACAAAGCTTTTTATTTTTTAATGCAATCTACAGCAAGGTGATTGATCCTGATATGTTGGATAATCTACAAGCCAATGTTATTATGACTTTATGCCAACTTGAGATGTATTTCCCCCTTCATTTGCTGATGTTATGGTGAATTGGGTTGTTCATCTGGTAAGAGAAATCAAGATTTGTAGTCCTGAGTTTATGAGATATATATATCCATTCGAAATGCATATAGCAACTTTAAAAATAAAAATATATAGATAGAGACCTGACGCTAGTATCGTGGAAGGCACTGTAGTTGAATAGATTATTGATTTTTTCACTTAGTGGTTAACTGATGTTAAACCTATTGGACTTTGCAAGTCCCGACATGAAGGTCCACTTGATGGTTATGGCATAATTAGGGGTAAATTGATTTCAATCGTCGATGAAATGTTTAACAAAGGTCATTTATTTATTTTACAATACCTTAATGAGGTTCATCCTTACTTAGAGGGGCATAGCCGCATATGTCAATTCTAAAGTCTCAAAATCCTTCAAAAGTGAATAGTGGTTTACAAATGAAAATAACCGCTCATTCATCGTATGGTTTATAGATAGGGTGATGTCTAAGTTGTACAAACAAATGATAGTGTTTCTGACACAATAAAATGGTTTGCATATGGGCTTAAATTTCAAATTAGCTCTTATGAAGGATATGATATTAGTGGATATGTTTTTTTTATGAAAAGTTAGGATGAGAAGAGCAAAATTCAAAACAGTGGAGTTGATGTAATGGCATCTTCAAAAAATATTACTAGTGCTAAGATAACAAACCAGTAAATGCGGCAATGTCATATTATGGGATAATTGAGAATATTGGGGAATTTGAGTACAAGGACTTCACGATCCATCTACTTCAATGTAAATGGGTCGACAACCTCCTTGTCGCACGAGTAGATGAACATGGATTCACACTTGTTGGCTTTGATCGGGTGGGTCATAATAATGATCCACTCATCTTGGCATCTCAAGCAAAGCAAGTTTCTTATGTGATCTAGCCAACTAATCATAAATAGTCTGTTGTTCTTACCAGCAATAAATGCATTATTGGAATTGGTTATGTGGTAGATGAAAAAGAGTACAATCAATTTAATGAGAACACACATTTCTCTATTGGCATAAGACTATCATAAGTAGAAGTTGATTTAAACGCAAATTATGCACGTTTTGATCATGAAGAAGGAATTTGAATAATAAGGTAATTTTTTTAACATGCTCGTCATGCTTTACTTGCTATTTGAACATTTCCTTTGATACGTCTAGTTTTTTGGGAATTATTATAATATATTACATTTATAGGGATACTCACAACTTTGTTCAAATCGATAGTCAAACATGTATGAGAAATTGTAGATTGTTAGTTTACTAAATCAGTTTATTGTAAACTATGGTTTGATTATTCTCCAAATGTATATAAAAAGAGATTATTTCATAGTTTTCTTCCTTAGAATAAGTAACATGTTTCCATGATGCTATGTCTAGGAAATGGCGTTACTACGTCATGTTTCCATAATGCTATGTCTGAAATGACAATTTATGTACTTTAATAATATTGGATAGATACCTTTTAGAAGGTTATTAGAGTTTTGGATCCATATTTTTGCTTCTGCCTTAATACATATTAATTCTCTTACTGCAATATAATGATACATATATGGAGTGAATAACCATACACATACCCGAAACATGCAGTACAGTGTGCATCGTGCAATAATAACATTGAGATAGATCTTGAGGTGTTAAATCACCATAAATCCTCAAGTAGATTTTCTTAGTCTTATCAATTTTGCAAATACACGAATTTCAGAAAATCCTAAAACTATGCTTTAAAATGACGAACAAAAGGATTATCTCGTTCAATAATGAGACTAGCACAGTGAATCAAATGGGATATCAAATTTGTACCCTCTTTTAGTTAATGGGCTTAGGTTAGAAGCCAAACCCATTTAAAGAATCGTAGAATTCCCTTAATCAATAAAGGTGTTTTCTTTTATATTATATGAAACACAAATTTTAGCATAATGCAAAATAAATGTATATTTTGTTCCTAGCATTGTTTTAAATATAATTATATTTCTGAACTATCATACTTAGAATAAAAATATTCCACTTTTTTATTTAAAAATAAAAGATCCACTAGGCAGTTTTGTTTCAACCCATATTCAAAATTTTACAATTTTAATGTTTTCCAAATAAATGTATTTTGCAAATTTGACATTTATACTTTAAATTGAAATACTTTTTAGGAAATGAAACTCATTCCTTTAATTAAATTTAACTAATTATTTCAAGAACTAATTTTAACTACACAATCAAATATTTACAAATCCCTGATAAAATTAATTAATCAGGTAATTAATTATAAAACCACCAGTAGAATCATTTATATAAGTAGAGTAAGCCACATTGTTAAAACATTCACCAACAATACTACAAAAAAATTCATTGAATCCCAGTTGTTCCAAAATAAGAAAATAGCCTGTTAATTTTATCAAAATCCATGTTCAAGTTAATTTTAGACACACTTTATTTTTATTTCCTTGATTAAAATTTCTAATATGCACATGTGCTAATGAAATGTTTTTAGTAACTAAATTCCCTGGAATAAAAGCACTTTGTTTTCAGAAATTAATTTTTCAAAAATATTTTAATTAATTACGATGTATAATATATATAATTTTATGAATGAAACTACAATAGGAAGAACTCTATAATCACCTAAGTTTTTAGGAGATTTGTTTCCTGGATCTAAAGTTATTTATTTATGATTATAATTTTAGGAATTTCCCCCTTTATGATCATTTACGGCCTCAAATGGACTATTTTTCATATCTCCTAGTGAAATATATTAGATTTACTCCAAATCCATCTGGTTTACTCCAAATCCATCTGGACCTAGGTTTTTATTATTATGAGCATTAAAAATATTCCATCACATTTCCTCTAAATTTGTAGGAGAAAGTAATATTTCCTATCTGTTATGATGCAAAAAAGGTACTAAAAGCAAGAAAGATTTTTGGATATGGGTCTATGTTATATATGATAGTGAAATAATTGATTTTTTCGTATTCTATTTTTGAAACATCATTTATCACATACATATTAGAATTTAGTAACTTTCCAATATCGTTCTTATATTTCTATAAAAAATATTTGTATCAAACTCATTAAAAAGTAATTTTATATATCACACTCATTGAATAAATAATTTGTGCATGAGTTGAAGTCAGATCTTTTTATGCCAAATATCGCAAAATTACGGTGGTTGAAGGTCGGTTTTGACTGGAGAAAATTGTTTCAGACATCAACCAACTAGTTGAGTGTTGACACTGACCAGTTGACTGGGTAATACAAGTCTAGAGCAATTTGCTACATGTGGTCCCACAGTGGATATTGAACTTTTGGTTCAAAAACTTGTTTAATGGTCTTGTTACCATTATAATTGGTCTTGGATTATTTAATAACACAAGTTATATTTTTAATTTTCGATTCTTGTGCTTATTAATTGGTCTTGGAATTTGCTGTAGGAGGTTCCTATGACTTGGATTTTGTAATAGATTCTGAGATTATAACCTGATCTTCATTTACATTTTTAAGGGCATAATCGGTATTGGTGTCGCAAATAAAATCAATCCATGGTAATTATCTGAATGTTAGATTTAAAATATGCTATAATTTTGCTTATGAAAATTCTATAAAATGTGCTTTAATTTTAAAGTTAAAACTGCCAAGGTTCTCAAGAGGAGTACAATCTCACTATTGCAAGTGCCAACCCAAAATCCATCACTACTGACTACACTGTGCATTTTACAAAGAGTGTTACTAACTTGTTAGTCTTTTCTTAACATATTTAGTTCAAATTTTGTTGCTTTGTTATAGTGTATTCTAAAATATTTGAAAAGGAAAATGAATATTAAACAGTGAAATAACATCAGGCTTTACATTATATGTTATGATATCATAAATACTGTTATTATTTTGTATTATTTCTCATTTGCTTGTTTGACGAGGATTACAAATACCTTTTACAATAATTTGTTTTCAAGCAAATTTACTATACTCGGCTTATGAAATGTCAAATGTTTCACAATAACATTATATTTAGTTTTTATTTTTCCCCCTTTTTTAGTTACCACCAATTTTCTTCAGGCTCAAACCAAATTTTGGTTTCCATCCTCTAAAAAAATAATTTCAAAAAAAGTCCCTTTTGTGATTAGCATAAAAAGGAAAATTTTATGTCGTTACCATGGTGCTATCATCCTTCCAAATTATAATAATCTGGAAAAATTATTTATTTAGTTATAACTACAGCTATTTGGCTATATCCATACATAGATAAACCCTAGTTTTTTATTCACTTGTTAACTTTTTATATGTTTTCTTGTTCTTTCAGTTTTATGTTCTTATTGTGCCTCTAAATTATCTTTTGGATCTCACTACAATTTAATAACTCCCGCAGCAGCACTTTACAAACATAATACATTCCCGAATTTGTATGCTAATTTTTTTCAAATACATTTCTATGTAGAACACTCTGCCTGCATTCTTAGCCGTTCCCCGCCTCGTTTGCTTCCAACCAAAAATGATGTAATTTTCAAAGCACTGGATGCTACACTCACATCAGATTAATAACACCCATATATATCCATTTTGATCAGATTACGCAACATGAATTGAATGCAAACTAAAAATCTATGTAAAAAGTGCAAGAAAATGAAATTTTATCAGGAAAGCATTCCATAATTATTTGAGGCTTTGCTTAACATTTAATTTTTCAAGTTTTTACATTTTCTTCCAATTCACTGCGCATTGTTTCAGTTTGTATTTTATGCTTTCATGTTTGTTGCCTTGCTTAATAGGGATAATGGAAATGCAACTATATGGACATACTGAAGAGTAGAATACTTCTGCTTCGCCGTCATCGCTTATGAAGAGGAAAAGAGGTCCAACAACCGAAAAGAAAGATAGAACAAATAAGACAAAATTCATTGAGTGATGTGATAACCGGAAACCCATTGGAAAGCGGATGAAGTGTTATAAGACATATGTAGGTGATACAGCTAGAACTGAAATTGATATCAATATCAAGAATTGGGATAGCGCTAATCTAGGGATTAATGACACTACATGGGAATATGTTTAGGTGTTATAAATTCATTTATTGACTTGTTTAATTGTCAATTGGATCCCCTGTATCTGAAGTCCTGAACCATTTTTTTAATTGTTTATAAAATTATTGTTCATATTTTTTACTGATTTGACATTGCTTATGTTTTAATTTTAGTTATCTCAGACTGAGTTTCACATCGAAGAAAACATGAAAGACAATGTGTTAAAAAATATTAATGAAAGACGGAAGGATTTCAAAGCAAGGTCGGTAAGTGCTTGGATTACGAAGACTGGAAAGCTTCAAGAGGATCGTAAAGAGCCATATGAATTTTATAACGGTATTACAAAAGTACAATCAGAAGCATTCAAGAAGAATTGTGAAACCTATGAATTTATGATATGTTTCTTTCTTATAATCACTTAACCATATTTTTAAATATAATTGTTTATGATATAATTCTTAATTTTGTCTTAAAATAGCAAATCAGTGAGAGGGCTAGGAAGATTTAGGCATACAATGAGCATCCTCACTATTTAGGTCAAGCTCGATATACAGGGAAGAAAGTTAAACGGATAATTGAAGGCTATAGTTCCACATTACCGAGTGGATCTGTTTTGGATCGAAGTACCAATTGGATTTTGGCAAGATCAACAAAATATGTTGACTGAAATTATACAATTCTAAATGAAAAAGCTAAGATAGTTGCAGACAAAGCAGTATGACTAGTTTCCGTACATTTTTATTACTTCATATTCATATATGTCATGAATCTTGAAATGGATAATAAATAACCTAACAAATAATAGAATGTTGTCGAAATGAATCTTGAAATGGATAACAAAACAAATAACAGTATGTTATCGAAATCTCAATTATTAACATTTTATGCAAAATTCAAATGATAAAGTTTATAGTAATGTATTTCAAAGTATGCTAGCTATTGATGTCAAAAGTTGGTCTTATTACGATCAACCCTCAACGTGCGTTAACCACACACGAATAACAATCACAGAGATGGAAGAAAAAGTAAATGAACAGAAGAGACACGATATTTAATAGTGGTTCGGCTTATATCAGTGCCTACGTCCACTTATAATCTTTGTTTATACTATCGATTATAAGTTACAGTGATTTATCAGTACAAAAGAGTAGAGAAGAGAATTATGAAACACAAATCCTTACGTTTGGTTGAGGAGTTTGGTTGATTGTCTTCAGTATGCCATGCTAGAGTTGTTGGTGGAGAATTGAACAAGTCTTTCCAATTTCAGCAATGGTTTATTTATAGGTGAAGAAAACGGGTTGAGGTGTGTACCACGTAGCTTGCCTCTTTGTAACGAACTGAGATTTTCGACCTAGAAAATCAACATAAAACCCATGCCAATTATTCAGGCATCGAACATTCCGGATCATTAATAGAAAGAAATTAGAGGGTGAGAATAGATAAGATAGAAAATTTGAATAGAAGAAGGAGAAGCACAAATTAGTAGAAGAGGTCGTGCATTGAGTAAGCTCGCTCGTTCACATCCGCGAGGCCAAATCCAACTGACTCGCAATACCCAAGTCATTCGAACAGTTAAGAGGTCGAAGTAGTGAATCCCTGGTCGAACAAAGAGGAAAACATCCTCAGTTCGGTTAAGCTACAGTGGTACTTAACATGCAGTCGCTCGTGCATACTCAGGGAGGACGGTCGAGCAGCTACAGACATAAGAGTCGCTCCTCCTTGGGGTCGCGCATGATTATCCGGCCACTAGAGCAACAACTGTTTCCCACTGTCATAGCAGCTCGAACGCTTCAAGGCTAATAGGTGGAAAGTGCAGAAAGATGAATGTGCAGATTTATATAAATAAGGTGGCAAACTTGTAATATCTGAACCCATCTTAGAACAGTAAAGGTGCACGTGTATAGTTTACAAATATGGAAGCTACACAAAAGGACACAGTGGCACAGATGTAACTTGAGAGGGCGGACACGTGGATAATTTACGGGATTTACTTTTGTACAGACTCGCACAAAATGTTTTTGGCTCTTACAAGTGAACCGCTCGCTTACGTGCGAAGGATGAAAACAAAGTCGCTCGTTATATATTGGGGATAGTTCGCTCGCGCATAGGAATGTATGGTCACTCGCTCATAATAACTTATGGGATGCTCGTGCATTTTGTACCAACCTGGCGCTAGCTGTCAAGTGGATCTCACCAGCTACCAGTGGCAGTTCTGTAAATACACAAATGTGTGACCCCTATCATGTACAACATATTTACGGCTTTGCCATCTGGGTCTAACTTCTCCTGTAAATAGCCCCTTTCACAACCATTCAAGGGGGAATTCTTCAACCCCAAAGGGCTATCCAAATCACTCCTCTACCATTCTTAAGCACTCTAAGCTCTCTCCAAACTCCATTAGTGGCCGCCAAAGCTCACTTCATCTTCCTTCATCATCAAATGGGCCAAGTCTTCTCCTTCCTCCATGAGAGATCAGCTCAAGCTCTTTCCATCCTTCTCCATCTCCAAGTCGAGCTGTGTCATTCCAAGTCAAGATCCGCCATTCTACTTTTCTCCAAACTGCCATTAATCCTCGTCCGAGTTTCGATTCACATTTCAACTGCTATGGACTGATCATTGGTCCAGTAAGTGCTCAAATCGTTAAACAAACACTCTCACGCTTATCGCATTCAAAGGATCCAATCACTCCCATAACGGTTTAGAGAGAATTGAGTCATTAAAGAGAGAAAAATCTTTTTACAAAGAGAGAATGGAAAGAAAGTCATATGTATGAGATGATGAGCTTTCTAAACGTATCACATGATAATGAAATGGCTCCCAAAGTGGATGTAGATCTACTCTAGATCGAACCACTATAAAATCCTTGTGCATTTACTTACTTTTCCCGCTTATTTTACAATCGTAGCTCCTTTTAATTTTATAACCACATTGACGAAGTACGGCTCACGTACCTTTGGTGTTGAACCATTTTTGGTTTAAACATTTGGCGCCCACCATGGGGCCATATTTGCACTTTCTTCTCTCACACTTACGCACAAGTTCAAGAGCCTTGCATTGAAGTTCTAAGCCTATTTCTACCATAGATTTAACAAATCTATGATCTAGGCTAATCGATGAACTCTCCTCCAAATTCAAAGCCTTATCCGAAATAATAGGCCATCCAAGTTATGAAAATCAGTTATGGCATTGAACCGTTTATGTCACGCACAGTGTCGTAGTTAAGTTGTCGCTGTTCATATTTCCATATTCATGCTGTTATTCAGATGTCTCCATGTCTTGCCTCGAGCGTCAAATTCCCGTAGTCTACATTGTTCACTTCAGCACTGTTTAGTGCATGAATTAATGTGGTAGCTCATACCATAAAAGTGTACAACTATGCATGGGATGATCTTCATGGCTCGCTCACTCACTTACTCTTAGCTACAGGTCATTCACATTTGAAGACACCTGGCAATGTCCGACATGCACGAATTTCGGATCATTTATACACGCCTCTTCAGAATGGTCGTGCACTTCTGGTCGTGCATCACCAAGTTCTAGCCAATCATGTAAGTAGCAAACTTACCCTGGTTGAGTCGAACACCATTACGTCACCACAGTCAAGCATGCTTGTAATGAAGGATCGAGCATCACTTTTGCTTATAAGTCAAGCACCTCTTGAGGCCTAGGTCGTTCGTTACTAATACACAGTTCATAACTGGAAGATTGAACATGTCGCGTTGGCCCTTCCCTCATACTTCCTTCAAATCGTGTGGCACACTAATGTCGTGAAGAGCCATTCATATCGTCAAAGAATCACCAAATCGCAAGCCTTGTATGAAAACATCCATTCATCCAGTGATAGCTAGGCATTTCCACACGAGAATCCATCTGAAGACTTTCAGAGTCGGAGATCTCGTCTTGGAATGAGAAATGGCTGGGGCAGAAGTGTTCGAACACAACTGGCATGGGCCCTTCAAGTTCAATCAAGCATAACCTAGAGCTAGGTCCTCGTGTCATGGTTAAAGTCTGATTCAAAGTTGAATTGAATTCGCCTTGACTAATCATTCTCTTCATATTGCATCAACAAAATTGATATGCAAGTTGACGCAGCCGTCTTCATGCACTAAGCAGCTCAATGTTGTCCAAATTGATCTCATTTCAAATGAGAAACTTCAAAAAAGTTCTAATGGATGTTAATCAGGCTCTCATGGACGAAATGAATATTCTTCTAAACGCTCAAGCCAATCCCAATTCCCCTCAAAAAATCCATGTCAACTTTGAAGAGAACACAGATTCGGTAGATTCTAATCAGAATCCCCACAATGATGAGGAAGATATTGGAGGAGCCAAAGTCAAAGGCACCAAGCCACATGTTAGAAGTCACTTTGACCGATATACTCGAAATGTTGCTAGTCCCACACAAGAGGCACTACCTCGATTCTTGAACCACAATGTAGTGCCAAGGAAATGATCGAGTAAAGAAATCGAAAATGGCCCTGCGGAACAACACAACACTAAGGAAGCATACCATGGACATGACAGAACATATCATAAAGAAGAATCAAGCTTGCAATCATGATAAAAAAGGAATGGGACTTCCTTCCTAGTATAACTCCATTCACAGAAAGGATCCTTTAGGCATAATGTCCAAAGAAGATCACTTCTCCTAACCTACCTATGTACAGCGGCCTTGTTGATACTAATGACTTTTTGTTCAGATATGAGTGGCAAATGAATGCAGCTAAGGCAATGGACGAGAAGAGATGCACATACTTTCCTCTCTGCTTAGAATGTGTTGCGTCATTATAGTTCACGAAGCTACCACCTAAGTCCATAGACCGGTTCTCTAATCTGACCAAAAAGTTCAAAGAGCAGTTCTGCCTATATGCTACCAGAACAAAGGATGCTAAAATGTTCTCATCGATCAAGCGAATCAAGGTAGCCAGACTCCAGCATGAATATAGCTACACCAAAGCTCGATACCATGGCAAGCAGTTCTCGCTTAGCTAAGCGAACCTGGGAGATAATGAAGATCACTCAAATACTCTGGAAAAATAGCCCTACGGATCCAGCAATCCCTATAGAGAAATAGAAGTTGTGAAGTTTCACCTCCGCAGGTTCACCAAAAGGAATACCTCACGAGAGACGAGGTCTAAGCCTATAATTTTATAGTCAAGACCGCTTGTTAAAACGAGCATCTAGTTAGAGAACCAGTGTCTACCTCGCGGAATGATGCAACAACAATTAGCGCCACACATCAAAGCTTACGAAAGTTCCTACCATGAGAGGAGCATGCAGCTGTAAGGCAGAGGCACATATCCTATTTGAATTCTGGAGAATCTAAAATTACCTAGCCCTTGGAGCACAACGAACCAACACTTAGGCTGGAAATACCAGTTCTAGTGTCGGAAGGACTGACAACAAGATGGAAGGACCAGCATTAATCCCAAGTCCTCCCTAAGCGGCGGCAATTAATCCCAAGTGCTCCCTAAGCGGGGGCAATAAACCCAAAAGTCCTCCCTTAGCTGGGGCACTAAACATATGACCCAACAAGAAAAAAATTGCAAGTTCCATTAAAGAGGTACCTTGTTAGGTGCAGGACACAAGTTCTTTACGTCGAAATAAAACTCGATAAGAGGAACTAGTATCCACCTCCCAGGATGAAGCATCAAGTTGTAAGGACCGACATGTCCTATAGTTAAAAGATTGCTAGTTCCACTAAAGAGGCACCTTCTTAGGTGTAGGATACAAGTTCTTTAAGTCGAAATAAAACTCGATAAGAGGAACTAGTGTCCACCTCCTAGGATGAAGCATCAAGTCGGAAGGACCGACAAAACCTAGGCTGGAAGTACCAGTCCTAGTACCGGAAGGACTGGCTAAAAGCTGGAAGGACCAGCAGTCGAAAGGACCGAAAACCTAGGCGTGAAGCACCAGTCCTAGTGCCGGAAGGACCGCAACATGCTGGAAGGACCAGCACAAGCAGAAATCCTAGCTGAAAGGGAGTAACATAAATCCTAGCCGAAGGGGGTAATAGAAATCCTAGCCGAAAGGGGGTATCCAACAAAGTCCTTCTGATTTTGAGTTAATCAGAACAGACAAGGCCGAAAATGAATCAAAACTTAAAACCCAAGACCCCCGGGGGGCACGTATTCAAACACAATCTCTGAAAGTCTTGGGCCACCGGGTTAGTGAGAAATGGTGTTGAATACATTCTAAAAAAAACGCATTCAAACCTAATCTCTGAAGGACTTGGGCCACCAGGTTAGCGAGAAAAATGGTTAAATACATTAAAAACAAAAAACATGTGTTTTAATCGAATCTCCAAAGGGCTTGGGTCACCAAGTTAGTGAGAAATACGGTTGAATACATTATAAAATATATAACCCTCTTCAAGAGGCATACATTCAAGTCTAATCTCCGAAGGGCCTGGATTGCCAGGTTAGTGAGAATACGAATGAATGCATGACAAATAAGGAAAGCCCCCAAAAAGGGAGAATTGAAAAATGGCATGAAACCGGTCAACTAAACAGAATTCTAGATATGACTTAAAAGAACTTAGAAAAGCTAATCGCTTCCGGCCTAATAAAGTTGTAGAAAACTTCGGTATGAGGGCATGACTATAGCATTAAAAGCAAATCAACAATGCTAATTTTACATACCATAAGTTCATTACAACCACATAATCGACAAAGTGTGTTGTGATACTAGTGTTCCGTGCAACATGTAGTGTACAACTAAAAGTACAACAAACGAAAACACTATCCCATGAAAGCAAAGTAAAGCACAGTTTCATCATAGAATCACAAATCAGTCACAAGGCCACGAAGTCGACAATATAAGCAAAAAGTTGCATGAGTTTTCCAGGTATAACCAGGGATGGAGCAGCGGTTGGTTGACTTGCATCATTATCATAACCTTCAAGACCAGCAAGAATTGACTTCTAAACCTCAGTCAAAGTGATGAGGAATCTATTTTGTAAAAATAATAAACTGCCTCGTCCTATGATACTGAATTTACAGAGCCCAAATAATGTAGTATCACCATCGGATAAAGATCGAGCATGGCTTGATCAGTAGTCATCTTGCATAAAAGAGTCTAATCTCCTTTTTGTTCAAGCCCCACTATTTTAGCTTTCAGAAAGGAAACTTCTACCTCATGAGAAGCAGTCCTTTCCCGCAAACTAGCATTGACGTGCTGCTCCATGGCTAATCTACTCTCTGTACCAATCGAGCCGATCGAGCATAGTTATATTGACCGGTCAGCAAGACCTTCTTCTGCTTACAAAAGGAAAATCACAACCGACGTATAGAAGGATCCCAAAAATTTTCTCGATAAGAACTCCTCGATGGAATTTTTCAATACAACATCTCCGTTAGAGACCAGGGTGTCCGGTGCTTCAGGCATAGAGCACAAAGTAGAAGAAGTTTCCCTAAAGGGAAAGGACCGAGTAAGTACAAGTAGCCCAGATTCAGGAATAAATCCTTGTGTGATAAGATAAGAAGTATTTTGGTCCTATTTTATCCATCAACATCCTTCAAATATTTAAGCATATAATCAGCTCCTAAAGCCAGGCTCCTAAATATATCGGCAAAAGCTCTAAATAAGCTAGTAAAAGCAAAAAGATTTTTCCAACAAATTAGAAGCTTCTAGTGCGACAATCTAAATCAAGGGAATTTGACAAGGTTGATCACATTCATCTCAGGCTGTTCATGATGACCCGTGGTAAAAGAGTAACACAACCATGTCAAAATTGGACAATGTTTGGGAAGCACACCATAGGCTCATCACAACATTGGTATAAGGAAAAGTCGTCTCGCACTCAACAAAGGAAAATTTGACCGAATCGATATGACTCAAGCTCATTACAATAATGAGATATAACCTTGAGAATCCGGCTAATTAACATCGACCAGTTGTAAACCTCAGAAAGTAGTGGAGATGAATACATAGCTCAGTTACATTGAAAGAAACCCCCTCTGAGAATGAATTCATTCACTAGGAAAATTAAGATTCTTTCGACACAAAAGCTCCCTTGTCTGCAAAACTCTAATCCTATATAGCTCAAAGAACCCGATGAACCCTGCTTCAAACCCAAAGATAAATGATGTTCAGAGGGCGACTATGCTAATACGGCATAGCTCGAATCCCATTAAGTGATAACATTTCTCTAGGAATTGAAGATTATATCCATCAGTGGTATCAACATGAGTTATAAAGTTTGAGCAATAATCATGCACTGGGGAAAGCCATTGATTCAATGTTATAGCCTGGGAGAGTCCATGGTGATAGACACTGTTGCAAGGGATGGCAATTCCACGAGGATGTAATATCCAAAAGAGCATCCCAGAATATGAAGTAGGACTGGCAATTAGACCCGACCCGACCCGACCCGACCCGACCCGTCGGGTCTCGGGTAAGCAGCGGTTCGGGTCCAACGGGTATGCAGTTTATTCGGGTCGGGTAAGTACGGGTATGAAACATCAATTGCAACATTTTATAACCGACCCGACCCGTGGTTATTGCAGGTCAATCGGGCCTCGGTTCGGTTCGGGTACGGCTTGTACCCGATGCCAACAAAACAAAAAAGGGGACCTGCAGCCTACAGGTGAATCACGCGTCGTTTATATTTTTATCCAAATTTCTTCCTCTCTGAGTTTATTCATCAAATCATGTATTCCAGCAAAACCCTAATTTACTGAATCCAATCTCAAATTGATTTGTGAAGGCTGCGCAAGAGGCAAGAATGGAGAACCCTACCAAAATCGCATCTCAGGGTTCGCCTTGGCTTTGAGTCTCAGCGAGAAAGCGTGGGAGAGATGCCAGTACTTCGTCGCCTTCTTCATCCGCCGGAAAAATCAAAGGAGACTTTTCCAATGGGCCAAATCAGCTTCAGGTTTACTTTTTAAAATTGTTATACGTTTAGTTTATATCGTAAATTTTACTTGATTGATGCTGCTGAATGAGCTTTTTTTTTCACCGCCGATTTGGAAAAAAATTGACCGGTAGAAGATAATTGAAAAAAAGTACAGATTATAAATTATAATTCTGAGTAATTATAAATTGGTAATTTGGTATGAACTGGGTATTTGGCTTCACATGTATGTTGTATATAAACTGCTACCACTTGTATATAAACTGCTAATCCATGTATTCCTTTCTTACTGAGCCTCCTATTAATATTATATGTATCAGTTTTATAGTATTCCATGTATTCCTAAATTTGGCCATATACTTATAATATTATATGTATCAATTTTATGGTAAATAATTCATTTTAATACATTCCTTCTATTATATTGAACATGTAGTTGCAGACAACATGCATCAAGTATTCAAGTGCATGTATGTAACAGCAACAATGTGAACTAAGAGCTGTATGTGCTCTAATAACTTGTATTCATGTAAAATAAAGCACTGACCGCTAACAAATAACAAGTTTCTTTTTTTTTTTCTTCCAACAGCGATGCATTCATATTTAACATCCAATTCCAGTTTAACATTCAACATTAATCCCATTAGAGAAGCACAATTGCTTAAGGTAAAAGCTTTTACTCCAAATTCAGTAGTAGTAAATAGCAGCTCACTAATAATTATATTTGGCAAACCGCAAACTACCTATTCAAAGCTGAATATGGGTTAAATTCCCCATTATTTAATGACCGTAAAAGACCAAGTTTCAGTGTGAACAATATGCATGAGGTATACCGAAACACTACAAACATAGCATGGACGTCAAATCAGGGAAAATAAAAAATAATTTTGCAATGCGACATATAAAAGGAAATAGTCTAAAATTCAAAAAAAAATAGCAACGTTTGTATTGCAAGTTAAACAATGAAGCCTATAAATCACCATGACTTAAACATTTTCCTTCTTTCTATGCCCATGGCAGATATAAGAAAACAGGAGTTGTCAGAATAACACGCATGCAACATTCAATAGAGCGGCGTATCGATAGCAGCGATGGAAGATGCTCCCTTTTGCTCCTCAAAATTGAGCCTCCTCCATCTAACAACATTGTTTTTTCAGTCCTGCTTTTCCATTGTCACCGCGACTCAATGCCTAAATGCAGCAAAAGATTCATCTTCTTCATGGAAATCAAGAGAAGAAGTTACAGCAAACATAAGCTACTGCATGTTTCTATTTGGACTCCTTCAGCCTCTATAGTGATGAAATCTTGCCTGTAATCCTCGCAAGGTGAGTCCGTAGACACACTCAGTCTTGTTTACTTTATTTTTGTGATTATCACATGATTGAGATCTTAGTTGTTTATGTTTTGATTTAATTCTCTTTTCAATACATAGTCATATGATCCTAGTCCACTTGTACCAAACCTAGTTGTGTCTGATTTTGTCCTCATGCTTGCTGCTTATTTTAATTAATAGCATACCTAGTCCATCAATTCATGAAATATGACCAGTCCATGCGCATTGCTAGGCTTTGAGGCCTGTATACTTGCTTTGGGCATTAGCTTTTTGTCTGCTCTGTCTTGTTGTTGAACCTTTATTGAATTGGTGTTGCTGTGTGTTGCACCATGTTGGTTTGATAATTTACATTGCTTGACAGTAGGAAATTGAGGAATAATTGAGTCTTGTTTGCATCTGAAGGCACTGGCATTAGCATTATGCTTTGAATTTAATATATTGTTGATGATATGAAGTCATGATTAACTAGTTGAATATAGTATGGCAAACGTTGATGGGAGTATGCTATTTATCACAATGACTGAAATCAATATGTTTATGCTTAAGCATCCCCATTTAAAATATTTATCACAGTGACTGAAATCAATATCTTTATGCTGGTTCAAAACTGTACCATAATGGAATGTAGAAGTATCATTGAAACTTCACTTAAAAATTGAATTTGAGTAATAATTGTTGGGCTTTGTTTACTTTTTATATTGTTTATATTTAGACAATAACATACGGTCTGTGGATATAAGATTATACAAATTTGCATAATGGAGATTAGTATCATACGGACAATTTTCTTCTTTTTATTGCAATAGGAAGCATCTTTTGTTTTAATCCATAGATACAAATTGTGAATCTCTGTACACAATACACTCCTTTGAATTTAGAGTTCTTTTTTTTGCCTTTACTGCCTTCTTCAAATATTTTATCCTTTCTATAATTTTTCTCAGTTCAAAGTTTAAACAGATGTTCACTTTCCTGCAATTCAAACCTGACATTATAACAAGTGGAAGACATTAAGAATTCTTGTTATTTAAAAAGGGTAAACAAGCAGAACTGTGAAGTAGATCTTAGATAAGGACCTATCCAACAATATATTTAGTAAAACTGGCTAGGGCCAGTTCACTATGTACAAAAAAGAAGCATCTCTTTCATAGTGTAGCAGTTTTCCTTTTATTTCCTTTTTGTTGTAACTTGTAAATACAATAAATAAGTAGAACCACCTACATTAAAGAGGAGAAGTCATAACATATTAGTCATATATGTATGTGACTTCACTCTCTGAAATGATTATACATTTAGAAGGTATTTATTCTGATGTATTCGAAGCCAACTTGTTACTTGTGGTTGTTTGATGTATTTTGTATATTAGTTTTGTTATTAATATATGAGGCTGAAAACAAAGACATGCTATATGATCAATGTATAATTATGACATATTTGAACCAGCCATAACGTATCAGTTTTATTGTCAACGTAGTTGCTGTTTTAAAGGGTTTTGCTCCTTTTAGTGTTGATAAAGTGTGCATAGAACCAAATAATGTAAGTCTGTGCCCTTTTTTCACATGGACTGCGACATACTGAAGTGAATGCATAAATATATATATGTGGGTTTACATGTATTAGAAAATAGTTGTTCAGCATGCATATAATAGTGAACTCTTTCACTTTCAGGTTACGGTTAGCAGTTTCACTTTCGCAACTCAGATTTCCCAAATTACTTCCTTTCACTTCCAGGTTGGCAGGTAAGAGGTTAATACCCTTTTAGATCAGTGTTTTTATTTTATTTTCATTCTAGATGTTTCTATTATATGCATGAACATTGATCGAAAAGAATCATAATATCATTAGCATGATAAACTTCCAATTGCGTACAGAAAATCATGAAAAAATAAAACTGAGTTTGTGTACCCAATAACAAACTGAGTTTGTGTACAAAAAAACCGAGTTTGTGTACGCAGACATGCATATGTTGCATACCAAAAAACTGAGTTTGTGTACAGAAAATCAGAAAAGCATGATAAACTTCCACTTGGGTACACAAACATGCATATATTGATTCATTGACTAAGCCGTTTAACTGGAAAAAAAAAGTGAGTTTTTAATAGGATAAACTTCCACTTACATAATAAGAATCGCATAAAATCATGCTAATGAATCAAATAAGATGGTGCTATTCATTTGTGGTTAGGTCTTCAACTTCATCTTCACATGTCTTCAATATTGCTTCATCTTCTTTTACTCTTTGCCTTATTATTTCATCTTGTGTCCTCTCTTGAGCTTTCAACCAATCCTCATTGCACATAGATGCTTCAATAATGTCATGTCTAAGGCAAGATCGATAGTTTGAAATTAAACGCCCACTTGTGCTAAAAGCTCTTTCGGATGCGGTTGTTGATGCTTGTACGCTTAGAAAATCACGAGCCATGTTTGCTAAGCATTTTGATACATTAGATTCTCTCTTCCACCATTCTAGTATATCAATACTATCATCGCCTCTTTCCTCCGCCTTTTGAAGATAAAGCTCCAACTCTGAATCTACATTTGGATCTATCGTTCTTTGTCTCTTAAAAAATTCCCAAATTGAATCTCCATTAAAAGAAGTTTCCCTTTGAATAGATGGACTAGTTGATGTTTCACCGGCCTGTACATTATAACCTGCAAAAACAGCTCTTGTTGCTGAAATAATGTAGTCATGTTGTTTTTTCCCCTCATATGCACTGTATATGAAGTGTAGCATTTTTTCTAACCCTCTAGATTTAAATCGCGGATCTAAAACAGTAGCTATTCCAAAAACTGCAGGAAATTCACCCCAATACTTGAAAATTTTAGTCTTCATCACTGTCATTGCGGACTTATACTTTTGGTCATAGTCAATAGCCGACTCATAGGCACTAAATATCATTGCCACTTTGGTTAGCTGCGCAAGTACTAAATTTGCAGTAGGAGTATAAACATTTGAAAGAACAAGGGTGGCATCATCAAACACTTTCAGAAAATCTGTATAGATCATGCAATTTATCCAATCATTTTCATTTGGTTTTTCTTCGTAATCTCTTTCAAAACGAGCTAAGTAACATGCCACAACATCTTTATACTCGTGTGCTCTTTCCAACATGTGATAACAAGAATTCCATCTAGTTGCAACTTCTGGAATAAGCATCAAGGGTTTTTTGCCTTTTTCGACGCATGCATTTTTCCAGTTTTTCACTCTTCTTGTGGAGCTTTTAACATACGTAACAAATGATCTAATTTTAACGACGGAGTGAGAAATAACATCTAAACCTTCTTTAACTATTAAGTTTATAATGTGAGCACAACAACGCACATGAAACAACTTAGACGTAATTGAATCACTTCGAATATCTAAGTCGAACATCATATGCTCAATGGCGTTTGTATAATAACTAGCATTATCCAAAGAAATAGAACAAATCTTCTTGTCCAAATGAAATTCTTTCAAGATATGTAGGAATTCTGTAGCAACAACTAGTCCATTAAGGGGTATTTCAGCAAGTCTAAATGCAATAATTCTTTTTTGCAAAATCCAATCCGAATCCACAAAGTGTGCAGTGAAACATACGTAGTCGAGCTTTTGGTTTGAGCTCCAAAAATCAGAAGTTAGAGATATTTTTCCATTAAACTTCTGAAGAAAATCAATTAATTCAATTTTGCCTTTGTTATAAGATTTAATTATGTCGCTTCTACAAGTATTTCTTGATATGCCTTCATAACTTGGTTGGAAAGCTCTTCTAACCATGCTAACAAAATGAGGATTTTCAGCAAATCCTAAAGGTTGTTGCGTCTTTTGAATATATGCTACTATTTCTTTTCGTGCAACCGCGGCACTAAATCGAAAATTAACTACATGACCACTTCTAGCATCTTGGATCAAAGAAGTTTGTGTGGTGTCTAAAGCACGTTTATGTTTTTCCTCATGTTTGCGTAAATGAGAGGTACCATTCCATGCATTACCCGCTAACCTTTCTTGACATATTTTACACTCCGCTTTAATGATTTCTTTATTTTTTGTAGGATGTATCTCACCTGTGTAAACTTTTTCAAACGTTTCCCATACCGTGGATGTTTTTTTTCCAGTTTTAGGTTGATTTAAAGATCCTTCAGTTTCAACATCCGGGAGATTAGAACCACAATGAGTAGGCAGAGGAAAATTAGCATTTTCTTCATTTTCCATTTTGATTCTAATGCTCTAAATGATTCAGAAAATGATAATATGATGAAATAAGCACTAATGTTTAGGAATACAACCCAGAATACTTCAGAGTGCAAGTTCCATGCTTTAGTCCAGTGTGTCGGTCTTTACTTTTTAAGCTGACAACCCATTTCAAAACCTACATTTTTGAAACATGAACCAATATGAGATAATAGTCAAATTTATAATGTGTAATATGTAGTATGTTGTATACTAGGTGATTGCATATAAGCTAATTTCATTGTCATGCATTATTTATTTGTTATACAGTTAGAGACAACAAATAAAGTAGAAGTACGCTTAATATTTTCATGCATGGCCCATGCTTTTATCATGTTGAAGTACTATATGTTATTGCTATCAGTGTTACATAAGTTTTTAAAAAAAACCTGACTTCTTTAAATCCAGGTACAAAGCTTCTTTTGCTGAGGTATGATCCAAATGCTGCAGCCAACCAACACGAGATCTTGGGATGCTTAGGCTATATTTGTTGAATTAATTGATCAATTTGATCTAGAATGTAATCTTGTACGGAAGAAAATAAGAGAACTAGTTATTTGTTAATCAACTTTCTGTTGTTGTATTATATATAAAGTTGTGTATGGGAAGATGTAACCAGTCAGCTTGATGCAATTATTTGATCCTTTATATTTATATAATTATTGTTCATTACCAAAGCAATGCGCATGTATGTTAATTTTTGGTCTTCATGCATGCTACATGCAGTTTATTGTTGATATTATTATTCTCATATTCATAGAATGTAGTGCTGACTGTTGCAATTCTTGCTAATATATTATTGGTGTTGATATTCATTGTATCGAAACATGTGGAAGAGGCTGCGGTTACTTTTCCAAGTGACGCACATAATACTGCAATAATTTATGTTTCAAATTCAAATGCTTATTCGGTTCGGGTATGTTATACGGGTCTATGGTTCGGGTACGGTCAACGGGTTCGGGTCGGGTTTAACGGGTATTTTGTGACACCCATACCCGACCCGAGACCCGTCGGGTCGGGTCGGGTCTCGGTTTGAAACGGGTAACGGTTCGGATCGATTCTTAATTTTTCGGTTCGGGTCGGTTCGGGTAAGCGGGCCTCGGTTCTAATTGCCAGCCCTAATACGAAGGAAGTCAATATATGAGCAAATGCAGGAATAACGCAAAAGGCGATTCATTAATGCACAACAGTCAAGTTCCAAGGCCTAGTTCCAAGGTTCGGGGCTCTTAGAATAGATATTATAAAAGCAACATTTTAAGCATTACACGTAAGCTATTATGTTTCCCAAAAATCCTATGATCATGGTCACCGAAGAGGATTGGTAGGAAGCACGAAACAAGCTAACTGTGGCATCACTGATAACTGTATGAGCCAGGCTAAACTTAGAATTCCTTCAGATAAATTGTTAGGTGCACACCTTTTGTAAATACTAAATCTAATCCAGTAATAATTCAAAAAGATAATACTTAAAATTTGTAGTCCAACACAATGACTAAAGAATCTCAAGCGTTGTTAATAAGCAAATTGAGTGTATTATCAGTGTGAGCTATATCTATCAAGTCATAAACTCCCAGATAAAAGCAGCTTCACATTGATAACACAGTCAAATCTGTGAATGATCCTTATGATTTATTTCCGTTTACTGGCCTAATCCATTATCATCTTGAGCAATCGACAATGATTTTTCTGCCAAATGTGCGCGATAGCTCCTCATTACAGGTACCCTGGATAAGCACACATATCAATAGAAACTCTCCAGTAAAGCTAGGTCGATATTGCACCACTGTTCAGCTATTTGATACTCACTTAGCACATGGAATCCTGCTTTAAAGAGCTACAAATAGAAAAATGTGCACTGCTCTAAATCCCAATTTCGAAGTATTTGTACATCAACAGAACATCGATAAACATCAAGTATGAATTCAAGTACCGATCAACATAGATGAACTCGTGCAACACAGCAACATCATTACTTATCAATGTGTTCGTCATCGAAATGCTAAAAACCAAGCCTTGATCATTGCTAATGTATTGAATCCACGTGTACAAACAGTTGGTGCTGGTATGATTTATCTCATCAATTTGTGAATCATTGGAAAAAGGATCATCTTGTCAATTGTGTGTGAGAGGCGTGCATCGGAACAATAAGGCAAATGTGTTCACATGAAAACATCGTCCAGCATATATCATGAAACGAAACAATTTGGACTATAGTGTCACGTGTGATAACATACTGACAGATATGATGTGTGGATACATGATAAATGGAAAAGATAGTAGCATGCTCCAGTTGCACTTTTATTCACAAAGCTGCTAACAAGTTCACACGGTGACAAAGTGGAAATTCCAACAAGGATCAACACACATGTGAATCAAGCACGATGTGCTCGTTCATGCACAGGTTGGATCACTCGCCCCGTCAGCATTAAGGGGATCGAGCAGTACTGTTGGAGAATGGGTCGATCACATAATGTTATTTAGGTCGCCTATACATTTAATTCATGCTCGTGCATTAAGTTTGGTCACATGTACTACCGGATAATACCAACATAATTTGTATTAACGGCACTCAGTTCGAAGCCCCCATCTTCCCCAAGCAAAAAATACAAGCTTCGAGAGGCGAAAATTAACCCTGTTGTGAAAACGCGGTTCAGAACTAGGATGCAAGGACGAACGATGATACGTGAAAACAAAGATAAATACAAAGCGTATATGATACCATGGACACACGAAGCAATTGCATGAAGGAGTTGTGTGTAACATATATGCACAACTATACTAATACATCCACTAAAATTGGAACAAACTCTCGTCAGCAACCCATTTAATACCAAGCATGAATCAATGCATGATCCCACAACAAATAACAACTTGGATCGTGGATTTGAAAAGCAAGTGGACGAGCATCATAGCCACCAGAATGTTACACACGTCCATACAAGCAAGATCATGGTCTAGCATAACGGCACATAAGCTCACAAGTGCACATACAAAGTGACACGGAAACCATAGATTCATGATTCAATACACTGCACATGTCAGTAGCATGGAACCATCGTAGTCGAGCACAAATTAGTAGAAGAGGTCGTGCATTGAGTAAGCTCGCTCGTTCACATCCGCGAGGCCAAATCCAACTCACTTGCAATACCCAGGTCATTCGAACAGTTAAGAGGTCGAAGCAGTGAATTCCTAGTCGAACAAAGAGGAAAACATCCTCGGTTCGGTTAAGCTACAGTAATTCTTAAAATGCATCCTCTCATGCATACTCAGGGAGGACGGTCGAGCAGCTACAGACTAGGAGTCTCTCCCCCTTGGGGCTACGCATGATTATCCGGCCGCTCGAGTAACAGCTACTGCCCACTGTCATAGCGGCTCGAACGCTTGAAGGCTGATAGGTGGAAGGTGCAGAAAGATGAATGTGCAAATTTATATAAATACGGTGGCAAACTTGTAATATATGAACCCATCTTGGAACAGTAAAGGCGCATGTGTATGGTTTATAAATATGGAAGCTACACAAAAGGACATAGTGGCACAGATGTAACTTGAGAGGGCGGACACATGGATAATTTACGGGATTTACTTTTGTACAGACTCGCACAAAATGTTTTTGGCTCGTACAGGTGAACCGCTCACTCACATGTGAAGGATGAAAACAAAGTTGCTCGTTATATATTGGGGATAGTTTGCTCGCACATAGGAATGTATGGTCGCTCGCTCACAATAACTTATGGGACGCTCGTGCATTCGGTACCAGCCTGGCACTATCTTTAAAGTGGATCTCACCAGCTACCAGTGGAAGCTCCATAAATACACGAATGTGCGACCCATACCCTGTACAACATATTTACAGCTTTGCCATCTGATTCTAACTTCTCCTATAAATACCCCCTTTCACAACCATTCAAGCGGGGATTCTTCCACCCCGAAGGGCTGTCCAGATCATTCCTCTACCATTCTAAAGCACTCTAAGCTCTCTCAAAACTCCATTAATGGCCGCCAAAGCTCACTTCATCTTCCTCCATCATCAAATGGGCCAAGTCTCCTCCTTCCTTCATGAGAGATCAACTCAAGCTCTTTCCATCCTTCTCCATCGCCGAGCCGAGCTCTATAATTCCAAGTCGAGATCTTCAATTCTACTTCTCTCTAAACCACCATTGATCCTCATCCGAGCTTCGATTCACATTTCAACCGCTATGGACTGATCACTGATCCACTAAGTGCTCAAATCATGAAGCAAACAGTCTCACGCTTATCACATTCAAAAGATCCAACCACTCCCATAACGGTATAGAGAGAATCAAGTCATTAAAGAGAGGAAAATCATTGTACAAAGAGAGAATGAATAAAAAGTGAGATGTATGAGATGATGAGCTTTGTAAACATATCACATGATAATGAAATGGCTTCCAAAGTGGACGTAGATCTTCTCTAGATCGAACCACTATAAAATCCGTGTGCATTTACTTACTTTTCCCGCTTATTTTTCGATTGTGTCTCCTTTTAATTTTCTAACCACATTGATGAAGTGCAGCTCACGTACCTTTGGTGTTGAACCATTTTTGGTTTAAACAAAAAGTTGTATTTATTTGCTCCTTTATATAATTCTTTACATATTTATTTACAATTCAGTGTTAGTTAGCAATTGCTTGCTATAGGAACATGTTTCCTTTTCTTACTTGTTTCACTGCATATTTATAATTTTGACAATAGTAAAAATGGATTAATATAGATATTTTCTTGCACGTACAAAGCCTTTAAACTTTACAAAGAATTGGGTGGAAAGTCACCTACCTTTAAGTGGAAGCACGTAAAGTTGATTTGGTTTTCGCTATAAATTTATATAAAATATTCTACCGAAAATTTTCAATATTAAGAACATTCAAACAAAAATCAAATAATAATTTTTAATGCTCTTGCATGTATCCAATATAAGAGTATTAATTATGAGAATAAGGATTCAAATTTCCATGAAATTAAAAGTGTAACATGCACCACCACTCGGTATCCTTCATGAACAATTTCGATGTCACTGATAGTAGATAGTATTTATCCCAAGCCAACAACTTTTCTTGAAAAAGAAATATGTAAAAACAATTTGTGTTCTACTGCAATTTTTGGTAATTTCATATGTCAAAATGAGCAATATGCATGGATGAATTAAAAAAAATATTTAGTATTATCATGACTGTCTGATTTCCATTGACTATCCCAATTAGTCCGACTAGTCAATCCAAAAGAGCCAAATATTTGAAAGCAGTTATTCTTTTAACTATTATAAAGTCATAAATCAAATATTTAATATCAAACTATTCTAATTAATGGTTCAAAAATAAATTACAGTAGAAAAGTCAATATATTTTTTAAATAAAATGGAAAAATATATCAAGATAAAAGTATAATATGCCTCTATAATACCTGTTTATATCTATAACAATATTAGCGTAAATTATGATATTTAGATAAGATAACATCCATGCACAATTATTCATGATGAAAAACATAATAATATATGATCATATATAGTAACTTGTCATTCAATACGATAGTATGACAAGTGTAACTTATCCAGACTAATTTCTGCGCTTGATAGTTCAACGGAAAAAGGATTATAAACACAAGGAATATAAATAAATACCTGATAGGATGAAGCCAGCACTCAAAAACTCCATGAGCAAACCCACAAGCATCCTCTCAAACAGCACCCACTCCGAGTTCTATAATTTGGGAAAGTATGTTGTTGTTGGTACCCCAATTTCCTCTTCTGGCCACCAAAACTACAGGCCACCATAAAGAATATCATTTTCTTCTTTCAGCTACCATACGTTAAAAATATTAATATGACATGGCACCCCACTACGGAACGAAAGCTTCGGTTTCTTCCTATCGAATTTACAATCATATTTCGGTTGGTAGTAGCCGTAAGGTTGCTTCCTGCCGAATGTATATTGTTAATTCAGTTGATTATGGCCGAATGAAGAAAAATGATGTGGTGGTCAGAAGTGTAAAAAATATAATCAAGTTTATTAAATTTTGTGTGGTGGCCAGAAGAGTAAATTGGGGTGTGAATAGCAGCACACTTTGGGAAAATACTGGCGGAGTACAAATACATCCTAGGGTCCCTCCTTTGTTCTTTCTCTCTGGGATTAGCTGATGGATATATGATATATGTAGAAAGGGTACAAGCTTAGGTAAACTTTAGTGATATATCATCTGAAGTCCTTGATTTCTTCTTTGGCTCAGCACCTAGGCACATAGGGCACTTCTTTGCCTTTGATAATATCGCTTATTGAATATTGCTATATTTTGAAACATTAGCCTAATTCATGTGAAACTGTCATTTTTTAAAACACTGTCATCACTTGTTTGTCATTTGTATGTGTTGAAAAACGAAAATAATAAACTTGGTTTCTTTCCCATTTTTCTAGAATATTCTTGTATTGTTGAGAGAGCTTTTGAAATTGCTATTATTTGGAAAAAGATATTTTTCCATATATATTTAGATATATTTCTAAGATATTGCAAATCTAGAATGATCCATTGTATGCTATAAATAGAAGAGCTCTCTCCTCATTTGTATCAAACAAAAATAAAGGGAAATAAAAGCAAAGCAAAGAAAGTTTTCTTCTTCTAACAAAATTACCTTTTTCTTATAATTTCTTCCTCTTCCTCCTCTAAAATTTCCAACAAAGTGGTATCGGAGCTAGAAGATCCTTTTAACAAAAGGAAGAAGAAGGTTGAAGATCCTAAAAGATGGCGAATAACACCGTTCTCGTACCAGTTCCAATGCTTACCAAGAACAATTATAATAATTGGAACTTAAGAATGATGGCCCTCCTTTGGAGCAAATGATGTATGGTAGATAGTTGAGAAAGGCTATACTGAATAAGAAGACGAAGATAATCTATCTCAAACACAAAGGAATGAATTGAGAAGCTTGAGGACGAGAGACAAGAAGGCTCTTAGTCTAATTTATCAAGCATTGGATGATAATTAACACTTTTGAAAAGATTTCAGAAGCAAAGTCAGCAAAGGAAGCATGGGAAAAGCTTCAGATATCTTACAAGGGAGCTGGTCAAGTGTAACACCCCACATCCGTTAGTGTCACTCACAAAGGGAATGCACTAAGTTCTGTGAAGCATTATAGGTAAAAGATGCAGATAAACTACAAGACAGACAAAATTAAAATAGCAGAAAAAAATAAAACTTTACTTTATTGATAAAAAAAATTGTACAACGGTTGTTTTCCAATACCAGAGTATCTGTCTTACAAAATAAAGAAGCATAACATAACTTTTATATTCCCCAATGTAGCATAAGCCAGCCATAGCAATGGAAAAGTGAATCCCAGGAAAACTTCGACTAATCTTCAAGCTTGGAAAGAAAACTGAGCTAAGTAGTAACATTCCCTCCCTGCGAACCTAAGGGGGAATGAAAGACAAGAAAGCGAAAGAAAACAGAGTCAGACATAAAGTCTGGTAAGTTCAGTGACTTTCAGCATGTGAACAGGAAAAGCAACACGACTTGAATTAACTGAATACAAGATAATACCATGATGACAGGGCTAGCAAGATAACATAAGATTAACACAAGATATGCTAAGGCAAGATAAGGTATGCTCCACTACTTTCTCTGCTTTGCTATTACCCTGTTATTCTGGTTTCTATATCTCTGCACCGCATAACTAGTAATCTATATAAACTGATAAGAACAGATACGTGATCCCAATCCCCCGCAATTGTGGTTGTTTTCAGGGTACATCTATTATTTATTACCTAGATCTAATCTAGGGTTTTTCTATCGAGTGCTTCCCAGATTCAACTAGGGTTTACGCGACTTATCTAATGCTTCTCGGATTTTAGGGCTTACGCGACCTAGGTCCAACTAGGGATTATGCTACCTATCGAACGACGCCCCTACTCTAGGACACACTACCCAGAGCGGTATATGTTCCTAGACTTTCCCTACATATGTGTCGTGGATCGTTATCGCTATCTAGATGCACATGTCCTCTATATGTGCGACCCGAGTCTCATGGCAGGGAAAATTAAGAAACACGGAACTTGGTCAGGAGCTTTCAGATATCTGCAGATGTAGTTGCTAAGGTCTGTTTTTCCAGTGGCTATGGTCCCACCTGACCCCTCCCTCAACTAATGAAAGGCACACCTTGAAAAATGAGAACAATACGCAGGCCCCCCTATGCCCCACTAACCTATGGCCATCTGCAACCATAACCAGATAGCAAGTATATGGTCTGTTGGAGTTCTCCGCCTTTCCGCTTCACGTATCTCGGTTGACTCAAGATGGTAGGTAGACGACGAGTTGCTATCACAGGGCTACTGGTCTCGCCGAATCACGCTGGTCCATCCTAGTCTTTAGGTTGCCTTACATTGCAACCAAGGCATACACTTGGTTCTTCTAACGCAAACCTTAACCTCTGTGAGCCCAGGCGGATCATCTGCAGCCTCACAGAGGGATACCAAGAGTACACTCACGTCCCCTCGAAGCCGTGTGCTTCGTAACCCAGTTTGTTGGAGCCTTCTTTAAGATCAGATGGATGTTCGCTCCTTCTCATGTTCTACTAAGGTTTACTACTTAGTTCCCTGAACTAAGGTTTACAACTTAGTCCCTGAATCATCGTTTTCTTAACTAAGGCTTACAACTTAGTCCTCTTAACTAAGGTTTACTACTTAGTTCTTTTTCTCATCAAGTTGGATTGGTTAAGTGTCACTAGTCAATTCAAGTTGTCACGTTAAACTGGTTTAGTGTTACCAGTAGTTCATGTTGACTTAACCCTACCACCAATCAAGTTAAACTGGTTAAGTATTTCTTATTACTTAACCCCACCCCTTCATCTTGTATTGGTTAAGCGTCCCCTTTAACTTAACCCTAACATCTATTTAATTCACAAGTTCTAATGGTTAAGTATTGTCCCTTCATGTTTTAACATAACCTTGTTCATTTGTCACACTATGATGGCTAAGTGTTCTAAGTTTGCTTAACTCCACCTTCCAGTCTAGTTAACATGTTAAATTGGCTAAGTGTATTTTACTTAACCTCACCTTCTAGTCTAGTTAACATGTTAAATTGGCTAAGTGTATTTTACTTAGCCCCACCTTCTAGTCTAGTTAACATGTTATAACGGTTATTTAACCCCTACAAGTCTTGTCTTGTTAACATGTTAAGTTGGTTAAGTGTTCCTATGGACTTAACCCTCCAATTCTAGCTTAACTGTTTCTTAGCTTTAAATTATTCATTTAAAGCACGAACCGCTCACATTAGACAGATATTGTTGCGGTCACTGGATGTGCCGGTCGGTTTTAGGCAGATTTACACCGCAACTCAGTCTAACCTCGGGTCCTTTTGGGCTCAATGCTCTAACTACCCACATTAGATAGGTATTGTTACGGTTTCTGGATTTGCCGGGCGGTTCCGGGCAGTCTTATATCGTAACTCAACTAACCTCGGGTTAGGCATATTCGTCTTTCCTAGATTTACATATTTATCATGTTTGTCTATATGTAAATTGCTAACAACTCTTTTAAACAAATTTGGCCTATATCATATTCATTAATCATGCCTACTAACATACCTATATCCTAGGCCCAAATCTAGATTTACCAATCATTTAACCCAACTTGCAGTTTTATGCCAATTTAGATCTAGTATTCTCATTTACAGTTCATGTCAAAACTAGGTTTAATATTCTAGTTTACAGTTTATGCCCAAAACTTGGCTTACATGCCAATTCCATATTTTGCGGCCAATTAACAATTTACCATTATACGCCCAAGTCTAATATGCACGTAATATTTATAGCAAATTCAGATTTATATCAACATATTTATTATACCAAATTATAGAAATTAAGTTACACCCAAATTCCCCCGCTGTAGTCGTACGTATAACATGATTTCACAAGTTTCTAGGTACTTATGAAATGAAACTTAACAAAAGGAACAGGGGATAAGCACGAGAGTTTGACATAAAGAATATGCATACGAAAGCGAACCAAATACAAAGATAATGGTTCCAGTAGGTTTGATGTACATAGCGGTGAATAGGAATAAACTAGACAAGCTACATCATAAATATAAGATCAACATAATTTAGGGAATAGGCATAGGTGATTTGGTCCAACATAATGCCAGTTCGGTGTACAATATGATTTGCAACTATAGTGTTATGGGCATAAGCAACTAACCATACTAATCATAGGCAATTAACCACAATAGTCCTAGGCAATTAACCACAATAGTCACAGTCATGGTTTTATAGTTATGAATCATGGGCGATTAAACACAATAGTCATGGATAATTAACAAAAATAGTCCTAGGCAATTACCCTAAATAGTCATAGGCAATTAACTGTAATAATTTCAAAGTCGGGGTCATGGACAATAGTCTTATGTTCATAATCATATGCAATAATCTCATAGTCATAAACCATAGGTGATTAGCCACAATTGTCCTTGTCGTTGTCATAGGCAATAATCATATGTTCATAGTCATAGGCACAGTCTTATGTTCATAGTCATAGGCGCAGTCTTATGTTCATAGTCATAGGCATAGTCTTATGTAGTCATAGGCAATAGTTTCATAGGCCACGGTTTCATAGTCTTAGTCACAATAAGTTCTAGGCCATAATCGAGAATCAGATCCAAAGGCATATACAAGTATCGATTCAAACAAAAGGATTAGGCATATTCTCATATCCATTTAATTTCATGTCACAAATAGATCTAGGCATTCAAATCTAAAAAGTAACTGACTTACATTGATCGGTTTCAGAAAGGATAATCAAATAGCGTTAGTGATTTGCTATGATTTGCATGATGTTGCTCGCAACCGTTGAATTAGCCTTTGATTCCCTTCTTAAAGCTTTAATCTTGATTTGAATCGCCAATTTGCAATTCCTAGCCGTAGTCTTCAAGAAATAATCTTCGTATTTTATTTTAATTTATTTATTTCAATTATTACAGAGGCAGCATAAGGAGAGAATGAAATGGCGTAAAGAGAATGAGGCTAGGAGGCTGTATATATAGGATTAAGCGGACGAATCTAGACAAAAATTGTGACCAGATACATCAGAATGATCCCAGGCTCAGAACTGGGTTCTGGCACCAGGTCGACCCCCGGGTCGACCATAGGGTCGACCTGGTCCTTGGGAGGTCGACCATAGTGTCGACCCCCAGGTCGACCTGGTCCTGGGCAGGAAAATTCCAGCCCAGTCTGCGCTGGCATTTGAATTTGAATTTCGAATTCGAATTTTAAGCTGTTTTCGATTTTGAAATTTCCTGAAACTTCGGAGGGTCATATCTCCCTTATACGGACTCCGTTTCTCGAAAACTCGGACTCGTTTCCAAGCAGATTTTCGAGACGAACACAATGGCACAGCCCGTTTCCCCTTATTCTTATTTTAAAGTTTAATTCTGCCTTGATTTATGGTTTTAACATGTTATTAAAATACGGGTTGTTACATTCTCCCCTCCTTAAAGGATTTCGTCCCCAAAATCTTCTGGTTGAGAAGAATGCATCCTATCATCCAATCATTCATCTACTCAACCATTCAATCACAGGCATTCATTGTCCTTAAAAGATTTCTAATGTTATATGAACTTATGCAAGAGTGTGTGTATATGTACTTATCTAATGCAAAATCAGGCGGTCTACTAATTCAGTTGTGCGAATTATGTCAGTGCCATGCGTCCAATCATATATGCAAGCATCCCTAGTTATGTAAATACTACATGTGTGCATAGCCATTCAGTCATATGCAACATCCATATGATAACATATCAAGTTAAATCCGTTGAGCAAATACATATATGTGAATGCCATATGAAAGTGGCTGGGTCGTTCTAGCGCCTATGGTGTGTGTATGCATCCACGAGCAACCATTTGCAACCATCAATCATAACATGTTTCAAATACATGTTTCAAATACATGTTTTAAATAAATGTTTACATCCATTGGCTTCTACCTAAGGATCGATGATACATCATTAAGGATATACCTTAAAAGCTAGAAAGTATGCATAAAATTCCGAGAAAAAGAGATCAAGGATGTACCCTTAAGAAAAAGGATATGATGTGTGTATCTAGTCTTCAGTCTTCTAAGTCACATCTTCTTGAGCTTCACTATTCTGTACCTTATCTAATTAATCTTCACGATTGCGAAGCTTCTTGACCTCCATTTCCAAAACTGTCGTTGGCTTTTCATTGTCAACTGGATACATGCGGAAGTCTATCCCGCGTTTTAGGGGTAAACTCCTAACCTAATCAAGAACATCTGTGTACTCATGGACTACCCTAATGGATTGCAAATCATTGATAAATGCATTTAAGCGATTCTAGCTAGCTAAGCCTAATTGATTCTTCACACGGAATCTCCAGGGTATTTCTAAGGCAAGTCAAAAATCTAACTATCCTCCTTTCAGAATTACTAGCCAACCAACCCATGCCTAGAATCAACTCATAGCCCATGGAACCGAAAACATAAGCATTACGCTTAAACTCAACACTTAATATAGTTATTCTCAAATCCTTACAAACCAAAGGTAAACGGGCCGAACCACCAAATGGATTTGAGACACTAATGGGATCTTTTACTATACAAGTACTAAGGTGCAGAAACTCAACTATGGAAGTAGATATGAACGAATGCGAAGTGCTAAGATCAAAAGAGTAATAACTGGTTGATCAAAATGAAAAGCTAAACTTTTCCAACAGAGACTTTTATTATCTCTCTCTCTCAGGTATTCTGGTAGTGGAAGCATGCACTCTCCCTTCTGAAAATCCTGTCCCTCGTCCTTGCCCTTGTTGTTATACCATAAAGATACCTCCTCTCGTCTTAGGTTTTATAATTCCTTCTTTCTTCGTGAGTCGAGTTTATATTCATGAATTTCTCATCCTTGCGTTGAGCTCCCTAGCCAAATTCCCCCATCCTCGTCTTTTACCATCCCTGTGTAATCATGTTGACAAGTTTCTCAAAAGCTGCCTCTATCGCACGGAAAACTCTTCAAAGCTTGAAAGAAAACTAGCTGCAGGTGAAACTACTATGGCTATAGATGGAAGTCGGGTACTACATTGCCCTTCGATAGGTATCGTAGTCTTATCAAACCTACGGAACCGTGTCGCGATGAGGTTTCCTCCCAGAAAGCCAGGAGCCCCGAAGACTCAAGAAAGAAGGGGACAAAAATTCAAATAGAGGATCAAAAGATAGTGCGTATGGCCTTTGGGGAATATGCTTTTAAAACAAAACTTTTCTTTTGAAAATGCTTCTTTTAAAAACCATTTTGAAAATAATTTTTTTTTTTTCAATCTTTTATCTGATCCGGTAACCTTCAGCCCTGATACCACGTGTAACACCCCACACCCGTTATTGTCACCCACAAAGGGAATGCACTAAGTTCTGTGAAGCATTATAGGTAAAAGATGCAGATAAATTACAAGACAGACAAAATTAAAACAACGAAAAAAAATAAAACTTTACTTTATTGATAAAATATTTTGTACAATAATTGTTTTCCAATACCAGAGTATCTGTCTTACAAAATAAAGAAGCATAACATAACTTTTATATTCCCCAATGTAGCATGAGCCAGCAATAGCAATGGAAAAGTGAATCCCAGGAAAACTTCGACTAATCTTCAAGCTTGGAAAGAAAACTGAGCTAAGTAGTAACATTCCCACCCTGCGAACCTGTGGGGGGAACGAAAGACAAGAAAGCGAAAGAAAACAGAGTCAGACATAAAGTATGGTAAGTTCAGTGACTTTCAGCATGTGAATAGGAAAAGCAACACGACATGAACTAACTGAATACAAGATAATACCATGATGACAGGGCTAGCAAGATAACATAAGATTAACGCAAGATATGCTAAGGCAAGATAAGGTATGCTCCACTACTTTCTCTGCTTTGCTATTACCCTGTTATTCTGGTTTCTATATCTCTGCACCGCCTAACTAGTAATCTGCATAAACTGATAAGAACAGATACGTGATCCCAATCCCCCGCAATTGTGGTTGTTTTCAGGGTACATCTATTATTTATTACCTAGATCTAATCCAGGGTTTTTCTATCGAGTGCTTCCTAGATTCAACTAGGGTTTACGCGACTTATCTAACGCTTCTCGGATTTTAGGGCTTACGCGACCTAGGTCCAACTAGGGATTATGCTACCTATCAAACGACGCCCCTGCTCTAGGACAAACTACCCGGAGCGGTATAAGTTCCAAGACTTTCCCCACGTATGTGTCGTGGATCGTTATCGCTGTCTAGATGCACATGTCCTCTATATGTGCGACCCGAGTCTCATGGCAGGGCAAATTAAGAAACACGGAACTTGGTCGGGAGCTTTCAGATATCTGCCAATGCAGATGCTAAGGTCTGTTTTTCCAGTGGCTATGGTCCCACCTGACCCATCCCTCAACTAATGAAAGGTAAACCTTGAAAAATGAGAACTATATGCAGGCCCCCCTATGCCCCCACTAACCTATGGCCATCCGCAACCATAACTAGATAGCAAGTATATGGTCTGTTGGAGTTCTCCGCCTTTCCGCTTCACGTATCTCGGTTGACTCAAGATGGTAGGTAGACAGCGAGTTGCTATCACAGGGCTACTGATCTCGCCGAATCACGCTGGTCCATCCTAGTCTTTAGGTTGCCTTACATTGCAACCAAGGCATACCCTTGGTTCTTCTAACGCTGACCATAACCTCTGTGAGCCCAGGCGGATCAACTACAGCCTCACAGAGGGATACCAAGAGTACCCTCACATCCCCTCGAAGTCGCGTGCTTCGTAACCCAGTTTGTTGGAGCCTTCTTTAAGATCAGATGGATGCTCACTCCATCTCATGTTCTACTAAGGTTTACTACATAGTTCCCTTAACTAAGGTTTACAACCTAGTCCCTGAATCGTTGTTTTCTTAACTAAGGCTTACAACTTAGTCCCCTTAACTAAGGTTTACTACTTAGTTCTTTTTCTCATCAAGTTGGATTGGTTAAGTGTCACTAGTCAATTCAAGTTGTCACGTTAAACTGGTTTAGTGTTACCAGTAGTTCATGTTGACTTAACCCTACCACCAATCAAGTTATATTGGTTAAGTATTTCTTATTACTTAACCCCACCCCTTCATCTTGTATTGGTTAAGTGTCCCCTTTAACTTAACCCTAACAACTATTTAATTCACAGGTTCTAATGGTTAAGTATTGTCCCTTCATGTTTTAACTTAACCTTGTTCATTTGTCACACTATGATGGCTAAGTGTTCTAAGTTTGCTTAACTCCACCTTCCAGTCTAGTTAACATTTTAAATTGGCTAAGTGTATTTTACTTAACCCCACCTTCTAGTCTAGTTAATATGTTAAATTGGCTAAGTGTATTTTACTTAACCCCACCTTCTAGTCTAGTTAACATGTTATAACGGTTATTTAACCCCTACAAGTCTTGTCCTGTTAACATGTTAAGTTGGTTAAGTATTCCTATGGACTTAACCCTCCTATTCTAGTTTAACTGTTTCTTAGCTTTAAATTATTCATTTAAAGCACCAACCACTCACATTAGACAGATATTGTTGCAGTCATTGGATGTGCCGGTCGGTTCCGGGAAGATTTTCACTGCAACTCAGTCTAACCTTGTGTCCTTTTGGGCTCAATGCTCTAACCACCCACATTAGATAGGTATTGTTACGGTTGCTGGATTTGCCGGGCGGTTCCGGGCAGTCTTATACCGTAACTCAATCTAACCTCGGGTTAGGCATATTCTTCTTTCCTAGATTAACATATTTATCCTGTTTGTTTATATGTAAATTGCTAACAACTCTTTTAAACAAATTTGGCCTATATTCTTTTCATTAGTCATGCCTACTAACATACGTATATCCTAGGCCCAAATCTTAATTTACCAATCATTTAACCCAACTTGCAGTTTTATGCCAATTTAGATCTAGTATTCTCATTTACAGTTCATGTCAAAACTAGATTTAATATTCTAGTTTACAGTTTATGCCCGAAACTTGGCTTACATGCCAATTCCATATTTTGCGGCCAATTAACAATTTACCATTATACGCCCAAGTCTAATATGCATGTAATATATATAGCAAATTTAGATTTATATCAACATATTTATTATGCCAAATTATAGAAATTAAGTTACGCCCAAATTCCCCCGCCGTAGTCGTATGTATAATATGATTTCACAAGTTTCTAGGTACTTATGAAATGAAACTTAACAAAAGGAACAGGGGATAAGCACGAGAATTTGACATAAAGAATAGGCATACGAAAGCGAACCAAATACAAAGATAATGGTTCCAATAGGTTTGATGTACATAGCGGTGAATAGGAATAAACTAGACAAGCTACATCATAAATATAAGATCGACATAATTCAGGGAATATGCATAGGTGATTTGGTCCAACATAATGCCAGTTCGGTGTACAACATGATTTGCAACTATAGTGTTATGGGCATAAGCAACTAACCATAGTAGTCATAGGCAATTAACCACAATAATCCTAGGCAATTAACCACAATATCATAGTCATGGTTTCATAGATATGAATCATGGGCGATTAAACACAATAGTCATGAATAATTAACCAAAATAGTCCTAGGCAATTACCCTAAATAGTCATAGGCAATTAACTATAAAAATTTCAAAGTCATGGTCATGGACAATAGTCTTATGTTTATAATCATATGCAATAATCTCATAGTCATAAACTATAGGCGATTAGCCACAATTGTCCTTGTCGTATTCATAGGCAATAATCTTATGTTCATAGGCACAGTCTTATGTTCATAGTCATAGGCATAGTCATAGTCTTATGTAGTCATAGGCAATAATTTCATAGGCCACGGTATCATAGTCATAGTCACAATAAGTTCTAGGCCATAATCGAGAATCAGATCCAAAGGCATATACAAGTATCGATTCAAATGAAAAGATTAGGCATATTCTCATATCCATTTAATTTCATGTCACAAATAGATCTAGGCGTTCAAATCTAAAAAGTAACTGACTTACATTGATCGGTTTCAGAAAGGATAATCAAATAGCGTTAGTGATTTGCTATGATTTGCATGACGTTGCTCGCAACCGTTGAATTAGCATTTGATTCCCTTCTTAAAGCTTTAATCTTGATTTGAATCTCCAATTTGCAATTCCTAGCCGTAGTCTTCAAGAAATAATCTTCGTATTTTATTTTAATTTATTTATTTCAATTATTACAGAGGCAGCATAAGGAGAGAATGAAATGATGTAAAGAGAATGAGGCTAGGAGGCTGTTTATATAGAATTAGGCGGACGAATCTAGACAGAAATTGTAACCAGATACATCAGAATGAACCCAGGCTCAGAACTGGGTTCTGGCACCAGGTCGACCATAGGGTCGACCTGGTCCCTGAGAGGTCGACCATAGTATCAACCCCCAGGTCGACCTGGTCCTGGGCGGGAAAATTCCCGCCCAGTCTGCGCTGGCATTTGAATTTAAATTTCGAATTCGAATTTCGAGCTGTTTTCGATTCTGAAATTTCCTGAAACTTCGGAGGGTCATATCCCCCTTATACGGACTCCGTTTCTCGAAAACTCGGACTCGTTTCCAAGAAAAATTTCGAGATGAACGCAATGGCGCAGCCCGTTTCCCCTGATTCTTATTTTAAAATTTAATTCTGCCTTGATTTATGGTTTTTACATTTATTAAAATACGGGTTGTTACATCAAGTCAAAAAGGTGCGTCTTCAAACATTGAGAGAAGAATTTGAATATCTACATATGAAAGAAGGTGAACTTGTTTCTGATTATTTTTCAAGAGTTTTAGTTGTTACTAATAATTCGAAAAGAAATGGTGAAAAATTAGATGACTGATATTGGGCTCATGTCTTATTACCTTGGTATTGAAGTAAAACAAGAAGATGAAGGCATTCTAATCACTCAAGAAGGCTATGCTAAGGAAATATTGAGAAAGTTCATGATGGATGACTCTAATTCAGTTTGTACGCCAATTGAATGTGGAATCAAATTGTCAAGGCATGAAGAAGGAGAAAAAGTAGACTCTACACTTTTCAAGAGCTTGGTTGGCAGCTTGAGATATTTAACGTGCACAAGCCCCGACATTCTATATGCGGTTGGAGTTGTGAGCCGATACATGGAGAATCCAACAAGAACACATTTGAAGGCAGCAAAGATGATTCTTCGCTATGTTAAAGGGACAACAAATTTTGGTTTGTACTACTCTGTTTCTGAAAATTATGATCTTGTCGGATATAGCGATAGTGATTGGAGTGGAGATATAGATGATCGGAAAAGCACAAGTGGTTTCGTGTTCTACATAGGAGACACAACTTTCACACGGATATCGAAAAAACAACCAATTGTCACACTTTCCACGTGCGAAGCAGAGTATGTAGCTGCTACTTCATATGTTTGCCATGCAATTTGGTTAAGGAACTTGCTAAAAGAATTAAATTTGCCACAAAAGGAGCCAACCAAGATTTTCATGGATAATAAGTCAGCAATTGCTTTGGCCAAAAATCCAGTCTTTCATGATCGAAGCAAACATATTGATACATGCTATCACTACATTAGAGAGTGCGTCACTAGAAAGGAATTGCAGCTAGAGTACGTGAAGTTCAATGATCAAATTGCTGATATTTTCACTAAGCCGCTCAAGTATGAAGACTTTATCAGGTTGAGGAATTTTCTTGGAGTCACAAATCAAGTTTAAAGGGGGGTTGCAAAAGGAAAATAATAAAATGATTTGTTTCCCATTTTTCTAGAATATTCTTGTATTGTTGAGAGAGCTTTTGAAATTTCTATTATTTAGGAAAACATATTTTTCCATATATATTTAGATATATTTCTAGGATATTGCAAATCTAGAATGATCCATTGTATGCTATAAATATATGCAATTAATATAAGAGCTCTCTCCTCATTTGTATTAAGCAAAAATAAAGGGAAATAAAAGCAAAGCAAAGAAAGTTTTCTTCTTCTAACAAAATTCCTTTTTTTTCTTATAATTTCTTCCTCTTCCTCCTCTAAAATTTCCAACAATATGGTCATCACTTTCCCATTTCGGTATCTGACCCATTTTTACTTAATATAGTTTCAATAAAAAAAATTAAGTGCAACAAGCAGCAGAAGGGGAGGCTGCTGCAAATATTTGAAGGGGCAAAAAATAAGCTTTTTAATTGGTAATGGCAACAGTTGGTTGTTTGGAAAATATTTTAAATCTTATCATGCGTATGGTGAATTTATCAGTAACAGAGTTCATGAGTGCAACAGGAGAATGATTGGAGGTAGGTTGAGTTTGAGAGACTTAGGGAGATTGGTCGTTCTTAGCTGTAGGGCAGCGAAGATTGTATAGCGAATTAGGGTTAAATGGCAGGGAATTGAAGGTGTTATGAGGCAGGCATTTTGATGAAGAAGGCAGTAGTTTGGAGTTTATATTTTGTTGATGAAATGTTGAAATGGATGAGATTTGGCAGTTGGTGTTCAAGAGGTGATTTAGTATTTCGAAAATATAGTGCTCCATCCTGTAAGATAAAACAAACTTTTACTGGCTTACTTAAATTAATGAATTGTTGAAGTTAATATCGAATAATATGAAAGAGATCAGCGAGAGTTTTCTCTGTTTTATCCCACCATTCATGAAAAATTATTTTCTATTGATGATAACAAAATTTTATATTATTGACATTTCACGTCATGAAAATTGGAAAAAAAGGCATTTGTATCAAATATCCCTCAATGCAGGACTGACCTTCGACACTATATCGGTTGCATGAAATAGAAATGATGACCATCAAAATTGCCCAAAAGGGTCCAGAATTTTGCAAATGGGGCCACCACTAGAGCCACTGCAAGTAGATATGAAAGTTAGGAAACAAACGAGTGTAATAAGATCATTAACCAATGCCGCATGATACATATAATGTCTCTAATTAATATATCACATATATTAATCAATTCAAGACCTATCAATCTAAACAAAATCTACCTTATTAACATACAAATTTTAAACTAATATATTGGACATCCAGACGCTTTAACTATTGACACGCTTTTTGGTCAAAGCCGTCCTACATGAGATTTCTGGTTAGCAATGTGCTCAAGCATTGAGAACATCGTCAGAAAGCGTAAAGCGATTTGGTCAAAGTCGCACCACAAACACTAAATGACCTGAAACTCCTACCAGATGACCTCTTTTGGTCCCGGAAATGCCGATTATGGTGCCTTGCACGGTAATTCTTGTAGATCTCTGAGTTAGCTTCAGGTACAACTTTCGTTTGGTTCAAAACGAACTTACGATTTGAAAGTTACGCCCATTTCCGTGAACGCATGCATAACTGGAATAACTTGGATTTTTGGGCATGGCAAAACCCTGAATCAGATCGAGCATATCTAGTCGAATCGGATCCAACCCGACCCTGCTTCCTGAAGGGAGGCTTAGCACGTGGATCTCTGGCATTCGCAATTGGCTCGGATCGAAGGGAGGAAGAACTGATCCGCCTAGAGTATGGTGAAGTGATCCGGCATTGGACTGATGGCATAGGTTCGAGATGAATCGGTTTGGGTTGGACTCTACCCAACCTGCCTGGGCCGAATTCTACATAGCATTGTTTGACTTATTCTTATGTAATAATCGCCTCCTACTTATATGATTGACTTCCACTTAGCATAGCACAATTTTGAGAGCATGTCTCCACTACTTTCTGAGATTGCCTCGGGTCGGATGCCAGGTCTTGATACGTGGCATCCGACCTGGAGCATCTCCACCCCTGTAAATACGTTGTTTAAAGGATTTTGATGGGACTTTTTGGCACTAACTCTTTACGGCTTCCACCATTGTTCCACGCAAGGCCATTGGACAACATAGAAGCCAAACTCCACATGATAACCCAAGGATTTCGTGTATAATCTTCTGATTTTTTACTTCTTTCCATTGTAAATACTAGTACGTCGTGTATAAACCCGAGTGAATTGTACTTGTAACTTCTTAGGATTTAAGAAGAGATAAAGTGGATGTAGGCTTGGTTTGAGCCGAACCACTATAAAAACCTCGCGTGTCTCCTGATATTCACTGTTTTCTACATTATGTGATCTGTGATTTGTGATTGTGAGGACTTCACAATACATTGGGGTTTTAGTACCAAATTTTTGTCTAATACTAACATTACAGGAGTCTAGTTCTTTCCTTTAACATCTGGTGTTTGAGAGGTGATTTGGTTGTCGAAGCAGGTAGATGAAGTGAGTGTCGGTTTTCTATAGTGTATTGTTGGACTTGGTTTTGTATATGATGGAGGCGGGTTGTTTTGCTGAAGTAGTGGAACTGGAGTGAGAAGAAGGGTGATGTATATTGAGGTGTTTGAGTTATAGCTGATGGATGCTTGTTGTGGTTGAAAGGACTTACAGGAGTAGGAGGTAGTGGGATGGTGTAGGCAGTTTGGAGGTGATGAGAAAGGGAGGGACTGGAAGAAGTGAGGGGTGATTGAAGTCGAATGATGGTGGGTTTCTGGTATAAAGAGGAATGAACTGCTAATTCCTAATACCAATTAGGGTGAATAGTGAGTTAAGTTAATTGAGGAAAGGTAGTAAATTTGTATCTAGTTCTGAAATGTTGAGGTCAGAAAGATGGTTGTAGGAGCTTAGTAAATGCAGTGGATGGAGGAGATGGTTGGTGGGAGAAGATCAAGCCATTATGGGACGTCAAGCAACAGGCAACTCACTTTTCTCTCTTAAAGAGAAAATGGTCCACAACTTTAGCAATAAAACAGTGCATTTTGGTATGATAACTATTTCCTATTTACAGCTGTATTTAAAGTACATAATTGTATCGAGTATTAATTCACTTGTTCTTTAGATAATCTACTCATTTTTTCCCAAAGTTCAAACTGGGCTATTTTTTTCCTGTTCATTTTTGTGCATTATATAGTTTGGTATATGCAGATCATTTTAAATTAACTATTACATTTTCTTGTAATATTACCTGTGTTTGCAACATTCTGGAGTAATGGATTATGTATATTATGTGATGAGGTATATGCACGACATAGTTAAAAAGTACAATGAAAGCATCGATTTTAAAAAAGGTACTACTTAGCTTTGTTTCATTCCTAACTATTATATGTTAAATAATCATATGAGAGTAATGTTAGGAAATAATGTTCTCTTACAAAATTACAGGTTTTCGTAGAAAATAGTTCTTATACTCAAAAAGAGATAGATGAGGTTCGGGATATCTTAGCCAATTATACGTCTGATCAACGTATATACGAAGTCATAAGTATACTAGATAGATATTGAATCACACTCTAGTCGCTTGAAGATGATTTTGTTGATGACCGCAGCATCATCAGTATGAATTTTCGAGTTTTGAAAGTGGGATGACTATATGATTCCGATTAAAACATCAATATATACTTAAACCAATTTAGATAAGTGTTTGAAATTGTTTGGTAAATTGATGTGAACTTAAATAGAAAAGTGAAAATTTGATTGGGTTACAAGAATTATACTAGGTAAACTTGTAAGTAAGGGATAAGCCAGTAAAGAATTTTGAGAAAGTGCATTTGTGATATAAAAAAAAGGTTTTGTAAAGATGTATAATTTGAAAACTCAAATCAAAATTTTGAGTAAGAATTGGTAGTTACTTTGGAATTAATTTTGAAAGAGTATATTTTGAATATAAAGGAAAAGGATCTTTGAAAATATTTAGAAATTAAAAATTTGAGCACGGACATCTTGTAATTGGAATTTTTAGTTGATTGAAAGGCTTATATGTAAATTTGTAATTTACTTAAGCAATCCAAATATAAAAGGTAGTTTAGGCATGATATAAAGTCTAAGTTGGAATTAATCAATCAGGATATCTGATAGTTAGTCCTCCCCAACTGATTAAATTTAGAATGCAAATATATTAAGAATTTAGTTTCACAATATGACTATAAGATATTTGATGATATTTTGTTTAAGGACTACGGTGGTTAAAGATGTTAATAAAAATATTTCTAAATGGTTTCCCTAAAGTTTGAAGGAAATAAGTTTTGTAGCCTTGAATTTGGAATAATTAATGAGAATAGCAAAAACTATATAAGGAATTAAAATATGGGATTATCGACAATTTTGGATAGATGATAAGTTCTAAAGTATATTGTGGTTACAAAAAGGAACTGTTTAAGTAAGCATGAGTACCTTGTGAATTAAGTTTCACAATTTGATTAAAGAATATTTGGCAAGCTGGAATAGTAAGAAGAAATTACCTAAACTAAAATGTTTAGATAAGTTGAGTTTTGAGGATCGAGTTTTACGTGTAAAGAATAATAGTAAGTTTGGAGAATTGAAAGGGAATAAGTCCCATAACCATTGTATTTGCAAGATAAGATCAAAGAGAATAATTTATACCTCTGAATTTTCTGGAAGGCAGTAAATGGTTAAGTATAAGTAATTCGTCCAGTAAACGATGAATCGAATATAACGGGCAATTGGAAGTTATCGCTGGAGGACATGATAGATATGGTTGTCCATTAGAATATTCTACCCGGTATATTCATTATGGGAACAACGAACTTTGGTATAAAGAAATTCAATCTTGAGCTTGAAAATCTACAAGACGTCGAATGAGTAGTTGCGATTCCTTTTCCTTCTCGAGGACGAAAAGTTTTAAGGGGGAGGGGGTGAATGTAACGATCCAGAATTTTTAACCAATTTAAAATTAGAATTTTTATTACTCAATTTGAATTTAAATTTGAATTTGGCATAAATACATATGGTTAAGTATATTTAATAATTTTGATTAGTTATATGACAGATTTTATTTGAATTATAAATTTAACGGATGAGAATGAATATTAATAAGTTTGGATTTATTACCAATATTTGTCGTTCGATCGGATTTGTCAAACCATAACATGAATTAGTAGCATTAGAATAAGTGTTACCTTTAGTTTTCATAGCATTTTAAGGGAAGCTGCTACCTAAAGTTAACTCTCCTTCTTAAGACAATTGTATGGGCACTTGTAATTTTACATGCAAGCTTTCATACATGGTTTCCACTTGTCCCTTTATGTGTCTTTACCTCCTTACTCCTCCTTTCCTATATGACGAGCTCTTTACTTCATTTTTTATCATCCATTTTCATTTTTCCTATCTTCCTTCTTCTTCTTAAGCTTATGGCCATGGTTTCCAAGGCATAAGTCTTCCTCTTTTCCATCACCACCTTGCCAAAGTTCATCACCATCCTCCTGCTCCTCCTCTTATCATTGAGAGAGAAAGAGATTAGTGTATATATATATATATATATATTGGTGAAGAAGACGTTGCAGCGAAATATTGTCCAATGGTTCGCTCAGCTAGGATCGCCTATCAAGAAATTTGAAAAGCTGTTTGGTGAGAACTCTTTAACCACAGTTTATATATTTAATTAGTAGTTAGACTAATATAAATATAGTGATGAATTATTAGTGGTTAATGATGACTGATGTTTGTTTTGATGGATGATGGATTAAACACACACACACACACTATTAAGCGTTAATGTTATAACACTTGTGCACAATTATGATTTATTTAATTATGTTGATGATGGTTGCTATGGATGTTTGTAATAGTTGTTGATGTTGTTGCGCACACAGTATGACACAACAATTATGGTATCACATTGGTGATCGACAAATCTCCTTCGTAATTAGAAGCAATATTATTATTGAAATTGAAGGTTAATAATTAGAAAAGACACATATGTATAAATTCATATACATTGATAAAGTTCCTTGAAAATGAATAAATAAATACCGGAACATTCTAGGATGACAGAGAGGATAATGTCTAGGCTTGGGTTTGGAAATAAAGTTTCCTGCTCTCTGGCTATCCCTAACTGATCCGACGAATGGGATGGTTAATTTGAAATTTGAATTTAGAAATGAATTGGAATTTGATTTATTAAGTAAAAAATAAAAGTTGAATTTTGAACCCAAAATAATGTAGAAAGTCAATGTAAATTACTTTAAATGATTTTAAAACATTGTATAAGTATATAATGGTTTTCTAAGGTATTTTGAAGTATTGAAGAATAATTTCTATTTCGGTCAAAATAGAGCTTGTCGCACAATGGCAAATTCGCGTGTTTTAGTTACAAATTGTAAATGCTATAACTTTTGCAATCCAAATCGGATTTCCATGAAATGAAAAACATTTTATTTCCATTAATAAGAACTTTCAAACGAGTGAAAGCAGATTTTAAATTCGAGTTATAATTTTCAAGTTATGTTTGAAACCATTTTGGAAAAGGTCGTTGTAAGAACAATTGTTGACCATAACTATAAACAACTATTTTTAAATGTTTAAAAATATGGAAAAAAATGTAAAATCATTACAAATTATGAAAAGGTGTTTTGAATTGTAAAGTTTAAGTTTTGGCTAAGATAAATGATATTTTGATCAAAATAATTAAGACAATTGTAACCCTTTTGTAACACTTTTGAAATGCTATTGTAACACTTCCTTCGAAAACAATCTATTTTGAAGTTTTAACCCGTAAACTATTTTCCGAGCTATAAGTTATGATTTGTGGAATATTTTCAAAGGTTTAAAAGTACTAGAAATATTTTATATGGAATTTTAATTGATATTAATACGGGTTTTCAATTTTAAATAATTAGATATGGTTGGAGATAAATCTTCACATGTTTGATATTAATTCGATAGATGATGACTCTTACTATTTGAGGAATTTAAAAGGTAGTTCACTGTTATTCCGCTTATAGTGTGAATTGGATATGGAGATTAATATTGAGGATAAGTTAATGGTATTTCTATCCAGGTCTAATGTCAAAGAGTTGGATAATTCTTTTAATTAAGATAGGGGTTTCCTAATCGGATTGAGATAAGTTGGATAGAAATAATCTTCGAATATTTGATATGAAATTCAGTGGTGTAAATGTATACTATTTCAGGAATTTGGAAGATTTTATTATATCGTGATTCCACTTATAGTATTCGTTGATTATGAGAATTGATATCGAATATAAGTAGATACAATTTATGTGAACTTATGTTCAATATCGATTGATTTGGGTTTTGTTGTGAATCGTATCTTCAACAATATCATTCTTGAAACCCAATGAGATTGTGTAATGACCCATATTCTACACATCATAGGATCGTAGAATATTTATTTCTTTCCCGTATGAAGTCATATGGTCATGTAACTTTGGGAAACATCCAATAGAGTCATTTCCCATGCTTATGATTTTTGTCGATTTTTAAATGACCATTTTGCCCCTAGTTGGTACTGTTTTGGCCATAACTTTTGATTGGAAAGGAATTTTGACCTGAAACCACTTCCATTAGATTCATTTGATGGTTTACCTTTCCGTAGAGTGGTCATAATAGCCAAACGGACTTACCGTTTGGGAGATATGGCTGAAACAAGGTTTGGAGGGTGAAAAACTGCTTAACCGGGCCAAATCGGGTGGTTAGTGAGTAGGCCTATGACCCATTTCGGGATTAGGGTTATGGGGAGGCTGAAATGAGATAGAGGATCATTCCATTTCAGTTTTATAGCCTCCACTTATCACCAAGGAACCCTAAAAAATGGCCTCCAACCTCTAAATCACCTCCAAATCATCTTTTGGTCAAGGATTAAGCTTAGCAACCCCTAATCAAGGAAGATCTTCACCAAAGCAACATAGGAGCTACTGTTTGGCATTGAGATTCACATCAAATCAGAGAATTATTTCAGATCTTAGTTTATTTGTGGCTAAGGTGAGTGATTTGCATAGTTTTGCACTAATTATGGCTAATTAGGGGTGATTAGTGTTAATTAGCGAATTTAAACATGATAAAATTCTGGAAAAATGTTTATAAAATTCGGAATGATGTTTTAGACCTCTGATATGAATTTGGGTTAATTTGGTTAAGTTTTGCTAATCCTATCATTAGTTTCACCTAAACATGCTTAAGGGGGAAATATGGGATTCTGGGTATGTTTGATCCATTTCTACCTATCATATAGATGTTTTGATATTTGTGGTTGATTATGTATGTTGCTATGACTGTGTGGTATGCTTTGTGATTGATTAGAATAGTTAGAATGGTCGAAAACGCCGTCGAATGGCGTAAACTGCTCGCTGGAAGAACTGCAAGAAATTGCAGGTAGGATCGGATCGGACCCCCTTTACCCGACCCGAACCGATCGTGGGCACATGCCACGATCCGAATCGAGGACACGATCCGATGGGAAGAAGAGCACGAGCCCGAACCGCGCCAGCAGCCCCAACCCGACCCGTCCATGAAGGGTGAGCACGATCCGTCGACCTGGAGAAGCGCTTTCCGACCCGAACCGTTTGAAGGACCACGACCCGATCCGAAGGAACTTGTCACGAACCGATCCGTGGCGATGGACTTGGAGACCCCGATCCGATCCGCTGAGGGGTACTCGAACCGATCCGATGGAGCTGGAGGACCACGAGTTGATGGCGCGACCCGATTCGAATGAAGGAACTCGATCCGAACCGTGGTGACGAGGAAACAGGACTCGAACCGATCTGATCTGAAGGCTACGACCCGATCCGATTCGATGGTAATGACCAATAACCCGAGATGCAAAGGTAGTCCAAATGGAAGTTAGAGCTCAGGATCCCGGAACCAATTGGGAACCAATGAGTTCACTTCATGGTTGGACTTTGCTGCGGGACGTGTGCTAAGGAGTTGTCGACGTTCATAACTTCGATTCACCACTAGAAAGGAATGATGGGCTACTTATCAGTGCAGTAGGGTCATTATGACCTGAGGGGCAAAGTGATGGTAGCAAGACTCCGTTATCAGTGCAGTAGGGTCATTATGACCTGAGGGGCAAGGTGATGCGTAGTAAGACTATGAGCCAGCGCAGATGGAGTGAATAACTCCATGGGGCAAGTGGACATAGTAAGGATTAGTAAGGCTATGAGCCAGTGCAGTGGGGTTCTTGTGACTCCATGGGGCAAAGTGGACATAGCGAAGGATTTGTGGCTACGTTATCAGTGCAGTGAAGCCATTTATGACTTCATGGGGCAATGTGATCGTAGCAAGGTATGTTGGGTGATCGAAGTGGTGAATATCGTATGCTTTACGCACTGAGTGAGAGATGTGAGGATGGATGCTATGTTTGATTGTTTGCCATCATTATGACATGCACACCTCCCCCACCTCCGTATCTTTACACTGTTTGATATGGTACCTTAGAGTGTTGTACAGTATGTAGTGCTAACTCTTTGGTTGCAGGTCCAGGTTCAGGTATGTTTTAGTCTACCTGTTATTGTTCACTTTAGATGCTTATCGCTCATACCAGGCTTTATGTCTGACCCAGAGTTTTATGTCTCCTCTTATTACTCTGGGTGCTCACACGAGCAGATTAGAGACAGGTTAGCTGGTGATGCGCGAGTAGCTGATTCTGAGGCGGGCAGGAGGCTTCCACGTATGATATATATATACACATTCTCCCTGTGTCGTTGGTGGTCGCTACTTGGGCATTAGTAGTGTACCTCATTTGTCTTACTTTTGCTTTGAGACAGTTTGAAAGTTGTAATAAGCTGTATTCTGAATTTCCGCTGCTATGATGTTTAATTCTGATTTTCAGCTTATGCACTATCTCTCCTATTTTATGTCAAGTATGTTATTATTATATTTTGTTCTATGCGCTGTGAGACATTCTACAGGTTCTTTGTATGTTCATTTCCTTCTTCCTTTTTCTTCTAGCGACCCGTTCCATGCTAACTGTACATGTGTACAGCGCACTTTTGGAGTAAATGTCGGTTGGTGCGGGGCGGGCCGTCACACTTGGTATCAGAGCTCTAGGTTGCGTAGTTAACCTAGGGAAAGACACTAGGGAGAGATAGTACGTATATGAGAGCGCGTATTTGTGATTACTTTGGTTTTCAAAAGCTATGTATATATACTATTAGTAGTATAAGAATGAAGTCGCACTGCACTAGAACCATTATGGGGTCGTTAATCGTTTCCCTTTTTCAGATTGACGATGAGCTGAGATACGAGAGGTGCTGGTAGAGGGACCAACCAAGGGAATGCCGCTGACATGAGGGCGATGTTTACTAACCTCATGAGAGACATGCTTAGAGAAGTGCAAGGGGCAGTTCCCAATCCCGGAGTTGGTGTTGGCCTAGTAGTGCAGGCGCCTAGGGTCGATTTCGCTAAGTTGTGCAAAGATTACACTAATCTTGGTGGGAAGCCGTTCCACGGGACGGAGTCGGCCACAGATGTTCAGGACTGGATGGATAGTTGTGACCGTATCTTCGATGACTTGGGTCTTGAGGATGCGATGAAGAGAAGGCTAGCATCTCTTCAGCTGCAAGGGCGAGTGATGAATTGGTGGAATGCCATTAGAACAGCTACTCCAAAGGACCAGGTTACTTGGGATCAGTTCAAGGCTCGCTTTAGCTAGAAGTTCATTCCCGCTGCCCAGAAGTCAGTGTTGTTTAAGAGGTTCTTGGAACTTAAGCAGAACGGAAGGGCAGTTTCTGATTATATTGCTGAGTTCGACACTTTGTCGAAGTATGGACTGTCTCTTATCGATACTCCTGAGAAGAAGAATGAGAAGTTCATCACTGGTTTAGATGGATATTTGGGGGAAAGGCTTATTAACCACATCGATGAGACTTTTGAATCGATCATGAGGAAGGCTTTGAGATCAGAGAGTCTTTACCCTAAGTCAAAGACTGAGGCTGCATCTGCAGAAGGGCCAAAGCCGCAAGCAGGCGGTGGAGGCAAGAATAACTCTCATAATAAGAGAAAGCAGGACCAATCAAAAGGTGGCCAGAAAAAGAGCAAGAAGGATGTTGAGTGCTTCAGCTATGGTAAGAAGGGCCATTATGCTAAAGAATGTTGGGCCAAGCCAGCGGAAAGGAAGTGCTACAACTATGGTCAAGTGGGACATCAGAAGGATAAGTGTCCGCAACCTCTTAAGGAGAAGCAGATTGTGAAAGCATATGCTATTGATGCTGTTCCTTCTTCGTCGAATGCCCCAACTGCGGCGGAGAAAGGAAAGAATGTTGTTATTCAAGGTATGCTTTCTATTTATGATATACCAGTTCGAGTTTTGTTTGATACTGGGGCTTCCCATTCCTTCATATCTAGTGACCTGGTAGATAGGTTGGGACTGGAACCCGAGATAGTCGATAGACCATTGATTGTGACGAACTCGATTGGTGGTTCGACTAGTCTTAGTATGATTTGCAGGAATTTGGTCTTATCGAGTCATGGATGTATGTTTGTATGTGATTGCTTTGTTTTGGGCTTTACTGGGTATGGCATTATATTGGGAGTCGATTGGCTCCAAAGATACGGGGTGGTGGTAGACTGTGAGGGCTTTTTGGTGACAGTGAGGGCGGATGATGGGCGGAGGGTAGTGTTTGGTAGCCTACCTAGTGATGGGGTTATGGCTAGTTTTGTAAATTCCCTCGACATCCCGCGGGATGAGTTGTCAGATGTGCCCGTGGTTGGCCAGTATCCGTACGTCTTCGAGGAGGTGACCGGGCTTCCACCACACCGAGAGATTGAGTTCCGTATTGATTTAGTGAAAGATGCCAGACCTATAGTGATGCCACTTCGTCGTATGGCACCAAGGGAGCAGCGAGAGCTCAGGGTGCAAGTCAGCAATCTTTAAAAGAAGGGATTTATTAGAAGGAGTGTCTCCGAGTGGGGAGCACCAGTTGTGTTTGCCACTAAGGCAGATGGTTCCCTTCGTTTGTGTGTGGACTATCGCGGGTTGAATAAGGTGACGAGGAAGAATAAGTATCCTCTACCGCGGATAGATGATTTGTTTCATCAACTGGAAGGAGCTAGAGTGTTCTCCCAGTTGGACCTCGCGACAGGATTTCATCATCTTAGGGTAGCAGATGATAGTGTTCCGAAAACGGCATTTAGGACGCCGTCTGGATTTTATGAGTGGTTGGTCATGCCATTTGGGTTGACCAATGCACCAGCCTATTTTGTGGATCTTATGAATCGAGTATTCAGAGATCAGTTGAATAAGTTTTTTCTTGTGTTCGTGGATGACATCCTTGTTTACTCAAGGACAGAGGAGGAACACAAGGGACACTTGAGGATAGTAATGGAGGTGTTGAGGAAACACCAATTGAAAGCGAAATTCTCTAAGTGTCATTTTTGGAGAAGAGAAGTGAGATTCTTGGGTCATGTTGTTTCAGAGAGTGGTATTGCCGTGGACCCTGCGAAGGTGGCTACGGTACAGGATTGGCCTACACCCAAGAATGTAACGGATGTAAGAAGTTTCTTGGGATTAGCTGGATATTATCGTAAGTTTATTCAGGACTTCTCCAAGATAGCAGCACCGTTGACTCAGTTGACTAAGAAGAATCAGTCCTTCGTCTGGGACGGAGTGTGTTAGGATGCCTTCAAGAGTCTAAAAGAGAGGTTGACGCGTGCGCCAGTGTTAGTCATTCCTAAAGGGAATGAAGAGATGACGGTATACACAGATGCTTATGGTACCGGACTGGGTGCAGTATTGATGCAAGGAGGTAGGGTTGTAGCTTATGCTAGTCGACAGCTAAAGCCGCATGAGAAGAAGTATCCTACCCATGATTTGGAATTGGCAGCGATTGTGTTTGCGCTGAAGATGTGGAGACACTATCTCTTGGGAGAAAGATTTGAGTTGTTTACCGATCATAAGTCGTTAAAGTATCTCTTCTCCCAGAAAGATCTGAATCTCCGTCAGCAGAGATGGTTAGAGTTCTTGGCTTTGTATGGTTTTGATATCGCATACACACCTGGGAAGGGTAATGCGGTAGCCGATGCCTTGAGTAGGAGGCATGCCAGCTTAGGGGCAATGTTTCTTGAATGGAAGCAACTGGAGTATATCGCGGGGTTTGATTTCAGACCAAGGTGCGAATTGGATCCAGTTATGCTAGCTAGTTTGACTATCAGACCCACTTTGATAAAGCGGATTAGTTCCAGTCAGAGGGACGATCCTAATCTATTGGAAATCATCTCCAAGTTAGAGATGGGTATAGATGAGGAGATGAATGTGTATGGGCTTGATCGAGATGGATGGCTTCGAAAGAATGGAAGATTTGTTGTGCCCAACGTGCATGGTTTGAGAGATGAAGTGCTTAGAGAATATCATCACTCGAAACTGACTATACATCCCGGTGGTAATAAGATGTATCGAGACATGAGACAGACTTACTACTGGGAAGGGATGAAAAGAGATGTTGGGAAGTTTATATCCAAATGCATGAATTGCCAGCTAGTTAAAGCCGAGCAAAAGAAGCCTAGTGGGTTGTTGCAACCATTAGAAATTCCCGAATGGAAATGGGAGCAAGTTTCGATGGATTTCATTGATGGCTTACCAAGGACTAGATCGGGATATGATAGCATTTGGGTAATTGTGGATCGATTGACTAAAAGTGCAAGATTTATACCAGTCAAATCGACCAGGACGGCAGCCAAGTTGGCAGAATTGTATATGAAGTGGGTAGTGAGATTTCATGGAGTACCCAAAAGCATTGTGAGTGACCGAGACCCGTTGTTCACTAGTGGGTTTTGGAAGAGCTTACAAGAGGCTCTAGGGTCAGAATTACATCTCAGTACCGCATATCATCCTCAGACCGACGGTCAGACGGAGAGGGTGAATCGTATATTGGAAGATCTCTTGAGAGCTTGTATATTGGATTTTGGTGGATCATGGGATGACCATTTGCATCTAGTAGAGTTTGCATATAATAATAGCTACCAATCCAGTATCGGTATGGCTCCATATGAAGCTTTGTACGGAAGACCGTGCAACTCACCATCATGTTGGATAGAGACTGGCGAGAAGTTTGTGCTTGGACCAGATGTGGTGAGGGAAACTTCAGATAAGATTAAGGTCATTCAACAACGAATGAAAGCTGCCCAAGATAGACAGAAGAGTTATGCTGATAAGAGGAGAAGAGACTTGAAATTCTCCGTTGGTGACTTGGTGTTTGTCAAGATCTCTCCGTTAAAGAGCGTGATTCGATTTGGCAGGAGAGGCAAGTTAGCACCAAGATTTGTTGGCCCATTCCCTATTCTTGAACTAGTCGGGAATTTGGCATATAGAGTTGGCTTACCAGAGAAGATGGCGGGAGTTCACAATGTATTTCATGTGTCCTAACTAAGGAAGTTCGTTCACGACTCAGATATGACTATTTCACCTGATCAGTTTGAGGACTTCGAAGTAGAACCCTAGGCGGTTGGGAACCGCAAGCCGATTCATATTGTGGGGCATGATACGAAGCAACTTCGAAGGAAGGCGGTGAAGCTAGTCAAGGTTCAGTGGGGCGAGGACGAGAATGATTGTACTTGGGAAACAGAGGAGAGCATTAGGGAGGCATATCCAGAACTCTTTGCCTGGTAAGATTTACTTTGCAATTTAGTTTTCCGCATGCTAGGGTAGACTTGTTTTGCTTGTTGCACGTTTGATTGTTGTTTTATGATTGATAGGCATGCGGGACCTTTGTGTGTGTTTGGATTAGGGAATTTCGGGGGCGAAATTTCTTAAGGGGGGGAGAGTGTAATGACCCATATTCTACACATCATAGGATCGTAGAATATTTATTTCTTTCCCGTATGAAGTCGTATGGTCATGTAACTTTGGGAAACATCCATTAGAGTCATTTCCCATGCTTATGATTTTTGTCAATTTTTAAATGACCATTTTGCCCCTAGTTGGTACTGTTTTGGCCATAACTTTTGATTGGAAAGGAATTTTGACCTGAAACCACTTCCATTATATTCGTTTGATGGTTTACCTTTCCGTAGAGTGGTCACAATAGCCAAACGGACTTACCGTTTGGGAAATATGGCTGAAACAAGGTTTGGAGGGTGAAAAACTGCTTAACCGGGCCAAATCGGGTGGTTAGTGAGTAGGCCCATGACCCATTTCGGGATTAGAGTTATGGGGAGGCTGAAATGAGATAGAGGATCATTCCATTTCAGTTTTCTAGCCTCCACTTATCACCAAGGAACCCTAAAAAATGGCCTCCAACCTCTAAATCACCTCCAAATCATCTTTTGGTCAAGGATTAAGCTTAACAACCCCTAATCAAGGAAGATTGTAATGACCCGGATTTTTAGCAACTTTGGTTATCGGCATAAGCTCGATGTCGATAACCAAAACGTCGAAAAATCCTGGTAATTAGTGAAAGAAATTAGAGGGTGAGGAAAGATAAGATAGAAACTTAGAATAGAAGAAGAAGAAGAACACCATATCAGAGTAACACGAATCTCACAGCAGAACGAATAAATATATTTCATAACATAACTTTGAAATACAAATCTGTACTTGCATATACATATCATTATCAAAGTACAGCACTTACAACACAGCGGAAATAACTATAGCTATATGATCCTGAAGCCTCCTGCTCCAGCTCTTCAAGTGTATCTGTAAAATCCCGACTACTTGACTGCCCGTACAAATTTAGGCACCCAAGAGTTTAGGGAAAACAACAAAGTAAACTCCGGGTCAGTCATGGGACTGGTATGAGCAAAACAGTTTAAAAACAGTTCGAACAAGTGAACGATATCTCATAAGACCACGCCGCATAACGGAACGGGGTTTTCCCTTATGAGAATCCAAAATATCTTTTATATCAAAAACCTTTTGATATTATAATAATGTCTATCATCCACAGTATATATAATCATCTAGCAGAAACGCTTTCATCTCACGTTCTACATATATAGTGTACAATCAAAACCGCAAGCTCGTATTTGGTAATGGATTTCCAACTATGACAAGGTATGGATCCACCCTTCGCTCGTGTACCTCTAGAGAGGAATACACTGGGTTCAACAAGAACATCTTGCAACCCGGCCACACATGACCGACCACTCATTTCGCTTGAGTGTATCGAATGTATATCACCAACAGTTGGGATCAGCAACCGTTTCCCGAATGGGACAGCATCAACAATAGATTTTTTAGAAGTAAATGAAACTCTAGATCAGGTGATTATACACCCTACTTCAGTGCGACCGACTTAGCCATGCTGCCTGCCCGATTTCTGTCATTTACCGGATGATGAGGCTAGAAGCTACGTTTTATCATCACATCAGATTCACTTTGAATGCCACATCGTCAAATCCATCAAATCACCGCTTGACGTCCTCAACAATACATTATGTGTTAGCTAAAAGAAGTTTCCTTCTCCGCTTCCACTCTTGGTACGGTTGGAGAAATCAATATACGTGATCGTCTGGACATATTCTGTCAGACATCCGTCCATACAAGTCACCCAGGAACAGGATGAACCGAAGGCACTATTCTGTAAACAGGATAGCCCTTGCATAACTCCGTCTTCAATTTCTTTTGGCATATATGATTCGCAATGCTTATGCCAATACATAGTGGTTCTTTGGATAATAATCCAACCGGTCTCTCCATATTAACACGTTAAAATGGTCAAAACTTCGATAGTCTGTGATTTAACTATCGAATAAAAACAGGTGTGCAACCAACGATATTATTTCCCAGAGGAAATTTATATCAATCAAACATCATTCAACATTTATCTCTTTATTTCATAAATTTACTTATCTCCTGTTTCCCTATATTCAATATTTCTTATTTTCTAAATTTAGAAAATATACGTTATTAACAATGGAAAACATTTCCATTTCTTGTTTTCTTTATTAGAAACATTTCTGGTTTCTTATTTGGAAAACATTTCCAAAGCTTCTTCATTGGACTTAGACATATGTTTAAACAAACCATCGCGATGCCCACTCAAACCATTTCCTTTACTGTCGAACCTTAACTATTCCTTAGTTAAAAACGAAGCCAATCAAGTTGGGATAGAACTACCTCTCAGACCTTAACTGAACAACATTTCTAACTTTGAAATAGGCAAAGTTCACTTTATATTCCTTTAACTAACTTCCTTACTTAACTCTCGTTCGAATAAATATATTCGATTTACTCTTTTTACTTAACTCCTTTGGACTAACCCCTATCAATTAACTCTATTGGACTAACACTATTTGACTAACGCTATTTATTTACTCATTTCACTTACTCTTTTCGAATAAACTATATTCGATAATTCCTTTTTCTTTCTATTCGAATAACTATATTCGATTTACTCAATTTGCTTCTATTCTAATCGATTAAACTAACATCGATTATCTCCTTCCAACTTTATTCCCTAATCGATTAACTAACATCGATTAACTCCTTTTTAACTTTATTCTCTAATCGATTAACTAACATCGATTAACTTCTTTTACTTTAACACTAATCGATTAACTAACATCGATTAACTTCTTTTTAACTTTATTCTCTAATCGATTAACTAACATCGATTAATTTCTTTTACTTTAACACTAATCGATTAACTAACATCGATTAACTTCTTTTTAACTTTATTCTCTAATCGATTAACTAACATCGATTAACTTCTTTTACTTTAACACTAATCGATTAACTAACATCGATTAACTTCCTTTTATCAACTACGTTTTCCGTTACAACTATTTCCTTTTTATAACGTTTACTTACCGTTACAAATATATCCTATTTATAACTTCTATTTACCGTTACAAATATTTCCTATTTATAACTTCTATTTACCGTTACAAATATTTCCTATTTATAACTTCTATTTACCGTTACAAATATTTCCTATTTATAACTTCTATTTACCGTTACAAATATTTCCTATTTATAACTTCTATTTACCGTTACAAATATTTCCTATTTATAACTTCTATTTATTTTCTAAATAAATATTCCTTTTCTATTTCTATTTATTTTCTAAATAAATATCCCTTTTATAAAACCGTGTTTGTTTTATAAATAATTCCTTTTATAAAATCCTGTGATTTTATAAAATTCCTTTATTTCAATATACATTGAAATACTTCTTTTTACATCCCAGGGTCTGTTATGATATTTACAATATCGAATAACAATGATCAACATCATTCCAACACCCATAATCCATAACAGATTATATAACACATCATATATCACAATATATGAAAACCGTAAAATAAATGTTGAGGAATCCAGTTGGATTCCTCCCACCTGTTTCCCTGCATCACAGATGTTAAACAATATAGATAACATCACTTTCAGTTCTATATGATATATTCTGTTAAACAGAATCAACATAGAAAATTCAACTAACTGACTAGCAGTTAAATCAATCAGTCAACATACAGTCAATCAGCCAATATCTAACAGTTCTAAAAATATAACATGAAATTATAAACTGTTCAGAGTTAGTGAGATTTACTCACTTTGGCGCGTTAACCGTTAAATAACGGTTTGCGTTATTTGATTCAGTCGGACAATTTATTTCTCCATAAATTGTAACGAGCTCGGGTTCACTTCCAGTCAGCTTCATTGTGTAGTGGTCGTCCATACGATCTCAACGGATCTGACCGTTCGTGATTCTGATATCCTACGATGAAGTTATCGATATTATAAGTTCAATACATTTGTTTTAAATTAAAAACTAAAACTTTAATTTTAATTTAAAACAATTGGTCCTCACCCTTTTTTTTATTATCGGCCCATCTCCACTTCAAAAAGCCACGCCCTCTCTAAAATGTTCCCTGGTCACACTCCTGCATTTTGATCCCACTGATCCTTACTATCCTTCACGTGTTTCCCTCTTTAATATTATATATATGTGTCTACATAATATAAACGACCAAAGCCCATTTGAAACCGGCCCAGCCATACTTGTTCTAAAGCCCAAACCCGTATGACTTTCTTCCCCAAAAATTATGGTGTGCTCCTGTGTCAAAATGGTCCATGCGAGATCCCTGTAGTACGTTCTCTTTCTTCATGCACTCTTCACACAAACCCGCAAGTGAACAACAGCCACTCCCCTTTTGACACTGCCTGCTCCTCTTACTTCCTCCACCGAACAGTGGACGTTGCCAACCCAAACCCCACTTTTGCCGCACTCCTGCTCTTCAGAACTTAAGTCCAATCCCACCACTAAACTCTGCTTGTTAACTATTTCTTCCCTGCACCATGATTTAAAACGCACGCTCCTCCTTTGTTTCACCCACACGCAAACTCCTCACCAATGTATACGAGCTGCTATCCTTAATCCCACTCCACCATTTCAAACGTACACAACATGCATGCCACCAGTAGCTCGCGGCCCTGGTCACCAACCCTTCATTTCCGTGTATATTTGTCACCCTTCCACGCTTCATGCTAAGTCCAACACTCCTCACGCATCTCTCCTTCCCTTGCACTTCATGGAACTACAACTCCACTCTAATATAACCCTGCGGTGGTACATTCAATCTGAGGAAAAGTTTGAAAAGAGTTTTTAATACTTGCTGAAAACTAAAATGGGTGGAGGCGAGAATGTTGTTATATTTATAAACTTTTTAGTTGGATCCAGTTGGTCTTTTAAAGGCCACGTTACTTGTTCGGATATCACAGAAGAATGGTGGTCGGAAAGAACGAACGTGGCTTTTGTTTTAATCACAAAACAAGTTAGGATATTTTTAATGGTATGATAATATCTCCTTTTACTGTTATATATATAATTACCGAAATTCCATTCACGTACGGACAGAAATAAAGATGCAATCGTACTCAGTATCGTACTACGATACCAAAAATATAATAATACCGGTAGGTGGACTCATATTTTGAAACTTCAAAATGTTGATTTCAGGGTGCGAAATACTTCAAATAGAAAGTCGCTTATTAAATTAATTAAAAATTACAGTAAAATTCTAAAAATTAAATTATCACTATGTCCCAAAAGAACCTCGTTAAAATTCAAACCCGATCTCTACTTATATCGAATAAACTGTTATGGTCGATAAACGATTCCATAGCGACTATTTTAAAATTTGATTTGGACATACATCAAAATCTACATGACGAAATCCCGATTTTTCTCTTCCACTAGAAAGATATACTCCACCAGCTCCACACGTTTCTTGTTTCACAGAAATCCGATTTAAAATGAATCCTGTACATCCAGTTGAAGTTCGAATCGCCAATTTACGAGCTACAGCGCCATTTCGAGCTCATTTATAATTATATTATAAACTATACGTTCAACTGTCGACGATTGAATATATTCGTTATTCAAATTCAATTCCAAGCTGAATTACATATCACAGATGATCCAGTTCACACCAAATCGTCATTTCAGCCAATTCTGATTATTTCAGAATTAAATATATTATTTAAATTATTATTTTAATTAAATATTCCTAGTTATTTAATTCAACGATCATTAAATTCACTCATCGCCATTGATATAATTAAATAAATTAATCATAATACCTCTGCCAATGCGGGTCATTACAATCTTCCCCACTTAAAATAATTTCGTCCTCGAAATTGCTAGAAGGTAGAGGACGACCCTATCGACTGGTTAGAACATATTTGTTCACTTCTTAACTTCAGTTTCAACTGAACCAATTTAATTTCAATTAAATATTGATTAATTCTTATTATCGAAAATTTTCAAAAATCCTGAAAATTTTCTAACGCCTTAACTCTTCGAAAAATTTCGCCAGCACCTCCTTTGTACGGGTCAATAGGTCAAACCACCACTCGCCTCTCTGGGCCATCCCCATCCCAAAAGAAAACCAAACAGCCAAGCGGCTTGCCAATTCGACTCATAAATCTTATATCTAATAGAAATATAAACTTGTACCTTTTGTCGGCATATCATTATATCCTTCACATCTACTATCAATTCAGCAGATACAAGGGTCATCCCGATCAAATTCCAAATTGCTTTTATCCCCAACACAACCATTCGCCTTTTTACCACACCAAATATCATTTTAACTCGAGTTTCTTCTCGATTCCCAGCTCTTAACTTGATTATCACATTTACTCCAAATTTGAATCTCACAATCCAATTTGTCTTGATATCATTCTAATTCAATCTCAGTTACCACTTTACTGGCTTTACTTTAATTCAAATTTTGCTTTCACAATTTTTTGTTAAATTTGTTCTTAATTCAAACAGTCTTTCCCAGGGAGTTTTCAAACAGTTTACTCTTTTCAAAAATCAAAATTTTCCTTTTTGAACATGTCAATGAGCCCTTAATTAATATTCCATTAGTTAAATCCCTTCTCTATTTCTTCATCAATATTTGTTAACCAAATATTTTCAATAACCATATTGGCCTTTTATGTTATTTGGAAAACATTTCCGAATATCGCCTTCCTTTATTTTCTAAACTTAGAAAATATATATTATTTATAATTGGAAAATATTCCAATTACTTATCTCTTGTTTCCCTATATTCCAAATTTCTTATCTCTTTTCTGATCTCGTTTATTTCTATATTTAGGAAATATTCTATATTATATTTCCAAGCTTACACTTATTTGGGTTAAAACGGATGTTGTGTAAAACATTGTTACGACAACCCAAATACTATATTCAACTAACTCTTATTCAACATTGATCTTCGAGCCTGAAATCTTACTATTTATTTGTTAATAATGAAATCAATCAAGTTGGGGTATAACTACCTCTCAGACCTTGACTGAATAACATTTATAACGTCAAAACAGATAAGACCACTTACTCGAATAATCAATACCCTACAACTACTGATTCACTTTTAAACACGTATACGCTTCCTCTTTCTAATCTTACTAGATTTTATTCTTAGTCTTCCTTTTTGATTTTACTATTCTATTTCTAAGTTCGTTTCCTCATCGACTTCTATATATATATATCGATACGTTGACTTCAAACTATCAAATTATCTTAAAAATATTCTAACTCCTTATATTCCCGGAAAAATTTGCCATAACCTCCTTTGTACTAGGAGCATCGGGAAATTTCAAATAGCCTCCCATGGCCCTTACCAATCCAAAAGAAAAAGAAAAATCCAAGTAGCTAGCCGATACGGCGCATAAAATCTCATATATGAATTAAATACATACCTTTTCGTCGAGCATTCTATTTATATACCTTCATACCTTGTTCCAAACCTATCCCATGTATATCCATACATTTCTAATTCATTTCAACTTAATCCAATCATTTTAACTTAGTTCGTTAAGTGATTTTCAAATTACTGGTTTGCCCATTTCACCTTCATATTTGAGTATAACATGTTCAAATATATTTTAACTTGTTTATCAACTAATTGAATTCCTTTTCAATTCTATTTGAATTTCCTATATTCAAATTCTATTTCAATTCTCCTATTCAAATTCTATACTTGAATTTCATTTCAAATCTTTTATTCAAATTCTATATTTGAATTTCGTTTCAATCTCTTTGAATCTTCTATATTCAAATTTCAAATTCAATTCTATTTGAAACTTCTTTATTCAAATTCCCTTTTCAATTCTATTTGAATCTTCTGCATTCAAATTTCATTTCACTTTCGATATTCAAATCCTATATTTGAAATCTCTTATATTTTCTATATCCAAACGCCATTTGAATTTCTATATTCAAATTCTATATCACTTCCATTGAATTTCATATATTCAAACTCCCTTTGAATTTCTATATTCAATTTCTATTTGAATTCTCTTTATTCAAATCCCATTTGAATTTTCTATATTCAAATCCTATGTTTGAACTTCCTTTATTCAAATTCCTTTAAATAAGTCTCAGTTTCAATTCCTTTTGAAATCGATATTTCTACCTTTGGAAAGTAGATTTCCCTTTCAATTTCGCACTTGTATTTTTATATTTCTGAATTTTCCAATGATAATTCTTTTCACTTCATTTTATAAACTTCGTTTATAAAAGAACTATTTATAAACTTCGTTTATAAATGAACTTATCGTTTTATTTCCTTTAAAACAAGTTAATATTTCAAATCTATTTCAAAATCCAAATTCTATATTTTAAATCCCATTTTGAAATTTAACACACTTGCCTTTCCCAAAACAAATTTAAATCAGTATCTCTGGTAGTAATTCGTCACTTACAACTCGAAAATGGATACTGATGATGCAGCTGTCATCATCAGAATCTATTTTCCAGTGATCGAAGTGAGTTCAATACTATAAAACCATTTCTAAACATTTCCACTTTGAAATTCATTTCAAAATATAATTTACACTGCTTGTAAAACAATTTAAAATCTCCCAGGATCTTAAATTTTCCTTATTTTTAATCCAAATCTATTTACAAACACTTATCCAATTCTCCAGAGTTTTAATTCAATTCCTAGTTAAAATTTCAGATTTAACTCATCTGATTTCACGTATTTCACTTATATGAATTCTGATTGGTTATTTACATAACCATTTTACTTATAATCTTACTCGATTAAAATCACAACCAATATATCCAATATATATCAAAATATACTTTGGGTAAAATTATTTTTATTTACCCTCTTTCAAAACATACCATGATGGTTCATCGTATTCAAGTGTTTAGTAACTCCTACCGATACAGTGGATCAAACTGATCGACCAGAACCCATAAACAACTCAACCAATGAATCTCCACAATATAAAAAAAATTATATCAATAGCAAATATGTTCACTCGTATATATACACTCAATCTCAGTCTAGGGTATTACTAACCCTATCTCTACCGAGTCGCGCCACAGAGCCAAGTGATTCTTAACTTAAGCTCTGATACCAACTGTAATGACCCGGATTTTTAGCGACTTTGGTTATCGGCATAAGCTCGATGTCGATAACCAAAACGTCGAAAAATCCTGGTAATTAGTGAAAGAAATTAGAGGGTGAGGAAAGATAAGATAGAAACTTAGAATAGAAGAAGAAGAAGAACACCATATCAGAGTAACACGAATCTCACAGCAGAACGAATAAATATATTTCATAACATAACTTTGAAATACAAATATGTACTTGCAAATACATATCATTATCAAAGTACAGCACTTACAACACAACGGAAATAACTATAGCTATATGATCCTAAAGCCTCCTGCTCCAGCTCTTCAAGTGTATCTGTAAAATCCCGACTACTTGACTGCCCGTACAAATTTAGGCACCCAAGAGTTTAGGGAAAACAACAAAGTAAACTCCGGGTCAGTCATGGGACTGGTATGAGCAAAACAGTTTAAAAACAGTTTGAACAAGTGAACGATATCTCATAAGACCACGCCGCATAACGGAACGGGGTTTTCCCTTATGAGAAACCAAAATATCTTTTATATCAAAAACCTTTTGATATTATAATAATGTCTATCATCCACAGTATATATAATCATCTAGCAGAAACGCTTTCATCTCACGTTCTACATATATAGTGTACAATCAAAACCGCAAGCTCGTATTTGGTAATGGATTTCCAACTATGACAAGGTATGGATCCACCCTTCGCTCGTGTACCTCTAGAGAGGAATACACTGGGTTCAACAAGAACATCTTGCAACCCGGCCACACATGACCGACCACTCATTTCGCTTGAGTGTATCGAATGTATATCACCAACAGTTGGGATCAGCAACCGTTTCCCGAATGGGACAGCATCAACAATAGATTTTTTAGAAGTAAATGAAACTCTAGATCAGGTGATTATACACCCTACTTCGGTGCGACCGACTTAGCCATGCTGCCTGCCCGATTTCTGTCATTTACCGGATGATGAGGCTAGAAGCTACGTTTTATCATCACATCAGATTCACTTTGAATGCCACATCGTCAAATCCATCAAATCACCGCTTGACGTCCTCAACAATACATTATGTGTTAGCTAAAAGAAGTTTCCTTCTCCGCTTCCACTCTTGGTACGGTTGGAGAAATCAATATACGTGATCGTCTGGACATATTCTGTCAGACATCCGTCCATACAAGTCACCCAGGAACAGGATGAACCGAAGGCACTATTCTGTAAACAGGATAGCCCTTGCATAACTCCGTCTTCAATTTCTTTTGGCATATATGATTCGCAATGCTTATGCCAATACATAGTGGTTCTTTGGATAATAATCCAACCGGTCTCTCCATATTAACACGTTAAAATGGTCAAAACTTCGATAGTCTGTGATTTAACTATCGAATAAAAACAAGTGTGCAACCAACGATATTATTTCCCAGAGGAAATTTATATCAATCAAACATCATTCAACATTTATCTCTTTATTTCATAAATTTACTTATCTCCTGTTTCCCTATATTCAATATTTCTTATTTTCTAAATTTAGAAAATATACGTTATTAACAATGGAAAACATTTCCATTTCTTGTTTTCTTTATTAGAAACATTTCTGGTTTCTTATTTGGAAAACATTTCCAAAGCTTCTTCATTGGACTTAGACATATGTTTAAACAAACCATCGCGATGCCCACTCAAACCATTTCCTTTACTGTCGAACCTTAACTATTCCTTAGTTAAAAACGAAGCCAATCAAGTTGGGATAGAACTACCTCTCAGACCTTAACTGAACAACATTTCTAACTTTGAAATAGGCAAAGTTCACTTTATATTCCTTTAACTAACTTCCTTACTTAACTCTCGTTCGAATAAATATATTCGATTTACTCTTTTTACTTAACTCCTTTGGACTAACCCCTATCAATTAACTCTATTGGACTAACACTATTTGACTAACGCTATTTATTTACTCATTTCACTTACTCTTTTCGAATAAACTATATTCGATAATTCCTTTTTCTTTCTATTCGAATAACTATATTCGATTTACTCAATTTGCTTCTATTCTAATCGATTAAACTAACATCGATTATCTCCTTCCAACTTTATTCCCTAATCGATTAACTAACATCGATTAACTCCTTTTTAACTTTATTCTCTAATCGATTAACTAACATCGATTAACTTCTTTTACTTTAACACTAATCGATTAGCTAACATCGATTAACTTCTTTTTAACTTTATTCTCTAATCGATTAACTAACATCGATTAATTTCTTTTACTTTAACACTAATCGATTAACTAACATCGATTAACTTCTTTTTAACTTTATTCTCTAATCGATTAACTAACATCGATTAACTTCTTTTACTTTAACACTAATCGATTAACTAACATCGATTAACTTCCTTTTATCAACTACGTTTTCCGTTACAACTATTTCCTTTTTATAACGTTTACTTACCGTTACAAATATATCCTATTTATAACTTCTATTTACCGTTACAAATATTTCCTATTTATAACTTCTATTTACCGTTACAAATATTTCCTATTTATAACTTCTATTTACCGTTACAAATATTTCCTATTTATAACTTCTATTTACCGTTACAAATATTTCCTATTTATAACTTCTATTTATTTTCTAAATAAATATTCCTTTTCTATTTCTATTTATTTTCTAAATAAATATCCCTTTTATAAAACCGTGTTTGTTTTATAAATAATTCCTTTTATAAAATCCTGTGATTTTATAAAATTCCTTTATTTCAATATACATTGAAATACTTCTTTTTACATCCCAGGGTCTGTTATGATATTTACAATATCGAATAACAATGATCAACATCATTCCAACACCCATAATCCATAACAGATTATATAACACATCATATATCACAATATATGAAAACCGTAAAATAAATGTTGAGGAATCCAGTTGGATTCCTCCCACCTGTTTCCCTGCATCACAGATGTTAAACAATATAGATAACATCACTTTCAGTTCTATATGATATATTCTGTTAAACAGAATCAACATAGAAAATTCAACTAACTGACTAGCAGTTAAATCAATCAGTCAACATACAGTCAATCAGCCAATATCTAACAGTTCTAAAAATATAACATGAAATTATAAACTGTTCAGAGTTAGTGAGATTTACTCACTTTGGCGCGTTAACCGTTAAATAACGGTTTGCGTTATTTGATTCAGTCGGACAATTTATTTCTCCATAAATTGTAACGAGCTCGGGTTCACTTCCAGTCAGCTTCATTGTGTAGTGGTCGTCCATACGATCTCAACGGATCTGACCGTTCGTGATTCTGATATCCTACGATGAAGTTATCGATATTATAAGTTCAATACATTTGTTTTAAATTAAAAACTAAAACTTTAATTTTAATTTAAAACAATTGGTCCTCACCCTTTTTTTATTATCGGCCCATCTCCACTTCAAAAAGCCACGCCCTCTCTAAAATGTTCCCTGGTCACACTCCTGCATTTTGATCCCACTGATCCTTACTATCCTTCACGTGTTTCCCTCTTTAATATTATATATATGTGTCTACATAATATAAACGACCAAAGCCCATTTGAAACCGGCCCAGCCATACTTGTTCCAAAGCCCAAACCCGTATGACTTTCTTCCCCAAAAATTATGGTGTGCTCCTGTGTCAAAATGGTCCATGCGAGATCCCTGTAGTACGTTCTCTTTCTTCATGCACTCTTCACACAAACCCGCAAGTGAACAACAGCCACTCCCCTTTTGACACTGCCTGCTCCTCTTACTTCCTCCACCGAACAGTGGACGTTGCCAACCCAAACCCCACTTTTGCCGCACTCCTGCTCTTCAGAACTTAAGTCCAATCCCACCACTAAACTCTGCTTGTTAACTATTTCTTCCCTGCACCATGATTTAAAACGCACGCTCCTCCTTTGTTTCACCCACAACAAACTCCTCACCAATGTATACGAGCTGCTATCCTTAATCCCACTCCACCATTTCAAACGTACACAACATGCATGCCACCAGTAGCTCGCGGCCCTGGTCACCAACCCTTCATTTCCGTGTATATTTGTCACCCTTCCACGCTTCATGCTAAGTCCAACACTCCTCACGCATCTCTCCTTCCCTTGCACTTCATGGAACTACAACTCCACTCTAATATAACCCTGCGGTGGTACATTCAATCTGAGGAAAAGTTTGAAAAGAGTTTTTAATACTTGCTGAAAACTAAAATGGGTGGAGGCGAGAATGTTGTTATATTTATAAACTTTTTAGTTGGATCCAGTTGGTCTTTTAAAGGCCACGTTACTTGTTCGGATATCACAGAAGAATGGTGGTCGGAAAGAACGAACGTGGCTTTTGTTTTAATCACAAAACAAGTTAGGATATTTTTAATGGTATGATAATATCTCCTTTTACTGTTATATATATAATTACCGAAATTCCATTCACGTACGGACAGAAATAAAGATGCAATCGTACTCAGTATCGTACTACGATACCAAAAATATAATAATACCGGTAGGTGGACTCATATTTTGAAACTTCAAAATGTTGATTTCAGGGTGCGAAATACTTCAAATAGAAAGTCGCTTATTAAATTAATTAAAAATTACAGTAAAATTCTAAAAATTAAATTATCACTATGTCCCAAAAGAACCTCGTTAAAATTCAAACCCGATCTCTACTTATATCGAATAAACTGTTATGGTCGATAAACGATTCCATAGCGACTATTTTAAAATTTGATTTGGACATACATCAAAATCTACATGACGAAATCCCGATTTTTCTCTTCCACTAGAAAGATATACTCCACCAGCTCCACACGTTTCTTGTTTCACAGAAATCCGATTTAAAATGAATCCTGTACATCCAGTTGAAGTTCGAATCGCCAATTTACGAGCTACAGCGCCATTTCGAGCTCATTTATAATTATATTATAAACTATACGTTCAACTGTCGACGATTGAATATATTCGTTATTCAAATTCAATTCCAAGCTGAATTACATATCACAGATGATCCAGTTCACACCAAATCGTCATTTCAGCCAATTCTGATTATTTCAGAATTAAATATATTATTTAAATTATTATTTTAATTAAATATTCCTAGTTATTTAATTCAACGATCATTAAATTCACTCTTCACCATTGATATAATTAAATAAATTAATCATAATACCTCTGCCAATGCGGGTCATTACAAAGATCTTCACCAAAGCAACATAGGAGCTACTGTTTGGCATTGAGATTCACATCAAATCAGAGAATTATTTCAGATCTTAGTTTATTTGTGGCTAAGGTGAGTGATTTGCATAGTTTTGCACTAATTATGGCTAATTAGGGGTGATTAGTGTTAATTAGCGAATTTAAACATGATAAAATTCTGGAAAAATGTTTATAAAATTCGGAATGATGTTTCAGACCTCTGATATGAATTTGGGTTAATTTGGTTAAGTTTTGCTAATCCTATCATTAGTTTCACCTAAACATGCTTAAGGGGGGAAATATGGGATTCTGGGTATGTTTGATCCATTTCTACCTATCATATAGATATTTTGATATTTGTGGTTGATTATGTATGTTGCTATGACTGTGTGGTATGCTTTGTGATTGATTAGAATAGTTAAAATGGTCGAAAACGCCGTCGAATGGCGTAAACTGCTCGCTGGAAGAACTGTAGGAAATTGCAGGCAGGATCGGATCGGACCCCCTTTACCCGACCCGAACCGATCGTGGGCACATGCCACGATCCGAATCGAGGACATGATCCGATGGGAAGAAGAGCAAGAGCCCGAACCGCGCCAGCAGCCCCAACCCGATCCGTCCATGAAGGGTGAGCACGATCCGTCGACCTGGAGAAGCGCTTTCCGACTCGAACCGCTTGAAGGACCACGACCCGATCCGAAGGAACTTGTCACGAACCGATGCGTGGCGATGGACTTGGAGACCCCGATCCGATCCGCTGAGGGGTACTCGAACCGATCCGATGGAGCTGGAGGACCACGAGTTGATGGCGCGACCCGATCCGAATGAAGGAAGTCGATCCGAACTGTGGTGACGAGGAAACAGGACTCGAACCGATCCGATCTGAAGGCTACGACCCGATCCGATTCGGTGGTAATGACCAATAACCCGAGATGCAAAGGTAGTCCAAATGGAAGTTAGAGCTCAGGATCCCGGAACCAGTTGGGAACCAATGTGTTCACTTCATGGTTGGACTTTGCTGCGGGACGTGTGCTAAGGAGTTGTCGACGTTCATAACTTCGATTCACCACTAGAAAGGAATGATGGGCTACTTATCAGTGCAGTAGGGTCATTATGACCTGATGGGCAAAGTGATGGTAGCAAGACTCCGTTATCAGTGCAGTAGGGTCATTATGACCTGAGGGGCAAGGTGATGCGTAGTAAGACTACGAGCCAGCGCAGATGGAGTGAATAACTCCATGGGGCAAGTGGACATAGTAAGGATTAGTAAGGCTATGAGCCAGTGCAGTGGGGTTCTTGTGACTCCATGGGGAAAAGTGGACATAGCGAAGGATTTGTGGCTACGTTATCAGTGCAGTGAAGCCATTTATGACTTCATGGGGTAAAGTGATCGTAGCAAGGTATGTTGGGAGATCGAAGTGGTGAATATCGTATGCTTTACGCACTGAGTGAGAGATGTGAGGATGGATGCTATGTTTGATTGTTTGCCATCATTATGACATGCACACCTCCCCCACCTCCATATCTTTACACTGTTTGATATGGTACCTTAGAGTGTTGTACAGTATGTAGTGCTAACTCTTTGGTTGCAGGTCCAGGTTCAGGTATGTTTTAGTCTACCTGTTATTGTTCACTTTAGATGCTTATCGCTTATACCAGGCTTTATGTCTGACCCAGAGTTTTATGTCTCCTCTTATTACTCTGGGTGCTCACACGAGCAGATTAGAGACAGGTTAGCTGGTGATGCGCGAGTAGCTGATTCGGAGGCGGGCAGGAGGCTTCCACGTATGATATATATATATATATATATATATATACACACATTCTCCCTGTGTCGTTGGTGGTCGCTACTTGGGCATTAGTAGTGTACCTCATTTGTCTTACTTTTGCTTTGAGACAGTTTGAAAGTTGTAATAAGCTGTATTCTGAATTTCCGCTGCTATGATGTTTAGTTCTGATTTTCAGCTTATGCACTGTCTCTCCTGTTTTATGTCAAGTATGTTATTATTATATTTTGTTCTATGCGCTGTGAGACATTCTACAGGTTCTTTGTATGTTCATTTCCTTCTTCCTTTTTCTTCTGGCGACCCGTTCCGTGCTAACTGGACATGTGTACAGCGCACTGTTGGAGTAAATGTCGGTTGGTGCGGGGCGGGCCGTCACAGATTGATTTGTGGAAATTCATATCGTAATTTGGGATTTAATCAAATCTTTGATTTGAGAAAATTAAAAATTAAAAATTGGGAACCAAGTATAATCTTTTAGTTAAGATTAAAGAATTGAACGTTGGAAAATCGATTTAATTGGAAACTATGGTTGAAATATAGATTAAAGGATTTTCAAAGGAAACTAGGTTTTGATAACGAGTTATCAAACGGAAAATTAATTAAGCCTTTGGGGCTATATTATCTTTTATTTAAGGGATGTGTTTTAAAGAAGAAGGGCTAAAATATGGATTTTGTTAAAAATAATTTGAGAATGGGTTTAAATATATTTAATTTAACAAAATCTAAGATGGAAGGAGAATTGGTTGAAAGCCTATGTGTTCCATAATTGTGTTTTAAAAATTACGCTTATTATTTGGGAAGACCGAGATCGGATTTATGTCCAAAAACCATTCCAAATAATAATACGACGTTGTGGAGCAATTGAAGACGTTATTAAAGACCAGGACCCTTCATATCGTAAGGACGACTTGCTGAATGTCTCGAATGGGTATCTCCCATTTGCAGATAGTTTTTATATCAGTTAAGTGGCAAGAAGCCTAAACATATATGAAGGAGTTTCGGGTTTTTGTTTCTTTCATACACAGAACGGACATTTATGGATTGTGTGTCTGGACATTGTAACTGACAGCGTAGCACTGATCTCTGTTAAATATATATATATATATATATATGTGTGTGTGTGTGTGTTTGGTGGTAGAGAATTTATTCTCTTACTTAACACCCTTCTCTAAGACATATGAGCTTAGAAGTTGTATATTGATAGAAATCAGTGATGCGTTTTGAATGGACAATGTGGCATACTTAAGTTATGTGGTGAGCTTTGGATGATCAAAGCATGGCTTATTTAAGCGTAGTTTTGTGTATATTGTGACCTCAGCAAGCCTCACACCCCGGTAAATGGCCAAAACAGGAAGAAATGCGGCAAGGTTATGGGGTGTTGTCTACTTCTAGATAAAAGGTGTACTATAGTATGAATCCCATGTATTAACCTATCTGGTAAAAGCATCTACTTTTGTGGTTGTTGTTGGTGCATGCTCGGAAAGGTCGGTAACGACCGGAAGACGACATACTCGGGCATACTCTAAGTTACCCAGTTAAGAGGTAACCCGGCCTTGTGCTGGCATGAGGAGCATCATTGTTGATCCTCGGACATCCCTCTAGAAGTGTTCAAAATTCGTTTGGAAGGAAGTTCCTTTGCCTGGTCATTGTTGGAAACCCATCTCCGCTATGATCCCGTAATATTTTGATTGTATGCCATACGTCAGTATAGTTTATGGTACCTATGCTGGCTAGGATTGATACATTTACTTTCGAAATTATTTTCGCACTATATTATAGTATTGAAAGAGGATTTTTGCGTATCAAGCATTTTTGACTGCATAAGGAGAAACCTCCCCCATGTGTGCGTTTGCATTGCGTGTGTGCCGTGAGACCTTATGTTAATTTAATTTTTCAAAAAGTCATTGCGAAATTCTATACACTGGTATTCACATGGAGTGAACCCGTTTCGCATTAGCGGCGTGGTCCGGTGAATTACCTAACATTAAAATAAACCCTAAAAACAAATGTATTGAGTTCCCACAGCAGTCCCATGATTGATTGGAGTTTATTGTTCCCACACCTAAACTCTGGGTGTCCATAATTTTTGCACGGGCAACCTAGTAGTTTGGTTCGCAGATTTAGTCTTGGAGTTGGTTAGAGCAGGATGCTGGTTTAGCTGGAGCTATTATATCTTGGAGCATGCATATTCTTCCGCTGAGTTTAGTATCTTTTCCATTGTGTTATCGATATACTCTGATGTTTCTCTGGTAACTCTGATGTAATATTATTGTATTGATAATGGAAAAGTTCTTTATATTTTGTGCAAATGTGTAAGTACCCCTAACAATCCGTCTTTATGAACTGTTTAAGTTGATTTAATTACCAGCGAAAACTGAGCAAAAAGTCGGGTCGTTACATAATTGGATGTAGTTGATCTTTTGATATGTATATATGTTGATCTTTTGTTATGTACGTTGACTTGTGTTTTGTTTGGTGACTTTTGTTTTTTGATGAATTGTGTATTTATGCTTTTTTTTTTGGTTCTATACAAATAAACTATGTTGGTGGTAATATAATTATTGTTTGTCTAATCAAATTCATGGTAAAAATTCATTTACAAAATTTTAAATTGCATTTGATATTGTTTCATGTTTAAAAAACAGAAATAGCAGAGAATATTTTTGCTTCATAGTGAACTTGCATCGGTTGTAAGTAGTTAAGCAACATATGCAATACACTAGGGTCATTTCAAATGTTATTATTTTCATTTGCTTAGTAGCATTGGTCGTTCCACATTTTTGATGCAACCCACCCAGCCAGGTAAAGCAGTTGAAATTATTTGTATCCCAGCTATAACATCGGTCCTTAGATAGTTTCATGCTATTATTTGCATCTTCTCAGTAGCATCCGTCATTCCACATTTTGATGCAACACACCAAGCCATGTAAAGCAATTGGAATTATTTGCATCCCCGCTATAGCATCGGCCTTAGGAAACAATCGATGCAATTAGCTGTCACTTGTGTCGGTCATTTAACTGATGCAACAAATTTTTTTATGTTGCATCATCTTTATTTACATCAGTCGAGCTACTGACATAATAAGGAGTTAACGACCGACGCGTATGACCTGTTTTATAGTAGTGCAACACAAACAGCTTGGATGAACGAATCTTTTACCATCCAATTGAACAAGTTTCACCTTCAGCTCTTTCATCTCCGAAGGGGTCATCATGCTAGGCGACCTACTCATTGGCTCTGCTCACAGCGCAAGATCGGTCCAGAACACGGTAGCGCTTTTTGGTGGCAGTCCTTCCATTGGATTGAAGATGTAAGCAAATTCTTTAACAACTGGAACACTGCTTGGCTCTTCCTCCAATTCCAAAACATTCATACATGAAGGCATCTGTGAAACTGCTATTTCCACCAAGAACACAATCCTATCGTCGCTATTAGGATGCTTCAATGATAATTCACTACTTCGACACGATATTCTCACATTATATCCACTTAACCAATCCATACCCAAAATAATTCCGAAACTCTCAAAATCAAACATGTACAACTTACAAACAACAATATAGCCTAGCAATCGTAATTCTAGGTCATCACATCTCAACCCGAGAGTTGCGTACCCCTCAATTGGATTTATCACCCTAAAGGAAGTAAGAAGGTATGATGGTTCTAAAGGCAATCTATCTACTATATGTCGAAAGATAAATGAATGTGATGCACCTATGTCAAACATAACTCTAACAGGTATGCTATGAAACAAAATCGTACCTTCCACCATGAACTTTCCTTTCTCCGCAACAATAGGTCTAGAAGACGAAGGTTCCACAGCTGTCACTCTATCTTAGCTTCTTTCAAACATCCGTACTTATGGTGTCCAAGCAGATTGCAATTAAAGAATCTTACATTCGTCATCCTGGAAGGGGTCTTAACTTTCGTTGCCTTGCACTCTATCGAATAGTGACCCTTCAGGTGACACTTAAAACAAACAATTTTTTCCTTATTTCTCTTGGCATTCCTTATTTCTGAGCCTTCCTGCCCTTAAAGAGTTTCCTATTCTTTTCTTCATAGCCTTAGTTCCTACCCTTCATAAGCATCTCTTTGTCACTAATAGCCATCTCCACAACAACATCACTGGTGTCTCGCAAATGAGGCATCGTTGCCTTCGCGGTCTTAAATTTATGCGCCTTGATGAACTTCTCATTCCTCAAAATGACAATATCAATAAGGTATAACAAGACAATTCATCGAACCTAGCGGCATACTCAACCATGGTTATATCTCCTTGCTTTAAATATGCAAACCTTCTCATCATCATGGACTGGGTAGCTTCTGGCACAAACCTTGCCCTAAGCCTCCTTCAGAAGTCTTCCCAAGTGATTTCTCCTTTCGGTTTCGTAGCTGTAACACCATTCCGCCAATGCAATGCATTATCATGTAGTTGTCTCAAAGTCGATCTTCTCTTATGCTCATCAGTCAAGCCTAAACCTCTGTAGATTCTTTCACAATACAACAACCAAGTATTAAAAGACACATCATCCTCCGTAGGGTTGTAAACGGATACAGCTGGATACATATAGTGCTGTATGTGAATCCGTATCTGAAAACTAAAATTAGAATCCGAATCCATATCTGATATCCGTGTATACCAGTTAAAAATATTTGTATTTGTATCCACGGATATTTTCGGATATCCGAAAATATTCTTATCTGCCTTAGCGAATATAGATATCCGAAATTATCCGTATTTGAAACTTAAAAGTGTATATTGGATGTGGTTATCCAAAAATAAATCAATAAAAGTTTACAAATAAATCACTCACATGCAAATTTAGCTCATATTTTTTTTTTGAAAATGTGAATACATCTAATTAAAAATTACAAGTAGGACATCAATCAAATATATTTCCTACAACAAAGATTTTAAGAGATAAAGTGCTCAAAATATGAAATACAGAACCCTAAGACTAAAATAAATCAAAACATAAATCATAGAAGCAAATACACAATTAGGTTTTAATTATAACCGTACCACAAAATAAAATGAGTACGTGATTTAAATTGTTGCATAATACCAAATACAACATTCCTTTATAATTCAATAGTTGAGTTTAGTTTAGCTATTTTAAGGAAATTTATATACTAATTTAATCTTAAATGTAAATTAAAAATTATACAATATATACATACACACATACATACACATATCAGAAAATCGGGCGGATATTTTTCGGATACGGATACCACTATAATCATACCGTATCCGAAATGATTTTCGGAAATCAGATATCTGTATACACATCTTGGATAACAGATATATTTCATATTTTCGAATATGGATGCGGATGGATATCGGATTTTTCGGGTACTCATTGACAACCTTAATCCTCCGTTCCGAGAAATGACCTTCCTCCAAAGCTAGCGTAATCCCTTCTCAGCTTCACATAGTTGTTTCCAACTTGCGCTTCAAGATTAACTCCTCCGGGACCAGCAGTGGCTCTAGTTTGCAACATCTGGATAAAAGTCTGAAACAAGTTCCCAAATCTGCCAACATGTTTGCAACACCTGGTTCTCCTTGGTCCTTCATCCCTACCTTCCCGCTCCGGAGGAACATTTCCATTAATGGTAGTGCTTCCGCCATCAAATTCAGCCGTGCACTCCTTCTCTCCATATGTTACTTCCTTCTTTTATAGATAAACTTTGTTAAGATACCAAAAGGTAAACCTAAGAACATGGGACATATATGTACTTATATAATACAAATAATTATAGTTTCGTCATCCCACCTCTTATAATGTTTTGAGTTTTATTTGAAAATCTTTGTAAATAATACATTCTTTTAAATCTACACAAAATTATGTTATGATACCAAATTTGTTAGCCTCCACTCTCGAGGACAGAAAGCAATACCCTTTAGATAATGCAATCATTTCTAATGTCAATTTTCGGTGACAGAAAACTTCACCAAACATTCATAGATACTCATTCCATTTATACATCCCTTTAGTATAATCCGTTGAAAGAAATTATAAGTTATTTCAAAATATATTCCGAGAGCAACATAAAATAATGCCCGTTCGGTTGACTAGAGTCTATATATACATATATGTGTGTGTGTGTGTGTGTGCAATTACAACTTAGTTGATACATATATCAAAAGACAAAACATAATAGTACAATTTCAAATCAATTGTAGCCTCCATCTCGCCTTCAGAAACGATTAGAAGAAGATACTTAAAAGACCCTAGCAATCATCCTATACAAATGAGCACCCTGTAGTTAAAGGGAATCCACGTCACACAACTGACTTGTGTGAATAATAATCCTTTAAACCCAACATAAATATAACTAGCAAGAACATGTCGCATAGTGGAACGGAATTCCCCCATGTCAGTATCAAATCATCTCCGGAACCCTTCCGGAGCCAACCCTATGCTCCTACACTTTAATGGTAAGAAGAAGGCCACAATAACATAGTGACAACATAAATTTGTAATATGCACACATAATGGATTCACTATCTTTGTTATTTTTAGGTTACCCACCTTAACGATTTCTAAATGATAACCTATCATTTTCATTTTTATTTTGGATCCCTCTCCTATGTCACAGGGTAATCCCCCGCCATATTCGAGACCAAAGCTTTAGATTGAATTGGTAACCCTAATCCCCTTATTAATAGTATCTATAATGTGCAACTCAAGGTATTCCCATGTTAGGCAACGAACCCTTCTGATCCCCTCCTATGCTTCGCAAGGTAACCCACCACTAGTAACAGAAACTGAAGCTAATTTAATTTAATTGGTAACCCCAATTTACTTCACCCAGTGGTACCCCTAATGTTCACATAAATGCATTTTTTTTTGCCTCTATGGTTACCTATGTGCAGCTTTCAATGGTGTTCTACCGAGTTAAATAATCAATTGCTTTCGAAATTTTGAAGGGTAACCCCTTCTAGCTGCATAAGTTAAACAGTCAATTACTCAAAAGTTAACCCCTCAGACACCATTCAATTTCCTCTATAAGGTACCCATTCCGGATCCAAGCAATTAAGCAATCAATCAAACCATGACATCAATCATCCCCGAAGGGTAACCCCTTGCAGTTTAATAATAGTTAGGATGTCCTTCCGGTTCCTTTGGAATGGTGAAGTTCCTTATTCAATATTGTTTTCTCATAAAAGACACCCCTTCATCCATGTTGAAAGAGGGAGGCGATAGCCTGATTGAGTAGTTAGTTTCAAAATATAAGTGACAGAGCCAAGACCCATTCAGAAGGTAAGAGGAGGAAGCCTGAATACTTCATATACCATACTTGTGATATTTCAAGTATCTAGTGCTATCGATAGATGGCTTCCGAAAGCATTAAACATTGTTTCCGGATAAGGCGATGGCACTGCAGTAAATACAGAAAATGTTGACTTTTTATTTTAAGGTAATACTTAATACTTACTCCACTATATTTGTCAAATTTGTATGGGCTTATAAAATGAAATATTCTCCGTATATGATCTTTTTATAGTTATTTCGTATCGGCCATATATAAAATATTTCTATGGATATATTAAGCATCTTAATAAATACGATAGTTTTTCTTAAGTAATTCAAACCTATAAAGTTCATAACTAGTTCAGCTAACATGAAAATTTATGAAATTTGAAACCTATCTCCCAAATAATGTAACAAATATCATCCAAAATTTCATAGCAATTTGAAAATTTTAACTATAGCTTTTACCCCAAAAACCTATCCATCTTCATGTATATATTTATCATATAAACAACTCAAACATAGCTAGTGATTAGCCATCCGTTAACATTGTTTCTATCATCAATCCATGCAATACTTTCGGATATAAGCCAATAACCGAAACACAAAGGTAGAAATATTATTTACCTCGATTTTAAAAGGTCACGAGATTTGTTGATGTTATTTCCAAGATACTTTCTATTTTCTTCTTTCTTTCCTAGCTTTGATGGTCAACCACCTTATGTTCTTTATATTTTTAGAGAATGAATTAAAAGTGTAACAAAATGCTACGATATATGACAGATACAAGGGCCGAAAATTTTCCACTTTACCCCTCTTACAGACCCTTCCTTAAGCATTCTTTTGTTAATTTGTTTCCAAGGTCAACCTACTAGTTTATTTATTAAACAAAAATCAAATTTCCTCTTCTCCCACATCATTCTCATTTAACTTAACTAATTACATTCATGAATAATATTATCTAATGATGGGGTATTACATCCAAAAAATGGAAGGGAAGGGGTCAACCTGCACCTATAAACACGACCCTAACGGTTCATAATTGTGACAGTATTTCTTCATTCTAAATTCTTATACACAAAATATGAAGTGTTAACTCTAATTTCAAAATCAATTTGGGGGATTTTCTTTTTAACTTCAATTTTGAAACACAAGTACTAGATTAATTAATAAACGGTAGATGTCGAGGAAGATGGTACTCTCGTTTATATTTGTTAGACCAAAAGTTGGTACCAACATCCAAAGTCATGTGAGATCCTCACAAACATAAATAACAGAATGCAGAACATTGTAAATAACAGTGGACACGCGATATTATTATAGTAGTTCAGCTCAATCTAAGCCTATGTCCATTTTGTAGCTTCTTAAATCCTAAGAAGTTAAAAGTACCAGTCTCACAGTCCGTAAGAATTCATCATACAAAAGCAAGTCTCTCGAGTTTATACACAAAATCCTTGTGTTACCACAGAAAATGGGGAGGAATAGAGGGTTCATACATGAGATCCTTGTATTGTTTGAGAGGAATTGGCCTTGATGTGTGTGCAAAGTCCTTGCGCTTTGGTAATGGAGGAGCAAGTCTAAAAAAGGAGGAGATCCTTTAATTTGCCTTCGTTTTATGTATTTATAGGCAGAGCACGGGTCCGAGTCGAATCAAACACGTGGAGAGCATCAAAGAGGGCTCAAAGCTGCAGTGGTTGACGTGGAGATGACCTCTCTTGATTGTGCATAGCCAGGTGGAACCCAATTCGGGTTTATAGGAATGAGAATTGGGCCACTTTCATGCTTGGGTAACGATTTCAGGTGGGATTGGGTTGGTGCTTTCGACACTAGGAGTTCGTGTGCCAAGCATCCTTCTACGCATGTGGTCGGGTCGAATTTGATCCTATGTTGTTCGACCCAGGGTCAACTTCGACCCGAAGATGATATATGTTGACGTGAAAAATCATCGCACGCCAACATCCAATGTGCATGTGGTGTGAACACAGTAAATCTAGAACAAGTAGAGTAAATGCGGGGAGGCACAACTTTTATAGTGGTTCGGCACTAACGCCTACGTCCACTTTATAATGATCGTTCATCATATGATATCCGATTACAATGTCGTACAAGTTTGGACGATATTCGAGTACAAAATATTACAATAGAACAACAATGTTATTCTTCTTCCTCCTTTAGATGAGTTGACTTGGTCAACTATATCCAAGTTTATCCTTAATGTCCAAGAATTCCAAAAGAGCCCAAAGTAGTGTAATTATCCTTGTGAATGTCCAAGTGTAGATGGAAAACTTGTAGGCCACTTTTTAATTGTCCATGTCATGTCCAATGACCATGGAGAAAGAGTTGGGAGCCATTAATGTGTGCTTTGGAGCTCTAGAAATCCAAAAATTCCAAGGGAGAAAGATCCAAATGAAGGCCAAGGCCTTGGATATTTATAGGAGGGAGGGTATGTGGGAGTAAGTAGAAGATAGGGACCACAAGCCTTAATCTCGGACCCTAGAAATAGCCTTGTAACAGGGAATTCGTACCCCTAGAGGGGTACGAAATTCGTACCCCCTCTAGGGGGTATGAAACTCGTATCCCCTGGAGGGGTGTGAATTTCATACTCCTCTAGGGGATACGAGATAACCAAGAGGGACGAGATGTCGGCGCTGGAGGATCTGAAATCTTGCTATTTTTTGGGAGTCGAGGTTCTTGAGCTTGGAGTGGTGGGATCCGAGTTTTCTGTGGTTCGAAGTGAAGGGATCCGAGCTTCCAGTTCTGAGGAAATCGAATGAATCGGGTGGTGCCCACTTGTTCGACCTAACCGGGACTGTGGGTCCCCGAACCCCACCGGCGCTGCGCCCGGGCCTGTTGACGGCAAGCCTTCGGCTCGGAGCACGACCCGCCTTTGGTTCGGCTAACGGTTCGCCTAGTAGTTATAGTGCAAAGCCTTGGAAAAGACGTTCTCGGGCCCAAAAGAAGTCATGTGATAGGAGTTTCGGACCTTCTTATGTTTGCCACACGACTTCGACTAAATCGTTTTGTGTTTCCTGACGACATTCTTCATGCTTGAGCGCGTTGCTATCCTAATACTTGACGTGTGGCGGCTTTGACTAAAAAGCGTGTCAACAATATAACGAGGCAAAGATGTTTTCATTCGACCATAATGCTTCGAGTACTCAAAATCCAAAGCTGTAACATTTCATCGAAGTGATTGCAAGCTAACCAGGATCAACACTCAAGTCCTGAGTGGTTGTCTTGATAGAATTCGAGCTGTTACAACCTTGCCAAAAGGCGTGCCAATAATATCTAGTTCATTTATTTTTCTACCATTTTTGATTCGAATGGATTGTAGCTTTCTTAACAAATAATCACTTATCCCACTCGAAGTTTTGCTTTCGGTATCTAGCTGAAATTCTCTGAAAGCCTCTCATTTGTGGGGTATTAACCAAATTTGTAGCTAACAGTACCACCTTCCACCTAAAAATATTACTATAAATAATAGCTAGTGTCAAATTTAAGTAGCACTTACAATATATCGGCATAATCACTTTTAAAAAGTAAAACCCACTAAACTCAACATAGTGCATACCTAAGAGATAAATTTCAAAGGATTGAATTGCATTTAAATTGTCAAAAAGTGGTGATTAACATCCACAAACTTATCATTAATAACATGAAGCAAAAATAACAAAAAAGTCTCAAATTATAGGCTGATAGCATGACATCGCAAATGGTGCAAATCTGCAAACATGTAGCACACAACAATTTAATCATGTAGTGGTCGTCTTCAACATTTTATAGAACTGTTGCTGAATTATTAGAATAATTTCATTTTAAAGCAAATTGTCATTAAAGATTGAACATACTAACACACTATTAGAAAAATACAAATCGAGTTTTTAAATAATTAGTTTAATTCAACTAGTACACATAGAACACACTACCATTGTAACGAACTAACATACATGTAGAGTTTCTACTCCCCTATCAAATACATAAGTACATCGAATGAAATCGATCAAAGTTAGTAAATCAGCAAGCAAATTATATAATACAAGAAGCAAATTAAATAAGCAAATTCAAAATTAAATTTTCAAATCCATTCTTAGGAACAAAGCAAATCAACAGTTATTTTAACTTAATACCTCGTACTCAAATATTTATCTTTCCCGTCGATCTCGATGCCATGTAATTTCAGATTTATGCAATAGCATTGGTCGATTAAGCCAAAGCCATCGAAGTTGAAACCGAACAACGGTTGAAAGCTTTAAGCATTCTAGTTCTCGAATCCAGTTAGCGGCGACACCATTGAACGATTAAGACCGAGTGTTTAGTGTTTTTATAATGTATTGTCATTGTAGTATGCTGACCGTTACTGACTATAGCGCGAAAGTATTATTTATCAACAAAATTTATGTAGGAATTTTCGTAGATTCATGACAGGCATTATTTATCAAACAAATTTGGCAGAAATACGAAATGTTTTATTCTTTGTTTCTTTTATTTAATACCATCCTATAAAATAATATATTTTTGTTTCCTTTTCAGGAAAAGCTTGATAAAACGTTTTGAAATAGACCCGCTAAAATTTAAATTTGGCTATTTTAATATGATTTAAACCCAGCAAAGTATTAATGTAAACAAGCAACGGAGAAAGCACAAATTTACCACCACCTACGGAAAAAAAGTTATCAATCCGCGGCAAAGAAGTAACCATTTCATTTGTTATCAGACGGTGTGCAACATCTAATTACTTAGCACACGGATTGCCACCGCATTATAAATTCCGAACCAAACCTAGAGAGAAAACATCGTCAATCGCAGAGCAATCGAGTTAAAAGTAAATCCCCAAATCAATTTCTAGGGTTCAAAATGTCAGGAAGAGGAAAAGGAGGCAAAGGTCTCGGAAAGGGAGGAGCCAAGCGCCATCGTAAGGTCCTCCGTGACAATATCCAGGGAATCACCAAGCCCGCCATTCGCCGCCTCGCCAGAAGAGGAGGCGTCAAGAGAATCAGTGGTCTGATTTACGAAGAAACCAGAGGGGTTTTGAAAATCTTTTTAGAGAATGTGATTCGTGATGCCGTTACTTATACCGAGCATGCAAGGAGGAAGACTGTTACTGCCATGGATGTTGTGTACGCTTTGAAGAGGCAGGGAAGAACGCTCTATGGATTTGGAGGTTAAAAGATTTGACTTCTTAGAAGGGTGCGCGTCTGGTTGATATCTGTCTATTATGAGTGTTGTCTTTTAGATCTTTTTAGGTTTTATTTTCTTGGTGGTGCGTTCGTTGGCATTGGGTGAGTGGATGTAGCGATGATATTAGCAATGAAGCTTTCATTTGGTACCATTTTTGCTGTGTTATATGGTTCTTTTCCTTAGCTTGTTCTGTCTTCTAATTTCATTTTAATGTTGAACTGCATGATGTCTTTAGTGGAACCTAATTGTTATGTTACTGGTCCTGATTGCATGATATTCCTTTAGTGATTTGTTCCTCTTTTGCTTTTCTGTGACTTTCCTAGTTTTTCTTCATTTGATTTAACTTTGGGGTTTTGTGGTATAATCCACAGACGGTCCTATGATTAATTCTGCTATCAATTCGTTCAGTTATGCAATATTGGCCTGTGCTGATTGAAATAGAATGCATGTGCACCTTCAAAAGTGCAATGTAACCAGTCAACATATTGCTGCTGTTTATAGTCGCGTTATTGATAACTGTCAATATAGTTGTATGCTCAGCGTTTTGAATTGATAAACTGTAAAAACGTTTCATAATTTTCTTAGATTGCTTTGGAGCAAAATTAGCTTTTGCCTTTGTTATAGTGTCTTCAACTCGTTGTAGATTTGGTACATTTGTTTTGAAAAATCGTGGAAATTTATATGAGCAGTCTGATATCATTCCAATTCCTTTTTCTTTTTCTTTTCTTAAACTAATCTAATGGCTTGCAATATCTGTGGTTTGTTTTTGCTCATCTGAAGACCACTATGGCATGGCTAGCATTTCCCTCACTGACTTCCTATGCATTCACCGTTGCCATCACCATTAGTAAAATGCATAGCATTTAAATGATAAATTTCATATTCAGTTCTTGAGCTGTCTAGGCTTTTGGATAATTCAGTTTTGGTTTTTATTCAACCTCTTTGTTTGAATTTTTGGAACTGTGATTTTGTGCAGCCATGTGATAGCTAAGTATCTTTTTTGTGGTTGCAATCATACATATGTATCCAGCTGATTTCAGTGATGTTTGTCAAATGTGAAGTATTCTAAAATGGGTATGTATCTGGCTGATTCATGTAAAACATTTCGATCTAATAGTCGGTAATTGAAAATTGATTCACTAGTTCTTCCAATGAATCAGAATCTTCAATAGCTGATGCTTCTGTCCCTTTGGTAAATTTTCCAGCAAGAGAAGGAATAAAAGTGAATATAATGGTTATAAGGTATGAACTGTCCTGTACAGGATTGTAATGCATTCTATACATAGGGAAGAAGATATTAAACAAGTTAAGGATCCAAAAAATAGTGATATATGCGAAGACTACATTGCTACTTTTCCCGTATATCATCTCTTTGCCTTAAATATATTTTAAATGCAAAAGTTGAAAAACAACAGTCTTTATAATTTACTTTTATTTTATTGAACCTAGGGCTTGGAGATATATATTTTAACGGCTAACACACAACACATGTTTATCGTAAAATAACAGATGAATACAACTGAGGCCATTTGTGAACTTGTTTCATTATTTCCATATACCAAATTATTTAATAAAAATATGACCATTAACATATCCAAATGAACAAGACTAAGAGCATTCCCAATCGGGCGGGTTGCTCGACGTCAAATCTTCACGGGTTGACACGAGCAAACCCCCAACGGGGGAAGAGTCAAGAAGCCTTTGCCGGCTTTTGCAAAGCCGGCTAAGGCTTTAACCTTAGAAGACTTTTACAAAGCCTTCTAAGGGGGGAGAATTTTAATAATTCTCCCCACCCTAGCCGGCTTTAACCAAGCCGGCCAAGGTGGGGACAGATGGGTCCCCACTTAGCCGGCTTGATTAAAGCCGGCTATACCTTAGTCGGCTTTAATCAAGCCAGCTAAGGCCGGGTTGCTGGACCAACCGAACGGTTGCTCCAGCACCCTTCAGTGTTGCCAAAGCAACACTGAAAGGACCCGTGACCCAACCGTTGGGGACGATTGCTTGGCAACCAACCCACGGTTGGGAATGCTCTAAATGAATGAAATTAGTTCCACCATAAAGTAGATATACATTACAATACTATGCCTCTTTTCATGTAAGGCGGTCAACCATATGCCTTCAAATATCCACATAGCGTAATTCGAATATTGATTAAAAAAAAATTATGTTGTCCACTATCTAAAAGTTGTGTGCAAGTACCAATTTTGAAAAATAATATCATCTCAAATGCCGTTATTTGTTACATAACGATGACTTTCTAATACATCTATATCAAACCTATTTTTTCCGAATCAAATTGATATTTTCTTTCATCAATTTCTCTTTGTTTTGACTCATGTGATGTTGCCGTCCATTTTATTAGCAGTTGACTGAAGAAACACGACAATTAAGCTTCACTTTAACCAAATGAAGATTAGTATTGAAGCACTATTGCAAACAGACATCTATGAACTTTACATATCATCCATTAACATGTCAATGGTTACACAATAAAATATTATACTTAGTTATTTAGAATGTCTATTGCGTGTGCTATTGGTTTCCTGATATAGTTAGTTATTTACTTCAGTGTTACTAACTTCTAGTAAACAAAGAAGAGAGAGTCTAGTTTTCAGATCCGTAACTGCTCATATTTCTTTTTGGTATATTCTTTCGGTAAAACCAATTTTTCAATCGTCTATTTTTTAGTGTTATGCAGTTCCAAACAATATAATTATCTGATTTAACCTAACCTATTCACTTAACTAGCTTTCTTCATTTTAGATTGAGCGAACGAGCCACGTGTACATGTAATCTCGTAACTTGACGCATATTTAAAAAAAAAAAAAAAAAGTCATAATATAACAACGAGGTATTTGCTATTATAATTACAATGTCTTCGCCATCGTAATTATAACAGCTAGGTCTCCGCCATTATATTATAAACGAAACGAAATCTAACCGTACCGTCACCCTTTCTCCTTCTTCCTCCATTTCCTCATTTTCATTAGCCAAGAGTATATCACTCCCCTCCTTTTCACACTCCATCCTCAAAAAACTATATTCAATCATTTATGCATAAATTAAAGTTTGTTTTTGAGATCTACATCAAGTATAATGTTCGGGATCTGGATTGTTCGTAAATTTCATGATGAAGTTTGTGTATGAAGAAAATATCTGCATCAAAGTGTGTGTGTGTGTGTGTGTGTGTGTGTGTGTGTGTGTGTGTGTGTGTATATATATATAGGCACACAAACCACAACCCCCCATTTGTTACCGTTATACCTTGTTTTTGAAGTGACATTATAACCGTTAATATGAAGGAATTGAGTGCTTTGGAGAATGAAGTTCAATAAAGAATTGATGGATCATTGATTTCTCTTCAAATATGTGATGTATGTTGATTCATAACATAACCCACAGGGTTTGCTGAAAAATCTACTTAACTTACTTACAGCGTATGCGATATCTGGTCTAGTGCAGTTCATAACATACATAATACTTCCTAGTATACGAGAGTATTCTAGCTGATAGATACCATCACGAGTGTTCTTTACCTAATTTTGGTTCCTATTTACTTGTGATTTTGCAAAAAGTTATATTATATTACTTGAATTTTTCAAGTACCTTGGCGATGTAAGGCGACTGGGACAATGCATATCCTTGTGGTGTTCTCAAATTTTTTACACCCAATATCACATTAGTCAGTCCTAGGTCTTTCATATTGAATTCAGAGGATAGTTTATCCTTTGTAGATGTTATTATGACCTTGTTATTGCCTAGAATCAATAAGTCATCAATGTAGAGACAAACAATGACATATCTAATATGTGTGTATTTTATGCCGACGCATTTATCTTGTTCATTTATTGTGCATCCATTTGATAACATGGTTTCATAAAACTTCTCATGCCACTATTTTAGAGCTTGTTTAAGGCCATAAAGTGATTTTACAAATTTGCACACTTTTTTCTCGTTTCTTGAGCTTAGAAATCATTCGGGTTGCTTCATATAGATTTCTTCCTCTAGTTCACCATTCAAATTGCAGTTTTAACATCGATTTGATGTATTTCTAAGTCAAGTATGAATGCAATCGCAATATGCATCCTAGTTGATGTTATCTTCGTTACTGGTGAATATGTGTCAAAATAGTCAAGGTCTTCCATTTGTCTAAATCCTTGGACTAAAAGACAAGCTTTGTACTTGTCTATTGAACCATCAGGTTTCAATTTTTTTTTAAATATCCATTTATTATCTATGGTCCTACATCCTTGAGGTAAATCGACTAACTCTCATGTATGGTTAGACATAATGGATTTGATCTTATTGTTAACTGCCTCTTTCAAATGAGGGGTATCACTAAAGGACATAACTTGTTTGTATGTCAACAGATCATCTTCTAACATAAAAGTGTATAAGTCTGCTCCAAAGGTTCTTGAAGTCCTTGACCTTTTGCTCCTTTTTGGTTCTTCCATTTGTTGATCAGCACTGGTTTTACATTTATCCTCAAGAGAATCGGGGATATCATCTTCCCTTAGACTCTTAGGAGCATAAGTTTCAGTACCCTGTTTAAATGGGAACATATGTTCGAAAAATCTAGCATTTCTCGACTCAATGATGATATTTTTCATGAATATCATCAATTTCAGACGTGTGTACTAAAAAACGATAAGCAACACTGTTTTGTGCATATCCAATAAATACACAATCAACAGTTTTTGGTCCAATTTTGACCTTCTTCGGTTTTGGTATCTCCGCTTTTGCAAGATACCCCCATACTTTTAAGTATTTGTAGGATGAAGGTTTATTCTTTCAAAGTTCATGAGGAGACCTAGATGTATTCTTTCATGATATTTTATTTAAAATGTGGTTTGCTGAAAGAATATAGCTTCTCCCGAAAAGTTATCTGGTAAGTCACAACTGATTAATAGAGCATTCATCATTTCTTTGTGAGTTCAATTTTTCTGTTCGGCTATGCAGTTGGATTGAGGTAAATAAGGTGTTCTGGTTTGGTGTATAATTCCATGCTCAACGCAGAATTCCTCAAAGGGAAATTCATATTCTCCTCCTCTGTCGCTTCTTAAAACTTTAATTTTTTTTATTGAGTTGATTCTCAACTTCTAGTTTATGCGGTTTAAACATATCGAATGCTTCATCCTTTTGCATCTAAGGAGATACACATGACAATATCTAGAAAAATCATCAATGAAGGTAATAAAATACGTTTTCCACCTCTAGTTTGACACATTTTTAAATCACATAAGTATTAAGTTTGGAGGTTCAGTTTCTCGTACAACATGATGAAATCAGGTTCTTGTCAATTTCACTTCTGCACAAATTTGACATTTATAGTTGGAGTTTATGTTACATTTTGGTATAAAACCTAGATTAATCAATTTTCACAACGTATCAAAATTTACATGCCCTAATCTAGAATGCAATACGTTAAAAGAGTCAACAGTATAAGCATGAGATTCACTTTCATTCATATCGGTGTTTGGTACAATAGTGGTTACAATTGCTTTGAACAAACCATCACACACATATCCTCTTCCTACATACACTACATTCTTCGATAATACAAACTTATCAGCCACAAAGGTTAACTTGAATCCATGCTTGCTGAATAATGAACCTGAAATCAGGTTCTTGCGAATTTCAGGAACATGGAGGACGTCACTTATGGTAAGTTCCTTTCCAGAAGTTAGTTTCGGCACAACTTTTCCCTTTCCTTCGAACTTTAATGCAGATGAATTGCCCATAAAACGTTGTTAATCTTCAGTTGCAGCTTTGTAGGTTGTAAACATCTACTTATTAGCACATATGTGTCGAGTGATTTCTGTTCCTACAAATCATTTTTCCAAGTTACCAACAAGGTTACATTCTGATATTACTGCATATAATTCCATATCAGCAATGCCTTCTGTAACGTCAGCCATATTTGTTTCTAGCTTCTTCTTTTTGGGTGTGCGACCATCACTGCTTTGTACTCCTTCTTCCCACAGTTATGGCAGGAACCCTCAAATTTCTTTGACTTTTTAGGAGGATTCTCTCGTGTTCTCATGTTAGGTTTGTCTTACTCAACTATATTTACTTTGGCAACCATATTCTGATAAATCTTTTCTCAGAATTTATGTTATCTACCTCAATTCTTCGCTGAACTATGAGTTCTTCCATTGTCATTTCCTTACGCTTGTGCTTAAGGTAATTCTTGAAGTCCTTCCGAGAAGGAGGCAGTTTCTAAATGGTTGCGGCAACTTGGAAAGATTCGCTAAGAATCAACCTTTCATCTTCTAGTTGAAGGATGATAAGTTGCAGTTCTTGAGTTTAATTGATCACCGTCTTTGAATCTATCATTTTGAAGTCGGGAAATTTTCTAGCGATGGATTTCTTCATGCCTGTATCTTCAGTTTCATACTTCTTTTATAGAGCCAACTAAAGTTGTTTGGACGTAGCAACCATACAATAAACATTGTAGAGACTATCATCTAGACCATTTAGAATATATTTTTTACACATAAAATCTGAGTTTTTCCAAATATTAAGAGTCTGTACTTTGGTAGCATCAGATTTGAGTTCGCCAACTGCAGGAGCATCTTCGATCAGAAATTTGGCGAGTCCCAATGCTATTAGATAAAAAAAAAAATTTGTTGCCTACGTTGAACTTCTCTGGCATTTCTCCATAAGACAGAGCCATTGACTAGAGCACAGGAGCAGGCTGAGCGTTGATCATCATCAGTGTTGGTGCAGAGTTATTGTTGTTGTTCTGCGACATCATCGTCCGCAACAATCAATATTGTTTCTAGACTGTTAGAAGTGCTAAACAATTAGTAATAGAATTAGTAGAAAAACTGTTACAAAAATGTTGCAGTTCAGTTTTAGTAATCAAAAATGTCTCAAAGCGTTACTATCACTGTTGCAATTATAACGCTACTTACAGTAATAACGAACTATCACTGAATCGTCAGTCAAGCATGACAATTATAGCTGTGCAGTTGATAAAATGTAAAACAAAAACAAAAATGTTTTATCGAGTAGTGTTGCCGCGGACCCCTGGAAAGGTTACGGCCCTTTAACTGGGCGGTGCACCCGCGCGCGCATCTCGACGCAAACCGTTGTACCCTTTCAAATGAACTGCCGCGGCCGCTCAAAAATACCCATTAGAGCGCAGCAGGTCCAGGCCCATTCAATCAGAGACCCCAAGAGCCTTAAGAACCATGGTCTTTATCTATGACATATTAATAATAATATTGAATAAAGCCCTGAGAGCCCACATGTCTTCATGCTCCTACAAGCCGACATGCTCTCTCTTCTTATTTGTTTGATATGCTATGATAGGCTTTAGTATATGTAGTGGAATTGGTCCAAATATTCCCCAATGTGGGACTTTTGTTTCCACCCAATGAAAGTCCCTCTTTCCTAATATGCTACTTCATTCCTTTTTCTAATACTTTTTTTTTTCCATAGAAGCAGTGAGCATCCATAATTAGAATAGCAACAATATAGCAACTCCAAAAGTCCATTACAAAATATAGGTTTGTACTAGCATTCAAACGAAAATCGCTTTGAATTTTTAATTTTAACATATGAAAATGTAAATTCCTAATAATTAATTGTCTTATTAGTATAAACGTGAAGCAGTTGCATATGCATCTCAAACAAATCATGTATTCCTAGGCAAATATACATTAAACATTTAATAAAACCCTCGTGTTAGATTACAAATATTAACTTGTTTATCAAAGGTAAAATGCTAAATGAAGCATGGAAATTTACATATAATATACTGGTTTATATCTATGCTAAATACTCTCAATAATTTTACAATCTGATTTTAAAGAATTTGGTGAAACCAAACTATTTGAGACAAAGATTGTAGGAAAAAATAGAAAAACAGAAATGTTATACTGATATTTGAGAGAAGTTTTACAATTGTTTTTCTTGTATTGAATGATTTGCAGATGGTTATATTTATACCAGATATTAAATATTGAAATAAAAAAAAGAAAGCGGGCCAAAGCCCAGCCCAGCTGCAGAAATAAGATACAAAATACAACCCTATTCGTTTGTTATCTTAATTCCCGGTCGCAAATGAAAGTAGGATTATTCATTCTTTTCTTTCTCATGGCAGCCACCCTATTCAACTTTCTAATCGTATCTTAAACGAGAAAAAATCTTGTTAAGAGAGCTTTTGTGAGGACATCGGCACGCTGGTGATATGATGGTATGTGATTTATTATCAGTTGCCCATTGCTTCTTCTATCACGTACAATGTAAATCAATTTCAATATGTTTTGTACGAGAGTGCTGAATCAGAAAGAGAAATGGCACTACGATTGTCCCACCAAATTACCGGTTTATACGTGAAGCAAAACCCTAGCCATTTCAGAAAGCTTTCGATCTAGATAATCTCTACTGTCACACTGGTTATGGATCGATACTCGACTTCTGTGCTTGACCTGGAAACTATGGGTTTCTTTTTCATGCACCATGAAACTAGATTAGACCCCAGGTATACACAATAACCAGTAACCACTTGCAGTCATCAATATCATTTACTCGATTGGCATCAAGTAAGCATGTAAATTGAATATCTTGTCTGATTTCAGAGTTAATCTATAACAACTCGAATTTCGATAAACCGATTTTTTCTCAAAAATCTCAATCTATCGAGCTTAAGTTGGCTTGTCTGGTATCCCGCAGAAAAGGCAAAGATAATAAATATATCAGAGCTCAATAAAACATCTCATGGCGTAGTGGATAAATATAATAATCAAATATAGCCTTACCGAAATAATGACACTGCCTAACAAGTGTCCAAAGGCTACCCAATCTTTGCCATAAATCTAACCTACGAGTATGTTATGAGGAGGGGATCAGAACACAAGTTATGGTGGAGGACAAATTATACATCTTGAAATAACCCTACAAAATAGTTCAGTAACATTTTCTTAATTATTAGGTTGTTATGGTTAATAGCGCTCTAGGGCTCTGCACACACGTCGCACCCATATACTTCCAAGTATATTAAACCTAATATAATATATATGTAGCTATGCCCAACATCTCAAAGTACTCCCCATAGTACCCTCCTCGTACGGTCTTCGCCGTAACACCACAGAAATATGCACAAACATCATCCTATGCCAAACCACGTACGGAAATCTATATTGTTACACAACGTAATAGCATAGAACCAACATCGCTATGCTATATAAGTGTACGGATCCTCATATCCGAACTCCTCGGTCGAATCATGTATCAACACAGAGTAATGCCCTAACATCTACAATATACTACCCAGTGCGTGTATCTAGACTCTCACACGAACGTACTACCTACTATAACTTGAGTCCCGTAATAGGGCTGCATACAATGCACGAAACTCAGCCGAAAGCTTTCGATATTTGTAAAGGACAGCTTCGTTAGTCCTACAATACAGATATCCACATATGGTCTGTCTCTTTTCACGGTGGCTATGGCCCCATCCTAGCCCCTCCCTTAACTAAAGAAAGACTACTTCAAGAGCTAATAATGTGCCCCTAACAACCAATCTAGCATCCAATTTGGCGTGTCCCTCAACCAATGTCTCGATAGTGAATGACCATTAATTTGTATGTTTAGCTCTTAGTCTTTTCACATCCCACTGATTGTTGATAACAGGTATCCGACGATTGCTATCCTTAATTTGGTCCGACCACCTTCTCTTAGAGCGAGGCAGATAGCTGAATCACCCAATGCCATCTGCCATATCCTTCTGACTACCACACCATTGTTACAGTCAAGGTATATTCTTGATGGAGCAACAGACCTGCCTCCAAGCGACGACTTCATCTGTTTATTCCTCAGAGGGACATCTCAGAGTACCCTATCACGTCCCGCAGAAGCCCCGTGCTTCCCTACGGTCCCATAGGATAATCGGTTGGACGTGCTCCTCTCGTGTCTCCAGACATCACGATAATCTACCCTGTTGGGTTCTTCATCTCCATACGTACGGACTGGTCCAAGCGCATAACACTATCATGTTATTATGATCCTATGTCTAATCTTTTAATCACGCGCTTTCTTTAACTTATTACATTGCTAATTAACTTGATTGTTTACACATTTATTTTCTATTCAAATTACTGGTTTAATAGCTTACATTTAGCTGCCTATTTTCCCTAATCAGCCTCACGCAGCCGGAACTGACCCTATCTATGAGCCACTTATTATTACATTCATTAAAATTAATGTTTTCCCATTCATAAGTTTATTAATTATATCATAAGTTTACTAATTATAAGTTTTTTTTCATGTTATTTATAACTTCATGTTATAACGTTACCACAACCGTTCCTATGGGTTGACATATTAACTTAGTTCCCCTAACTAAGGTTTATTAATAAGTTCTTATCTTATCTCTTATTATAACCCATGTTATATTGTTATCACAACCAATGTTATGGATTTACTTATTAACTTAGTTCCCTAAACAAAGGTTTATAATAAGTTCTCTTTTCATCATTAACTATAACCTATGTTATAATTCCACTTGTCCCTAAGACAAGTCTACCCATTATATTTTATTCTCATTCATATAATTAATTATAATAGGTTATTTCCCCATTCATCACATTTTCCCATGGTTCCTTATTTAAGTAAACCTTTATTGTTGTAAACTTTCTTTATTTATCTTGTACATTTTTATATTTATAGGAAATATTTCACACACTTCTTTAATTTGGTTGGTGGAAATGTATAAAAATCTATTTTCATAATGTACATCAATTAAGATTCGTAGTTGCAAGCTATTTCTTTTTATTACATCATGTACATATATATATTTGATTAGCGTGCAATGCTGCAGATACCTCATTTCACACTAATCCTTATTACATTTATTTTTCTAGCAACTACGTTCTCTATAATTTACCGTAATGGTAATTATGGAAATGTATCCCATTTCCACACTAATTAACCCAGTTTATGACTATTTCCTTTTTCTTTCTAAGTTATATTATTTCCTATTTTTGTACACAATTCCTAATTCCAATTCAATCGTGGTAAGTTTTTGTACAAACTTAGGCTTGCTAATTCTTATTCCATTATACCAACAATTTACTGTACTTCTTTTTACAACATGCCCAATTTACCTTGGAATTACAATCTTAAGAATATATCCATGATCAGATTTACAATTTTAATATTACAGTGATTTTTAAACCCAAATAGAAAGTTATGGGAATAGATTTATACAACAGTAACATTCTTAGCATACTCAGGAAGGAGTTATATCGCAATTACCACAATTTCATTTATTCATTACACTGAGAATTACGGGGAATTTAAACGATAAATATACCGCTACCAAAAGGAATAATTTAGATCCACCCACCTGACTACTTTCTAATTCTTGAATCTGATTCAAATATGCTACCTGTGGTTTTCCTAATTGAATCTAATATTGAAACGACCATGGATTTACAAATATGATGCTAAAAGAAAGAAAGAAATCTTAATAATTCAGATTCACATAATTTACCTCACGTAGAAAAATAAATCTAAACACCTATATCATAGATCTATGTTCTTTGTCTTCAAATCTTGAATCAGAATTCTTAAAACTAATATTCTTATTTTTGAAATATTTGGAGAAGAAAGAAAATGGCAGAGCCTTGGCGTCGTCTAAGAAAATATGAGTTGGAGGCTATGCTCTGCTACTCTATTTATAGGTGCACAAAAGATTCTGGTTCGTCGGATTAAATATAATAAAATCTGAGCCGTTCGAAAATTTAACACCAGTTTGCTCAATAATGGGCCAACCCCTCGGTTGACCCACATATTGTCTGAAATGAAGAATAAGACTAGCGCCTTGCGCCAAACGTATACATATAAATTCCTAATCCATTTTTCACCCTCTTAATCTTTTCTCAATTTACGAGGCCTTACTGCGCAACCCACTAATATGAAGAACCAAAATTTCAAATATTAACACACATAATCTTTCTTTCAAATATTTTATACACTTTCCATCCACCCTAACCACTCCTGGTTCTATAATCCTAAAACTTCCACAACCATTTTCTAAGTGTACAAAATTGACATCCAACTTCCTACATGTGTCATTCACTTAATTAGTGGATAAATTTACGAATATAGGTATTTATATATACACATAATATTTATATTTAAAAATATAAATACACTCACTCACTATCTATATAGAAACCCTAAACTTAAGCTCTGATACTAGATGTAACAACCTAAATTTCGAAGACCGAACTTTCTCAAAAATCCCAATCTATCTAAGCTCGAGTTGGATTGTCTGGTATCCTATAGAAAAACAGAGATAATAAATATATCAGAGCTTGATAAAACATTTCACAGCCGAACGGATAAAATAAAATAATCAAATATAGCCTTACTGAAATATTGATACTGCCTAACAAGTGTCCAAAGGCTACCAAATATCTATCATAGATCTAACCTACGAGTATGTTATGAGGAAGGGGTTAGAACACAAGTTCTGGTGAGAAGACAAATTATGCATTCTAAAATAACCCTACATATACCATTCAGTTACATTTTCTTAATTATTAGGTTATCAGGCTTAATAGCGCTCTAGGCTTTGCACACACGTCACACCCATCTACTCCCAAGTACATTAAACCTAATATAATATATATGTAGCTATACCCAACATCTCAAGGTACCCCCATAGTATCCTCCTCGTACGGTCTCCGCCACCAAAACACAGAAGTATGCATAACCTCCATCCTACATCAAACCGCGTACGGAAATCATATCGTTATGCCAAAACCACCATAGCTATACCAGGAAAACATACAGGTCCTCATATCCGAACTCCTCGGTCGAATCACGTATCAACATGGAGTAATTCCCTAACGTCTAGAATACACCACCCAGTGCATGTATCTAGACCCTTACACAAACGTATTGCCTACTATAACCTGAATCCTGTAATAGGGTTGCATCCATGCACGGAACTCAATCGGGAGCTTTTGATATCTGTAAAGGAAAGCTTCGTTAGACCTAAAATACAGATATCTACATATGATATGTCTCTTTTCATGGCGGCTATGGCCGCACTTGGCCGCTCCCTCAACTAATGAAAGACTACATCAAGAGCTAATGACGTTCCCCTAATAACCAATCTAGCATCCAATTTGGCGTGCCCCTCAACCAACATCTGAATAGTGAAAGATCGTTGGTCTGTTGGTTTAGCTCTTAATCTTTTCGCATCCCACTGACTGCTAATGACAGGTATCTGACGATTACTATCCTTAATCTGGTTCTGACCACCTCCTCCCAGAGCAAGGCAAACCGCCGAATCATCCGACACCTTCTGCCACAATCTTATAACTACCACACCATAGTTGCAGTCAAGGTATACTCTATGTGGTGCAATAGACCTGCCTCTGAGCGACAACTTCATCCTTTTATTCCTTAGAGGGTCATCTCAGAGTACTCTACCACGTTTCGCAAAAGCCTCATGCTCTCCTCCACTCCTATAAAATAATCAGTTGGACATGCTTATCTCGTGTCTCCAAACACCACGATGATCTACCCCGTTGGGTTATTCATCTTCATGTGTACAGACTAGTCCAAGCGTATCATGCCATCGCGTTATTAGATCCTACGTCTAATCTTTTAGTCTCACTCTTGCTTTAACTTACCACATTTCTAATTAACTTGATAGTTTACACATTTATTTTCTATTCAAGTTACTAGTTTATTTGCTACCTTTGGCCGTCTATTTTCCCTATTCAGCCCCACGTTTCCGGAACGGACCTTATCTATGAGCCACTTATTAATACATTCATAAAATTTAATATTTTCCCATTCATAAGTTTACTAATAATAAGCCTCTTCTTTATTTTAATTTTTCATGTTATTTATAACTTCAAGTTATACCATTACCATAACTTAGTTCCCCTAACTAAGGTTTATTATTAAGTTCCCATATTATCTCTTATTATAACCCACATTATATTGTCACTACAACTATTGATTTGGATTTACTTATTAACTTAGTTCCCTTAACTAAGGTTTATTAATAAGTTCTCTTTTTATCATTAATTACAACCAACGCTATAATTCCATTTGTCCCTAGGACAAGTCTACCTATTATATTTTATTCTTGTTTACATAATTAATTATAATAGGTTATATTTCCGTTCATCACATTCTCCCATGGTTTCTTGTTATTTAAGCAAACTTTTACTGCTGTAACCTTTCTTTATTTACCATCTTGTACATTTTTATTTTTATAGGAAATGTTTCACACACTTCATTAATTTGGTTGGTGGAAATGTATAAAAATATATTTCTATAACAAACATCAGTTAAGATCCGTAGTTGAAAGTTATTTCTTTTTATTACATCTTGTGTGTGTGTCTATATATATCTATATATATACACACACACTTAATTAACATGCGATACGACAAAAACCCACCATTTCATACTAATCCTTAATACATTTTTTTCTTGCAACTACGTTCTCTGTAATTTCCCATAATGATAATTATGGTAATGTATCCCGTTTCCACCTTAATTAAATTCATTCCACTACTAATTCCCTTTTTCTTTCTAAGTTATATTATTTTCTATTTTCATACACAATTCCTAATTCTAATTAAATCACAATAAGTTTTCGTACAAAATTAGGCTTGTTAATTCCTATTCCATTATTCCCATAATTTACTTACTTCTACTTACAACATACCCAATTTACCATGGAATTATACTCTTAAAAATATATGCATAATCACTGTCAGTTTCACAATTTTAATAGTACAGTAGTTCTCAAACCCAAATAGAAAGTTATGTGAATAGATTTATACAACAGTAACATTCTTAGCTTACTTAGGGAATGAATTATTTCACAATCACCACAATTTCAATTGTTCATTACATTGAGAATTATGGGGAATTTGAATGATAAATATACCATTACCAAAAAATATAATTTAAATCCACCAATCTGACTGCTTTCCAGTTCTTGAATCTAATTCAGATCTACTACCCTATGGTTTTCCTAATTGGATCTAATATTGAGATGACAATGAATTTACAAATCTGATGCTAAAAGAAAGAAATCATAATAATTCAGATTCATAGAATTTACCCTATGTAGATAAGAAATTTGAACATGTATATTGTAAATCTATATTCTGTCTTTAAATCGTGAATCATAAGTCCTAATACTAATATTATTATTTTTGAAAGACTTGGAGAAGAAACAAAATGGTAGAGCCTTGGCGTCGTCTCAGAAAATATGAGTTGGAGGCTAGGTTCTGCTAGTCTATTTATAGGTGCATAGAAGATTCTGGTTCGTCGAATTAAACATAATAAAATATGAGCTATTCAAATCGAAAATTTAATGTCAATTCGTTCAGCAATGGATCGACTTGGATCCTTGGTGGGTCGACCCGACTCTGGGGTAGGCCGACCCTCGGGTCGACCCGTATATGGTCTGGGTCGACCCAGTTACCTGGGCCACTTAGGTTAATTCTACCGAAATTAATTTTTGTCAAATGTTAGCTGCAACATTCTTTTTCTTTCTAAATATTCTTATGAAAATTAATCTCTTCCATTTATAAGGTATGTTTAATGTCTCAATTTCAAATTTATGTATAACTTTACAAACATTTATTTGTTAATAGCTGCGCAATAAATGCTATTATTAACGTTATCAATTCATTGATTCCTTCCTTTTTAATATATGTTAAAATTTTAAATGCTGCTATTCTCTTACCTATTTTTCATTCATTCCACATTTATTACTGTCCGTTTTACGTTTACACTTTATATATCAATTATGAAACTGTGCCTATATATTTATGCACAACTCCATCTATTTTCAAAATTCAAACAGTGTTTTCCCGACATTTATTTCTTACTTATTTTGATTGATTGCATGTTATTTTGAATTTCATATACACACACACACACACATATATATATATAAATGTATACATGTATATATATTTACTCATATATATATATAATTTTTCCCTTATATGTGCATTCACATATGTTTTTCTTTTAGAACATGCATCCATTTAGTTGGCCCTCTTAAAATTAAAAACATGATGCTGGCAAGACTCGAAATACTGACTTCTACCTTGGGAGGTGCATGCTTTACCAATTCACCTAACTTAGCTTTTGTTCACAAAACTATAAACATTGGTGGCTATTGTTCTTATTTGTGTTTCTCTTATGTCTTCTTTTTCACATTTGTTCTAAAACTTCATCTAAAGATATCTTCTTAGTTTTAAATCTGTTTTTTACAAACTATAAGTCTAAATTGATCTGAAAATCGCCATGGACACAATGGCGCTAGTTTAGTGACCAATATATGAAAATTATACAAATTTTATTTTATTATTTAATTTAAAATGTGAGGTGTTGCATAATCTAAAATCTGGCATTCCTCTTAAGTACCAAAGAATCTGTTTAACCGCTTTCCATTGGTCAATAAGCGGATTCTGCATGTATTGACACACCTTGTTCACAATAAAGCATATTTATGGTCTTGTAATAGTTATATATTGTAAAGCACCTACTATGCTTCTATATTTCTTTACATTGTTAATTGGTTCACCCTTATATTTGGATAGCTACAAGTTACTTGTTATAGGTGTGGTTAGGGACTTTGCCTGATCCATCGTAGCTCTTGCTAATATCTCTAATATGTAGTGTTTTTAAGTCAAAAATGTTTCCTTATTTAATTTCCTTATAATATGGATCCCCAAGAAATGTTTTACCTCTCCCATGTCCTTTATGGAAAAAGCTTGATCTAAATGATGAACCAATCTGTCAATTTCTTTACTGTAGTTTTCACTAACTAAAATGTCATATACAAATACCAGAATATATGTGGTAGTGTGTCTTTCATCCTTTATATATAAAGAATTGTCTGATTTGGTTGGTGTGAACTTCAGATTTACAAGAGTCATTTTGAGTTTCTCATACCTTGCCCTAGATGCTTGCCTTCGGCCATTGATTTCTTTGTGCATTTTGCTTACTTGCTTTTCATCACCTGCAGTGTAGCCTTTTGGTTGTTGCATATATACTTCTTCAAGTAATTTACTATTTAGAAAGCACTATTAACATCCAATTGTCTTATTCCCACTGTTTATGCAAAGCAATGCTTTATATTATGCATATAGTAGTGGATTTAACAACTGGTGAGAAGCCCTCATTGAAGTCAAATCCAAATTGTTGTGGATAACCTTTTCCCATAAGACTAGCTTTGTATTTATCTACACTTCCATTATCATTTCTATTGATTTTATATACCCATTTGCATCCCACAATGTTCCTTTTGAAGATTCACAATTGTCCGTGGCCTATCTCTTAGCAAAGCACTTGTTGGAGAATGGAGTTCTGATGACAACAACCTTATTTTAATTATCATTGATTATAAAATATATACTAACACTTTTTGTATAGAATATATATACACATATGTAGGAATTATATATAGGAAATAATAATGAAGACTGTACAGTTTAAAGAAGATAAAGATTCAGAATTCAGACAAATTTCAAGACTAACGAGTATTCAAGATTTCAAGAGTTCAAGATTAATAAAGTTATAGAGTCTAGATTTTGTAAGGCTCTAAATAGCACTTCAGGTTCAATATCCAAATTCTGATTTTCAAATTCTATTTTCTATCCTAAATTCTCTCTATTCTATTTTTTATCTTTTCTTTTTTATTTATCTTTGTTTTTCAAACTTAAGTTTTATATATTTATGTTTTATACTTTAAATTTATATAGTTTAAAACCTTATAATTTTATAAATATGTTTATATAGTTTAAATTTATGTTTTCATATGTTTTTCTATTTTATAATATTAATTTAAAACATTATATTTTTATTCAAGAATTTCTAGAATTATATTTGTTGACGGCAAAAAATATCGTAAACACCAAAGATTCCTATTACTAGGAATAGTTAATTTGGTCGCGATGCTAAGTAAGAGAAAGCGTTAAAGGACACAAGTATTGATAGTGGTTCGGCCGCGGATTAGGCCTACGTCCACTTTGGAAGGATGTTGAACTTTTATTAATCACTCAAGAATTACAAGGTAGAGCCATGCTCATTACATTCACTTTTATAATTGCCATACGCTAGGTATTTGGGAAAGAGAATATTTAATTCTCCTTCTTCCTCAAATATGATGTGCCATTAATGGGGCTCATGAAGCTCTAGGAACGTCTCAAGTGAAGAAAACCCAACCCCTTTGAAGTCTGAGGCCATAGGCTATTTATAGGAGTGAGGGTAGGTAGAATTAGGTAGGAGTAGGTAAACACAATGGACCACATGTAAAATATCGAACCCGCCACTAGCAGCTGCATAAATTTCGAACCCGGGGCTGGGGTCGAAATTTCGCACCCGCTAGGTTCGAAATTTCAAACCCGGGGCTGGGTTCGAAATTTCAAACCCGGGGTTTGGGTTTGAAATTTCGCACCTGCTGGGTTCAAAATTTTGAACCTGGAGCTGGGTACGAAATTTCGCACCTGGTGCGTGTGGACCGCAGGTTCAGGCGCTTCGTGACTCGTGATTCCTTTAGGATTTGGGGCCCCGACTTGGGAACGGTTCAGACTGCGAGGCCTTTGTTTGGCAATGTTTGGAGGAGCGGCGAGGTTCGCGGAAGTTGTTGGCTGAATCCTGACTTTGAGTCGATCTGGTGATTCTGGGCAACATACTTGATTGCCGCCAGGATTGTGGGGCCCCAGACCCCCACCGGCGCTGCGCCCGACCCGTTGGACGGCTCGCCTTCGGCTCGGAGCACGGCTCGCCTCCGTCTCGGCTGCGAATGGATACTGATGGAGGTCGCGTTCGAAGGATGTGACATTCTTCTGGAGGCCAGACTCAGGTCTTCTGGTACTAACAACACCTATGGGCTGTAATATCATATGCTGAGTCGAGCGTGTCTTGCGTACTTTGGGAACTGGACTAAAAGGATGATTAACATTTGCCCCCTCAAAGTATGTTCTGTGTTAACGGGGAGCGCTTTGAAGTGAGACGAGTCTAGTATGGGCATAAACATCTCCATGCGGTTCTTAGCGATTGGTTATGACCTTCCTCTTGAGTTGTATACTGAGAGTGCACTGCTTTGGAGTCGTTGGGACGCCTTATCGGAATATGCTGGTATGAGCTAAGGATTCCAACATTGCTAAGAGTTTTAACTTGCTTGAGTTGGAACCTATCCAAGGCATTCAGTTCCTGTAGATTAAAGACAATAAACGTTAATTGCCGACTCTCGATTGCATCGAAGTGCAAACGGCTCGTCATCGGGCCATAATCGCGTATGCAATCATGAGTTTGCACGTGTTTTTGTGTGATGCGATATGAGCTGGAATAGGTAGCATGGGGGTGAATTGTACATCCTGGGCTTGCGATTGTGCACTTTTAGCCTTCGAAATGTCTGTGGATCGGCTAAATCACTTGGATTTGTGAACACAAGGTCATTCGATGTTCCTAGCTAGTTCAATCGATCAAAGTTTCGACAACTCATATACGCGAATGCCATTGTTAGGACAATACTTGTCATATGTCGTGGCATGTATTCATATAGGTTTTCCTTTGAGGTGAGGTTGGACCCAAATGCCAGGCGCGTGAACTTTGATGATTGAGCACTTGATGAGTGCACAAGTGGTCGCCGAGTGGTTATTGACTTGGTAGTTAGAGCTTCGAAATACGATCGTAGATTGGTGTACGATCCTAAATTCCGATCCCGGAACATTCGTTTGGGGTATGTTGATCCTTTGATGGTAGTTGCTTCCTTTCTTCTCTTCTCCGGACAGAAAATCATCGTAAGGCATGGAGGATGCCAAAATACTTCTTTTGTACTTTGGATGTACGAGGTGTCGTTATGTTTTCAGGAGAAGGGAAGAGAGATATGGAAGGTAAGACAGCTTTCGGATTTGGCATTCAAGAACATGGAGCGGCGGATTCTGGGGAACGAAATTAGGAATCCAGATAAAGGTCGCCAAGTTGAAGCTGGTTTGAGGGACATGATAATCTAGCAAGTGCGTGGGAGCACAACGCATAACTTCGCACTCTGATGATTTAGTCTTGGCTCCAAGCTTGGGTTAGTAACTTTAAACATTTACATGGCGCCCGATGAGCAAACCGTGATCAATGAGTTTTGGTTTTGCGATGTGGCCCTCGAGGAATGGACTTTCTTGGATTGTCGACCCGAATGCGTACGTAGGATGTCGGCACACAGTTGAACTGTTAGGCTCGGGATCCGATCAATAACCCAACCACGACGCAATTGCATCTTGACTCAGGCGTTGCGCTGGCGGTTGGCGATGGCCATTGCTTTAGTTGTTGAGGCTAAAGGTTGTCATCATGTTCCGGAGTGTCTGCTTTTTGCGGAGTTCGGGCACTAATGGAAAGCCGAAAAGCCTGCAGGGCCTGGACTCTGGCTTTGGATTGCTTTCATTGCGAGGTGAAGGCGCTCTCAAGATGGTGGCTCCGAGCGATGCTATGAAGATGATGCCAGCTCAGGGGCTGAAGGAGATCTAATCTGGTCTTGAGATTGCCAGGCCGGTGCGATACTCGGTAGAGGGATGGCCCCAAGCCCGGGTATCTAATAGATTCTGGTCGACGTCCGGGATGAGCTAGCAAGTTTGGATCATTGTTGAATGTTTCATGTCTGGTTTGTAATGGAAGTTTGAGCGTAACACAACGGGTTGGTGAATGATTATGGAGATGGACCGATTTGGACTGACTAATCGGATATGCACATAAGATGTAAACATACGGTTGAGTTGTTAGTTCCAACACAATTAGGTTATAACCATTTTTCGACCCGAGAATGGTGTTGATGGTTACCGGTAATCACTGCCGTAGTTATTAAAACTAGGTGTCATCACCATATTCCTATGCGCTTGTAGGCAAGAAGATGTTGCATCAAGGGGTGTGAGTCAGCCTCACGTTGCGTTTAAGTATGCGCTTGCTGACAATGCGTTGAGACTTTGGGAACCCAATGAACCGGCCATGGAAACTCGAGAACTTGCATCGAGATATGAATTTCTCGTTTTGTGTACTGAGAACTTGTCTAAATTCTCCTGTTCCTTGGGAAACCGTTGGTTGCATCGCTCCCTTTGTCCTTTGGTTCAGGCTTCAACGCCCGATTTGCATAGTATCGGTGGTGGTTAGAAGATTCCGATACCCAAGCTTTTGGGTCTGGATCATCCTCGTGGCGAGGTGTATGTTCCTCTTTAGAATGGTTGCCCCGAAGGTTGTGGTGATGGGAATGCCAGCACGGAAGCTGATGAGGATCCTCCTCAGGTCCTGCGATGAGTAACTTGGTGCAAGGATAAGTGGGGGACAACCCCTAAGCTCGAGTATCTGCTGACTGAAGAGGATGCAGGCGATGAACCCTCAGAAGTCAAATAGTTGCTTCTTTTGCTAGGAAGCCCCCCTGCAGCGGAGGCGACATCAGGTTTTGCCCCCGTGCTTCCTAAAGCGTCCGAGTCCCGATTGGAGTTCGTAACGACATGCATTTTTCCCGACCTTAATCGATCGTTAGATCGATTAAAATCGTTCAAAACCCGCATATGTTAACTTTGGGAATACAATACATTAGAACAATAACAGCAGACTTTTTATAAACATCATAATAATACATCAGATGATCAGAGTACATCGATAAATAAATTACAGCGGAAGACTTTCTATACTCTGGACACAGCTTTAGGCTTCAATCAGAATCCTGCTCAATAGATAAATATCTGCAAAAAGTTACTCGACTGCCCATGTGGAAAATATGGGCACCCAAGTTTGCCAGTGAAACAAACTACAGGTCAGTCATGGGACATGTATGAGAAATCTTAACTTAACCTAGCTAATAATAAGGCTAATCACAGGACCAGCCCTACCGCTCGATTAAGGTCGGGCAAAATGCATGTCATTATAGAGTTACAACAGGATCAATCTAGAGAAGTAGGAGAACCCTTGGCTTTGGGATCCCATGTTTATATGAGTCTCTCCAGAGGAGGAGAATTTGTGGTTGACCGAAGTGCTCATGCGACAGGCGTAGCTGATGTAAGTGTGCAAGCGATGCAAGCTAAGGTGGAAGATTGGGAAGCCCGGCTGGTGGAAAAGTTTGAGGAGCCGGAGGGGAAGAGGGAGAGGATGGCGCTGTCGTACAAGATGCTTGGGAAAAGGCTAGCCATGGTTCTGAGGAGAAATCTGCTACTGCGGTGGCGAAAAAGTAGGCCGGTGTTGAAGCGGAGAAGGAGAGGGCCTCTGAGTAGGCTAGGAAAAAGGAAAGTCTTTTATGATGCCCACCAAAAGAGGGCGAGGGGACACTTACAAAACTCGAAGCAGATGCAATTATGCGACTCCAGGCTATGGTGCTAGCTAGTTAGAAGACCGCCGAAGATGCTGAGAAGAGAGCGTAGTTGGGCGCCAAGAAGACTTGGGGAGAAACCAGGCTGCATTGGTCCTCGCTTTTGACATCGTCCCTAAGCCGTTGCCATGTATCACTCTCGGGGAAGTTATGGTAATTACAAGTGGCGAGGATAATGGCGGGAGGAGCGCATCAATGTCTTACGAATCTGCTACTCTTGTGAAGAGTAGAGGAGGAGGAAGCGATTCTGGAAGGAAGGGGACCATTGCTGGTGGTGGCCTGTCAAGTGCCGAACCTGTACAGAAAAAAGAAAAGACAAGGGAAGGATTAATAGCATCAATAATTGTTAAAGGAATTATAGATACTTTGGGTGAGGTAGACCAATAGCCTATGCGAGCGTGGTCCTCACTTTCGGTTCTTAAAGACATGGTGTGGTATTCATGTACACCCTGTCATCAGAGAGAAAAGATGTTAGACATGTAATCTGTTTAATGTGTGTGTGTGTGTGAAAATGAAATATGAATTAGTAAAGATCGCAATTTGTGTTAAGTGTTTGGATGATCTTCTTATGTTTTCAGGCTTCCCGTACTTGCATAAGCATACTTATCATTACACATAACAAAAAAGCGATTGTATACCGCGCTCTGGGTCAATTATTCCAGAGGGGTATGATTGGGTACCGCGCTCCGGGTCAATTATTTCGAAGGGGTGTGATAGAGCGCAGGCTTCTAATAGGTTTCCCTCAACTCAGGAAACCCGTAGTTTGTGAAGCCAGGCTAAGCGTCTGCTGTGTTTGGGTTGCCCAGGGTTAATCCCAAGTGTAGCGAAGGCGTATGATGTCGCGTTGTGCGGTCCGTCTGGTGTGTGGCTCTCCCGTCGTTCATCAGGTTAGGGTGAATTGCCAAGCGTCGTATAAAAGCTCCGATCATCAGCCCGTAGGGTCCGATCGTGGCCATGAGCTGCACCTAAGCGTTTAGGGCTTCTGCGAGAAATGATTTAAGGTCGGTCTTGGTGCTGCGCCAAGATTCGACCGGCACCCGTAACCGGGGAAGAGAGACTTTCATAACCCTTAGTCGGCCGTTGGGTGGCGGCGCCAAGTCGCCTGTACTTGGACGCGGAACGATTTATCCTCGGTCTTGGTGGGACCGAGGTTTGAGTTAGTGGTTATTTATACTCGGTCGCGCCATGGGACGGCGACTCAAGTAGCGTTGCCGGCTCCCGCGCTCGGGGTGCCGGATGTAGCCAGTGTTGTTTGGTCTCGATGTTGGATCGAGGTTCGGATGGCGGCACCGACTCCCTTGCTTGGGGTGCCGATGCAGTGATTGAATGTTTGCATGCAAGCTGTTTGTCAGGATTAATCAAACATGTCATAAATGTCATGCATGGAGTAAACATGGAAGGGTGATAGGAAACTGAATATCATTTCTAAGGAAAACTCTGGTAGTAGTAGCCTTTATAACGCCTTGAATTGCAGGAAAGCAAGACATCGTTGGAAGGCGTGAATCAATTGTACAATAAGTTGTAAAGAGTAGAGGTGAAGATGTTAGTTGTTCCATGCCCTTGGAAGTTCGGCTCCGTCCATGGTTGAGAGTTTGAAAGTTCTGTCCATGAGCTTCCATTGTATGATTATAGGCCTTCCTAAAGAGGAGTGAGGCCTGTAGGTGGAGGAAAGGCCCGTTTGAAGACGAGACCACCCATGTGCGCTCGCGTTAGCCCTTGGCTGAGCTTCCAGTCGTGCCCCAAGTGGCTGAAGCATTAGTTGGAGGAGGATGGTTATGATATAGCAAAGAGGAGGTGTGTCTTGGAGAAGTGGCCTTGCTTTGCGTTTTCATTTCTTTTTTTTTTCTTTTTTTTGCAAGCCTATATATACATAGGTCGGAATGAGGCATCTATCTGTGAGTGGATGATTCTTTTTAAATTGGAATGGTAACAACTATTGGAAAGTTTGCGACCCTTTACCAACAGACATTTTCGTCAGCAGTTGCGATCGAGGTCATATTTTTTGACCTTTAAACATTAATGTGTATGCTCTCATTATGCTATTGAATCTTTTCTCTCACCTCCTTTTTTTATGGGCGAGCTGATGATGTTAATGAGTCGATGGCCGATATCTCCAATGATAACCTCAAGGATTGCTGTATCGTATGGGACGATCGTGGGGCTGACAGAGGACTGGAACTCTTGGGCTTGCCTCCCAACGTTTCTCTGGTAATGTTTCTCAGCGTGCCTCCTGCTGATTGGAGGGGGTCGGGAGCACCATATGGAGGACCAAAAGGACACAACACAACGAAAAGGAGATCTCTTTTATAGGAAAAAGTTCGCCTTTAGTTTCTTTTCTGCCTCCAATGAGGGAGGCATAGGCAGGGAGGAATTGCAAACTGGTATCTCTGATGACAACCTAGAGTCAACTACGCCATGGAAGCTGTAGTCTTGATGAGGTGGGTGGGCGATCTTGGGGGACTAGTTGTCGGTCGAGGTCACATTTAGTGGGAATCTTTGATGAGCGCTGAGTAGCTCAGAGATCCCATGTAATAGGGATCCTCGATGAGCATCGAGTGGCTCGAAGGTCCCACGTAGTGAGAATCTTCGATGAGCGTCGAGTGGCTCGGAGATCCCGTGCAGTAGGAGTCTTTGATAAGTGTTGGGTGGATCGGAGTTCCCATGCGGATGAATTCCTCACGGTCATTATGCAAGTCACGAGACATGTTTGCGTTGTGCCCAGGGATGTTGTAGAACCAAAAATGTCCTGTAGAGTCCCTTGACGTGCTCGTCGGACTTTCAGGTCTTGGCCTTTTGCATGGTTGGAAGTTGCAGATTGCGAGATGGATTTTCTCGGGGGTGTTGCTAAGAGCAGCATAGCTGCAGAAAGATGGGAGTCGAAAATGATTCCATCCATTGTTATGACTACCTTTAACGTTGCCGGCGCGAGCAAGATTGCACAGAGCGATAGAATTAGAGTTGTTGGAGCTTTAAATGTCGTCACGAGGCAAGATGTTGAGGGTAGCAGCATGATTCCTTTAGGCTAGATTTCGGCGTAGGAAGTAGCCGACATTAATCTAGAAGATCTCCTGAATCTTTGATTGCTTTTGATCGGTCCATGCTCTAAGTTCGGAGTCAGGTGGTATGTCATTTGTAAGCTAGATGAGTACGATTCGAGGAGTTGGTTTCTTGACTTCAGCCAAGGCGGTGTGGAATCTTGCGAGATAGCCTTTGAGAGTTTCACGAGTGCCTTGATAAGTGTTCGAGACTAAGAGGATATCTCTGGGCATTACGACATGCATCCTAGACTGCGTGACCAATCTTCTAGCGAGTTAGTCGAGAGTGGAGATAGTTCAAGATGGAAGTCGAGAGAACCCGGATAGAGCCGTCTTGCATAAGGATGGGGAAGCACTCGCACTTGATGGGACTGGCGACATGTAATGAACCCATGTGCCATTTGTGGCAGCTAATGAAGCTTCGACAATCACGACTTCATTAAGTATGAGGCGGGTGTCGATATGTCGAAGCGCTTGTTCCATTCGGTATTAAGGGTGGCCAACGTGAATGTGTTATGCCTCGTACTGGTTTTGTAGACGTCGCGGGAGTGCCCTCGTGGTTCCCTCACGATTGCATGGATCGTGTCGGCAATAATTAGCGGTTGGGCTCTGGTTGTGAGTGGCGACAGTTAGGCTATTTCGAGTAAAAGGTTGGTTACTCGGACCCGGTTTGTTACTGTGTTCCTTGGACATTAGTGATGGTGGTTCGATCATCATCTCATTTCTGTTGCCGTTGCTGTCGTCATACGAGTGTTGGAGCGGACAGGGATGATTTTAATGAGGCTGTACCTTCTTTCTTGACGTGGGCCCCTAACTCTGAAAGAAGAAATTTACGATGTGGTGTGTCGCGAGCAGGCACGATTTTTAGCAAGCTGAAGTAGAATGGCGATGTATTGACTTTCTTGAAGTTGGCGCATAAGGTTGATGTTAATCCTCAATGCTTAGCGCGAGAGCTGCATTCTCATATTTCTTATTAAGCATGTGAATCTGTGCTTGAGTCGCAGGAGCTTCAGTGTCAACTAGTGGAAGGAGATCCGTTTCCAATGGGTCCTCTGCCGCTCAGGGCTGGTGAGAGGTACCAGCGTCAATTGCGGCCAATGTGGTTAGCATTAGGTTTCGCTAGAATTCTGCTTAATGCCGGTGAGAGTCATGATGCTTTTTGGACGTACTTCCCAAGGGCCCTCTCGCGGATAAGCCTTTCGATTGTGTCTTTGAGCTGACGACAGTCATTGGTATTATGCCCGTACATGTCGTGGTATCGACAGTACTTGCTAGTATTCCTGTCATGATTAGTGGATTCCCTGTAGGGCTGGCAATTAGAACAGAGAACCGAAAAACCGAACTGAACCAATCCGAAAAGACCCGAACCTGTACTGAAACCGGTGGGTCTCGGGTCGGCTCTAGATGATGAAAAATACCATCAAGACCAGATCAAATCCGACCCACATAAACCCGACCCGAAAGATCCAACCAAAAAAACATTGAAATATATGTCTTTTTAGTGTTATTATTCAATCGGACTCGAACCAACCCGACCCGAGCTTCAACTCGACTCGACCCGAACCGAAGGTCGGGTCATGTCGGGTCCAGATTTTTCAAATGTATAGTTTACAACCAACAAAACCCGACCCACCTAGAACCGAGACCCGCCGAGTCGGGTCCGGGTCCATCGGGTCGGGTCTAATTGCCACCCCTAATTCCTTATTGTATGACTTCTTGTATTGAAGCGTGTTGCATGTTTTCCGGTAGATTGTTTCCAAGTCTTCATTTAGCGGAGTGTAGGCCTTGTATGCCCGGTAAGGGCCGGGGTTTTTGGGTTCCGTAGGAACCTGGCCATTGTTGCGGCCAGCCTGCCTACCATTCGGCCTTTGTTTGCAGGGTCCTGCCCCTTGTCCTTATCGAAGACCTTCGCTACCTGTTTCCCTTTGACACTATCATTTATGGTATTCGCATGTGGATTGTTAGGACGACTGACCCTGGAGAGTCAGTTTCGTCTTGCTTCCTCTTGACATAAGTATTGCCTAGCCTTCTCATGGAAAATGTCGAGGCTTTTTGGCTGCTTCCGATAGATCCATTCCCCAAATTCGGAAGGAGAGAGAATGCCCTTTGCTAACTGGAAGAGTATGGTGCGAGGGTCTGGATCCTCGACCTCGGCGAGGGCAACATTGAATCAGGAGAGATAGCTTTTGAGATACTCGGTGGGTCCTTGGTATAAATTGGACAAGGTAAGGGCATTCTTTGTAGATGGAATATGCATCCTGAATTGTTTGACCAACTGTGTCGCTAATTGGTCGAAGTTGTCAATGGAACCAAGTGGGAGACGAGATAACAATAATAGAGTGGTCCCTGATAAGAAGACTGGGAAGCACTTGCATTTGACCGGATCGTTGCCCCGGCTCGAGTCCATTTGCCAATCATATCGATTTAGGAAGGCACAGGGATCGGTGGTGTCGTCGTAAAGCGACATCTGTGGCGTGATGAAGCGTCGCGGCCACTCAGCTTCATTTACCCTTCTTGTGAAGGGGTTGCACCTAATGTGCCCTTCCCATGAACCGTTCACATTCCCTCGCAATTCCCTTATAATCCTTCGGACTATGTCGGGAAGATAAGTTGGATGCGAATCCGCCGTTGGCACCCATGGGTTTTGGTGAGGTTCTTGGGCTCTGTTGCAAGGGCGTCTTCTAGAATGGATGTCTGGATCGTCTTCCTCCATGTCCTCGACATCTATGATCAGGTCTTGGTGTGGATGGTTAGGTGGAGCGGGGTGATGCGGATCCTGTTCTGGAGGAGCGCGGGCTGTTGGAATAGCAGGCCCATCACCCTGATTAGCGACCATCGGGTTGTGTCGAGGAAGAGGTTGGTTTGTAGGACCTGGTCCGTCATTGATGATCAAGCGAGAGCTGTCTCGATGTTGTGCCCCCTCGCTATATGTGACTGTAGTTCGGTCGTCGTTGTTGTTTCCATTGCCGTTGGCATGACCGTTACCGTTATCAAGGGCGTTGGTACGAACGCCAATGTAGTTAATGAGGCTGAACCTTCTCCTTTGGTGTGGGCCCCTTGACTTGGAAGAGGAGGTTTCCGAGGCAGTTGGTCGGGGTCGAGCATTGTTCCGAGTTAGTTGAAGTTGGGCAACAATGTATTGACATTTTTGAAGTTGCCGCATAAGGTCGATGTTATTTCTTAATGTTTGGTTGATCCCAATCGCGGTGTTCTCATATCTTTCATTAAGCGTGCAAATTTGAGCTTGCGTGATAGGCGCTTCGGGGTCCACAATAGGAGCAGCGGTTTCGTTAGTGGCCGGGACGTCTACCGGTTGAGGTTGTTGGGAGGTACCGGCCTCGGCTGCGTCTGAAGAGCCAACCATTGCGTTCTTTGACTTCTTTACCATCGTAAGTGGACTCGACAGCAGGTTGAGCAATGAACCTTAAGCTCGTCGAAGTCGAGATGATAATGTGGAAGAAAGACACAAATCTTGAGTTCAATTCTCAATGAAAGCACCAAATGTTGACGACAAAAAATGTCGTAAACACCAAAGATTCCTATTACTAGGAATAGTTAATTTGGTCGCAAGACTAAGTAAGAAAGCGGTAAAGGACACAAGTATTTATAATGGTTCAGCAGCGGATTAGGCATGCGTCCGCTTTGGAAGGATGTTGAACTTTTATTAATCACTCAAGAATTATAAGGTAGAGCCATGCTCATTACATTCATTTTTATAATTGCCATATGCTAGGTATTTTGAAAAAAGAATATTTAATTCTCCTTCTTCCTCAAATAAGAGATGCCATTAACGGGGCTCATGAAGTTCTAGGAAGGTCTCAAGTGAAGAAAATCCAACCCCTCTGAAGTGTGAGGCCAAGGGCTATTTATAGGAGTGGGGTAGGTAGGATTACGTAAAAATAGGGGACCACATGCAAAATTTTGAACCCACCATTAAGAGCTGCAGAAATTTTGAACCCGGGGCTAGGTTCGAAATTTCGTACCCGCTGGGTTCGAAATTTCGAACCAGGAGCTGGGTGTGAAATTTCGCACCTGCTGGGTGCGAAATTTTGCACCTGCGGGGTGCGAAGTTCGCTTTTCGGTGTGCGTGTGGACCACAGGTTCGGGCGTTTCGAGACTCGTGATTCCTTTAGGATTTGGGGCCTCGGCTCGGACTGCGAGGCCTTTGTTTGGAAATGTTTGGAGGAACGGCGAGGTTTGTAGAAAATGTTGGCTGAATTCTGACTTTGAGTCGATCTGGTGATTTTGGGCAACACACTTGATCGCCGCCGGGACTATGGGGCCCCAGACCCCCACCGGCGCTGCGCCCGGACCCGCTGGACGGCTCGTGTTCGGCTCGGAGCACGGCTCAGCTTAGGCTCAGTTGCAAACGGATACTGATGGAGGTTGCGTTCGAGGGATGCGACATTCTTTTGGTGACCAGACTCAGGTCTTCTGGTACTAGCAACGCCTCTGGGCTGTAATATCACGCGAAGTCTTGCATACTTTTGGGAAAGGGATCAAAATACCGGTTAACAATATTTATATCAAAACACTTGAAAAATGTTTAAAATTCAAATATACATTAGAGTATGTCGACATACAAAAAACTCTATGTCGACATATAACTGTCAGAAATTTAAATTAGAAAGGAAGTGCCTTTTCACCATTTGAAACGTTTCAGAAACATTGCAACCTTTCACACACAATAAAAGGGCTTGAATTCGAATTTTTAAATATATCTTTTTCTCCACTTCCACTCTCTTTCATTATATGATTATTCTTAATCATTTTTATGATTTCTACACTTATACTTTGCCTAATCTGTTTTGACCAAACTTCTTCTCTCTACACTCTCTTCTCATCTCTCTGTGAATCAAGTGTTATTGAAGAGTTATAGGGATTTTTGTAATTGCTTGGGTTGAGCAAAGTAGGAATTGGTGTTATTCCTTATAGCCTTGAAATCATAGAAGTAGGAATCAGTGTTTTTCTTGTAGCTGTGAATTCAAGGAAGTTGGAATCGGTTGTATCCCTTGTAGCCGTGAAATCAAGGAGGTTGTACTTGACTATTGATATAGGAATAAAACTCTGCGCAATCCAATGTTGTGCAGGACTGGACGTATGAGCAATTCAAACCAGTATAAAATCCGGTGTGTTCTTTTTGCTTTTCTGCATTTTTATTTCTTTTTATTTTTGCATCTGTGTTTGAATCTGTGTCTGTGATTGTGTTTGTGGTGTTTGTTTCATTCTGTTATTCACATAAGTTTTAGATTTTGTTTAGATTCTCATAAACACTATTCACCCCCCTCTAGTGCTTTTTTTTGCCTTAACGATCCATTCTGCAATTCCCAACAATTGGTATCAGAGCAAGGTCTTTTAAAAAGTTTATAATCTGATTTTTAAAAATAGTGATAGTGGCAACCAACACTAATAGCAATAATAGTTCTTTTATAGAGGGTCAATCCACTATTAGACCACCATTGTTTAATGGTAGTAATTATTCATATTGGGCATGTAGAATGAAAATTTATTTACAGTTAGTACACAAAATGAGTATGTTGAACCCGCAACTGCATTTGCACAATGGACAAATGAACAAAAGGCTGCTGCAAAGAGCAAAATCCATGAATATGTTATTTTGTTCATTAGATAGGAATGAGTTTAATAGAGTATCAGTATGTAAAATTGTTTATGAAATCTGGAGAACTTTACAAGTTACTCATGAAGGAACTAGTAAAGTTAAAAAAACTAAAATAGCAATGCTAGTTAATCAGTTTGAATCATTCCAAATGAATGAGAATGAGTCTATTTCAGATATGTATTGCAGATTTCAAGAGATAGTGCATTCATTAGCAACACTTGGAAAAACTTATTCTGAAGAAGATCAAGTCAGAAAAATATTGAATTCATTAACTCTAGAATGGAATCAGAAAACTTTGTCTATTGAAGAAGCCAAAGATGTCAATGAAATAAAGATTGAGGAGTTAATCGGAAATTTGATGTCTTATGAAGTCCAATTACAGAAAAGAAAAGAAAACATATCAACTGAAAAGAAATCTATTGCACTTAGAGAAACAAAAAATGATTCTGACTCGAGTATTGGAGATGATGAAGAAATAGCGCTTATGAAAAATCATTTTAGAAAATTTCTAAACTATAGAAGGAAGAGTTATAATCAAGGAAGTTCAAAAATTAATGATGGCCAATGTTTTAACAGCAACAAACCAGGCCATATAAAGAAAATGTGTCCATATCCAGACAAATTGACTCAACAAGCAGACAACAGCAATTCGTCATGGAAAAGAAAGAAAGCGTACGCAACAACATTAGATGATTCAGATTCGTCATCAAGTGTTGAAGAACCAAAAATCAGAAATATGAATATATGCTTTACGATAATTCAGAGTTCAGAAAATCATAAAGAAAAGGATCTAAAAACCGGATATGCATTAATTAATTTTTAATTTTATTTGGTTGAATTGTTGCTTTGTTTGTTTGCTTTGATTTAAATTTAAAAACCTTATTTTTTTTTGAAATTTAATATTTGAATTTTGAAATTCAAAATAATAATATAATATTAAATAACCAATTAATTAAATAAATAAATAGTTTGTGTGATTATTAGGATTAGAATTATTTTAGGAAATCATTAGACCTGAAATATAAATCGATAATATATATTTCAGAACACAAAAATCCAATTTCCTTTGAAATTAGACAAGTATGTCGACATAAAGAAATGTCTATGTCGACATATCTGACCAGTTTTGAAATTTAAATTTTGGATTTCAAAAGTTTATACTTTCATACTTTCCTCCAATCTTTTCACCAACTCCTAAGGTCTGAAAAGGTGTCATTTCAATCTGAAAAGTTGTGCACATTTAATTCATATCCATTCAATTTCTATATATACATCTATCCTTTCTACCTTTCATTCAAAACTCAAACAATATTCTTCATATCTATTCTCTTCAAAATTATCAATTCAATGGCTTCCTCAAGTTTATCTCAAAAATTGAAGATAACCAAAACCATCAAAGGCTATCTTCATAATGCCAAAGAGGCCATCAAAAGCTATGGTAACTATTTAGCAAATGCTAAAGTTAACACGGGTGCTTTCACCATCTTTAGCGACTTTCCCTCTTATGATCTCGTCTCTTTTTTCGAACACAATGAAGTGTTGAGTCTAATTAACTCTCGTGATAACGACGAAGTATGTTATCCCAGACTCGTTAAGATGTTCTATGCAAATCTCAATTATGGATTTTATGAAGGCAACGAAAATTAAATTTGGAGTAGTGTCAAAGGCACTCAAATTGTTCTCGATGCCGAACTCTTAGGCACTATTCTAAATTATAGAAGTGTGGGCTCGGATTTTTCAAAATTTTCTATCGGCGAAACCGATTTCGAAACATTTCACGACATATTTGACGATGGTGCTCCAACGGAATTCAAAAATCGCTTCTTTCGCCTAAAAACAAGGATTGTCAACCTTCTCCTCCAACGTACCATCACTCTCCGTTTCGGAAATTTCAACAATCCAACTCTCAAAGTCCAAAAGGATCTCTTTGATATTATGGGTGGATATATCATCAATTGGGCTGAAATGATCCTAAATGAAATAAAGCCCATAGATTTATCTACAATAGAAAACACTCTCTACTATGGTGTTTATCTCATTCGCATTCTCAAATACTTTAATGTTGAAGAGTTTGTGCCTAGAAAAGTGTTTGACGCATCAAACATTCATCTCATGCAAATTCGTCTCACTTTCAAACCTTATGAGACATTCGAGGCCAAACAAGCTCGAATGCAACAAGAACAAGAGCCAATGGAAGTCAAAGAAGAAGAGGCTTCTATGGAAATTATTGAGTATCCAACTTCTAAGCGTATTCACAAAGAGATAATTGTTCAAAATCAAGTGAAAATCGTCAACAATCAAAAGAAGCTTAACAAGACACTTTCCAAAATATCCAAATTCATGGACAAGATAGGAAGAAAGCTTGGAATTTCATCTTCCTCATCATCATCTAAAAACTAGGCCATCTAGTTTAATCTATCTTTATGTATTCAACTATATTTCCTTGTATTTGCTTTCGAATCTCATATTTAAAGTATGTCTTGATTAGTTGGATGTATTCGCTTTCTATTAAGTAATGAATGGAGTTTTATTTATGATAAAATCATCTTTATATTTCTAAAAAATTATAAAACTAATCATAATATAAGAGTTCAAAAGAATTCAAAATTTCACTATAGTATGTCAACATAGGAAAAAGTGTATGTCAACATAACTGACAGATTTTCAAATTATCAAACTTAAAATAACCACTCATGTCCATTCAAAATCCAACGAATTCCAGACCTTATTTAAGTATATTTCTTCCAGAAAAATTCGTTATTCTATTACTCCTTCTTCCTTATTCATTTCTCATTAAATTAATGGAAAATCCTATCAATAATCTTAGTGAAAATCTAGAAGAAACCTTAAATTCTTTCAAAAATATTCTGTCTATCATTCTACGAAATCAGCATCATCTCGAACTAAGTTAAATAAAGATGTTCGAACAACAAGAGAAGAATTTTGATGCAATGCATTGGTTAATTTCCTCTCTTTTCAGAGATGAAGATAAAAATCTCGCAAAGGCTCCGCCAACCAAAGAAGATGAGGATTGGGAAGATATTAAGAAGGATCCTATCTTTGGAGAAGATGGCTGGGTTGAAGTTCCAAGAAACGTTTAATTATTAGGTACAACTTGATTGATTTGTTTAAATATTCTAGGACATATGGTGTGGTGTGATTTGATTCAATTGTTTGAAACTCGTATATATTAAGACATATGGTGTGATTTGATTTGGTTTGATTTGTGTGTGTGTGTATATATATATCAAACAAACATATGTAATGATAATACTTGGATTGGTTTGTATTTAATCATCATATTGCTAGGTATTATTATTCTAAGTTTGAATAGATTAAGGGGAGTATTCTACTTAGAAGTAGTTAATAGATTAAGGGGGAGTATCTTTATTAGAATAATTACTAAACTACTATTCAGAAAGTTAAACAATTTAGGGGGAATACCTTTAGAATTTCTTTTTGATAATGCCAAAGGGGGAGAAATTATAAAATATAGACATAGTTTATAGGATTCTTACAGACATGGGGAGTAATAGAAGGATCATCATCAACAGATATATACATATATGATATTTTATAAACTAAGGTTGTCATCACTAAAAAGGGGGAGATTGTTGGAGAATGGAGTTTTGATGACAACAACCTTATTTCAATTATCATTGATTATAAAATATATACTAACACTTTTTGTATATAATATATATATACATATATGTAGGAATTATATACAGGAAATATTACAAAAGACTGTACAGTTTAAAGATGACAGAGATTCAGAATTCAGACAAACTTCAAGACTCATGAGTATTCAAGATTTCAAGAGTTCAAGATTATTATTGTTATAGAGTCTAGATTTTGTAAGACTCTAAATAGCACTCCAGGTTCAATATTCAAATTCTGATTTTCAAATTCTATTTTTCTATCTATAATTCTCTCTATTCTATTTTTTATCTTTTCTATTTTCTTTTTTATTTATCTTTGTTTTTCAAACTTAAGTTTATATATTTCTGTTTTTATACTTTATATTTATATAGTTTAAAACCTTATAATTTTATAAATATGTTTATATAGTTTAAATTTATGTTTTCATATGTTTTCTACTTTATAATATTAATTCACAACACTATATTTTTATTCAAGAATTTCCGGAATTATATTTATATCAAAACTCTTGAAAATGTTTAAAATTCAAATTTACACTAGAGTATATCGACATACATAAAACACTATGTCGACTTATAACTATCAGAAATTCAAATTTGAAAGGAAGTGTCTTTTCACCATTTGAATTTTTTCAGAAACATTGCAACCTTTCACACACTATAAAAGGGCTTGAATTCGAATTTTTAAATATATCTTCTTCTCCACTTTCACTCTCTTTCATTATATAATTTTTCTTAATCATTTTTATGATTTCTACACTTATACTCTGCCGAATTCATTTCTGTTTTGATCAAACTTCTTCTCTCTACACTCTCTTCTCATCTATCTCTGAATCAAGTGCTATTGAAGATTTATAGGGCTGTTTGTAACTGCTTGGGTTGAGTAAAGTATAATTTGTGTTATTCCTTGTAGCCGTGAAATCAAGGAAGTAGGAATCAGTGTTTTCCTTGTAGCCGTGAAATAAAGGAAATAGGAATCGGTGGTATCCCTTGTAGTCGTCAAATCAAGGAGGTTGTACTTGACTATTGATATAGTAAAAAAAACTATGCGCAATCCAGCGTTGTGCGCGGCTGGACGTAGGAGAAATCCGGACCAGTATAAAATCCGGTGTGTTCTTTCCTTTTCTGCATTTTTATTTCTTTTTATTTTTGCATCTGTGTTTGAATCTGTGTCTGTGATTGTGTTTATGGTGTTTTTTTCATTCTGTTATTCACATAAGTTTTAGATTTTGTTTAGATTCTCACAAACACTATTCACCCCCATCTAGTGTTTGTTTTGCCTTAACGATCCATTCCGCATTCCCTAACAGCACTGTATGCAGTGTCCATGGCTGGTTTCAACTTTTTGCTCATAATAGCCTCCGCAAATGTTAAGGAATTAGAATAACTGATGGATGCAGTGTAAACAATTGGCTTAAAAATTCCTTTATTGGATCTAGTAATCATGTGGTGTCCAACATTGGCTTGATCATATTGTTGTTCTTCCTCATGATCACTAGAAAGGTAGATTACTTATAAAATTAGTTTCACCACTGTCTTCATTATATATGTCTCTCATTGACATTGCTTTTACTTGAATGCAATGTGGAGTGCACATCCGAATTGCTTAAGCTGTAATCTTATTCCGTTATAGAGTTGGTTGGATGATTTTGATCTGTTGGATCCTGATTAGTCTTCACTCTAACCTTGTCTATCCATTCTGGTAATATTAGAACTTCAGGTAACTTGACATTGAAATTTTTATCACTTGATTGTTCTGATTTTCTTTTCTATGAAAGGGAACACAAATTCATTAAAAACCACATGCCTTGATACAAAAATCCTGCCCTGGTCATTTAAACACTTGTATCCTTTTAGGTTAGTGCCAAACCCTAAAAAGGCGCAAGGACTTGACCTTAGGATGAATTATGCTTATTATATGGTCTGAAGTAGGGAAAACATAGATATGCAAAGGTTTTTAAATTTTTATACTCTAGTTTCATATTAAATAGTTTTTCATGTGGGATTCTAAAATTTAGAATTTTAGTAGGCAACTTATTTATGAGATAAACCGAAGTTGAAAATGATTCATGCCAATACTTCATTGGTAAATGTGATCGAGAAAGAAGTGTAAGCCCAGTTAACTTCGATTATATGTCTATGCTTTCTCTCTATCAAACCATTTTGTTCTGATGTATAGGGACATGTAATTCTACGTAGAAATCCCTTATTTTGAAAATATTTGCTCAAAGGTTTGAATTCACTTCCCCCATTAGTTTGCATAACTTTGAGTTTATAATTAGTCAAATTCTCAACATATAAATGTTACAAATTTTATAAAAACGTTGTGTGCTTCAGATTTGGCTTTAAGGAAATAAATCCAAGTGAATCTTGTGTAAACATGAAGAACAGAAAGATAGTACCTATGCCCTTGAGTAGAGTTGGATGGTGCAGGACCCCATATATCAGGTGCGATCAATTCTAATGGATGGCAGTATATAGTTTCAGATTTACTGAAAGATAATTTATGGGACATTCCTAATTGGCAGCGAGTTTTCATTATCATTATTCATACCACTATCAAGATTCAAATTAGCATCAAAATCATCATTGTCAGCATTACATATCATATAATCAACATTATCAACATTCTTATTGAAACCTACATATTCTCCACATTCAGTATTAAAATGATTGCACGATAATCCGTTAGGACTGGCTCTTCTAGACTTGATGTGGCTGAATTTGTATAAACCATTATGCAAATTACCGTTTAATATTGTAGCCTTATTTCGTATGTCTCTTAAGAGTCAAAACTTTGGGCGAAACTCAAAGTATACATTATTACCATTGGCGAATTGAGATACACTTATTAAATTTTTCTTTATGCTTGGCACTCTAAACAAATTCTTTTAGCATTAATGTAACCATCACCAATATGAGTAATACTTATGGCTTCACTATTGCCCATATGTAATTTTTGCGTACATTAGTAATTCTTGTTGCCTAGATTAAGATTTTGTAGATTACTTGTGATATGATTGGTAACCCCCGAGTCTAAATACCATTCTTCAATATTGATATCATCAGATTTACCTGAGTGATCTGCATTAATACCTTGCATTCTTGAGTTTTCAGCTCTGCCTTTTCCTTGAGCATTAACTTGGGCTAAGTTGACACTGGGTCCTCTTTGTTGTGTCTGACCTTGTTGTGTGACATTAAAATTAACATTAAACCTGAAGTAGCATCTATTAACCATATGACCAAACTTTTCACATATTTGACATTCCACACAATTATTGTTGTTCCACCTGCCCCTACCATGACCTCTTTGAGTCTATCCCCCTCTTTCACCCTGATTTTCTGGCCTTGGTTGATCATTTGTTCTCTTTTTAGGTTCGTTTCTTGAAGTGTATGCAAAATTAACTGAATACTCTCCTTACATCACCTTTCTTCGTTTAACCCTGCCCTCATGGGCTAATAGAGATAAATGAACAAAATGAAGGTTGGGTAAAGTGGGCTGAGTGGCTATGTATGTAATTAGGATTTCATAATCTTGATCTAAACCATTATTAATGATTAAGATTAGCTCGCTATCAGAAATCTTGTAGCAAAAAACGCTCAATTTGTCACACAAGTTCTTGATTTAGTGAGACACTCCCACATACTCATATCATCCTTTCATGAGTTTTGTAGTTCGTATTGAAAGTGCATAATTCTCACTAATGATTGTGAATTAAAATTCTGCTCTATTGCAGACCACATTTCGTATGCTGTGTTACATCCAATCACTTGTGATAAAAGGTTTACATTAATTGATGACAATTACCAAGAAGCTAATAACCTATCCTGTTTTGCATGCCTAACATGCTTTGGATTACTAACCATATTGCCTTCATTATCTGTGATTATTGCGGGTGGAGTCATCAAAGTTCCTCTGATATACTCCTGCAAGCCACAACCTCTTAAGGCTGTTTCAATTTGGTATTTCCAGAGTCTTCATGCAGAGGAATGGTGATGATATTACTCTTGGGTTTAATCAAGTTAGATAGGATGGTGGTATGATCTGTACCATCAGTTTTTGAATCGGTAGAAGTAATGTCATCATTGCTTCCTGCCATTCTTGATCAGAAAGAAAGCCTGAATGAGGTAGATTAATGCAAGAAGATGAAAAAACCAAATAAATACTGCCTGAATCATGAAGAATCCTTCTGGTTCAGGAGGCGATGGCTGGATCAATGTGTAACTAGTTGAGAAATGAAGATGCTGATCTTATCTCCAACTAGGCGAGGCACAAGAAGAAACACTGGTGGAACAAAGAACACGATGAGAAAGAGAAGGGTATCTAAACTCCAATGATGATATCTTTCTGGGGAGAATAAACAACAAATACCCTATCCTCTACTGGATCAAAAGACGCACTGGAGATGAAAAAAATATGACCGTTAGTTCGAAGCTGCTCTAATACCGAAATAAAAAACAAAAATGTTGTATTGATAATTTGAGAGAGATTTTACAACTGTTTTTCTTGTATTAAATGATATGTACATGGGTATATTTATACTCGATATTAGATATCGAAACAGAACAATGAAAGCGGGCCGAAGCCCAACCCAGCTGTACAAATAAGGTACAAAATACAACCCTATTCGGTTTTTATCTTAATTGGCAATAATTATTGCATCCAAATATGTTCAAAAAAGAAGAAAAGTTATGTAAAGAAAAGAGCAACACGTTACAAATTAAAGTCATGACTGCACAGAGTAATGAAGTGAAGATTCTAGGAATATATATTAAAACTTCTTCTTAATTAACTTCTTACGTGAATGATAAATAAGAAGTGAATAAAATAGTTGTAAAAACTATTGTCACACTGAAGTTTCATTTAATTATTAAAGTAATTAAATCAAACTAGATGGAGCCAATTTAAGGAATGGACATAATATTCTAGTTCTTTTTTAAGAATTGCTTGGTTCTGGGACGATGATGCTGAATAAAATTAAAAACAACAATAAGGGATTTAATCTTTAGTTTTTAATTACTAATAATATATGATATGTTTTTTTGTAGTTGGTTATAGATAATTTTTCTCTTTCTTTCTTAGTTTTTTTTTGCAAGGCTTACCGGTTTTTATAGTGGTCCGTAACACTAATTTCTTTCTTAGTTTACTTTCATTTTTTTCTAGTTTTTTCTAGTTATCACTAATTATGATTAATTATGGGTAATTAGTGTTAATTGATGAAATTATGTATGTTAAAAATATGAAAAAATGTCTTAAACACCATTGTAGACCTCTGTTAGAAGTTTGGGTTAATTTGGTTTAGTTTTGCTAATTCTATCATTAGATTTGTTTAAACATGCTTAAGGGGAAAATATGGGTTTTGGGTATGTTTGATTCGTTTTGACATATCAAATTGTTGTTTTGGTGTTTGTGGTCAATTCTATATGTTGCTATGACTGTACGGTATGCTTCGTGATTGACTAGAACAGTTATAATGGTCGAAAACGCCGTCGTATGACGTAAAAAATGTCGTTGGAAGAGTTGCAGCATATTGTGCAGGAACCGGATCAGATCGCCCCCACGACCTAACACAACCGTGGAGAGCCATCGCGACATGAGCCCTACATTCGTCGGACAACCTTACGAGCCAAGCATGCCACCACGAGTTAACATCCACGACCCGACCCCTTCGGGTGCACCACGAACCGTTTGGTGGACCACGAACTAGGCTTGCATGCTTGAATTGACCCGATGTTCTAGAGTTGATCATGAACCGACCTGACATAGGGAGCTTTTCTGACCCGACCTGAAGAGCACGACCCGAACCAGTGTGGCACCACGACCCAACTTGGAGCATCACGGTCCAAACCAGAGGGGTGACTGCGTACCGAACCAAGGAGCTTGGACGTGAGGCATGAGCTATGAACCAAATGAAGACCGATCCGGAGAAGACCAAAAACCCGAGATGCAAAGGTAGTCCAAGTGGGAAGTTTGAACTAAGGATCCTGTTGGGAACCAACGAGTTAATTCCATGAGTTGGGCTTTGCTACGTGACGTGTGCTAAGGAGTTATCGACATCTATAGTTTGACTTACCACGGAAAGACAGATATTGGCTATGGATCAGTGAAGTGAAGTCGTCATGACTTCATGGGATAGAGTGATCGTAGCAAGGCTATGAGCCAGTGCAGTGGAGCCATCATGACTCCATGGGGCAGAGTGGACATAGAAAAGTATTAGTAGCTATGGATCAGTGCAGTGGTGTCATAACAACTCCATGGGGCAGAGTGATCGTAGCAAGGAATTGGGTGGTCAAAGTGGTAGATATCGTATGCTTTATGCACTGAGCGAGAGATGTGAGGATGGTTGTTATGTTTGATTATTTTCCATCATTTTGACATGCACACCCCAACCCACGTATCTTTACACCATATGTTAGTGTCACCTTAGAGTATCGTACATCCTGTTGGGCTAACTCTTTGGCTATAGGTCCAGGTTCAGGTATGTAACACCCCACCTCCATTAAGGTCACTCACAAAGGGAATGTCTTAGCTTCAGTGGAGCGTTTTTGGTAAACAGAAACAGAATATCACAAGACAGATATAAAAATTTTGCAGCGGAAAATAAACAACTTTGTTAAATCACCAAAATACTTTGTTACATAATACCATGATTCATAAAACCCTTACAACAAAACACTTCTGTCTTACATTATCAGAGTACATAGGTATTTAAAAGAAAACATCATTCCCCAGTTTAAAGAGCATGCCATATAAGAGACAGAGACTCGAGCCATACTTCAAAAGTAACTCCTAGAAGATGATATCCAAATCCTGACTAAACCTGGGTGTTTCCTCCTTGAGAACCTAGGGGGGAACGGAAGAAAAGAGGCGAAACAAACTAGGTCAGACATACGTCTGGTGAGTCCAGTAACTTTTAGCCAGTAAATAAATAAAGGTAAACATGACAGGCATACAAAGTGGATAAGAGGATTCATGGTACAGATGGCAGGTATGATAGGACAAATAAGGTAAGATGTATGCATGCTTCACTACAAACTACTCTGCACTTATACTAGTAAAATCAAGATGGGATGATCCCTTCTGCTAACCATAATAACGATAACGATGGTGGTAGTTTCGTGTATTCCTAGCTGCTATCATAGGTGCCGCCTGCTCCTATCTCAACTAGGCGTACCCACTACCCTCCTACTATAAATTGGTAGACTTAGGGCATACGTCCGGGTATACCCTAACCACTACCCTAATCGATCGGCTCCCTACTCTATAGATACCTTGTGCTGGTCCCATAACTAGGGGGTATCACTTCCCTAAAGTGGCACCCAAGGTGTGCACAGTTATACCTATTGGCGTCATGGTCATCTTGTCCCCCTCTGCCTGGCCCATGCACGCACATGTCCCCGGTCGGTTTGCGCCGCCCACACCATCTGTCTCGTTTTGGATCTCTTACAATCAATCAATAAGTGTGCCCCTTCCCCGCCTAGTACGGAGTTCTTTACTTTGATACCCCTCCGGGTTACTGACTGAAATGGGTCCCACACAACATGATACAAGCTCTACCCTATGTCTTGTATCCCCACTAGGTTTTCTACTGACTATGTATACCCTAAGGTGTCTTTAATTACATAGCCCTCAATCGGTTATGCGTACCTATAGGTATCTTTAATACATAAACCTTAATCTACCTATCGGTTATGCTTACCTATAGGTGTCTTTAATACATAACTCTATCTATTCCCATTAGTTATGCGTACCCCTAAGGGTGTCTTTAATACATAACTTTACTATTTTGCCCCGGTTATATATACCATTAGGTGTCTTTAATTACATAACCCGTTTTACCTGGTTAGGTTTGCGGGCCTATATATATTAATATTACCCACCTACCCTTCAGTTGTACTTAACCCTGCCACTGATTTAATCCTATTTATTTAATGGTTAAGTTTGTGGGCTTATATATATTAATATTACCCACCTACCCATCAGTTGTACTTAACCCACCCACAATCCAACTCGTTTTACTTAACCCTAACTTATGTCTATCATCATACAGTCCACATGTATTAAGTTAGGTTAAGTAGTCTTTTCTTATTACCATGTCCAATTATGGTTATATTGGGCTAGACCTCCCACATTAGGCCTACAACATGTGGATGCTGGATATGCCGGTCGACTCCGGGCAGTCTTATTCCACAGTTAGGTCTAACCTCGTGTCTTAGCCCGAGTCGTATTCACACACTTAGACCTCTCACATTAGGTTCAACATTAGTGGTTGCTGGATATGCCGGTCGGGTTCGGGCAGACTTCCACAACTAATGTAACCTAACCTCGTGTCATAAGTGTTAATTAAATTTTCAGACTTTAATTGTTAAAACATTCCTCTTTTGATTAATTAAGTTAATTAATTAATCCTTTCTTTTTTATAGGTGTCAATACCTATTTTATTAACAATTTGAATTTCCTATCCATAAATGGTCATATTCAAATTATACCATTTTTACTCAACTTTACCTATGTCATAATAGGTAATTATAATATGTTTCCCTACTAGAATCATGTGTCCAATTTACATAATCGCTATATAAATTATGCCTATTACAAATTCCCTTTTTTCCCTGTTTCTTAACTAGCGTAATCGTGTGCATTTTGGCGTTATCGAGGCTACAAAGTAGCCTCGCCATAATAATAAAATAAATGGAATGACAAGGTGATTGTTTCAGTACAATTTTTGGCATAAGCATGACAACTAGGGAAAATGACATGATAACTTCGCATATAATTATGATTCACCACATAATGAACAACCTGCATAGATTCATGATTTTGCAACATAACAACCTGCATAGGTTCATGATTTTCTACATAACAACTTGCATAGGTTCATGAATTTACAACATAATTAACACCTCACATAGATTCATGATTCACAACATAACAACTTGCATAGGTGACTTGCATAGATTCATGATTCACAACATAACAACTTGCATAGGTGACTTGCATAGGTTCATGATTCACAACATAACAACTTGCATAACATAACAACTTGCACAGGTTTATGAATAATAACTTGCGTAGGTTCATGAGTTCTCAATCATAGTAACTTGCATAAGTGACTTGCATGATCTCGTAACAACTTGCATAACTACAAATAACATATACCCAAATCATAGTCTACCACAATTCACTTTTATCTATTTAAACCTAAAAGTGACAAGAACTCACAGAAAAAGAGGGTCTTGGGTTCTAGGATCTGAATTTTGTAATTGATTAGCGCTCCCTTGTTGTAGACAATTTCGTTCTTGAGATTAGACTTTTATTTGAATAGAATTGAGGTGCTTTACTTTGCTTCTAGTCGGTGGCGGCTACTTTAGGTTTTGGAGAGACAGTGTGACGACCATTGATCTAATTTTTGATTAGGTTTAGGGTTTGAGTCTATATGTGTTTTTATAGAGTAATTAGATTAATATAGGCCATCCGATCAACCTAGAACTAACCACAACCATCCAGTCCAGATCAGAACTATCCAGAAACCCTAATGACTCAGCCACCAGCCAGAAATGACTCAACACTGACTCACTGTTCGAATCAGAGCCTCAGAAATCTGTGTAGGTTTTCTGCCCGACATGGGCGCACTTCCCAAGTGCGCTAGTGCAACTTTGCATGGGCGCACTTCCCAAGTGCGCCAGTGCAATTTTGTTCTAGCGCACTTCCCAAGTGCGCCATTGCATTCTCGCCTGTTTCTGGTTTTTCTGCCTAACTTTGTTCATCCATATCTTCTTCATACAGTGTCCGTTTTTCGCAAACTCGGACTCTATCTCAACCAGAATTCCGAGACGAAGGAAATGGCGTAACCCGTTTCCCTTAATTCTCACATTTACAAATAAGTATTCTTTAATTCGTTAACATTAACATTAAAATTTCGGGGTGTTGCATTCTCTCCTCCTTAAAGGATTTCGTCCTCGAAATCTTCGAGTCAAGAAGAATGTGCATTCTACCATCCACTCATCCATCTACTCAACCGTCAAACACAGGCATCCATTGTCCTTAAAAGTCTTCTAATGCTTTTATGTTTATATGCATAGTGTGTACATGTCCATATCTAATGCAAAATCAGGCGACCTACTGATTCAGTTGACCTCCTTAATGCGAATTATGTCAGTGCCATGAGTCCATCATGTATGCAAGTAAACCAATTACATCATATAAGTTCTATATGTGTGCACATACATTAATCCAAATGCCACATCCATATGCTAGCTCATCCATTTTCATCCATAAAAATAAAAGAAAATGTACATACATCCATATGCAGGATGAGAGTGTGATTGAGCCGATCTAGTGCCTAATGTGTGTGTATATGCGTCCACAGGCAACCACTAGCAAACACTTGCATCTACTTGCAACCATCAAACATAACATGTCTCAAACACATGTTTACATCCATGGATTTCCTATCTAAAGGTCGAAGATTCGGTTGATGGGATACAAACAAATGATATAACTAAAACAAAAGCTCTGTTCCCATTTGACATCGGTTAAGAGAATAATTCCCTAAGTTTCAGCCCCGAAGACCGAAATCAACATCAGACCGACACTCAGAGAATTACCCCCATTAAACAATGTCAAAACTGGAAATCTACTTCATGCTTCGAGTAGAAACCCCTATCCTTCAGAAATATTCAGATACTTACAGACTACTGGTGCAGATCAGATTACAGAATGATTCTCAGAAAGCTAAGCATAACAGACCCTTGCGGGTCACAAGAAACTTTGGGGGTCTTCCCATGACAAGTTAGAAACTTAACGACCCTCCTCTCAAAATCTAGAATGGCCCTCTACATAGAAAGCTGGTCCATTTATAACCAACCCATAGCCCATGAACTTGAGCACACAAATGTCACATTCAAATTTTTGACGCCTACCACAGATAATTTCAGCCCCTTACAAATCACCAATAAATGAGCCGAACCACCAAAGGGGTTTGAAACAACTACGGGATCAAAAACAAGACTAGTATTAAAGTGCAGAGTCTCAATTACAAAATCAAAATGCCAGAATCCAAAAAAATCTTAACTTCATAATCAGATAAAGAAATTAAACCTTTTACATAAATTTTTCCTATCTCTATCCTATCCATCTGCCACGAGAACATTCGCCTGCCCTCCAGAAGTCCCTTGCGATCCTTGCACCTTCGAGCATTCCTTGGAGAAGTGTCCGACCTCTCTGCACTTAAACCAATTGAACTTCTCCTTTTACATTCTTTAACTAGGTGACCTCTTTCCCACAATATTGGCATTTCCTCTTAACCTTGCCATTGTCATCCTTCTCGCCTTTTTTCCGCTGTTGCTGTCCTTTCTTGGGTCCTGCCTTCTCATTTTTCAATGTCCCTTCAACTTTTTCCTCTTTCTTTGCTCCTTTGTACTCTTCATGCATTAGGGATGTTAGCCCTCTTTTTGGCAAGAGTCCCAATGGGCTAAACCGAAGCCCAAAGCGCGACTAACCGAGCTACAGAAAGCACCACAAGATAATAAGGTCGCCTAAGTCACCAGTCGACCTATCTCCCGCACGAACAGAAGAAGGCCCGCTCCTTCAAAGGGTCGCACTCTCAAGCTGAAGATCTTCCTTCCAGATATCTCGCCTTGACCGATTATCTCGCCTTGACCGATTATCTCGCCTTGGCCGATTATCTCAAAATAGTTTGGAAACCGCCTACAGTCACCGAATATCCCGACTTTTGAGGCAATGGATACGGTCAAACCATATCCGGAAAAAGCTCAACTTTTGGTATGCCTTCCAATGGACGCCACGTCTGCCACAGAATCCGAGGGCACTATTTATGAACATTTGAACCCATCAGCAGCCGAAAGTCCGGCCAATCATCGGAAGCCACGTGTCCGAGCTTTCCTAAAATGGCCGGATAATATTGCAGCAGCCCAAGCCATTATTTTCACCTATAAATACCTCTAAGCCTAAAGAGGAAAGGGATCGGTTTTTCTTTGGAAAAGATAGCTTCCATAAGCTTTTCACCATTACTCTTCTCCATCATCATTTTCTTTCTCTTCTTCAATTAGAAAAAGCATTGTATTTGTAATCCAAAAAAGATATATGACATATAAAGTGGACGTAGGCACTGACTTTGCCGAACCACTATAAAAATTCTGTGTGTGATCTTCCCTTTTTTCTTATTGCTTTCTGCATTTTTTATCTTATATCATGTGTTGCTCACGCAATTGGGGGTTGGCCGTCATTAGTGACCAAATTTTGACGTCAACACTTTGGCGCGCCAGGTAGGGGAAGCGCACCGATACGGCCATCGAGCCTCTGCTTGTTTCAGATCATGGCGAACAAACGAAAGAAAGATGCAACATCCTCTCGTCCCTCGGGCACCAACGCAGCCGAGACAGATGCTGCGGAAGTAAGTCACGAAGCTTCCTCTCATGACGATCAGCCTCAATTTCTTACCCGGGACGACCTGGATAAAATTATGACTGAGTTCCGAGATCGCATGGCATCTCAGGACAAACTCCTCGAACAACAACAACAGTCGATGGAGCACCTTCTCAGTCGACTGGGTGCGGGATTGAACGCTTCAACATCAATTCCTCCACCAAACGAAGCTAGACCGATGACTGATCTTCGGTCTACACAGAATCAGGCCACTGATCGGCCTACACCTTTATTTCATCCTGGTTTGGTCCCACCAACCAGTGCTTCACAGCCAGGAGTATCGCTTCCAGCGACCAGCGCAGTTATGGCAGCAGAATCTCAGGAGGAGGGCGATCATGATCTAGGTCTTCTTGCAAATATTCCTCCGCTCCTTGGAACATCTCGACTTGTCGGATCAGTCGAGCTACCACCGGGTCCCTCAGCATCAATGCCATGCCCATTACAACTCGGGATCTTACCACATACCAGTTTAACCACTCTTCCCCTTCAACCAAGAGCTGGTGCAGCCTTCCCTTCGAACGAGGACAACCAGCCCGCTGCACCGACCCTCGCGACAGCGGAAGAGAATGTTACTGTAGACCCTCCTAACCTCGCTTCAAACGGGGGCAATCTTGGTCTCCGAACTTCACATGCTATACTAGATCGGCCAGGACCCTCGGGACTGGGAATGGGTCGACACACAACTCATCTGGTTCCAGAGGGGCCATTCTCCCCAGAACCAGTCGCCAGATCTTACCTTCCCTCACACCTTCACTCAAGTCTCGGCAGTCGAGCCCAGCCAACGGTCACCCTTCCGAGCATGCTTTTGCCAAATCCTCGAACAGAACTCCCTCAGGATGCGGAATTGAGTTCATGGCAACGACTCCTCAGAGATGGGAGTCAGCTCGCAAGCATCGTCCGACGCTTCACTCGGGGCAATTCTTCGCAGCAAGACATAGACAATGTCAATCGTAGCCCCTTCACCAGAGAAATCAGAAATTCTCGGATTCCTCCAGACTTTAGGTTTTCGGCTATCGAACCATACAACGGTCGCACTGACCCGACCATTCATCTCAAGCGATACATGCGACATATGGAAGTACTTAGCGCATCAACCGGTTTCATGGCTAAGTGCTTCCCTCTCTTTCTCACAGATATAGCCGGTATGTGGTTTCGGCAGCTCACAACAGAGTCAATCAGCAGCTGGAACACCCTGGTCACCCGTTTCATCGAGCAATTCCGAGTGCACATCTCTCGACCGAAAAGTGTCATGTTCCTGTCTACCATCAAACAGCGATCCGGAGAGACTCTAAGATCCTTCCTCGAAAGATTCAATGCGGCCGTAGCATCAGTTGATCGGCCCGAGCCATCAATGGTACTTATGGCCGCCATCGCAGGAGTTCAAAATCGATCGAAATTCTCCATCTCTCTAACTCGAGATCCTCCCAAGGACATCGATGACTTTTATTCTAAAGCCGAGCGATTCCTCCGACAAGAAGATGCCAACCTGGAAGTGGAGAGCCTTGAAGTTCTGGTAGCCAAACAACAAGGTCCATTCGAGGGCAACGGCCAGAATAAAGGAAGAGGAAAAGCCCCAGAGAACAACGAGCGCCATGTTCGGCCTCGGAGTGAAAACAAGTATGATCGCTACACTGAGCTCAATTCCCCTTTGCTCGATATCTATCTCGATATGCGCAAGTCCTTTCCCACTCCAAAACCGCCTCGACGAGAGCCGACCCAGATGGAACTCGACTCTGGCAGGCATTGTATATTCCACAACGTAGCCGGACATAATACAAATGACTGCCGACATCTACGCGACCTCATCGAAGGACAGATCAGAAAAGGGGAACTCGCTGAATATGTTAAAAATCGCGCCTCGGCCATGCCACCGCGATCCTCTGCCCAAGCTCCTCAGGCTGGTCCGCGAGCTCCTCGAGATGGAAGGGACCCTTAGACTAGCACCCGCGACATTATTATAAATTAAGAATTTGTTTTTTCTCTTAATGCATTTCTTTTTAGTAATAAAGGCACCTCGATGTACCTGTATATAGAGTTAGGACTTAGCTCTAGGACATGTTCCGGGATTGATGGTGGCCCTCTTTGAATTTCTTTGTTTCTTGTTATGAATTTCCTTTAGCATACGTGAATGGTCTAAAGATCTCTAAGCCGGGCATGGGAATTGCCCGCCCCTTCTTTATATATACCACATGGTTAGCACGAACGCTTACCATCCGCCTAAACCCCTTTAGACAAGGGAAACTCTGTTTTAAGCATACTCTTCCCCATGAAATACTTATAACTCGCAGAAAATACTAACCTAAAATGAGTTGAGCATAAAAAAAAAAACACTTGCACTAAGCTGAGTTAATGCTCGCCACTTTCGTAAGCCGAACCAGATTAGCGTTCGCCACCAAGCCGAGTATGTTTAATGCTCGCCACTTTCGTAAGCCGAACCAGATTAGCGTTCGCCACCAAGCCGAGTATGGTTAATACTCGCCACCAAGCCAGACATGGATAATGTCTGCCATCCTCTAAGCCAAGTGAACTAAAATGCTCGACCCAAATTCTGTTTTGTTTTATATTCACAGGAATCCTTATGCACAAGATAGTTACCGCATCGGCCTTAATACGGATCCCCGATAACTATCGGTTTTCTAGCCTTAATACGACCTAGAATGGTCATCGGATTTCTGGCTTTAATACAGTATCGGGACCGTCGGTTTTCTGGCCTCAATATGGTTTGGCATAACCATCGCAAATCGAGCGTTTGTGCTCCGACTCAGGTTTCAGAACACACCTCCCTCTACCGATGAAGATATATTCTGAGGGGCAAAGTGTTAGCCCTCTTTTTGGCAAGAGTCCCAACGGGCTAAACCGAAGCCCAAAGCGCGACTAACCGAGCTACAGAAAGCACCACAAGATAATAAGGTCGCCTAAGTCACCAGTCGACCTATCTCCCGCACGAACAGAAGAAGGCCCGCTCCTTCAAAGAGTCGCACTCTCAAGCTGAAGATCTTCCTTCCAGATATCTCGCCTTGACCGATTATCTCGCCTTGACCGATTATCTCGCCTTGGCCGATTATCTCGGAATAGTTTGGAAACCGCCTACAGTCACCGAATATCCCGACTTTTGAGGCAATGGATACGGTCAAACCATATCCGGACAAAGCTCAACTTTTGATATGCCTTCCAATGGACGCCACGTCTGCCACAGAATCCGAGGGCACTATTTATGAACATTTGAACCCATCAGCAGCCGAAAGTCCGACCAATCATCGGAAGCCACGTGTCCTAGCTTCCCCGAAACGGCCGGATAATATTGCAGCAGCCCAAGCCATTATTTTCACCTATAAATACCTCTAAGCCTAAAGAGGAAAGGGATCTGTTTTTCTTTGGAAAAGATTGCTTCCATAAGCTTTTCACCATTACTCTTCTCCATCATCATTTTCTTTCTCTTCTTCAATTAGAAAAAGCATTGTATTTGTAATCCAAAAAAGATATATGACATATAAAGTGGACGTAGGCACTGACTTTGCCGAACCACTATAAAAATTCTGTGTGTGCTCTTCCCTTTTTTCTTATTGCTTTCTGCATTTTTTATCTTATATCGTGTGTTGCTCACGCGATTGGGGGTTGGCCGTCATTAGTGACCAACTTTTGACGTCAACAAGGGCCATATCCACCAGCTTTTCAAAATAGCCCCCATGGGAACGTGGGTCATAGCCAATCCGTGTAGCAGCTCATTCAAGCCTTTAACAAATCTCAGAGCCTTCTTCTTAGGTGTGTTCACCAAGTCTAAGCCAAACCTCGCCAACTGATTGAACTTGTTGACGTACTCTTTTACTGACAGATTCCTCTGCTTCAATGCCAAGAACCTTTCCATGTATAGATTTTCTTCTGCTCATGAGAGAAATTTCGCCTCAAACCAACATCTGAAATCCGGCCATGTATCAACTGGATGCTCTCCATTAGTGACCTCCCACCAAAACGAGGCCTCATCCTTCATTAACCAGGCAGCTAACTGGACCTTTCTTCCATCTTCTACCTCAAAGATTCCGAACAATTCTTCCACCTCCTTTAGCCAATTTCGAGCTTCAACAAACGACTCCGACCCGTGAAAAGGTTTCCCACACATTACCCGAAAGTCCTTACATATCTTTGCAAAAGTATCAACACGAGGAGGGGGGGGGGAGGAGGAACGGGTGCAGCTTGGGGAGGAGGAACATTTGTTGGACCTGCGGCGGTGGCCCTAGCTTCCAAATACCTCCTAAACCATCCTGGTATCGGTACACCCTCTGGAAGGTTAAGATCCTCAGACATGCTAAGAAGAAAAAGGGAGAGATTTTAGAAAAAGGACTGAAGGATACTACATATGGCTTTTTGGGGAATTTTTTTTCCAAACAGGCTTTCCTTTTTAAAAATTCTTTCTTTTAAAACCTTTTTGAAAAATATCTTCAAAACTTTTATCTAATCTGGTAACCTTCAGCTCTGATACCAAGTGTAACACCCCACCTCCGTTAAGGTCACTCACAAAGGGAATGCCTTAACTTCAGTGGAGTGTTTTTGGTAAACAGACACATAATATCACGAGACAGATAAAAATTTTGCAGCGGAAAATAAAAAACTTTATTAAATCACCAAAATACTTTGTTACATTATACCATGAGTCATAAAAACCTTACAACAGAACACTTCTATCTTACATTATCAGAGTACATAGGTATTTAAAAGAAAAACATCATTCCCCATATTAAAGAGCAAGCCATATAAGAGACAGAGACTCAAGCCATACTTCAGAAGTAACTCCTAGATGAGGATATCCAAATCCTGACTAAACCTGGATGTTTCCTCCCTGAGAACCTGGGGGGAAACAGAAGAAAAGAGGTGAAACAAACTAGTTCAGACATACGTCTGGTGAGTCCAGTAACTTTTAGCCAGTAAATAAATAAAGGTAAACATGACAGGCATACGAAGTGGATAAGAGGATTCATGGTACAGATGGCTGGTATGACAGGACAAATAAGGTAAGATGTATGCATGCTTCACTACAAACTACTCTGCACTTATACTAGTAAAATCAAGATGGGATGATCCCTTCTGCTAACCATAATAACAATAACGATGGTGGTAGTTTTGTATATTCCTAGCTGCTGTCATAGGTGCCGCCTGCTCCTATCTCAACTAGTCTTACCCACTACCCTCCTACTATAAATTGGTAGACTTAGGGAATACATCCGGGTATACCCTAACCACTACGCTAATCGATTGGCTCCCTACTCTGTAGATACCCTGTGCGGGTCCCACAAGTAGGGGGTATCACTTCCCTAAAGTGGCAACCCAAGGTGTGCACAATTATACCTACTGGTGTCACGGTCGTCTTGTCCCCCTCTGCCCGGCCCATGCATGCACATGTCCCTGGTCGGTTTGCGCCGCCCACACCATCCGTCTCGTTTTGGATCTCTTACAGTCAATCAGTAAGCGTGCCCCTTCCCCGCCTAATACGGAGTTCTTTACTTTGATACCCCTCCGGGTTACTGACTGAAATGGGTCCCACACAACATGATACAAGCTCAGCCCTATGTCTTGTATCCCCACTAGGTTTTCTACTGACTATGTATACCCTAAGGTGTCTTTAATTACATAGCCCTCAATCGGTTATGCGTACCTATAGGTATCTTTAATACATAAACCTTAATCTACCTATCGGTTATGCTTACCTATAGGTGTCTTTAATACATAACTCTATCTATTCCCATTAGTTATGCATACCCCTAAGGGTGTCTTTAATACATAACTTTACTATTTTGCCCCGGTTATATATACCATTAGGTGTCTTTAATTACATAACCCGTTTTACCTGGTTAGGTTTGTGGGCCTATATATATTAATATTACCCACCTACCCTTCAGTTGTACTTAACCCTACCACTGATTTAATCCTATTTATTTAATGGTTAAGTTTGTGGGCTTATATACATTAATATTACCCACCTACCCATCAGTTTTACTTAACCCACCCACGATCCAACTCATTTTACTTATCCCTAACTTATATCTATCATCATACAGTCCATATGTATTAAGTTAGGTTAAGTAGTCTTTTCTTATTACCATGTCCAATTATGGTTATATTGGGCTAGACCTCCCACATTAGGCCTACAACATGTGGATGCTGGATATGCCGGTCGGGTCCGGGCAGTCTTATTCCACAGTTGGGTCTAACCTCGTGTCTTAGCCTGAGTCGTATTCACACACTTAGATCTCTCACATTAGGTTCAACATTAGTGGCTGTTGGATATGCCGGTCGGGTCCGGGCAGACTTCCACCACTAGTGTAACCTAACCTCGTGTCATAAGTGTTAATTAAATTTTCAGACTTTAATTGTTAAAAAATTCCTCTTTTGATTAATTAATCCTTTCCTTTTTATAGGTGTCAATACCTATTTTATTAACAATTTGAATTTCCTATCCATAAATGGTTATATTCAAATTATACCATTTTTACTCAACTTTACTTATGTCATAATAGGTAATTATTTATATGTCTCCCTACTAGAATCATGTGTCCAATTTACATAATCACTATATAAATTATGCCTATTACAAATTCCCCTTTTTCCCCGTTTCTTAACTAGCGTAATCGCGTGCATTTTGGTGTTTTCGAGGCTACAAAGTAGCCTCGCCATAATAATAAAATAAAGGGAATGACAGGGTGATTGTTTCAGTACAATTTTTGGCATAAGCATGACAACTAGGGAAAATGACATGATAACTTCGCATATAAGTATGATTCACCACATAATTAACCACTTGCATAGATTCATGATTTTGCAACATAATAACTTGCATAGGTTCATGATTTTCAACATAACAACTTGCATAGGTTCATGAATTAACAACATAATTAACACCTCACATAGATTCATGATTCACAACATAACAACTTGCATAGGTGACTTGCATAGATTCATGATTCACAACATAACAACTTGCATAGGTGACTTGCATAGGTTCATGATTCACAACATAACAACTTGCACAGGTTTATGAATAATAACATGCATAGGTTCATGAGTTCTCAATCATAGTAACTTGCATAAGTGACTTGCATGATCTCATAACAACTTGCATAACTACAAACAACATATACCCAAATCATAGTCTACCACAATTCACTTTTATCTATTTAAACCTAAAAGTGACTGGAACTCACATAAAAAGAGGGTCTTGAGTTCTGGGATCTGAATTCTTCAATTGATTAGCGTTCCCTTGTTGTAGACAATTTCGTTGTTGAGATTAGACTTTGATTTGAATAGAATTGAGTTGCTTTACTTTGCTTCTAGTCGGTGGCGGCTACTCTAGGTTTTGGAGAGACAGTGTGACGGCCATTGATCTAAATTTTGATTAGGTTTAGGGTTTGAGTCTATATGTGTTTTTATAGAGTAATTAGATTAATATAGGCCATCCGATCAACCTAGAACTAACCACAACCATCCAATCCAGATCAGAACTATCCAGAAACCCTGATGACTCAGCCGCCATTCAGAAATGACTCAGCACTGACTCACTGTTCGAACCAGAGCCTCAGAAATCTGTGCAGGTTTTCTACCCGACATGGGCGCACTTCCTAAGTGCGCCAGTGCAACTTTGCATGGACGCACTTCCCAAGTGCGCCAGTGCAATTTTGTTCTGACTCACTTCCCAAGTGCTCCAGTGCATTCTCGCCTGTTTCTGGTTTTTCTGCCTAACTTCGTTCGTCCATATCTTCTTCAAACGGTATCCGTTTTCGCAAACTCGGACTCTGTCTCAACCAGAATTCCAAGACGAAGGCAATAGCATAACCCGTTTCCCTTAATTCTCACATTTACAATTAAGTATTCTTTAATTCGTTAACATTAATATTAAAATTTTGGGGTGTTACAAGGTATGGTTTAGTATACCTGTTATTGTTTAGTTTTGCTGCTTATCGCTCATACCAGACTTTTGCCTGACCTAGAGTTTTATGTCTCTTCTTATTACTCTAGGTGCTCTTAAACGGGCAGACTAGAGACAAGTCAGGTGGTTGTGCACGAGCAGCTATCCGGAGACGAGCAGGAGGCTTACATGTATTATTCTATATATATTCTCCCTGTGTCGCTGCTGGTCACTACTTTGGGCATTAGTAGTGTACCTTTCCTTTATTTTGCTTTAGAGACAGTTTTAAAAGTTGTAATAATGATGATCTGGAACATAAGCTATATTTTGGATTTTCCGCTGTTATGATGGTTTAGTTTTCAGCTTATGCACTGTCTCGCCTGTTTTATGTCAAAGTTATGTTATTATTATATTTTTTTTCCTTGTGCTGTGAGACATTCTACAGGTTCCTTGTAGTTCAAATTTTTTACTTTTCCTTCTTTGGCGACCGTCCCATCCCGTGCTAGTTGGACATCGGCACAGCGCATTTCGAGGAAATTGTTGGCTGGGGCGGGGCGGGCCGTCACATTAACTAGTGAACAACATCCTTGTGCTTTGTACGAAAAGGGAAAAGAAAAGGAGCTCATGTATCAACATCACAAAATTCCTTATTCTCTAGCACCACAAAAGCCAAAGAAAAATATAGCTATTATAAAACAGAATTCGTCATGCTAAAATAGTTGTATTATGTTTTTATAAGTTATGCTGTGCATAAATTTATGTGATACTGTATAAAATAAATAAGTTGTAAGTAGAATAAGCTTCTCTTTTTTACGTACCTAACTTTAGGGTTGCATTATTTTAGATGTTTTCTATAACACCTACATAATTTACGATTATTTAACTACGACATTTAATTAAATATCGTACCGTGTCTTCCGTTTAAAGCCTGAAATTTGTGATTTCTTGCAAACAGATGAATTTGGACTCGAAACCACTTCCATTTAGTTCAAAATGTCGTTTACATTATTTAAAACAGTAAACATCGATATGTTTAGAGCTAGTGAAATTTGGGAGTTCTTGTGGGGCTTAAGTTTGTAAACTTAGCCCACTTCCTTATAACCCCTCTTAGTCACACCCCTTCTCCCTCACTAATTTCTTTTCCTAATACTTAGGCTAAAATTGAGAGGGGAATTGGAAATAAGAATTCCAAAGCTAGGGTTAGCTTTTAGAGATCCAAATCAAGTGGAAAATCAAAGTGACAACTTGATTAAGCTTCTTTATCCTGTTTGATCTTCAATTTAGCATATATCTCAATCTCTCGTTCTTAGGAGATTTATTTCCGTGATTCTAATAACTAGGATCTTTACATGTTACTAATTGAAGGCAAAGCATTTTTTTTGAAGAGAAGCAAGCTCAGAGATCGTTCGATCATCCACCTAGAGAAAAAGGTGAGTTCTTGCGAACTCACATCTATGACACAAGCTTATAAGCTTATCAAGTGTGCCCTTGGCACATTTATGTTGAGTGTGTGTATTGTGTGATTTGGATTGTTTATGTGTAAACATTCCAATTTATGAGTTTTGAATTTGATTATACGAATTCTAGTGTAAATCTTTGTGTAGGATTGATTCATGTGATATGGGATATGTCGATGATTCATAGAAGCTTCATTTCTACTTAAATAATGTTATAATCCTTTACCAGTTCATCCAAAATCCTTTGTGTATACCTTTCCAAGGCAAATCAGTGCATATATGAAGATTCAATCGGGCAGAATGTAATAATCCAGTCGACTGAGTCCTTGGTTTCTCTTTGGAATGATTTTGTGTACAGGTCAGTCGACTGAATTTTCCATTCAGTCGGCTAAATCATATTTCAGTTGACTGGATGGGTTAATTCAGCCAGTTGAAGTTCAGAGCAGGAACACATTTCTGGAAAACAAATTCAGTTAGTTGAATCATAGATTCAGTCAATTGAATCAAATTTTCTGCTGTTGAACGGTGACAACCACGGTCAACAGTTTAGGTTGAACCGGGCTTCTTCTCGGTAGAGTTTTGGCTTGTTTGCTCTTTTCTTGTGTTTTTTCAGTTGCTTTAATTCATAAATTTCAGCAGCTTGATTATATGGACCTTTGATGGACTTGCGATTCATTTGTGATAAACGAATTTATAATCAATATTTGTGGAATTCGATTTATGTTATTAAAATGTGAATTATGGGATCGATTGTTATTACAATCGATATTTTATGAGATTTGTCACTTCAAACTATAAAGGGTTTTATATTATTAGAAGGTACCAAATGTTTTACTAGAATGATTTCTAATCCTACTTCATTATACGAAGTTATTTGACAAATTGTTTTCCAATGTACTATTACATATGTTATAAACCTTTTCCTCACTCGTATGAGAAATCCAATTAAATGCCTTAGTAAAATGAGTGGTATGAAACACTCGTGTTTGCTTCGACGGTTAATTATTGAACTCGTTCGATTGAAGATTTTGGCAATGATTGTTTCGTGTTTTTAGTGGAATATACAACTTTTTCATAAATATTCGAGCAGAGCAAGTGGTTATGGGACATGTACCTTAACTCTTATATTTACTAGCTTAGAGTAATTTACACTTTCCTTGATCAATTATGATCATTTTGAGGAACTTCAATTCATCTTTCATGGTGGATCTTCATGTCATTTTAAGGAACTTCGGTTCATCTTTCATTGTGGATCTTCAGTTCATTTGAGGAACTTCGGTTCATCTTTTGTGGAGATGTCCGGGTTCACAAGGAACTTCGGTTCATCTTATGTGGTGTGTGTGACGATTTTCATATTCTTTTGGTCATAGGACCATACTGGTCTCGGATCGTTTTGATCTAGGATTGTATTGGAGTTTTCAGGCTCTAGTCTTGGGGAGTTTTCAGGCTCCCATCTTGTGACGATCTTCGTATCGTTTTTGTCTAGGAACGTATTCGTGTTTTGATATGGATTATCAATTTCATGATTGATTTGATAGGGGACATCATTTCTTGTAGGTAACTAGGTAATGTAGAATGTGATATTCTCTCGTAGATCTGAGATTTCTTTGAGATATTGTATGGACATTCTTTGGGTTTCACCATGCGAATGTTGTTTTTATTGTGTATATGTCATTATCTGTTCATATCTCTTATCCTATCTCAGTTAATTATGATAAGTGTTTCTAGATTGATCCATTTATTGTTTATTTTCTTATAAATAATCCTCGGGTCAGACTGAGATATTATAAGTGCTTTTTCATGACTTCTAGCAAGGACCACCTCTTGACTTTTGGCAACTACATTATCATTGTATTAATTTGGGTTATATGTATACGAGACAGTTATGTATACGTATTCTTTTGGCTAGAACTTGTATCTATTCTGTAATTGTATGGTGGATTGAGTACAACTACTATCTTTGTGTTTACACTTATGTGTTACATTCACATCTATTTCTTCCTTAGTGATGCGAATATTTATGTATTACTTTGATTATATTGTTACATTATTTTATATTCATTTGAATTATATATAACCACTGTGCGATGGGTTCGAAATTGAATTAGATATGTCAGATTTTCTTTTGATATTTAAAAAGTAAGACCACATTATCCAACATATTTAACACTCGTTCATAGCTATTATATAGATGGTCGCTCGTCAACAACCTTATTCTTTGGGGTTAGTTGACAACATTACTTGTAATGTCCTTGGTTAACGTAAGTATATAGGTGGGGCATCACAACTTGGTACCAAAGCCTAGTTCGGAACAATATAAGATATTATGGCTATAACCATTTTCTTAAGTCTCTCTTAGAAAGTCATGTTTAGGATTCAAATCGAGTCTTAGGACACATCATATCCTATCTTATAATATGGTTCCTTGTTTATTGAATCGAGTTTATTCGAATTCTTTGAGAATAACAATTTTCTTTCTTAAAGAAGAGAAATGTCTAGGTGTGCCCACCCAAGCACCGCTCAACCTAGTGTCACTCCTACCAAGGAAGTGAATATTTTGGCTCAACGACTTCTTGAGTTAGTTACTAATACCCAACCGACAAGAGCCCCCTGTGTGTCCATGCATCCCAAATATGGGTTTGCTCGTTTGTATAGAAATTTCTCTAAACTTGGTGGAAAATCCCTCATGGGTTCCTAAGGTGTTATCAGGGTCCAAGCTTTGATTAAATCATGTGAGAGCATCTTTTCCTGCATGAACCTTATAGACTTGCATCGAGAGCATGTGGCTTCTAGTATGCTCCTTGACCAAGCGTTGATTGATATGATTTACGACTTTTGAAATTCAAAACGCGGATCTAACTTGGAATCAATTCCAAAAAAGGTTCGAAGATGTAACGAACCGGAAAATCTAAACCAATTTAAAATTTTTAAATTGGCTAAAATAGTGGATTTCAAATATTTAAAATAAATATTTTAAATAATAGCAATGAAAAGTGAGTTTGAATCGAAGTTTGAAAACGAATATAATTAATTCTAATTATAAACAAGGCCTGAAAAGGCGCTGCAGTTTCAAAAATTGAATTCAAACTTTGTCGGACTGTACCAGGTGCAAAACAAAACGGATTTGAGTGAAACCAAAAATATTTAAATCTGTTAGTGAATACCTTTCTAACGAATCTGAAAAATCGAAGTTTCATAGCGGAAAGCAAAAGTTATGGACAAATATATTTTCAGAAAGGTCGCTATGGAATTTATATAGCCCGTGAAATTGGCCATTTTGCAAACGACCTCGGAATTCGATGAAACCACTTTTGTTGGATCCGGGATGAGAAGTTATTGCTAGGTTTCAAATTTCATAATTTTTGAAGCTAGTATGTGAGCATGGTAAAGGAAAACGTGTTTTGGTCAATTACAGTTAAATTGGATCGACCAGAAATGTGCCTTTTTGCAAACGGTCTCAGAATTCGACGAAACTAGTTTTGTTGGGACCGCATCGTCAAAACATAGCCAGATTTATTTTTTGGAATTTTTCGAATTAGTTGTGGCCCTGGCAAATTGAAATGTACGTTCAAATCGAATATTGAATGTGTATATTTTAATTTGAAGAATAAATGACAGTAACAGTCGAATGGGTTTACGAAACATATTCCATTGTGTTCGGAATGGGGGTATTTAGCTAGGGGCGATGGTCTTTGGGTTTGGATTGGAGCTCGTATGGAGAAACAAACATTTTTAGAATTAAATAAATTAAATAATTTAAATATATATATTATTCTATCCAAACCCTAATCATTATCTCCCAAACCCGACAGCCGCCTTCATCTATATCGAACGATGGAAATAGCATGATCGTTCTCCCCTCGATTTCTTCAATTCTATACAATAAAACCCTTCGATCCTTTACAAGATTTTGAAGATCTTCTCGTTAGCTTCGAATCAGGACTAGTCTCGCCAATTATCATCAAGTGTGGAGTGAGATTCGAGTACCCAAAGTCGGTGACTTTTGAACGCCGCTGAGGATTCCTGGGACCGCCGATCTAGGCGCAACCACCAGCGCCGGGACGCCCTTCCGTAGCACCTCGATGGTGTATAACCTGATTGGCTTCAAGATCAACGGATTGATTGCAAATCGTAAACCTAGTTTTGAAGAAATAAAGAAGGTATGGCTTGAATTTTCTGAATAAAAAAATAACACTTTTTACCATTGCAAACTTTTAAAAATCATATCCTTTTCGTTTCTTGACGAAATTCGATGAAACAGGAAACAATCGTGACCGTGAGGACGTCTTCTACATTTTAGAAGAGACCGCATATTTTTCTGAGCCTCCTACTATTTTTGGTGGAGTGGAACCCAATGTGAGATTTCTAATTTATAAACGATATGGAAAACGACGATGTATAAATTATATAGTCGATGTATGAGTTATACAAGCGTTGTACACCTCTTGTATAAGCGTTGTATAAGTTGTACGTTCGATGTATAAGTTGTATATGCATTGTAAAAGTTATATATGTGTTGAAATAAAAGTGACTTGCTATATATATATATATATATATATATATATATATATATATATATATATACGCCCCTCGTCCACAAACCATGGACGATATTTATTGGTTGTGATTGGTGTGAAAATTGATTGATAGCGAATGGTTGATTGGAATTGTTTGTGGTTGATATTGATTGATTGTGGTTGAAAAATACCCGTTTGTGGTTGAGAAATATTTGGTTGAAACCACATAGGATTAGTTTGTGGAAATGAAATAAATATACATGCCGCCTGCGTGCGAACTAGATGCATGAATCCCCATTGTCAAAAACCGCGAGGTTTTAAGGTAGAGCGAGGAGACGTACTAGGGACGGTCCCGGTTTTAACTACCCTGCCGTTATGTTGTCGAAATTTTGAATAATATTCATGTGTTAGAATTATTTTCATTTGTTGAAACTATATTTATTCGTTGAATAGAAAGCCTTCATGTGTTGAGTCGATATTCATTCATTGGATATAAATTCATGTGTTGAATGGTATTCGTGTTTTAAATATAAAAATCACATTTTTATCTATATATATAAACTATAGAAAACCTTCATGTGTTGAATCGATATTCATTCGTTGAATTGAAATTCATGTGTTGAATGGTATTCGTGTTTTAAATATAAAAATCACATTTTTATCTCTATATATAAACTATAGAAAACCTTCATGTGCTGAATCGATATTCATTCGTTGAATTGAAATTCATGTGTTGAATGGTATTCGTGTTTTAAATATAAAAATCACATTTTTATCTATATATATAAACTATAGAAAACCTTCATGTGTTGAATCGATATTCATTCGTTGAATTGAAATTCATGTGTTGAATGGTATTCATATTTTGAAATAAATTGTTTTATAATAAAAATCACATTTTTATCATCTGTATGAACTATATAAAATAATCTTGTTTTGAAAGAAATTGTTTTAAAATAAAAATCCTATTTTTATCACCTACATTAACTATATAAAATAGTCGAGTTTTGAAATAAATTGTTTTACATTAAAAATCACATTTTTATTATATACATGAATTGTTAAAAATAGTGAAGTGTTGAAATAGAAGACAGTTTGATAAAAATATCATTTTTATCAAAAGTATGAAAATCATATAGTTTGAAATCGAAGAATCGATATATATATAAATAGAATTGAAATATATCGAATAACGACGCTGTAGTTCGTATTTTTAAACTGTGATTTCAAACGACTAGTACGGGAGATCCGACCATCGGATTTTTCTGAAATCGCAACCGTTGGGTTCGCTTTGGAAATATCTTTCCAACGGCACCAACTTTGTAAAAATCCAACGGTTGGATTGTCTGGAATGTTTAATTCAAATTTGAAGAAAAACAGTGCCAGAATCGATTATATTTATATAAATATAATTATATATAATCGAATAACGACGCTGCAGTTCGTATTTTGAAATCGAAACTTCAAACGATTATACCGGGAGATCCGACTGTCGGATTTTCCCGAAACAGGAACCGTTGGATTCGTTTTGAAAAGATCTTTCTAATGATGTAAATTTTGTGAAGATCCAACGGTTAGATTCTCAGATATGTGTAAATCAAATCTAAAGAAAAACAGTGCCACGACCGCGTTATGGCCCGAAGCGTCGTTTTGTATAAATTGGCTAATTTAAAATAAATAAAAATAACGATAAATCGTTATAAAATATTATAAACGATATGGATGTGAAATTTAGAAACTAACTGAAGGTTGGCTAAGTTGAATGGTTTTTTGGGTATTGATCTGATGTTGGTTTCGGCCTTCGGGGTTAATATCTGGGAAATCGCTCTCTTACCGATTGACAGTTAGTGACTAATGAATTGAAATGATGTGTAGTAGTGTTTGTGTAGCACTTGTTTATTGTATACGCGAGTTTCTCAAAAAGATCGGGTTTATCCCATTCTGAATAACTGAATCGACGATAAGAAATCGAAGATGAAGACGGTGGTCGAAGACCGGAGATCTTCACCTCGTTTGGATGGTAACCGAGGTCCTGATTGGGAGGCATCCCGAAATATGGATAATGAGTGGTGATCGTCCAGATGTATGTGGTGATCGATGGGTTTGCGAGGTATATAGTGCCTCCGGTTTCGTTCTGACCTAGAACGGACTTGTAAATGGACTGTGTGTCTGACATTGGATTTTATTCTGTGTTGATTTATATCTATTAAAGATACATCTGTTTAGCGGTGAAGAATTTATTCTTTTGCTTAATGCCCTTCTCTGAAACGCACGAGCTCAGAGGTTGTGTATCGATGGATATCAGTAGCATGGCATGAATTGCTAGTGTGGCATGCCTTAGTGGCAAATGATCAGGGCTTCTGTTGAAAAGAAAAGCCTTGTGGTGATGATCAAAGCACCGCCTATGTGGCGTAGCTTTGTGTATAACGTGCATTCGTGAGCCTCACACCCCGGTATGAACCAGAAACGGGAGAAGGACCTCAGGGAGGGCATGCGTTTCTTTCTAGCTAGGAGTTGTGTCGGCGTTTTTACACGGCCTGACATTTTACTTATGTGGATGATGGATAGCGAGGAGCCTCAGATATATCGGTCGATCCGGGACCGATGGAGTCATTCGTTGGCTCACTTACGCCCTATAGGGCGGGGAAATGTAGTGCTAAGGAATTTTAATCCACATCGGTGGACCGGCCCTATCGCTCCAAGGGTCGATGCGTTCTGATCCTGAGACACGGGCTAGAGCGTCTCGAATTCGGTAAGGACTATCTTTTGCCTTGGTTCATGATGAAAATCCAATTTCCAAATACGTGACTGTGCGTTTTTGGTTGTATATATATATATATGTGGCGACATGATATATGGTACCCATGTCGTCTATGATTGATAGTTATGATTTGAAATTGTTTTTGAAACATATAAACACTAGTAATAATATCAAATGCTTTTGTTTTATTCGTATCAATCATATTTTGGCCATTATAAGGTAAAAACTCTATCCTCTGGTTTGCGTTGCATTGTGTGATGGGAACTGAGTCTTATAATGGCTTCATTTTTATAAAAAGCATTGCGATGTTTAAAAGAAAGATTTGTTTTTAAAGCACTGGCAATCCTATGGAGTAAACCCGTTCCACGAAAGTGGCATGGTCCTGTGATTAGCCAAATTTTAAATGTGTTGAGTAGATTTCTCATACCAGTCCCATGGCTGACTCGTAGTTTGTTTCACTTTCAAACTCGGGTGCCCTTTTTTCTACATGGGCAGCCTTGTATTCAGGTTTAGCTGGCTCTTTCTGGATAGCTGGAGCTGTAGATAGATTCTATTATTTATCTCTTTTTATGCTGTTCCGCTCCTGTTGTACATTATGTTTGTTTTCCGCTGTAGAAATTTATGTATAGCTGAACTGTATTTGTTCTAAGTATGATCCTGTATACTGTGTAACTCTGATGATTACGTTTATCCAGTATATTCTATTGTTCATTATCTGGTGTATTTATTTATTTCTGTTCTGCTATTATCTGTTTCTGTGTTATATTCCAAAGATTACCCTTGCCACCGTCTGTACGGGAAATGGGGTCGTCACATCGTGGTATCAAAGATTTGGTTAAGCTTAGTTCAAGAATATAACATATTAACGAACTCGTCAGAAATAGAACCAATAGTGTTCTAGGATGGGCAACTCAATACAGATAGGATCAGTAATGTCCTAGTATGAGTAGCAGAATGAAATACACCCCAATAGACACATTTACATTTGAAGTATATGTTTCTATGTTTTAAAATATATTTTCTGTGACCTGACACTTGATCTGCTATTTGCAGAAGTACTTGAAAATGAGTGTCAGAAATAGAAGGAATGCAGAACCGGATATTGAGGCCCTATTAATCAAGTATCGAAATATGGGTGGAATACCGTTCTCTGGTGAAGAATCTATTATGAAGAGCTTGGATTCATTCTGCTGAGAAGATCTTTAACGGATTAAAGCTTAGGGATGACCAGAAAAGGTTACTGGCATCCTGGGCACTCAAAGATGAAGCTTTGTTCTGGTGGGATTCAGTTATTGAGAATAATCCAGAAGGTGATATCACCTGGGACAGATTCAAAGTGATTTTCCTGGAAAGATTTACTCCTCCAGAAGCGACTGAGCGATTCTGCGATGAATTCTCTTATCTGATACAAGGAGATATGACCATTCCAGAATATCATAAGAAATTCAATGAACTTTCTCACTTTGCCCCTCATCTAATTCAAAATCCGAAAAGTGAAGAGGCTTTTGAAGAGCTAAAGTTAAGATTAACGACAGCTCCAGTGTTAACCATCATCGATGGCAATCAGGATTTGAAAGTCTGGACTGATGCTTCTAGAGAAGGCCTTGGCGCAGTGTTCATGCAAAGAGGTCAAGTGATTACTTATGCTAGCCGTCAGCTGAAGCCACACGAGAAAAACTACGTCACTCATGATCTTGAGTTATTGGCGATAGTATTCGCTTTGAAAATCTGGAGGCACTATCTTCTGGGTGAGAGATTTGAACTGTTTATAGATCACCAGTCGTTAAAGTATCTGTTCACCCAGAAGGACTTGAATCTGAGGCAGCAACGTTGGCTGGAGTTTCTTGCAGCATACGAATTTGAAATTATATACACTCCAGGGAAAGCCAATGTCGTGGCTGATGCGTTAAGCCGAAAGAATGAAATGATTGCCAGTTTTATTATCACGACTTCATTGATAGATAAAATATCTTCTCTTCAGAAGGATGATCACTTCATTCAGAAGATCAGAGAGATAATTCAACAAGGCGAACCCTCGAGTTTTCAAGTGTATAATGATGGGATTCTAAGGCCCAAAGGTCGAATATGTGTCCCTAACATTGCTGAGCTCCGCAAGGAAGTTCTGGATGAATGCCACAGGTCAAAACTTAGTATCCATCCGGGAGTAAGCAAAATGTACAATGACATCAAATGCACTTTTTGGTGGAAGTCGATGAAGAGGGACATTTCTTTATATGTTAGCCGATGCCTTACTTGCCAGCTAGTCAAGAGCGACCAACAGAAACTGGCTGGATTATTACAACCGCTAGACGTTCCTGGTTGGAAGTGGGAACATATTTCCATGGACTTTATAGATGGTCTGCCCAGAACCAGAAAAGGGAATGACAGTATTTGGGTGATCGTAGATCGCTTCATGAAGACCGCCCATTTCATACCTGTCAGATCAAACAGAACTGCTCAGAATCTGGCGCAGATATACTTCAGGGAAATTGTAAGGCTACATGGAGTGCCGCTAAGTATAGTCAGTGACAGAGATACAATATTTACTAGCAAATTCTGGGAGGCATTTCAAGTTGAGCTGGGAACGAAGCTGAACTTGAGCACCGCTTATCATCCTCAGACAGACGGTCAGACTGAGAGGGTGAGTCGTATTCTAGAAGATCTATTGCAGGCTTGTGTTCTAGATTTCGTTGGATCATGGGAAGACCATCTGCATTTGGCTGAATTCTGATATAACAACAGCTACCAGGCGAGTCTGACAATGTCACCATTCGAAGCGTTGTATGGTAGACCGTGCCGATCTCCTGCTTGTTGGGTCGAACCCGGTAATAGACTTGTGTTGGGGCCAGATATGATCCGAGAAGCTGCCGACAAAGTCGACTTTATTAAGAAGCGATTACTCGCCGCTCAAAGCCGCCAGAAGAGCTATGCCGATAGGAGAAGAAGAGATATATCATTTGCTGTTGGCGACTATGTATATTTGAAAGTATCGCCAATGAGAGGTGTTATCCGGTTCGGTAAGACTGGGAAGTTGGCGCCCAAATTCATTGGTCCGTTTCCTATTCTTGAACAGATCGGAACTCTCGCTTATAGGGTTAAATTGCCTGATTGGTTGCCTGGAGTTCATGATGTATTTCACATATCTCAACTTCGAAAGCATGTTCATGATCCAGACTTGATCGTGGAAGAAGCAGCTCAACAGGATATTGAAATTACTCCAGAATTGGCTATGAGAAGAGAGCCGCTAAAGATCATCGGCAAAGAAACCAAAGAGCTAAGGAACAAGAAGGTTCACTTAGTCAAAGTGCAATGGAGTGGAGATCCGCGGGATTATACTAGGGAAACTGAGGAGAGCATTCAGAAAGCCTATCCTAGATGCCGAGTGGATATCTCTGATTGACTCCGGTGCAAGGTACATTTACCATACTTTGCTTTACAAATTAGTTCTCTACTCTGTTGTTATTTTCTTTCCATGGATGTGCACTTTTAATTCTATAGTCTGAATGATTTTAAGAGAGTATAGAAATTGATTAGTATATTTTTGAAAAGTTAAAAACAAATTTATTGCTGTTTGTGTTGTGTGATAGTAGAATTAGATTAAGTAAATTATAGAGAAGATAGTTAATTTAATTAATAAGAGAATGAATGGTAGGATTTATTCGATTAAATCACACATTGAACTGATTAGAAAGTAGTTAGAAATATATCCTTGTGCATTATATATGTTTGAACAGGTAAATGGATAGCTGTAACACCCCACCTCCGCCAGGGTGGCTCTTGCAAGCACTCTGACTTTGGAGGGGCGTTTGAATCAGGTAAACATGCATAATGATATATCAAGGCAGAACAAGAACATATGTATATATGTAAACAGAGTAAATAACATAGATAAAACAGCGGAAGGTTTCAAACCGTTTCAAAACAAGTCTGGTACAACATAATGTCAACTTTCCAAATACACAAGTCTAGATAAAAACAACATTACTGAAAGACTGAAATACATAAGTACTATCCCCAAAATAAGTGATAACCATAGCTAGCTTCATGTCAAGACCGTACATGAGCTAAAATCCCACAAGCAAGCGATCAGAAATCCAAGCTAAGCTCCAATATTCCCTTCCTGAGAACCTGGGGGGGGGGGAACGGAAGAAAAGAGGCGAAAGAAAACAGGTCAGTCAAAAAGACTGAGTAAGCCCTACTACAATCAATGTAAACTGATAAAGTTAACTGGCATGATGAAAGCTGAGATGAACATATGGATAACTACATACTAGCATGATGATTAACTAACAAGGTAGATAAAGGTGTCATCGCATAATCAGGATTAAGGTTTTGCACCACAGGTGTACTAGCAAACTAACATGACTTGAATAGACAAGTATTGATCCCTTGGCCCAATAACATGAAGTGCCCCTAACACGAGGTCCAATAACATGAAGCGACCCTAATATGAGGTCCAATAACATGGTTTGACCCTAATATGAGGTCCAACCAAACGGTCTAATCGATCGGCTCCCTAAGCCTAACTCGTCACGTGTTGGTGTCAATGCGGCCCAAACATAATTGTAGCCAGACTGTGCAGGGTCTCCCGTCGGGTGTATCAAGCCCTAGGGTGTCAACCCCTGGACACCATAAACATGAGTGCACAGTCTCGATCTACTGGTACCCGTGCATGCTTTCCCAGGCTCCGGACTACGTGCACGACCATAGTCCGTCCGGAACTACACCGGCGTACCACTCTGCCGTCGCTTTTGGTCACTTACCTCAAGTCCAGTAATCGTGCACCCACCCTAGCCTAGTCCCTAGGGTCATAATGATACAAACTTGGGATTACTACTGGAGTGGACCCCCATTGCTAGGATTTTTCTAGTGGGTTAAGTACGGTTTAACCCTCTTGCTAATCATGGATTAACTTGGTTAAGTGTAACGATGAGTTCACGACTTAACCCTGATTAATTTACCAAGCCCAAATTGGTTAAGTATTAAGTGGACCATGACTTAACCCTAATCATGAGGCATTAATTAATTCAATGCGCCTTAACCTCTCACATTAGACTTTGTTGCGGTTACTAGTTAAGCCGGGCGGGTCCGGGTAGCTTTACACCACAACTTGGTCTAACCTCGGGTTCAAGGTACCACATGGCCAACTTCTCACATTGGGTCCTATTGTTTGAAGCAACTAGTTAGGCTGGTCAGTTCCGGGTAGTTTTACGCTACAAACTCAACCCAACCTCGAGTTGGTCACACTTATCTTTTCTAAGTGTCATGTCCATCATGTTTCCAAATCATGTTACAAGTTTTCAAGCATTTGGGTAGACCTAACTTAATAGGTAAATTCCCAAAGGGTAGACCTAACTTAATAGGTAAATTCCCAAGCTTATGTTTTATGTCTTTTAAGTTTACCCAACCCCAAACGCAATCCCATCGCTTACATACCGCAATAGCGCATAAATGATAGAAAGAGGGAACTTGGCATAATCATGACATAAAGGTGTTGAAGCCACAAGTTTAACATGGTGGCATATGAAATGTACATATGTTCATATACTTGCATATTACATTTTTAGGCCTCAAAAGCATGCATAAAACCAAACTTAGCATATTGGTGATACATGGTGATAAATGACATGTAGAAATGGCCATAAGTTCGCATTTAGCCTCACATGCAAGTTATCATAAGAGATATGATAACCTACATGTTGCCAAAATGCAACCTTTAGCATAAAGCTTGAAGCTTTAAGTTCATAAACCCAAGATAAGCTTGCATAACATGATAACATGAACAAAAGGATCAACCCAAACTTGCATAACATAACTTGCATATCATATGACAAACTTGCATATCAAACTTGCATAACATAACATGATAAACTTGCATATCATAACATGGCAAACTTGCATACATAACATGATAGACTTGCATATTACATCATAGTAAACTTGCATAACATATCATGATAAACTTGCATATCATATCATAGCATACTTGCATAACATGATAAACTTGTATATCATATCATAATGATCAAACACAACTTGCATCATTCATTAACTTTAGAGTTTAAGTATGAAAGTAGAAAAGGGCTTACAATGCTTATGAAGACACAAAAATATGACAAAGCCCTTATGCAACCAATTAAACCCAAAATGCAAGCTTCAATAGAAAAACCCTTAAGCCAAAATGATCAAAACTCTTGCTTTATGATGCAAATAAAGAAACTTGACTTGAATGCAAGCTAATGATGCTCATACAAGTTTGAAAACACTTGTATGCATGGAAAATCTCTCATAGAAATGACTTAGGAATTTTATGAAGAGAGTGGAGGCCATGAGAGGATTGATTTTGCCATAGTTTAGTTGTATGAATAATGATGATTTAGGGTTAGGTTAGGGCCTTATTTATAGAGATTAGGACTAGTCTAGCCTTAGGATTAAACCCTAGTTCCAATCTCAGCCCTTAAAACCGAATCTGGCCCCCAAACTCAACACAAACCCAAAATGGTGCACCAGGCAAAACTGCCCGGCTGGACCAAGTCGACAGCCAAGTCGACAGGGCTGTCGACTTGGGTCCAACCAAGTCGACTCCCAAGTCGACAGGGCTGTCGACTTGGGTGCTCTGGCGGGAATTTTCCCGCCTGCCCCAATATGACCTAATTTTCCAAATTCAAACTTGAATTTGAAACTGTTTTTACTTTGAAATTTTCTGAAAACTTCGTTGGGCCTTAATCGGGTCATACGGACTCCGATTTTCGAAAACTCGGACTCTATTTCGCGTACTTTTCCGAGACGAATGCAACGGCATAGCCCGTTTCCCTTGATTCAGATTTATAAATTAAATTCTGCCTCGATTTACGTTATAACAGGTTATTGCAAATACGGGTTGTTACATTCTCCCCTCCTTAAAGGATTTCGTCCCAGAAATCTTCATGTTGGGAAGAACGTATCCTACCATCCAATCATCCATCTACTCAAAACACCATCCACGAGCAACCATTGTCCTTACAAGATTCTAAATGTTGTATGAACATATGCAAAGGTGTGTGTATATGTACTTATCTAATGCAAATATCATCAATGCAAATTATGTTAGTGAAATGAATCCATATGTATGCAATTCCTAACATAGTGTATAACATCTATATGTGTGCACATAACATACATCCATATGCAACATCCATGTGATAACACAAAAATTTTGATCCATGAATAAGCATAAACACTCATGCATATGCAATATGAGGAGTGTGTGAGCCGATCTAGTGCCTAATGTGTATAATGCATCCACGAGTAACCACTTGCAAACACTTGCAACCACTTGCAAACATCAAGCATAACATGTTTCAAACACATGTTTCATCCAAAGGGTTTCTACCTAAGGTTCTCATGACAAGATTAACACGATAAACTAGATAAACATGGATAGCAAAGAGAAAGATATGCTAACAAAGAAAAGAGATTGAGAGTGTACCCTCAAAAAGGAATGGATAAAGCCCACGCATCTTCTCCTCGGTTTCCCAAGTTGCATCTTCTTCGGCTTCACCCCATTGAACCTTTACCAACTTGACCTCTCGATTCCTTAGCTTTTTGGTCTCCGTCCCCAAGATATGAATCAGAGCTCTCCTCAAGGTAGCCTCTTTCTCCACTTCCACATCTTTCAGGACACTTGGCTCAACAACCTCTGCTGATTCATGTAAACACTTCCGGAGATGCGAGACATGAAAAACATCGTGTACTCCGGCAAGCTTCTCGGGCAACTACACTCTATAAGCCATCTGCCCGATCCTCTCTATGATAGGGAATGGTCCAACAAACCTCGGTGCTAACTTCCCAACGGCTCCAAATCGGACCACATTCCGCAAAGGAGAAACCTTCACGAAAACCATATCCCCAACATCAAACTCCAAATCAGTTCTTCGCTTATCAGCATAGGATTTTTGTCGGTCTTGGGCCGCTTTCATCCGTCTCCGAATCAACTCGACCTTCTCGGATGTATCTCTGATCATATCAGGCCCAAGTATAAGCTCATCTGTAGTCTCCCACCAACATGTAGGCGACTTGCACGGCCTCCCATATAAAGCTTCAAATGGTGCCATCCCTATGCTTGCCTGATAACTGTTATTATATGCAAACTCAACAAGAGGAAGATGGTCTTCCCAAGTACCACCAAAATCCAGAATACAAAGCCTCAACAGATCCTCGAGTACCCTATTCACCCTTTCGGTTTGACCGTCCATCTGTGGGTGATAAGCCGTACTTAGGTTCAACCTTGTGCCCATAGCTTCTTGCAAGCTATTCCAGAATTGACTTGTAAAGATTGGGTCACGGTCACTGACTATACTAGAAGGGACTCCATGTAGTCTCACAATCTCACGAAGATATACAGACGCTAGCCAAGATGCGGTCCTCTTGCTCTTCACCGGAATGAAATGAGCACTCTTCGTAAGTCTGTCCACAATAACCCAAATGCTCGTGTTCCCTTTCCTTGACCTTGGTAGCCCATCGATGAAATCCATGGAAATACTCTCCCACTTCCATAGTGGAACGTCTAGAGGATGCAATAGCCCACCGGGCTTCTTCGACTCGGCCTTAACTTGCTGGCAAATGATACATCTAGAGACAAACTCTGCCACATCCTTCTTCATCCCAGGCCAAAAGAAAACGCGCTTCATATCTTTATACACCTTATCTCCGCCCGGATGTATAGTCAACTTAGAGCGATGCGCTTCCTCAAGAACTTTTCTTACTAAATCTTCTACCATTGGAACACATAACCTTTCGTCTCTCCTCAGCCAACCCTTGTCATCAATAGAATATCGAGCGAGATGACTAGACGCCTCTCCTCGAATCAGCTTATCCATAATCTCAACTATCTGAGGGTCTTCTCTCTGTGAAGCCCCAACTTGATCAAGAAGGGTAGGTCTGAGTTCCAGAGATGCTAAAGAACCGGTCATCGACTCAATCGCCAAAGAGAAATCAAAGGTTGCCACATACTCTAAATTCTTCATCTCAACGAATAGAGGACTCAGAGTCAACCTTTTTCTACTCAATGCATCTGCTACCGCATTCCCCTTGCCAGGGGTATAAGCTATCTCAAAATCGTAGGACGCCAAGAATTCCATCCATCTTTGTTGCCTCAGATTCAGATCCTTCTGAGAAAAGAGATACTTCAATGACTTGTGATCGGTATAAAGCTCAAATCTTTCTCCCAGAAGATAATAGCGCCAAGCCTTGAGTGCATATACTATTGCTGCCAACTCTAAGTCATGAGTGGGATAATTCTTCTCATGCACTTTGAGTTGTCTACCGCCAAAGCATATCACTCTTCCTTCTTGCATCAGAACAACTCCTAACCCCGTGCCACATGCATCGGTGTATACTGTAAATAGCTTCCATCCATCGGGCAAAGCTAGAACAGGTGCTGATGTGAGAGCTCTCTTGAGCTTCTGAAAAGCAAGCTCGCATTCTATGCTCCAAGCAAAAACTAAATTCTTCTTCGTCAATTTAGTGAGAGGAGCGGAAATCTTCGCGAAGTCCTTGATGAACTTCTGGTAAAAGCCTGCAAGACCTAGAAAACTTCTCACTTCGGTTGCATTCCTTGGAGTCTTCCAATCCTGAACTGCAACTACCTTAGCGGGATCCACCGCTAAGCCTTGCTTAGATACTATATGCCCAAGGAATCTAACTTCCCTTCTCCAAAAGTGACACTTGGAGAACTTGGCCTTCAACTGATGCGCTCTAAGTGTATCCATCACCTCCACAAGATGCCTTGCGTGCTCTTCCTCATCCTTAGAGTAGATCAGAATATCATATACGAAGACCACGACAAACTTGTTCAAGAACTCCCTGAACACCCTACTCATCAAGTCCACGAAATATGCGGGTGCATTAATCAAGCCGAACGGCATGACAAGCCATTCGAAGAATCCATCTGGCGTTCTGAACGCAGTCTTGTCTATACTATCTTCAGCTACCCTGAGCTGATGGAATCCAGTAGCAAGATCAAGCTGAGAGAAAACAGAAGCACCGACAATCTGGTCAAAGAGATCATCAATCCTCGGTAACGGGTGTCTGTTCTTCTTAGTCAGCTTATTCAACTCTCGATAGTCAACACAAAGTCGGAGAGAACCATCTGCCTTGGTAGCAAATACCACAGGCACTCCCCATTCAGATATACTTCGTCTAATGAAGTTCTTCTCAAACAACTCCTTCACTTGCTTACTTAGCTCCCGCCTTTCACGCGGAGCCATGTGCCGAACGGGCAAAGAAACCGGCTTTGCATTATCCACTAGATAAATGCAGAAATCAATCTCTCGCTTAGGGGGCAACCCCCTAACTTCATCGAAAACATCTGGATACTCTCGAACCACTCTCACAGACTGAAGAGTTTCCATTGACGAGTCGAGTGATTCAAGATAGCACAACATGACAGGACCTCTCGGATTACAAGAAATTTCTAGGGTGTTTCCGAGGCGAGTCACGAGCCTCACAACCCTATGCTCACAATCAAGAATGGCTCCATATCTGGACAGCCAATCCATGCCCAATATCAATCCGTATCCCCTGAAACCAAGAACATAAGCACTACACAAGAACTCTACACTCAGTATAGAGATCCTCAAATCCCCACATATCATAGACAGATGGGCGGAACCCCCAATAGGATTTGAGACACAGACGGGATCATCTACCAAGCTAGTACTAAGGTGCAAACTATCAACAAGATCAGATGAGATAAAGCCATGCGATGCACCAGAATCAAACAAGGTACGAACTATAAAATCAGAAATATATACAAGGCTCTCAACAGAAATACTACCTCGGTCGGGAACTGGAGCGGTATTGAGAGCATGAACTTGCCCTCCTGAAGGTCCAGCACGCTGAGTCTGACCCTGGACTTGCCCTTGCTTCTTCGGGCAATCCTTACTGAAATGTCCAGTCTCACCGCAGAAAAAGCATTCACCATTCTTCCTTTTCCTCTTCTTACAATCCTTAATAAGATGCCCAACTGAACCGCAATAATGGCACTTCCCCTTGATGTTCTTGCCCTTGTTGTTGTTCCCCTTGTTGCCTTGACTCTTGTTCTTGTTATTGCCTTGACTGCTCTGACCACTTGGATTACCCTGATTTCCTTTCCACTGGGAATCAGTCTTCTTGGCTTGAGTATCATTCACCTTGATCCCTTTCTTGACATCTCCCTGAATTAATGCCATATCAACCAAGCTCTCAAACGTGGCCCCATGGGGAATATGTGACATAGCCAATCCCTGCAACGGCTCATTCAATCCTCTAGCAAAACGAAGAGCCTTCTTCTGAGGAGTATTCACCATATCCATGCCAAAACGAGCTAACTGATTGAACTTGTTCACATATTCTTTGACAGACATATCTCCTTGTTTCAAAGTTATGAACCTTTCCATTTGTAGATTCTCCTCGGCAGAAGATAGAAACTTAAGCACGAACCTTGCCCTGAAATCGGCCCAAGTCTCAACAGGCCTAGTACCATTGGTGACTTCCCACCAATAAGCGGCTTCATCCTTCATAAGCCAAACTGCCAACAAGATCTTCCTCTGATCGTCTAACCCAAAGATAGCAAATAAATCCTCGGTCTCTTTCAACCAATTCCTGGCCTCTACAAAAGTCTCAGTGCCTTGAAAGTTCTTTCCACCCATTGCTTTGAAATCTTTGCAAGTCTTTGCGAAGTCAGCTTGAGGATGCTGAGGGGGAGGAGGAACCTCAGCGACAGGAGGAGGAGGAACATTAACTACTGGAGGAGGAGGAGGAGGGACATCTGCGGGGCCGGCTTCGGTCGCCCTAGCCTCCAAAAGTCTCCTATACCAAACAGGTACGTGTACTCCCTCCGGAATAGCAAAGTTATCGGCCATACTGAAAACGAAGAAAAAGACAGATTCAGAATGGAGAAAAACGAAGGAATTTTGCTAATGTCTTTTTGGGGAATAGCCTTTAAAATAAACTAGACTTTTCTTTGGAAAATACTTTATACTTGGTTTTGAAAATAGTTTTCCAAAAGTTTTAAAAACCTTTTTGTTCCTTCTCGTAAACCATATGCTCTGATACCAAATGTAACACCCCACCTCCGCCAGGGTGGCTCTTGCAAGCACTCTGACTTTGGAGGGGCGTTTGAATCAGGTAAACATGCATAATGATATATCAAGGCAGAACAAGAACATATGTATATATGTAAACAGAGTAAATAACATAGATAAAACAGCGGAAGGTTTCAAACCGTTTCAAAACAAGTCTGGTACAACATAATGTCAACTTTCCAAATACACAAGTCTAGATAAAAACAACATTACTGAAAGACTGAAATACATAAGTACTATCCCCAAAATAAGTGATAACCATAGCTAGCTTCATGTCAAGACCGTACATGAGCTAAAATCCCACAAGCAAGCGATCAGAATTCCAAGCTAATCTCCAATATTCCCTCCCTGAGAACCTGGGGTGGGGGGGGGAACGGAAGAAAAGAGGCGAAAGAAAACAGGTCAGTCAAAAAGACTGAGTAAGCCCTACTACAATCAATGTAAACTGATAAAGTTAACTGGCATGATGAAAGCTGAGATGAACATATGGATAACTACATACTAGCATGATGATTAACTAACAAGGTAGATAAAGGTGTCATCGCATAATCAGGATTAAGGTTTTGCACCACAGGTGTACTAGCAAACTAACATGACTTGAATAGACAAGTATTGATCCCTTGGCCCAAGCTTTGGCCCAATAACATGAAGTGCCTCTAACACTAGGTCCAATAACATGAAGCGACCCTAATATAAGGTCCAATAACATGGTTTGACCCTAATACGAGGTCCAACCAAACGGTCTAATCGATCGACTCCCTAAGCCTAACTCGTCACGTGTTGGTGTCAATGCGGCCCAAACATAATTGTAGCCAGACTGTGCAGGGTCTCCCGTCGGGTGTATCAAGCCCTAGGGTGTCAACCCCTGGACACCATAAACATGAGTGCACAGTCTCGATCTACTGGTACCCGTGCATGCTTTCCCCGGCTCCGGACTACGTGCACGACCATAGTCCGTCCGGAACTACACCGGCGTACCACTCTGCCGTCGCTTTTGGTCACTTACCTCAAGTCCAGTAATCGTGCCCCCACCCTAGCCTAGTCCCTAGGGTCATAATGATACAAACTTGGGATTACTGCTGGAGTGGACCCCCATTGCTAGGATTTTTCTAGTGGGTTAAGTACGGTTTAACCATCTTGCTAATCATGGATTAACTTGGTTAAGTGTAACGATGAGTTCACGACTTAACCCTGATTAATCTACCAAGCCCAAATTGGTTAAGTATTAAGTGGACCATGACTTAACCCTAATCATGAGGCATTAATTAATTTAATGCGCCTTAACCTCTCACATTAGACTTTGTTGCGGTTACTAGTTAAGCCGGGTGGGTCCGGGTAGCTTTACACCACAACTTGGTCTAACCTCGGGTTCAAGGTACCACATGGCCAACTTCTCACATTGGGTCCTATTGTTTGTAGCAACTAGTTAGGCCGGTCGGTAGTTTCAAACAAGGCCTGAAATGGCGCGGTAGTTTCAAAATTTGAATTCAAGCTTTGACTGACTGTATCGGGTGCAAAACAAAACGGATTTGAGTGAAACCAAAAATATCTAAATCTGTTAGTGAATACCTTTCTAAAGAATCTGAAAAATCGAAGTTTCATAGCGGAATGCAAAAGTTATGGCCAAATGAATTTTCTGAAAGGTCGCTATGGAGTTTATATAGCCTGTGAAAATGGCCATTTTGCAAACGACCTCGGAATTCGACGAAACCACTTTTGTTGGATCCAGGATGTTAAACTATTGCTAAGTTTCAAATTTCATAATTTTTGAAGTTAGTATGTGAGCGTGGAAAAGGAAAATGTGTTTGGTCGATTTCTATTAAATTGGATCGACCAGAAATGGGCCAACGGTCTCAAAATTCGACGAAACTAGTTTTGTTGGGACCGTATCATCAAAACATAGCTAGATTTATTTTTCTGGAATTTTTCGAATCAGTTTGTAGTCCTGGCAAATTGAAATGTACGCTCAAATCAAATATTGAATGTTTTATATTTTAATTTGAAGGAAAACTGACTGAAACAGTCGAATGGGCCTACGAAACATATCCCATTGTGTTTGAAATGGGGGTAAAACGCTAGAGACGGCAGTTGTTGGGTTTGAATCGGTGTTCGTGTGTGGAAGAGGGTATTTTAGAGATTTTAAATTATATAAATAAATAAAAATATTTCATTGGTCAACGCCTATTCTCTTTCCCCGATCATCGCTCCAGCGCACGGCGGAAAAGCTTCGTTTCTTCCTCCCTCGTTTTCTCCTCCCACACTCAATGAAACCCACCTCTCCTTTTGGAGATTTTTGTAGAGGTAGAAGAGAACTTCAAATCCATACAAGAATTGGCCCTCCTCGTTGCGTGTTCCTTGAGATTCGTGAGCCTGAAGTTGGCCACTTTCGAGCTCCGCCGCCGCCTCCCTGGTGGTTCGAACTGGACCCCATCACCATCTCCGGAAAGCCCTCTCCAAGCCCTTCGATGCTGCGCCACTTGATCCTCCTATCGTGCTACGGATTTCACGAAACTTCATAACCTAGTTTTGAACATCAAAACGAGGTATACAGCTTTGTTTATTTTCAACTGTTTTAACACATTTAAACCGTTGCAAACTTTGAAAAATCATATCTTTTTCGTGTGTGATCGAAATCCAGTAAAACAAGAGACAGTGGACCCATGAGGACGTCTTCTACACTCTAGAAGAGACCACATATTTTTCTGAGCCTTCTGCTATTTTTGGTGGAGTGGAACCCAATGTGAGATTTATAATTTATAAACGATATGGAAAACGACGATGTATAAATTATATAGTCGATGTATGAGTTATACAAGCGTTGTACACCTCTTGTATAAGCGTTGTATAAGTTGTACGTTCGATATATAAGTTATATATGCATTGTAAAAATTATATATGTGTTGAATAAAAGTGAAATGCTTATATATAAATATATATACGCCCCTCGTCCACAAACCATGGACGATATTTATTGTTTATGATTGGTGTGAAAATTGATAGCGAATGGTTGATTAGAATTGTTTGTGGTTGAAATTGATTGATTGTGGTTGAAAAATACCCATTTGTGGTTGAGAAATATTTGGTTGAAACCACATAGGATTAGTTTGTGGAAATGAAAAAAATATATACATGCCGCCTGCGTGCGAACTAGATGCATGATTCCCCATTGTCAAAAGCTGCGAGGCTTTAAGGTAGAGCGAGGAGCCGTATTAGGGACGGTCCTAGTTTTAACTACCGTGCTGTTATGCTGCCGAAATTTTGAATAATATTCATGTGTTAGAATTATTTTCATGTGTTGAAATTATATTCATGTGTGGAATGGAAATTCATCTATTTAACGACATTCGTGTTTTAAATAAAAAAATCACATTTTTACTCTATATATAGAAACTATAGAAAACCTTCATGTGTTGAATTGAAATTCATTCGTTGAATAGAAATTCATGTGTTTAATGGTATTCGTGTTTTAAATATAAAAATCACATTTTTACTCTGTATATACAAACTATAGAAAACCTTCATGTGTTGAATTGAAATTCATTCGTTGAATAGAAATTCATGTGTTGAATGGTATTCGTGTTTTAAATATAAAAATCACATTTTTACTCTGTATATACAAACTATAGAAAACCTTCATGTGTTGAATTGAAACTCATTCGTTGAATAGAAATTCATGTGTTGAATGGTATTCGCGTTCTAAATATAAAAATCACCTTTATATATATATATATATATATATAAACTATAGAAAACCTTCATGTGTTGAATCGAAATTCATTCTTTGAATTGAAATTCATGTGTTGAATGGTATTCATATTCTGAAAGAAATTGTTTTATAATAAAAATCATATTTTTATCATCGATATGAACTATATAAAATAATCTTGTTTTGAAATAAATTGTTTTATAATAAAAATCCTATTCTTATCACCTATATTAACTATATAAAATAGTCGTGTTTTGAAATAAATCGTTTTATAATAAAAAATAACATTTTTTCTATATACATGAATTATTAAAAATAGTGAAGTGTTGAAGTGAAAGTATGTTGGATAAAAACATCATTTTTATCAAATGTATGAAAAGAATATAGCTTTGAAATCAAAGAATCGATATATATATAAATAGAATTGAAATATATCGAATAATGAAGCTGCAGTTCATATTTTGAAACCGTGATTTCAAACGATTACTGCGGGAGATTCAACCATCGGATTTTCCCGAAACCGCAACCGTTGGGTTCGCTTTGGAAATATCTTTCCAACGCCACCAACTTTGTAGAAATCCAACGGTTGGATTGTCTGGAATGTTTAATTCAAATCTGAAGAAAAACAGCGCCAGAATCGATTATATTTATATATATATATATATATATATAATTATATTAAATCGAATAAGGACGCTGCAGTTCGTATTTTGAAATCGAAAATTCAAACGATTATACCGGGAGATCCGACCGTCGGATTTTGCCGAAACTGGAACGTTGGATTCGTTTTGAAAAGATCTTTCTAATGATGTAAATTTTGTGAAGATCCAACGGTTAGATTTTCAGATATGTGTAAATCAAATCTGAAGAAAAACAGCGCCACGGCCGCGTTATGGCCCGAAGCGTCGTTTTGAATAAATTGGCCAATTTAAAATAAATAAAAATAGAGATAAATCGTTATAAAATATTATAAACGATATGGATGTGAAATTTAGAAACTAACTGAAGGTTGGCTAAGTCGAATGGTTTCTTGGGTATTGATCTGATGTTGGTTTCGGCCTTCGGGGTTAATATCTGGGAAATCGCTCTCTTACCGATTGACGGTTAGTGACTAATGAATTGAAATGATGTATAGTAATGTTTGTGTAGCACTTGTTTATTATATACGCGAGTTGCTCAGAAAGACCAGGTTTATCCCATTTTGAATAACTGAATCGACGATAAGAAATCGAAGATGAAGACGGTGGTCGAAGACCGGAGATCTTCACCTCGTTTGGATGGTAACCGAGCTCCTGATTGGGAGGCATCTCGAAATATGGATAATGAGTGGTGATCATCCAGACGTACGTGGTGATCGATGGGTTTGCGAGGTATATAGTGCCTCCGGTTTCGTTCAGACCTAGAACGGACTTGTAAATGGACTGTGTGTCTGACATTGGATTTTATTCTGTGTTGATTGATCTCTATTAAAGATACATCTGTTTGGAGGTGGAGAATTTATTCTTTTGCTTAACGCCCTTCTCTGAAACGCACGAGCTCTGAGGTTGTATATCGATGGATATCAGTCGCATGGCATGAATTGCTAGTGTGGCATGCCTAAGTGGCAAATGATCAGGGATTCTGTTGAAAAGCAAAGTCTTGTGGTGATGATCTAAGCACCGCCGATGTGGCATAGCTTTGTGTATAACGTGAATTCACGAGCCTCACACCCCGGTATGAACCAAAAACGGGAGAAGGACCTCAGGGAGGGCATGCGTTTACTTCTAGCTAGGAGTTGTGTCGGTGTTTTTACACGGCCTGACATTTTACTTATGTGGATGATGGGTAGCGAGGCGCCTCAGATATATCGGTCGATCCGGGACCGATGGAGTCATTCGTTGGCTCACTTACGCCCCATAGGGCGGGGAAACGTAGTGCTAAGGAATTTTAATCCACATCGGTGGACCGGCCCTATCGCTCCAAGGGTCGATGCGTTCTGATCCTGAGACACGGGCTAGAGCGTCTCGAATTCGGTAAGGACTATCTTTTGCCTTGGTTCATGATGAAAATCCAATTTCCAAATACGTGACTGTGCGGTTTTGGTTGTATGTATATATATATATATATATATATATATATATATATATATATATATATATATATATATGGCGACACGATATATGGTACCCATGTCGTCTATGATTGATAGTTATGATTTGAAATTGTTTTTGAAACATATAAACACTAGTAATAATATCAAATGCTTTTGTTTTATTCGTATCAATCATATTTTGGCCATTATAAGGTCAAAACTCTATCCTCCGGTTTGCGTTGCATTGTGTGATGGGAACTGAGTCTTATAATGGCTTCATTTTTATAAAAAAGCATTGCGATGTTTAAAAGAAAGATTTGTTTTTAAAGCACTGGCAATCCTATGGAGTAAACCCGTTCCACGAAAGTGGCATGGTCCTGTGATTAGCCAAATTTTAAATGTGTTGAGTAGATTTCTCATACCAGTCCCATGACTGACTCGTAGTTTGTTTCACTTTCAAACTCGGGTGCCCTTTTTTCTACACGGGCAGCCTTGTATTCAGGTTTAGCTGGCTCTTTTTGGATAGCTGGAGCTGAAGATTGATTCTATTGTTTATCTCTTTTTATGCTGTTCCGCTCCTGTTGTACATTATGTTTGTTTTCCGCTGTAGACATTTATGTATAGCTGAACTGTATTTGTTCTAAATATGATCCTATATACTGTGTAACTCTGATGATTACGTTTATCCAGTATATTCTATTGTTCATTACCTGGTGTATTTATTTATTTCTGTTCTGCTATTATCTGTTTCTGTGTTATATTCCAAAGATTACCCTTGCCACCGTCTGTACGGGAAATGGGGTCGTCACAGAAGAGAAGTTCGTACCCGAGGATGAGAAAGTAGCCCGATGTTTTATAGACCTTATTCAAGGTAAATCTTCAATGGCAGAGTACAACCCATCTTTCGATTCTCTCTTCAAATATGGGGTTGAGTACATTAATATCGCAAGAAAGAAGAATCATAAATTTTTGTATGGCTTAGTAAAGATCTCAAAAAGCCTTTGCTTTTTAAGTTGGTCATGCCTTTTGATGAACTTGTGGATATCACACTTCATCTTGAGGAATCCAGTGAAGAGAACGACGTTGAGTGGAGGGCTCTAAGAAGAACTTCTATAAGAAGAGAAATTTCGGCAACAAGTCCAAACCTCATCCTAATAAAAAAGGAAAGCAAGAGGCCTCCAAAGCTGGAACTTCTACTTGGGTGGAGGGGAATGTTTTAGATGCGGATCAAAAGACCATTAAGCTAACAAGTGTCCTAAGCCTCGTACTTGTCACTATTGCAAGACTTCGGGTCATATAATGTCTTCACGCCCCAAACTTCGAAAGAAGGAGGGAAGGTTAAATGTGATGCAACCCCAAACAACACTTTCTCTTGTTAAGGTTACTTTCATTCGATCCATGATCAAATTACTGAGTTTCTTAGACATCCGACACGAGATATTTTTGACATGGGCATGTACCATTCATTTATATCACAAGAACTTGTTGATGTTTATTTATTGAATGCTTTCTGTGGCTCGTATCTGATGATCTGGCTAAGGAATGCGAAACCAGCTGATGGTTCCACAACGCTAAGTTTGTTATGGAATTATTTCGAGATTATTTTGTTGCGAAGTTTTTCCTTTGAAGTTTGTTATAAATTTTGGTCGAGACGTGGGATGCCAAGGTATCGATAGAAATTTCTAAATACTTAGATGAGACAAATTTTGACACAACAATTTTATGCTTTATGTTCTATAGTGGATTTTACAATTTGTTTGCAAATACTTGAGTTAAGTCAGTGGTTATGGTACATTTGGCTAATGTAACGTCCCAGTTTTAAGCAATCCTATAATAATTAATTTAATTATTTAAATGGTGAATTAGTGATTTAAACGACTTGAACATTATGTAACAAAATTAATTAAGTTATGGTAGCTTTCAGAAGAAAGCATTTGAATCTATGTGTATCCTTTCATAGTCCTTTGGAAATCTTGCCAAGTTATTTTGTATATACGCAATGAATACGTTGTTTAGTTTCCAATATTTTGGTCGAGATAGAATTTAAAACTTGCAGTTGTGAATATGTTTGAGTAAAAAATTCTGGCAAAATGAGATAAAATCTTTACCAATCTTAATAAAATCTCACACGAGCCTATTATACACGGCGTAACCTTATCAAAACAAAATGCTCTCTGTTATCTAAAAAAAATTTAGCGTCTGACAATATCTGATGTTATATATATAAAAAAATGATGAAACAATTCTAAAGTTTCTACCGGAAGCCAACAGGTTCCTTCCTAGTGAAGCCAAGCCAAACCTTCTACGTGAAGCCATCCAATTCCTTCACAATGAAGCCATCTGATTCCTTCTCCCGAAAGCCAATTCTTCTTTATTATATATCCCCTATTACTCTTTTCTTTTGTCTCATTTTAAAATCCTTCAGAAAATCATGAAAACTCTTCCAAATGGAAAATAAAAATCGAAATCAAAACAACTAAAAATCACGACTGCAAATCCAATTCAAAACGAAAATTCGTAATTCCGAATTCATTGATTTCTTTTCTCAAACTCTTCAATCCAGTATATATTTCCATTGATTCGGTTGTGATTTCCGTAGTTCATTCAAAGACAAGGCACCTAGGGTTCAGTAATTTGGGGGATTCGAGCTTTAATGTGTAAATCGAGTGGCATATTCGAGTTTAGGAGGTTGAGTTATAGCTCGTATGAATTCTTGGTTGATTTTCATACCAAATTGTTGCGCAACTTTACTGTTGCTATTCAACAGTACTGGAAAACGCACTTCAGATGGGTGATCTTGTGGTTCTGTGGTTGAGTCGGTTGTGTCGTAGCTCACGTAGGGAAGCGGCTGATGATCTTAGAAGTTGATTTTGTGTGATTCTATAGTGGAGTTGATTGTGAAAATGGGATGTTGGATGTGGTCTAAGCGGTGACAGGGTTTAGTCAAAAGGGGGAATTTTTTTTGAATGGGATGGAATCATATTTACTTTGACCTGGAAATGGGTGTTATTACGTGATGAATGATGGAGTGTTGGTTGTGTAGAGTGAGGTGAAGGAAGAAGAACATTAGTGGTTCTATTGATTTTAGTGAGGAGATGAAGAGCGTGGAATCAGAAGAGGGGGTGTTTGACAAATTACTAATAGACATTGGAGATTTGGGCGTGGAAAGTTAGATAAGCATTGTGAGGAATATAATAGTCTTTGGTGAAGCCGAAGGGCTGTATGTTTTTAATGAGGAAGACGGGCTTACGCATGGATTAAGCCTGGTCTAAATGTTGACTAAGAAATATTTAAACAAGGGGTTTGAACGTTCGGTGCTAATTTTCTAAACTGAAAATGGAAGGTAATGTTGGGAGGGAGGCTTAAAGCAAGAGGCCGTGAACCGGTTTCCACCAAGAAGCAAACATGTGTATTATTGGCGATGAACATGGAAAGGAAGGTGTGGGCTTTGCATTCAAAGGAATCAAGACCTGGAATAATTATAAATCATGAGCAGCGGATGGTTGAACCATGATTAGGAACAAAATCTGGTAATTAATTTAAATGACTATGGTTAAGCATATTTATTTTAAAACTAATGTTCAACCTTATAATTGTTAAAAATCTGTCATACATGAACAGAATCACACGAAACTGGTCACAGTAGAATTGTAATGAAAAATCTATGTTATGGAACTGAGGTGATTGAGAGTCAAGCTACTAGAATATCATGATAAAATCAAATATTTGATTGATTTTAAACGAAATAAAGGCAGAATCGTCAACTGCGAACAAGGTGAGTAAACTCACTAACTCTGCTTCGTTAACATTTCTATATAAACGAGTTTCAAATATATAAATTTTATGCTGCGTGATTGTTGATTGGATGAATGGATGACAAATTGATTGAAATGGTTGATATAGAAACCGTTGACTGAATATTGATTCTAATACCATATTTAAATGGAATCGATGATATTTTCGTTGATAAACATTTGTGGATGCAGGGAAACAGGTTGGAGGAATCCAACTGGATTCCTCAACATTTATATTATTGTGTTTTCATTGGTTGTGACATATGCTGTGATACATTAACTGTGCTTGATCTTGTTGTGTTTAAATACCACCTTGCCTAGAAATTTATGTATTTTAAATACCGTAAAATATTTTCGAATGTAGATAATGAAATTTGAGATTTTAAAAGGAAATATATTTTTCCAAAAATTGAAGTGTAATTGCAAATGGAGTTAAAAAGTAGAACCTTATTTATTTAAAACAGGAAGTTGATTCTAACGAGTTTATAAATTAAATGAATTATTTATCGTTAGAAAAATTGAAAAATAGATTCAAATTTGAATTTATATGTAAAAGTGGAAATCAAATTTGTAATCAATATTTGAGATGAGATTTGAACTTAGCAAATTATAAAGGAAATCATAAACGATATTTTAAATGATTGGAATAAAATTAGATTTGTTTGAAATTTCTAAATAGAAGTTATTAATAAAATTTTGGTTTAAAAGAATATTTATAAGTACGAAGCCAAATGATTATATATAAAGGAAATATATTCACAAATAAAGTGAAAAATCATTTAGAATAAATAATTTTGCAAATGAAATATCTCTAAAGGAAATTTAGATTTGAAATATGAATCCAAACTGAAATTGAGCGAAAAGGGAAATGGTTGATCGTTTTAAAAGAAATCAATGAGTTTTAGTTCAAAATTCGGAATATAAAATAAAGTAATGCTTTGTAGACTGGAATGGTTATAAAGCAATTTGGTAATGATTTGGAAAAGATAAATTCAAAAGTGAATTTCGAATTTGAATTAACCTGCAATGGTAGATAAATTTTGAAGTTCAGAATATGAATCGAGTATAGATTATTCGAGAGAGAGTTATTTATTGGAATTCGATTATATCGAATTTAGGGAAGTAGTTATTTTTACTTTCTATTTGAATCAAATGTATTTATTTATTTACTTATTAATCTATTTATTGAAATTAGTAAGTAAAAGTTATATTTTTATAAACCAAATACTTGGAAACAACGATTATAACGCTATCTTTAAAATAAATGTTTTGTAAATCAAAAACAGTGATTACAATGCGGTTTTTATAGTAAATGTTTTGTAAATCTAAAACAACGATTATAACGCTGTTGTTATAGTAAATGTTTTGTATATCTAAATAGCGATTTTAATGCTACCATTATAATAAATGTTTTATAAATCAAATATTGGGAAACATCGATTATGACGCTACCGTTATAATCAAATGTTTTTCTGTAAAAGAAATGGATCCCTAGATTGAATATGAGAGTCGCATAAGCGATGTTTTAATTGAAGACTTGAAGTTGTGAGCTTTAACTATTTCAAAATTGAGAATGTTGTTCAATTTAGGTCTGAGAGGTAATTATACCCCAACTTGATTGACTTCATGATGGATGGAGGAATGGTTAAGGTTCGATAGTGAAGATTTGCTAGCGATATGTTTAGTTAATAAATGGTAAATGGTTTGAGTTATAATAACGATGTTTTAATAACATCGGGTAAATTTAAAGGAGTTTGAAATGTTTTCCCCAAATAGAATGAGAAATATTTTCTATGCATAGGAAATGAAATGGTCAATGAGGAATTTAGAAATGGGATATGGAAATATTTTCTGATATTAGTAAGGTATATTTTCTGAATATAGAAAACAAGGATTCATGAATATTTAGAAATGTTTTCTAACTGGAATAAGAGATATTTTTTCTCGAGTAAAGAAATTAGGATAGTGGAAATGTTTTCCAAGAATCAAGAGAGAAATAGAGCTTTGAAAGGATACAAAAGATGGGAAATTTAATTGGAAACGATAATAAAATAAGGAATTAATATAAAAAGGGGCCAGTGTTGTTTGATGTTTGATCGGTAGAATTTCCAATTGGAAATCGGACCGTTGATTGTATGGATGTCTCTTTGATAGTTAAATCACCAACTACCAAAGTTTTGATTTATTTTATACCTCCGTAGTCAATACGGAGAGACCGGGATCATATTTATTATCTGAAAACCACTCTGTATGGACATAAGCGTTACAAATCAAATTATGATGAAGATGATTGAAGACGGAGTTAAGTGCAAGGGTTGTTCTATTAATCCTAGGTAGAAATTACCCAAGATGGATTGATAGAATGGTACCTTCGTTTGTCCAGTCCCATAACAACGTATATGGATGGATCTGACCATGTGGAATTCAAAGTAGATGATGGCAAGATGTGCTAATCGTGACCTCAAGCCTCATCAACCGGGAAATGTCAGAAATCGGGCAGGCAGCATAGCCATGTGGGTCATTCCCATTAGGGGTATTATCACATGATCTAGAGAAATTTCATTTTACTTCTTGTTCTATTCGCTACTGTATGCTTTCGGTAACGGTTGCTGATCACAACCATTGGTGATAATATGCTCAGTACACTCAAGTTAAATGAGTGGCCAGCCATGTGTGGGTCGGGTTGCAAGTTGTTCTTGTTGAACCCAATGTATTCCCCTTTAGAGATACACTATCGGAAGGTGGTTCCATACTTTGTCATGTTGGAAATCCAATCTCCAATAAGCGCCCTACGGTTTTCGATTTTATATTATATATGGAGCGTGAGATGCAAGCGTTCCGCTAGATTCTATTGATTTGATGTAGACATTATTATAATATCACTGGATTTGATATCAAAAATATTTTTGGTTGTCGTAAGGTAAAAACCATCCGTATTTATATGTGGATCAGTCTTACGATTATCATTTCCCTTGAAAAGATTTTTAAAAGTTAAACAAATGGTTGGAATTTACTCACACCTGTCTCATGACTGACCCAGAGTTTATTTTGTTTGTTTTCCCTAAACTCTTGGGTGCCAAAATTTGTACGGGCAGTCAAGTAGTCGGGATTTTACAGATTCACTTAGAGGAGTTTGAAGTAGGAGGCTTCACCAATTAGCTATAGACTATCATATTTTCCGTTGTGTACAATGTTGTATCTAGAAACAGGTGTTTATAACTGTTCCAGAAATAGCTATTGTGCTCTGATGATGGTATGTATATAAAGCTACTGAATTATATTTCAAAGTTTATGTTATCTAATATATTTTATTCATTCCACTGTGAGTTTGTGATCTTTGTTTTCTTCTATCTAATATTTCTTTCTTTCTATTTCTCATCCTCTAACTTCTTTCTAATAATGATTCGTATTTCTGTGCAATTTGGGTTGGACGTGTGATGTGATTAGTCGACTTAAAGGGTATGGAAATTCGAGCCATTACACTTGGTATCAGAGCTGAAGGTTAAGTGGTAACCTTGGCTCTGTGGCGTAACTCAATAGAGATGAGGTTAGTAATACCCTAGATTGAGTTTGAGTGTACATATATGAGCGCGTATTTGTAGATTTTTGATATAAAATTGTTTTATATTGTATTGACTGGTTTGTTGAGTTGTTTATGAATTCTGGTCGATACAGAATGTACAACTGTACCGATAAGTGTTTCTAAACTCTCGAACAAAGCAATTCGATACACTATCGTTTTAAAATGGGTAAATGTAATAATTTTGCCCAAAGCTTTTTTTGATATAAAAGGAATAATTTTTGGATTATTATAGTATATTGATTATTGATTGTTATTACAATAAAATGAAATTAAAAAATATTGAAATGGTTATACATAACCAAATATATTTGTATACGGATAATGTATACAAATAAAATGAATTAGAATTAAATTCATACCAGAATTTGGAACTTAGTTCCCGGATGTTTAGAAATATTTTCTGAAGTAATACTACATTACTTTGAAGGATTTTTGAATAAAAATGGGTTTAAATGGATTTTTAAAGGGATTAAGAAATGAAATCACTTCTGTGGCGAGAAAATAGTTCTGAAAATGGATCGCGACATTATCGGTATTCATTTTCTGGTTTCTAAGTGACGGATTGCTACCATAATAGATTTATTAATGGAAATTGTTTGAGAAAAATAAAGTTTTTATAGAAATTCAAATGTTTTGAATTGAGTTGATTATAAATATATGTATATAAATATATATGATTTTAAACTAATTTGAAATAAAACCCGGGAATTTGAATTCTGAAATTAAAATTTTACTTGTATAGGTTAAATAGATTAAAATGGTAGAAGTAAATCAAATGAATTGAAATTCAACTTAAGTTAAATAAAATTGGACTGAATTAGAGATAATTCAGAACGAAATCAAACGAGTTGAATATATAGTAGATGTTGTTGTTTGGAATTAAACTGTGATGGAATTGAACTCAAGTAGAATAAGAGGGTTGATTTTTGGAAATAGAACTCAGTTTGGATTAAGGAATAGAAGTGAACTAATCAAAAAGTTGATTAGAAAAGTTAAAGACCAAAGGTTGAATTGATTTGGAACCGATTGGAAATATATACATATATTGAGCAGGTATTGTACGGAAGCAAATGCAAGAGATAGAATTATGCCCGACAAAAAGGTACATGTTTACAATACTACTTGGGTTTGATGTTTTTATGAGCCTATGGGGCAAGCCACTTGGCTTTTTGATTTTCTTTTGGATTGGAGAAGGCCTAGAAAGGCGGGTTGTGATTGTACCGATTGAGTCGCGCAAAGGAGATGCTGGCGAAATTTTTCGAAAATTTAAAGACTTAGAAAATTTTCAAGAATTTTTTTATAATTTGAAATCGAGTTGTTAATTATAATAAGAAAACCAGAATTGGTTAATAAAATTTCAAGTGGAATAATGAAATGGATTAAGGGATTTAAAATCAAATGGGAATGAGTGTGGATATGCAGAAGAGCATATGGATTAGAGACGAGAAAGTGATGATGGACTGTCCAAAAATAGCGGACAGATCATTTGGAAAGAATTATGAATGGTCGAGTATTTGTATGAGAATTCGAAGGTCGGGTAAAAACTGGTTTATGAAGATATGGAATATAAGATTTCAACCTAGTAGGTTGTGAGGAGTAAGGGCATAACATCTTTACTACATAGCAATTTCGAAGATGAAATTTTTTTAAGGGGGAAGGAATGTAACGTCCCAGTTTTAAGCGATACTATAATTAATTTATTTAAATATTTAAATGGTGAATTAGAGATTTAAACGACTTGAACATTATATAACAAAATTAATTAAATTATGGTAGCTTTCAGAAGAAAGCATCCGAATCTATGTGTATCCTTTCATAGTCCTTTGGAAATCTTGCCAAGTTCTTTTGTATATACGCAACGAATACGTTGTTTATTTTCCAACATTTCGGTCGAGATAGAATTTAAACTTTGCAGTTGTGAATATGTTGAAGTAAAAAATATCTGGCAAAATGGGATAAAATCATTACCAATCATAATAAAATCTCACATGAGCCTATTATATACGGCGTAACCTTATCAAAACAAAATGCTCTCTGTTATCTAAACAAAATCATGGTCCGACAATATCTGACATTATATATATAAAAAAATGATGAAACAATTCTAAAGCTTCTACAGAAAGCCAATTGGTTCCTTCCTAGTGAAGCCAAGCCAAACTTTCTATGTGAAGCCATCCAATTCCTTCACAATGAAGCCATCTGATTCCTTCTCCAGAAAGCCAATTATTCTTTATTATATATTCCCTATTACTCTTTTCTTTCGTCTCATTTTGAAATCCTTCAGAAAATCATGAAAACTCTTCCAAATGGAAAATAAAAATCGAAATCAAAACAACTGAAAATCACGACTGCAAATCCAATTCAAAATGAAAATTCGTAATTCCGAATTCATTGATTTCTTTTCTCAAACTCTTCAATCTAGTATATATTTCCGTTGATTCGGTTGCGATTTCCGTATTTCATTCAAAGACAGGGCACCTAGGGTTCAGTAATTTGGGGGATTCGAGTTTCAATGTGCAAATTGAGTGGCATATTCGGGTTTAGGAGGATGAGTTATAGCTCATATGAATTCCTGGTTGATTTTCGTACCAAATTGTTGCGCAACTTTATTGTTGCTATTCAACAGTACTGGAAAACGCACTTCAGGTGGGTGATCTTGTGGTTCTATGGTTGAGTCGATTGTGTCGGAGCTCACGTAGGGAGGCGGCTGATGATCTCAGAAGTTGATTTTGTGTGATGCGACGGTGGAGTTGATGGTGAAAATGGGATGTTGATGTGGTCTAAGCGATGACAGGAATTAGTCAAAAGGGGAAAAGTCTATTTTGAGTGGGATGGAATCGGATTAACTTTGACCTGGAAATGGGTGTTATTGCGTGATGAATGATGGAGTGCTGGCCATGTAGAGTGAGGTGAAGGAAGAAGAATGTTAGTGTTTTTATCGATTTTAGTGAGGAGACGAAGAGCGTGGAATCAGAAGAGGGGGTGTTTGACAAATTACTAATAGACATTGGAGATTGAGGCGTGGAAAGTTAGATAAGCGTGGTGAGGAATATAATGGTCTTTGGTAAAGCAGAAGGGTTGTTTGTTTTTAATGAGGAAGACGGGCTTACACGTGGATAAAGCCTGGTCTAAATGTTGACTAAGAAATATTTAAACAAGGGGTTTGAACGTTTGGTGCTGGTTTTCTAAACTGAAATTGGAAAGTAATGTTGGGAGGGAGGCTTAAAGCAAGAGGCTGTGAACTGGTTTCCACGAAGAAGCAAACATGTGTACTACTGGCGATGAACATGGAAAGGAAGGTGTGGGCTTTGCATTCGAAGGAATCGAGGCGTGGAATAATTATAAATCATGAGCAGCAGATGGTTGAACCATGATTAGGAACAAAATCTGGTAATTAATTTAAATGACTATGGTTAAGCATATTTATTTTAAAACTAATGTTCAACCTTATAACTGTTATAACTCTGTCATACATGAACAAAATCACACGAAACTGGTCACGGTAGAATTGTAATGAAAAATCTACGTTATGGAACTGAGGTGACTGAGAGTCAAGCTACTGGAATATCGCGATAAAATCAAACATCTGTTTGATTTTAAATGAAATAAAGGCAGAATCGTCAACTGCGAACAAGGTGAGTAAACTCATTAACTTTGCTTCGTTTATATTTCTATATAAACGAGTTTTAAATATATAAATTTTATGTTGTGTGATTGTTGATTGGACGAATGGTTGACAAAATTGATTGAAATGGTTGATATATAAACCGTTGACTGCGTACTGATTCTAATACCATATTTAAACGGAACTGATGATATTTTCGTTAATTAGCATCTGTGGATGCAGGGAAACAGGTTGGAGGAATCCAACTGGATTCCTCAACATTTATATTATTGTGTTTGAATTGGTTGTGACATATGCTGTGATACATTAACTGTGATTGATCTTGTTGTGTTTAAATAACACTGGCCTTGAAATTTTGGTATTTTAAATACCGTAAAATATTTTCGAATATAGAAAATGAAATTTGAGATTTTAAAAGGAAATATACTTTTCCAAAAATTGAAGTGTAATTGTGAATGGAGTTAAAAGTAGAAACTTATTTATTTAAAATAAGAAGTTGATTCTAACGAGTTTATAAATTAAGTGAATTATTTATCGTTGGACAAATTGAAATATAAATTCAAATTTGAATTTATATGTAAAAGTGGAAATCAGATTTGAAATCAATATTTGAGATGTGATTTGAACTTAGCAAATTATAAAGGAAAACATAAACGAGATTTTAAATGATTGGAATAAAATTAGATTTGTTTGAAAATTTATGAATAGAAGTTATTAATAAAATTTGAGTTTAAAAGAATATTTATAAGTACAAAACCAAATGATTATATATAAAGGAAATATATTCACAAATAAAGTGAAAAATCATTTAGAGCAAGTAAGTTTGCGAATGAAATATCTCTAAAGGAAATTTAGATTTGAAATATGAATCCAAATTGGAAATTGAGCAAAAAGGGAAATGGTTGGTCGTTTTAAAAGAAAACGACGAGTTTTAGTTCAAAATTCGGAATATAAAATAAAGTAACGTTTTGTAGACTGGAATGGTTATAAAGGAATTTGGTAATGATTTGGAAATGATAAATTCATAAGTGAATTTGGAATTTGAATTAGCATGCAATGGTTGATAAATTCTGAAGTTCAGAATATAAATCGAATATAGATTATTCGAGAGAGAGTTATTTATTGGAATTCGATTATATCGAATTTAGGGAAGTAGTTATTTTTACTTTCCGTTTGAATCAAATGTAACTATTTATTTATTTACTTATTAATCTATTTATTGAAATTAGTAAGTACAAGTTATATTTTTATAAATCAAATACTTGGAAACAACGATTATAACGCTATCATTAAAATAAATGTTTTGTAAATCTAAAACAACGGTTATAACGCTGTTGTTATAGTAAATGTTTTGTAAATCGAAAACAGCGATTATAACGCTGTTGTTTTAGTAAATGTTTTGTAAATCTAAAACAGCGATTATAAAGCTTTTGTTATAGTAAATGTTTTATAAATCTAAACGGCGATTTTAATGCTACCATTATAATAAATGTTTTATAAATCAAATATTTGGAAACAGTGATTATAACGTTACTGTTATAATCAAATTTTTTTCTGTAAAAGAAATGGATCCTTCGATTGAATATGAGAGTCGCATAAGCAATGTTTTGATTGAAGACTTGAAGTTTTGAGCTTTGACTATTTCAAAATTGAGAATGTTGTTCAATTAAGGTCTGAGAGGTAATTATACCCCAACTTGATTGACTTCATGATGGATGGAGGAATGGTTAAGGTTCGATAGTGAAGATTTGCTAGCGATATGTTTAGTTAATAAATGGTAAATGGATTGAGTTATAATAACGATGTTTTTATAACATCGGGTAAATTTAAAGGAGTTTGAAACGTTTTCCCCAAATAGAATGAGAAATATTTTCTACGCATAAGAAATGAAATGAATTGGTCAATGAGGAATTTAGAAATGGTATATGGAAATATTTTCCGATATTAGTAAGGTATATTTTCTGAATATAGAAAGCAAGGATTCATGAATATTTAGAAATGTTTCCTAACTGGAATAAGAGATATTTTTTTCTTGAGTAAAGAAATTAGGATAGTGGAAATGTTTTCCAAGAATCGACAGAAAGATAGAGCTTTGAAAGGATATAAAAGATAGGAAATGGGAATTGGAAACGATAATATAATAAGGAATTAATATAAAAAGGGGCCAATGTTGTTTGATGTTTGATCGGTAGAATTTCCAATTGAAAATAGTACCGTTGATTGTATGGACGTCTCTTTGATAGTTAAATAACCAACTATCAAAGTTCTGATTTATTTTATACCTCTGTTGTCAATACGGAGAGACCGGGATCAGATTTATTATCTGAAAACCACTCTGAATGGACATAAGCGTTACGAATCAACTTATGCTGAAGATGATTCAAGATGAAGTTAAGTGCAAGGGCTGTTCTATTAATCCTAGGTGGAAATTGCCCAAGATGGATTGATAGAATGGTACCTTCGGTTTGTCCAGTCCCAGGACAACATATGATCTGACTGTGTGGAATTCAAAGTAAATGATGGCAAGATGTGCTAAAAGATAATCGTGACCTCAAGCCTCATCAACCGCGAAATGACAGAAATCGGGAAGGCAGCATGGCCATGTAGGTCATTCCCATTAGGGGTATTATCACCTGATCTAGAGAAATTGCATTTTGCTTCTTATTCTGTTCGCTGCTGTATGCTTTCGGTAACGGTTATTGATCACAACTTTTGGTGATAATATTCTCGGTACACTCAAATTAAATGAGTGGCTAGCCATGTATGGGCTGGGTTGCAAGATGTTCTTGTTGAACCCAGTGTATTCCCCTCTAAAGATACACTATCGGAAGGTGGTTCCATACCTTGTCATGTTGGAAATCCAATCTCCAATAAGCGCCCTACGATTTTCGATTTTATATTATATATGGAGCGTGAGATGCAAGCGTTGCGCTAGATTCTATTTATTTGATGTAGACATTATTATAATATCACTGGATTTGATATTAAAAATATTTTTGGTTATCGTAAGGTAAAAACCATAAGTGTTTATGTGTGGATCGGTCTTACGATTATCATTTCTCTTGAAAAGATTTTTAAAAGTTAAACAAATGGTTGGAATTTACTCACACCAGTCCCATGACTGACCCAGAATTTATTTTGTTTGTTTTCCCTAAACTCTTGGGTGCCCAAATTTGTACGGGCAGTCAAGTAGTTGGGATTTTACATATTCACTTAGAGGAGTTTGAAGCAGGAGGCTTCAACAGTTAGCTATAGACTATCATATTTTCTGTTGTGTACCATGTTGTATCTGGAAACAGGTGTTTATAACTGTTCCAGAAATAACTGTTATGCTCTGATGATGGTATGTATATAAAGTTACTGAGTTACATTTCAAAGTTTATGATCTCTAATATATTTTAATCGTTCCACTGTGAGTTTGAGATCTTCGTTTTCTTCAATTCTAATATTTCTTTCTTTCTATTTCTCATCCTATAACTTCTTTCTAATAATGATTCGTATTTCTGTGCAATTTGGGTTGGACGTGTGATGTTATTAGTCGACTCAGAAGGTATGAAATTTCAGGCCATTACAGCTAACCTCGCCTGTTTACTAGCTTAATGTAAATTACACTTTCCTTGTTGATTGTTGACGATCCCTTTGATCTTCGGATCATTTTGGTAATGGGACCAGATCTTCAGATCATTTTGGTCATTGGACCAGATCTTTGGATCGTTTTTGTCGTTGGCCAGATCTTCGGATCGTCTAGATAGGATCTTCAGATCATTTTGGTCACTAGACCAGATCGTCGAATCATTTTGGTCGTTGGACCGTATCTTCGAATCGTTTTGGTCGTTTTGGTTATTGGATCAGATCTTTGGATCGTTTTGTCTCTAACCGTTATAGGTTAGCTACCTAGAGATTACGTTTCATTTTAAGAAACACGTGTTGGTTAGTCTTCGGGCTCCTGTTTTGTTGATAGGCCTACCTTTTTTTTTGTGTGATATTCTGGATTTTTGATAGTTAATCTCTAGAATTTTGGATGTTTAATATGGGATCATCTCTAGAGGTTCGGGTCATTTGTTTGGGTTAGCATTCTTATTCTTTTGATCATTTGTAAAGTATTTGAGTTTTCCCGGTCTTATGACATATTTTGTGAATAAATAACAAAATTGCTTAGGAGGTGTCACCAACTTGCTTACAAGCCGAAACTGCTCGGCTATGTCAATAACCATGTCGAGATTTGTGTCATGTTGTTAGTGTGTCCATTTTTGTATTTTGAGAACCACTGTGAATAACATTGTGATTTGTGGATTTGTACGCTCGTACTTGTTATGGTCAGAGTGCCTTTCCATTTTATGTTTTTCTAGATTTCTTTGGGTGATCTCTAGAACTTGGGTGACTCGAGTTTTTTTAGTCAACAATTATCTCGAACCTTCTTTTGAGAAGTTATAAGCTAAAGTTAACTTATTGAATTTAATCTCTTGTTTCTGAACTTAGACTCTTGATCTTTGGGATTTCGTGATGTGGGAATCTTGTGTGATTTCCAACTTCCATCTCTTGAATACTAAATTAGATTTAGTATTTCTATAAATCAATTTTGTAAAATGTTTTTATTCCTTTGTGAGATTATTCTTGAGGCTAACTTCAATGGATGTTAAAATCATATTTTTATCGATGTGAGCTCTCTTTTATGTGACTATTCTTTCCATTCTTATTTGCGTGTCTTGTTTGTTTTACTTTCGTGGTGATTTTTGAGATGGTTTGACCTAACTATTTTGAGGTCCGTATTTCATTCTCTGTGAGTACCATTCATTTTTGATATCCCATTTATGTTAGATAGATTTCTGTTGTTCTTAGTGATTCTAATTTAGATTTGTTAACTTCTTTATGTTTCCTTAAATTCTCATCGCAATGGGAATTACGTTAAGGATGACGTGTGTCACAACCGCCCATAACTCCTACACTTAACAAGAGGAATACTTCGTTGTAAGACATGCCAGGTAGCTATGGATGATTATCAATCTAAGATAAACACGCAGATCCTGTTGCATAACCCACAGCGCAAGGATAAAATATAGTAGAACATATACAGCAAGCAATAATAGTGAAGCAGATTTAAGTAGAATCTTAAACTTTCATAGCAACTAGAAAGATTCATACATCACTGGAATACATCAGAAGAGTCTTTATAAAGTGCCTCACTACAATCACTCAGAGAATAAATCAAACAGCGGAAAACAACAAAATATGTACAGTAGAAAACTGATAGGTAAGCCTCCAGCTCATCATCGATCTGCAGCATCGTCCACTAAGATCTACTGCCTGTGACATGCTAATTAGTCCGCCCATCCACAACAGGATGAACAACCCAAGGTAATAAAAGGAAACATTAAACCTTGAGTCAGGCAACAGTCTTAATGAGCGATAAAATAGCTATCTAACATCAACAATAAAGTATATGAGAAATAGGTAGATAAATCAACTAATCTACCAGCACATCATAGAAGAACCCAACCCGTCTTCTCCACATCCTACAGTGATAGCCTTTACAACAATCAAGTAGAAACAAACAGTGCACTCATGGCAATCAGTTATCAGGCGTAGACCATCCTAATCGATATCGACTTCTCCCAAGCACAAGCCCTGAAGGCCTAAACCAACATCAGACAAGTACCCAAGGGATGTCTCATTCGATGTCGAATAATCTACAAAAGACAATACAAGCAAAACAATCATCATCTATGAATCTGGATATCACCTCCAATCCTTCCTTGAAACCATCATAAATCGTATGATCGACCCATCTGACCATTCGTCAAGGGCTAATGGTAACCTGAGTTCTAGCAAAACTCCATACGCCATCAGCATTATATTCGTATGTTTGTCTTACACGACAAAGACAACTAAGCCCATCAAGTTTTTACCAGGGTACTCGACCCATCCAGTCTTTTTGGGTGTCCCTATTGTACCTATTATTTGATCCCGCTAGAACCTCCGACTAACGATAATCCCTCAGCCTTCAATATCTCTGGTCATCGTCGACTATCCATAAGCTCAAATATCTTCTCGAGCAACCATTATCCACGAGCTCAATATCTTTGAGTCGTCTTCACGTACGTTGAATTACGACAATCAACGAACACTTCAAACATCCCTCCTTGAATTTACGTTGAAGCCATGACCATCGTCGACCCAAAAACATGCTTCATGTGGTCGATATTCCATTTCATAGCATTCAGGCTTTCTGCTATAAAAAAAAATACCATAGCGTTTCATTCAGCCTTTTATAGCGTTGCAGAGATGCTATCATCCACCCTGGTTCATTCCAGACCCATTGGCTCAATTTTTATACCATAGTGTTTAAAACTGCGTTTTACAGCGTTTTGAATTGTTGTCATAGCCTCCCAATCCATCCTGGATCGACTTGCCCGATCCATCAGATCTGCTCCAAAATCATGTGTCGATCCACTGAAAAACACTGCCCGATCCATCATATCTGCTCCAAAATCATGTGTCGATCCACTGAAAAACACTGCCCGATCCATTTCCAGAAATGTGCCCAATCCATACCCTTTTCAAAGCATTTTTGGAAATGCTGTAAATTCAGCCCGATCCATACTTGGGAAAAACGCCCGATCCATGTTTTTGAGCCCGATCCATGGCTTGCACTCATGCCCGATCCATTGGCAAAAGCTTGCCCGATCCAGAACTTTCTACAGTGTTTGCCAAACGCTGTTAAACCAAAAAAAAGCCCAATCTATGCTAAAGCATGCCTGATCCATGCCAGAACTCGCCCGATCCAGAACTTGCACGTTCCATGCCAAAACACGCCCTATCCATGCCAGAACTCGCCCGATCCCTGCCAATACTTGCCCGATCCATGCCAGGACTCGCCCGATCCATTGACTTGACCGATCCATGAACAAAACCGCTTGATCCATCACAAAAAATGTCGATTCATCCTTGAACATGGCCAATTTTCACCCGATCCATCTCCAACTCGATCCAAAACCAATCCGATTCAAACTCATGCAATTCAACCAACCATTCAACAACAAAATCACATAAAATTCACCATTTTGAGTTGCTAGGTTAGATCCTATGGTGATTCAAATTGAAATCATACTTAAATTGATTAGATCCAGGTGAAAATAACTTGAAATGATGAAAATAAGATCAAACAATCCATATACTCGATTGAATCCGTGCAAGCTATGCTTATCACTCACCAAATCTTCGAAATAGCTTGAAATCAACTAATCTCAAATTCGGACAGCGAAGAACAATCTTCAAATCTCTTAATTTGATGCGATATTCTCTCTCTTGATATAGATCTAGCCTTCCTTGATGTAGATCTTCAGTCTTCTAATGTAGATCTAAGATTTAATGGTAGAGAGATGTATTTGATTGGAGTAGGGAGAATCTTAAACCCCAACCAAATGAGGGACGAAGAAAGTAACCCCTTCTCCTTGCCTCTACCCCCTATTTATAGCCAAACCATCAGCCCACTAATGGGCCTCTCTAATCAGTCCACTGATGACTAATTAGTCTATCCACAAATTGTGTAGCATTAAACAATTATTCCTCCTAAACAGCTGAATCAAATCTTTAATGTGACCACTCTATGGAATTGGCAACAACATTTCCATTCCAATGAAATCGATCTCAGCAGCTAATTCGATCCCAGTCAAAAGTTATGACCTCTACAAGACTAACAGGAGAAAAATGGTCACAAATAAATTAGTAAAAATTATGGACATGTCTCATATCCCCATAAACAACATAGCAAAATATGAGAATGATCCAACCCTCAGGTAACTAAATAAAAATATTTTAGGATCCTCCGATACGTAAAATGCAAGTCATTACAACGTGATTCTAAAATTCACATTTCTCGTGAATTTTTGGGATCTTTACACCCACTTAGAATGGCCACGTTAGTGGTCAATTGAATTCAAAATTGATTTTCCATTTCCGTGACTCACTCCATTTGTTTGTCGTCCTTAACGACCGACCAGGGGAGCTATTTTGTGCTGAAATACGATGGAATGTTTTAGCTTTGTGACCATGGCTAGTTTAATAAATTCCTTACCTTGAATTGATGATCTATTCGATAGATTAATTTGGAGGTGTGCAACTCGGATTTTGTTTCGTTATCTTGGTTCCCCAAAGGGACCCTTGTCCTTGTGAATGGGTATATGTACCATCATATACATCCTTTTCTGTTTAAGATTTTTTTTTTGTGGGCTAGAATATTTTTTGAGAAATACTTAAAGGATGATTTTTCTAGCTGAAACGTGATAGGGAATATTTGAAGATTTTGGATAGTTGATATTTTCAAGTTGAAATTGAATGTTTAATTAGTTTATGGAGAAAACGTAAAAGAATATGTTTATAATTTATAAACTTATTGAACACGAAATAAAGTAAATAAATTAAAACGAGCTCGCCATGTAGCGACAATTTGTGATTTTGAGAAGTGAAATTCAACTGAATTTATAAGATCCAATATAAATCAGAATTCTTTGAAACAAGAGTTATCCAGATCTATTGGATTATAGTTTTCTATTGAAAGAGAAAGAATCAAATTTCATCTGTTAGATTTTGAGATAATTCTAAATCAAATTTTCAGAAAAATCGCGGTGTGGTAGTTCGCAATTTAAAATTAAAATAATTAATGTGGTAGAGGTCTAGAGTATTTAGAATTTGAGCAAGGAAAATTCTAAATTGTTGGAAACACTTATAAGAAGAATGAATTAGTTAATTGTATATGCTCATGACTTTTATTGGAACATTATGCGTGTATAGACTAAAGTCGTGTAGTGATTGATAACTCAAAGTTAAAATTTATGAAGTGATTCATAAGTGATATTAGTATAAGAGTGATATACTAATATGAAAACAAAATTGATTTTCTTAATTTAATCAATTTTATATAGATTTTGTGATGCTTGGTTGTTACTTTTTGGGTATTTCTTAAATAATTGCGGGGATGCAATTTCTTTATCGGGGAATCTATAACAACCTGCATAATTTATGAATATTTAATTAAATATTGTACTGTGTCTTTAATTCAAAAGTCGAAATTTGTGATTTCCTGCAATTGGATGAATCTGGACTCGAGCCACTTCCATTGTGTTCAAAATGTCGATTACCTTATTCAAAACTATAAACATCGATATGTTTTGTGCTAGTGAAATTTGGGACCTTGGGTGGGGCTTAAATTTTCAAACCTAGCCCACTTCCTTATAACCCCTCTTAGCCACACCGTTTCTCCTTCGTTCATTTCCTTTCCTAACACTTAGGAAAAAATAAAGACGGGAATTGGGAATTAAAATTCTAAAGTAAGGATTGGCTACTACAGATCTAAAGCAAGTGGAAGATTAAAGACACAACTTGAGTAAGCTTACGCATCTCCTTCTCTATCTTCTTTGATATTTAATTTAGCATATATCTCGATCTCTCATTCTTATGAGAGCTATTACCATGGTTCTAACACTTTGGATCTTTGCATGTTACTAATTGAAGGTTATAGACACATTTTTTAAATAGAAGCAAGCTCAAAGATTGTTCAATCATCCACTTAGATTTAAAGGTGAGTTCTTACGAACTCGCATCTATGACACAAGCCTATAGGCTTAGCTAGTGTGACCTTGGCACATTTATGTTGAGTATGTGCATTGTGTGATTTGGATTGTTTGTGTGTAAACATTCCAATTTATGAGTTTTGAATTCAATTATATGAATTCTGTTGTAAATCTTTTTATAGGATTGATTCGAGTGACATGGGATGTTTCGACGAGTCATAAAAGCTCCGTTTCCACTTGAATAATGTTATAAGCCTTCATTAATTCGTTCAAAATACTTTTTGCATACCTTCCTAAGGAAAATCAGTGCCTATATGCTGATTCAGCCAACTGAATGTAATAATTCAGTTGATTGAAGCCTTGGTTTCTCTCGGGAATGATTTTGTATATAGGTCAGCCGGCGAATTTTCCATTTAGCCGGATGAATCATATTTCATTCGACTGAATAGGATAATTCAGCCGGCTGAAGTTCAGAATAGAAACATGTTTCTGGAAAACAGATTTAGCCGGCTGAATCAAGTTTTCTACTGTTGACTGGTGAAGACCACGGTCAATAGTTTAGGTTGATCCAGGATTCTTCCAGACCGAGTTTCAGCTTGTTTTCTCTTTTCATGTGTTTACTCAGTTGCTCTAATTCATGAATTTCAGTAGCTTGATTATATCAACCTTTGATGGACTTTCAACTCATTCGTGATAAGAGAATCTATAATCGATATTTATGGGATTTGATTTACATTATTAAAACGTGAATTTTGGGATTGATTGTTATTACAATCGATATTTTATGAGATTTTCCACTTCAAACTATAAAGGGTTTTGTATTTTTAGTAAATATCAAATCTTTTACTAAAATGGTTTCTAATCCTACTTCATTATACAAAGTTATTCCAATATACTAGTGTGTATGTTATAAACATTTTCCTCACTCGTATAAGAAATCCAATTAAACGCCTTAGTAAAACGAGGGTACGAAATGCTCACGTTTGCTTCAATGGTTAATTCTCGAACTCATTCGATTGAAAACTGTGGCAATGATCGTTTCGTGCTTTTAGTGGAATATACAACTTGTTCGTAAATATTCAAGTAGAGAAAGTGTTTGTAGGACATATAGCTTAACTCTTATATTTACCAGCTTGGAGTAATTTATATTTTCCTTGATCAACTACGATCATTTTGAGGAACTTCGACTCATCTTTCGTGGTGGATCCTCAAATCGTTTTGAGGAACTTTGGTTCATCTTTCGTGGTGAATCTTCGTATCATTTGAGGAACTTCGGTTCACTTTCGTGGAGGTCTTCGGGTTCGCGAAGAACTTTGGTTCATCTTGTGTGGTGTGTGGTGTGTTTGTGTGTGATGATTTTCATATCTTTTTGGTCATAGGACCATATTGGTCTTCGGACCATTTTGAACAAGGATCCTATTGGAGTTTTCAGGCTTTAGTCTTGTAGAGTTTTCAGGCTTCCGTCTTGTTACGATCTTCGTATCGTTATGGTCTAGAATCATATTCGTGTTTTGATATTGGGTAATCAATTTCATGATTGATCTGATAGGGGATATCATTTCTTATGAGTAGCTAGGTAATGTAGAATCTGATATTCTCTCATAGCTCTGAGATTTCTTCATTCTTGGGGTTTCACATTTCATCTGAACAATGTTTTTATTGTGTATATGTCATTTTATGTTTATATCTCTTATCATGTCTCAGTTTATTATGATAAGTGCAGCTAGACCGATCCATTATTGTTTATTTTCTTATAAATAATACTCGGGTTAGACTGAGGTATTACAGGTGCTTCTTTATGACTTCTAGCTGGGACCACCTCTTGACTTTTGGCAACTACATCATCATTGTAGTAATTTTGGGTTATATGTATATAAGACATCTATGTATACGTATTCTTTTGGATAGAACTTGTACCTATACTTTTGTTGTATGGTGGATCCAGTATGACTACTATCTCTGTATTTGCACTTATGTGTTATATTCATATCTATTTCCGCCTTAGTGATGTGAATATCTTTATCTGACTCTTATTATATTGTTACGTTATTATATTGATTCTGAATTATATTGATTCTGAATTATATATTGCCACTGTGTAGTGGGTTTGAACTTGATTTAGATGTCTCAGATTTCCTCTTGTAATTTAAAAAGTAAGGCCACATTGTCTAACATATTTAACACTCGTTCAAATCTATTATATAGATGGTCGCTCTCAACAACCTTATTCTTCTGGTTAAGTGACAACATTACTTGTAATAGCCCTGGCTAACACGAGTATAGAGGTGGACATCACATTTTCTCTAATTTACTGTTATGTTCTTTATGACTCGTGATTGCCTTAAAGTGGGTTTATATAGTTGAATGTTGAATGCTATAAGCATTATGCAGAGATTAGATGCGTAGTTATGTGTTCTCATTAATTTCTCTTACGTACATGCTTTGGCTAGGCCCGGTTTTTCAGCGACTAAAGGCTCAACTAAATATCACTCTTAGGACGGTTGCTTCGACAAGGGCAATAGGTAGGACTAAGGGATTTTCAACCATCTCCCCTACATGGGTGCTTTTGGAAATCCAAACTATATGACCAAATGATTAGTTGTGGTTGTTCTAAGTAGGCCCGAATGCTTTTTGACATCTAGCTGCTATTTAGATGGCTGCCTTAGCAAAGACTAAAGGCTGGATCGAAGTCTTTTCGACCATCTCCCTTAGTCGAGTTCTTTGGCAAGCTCCAATGGTGAGACCGGATGCTTAATTGACCATCACTCTTTGGGTGGTTGCTCCAGGCAGGCCCGAAGACAACACGTAAGCTTTACATTTATCTCCATTAGAAGGATACTTTGATTAGGCCCAATAACGAGACCAAAGTCTTAATTAACCATCACTCCTTGCCTCTATCTCCAGCTAAGCTCGAAAGCAGGACATAAGGATTTTCGATCATCTCTCTTAAATGGACGCTTTAGCCAGGGCCGACAGTAGGATAAAAGGCTTTTAGAAGATCTATTATTGCTTTTTTGTTTTTGAAATAGAATTTCTATGGAGTATTTTTCCTTTGCACTTGGATTTTCTTCTCTTTCTGTGTTCCTTGATCAATGAGATTTTATGGACTCATGTAACTCTCAAATCCTTACATAATACTTGATGATTCCATATTAAGCTCAACAATCATTAATGTGGTGTCCATTTGCTTGATAATGGCTATATAATCTTCTCTTTCGCATTTCTTTATTTCTTGCAACATTATTGGAATTCCAATAGTTTAACTTTCCCTTAGTTCGAAAATAGACTTCCTTTTAAGGGACGAGAAAGGAGTGATTACCTTTTCTTTTGGTCCTTTAACTCGAGAATTTCCTTCTTTATCTTTATACTTTTCTAGGTATTATGTCCTCTTAAGTCTATTTGGGATTTCCATTTTCTCAACCGTTGATCTACTTTATGAGATCCCACATAGGCTAGCTACCCCCATTGTAGGAAAAGTTCTCAAATTCTGGTTCAATTCCATCTCGAAATACCATGCTTGCGATTAGGTTATTTTTCTTACTTATGAGAAAAAATCTTTCCTAAATTTGATATTATTTCTATAGTTTTGATTTGATTTTCCAACTGTAACATATTGGCTATGCCATAGATTGGATATCTTCCTGTATGAAAGGGATTTGAACTTCATTTGGACAGACCAAACTGAGTCATCTTCTTCCTTTCTTCCAAAATTTGTAGGGTTAATCTTCTTAGTTCTTCTTCCCTCTAACTTTGTCCATTGATGGATAAATAAGAAAAAGTATATGCTGGTGGTTCACTGAACCCTTGTTGCTATCTACTTTCCATACTCGAAAATTTGAATGAAGTCGATTTTCCTTTTGAAGGAAAAGGGAGTGAAAGTGGATTCTTGAGTGATGTCATGAAAGCAACGAAATAAGTTAGGGTAAAAATTGGGTTAGGCTAGTGAATTAACGCAAGTGTTAATAAACCGATGTAACAACCTAAAATTTTGACGATAAATTAGTTATTTAATTAGATTTCAAAAATAGGAATTTTTATAATGGTGGAATTTGACCACGAAACTTTAACTGTTACGGTTGTCTTGGAATTCTGATCAACTTTCATGTTTGGAGTTTCGCGAATGGAGTCTGTATGAAAAAGTTACGGATGAAATACAGAAAACGGATGGAAATAAATAAACATAATAATTATAGTATATATTACCATTTATAACCATCCCTCACTGTGAAAAATGACATAAGGGCGGTTGACACCCCTTGTATTGGCGGCTGACCGCTTCATGCCTGAAGCGGCCAGTGACGGCTAGGTTAAAGGGTTAACTTTTATATAAAATATTATATAGAGAACGAATGTTTATTCAATCAAATCTAATGGTTCATGGTCAAATCCACTCCTATAAATAAAGGTTTAAGGCCTCATTCTTATCCACACAAATCTATAGGCAGCAGCGAAGCTCTGCCATTTTTCTTTCTCTTCAAATAAATTCTAAATCAAAAATAGATTTATATTCAAACATAAACCATATGGATTTGGAAGGGATAATCAAATTCAAGTGGAAAATGATATGAATTGACATCTAAACTATTTTTCATTAGATTCTCCCTTCTTTTCCTATTTTCTTGCAAATCTACAAATCTGAAAGTATCCCATTTCCAGAATAACTGTAGATCTGTAAGAATTTTAGGAATTGTAGGCCTAAAAAAATATTCAAATTTCATATTAAGATGCTTTCAGGTGAGTGGGAAATTTATATACAAAGTTAGAAAAACTTATTATCTCGTTTGTATTAGATCTTAAATCCATGCCTAACATTTATCAGATCTGCTCATAATATTGTTAAATCTAAAATGATGCCTATCAGATTTGTCTATGGATGCTGTCAAAAACCTAAAAATATAGATTTGTGGTTTGAATGATATTATAATTTGAAGGCTTACTTAATTGTTTTAACCATTTCCTGCAATTGTGTTTGAAAATATATTGTGGTTATAGCAAAACATTGTAGAACTGGAAGTCAGTCCCATAAACACTGTTAAAATGTAGATTTATTCCATATCTCTAGTTTCAGTGTTAAACGATAAATTATGTAATTTTGATTGAAAAGATATAAACATGTTTATGATCAATTTTGTTGGGGTTTTGACTTAGTTTTCGTAAATATGCCTTTTCCTCTTCTAAAAAAATAGGACAGTATTTGAGGCCAATAAGAAATATATCAAATATTGGAAAGGGAAAGGTTGTGTGAATTCAAGTATAAATATAAATATATGTATTTGTGTGTAGTTTGCATCAACTATCCCAAAACATACATAACATATATTTCTTGTGGTTTGAAAGGTGCCTATTCCAATATTCAGGCACAGTTTACAATAACTGTTATTGGCGGTCTTTTTGTAAGATTTAGAAATTTATTACAAGATTGAATACAAAAAGGGGTGTTTGGTTATTGGTTGAGCCAAATTATTAAATTTAACGATAATAAAAAAAGAAAAAACTACGTTAACTGCGCGAAAATATAAATATTAATATATATATATACATTATCCATACAAATCTACGTAAAAACGAAATATATATAATAATGGATGTTTTAATGTTTGAATGGATTTCATTTTATGGAATTACACATGTAAATGTAATTCATATTAAATGAACATATTTGTGGTGATCGTTGTAGCAACTAGTATAATTGACTGCTATAAAAAGGGCCATAAATAAATAAATAGCTATTATAACCGTTATTAATTGGGGAAAACAAAATTTAATTAGGAAATTAAGCCTAATGGTTACAATTTCTAAACTTGCTACGATTAATGTTGTAACCCCAATTAGGGAATTAAATTATAATTGCACTACGACACGAGGTTAAGCTCAACTTGGGGTAGAAGTCTGCCCGGAACTGCCTAACAAATCCAGCATCCATAAGTGGTCGACTTAATGTGAGGGGTCTGGTGCATAATTATGTATATACAACAGGCAATAAATAAATTAGTAATGTCTGTTGGGATACAACAAATAGATATTTTGGGACTGATAATTAAGGATAATTAATGTCGTAGAGAATTATGACCATTACGTTCATAAGTGGCATTAATTATAGTCAATGGGAATAAAATGTATTTAAAGATTAATTGTTGTCTTAAGAAAATATGACCGTTATGGTCATAAATGGCAATAACCCTATGAAACAGAAATAAATGAAATGAAAATGGGGATTAATTGGTATTGATTGTTGTTTTAAATACTAAGTCCAAATAGGAAAATTAAATAAATATCATATGTTAAGAAGGATATAACTTTCCTTGTCTTGTACTAGTTAATCTAGAATTATAATTAAAAGCTATAGTTGGACTTGGTAGGTTAATGATGCGAGGTCGGTTACCTTATTCGACAGAAGCCTACACTTTCCAGTAGTCTAATATAAGTCCAATTAGTGTGAGATATCATTAACCACAGGAACTCCTAACGATAGTTAATTTGTATACGTTTTTTAATCTTACCTAAATTAGTTTTCCAGTATAAATATGTACATGTCTACACACAAACAGACACCCACATATGATGAATAACACCATTTTATTTAGCATCAATTGCAGATGTCAACTACATTTATATTTAAATATTTTCCGTTTCTCTCTTCATTCATATGCACCAAAATATTTAAATATAAACGAGTAATTGGTATCGTAGGGCTGCAAATAATATTGAGTGCTATTGATTCTAGTCTTAAACACATGCACATAAATATCTATATACACACATACAAAGCGAAAGAGTTCGGGATGCAAATTGAAAACCACTCCCCCCCCCCCCCCCCACCCCACAACCCCCCCCCCCCCTCTCCCTCCCAGAAACACACACACACACACAATGACACCATCCAGCACAAGCGCATATGAGGAGTATTCCCCTCGGCAAAATGAAGTTCTTTTCATTCTTGCTTCAGCTCGTCCACTTTTGTAGGCCTCCACACAGAAAAACGGAGCGAGCAGCGCTCACCTCTATTCTCATGATTTCCTTAACACCTCAAATCATGCAGCACTGATTAATCCCCCGATTTCAACTACAAACTCCATTTAATAATGATATTCTCTCTCTTTCCAGTACTCGGAGTTCGTGGTGTTAACCAACGGGCTAATGGAATGCATTGAGGTGTCATTGAACTATATACATACATACATGTATGAGTGTGTGTTTTGGCGCAAAAATAGAATTGTACGGTGTAAATAAAAACAATACTACCCAATAAGCAGTAGATATCATCCGTATGTTACTACAGTAGTCAACACTATATGTATTTGAAAGTAACTAAAACAGTTCCCCTCAATATGTACTCGTAGATCTAAAATCTCTCTCATCCTAATTAGTTATTAACAAAACCTTACCATCTACAAAATCATACACAAAAATCTAAGAGATCAAGAGCCATATTGTTCCAGCACAAAGTGCCAAAACAATGACAAGAACTACAACAGCCATTTTATACATAGGAACTGCATATCCAGAAGTCGGGCTTTCAACTTCTAAGCCTTTTGTCTCGGTAACACCATCTACATAAACAAACAATGAACAACATAAGCAAGGGATGATTTCATATACAAGTTTTTCTGACAGTCATATCTACATGTAGGATTACCGTTGTTAGAGACCGAACTTTGGTCGCTGGCAACTGCAGTAGCCTGTATACATCAAATGGTTAGAAGCATAAATAGTCAAAAAATTATTGAATTAAAGTAGGAAAATATAGGAAACTCACCATTGGAGATTCAGTTTCAACCGTCTTCTTCGCCTTTCTGTGTCTCACTCTTTCAAGTTTAATCCGCCGCTCAGCTGTCCCCTGCTGACTTGTGTAGTTCATTGAACTATTGGAACTTTCAGGCATTCTATGCCGGATATTTATTTCAGTTTCAAAGCTGCTAGAAGCTTTTAAGCTCTCATCGTTACTGGTGAAATAAGTTGCCCACTCAATAGGTTCAAGCATTTCAGGCAGTACTTTGTGACCGCTTTTACTTGCAGCTCTATGAACCAGCTTGCCACCAAAACGCCTTCCCTGAAATATTTTGAATTTTCGTAAAATGAGTTTTGAACAGTAGTTTCCAAGGAATATCAAAATGTACAAGTGTTTTGATATATAAGTTGAAATTATGCTAAAATTTAGTTGTGTATATATATATATATATATATATATATATATATATATATATATATATATATATATATATATATATATATAGAGAGAGAGAGGAAAGTCTATTTAGACACAAAATATTGACACAATTGGATCGCCTTCCTGAATTTCACCCCACCCCTCCATATAAGGGCAAAAAGATCCAACGGCTCATACACGTTGTGTCTATTTTTGGGCTCAAATAGATGCACCCTTATATATATATATATATATATATATATATATATTATATATACATACATATATATATACATACATACATACATATATATATACATATATATAGGCTGGCTATTTGGACATAAAATTAGACACAAAGCCTCAACCGTTGGATTTATTTGTCTTCTTTATGTGGAGAGTGGAATTCATGGGAGGATCCAGTGGTTGAGATTCATTATGTGCAATTTTGTGTCTAAATAGAGTTTCCCATATATATATATATATATATATATATATATATATATATTCTATTTAGACACAAATTGCAAAAGGAGTCAATTGCAAATACTCTCCAAGTCAAACAAGCAATCTTACTGGTTTTATGTTGTCGGAATCCCTGCTATGAGAACCAGCCATATCCGAAGTAGATAAATTATTTATGGCACAAAGCTGTTGCTCGAACATTTTTGGATTAATTGTGTAATTTTGGGGATCAGCTTCAAAAGATAAAATCTGATCATACTCCGAGCCTAGAAAATCTCTAAGGCCATCAAACAGAGATTCTTCCTGCAATTATCACAGAAAACAATAATAACTTAGGGTCAATTAACAGTACATGAAAACAATACAAATTTTTTTGGTTCATTCATAAACTTATTACCTCTTGTTTGATTCTAAGCTGTTGATGGGTACCGACATCTGTCGTAATATCGCTATTACTATGACTTTGTTCTGGTTTCACAGTAGCAGGTACCAAATGAGGGAGCACTTCATCATTAGCCACATTACATTCTGTCATTTTCCCGTATGAATTTTCAGGATTGATTTTATGTGACTCATCCGACAGTTCTGAGTTTGGAGATGCTTGGTTCAATGGTGTAGCAAATTCCACCTTCAGGATATCTCTATCTTTCTTGAAAAGGCGGCAGAGAACAAAAGCGCCCTAAGGAAGATAGAACAAAGGTTAGATGCTTGACCATTACAGTTTCTTACCTACCAACTTAATATCTTCACAATCGACTGAACGTCAAAACTAGATCTACAACTAGGTAGAACATATGTTGGCATTCGTGGACTCATAATCCCATCATCTCATGTTGCACTTTTTTTTTTGGGTTCACTAAGTTTAAAATTATGAGTTTTGAAATCGAAGAAGCAGGATGTAATACCTGACAAATGTCATATACTTTAGTAAAATGTGGATTTAATTTTATGTCAATGGCAATTTCAAATGGTGTTAGGCCCTACATGGACGCTTAACACTGACCAGTGGATACATCCAATGCACCTTACTTCAGACGTGCATCATATGTAAGGTTACATTATGGATAACCACCAAAGTTAAAATTTGAAGAGTACACCCCATATTTTGATGTTCGGTCCTACGCAAGGATATTGATTTCATTTTCTTCTCACAAAATCTCATTTCTTTTCACTTTTTTCAATTCTGTCTTTCAACCTTCATTCTACAATTTTAATAATGTCATAGAAAAAAAGGAGCATTGTTAAAGGGAACTCCAATCGTGGATAAAAGGGGGAAAATTTTAAGGAGACTCCGCTAAATTTATTTTTTGGTATGAGGACTCCATTAAAATAAAACTCGCTGAGACTCCATAGAAAGATGAAGCAAAATTTGATATCAATCCGCCGAAAATTGAGAGAAAACGATGATGTTCTACCGAAGAACACTTTCGATGAGATTTGATAGAAAAGTAAATCAAAATTCGACAGATGATTACCAAAATATAAGCAACTGTTATGATTTATTTACTTTTTGCTATGAAGGGGCAATTTTTTTTGGTATATTGCCTGGTATTTTTCAGAAAACTAAAAAAATGACCCTCTTTATCCAAAACTGAAGTGTTCTCCTTGACAGTTCCCAAAAAAATACATGTATAAACAAGTCATCTTATTTGAAACCGCATATTACAAAAAAAAAATTTAATTGGATACTTAGATAATAATGCATATTAATACTACAAGTCTTAGGTGGCATACAACAAACTACATGTCAATATATGTTCGAAGCAAGCTATGCAAGTTTCAAACTTGTATTTTTTTTATGCCGAAGTCAAATTTATCCAACAAATAAAGACAATAATAAGTTTTTACTAAAATAGTATTTGTCGAGATGGAGCACATAAATCATATTCGACAAAATACTACTTCTACATGTTGTGGATGACAAATGTATAGGATGATCATGTGTCCATAAACCAAGATGTGTTTCAAATGATACTCGTTTTTCAAGAGTTTATATCATGTATTGTCAATTATGTACGACACGAATTGCATTGTATATCCTATTACAAAATAAGCAGGAACGTTTACATACATAGTTTGTCATGACATCTCAAATTGGGTTGTAGGTGAACGTTTCAACTGGCAGTACAGTGTGTGTGTGTGTGTGTGTGTGAAAATAATGTATGACACAATGTACTACTCCCATCCAACTATATTATTGTGCTAATATATCAAATTGGTGCAGCTATAGATGGAAAACATGTTTCCTCTCATGAAGATCGAGTGGAAAAGTTTGCCCAGTAGAAGGTTATCTTTGGAAGTAGTTTTTGACTTGATCATTATCTATGATTCTATATAATGGCCAACTGAGAAAATTATAGTCATAACAGTAGTCAGTTTAAGTTATTAACACATCAATCACCAAGAACGTCCAAGCTTTCACCACTTTAATCCAGTAGATTGAAGAAACATAGTTGCAAATGGATATCTACCACCTTTTCAAGATGGACGATCAAGGGCGGACCTAGGAATTAACAAATGGGTGGGCTTATTTACAGTTTGACTATTTACTGTTTGGCTATCATACAGTTTAATAGTAATTAGTAATGCATTTTGTAATTTTGACATTGAGTAAGTAGTAATGCAATTTTTTTTTCTGACACTGGGCTGCAGCCCAGGCCCGCCCGGTAGGGCTGCACAAAGTATGGGTTGGGTCGGGTTAGACCAAATACTTTATCCGACCCGCATAGGTATGGGTTTAAGGTAGCTCAACCCGTACCCGACCCTATATGAGGTTGGATATGGGTTGGGTTGAAGTATGGGTTGGGTCGGGTTAAGTAAGGTTGGGTTGGGTCACTTGAATACAATAAAAAATGAGAATATGAGGGATTTTTTCTAAAAATTATATCAAAATATTCAGCATAATATATCAGATTTTAGCTAGCATAATGCATTTAAAATAACCGATTCATTACAAGACATATAATTAAAATTTCATTGTATAACACATCATATGAAATTAATTTACTACATAGTTGAGCAAGTGTTTCAATTTAAAATACATTAAAATGCTCTTTAAGATATATTTATCAAATTCTATCTAGTTTGGATTGACATGAAATATTTTTTTGTACATTTATTTATAGAATACATAAACATTATTCTAGGATTATACTATTCTAATTTTAATTGGATGGATATTAAATTAGTTTTTTTTTAAAATAGGTTTGGGTTGGGTTAAAATGAGGTTGGGTTGAACAAAATGTCAAATCCGACCCGCATATAGTATGGGTTACAAATTGTAACCCATATCCGACCCGAACTAGGATGGGTTGGGTTGGGTTTATGTGGGTTGGGTCGGGTTGGTGGGTTGGGTCGGGTTGGATATGGGTTGTGTGCAGCCCTACCGCCCGGGGCTAGCTCCGCCCTTGTGGACGGTATCATATTACACCAAAACCCAATATATCAAAATCTAAAAGCGGAAATTTACAACTTTTACCACTCATATTTGTCAGCGACTACCAAAATTTGAAAGAAAGTTCGCAAATTGAAAAGGGGAAGATTAAAAAACATACCACCCAACTTTTAAAACAAGCTAGTTTTCACAACCAGCCGTCCACACGGGTTAGGATACTTGACATGGTGCATGAGGTCACCGGTTTAGTTCCCACCTTGTTGGGTTGAAACTTGAAACCATTTGCCATAAGCGATTTCTTTTTTTTTTTTTTTTTTTTTTTTTTTTTTTGAATTTGTTCAGAAGGGAAACCGACCGAAGTCGTAAAACGCTACTGCTGCGGACTTGCCATAAGTTATATACTACCTAAACTTGTATATAAAAAGCCCAAGAAAAAAAAGCTAATTTTGTAACTATGACATGTGGAGGCGTGTTTATCATGAATTTATGAACAAGTAGAATGATGAGGACAGCGACTTTGGTAATTTTTTATAAAGTTGATATTCTAGCTGGCTGGACAGTAGAACAAAGATGAACTAAATCAATAAGCATGTGGCCTTCATAATTCAAAAAATTACCGCAACACCAACACATGAGCAGATCAAAACTGCTTTGACTGTTGTGCGAAAATGTTAATTTATATACTAATTGTATTTAGTTATGCAGTTGTATTTCATTTTCTAATCGTTTCTGTAAGGAAAGTTCATACAGTTTCTTTTCGATCGTACTGATCAAAATTTAGCCAGGATACACCGCTCTTCCCATGCTCTCACACCAATTACCAATGTATTGCATCCCACGCTGCCGGATCCCTCTCATCATCTTTCACCTGCACTCTGCCAGTACTCATAGTCAACCTCCCCTCAGACCCCACATCCAATAACCGACAATTCAAAATCTAACCCAAAATAGCAGCAAGTAAAAATTGATACTGTAAGTAAGTTACTGTAATTTCACAAAATCGATCTAGAGTCACGGATTAGAAGACTGAAAGATCCGTAGATGTGAACAGTTATAGATTCAATTACAAGAACTAAATTGGACCCAAATCTTTTCTTTGTTAATGAATTTGAAGATTAAAGAAAGATTAGATATAAAAACAAGATTTCTAGATTTGAAAATTTTAATTTTTTTTAATCACTTTATTTTTGCTTGATTTACAATGTTTAAAGTTTATACATTTATACTACGAATTTTCCGCTAGAAAATATCTCAGCCACAATAGGATCTAACTTCGACACTTCAATTTGATATATTACGGCGAATAATTTCAGCGCTCCACCACTACGCGAAATACAAATCTTCAGCCTTTCTCCATCCATCTTGACCCACAAACTCAACAAATAAAAGATTTCACTGGGTTCGCGCCATTATGGGTCATTAGCTTCTAACTAAGTTAATCAAGTTTGAGTATTAAGTAATGCTCAAACTTCTCTCTCTGACCCAACTTCGTTGCCATATCCACTGAAGTGTATTTTATTCTAATTTGCTAATTTTATCATTCCATGCACACTGTCCAACACAGGAAAAGAACGCAAGCACGCATATATGTTTAGTGATAATACTGTAAGCCTGATTCTTAACCAGATATATAGCACTCTTATCTAAATGAATCTTCAGTCTTCCACGTCATGTCAAGCTCCTTTAGCAACTGCTACAACCCCTCTTTAGTCGCATCTACAATAGAAACTAACTCTACCTCGATGGTCGACAAAGCAACAATAGATTAATTTTGATTTTCATGAAATGGACCTTGTGCCAAATGTAAACACAAAACCCGACATCGACTCCCGACCATACATATTTGTTGCATAATCCAAGTCATAATATCTTGTAAGAACAAGATCATTACCAATTCCTTTAAATAACAAGCCAACATTTGAAATTTCTCCCAAATATTTAAGAATTCACTTCACTATTTGCAAGGTTTTAAATTTCGCTCATCTAGCCCAAGATGAAAATCCGAGATTTGACAACATTTTTATTTATCGGCGTTTTAAAAATCGCTCAACCCGAGATTTTCTCCAAAATCCGAGATCTGAAACGTTGACTCTTTGTCAATAAACTTTGTCCAGATTGGACATATACCGACTCACAACATCTACTGCATGAACCAAATTTGATCTGATGCACACCATAGCAAACATCAAACTCCCCAGGACACTAGCATATGGAACATCCTTTATAAGAACATTCTTCTCATTGGATTCAGGAGAATTTCCATGAGATAAAATAAATTGAAAATCCAATGGAGTAGCAACCAATTTTGCTTTCTCCATCTCATATCGAGCGAGAACTTTCTTGACATATTGTGTCAGAGTGATTCTTTTTTGAGGAAGACGGTTGTGCAGCGCATGGCTACACAGCCGATGTATCAGAGTGGGTCTTAACACCCTTCTGTGTTCATCATGATAATTCCCATCCCTAGTATTTGTTGTGTTTTTTCTAAATCTTTCGTATCAAACTCCCTACCAAGCTCCACCTTTAATTCAACAATACTCGTCAAATAATGTGAAGTAATCATCATATCATCTACATATAATAACAAATAAATCATTCCAATCTCACATCTTTTGAAATACTGGCCCCTGACTTCCTGTAGCTCTCGGCGAATCCTTTGAAATACTTGTCAAAGCTTTTCTACCCTTCTTTTGGATATTGCTTCAGTCCGTACAAAAATTTGTACAGCTTGCATACATACTTTGACTTATCTATAATTGATGAACCTTTAACTGATGATGTAAATATCCTCTCTAAGGTCTCCATGCAAAAAATGTGGTTTTTATGCCTAACTGCTTAAGCTCCAAATCGAAATAAGCAACAGGAGCCGATAATACATGAATCGGTGTTTGTTTCACAATTGGAGGGTACCCCATGAAACTCATCACCCTTCCGCTGTGCATACCAATTTGCAACCAATCTCGTCTTATATCTAACTAGTGTGTGACCCATGCGTTGCACATGATAATATTACTAAAAATATTATTTATTATTTTAGTTTTAAAATATGACCTTTGTTATGCAATATACGATGAATTTTTATGTGAAATACATAAATGATTAATTAAAATTATTATTATTGTTTGTGTGTAACTTATGTTCTATAACTTACACAAACAATATGTATGTGAATGTATCTAAAAAAAAATAAACTATTTTTGTTAATATAAATATACATGTTGAAATTGATGTATGTTAGTAATTTATTCGATAAATTAACAAATATTATTTAATAGAAATTGTTTAAACAAGTTAAATGTAAACTTACGAAATCAGTTTAACCATATAGCATAGCAAAAAGAATTGAAAAGAAATTTGTAAAAATAGTATAAATTTATTGTAGGGTTCTTGATGTTTAAAAATAATTTTGTAATATAACATATGATAAATTCTTGATATATATGAACCATAACTAACTTACAAATTAACTTTGTCACTATTTTTTTTGGCAAAGCGACTTTGTCATTATTATTAATATACATAACTCATGTTACGTGATTTGTACATCTTTATAGTCGCTTGTAAAACTACATTTCTCTAATATGAACATACATCATAAAATTGACGTATATTTTTAAGAGTTATTAGAAAAATAAACTAAATACTCTTTAAGATTATCAAAATAATTAGAATTTAAGATTTCATGGGTAGTTTAAACACATGGCTTGAAATATAAAATATCATGGAAAAATTAAGAAGGTTCAGCAAATAATTACAGAAATGTTAAAATGAAGGTATTTAAAGCAAAAATTGTTTTCTTCAATTCATGATAAATTTATTGGAATAAGTGTGTAATATATTAAATTGTTTATTATTGTTTACATATATTATTCAAAATTGTGTGACTTATTTAACTTTCTGTATGGAAGAAAAACTAATTTTGTCATTTTTGTTGATATGAACATGGTGTAAATTTTAAAACATCACACTTAGCATTAATTAGATTAATTAACAAAAGTTTATTGGTTGAATTCATTTGTTAAATTATCACATAATTAATTTAAACTATCGACTTAAGTGCACGATGTTAATTGATATTGTGTAGTGTTTTATATATAACTAAGTAAAATTTAGAATGTAGGCGTTTAACGTTAATATTACAATGCAATACACGGTAAATATATTGACCTAAATGAATTCAGCTTTGAACTTATGTTAATTATTTATGTGTATAATTTATGTTATATGACTAACGTGTTTATATATTTTATTTTTCTTTCATCTTTGTTAATATGAATATGATTAATCTTGATGTGATTTATTAGGCAACCAATGAATAATAGTTTGCTAAAATTATTTAAATAGTTTTAATATTATGTAATTAATTGTAAAATATGGTATAAATGTAAAATATTAAAAAAGAATTGAGAGAAACTTAAATGATTATAGAAATTTTGAAGTGTAGATATTTGAAGCAGAAAAAACAAAATTTTGTCATTTTGAGTGTTTAAAAGAAATATTAGTTAATTAAATAACTTAAATTTTGTGTTTTGTAATTAATTAAATTTATTGTTCATAATCAATGAAGCCATGTCAATGTAATAGCTCCAAACTTCACACTCTAGCATGTCTCATCCTAAGATGCTATAACTGTTTCAAGTCAAGACAAAAAGAACCCATTGTTGTAGCCGATTCTCCTAAAATAGTTCCTCCGTTCAACAAAAAATAATTTGCCCAACCTTACATCATATTTATTAATAGTGCACGGCGCACAAAAAATGGCAAAGATTCTTTGGAGCCTTAGCGCACTGTGCGTAAAATGATGTGTGCCTTCTTGATTCACTACGAACATTTAATTTTTTTTATTATAAATTTACTATATATAACAATAGATATAAAAACCCCAATATTTGTGTTCAACATATACAGCAAAGATTTTGTATACATTTTGAAAAATAATAATCAAATATACTATCATAAATATAGAATTTCAAACTTTAGAGTCTTCTAAAATCAAAATCCGATATAATTATAAATAATTCCGATAGATTTGAAATTTGAATATAATTCAGAAATCGTATTTCCAAATCAATGTATATATCATCATATTCATAAGCTTCAGCATTTTTCTCATTCATCTTATTTAAATTTGTTTCTTCTTCGTGAAGATATAAAAGAGCTGAACAAATGCTAAAAAAAACCTCTTGATGTTAATTTTCTTCTACTTGGATATATGCTTTTTCCATACTTACTGCTCTACCGCCACATCCCAAGTTATATCATCATCATCAAATACAAACACATCTTTAGCATCAAATGCATCATCCATATTTTTAACCGTTATAATCATCAATATCTTTTAAAGACATTGAACCAATGATGTCAAAAATATTGTACCTTTATTTTAATACTCCATAATATTATTAGTACTAATTTTTATGTGGTATGGTAAAAATTGAAAAACATATAAACAACAACAACAACAACAAAGCCATATATCCCAAACAAGTTGGGGTTGGCTAGATATGGAACCTAAAATTAAAATAAAATAAAATTAATAACGATTGTAATAATATATATATAAAAAGGGTTTAAAATAACCAATCAAATAAAAAGTCGTCCGATAAAGGTTTTTTCTAAATAATAATAATAATAATAAGTAAAAATGTTCAATAAAAGTGAAATAAAATCTAAAATAGTAAATAAAAAGTAAAAAGGTTCAGTAAACGTGAAATAAAGTCAAAAAAAAACCTATGGTTCTGGTACATGGATTGTCAATTTCCATGCACTCCTATCAACTACCAGCTCTTCCGATAAACTCCAGTTACTTAAATCTCTATTTATTATCTCCTCCCATGTCATTTTAGGTCGACTTCTACCTCTCTTTAGGCCTTCGGCGCGACCTAGAATTCCAGCGCGTACAGGTGCATCATACGGTCTACGTTGGATATGTCCAAACCATCTCAAGCGGTATTGGACTAACTTCTCTTCAATAGGTGCAACTCCAAGTTTTTCTCGAATATCCTCATTTCTAATCCGATTTCGTCTGGTATGCTCACAGCTCCAACGCAGCATTCGCATCTCTGCTATACTTATCTTCTGGACGTGTTGCCTCTTAGTAGGCCAACATTCTGCACCATATAACATTGCAGGTCTGATTGTTGTCCTATAGAACTTTCCTTTAAGCTTCTGAGGAATCTTCCGATCACAGAGAATGCCAGATGCTAGTCGCCATTTCACCCATCCTCCATTTCACCCATCCTGCTTGAATTTTAAAACTAATATCCTTATCAATCTCTCCATCAAACTGCAACATAGATTCTAAGTATCGAAACGATTCCTTCTTGGGTACTACTCTACCGGCCAGGGTAACATCTTCGTCATCTGACCTGACACTGCTAAACTCACACTTCATATACTCTGTTTTAGTTCTGCTAAGCCTGAACCCCTTTGATTCCAAGGTCTCCCTCCACAACTCCAGTTGTCGATTAACCCCTATTCTACTTTCATCAATCAGCACAACATCATCGGCAAAGAGCATACACCAGGGAATCTCCTTTTGTATATTTTTTGTGATTTCATCCATCACTAATGCAAAAATATAGGGGCTCAAAGCCGAACCTTGATGTAACCCTATGTTAATTGGAAAGTCTCTGGTCTCACCATCGCATGCCCTAACACTAGTCACAACCCCCTCGTACATATTCTTAATAAGGGTAATATACTTTGATGGCACTTTCTTTCTTTCTAGCGCCCACCACATAACCCTCCTCGGTACTCTGTCATAAGCTTTCTCCAGGTCAATAAAAACCATGTGGAGATCTTTCTTTTGCTCCCTGTATCTCTCCATAAGTTGCCTAACCAAGAAAATCGCTTCAGTGGTCGACCTTCCCGGCATAAAACCAAATTGATTCCTAGAGACACTTGTCAACCTCCTCAAACGTTGCTCGCAAACTCTCTCCCAAAGCTTCATTGTATGACTCATAAGTTTAATTCCTCTATAGTTTGTGCAACTTTGAATATCTCCTTTATTCTTGAAGATTGGAACTAACATGGTTCTCCTCCACTCATCTGGCATTTTGCACTGTCGCCATTTTTGCACTGCGTCATTTTTGCACCGTGTGCCATTTTTGCGTCTTTCGATGTGGATAGCGTCACAATGAAGAAAGACGCAAAGGCCGCACCTTTGCGTGCCTTTCATAACTATACCTTGCATCTTTCATTAAAATCGGTTTGACAACCAATCGCCTTTTACAACAATCCTCAAACCAAGCCTACTAAAATCTCTAATAGACAATAAAATGTACCCGCCGTATATAGCTCATATCAGTAATAATTCTAATTGCCTCATCAAGCATCTTAATCCTCCCATTTTCAACGTCAACTATACGACAAGACACGTCGTTCTCATAAGAGTACAACGTCCATCAACTTTCGTATAAGTGACGAAACAACTCCTATGAGATGTTATGTGATAAAAAGCTTCAGAGTCAATATTCCATAGTGCACTCCTTGTAGAATATGCATTGTAAATAAATGTGTGAATAAGGATTAAGAAGTCGCTAAGTATCTAAAACTAAAAGAAAGGAAATAGCATACAGATATATTTATAGTTGTTTCTTTAGTGAGATATACAGACATGTAAAGTAAAATATACTTGATATTTTAAAGTTATTATTGAGATTCCAGTCAAACCATTTGAATTTATTTGATATGTTTTTTGTTAGGCTGTCATTTGGACAAATTTATGTTTTCTATTTCTAATATGAGCGAATAATGTTATCATTGTTCATTAAGAAATAATAGGGTTGACTTATGAGTAAGTTCAAATACTTTTTGGGAATTAAGCTCCTAAGGTTTAAAATTTTGTTTATATCTAGTTATGCTAAATACCTTTAGTGATGAAATCTGAATTTTGGATTTGGTGATTAATATAATTATATGTTTCAACTTACTAAATAATTCTAGATTGAGACATTAAATGTAGCAAATATTTTATTGATAATCTGAGTGGTATAAAAGCTATAGTTTTTTTAATGAATCCCACACTAAAGAAAAGTTTTAAGATGAGAAATGCAATATTTTTTTGAGGATGTTGGGTTTGGAGGGAGAAATAAAATATGATCGTTGTCTTTAAAGAATCACTATCTTTGATTCAACTATAGTTACTTCTTCCAATAGTATATTGGATTTGTATACTTTCATTAAAAATAAGTAAATTAAGAAACAAATTAAGAGTGTTAAAGAATTATTATTTTCTCGAGTTTAAGTTTACTATTTCAAGAAAACAAACTCAACAACCTCAAAATGTATGGTCGCTAAGGAAATCCACTTACAGAGGAAGAAATATTATTTCAGATGACTGCGGTATTTCTCCTTAAAAATAAATAATGGATTGGGGAATATGACTTTATGTACTTATATCAATCCATATAAAGTACTAATTTAAAAAGTGGATTTAAGATATGAACATATAGCGTACATCTATATTGACAATAAAGTTTGCAATTTCCCTCTAGCTTAAGTAACAAGATTATTGATTGTGAAGGAATTACTGTTCAAAGGTAAAGAGAATTAAGTGGGAGATATGGAATTGCATAAGGTTTTTGTTTTTTGTTTTTTGAGAAGATCATTCTTAAATAAATTTGTTTATCTTTGAAGTAATATTCTCTTAGATTTAGTAAATGACTCATTAGAATCACTTAGGAGTTTATTTCATATTTTACTTTTAAGCAAATATCTAACGGAGATAAAAGTTGAATTTCTTAATTGAGACATTGATGAAACAGTTTAAGGATCTCACTTTTGGCCTATTCTTTGCATTTGAGATTCAAATACACCATTATTATTCATGGGATGATTTGAATTATCACAAAAGAATTTGACAGAAAAAGCTTAAAAGGTTAGGTATTCAAACTGTGATTTAGTTGATTCTCTTTTGCTAAAGGAGATAAACGTTAACATCCTTAAAACTAAAAAAATACAAAAGTATCCACATGCATTTGCAGTGTGGATTCTAATGTATACTAAAAGTATATACGCAGATGAATATGCGTGTATTATTTGACAGATATCTTACTTATTTTGAAAGTGGATCACAGGTCAGTAGCCAAAATGGTTATGAGATATCTCTAGGAACAAATGAAAGATTATATGCTCATAGATAAAAGATCGAATTGTTGGAGATCACACAGAATTACGATCCAAATATTTTGGATGTCATTATTGTAAAAGATCCACTTCAGGCAATGATATTATATTTTATGGGTGAAACTATATAAGGAAAAATGTCATTTAAACATTTATAGCTTCCACCACTTTGAAATATTATTTTTGGTTAATTATAAGACATCCAACTATGGAAAATAACAATTAAATTTTGTCACAAAACTCCGGTTATTGATAATGAATAAAAGACCAAGTAATATTGTGACAATAAAGAACATATTATTTTCAATAAGGGAACAATGCAAAATATATTGTAATTCATAGAGCATACTATGATAAACTCCATTATGGCGGATCCGCTTACCAAAAGATTATCACCTAAGGTCTTTCATGAGCATGTAGCTCTATTGGTATAACTTTTATATAATGATATTTTGGTTCAGGGGGAGTTTGTATTTGGTATTGTCGTATGACTCGTTGCTCTATATTTCAGTTACATATATATATACACACACACATACATATACATATATATACACAAAGTTTTTTTCTGATCAGAAATAAAATAGTAAATTTTTCTTTGCACTCAGGTTGTTCAGATATTAAACGTCTTGATCTAACTAAAGAAGGACCAGTTGGAAATAGACATGTGTAGATCGCATCTCACTAAAGAAGGACCAGTTGAAAATAAACCATGATTGATCAAATTAATTGATGGTATTGATATATGTGACAACTGATAGTTTTAGTTACGACAAATGTAATAAATGCCGCTCTGATCCTTTGACAACACAGTTAATGAACGAGATTGTTTCAGATACACCATATGTTATAAATAGCAAATTTTCAAGCTCATAAAGTTAAACACATTTTTAAGGTAATTTCATATGTGGTCCAGAGGGAGATTGATGGAATATTTTGACAACTGGGTCACATGTAAAATAAAATGTATTGCGTTATTTTGATGTAAAGACTAACCAAAGTGATCTAATTTTAAATTAGAATTAAAAGGCTTAAAGCTTATATATTATCATAGGGTTAAAGCGTAGATACCTGTGCGTTTGTTGGAGGGTCAAATTACAAGACGTCAGTCTTATAAATAAGGAGGTATGGTTCTCAAATTAAAAAGGTCTTAGCAACTCTCCAACCCTCTTCTATGGAGAGCTAATTTTAGACCTAAGGTTTGTGTCAAGTTGGAAGACCGAACCAATCTATGTTCTCGGTAACAATCGGCTATAGAATTCACGTACTACAAAATAAACATGGATTTGGGTATGCTTCTACAAATTTATTAATCAGTTCTCTGATTTGTTCTCAATCAAATTAATATGGATTAGATATTTGGATCTAGGATTTCATTATTGAATGTTAATAAAGTATATTGAAATTTCTAACATTCTGCACCCAACTTCCCATCATATCTTATCTTTTAACCCCAGATCAATATGACAAAGAACCCAGATTTACAAAACCATACATTTAACCCAGTTCCCTCAGCCCTCTTTCCCGAAAGAAACCTTTGAACAAACAAAAGTCCAACGTGAGGAGATTTGGATATTATCAGCTATATTCTGAACCAATACATTTGCTATATTGCCTAAGCACAAGCAGATGCATGAATTAGTGGTTAAGTACAAATAATTTCACCATTGATAGATAAAGTTACATGCTAGTGTTCAAAATTGGAAAATAGAAACGAAACTTCAACCATTTTCTATTATCCAATATATGAGATCTTTAATTTCAAATTATCTCCTCTCGACTCCAAATTGTAGAATGTCTCCCACCAAAGAATACTTTAACAAAATCCAAGACCAAAATACTTTATAAAAAGAACGCTAACCTCATCACCCACAACATCAGTCCCATCTGGATTAACAACTCTGTATTCATGCATAATCCAACAACTTCCAGTTCCTTTTGGCGCTCTTCCTATATGAAAAACCAAAGTCTTCTTCATTCCCACCAAAACATTCTTCGACTTGATCATCCGGTCTTTGCCGGTCGCCTTCCAGTAGCCTTTCTCCGTTGCCCGATTTGACCGGTTCCCCGAAGGATACTTCCGGTCAACCGCAGCAAAGAAGAACCATTCCAAATCGGACGACTTTACTCTCCATTTGCTCGGAAGATCCCATGGCTCAGTCCTGCACACATCGATTTCTGGAACCACCCATAATTCCGACGGTTGGAGAGTTCCATTGATCTTCCGTTTGAGATAGTGGTTGATCAGCTGCTCGTCGGTCGGTCGAAAACGGAACCCTAGCGGCAGCTCGTCATACGGTATTTCTTCCATCTCTTTTACAGCTGCTTGATGAATAACATTTAAAAAAAAGAAAAAAAAGCTAAAATGGAAACGTGGATATAAAAGTCAAAAGAAGTGAAGGGGTTTAGCACGGAGTTGTTACTTTTTAAGGTAGCATTTTGACTTGTGAACGGGACAGTTGAAGTTCACTTCGCGTCAGGGTCGAACGCGTCCGCATCTGACGTGTCGGACGCGTCCACAATGAGACCCCCACTTTTGCTTCTTCAAAACAAACGGTTGGAATTGGAGCTTTAGAGTCAGACGCGGCTGACGCGACGTCGGACGCCAACAGAAAAAATTTACAAACAGTTATATTTTGTCAAGTTATAAATCCAATCTCTTCCCTTCACCAATCCACACCATTTCCGTCAATAATTCACACCGCAAACTCATCAAGTTTTCAACGACAATGGCTGAAGTAAATCGTTCGAAAACAACATTTCGTCGTTCTCCAAAAGTATGGTCTTCGTTTGCAACTTCAGAATTTCTCCGTATAGTTGTTGAAGCTTACCAAGTTGCTGGAAATAACAAAAAAAGGATACACAAAAGGATTACAGCTACTCTGAACGAGTCTTTAGCTACATCACGGACCGAAATCCCAGTCTCTAATGAACAAGTGACGGCTAAGTACGATGCTTATAAAAAGAAATTGACTGTATGGCGCAATTTGAATGACAAAACGGGTGCCGGATGGGATCCTAAATACGGAACAATGAGTGAAAGCGAAAGTTGGTGGGCTAGTCGAGTGGCGGTAAAACATTGTTAACTCCTTTTTTGTAAATTTACAAGTTCAGTATTGTATTTCATCTACTAGTTTACAACTTAAACGTCTGTTTAAGAGTACGGACCTAGGGTGTTAAAGTACAAGACGTCCCCAATAGAAAATTTGACCGAACTGGAGCAAATATTTTCGGCAACAGCGTTGCAACAGGATCTGGCGCTTATACTCCCGGCTCTACTAGTCAAAACGTGCAACCAGAGCCACATTCTCCTCCACCAGAGTTCGTACATCCCACGTTCTTCTTCGACGAAGCTCAAGTGCCACTAGAAGACATTTAGACTCAACAAGCGATTCCTTAGCCTCCTAACCAACAAACGGGGTGCAGGTTGTTCATCTAAACCTCGGTCTGGCAGAAGAGGTAGAACTGAAACTTCTTCGAAGTTAAAAGAAATTGTTGATATGATACACTCCAGGCAAATTACCAAGAAATCTCGTTCTGACTCCGACAGTCCGAATTCACATCCTGATACAAATGCTAGTAATTCGCTGTCCTCTAACGCAAGCCCACTTTGTACTGAAATTCCGAAGGTTAAGCAAGTAATAGACCGTGCAAGAACATTTGATGGCAATGACATGCCCCACGCAATATCAATTCTCACAAGTAAGGATAATCAAGATACATTCATGATTCTTCCTGATGACGAAGCAAGAGGTTGGTTGCGTTTTGAAATCGAGGTCCGCAAGCAAGCACTACGATAGAGACAGTTTAAGATGACTCCCCCTCCGTATCCACCTCAGTACGCACCCCAGTATCCACCCCCGTATCCACCACAGTAACTTGTTTTCTATATTTAATAATTATGTAATTTGTATTCCGTAATTTGTATTCTGCAATTTGTATTCTGCAATTATGTATTTTTATTTGTGCAATTTGTATTCTGCAATTTGAATTCTGCAATTTGTATTCTGCGTTCTGTTAATCTGTTCAACGATAAACACAAACAAACACAAACAATTAAAAATAATATATACAAAAACAATAAAATAATAACTCTACCCCTTCCAGAATGCCCCTTTCGTAAAAAGAACACATTCCTCATTCCCAACAATTCCCCTTCAAATGCCCCTTCCCGTTCAAAATCAAACGGAGCCTAAGATGCTCTCCCCCCTCAGACAAATGAGCTTAATTTTTGGACAGCTTCACAAAAACATTTGGGGACATATGCTGACCGATTTTTATGATGGTAGCTAACTTTTTTTTAACAAAAATGCTAGAACAACCGCTTTTAAAAGCGCTGAAAACAACCGACGTAGAGTAAAGATGATGATACCCATCATGAATTCCGTTTTTTGTGCCTTAATCATTATTTCTCGCCGGTTGAAAATCAGGGTATAAACGTGTCGTTCTAGCAAAGCCTTTTTTAATTATAACAAATAATAATTACAAAAGATAAATAGATTGGGAGTTTTACCATAAGGCCCACTTACATCAAACTATTAATTTATAGGATACGGGTTTAAAATAACTATTTTTAAGGAAAAAATTTCCTAATCAACTATTCAGCCGCTTATTCCCTCACTCTCTTGTTCACTTTTCCCACAATTATTAAGTGACGCAACAAGAAAAGTAGTATCCCTTAAACTCCCAGAATGTCTAAATCCAAATTTTTAATTCTCAAATCTCAATTCAAAATTCTCTGTCAAATCTATTCGATAGCAGCAAATCAGCAACAAGAGATAGCTTTGGGATTTGGGAACTCACGACTTCGGTTGGTTCCAATTCATTTTCAGATTCGTGGGTGCAGTTGTTGATGGTAGGCCATTTTGGTCTAAATTTAGCATAGATTGGATAGTGTTTGTAATTTGTTGAGATGGTTCTTCGCTATGTTGCGGATTGGTTGTTGTGTTTTAATTTGAAGACGAGGCAAGTCAAAATTGACTCAGGTGGTTGATCTTTTATTCTGATGGTGCGATTTGAAGAGCAAAAGGGAGATTGTCAATGAGCTTGTAAAGGATTTAGTCGAAAGTTTGTGAACATTTTCCTGTAGCGGAAATGAAGTTGACAAGTAGTAGAAGGGTGGTTTGATGAAGAGAGGAAATTTTGTATATGGGTTGTTATTGTGGTGAGAGCAGGCAGAGGTGTGATGTATTATAGTTGCTAAATGTGGTTGAATGATTTGAGAGAATGTTGAACGAAGTTTTATAAACCATACACACAAGTATTATAAACCATAAACTAATAAAAGATAAATGCTTTTATCCTTTTTAAACATTGCATTAAAAAGTAATCAATCACATAATATTTTATGTATTGTTATGTCTTCATCAAGTGCAAACCTCTTGATTCAGTGATACAAGAAGGAGAAGTGGTTTGAAGCTTATTTATGGTCACTTTGAATTGGTAGTGTAAGAGCATCTCCAACAGCTCTTGATTCGTACTCGAAATTCTGAATTCAGGGGGAAAAAAGCTTCCAACAGATATTGGTTCCCTGAATATTCAGGGTAAAATTCAAGGATCGATTCTGAATCCGTAATCGGGTTTGCACGCCAATTTAATCGGCGCGCAGGAAATACAAAACCCAAAAAATTCTTCCTGCCTGAAAGAACTCACAGTATACCAATATTTTTGCACCACGTGTATGCCTGGACCACAATATGCTTTGCTGCATTTTATCAATTGTGGAGACCGCATATTTTGCACTTTAATATACGCATATTTTGCACTTTAATTAGTGAATTAAACTTAAATTAGTGAATTAAACGTAAATTAGTGAATTTAGTGTTGTGTTGTTGGCTCTCACAGCCAATATAACGCGTAATATTACAACTCCTAATATTACGAACCGTAATTCTTCTGGAAGTGCTCTAAGTAGTTGTATTATTTTCATATTGGAACATTGTTTTACAGGAAGGACTAGAAGAAGATGATGATGATGATGACAATAGTAAAAGACAAGACAAACTAAAAGCAAAAAAGCAATAAAATCTGGCAATTATTCACACACACCAATAAAATTAAAACAAAATCAAATATACTATATATACAGCAAAGTGAAAAAAGATACATGCATTTATCTTTTTCACAAAACTGAAAGCACTGTATACCAATAACAACTAAACATAAAAAATTGCTTTTCGGAAAAGCAATTTTAGAATTTATTTTTTTAGAGAATGTTGAATGATTTGAGAGAATGATGAATAAAGTTTTGTAAACCATATATACAAGTTTTATAACCCATAAATTAATAAAAAATAAATGTTTTTATCTTTTTTAAACATTGTGTTAAAAAGTAATCAGTCACATAATATTCTATGTATTAGGTATAACGCAGAACCAACAACAAAGGACATTTTACTTTCTTTTTTTGTGAACCTAAGCTTAAACTTCTCATTCCAACCACACATCATACAAGTACAATCATCGTTCTTACTAAATACATACATTAGAATTTTTGCTTAATTTTTTTAAAGTGCAAATTTAACTAACTGTAAATAAACACAACAAATGTAAATGAAGATGATATTGTATTTAGATTATAAACATAAAATGGCTAATAAATGCGCTTATATATACTATATTGTAAACTATAAATAAACACAATAAAACTTAAACATATTATATTGTAAACTACAACAAGTGATAAATAAACACAACAAATTTAACAAACTGTAAATAAACACGGTAAAACTTATACATATTATATTGTAAACTGCAAATTTAACAAACTGTAAATAAACACAACAAATGTAAATGAAGATGACATTGTATTCAGATTATAAACACAAAATGACTAATAAATGCACTTCTAGTCCGAGCACAAAGGAAATCATTTTAATAAAAGATAAATGCTTTTATCTTTTTTAAACATTACGTTAAAAATAACCAGTCACGTAATATTCCATGGGACTTGAATCAACCCATATACATAAAAATGAAACTGCAGCAAAATACAATATAAAAGTGCCAATATATACATCTTAGTATGAGTCTACACTTATAGTCAAAAGATACAGTTTGTTATGACAACTCTAGTGTTATTTTGTATAAACGATAAGTTCTTTTATCTTTTCATATAGAATGAAAACGCTGCCGACATCAAGATGACCTGCTTCTGGTGCAACTCCATTAAGTTCTTTGCTAGAAGTTTTAATTGCATCCAGCTCCACTACCAGCCACACCAAAAGGTTGCTTCTAGTCTTCATATCAAACAATATAGTTTTAGCAATGTTTTGAACACTAGCCCAGTACTTGATAATATTATCAGCTGTTGCAATTACCATTTGTTTTCTTAGAAACCCATACGAACTGCGATAAAGTATGTTTCAGACAGTTATTGTAACACCCCACACCCGCTAAGATCACTCACTAAGGGAATGCCTTAACTTCGGTGGAGTATTTTAAGTGAATATAGAACAGAAAAATTACAACAAGACATATATAAATAATACTTGTTAACTAAAACATCATTTCATTGCAGCAGAAGGTAAACATGGTTGGTTACAAAACCATAAAACAAGAGTCAAGTACTAAATATCCATCCTGATAAAAACATAAGTACATAATCCCACTACATAACTAATAGCCATAATAGAAAAGATAAGTTGGGCTTTACATCAACGGTCCAAGCTCCAAAAGATAGATAAAGAAATCTGATCAAAGCCCACTAGTGCTAGGCCCAACCTGAGGACCTGAGGGGAAAAAAATAAAAACAACGGGGTCAGACATAAGTCTGAGCGAGTCCTATAACTTTAACAATACAATCATTAAAGTAATTAGGGTATGATATAAACTTGGTACGGTAACGACTGGGGATAAATGACTACACTAAGCTGCCAACTAGACATAGGAAGAACTAAGATATCGGTAAAGACGCATCTACCCACCCAAGGGTAATTACTACACTGCACCACACCAGTCATTCCTATCTTAAAGGTTGATCCCACCCAAGGACTTAGAAAATTTAACTAGTAGTTTCGTGTACCCCTAGCTGACCACATAGGTGTCGTCTGCCCCTATCTCCACTAGGTGTACCCACTACTCCCCAAGCTATCGGCTCCCTAACGTAGATACCCGTACTGGCCCCACAGTGGGGTGTATCACTCCCCAAAGTGGCAACCCGATACAACCAACGGTGCACAGGTTATACCTACACGATGCAACAACGTCTTACCTACCAGCCCGGGTCCACACACGCATATGAAACCCGTTGGACTTGCGTTGCCACCGCTAACCCGTTTTGGCCTCTTATAGTCAAGCCCAGTACGCGTGTCCTGTCCTCGACATGGGTCGAGCCCACAAAGATACATATGGGTTATGGTTTATCCAAACTAGTCTGATTAGCGAACCTTATCGAAGTAATCATTTGTTTAATTTCCCAATCCCGACCTATTCATCCCATGAAGCAAAACTGATGATACTTCATATCTAGCACCATGGTGTTATTGGTAAAGTTAATTACCATTTCATGTTAAATCTTATTAGATTTAAGTATCGCTTGGAGTAAAACTGGTGCAACTCCATTCTCGATCATTTCCCGAATATAATAACTTAAATTATCACATCCTCTTTTTCAATCTAATTAAAGATTCATTAAAACTCCAATTTAGTTTATATCTCAAAAATAATTACCTAATGATTATTCAAAGTTAAGAAATTAATCTTATCTTTAACTGGGTTAAAGAACAAATGTCATTTAAAACACAGTTCACGATAAACCCAAAATCCCATTCCATTAATTATGGAATTTTCACGGAAAACATATCAATATATAATCGATGTCAAATTCTGTATCCAACTAATAATATAAATGGAATAACGACAAAACCTTTTAAATTCCTTATATATTAATAGTCTTCCTCCATAGAAACTCACTTCGATTATTATCAAATCGAATTCCATTCCATTCCAATATATTAAATTAGAAAACTTTACCTTGGAAAATCTCCACGAAATCTTTAATAAAAAGATTTATAAGTTCCAAATCGCATTTCACTGTGAATCGGGTTAAAGAACGAATGTCGTTAAAAACACAATTCACAATAAACCCAATTCACATTCCATTTCAAATCCAATTAAATGTTAGTTAATTGGTAATTCTTCTATACATCTTAATTAAAATATTTATTCATTTCACACAGGGTTTAAGAACAGTGTTACTGAAGACCCAAACCCATCATTCTCTAACCGTAAATTAGTGAGAGAACAATTCGCTAAGTATTAATCCCGAAGGCCGCAACCAACATCAGATCAATACCCAGGAAACCATTCAACTAAGCTGATCTCCAGTTAGTTTCTAATTTTCTTAACTCCATTGGGTTTAAGAACAGTATTATTAAAGATACCATTCACGAAAACCCAAAATCCAAATTGATATTAAATACAAGGTTCTGAATAGATAATAATCGGCTTATATTCAATATCAAATTCTGAAACTGACAAATATCGTATTGGGAGTAACGATATATATATATCTTCCAAATTCCTCCACAATATCCGTATAATCATGGAATCCAATATCGAAATATTCCGAAAATAATTTCGATTCAAATCCATTTCAATTCATATATTGGAAATTCTGGTTATTTTTAAAACCATTTCAAATCCAGTTTATTTATTTAAAAATAATTGGATTATAATTCTAGTTAATAACTAGTTCATTTCGATAAAATATATTTTTATCTTTTCAAATATGGAATTTTTCATCCCAATTCTTACCAAATCATTAATTATGATTTTACACAAATTATTGATATTTTAAATAATTTTATCAAGGCCTGTACAGTCGATTTCCATAAACGGCCATCGAACTACACTTACAGCGACCTTTTCCAAATTTGATTTGGACATAATTCCAAATCCATCTGTTAGATTTCAGATCTCTAATTTTCGATGGAAATCTCTTTTCGATACGAATCCAACGGTTCCAGTTTTAGGAGAATCCAACGGTCGGACCTCCCGTAATGTCCATTCGAAGTCAACGGTCGAAATTCGTGAACTATCGCGGTGCGGCGCATTCAATTCAGGCCATTATAATATAAATATATATATATATATTGTCGATTTCCATTTAAAATTTATTTTATAAATCGTATCAAATTCATTTTCAAAATGATTTCAACTTCATATTCAATTTCAAATCAAAATTGAATATTCCATATCATCGATATTTAAATGATAGTATTTTCAAATATCAGATTTTGAAATCACTTCCTTTTTGATACTCATTATAAAAATGAATAAAATCGATATAAATATCGTTCACGTCTAAATGGCGTTAATCTAATCAACACAGCTTCATATATTTAAATATTTTCGTGCCAATCCCAAATCGGATATCAAAATCAGTTTTTGATCCTTTACTGAATATTATTTTAAAATATTTGTTATTTTAAAATATTCATTCTTTCTGAACTGGAATCAGACGCCGTCAATTACCATATGATGTTATTTATATGGATTTCTTACAACACATGTGTCGAAAAACAATGATAAACAATCAACCATCATCCAGAGTGCATTCTATACTACATAAGCATTAAATATAAATATTTTACGCTTATAACAGTCTGTCAACCAATCGATTGACATACAACTAAACAATTGGGATTAGTGTACGTCAAATATCATCCCAATACCCGTGAGGGGTTTCAATCAACAAATACAGATTTTATTTGTGTAGTTGGGCGATGTGTAAAATATATCATCCCAATCCATATCAGTAAAATGAGTGTACATAAATAAATCATCCGATTTGTAAATGAATATATATTTTATTTATTATACGTTAAAAATTGTATTTTTAATAATAAAATATTTTATTCAACACATGAATGTTTTTATTTTCCATTCCATATCACAAACCAAATTCACACAAAAAATCAATCCAAACACACAACCAAACAAGTCTTCCATGGTCTGTGGACGACGGGGAGCAGTTCATATACGCAGTTATAAAATAAATAAATGTGGAGAAATAATTTTAGTGATAAGTTCTCACCTTTGGTTTCCACTCCGCCATTCTTTATTTCTGAACGGTTCAGATTTGGATTTCATTCCCGTGCGTTGTGTCCCTCACCGTAATCCTAACGTAATCTGCTTTACACTGTTTATAGTAAAATCACATTTTTTTTATTATGATGTTTATATTAAAAATCACATTTCTATACTACTACCTCATATATAAAAATCATATATTTATAACGAGGTTATTTTAAATAAAAATCGCATTTTTATTTTAATGTAATTCATATAAAAATCACTTTTTTATACCGCTACTTCATATATAAAAATTATATTTTTATAACGCTTTTCAAATTATAAAAATCATATTTTTAATTCAATATAAATATAAAAATCATATTTTTATTTCAAATCTCTTTATATAAAAATCGAATTTTTATCCTAACATGATATATATAAAAATTAAATCTTTATCTTGCTATCATACATATGAAAATCGGATCTTTATCATGCTAGATTATATATAAAAATCAGATCTTAATCATGCTAGATTATATATAAAAATCAGATCTTTATCATGCTAGATAATATATAAAAATCGGATCTTTATCATGCTAGATTATATATAAAAATCGGTTCTTTATGTAATTAAAAATCGTAGCTTTACATTATAAAAAATCATATTTTCCTACTAATAAATACCATAATTTTATACTAATAAAAATTTAGATTTTTATACCATTAAATTCCTACTTTATATCGAAGAAAATAAATAAAACAAACAAACAAAACAAAAAACTCACTTTTGTCGTTCGACGGGGGAGGAGGGTTCATGGCTGTGCTGGGAGGCATCGGCGCTGGGCAAGGCTGACTGGCGGTGGGGCAATGGCGGGCTGGGCGGCGCGTTCTGGGCTTGGGTTTTCACGGGGTGGGGCTTAAAACAAGGAGAGAGAAGGGAGGGAAGAGAGGCGGCTGGGACGGAAGGGGGTGCGGCGGCCGGAGCGGTGGGACAGTGGCACGGCTAGAGGCGGCGTCGATCATCAATTAGGCTAGGGTTTTTTTTCTTTTTTTCTTTTGATCTGAAATGAAACGGGGAAAGGAGGGAGAGAAAAAGTGAAGAGGGGGAAAGGTTATATTATTATATTATTTTATTTTTATTTTTAATTCTAAAAAGTAACTATTTCATACGAACCCCAAATAAAACCCATCGACTGTCCTCCCCAGCTAATTACCCCCATTCCAAACATAATGGGATACGTTTCGTAGGCCAATTCAATTGTTTCGATCAGTTTTTGTTTAAATTACAATATGAATCAATACATATTTAATTTAAACGTACATTTCAATTTACGGGACTACATACTGACTCCAAAAATTACAGAAAAATTATTTCTGGCTTTATTTTGATGATACAGTCCTAACAAACTTATTTCGTTGAATTTGGAGATCGTTTGAAAAATGGTCATTTTCCAGCCGATTAAATTCAAACTGAAATTGGCAAACACGTTTTCTCTGACCACGCTCACATATTAATTCCAAAAATTATGCTATTTGGAATCTAGCAATAATTTGTCATTCCGGATCCAACATAAGTGGTTTCGTCGAAAACGGAGGTCATTTGCAAAATGGCTATTTTTAAGTGCCATATTTCAATAGCGACTATTCTGAATTTTCAACTGGACATAACTTTTTATTCCTGCTATGAAATTTGGATTTTTCTGATTTATTGGAAAGATATTTTCAAATAGATTCTAATATTTTTGGTTTCACTAAAATCCGGTCTATTTTGAATCCTGTACACTCATTGAGGTCATTTGCAAAATGGTTAGTTTTAAGTGCCATATTTCAAAAGCGACTATTCTGAATTTTCAACTGGACATAAATTTTTATTCCTGCTTTGAAATTTGGATTTTTCTGATTTGTTGGAAAGATATTATCAAATAGATTCTAATATTTTTGGTTTCACTAAAATACGGTCTATTTTGAATCTTGTACACTCATTTGAAATTTGAAATCGAATTTTCAAACTACCACGCCATTTTCAATTCCTTTTATAATTAAAATAAATATTTATATTCAAACTTCAATTCAAATAAATATATACATTCTAATTCTATTCAAAATAAATTTCTTGTTGTTATTATTTAAAATAAATCATTTTAAATATTCAAAATTCATTAAAATTGACAAAATAAAAATTTTAAATTGGTTCTGATTTTCCGTATTGTTACAATATATATATTATTTTCATTTCATATATATATATATATTTTATTCCATTTCATGTATATATATATTATTTTGACTTCTTATATATATAATTTTCATTTCATATATATATTTATTTTCATTTCATATGCATACTATTCACATTTCATATATATGTATATTATATATATCGCATATATATGTAATTCATTTCATATATATATTTATTTATTTTCATTTCATATATATATTATTCACATTTCATATATATATATATATATATTATTTTCATATCGCATATATTATTCATTTCATATATATATTTATTTTCATTTCATATATGTATTATTCACATTTCATATATATATATATATATTGTTTTCATATTGCGTATATATGTATTATTCACTACGCATATATATATTTTTCACATTTCATATATATATTATTTTCATATCGCCTATATATAGTTCATTTCATATATATATTATTTTCATTTCATATATATATATATATATATGTATGTATATATATATTTGTACATCACAATCACAGGACAATCAAATAAATCGTCCATGGTCTGTGGACGATAGGGAACAATTCATATATACAGTCATAAAATAAATAAGTGTACAAAAGAACTATAGTGAGAAGTTCTTACATTGGTTTCCACTCCGCCATTCTTTGATTGAAGATTTTTGTACTCTTTGGATTTAAATTTGCCCTTAATTCCGTTTTGCTCTGTTTTGGTTCTAGTCTGTTCTAAAATGCAGAGTTTGTTGATACGATCGCATTGCAACTGAAATCACTGAATTCTGTGTTCGTTTAAAGAAGTTACGACATTTTAAACGTTTGAGTAAATTAATGGTCATTAACACATAATTAAATAAATTAATTAGTTAATTAAACCATCCCTACCCTAATCGTTTCTCTTCCTCCTGAACACGGTCTCCTTCCAGGTTTTGATACTCAAACCCATGCAATCCACTTTGACCCAAAATCGCACACATCCCTAGGTGGTCTAACGATGATCAATCACCACCCTCCGAAAGCCACCAACGACACCTAGCTTCGCCTGCCACCCTATAGCGCTCGACCCCACCCGGCGCCGGAAAAAGGTCATCAAACTAAGCGACTTTGTGCCATGAGATCGCAAAATATACATCACCAGACACGATCTTAACCGTATGAATAGATAGCTCCCATGAATCTCTCCATGTTTTGTTTTGGAAATTTGACATAATTCAAAATGGATTGGGAATTTTTTTGGAGTTAAATTTCGGAGCATTCTAACCCTAAAATTCTGAACGGCAGCTTGGTTTTGAATGAGGTAGGGTTTAGGGGATTATATATATATATATTAAATATTATTTAATTCACTTCTAACTTGTTTATCGATCCGAACTCCAAATCAAACCCAGTGACTGACGCCCACATCTAAAAACCCCCATTCCAAACACAATGGGACCTGTCCCGTAAGCTAATTCTATCGTTTCGAACAGTTTTTATCAAAATTAAAATATAAATCAATACATATTGAATTTAAATGTACATTTTTAATGAATATTTATTTTTATTATAAAAGGAATTGGAAATGGCGCGATAGTTTGAAAATTCGATTCCAAATTTCAAATGAATGTACAGGATTCAAAATAAATCGGATTTTAGTAAAACAAGAAATATTTGAATTTCTTTAAAAATATCTTTCCAACGAATGTGAAAAATCCAGATTTCATAACGGGAACTGAATGTTATGTCCAGTTTAAAATTTAAAATAGCCGCTGTGGTATTTAATGTAATATAATAAGTAGCCATTTTTTGCAAATGACCTCCGTTTTCGATGAAACCACTTTTGTTGGATCCGGAATGTCAAATTATTATTAGCTTTCAAATTTCATAATTTTTGGAATTAATATGTGAGCATAGTAAATTTAAACGTGTTTTGACAGTTTAAATTTGAATTGAATCAACCAGAAAAAGTCCATTTTTCAAACGGTCTCCAAATTCGACGAAATTAGTTTTGTTAGGACTGTATCATCAAAACATAGCTAGATTTACTTTTCTGGAATTTTTGGAGTCAATATGTGGCCTAGGTAAATTAAAATGTACGTTTAAATTCAATATATATTGATTTATATTTTAATTTTGATAAAAATTGTTCGAAACGATAGAATTGGCTTACACGACATATCCCATTTTGTTCGGAATGGGGGTATTTAGTTAGGAGCGTCAGTCGTTGGGTTTGATTTGGAGTTCGGATCGATAAACAAGTTAGAAATGAATTAAGTAATATTTAACATATATATATATATATGTATGTATATATATAATCTCCTAAACCCTACCTCTTCAAAACCAGGCCGCCGCTCAGATTTCCAGGGTTAGAATGCTATGAAATTATACTCCAAAAAAATTCCCAACCCGCTTCGAATTAAGTCAAATTTACAAAAGAAAACATGGAAAGATTCATGGGAGCTATCTATTCATATGGTTAAGATCGTGCCTGGTGATGTACATTTCGAGATCTCGTGGCATGAAGTCGCTTAGTTCGATGCCCTTTTTCCAGCGCCGGGTGGGGTCAAGTGCCATGGGGTGGCAGGCGAAGCTAGGCATCGTCGGCGGCTTTCGGAGGATGGTGATGGATCATCGTTAGACCACTTAGGGATGCCTGCGATTTTGGGTCAAAGGGGATTACGTGGGTTCGAGTATCAGATCCTGGAAGGAGAGCATGTTTAGGAGGAAGAGAAACGATTAAGGTGGGGATGATTTAACTAAATAATTAATTTATTTAATTACGTGTTAATGACCATTAATTTATTCAAACAGTTAAAATGTCGTAATTTCTTCAAATGAACACAGAATTCAATGATTTCAGTTGCAATGCGATCGTATCAACAAACTCTACATTTCAAAACTGACTGAAACCAAAATGGAATTAAGGGCAAATTTAAATCCGAACAGTACAGAAATCTTTAGTCAAAGAATGGCGGAGTGGAAACTAATGTGTGAACTTCTCATTATAGTTTTTTTGTACAGTTATTTATTTTATGACTGCATATATGAACTTTTCCCTGTCGTCCACAGACCATGGACGATTTATTTGATTGTGTTGTGATTGTGATGTACAAATATATATATATATATATATATATATATATGAAATGAAAATAATATATATATGAAATGAATTATATATATATGCGATATGAAAATAATATATATATGAAATGTGAATAATATGTATATGAAATGAAAATAAATATATATATATGAAATGAATAATATATATATATGCGATATGAAAATAATATATATGAAATGTGAATAATATATATATATATATATATATAATGAATATATATATATGAAATGAATTATATATATATATGCGATATGAAAATAATATATATATGAAATGTGAATAATCTATATATGAAATGAAAATAAATAAACAAATAAATATATATGAAATGAATTATATATATAAGAAGTGAAAATAATATATATATATATGAAATGGAATAAAATATATATATATATATATGAAATGGAAATAATATATATATGAAATGGAATAAAATATATATATGAAATGAAAAAATATATATATGAAACGGAAAATAATATATATATAAAATCAATTATATATTTATAAGAAGTGAAAATTGTATATATATATAAGAAGTGAAAATAATATATATATATATATATATATATATATATATATATGCAATGGAAACAATATATATATAAATGAAATGGAAATAATATATGTATGAAATGTGAAAAATTTATATATGCGTAGTGAATAATATATATATATGGAATGTGAATTATATACACATATATGAAATGTGAATAATATATATATATATATATATGTGAAGTGTGAATGAAATAAATATTGATTGGTTAAAAATATTATTTTTAACATATATATGAGATGTATAAAATTGTCATGTAATGGAATGTTCAATTTTGATTTGAATTTGGAAAATCAAATTGAAATCGTTTTTAAAATGAATTTATAATGGAATATTCGATTTTGATTTGAAATTGAAATGGAAGTGGAAATCGTTTTTAAAACGAATTTAAAACGATTTATAAAATTCGTTTTAAATGGAAATCGACGAATTATATATATATATATTATATATTTAATGGCCTGAATAGAACGCGCCGCGCCGCGGTAATTCGCGAATTTCGACCATTGACTTCGAATTGACATTACGGGAGATCCGACTATCGGATTCTCCTAAAACTGGAACCGTTGGGTTCGTATGGAAAAGAGCTTTCCAATGAATATAAGAGATTTGAAATCTAATGGTTGGATTTGGAATTAGTCCAATTCAAATTTGGAAAAGGTCGCTGTAAGTGCAGTTCGATGACCGTTTATGGAAATGGACTGTACGGGCCTTGATAAAATTATTAAAAATATTGATAATTTGTGTAAAATCATAATAAATGATTTGAAAAGACTTGGGGTGAAATTTACACATTTATAAAGATAAAAATATATTTATATCAAATTGAACTAGTTATTAACTAGATTAATAATCCAATAATTTTTAAATAAATAAATTAGACTAGAAATGGTTTTAAAATAACCATAACTTCCAATATATGAATTGGAATGGATTTGAATCAAAATTATCTTCGGAATATTTCGATATTTGATTCCGTGATTATACAGATATTATGGAGGGATTTGAAAGATATATGTATATCGTTATACCTAATACGATATTTGTTGATTTCAGAATTTGATATTGAATATAAGCTGATATCATTTTCTATTCAGAGCCTTGTATTTAATATCAAATTGGATTTTAGGTTTGCCGTGAACTATGTTTAAATGATATTAGTTCTTTAACCTGAGTAAAAGCAAGATTAATTTCCAGAAAGTTGAACAATCAATAAGAAATGATTTTAGAGATTGAAACCAAACTGGAGTTTGAATAAATCTTTAATTAGATTGTGAATGTATAGGTGGTAATTAAATTACCAAAACATGAAATGTGACAGAACCTGTAACAACCCGGAAAATCTGAGCCAGTTTAAATTTTTTTAATTTGGCTATTTTAGTGGATTTTAAATATTTAAAATAAATTATTTTAAATAATAACGATGAAAATTATGTTTGAATCAACGTTTGAAAATAAACATAATTATTTTTAATTATAAACAAGGCCTAAAATGGCGCGGTAGTTTCAAATTTTGAATTCAAACTTTGACTGACAATACCAAGTGCAAAATAAAAAGGATTTTAGTGAAACCAAAAATATTTAAATCTGTTTATGATTATCTTTCTAAGGAATCTGAAAAATCAAAATTTCGTAGTGGGAATCAAAAGTTATGGCCAAATGAATTTTCAGAAAGGCCGTTATAGAATTTATATAGCCCGTGAAAATTGCCATTTTGCAAACGACCTCGGAATTCGACGAAACCACTTTTGTTGGATCCAGGATGTCAAATTATTGCTAGGTTTCAAATTCCATAATTTTTGAAGTTAATATGTGAGCGTGGCAAAAGGAAAATGTGTTTGGTTGATTTCAGTTAAATTGGATCGACCAGAAAAGGGCCATTTTTCAAACAGTCAAAGAATTCGACGAAACTAGTTATGTTGGGACCGAATCGTCAAAACATAGCTAGGTTTATTTTTCTGGAATTTTTGGGATCAGTATGTGGCCCCGGAAAATTGAAATGTACGTTCAAATTGAATATTGAATGCTTTATATTTTAATTTGAAGGAAAACTGACTAAAACAGTCGAATGGGCCTACGAAACATATCCCATTGTGTTCGGAATGAGGGTATTTAGCTAGGGACGACAGTCGTTGGGTTTGGAGTTAGTATGTTAAGAGGGGTATTTTTGAAAATTAAAAATATATAAATAAAAGAAAGAACCCATTGGCCAATCACAATTCTCGAGCCCCTTCTCTCTCCCCGATTCCCTTAAATCTCAACGGCGAAAAGTGCTCCCCGCTTCCCGATCGATTTCTAGCCGCCACGATCATCAAACCCCCTACAACCGTTGAGTTTTCTAAAGCCCTCACTCCCCTCTTCAAATCAACCCCGTCTACACCCCGTCTCATCGCTCCTACATCGAGAACGAGGTCCTAAAAGATCCGGCCTTCATTGCGCTGCCGCCAGTGATTCAGGCCGTCGAGTGGGGCCCTCTTACCATCGACAGGCGCGCCTTTCCAGATTCTAGGCCGTGGTCAAGCCCGATTCCAACATCGTGCAACCGGTCGTGCTAAAAATCAAAACCTAGTGTTGATGAAATCGCTGAAAGTAACGGCCAGGTTTTATTTTAAAGGCCATAACACTTTTAAGTGTTGTAAACCATGATTTTCAAATAAAAATCATATCTTTTTGTTGTGTTGTCGAAATCCAGTGGAACAAGAGACACCAAGACCGCGCGGACGTCTTCTACATTTTAGAAGAGACCGGATATTTTTCTGAGCCATCTACAATTTTTGGAGGAGTGGAACCTAATGTGAGATTTCTGAATTATAAATGATATGGAAACAATGATGCATAAATTATATAGTCGACGTATGAGTTATATAAGCGTTGTATACCTCATGTATAAGCGTTGTATAAGTTATATGTTCGATGTATATGTAATAACCCAGAAATGCGAGCCAGTTTAAAATTTTTATTTTGGCAATTCTAGCGAATTTTCTATATTTAAATGAATTATTTTAAATAATATCAACGAAAATTTAATTTGAATATAATTCGAACATATATATTATATACGTCGTCGTTAGAATATAAATAATTATATATAATTATAAATAGAATTGAAAATGGCGCGGTAGTTCGATAATTCGATTTCAAACTTCGATTGAATGTACCGGGTTCAAAATAAACCGGATTTTAGTGAAACCAAAAATAATAGGATCTAATTGAGAATATCTTTCCAACGAATCCAAAAAATCGAAATTTCATAGCGGGAATCAAAAGATATGTCCAGTTGAAAATTCTGAATAGTCGCTATGAAATTCAGGCCCTGAAAAATGGAAATTTTACAAATGACTTTGAATTTCGACGAAACCACTTTTGTTGGATCCGGGATGTCAAATTATTGCTAGATTCCAAATTTCATAACTTTTCGAATCAATTTGTGAGCGTGGCAAAGGAAAACGTGTTTGACCAGTTTTAGTTGATTTTAATCGACTGGAAAATGGCCATTTTTCCAATGGTCTCATAATTCGACGAAACTAGTTTTGTTAGGACCGTATCGTCGACACGAAGCTAGAAAATATTTTTCTGGAATTTTTCGAGTTAGTATGTGACCCCGGTAAATTGAAATGCGCGTTCAAATTCAATATATAGAGTTATATGTTGACTTTGACGGAAACTGATTGAAACGGTCGAATTAGCTTATGGTACATATCCCATTGTATTCGGAATGGGGGTGAAACGCTATGGACGACAGGCGGTGGGCCTCGTTTCGAGTTCGGATTAAAAGTCAACTTAAAGGAGAATTAAAAATAATTAAATATAATAACACCTCACCCCTCTTTCTCTCTCTTTCTCCTCTATTCAGATCGAACGAAAAAAAAGAAAAAAAAAGGAAGAGGAGCTCGACGATGAGCCGCCCCCCCCCCCCCCCGCCCCCCCAGCGGCGCGCCGCCGCGCCTCAGGTGGTCGCGCCCCCTCCATCTTCCCCTTCTTCTCCTTCGTCGCCTCCTTCTTCTCTCCCCTTCCTGTTCTTCAAATCGACCGAGACTAAACCCCCGCGTGCCTGAAGACAGCCGACGTGGACCCCCTTCCTCCAGCCCTCCGATGCACAGCTGACGTCCCCCCCCCCCTTCGCAGTAAAACCGAATAGTAAGTCCTTTAATTTAATTTCATTTTTATATATTAAGGCACTATGTTTTAATCCGATGTTCATATAAATAAAGAAGCGATTTTTCTATGATGTTCATATAAATAAAGAAGCGATTTTTCTATGATGTTCATATAAATAAAGATCAAATTTTTATAGTGTTAAAGATCGAATTTTTATGGTGTTAAAGAAGAGATTTTTAAAGTGTTAAAAACGAAAATTTTAAAGTGTAAAGACGAGATTTTTAAAAGGGTTAAAGGCTCGATTTTTGGTGATTTGAGATTCGATTTTTATACATATAAAAATCCGATTTTTATGTGAGTAGCGAGGTAAAGATTTGATCTTTACATATGTAGCGAATAAAAATATAATTTTTATACTAGTGGCATATTTAAAATATGATTTTTATTCATGTAGAGTAATAAAAATATAATTTTTATAACGAAGTGAAGATAAAAATTCGATTTTTATATATATGAGGTGAAGATAAAAATTCGACTTTTATATATAGGAGGTGAAAATAAAGATGTGATCTTTATAGAAGTAACAATATAAAAATATAATTTTTGTACTATAGAAAGAAAAAAATGTAATTTTTATAAAGTAGAATTATAAAAATACGATTTTTATATTGTATGGATAGAAAAGGCGAAATCTTTATATAGAGAATAGCGTGATAAAAATATAATCTTTATTATATGAACGCCAATGTAAAAATTGAATTTTTATCCATATGGAGTGATTATAAAAATATGATTTTTATATACATAGCAAGAATATAAAAATGTGATTTTTATATATGTAGTGGCTACGGGCAACGAAAGTGACAAAAGGCGAGAACGGCGATGATTCCCTACAAAAGAAGAGTCGTGGAGTTGGGATAGCTTTGGTGAGAATTTCTCACTTTAAATTTCTTTTTCTAGTTATATATATATATATATATATATATATATATATACACACTAGGATGCAGACGGTGCTTAGCAGCACCCGACACCCGTCGTCCACAAACCATGGACGGCTTGTATGCTTGTTTGATGTGTTGTGAAATTTGTTTGTGTTGTTGATGTGAAATCGATAATAAAATGTAGATGGTTGAAATAAATTAATTATCGTTAAAAATATAATTTTTAACGTGAAAGTGAATAAATAAATATTTATAAACAAATCGGCCGATTTGTTTATATACACTGATTTGGCTGATATTGATTGGGTCGATAAATTTTACACATCGCCCAACTGCACAAATAAAAATCTGTGTTTGTTGATTTGAAACCCCATATGGGTGTTGGGATGATATTCGGGTACACTAGTCCCAATTATTTAATTGTATGTCGATCGATTGGTCGACAGACTGTGTAAGCGTTGATTATTTATATTTGATGCTTATGCAGTTGTGTGGTGCACTTTGGATGATGGTTGATTGTTTATAGTTGCTATAATATACATATGTTGTATAGAACCCATATAATTAATGTTATATGGTAATTGATTGGGCCTCATTCCAATCGGGAAAATAATGAATATTATAATAGAAAATTCATGTATTGAATATAAAAATAGTCACGTGTTGATGATATTTATGTGTTGAAACTATTCATGTGTTGAGTAAAATATTTTAACAATAAAATTTACATCTTTATCATATTTAAAATTAGAACTACTTTACGGTTGAAGTCTAATTGCAAATCAAACGATAGATACCATAATTTTATAAAATATATTACATAACAAAAATAGTCGTGTGTTGACAGTACTCATGTGTTGAGATTAGTCGTGTATTGAAAAAATATAGATTCATGTGTTGAATAGAATAAATATTCATTTGTTGAATAGAATAACGAATTATGGAAATATATAAGCCGTGTTGATTAGAGTTGCGCTATTTTGACGTGAACGATATTTATATCGATTACATTCGTTTTTAAGATAAGTATCGAAAAGGTAGTGATTTCAAAATATAACGTTTTGAAAATATTATCATTTATATAGTAATGATACGAAATATTCAATTTTGATTTGAAATTGAATATAGAGTTGAAATGGTTTTGAAAACGAATTCAAAACGATTTATAAAATACATTTTAAAAAGGAAATCGACGAAATATATAATATATATATATTATATATATAATGGCCTGAATAGAACGCGTCGCGCCGCGGCAGTTCGTGAATTTCGACCACTGACTTCGAACTGATGTTGCGGGAGATCCGACCTGTGAAAACCCGCAACTTCCCCGTAAAGGAAAGCGACGGATAGTTCGAGAACAAGCCACAAAATAGAACGCATACAAGAGAACTTTTCATTGTATATTACAACAATGCATCAGAATACAAGAATATACAGAGTATAAATGAATATTACACAGAAATATCAGAGATTTAAATTACATTTAAATACATAGCAGCGGAAAATAATACAATACACAACTAGAAGAGATATACAGATACAAAGCTTTCCGGATATCGTTCCAGCTGTAAACCAGGATCCTGTGAATATAAATCTGCAAAACCAAAACTACTAGCTGCCCGTGTCAAAATAGGGGCACCCAGAGTTTAGGTTAAAACAATAAACTCCAGGTCAGTCATGGGACTGGTGTGAGAACTAAAACAGTTGTAAATCTTTATTTTTAAAGTTAGGCAAATTAAGGGACCACGCCGTATAACACGGAACGGGTTTCCTCCCAAGAATACCAGTGCATATAAGTAAACAGCGCAATGCTTTTCTAAAAAATGAAGCTATTATAAGACCCAGGTCCCATCACACAATGCAACGCAGCCGAGGATAGGGTTTTCCCTTATAATAGCCAAACATGCTTAGTACGGTTAAAACAAATCGTTTGATACTGTAGTCAGTGCATAGTGTATAAAACAACTTCAAATCATAAGTATCAATCATAGGCGGCATGAGCGCCCCATCCCACTATGTCGCCATATATAGGATTACAACTAAAACCGCAAAGTCACGTATTTGGAAATTGGATTTCCCTCTATGAACCGAGGCAAAAGATAGTCCTCAACCGATTCGAGACAATCTAGCTTACCATGTCTCAGGAACAGCCGCAACTGCCCCCTGGATCGTCAGGGCCGGTCCACCGATGTGGATTATTATGCCTGAACAATACGTCTCCCCGCCCTTTGGGGCGCAAACGAGCCAACGAATGACTCTATCGGACCCGGATCGTCCGATCAAACCGAGGCGCCTCGCAACAGCAACAACCACATAAGTCAAACTCATCAGGGCGTGTAAAACCACTGACGCCACTTTTAGCTAGAAAGAAACGCAAGTCCTCCCTGAGGTCCATCTCCCGTTTTTGGTTCATACCGGGTGTGATACTCGCGAATCAACGTTACACAAAGCTACGCCACACAAGGCCGTGCTTTGATCATCAACCACAAGACTTTGCTTTTCAACAGAAGCCTTGATCATTTGCCACTTAGGCATGCCACACAGGAAATTCACTCCATGCGATTGATATCCATCAATATATAACCCCTGAGCTCATACGTCTCAGAGAAGGGCGTTAAGCAAGAGAATAAATTCTCTGCCGCCAAAAAAATATATATTTAATAGAGATCAATCACACGGACTAAAATCCAATGTCAGACACACAGTCCATTTACAAGTCCGTTCTCGGGCTGAACGAAACCGGAGGCACCTAGTACCTCGCATATCCATCGACCTCCAAGTACGTCTGGACGATCACTAACTATTTCCATCTTCTTGGGTGTACAGCCCAATCAAGATCATCAGTAATCACCCAAACGACGTGAAGACCTCCGGTCTTCGACCATCGTCTTCATCTTCGACTTATCGTCGTATCAGTTATTCAGAATGGGATAAACCCGGTCTTTCCGAATAACTCGCGTATATTTTAAATAAGTGTTACACAAACACAACATACGCCTCATTCCAATTTATCAGTCACTAACCGTAAATTAATCAAGAGAATAATTTCCCAAATATTAACCCCGAAGGCCGAAACCAACATCAGATCAATATCCAGAAAACCATTCTGCTTAGCTAACCGACAGTTAGTTTCTGATTTCACATTCATAGGGAAAGGTTCCCATTAATTTTATCCAAGATAAATTCCTGAATTTATTCTCTAATCTTCCTTTGAATTTCGATTCAAATTAGTCGGGATTAACGAAACTTACCGAAGTAATCATTTGTTTTTAATTTCCCTATCCCAACCTATTCACCCCATGAAGTAAAACTGGTTATACTTCATATCTAACACCACAGTGTTATCGGTAAATTTAATTACCATTTCACGTTCAAATCTAATTAAAGATTTAACTATCGCCTGGAGCAAAACTGGTGATACTCCATTCTCGATCATTTCAATCTAATTAAAGATTCATTAAAACTCCACTTAGTTTTAATCTTCGACTGGGTTAAAGAATCAGTGTCATTTAAAACACGGTTCACGATAAACCCAAAATCACATTCATTAATTATCGGATTGAAGAACGAGTGTTATCTAAAACACTGTTCACGATAAACCCAAAAATCATTCCATTAATTATTGGGTTAAAGAACAAGTGTTATTTAAAAACACTGTTCACGATAAACCCAATATCAATATCAATTCAATTCCAATTAAATATTATTGAATTGGTACACTTCATTAAATCTAAATAAAAAGATTTAATCTTTTCTCAACTGGGTTCAAGAACAGTGTTAGTGAAGACACCATTCACGACAAACCCAAATCACATTTGATATTCAATACAAGGCTCTGAATAGAAAATATACCGGCTTATATTCAATATCAAATTCTACGACTAACAAATATCGCATTAGAAATAACGATATATATATATATCTTTCAAATTCCCATAACAATATCTGTATCATCACGAAATCCAACATCGAAATATTCCAAAGGCAATTTCGATTCAAATCCATTCCAATGCAATCATTGGAAATTCTGGTTATTTTCAAAACCATTTCAAATTCAATTTATTTATTTTTAAAAATAAATAGAATTGTAATTCTAGTTCAAAACTAGTTCATTTCGATAAAAATCTATTTTTATCTTTTCAAATATGGAGTTTTTCATCCCAATTCTTTCTAAATCATTTCTTATGATTTTACACAAATTATTACTATTTTTAATAATTTTATCAAGGCCCGTACAGTCGATTTCCATCAACGGCCATCGAACTGCACTTACAACGACCTTTTTCAATTTTGATTTGGACGTAACTCCAAATCCAACCATTAGATTTCAAATTTCTAATGTTCGTTAGAAAGCTCTTTTCGATACGAACCCAACGGTTCCAGTTTTAGGAGAATCCGACGGTCGGATCTCCCGTAATGTCCGTTTGAAATAAATGGTCGAAATTCACGAACTGCCGCGGCGCAGCGCGTTCTATTCAGACCATTATATTATATATATATATATATAATATATATATATAATATACTTCGTCGATTTCTATTTAAAACGAATTATATAAATAGTTTTAAAATCGTTTCAAAAGCAATTTCAACTTTCTTTTCAATCCAAATCAAAATTGAATTCTCCTTTATAAATTCGTTTTAAAATTCATTTCTATTCAATTCAAATTTCAATTCAATTTGAATTCATTTCAATTCGCTTTCAATTCAATTTGAATTCGTTTATAATTCAATTCATTTCGAAATCGTTTTCAATTCAATTTGAATTCGTTTTCAATTCAATTCATTTCGAAATCGTTTTCAATTCAATTTGAATTCGTTTTCAATTCAATTCATTTCGAAATCGTTTTCAATTCAATTTCGTTTCAAAATGAATAAAATCGATATAAATATCGTTCACGTCAAAATGGCGTCAATCTAATCAACACGGCTTCATAAATTTCTATTTTCAAATATTCTATTTCAAATATTTCTTTTTCAAAATAGTTGTTATTATCAAAATATTTCGTTCAACACATGACCAATCCCAATGGATGAGTACTGTCAACACATGAACCTTTATTTTATATTGATAAAGATGTAAATTTTATTACTAAAATATTTCGTTCAACACATGACCAATCTCAATGGATGAGTACTGTCAACACATGAACCTTTATTTTATATTATAAAGATGTAAATTTTATTACTAAAATATTTCGTTCAACACATGACCAATCTCAATGGATGAGTACTGTCAACACATGAACCTTTATTTTATATTATAAAGATGTAAATTTTATTACTAAAATATTTCGTTCAACACATGACCAATCTCAATGGATGAGTACTGTCAACACATGAACCTTTATTTTATATTATAAAGATGTAAATTTTATTACTAAAATATTTTGTTCAACACATGACCAATCTCAATGGATGAGTACTGTCAACACATGAACCTTTATTTTATATTATTCTTTATTTTTCAAATTGGAATGAGGCCCAATCAATTACCATATAAAGTTAATTATATGGATTTTCATGCATTACACACATATAATAGCATTGAAAAATAATCAACCATCAACCAAAGTGCACTACACTATATAAGCATCAAATATAGATATCTAACGCTTATAACAGCCTGTCAATCAATCGATCGACATATTTAATCATTCAGGATGAGTGAACTTCATATTTCATCCCAACACCCGTGTGGGGTTTCAAACGATCCAACAAATATTTTATTCGTACAGTTGGGCGATGTGTAAAATTTATCGACCCAATCAATGTCCTTCAAATAGGTGTACATAAACAAACCGTCCGGTTTGTAAATGAATATTTGTTTATTCACATTCACATTAAAAATTATATTTTTAACGATAAAATATTTTATTCCAACATATGAATTTCTATTCAGTTCATTCTTTGAATAAAATGATATTTTTATTTTTCTAACATATTTTAGAAAATTTCGGCGGCATAACAGCACGATACTAGAAACGGGACGAGGCCTAGCCTTATCCCCGGTCTAGTGAAGGCCCACGCCATTCACACATCAATCAATCCATTCCATTGCACCAAACAATTCAAATTCAATCAAATCCTCTAACTAATTTATGTAACCAAACAAACAAACAAGTCCATGGTCTGTGGACGATTGTGTCGGGTGCTACTAAGCACCGTCTACATCCTAGTATATATATATAACTAGAAAAAGAATTTGAAAGGTGAGAAGTTCTCACCGAAAGCTATCCAAACATCTTGACTCATCTTTGATATAAATCTTCTTCATTCTCGCTTTTCTGTTACCTTCGTTGTCCGCTTTCACTACCTATGTAAAAATCGAATTTTTTACTTCGTTATTCCATATATAAAAATCATATTTTTATTTCGAAGTTCAATATATAAAAATCATATTTTTACTACGAAGTTCAATATATAAAAATCATATTTTTATTTCGAAGTTCAATATATAAAAATCATATTTTTATTTCGAAGTTCAATATATAAAAATCATATTTTTATTTCGAAGTTCAATATATAAAAATCATATTTTTACTTCGATGTTCAAGTATAAAAATCATATTTTTATTTCGATGTTCAATATATAAAAATCATATTTTTACTTCGAAGTTCAATATATAAAAATCATATTTTTACTTCGAAGTTCAATATATAAAAATCATATTTTTACTTCGAAGTTCAATATATAAAAATCATATTTTTATTTCGATGTTCAATATATAAAAATCATATTTTTACTTCGAAGTTCAATATATAAAAATCATATTTTTACTTCGATATGATATAGATAAAAAAAATTCTATTTTTTTACATCGATGTTCATATAATAAAGATTATATTTTTATCACGCTATTCTTCATATAAAAATTTCGCCTTTTCATTTTATAAAAATACGACCTTTCATATTATAAGAATATTAATTTTCATATAATAAAAATCTATATTTTCTAATTATAAAAATATAAACTTTATAACTTAAAAATCTGACCTTTATACAAATATCTTAACTTTAAATACATAAAAACTTAATTTTTATCATGTTAACATAAAAAAAACAGCTCCTTTTTCTTTCCTTAATGAAAATCAACGCTTTCCTTCATAACAATGTAATTTATAAAAAATAAAAGAGGGGGAAGAACTCACTGATTTGGAGAGGGGGAGCCTACGGTGGTTGTGGTGGCGGTCAGAGGGCGGCACGGGGTGGTCAGGTGGCGCCTGATGTCGGGTGGCGCAGTGGTTGAGCTGCGGAGGAGGGTGCATCGGCTTAACAGTGGTTTGGAGGGGGGCGTTTAATCGGGGAAGAGGAGAGAGAATCGAGAAGAGGATGGGGGTGTGGACTGGTGGAGCTTCGGCGCTAGAGGAGCGGCGCGGCGATGGCGTCGCTGCAGGTGGGGGCGACCTCGAGATCCGGCGGTTCTTCCATTTTTTTTCTTTTCCGATTCGAAATGAATCGTGGGGGGGGGGGGGGGGGGGAGGGGCAGAGTGGATGTAGGTGGAGGGAGAGAGAAATTAAAATTTTAATTTATTTAATTAATTTATTTTCAAAAAGTTGACTTTTACATACGACCTCGAAACGAGGCCCACCGCCTGTCGTCCATAGCGTTTTACCCCCATTCCGAACACAATGGGATATGTATCGCAAGCTGATTCGACTGTTACAATCAGTTTCCGTTGAATTTACATTTAAATCATTATATTGAATTTTAAACGTACATTTCAAATTACCGGGGTCACATACTAACTCTAAAAATTCTCGAAAAATATTTTCTAGCTTCGTATTGACGATACGGTCCTAACAAAACTAGTTTCGTCGAATTCTGAGACCGTTAGAAAAATGGCCATTTTCCAGTCGATTAAAATCAACTGAAACTGGTCAAACGCGTTTTCCTATGCCACGCTCACATATTGATTCGAAAAATTATGAAATTTGGAACCTAGCAATAATTTAACATCACGGACCCAACAAAACTGGTTTCGACGAAATCCGAGGTCGTTTGCAAAATGTCCATTTTTAAGGGCCTGAATTCCATAGCGACTATTCAGAAATTTCAACTGGACATATCTTTTGATTCCCGCTATGAAATCTCGATCTTTCGGATTCGTTGGAAAGATATCATCAATTAGATCCTAATGTTTTTGGTTTCACTAAAATCCGGATTGCTTTGCACTCGGTACATCCAATTGAAGTTTGAAATCGAATTATCGAACTACCGCGCCATTTTCAATTCTATTTATAATTATATATAATTATTTATATTCCTACGACGACGTATATAATATATACGTCGAATTCAATTGTAAACATTTTTCTCGTCGATATTATTTAAAATAATTCATTTTAAATAATCAAAATTCGCTAAAATTGCCAAAATAAAAATTTTAAACTGGCCCAGATTTTCGGGTTGTTACACGACCGTCGGATTCTCCTAACACCGGAACCATTGGGTTCGTATCGAAAAGAGCTTCCCAATGAATATTAGAAATTTGAAATCTAACAGTTGGATTTGGAATTATATCCAAATCAATTTCAAAAAAGGTCGTTGTAAGTGCAGTTCGATGGTCGTTGTTGGTAATTGACTGTACAGGCCTTGATAAAACTATTAAAAATATTAATAATTTGTGTAAAATCATAATATATGGATTGGAAAGAACTGGAATGAAAAACTCCATATTTGAGAGGATAAAAATAGATTTTTATCGAAATGAACTAGTTTTGAACTAGAATTAAAATCAATTTATTTTTGAAATAAATAAATTGAATTTGAAAGTGATTATAAAAATAATCAATATTCCGAATACGTGAATTGGACTGGAGTTGAATCGAAATTATCTTCGGAATATTTCGATGTTGGATTTCGTGACTATACATATATTGTTATGGGAATTTGAAAGATATATTTTATATCGTTATTTCCAATACGATATTTGTTGGTTTCAGGATTTGATATTGAGTATAAGCCAGTATATTTTCTATTCAGAGCCTTGTATTTAATATCAAATGTGATTTGGGTTTGTCGTGAATGGTGTCTTCATTAACACTGTTCTTAAGCCCAATAAGGAAAAAGATTAAATCTTTCTATTTAGATTTAATGAAGCGTATCAATTAAATAATATTTAATTGGAATTGAATTTGAATTGGTTTTTGGGTTTATCGTGAGCAGTGTTTTGAACAATACCTGTTCTTTAACCCGATTAACAATAGAGTGTGATTTTGGGTTTGTCGTGAATAGTGTTTTAGATGACATTGGTTCTTTAACCCAGTTAAAGGCAGGATGTTGATTTTTAAAAAGATTAAAACTAGTAGAGTTTTAATGAATCTTTAATTAGATTAAAATGTTAATTGATAATTTTAATTATCAAATCTGAAAGGTGATCGAGAATGGAGTACCACCAATTTTGCTCCAAAACGATAGTTAAATCTTTAATTAGATTTGAACGTGAAATGGCGATTAATTTTACCGATAACACAGTGATGTTAGATATGGAGTATTACCAGTTTTGTTCCATGGGATAAATAGGTTGGGATTGGGAAATAAAACAAATAATTACTTCGGTGTGGTTCGCTAATCCCGACTAGTTTGAAATGATATCCAAAGAAAGATTAAAAAATAAATTTAGAAGAATTTATCTTGGATAAAATTAATGGGAACCTATTCCCTAAAAATGTGATTTTGTGAATAAAAGAATATTCTGAATTGGAATGAGGCGTTTGTTGTGTTTGTGTAACATTTGTTTATCATATACGTGGGTTATTCAGAAAGGCCGGGTTTATACCCATTCTGAATAACCGATTCGACGAGATGTCGAAGATGAAGACGGTGGTTGAAGGCCGGAAGTCTCTACATCGTTTGGGTGATTACTGATGATCTCGATTGGGTTGTACACCCAAGATGAAGGAAACAGTTGCTGATCGTCCAGACGTACTTGGAGATGGATGGATATGCGAGGAAAGTGCCTCTGGTTTCGTTCAGACCTAGAACAAACTTGTAAATGGATTGTGTGTCTGACATTGGATTTTATTCTGTGTTGATTGATCTCTATTAAATATACATCTGTTTGGCGGCGGAGAATTTATTCTCTTGCTTAACGCCCTTCTCTGAGACGTACGAGCTCAGAGGTTGTATATCGATGGACATCAGTCGCATGGAGTGAATTGCCAGTGTGGCACGCGTAAGTGGCAATTGATCAAGGCTTATGTTGAAAAGAAAAGTCTTGTGGTTGATGATCAAAGAACAGCCTGTGTGGCGTAGCTTTGTGTATAACGTGAATTCGCGAGCCTCAAACCTCGATATGAGTCAAAAACGGGAGACGGACCGCTGGGAGAGCACGACGTTTCTTTCTAGCTAGGGTGGTGTCAGTGACCTACCAGCCCTGACATTTATATACTTTTCACCCGTGTGGTTGTTGGAATGCGAGGCGCCTCGGATATAGGTCTGTAAGGACCGGGAAACGTGTGTTCAGGAATTGCCAATCCTCAAAAGTAAGAGAGGATCGACCCAGCCGATTCCAAGGATCAAAGTGGGGTCCTGGGACATTTGCTAGAGTGTCTCGAACGGAGAGGAGCTTGCTTCTTGCCTCGACTCATGATGGAAATCCAATTTCCAATACGTGATATTGCGGTTTTAATTGTAGTACTAGTATGGCGACATGATAGATGGTACCCATGCAGCCTATGATTGATATTTATGATTGAATTGTTTTAACACTATACACTTATAATAGTATCAAGTGATTTTTTTTAAACGTAGCAAGCATGTTTGGCTATTATAAGGGAAAACCCTATCCTCCGACTTGCGTTGCATTGTGTGATGGGACCTGGGTCTTATAATAGCTTCATTTTTCCAAAGAGCATTGCGCTGTTTTGTTATATGCACTAGTATTCTTGGGAGGAAACCCGTTCCGTGTTATACGGCGTGGTCCCTTGAATTACTATCTTTTAAAGTAAAGTTTTAAATAACTGTTTTAGTTCTCACACCAGTCACATGACTGACCTAGAGTTTATTGTTTTAACCTAAACTCTTGGTGCCCCTATTTTCTACACGGGCAGCTAGTAGTTTTGGTTTTGCAGATTTGTATTCACTGGATCCTGATTTACAGCTGGAACGATGCTCGGAAAGCTCTGTATCCGTGTATCACTTTCAGTTGTGTTTTGTATATTTTTCCACTGCTATGTAATTTATTGTAATCTCTGATATATGTTGAATGTAATTTATTCATTTATACTCTGTATATTCTTGTATCTGATGGAATTGTTGTAATAACAATGAAATGTTCTTCCGTCTGCGTTCTATTTTGTCTTGTCCTCAACACAATCTGTGCTTTCCTTCACGGGGAAGTTTAGGTCGTGTCAGTTTGGTATCAGAGCTTTGGTTTACAGAGCTCGAGAACAAGACACATTAGAACCATACAAAAGAATTCATCAGATATTGGATTAGTAATATCCAATTAGAATGACTCGTTAGAGATAGGATCAGTAGTATCCTAGAACGAGTGTGAAGAGTATATTTTTCAAATGAAAACAATATTGTTTTAAAAATTTAAATCGCTTTGTACGTATTTGAATATTTATTTATTTTGAATATGGACAATCGAGTATATAAAGATTTCGCGTATACGCGTCATGAACGTATATTCGAAGTTTTGATATACTAGATAGATATAGGATCACACTCTAGTTGCCCGAGGATGGTTCTGATAATGCTGCAGCGTTACCAGTATTTATTTTCGAGTGACGAAGGTGTGATTTCTATATATTTCCATTAGACTGGTGTGAGAACCAAAATATAGCTAGAATTCATTGTTGTGATTTGGCATCAAAAACATGATTTTCTGTATATGTATCAAAATTATGAATTTGAAACGTTAATCCACTAATTGATTGATGGTTGTGTTGTTTGTTTATTTGTTTGGTAATTTTGAACCATTTAGCCTAATTGAATCAAATATTGAATTGTTTGAAAATTGGTCATATTTGCTCGCATATACACGTACTTACATTGAACAGGTCATAGCAAGGAGGCTAGAGCAGAAGAATAAAATTTGTTTGCCCGACAAATAGGTACATGTTTACCATAATTTACTATTTTGTTTCGGTGATGATGATTTTATGAGCCGATTGTCTAGCTGCTTGGCTTTTTCTTTTTCTTTTTGAGATCAGAAGGCCTATATGGCAATTTCGGGATTTTCCCGGTGCTCCTGGTGCAGGGGAGGTTATGGCAAAAATTTTCGAAAATTTAGGGTGTTAGCCAAATTTTTGAAAAATTTGAAAAGTTCTTAGAAACTGAAAAGTTGAAGAACTTAAGCTGTAAAGAAAATGAAGGAAGTTGAGTTGATTAGTAAAACAACTTTCGGCTTTGTTCCTTTTCGGGGACAAAAAGTTTTAAGTGGGGGAGATTGTAATAACCCGGAAATGCGAGCCAATTTAAAATTTTTATTCTGGCAATTTTAGCGAATTTTCTATATTTAAATGAATTATTTTAAATAATATCGACGAAAATTTAATTTGAATATAATTTGAACGTATATATTATATACGTCGTCGTTAGAATATAAATAATTATATATAATTATAAATAGAATTGAAAATGGCGTATTAGTTTGATAATTCGATTTCAAACTTCAATTGAATGTACCGGGTGCAAAATAAACCGGATTTTAGTGAAACCAAAAATAATAGGATCTAATTGAGAATATCTTTCCAACGAATCTGAAAAATCGAAATTTTATAGTGGGAATCAAAAGATATGTCCAGTTGAAAATTCTGAATAGTCGCTATGAAATTCAGGCCCTGAAAAATGGAAATTTTACAAATGACTTCGGATTTCGACAAAACCACTTTTGTTGGATCTGGGATGTCAAATTATTGCTAGATTCCAAATTTCATAATTTTTCGAATCAATATGTGAGCGTGGCAAAGGAAAACGTGTTTGACCTGTTTTAGTTGATTTTAATCGACTGGAAAATAGCCATTTTTCCAACGGTCTCAGAATTCAACGAAACTAGTTTTGTTAGGACCGTATCGTCGATACGAAGCTAGAAAATATTTTTCTGGAATTTTTCGAGTTAGTATGTGACCCTGGTAAATTGAAATGCGCGTTCTAATTCAATATATAGAGTTATATGTTGACTTTGACGGAAACTGATCGAAACGGTCGAATCAGCTGATGGTACATATCCCATTGTGTTCAAAATGGGGGTGAAACGCTATGGACGATAAGCGGTGGGCCTCGTTTCGAGTTCGGATTAAAAGTCAACTTAAGGGAGAATTAAAAATAATTAAATATAATAACACCTCACCCCTCTTTCTCTCTCTCTCTCTCCTCTATTCAGATCGAACGAAAAAAGGGAGAGGAGCTCGACGATGAGCCCTCCCCCCCCCCCGCCCCCCCAGCGGCGCGCCGCCGCGCCTCAGGTAGCCGTGCCCCCTCCATCTTCCCCTTCTTCTCCTTCGTCGCCTCCTTCTTCTCTCCCCTTCCTGTTCTTCAAATCGACCGAGACCAAGCCCCTCCGCGCCTGAAGACAGCCGACGTAGACCCCCTTCTTCCAGCCCTCCGATGCACAGCTGACGCCCCCACTTCGCAGTAAAACCGAACAGTAAGTCCTTTAATTTAATTTTATTTTTATATATTAAGGCACTGTGTTTTAATCCGATGTTCATATAAATAAAGAAGCGATTTTTCTATGATGTTCATATAACTAAATATCAAATTTTTATAATGTTAAAGATCAAATTTTTATGGTGTTAAAGAAGAGATTTTTAAAGTGTTAAAAACGAAAATTTTAAAGTGTTAAAGACGAGATTTTTAAAAGGGTTAAAGGCTCGATTTTTAGGGATTTGAGATTCGATTTTTATACATATAAAAATCCAATTTTTATGTGAGTAGCGAGGTAAAGATTTGATCTTTACATATGTAGCGAATAAAAATATAATTTTTATACTAGTGGCATATTAAAAATATGATTTTTATTCATGTAGAGTAATAAAAATATAATTTTTATAACGAAGTGAAGATGAAAATTCGATTTTTATATATATGAGGTGAAGATAAAAATTCGATTTTTATATATAGGAGGTGAAAATAAAGATGTGATCTTTATAGAAGTAGCAATATAAAAATATAATTTTTATACTATAAAAAGAATAAAAATGTAATTTTTATAAAGTAGAATTATAAAAATACGATTTTTATATTGTATGGATAGAAAAGGCAAAATCTTTATATAGATAATAGCGTGATAAAAATATAATCTTCATTATATGAACGCCAATGTAAAAATAGAATTTTTATCCATATGGAGTGATTATAAAAATGTGATTTTTATATACATAGCAAGAATATAAAAATGTGATTTTTATATATGTAGTGGCTACGGGCAACGAAAGTGACAAAAGGAGAGAACGGCGATGATTCCCTACAAAAGAATAGTCGTCGAGTTGGGATAGCTTTGGTGAGAATTTCTCACTTTAAATTTCTTTTTCTAGTTATATATATATATATATATATATATATATATATATATATATATATATATATATATATATACTAGGATGCAGACGGTGCTTAGCAGCACCCGACACCCGTCGTCCACAGACCATGGACGGCTTGTATGCTTGTTTGATGTGTTGTGAAATTTGTTTGTGTTGTTGATGTGAAATCGATAATAAAATGTAGATGGTTGAAATAAATTAATTATCGTTAAAAATATAATTTTTAACATGAAAGTGAATAAATAAATATTTATAAACAAATCGGCCGATTTGTTTATATACACTGATTTGGCTGATATTGATTGGGTCGATAAATTTTACACATCGCCCAACTGCACAAATAAAAATCTGTGTTTGTTGATTTGAAACCCCACACGGGTGTTGGGATGATATTCGGGTACACTAGTCCCAATTATTTAATTGTATGTCGATCGATTGGTCGACAGACTGTGTAAGCGTTGATTATTTATATTTGATGCTTATGCAGTTGTGTGATGCACTTTGGATGATGGTTGATTGTTTATTGTTGCTATTATATACATGTGTTGTATTGAACCCATATAATTAACGTTATATGGTAATTGATTGGGCCTCATTCCAATCGGGAAAATAATGAATATTATAAAAGAAAATTCATGTATTGAATATAAAAATAGTCACGTGTTGATGATATTTATGTGTTGAAACTATTCATGTGTTGAGTGAAATATTTTAACAGTAAAATTTACTCTTTATCATATTTAAAATTAGAACTACTTTACGGTTGAAGTCTAATTGAAAATCAAACGATAGATACCATAATTTTATAAAATATATTACATGACAAATATATTCGTGTGTTGACAGTACTCATGTGTTGAGATTAGTCGTGTGTTGAAAAAATATAGATTCATGTGTTGAATAGAATAAATATTCATTTGTTGAATAGAATAACGAATTATTGAAATATATCAGCCATGTTGATTAGAGTTGCCTATTTTGACGTGAACGATATTTATATCGATTATATTCGTTTTTAAAATGAATATTGAAAAGGTAGTGATTTCAAAATATAACGTTTTGAAAATATTATCATTTATATAGTAATGATACGAAATATTCAATTTTGATTTGAAATTGAATATAGAGTTGAAATGGTTTTGAAAACGAATTCAAAACGATTTATAAAATACGTTTTAAAAAGGAAATCGATGAAATATATATAATATATATATATATATATATTATATATAATGGCCTGAATAGAACGCGCCGCGCCGCGGCAGTTCGTGAATTTCGACCATTGACTTCGAATTGACGTTGCGGGAGATCCAACCGTCGGATTTTCCTAAAACTGTAACTTTTGGGTTCGTATCGAAAAGAGCTTCCCAATGAATACTAGAAATTTGAAATCTAACGGTTGGATTTGGAATTATGTCCAAATCAATTTCAGAAAAGGTCACTGTAAGTGCAGTTCGATGGCCGTTGTTGGAAATCGACTGTACGGGCCTTGATAAAACTATTAAAAATATTAATAATTTGTGTAAAATCATAATATATGGATTGGAAAGAACTGGGATGAAAAACTCCATATTTGAAAGGATAAAAATAGATTTTTATCGAAACGAACTAGTTTTGAACTAGAATTAAAATCAATTTATTTTTGAAACAAATAAATTGAATTTGAAAGTGATTATAAAAATAATCAATATTCCCAATACGTTACTTGGACTGGAGTTGAATCGAAAATATCTTCGGAATATTTCGATGTTGGATTTCGTGACTATACAGATATTGTTATGGGAATTTGAAAGATATATTTTATATTGTTATTTCCAATACGATATTTGTTGGTTTCAGGATTTGATATTCAATATAAGCCGGTATATTTTCTATTCAGAGCCTTGTATTTAATATCAAATGTGATTTGGATTTGTCGTGAATGGTGTCTTCATTAACACTGTTCTTAAGCCCAGTAGGGAAAAAGATTAAATCTTTCTATTTAGATTTAATGAAGCGTATCAATTAAATAATATTTAATTGGAATTGAATTTGAATTGGTTTTTGGGTTTATCGTGAGTGGTGTTTTGAACAACACCTGTTCTTTAACCCGATTAACAATAGAGTGTGATTTTGGGTTTGTCGTGAATCGTGTTTTAGATGACATTGGTTCTTTAACCCAGTTAAAGACAGGATGTTGATTTTTAAAAAGATTAAAACTAAGTAGAGTTTTAATGAATCTTTAATTAGATTAAAATGTGAATTGATAATTTAAATTATCAAATCTGAAAGGTGATCGAGAATGGAGTACCACCAGGTTTGCTCCAAAACGATAGTTAAATCTTTAATTAGATTTGAACGTGAAATGGTGATTAATTTTACCGATAACACCGTGATGTTAGATATGTAGTATTACCAGTTTTGCTCCATGGGATAAATAGGTTGGGATTGGGAAATAAAATAAATAATTACTTCGGTGTGGTTCGCTAATCCCGACTAGTTTGAAATGATATCCAAAGAAAGATTAAAGAATAAATTTAGAAGAATTTATCTTGGATAAAATTAATGGGAACCTATTCCCTAAAAATGTGATTTTGTGAATAAAAGAATATTTTGAATTGGAATGAGGCATTTGTTGTGTTTGTGTAACATTTGTTTATCATATACGTGGGTTATTCAGAAAGGCCGGGTTCATACCCATTCTGAATAACCGATTCGACGAGATGTCGAAGATAAAGACAGTGGTTGAAGACCGGAAGTCTCCACATCATTTGGGTGATTACTGATGATCTCGATTGGGCTGTACACCCAAGATGAAGGAAACAGTGGGTGATCGTCCATACGTACTTGGAGATGGATGGATATGCGAGGAAAGTGCCTCCGGTTTCGTTCAAACCCATAATGAACTTGTAAGTGGATTGTGTGTATGACATTGGATTTTATTCTGTGTTGATTGGTCTCTATTAAATATACATCTGTTTGGCGGCGGAGAATTTATTCTCTTGCTTAACGCCCTTCTCTGAGACGTACGAGCTCAGAGGTTATATATCGATGGACATCAGTCGCATGGAGTGAATTGCCAGTGTGGCACGGGTAAGTGGCAATTGATAAAGGCTTCTGTTGAAAAGCAAAGACTTGAGGTTGATGATCAAAGCACGGCCTGTGTGGCGTAGCTTTGTGTATAACGTGAATTCGCGAGCCTCACACCTCGATATGAGTCAAAAACGGGAGACGGACCAATGGGAGAGAACGACGTTTCTTTCTAGCTAGGGTGGTGTCAGTGACCTACCAGCCCTTACATTTATATACTTTTCACCTGTGTGGTTGTTGGAATGCGAGGCACCTCGGATATAGGTCTGTAAGGACCGGGAAACGTGTGTTCAGGAATTGCCAATCCTCAAAAGTAAGAGAGGACCGGCCCAGCCGATTCCAAGGATCAAAGTGGGGTCCTGAGACATTTGCTAGAGTGTCTCGAACGGAGAGGAGCTTGCCCCTTGCCTCGACTCATGACGGAAATCCAATTTCCAATACGTGATATTGCGGTTTTAATTGTAGAACTAGTATAGCGACATGATCGATGGTACCCATGCCGCCTATGATTGATATTTATGATTGAATTGTTTTGACACTATACACTTATTATAGTATCAAGTGATTTGTTTTAAACGTACCAAGCATGTTTGGCTATTATAAGGGAAAACCCTATCCTCCGGCTTGCGTTGCATTATGTGATGGGACCTGGGTCTTATAATAGCTTCATTTCTCCAAAGAGCATTGCGTTGTTTTGTTATATGCACTAGTATTCTTGGGAGGAAATCCGTTCCGTGTTATACGGCGTGGTCCCTTGAATTACTATCATTTAAAGTAAAGTTTTAAATAACTGTTTTAGTTCTCACACCAGTCACATGACTGACCTGGAGTTTATTGTTTTAACCTAAACTCTGGGTGCCCTTATTTTCTACATGGGCAGCTATTATTTTTGGTTTTGCAGATTTATATTCACAGGATCCTGATTTACAGCTGGAACGATGCTCGGAAAGCTCTATATCCGTGTATCACTTTCTGTTGTGTTTTGTATATTTTTCCGCTGCTATGTAATTTATTGTAATCTCTGATATTTGTTGAATGTAATTTATTCATTTATACTATGTATATTCTTGTATTTGATGGAATTGTTATAATAACAATGAAATGTTCTTCCGTCTGCGTTCTATTTTGTCTTGTCCTCAACGCAATCTGTGCTTTCCTTCGCGGGGAAGTTCGGGTTGTGTCAATATAAGTTAATATGCCTTGTGTATATATATGTATACTCCCCTCGTCCACAGACTATGGACGATATATATTGGTTGTGATATTGTTTGGATTATTGGTTGATGTAAAAATTGGGTGAATATCATGAATGGTTGATTTAAAATGATTGATTGTGGTTGAAATCCCAATAGGATTAGTATATGGGAAAATTCGTCTGCGTACGAACTAGATATTGAAAATCCCCATTGCCAAATGCTGCGAGGCTTTAAGGTAGAGCAAGGAGCCGTACTAGCAACGGTGCCGGTTTTAACTACCCTACCGTTATGCTGCCGAAATTTTCAATAATATTCTTGTGTTAGAATTATTTTCATGTGTTGAAACCGTTTTCATGTGTTGAATAGAAATTCATGTGTTAAATAGAAATTCATATGTTGAATAATAAATTGTTTTAACAATAAAAATCACATTTTTTTATATATATAAACTATATTCATGTGTTGAAACTATATTCATGTGTTGAATAGAAATTCATGTGTTGAATAAATTCTCTGAAAGATAAAAATAACATTTTTATCATATATCTAGACTATATAAAATATTAGTATTTTAAATAAATTGTTTTAACACCAAAGACAACATTTTTACCTTAAGTATAGACTATATAAAATAATTGTGTTTTGAAATAAATTTTTTTACAATAAAAATCACATTTTTGTTAAATATATGAATTGTTAAAAACAGTGATGTGTCGAAATAAATATCTGCTGGATAAAAATATCATTTTTATCAAATATATAAAGTGAATATAGTTTTGAAATGGAAGAATGGATTATATATATATATATATATATATATATATATATATAACTAGAATAAATCGAATAACGACGTTGCAGTTCGTATTTTGCAACCGTGATTTCAAATGATTAGTGCGGGAGATCCAATCATCGGATTTTCCCGAAACCGAAACCGTTGGGTTCGCTTTGGAAATATCTTTCCAACGACACCCACTTTGTAAAGATCCAACGGTTGGATTGTCTGGATTGTTTAATTCAAATCTAAAGAAAAACAGCGCCAGAATCGATTATATTTATATATATATAAATATAATTAAATTAAATCGAACAACGACGCTGCAGTTCGTATTTTGAAATCGTAACTTCAAACGACTGTACCGGGAGATTCAACTGTCGGATTTTCCCAAAACTGGGACCGTTGGATTCGTTTTGAAAAGATCTTTCTAATGATATAAAATTTGTGAGGATCCAATGGTTAGATTTTCAGATATGTGTAAATCAAATCTGAAGAAAATCAGCGCCACGACCACGTTATGGCCTGAAGCATTATTTGAATGAATTGGCTATTTTTAAATAAATAAAAATAGCGATCAATCATGATAAAATATTATAAACAATATGGAATGGAAATAAACTGAATTTGCTTGGTTTATTTGATATTTGATGGTTGAATGTGTTTGGCGTGAAAATTACATTAAAGAACAGAATTAGTGATATCGAATAATTTAACCATTGAAATGAACTGATTTGAAATTCTAAATATACGTGAATTATTTGAAAAGGCCGAGCTGATTCTCATTTCAAATAATTGATAGACGATTGAAAGTCGAAGATATGAAGACGGTGCAAGACCGATGATATTCACGTGGAATGGAGGGGTGCTACTGATGCTCATGATAGGAGTAGCTACCTTGAAGGGGATGAAGTGGTAGCCGTCCGGATGTACTTGTTGATTGTATGGATATGCGAGGTATAAGGTGCCTCCGGTTTCGTTCATACCCAGAACGAACTTGTAAATGGACTGTTTGTCTGACATTGGATTATGTTCTGTGCTGATTGGTCCCTATTAAATATATATCTGTTTGGCGGCGGAGAATTTATTCTCTTGCTTAACGCCGTTCTCTGAGACGTACGAGCTCAGAGGTATATATCAATAGAAATCAGTCGCATGGAGCAAATTGCCTATGTGGCATGCCTAAGTGGCAGATGATCGAGGCTTCTGTTGAAAAGCAAAGTCTTGGGTTGATGATCAAAGCACGACCTGTGTGGCATAGCTTTGATTATAGCGTTGTTTCGTGAGCCTCACATCCCGGTATGAGCCAGAAACAGGAGAAGGACCTCAGGGAGAACACGCGTTTCCTTCTAGCTAGGAGTGGTGCTTTAGGTTTTGCACGTCCGGGTATTTTACTTATGTGGATGATGGAAAGCAAGGCTGCAGTTAATTCGGTCTCTTCGGAGCCGATGATTTGGTTAGATATGACCGGTGACGCCCCATAGGGTGGGGAAACACAATGTTCAGGCACTTTACTCCACATCGAGTGGACCGGCCTTGACGATCTAAGGGCCTACCTGAGTCTGGGTCCCGAGGGGCGGGCTAGAGCGTCTCGAATTCAGTAAGGACGATCCCTTGCCATGGTTCATGACTGAAATCCAATTTCCAAATACGACTCCCTGGGATTTTGGTTGTATACATATATATGGCGACATGATATATGGTACCCATGCCGTTTATGATTGATAGTTATGATTGAAATTATTTTTAAAACATATATACACTAGCAATAATATCAAATGATTTGTTTTGCTCATATCAAGCATATTTTGGCCATTATAAGGTAAAACTCTGTCCTCCGGTTTTTGTTGCATTGTGTGATGGGAACTGAGTCTTATAATGGCTTCATTTTTATAAAAAGCATTGCGATGTTTAAAAGAATTAATTGTTTTAAAGCACTGGAAATCCGATAAAGTAAACCCATTCCGCGAAAGTGGCGTGGTCCTGTGATTGGCCATATTATAAAGTAAGTTAAGTCGATTTCTCATACCAGTCCCATGACTGACTCGTAGTTTATTTCACTTGCAAACTCGGGTGCCCCTTTTTCTACATGGGCAGCCTTGTATTTAGGTTTTAGCAGGCTCTTTCTGGATAGTTGGAGCTGAAGATGGATTCTATCATTTATCTCTTTTTATGCTGTTCAGCTCCTGTTGTACATATTATGTTTAGATTTCCGCTGTAGACATTTTATGTAAAGCTGAACTGTATTTTGTACTACATATGATCCTGTATACTGTGTAACTCTGATGATTATATTTATCCAGTGTATTCTATTGTACATTATCCGCTGTATTTATTTATTTCTGTTTTGTTGTTATCTGTTTGTGTGTTATATTCCAAAGATTACCCTTGCCACCGTGGAACAGGTTTTGGGGTCGTCACAAACATGGTATCAAAGCTTTGGTTAAGCTTAGTTCTGGAATATAACATATTAACGAACTCGTCAGAGATAGAACCAGTAGTATTCTAGGATGAATAACTCATTGTAGATAGGATCAGTAATATGCTAGTATGAGTATAGCAGAATGAAATACACCCCAATAGACACATTTTCGTTCAAGTATATGTCTCTATGTTTTAAAATTATCTTTTCTGTTGGCCTAACACTTTGTCTGCTATTTGCAAACATGGAAAAAATGTGGTAGAAACAGAGGAAGAAATTCTATGGTTCAGCAATGTAAACTTTTAATCATATAGTCTGAATGTTTTTAAAAGAGTATATGGATTAATTAGTATATTTTTGAAAAGTTAAAAACAAATTGATTGTTGTTTGTGTTGTGTAATTGTGGATTTGATTAATTAAATTATAAGAAAGATAGTTAATTTAATCAATAAGAGAATGAATGGTAAATTTATTCGATTGAATCAAACATTGAACTGATTAGAGAATTAATTCGAAATATATACATGTGCATTATATATGCTTGAACAGGTAAATGGATTAGCTGTTGAGTAAAGAATTAATTTGCGTGCCCGACAAATAGGTAAACCTTAATGAGTTGGATGCGCAATTTTACTATTATATCATCTCCTGTGAATGCCATTAGATGTGGAGTGTTGGTTGTTCTGTATGTAATAATAAACGTCGCCATAGGATAGTAACAATTAATTTTGAACTACACTACATGGCATACTTCTTGAAGATAGGCATACTTCATCATATACCACATAAGCATTTGGAGCTTGTGTGATGAGGTTGAAGATTTACCATATGAGCGAGAGGCTTGTATGGCGATGACTATATTTTACAGGTTGAACTGATGACTGTTATGGACTATAAATGTAACGGTAAATTGCAAGATTAATAAAAACCCCACACAGGTCTAGAGATGACAGTAAACACGTCTATCTGGTCATTAAGGCACAAAAACCATTTATAGGGTGACGAGAATTTATTCTCTGGAGTTATGATCTATACACACTCCCCTGTGGACACCGGAATATATCACTATAAATATGTGCATGCTTATTAGGATTTATTGGGTACCTAATACGGCCCAATAAATTTCCAAACCCCTCCCAGTACAAAGGTGGTTATGGCGAAATTTTTTGAAAATTTAGGGTGTTAGCCAAATTTTTGAAGAATTTGAAAATTCTTAAAAACTGGAAAGTTGAAAAATGGAAGCCAGAAGGAAAAGTTGAGTTGGTTAATTAAACAACTTTTGACTTCGTTCCTTTACGGGGACGAATAGTTTTAAGTGGAGGAGATTGTAAGAACCCGGAAAATCTGAGCTAGTTTAAAAAAAAATTAATTTGGATATTTTAGTGGATTTTAAATATTTAAAATAAATTATTTCAAATAATAATGACGAAAAGTATGTTTAAATCGATGTTTGAAAATAAATATAATTATTTTTAATTATAAACAAGGCCTGGAATGGCGCGGTAGTTTCAAATTTCGAATTCGAACTTTGACTAACTATACCGGGTGCAAAATAAAACGAATTTTAGTGGAATCAAAAATATTTAAATCTATTTATGATTATCTTTCAAATGAATCTGAAAAATCGAAGTTTCGTAGCGGGAATCAAAAGTTATGGCCAAATCAATTTTCAGAAAGGTTGCTATAGAATTTTATAGCCCATGAAAATAGCCATTTTGCAAACGACCTCGAAAATCGACGAAACCACTTTTGTTGGATCCAGGATGTCAAATTATTGCTAGGTTTCAAATTCCATAATTTTTGAAGTTAATATGTGAGCGTGGCAAAGGCAATTTTGTGTTTGGTTGATTTCAGTTAAATTGGATCGACCAGAAAAGGGCCATTTTTCAAACGGTCTCAGAATTCGATGAAACTAATTTTGTTGGGACCGAATCATCAAAACATAGCTAGATTTATTTTTCTGGAATTTTTGGGATCAGTATGTGCCCCCGGCAAATTGAAATGTACGTTCAAATCGAATATTGAATGTTTTATATTTTAATTTGAAGGAAAACTGACTGAAACAGTCGAATGGGCCTACGAAACATATCCCTTTGTAACACCCCACATCTGTAAAGGTCACTCACAAAGGGAATGCCTTAACTTCAATGGAGTATTATGGGTACTGGAACAGAAATATTACAAGACAAACATATATAAAACAGCGGAAAATAAAGTGGAAGTACTTTAAATCATTTATTAAATATAAATGTTTACAAGAAAAGCCCATCAACTTCCAATACCCAATTTCATAGTTGAAATATCTATCTTGCTCAAAAACAAAGAAGCATAAAAACAAACTGCAGTATTCCCCAATAAAGCAAAGCAAGCCATAGCCAAGAGAAATCCAAGCCATACATGAAAGTGCCTTGGAGCTTGGTAAGATCCGAACTAAGATGTATTCCCACCCTGTGAACCTGGGGAGGGGGGGTAACGGAAGAAAAAGAGGCGAAACAAAACGGTTCAGTCATAAAGACTGAGTAAGTCCTAGTGACATTCAGCATAAAAATAGGTAAAGATAACATGGCATGAATAAACTGAGAGTAAACATAAGCATGATAACAAGGTAGGCAAGATAAACTAAGATATCAAGAAAACTATGATAACAAGATAAACTAAGGTAACAAGTTAAACTTCGGGCACGATGAAACAAGTATAACATCCCATAATTCCTATCAAGTATCCCACCGCATGGTTTCTATCAAGAATAACATCGCAAGGTTTCTGAGCTTTGCTATTAAAACGATATCTATTTGCACTGCACCACCTAACTAGCATCCTCATAAGTGTCTTACATTGAATGATCCGTATTCCTACTAGTGTTCCAACTAGTGTCCTGTGTAATATAATAATTACAACGTGATCCCAATCCCCGCAATTATGGTAGCCTTCAGGTGTACATCGATTATGAGGATTCCACCTCGATCACCCCAATGGCCATGTATATATTCGATGCACCCTTACTACCTTATTGATCGGCTCCCTACTTGACCTAGTTCTCGTTTGTGTCACGCGGCCCCCTACTTGTAGATACCTGTGCTGTTCCCAACATGGGGTGTATCAAGTCCCATGGTGGCAACCCTGACACAATCTAGATGCATAGCTTTATACCTACTGATGCCCAATGGCTAAATTTTCTACGCCGAAGTGTGTGCACGCCCGCACTCCGTTAGAACTTGCACTGCTGCACCAACCGCCACAAATTTGACCTCTTATAATCAGCCCAGTAATCGTGCCCCACCCTGCCTAGCTCAGGGTTCCGTTGATACCTAATGTGGGTTACTGCTGAAATGGGTCCCCGTTACTAGGTTTTTCTAATGGTTAAGTCTGTGGGCCTATATTCTCTGATATTACCCACCAACCCTGATGTGTACTTAACCCCGCTACTGATTCAAGCATGTGTATTTAATGGTTAAGTATATGTGGGCCTATATTTACTAATATTACCCACCAACCCGATATGTACTTAACCCTTCTACTCGTTATGTTACCATAGTTAAGTGGTTACCTTAGTTGACTTAACCTTTCTTGCTTATTATGTTTGATTGGTTAAGTGTGGTTTATTAACTTAACCCCGTTCGTCTATCTGGTTACATTGGTTAAAAAATTTCTTGTTAACTTAACCCCATGGGTTACTTAACCCTACCACGCATCACATCAGATTGGTTAAGTGCATGTTAACTTAACCCCATCCACTAGTCATATTATAATGGTTAAGTACTATTAACTTATTCAAGTTAACTAAACCCACCTGCTTGTCCTGTTATGTTGGTTAAGTGTTACTACTTAATCGCAACCACTTGTCTATTTAACCCATCGTATTAGTTAAGCGTTCTCATTAACTTAACCTCACTCTCTAGTCCAGTTTAATCATGTTATAATGGTTAAACATTTGCTTAACCTTACCCACTCCCGTAGTCAACATATTAAATTGGTTAAGTGTCCAGATTAACCTAATCATATTACTTAACCCACCCATTTATATCATATTGGTTAAGTGTTCTTATTTACTTAACCCTACCCATTGGTCTAATTACCATGTTACATTGGTTAAGTATTACTATTCGTATTTCCACATGTCACCCACAAGTCACCCACTTAACCCCCATGTCCCACCACATGTTTATTTGGTTAAGTATTTCTTAATTCATTAAGGCCGTAACCTTATAAAGACCTCTCACATTAGACTGACATTTATGGCAGCTGGATTTGCCGGGCGGGTCCGGGCAGTCTTACACCATAAAAGAGTCTAAACTCATGTCTTTACAACTGTTACGCTTTTAATTTGGGCCTAGGACCTCTCACATTGGGCTGACATTTGTGACTACTGGATTCGCCGGGCGGTTCAGGGCAGGTTTATGTCACAAATGAGTCCAACCTCGTGTCCTAAGCATTGATCATTACTTATAATCTTTTACCCCAATTTGAATTTATTTCCCCTATTCAAATTATCAATTTATTCCTAATTTAACGATGTCCATAATTGACTCAATTATGTCCATCAATTAATGGTATGCAAAATCATACCAATTTTACCACAATTTATCTTAGGCCATTAAGGGCAACTTATCTCAATTTATATTTATCCCTCTTTTAAGGCTATTACATGCCAACTACCCAAAACCTATTTAGGCGTGTTCATATTAGCCCCTTTTCAAGACATAAATTATCATATGTGTTTCAACCACAAATTTCACCTATTTAACATATGCCCAAGTTCTAGATTACATGTCCGTTTTACATATGCCTAATTCATACCAAATTTACATATGTTCAATTCATGCCTGTTTACATGTATGCCAAATTTATATATGCCTAATCTTAGACAATTTTACATATATACCAAGTTTCATGCCTTTTTATACATATATCAAGATTCATAGTTTACATGTTTACAAAGCTATGCCCAATTCACATAGATCAATTTTTAGCCAAATATATGTATCAATATTCTTGCCATATTTTACATAGGTCAAGTTTCATACCAACTACATGTATTCCATGTTTTCATATTATGCCTTCGATTCTACCAAACACATATATCCAACAAGGCAATATCCCAATATTTCCCCAGTATTCAATCGCACGCAAATCGCAGTTTAGGCCTAGGTCCGAAATTGACCAAGGTTCATCAAAAGAAAAAAAATAGGGGAAAGGTAGAATTTTGCATAATAAATAGATCAGAGAGAAAAACAACATCATGATAGGCATAAAGATTAGAACTTGATGATAACATCATTACGAATCAAGAAAACTGTTGAATAAATCACAAACTTTTCATGAGAATAAAGGTAGACAAGTCTCAAAACTAAAGATTCAAAAAGCAACAGGAATAGATCATACTTAATCCAATTCCACTTTAATTCATGGCCACATTATAATTAAATATTTAAATCGGAAAGCAACTAGAACTTACAGAGAATGGCTAATGAATTAGGGAGTGAATTTGTCGTAGAAATTTGCAGTGTCATTGATCTATCCTCTTGAATTTGTTGTAGAAGCATTGATCTTTGATTTGATTTGGGTTTGAACGCTTAAGCTTTGATTTGGAGACGGCGGCCATGGCTCAAGAGAGATTCCAGTAGCATTTAGGTGTCATATGAATTTGTGTGAATTAGGCTAGGTCTAGGTGTTATTTTATAGGTATAGCACTTCATTTCAGCCATCGGATTAACCCTAAAACCCATCTGGACCATCAAAACTCGTCTCGGGCCTCAAAAATGGGTTCTGGACCACACCAGGCCGACCAGGTCGACCTGTACAGGGGGGAGTCGACACTAAAGTCGACACAGGGGGGGGGGGGGGGCAGGTCGACTTGTGTGTCGACACTACAGTCGACACAGGTAGTCAGCCAGAAAGTCTGCTGAAATCTTATTTTGGCCATATCTTGGTCATACGGACTCCGATTTTCGTAAAATCGGACTCTATTTAACGTATTTTTCCGAGACGAACGCAATGGGGATGTCCATTTTACCTAATTCCTGCTTCTTGAGTTAGTTATCCTTATTTTACTATCTTTTCCGTTACATATGCCGTTATCGAACTAATTTTTCTTCTCTTCCATGTATTAATTAATTCTCCTTATGCGTCACCATTATTTACCTATCATAAGCATATTTTCATATATTTTATTTCATTTTTAATTATATTTAAAAAAATACGGGGTGTTACATTCTCCGCTCCTTAAAGGATTTCGTCCCCGAAATCTTCAAGTTATGAAGAATGTGTCCTACCATCCATCATCCATCTACTCAATCATCAATCACAGGCATTCATTGTCCTTAAGAGATTTCTAATGCTGTATGAACATATGCAAGAAGTGTGTGTATATGTTCCTTATCTAATGCAAATGATCAGGCCTGATTGATCTTCTAGATGCAAAATATGTTTAGCGCCATGAGTCCAACATGTATGCAAATAGTCCTAGTCACATAAAGACTATATGTGTGCACAAACATCCATCCATATGCAACATCCACATGATAACACATTCAATTTCATCCACAAACAAGTGTAAACACTCGCGCATATGCAATATGAAAGGTGATTGAGCCGATCTAGTGCCTAATGTGTGTAAATGCATCAACGAGCAACCATTAGCAACCAATTGCAGCCACTTGCAACCATCAATCATAACATGTCTCAAACACATGTTTACACCCAATTGTTCCTATCTAAAGATATAGGCGAATGATAGAAGCAAGTAAAAACTTTGTGCCCATTAGGCAATGTCAAAACTGGAAATGTATGCCACATATATATTGATTAGGAGAAGAACTCTCTAAGCATCAGCCCCGAAGACCGAAATCAACATCAGACTGACACCCAAAGAATTACTCATCCCAACCAATATATATGATTCTAGGAAACTAAGCATGATGGACTCCTATTAGGTCACAAGGAAATCCCTTCCTAAGACCAACTCGTATCCTATAAAACCCAAAAAGTTTAGTCAACCCAACGAACACCTTTAAGCCCCAACATGTGTTACTAACAGATGAGTCATACTCCCTATGGGGTTTGCAACAGAAATTAGATTGAGGATAGGACCGAGAGGATATACACAAAAATAGCATGTGAGTAAGCTCTATAGGAAAAGAGAGATCATGGATATACTCTCAAAAAGAGATATGATGCGCGAATCTAGTCTTCAATCTTCTAAGTCGCATTTCCTTGAGCTTAACTCCATTGTGCTTTGACCGTCTTTAACTACATAATTTCATAGCTTCTTAATTCTTGTTTCCAAAATATGGATTGGAATCCATTTCACTTTTGCCTCTCGTTCCACTTTCACTTATTCTCCTCCTAGTATACTCATCTCAAACATAACTGCGTACTCATGGTTTCATGCAAGCTCTCCAAAATTCACTAGTGAATCTTGGATCTCGTCCACTTACTATTAAGTATTCCACGTAGAAGAACTATCTCTTGGAAATAAATGCCAACCATGTTGCCAAACGTACTTACTAAGGTGATTCTCTACAACTCATGCATAAGCAAAATGACCCATCCGCCTTAGTGGCGAACATTACTTGAGAGGATTACGAATTACCAATAAATGTGTCAAGAGATTCTAGGTAACAAATCATGATAGAACCCTAAAGGTTACATGCGACTTCGAGGGTATTACCGAGGCAAGTCAAGAGTCTAACTACCCCATTTTTTCAAAACCGAGAAGGTCACCCTTATTGGATAACCACTCCGTTGCCAGAATCAACTCATTGCCCAAAACATAAACATTACTTCTAGACTCAACACTTAGCATAGACATTCTCAAATCCAAACAAGTCGTGAATAAATGAGCCGAATTCCCCAACAGGACTTGAGACAAAAATGGGATCCTCTACTATGCTAGTACTAAGGTGCAGAGACTCAACTTTCGAAGCAGAATTAAAAGGATGCGATGTACAAAAACAAAGTTCTAGTGGGATGATAGAAAGGAAAAGCTAAACTTTTAACGGAAACGTTACCACTCTCTTAGGTACGCTAGTAGTGAGAGCATTCAATTGCCCTCTCGACGATCTTGTCCCTTGCCCTTGTCCTATAATACTTAACTGCATGTCCCTTCTTACTAAAGATACTCTCTCTTGTCATGGGTTTTACTATTCTTTCATTTTGGCCCCTTTCCTTTCACCTTTTTCCTCCTTCGTGGATTAAGCCATTTCAACAAGTTTCTCATCCTTATGTTCTTACTATCCTTGTATAGCTTGTTGACAAGTCTCTCGAAGCTACCTCCAACACACGACACTCTACCCAACTTGAAATAAGATTAGACACAGATGGAACTACCACGGCTACAGACGGAGGTTGGGCACTCCTTTGCCCTCCGACATGTGTCAGATGCTTACGAAACTATGGTGAAAAGAGAGAGAAGAGATTCCAAGAGAGAATCAAAAGATAGTGCATATGTCTTTGGGGAATATGCCTTTTAATTAAAACAAAATTTTCTTGAAAATTTGCTTCTTTGTAAATGTTTTGAAAACAATTTCAGAAGGTTTTTGAAAACTTTTGCCCAGTCTGGTAACCTTCTTCTCTGATACCAAATGTAACACGCCACATCTGTTAAGGTCACTCACAAAGGGAATGCCTTAACTTCAATGGAGTAATATGGGTACTGGAACAGAAATATTACAAGACAGACATATATAAAACAGCGGAAAATAAAGTGGAAGTACTTCAAATCATTTATTAAATATAAATGTTTACAAGAAAAGCCCATCAACTTCCAATACCCAATTTCATAGTTAAAATATCTGTCTTGCTCAAAAACAAAGAAGCATAAAAACAAACTGCAGTATTCCCCAATAAAGCAAAGAAAGCCATAGCCAAGAGAAATCCAAGCCATACATGAAATAGCCTTGGAGCTTGGCAAGATCCGAACTAAGCTGTATTCCCACCCTGTGAACCTTGGGGGGGGGGGGAACAGAAGAAAAAGAGGCGAAACAAAAACGGGTCAGTCATAAAGACTGAGTAAGTCCTAGTGACATTCAGCATAAAAATAGGTAAAGATAACATGGCATGAATAAACTGAAAGTAAACATAAGCATGATAACAAGGTAGGCTAGAGAAACTAAGATATCAAGATAAACTATGATAACAAGATAAACTAAGGTAACAAGATAAACTTCGGGCACGATGAAACAAGTATAACATCCCATAATTCCTATCAAGTATCCCACCGCATGGTTTCTATCAAGAATAACATCGCAAGGTTTCTAAGCTTTACCATTAAAACGATATCAATTTGCTCTGCACCACCTAACTAGCATCCTCATAAGTGTCTTACATTGAATGATCTGTATTCCTACTAGTGTCCCAACTAGTGTCTTGTGTTATATAATAATTACAACGTGATCCCAATCCCCGCAATTATGGTAGCCTTCAGGTGTACATCGATTATGAGGATTCCACCTCGATCACCCCAATGGCTATGTATATATTCGATGCACCCTTACTACCTTATTGATCGGCTCCCTACTTGACCTAGTTCTCGTTTGTGTCACGCGCCCCCCTACTTGTAGATACCTGTGTTGGTCCCACCATGGGGTGTATCAAGTCCCATGGTGGCAACCCTGACACAATCAAGATGCACAGCTTTATACCAACTGATGCCCAGTGGCTAAATTTTCTGCGCCGAAGTGTGTGCACGCCCGCACTCCGTTAGAACCTGCACTGCTGCACCAACCGCCACAAATTTGACCTCTTATAATCAGCCCAGTAATCGTGCCCCACCCTGCCTAGCTCAGGGTTCCGTTGATACCTAATGTGGGTTACTGCTGAAATGGGTCCCCGTTACTAGGTTTTTCTAATGGTTAAGTCTGTGGGCCTATATTCTCTGATATTACCCACCAACCCTGATGTGTACTTAACCCCGCTACTGATTCAAGCATGTGTATTTAATGGTTAAGTGTATGTGGGCCTATATTTACTAATATTACCCACCAACCCGATATGTACCTAACCCTTCTACTCGTTATGTTACCATAGTTAAGTGTTTACCTTAGTTGACTTAACCTTTCTCGCTTATTATGTTTGATTGGTTAAGTGTGGTTTATTAACTTAACCCCGTTCGTCTATCTGGTTACATTGGTTAAGAATTTTCTTGTTAACTTAACACCATGTGTTACTTAACCCTACCACGCATCACATCAGATTGGTTAAGTGCATGTTAACTTAACCCCATCCACTAGTCATATTATAATGGTTAAGTGTTATCAACTTATTCAAGTTAACTTAACCCACCCGCTTGTTCTGTTATGTTGGTTAAGTGTTACTACTTAACCGCAACCACTTGTCTTATTAACCCATCTTATTAGTTAAGTGTTCTCATTAACTTAACCTCACTCTCTAGTCCAGTTTAATCATGTTATAATGGTTAAACATTTGCTTAACCTTACCCACTCCCGTAGTCAACATATTAAATTGGTTAAGTGTCCAGATTAACCTAATCATATTACTTAACCCACCCATTTATATCATATTGGTTAAGTGTTCTTATTTACTTAACCTTACCCACTGGTCTAATTACCATGTTACGTTGGTTAAGTATTACTATTCGTATTTCCACAAGTCACCCACTTAACCCCCATGTCCCACCACATGTTTATCTGGTTAAGTATTTCTTAATTCATTAAGGCCGTAACCTTATGAAGACCTCTCACATTAGACTGACATTTATGGTAGCTGGATTTGCCGGCGGGTCCGGGCAGTCTTACACCATAAAAGAGTCTAACCTCGTGTCTTTACAACTGTTACTCTTTTAATTTGGGCATAGGACCTCTCACATTGGGCTGACATTTGTGACTACTGGATTCGCCGGGCGGTTCAGGGCAGGTTTACGTCACAAATGAGTCCAACCTCGTGTCCTAAGCATTGATCATTACTTATAATCTTTTACCCCAATTTGAATTTATTTCCCCTATTCAAATTATCAATTTATTCCTAATTTAACGATGTCCATAATTGACTCAATTATGTCCATCAATCAATGGTATGCAAAATCATACCAATTTTACCACAATTTATCATAGGCCATTAAAGGCAACTTATCTCAATTTATATTTATCCTTCTTTTAAGGCTATTACATGCCAACTACCCAAAACCTATTTAGGCGTGTTCATATTAGCCCCTTTTCAAGACATAAATTATCATATGTGTTTCAACCACAAATTTCACCTATTTAACATATGCCCAAGTTCTAGATTACATGTCCGTTTTACATATGCCTAATTCATACCAAATTTACATATGTTCAATTCATGCCTGTTTACATGTATGCCAAATTTATATATGCCTAATCTTATACAATTTTACATATATACCAAGTTTCATGCCTTTTTATACATATATCAAGATTCATAGTTTACATGTTTACAAAGCTATGCCCAATTCACATAGATCAATTTTTAGCCAAATATATGTATCAATATTCTTTCCATATTTTACATAGGTCTTGTTTCATACCAACTACATGTATTCCATGTTTTCATATTATGCCTTCGATTCTACCAAACACATATATCCAACAAGGCAATATCCCAATATTTCCCCCGTATTCAATCGCACGCAAATCGCAGTTTAGGCCTAGGTCCGAAATTAACCAAGGTTCATCAAAAGAAAACAAATAGGGGAAAGGTAGAATTTTGCATAATAAATAGATCAGAGAGAAAAACAACATCATGATAGGCATAAAGATTAGAACTTGATGATAACATCATTATGAATCAAGAAAACTGCTGAATAAATCACAAACTTGTCATGAGAATAAAGGTAGACAAGTCTCAAAACTAAAGATTCAAAAAGCAACAGGAATAGATCATACTTAATCCAATTCCACTTTAATTCATGGACACATTATAATTAAATATTTAAATCGAAAAGCAACTAGAACTTGCAGAGAATGGCTAATGAATTAGGGAGTGAATTTGTCGTAGAAATTTGCAGTGTCATTGATCTATCCTCTTGAATTTGTTGTAGAAGCATTGATCTTTGATTTGATTTGGGTTTGAGCGCTTAAGCTCTAATTTGGAGACGGAGGCCATGGCTCAAGAGAGAGTCCAGCAGCATTTAGGTGTCATATGAATTTGTGTGAGTTAGGCTAGGTCTAGGTGTTATTTTATAGGTGTAGCACTTCATTTCAGCCATCGGATTAACCCTAAAATCCATCCGGACCATCAAAACTCGTCCCGGGCCTCAAAATTGGGTTCTGGACCACACCAGGCCGACCAGGTCGACCTGTACAAGGGGGAGTCGGCACTACAGTCGACATAGGGGGTGGCAGGTCGACTTGTGTGTCAACACTACAGTCGACACGGGTAGTCTGCCAGAAAGTCTGCTGAAATCTTGTTTTGGCCATATCTTGGTCATATGGACTCTGATTTTCAAAAACTCAGAATCTATTTCGCGTATTTTTCCGAGACGAACACAATGGTGATGTTCATTTTACCTAATTCTTGCTTCTTGAATTAGTTATCCTTATTTTACTATCTTTTCCGTTACATACGCTGTTATCGAACTAATTTTTCTTCTCTTCCATGTATTAATTAATTCTCCTTATGCATCACCATTATTTACCAATCATAAGCATATTTTCATATATTTTATTTCATTTTTAATTATATTATAAAAAAATACGGGGTGTTACACCCATTATGTTCGGAATGGGGGTATTTAGCTAGGGATGACAGTCGTTGGGTTTGGATTGGAGTTAGTAATTGAAGAGGGTTATTTTTGAAAATTAAAAATATATAAATAAAAGAAAAAAACCGATTGGCCAATCACATTTCTCTAGCCCTTTCTCTCTCCCCGATTCCTTTAAATCTCAACGGCGAAAAGTGCTCCCCGCTTCCCGATTGATTTCCGGCCGCCACCATCATCAAACCCCCGCCACCGTTGAGTTTTCTGAAGCCCTCACTCCCTTCTTCAAATCAACCCCGGCTACACCCCGTCTCATCGCTCCTACATCGAGAACGAGGTTCTCAAAGATCCGACCTTCATCGCGCCGCCGCTAGTGATTCAGGCCGTCGAGTGGGGCCCCCTTACAATCGGTAGGCGCGCCTTTCCAGGCTCTAGGCCGTGGTCAAGCCCGATTCCAACATCGTGCAACTGTTTGTGCTAAAAATTCAAAACCTAGTTTTGAAGAAATCACTGAAGGTAACGACCAGGTTTTATTTTAAAGTCCATAACACTTTTAAGTGTTGCAAAGCATGATTTTCAAAAAAAAATCATATCTTTTTGTTGTTTTGTCGAAATCCAGTGAAACAAGAGACACCGGGACCATGTGGACGTCTTCTACATTTTAGAAGGGACCGGATATTTTTCTGAGCCTTCTACAATTTTTGGAGGAGTGGAATCCAATGTGAGATTTATGGATTATAAACGATATAGAAACAACGATGTATAAATTATATAGTCGATGTATGAGTTATATAAGCGTTGTACACCTCATGTATAAGCGTTGTTTAAGTTGTATGTTCGATGTATAAGTTATATATGCGTTGAAAAAATGATATATGCGTTGAAATGAATTGAAATGATATTGAAATGAAATCGAAATATAGTTATATATGTATATATATATACACTCCCCTCGTGCACAGACCACAGACGATATATATTGGTTATGATATTGTTTGGATTATTGGTTGATGTGAAAATTTGGTGAATTTCATGAATGGTTGATTTAAAATGATTGATTGTGGTTAATATCCCAATAGGATTAGTATATGGGAAAATTTGTCTGCGTACGAACTAAATATTGAAATTCCCCATTGTCAAAAGCTGCGAGACTTTAAGGTAGAGCGAGGAGCCGTACTAGGGACAGTGCCGGTTTTAACTACCCTGCCATTATGCTGCCGAAATTTTCAATAATATTCATGTGTTAGAATTATTTTCATGTGTTGAAACCATGTTCATGTGTTGAATAGAAATTCATGTGTTGAATAAATTCTTTGAAAGATAAAAATAACATTTTTATCATATATCTAGACTATATAAAATATTAGTATTTTAAATAAATTTTTTTAACACCAAAGACAACATTTTTAGCTTAAGTATAGACTATAAAAAATAATCGTGTTTTGAAATAAATTGTTTACAATAAAAATCACATTTTTGTTAAATATATGAATTGTTAAAAACAGTGATGTGTTGAAATAAATATATGCTGGGTAAAAATATCTTTTTTATCAAATATATAAAGTGAATATGTTGAAATCAAAGAATGGATTATATTTATATACATAAATATAATTAAAATCAATCGAATAACGATGCTGCAGTTCGTATTTTGAAACCGTGATTTCAAACGATTAGTGCGGGAGATCCGACCATCGGATTTTCCGAATCCAAAACCGTTGGTTCGCTTTGGAAATATCTTTCCAACGACACCCACTTTGTAAAGATCCAACGGATGGATTGTCTGGAATGTTCAATTCAAATCTGAAGAAAAATAGTGCCAGAATCGATTATATATATATAATTAATTAAATTAAATCGAATAACGACGCTGCAGTTAGTATTTTGAAATCGTAACTTCAAACGATTGTATTGGGAGTTCTGACCGTCGGATTTTCCCGAAACTAGGATCGTTGGATTCATTTTGAAAATATATTTCTAATGATATAAAATTTGTTAGGATACAACGGTTAGATTTTCAGATATGTGTAAATCAAATCTGAAGAAAAACAGCGCCACGACCGCGTTATGGCCTGAAGCGTCGTTTGAATGAATTGGCTATTTTTAAATAAATTAAAATAGCAATAAATCATGATAAAATATTATAAACAATATGGAATGGAAATAAACTGAATTTTCATGGTTTATTTGATATTTGATGGTTGAATGTGTTTGGCATGAAAATTACATTAAAGAACTGAAGTAGTGATATCGAATAATTTAACCATTGAAATGAATTGATTTGAAATTTTAAATATACGTGAATCATTTGAAAAGGCCAAGTTGATTCTCATTTCAAATAATTGATAGATGATTGAAAGTCGAAGATATGAAGACGGTGCAAGACCGATGATCCTCACGTCGAATGAAGAGGTGCTACTGATGCTCATGATAGGAGTAGCTACCTTGAAGGGGCTAAAGTGGTAGCCGTCCGGACGTACTTGTTGATTGTACGGATATGCGCGGTATAAGGTGCCTCCGGTTTCGTTCAGACCCAGAATGAACTTGTAAATGGGCTATGTGTCCGACATTGGATTTTGTTCTGTGTTGTTTGATCCCTATTAAATATATATCTATTTGGCGGCGGAGAATTTATTCTCTTGCTTAACGCCGTTCTCTGAGACGTACGAGCTCTGAAGTTATATATCGATAGAAATCAGTCGCATGGAGTGAATTGCCTGTGTGGCATGCCTAAGTGGCGGATGATCAAGGCTTCTGTTGAAAAGAAAAGTCTTGTGGTTGATGATCAAAGCATGGCCTGTGTGGCATAGCTTTGTGTATAACATTGTTTCGCGAGCCTCACACCCCGTTATGAGCCAGAAACGAGAGAAGGACCTCAGGGAGAACATGCGTTTCCTTCTAGCTAGGAGTTGTACTTTGGGTTTTGCATGCCCGGGTATTTTACTTATGTGGATGATGGAAAGCTATGCCTCGGTTAGTTCGGTCTCTTCGGAGCCGATGATTTGGTCGGATATGACTAGTGACGCCACATAGGGTGAGGAAACGTAGTGTTCAGGCATTTTAATCCACAACGAGTGGACCGGCCCTGACGATCCAAGGGCCCACCTGAGTCTGGGTCCTGAGGGGCGGGCTAGAGCGTCTCAAATTCGGTAAGGACGATCCCTTGCCTTGGTTCATGATGGAAATCCAATTTCCAAATACGACGCCGTGCACTTTTAATTGTATATATATATGGCGACATGATATATGGTACCCATGCCGTCTATGATTGATAGTTATGATTGAAATTGTTTTTGAAACATATATACACTAGAAATTATATCAAATGATTTGTTTTGCTCGTATCAAGCATATTTTGGCGATTATAAGGTAAAACTCTATCCTCTAGTTTGTGTTGCATTGTGTGATGGGAACTGAGTCTTATAATGGCTTCACTTTTACAAAAAGCATTGTGATGTTTAAAAGATTTACTTGTTTTAAAGCACTGGCAATCGATGGAGTAAACCCATTCCGCGAAAGTAGCGTGGTCCTGTGATTGGCCATATTATAAAGTAAGTTAAGTAGATTTCTCATATCAGTCCCATGACTGACTCGTAGTTTGTTTCACTTGCAAACTCGGGTGCCCCTTTTTCTACATGGACAGCCTTGTATTCTGGTTTTAGCAGGCTCTTTCTGGATAGCTGGAACTGAAGATGGATTCTATCATTTATCTCTTTTTACGCTGTTCATCTCCTGTTGTACATATTATGTTTAGATTTCCGTTGCAGACATTTTATTTAAAGCCGAACTATATTTTGTACTAAGTATGATCCTGTATACTGTGTAACTCTGATGATTATGTTTATCCAGTGTATTCTATTGTACATTATCTGGTGTATTTATTTATTTCTGCTCTGCTGTTATCTGTTTATGTGTTATATTCCAAAGATTACCCTTGCCACCGTGGAACGGGGTTTGGGGTCGTCACAGAACCAAATACACTTGGTTGCTGATATTGATTGTATTTGATTGATTGTTTGGATTGTGCTCGACCAGTTTATGAGCAAGATATGCTTTTACATGTAGCATTGGGTTGGGTAGAAATACTAGTATGCTAACATCTTCTGAAACACTTCACGATTTGACTATGAGATGTGTAGCGATGTTGTTTTGTTCATTTCAAATTTAATGAATGGTTTTGAAATGATATTTTTCTTAGGTGAAAAGAAATGTATTCACGATTTTGGACAGGGAATGTTTTATGAAAATGATTTATAAAACAAAAAGGATTTCGAGGGCTAAAACTCAATGATTTTGAAATGATTTGGAAGTATATTATGGTTTTACATTGTAGTTCATCACATATTTGATTAGTTGCTACTAATGATATATCTGTTTGGTGGTAGATAATTTATTTTCTTGCTTAACACCCTTCTTTGAGACGTACTAGCTCAAAGGTTATATGATTAATAGTGACTGATCGTATGTGTGAATTGCTGATGTGAAGTACTATAGATTTGATTATAATTGTGATTATGTTGTTAAATGATTTTCCCTACTTCGGGATATAAAATGGTTTAGTGAGTGGCTAAAGATTCGAGTGACCAGAAAGTGACTAAAAGTATGGACTAGATCCAGTGCCTTAGGGTGAGTGGTCAGCAGTGTAGCCTGCTCCATGCGTGGGAGGTGCACGCGCGTACACACACACACACACACACACATATATATATATAAATAAATATATATATATATATTTCTCGAGTTGGAGGGGCACTTACTGCCTTGTCTGAGGGAAGATTACTGATATTTGGTTGCATACTTGTTTGTATGCATTCTGATGATTAGGAATTCGTATTTCCAAAGATTTTGGTTTGAGATCACGAAGTGAAATCTACTTTGATATAAAAGTTAGATATGTATTTCAAATGATTTGAAATAGAAATCGGAAAATAAAGTCCAAAGAAATGATTTTTGTAAATTGAATTGGATTTGGAAAATCTAAGTGTGGTGATTAATCTAAATGGGTAGATTGGGATATTACATGTTGATTGATGCATAGTAGATCTATATCCCTGTTACTGATTATTGTTTATACATTGGCAATCATGGGGGTAAATCCGTTCCGTGACATATGGTGTGGTCTCGTGATATGCTTCACATTTATATAACTTAATTTTAAATGTAGAGTTTCTCACACCTGTCCCATGACTGACCTGTAGTTTGCTTTTCATTGCAAACTTGGGTGCCCCTATTTTCCACGTGGGCAGTCGAGTGGTTTGTTTTGCAGATATTTATTTATTGAGAAAGATTTTGCATTGAAGCTTTAAGCTGTGTCCAGAGCATTGATAGTCTTCCACTATGCTAGTTTATTTATTTTTCACCGTGCATTGTACATTTATTGTAAATAAATCTTCCGCTGTATTATATTTCGATATACTCTATTATATTCTGTACTCTGATGTAACGTTATTATGATGTTTATAAAAGTCTTCTGTTATTTGTTCTGATGTGTTGTATGCCCAGAGTTAGCGTATCCAGGTTTTGAACGGTCTTGGTTGATTTGGCGCTCGATTGATTCCGAGCGAAATCTGTATCGTTACAGGAAAGGATTCCGAAAATGAATATTGAACGGTATTTACAGCAACAATCGGTCAATACAAAATAGTAAATCAACAGAAGGAATATTTTGAAGAAAATCAAAGATATAATTTTATAAATATTAAAAACAAATTATATAAATAATACGAGTCTACCATTTTAAATTAAAATATTAAGAAATAAATTTCAAATCAAAATGAACAAATTCGATGTAATTTCAGGGATAGGCAATATTTTTTTTTTAAAAAAGATGGCAATAGGAATATGAATAGAAAATGGGAAGAGAATAAATTGGGTGAGCAAATCAGTTGAATCAATATGGTTTTAATTACGAAGGAAATGGAAAGATTCTTCTAGAATAATAAATGTACGGAATTTATGCTTGCCATTCAAAACAAATGTTTTGTTTAAATTTCAAAAACTAATCATGCGGTTAAAATAGAAACGGGAATAAAATAGTTTGCCAATTTCATTTAATAATTGAAAACATTTTTAAGATAAAAGGAAACGAATGGATTATAACATTAAGGAATGATGGTTTAAATTTTGAAAATAATGAATTAAATAATGGGAAGAATCAAGGGAAAAACGATAAGAATAAGGAAAGAAATTGGAGGAGCTTTATTAACACTTAGCAACAAATAGAATGTATATGCATAAATTTGGGAACAAACGGATTTAATTTTGAAAACAATGAACATGCAAGGAAAGAAATTAAACTAATTAAATGGACATCATCTTTAAATGGTAAACATTGATTACAAAAAAAAGAAAATGAAAAATATAAATATTAAATACAAAGGAACCAATGATTTTTGGCATTATGAAATTGACAACAATTTTGTAAATCAAATACAAAATAAAAGATATCAAAGAAAAAGAATCTGAAAATTAAAATTTTCTATATTTACATCAACAACAATAAATAAGTATTGAAATTAAATTAAAGATGTAATTCCATATTGAAAATGAAGGGTACAATTATACAAATTGAATATTTATATAAAAATTCAAGAATGAATGCAAACAAATAAAATAAATAAACCAAAATTTAAATTAAATCATTAATTAAAATACTCTAAAAATTTGAGGTTGTTACATTAAGTAAGGCATTAAAATATAAGATTACATAAAGAGAAGGCCTAAAATTATAAGATTGGAGTAGTGGGACAAATAGGTAGATAGTTGACACATTTAATATTACATAAATTGTAGAGGAATTTAATTAAGGAATTAAAATATAATATTACTGTTAGCCTACTTTGTGAACTAGGCAACACAAAGTCAAGAAACCAAACATTGAATGATATTTTTAAATATAAGACTTCGGTTCGGATTGGAGGAAAACACTACAATTCAGGTTGATAGCTGCAGTTGTTCGGATCGGATAGGGTCCTCTGTTCGGATCGGGTTAGAGCAGCATATTGGTTCGGATCGGATAGAGTTCTCTGTTCGGATCGGTGATCTCTTACTGGATAGATTGGTAAGGCATATCCAATCGGATCGGAAGGCAACTAAATCTCGAATGGATCGGAAAGCCATCTGCTTGCCACAACACTGGAGCGGAGCGGAATAGGTTAGAGAAGGAGAGACACCCAAACCAATCCGGTTCGGATCGGGTATCCCGATCCGAACCCCTTACCTGCACGTCTCCGACCCGCACCCATGATCCATGTTAATCTCCTGTAAAATCGCCTGGAGAACCGGACCGGCTATGACTAATTCCTACCCCTAACGTCCTTCCCTTTGATGCGTTGTCAACCTGATAGTACATCCGAACCCGAAGAGAGTGCGATGGATGACACGTGGCCCGACCCGGATCAAGTCTCAAGCAAATTCACAACTATAAATACCCCATCTGGAGACAAAGAGAAGGATCTTTTTTCAGCACTTAAAGAATTCAATCACCTCCATCATCCGAACTCCATTACTCCCGGAAAATCCAAATCATCTTTTATTTCTTGTTTTAGTCAATTGAGTGAACAAAAGTGAGTTGTGAGTGAATCTTTCATTGTATTTGCAACTGAACTATTGAATATAGTGAAGAATAAGTGGACGTAGGCATTTGTTCGCCGAACCACTATAAATCTTGCGTGTTCATTTTTATTTTTATCTCATTTTATCTTGTTTCAAATCAATTTGGGTGTTAGAACCACTTTTGGGTCTAACATTTTGGTGCTTTCACTGAGAATCCTCATCTAAATTCTTTATTTTCCGGGATCTCTTTCTACTTTTTGGACCGTTGAGTTCAAAAAAGTGAATCCTTAAGTTTCTCCGCTTTCTTACATTCGTTGAAGTAATTGTCAAAAACTCATGGCCAAAGGAAAAGGCAAGGAAGTTCAGTCTTTTCGAGGAAATGGAGCTGGCGAAGATCAGCAAAATGCTGTTGTAACAAGATCTCGGGGGCAGAGTTCAGCAGCAGGAAGAATCAATGCAGGAAATCCGAGCCGCCAGCAGGGGGAGAGCTCCGATCCGATCCGGGTAGGAGACTCTGAAGCAGTGCATTCCCCCAATCTGAACCGACCCGAACTGCCTGCTGCGCTCCGATCCGACCAGGCACTCCAGCTCCGATCCGACCCGACCTCTTACCTCCGACCCGACCCGATGCTTGGAGAAGCTGGAACGTCTACTCGAGTCCCTACGAATGCTCCAATTCCAGCTGCCAGGGTTGGAGATCAGGTCAATCCATCTGCGCCCATCACTCAAGGAGATTTTTCGCGCTTGCTTAACATGCTTGAGAGCACAAGGGAAGCTATGAGAGTTCATGAGCGCACTAATCTCATGATGTAGGAAAATATGAGGCTCATGAGTCGGGAGATCAATGAGCTCCGTCGCCAGAGAACTCCATCACCGGTTCGTCACACACCAGTTGATCAATCTTCATCGTCCGAGGAAGAGAGGCCCCGTGAACGAAGGCCACTCGAACGACCTCAGAACGTGGAGCAGTTGACATTTGGATCTTTGGGATCTCGTGAGGATATTGCACGAGCATTAGGAAACGATGACCCCACTCGGGGGCAAAGACTCCAGTCCCCTCTTCCCGAGATCGACCGGGAACGCAGGGAGCGGAATCGAGCAGAGGCAGCTCGAAGAAGAAGGGCATCCCCTGAGCAAGAGCCCAGAAGGAACTCGGTGTAACGACCCAGAAAATCTGAACCAATTTAAAATTTTTAAATTGGCTAAAATAATGGATTTTAAATATTTAAAATAAATATTTTAAGTAATGGCGATTAAAACTGAGTTGAATCGACATTTGAAAACCAATATAATTAAATATAATTATATATAGAATTGAAAATGGCGCGGTAGTTCGATAATTCGATTTCAAACTTCAATTGAATATACCGGGTGCAAAACAATCCAGATTTTAGTGAGACCAAAAACATTTGAATCTAATTGGTAATATCTTTCTAACGAATCCGACCAATCGAAATTTGATAGCGGGAATCAAAGGATATGTCCAGTTGAAAATTCTGAATAGTCGCTATGAAATTCAGGCCCTTAAAAATGGACATTTTGCATACGACCTCGGATTTAGACGAAACCACTTTTGTTAGATCCGCAGTGTCAGGTTATTGTTAGGTTTCAAATTTCATAATTTTTCGAATCAATATGTGAGCGTGGCAAAGGAAAACGCGTTTGACCGATTTCAGTTGATTTTAATCGACTGGAAATTGGCCATTTTTCAAACGGTCTCAGAATTCGACGAAACTAGTTTTGTTAGGACCGTATCGTCGATACGAAGCTAGAAAATATTTTTCTGGAATTTTTCTAGTTAGTATGTGACCCCGGTAATTTGAAATGTGCGTTTAAAATTCAATATAGTGATTTAAAAGTAAATTCAAAAGGAAACCGATTGTAATGATCAAACCAGCTTGCGATACATATCCCATTGTGTTCGGAATGGGGGTGAAACGCTATGGGCGACAGGCGGTGGGCCTCGTTTCGAGGTCGTGTGTAAAAGTCAACCCTTTTGCAAATTTAAAATAATAAAATAATAATAATAATAATAAAAAAAAAACTTAAATTTCCCTCTTCCCTTCTTTATCTCCTTCTGGCCCCCCCCGTTCCTATTTAATTTCGAACGAACGAAAAAAAAAAAAAAAAAAAAGAAAAACCCTAAGCTAATCGATCCGCCGCCCCCCCTAACCTCGAACGCCGCCGACATCAGCATCCCCCCCCTCGCGAACTCCGACGAAGCAGCACCCACGAGCCCCCCTAAGCACCGCGACCCCGAAGCCCCCCCCCCTGAACCAATTGCCGCCGCCTTCGAGAAGACCCCCGCCTGAAGCAACCTGCCGCCGCCTTCGAGAAGACCTCCGTCGAACTGAAGAACCCTACCCCCCCTTTTTATCTGTAAGTTTTTAATTTTATTTCGTTTTTATTTATTTTATTTTTATTTTATATATAAACTGATTTTTATAATAAAGTTTTATAAACTGAATTTTTACACGATTTTTAAACTGAACTGAATTTTTAAAACGATTTTAAAACTGAAATGTTTTTTTTAAAAAAAAGTATTTTAAAAACTGTTTTGTTATAAAAGAAAATAAAAACTGTTTTATGTTTTTTAAAATAAAAACTGTTTTATGTTTTTTTTAAAATAAAAACTGTTTTATGTTTTTATAAGTCAAAAATAAAAATCATATTTTTATATGTTGAAGTCAAAATAAAAATCATATTTTTATATGTTGAAGTCAAAATAAAAATCATATTTTTATATGTTGAAGTCAAAAATAAAAATCATATTTTTATATGTTGAAGTCAAGGTAAAAATCATATCTTTATAGGTTGAAAGCAAAAATAAAAATCATATTTTTATATGTGAAAGTCGAAGAAAAAATTCGATTTTTATATATTGAATAGCATTGTAAAAATTCTATTTTTACATATGCAGAGAATACGGGTGAAAGCGACAAATAGGCGAAGATTTCTATTAAGAAGAGTCGTGCAGCTGGATAGCTATTGGTGAGATTTCTGATTTAAAATTTATATATATATGTGTGAAGTAAAAGTGAATTGCTATATATAAATATATATATATATATATACGCCCCTCGTCCACAAACCATGGACGATATTTATTAGTTGAAATTGTTGTGGAAATTTGATTGATAGCGAATAGTTGTTTGGGATTGTTCGTGATTGATATTGGATGGATTGTGGTTGAAAAATACCCATTTGTGGTTGTGAAATATTTGGTTGAAACCACATAGGATTAGTTTGTGGAATTGAAATAAAAATATATACATGCCGCCTGCGTGCGAACTAGATGCATGTTTCCCATTGTCAAAAACCGCGAGGTTTTAAGGTAGAGCGAGGAGCCGTACTAGGGACGGTGCCGGTGTAACTACCCTGCCGTTATGCTGCCGAAATTTTGAATAATATTTGTGTGTTTGAATTATTTTCATATGCTTAAAACTATAGAAAACATTCATGGGTTGAATTGATATTCATTCGTTGTTTAGAAATTCATGTGTTGAATGGTATTCATATTTTCAAATAAATAGTTCGATAATAAAAATCACATTTTTATCGATATCTAAAAACTATAGAAAACATTCTTGTGTTGAATTGATATTCATTCGTTGTTTAGAAATTCATGTGTTGAATGGTATTCATATTTTGAAATAAATAGTTCGATAATAAAAATCACATTTTTATCGATATCTAAAAACTATAGAAAACATTCATGGGTTGAATTGATATTCATTCGTTGTTTAGAAATTCATGTGTTGAATGGTATTCATATTTTCAAATAAATAGTTCGATAATAAAAATCACATTTTTATCGATATCTAAAAACTATAGAAAACATTCATGTGTTGAATTGATATTCATTCGTTGTTTAGAAATTCATGTGTTGAATGGTATTCATATTTTGAAATAAATAGTTCGATAATAAAAATCACATTTTTATCGATATCTAAAAACTATAGAAAACATTCATGTGTTGAATTGATATTCATTCGTTGTTTAGAAATTCATGGGTTGAATGGTATTCATATTTTGAAATAAATTGTTTTATGATAAAAATTCTATTTTATCACCTATATGAACTATATAGAAAAATAGTGTTTTGAAATGAATCGTTTTACAATAAAAATCACATTTTTGTTGTATGCATAAATCGTTGAAATGTGAAGTGTTAAAACTAACCACTTGTTCAAAATAAACATATATGAGTTGAAATATTCATTAATTAGCTAATGAATTGATTTGCACCTAATTATGTAACATTAGAATGAATGGTGTTTTTAAACCAAATAGAAATCGAATATGAAGTTGAATAGAAAATGAAAAATGATATGAACTGTATATATATGTACATGCATATTCTTTGAACAGGTTATAGCAAAGGGGCTAGAGAAGAGGAATAAAATTTTGTGCCCGACAAATAGGTACACATTTACTGATTTGTTTGGGTGATGATTTTGAGCCTATTGGCTAGCCGCTTGGCTTCTTCTTTTTCTTTTTGAGATTAGAAGGACCGGGACGCTATTTGCGATTTCCCGACGCTCCCGGTGCAGGGGAGGTTATGGCGAAATTTTTCCAAAATTTAAGGAGTTAGAAATTTTTTTGAAGTGAAAACGATATAGAAATCATTGAATGAACTATATTTATATAACTATATAAATATAAATAAAATTAAAACGAAACGAGGCCGTGCAGTTCGTATTTTGAAACCGTGATTTCAAACGACTAGTACGGGAAATCCGACCATTGGATTTTCCCGAAACCTCAACCGTCGGGTTCGCCTTGGAATAATCTTTCCAACGGCACCAACCTTGTAAAAATCCAACGGTTGGATTGTCTGGAATGTTTAATTCAAATCTGAAGAAAAACAGCGCCAGAAACGATTATATTTATTTATATATATAAATATAATTATATTTAATCGAATAACGACGCTGCAGTTCGTATTTTGAAATCGAAACTTCAAACGATTGTACCGGGAGATCCGACCGTCGGATTTTCCCGAAACTGGAACCGTTGGATTCGTTTTGAAAAGACCTTTCTAATGATGTAAATTTTATGAAGATCCAACGGTTAGATTTTCAGATATGTGTAAATCAAATCTGAAGAAAAACAGCGCCACGGCCGCCTTATGGCCCGAAACGTCGTTTTGAATAAAATGGCTATTTTAAAATAAATAAAAATAGCGATAAATAGTTATAAAATATCGTAAGCGATATGGAATGGAAATAAACTGAATTTGCTTGATTTATGTGATGTTTGATGGTTGAATGTGTTTGGTGTGAAAACTATATAAAGAACACAATTGGTGTTGTCGAATAATTTAACCATTGAAATAAATCGATTTGAAATTCTAAATATACGTGAATTATTTGAAAAGGCCGAGTTAATTCTCATTTCGAATAATCGACCGACGATTGGAATTCGAAGATGAAGACGATGGTCGAAGACCGGAGATCTTCACCTCGTTTGGATGGTAACCGAGGTCCTGATTGGGAGGCATCCCGAAATATGGATAATGAGTGGTGATCGTTCAGACGTACGTGTTGATCAAAGGGTTTGCGAGGTATTTAGTGCCTCCGGTTTCGTTCAGACCCAGAACGGACTTGTAAATGGACTGTGTGCCTGACATAGGATTTATTCTGTGTGGCATGCTAAGATGCAGTGATCAGGGCTTCTGTTGAAAAGCAAAGTCTTGTGGTGATGATCAAAGCACCGCCTGTGTGGCGTAGCTTTGTGTATAACGTAAATTCGCGAGCCTCACACCCCGGTATGAACCTAAAACGGGAGAAGGACCTCAGGGAGGGCATGCGTTTCTTCCTAGCTAGGGTGGTGTCAGTGACCTACCAGCCCTGACATTTATATACTTTTCACCTATGTGGTTGTTGCTGTTGCGAGGCGCCTCGGTTTGATCGGACGATCCGGGTCCGATGGAGTCATTCGTTGGCTCGTTTACGCCCCAAAGGGCGGGGAAACGTATTGTTCAGGCATAATAATCCACATCGGTGGACCGGCCCTGACGATCCAAGGGGCAGTTGCGGCTGTTCCTGAGGCTCGGGCTAGGCAGTCTCGAATTCGGTAAGGACTATCTTTTGCCTTGGTTCATGACGGAAATCCAATTTCCAAATACGACATCGTGCGGTTTTGATTGTATATATATATATGGCGACATGATATATGGTACCCATGCCGTCTATGATTGATAGTTATGATTTGAAATTGTTTTCAAAACATATAAACACTAGCAATAATATCAATTGCCTTTGTTTTATTCGTATCAATCATATTTTGGCCATTATAAGGTAAAAACTCTATCCTCCGGTTTGCGTTGCATTGTGTGATGGGAACTGAGTCTTATAATGGCTTCATTTTTATAAAAAGCATAGCGATGTTTAAAAGAAAGATTCGTTTTAAAGCACTGGCAATCCAATGGAGTAAACCCGTTCCACGAAAGTGGCGTGGTCCTGTGATTAGCCAATTATATATGTGTTGAGTAGATTTCTCATACCAGTCCCATGACTGACTCGTAGTTTGTTTCACTCTCAAACTCGGGTGCCCCTTTTTCTACACGGGCAGCCTTGTATTCAGGTTTAGCTGGTTCTTTCTGGATAGCTGGAGCTGAAGATGGATTCTATCATTTATTTCTTTTTATGCTGTTCAGCTCCTATTGTACATATTTTGTTTATTTCCGCTGTAGACATTTATGTATAGCTGAACTGTATTTGTACTAAGTAAGATCCTGTATACTGTGTAACTCTGATGATTACTTTTATCCAGTATATTTTGTTGTTCATTCTGGTGTAATTATTTAATTCTGTTCTGCTATTATATGTTTCTGTGTTATATTCCAAAAGATAACCTTGTTTCCGTGAGAACGGGAAATCGGGTCGTCTCAACGTGGTATCAGAGCTTTGGTTAAGCTTAGTTCTGGAATATAACATTTGAACGAACTCGTCAGAAATAGAACCAGTAGTGTTCTAGGACGGGTAACTCAATACAGATAGGATCAGTAATATCCTAGTATGAGTAAAGCAGAATGAATACACTTCGATAGACACATTTACACTTCAAGTATTTGTCTCTATATTTTAATACCTTTTCTGTGACCTGACACTTGATCTACAATTTGCAGAAGTACTAGAAAAATGAGTGTCAGAAACAGAAGGAATGCAGAACCGGATATTGAGGCCCTATTAATCAAATATCGAAATATGGGTGGAATACCGTTCTCTGGTGAAGAATCTATTATGAAGACACAAGCTTGGATTCGTTCGGCTGAGAAAATCTTCGAAGCATTAAAGCTTAGGGATGACCAGAAAAGATTACTGGCCTCCTGGGCATTCAAAGACGAAGCTTTGTTTTGGTGGGATTCGGTTATACAGAATAATCCAGAAGGTGATATCACCTGGGATAGATTCAAAGTGATTTTCTTAGAAAGATTTACTCCTCCCGAAGCGACTGAACGGCTATGCGATGAATTTTCTTATCTAATTCAAGGCGATATGACCATTCCCGAATATCATAAGAAATTCAGCGAACTTGCTCACTTTGCTCCTCATCTAATTCAAAATCCGAAGAGGAAAAATCTGAGATTCATTCATGGGCTTCAAAGGAAATACCAGAATAAAGTATTAGGGCATGTGAAGCTTCCTTTCTCAGAAATGATTTATATGGCTTATCAGTATGAAGATCTCCATAAGAAAGGAATGTTGCGCGACGAAGAGGAAGTTTGTTGTAGTGACAAAGCAGAGTCTGAAATTGATATTCCTGAAGCCAGTAAGAAGCCCAGTGTCAATAGAAAAAGGGCTAAATCTGAAAAGGAACCGGCAACGACTACTACTTGCTCTAACTGCCATCTGAAGGGGCATTTGTCGATAAACTGCGGGCCATTAAGGAAGCGATTAAAAGGTGGACTTAAATCCAAAGAAGGACTTCAAGCGAATAGAAAATGCAATCTCTGCCATCAGGCTGGTCATGTAAAGCAAGATTGCTGGCAGTTGAAAAAGACTGAAATAGTTCACGTGAATGAAGTAGCAGAAACTTCTGCGCCCTCAGCTAGTCAAGAAAGGGCCGACGTTTTAGAAGGCACGCTAACTATCAAAGACATCCCAGTTAAAGTACTGTTCGACACAGGCGCGTCAAGAAGCTTCATTGCCAAAGATGCAGCTAAGAAACTGGATTTGAATTTGAAAAAGCTCAAGGAACCAATGACTGTCCAGAATCCGGTTGGGGGTTCCATTGATCTCAGTTGGGTTTGTGGAGTGCCGGTTTCTTTCTCTCGTTATCGGTTTCCTATCATCGCAGTCGTCATGAATTTTAAAGAGTTTGATCTTATCTTGGGGTTAGACTGGTTGACCAAATACGAAGCTGAGGTTAAATGCGCCGACAGAGTCGTAAAGGCGAAGATTAAATCAGGCGATTATATAACCATTCCCTGTGAAGGTCAGAATGCTAATAGAAAAGACTTCTGGGCAGCTTTGAATGTTTCTCCAGCTCAAATAGAAAATGTTCCTGAAGTCGCAGAGAATATTCCTGACCTCATTAAAGATATTCCTGTCGTCAAGAATTATGCGGATGTGTTCGAGGAAGTTGTTCGCTTACCTCCGCAGAGAGAAATAGATTTCAAAATTGCTTTAATTCCAAATGCAAGGCCGGTAGTTCATGCTATTCGAAGAATGTCCTTGAAAGAGAAAGAGGAATTAGACAATCAAACACGACAGCTCGTATGGAAAGGTCTGATCAGGCCTAGTTTCTCTGATTGGGGTGCAGCAGTGGTATTTGTCCCAAAATCTGACGGTACTCTACGGCTATGTGTGGATTATCGTGATTTAAACAAGCAGACTATAAAGAACAAATATCCATTGCCGCGGATTGATGATTTGTTGGATAGATTAAATGGAGCACAAGTATTTTCACGAATGGACCTAGCTACAGGTTTCCATCAACTTAGAATTGCCGAAGAGTGCGTTCCAATGACAGCGTTCAGAGGCCCCGACTTATTCTACGAGTGGTTAGTAATGCCGTTCGGCTTATGTAACGCTCCAGCTTATTTCGTCGATCTGATGAATAGAGTGTTCAGAGGGGTTTTGAATAAATTTGTTCTGGTTTTTATTGATGATATTCTAATCTTCTCTAAATCAAAGGCCGAACATGAAAAGCATCTGGAACAGGTTCTAGAAATCCTCAGAAGGAATGTATTAAAAGCCAAATTTTCCAAATGTATATTCTGGCAAGATGAAGTGAAATTTCTGGGCCACGTCGTATCGAAAGATGGAATCGCTGTGGACCCAAGCAAAATCACAGCTATTCAGAATTGGAAACAGCCTAGTACTCCCACTGAAGTCCGCAGTTTTCTCGGATTGGCTAGCTATTATCGGAAGTTCGTTAAAGACTTTTCTAAGATATCTGGCCACTTGACGAAGCTTACAAAGAAGCATTCTAAGTTCAAATGGACTGAAGAGAGTGAGGAGGCTTTCGAAGAGCTAAAGTTAAGATTAACCACAGCTCCAGTGTTAACCATCATTGATGGCAACCAGGATTTAAAAGTGTGGACTGATGCTTCTAGAGAAGGCCTCGGCGCAGTGTTAATGCAAAGAGGCCAAGTAATTGCTTATGCTAGCCGTCAACTTAAGCCACACGAGAAGAACTATGTAACTCATGATCTTGAGTTATTGGCTATCATATTCTCATTGAAAATCTGGAGACACTATCTTCTGGGCGAGAGATTTGAACTGTTTACAGACCACCAGTCGTTAAAGTATCTGTTCACTCAGAAGGACTTGAATCTGAGGCAACAGCGTTGGCTGGAGTTTCTTGCAGCATATGACTTCGAAATTATATATACTCCAGGAAAAGCCAATGTCGTGGCCGATGCGTTAAGCAGAAAGAATGTAATGATCGCCAGTTTTATTATCACGACTTCATTGCTAGATAAGATGTCTGCTCTTCAGGGGGATGATCACTTCATTCAGAAGATCAGAAGGATAATTCAACGAGGCGAACCCTCGAGTTTTCAAGTAGATAATGAGGGGATTCTAAGGCTCAAAGGTCGAATATGCGTTCCTAACATTCCTGAACTTCGAAAGGAAGTACTAGATGAATGCCACAAGTCAAAACTCAGTATCCATCCAGGAGTAAACAAAATGTATAATGACATCAAACGCACTTTCTGGTGGAAGTCGATGAAAAGGGACATTTCTTTATATGTAAGCCGATGCCCCACCTGCCAGCTAGTCAAAAGCGACCAACAGAAATTGGCTGGATTATTACAACCGCTGGAAGTTCCTGGTTGGAAGTGGGAGCATATTTCTATGGATTTCATTGATGGTTTGCCCAGAACCAGAAAAGGAAATGACAGTATTTGGGTGATCGTAGATCGTTTCACGAAGACCGCCCATTTTATACCTGTCAAATCAAACAGAACTGCTCAGAGTCTGGCGCATATTTACTTCAGGGAAATAGTTAGACTGCATGGAGTGCCGCTCAGTATAGTAAGTGATAGAGATACAATATTCACTAGCAAATTCTGGGAAGCATTTCAAGTCGAGCTAGGAACGAAGTTAAACTTGAGCACCGCTTATCATCCTCAGACAGACGGTCAGACTGAGAGGGTGAATCGCATTTTAGAAGATCTATTGCGGGCTTGTGTTATAGATTTCGGTGGATCATGGGAAGACAATCTACATTTGGCTGAGTTCTCTTATAACAACAGCTACCAGGCGAGTCTGACAATGTCGCCATTCGAAGCATTGTATGGTAGACCGTGCCGATCTCCTGCTTGTTGGGTCGAGCCAGGAAATAGACTTGTGTTGGGTCCTGATATGATCCGCGAAGCTGCTGACAAAGTCGATTTTATTAAGAAGCGATTACTCGCCGCTCAAAGCCGACAAAAGAGCTATGCCGATAAAAGAAGAAGAGATATATCCTTTGAGGTTGGCGACTACGTATATTTGAAAGTATCGCCGATGAGAGGAGTTATCAGGTTCGGTAAAACTGGGAAGTTAGCGCCTAAATTCATTGGTCCGTTTCCTATTCTGGAACGGATTGGAACTCTCGCTTATAGGGTCAAACTGCCTGACTGGTTGCCTGGAGTTCATGATGTATTTCATATATCTCAACTTCGAAAGCACGTTCATGATCCAGACTTGATCGTGGAAGAAGCAGCTCAGCAGGACATTGAAATTACTCCAGAATTAGCTGTGAGGCGTGAGCCGCTAAAGATTATCGGCAAAGAAACCAAAGAGCTGAGGAACAAGAAGGTTCACTTAGTCAAAGTGCAATGGAGTGGAGATCCGCGAGATTGTACTTGGGAAACAGAGGAGAGCATTCAGAAAGCTTATCCTAGATGCCGAGTAGATATCTCTGATTGACTCTGGTGCAAGGTACATTTAACCTACTTTGCATTACCTTTTAATTCTCTATTCTGTTGCTATTTTCTTCCGATGGATGTGCATTGTTTATTCTATACTCTGAATATTAAAAACAAATTGGTTGTTGTATTGTATGATTATAGAATTATCAAACCACTTTCGACTTTATTCCTTTTCGGGGACGAAAAGTTTTAAGTGGGGGAGATTGTAACGACCCAGAAAATCTGAACCAATTTAAAATTTTTAAATTGGCTAAAATAATGGATTTTAAATATTTAAAATAAATATTTTAAGTAATGGCGATTAAAACTGAGTTGAATCGACATTTGAAAACCAATATAATTAAATATAATTATATATAGAATTGAAAATGGCGCGGTAGTTCGATAATTCGATTTCAAACTTCAATTGAATATACCGGGTGCAAAACAATCCAGATTTTAGTGAGACCAAAAACATTTGAATCTAATTGGTAATATCTTTCTAACGAATCCGACCAATCGAAATTTGATAGCGGGAATCAAAGGATATGTCCAGTTGAAAATTCTGAATAGTCGCTATGAAATTCAGGCCCTTAAAAATGGACATTTTGCATACGACCTCGGATTTAGACGAAACCACTTTTGTTAGATCCGCAGTGTCAGGTTATTGTTAGGTTTCAAATTTCATAATTTTTCGAATCAATATGTGAGCGTGGCAAAGGAAAACGCGTTTGACCGATTTCAGTTGATTTTAATCGACTGGAAATTGGCCATTTTTCAAACGGTCTCAGAATTCGACGAAACTAGTTTTGTTAGGACCGTATCGTCGATACGAAGCTAGAAAATATTTTTCTGGAATTTTTCTAGTTAGTATGTGACCCCGGTAATTTGAAATGTGCGTTTAAAATTCAATATAGTGATTTAAAAGTAAATTCAAAAGGAAACCGATTGTAATGATCAAACCAGCTTGCGATACATATCCCATTGTGTTCGGAATGGGGGTGAAACGCTATGGGCGACAGGCGGTGGGCCTCGTTTCGAGGTCGTGTGTAAAAGTCAACCCTTTTGCAAATTTAAAATAATAAAATAATAATAATAAAAAAAAAAAAAAACTTAAATTTCCCTCTTCCCTTCTTTATCTCCTTCTGGCCCCCCCCGTTCCTATTTAATTTCGAACGAACGAAAAAAAAAAAAAAAAAAAAAGAAAAACCCTAAGCTAATCGATCCGCCGCCCCCCCTAACCTCGAACGCCGCCGACATCAGCATCCCCCCCCCTCGCGAACTCCGACGAAGCAGCACCCACGAGCCCCCCTAAGCACCGCGACCCCGAAGCCCCCCCCCCTGAACCAATTGCCGCCGCCTTCGAGAAGACCCCCGCCTGAAGCAACCTGCCGCCGCCTTCGAGAAGACCTCCGTCGAACTGAAGAACCCTACCCCCCCTTTTTATCTGTAAGTTTTTAATTTTATTTCGTTTTTATTTATTTTATTTTTATTTTATATATAAACTGATTTTTATAATAAAGTTTTATAAACTGAATTTTTACACGATTTTTAAACTGAACTGAATTTTTAAAACGATTTTAAAACTGAAATGTTTTTTTTAAAAAAAAGTATTTTAAAAACTGTTTTGTTATAAAAGAAAATAAAAACTGTTTTATGTTTTTTAAAATAAAAACTGTTTTATGTTTTTTTTAAAATAAAAACTGTTTTATGTTTTTATAAGTCAAAAATAAAAATCATATTTTTATATGTTGAAGTCAAAATAAAAATCATATTTTTATATGTTGAAGTCAAAATAAAAATCATATTTTTATATGTTGAAGTCAAAAATAAAAATCATATTTTTATATGTTGAAGTCAAGGTAAAAATCATATCTTTATAGGTTGAAAGCAAAAATAAAAATCATATTTTTATATGTGAAAGTCGAAGAAAAAATTCGATTTTTATATATTGAATAGCATTGTAAAAATTCTATTTTTACATATGCAGAGAATACGGGTGAAAGCGACAAATAGGCGAAGATTTCTATTAAGAAGAGTCGTGCAGCTGGATAGCTATTGGTGAGATTTCTGATTTAAAATTTATATATATATGTGTGAAGTAAAAGTGAATTGCTATATATAAATATATATATATATATATATATACGCCCCTCGTCCACAAACCATGGACGATATTTATTAGTTGAAATTGTTGTGGAAATTTGATTGATAGCGAATAGTTGTTTGGGATTGTTCGTGATTGATATTGGATGGATTGTGGTTGAAAAATACCCATTTGTGGTTGTGAAATATTTGGTTGAAACCACATAGGATTAGTTTGTGGAATTGAAATAAAAATATATACATGCCGCCTGCGTGCGAACTAGATGCATGTTTCCCATTGTCAAAAACCGCGAGGTTTTAAGGTAGAGCGAGGAGCCGTACTAGGGACGGTGCCGGTGTAACTACCCTGCCGTTATGCTGCCGAAATTTTGAATAATATTTGTGTGTTTGAATTATTTTCATATGCTTAAAACTATAGAAAACATTCATGGGTTGAATTGATATTCATTCGTTGTTTAGAAATTCATGTGTTGAATGGTATTCATATTTTCAAATAAATAGTTCGATAATAAAAATCACATTTTTATCGATATCTAAAAACTATAGAAAACATTCTTGTGTTGAATTGATATTCATTCGTTGTTTAGAAATTCATGTGTTGAATGGTATTCATATTTTGAAATAAATAGTTCGATAATAAAAATCACATTTTTATCGATATCTAAAAACTATAGAAAACATTCATGGGTTGAATTGATATTCATTCGTTGTTTAGAAATTCATGTGTTGAATGGTATTCATATTTTCAAATAAATAGTTCGATAATAAAAATCACATTTTTATCGATATCTAAAAACTATAGAAAACATTCATGTGTTGAATTGATATTCATTCGTTGTTTAGAAATTCATGTGTTGAATGGTATTCATATTTTGAAATAAATAGTTCGATAATAAAAATCACATTTTTATCGATATCTAAAAACTATAGAAAACATTCATGTGTTGAATTGATATTCATTCGTTGTTTAGAAATTCATGGGTTGAATGGTATTCATATTTTGAAATAAATTGTTTTATGATAAAAATTCTATTTTATCACCTATATGAACTATATAGAAAAATAGTGTTTTGAAATGAATCGTTTTACAATAAAAATCACATTTTTGTTGTATGCATAAATCGTTGAAATGTGAAGTGTTAAAACTAACCACTTGTTCAAAATAAACATATATGAGTTGAAATATTCATTAATTAGCTAATGAATTGATTTGCACCTAATTATGTAACATTAGAATGAATGGTGTTTTTAAACCAAATAGAAATCGAATATGAAGTTGAATAGAAAATGAAAAATGATATGAACTGTATATATATGTACATGCATATTCTTTGAACAGGTTATAGCAAAGGGGCTAGAGAAGAGGAATAAAATTTTGTGCCCGACAAATAGGTACACATTTACTGATTTGTTTGGGTGATGATTTTGAGCCTATTGGCTAGCCGCTTGGCTTCTTCTTTTTCTTTTTGAGATTAGAAGGACCGGGACGCTATTTGCGATTTCCCGACGCTCCCGGTGCAGGGGAGGTTATGGCGAAATTTTTCCAAAATTTAAGGAGTTAGAAAAATTTTTGAAGTGAAAACGATATAGAAATCATTGAATGAACTATATTTATATAACTATATAAATATAAATAAAATTAAAACGAAACGAGGCCGTGCAGTTCGTATTTTGAAACCGTGATTTCAAACGACTAGTACGGGAAATCCGACCATTGGATTTTCCCGAAACCTCAACCGTCGGGTTCGCCTTGGAATAATCTTTCCAACGGCACCAACCTTGTAAAAATCCAACGGTTGGATTGTCTGGAATGTTTAATTCAAATCTGAAGAAAAACAGCGCCAGAAACGATTATATTTATTTATATATATAAATATAATTATATTTAATCGAATAACGACGCTGCAGTTCGTATTTTGAAATCGAAACTTCAAACGATTGTACCGGGAGATCCGACCGTCGGATTTTCCCGAAACTGGAACCGTTGGATTCGTTTTGAAAAGACCTTTCTAATGATGTAAATTTTATGAAGATCCAACGGTTAGATTTTCAGATATGTGTAAATCAAATCTGAAGAAAAACAGCGCCACGGCCGCCTTATGGCCCGAAACGTCGTTTTGAATAAAATGGCTATTTTAAAATAAATAAAAATAGCGATAAATAGTTATAAAATATCGTAAGCGATATGGAATGGAAATAAACTGAATTTGCTTGATTTATGTGATGTTTGATGGTTGAATGTGTTTGGTGTGAAAACTATATAAAGAACACAATTGGTGTTGTCGAATAATTTAACCATTGAAATAAATCGATTTGAAATTCTAAATATACGTGAATTATTTGAAAAGGCCGAGTTAATTCTCATTTCGAATAATCGACCGACGATTGGAATTCGAAGATGAAGACGATGGTCGAAGACCGGAGATCTTCACCTCGTTTGGATGGTAACCGAGGTCCTGATTGGGAGGCATCCCGAAATATGGATAATGAGTGGTGATCGTTCAGACGTACGTGTTGATCAAAGGGTTTGCGAGGTATTTAGTGCCTCCGGTTTCGTTCAGACCCAGAACGGACTTGTAAATGGACTGTGTGCCTGACATAGGATTTATTCTGTGTGGCATGCTAAGATGCAGTGATCAGGGCTTCTGTTGAAAAGCAAAGTCTTGTGGTGATGATCAAAGCACCGCCTGTGTGGCGTAGCTTTGTGTATAACGTAAATTCGCGAGCCTCACACCCCGGTATGAACCTAAAACGGGAGAAGGACCTCAGGGAGGGCATGCGTTTCTTCCTAGCTAGGGTGGTGTCAGTGACCTACCAGCCCTGACATTTATATACTTTTCACCTATGTGGTTGTTGCTGTTGCGAGGCGCCTCGGTTTGATCGGACGATCCGGGTCCGATGGAGTCATTCGTTGGCTCGTTTACGCCCCAAAGGGCGGGGAAACGTATTGTTCAGGCATAATAATCCACATCGGTGGACCGGCCCTGACGATCCAAGGGGCAGTTGCGGCTGTTCCTGAGGCTCGGGCTAGGCAGTCTCGAATTCGGTAAGGACTATCTTTTGCCTTGGTTCATGACGGAAATCCAATTTCCAAATACGACATCGTGCGGTTTTGATTGTATATATATATATGGCGACATGATATATGGTACCCATGCCGTCTATGATTGATAGTTATGATTTGAAATTGTTTTCAAAACATATAAACACTAGCAATAATATCAATTGCCTTTGTTTTATTCGTATCAATCATATTTTGGCCATTATAAGGTAAAAACTCTATCCTCCGGTTTGCGTTGCATTGTGTGATGGGAACTGAGTCTTATAATGGCTTCATTTTTATAAAAAGCATAGCGATGTTTAAAAGAAAGATTCGTTTTAAAGCACTGGCAATCCAATGGAGTAAACCCGTTCCACGAAAGTGGCGTGGTCCTGTGATTAGCCAATTATATATGTGTTGAGTAGATTTCTCATACCAGTCCCATGACTGACTCGTAGTTTGTTTCACTCTCAAACTCGGGTGCCCCTTTTTCTACACGGGCAGCCTTGTATTCAGGTTTAGCTGGTTCTTTCTGGATAGCTGGAGCTGAAGATGGATTCTATCATTTATTTCTTTTTATGCTGTTCAGCTCCTATTGTACATATTTTGTTTATTTCCGCTGTAGACATTTATGTATAGCTGAACTGTATTTGTACTAAGTAAGATCCTGTATACTGTGTAACTCTGATGATTACTTTTATCCAGTATATTTTGTTGTTCATTCTGGTGTAATTATTTAATTCTGTTCTGCTATTATATGTTTCTGTGTTATATTCCAAAAGATAACCTTGTTTCCGTGAGAACGGGAAATCGGGTCGTCTCACTCGGATACTAGGGCCAGGGAACCTGAGCAGCCCCTAACTAGTGCTGATGTACAGGCAATGGTTCGCCGAATTATGTCCGAGAGCCGGAATTATACAAATGAAGACTATGGCATTGAACGAAGCCATACTCCGTTCACCGACGATATCCTCGACTTCCAATTTCCCCGACGCTTTAACTTGCCACAAATGGACAAGTATAACGGAAGGACTGATCCAGGACAGCATTTGATGCGGTATTCGTGGCTCATGAATGCCGCTGCTGCCCCTGATGAAGTGAAGTGCAAAGCATTCCCAATCTACCTAGAAGATGTGGCATTATTCTGGTTTACCCGACTTCCTCCTCGTTCAATTTCTAATTACAAAGAACTAAGCGAGCGTTTCATGAACCAGTTCCGACTACATGCCCGAAAGTCCAAGAGTGTTATTGAATTGTCAAGAATCAAACAGGCACCAGGAGAATCTTTAAGGGCATATCTTGATCGTTTTAACCAAGCCGTAACTGAGGTCAGTGACCCGCACGAACCCACTATTCTGATGGCATTGAAGGAAGGAGTCGATCCTGAATCCGAGTTTGGAGACTACCTTTCTGGGAAAACACCCCCCACAAGGGCGATATTCTACGAAAAAGCCGACATTTATCTAAGACGAGAGGAGGCCAGGGCAAACCGAAAGAGAAAGTCTGAGACAGCTTCAAAGGAGAATGTGCAGAGTAATATTGCCGTGAAGCAGTCTGGGGAAAGTTCTGGCAAGGTTGAAGTAAATGTAGGAAACAAGGGTGGAAACAGCAATACTGGAAATGGGGGAAACAACAACAACCGTAATTCGAACGGTAACAGAAGAAACAGAAATAGGGGAAGTGACCCTAACAAAAGGCCCCGATTCCAGAACTACGAGAACTATACACCATTGAATGACACCCTGGAAAATATTTACCTGGATACGTACAATGTGTTGCAGTACAAAAGACCGCCACCTCGTGATTCGACCGAGAAAGAAATGGCGACTGGGAAATTTTGCTTGTTTCACGGAACGCATGGACATTCGACCAATGAATGTCGGCATTTGAGGGATGTAATTGAAAAGCTGCTGCGTGAAGGAAAGTTGGATGAGTATAAGGTTGCCCCGAGGGACGGCGGCAAGGAGAGCAGGCTCCAAAACAGATCCTACCTGCTCCTAAGCCTACCGCGCAGCAGAAAGGTAAAGGGATTGTCATCAACTCCATAGTAGGCGGACCTCACCCGGCAATCCGAAGTTTTAGGTCAATGGACCAATATGTGAATGCTTCCAAGCATCTAGATGTGAATGAAGGTGACGATTTGGAAGATGTCACCCCCATAAAACAACAAAAAACCATGTTCGACGACGTGGTATTTCGCAGCCGAGACAACACGGGGATACAATCTCCCACCAATGATCCGTTGGTTATTACTACCACCATTGGGCCGGCCTTGGTCCATAAGGTATTAGTAGACAACAGAAGTTCCGTTAATATTTTGTTCAAGAAGTCATTTGATCAGATGAAGCTTGAGCCCGAAGATCTGAAACCTTGTGAAGGATGGATTAGAGGCTTCAACGGAGCGACGACAACTCCCATGGGATATATAGAGTTGCCCGTGACCCTATGGCAAGGAGAACGTAGAAGAGTGCGAATGCTTCAGTTCGTAGTATTGGACGTAGATTCGCCATATAACACATTTTTAGGGAGACCTGCCCTCGCTGAATTTAGAGTTTGTATCGCCCCTTGGTGCTTGTTACTAAAGTTCCCAACCGAAGCCGGGACTGGAGTAATAAGAGGGGATCAGGTTTCTGGACGGGCCTGCTATGTGGTCGAACTGAAGATGTTGATGAAAGGAGTTAATGCTGAGAGTAAGGATGCCTCGTCTCCCTCAAAGGGGGACTCGGCATAGCAATTAGAGAAATTGACCCCAAAGGAGTTGCCCAAAGGAACACCTGAAGACCTGGATCCTAGAAAAGACGAGGAACCAGAGGCTAGGAATGCAACTCCTAACGAAGTGACAGTGGAAATTCCCATTGATAAAGCTGATCCGACGAAAGTTTTGAAGATTGGTTCTCAATTGGATCCACGTCGTGCTGAAGAACTGACGGACTTCTTGAAGGCAAACTTAGATGTGTTCGCCTGGACCCATGCTGACATGTGTGGGATATCACCTTCCATTATCAGTCACAAATTGAATGTAAATCCGAAGCATCCGCCTGTGAAGCAAAAGAGACGCATGCTGGGCCCAGATAGGTCGGCTGCTCTCAAAGAGGAAGTAGAAAAATTGAAGCAAAATGGATTCATTCGAGATTCGACTTATCCCGACTGGATATCTAATCCCGTCTTGGTAAAGAAGCCAAACGGAAAGTGGCGAACTTGTATTGACTTTTCAGATTTAAATAAAGCTTGCCCAAAAGATAGTTTCCCACTTCCCAGGATTGACCAGCTTGTAGACTCGACAGTAGGTCATGAACTTCTTTCTTTCATGGACGCATACTCTGGATACAACCAAATTCCTATGCATGTACCAGACCAAGAGCATACGAGTTTCATTACGAATTTGGAGCTATGTTGTTATGTTGTAATGCCATTCGGGTTAAAAAACGCTGGAGCTACTTATCAGCGCTTGGTAAATAGAATGTTTTATGATCAAATAGGAAAAACTATGGAAGTTTATGTAGATGATATGCTTGTCAAATCAAAGCAGTCTTCCAGTCATACGCAAGATTTAGCAGAAATGTTTGGTATCTTGCGAAAATACCGTATGAAATTGAATCCTTTAAAATGTTCATTTGGAGTGGCGTCGGGAAAGTTCCTTGGCTTCATTGTGAGTTCCCGAGGAATTGAAATCAACCCTAGCCAGATAGCAGCGATTAGAAACATCGAAGAACCGAGGAGAATTAAAGACGTCCAAAGTCTGGCAGGGAAGGTAGCGGCGTTGAGTAGATTCATCTCCAAAGCCACAGATAAGTGTGTTCCGTTTTTTGATTTGATAAAAAGGGGAAAGAAGAACTTCCAGTGGACTCCCGATTGTGTTGAGGCCTTTCAAAATCTGTTAGAACTGTTAGAGGAACCGCCAATCTTATCAAAGCCCGTAGATCACGAAGAATTATTTGTTTATCTAGCAGTCTCGGCTCACGCTGTCAGCACAGCCCTGGTTCGAGAAGAAGACAAAGTACAAAGGCCAGTGTACTATGTGAGTAAGAAATTAGCAGCGGCAGAGCGCAACTACCCAAAGATTGAGAAGCTTGCTTACAGCCTCCTGATCGCGTCCCAAAAACTTCGTCACTACTTCCAAGCCCATCCAATAACCATATACACCGACCAGCCGTTAAGACAGGTGTTGCAGAGACCCGAAGCATCGGGAAGGTTGATCAAATGGAACATAGAACTAAGCCAGTTTGATTTGAATTTTCAACCACGAAAGTCAATCAGGGGGCAAGCTCTAGCAGACTTTATTGCGGAGTTCACCATTCCAGAGGAAGAAATAATCAATGACCGAGTGGTCAAATCCGAGGATAAGCTAGAGATGAATCCATGGAAATTATATACAGATGGAGCTAAAAATGACCGAAGGTCCGGAGCTGGAATTGTCTTAGTCATTCCCGAGGGACGGTCGTTATATTACGCCCTGCGATTAGAATTTTCGGCAACTAACAATGACTCTGAGTATGAAGCCCTGATTGCCGGGCTGAAACTTGCTAAAGACCTCGGAGTAAAAATGATGGACATATTTTGTGACTCTAAGATTGTTGTTTGTCAAGTGCGAGAGGAATTCGCGGCTCGAGGACCTCGACTTATCGCCTACCTCAAGAAAGTGAAAGAGCTATTGAATAGCTTAGAGCGGTACAATATAACGCATATTCCCAGAGTTGAAAACCAGAAAGCGGATAGACTGGCAAAACTGGCTAGTTCTGACAATCCAGAAGGGGCTGAGGTAATTCCAATTGAAACGTTGGAGTCGCCAAGCTTTGAGTCAATGGAAATTGAATTCGCTCTTGAAGCGGAACCAGAGAAGGAGTCATGGATGACTCCAATTAAGAATTTCCTTAAGAATGGGACACTCCCATCGAAGAAGAGTGAGAAAAGAGCTGTAGTTCGCAAAGCAACCAGATATGTTATACAAGACGATACTCTCTATAGACAAGGATTTTCTATGCCCCTGTTACGATGTATCGCACACGACGACATCAAGCGTGTACTAAGAGAAGTGCACGAAGGTGAGTGTGGAGATCATACAGGAGGTCAAACTTTAGCAAAGAAAATATTGCGGTACGGATACTTCTGGCCTACGATCAACAAAGATGCAGCTGATTATTCACGACGCTGCGATAAGTGCCAGAGATTCGCCAAAATCCCCAGGGCACCGTCAACCCAGCTTAAATCGATGGTAAGTCCTTGGCCATTTGCCACATGGGGAATTGATATCATTGGAGTTTTACCGATTGCTAAAGGAGGAGCTAAGTATGCAATAGTAGCCGTGGATTATTTCACAAAGTGGGTGGAAGCTGAGCCCTTGACTAAGATCACCACAAGAAAGGTGATAAGTTTTGTGGTAAGAAATATTATATGCCGATTCGGGATCCCAAGGACGATTGTTACTGACAACGGGACCCAATTTGATAGCACTGAATTCAGAAATTTTTGCCAGAAATATAAGATAGACAAACGATATACTGCAGTTGCCTATCCACAATCGAATGGGCAAGTAGAGGCAGTAAACAAAGTTATAAAATCCATCCTCAAGAAACGGTTGGAGCGTGCAAAGGCAAGATGGGTTGACGTATTGCCCCTAGCTTTGTGGGCATATCGAACAACATTTAAAACGGCTACCGGTCATACCCCTTTCTCTCTCTCCTTTGGCTCAGAAGCAGTAATTCCAGTTGAACTGGAAGTTCCTTCCCACAGGGTGACGTATTATGACCCGATGACGAATCAGGCACTTTTACTTGAGTCTCTTGATGAAGTCGAAGAGAAAAGGGACGAAGCAGACTTGCGTGCAGCAAGACATCGGCGTCAGATGGCACGCTATTATGACAAAAAAGTTCGCCTCAGAACTTTTGAACCAGGAGATTTAGTGCTAAAGAGAGTTTTTCCATCCCTTCCTCACCTCGGCCCAAAATGGGAAGGACCCTTTGTCATCCAACGGAAACTTGAAAAAGGAACCTTCAAGTTAACGACCGTAGATGGCGAAGAAGTTCCTCGAGCATGGAATGCCCAACACTTAATGCGATATTTGGATTAGAAATGCTATATTTTTTGTTATTTTTACTGTGAATTCTGTAACAAGACATGCCTTGCCTTGGGAAAATCTGATGATATGAATAAAGGACTATAAAGTGGACGTAGGCTACGACTTAGCTGAACCACTATAAAAATATTGTGTGTTATTTACTTTTATGCATTTACATTCATTAGTTGTTCTGTTGTGATTATAAAATACAGGATAACTCAGAGCCTAAAAAAGGTTGAAAACAGTTTAGACATAAAAAGGAGCACAACGATTATTTGTGCGATAAGACATAAAAGAATGAGAAAACGACATTCTAACTCTAACTCTCCAGAGAAAGAGAGAGAGTATAAAAGCGTCTCCGACTGAGCGCTGAAAAAGAAATTCTTTTCTTAACTCTAACTCTCCAGAGAAAGAGAGAGAGTATAAAAGCGTCTCCGACTGAGTGCTGAAAAAGAAATTCTTTTCTTAACTCTAACTTTCCAGAGAGAAAGAGAGTATAAAGGCGTCTCCGACTGAGCGCCGAGAAAGAAGTCTTTCCCCGTTGAACGACCGGGGAATAAACAAATGACTGAACTCGAACTCTAACTTTCAAGAGAAAGAGGGAGAGTATAAAAATGCCAGAAAAAACGACAGGTACTGACGACACAGGAAGTGCTATCCAGTCAGAGAATTGGGAGCATTCAGATTGCATGGTTAAACATTGAATAACTTATGGAGATTGACTGGGGACACATATGCATACACATATTTCCCCCCTCCACAACTTTGTTTCATAACTATAAACATGCATTTTTACATAAGTGCAGAACTGCTAGCAAATAAACATTGCAAAAAGTGAATTATTTTTGAATGAATTTGTACAGGGAAATAGCTAAAAAAGAAAGTGCGGACGCTGTTTTTGTAGCAGCACTTATTGGTTCACAAAGATGCTAAAAAGACACAGGGGAACCCACTATTTGGGTTTGGGATGAGCCTTCGATTTCTTGGCAGCTTTTTCCGCATCCTTTGCTTCCTTCTCGGCTTCAGTCAAGATTCGTTTTGATTTCTTTTTCCCTGAAGATGTGGTACTGGAGCCAGCAGACTTCTTCCCGGAGGGCGGGGCACTGGAATCAAGAGAAGATTTTTTAGCAAGTTCTTCGGTAATAGATCTAGTTGAGAGCTTAACAACTAACCTTGAACCTGCATCCACAACTGCGAGGGGCTTGAGGACCTCAGGGTCTAGTTCTTCGGCCTTTAATTGCAAGCGCTTGTCTTGATCGGCCTTCATGGCCGCCAAGGTAACGTCATCGGCGCTTTTCGACTCCCCAGTTATTGCAACCTCCGGTTCCTCATCATGCCCCTCGTCTCCTCCGTCGTCTTTTAAAGCTGCAATCATTTCTTCATCATGGGGAGTAGTGACCTTAGTTGGCTCACTTCTTTCCCCCAGGTCTGTGGAAGCAGCCTTGTCTTCCCCTTCTTTGACCCTATAAGCGGGCTTCGTCCCAGCAACAGCTCCTTGAGCTACATCTGTCTTTGCGGATGATTCAACGCCTACAGAATGAGAAACATCGGTTATCAACTCAGGCGAAAGCAAAGGATTTCTCATCGAACGTTCAATCATGTAGCCAAAGGTAGTAGTAGCCTTGGCAAATTGAGGAGAAAAGATAGGGATACCTTCTGAAGACTTTTCAGCGGGGGTGACTACTACCTCTGGAGTTATTTCAGGAATGGGAGATAGCAAAGTTGTCCGGGGAATTCCCGGGTTTTCGGGATCATACCCTTCTACTTCGGGAGTTGCAGGAGCAGAAGAAGAGGAGCCAGCTTCGGGAATGGTTTTCTGTTTAGACTTCCGCCTCTCTTCTTCCATGGCCTCAGCAATTAGACGGCGCCCTTCAGCTAGGCGCTCCGGTTCGTCGTCTCTCAAGTATTTCTCCATTAGCTTATCTTCATCAAGGGAATCGACCTTAAGTTCTTCTTTTTCCCACTCAACGATTTGATTCCACACTTGAACCAGAGTGGATGGATAGTCCTCGATCCAAGAAATGTTTCGACGACGAATAATGTGCGCGAAGAATTCAATCATTAGCTCGCCGAAGCCCTGAATATCAGCCTCCGCCTCTGATAGTTGTTTGCGGGTTTCCTCCGCAGATTTAATAGCGCATTCCACATTGCCCTCAGCCAGAGCAGCCCTGTTTTCTGCCTCCAATAGCTTCGAAGCCAAGTCAGCGTTCTTCTTTTCTAATTCAGCACTCCTCTTCGCTAACTCGGCGTTCTTCTGCTCAAGCTCAGCATAAGCAAGGCGTGTCTTAGCAGCCTCTGATTTGGCCTCGTCAGCTTGCTTCTTCAACTCAGAACGCTCCTGAGTGTGGGATTCAAGCAAGTCATGATAGCGCTTTTGCATGTCCTCAAACTGTTGTTTGAAGTTAGAAGCGTTCTTTTGAGCGACAGCTAGTTGAGCTTGAGTGTCTTCTAAGTCTTTTTCTAAGGTTTTTAAGGCCTTAGCATCCTCCTCCGCGGTCTTTTGCATTGAGTTAGCATTTGTCATTAGAGTGCGGATGATTCTAGAAAGATTGCGAGAATACTTGAACATCTCGGAATATTGTTTTTCTACCAAATCAATTTTTGCCTTGGCCTCATCTGCCCAATTAGAAGAAATAGGTTCAAGGGTAGGCAGAAAGGTCAGAGTCTCGAAGTAGTGCTCGGGAAATTGCTCCTTTAAATATGCCAGCTTTACTGCAGTTCCCGCATCTGGTGGAGGAGGAGCGAGGATTGTTATTTCGGTGTCCCTTCCTGAAGAAGATTCTGTAGAACCCTTGTCTGTCCTAGGTCGTTTGGTAGCAGGGACTTTTTGCTTACTTCGAGACCCAGTTTCCTTTGGAGGAGTTTTCTCTCTACTCCGCTTTTCATGGGAGGAAGTGGAATCCTTAGATGGTGGTCTATCCTCCTCCCTACGACCTTGATAGCTCTTGTATTTTTCTTGTTCCGGTCGAACTGGTGAGCGGGAGCGTGAGGGCCGAGATCGATAGGGATCATAAGGTCTTCTTTCCTCCCTACCACGGTCATCCCGGCGATCATACTCGGCATCCTGAGGAGGATTGGACATGCTGCGACGAAGCTTTCTTATATCATAATAGGACCGAGACATTGTACCTGCACGATAAAATAAACGAAGTTTAGAATCAATGGATTCATGGAGAAAGAAGTGCGATGAATGCTAATGCTGTGGTGTAAAGTGCATCCTAAGTGGTGTGTGTCCCCCCAACCAACCCGAGTCTGAAGCTAGACTGGTGCGGGCAGGCTCTTTGGCCTTAGCGGGAGTAGTTTCTTCGGAAGAAGTGAAGACTAAAGGATCCTTCCTGAAATCCTCTGAAGTATATATAGTCTCAGGTAAGGGGAGATCCCCCAAACCCTGAAATATGTGCTCATCGGTGCTAGGAACATCCCCTTCGGAAGCGTGAAGTGGTGACTCTTGGGAAGATTTTGACTTGTCTAAAGAAGTAGTTTCCTCGGGGGCAATATACCCTTCACGATGTTTTTCGGCCAGATTAGCCAGTTTATCATCTTGTGTGGAAGAGGGAGAAGGTGAAGTTTGAAGAGGAGCTGTAGGAATTCCCGAGCCTTCTCCTATCTCTGGAACTGTCTCCACTGGAGGAATGTATGCATAAGGGACCGTCCCATGACCGATGCTACGGAAAACGGATAGCAGCCCGTGAAAATGAAGGTATTCATCTTTAAGGACCTCGTCGATCGTCAAGAATTTTTGATCACCATTAAGAAGTCGGTGCATCAGATCAAAGAACACCTGATCTGATATCTGTTTGGGATTGTCAACTGCAAATAAAAAGGAAAATAGGTCAGGGTGATGATTCAAGTGTATAGAGTCCGGGTTCAGAAAATCAACGCTTTACTTGATTTTGTCCATCTCCTGGCGCATCCAGACTGTTGCTTTATTTAGAACCATTCGAGTCTGGAATCTCCAGCTTTACTGCTAAATGGTGCAGAGATTATCTTTCTCTTTGGGACTGATTCAAAGTAGCAGAAGGATGGAGTCTCTCGAGTCCGATGCTTAAAATTATAAAAGAAATGAACGTCATCGAATGTGAGCTCTAGGCCTAGGATTTCACGATATGCTATGTACAAGGTGTGCAAATAGGCGTATGAATTGGGATGCAACTGCATGGGGGCAATCCGCATTTGTCTTAAGAAATCAACGATGAAAGGTGAGAACGGAGGAATGGCGCCGACCATGCACATCAATCGAGTGACCGTCATATATCCTTCTGGAGGGTTGTGGAGACGGTCAGAGCGTGAGGGCACTAGGGTGTTCCTTTTCATTATTCCATACTTTAAGCAAATTCGAACAAGTCGGTCGTTGTCGATTGTCGATTCTACGGAATCTGGAGGTGACTCCAATATAATGGCTGAGTCAAATTCATCGGGTGCTCGATTGTCACCAATCCCTCCTTCCTCCTCAAAGCCCAGGGAAACTTCATTCTCTGAAGACACTTCGTCGCTTTCCCGATGACCAACTCCGTAATCCGGACCTTCACTGTCCCATTCCGGATCGGACGAAGAAGATATATCCTCAAGAGTGATTTTGCTAGAAGTTTCCGGAGCTTCTTTCCTCTCAGCTAGACGGGAAGAACGTCTGGGCCTCATTGTCATGGAACTATTGAAGAAGCAATAGCACAGATTAGAGTAAATTATCCCGTGCCCCCCTTTGTGTATGTGTGTGAACTAAAGTGTGTGCAGCAAATGTGGGAAATGCAAAATAAAAGTACAGCAATGTAAGACGAAGCTTTGAAGAGAAAGTGATAGTCAGAGTTGTTCTTAATTCTCGTTTATGTTCACAGGGCACTATCCTAACTGTCCGCGAAGTTATCGTCTAGAGTAAATGTTAGTTGAATTAGTTGGGTAGTCTTTATGTGCCAAGTTTGATACGTTCGGTTCGGTTCGGATATGCATATGATAATTGGCTCAATACAAATACAGATATAGGGTCGGTTCGGATGCTTCATTAAAGCAAGGTCAGTTCAAGACAAGGGAAACAATGGGTTCGGAAGCAGGACTGATCTGATCGGATCGGGTGACCTGATCCGAACCGAACCAACATCAATTAACCAGTCCATTTATTTCAACCTCTTATCCCATTCTCTTCTCCGACCCGAACCGACATTTTCCTTCCTTCCCGTCTTTCTAAAGTATGCAACCCGAACCGATTCCCTTTCCTTCTCCTTCCTTTTTGCTCCTTCGTCTTCTACCCGAACCAACTCCAATTTGTCATCACGCTCCTCATCTTCTTCCTCTTTCCCCCCTACTCGCAAACAAATCTGTTCTATCGCCAAAGCTACCGTTAAGGACAAATATTTGCCCTCTCCAGCCTCGCAACGCCTCGAAGTGATGGCGGATCCACCAGTAACGACGTGGAGTTCAAGCAAAGCCCCGTGGCTAAACCATCCCAATCAACCACGAATTGAAATCAAGAACAGTTACAACGAAGTTATTTGAGATTAAAAAAGCTACCTATATGTTCGATTTGAGAAATCTACAAGGAACGGTTTCAGAATATTGGAGTTTTTGAAGTTTTCAATACTAGGTTTGGAAGCGGCGGTGGAAAAGAAGAAGAAAAGAAAGAAGACGGTGGTGAATTTATATAAGGGGTAATGTTGACTCCTCGTATTCCTATTCTCTCTCACCCGCTCGGACCGGAGTGAAGGCCCAGTAGCACAACTCTGCCTGAAGGCCCAATGTCCAAGAACCAAATCCACGAAAGCGCTTCGGATCGGAATCCGAACCGAGCAAATTTCACACATTAATTTATCATCCGACTCGAATTGAAGAGAAGAAGGATAAAGGAAGAGCATACCTGCAAGAAGCATTATATGTCGAGAAAAATTCCCAAATTTGCTCAGAAATGAAGAAAATGTGCTCGAGTCGGACACCGAACCGAATAGAAATCTGTGCATTCCTCCTGACTGTTCTGATTCAAGGACTAGCATTTAAACGACATCAAAGCACGCTTCGTACAACAGAAGCATCCTTTGAGGGGGCAAAATGTTAGCCTACTTTGTGAACTAGGCAACACAAAGTCAAGAAACCAAACATTGAATGATATTTTTAATTATAAGACTTCGGTTCGGATTGGAGGAAAACACTACAATTCAGGTTGATAGCTGCAGTTGTTCGGATCAGATAGGGTCCTCTGTTCGGATCGGGTTAGAGCAGCATATTGGTTCGGATCGGATAGAGTTCTCTGTTCGGATCGGTGATCTCTTACTGGATAGATTGGTAAGGCATATCCAATCGGATCGGAAGGCAACTAAATCTCGAATGGATCGGAAAGCCATCTGCTTGCCACAACACTGGAGCGGAGCGGAATAGGTTAGAGAAGGAGAGACGCCCAAACCAATCCGGTTCGGATCGGGTATCCCGATCCGAACCCCTTACCTGCACGTCTCCGACCCGCACCCATGATCCATGTTAATCTCCTGTAAAATCGCCTGGAGAACCGGACCGGCTATGACTAATTCCTACCCCTAACGTCCTTCCCTTTGATGCGTTGTCAACCTGATAGTACATCCGAACCCGAAGAGAGTGCGATGGATGACACGTGGCCCGACCCGGATCAAGTCTCAAGCAAATTCACAACTATAAATACCCCATCTGGAGACAAAGAGAAGGATCTTTTTTCAGCACTTAAAGAATTCAATCACCTCCATCATCCGAACTCCATTACTCCCGGAAAATCCAAATCATCTTTTATTTCTTGTTTTAGTCAATTGAGTGAACAAAAGTGAGTTGTGAGTGAATCTTTCATTGTATTTGCAACTGAACTATTGAATATAGTGAAGAATAAGTGGACGTAGGCATTTGTTCGCCGAACCACTATAAATCTTGCGTGTTCATTTTTATTTTTATCTCATTTTATCTTGTTTCAAATCAATTTGGGTGTTAGAACCACTTTTGGGTCTAACAATTACATAAAGAGAAGGCATTAATTTTTTAATTATAAGATTACATATTTTCATAAATCAAATAGGCAAATAGGTGTTAAATTTTAAACCGTCTGATTTCTCTTCTATCTTTATATCTGAGTCGCTCTTTGTCCCTGCCACCAACACCCATGCTTTTTGTTGTATAGATTAAACAATCATTTTTTAATATCTTTATCATTTGTATTATTGTGTTTTTAGTAATAAAAAAGTAGTACACAAAAAAGATAAATAAATATATATTTTTTAAACAAACAGTGTTTTTTTAGGTAGAATATTTACAATCTTACATCCAAAAAGTTGCAGTATTTTATACATATAATAAGTAAATTATGCATGTGATTTATGATCTAAAAATTTAATATCTATATAATAAAATCCCTTGGTAGGACAAACAAGGAGACAAAGAAGGACTGAGATTAAATACATGGAAGGATAAAGAGTGGTTTAGATTTGGCCACCTATGCCTACATTATTCTTTGTTAACTCGCGGTCTAAATTACACAGCCACTACCCCTACTTCGTACTTAGATCGAAGATCATGCTCCGTTATCTTTCTTACCTAAATTTTATTTCTGCAGTTTCCATTCTTCCTTCCTTTAGGCGTTTATGATGAATATGCTTTCAGTTCTAATTGCTTAAGCACCAAATATGGGTAAGATCATTTATCACCTTATTCGATTACATAAATACAATGCGATTTACCTTTTTCCTTTGGATTACACGATTCTAACTTTTGTTCCAGTCCGTCCCAGATTTAATTGCTTAATTTCTAATTTTATGGGATAGATCTTTCGCATCATAATTCTTCTCATTAATCTACTTCGAGACTTGGAGTATTTTCTTCTTCTGGATGTTTTCATAATTTTGTCACTTCTGTTTTCCATGTTGTTATATTATTGTTTTATGTCAATAACAATTGTAAACTGATGTTTCTAAGCTATTAATCTCCTTCCACTTGCGTTATGAAATCAACTGCTTCATAAGATTTCCGACATCCCAAATCTCGCATGGTGGAAACAAGTGCCTTCATCCACTTTTTCTAATCGGATGCATCGTAATCTCCTCGCTCCACCAATGCACACCTAATCAAAACAAACATTTGTATTTTACCATTAGTTTGAGTGACTTTTGGATTGCTGGATGGTCAAATTTCATTGGTTTATTCTTCAACTCTAGATTTTGCAGATAGGAGATATCAGAACGGTTGTCATACGGAGGAATCAGGTAGTCTTTGTCAAAATTTTGCTAAGATTTCGTTTGAATTTGTCTACTCTTTTTCTCGATAGGATGTTCCAATGTTTTATGTCAACAAGTTAGCATTTTGTTTGTCTAACTTGGGGATTCTTAGTAAGGTTGATTTTGCAGTTTTGTTCTCCACCTTTTTTTCTACATGGCTCTTTCTCCCAGTTAAATCCGATGGTTTGCTAGCGTTGATTTATTACAAAGTATTATGAAATGGTAAAATCTCTACTTTATGCGTTGTAAGTGTTATTTGTTAATATTTTATTTTCGGTGATGACTTGCTTTATATGGATATGCCCATCTCGATACTGGATAAATTTAATCTCTTTGATATCCTCACTTATTAATTATTCGGATTTGTGTGCATATAAGTCATACCTCGCTACTGGATGCGTTTACTTTCAATAATCCAGTGAAGTGCATGTTATAGGCAAGTTAAAAGCAACAATATGATGCACAAAAAATATAAAGAAATGTAAACATAAATGACTGAAAACATACTTTACTGCGTTAATTTACTACAGGTGTTTTTTTTAACAAAAAAAAACTTTATGTGTTAGTTGCAAAAATATTTCACTTATTTATTAGTGCTCTTTTGGGACACTACGGAGAATATTTCATGTATTGCTTCATAACTATTTTGGATGGTACCTTAATTATGAACTATTGCACGTATTAGTTACTTACTCAAAGGGTATGACTTCCGATTAGAATTATTATTTCACATACACAAGGAACCATTTCATTCTTCGTAGTTATGCTTGGTGAATCGAACGTGTATTTGATTTTCATAAATTGGCATTGTTAGCAACATTTACTGATTTTCTAACTTTAACATGACACTAAGTTTCCTATTTTTATCTACAACTAAAGGCATATGATGTTAGTTACCAATTAAAAACTTTCACTTCTACCAGTTAGACTCATACCGCTTCTTAGAGAATTTAAAACATTCATTCTTCGTAGTTATGCTTGGTGAACCGAACGTGTATTTGATTTTCATAAATTGGCATTGTTAGCAACATTTACTGATTTTCTCACTTAAACATGAGACTAAGTTTCCTATTTTTATCTATAAGTAAAGATATATGATGTTAGTTACCAATTAAAAACTTTCTCTTCTACCATGTAAACTCATACTGCTTCTTAAAGAATTTAAACCTTTCTCTTCTTATAATATAGTAACCAGTTTTGATGTTATCATTACCAATTATGGCTTCTAATAAAAAAAAAACTCCCTCTCTTTTTACAATATTTCTGCCAAAGTTGATGTATTTTCTTTCAATTTCTTTCACTGAATTAATGTGCACAACAGCTTATAATTGTTCTAATGCTTCTTTTATCTTTCTTACGCGTACGTATGTTAGTTTTTGCGATTTCTTACTGCATTTTCAATTTTTATATTATAGGCCTAAGCTGCTGTTGTAATACTTAATCACAAGGGTCACAATTGCTTTTCACGTTATCCACCAAATTTGGTTCAAATTGGTTATATTTATGTTTGAAATGCTGCAAAGATGGAACGGTGCCTGCGACTGTACCCTCAAAATCATCTCAGTCTATGCTTTGCTGCTAAATTTGGTTACTGCAGTTGATCCGTGAACACATCATTGATACCACTGTTGACATCATTTTTACTTCTGCACATGCTTTTCTAAGGATAAATTATAATGCATAAATTATAATACATTAGCTGAGCATCAAAGATTTAAATAAGATAATAATAGTATTTTACATATGCTGAATGATAAGTAACGGTTTTTGTACTTACATTCATTAGGCATTAACACAATTAAGTCTAATTCAATGCGCCCAATGAAATATGCAATTTAATCACATACTTTTCTACTGTACATGGCTTTCTACTGTAGATAGCTAGAAAAACACCTTTTGTACATGTTTTTATTAGGAAAGTAAAATGTGAGTTGTAAATACACACTGTTTAGTCCCAAATGAATTTTATATAATTATAATTTACACAGTGCTATAGGGAGATGTAAGGAACATATTAGTAGTTGTTTTATATTTATGATGTTATAATAATATATTGCATGTTGGAATATAATTTTTTTCTCATCTACCGTTACCTTTTTAACATTATTTTAATTATTATGAATAACATCCTTATCAGAAAGTAATTAATGTCATCTTAGTATACAAAATATAAATGTGTTTATTCAATGCTTACAACATTTTGGATTTATTTGTTGTAAACTATAATGTCGGTGATGATATTATTTTTCCCATAGTTTGTTTACACAGACAATTTCAATTATAGAAACGTACAATCAGTGAACAAAGAAACATGTAACATATAAAATTATTAATTACAGTATAAAAATAATATAACATTGATATGCAGTTTCACTTTCTAATTTCTATTTTATTTTCAACATTATGTTATTGATTTGGAAATTTCATACCATGAAGAGCCAAAAAATAAGTTTGATGTACACCAGTTTACATCATCAATATAAGTTTCAGAATGATCTATTATCATCTTCAGTAATTTAACATAGTTTCATAAGTCAACAATTTGGCCAAGTGTCTAATGGTAAATTGCTAAAGTTGAATAGTATTATAAGACATACATCTACACTGAACTTTTTTAAGTGGTCGTTATGTTTATACTTTAGTGTTGGAGATTTCAATTTTAGACCTTAACTGGAAGTATACAAATAGACTTTATCTGAGAATTAAGGTCATTATAGCATTTGAAACAATACAAATTGACTAATAAAACTAGGGCTGTTATGGTAATGGTTACCGTTTGACAAATATCGTTACCATACCATTTTTACTGGTAAAGCAAAATTGCTTACCGTTACCATTACCGGTTGACGGGTATACCAATGAATCTGGTAACCATTACACTGGTAATGGTAAATTACTGTTTATCCATCAAAGTTTATATTTTAACATATTTTTTTGCACATAGTGCATCTTTATTATACTATATGTATTGTTAGTTTATAAAAACCATAAATGAAAAAGAAAATAAGCATATCTGGAATTATATCATCTGATTATTGAACTAAATATAATCGTTTATTTGGTTCTATGTGCATGTAATAAAGCATATCCGATGAGTATACTTATGTTTTGAATTAACTGGTAAAATTACCGTTACCGTTGGTATTGAGGAAACGTTACCGATAATTTACCGTTAAAAACGGTAAATTACCATTACCATACCGTTTTAACTGGTATACCGATTTGAATCAAAAAAGGTTACCGATCGACTGGTAATGGTATGGTATGGTAAATTTACCATTACCGTAATAGCCCTAAATAAAACCAACAAAAGTAGGAATAAAGAAAATATGACCGTAATGATACATCAATAATCCATATTCATTAGTAAATATTACAGCAGCCGTTTGTATCATGGTATCCAACCAATGGCCACAATATGATTTAAATAAATAAAAATACAGCTTCTGATTATTATTTTCATGTAAATTTATGCTTAATTTTAAATTTCCCTAATAGTTTCAATGATATTTGGTTTTAAGTTATATAATATTGTATAAAACATAGTTGTGTGATGAGGTTGAGTATATTACACTAATTAAATTAATTTATATTTTTTTCCTTTTAAGCCATAGCTATATTCCAAGTTTGACTTGCTCGATGTGTTTGGAGGAGATGAACATTGGAACAGAAAGGAGGATGATGTCGTGGTTGGAGCTATATAGCTGTCGCTCTATGTGTAGGTTTCGAAGGCCTATGCAGAAGGTGAAGAGAGCATCAGCATTGGATATGGTTGTGGTGGAGATGCATGGCGGGTTGATGCGTGTAAACATGGATGTATGTTACAGAAGGATGCCAATGATTTGGTTAATTTTTTTCCTTCAAATTTTAAATGATGGCGATTATAATACTGTATATGTATTGAAAAGCAAACTTGTGACGACCCCATACCCCGTACGATGGTGGAAAGGGTAATCTTTGGAATATAACACATAAACAGATAACATCATAATAGAAATAAATAAATGCACCGGATAATGTACAAATAATACACTGGATAAACATAATCATCAGAGTTATACAATATACAGGATCATACTTAGTACAAGATACAGTTCAGCTATACATAAATGTCTACAGCGGAAATCTAAACATAATATATACAACAGGAGCTGAACAACATAAAAAGAGATAAATGATAGAATCCATCTTCGCCTCCAGCTATCCAGAAAGAGCCTGCTAAAACCTGAATACAAGGCTTTCCGTGTAGAAAAAGGGGCACCCAAGTTTGCAAGTGAAACAAACTACGAGTCAGTCATGGGACTAGTATGAGAAATCTACTTAACTTACTTTATAATATGGCCAATCACAGGACCACACCACTTTCGCGGAACGGGTTTACTCCATCGAATTGCCAGTGCTTTAAAACAAGTAAATCTTTTAAACATCGCAATGCTTTTTATAAAAATGAAGCCATTATAAGACTCAGTTCCCATCACACAATGCAACACAAACCAGAGGATAGAGTTTTTCGTTATAATGGCCAAAATATGCTTGATACGAATAAAACAAAAGCATTTGATATTATTACTAGTGTTTATACGTTTCAAAAACAATTACAATCATAAGTATCAATCATATATGGCATTAATGCCCCATACCACTATGTCGCTATATAAAGGTATACAATCAAAACTGCACGATGTCGTATTTGGAAATTGGATTTCCGTCATGAACCAAGGCAAGGGATCGTCCTGTAACGACCCAGAAAATCTGAACCAATTTAAAATTTTTAAATTGGCTAAAATAATGGATTTTAAATATTTAAAATAAATATTTTAAAATAATGGCGATGAAAACTGAGTTTGAATCGACAATTGAAAACGAATATAATTAATTATAATTATAAACAGGGCTTGAAAAGGCGCTGCAGTTTCAAAAATGGAATTCAAACTTTGTCGGACTGTACCGGGTACAAAACAATCCGGATTTTAGTGAAACCAAAAATATTTAAATCTGTTAGTGAATACCTTTCTAACGAATCTGAAAAATCGAAATTTCATAGTGGAAATCAAAAGATATGTCCAGTTGAAAATTCTGAATAGTCGCTATGGAATTCAGGCCCTTAAAAATGGACATTTTGCATACGACCGCGGATTTCGACGAAACCACTTTTGTTGGGTCCGTGAGATCAAGTTATTGCTAGATTCCAAATTTCATAATTTTTCGAATCAATATGTGAGCGTGGCAAAGGAAAACGCGTTTGACCGGTTTCAGTTGATTTTAATCGACTGGAAATTGGCCATTTTTCAAACAGTCTCAGAATTTGACGAAACTAGTTTTGTTAGGACCGTATCGTCAATACGAAGCTAGAAAATATTTTTTCTAGAATTTTTCGAGTTCGTATGTGGCCCCACTAAATTGAAATGTTTGTTTAAATTGAATATATAAAGAATTGCACTTTAAAATTTGACGGAAACTAATCGAAATGATCGAATCAGCTTACGACACATATCCCATTGTGTTCAGAATGGGGGTAATTAGCTGAGGACGACAGTCGTTGGGTCTCGTTTGGGGTTCAATAGAAAAGTCAATTTTTTGAATAAAAAAAAAGAAATAATATATATATATATATTCACTCCCTCTCTCCCTCTCTTACTTCATTCAGAAAGAAAAAAAGAAAAAAAACACGCTGCTCCCCAAAATCGCGACGCCTTCCCCCGAATCCAGACCACCCACGACCGCCGTGCCCCCCTCCGCTTCGCCAATCCTCCCTCCATCGCCGACGAACCCTCCCTTCTGGCCTCTCCCTCCACGCGACGCCTTGTTCCCGAAACCCTAGCGCCGCCTTCCCCCGAATCAAGACCACCCATGACCGCCGTGCCCCCCCTCCGCTTCGCCAGCTCCTCCTCCTACCGTCGAGCCTGGCCATCACCCCCCTTCTTCGCAGAATAAAGCAAGTTGTTTTTATTTTATTTTATTTTTATTTTAATTCTGAAAATTTCGATTTTTATGTATTTAAATACTGATATTTTTTTTAAGGGTTTAAATACTGATATTTTCTAAAAAGGTTTAAAAACTGATTTTTAAAAGGTTTAAAAAAAACTGATTTTGTTTTAAGACATAAAAAGAAAAAGATTTAAACTTTAAAAAGAAAAAGATTTGAACTTTAAAAAGAAAAAAGATTTAAACTTTAAAAAGAAAAAGATTGGAACTTTAAAAAGAAAAAGATTTGAACTTTAAAAAAGAAAGTCGAAGTAAAAATCAGATTTTTCTATATTGAAAGTCGAAGTAAAAATCAGATTTTTCTATATTGAAAGTCGAAGTAAAAATCAGATTTTTCTATATTGAAAGTCGAAGTAAAAAATCAGATTTTTCTATATTGAAAGTCGAAGTAAAAATCAGATTTTTCTATATTGAAAGTCGAAGTAAAAATCAGATTTTTCTATATTGAAAGTCGAAGTAAAAATCAGATTTTTCTATATTGAAAGTCGAAGTAAAAATTCGATTTTTATATATTGAATAACATAGTAAAAATTCGATTTTTACATATGTAGAGAATACGGGCAACGAAAGCGACAAAAGGCGAGATTGGCGAAGATTTCTATAAAGGAAGAGTCGTAGTATTGGATAGCTATTTGTGAGAATTTCTCACTCTTCAATTTCTTTTTCTATATACATATATGTGTTGAAATAAAAGTGAATTGCTATATATATAATATATATATATATATATATATATATATACGCCCCTCGTCCACAAACCATGGACGATATTTATTGATTGAAATTGTTGTGAAAATTGATTGATAGCGAATGGTTGTTTGGGATTGTTTGTGGTTGATATTGGTTGATTGTGGTTGAAAAATACCCATTTGTGGTTGAGAAATATTTGGTTGAAACCACATAGGATTAGTTTTGTGGAAATGAAATGGAATAAATATATACATGCCACCTGCGTGTGAACTAGATGCATGATTCCCATTGTCAAAAACCGCGAGGTTTTAAGGTAGAGCGAGGAGCCGTACTAGGGACGGTTCCGGTTTTAACTACCCTGCCGTTATGCTGCCGAAATTTTGAATATTATTCATGTGTTTGAATTTTTTTCATTTGCTTAAACTATATTTATTCATTGAATAGAAAACCTTCATGTGTTGAATTGATATTCATTTGTTGATTAGAAATTCATGTGTTGAATGGTATTCGCGTTTTAAATATAAAAATCACATTTTTATCTATATATAGAAACTATAGAAAACCTTCATGTGTTGAATCGATATTCATTCGTTGATTTGAAATTCATGTGTTGAATGGTATTCATATTTTGAAAAAAATTGTTTGATAATAAAAATCACCTTTTATCGACTATATGAAATATATAAAATAATAGTGTTTTGAAATGAATTGTTTTACAATAAAAATCACATTTTTATTGTATGCATAAATCGTTGAAATGTGAAGTGTTAAAAATAGCCACTTGTTCAAAATAAACATATGTGAGTTGAAATATTCATTAATTAGCTAATAAAATGATTTGCACCTATGTATGTAACATTAGAATAAATGGTGTTTTTAAACCCAATAGAAATCAAATATGAAGTTGGATAGAAAACGATAAATGATAAGAACTGTATATATATGTACATGCATATTCATTGAACAGGTTATAACAAAGGGGCTAGAGAAGAGGAATAAAATTTTGTGCCCGACAAATAGGTACACATTTACTGTTTTGTTTGGGTGATGATTTTATGAGCCTGTTGGCTAGCTGCTTGGCTTTTCCTTTTTCTTTTTGAGATTAGAAGGACCGGGAAAGCTATTTGCGATTTCCCGATGCTCTCGGTGCAGGGGAGGTTATGGCGAAATTTTCCAAAATTTTAAGGCGTTAGTGAAATATTTGAAGTGAAAACGATATTGAAATTGTTGAATGAACTATATTTATATAATTATATAAATATAAATAAAATTAAAACAAAACGAAGCCGTGCAGTTCGTATTTTGAAACCGTGATTTCAAACAACTAGTACGGGGAATCCGACTATTGGATTTTCCCGAAACCTCAACCGTCGGGTTCGCCTTGGAAATATCTTCCCAACGGCACCAACCTTGCAAAAATCCAACGGTTGGATTGTCTGGAATGTTTAATTCAAATCTGAAGAAAAACAGCGCCAGAAGCGATTATATTTATATATATATAAATAATTATATATATTTAATCGAATAACGACGCTACAGTTCGTATTTTGAAATCGAAACTTCAAACGATTGTACCGGGGGATCCGACCGTCGGATTTTCCCGAAACTGGAATCGTTGGATTCGTTTTGAAAAGACCTTTCTAATGATGTAAATTTTGTGAAGATCCAACGGTTAGATTTTCAGATATGTGTAAATCAAATCTGAAGAAAAACAGCGCCACAACCGCTTTATGGCCGAAGCGTCGTTTTGAATAAATTAGCTATTTTAAAATAAATAAAAATAGCGATAAATAGTTATAAAATATCATAAGCGATATGGAATGGAAATAAATTGAATTTGCTTGATTTATGTTGCTTTTGATGGTTAAATGTGTTTGGTGTGAAAATTACATTAAAGAACACAATTGGTGTTGTCGAATAATTTAACTATTGAAATAAATTGATTTGAAATTCTTAATATACGTGAATTATTTGAAAAGGCCGAGTTAATTCTCATTTCAAATAATTGACCGACGATTGAAATCCGAAGATGAAGACGACGGTCGAAGATCGGAGATCTTCACCTCGTTTGGATGGTAACCGAGGTCCTGATTGGGAGGCATCCCGAAATATGGATAATGAGTGGTGATCGTCCAGACGTACGTGGTGATCGAAGGGTTTGCGAGGTATTTAGTGCCTCCGGTTTCGTTCAGACCCAGAACGGACTTGTAAATGGAATGTGAGTCTGACATTGGAGTTTATTCTGTGTTGATTGATTTCTGTTAACTGTTTGGCGGCAGAGAATTTATTCTTTTGCTTAACGCCCTTCTCTGGAACGCATGAGCTCAGAGGTTGTATATCGATGGATATCAGTCGCATGGCATGAATTGCCTGTGTGGCATGCTAAGATGCAGTGATCAGGACTTCTGTTGAAAAGCAAAGTCTTGTGGTGATGGCCAAAGCACCGCCAGTGTGGCGTAGCTTTGTGTATAACGTGAAATCGCGAGCCTCACACCCCGGTATGAACCAGAAACGGGAGAAGGACCTCAGGGGGGACGTGCGTTTTCTTTTTAGCTAGGGTCGTGTCAGTGACCTACCAGCCCTGACATTTATATACTTTTCACCTATGTGGTTGTTGCTGTTGCGAGGCGCCTCGGTTTGATCGAACGATCCGGGTCCGATGGAGTCATTCGTTGGCTCATTTACACCCCAAAGGGTGGAGAAATGCATTGTTCAGGCATTATAATCCACTTCGTGTGGACCGGCCCTGACGATCCAGGGTATGGTTGCGGCTGTACCTGAGACTCGGGCTAGACAGTCTCGAATTCGGTAAGGACTATCTTTTGCCTTGGTTCATGACGGAAATCCAATTTCCAAATACGACATCGTGCGGTTTTGATTGTATATCTATATATGGCGACATAGTGGTATGGGGGCATTAATGCCGTCTATGATTGATAGTTTTGATTTGAAATTGTTTTCAAAACATATAAACACTAGCAATAATATCAAATGCCTTTGTTTTATTCGTATCAAGCATATTTGGCCGTTATAAGGTAAAAACTCTATCCTCAGGTTTGCGTTGCATTGTGTGATGGGAACTGAGTCTTATAACGGCTTCATTTTTTTTTATAAAAAGCATAGCGATGTTTAAAAGAAAGATTTGTTTTAAAGCGCTGGCAATCCAATGAAGTAAACCCGTTCCACGAAAGTGGCGTGGTCCTGTGATTTGCCATATTATATATGTGTTGAGTATATTTCTCATACCAGTCCCATGAATGACTCGTAGTTTGTTTCACTCTCAAACTCGGGTGCTCCGTTTTCTACATGGGCAGCCTTGTATTCAGGTTTAGCTGGTTCTTTCTGGATAGCTGGAGCTGAAGATGGATTCTATCATTTATCTCTTTTTATGCTGTTCAGCTCTTATTGTACATATTTTGTTTATTTCCGCTGTAGACATTTATGTATAGCTGAACTGTATTTGTACTAAGTAAGATCCTGTATACTGTGTAACTCTGATGATTACTTTTATCCAGTATATTTTATTGTTCATCATCTGGTGTATTTATTTAAATTCTGTTCTGTTATTATCTGTTTCTTTGTTATATTCCAAAGATAACCCTTGTCTCCGTATGAACGGGATTTCGGGTCGTCTCAACGTGGTATCAGAGCGAGGTTAAGCTTAGTTCTGGAATATAACATTTGAACGAACTCGTCAGAATAGAACCAGTAGTGTTCTAGGACGGGTAACTCCATACAGATAGGATCAGAAATATCCTAGTATGAGTAGCAGAATGAAATAACACCTGAATAGACACATTTACATTCAAGTATTTGTCTCTATATTTTGAAATATCTTTCCTGTTGACCTGACACTTGATCTGCTATTTGCAGAGGAACTAGAAAATGAGTGACAGGAACAGAAGAAATAATCGTATGGCTCGACCAGCTAATGAGCCAGTTGTGCTCCCACCGCCAGAATCCTATATAGAAGTTCTATTCAAGAGATTTCGAAATCTGGGTGGATCGCCATTCTTAGGCAAGGAATCCATTATGGAAACACAAGCTTGGATTCGTTCTACAGTGAAGATCTTTGAGGGTTTAAAGCTAAGAGACGATCAGAAAAGACTACTGGCGTCTTGGGCACTCAAAGAAGAAGCTTTGTTTTGGTGGGATTCAATTATTAAAAATAATCCAAAAGGTGATATCACCTGGGACAGATTCAAAGTGATTTTCTTAGAAAGATTTACTCCTCCCGAAGCAACCGAGCGATTATGTGATGAATTTTCTTATTTGATACAAGGTGATATGACCATCCCAGAATATCATAAGAAATTCAACGAACATGCTCACTTTGCTCCTCATCTGATTCAAAATCCAAAGAGGAAAAATCTGAGATTTATTCATGGTCTGCAAAGGAGATATCAGAATAGTGTGCTGAGGAGTGTGAAGCTTCCTTTTTCAGAAATGATTTATATGGCTTATCAGTATGAAGATCTCCATAAGAAAGGAATGTTACGCGACGAAGAAGAAGTCTGTTCTAGTGACAAAGAAAAGTCGGAAACTGATATTCCTGAAGCCAGTAAGAAGCCCAGTGCCAAGAGGAAAAGGGCTAAATCTAAGAAGGAACCCATAACAACGGCCACGTGCTCTAACTGCAATAAACAGGGGCATCTGACCAGGAAGTGTAAATCCTCGAAGAAACGTAAGGAGGATCGGTTTAAATCCGGCAAGAAGCTCCGGGAAAGTAAAAGATGTAATCAATGCCATCGGTTTGGTCATGTAAAACAAGATTGCCGGCTGTTAAAAACGACCAAAGAAGCTCAGGTAAATGAAGTAGCAGAAACTTCTGGGCCCTCAGCTATTCAAGAAAGGCCAGATGTTTTAGAAGGCACGCTAACTGTCAAAGACATCCCAGTTAAAGTACTATTTGACACCGGCGCGTCGCGAAGTTTCATAGCAAAAGATGCAGCTAAGAAACTGGATTTGAATTTGAAAAAGCTCAAGGAACCAATGACTGTCCAGATTCCGGTTGGGGGTTCCATTGATCTAAGTTGGGTTTGTGGAGTGCCGGTTTCTTTCTCTCTTTATCGGTTTCCTACCATCGCAGCCGTCATGAATTTTAAAGAGTTTGAACTTATCTTGGGGTTAGACTGGTTGACCAAATATGAAGCTGAAGTTAAATGCGCCGACAGAGTCGTAAAGGCGAAGATTAAATCAGGTGATTATATAACCATTCCCTGTGAAGGTCAGAATGCTAATAGAAAAGACTTCTGGGCAGCTTTGAATGTTTCTCCAGCCCAAATTGAAAATGTTCCTGAAGTCACAAAGAATATTCCTGACCTCATCAAAGACATTCCTGTCGTCAAGAATTATGCGGATGTGTTTGAGGAAGTCGTTCGCTTACCTCCGCAGAGAGAAATAGATTTCAAGATTGCTTTGATTCCGAATGCAAGGCCGGTAGTTCACGTTATTCGAAGAATGTCCTTGAAAGAGAAGGAGGAATTGGACAATCAAACACGACAGCTAGTATGGAAAGGTCTGATCAGGCCTAGTTTCTCTGATTGGGGTGCAGCCGTGGTATTTGTCCCAAAATCTAACGGTACTCTACGTCTATGTGTGGATTCTCGTGATCTGAACAAACAGACAATAAAGAACAAATATCCGTTGCCGCGGATTGATGATTTGTTGGACCGATTAAATGGAGCACAAGTATTCTCACGAATGGACCTAGCTACAGGCTTCCATCAACTTCGAATTGCCGAAGAGTGTGTTCCAATGACAGCGTTCAGAGGCCCCGACTTATTCTACGAGTGGTTAGTAATGCCGTTCGGCTTATGTAATGCTCCCGCTTATTTCGTCGATCTAATGAACAGAGTATTCAGAGGAGTATTGAATAAATTTGTTCTGGTTTTCATTGACGATATTCTAATCTTCTCTAAATCAAAGGCCAAGCATGAAAAGCATCTAGAACTGGTTCTAGAAATTCTGAGATGGAATGTATTAAAAGCCAAGTTTTCCAAATGTATATTCTGGCGCAGATATACTTCAGGGAAATAGTTAGACTACATGGAGTGCCGCTCAGTATAGTCAGTGATAGAGATACAATATTCACTAGCAAATTCTGGGAAGCATTTCAAGTCGAATTGGGAACAAAGTTAAACTTGAGCACCGCTTATCATCCTCAGACAGACGGTCAGACTGAGAGGGTGAATCGCATTTTAGAAGATCTATTGCGGGCTTGTGTTCTAGATTTCGGTGGATCATGGGAAGACCATCTGCATTTGGCTGAATTCTCTTATAATAACAGCTACCAGGCGAGTCTGACAATGTTGCCATTCGAAGCACTGTATGGTAGACCGTGCCGATCTCCTGCTTGTTGGGTCGAGCCTAGAAATAGACTTGTGTTAGGGCCTGATATGATTCGAGAAGCTGCCGACAAAGTCGATTTTATTAAGAAGCGATTACTCGCCGCTCAAAGCTGACAAAAGAGCTATGCCGATAGAAGAAGAAGAGATATATCCTTTGAAGTTGGCGACTATGTATATTTGAAAGTATCGCCGATGAGAGGAGTTATCCGGTTCGGTAAAACTGGAAAGTTAGTGCCCAAATTTATTGGTCCGTTTCCTATTCTGGAACGGATCGGAACTCTCGCTTATAGGGTCAAACTGCCTAATTGGTTGCCTGAAATTCATGATGTATTTCACATATCTCAACTTCGAAAGCACGTTCATGATCCAGACTTGATCGTGGAAGAAGCAGCTCAACATGACATTGAAATAACCCCAGAATTAGCTGTGAGAAGAGAGCCGCTAAAGATAATAGGCAAAGAGACCAAAGAGCTGAGGAACAAGAAAGTTCACTTAGTCAAAGTGCAATGGAGTGGAGATCCGCGAGATTGTACTTGGGAAACTGAGGAGAGCATTCAGAAAGCTTATCCTAGATGCCGAGTGGATATCTCTGATTGACTCTGGTGCAAGGTACATTTACCCTACTTTGCATTACCATTTAATTCTCTATTCTATTGCTATTTTCTTCCCATGGATGTGCACTTTTAATTATATAGTCTGAATGATTTTTAAGGGGTATAGGATTTGATTAGTATATTTTTGAAGGTTAAAAACAATTGGATTGGTTGTTGTGTTGTGTGATTGTAGATTTATCAAACCACTTTCGACTTTATTCCTTTTCGGGGACGAAAAGTTTTAAGTGGGGGAGATTGTAACGACCCAGAAAATCTGAACCAATTTAAAATTTTTAAATTGGCTAAAATAATGGATTTTAAATATTTAAAATAAATATTTTAAAATAATGGCGATGAAAACTGAGTTTGAATCGACAACTGAAAACGAATATAATTAATTATAATTATAAACAGGGCTTGAAAAGGCGCTGCAGTTTCAAAAATGGAATTCAAACTTTGTCGGACTGTACTGGGTGCAAAACAATCCGGATTTTAGTGAAACCAAAAATATTTAAATTTGTTAGTGAATACCTTTCTAACGAATCTGAAAAATCGAAATTTCATAGCGGGAATCAAAAGATATGTCCAATTGAAAATTCTGAATAGTCGCTATGGAATTCAGGCCCTTAAAAATGGACATTTTGCATACGACCTCGGATTTCGACGAAACCACTTTTGTTGGGTCCGTGAGGTCAAGTTATTGCTAGATTCCAAATTTCATAATTTTTCGAATCAATATGTGAGCGTGGCAAAGGAAAACGCGTTTGACCGGTTTCAGTTGATTTTAATCGACTGGAAATTGGCCATTTTTCAAACGGTCTCAGAATTTGACGAAACTAGTTTTGTTAGGACCGTATCGTCAATACGAAGCTAGAAAATATTTTTTCTGGAATTTTTCGAGTTCGTATGTGGCCCCACTAAATTGAAATGTGCGTTTAAATTGAATATATAAAGAATTGCACTTTAAAATTTGATGGAAACTAACCGAAATGATCGAATCAGCTTACGACACATATCCCATTGTGTTCAGAATGGGGGTAATTAGCTGAGAACGACAGTCGTTGGGTCTCGTTTGGGGTTCGATAGAAAAGTCAACTTTTTGAATAAAAAAAAAAGAAATAATATATATATATATATATATATATATATTCACTCCCTCTCTCCCTCTCTTACTTCATTCAGAAAGAAAAAAAGAAAAAAAACATGCTGCTCCCCAAAATCGCGACGCCTTCCCCCGAATCCAGACCACCCACGACCGCCGTGCCCCCCTCCGCTTCGCCAATCCTCCCTCCATCGCCGACGAACCCTCCCTTCTGGCCTCTCCCTCCACGCGACGCCTCGTTCCCGAAACCCTAGCGCCGCCTTCCCCCGAATCCAGACCACCCACGACCGCCGTGCCCCCCCTCCGCTTCGCCAGCTCCTCCTCCTGCCGCCGAGCCTGGCCATCACCCCCCCTTCTTCGCAGAATAAAGTAAGTTGTTTTTATTTTATTTTATTTTTATTTTTATTCTAAAAATTTCGATTTTTATGTATTTAAATACTGATATTTTTTTAAGGGTTTAAATACTGATATTTTTTAAAAAGGTTTAAAAACTGATTTTTAAAAGGTTTAAAAAAACTGATTTTGTTTTAAGACATAAAAAGAAAAAGATTTAAACTTTAAAAAGAAAAAGATTTGAACTTTAAAAAGAAAAAAGATTTAAACTTTAAAAAGAAAAAAATTTGAACTTTAAAAAGAAAAAGATTTGAACTTTAAAAAAGAAAGTCGAAGTAAAAATCAGATTTTTCTATATTGAAAGTCGAAGTAAAAATCAGATTTTTCTATATTGAAATTCGTAGTAAAAATCAGATTTTTCTATATTGAAAGTCGAAGTAAAAATCAGATTTTTCTATATTGAAAGTCGAAGTAAAAATCAGATTTTTCTATATTGAAAGTCGAAGTAAAAATCAGATTTTTCAATATTGAAAGTCGAAGTAAAAATCAGATTTTTCTATATTGAAAGTCGAAGTAAAAATCAGATTTTTCTATATTGAAAGTCGAAGTAAAAATCAGATTTTTCTATATTGAAAGTCGAAGTAAAAATTCGATTTTTATATATTGAGTAACATAGTAAAAATTCGATTTTTACATATGTAGAGAATACGGGCAACGAAAGCGACAAAAGGCGAGATTGGCGAAGATTTCTATAAAGGAAGAGTCGTAGTATTGGATAGCTATTTGTGAGAATTTCTCACTCTTCAATTTCTTTTTCTATATACATATATGTGTTGAAATAAAAGTGAATTGCTATATATATATATATATATATATATATATATATACACGCCCCTCATCCACAAACCATGGACGATATTTATTGATTGAAATTCTTGTGAAAATTGATTGATAGCGAATGGTTGTTTGGGATTGTTTGTGGTTGATATTGGTTGATTGTGGTTGAAAAATACCCATTTGTGGTTGAGAAATATTTGGTTGAAACCACATAGGATTAGTTTTGTGGAAATGAAATGGAATAAATATATACATGCCGCCTGCGTGCGAACTAGATGCATGATTCCCATTGTCAAAAACCGCGAGGTTTTAAGGTAGAGCGAGGAGTCGTACTAGGGACGGTCCCGGTTTTAACTACCCTGCCGTTATGCTGCCGAAATTTTGAATAATATTCATGTGTTTGAATTTTTTTCATTTGCTTAAACTATATTTATTCATTGAATAGAAAACCTTCATGTGTTGAATTGATATTCATTTGTTGATTAGAAATTCATGTGTTGAATGGTATTCGCGTTTTAAATATAAAAATCACATTTTTATCTATATATAGAAACTATAGAAAACCTTCATGTGTTGAATCGATATTCATTCGTTGATTTGAAATTCATGTGTTGAATGGTATTCATATTTTGAAATAAATTGTTTGATAATAAAAATCACCTTTTATCGACTATATGAAATATATAAAATAATAGTTTTTTGAAATGAATTGTTTTACAATAAAAATCACATTTTTATTGTACGCATAAATCGTTGAAATGTGAAGTGTTAAAAATAGCCACTTGTTCAAAATAAACATATGTGAGTTGAAATATTCATTAATTAGCTAATGAAATGATTTGCGCCTATGTATGTAACATTAGAATGAATGGTGTTTTTAAACCCAATAGAAATCAAATATGAAGTTGGATAGAAAATGATAAATGATAAGAACTGTATATATATGTACATGCATATTCATTGAACAGGTTATAGCAAAGGGGCTGGAGAAGAGGAATAAAATTTTGTGCCCGACAAATAGGTACACATTTACTGTTTTGTTTGGGTGATGATTTTATGAGCATGTTGGCTAGCCGCTTGGCTTTTCCTTTTTCTTTTTGAGATTAGAAGGACCGGGAAAGCTATTTGCGATTTCCCGATGTTCCCGGTGCAGGGGAGGTTATGGCGAAATTTTCCAAAATTTTAAGGCGTTAGTGAAATATTTGAAGTGAAAACGATATTGAAATTGTTGAATGAACTATATTTATATAATTATATAAATATAAATAAAATTAAAATGAAACGAAGTCGTGCAGTTCGTATTTTGAAACCGTGATTTCAAACAACTAGTACGGGGAATCCGACCATTGGATTTTCCCGAAACCTCAACCGTCGGGTTCGCCTTGGAAATATCTTCCCAACGGAACCAACCTTGCAAAAATCCAACGGTTGGATTGTCTGGAATGTTTAATTCAAATCTGAAGAAAAACAGCGCCAGAAGCGATTATATTTATATATATATATATATATAAATAATTATATATATTTAATCGAATAACGACGCTGCTGTTCGTATTTTGAAATCGAAACTTCAAATGATTGTACTGGGGGATCCGACCGTCGAATTTTCCCAAAACTGGAACCGTTGGATTCATTTTGAAAAGACCTTTCTAATGATGTAAATTTTGTGAAGATCCAACGGTTAGATTTTCAGATATGTGTAAATCAAATCTGAAGAAAAACAGCGCCACGGCCGCTTTATGGCCGAAGCGTCGTTTTGAATAAATTAGCTATTTTAAAATAAATAAAAATAGCGATAAATAGTTATAAAATATCATAAGCAATATGGAATGGAAATAAATTGAATTTGCTTGATTTATGTGGCTTTTGATGGTTGAATGTGTTTGGTGTGAAAATTACATTAAAGAACACAATTGGTGTTGTCGAATAATTTAACTATTGAAATAAATTGATTTGAAATTCTAAATATACGTGAATTATTTGAAAAGGCCGAGTTAATTCTCATTTCAAATAATTGACCGACGATTGAAATCCGAAGATGAAGACGACGGTCGAAGACCGGAGCTCTTCACCTCGTTTGGATGGTAACCGAGGTCCTGATTGGGAGGCATCCCGAAATATGGATAATGAGTGGTGATCGTCCAGACGTACGTGGTGATCGAAGGGTTTGCGAGGTATTTAGTGCCTCCGGTTTCGTTCAGACCCAGAACGGACTTGTAAATGGATTGTGTGTCTGACATTGGAGTTTATTCTATGTTGATTGATTTCTGTTAAATATACATCTGTTTGGCGGCGGAGAATTTATTCTTTTGCTTAACGCCCTTCTCTGGAACGCACGAGCTCAGAGGTTGTATATCGATGGATATCAGTCGCATGGCATGAATTGCCTGTGTGGCATGCTAAGATGCAGTGATCAGGACTTCTGTTGAAAAGCAAAGTCTTGTGGTGATGGCCAAAGCACCGCCGGTGTGGCGTAGCTTTGTGTATAACGTGAAATCGCGAGCCTCACACCCCGGTATGAACCAGAAACGGGAGAAGGACCTCAGTGGGGTTGTACGTTTTCCTTCTAGCTAGGGTGGTGTCAGTGACCTACCAGCCCTGACATTTATATACTTTTCACCTATGTGGTTGTTGCTGTTGCGAGGCGCCTCGGTTTGAACGGACGATCCGGGTCCGATGGAGTCATTCGTTGGCTCATTTACACCCCAAAGGGTGGAGAAACGCATTGTTCAGGCATTATAATCCACTTCGTGTGGACCGGCCCTGACGATCCAGGGTATGGTTGCGGCTGTACCTGAGACTCGGGCTAGACAGTCTCGAATTCGGTAAGGACTATCTTTTGTCTTGGTTCATGACGGAAATCCAATTTCCAAATACGACATCGTGCGGTTTTGATTGTATATCTATATATGGCGACATAGTGGTATGGGGCATTAATGCCGTCTATGATTGATAGTTATGATTTGAAATTGTTTTCAAAACATATAAACACTAGCAATAATATCAAATGCCTTTGTTTTATTCGTATCAAGCATATTTGGCCGTTATAAGGTAAAAACTCTATCCTCCGGTTTGCGTTGCATTGTGTGATGGGAACTGAGTCTTATAACGGCTTCATTTTTTTTTTTAAAAAGCATAGCGATGTTTAAAAGAAAGATTTGTTTTAAAGCACTGGCAATCCAATGGAGTAAACCCATTCCACGAAAGTGGCGTGGTCCTGTGATTTGCCATATTATATATGTGTTGAGTAGATTTCTCATACCAGTCCCATGACTGACTCGTAGTTTGTTTCACTCTCAAACTCGGGTGCCCCTTTTTCTACACGGGCAGCCTTGTATTCAGGTTTAGCTGGTTCTTTCTGGATAGCTGGAGCTGAAGATGGATTCTATCATTTATCTCTTTTTATGCTGTTCAGCTCCTATTGTACATATTTTGTTTATTTCCGCTGTAGACATTTATGTATAGCTGAACTGTATTTGTACTAAGTAAGATCCTGTATACTGTGTAACTCTGATGATTACTTTTATCCAGTATATTTTATTGTTCATCATCTGGTGTATTTATTTAAATTCTGTTCTGCTATTATCTGTTTCTGTGTTATATTCCAAAGATAACCCTTGTCTCCGTCTGAACGGGATTTCGGGTCGTCTCACGTCCTTACCGAATTTGAGATGCTCTAGCCCGCCCCTTAGGATCAGAACACATCGACCCTTGGATCGTCATGGCCGGTCCTCCAATGTGGATTAAAATGCCTGAACACTGCGTTTCCCAGCACTATGGGGCATCACTGGTCATATCCGACCAAATCATCGGCTCCAAAGAGACCGAACTAACCGAGGCCTCGCTTTCCATCATCCACATAAGTAAAACACCCGGGCGTGCAAAACCCAAAGCACCACTCCTAGATAGAAGGAAATGCATGTCCTCACTGAAGTCCTTCTCCGTTTCTGGCTCATACCGGTGTGTGAGGCTCGCGAAACAACGCTATACAAAAAGTTATGCCACACAGACCGTGCTTTGATCAACAACCACAAGACTTTGCTTTTCAATAGAAGCCTTGATCATCTGCCACTTAGGCATGCCACACAGGAAATTCACTCCATGCGACTGACTATCGATATATAACCTCTGAGCTCATACGTCTCAGAGAAGGGTGTTAAGCAAGAGAATAAATTCTCCACCTCCAATTAGATATATATTTAATAGAGATCAATCAGCACAGAACAAAATCCAATGTCAGACACACAGTCCATTTACAAGTTTGTTCTAGGTCTGAACGAAACCGGAGGCACTCAATACCACGCATATCCGTACGATCAACTAGTACGTCCGGACGACTACTACTTAAGCACCTTCAAGGTAGCTACTCTTATCATGAGCATCAGTAGCACCCCTCTATTCGACGTGAAGATCATCGGTCTTGCACTGTCTTCATATCTTCGACTTTCGATCGTCGATCAATTATTTGAAATGAGAATCAAGTCGACCTTTTCAAATAATTCACGTATATTTAGAATTTCAAATCAATTCATTTCAATGGTTAAATTATTCGATATCACTAATCCTGTTCTTTAATGTAATTTTCAGGCCAAACACTTTCAACCATCAAATATCACATAAACCAAGAAAATTCAGTTTTCCATTCCATATCATTTATAATATTTTATCATGATTTATCCCTATTTTTATTTATTTAAAAATAGCCGATTCACTCAAACGACGCTTCAGGCCATAACGCGGCCGTGGCGCTGTTTTTCTTCATATTTGATTTACACATATCTGAAAATCTAACCATTGAATCTTCACAAATTTTATTTCATTAGAAAGATCTTTTCAAAACAAATCCAAGGTTTCAGTTTTGGGAAAATCCGATGGTCGGATCTCCCACACTAATCGTTTGAAGTTAAGATTTCAAAATACGAACTACAGCGTCGTTATTCGATTTAATTTAATTATATATACAATCGATTCTGGCGCTGTTTTTCTTCAGATTTGAATTAAACATTCCAGATAATCCAACCATTGGATTTTCACCAAGTGGGTGTCGTTAGAAAGATATTTCCAAAGCGAACACAATGGTTTTGGTTTCGGGAAAATTCGATGGTCAGATCTCCCGCACTAATAGTTTGAAATCACGGTTTCAAAACATGAACTGCAGCTTCGTTATTTGATTTATTTTATTTATATATATATATATATATATATATATATATAATTCATTCTTCTATTTCCAAACTATATTCACTTCATATATTTGATAAAAATGATATTTTTATCGAACAGATATTTATTTCAACACATCACTATTTTTAACACTTTATATTCACAATAAAAATGTAGATTTATTGTTCAATCTATATATTCAACACATGAATGTTTTCAACTTCACACACGATAAAAATATGATTTTTATCATTCTAGTCCTTTACTCAACACATGAATATTTTCTATAGTTTATATGTATAGTAAAAATGTGACTTTTATTGTAAAACAATTTATTTCAAAATACGATTATTTTATATAGTTCATATATAAGGTAAAAATGTTATTTTTATATTTCAAAGAATTTATTCAACACATGAATTTCTATTCAACACATGAATTTGGTTTCAACACATGAATATAATTCGATAGTTTATATACATATAATAAAAATGTGATTTTTATTGTTAAACAATCTATTTCAAAACACGATAATTTTATATAGTTCATACATGAGGTGAAAATGTTTTTAGGTGCTAAAATGATTTATTCAAAATACTAATATTTCGTATAGTCTATATATATAATAAAAATGTTATTTTTATCTTTCAAAGAATTTATTCAAACATGAACTTCATTCAACACATGAATTTCTATTCAACACATGAATATAGTTTCCACATATGAAAATAATTCTAACACATGAATATTATTGAAAATTTCGGCAGCATAACGGCAGGGTAATTAAAACCGGCATCGTCCCTAGTACGGCTCCTCGCTCTACCTTAAAGCCTCACAACTTTTGACAATGGGGATTTTCAATATCTAGTTCGTACGCAGATGAATTTTCCCATATACTAGACCTATTGGGATTTCAATCACAATCAATCATTTCAAATCAACCATTCATGATATTCACCAAATTTTACATCAACCAATAATCCAAGCAATATCACAACCAATACATATCGTCCATGGTCTGTGGACGAGGGGAGTATATATATATATATAGATATACGTATATAACTATAATTCAATTTCATTTCAATATCATTTCAATTTATTTCAACGCATATATCACTTTTACAATGCATATATAACTTATACATTGAACATACGACTTATACAACGCTTAGACATGTGGTGTACAATGCTTATATAACTCATACACCGACTATATAATTTATACATCGTTGTTTTCCATATCGTTTATAAATTAGAAATCTCACAATGATTTTCACTTCACCAAAAATTGCAGAAGGCTTAAAAAAATATTCGGTCTCTTCTAGAATGTAGAAGACATCCTCATGGTCCCAGTGTCTCTTGTTTCACTGGATTTCGACCACAAACGAAAAAGATATGATTTTTATTGTAAAATCATAAACCATAGCACTTTAAAGTGCTATTAAACAGTTTAAAATTAAAACAGTCGTTACCTTCTGAAATTCATCAAAACTAGGTTTGGATTTTTCTTTCGATCCGTGCAACTTGTAGCCGATCAGAGTATACCACGTGAAAAAGGAAGGAGAGGTGCTTCACAGGGGGGTACTCATGTCGAACTCGATGTCAGATCGGTGGCTGGGCGGTGCTTCGAAACGGTGGAGTTCACGGGCCTCAATCAATCGAAATACTCCACGATAAATACCAAATCAGGTATGGATTTGAAGGCCTGGAGGAGTACTACAAAAACCTTAACTGGAATATATGATTTTATTGAGAGAATGGAGAGTTAAAGAGGAGGGAAGAAACGAAGAACAGCCGTCGTTCGTGCTTGGGGTTATCGGGTTTGACTTCTAGAGCAAGAAAATAGAAATGAATTCTCATTGGCCCATGGGTTTTATAATTTATTATTTAATTTATTTACTTCGGAAAATACCCTTTTCTCCATATGAACTCCAATTCAGACCCAACGACTGTCGGCCCCAGCTAAGTACCCCCATTCCGAACACAATGGGAAATGTTTCGTAGGCCCAGTCGACAATTTCAGTCAGTTTCTCTTCAAATTAAAATATACAACATTCAATATTTGATTTGAATATGCATTTCAATTTGCCGGGGCCACATACTAATCCCAAAAATTCCCGAAAAATAAATCTAGCTATGTTTTGATGTTACGGTCCCAACAAAACTAGTTTTGTCGAATTCTGAGACCGTTTGCAAAATGTCTATTTTCAAGGGCGATATATTCTCTATAGCGACCTTTCTGAAAATTCATTTGGCCATAACTTTTGATTCCCGCTATGAAACTTCGATTTTTCAGATTCTTTAGAAATATATTCACTAACAGATTTAAATATTTTCGGTTTCACTAAAATCCGCTTTATTTTGCACTCGGTACAGTTAGTCAAAGTTTGAATTCAAATTTTGAAACTGCCGCGCCATTTCAGGCCTTGTTTATAATTTAAAATAATTATATTTATTTTCAAACATCAATTCAAACGTACTTTTCGTCGTTGTTATTTAAAATAATTTATTTTAATATCTAAAATCCACTTAAACGGCCAAATTAAAAATTTTAAACTGGCTCAGATTTTCCGGGTTGTTACAAAACTTGAGCTGAGCTGCCATTAAGCTGTTATTTGTATGGATTTTCTGAATTCACTCACCCAGGTAAATTATTATATTACTGTAAAGAAGTTATGTAGACGAAGTATATGCATACTCCACCCAATGCTCAAGTCACAATGTAAAGAACACATGCAATATGTCATGTTATTTTCTCTATGTATCTTCAGACAACCCTTGAAGAAATATAAAAAATTGGACCACACCGATTGAGTGCATACCGATATACATTGATCTACGCATATCTTTAGATATCCCATGTTTGTGTTTGATGTTGTTTGTTTTATTTGTATATTTAACCTTTCCTTTAATATTTCAAATTTTATAGAGTAAAAATTGTTGAATTATTATGTGCTTGATCGGTTGGTGCTGATCAATTATTATTGATTTGTGCACATATAAATTGGAATACTTCAAACGTAATCATCTGTACACATTTTTTTACAAATAGTGTTTGTTAACACCAATACATCATGCATTGAGGTACAACAGTCCATGCGCGAAGCGCGTGCTTTGATCACGTGCGAAGCACTTGCCTTGATCAATATATTAATTTATTTAATTAGCATGACACCTTATTCATCTGGATAGTGCAACTTATACATGGTTACGTTAATTAGCATGTTTCTGTTGATGGATCTAAACTGCAAACGGACTCAACAAAATAAATTGCAAACGGTCAAGTTTTTAATTCACACAACTGTCAAGTTTAGGGGGTGGTGGGTCCATGCTCAGGTTGAAGCCATCATTTATCAGTATTTTTTCTAATTGATGGAATGTACATTAACTCATTAGTAATTGCCATTGAATAAATGTTTTTCAATTTACTACGGGTGTTATTATTTTAGTTTATGTGTATTCTGGAAAAAAATACTGTAAACAAGTCAACATATCTGATCTTATACAAGTGTTCGTCTTACAATATGATATACTTTTCTGTATGCATTTGCATTTAAGTTTGAACTTAACAAGTGCTTAAGGGTTTTTTGTAATTGATATATCCTATAATAAGATTAGTTCCCTCTTAAAAAAATAATCAATACATAATAAGATTAGTTCCACTTTTCATGTTTCTAACTATTCTATCACCCATTAGTCTATTATGCAACTTATATTCATTAATCATGTTTAAGACACTGAACTATTTATATAAGGAAAAAAGGCCAATGCACCCATGGAAGGCATATAAAAATCATCAAAATGAATGCAAAGCCTGTATTAATATTTTCTCAGTTACATTTATATCAATGGCTTTTCATATGAGCATTAGTTAATTACATCATGTAGGAAATTTAGATACATGCAAGGATGCTGATATAACTTTGCAAAGAAAGACGGTAAGTTCTTCTCCTTGATACCGAGAGAAAAAGGAAGTTGATACCTTAAGTAATTATTGCAATGGCCATGTTTATTATATACGTATACTGATGAAACAACTTGCACTCACTATTTTCAATAGTTACAGATCTAAATTATATTTTATTTAATATACCTTTTGCAGCCAAATAGAAATTGAGGTTGATGTTTGGACCAAACCAAGGCCCATGATGAAAGATAAGATCTAAATTAATCCTTTTATACCAATCATTTCACTTACTGTGAATAATTTCTAAAAGTATGCAAATATAAGGAATATTTTATTACTACTACTATACACTTATAAAAAAACCAAGAATAGCAAAAAAAACTATGAAATGCAATATTAATATACATTTAAGTGAGCTATTGTGAGCAACACCTTTTTTTTCTATCCGTTATAATACACATTTGGTTACCTATGAGACCACTGCATATGAAAATTGATTATATATGAAAACTTAACATTTGATAATTGATAAACCATTTCACACGAAGATGGATGGCACATCAATGACAAAAAAGTTGGTGCTGCTAACTGGAAGTAGGTTAACATAAACTATGCTTCTTGCTAATAATTTCAAGGGAGCGTTTAACACATTTAATAAATTATTTCGAATCTATACCTTTTTACTGGACTTATACTTCATAAATTAGTTACAGTTAAGAAAGATACTGATAGCGTCTTTTTTATAACTATTAACGTGTGAAATGAGCATTTTACACCACTTGCCTTTTGTTTTCTTTGCATTATACTTGACTAAGCATTATTAGTATCAAAGTCTTTATCACCTGCAGCTAGCCTGCTAGAGAGGTTATAATATTAGTTAGTGACATTGTGCGCAAGTCATTTTGTTGAATACAGTCCCTTAAATTTTGATAATAGAAATACCACTTTATTACTTATTCACATGATGAGTCTTTTTTTTGTCATGTAAAACATGAAGCAAGCAAAGTAAAGAACATTTTTTTCGATGAGAGAAATTTATTATATCACTTCTTGTTGTCAAATTTAGTTTCTACGGAAGAATCCTAACACATACATATATCATTACACTATATATCTTGCTTCTAGATAATAAGTTCTCACCGCTTATTAATGAATGCAAACTAAAACACTTAAAAGTCTATGCTCACGTGCATCGCATGGGTTTCCACTCGTTTTTTATCATATTAAAGTGTAATGATAAATAGATATAGCATTTTAATCAATTTATAATGACAAAGAAGAAAAGGATAAACATATCATATTTGCTTTTGATTAACATTTATTCAATAATAATTATGCATTGGATGATTTAATACATTTATTTTAGCAAAAAATCAGTACTTTTTATAATTAAAAAATAAAGTGAAATAAGATAAACACACTTATCAACAATGTATGTATATAAAAAATCACACGTAAATGTTATTGAACTATTTATGTTTTAATGTTTTTAACATAAAAAAGACACAGTTTAATACAACAATCCTTGTAAATGTTTTGTTAATATCAAATTTAATGATGAAAATGATAAATAATTTTATCTTTTCAAATATTTAATGTATTTTAATACAAAAACATTACTTCTATAATTAATAAAATTTTTGTAATATTATAATTACATGTTTTAATACTTTTATCATTATAAAAAAGTTAGTCATTTACGCAACAAGTAATTTACAAACGTGTTTTATAATTTAATATTTTGCTATTTTTTACCATATTAATGTATGGTGTTAAATTGATTAATCATTTTAAATAATTTAAAATGATAATAGAGAAATAGCTAAATTGAATTATCTTTTTAAATGATGTAATAACCCGGAATTCTGAGCCAATTTAAAATTTTTATTTTGGCAATTCTATTGAATTTTGAATATTTAAAATGGATTACTTTAAATGATAACGACGAGGAATTTATTTTGAATAGAATTAGAATATATATATTTATATAGATCGTCGTTAGAATATAAATATTTTATTTTATATTGTAAAAGGAATTGGAAATGGCGCGGTAGTTTGAAAATTTGATTTCAAAGTTCAAATGAATGTGCAGGATTCAAAATAAACCGGATTTTAGCTTAACCAAAAATATTAGAATCTAATTGAGAATATCTTTCCAATGAATCCAAAAATAAAAATTTCATAGCAGGGATAAAAAGTTACGCCCAGTTGAAAATTCAGAATAGTCGCTATGGAATTCTGGCCCTTAACAATGGAAATTTTGCAAACGACCTCGGTTTTCGACGAAACCACTTTTGTTGGATCCATGATGTCAAGTTATTGCTAGGTTTCAAAATTCATAATTTTCTGAATCAATATGTGAGCGTGGCGAAAGAAAACGTGTTTTGGCAGTTTCAATCAATTTCGATTGACTAGAAAATGGCCATTTTTCAAACCGTCTCTGAATTTGATGAAATTAGCTTTGTTAGGACCGTATCGTCAATACGAAGCTAGAAATAATTTTTCGAGGATTTTTAGTGTAATAACCCGCAAAATCTGGGCCAGTTTAAAATTTTTATTTTGGTAATTTTAGCGAATTTTGATTATTTAAAATAGAGTATTTTAAATAATATCGACGAGAAAATTTATTTTGAATAGAATTCGAACGTATATATTATACGCGTCGTCGTTAGAATATAAATATTTATATATAATTATAAATAGAATTGAAAATGGCGCGGTAGTTCGATAATTCGATTTCAAACTTCAATTGAATATACCGGGTGCAGAACAATCCGGATTTTAGTGAAACCAAAAACATTAGGATCTAATTGATAATATCTTTCCAACGAAGTTGAGAAACTGAGATTTCACTTTATAAATGATGAGATATGTCCAGTTGAAAATTAGAAATAGTCGCTGTGGAATTTATATATATTTTAATATAATATATAGCCCTTAAAAATAGCCATTTTGCAAATGACCTCGGATTTCGACGAAACCAGTTTTGTTGGGTCCGTGATGTAAAGTTATTGCTAGGTTTTAAATTTCATAATTTTTCGAATCAATATGTGAGCGTGGCAAAGGAAAACGCGTTTGACCAGTTTCAGTTGATTTTAATCGACTGGAAATTGGCCATTTTTCCAACGGTCTCAGAATTCGACGAAATTAGTTTTGTTAGGACCGTATCGTTAATACGAAGCTAGAAAATATTTTTATTGAATTTTTAAAGTTCGTATGCGACCCCGGTAATTTGAAATGTACGTTTAAAATTCAATATAGTGATTTAAATGTAAATTTAACGGAAACTGACTGTAACAGTCGAATCAGCTTGCGAAACATATCCCATTGTGTTCGGAATGGGGGTAAAACGCTATGGACGACAGGCGGTGGGCCTCGTTTAGAGGTCGTATGGAAAAAGTCAACTTTTGCATAATAAAATATAAATAAATAAATATATAATTCCCCACATACCCTTTCCCCCTTTTATTTCCCTCCACCATCGATTTTCAGAAGGAAAAAAAAAAAAAAAAAAAAAAGGGAAAATATCGCGCTGCCCTAGCCCTCGACGGAGCCGCCGCCACCGACGTCCACCTCCTCCGCCGCCGCTCGCAGTCAGCCCCCCCCCCCCCCCCGAATCGATCTCCTCTCCTCCGAATAGAAGCCCTCGCCCGAACCCCCCATCTCCAATCGCGACACCCCCAGACCCTTTCGAGCACCGCACCCCCTAAACCTCCTCCGCGCCTCCCACCAGAAGACCGACGCCCCCTCAACCCTCCTCGCAACCTCCTCCGCGCCTCTGGCCACTCACCGACGCCAAGAACCCCCCCCTGTAAGTCCTTTTTCCTTTTTATTTATTATTTTCTTTTTGTTTTTATAAACTGAAATTAAATTAAATACTGTTTTTATTTTAAATTTCAAAACTAAAAAAAAAAAGATTAAATACAGTTTTTAATTTTAAAGTCTAAAGCTAGTTTTGATTTTAAATTTAAAACTAATTTTGTTTTATATTTACAGTTAAGAAAACTGTTTTTATTTTGTTTAAGAAAACTGTTTTTATTTTTGTTTTAGGAATTTTAAAACTGTTTTGTTTTTTTAAAGAGTTCTAAAAACAGAATTTTTAAAAGAATTATAAAAACTGTTTTAAAAGAAAATAAAAACTGATTTTTCAAAAGGATTAATACTGATTAGAAAAAAAGATTTGATTTTTTGTTAAAGAAAAATATGATTTTTATATTTTTAAAGTATTAAAAATATGATTTTTATATTTTTAAAGTATTAAAAATATGATTTTTATATTTTTAAAGTATTAAAAATATGATTTTTATATTTTTAAAGTATTAAAAATATAGTCTTTACTATATAGGAATATTAAAAATATGATTTTTATATTTTTAAAGTATTAAAAATATGATCTTTATAGGATAGAGAATATAAGAATATCATCTTTGTGTATGTAACGAAATAAAAATCTGATTTTTATTTTATATACGTTGAGATAAAGTGGTAATTTTTATAAAGGCGAAATCTTTATGTGGAAAATAGCGTGATAAAAATATAATTTTTATCTATTTGACATAGCGAAATAGAAAAATAGAATTTTTATATATTGAACTTCGATAGAAAAATTCGATTTTTATATATTGAACTTTGAAATAAAAATTCGATTTTTATATATTGAACTTTGAAATAAAAATTCGATTTTTATATATTGAACATCGAATTAAAAATTCGATTTTTATATATTGAACTTTGAAGTAAAAATTCGATTTTTATATATTGAATAGCGAACTAAAAAATTCGATTTTTTATATATTGAATAACGAAGTAAAAATTCGATTTTTACATATGTAGTGAAAGCGGACAACGAATGTGACAAAAAGGCGAAACGACGAAGACTTCTGCAAAGGAAGAGCCGTGGAGCTGGATAGCTATAAGTGAGAATTTCTCACCTTTCAATTTTATTTCTAGTTATATTTATATATATATATACTAGGATGCAGACGGTGTTTAGTAGCACCCGACACCCGTCCACATACCATGGACTTGTTTGTTTGGATGTTTGGTGATTGATTGAGATATTGGTTTGAATGTGGTTTGTGGTGTGAAAAATCGAATCGATAAATTGGTTAGGATTAGACGTGCGCCGTTATAAGGCGAAGGAGTAAGACTAGGTTAGACTCTTACTCCAAATTTTGTGGTTTACATAACGAAAGTGATTTGATTGATGTGTGAATGGCGTGGGCCTTCACTAGACCGGGGATAAGGCTGGACCTTGTCCCGTTTCTAGTATCGTGCCGTTATGCCGCCGAAATTTTCTAAAATATGTTAGAAAAATAAAAATAATCATTTATTGAATAAATGAACTGAATAGATATTCATATGTTAAGATAAATTGTTTTATCGTTAAAAATATAATTTTTAGCGTGAATGCGAATAAATAAAATATTCATTTACAAACCGGATGGTTTGTTTATGTACACCTATTTGACTGATATTGATTGGGTCGATAAATTTTACACATCGCCCAACTGCACGAATAAAAACTTATGTTTGATTGTTTGAAACCCTACACGGGTGTTGGGATGAAATTTAAAGTTCACTCATCCTGACTGATTAAATATGTCGATCGATTGATTGACAGGCTGTTATAAGCGTTAGATATCTATATTTGATGCTTATACAGTGTAGTGCACTTTGGTTGATGGTTGATTATTTTTCAATGCTATTATATACATGTGATGTATGAAAATCCATATAATTAATTTTATATGGTGATTGATTGGGCCTCATTCCAATTTGAAAAATAAAGAATATATAAAATAAAGGTTCATGTGTTGACTATACTCATCCGTTGGGAATAGCCATGTGTTGAACGAATTATTTTTATAATAAAATTTACATCTTTATCAATATAATATAAAGGTTCATGTGTTGACTATACTCATCCGTTGGGAATAGCCATGTGTTGAACGAATTATTTTTATAATAAAATTTATATCTTTATCAATATAAAATAAAGGTTCATGTGTTGACTATATTCATCCGTTGATATTAGTCATGTGTTGAACGAAGTATTTTAACAAAAATAGTCACACACGGACGATACTCATTCGTTGAGATTAGTCGTGTGTTGACAAAAAAAGAAATATTTGAAATAGAATATATAAAGCCGTGTTGAATAGTGATGCGCCATTTTGACGCGAACGATATATATAACGATTTCGAAATGAATTGAATATATAACGATTTCGAAATGAATTGAATATATAACGATTTCGAAATGAATTGAATATATAACGATTTCGAAATGAATTGAATATATAACGATTTCGAAATGAATTGAATATATAACGATTTCGAAATGAATTGAATATATATCGATTTCGAAATGAATTGAATATATAACGATTTCGAAATGAATTGAATATATAACGATTTCGAAATGAATTGAATATATAACGATTTCGAAATGAATTGAATATATAACGATTTCGAAATGAATTGAATATATAACGATTTCGAAATGGATTGAATATATAACGATTTCGAAATGAATTGAATATATAACGATTTCGATTTGAGTTGAATATAAAACGATTTCGAATTGAATGGAATAGAAAACCAATTTGATCTCAAATTAAATATATAATGAACTTGATTCAAATAGAAAACGAAACGAATTTAATTTGAATAGGAAATGAATTTGAATCGAATAGAAAACCAATTGGGATTGAATTGAATTGAATTGAGAAACGAATTCGAATTGAATTTAAAATGAAGTGAAATGAATTCAAATTAAATTGAAATTTGAATTGAATAGAAATGAATTTTAAAACGAATTTATAAGGAAGAATTCAATTTTGGCTTTGAATTGAAATAGAAGTTGAAATAGGTTTTGAAACGATTTTAAAACTATTTATATAATTCGTTTTAAATAGAAATCGACGAAATATATATTATATATATTATATATATAATATAATGGCCTGAATAGAACGCGCCGCGCCGCGGCAGTTCGCGAATTTCGACCATTTATTTCAAACGGATATTACGGGAGATCCGACCGTCGGATTCTCCTAAAACCGGAACCGTTGGGTTCGTATCGAAAAGAGCTTTCTAACGAATATTAGAAATTTGAAATCTAACGGTTGGATTTGGAGATACGTCCAAATCAAATTCGAAAAAGGTCGCTGTAAGTGCAGTTCGATGGCCATTGTTGGAAATCGACTGTACGGGCCTTGATAAAATTATTAAAAATATCAATAATTTGTGTAAAATCATAAGAAATGATTTGGGAAAAATTGGGGTGAAAAACTCCATATTTGAAAAGATAAAAATAGATTTTTATCAAAATGAACTAGTTTTGAACTAAATTTAAAACCAATTTATTTTTAAATAAAGGAACAAGGTTTAAAAAGGAGTTTTAAATAATCGAATTTCTAATATATTTGATTGAGTTTGAAATGGGTTTATCGTGAACTGTGTTTTAAATAACACCTAGTTCTTTAACCCAGTAAAAGGAGTTTTAACGAATCTGCAATTAGATTGAAATGTGAATTCGTAATCTAAATTTCCAAATTTAGAAAATGAGCGGGAATGGAGTATTACCAGTTTTGCTCCAAAGCGATAGTTAAATCTTTAATTAGATTTGAACGTGAAATGGTAATTAGTTTTACCGATAACACAGGGGTGTTAGATATGGAGTATTACCAGTTTTGCTTCAGGGGATGAATAGGTTGGGATTGGGAAATAAAATAAATAATTACTTCGTTGTGGTTCGCTAATCTCGACTAGTTGGAAAAACCATAATTTGGTTTTAAATAACATCCAAAGGAAGATTTCAGGATAAATTTTAAAGAATTTATCTTGGATAAAATTAATGGGAACCTTTCCCTGAGAATGTGGAATTTAGGAACTAGCTGTAGGTTGGCTAAGAAGAATGGTTTCCTGGGTATTGATCTGATGTTGGTTTCGGCCTTCGGGGTTAATGTTTGGGAAATTGTTCTCTTGCTGATTTGCGATTAGTGACTAATGAATTGGAATGAGGCGTATGTTGTGTTTGTGTAACATTTGTTTTAATATACGCGGGTTGTTCGGAAAGTCCGGGTTTACACCCATTCTGAATAACCGATTCGACGATATGTCGAAGATGAAGACGGTGGTTGAAGACCGGAAGTCTTCACATCGTAGGGATAATTACTGACGATCCTGATTGGGCTGTACACCCAAGAGGATGGAAATAGTTGGTGGTTGTCCAGACGTACTTGGAGATGGATGGATATGCGAGGAAAGTGCCTCCGGTTTCGTTCAGACCCAGAACGGACTTGTAAATGGATTGTGTGTCTGACATTGGATTTTATTCTGTGTTGATTGATTTCTATTAAATATATATCTGCTTGGCGGCGGAGAATTTATTCTCTTGCTTAACGCCCTTCTCTGAGACGTACGAGCTCAGAGGTTATATATCGATAGATATCAATCGCATGGCATGAATTGCCTGTGTGGCATGCTGAGTTGCATGGATCAAGGCTTCTGTTGAAAAGCAAAGTCTTGTGGTTGATGATCAAAGCATAACCTACGTGGTAGCTTTGTGTATAGCGTGTATTCGCGAGCCTCACACCTCGGTATGAGTTAAAAACGGGATACGGACTGCAGGGAGAGTGCACGTTTCTTTCTAGCTTTGGTGGTGTCAGTGACTTACCAGCCCTGACATATATATACTTTTCACCTTTGTGGTTGTTGGATGAGGCGCCTCGATTATAGGTCTGTAAGGACCGGGAAACGTGTGTTCAGGAATACTAATCCTCTAACGTAAGTGAGGACCGGCCCTGAAGCATCCAGGGGTTACCCAGTGTGCGTAATCCCGGGGACATTTGCTAGAGTGTCTCGAACGCGGAGAGGAGCTTGCCCCTTGCCTCGACTCATGACGGAAATCCAATTTCCAATACGTGTATTTCGGCTTTATTTGTAGAGCCTAGTATGGCGACATAGTAGCATGGGATACTATGCCGTCTATGATTTATATTTATGATTGAAATGTTTTGACACTATACACTTATTATAGTATCAAATGATTTGTTTTAAGCGTACCAAGCATGTTTGGCTATTATAAGGGAAAACCCTATCCCCCGGCTTGCGTTGCATTGTATGATAGGACCTGGGTCTTATAATAGCTTCATTTTTCGAAAAGCATTGCGTTGTTTATTGATATGCACTGGTATTCTTGGGAGAAAACCCGTTCCGTGTTATACGGCGTGGTCCCTTGAATTACTCTCTTTTAAAGTAAAGTTTTAAATAATTGTTTTAGTTCTCACACCAGTCACATGACTGACCTGGAGTTTATTGTTTTAACCTAAACTCTGGGTGCCCCTATTTTCCGCACGGGCAGCTAGTAGTTTTGGTTTTGCAGATTTATATTCACAGGTTCCTGGTTTACAGCTGGAATGATATCCGGAAAGCTCTGTATCCGTATATCACCTTCAGTTGTACTTTATATTATTTTTCCGCTGCTATGTATTTAAATGTAATTTAAATCTCTGATATTTCTGTGTAATATTTATTCATTTATACTCTGTATATTCTTGTAATCTGATGCATATTGTTGTAATAACAATGAAATGTTCTTCTGTTTGTGTTCTGGTTTGTCCTGTTCTCAACGTTCAGGGGTTTCGAACGGTCTAGATCGGTTTAACGACTGATTCAGATCGAGCGAAATTCCTGGCCGTCACATTTGGTATCAGAGCTTTGGTTTACAGAGCTCGAGAACAAGACATATTAGAACCATACGAAAGAATTCATCAGATAATGGATTAGTAATATCCAGTTAGAATGACTCGTTAGAGATAGGATCAGTAGTATCCTAGAACGAGTGTGAAGAGTATATTTTCCAAATGAAAACCATTTTGTTTTGAAATTTAAATCGTTTTAAACGTATTTGAATATTTATTTATTTTGAATATGGACAATCGAGTATATATAGATTTCGCGTATACGCGTCATGAACGTATATTCGAAGTTTTAATATATTGGATAGATATAGAATCATACTCTAGTGGCCCGAAGATGATTCTGATGATTGACTAGTTGTCATTAGTATTCATGTTCGAGTAACGAAGGTGTGATATCGATATATTTCCATTAGACTGGTGTGAGAACCAAACCTTATTTAGTTAGAACACTTTGTTGTGAATTGGCACCAAAAACAAGATTTTCAGTATATGTATCAAATTATGAATTTGAAACTCTAATCCCCTAATTGATTGATGTTTGAGTTGCTTGTTTAATTGTTTGCTAATTTTAACCATTTATGCCTAATTGAATCAAATATTGAACTGTATTGAAAATTGGTCGCATTTGCTTGCATATACATATACTTACATTGAACAGGTCATAGCAAGGAGGCTAGAGCCAGAGAATAAAATTTGTTTGCCCGACAAATAGGTACATGTTTATTACATAATTTCCTGTTTTGTTTGGGTGATGATGATTTTGTGAGCCTATTGGCTAGCCGCTTGGCTTTTTCTTTTTCTTTTTGAGATCTGAAGGACCGGGGAAGCTATTTGAAATTCCCCGATGCTCCCGGTGCAGGGGAGGTTATGGCGAAATTTTTCGAAAATTTAGGGTGTTAGCCAAATTTTTGAATTTTTGGAAATTCTCAGAAACTGAATAGTTGGAGAATGGAAGCCAGATCGAACGTAGAGCTTAATAATCAAACCACTTTCGACTTTGTTCCTTTTCGGGGACGAAAAGTTTTAAGTGGGGGAGATTGTAATAACCCGCAAAATCTGGGCCAGTTTAAAATTTTTATTTTGGTAATTTTAGCGAATTTTGATTATTTAAAATAGAGTATTTTAAATAATATCGACGAGAAAATTTATTTTGAATAGAATTCGAACGTATATATTATACGCGTCGTCGTTAGAATATAAATATTTATATATAATTATAAATAGAATTGAAAATGGCGCGGTAGTTCGATAATTCGATTTCAAACTTCAATTGAATATACCGGGTGCAGAACAATCCGGATTTTAGTGAAACCAAAAACATTAGGATCTAATTGATAATATCTTTCCAACGAAGTTGAGAAACTGAGATTTCACTTTATAAATGATGAGATATGTCCAGTTGAAAATTAGAAATAGTCGCTGTGGAATTTATATATATTTTAATATAATATATAGCCCTTAAAAATAGCCATTTTGCAAATGACCTCGGATTTCGACGAAACCAGTTTTGTTGGGTCCGTGATGTAAAGTTATTGCTAGGTTTTAAATTTCATAATTTTTCGAATCAATATGTGAGCGTGGCAAAGGAAAACGCGTTTGACCAGTTTCAGTTGATTTTAATCGACTGGAAATTGGCCATTTTTCCAACGGTCTCAGAATTCGACGAAATTAGTTTTGTTAGGACCGTATCGTTAATACGAAGCTAGAAAATATTTTTATTGAATTTTTAAAGTTCGTATGCGACCCCGGTAATTTGAAATGTACGTTTAAAATTCAATATAGTGATTTAAATGTAAATTTAACGGAAACTGACTGTAACAGTCGAATCAGCTTGCGAAACATATCCCATTGTGTTCGGAATGGGGGTAAAACGCTATGGACGACAGGCGGTGGGCCTCGTTTAGAGGTCGTATGGAAAAAGTCAACTTTTGCATAATAAAATATAAATAAATAAATATATAATTCCCCACATACCCTTTCCCCCTTTTATTTCCCTCCACCATCGATTTTCAGAAGGAAAAAAAAAAAAAAAAAAAAAAGGGAAAATATCGCGCTGCCCTAGCCCTCGACGGAGCCGCCGCCACCGACGTCCACCTCCTCCGCCGCCGCTCGCAGTCAGCCCCCCCCCCCCCCCCGAATCGATCTCCTCTCCTCCGAATAGAAGCCCTCGCCCGAACCCCCCATCTCCAATCGCGACACCCCCAGACCCTTTCGAGCACCGCACCCCCTAAACCTCCTCCGCGCCTCCCACCAGAAGACCGACGCCCCCTCAACCCTCCTCGCAACCTCCTCCGCGCCTCTGGCCACTCACCGACGCCAAGAACCCCCCCCCTGTAAGTCCTTTTTCCTTTTTATTTATTATTTTCTTTTTGTTTTTATAAACTGAAATTAAATTAAATACTGTTTTTATTTTAAATTTCAAAACTAAAAAAAAAAAGATTAAATACAGTTTTTAATTTTAAAGTCTAAAGCTAGTTTTGATTTTAAATTTAAAACTAATTTTGTTTTATATTTACAGTTAAGAAAACTGTTTTTATTTTGTTTAAGAAAACTGTTTTTATTTTTGTTTTAGGAATTTTAAAACTGTTTTGTTTTTTTAAAGAGTTCTAAAAACAGAATTTTTAAAAGAATTATAAAAACTGTTTTAAAAGAAAATAAAAACTGATTTTTCAAAAGGATTAATACTGATTAGAAAAAAAGATTTGATTTTTTGTTAAAGAAAAATATGATTTTTATATTTTTAAAGTATTAAAAATATGATTTTTATATTTTTAAAGTATTAAAAATATGATTTTTATATTTTTAAAGTATTAAAAATATGATTTTTATATTTTTAAAGTATTAAAAATATAGTCTTTACTATATAGGAATATTAAAAATATGATTTTTATATTTTTAAAGTATTAAAAATATGATCTTTATAGGATAGAGAATATAAGAATATCATCTTTGTGTATGTAACGAAATAAAAATCTGATTTTTATTTTATATACGTTGAGATAAAGTGGTAATTTTTATAAAGGCGAAATCTTTATGTGGAAAATAGCGTGATAAAAATATAATTTTTATCTATTTGACATAGCGAAATAGAAAAATAGAATTTTTATATATTGAACTTCGATAGAAAAATTCGATTTTTATATATTGAACTTTGAAATAAAAATTCGATTTTTATATATTGAACTTTGAAATAAAAAATCGATTTTTATATATTGAACATCGAATTAAAAATTCGATTTTTATATATTGAACTTTGAAGTAAAAATTCGATTTTTATATATTGAATAGCGAACTAAAAAATTCGATTTTTTATATATTGAATAACGAAGTAAAAATTCGATTTTTACATATGTAGTGAAAGCGGACAACGAATGTGACAAAAAGGCGAAACGACGAAGACTTCTGCAAAGGAAGAGCCGTGGAGCTGGATAGCTATAAGTGAGAATTTCTCACCTTTCAATTTTATTTCTAGTTATATTTATATATATATATACTAGGATGCAGACGGTGTTTAGTAGCACCCGACACCCGTCCACATACCATGGACTTGTTTGTTTGGATGTTTGGTGATTGATTGAGATATTGGTTTGAATGTGGTTTGTGGTGTGAAAAATCGAATCGATAAATTGGTTAGGATTAGACGTGCGCCGTTATAAGGCGAAGGAGTAAGACTAGGTTAGACTCTTACTCCAAATTTTGTGGTTTACATAACGAAAGTGATTTGATTGATGTGTGAATGGCGTGGGCCTTCACTAGACCGGGGATAAGGCTGGACCTTGTCCCGTTTCTAGTATCGTGCCGTTATGCCGCCGAAATTTTCTAAAATATGTTAGAAAAATAAAAATAATCATTTATTGAATAAATGAACTGAATAGATATTCATATGTTAAGATAAATTGTTTTATCGTTAAAAATATAATTTTTAGCGTGAATGCGAATAAATAAAATATTCATTTACAAACCGGATGGTTTGTTTATGTACACCTATTTGACTGATATTGATTGGGTCGATAAATTTTACACATCGCCCAACTGCACGAATAAAAACTTATGTTTGATTGTTTGAAACCCTACACGGGTGTTGGGATGAAATTTAAAGTTCACTCATCCTGACTGATTAAATATGTCGATCGATTGATTGACATGCTGTTATAAGCGTTAGATATCTATATTTGATGCTTATACAGTGTAGTGCACTTTGGTTGATGGTTGATTATTTTTCAATGCTATTATATACATGTGATGTATGAAAATCCATATAATTAATTTTATATGGTGATTGATTGGGCCTCATTCCAATTTGAAAAATAAAGAATATATAAAATAAAGGTTCATGTGTTGACTATACTCATCCGTTGGGAATAGCCATGTGTTGAACGAATTATTTTTATAATAAAATTTACATCTTTATCAATATAATATAAAGGTTCATGTGTTGACTATACTCATCCGTTGGGAATAGCCATGTGTTGAACGAATTATTTTTATAATAAAATTTATATCTTTATCAATATAAAATAAAGGTTCATGTGTTGACTATATTCATCCGTTGATATTAGTCATGTGTTGAACGAAGTATTTTAACAAAAATAGTCACACACGGACGGTACTCATTCGTTGAGATTAGTCGTGTGTTGACAAAAAAAGAAATATTTGAAATAGAATATATAAAGCCGTGTTGAATAGTGATGCGCCATTTTGACGCGAACGATATATATAACGATTTCGAAATGAATTGAATATATAACGATTTCGAAATGAATTGAATATATAACGATTTCGAAATGAATTGAATATATAACGATTTCGAAATGAATTGAATATATAACGATTTCGAAATGAATTGAATATATAACGATTTCGAAATGAATTGAATATATATCGATTTCGAAATGAATTGAATATATAACGATTTCGAAATGAATTGAATATATAACGATTTCGAAATGAATTGAATATATAACGATTTCGAAATGAATTGAATATATAACGATTTCGAAATGAATTGAATATATAACGATTTCGAAATGGATTGAATATATAACGATTTCGAAATGAATTGAATATATAACGATTTCGATTTGAGTTGAATATAAAACGATTTCGAATTGAATGGAATAGAAAACCAATTTGATCTCAAATTAAATATATAATGAACTTGATTCAAATAGAAAACGAAACGAATTTAATTTGAATAGGAAATGAATTTGAATCGAATAGAAAACCAATTGGGATTGAATTGAATTGAATTGAGAAACGAATTCGAATTGAATTTAAAATGAAGTGAAATGAATTCAAATTAAATTGAAATTTGAATTGAATAGAAATGAATTTTAAAACGAATTTATAAGGAAGAATTCAATTTTGGCTTTGAATTGAAATAGAAGTTGAAATAGGTTTTGAAACGATTTTAAAACTATTTATATAATTCGTTTTAAATAGAAATCGACGAAATATATATTATATATATTATATATATAATATAATGGCCTGAATAGAACGCGCCGCGCCGCGGCAGTTCGCGAATTTCGACCATTTATTTCAAACGGATATTACGGGAGATCCGACCGTCGGATTCTCCTAAAACCGGAACCGTTGGGTTCGTATCGAAAAGAGCTTTCTAACGAATATTAGAAATTTGAAATCTAACGGTTGGATTTGGAGATACGTCCAAATCAAATTCGAAAAAGGTCGCTGTAAGTGCAGTTCGATGGCCATTGTTGGAAATCGACTGTACGGGCCTTGATAAAATTATTAAAAATATCAATAATTTGTGTAAAATCATAAGAAATGATTTGGGAAAAATTGGGGTGAAAAACTCCATATTTGAAAAGATAAAAATAGATTTTTATCAAAATGAACTAGTTTTGAACTAAATTTAAAACCAATTTATTTTTAAATAAAGGAACAAGGTTTAAAAAGGAGTTTTAAATAATCGAATTTCTAATATATTTGATTGAGTTTGAAATGGGTTTATCGTGAACTGTGTTTTAAATAACACCTAGTTCTTTAACCCAGTAAAAGGAGTTTTAACGAATCTGCAATTAGATTGAAATGTGAATTCGTAATCTAAATTTCCAAATTTAGAAAATGAGCGGGAATGGAGTATTACCAGTTTTGCTCCAAAGCGATAGTTAAATCTTTAATTAGATTTGAACGTGAAATGGTAATTAGTTTTACCGATAACACAGGGGTGTTAGATATGGAGTATTACCAGTTTTGCTTCAGGGGATGAATAGGTTGGGATTGGGAAATAAAATAAATAATTACTTCGTTGTGGTTCGCTAATCTCGACTAGTTGGAAAAACCATAATTTGGTTTTAAATAACATCCAAAGGAAGATTTCAGGATAAATTTTAAAGAATTTATCTTGGATAAAATTAATGGGAACCTTTCCCTGAGAATGTGGAATTTAGGAACTAGCTGTAGGTTGGCTAAGAAGAATGGTTTCCTGGGTATTGATCTGATGTTGGTTTCGGCCTTCGGGGTTAATGTTTGGGAAATTGTTCTCTTGCTGATTTGCGATTAGTGACTAATGAATTGGAATGAGGCGTATGTTGTGTTTGTGTAACATTTGTTTTAATATACGCGGGTTGTTCGGAAAGTCCGGGTTTACACCCATTCTGAATAACCGATTCGACGATATGTCGAAGATGAAGACGGTGGTTGAAGACCGGAAGTCTTCACATCGTAGGGATAATTACTGACGATCCTGATTGGGCTGTACACCCAAGAGGATGGAAATAGTTGGTGGTTGTCCAGACGTACTTGGAGATGGATGGATATGCGAGGAAAGTGCCTCCGGTTTCGTTCAGACCCAGAACGGACTTGTAAATGGATTGTGTGTCTGACATTGGATTTTATTCTGTGTTGATTGATTTCTATTAAATATATATCTGCTTGGCGGCGGAGAATTTATTCTCTTGCTTAACGCCCTTCTCTGAGACGTACGAGCTCAGAGGTTATATATCGATAGATATCAATCGCATGGCATGAATTGCCTGTGTGGCATGCTGAGTTGCATGGATCAAGGCTTCTGTTGAAAAGCAAAGTCTTGTGGTTGATGATCAAAGCATAACCTACGTGGTAGCTTTGTGTATAGCGTGTATTCGCGAGCCTCACACCTCGGTATGAGTTAAAAACGGGATACGGACTGCAGGGAGAGTGCACGTTTCTTTCTAGCTTTGGTGGTGTCAGTGACTTACCAGCCCTGACATATATATACTTTTCACCTTTGTGGTTGTTGGATGAGGCGCCTCGATTATAGGTCTGTAAGGACCGGGAAACGTGTGTTCAGGAATACTAATCCTCTAACGTAAGTGAGGACCGGCCCTGAAGCATCCAGGGGTTACCCAGTGTGCGTAATCCCGGGGACATTTGCTAGAGTGTCTCGAACGCGGAGAGGAGCTTGCCCCTTGCCTCGACTCATGACGGAAATCCAATTTCCAATACGTGTATTTCGGCTTTATTTGTAGAGCCTAGTATGGCGACATAGTAGCATGGGATACTATGCCGTCTATGATTTATATTTATGATTGAAATGTTTTGACACTATACACTTATTATAGTATCAAATGATTTGTTTTAAGCGTACCAAGCATGTTTGGCTATTATAAGGGAAAACCCTATCCCCCGGCTTGCGTTGCATTGTATGATAGGACCTGGGTCTTATAATAGCTTCATTTTTCGAAAAGCATTGCGTTGTTTATTGATATGCACTGGTATTCTTGGGAGAAAACCCGTTCCGTGTTATACGGCGTGGTCCCTTGAATTACTCTCTTTTAAAGTAAAGTTTTAAATAACTGTTTTAGTTCTCACACCAGTCACATGACTGACCTGGAGTTTATTGTTTTAACCTAAACTCTGGGTGCCCCTATTTTCCGCACGGGCAGCTAGTAGTTTTGGTTTTGCAGATTTATATTCACAGGTTCCTGGTTTACAGCTGGAATGATATCCGGAAAGCTCTGTATCCGTATATCACCTTCAGTTGTACTTTATATTATTTTTCCGCTGCTATGTATTTAAATGTAATTTAAATCTCTGATATTTCTGTGTAATATTTATTCATTTATACTCTGTATATTCTTGTAATCTGATGCATATTGTTGTAATAACAATGAAATGTTCTTCTGTTTGTGTTCTGGTTTGTCCTGTTCTCAACGTTCAGGGGTTTCGAACGGTCTAGATCGGTTTAACGACTGATTCAGATCGAGCGAAATTCCTGGCCGTCACATTTAGAGTCCGTATGTGACCCCAGTAAATTGAAATGTGCATTCAAATTCAATATAAACTGATTTATATTTTGATTTTGATGGAAACTGATCGTAACGATTGCATTGGCTTACGATACATATCCCGTTGTGTTCGGAATGGGGGTAATTAGCTAGGGGCGACAGTCGTCGGGCCGCGTTTGGAGATCGAATAAAAAGTCAACCCTTTTTGGAAATAAACTAAAATAAAATATATATTATTATATAGCCCCTCTATAATTTCTCTCTCCCTCACCCCTATTCCTCTTTACTGTCGTTCAAAATCAAAACATTAAAAAGAAAAAAAGAAGAAAAAAAATGAGAACGACGATGTACGGCGCCCCATCCAGGCGCCGCCGCGCCGCCAGTCTCCGGCGCTTCCCCAACCCCCTCAACTCTGCCCCCTCTTCTCCCTCTCTGTCCTCCTCTCATCGAGCGCTCCTAAAACCCTAACCCCCTTCAAAACCATCACGCAGGACCCCCTCCCCCTTGCCATGCCTCATTGCCGCCGCTCCGATCTAGACCCCGACGCGACGCCACCGAGCCACCCTGACCTGCGCGCACCCCTCCCCCTCCCGATCTACAGCGACATTCCCCCCTTCACTGAATACTGTAAGTTTTTATATAAAGTTTTGTTTTCCTTTTGATTTTTGGGTTAATAAAAATAGCATTTTTACGTTGGTTAAAAATAAGATTTTTATACGTTTAAAAATTTGATGTTTATAGTAAATAAAAAAATTAGATTTTTAAGTTAGAAAAAAATAGATTTTTGGGGTAAATTAGAATTAGATTTTTAGAATAGAAAAGTTTATATTTTTAGAGAATAAAAATAGGATTTTTGTACTTATGGGTTGGAAATAAAAATTCGATTTTTTTATTGTATATGAAGCGATATAAAAATTTAATCTTTATATAGAGAGTAGCGTTTTAAAAATGTGATTTTTATATAAGTAGTGAGGTAAAAATGTAATTTTTATATACTAGAGCATGTAAAAATGTGATTTTTATATGAATGGCGATATAAAAATATAATCTTTATTAGAAGAAGAGCAGTATAAAAATATAATCTTGATATAGGAAGTAGCGTTGTTAAAAATATAATTTTTAACATATACCGTGTGAAACAGATCTCGTTGGAGACACGATGGAAATTTCCTACATATGAAGAGTCGCGGCGTTTAGTTTATCTCCGTGTGAGAACTTCTCACTTTATTTCTTGTTTTCTAGTTGAAAATATATACTAGGATGCAGACGGTGCTTAGCAGCACCCGACACCCGTCGTTCACAGACCATGGACGACTTGTGTGCTTGTTTGATGTGTTGTGAAGTTTGTTTGTGATGTTGATGTGAAATGGATAATAAAACATTCATGTGTGAAATAAAATATTTTATCGTTAAAAATATAATTTTTAACGTGTATGTGAATAAGATAAATATTCATTTACAAACCGGACGGTTTGTTTATGTACACCTATTTGAAGGATATTGATTGGGACGATAAATTTTACACGTCGCCTGACTGCACTTATAAAAATCTGTGTTTGTTGATTTGAAACCCCACATGGGTGTTGGGATGATATTCGACGTACACTAATCCTAATTGTTTAGTGGTATGTCAATCATTTGATTGACAGACCGTGTAAGCGTTAATTATTTATATTTAATGCTTATGCAGTTGTGTGGTGCACGCTGGATGATGGTTGATTATTTATCGTTGCTATTATATACATGTGTTGTATGGAATCCATATAATTAACATTATATGGTAATTGATTGGGCCTCATTCCAATTGGGAAAATAAAGGATATTATAAAATAAAGATTCATGTGTTGAATAGAATAAATAGTCATGTGTTGACGATACTCATGTGTTGAGAATATTCATGTGTTGAAACTTATCATGTGTTGAACGAAATATTTTAACAATAAAATTTACATCTTTATCATATATAAAACTAGAAACTAAATGGAAAATATATAAGATGAGTTGTTTCCTGGGTATTGATCTGATGTTGGTTTCAGCCTTCGAGGTTAATACTTAGGGAATAGTTCTCTTACTAATTTACGGTTGGAGTCTGATTAAGAACTAAACGATAGAAATCATAATTTTATAAAATATATTAAACAACAAAAATAGTCATGTGTTGACGATACTCATGTGTTGAGAATATTCATGTGTTAAAAGAAATATATATTCATGTGTTGAAGAAAATATTCATTTGTTGAATAGAATAACGAAACAATTGAAATATATAAAGCCGTGTTGATTAGATTTGCGCCATTTTGACACGAACGATATTTATATCGATTATATTCGTTTTCATAATGATTATAGAAAAGGATCTGAATTCAAAATATAACGTTTTGAAAATATTATCATTTGTATATCGATGATGTGGAATATTCAATTTTGATTAGAAATTAAATATGAAGTTGAAATCGTTTTTAAAACGAATTTAAACGATTTATAAAATACGTTTAGAATTGAAATCGATGAAATATATATTATATATTAATGGCCTGAATAGAACGCGCCGCGCCGCGGTAGTTCGCGAATTTCGACCATTGACTTCGAATTGACGTTACGGGAGACCCGACCGTCGGATTCTCTTGAAACCGGAACCGTTGGGTTCGTATCGAAAAGAGATTTCCAATGAATATTAGAAATTTAAAATCTAATGGTTGGATTTGGAATTATGTCCAAACCAAATTTAGAAAAGGTCGTTGTAAGTGCAGTTCGGTGGTTGTTATTGAAAACCGACTGTACGGGCCTTGATAAGCTTATCAAAAATATTAACAATTTGGGTAGAATCGTAAAAAATGATTTGAAAAGAATTGGGATAAAAAGTCCACATTTGAAAGGGTAAGAATATATTTTTATCGAAATGAACTGGTTATGAACTAGAATTATAATCCAATATTTTTGAAGAAATAAATTGGATTTGAAGTGGGTTTAAAAATAATCAGAATTTCCAATACATGAATTGGAATGGATTTGAATCGAAATTATCTTCGGAATATTTCGATGTTGGATTTCGTGATTATACAGATATTGTTATGGAAATTTGAAAGATATATTTATATGGTTATTTCCAATACGATATTTGTTGGTCGTAGACTTTGATATTGAATATAAGCCAATATATTTTCTATTCAGAGCCTTGTATTTAATATCAAATGGGATTTGGGTTTGTCGTGAATGGTGTCTTCGTTAACACTGTTCTTAAACCCAGCTGAGAAATATATAAAATCTTTATATTTAGATTTAATGAAGTGTACCCATTAAATGGTATTTAATTGGAATTGAATTTGAATTGATTTTTGCGTTTATCATGAAAGGTGTTTTAAATAACACTTGTTCTTTAACCGGATGATTAATGGAATGTGATTTTGGGTTGTCGTGAACGGTATCTTCAATAATGCTGTCCTTAGACCCAACGGAGTAAAAAAAAAATCAGAAACTAGCTGAAGATTAGTTAAGTTGAATGTTTTCTTGGGTATTGATCTGATATTGGTTTCGGCCTTCGGGGTTAATACTTAGGGAATTGTTCACTTGTTGGTTTACGGTTAAAGGCTGATGGAATGGAATGTGATTTTGGGTTTATAGTGAACCGTGTTTTAAAAGACATTGGTTCTTTAACCAAGTTAAAGACAGGATATGATTTCCCAAGTTAAACAATCATAAATATTGATTTTTGGGCAGATTAAAACCAAGTGGTGTTTTAATGAACCTTTAACTAGATTGAAACGATCGAGAATGGAGTATCACTAGTTTTGCTCCAGGCGATAGTTAAATCTTTAATTAGATTTGAACTGGAAATGATAATTGAATTTACCGATAACACCGTGGTGTTAGATATGAAGTATTACCAGTTTTACTTCATGGGATGAATAGGTTGGGATTGGGAAATAAAAAAAATGATTACTTCGATGTGGTTCGCTAATCCTGACTACTTTGAATTGATATTCAACAGGAGATTAAAGAATAAATTTAAAGAATTTAACTTTGATAAAATTAATGGGAACCTTTCCCTAAGAATGTGGATATTTTAATAAAAGAATATTCTGAGTTGGAATGAGGCGTAAGTTGCGTTTGTGTAACACTTGTTTATTATATATGCGGGTTATTCGGAAAGGCCGGGTTTATACCCATTCTGAATAACCGATTCGACGATAAGTCGAAGATGAAGACAGTGGTTAAAGACCGGAGGTCTTTACGACATTTGGATGATTATTGATGATCTTGATTGGGCTGTACACCCAAGAGGAGGGAATCAGTTGGTGATCGTCCAGACATACTTGGTGATCGATGGATATGCGAGGAATAAGGTTCCTCTGGCTTCGTTCAGACCCGGAACGAACTTGTAAATGGACTGTGTGTCTGACAATGGATTGTATTCTGTGTGATTGATTTCTATTAAATATATATCTGTTTTGCGGCGGAGAATTTATTCTCTTGCTTAACGCCCTTCTCTGAGACGTACGAGCTCAGATGTTATATATTGATGGATATCAATCGCACGACATGAATTGCCTGTGTGGCATGCCTAAGTGGCAAATGATCTGGATTCTATTGAAAAGCAAAGTCTTGTGGTTGATGATCAAAGCACAGCCTATGTGACATAGCTTTGTGTATAACGTGAATTCGCGAGCCTCACACCTCGGTATGAGTCAAAAAGGGATAAGGACCGTCGGGAGAACACAACGTTTCTTTCTAGCTATGGGTGATGTCAGTGACCTACCATCCCTGACATTTATATACTTATTACCTGTGTGGTTGTTGGAATGCGAGGCGCCTCGGATATAGGTCCGATAGGACCGGGAAATGTGTGTTCAGGAATTGCCAATCCTCAAAAGTAAGAGAGGACCGGCCCAACTGATTCCAAGGATCGTTGTGTGTGGTCCTGAGACATTTGCTAGAGTGTCTCGAACGAAGAGGAGCTTGCCCCTTGCCTCGACTCATGACGGAAATCCAATTTCCAATACGTGACATTGCGGTTTTAATTGTAGAACTAGTATGGTGACATGATATATGGTACCCATGCCGCCTATGATTGATACTTATGATTGAAATTGTTTTGACACTATACACTTATAATAGTATCAAATGTTTTGTTTTAAACATACCAAGCATGTTTGGCTATTATAAGGGAAAACCCTATCCTTCGGCTTGCGTTGCATTGTGTGATGGGACCTGGGTCTTATGATAGCTTTATTTTTCCAAAAAGCATTGTGTTCTTTTGATATATGCACTAGTGTTCTTGGGAGGAAACCCGTTCCATGTTATACGGCGTGGTCCCTTGAATTACTCTCTTTTAAAGTAAAGTTTCAAATAACTGTTTTAGTTCTCACACCAGTCACATGACTGACCTGGAGTTTATTGTTTTAACCTAAAGTCTGGGTGCCCTTATTTTCCGCATAGGCAGCTAGTAGGTGGGTTATGCAGATTTATATTCACAGGATCCTGGTTTACAGCTGGAATGATATTCAGAAAGCTCTATATCCGTATATCTCCTTTTAGTTGTATGTGTTGTTTTATTTTTCCGCTGCTATGTATTTAAATGTAATTTAAATATCTGATATTTGTCAAATGTGTAATATTTATTCATACTGTATGTTCTTTTATTCTGATGGGATTGTTATAATAAACTATGAAATGTTCTTCTATTTGCGTTCTGATTCGTCTTGTCCTCAAAGCAATCCGCGCTTTCCTTACCAGGGAAGTTCGGGTCGTTATAGAGTGGTATCAGAGCTTTGGTTTACAGAGCTCGAGAACAAGGCACATTAGAACCATACGAAAGAATTCATCAGATATTAGGTTAGTAATATCCAACGAGAATGACTCGTTAGAGATAGGATCAATAGTATCCTAGAACAAGTGTGAAGAGTATATTTTTCAAATGAAAACAATATTGTTTTGAAAAATTAAACCAGTTTATACGTAATTGAATATTTTATTTATATTGAATTTGGACAATTGAGTACATAAAGATTTTGCATATACACGTCATGAACGTATATTCGAAGTTTTAATATACTGGATAGATATAGAATCACATTTTAGACACCCGGGGATGATTCTGATGATGTGGCCATGTCATCAGTATTTATGGTCGAGTTTCGAAAGTGTGTTATATATATATATATATATTTCCATTAGACTAGTGTTGTAACACCCCATAATTCTGTTAATATTAATGTTCACAAATTAAAGAATAACTAAATTCAGACGTGAGAATTTTGGGAAACGGGTTGCGCCATTGTGTTTGTCTCGGAATTCTGGTTGAAATAGAGTCCGAGTTTGTGTGGTTTGGAGTTCGTATGAAGGAGATATGGCCATCGGATGTTTCAGAAAATTCAAAACAGATTTCAGAAAATTTAAATTTCAAATTCGAAGTCAAAGAGGCTAGGCGGGAAAATTCCCGGCCAGCACCCAGATCGACTGGGCAGTCGACACCCCAGGGACCAGGTCGACTGCGCAGTCGACCTGGTCCAGTCGGCCAGGTTTTGGCAGAGCCCAATCTTGAGCTGCTGATGTGTCTATAGGGCTGAGTTGGCTAATTTAACGGTTCAGGCTAGTTCTGAGTTGATCTGACGGTCTAAATAAATCCTAAACTCTATATACCTAGGTAGTCTCTCACTCTAAATTCACATGAAAAATAGAATAGCCACCGTCATACTGTCGCCATGGAACTCAGTGTAGCCGCCGCCAACTAAGAAGGAAGAAAGCTAATCAAAACCCTAATTCTATTCAACTCTAAAGCAAATCAAGACTCTCTTTCTTCTCTAATTGTGAGTATGATGATTTTAATAAGATTATTAGCAAACTAATTAGATTAAGTTGTGATATGGATTATAAGAAAATGATGTGAATTGTCATATATGTTGTAAATCATGCTATGATGATATCCTATATGTTGTAAATCTTATGCTATCATGTATGTTGTAAATCCCATGTTATGTGATGATGATGTTATATATATTGAAAGTTTCTATGCTAAGTTGCGATGTTACAAAGTCATGATGTTATTATTTATGTTATAGTTAGCTTATGCTTGATCAAATCATGATGTTGATTATATATATATATATATATATGTTTGGGGCTATGATGATTCACATGATAAATCACATGTACCTATGCAAGTTTAGATTGATTAGCAGGGCCGGTCCTAGGAGTTTTTGTACTTAAAGCCAGTTGCAAAAGCAAGGCCCCTTTGTAAAGCTACAAATAATATTTTAATCGTTCCTTATATGTCAATTAACACAATTTCATATCTTTAATGCCCTACTTAAACCATTAATTAGATTGACACATAAGTCTGTGCAAAATAAAGAGAACGCTTCAAAGTTCCAACATCAATTTACATTAGACCTAACTAGCTTCATAAGTTTAACCCCGGAGTCATAAAACATGAATATAAAGTAACACAATTCATAAATGTCCCAGTTATTAGAAACATAGATTCAAGAAATAATAAAACAAGCATATTTTATGAAACCTGACCACAATCGGCAATCTTAACACATTTCTCACAACATCCATACCTTGTACAACCAAGTACCGACACAATTTCAGTAACCCCCACTTCAAAACCACAAATTGCATAAGAAGCATAATTTTAAAAACAGACAAAAGAGAATTGAATTACCTATCCCGAAACTGCATGTTTGCCATCAGCCAAGAAGACTTTTTGGTACAGAAGAAAAACTGATAATCATTGGTTCCAGATCCAGCGATGGCAATGGATAAGATACCAGGCCCAACATGCTTTTTGATAAAGATCTCATCTTTAAACCTAGCAGTCACTGTAGATCGACTCATTTTTGGTACCGTTTCTGGCCGAAGAGTTGCCTCCTTGGCACATGGACGACAGGATGGAAGCTAAATCCCTTGAAGTGGAGGGGCTTGCCGGATCGACCCATGCCTTCCCTTCTTTGTAGGGGCTTGCCAGAGCGGCCTACGGCCTACTAGAATTTGGTGCAACGTCTGATTTGTTATATTACCGCCGGTGATCCATGATTTTGTGCGGGCGCTAGTTGAAAAATGTGCCCTAGTTTCCGATGAGGCCCAAAGCGTACGCTTTATTGGCTTTACCAAAAGGCCGGGCCTGTTGATTAGTATGTATAATCTCACATATCCTATGACATCTATTTAGATCTAAAATTTGGTTATAACATATGTGAGTTCTATGGGTTAGATGCTAGTTTACACCATCATTATGTTGCATAAACCAGATAGGCAAGTTTATACATGAATTTGGATTATGATCATATTATGTAAATTGTGACATTTTACCAAACAAGTTGACACCTTTAGATCCATGATATGTGTAGCTTTATGCAAGTTATAGTTTTTGCCTATGCAAGTTTAAGTGTTGGACATCTATCACACATGCAAGTTTCACCCCGTTTATGATTAGATCTATTTTAGTTGTATATATGTTATGATAATTTATCTTTGTGCTATGAGTTAGACTATTCGAGTCAAACGTATATTTTGCGTTGAATAAGCAAACGTATAACGTGGGGTAGGGGTAATATTAAGGATTTAATATTAAGAAATTGGGGTGCAATTGATATGATTTTGCATACCGTAAGTGGATGGCCATAATTGAGTCAATTATGGACATCATTAAAATTGGAATTAATTAATGATTTGAATAGGGATATATTTAAAACTGGGGTAAAAGATTATAGTGTTAATCAATGCTTAGGACACGAGGTTGGACTTGTTTGTGACGTAAACCTGCCCGGACCCGCCCGACAAATCCAGTAGTCACAAATGTCAGCCCAATGTGAGAGGTCCTAGGCCCAAACTAAAGCATAACAGTTGTAAAGACACGAGGTTAGACTCTTTTATGGTATAAGACTGCCCGGACCCGCCCAGCAAATCCAGCTGCCATAAATGCCAGTCTAATGTGAGAGGTCTTTATAAGGTTATGGCCTTAATGAATTAAGAAATACTTAACCAGATAAACATGTAAGGTGGGACATGGGGGTTAAGTAGGTGCCTTGGGTGGCATGAGGAATCTAGGGGTGCCTTTAGTGGCATTTGAAATACGATTAGTAAGACTTAACCAAACACACATGTAAATGAACATGAGTAAGGGGGTTAAGTGGGATATACTAGTGGGGACAAGCTTAGGTGGATAGCTTGTGGGGGCCCATTTCAACCAGTATCCCAAACGTATCTTTGTGAGCTCGACCCAAGTCGAGGACGGGACACGCATACTGGGCTTGACTATAAGAGGCCAAATGGGTTAGCGGTGGCAACGCAAGTCCAACGGGTTTCATATGCGTGTGTGGACCCGGGCTGGTAGGTAAGACGTTGTTGCATCGTGTAGGTATAAGCCGTGCATCCTCAAGTTGTATCGAGTTGCCACTTTAGGGGAGTGATACACCCCACTGTGGGGCCAGCACGGGTATCTACGAGTAGGGAGCCGATCGAAAGTGGGTAGTGGGGTACACCTAGCGGAGATAGGGGCAGGCGGCACCTATGTAGTCAGCTAGGGGTACACGATGCTATTTATATAATTTCTAAGTGAAGCAAGTGGTATCAACCTTTAGGGTGACTGGTGTGGTGCAGTGTAGTAATTATTCGTTAGTATTGGGTGTGCCTTTAACGTTATCTTTATCTGCTCTTCCATACCCAATAGTTCATAGACATTTCCTTGTTTTCCAGCTTATGCCTTAGTCTAATTATTTTGATAATAGTATTGTTAGAATTATCATACTCGCCAGACTTTATGTCTGACCCCTCTATTTCTATCCATTTTCCCCCACCAGGTCCTCAAGGTGGGCCCAACTCTAGTGGAGCTTGATTGGATTGCTTTATCTCTCTTTTGGAAAGCTTGGACCGATGAAGTAAAGTCCAGCTTGTTATCTTTTTTAATGGCTATTTATGTAATGGGGTTATGTATTTTTTTTTTATCAAGATGGATATTGTACTTGACTCTGATTTATGGTTTTATGATGTAACAAACATGTTTAATTTCCGCTGCAATAAAATAATGTTTTAGATTTCCAAGTACTACTTATTATCTGTCTTGTTGTAATTTTTCTGTTCTACATTCACTTAAAACCTCCATGGAAGTTAATGCATTCCCTTTGTGAGTGACATTAATGGACGTGGGGTGTTACAAGTGTGAGAACCAAAACTAGATAGGGCTGTTTTGAATTGGCACCAAAGACATGATTTTCTGTATATATATCAAAATTATGAATTTGAAACGTTAATTCACTAATTGATTGATGGTTGCGTTGTTTGATTATTGGTTTCATTTATTAAAATTTTGAACCATTGTGCCAAGTTGAACCGAATTTTGAATTCTATTGGAAAAAGTATTACAATTGCATGCCTATACGTGTATATCTATTGAACAGGTTATAACAAGGAGGCTAGAGAAGAGGAATAAAATTGTTTGCCCGACAAATAGGTACATGTTTATAGTATTTCTTGGGAATTTGATAATTTTATGAGCCGATTGGCTAGCCTCTTGGCTAGCCGCTTGGCTTTTTCTTTAGGATTGGTGAGGGCCATGGGAGGATATTTGAAATATCCCGAAGCTCCCGGTGCAGGGGAGGTTATAGCGAAATTTTTCGGATATTTAGGGTGTTAGCCAAATTTTTGAAAATTTGGAAAAGTTTCATAGAAACAGAAAAGTTGAAGAACTTAAGCCGTAATGAAAATAATGAAAGTTGAGTGGATTAGTAAAACAACTTTCAGCTTTGTTCCTTTTCGAGGACGAAAAGTGTTAAGTGGGGGAGATTGTAATAAACCGGAATTCTAAGCCAATTTAAAATTTTTATTTTGGCAATTCTAATGAATTTTGAATGTTTAAAACGGATTACTTTAAATAATAACGACGAGGAATTTATTTTGAATAGAATTAGAACGTATATATTAATATAGATCGTCGTTAGAATATAAATATTTTATTTTATATTATAAAAGGAATTGGAAATGGCGCCGTATTCTGAAAATTCGATTTCAAAGTTCAAATGAATGTGCAGGATTCAAAATAAACCAGATTTTAGCGAAACCAAAAATATTAGAATCTAATTGAGAATATATTTCCAACGAATTCGAAAAATCAAAATTTCATAGCAGGGATAAAAAGTTACGCGCAGTTGAAAATTCAGAATAGTCGCTATGGAATTCTGGCCCTTGAAAATGAAAATTTTGCAAACGACCTCAGTTTTCGACGAAACCACTTTTGTTGGATCTGTGATGTCAAGTTATTGCTAGGTTTCAAAATTCATAATTTTCTGAATCAATATGTGAGCATGGCGAAAGAAAACGTGTTTTGATAGTTTTAGTTAATTTCGATCGACCAGAAATGGCCATTTTTCAAACGGTCTCAGAATTTGACGAAATTAGTTTTGGTAGGACCGTTTCGTCAATACGAAGCTAGAAATAATTTTTCGGGAATTTTTAGAGTTCGTATGTGACCCCAGTAAATTGAAATGTGTGTTCAAATTCAATATAAACTAATTTATATTTTGATTTTGACGAAAACTGATAGTGACGATCGAATTGGCTTGTGATACATATCCTGTTGTGTTCGGAATGGAGGTAATTAGCTAGGGCGACAGTCGTTGGGTCTCGCTTGGAGATCGAATAAAAAGTCAACCCTTTTTTGGAAATAAACTAAAATAAAATATATATTATTATATAGCCCCTCTATAATTTCTCTCTCCCTCACCCCTACTCCTCTTTACTTTCGTTCAAAATCAAAACAATAAAAAGAAAAAAAAGAAAAAAAACGAGTACGACGATGAACGTCGCCCCCTCCAGGCGCCGTCGCGCCGTGAGTCTCAGGCGCTTCCCCAACCCCCTCAGCTCCGTCCTGTCTTCTCCCTCTCTGTCCTCCTCTCATCGAGCGCGCCTAAAACCCTAACCCCCTTCAAAAGCCATCGCGCAGGACCCCCTCCCCCTTGACGTGCCTCACCGCCGCCGCTACGATCCAGACACCGACGCGACGCCACCGAGCCACCCTGACCTACGCACACCCCTCCCCATTCCAATCGATAGCGACATCCCCCCTTTACTGAATATTATAAGTTTTTTTATAAAGTTTTGTTTTCCTTTTGATTTTTAGGTTAGTAAAAATAGAGTTTTTACGTTAGTTAAAAATAAGATTTTTATGCATTTAAAAATTTGATGTTTATAGTAAATAAAAAAAATTAGATTTTTAAGTTTGTAAAAAATAGATTTTTATGGTAAATAAGAAGTAGATTTTTAGAATAGAAAAGTTTATATTTTTAGAGAATAAAAACAGGAATTTTATACTTATGGGTTGGAAATAAAAATTCGTTTTTTTCTTATTGTATATGAAGCGATATAAAAATATAATCTTTATATAGAGAGTAGCGCTTTAAAAATGTGATTTTTATATAAGTAGTGAGGTAAAAATATAATTTTTATATACCAGAGCATGTAAAAATGTGATTTTTATACGAATGACGATATAAAAATATAATCATTATTAGAAGAAGAGCGATATAAAAATATAATCTTGATATAGGAAGTAGCATTGTTAAAAATATAATTTTTAACATATACCACGTGAAACAAATCTCGTTGGAAACACGATGGAAACTTCCTACATATGAGGAGTCACGGCGTTTGGTTTAGCTCTTGGTGAGAAATTCTCACTTTAATTCTTGTTTTCTAGTTAAAAATTTATACTAGGATGAAGACGGTGCTTAGCAGCACCCGATACCCGTCGTCCACAGACCATGGACGACTTGTCTGCTTGTTTGATGTGTTGTGAAATTTTTTTGTGATGTTGATGGGAAATGGATAATAAAACATTTATGTGTGAAATAAAATATTTTATCGTTAAAAATATAATTTTTAACATGTATGTGAATAAAATAAATATTCATTTACAAACAGGACGGTTTGTTTATGTACACCTATTTGAAGGGTATTGATTGGGATGATAAATTTTACACATCGCCCAACTACACTAATAAAATCTGCGTTTGTTGATTTGAAACCCCACACGGGTGTTGGGATGATATTCGACGTACACTAATCCCAACTGTTTAGTGGTATGTCGATCGTTTGATTGACAGACTGTGTAAGCGTTAATTATTTATATTTAATGCTTATGCAGTTGTGTGGTGCACTCTGGATGATGGTTGATTATTTATCGTTGCTATTATATACATGTGTTGTATGGAATCCATATAATTAAAATTATATGGTAATTGATTGGGCCTCATTCCAATTGGGAAAATAAAGGATATTATAAAATAAAGATTCATGTGTTGAATAGAATAAATAGTCATGTGTTGACGATACTCATGTGTTGAGAATATTCATGTGTTGAAACTTATCATGTGTTGAACGAAATATTTTAAAAATAAAATTTACATCTTTATCATATATAAAATTAGAAACTAACTGGAAAATAGATAAGATGAGTGGCTTCCTGGGTATTGATCTGATGTTGGTTTAGGCCTTCGGGGTTAATACTTAGGGAATCGTTCTCTTACTAATTTACGGTTGAAGTTTGATTAAGAATTAAAAGATAGAAATCATAATTTTATAAAATATATTAAATAACAAAAATAGTCATGTGTTGACGATACTCATGTGTTGAGAATATTCATGTGTTGAAAGAAATAAATATTCATGTGTTGAAGAAAATATTCATTTGTTGAATAGACTAACGAAGTTATTGAAATATATAAAGCCGTGTTGATTAGATTTGCGCCATTTTGACACGAACGATATTTATATCGGTTATATTCGTTTTTATAATGATTATAGAAAAGGAAGTGATTTCAAAATATAACGTTTTGAAAATATTATCATTTGTATATCGATGATGTGCAATATTCAATTTTGATTAGAAATTGAATATGAAGTTGAAATCATTCTTAAAACGAATTTAAACGATTTATAAAATACGTTTAGAATTGAAATCAATGAAATATATGTAATACATATATTATATATATTAATGGCCTGAATAGAACGCGTCGCGCCACGGTAGTTCGCGAATTTCGACCATTGACTTCGAATTGACGTTACGAGAGATCCGACCGTCGGATTCTCCTAAAACCGGAACCGTTGGGTTCGTATCGAAAAGGGCTTTCCAATGAATATTAGAAATTTAAAATCTAACGGTTGGATTTGGAATTATGTCCAAATCAAATTTAGAAAAGGTCGATGTAAGTGCAATTGGGTGACCGTTATTGAAAACCGACTGTACGGGCATTGATAAAATTATTAAAAATATTAATAAGTTGTGTAAAATCATAAGAAATGATTTTGAAAGAATTGGGATGAAAATTCCACGTTTGAAAGGATAAAAACATATTTTTATCGAAATGAACTGGTTAGGAACTAGAATTATAATCCAATATTTTTGAAGAAATAAATTGGATTTGAAGTGGGTTTAAAAATAATCAGAGTTTCCAATACGTGAATTGGAATGGATTTGAATCGAAATTATCTTTGGAATATTTCGATGTTGGATTTCGTGATTATACAGATATTGTTATGGAAATTTGAAAGATATATTTATATCGTTATTTCCAATATGATATTTGTTGGTCGTAGAATTTGATATTGAGTATAAGCCGATATATTTTCTATTCAGAGCCTTGTATTTAATATCAAATGGGATTTGGGTTTGTTGTGAATGGTGTCTTCATTAACACTGTTCTTCAACCCAGTTGAGAAAAAGATTAAATCTTTTTACTTAGATTTAATGAAGTGTACCAATTAAATGGTATTTAATTGGAATTGAATTTGAATTGATTTTTGGGTTTATTGTGAATGATGTTTAAAATAACACTTGTTCTTTAACCCTATGATTAATGGAATGTGATTTTGGGTTATCGTGAATGATATCTTTAATAATATTGTTCTTAAACCCAATGGAGTTAAGAAAATCAAAAACTAACTGAAGATTAGTTAATTTGAATGGTTTCTTGGCTACTGATCTGATGTTGGTTTCGGCCTTCGGGGTAAATACTTAGGGAATTGTTCACTTGCTGATTTACGGTTAAAGGCTGATGGAATGGAATGTGATTTTGGGTTTATAGTGAACCGTATTTTAAAAGACGTTGGTTCTTTAACCCAGTTAAAGACAAGATATGATTTCCCAAGTTATACAATCATTAATATTGATTTTTGGGAAGACTAAAACCAAGTGGAGTTTTAATGAATCTTTAATTAGATTGAAACGATCGAGAATGGAGTATCACCAATTTTGCTCCAGGCGATAGTTAAATCTTTAATTAAATTTGAACGGGAAATGGTAATTGAATTTACCGATAACACCATATGATTACATATGAAGTATTACCAGTTTTACTTCATGGGATGAATAGGTTGGGATTGGGAAATAAAATAAATCATTACTTTGGTATAGTTCGCTAATCTCGACTAATTTGAATTGATATTCAAAAGGAGATTAAAGTATAAATTTAAAGAATTTATCTTTGATAAAATTAATGGGAACCTTTCCCTAAGAATGTGGTTATTTGAATAAAAGAATATTCTGAATTGGAATGAGGCGTAAGTTGCGTTTTGTTACACTTGTTTATTATATATGCAGGTTATTCGGAAAGGCCGGGTTTATTCCCATTCTGAATAACCGATTCGATGATAAGTCGAAGATGAAGACGGTGGTTGAACACCGGAGGTCTTCACGTCGTTTGGATGATTATTGATGATCTTAATTGGGATGTACACCCAAGAGGAGGGAATCAGTTGGTGATCGTCCAGATGTACTTGGTGATCGATGGATATGCGAGGAATAAGGTTCCTACGGTTTCGTTCAGACCCAGAACGAACTTGTAAATGGACTTTGTGTCTGACATTGGATTTTATTCTGTGTGATTGATTTCTATTAAATATATATCTATTTGGCGGCGGAGAATTTATTCTCTTGCTTAACGCCCTTCTCTAAGACGTATGAGCTCAGAGGTTATATATTGATGGATATCAATCGCATGGCATGAATTGCCTGTATGGCATGCCTAAGTGGCAAATGATCAAGGCTTATGTTGAAAAGCAAAGTCTTGTGGTTGATGATCAAAGCACGGCCTATGTGGCATAGCTTTGTGTATAATGTGAATTTGCGAGCCTCACACCTCGGTATGAGTCGAAAACGAGATAAGGACCGTTATGAGAAAACGACGTTTCTTTCTAGCTATGGGTGATATCAGTGACCTACCAGTCCTAACATTTATATAATTTTTACTTGTGCGGTTGTTGGAATGCGTGGCGCCTCGGATATAGGTCTGATAGGACAAGAATTGCCAATCCTCAAAAGTAAGAGAGGACCGACCCAACCGATTCCAAAGGATCGTTGTGTGTGGTCCTGAGACATTTGCTAGAGTGTCTCGAATGGAGAGGAGCTTGCCCCTTACCTCGATTCATGATGGAAATCCAATTCCCAATATGTGACATTGCGGTTTTAATTGTAGAACTAGTATGGCGACATGATATATGGTACCCATGCCGCCTATGATTGATACTTATAATTGAAATTGTTTTGACACTATACACTTATAATAGTATCAAATGATTTGTTTTAAATGTACCAAGCATGTTTGGCTATTGTAAGGGAAAACCCTATCCTCCGGCCTGCGTTGCATTGTGTGATGGGATATGGGTCTTATAATAGCTTCATTTTCCAAAAAGCATTGCGCTGTTTTGATATATGCACTAGTGTTCTTGGGAGGAAACCCGTTCCGTGTTATACGGGGTGGTCCCTTGAATTGCTCTCTTTTAAAGTAAAGTTTTAAATAACTTGTTTAGTTCTCACACCAGTCACATGACTGACCTAGAGTTTATTGTTTTAACCTAAACTCTGGGTGCCCTTATTTTCCGCACGGGCAGCTAGTAGTTGGGTTTTGCAGATTTATATTCACAGGATCCTGGTTTACAACTGGAATGATATTCAGAAAGCTTTTTATCCGTATATCTCCTTTCAGTTGTGTGTTGTATTATTTTTACGCTGCTATGTATTTAAATGTAATTTAAATCTCTGATATTTGTCAAATGTGTAATATTTATTCATACTGTATATTCTTGTATTCTGATGGGATTGTTGTAATAAACAATGAACTGTTCTTCTGTTTGCATTCTGATTCGTCTTGTCCTCAAAACAATCCACGCTTTCTTTACCGGGGAAGTTCGGGTCGTTATAAATGACTATTGTCTTTACGCAAAATCATATGTACACTGTAATTATTTTATACAAAAGTGCCTTTAACTTATGAAGAAATGTTTAAGCACAATTATATTTTAAGATTGTTAATATTTTTGAAGCTAGAATTGAATTTTTTTAAAAAGGTAAACAAATTTATCTTTTTAAAGGTATATTATATATTTTACACAAACATATAAATATTAGCTTTTTCCTTAAAATTTTGTTATAGTATTAAGCAATCATTTTTTTAATATGTTATCATTGTATTATTTTATTTTTTAGTAATAAAAAAGTAGCACACAAAAAAGATAAATAAATTTATCTTTTCAAACAAACCATGTTTTTTTAAGTAGAATATTTACAATCTTAATACATGTTATCATTGTATTATTGCATGTGCTTTTTTTCTAATAGATAAATAGATATATTATTTTAATCAATTTATAATGACAAATAAGAAAATGATAAACATATCATATTAGTTTTCTATTAACATTTGTCCAATAATAATTATGCATTAGATGATTTAATACATTTGTTTTAGCAAAAAATTAATACTTTTTCTAATTAAAAAATAAAGTGAAAAAAGATAAACACGTTTATCAGCAACGTATGTTTATAAAAAATCACACGTAAATGTTATTGAACTATTTATGTTTTAATGTTTTTAATATAAAAAAGACAGTTTAATGCAACAATCCTTGTAAATGTTCTGTTAATATCAAATCTAATGATGAAAATGATAAAAAAATTTATCTTTTCAAATATTTAATGTGTTTTAATACATAAACATTACTACTACAATTAATAATATTTTTGAAATATTATAATTATAGATATTTATGTTATTTTACCATTTCTAATGAATGCAGGTGTATGTAATTTTGTGTGGATTAAATGCAGGTGCATATTCATGTTTGGGATTTCGCAACTAATAGCTATAATGTTCATGTAGTCAGTTTCATGTATATATTTCTATCTTTTTCAGATAAAGATAAACACTTTTATCTTTTTCAGAAAAGGAAGAACGACCTGTAGTAATGATACAATGGAATACTTTTTCACTAAAGATACAACATGCAATCATGATAAATACTTTTATCTTTTTATAATATATGTTTTTATCAATTACAATATACAAGGGAACACTGGTTGCTTTAAGTGATTTAACTGTGAACTGCATGCTCATGCATATATATTTTTGATACAATGGAATACAAGCTTTAAGTGTCTATCATTTTTTTTATCCTTTTCAGATAAAGATAAATACGCTTATCTTTTTAAAAAAGGAAGATCAACTTGCAGTAACGATCCAAATCAGACTGCCATACTTGAACCTTCTTTTTGTATACTTTCCACCACAATACAAGTAAAATTGCGAACAATGCAGAAGCCGTGGCAAGGGACGTCTCATGGATAGAGGGACGGGCTCAAGAACAGTTGAACATGTATACGAAGATAAATACTTTTTTCTTTCTCAGACAAAGAAGAACAACCTGATAAGTAAAATAAATTACTATATGACATTCACATGTTTGCATTTGCATATGATTCTCTTAACTACTTTTAGATCTGCACTATGTTGTGTAGGGACCCGTGCTTCCCGACCGGCCTAAACCAAACAAGAAGGCGGACTGCTTTGAGATCAAGACTAATCAGAACACAAATAGAAGAACATTTCATTGCTTATTACAACAATTACATCAGAGTAAAAGAATATTTAGAGTATAAATAAATATTACACAGAAAAATATCAGAGATTTACAAATACATTACATAGCAGCGGAAAATAATACAAAACACAATTGAAAGAGATACACGGATACAGAGCTTTCCAAATATCATTCCAGATGTAAACCAGGATCTTGTGAATATAATCTACAGAAATTGAACTACTAGCTGCCCATGTGGAAAAAATGGGCACCCAAAGTTTAGGTTAAAACAATAAACTCCAGGTCAGTCATGGGACTGGTGTGAGAACTAAAACAGTTATTTAAAACTTTACTTTAAAATGAGGTAAATCAAGGGACCACGCCGTATAACACGGAACAGGTTTACCCCCAAGAATACCAGTGCCTAAAACAAACAACGCAATGCTAAATAAAGAAAAATGAAGCTATTATAAGACTCAGGTCCCATCACACAATGCAACGCAAGCTGGAGGATAGAATTTTACCTTATAATAGCCAAATATGCTTGGTACGTTTTAAAACAAATCTTTTATTATTACTATAAGTGAAGAAATTAACTTCAAATATAGATGTAATAATCAAAGATGGTGTGGGTACCATATGTCATGTCGCCATACTAGGCTCTATAATCAAAACCGCAAAATGTCGATAATATTTTCATGTAATATCACGCAAATAAATATTAAACAATAAAAAATGGTGACCTTCAAAACCCTAATGGAGAATTCTAAACACGCGATTAACAATCTTGCTTCATCTTTCTCTAATCACGTTTCTTCTCCGCTAGAAGACAGACAGAATAACGACAAGGATGTACTTCCATCGTACAAAGAGATTTTGCTGAAGCCAGGTGTAAAGCGTAACGCTTTTCCTCGAGATAATCAAAATTTTAAATCTCGTAATAATTCCTTTACTCATCAACCGCCTCGGAATACGAACCATTACTTTGAAAAAAATAAAAACCATCAAATCTGATAATGGTTGCTTCAGATGCGGATCTTCAGATCACTGGGCAAGGAGCTGTCAAAATCTTGTTGTTTGTTTTCGCTGTAATAAAACTGGCCACAAGGGTTTCAACTGCAAAATTAATCTCAAAAATCATAAAATTATGGAGAACCCTAATCCTAGATCGTATCCTCCACTTTCAGCGGCGTATTATCCTAATGATTTTAAAAAGGCTAGATCGATGGTGGTTCTCTCCATTGCTCGTGGTGCTTTCTCTATCAATGAACTGGAGATTCTCTTGGGAACTCACTTCGACAGACGTGCGCCTGGTTGGATTTGGATTGTACGGAGATTCGAAGACGAATTTATTGTGAAATTCCCCCTTCTTTGTTGATGGAATCTTTCTACTACTCGCTCTTTGATCCAAAGGGAGTGGTTAATCTGAAAAGGTGCAATCCACAAGTTGGTAGTATGGCTAAGAATAGGATCTATGTTTGGGTTGCTCTCAAGAATGTGCTGTTAGTGTGTAGAAGAGTAGCATCCCTCAGGACGACGTTGGCGGATTTAGGTGAAGTGACCAGGCTCCAAAGTGGCGTATGGAATGCAACTGATCTTTGTTCCTTGAGGGCGTTGATGTTAATTGATGAGGAAATGGACCTCCCACCATCTTTTGTTGTCCCTGTTGAAGGTTTTTTTCACAATGTTTTGATTTCGAGGGTGGATGGAGAATCCTCTGATGTGGTTGACATAAGGGAACTTCGCAAAAGGGTTTTTGCCAAAGGGGATGATGGTAATTTGAAGATTCTGAAGGCTAGAAGTGGTAATGCCCCATGGCGAATGTGGGGTTGGGAAGTAATTCATTCGCTCCTATTTCAGTTGATGCAGAGGGTGATGCTGGGGGTCAAAATGTTGTGAAGGATGCTGTGGGAGCTCATAGTGATTAGGGCGGAAATGATGATGTTGATCTGGTGGAAAGTGATAATGCCGGTTTGGGACTTATGTTTGAAGTGGGTAATGACGAGGACTTTGATCTTGGTGGTGATGATAATGATGATGATCTTGGTGGCGGGGATAATGCTATGTCTATTTCAGACTCAGATGAACGCTCATGTGCAACTAGCAGAAGGAAAGGAAAGAAGCCAATGGATTCTGGCCTGGTCATATTAAGGAGGATTGCTCGTGGCCTTCCACATCCAATGGAAGGTAGTATTTTCATCCCTGCTATTCTTAATTCTACATCCTCTGATCAGATGCAAGCTCTTGCTAGTAGTTCCAGTTTTTTGTTAAATGATAATGTTATGAGCGACATTAAAAATAAAGAGTTAGATAGGGTTGACCTACCCCAACGATTGTTATATCTTGGAATGTTAGACGTTTGGGTAATTTTGATAAACGTCTTCGTGTCAAAAATTACCTTAAATCTGTTAAACCTGACATTATTATGCTTCAAGAAACTAAATTTGATAATCCAGATACACACACCTTTAAAAGCATGGGATCGGGAGTAGTAGATGAATGTAGATAAATACCGGCTGTGGGTAGTGCTGGTGGTTTGTTTACTGGTTGGAATAGTAATTTGTGGAGTTTCAAACAAGAGATATGTCAGAGTTATTGTCTGCATGTTGCATTGCAGAGGGTCATCACAAAGAGGCTATACTTTTTTTCAAATGTTTATGGTCCAAATACGAGAATTGAAAGGAAAATTTTGTGGAAAGAGGGGGTGGAATTTCACAGTTTGATGTACAGCCCTTGGGTCATTGAAGGAGATTTCAATGTTACAAGATTTGGATTTGCAAGAAGCAATCAAAGTGCAAATCACTGTGGTGACATGGCAGATTTTAGTGAGTTTGTGGGTGATTATGAATTAATTGATTTGCCATTAGCAAATAGAAAGTATACTTGGTCTGATGGTAGAACCCCACCAGCGTTGGTTAAACTTGATCGTTTTTTATTAACGCTCCTTTTGAGGACCTCCATCCTTTAACATCTCAAAAAGGTTTATCTACGCTTATCTCTGATCATTGTCCTATAGTGTTGGATTCTGGTGATGCCATAAGAAAGAAACCTTTTTTTAGATTTGAAAAGATGTTGTGCCTGGAAGATAATTTTGATAATATATTGCATAACAAATGGCCTGAGTTTGGAGTGTGAGGTGATGCAGCGAGATCTCTTTGTACTAAGTTCAAGCTGTTGAGGAAATTTCTCACAAAATGGAATGTGGAGGTGTTTGGCCATATCAGACTTAAGAAGGAGAGGATTGAAAAAGAGATTTTTGAACTTAATGTTCTGGAGGAAGAAAGATGTTTAGACACTGATGAACAGGAGTTGTTGCACCAAAAAGAGAGAGAACTCAATAAAGTTATGGACCAATAAGAGATTTTTTGGAGACAGAGATCCAGATCTCAGTTGCTGAAGGAAGGGGATAGAAACACTGCTTACTTTCATAGAGTTGCTAATGGCAGACGAAGAACCAATTTGATACATAGCATTTGGAAAGATGGAGTTGAGATTTGCGATCAACAGAAACTGAGTGATACTTTTACAGATTATTATAAAGGCATTTTTGGTGATCGTATTGAGAATCGCATTTCTATTAACTGGCGCAAACTTTATCCTGATGTTTTAGATCTTTCGGACATTGCAAATGAATTTTCTGAAGAGGAAACTGAGAATGCTTTGAAGGAGATGCCTGGTGATAAAGCCCCTAGACCTGATGGTTTTCCTAAATTTTTCTTCAAACAATACTGGGATTTAGTTAAAAATGATGTGTTTCGCTTGTTTGAAGAATTTCATAATGGTTCTTTGAGACTGGATTTGATTAGCTATGCTAATATGGTTTTAATTCCCAAAAAGGAAGGCAATGTTACAGTGGCTGATTTCAGAATGATTAGCTTCCTTAACACAAGTTTCAAATTAATTGCGAAGGTGCTTGCTAACAGACTGAAAACTAAGATGGATATGTTAATCGATAAATCCCAAACTGCTTTTATTAAAGGTAGAAATATTCTAGATGGTGCGGTGTTGTTTGGAGAAGTTATTTCTCATTGTGACAAATTCGATGTTCCTTGTGCCATAATTAAGCTGAACTTTTCCAAAGCATTTGATACAGTTGACTGGAGATTTATGATTGATGTGTTGAAGTGAAAAGGCTTTCCTAATAAGTGGATCGAATGGATTTCTTTGATTCTTTCGTATAGTAGATCAAACATTTGTGTAAATGGTGTTGCTGGCTCCACTATCTATTCGAAGCGAGGTTTGAGACAGGGTGACCCTCTCTCCCCTCTTCTCTTTGACTTGGCAGTAGATGTTTTTTCAAAAATTCTAAAATTGGGATGTGAGGAGGGCATTATCAGCAGCTTTGGTAGTGATCATGTGGTAGGGGCATTAACTCTTTACATTATGCAGACGACACTACCATTTTCAGTAAATCGGACTATAAATATCTTGCTGCACTTAAATTCATTCTTTATGCTTTTGAAAGCTTGTCTGGTTTAAAAATTAACTTTCAAAAAAGCAGTGTTTACACGCTGGGTTGTAGTGATGATGTAGCAGGTCATGTGCTGAGATGTTCAATTGTAAGGCTGATGCTTTCCCATTGAACTATCAAAGTATGTGCATTCGTCCCAAGAAATTAATGAAGAAAGATTGGCAACACCTGATTGAAAAGGTTGACACAAGGCTGGCGAGGTGGAAGAGAAACTCTCTGTCAAGAGCTGGTAGACTTGTACTCGTAAATTTTGTCCTGTCTTCTAGTCCAATGTATTTGATGTCATTCTATAAATTTCCTGGTTGGGTGTTGGAAAAGATTGATGCAATTCGCCGTAATTTTTTCTGGACTGGTAGTAAGGAGACGAAGAAGCTCTGCTGTTTGGCTTCATGGGAACAAGTTTGAAAATCTAAAGAGCAAACGGGTCTTGGTGTCATTAATTTGAAGACAATGAATTCGACGTTATTTTGTAAGTGGTTATGGTTTATGATTTCTTATAAGCATGCTTTATGGAAAGAATGGATTATTAGTACATGTTACAATGGCAATTTCGATTGGAATTCTGATCCTTCTATGTGTTCGTGGTTCTGGCATAATATTATGCTTCACGTTCAACGGTTGAAAATAGGCACTAAGATTGTGGTGAAAATGGCCATAACACTTCGATTTGGTTTGATTGTTGGCTCTCCAACGTCCCTTTGCGTGGAATTTCCGGATCTTTTTACAATTGCATGTAACAATAACTATACAGTTGGGGAGATGTATGATATTGATGCTCCAGGTTTTAAGCGGAAGCTAACATTTTCCAGATTGGTGGCTGGTAATGCGCTAGTTCAGTTGTGTTGTATTTTTGATTTGCTGGAAGCAGTCAATTTGTCCAATGAGCTGATGAGTTTGTATGGATGTTGGAGGGGGAGAGAAAGTTGTTCAGTGTCTGCGGCATCTATAAGTTATTCAACTTTGCTGGGCTTAGGAGATTGGGATTTGAACATATGTGGTGATTAAAAGTTCCAGATAAAGTTAGAATTCATACGTGGACAATGATGCATGGTCGTCTGAATACGGTTAGCAGGCTTAGACAAAGAGGTGTGAACATTGTGGATGGCTGTGTGTTTTTGGCCATGATGTGGAAGATTACCATCACCTTTTTTAGTTTGCGACTTTGCATTTTACGTTTGGACGAAGTGTTTGGTTTTCCTTTACTTAGACTTGCATTGGGGCGATTTCATTGTAGATCAATACAACTTTTGGCACAACATTTACCCAACTTTACAGGCTTCACATAATAGTTATCTTTTTGCGTTGTTGAACTTTGCATTAATTTGGTTGCTATGGCATGAGCGCAACTCCATAAAATTTAAATGCAAGATGAAAGCTCCTAATAGTATCATTTAATCGATCCTTAATTTTGTTTATGATTGGGCAGGCATGGAGAGAAAGAGGTATGTTGAGAGCATCGCAGATCGAGTGCGCAAGCATTGAGGCACATAACCGGACCCGATGCTTGATATGGATGGTTGCTGGTAGTTTATGTCTTTTGCTTTAAGTAACATGTTATGTACTGTATTGCTATGATGTATTGCTCTCTTTTTGTGTCGTCAGGCTGTATGTATATGATGTATTAGCCTGTTTTTGGTTGTATATATGATGTAAATACACGACTTACTACTCTCTTAATATATCAAGGCGTGAATCATGCTGATTCACTATCTTTTTCTTCAAAAAAAAATCGCAAAATGTTGTATTTGGAAGTTTGGATTTCCATTATGGTGGCTCCTGATCCGAAAGATCTATCGCGCAGTGCAATTCGCCACGTTTTATGTCGCAGGCATGCGAAAACACCGTAATGCGCATCCGCACTATCTAGGAAAACAAGTTACCGCGGCTTGCGTCCAAGCGTTGGAAAACACCGCTAACTCTATCCATCTAGGAAACGGGGAGGTGTGCCCTTATCCCTACTGGTGTGGGGCGACCACAGCCAGTAACACCTTGGTCGACCGAATCCATGACAACCCAAATGTAACAACCCGGAAAATCTGGGCCAGTTTAAAATTTTTATTTTGGCAATTTTAGCGAATTTAGATTATTTAAAATGAATTATTTTAAATAATATCGACGAGAAATTTATTTTGAATTGAAATTCGACGTATATATTATATACGTCGTCGTTAGAATATATAATAATTATATATAATTATAAAAGGAATAGAAAATGGCGCGGTAGTTCGAAAATTCGATTTCTAATTTCAAATGAATATACAGAATTCAATATAAGTCAGAATTGAACGAAACAAGAAATATTTGAATCTGTATAACTATATCTTTGGAACGAAGTTAACAAACTGAAATTTCATTTTAGAAATGATAAGGTATGTCCAGTTGAAAATTAGAAATAGTCGCTGTGGAATTTATATATATTTTTATATATATAAGGCCCTTAAAAATAGCAATTTTGCAAACGTCCTCGGATTTCGACGAAACCACTTTTGTTGGGTCCGTGAGGTCGAGTTATTGCTAGATTTCAAATTTCATAATTTTTCGAGTTAATATGTGAGCGTGGCAAAAGAAAACGTGTTTTGACCATTTCAGTTGATTTTAATCGACTGGAAATTGGCCATTTTTCTAACGGTCTCAGAATTCGACGAAACTAGTTTTGTTAGGACCGTATCGTCAATACGAAGCTAGAAAATATTTTTTTTGGAATTTTTCTAGTTAGTATGTGACCCCGGTAATTTGAAATGTACGTTTAAAATTCAATATAGTGATTTAAATGTAAATTTAACGGAAACTGATTGTAACAGCCGAATCAGCTGACGATACATATCCCATTGTGTTCGGAATGGGGGTTAAACGCTATGGACGGCAGGTGGTGGACCTCGTTTAGAGGTCGTTTGAAAAAGTTGACTTTTTGTATTAAAATAAAATAATTAAATAATTAAAATAATAAAAAATTAAACTTCCCCCCCCCCTTTTCTTCCTCGATGGCCCCCCCCCGATTCAGTTATTTACAAAGCAAATAAAAAAAAAAAAAAAAGAAGACGAAACCCTAAATACCCGAAGCCGCCGCCCTCTGACGTTCGAGCCATCGCCAGCGCCGCCGCTCCGATCCTGGAAGCCATCGCCGAAGCCACCGCCTGACGCTGAGCCGCCCTCGCAACATCCTCCTCCCACCGAACGACGCATCGAAGCAGAAACCCTCGCATCCCTCTGAACCACCGTCACCTCGTCGAACCCCTGAACCACCGACGCCACGAGCCACGGCCGAGCTAGGTGAGCGTTTAATTGGTTTTATTTTTATTTTTGATTTTTGTTTTGTTTTACAGAAAATTAAAACTGTTTTTTTTGATTTAAAAACTGTTTTAAAAATGAAATATAAAACTGATTTTTTGTTTTAAGTTTTTAAAACAGAATTTTAAAAGATTTTAAAACAGAAATTTCAAAAACAGAAATTTTTAAAAGAGATTTTAAAACTGTTTTTAAAAGAAATCAAAACAGAATTTTTAAAAAAGGAATAAAAAGTAAAACTGCATTTTTTAAAATTAGTAAAAAACTGCATATTTTTTTTAAAAGTAAAAAACTGAATTTTCTTTATTTTTAAAACTGTTTTTCTTTTATTTACTTTAAAGCTAAATTTTATTTTATGTTGTAAGTGATAAAAATGTAATCTTTTATATAACATGGAAGTAAAAAATATAATTTTTCTATATTGAATAGCGAAGTAAAAATATAATTTTTCTATATTGAATAGCGAAGTAAAAATATAATTTTTCTATATTGAATAGCGAAGTAAAAATATAATTTTTCTATATTGAATAGCGAAGTAAAAAATATAATTTTTCTATATTGAATGGCGAAGTAAAAATATAATTTTTATCTATGAACTTTGAACTAAAAATTCGATTTTTATATATTGAACTTTGAAGTAAAAATTCGATTTTTATATATATAGTGAATACGGGCAACGAAGATGACGAAGGTGCGATAGCGATGAAGTTTTCTATCAGTGAAGTGCCGTGGAGCTAGGATAGCTATAGGTGAGAACTTCTCACTCAAATTCTACTTTTCTAGTTATATATATATATACTAGGATGCAGACGGTGCTTAGTAGCACCCGACACAATCGTCCACAGACCATGGACTTGTTTGTTTGGCTGTTTGGTTATTGATTGCGATATTGGTTTGAATGTGGTTTGTGGCGTGAAAAATCGAATCGATAAGTTGGTTAGGATTAGACGTGCGCCGTTATAAGGCGAAGGAGTAAGGCTAGGTTAGACCCTTACTCCAAATTTTGTGGTTTGCATAACGAAATGAATTTGATTGATGTGTGAATGGCGTGGGCCTTCACTAGACCGGGGATAAGGCTAGGCCTTGTCCCGTTTCTGGTATCGTGCCGTTATGCCGCCGAAATTTTCTAAAATAAGTTAGAAAAATAAAAATAGCATTTTATTTAAAGAATGAACTGAATAGAAATTCATATGTTAAAATAAAATGTGTTACCGTTAAAAATATAATTTTTAACGTGAATGTGAATAAATAAATATTCATTTACAAACCAGACGGTTTGTTTATGTACACCTATTTGAATGACGTTGATTGGGTCGATAAATTTTACACATCGCCTAACTGCACAAATAAAACATGTGTTTGATTGTTTGAAACCCCACACGGGTGTTAGGATGAAATTTGAAGTTCACTCATCCTGATTGATTAAATATGTCGATCGATTGATTGACAAGCTGCTATAAGCGTTAAATGTCTATATTTGATGCTTATACAGTGTAGTGCACTTTGGTTGATGGTTGATTATTTTTCAAGGCTATTATACATGTGTTGTATGAAAATCCATATAATTAACTTTATATGGTAATTGATTGGGCCTCATTCCAGTTTTGAAAAAGAAATATTTGAAAAAGAAATATTTGAAATAGAATATTTGAAAATAGAAAATTTATGAAGCCGTGTTGATTAGATTGACGCCATTTTGACGTGAACGATATTTATATCAATTTTAAGCGATTTCGAAATGAATTGAATTGAAAACGATTTTGAATTGAATTGAAAACGATTTCGAATTGAATTGAAAACAAATTGAAATGAATTCAAATTGAATTGAAATTTGAATTGAATAGAAATGAATTTTAAAACGAATTTATAAAGAAGAATTCAATTTTTATTTTAATTGAAAAGGAAGTTGAAATTGTTTTTGAAACGAATTCAAAACTATTTATATAATTCGTTTTAAATAGAAATCGATGAAATATATATTATATATATTATATATATAATATAATGGCCTGAATAGAACGCGCCGCGCCGCGGCAGTTCGCGAATTTCGACCATTTATTTCAAACGGACATTACGGGAGATCCGACCGTCGGATTCTCCTAAAACCGGAACCGTTGGGTTCGTATCGAAAAGAGCTTTCTAATGAATGTTAGAAATTTGAAATCTAACGGTTGGATTTGGAGATACGTCCAAATCAAATTCGAAAAAGGTCGCTGTAAGTGCAGTTCGATGGCCGTTGTTGGAAATCGACTGTACGGGCCTTGATAAAATTATTAAAAATAGTAATAATTTGTGTAAAATCATAAGAAATGATTTGTGAAAGTTTGGGATGAAAAACTCCATATTTGAAAAGATAAAAATAGATTTTTATCGAAATGAACTAGTTTTGAACTAGAATTATAATTCTATTTATTTTTAAATAAATAAATTGAATTTGAAATGGTTTTGAAAATAACCAAAATTTCCAATGATTGCATTGGAGTGGATTTGAATCGAAATTGTCTTCGGAATATTTCGATGTTGGAATTCGTGATTATACAGGTGTTGTTATGGAAATTTGAAAGATATATATTTATATCGTTATTTCCAATACGACATTTGTTAGTCGTAGAATTCGATATTGAATATAAGCCGATATATTTTCTATTCAGAGCCTTGTATTGAATATCGAATGTGATTTGGGTTTGTCGTGAATGGTGTCTTCACTAACACTGTTCTTGAACCCAGTTGAGAAAAGATTAAATCTTTTTATTTAGATTTAATGAAGTGTACCAATTAAATGATATTTAATTGGAATTGAATTGGTATTGATTTTTGGGTTTATCGTGAACAGTGTTTTAAATAACACTTGTTCTTTAACCCGATAATTAATCGAATGTGATTTGGGTTTGTCGTGAATGGTGTCTTCACTAACACTGTTCTTGAACCCAGTTGAGAAAAGATTAAATCTTTTTATTTAGATTTAATGAAGTGTACCAATTAAATGATATTTAATTGGAATTGAATTGGTATTGATTTTTGGGTTTATCGTGAACAGTGTTTTAAATAACACTTGTTCTTTAACCCGATAATTAATGAATGTGATTTGGGTTTGTCGTGAATGGTGTCTTCACTAACACTGTTCTTGAACCCAGTTGAGAAAAGATTAAATCTTTTTATTTAGATTTAATGAAGTGTACCAATTAAATGATATTTAATTGGAATTGAATTGGTATTGATTTTTGGGTTTATCGTGAACAGTGTTTTAAATAACACTTGTTCTTTAACCCGATAATTAATCGAATGTGATTTGGGTTTGTCGTGAATGGTGTCTTCACTAACACTGTTCTTGAACCCAGTTGAGAAAAGATTAAATCTTTTTATTTAGATTTAATGAAGTGTACCAATTAAATGATATTTAATTGGAATTGAATGGATATTGATTTTTGGGTTTATCGTGAACAGTGTTTTAAATAACACTTGTTCTTTAACCCGATAATTAATGAATGTGATTTGGGTTTGTCGTGAATGGTGTCTTCACTAACACTGTTCTTGAACCCAGTTGAGAAAAGATTAAATCTTTTTATTTAGATTTAATGAAGGGTACCAATTAAATAATATTTAATTGGAATTGAATGGATATTGATTTTTGGGTTTATCGTGAACAGTGTTTTAAATAACACTTGTTCTTTAACCCGATAATTAATGAATGTGATTTGGGTTTGTCGTGAATGGTGTCTTCACTAACACTGTTCTTGAACCCAGTTGAGAAAAGATTAAATCTTTTTATTTAGATTTAATGAAGTGTACCAATTAAATAACATTTAATTGGAATTGAATCGATATTGATTTTTGGGTTTATCGTGGACAGTGTTTTAAATAACACTTGTTCTTTAACCCGATAATTAAGGGGATGTGACTATGGGTTTATCGTGAACCGTGTTTTAAATGACACTGATTCTTTAACCCAGTCACAGATTAAAACTAAGTGGAGTTTTAATGAATCTTTAATTAGATTGAAAAGATCGAGAATGGAGTATCACCAGTTTTGCTCCAGGCGATAGTTAAATCTTTAATTAGATTTGAACGTGAAATTTAGAAACTAACTGTCGGTTAGCTAAGTAGAATGGTTTTCTGGATATTGATCTGATGTTGGTTTCGGCCTTCGGGGTTAATATTTGGGAAATTATTCTCTTGATTAATTTACGGTTAGTGACTAATGAATTGGAATGAGGCGTATGTTGTGTTTGTGTAACACTTATTTAAAATATACGCGAGTTATTCGGAAAGACCGGGTTTATCCCATTCTGAATAACTGATACGACGATAAGTCGAAGATGAAGACGATGGTCGAAGACCGGAGGTCTTCACGTCGTTTGGGGGATAACTGATGATCTTGATTGGGCTGTACACCCAAGAAGATGGAAACAGTTAGTGATCGTCCAGACGTACTTGGAGATCGATGGATATGCGGGGTACTAGGTGCCTCCGGTTTCGTTCAGACCCAGGACGGACGTGTAAATGGACTGTGTGTCTGACATTGGATTTCATTCTGTGTGACTGATATCGGTTGCATAGGATGGTTTGCCTGTGTGGCATGCTAAGATGCAAATGATCAAGGCTTCTGTTGAAAAGCAAAGTCTTGTGGTGATGATCAAAGCACGGCCTTTGTGGCGTAGCTTTGTGTAACGTTTACTTCGCGAGTTTCACACCCGGTATGAACCAAAAACGGGAGGGACATCAGGGAGGACTTGCGTTTCTTTCTAGCTAGAAGTGGCGTCAGTGGTTTTACACGCCCTGACGAGTTTGACTTATGTGGTTGTTGCTGTTGCGAGGCGCCTCGGATTGATCGGTCGTTCTCGAACCGATGGAGTCATTTAGTTGGCTCGTTTACGCCCCATAGGGCGGGGAAACGCATGTTCAGGCATTTTAATCCACTCCGTGTGGACCGGCCCTGACGATCCAAGGGTCACTCGAGCTCTGATCCTGAGGGGCGGGCTAGAGCGTCTCGAATCGGTTGAGGACTATCTTTTGCCTCGGTTCATAGATGGAAATCCAATTTCCAAATACGTGACATTTGCGGTTTTATTTGTAAACCTATATATGGCGACATGATATATGGTACCCATGCCGCCTATGATTGATACTTATGATTTGAAGTTGTTATATACACTATGCACTTATAATAGTATCAAATGATTTGTTTTAAACGTATCAAGCATTCTTTGGCTGTTATAAGGGAAAACCCTATCCCCCGGCTTGCGTTGCATTGTGTGATAGGACCTGGGTCTTATAACAGCTTCATTTTTCTTTATTTAGCATTGCGCTGTTTGTTTTATGCACTGGTATTCTTGGGAGGAAACCCGTTCCGTGTTATACGGCGTGGTCCCTTGATTTACCTAACTTTGAAATAAAGATTAACTGTTTTAGTTCTCACACCAGTCACATGACTGACCTGGAGTTTATTGTTTTAACCTAAACTCTGGGTGCCCTTATTTTTGACACGGGCAGCTAGTAGTTTTGGTTTTGCAGATTTATATTCACAGGATCCTGGTTTACAGCTGGAACGATATCCGGAAAGCTTTGTATCCGTATATCTGCTTCTAGTTGTGTATTGTATTATTTTCCGCTGCTATGTATTTAAATGTAATTTAAATCTCTGATATTTCGGTGTAATATTCATTTATACTCTGTATATTCTTGTAATCTGATGCATTGTTGTATATACAATGAAATGTCCTTCTGTATGCGTTCTGTTGTGGTTTGTTCTCGAACTATCCGACGCTTCCCTTTACGGGGAGGTTGCGGGTCTTTACACGTGGTATCAGAGCTTTGGTTTACAAAGCTAGAGAACAAGGCACATTAGAAACATACGAAAGAATTCATCAGATATTGGATTAGCAATATTCAATGGGAATGACTCGTTAGAGATAGGATCAGTAGTATCCTAGAACGAGTGTGAAGAGTATATTTTTAAAATGAAAACAAATTTTTGTTTTGAAAATATAAATCAATTATTCGTATTTGATTATCTATTTATTTTGAATATGGACATTCCAATATATAAAGATTTTGCATATACGCGTCATGAACGTATATTCGAAGTTTTAATATACTGGATAGATATAGGACCGCACTCTAGTAGCCCGGAGATGTTCTGATGGTGGTTCGAAACATCATCAGCATTTATTTTCGAGTGACGAAGGTGTGATACCTATATATTTCCATTAGACTGGTGTGAGAACCAAACCTATATATATAGCTAGGACACATTGTTGTGAATTGACATCAAGAACATGATTTTAGTATATGTATCAAAATTATGAATTTGAAACTCTAATTCACTAATCGATTGATGTTTGTGTTGTTTCGTTATTTGTTTGCTAATTTTTAGCCGTTTAGCCTAATTATATCAAATATTGAACGATATTGAAAATTGGTCGCATCTGCTTGCATATACATATATATCATTGAACAGGTCATAGCAAGGAGGCTAGAGCCAGAGAATAAAATTTGTTTGCCCGACAAATAGGTACATGTTTACTACATAATTTCCTGTTTTGTTTGGGTGATGATGATTTTGTGAGCCTATTGGCTAGCCGCTTGGCTTTTTCTTTTTCTTTTTGAGATCTGAAGGACCGGGGAAGCTATTTGAAATTCCCCGATGCTCCCGGTGCAGGGGAGGTTATGGCGAAATTTTTCAAAAATTTAGGGTGTTAGCCAAATTTTTGAAATTTTGAAAATTCTCAGAAACTAAAGAGTTGGAGAATGGAAGCCAGATCGAACGTAGAGCTGAATAATCAAACCACTTTCGACTTTGTTCCTTTTCGGGGACGAAAAGTTTTAAGTGGGGGAGATTGTAACAACCCGGAAAATCTGGGCCAGTTTAAAATTTTTATTTTGGCAATTTTAGCGAATTTAGATTATTTAAAATGAATTATTTTAAATAATATCGACGAGAAATTTATTTTGAATTGAAATTCGACGTATATATTATATACGTCGTCGTTAGAATATATAATAATTATATATAATTATAAAAGGAATAGAAAATGGCGCGGTAGTTCGAAAATTCGATTTCTAATTTCAAATGAATATACAGAATTCAATATAAGTCAGAATTGAACGAAACAAGAAATATTTGAATCTGTATAACTATATCTTTGGAACGAAGTTAACAAACTGAAATTTCATTTTAGAAATGATAAGGTATGTCCAGTTGAAAATTAGAAATAGTCGCTGTGGAATTTATATATATTTTTATATATATAAGGCCCTTAAAAATAGCAATTTTGCAAACGTCCTCGGATTTCGACGAAACCACTTTTGTTGGGTCCGTGAGGTCGAGTTATTGCTAGATTTCAAATTTCATAATTTTTCGAGTTAATATGTGAGCGTGGCAAAAGAAAACGTGTTTTGACCATTTCAGTTGATTTTAATCGACTGGAAATTGGCCATTTTTCTAACGGTCTCAGAATTCGACGAAACTAGTTTTGTTAGGACCGTATCGTCAATACGAAGCTAGAAAATATTTTTTTTGGAATTTTTCTAGTTAGTATGTGACCCCGGTAATTTGAAATGTACGTTTAAAATTCAATATAGTGATTTAAATGTAAATTTAACGGAAACTGATTGTAACAGCCGAATCAGCTGACGATACATATCCCATTGTGTTCGGAATGGGGGTTAAACGCTATGGACGGCAGGTGGTGGACCTCGTTTAGAGGTCGTTTGAAAAAGTTGACTTTTTGTATTAAAATAAAATAATTAAATAATTAAAATAATAAAAAATTAAACTTCCCCCCCCCCTTTTCTTCCTCGATGGCCCCCCCCCCGATTCAGTTATTTACAAAGCAAATAAAAAAAAAAAAAAAAGAAGACGAAACCCTAAATACCCGAAGCCGCCGCCCTCTGACGTTCGAGCCATCGCCAGCGCCGCCGCTCCGATCCTGGAAGCCATCGCCGAAGCCACCGCCTGACGCTGAGCCGCCCTCGCAACATCCTCCTCCCACCGAACGACGCATCGAAGCAGAAACCCTCGCATCCCTCTGAACCACCGTCACCTCGTCGAACCCCTGAACCACCGACGCCACGAGCCACGGCCGAGCTAGGTGAGCGTTTAATTGGTTTTATTTTTATTTTTGATTTTTGTTTTGTTTTACAGAAAATTAAAACTGTTTTTTTTGATTTAAAAACTGTTTTAAAAATGAAATATAAAACTGATTTTTTGTTTTAAGTTTTTAAAACAGAATTTTAAAAGATTTTAAAACAGAAATTTCAAAAACAGAAATTTTTAAAAGAGATTTTAAAACTGTTTTTAAAAGAAATCAAAACAGAATTTTTAAAAAAGGAATAAAAAGTAAAACTGCATTTTTTAAAATTAGTAAAAAACTGCATATTTTTTTTAAAAGTAAAAAACTGAATTTTCTTTATTTTTAAAACTGTTTTTCTTTTATTTACTTTAAAGCTAAATTTTATTTTATGTTGTAAGTGATAAAAATGTAATCTTTTATATAACATGGAAGTAAAAAATATAATTTTTCTATATTGAATAGCGAAGTAAAAATATAATTTTTCTATATTGAATAGCGAAGTAAAAATATAATTTTTCTATATTGAATAGCGAAGTAAAAATATAATTTTTCTATATTGAATAGCGAAGTAAAAAATATAATTTTTCTATATTGAATGGCGAAGTAAAAATATAATTTTTATCTATGAACTTTGAACTAAAAATTCGATTTTTATATATTGAACTTTGAAGTAAAAATTCGATTTTTATATATATAGTGAATACGGGCAACGAAGATGACGAAGGTGCGATAGCGATGAAGTTTTCTATCAGTGAAGTGCCGTGGAGCTAGGATAGCTATAGGTGAGAACTTCTCACTCAAATTCTACTTTTCTAGTTATATATATATATACTAGGATGCAGACGGTGCTTAGTAGCACCCGACACAATCGTCCACAGACCATGGACTTGTTTGTTTGGCTGTTTGGTTATTGATTGCGATATTGGTTTGAATGTGGTTTGTGGCGTGAAAAATCGAATCGATAAGTTGGTTAGGATTAGACGTGCGCCGTTATAAGGCGAAGGAGTAAGGCTAGGTTAGACCCTTACTCCAAATTTTGTGGTTTGCATAACGAAATGAATTTGATTGATGTGTGAATGGCGTGGGCCTTCACTAGACCGGGGATAAGGCTAGGCCTTGTCCCGTTTCTGGTATCGTGCCGTTATGCCGCCGAAATTTTCTAAAATAAGTTAGAAAAATAAAAATAGCATTTTATTTAAAGAATGAACTGAATAGAAATTCATATGTTAAAATAAAATGTGTTACCGTTAAAAATATAATTTTTAACGTGAATGTGAATAAATAAATATTCATTTACAAACCAGACGGTTTGTTTATGTACACCTATTTGAATGACGTTGATTGGGTCGATAAATTTTACACATCGCCTAACTGCACAAATAAAACATGTGTTTGATTGTTTGAAACCCCACACGGGTGTTAGGATGAAATTTGAAGTTCACTCATCCTGATTGATTAAATATGTCGATCGATTGATTGACAAGCTGCTATAAGCGTTAAATGTCTATATTTGATGCTTATACAGTGTAGTGCACTTTGGTTGATGGTTGATTATTTTTCAAGGCTATTATACATGTGTTGTATGAAAATCCATATAATTAACTTTATATGGTAATTGATTGGGCCTCATTCCAGTTTTGAAAAAGAAATATTTGAAAAAGAAATATTTGAAATAGAATATTTGAAAATAGAAAATTTATGAAGCCGTGTTGATTAGATTGACGCCATTTTGACGTGAACGATATTTATATCAATTTTAAGCGATTTCGAAATGAATTGAATTGAAAACGATTTTGAATTGAATTGAAAACGATTTCGAATTGAATTGAAAACAAATTGAAATGAATTCAAATTGAATTGAAATTTGAATTGAATAGAAATGAATTTTAAAACGAATTTATAAAGAAGAATTCAATTTTTATTTTAATTGAAAAGGAAGTTGAAATTGTTTTTGAAACGAATTCAAAACTATTTATATAATTCGTTTTAAATAGAAATCGATGAAATATATATTATATATATTATATATATAATATAATGGCCTGAATAGAACGCGCCGCGCCGCGGCAGTTCGCGAATTTCGACCATTTATTTCAAACGGACATTACGGGAGATCCGACCGTCGGATTCTCCTAAAACCGGAACCGTTGGGTTCGTATCGAAAAGAGCTTTCTAATGAATGTTAGAAATTTGAAATCTAACGGTTGGATTTGGAGATACGTCCAAATCAAATTCGAAAAAGGTCGCTGTAAGTGCAGTTCGATGGCCGTTGTTGGAAATCGACTGTACGGGCCTTGATAAAATTATTAAAAATAGTAATAATTTGTGTAAAATCATAAGAAATGATTTGTGAAAGTTTGGGATGAAAAACTCCATATTTGAAAAGATAAAAATAGATTTTTATCGAAATGAACTAGTTTTGAACTAGAATTATAATTCTATTTATTTTTAAATAAATAAATTGAATTTGAAATGGTTTTGAAAATAACCAAAATTTCCAATGATTGCATTGGAGTGGATTTGAATCGAAATTGTCTTCGGAATATTTCGATGTTGGAATTCGTGATTATACAGGTGTTGTTATGGAAATTTGAAAGATATATATTTATATCGTTATTTCCAATACGACATTTGTTAGTCGTAGAATTCGATATTGAATATAAGCCGATATATTTTCTATTCAGAGCCTTGTATTGAATATCGAATGTGATTTGGGTTTGTCGTGAATGGTGTCTTCACTAACACTGTTCTTGAACCCAGTTGAGAAAAGATTAAATCTTTTTATTTAGATTTAATGAAGTGTACCAATTAAATGATATTTAATTGGAATTGAATTGGTATTGATTTTTGGGTTTATCGTGAACAGTGTTTTAAATAACACTTGTTCTTTAACCCGATAATTAATCGAATGTGATTTGGGTTTGTCGTGAATGGTGTCTTCACTAACACTGTTCTTGAACCCAGTTGAGAAAAGATTAAATCTTTTTATTTAGATTTAATGAAGTGTACCAATTAAATGATATTTAATTGGAATTGAATTGGTATTGATTTTTGGGTTTATCGTGAACAGTGTTTTAAATAACACTTGTTCTTTAACCCGATAATTAATGAATGTGATTTGGGTTTGTCGTGAATGGTGTCTTCACTAACACTGTTCTTGAACCCAGTTGAGAAAAGATTAAATCTTTTTATTTAGATTTAATGAAGTGTACCAATTAAATGATATTTAATTGGAATTGAATTGGTATTGATTTTTGGGTTTATCGTGAACAGTGTTTTAAATAACACTTGTTCTTTAACCCGATAATTAATCGAATGTGATTTGGGTTTGTCGTGAATGGTGTCTTCACTAACACTGTTCTTGAACCCAGTTGAGAAAAGATTAAATCTTTTTATTTAGATTTAATGAAGTGTACCAATTAAATGATATTTAATTGGAATTGAATGGATATTGATTTTTGGGTTTATCGTGAACAGTGTTTTAAATAACACTTGTTCTTTAACCCGATAATTAATGAATGTGATTTGGGTTTGTCGTGAATGGTGTCTTCACTAACACTGTTCTTGAACCCAGTTGAGAAAAGATTAAATCTTTTTATTTAGATTTAATGAAGGGTACCAATTAAATAATATTTAATTGGAATTGAATGGATATTGATTTTTGGGTTTATCGTGAACAGTGTTTTAAATAACACTTGTTCTTTAACCCGATAATTAATGAATGTGATTTGGGTTTGTCGTGAATGGTGTCTTCACTAACACTGTTCTTGAACCCAGTTGAGAAAAGATTAAATCTTTTTATTTAGATTTAATGAAGTGTACCAATTAAATAACATTTAATTGGAATTGAATCGATATTGATTTTTGGGTTTATCGTGGACAGTGTTTTAAATAACACTTGTTCTTTAACCCGATAATTAAGGGGATGTGACTATGGGTTTATCGTGAACCGTGTTTTAAATGACACTGATTCTTTAACCCAGTCACAGATTAAAACTAAGTGGAGTTTTAATGAATCTTTAATTAGATTGAAAAGATCGAGAATGGAGTATCACCAGTTTTGCTCCAGGCGATAGTTAAATCTTTAATTAGATTTGAACGTGAAATTTAGAAACTAACTGTCGGTTAGCTAAGTAGAATGGTTTTCTGGATATTGATCTGATGTTGGTTTCGGCCTTCGGGGTTAATATTTGGGAAATTATTCTCTTGATTAATTTACGGTTAGTGACTAATGAATTGGAATGAGGCGTATGTTGTGTTTGTGTAACACTTATTTAAAATATACGCGAGTTATTCGGAAAGACCGGGTTTATCCCATTCTGAATAACTGATACGACGATAAGTCGAAGATGAAGACGATGGTCGAAGACCGGAGGTCTTCACGTCGTTTGGGGGATAACTGATGATCTTGATTGGGCTGTACACCCAAGAAGATGGAAACAGTTAGTGATCGTCCAGACGTACTTGGAGATCGATGGATATGCGGGGTACTAGGTGCCTCCGGTTTCGTTCAGACCCAGGACGGACGTGTAAATGGACTGTGTGTCTGACATTGGATTTCATTCTGTGTGACTGATATCGGTTGCATAGGATGGTTTGCCTGTGTGGCATGCTAAGATGCAAATGATCAAGGCTTCTGTTGAAAAGCAAAGTCTTGTGGTGATGATCAAAGCACGGCCTTTGTGGCGTAGCTTTGTGTAACGTTTACTTCGCGAGTTTCACACCCGGTATGAACCAAAAACGGGAGGGACATCAGGGAGGACTTGCGTTTCTTTCTAGCTAGAAGTGGCGTCAGTGGTTTTACACGCCCTGACGAGTTTGACTTATGTGGTTGTTGCTGTTGCGAGGCGCCTCGGATTGATCGGTCGTTCTCGAACCGATGGAGTCATTTAGTTGGCTCGTTTACGCCCCATAGGGCGGGGAAACGCATGTTCAGGCATTTTAATCCACTCCGTGTGGACCGGCCCTGACGATCCAAGGGTCACTCGAGCTCTGATCCTGAGGGGCGGGCTAGAGCGTCTCGAATCGGTTGAGGACTATCTTTTGCCTCGGTTCATAGATGGAAATCCAATTTCCAAATACGTGACATTTGCGGTTTTATTTGTAAACCTATATATGGCGACATGATATATGGTACCCATGCCGCCTATGATTGATACTTATGATTTGAAGTTGTTATATACACTATGCACTTATAATAGTATCAAATGATTTGTTTTAAACGTATCAAGCATTCTTTGGCTGTTATAAGGGAAAACCCTATCCCCCGGCTTGCGTTGCATTGTGTGATAGGACCTGGGTCTTATAACAGCTTCATTTTTCTTTATTTAGCATTGCGCTGTTTGTTTTATGCACTGGTATTCTTGGGAGGAAACCCGTTCCGTGTTATACGGCGTGGTCCCTTGATTTACCTAACTTTGAAATAAAGATTAACTGTTTTAGTTCTCACACCAGTCACATGACTGACCTGGAGTTTATTGTTTTAACCTAAACTCTGGGTGCCCTTATTTTTGACACGGGCAGCTAGTAGTTTTGGTTTTGCAGATTTATATTCACAGGATCCTGGTTTACAGCTGGAACGATATCCGGAAAGCTTTGTATCCGTATATCTGCTTCTAGTTGTGTATTGTATTATTTTCCGCTGCTATGTATTTAAATGTAATTTAAATCTCTGATATTTCGGTGTAATATTCATTTATACTCTGTATATTCTTGTAATCTGATGCATTGTTGTATATACAATGAAATGTCCTTCTGTATGCGTTCTGTTGTGGTTTGTTCTCGAACTATCCGACGCTTCCCTTTACGGGGAGGTTGCGGGTCTTTACACCAAAGGGTGTCTATCCTCATCTCTAAAGCATACTGATCTAACCATTAGTTAGCCACCATACCGGTGTTTGAGGCTCGCGAATTAACGTTGCACAAAGCTGTGCTATATTAAAGGTGTGCTTTGATCATCATCCACCAAACTTTGCTTTTCAACAAAGGTTTGGATCGCTGCATCTCAGCATGCCACACTATCAATCCATACCGTACCACTGATTTCTGCCGATATATAACATCTGAGCTCGTACGTCTCAGAGAAGGGTGTTAAGCAAGAGAATATTTCCACCTCCACCAAATGGATATATATTTAGCAGAGATCAACGAATACAGTATAAAGGAATACAATGTCAGACACACCATCCATTTACAAGTCCGTTCTAGGTCCGAACGAAACCGGAGGCACTTATTCCTCATCCCCTATGTCCAATACAGGAGAGAGGCACTCGTATATCCATACAATCAACAAATACGTCTGAATGGCTACCACTATAGCCCCTTCAAGGTAGCTACTCCAATCATGAGCATCAGTAGCAACCCATCCATTCAATATGAAGATCGTCGGTTGTGACGAAAAGGAATTTCGCTCGATCCGAATCAGTCGCTAAACCGATTTAGACCGTTCGAAACGCCTGATTGTTTTGAGAACACGACAAAATAGAACGCAGACGGAAGAACATTTCATTGTTTATTACAACAATTCATCAGAATACAAGAATATACAAAGTATAAACAAATAAACATTACAGTTCATAAAATATCAGAGATTACAATACATTACATAGCAGCGGAAAATAATACAAAATACAACTGAAGGAGATATACGGATACAAAGCTTTCCGGATATCGTTCCAGCTGTAAACCAGGATCCTGTGAATATAAATCTGCAAAACCAAAACTACTAGCTGCCCGTGTCAAAATAGGGGCACCCAGAGTTTAGGTTAAAACAATAAACTCCAGGTCAGTCATGGGACTGGTGTGAGAACTAAAACAGTTATTAATCTTTATTTTAAAGTTAGGTAAACCAAGGGACCACGCCGCTAACGAGGAACGGGTTTCCTCGCAAGAACACCAGTGCAGATAACAAAACAGCGCAATGCTTTTTGGAAAAATGAAGCTATTATAAGACCCAGGTCCTATCACACAACGCAACGCAAGCCGGGGGATAGGGTTTTCACTTATAATAGCCAAACATGCTTAGTACGTTTAAAACAAATCATTTGATACTATTATAAGTGTATAGTGTCAAAACAACTTCAAATCATAAGTATCAATCATAGACGGCATGGGTACCATATATCATGTCGCCATACTAGTTCTACAATTAAAACCGCAAATGTCACGTATTTGGAAATTTAATTTTCGTCATGAACCAAGGCCTGAACACTACGTTTCCCCGCCCTTTGGGGCGTAAGCGAGCCAACGAATGAATCCATCAGACCCGGATCGTCCGATCTAACCGAGGCGCCTCGCAACAGCAACAACCACATAAGTCAAACTCATCAGGGCGTGTAAAACCACTGATGCCACTTCTAGCTAGGAGGAAACGTAGGCCCTCCCTGAGGTCCTTTCTCCCGTTTCTGGTTCATACCGGGGTGTGAGGCTCGCGATTTCACGTTATACACAAAGCTACGCCACATAGGCGGTGCTTTGATCATCACCACAAGACTTTGCTTTTCAACAGAAGCCCTGAACACTGCATCTTAGCATGCCGCACAGGCAATTCACACCGTGCAACTGATGGCTAACAATCACACAGAACAAATATCAATGTCAGACACACTTTCCATTTGCAAGTCCGTTCTGGGTCTGAACGAAACCGGAGGCACTAAATACCTCGCAAACCTATCGATCACCACATACGTCTGGACGATCACCACTCATTATCCATATTTCGGGAGGCCTCCCAATCAGGACCTCGGTTACCATCCAAACGAGGTGAAGATCTCCGGTCTTCGACCACCGTCTTCATCTTCGATTTCTTATCGTCGATTCAGTTATTCAGAATGGGATAAACCCGGTCTTTCTGAGCAACTCACGTATATAATAAACAAGTGTTACACAAAAACAACATACGCCTCATTCCAGTTCATCAGTCACTAACCGTAAATTAACAAGAGAATAATTCCACAAATATTAACCCCGAAGGCCGAAATCAACATCAGATCAATATCCAGAAAACCATTCTTCTTAGCTAACCGACAGTTAGTTTCTAAATTTCACATTCATAGGGAAAGGTTCCCATTAATTTTATCAAAGATAAATTCCTTGAATTTATTCTTCAATCAACTTTTGAATATCAATTCAAACTAGTCGGGATTAACGAACCTTACTGAAGTAATCGTTTGTTTTAATTTCCCAATCCCAACCTATTCATCCCATGAAGTAAAACGGTTCTTACTTCATATCTAACACCACGGTGTTATCGGTAAATTTAATTACCATTTTACGTTCAAATCTAATTAAAGATTTAACTACCGCCTGAAGTAAAACTGGTGATACTCCATTTTCGATCCTTTCAATCTAATTAAAGATTCATTAAAACTCCACTTAGTTTTAATCTTTAACTGGGTTAAAGAATCAGTGTCATTCAAAACACGATTCACGATAAACCCAAAATCACATCACATTTCAATTAGTCCCTAACCGTAAATTAGCAAGTGAGCAATTCCCTAAGTATTAACCCCAAAGGCCGAAACCAACATCAGATCAATACCTCTGAAACCATTCAACTTAACTAATCTCCAGTTAGTTTATGATTTTCTTAACTCCTTTAGGTCTAAGAACAGTATTATTGCAGATACCGTTCACGACAACCCAAAATCACATTCCATTAATTATCGGGTTAAAGAACAAGTGTTATTTTAAAACACTGTTCACGATAAACCCAAAAATCAATACCAATTCGATTCCAATTAAATATTATTTAATTGGTACACTTCATTAAATCTAAATAAAAGATTTAATCTTTTCTCAATTGGGTTCAAGAACAGTGTTAATAAAGACACCATTCACGACAAACCCAAATCACATTTGACATTAAATACAAGGCTCTGAATAGTAAATATACCGACTTATTTTCAATATCAAATTCTACGACCAACAAATATCGTATTGGAAATAACGATATATATATATATATATATATATATATATATATATATATATATATATCTTTCAAATTCCCATAACAATATCTGTATCATCACGAAATCCAACATTGAAATATTCCGAAGACAATTTCGATTCAAATCCATTCCAATATAATTATTGGAAATTCTGGTTATTTTCAAAACCATTTCAAATCCAATTTATTTATTTAAAAATAAATAGAATTATAATTCTAGTTCAAAACTTGTTCATTTCGATAAAAATCTATTTTTATCTTTTCAAATATGGAGTTTTTCATCCTAATTCTTCACAAATCATTTCTTATGATTTTACCCAAATTATTACTATTTTTAATAATTTTATCAAGGCCCGTACAGTCGATTTCCATAAACGACCATCGAACTACACTTACAGCGACCGTTTTCAAATTTGATTTGGACATAATTCCAAATCCAACCATTAGATTTCTAATTTCTTACATTCGTTAGAGAGCTCTTTCCGATACGAACCCAACGGTTCTGGTTTTAGGAGAATCCAACGGTCGGATCTCCCGCAATGTCCGCACGAAGTCAATGGTCGAAATTCACGAACTGCCGCAGCGCGGCGTGTTCTATTCAGGCCATTATATTATACAAATATCGTATTGGAAATAACGATATATATATATCTTTCAAATTCCCATAACAATATCTGTATCATCACGAAATCCAACATCGAAATATTCCAAAGACAATTTCGATTCAAATCCATTCCAATATAATTATTGGAAATTCTGGTTATTTTCAAAACCATTTCAAATCCAATTTATTTATTTAAAAATAAATAGAATAGTAATTCTAGTTCAAAACTTCTTCATTTCGATAAAAATCTATTTTTATCTTTTCAAATATGGAGTTTTTCATCCTAATTCTTCACAAATCATTTCTTATGATTTTACACAAATTATTACTATTTTTAATAATTTTATCAAGGCCCGTACAGTCGATTTCCATAAACGGCCATCGAACTGCACTTACAACGACCGTTTTCAAATTTGATTTGGACATAATTCCAAATCCAACCGTTAGATTTCTAATTTCTTACATTCGTTAGAGAGCTCTTTCCGATAAGATCCCAACGGTTCCGGTTTTAGGAGAATCCAACGGTCGGATCTCCCGCAATGTCTACACGAAGTCAATGGTCGAAATTCACGAACTGCTGCAGCGCGGCGCGTTCTATTCAGGCCATTATATTATATATATAATACATATTTCGTCGATTTCTATTTAAAACGAATTTTATAAATCATTTTAAATTCGTTTTCAAAACGATTTCAACTTCATATTCAGTTTCAAATCAAAAATGAATATTCCACTATAAATTCGTTTTAAATCCATTTTAAATCAATTTCAATTCAAATCGATTTCAATTCCATTTCAATTCATTTTAAATTCAATTTCAATTCAATTTCAATTCGAATTCATTTATATTCAATTTCAATTCGAATTCATTTATATTCAATTTCAATTCGAATTCATTTCTATTCTTTTCAAAATATCAGATTTTGAAATCACTTTCGATATTCATTATAAAATGAATAAAATCGATATAAATATCGTTCACGTCAAAATGGCGTCAATCTAATCAACACGGCTTCATATATTTCTATTTTCAAATATTCTATTTCAAATGTTTCCTTTTTTTCAAATATTTCTATTTCAAAATTGGAATGAGGCCCAATCAATTACCATATAATGTTAATTATATGGATTTTCTACAACACATGTATACGATAACAACGATGAATAATCAACCATCATCCAAAGTGCATTCTACGCTGTATAAGCGTCGAATATAAATATTCAACGCTTATAACAGTCTGTCAATCAATCGATCGACATACAACTAAACAATCGGGATTAGTGTACGTCAAATATCATCCCAATACCCGTGTGGGGTTTCAAACAATCAAACACAGATTTTATTTGTGTAGTTGGGCGATGTGTAAAATTTATCGTCCCAATCAATATCAGTCAAATGTGTGTATATAAACAAATCGTCTGATTTGTTTATTTTTATTTCCTTTCATATATACGTTAAAAATTCTATTTTAACTATAAATATTTTTAACTATATAAATATTTTATTTCATTTCACATCACATCACACAATCAACTACACATCAAAATCAAACAAACAAGCATACAAGACGTCCATGGTCTGTGGACGACGGGTGTCGGGTGCTACCAAACACCGTCTGCATCCTAGTATATATTTATAACTAGAAATTTAAAATTAAAAGGTGAGAAGTTCTCACAGAATAGCTAAATCAAACGCCTCGACTCTTCTTTGTAGAAATCTTCGCCGTTCTCGCCTCTTGTCACTTTCTTTGCCCGTATCCTCTACATATATAAAAATCACATTTTTACTTCGCTATTTAATATATAAAAATCGAATTTTTACTTTGCTATTCAATATATAAAAATCGAATTTTTACTTCGCTATTCAATATATAAAAATCGAATTTTTACTTTGCTATTCAATATATAAAAATCGAATTTTTACTTTGCTATTCAATATATAAAAATCGAATTTTTACTTTGCTATTCAATATATAAAAATCGAATTTTTTACTTCGCTATTCAATATATAAAAATCGAAATTTTACTTCGTTATTCAATATATATAAGTCGAATTTTTACTGCAAATACATTCCTGTAAAAATCATAACTTTGTTTTAATAAAAATCATAACATTGTTTTAATAAACATCATAACACTGATCTATGCTTTATACATAAGAAAAATGATTTAAAACAATATTTTGTAAAAATAAAAACTCACATTCTCCTGTCAAAATCGGTTCTTAGATGGATGGGACCTCACAGTGGCCAGTGGCGGTCAGTGGAGGGTGCTGCCGGCGGTGGGAACCCGGCCAAGGCGGCGACGGTCTTCTTCGATGGTGGGTGATTCAGGGGTCTCGCGGAAAACGAGAGAAGGGGGAGAAGAAGGGATTGTCGGAGGGGGTGCCTGAGGAGAAGGCGGAGGCTGGGGATGCGGTGTCGTGGTCTCGGCGTGGCTGGGGAGCGTCGGCGTCAAGGTCGACGATGAGATCTGGAGTTCTTTTTTTTCTTCTGAATGAACTTGAAACCGGGGGGGGGGGGGATATGTGAAAAGGAGGGGTATTATATTTATTTTTAATTAATTAATTAATTTAATTTCAAAAAGCAACTTTTTATTTCGAACTCGAAATCAAGCCCACCGCCTGTCGTCCATAGCTAATTACCCCCATTCCGGACACAATGGGATATGAATCGTAAGCTGATTCGATCGTTTCGACCAGTTTCCGTCAAAATCAAAATATAAATCTATATATTGAATTTGAACGCACATTTCAATTTATTGGGGCCACATACTAACTATAAAAATTACAGAAAAATTATTTCTAGCTTCGTATTGACGATACGGTCCCAACAAAACTAATTTCGTCAAATTCTGAGATCATTTGAAAAATGGCCATTTTCCAGTCGATTAAAATCAACTGAAATTGGTCAAACGCGTTTTCCTTAGCCACGCTCACATATTGATTCAAAAAATTATGAAATTTGAAACCTAGCAATAACTTTACATCACAGATCCAACAAAAGTGGTTTCGTCGAAATCTGAGACGGTTTGCAAAATTTCCATTTTTAAGGCCCAGAATTTTATAGCGACTATTCAGAATTTTCAACTGGACATATCTTTTGATTCCCGTAATGAAATTTTGATTTTTCGGATTCTTTTTAAAGATAGTCACAATTGGATTCCATTATTTTTGGTTTCACTAAAATTCGGTTTGGTTTGCACCCGGTACATTCATTTGAAGTTTGAAATCGAATTATCGAACTACCGCGCCATTTTCAATTCCTTTTATAAATATAAATAATTATTTATATTCAAACGACGAACTATATAATAGATACGTTCGAATTCTATTCAAAATAAATTTCCCGTCGTTATTATTTAAAATAATTCATTTTAAATAATCAAAATTCGCTAATATTGCCAAAATAAAAATTTTAAACTGGCCCAGATTTCCGGGTTATTACAATCTCCCCCACTTAAAACTTTTCGTCCCCGAAAAGGAACGAAGCCGAAAGTTGTTTAACTAATCAACTCAATTTCCGTTATTTTCATTACGGCTTAAGTTCCTCAACCTTTCAGTTTCTAAGAACTTTTCAAATTTTTCAAAAATTTGGCTAACACACTAAATTTTCGAAAAATTTCGCCATAACCTCCCCTGCACCGGGAGCACGGGAAAATCACGAAATTGCCATACGGGCCTTCTGATCTCTAAAAGAAAAAGAAAAAGCCAAGCGGCTAGCCAATCGGCTCATAAACTCATCATCACCCAAACAAAACAGTAAATTATGGTAAACATGTACCTATTTGTCGGGCAAACAATTTTATTCTTCTGCTCTAACCTCTTTGCTATGACCTGTTCAATGTAAGTACATGTATATGCAAGAAAATGCGACCAATTTTCAATACAATTCACTTTTTGGTCAATTTGGCTAAATGGTTAAAAATAATAATTAATCAACCAATAATCAACAACACAACCATCAATCAATTAGTTGGTTATCATTTCAAATGCATAACTTTGATATATAGTCAAAAATCACATTTTTGATGCCAAATCACAACAATAAAGCCTACCTAGTTTCGGTTCTCACACCAGTCAATTGAAAATATATAGAAATCTCACTTTCGTCGCTCGAATATAAATACTGGCGATGGTGCCCCGTCACCAGAATTATCCCCGGGCAACTAGAGTGTGATCCTATAACTATCCAGTACATTAGAACTTCGAATACACGTTTGCAAGACGTATATGCAAAATCTTTATATATTGGATTGTCCCAATACATATATAATAAATGATCAAATACGAATAAGTGATTTAAATTTTCAAAACAAAACTTGTTTTCATTTTAAAAATAAACTCTTCACACTCATTCTAGGATACTACTGATCCTATCTCTAACGAGTCATTCTAATTGGATATTATTAATCCAATATCTAATGAATTCTTTCGTATGGTTCTAATGTGTCTTGTTCTCTAAGCTTTGTAAACCAAAGCTATGATACCAACTGTGACGAAAAGGAATTTCGCTCGATCCGAATCAGTCGCTAAACCGATCTAGACCGTTTGAAACGCCTGATTGTTTTGAGAACACGACAAAATAGAACGCAGACGGAAGAACATTTCATTGTTTATTACAACAATTCATCAGAATACAAGAATATATAGAGTATAAACAAATAAACATTACAGTTCATAAAATATCAGAGATTACAATACATTACATAGCAGCGGAAAATAATACAAAATACAACTGAAGGAGATATATGGATACAAAGCTTTCCGGATATCGTTCCAGCTGTAAACCAGGATCCTGTGAATATAAATCTGCAAAACCAAAACTACTAGCTGCCCGTGTCAAAATAGGGGCACCCATAGTTTAGGTTAAAACAATAAACTCCAGGTCAGTCATGGGACTGGTGTGAGAACTAAAACAATTATTAATCTTTATTTTAAAGTTAGTTAAATCAAGGGACCACGCTGCTAACGCGGAACGGGTTTCCTCCCAAGAACACCAGTGCAGATAACAAAACAGCGCAATGCTTTTTGGAAAAATGAAGCTATTATAAGACCCAGGTCCTATCACACAATGCAACGCAAGCCGGGGGATAGGGTTTTCCCTTATAATGGCCAAACATGCTTAGTACATTTAAAACAAATCATTTGATACTATTATAAGTGTATAGTGTCAAAATAACTTCAAATCATAAGTATCAATCGTAGACGGCATGGGTACCATATATCATGTCGCCATACTAGTTCTACAATTAAAACCGCAAATGTCACGTATTTGGAAATTTAATTTCCGTCATGCACCAAGGCAAAAGATAGTCCTTACCGAATTCGAGACTGCCTAGCCCGAGTCTCAGGATCAGAACACATCGACCCTTGGATCGTCAGGGCCGGTCCACCGATGTGGATTAAAATGCCTGAACACTACGTTTCCCCGCCCTTTGGGGCGTAAGCGAGCCAACGAATGACTCCATCGGACCCGGATCGTCCGATCTAACCGAGGCGCCTCGCAACAGCAACAATCACATAAGTCAAACTCGTCAGGGCATGTAAAACCACTGACGCCACTTCTAGCTAGGAGGAAACGCAGGCCCTCCCTGAGGTCCTTTCTCCCGTTTCTGGTTCGTACCGGGGCGTGAGGCTCGCGATTTCACGTTATACACAAAGCTATGCCACGTAGGCGGTGCTTTGATCATCACCACAAGACTTTGCTTTTCAACAGGATCCCTGATCACTGTATCTTAGCATGCCACACAGGCAATTCACACCGTGCAACTGATGGCTATCAATCACACAGAATAAATTCCAATATCAGACACACTTTCCATTTGCAAGTCCATTCTGGGTCTGAACGAAACCGAAGACACTAAATACCTCGCAAACCCATCGATCACCACATACGTCTGGACGATCACCACTCATTATCCATATTTCGGGAGGCCTCCCAATCAGGACCTCGGTTACAATCCAAACGAGGTGAAGATCTCCGGTCTTCGACCAACGTCTTCATCTTCGATTTCTTATCGTCGACTCAGTTATTCAGAATGGGATAAACCCGGTCTTTCTGAGCAACTCGCGTATATAATAAACAAGTGTTACACAAACACAACATACGCCTCATTCCAATTCATCAGTCACTAACCGTAAATTAACAAGAGAATAATTCCCCTAATATTAACCCCGAAGGCCGAAACCAACATCAGATCAATATCCAGAAAACCATTCTTCTTAGCTAACCGACAGTTAGTTTCTAAATTTCACATTCATAGGGAAAGGTTCCCATTAATTTTACCAAAGATAAATTCCTTGAATTTATTCTTTAATCAACTTTTGAATATCAATTCAAACTAGTCGGGATTAACGAACCTTACTGAAGTAATCGTTTGTTTTAATTTCCCAATCCCAACCTATTCATCCCATGAAGTAAAACGGGTCTTACTTCATATCTAACACCACGGTGTTATCGGTAAATTTAATTATCATTTCACGTTCAAATCTAATTAAAGATTTAACTACCGCCTGAAGTAAAACTGGTGATACTCCATTTTCGATCCTTTCAATCTAAGTAAAGATTCATTAAAACTCCACTTAGTTTTAATCTGTAACTGGGTTAAAGAATCAGTGTCATTCAAAACACGGTTCACGATAAACCCAAAATCACATCACATTTCAATCAGTCCCTAACCGTAAATTAGCAAGTGAGCAATTCCCTAAGTATTAACCCCGAAGGCCGAAACCAACATCAGATCAATACCTCTGAAACCATTCAACTTAACTAATCTCCAGTTAGTTTCGGATTTTCTTAACTCCTTTAGGTCTAAGAACAGTATTATTGCAGATACCGTTCACGACAACCCAAAATCACATTCCATTAATTATCGGGTTAAAGAACAAGTGTTATTTTAAAACACTGTTCACGATAAACCCAAAAATCAATACCAATTCGATTCCAATTAAATATTATTTAATTGGTACACTTCATTAAATCTAAATAAAAGATTTAATCTTTTCTCAATTGGGTTCAAGAACAGTGTTAATAAAGACACCATTCACGACAAACCCAAATCACATTTGACATTAAATACAAGGCTCTGAATAGAAAATATACAGGCTTATATTCAATATCAAATTCTACGACCAACAAATATCAAATTGGAAATAATGATATATATATATATCTTTCAAATTCCCATAACAATATCTGTATCATCACGAAATCCAACATCGAAATATTCCGAAGACAATTTCGATTCAAATCCATTCCAATATAATTATTGGAAATTCTGGTTATTTTCAAAACCATTTCAAATCCAATTTATTTATTTAAAAATAAATAGAATTATAATTCTAGTTCAAAACTAGTTCATATCGATAAAAATCTATTTTTATCTTTTCAAATATGGAGTTTTTCATCCCAATTCTTCACAAATCATTTCTTATGATTTTACACAAATTATTACTATTTTTAATAATTTTATCAAGGCTCGTACAGTCGATTTCCATCAACGGCCATCGAACTGCACTTACAACGACCTTTTTCAAATTTTATTTGGACAAAATTCCAAATCCAACCGTTAGATTTCTAATTTCTTACATTCGTTGGAGAGCTCTTTCTGATACGAACCCAACAGTTCCTGTTTTAGGAGAATCCGACCGTAGGATCTCCCACAATGTCCGCACGAAGTCAATGGTTGAAATTCACGAACTGCCGCAGCGCGGCGCTTTCTGTTCAGGCCATTATATTATATATATAATATATATTTTGTCGATTTCTATTTAAAACGAATTTTATAAATCATTTTAAATTCATTTTCAAAACGATTTCAACTTCATATTCAATTTCAAATCAAAAATGAATATTCCACTATAAATTCATTTTAAATCCATTTCAAATCAATTTCAATTCAAATCGATTTCAATTCCATTTCAATTCGTTTTAAATTCAATTTCAATTCTATTTCAATTCGAATTCATTTATATTCAATTTCAATTCGAATTCATTTATATTCAATTTCAATACGAATTCATTTCTATTCTTTTCAAAATATCAGATTTTGAAATCGCGATATTCATTATAAAATGAATAAAATCTATATAAACATCATTCACATCAAAATGGCGTCAATCTAATCAACACGGCTTCATATATTTCTATTTTCAAATATTCTATTTCAAACATTTCCTTTTTTTCAAATATTTCTTTTTCAAATATTTCTATTTCAAAACTGGAATGAGGCCCAATCAATTACCATATAATGTTAATTATATGGATTTTCTACAACACATGTATACGATAACAACGATGAATAATCAACCATCATCCAAAGTGCATTCTATGCTGTATAAGCGTCGAATATAAATATTCAACGCTTATAACAGTCTGTCAATCAATCGATCGACATACAACTAAACAATCGGGATTAGTGTACGTCAAATATCATCCCAATACCCATGTGGGGTTTCAAACAATCAAACACAGATTTTATTTGTGCAGTTGGGCGATGTGTAAAATTTATCGTCCTAATCAATATCAGTCAAATGTGTGTATATAAACAAATCGTCTGATTTGTTTATTTTTATTTCCTTTCATATATAAGTTAAAAATTCTATTTTAACTATAAAATATTTTTAACTATATAAATATTTTATTTCATTTCACATCACATCACACAATCAACTACACATCAAAATCAAACAAACAAGCATACAAGCCATCCATGGTCTGTGGACGACGGGTGTCGGGTGCTACTAAACACCGTCTGCATCCTAGTATATATTTATAACTAGAAAATTAAAATTAAAAGGTGAGAAGTTCTCACAGAATAGCTAAATCAAACGCCTCGACTCTTCTTTGTAGAAATCTTCGCCGTACTCGCCTCTTGTCACTTTCTTTGCCCGTATCCTCAACATATATAAAAATCACATTTTTACTTCGCTATTCAATATATAAAAATCGAATTTTTACTTTTCTATTCAATATATAAAAATCGAATTTTTACTTCTCTATTCAATATATAAAAATCGAATTTTTACTTCTCTATTCAATAAATAAAAATCGAATTTTTACTTTGCTATTCAATATATAAAAATCGAATTTTTACTTCGCTATTCAATATATAAAAATCGAAATTTTACTTCGCTATTCAATATATATAAATCGATTTTTTACTGCAAATACATTCCTGTAAAAACCGTAACTTTGTTTTAATAAAAATAATAACATTGTTTTAATAAACATCATAACACTGATCTATGCTTTATATATAAGAAAAATGATTTAAAACAATATTTTGTATAAATAAAAACTCACATTCTCCTGTCAAAATCGGTTCTTGGATGGATGGGACCTCACAGTGGCCAGTGGCGGTCAGTGGAGGGTGCTGCCGGCGGTGGGAACTCGGCCAAGGCGTCGACGGTCTTCTTCGATGGTGGGTGATTCAGGGGTCTCGCGGAAAACGAGAGAAGGGGGAGAAGAAGGGATCGTCGGAGGGGGTGCCTGAGGAGAAGGCGGAGGCTGGGGATGCGGTGTTGTGGTCTCGGCGTGGCTGGGGAGCGTCGGCGTCAAGGTCGACGACGAGATCTGGAGTTCGTTTTTTCCCTTTTTTTTCTTCTGAATGAACTCGAAACGGGGGGGGGGGGGGGGGATATGTGAGAAGGAGGGGTATTATATTTATTTTTAATTTATTTATTTTCAAAAAGCAACTATTTATTTCGAACTCGAAATCAAGCCCACCGCCTATCGTCCATAGCTAATTACCCCCATTCCGGACACAATGGGATATGTATCATAAGCTGATTCGAGCGTTTCGATCAGTTTCCGTCAAAATCAAAATATAAATCTGTATATAGAATTTGAACGCACATTACAATTTACTGGGGCCACATACTAACTATACAAAATTACAGAAAAATTATTTCTAGCTTCGTATTGACGATACGTGTAAAGACCCGCAACTTCCCCGTAAAGGAAAGCGTCGGATAGTTCGAGAACAAGCCACAACAGAACGCATACAGAAGAACGTTTCATTGTATATTACAACAATGCATCAGATTACAAGAATATACAGAGTACGAATAAATATTACACAGAAATATCAGAGATTTAAATTACATTTAAATACATAGCAGCGGAAAATAATACAATACACAACTAGAAGTAGATATACGGATACAAAGCTTTCCGGATATCGTTCCAGCTGTAAACCAGGATCCTGTGAATATAAATCTGCAAAACCAAAACTACTAGCTGCCCGTGTCGAAAATAAGGGCACCCAGAGTTTAGGTTAAAACAATAAACTCCAGGTCAGTCATGTGACTGGTGTGAGAACTAAAACAGTTATTATTCTTTATTTTAAATCATTAGGTAAATCAAGGGACCACGCCGTATAACACGGAACGGGTTTCCTCCCAAGAATACCAGTGCATAAAACAACAGCGCAATGCTAAATAAAGAAAAATGAAGCTGTTATAAGACCCAGGTCCTATCACACAATGCAACGCAAGCCGGGGGATAGGGTTTTCCCTTATAACAGCCAAAGAATGCTTGATACGTTTAAAACAAATCATTTGATACTATTATAAGTGCATAGTGTATAAACAACTTCAAATCATAAGTATCAATCATAGGCGGCATGAGCGCCCCATCCCACTATGTCGCCATACTAGGCTCTACAAATAAAACCGCAAATGTCACGTATTTGGAAATTGGATTTCCATCTATGAACCGAGGCAAAAGATAGTCCTCAACCGATTCGAGACTGTCTAGCCCGAGCCTCAGGACCCAGACTCAGGTGGGCCCTTGGATCCTCAGGGCCAGTCCACCGATGTGGATTAAACTTAAACCCTGAACATGCATTTCCCCGCACTATGGGGCGTAAACGAGCCAACTAAATGACTCCATCGGTTCGAGAACGACCGATCAATCCGAGGCGCCTCGCAACAGCAACAACCACATAAGTCAAACTCGTCAGGGCGTGTAAAACCACTGACGCCACTTCTAGCTAGAAAGAAACGCATGCCCTCCCTGACGTCCACTCCCGTTTTTGGTTCATACCGGGTGTGAAACTCGCGAAGCAAACGTTACACAAAGCTACGCCACAAAGGCCGTGCTTTGATCATCACCACAAGACTTTGCTTTTCAACAGAAGCCTCGATCAATTGCCACTTAGGCATGCCACACAGGCAATTCACTCCATGCGTTTGATATCCATCAATATATAACCCCTGAGCTCGTACGTCTCAGAGAAGGGCGTTAAGCAAGAAAATAAATTCTCCGCCGCCAAACAGATATATATTTAATAGAAATCAACCACACGGACTAAAATCCAATGTCAGACACACAGTCCATTTACAAGTCCGTTCTGGGTCTGAACGAAACCGGAGGCACCTAGTACCCCGCATATCCATCGATCTCCAAGTACGTCTGGACGATCACCAACTGTTTTCATCTTCTTGGGTGTACAGCCCAATCAAGATCATCAGTTATCACCCAAACGACGTGAAGACCTCCGGTCTTCGACCATCGTCTTCATCTTCGACTTATCGTCGTATCAGTTATCCAGAATGGGATAAACCCGGTCTTTCCGAATAACTCGCGTATATTTTAAATAAGTGTTACACAAACACAACATACGCCTCATTCCAATTCATTAGTCACTAACCGTAAATTAATCAAGAGAATAATTCCCCAAATATTAACCCCGAAGGCCGAAACCAACATCAGATCAATATCCAGAAAACCCTTCTGCTTGGCTAACCGACAGTTAGTTTCTAAATTTCACGTTCAAATCTAATTAAAGATTTAACTATCGCCTGGAGCAAAACTGGTGATACTCCATTCTCGATCTTTTCAATCTAATTAAAGATTCATTAAAACTCCACTTAGTTTTAATCATTATCTGGGATTAAAGAATCAGTGTCATTTAAAACACGGTTCACGATAAACCCAAAATCACATTCATTAATTATCGGGTTAAAGAACGAGTGTTATTTAAAACACTGTTCACGATAAACCCAAAAATCAATATCGATTCAATTCCAATTAAATGTTATTTAATTGGTACACTTCATTAAATCTAAATAAAAAGATTTAATCATTTCTCAACTGGGTTCAAGAACAGTGTTAGTGAAGACACCATTCACGACAAACCCAAATCACATTCATTAATTATCGGGTTAAAGAACAAGTGTTATTTAAAACACTGTTCACGATAAACCCAAAAATCAATATCAATTCAATTCCAATTAAATATTATTTAATTGGTACACTTCATTAAATCTAAATAAAAAGATTTAATCCTTTCTCAACTGGGTTCAAGAACAGTGTTAGTGAAGACACCATTCACGACAAACCCAAATCACATTTGATATTCAATATAAGGCTCTGAATAGAAAATATATCGGCTTATATTCAATATCAAATTCTACGATTAACAAATGTCGTATTGGAAATAACGATATAAATATATATCTTTCAAATTTCCGTAACAACATCCGTATAATCACAAATTCCAACATCGAAATATTCCGAAGACAATTTCGATTCAAATCCACTCCAATGCAATCATTGGAAATTTTGGTTATTTTCAAAACCCTTTTCAAATTCAATTTATTTATTTAAAAATAAATAGAATTATAATTCTAGTTCAAAACTAGTTCATTTTGATAAAAATCTATTTTTATCCTTTCAAATATGGAGTCTTTCATCCCAATTCTTTCTAAATCATTTCTTATGATTTTACACAAATTATTACTATTTTTAATAATTTTATCAAGGCCCGTACAGTCGATTTCCATCAATGGCCATCGAACTGCACTTACAGCGACCTTTTTCAAATTTGATTTGGACATAATTCCAAATCCAACCGTTAGATTTCAAATTTCTAATATTCGTTAGAAAGCTCTTTTCGATACGAACCCAACGGTTCCGGTTTTAGGAGAATCCGACGGTCGGATCTCCCGTAATGTCCGTTTGAAATCAATGGTCGAAATTCGCGAACTGCCGCGGCGCGGCGCGTTCTATTCAGGCCATTATATTATATATATAATATATATAATATATATTTCGTCGATTTCTATTCAAAACGAATTATATAAATAGTTTTGAGTTCGTTTCAAAAATCCATTTCAACTTCCATTTCAATTCAAAGCAAAATTGAATTCTTCTTTATAGATTCGTTTCAAAACTCATTTCTATTCAATTCAAATTTCAATTCAATTTGAATTCATATTCAATTCAATTCATTACGAAATCGATTTCAATTCAATTCATTTCGAAATCGTTTTCAATTCATTTCATTTCGAAATCGTTTTCAATTCAATTCATTTCGAAATCGTTTTCAATTCAATTCATTTCGAAATCGTTTTCAATTCAATTCATTTCGAAATCGTTTTCAATTCAATTCATTTCGAAATCGTTTTCAATTCGATTCATTTCGGAATCGTTTTCAATTCATTTCATTTCGAAAACGTTTTCAATTTATTTCGTTTCGAAATCGTTTTCAATTCATTTCATTTCGAAATCGTTTTCAATTCAATTCATTTCGAAATCGTTTTCAATTCATTTCATTTCGAAATCGTTTTCAATTCAATTCATTTCGAAATCGTTTTCAATTCATTTCATTTCGAAAACGTTTTCAATTCAATTCATTTCGAAAAATTCGATTTCGAGATTACTTTTCAATATTCATTTTAAAATGAATAAAATCGATATAAATATCGTTTACGTCAAAATGGTGTCAATCTAATCAACACGGCTTCATAAATTTCTATTTTCAAATATTCTATTTCAAATATTTCCTATTATCAAAATATTTGTTATTATCAAAATATTCTTTATTTTCACGATTGGAATGAGGCCCAATCAATTACCATATAAAATTAATTATATGGATTTTCATACATCACATGTATATAATAACATTGAAAATAATCAACCATCAACCAAAGTGCACTACACTGTATAAGCATCAAATATAGATATTCAACGCTTATAACAGCCTGTCAATCAATCGATCGACATATTTAATCAATCAGGATGAGTGAAATTCATATTTCATCCCAACACCTGTGTGGGGTTTCAAACAATCAAACACAGATTTTAGTTGTGCAGTTGGGCGATGTGTAAAATTTATCGTCCCAATCAATGTCATTCAAATAAGTGTACATAAACAAACCATCTGGTTTGTAAATGAATATTTATTTATTCACTTCACTATTTTCATATTCACGTTAAAAATTATATTTTTAACGATAAAACATTTTATTTCAACCTATGAATTTCTATTCAATTCATTTATTCAATAAAATGATATTTTTATTTTTCTAACATGTTTTAGAAAATTTCGGCGGCATAACGGCACGATACTAGAAACGGGACAAGGCCTAGCCTTATCCCCGGTCTAGTGAAGGCCCACGCCATTCACATATCAATTTTAATCAATTTCCAATTCAACCAATCAATCAAATCCAAATCAAATAATCTAACCAACTACACAACCAAACAAACAAGTCCATGGTATGTGGACGGGTGTCGGGTGCTTCTAATAAGCACCGTCTGCATCCTAGTATATATATATAACTAGAAATAAAATTGAAAGGTGAGAAATTCTCACATATAGCTATCCTAGCTCCACGGCACTTCATTTGCAGAAGTCTTCATTGTTTTCGCATCTTCATCAGCTTCGTCGTCCGTAGCCACTACATATATAAAAATCGAATTTTTCTCTTATGCTATTCAATATATAAAAATCATATTTTTCTTATGCTATTCAATATATAAAAATCATATTTTTCTTATGCTATTCAATATATAAAAATCGAATTTTTCTTATGCTATTCAATATATAAAAATCGAATTTTTAGTATGCTATTCAATATATAAAAATCGATTTTTTAGTTTTGACTTCTTAAAGAAATCAGTTTTTATATCTTTTTAAAAATCAGTTTTCCTAAACCAAAAAAATAAATAAAATAAAATCAGTTTTTCTAAACCAAAATAAATAAATAAAATAAAATCAGTTTTTCTAACTTTAAAAAAAATCAGTTTTATTTAACTTAAAAAAAAACAGTTTTATTTAACTTAAAAAAAATCAGTTTTATTTAACTTAAAAAAAATCAGTTTTATTTAACTTAAAAAAAATCAGTTTTTCTACTACTGTATAAAATAAAAATAGAATAAATAAATAATAAATAAATAAAACTTACAGCGAGGGGGGGGGGGTCCTGCTGGCGGTCGGCAGCCTGGTGGCTCTGGGAGGAGGGCGGCGGTCAGCAGGGCGGCGCGCTCTGGGGGGGGTGCGAATCGCTGTTGAGCTTCGAAGGGGGAGGGCGATGGGGTCTTCGCTTGGACGGAGGTGGGTGCGGCGGCCTCCAGCTTGGCGGCGCGGTGAGGTGGAGAGCGACGGTGGGCTCTGGCGATGGCCGCCATCGATCTGTAGAATTCGTTTCGTTTTTTTTTTTTTTTCAGATGGGAAAAGTAAGAGAGAGAAGAGGGAAAGAAATAAGGGGGGGGCTATATATAAATTATAATATTTAATTTCATTTATTTTCAAAAAAAAGCAACTTTTTATTTTAAACTCCAAACGAAACTCACCAACTATCATCCCTAGCTAATTACCCCTATTCCGAACACAATGGGATATGTGTCACAAGTTGATTCGATCATTTGAATCAGTTTCCGTTGAATTTTACATTTTAAATCACTGTATTGAATTTTAAACGTACATTTCAAATTACCGGGGTCACATACTAACTAGAAAAATTCTAGAAAAATATTTTCTAGCTTCGTATTGACGATACGGTCCTAACAAAACTAGTTTCGTCGAATTCCGAGACCGTTTGAAAAATGGCCAATTTCCAGTCGATTAAAATCAACTGAAACTGGTCAAACGCGTTTTCCTTTGCCACGCTCACATATGGATTCGAAAAATTATGAAATTTAAAACCTAGCAATAACTTGACACTGCGGACCCAACAAAACTGGTTTCGTCGAAATCCGAGGTCATTTGCAAAATGTCCATTTTTAAGGGCCTGAATTCCATAGCGACTATTCAGAATTTTCAACTGGACATATCTTTTGATTCCCGCTATCAAATTTCGATTATTCGGATTCGTTGGAAAGATATTATCAATTAGATCCCATTATTTTTGGTTTCACTAAAATCCGGATTGTTTTGCACCCGGTACATTCATTTGAAGTTTGTAATCGAATTATCGAACTACCGCGCCATTTTCAATTCTATTTATAATTATATATAAATATTTATATTCTAACGACGACGCGTATAAATATATACGTTCGAATTTTATTCAAAATAAATTTCTCGTCGATATTATTTAAAATAATTCATTTTAAATAATCTAAATTCGCTAAAATTGCCAAAATAAAAATTTTAAACTGGCCCAGATTTTACGGGTTGTTACAATCTCCCCCACTTAAAACTTTTCGTCCCCGAAAAGGAACAAAGTCGAAAGTGGTTTGATTATTCAGCTCTACGTTCAACCTGGCTTCCATTCTCCAACTCTTTAGTTTCTGAGAATTTTCAAAATTTCAAAAATTTGGCTAACACCCTAAATTTTTGAAAAATTTCGCCATAACCTCCCCTGCACCGGGAGCATCGGGGAATTTCAAATAGCTTCCCCGGTCCTTCAGATCTCAAAAAGAAAAAGAAAAAGCCAAGCGGCTAGCCAATAGGATCACAAAATCATCATCACCCAAACAAAACAGGAAATTATGTAATAAACATGTACCTATTTGTCGGGCAAACAAATTTTATTCTCTGCTCTAGCCTCCTTGCTATGACCTGTTCAATGATATACATGTATATGCAAGCAAATGCGACCAATTTTCAATACAATTCAATATTTGATTCAGTTAGGCTAAATGGCTAAAAATTAGCAAACAACTAAACAAACAACCCAAACATCAATCAATTAGTTGATTAGAGTTTCAAATGCATAACTTTGATATATAGTCAAGAATCAGATTTTTGATGCCAAATCACAACAATAGGCCCTATCTAATTTTGGTTCTCACACCAGTCTAATGGAAATATATAAATATCACACCTTCGACACTCGAATATAAATACTGGCGACAGTGCCCCATCACCAGAATTATTCCCGGGCACTAGGGGGATTCTATATCTACCCAATATATTAAAACTTCGAACACACGTTTGCAAGACATATATGCAAAATCTTTATATACTGGATTGCCCAATTCAATTTCAAAATAAATAATCAAATACGAATAGTTGATTTATATTTTCAAAACAAAATTGGTTTTCATTTGAAAAATATACTCTTCACACTCGTTCTAGGATGCTACTGATCCTATCTCTAACGAGTCATTCTAATTGGATATTGCTAATCCAATATCTGATGAATTCTTTCGTAGGGTTCTAATGTGTCTTGTTCTCTGAGCTTTGTAAACCAAAGCTCTGATACCACGTGTAAAGACCCGCAACTTCCCCGTAAAGGAAAGCGTCGGATAGTTCGAGAACAAGCCACAACAGAACGCATACAGAAGAACGTTTCATTGTATATTACAACAATGCATCAGATTACAAGAATATACAGAGTACGAATAAATATTACACAGAAATATCAGAGATTTAAATTACATTTAAATACATAGCAGCGGAAAATAATACAATACACAACTAGAAGTAGATATACGGATACAAAGCTTTCCGGATATCGTTCCAGCTGTAAACCAGGATCCTGTGAATATAAATCTGCAAAACCAAAACTACTAGCTGCCCGTGTCGAAAATAAGGGCACCCAGAGTTTAGGTTAAAACAATAAACTCCAGGTCAGTCATGTGACTGGTGTGAGAACTAAAACAGTTATTATTCTTTATTTTAAATCATTAGGTAAATCAAGGGACCACGCCGTATAACACGGAACGGGTTTCCTCCCAAGAATACCAGTGCATAAAACAACAGCGCAATGCTAAATAAAGAAAAATGAAGCTGTTATAAGACCCAGGTCCTATCACACAATGCAACGCAAGCCGGGGGATAGGGTTTTCCCTTATAACAGCCAAAGAATGCTTGATACGTTTAAAACAAATCATTTGATACTATTATAAGTGCATAGTGTATAAACAACTTCAAATCATAAGTATCAATCATAGGCGGCATGAGCGCCCCATCCCACTATGTCGCCATACTAGGCTCTACAAATAAAACCGCAAATGTCACGTATTTGGAAATTGGATTTCCATCTATGAACCGAGGCAAAAGATAGTCCTCAACCGATTCGAGACTGTCTAGCCCGAGCCTCAGGACCCAGACTCAGGTGGGCCCTTGGATCCTCAGGGCCAGTCCACCGATGTGGATTAAACTTAAACCCTGAACATGCATTTCCCCGCCCTATGGGGCGTAAACGAGCCAACTAAATGACTCCATCGGTTAGAGAACGACCGATCAATCCGAGGCGCCTCGCAACAGCAACAACCACATAAGTCAAACTCGTCAGGGCGTGTAAAACCACTGACGCCACTTCTAGCTAGAAAGAAACGCATGCCCTCCCTGACGTCCACTCCCGTTTTTGGTTCATACCGGGTGTGAAACTCGCGAAGCAAACGTTACACAAAGCTACGCCACAAAGGCCGTGCTTTGATCATCACCACAAGACTTTGCTTTTCAACAGAAGCCTCGATCAATTGCCACTTAGGCATGCCACACAGGCAATTCACTCCATGCGTTTGATATCCATCAATATATAACCCCTGAGCTCGTACGTCTCAGAGAAGGGCGTTAAGCAAGAAAATAAATTCTCCGCCGCCAAACAGATATATATTTAATAGAAATCAACCACACGGACTAAAATCCAATGTCAGACACACAGTCCATTTACAAGTCCGTTCTGGGTCTGAACGAAACCGGAGGCACCTAGTACCCCGCATATCCATCGATCTCCAAGTACGTCTGGACGATCACCAACTGTTTCCATCTTCTTGGGTGTACAGCCCAATCAAGATCATCAGTTATCACCCAAACGACGTGAAGACCTCCGGTCTTCGACCATCGTCTTCATCTTCGACTTATCGTCGTATCAGTTATCCAGAATGGGATAAACCCGGTCTTTCCGAATAACTCGCGTATATTTTAAATAAGTGTTACACAAACACAACATACGCCTCATTCCAATTCATTAGTCACTAACCGTAAATTAATCAAGAGAATAATTCCCCAAATATTAACCCCGAAGGCCGAAACCAACATCAGATCAATATCCAGAAAACCCTTCTGCTTGGCTAACCGACAGTTAGTTTCTAAATTTCACGTTCAAATCTAATTAAAGATTTAACTATCGCCTGGAGCAAAACTGGTGATACTCCATTCTCGATCTTTTCAATCTAATTAAAGATTCATTAAAACTCCACTTAGTTTTAATCATTATCTGGGATTAAAGAATCAGTGTCATTTAAAACACGGTTCACGATAAACCCAAAATCACATTCATTAATTATCGGGTTAAAGAACGAGTGTTATTTAAAACACTGTTCACGATAAACCAAAAAATCAATATCGATTCAATTCCAATTAAATGTTATTTAATTGGTACACTTCATTAAATCTAAATAAAAAGATTTAATCATTTCTCAACTGGGTTCAAGAACAGTGTTAGTGAAGACACCATTCACGACAAACCCAAATCACATTCATTAATTATCGGGTTAAAGAACAAGTGTTATTTAAAACACTGTTCACGATAAACCCAAAAATCAATATCAATTCAATTCCAATTAAATATTATTTAATTGGTACACTTCATTAAATCTAAATAAAAAGATTTAATCCTTTCTCAACTGGGTTCAAGAACAGTGTTAGTGAAGACACCATTCACGACAAACCCAAATCACATTTGATATTCAATATAAGGCTCTGAATAGAAAATATATCGGCTTATATTCAATATCAAATTCTACGATTAACAAATGTCGTATTGGAAATAACGATATAAATATATATCTTTCAAATTTCCGTAACAACATCCGTATAATCACAAATTCCAACATCGAAATATTCCGAAGACAATTTCGATTCAAATCCACTCCAATGCAATCATTGGAAATTTTGGTTATTTTCAAAACCCTTTTCAAATTCAATTTATTTATTTAAAAATAAATAGAATTATAATTCTAGTTCAAAACTAGTTCATTTTGATAAAAATCTATTTTTATCCTTTCAAATATGGAGTCTTTCATCCCAATTCTTTCTAAATCATTTCTTATGATTTTACACAAATTATTACTATTTTTAATAATTTTATCAAGGCCCGTACAGTCGATTTCCATCAATGGCCATCGAACTGCACTTACAGCGACCTTTTTCAAATTTGATTTGGACATAATTCCAAATCCAACCGTTAGATTTCAAATTTCTAATATTCGTTAGAAAGCTCTTTTCGATACGAACCCAACGGTTCCGGTTTTAGGAGAATCCGACGGTCGGATCTCCCGTAATGTCCGTTTGAAATCAATGGTCGAAATTCGCGAACTGCCGCGGCGCGGCGCGTTCTATTCAGGCCATTATATTATATATATAATATATATAATATATATTTCGTCGATTTCTATTCAAAACGAATTATATAAATAGTTTTGAGTTCGTTTCAAAAATCCATTTCAACTTCCATTTCAATTCAAAGCAAAATTGAATTCTTCTTTATAGATTCGTTTCAAAACTCATTTCTATTCAATTCAAATTTCAATTCAATTTGAATTCATATTCAATTCAATTCATTACGAAATCGATTTCAATTCAATTCATTTCGAAATCGTTTTCAATTCATTTCATTTCGAAATCGTTTTCAATTCAATTCATTTCGAAATCGTTTTCAATTCAATTCATTTCGAAATCGTTTTCAATTCAATTCATTTCGAAATCGTTTTCAATTCAATTCATTTCGAAATCGTTTTCAATTCGATTCATTTCGGAATCGTTTTCAATTCATTTCATTTCGAAAACGTTTTCAATTTATTTCGTTTCGAAATCGTTTTCAATTCATTTCATTTCGAAATCGTTTTCAATTCAATTCATTTCGAAATCGTTTTCAATTCATTTCATTTCGAAATCGTTTTCAATTCAATTCATTTCGAAATCGTTTTCAATTCATTTCATTTCGAAAACGTTTTCAATTCAATTCATTTCGAAAAATTCGATTTCGAGATTACTTTTCAATATTCATTTTAAAATGAATAAAATCGATATAAATATCGTTTACGTCAAAATGGCGTCAATCTAATCAACACGGCTTCATAAATTTCTATTTTCAAATATTCTATTTCAAATATTTCCTATTATCAAAATATTTGTTATTATCAAAATATTCTTTATTTTCACGATTGGAATGAGGCCCAATCAATTACCATATAAAATTAATTATATGGATTTTCATACATCACATGTATATAATAACATTGAAAATAATCAACCATCAACCAAAGTGCACTACACTGTATAAGCATCAAATATAGATATTCAACGCTTATAACAGCCTGTCAATCAATCGATCGACATATTTAATCAATCAGGATGAGTGAAATTCATATTTCATCCCAACACCTGTGTGGGGTTTCAAACAATCAAACACAGATTTTAGTTGTGCAGTTGGGCGATGTGTAAAATTTATCGTCCCAATCAATGTCATTCAAATAAGTGTACATAAACAAACCATCTGGTTTGTAAATGAATATTTATTTATTCACTTCACTATTTTCATATTCACGTTAAAAATTATATTTTTAACGATAAAACATTTTATTTCAACCTATGAATTTCTATTCAATTCATTTATTCAATAAAATGATATTTTTATTTTTCTAACATGTTTTAGAAAATTTCGGCGGCATAACGGCACGATACTAGAAACGGGACAAGGCCTAGCCTTATCCCCGGTCTAGTGAAGGCCCACGCCATTCACATATCAATTTTAATCAATTTCCAATTCAACCAATCAATCAAATCCAAATCAAATAATCTAACCAACTACACAACCAAACAAACAAGTCCATGGTATGTGGACGGGTGTCGGGTGCTTCTAATAAGCACCGTCTGCATCCTAGTATATATATATATAACTAGAAATAAAATTGAAAGGTGAGAAATTCTCACATATAGCTATCCTAGCTCCACGGCACTTCATTTGCAGAAGTCTTCATTGTTTTCGCATCTTCATCAGCTTCGTCGTCCGTAGCCACTACATATATAAAAATCGAATTTTTCTCTTATGCTATTCAATATATAAAAATCATATTTTTCTTATGCTATTCAATATATAAAAATCATATTTTTCTTATGCTATTCAATATATAAAAATCGAATTTTTCTTATGCTATTCAATATATAAAAATCGAATTTTTAGTATGCTATTCAATATATAAAAATCGAATTTTTAGTTTTGACTTCTTAAAGAAATCAGTTTTTATATCTTTTTAAAAATCAGTTTTCCTAAACCAAAAAAATAAATAAAATAAAATCAGTTTTTCTAAACCAAAAAAAATAAATAAAATAAAATCAGTTTTTCTAACTTTAAAAAAAATCAGTTTTATTTAACTTAAAAAAAATCAGTTTTATTTAACTTAAAAAAAATCAGTTTTATTTAACTTAAAAAAAATCAGTTTTATTTAACTTAAAAAAAATCAGTTTTTCTACTACTGTATAAAATAAAAATAGAATAAATAAATAATAAATAAATAAATAAAACTTACAGCGAGGGGGGGGTCCTGCTGGCGGTCGGCAGCCTGGTGGCTCTGGGAGGAGGGCGGCGGTCAGCAGGGCGGCGCGCTCTGGGGGGGGGTGCGAATCGCTGTTGAGCTTCGAAGGGGGAGGGCGATGGGGTCTTCGCTTGGACGGAGGTGGGTGCGGCGGCCTCCAGCTTGGCGGCGCGGTGAGGTGGAGAGCGACGGTGGGCTCTGGCGATGGCCGCCATCGATCTGTAGAATTCGTTTCGTTTTTTTTTTTTTTTTTTTCAGATGGGAAAAGTAAGAGAGAGAAGAGGGAAAGAAATAAGGGGGGGCTATATATAAATTATAATATTTAATTTCATTTATTTTCAAAAAAAAGCAACTTTTTATTTTAAACTCCAAACGAAACTCACCAACTATCATCCCTAGCTAATTACCCCTATTCCGAACACAATGGGATATGTGTCACAAGTTGATTCGATCGTTTGAATCAGTTTCCGTTGAATTTTACATTTTAAATCACTGTATTGAATTTTAAACGTACATTTCAAATTACCGGGGTCACATACTAACTAGAAAAATTCTAGAAAAATATTTTCTAGCTTCGTATTGACGATACGGTCCTAACAAAACTAGTTTCGTCGAATTCCGAGACCGTTTGAAAAATGGCCAATTTCCAGTCGATTAAAATCAACTGAAACTGGTCAAACGCGTTTTCCTTTGCCACGCTCACATATGGATTCGAAAAATTATGAAATTTAAAACCTAGCAATAACTTGACACTGCGGACCCAACAAAACTGGTTTCGTCGAAATCCGAGGTCATTTGCAAAATGTCCATTTTTAAGAGCCTGAATTCCATAGCGACTATTCAGAATTTTCAACTGGACATATCTTTTGATTCCCGCTATCAAATTTCGATTATTCGGATTCGTTGGAAAGATATTATCAATTAGATCCCATTATTTTTGGTTTCACTAAAATCCGGATTGTTTTGCACCCGGTACATTCATTTGAAGTTTGTAATCGAATTATCGAACTACCGCGCCATTTTCAATTCTATTTATAATTATATATAAATATTTATATTCTAACGACGACGCGTATAAATATATACGTTCGAATTTTATTCAAAATAAATTTCTCGTCGATATTATTTAAAATAATTCATTTTAAATAATCTAAATTCGCTAAAATTGCCAAAATAAAAATTTTAAACTGGCCCAGATTTTACGGGTTGTTACAATACGGTCCCAACAAAACTAATTTCGTCAAATTCTGAGACCGATTGAAAAATGGCCATTTTCCAGTCGATTAAAATCAACTAAAATTGGTCAAACGCGTTTTCCTTTGCCACACTCAAATATTGATTTGAAAAATTATGAAATTTGAAACCTAGCAATAACTTTACATCACGGATCTAACAAAAGTAGTTTCGTTGAAATCCGAGGTCGTTTGCAAAATTTCCATTTTTAAGGGCCTGAATTCTATAGCGACTATTCAGAATTTTCAACTGAACATATCTTTTGATTCCCGTTATGAAATTTTGATTTTTCGGATTCTTTGGAAAGATAGTCACAATTAGATTCCATTATTTTTGGTTTCACTAAAATTCGGTTTGTTTTGCACCCGGTACATTCATTTGAAGTTTGAAATCGAATTATCGAACTACCGCGCCATTTTCAATTCCTTTTATAAATATAAATAATTATTTATATTCTAACGACGAACTATATAATAGATACGTTCGAATTCTATTCAAAATAAATTTCCCGTCGTTATTATTTAAAATAATTCATTTTAAATAATCAAAATTCGCTAAAATTGCCAAAATAAAAATTTTAAACTGGCCCAGATTTCCGGGTTATTGCAATCTCCCCCACTTAAAACTTTTCGTCCCCGAAAAGGAATGAAGCCGAAAGTTGTTTAACTAATCAACTCAACTTCTGTTATTTTCATTATGGCTTAAGTTCCTCAACTTTTCAGTTTCTAAGAACTTTTCAAATTTTTCAAAAATTTGGCTAACACGCTAAATTTTCGAAAAATTTCGCCATAACCTCCACTGCACCGGGAGCACGGGAAAATCCCGAAATTACCATACAGGCCTTCTGATCTCAAAAAGAAAAAGAAAAAGCCAAGCGGCTAGCCAATCGGCTCATAAAATCATCATCACCCAAACAAAACAGTAAATTATGGTAAACATGTACCTATTTGTCGGGCAAACAATTTTATTCTTCTTCTCTAGTCTCTTTGCTATGACCTGTTCAATGTAAGTACATGTATATGCAAGAAAATGCGACCAATTTTCAATACAATTCATTTTTTGGTCAATTTGGCTAAATGGTTAAAAGAATTAATTAATCAACCAATAATCAACAACACAACCATCAATCAATTAGTTCGTTATCATATCAAATGCATAACTTTGATATATAGTCCAAAATCACATTTTTGATGCCAAATCACAACAATAAGCCCTATCTAGTTTCGGTTCTCACACCAGTCAATTGGAAATATATAGAATCTCAATTTCGTCGCTCGAATATAAATACTGGCGAGGGTGCCCCGTCACCAGAATTATCCCCGGGCAACTAGAGTGTGATCCTATAACTATCCAGTACATTAGAACTTCGAATACACGTTTGTAAGACGTATATGCAAAATCTTTATATATTGGATTTTCCCAATACATATATAATAAATGATCAAATACGAATAAGTGATTTAAATTTTCAAAACAAAACTTGTTTTCATTTTAAAAATATACTCTTCACACTCGTTCTAGGATACTACTGATCCTATCTCTAACGAGTCATTCTAATTGGATATTACTGATCCAATATCTGATGAATTCTTTCGTATGGTTCTAATGTGTCTTGTTCTCTAAGCTTTGTAAACCAAAGCTCTGATACCAACTGTGACGAAAAGGAATTTCGCTCGATACGAATCAGTCGCTAAATCGATCTAGACCGTTCGAAACGCCTGATTGTTTTGAGAACACGACAAAATAGAACGCAGACGGAAGAACATTTCATTGTTTATAACAACAATTCATCAGAATACAAGAATATACAGAGTATAAACAAATAAACATTACAGTTCATAAAATATCAGAGATTACAACACATGACATAGCAGCGGAAAATAATACAAAATACAACTGAAGGAGATATACGGATATAAAGCTTTCCGGATATTCGTTCCAGATGTAAACCAGGATCCTGTGAATATAAATCTGCAAAACCAAAACTACTAGCTGCCCGTGTCAAAATAGGGGCACCCAGAGTTTAGGTTAAAACAATAAACTCCAGGTCAGTCATGGGACTGGTGAGAGAACTAAAACAGTTATTAATCTTTATTTTAAAGTTAGGTAAATCAAGGGACCACGCCGCTAACGCGGAACGGGTTTCCTCGCAAGAACACCGGTGCAGATAACAAAACAGCGCAATGCTTTTTGGAAAAATGAAGCTATTATAAGACCCAGGTCCTATCACACAATGCAACGCAAGCCGGGGGATAGGGTTTTCCCTTATAATAGCCAAACATGCTTAGTACGTTTAAAACAAATCATTTGATACTATTATAAGTGTATAGTGTCAAAACAACTTCAAATCATAAGTATCAATCATAGACAGCATGGGTACCATATATCATGTCGCCATACTAGTTCTGCAATTAAAACCACAAATGTCACGTATTTGGAAATTTAATTTCCGTTATGAACCAAGGCAAAAGATAGTCCTTACCGAATTCGAGACTGCCTTGCCCGAGTCTCAGGATCAGAATGCATCGACCCTTGGATCGTCAGGGCCGGTCCACCGATGTGGATTAAAATGCCTGAACACTACGTTTCCCCGCCCTTTGGGGCGTAAGCGAGCCAACGAATGACTCCATCGGACCCGGATCGTCCGATCTAACCGAGGCTCCTCGCAACAGCAACAACCACATAAGTCAAACTCGTCAGGGCGTGTAAAACCACTGATGCCACTTCTAGCTAGGAGGAAACGCAGGCCCTCCCTGAGGTCCTTTCTCCCGTTTCTGGTTCATACCGGGGTGTGAGGCTCGCGATTTCACTTTATACACAAAGCTACGCCACGTAGGCGGTGCTTTGATCATCACCACAAGACTTTGCTTTTCAACAGAAGCCCTGATCACTGCATCTTAGCATGCCACACAGGCAATTCACACCGTGCAACTGATGGCTATCAATCACAGAGAATAAATTCCAATGTCAGACACACTTTCCATTTGCAAGTCCATTCTGGGTCTGAACGAAACCGAAGGCACTAAATACCTCGCAAACCCATCGATTACCACATACGTCTGGGCGATCACCACACATTATCCATATTTCGGGAGGCCTCCCAATCAGGACCTCGGTTACCATCCAAACGAGGTGAAGATCTCCGGTCTTCGTCCACCGTCTTCATCTTCGATTTCTTATCGTCGATTCAGTTATTCAGAATGGGATAAACCCGGTCTTTTTGAGCAACTCGCGTGTATAATAAACAAGTGTTACACAAACACAACATACGCCTCATTCCAATTCATCAATCACTAACCGTAAATTAACAAGAGAATAATTCCCCAAATATTAACCCCGAAGGCCGAAACCAACATCAGATCAATATCCAGAAAACCATTCTTCTTAGCTAGCCGATAGTTAGTTTCTAAATTTCACATTCATAGGGAAAGGTTCCCATTAATTTTATCAATGATAAATTCCTTGAATTTATTATTTAATCAACTTTTGAATATCAATTCAAACTAGTCGGGATTAACGAACCTTACTGAAGTAATCGTTTGTTTTAATTTCCCAATTCCAACCTATTCATCCCATGAAGTAAAACGGGTCTTACTTCATATCTAACACCACAGTGTTATCGATAAATTTAATTATCATTTCACGTTCAAATCTAATTAAAGATTTAACTACCGCCTGAAGTAAAACTGGTGATACTCCATTTTCGATCCTTTCAATCTAATTAAAGATTCATTAAAACTCCACTTAGTTTTAATCTTTAACTGGGTTAAAGAATCAGTGTCATTCAAAACACGGTTCACGATAAACCCAAAATCACATCACATTTCAATCAGTCCCTAACCGTAAATTAGCAAGTGAGCAATTCCCTAAGTATTAACCCCGAAGGCCGAAACCAACATCAGATCAATACCTCTGAAACCATTCAACTTAACTAATCTCTAGTTAGTTTCGGATTTTCTTAACTCCTTTAGGTCTAGGAACAGTATTATTGCAGATACCGTTCACGACAACTGTGACGGCAAAGAATTTCGCTCGGTCCGAACCAGTCGCTAAACCGACCCAGACCGTTCGAAACGCCCTATCGTTTGAGAACACAACAAATCAGAATGCATACAAAAGAATGTTTCATTGTATATTACAACAATGCACCAGAATACAAGAATATACAGAGTATAAACAAATAAATATTACACAGAAATATCAGAGATTACAATAAATTACATAGCAGCGGAAAAATAATACAATACACAACTAGAATGAGATATACGGATACAAAGCTTTCCGGATATCGTTCCAGCTGTAAACCAGGATCCTGTGAATATAAATCTGCAAAACCAAAACTACTAGCTGCCCGTGTCAAAATAGGGCCACCCAGAGTTTAGGTTAAAACAATAAACTCCAGGTCAGTCATGGGACTGGTGTGAGAACTAAAACAGTTATAAATCTTTATTTTAAAGCTTAGGTAAATCAAGGGACCACGCCGTATAACACGGAACGGGTTTCCTCCCAAGAATACCAGTGCATAAAACAAACAGCGCAATGCTAAATAAAGAAAAATGAAGCTGTTATAAGACCCAGGTCCTATCACACAATGCAACGCAAGCCGGGGGATAGGGTTTTCCCTTATAACAGCCAAAGAATGCTTGATACGTTTAAAACAAATCGTTTGATACTATTATAAGTGCATAGTGTATAAAACAACTTCAAATCATAAGTATCAATCATAGGCGGCATGAATGACCCATACCACTATGTCGCCATATATAAGTTTACAATCAAAACCACAAATGTCACGTATTTGGAAATTGGATTTCCTTCTATGAACCGAGGCAAAAGATAGTCCTCTACCGATTCGAGACGCTCTAGCCCGCCCCTCAGGACCCAGACTCAGGTGGGCCCTTGGATCCTCAGGGCCAGTCCACCGATGTGGATTAAACTTAAACCCTGGACATGCATTTCCCCGCCCTATGGGGCGTAAACGAGCCAACTAAATGACTCCATCGGTTCGAGAACGACCGATCAATCCGAGGCGCCTCGCAACAGCAACAACCACATAAGTCAAACTCGTCAGGGCGTGTAAAACCACTGACGCCACTTCTAGCTAGAAAGAAACGCATGCCCTCCCTGACGTCCTCTCCCGTTTTTGGTTCATACCGGGTGTGAAACTCGCGAAGTAAACGTTACACAAAGCTACGCCACAAAGGCCTTGCTTTGATCATCACCACAAGACTTTGCTTTTCAACAGAAGCCTCGATCAATTGCCACTTAGGCATGCCACACAGGCAATTCACTCCATGCGTTTGATATCCATCAATATATAACCCCTGAGCTCGTACATCTCAGAGAAGGGCGTTAAGAAAGAGAATAAATTCTCCGCCGCCAAACAGATATATATTTAATAGAGATCAATCACACGGACTAAAATCCAATGTCAGACACACAGTCCATTTACAAGTCCGTCCTGGGTCTGAACGAAATCGGAGGCACCTAGTACCCCGCATATCCATTGATCTCCAAGTACGTCTGGACGATCACTAACTGTTTCCATCTTCTTGGGTGTACAGCCCAATCAAGATCATCAGTTATCACCCAAACGACGTGAAGACTTCTGGTCTTCGACCACCGTCTTCATCTTCGACTTATCGTCGTATAAGTTATTCAGAATGGGTTAAACCCGGTCTTTCCGAATAACTCGCGTATATTTTAAATAAGTGTTACACAAACACAACATACGCCTCATTCCAATTCATCAGTCACTAACCGTAAATTAATCAAGAGAATAATTCCCCAAATATTAACCCCGAAGGCCGAAACCAACATCAGATCAATATCCAGAAAACCATTCTGCTTGGCTAACCGACAGTTAGTTTCTAAATTTCACATTCATAGGGAAAGATTCCCATTAATTTTATCAAAGATAAATTCCTTGAATTTATTCTTTAATCAACTTTTGAATTTCGATTCAACTAGTCGGGATTTACGAAACTTACTGAAGTAATCATTTGTTTTAATTTCCCAATCCCAACCTATTCATCCCATGAAGTAAAACTGGTAATACTTCATATCTAACACCACGGTGTTATCGGTAAATTCAATTACCATTTCACGTTCAAATCTAATTAAAGATTTGACTATCGCCTGGAGCAAAACTGGTGATACTCCATTCTCGACCATTTCAATCTAATAAAAGATTCATTAAAACTCAACTTAGTTTTAATCGTTAACTGGGTTAAAGAATCCGTGTCATTTAAAAACACAGTTCACAATAAACCCAAAATCACCTTCATTAATTATCGGGTTAAAGAACGAGTGTTATTTAAAACACTGTCCACGATAAACCCAAAAATCAATATCAATTCAATTCCAATTAAATATTATTTAATTGGTACACTTCATTAAATCTAAATAAAAAGATTTAATCTTTTCTCTACTGGGTTCAAGAACAGTGTTAGTGAAGACACCATTCACGACAAACCCAAATCACATTCGATATTCAATACAAGGCTCTGAATAGAAAATATATCGGCTTATATTCAATATCAAATTCTACGACTAACAAATGTCGTATTGGAAATAACGATATAAATATATATCTTTCAAATTTCCATAACAACATCTGTATAATCACGAATTCCAACATCGAAATATTCCGAAGACAATTTCGATTCGAATCCACTCCAATGCAATCATTGAAAATTTTGGTTATTTTTAAAACCCTTTTCAAATTCAATTTATTTATTTAAAAATAAATAGAATTATAATTCTAGTTCAAAACTAGTTCATTTCGATAAAAATCTATTTTTATCCTTTCAAATATGGAGTTTTTCATCCCAATCCTTTCTAAATCATTTCTTATGATTTTACACAAATTATTACTATTTTTAATAATTTTATCAAGGCCCATACAGTCGATTTCCATCAATGGCCATCGAACTGCACTAACAGCGACCTTTTTCAAATTTGATTTGGACGTAACTCCAAATCCAACCGTTAGATTTCAAATTTCTAATATTCGTTAGAAAGCTCTTTTCGATACGAACCCAACGGTTCCGGTTTTAGGAGAATCCGACGGTCGGATCTCCCGTAATGTCCGTTTGAAATAAATGGTCGAAATTCACGAACTGCCGCGGCGCGGCGCGTTCTATTCAGGCCATTATATTATATATATAATATATATAATATATATTTCATCGATTTCTATTTAAAATGAACTATATAAATAGTTTTAAATTCGTTTCAAAAGCAATTTCTACTTTCATTTCAATTCGAATCAAAATTGAATTCTTCTTTATAAATTCGTTTTAAAATTCATTTCTATTCAATTCAAATTTTAATTCAATTTGAATTCATTTCAATTCGCTTTCAATTCAATTCGAATTCGTTTTCAATTCAATTCATTTCGAAATCGTTTTCAATTCAATTCATTTCGAAATCGTTTTCAATTCAATTCATTTCGAAATCGTTTTCAATTCAATTCATTTCGAAATCGTTTTCAATTCAATTCATTTCGAAATCGTTTTCAATTCAATTCATTTCGAAATCGTTTTAAATATCGTTCACGTCAAAATGGCGTCAATCTAATCAACACGGCTTCATAAATTTCTATTTCAAATATTTTATTTCAAATATTTCTTTTTCAAAATAGTTGTTATTATCAAAATATTTCGTTCAACACATGACCAATCTCAAAGGATGAGTACTGTCAACACATGAACCGTTATTTTATATCGATAAAGATGTAAATTTTATTACTAAAATATTTCGTTCAACACATGACCAATCTCAATGGATGAGTACTGTCAACACATGAACTTTTATTTTATAATATTCTTTATTTTCTAAATTGGAATGAGGCCCAATCAATCACCATATAATGTTAATTATATGGATTTTCATACAACACATGTATATAATAGCATTGAAAAATAATCAACCATCAACCAAAGTGCACTACACTGTATAAGCATCAAATATAGACATTTAACTCTTATAGCAGCTTGTCAATCAATCGATCGACATATTTAATCAATCAGGATGAGTGAACTTCAAGTTTCATCCCAACACCCGTGTGGGGTTTCAAACAATCAAACAAATATTTTATTCGTGTAGTTGGGCGATGTGTAAAATTTATCGTCCCAATCAATGTCCTTCAAATAGGTGTACATAAACAAACCATCTGGTTTGTAAATGAATATTTATTTATTCACATTCACGTTAAAAATTATATTTTTAACGATAAAACATTTTATTCCAACATATGAATTTCTATTCAGTTCATTCTTTAAATAAAATGGTATTTTTATTTTTCTAACACATTTTAGAAAATTTCGGCGGCATAACGGCACGATACTAGAAACGGGACAAGGCCTAGCCTTATCCCCGGTCTAGTGAAGGCCCACGCCATTCACACATCAATCAAATTCACCAAACAATTCAATTTCAAATCAAATCATCAAACTAATCTATGCAACCAAACAAACAAGTCCATGGTCTGTGGACGATTGTGTCGGGTGCTACTAAGCACCGTCTGCATCCTAGTATATATATATATAACTAGAAAAAGAAATTGAAAGGTGAGAAATTCTCACCAATAGCTATCCAATTATCTTGAATCTTCTTTTGCAGAATTCTTCGTCGACCTCGCCTTTTTGTCGCTTTCGCCCGTATTCTCTACATATGTAAAAAAAGAATTTTTACGATGCTATTCAATATATAAAAATATGATTTTTTACTTCGCCTTTCAATATATAAAAAAATCTGATTTTTACTTCGACTTTCAATATATAAAAATCTGATTTTTATTTCGAAGTTCAATATATAAAAATCATATTTTTATTTCGCCATTCAATATAAAAAACTAATTTTTATTCTTCGCTTTCATATATAAAGATCTAAATTTTCTTCTATGTAAACAATATAAAGATCATATTTTTATTTCGATTTAAACAATACAAAAATTATATTTTTATATTCAAAGCAAATTCATTTTTAAAAACCATAGTTTTATATTCAAAGCAAATTCATTTTTAAAAACCATAGTTTTATATTCAAAGCAAATTCATTTTTAAAAACCATAGTTTTATATTCAAAGCAAATTCATTTTTAAAAACCATAGTTTTATATTCAAAGCAAATTCATTTTTAAAAACCATAGTTTTATATTCAAAGCAAATTCATTTTTAAAAACCATAGTTTTATATTCAAAGCAAATTCATTTTTAAAAACCATAGTATTAATATTCAAAGCAAATTCATTTTTAAAAACCATATTTTTTTCATGCTAAGTATATAAACTGATTTTTATTTAACTAATTACTTTAAATAAAAATACAAATAAAACTCACCCCCTTTCTCGTCAAAGAAGATCCAAATCAGCACAGCGGGGGCATCGAAGCTCGCTGGTGGCTTCAGGGTTAGAGGCGAGCACTTGGAAAAGAAAATAAAATGATTTTTAAATAGAGAAGGGGCCTACAACGTACGATGGGTGGCTAAGGGGCGGCACTGGCGTCAGGGAGTGGCGCAGCGGGGTGGTGGCGGAAGCTAGTGGCGGCGGCAGGTCAATGGTGGGCGGTGGTTGCGGATTCAAGGGTTGTGGAGTTTTGAGGGATTCGTGGCCTTCGATGGAGAGGGGGCCGAAGCGACGGGGAGGAGGAGAGGGGGAGAGGGGACTCCGACGGCGGGCGGCGGTCATGGGGCGGGCGGAGGCGTCGTGGCGGCTTCGATTTGAAAGCGGCCCGGGGTTTTTTTTTTTAATTTCGATCCAAGACAGAATAGAAAAAGAAAAGAGGGTAGGGGTTTTTATAGAATTTTATATTATTTAATTATTAAATTTTCAAAAAGCATCTTTTAATTTCTAACTCGAAATCAAGCCCACCGACTGTCGTCCATAGCGTTTTACCCCCATTCCACACACAATGGGATATGTATCGAAAGCTGATTCGATCGTTTCGATCTGTTTCCGTTGAATTTACATTTAAATCACTATATTGAATTTTAAACATACATTTCAAATTACCGGGGCCACATACTAACTCTAAAAATTCCAGAAAAATATTTTCTAGTTTCGTATTGACGATACGGTCCTAACAAAACTAGTTTCATCGAATTCTGAGACCGTTTGAAAAATGGCCAATTTCCAGTCGATTGAAATCAACTGAAACTGGTCAAACACGTTTTCCTTTGCCACGCTCACATATTGATTCGAAAAATTATGAAACTTGAAACCTAGCAATAACTTTACATCCCGGACCCAACAAAACTGGTTTCATCGAAATCCGAGGTCGTTTGCAAAATGTCCATTTTTAAGGGCCTGAATTCCATAGCGACTATTCAGAATTTTCAACTGGACATATCTTTTTATTCCCGCTACGAACTTTTGATTTTTCGGATTCGTTGGAAAGATATTCACTATTAGATTCCATTATTTTTGGTTTCACTAAAATCCGGATTGTTTTGCACCCGATACATTCAATTGAAGTTTGAAATCGAATTATCGAACTACCGCGCCATTTTCAATTCTATTTATAATTATATATAAATATTTATATTCTAACGACGACGCGTACAATATATACGTTCGAATTATATTCCAAATAATTTTTCTCGTCGATATTATTTAAAATAGTTCATTTTAAATAATCAAAATTCGCTAAAATTGCCAAAATAAAAATTTTAAACTGGCCCAGATTTTCGGGTTGTTACAATCTCCCCCACTTAAAACTTTTCGTCCCCGAAAAGGAACAAAGTCGAAAGTGGTTTGATCAATCAACTCTACGCTCGATCAGGCTTCCATTCTCTAACTTTTCAGTTTCTGAGAATTTTCTAAAATTTCAAAAAATTTGGCTAACACCCTAAATTTTTGAAAAATTTCGCCATAACCTCCCCTGCACCGGGAGCATCGGGGAATTTCAAATAGCTTCCCCGGTCCTTCAGATCTCAAAAAGAAAAAGAAAAGCCAAGCGGCTAGCCAATAGGCTCATAAAATCATCATCACCCAAACAAAACAGTAAATTATGTAGTAAACATGTACCTATTTGTCGGGCAAACAAATTTTATTCTCTGCTCTAGCCTCCTTGCTATGACCTGTTCAATATAAGTATATGTATATACAAGAAAATGCAACCAATTTTAAATATAATTTAATATGTGATTCAGTTAGGCTAAATGGCTAAAAATTAGCAAACAAATAAACAAACTACCCAAACATCAATCAATTAGTGAATTAGAGTTTCAAATTCATAATTTTGATACATATACAAAAAATCATGTTTTTGATGCCAATTCACAACAATGGGTTCTAACTATATATAAGTTTTGGTTCTCACACCAGCCTAATGGAAATATATAGAAAATCACACCTTCAACTCTCGAACACTAATTCTGATGATGTAGCTACAATCATCAGAATCATCTTCGGGCGACTAGAGTGTGATTCTATATCTATCCAGTATATTAAAATTTCGAATACACGTGGATCAGACGTATACCCAAAATCTTTATATACTGCATTGTCCAAATCAATATAAATAAATAATCAAATACGAATAGTTGATTTAAATTTTCAAAACAAAAATTTGCTTTCACTTTTATTTATCAAAAACACTACTCTTCACACTCGTTCTAGGATACTACTGATCCCATCTCTAACGAGTCATTCCATTGGATATTACTAATCCAATATCTGATGAATTCTTTCGTATGGTTCTAATGTGCCTTGTTCTCTGCTTTGTAAACCAAAGCTCTGATACCAACTGTGACGGCAAAGAATTTCGCTCGGTCCGAACCAGTCGCTAAACCGACCCAGACCGTTCGAAACGCCCTATCGTTTGAGAACACGACAAATCAGAATGCATACAAAAGAATGTTTCATTGTATATTACAACAATGCACCAGAATACAAGAATATACAGAGTATAAACAAATAAATATTACACAGAAATATCAGAGATTACAATAAATTACATAGCAGCGGAAAAATAATACAATACACAACTAGAATGAGATATACGGATACAAAGCTTTCCGGATATCGTTCCAGCTGTAAACCAGGATCCTGTGAATATAAATCTACAAAACCAAAACTACTAGCTGCCCGTGTCAAAATAGGGGCACCCAGAGTTTAGGTTAAAACAATAAACTCCAGGTCAGTCATGGGACTGGTGTGAGAACTAAAACAGTTATAAATCTTTATTTTAAAGCTTAGGTAAATCAAGGGACCACGCCGTATAACACGGAACGGGTTTCCTCCCAAGAATACCAGTGCATAAAACAAACAGCGCAATGCTAAATAAAGAAAAATGAAGCTGTTATAAGACCCAGGTCCTATCACACAATGCAACGCAAGCCGGGGGATAGGGTTTTCCCTTATAACAGCCAAAGAATGCTTGATACGTTTAAAACAAATCGTTTGATACTATTATAAGTGCATAGTGTATAAAACAACTTCAAATCATAAGTATCAATCATAGGCGGCATGAATGACCCATACCACTATGTCGCCATATATAAGTTTACAATCAAAACCGCAAATGTCACGTATTTGGAAATTGGATTTCCTTCTATGAACCGAGGCAAAAGATAGTCCTCTACCGATTCGAGACGCTCTAGCCCGCCCCTCAGGACCCAGACTCAGGTGGGCCCTTGGATCCTCAGGGCCAGTCCACCGATGTGGATTAAACTTAAACCCTGGACATGCATTTCCCCGCCCTATGGGGCGTAAACGAGCCAACTAAATGACTCCATCGGTTCGAGAACGACCGATCAATCCGAGGCGCCTCGCAACAGCAACAACCACATAAGTCAAACTCGTCAGGGCGTGTAAAACCACTGACGCCACTTCTAGCTAGAAAGAAACGCATGCCCTCCCTGACGTCCTCTCCCGTTTTTGGTTCATACCGGGTGTGAAACTCGCGAAGTAAACGTTACACAAAGCTACGCCACAAAGGCCTTGCTTTGATCATCACCACAAGACTTTGCTTTTCAACAGAAGCCTCGATCAATTGCCACTTAGGCATGCCACACAGGCAATTCACTCCATGCGTTTGATATCCATCAATATATAACCCCTGAGCTCGTACGTCTCAGAGAAGGGCGTTAAGCAAGAGAATAAATTCTCCGCCGCCAAACAGATATATATTTAATAGAGATCAATCACACGGACTAAAATCCAATGTCAGACACACAGTCCATTTACAAGTCCGTCCTGGGTCTGAACGAAACCGGAGGCACCTAGTACCCCGCATATCCATCGATCTCCAAGTACGTCTGGACGATCACTAACTGTTTCCATCTTCTTGGGTGTACAGCCCAATCAAGATCATCAGTTATCACCCAAACGACGTGAAGACTTCTGGTCTTCGACCATCGTCTTCATCTTCGACTTATCGTCGTATCAGTTATTCAGAATGGGTTAAACCCGGTCTTTCCGAATAACTCCCGTATATTTTAAATAAGTGTTACACAAACATAACATACGCCTCATTCCAATTCATCAGTCACAAACCGTAAATTAATCAAGAGAATAATTCCCCAAATATTAGCCCCGAAGGCCGAAACCAACATCACATCAATATCCAGAAAACCATTCTGCTTGGCTATCCGACAGTTAGTTTCTAAATTTCACATTCATAGGGAAAGATTCCCATTAATTTTATCAAAGATAAATTCCTTGAATTTATTCTTTAATCAACTTTTGAATTTTGATTCAACTAGTCGGGATTTACGAAACTTACTGAAGTAATCATTTGTTTTAATTTCCCAATCCCAACCTATTCATCCCATGAAGTAAAACTGGTAATACTTCATATCTAACACCACGGTGTTATCGGTAAATTCAATTACCATTTCACGTTCAAATCTAATTAAAGATTTGACTATCGCCTGGAGCAAAACTGGTGATACTCCATTCTCGACCATTTCAATCTAATTAAAGATTCATTAAAACTCAACTTAGTTTTAATCGTTAACTGGGTTAAAGAATCCATGTCATTTAAAAACACAGTTCACAATAAACCCAAAATCACCTTCATTAATTATCAGGTTAAAGAACGAGTGTTATTTAAAACACTATCCACGATAAACCCAAAAATCAATATCAATTCAATTCCAATTAAATATTATTTAATTGGTACACTTCATTAAATCTAAATAAAAAGATTTAATCTTTTCTCTACTGGGTTCAAGAACAGTGTTAGTGAAGACACCATTCACGACAAACCCAAATCACATTCGATATTCAATACAAGGCTCTGAATAGAAAATATATCGGCTTATATTCAATATCAAATTCTACGACTAACAAATGTCGTATTGGAAATAACGATATAAATATATATCTTTCAAATTTCCATAACAACATCTGTATAATCACGAATTCCAACATTGAAATATTTCGAAGACAATTTCGATTCAAATCCACTCCAATGCAATCATTGGAAATTTTGGTTATTTTTAAAACCCTTTTCAAATTCAATTTATTTATTTAAAAATAAATAGAATTATAATTCTAGTTCAAAACTAGTTCATTTCGATAAAAATCTATTTTTATCCTTTTAAATATGGAGTTTTTCATCCCAATCCTTTCTAAATCATTTCTTATGATTTTACACAAATTATTACTATTTTTAATAATTTTATCAAGGCCCGTACAGTCGATTTCCATCAATGGCCATCGAACTGCACTTACAGCGACCTTTTTCAAATTTGATGTGGATGTAACTCCAAATCCAACCGTTAGATTTCAAATTTCTAATATTCGTTAGAAAGCTCTTTTCGATACGAACCCAACGGTTCCGGTTTTAGTAGAATCCGACGGTCGGATCTCCCGTAATGTCCGTTTGAAATAAATGGTCGAAATTCACGAACTGCCGCGGCGCGGCGCGTTCTATTCAGGCCATTATATTATATATATAATATATATAATATATATTTCATCGATTTCTATTTAAAACGAATTATATAAATAGTTTTAAATTCGTTTCAAAAGCAATTTCAACTTTCATTTCAATTCGAATCAAAATTGAATTCTTCTTTATAAATTCGTTTTAAAATTCATTTCTATTCAATTCAAATTTTAATTCAATTTGAATTCATTTCAATTCGCTTTCAATTCAATTCGAATTCGTTTTCAATTCAATTCATTTCGAAATCGTTTCCAATTCAATTCATTTCGAAATCGTTTTCAATTCAATTCATTTCGAAATCGTTTTCAATTCAATTCATTTCGAAATCGTTTTCAATTCAATTCATTTCGAAATCGTTTTCAATTCAATTCATTTCGAAATCATTTTCAATTCAATTCATTTCGAAATCGTTTTCAATTCAATTCATTTCGAAATCGTTTTCAATTCAATTCATTTCGAAATCGTTTTCAATTCAATTCATTTCGAAATCGTTTTCAATTCAATTCATTTCGAAATCGTTTTAAATATCGTTCACGTCAAAATGGCGTCAATCTAATCAACACGGCTTCATAAATTTCTATTTCAAATATTTTATTTCAAATATTTCTTTTTCAAAATAGTTGTTATTATCAAAATATTTCGTTCAACACATGACCAATCTCAAAGGATGAGTACTGTCAACACATGAACCGTTATTTTATATCGATAAAGATGTAAATTTTATTACTAAAATATTTCGTTCAACACATGACCAATCTCAATGGATGAGTACTGTCAACACATGAACTTTTATTTTATAATATTCTTTATTTTCTAAATTGGAATGAGGCCCAATCAATCACCATATAATGTTAATTATATGGATTTTCATACAACACATGTATATAATAGCATTGAAAAATAATCAACCATCAACCAAAGTGCACTACACTGTATAAGCATCAAATATAGACATTTAACTCTTATAGCAGCTTGTCAATCAATCGATCGACATATTTAATCAATCAGGATGAGTGAACTTCAAGTTTCATCCCAACACCCGTGTGGGGTTGCAAACAATCAAACAAATATTTTATTCGTGCAGTTGGGCGATGTGTAAAATTTATCGTCCCAATCAATGTCCTTCAAATAGGTGTACATAAACAAACCGTCTGGTTTGTAAATGAATATTTATTTATTCACATTCATGTTAAAAATTATATTTTTAACGATAAAACATTTTATTCCAACATATGAATTTCTATTCAGTTCATTCTTTAAATAAAATGGTATTTTTATTTTTCTAACACATTTTAGAAAATTTCAGCGGCATAACGGCACGATACTAGAAACGGGACAAGGCCTAGCCTTATCCCCGGTCTAGTGAAGGCCCACGCCATTCACACATCAATCAAATTCACCAAACAATTCAATTTCAAATCAAATCATCAAACTAATCTATGCAACCAAACAAACAAGTCCATGGTCTGTGGACGATTGTGTCGGGTGCTACTAAGCACCGTCTGCATCCTAGTATATATATATATATAAAACTAGAAAAAGAAATTGAAAGGTGAGAAATTCTCACCATTAGCTATCCAATTATCTTGAATCTTCTTTTGCAGAATTCTTCGTCGACCTCGCCTTTTTGTCGCTTTCGCCCGTATTCTCTACATATGTAAAAAAACGAATTTTTACGATGCTATTCAATATATAAAAATATGATTTTTTACTTCTCCTTTCAATATATAAAAAATCTGATTTTTACTTCGACTTTCAATATATAAAAATCTGATTTTTATTTTGAAGTTCAATATATAAAAATCATATTTTTATTTCGCCATTCAATATAAAAAAACTAATTTTTATTCTTCGCTTTCATATATAAAGATCTAAATTTTCTTCTATGTAAACAATATAAAGATCATATTTTTATTTCGATTTAAACAATACAAAAATTATATTTTTATATTCAAAGCAAATTCATTTTTAAAAACCATAGTTTTATATTCAAAGCAAATTCATTTTTAAAAACCATAGTTTTATATTCAAAGCAAATTCATTTTTAAAAACCATAGTTTTATATTCAAAGCAAATTCATTTTTAAAAACCATAGTTTTATATTCAAAGCAAATTCATTTTTAAAAACCATAGTTTTATATTCAAAGCAAATTCATTTTTAAAAACCATAGTTTTATATTCAAAGCAAATTCATTTTTAAAAACCATAGTTTTATATTCAAAGCAAATTCATTTTTAAAAACCATATTTTTTATATTCAAAGCAAATTCATTTTTAAAAACCATATTTTTTTCATGCTAAGTATATAAACTGATTTTTATTTAACTAATTACTTTAAATAAAAATACAAATAAAACTCATCCCCTTTCTCGTCAAAGAAGATCCAAATCAGCACAGCGGGGGCATCGAAGCTCGCTGGTGGCTTCAGGGTTAGAGGCGAGCACTTGGAAAAGAAAAAAAAATGATTTTTAAATAGAGAAGGGGCCTACAACGTACGATGGGTGGCTAAGGGGTGGCGCTGGCGTCAGGGAGTGGCGCAGCGGGGTGGTGGCGGAAGCTAGTGGCGGCGGCAGGTCAATGGTGGGCGGTGGTTGCGGATTCAAGGGTTGTGGAGTTTTGAGGGATTCGTGGCCTTCGATGGAGAGGGGGTCGAAGCGACGGGGAGGAGGAGAGGGGGAGAGGGGACTCCAACGGCGGGCGGCGGTCATGGGGCGGGCGGAGGCGTCGTGGCGGCTTCGATTTGAAAGCGGCCCGGGTTTTTTTTTTATTTCGATCCAAGACAGAATAGAAAAAGAAAAGAGGGTAGGGGTTTTTATAGAATTTTATATTATTTAATTATTAAATTTTATAAAAGCATCTTTTTATTTCTAACTCGAAATCAAGCCCACCGACTATCGTCCATAGCGTTTTACCCCCATTCCAAACACAATGGGATATGTATCGAAAGATGATTCGATCGTTTCGATCTGTTTCCGTTGAATTTACATTTAAATCACTATATTGAATTTTAAGCATACATTTCAAATTACCGGGGCCACATACTAACTCTAAAAATTCCAGAAAAATATTTTCTAGTTTCGTATTGACGATACGGTCCTAACAAAACTAGTTTCGTCGAATTCTGAGACCGTTTGAAAAATGGCCAATTTCTAGTCGATTGAAATCAACTGAAACTGGTCAAACACGTTTTCCTTTGCCACGCTCACATATTGATTCGAAAAATTATGAAACTTGAAACCTAGCAATAACTTTACATCCCGGACCCAACAAAACTGGTTTCATCGAAATCCGAGGTCGTTTGCAAAATGTCCATTTTTAAGGGCCTGAATTCCATAGCGACTATTCAGAATTTTCAACTGGACATATCTTTTGATTCCCGCTACGAACTTTTGATTTTTCGGATTCGTTGGAAAGATATTCACTATTAGATTCCATTATTTTTGGTTTCACTAAATCCGGATTGTTTTGCACCCGGTACATTCAATTGAAGTTTGAAATCGAATTATCGAACTACCGCGCCATTTTCAATTCTATTTATAATTATATATAAATATTTATATTCTAACGACGACGCGTACAATATATACGTTCGAATTATATTCCAAATAAATTTTCTCGTCGATATTATTTAAAATAGTTCATTTTAAATAATCAAAATTCGCTAAAATTGCCAAAATAAAAATTTTAAACTGGCCTAGATTTTCGGGTTGTTACAACAACCCAAAATCACATTCCATTAATTATCGGGTTAAAGAACAAGTGTTATTTTAAAACACTGTTCACGATAAACCCAAAAATCAATACCAATTCGATTCCAATTAAATATTATTTAATTGGTACACTTCATTAAATCTAAATAAAAGATTTAATCTTTTCTCAATTGGGTTCAAGAACAGTGTTAATAAAGACACCATTCACGACAAACCCAAATCACATTTGACATTAAATACAAGGCTCTGAATAGAAAATATACCGGCTTATATTCAGTATCAAGTTCTACGACCAACAAATATCGTATTGGAAATAACGATATATATATATATATATATATATATATATATATATATATATATATATATATATATCTTTCAAATTCCCATAACAATATCTGTATCCTCACGAAATCCAACATCGAAATATTCCGAAGACAATTTCGATTCAAATCCATTCCAATATAATTATTGGAAATTCTGGTTATTTTCAAAACCATTTCAAATCCAATTTATTTATTTAAAAATAAATAGAATTATAATTCTAGTTCAAAACTAATTCATTTCGATAAAAATCTATTTTTATCTTTTCAAATATGGAGTTTTTCATCCCAATTTTTCACAAATCATTTCTTATGATTTTACACAAATTATTACTATTTTTAATAATTTTATCAAAGCCCATACAGTCGATTTCCATCAACGGCCATCGAACTGCACTTACAGCGAACTTTTTCAAATTTGATTTGGACATAATTCCAAATACAACCATTAGATTTCTAATTTCTTACATTCGTTAGAGAGCTCTTTCCGATACGAACCCAACGGTTCCGGCTTTAGGAGAATCCGACGGTCGGATCTCCCGCAATGTCCGCACGAAGTCAATGGTCGAAATTCACGAACTGCCGCGGCGCGACGGGTTCTATTTAGGACATTATATTATATATAAAATATATATAACATATATTTCGCCGATTTCTATTTAAAACGAATTTTATAAATCATTTTAAATTCGTTTTCGAAACGATTTCAACTTCATATTCAATTTCAAATCAAAAATGAATATTCCAGTATAAATTCGTTTTAAATCCATTTCAAATCAATTTCAATTCAAATCGATTTCAATTCCATTTCAATTCGTTTTAAATTCAATTTCAATTCAATTTCTATTCGAATTCATTTATATTCAATTTCAATTCGAATTCATTTATATTCAATTTCAATTCGAATTCATTTCTATTCTTTTCAAAATATCAGATTTTAAAATCACTTTCGATATTCATTATAAAATGAATAAAATCGATATAAATATCGTTCACGTCAAAATGGCGTCAATCTAATCAACACGGCTTCATATATTTCTATTTTCAAATATTCTATTTCAAATATTTCCTTTTTTTTCAAATATTTCTTTTTCAAATATTTCTATTTCAAAACTGGAATGTGGCCCAATCAATTACCATATAATGCTAATTATATGGATTTTCTACAACACATGTATACGCTAACAAAGATGAATAATCAACCATCATCCAAAGTGCATTCTACGCTGTATAAGCGTCGAATATAAATATTCAAAGCTTATAACAGTCTGTCAATCAATCGATCGACATACAACTAAATAATCGGGATTAGTGTACGTCAAATATCATCCCAATACCCGTGTGGGGTTTCAAACAGTCAAACACAGATTTTATTTGTGCAGTTGGGCGATGTGTAAAATTTATCGTCCCAATCAATATCAGTCAAATGTGTGTATATAAACAAATCGTCTGATTTGTTTATTTTTATTTCCGTTCATATATACGTTAAAAATTCTATTTTTAACTATAAAATATTTTTAACTATATAAATATTTTATTTCATTTCACATCACATCACACAATCAACTACACATCAAAATCAAACAAACAAGCATACAAGCCGTCCATGGTCTGTGGACGACGGGTGTCGGGTGCTACTAAACACCCTCTGCATCCTAGTATATATTTACAACTAGAAAATTAAAATTAAAAGGTGAGAAGTTCTCACAGAATAGCTAAATCAAACGCCTCGACTCTTCTTTGTAGAAATCTTCGCCGTTCTCGCCTCTTGTCACTTTCTTTGCCCGTATCCTCTTCATATATAAAAATCACATTTTTACTTCGCTATTCAATATATAAAAATCGAATTTTTACTTTTCTATTCAATATATAAAAATCGAATTTTTACTTTTCTATTCAATATATAAAAATCGAATTTTTACTTTGCTATTCAATATATAAAAATCGAATTTTTACTTCGCTATTCAATATATAAAAATCGAATTTTTACTTTGCTGTTCAATATATAAAAATCGAATTTTTACTTTGCTATTCAATATATAAAAATCGAATTTTTACTTCGCTATTCAATATATAAAAATCGAAATTTTACTTCGCTATTCAATATATATAAATCGAATTTTTACTGCAAATACATTCCTGTAAAAATCGTAACTTTGTTTTAATAAAAATCATAACATTGTTTTAATAAACATCATAACACTGATCTATGCTTTATACATAAGAAAAATGATTTAAAACAATATTTTGTATAAATAAAAACTCACATTCTCCTGTCAAAATCGGTTCTTGGATGGATGGGACCTCACAGTGGCCAGTGGCGGTCAGTGGAGGGTGCTGCCAGCGGTGGGAACCCGGCCAAGGCGGCGACGGTCTTCTTCGATGGTGGGTGATTCAGGGGTCTCGCGGATAACGAGAGAAGGGGGAGAAGAAGGGATCGTCGGAGGGGGTGCCCGAGGAGAAGGCGGAGGCTGGGGATGCAGTGTCGGGGTCTCGGCGTGGTTGGGGAGCGTCGGCGTCAAGGTCGACGACGAGATCTGGAGTTTGTTTTTTTCCTTTTTTTTCTCTTGAATGAACTCGAAACGGGGGGGGGGGGGGGGGATATGTGCAAAGGAGGGGTATTATATTTATTATTTATTTATTTGTTTATTTATTTATTTTCAAAAAGCAACTTTTTATTTCGAACTCGAAATCAAGCCCACCGCCTATCGTCCATAGCTAATTACCCCCATTCCGGATACAATGGGATATGTATCGTAAGCTGATTCGATCGTTTCGATCAGTTTCCGTCAAAATCAAAATATAAATCTATATATTGAATTTGATCGCACATTTCAATTTACTGGGGCCACATACTAACTATAAAAATTACAGAAAAATTATTTCTAGCTTCGTATTGACGATACGGTCCCAACAAAACTAATTTCGTCAAATTCTGAGACCGTTTGAAAAATGGCCATTTTCCAATCGATTAAAATCAACTGAAATTGGTCAAACGTGTTTTCCTTTGCCACGCTCACATATTGATTCGAAAAATTATGAAATTTGAAACCTAGCAATAACTTTACATCACGGATCCAACAAAAGTGGTTTCGTCGAAATCCGAGGTCGTTTGCAAAATTTCCATTTTTAAGGGCCTGAATTCTATAGCGACTATTTAGAATTTTCAACTGGACATATCTTTTGATTCCCGTTATGAAATTTTGATTTTTCGGATTCTTTGGAAAGATAGTCACAATTAGATTCCATTATTTGTGGTTTCACTAAAATTCGGTTTGTTTTGCACCCGGTACATTCATTTGAAGTTTGAAATCAAATTATTGAACTACCGCGCCATTTTCAATTCCTTTTATAAATATAAATAATTATTTATATTCTAACGACGAACTATATAATAGATACGTTCGAATTCTATTCAAAATAAATTTTCCGTCGTTATTATTTAAAATAATTCATTTTAAATAATCAAAATTCGCTAAATTGCCAAAATAAAAATTTTAAACTGGCCCAGATTTCCGGGTTATTACATCGGTCCTTTTGCAATGTCTTCAATCTCTTCAACTTTTCGTCGTATCATTTATTCAGAATGGGTTAAAACCGGTCTTTCCAAATAACTCGTGTATCTTATAATCAAGTGCTATAACAACACATCATACGCCTCATTCCAATCCAGAATATTCTTTTATTCCAATATTCTTTTCCTTTGGGAAAGGTTCCCAAAGATTTTATCAAAGATAAATTCTTTAAATTTATTCTTTAATCTTCCTTTGAATATCATTTCTAAACCAAATTAATTTTTATCAGGTAGTCGGGATTAGCGAACCTTACCGAAGTAATCATTTGTTTATTTTCCCAATCCCAACCTATTCATCCCATGGATCAAAATGGGTAATACTCCATATCTAACACAACAGTGTTATCGGTAAAAACTAATTACCATTTCACATTCAAATCAAATTAAAGATTTAACTATCATTTGGAGCAAAACTGGTGATACTCCATTCTCGATTATTTTCTTGAGTTAATAATTTTATTTATCACATTCACTTTTCAATCTAATTAAAGATTCATTAAAACTCCACTTAGTTTTAATCTTCCCAAAAATCAATATTAATAATTATTTAACTTTAAGAAATCCAATATGCCGCATCGAAAATCTATACCGTACCATTGATTTTTGCCGATATATAACCTCTGAGCTCGTAAGTTTCAGAGAAGGGTGTTAAGCAAGAGAATAAATTATCTGCCACCAAACAGATATATATTTAGCAGAGATCAACGAATACATTATTGAAATACAATGCTAGACATGTAATCCTGTCTTTAACTGGGTTAAAATACCAATGTCATTAAAAACACGGTTCACGATAAACCCAAAATCACATTCCACTAACCATGGAATCTTCACGGAAACAGATCAATATATATCGATATCAATTTCCGTATCTGACTAATAATATAAATGGAATAACGACAAAGCCTTTTAAATTCCATATATATTAACAGTCTTCCTTCACAGAAGCTCATCCGGATTATTACCAAATCGAATTCCGTTCAATTCCAATTTAATATATTAAATTGGAAATCTTTACTTTGGAAAATTCCATTAATCTTAATTAAAAGATTATAAATTCCAAATCATATTCTTCACTGTTAATTGGGTTAAAGAACAAGTGTTATTTAAAAACACCGGTCACAATAAACCTAAAAATCCAATTCTTTTATTCCATTCCAATTAAATATTAATTAATTGGAAAACTTCACTAAATCTTAGTTCAAAGATTTATTCTTTTCTCAACTGGGTTTAAGAATAGTGTTAATGAAGACACCATTCACAACAAACCCAAAATCCAATTTGATATCAAACACAAGGCTTTGAATAGAAAATATATCGACTTATATTCAATATCAAATTCTGAAACCAACGGATATCGTATTGGACTAACGATATACATATATCTTCCAATTTCTTCAACAATATCCATATAATCACAAAATCTAATATCGAAACATTCCGACTATTATTTCCATTCCAATTCATTCATTAGAAATTTCTGGTTATTTCAAAACCATTTTCAAATTCAATTTATTTATTTCTAAAAGTAAATAAATTATTATTCTAGTTAATAACTAGTTCATTTCAATAAAAATATATTTTTATCTTTTCAAAACTATAATTTTTCATCAAAAATCTTTCCAGATCATTTATTATGATTTTACATATTTTTTTTTCATATTTTTAATAATTTTATTATCGTCCGTACAGTCGGTTTCCAATAACGGCCACAAAACTGCATCCATAGCGACCTTTTTTGAAATTGATTTGGACATATCTCCAAATCTAACCGTTAGGTTTTAAATCTCTTATATTCATTGGAAAGTTTTTTTCGATACGAACCCAATGGTTTTGGTTTTAGGAGAATCCGATGGTCGGATCTCCCGTAACATCAGTTTGAAGTTAATGGTCGAAATTCGCGAACGGTCGCTGCGCGGCGCATTCTATTCAGGCCAATATATATATATATATATATATATATATATACATATTATATATTTTGTCGATTTCCATTTAGAAAGAATTTTATAAATTGTTTTAAATTCATTTCAAAAATGATTTCCACTTCCATTTCAATTTTAAATCAAAATTGAATATTCCATTATAAATTCGTTTTAAATTCATTTCAAATCGATTTCAATTTTATTTTCAAATTCAAATCAAAATTGAATATTCTATATAAATTCGTTTTAAATTCATTTCAAATCGATTTCAATTCCATTTCGATTCGTTTTAAATTCATTTCAAATCAATTTCAATTCAAATTGATTTCAATTCCATTTCAATTCATTTTAAATTCAATTCAAATCGATTTCAATTCCATTTCGATTCGTTTTAAATTCATTTCAAATCGATTTCAATTTTATTTTCAAATTTAAATCAAAATTTAGTTTTCCCTATCATTTAAATATTAAAATGATAATATTTTCAAAATATCAGATTTTGAAAGCACTTTCCGATATTCATTATAAAATGAATAAGATCGACAAAATTCTTGTTCGTGTTAAAATGGCGTTTAACTACTTAACACAGCTTCACATTTCAATATTCACTGAATATCATTTTAAAATATTCGTTAATTCTGAACTTGAATAACACTCAATCATTTATCATATAATTTTATTTATATGGATTTCAACATCATATATATACAACAATAACGATAAGCAATCACTAAAAATTCAAACATCATCAAGAGTGCATTCTACAACTGTATAAGCAATACAATAAATAACTAACGCTTACAGGCTGTCAACCCATCGTTTGACATACCATTAATTTATTGGGATCAGTGTATTTCAAATATTATCCGAATACCCATGTGGGGTTTTCAAACAACAAATACTGTTTATTATTTGTGCAGTTGGGCGATGTGTAAAATTTATCGTCCGAATCCATATCCGATAAATAAGTGTAGATAAACAAACCGTCTGGTTTGTAAATGAAAATTTATTTTATTTCATGATAATATATATATATATATATATATATATATATTCATATAAATAATTTCATATATACAACAATACAGTCAATTACAATCCCAATCATAATCTACACAAACAATACAATCAAACAAGTCGTCCATTGTAATAACCCGGAAAATCCGGACTAGTTTAAAATTTTCAAATTGACTAAAATATTGGATTTTAGTTATTTAAAATAAATTATTTTAAATAATAATGATGAAAATTATGTTTGAATCGATGTTTGAAAGTAAATATAATTATTTTAAATTATAAACAAGGCCTGAAATGGCGCGGTAGTTTCAAAAATTGAATTCAAATTTTGACTGACTGTACCGGGTGCAAAATAAAATGGATTTTAGTGAAACTAAAAATATTTAAATCTGTTAGGGAATATCTTTCTAATGAATCTGAAAAATTGAAGTTTCATAGCGGGGATAAAAATTTATGGCCAAATGAATTTTTAGAAAGGTCGCTATAGAGAATATATCGCCCTAGAAAATAGACATTTTGCAAACGACCTCAGAATTCGACGAAACCACTTTTGTTGGATACTGGATGTCAAATTATTACTAGATTTCAAATTTCATAATTTTTGAAGTTAATATGTGAGCGTGGCAAAAGAAAATGTGTTCAGTGAATTTCTGTTAAATTGGATCGACCAGAAAATGGCCATTTTTCAAACGGTCTCAGAATTTGACGTAACTAGTTTTGTTGGGGCCGGACCGTCAAAACATAGCTAGATTTATTTTTCTGGAATTTTTGGGATTAGTATGTGGCCCCGACAAATTGAAATGTATGTTCAAATCGAATATTGAATATTTTATATTTTAATTTGAAGAAAAACTAACTGTAACAGTCGAACGGGCCTATGAAACATATCTCATTATGTTCGAAATGGGGGTATTTAGCTAGGACGACCGTTGTTGGGTTTGGATTGGAGCTAGTATGTGAAGAGGGGTATTTTAGAATTTTGAAAATATATAAATAAAAAAGAAAAATCCTATTGGCCACCACCCTTTTCTCTCTCCCCGACTTTACTCCAGGCGATGGCGGAAAGCTGTTCAATCCTTCCGCCGAAAGCTGTTCAATCCTTCCGCCCTCTTTTTCTTCAAATCCACACAACAATACCCCTTGCTCCTTTGGAGTATTTTGTAGAGGGCAGCACGAGCTTCAAATCTATATAAGGTTTGGATTTTTTTCGTTCAGCGTTCAAGGAGTTTTGACCCTGGGAAGATCCGCCGTTTCGAGCCATATTAAGCCTCCACCACCGCGCCGAGTTGAGCGCCACCACCCTCGTTCTGAGCGCCTCTCCAAGCTTTTCGCCGCTGCGAAGGCCGATCGTCGAATCACTGCGCGATTGGATCGAAATTCCTAAACCTAGTTTTGAACATTTCAGAAAGGTAACAGTTTAAATTATTTTTAACTATTCTATAGCACTTCTAAGCACTATGGTTTATGATTTCACAATAAAAATCGCATCTTTTTCGTTTCTTGTCGAAATCCAGTGAAATAAGAGACAGTGGACTCGTGTGGACGTCCTCTACATTCTAGAAGAGACGAGATATTTTTCTGAGCCTTCTGCTATTTTTGGTGGAAAGGAACCCAATGTGAGATTTCTGAATTATAAACAATATGGAAAACAACGATGTATAAATTATATGGTCGTTGTATGAGTTATATAAGCGTTGTACACCTCATGTATAAGCGTTGTATAAGTTATATGTTCGATGTATAAGTTATATATGTGTTGTTAAAATTATATATGCATTGAAATGATTGAAATGAAGTGAAATGAAATTGAAATATATTTATATATGTATATATATATATACTCCCCTCGTCCACAGACCATGGACGATATTTATTGGTTGTGATATTGATTGGATTATTGGTTGATGTGAAATTTGGTGAAAATCATGAATGACTAATTGTGGTGGAAAAATACCTGTTTGTGGTTGAGAATTATTTTGGATGAAACCACATAGGATTAGTTGGTGGAAAAGAAAAATAAACATATTCATCTGCGTACGAACTAGATATTGAAAATCCCCATTGTCAAAAACTGCGAGGTTTTAAGGTAGAGCGAGGAGTCGTATTAGGGACGGTCCCGGTTTTAACTACCCTGCCGTTATGCTGCCAAAATTTTCAATAATATTCATGTGTTAGAATTATTTTCATGTGTTGAAAACTATATTCATGTGTTGAATAGAAATTCATTTGTTGAGTAGAAATTTATGTGTTGAATGAAGTTCATGTGTTGAATAAATTCTTTGAAATATAAACATAACATTTTTATTATATATATAGACTATATAAAATATTAGTATTTTAAATAAATTGTTTTAACACCAAGAATAACAATTTTTACCTTATGTATGAACTATATAAAATAATCGTGTTTTGAAATAAATTGTTTTGCAATGAAAATCACATTTTATTATATACGAAACTATATAAAATATTCATGTGTTGAAAATAGGATTAGAACGATAAAAATCATATTTTTATCGTATGTGTGAAGTCGAAAACATTCATGTGTTGAATATTTAGATTAAACAATAAAATCTACATTTTTATTGTGAAAATGAAGTGCTAAAAATATTCATGTGTTGAATAAATATTTTGATGATAAAAAATCATTTTTATCAAATATATAAGTGAAGATGTTTTTGAAATCGAAGAAAGAATTATATATATATATAATTAAAATAAATGGAATAACGAAGCTGCAGTTTGTATTTTGAAACTGTGATTTCAAAGGATTAGTGCGGGAGATCCGACCATCGGATTTTCCCGAAACCGAAACCGTTGGGTTCGCTTTGGAAATATCTTTCCAAAGACACCCACTTTGTGAAGATCCAACGGTTGGATTGTCTGGAATGTTTAATTCAAATCTGAAGAAAAACAGCACCAGAGTCGATTATATTTTTATATATATATAAATATAATTAAATTAAATCGAATAACGATGCTGCAGTTCGTATTTTGAAATCCTAACTTCAAATGATTAGTGCAGGAGATCCGATCGTCGGATTTTCCCGAAACTGAAACCGTTGGATTCGTATTGAAAAGATCTTTCTAATGATATAAAATTTGTGAAGATCCAACGGTTAGATTTTCAGATATGTGAATATCAAATATGAAGTAAAATAGCGCCACGGCCGCGTTATGGCCTGAAGCGTCGTTTGAATGAATTGGCTATTTTTAAATAAATAAAAATAGTGATAAATCGTGATAAAACATTATAAATGATATGGAATGGAAATAAACTGAATTTGCTCAGTTTATGTGATATTTGATGGTTGAATGTGTTTGGTGTGAAAATTACATTAAAGAACAGAATTAGTGGTATCGAATAATTTAACCATTGAAATGAATTGATTTGAAATTCTAAATGTACGTGAATTATTTGAAAAGGCCGAGTTAATTCTCATTTCAAATAATTGATTGACGAGTGAAAGTCGAAGATATGAAGACGGTGCAAGACCGATGATCTTCACGTCAAATGGAGGGGTGCTACTGATGTTCATGATAGGAGTAGCTAACTTGAAGGTCTTGAAGTAGTAGTCGTCCGGACGTACTTGTTGATTGTACATAAATGCGAGGTATTGAGTGCCTCCGGTTTCGTTCAGACCCAGAAAGAACTTGTAAATGGACTGTGTGTCTGACATTGGATTTTTTTCTATGCTGATTGATCTCAATTAAATATATATCTGTTTGGCGGTGGAGAATTTTGTTTTCTTTCTTAACGCCCTTCTCTGAGACGTACGAGCTCAGAGGTTATATATCGATAGAAATCAGTCGCATGGAGTGAAATGCCTATGTGGCATGCCTAAGTGGCGTATGATCAAGGCTTCTATTGAAAAGCAAAGTCTTGTGGTTGATGATCAAAGCACGGCCTGTGTGGCATAGCTTTGTGTATAGCATTGTTTTGCGAGCCTCACACCACGGTATGAGCCAGAAACGGGAGGACTTCAGGGGGGACATGCGTTTCCTTCTAGCTAGGAGTGGTGCTTTGGGTTTTGCACGCCCGGGTATTTTACTTATGTGGATGATGGAAAGCGAGGCCTCGGTTGATTCAGTCTCTTCAGAGCCGATGGTGTGGTCAGATATGACCAGTTTACGCCCTATAGGGAGGGGAAATGCAGTGTTCAGGCATTTTAATCCACATCGGTGGACCGACCCGACGATCCATGGCTTGCCTGAGACATGGGCTAGATTGTCTCGAATTCGGTAAGGACTATTTTTTGCCTTGGTTCATGGTGGAAATCCAATTTCCAAATACGACACTGTGCGGTTTTGATTATATATATATATATATATATATATATATATATATATATATATATATATATATATATGGTGATATGGTGTATGGTACCCATGCCGTCTATGATTGATAATTATGATTGAAATTGTTTTTGAAATATATATACACTAGCAATAATATTAAATGATTTGTTTTGCTCGTATCAAGCATATTTTGGCGATTATAAGGTAAAACTCTATCCTCTGGTTTGTGTTGCATTGTGTGATGGGAACTAAGTCTTATAATGGTTTCATTTTTATAAAAAGCATTGCGATGTTTAAAAGATTTACTTGTTTTAATGCATTGGAAATCCGATGGAGTAAACCCGTTCCGCGAAAGTGGCGTGGTCCTGTGATTAGCTATATTGGAAAATGTGTTAAGTAGATTTCTCATAACAGTCCCATGACTGACTGGTAGTTTGTTTCACTTGCAAACTCGGGTGCCCCTATCTCTACACGGGCAGCCTTGTATTCAGGTTTTAGCAGGCTCTTTCAGGATAGCTGGAGCTGAAGATGGTTTCTATCATTTATCTCTTTTTATGCTGTTCAGCTCCTATTGTACATATTATGTTTTTTCCCACTGTAGACATTTATGTATAACTGAATTGTATTTTCTACTAAGTATGATCCTGTATACTGTATAACTCTGATGATTATGTTTATCCAGTGTATTCTATTGTACATTATCTGGTGTATTTATTTATTTCTATTCTGCTGTTTTCTGTTTATGTGTTATATTCGAAAGATTACCCTTGTCGCCATCTTATGGGGTTTAGGGTTGTCACAAACGTGGTATAAGATCTTTTGTTAAGATTAGTTCTGGAATATAACATACTAACGAATTCATCAGAAATAGAACCAGTAGTGTTCTAGGACGAGTAACTCATTACAGATAGGATCGGTAATATCCTAGTATGAGTATAGCAGAATGAAATATACCTCGATAGATGCATTTACATTCAAGTATATGTTTCTATGCTTTATAATCTCTTTTCTGTTGACCTGACACTTGGTCTGCTATTTGCAGAAGTACTAGAAAATGAGTGACAGAAACAGAAGATGTAATACTGACCCAGATATAGAAGCTATATTTATGAAATATAGAAATCTGGGTGGAGTACCGTTCTTAGGTAATGAATATATTATTCAAACACAAGCATGGGTGCGCTCTACTGAGAAAATCTTTGAAATTTCAAACCTGAGGGATGACCAGGAAAGATTTATAGCATCTTGGGCACTCAAAGACGAGGATTTTTTCTGGTGGGATTCGATTGTTAAAGATAATCTAGAAGGTGATATCATCTGGGATGGATTCAAAGAGCTTTTCAGTGAAAAATTTATTCCTCTAGAAGCAACTGAGCGATTATGTAATGAATTCTACTATTTGATACAAGGAGATATGAATATCCCAGAATATCATAAGCTATTCAATGAACTTTCTCATTTTGCCCCTCATTTAATTCAAGATCCAAAGAGGAAGAATCTGAGGTTTATTAATGGTCTTCAAATAAAATACCAGAATAAATTAATGGGGCATGTGAAGCTTCCTTTTTCTGAAATGATATACATGGCTTATTAGTATGAAGATCTAAATAATTGAGGTCTTTTAGTGGATGAAGAGGAAGTCAGTTCGAGCAACAAAAGGAAATTTGAAGCTGATAGCCCAGAGGCGAGTACACAGCCTAAGGCCAGTATGAAGTCTAAGTTCAGAAAGAAGCCTAGATTCAAGAAGACAAGGGCTAAGTCCGAGGAAGGACCAGTGACGACCGCCATATGCAATAACTGCAAGAAGCCAGGGAATTTTCAAGGGAATTGCAAATCCTCGAAAAGGGAAAGAAATGTTGGGTCGAAATCCAAGGGCAAGTTCCAAGAGAAAAGAAAATGCAGTCTTTGCCATCGGGCTGGTCATATAAAGCGGGAATGCCGGTTATTGAAGAAATCTGAAAAGGGTTAGGTAAATAAAGTTGCAGAAGTTCCTTCATCCTTACCCGGTCAGGAAAGGCCAGATGATTTAGAAGGAACGCTTACTTTCAGAGATATTCCAGTTAAAGTATTGTTTGATACAGACGCATCGCGAAGCTTTGTTGCAAAGAATGCGGTTAAGAAACTGGATTTGAATTTGAAAAGGCTCAAAACACCTATGACTGTTCATAATCCGGTTGGGGGCTCCCTTGATCTTGATTGGGTTTGTGGAGTGCCTGTCTCTTTTTCCCAGTATCGTTTCCCTACTATCGCGGTTGTCATGAATTTTACAGAGTTTGATCTGATTCTGGGAATGGATTGGTTAACCAAATATGAAGCTGAGGTTAAATGCGCCGATAGAGTCGTAAGGGCGAAGATTAAATCAGGAAACTATATAACCATTCCATGTGAAGGCCTGAATTCTGATAGAAAAGATTTCTGGGTAGCTTTAGATGTTTCCCCTGCTCAAATAGAACCTGTTCCTGTCGTTCCGGAGAATATTTCGGTCGACATTGCAAATATTCCTATCATCTAGAACTATGCGGATGTGTTCGAAGAAGTTGTTAGCTTACCTCCGCAGAGAGAAATTGATTTTAAAATCTCTTTAGTTCCAAATGCAAGGCCAGTAGTTCACGCTATTCGAAGAATGAACTTGAAAGAGAAAGAAGAGTTAGACAATCAAACTAGACAGCTAGTATGGAAAGGTCTGATCAGACCTAGTTTCTCTAATTGGGGAGTAGCTGTGGTGTTTGTCCCAAAGTCGTACGGTATTCTCAGACTATCTGTGGATTATCGTGACTTAAATAAGCAGACGCTGAAGAACAAATATCCATTGCCGCAGATTGACGATTTGCTGGATCGATAGAATGGCGCACAAGTATTTTCCCGAATGGACCTAGCTATAGGTTTTCATCAGCTTCGTATTGCCGAAGAGTGTGTTCTTTTAACAGTGTTCAGGGGTCCAGACTTATTCTACGAGTGGTTAGTAATGTCGTTCGGCTTATGTAACGCTCCAGCTTATTTTGTCGATCTAATGAACCGGGTATTCAGAGGAGTATTGAATAAATTTGTTCTGGTTTTCATTGATGATATACTGATCTTCTCTAAATCAGAAAGCGAGCATGAAAAACATTTGGAACAAGTGTTAGAAATTCTCAGAAAGAATGTTTTGAAAGAAAAAATTTCCAAATGTATATTATGGCAAGAAGAAGTCAAATTTCTTGGCCACGTCGTGTCAAAAGAAGGAATTTCAGTGGATCCCAGTAAAATCACTGCTATTCAGAATTGGAAACAGCCTCGTACGCCCACAGAAGTCAGAAGTTTTCTCGGGTTGGCCAGTTATTATCGGAAGTTCGTTAAGAATTTTTCAAGGATATCCAGTCGCTTAACGAAGCTTACTAAGAAACATTCAAGATTCACCTGGACTCCTGAATGTGAGGCAGCTTTCCAGGAGCTGAAGTTAAAATTGACGACTGCTCCAGTGCTCACAATTATTGATGACAACCACGATTTAAAAATCTGGACCGATGCTTCTAAAGAAGGCCTTGGCGTAGTGTTAATGCAAAGAGGCCATGTAGTCGCTTATGCTAGCCGTCAATTGAAACCACATGAAAAGAATTATGTTACTCATGATCTTGAATTGCTAGCTATCGTGTTTGCTTTGAAAATCTGGAGGCATTATCTATTGGGTTAAAAGTTTGAATTATATACTGATCATCAATCGTTGAAGTATTTATTCACCCAGAAGGATCTGAATATGAGACAGCAACGTTAGTTAGAATTTCTCGTGGCTTATGATCTTGATATCTTATATACTCCGGGGAAAGCTAATGCTGTGGCTGATGCCCTCAGCAGAAAGAATGTGATTATCGCCAGTCTTATTATCCCGCCTTCATTGATTGATAACATATCTGCTCTTCAGAAGGATGATCACTTCATTCAGAAGATCAGAGAGAGAATTCAGAAGGGAGAGCCCTCAAGTTTTCAGATAGATAATGATGGAATTCTTAGGTTAAAAGGCTGAATATGTGTGCCAAACATTCTTGAACTCCGGAGAGAAGTATTAGATGAATGTCACAAAGCCAAGCTTAGTATCCATCCAGGGGTGAGCAAAATGTATAATGACATCAAACGCACTTTCTAGTGGAAATCTATAAAAAGGGACATTTCTTTATATGTTAGCCGGTGTTCTACTTGTCAACCAGTCAAAAGCGATCAGAAGAAGCTCGCTGGATTGTTGCAACCTTTGGGAGTTCCAGGAGGAAAGTGGGAACATATTTCTATGGATTTCATAGATGGTTTGCCCAGAACCAGGAAAGGAAATGACAGTATTTGGGTGATCGTAGATCGTTTCACGAAGACCGCCCATTTCATACCTGTCAAATCGAATAGAACTGCTCAGAGTCTGGCGCAGATTTATTTCAAGGAAATTGTTAGACTGCACGGAGTTCCCATGAGCATCGTTAGTGATCGTGACCCGATTTTTGCTAGTAAATTATGGGAAGAATTCCAAGCAGAATTGGGAACGAAACTGAACTTGAGCACCGCATAACATCCTTAAACAGATGGTCAAACTGAGAGGGTGAATTGTATTCTAGAAGATTTATTACGGGCTTGTAATAACCCAGAAAATGTGGACCAATTTAAAATTTTTAAAATTGGTTATTGTCAAAGAATTTGAATAATTGAAATAGCATATTTCAATAAAATAATGAATTGGGAATAGTGAGGCAGTTTGAAAATTTGAATTCAAACTTTGTCTGATTGTACCGGGTGGAAAATATAACAGATTTTAGCGAAACCAAAAATATTTAAATCTGTTTATGAATACCTTTCTAACAAATCTAAAAAATCGAAGTTTCATAACGAGAATCAAAAGTTATGGCCAAATGAATTTTCAGAAAGGTGGCTATATAACATATGTAGCCCTTGAAAATAGATATTTTGCATACGACCTCGGAATTCGACGAACCCACTTTTGTTGGGTCCGGGATGTCAAATTATTGCTAGGTTTCAAATTTCATAATTTTTGAAGCTAGTATGTGAGCGGGGCAAAAGAAAATGTGATTGGTCAATTTCTATTAAAATGGATTGACCTGAAAATGGACATTTTGCATATGAGCTCAGAATTCAACGAAACAGGTTTTGTTGGGACCGTATCGTCAAAACAAAGCTAGATTTATTTTTCTGTAATTTTTCGATTCAGTTTGTGGCCCTGGCAAATTGAAATGTACGTTCAAATGGAATATAAAATGTTTTATACTTTAATTTGAAAAATAACTGACTGTAACAGTTGAATTGGCCAACGAAACATATCCCATTGTGTCCGGAATGGGGATATTTGGCTAGGGGCGACAGTCGTTGGGTTGAAATTGGTGTACGTTGGATAAAAAGGGTATTATAGGAATTTAAAAATATAATAAATCAGAAAATATCTTTCGTTTTCTCTCACTTCAGAAAAGTCGATCGACCCCCTGAAACGAACGACGTAAATCGTTCAAACCTTTCCCCCTCGATCGCCGCCGCCACAGTCAGTTTCGCCGCCGCCTCCAGTTGGCAATTCCGACCACCTTCCTCCCCTCTTCAAATCAAAACAACCCTCGACAGAAATCGTGTAGTATTCGCATCGTTCTACCTCAAGGAAGTTCGCCCCTTTGGAGTGCCGCCGATCGCCATAGGAGCCGCCGAGTTCGCTGCCACCACCGTCGATAGGAAGCCAGTTCGAAGCCCTTCGACGCCGTATAGTCTGATCGGGACAACGAGGCACGGTTTTGACTTAATTCAAAACCTAGTTTTGAAGGTTTGCAAACCCTTCTGCTTTGAATTTCTAAATTGAAAATAACACTTTTACATGTTGCAAAACTTTGAAAAATCATATCTTTTTAGTGTGTTAACGAAATTCGATGAAACAGGAAACATCGGGACCGTAGGGAGGCCCTCTACCATCTAGCAGAAGCCGCGGATTTTTCTGATCTTCCTACGATTTTTAGCACTACAAAAACCAATGTGAGGAATCTAAACTAAATTGTGTGAATGGAATCATGTTGTATAAATTATATAAGCGAAGTTTAAATTATATACGCATTGTATACCTCATGTACATGTGTTGTATAAGTTATATTAGCGATGTATAAATTATACAAGCGTTGTATGAAACATATATGCTTTGAATTGTGATGAAATGCAAGTGAATTATAGAAATAATATATATATATATATATATATATATATATATATATATATATATATATATATATATATATATATATATATATATACTCCCCTCGTCCACGGACCATAAACGATATTTATTGCTTGTGATTTGCATGATATTATATTGTATGACGAATGGTTGGAAATAATTGTTTGTGGTTGATATTGTGGTTGAAAAATACCTTTATGGTTGAAAAATACCTTTGTGGTTGAAAAATACCCTCATGTGGTTGAAACAAATTAGAATAGGATTGTGGAAATGAAAATAAAACATGCCGCCTGCGTGCGAACTAGATGCATGATCCCCATTGTCAAAAACCGCGAGGTTTTAAGGTAGAGCGAGGAGCCGTACTAGGGATGGTCCCGGTTTTAACTACCCTGCCGTTTTGCTACCGAAATTTTCTGAAATATTCATGTGTTGGAATAATTTTCATTTTTTGAAATTAATTACATATGTTGAAACCAATATTCATGTGTTGATTGAAATTCATTCGTTGAGTTGAAATTCATGTGTTGAATATTATTCGAATTTAAACAAATAGATTCAACGATAAAAATCACATTTTTATATATATATATATATAAACTATAGAGAATATTCATGTGTTGAACTGAAATTCATTCGTCGAGTTGAAATTCATGTGTTGAATATTATTCGAATTTAAACAAATAGATTCAACGATAAAATTCACATTTTTATAAATATACAAACTATAGAGAATATTCATGTGTTGAATTGAAATTCATTCGTCGAGTTGAAATTCATGTGTTGAATATCATTCGAATTTAAACAAATATATTCAAAGATAAAAATCACATTTTTATATATATACAAACTATAGAGAATATTCATGTGTTGAATTGAAATTCATTCGTCGTGTTGAAATTCATGTGTTGAATATTATTCGAATTTAAATAAATAGATTCAACGATAAAAATCACATTTTTATATATATATACAAACAATAGAGAATATTCATGTGTTGAATTGAGATTCATTCGTCGAGATGAAATTCATGTGTTGAATATTATTCGAATTTAAATAAATAGATTCAACGATAAAAATCACATTTTTATATATATACAAACTATAGAGAATATTCATGTGTTGAATTGAGATTCGTTCGTCGAGTTGAAATTCATGTGTTGAATGTTATCGTATTTTAAAATAAAATGAATAGATAATAAAAACTACATTTTTATTGTGAATATGAAGTGTTAAAACATTCATGTGTTGAATAAATATTTTTGATGATAAAAATATTTCTTTTATCATGTATACGCTTTGATAAAAATACACAAGTGTTGAAATAAATAATAGTTTGCTAGAAATATTATTATTAGCTTTGTTCTGCATATATATATATGTGTGTTGAACAGGGAAAATGGATTAGCTGTAGAGTAATGAAATTATTTGCGTGCCCGACAAATAGGGAAGCCTTGATGAGTTGGCTGCGCAATTTTATTTTTATATCAACTCCTGTGAATGCCATTGGATGCGGAATGCTGGTTATTCTGTGTGAAATAATAAACATCGCCAAAGGATAGTAACAATTAATTTTGAACTACACTACACTCCTTGACGATATGCATACTTCAACATATTCCACATAAGCATTTGGAGCTTGTGTGACGAGGTAGAAGATTTACCATACGAGCGAGAGGCTTGTATGGCGATGATTTTATACTACAGGTTGAACTGATGACTGATATGGACTATATAAATTATAACGATAAATTGCCAGATTAATAAAAACCCCACACGGGTCTAGAGTTGACAATAATCATGTCTCTCTAGTCATTAGGTACGGCACATGGACTATTTATTTCCACACGGAACGGGGTGACGAGAATTTATTCTCTGGAGTTATTATCTATACACGCTCCCCCGTAAACACCAGAATATATCACTATAAATATGTGGATGCTTTATAGGATTTATTGGGTACCTAACATGGCCCAATAAATTTCCAAACCCCTTCCCGTACAAAGGAGGTTATGGCGAAATTTTTCGAAATACTAAGGCGTTAGTGAAATATTTGAAGTGAAAACGAAGTTGAAATTAATGAATGAACTATATTTGAAATAAATGAATGAACTATATATATATATATATATAAATATAAATAAAATAGAAAGGAACCGAAGCCGTGCAGTTCGTGTTTTGGAATCGTAATTTGAAACGATTAGTACGAGAAATCCGACCATCGGATTTTCCCGAAAACGCAACCGCTGGGTTCGCCTTGAAAATATCTTTCCAACGGCACCAACCTTGTAAAAATCCAATGGTCAGATTGTCTTGAATGTTTAATTCAAATCTAAAGAAAAACAGTGCCAGAATCGTTTATATTTATATATAAATATAATTGAATTGAATCGAATAACGACGCTGCAGTTCGAAATTTGAAACCGTAACTTCAAACGACTAGTGTGGAAGATCCGACCGTCGGATTTTCACGAAACTGGAACCGTTGGGTTCGCTTTGGGAATATCTTCCCACTCATATAGATTCTGTAGAAATCCAACGGTTAGATTTTCCGATATATGTAAAACAAATTAGGGGAAAAATAGCGCCAGTGCCACGGCACGACCTAAAACGTCGTTTAATTAAATAGGGCCATTTTTAAATAAATAAAAATGGCTAAAAATCGTTATAAAATATTATAATCCATATAGATTGGAAATAAACCAATTTGGCTTGATCTGCTTGATATTTGATGGTTGTATATGTTTGACACGAAAATTATACTAAAGAACCGAAATTTGATTGTCGAATAATATAACCATGGAAAGAATTGATTTGAATTCTAATTACGTGGATTATTTGAAAAGGCCAAGCTAACCCTCATTTCAAATAATTGATCGAGCAATTCGAATTGGAAAATACAAAGATGATTCAAGACCGACGATCTTTGTATTGGTTGGATGGGCGCTGCCGAGGTCCCTGACTGGAGTAGCTACCGTGAAGGAACGGAAGTAGTAGCCGTCTGAACGTATGGGTTGATTGTACGGATATACGAGGAATTGACGCCTCCGGTTTCGTTCAGACCCAGAATGGACTTGTAAATGGAATGTGTGTCTGACATTGGATTTTGTTCTATACTGATTGATCTCTATTAAATATATATCTGTTTGGCGGCGGAGAATTTATTCTTTTTCTTAACGCCCTTCTCTGAGACGTACGAGCTCAGAGGTTATATATCGATAGAAATCAGTCGTATGGAGTGGACTGCCTATGTGGCATGCCAAGATGCTGTGATCAAGGCTTTTGTTGCAAAGCAAAGTCTTGTGTTTGATGATCAAAGCACGGCCTACGTGGCCTGGCTTTGTATATAGTGTGGATTCGTGAGCCTTACACCTCGGTATGAGTTAAAAATGGGATACGGACCGCTGGGAGGACACGATGTCTCTTTCTAGCTATGGTGGTGTCAGTGACCTACCAGCCCTGACATTTATATCTACTTTTCATCTTTGTGGTTGCTTGAATGCGAGGCGCCTCGATTATAGATCTGTAAGGACCGAGAAACGTGTATTCAGGAATAATTAATCCTTAAACGTAAGAGAGGACCGGCCGATCCCAGGGTTACCCAGAGTGCGTAGTCCTGAGGCATTTGCTAGAGTGTCTCGAAGCAGAGAGGAGCTTGCCCCTTGCCTCGACTCATGACGGAAATCCAATTTCCAATACGAAATAACGGATTCGATTGTAGAACTAGTATGGCGACATAGTAGATGGTAGCTATGCCGCTTATGATTGATATTTATGATTCTATTCGGTTTTGAAACATATATGCACTAGTAATAATACCAAATGATTTTGCTTTACACGTATTAAGCATATTTGGGCATTATAAGGTAAAACTCTATACTCCGGCTTGCGTTGCATTGTATGATGGGACTTGAGTCTTATAATAGCTTCATTCTTTTTAAAAGCATTGCGTTGTTTTAAAGAATTTATTTTGTTATAAATGCACCAACAATCACTGGAGTAAACCCGTTCCGCGAAAGTGACGTGGTCCTATTATTTGCTTATTACTGTTGTTTAAACTGTTAAGTAGATTCCTCATACCAGTCCCCATGACTGACTCGTTGTTTGTTTCACTTTGCAAACGCGGGTGCCCTTATTTTCACACGGGCAGTCTAGTTCACAGGTGACAGGTTGTTTTTGGCTCAGCACTGTAGTATGGAGTGCATTTCGGCTCATGGCGAGGCTGACTTCACCGAGATGACTTTGACATTTTCCGCCATTATTGTATCTATATTATGATTCCGCCACAGGCGATGTAGACTGCTTCACTTTCAGTACTTATTATCGTATGTTTATGTACCTCCTTCGGCGATGTAGACTGATACCCTTATTATGTCTCACTGCATGTATATATCCCGCCTCTGGCGATGGTGACTGATCATTTCCCTTTTATTTACTAAGTTATATCCTACGTTGTGCTGTTCTGATGTTGTTACATGTTGTGATTCCGCTATCATATCCATGTAAAATTATTCTATTTATTGTTTTTGCTATTATCTGCACTCTGCTATGATGATTGATGTGCTATATTCCAATGATTATCCTTAATACCGTCACACGGATTTTGGGATCGTCACAGGGCTTGTGTTATTGATTTTGGCATGTCATGGGAAGACCAATTGCATTTGGCCGAGTTCTCATACAACAACAGCTACCAAGAGAGCCTGACAATGTCACCATTCGGAGCATTGTATGGTAGACCGTGCGGTTCCCCTGCTTGTTGGGTAGAACCTGGTAATAGACTCGTATTGGGACCCAATACGATTCGCGATGCTGTGAATAAAGTCGATTTCGTTAAGAAACGATTACTCGCCGCCCAAAGCTGATAGAAAATCTATGTAGATAAGAGAAGAAGAGATATATCATTTGCTATTGGCAACTATGTATATTTGAAGGTATCTCCGATAAGAGGAGTCATCCGATTCGGTAAAACTGGGAAATTGGCACCCAAATTCATTGGTCCGTTTCCTATTCTTGAATGGATTGGAACTCTCGCATATAGGGTTCAATTGCCTCATTGGTTGCCTGGAGTGCATGATGTATTTCATGTATCTCAACCGCGAAAGCATGTGCATGATCCAGATCTCGTTGTAGAAGAAGACGCACAACAGGATTCGGAAATCACTCCAGAATTGGCAGTTAGAAGAGAGCCGATGAAGATAATTGGCAAAGAAACAAAAGAGCTAAGGAACAAGAAGGTTCACTTAGTCAAAGTGCAATGGAGCGGAGATTCGCGAGATTGTACTTGGGAAACTGAGGAGAGCATTAAGAAAGCCTATCTTAAGTGCAAGGTGATGTCTCTAATTGACTCTGGTGCAAGGTACATTTACAATGTTTTGCATTTCCATTCTGTTCATTGCTTTTCTATTGTTTTCTCTTCATGCATGTAAACTTTTTAATTATATTGTCTGAATGATGTTAAAAGAGTATATGAATTAATTAGTATATTTTTGAAAGTTAAAAACAAATTGATTTTTGTTTGTGTTGTGTGATTGTGAATTTGATTAATTAAATTATTAGAAGGATAGTTAATTTAATCAATAGAGGAATGAATGGTATATTTTTGCAATTAAATCACACAATATATATATATATATATATATGCATTATATATGTTGGAATAGGAAGTGGATTAGCTGCTGAGTAAAGAATTCATTTGCGTGCCCGACAAATAGGTAAACCTTAATGAGTTGGATGCGCAATTTTATTATTATATCAACTCTTGTGAATGCCATTAGATGCGGAGTGCTGGTTATTCTGTGTGTAATAATAAATGTCGCCAAAGGATAGTAACAATTAATTTTGAACTACACTACATGGCATACTTCTGGAAGATAGGCATACTTCATTATATACCACATAAGCATTTGGAGCTTGTGTGACGAGGTTGAAGATTTACCATACGAGCGAGAGGCTTGTATGGCGATGACTATATTTTACAGATTGAACTGATGACTGATATGGACCATATAAAATATAACGGTAAATTGCTAGATTAATAAAAAAACCACACGGGTCTGGAGATGACAATAAACACGTCTCTCTAGTCATTAAGGCAAAAAACCATTTATAGGGTGATGAGAATTTATTCTCTGGAGTTATGATCTATACACTGTAACACCCCTAAGTCCCACATCGTGGAAGCCTGTGTGAAGTGGGTACTTATATAGTAGATCTCATCTCTTACTAACGCCGAGGCCTAGTGATGGAAAACCCTACACCTGAGAGGTGGCAAATTAGGGACAATATCGGTGTTAGTAGGGAGGTTGGCTCAGCCTGTGTGGCAACGCCATATGTTGGCGGATCTCGAAACTTGCCGAGGCCTTTTGAGGAACAAAACCCCACACCTATACGGTGGCTAAGTTGGGGACAATATCTTGCGTGAACGGAGGTGTTGGCTGTTACAGTGGTATCAGAGCCAATACCCAGCCGAAATTGTGGCTCCTATGTGGACCGCAGCGCTTGGGTGAGGTGTTTTTGAGCCAACGGGGACGTTGGGCTCTGTAGGAGGGGAGAATGTAACACCCCTAAGTACCACATCGTGGAAGCCTGTGTGAAGTGGGTACTTATATAGTAGATCTCATCTCTTACTAACGCTGAGGCCTAGTGATGGAAAACCCTACACCTTAGAGGTGGAAAAGTAGGGACAATATCGGTGTTAGTAGGGAGGTTGGCTCAGCCTGTGGGGCAACCCCATGTGTTGGCGGATCTCAAAACTTGCCGAGGCCTTTTGAGGAACAAAACCCCATACCTATACAGTGGCTAAGTTGGGGACAATATCTTGCGTGAACGGAGGTGTGGGCTGTTACATACACACTCCCCTTTGGACATTGGAATATATCACTATAAATATGTGCATGCTTATTAGGATTTATTGGGTACCTAATACGGCCCAATAAATGTCCAAACCCCTCCCCGTACAAAGGAGGTTATGGCGAAATTTTTCGAAAATTTAGGATGTTAGCCAAATTTTCGAAGAATTTGAAAATTCATAGAAACTGAAAAGTTGAAGAATGGAAGCCAGATTGAAAGAAGAGTTGTTTGATTAAACCACTTTCAACTTTGTCCCTTTTCGGGGACGAAAAGTTTTAAGTGGGGAAGATAGTAACAACCCGGAAAATCTGAGCCAGTTTAAATTTTTTAAATTGGATAAAATAGTGGATTTTAGATATTTAAAATAAATTATTTTAAATAATAACGATGAAAAGTATGTTTGAATCGATGTTTGAAAGTAAATATAATTATTTTAAATTATAAACAAGGCCTGAAATGGCGCGGCAGTTTCAAAATTTGAATTCAAATTTTGACTGATTGTACCGGGTGCAAAATAAAACGGATTTTAGTGAAACCAAAAATATTTAAATCTGTTAGGGAATTTGTTTCTAACGAATCTGAAAAATCAAAGTTTCATAGCGGGGATAAAAAGTTATGGCCAAATGAATTTTCAGAAAGGTCACTTAGAGAATATATAGCCCTTTAAAATAGACATTTTGCAAAAGACCTCAGAATTTAACGAAACCACTTTTGTTGGATCCGGGATGTCAAACTATTGCTAGGTTTCAAATTTCATAATTTTTGAAGTTAATATGTGAGCATGGCAAAAGAAAATGTGTTTGGTGAATTTCTGTTAAATTGGATCGACCAGAAAATGACCATTTTTCAAATGGTCTCAGAATTCGACGAAACTAGTTTTGTTGGGACCGGATCGTCAAAACATAGCTAGATTTATTTATCTGGAATTTTTGGGATCAGTATGTGGCCCTGGCAAATTGAAATGTACGTTCAAATCGAATATTGAATGTTTTATATTTTAATTTGAAGAAAAACTGACTGTAACAGTCGAATGGGCCTACGAAACATATCACATTGTGTTCGGAATGGGGGTATTTAGCTAGGGACGATACTCGTTGGGTTTGGATTGGAGCTAATTTGTGAAGAGGGGTATTTTAGAATTTTGAAAATATATAAATAAAAAGAAAAATCCTATTGGCCACCACACTTTTCTCTCTCCCGGACTTTACTCCAGGTGATGGCGGAAAGCTGTTCAATCCTTCCCTCCTCTTTTTCTTCAAATCCACACACCAATACCCCTTTCTCCTTTGGAGTATTTTGTAGAGGGCAGCACGAGCTTCAAATCTATATAAGGTTTGGATTTTTCGTTCAGCGTTCGAGGAGTTTTGACCCTGGGAAGATCCGCCGTTTCGAGCCAGTTTAAGCGTCCACCGCTGCGCCGAGTTGAGCGCCACCACCCTTGTTCTGAGCGTCTCTCCAAGCTCTTCACCGCTGCGAAGGACGATCGTCTAATCACTGCGCAATTGGATCGAAATTCCTAAACCTAGTTTTGAACATTTCAGAAAGGTAACCGTTTAAATTATTTTTAACTATTCTATAGCACTTCTAAGCGCTACGGTTTATGATTTCACAATAAAAATCATATTTTTTTCGTTTCTTGTCGAAATCCAGTGAAACAAGAGATGGTGAACTCGTGTGGACATCTTCTACATTCTAGAAGAGACCAGATATTTTTCTGAGCCTTCTGTTATTTTTGGTGGAGTGGAACCCAATGTGAGATTTCTGATTTATAAATGATATGGAAAACAACGATGTATAAATTATATAGTCGATGTATGAGTTATATAAGCGTTGTACACCTCATGTATAAACGTTGTATAAGTTGTATGTTCGATGTATAAGTTATATATGCGTTGTAAAAATTATATATGCATTGAAATGATTGAAATGAAGTGAAATGAAATTGAAATATATTTATATACGAATATATATATATATACTCCCCTCGTCCACAGACCATGGACGATATATATTGGTTGTGATATTGTTTGGATTATTGGTTGATGTGAAATTTGGTGAAAATCATGAATGATTGATTGCGGTTGAAAAATACCTGTTTGTGATTGAGAATTATTTTGGATGAAACCACATAGGATTAGTTGGTGGAAAAGAAAAAATAAACATATTCGTCTACGTACAAACTAGATATTGAAAATCCCCATTGTCAAAAACCACGAGGTTTTAAGGTAGAGCGAGGAGTCGTACTAGGGACGATCCTGGTTTTAACTACCCCGCCGTTATGCTGCCGAAATTTTCAATAATATTCATGTGTTAGAATTATTTTCATGTGTTGAAAACTATATTCAAGTGTTGAATAGAAATTCATGTGTTGAGTAGAAATTCATGTGTTGAATGAAGTTCATGCGTTAGATAAATCCTTTGAAAGATAAAAATAACATTTTTATTATATATGTAGACTATATAAAACATTAGTATTTTAAATAAATTGTTTTAACACCAAGAATAACAATTTTTACCTTATGTATGAACTATATAAAATAATTGTGTTTTGAAATAAATTGTTTTACAATAAAAATCACATTTTTATTATATACGTAAAATATAGAAAATATTCATATGTTGAATAAAGGACTAGAATGATAAAAATCATATTTTTATCGTATGTGTGAACCCGAAAACATTCATGTGTTGAATATGTAGATTAAACAATAAAATTTACATTTTTATTGTGAAAATGTAGTGCTAAAAATATTCATGTGTTGAATAAATATTTTGATGATAAAAATATCATTTTTATCAAATATATAAAGTGAAGATGGTTTTGAAATCAAAGAAAGAATTATATATATATATATATATATATATATATATATAATTAAAATAAATGGAATAACGAAGCTGCAGTTCGTAATGAAACCATGATTTCAAACGATTAGTGCAGGAGATCCGACCATCGGATTTTCTCGAAACCGAAACCGTTGGGTTCGCTTTGGAAATATCTTGCCAACGACACCCACTTTGTGAAGATCCAACGGTTGGATTATCTGGAATGTTTAATTCAAATCTGAAGAAAAACAGCGCCAGAACCGATTATATTTATATATACATATATATATAATTAAATTAAATTGAATAATGATGTTGTAGTTCGTATTTTGAAATAGTAACTTCAAACGATTTGTGCGGGAGATCCGACCGTCGGATTTTCCCGAAACTGAAACCGTGTGATTCATTTTAAAAAGATCTTTCTAATGATATAAAATTTGTGAAGATCCAACAGTCAGATTTTCAGACATGTGAATATCAAAAATGAAGAAAAACAGCGTCATGGCCGCGTTATGGCCTGAAGCGTCGTTTGAATGAATTGGCTATTGTTAAATAAATAAAAATAGCGATAAATCATGATAAAATATTATAAACGATATGGAATGGAAATAAACTGAATTTGCTTGGTTTATGTGATATTTGATGGTTGAATGTGTTTGGTGTGAAAATTACATTAAAGAACAGAATTAGTGGTATTGAATAATTTAACCATTGAAATGAATTGATTTGAAATTCTATATATACATGAATTATTTGAAAAGGCCGAGTTAATTCTCATTTCAAACAATTGATCAACGAGTGAAATTGAAGATACGAAGACGGTGCAAGACCGATGATCTTCACGTCGAATGGAGGGGTTCTACTGATGTTCATGATAGGAGTAGCTACCTTGAAGGGGTTGAAGTAGTGGTCGTCCGGACGTACTTGTTGATTATACGGATATGCGAGGTATTGAGTGCCTCCAGTTTCATTCAGACCCAGAAAGAACTTGTAAATGGACTGTATGTATGACATTGGATTTTGTTCTGTGCTGATTGATCTCTATTAAATATATATCTGTTTGGCGGCGGAGAATTTTATTCTCTTGCTTAACGCCCTTCTCTGAGACGTACGAGCTCAGAGGTTATATATCGATAGAAATCAGTCGTAGGGAGTGAATTTCCTATGTGGCATGCCTAAGTGGAAGATGATCAAGGCTTCTGTTGAAAAGCAAAGTCTTGTGGTTGATGATCAAAGCACGGCCTGTGTGGCATAGATTTGTGTATAGCGTTTTTTCGCGAGCCTAACACCCCGGTATGAGCCAGAAACGAGAGAAGAACTTCAGGGAAGACATGCGTTTCCTTCTAGCTAGGAGTGGTGCTTTGGGTTTTGCACGCCCGGGTATTTTACTTATGCGGATGATGGAAAACGAGGCCTCAGTAGCTTCGCTCTCTTCGGAGCCGATGGTGTGGTCAGATATGACCAGTTTACGCCCCATAGGGCGGGGAAACGCAATGTTCAGGCATTTTAATCCACATCGGTGGACCGGCCCTGACGATCCAAGGCTTGCCTGCGCGCTTGCCTGAGGCATGGGCTAGATTGTTTCGAATTCGGTAAGGACTATCTTTTGCCTTGGTGCATGGTGGAAATCCAATTTCAAAATACGACACCGTGCGGTTTTGATTGTATATATATATGGAGACATGATATATGGTACCCATGTCGTCTATGATTGATAGTTATGATTGAAATTGTTTTTGAAATATATATACACTAGCAATAATATCAAATGATTTGTTTTGCTCGTATCAAGCATATTTTGGCCGTTATAAGGTAAAACTCTATACTCCATTTTGTGTTGCATTGTGTGATGGGAACTGAGTCTTATAATGGTTTCATTCTTATAAAAAGCATTGCGATGTTTAAAAGATTAACTTGTTTTAAAGCACTGGAAATCCGATGGAGTAAACCCGTTCCGCGAAAGTGGCGTGGTCCTGTGATTAGCCATACTGGAAAATGTGTTAAGTAGATTTCTCATACCAGTCCCATGATTGCAAACTTGGGTGCCCCTATCTCTACATAGGCAGCCTTGTATTCAGGTTTTAGCAGGCTCTTTCTGGATAGCTGGAGCTGAAGATGGATTCTATCATTTATCTCATTTTATGCTGTTCAGCTCCTATTGTACATATTATGTTTTTTTTCCGCTGTATACATTTATGTATAGCTGAACTGTATTTTCTACTAAGTATGATCCTGTATACTGTGTAACTCTGATGAGTATGTTTATCTAGTGTATTCTATTGTATATTATCTGGTGTATTTATTTATTTCTATTCTGCTATTTTCTGTTTACGTGTTATATTCCAAAGATTACCCTTGTCACCGTCTTATGGGGTTTAGGGTTGTCACATCCATGATATGTGGACGACGGGGAGCAGTTCATATATGCAGTTATAAAATAATTTAAATCACTACACAAAAATAATGGTGAGAATTTCTCACAGTGGTCGGTTTCAGTTCTGTTTTGATTTGAATTTCTAGTTCGTTTTGGGTTTGAATTTTCCTGGAATTCCAACATGCACCGATTTGGACGTGGTCAGTTTTGTTGTGAGGCTCTCGAAAAGACGACTTCAACGAGCTCTGGTTTGCTTATTTTTGTCGTCGTTTGCAAAAGATTTTGAATTTTAAAAGTTGTATAAATTAAATATGGTATTTAAAATAGTTAATTACTTAACAACGTTTAATTCGCGTTACCGTTAGCCTTCTTCCCCCTTCCCCGTTCAGAAATCGTGAAACCCATCTCCCTCCATCTCTTTTCTGTCGCACTTCAATCCGCGCACCCAGATCCTGATCCTCCAACATCACAGCGATCGTCATTGAATACTCCCTTAACGCTGGAAATGGCAGCGCCTCCGATTCCCTCCCTCGTGCGGAAACCCACCACGAAGTCAACGACTTTGACACAGAAATTCTCCTTCCTCGTTCAACTAAAAATAATCCCTCCCATACCAACGTGTAGATCTCAGAACGTATCTCGATTTTTGCTTAAGGATCGGGTGCTAATTTCTTTTCGATTGGGCGGATTTCAGGAGAGAACTTCGGAGCGTTCTAACCGTCGAAAACCCCCTGGCGGCGCGAAAATTATGATTGGGGAAGGGCTAGGATTTTGGGCTCAAATATATATAATATATTATATATTTTAATATTTAATTATTTTCTAAAAGATAAATTAGCGTTCGGACTCCAAACGAATCCCAACGACTGTCGCCCCTAGCTAAGTACCCCCATTCCGGACACAAGGGTATGTCCCGTAAGTCAATTTAACTGTTACGACCAGTTTTCATTAAATTAAAATATAAATCAATATATATTCGATTTAAAAGTACATTTTAATTTACGAGGGCCACATACGGACTCCAAAAATTCCAAAAAAATAAATCTAGCTATGTTTTGACGATGCATTCCTAGCAAAACTAATTTCTTCCAATTTGGAGACCGTTTGAAAAATGGCCATTTTCTGGTCAAGCCAAATGGATTGAAATTGACAAAACATGCTTTCTTTTGCCACACTCACATATTGATTCCAAAAATTATGAAAATTGGGATCTAGCAATAATTTGACATTCCAGATCCAACAAAAGTGGTTTCGTCGAAAACGGAGGAATTTTGCAAATTGGCTATATTATATATATATATATATATATATTAAATTTCATAGTAACTATTTCAAATTTTCAACTGGACATAACTTTTATTCCCGCCATGAAATCTGGATTTTTCACATTCATTGGAAAGATATTTTCAAACAGATTCAAATATTTCTTGTTTCACTAAAATCCGGTTTATTTTGAATCATGTATATTCATTTGAAATTTGAAATCGAATTTTCAAACTACCGCGCCATTTTAAACACTATTTTAATTAAATTAAAATTTTCATTCTAACTTCGATTTAAATAAATATATACGTTCTAATTCTATTCAAAATAGATTTCTAGTCATTATTATATAAAATAAATCATTTTAAATATTCAAAATTCATTAAATTGCCAAAATAAAAAATTTATTGGTTCTGATTTTCCGGGTTGTTACAATCTCCGCCACTTAAAATCTTTTCATCCTCAAAAAGGAATGGAGCTGAACGTTGTTTAACTAACCAACTCAACTTTCATTCTGGCTTTCATTCTTCAACTTTTCAGTTTCTAAGAATTTCTAGTTTTTCAAAAATTTGGCTAACACCCTTGAGACGACCCGAACTTCCCCGTGAAGGAAAGCACGGATAGAATTGAGTGCAAGACAAAATAGAACGCATACAGAAGAACATTTCATTGTTATTACAACAATTCCATCAGATACAAGAATATACAGAGTATAAATGAATAAATTACATTCGATAAATATCAGAGATTACAATAAATTACATAGCAGCGGAAAATAATACAAAACACAATTAGAAGTGATACACGGATACAGAGCTTTCCGAGCATCGTTCCAGCTGTAAATCAGGACCCTGTGGATATAAATCTGCAAAACCAAAACTACTAGCTGCCCGTGTAGAAAATAGGGGCACGCAGAGTTTAGGTTAAAACAATAAACTCCAGGTCAGTCATGTGACTGGTGTGAGAACTAAAACAGTTATTAATCTTTATTTTTAAAGTTAGGTAAATCAAGGGACCACGCCGTATAACACGGAACGGGTTTCCTCCCAGGAATACCAGTGCATAAAACAAACAGCGCAATGCTAAATAAAGAAAAATGAAGCTGTTATAAGACCCAGGTCCCATCACACAATGCAACGCAAGCCGGAGGATAGGGTTTTTACCTTATAACAGCCAAAGCATGCTTGATACGTTTAAAACACATTATTTGATACTATTATAAGTGTATAGTGTCAAAACAATTTCAATCATAAATATCAATCATAGGCGGCATGGGTACCATCTATCATGTCGCCATACTAGGCTCTACAATTAAAACCGCAATATCACGTATTGGAAATTGGATTCCGTCATGAGCCGAGGCAAGGGGCAAGCTCCTCTCCGCGTTCGAGACACTCTAGCAAATGTCTCAGGACCCCACTATGATCCTTGTATCTTCAGGGCCGGTCCTCTCTTACTTTTGAGGATTGGCAATTCCTGAACACACGTTTCCCAGTCCTTACAGACCTATATCCGAGGCGCCTCGTATCCAACAACCACACAGGTGAAAAGTATATAAATGTCAGGGCTGGTAGGTCACTGACACCACCTTAGCAAGAAAGAAACGCCGTGCTCTCCCTGCAGTCACTATCCCGTTTTTGACTCATACCGAGGTGTGAGGCTCGCGAATTCACGCTATACACAAAGCTACGCCACACAGGCCGTTCTTTGATCATCAACCACAAGACTTTGCTTTTCAACAGAAGCCTTGATCAATTGCCACTTACGCGTGCCACATTGGCAATTCACTCCATGCGACTGATGTCCATCGATATACAACCTCTGAGCTCGTACGTCTCAGAGAAGGGCGTTAAGCAAGAGAATAAATTCTCCGCCGCCAAACAGATGTATATTTAATAAAGATCAATCAACACAGAATAAAATCCAATGTCAGACACACAATCCATTTACAAGTTCGTTCTGGGTCTGAACGAAACCGGAGGCACTTTCCTCGCATATCCATCCATCTCCAAGTACGTCTGGACGATCACCAACTGATTCCCTCATCCTGGGTGTACAGCCCAATCAAGATCATCAGTAATCACCCAAACGATGTGAAGACTTCCGGTCTTCTACCACCGTCTTCATCTTCGACATCTCGTCGAATCGGTTATTCAGAATGGGTATAAACCCGGCCTTTCTAAATAACCCACGTATATAATAAACGAATGTTACACAAACACAACAAACGCCTCATTCCAATTCAGAATATTCTTTTATTCACAAAATCACATTCTTAGGGAAAGGTTCCCATTAATTTTATCCAAGATAAATCCTTCTAAATTTATTCTTTAATCTTCCTTTGGATATCATTTCAAACTAGTCGGGATTAGCGAACCACACCGAAGTAATTATTTATTTTATTTCCCAATACCAACCTATATATCCCATGGAGAAAAACTGGTAATACTCCATATCTAACACCACGGTGTTATCGGTAAAATTAATTACCATTACACGTTCAAATCTAATTAAAGATTTAACTATCGCTTTGGAGCAAAACTGGTGATACTCCACTCTCGATCACTTTTCAGATTTGATAATTTAAATTATCAATTCACTTTTTAATCTAATTAAAGATTCATTAAAACTCCATTTAGTTTTAATCTTCTCAAAAATTAATATTATGTCTTTGACTGGGTTAAAGAACCAATGTCTTCTAAAACACGATTCACGACAAACCCAAATCACATTTGATATTAAATACAAGGCTCTGAATAGAAAATATATCGGCTTATGTTCAATATCAAATTCTGAAACCAACATATATCGTATTGGAAATAACGATATAAAATATATCTTTCAAATTCCCATAACAATATCTGTATAGTCACGAAATCCAACATCGAAATATCCCGAAGATAATTTCGATTCAACTCCAGACCAATCCACGTATTGGGAATATTGATTATTTTTAAAATCACTTTCAAATTCAATTTATTTATTTCACAAATAAATTGATTTTAATTCTAGTTCAAAACTAGTTCATTTCGACAAAAATCTATTTTTATCTTTTCAAATGTGGAGTTTTTCACCCCAGTTCTTTCCAATTCATTTATTATGGTTTTATACAAATTATTGATATTTTAATAATTTTATCAAGGCCCGTACAGTCGATTTCCATCAACGGCCATCGAACTGCACTTACAACGACCTTTTTCAAATTTGATTTGGACATAATTCCAAATCCAACCGTTAGATTTCAAATTTCTAATATTCATTGGAAAGCTCTTTTCGATACGAACCCAATGGTTCCGGTTTTAGGAGAATCCGATGGTCGGATCTCCCGCAACGTCAATTCGAAGTCAATGGTCGAAATTCACGAACTGCCGCGGAGCGTTCTTTTCAGGCCATTATATATATATATAATATATATATATATTATATATATTCCGTCAATTTCCTTTTAAAACGTATTTTATAAATCGTTTTAACTTCGTTTCAAAACCATTTCAACACTATTTCAATTTCTAATCAAAACTGAATATTTCTTATCATTACTATATAAATGATAATATTTTCAAAACGTTATATTTTGAAATCACTTCTTTTCTATATTCATTATAAAAACGAATATAATCGATATAAATATCGTTCACGTCAAAATAGCGCAACTCTAATCAACACGGCTTTATATATTTCAATAAATCCGTTATTCTATTCAACAAATGAATATTTATTCCATTCAACACATGAATCTGTATTTCTTCCAACACCTGACTAATCTCAACACATGAGTACTGTCAACACATCACTATTTTTGTTATGTAAAATATTTTATAAAACTATGGTATCTATCGTTTGATTTTCAATTAGACTTCAACCGTAAAGTAGTTCTAATTTTAAATATGATAAAGATGTAAATTTCATTGTATAAATTATTTCACTCAACACATGAACATCGTCAACACATGACTATTTTTATATTCAACACATGAATTTTCTTTTATAATATTCCTTATTTTCCCGATTGGAATGAGGCCCAATCAATCACCATATAATGTTAATTATATGGATTCAATACAACACATGTATTTAATAGCATTGATAAACAATCAACCATCATCCAAGGTGCACCACACAACTACATAAGCATCAAATATTAATAATTGACGCTTACACAGTCTGTCGACCTATTGATCGACAATAATTAAATAATTGGGATTAGTGTACGCCAAATATCATCCCAACACCCGTGTGGGGTTTCAAATCAACAAACACACATTTTTGTTTGTGCAGTTGGGCGATGTGTAAAATTTATCGACCCAATCAATATCAGTCAAATCAGTGTATATAAACAAATCGGCCGATTTGTTTATAAATATTTATTTATTCACTTTCACGTTAAAAAAAAATATATATTTTTAACTATAATATATTTTATTTCAACACATGAATTCCTATTCAGTTCATTTACACAATAAAAATGATATTTTTATTTTTCTAACATATTTTAGAAAATTTCGGCGGCATAACGGCACGATACTAGAAACGGGACGAGGCCTAGCCTTATCCCCGGTCTAGTGAAGGCCCACGCCATTCACACATCAATCAAGTCAATTTCATTTCACCAAACAATTCAATTCAAACCAAATAATCTAACCAACTACACAACCAAACAATTAAACAAACAAGCCATCCTTGGTCTGTGGATGACGGGTGTCGGGTGCTGCTAAGCACCGTCTGCATCCTAGTATATATATATATATATATATATATATATATATATAACTAGAAAAAGTAATTTAAAGTGAGAAGTTCTCACCAATAGCTATCCCAACTCCACGACACTTCTAATGTAGAAATCTTCGCCATTCTCGCCTTTTTTCGTTTTCATTGCCCGTATTCACTACATATATAAAAAATCATATTTTTATATTGCTATTCAATATCGAAAAATCGAATTTTTTTCTATGCTATTCAATATATAAAAATCAAATTTTTACTTCGATGTTCAATATATAAAAAATCATATTTTTATATCGTTATCATCTATATAAAGATCTCGCCTTTTCAACTATAAAGATTTCTCCTTTTCAACTATAAAGACTTCATCTTTTCAAAAATATAGATTTCGTCATTATAAAAAATCACCACTTTATTTCAACGTATATAAAATAAAAATCAGATTTTTATTTCGCTACATATACAAAGATGATGTTTTTATATTCTATATTTCATAAAGATTATATTTTTATAGTTCCTACCATGTAAAAATCATATTTTTATCTTTTTACAATATAAAAGATTATATTTTTATAACTTCTACAACATAAAGGATTGTATTTTTATATTTTACATGTGATAAAAATCATATTTTTTTCCTCTCTAGTATATAAAAATCTCTGAAAATTCATTCACAATAAAACTGAGTATTTAAAATAACTGAAAATAATTAATTAAAATCTTACTTTACTGTTGAAGAGGGAGGAGGAAAGAATCGCGCGAGTGGGAGGTGCAGTCGGCGTGGGGCTCCGCCTGGAGGATGGCGGCGGCGCGCTTGGACGGTGACGCAGCTCGACGAGGCTGCGGTGGAGGTGTTGGAGCGTCGGCAGGAGGGGGAGGGCGAGGTGGAGCGGGTGGCGTTCAATGTGGGCCAGGGGCTGTTGCGAGGCAAGGGAGGAGGAAGGCGAAGCGGGAGGAGCGGCGGTGGCTTAGGGTTTAGGGGGGGGGCTGTGCTGCGTCGACGGAGGTAGGAGAAGAAGAAGGTGGCGGCGCGGCAGATGAAGGGGAGGCGGAGGTGGTGGCGTGCGGTGGCGCGCCCCTGGGCGGCGGCGAACTAATCGAGGGGCGGGGGCAGCCGTGAATCGCGATTCCCCCCCTTTCTCTCTTTTTTTTTATTTTGAACGGCAGAAATAATGAGGAGAGGGAGAGAATAAAGGGGGGGGGCATTTATTTATTTTAAATTTTATATTATATTTTAATTCCCTAAGGTTGACTTTTCATACGACCTCGAAATCAAACATGCCGACTGTCGTCCCTAGCGTAATACCCCCATTCCGAACACAATGGGATATGTATCGTAGGCTGATTCGATCATTTCAATCAGTTTTCGTCAAATTTACATTTAAATCGCTATATTGAATTTTAAACGTACATTTCAAATTACCGGGGTCACATACTAACTCGAAAAATTCACGAAAAATATTTTCTAGCTTCGTTTTGGCGATACGGTCCTAACAAAACTAGTTTCGTCGAATTCTGAGGTCGTTAGAAAAATGGCCAATTTTCAGTCGATTAAAATCAACTAAAACTGGTCAAACGCGTTTTCTTTTGCCACGCTCACATATTGATTCGAAAAATTATGAAATTTGAGACCTAGCAATAATTTGACATCACGGACCCAACAAAAGTGGTTCCGTCGAAATCCGATGTCGTTTGCAAAATGTCTATTTTTAAGGGCCTGAATTCCATAGCGACTATTCAGAATTTTTAATATGACATATCTTTTGATTCCCGCTACGAAATCTCAATTTTTCGGATTCGTTGGAAAGATATTCTAAAATAGATCCTAATGTTTTTGGTTTCACTAAAATCCGGATTGTTTTGCACCCGGTATGTTCAATTGAAGTTTGAAATCGAATTATCGAACTACCGCGCCATTTTCTATTCTATTTATAATTATATATAAATATTTATATTCTAACGACGACGTATATAATATATACGTCGAATTCTATTCATAATAAATTTCTCGTTGATATTATTTAAAATAATCTATTTTAAATGTTCAAAATTCATTAAAATTGCCAAAATAAAAATTTTAAACTGGCCCAGATTTTCGGGTTATTACAATCTCCCCCACTTAAAACTTTTCATCCCCGAAAAGGAACAGAGTCGAAAGTGGTTTGATTAATCAACTCTGCGTTCGATCTGGCTTCCATTCTCCAACTTTTCAGTTTCTGAGAATTTTCAAATTTTCAAAAATTTGGCTAACACCCTAAATTTTCGAAAAATTTCGCCATAACCTCCCCTGCACCGGGAGCCACGGGAAAATCCCGAAATTGCCATATAGGCCTTCTGATGTCAAAAAGAAAAAGCCAAGCGGCTAGCCAATAGGCTCATAAAATCATCATCACCCAAACAAAACAGTAAATTATGTAGTAAACATGTACCTATTTGTTGGGCAAACAAATTTTATTCTCTGCTCTAGCCTCCTTGCAATGACCTGTTCAATGTAAGTACATGTATATGCAAGCAAATGCGACCAATTTTCAATACAATTCAATATTTGATTCAATTAGGCAAAATGGTTCAAAATTACCAAACAAACAACAACCAACACAAACATCAATCAATTAGTGAATTAGAGTTTCAAATTCATAATTTTGATATATAGCCAAAAATCATGTTTTTGATGCCAATTCACAACAATGTATTCTAGCTATATAAGTTTTGGTTCTCACACCAGTCTAATGGAAATATATAGAAATCACACCTTCGAAACACGAAAATAAATACTGGTAACGCTGCAGCATTATCAGAATCATCCCCGGGCAACTAGAGTGTGATTCTATATCTATCTAATATATTAAAACTTCGAATATACGTTCATGACGCGTATACGCGAAATCTATATATACTCGATTGTCCATATTCAATATAAATAAATATTCAAATACGTATAAAACGATTTAAATTTTCAAAACAAAATTGTTTTCATTTGAAAAATATACTCTTCACACTCGTTCTAGGATACTACTGATCCTATCTCTAACGAGTCATTCTAATTGGATATCACTAATCCAATATCTGATGAATTCTTTCGTATGGTTCAAATGTGTCTTGTTCTCGAGCTCTGAAAACCAAAGCTCTGATACCAAACTGAGACAACCCGAACTTCCCCATGAAGGAAAGCACGGATAGAATTGAGTGCAAGACAAAGTAGAACGCATACAGAAGAACATTTCATTGTTATTACAACAATTCCATCAGATACAAGAATATACAGAGTATAAATGAATAAATTACATTCGATAAATATCAGAGATTACAATAAATTACATAGCAGCGGAAAATAATACAAAACACAACTAGAAGTGATACACGGATACAGAGCTTTCCGAGCATCGTTCCAGCTGTAAATCAGGACCCTGTGGATATAAATCTACAAAACCAAAACTACTAGCTGCCCGTGTAGAAAATAGGGGCACCCAGAGTTTAGGTTAAAACAATAAACTCCAGGTCAGTCATGTGACTGGTGTGAGAACTAAAACAGTTATTAATCTTTATTTTTAAAGTTAGTTAAATCAAGGGACCACGCCGTATAACACGGAACGGGTTTCCTCCCAGGAATACCAGTGCATAAAACAAACAGCGCAATGCTAAATAAAGAAAAATGAAGATATTATAAGACCCAGGTCCCATCACACAATGCAACTCAAGCCGGAAGATAGGGTTTTTACCTTATAACAGCCAAAGCATGCTTGATACGTTTAAAACACATTATTTGATACTATTATAAGTGTATAGTGTCAAAACAATTTCAATCATAAATATCAATCATAGGCGGCATGGGTACCATCTATCATGTCGCCATACTAGGCTCTACAATTAAAACCGCAATATCACGTATTGGAAATTGGATTCCGTCATGAGCCGAGGCAAGGGGCAAGCTCCTCTCCGCGTTCGAGACACTCTAGCAAATGTCTCACGACCCCACTATGATCCTTGGATCTTCAGGGCCGGTCCTCTCTTACTTTTGAGGATTGGCAATTCCTGAACACACGTTTCCCGGTCCTTATAGACCTATATCCGAGGCGCCTCGTATCCAACAACCAGACAGGTGAAAAGTATATAAATGTCAGGGCTGGTAGGTCATTGACACCACCTTAGCTAGAAAGAAACGTCGTGCTCTCCCTGCAGTCACTATCCTGTTTTTGACTCATACCGAGGTGTGAGGCTCGCGAATTCACGTTATACACAAAGCTACGCCACACAGGCCGTGCTTTGATCATCAACCACAAGACTTTGCTTTTCAACAGAAGCCTTGATCAATTGCCACTTACGCGTGCCACATTAGCAATTCACTCCATGCGACTGATGTCCATCGATATACAACCTCTGAGCTCGTACGTCTCAGAGAAGGGCGTTAAGCAAGAGAATAAATTCTCCGCCGCCAAACAGATGTATATTTAATAAATATCAATCAACACAGAATAAAATCCAATGTCAGACACACAATCCATTTACAAGTTCGTTCTGGGTCTGAATGAAACCGGAGGCACTTTCCTCGCATATCCATCCATCTCCAAGTACGTCTGGACGATCACCAACTGATTCCCTCATCCTGGGTGTACAGCCCAATCAAGATCATCAGTAATCACCCAAACGATGTGAAGACTTCCGGTCTTCTACCACAATCTTCATCTTCGACATCTCGTCGAATCGGTTGTTCAGAATGGGTATAAACCCGGCCTTTTTGAATAACCCACGTATATAATAAACGAATGTTACACAAACACAACAAACGCCTCATTCCAATTCAGAATATTCTTTTATTCACAAAATCACATTCTTAGGGAAAGGTTCCCATTAATTTTATCCAAGATAAATTCTTCTAAATTTATTCTTTAATCTTCCTTTGGATATCATTTCAAACTAGTCGGGATTAGCGAACCACACCGAAGTAATTATTTATTTTATTTCGCAATCCCAACCTATATATCCCATGGAGAAAAACTGGTAATACTCCATATCTAACACCACGGTGTTATCGGTAAAATTAATTACCATTACACGTTCAAATCTAATTAAAGATTTAACTATCGCTTTGGAGCAAAACTGGTGATACTCCACTCTCGATCACTTTTCAGATTTGATAATTTAAATTATCAATTCACTTTTTAATCTAATTAAAGATTCATTAAAACTCCATTTAGTTTTAATCTTCTCAAAAATCAATATTATGTCTTTGACTGGGTTAAAGAACCAATGTCTTCTAAAACACGATTCACGACAAACCCAAATCACATTTGATATTAAATACAAGGCTCTGAATAGAAAATATATCGGCTTATATTCAATATCAATTTCTGAAACCAACATATATCGTATTGGAAATAACGATATAAAATATATCTTTCAAATTCCCATAACAATATCTGTATAGTCACGAAATCCAACATCGAAATATCCCGAAGATAATTTCGATTCAACTCCAGTCCAATCCACGTATTGGGAATATTGATTATTTTTAAAATCACTTTCAAATTCAATTTATTTATTTCACAAATAAATTGATTTTAATTCTAGTTCAAAACTAGTTCATTTCGACAAAAATCTATTTTTATCTTTTCAAATGTGGAGTTTTTCAACCCAGCTCTTTCCAATTCATTTATTATGGTTTTATACAAATTATTGATATTTTAATAATTTTATCAAGGCCCGTACAGTCGATTTCCATCAACGGCCATCGAACTGCACTTACAACGACCTTTTTCAAATTTGATTTGGACATAATTCCAAATCCAACCGTTAGATTTCAAATTTCTAATATTCGTTGGAAAGCTCTTTTCGATACGAACCCAACGGTTCCGGCTTTAGGAGAATCCGACGGTCGGATCTCCCGCAACGTCAATTCGAAGTCAATGGTCGAAATTCACGAACTGCCGCGGAGCGGCGTGTTCTATTCAGGCCATTATATATTATATATATATATTATATATTCCCTCAATTTCCTTTTAAAACGTATTTTATAAATCGTTTTAACTTCGTTTCAAAACCATTTCAACACTATTTCAATTTCTAATCAAAACTGAATATTTCTTATCATTACTATATAAATGATAATATTTTCAAAACGTTATATTTTGAAATCACTTCTTTTCTATATTCATTATAAAAACTAATATAATCGATATAAATATCGTTCACGTCAAAATAGCGCAACTCTAATCAACACGGCTTTATATATTTCAATAAATCCGTTATTCTATTCAACAAATGAATATTTATTCCATTCAACACATGAATCTATATTTCTTCCAACACCTGACTAATCTCAACACATGAGTACTGTCAACACATCACTATTTTTGTTATGGCAAATATTTTATAAAACTATGGTATCTATCATTTGATTTTCAATTAGACTTCAACTGTAAAGTAGTTCTAATTTTAAATATGATAAAGATGTAAATTTCATTGTATAAATTATTTCACTTAACACATGAACATCGTCAACACATGACTATTTTTATATTCAACACATGAATTTTCTTTTATAATATTCCTTATTTTCCCGATTGGAATGAGGCCCAATCAATCACCATATAATGTTAATAATATGGATTCCATACAACACATGTATTTAATAGCATTGATAAACAATCAACCATCATCCAAGGTGCACCACACAACTACGTAAGCATCAAATATTAATAATCGACGCTTACACAGTCTGTCGACCTATCGATCGACAATAATAAAATAATTGGGATTAGTGTACGCCAAATATCATCCCAACACCCATGTGGGGTTTCAAATCAACAAACACACATTTTTGTTTGTGCAGTTGGGCGATGTGTAAAATTTATCGACCCAATCAATATCAGTCAAATCAGTGTATATAAACAAATCGGCCGATTTGTTTATAAATATTTATTTATTCACTTTCACGTTAAAAAATATATATTTTTAACGATAATATATTTTATTTCAACACATGAATTCCTATTCAGTTCATTTACACAATAAAAATGATATTTTTATTTTTCTAACATATTTTAGAAAATTTCGACGGCATAACGGCACGATACTAGAAACGGGACGAGGCCTAGCCTTATCCCCGGTCTAGTGAAGGCCCACGCCATTCACACATCAATCAAATCAATTTCATTTCACCAAACAATTCAATTCAAACCAAATAATCTAACCAACTACACAACCAAACAATTAAACAAACAAGCCATCCATGGTCTGTGGATGACGGGTGTCGGGTGCTGCTAAGCACCGTCTGCATCCTAGTATATATATATATATATATAACTAGAAAAAGTAATTTAAAGTGAGAAGTTCTCACCAATAGCTATCCCAACTCCACGACACTTCTAATGTAGAAATCTTCGCCATTCTCGCCTTTTGTCGTTTTCATTGCCCGTATTCACTACATATATAAAAATCATATTTTTATATTGCTATTCAATATCGAAAAATCAAATTTTTTTCTATGCTATTCAATATATAAAAATCAAATTTTTACTTCGATGTTCAATATATAAAAAATCATATTTTTATATCGTTATCATCTATATAAAGATCTCGCCTTTTCAACTATAAAGATTTCTCCTTTTCAACTATAAAGACTTCAACTTTTCAAAAATATAGATTTCGTCATTATAAAAAATCACCACTTTGTTTCAATGTATATAAAATAAAAATCAGATTTTTGTTTCCCTACATATACAAAGATGATGTTTTTATATTCTATATTTCATAAAGATTATATTTTTATAGTTCCTACCATGTAAAAATCATATTTTTATCTTTTTACAATATAAAAGATTATATTTTTATAACTTCTACAACATAAAGGATTATATTTTTATATTTTATGTGTGATAAAAATCATATTTTTTCCTCTCTAGTATATAAAAATCTCTGAAAATTCATTCACAATAAAACTGAGTATTTAAAATAACTGAAAATAATTAATTAAAAACTTACTTTACTGTTGAAGAGGGAGGAGGAGAGAATCACGCGAGGGGGAGGTGCAGTCGGCGTGGGGCTCCGCCTGGAGGACGGCGGCGGCGCTCCTGGACGGTGACGCAGCTCGACGAGGCTGCGGTGGAGGTGTTGGAGCGTCGGCAGGAGGGGGAGGGCGAGGTGGAGCGGGTGGCGTTCGATGTGGGCCAGGGGGCTGTCGCGAGGCAAGGGAGGAGGAAGGCGAAGCGGGAGGAGCGGCGGTGGCTTAGGGTTTGGGGGGGTGGGGCTGTGCTGCGTCGACGGAGGGAGGAGAAGAAGAAGGTGGCGGCGCGGCAGATGAAGGGGAGGCGGAGGTGGTGGCGTGCGGTGGCGCGCCCCTGGGCGGCGGCGAACTAATCGAGGGGGGGGGGCGGCTGTGAATCGCGATTCCCCCCTTTCTCTTCTTCTTTTTTTTTATTTTGAACGGCAGAAATAATGAGGAGAGGGAGAGAATAAAGGGGGGGCATTTATTTATTTTAAATTTTATATTACATTTTAATTCCCTAAGGTTGACTTTTCATACGACCTCGAAATCAAACATGCCGACTGTCGTCCCTAGCGTAATACCCCCATTCCGAACACAATGGGATATGTATCGTAGGCTGATTCGATCGTTTCGATCAGTTTTCGTCAAATTTACATTTAAATCGCTATATTGAATTTTAAACGTACATTTCAAATTACCGGGGTCACATACTAACTCGAAAAATTCCCGAAAAATATTTTCTAACTTCGTATTGGCGATGCGGTCCTAACAAAACTAGTTTCATCGAATTCTGAGGTCGTTAGAAAAATGGCCAATTTTCAGTCGATTAAAATCAACTGAAACTGGTCAAACGCGTTTTCTTTTGCCACGCTCACATATTGATTCGAAAAATTATGAAATTTGAGACCTAGAAATAATTTGACATCACGGACCCAACAAAAGTGGTTTCGTCGAAATCCGATGTCGTTTGCAAAATGTCTATTTTTAAGGGCCTGAATTCCATAGCGACTATTCAGAATTTTTAACTGGACATATCTTTTGATTCCCGCTATGAAATCTCAATTTTTCAGATTCTTTGGAAAGATATTCTAAAATTGATCCTAATGTTTTTGGTTTCACTAAAATCCGGATTGTTTTGCACCCGGTATGTTCAATTGAAGTTTGAAATCGAATTATCGAACTACCGCGCCATTTTCTATTCTATTTATAATTATATATAAATATTTATATTCTAACGACGACGTATATAATTTATATGTCGAATTCTATTCATAATAAATTTCTCGTCGATATTATTTAAAATAATCTATTTTAAATGTTCAAAATTCATCAAAATTGCCAAAATAAAAATTTTAAACTGGCCCAGATTTTCGGGTTATTACAACCCTAAATTTTCAAAAAATTTCGCCAAAACCTCTTTTGTACCGGGAGCATCGGGAAAATCCCCAAACCGCCATACAGGCCCTCTCATCTCAAAAAGTAAAAGAAAAAAGCCAAGCGGCTAGCCAATCGGCTCATAAAATCACCAAAACCCAATAAATTAGTAAATATGTACCTATTTGTTGGGCATACAATTTTATTCCTCTACTCTAGCCTCCTTGCAATGACCTGTTCAATAGATATACATGTACATAGATGCCATTCTAATCAATTTTCAATTCTGTTTCATATTTGATTCGATTTGGCTTAATTTCTCTTATTGGTAAAATTTGGTTCAATTCAACTTTTCATTCTCATATTGGACTTATTATTCCAATATTTTTATTTAGTTGAACTCATAATCAAACAACACAACCAGCAATCAATTTGTGAATTAAATTTCCAAAACATATAACTTTTGTATATATATTCAAAAATCATATTTTTAGTGTCAAATTCCAAATAATAAATTCGAAATAAGGTTTTGGTTCTCACACCAGTCAATTGAAAATATAAGATATTCCATTTTCGAAACTCGAACATAAACACTGATGATGATATATATCACCAGAATCATCTCCGGGCGACTAGAGTGTGACTCCATATCTATCTAGTATATTTGGGGCATCGAATACTTGTCGACTAGTCAGACGTATATTCAAAAGCTCCATATACCCGATAGTCCAAATCAATTTAAAATAAAATATTCAAATACGTATAATAAAGTTTAAAATTTTCAAAACAATGTTTGTTTTCATTTCATTTTAAAAACAACACTCTTCACACTCGCTCTAGGATACTACTGATCCCATCTCTAACGAGTCATTCTCATTGGATATTTCCTTTCGTTCGGTTCTAATGTGTCTTGTTCTTGAGCTCTGTAAACCAAAGCTCTGATACCAAATGTAGCGACCCGTGCTTCCCGGCCGGCCTAAATCGAACAAGAAGGCGGACTGCTTTGAGAGCAAGACAAATCGGAACACAAGCAGAATAACATTTCGTTGCTTATTACAACAATTACATCAGAGTAAAAGAATATTTAGAGTATAAATAAATATTACACAGAAAAATATCAGAGATTTAAGAAAACATTACATAGCAGCGGAAAATAATACAAAACACAACTTAAAGAGATACACGGATATAGAGCTTTCCGAATATCATTCCAGCTGTAAACCAAGATCCTGTGAATATAATCTGCAAAACCAAAACTACTATCTGCCTGCGCGGAAAATAGGGGCAACTAGAGTTTAGGTTAAAATAATAAACTCCAAGTCAGTCATGGGACTGGCGTGAGAACTAAAACAGTTATTTAAAACTTTACTTTAAAATGAGGTAAATCAAGGGACCACGCCATATAACACAGAACGGGTTTACTGAAACTCCCCACCTCTGTTAAGGTCACTCACAAAGGGAATGCCTTAACTTTGGTGGAGGGTTATAGGTACAAGACACAGAGAAATTTACAAGACAGATAAATATAAGCAGCGAAATTCAAATATTTATTGAATACATGGTTCAATACAAAAGCATTACATCAAATTGTCTCAAAATAACTTCCAAAATATTACTCCATAATTTCTGTCTTGATTATTTAATAAAGAACATAAACTATAAATAAAACTGCATAAATCCCCAAGTGTAGTGTTCAAAAGCCATAGCCAAGGTGAGAGAGTCCCAATCACACATCTACTTTCTTGAAGCTTGCAAAGAGTCTGACTAAGCTGGAGTATTCCCTCCCTGTGGACCTGGGGGGAGGGGGGACGAAAGAAAAGAGGATGAAAGAAAACGGGTCAGACAATAAGTCTGGTAAGTTCAGTGATTACTAGTATTTAAACAAGGAAAGGGATCATGACAATAATAACAGAACATAGAACAATATCCTAATATAAGATAAGAGGAACATGTGATCGCACCCACTACTATAGTCTCTGCACCTACTAACCGTTGGTTCAACCAGCCCTACGTGTTCATAATGAATGATACCCTTTATGATCGGCTCCTACTCTCATGCATTTATATCCTGTGTTATTCGGCCCCGCTTGACTGTAGATACCTGTGTTGGACCCACCATGGGGTGTATCGGTCCCTCTGGTGGAAACCCGACATGCTTCAAGATGCACAGTGTCTACTACTGATGCCCAGTGCCTTCTTTTTCCACTCCGAAGTACGTGCACACCCGTACTTCGTTGGAACCTACACTGACACACCAACCCCCGAAGTTTTGACCGTTTATAATCAAACCAGTAATCATGCCCCACCTTGCCTAGTTTAGGGTACCATGATACATCTATGTGGGTTACTGCTGAAATGGGTCCCCGTTACTAGGGTTTTCGAATCAACATGTTTATTTGGTTAAGTGTCCAAGTTTACCTAACCCCACCCATCTGTTTAGTTAACATGTTGAATCGGTTAAGTGTTTCCCTAATTGAATTAACCCTACCAATCCTGACTTAGCTTTATTCATTAAAGCTCCAACTACTCACATTAGACAGGTCTTGTTGTGGTCGCTGGATATGTCGGTCGGTTCCGGGTAGTTTTACACCACAACTCAGTCTAACCTCGGGTTCTTTTTGGGCTTGATGCACTAACTACCTACATTAGGCAGGTCTTGTTGTGGTCACTGGATATGCCGGTCGGTTCCGGGCAGTTTTGCACCACAACTCAATCTGACCACGGGTTAGGCATATTCATCTTTTCTAAATCCATATATTTTCTATATATGTCTAATTCTGTATATAAATTAATCTTAATTTAATCATGCCATAATTATCCTTTGATTATGCTCACAATAAATGGTATATCAAATATACCATTTTATGAACAAATCTATGCCATGAAATTTTCATATTTTCCCATCGCTATCCCCATGGAACGTACGTATGAATCACATAAATTGTTGGGCTAGTAAATTAGCCCAAACCCATAAACAAAAAAAGGGTAATAAACCAGGGACATGAAATAAACACAAAATAGCATACATTTAACTTATCATGTCTAACTTGGAATAGAAGTGTCATTAACTTAATTAAACGGGTAAAGGTGAACTTGTGACTATGTTGGATCTAATTGTCATGTAAACTTGATATGGGTCTAGCATGGAGGTTTAACATATAAACACAATTTTAAACCGCAACTTAGCATACTAACTTATGTATATCAAAACATAAGAAAGCTACTATAAACATATATAAATCACAACTTAGCATGATAACTTATGTGTGTTAAGCATGAGAGAACTACTACAAACATATTCGAATCATGACTTAGCATGATAACTTATGTGTGTAAAACATAAGAGAGCTACTATAAACATATTCTAATCAAAACTTAGCATGATAACTTATGTGTTAAAACATAAGAGAGCTACAAATCCAATTTTATAACATAAATAGATTCAACTTAACATAGTTCTAAATATACATGAATGTTAATCTAACATGTAAGCATGTGATTTAGATCATAAAATTGCAAGTAAGCACCAAATTATAACATGACATGTTTCACCATTCAGTTGGCATAATAAATCCATTACCCAATCATAATAGATTCCAATAACATACAATATGGTATGTTCATCATCACAAACATATAGGCATGATCGATCGCAATGGTAGTTTAAGATAAATGAGAATCAATCTTTATTTATCTTATACATAAACATCATTCAATATTCGAATTACAACATGTCATGATTCATTTAAAAGAAAGTTTAAATCTACGTAATAACCAACTTACAAACTAAAAAGGAATTCTTGATTTTTGAAATCTGAATTCTGAAGTCGGTAAGCTCGCCTTTGATGTAGATCATTGAATTTGATTACTTTTAATTTGATTTTGATTCAGGTTTTTATCTTGTCTTTGAATTGAAAGCGGTGACGGCTGCTCCAAGTTCTCTATTGACAGCATGATAGTTCCAGGATTATTTTTCTGTGATTTTAGGTTGAGCATTGGGTTGTTTATATAGAACTTCAATTTAACTAGAGCCGTCAGATGATCCTAGAGTTAACCACAACCATTCAGTCAGGATAGGGTGACACCTCAACCCTAATGACTCAGCAAGGAGTCAGAAAGGACCCAGCAATGACTCACAGTATGGATCATATCACACTAGAAAGTTGTGCAGGCTCTCAGCTCGGCGTGGGCGCACTTGGCAGGTGTGCCAGTGCAACTTTTGTATTGGCGCACTTCCCAAGTGCGCCAGCGCATATTTTCTTCTTCTTTCTTTCTTCTGATTTTCTGCTTAACTTCGTTCGTCCATATCTCCTTCATATGATGTCTGTTTTACGCAAACTCGGACTCTATCTCAAGCAGAATTCCGAGACGAACGCAATGGCGTAACCTGTATCCCTTAATTATCACATTTGAAATTAATTATTCTTTGATTCGTTATTATAAAGTTAACAGAAAATACGGGGTGTTATATTCTCCCCTCCTTTTAGGATTTCGTCCCCGAAATCTTCAAGTCGAGAAGAACTTATATCCTACCATCCAATCACCTATCTACTCAACCATCTAACACAGGCGTCCATTGTACTTAAAAGATTTCTAATGCTTCATGATCATATGCATAGTGTGTGTACATGTCCTTATCTAATGCAACATCAGGCGGTCTACTGATTCAGTTGACCTCCTTAATGCAAATTATTTCAGTGCCATGAGTCCATTATGAATGCAATTTTTCCTACTCAAAATTTCCTATATGAGTGCACAATCATTCATACAAGTGCAATGTCCATATGATTACACATCAAGTTTCAATCCATATACAAATACATATATGAATATGCAATATGAAAGTGACTGAGCCAATCTAATACCTAATGTGTGTGTATATGCATCCACAAGCAACCACTAGCAACCACTTGCAACCATCAACCATAACATGTTTCAATTACATGTATACATCCTAATGGATTTCTACCTAAGGATAAAGGATAGGATCGAGGAGATTTAACTAAAAAGTTAGATACGAGCATAAACTTAAGGAAAAAGAGATCAAGGATGTAACGACCCGTATTCTACGCATCATAGGATCGTAGAATATTTATTTCTTTCACATATGAAGTCGTATGGTCGTGTAACTTTGGGAGACGACTATTGGGGTCATTTCCCATGTTCATGATTTTTCCCGATTTTTAAATGACCATTTTACCCCTAGTTGGCACTGTTTTGGCCATAACTTTTGACTGGAAAGGAATTTTCACCTGAAACCACTTCCATTGGCTCCGGATGATGGTTTCTCTTTCCGTAGAGTGGTCACATTAGCCAAACGGACTTACCGTTTGAGAGATATGGCTGAAACAAGTTTCAGATGGTGAAAAACAGCTTAATTGGGCTTAACCGGGTGATTAGCAGCTAGGCCCAAGGGGAATTTCGGGTTTAGAGGTATAGGAGGTCTGATTAGGGTTAGGTTATCACTTTCATTTCAGTTTTGAGCCGCCACAAACCTCCTTGAGACATTAGTAATGGCTTCCTACATCTAAAACACCCCAAATCACTCTCTAATTGAAGATTAGGCTTAGCAACACCAAATTAAGGAGAAAAAGCACCAAAGCAAGGTTGGAGCTGCTGTTAGACATCAGTATTCGCCCCAAATCAGAGGAGTTTCAGTTCTGAGAATTTCATTTGTGGCCAAGGTGAGTGATAGCATCATTTTGGCACTAATTACAGTTAATTAAGGGTAATTAGTGAAGATTAGCGAATTTATACGTAAATAAATTCTGAAAAAATTCTTAAAATTCTAAAATAATGTTTTAAGGCTCTGTTAGAAATTTGAGATAATTTCGATGTGTTTTGCTAATTGTATGCTTAAGTATGATTAAGAGTGCTTAAGGGAAAATATGAAGTTTTAGCTACTTTTGATCCATTTTGATTCATTTAAATTGTTGTTTGCTGTGTGTGGTTGCTATTACATGTTGCTATGACCCTATGGTATGTTTCATGATTGATTAGAATAGTTAAATTGCTCGAAAACGTCGTCGAATGGCGTAGAAAGCTCGCTGGAAAGTTGCAGAAGTGTGCAGGCTCCGAACCGGTTCGGATCGGAGAAAGGGGTCGGATCGGACTAGGGAACTGACCAAGGGAATCCGAACTGGATGAGGACTTGCCACTGGAAGAAGTTTGGCAGGAAGGAAGGCCATTGTTTAGAGTTGGAGTTGGACAGGAGATCGGATCGGAGCGATGGAGCGGATCGGATCGGAGTAAGCTAGGGAGCGGAGCGGATCGGATCAGAAGAGTGATTGGAGGCCAGATCGGATCGACTTGGAGATGCAGGGCTCGGATCGGAAGCAAAGAAGAGATAAGCTAGGGATTGGAGCGCTGGAGGGAAGGACACCCGACCCGACCCGGAGGAAGACACCGACCCGACCCGAAGTGGACTACCGAACCGAACCAAGCTAAACGAGGACCACCAATCCGAACCGATCAGGAAGGTTATACCGAACCGAACCAAGCTAGATGAGGAGCACCGAACCGAACCATACGTGGGCTATTACTACTACGCGATGACTCTTCTGAAGACCCACTCCAATTCGACCAAACCCGAGATGCAAAGGGAGTCCAAATGAGAAGTTAGAGCTCAAGATTCAGAAGGGAATCAACGAGTTCGCTTCATGGTTGGGCTTTGCTGCGGGACGTGTGTTAAGGGGTTATCGATGTCTATAGCTTAGGACCACTATGGTAGGAGGTACGAAGGCGGATTCAGGGCCATTATGGCATCGGTAGAACCAAGGGCTACGACCAATGAAGTGGGTCATTGAAATGTTTGGTCATGACTCCAAGTGTTTGGCTTGGTCACAGCAGGGTTTCTACAAGTCGGGATTCGTCGTTGCCTCAGTTTGTCTAGTGTTCCAAAGTGGTAGATATCGTATGCTTTACGCACTGAGTGAGAGATGTGAGGATGGTTGCTATGGATGGTTTGTTGCTATCACTATGACATACACACCCCCGTATTCTTTACACTATTCATTATGGCACCTTGGAGTATTGTACGGTATGTGGTACTAACTCTTTGGTTGCAGGTCCAGGTTCAGGTATGGTTTAGTATACCTGTTATCTCTCTGTTTAGATGCTTATCGCTCATACCAGGCTTTATGTCTGACCCAGAGTTTTATGTCTCTTCTTATTACTCTGGGTGCTCACACGAGCAGACTAGAGACAGGTTAGCTGGTGATGCACGGGTAGATGATCCGGAGACGAGCAGGAGGCTTCCACGTAATATACATATATAATATTCTCCCTGTATTGTTGAAGATCACTGCTTGGGCATTGTTGGTGTATCTTCTACTTTAGCCTTCTTTTGTTTAGAGACAGTAAATTTGGAAAATTGTAATAAGCTGTATATGGATTTCCGCTGCTCTGATGATTGATGTTGATTTTAGTTATCAGCTTATGCACTGTCTCACCTGTTTTATGTCAAGTATGTTATTATTATATTTTATCCCATGCGCTGTGAGACATTCTACAGGTTCCTTGATTTGTTCATTCCCTTCTTTCCTTTCTTCTGATGACCGTCTTGTGCTAGTCGGGCATGTGTACGGCGCACTTTTGGAGGAAATGCAGGCTGGTGCGAGGCGGGCTGTCACACTTGGTATCAGAACTCTAGGTTGCGTAGTTAACCTAGGGAAGTTATCAGGGAGAGATAATATACGTATATGAGAGAGCGTATTTGTGATTACTTTGGTTTTCAAAAGCTATATATATATACTATTAGTAGTATAAGGATGAAGTCGCACTGCACTAGCACCACTATGGAGTCGTTAATCATTTCCTTTTTCAGATTGACGATGAGCCGAGATACTAGAGGTGCTGGTAGGGGAATCAATAATGGGAATGCTGCTGACATGAGGACGATGTTTACTGACCTCATGAGAGAGATGCTTAGAGATGTGCAGAGGGCAGCTCCCAATGGTGGAAATGGTGGTGGTCCAATAGTGCAGGCGCCAAGAGTCGACTTCGCCAAGCTGAATAAGGACTATACTAGTCTTGGTGGGAAGCCGTTCCACGGAACGGAGTCGGCTACGGATGTTCAGGATTGGTTGGATAGTTGCGAACGTATCTTCGAGGATTTGGGTATCGAGGATGCGATGAAGAGAAAGCTAGCGTCCCGTCAGTTGCAAGGGCGGGCAATGAATTGGTGGAATGCTATAAAGGCAGCTACTCCCGAAGATCAGATTACTTGGGAGCAGTTTAAGGCTCGCTTTAGTGAGAAGTTCATTCCAGCTGCTCAGAAGTCAATGTTGTTTAAGAAGTTCTTGGAGCTCAAGCAGAATGGCAGAGCTGTCTCGGAGTATATTGCTGAATTTGACACTTTGTCGAAGTACGGATTATCTCTTATTGATACTGCCGAGAAAAAGAATGAGAAATTCATAACTGGTTTGGATCAATACTTGGGGGAGAAACTTATTAACCACATCGATGAGACGTTTGAATCGATTGTGGGGAAAGCGTTAAGGTCAGAAAGTCTCTACCCTAAGCCGAAGACTGAAGTTGCATCTGCAGAAGAGCCAAAGCCACAAGCTAGTGGTGGAGGCAAAGGTGGTTCTCAGAATAAGAGAAAGCAGAATCAGGCTAAGGATGGCCAGAAGAAAAAGAATAAGCAAGATGTGGAGTGCTTCAGCTGTGGTAAGAAGGGCCATTATGCTAGTAATTGTCGGGCCAAGCCAGCGGATAGGAAGTGCTTCAATTGTGGCCAATTGGGACATCACAAGGACAAGTGTCCACAGCCCCCTAAAGAAAAGCAAATGGTGAAAGCATACGCTCTTAATGCTATTCCTTCTTCGTCAAATGCCCCAACAGCGGCGGAGAAGGGAAAGAATGTCGTCATTCAAGGTATGCTTTCTGTTTATGATGTTCCTGTTAGAGTTTTGTTTGATACCGGAGCTTCCAGTTCTTTCATATCTAGTGACCTGGTAGATAGGTTGGGATTGGAGCCCGAGATTGTCGATAGACCTTTAGTAGTGACGAACCCGATTGGTGGTTCGACTAGTCTTAGCATGATTTGTCGTAATGTGGTTCTATCGAGTCATGGATGCATGTTTGTTTGGGATTGCTTTGTTTTGGGCTTTACTGGGTTTGGCATTATTTTGGGAGTAGATTGGCTCCAAAGATACGGGGTGGTGGTAGACTGTGAGGGCTTGTTGGTGACAGCTAGAGCGGATGATGGGCGGAGGATAGTGTTTGGTGGTCTACCCAGTAAGGGGGTATTGGCTAGTTTTCTAAACTCCCTCGACATTCCGCATAGTGAGTTGTCAGGTTTGCCCGTGGTTGGCCAGTATCCGGATGTTTTCGAAGAAGTGACCGGACTCCCACCACACCGAGAGATTGAGTTTCGTATTGATTTGGTAAATGACGCTAGACCTATAGTGATGCCACTTCGTCGTATGGCACCAAGAGAGCAGCGAGAGCTCGAGGTGCAAGTCAGCGATCTTTTGAAGAAGGGATTTATCAGAAGGAGTGTTTCTGAATGGGGAGCACCAGTTGTGTTTGCTACCAAGGCGGATGGTTCCCTTCGTTTGTGTGTAGACTACCGCGAGTTGAATAAAGTGACGAGGAAGAACAAGTATCCTCTACCGCGGATAGATGATTTGTTTGATCAGTTGAGTGGCGCGAGAGTATTTTCTCAGTTGGATCTCGCGACAGGTTTTCATCAGCTTAGAGTGGAAGCTGAGAGTATAGCTAAAACGGCATTTCGGACGCCGTCTGGGTTTTATGAGTGGTTGGTCATGCCATTCGGGCTGACCAATGCCCCAGCATATTTTGTGGACCTTATGAATAGGGTATTCAGGGATCAGCTGAATAAGTCTGTCCTTGTGTTCGTTGATGATATTTTGGTCTATTCGAGGACAGAGGAGGAACACAAGGAACATTTAAGAGTAGCGATGGAGGTGTTGAGAAAACACCAATTGAAAGCAAAGTTTTCTAAGTGTCACTTCTGGAAGAGGGAAGTGAGGTTCTTGGGCCATGTTGTATCAGAGAGTGGTATTGCCGTGGACCCAGCGAAGATGGCTACGGTACAGGATTGGCCTACGCCCAAGAATGCAACAGATGTAAGGAGTTTCTTGGGGTTAGCGGGATATTATCGTAAGTTTATCCAAGGTTTCTCCAAGATAGCAGCACCATTGACCCAGTTGACCAAGAAGAATCAAGCTTTTATTTGGGATGAAAGGTGCGAGAATGCATTTAAAAGCCTAAAGGACAAGTTGACAAGCGCACCAGTGTTAGTCATTCCTAAGGGGGATGAAGAGATGACGGTATACACGGATGCCTGTGGTACCGGACTGGGTGCTGTATTGATGCAAGGCGGTAGGGTTGTAGCTTATGCAAGTCGGCAATTGAAACCGCACGAGAGAAGATACCCTACCCATGATTTAGAATTGGCAGCGATCGTGTTCGCGTTAAAGATGTGGAGACACTATCTCTTGGGAGAAAGATTTGAGCTATTTACAGATCATAAGTCGTTAAAGTATCTATTCTCCCAGAAGGATTTAAATCTCCGTCAGCAGAGATGGTTAGAGTTCTTAGCTTCCTATGATTTTGACATCGCATACACACCAGGAAAGGGCAATGCGGTGGCTGATGCATTGAGTAGAAGACATGCCAGCTTAGGGGCTATGTTCCTTGAATGGAAGCAACTGGAGTTTATCGCGGGGTTTGATTTCAGACCAAAGTGCGAATTGGATCCAGAAATGTTAGCGAGTTTGACGATCAGACCCACTTTGATTGAACGAATCGGCTCTAGTCAGAGGGACGATCCTAACCTATTGGAAATCATCTCCAAGTTAGAGATGGGTATCGATGAGGAGATGAACAAGTATGGGCTTGATCGAGAAAGATGGCTTAGAAAGAATGGAAAACTTGTTGTACCCAATGTCAGTGGATTGAGGGATGAAGTGCTTAGAGAATGTCATCACTCAAAGTTGACTATACACCCCGGTGGTAATAAGATGTATCGAGATATGAAGCAGACTTACTACTGGGAAGGGATGAAAAGAGACGTTGGGAAGTTTATATCCAAGTGCATGAATTGCCAGCTAGTTAAAGCTGAGCAAAAGAAGCCTAGTGGGTTGTTACAGCCCTTAGAAATTCCCGAATGGAAATGGGAACAAGTCTCGATGGATTTCATCGATGGTTTACCAAGAACTAGATCGGGATATGACAGCATTTGGGTAATTGTAGACCGACTGACTAAAAGTGCAAGGTTTATACCGGTCAAATCGACTAGAACGGCAGCTAAGTTAGCAGAATTGTATATGAAGTGGATAGTGAGATTTCATGGAGTACCTAAAAGCATTGTGAGCGACCGAGACCCGTTGTTCACTAGTGGGTTTTGGAAGAGCTTGCAAGAGGCACTAGGGTCAGAGTTACATCTCAGTACCGCATATCATCCTCAGACCGACGGTCAGACGGAGAGGGTGAACCGTATTTTGGAAGATCTCTTGAGAGCCTGTATATTGGATTTTGGTGGATCATGGGATGACCATTTGCATCTAGTAGAGTTTGCATATAATAATAGCTACCAATCCAGTATCGGTATGGCTCCATTTGAAGCTTTGTATGGAAGACCGTGCAACTCACCATCATGTTGGATAGAGACTGGCGAGAAGTTTATGCTTGGACCAGATGTGGTGAGGGAAACTTCAGATAAGATCAAGATCATTCAACAACGAATGAAGGCAGCCCAAGATAGGCAGAAGAGTTATGCTGATAAGAGGCGAAGAGACTTAAAATTCTCCGTTGGTGACTTGGTGTTTGTCAAGATTTCCCCGTTAAATAGCGTAATACGATTTGGCAGGAGGGGCAAGTTGGCACCAAGGTTTGTTGGCCCATTCCCTGTTCTTGGATTAGTCGGGAATTTGGCATATAGAATTGACTTACCAGAGAAGATGGCGGGAGTTCATAACGTATTTCATGTTTCCCAACTAAGGAAGTTCGTTCACGACTCAGATATGACTATTTCACCTGATAAGTTAGAGGACTTCGAAGTAGAACCCGAGGCGATTGGGAACCGCAAGCCGGCCCGTATTGTCGAGTACGACATGAAGCAACTTCGAAGGAAGGCGGTGAAGCTAGTCAAGGTACAGTGGAGCGAGGACGAGAGTGATTGTACTTGGGAAACAGAGGAGGACGTAAGGAAAAAGTATCCAGAACTCTTTGTCTGGTAAGATTTTGACTTCAATTTAGTTTTTCCGCATGCTAGGATAGGCTTGTTTGCTTGTTTTGCATGTTTGATTGTTATATGTGGTTGTTAGGCATGCGGGATCCTTTGTATGTTTTGGGTTAAGGAATTTCGGGGACGAAATTTCTTAAGGGGGGGAGAGTGTAACGACCCGTATTCTACGCATCATAGGATCGTAGAATATTTATTTCTTTCACATATGAAGTCGTATGGTCGTGTAACTTTGGGAGACGACTATTGGGGTCATTTCCCATGTTCATGATTTTTCCCGATTTTTAAATGATCATTTTACCCCTAGTTGGCACTGTTTTGGCCATAACTTTTGACTGGAAAGGAATTTTCACCTGAAACCACTTCCATTGGCTCCGGATGATGGTTTCTCTTTCCGTAGAGTGGTCACATTAGCCAAACGGACTTACCGTTTGAGAGATATGGCTGAAACAAGTTTCAGATGGTGAAAAACAGCTTAATTGGGCTTAACCGGGTGATTAGCAGCTAGGCCCAAGGGGAATTTCGGGTTTAGAGGTATAGGAGGTCTGATTAGGGTTAGGTTATCACTTTCATTTCAGTTTTGAGCCGCCACAAACCTCCTTGAGACATTAGTAATGGCTTCCTACATCTAAAACACCCCAAATCACTCTCTAATTGAAGATTAGGCTTAGCAACACCAAATTAAGGAGAAAAAGCACCAAAGCAAGGTTGGAGCTGCTGTTAGACATCAGTATTCGCCCCAAATCAGAGGAGTTTCAGTTCTGAGAATTTCATTTGTGGCCAAGGTGAGTGATAGCATCATTTTGGCACTAATTACAGTTAATTAAGGGTAATTAGTGAAGATTAGCGAATTTATACGTAAATAAATTCTGGAAAAATTCTTAAAATTCTAAAATAATGTTTTAAGGCTCTGTTAGAAATTTGAGATAATTTCGATGTGTTTTGCTAATTGTATGCTTAAGTATGATTAAGAGTGCTTAAGGGAAAATATGAAGTTTTAGCTACTTTTGATCCATTTTGATTCATTTAAATTGTTGTTTGCTGTGTGTGGTTGCTATTACATGTTGCTATGACCCTATGGTATGTTTCATGATTGATTAGAATAGTTAAATTGCTCGAAAACGTCGTCGAATGGCGTAGAAAGCTCGCTGGAAAGTTGCAGAAGTGTGCAGGCTCCGAACCGGTTCGGATCGGAGAAAGGGGTCGGATCGGACTAGGGAACTGACCAAGGGAATCCGAACTGGATGAGGACTTGCCACTGGAAGAAGTTTGGCAGGAAGGAAGGCCATTGTTTAGAGTTGGAGTTGGACAGGAGATCGGATCGGAGCGATGGAGCGGATCGGATCGGAGTAAGCTAGGGAGCGGAGCGGATCGGATCAGAAGAGTGATTGGAGGCCAGATCGGATCGACTTGGAGATGCAGGGCTCGGATCGGAAGCAAAGAAGAGATAAGCTAGGGATTGGAGCGCTGGAGGGAAGGACACCCGACCCGACCCGGAGGAAGACACCGACCCGACCCGAAGTGGACTACCGAACCGAACCAAGCTAAACGAGGACCACCAATCCGAACCGATCAGGAAGGTTATACCGAACCGAACCAAGCTAGATGAGGAGCACCGAACCGAACCATACGTGGGCTATTACTACTACGCGATGACTCTTCTGAAGACCCACTCCAATTCGACCAAACCCGAGATGCAAAGGGAGTCCAAATGAGAAGTTAGAGCTCAAGATTCAGAAGGGAATCAACGAGTTCGCTTCATGGTTGGGCTTTGCTGCGGGACGTGTGTTAAGGGGTTATCGATGTCTATAGCTTAGGACCACTATGGTAGGAGGTACGAAGGCGGATTCAGGGCCATTATGGCATCGGTAGAACCAAGGGCTACGACCAATGAAGTGGGTCATTGAAATGTTTGGTCATGACTCCAAGTGTTTGGCTTGGTCACAGCAGGGTTTCTACAAGTCGGGATTCGTCGTTGCCTCAGTTTGTCTAGTGTTCCAAAGTGGTAGATATCGTATGCTTTACGCACTGAGTGAGAGATGTGAGGATGGTTGCTATGGATGGTTTGTTGCTATCACTATGACATACACACCCCCGTATTCTTTACACTATTCATTATGGCACCTTGGAGTATTGTACGGTATGTGGTACTAACTCTTTGGTTGCAGGTCCAGGTTCAGGTATGGTTTAGTATACCTGTTATCTCTCTGTTTAGATGCTTATCGCTCATACCAGGCTTTATGTCTGACCCAGAGTTTTATGTCTCTTCTTATTACTCTGGGTGCTCACACGAGCAGACTAGAGACAGGTTAGCTGGTGATGCACGGGTAGATGATCCGGAGACGAGCAGGAGGCTTCCACGTAATATACATATATAATATTCTCCCTGTATTGTTGAAGATCACTGCTTGGGCATTGTTGGTGTATCTTCTACTTTAGCCTTCTTTTGTTTAGAGACAGTAAATTTGGAAAATTGTAATAAGCTGTATATGGATTTCCGCTGCTCTGATGATTGATGTTGATTTTAGTTATCAGCTTATGCACTGTCTCGCCTGTTTTATGTCAAGTATGTTATTATTATATTTTATCCCATGCGCTGTGAGACATTCTACAGGTTCCTTGATTTGTTCATTCCCTTCTTTCCTTTCTTCTGATGACCGTCTTGTGCTAGTCGGGCATGTGTACGGCGCACTTTTGGAGGAAATGCAGGCTGGTGCGAGGCGGGCTGTCACAAAGGATGTACCCTCAAAAAGAAAAGGGTAGGCTGCGCGTATTATGTCCTCAGTTTCCCAAGTCGCGTCTTCCTCGGCGTCGCTCCATTGAGCTTTGACGAGCTTAACTTCACGGTTGCGTAGCTTTTTGACTTCTGTTCCCAAGATACGGGTTGGAACTCTCCTCACAGTTGATTCTCGTTCAACTTCTACTTCCTCTAGCATGCTTGGTTCTACCACTTCCGCAGACTCGTGTAAGCACTTCCGCAGGTGAGAGACATGAAAGTCATTATGAACCCCGACCAATCTTTCGGGCAGCTGTACCCTATATGCCATCTTCCCAATCTTCTCGATGATAGGGAACGGCTCTACAAATCTTGGTGCTAACTTTCCTGCGGATCCAAAGCGTACGACATTCCTCAAAGGAGATACTGTAAGGAACACCTTGTCTACAACTTCGAACTCAAGGTCAGTTCTTCTTTTGTCTGCATAGGAATTCTATCTATCTTGGGCAGTTTTCATTCTTCTTCGTATCAAGTCTACTTTCTCTGAAGTTCCCCTAATCATGTCTGGTCCAAGTATGAGCTTGTCTGTGGACTCCCACCAGCAAGTTGGTGACCTGCACGGTCTTCCATATAAAGCTTCGAAAGGCACCATGCCTATGGTGGCTTGATAGCTATTGTTGTAAGCGAATTCCACCAAAGGTAGATGATCCTCCCATGTACCTCTGAAGTCAATAATGCATAATCTCAAGAGGTCTTCTAATACTCTGTTGACTCTTTCCGTCTGGCCATCGGTTTGAGGGTGATAGGTCGTGCTTAAGCATAACTGGTTGCTTACAACCTCTTGTAAACTCTTCTAAAACTCGCTCGTGAAGATAGGGTCTCGATCACTCACGATGCTGGAGGGTATCCCATGGAGTCGAACTATATCTTTAAGATATATGGATGCTAGAGATGAGGCAGTCCTTCTACTTTTGACATGTATAAAGTGAGCGCTTTTAGTAAGCCTGTCCACTAATACCCAAATGCTGGTATTGACCTTCTTGACCTAGGCAACCCATCTATAAAACCCATCGAGATGCTATCCCATTTCCATTGTGGGACCTCTAGATGATGGAGCAGACCACCATGCTTCTTCTGCTCCGCCTTGACTTGTTGGCATATAAAACACTTAGAAACAAATTCAGCTACGTCTTGCTTCATGCCATTCCAAAAGAAAACTCTTTTGATGTCTTTATACATTTTGTCTCCGCCTGGGTGTATGGTCATCTTGGAATGGTGTGCCTCTTCTAGAACCGTCTTTACCAAACCCCTTGCTTGTGGGACACATGGTCTTCCATATCATCTCAACCAGCCCTTGGCATCAATGGAGTATCTATTGAGGTGAGTAGAAGTCTCACCCCTAATTAACTTGTCCATCACATCAGCTAGCTGAGGGTCTTCTCTTTCCATGGCTCCGATTGAGTCTAATAGAGTTGGCTGCACTTCTAATGTTGCTAGCAAGTCAGGTACAAAGTCAGAGGAGGGTCTAAAGTTAAAGCTTGCTATGAACTCCAAGCTTTTCCTTTCCACAAAGAGAGGGCTTAAGGTCAGTTTCTTTCCACTCAAGGCGTCTGCTACTGCATTGCCCTTGCCATGAGTGCAAAATCGTACGAGGCAAGAAACTCCATCCATCTTTGCTGCCTCAAGTTGAGATCTTTCTACAAGAAAAGGTATTTCAACGATTTATGGTCAATATACAATTCAAATTTCCCACCTAGGAGATAATGGCGCCAAGACTTAATCGCAAAAACGATGGCTGCCAACTCTAGGTCATGGGTTGGGTAGTTTTTCTCATGTACTTTCAACTGCCTTCCACCATAAGCCACTACCTTCCCTTCTTGCATCAAAACAGCGCCTAGTGTAACAGCCCGCATTTTACGTATCGGAAGATCGTAAAATATTTTTATTTTATTCCCTAAGGGTTGGATCATTCTCATCTTTTGGTATGTTGCTTATGGGGATGTGTGACATGTCCATAATTTTTACCGATTTTGTTTGTGACCATTTTGCCTCTGTCAGTCTTGTACTGGGCATAACTTTTGACTCAGGTCGAATCAGAGGGTGAGACCTGTGCCATTGGAAAGGAATTGATGATTCCCTTTCCGTAGAGTGCTTACATTAAGGATTTGGTTCAGCGGTTTGGGAGAAATCGCTGTTTTAAGGTTTTTCAGTTAGTTGTTCAGGTTTTGGAAGGCTAATGGGCTGATTTGGAGAAGGCCCATTAGAGGGTGGGTGGAGACTATAAATAGGGGGTAAGGGGTATGGAGAAAGGTTGGCATTTTCCATTCTCTTATGGGGAGGCTTTGATCTCCTTCTTCCTCTAACATCTTTCCACCATTAAAATTCCAAAATCCAAGGAGGGAAATCGAAGATCTACACCATAAGAGGCTAGATCTACATCGTCTCAAGGGCGAATTCATCGGATTGAACAGTTTGATTCGAAGTGTTCGCTGTCCGGATTGCGTTTTCATTGCTTTTGCTTAGATTTGGATAATTTTTGAGTGATTTACATCTCTCATTCGGATTCATGCAAGTATATGGGTTTTAGGATGTTAGTTTCATCATTTCCATGTTATTTTCCTTAGATCCACACCATGCTAAGTCCATTTTATATATGAATCACCTTAGGATCTGATCTAGATAATTTAAATGGTTAATTTTATGATTTTTCTCAAGATTATGCAAGTTAGATCCGTTTTTATGTTCATATGATTCACTTATCATGTTTTGGGAAATTTATGTGTTTTGATTGTTAGATTGATGATATTGTTGGTTGCATAACATGTTTGTGATTGCGTTTGGATGAATCGGATAAGCTGGTTTCGTCGGATTCGTCGTTTGGCGAAGTTTTGGTCGAAATCGGAGTCGAATTGGAGATGTGCAGGTTTCTGGTCGTCCTGGAGTTGGTCGGTCGGTCTGGAATGAGGTGGTTGATCATAGTATGGCTTGGGAAGCAAGTCAGGGAGCTGGTCGGTTTAAGCTGGTCGGTCCAGAAGGAGCAGAAGTGTTTCTGGTCGGTTTCAGATGGTGGCATTCTGGTCGGTTTCAGATGCTGGCATTCTGGTCGGTTTCAGATGGTGGCATTCTGGTTGGTTTTTACTGGAAGCAAATCCTGGTCGCTCTGAAGGAGTTGGTCGGTCAGGTGGAGCAAAATATGGTCGGTCTTGACGGGGTCGATCCAAAGCTGGTCGGTCCCAAGGAGGTCGAGTCGATCCAAAGCTGCAAGGAGGTCAAGTCGATCCAAAGCTGCATGGAGGCGGGTCGTTCTGGAGCAAGGCTGGTCGGTTTTTGGCGGGTCGTTCTGGAGCAAGGCTGGTCGGTTTTTGGCTGGTCATTCTGGAGCAAGGTTCTGGTCGGTTTTGGCAGGGTCGTTTTCTGAAAAAGTACGTTTTCGGGTACGACTCGGGTACGAACCAAAAAGGTCTGAAAAAAATATTTTTCGGGGGCAACCCCCCGAACCCTAGCCGCAGCGCAGTGATGTGTTTTGGTTCGGTGATGGCGTGACTTCGAGGTGATTCAAGTAGGAAGACTCGAAGTGATGAATGTGTTCGTTGATCAAGGTGAAACAACGAATGCGGAGACAACTCAAAGGTCGTGAGTTGGTGGATAATGGCTGCTCGAGAAGGTTGCTTGAGCTATGAAACATCGTCAAGGTTGGACGATTAGAGATGGGAAGGCCGAGAAGTCATCGTTGTCGTAAGTTCTAGCAGGCTCAAAGCAGGGGTACGATGGGTATCGTCGAAAGGCCCAAAAGACCAGTTGTTGGTCGAGTACCCTGGGTCTTTCTGGTTGGGGAAAGGCCTAGTGTCAAGGTTGGACATTGCCAAGGTTGGGCATATGGAGTTCATGCTAGAACTGGGGTTATCATTAGCCCTTGACATATGGCAAGGTTGGCCGTCATACGATAATGATGGTTTCGAAGCAGGATTGGCAGTGATAGCCAGAGTCAGTCATGGATGATTAGTTGTTCTGATTGTACTATCTCACATAGATTATCCAAAGTCGAGGGGGACGTTCTTTGAGTGCTTAAGTGATATTGGTCTAGGCCTCTGGCGAGAGTACTTGAGGAATGTTAAACTCGATTAGGGTTGTCTGCGTGAGACTTATCTGGATGTCATGTGTGTTTTCTATGATTGAATGGGTGTTCTGGTTTCTATGGATGAATGGTTGAAATGCTTGGTGTAAAGGCTATCACTGTCCGATGTGGGGAAGATAAGGTTGAGTTCTTCTCTGGTGATGTGGGTAGATAAGTTGTTCATTTACCCATTCTCATATGCTTTCTTGCTGAAGTTTGTTAGTTGTATTATCGCTCACTAAGACTATTGTCTGACTCAAGGTTTTATGTCTCCTCTTATTACCTTGGGCTGTTCATCCGGTTGTGGATGGGCAAACTAAGTAGCAGGTTACAGGTAATGAAGCTTAGTGATACGAGGAACCTGAGCGATGACGAGCAGGAGGCTGGCGTACCAGTTTTATTCTATCTAGTATTTCTGTTTCCGCTGTTTGAATTGCTTGAGAGTTGTAGTGAGGCCTTATGTACAAACTTGGATATCAGTTGGATAATCTTTCTGGATGTTGAAAGAGTTTCAAAAGTTTGCTATATGATACCTCATTACTATCACCTATTGTATATGTTCTATTATATTTTATCCTTGCGCTGTGAGTTCTACAACAGGTTTCGATGTGTTCACTTACTATGATGATCGTCCATAGCAGCCTGGCACGCCTTTCAGCGCATTATTCCTCTTGTTTAGTGCGGGGTTATGGGCAGTCGTCACACCTAGTGTCGTCCCGCATGCAACTGCGTATATTGGAAACATCTTGCTTCCATCAGGAAATGCCAGAACTGGGGCTGTTGTCAGAGTCCTTTTCAAACGTTGGAAAGCAATATCGCAATCCAAATCCCAATTGAAAGCTAGGTTCTTCTTTGTCAACCTTGTAAGTGCAGTCGAGATTTTTGCAAAATCTTTGATGAACTTTCGATAAAAGCCTACTAGCCCGAGAAAGCTTCGAACTTCGGTTGCATTTCGAGGAACCTTCCAATCTTGCACAGCAACCACTTTCTCGGGGTCCACAGCTATCCCCTCTTTGGACAACACGTGTCCAAGGAACCTAACTTCTTCTCTCCAGAAATGGCATTTGGAGAATTTCGCTTTCAACTGGTGTGCACGGAGAGTATCCATGACTTTCTTTAGATGTTGAGCATGCTCTTCCTCATTCTTTAAGAAGATCAAAATATCATCTACGAAGACCACCACAAACTTATTGAGGAACTCTGGGAACACCCTGCTCATTAAATCAACGAAGTAAGCGGGTGCATTTGCCAAGCCGAAAGGCATGACAAGCCACTCGAAGAAACACTCTGGAGTTCTGAACGCGGTCTTATCAATGCTGTCTTCAGCCACTCTTAGCAGATGAAACCCGGTAGCTAAATCTAATTGGGAGAAAACCGATGCACCTACAAGCTGATCGAACAAATCATCTATTCTCGGGAGTGGTGCCTATTCTTCTTGGTCATCTTGTTTAGTTCCCTATAATCAACGCACAGGCGAAGCGAACCGTCCGCTTTAGTTGCAAACACTAGTGGAGCACCGCATCCAGAAATACTTCGCCTTATAAACCCCTTCTCAAGAAATTCTTTAACTTGCTTGCTGAGTTCTTTCCTCTCCCTTGGAGCCATGTGTCTAATGTATAAAGCAATGGGTTTTGCGTTGTCAACGAGGTATATGCGGAAGTCTATCTCCCGCTTCAGAGGCAAGCCCTTTACCTCTTCAAACACATCCGAGTATTCACGGACTACTCTTACAGACTGTAAGTTCTCAACAGACGCATCAAGAGATTCTAGATAATTAAGCATAATGGAGTTCATGGGATTACAAAAAATTTCAAGAGTGTTACCGAGGCGAGGCATGAGTCTAACCACTCTCTTTTCACAATCGAGGACGACACCATTACTGGATAGCCAGTCCATGCCTAGAATCAACCCATAGCCCGTGAAGCCCAAAACAAAGGCATTACATCTAAACCCAATGCTTAGTATAAATATTTTGAAATCCAAACAAACCGTTGACAAATAAGCTGAGCCCTCAATTGGATTTGAAACAACCAAGGGATCCTCTACTATACTGGTGTCTAGGTGCAGAGATTCCACTAAAGCAGTAGAAATAAAAGAGCGCGATGCGCCAGAATCAATAGTGTACGAATAGATGATCAAAATGATAGACTAAACTTTCGATAGAAATATTTCTACATCGTTCTTGCGGAGGTGCCGTGAGAATGTGAACTTGTCCTCCAGAAGAAGGTCCAGCTCCCTGCCCTTGGTTCCCTGGGCAGACCTCAGCCATGTGTCCTGTCTCACCATAGTGGAAACAGCCAGCCATCTTCCTTTTCTTCTTCTTGCAGTCTTTGACCAGATGTCCAGGAATGCCACAGAAATTACATTTTCTCTTGTCATAGGGTTTGTTGTTCTTCCCGCCTTTCTTTGAATCAGCCTTCTTGTTCTGTGACCCCTCCCCCTTCTTATCTTGAGGCACTTTTGCTTTAGCCTCTTTCTTGCACTTGTCTTCCTCATGTAAGAGTGCCATGTCCACTAACCTCTCGTAAGTAGCCCCCATGGGTACATGGGTCATAGCCAGGCTGTGAAGTGGCTCATTCAATCCCTTGACAAAACGGAGAGCCTTCTTATGAGGAGTATTCACTAAATCCAGTCCAAATTGGGCCAGCTGATTGAATTGGTTGACGTACTCATTGACCGTCATACTTCCTTGCTTAAGAGATAAGAATTTTTCCAGTTGTAAACTTCGTTCAGATTGTGAGAGAAATTTCATCTCAAACCTTATTTTGAAATCCATCCATGTTTCAACTGGTCTTTCAGCGTTAGTGACTTCCCACCAATAGGAAGCTTCGTCTTTGAGCAACCATATCACCAACTGTATCTTCTGCCTATCGTCCACCTCGAAGATAACAAACAGATCCTCAGTTTCTTTGAGCCAGTTCCTTGCTTCTACGAATGATTCAGTTCACTTGAAATCCTTTCCACTCATGGCCCTAAAGTCTCTACAAATCTTTGAGAAAGCATTTGCATGAGGAGGAGGTGGAGGAGGAACAACTGCAGCTAGAGGAGGAGGAATATCTGTTGGGCCTGCGTCGTTGGCCTTAGCCTCTAAGTACCTCCTGAACCAGCCTGGTATCGGTACACCCTCTGGAAGGTTATGATTCCCAGACATGCTGAAACGAAAAAGAAAAGATTCAAAACGAAGGATAGAAAGAAAGTACATATGGCTTTGGGGATTATGCCTTTTTTTAAATTTAAAACAACATTTTTTCTTGTAAAATGCTTCTTTATATTTATTTTTGAAAATAGTTTTCAAAAACTCTTATCTGATCTGGTAAACCTTTGCTCTGATACCAAGTGAAACACCCCACCTCTGTTAAGGTCACTCACAAAGGGAATGCCTTAGCTTTGGTGGAGGGTTATAGGTACAAGACACAGAAAAATTTACAAGATAGATAAATATAAGCAGCGAAATTCAAATATTTATTGCATATGTGGTTCAATACAAAAGCATTACATCAAATTGTCTCAAAATAACTTCCAAAATATTACACCATAATTTCTGTCTTGATTATTTAATAAAGGACATAAACTATAAATAAAACTACATAAATCCCCAAGTGTAGTGTTCAAAAGCCATAGCCAAGGTGAGAGAGTCCCAATCATACATCTACTTTTTTGAAGCTTGCAAAGAGTCTAACTAAGCTGGAGTATTGCCTCCCTGTGGACCTAGGTGGAGGGGGGACGGAAGAAAAGAGGACGAAAGAAAATGGGTCAAACAATAAGTCTGGTAAGTTCAGTGATTGCTAGTATTTAAACAAGGAAAGGGATCATGACAGTAATAAAAGAACATAGGACAATATCCTAATATAAGATAAGAGGAACATGTGAACGCACCCACTACTATAGTCTCTGCACCTACTAACCGTTGGTTCAACCAGCCCCATGTGTTCATAACGAACGATCCCCTTTATGATCGGCTCCAACTCGCATGCATTTATATCATGTGCCATTCGTCCCCGCTTGACTGTAGATACCTATGATGGTCCCACCATGGGGTGTATCAGTCCCTCTGGTGGCAACCCGACACGCTTCAAGATGCACAGTGTATACTACTGATGCCCAGTGCCTTCTTTTTCCACTCCGAAGTACGTGCACGCCCGTAATTCGTTGGAACCTACACTGACGCACCAACCGCCGACGTTTTGACTGTTTATAATCGACCCAGTAATCATGCACCACCCTGCCTAGTTCTGGGTACCATGATACATCTATGTAGGTTACTGCTGAAATGGGTCGCCGTTACTAGGGTTTTCTAATCAACATGTTTATTTGGTTAAGTGTCCAAGTTTACCTAACCCCACCCGTCTGTTTAGTTAACATGTTGAATCGATTTAGTGTTTCCCTAATTGACTTAACCCTACCAATCCTGACTTAGCTTTAATTTATTCATTAAAGCACCAACCGCTCACATTAGACAGGTCTTGATGTGGTCACTGGATATGTCGGTCGGTTCCGGGTAGTTTTACCCCACAACTCAGTCTAACCTCAGGTTCTTTTTGGGCTTGATGCGCTAACCACCAACATTAGATATGTCTTGTTGTGGTCACTGGATATGCCGGTCGGTTCCAGGTAGTTTTACACCACAACTCAGTCTAACCTCGGGTTAGGCATATTCGTCTTTTCTAAATCCCTATATTTTCTATATATGCCTAATTCTATATGTAAATTAATCTTAATTTAATGATGCCATAATTATCCTTTGATTATGCTCACAATAAATGGTATCAAATATACCATTTTATGAACAAATCTATGCCGTGAAATCCTCATATTTTCCCATCGCTATCCTCGTGGAACGTACACATGAATAACATAAGTTGTTGGGCTAGTAAATTAGCCCAAACCCATAAACAAAAAAAGGGGTAATAAACAAGGGACATGAAATAAACACAAAATAGCATACATTTAACTTATCATGTGTAACTTGGCATAGAAGTATCATTAACTTAATTAAACGGGTAAAGATGAACTTGTGACTAAGTTGGATCTAATTATCATGTAAACTTGATATGGGTCTAGTATGGAGGTTTGACATATAAACACAATTTTAAACCACAACTTAGCATATTAACTTATGTATGTCAAAACATAAGAAAGCTACTATAAACATATTTAAATCACAACTTAGCATGATAACTTATGTGTGTTAAACATGAGAGAACTACTATAAACATATTCGAATCACAACTTAGCATGATAACTTATGTGTGTTAAACATAAGAGAGCTACTATAAACATATTCGAATAACAACTTAACATGATTACTTATGTATTAAAACATAAGAAAGCTACAAATCTAATTTTACAACATAAATAGATTCAACTTAACATAGTTCTAAATATACATGAATGTTAATCTAACATGTGATTTAGATCACAAAATTGCAAGTAACCACCAAATTATAACATGACATGTTTCACCATTCAGTTGGCATAATAAATCCATTACCCAATCATAATAGATTCCAGTTACATACAATATGGTATGTTCATCATCACAAACATATAGGCATGATCGATTGCAACAGCAGTTTAAGATAAATGAGAATCAAACTTTATTTATCTTATACATAAGCATCGCTCTATATTTGAATCACAACATGTCATGATTCATTTAAAAGAACGTTTAAATCTACGTAATAACCAACTTTAAACTAAAAAGGAATTCTTGATTTCTGAAATCTGAATTTTGAAGTTGGTAAGCTCGTCTTTGATGTAGATCATTGAATTTGATTACTTTTAATTTGATTTTGATTTAGGTTTTTATCTTGTCTTTGAATTGAAAGCGGTGACGGCTACTCCAAGTTCTCTATTGACGACATGATAGTTCCAGGATTATTTTTGTGTGATTTTAGGTTGAGCATTGGGTTGTTTATATAAAATTTCAATTTAATTAGAGCCGTCGGATGATCCTAGTGTTAACCACAACCATTCAGTCAGGATAGGGTGACACCTTAGCCCTAATGACTCAGCAAGGAGTCAGAAAGGACTCAGCAATGACTCACAGTATGGATCAGATCACACCAGAAAACTGTGCAGGCTCTCAGCTCGGCCTTGGCGCATTTGGTAAGTGTGCTAGTGCAACTTTTGTACTGGAGCACTTCCCAAGTGCGCCAGTGCATATTTTTTTCTTCTTTCTTTCTTCTGGTTTTCTGCTTAACTTCGTTCGCCCATATCTCCGTCATACGGTGTTTTACGCAAACTCAGATTCTATCTCAAGCAGAATTCCAAGATGAACGCAATGGCATAAACTGTATCCCTTAATTCTCACATTTGAAATTAATTATTCTTTGATTCATTATTATAACGTTAACAGAAAATACAGAGTGTTACATTTACCCCCAAGAATACCAGTGCCTAAAACAAACATCGCAATGCTAAATAAAGAAAAATGAAGCTATTATAAGACTCAGGTCCAATCACACAAGGCAACGCAAGCAGGAGGACAGAGTTTTACCTTATAATAGCCAAATATGCTTCGTACATTTTAAAACAAATATTTTATTATTACTATAAATGAAGAAATCAACTTCAAATATAAATGTATCAATCATAGACGGTATGGGTACAATATATCACGTAGCCATACTAGGCTCTACAATCAAAATCGCAAAATGTCGTTTTTGGAAGTTTGGATTTCCATCATGGTGGCTCTTGATCCGAAAGATCAATCGCGTAGTGCAATTCACCACGGTTTATGTCGCAGGCATGCGAAAACACTGTAATGCACATCCGCACTATCCAGGAAAACAAGTTACCGCGGCCTACGTCCAAGCATTGGAAAACACCGCTAAATCTATCCATCTGGGAATTGGGGGGTGTGCCCCTATCCCTACTGGTGTGGGGCGACCACAACCAGTATCACCTCGGTCGACCGAATCCATGACAACCCATAGGGTGTCTATCCTCATCTCTAACGCATACTGATCTAACCATCAGTTTGCCACCATACCGGTGTCTGAGGCTCACGAATCAACGCTACACAAAGCTGTGCTTTGATCATCATCCACCAAACTTTGCTTTTCAACAAAGGTTTGGATCGCTGCATCTCAGGATGTCACACTATCAATCCATACTGTACCACTGATTTCTACGGATATATAACCTCTGAGCTCGTACGTCTCAGAGAAGGGTGTTAAGCAAGAGAATAAATCCTCAGACACCAAACAGATATATATTTTGCAGAGATCAATGAATACAATATAAAGGAATACAGTGTCAGACACACCATCCATTTACAAGTCCATTCTAGGTCTGAACGAAACCAGAGGAACCTTATTCCTCGTCCCGTATATCCAATACAGGAGAGAGAGGCCCTCGCATATCCGTACTATCAACAAGTATGTCCGAACGGCTATCACTGTAGCCCCTTCAAGGTAGCTACTCCAATCATGAGAATCAGTAGCAACCCATCCATTCGATGTGAAGATCGTCAGTCTTGCACCATCTTCAATCTCTTTGACTTTTCGTCGTATCAGTTATTCAGAATGGGTTAAACCCGGTCTTTCCGAATAACTCACGTATCTTATAATCAAGTGCTATAACAACACATCATACGCCTCATTTCAACCCAGAATACTCTTTTGTTCCAATATTCTTTTCCTTTGGGAAATTTTCCCATTAATTTTATCAAAGATAAATTCTTTAAATTTATTCTTTAATCTTCCTTGGAATATCATTTCTAAACCAAATTAAGGTTTATCAACTAGTCGGGATTAGTGAACCTTACCGAAGTAATCATTTGTTTATTTTCCCAATCCCAACCTATTCATCCCATGGAGCAAAACTGGCAATACTCCATATCTAAAACCATGGTGTTATCGGTAAAAATTAATTACATTTCATGTTCAAATCTAATTAAAGATTTAACTATCGTTTGGAGAAAAACCGGTGATACTCCATTCTCGCTTGAATTGGTAATTTTAATTATCACATTCACTTTTCAATATAATTAAAGAATCATTAAAGCTCCATTTAGTTTTAATCTTCCCGAAAATCAATATTAATGATTATTTAACTTTGGGAAATCCAACATGCCGCATCGACAATCTATACCGTACCATTTATTTTTTCCGATATATAACCTCTGAGCTCGTACGTCTCCGAGAAGGGTGTTAAGAAAGAGAATAAATTATCCACCACCAAATAGATATATATTTAGCAGAGATCAACGAATACAGTATCAAAATACAATGCTAGACATGTAATCCTGTCTTTAACTGGGGTAACGAACCAATGCCATTTAAAACACAATTCACGATAAACCCAAAATCACATTCCATTAACCATGGAATTTTCACGGAAACAGATCAACATATAATCGATATCAATTTTCGCATCTGACTAATAATATAAATGGAATAACGACAAAGCCTTTTAAATTCCATATATATTAGCAGTCTTCCTCCACAGAAGCTCATCTCGATTATTACCAAATCGAATTCCATTCAATTCCAATTTAATATATTAAATTGGAAATCTTTACTTTGGAAAGTTCAATTATTCTTAATTAAAAGATTATAAATTCCAAATCATATTCTTCATTGTTAATTAGGTTAAAGAACAAGTGTTATTTAAAAACACTGTTCATGATAAACCCAAAAATCCAATTCTTTTATTCCATTCCTATTGAATATTAATTAATTGGAAAACTTCACTAAACCTTAGTTTAAAAATTTATTCTTTTCTCAACTGGGTTTAAGAAAAGTGTTAGTGAAGACACTGTTCACGACAAACCTAAAACCCAATTTGATATCAAATACAAGGCTCTGAATAGAAAATATATCGGCTTATATTCAATATCAAATTCTGAAACCAACGGATATCGTATTGGAATAACGATATATATATATATATATATATATATATTCCAAATTCCTCAACAATATCCGTATAATCACGGAATCTAATATCGAAATATTCCGATGATTATTTCCATTCCAAATCCATCCCAATTTATTCGTTGGAAAATTCTGGTTATTTTAAAACCATTTTCAAATCCAATTTATTTATTTCAAAAAATAAATAAATTATTATTCTAGTTAAAAACTAGTTTATTTCTATAAAAACATATTTTTATCTTTCCAAAACTGGAATTTTGTCATCCAAAATCTTTACAAATCATTTATTATGATTTTACATAATTTTTCTATATTTTTAATAACTTTATTACCGCCCGTACAGTCGGTTTCCAATAACGACCACCGAACTGCATCCATAGTGACCTTTTCTGAAATTGATATGTACATATCTCCAAGTCTAACCATTAGATTTCAAATCTCTTATATTCAGTGGAAAGTTCTTTTCGATATGAACCTAACGGTTCCGGTTTTAGGAGACTCTGACGGTCGGATCTCCCGTAACATCAATTGGAAGTTAATGGTAGAAATTCGTGGACGGTCGCTGCGCGATGCTTTCTATTCTGGCCATTATAATATACATATTATATATCTCGTCGATTTCCATTTAAAACGAATTTTATGAATCATTTTAAATTCGCTTCAAAAATGATTTCCACTTCCATTTCAATTTTAAATCAAAATTGAATATTCCATTATAAATTCATTTTAAATTTATTTCAAATCGATTTCAATTTTATTTTCAAATTCAAATCAAAATTGAATATATAATTTCGTTTTATTTTCATTTCAAAACGATTTCAATTCCATTTTGATTCATTTTAAATTCATTTCAAATCGATTTCAATTCAAATCGATTTCAATTCCATTTCCATTCAAATCGATTCCAATTCAAATCGATTTCAATTCCGTTTTGATTCATTTTAAATTCATTTCAAATCGATTTCAATTTTATTTTTAAATTTAAATCAAAATTTATTTTCCCTTATCATTTAAATATTAAAATGATAATATTTTCAAAATATCAGATTTTGAAATCACTTTCCGATATTCATTATAAAACGAATAAAATCGACAAAATTCTCGTTCGTGTTAAAATGGCGTTTAACTACTTAACACGGCTTCACATTTCAATATTCACTGAATATTATTTTAAAATATTCATTAATTATGAACTGGAATCAGACTCAATCAATTACCATATAATTTTATTTATATGGATTTCAACATCATATATATATATATATATATAACAAAAAAATGATAAGCAATCATTAAAAATTAAAATATCATCCAGAGTGCATTCTATAACTGTATAAGCATTAAAATAAATAAATAACGCTTATACAGGTTGTCAACCCATCGTTTGATATACCATTAATTTATTGGGATAAATATATGTCAAATATTATCCTAATACCCATGTGGGGTTTTCAAACAACAAATAATATTTATTATTTGTGTAGTTGGGCGATGTGTAAAATTTATCGTCCCAATCTATATCCGATAAATAAGTGTACATAAACAAACCGTTCGGTTTGTAAATGAATATTTATTTTAGTTCATGATAATTTTTATATATATATATTTATATATTTTCATATAAATAAATTCATATATACAACAATACAATCAATTACAATCCCAATCACAATATACACAAACAATACAATCAAACAAGTCGTCCATGGTCTGTGGACGACGGGGAGCAGTTCATATATGCAGTTATAAAATAATTTAAATAAGTGTACAAAAATAATAGTGAGAAGTTCTCACAGTGGTCGATTTCAATTCTGTTTTGATTTGAATTTCTGGTTCATTTCGGGTTTGAATTTGTCTGAATTTCCAACGTGCTCCATTTGGACGTGGTCAGTTTTGTTGTGAAACTCTCAAAAAGACGACTCCAACGAGCTCTGGTTTGCTTATTTCTATCGCCGTTTGCAAAATATATTGAATTTTAAACGTTGGATAACTTAAATATGGAATTTAAAATAATTAATTACTTAACAATGTTTAATTAGCGTTACCATTAGCCTTCTTTCCCCTACCCCGTTCAAAAATCACAAAACCCATCTCTCTCCAGTCGCACTTCAATCCGCGCACCCAGACCCCGATCCTCCATCATCACGACGATCGCCGTTAAACACTCCCCCAACACCGAAAATGGAAGCGCCTCTGATGCCCTCCCTCGCGCGGAAACCCACCACGAAGGCAATGACTTTGGTGTAGAAATTCTCCTACTTCATTCAACTAAAAACGATCCCTCCCGTACCAATGTGTAGATCTCAGAACGTATCTCGATTTTTGCTTAAGGATAGGGTGCTAATTTTCTTCGATTGGTGTAAAGACCCGCAACTTCCCCGTAAAGGAAAGTGTCGGATAGTTCGAGAACAAACCACAGCAGAACGCATACAGAAGAACATTTCATTGTATATTACATCAATGCATCAGATTACAAGAATATACAGAGTATAAATGAATAAATATTACACGGAAATATCAGAGATTTAAATTACATTTAAATACATCGCAGCGGAAAGTAATACAATGCACAACTAGAAGTAGATATACGGATACAAAGCTTTCCGGATATCGTTCCAGCTGTAAACCAGGATCCTGTGAATATAAATCTGCAAAACCAAAACTACTAGCTGCCCGCGTCAAAATAGGGGCACCCAGAGTTTAGGTTAAAACAATAAACTCCAGGTCAGTCATGTGACTGGTGTGAGAACTAAAACAATTAATCTTTATTTTAAATCATTAGGTAAATCAAGGGACCACGCCGTATAACACGGAACGGGTTTCCTCCCAAGAATACCAGTGCATAGAACAAACAGCGCAATGCTAAATAAAGAAAAATGAAGCTGTTATAAGACCCAGGTCCCATCACACAATGCAACGCAGCCGAGGATAGGGTTTTCCCTTATAACAGCCAAAGAATGCTTGATACGTTTAAAACAAATCATTTGATACTATTATAAGTGTATAGTGTATAAAACAACTTCAAATCATAAGTATCAATCATAGGCGGCATGGGTACCATATATCATGTCGCCATATATAGGTTTACAAATAAAACCGCAAATGTCACGTATTTGGAAATTGGATTTCCGTCTATGAACCGAGGCAAAAGATAGTCCTCAACCGATTCGAGACAATCTAGCCCATGTCTCAGGTCAGAGCTCGAGTGACCTTGGAGCGACAGGGCCGGTCCACCGATGTGGATTAAACTTAAACCCTGAACATGCGTTCCCCCGCCCTTTGGGGCGTAAATGAGCCAATCAAATGACTCCATCGGTTCGAGAACGACCGATCAATCCGAGGCGCCTCGCAACAGCAACAACCACATAAGTCAAACTCGTCAGGGCGTGTAAAACCACTGACGCCACTTTTTATCTAGAAGGAAACGCATGCCCTCCCTGAGGTCCGTCTCCCGTTTTTGGTTCATACCTGGTGTGAAACACGCGAGGTAAACGTTACACAAAGCTACGCCACAAAGGCCGTGCTTTGATCATCACCACAAGACTTTGCTTTTCAACAGAAGCCTCGATCAATTGCCACTTAGGCATGCCACACAGGCAATTCACTCCATGCGTTTGATATCCATCAATATATAACCCCTGAGCTCGTACGTCTCAGAGAAGGGCGTTAAGCAAGAGAATAAATTCTCCGCCGCCAAACAGATATATATTTAATAGAGATCAATCACACGGACTAAAATCCAATGTCAGACACACAGTCCATTTACAAGTCCGTTCTGGGTCTGAACGAAACCGGAGGCACCTAGTACCCCGCATATCCATCGATCTCCAAGTACGTCTGGACGATCACTAACTGTTTCCATCTTCTTGGGTGTACAGCCCAATCAAGATCATCAGTAATTACCCAAACGACGTGAAGACCTCCGGTCTTCGACCATCGTCTTCATCTTCGACTTATCGTCGTATCAGTTATTCAGAATGGGATAAACCCGGTCTTTCCGAATAACTCGCGTATATTTTAAATAAGTGTTACACAAACACAACATACGCCTCATTCCAATTCATCAGTCACTAACCGTAAATTAATCAAGAGAATAATTCCCCAAATATTAACCCCGAAGGCCGAAACCAACATCAGATCAATATTCAGAAAACCATTCTGTTTGGCCAACCGACAGTTAGTTTCTAAATTTCACTTTCATAGGGAAAGATTCCCATTAATTTTATCAAAGATAAATTCCTTGAATTTATTCTTTATTCTATTTTTGAATCTCAATTCAAACTAGTCGGGATTAACGAAACTTACCGAAGTAATCATTTGTTTTAATTTCCCAATCCCAACCTATTAATCCCATGAAGTAAAACTGGTAATACTTCATATCTAACACCATAGTGTTATCGGTAAATTCAATTACCATTTCACGTTCAAATCTAATTAAAGATTTAACTATCGCCTGGAGCAAAACTGGTGATACTCCATTCTCGATCTTTTCAATCTAATTAAAGATTCATTAAAACTCCACTTAGTTTTAATCATTATCTGGGTTAAAGAATCAGTGTCATTTAAAACACGATTCACGATAAACCCAAAATCCCATTCCATTAATTATCGGGTTAAAGAACAAGTGTTATTTAAAACACTGTTCACGATAAACCCAAAAATCAATACCAATTCAATTCCAATTAAATATCATTTAATTGGTACACTTCATTAAATCTAAATAAAAAGATTTAATCTTTTCTCAACTGGGTTCAAGAACAGTGTTAGTGAAGACACCATTCACGACAAACCCAAATCACATTCGATATTCAATACAAGGCTCTGAATAGAAAATATATCGGCTTATATTCAATATCGAATTCTACGACTAACAAATGTCGTATTGGAAATAACGATACAAATATATATCTTTCAAATTTCCATAACAACACCTGTAATATCACGAATTCCAACATCGAAATATTCCGAAGACAATTTCGATTCAAATCCACTCCAATACAATCATTGGAAATTTTGGTTATTTTCAAAACCATTTCAAATTCAATTTATTTATTTAAAAATAAATAGAATTATAATTCTAGTTCAAAACTAGTTCATTTCGATAAAAATCTATTTTTATCTTTTCAAATATGGAGTTTTTCATCCCAAACTTTCACAAATCATTTCTTATGATTTTACACAAGTTATTACTATTTTTAATAATTTTATCAAGGCCCGTACAGTCGATTTCCATTAACGGCCATCGAACTGCACTTACAGCGACCTTTTTCGAATTTGATTTGGACGTATCTCCAAATCCAACCGTTAGATTTCAAATTTCTAACATTCATTAGAAAGCTCTTTTCGATACGAACCCAACGGTTCCGGTTTTAGGAGAATCCGACGGTCGGATCTCCCGCAATGTCCGTTTGAAATAAATGGTCGAAATTCACGAACTGCCGCGGCGCGGCGCGTTCTATTCTGGCCATTATATTATATATATAATATATATAATATATACTTCGTCGATTTCTATTTAAAACGAATTATATAAATAGTTTTAAATTCGTTTCAAAAGCAATTTCAACTTCCTTTTCAATTCAAATCAAAATTGAATTCTTCTTTATAAATTCGTTTCAAAATTCATTTCTATTCAATTCAAATTTCAATTCAATTTGAATTTATTTCAATTCGTTTTCAATTCAATTCATTTCGAAATCGTTTTCAATTCAATTCATTTGTTTTCAATTCAATTTGAACTCGTTTTCAATTCATTTCATTTCGAAATCGTTTTCAATTCAATTTGAATTCGTTTTCAATTCATTTCATTTCGAAATCGTTTTCAATTCAATTTGAATTCGTTTTCAATTCATTTCGAAATCGTTTTCAATTCAATTTGAATTCGTTTTCAATTCAATTCATTTCGAAATCGTTTTCAATTCAATTCAAATTCGTTTTCAATTCAATTCATTTCGAAATCGTTTTCAATTCAATTCATTTCGAAATCGTTTTCAATTCAATTCATTTCGAAAACGTTTTCAATTTCAATTCATTTCGAAATCGTTTTCATTTCAATTCATTTCGAAATCGTTTTCAATTCAATTCGTTTCGAAATCGTTTTCAATTCAATTCATTTCGAAATCGTTTTCAATTCAATTTGAATTCGTTTTCAATTCATTTCATTTCGAAATCGTTTTCAATTCAATTTGAATTCGTTTTCAATTCAATTCATTTCGAAAACGTTTTCAATTCAATTCATTTCGAAATCGTTTTCAATTCAATTCATTTCGAAAACGTTTTCAATTCAATTTGAATTCGTTTTCAATTCAATTCATTTCGAAATCGTTTTCAATTCAATTTGAATTCGAAATCGTTTTCAATTCAATTCATTTCGAAAACATTTTCAATTCAATTCATTTCGAAATCGTTTTCAATTCAATTCATTTCGAAAACGTTTTCAATTTCAATTCATTTCGAAATCGTTTTCATTTCAATTCATTTCGAAATCGTTTTCAATTCAATTCATTTCGAAAATCGTTTTCAATTCAATTTGAATTCGTTTTCAATTCAATTCATTTCGAAAACGTTTTCAATTCATTTTGAAATATTCGATTTCGAAATCACTTTTCAATATTCATTTTAAAATGAATAAAATCGATATAAATATCGTTCACGTCAAAATGGCGTCAATCTAATCAACACGGCTTCATAAATTTCTATTTTCAAATATTCTATTTCAAATATTTCCTATTATCAAAATATTTGTTATTATCAAAATATTCTTTATTTTCACGATTGGAATGAGGCCCAATCAATTACCATATAAAGTTAATTATATGGATTTTTATACAACACATGTATATAATAGCAACGATAAATAATCAACCATCAACCAAAGTGCACTACACTGTATAAGCATCAAATATAGATATCTAATGCTTATAACAGCCTGTCAACCAATCGATTGACATATTTAATCAATCAGGATGAGTGAACTTCAAATTTCATCCCAACACCCGTGTGGGGTTTCAAACAAACAAACACAGATTTTATTCGTGCAGTTGGGCGATGTGTAAAATTTATCGACCCAATCAATGTCCTTCAAATAGGTGTACATAAACAAACCGTCTGGTTTGTAAATGAATATTTTATTTTATTCACTTCACGTTAAAAATTATATTTTTAACGATAAAACATTTTATTTCAACCTATGAATTTATATTATTCATTTACACAATAAAATGATATTTTTATTTTTCTAACTTATTTTAGAAAATTTCGGCGGCATAACGGCAAGATACTAGAAACGGGACAAGGCCTAGCCTAATCCCCGGTCTAGTGAAGGCCAACGCCATTCACATATCAATCAAATTCACTTTCGTTATGCAAACCACAAAATTTGGAGTAAGGGTCTAACCTAGCCTTACTCCTTCGCCTTATAACGGCGCACGTCTAATCCTAACCAATTTATCGATTCGATTTTTCACACCACAAACCACATTCAAACCAATATCGCAATCAATCACCAAACAGTCAAACAAACAAGTCCATGGTCTGTGGACGATTGTGTCGGGTGCTACTAAACACCGTCTGCATCCTAGTATATATATATAACTAGAAAAATTAAATTGAAAGGTGAGAAGTTCTCACATATAGCTATCCTAGCTCCACGGCACTTCTTTTGATAGAAATCTTCATCTTCATCGCATCTTCGTCATCTTCGTTGCCCGTAGTCACTATATATATAAAAATCACACATTTTTATATTTTGATGTCTTTAAGATAAAAATCACATTTTTATTCACTTTCAATTTAAAAATCTTATTTTTATATTTGCTTCATACATTTAAAAAAAATCGAATTTTTACTTCGCTGTTATATAGATAAAAATTCTATTTTTATAACGATATTCTCTATATAAAGATTTCGCCTTTTTATATAAAAAGATTTTAGCTTTTCAAATATAAAGATTGAACTTTTTCTAATTTAAAGATTTCACCTTTATAAAAATAAAGTTTTCTCCTTTCATCACTATAAAAAAAATTCCCTCTTTATTTCAACGTATATAAAATAAAAATCAGATTTTTATTTCGCTACATATACAAAGATTATATTTTTATTACTTTCTATATAAAAGTTATATTTTTATACTATGAAAATCATATATTTTTCTTTCTTGCTACTTCTTAAAGATAAAAATCACATCTTTAAGAATCAGTTCATACAATAAAAATCATATCTTTCATATGCTCTTTACCTTATAAAAATCTTATTTTTTATAACGCTACATGTATTTTAAAAATCACATTTTTAAAATAAATTATTATATGTAAAAACTGATTTCAAATGAAACTGATTTTAAACTATGAATCTATATTTTTAAAATTGATTTTAAACTATGAATAAAAAAAAACAAACAAAGAGGGCTCACTGTTCTTCTTCCTGGAAGCAAAAGCCAATGTCGATTGCCTTCCATTTAGGGTTCCATCCTTGCGCGGATTTCAAGGCGCCGGTGCTACTTTGGAATGGCGGTGGTTGCTGATCGGTGGTGGGTTTGTGGGACTTGGCGGTTTCGAGGAGCGAGACGAAGCAAAAAAAAAAAAAAAAGGGGGGGTTTCCATCCATCGGCGACGACTGAGAGGGAGGTGGCGGCTCACCTGACGCGGCGGTGCGAGGAGGGGGTGGGCGCGAGGATCGATGGCGAGGGGGAGGTGTTAAAGCGGGATCGATTTGGGGTTTTTTTTTTCCTTTTTTTTCTTCTGTTAGTAATCGAATGAACGGGGGGGGGGGGGGCAAGCGGGAGATAAGGAGGGAAGGGGGGGGATTAATTTTTTTTTTTTTATTTAATTATTTAATTTCGCAAATAGGTTGACTTTTACATATGACCTCGAAACGAGGCCCACCGCCTGTCGTCCTTAGCATTTTACCCCCATTCCGAACACAATGGGATATGTATTGTAGGCTGATTCGATTGTTTGAATCAGTTTCCGTTAAATTTACATCTAAATCATTATATTGAATTTTAAACGCACATTTCAAATTACCGGGGCCACATACTAACTAGAAAAATTCCAGAAAAATATTTTCTAGCTTCGTATTGACGATACGGTCCTAACAAAACTAGTTTCGTCGAATTCTGAGACCGTTTGAAAAATGGCCAATTTCCAGTCGATTAAAATCAACTGAAATCGGTCAAACGCGTTTTCCTTTGCCACGCTCACATATTGATTCGAAAAATTATGAAATTTGAAACCTAGCAATAACTTGACACTGCGGATCTAACAAAAGTGGTTTCGTCGAAATCCGAGGTCATTTGCAAAATGTCCATTTTTAAGGGCCTGAATTCCATAGCGACTATTCAGAATTTTCAACTGGACATATCTTTTGACTCCCGATATGAAATCTTGATTTTTCGGATTCGTTGGAAAGATATTCACTATTAGATTCCATTACTTTTGGTTTCACTAAAATCCGGATTGTTTTGCACCCGGTACATTCAATTGAAGTTTGAAATCGAATTATCGAACTACCGCGCCATTTTCAATTCTATTTATTATTATATATAAATATTTATATTCTAACGACGACGTATATAAATATGTTCGTTCGAATTCTATTCAAATAAATTTTCACGTCGATATTATTTAAAATAATCTATTTTAAATAATCAAAATTCGCTAAAATAGCCAAAATAAAAATTTTAAACTGGCCCAGATTTTCCGGGTTGTTACAATTGGGCAGAGTTCAGGAGAGAACTTCGGAGCGTTCTAGCCCTCAAAAACACTCTAGTGGCGCGGAAATTTTTATTGGGGGAGGGCTAGGGTTTTGGGATCAAATATATATGTGGTATTATATATTTTAATATTTAATTATTTTCTAAAAGTGAAATTAGCGTCTGGACTCCAAATGAATCCGCCTCTAGCTAAGTACCCCCATTCCGGGCACAGTGGGATATGTCTCATAAGCCAATTCGACAGTTACGATCAGTTTTCATTAAATTAAAATATATATCAATATATACTCGATTTAAACGTACATTTTAATTTACCGGGGCCACATACGAACTCCAAAAATTCCGGAAAAATAAGTAAAGCTATGTTTTGACGATACGGTCCTAACAAAACTAATTTCGTCCAATTTGGAGACCGTTTGAAAAATAATCATTTTCTAGTCGGTCCAAATTGGATGAAATTGCCAGAAACACGTTTTCTTTTGCCACGCTCACATATTGATTCCAAAAATTATGAAAATTGGAATCTGGTAATAATTTGACATTCTGAATCCAACAAAAGTGTTTTCGTCAAAAACGGAGGTCATTTGCAAAATGGCTATATATTATATATATTAAATTCCATAGCGACTATTTCAAATTTTCAACTGGACATAACTTTTTATTCCCGCTATGAAATCTAGATTTTTCACATTCGTTGAAAAGATATTTTCAAACAGATTGAAATATTTCTAATTTCACTAAAATCCGGTTTATTTTGGATCCCGTACATTCATTAGAAATCGAATTTTCAAACTACCGTGCCATTTTAAACTCTATTTATAATTAAATTAAAATTTTCGTTCTAACTTCGATTTAAATAAATACATACATTCTAAATCTATTCAAAATAAATTTCTAGTCGTTATAATTTAAAATAAATCATTTTAAATATTCAAAACTCATTAAATTTGCATTAAAATTTTAAATTGGTTCTGATTTTCTGGGTTGTTACAGTTGCTGAGCTATATTTGTACTATGGCATTTCTTGCACCCTTATGGTTATAAATTAAAATGCATAATCATTCATTTTGAGATTCTTCATATGGTGAAAACTGAAGTGAAATAATTGTCTCAGATTCTCAAAACTACACTATCTATAATTCTAAACTAGTATAATGACCACTGACTCGAGAATTTATCTAACGAGATTAACGAAACAACTCTGATGTGAACAAATCACATATGTGCAATGTACAGAAAATTTTGTTATAATACTAAAAAAATCAAACTATGAAACAAGCACATAAAACCATCACCCACTTCAAAAAACTAAAAACAACACTACTAGAATGAAACTACTTCCTAAACTATCCAAAATCATCCATGTTCAACCACAAAATGTAAAACTCCTTATATAATACTTCACAGCCACAACAAATCATATATGTGCAACAATAAAAAGTAAATAAACTTTGATGCAATAATTCTTACAATCCTACAATATCTCAAACAAAGATAAATAAAAAACATTAAGCCTATTAATTATAAGTCTAACATAAAACAAACATATGAACCAACAGAAAAACATTCAACCACTTAATGGACAACTTCTACGATTATGCCCTAACTTCTTACACTTTCCGCACTTGTTCTGCTTCCCATGAAATAAATCCAACCCACTAAGTCTGTTAACTCTAGGTTTACCAGCTCCACGAATAGCCTTAGGAGGATGAACGATAAAAGACCCTTCAGAAATAGTATATTTCTTATTAAAAGTAGGAATAAGATTAATCACATGTGAGTAATGCCTTAGTCTTGAAATAATATTCAACAAAATCATAAACATTAAGTCTTGACATAATAATGCACTTCAGAGCATGTACACAAAGAAAACCGGTAACTCTCCACCCCTACAAGGATACATGGCTATTCTAACGGCTCAAAGCCAATGGATGCCATTTGAAGCCGTCGAAATAGAGTTAACAGATTCCAACAGTTCTCATCAGATCTAACGGACTATTTCCAACGGTTGTTCCAACGAGTTCAAACGGTCATCCGCCGTCGGAAACTGTTTCAAAGAAAAAACCTATAAGCTATCGGAAACCGTTGGTAATCGTTGGAAAAACTGGATTATTTTCTTATAATAGTAAGCCTATTTCCTTCCAGCCACCCCTTGCGGCAACAAAAATGCTCGTGTTTCTTCCATGCAATAAGAACACGCAAAAGGATCGGTCGTACTCCAACCCGAAAGAATTGTATATGTAGGAAAATCGCTAATGGTCCATAACAAAGAAGCGAAAATCCAACTTTTTCCTTTTTTGACACGTTATATGTTTAAACTCCTTCATACCACAGTTGTTTCAACTCTTCAATTAATGGTTGTAAGTAAACATCAATGCCCTACGTTGGACCACTAGGGCCAGTGACGACAATTGTGATAAACATATATGGATTTTTCATACACATCCAGAGGGGTAGATTGCAAGGTGTGATTATTATAGGACAAGATGAATATTTAGAGCCAAACTGAGAAAACAGTGAGAAGCCATTTGTACATAAACCTATTCTAACGTCGCAGCTTTCCACTGCGAAATCATGATATTTCTTGTCAAAATATTTTCATGCTTCTCCATCCGATGGATGTGTCAACGTACCTTCTTGAGGTGTTCTCACACTGTGCCATCTCATACGATGCGCCGTTATAGTTGATGCCTATAATCTTTGAAGTCTAAGGGTGATGAGTAAATAATGCATATGCTTGTACGGAACTTCTTTTCCCTTATTTTTTCTTGGTTTGTATCTTTCTTGATTACATATTTTATAATTTCTAAGATTGATGTCTTCTTTCCAATACAACATGCAACCCTTTAAACATGTATCTATTTTCTGATACAACAAACCGAAAGATGACATAAGTTTTTTCACTTTATAATAATTTTCTCACATTAAATTATCAGATGACATATGACGTTTAGCAGCTTGAACAATAGCCGATAATTGGGTGCCGCTTTTACATCCATCCCAAAGGGTTTTTTTAGCATGATTCAATAAATCATATATTTATTGAGCTTCAACATTTGGTTCCTCTTCGAAGTTAATATCGTTCTTACCAATTTCAATGGTAGGGAACATTGATAATGCATCGTCTTCGACCATATTTCCTATGAGATTCATACTAACTCATCACTATTGACCTCCACCAACTGATCTTGATTATTATGGGCTACAATTTCTCCATGATGATCCCATAGCAAACAATTGGGTTGGAAACCATATTTTGGCAAATGAATATTAACCATATTCGGTATTAAATAGTTCAACAATTTGCACCTACTACATGGACAACGAATTTATTTATTATTTTCAATATTACTTAAAGCAAATTCATGAACACTTGCACCTCATTTTCAAAATGTTCACTTTTGCACACCTAATTTCCCTTCTTTGATACATCCAACTCCGATTAATAAAGTAATTGACCATTTTTTCTACTTTAAAACCTATGATGATGTAAGAAAAATTAATCTTTAATTTTATATGTTGTTTAAATTTTATTAATGTTTTAGTAAACATGTACTAAATTTTATAATTTTTTTTACGAATTTTATTGTAAATAAACAACTATTGGTTCATTGACACTTATGTGTCTTCTTTGATGGCTAGTCATCCTACTTCCCATTACAAACACAATAATAATTATATTTCATAAATCATATCACTTTAAACAATTTCACAAAATTTTAGTAGCATTCCCCCCATGTACCTTTTAACGTACACACATGCGTGTACACAAGGAACGTAAAGGAAATGCCATTGAAAATTTGTGAACCGTTTAAATTGATATGATCTACGAAATATAAATTCTATATAGTGTTTGTAACTTGTCCAATACGGGGACAAATCCGACAAGCGATGTAACAGATGAATACAGATGTACGTTTTGTAAAAAAAAGAATATCCATATAACGATCATATACAACACTTGTCAAACGGGAACAACTAATATTCATGGGTTCAAATATTTGTCTATATTAAATTTAAATATACAATTTGTTTATATTTTACTGTTTTAGTACATATGTACTAAATCATATATTTTTACAATTTGTTGAATTGGCGATTCCTATTAAAATCATTTATACACCAAATCATTTTGTATAAGCATAAAACTCATGTTTGCACAAATTATCCAAAACACGTTCACTCAACATAATTTATACTTCATGTTTGCATAAATTATATTATTAGCAAACTCTATCAGACACATAACGCTTACTACTAACCAAAAGCTACCTAAACAAACACAATATACAATTTTTTTTTGAAATTGCTAACAATTTGATCATTATGGTGATAATAATAACAATAAGGAATAATATGATGTAATATACATATACTAACAACTAGGAATCAATCAAACTTCAAATTAAACCCTAAATCAATTAAAACCTAAAAATTAGGTTTAGAGAAATTGCCAGATTGGAGAGCAATGAGGGTAGAGACGGGCTGGAGGTGCTCCTAGATGGCGTCGGAGGTGGTTGGGTTAGCAGTAGGAGTGGTGGCAGAAATTTAGGGAAGTAAAATGGTAAAAAGGGGAGGAAAATCATGTGATTGGGGAAGATAATGAGCTTCGACTCTCTAGTGTAGGAAATATCCTGAAAATTTCCAATTGTTACTGACGGCCGCCAACGGCTATAATTCCATTGGTTTTCAACGGCTTCCAGTGGCTAGTTTATAGCCATTGGCGGCCGTTGGAAAACCGGCGTTGAAATACATTGTTTATCTAGTAGTGCACTGATTACAAGTGCAAATCTGATTTTCAGGATCAATATTGTAAGAAATAGAAGAATGCACTTCAAAAACACTATTAGAAGACCGAGGAACATTCCAACCAAAACCTTGTTCTTTAATTTCAATAGATGATTTTCCATTTTAGGACAAAGTACACTAGACTAAGTAGAAGCTTCTTCTTTATGTCTTGACATTTGTTTCATAAGCTTAATCCGGATTACATCTAAACAACAAGTAATATAAAGATGTCTTTCTTTCAAAATCCAAGACTTAAAGCTTCCACAACATTTGATTTATTCTCACCATAGCTATTTTCCAAGGAAAAATAAATAAGCTTAGTGATCGAAAGGCTTACCATTTAGAAACTCAATAGCATTTTCACCTCCAATTTTCCTATATTTTGTTATAGCTCTTTCAAAATCCTAATGAGTAGAAGCTACAACACACCATTCCAATAGATGAGCCACCTACGATCCTCTTCCACTTTTTGCAGTGAAGCAACATTATTTTGCATATGATGCAAACAATATGAATGGAAAGCTAATGGAAAAACTTTAGGAATACTTAAAAGCAAACCCCAATGCCTATCAGAAATAAAATCTAAAGGATGACCAACTCCAATTGAACATTTTAATTGAACTAAAAACCAAGACCAGTTTTCTTTGTTTTCCTTTCCAACAATAGCCATTGCTAAAGGGGAAAAACCTGAAATTAAAACTAAACAATCGTTATAGAATAAACAAAATAAATGCATATAAATATCCTACCAATTTAAAATGATAAAAGCATTTCTCATGTCCTTTCTTTTTTTTAAAACGAATGTTATTTCATTGTTTGTGCTAAGTTTACTGCATATTGTTAGTAGTGTGTTCTAAACATATGTTGTGCAAGATACATTGCATATCAATTCTAAATATCCAATGAACAATCAAAATTAAATAGCTTTAAACCGTGTAAAGCATCAATTCACCGGCCATACATAATCACTTAAGTGAATAATTTATTAAATAGACAATTTTACCAACAAATTAAATTACTAAACCAAAAATTGAATCAAACTCACTGACCATGCATAGTCAGTTTATTGTTATTTCTCCTTATTATTCATACATTCGATAGCACTAAATGTAAATTGATGTGTGCCCAAAAAGCTAGTGGATTAGAACATAAAATGATAAAATCTTTTATCGGTTTTTACATTATACACAAGCAATTTATCTAACTATAGACTTAACATACTTCACAGTACCAGTAGCTACTCTTCTAAATTATGCAACTTATGTTTACAAACAATTGTACAAGTCATATGTCAAATGACAATTCACGAGAATTAACAGTTTTGTTTATCGTTTCATAATACACCATTTTAAACAAAAATTGTATTGTAGTATACTTATTAAATCGCAACTAAACAAAAATGGTAAAATATTTTATCGTTTTATAATACACCATCTTAAACAAAAAAATAGTCAATAATATTTATTTAAAGTCAGAAGTTGGCTGACATACATATTTCAATCTAGCTATCACCCACAATAATTACATACAAAAATGTACAGAGAAAAATATATTAGCAACGAAACATTATTTTTCTGAAGTACATGAAAATAAATCGAGTAAATCAAAAAAGCAACTTATATACTTTGATTTTCATTTTTTGCTGCTGCAGCCATTAAACAACCATTTCTACCTATTAAAACAGTGCCATCTAGAAATATCATTGATCAGCAATGCTTGAATCCATAAATACGGGCTTCATATGATATAAGTACTTTTTCAAATTGATTAGAATTATCATTAACCACCATAGCAAAGTGACTATTAGGATTACTTCTATCAACTGCTTCAAGTACCAAACCAAATCATTGTACGATTGCTCCTTATAGCCAAAAATTTCCTTTAAAGCCAATTTTTTAGCCAAATACGCATAATAATAACTCAAGTTAATATCATAATTCCTTTTGAAACTGGCAATAATATCACTAATTTTTCTTGTTGGTTCCTCAGGAACTTGATCCAAAATCAAAGTTTTCACAGGATCACTTTTAATTAAAGGATTATTAATTGATCGAAATCAACCACCACAACTATGAGTAAAGTTAAATCTTCTAACCAAAAAATGATCCAACTGTTTCAACTTACAAGAAGCATGAATATTAAAAGTACAACCCTCAACAGCACATTGAACTGTGATCCTCTCTTTACAATTCTTCAAAAACTTTGGCCTGAATCCATTTTTAGCACAATAAGCAATACAATTTTACGAAAATCAGAAGAAGACTCAAATTTCTGACCAACCCCCGTAAAAAATTCTAAGTTAGAACCTTTCTTCATTAACTCATTAAAATCATGTTCTTTGTAAAAACTAAATTCTTTGTTATCAACTTCATCACATTCACTATTCATAGTATCTTCAACATAAAGTGACTTACTAGTAGAACAAGATCTACTACTGCTGCCAACAGTAAGACGAGACAATTCCTTCAACTTAACAAACATAACTACATGGCCTGCAAATCACTACAGCTTGAAAAAAATAAGAAATGAAAGAATCCAGAGAAAGCCTAATACCAAAGATGTTTTTCTTAAAATCGATGACAGCCAGAACACGTGGAATCTCAGTTGGAACACAACTGTAAAAAAACAGAATAAAGAAAAAATATTTATCATTACAACAAAATTACATTAACAACAACAATAAAAGAAGTTTATCTCATGTACCTCTGACCATCCGCAATATACATCTTCCTAGAGCCAAACCAGAAAATAACCACCAAAAACAATACTCAGTATGAAGCAATCCAAAATAGCATGAAAAATGGGAACGAATTGATAATTTGAAAAGTGTTGATAATCGAATTGATAATTTGACTTAAAAATTTGATGTTAAAGTCAATGGTTTGACTTTACCTGAAGTTAATAATAAAAAAAATTGAATCGATAATCGAAGTTACCTAGAATCAATAATTTGACGTTAAAATCAACACATTGATTTCTTCAATTGGAGTAGAGACGCGGTCTCGTAGAAAATACGATAACTGAATATTTTTTTTGTTTTCAAGATGTAGTCTGGAAAAAAATACGATGAGGATGGCGGGATTATCTTTATCCATAAAGAGATGCGGCCGCAAAAGAGAAGGAAAAGAAAAAGATGCAGTATATATACGATGGTCTGGAAACTTACTTTTTGAAACTAATGTTCTAGGAAAAAAATTTCGTGTGAAATATCATTACCAAAACCAAATTTCCAGTTTTTGGAGGCAGCAAACAAGGATGTTTGTAACGACCCAATGATTTCGGCCCCGAAAATCGACATAAATACCTTTACCGTAACTCATGCCGATCCTCCAAGCACTGAAACACTGGATAGTTATTAGAAAGAATTCAGAGGGTGAGATAAGAAAGAAAGAAATATTAGAATAGAAGAAGAAGAAGAAACAACACAACATAGAGTCTCACATCGCAGCGGAACAAAATATAATACAGAAATAAATCTTTATTGAGAGCGTTAAAAATACTTACAATATCAGAGTACATCACACAACAGGACAGTTATGATAATCTGTTCCCATATACATCACACAGCGGAATAGTAGCTATATACTATCAATACGTCTGGACATCTCCAGCTCGTCTCTTCACAGCATTCGATAACCTGAACCTGTACACTCCGGGCTAACCCGAGCATTTACAAAACACCGGGTCAGTCTGGTGAACCAGAGTGAGATAAAATCGCACAATATTTAGGGTAAATCATCCAATCATAATTTTAAAGTTCAAAATCTTTTCAAAAGAAAAGGATAATCGTAAGACAAAATCCACACATAAACACGGACGGTTTTTACCTTACGATAACCCAAAGCATTTTTGAAACTAATATCTTGTTTGATATTATAATAATGTCTATATACAAGTAAATAATAATCTAGTGGAACGCTTGCATCTCATGCTCCACATATATAATATACAATCAAAACCGTAGGTGCTTATTGGAGATTGGATTCCGACTATGACAAGGTATGGGACCACCTGCCGATAGTGTATCTCTAAAGACGAATACACTGGGTTCAACAAGAACTTCTTGCAACCCGGCCCTCACATGACTGACCACTCATTTCGCTTGAGTGTATCGAATGTATATCACCGACGGTTGGGATCAGCAACCGTCTCCCGAAAAGGGACAGCATCGAAATACAGATTAAAGAAGCAAACATGATTTTCTCAAGATAGGTGATTATACACCCTAATGGGAGCGACCCACATAGCCATGTTGCTTGCCCGATTTTTTGTCATTTCCTGGTTGATGAGGCTTGAGGCCAGAATTTATCTATGAACATCTGGTCACCATTCACTTTGAATGCCACATCGTCAGATTCGTCAGATATCACTAGTTGACGCCCACAAAAATACTCTAGTTGAAAGCTAAGAGAACGACTATTCTCCACCAAAAACTATAGCACGTTTGAAGAAATCAACGTACGTGACTCTTTTGAAATACTCTGTCAGACACTCATCCATGCAAGTCATCCAGGAACAGGATGAACCGAAGGCACTCTCCAACCGCATCCAATATAGGAATTACCCCATGGATCAGTAGCAAGAAGTCCTTGCAACCCATAGATTCCAACCACGACAGAATCACAGCTCATCTCTGCTTGCCAGGCAGAGAATATTAGTGGTTCTTTCGTTTATGAAAATTCACGGTCTTCAATGCTCCATGACACGACCCGAACTTCCCCGTGAAGGAAAGCACGGATGGCGTTGAGGACAAGACAAAATAGAACGCAGACGGAAGAACATTTCATTGTTATTACAACAATTCCATCAGATACATGAATATACAGAGTATAAATGAATAAATTACCTTCGAATAATATCAGAGATTTAAATTACATTTAAATACATCGCAGCGGAAAATAATACAAAAGCACAACTAGAAGTAATGCACAGATACAGAGCTTTCCGGGCATCGTTCCAGCTGTAAATCAGGATCCTGTGAATATAAATCTGAAAAACCAAAATTACTAGCTACCCGTGTCGAAAATAGGGGCACCCAGAGTTTAGGTCAAAAAAATAAACTCCAGGTCAGTCATGGGACTGGAGTGAGAACTAAAACAGTTATTAATCTTTATTTTTAAAGTTAGGTAAATCAAGGGACCACGCCGTATAACACGGAACGGGTTCCTCCCAAGAATACCAGTGCATAAAACAAACAGCGCAATGCTAAATAAGGAAAAATGAAGCTGTTATAAGACCCAGGTCCCATCACACAATGCAACGCAAGCTGGAGGATACGGTTTTTACCTTATAACAGCCAAAGCATGCTTGATACGTTAAAACACATTATTTGATACTATTGTAAGTGTATAGCGTCAAAACAATTTCAATCATAAATATCAATCATAGGCGTCATGAATGACCCATACCACTATGTCGCCATACTAGTTCTACAATTAAAACCGCAATAACACGTATTGGAAATTGGATTCCATCATGAGTCGAGGCAAGGGGCAAGCTCCTCTCCGCGTTCGAGACACTCTAGCAAATACCTCAGGACCCCACTATGATCCTTGGATCTTCAGGGTTGGTCCTCTCTTACTTTTGAGGATCAATTATTCCTAAACACACGTTTCCCGGTCCTTACAGACCTATATCTGAGGCGCCTCGTATCCAACAACCACACAGGTGAAAAGTATATAAATGTCAGGGCTGGTAGGTCACTGACACCACCCTAGCTAGAAAGAAACGTCGTGCTCTCCTTGCAGTCACTATCCCGTTTTTGACTCATACCGAGGCGTGAGGCTCGCGAATTCACGCTATACACAAAGCTATGCCACACAATCTGTGCTTTGATCATCAACCACCAGACTTTGCTTTTCAACAGAAGCCTTGATCAATTGCCACTTACGCGTGCCACGCTGGCAATTCACTCCATGTGACTGATGTCCATCGATATACAACCACTGAGCTCGTACGTCTCAGAAAGGGCGTTAAGCGAGAGAATAAATTTTCTACCGCCAAACAGATGTATATTTAATAGAGATCAATCAACACAGAATAAAATCCAATGTCAGACACACAATCCATTTACAAGTTCGTTCTGGGTCTGAACGAAACCAGAGGCACTTTCCTCGCATATCCATCAATCTCCAAGTACGTCTGGACGATCACCAATTGTTTCCCTCATCTTGGGTGTACAGCCCAATCGGGATCATCAGTAATCACCCAAATGATGTGAAAACTTCCGGTCTTAAACCACCGTCTTCATCTTCGACATCTCGTCGAATCGGTTACTCAGAATGGGTATAACCCCGGCCTTTCTGAATAACCCACGTATATGATAAACAAATGTTACACAAACACAACAAATGCCTCATTCCAATTCAGAATATTCTTTTATTCACAAAATCACATTCTTAGGGAAAGGTTCCCATTAATTTTATCCAAGATAAATTCTTCAAAATTTATTCTTTAATCTTCCTTTGGATATCATTTCAAACTAGTCGGGATTAGCGAGCCACACCGAAGTAATTATTTATTTTATTTCCCAATCCCAACCTATTCATCCCATGGAGCAAAACTGGTGATGCTCCATTCCTAACACCACGGTGTTATCGGTAAAATTAATTACCATTTAACGTTCAAATCTAATTAAAGATTTAACTATTGCTTTGGAGCAAAACTAGTGGTACCCCATTCTCGATCACCTTTCAGATTTGATAATTTAAATAATCAATTCACTTTCAATCTAATTAAAGATTCATTAAAACTCCACTTAGTTTTAATCTTTTCAAAAATCAATATCCTTCCTTTAACTGGGTTAAAGAACCAATGTCATCTAAAACACGATTCCCGATAAACCCAAAATCACACTCTATTGTTAATCGGATTAAAGAACAGATGTTGTTCAAAACACCGCTCATGATAAACCCAAAAACCGATTTAAATTCAATTCCAATTAAATATTATTTAATTGATACACTTCATTAAATCTAAATAGAAAGATCTAATCTTTCTCTCTATTGGGCTTAAGAACAGTGTTAATGAAGACACCATTCACGACAAACCCAAATCATATTTGATATTAAATACAAGGCTCTGAATAGAAAATATACCGGTTTATATTCAATATCAAATCCTGAAACCAACAAATATCGTATTGGAAATAACGATATGAATATATCTTCCAAATTCCCATAACAATATCTGTATAATCACGGAATCCAACATCGAAATATTCCAAAGACAATTTTGATTCAAATCCATTCCAATTCACGTATATTGGAAATTCTGGTTATTTTCAAAACTAATTCAAATTCAATTTATTTATTTCAAAAATAAATTGATTTTAATTCTAGTTCAAAACTAGTTCATTTCGATAAAAATCTCCTTTTATCATTTCAAATGTGGAGTTTTTCACCCCAGTTCTTTCCAATTCACATATTATGATTTTACACAAATTATTGATATTTTTAATAATTTTATCAAGGCCTGTACAGACGATTTCCACCAATGGCCATCGAACTGCACTTACAGCGACCTTTTCCAAATTTGATTTGGACATAATTCCAAATCCAACCGTTAGATTTTAAATTTCTAATATTCATTGGAAAGCTCTTTTCGATACGAACCCAACGGTTCCGGTTTTAGGAGAATCCGACGGTCGGATCTCCCGCAACGTCAATTCGAAGTCAATGGTCGAAATTCACGAACTGCCGCGGCGCGGCGCGTTCTATTCAGGCCATTATATATATAATATATATATTATATATATTTCGTCGATTTCCTTTTAAAACATATTTTATAAATCGTTTTAAATTCGTTTTCAAAACCATTTCAACGCTACATTCAATTTCAAATCAAAATTGCATATTTCATATCATTACTATATAAATGATAATATTTTCAAAACGTTATATTTTGAAATCACTTCTTTTCTATATTCATTATAAAATTGAGTATAATCGATATAAATATCGTTCACGTCAAAATAGCGCAACTCTAATCAACACGGCTTTATATATTTATATTTCAATAAATTCGTTATTCCATTCAACAAATGAATATTTATTCCATTCAACACATGAATCTATATTTCTTTCAACACACGACCAATCTCAACATATGAGTACTGTCAACACACGACTATTTTTATATTCAACACATGAATTTTCTTTTATAATATTAATTATTTTCCCGATTGGAGTGAGGCCCAATCAATTACCATATAACGTTAATTATATGGATTCCATACAACACATGTATATAATAGCAACGATAAACAATCAACCATCACCCAAAGTGCACCACTCAACTGCATAAGCATCAAATATGAATAACTAACGCTTGCACAGCCTGTCGACCAATCGATCGACATACAATTAAATAATTGGGATTAGTGTACGCCAAATTTCATCCTAACACCCGTGTGGGGTTTCAAATCAACAAACACAGATTTTTATTTGTGCAGTTGGGCGATGTGTGAAATTTATCATCCCAATCAATATAAGTCAAATCAGTGTATATAAACAAATCGGCCGATTTGTTTATAAATATTTATTTATTCACATTCACGTTAAAAATTATATTTTTTACGATAATTAATTTATTTCAACACATCTACATTTTATTATCGATTTCACATCAACATCACAAACAATTTTCACAACACATCAATCAAACAAACAAGCCATCCATGGTCTGTGGATGACGGGTGTCGGGTGCTGCTAAGCACCGTCTTCTTCTTAGTATATATATAACTAGAAAAAGAAATTTAGAGTGAGAAGTTCTCACCAATAGCTATCCCAACTTCACGACACTTCACAAGTAGAAGTCTTCGCCGTTCTCGCCTTTTGTCACTTTCGTTGACCGTAGCCACTACATATAAAAAATCACATTTTTATATTGTTGCTATGTATATAAAAAAATTATTTTTACATTGTTACTATATAGACAAAAATTCTATTTTTACATCGCTATTATATAGATAAAAATTCTATTTTTACATCGCTACTATATAGATAAAAATTCTATTTTTACATCGATGCTATATAGATAAAAAAATCTATTTTTACATCGCTACTATATAGATAAAAATTATGTTTTTACATCGATGCTATATAGATAAAAATTCTATTTTTATCACGCTATTCTTCATATAAAGATTTCGCCTTTTCATTTATAAATATTTTGCCTTTTCATTTATAAATAAAAATCCCATCTTTTCTAATTCAAAAATCTAATCTTTCAAATATAAAGAAGCAAATCCTTTTCAAATTAAAAATCTAACCCTTTTAAAGCTAAAATTAAATCTTTGTCTTGCCTTTTAATGTAAAAATTGAAGTTTTCCCTTTAAAAGTACTTCCATATCGATCAACCAAGATCTTGATCATTAAAAACTAACTTTAATTTGTTTATACTAATTACTTTAAGTAAATAACTAAATAAATGGCCTAAATAAAAACTTACAGTCGTATTGGAAAGGGTGTTTGGCGTTGTCGGGGTGTTGGTGGCCAAAGGGAGGCGCGACAGGGCGGTGGTGGTGCTGGAGGTGCTGTGCGTCGGGCAGTGGCAGGGCTTGGGTGTCGTGGCGGTTGCGCGAGGTGGGGGTCGCGATGTGGTGGCACGGGAGGGGAGAGGCGAGAACGGGGGGGCTGCGATGGGGCGGCGGCGGTTTCCCCTCCGCCGTCGATCTCCCTTTCTCCTTTTTTTTCGATTCTGAATTGATAAGGAGAAGGGGGGCCAGAGGAATTAAAAGGGAGAGAGAGGGTTTAATTTATTATTTTTAATTTCAAAAGTTGACTTTTTAATTCGAACTCGAAACGAGGCCCACCGCCTGTCGTCCATAGCTAATTGCCCCCATTCCGAACACAATAGGACATGTATCGTAGGCTGGTTCAATCGTTTCGATCAGTTTCCGTCAAAATCAACATATAACTCTATATATTGAATTTGAACGCGCATTTCAATTTACCGGGGTCACATACGAACTCTAAAAATTCCAGAAAAATATTCTCTAGCTTCATATTGATGGTACGGTCGTAACAAAACTAATTTCGTCGAATTCTGAGACCGTTGGAAAAATGGCCATTTTCCAGTCGATTAAAATCAACTAAAGCTGGTCAAACACGTTTTCTTTTGCCACGCTCACATATTGATTCGAAAAATTATGAAATTTGAAACCTAGAAATAATTTGACATCACGGACCCAACAAAAGTGGTTTCATCGAAATCCGAGGTCGTTTGTAAAATTTCCATTTTTCAAGTCCTGAATTCCATAGCGACTATTCAGAATTTTCAACTGGACGTACCTTTTGATTCCCGCTATGAAATTTCGTTTTTTCAGATTCGTTGGAAAGATATTCCCAAATAGATACTATTATTTTTGGTTTCACTAAAATCCGGTTTGTTTTGCACCCGGTACATTCAATGGAACTTTGAAATCGAATTATCGAAATACCGCGCCATTTTCAATTTTATTTATAATTATATATAATTATTTATATTCTAATGACGACGTATATAATATATACATTCGAATTTTATTCAAAATAAATTTCTCATTGATATTATTTAAAATATTCCATTTCAAATGTTCAAAATTCGCTAAAATTGCCAAAATAAAAATTTTAAACTGGCCCGCATTTTCGGGTTGTTACACTCCATCTCGATCATCTTCTGCTATCTCCACGTATTTGTTGGTCGGAATGGTTTCAAATATAAATTCGATCCCGGTCTTTCCATACCAACAATCGTATTGGACAGATTTGATAGTCGGTGATTTAACTATCAAAATAAACAGTGTTTCAATCATGACACTCCAAAGAGTTCACTGGTTCAGTATTCGACATCCCTGGCCCCTTTTAATTCAACTTTTAACTCTTTTAGATATAAAAATACGATAATTGAATCCTTGTTTAGTATACAAGTGTTCTCAAAACCAGTTCTAAATAATACTTAGCAAAATGACCATAATAAATTTCCACTTAATTTCCCCTTTCAAACTATTTTTACATCCTTCTTTATTATTATTCTTAGGAAATCTATTCGACTTATTTTTCGTAGACAACATTACGTAATATCGTTTATCTCACTCTTGAAATGATAACTAATATTCATTAGTATAAAATAAAACCAAACTTTACATTTCCTTTACTTCGATTTCTCGTTATATATATATTCTCCAAATTTCCACCAAACGTTGCATTATTTCATGAATGAAAAAAATGAACTATCACTAATCTTCTTTACGTTTACCAACTAATATCATCTTCAGATAATCCTGATGTCATTCAAGTTGGGATATTTTAATTACCTCTCAGACCTTGATCAACAACGTTCATATCCTCAGATGGATATAAGTTGTAATCAAAACCCCATATTCCATTTTAGTATCAAATCAATTCCCATCATAACTTGGATTTGGTTATACCACCCCATGGCCTAGTTCATTAACCCCAATTCACTTTTACCAATCTCCTTTCAACTTTATTTAACCATTCCCCACCTTGGAAATCTTATTTCCATTTTCCATTTTCCCTTTTTACTTGATCTCATTTCAAATGACGTTAATTCAATATTAATGCTTTTACACTTTGAATCTCATTTATATAATTTGGTTCATCTTAAACCCCTTTTCGTAATCTCCTTTCACTTAATTCAAATAATTAGGTAACATTTATTTTCTTTCAACATTCAATTTGATTATATTTCACACTCGGTCACTATTTAAATGAATTCCCTTTTAAAAAGTAATTTTCCAAATTATCATTAATTACAATAATAACTTATTCCTATCATTAACTACTTCAGTAGTTAATTCTCTAATTACCTAAATTAAATAGTAAATCCCCTTTTAAAACCTTATTCAAATTTAACCAATATTCATTTAACTATTTTAATCAAAACACATTAATTTGTTAATCAATTCCAATTCAAAATAGTTGATTTAATTAACTCAAAACTCGATTATCTCGTTAACCGATTCCAATTAGTTCTCACTTTAAATTAATTAAAAATATAATTAATTTAAATAATTCCATTAATTATTTCTCAACAAATCAATTATCAAAGTTTAACCATTCGGTTCATTTCTCATACTTGTAAATCTGATTAACATCAGAATTTATTTTATAAAATAAATTAATAGCAATCAAAGTCTTAAATAAATGAAATGTTTCTTTATTTCTCTTTAATAACTTTTATTCAAATAATACATTTCAATATCTAACTCTAGTTATAAAATAAATTTTATAACTTCATCTTTATCGATTCACCTGACGGTGAATCAACATTTATAACCCGATTGATTCTATAGGCCATATTCTGCCAACCACTTAACCAACATTACCCATTGGTTTAAACCAATCAGATGTTGAATATTCAGTCAATAATCAATAAGAAAATAAATCACATTTAACTGATAATAAATAACACCCATTTAACATCAACCAAATAACAGAACAATTCAAACAATTAAGCACGTTTATAAATAAACGTGACCAACAGGGTGTGTTACCTCCGTTTGATCCAATCGTTAAAATAACGATTTGGAATTTCACTGAAATTAAACAACGGTTTAATTTCATTAGTTAAATCAACAGATAATTATATATAACTAGCAAACAGTCAACATCAACAATCAGAGCACACAAAATAAAAACCCAATTTATATAAAATATAAATAGGGAAAACAGAGTGAGTTTAACTCACCTTGATTTTGATGTCGTTAAAATGGTTCGTTTCAGTAGCATCCCTCCCTGATCAGACCAGCTCCAAAATACTGCGTCCGTCAGTATAGGCGATGTCCTTAGGTTCATTGCATTCCATCACTGTATGACCCAGATATAAATTTAATACGTTGTCTATCTTATTTAAATCAACAATGTTAATATTTGATAATATATTATTAACTAAATTTATCTTACTAAACATATGTACATATGTGTTTAATATTAACTCGTGTTATTAGTACTTCGTTAGACATTATAAAAATGGGATTAGGGACGTTATAACATACTGTTCATCATTCACTTACTTTCTGTGTTTTGAAACCGCCCTTTCCCCCATCTGTTTCGAATACAACCTCTACTCCTCAACGCTGTTTTCATCACTTAAGCCTCACCGTACATCCGCTTGCCATTCTTCCCCTCCGACTTCACCATGCCTTACGCTTGACCTTTCCCCTCCAGGCTCGTGTACTATTAATACGTAAATGATATATATATGTGTATGTTACGAACTAAATTAGCATTTAAAATTGATTATCTGTCATGTAAAACATTTGGTTAACGCATTGATCATTCATTTGGCAAATTTGTTCAACAAAGAGCATGTGAATTATTACCCAGTCCTCATGTGCCTTATCCACTTTCGTCCCCTCCTTCCAGATGACCATGCCAACTCTTCAGTCCCATTCGCCAGCTTCACTTCCGAACCCAAACAAAACAGCTCCTCTCTCCATGTTAAGACCATACGCCCAACGTCCTTGTTGTCCATCTTCTATTTACAGGCAACCCGCAACTCCACGTCCGTACTCAATACCCACAAACTCCATCCCACTGGTTCGAATATGGCCACTCTACTCAAGCAACGTGCGCCACAAAATCCCATGCAAAAGCTCCCCTTTCGTTCTTTACTTCACAGCTTTTGCGTCCTCTCGCACTTCCCTTTTTCTTTTATTCTTTTTTTTCCATTTTTTTTTATACAAGTATGAAAGGGTGTGGTGTATATATAGGGATGGAAACGTAGTAGGTTAGGAGGACATCGCTTTCAGTACTTTTTCCTTGGTCGGTACTGTTTCATGAAGGTTGTTTCTAATTGCAAACTTGGTCGGTAAGGCTTTGCCCATCTGAAATGAAAGTGCACAAAGTTGTACAGATAGGCTTGTGTCGTTTTGAGTTTTCATCTCAGCTGTTGTGTGATGGAGAAGACTGTACGTGACTTGAAAACACATGGATGGAATGGTGAAGATCTACCTGTGAATTTGCTTGGGAAGGGTTCCCTTTTTACTTGATAAGTCATGCTACTGGCTAGCTATATATTAAACTCAAGTCTGTACGTGCTTTAGAGGTAGCTGAAATAATAGAGTACAGTGCTAGATGGCCTTTGCTTTGATATAAAAAAATATGAAGCAACAGCCGTCAGTTTTCATTTCCTTGGTTGCGGTTGATGCAGACAAATGAGGGCAGTCTGTGGTGCAGCAATGTACTTTTGTTGGTAGGTGAAAACTTTTTATATATATTCTTCCTATGCTTCACAACGAAGCTAGGATGTAGCCCAATGCGTATCATTCAGAGGTACAGGATATGGAGGTAGCACGTATTAATTTTTGTAGATCCTGTATGGTTTATTATTATTTTATTTTAACGAAACTTCACCGTAAAGTAGTTGATTAAAACCCCTATAAATGATCTCTGTTTACTGATTAAAATGCTAATGTTAGTGTAAAAAAGTATTTCGGACCCAATGGGACAGGTTTCGTCGAAATCCGACTTCGTATGAAAAAATTTCCTTTATAAAACTAGAAATGAACACGCGTTTAATTTTTCCATGGTCACCAGATAAATCAAATCAACTTGAAACTTTGAAATCCTTAAATAATTTGTTGATATGAACCCAACGGCACTAGTTTCGTCTCATTCTGAGACTATTTCCCCGGTAGGCTGTTTTTATCGCGCACCGCAATAGCCTTCTGAACACCAAATTTGCCAGTCTCTAAAAATAACAAACTATATACCTATCCTGACCCTAATCGACGATACGAACTCAACGGGACTGGTTTCGTGGCATAATTCGATCGTCTGCTCGAGTTACGCCCAACTGTCCCTTTATTCAATTAAATACATGCTATAGAAAATGAATGGGCGTTTTCAGCTACCATGGTCACATACGACATCGGTTTGCCATGCCATTCAATACCGTGCAATAATTCAACGTTACGGTCCCAATGAAACTAGTTTCGTCGAAATCCGAGACCATTTGCAAAATGGCCATTTTAAATGCCGATATTTAAATAACGATTTCCTCAACGACTATTTCAAAATTTAATTTGGCCATAAATAACGAAATATAACACGAAATCTGAATTTTTCTCCTTCATATGAAAATTATCTTCAATACGGTTCCAACGTTTCTTGTTTCATAGAAATCCGATTTATATCGAATCCTGTACTCTCAGTTGAAGTTCAAAATTCAATATTACGAACTGCCGCGCCATTTAAAGCTTGATTTATAATTATATAAATATATAACGTTCAACTTCGTTTTTAAATAACGAATTAAATGTCAAAATCCTTTGAATTCCCAAATATAATATTTAAAATTAAATTAAATATTTGATGGCCAAAAACACGGGTCGTTACATTCTTCCCCCCTTAAAATAATTTCGTCGTCGAAATTGCTAAGGTAAGAAAGAACGTTATAAACCCATTTATTTTCAAATCTAATTTATTTTAAATCAAATCAATTCAATATCATAAATAAATATTTTCAAAAATATCGAAAAAAAATTATCACCTTAAATTTCCGAAAAATTACGGCAGCACCTCCTCTGTGTGGCTCAATCGGTACAACTCCAACTCGCCTTTCTAGGCCTTCTCCAATCCAAAAGAAAATAAAACAGCCAAGCGGCTTGCCAAATAGGCTCATAAATCACCAAACCCATATAAAAATAAACGTGTACCTTTTTGTCGGGCATATCATTATATCCTTTCCATCTGCTGCCCTGTCAGCATATACAAATGCATTCCCAAACAAAATTCCAATTTTATCCTCAAATCCAAATCCTTTATGCGTCCAAGACAAATCCCATTCTTAACTCAATTTCCATCCATTATCAATTTCGACTCTTAACTTACCAGTCCAATATCGTTTCAGATTCCTGTCTCACAATTCAAAATCTGATTCTACTCGATATATTATATCCCAATTCAAATTCCAGTTAATTGGTTCAATTGAATTAATAATTTCTATTTATTTATTTATTTTTTGGTTCAAACAATTACGCTGGGAGTTTTCAAACAGTTTAGCTCTTCGAGAAATCAAATATTCCTTTTCAGGATTCAAAACAACTTGTTTTTTCTCAAAGCAATTCAAAACAAAATCTTTGGTAGTAATCCGTCACTTAGAACTCGAAAATGAACACTGATGACGTGGCCAGCATCCTCAGAGTTATTTCCCAGCTATCGAAGTGAGTTCAATACTATATCATTTCAAAACTCCAATTTTAAACACTTTCATTTCAAAATCTATTTCGAAATACCAAACACAATGCTTGTAAAATAATTTAAAATCTCCCAGGATTTTAAAATTCTCATAGATTCAATCCAACTTCATTTGCAAGCACCTTGCCCATATTTAGGAATTTTAATTTCAAATTCTGATTTTAATTTCAGATTTAATAAATCTTCTTTTATATAATACGAATTCTAATTGGTTATTTATATAACCATTTCAATTATAATCAACCAGCACATCCAATTTACTATAATACTTCAAATATATATATATCTTCTTTATATCAAAATATAATTTGGGTAAATTATTTAATTTACTGTAATGACCCGGATTTCTTATGGGGAAATTTTGAATATTTAATATTTTATTTAAATATTGATTTGATAATATAAGTGGAATTTTATATTTGAGCTATCGATTTAATAATCAATTTCAATTTAATATATCGAATATATTAAAATAACAGAATACGAAAATGGATTTAGTTGAATTCAAATTTTTATTTGAATTAAATACAGTTCAAATAATTTATGGGAAATTTTATTTGAATTTTTAACGGTAATAATATTTATTTATTATCGAGGAAATAAATTGTTTCGAATTTGATTTATATTGGTTTAAAATTAATATCTTCCACAGGCGATCGAATCAGACTTCGTAACCTATACCAGTGTGTCCGGAATAGGGTTATTACCCTAGAATTGACAGTTGTTGGGTTCAGAAAGGAGTTCGCCGTCAAGGGTTATTTAATTTTTAAGGATACCGGTTTAATTAAATTTAAATTAATAAAAAAACAAAGAAAATTCTCTCTTTTCTTTTTGGTGTGGACAGAAACAAAACTCGGTGCCTCCTTTTCTTCCACAAACCGAACAAAAACCGTGCTTCCTTATTAGCCACAAAATCAAAACGAACGTGGCCTTCTTTCTTCCACCCCCTCCTTTATAAAACCATCGAAATCGAAATCTGCCCCTTCCATAATTCCTTCAGCAATTTCTAAAAGCAATCAGTCCACCGTGAGTTCGATATCTCCAGGCTCGAATTAGGGTTGCGGACTTCATTAATTGGGTGCGACGTGTTCAGATTTGGGGCACGCGACTGGTTTCTGGGCATGTGTCGAACTCGACTTAGGCTTCAGGGATTGGAGCGGTGTTGGCGTTGGCAGGAGAGGAGTCGCTCTGGGTATTGTCGAGTTCGAACTGGAAGCGGAAATAGGAAGTGCGGATCTGTGAGGTGAGGAGGGTGCGGTGCTCTGAAATCCGAAGTTCAAAGGCTTCCAGGGAGTCTGAGTGATGGTTCGAAGGGAAAAAACTGGATGGAGCGACGAGGATGGTCTGGTTCGATTGGCCAGTGAAGGTTGTTGGATGTGGTAAAGAACGGAAAGGGTTAGAATACATATTGGAGTCCAATGGTGGTCTGTAGGTTGAGCAGAGAGGATGTAGGAGTGGAATGCTGCTAGGTTGGTGCTGAAACAGTTCGGAGAGGTGAGGGTTGTTGATGACCATATGGTGTTCGACGGAATGCCATAGAGAATAGAGCAGGTGTTAGAGGGGGCTAAGGGCAGTTGGGGAAGCTGATGTAATTAAAAGTAAATGGGAAAGGCGTAATCCATTCGAGAAGAATTAAGTTGAAAACAATTCAAGTCAATATTAGACGAGACCGAATGGAATCAGAATGGATATTCGACTAATTAAAAATCTCGGTGAGTAAACCTCACTCACCATTTAATTAGAATTATTTCTAGTTGTTAAAAATAATTTCTATGCTTGTTTGAATATTGTTTGGTTGATTTAAAATATATATTAGTTATTTAGGACTATTATATATATATATATATATATATTGGGTTGATTGATTGGTTGGATTCCCGTAGTCTCATTAGCGGATGCCCGCAGTTTCATAGCGGATGATTACCCTATACGCCCCACTCTATGATTAGTGGATGACCTTTATACCGCGATATTCTGCCACGAAGCAGAATGGGTATTATTTATGTGCTAACGTCTGTGGATGCAGGAAAAACAGGTTGGAGGAATCCAACTGGATTCCTCAAAAATATATATTATCTGTTTGTTTGTTTGATACCATATATATTCATATATGATGTGATAAAAATCAAATGATTGAAAATTGGTTGATTTGATTGTTTAAAATATCCATGGGGCTTGAATATTGATTCATAAAAATATCGGAAAGGGTATTTGATATTTAAAAAGGAAATTCTATTTTTATAAATAGAATTTTGAATTTTAAATAAAACTATAGAAGATATTAACTTGTTTTGAAGGTATATAAAACAAGTAATCGAATATATAAACTTTGTTTATAAATGAAAATATGGGAATCGAATTTATAAACTTTGTTTATAAATGAAAATATGGGATTTGAATTGCATTTATAAACGTTGTTTATAAATGGAAAGGTGGGATTTGAATTGAATTTATAAACGTTGTTTATAAATGAAAATATGGGATTTGAATTGAATTTATAAACGTTGTTTATAAATGGAAAGGTGGGATTTGAATTGAATTTATAAACGTTGTTTACAAATGGAAAGGTGGGATTTGAATTGAAGATATAAACGTTGTTTATAAATAATGCAGAGAATTCAAATGGATTTTGAATATAAGGAATTGAAATAGAAATTTGAATAATAGAATTCAAATGGACTTTAAACTATAGATTTGAATATAGAAATTCAAATGGACTTTAAACTATAGATTTGAATATAGAAATTCAAATGGACTTTAAACTATAGATTTGAATAGAGAATTCAAATGGACTTTAAACTATAGATTTGAATAGAGAATTCAAATGGACTTTAAACTATAGAATTTGAAAATAGAATTCAAATGAAGTTTAAATAAGGAGAATTCAAATAAAATTGAATTGGAATTTGAATAAGAAGTCGATAAGGGAACGAGAGTATGAGTATAATTAGAATTTGTTAATATGCAGTTAAAATATGTTTGAACATGTCATGTTCAAATATGAAGGTGAAATAGACTGAAAAGTTAAGTAACAGATTTAATTAACAAATTGAGTTAAAACGATTGGTATAGTTAAAATAGATTGGACAGGTATAGACATACAGGAGACAGGTATGGAATAAAGTATAGAAGTGAAATAAATAGAATGCCCGACAAAAAGGTACGTATTTAATTTCCATATGAGATTTTATGCGCCGTATCGGCTAGCCGCTTGGCTTTTTGTTTTTCTTTTTGAGATGAGAAGGACCGGGAAAAGCTATTTGAAATTTCCCGATGCTCCCGGTACAAAGGAGGTTATGGCGAATTTTTCTGGAAATTTAAGGAGATAGAATATTTTTAAGATAATTTGATAGTTAGAAATCAACGTATCGATATATATAGAAGTCGATAAGGAAACGAACTTAGAAATAGAATAGTATAATCAAAAAGGAAGACTAGGAATAAAATCTAGTAAGAATAGAAAGAGGAAGAATATACGTGTTTAAAAGTGAATCAGTAGTTGTATGGTATTGATTATTCGAGTAAGTAGTCTTGTCTGTTTTGACGTTAAATGTTATTCAGTCAAGGTCTGAGAGGTAATTATACCCCAACTTGGTTAATTTCATGATATACTGATAAGTAGCAAGATTCAGGAATGTGGAATAAGAATTAGTTAAATACTGTATTTGGGTTGTGGTAACGATGTTTTACACAACATCTGTTTTAACCCAAATATGTGCAAAGCTTGGAAATAGAATAATAAATATTTCTAAAGCTAGAAATTTAAGGAAGGCGATATTCGGAAATGTTTTCCAAATAACGTAAAAGGCCAATATGGTTAATGAAAATATTTGGTTAACAAATATTGATAAAGAAATAGAGAATAGATTTAATTAATGGAATATTAATTAAAGGTTCAATGATTGTTGGATGTTTGGTTGAACACTTTTTTTTATTCGATAGTTAAATCATCGACTATCGAAACACTTGTTTTTATTCGATAGTTAAATCACAGACTATCGAAGTTTTGACCATCGTTGTCAATATGGAGAGACCGGTTGGATTATTATCCGAAGAACCACTCCATATCGGCAGTAGCGTGCGAATCAGATTATATAAAGATAATCGAAGACGGAGTAGAGTGCAAGGACTTTTTCTATTAATAGAAATAGTGCCTTCAGTTCATCCTGTTCCTGGGTGACTTGTATGGATGAATGTCTGACAGAGTATTTCCAGACGTTCACGTATATTGATTTCTCCAACCGTACCAAGAGTGGAGGCGTAAAAGGAAACTTCTTTTAGCTAACACATAATGTATTGTTGTTGACGTCAATCGGTGATTTGATGGATTTGACGATGTGGCATTCAAAGTGAATCTGGTATGATGATAAAGCGTAGCTTCTAGCCTCATCATCCGGTAAATGACAGAAATCAGGCAGGCAGCGTGGCTAAGTCGGTCGCACCGAAGTAGGGTGTATAATCACCTGAACTAGAGTTTCATTTACTTCTAAAAATCTATTGTTGATGCTGTCCCATTCGGGTAACGGTTGCTGATCCCAACTGTTGGTGATATACATTCGATACACTCAAGCGAAATGAGTGGTCGGTCATGTGTGGCCGGGTTGCAAGATGTTCTTGTTGAACCCAGTGTATTCCTCTCTAGAGGTACATTAGCGAAAGGTGGTTCCATACCTTGTCATAGTTGGAAATCCATTACCCAATACGTGCTTGCGGTTTTGATTGTATACTATATATGTAGAATGTGAGATGAAAGCGTTTCTACTAGATGATTATATATATACTGGGGTTCATAGGCATTACTATAATATCAAAAGGTTTTTGATATAAAGATATTTTGGATTCTCATAAGGGAAAAACCCGTTCCGTTATGCGGCGTGGTCTTATGAGATATCATTTACTTGTTCGAATTGTTTTAAACTGTTTTACTCATACCAGTCCCATGACTGACCCGGAGTTTACTTTGTTGTTTTCCCTAAACTCTTGGGTGCCTAAATTTGTATGGGCAGTCAAGTAGTCAGGATTTACAGATATACTGGAAGAGCTGGAGCAGGAGGCTTCAGGATCATATAGCTATAGTTATTTCCGCTGTGTTGTAAGTGTTGTACTTTGATAATGACATGTATATTCAAGTACAAATTTGTATTTCAAAGTTATGTTATGAAATATATTTATTCGTTCCGCTGTGAGATTCGTGTTACTCTGATGTTGTGTTCTTCTTCTTCTTCTATTCTAATTTTCTATCTTATCTTTCCTCACCCTTTAATTTCTTTCACTAATTACCAGGATTTTTCGATGTTTTGGTTATCGACATCGAGCTTATGTCGATAACCAAAGTCGTTGAAAATCCGGGTCGTTACAGTTGGTATCAGAGCTTAAGTTAAGAATTACTTGGCTCTGTGGCGTGACTCGGTAGAGATAGGGTTAGTAGTACCCTAGATTGAGTTTGAGTGTATATATATACGAGAGAGCGTATTTGTTATTTGATATAAAAACCGTTTTATATTGTGTTGACTAGTCTGTTGACTGGATTATAAATTTTGGTCGAATCGTGGGACGCCACGATTTCGATAGGAGTTTATAAACACTTGAACAGAAGATTGGACACATTATTGTTTTTAAATAGTTGAGTTGATTGTTATGATTATAATCAAATTAGATTATAAAAACAGAAATAGTTATATATAACCAATGGAATTTGTATATGAAATCAAATATACAAATGTGATAAATTGAAATTGAATTCCAACCAGAATTCAGAATATAAAATCCTGGGAAGTTGGAAAAAAGTATATTAAAATAATATAGCTTTATTTTGGAATGATTTTTGAATAAAAATCACTTTAATGGATTTTGAAAGAAATATAGCACTGAACTCATTCAGTAGCTGGGAAATAATTCTGATGATGGTCGCAACATCATCAGTGTTCATTTCCGAGTTTCTAAGTGATGAATTGCTGCCTTAGAAAAGTTTAGATGGAAATTTGTTTGGAAGAAACAAGTTGTTTGAAAATTCAAATGTTTTGAATTTAAGATAGATAAATATATATATATATATATATATATATATATAACTTCAAAGGAATTTTGAAATGAGAATTGGAATATAGATTTCAAATAGAAGTAAAATAAAGGAATTTGAATATATATAATTCAAATAGAAGTGAAATAGAATTTGAATTCAAAGGAATTCAAATGAGTTTGAATAAAGAAAATTCAAATAGAAATTGTATAAGAAAAATTGAAATGGAATTTGAATTCAAAGGAATTCAAATGGATTTGAATAAAGAAAAGTCAAATAGAGGTTTGAATATTAGAATTCAAATGGAATTTGGTTAAATAAAATTTCAAAGAAAATATAAAGTTTGAAATAGAATTTGAATTCAAAGGAGTTAAAATAGAATTTAAATTGAACAAAGGATTTCAGATGGACTTTGAATAAAGGAATTCAAATAGAAATTGAAGATAAGAAATTCAAATAGAATCTGAAGATAAGGAAATTGAATTAGAATTTGAATCGAAGAAAATTCAAATAGAAATTGAATAGAAGGAAATTCAAATGGGTTGGAATAAAGAAATTCAAATGGAATTTGAATATTGTAAATATATAGAATTTTAAATAGTAGTGAAATAGATCGGGAATATTATGAAATGGATTTGATATATATTAAAAATATATCAGAATGGAGTTGAATTTATTATAAACGAAGTTAAAACGTTTATATTTATAGATATAATAAAAACGAGCTCGTCGTAGCGCGGCAGTTCGTAATTTGGCAACTCGAACTTCAGTTTAGTATACAGAACTAAATTGAAGTCGGAATTCTTTGAAACAAGAATCGTCGGGACCGGTTGAACAATAGTTTTCTAATGAAAGAGAAAAATCAGGATTTCGTCGTATAGATTTTGAGATAGGTCAAAATCAACTTTCAAAAAGTGCAGCGCCAGAAACCATTTAAAACCACAATGGTTTATATATATATAAGTAAAAGGATTTTTAAAGTAAATAAAATACGAATGGCCATGAGAAAAATATAGACTTGAGTTATAAAATGAATGTGAACTCAAGTGAAGTAGATAAAATGATTTGGGAAACAATGATCATATTTCTGATTATTGAATAGAATTAACTAAGTAAAAGAGAAATTAGTTAATCAAAGTTGAATCGAAATTGGTTTTTTGGATAAGTGAAAGAGATTGAGAATTTATATTCGAAATCGAATATATAACTCGAGTTGGAAATATAATTAGATTAGTTATAATTAAGTTGACATATATTTGAACAAGTTATATTCAAATAAAAAGGGTGAACTAGGCAAAACGGTTAATCAGCAACTAGTTAATGGGAATTTGAATGATTGAAATTGAATTTAACTTAAGTAAGCTAAATGGATCGAAATGAATAAATTGAGTAAAATCAATGTGAATGAAATATGAATTAGGAAATATAAAGGAAATATATTTGTAACACAAATACAAAGGAAGTTATTTGCAAACAAATAGAAGGAGAAATATTTGTAAAAACATTTACAAATAGAATTTAAAAGGGGAATATTTGTAAAACATTTACAAATAGAGTAAATGGAAATATTTATTTATAGGAAATAAATAGAATGTTATAAATGAGATATTTATTTGTTAAATAAATAGAATTTAATTGAAGGAATATATAGAAGATGAATAGAAAATGGAAATCTGTTTTTAACAGATAAATAGAAAAGATTAATTTATAAATAACAGTTTATAAATTAAATTAAATATTTATCATTCGATAAATGGAATATATAAGTCTGAACTTATATAGAGAAGAGACATTGGTTTTTAACACCGATAGTTTTAAATAGAAGGGGTACACAACACTTGTGTAAGTGAAGTAACGTTATTAAAGAGAACATTTATAAAGTGAAGAACCGTTACTAAAAGTAAATCTTTATAAATGAATAAACGTTATCCAATAAGAGTTATTCGAATAGGAAAAGTCGGTTAGAGTTAGAAATAATCGATTAGAGTTAGAATAAATCGATTAGAGTAAGAATTAACTAGTTAGAGTTAATCAGTTAGGGTTAATCCGTAGAGTAAATTGAATATTAGTTATTCAATTAGAATTTATCGAATATTTGTTATTCAAATTAAGAGTTAACCAAATAAAGTTAATTGAACATAATTAATCGAATTAGAATTTAATTGAATGTTAGTTATTCAATTAAAGTTGATTGAATATAGTTATTGAGATAGAGTTGGTCAAACATAGTTACTCAGGATGAGTGCCATTTCGTATGACTGCTAGCGTAATTCGCAGGGCTGCAGATAGCCTAGGGCGGTCGGATGTTTCCTAGGGGAATCAGGCGTAACCATTATGATCGCTGCGATCTAGAGTCAAGCGAATGGATTTAAATCGAATATTAATTATTCGAATATAATTAAAGGAGTTATCGATTATAGTTTGATCGAAAAGAGTTATCGATTAGTTTAATCGAAGTGGGTTATAAAATATTGGCTATTCGAAGGAGTTATCGAATTTAGTTATTCGATGGAGTTAATCGAAAAGAGTTAAATCCAATAGAGTTAATTGATAAGAGTAAATTGAATAGAGAAAATCGAATATAGTTTATTCGAAGAAAGGTTTCCGAATCTAGTTATTCGAAAGAGAGTAAATCGAATATAGTTATTCGAAGGGAGGAGTTATCGAATAGGGATTTATTCGAAAGAGAGTTACGTAAGGAAATTTGAAATGTTGAGTATCAACATAAATAAGTTCTGAAAAGTTAATGGGTTTGTAGCACTTTTTCTACCTTAGCAATTTCGAGGACGAAATTATTTTAAGTGGGGAAGATTGTAATGACCCGGATTTCTTATGGGGAAATTTTGAATATTTAATATTTTATTTAAATATTGATTTGATAATATAAGTGGAATTTTATATTTGAGCTATCGATTTAATAATCAATTTCAATTTAATATATTGAATATATTAAAATAACAGAATACGAAAATGGATTTAGTTGAATTCAAATTTTTATTTGAATTAAATACAGTTCAAATAATTTATGGGAAATTTTATTTGAATTTTTAACGATAATAATATTTATTTATTATCGAGGAAATAAATTGTTTCGAATTTGATTTATATTGGTTTAAAATTAATATCTTCCACAGGCGATCGAATCAGACTTCGTCACCAGTGTGTCCGGAATAGGGTTATTACCCTAGAATTGACAGTTGTTGGGTTCAGAAAGGAGTTCGCCATCAAGGGTTATTTAATTTTTAAGGATACCGGTTTAATTAAATTTAAATTAATAAAAAAACAAAAAAAATTCTCTCTTTTCTTTTTGGTGTGGACATAAACAAAACTCGGTGCCTCCTTTTCTTCCACAAACCGATCAAAAACCATGCTTCCTTATTAGCCACAAAATCAAAACGAACGTGGCCTTCTTTCTTCCACCCCCTCCTTTATAAAACCATCGAAATCGAAATCTGCCCCTTCCATAATTCCTTCAGCAATTTCTAAAAGCAATCAGTCCACCGTGAGTTCGATATCTCCAGGCTCGAATTAGGGTTGCGGACTTCGTTAATTGGGTGCGACGTGTTCAGATTTGGGGCGCGCGACTGGTTTCTAGGCAAGTGTCGAACTCGACTTAGGCTTCAGGGATTGGAGCGGTGTTGGCATTGGCAGGAGAGGAGTCGCTTTGGATATTGTCGAGTTTGAACTGGAATCGGAAATAGGAAGTGCGGATCTGTGAGGTGAGGAGGGTGCGGTGCTCTGAAATCCGAAGTTCAAAGGCTTCCAGGGAGTCTGAGTGATGGTTCGAAGGGAAAATACTGGATGGGCGACGAGGATGGTCTGGTTCGATTGGCCGGTGAAGGTTGTTGGATGTGGTAAAGCACGGAAAGGGTTAGAATACATATTGGAGTCCAATGGTGGTCTGTAGGTTGAGTAGAGAGGATGCAGGAGTGGAATGCTGCTAGGTTGGTGCTGAAACAGTTCGGAGAGGTGAGGGTTGTTGATGACCATATGGTGTTCGATGGAATGCCATAGAGAATAGAGCAGGTGTTAGAGGGGGCTAAGGGCAGTTGGGGAAGCTGCTGTAATTAAAAGTAAATGGGAAAGGCGTAATCCATTCGAGAAGAATTAAGTTGAAAACAATTCAAGTCAATATTAGACGAGACCGAATGGAATCAGAATGGATATTCGACTAATTAAAAATCTCGGTGAGTAAACCTCACTCACCATTTAATTAGAATTATTTCTAGTTGTTAAAAATAATTTCTATGCTTGTTTGAATATTGTTTGGTTGATTTAAAATATATATTAGTTATTTAGGACTATTATATATATATATTGGGTTGATTGATTGGTTGGATTCCCGCAGTCTCATTAGCGGATGCCCGCAGTTTCATAGCGGATGATTACCCTATACGCCCCACTCTATGATTAGTGGATGACCTTTATACCGCGATATTCTGCCACGAAGCAGAATGGGTATTATTTATGTGCTAACGTCTGTGGATGCAGGAAAAACAGGTTGGAGGAATCCAACTGGATTCCTCAAAAATATATATTATCTGTTTGTTTGTTTGATACCATATATATTCATATATGATGTGATAAAAATCAAATGATTGAAAATTGGTTGATTTGATTGTTTAAAATATCCATGGGGCTTGAATATTGATTCATAAAAATATCGGAAATGGTATTTGATATTTAAAAAGGAAATTCTATTTTTATAAATAGAATTTGAATTTTAAATAAAACTATAGAAGACATTAACTTGTTTTGAAGGTATATAAAACAAGTAATCGAATTTATAAACTTTGTTTATAAATGAAAATATGGAAATCGAATTTATAAACTTTGTTTATAAATGAAAATATGGGATTTGAATTGCATTTATAAACGTTGTTTATAAATGGAAAGGTGGGATTTGAATTGAATTTATAAACGTTGTTTATAAATGAAAATATGGGATTTGAATTGAATTTATAAACGTTGTTTATAAATGGAAAGGTGGGATTTGAATTGAATTTATAAACGTTGTTTATGAATGGAAAGGTGGGATTTGAATTGAAGTTATAAACGTTGTTAATAAATAATGCAGAGAATTCAAATGGACTTTGAATATAAGGAATTGAAATAGAAATTTGAATAATATAATTCAAATGGACTTTAAACTATAGATTTGAATATAGAAATTCAAATGGACTTTAAACTATAGATTTGAATATAGAAATTCAAATGGACTTTAAACTATAGATTTGAATATAGAAATTCAAATGGACTTTAAACTATAGATTTGAATATAGAAATTCAAATGGACTTTAAACTATAGATTTGAATAGAGAATTCAAATGGACTTTAAACTATAGATTTGAATAGAGAATTCAAATGGACTTTAAACTATAGAATTTGAAAATAGAATTCAAATGAAGTTTAAATAAGGAGAATTCAAATAAAATTGAATTGGAATTTGAATAAGAAGTCGATAAGGGAACGAGAGTATGAGTATAATTAGAATTTGTTAATATGCAGTTAAAATATGTTTGAACATGTCATGTTCAAATATGAAGGTGAAATAGACTGAAAAGTTAAGTAACAGATTTAATTAACAAATTGAGTTAAAACGATTGGTATAGTTAAAATAGATTGGACAGGTACAGACATACAGGAGACAGGTATGGAATAAAGTATAGAAGTGAAATAAATAGAATGCCCGACAAAAAGGTATGTATTTAATTTCCATATGAGATTTTATGCGCCGTATCGGCTAGCCGCTTGGCTTTTTCTTTTTCTTTTTGAGATGAGAAGGACCGGGAAAGCTATTTGAAATTTCCCGATGCTCCCGGTACAAAGGAGGTTATGGCGAATTTTTCCGGAAATTTAAGGAGATAGAATATTTTTAAGATAATTTGATAGTTAGAAATCAACGCATCGATATATATAAAAGTCGATAAGGAAACGAACTTAGAAATAGAATAGTATAATCAAAAAGGAAGACTAGGAATAAAATCTAGTAATAATAGAAAGAGGAAGAATATACGTGTTTAAAAGGGAATCAGTAGTTGTATGGTATTGATTATTCGAGTAAGTAGTCTTTTCTGTTTTGACGTTAAATGTTATTCAGTCAAGGTCTGAGAGGTAATTATACCCCAACTTGGTTAATTTCATGATATACTGATAAGTAGCAAGATTCAGGCTCGAAGATCAATGTGGAATAAGAATTAGTTAAATACTGTATTTGGGTTGTGGTAACGATGTTTTACACAACATCTGTTTTAACCCAAATATGTGCAAAGCTTGGAAATAGAATAATAAATATTTCTAAAGCTAGAAATTTAAGGAAGGCGATATTCGGAAATGTTTTCCAAATAACGTAAAAGGCCAATATGGTTATTGAAAATATTTGGTTAACAAATATTGATAAAGAAATAGAGTATAGATTTAATTAATGGAATATTAATTAAAGGTTCAGTGATTGTTGGATGTTTGGTTGAACACTTTTTTTTATTCGATAGTTAAATCATCGACTATCGAAACACTTGTTTTTATTCGATAGTTAAATCACAGACTATCGAAGTTTTGACCATCGTTGTCAATATGGAGAGACCGGTTGGATTATTATCCGAAGAACCACTCCATATCGGCAGTAGCGTGCGAATCAGATTATATAAAGATAATCGAAGACGGAGTAGAGTGCAAGGACTTTTTCTATTAATAGAAATAGTGCCTTCAGTTCATCCTGTTCCTGGGTGACTTGTATGGATGAATGTATGACAGAGTATTTCCAGACGTTCACGTATATTGATTTCTCCAACCGTACCAAGAGTGGAGGCGGAAAAGGAAACTTCTTTTAGCTAACACATAATGTATTGTTGTAGACGTCAATCGGTGATTTGATGGATTTGACGATGTGGCATTCAAAGTGAATCTAGTATGATGATAAAGCGTAGCTTCTAGCCTCATCATCCGGTAAATGACAGAAATCGGGCAGGCAACATGGCTAAGTCGGTCGCACCGAAGTAGAGTGTATAATCACCTGATCTAGAGTTTCATTTACTTCTAAAAATCTATTGTTGATGCTGTCCCATTTGGGAAACGGTTGCTGATCCCAACTGTTGGTGATATACATTCGATACACTCAAGCGAAATGAGTGGTCAGTCATGTGTGGCCGGGTTGCAAGATGTTCTTGTTGAACCCAGTGTATTCCTCTCTAGAGGTACATTAGCGAAAGGTGGTTCCATACCTTGTCATAGTTGGAAATCCATTACCCAATACGTGCTTGCGGTTTTGATTGTATACTATATATGTAGAACGTGAGATGAAAGCGTTTCTACTAGATGATTATATATATACTGGGGTTGATAGGCATTATTATAATATCAAAAGGTTTTTGATATAAAGATATTTTGGATTCTCATAAGGGAAAAACCCGTTCCGTTATGCGGCGTGGTCTTCAGAGATATCGTTTACTTGTTCGAACTGTTTTAAACTGTTTTACTCATACCAGTCCCATGACTGACCCGGAGTTTACTTTGTTGTTTTCCCTAAACTCTTGGGTGCCTAAATTTGTATGGGCAGTCAAGTAGTCAGGATTTACAGATATACTGGAAGAGCTGGAGCAGGAGGCTTCAGGATCATATAGTTATAGTTATTTCCGCTGTGTTGTAAGTGTTGTACTTTGATAATGACATGTATATTCAAGTACAAATTTGCATTTCAAAGTTATGTTATGAAATATATTTATTCGTTCCGCTGTGAGATTCGTGTTACTCTGATGTTGTGTTCTTCTTCTTCTTCTTCTATTCTAATTTTCTATCTTATCTTTCCTCACCCTCTAATTTCTTTCACTAATTACCAGGATTTTTCGATGTTTTGGTTATCGACATCGAGCTTATGTCGATAACCAAAGTCGTTGAAAATCCGGGTCGTTACATTTACCCTCTTTCAAAGCATACTGCGTCGGTTTATCGTACTTGAGTGTTTAGAAACCCCTACCGATACAGTGGATCAAACTGATCGACCATAACTATAAACAACTCAGCCAATAAATCTTCATAATATAAAACAATTTTTATAAAATTTACAAATACGTTCACTCGTATATATACACTCAAACTCAATTTAGGGTATTTCTAACCCCATCTCTACTGAGTCACACCACAGAGCCAAGGTAATCACTTAACCTTCACCTCTGATACTACTTTAAGGACCCAATGATTTCGGCCCCGAAAATCGACATAAATACCGTTACCGTAACTCATGCCGATCCTCCAAGCACCGAAACACTGGATAGTTATTAGAAAGAATTTAGAGGGTGAGATAAGAAAGAAAGAAATATTAGAATAGAAGAAGAAGAAGAAACAACACAACACAGAGTCTCACATCGCAGCGGAACAAAATATAATACAGAAATAAATCTTTATTAAGAGCGTTAAAAATACTTACAATATCAGAGTACATCACACAACGGGACAGTTATGATAATCTGTTCCCATATACATCACACATCGGAATAGTAGCTATATACTATCAATACGTCTGGACATCTCTAGCTCGTCTCTTCACAACATTCGATAACCTGAACATGTACATTCTGGGCTAACCCGAGCATTTACAAAACACCGGGTCAGTCTGGTGAACCAGAGTGAGATAAACTCGCACAGTATTTAGGGTAAATCATCAAATCATGATTTTAAAGTTCAAAATCTTTTCAAAAGAAAAGGATAATCGTAAGACCAAATACACACATAAACACGGACGGTTTTTACCTTACAATAACCCAAAGCATTTTTGAAACCAATACCTTGTCTAATATTATAATAATGTCTATATACAAGTAAATAATAATCTAGTGGAAATCTTGCATCTCACGCTCCACATATATAATATACAATCAAAACCGTAGACGCTTATTGGAGATTGGATTCCGACTATGACAAGGTATGGGACCACCTTCCGATAGTGTATCTCTAGAGACGAATACAATGGGTTCAACAAGAACTTCTTGCAACCCGACCCTCACATGATCGACCACTCATTTCGCTTGAGTGTATTGAATGTATATCACTGATGGTTGGGATCAGCAACCGTCTCTCGAAAAGGGATAGTATCGAAATACAGATTAAAGAAACAAATAGGATTTTCTCTAGATAGGTGATTATACACCCTAATGGGAGCGACCCACATAGCCATGCTGCCTGCCCGATTTTTTGTCATTTCCTGGTTGATGAGGCTTGAGGCCAGAATTTATCTTTGAACATTTGGTCACCATTCACTTTGAATGCCACATCGTCAGATCCGTCAGATATCACTAATTGACGCCCACAAAAATACTCTAGCTGAAAGCTAAGAGAACGGCTATTCTCTGCTAACAACTATAGCACGTTTGAAGAAATCAACGTACGTGACTCTTTGGAAATACTCTGTCAGACACTCGTCCATGCAAGTCATCCAGAAACAGGATGAACCAACGGCACTCTCCTACCGCATCCAATATAGGAATCACCGCATGGATCAGTAGCAAGAAGTCCTTGCAACCCATAGATTCCAACCACGACAGAATCACAGCTCATCTCTGTTTGCCAGGCAGAGAATATTAGTGGTTCTTTCGTTTATGAAAATTCACGGTCTTCAATGCTCCATCTCGATCATCTTCTGATATCTCCACGTATTTGTTGGTCGGAATGGTTTCGAATATAATTCGATCCCGGTCTTTCCATACCAACAATCGTATTGGACAGATTTGATAGTCGGTGATTTAACTATCAAAATAAAAAGTGTTTCAATCATGACACTCCAATGAGTTCACTGGTTTAGTATTCGACATCCCTGGCCCCTTTTAATTCAACTTTTAACTCTTTTAGATATAAAAATACGATAATTGAATCCTTGTTTAGTATACAAGTGTTCTCAAAACCAGTTCTAAATAATACTTAGCAAAATGACCATAATAAATTTCCACTTAATTTCCCCTTTCAAACCATTTTTACATCCTTCTTTATTATTATTCTTGGGAAATCTATTCGACTTATTTTTCATAAACAACGTTACGTAATATCGTTTATCTCACTCTTGAAACGATGACTAATATTCAATAGTATAAAATAAAACCAAACTTTACATTTCCTTTACTTCGATTTCTCGTTATATATATATATATATATATTCTCCAAATTTCCACCAAACGTTGCATTATTTCACGAATGAAAAAAATGAACTATCACTAATCTCCTTTACGATTACCAACTAATATCATCTTCAGATAATCCTGATGTCATTCAAGTTGGGGTATTTTAATTACCTCTCAGACCTTGATCAACAACGTTTATATCCTCCGATGGATATAAGTTGTAATCAAAACCCCATATTCCATTTCAGTATCAAAACAATTCCCATCATAACTTGGATTTGGTTATACCACCCTATGGCCTAGTTCATTAACCCCAATTCACTTTTACCAATCTCCTTTCAACTTTATTAAACCATTCCCCACCTTGGAAATCTTATTTCCATTTTCCCTTTTTACTTGATCTCATTTCAAATGACGTTAATTCAATATTATTGCTTTTACACTTTGAATCTCATTTATATACTTTGGTTTATCTTAAACCCCTTTTCATAATCTCCTTTCACTTAATTCAAATAATTAGGTAACATTTATTTTCTTTCAACATTCAATTTGATTATATTTCACACTCGGTCACTATTTAAATGAATTCCCATTTAAAAAGTAATTTTCCAAACTATCATTAATTACAATAATAACTTATTCCAATCATTAACTAATTTAGTAGTTAATTCTTTTATTAACTAAATTAAATAGTAAATCCCCTTTAAAAACCTTATTCAAATTTAACCAATATTCATTTAACTATTTTAATCAAAACACATTAATTTGATAATCAATTCCAATTAAAAACAGTCGATTTAATTAACTCAAAACTCGATTATCTCGTAACCGATTCCAATTAGTTCTCACTTTAAATTAATTAAAAATATAATTAATTTAAATAATTCCATTAATTGTTTCTCAACAAATCAATTATCAAAATTTAAAGATTCGGTTCATTTCTCATACTTGTAAATCTGATTAACATCAGAATTTATTTTATAAAATAAATTAATAACAAATCAAAGTCTTAAATAAATGAAATATTAATTTATTTCTCTTTAATAACCTTTATTCAAATAATACATTTCAAAATCTAACTCTAGTTATAAAATAAATTTTATAACTTCATCTTTATCGATTCACCTGATGGTGAATCAACATTTAAAACCCGATTGATTCTATAGGCCATATTCTGCCAACCACTTAACCAACATTACCCATTGGTTTAAACCAATCAGATGTTGAATATTCAGTCAATTATCAATAAGCAAATCAATCACATTTAACTAATAATAAATAACACCCATTTAACATCAACCAAATAACAGAACAATTCAAACAATTAAGCACGTTTATAAATAAACGTGACCAATAGGGTGTGTTATCCAATTGTTAAAATAACGATTTGGAATTTCACTGAAATTAAACAACGGTTTAATTTCATTAGTTAAATCAACAAATAATTAAATATAACTAGCAAACAGTCAACATCAACAATCAGAGCACACAAAATAAAAACCCAATTTATATAATATATAAATAGGGAAAACTGAGTGAGTTTAACTCACCTTGATTTTGATGTCGTTAAAATGGTTCGTTTCAGTAGCATCCCTCCCTGATCAGATTAGCTCCAAAATACTGCGTCCATCAGTATAGGCAATGTCCTTAGGTTCATTGCATTCCATCACTGTATGACCCGGATATAAATTTAATACGTTGTCTATCTTATTTAAATCAACAGTGTTAATATATTATTAACTAAATTTATCTTACTAAACATATGTACATATGTGTTTAATATTAACTCGTGTTATTAGTACTTCATTAGACATTATAAAAATGGGATTAGGGACGTTATAACATACTGTTCATCATTCACTTACTTTCTGTGTTTTGAAACCGCCCTTTCCCCCATCTGTTTCGAATACAACCTCTACTCCTCAACGCTGCTATCATCACGCATGCCTCACCGTAGATCCGCTTGCCATTCTTCCCCTCCGACTTCACCATGCCTTACGCTTGATCTTTCCCCTCCAGGCTCGTGTACTATTAATACGTAAATGATATATATATGTGTGTGTGTGTTACGAACTAAATTAGCACTTAAAATTGGTTATCAGTCATGTAAAACATTTGATTAATGCATTAATCTTTCATTTGGCAAATTTGTTCTCACATGCCTTATCCACTTCCGTCCCCTCCTTCCTGATGCCATCATGCCAACTCTTCAGTCCCATTCGCCAGCTTCACTTCCGAACCCAAACAAAACACCTTCTCTCTCCATGTTAAGACCCATACGCCCAACGTCCTTGTTGTCCATCTTCCATTTACAAGCAACCCGCAACTCCACGTCCGTACTCAACACCCACAAACTCCATCCCACTGGTTCGAATATGGCTACTCTACTCAAGCAATGTGCGCCACAAAATCCCATACAAAAGATCCCCTTTCGTTCTTTACTTCACAGCTTTTGCGTCCTCTCTCACTTCCCTTTTTCTTTTTCTTTTATTCTTTTTTTTCCATTTTTTTTTTGATACAAGTATGAAAGGGTGTGGTGTATATATAGGGATGGAAACGTAGTAGGTTAGGAGGACATCGCTTTCACTACTTTTTCCTTGGTCGGTACTGTTTCATGAAGGTCGTTTCCAATTGCAAACTTGGTCGGCAAGGCTTTGCCCATCTGAAATGAAATTGCACGAAGTTGTACAGATAGGCTTGTGTCGTTTTGAGTTTTCATCTAAGCTGTCGTGTGATGGAGAAGAATGTACGTGACTTGAAAACACATGGATGGAATGGTGAAGATCTACCTGTGAAATTGCTTGGGAAGGGTTCCCTTTTTACTTGATAAGTCCTGCTACTAGCTAGCTATATATTAAACTCAAGTCTGTACGTGCTTTAGAGGTAGCTGAAACAATAGAGTACAGTGCTATATGGCCTTTGCTTTGATATAAAGAAATATGAAGCAACAGCCGTCAGTTTTCATTTCCTTGGTTGCGGTTGATGCAGACAAATGAGGGCAGTCTATGGTGCAACAATGTACTTTTGATGGTAGGTGCAAACTTTTTATATATATTCTTCCTATGCTTCACAACGCAGCTAGGATGTAGACCGATGCGTATCATTCAGAGGTACAGGATATGGAGGTAGCACGTATTAATTTTTGTAGATCCTGTATGGTTTATTATTATTTTATTTTAACGAAACTTCACCATAAAGTAGTTGATTAAAACCCTTATAAAAGATCTCTGTTTACTGATTAAAATGTTAATGCTAGTGTAAAAAAGTATTTCTGACCCAATGGGACAGGTTTCGTCGAAATCCGACTTCGTATGAAAAAATTTCCTTTATAAAACTAGAAATGAACACGCGTTTAATTTTTCCACGGTCACCAGATAAATCAAATCAACTTAAAACTTTGAAATCCTTAAATAATTTGTTGATACGAACCCAACGACACCAGTTTCGTCGCATTCTGAGACTGTTTCCCAGGTAGGCTGTTTTTACCGCGCACCGCAATACCCTTCAGAACACCAAATTTGCCAGTCTCTAAAAATAACAAACTATATACCTATCCTGACCCTAATCGACGATACGAACTCAACGGGACTGGTTCGTGGCCTAATTCGATCGTCTGCTCGAGTTACGCCCAACTGTACCTTTATTCAATTAAATACGCGCTATAGAAAATGAATGGGCGTTTTTAGCAACCGTGGTCACATACGACATCGGTTTGCCACGCCATTCAATACCGTGCAATAATTTAACGTTACGGTCCCAATGAAACTGGTTTCGTCGAAATCCGAGACCATTTGCAAAATGGCCATTTTAAAGGCCGATATTTAAATAACGATTTCCACAGCGACTATTTCAAAATTTAATTTGGCCATAAATAACGAATTATAACACGAAATCTGAATTTTTCTCCTTCATATGAAAATTATCGTCAATACGGTTCCAACGTTTCTTGTTTCACAGAAATCCGATTTATATCGAATCCTGTACTCTCAGTTGAAGTTCAAAATTCAATATTACGAACTGTCACACCATTTCCAGCTCGATTTATAATTATACAAATATATAACGTTCAACTTCGTTTTTAAATAACGAATTAAATATCAAAATCCTTTAAATTCCCAAATATAATATTTAAATTAAATTAAATATTTGACGGCCAAAAACACGGGTTGTTACAATGTTAAAAAATAAAGTAATTAAAAATATAGAAGAAAGAATTAAATGAAATTAACAAACTTTCATCGAAAGATGAACGTTAATTCCTACAAGAAAATAGCTTAGTAAATTAGGAAAGTTTAAAGGAAAGGAACAGTATGTTTTTTCAAGAGTAAACTGGTAAAAAGTTTTATTGAAAAACCATTGAAAATGAGTTTTAATAGTTTACAAAACATAGCACCATTTATTTTGTGAAAGTGGAATTTTTAAACGTATGGAACATTTTGGTGGATAGTATCAAATTATGAAATTTATCGATTTGGTAAGAGAGTTGAAAATGTAATTTTTGGAGACAACTTTGGAAATTAACAACCATAAGTATTACACAAGCTGAAAATGTAACGTAATTTTAGAAAAAAAGATAAATTCTTTAAAACGATAAATGATACATAGTTTTAATTGTAAATTAATGACGGTAAAAGTTTTCATTTATTAACTCCTAAAATATAAACTTTGCGAATTAAATGTTTACAACTTTTCCTTATTTTACCCTTATATTTTCTGTGTTATATTTCATTCGTAATAAATTTTAAAAGTTATTTTCTTCAAATTTTCAGTAGTACTTTAGATGGAAGTGGGACTTCTTTGAAACGTAGGAGACAGAAGAGAAAAATATAAAAATGTCTGATATGATATGTAGAGAGGATATCGGTATAAGTTGAATTTCAACAGAACAGAGGCCACCTTTGGATTCACAACCAAATTTAAAAGGGGATTGTTATTGACACTCCAAGTACTTTTAAGGGGGGTCAATTTAAAAAGGAAAAAGAATTCGTTAAAGGGAGTATCAATGCAGAGAGCATCCCCTTAAAAAATAAAGTTTATTTTACCAAATTAGCCTTCTTTACAATAATCCTTTCTTCAGTTGTTAATTAAAAAAATTTATACGGTATGTTATTCGAACTGCATTAGATTTTTATATGAAATTATCAATAATCTCATTTGTCGATCGATTTTTTAAATAATTTCATTTTTAATTTGTCGATCGCTTTTTTAAAATAATTTCATTTATATGTTAAATTATTAATAATCTCATTTGTTTCACGTTCTTCGTTTGCGCCATTATTTCTTCCCAAACGATCGCTCTCTTTTTGTTTGCAAATAATTTGTGGATTTGGTTTTTTGCATTTGGAATTGATTGGGATTTGAGATGGTAACTGATGTTATTAACAGGGTAAAAAGGGAACATAAAAATTAAGTACATGATTCCATCTAACATTTTTTTATGATTGGAGTGTTCTTAAAAATTTGACCCCATTTAAAAATATTTGGAGTGTCAATAACAACGTCCATTTAAAACTCAACCGGCTTCACGTCAGCACCGTCAATTATTACTTTTCTTTTCCCCCAAGTCATTCCTCTTCCTTCATTACCATTCTAACCCTAAATGCTTTCCTATGCCTAATTTATGTTGTTTCCCAAGCTCCAACATCCACTTTTCCTCCGATACCCTTCACATACCTCTCTATCTCCTGATCTCCATATCCTCGCATGCCTTGGCATTGTGTTTTCAGTTTCCATCCGATATCCCCTTGCCACTTCCACCATCCTCAGTTTCTTTTGCTCTAGTCCTCAGTTTTCATTACCGATTACATACATTGGTTACTAAATCAATCTAGATGCTCAATAAATGAATCTTTATAGAAACGTTGTGATTTTGGATCTATCTACGAGGTTATTGATCCAATTTGACAACTTTGAATATTTGAAGTTTTTTCTTAATTATTTGAAAACAAAATTTATGTATACCTGATAGTTGATAAATTAATTAGGTCGTCTTCTTCTATGCTTTAAGTCCAAAAGCAGCAATTACCTCCAATTGCAAACCCTATGGCCAACAGTTTCTCTGCTTTACCACTTCTCTGTTCATCCTTCTAGCAAATCAATTTTATTTTGATATACATAACGCAAAATTTGAAAACACTAAGCCTAGCAAAAAGATATATGTCTGCTCTTTACTTCCAAAGACTATCAGCCAGTTCAGACGTCGTTGTGGCCGACAACAATCTTTGAAATTGTTAACCCACAAAAATCAAAGGCCAAATGATGGGTCGGTATAAAGCATATAGGTCGGTTCATCTACATTCTAACAGGTTAATCAAACTGTAAGGCATCAGATCGATCTGTTTAACTCAGAAGGGATCATCACATTCAAATGGATCGGGTCGGTGTATCCATCATCAAGCAAGTTGACCCGATCGGGTCGGTCTGATCTTTTCAAGTAGCAACGGATCGTTTTGAAGTGGGTCGGTCTGTTGTACCTAGATCGGGTCGGTCAGTTATATTCTTGGTCGGTCTACTTTGCTCTGTTTGGATCTGATCGGTAGGTTACACAATGAACAAGGACAATCTGTCAAACCGAAAGTGGATCGGACCATTTGGGTGGATAGGGTCGGTCAGTTCAACATATAGTGGACCTGAGTATTCATCAACAGGTGGGTCGGTCTAGTATGGATTAGATCTATGTGCTTCTGGATCAGGTCGGGACAAGTTGGATCGGTCTAACGCATGAAAGTTGGCAACATCTGGCAACAACTGGCAACAACTGGCAGTGGCATTTTCGTAAATACTGAGTAGCCCGATCCAAAACCTGAAGAGCTGTATTTCACTCATTCATCATTCCTATAAATAGGGGTTCAACTTCACTTCATGGGGAGGACTTTAAATGACCCCGAATGGCTACCGAATTCAATTCTGGACCTTTTCTAAGGAATTAGTTCATCTCAAACCACTTCTAATTGAAGATCAAACTGCGAATCCATCGTGAAGCCATGGAAATTCACCAAAGTTCACAAGAAAGTCTAGATTCATCCAATCACCTACTATCCTTGAAGAATTCTATCAAATCTCTCCTTAATCATTTCTAAGAGATATAAGAGAGAAGTAGTGAGGCTAATGATGAATGTAATGGGAGAATATGCTTGCTTTGTAACTCTTGATGTGATAATGGAATCATTCTTTAAAGTGGACGTAGATCACATTTGATCGAACCACTATAAAACATTGTGTTCTCTATTTGCATTCCTACTATTGTGAGGCTCCATTTCTTCTATTTTCCACACTTTGTGGAGTATTTGCATTACTTTTGATGTTGAATCTAATTTCGGGATCAACATTTGGCGCCTACCATGGGGCCGATTCAATTTTTCGTTCTCTCACACTCTCTCACATGGTTCAAGACTTTGCATTAAGATTCTAAACCAATCTCATTACGACCTAATTCAAGTCCTTGCTTAAAATCATGGGTAAACCAGGTAGACCGTCCAAAAGAGTTTCTAGGCAAAATGTCGAGAATGGTGATGATGTTGCCGACAAAGAGAACACTCCTCTCACCAACCAGTTTGATGTTGGGGAAAGTTCAAAGGCCGGAGCCGCCATGACAAGACGAGAATTGGATGAAGTTGCTGCAACTTTAACAAGCCAAATGGAAATTGCGAGCAAAGTCATTATGAAAAAACTCGAGTCCATGTTCGCCATGCAAGCCGCCATGGCAAAAGTCACCATGGAAACAACCCGTGCTAAGTCCGTTCAAGTGGATTATATGAAGAAAGCAGCTTCCTCTTCTTTGAGCCCAAATCGAGGAAATTCCATTCAAGAGGTCACAAATCCTAACTGTCATCGAAGGGAAGCAAAGCCTCAAACATGCGACCATTCCAATAAAGCGACTTCTCGACAAGTGCTTGGTGCAACCAAAGAGGCACCTCTCCAAGAGGGAGGCAGAGGGCCCCAGATTCCAGACCGTGGCCGTTTTCTTAGGCAAACATCTGGTAGGGATGAAGGCGCCCGCTCCATAGGCCAACCCAATGAAGAAGAACGCACAACGAACATGGTGCGTAGAATTATGGAAAGAACCTCAATGAAGCCGGATGATGAGAAAGATTGGGGATTTGCTCCCACCAAAACACCACTCACAGAGAGGATAAAAATGACACCATATCCAAACAAATTTAAACCACCAACAATCCAGGCTTACAATGGAACAAGTGATCCCAACATATTCATGTTCAAATACGATCAACATATGGACGGGGCACGGGCCACTGATGAGTTGAAGTGCTTATACTTTCCGACATATCTTGAGGGAGTGGCGTCGCTTTGGTTCACAAAGCAACTACCCAGATCTGTGGATGACTTTGCTACCTTATCCAAACTGTTTTGAGAAAAATTTAGGCTTCAAGCGACGAAAGTGCGAGATGTCATGGAATTAAACGAGCTTGAGCAAAGACTAGGAGAGTCAATAAGGGCTTTTCTCACCCGCTTAAACTCCGCCGCGGCTGAGGTTGGAAACTATGAACCACGTTTGGTTTTAATGGCTTTGAAGGGAGACATAAGTAAGAAAACCAAGTTCAGACGATGGATTAAGAAAAAGAAACCGAGCACTCTTAAGGAACTGTTTGAAAAAGCTGAGTATATCGACGTGGATGAGGATCCTGCCTATACTATAGATGTCCCTGAAAGCAATGCATGGCTCGAGAAAAAGAATAATGGTGTAGAAGGTGGCTAGAAGAATCCCGGTAGTCAAAAAAGAGGGAATGATGAAAGAGACAACCGACCAAACAAAAAGCTTTGTTTCTTTAAGAATTCAGAATTGACTCATCTGAACGACACCTTTAGAGAACATCTTCATAGCAACCAAAGATACTGAATATTACCCAATACTAAAGCAACCAATGGTCAGTTATGCGGTAATTAATTCAGGGAGGTTCTGCCGATTTCATAATCAGCCAGGTCACAATACAAACGAGTGTAGACACTTGAAAAGCTTAATTGAAGAACTGATAAGGAAAAACAGACTTCAGTAGTATACAAAGAACCCGCAAAATGCCCAGAATGCTCAAAGTCAAGAAGCCTATGCGAGACAACCTAAGCAAAATGAAACTTTTTCGGTCGCTGTTATTCCAAGACTAATCATCAATACCATATCAGGAAGGCCACACCCAGCCAGAAGAAGATGGGGGGACATTGTGAAATACTCTAAGGAAACCAGGAACCTTCCGAAAGAAGAAGTGCTCATGATCATGAAAGATGCCATGACAGCAAAGATGCAAAGAATTCTGTGGGATGACTTCGTGTTCAAAGATAAAGACGCAGACGGATTCATAACTCCAATGGTGGATCCCATGGTGGTAACTATTGGATTGGGACCAGCCACTGTTAGAAGGGTCTTAGTCGACAGCGGGGCATCAGTTAATGTTCTCTTCATCAGTGCATTCCATCGAATGAAACTCTCAATGGATGATGTGAAAGCTTGCCAAAATAAAATCCACGGATTCACGGGGCAAGTTGTTCAACCAATTGGTGTCATCAATTTGCTCATTGAGCTTGGGGAAGGAGAGTGTAAGGTAGCATTAAAATAAGACTTTGTCATAATAGATGAATTCTTTGCTTATAATTCCTTCCTTAGACGACCAACCCTCGCAACATTTAGAATAACGATGGCTTCATGGTGTCTCACGATGAAGTTCCCTACTGAAAACAGAATTAGCATAGTCAAGGGCGACTAACCAACAGCAAGGGAATGCTATCTGACTTAGCTAGCTGAGGCAAGGAAGAAAGAAGTGAAGAAGGATGTGGAGCCTCTACTCCTCATTCACGATTCCCCCTTATAGCAATTAAGGAGGGGTCCTCATACTGGCGAACATAGCGGACCCCAGAAGGAAATTGATCCAAGAAAAGCCAGTATGGGGGAAAATAGTACGGCACCAGCTGAGGACACCATCTCTGTTCCATTACACGATAAAGATCCTGACCGAGTACTAAAAATAGGTTCTCAGCTAGGCCTAAAATTGCAGAAAGACTTGATATTGTTTCTAAAAGCAAACTTACATGTATTTGCATTGACGCATTCTAACATGTGCGGAATATCACCGGATGTAATTGTTCACAAGTTGAACATTAATCCTAGTTTGACTCCTGTAAAACAAAAAAGACGGATGCAAGGACCTGAAAGATCTGTGGCATTAAAAGAAGAGATGGATAGATTGTTCAAAATAATTTTACAAGAGAATCTACATATCCTACTTGGGTTTCTAATCCGGTCCTTGTTAAAAAATCCAACGACAAATGGAGAGTGTGCATAGACTACTCGGATCTTAACAAAGCATGTCCCAAAGACAGTTTTCCATTACCGAGAATTGACCAGCTTGCCGGTGCAACTACGGGGCATGATTTGTTATCTTTCATGGATGTGTACTCTGTGTATAATCAGATCATGGCGCATAAACCGAATGAAGAAAACACGAGTTTCATAACTGATAGAGGCTTATATTGCTACAAAGTTATGCCATTTCGACTAAAGAATGCAGAAGCAACCTACCAGCGCCTTGTGAATTCCATGTTCAAATCCCAAATTGGGAATATTATGGAGGTCTATGTAGATGATATGCTGGTAAAATCCAAAAAGGCAGAGAATCATCTAGAGAATCTAACCAAGATGTTTCCTATCCTTAGAAAGTACGGTATGAAGTTAAATCCTTTAAAATGCTCATTCGGAGTTTCATCGGGAAATTTTCTCGGATTTATAGTCAACGCTAGGGGCATTGAGGTGAATACTCCCCAAATCATGGAATTACGGGAAATGTGAGCTCCAAGGACAAAGAAAGAGCTTCAAAGCTTGAATGGGAAAATTGCTGCCCTTAACCGATTCATCTCCAAAGAAACCGATCGGTGCATCCCTCTTTTCGATGCTTTGAAAAAGGGAAAGAAAGATTTCCAGTGGACTCCATAGTGTCAAACAGCTTTCGAAGAATTGATTAAGAACATGGAGTCACCACTGATGCTTTCTAAGCTTAGAGATGGAGAGGAACTTTTCCTATATGTAGCTGTCTCATCACATGCCTTAAGCGCCGCACTTGTCCGAGAGGATGCAAAAGTCCAATGGCCAGTTTATTACATTAATAAGCGGCTCGCTGGAGCAGGATTAAACTACCCGAAGCTCCAGAAACTTCCATATTGTCCGCTCTTTGCATCAAAAAAATTGAGACCATATTTCCAATCCCATCCTATAAAAATTCTCACCAATCAACCGCTAAGACAGTATCTATTTCGCATAGAGACTTCAGGAAGGTTATTGAAATGGAACATTGAGCTTAGTCAATATGACATCACTTATCACCCCAGAAGAGCTATTAATGGGCAAGCCTTAGCAGATTTCATCGCTACATTCATGGACAGAGGAGAGGAAATTGGGGAACCAACAGAGATAGTGGCTAGTTGGAAGCTATACTTTGATGGACCCAGAAACGATTACTGTTTAGGGGCCGGAATTATCTTAGAAGCTCCAGCTGGTCATTCTTTACGCTATGCCCTGAGATTGGAATTCCCGTCGACAAACAATGAGGCCGAATATGAAGCATTAATAACAGGGCTGAAATTAGCGAAGGAATTGAATCTGAAAACCATACAAATCTTTAGTGATTTTTAACTGGTAATGTGTCAGGTCCTTGGAGAATTATAGACCAAAGTAGGATACATCCCTTCTTATCTTATCAAAGCCATGGAACTTCTCAACGACCTCGACCACTACACTATATCTCACATCCCATGGGAAGAGAATTCAAAGGCGAATTCTCTCGCTAAATATGATAGTTCTTTGAATGCACAATTGTTGGGTCTTATTCCTGTAAAAGTCCTTTCAACTCCCGCCATTGAGGAAGCAGATGTTGACTGGATCATGGAGATGGTTGAAGAGCCCATGTCATGGATGACTCCGATCAAGGAGTATATCCTCAACGGGGCACTCCCTGAAGAGCCAAAAAAGCAAAAGGAAGATACTACGCAAGGCTTCGCTATATCTCATTCAGGACAGAAAATTATATAGACGAGGATTCTCTATGCCATTGCTTCGATGTGTAACAAAGGAGGAATCAAAGGCGATCTTAGCAGAGTTACATGAAGGAGATATTTGTTTGGTGGTGGAGAATTTATTCTCTTACTTAAACACCCTTCTCTGAAATGTACGAGTTTAGAGATTATATATCGATAGACATTAGTTGCATGATGTGAATTGTCAGTGTGACATACTGAGATGCAAATGATCAAGGATTCTGTTGAAAAGCAGAGTCTTGTGGTTGATGATCAAAGAACGGCTTTAAATAGCATAACTTTTTGTAGCGTTAATTCGTGAGCTTCACATCCCGACATGAACCTAAAACAAATGAGGAACGTATGGAAATGGACATATATTAGTTTTTGACTAGGAGTAACGTCATGGTATGCAGACCACACTGTTTACTCGTGTGGATGTTGATTATTATTACTTGATGGAGAGAGAGGCGCCTCAGATATATCGGTCACTACGGGGTCGATGAATGTTATGGTCGATATATTGACCAGATTTTATGCCCCATAGGGTAGGCTAACATATAGTATATGGTATTACTAATCATCGACGGGTGACCGGCTATACGGCTAACCGCATGTGCAGTTGTGGTTGTATCTTGAGGCCCAGGCTAGAGAGTCTCAGATCGGTAAGGACGGTCGCTTGCTTTGGTTCATAGATGGAAACCCAATTTCCAGTACGTGATTTCACGATTTTAGTTGTAAATATATATATATATATATATATATATATATATATATATATATATATGGCGACATAATATAATGGTACCTACAATGCCTATGATTGTTACATTTATATTTAAAGTTGATTTCTTCACTTATAGTAATAATAAAAGATGAAATTTCGCGTATCAAGCATATTTGGCTATTATAAGGGAAAACTCTATCCTCGATTGCGTTCATTGTGCGATGGGACTTGAGTCTTATAATAGCTTCATTTTTCTGTTTAGCATTGTGTTGTTTGTTTTATGCACAGGTATTCATGGGGGATAAACTTGTTTTGTGTTATACGGCGTGGTCCCGTGATTTACCTAACTTAAAATCAAACTAATAACTGTTTTAGTTCTCACACCAGTCCCATGACTGACCTGGAGTTTATTGTTTTAACCTAAACTCTGGGTGCCCCTCCTTCCCACACGGGCAGCTAGTGGTTTTGGTTTTGCAGATTTTTCTTTATACAGGATCCTGGATTTACAACTGAATCTATATTCAAAATGCACTGTATCCGTGTATTCCATTCAGTTGTGTTATGTATTATTTTTCCACTGCTTAGTAATTTAAATCTCTAATATTTTACAATGTGTAATATTTATTCATACTCTGTTATATTTTTGTACTCTGATGCAATTGTTGTAATAGCAATGAAATGCTCTGTTGTTCGTGTTCAAAATTTTCGGGTCCTCAACTCAATCCAAACTTTCCCGTAAGGGCGAGTTTGGGTCATTTCAATACATGTCTAACACAAAATAATTTTCCAATTCAATTCGGCATTAGATTCAGTTTGGCAAAAATTTACCTTTCATTTCCATATTGGTTTCATTAGTCCAATGTTTTTATTAGTCAAACTAATCATCATACAACACAACCAGCAATCAATTAGTTGATTAGCTTTCCAAATAAATAACTTTTATATACTTAAAATCATATTTTCAGTGCCAAATCACAAATAATAAACTCTAAGTTTTGGTTCTCACACCAGTCAATTGGAAAAATATAGATATCTCACTTTCGAAAACTCGAACATAAAAGCTGTTGATGAGATCTCAATCATCAAAATCATCTTCGGGCGGCTAGAGGGTGATTCTATATCTACCCAGTATATTTGAGACTTCGAATATATGTTCATGACGCGTATATGCAAAATCTACTTATACTCGATAGTCCAAATTCAATATAAAATAAAATATTTAAATCTTTATAACAAGATATAATTTTCAAAACTAAAGTCGTTTTTGTAAATTACACTCTTCAAACTCATTCTAGGGCATTGCTAACCCTATCTCTAATAAGTTATTCTTATAGGATATTACTAATCCAATCTCTGATGAATTCTCTTGTTCAGTTCTAATGTGTCTTGTTCTCCGAACTTTGTGAACCAAAGCTCTGATATCATAATGGAACGACCAAAACTATAATTTGACATTACGGATCCAACAAAAGTGGTTTCGTCGAAAACGAAGGCCGTTTGCAAAACGACTATTTTCAAGGGCTATTTATATATAATAAAATGTAAATAAATTCTAGAGAGACTATTTTAAATTTTAAACAGGACATAACTTACAATTTATAAAGTGAAATCTCAATTTCTTACATTCATTATACAGATATAATTAAACTGATTCTAACATTTCATGTTTCGTTCAATTCTGACTTATATTGAACTATGTATATTCAATTGAAGTTTAAAACCAAATTTTCAAATTACCGCGCCATTTTGAGTTCGTATTAATTAAATTCTAAATTTATACATTCTAACTTCGATTTAAATAAATTTTAAGTCGTTTATTTATCAAAGTAAATTATTTTAACATTAAAAATCCATTAAATCAATTAAAATTAAAATTTTAAATTGGTTCCAAAATCTGGGTTGTTACATATACGATATGCTGCTTCAGAGGGATATGAGCTCACGACGATGGGAGGTGCAAGGCCATACAACATGAATGTATGCGATGCGGAAAATGGGAAGCGAGGCCAGATGGATACAGAATTCGATGCACTTGAAACTAGGGAAGCGAGAATTATATTTCGAGGTGTTTGAGACTAACGCTTACATGATTCCTTCCGAGGTAGAATCCTTAGTGCTTTGGTGACACCTCTAACTTTAGTACTACGCGACGGGTTGAGTCAAGCGAGCCTGATATGCTTTCGGGAACCGGACCAAGAGGCCTGTTAACAGTTGCCCCCAAAGTATGTCTTGTTTTTACATGATGTGCTTTAAGTTTGAGATGGTCGTCTCTGGAAATTAAAGAGATTTCCAAGCTGTTTAGCACTTGGTCGTGATCATTCTGTTGTGGTATTGAGGATCTCGATCAGTTAGTAGATTAAACATCTAATTCCTGCCTACTCATGAGATTAAACGTTAGTCGTCGATCCTCGTCTATGTCGTAACGTAAACGAGTCATTGTCTTCATAATATCGCGTAAGCGCTCACAAGCTTTCACGTGGTTTCGCGCCATGCGATCTGAATTTGAAAATAAATATGAGTAGTGATGTATTGTTGGTTAATGACTATGCGAGTTGGATTTCGAAAAATGATATAGGATCATGTATTCGATCGCTCTTCGTACGTTCTTGAGTCGTTTAGACTTACGAGCGTACTATTTGTAGTGGCTCGCAAAGTCTTACTATCTGAGTTGACTAAAACAACACAAGTCCAACTCAAATTGTACAGAAATAGGAGTCATTAGGGTTAAAGAAATAAAAATAGGCAGAAGATAGAACAAACGAAAACATCAGAATCTCACAGCGGAACGAATAAAATATAATATCATATATCATAACTTTGAAATACAAAACTTATATCTTTACTTACATTCATCATCGGAGTATAACATATATACATCACAACGTAAATAACTCTAACAGTTAACGATGAATCTTCTTGCTCTCCTCCAAGTCTTTGTGTAAAATCCTGAAACACTTGACTACCCGTACAAATTTGGGCACCCATGAGTTTAGGGTAGAACAAACAAAATAAACTACGGGTCAATCATGGGACTGATGTGAGTAAAATCCAACCATTTTGTTTTACTTTAAAAAATATTTTTAAAGAAAGGGTAATTGTAAGACCAATCACACATAAATATGGATGGCTTTTACCTTACGATAACCAAAACATTTTCGATATCAAAGTTCAGTGATATTATAATAATGTCTAATTAAACAAATAACCATCTAGCAGAATGTTTGCATCTCACGCTCCACATACATAGTATAAAATCAAAAACCACAAGGTGCTTATAGGAGATTGAATTTGGGCTATGATAAGGTATAGAACCACCTTCCGATCAGTGTACTCTAGAGGTATGCACTGGGGTTCAACAAGAACATCTTGCAACCCGGTCACACATGACTGGTCACTCATTTAGCTTGAGTGTACCGAGTGTATTATCACCTACGGTTTTCGGTCGTCCAATTATAATCTGTAAGATAAAGGATCGAAAGAATAACAATTGAGTTTTCTCTAGATTGGTGATAATACACCGTACTTGGATGTGACCCAACTAGCCATGCTGCCTACCCGATTTTTTTCATTTCCCGGTTGTGAGGCTTAAGGACACGTTTACCTTTCTAGAACAGCACGCCATCATTTACTTTGAATGCCACATTGTCAAACCCATCAAATCACTAGTTGATCTTCCCAAAAATATTACGGGTATAAAAAGATAAAAGAAACGAATTCCTCCGCCACTAAACATAATACATCGAAAAGATCGTCTTATGGGATCTGTTAGGCACAAATTGTCCTAGGACTGGACAAACCAAAGGCACTATGCTCTAAACGGAACATCCCTTACACTTTACTCTGTCTTCAATTTTCTTCAGCATAATCTAATTTGCAACACTTATCCCTATACGAAGTAGTTATCTGATAATAAATCCAACCGGTTTCTCCGTATTGACAACGATGGTCAAAAACTTTGATAATCGGTTATTTAACTATCGAAGAAAAACAAACATCCATCCAAATTTCAAACTGGAAATATTATTGACTAAACATCAAACAATCACTGGCCCTTTTAATATTTCATTAATTAAATCATTTCCAACTCTTTCCAATATCTTTACTCTAATATTTTCAAACGCTTTAGCCTCTTACAATATTTGGAAAACGTTCCATATCCCATCTTCTTTTTTTCCTATACTTATAGATTATCTTCTATTTTTGATTGGGATTCATTTCCAATTACTTCTCTCTTTCATGACCATTCATTTCCATACTTAGGAAATATTTATTATTATATTTCCAGAATTCCACTTACTTGGGTTAAAAAGACTATCGTGTAAAACATCGTTACGACAGCCCAAAATATTGCATTTAACTTAATCTTATTTGAACATTGATCTTCGAGACTGAATCTTTCTATTTGTCAGTTAATAACGAAATTAATCAAGTTGAGGTATAATTACCTCTGAGACCTTGACTGAATAACTTTCTTAACTTCAAAATGGACAAGACTACTTATCTCAAATAATCAACATCTTATAAAACCCATTAGCCATTTTAAACGTGTATATGTTTCTTTTTCTATTCTTACCAGATTTAAATTTATAGAATTCCTTTTTGTTTATAATATTCTATTTTAAGTTCGTTTCATTTTCAAATTCGATATATATTGATATATTGATTTCTAGTTCTCAAAATTTCTTAAAAAAAATTTAACACCTTAAATTTTTGAAAGATTTCACCAGCGTCTCCTTTATACGGCTCAGTCGGTACAACTACAAAATGCCTCTCTAGGACCTTTCCATTTAAAAAGAAAATAAAAAAACCAAGCGGCTTTCCCAATGGGCTCATAAAATCTCATATGGAATTTAAATATGTACCTTTTTGTTGAGAACTCAAATTATAATTTATATTCTCTTCATTCCATACCTGTTAACATGTATACTATCATTTCCGATTCATTTCAAACAATTCAATCATTATTAACAAAATTTGCTAACCACCTCTTTAATTAGCTCTTTTGCCTAATGCACTTTTGATTTGAACATATCGTATTCAAATATGTTTTAATTCACTTATACACAAGTCGAATTCCATTTCTAACTCAAGTTTCATATTCGATTTCAAATTTGAGTTCACAAATCTGATTTACGTAGCAATGGTTAAGTTCGCTCAAATCTTCTTTAACTAATTACTTTTCTAAATAGCTAACTTCATTTAATAAATAAATCTGATTTTGTCCAAAAATAACTTCATATACTCCACTTGAGTTCATATTAATAAACAACTTAAGTCTGGATTTTACTAATGGAAATTTGGATTTTTATTCATTCAGAATCCTTTTATTTTATTTAATAAACTGTTATGGTTTAAAAACAATTATAGTGCTGTTTATTTGAAAATTTGATTTGACATAACTAAAAATCTATAAGGCAAAATCAAGGTTTCTCTCTTCCATTTGAAAACTATCATTTATTAGGTACGAATGATTCTTGTTTCAAAGAATTCCAACTTATATTGAGTTGTATAAACTCAGCTAAAGTTTGAAATGTCAAATTATGAACAACCGCGCTACGACAAGTTCATTTTAATTAAATTTAAATTTAAACGTTTAAACTTCATATATAATATAAAATCCAATGTTATTTTAATAAAATTTAACAATTTTTGCAGATTTAACTTAACAATTCTGATTTCCCAAAATCGTCAATTATTTCATATAAAAATCCTGACTCGGTTATAATTCCATTTACAACTTAAATTCCAATTCCCTTGGAAATAAATTATTTTATAAAGTTCAGTATAATCGAATTTCAATCTTTAATCCCTTGGATTATCTCAATTCAGTTTATATTTTGAATTCCAAAATAAAATGTATCGCTCGCTTTCCGAAACGATTTCCAATTTCTCTTTAAATTCACATTTGAATTTAAACTAAAAAATTATCCAATTATAATGACTTCGCTACATTTATAAACATTTTTTATAAATTCACTTACTTGTTTTATACATTAAAACAAGTTCCCATTTCAAAATCCATTTGAAATTCAAATCCTACTTTTGAAAAATAATTTCCCTTTTAAATTCCACAATTCCTTTTTATTTTTCATTCGAGAATATTTTATTATTATAAACTTACATATATAAACATAGAATCTATTTTTTAATTATGTTTTCCATCTAATATCATTTCCAGAATCCTTTTTGAAAATAAATTATCTTTATTAATTCGACATAGTTGAATTTCGATCGTAAATCCTTATGGATTTATTCTAATTCAATTTACATTCCAAATAACGGAATAAATTACCTAATTGTCTTTTTCCTTGAAAAGATTCCCAGTTCATTTAAATTCATACTTAAATTCATAAATTCCAAATTATCTAATTGATCATTTTCTCAATTCATTTAGAAACATTGTTATAAATTTAACTACCTGTTTTATCATCAAAAACAAGTCAATAATTCTAGCCCATTCGAAATTCAATTCTATTTTAGAAAAATACAATTTCCGTTTATAATCTAAAATCCCTTTTTTTCATGATATTATTAAATATCAATATTTTAGGGCTAGTGATATTCAAACATCCAAACACATAAACCATCAATCCAATTCAACATATCACATATATATAAATATATAAATAGACAATAATAAATTTGAGGAATCCAGTTGGATCCCTCCAACCTATTTTCCCTGCATCCACAGATGTTAGCCAACATAAATAATACCCATCTTGCTTCAAGGCAGAATATCACAATATAGAAGGTCATCTACTAATATATTATGGGGCACACAGGGTCATTCGCTAATGTAATAGCGACAACTACCAATCCTAAATATTAGTGTATAATAAATTATATATATAAGCCACAATAATATTTCACTCCATCCAAACAACCAATAAACAACATATAACATTATATAAAAAAATATTCGTTTATAATAAATTATAAACGAATCCAGCGAGTGAGTTTACTCACATTGATTTTCATTCGATGATTCCCAAATAAACATTGGTTTCTCATTAAATTAAACGAGTGTTTAATTTAATCAAAATACCAACATGCTCCAATCTGGTTCCATTCAATCCAGGAATGCAGATAATCCTTTTATGATATCGCAATGCAACTCGTTTTAGACCTATTATGAATATGATATCTTATTTATTTAATTTCCACACAAGTTTGAATATTTATGTATATAATTAAACATTCTAAATTAATTTAATTAACTAAAATTTTACCTTAATCACTATCTTCCCTAGTTTGATATCATGCCTGCTCATCGACTTTAGAAAGCCAAAAACCCTTAGCCCGTACAATATAGTAGCCTCAACTACACTTTCATCGTCATCTGCATAAGCCCACAGTCCCCTTTTGAACTTGGACATCGGTTAGCAACCTCTCTCCAAATTTTCTCCATTCCTTACTACAAGAATCGCACAAAACAAAATCACCAATCGCACTAAAATTCCTCATCCCGAAAACACCTAAGCATCGCTCTAGTCACCCTTCCCTCGAGGCATTCGACCTCCTTGTAGTCTTGACTTCGGCCAACCAAGTACAAGTCACGACCACTTTTTGAACTGAACCCTACGATTACTTGCTTCATACGTGCGCCTCTACCTGTTAAACCTGCGCCAGTGATGATTTTTTCAATCGAGGACCATAGATCTCAGAATCATCGAACCCTAATTTGACTAACAGCCTTGAACTCGACTACGTGGGTGTAGTCATAAGGAAGAACTGGTTTCGGAAGAAATGGTTTCGGAAGAACCAATAAGATCAAATTCGATCTTGAATTGATTAACAAAGAGGGAAAACAAGGTTTAAAAGAACAACCATTTTCGATTTTGGTTTCTAGAAGCACGTGAATGAAAAGAAATGAACGGGTGTTTATCGCGATATTTATAAACAAACAAAGGGGAGCAGAAGTACACACACTAGTAATTCTCTGATTGCTTTAAAACGAAGATGGGGAACATTTAATTTGGCTCAAGGAAAATAAGAGGCCTGCGCGTTAGAGAATAGGATATAGGTCGGCTCTATATAGCCACAATAATTTTTCAATGCATCCAAACAACCAACAAACAACATATAACATTATATTAAATAAATAGTCGTTTACAATAAATTAGAAATGAATCTAAAGAGTGAATTTACTCACATTGATTTTTATTTGATGATTTTGAAATTAACAATGGTTTCTGATTAAATTAAACAAAATACCAACAGGCTCCAATCTGGTTCCATTTAATCCTGGAATGCAGATAATCCTTTTATGATTGCAATGCAACTCGTTTTAGACCTAGTATGAATATGATATCTTATTTATTTAATTTCCACACAAGTTTGAATATATATATATAATAAAACATTCTAAATTAATTTAGTTAACTAAAATTTTACCTTAATCATTATCTTCCCTAGTTCGATATCATGTCTGCTCCATGACTTTAGAAAGTCATAAACCACCGTACAATACAGTAGCCTCAACTACACTTTCATCATCATCTGCACAAGCATGTTATCCCCTTTTGAACATATGACTTCGACTTTCAACCTCTTTCCATAATTTCTCCATTCCTTACTACCAGAATCGCACAAAACAAAATCACAATATGCGCTAAATTTCCTCATCCCGAAAACAACTCAGCAACGCTCCAGTCACCCTTCCCTTGAGGCACTCGACCTCCCTATAGTCGCGACTTCGGCCAACCAAGTACAGGTCACAACCACTTTTTGAACCTAACCCCATAAATACTTACTCCATACGTGCACCTCAAACAACCAACAAACAACATATAACATTATATTAAATAAATAGTCGTTTACAATAAATTAGAAATGAATCTAAAGAGTGAATTTACTCACATTGATTTTTATTTGATGATTTTGAAATTAACAAAGGTTTCTGATTAAATTAAACAAAATACCAACAGGCTCCAATCTGGTTCCATTTAATCCTAGAATGCAGATAATCCTTTTATGATCGCAATGCAACTCGTTTTAGACCTAGTATGAATATGATATCTTATTTATTTAATTTCCACACAAGTTTGAATATATATATAATAAAACATTCTAAATTAATTTAGTTAACTAAAATTTTACCTTAATCATTATATTCCCTAGTTCGATATCATGTCTGCTCCATGACTTTAGAAAGTCACAAACCACCGTACAATACAGTAGCCTCAACTACACTTTCATCATCATCTGCACAATCCTGTTATCCCCTTTTGAACATATGACTTCGACTTTCAACCTCTTTCCATAATTTCTCCATTCCTTACTACCAGAATCGCACAAAACAAAATCACAATATGCGCTAAATTTCCTCATCCCGAAAACAACTCAGCAACGCTCCAGTCACCCTTCCCTTAAGGCACTCGACCTCCCTATAGTCGCGACTTCGGCCAACCAAGTACAGGTCACAACCACTTTTTGAACCTAACCCCATAAATACTTACTCCATACGTGCGCCTCTATTCTATTAACCCTGCGCCAGTAATGATTTTGCCAATCGAGAAACATAGATCTCAGAATCATCGAAAACTAGTTTGACTTTTTTTTCAGCCGAGCCTTGCTCTAACGGCCTTGAACTCGACTACATGGGTGTATGCATAAGGAAGAACTGGTTTTGGAAGAATCGATAAGATCGAATTTGATCTTGAATTGGTTAATAAAGAGGGAATACACGGTTTAAAAGAACGGCCATTTTCGATTTGGGTTTCTAGAAGCATGAGAATGAAAAGAAATGAACGCGGGTTTATCACGATATTTATAAATAAGCGACGGGGAACAGAAGTACACACACCATTAAATCTCTAACTGCTCAAGAACGAAGATGGGGAACATTTAATTTTGCTCTAGGAAAATAATAGGCCTGCGCGTTAGAGAATAGGATATAGGTCGGCTCCTATCTTTTATTTATATATTTGATTTGAACTAATGTGATTTTATTTAATTTAAATTATTATGTTGATTCCGAACTCTGACTTAAATGCAATAACTGGCATCCTTAGGGGTATACCACTATTCTGAACACACTAAAACAGGTTCCAATGTCTAATTTGATCATATGCAGAAGATATCAATTTTAATCAACGATTTAAATTAAATTCGATTTAATTATTTCCAGACATTTTCTGATTGTACGATCAAATGATAAATTCAAATGTTACGAAATATGAAATTCGATGATAATATATTAGGGATCCGATGAATTGATTTTGTTAAATTCTGATATCGTTTGAAAAATCATTATTTTCATATCTTAAATTAAATCGTTTGAAATTAAATTGATTCAAAACAATCAAACTCATTTATAGTAAATTATTGTTATCGCTATAATTCAATATAAAATTTATACTAGTTGATAGAACTGTTCTGATTCATTTTTAACTTCGAATTCAATTGTATTTCGTTTTCGGATTACTATAATTCAATATCTTCGGAAATAAATCGTATATCGATTATTAAATCGATAAATTCCATATTAAAATTCATTTAAATTTCTAATTCAACATTAAAAATAAATTTAAATATTCAAAATTAGACGACTAGAAATTCAGGACGTTACACTATTGATTAGCAAATAAAAGTCGATTATTGTCGTATCAAAAGCACGTACGCGTGGCCGTAACCAGTGTCACAATTCAGAAATTTCTCGAAGTTCGGGAAACTTCATTCTCATTTATTTTTCTGAAAGCATCCCAAGGAGTGCGAAATATCGCATCCGAGGATACGAGATTTCGCATCCCAGTACGATGCGATATTTTGCATCCTAGAAGGGATGCGGGGTCTGCTTCCACGATGGGATGCAAAATGCTTGGATAGGATGAGGCTCGCTCTTCTCCCCTCCCTATGTAATATCATGAGTCAAACCCTTGTCCCTCCCCCCACCCCGGTTGCCATTTTATCGTATTCCCAGAACTCTACAATTTTGTAACGACCTGGCATTTTGACTGTGCCGAATCAACAAAACATATCAACTCGAACCGTCCAAAACGACAGATTGTTATTAACTTCTGAGGAAATAGAATAAGTGCACAGAATCACAAACAAAATAAACATCAATATCTCACAGCGGAATTTATATACAAAAATCAGAGTTTTAAAAATTTGATACAACGGAAAAATATATAATCTATACATAAATTTTAAAATAAAGTTTTACAGTTTGTCAGTCTTTCGTTCGTGTGCGTCTCGCGTTCCATCTTAAACTATGCGAGCTGAATATCTTTAAATCTGAAATACCTAGGGCCTGACCCAAGCGTTCCATGCTAAACACAAAACTACCAAATCAGGATTAAACTTATTTCAAGTAAGCAAACTTCTTAATAAAAACATAATTGTAATTAGTTAATCCCAACAACATTTTAAATAATTCGACCATAATGAACGGTGAACTGCCGAAATAAGGGACAAAACATGGTAGGAACAAGCATAAATCGAAACAAGACAGTAAGCTCATATAGGCGGCATGGCTTGTAATTTGGTCCATGATTATCAAAGAAAACGAGGACTCATTCGACCGTCATGGTGTAACAACGGTATTCTAAGACCACGCGTAATAACGAAAAGACAAGTTTGTAAGGAGCCAACAAATGACGAGTTACGTATGATGCAACTTATATACATGTGCAGTATGCATTCCAAATTATTTACTAAGAAGCAGCAGGTCTTTAAAGGAAACCAAACATCAAAGCTCATTCATAAACTTAATCCAAGAACACACTAGCTTAATGGTTTAAAACTGAATAGGGTGATAGGTTCAACATGGCTTCAATTATGACGAAGTCATTACACGGGTCCTACAGCCATGCATGCAACAGGTAGAGGTCAAGTGAGGCAAGCAGGACTATGGGTCGTAAATATATAAACCCTACAGCGAAGGCATGTTTAAAAGTATAACGTTTCATGTCAAAACCACTTAAAACAGAGGCTTTAGGTTGCAGTCCCTTAACCGATGGGGTGTGTGTGTGTATATATATATATATGCATTAACAACATGCATTTTTATACTAAATGGGAAGTATACACAAGGCTATAAGTTCACAGGCTAAACGGAGCATGCATGAAAGTGGGAATGGCATGAAAACACAGCTGTAGGCTTGCCTATGGTCAAGTGACAATAATGGCATCAATTTAGACAATACAAGTATATGGAACAAAATATGTAAGAGCTTAATATCATACAGTAACTAGATGTATATATGTAGGCAGCCCAGGTAAAAAAATAAATAAAGGACGTATCATGTAGGTATTGAAAAAGTAATTGATAGGTGATAACTTCCAAAAAGTAATAGATTTAAACGCATCGCAGTAGGAGATTTTAAACAGTGCTAGATAATGAGTCATACTTTAAAAGGAGATTGCATGATACTGTGAACATGCATAATATTAACTTTTATGCAGCTCCCAAGGATTAACAACAAAACATTTCTAAGCTAAAGAACACTATACACGCAGTAAATCAATGTAATGTTCCAGATTTACATTATATATATATATATATATATGAGGAGCGTTCCGCTACACCTCTTATATTGCACGTGAACTCTCCCCCTTTATCTCCACCACCCATTTCCCCACTCATTCTCTCTCTTCCCACTAAGGATTAATATTGAAATGGGAAGAGAGAGAATGAGTGGGGAAATGGGTGGTGGAGATTAAGGGGGAGAGTTCACATGCAATACAAGAGGTGTAGCGGAGCCCTTCTCATATATATATAATTCTTAGTGGGAAGAGAGAGAATGAGTGGGGAAATGGGTGGTGGAGATTAAGGAGGAGAGTTCACGTGCAATATAAGAGGTGTAGCGGAACCCTCCTACAAATATATATACATATATATATATATATATATATATATATACACGAGGAGGGTTCCATGACACCTCTATTTGGGAGCACCCCAAATGCACCCCATTTATGGTCACACATTTATATTAAAAAAAGTTAGTGGAGCGAGAGAGAGTTAGTGGGAGGAGAGAGAAACGGAAATATGTGGTGGAAATCAGGGGGCTAAAGGGGTGCTGCATTATTTGGGGTGCTCTTGATCCTATATATATATGCTATAGTATCAAGTAAATATAAAGTCATATCTATAAATAGTTCTAAGATATTAGTAATAATATGCAGAATAGAGTAATTATATGTTTGCTTTAGAGGCATTTAGTAATAACATTCAGGTGAATAGTATTTGTAAATAAATAGTAATAATGCATATGTGTGCTATAGAATTATGCTATAGATAATGTATAAATTTTTGTTGTGGAGTACTTGTTTTTATTTTCTGTCTGCTTATGTAGAATAATACTATATTGATTGTGTAATCTAGTATTTTTTTGGGGAAAAATACTCTTTTTTTTTACCTTAGTGGCAGCTTGTAGGTTAAACCCAAGGGTGCACTAAGTGGATGTCTAAACTGGGAATTAGGAACTCCTTCTATTCTCAGAGTCTTCTAATTTTTGGTTTAGGCTCCTGTAATTTTTCTGTCCTACCATGTTATTATTGATCATGATACAGATCCATATCAAAATCATAATCATAATCTGTGGATCTGTTTCTTTCTTCTTGTTGTTCTATAAGATTTGTCCAATCTCGATGAAACGAATCTAAAAATCTTTGGCTTAAAATTATATTTTTGTTTTGTGTTCTATTAAGATAATGAAAAATATCTACTTCATTTAGTACTTTTAGTAGGTTTAAGCAAGAGTCTGTTAAATCTACGAGTTCAGTTGTATATTTGCTTTTAAATATGTTTGCAATAGCGTACTGGTCTTTCTCTGTTAAGTCTGTATTTTTTAAGACAAAAATTATTTTTGTAAGAAATTCTTCTTCTAAATGATTTTGTAAAAACTCCATTAGTAAATTCGTAATTTTGCTTTGATAATTTAATTTGAACAGGAAGACATGAATCAGAGAATACTAAGTAAAGCGGGTACTATTATGGTATTTTAACATGGATTAGTGTTTATTAAAGCTTTCAGGATACTCTTAGTATAACAAATTCTCACCTTTTCACTCTAAGAATGGCTTCCCCTGAACGGATAACGTCCTCATGACTAATGCCTTAAAGAGGGTACTTAGTTCCTTATACAAGCTTACGTGTGACGAAAAGGAATTTCGCTCGGTCCGAACCTGTCGCTAAACCGACCCAGACCGCTCGAAACGCCTGATCGTTTTGAGAACACGACAAAATAGAATGCATACGGAAGAACATTTCATTGTATATTACAACAATGCATCAGATTACAAGAATATACAGAGTATAAATGAATATTACACAGAAATATCAGAGATTTAAATTACATTTAAATACATAGCTGCGGAAAATAATACAATACACAACTGAAGGAGATATACGGATACAAAGCTTTCCGGATATCGTTCCAGCTATAAACCAGGATCCTGTGAATATAAATCTGCAAAACCAAAACTACTAGCTGCCCATGTCAAAACAGGGGCACCCAGAGTTTAGGTTAAAACAATAAACTCCAGGTCAGTCATGGGACTGGTGTGAGAACTAAAACAGTTAATCTTTATTTTTAAAGTTAGGTAAATCAAGGGACCACGCCGTATAACACGGAACGGGTTTCCTCCCAAGAATACCGGTGCATAAACAAACAGCGCAATGCTAAATAAAGAGAAATGAAGCTGTTATAAGACCCAGGTCCTATCACACAATGCAACGCAAGCTGGGGAATAGGGTTTTCCCTTATAACAGCCAAAGAATGCTTGATACGTTTAAAGCAAATCATTTGATACTATTATAAGTGTATGGTGTATAAAACAACTTCAAATCATAAGTATCAATCATAGGCGGCATGAATGCCCCCATACCACTATGTCGCCATATATAGGTTATACAATCAAAATCGCAAAGTCACGTATTCGGAAATGGGGTTTCCATCTATGAACCGAGGCCAGGGATCGTCCTCAACCGATTTTAGACAATCTAGCCCATGTCTAGGAACAGTCGCAACTGCCCCTTGGATCGTCAGGGCCGGTCCACCGATGTGGATTATAATGCCTGAACACTACATTTCTCCGCCCTTTGGGGCGTAAATGAGCCAACGAATGACTCTATCGGACCCGGATCGTCCGATCAAACCGAGGCGCCTCGCAACAGCAACAACCACACAGGTGAAAAGTATATAAATGTCAGGGCTGGTAGGTCACTGACACCACCCTAGCTAGAAAGAAAACGCATGTCCCCCTTGAGGTCCGTCTCCCGTTTTTGGTTCACCGCCGGGGTGTGAGGCTCGCGAATTCACGTTACACAAAGCTGTGCCACACAGGCTATGCTTTGATCATCACCACAAGACTTTGCTTTTCAACAGAAGCCTTGATCATTTGCCACTTAGGCATGCCACACAAGCAATTCACTCCATGCGTTTGATATCCATCAATATATAACCCCTGAGCTCGTACGTCTCAGAGAAGGGCGTTAAGCAAGAGAATAAATTCTCCACCGCCAAACAGATATATATTTCATAGAGATCAATCACACGGACTAAAATCCAATGTCAGACACATAGTCCATTTACAAGTCCGTTCTGGGTCTGAACGAAACCGGAGGCACCTAGTACCCCGCATATCCATCGATCTCCAAGTACGTCTGGACGATCACCAATTGTTTCCATCTTCTTGGGTGTACAGCCCAATCAAGATCATCAGTAATCACCCAAACGACGTGAAGACTTCCGGTCTTCGACCATCGTCTTCATCTTCGACTTATCGTCGTATCAGTTATTCAGAATGGGATAAACCCGGTCTTTCCGAATAACTCGCGTATATTTTAAATAAGTGTTACACAAACACAACATACGCCTCATTCCAATTCATCAGTCACTAACCGTAAATTAATCGAGAGAATAATTTCCCAAATATTAACCCCGAAGGCCGAAACCAACATCAGATCAATATCCAGAAAACCATTCTACTTGGCTAACCGACAGTTAGTTCCTAAATTTCACATTCATAGGGAAAGGTTCCCATTAATTTTATCAAAGATAAATTCTTTAATTTATTCTTTAATCTACTTTTGAATATCAATTCAAACTAGTCGGGATTAACGAACTTTACCGAAGTAATTATTTGTTTTAATTTCCCAATCCCAACCTATTCATCCCATGAAGTAAAACTGGTAATACTTCATATCTAACACTACGGTGTTATCAGTAAATTCAATTACCATTTCACGTTCAAATCTAATTAAAGATTTAACTATCGTCTGGAGCAAAACTGGTGATACTCCATTCTCAATCATTTCAATCTAATTTAAGATTCATTAAAACTCCACTTCGTTTTAATCTTTAACTGGGTTAAAGAATCAGTGTCATTTAAAACACAGTTCACGATAAACCCAAAAATCAATATCAATTCAATTCCAATTAAATATTATTTAATGGGTACACTTCATTAAATCTAAATAAAAAGATCTAATCTTTTCTCTACTGGGTTCAAGAACAGTGTTAGTGAAGACACCATTCACGACAAACCCAAATCACATTTGATATTCAATACAAGGCTCTGAATAGAAAATATATCGGCTTATATTCAATATCAAATTCTACGATTAATAAATGTCGTATTGGAAATAACGATATAAATATATATCTTTCAAATTTCCATAACGACATCTGTATAATCACGAATTCCAACATCGAAATATTCCGAAGACAATTTCGATTCAGATACACTCCAATGCAATCATTGGAAATTCTGGTTATTATTAAAACCCTGTTTAAATTCAATTTATTTATTTAAAAATAAATAGAATTATAATTCTAGTTCAAAACTAGTTCATTTCGATAAAAATCTATTTTTATCTTTTTAAATATGGAGTTTTTCATCCCAATCCTTTCTAAATCATTTCTTATGACTTTACACAAATTATTACTATTTTTAATAGTTTTATCAAAGGCCCGTACAGTCGATTTCCATCAACGGTCATCGAACTGCACTTACAACGACCTTTTTCAAATTTGATTTGGACATAATTCCAAATCCAACCGTTAGATTTCAAATTTCTAATATTCGTTAGAAAGCTCTTTTCGATACGAACCCAACGGTTCCAGTTTTAGGAGAATCCGACGGTCGGATCTCCCGCAATATCCGTTCGAAGTCAATGGTCGAAATTCGCGAACTGCCGCGGCGCGGCGCGTTCTATTCAGGCCATTATATTATATATATAATATATATAATATATACTTCGTCGATTTCAATTCAAAACATGCTTTATAAATTGTTTTAAATTCATTTTCAAAACGGTTTCAACTGCATATTCAATTTCAAATCAAAATTGAATATTTCAATTTAAATTCATTTTAAATTCATTTCAAATTCATTTCAATTCAAATTGATTTCTAATTCAATTTCAGTTCGTGTTCAATTTAATTCAATTTCATTTCGAATTCATTTCTATTCAATTTCAATTCGAATTCTTTTATATTCGATTTCAATTCGAATTTATTTATATTCAATTTCAATTCGAATTTATTTATATTCAATTTCAATTCGAATTCTTTTATATTCGATTTCAATTCAAATTCATTTATATTCGATTTCAATTCGAATTTATTTATATTCAATTTCAATTCGAATTTATTTATATTCAGTTTCAATTCGAATTCTTTTATATTCAATTTCAATTCGAATTTATTTATATTCGTTTCTTTTCAAAATATCAGATTTTGAAATCACTTTCGATATTCATTATAAAATGAATAAAATTTATATAAATATCGTTCACGTCAAAATGGCGTCAATCTAATCAATACGGCTTCATATATTCCTATTTTCAAATATTCTATTTCAAATATTTCTTTTTCAAATATTTCTATTTTAAAACTGGAATGAGGCCCAATCAATTACCATATAATGTTAATTATATGGATTTTCTACAACACATGTATATATCAACAACGATGAATAATCAACCATCATCCAAAGTGCATTCTACACTGTATAGGCATCAAATATAAATATTCAACGCTTATGACAGCCTGTCAATCAATCGATCGACATACAACTAAACAATCGGGATTAGTGTACGTCAAATATCATCCCAATACCCGTGTGGGGTTTCAAGCAATCAAACACAGATTTTTATTTGTGCAGTTGGGCGATGTGTAAAATTTATCGTCCCAATCAATGTCCTTCAAATAGGTGTACATAAACAAACCGTCCGGTTTGTAAATGAATATTTATTTATTCACATTCACGTTAAAAATTATATTTTTAACGATCAAACTATTTTATTCAACCTATGAATATTCTATTCGATTCATTTATTAAATAAAATGTTATCTTTATTTTTCTAACTTATTTTTAGAAAATTTCGGCGGCATAACGACACGATACTAGAAACAGGACAAGGCCTAGCCTTATCCCCGGTCTAGTGAAGGCCCACGCCATTCACACATCAATCAAATCAATTTCATTTTACCAAACAATTCAATTCAAGCCAAATAATCTAACCAACTACACAACCAAACAATTTAAACAAACAAGCCATCAATGGTCTGTGGATGACGGGTGTCGGGTGCTACTAAACACCGTCTGCATCCTAGTATATATATATAACTGGAAAAAGAAATTGAAGAGTGAGGAGTTCTCACCAAAAGCTATCCAATACCACGACTCTTCATTTAGAGAAATCTTCATCGTTTTCGCATTTTTTGTCAACTTCGTTTCCCGTAGCCACTACATATATAAAAATCGAATTTTTACTTCGTTATTCAATATATAAAAATCGAATTTTTACTTCGTTATTCAATATATAAAAATCGAATTTTTAAACCGCTACTCAATATATAAAAATTATATTTTTAAACCGCTACTTTATATATAAAAAGTATATTTTTATCATGAAGCTATTTATATAAAAATCCGAACTTTTCTATGTAATTTTCTATATATAGATCTGATCTTTGCTACTGATAAAAATCATGTCTTTCGATATTTTCAAAATTATGTTTTAAAACAACTTTATTTCTATTTAAAAATTTCGCCTTTCCACTTTTAAAATTCTCCTCCTTTCACTTTTAAAGAACTCGCCCTTTCATTTTTAAAGAACCCGCCCTTTCATTTTTAAAGAACTCGCCCTTTCATTTTTAAAGATCTTATTTTTATAACTTCATCTTCGTGTTAAAAATCACTACTTTATCATATTAAGAATCAATTCTTTTTAGTTTTAAAATTCATATCTTCTTGTTTAATAAAATTTATATCTTCTTGTTTATAAAATTAAATAGAAAAATGATTTTATGAACTAAAACTGATAATGAAAAATCAAATTTCTAAAGTAAATTACTAAAAGGAAAACTCACAGTATACGGCGAGGTGGGGGGGGGGCTTGTCCACGTCATCGCAGGGGGTAGGGGGCGCGTCAGATTGTGGTCACGGGGCGACGTCGGGCTTGGCTGCGGTGGTGGGGGTGAGGGGTTCGCTGCTTCGATTCGGCGTGGATTTTTTTCTGGGCGCGCGAGAGGGAGCAGTGCTGAGAAGGAGGGGGATCGGTGGGAGGGGTTGCGGCGAGGTGGGGGGGCTTCAATCGACGCGGCAGCGGCGTCGTGGGGAGGGGCGGCGGTCCTCCGCTGCTCTCTCTTCCTTTTTTTCCTTTGTAATTGATTTCTGTAAAAGGGGATCGGGGAAATGTATACGGGGGAGGGGTCAACGGTTTAGAGAGAAAGGGGGAATATTTAATTTATATATTATATTTTTTTACTTTTTCCAAAAAGCAACTTTTATTTCCGACCTCGAAACGAGGCCCACCGCCTGTCGTCCATAGCTAATTACCCCCATTCCGAACACAATGGGATATGTATCGTACGCTGATTCGAACGTTTCGATCAGTATCCGTTAAAATCAACATATAACTCTATATATGGAATTTGAACGCACATTTTAATTTACCGGGGTCACATACGAACTCTATAAATTGCAGAAAAATATTTTCTAGCTTCGTATTGACGATACGGTCCTAACAAAACAAGTTTCGTCGAATTCTGAGACCGTTTGAAAAATGGTCATTTTCCAGTCGATTAAAATCAACTAAAACTGGTCAAACGCGTTTTCCTTTGCCACGCTCACATGTTGATTCGAAAAATTATGAAAATTGGAACCTAGCAATAACTTTACATCATGGACCCAACAAAAGTGGTTTCGTCGAAATCCGAGGTCGTTTGCAAAATGTCTATTTTTAAGGGCCTGAATTCCATAGCGACTATTCAGAATTTTCAACTGGACATATCTTTTGTTTCCCGCTATGAAATTTCGAATTTTCGGATTCGTTGGAAAGATGTTCACAAATAGATCCTAATGTTTTTGGTTTCACTAAAATCCAGTTTATTTTGCACCCGGTACATTCAATTGAAGTTTGAAATCGAATTATCGAACTACCACGCCATTTTCAATTCCTTTTATAATTATATATAATTATTTATATTCTAACGACGACGTATATAATATATACATTCGAATTCTATTCAAAATAAATTTCTCGTCCATATTATTTAAAATAATTCATTTTAAATAATCAAAATTCGCTAAAATTGCCTAAATAAAAATTTTAAACTGGCCCAGATTTTCGGGTTGTTACGATCTCCCCCACTTAAAACTTTTTGTCCCCGAAAGGGAACAAAGTCGAAAGTGGTTTGATTAATCAACTCTTCGTTCGATCTGGCTTTCATTCTCCAACTTTTCAGTTTCTGAGAATTTTCAAATTCTTCAAAAATTTGGCTAACACCCTAAATTTTCGAAAAATTTCGCCATAACCTCCCTTGCACCGGGAGCCACGGGAAAATCCCGAAATTGCCATACAGGCCTTCTGATCTCAAAAAGAAAAAGAAAAAGCCAAGCGGCTAGCCAATAGGCTCATAAAATCATCATCACCCAAACAAAACAGTAAATTATGTAGTAAACATGTACCTATTTGTCGGGCAAACAAATTTTATTCTCTGCTCTAGCCTCCTTGCTATGACCTGTTCAATGTAAGTACAAGTATATGCAAGCAAATGCGACCAATTTTCAATACAATTCAATATTTGATTCAGTTAGGCATAATGGTTCAAAATTATCAAACAATTAAACAAACAACACAAACATCAATCAATTAGCGAATTAGAGTTTCAAATTCATAATTTTGATATATAGTCAAAAATCAAATCTTTGATGCCAAATCACAACAATAGGCCCTATCTAATTTTGGTTCTCACACCAGTCAATAGGAAATATATAGAAAGTCCGCCTTCGTCACACGAACATAAATTCTAATGATGGAGCTCCATCATCAAAATCATCTCCGGGCGATTAGAGTGTAATTCTATATCTATCCAGTATATTAAAACTTCAAATACACGTTTGCAAGGCGTATATGCAAAATCTTTATATACTGGACTGTCCAAATCAATACAAATAAATAATCAAATACGAATAATTGATTTAAATTTTCAAAACAAAAATTGTTTTCATTTTAAAAATATACTCTTCACACTCATTCTAGGATACTACTGATCCCATCTCTAACGAGTCATTCCCGTTGGATATTACTAATCCAGTTTCTGATGAATTCTTTCGTATGGTTCTACTGTGTCTTGTTCTCTAAGCTCTGTAAACCAAAGCTCTGATACCAACTGTGACGAAAAGGAATTTCGCTCGGTCCGAACCTGTCGCTAAACCGACCCAGATCGCTCGAAACGCCTGATCGTTTTGAGAACACGACAAAATAGAATGCATACGAAAGAACATTTCATTGTATATTACAACAATGCATCAGATTACAAGAATATACAGAGTATAAATGAATATTACACAGAAATATCAGAGATTTAAATTACATTTAAATACATAGCTGCGGAAAATAATACAATACACAACTGAAGGAGATATACGGATACAAAGCTTTCTGGATATTGTTCCAGCTGTAAACCAGGATCCTGTGAATATAAATCTGCAAAACCAAAACTACTAGCTGCCCGTGTCAAAATAGGGGCACCCAGAGTCTAGGTTAAAACAATAAACTCCAGGTCAGTCATGGGACTGGTGTGAGAACTAAAACAGTTAATCTTTATTTTTAAAGTTAGGCAAATCAAGGGACCACGCCGTATAACACGGAACGGGTTTCCACCCAAGAATACCGGTGCATAAAACAAGCAGCGCAATGCTAAATAAAGAGAAATGAAGCTGTTATAAGACCTAGGTCCTATCACACAATGCAACGCAAGCCGGGGAATAGGGTTTTCCCTTATAACAGCCAAAGAATGCTTGATACGTTTAAAGCAAATCATTTGATACTATTATAAGTGTATGGTGTATAAAACAACTTCAAATCATAAGTATCAATCATAGGCGGCATGAATGCCGCCATACCACTATGTCGCCATATATAGGTTATACAATCAAAATCGCAAAGTCACGTATTCGGAAATTGGGTTTCCATCTATGAACCGAGGCCAGGGATCGTCCTCAACCGATTTTAGAAAATCTAGCCCATGTCTAGGAACATCCGCAACTGCCCCTTGGATCGTCAGGGTCGGTCCACCGATGTGGATTATAATGCCTGAACACTACGTTTCTCCGCCCTTTGGGGTGTAAATGAGCCAACGAATGACTCCATCGGACCCGGATCATCCGATCAAACCGAGGCGCCTCGCAACAGCAACAACCACACAGGTGAAAAGTATATAAATGTCAGGGCTGGTAGGTCACTGACACCACCCTAGCTAGAAAGAAAACGCATGTCCCCCTTGAGGTCGTCTCCCGTTTTTGGTTCACCACCGGGGTGTGAGGCTCGTGAATTCACGTTACACAAAGCTGTGCCACACAGGTTGTGCTTTGATCATCACCACAAGACTTTGCTTTTCAATAGAAGCCTTGATCATTTGCCACTTAGGCATGCCACACAGGCAATTCACTCCATGCGTTTGATATCCATCAATATATAACCCCTGAGCTCGTACGTCTCAGAGAAGGGAGTTAAGCAAGAGAATAAATTCTCCGCCGCCAAACATATATATTTCATAGAGATCAATCACACGGACTAAAATCCAATGTCAGACACACAGTCCATTTACAAGTCCGTTCTGGGTCTGAACGAAACCGGAGGCACCTAGTACCCCGCATATCCATCGATCTCCAAGTACGTCTGGACGATCACCAATTGTTTCCATCTTCTTGGGTGTACAGCCCAATCAAGATCATCAGTAATCACCCAAACAACGTGAAGACTTCCGGTCTTCGACCATCGTCTTCATCTTCGACTTATCGTCGTATCAGTTATTCAGAATGGGATAAACCCGGTCTTTTCGAATAACTCGCGTATATTTTAAATAAGTGTTACACAAACACAACATACGCCTCATTCCAATTCATCAGTCACTAACCGTAAATTAATCAAGAGAATAGTTTCCCAAATATTAACCCCGAAGGCTGAAACCAACATCAGATCAATATCCAGAAAACCATTCTACTTGGCTAACCGACAGTTAGTTCCTAAATTTCACATTCATAGGGAAAGGTTCCCATTAATTTTATCAAAGATAAATTCTTTAATTTATTCTTTAATCTACTTTTGAATATCAATTCAAACTAGTCGGGATTAACGAACTTTACCGAAGTAATTATTTGTTTTAATTTCCCAATCCCAACCTATTCATCCCATGAAGTAAAACTGGTAATACTTCATATCTAACACTACGGTGTTATCGGTAAATTCAATTACCATTTCACGTTCAAATCTAATTAAATATTTAACTATCGTCTGGAGCAAAACTGGTGATACTCCATTCTCAATCTAATTTAAGATTCATTAAAACTCCACTTCGTTTTCATCTTTAACTGGGTTAAAGAATCAGTGTCATTTAAAACACAGTTCACGATAAACCCAAAAATCAATATCAATTCAATTCCAATTAAATATTATTTAATTGGTACACTTCATTAAATCTAAATAAAAAGATTTAATCTTTTCTCTACTGGGTTCAAGAACATTGTTAGTGAAGACACCATTCACGACAAACCCAAATCACATTTGATATTCAATACAAGGCTCTGAATAGAAAATATATCGGCTTATATTCAATATCAAATTCTACGATTAACAATTGTCGTATTGGAAATAACGATATAAATATATATCTTTCAAATTTCCATAACAACATCTGTATAATCACGAATTCCAACATCGAAATATTCCGAAGACAATTTCGATTCAGATCCACTCCAATGCAATCATTGGAAATTCTGGTTATTTTTAAAACCCTGATTAAATTCAATTTATTTATTTAAAAATAAATAGAATTATAATTATAGTTCAAAACTAGTTCATTTCGATAAAAATCTATTTTTATCTTTTTAAATATGGAGTTTTTCATCTCAATCCTTTCTAAATCATTTCTTATGACTTTACACAAATTATTACTATTTTTAATAGTTTTATCAAAGGCCCGTACAGTCGATTTCCATCAACGGTCATGGAACTGCACTTACAGCGACCTTTTTCAAATTTGATTTGGACATAATTCCAAATCCAACCGTTAGATTTCAAATTTCTAATATTCGTTAGAAAGCTCTTTTCGATACGAACCCAACGGTTCCGGTTTTAGGAGAATCCGACGGTCGGATCTCCCGCAATATCCATTCGAAGTCAATGGTCGAAATTCGCGAACTACCGCGGCACGGCGCGTTCTATTCAGGCCATTATATTATATATATAATATATACTTCGTCGATTTCAATTCAAAACGTGCTTTATAAATCGTTTTAAATTCATTTTCAAAACGGTTTCAATTGCATATTCAATTTCAAATCAAAATTGAATATTTCAATTTAAATTCATTTCAAATTCATTTCAATTCAAATTGATTTTTAATTCAATTTCAGTTCGTGTTCAATTCAATTCAATTTCATTTCGAATTCATTTCTATTCAATTTCAATTCAAATTCTTTTATATTCGATTTCAATTCAAATTTATTTATATTCAATTTCAATTCGAATTTATTTATATTCAATTTCAATTCGAATTCTTTTATATTCGATTTCAATTCAAATTCATTTATATTCAATTTCAATTCGAATTTATTTATATTCAATTTCAATTCGAATTTATTTATATTCAATTTCAATTCAAATTCTTTTATATTCAATTTCAATTCGAATTTATTTATATTCGATTCTTTTCAAAATATCAGATTTTGAAATCACTTTCGATATTCATTATAAAATGAATAAAATCGATATAAATATCGTTCACGTCAAAATGGCGTCAATCTAAGTAATACGGCTTCATATATTCCTATTTTCAAATATTCTATTTCAAATATTTCTTTTTCAAATATCTCTATTTTAAAACTGGAATGAGGCCCAATCAATTACCATATAATGTTAATTATATGGATTTTCTACAACACATGTATATATCAACAACGAAGAATAATCAACCATCATCCAAAGTGCATTCTACACTGTTTAAGCATCAAATATAAATATTCAACGCTTATAACAGCCTGTCAATCAATCGATCGACATACAACTAAACAATCGGGATTAGTGTACGTCAAATATCATCCCAATACCCGTGTGGGGTTTCAAGCAATCAAACACAGATTTTTATTCGTGCAGTTGGGCGATGTGTAAAATTTATCGTCCCAATCAATGTCCTTCAAATAGGTGTACATAAACAAACCGTCCGGTTTGTAAATGAATATTTATTTATTCACATTCACGTTAAAAATTATATTTTTAACGATCAAACTATTTTATTCAACCTATGAATATTCTATTCGATTCATTTATTAAATAAAATGTTATCTTTATTTTTCTAACTTATTTTTAGAAAATTTCGGCGGCATAACGGTACGATACTAGAAACGGGACAAGGCCTAGCCTTATCCCCGGTCTAGTGAAGGCCCACGCCATTCACACATCAATCAAATCAATTTCATTTTACCAAAAAATTCAATTCAAGCCAAATAATCTAACTAACTACACAACCAAACAATTTAAACAAACAAGCCATCCATGGTCTGTGGATGACGGGTGTCGGGTGCTACTAAACACCGTCTGCATCCTAGTATATATATATATAACTGGAAAAAGAAATTGAAGAGTGAGGAGTTCTCACCGAAAGCTATCCAATACCACGACTCTTCATTTAGAGAAATCTTCATCGTTTTCGCATCTTTGTCAACTTCGTTGCCCGTAGCCACTACATATATAAAAATCGAATTTTTACTTCGTTATTCAATATATAAAAATCGAATTTTTACTTCGTTATTCAATATATAAAAATCGAATGTTTAAACCGCTACTCAATATATAAAAATCATATTTTTAAACCGCTACTTTATATATAAAAAGTATATTTTTATCATGAAGCTATTTATATAAAAATCCGAAATTTTCTATGTAATTTTCTATATATAGATCTGATCTTTGCTACTGATAAAAATCATGTCTTTCGATATTTTCAAAATCAGGTTTTAAAACAACTTTATTTCTATTTAAAAATTTCGCCTTTCCACTTTTAAAATTCTCCTCCTTTCACTTTTAAAGAACTCGCCCTTTCATTTTTAAAGAACTCGCCCTTTCATTTTTAAATATCTTATTTTTATAACTTCATCTTCGTGTTAAAAATCACTACTTTATCATATTAAGAATCAATTCTTTTTAGTTTTAAAATACATATCTTCTTGTTTAATAAAATTCCTATCTTCTTGTTTATAAAATTAAATAGAAAATTGATTTTATGAACTAAAACTGATAATGAAAAATCAAATTTCTAAAGTAAAATACTAAAAGGAAAACTCACAGTATACGGCGAGGTGGGGGGGCTTGTCCACGTCATCGCAGGGGGTAGGGGGCGCGTCGGAGTGCGGTCAGGGGGCGACGTCGGGCTTGGCTGCGGTGGGTGGGGGTGAGGGGTTCGCTGCTTCGATTCGACGTGGGTTTTTTTTGGGCGCGCGAGAGGGAGCAGTGCTGAGAAGGAGGGGGATCGGTGGGAGGGGGTTGCGGCGAGGTGGGGGGGCTTCAATCGACGCGGCAGCGGCGTCGTGGGGAGGGGCGGCGGTCCTCCGCTGCTCTCTCTTCCTTTTTTTCCCTTTGTAATTGATTTCTGTAAAAGGGGATCGGGGAAATGTATACGGGGGAGGGGTCAACGGTTTAGAGAGAAAGGGGGAATATTTAATTTATATATTATTTTTTTTTTTCTTTTTCCAAAAAGCAACTTTTATTTCCGACCTCGAAACGAGGCCCACCGCCTGTCGTCCATAGCTAATTACCCCCATTCCGAACAAAATGGGATATGTATCGTACGCTGATTCGAACGTTTCGATCAGTATCCGTTAAAATCAACATATAACTCTATATATGGAATTTGAATGCACATTTCAATTTACCGGGGTCACATACGAACTCTATAAATTGCGGAAAAATATTTTCTAGCTTCGTATTGACGATACGGCCCTAACAAAACTAGTTTCGTCAAATTCTGAGACCGTTTGAAAAATGGTCATTTTCTAGTCGATTAAAATCAACTAAAACTGGTCAAATGCGTTTTCCTTTGCCACGCTCACATATTGATTCGAAAAATTATGAAAATTGGAACCTAGCAATAACTTTACATCACGGACCCAACAAAAGTGGTTCCGTCAAAATCCGAGGTCGTTTGCAAAATGTCTATTTTTAAGGGCCTGAATTCCATAGCGACTATTCAGAATTTTCAACTGGACATATCTTTTGTTTCCCGCTATGAAATTTCGAATTTTCGGATTCATTGGAAATATATTCACAAATAGATCCTAATGTTTTTGGTTTCACTAAAATCCAGTTTATTTTGCACCCGGTACATTCAATTGAAGTTTGAAATCGAATTATCGAACTACCGCGCCATTTTCAATTCCTTTTATAATTATATATAATTATTTATATTCTAACGACGACGTATATAATATATACATTCGAATTCTATTCAAAATAAATTTCTCATCGATATTATTTAAAATAATTCATTTTAAATAATCAAAATTCGCTAAAATTGCCTAAATAAAAATTTTAAACTAGCCCAGATTTTCGGGTTGTTACAATCTCCCCCACTTAAAACTTTTCATCCTCGAAAAGGAACAAAGTCGAAAGTGGTTTGATTGATCAACTCTTCGTTCGATCTGGCTTTCATTCTCCCACTTTTCAGTTTCTGAGAATTTTCAAATTCTTCAAAAATTTGGCTAACACCCTAAATTTTCGAAAAATTTCGCCATAACCTCCCCTGCACCGGGAGCCACGGGAAAATCCCGAAATTGCCATACAGGCCTTCTGATCTCAAAAAGAAAAAGAAAAAGCCAAGTGGCTAGCCAATAGGCTCATAAAATCATCATCACCCAAACAAAACAGTAAATTATGTAGTAAACATGTACCTATTTGTCGGGCAAACAAATTTTATTCTCTGCTCTTGCCTCCTTGCTATGACCTGTTCAATGTAAGTACAAGTATATGCAAGCAAATGCGACCAATTTTCAATACAATTCAATATTTGATTCAGTTAGGCATAATGGTTCAAAATTATCAAACAATTAAACAAACAACACAAACATCAATCAATTAGTGAATTAGAGTTTCAAATTCATAATTTTGATATATAGTCAAAAATCAAATCTTTGATGCCAAATCACAACAATAGGCCCTATCTAATTTTGGTTCTCACACCAGTCAATAGGAAATATATAGAAAGTCCGCCTTCGTCACACGAACATAAATTCTAATGATGGAGCTCCATCATCAAAATCATCTCCGGGCGATTAGAGTGTAATTCTATATCTATCCAGTATATTAAAACTTCAAATACACGTTTGCAAGGCGTATATGCAAAATCTTTATATACTGGACTGTCCAAATCAATACAAATAAATAATCAAATACGATTAATTGATTTAAATTTTCAAAACAAAAATTGTTTTCATTTTAAAAATATACTCTTCACACTCATTCTAGGATACTACTGATCCCATCTCTAACGAGTCATTCCCGTTGGATATTACTAATCCAGTTTCTGATGAATTCTTTCGTATGGTTCTACTGTGTCTTGTTCTCTAAGCTCTGTAAACCAAAGCTCTGATACCAACTGTGACGAAAAGGAATTTCGCTCGGTCCGAACCTGTCGCTAAACCGACCTAGACCGCTCGAAACGCCTGATCGTTTTGAGAACACGAGAAAATAGAATGCATACGGAAGAACATTTCATTGTATATTACAACAATGCATCAGATTACAAGAATATACAGAGTATAAATGAATATTACACAGAAATATCAGAGATTTAAATTACATTTAAATACATAGCTGCGGAAAATAATACAATACACAACTGAAGGAGATATACGGATACAAAGCTTTCCGGATATCATTCCAGCTGTAAACCAGGATCCTGTGAATATAAATCTGCAAAACCAAAACTACTAGCTGCCCGTGTCAAAATAGGGACACCCAGAGTTTAGGTTAAAACAATAAACTCCAGGTCAGTCATGGGACTGGTGTGAGAACTAAAACAGTTAATCTTTATTTTTAAAGGTAGGTAAATCAAGGGACCACGCCGTATAACACGGAACGGGTTTCCTCCCAAGAATACCGGTGCATAAAATAAACAGCGCAATGCTAAATAAAGAGAAATGAAGCTGTTATAAGACCCAGGTCCTATCACACAATGCAACGCAAGCTGGGGAATAGGGTTTTCCCTTATAACAGCCAAAGAATGCTTGATACGTTTAAAACAAATCATTTGATACTATTATAAGTGTATAGTGTATAAAACAACTTCAAATCATAAGTATCAATCATAGGCGGCATGAATGCCCCATACCACTATGTCGCCATATATAGGTTATACAATCAAAATCGCAAAGTCACGTATTCGGAAATTGGGTTTCCATCTATGAACCGAGGCCAGGGATCGTCCTCAACCGATTTTAGACAATCTAGCCCATGTCTACGAACAGCCGCAAGTGCCCCTTGGATCGTCAGGGCCGGTCCACCGATGTGGATTATAATGCCGGAAGACTACATTTCTCCGCCCTTTGGGGCGTAAATGAGCCAACAAATGACTCCATCGGACCCGGATCGTCCGATCAAACCGAGGTGCCTCACAACAGCAACAACCACACAGGTGAAAAGTATATAAATGTCAGGGCCGGTAGGTCACTGACACCACCCTAGCTAGAAAGAAAACGCATGTCCCCCCTGAGGTCCGTCTCCCGTTTTTGGTTCACCACCGGGGTGTGAGGCTCGCGAATTCACGTTACACAAAGTTGTGCCACATAGGCTGTGCTTTGATCATCACCACAAGACTTTGCTTTTCAACAGAAGCCTTGATCATTTGCCACTTAGGCATACCACACAGGCAATTCACTCCATGCGTTTGATATCCATCAATATATAACCCCTGAGCTCGTACGTCTCAAAGAAGGGCGTTAAGCAAGAGAATAAATTCTCCGCCGCCAAACAAATATATATTTCATAGAGATCAATCACACGGACTAAAATCCAATGTCAGACACACAGTCCATTTACATGTCCGTTCTGGGTTTGAACGAAACCGGAGGCACCTAGTACCCCGCATATCCATCGATCTCCAAGTACGTCTGGACGATCACCAATTGTTTCCATCTTCTTGGGTGTACTGTAACAACCCGTATTTCTGATAACCTGTTATAACGTAAATCGAGGCAGAATTTAATTCTAAAATCTGAATCAAGGGAAACAGGCTGTGCCATTGCGTTCGTCTCGGAAAAATACGCGAAATAGAGTCCGAGTTTTCGAAAATCGGAGTACGTATGACCCGATTAAGGCCCATTGAAGTTTTCAGAAAATTTCAAGTTCAAGAACAGATTTTAATTTCAAGTTCAAAATTCGAATTTCGGGCCTGGAAGGCTAGGCGGGAAATTTCCCGCCAAGCCAACCAAGTCGACAGGCCTGTCGACTTGGCAATCGACTTGGTTGGACCCAAGTCAACTTGGCTGTCGACTTGGTTCAGCCGGGCAGTTTTGCCTGGTGCACCATTTTGGGGTTTTGATTAGGTTTTGGGGCCAGATTCGGTTTTAAGGGCTGAGATTGGAGTTAGGGTTTAATCCTAAGGTTGAAACTAATCCTAATCTCTATAAATAAGCCCCTAACCTAACCCTAAATCATCATTATTCATTCAAGTAACTAAACTATGGCAAAATCATTCCTCTCATGGCCTCCACTCTCTTCATAAAATTCCTAATTCATTTCTATGAGAGATTTTCAATGCATACAAGTGTTTTCAAGCTTGTATGAGTGTCATTAGCTTGCATTCAAGTCAAGTTTCCATATTTACATCATAAAGCAAGGGTTTTGATCATTTTGGCTCAAGGGTTTTTTCTATTGGAGCTTGCATTTTGGGTTTATTTGATTGCATAAGGGCTTTGTCTCAATCTATATATATTTTTGTGTCTTCGTAAGCATTGTAAGCCCTTTTCTACTTTCATATTTAAACTCTAAAGTTAAATGAATGATGCAAGTTGTGTTTGATCATTATGATATGCAAGTTTATCATGTTATGATTGCAAGTATGCCATGTTATGATATGCAAGTTTACCATGTTATGCTATGCAAGTTTGCCATGTTATGATATGCAAGTTTATCATGTTATGTTATGCAAGTTTGCTATGTTATGATATGCAAGTTTGCCATATGATATGCAAGTTATGTATGCAAGTTTGGGTGGATCATTTTACTCATGTTATCATGTTATGCAAGCTTACCTTGAGTATATGAACATAAAGCTTCAAGCTTTATGCTAAAGGTTGCATTTTGGCAACATGTAAGTTATCATATCTCTTATGATAACTTGCATGTGAGGCTAAATGCGAACTTATGGCCATTTCTACATGTCATTTATCACCATGTATCACCAATATGCTAAGTTTGGTTTTATGCATGCTTTTGAGGCCTAAAAATGTAATATGCAAGTATATGAACATATGTACATTTCATACGCCACCATGATTAAACTTGTGGCTTCAACACCTTTATGTCATGATTATGCCAAGTTCCCTCTTTCTATCCTTTATGCGCTATTGCGATATGTAAGCGATGGGATTGCGTTTGGGGTTGGGTAAACTTAAAGGACATAAAAACATAAGAGTGGGAATTTACCTATTAAGTTAGGTCTACCCATTGGGAATTTACCTATTAAGTTAGGTCTACCCAAATGCTTGAAAACTTGTAATATGTTTTGGAAACATAATGGACATGACACTTAGAAAATATAAGTGTCACCAACTCGAGGTTGGGTTGAGTTTGTAGCGTAAACCTACCCGGAACCGACCGGCTTAACTAGTTGCTACAAACAATAGGACCAAATGTGAGAAGTAGGTCATGTTGTACCTTGAACCCGAGGTTAGACCAAGTTGTGGTATAAAGCTACCCGGAACCGACCGGCTTAACTAGTAACCGCAACAAAGTCTAATGTGAGAGGTTAAGGCACATTAATTAATTAATGCTACAAGATGAGGTTAAGTAAATTTGACTTATGACACTTAACCAATCTGAACTCGGTAAAATAACGGGGTTAAGTTAACCTACACTTAACCAATCTGAACTCGGTAACTTAACAGGGTTAAGTTGAACTATACTTAACCAATCCAACTCAGAAAGTTGATAAGGCTGAGAACCAATTTGATACCTGGTCTGGATAAACTAACTTGATTGATAAATTAAACGAACTTGTTTTGCGGATCTGTAGGACCCACACCAAGTTAGGCAAGTCTGTAAATCTGTTATCTGATCCATTAGTCTGAAAACTGATCGTCTGAACTTTGTATGTCTGAACTCTGTTAATAAGTTAATCTGAATCTGATAGTCTGGGACACAAGGGGGAATACTTGTGTCATTTGTTGTTTGGGACCCATATTAGTCAGTAACCCTTTCTGGTATCAAAACTTTGACCCAACTGTAGGTAGGGTCCGGGCATGCTTACTGAACTAATTATAAGTGGTTCATTCTGATAATGGCGATGGGTGTTGATGGTGCGTTCCAACCGGGTCATGTGCGTGCACAGATCCCGATCTGCCTCTAAGGATGTAAGACGCTGTGACATCTGTAAATATGCCTGTGCCAATTGGTTCCCACTTTAGGGAGTGATACACCCTATCGTGGGGCCGACACAGGGTATTTATGTATTAGGGAGCCGATCGCTTGGGTAGGATTTAGGGTACACTTAGCTCTGTCTGATTCTGTTGGTACCGTTTGTTTTGTTGGGTGGTGACACCCGTCTGTTTCTACGTGGTACCGTCTGTTAGGGTGGTAAAGGCTCATTATTGTTAGCATTCCGTTTTTGTACTTTATCTGTTAGGGTGGTAAAAGCTCATTTTTCCCAAACTCTATCTCTGTATGGACCATTCTGTTCCGTCCTGTTTCGATGTAAACATTGGGGTAACACCTAATCCTGTTATACTAGAATTGGAATCAAGAAGTTGGATCTTGATTTAAGTCAAACACCTGACACTGGGCCAAGTTTAGGCCAAGGGGTAAATCCTTGTTTATACATGACATGTTAGAATGCTGGTACACCTGTGGTGAAAAACCTTAAACCTGATTATGCGATGACACCTTTATCTACCTTGTTAGTTAATCATCATGCTAGTATGTTGTTATCCTTATGTTCATCCCTGCTTCTCATGCCAGTTAACTTTATCAGTTTACATTGATTGTAGTAGGGCTTACTCAGTCTTTTTGACTGACCTGTTTTTCTTTCGCCTCTTTTCTTCCGTTCCCCCCCCCCCCCCAGGTTCTCAGGGTGGGAATATTGGAGCTTAGCATGGATTTCTGATCGCTTACTTGTGGGATTTTAACTCATGTACGGTCCTGACATGAAGCTGGCTATGGTTATCACTTATTTTGGGGATAGTACTTATGTATTTCAGTTTTTCAGTGATGTTTTTTTTATCTAGACTTGTGTATTTGGAAAGTTGACATTATGTTGTACCAGACTTGTTTTGAAATAGTTTGAAATCTTCCATTGTTTTACTTATCTTATTTACTCTGTTTACATATATACATATGTTCTTGTTCTGCCTTGATATATCATTATGCATGTTCACCCGATTCAAACGCCCCTCCAAAGTCAGAGTGCTTGCAAGAGCCACCCTGGCGGAGGTGGGGTGTTACATTTTGTATCAGAGCATATGGTTTACGAGAAGGAACAAAAAGGTTTTTAAAACTTTTGGAAAACTATTTTCAAAACCAAGTATAAAGTATTTTCCAAAGAAAAGTCTAGTTTATTTTAAAAGGCTATTCCCCAAAAAGCCGTTAGCAAAATTCCTTCGTTTTTTTTCTCCATTCTGAATCTGTCTTTTTCTTCGTTTTCAGTATGGCCGATAACTTTGCTATTCCGGAGGGAGTACACGTACATGTTTGGTATAGGAGACTTTTGGAGGCTAGGGCGACAGAAGCCGGCCCCGCAGATGTTCCTCCTCCTCCTCCTCCGGTAGTTAATGTTCCCCCTCCTCCTGTCGCCGATGTTCCTCCTCCTCCTGTCACTGAGGTTCCTCTTCCTCCTCCCCCTCAGCATCCTCAAGCTGACTTCGCAAAGACTTACAAAGATTTCAAAGCAATGGGTGGCAAGAACTTTCAAGGCACTGAGACTTTTGTAGAGGCCAGAAATTGGTTGAAAGAGACCGAGGATTTATTTGCTATCTTTGGGTTAGACGATCAAAGGAAGATCTTGTTGGCAGTTTGGCTTATGAAGGATGAAGCCGCTTATTGGTGGGAAGTCACCAATGGTACTAGGCCTGTTGAGACTTGGGCCGATTTCAGGACAAGATTCGGGCTTAAGTTTCTGTCTTCTGCTGAAGAGAATTTGCAAATGGAGAGGTTTATTGCTTTGAAGCAAGGAGACATGTCTTTCAAAGAATATGTGAACAAGTTCAATCAGTTAGCTCGTTTTGGCTTGGATATGGTGAGTACTACTCAGAAGAAGGCTCTTCGTTTTGCTAGAGGATTGAATGAGCCGTTACAGGAGTTAGCTATGTCTCATGTGCCCATAGGGGCCACGTTTGAGAGTTTGGTAGATATGGCCCTACTCAATGAAGAGAACAAGAGTGCAAAGAAGGAGGTCAAGGTGAATGAGTCTCAAAACAAGAAAACGGGGCCCAAAAAGGAAATGCAAAAGAAGGAGGAGAAGTCTGAAGATAAGAAGGAAAAGAAGTGCTTTACTTATGGAAGCTCAACTCATCTAAACAAGGATTGCAGAAAGAGGAAGGGCACTTGCTTTAACTGTGGAGAGATGGGACACTTCACTAGGGACTGCCCGAAGAAGAAAGGGACTACATCGGAAGGAACGGTGAATACTCGCATGGCGAGTGAATAGATTAGGGCTAGAATAATTTGTCTATAGGATGTTTAATTTTCCTTGTCTGATTTTCAGTTTGAAACTCTTTTTCTGGTATTTTGATTCTGTAATGGAAACTCGGTACTTTAATGCTAGTCTTGCTTCTGATCTGGTAATAGTCTCAAACTCCCTGAGAGTTATAACTCATCTGTTTGTGATAAATTGGGGTTTGAGAGTATCTGTGTTGGGAATGAGGGTGACTATGACGAATACATTCTGGGTTTCTACCATGCTTAGTTTCCTAAGAATCATTTGGGGAAATCTGATCTGTACTAGTAGTCTGTAAGTATATGTACCAAGTTTTTGTTTTATCTGTACTCGCTTCCATCACTCGACTGTATCTTGTTGAGATAGGAATCCTATGGGTGTAAACATGTGTTTGAGACATGTTATGTTTGATGGTTGCAAGTGGATGCAAGTGGTTGCTAGTGGTTGCTCGTGGATGCATAAACACACACTAGGCACTAGATCGGCTTGAAATACACTCTCATATTGCATATGGACGTGTGTACATTTTTTCTTATGGTTGCAAGACGGTTAATTCAGCACATGGATGTTGCATATGGACGAATGTTTGTGCACACATATAGTATTATATGATTAGGACTATTTGCATACATAATGGATTCATTTCACTAACATACTTTGCATTGATGATCTTTGCATTAGATAAGAACATATACACACACCTTTTGCGTATGTTCATACCGTATTAGAATCTTTAAGGACAATGATTGCTCGTGAATGATGATTTGAGTAGATGGATGATGGATGGTAGGATGCGTTCTTCCTAACTTGGAGATTTCGAGGACGAAATCCTTTAAGGAGGGGAGAATGTAACAACCTGTATTTCTGATAACCTGTTATAACGTAAATCGAGGCAGAATTTAATTCTAAAATCTGAATCAAGGGAAACAGGCTATGCCATTGCGTTTGTCTCGGAAAAATACGCGAAATAGAGTCCGAGTTTTCGAAAATCGGAGTCCGTATGACCCGATTAAGGCCCATTGAAGTTTTCAGAAAATTTCAAGTTCAAGAACAGATTTGAATTTCAAGTTCAAATTTCGAATTTCGGGCCTGGAAGGCTAGGCGGGAAATTTCCCGCCAAGCCAACCAAGTCGACAGGCCTGTCGACTTGGCAGTCGACTTGGTTGGACCCAAGTCGACAGCCCTGTCGACTTGGCTGTCGACTTGGTTCAGCCGGGCATTTTTGCCTGGTGCACCATTTTGGGGTTTTGATTAGGTTTTGGGGCCAGATTCGGTTTTAAGGGCTGAGATTGGAATTAGGGTTTAATCCTAAGGTTGAAACTAATCCTAATCTCTATAAATAAGCCCCTAACCTAACCCTAAATCATCATTATTCATTCAAGTAACTAAACTATGGCAAAATCATTCCTCTCATGGCCTCCACTCTCTTCATAAAATTCCTAATCATTTCTATAAGAGATTTTCAATGCATACAAGTGTTTTCAAGCTTGTATGAGTGTCATTAGTTTGAATTCAAGTCAAGTTTCCATATTAACATCATAAAGCAAGGGTTTTGATCATTTTGGCTCAAGGGTTTTTTCTTTTGGAGCTTGCATTTTGGGTTTATTTGATTGCATAAGGGCTTTGTCTCAATCTATATATATTTTTGTGTCTTCGTAAGCATTGTAAGCCCTTTTCTACTTTCATATTTAAACTCTAAAGTTAAATGAATGATGCAAGTTGTGTTTGATCATTATGATATGCAAGTTTATCATGTTATGATTGCAAGTATGCCATGTTATGATATGCAAGTTTACCATGTTATGCTATGCAAGTTTGCCATGTTATGATATGCAAGTTTATCATGTTATGTTATGCAAGTTTGCTATGTTATGATATGCAAGTTTGCCATATGATATGCAAGTTATGTATGCAAGTTTGGGTGGATCATTTTACTCATGTTATCATGTTATGCAAGCTTACCTTGAGTATATGAACATAAAGCTTCAAGCTTTATGCTAAAGGTTGCATTTTGGCAACATGTAAGTTATCATATCTCTTATGATAACTTGCATGTGAGGCTAAATGCGAACTTATGGCCATTTCTACATGTCATTTATCACCATGTATCACCAATATGCTAAGTTTGGTTTTATGCATGCTTTTGAGGCCTAAAAATGTAATATGCAAGCATATGAACATATGTACATTTCATATGCCACCATGATTAAACTTGTGGCTTCAACACCTTTATGTCATGATTATGCCAAGTTCCCTCTTTCTATCCTTTATGCGCTATTGCGATATGTAAGCGATGGGATTGCGTTTGGTGTTGGGTAAACTTAAAGGACATAAAAACATAAGAGTGGGAATTTACATATTAAGTTAGGTCTACCCATTGGGAATTTACCTATTAAGTTAGGTCTACCCAAATGCTTGAAAACTTGTAATATGTTTTGGAAACATAATGGACATGACACTTAGAAAATATAAGTGTGACCAACTCGAGGTTGGGTTGAGTTTGTAGCGTAAACCTACCCAGAACCGGCCGGCTTAACTAGTTGCTACAAACAATAGGACCAAATGTGAGAAGTTGGTCATGTTGTACCTTGAACCCGAGGTTAGACCAAGTTGTGGTGTAAAGCTACCCGGAACTGACCGGCTTAACTAGTAACCAAAACAACGTCTAATGTGAGAGGTTAAGGCACATTAATTAATTAATGCTACATGATGAGGTTAAGTAAATTTGACTTATGACACTTAACCAATCTGAACTCGGTAAATTAACGGGGTTAAGTTAACCTACACTTAACCAATCTGAACTCGGTAACTTAACGGGGTTAAGTTGAACTATACTTAACCAAACCAACTTAGAAATTTGATAAGGCTGAGAACCAATTTGATACCTGGTCTCGATAAACTAACTTGATTGATAAATTAAACGAACCTGTTTTGCGGATCTGTAGGACCCACACCAAGTTAGGCAAGTTTGTAAATCTGTTATCTGATCCGTTAGTCTGAAAACTGATCGTCTGAACTTTGTATGTCTGAACTCTATTAATAAGTTAATCTGAATCTGATAGTCTGGGGACACAAGGGGGAATACTTGTGTCATTTGTTGTTTGGGACCCATATTAGTCAGTAACCCTTTCTGGTATCAAAACTTTGACCCAACTGTAAGTAGGGTCCGGGCACGCTTACTGAACTAATTATAAGTGGTTCATTCTGATAATGGCGATGGGTGTTGATGGTGCGTTCCAACCGGGTCATGTGCATGCATGGATCCCGGTCTGCCTCTGAGGATGTAAGACGCTGTGACATCTGTAAATATGCCTGTGCCAATTGGTTCCCACTTTAGGGAGTGATACACCCTATCGTGGGGCCGACACAGGGTATTTATGTATTAGGGAGCCGATCGCTTGGGTAGGATTTAGGGTACACTTAGCTCTGTCTGATTCTGTTGGTACCGTCTGTTTTGTTGGGTGGTGACACCCGTCTGTTTCTGCGTGGTACCGTCTGTTAGGGTGGTAAAGGCTCATTATTGTTTGCATTCCGTTTCTGTACTTTATCTGTTAGGGTGGTAAAAGCTCATTTTTCCCAAACTCTATCTCTGTATGGACCATTCTGTTCCGTCCTGTTTCGATGTAAACATTGGGGTAACACCTAATCCTGTTATACTAGAATTGGAATCAAGAAGTTGGATCTTGATTTAAGTCAAACACCTGACACTGGGCCAAGTTTAGGCCAAGGGGTAAATCCTTGTTTATACATGACATGTTAGAATGCTGGTACACCTGTGGTGAAAAACCTTAAACCTGATTATGCGATGACACCTTTATCTACCTTGTTAGTTAATCATCATGCTAGTATGTTGTTATCCTTATGTTCATCCCTGCTTCTCATGCCAGTTAACTTTATCATTTTACATTGATTGTAGTAGGGCTTACTCAGTCTTTTTGACTGACCTGTTTTTCTTTCGCCTCTTTTCTTCCGTTCCCCCCCCCCCCCCCAGGTTCTCAGGGTGGGAATATTGGAGCTTAGCTTGGATTTCTGATCGCTTGCTTGTGGGATTTTAGCTCATGTACGGTCCTGACATGAAGCTAGCTATAGTTATCACTTATTTTGGGGATAGTACTTATGTATTTCAGTTTTTCAGTGATGTTGTTTTTATCTAGACTTGTGTATTTGGAAAGTTGACATTATGTTGTACCAGACTTGTTTTGAAATAGTTTGAAATCTTCCGCTATTTTACTTATCTTATTTACTCTGTTTACATATATACATATGTTCTTGTTCTGCCTTGATATATCATTATGCATGTTCACCCGATTCAAACGCCCCTCCAAAGTCAGAGTGCTTGCAAGAGCCACCCTGGCGGAGGTGGGGTGTTACATGTACAGCCCAATCAAGATCATCAGTAATCACCCAAACAACGTGAAGACTTCCGGTCTTCGACCATCGTCTTCATCTTCGACTTATCGTCGTATCAGTTATTCAGAATGGGATAAACCCGGTCTTTCCGAATAACTCGCGTATATTTTAAATAAGTGTTACACAAACACAACATATGCCTCATTCCAATTCATCAGTCACTAACCGTAAATTAATCAAGAGAATAATTTCCCAAATATTAACCTCGAAGGCCGAAACCAACATCAGATCAATTTCCAGAAAACCATTCTACTTGGCTAACCGACAGTTAGTTCCTAAATTTCACATTCATAGGGAAAGGTTCCCATTAATTTTATCAAAGATAAATTCTTTAATTTATTCTTTAATCTACTTTTGAATATCAATTCAAACTAGTCGGGATTAGCGAACTTTACCGAAGTAATTGTTTGTTTTAATTTCCCAATCCCAACCTGTTCATCCCATGAAGTAAAACTGGTAATACTTCATATCTAACACTATGGTGTTATCGGTAAATTCAATTACCATTTCACGTTCAAATCTAATTAAAGATTTAACTATCGTCTGGAGCAAAACTGGTGATACTCCATTCTCAATCATTTCAATCTAATTTAAGATTCATTAAAACTCCACTTCGTTTTAATCTTTAACTGGGTTAAAGAATCAGTGTCATTTAAAACACAGTTCACGATAAACCCAAAAATCAATATCAATTCAATTCCAATTAAATATTATTTAATTGGTACACTTCATTAAATCTAAATAAAAAGATTTAATCTTTTCTCTACTGGGTTCAAGAACAGTGTTAGTGAAGACACCATTCACGACAAACCCAAATCACATTTGATATTCAATACAAGGCTCTGAATAGAAAATATATCGGCTTATATTCAATATCAAATTCTACGATTAACAAATGTCGTATTGGAAATAACGATATAAATATATATCTTTCAAATTTCCATAACAACATCTGTATAATCACGAATTCCAACATCGAAAAATTCCGAAGACAATTTCGATTCAGATCCACTCCAATGCAATCATTGGAAATTCTGGTTATTTTTAAAACCCTGTTTAAATTCAATTTATTTATTTAAAAATAAATAGAATTATAATTCTAGTTCAAAACTAGTTCATTTCGATAAAAATCTATTTTTATCTTTTTTAATATGGAGTTTTTCATCCCAATCCTTTCTAAATCATTTCTTATGACTTTACACAAATTATTACTATTTTTAATAGTTTTATTAAGGCCCGTACAGTCGATTTCCATCAACGGTCATCGAACTGCACTTACAGTGACCTTTTTCAAATTTGATTTGGACATAATTCCAAATCCAACGGTTAGATTTCAAATTTCTAATATTCGTTAGAAAGATCTTTTCGATACGAACCCAACGGTTTCGGTTTTAGGAGAATCCGACGGTCGGATCTCCCGCAATATCCGTTCGAAGTCAATGGTCGAAATTCGCGAACTACCGCGGCGCGGCGCGTTCTATTCAGGTCATTATATTATATATATAATATATACTTCATCGATTTCAATTCAAAACGTGCTTTATAAATCGTTTTAAATTCATTTTCAAAACGGTTTCAACTGCATATTCAATTTCAAATCAAAATTGAATATTTCAATTTAAATTCATTTTAAATTCATTTCAAATTGATTTCAATTCAAATTGATTTCTAATTCAATTTCAGTTCGTGTTCAATTCAATTCAATTTCATTTCGAATTCATTTCTATTCAAATTTAATTCAAATTCTTTTATATTCGATTTCAATTCAAATTTATTTATATTCAATTTCAATTCGAATTTATTTATATTCAATTTCAATTCGAATTCTTTTATATTCGATTTCAAATAAAATTCCTTTATATTCGATTTCAATTCGAATTTATTTATATTCAATTTCAATTCGAATTTATTTATATTCAATTTCAATTCAAATTCTTTTATATTCAATTTCAATTCGAATTTATTTATATTCGATTCTTTTCAAAATATCATCTTTTGAAATCACTTTCGATATTCATTATAAAATGAATAAAATCAATATAAATATCGTTCACGTCAAAATGGCGTCAATCCAATCAATACGGCTTCATATATTCCTATTTTCAAATATTCTGTTTCAAATATTTCTTTTTCAAATATTTCTATTTTAAAACTGGAATGAGGCCCAATCAATTACCATATAATGTTAATTATATGGATTTTCTACAACACATGTATATATCAACAACGATGAATAATCAACCATCATCCAAAGTGCATTCTACACTGTATAAGCATCAAATATAAATATTCAACGCTTATAACAGCCTGTCAATCAATCGATCGACATACAACTAAACAATCGGGATTAGTGTACGTCAAATATCATCCCAATACCCGTGTGGGGTTTCAAGCAATCAAACACAGATTTTTATTTGTGCAGTTGGGCGATGTGTAAAATTTATCGTCCCAATCAATGTCCTTCAAATAGGTGTACATAAACAAACCGTCCTGTTTGTAAATGAATATTTATTTATTCACATTCACGTTAAAAAGTATATTTTTAACGATCAAACTATTTTATTCAACCTATGAATATTCTATTCGATTCATTTATTAAATAAAATGTTATCTTTATTTTTCTAACTTATTTTTAGAAAATTTCAGCGGCTTATCGGCACAATACTAGAAACGGGACAAGGCCTAGCCTTATCACCGGTCTAGTGAAGGCCCACGCCATTCACACATCAATCAAATCAATTTCATTTTACCAAACAATTCAATTCAAGCCAAATAATCTAACCAACTACACAACCAAACAATTTAAACAAACAAGCCATCCATGGTCTGTGGATGACGGGTGTCGGGTGCTACTAAACACAGTCTGCATCCTAGTATATATATATATATATATATATATATATATATATATATATATATATATATATATATATATATATAACTGGAAAAAGAAATTGAAGAGTGAGGAGTTCTCACCGAAAGCTATCCAATACCACGACTCTTCATTTAGAGAAATCTTCATCGTTTTCGCATCTTTGTCAACTTCGTTGCCCGTAGCCACTACATATATAAAAATCGAATTTTTACTTCGTTATTCAATATATAAAAATCGAATTTTTACTTCGTTATTCAATATATAAAAATCGAATTTTTAAACCGCTACTCAATATATAAAAATCATATTTTTAAACCGCTTCTTTATATATAAAAAGTATATTTTTATCATGAAGCTATTTATATAAAAATCCGAACTTTTCTATGTAATTTTCTATATATAGATCTGATCTTTGCTACTGATAAAAATCATGTCTTTCGATATTTTCAAAATCAGGTTTTAAAACAACTTTATTTCTATTTAAAAATTTCGCCTTTCCACTTTTAAAATTCTCCTCCTTTCACTTTTAAAGAACTCGCCCTTTCATTTTTAAAGAACTCGCCCTTTCATTTTTAAAGATCTTATTTTTATAACTTCATCTTCATGTTAAAAATCACTACTTTATCATATTAAGAATCAATTATTTTTAGTTTAAAAATTCATATCTTCTTGTTTAATAAAATTCCTATCTTCTTGTTTATAAAATTAAATAGAAAATTGATTTTATGAACTAAAACTGTTAATGAAAAATCAAATTTCTAAAGTAAAATACTAAAAGGAAAACTCACAGTATACGGCGAGGTGGGGGGGTTGTCCACGTCATCGCAGGGGGTAGGGGGCGCGTCGGAGTGCGGTCAAGGGGCGACGTCGGGCTTGGCTGCGGTGGTAGGGGTGAGGGGTTCGCTGCTTCGATTCGGCGTGGGTTTTTTTGGGCGCACGAGAGGGAGCAGTGCTGAGAAGGAGGGGGATCGGTGGGAGGGGGTTGGGCGAGGTGGGGGGGCTTCAATCGACGCGGCAGCGGCGTCGTGGGGAGGGGCGGCGGTCCTCCGCTGCTCTCTCTTCCTTTTTTTCCTTTGTAATTGATTTCTGTAAAAGCGGATCGGGGAAATGTGTACGGGGGAGGGGTCAACGGTTTAGAGAGAAAGGGGGAATATTTAATTTATATATTATATTTTTTTCTTTTTCCAAAAAGCAACTTTTATTTCCGACCTCGAAACGAGGCCCACCGCCTGTCGTCCATAGCTAATTACCCCCATTTCGAATACAATGGGATATGTATCGTACGCTGATTCGAACGTTTCGATCAGTATCCGTTAAAATCAACATATAACTCTATATATGGAATTTGAACGCACATTTCAATTTACCGGGGTCACATACGAACTCTATAAATTGCAGAAAATTATTTTCTAGCTTCGTATTGACGATACGGTCCTAACAAAACTAGTTTCGTCGAATTCTGAGACTGTTTGAAAAATGGTCATTTTCCAGTCGATTAAAATCAACTGAAACTGGTCAAACGCGTTTTCCTTTGCCACGCTCACATATTGATTCGAAAAATTATGAAAATTGGAACCTAGCAATAACTTTACATCACGGACCCAACAAAAGTGGTTTCATCGAAATCCAAGGTCGTTTGCAAAATGTCTATTTTTAAGGGCCTGAATTCCATAGCGACTATTCAGAATTTTCAACTGGACATATCTTTTGTTTCCCGCTATGAAATTTCGAATTTTCGGATTCGTTGGAAAGATATTCACAAATATGTCCTAATGTTTTTGGTTTCACTAAAATCCAGTTTATTTTGCACCCGGTACATTCAATTGAAGTTTGAAATCGAATTATCGAACTACCACGCCATTTTCAATTCCTTTTATAATTATTTATATTCTAACGACGACGTATATGATATATACGTTCGAATTCTATTCAAAATAAATTTCTCGTCGATATTATTTAAAATAATTCATTTTAAATAATCAAAATTCGCTAAAATTGCCTAAATAAAAATTTTAAACTGGCCCAGATTTTCGGGTTGTTACATTACGTCTTTTGAATTTTGTTATAAAGAATAATTCTGAACATAATAAATAAAACACTTAAGTATGTAAATATTTAAGATAAAGATCGTACCGAGGCCGCTTTACTTTTCTTCTTTGATCCACGCCTTATATGTTTAGTTCATGTTTCCAGAGATCGCCATTAAAAGATATATGAACAGAGATTGCATAAGAAATTTTTATTTCACTCTTAATGCTTACAACTTTTTTTACAAACTTGGATGCCCCTTCTTACAAGATATGGGTGCCATTTATAGCTATATGCACCCGGTTACACACATAAAATAAACACACAGCTGTCTACATACAGCTAATAATATTACAGCATATATTTAAACTACTAATTTTTTTATTCTACCATGTGTGCTCGTGGGTAATATTATATCTTAAAGTATCTTCCCACTATGAAGCTTCGTGGAGAATAATATGGAATGTCTTTCCACGTATGTCCTTTGTTTAGGTATATCAATTAGTGCTTGTCACATTATAGCTTTCCACCAATTAGTGCTGTCACATTATGTCGGGGATTTCATTTCTATTTCTTTGCTACTTGTAGATCCATTGTCTTTTGGAAGCTTTGTTTGTAGTTTTTTGTAGATATTTATGGTGTTGGGCCTGGGATGAAAGATGTCAAAAGGCCTATATTCTGGGCCAAATTCTTCTATTTGTCTTGATATGTATATCTTTGTTACTTGTGATTCTGCATATAACTTGAAATTTGTTTTGTCTGTGTTGTCCCAATTTAGGTTTCTTCCTATTATGTAGGCACGATACCTTTCATAATGTTGTTGTTCATTCATTTTTGGTGTAGACTTATCTGTTAGCTCTGTATGTTCTTCCCAAATCGGAAAATCTAAATCAAAGTTTTCTGCTTTGATTTTGGTTATATGTCTTGATGGGTCTATTATGTCATTTCCATAATGAGGAGGGACTGTTGTAATCCCAAGATGTAGTTCTGTATCAAGAATCTCTGTGAAATAATCTGTGATTGAATTGAGCGGTTCTAGCAAATCTGTCTGATGTCATCCATTTAGGCATAGTTCTTTGATGAATCCGTAGTTCAGTAAAGTGGCAGGATCCAGAGTGAATTTGTTGTGTATTAGATATTTGTATTGTGAGAGTCTCAGGCTTATAAGCGGCATGGATGCAATTATAGTGCACCTGCAATCTGTGGAAAAATCTTTACAATCTGTAAATTGTTTTGTACATGGGATATTTTGGTTTTCTATTATTTCCCATGTAATCTTAAACCCAGGGATTTTCTGTGTAGAGATCATTGTCAATAATGAATAGATTTCTTTGTATGTGGTGGCATTTTTCTCTTTTGTGGTCTGTAAGAAATGTATTTCTCTGTTGAAGGTTTCAGGAAAACAGATTGTCTCTTTTTTTGTTTGTGTTGGAGTAATCTGTGGAATACGACCAAGCTAGACCATTTTTCCCTTTTGTAATTCTTTGGCTGTTATTGTTGCAAATGATGTCTTGGGCCTCAGGCTCAATTCTGTAGGGGTTAAGTCTTCTTGTTTTATGTTTACTCCTGAAGCTATAATTTGTAATTGTTTGATGCTATCTAAGACTATGTAGTCTTTTCCAAGCTGTTTTTCTATAGCTTCCTTTGCTGTCTCATAATTATAATAACCTTTGAAAATTGGTATCCCATACCTGGGGAGTTGTTCAAGTTCTTTTAGTCTTGGTATCATTTCTTCCCAAGAGATATATATGCCTGCACTTGGTCCATTAAACATGCCATAATGTGTGAATTTCTTTTTCTCTTTGTTTGTGAACATGTCAACAAGAGTGTATAAGATACTGAGTTTTCTACTGTTGTCTGCTCCTGTTGTGGATAAGTTCCATATGTTGTCGCATATAGACTGTTGTTCTTCAGTTAGATGGAAATTTGTGTTGAATCTGTTTTGTTTGTATGTCTTCAGAAATAACCCGCTATTTGTCATTGGTTTTGTGTGAGACATTTTTTTTTCGTCTTCCCTGTTTAAGAATCACAATCTTCAAGAATATCAATAAACAGTCTTGATAATTTATGTGGTAGTATATTTAAGTTACCTTTGATATGTTCCCAAATGATTTGGGCACCACAATTTAAAACTGCATTTTTGAACTTTAACCATCTGTTATTTATTATGCTTTTTTCTTTTTTATTATTTGCATATTTTACTATGGATTCACAGTCTGTTCTGATTGTTATTACCTTTTGTGATATTATGAAAAGCCTGAATGATTCTAGAATATATATTATTGCTAGTATTTCATAGTCTAATGAAGTCATATAACCCTTTTCTTTATATGTTCTTGAAGTGTATCTACAAAAATTTTCAGTAGATTTAGGGTCTGTTTTGTGTTTTCTACTTAATAATATTCCTCTCCATCCTAAGGAGGAGCCGTCGGTTTCTATGATTAAATAGTCAGTGGATAAAGGTAAGGTTAATGTTTTTAGATTTTTTGCTAGTTCTTTTACCTTTTGGATTTGTCTTATGTCTTCATTATTAAATTCTCTTTTGCCTTTGGGGCTTGCTTTATTATATAAAGGTCCAGTGTATTTGGATAAATTTTGTATGAATGGTCTAGCATAATTTATTAATCCTAAAAATGACTGTAATTGTTTTAAATTTTCTATTTTATCTGGAAATTCTAATATTTTCCTGGATATATGTGGTTGTAATTCTATTTGTCCTTTTCCTATTTTTACTCCTAGGAAATCAATTGTATTTTTAAATAATTCAATCTTTCTTTTAGAAATTATTAGTCCATGGGTTTCAAAAAGTTTAAATACTGTATATAGATGTGAAATGACTTCTTTTTTTGTTTTTGAAAAAACTAGTATATCATCTATATATACGCATGTAAATTTAGTACAATGTCTAAAGATATTATCCATTTTTCTTTGGAATATTTGTGGAGCATTTTTTAGTCCAAATGGCATGACGAGCCATTCATAATGTCCTTCTAAACAAGTGAAGGCTGTCCAAGGTATTGATTCTGGATGCATTTTTATTTGCCAAAATCCCGATTTTAAATCAAACTTGGAATACCAATAGTTATTCTGTATTTTATTGATTAGTACATCTTTATTTGGAATGCAGTATCCGTCTTCATTTGTATTGTCATTTAATCTTGTGTAGTCCATAACCATCCTACTTTGTCCTCTTTTTCTTTCAGATTCTTTTTGTACTATAAAGGCTGATGTTCTATGTCTAGAATCCGTCTTTCTTATAATTCCTAATTCGTTTAAAATGTCTATGTGCATTTTGAATTCTTCCATCATCCAGTTATCATATTTGGGTGATCTAGTTTTGATTGTAATATCTGGATTAATTATATCTAGTTTACAATAAATAGAATCTTTTTTCCAATATTTTAATGGTTTTTCTCCAATGATTTCTAATTTTTCAAGTTTGCTAATAATTTGGTTTATGTCATCAGTACTTAGTAAAATTTTACTTAATTTGTTTGGGTTTATTAAATCTAGAGTAAGTTCTAAGCTTTCTTCATCATATTTTATTTCTTCATTTTCTGCATTAGTATTTGTTAGTTCGTTTTCTTTTATTAGTAAATTGCATTGTCCTGGTGCTGGGCAATTGCAATTTTTTTGTCTATTATCTTTGTTATTTACACCATGCTTTTCTATTGCATATTCTGATAGTATTGGGGTTAATGTAGTCTTTTTTGAAATTTGTAAATAATCTTTGTTAAATGAAAAAGATCCATTATCACTTAATAAGAAATCTAATCCTATAATTAGTTTTATTCCATCTAAGTTAAGTTCTAGAACCCATACTTGTTTTATATTATATTGTGGTGACCATTCATCACAAGTATTTGTAAAACTTACATTTATGTTTTTTATTATATCTGTACATATTTTTGTAGTTCCGTCAAATTGCATACTTTGTTTTGGTTTTTCTGCTTTCGTGACATGTTTTAGAGGTATTATACTAGAACATATAGTTGAACTAGTAGCTCCTGTATCTATAAATGCTAAAAAAAATATTTCAGTTCCTTTTATATTTACTTTTGTTGGGACTCTTAATTCTTTCAAATTTCCTGTATTGCATATTAATGGAATATTGATTGGTATATCAATATTGTTTAGATTATTATCTGTGATTAATTCTTCTTCACTAGTTGTTATTTTTCCTTTATCAATATTATGTATTTTTATTTCCACAATTTCTAAATCAAAATTATTTATCCTTTCTTCTAGGATTTTTATTCTTTCTTCGTTTATCTTATTTCTATCTGTATATATTATCTTGTTTTCTCTTGGTGGTTCTATGTTAAATTTATTTTTTGCGCAAATTTGACATATTTCCATGGTACATTCTGTACATTTATACCTTTTGTCAAATGCAGGATACCAAGGACAAAATTCACATTTTGTTGTATCTGTTCCCATTCTAAATTTAAAGTTATGGGTACATATATCTTTATTAACCATATTAAACATATATTCATTTGGTGTGTTTTCTTCAAAATTTGTTAATTCATTAATTAGTGTATAATTTGCTGAACTTATTTGTTCTTCTTCTTCTAATCCTTCTAGAGATACTATTGAATATATTGTTGATGTTTCTGAGATATCAGAAGCAATTTCTAGTAAGTCTTCTTTAACTGAATCAACAAGATTTGATTCATGTGTATAAAGATTATGTTTTTTGGGACATGAAGAGGATAAATGTCCTGTTTGATTACATGCAAAACATGTAATGGTATTTGTATATGTTTTTCTAGGGTTGTATTTCCTAACATGTTTTTCTTTATTTAGATAAGGTTTTCTAGCATTTGATTTTCTAAGATAATATTTTTTAGCATATCTTTTCTTAAATTAGGGTTTATTATCTATTTTGTAATTTCTTGTCCCATATTGTTGTAGAGTATATATTTGTCCACAAAATCCATAGTTTTTCTATTTTAACTCTCTTTGGATTTGTATATACGTACATTTCTTTTTTAATTCTAAAATTATATGCGTTATTCTTATTCCTATGTTATCATATCCTTTAGGAAGATTTTTTGGTTTATCTTGGTAACATTCTATCCAAGACCTATGTATTTCTTTTCCCAAATCACCTGGTAATTTGGAAAACAATCTATTTCCTATTTCAGTACTGTAATAATTTCCTGAAATAGTTGCATAATGTAAAAATTCTTTTAAGAATTTTATTATGTATTTCCAATCTAGTAATTGGATTTGTTCAAGGTCACGCATAGCCTCTTGTTGTCTAATAGTTGTTCCTGTATTTACATCTCTTCCTGTTATTATCCTATGTATTGAATAGGCAAAATTATATATATTGCTTCCTTGTGCTACTAGAACGTTTATTTCATCTGGAAAGTTTTTCTTATATGCTTCCCATATAGCTTTAGCTATGTCACCTAAGTAATTTTCTGCTATTCTTATCATTTCTTCACCAGAATTAATATTCTTATGTCTTGCTGTATAGTCTCTTGCTATAGCAGCAGTCCATTGTTCTAGATAAGTATCTAGCAGCTGTGGATAACATTCTGTTACATTTAGGATGACTGAGTTATTTTTGAAAAAGGACGTTTCATTTGGTATTCTTTTTCCAGCTATTCTTATATTTTTATTTTCATTTGTGTATGGTTCAACTTATTGTCTAGGTGGTTGTCCTACATCGTAAGGCATTAGTTGGTCTTGATTTCTATTTGGATATGTTATTCCTGAACTAGCAGTTTGTTCATGGTCAACTAGCTCCATGTGTTCAGTGAATTCTGATATTATATCTTCTAGAATACTGTGTTCTATGGTTTCTTTATTGTCTCCTCTTGTATCTTCTAAGAAATCATCAAGATTATGTATTTCTCTTGTCCTTATGTTATTCTCGTCATCTATGTAAACAAATGTATTTTCATTTATTTGGTTTGTTGACCTTAACGTTTGTTCTAATTCATATATTTCAGATGGTTCAAGAACCATCCCTAATTCTTTTGGGTATATTATTTTATCCATTTATTCTTTTGTTTAATTCTTCTGTTTCTTCATCAGTTTCAATTTCTTGTTGGTTTGATGGTCCATAGTCTCTGAATCTTATGGACATGGATTTATCTAAATTATTATATGTTACAACATCATTTGGTTTTAATGTTGTTGTTGTGTTATTAGGATTTTCTATTTTCCATTCATAACCAGCAAGAATAGAAGAATCTATTTCCATTGGTTTTATAAAACTTATTCCTGTGGAGTTTAAGGTTTCTATTGCCTTATCTAATCTTATTTTTATTTTTGGTGTATATCTGGACATACATTTTCCCAAAAATGTTATATCTAATAAAATATTTTTTCCTATAAAGTTTTCAAATCCTTTGGATTGTATTATTATTTTTATATGTTTGTAAAAATCATTTATTGTCATACTAAAATTTGGAGCTATGTAAACAGTACCTATATTATTATTCATATCTACTTCCATCATTCCAAATATAGCTTTATCCATATCTTGGTGTCTATCATCAATTAGTATTAACAATAGTTATGTTCCAACTTTTTGTCTAACTAATCCTCTTATGCCTATGACTATTAGTCCTAAGTGGATTAATTTATATTTCTGGGATTTTAGTTGTTTTATAGTGATAGAATTCAGACAAGAAAGAGAGGAGAGAGACAAAGCAATGAACATTAGAAGACTACATTTTATTGATTTTCTTGACCCTATTACAATAGATATTCTTCCTACTTATAGGAGTGCTCTGGATAAGAATAGTCCAAAACGTATTTGGTCTAATTGAATACAATACCAAATATACCTCACACTTAATACAATACCAAATACACCTTACACTTAATACAATACCAAATATAAGGTAAGGTATTCAATTGTCCTTATCATCAATATTAACTCATTGGTAATATCTTTCCTTAATATCTCAACACCCCCCCCCCCTCAAGATGGAGCATGCGGATCACAAATGCCCATCTTGGATTGCATCTTGTATAGCATCACGAACAAAATGACAGTCAGCTTCAAACTTCCATACGCCGTCAGCAACTCTTCACTTTTAACAAACGGTTTTTAAAGTGGACCAACCACTCAATAATGGTTTTTAAAGTGGACCACACTCAATAATGGTTTTTAAAGTGGATCACACTCAATGATGGTTTTTAAAGTGGACCACACTCAATAATAATGGTTTTTAAAGTGGACCACACTCAATGATGGTTTTTAAAGTGGACCACACTCAATAATAATGGTTTTTAAAGTGGACCACACTCAATATTAATGGTTTTTAAAGTGGACCACACTCAATATTAATGGTTTTTAAAGTGGACCACACTCAATATTAATGGTTTTTAAAGTGGACCACACTCAATAATGGTTTTTAAAGTGGACCACACTCAATATTAGTGGTTTTTAAAGTGGACCACACTCAATAGAGGTCAAAGGTTTTGATTTTGAAGGGGATGGAGTAGCTTTGTTTGATGAGGCAGTTTGTGCTAGTTTATGGGATGGTGAAAACTTTTGGGTATCACGAGTTCGCAACTGTGGTGGAGGACTTTGGTGTGTGTAGTGAAGAATTTGAGTTTCTCAGAGGATGTTGATGGAAGAGTGGATGACCTGCGAGAGCGAGGATGATGGCAGGTCCTTTTTTTTTGGGTTACAATGAGTTGTTCTTTCGGTGGGTGATGAAGCAATGGCAGCTGGTTGATGTATGTCTTTTTTTGATGGAGAGGGGGCTCTGAATCGAACTTGGGTTGGATTTTAGGATGTGGCAGAGAAGCGTGGGGTTATGGTGGTTGAACTGACGATGTTGTGATGGTTTTGTGGGTTTGAACTGATCGGGACTGGATTTTTGATAGAAATTAAGGCGGAGCTGAAAGGAAGTTTGGCAGAATTGGTATGTGGAAAAGATCAAGTTTAGGAAGGAAGAGTTGGAGAATTATATTAGAGAGAACTGGAAAATGACAGTCGATAGAAAATAGCAAGAGGAAGGCTAAGACCACTCGACGGTGCTGCACTGGCTATAGGGACTGCCGACTTTTTTTTTTTTAATATATATATACATATCTCTCTCCTTCTCCCCCTGCTCTGATACCATGATAGAATTCAGACAAGAAAGAGAGAAGAGAGACAAAGCAATGAACATTAGAAGACTACATTTTATTGATTTTCTTGACCCTATTACAACAGATATTCTTCCTACTTATAGGAGTGCTCTGGATAAGAATATTCCAAAACATATTTGGTCTAATTGAATACAATACCAAATATACCTCACACTTAATACAATACCAAATATACCTTACACTTAATACAATACCAAATATAAGGTAAGGTATTCAATTGTCCTTATCTTCAATATTAACTCATTGGTAATATCTTTCCTTAATATCTCAACATATAGCCTCTTGTGACATTAAACTTATTATTTGTTGTGTTCCATCTGGGATAGAAAGTATTTCTTCCCTATGGTGTCTGTATAGTCCTGTTACTGTTGTAAATAGTCCTGTTCTATAGATTTCCCTAGGATTTAAAAAATTTAATTGGTTGTTGGAAAATATTTCTATGTCTTTGTCTAAGTCAATTATTTCTTCTAATTGAGCTTGTGTATTATTAGTTCTTCTTAACATGTTATCAATCCAACCTGTGGATGATAAACTATTTGATTCTGTTGGTCTATCTGTTATTGTCCTAGATGGTCCTGTAAAAGATAGTCTTCTATTATTCATATTTGGTCAAATTTTTTTATACATAAGGAAATTAATTTTAGTTTTTCTACTTGTAATATGTGTTGTGGGATCATTTGGTCCTAAATTCATCTTATGTAAGCTTTCTGTAAGCTTAGTTATTTCGTATTCTTGTTCTTTACCATTTTTGTCTATATCAAACATTTGTTTTTGGACATTGTCTATTTTGTTCGGTATTTGAGTTAGCATGGCTATTATTATATTATTTTGCAATATTTGTATCTTATCACTTTTTCCTGAAACTTCATCTTTGTTATATCCTACATTTATATTTGGGTCTGCGAACTTGTAGTTTGCTTCTACGAATTTAACTGCTTCTTAATAATATTTGTTTTCGTAACTCATTAACTTAATATTAAGTTTTTTATTTCTTCTAACATTTTTTCAATTTGTTGTATCTGTAAGTCAAATTGTTCTTTTAAATTCATTATTTATTCTTTAGAATGTATTTCAATATCTTTAGGCTTATTTTCTTTTATTAAATTTTTGAGTTTTATAATATCATTTTTATTGGGGAACACTTTTAGTTTTATAACTTTAAATTTTTCTGTGAGTTGTTTAAGGGTTATTTCAAAACAGTCTATTTTATGTAGGTTAGTTTTCAAGTAATCTTGGTTATTTGATATTTGTTTTAGTAATTTATTTTTCTCAATTATTCCTTCAAGGACTAATTGCATCAGGTTATAGTGTTTTTCATTATAGAGATTTAAATTTTCACTTAATTCTATAATTAAATCTGTAATTGTGTTCATATGTTCGGATTATGAATGTACTTTATGTGTATACTTATTATCCTTTATATAACATATGTGTTTTTGTTTGTCTAAGGTAATAACCTTTTTATTTGGATTGCTTACTTCTAAATTCGAATAGCTGAATTTTTTATAATTCATGTTTTATTTTGTATTGATTGGGCCAAGTAATCTTTTAAGCTCTGCTACCAATAAATAGGACAGATATGAATAAGTAAAATAGATATAATGATTTGTAAAAACCTTGTGCATAGATATAATGATTTATAAAAACCTTGTGCACAGACCATGGTATATGAAATCCAATTCTTCAAGGAAATAAGATTTAGTCATTTCATGTAATGGTATATCCAGCATATCTAGCGTTTCTACTACATATGCTACAGTACCAATTAAATATAAAGTCATATCTATAAATAGTTCTAAGATATATATATATATATGGCAGGTTCAATGGCACCCCAAATAATGAGCACCCCTTTAGCCTACCACTTTTCCACCACACATTTCCTGTCTCTCTCCTCTCCTTCTCATTACACTCATTCTCTCACCTACCACTCACTTTCTTTAATATAAATAAGAGGAGGAAATTATGGGACATTTGGGGTGCTACATTTTTGGGGGCTCCTTGATCCTATCCCTATATATATGTGTATATATATATATAACATGTACGAAAGTAACGCATCCATGCATTAGTACAAAATGGTTTGAAAAAAAATGTAAACATGCCAACTTTCTAAGCTTTCTAAACAAAATGTATACATGTGTCTTTGATATCAAAATGAACGCATGCATGGAAAAAAATTAAATGGAACATGGACGCATGGTTTAAAGTGAAGTAAATGTGGACACTTACAAAATAAAAAAAATAAATGGGTAGTTTGGTATAATGAAAAAAAGGGGTTTTGCGGACCAAGAATGTTTAAAAAAATATGAGGGACCCAAATATGAACACTTCGAACTCAATTGACTTTGTTTCAAAAATGAACTGCACAAAGCTTTTTGCAATCTCAACGCGAACCGAACACCGAAACTGACAAACGAATACATTGCGCTAATCGGTACGACAAGACAGACACGACGGTATAAAATTTGCAGTGTCAGGATGCTCCGTTCAAAAAGGCATTACAAACCCCTTTTAAAAGGAAAAATGGCACGAGAAAACAATTAAACGAAGATCAAAACGACCGAATTTTGCGAAACGAATTTTATCGTTGGATTTGTGACAACAAATAGAATATCTTTCATGTTTGTCCGAACGGGTTTCGAAGAGATTTTACCGTCGCTAAAATTTGAACTATTAGGCACAGCCTTGCACTGAAAAATGCGCGATCGACAAACATTCAAATTTTCTGATGAAATTTATGCAGCCACTACGTCTTACTGTACATATTTCGAATTTCAAATCCTTGTTATGAGAAATTACAAAATATTATGAAATTTAAAATATAGATATAGTTTTTTTATTAATATTGAAAACAAATGATACAGTACGAGTTTACTATTTAAATTAAACTATAAGAATAAATTCAAATTCAAATAAATAAACTCGATTTTATCTATATACTAAATAAGATCGAAATTTAAAATATTATTAAAATATATTCATATCAAATCAAATTCATTCGTTATATAAAAGCCAAAATAAATTTAGTTTTTAATTCAAAATCAAAATATTTACAAAAAAACTAAGTTTTAAACGAATAAAATGAAACAAAAATTTTTAATTTAAATTAAATAATTAAATAAAAATATGCTTAAAATTCCAGATTGTTACAAATTTCCTTGAACTAACCGAATTTGAATTTTAATCGTAGGTGGGTTTCTAATCCCAAGAACTTCGGTTGGGACACTAGCGTTTTGATCGAACTCGAATCCGAGCCTCGATAGCATTGAATTCAAACTATTGAACTCGAGGTTCGAGGTTTAGGGGAGTTCGATTTCATGTTAATGGAGGTGGAGAGCTGCAAAGGAAAAGAAGTAGGGGAGAAGAAGAAGATGAGGGAGAAGAGGCAGCACATCGTATTGTTTCCCTGGGGATGCGAGCCATCGCATTCGATGGTGTGACTCTTCGCATCAGAGAGATGCGATCTCTCGCACCCGAGGGATGCAGCTTCTTGCACCTGAGGGATGCGAGATTTCACATCTGATGGGTGCGAGATTTCACATCCGAGGGATGCGAGTCCTTGCATTCGGGGGATGCGAGACATTACCCTCCGTAGGGATGCGACGCGAATTGAAGCATAGGATGCGAATTTTTCGTGGAAAGGAAGAGGGACGCTAGGTTTTGAGCGAGAGCAGTGTAGGAAAATTCTAGGTCTTAGGGGATACGATTTTCGCATCCTTGGGACTTAATAAATTTTAGGCCTTTCTAGTTTGGGTGCATCCAATTATTCCCACTGAAAATTTTGAATCCTGGGCACTTTAGTCGTCGGACTTACATTGTTTTCACGACGTTTCGTGATTGGACATGACTTGGATTTTGCACATAGAGTTTAGAGAATATACTCCGACTATGGAGACAAGACTAGACTTTCGAACTTTAGATTCATTTCCCAGTTCTAGTCACGACCTAGTCGCGACTCAATGTGAATCTGACGATGTTGGTCGATGATGACAATGACTACAGTTTTAAGAAATAGTAATCATCGTCGTGTCCTGAATTCATTTATTATAACCGTATCAGCATTGCACTTCACCACATGTACATGTTAGTTTACACCAACACTAGGAGTACAGGTTTACAGTGTGATGTCTAGTGCAACTATATTAAAGGTATAACTTAGCAATGGAGACAAGATCATCCAAGCAACAACAGATTTTAGAAATTGAAGCTTCTCAGCACTCGTCATCCCGATCTAGGTCAACTAGTAATTCTAGTTCCGGGGACAACAAGCTTGAGGCTTCTGGAAAGTCCACCCCTTCCCAGCTCATAGGTTCACAAAAAGCGCCCGACCAGGGTTCGCAATCGAAAGATTCGCGACAAATGGCCGAGCACCCAACTTAACCGTCGATGTTGGAAGTGACTGCTGCAACTAAGGAGAACCTTGAGGAGGATGAAAATGCAGATATTGATGAGGGAGACACCATAGAGGTGCCAGATATGATGGCAGATGTCGTCATAGTTGATAACCCACCGGATTTAGTGCCTTCGTATTTGGATGAAATTGCGCTGAGGTGCATTTGTACAAGATTCAACATATCTTGGGAAGAATTTACGTCCCCCAGAAGAAGGACAGCGCACACGCACCTCCGGAAGGGTACACTGCTTGGAAGAGGTTTATGTGTACCTTTGGATGTGTGCCACCAGCTTGCGACTTTATCTGAGATATGCTGCATCACTGTCATCTAGCGTTAACGCAGCTTCATCCGAATGGGTGTGCCTTCCTTCTTGGTACCTTTGTCTTATTTAGGGAACACCTGAACATAGAACCTAATAGAGAGGACATCCGATCCCTATTCTAGATTAAGAGGAGAGTTACCATCGCGTCTTCCTTGTATTACCTGGAGGTGATACGCAACACTCGATTCATAGAGGGGTTATAAAGTAGATTCGGTTTTTTCAAGCACAAGTGGTTCTTTGTCCATTATCTTCCTGGATTTGCGAGGAGATGGTTGGTCACAAGTATGTATATCTTATTGCATATGGCTTGAAGTTAGCTTGCGTGGGATTCGAGTTAACTATGAGCTTTTATAACAGGTATTCCTCCGACACCCAAAGGCACGATGTACTAGGAACATGTCAAGCTATTGAGGGCCATACCGGCCACATCTCGCTCTATCGAGAACATTCTGGATGAGGAGGCTTTTTGCTAGACGGGCTTACTTCCTACTACACGTACAATGCTTCGGCCAGCCACTGCTGGAAAGGGGAAGATGAAACCTGAAGGGGAAGCTGGGAATTCTCCTGGCCGTAAAAGGAAAGCACCACCTGTCGTGTCTAAGTGACACAAGGCCGCAAAGATTCAGGAAGGACCTAGTGGAGGCGGCATCGGTGATGCGGAGATGGTCACTAAAGAAGACGGTCTGCCTCCCTCTATCCCTTCTACGACTGTTGAGACCGGGAAGGAGTGTCAACTAGGAAGGTTTCCCCAGTTGCTAACTTTAGGACCACCGCATCGCTTGAAAGAGTAGACCAAATTAAGGGCTTGGACAAGGTCCCAATTTATCTTACTTTGTCTTGGCCCAACGGCACAAGCTCTGGAAGTCTTACACTAAATGTTGGGGAGATATTGTAACGACTCAACGGATTTTCCGCCCCGAAAATCGACATAAATACAATTATTATATCTAATGTCGACCTTTCAAGCACCAAAAACACTAGACGTCATTAGAAAGAATTTAGAGGGTAAGAAAAGAAAGAAATATTAGAATAGAAGAAAGAAGAAGAACACCACATCAAAATCTCATAGCGGAACGAATCAAATATAATATCAAATCTCATTATACCAAAGAACTGTATATACATATCAATCATCAGAGTACAAAATATATCTATCACAACGGAAATAACTTTATATAACTAGCGGTGAAGCCTCCTGCTTCCAGCACCTGAAACTCCAAGCGAAACCTAACCTGAAAACATACTCGGTCTGACCCGAGCACATTTGAAGCAAAGAAAAATTCACTGGGTCTGTCAGGAATACTTTCAGTGATAAATCCACAGAACAAACAACTTGTTTAACTTTGGAAAATTTTTTGTTTTGAAATAAAAGGATAGTAGTAAGAACAGCCCACACATAAACACAGATGGTTTTTACCTTACTATAACCCAAACCATTTTTGAAATCATACTTTGTTATGATATTATAATAGTGTCTAAATACAAATAAATACAATCTAGCGGAACGCTTGCATCTCACGCTCCACATATATAGTATACAATCAAAACCGCGGGCGCTTATTGGATATTGGATTCCGACTATGACAAGGTATGGGTCCACCTGCCGTTAGTGTATCTCTAGAGGCGAATACACTGGGTTCAACAAGAACGTCTTGCAACCCAGCCCACACATGACTGACCACTCATTTCGCTTGAGTGTATCGAATGTATATCACCGACGGTTGGGATCAACAACCGTCTCCCATAAAAGGGACAGCATCGAAATAGATTTAAGAAGCAAAAGGAATTTCTCTAGATAGGTGATTATACACCCTAATGAGAGTGACCCACATAGCCATGCTGTCTGCCCGATTTTTTTCATTTCCCGGTTGATGAGGCTTGAGGCTTGAAACATCTTTAAAACATCTGATCATCATTTATTTTTATGCCACATTGTCAGATCCTCCAAATCACTAATTGACGTCCATAAAAATACTCTGGTCGTTAAGATAAGAGAGGTGCCCCTCTCCGCCACTAACAGAAATACGTTTGTTAAAATCAACGTATGTGACCCTTAAGAAATACTCTGTCAGACATTCGTCCATACAAGTCATCCAAGAACATGATGAACCGAAGGCACTCTCCTACTGCATCCAATATAGGAATCACCCCATGGATCAGTAGCGAGCAGTCCTTTCAATCCGTAGATTCCAACCATGACAGAATCACAAATCAAAATAACTCTGGTTGCATGCCAGAGAAATTTGACAAGTAGTCCTTCCGCTTACAATGATCCACGGTCTTCAATTGCTCCATCTTCAATCAGCATCTTTACGTATTTGCTGATCGGAATGGTTTTCGAATAAAATTTCGATACTGGACTTTCCGTACCAACAATCGTATTGGTCGGGTTTGATAGTCGATGATTTAACTATCAAATAAAAAATATGTCATTAAAATGATTTCACTGATTCAGTATTTGGCATTACTCGGCCTATTTAAAAATAATTAACAAAATGATTTATAAACTTCTAATTACTCCAAAATATTTAAAACTTATATTTACCGTTATTTTATAACAGGATTCTCAATAATATTTTATATGCTTTAGAACATGTTTACATTTACCTAACTTTCCATTTATTTATCATAGACAATATCGTTATGTCCTCCAAACCTTTTTCCATGCTTACTTAACTTGGGGTATCTCGATACATACATATATAGGTATATAATACTTAAGAGTATTAAACAAATTACTGATTTGATATGGCAAATCAAGTGTCAAATTTACATAATTTAAAATCAAATATTCTTATTTACCTTATAACTAACATTTATATTCAAAACCCTCGTACTCATGTTCAAGATTCCTCATAGGGAATAATCCACCAATTACAACACCTTTTCCTTGCTTCAAACTAATACCGTTCCTTGATAATAGTGAAGCCATTCAAGTTGGGGTATTTTATTACCTCTCAGACCTTGATTGACAACGTTCTTACCTTAGAAAAAAATTATTTTGTCACTTAACTACTGATATTTAAAATCTCATTTTGCCCCCTTGATTTCAAATCTGGTTTCATAAGCCGTCTCTTATATTTGAAATCCTCGTTCCATAGTCTTTTTACTTAATCCCTTTGATTAAGTAAAAATTCACTAAAACACAATGTAATAACCCGAAAATCTGGGCCAGTTTAAAATTTTTATTTTGGCAATTTTAGCAAATTTTGAATATTTAAAATGAATTATTTTAAATAATATCGACGAGAAATTTATTTTGAATAGAATTCGAACGTATATATTATACGCGTCGTCGTTAGAATATAAATAATTATATATAATTATAAATAGAATTGAAAATGGCGCGGTAGTTCGATAATTCGATTTCAAACTTCAATTGAATGTACCGGGTGCAAAACAATTCGGATTTTAGTGAAACCAAAAATATTAGAATCTAGTTGAGAATATCTTTCCAACGAATCCGAAAAATCAAGATTTCATAGCGGGAATCAAAAGATATGTCCAGTTGAAAATTCTGAATAGTCGCTATGGAATTCAGGCCCTTAAAAATAGACATTTTGCAAACGACCTCGGATTTCGACGAAACTAGTTTTGTTGGGTCCGTGATGTAAGATTATTGCTAGGTTTCAAATTTCATAATTTTTCGAATCAATATGTGAGCGTGGCAAAGGAAAACGCGTTTGACCAGTTTTAGTTGATTTTAATCGACTGGAAATTGGCCATTTTTCCAACGGTCTCAGAATTCGACGAAACTAGTTTTATTAGGACCGTATCGTTTATACGAACCTAGAAAATATTTTTCTGGAATTTGTAGAGTTAGTATGTGACCCCGGTAATTTGAAATGTACGTTTAAAATTCAATATAGCGATTTAAATGTAAATTCAACGGAAACTGATTGTAACGATCGAATCAACCTACGATACATATCCCATTGTGTTCAGAATAGGGGTAATATGCTATGGACGACAGGCTGTGGGCCTCGTTTAGAGGTCGTATGTAAAAGTAACTTTTTGCGATTAAATTAATTAAATTAAATAAAAATTAAAATATATAGGCCCCCCCTTTCTCGTTTTCATTAAACAGAAAGAAGGAAAAAAAACAAAAAAAGAGGAGAGCGACGGGGGAGGAGCCGTCGCCCCTCCCCGATGGACCGTCGCCGCCGCCAGGGGTGGCGCAGCCCCTGCGCCGCCGCTTCCTTCTCCCTCCTCTCCTCCTTCTTCCTCCATTCGAACGCCCTGAACCCGAACCCCCTCGCCCTCGCGTCCCGCTCCTTTTCCCCTCCTCCGTCCACCGCGGCCTCAGCCGCATCGCCACCCACCTCCCTCCAGCGCCTCGCGAACACCCCCCCCCCCCCCCAGCAGCGAGGCAACCACCGACGCCCCCCCTCCCCTCCTCTCCGATTCCTGTAAGTTTTTTTTTATTTTTTTTAATTTATTTTTCAATTTTAGTTATTGTTCTATTCGATTTTAAAACTGAATTATATATATGTATTATTTTAAAAGTAAGATATTTATATATGTCATCATTTTAGAAATTGAGATTTTGTATGAAGAAAGTTGAGATTTTTATTATGAAGAGTAGTGTTAAAGAAATGAATTTTATAGTAGGAAAATATATATTTTTACAAGTAGAAAAACTCGATTTTTAAATGAAGAAAACTTGATTTGTATTTACTTAAGGATATGATTTTTATTATAAACATAGCGTTATAAAAATACGATTTTTACATATGTTGTAGCGTCGTAAAAACACGATTTTTGTGTGAGTGGAAAAAAACAATAGTAATAAAAATATGACTTTTATATTTTTAAGGTATTAAAAATATAGTCTTTACTATATAGACGAAGTAAAAATATGATTTTTGGTTAGGTAGAGAATTAAAAATATAATTTTTACATGATAGGAATATTAAAAATATCATCTTTATATGTGTAGAAAAATAAAAATGAGATTTTTATAAAGATGAAAACTTTATTTTTATAAAGATGAAAACTTTATTTTTATAAAGGCGAAATCTATATTTTTGAAATGGGATTTTTATATATTGAATAGCATAGTAAAAATTCGATTTTTAAATATATAGTGATTATAAAAATATGATTTCTAAATTGAAAATGAATAAATAAAAAAATGTGATTTTTATTTTAAAGACATCAAATATAAAAATGTGTGATTTTTATATATGTAGTGGCTACGGGCAACAAAGATGACGATGATGCGATAGCGATGAAGATTTCTATCAATGAAGTGCCGTGGAGCTAGGATAGCTATTGGTGAGAACTTCTCACTCTAAACTTCTTTTTCTAGTTATATATATATATATATATATACTAGGATGCAGACGGTGCTTAGTAGCACCCGACACAATCGTCCACAGACCATGGACTTGTTTGTTTGGTTGCATAGATTAGTTAGATGATTTGATTTGAAATTGAATTGTTTGGTGAATTGAATGGATTTGATTGATGTGTGAATGGCGTGGGCCTTCACTAGACCGGGGATAAGGCTAGGCCTCGTCCCGTTTCTAGTATCGTGCCGTTATGCCGCCGAAATTTCCCAAAATATGTTAGAAAAATAAAAATATCATTTTTATTGTATAAATGAACTGAATAGAAATTCAAGTGTTGAAATAAATATTTTTGTCGTTAAAAATATAATTTTTAACGTGAAAGTGAATAAATAAATATTTATAAACAAATCGGCCGATTTGTTTATTTACACTGATTTGACTGATATTGATTGGGTTGATAAATCTTACACATCGCCCAACTGCACAAACAAAAATGTGTGTTTGTTGATTTGAAACCCCACATGGGTGTTGGGATGATATTTGGCGTACACTAATCCCAATTATTTAATTATTGTCGATCGATTGGTCGACAAACTGTGTAAGCGTCGATTATTTATATTGGATGCTTATGCAGTTGTGTGGTGCACTTTGGTTGATGGTTGATTATTTTTCAAAGCTATTATATACATGTGTTGTATGGAATCCATATAATTAACATTATATGGTGATTGATTGGGCCTCATTCCAATCGGGAAAATAATGAATATTATAAAAGAAAATTCATGTGTTGAATATAAAAATAGTCATGTGTTGACGATGTTCATGTGTTGAGTGAAATATTTTATACAACGAAATTTACATCTTTATCATATTTAAAATTAGAACTACTTCCCAGTAGAAGTCTAATTGAAAATCAAACGATAGATACCTTAGTTTTATAAAATATTTTACATAACAAAAATAGTGATGTGTTGACAGTACTCATGTGTTGAGATTAGTCGTGTGTTGAAAGAAATGTAGATTCATGTGTTAAATGGGATAAATATTCATTTGTTGGATAGAATATAGAAGTTTTGAAAATATAAATCCGTGCTGATTAGAGATGCGTTATTTTGACGCGAACGATATTTATATCGATTTTATTCGTTGAATAATGAATATTGAAAAGTGATTTCGAAATGAATTGAATTGAAAACGATTTCGAAATGAATTGAATTGAAAACGATTTCGAAATGAATTGAAAACGAATTCAAATTGAATTAAAAGCGAATTGGAATGAATTCGAATTGAATTGAAATTCGAATTGAATAGAAATGAATTTTAAAACGGATTTATAAAGAAGAATTCAATTTTGATTTGAATTGAATATAGAAGTTGAATTGTTTTAGAAACAATTTTAAAACGATTTATAAAATTCGTTTTAAATAGAAATCGACGAAATATATATTATATATATTATATATATAATATAATGGCCTGAATAGAACGCGCCGCGCCGCGGCAGTTCGTGAATTTCGACCATTTATTTCAAACGGACATTGCGGGAGATCCGACCGTCGGATTCTCCTAAAACCGGAACCGTTGGGTTCGTATCGAAAAGAGCTTTCCAATGAATATTAGAAATTTGAAATCTAACGGTTGGATTTGGAATTATGTCCAAATCAAATTTGAAAAAGGTCGCTGTAAGTGCAGTTCGATGGCCGTTGATGGAAATCAACTGTACGGGCCTTGATAAAATTATTAAATATATCAATAATTTGTGTAAAATTATAATATGTGAATTGGAAAGAATTGGGCTGGAAAATTCCACATTTGAATAGTTAAAATAGATTTCTATCGAAATGAACTAGTTTTGATCTAGAATTAAAATCAATTTATTTTTGAAATAAATAAATTGAATTTGAAAGTGATTTTGAAAATAATCAATATTTCCAATACGTGAATTGGACTGGAGTTGAATCGAAATTATCTTCGGAGTATTTCGATGTTGGATTTCGTGACTATACAGATATTGTTATGGGAATTTGAAAGATATATTTTATATCGTTATTTCCAATACGATATTTGTTGGTTTCAGAATTTGATATTGAATATAAGCCGGTATATTTTCTATTCAGAGCCTTGTATTTAATATCAAATGTGATTTGGGTTTATCGTGAATCGTGTTTTAGATAACATTGGTTCTTTAACCCAGTTAAAGGCAAGATATCGATTTCTGAAAAGATTAAAACTAAGTGGAGTTTTAATGAATCTTTAATTAGATTAAAATGTGAATTGTTAATTTAAATTATCAAATCTGAAAAGTGATCGAGAGTGGAGTATCACCGGTTTTGCTCCAAAGCGATAGTTAAATCTTTAATTAGATTTGAACGTGAAATGGTAATTAATTTTACCGATAACACCGTGGTGTTAGGAATGGAGTATCACCAGTTTTGCTCCATGGGATATATAGGTTGGGATTGGGAAATAAAATAAATAATTACTTCGGTGTGGTTCGTTAATCCCGACTAGTTAGAAATGATATCCAAAGGAGGATTGAAGAATAAATTTAGAAGAATTTATCTTTGATAAAATTAATGGGAACCTTTCCCTAAGAATGTGATTTTGTGAATAAAAGAATATTCTGAATTGGAATGAGGCGTTCATTGTGTTTGTGTAACATTTGTTTATTATATACGTGGGTTATTCAGAAAGGCCGGGTTTATACCCATTCTGAATAACCGATTCGACGAGATGTCGAAGACGAAGACGGTGGTTGAAGACCGGAAGTCTTCACATCGTTTGGGTGATTACTGATGATCTTGATTGGGCTGTACAACCTAGATGAGGGAATCAGTTGGTGATCGTCCAGACGTACTTGGAGATGGATGGATGTGCGAGGAAAGTGCCTCCGGTTTCGTTCAGACCCAGAACGAACTTGTAAATGGATTGTGTGTCTGACATTGGATTTTATTCTGTGTTGATTGATCTCTATTAAATATACATCTGTTTGGCGGCGGAGAATTTATTCTCTTGCTTAACGCCCTTCTCTAAGACATACGAGCTCAGAGGTTGTATATCGATGGACATCAGTCGCATGGAGTGAATTGCCAGTGTGACATGCGTAAGTGGCAATTGATCAGGGCTTCTGTTGAAAAGCAAAGTCTTGTGGTTGATGATCAAAGCACGGCCTGTGTGGCATAGCTTTGTGTATAACGTGAATTCGCGAGCCTCATACCTCGGTATGAGTCAAAAACGGGATACGGACCCAAGGAGTGCACGACGTTTCTTTCTAGCTAGGGTGGTGTCAGTGACCTACCAGCCCTGACATTTATATACTTTTCACCTGTGTGGTTGTTGGATATGAGGCGCCTCGGATATAGGTCTGTAAGGACCGGGAAACGTGTGTTCAGGAATTGCCAATCCTCAAAAGTAAGAGAGGACCGGCCTTGGAGGATCCAGGGATTGCTGTGTGCGGTCCCGAGGCATTTGCTAGAGTGTCTCGAACGCGGAGAGGAGCTTGCCCCTTGCCTCGACTCATGATGGAATCCAATTTCCAATACGTGATATTGCGGTTTTAATTGTAGAACTAGTATGGCGACATGATATATGGTACCCATGCCGTCTATGATTGATATTTATGATTGAAAATTGTTTTGACACTATACACTTATAATAGTATCAAATGATTTGTTTTGACGTACCAAGCATGTTTGGCTATTATAAGGGAAAACCCTATCCTCCGGCTTGCGTTGCATTGTGTGATGGGACCTGGGTCTTATAATAGCTTCATTTTTCCAAAAAGCATTGCGTTGTTTTGTTATATGCACTGGTATTCTTGGGAGGAAACCCGTTCCGTGTTATACGGTGTGGTCCCTTGATTTACCTAACTTTAAAAATAAAGAATTATAACTGTTTTAGTTCTCACACCAGTCACATGACAGACCTGGAGTTTATTGTTTTAACCTAAACTCTGGGTGCCCCTATTTTCCACACGGGCAGCTAGTAGTTTTGGTCTTGCAGATTTATATTCACAGGGTCCTGATTTACAGCTGGAACGATGCTCGGAAAGCTCTGTATCCGTGTATCACTTCTAGTTGTGTTTTGTATATTTTTCCGTTGCTATGTAATTTATTGTAATCTCTGATATTTATCGAATGTAATTTATTCATTTATACTCTGTATATTCTTGTATCTGATGGAATTGTTGTAATAACAATGAAATGTTCTTCCGTTTGCGTCCTTTTGTGTGTTGTTCTCAAAGTATTCGTGCTTTCCTTCACGGGGAAGTTACGGGTTCTCTCAGTGGTATCAGAGCTTTGGTTTACAGAGCTCGAGAACAAGACACATTAGAACCACACGAAAGAATTCATCAGATTTTGGATTAGCAACATCCAATTAGAATAACTCGTTAGAGATAGGATCAGTAGTATCCTAGAACGAGTGTGAAGAGTATATTTTTCAAATGAAAACAAATTTTGTTTTGAAAATTTAAATCGCTTTATACGTATTTGAATATTTATTTATTTTGAATATGGACAATCGAGTATATAAAGATTTCGCGTATACGCGTCATGAACGTATAGTCGAAGTTTTAGTATACTGGATAGATATAGAATCACATTCTAGACACCCGGGGATAATTCTGATGATGTGGCCACATCATCAGTATTTATGTTCGTATTTCGAAGGTGTGACTTCTATATATTTCCATTAGGCTGGTGTGAGAACCAAAACTTATATAGTTAGAATACATTGTTGTGAATTGGCATCAAAACATGATTTTCTTTATATGTAGTAAAATTATCAATTTGAAACGTTAATCCACTAATTGATTGATGTTTGTGTTGTTTGTTTAATTGTTTGCTAATTTTGAACCATTATGCCTAATTGAATCAAATATTGAATTGTATTGAAAATTGGTCGCATATGCTTGCATATACATATACTTACCTTGAACAGGTCATAGCAAGGAGGCTAGAGCAGAGAATAAGTTTTTTTTTGCCCGACAAATAGGTACATGTTTACTACATAATTTACTGTTTTGTTTGGGTGATGATGATTTTATGAGCCTATTGGCTAGCCGCTTGGCGTTTTCTTTTTCTTTTTGAGATCTGAAGGACCGGGGAAGCTATTTGAAATTCCCCGATGCTCCCGGTGCAGGGGAGGTTATGGCGAAATTTTTCAAAAATTTAGGGTGTTAGCCAAATTTTTGAAGATTTGAAAATTCTCAGAAACTGAAAAGTTGGAGAATGCAAGCCAGATCGAACGTAGAGTTGATTAATCAAACCACTTCCGACTTTGTTCCTTTTCGGGGACGAAAAGTTTTAAGTGGGGGAGATTGTAATAACCCGAAAATCTGTACCAGTTTAAAATTTTTTATTTTGGCAATTTTAGCGAATTTTAAATATTTAAAATGAATTATTTTAAATAATATCGACGAGAAATTTATTTTGAATAGAATTCGAACGTATATATTATACGCGTCGTCGTTAGAATATAAATAATTATATATAATTATAAATAGAATTGAAAATGGCGCGGTAGTTCGATAATTCGATTTCAAACTTCAATTGAATGTACCGGGTGCAAAACAATTCGGATTTTAGTGAAACCAAAAATATTAGAATCTAGTTGAGAATATCTTTCCAACGAATCCGAAAAATCAAGATTTCATAGCGGGAATCAAAAGATATGTCCAGTTGAAAATTCTGAATAGTCGCTATGGAATTCAGGCCCTTAAAAATAGACATTTTGCAAACGACCTCGGATTTCGACGAAACCAGTTTTGTTGGGTCCGTGATGTAAGATTATTGCTAGGTTTCAAATTTCATAATTTTTCGAATCAATATGTGAGCGTGGCAAAGGAAAACGCGTTTGACCAGTTTCAGTTGATTTTAATCGACTGGAAATTGGCCATTTTTCCAACGGTCTCAGAATTCGACGAAACTAGTTTTATTAGGACCGTATCGTTTATACGAACCTAGAAAATATTTTTCTGGAATTTTTAGAGTTAGTATGTGACCCCGGTAATTTGAAATGTACGTTTAAAATTCAATATAGCGATTTAAATGTAAATTCAACGGAAACTGATTGTAACGATCGAATCAACCTACGATACATATCCCATTGTGTTCAGAATAGAGGTAATATGCTATGGACGACAGGCTGTTGGCCTCGTTTAGAGGTCGTATGTAAAAGTCAACTTTTTGCGACTAAATTAATTAAATTAATTAAAAATTAAAATATATAGGCCCCCCTTTCTCGTTTTCATTAAACAGAAAGAAGAAAAAAAAAAAAAAAGAGGAGAGCGACGGGGGAGGAGCCGCCGCCCCTCCCCGATGGACCGTCGCCGCCGCCAGGGGTGGCGCAGCCCCTGCGCCGCCGCTTCCTTCTCCCTCCTCTCCTCCTTCTTCCTCCATTCGAACGCCCCGAACCCCCTCGCCCTCGCGTCCCGCTCCTTTTCCCCTCCTCCGTCCACCGCGGCCTCAGCCGCGTCGCCACCCACCTCCCTACAGCGCCTCGCGAACACCTCCCCCCCAGCAGCGAGGCAACCACCGAGCCCCCCCCCCCCCCCCCCCCTCCTCTCCGATTCCTATAAGTTTTTTTTTATTTTTTTAATTTATTTTTCAATTTTAGTTATTGTTCTATTCGATTTTAAAACTGAATTATATATATGTATTGTTTTAAAAGTAAGATATTTATATATGGCATCATTTTAGAAATTGAGATTTTTGTATGAAGAAAGTTGAGATTTTTATTATGAAGAGTAGTGTTAAAGAAATGAATTTTATAGTAGGAAAATATATATTTTTACAAGTAGAAAAACTCGATTTTTAAATGAAGAAAACTTGATTTGTATTTACTTAAGGATATGATTTTTATTATAAACATAGCGTTATAAAAATACGATTTTTACATATGTTGTAGCGTCGTAAAAACACGATTTTTGTGTGAGTGGAAAAAAACAATAGTAATAAAAATATGACTTTTATATTTTTAAGGTATTAAAAATATAGTCTTTACTATATAGACGAAGTAAAAATATGATTTTTGGTTAGGTAGAGAATTAAAAATATAATTTTTACATGATAGGAATATTAAAAATATCATCTTTATATGTGTAGAAAAATAAAAATGAGATTTTTATAAAGATGAAAACTTTATTTTTATAAAGATGAAAACTTTATTTTTATAAAGGCGAAATCTATATTTTTGAAATGGGATTTTTATATATTGAATAGCATAGTAAAAATTCGATTTTTAAATATATAGTGATTATAAAAATATGATTTCTAAATTGAAAATGAATAAATAAAAAAATGTGATTTTTATTTTAAAGACATCAAATATAAAAATGTGTGATTTTTATATATGTAGTGGCTACGGGCAACAAAGATGACGATGATGCGATAGCGATGAAGATTTCTATCAATGAAGTGCCGTGGAGCTAGGATAGCTATTGGTGAGAACTTCTCACTCTAAACTTCTTTTTCTAGTTATATATATATATATACTAGGATGCAGACGGTGCTTAGTAGCACCCGACACAATCGTCCACAGTCCATGGACTTGTTTGTTTGGTTGCATAGATTAGTTAGATGATTTGATTTGAAATTGAATTGTTTGGTGAATTGAATGGATTTGATTGATGTGTGAATGGCGTGGGCCTTCACTAGACCGGGGATAAGGCTAGGCCTCGTCCCGTTTCTAGTATCGTGCCGTTATTCCGCCGAAATTTCCCAAAATATGTTAGAAAAATAAAAATATCATTTTTATTGTATAAATGAACTGAATAGAAATTCAAGTGTTGAAATAAATATTTTTGTCGTTAAAAATATAATTTTTAACGTGAAAGTGAATAAATAAATATTTATAAACAAATCGGCCGATTTGTTTATTTACACTGATTTGACTGATATTGATTGGGTTGATAAATCTTACACATCGCCCAACTGCACAAACAAAAATGTGTATTTGTTGATTTGAAACCCCACATGGGTGTTGGGATGATATTTGGCGTACACTAATCCCAATTATTTAATTATTGTCGATCGATTGGTCGACAGACTGTGTAAGCGTCGATTATTTATATTGGATGCTTATGCAGTTGTGTGGTGCACTTTGGTTGATGGTTGATTATTTTTCAAAGCTATTATATACATGTGTTGTATGGAATCCATATAATTAACATTATATGGTGATTGATTAGGCCTCATTCCAATCGGGAAAATAATGCATATTATAAAAGAAAATTCATGTGTTAAATATAAAAATAGTCATGTGTTGACGATGTTCATGTGTTGAGTGAAATATTTTATACAACGAAATTTACATCTTTATCATATTTAAAATTAGAACTACTTCCCAGTAGAAGTCTAATTGAAAATCAAACGATAGATACCTTAGTTTTATAAAATATTTTACATAACAAAAATAGTGATGTGTTGACAGTACTCATGTGTTGAGATTAGTCGTGTGTTGAAAGAAATGTAGATTCATGTGTTAAATGGGATAAATATTCATTTGTTGGATAGAATATAGAAGTTTTGAAAATATAAATCCGTGTTGATTAGAGATGCGTTATTTTGACGCGAACGATATTTATATCGATTTTATTCGTTGAATAATGAATATTGAAAAGTGATTTCGAAATGAATTGAATTGAAAACGATTTCGAAATGAATTGAATTGAAAACGATTTCGAAATGAATTGAATTGAAAACGATTTCGAAATGAATTGAAAACGAATTCAAATTGAATTAAAAGCGAATTGGAATGAATTCGAATTGAATTGAAATTCGAATTGAATAGAAATGAATTTTAAAACGGATTTATAAAGAAGAATTCAATTTTGATTTGAATTGAATATAGAAGTTGAATTGTTTTAGAAACAATTTTAAAACGATTTATAAAATTCGTTTTAAATAGAAATCGACGAAATATATATTATATATATTATATATATAATATAATGGCCTGAATAGAACGCGCCGCGCCGCGGCAGTTCGTGAATTTCGACCATTTATTTCAAACGGACATTGCGGGAGATCCGACCGTCGGATTCTCCTAAAACCGGAACCGTTGGGTTCGTATCGAAAAGAGCTTTCCAATGAATATTAGAAATTTGAAATCTAATGGTTGGATTTGGAATTATGTCCAAATCAAATTTGAAAAAGGTCGTTGTAAGTGCAGTTCGATGGCCGTTGATGGAAATCGACTGTACGGGCCTTGATAAAATTATTAAAAATATCAATAATTTGTGTAAAATTATAATATGTGAATTGGAAAGAATTGGGCTGGAAAATTCCACATTTGAATAGGTAAAAATAGATTTCTATCGAAATGAACTAGTTTTGATCTAGAATTAAAATCAATTTATTTTTGAAATAAATAAATTGAATTTGAAAGTGATTTTGAAAATAATCAATATTTCCAATACGTGAATTGGACTGGAGTTGAATCGAAATTATCTTCGGAATATTTCGATGTTTAATTTCGTGACTATACAGATATTGTTATGGGAATTTGAAAGATATATTTTATATCGTTATTTCCAATACGATATTTGTTGGTTTCAGAATTTGATATTGAATATAAGCCGGTATGTTTTCTATTCAGAGCCTTGTATTTAATATCAAATGTGATTTGGGTTTATCGTGAATCGTGTTTTAGATAACATTGGTTCTTTAACCCAGTTAAAGGCAAGATATCGATTTCTGAAAAGATTAAAACTAAGTGGAGTTTTAATGAATCTTTAATTAGATTAAAATGTGAATTGATAATTTAAATTATCAAATCTGAAAAGTGATCGAGAGTGGAGTATCACCAGTTTTGCTCCAAAGCAATAGTTAAATCTTTAATTAGATTTGAACGTGAAATGGTAATTAATTTTACCGATAACACCGTGGTGTTAGGAATGGAGTATCACCAGTTTTGCTCCATGGGATATATAGGTTGGGATTGGGAAATAAAATAAATAATTACTTCGGTGTGGTTCGTTAATCCCGACTAGTTAGAAATGATATCCAAAGGAGGATTGAAGAATAAATTTAGAAGAATTTATCTTTGATAAAATTAATGGGAACCTTTCCCTAAGAATGTGATTTTGTGAATAAAAGAATATTCTGAATTGGAATGAGGCGTTCATTGTGTTTGTGTAACATTTGTTTATTATATACGTGGGTTATTCAGAAAGGCCGGGTTTATACCCATTCTGAATAACCGATTCGACGAGATGTCGAAGACGAAGACGGTGGTTGAAGACCGGAAGTCTTCACATCGTTTGGGTGATTACTGATGATCTTGATTGGGCTGTACACCCTAGATGAGGGAATCAGTTGGTGATCGTCCAGACGTACTTGGAGATGGATGGATGTGCGAGGAAAGTGCCTCCGGTTTCGTTCAGACCCAGAACGAACTTGTAAATGGATTGTGTGTCTGACATTAGATTTTATTCTGTGTTGATTGATCTCTATTAAATATACATCTGTTTGGCGGCGGAGAATTTATTCTCTTGCTTAACGCCCTTCTCTAAGACATACGAGCTCAGAGGTTGTATATCGATGGACATCAGTCGCATGGAGTGAATTGCCAGTGTGGCATGCGTAAGTGGCAATTGATCAGAGCTTCTGTTGGAAAGCAAAGTCTTGTGGTTGATGATCAAAGCACGGCCTATGTGGCATAGCTTTGTGTATAACGTGAATTCGCGAGCCTCACACCTCGGTATGAGTCAAAAACGGGATACGGACCCAAGGAGTGCACGACGTTTCTTTCTAGCTAGGGTGGTGTCAGTGACCTACCAGCCCTGACATTTATATACTTTTCACCTGTGTGGTTGTTGGATATGAGGCGCCTCGTATATAGGTCTGTAAGGATCGGGAAACGTGTGTTCAGGAATTGCCAATCCTCAAAAGTAAGAGAGGACCGGCCTTGGAGGATCCAGGGATTGTTGTGTGCGGTCCCGAGGCATTTGCTAGAGTGTCTCGAACGCGGAGAGGAGCTTGCCCCTTGCCTCGACTCATGATGGAATCCAATTTCCAATACGTGATATTGCGGTTTTAATTGTAGAACTAGTATGGCGACATGATATATGGTACCCATGTCGTCTATGATTGATATTTATGATTGAAAATTGTTTTGACACTATACACTTATAATAGTATCAAATGATTTGTTTTGACGTACCAAGCATGTTTGGCTATTATAAGGGAAAACCCTATCCTCCGGCTTGCGTTGCATTGTGTGATGGGACCTGGGTCTTATAATAGCTTCATTTTTCCAAAAAGCATTGCGTTGTTTTGTTATATGCACTAGTATTCTTGGCAGGAAACCCGTTCCGTGTTATACGGTGTGGTCCCTTGATTTACCTAACTTTAAAAATAAAGAATTATAACTGTTTTAGTTCTCACACCAGTCACATGACTGACCTGGAGTTTATTGTTTTAACCTAAACTCTGGGTGCCCCTATTTTCCACACGGGCAGCTAGTAGTTTTGGTCTTGCAGATTTATATTCACAGGGTGCTGATTTACAGCTGGAACGATGCTCAGAAAGCTCTGTATCCGTGTATCACTTCTAGTTGTGTTTTGTATATTTTTCCGTTGCTATGTAATTTATTGTAATCTCTGATATTTATCGAATGTAATTTATTCATTTATACTCTGTATATTCTTGTATCTGATGGAATTGTTGTAATAACAATGAAATGTTCTTCCGTTTGCGTCCTTTTGTGTGTTGTTCTCAAAGTATTCGTGCTTTCCTTCACGGGGAAGTTACGGGTTCTCTCACACAACCTTTATACTAAAATATAGTTTCACTTTTAACTCTTGGATTTTTTATAAAAATCTCACATTAAATAATATGCTTCCATTTATTCGGGCATTCTTATAGCAACTTTATATTGGATTTTATAACTAAAATCCGTTTATCCCCCTTTTCACAATAAGACCTTTTTACTTGGATTTTATTTCTAAAATCCATTTATCGATATTTAATACCAAGGTTATTGCATGAATTTCCCTTTGTGTTTGAAATCCTTATTTCAATTACATTGTTTGCTCGACTAAATTTCAAGTTATTCCTTTGGTTTTAAAAACCTCATTTTGAACCTTGCTTGGATTTTCCCTTATCACTTATACAAATCCGTTTACCCTCTTTTCAACACTCAACTTAGATTTAAAACCATTATCATATTCTAGTCTATTATTAACCTATTAACCATCTTCCTTAAACATTTCATTCCATTTGAATTCGCTTTACTTAATTTAAAATTTAAATAAAACCTTATTTAAATCTCTGCATTCACTTGCCAACTCCATTTACAAATCTCGCTTGAAACTTGGATTTATAAACTCTTATCGCCCCTTTGATTAAACCTTATCGTCAATTAATCACTTGTTAATTGAATTCCCATTTATCAATCTCATTTGAAAACTTGGGTTATAAAATCCTTTTATACACCCTTATTTGACTTTGATCGAACTTATCGATACTTAATCGCTTCTAATGGAAATTCCAATTAAAGGTCACTTCTTTAATTAATAATTAATTAAAAATAATAATTAACTTCAACATTAACTATGTTAAAAATAGTTAACTTTGCTATTGATTAAAAATAGAATCATTATCATTTTAAAAAGCTTATTAAATAATAATTAATTTCATTAACACTAATTACTTCAATAATTCCTTAAATTTATAGTTAATCGAAGATCAACTAATACTTAACCCTAAACAACTCAATAACTTTCTTAATTTATAGTAGATCAGAGATTAACTAATATTATACGCTATTCATTAAATTTAACGAATATTCAAAAAATCCAATTAATTCCATTATCAATTCCATTAACCATGGTTGGTTTTGTCAATCTACATATCAGTTAGCTATTAACTTAATTTCATTGTCATTTCCCTTTTTCAAATTAATTAAATAACTTAATTAATTTAAAATCACTATTTAATTATTTTAAAAACAATTATTCTATTTTACCAACCCGTATATAAATCCTTGGGTTTCTGCTTTTAACTTGCACAAAACATTTAAATAATTTCTTTTACAACTCAATTTAAAATATTTATTTATAAATTTCTAATTTAATTAGTTATATAGAATAATTGAGAAAACTTTAATTCAGTTATAAAATAATTTATAACTGCAAAACAACGTCAATTCACTTAACAGTAAACTGACGTTTAAAACAATATATTTTAGGCCATTCACTGCTAATTACTTAATCAATACAGTCGATTGATTTTAATCACAACAATGATGAATATCTATTCAACCATCACATTCAAATAGGTTTTGGTGTCAGTCAGGGTGAACAATTCATATATGCACAACCAATAAAAATACAGTTTATTTGAGGAATCTGGTTGGATCCATCCAACTTGTCCTTCTCTGCATCATAGATAATAGTTATACGAATTAAATTTCAATAATCTATTATTTAAAACTGACGAGCTTAAATAACAACAATCAATCAAATAGCCAACAACATCCATAGCAGCTAATCAACCAATTTATACTATTAACGGTAAATTATATTTTTCTATGAATTTAACACATCACATAATTCTAGAGAGTATGAGAATTAACTCACCAGATTATTCGGTTGGCGGTTGCCGTGTTTGTTGCATTTAATTTGAAACAAACATTCAAAATTATCTGAAATTCCAGCTGTGTCCAATCAAATCCCAGTCAGCACCATTGCCTAGGTCTCGTCCCTGTGATCCCAACGGATCCAGTTTCGTCAGATTCCGTTAATGTATGAGAAAGTTATGCCAATTACATGATTATATATATACACTTATATTATTGTCTAATTATTATTTAATTATATTAATACTTAACTATTTACCTTAATTAACGTGAATACCACGTCATCGTCATGTCCAGGAAAACGTGTTTTCCTCAATTGATTTTCAGAACCCCGTTCCTTCTTCTTCTTCGATCACGAACGAACTCCAGATGCTCACCACCATCGTCAAGGACCACCAGACCCCCGCCTGACCTCATTGGCACCACCGCCAATCCTCAGTGCCGCCTCACATGAAACCCCGACCCACAACAGTGCTCCGCCTCCCCAGAATTTACCTCGACAAGTTTTCCGTTCAAACCTAGAATTCCACCACCACACTCCACCGTACCAGGCCGCAACACCACCATTCTGACCGGCTTACCTCCACCTTCAACCTTCCTTCAGGTGTCAGGGCCCACGTCCCCCCCAGTCCACCGGAAAATGGTGAAATCCGATCCTTGCTTCGAAAACCAACCCAAAATAATAGTCCCCGTTCAACTCTTGATTTCTCTCACCACAGACCGCTGTAAGCCTCGAGACCACCACCATCTGAAAGCCCTCTCTTCCCTCTTCATTTCCCCTAAGGATTGATCCTCGGAAATCGAGCCAATCATCGTCAAATTGGCAAAGAACGAAACTGATTTTCGTCACTGTTTAGCCGATTCCGACCACCTCAGGCCACGATAGGTTCCCAAATTTTTACACAAGGTAGGTATGAAGCCGATCTACAATTTTGCTTCAGGTCGCCCTAGCCGATTCCTGACGGATTTAAAGATATAAATTAATCTGTTTTTAGGGGCTTATTTGCAAATTTGATGAACGGAAATTGGTGTTTGGGTGGAAATTCTGGTTTGGGCTGAGGGTTAGGGAATATATATAAGGGGGAAAATAATATATTTTATGTTGATGTGATGAACGATATTTTTCTTTGTGTCTATCGCAATTTTAAACGTTGTTTATTGGGTCATGCACTCACATACAAACTCGGTTCATGATACGAATGGACGACATAGTATAATTTGACGTTACGGTCCTAATGAAACTTGTTTCGTCGAATTCTGAGTTCGTTTGCTCAAATGGCGCTCATTCACGTCCAAATGGTCGTTTTATTTGCATTTTATTTTGCCACGCTCGCAAAATAACTCCGATTGATTCAGGACTTGAAATCTAGCAATAATTTACTGTTACGGTCTCCACAAAATTTGTTTCGTCGAAAACGGAGGTCATTTGAATAATGGCCCTTTTAAAAGGTCCAATTTGAATTAAAATAAATCAATTTTAAAGTACTTCAATATAATATAAATAAAATATTGTAATTGGCCATACACGTGCAGAATTTCATACACTACCAAAATAAAATATCGCGGGTTGAATTTCAAGCCAAATCGATATTCAGAAAAATAAAAATCCTTTATTTTATATAATTAAATCGCTATAATTTATAAAGGAATTCCATAGCGACTATTTTAAAATTTGATTTGGACATAAAACAAAATCTACGCTATGAAAACTGGATTTTTCTCCTCCATTAGAAAATTATTATCAAATAGATTCCGACTTTTCTTGTTTCGAGAAAATCCGACTTATCTTGGATCCCGTACAGCTGTTTAAAGTTCAAAACGTCATAATACGAACTACCACACTGCTGCAGCTCATTTTATATTTGAATTATAAATTAATTGCTCAACAATCGTTTTAGAATTGAATTCGATACTATAATTTCAATACGAACAATATTGAACCAATTTAAATTGCCCGATCACATTATACTTCAAATTCAACATTTCCCAAATATTCTGGGATTAAAATATCATTATATTTTTAATATAAATAAATATTCAAAATAAAATAATTGAATTCAATTATTTAAATTCAAACCAATATTTTAAATAATAAGATAATTCGAATAATTAGGCAGAAAATATGGGCCGTTACAAATATTCATTTAAGCGGGCCCCAATTTAGTCTATGTAGGGTGCATTTAGGGCACACACTCATAAATACTGCATAACACAGCATTTGTTTATGTGTAAGGGTGCTCAAGTCTAACCTTGGGTTTTTTCCGTGTAGGTGAATTAACTCGAGAAAGCAGCGGTGGTAGATACCGAGGTCAGGGGGCCGGAGGCCGACGGCCGGCGGCCACAAAGGAGCTCGTTAATAAGCAGTTTTAAGAAAATAACTGATTTGTTGCAATCTTCTTCTCGATCCTAGGGCCGTGGCGGTGATCGTTGACACCAGCTAAGCCACTCAGAATCCTCACCACCTAGCATTCGATCTTCGGGAACATATTCAAGGTTTGAGACTACGGGCATAAGGAAGCAAGTGACGACCTTTCTTCCTCATGCACCGCCAGCAGTGCCTGCTCCTAAATCCACTAGTCAAGATACATTACCAGTAGACTATAGGACATCTAAGAGGTTATGTCAAAGGAAGGGTCGGCAGCTTCAAGGAGCACCCCCGAACAGAAGAAGGCACTTTTGAAGGAGCTATTTCCAAAGTATTATTTTAAAGAGATGAAATGGATGCTGGATATCCGTCCTATTCCTCGTGAGGAAACTGATGAGGTGTGGAGAAAAGTGCATGGTGCCTACTTCCAGTGCAAAGAATTCAACAAATATGCGGGGCATCTCTCGGAGTTGATCTTCCAAAAGAATGCGGAGATCCAAAAATTAGGGCAGGACCTTGAAGCTGAGCGGGTTAGTGTCCGCAACTGGGACAACGAATTGGGTAAGACGCGTCTTTGGAATGTAGCTGCTTCCACGTATACGAGTAACACATTTAAGTGCTAACTTTTTGTTGTCGAAACAACACAATTCGGGGGAAAATATAAGAAGTTGGAGGAAAAGGCACGAAATGCCGAGACGACATTCAAAAACATTGTGGCCTCTATGACGATTTACAGCACGACTCCCAAAGGAGAGAACCGGAGGCTGGTGGAGGAGAATCATCGTTTGTTGGAGGAAAACAAGGAAATGCATCAGCTCTGCATGGAAAACAAAGCCTTGGTCAGGGAGAAACAAAGGCTAAAGGCTGAAAACAAGTAGGTCTAGAGGCTTATGAATGAGAATGCCAAGCTAAAGAGGCTTCTGGAGGAGGCTAAGAAGGACAAGGAGTGTGCTGAGGTTACTACTATGGAGGTGTTCAGACAAATGGACAAAATAAGGCGGAGCACTATAAGGAGGTGGATTAGCTCAAGAACGAGATCGAGGATGCTGAGATCAAGGCAGATCTGGATCTGAAGCCATATGTCCAGGGAATTTATATCAAAGCGCTCAAATTCTATGGAATCTCGTGGGTTGACGATTATCCTCGGACACTGGCCAAGGTTTGGGATAGTCTGTTGGAGTTTGAGGCTAATCAGCGGTAGGTAGAGGAAGTCGATGAGATTGAGTTCATGTTCTCGTACTTGGATGAGAAATAACACCTAGTGCTGCAAGTAGGAAGACATTTGCTAAGATATGATGTCGAGAGGGCGAAGGAGGCGGCGCTTACTGATGCAAAGGGTAATTCGGTGGAAACCGATAGCTTAGTGGTGGCCCATAAGTTTGTTGGAGGTAGTTCCTAGCAATAGAAAGCTACACCTTTCATCTCTACAAGTGGTCTGCAGGTCCGATCTCTCGTTGATACTGAATATAATCTCGAACCAGCCGTGATTGGGACATGGGATTTTCCCTCAACCTGCAGGTGGAAGCATTGCACCCGCCGGAACCGCGCCTGCCGGAACCTCGCCACATGTGCGGTAGGTAAATTCGTACTTTCATCAGTGCTTGGGAGGATGGTAACACGGAGCCAAAGTATACTAATTAGCCTTTTTCTTCACCGTGCAGGTTCCTTCGGAGCAGAAGTTACAACAGGCTTCAGACCAACACAACCCATACTACTAGGGACAAAAATGTAAGGTTTTGGGGAGCAGTCGGGTGAAGGAGGTGGTACACTGTACACATTTTATGATGTTAAAATGGCGCTCTTTAAGGAAATCCTAGGGAAGGCGATGGAACATAAGTACTGGTGGTCAGGCCGGTCGAGGTGAGTGAGCACACAATGCATGACTTGGTTGCATCCCATAAAGCTCAACTGCTTGCCAAGCCTAACGAGCAAGAGGAAAAGATGGTAGATGATGAATTGGCTCGGCAGACAACACATGTAGAGGCAAGGTAGAAGGCTGAGCCGTAGACCGCAAATAAGGTGGCGGAGGAGGTAAAAAGAAGAGGTCTGTCAAAGTGTTTAAGAAACTACAGGAGGGTGAGGCCAAAAAACTTAAGGTTGGCAAAAACGCGCAACAGAAGGCGATTAGGAAAGCCGGGCAAAAGATAGAAGAGATCACACCTGTGATTCTCGCGCTCTCCAGCGAGGTCACCCCTAAAACTCTAAAAGCGATCCTTCCCAGAGATGAGGAAGTCATAGAGATTTCGAGTGGCAATGATATAGAGGAGAGATTCCACTGGCAGCCCTTAGGTTAACTTCTTCGACCAAGGGGAGGAAAGGGAAAGAAGGGATTCCAGGAGGAAGAAGAGAGGCGATGAGTCGTCCAGCGATGACTCAAGCAAGAAGTAGAAGAAGGATAAGGAGGAGGAGGGCGACCTGCCCAAGTGAATTTTATAGGACACTTTTGGTTTTGTAGGCTGATAGGATACGTGAGTACGACCCTCTCTTTTGCTGCCGTGATGTGGTTTTCATGTACATCGCGTTGTTAGAAAAAAACAGAAATATATAATTTGCTTTTGGTTATGAATGAATTTTTAGTTGACTTTTCTTACATCACATTTTGTATTAAGTGTTCAAATGTTCATTTATGCTTTCCAATTTATGTACTTACGCAAACATACTTGTCATAACACTTAAGCAAACATCATCCGGAGGCTTCACTCTCAATGCTCGAGTCGTGTGAAGCTTATGTATTGACTCCGCTCCTGAGACCTTCCCTTCCGACATAGGTCTTAAGTCGTGCAGAGTTCATGATGCACGTCATTGATTTGTCCTTTAGAATCTCCCATCATTTTGTTTAGGTAGAGTTTAAGGTCGTCGTTGGTTCGCCGGTTACTTCCTGAATCCAAACCCTTTGGGTCGGATGGAGCCAGAGATCGGTCGATGCAACTCTCATGCGGATGATGGGCTGCCCCCACGTCCAAAGACTTAGGAACGAGATTGTATACTCAAGTGAATGAACTTCCCGATTTGTATATACTCGACCTCGTCATTGGTTCGAGACTCGAGTCGAGTTATTTATGCTCGGCCTCATCGTCGGTTCGAGACTCGAGTTGAGTTATTTATACTCAGAATCGTCGTTGGTTTGAGACTCGAGTTGAGTTATTTATACTCGGCCTAGTCGTTGGCTCAAGACTCGAGTCAGGGGACCGGTTCCAAGCTTCGAGGTGCTAATCTAGCGTTGTGCGCTCGTGTATGCAAGTCGGTTGTAATTGTTGCTCAAACATACCATGTAGAAAGTAAACATGCCAAGAACATAGACAACTGAAATTTCTTTACTCATAACTTTGGCAGTAATGGCCTTTACTTTATAATGCATTGAATTTGAAGAATACAAAACATTGTTGGAAAGCAGTAAATCTGTAAACTAAGCTAGGCGAAGTAGCGATGGAGATGCTCACTGTTCCATGCTTTTGGGAGTTAGGCTCCATCATCGGTCGTTAGCTTGAACGTTCCATCTCCAAGCCTCCGTTGTATGACGTACAGACCTTCACAGTGAGGACTGAAACCAGTTGGTGTGGGAAAGATACGCTTCAGGACTAGTCCCCGATGTCAAAGTGCTTTGGACAAACTTTGGAATTGAAGTATCGGGTAGCTCGTTGGCGCTGAGTGCCAGCTTTGAGTTCAGCTTCGCCTCTTTTCTCTTCGAGTAAGTCAAGTGATTCCAAGAGAAGATCTTGTTTGGTCTTTGGATCATAGTAAGTACCTCGATGAGATTGGAGTTTGAGCTTAACGTGGATGACGGCTTCGGATCCATAAGCAGGAGCAGATGGAATATGGTCGGTCGCTGACTTTTGGGTGGTCTGGTAAGCCCAAAGGGCTAGGCGGAGCTCATCTACCCATAAGCCTATGGCCCTTTCCAGATGCTTGGATTTGATCACTTTGTTAACAGCCTCGACTTTCCTATTGGCTTGAAGATGAGCTATTGCCGAGAATTTCTTATCATTGTTGTGTCGTTGGTAGAAGGTCTTCAACTCAACGCTCTCGAATTGAGTCCCGTTGTTTAAAATGATGGCTTGGGGGACCCTATATCGAGTGATGATGTTACAGACAACAAAGTTGATCATCTTCTTGGTAGTAATTGTGGTAAGGGGCTCGTGTTCTGCCCATTTGGTGAAGTAATTAATTGCGATGATAGCGTAGCGTGCACCACCTCTGGACATTGGAAGAGTTCTGATAATATTTATTCAGCACATGGAAACGGTAAGGGATTGAACATTTATGTTAGCTCGGTAGGAGGGGCTCTTAGAATCTTAGGAAAACCTCTGGCATTTGTCGCTCTTGCGGGAACAGTCCGCGACATCTTGGTCAAGTGTAGGCCAGAAGTAACCATATTTAAGAATCTTAGTTGCCAGAGTTTTCCCCCTAATGTGGTCATCACATTTGCCTTCGTGCCCATCTGGTAGCACATGGTCGGCATCGTTGTGGGCTACACACTGGAGTACTGGAACAAAGAATCCCCTTCGTTAGAGCACTCCATCTTGAATGATGTAGTGAGATGACTTGCGAATGAGTGCTCATATTTCCTTGTACTGCTCAGGGAGGATTCCTTGTTGTAAGTAGTTCTTAATCGGCATCATCCAAGAATGGGGTTCGGGCCCGATCTCCATCGTTGCTACCGAATCAGTCTGCAACTGATCGATTCTCAAGAATAGAGCACTTCGACTTGGGATAGCCCCAAGAGTTGCGCATCCCCAGAGCTTGCCAACTTGGAAAAAGAATCTGTTTTTTTCATTTATTTCTCAAGTGATGTGCGAAATGATGTAGTAGTCAAAATTGTTGAGCAGTTCGCAGACCCGAGCGAGGTAGGGAGCAAGCCGTGCCCCTTGGCTTGGTATTCACCCTGCACTTGTTGTATGATGAGCTGTGAGTCGGAGTAGATCTGGATAACCTTGGTGTTAAGTTGGATTGCAATTCTGAGTCCAACAATCAAGGCTTCGTATTCTGCATCGTTATTGGTGGTAGGAAAGTCGAGCTTCAAAGCGTAATAGATCAATTGTTCCCCAGAAGTAACAGGTACGACTCCGGCGCCAGAACGCTGAATATTAGATGATCCATCCACGAATAGTTTCCATTGAATGTCTGGAGTTTCATTCCATCAAAAGAAGGTTCTTCAGGAATCGTGAACTCCACTATGAAATTTGTGAGGGATTGTCCGAGGATGGCTCGACGAGGGATGAAAGTAATCTCGAATTGGCTCAGTTCATTGTTCCACTTCAAAAGTCGCCCATACGCCTCATGTTGTTGCACGACATGTCGTAGTGGATGGTCAGTGTAAACTTTGATTGAGTGGGAATGAAAGTATGGCCATGGCTTCCGGGAAGAGATTAACAGGCAGTTGGTGATCTTCTCAAGTTTAGGATAATTCTTTTCTTCCCTGTCAACCTCTTGCTGATGTAGTAAATGGGTCGTTGGACACGATCTTCTATGTGCACAAGAACCGAGCTAATTGCCCGCACAGAAAAAGCCAAATAGAGATATATGTCCTCGTGATCTATGGGTTTTGACAAGGTAGGTGGTTTCTCTAAGTGATTTAATAGGTCCTAGAATGCAGCAACGCACTCTGATGTCCATGTGAAGTTGCGCTTCCCTTTTCTGAGCAAGTCAAAAAAAGGATGTATTTATTAGCTGCTTTAGTGATGAATCGACTCAGGGAGGCCACTTTCCCATTTAAGCTTAGAACATTCTTGATGCCCCGAGGGTCTTGAAAATCCTGGGTAGCTTGGATTTTTTCTAGATTGGTTTCGATGTCTTGTGAATTGATAATAAAACCCAAGAATTTTCCCGATGCAACGCTAAAAGAGCAATTCAGGGGATTGAGTTCGATGTCATATTTACGAAGGACATCGAACATTTCAATGAGATCATTGACATGGTCGTTCGATACACTCATTTTCATGGGCATATCATCCATGTAAACCTCCATGGATCTCCCGATCTAGTCCTTGAACATGCGGTTGACCATTCGCTGACAGGTAGCTCCAACAATCTTGAGGCCAAAAGGCATGACGATGTTGCATTAGAGCCCGAGGCCGGTTATAAATGAACTGTGCTCCTGGTCTGGAAGGTACATGAGAATATGATTATAGCCTAAGTAAGCATACATAAAGGAGAGAAGCTGGTGGCCGGTAGTTGAATAACAAGTTGGACTATCTTCGGAAGTGCGAAGTTGACCTTTGGGCAGGCTTTGTACAAATCAGGCCGTAAGAATTTGCTTTTCATACAACTACACTGTTGGTACACAAATACCAAACTTGTAATAATTGTCATTTTTAATTGTATGAAAAGTTTTTCCTACATAAATTCAGTCAAACTTCCACACCATTTGCTAAGTGGCATGTGAATGTCAACATTCAGATAGTTCGATGTTAATTATTGATCGAACTTACACCAAGCAGCTACATAATCGATGGATTGTTTAGTATTAAACGATTCAATTAGTTTATGATTGTTATAAATTAGTTGAGTTATTTAATATGTATGAAATATTAATTACTAAATTTGAACATAATTTAAGAAATAAATAATGTTATGTATGCATATGTATATATATATATGTATATATAATAGTGATAAATATATCGATTGATATACTATATCGATAAGCGATTAAATTAGACTGATTGTGTAGTACTTAGCTTGAGGTTAACTGGGTTTAAGATCCATCATTAGGGTTGCAAAATTCTGTTTTGAAAAGCCTTGGGAAGTCGAAAAAACAGGAATATGCATGGAGATAAATGGTTAAGATTAAGCAAGGAAATGTATGCTTGACCTACCAATTTTCTCTCTTGTGCAACCATTATATAAGCAGATCCTAATCCACATGTATTTTTTGGCCCTCGTATTTTGTTTATTATTAGTTGAAATTTATCCTAAAATTAATCCCAAAATCTCAATTATAGTTCAAGATAATTAAATATCATCTGGTAATGTAATGTCGAGGATTCCAGATTAGTAACCTGATGAATCGGGAAATACTTAAACAAGAGAATTTACTGCTTCAACATGAGTTTAAAGCCATCACTGATCGATGTTTATAACTTCGTATTATTGATAATATATCATAATTTACAATATGTAAATTGCACATAACTGATCATAAGCATTGTTGTTGGTTGTTTAGCCAAGCGAGTTTTTATATGTAAATGCAATTATCATAATTAGATTGGTTATATGCATATAGAAGCTTATGTTTATAAATCAATTATTAATATACTTAAGTTTCTATAAAAGAAATCGATACTTATTAACATACATACATATATTTATTTACGCACACGCGCGAGCACGCGCACACCCTCTGTTCAAGGCAAAATATTTATATATAATACTTATATATTACGTATATGATTGTATTACATATATAATCAATAATTATTTTATTTATATATATTTTCTATATTTATTTTGATTGTAAAACAAGAAATCAATTTTTATATAATAATATTAATTATGAATATCATATGAATTGTTTATTATATACATAGAACAATTCAAAACTCTAGATTTATATTATATGATTTTTAAGGTTAATACATCATATAAATACATAATTTTTAATGAATATTTTTTATTTTACAAATTTAATTTTTGCTGGGAATGTATTTTAATTAGTAAAAATAATAATTTTTAATTCAAAACTTGAATATTTTTGTAACATGCGTATTATGATTCTTGCTTTTCGTATATTTAAAAACTGGTTTTTTTCTTATTCGAATGTTTGGTATTGATTAATTATAGAAAAAATATTATTTGAATCATTAATACTATATAGTAAAAGCTCTTTTCGTGATTAATGAGGACTAGGTCTTTTTCATGCGCCGCCACTCAGAACATCTTCCTCTTTTCCCTTTGCTTTCGCTTCTCTATTCTGCCTATGGTCTTCCCTCTTTAATGTTTTATGCTCCCTCTTCTCTAAACCTAGTTTTCCCTATTTCGGCGTCTTGGTTGTTCATGCCACGCTCTCCCCCCTTCTCTTTAGATCTACTCTGCCTTCAATTTATACAGCTTCAGATCTTGATTAAAATCATAGTTTTACTCTATGTCCCCTCTCGTTGCCTCTACGAAATCCTCTTCATCTTCTATGGTTGTACTATCGCGACTCCACCATTTCCCTATCTACGTTCCCATCCCATTATTTGGTCACGACATGCTATGAGCTTTTCTCAACAATGGTGGATCTAGAACTCTTGCTATTCTTCTGGCTTGGTTGATGGTTTCTATTGGTTTAATGTTGGGGTTTCTTTGGTTTGGTTTTTTGGGAGGCTCTCATTCAGATGTGTCGAGTTGTGAATATTGTGGTTTGGTTTCATTTCCAGTCTGTAGTGTATTTTGTTGGAGTTCTCCTTGGGGTTTGAGTTGTTGGCTAAGGGTGTTGGGGACTCAACAGCCTAAGTGGTTTTATGGCAGCATTTCAATGTCGTTCCCCTTTATCCACGGCGATAACTCAAAGCTACTGTGGTTTTTTGGGTTTTGTCTGGTTTTGGTGTGCTGCCATATGTTGTGTCCCTTTGTCAACTTGGTTGTTAGATGCATTTGTCAGATGTATTGGTGTTGGCTATTTGTGCTGCTTCGTCAAAAATCTTTGGTGTGAAAGAAATATTTACTGTGATTCTACCATTTCATTTTGCTCCATCCCTGTGCTGGATTGGGTTGTGCTGTCCTCTAGTGATTTCCATCATGTCATCTTCTTGGATCTTATGTCAATAGGTTGTTCTTTGTATAACTAGTCAATCTCCTAGGAAATGTGTAGCAAAGCTCCTTGCCTTCTTATGTTGTGCTTCCTGGTCTCCAGCTAGCCCTTTATGTTTTGTTTACACCTTTTGGTGTTTGTCAAAGTCAGTATGAAAAGTTTATTTTTTGTAAATTGCACTGGTGTTGTGCATGTAATAGTGTCAGGTCAGAATGTATTGTGTTTTTGTTCCTCCTACGTGGAGATTTTTTTTAGTGGTCGAGGAAATATCCTAGCTCGTTATAGTAAACTAGAATAGTTGCAGTTGACTGTTCATTTTAAAAATCAAAACTAACTGTTATGCGATCTGGTTAACTCCTGTACGTATTGTATTTATTATTTGTTATAATAAAAAGTGTTATAGATAACTATAAAATCGGTCAGCCTTGCAAAAAATACTATATAATAAAATATTAAATTTATTTTTCTTATAAACTTTTATACTTTCGAATTTTATAGATACATAACTATCAACTTACTTTATATTCACATAAAGCTATAATTAGGGATAGCAATGGGGCGGGTCTAGGGTCCAAACCCGCTTGACCCGCCCCTGTTTTGACCCATTTAGACCCGCCCTATAGGGTCTTCGGGGCGGGTAGACCCGCGACCCGCTTTTGGAGGTCCGGGTCTAGGGTCGGGTCTGGGGCACGGCTAACCCGCCCCAACCCGACCCGCATGATTGAAACATCGTTAAAGAACTTTATAATTATAATTATTATTCGTTAATCTTCTTAGGTATACATAGTTATAACTTGAATATTATATTCTTTCAATCAATAACTATAAAATTTTCATAGTATTAAGTTGCGTCAATGATAATTATACAATAACAAATGCATACATTTTGAACTATTATCTTACAACTCATTTTATTATATTCTCTTCTCAACGTGAACACATTACAATATGTATATAATTTATCATTTCGTGAGAAAAAAAATATAAGTATATAAATTTGTGTACATTAGAACACAATATCACCAGGTCATTGGGCGGGTCGGGTCTACCTTGACCCGTATGGGTTCGGGTATGGGGCGAAATTTCAGACCCACACCGGGTCTACGGGGCGGGTCTGGGGCGGGGTTTAAAATGTCCGGGTCGGGTCTGGGGCACGAGAAACCCGCCCCAACCCGCCCCATTGCCATTCCTAGCTATAATAAAATCATGAAATTACTTACTTCATTAAAATTATATTATAAGTATATACTTACATGTATACTCAAATAGTTAATTTGCATTAAAATTATATATATACATACATACATATACATATATATATATATATATATATATATATATATATATATATATATATATGCATGTGTGTGTGTTCACTTATTTACATCTATTATATTATATATTACTAAATAAAATATTATATAAATATGTATATGTATGTTTACACCTATAAATATGTATACATAAACATTTATGTGTGAATTCATTTTACAATGTTTTACAACATATCTATGATTATATATATATATATATATGTATGTGTGTGTATATATATATAATTCTATAGTGCTTAGACACGTAGATATTTGGATAACATACAATACATGCAAAACGAGCTAATGAGTCTGTAGTAATGTAAACCCCGACATCTATATGTATGCACATTATACACTTTATGGTTAATTTTTTACACACACACATGTAAATGATAAATGCATATAAACTAAAATATAATAAAATATATGATTTTATTTTGAAAAGTACATTGAAATGTTCTTAATAAATTAGGTTTCATATACCCAAGAAAGATTCAATATTATAAAAAAATATAATCGCTTATAATTCATGGTGCGAACTAACCCAGTTCCAACATAGAATGCATAAGTTGTTGGATGATTGGATGCTAAATTAACATAAACAATTTTTCTATTATAAACAAACAATATTACGTAATAATCGCCAACATTATCATGTTATAAACAAACACCATTGTAATCCTGCTACGCAGAAAAAATGTTCCATTATGACGTTATATTGAATCAAGAAAATGGAAAAGGTCGAAAGGAACGCTTAGGAGAAAATTTATGAACTTTGTAGTGTTTCTGCTACCATAATGCAAATTTATATATGCCCTGTCATGAAGAAATAAAGTGATGTATCGGCAAAACAATAATTGTATAAGAGACATCTAATAACTATGTAACAACCCGGAAAATCCGAGCCAATTAAAAAAATTTATTTTGGCAATTTTGATGAATTTTGAATATTTAAAATGAATTATTTTAAATAATTACGATGAGAAATTTATTTTGAATAGAATTAGAACGTATAAATTTATATAGATCGTCAATAGAATATAAATTTTTATTTTAAATTATAAAAGGAATTGAAAATGGCGCGGTAGTTTGAAAATTCGATTTCAAATTTCAAATGACTGTACAAGATTCAAAATAAACCGGATTTTGGCGAAACCAAAAAAATTAGAATCTATTTGAAAATATTTTTCCAACGAATCCAAAAAATTGAAATTTCATAGCGGGGATAAAAAGTTATGCCCGGTTGAAATTTCAGAATGGTCGTTGGGAATTCTGGCCCTTAAAAATGGAAATTTTGCAAACAACCTCTATTTTTGACGAAACCACTTTTGTTCGATCCAGGAGGTCGAATTATTGCTAGATCCCAAAATTCATAATTTTTCGAATCAATATGTGAGCGTGGCGAAGTAAAACGTGTTTTAACAGTTTTAGTCAATTTCGATCGACAAGGAAATGGCCATTTTTCAAACGATCTCAGAATTTGACGGAATTAATTTTGTTAGGACCGTATTGTCAATACAAAGCTAGAAAATATTTTTCGGGAATTTTTAGAGTCCGAATGTGGCCCCGGTAAATTGAAATGCCCGTTCAAATTCAATATATAGATTTATATTTTGATTTTGACGGAAACTGATCGAAACAGTCGAATCAGCTTACGGTACATATCCCAATGTGTTCGAAATGGGGGTAATTAGCTATGGGCGACAGTCGGTAGGGTTGATTTCGAGTTCGAATTAAAAAATAACTTTTCAGATTTAAAATTAATATAAAATAAATATATTAACCTGGTCAAACCCTATACTCTATACTTCCGTGGTCAACGACTCCCTCAACCCCCTTTTACTCGTTCAAATTAAACACGATATAAAAAAAGAGAAAAAGAACGGAGCCGCCGCCGTTCAGACCCACCGTGCTACCATCGGAGGGCCCCGCCGCCGCCGCCAGGTGATAGCCGTACCCCCTCGCTCTCCTCCCTCGGATCCCCTTTCACCGTTCGAGATTCCACAGCCCCAAAACCACAAAACCCGCCACTACATCCCAGCGCCGCCTTGTTGAGCTCCGCCCACCCCTGCGCAGGCCACCACCGGTCAATCTCCGCCCAACACTCCAGGACCCGCCACCACGACGCCGAACCGTCCTCCATTCGAAAATCGATGAGTTTTCTTTGATTTCCAGTCTTAAATATATATAAATATTATTTGGAAAATCTGAAATTATACATATATATAATTTTTTTTATTATTATTGTTTTAAAAATCTAAAATTTTTAATATATATATAACATGGGAAAACCAAAAAGAACAGATTTTTATTATATAAAGATTTGATTTTTTTTGAAGTAGAAAAATATAATTTTTAGTCGCATAAGAATAAGATTTTTATCGTATGAAAGAAAATATTTTTAGCGAAGTAAAAATATAAATATGATATATTTTGAAAATACAAATATGCTATGTTTTGAAAATATAACTGCGCTTTGTTTTTGGAAAATATAAAAATATGGTCTATAAGCGAAGAAAAGGTTTGGGTTTTAATTAGAGAAAGGTGAGATTTTTATATGAAGAAATGATTTTTATTTATGTATATGAAATATAAAGAAATGATTTATATTTATATATATAGAAGGTAAAGATTCGATTTTTACTATGTTTTCATGAAGATAAGAATTCGATTTTCACATATATGAAGTAGTGATAAAATTCGATTTTTATATATATGAAGGGGATGTAAAAATATGATTTTTATATTGCATAAATAATAAAAATATGATTTTTGTATTATAGAGATAATAAAAATATGATTTCTATATTATAGAGAATGTAAAAATATGATTTTTTATATATGTTGTAGCAAAATAAAAATTCGATTTTTATATGATTAGCGGATTGAAAATAGAATTTTTATATAATAGAGAATATAAAAATATAATTTTTATATATGTAACGAAATAAAAATTTGACTTTAATTATATATATGTTGAGATAAAAATGTGATTTTTATAGCGTCGAAATAAAATTTCGATCTTTATATAAGAAGTAGGAATATAAAAATATAATTTTTATATAGAAAGGAGCATCGTAAAAATATATGAAGTAGAAATAAAAATGTGATTTTTATTTATTGGAATGAAGCAATAAAAATATAATTTTTATTATGAACAGCGTGGTAAGGACTACATTGGAATTTCAAACAAATCCAGATGGTTCAGATGTTCAGAAGTAAAACTGGCGGAGTGGAACCCAAATGTGATAACTTCTCACTTTTATTTTATTTTCTAGTTAGAAATATATACTAGGATGCAGACGGCGTTTAGCAGCACCCGACACCCGTCGTCCACAGACCATGGACGACTTGTTTGTTTGTTGTTTGTGTTGTGAATAGTGATAGTGTGATGTGGGATGGAATAAATATTTTATAGTTAAAAATATAATTTTTAACGTGTATATAAAATGAAATAAATATTTATAAACAAATCGGACGATTTGTTTATGTACACACATTTGACTGATATTGATTGGGGCGATAAATTTTACACATCGCCCAACTGCACAAATAAAATTCATTATTTGTTGATTGAAACCCCACACAGGTATTAAGATGATATATGACATACACTAATCCCAATAATTAGTTGTATGTCGATTGATTGATTGACAGGCTGTTATAAGTGTTAAATATTTATATTTAATGCTTATATAGTGTAGAATTCACTCTAGATGATGGATTGCTGTTTTCATTGTTGTTATACACATTTGTTGTGTGAAATCCATATAATTAAATTATATGGTAATTGGCTGTGTCTGATTCCAGTTCAGAAAGGATGAATATTTTAAAATAACGATTATTTTAAAATAACGAATATTTTAAATAATATTCAGTAAAATATCAAAATTTGATTTTGATGTCCGATTTGGGATGAACACGAATATATTTAAATATATATAGCCGTGTTGATTAGACTGACGCCATTTTGACGTGAACGATATTTATATCGATTTTATTCATTTATATAATGAATATTGAAAAGGAATTGATTTCAAAATCTAATGTTTTGAAAATATTATCATTTATATATCGATGATATGGAATATTCAATTTTGATTTGAAATTGAATATGAAGTTGAAATCATTTTAAAAACAAATTTAAGACAATTTATAAAATACGTTTTAAAAGGAAATCGATGAAATATATATATATATATATATATATATATATATATATATATATATATAATGGCCTGAACAGAACGCGCCGCGCTACGGCAGTTCGCGAATTTCGACCATTTACTTCAAATGGACATTACGGGAGATCCGACCGTCGGATTCTCCTAAAACTGGAGCCCTTGTGTTCGTATCGAAAATAGCTTTCTAATGAATATTAAAAATTAGAAATCTAACAGTTGGATTTGGAATTATGTCCAAATCAAATTTGGAAAAGGTCGATGTAAGTGTAGTTCGATGGCCGTTAATGGAAATCGACTGTACAGGCCTTGATAAAATTATTAAAAATATCAATAATTAAAAACCATAAGAAATGATTTGGAAAGAATTGGGATGAAAAATTCCATATTTGAAAAGATAAAAATAAATCTTTATCGAAAGGAACTAGTTTTGAACTAGAATTATAATCTCATTTATTTTTAAAATAAAAAAGTGGATTGAAATGGTTTTAAAAATATCCAGAATTTCCAATATATAAAGTGAAAATGGATTTGAATCGAAATTGTCTTTGGAATATTTCGATGTTGGACTTCGTGATTATATAGATATTGTTATGGAAATTTGAAAGATATATTTATATCATTATTTCCAATACGATATTTGTTGGTCATAGAAATTGATATTGAATATAAGCCGATATATTTTCTATTCAGAGCCTTGTATTTAATATCAAATGGAATTGAGTTTGTCGTAAATGGTGTCTTCATTAACATAGTTCTTAAACCTAGTTGAGAAAGGATTAAATCTTTTTATTTAGATTTAATGAAGTATACCAATTAAATAATATTTAATTGGAATTGAATTGGAATTGATTTTTGGGTTTATCGTGAACGATGTTTTAAATAACACTTGTTCTTTAACCCGATAATTAATGGAATGTGAATTTGGTTTATTGTGAACTGTGGTTTAACGACATTCGTTCTTTAACCCGATTTACAATGAAATGTGATCTTTTGTTAAGATTTAAAGGAGATTTTCCAGAGTAAAGTTTTCCAATTAAATAAAATAAATTGGAATGGAATGGAATTCGATTTGGTAATAATCGAAGTGAATTTCTGTAGAGGAAGACTCCTAATATATATGGAATTTAAAAGGCTTTGCCGTTATTCCATTTATATTATTAGTCGGATATGGAAGTTTATATCGATTATATATATTGATCTGTTTTCCTTGAAAATTCCATTGTTAATGGAATGTGATTTTGGGTTTATCGTGAGCTGTGTTTTAAATGAAATTAGTTCTTTAACCCCGTTAAGGATAAGATTTATTTCTTAACTTTGAATAATCATTAAGTAATGATTTTTGGAAATTAAAACTGAATTAGAGTTTTAAACGAATCTTTAAATAGATTAAAAAGGGAATTTGATAACTAAAATTATCAAATTCAAGAAATGATCGAGAAGGGAGTATCACCAGTTTTGCTCTAAGTGATAGTTAAATCTTTAATTAGATGAAATGGTAATTGAATTTACCAATAATACCGTGGTGTTAAATATGAAGTATTATCAGTTATACTTCATGGGATGAATAGGTTGGGGTTGGGAAATTAAAACTAATGATTACTTCGGTAAGGTTCGTTAATCCCGACTAGTTTGGATAAACCATAATTTGGGTTGAATTGATATTCAAAGGAAGATTAAAAAATAAATTTAAAGAATTTATCTTTGATAAAATTAATGAGAACCTTTCCCAAAGTAAAAGAATATTTGAATAAAGGAATATTCTAGATTAGAATAAGGCGTATGTTGTGCTTTTATAACACTTGTTTATTATATACGCGAGTTACTCGAGAAGACCGGGTTTATCCCATTCTGAATAACAGAATCAACGATAAGTCGACGATGAAGACGGTGGTCGAAGACCAGAGGTATTCACATCGTTTGGATAATAACTGATGATCTTGATTGGGCTGTACACCCAAGAGGAGGGAATCAGTTAGTGATCGTCTAGACGTACTTGGAGATCGATGGATATGCGAGGAATAAGGTTCCTCCGGTTTCGTTCAGACCCAGAACGGACTTGTAAATGGACTGTGTGTCTGACATTGGATTTTGCCCTGTGTTGATTAATCTCTATTAAATATACATCTGCCTAGTGAAGGGGAATTTATTCCCTTACTTCACCCTTCTCTGAGACATACGAGATCAGAGGTTGTATATCGATAGGCATCAGTCGCATGGAGTGAATTTCCTGTGTGGTATGTTGAGATGCAAATGATCAAAGCTTTTGCTGAAAAGCAGAGACTTGTGGTTGATGATCAAAGCATAGCTTTAATATAGCATCGCTTTGTGTAGCGTTAATTCGTGAGCCTCACACCCCGGTGTGAACCAAAAACGGGAGAGGACGTCAGGGAGGGCATGCGTTTCTTTCTAGCTAGGAGTGGTGTTTTGGGTTTTACACGCCCGGACATTTTACTTATGTGGATGATGGATTGCGAGGCGCCTCGGTTATATCGGTCGATCCGGGACCGATGGAGTCATTTGTTGGCTCATTTACGCCCCATAGGGCGGGGAAACGCATGTTCAGGGTTTAAGTTTAATCCACTCCGAGTGGACTGGCCCTGAGGATCCAAGGTGCAGTTGTAGCTGTTCCGTGTTATACGGTGTTGTCCCTTGAAATATCTGATTTAAAGTAAAGTTTTAAATAACTGTTTTAGTTCTCACACCAGTCAAATTACTGGCCTGGAGTTTATTGTTATAACCTAAAATCTGGTTGCCCTTTTTTCTGCATGGGCAGCTAGTAGTTTTGGTTTTGCAGATTTATGTTCACAGGATCCTGATTTACAGCTGGAACGATATCCGAAAAGCTCTGTATCCGCTTATCTCTTTCAGTTGTGTATTGTATTGTTTCTCCGCTGCTATGAAATGTATTGTAATCTCTGATATTTAGTAAATGTGTAATATTGATTCGTACTCTGTATATTCTTGTATTCTGGTGGAATTGTTGTAATAAGAAATGAAATGTTCTTCTGTTTGTGTCCTAATTTGTCGTGTTCTCAATTCAATCCGGGTTTTCCTTCACGGGGGAGTTCGGGTCGTTTCATTTTGGTATTAGAGCTCTGGTTTACAGAGCTCGAGAATAAGGCACATTAGAACCATACGAAAGAATTCATCAGAGATTGGGTTAGTAATATCCAATGAGAATGACTCGTTAGAGATAGGATCGGTAGTATCCAAGAATGAGTGTGAAGAGTATATTTTTAAAATGAAAACAATTTTTGTTTTGAAAATTTAAACCATTTCATACGTATTTGAATATTTATTTGTATTGAATTTGGGCAATCCAATATATAAAGATTTTGCATATACGCCTTGCAAACGTTTATTCGAAGTTTTAATATATTGGATAGAAATAGAATCCCACTCTAGTCGCCCGGAGATGATACTGATGATAGCAGCTGCATCATCAGTATATTTATGTTCGAGTTTTGAAAGTGGGATACCTATATATTTCCAATTGACTGGTGTGAGAACCAAAACTAGATAGGGTCTATTGTTGTGAATTGGCATCAAAAACATGATTTTCTGTATATGTATCAAAGTTATGAATTTGAAAAGCTAATCAACTAATTGATTGATGGTTGGGTTTTTTGATTATTGGTTTGATATTTTTAACCATTTAGGCCAAATTGAATCAAATATTGAACTGTATTGAAGATTGTTTGAAAATGCATGCATGCACATATATATATATATATATATATGTGTGTGTGTGTGTGTGTGTGTGAACAGGTCAAAGCAAGGAGGCTAAAGCAGAAGAATAAAATTGTTTGCCCCACAAATAGGTACATGTTTATTGTATTTCTTGAGTTTTGGATGATTCTATGAGCCGATTGGCTAGCCGCTTGACTGTTTCTTTTTCTTTTGGATTAGAGAGGCATGTATGGCAATTTCGGGATTTTCCCCGTGCTCCTGTGCAGGGGAGGTTATGGCGAAAATTTTCGAAAATTTAGGGTGTTAGCCAAATTTTTGAAAAATTTGAAAAGTTCTTAGAAACTAAAAAGTTGAAGAACTTAAGCCATAATGAAAGTTGAGTTGGATAGTAAAACAACTTTCAGCTTCGTTCCTTTTCGGGGACGAAAAGTTTTAAGTGCGGGAGATTGTAACAACCCGGAAAATCCGAGCCAATTTGAAATTTTTATTTTGGTAATTCTGATGAATTTTGAATATTTAAAATGAATTATTTTAAATAATTACAACGAGAAATTTATTTTGAATAGAATTAGAATGTATATATTTATATAGATCGTCGATAGAATATAAATATTTATCTTAAATTATAAAAGGAACTGAAAATGGCGTGGTAGTTTGAAAATTCGATTTCAAATTTCAAATGACTGTACAGGATTCAAAATAAACCAGATTTTGGCAAAACCAAAAATATTAGAATCTATTTGAAAATATCTTTCCAACGAATCCGAAAAATTGAAATTTCATAGCGGGGAAAAAAGTTATGCCCAGTTGAAAATTCGGAATAGTCGTTGTGGAATTCTAGCCCTTAAAAATGGAAATTTTGCAAAGGACCTCTGTTTTTGACGAAACCACTTTTGTTGGGTCCGGGATGTCGAATTATTGCTAGATTCAAAAATTCATAATTTTTCGAATCAATATGTGAGCGTGGCGAAGTAAAACGTGTTTTAACAGTTTCAGTCAATTTCGATCGATAAGGAAATGACCATTTTACAAACGATCTCAGAATTTGACGAAATTATTTTTATTAGGACCATATCGTCAATACAAAGCTAGAAAATATTTTTCGGGAATTTTTAGAGTCCGTATGGGCCCCCGGTAAATTGAAATGTGCGTTCAAATTCAATATATAGATTTATATTTTGATTTTGAAGGAAACTGATCGAAATAATCAAATCAGTTTACGGTACATATCCCACTGTGTTCGGAATGGGGGTAATTAGCTATGGACGGCAGTCGGTGGGCTTGATTTCGAGTTCGAATTAAAAAGTAAATTTTCGGATTTAAAATTAACATAAAATATATATATTAACCTAGTCAAACCCTATACTCCATACTTCCGTGGTCAACTACTCCCTCCGCCCCCTTTTAACCATTCAAATTAAACACGATATAAAAAAAAGAGAGAAAAAGAATGGAGCCGCCACCGTTTAGATCCACCGCGCCACCATCGGAGGGCCCCGCCGCCGCTGCCAGGTGTTAGCTGCACCCCCCCTCGCGCTCCTCCCTCCGATCCCCTTTCACCGTTCGAGATTCCACAGCCCCAAAACCACAAAACCCGCCACTACATCCCAGCGCCGCCTAGCCGAGCTCCGCCCTCCCCTGCGCAGGCCACCACCGGCCAATCTCCGCCGCAGCACTCCAGGACCCGCCACCTCGACGCTGAACCCTCCTCCATTCGAAAATCGGTGAATTTTTCTTTGATTTCCAGTCTTAAATATATATAAACATTACTTAGAAAATCTGAAATTACATATATATTTATTATTATTATTATTGTTTTAAAAATCTAATTTTTTTTAATATATATATATATATAACAAGGGAAAACCAAAAAGAATAGATTTTTATTATATAAAGATTTGATTTTTTTTGAAGTAGAAAAATATAACTTTTAGTCTCATAAGAATAAGGTTTTTATCGTATGAAAGAAAATATTTTTAGCGAAGTAAAAATATAAATATGCTTTATTTTGAAAATACAAATATGCTATGTTTTGAAAATATAACTACGCTTTTTTTTGGAAAATATAAAAATATGGTCTATAAGCGAAGAAAAGGTTTGGTTTTTAATTAGAGAAAGGTGATATTTTTATATGAAGAAAGGATTTTTATTTATGTATATGAAATATAAAGAAATGATTTTTATTTATATATATAGAAGGTATAGATTTGATTTTTACCATGTTTTCATGAAGATAAGAACTCGATTTTTATATATATATGAAGTAGCGATAAAAATTCGATTTTTATATATATGAAGGGGAAATAAAAATATGATATTTATATTGCATAGATAATAAAAATATGATTTTTATATTATAGAGATAATAAAAATATGATTTTTGTATTATAGAGATAATAAAAATATGATTTTTATATTATAGAGAATATAAAAATACGATTTTCTATATATGTTGAAGCGAAATAAAAATTCGATTTTTATATGAGTAGTGGATTGAAAATAGAATTTTTATATAATAGAGAATATAAAAATATAATTTTTATATATGTAGCGAAATAAAAATCTGACTTTTATTATATATATGTTGAGGTAAAAATGTGATTTTTATAGTGTCGAAATAAAAATTCGATCTTTATATAAGAAGTAGGAATATAAAAATATAATTTTTATATAGAACGAAGCATTGTAAAAATATATGAAGTAGAAATAAAAATGTGATTTTTATTTATTGGAATGAAGCAATAAAAATATAATTTTTATTATGAATAGCGTGGTTAGGACTGCATTGTAATTTCAAACAAATCCAAATGGTTCAGATGTTCAGAAGTAAAACTGGGGGAGTGGAACCCAAAGGTGAGAACTTCTCACTTTTTTTTGTTTTCTAGTATGAAATATAATTTAGGATGCAGATGTTGTTTAGCAGCACCCGACAACCGTCGTCCACAGACCATGGACGACTTGTTTGTTTGTTGTTTGTGTTGTGAATAGTGATTGTGTGATGTAGGATGGAATAAATATTTTATAGTTAAAAATATAATTTTTAACGTGTATATAAAATGAAATAAATATTTATAAACAAATCGGACGATTTGTTTATGTACACACACTTGACTGATATTGATTGGAACGAAAAATTTTACACATCGCCCAACTGCACAAATAAAATTCATTATTTGTTGATTGAAAACCCACACGGGTATTGGGATGATATATGACATACACTAATCCAAATAATTAGTTGTATCTCGATCGATTGATTGACAGGCTATTATAAGCGTTAAATATTTATATTTAATGCTTATACAGTGTAGAATACACTCTAGATGATGGATTGCTGTTTTCATTGTTGTTATACACATTTGTTGTGTGAAATCCATATAATTAAATTATATGGTAATTGACTGTGTCCGATTCCAGTTCATAAAGAATGAATATCTTAAAATAACGAATATTTTAAATAATATTCAGTAAAATATCAAAATTTGATTTTGATGTCCGATTTGGGATGAACACGAATATATTTAAATATATATAGCCGTGTTGATTAGATTGACGCCATTTTGACGTGAATGATATTTATATCGATTTTATTCATTTATATAATGAATATTGAAAAGGAATTGATTTCAAAATCTAATGTTCTGGAAATATTATCATTTATAAATCGATGATATGGAATATTCAATTTTAATTTGAAATTGAATATGAAGTTGAAATCGTTTTGAAAACGAATTTAAAACAATTTATAAAATACGTTTTAAAAGGAAATCGACGAAATATAATATATATATATATTATATATATAATGGCATGAATAGAACGCGCCGCGCTGCGGTAGTTAGCGAATTTCGACCATTGACTTCGAATGGACATTACGGGAGATCCGACCGTCGGATTCTCCTAAAACCATAATCCTTGGGTTCGTATCGAAAAGAGATTTCTAACGAATATTTGAAATTAGAAATCTAACAGTTGAATTTGGAATTATGTCCAAATCAAATTTGGAAAAGGTCGTTGTAAGTGCAGTTCGATGGCCGTTGATGGAAATCGACTGTACAGGCCTTGATAAAATTATTAAAAATATTATAATTAGTGTAAAATCATAAGAAATGATTTGGAAAGAATTGGGATGAAAAATTCCATATTTGAAAAGATAAAAATAGATTTTTATCGAAAGGAACTAGTTTTGAACTAGAATTATAATCCCATTTATTTTTAGAATAAATAAAGTGGATTTGAAATGGTTTTTAAAATAACCAGAATTTCCAATATTTAAAGTGGAATGGATTTGAATCGAAATTGCCTTTGGAATATCTCGATGTTGGACTTCATGATTATACAGATATTGTTATGGAAATTTGATAGATATATATATATCGTTATTTCCAATACGATATTTGTTGGTCGTAGAATTCGATATTGAATATAAGCCGATATATTTTCAATTCAGAGCCTTGTATTTAATATCAAATTGAATTTGGGTTTGTCGCGAATGGTGTCTTCATTAACATTGTTCTTAAACCCAATTGAGAAAGGATTAAATATTTTTATTTAGATTTAATGAAGTATACCAATTAAATAATATTTAATTGGAATTGAATTGGAATTGATTTTTGGGTTTATCGTGAACGGTGTTTTAAATAACATTTGTACTTTAACCCGATAATTAATGGAATGTGAATTGGGTTTATTGTGAACTATGTTTTAACGACATTCGTTCTTTAACCCGATTTACAGTGAAATGTGATTTGGAATTTATAAATCTTTTGTTAAGATTTAAAGGAGATTTTCCAGAGTAAAGTTTTCCAATTTAATAAAATAAATTGGAATGGAATGGAATTCGATTTGGTAATAATCGAAGTGAATTTCTGTAGAGGAAGGCTGCTAATATATATGGAATTTAAAAGGCTTTGCCGTTATTCCATTTATATTATTAGTCGAATATGGAAGTTTATATCGATTATATATATTGATCTGTTTTCCTTGAAAATTCCATTGTTAATGGAATGTGATTTTGGGTTTATCGTGAGTTGTATTTTAAATGACATTAGTTCTTTAACCCAGTTAAAGATAAGATTTATTTCTTAACTTTGAATAATCATTAAGTAATGATTTTTGGAAATTAAAACTGAATTAGAGTTTAAATGAATCTTTAAATAGATTAAAAAGGGAATTTGATAACCAAAATTATCAAATTCAAGAAATGATCGAGAAGGGAGTATCATCAGTTTTTCTCCAAGCGATAGTTAAATCTTTAATTAGATTTGAACGTGAAATGGTAATTGAATTTACCGATAACACCGTGGTGTTAGATATGAAGTATTACTAGTTTTACTTCATGGGATGAATAGGTTGGGGTTGGGAAATTAAAACAAATGATTACTTTGGTGAGGTTCGTTAATCCCGACTAGTTTGGATAAACCATAATTTGGTTTGAATTAATATTCAAAGGAAGATTAAAGACTAAATTTAAAGAATTTATCTTTGATAAAATTAATGTGAACCTTTCCCAAAGTAAAAGAATATTTGAATAAAGGAATATTCTGGATAGGAATAAGGCGTATGTTGTGCTTTTATAACACTTGTTTATTATATACACGAGTTATTCGGGATGACCGGGTTTATCCCATTCTGAATAACTGAATCGACGATAAGTCGACGATAAAGACGGTGGTCGAAGACCGGAGGTCTTCACATCGTTTGGATAATTACTGATGATCTTGATTGGGTTGTACACCCAAGAGGAGGGAATCGGTTAGTGATCGTCCAGACGTACTTGGAGATCGATGGATATGCGAGGAATAAGGTTCCTCCGGTTTCGTTCAGACCCAGAACGGACTTGCAAATGGACTGTGTGTCTGACATTGGATTTTTCCCTGTGTTGATTGATCTCTATTCAATATACATATACCTAGTGAAGGGGAATTTATTCCCTTACTTCACCCTTCTCTGAGACGTACGAGATCAAAGGTTGTATATCGATAGGCATCAGTCACATGGAGTGAATTGCCTGTGTGGCATGCTGAGATGCAAATGATCAAGGCATTTGTTGAAAAGCAGAGCCTTGTGGTTGATGATCAAAGCATAGCTTTAATATAGCGTCGCTTTGTATAGCGTTAATTCATGTGACTCGCACCCCGGTGTGAACCAAAAACGTGAGAGGACGTCAGAGAGGGCATATGTTTCTTTCTAGCTAGGAGTGGTGTTTTGGGTTTTACACGCCCGGACATTTTACTTATGTGGATGATGGATTGCGAGGCGCCTAGGTTATATCGGTCGATCCGGGACCGATGGAGTCATTTGTTGGCTCATTTATGCCCCATTGGGCGGGTAAACGCATGTTCAGGGTTCAAGTTTAATCCACTCCGAGTGGACTGGCCCTGAGGATCCAAGGTGCAGTTGCAGCTGTTCCTGAGACATGGTAGGCTAGATTGTCTTGAAGAGGTGAGGACGATCGCTTGCCTTGGTTCACAGATGGAAATCCAACTTCCAATATGTGACAATTGCGGTTTTGATTGTAAAGCCTAGTATGGGCGACATGATATATGGTATTCATGCCCTCTAGGATTGATACATTTATATTTGAAATTGTTTAATACACTATGCACTTGTAATAGTATCAAATGATTTGTTTTAAACGTACCAAGCATGTTTGGCTATTATAAGGGAAAACCCTATCCCCCGGCTTGTGTTGCATTGTGTGATAGGACCTGGGTCTTATAATAGCTTCATTTTTCCAAAAAGCATTGCGTTGTTTTGTTATATGCACTGGTATTCTTGGGAGGAAACCCATTCCATGTTATACGGCGTGGTCCATTGATATATCTGATTTAAAGTAAAGTTTTGAATAACTGTTTTAGTTCTCACACTAGTCACATGACTGACCTGGATTTTATTGTTTTAACCTAAACTTTGGGTGCCCTTATTTTTCGCACGGGCAGCTAGTAGTTTTGGTTTTGCAGATTTATATTCACAGGATCCTGATTTACAGCTGGAACGATATCTGGAAAGCTCTGTATCAGTTTATCTCTTTCAGTTGTATATTTTATTATTTTTCCACTGCTATGAAATGTATTGTAATCTCTAATATTTAGTAAATGTGTAATATTGATTCACACTCTGTATATTCTTGTATTCTGATGGAATTGTTGTAATAAGCAATGAAATGTTCTTTTGTTTGTGTTCTGATTTGTCGTGTTCTCAATTCAATCTGGGTTTTCCTTCACGGGGAAGTTCGGGTCGTTTCAAACTACCACTTTAAGTAATCTGATGACAATTATAGACCCTTCACTGAAAGAGATGTTAACATACAACTAATAGCAAAATTGTGCATAATACGTTTTCACAACCGATTATAGAGGTATTATACCTGCCCATTTATGTTTCAAATCTTTTTATTTTATATTAATATTATTCGAATAAAAATACATATATAATAACAATACAATAAAATATTAAGTTTATTTTTCTTATAAACTTTTGTTACTTTTGAATTTTTATAAATAAAAACTCACTTTATATTTATATAAGGTATATTAAAATCATGAAATTACCATCTCATTATAATTTTATTCATATGTATATACTTATATGTATACTCAAATATATAATTTCCTTAAAATTATATATATATAAGTGTGAGAGGATGGTTCACATATCTATATTTATTATACTTTCTATAACTAATTATAATATGCACCTATAAATATATAAACAAATATGTATACGTAAACATATATGTATGAATGTATTTTAATTTGTTTTATAACATATTATATGATAATATAAATATATATAATTTAAAATTTATAGTATATATATATATATGTATATATTTGGATAACATACAACACATGCAAAATGAGCTAACGTATGTGTTGCAATGTAAACCTCAACATTTATATGAGCAAATTTGGTTATAAAATTTAGTTTGAATGAAACGAATTGTGTATAATTTTCTTTTTTTTACCAAGAGATACAATGTAATTCATAAAAAAGAATTAGACACTTTGATTTTATATCAAATGACATTTTTCCATTATCAATGTAATAGTTACCAGTTCATGATATATTTGTGTATTAGCTACATGATAAAAACACTGATGTATTGTAACACCCCGTATTTCCTGTGAATATTAAAGTAACAAATTAAAGAATACTTAATTTTAAAAGTGGGAATTAGGGGAAACGGGTTACGCTATTGCGTTCGTCTCGGAATTCTACTTGGGATAGAGTACGAGTTTGCGTAAATCGGACAATGTATGAAGAAGTTATAAGCCATAGAAGTTTGTATACGCACAAGGAAGTATATACATATACAAAATCATCTCCAGAACAAAAAAATAAGTCAAAGATGAGTGAGCGGGAAAAATCCCGCTCAAATGGTGTCGACCCCTCTTAAGGGGGTAGACATAGGTGTCGACCCCCCTTAAGTGGGGTAGATATTGGTGTCGACCCCCCTTAAGGGGGGTAGACCCCTTCCGAGATCCTGTTCCAATGACGAATTCTGACTCCTTGCTGAGTCACTAGGGCATAGGTGGCGGTTTCTGGATAACTCTAATTGGCCTGGATGGTTCTGATTTCTCCTAGGTTGAATTAACGGCTTACATTAGTTTAAACTTCTATATAAACAACCCCACCCCTCAACCCTAAACCACACAAATTCATTCCAAGAGCCATCATGCTGTCCATGGTCAAATTAGAGTAGCCGCCATTCTTCTCCAACTAGGAAGCAAGTTAGAAGCTATGAATCGAATCAAATCTAAATTAGAGAATTCAATAGTCTACGTCAAGGGATAGCTTTTCAGTTTCAGAAAATAGATCCCAGTAAACAAGACTGTTCTTTTGTTTGTAAGTTCAGTTATCTTTTAGATGTGAATAAATTAAAGTCATGATTTGTAGTAAACTGAAAACTAGAATTGTGCCTAGTTGTATGATAATAGTGATTCTAATTCATGTCTATTCTTGTGACAATTCTATCGTATATGCCTGTGAGACTATTGCGGTTTATTGAACCTATCATGTTGCATAGAATTTGGTGAATGAACCTATTATGTTGTATAGTAATTTGGGAATGAAACTATCATGTTGTATATAAGTTTGGTGATTCTATCGTGTTATGTTACATGCAAGTTTATAGGCTAAGTCATGTTATATATGCCTAAATGTTTAGATCCACATGCCTCTATGTTAGATCTATGTTAACTTGATTCAACCCAAATGCAAGTTCACGTCTACATGCCAAATTAAGTTTGTGTAGTTCTATGTAAACTCCTATGTATATGCTTATGATTCATGTTGAGAGGATCTAGATTGCAAGTTCATAATTAATTGTATATTGTTCTACGCCAAATTCATACGACATATGTTTAGTTGGATCCATATTATGCTTGTTGGAATGTTACATGTTCCTTCCTTTTCCCTTTTGTTTATGAGTTAGGCTAAATTGTGAAGCCTAATGTTCTATGTGATTTATGCGAACGTATAATGGGGGTAACATTGGGAAAATTATAAATTTACATATTATTGGCATAGTTTGGTAGCATGAATGGTATTATTTATATACCTAAAAATTATGAACATGATTTAAAAGGTAAATGGGGCATGACTTGAACGACAACAAATTTGTGAATAATTTACATATAAACTAAAAGGGTAAATATGTAAATTGAGCAAAAGACGAATATGCCTAAGCCGAGGTTAGATTGAGTGACGGTATAAGACTGCCCGAAACCGCCCAGCTCATCCAGCAACCATAACAATATAGATCTAATGTGAGAGGTTAGCGCATTAAGCCCAAAAGAACCCGAGGTTAGACTGAGTTGCGGTGTAAGACTGCCCGGAGCCGACTGGCACATCCAACGACCGCAACAATACATGTCTAATGTGAGTGGTTGGTGCTTTAATGAATGAATTAAAACTAAGACAAGAAGGTGGGGTTAAGTAAATTTAGAACACTTAACCGTTATAACATGTTAATTAGACAAGAAGGTGGGGGTTGAGTAAATTTAGAACACTTAACCGTTATAACATGTTAATTAGACAAGAAGGTGGGGTTAAGTAAATTTAGAACACTTAACCTTTATAGTATGTTAATTAGACAAGAAGGTAGGGGTTAAGTAAATTTAGAACACTTAACCGTTATAACATGTTAATTAGACAAGAAGGTGGGGTTAAGTAAATTTAGAACACTTAATCGTTATAACATGTTAATTAGACAAGAAGGTAGGGTTAAGTAAATTTAGAACACTTAACTGTTATAACATGTTAATTAGACAAGAAGGTGAGGTTAAGTAAATTTAGAACACTTAACCATTATAACTTGTTAATTAGACAAGAAGGTGGAGTTTAAGTAAATTTAGAACACTTAACTATTATAACATGTTAATTAGACAAGAAGGTGGGGGTTAAGTAAATTTAGAACACTTAACCGTTATAACATGTTAATTAGACAAGTGAGCAAAGTTAAGTTAACCAATATAACATGATGTGTGGTAGGGTTAAGTAACACAAGAAGGCAACACTTAACCAACGTAACATGACAAGTGTCTGAGTTAAGTTAACTTGAATTGATTGATGACACTTAACCAATATAACATGATGAACACATGGGGTTAAGTTAATAAGAAACACTTAACCAATATAACAAGATGAATGAACAGGGTTAAGTTAATAGGAAACACTTAACCAATACAACATGATGTGTGGGTGGGTTAAGCTAACATGAATGGACAACACTTAACCAATATTATATGAACGAAGTGGATAGGGTTAAGGCAAGCTTAACCAATAATATGTATTGACTTGATTGGTGGGAGGGTTAAGTACTTCTCGTGAAGGTGGGTAATATTTTTATATATAAGCCCACAAACTTAACCATTAAATAAACATGCTTGAATCGGTGGGAGGGTTAAGTACATCTCGTGTAGGTTAGTAATATTTGTGTATATATATATATATATATATATATATATATATATATATAGGCCCATAAACTTAACCAGTAGGAAACCCTAGTAACGGGGACCCATTTCAGCAGTAACCCATATAGATGTATCATGATACCCTGAACTAAGCAGGGAGGGGTACGATTACTGGGCTGATTATAAGCGGTCAAAATAGCGGCAAGGGGTACGTCAGTGTAGGTTCCGACGGTTAACGGGCGAGCACATACTCCAGAGTGGGAAAAAGCAGACACTGGGTACCAGTAGTTACACACTGTGAATCTTGAATCGTGTCGGGTTGCTATCATAAGGATTGATACACCTTATGGTGGGACCAACACAGGGTATCTACATGAAAGAGAGGGTCGATTGACACAGACACATGGAACATTAATACAAGTAGGGAGTCGATCGATAGAGTAGTAAGGGTGCATCTAACATCTTCATGGCAATTAGGCCGATTGAGGTAAGATCCTCATACTAGACGTACACCTGAAGGCTACCACAATTGCAGGGATTGGGATCACGTTGTAATATTATCATTTTATACAGATTTCTAGTTGGGACACTAGTTAGGCGGTACAGAAATATAGAAATCAGAATAACAGGGTAGTAGCGAAGCAAAGAAAGAGTAGAAGCGCATTCAGTTTTCCTTGCCTTATTTTGTCTTATCTTGTTTTATGGTATTGTCCTATTTTTAGTTTATTCATGTCATGATCCTTTATCTTGTTTACATGCTGAAAAATCACTGGACTTACCAGACTTATGTCTGACATAATTTTGTTTCGCCTCTTTTCTTCCGTCCCCCCCCCCCCCCCCCAGGTAGTCAGGGAGAGAATAACTCAGCTTAGTTTGGACCGTTCCTCTTTCCAAGCTCGAAGATAGTCGATTAGTCGATGTATTGCTTCGGACTCTCGTCTCCACTGCTATGGATGGCTCATGCTTTATTGGGGAATATCATGTCATTTTATGCTTATTTATTTTGTTAAACAGACAGATGCTTTGTTGTAAGGGATAATTGGAAAACAATCTTTGTACAAGCTGTCTTACCAAGCTGCTGTTTTATCAATAAAGTAAAGTTTTATTTATTTTCCACTGTTTTATTTGTTTGTCTTGTAATTTATCTGCATCTTTTACCTATAGCGCTCCACCGAAGTTAATGCATTCCCTTTGTGAGTGACCTTAATGGATGTGGGGTATTACACGTGGTATCAGCGCTGAAGGTTGCAGGATCAGATAAAAGATTTCAAAAATTATTTTCAAGACGGTTTTAAAAGAAGCATTTTCTAAAGAAAAGTTTTGTTTTAAAGGCATATTCCCCAAAGCCATATGCACTATCTTTTGATCCTCTGTTTGAATCCTTGTTTTCATTCTTTACTGAGTCTCTGGGGCTCCTGGCTTTCTGGGAGGTAACCTCATGGGGGCATGGTTCCGTAGGCTTGATGAGACTACGACACCTGTCAAAGGGCGAAGAAGTTCCAACTTCCATCTACAGCCGTAGTAGTTTCACCTACGGCTAATTTTCTTTCAAAGCCTTGTAGGGTTTTCCATGTGATGGAGGCAGCTTTCCAGAGACTTGTCAACAAGTTACACAAAGATGACAAAGATGAGAATGAGGGAGTTTGGCTAAGGAGCACAACCCAAGGACGAGAAACTCATGGATATGGACTTGATTTAGAAGAAGGAAAGAATAGTAAAATCTAACACAAGAGGAAGTGTTTTTATTATGGTATAACGGGTCATATAATTAAGGACAAAGGCAAGAACAAAGGACAGGATTTTCAGGAGGGCAAGTGCATGCTTTTATCGCCAGCGTACCTGAGAGGGAGGTAGTAAAGTTTCAGTTGAAATAGTCTAGTTTTTCTTTTTGATCATCCTATTAGTACATTTTTTGATTTTAGCGCTTCACATTCGTTTATATCTGCTTCCATAGTTGAGTCTCTGCACCTTAGAACTTGTATAGTAGAAGATCCCATTATCGTCTCAAATCCAATTGGTGGTTTAGCTCATTTATCTTTGGTTTGTGAGGATTTCACAACACCAGAAAAGCCCATTTGTCACGCTTATAACCGTTAGGAAACAGTATACTCACGGTTATAACCCTTGTGCCAACAGGCGTTGGTGATTTTTGTCACGGATATTATCATGGTTATAACTGTGATAAATACTAACGGTTATAAGCGTGACTATATTTTCTGTGCTCACGGTTATAACTGTGATAATGTTTATCTTACTAATGGTTATAAGCGTGAGTATATTTTCTTTCATCACGGTTATAAGTGTGAGTTTATTTTCTTTCATCACAATTATAAGCGTGATTTACCACCCTTATAACTGTTATAAACTGTGATTATAGCCATTGCTTACTTTATACCATTGACAATACTTTCCATACCGATCGATAACACACATCAATATATAGTTCATATCATACGAACATGCAGATATATATTTAGTAATAACACCAAAAACATACACAATAGTATATATTTCAAAGCAATATATATACACACACATTCCAAGCTAGTTGCAAATAGTCAATAATACACGAATAGCAAACATACATGTATCTCATATAAAAATGCTCCACGATATATACCGTCATTTCCATACACAATGATCTCTAAAACAAGCTTCAAACATATATCTTCTAAATTCAGTTTTGCACCTCTAATGTCTGCCCGTTCCATCATTGAGAAAGAGGGCTTGATGATGTAGGTGGCACCCCCATGAAACCTGCAGCTAGTTGCACAGATTTGATGACATGTTGCCAACAATAATCTACAGTTGAATCCAAAATGATATCCTCTTAGAAATGTGATCACAAATATGATGTGTATACATAATTGTATGGGTGCTTGGAGATGGATGGAAATCCATCACTCCAGTACTAGTTAATCTTAAAGCGAAGAAAAAGCTTTTGGCTTGAAAACGAACTTTCATTTTCAGTATGTATGTCAAATAGATCAACAACTAATAATTCAAGTAACAAGTGGTAAGACAATCGGGACCGAGGTTTTAGATGACGTGGCCTAGAACATCCGAGACACAAAATGAATGCTCAAATGACAAGTGGTACGATGATCTAGATTGAGGTTTTAGAGGTCATGGGTTAAATTTTCCACAAATGAGTGTTTTACTTTAAATTTTATTCCATAGAAAAAAGGTCCGTCAAATGACCTTGGGAAAGAAGGAAAAATTCTAGTTGTTTTCGCGAAAAGTTAGGGAGAATGGAGTATTTTATATTTTCCAAAAAGGCATAAATAAGAGGAAAAACAATTTTTAGTTTTAAATGTTAAAGCCATTCTAAAAATTGATTTTCACCCTTTTTTCCCTTTCATGCATTTCGAAGTACATACTCAAAACGTTAAACACAAACTCGTTTGGTTCAGCCAAAAGCTTCCAAATTTTGAATTAAACTGTTCATTTAGTCTTACAGTACAAGCATGGGTTTCTATTGAAAGAATCATTTTTTTCCAATTAGAATATAAGAACATATGAGTCATTAACCGATTTTGTTTGCTTGTGAAAAGCCTGAAGCCTTGACTTTAGGACTGAAATTGTGTCATATTTTCACTGAATCAATGGCTCTCCAGTGACCTATAAAAGAAAAATATTGAATATGTGAATCTATATTGTTTTACTCAATCAACTATCTCATTGAATGAGTCTGATTATCAATTCAACAATGTTTAGTAAAAATGATGCATTTTTATAATGATATGTTTTTTTCCATCAAAGAACAGGCATATAAAGTATTGGTAAAAAAATTATCATACCAAATCATGTAGCAAAACGAGGTTGTTCATCAAAAAGACCAAGTAAATGCTTCTTTATAGCATCCTCAAATATAGTAGCAGCGTATAACGGAACTCCATACCATATTTTCGGTTCACAAAAATGGAGAAGCATGCAGGCTGTTGCCCATTTCTTTCTGCTTCAGCCTGTACCCAAATTCTCAACCTACCCAAAGCCCTCGTTGTCTTCAGTCGCCGTCACATAGGACTCGCACTACCAGCCCAAGTTGCAAACAGTCATCGCCATAAAATGATGTGAGAACAAATACTAAATCCAGTAACTACCAATCTAAAATCTAACATTATCAAATTTACGATATATTTGCAGCAGATGGTCGTTTGAAGACTGGAACAGTATATCATGGCTTCATAAGCAAAGATGCTTTCCATTTACTTATTTTGACAGGATTTTTCCTTTAATTGTTCAACAGGACTGCATTCTGTAATTTCTTTTGAAATCTAAAAAAGACAATAATATGTATTAGTCTATAGCATATTGTCTACTGCCAGATATTAGCCAGATAAGACATATAATTGTTTAACAGGTTAAAAAATTAGTTCACAATCATATTTTCTTAGAGAGTTTGATAATTAGTTTGCACTCTACCTTTAAGTAGTGATGATAATTTCCAAACAGAGTACCAATATATGAAGCAAGAAAACAGTAACAAAGGCAAATAAATAATTACCATAAGCATAGTCTTGAAATTCTCAGCATTAATGTCCAAGGTCAACTTCATTTTAAACCACTTCTTGCCCTAATGATATTTAGTGCAAATATTTCTAAAAAACTGCAATATATTTTTAGTTTAAAATCACTTGGAAACAAAAGGTTAGAACATGGCAAAAACTGAGACATAAAAAGTTTGGAAGCTTATATTTGTTTTAGTAACAGGATTGGTATTGCTCGGAGCAAAGAAGCTTCACTGAGCACTAGTATTTTTTCTCATTAGTTTTAAAGATAAGGAGTCAGTCTCTCTTAATTATCTGCAGACACAAGATCATTTAATCAGCTACAGAGTACAAACATCAAAATCGTCATTAAGTTTGGTAAAAACAAATTAATAGTGGAGGTAAAAATATTACTAAAGCAGATCCATATTTATATAAACTAAAGTAACTCAAATTCCAAAATCACTTATATAAATAAAGAGATTTACCAATAGATTTTTATGGTAAAAAAATAGAAGAGATGATTCTTAATATATCTTGTTCATGTATGCCATATTACGCAATATTTCTTGCAGTAGACGATGGATATACAAGTAAAAATATGATATTTTGTACTACAGACTGACTTCATAAAAAGATAAAAATCTATTTGTTTTCCACTTCTTACTGCCAACCCTATTTGACAGTTTAACTCATTGAAGATATTTCCTTCTCAAGACTGTCAAATTGTAACCCATCTAATCGATATATTATTTTTATTTAAATCAGCGGTGGAGCTAGCTTCCAAGAATAGGGAGCATCAATTTGCATGTTAATTTTGGCATAAGGAAGTATTTTTAATAGGGAAGTAGCATAATTTTATGTAGTTTGACATAGCAGAAAATTACTGTAAATCATAGGATATCATCAATCCTCCTTGCCATATATATGGTTTTGCTTCTGTTAATTGAAAACTGATTATGGATAGTGTTGAAAACTAATTATGGATATTAATTATATGAATTTTAATTTGTTTCAGAATTATGCAAAAGTGAGTCACACACACATTCACATTGTAATAAAGGTTTAGACAAAAATATTTATTTTTGCGAATCAAAAGCTGCAAGGAAGAATTCCTATATGCATAAAAATATGATATATTAGGAAGTCAGCATTTTATTTTGCCAAATGAGCAGCAGAGATATCGATACCAATATCAATACTATCTTTCCATTTTCACATTCAAAATTTCATGTTATTCCTAAATGAGAATGTTTTCATATGCTTCTCCATTTGAATATTTAATAGTTTCCCTGATATTATTATCGATAGACTAAACATAAATCACCTTTACCATTTCTTATTTTCAAAATATTAGACTCAACTCGACAAGTGTTGGTACATTTCATGCAATTGATTGGAAGCATAATGCTGGTAAACAAAACATGACAAAAAACAATTATCACTCACTATCTGTGTTCATTGAACGGTTGAATCATGAGCAATCACAAGTAGGGCTGCACAAAGTATGGGTTGGGTCGGGTTAGACCAAATACTTTATCCGACCCGCATAGGTATGGGTTTAAGGTAGCTCAACCCGTACCCGACCCTATATGAGGTTGGATATGGGTTGGGTTGAAGTATGGGTTGGGTAGGGTTAAGTAAGGTTGGGTTGGGTCGCTTGAATACAATAAAAAATGAGAATATGAGGGATTTTTTCTAAAAATTATATCAAAATATTCAGCATAATATATCAGATTTTAGCTAGCATAATGCATTTAAAATAACCGATTCATTACAAGACATATAATTAAAATTTCATTGTAAAACACATCATATGAAATTAATTTACTACATAGTTGAGCAAGTGTTTCATTTTAAAATACATTAAAATGCTCTTTAAAATATATTTATCAAATTCTATCTAGTTTGGATTGACATGAAATATTTTTTTGTACATTTATTATAGAATACATAAACATTATTCTAGGATTATACTATTCTAATTTTAGTTGGATGGATATTAAATTAGTTTTTTTTAAATAGGTTTGGGTTGGGTTAAAATGAGGTTGGGTTGAACAAAATGTCAAACCCGACCCGCATATAGTATGGGTTACAAATTGTAACCCATACCCGACCCAAACTAGGATGGGTTGGGTTGGGTTTATGTGGGTTGGGTCGGGTTGGTGGGTTGGGTCGGGTTGGATATGGGTTGTGTGCAGCCCTAATCACAAGGACGTGATAGATTAAAAAAAACATGTTTCACAACCTATCTACAACATTAATAATCTTTGGAAACATGCATTATGAAGTCGTCATCCTACTTCATAATAGACGCAATTAGTTAATTTAATCACATTACACATATACATGAAAAGACATGTTGCACAAAATATAATAAAAAATGGTGAAACAATGAATATTTTTACTTCTACCCTGTCACGATTAGGATTTCCTTTTACTTCACAAAAATTATGCATTTTTTGATTTATGGGTCCATGCTATTACTTTAAACTTGCCAATCGTTTGTGAAAGTGGTAGGAACTTAAGAAGTAGCTTCTAATGTTTGTATTGATAAACCTTTACACATATTTAATTAACAAGTGGTATGAACTTAAGAAGTATCTTTTAGAATGTTGATCCAAATTTAACATAGCTGCGTAAACATTTTTTGCAGGCTTACACTGCTAATGTGTAGTAAAGTAAATAATATAGAATCAAATCAAAAGCCTAATGATTTGGTATTAAAATGATGATAAATTTTAGTTAAAATAAAGTTAAAATAAGGAGAACATCATACATTAAATTGGCAAATATCTTTGATGGTAGCATATAATTTGTAGCTTATTCATTAATATGAATACATTAACATTTTATAAATGCAAGAATAGAAGTTTAAGAATTGATCAACAGACCATATAAAGTTTGTGTAGCTCAAAAAATATCTACACAGGTGAATCATATCAAACCATGTATACTACAGTCATACATACTTCTACACTATTAGGCAAATAGTATGTTGTGATAAAGTTAGAATTATCATGTTAGAAAAAATAAATTAGGAAGATCATTTATGAACAACAATAGTCATAATCATTATAAAAGATTTTCCCTTAAACTAACAAAACATAGAGGTTAATTTTCTGAAATCACCAAAATGTTAGTACTGATGCAATCAATTTACCCAAAGATGACTTATTGCTGTAACAAATATTTGAAACATAATTTCTTGAAAACTTCCACTTCAACATAAAATGTTATAGGATTCATTGATAGCATTGAACGAATGACCTCCTAGTAAGTTTTTGAATTCATGCCAACATATATATATATATATATATATATATATATATATATATATATTGTTGGAAACAACGGTTCGGCTGAGTCGTGGACTAGGTCACTTTCTTGAAGACGTTTCGGCGATCTACTCAAGGTGCAAAGTAGTTCGTACTGTTCGCCGCTGCCTCTGGGATAAAACAGCCTCTTCCTTGTTTTTCTTTAATATACCGGATCATTTGCACATATGAATCCGACTCAATTTGCACTCTAAAAATAATATTGCTCATGTATATTTTCTATCTATTTTTTAAAAAGAGTGGTGGAAGAGAAGATAGAGAAAAATATAAAATTTTCTTTCTGTGGAAGAGGAAGAGAGAGAGATTTTCCTTATATATTCTGTATTCTATATTCTGTATCTTTCCTGGTCTATGACCAAGTTCTTATATAGAAGAAATTGTAGCTATTCTAGTGGAAGGAGAAGTGGACTGCAATTAATGTCATATTAAATGAAAGAAACGTTCAAAAGAAATTTGCAATATGTCAATTGCATACGTTCCAAAAGGAGATGAATGTTAATAAATATTAATTTATTACCATTCATTGCAATTTGTTAATTTTATTTATATTTTGTAACAGCTCAATCAAATACATGTATATATATATACACACACACACACACACCCATAACTGTTATGCAAACGTAACAACTCTCAGAAGGAAATTTACTGATACAAAATATAATACCGTTTATAACTTCCAACGGCTCTATGCATTGATGGCTCATAAATATTTACATATATGTAAATATGTTACCGTTTCAGCTTTCAACGGTTCTATTGAATTAATTGCATTACAATAATGGTTCAAATATATGTTAACGTTATTAATTTGCAACGGCTCAATTTTTATTTATTCTTATTTTTTTAATAAATTCACAAAATATTCCAATAATCGCCCACTTGAATTTCTTAAAAAAAATATTTTTGAGCAGTTCATTAAAATTACATAAGATCATGCATAAACAAAGGTGTCATCCGACTTGAACCTTTGCATAATGAGTAAGATTCATTTTTTACTACAGTGACACGTAGTCTTGAACTCTATTCCTGACATAAAACCACACACAACCTTTCTAGAGTGCAATCAAATACGCCCGTGCATTTATGGCCATGCACGTCTATCCCAGTTTAGTGAACGCTCTAGAAATCTTGCCCAAAACTCCATAGGAAACAACCACATTTCCACATTCACACAGGTGAGTCTATCAAGAGTACTCCTGAAGGTATGTACTCCACTCCAAATAGAGTATAGATCTCATTAAGAGTTTCTATTAACTCATCCTCTAATCACTTCAGGAATACATGCTTCTTAATATATAAATTCAGCATGTTCATCTACTATCACTACACAACTAGTTTTTACCCATTGAACCTAGTTCTTGGGATCTCCAGTCATTTAGGTCGGGGTACCATTGTGTGTGATTCCATAATCTCAGGGCAATAGTCCCATTCCTTTAGAATCATTAAGGACTTTCTTTCTCGTCAGTCATTTCGTCAAAGGATCTGCCAAATTATCATCACTTCATATGTGATGTTCTCTAACAATACTGTACATGCGACTGTTATTTCTTACCGTTGTAATATCGGTTCTGTCCTTTTTTCAATAGTCGTCAAATTTTCATCACTATGTATGTGATGTTCTCTTACAGTATTGTACTTACGACCGTCGTCTTATACCATTGTAATAACGGTTCTGAAATTTTTGCAATAGCCGAACTATCACAATAGATTACACCATGGTGTCAATTTTCCATATGGAGATCTCCACTAGCAGATTTCTTTAGTTCTCTGCTTCTTCACTAGTTGTGGCTAGTGCTATTATCTCAGTCTCTATATAGTACACTGAGTCAAAATAATATGTTTCCTTGATTTTTTTTTTCAAGAAACAACTACTCCAGCAATGCTAAATATAGCCACTGGTCGCCTTTGAGTCATCAGATTAAGTATTCCAGTCTACATCGAAATATCCTTCAAGTATTGCTGGAAACTTTTCATAATGTAATCCAATGTTCATGATTTATTTTAGTTATAATCCAAGGCTCATGGCTTATTTTAGGTATCTCATAACCCTCTCAATAACATGTTAATGCTCTATACTAAGTCTACTGATAATCCAGCATAATAATACCACGACATTGGCAGTGTCGGGTCTAATACAATCATTGGCAAACTGAAGGCTGTCAGTGATGCTCTCATAGTCATACTGTCTTACACCTTCACTAGTGTTTTTTAAATAGCTTCACACTAGGATCATATGGTGTTCATGCAGGTTTACAGTCGAAGTAATTGTATTTCTTTAGAATCTTCTCAAAATAATGAGATTGATCCAAAGAAAGTCCTTTTTGAATCTAGTAATCTTAATACCATGGATTCCATTCGTCCAACTTAGATCTTTTATATCGATGTTGACACTTAGTAAGGATTTAACAATGTTTATGGCATGAATGTTTGACCCAAAAATAAATAGGTCATCTACATATAAACATATAATAGTACAAATGTCATTTTCAGATTTTTAATAAATGCATTTGTCACTTTCATTAAATTTAAATCCATGTGGGATTATGAAGTTATCAAAATTTTCATGTCATTTCTTATTTGTTAGTTTTAAACCATATAATGATTATCTAATTCGCAAATTTTACGTTCTTGACCATGAACTATAAATTATTCAAATTGGCCCAAATAAATTTCCTGTTTCAATTCATCATCTAAAAAATGCAATTTTTACATTCATTTTTTTTTATTTCGAAATTATGCAAGTGAAGTAATGCTCAAATGGATGTAGTTCCAATTACAGGAGAAATGATGCCAATAAATTATATATCTTTCCTTACATCATTTACCTATTAAATAGACTACATATTTATTAATTGTGCCTTCATATTTTAATTTCCTTTTAAGCACTCGTTTATTTTTTTTAGATTTACACTAAGTGATAAATTCACTAAATGTCGGGTCTTATTAGATTCGAAAGAATCTAACTCATCATTTATAGCCTCTTGCCAAAGAATTGGCATTTAAGTAAGATAGGCCTCTTGGAGGTTTTAGGGGATTCTATTTTAGAGTAAAAGAACAAAAATTATGAATCAATATTTTTTGCCTTTCTTTCTCTTTCTAGATTCATCATTAAGAAAAATTAACATCTATTTAGGGCGTTATAAAAGCAGGAAATTTGCAAGTCAAATTAATACCTAAATAAATGCTATTTTCGAATAGTTGAAAGCAACCCCCACTATTAAAAGAGACCCTCACTATTAAGAGAAACCCCCACTATTTTTCTCAAACTAAAAAACCACAATACATGATTCTTCAATTGTGTATGCATTTATTGTTAAATAAGTGTCATTCAATTAATGTTATTTCTTATAACATTTTCTAAATTCGCATTTAATTAATGTCAATTTTTATTAGTGCATTTTCTAAATTTATGCATATAAAGTATGTCAATATATTTTGATGCAAAAACTTGTTCATCAAATTAATGTCAATTCTCAATGACATTATAAAATAACATACACATTTTATTAATGTCAAATATTTAGTGACATTTCCAAATAATATATGCATTCTATTAATGTCAATTCTTACTGAAATTTTTCAAATAACATACGCATTCTATTGATGTCAAATTTTTAATGCCATTTTCAAATCAGGAAAATATTTACAAGGACAAAATTAAAGGCTTTTTTCTCCATAAGGACAGCCCACTTAAATTTTACTCAAAAGGACAACACCCTCCTTTCCTGATCTCACGTTCGCTATTTCTTATTATCCATCAAAATTTTAATCCGTATATCACGGCCGCTATTTCCTTCTTTCATCAAATCTTTCTCGTCGAAGAAAATTTATCAGGATCTCGCCGTCATTGATCTCGATTCATTCTTCCATATTTTCGAATCAAATTTTTTATCTGATCGCATAAATCTAATGAGATCTTAAATTCTAAATCAACGCACAATTCTTCGACGAAAAATTGATCTCTCGTCAACTATACAGAAAAATCAATTGTAGATTAGGTTTAGGGCTTATTTCATCGATTCCTTTTGCGTTTGTCATACAGTTCCTTCAATGTTTCCGATATGTTTTTAGTGCTTCTATTGGTAATTCATGGATTCTCGTTGTGATACAAGCCGGTATTAGTTTTTCCTTTTTTCAGATCTCTATTTTTTTTATTATTCATTGTTTTTATTCTCGATTTTTTTTCATGTTGTAATTGTTTTTTAAATGCATTACTGAATTAAAATTGTTTTAGAATAAAACAATTTTTGCTTCAAGTAGTATAAATGTTACTTTTGAGTAATAAATTTTGTTAGTATTGTTTTCAGGAAAAATTAACTAAAGCAGTTTTTAGGTATCATTTTTGTATTTTTTAAGTCATCATATTTTTCCCTTTCCTTTTAATATGCACCAGTCTGTAGGCATCATTTTAATATTCTTTTAGGTATCATTTTTAATGTATTATGCATGTTTTATTGTTTTTTGGTATATGTTTTCATCTTTTTACTTGGCTAACTGAATTTTTCACATTACTCATTTTTTTCTAGTAGTGAAGACACTCTCCTTATCGTACTAGTTTTCAACGATACCTCTTTCATTACAAGGTATTTAATTGAAAAAAGAATAAATGACAAAGTTGGGGAAAAAAGAAGCAGTTTGAAGAAGACTTGCTGCTGGGATTTGGTTCGATTCGTCATTGGAATAAGTAAAAAGATTAAGAAAAAAGATTGTAAAAAATGAGTAAAACAGCGTGGTATATTGTATTTCGTTGGAGAACAGTGTTTTTTCTTTCAGATTTAAATGCATGCAGTGGATAATGTTTTGAATTTCAGTAATGACTGGATTGATGTGTGAAATACTAATTTTGCTTGTATACATGATGACGAATTTTCTTATTGACTCATTGTTGAATTGGATGGGAAGTTACTAAATTGATATCAATTTTTTTTTAGTTATCAGTTATTTGTATGTGTGCAGAAGTGATATGAAAAAACAAAAAGTATAAAACTGATAACTACAACATTAAGAAAATGATATCTACAAGCTGTACAGTTGAAAAAAAATCCAAAAATGATACCTACAATAACTTAAAAATGATAACTAGAAACTGAATATTTATTTGTAGAACACTAAATCGAAAAGAATTAAACAGTGAATCATTACGTGAATGAGTTTAATAAATAAATTGCATGATTAAAAAATGAACTGACAACAATTTTTTGGTCGATATTTCGTATTTGTGCAGAAATATTGTGAACTAAAGAAAATGATATTAGGTTTTTTTAATTTCTACCGGTGATTCATAACTTCTCTTGATTCTACAATTTTAATGTTCAACTTTTCAGCAGTTGGGTATATTTTTTATATTTTTCTAGGTATCATTTTTGTTTATTTACCACTGATTTATATTCGTTTGATGTGTTTTAATGTTGTGTTTATTTTGTAGTTGTATTGTTGCATTATCTATGTATTATAGTCGAACCTATTTCATTTTAAAAAATCAAATTGTGATTTAAGTAATTTTTGTGCTACTTTTTATTTAAAACATTACTGCAGTTTTTAGGTTTCATTTTTATATTTTTTTGGGTATCATTTTTACTGTATTCACTGTGCTATGTTTTTTTGGTTACTTTTTGTTGCTGTACTGCTGCACTAGCTTTGTAATTCAATTGAATTTATTTCATTTTAATCAATCAAATTGTGATTCAAACATTTTCTGTATTACTTTTGTCGTTAAAATATTAAAGCAGTTTTTAGGTATCATTTTTATATTATTTTTTTAGGTATCATTTTTATGGCTTCGTGTATGAGAACTATCGCAAGTAGGTAGATTTGTGTTGTTTTCTTTGGTAATTGACTTTTTTTGATACACAACATTAATTCTAACTGATACCCACTGTTAAAAAATTAACACCCACCTACTCAATTCAAATTTCACAAAAATAATATATATTCTCACTAATACCGACTGATTAAAAAAACAATAGCACTCAATTCAATTCAATTATCACAAAAATTAGTTTATTCTCAATAATAGACAATAATAACCACTTGTATCATATGATGTCTACAACTATACATAACTGATATACTATGATACGTTGTTTTCCTACAGAATCTAAGTACATACAACATTGCTCCCCATTCCAAGCATGCATTTACTTTTACTTGTATGCATTCCAGTCTTGAATTCAAGTAATCTCCAGCAACATACAGTATCTGCAAGTATTTCATACCTAATCAAAACTTATACCAACATAATACTGGAAATTCAACTAGAAAATAAAAAAGTGATACCTAAAAAAATAAAAAATGATACCTAAAAACTGCTATGTTGTAAATTCATGTTGAAAATATAAAACTGATACTTAAAAAAATATAAAAATGATACCTAAAAACTGCTATGATGTAAATTCATTTTGAAAATATAAAACTGATACCTAAAAGTATAAAAATGATACCTAAAAACTGCTATGATGTAAATTCATGTTAAAAATATAAAACTGATACCTAAAAAAATATAAAAATGATACCTTAAAACTGCTTTGATATTAAAGGAAAACTAATGAATAAAAATGTTTACATCCCACTTTGATTGATTAAAATGACATAATTTCGATTGAGTTGCAAATTTAATGCAACAGTACAAGTACAAAACTGATATAGTATCAAAACTATAAACAAAACAGCATAACATTATTAATACAAGAAAAATGATACCTTAAAAAATGGAAAAATGATACCTACGAACTGCTGGTAACTTCACAGACAAAAAAAGCTTTTTTTTCAGCGATTTTTTTCTCCTTCAACTCTCTCCTTCGATTTTCTAGGACGAATTCACGAAATCAAAAAATCACGAAATCATTTTCTGCCAAACGAATCATAGCAATCGAATTTACCCTAATTCGCATTGGAAAACACCACTGGCGGAGATTGCATCGATCGGTTATCAGTCGCCATTTTTGTCGATCACAGAAATAAACCCTAATTCTCAAACTTTTTTAAACGAAGGAGGAAGTAAAATTAATAAACGCGATGGACGAACGCTATTTTTATCGATCACAGAAATAAACCCTATTTCTCAAACTTTTTTAAACGAAGGAGGAAGTAAAATTAGTAAACGCGATAGAGGAAATAAACGAAGACAGTGGTTTTGTTGGGCTGGGCTATTAGTTGTCCTTCTGGATAAATTTCTAAGGTGGTGTCCTTATAGATAAATTATTTAATTCATTTGTCCTTATAAAATTTTCCCTTTTCAAATAATATATTCATCAATTTATTTTGACATTTCCAATTAAATATATGCATTTCAGTAATGTCAAATTTTTAAGGACATTTTCCAAATAAGTATGCACTTAATTAATGTCAATTTATAATAAAGACATTTTCAAAATTTGCATTCAATTAGTGCTTTTTCTAATGACACTTTCAAAACAAATTCCCTTTAATTACTATTGTTCATAGGTTGTAAGTAGCAACATTGGAACAATCATCAATAATTGTAATATGGTACTAAATTTGAGTGTATGTAACAAAACTCATTACTTCAATTTGCTCTCATATGAAATAAATCTAAAATTCAGATTTTCTAATAAAAGGAAATCTTCAAAAATCATCATATATGATCAAAAGTAAACAATTAATCTTATACCAATATTTAAAGTCTATTACAACTTTAAATTCACTAATTGAGTTTTACTATAATGTTAATCACCGATCAAATGTGATTACTCTCATTCATTATATCATTAAATGTTGTTTAATAACATTTATCATACAATTAAATGTTCAATTACAAACATTTTATTGCCTCATTTAAAATTCTCTAAACAAGAAGGACAAATTTCTAAATATATGCTTCTTGTAAAAGTTTTTCCTTTTACTAATTTAACATATTAGTAAACAATTAATATGCACCTTAATAGATCATACAAGTACTTTCACATGATTCTCTAAAATAGTTGTTTTAGCTTAACATGAATGAATATAACATCACAATCTTTAGTTAACAATATAATTATATTTATATTGTTTTCTTAATCTTAATCAATCTTTGACCAAATTTATTCCATTCAAAGTCAATTTCAGGACTTATAAGATTAACTATTGTTTTCCAATAGTCTCCTAATTGATTTTTCTTAATTAGCAAGGCGATGCATAATCCAAAATAATAATAATAGACAAATTCTTTTCAAACTCAGAGCAGTTTCTCAATTATAACAGCAATATAACTGTTCATATAAAGTCATACCTTTGGAGATGATCTCAAAAGCTATTTCAAAGCTTATGTGATGCATCTCTACTAACCATTGAAAATTGGTTGATGGGGCAGCATCGTCAAGATTTGCAGTCGAAGCCATTGTTTTTCGAGTAACGTCTTCAAATTGTTGGAAACAATGGTTCGGCTGAGTCGTGGACTATGTCACTTTCTTGAAGACGTTTCGGCGATCTACTGAAGGTGCAAAGTAGTTCGTACTGTTCGCCGCTGCCTCTGGGATAAAACAGCCTCTTCCTTGTTTTTCTTTAATATATCGGATCATTTGCATATATGAATCCGACTCAATTTGCTTTCTAAAAATAATACTGCTCATGTATATTTTCTTTCTATTTTTCAAAAGAGTGGTGGAAGAGAATTAGAGAAAATATAAAATTTTCTTTCTATGGAAGAGGAAGAGAGAGAGAGAGAGAGATTTTTCTTATATATTTTGTATTCTATATTCTGTATCTTTCCTGGTCTATGACCAAGTTCTTATATAGAAGAAATTGTAGCTATTCTAGTGGGAGGAGAATTGGAGTGCAATTAATGTCATATTAAATGAAAGAAACGTTCAAAAGAAATTTGCAATATGTCAATTGCATACGTTCCAAAAGGAGATGAATGTTAATAAATATTAATTTATTACCATTCATTGCTATTTGTTAATTTTATTTATATTTTGTAACAGCTCAATCAAATACATGTATATATATACACACCTGTAACTGTTATGCAAACGTAACAGTTCTCAGAAGAAAATTTACTGGTACAAAATATAATACCGTTTATAACTTCCAACGGCTCTACGCATTAATGGCTCATAAATATTTACATATATGTAAATATGTTACCGTTTCAGTTTTCAACGGTTCTATTGCATTAATTGCATTACAATAATGGTTCAAATATATGTTATCGTTATTAATTTGCAACGGCTCAATTTTTATTTATTCTTATTTTTTTAATAAATTCACAAAATATTCCAACATATATATATATATATATATTTATGTCCTGTTACATTCCAACCTAGTAAAAAAAAGTCTAAAACATATTAATTTAAAAAGAAAATAAATAGCCACAAATTAATAATTGTATGTCAATTTTCTACTGTGTTTTCTCCATGCTAGCTTGAATGAGTTTGATGTCCTTGATGGAACTCTTCTATAAAGCCTAATTTACGACAATTCTGTTTAAAATACTATTGTCATAGGTAATAAATAAATATTACTAAATAACCTCGTTTAAAGATCAAGTAAACAAGGCAATTGCAATGTAAGGCAAGTTTAAAGCAAAAGCATGTTAGTGATATTAGATAAAACGCAAATGCTTTAAATAACACAATCAATGAATACTTTCAGTAAAAAAAAATATCAAACTAAAATTATTGTCTTTGATAGTGTAATATATATGGATGGATAAAGCTATAAGAAAACTAAAATAAAACTATTTCAGAGTAGTTTTAAGAAATGTACATGACATAGGGTATAATATATAAATAATTTATAAACGACGTCTAATAAAGCTCCTAGTTTGTTGGTCCAGCAGTTATTAAATTTAAGAGTTAAGACATTCAGATATCATAAGAAAAAATTTCCAAATAGAGGAAAAAAGATACCGACAAGGGGTCCCTAACTACAGTTTTGGGCAAAGAGTTGTGCATTTATCAACATAGTCCAACAATGCGATTAAAATAAGTAGTCTCACCTCAATATCAAATAATACCCTAACCATTCATAAGGTTAAGACTGTAAAATTTTGACAATTTGGATTGAACAAACCACTAAAATCTAACATAAAACCCAACCTTTAAGTCCTACAGTCAGGCATAAAAGATAAACCCTAATTGAATCGGTCTTAACATACTCTTTTACCATTTCAAGTTTGGCAAATCAATCCCCTTGATGAACGCTCCACAAAAAACAAAAAGAATGAAAATATACCTAATCATCAATTTTAGTATCCAAGGAGGTGCTTTACCGGAAAAGAGGGGTCAGCTTCAGTGGAGAAGAGGACGTGTGCTTCAACAGTTGAAGAGTCGAGTTCAGTAAAGGAACTATAAGAAGGTTCCGATCTATCCATATAATTATTTAATATTAAATCCAAGAAACAAGAAAGAGGTGACAATCTAAGATTGAAAAATTGGGACATACCTTATCTAGAACGATGCGAAAGCAGAGAGATGGACGAAGGCGGGTCCAATTTGAGGTAGAAGAGGAGAAGTTGATGGAGGAGGCTCAAATCGGAGGCAGAGGAGTGGAGGCGGCGATAAGCGGAAAAACCTAATTCATTCACGGACTAAGAAAGTGAAAGCATAAGCGTGAATCTAGGAGTAAAAATGAAATGACTGTTCTATCCATCAATTTGCTAAAAGCTCATGTAATATCACGGAAATAACCGTGATAACGCAATATCACATAAATAACCGTGATTTTTTTGTCACGATAATAACCGTGATAAGCTAGAGCGCAAAAGGTGTTACAAAATGGCATATTTGGTGTTGTGTTTGAGAATAACTATATTATGTATTGATTCTAAGTGTAATGCCTATGTTTTTGGTTTCATGGGCTATGGGTTGATTCTAGGCATGTATTGGTTAGCTAGTAATTGTGGAAGGAGGGTAGTTAGACTTTTGACTTGCCTCGAGTATACCCTCGAGATTTCGCACGATCCTAAGGGATCAGTTTGACCTAGCTACCTAGAATCACTTGACGCATCTATCGACGATTTACGATCCGTTAAAGTAGTCCATAAGTACGCAGACGTTTTTGATTAATGTAACACCACGCCTCCGCTAGGGTCACTCACAAATGGAATGCACTAGTTTTGGAGGAGCGTTATCGAGGTAAACGGTCACAGAAATATTACAAGACAGACATAAATAAAATAGTGGAAGAATCAAAAGATAAATTTCATTACTTTCAAAATAGTCAAATCCTTTTTCATCCAAAGTACCAAATAGCCAAAGTCATCATTTTCCATTACAACAAATTATGTCTTGCATAAATAAAGAAGCATAAAAGCTTAAAACAGCAAAAATAGCATAATTCCCCAAGATAGCAGAAATGCAGCCATAGCAGAGCTCACGATCAAACCGTATATTAGCTGAACCGAAAGCAAGAGAAATCCAAGCTAAGTGCTAGAGTTTCCTCCCTGAGTACCTGGGGGGGCGAAAGAAAAAGAGGCAAAAGAAAATGGGTCAGTCATAAAGACTGGTAAGTCCTAGTGATTTTCAGCATAAAAATTGGTAAAGGTAACATGACATGTATAAACTGAAAGTAAACAAAAGGATCTGTCAAGATGGGAAAGGTAGACTAAGACAACATGATAAATCAAGTATAGCATCGCATGTTCAAGATTTATTGCACCAACTATACTAGTATCCCAAACCCATGTCATATATTAAGCATGAAATGATCCCTTGGCCCAATATCATGAAATGACCCATCTCCGGGTCCTACGGAACGATCCATTAATCGATCGGCTCCCTACAAGTTCTAGCTCATCGTGTTTCTGTGTCAAACGGTCCTACCACGAATGTAGTCACCTGTGCTAGGTCCACCATAGGGTGTATCAAGCCCTAGGGTGCCAACCACCGACACGAATCAAGCACGCACAGTGTAAACCTACTGATGCCCAATGCCTGCTTTTTCAACTCCGGACTACGTGCACGACCATAGTCCGCCTGAACCTACACTGGAGCACCAACTCAGCCGTCGTTCTGGTCGCTTACAATCAGCCCATTAATCGTGCCCCACCCTGCCTAGTTCCAGGGTACCATGATACATCTAAGTGGGTTACTGCTGAAATGGACCGCGTAACTAGGGTTTCCGTCCAACAGGTTAAGTGTTGTCATTTAAATTCGTGACTTAACCCTTATCAGTCTAGCATGTCAAGTTGGTTAAGGGTTGTCTTTCAGTTTCATGACTTAACCCGACTAATCATGTGTCAAGTTGGTTAAGTGTTGTCTTTCATGTTCATGACATAACCCTATCATGTGGCATTAATTCACTAATGCACCCCAACCCCTCATATCAGACCTGTTGTTGTGGTCACTGGATATGACGGGCGGTTCCAGGTAGATTTACACCACAACTCAGTCTGACCTCGGGTTTCAAGCGCGATATGACCGACTACCCACATTGGATCCTATTGTTTGCATCCACTAGATTTGCCGGGCGGTTCTGGGCAGAATTACACTGCAAACTCAACCCAACCTCGAGCTGTCCATTTTCAAGTTCATTCTAGTCTCATGTCCATGTTCAAGTTTCATGTCAAGTTCGTGTCAAGTTTCATGACAAGTTTCATGTCAAGTTTCATGTCAGGTTTCATGATTCATGTTCATAACCAATTCATGTTTTGTCTAATCTACCCAAATCGTATTCCCATCGCACTTAAACGTGAATCGATCTAGATTACAAGTAAATCCAAATCCAAAATAAAAGGGAATAACATCAAAACTATGATAGGCAAAAGAACGAGCACAAGGTGATAAATCTAGCATGACATAACTTGAGATAATTGGTTATAACATCACTGGCATATAGAATAATAGTCCCAAAACATTAGGATTACAGATCTAGCATAATAAGGTGATAGTCATGATAAAGGTGATAATCCAAACTTGTGAAAAGTAGATTGATTCAACATCACAGGCATGATAATACTATGGACATGAAGGAGTTTGATTTACAACATGAATAGGTCCAAACTGATTTCATAGCAATATTCCCAAATGTCAAGATCCAAGATGGAAACTAGAATAGATGTGAATCGATTACCATACTTAAGTCCAATTTTACTTTATCTCATGTACAAATTACAATTAACAAGTTTAAATCTCAAAGTACCTAGAACATATAGTGCGCGGATCGAGAATTTAGAAAGCAGAATCGAAGCTCTAGTCGAACAACCCCAATATGCAATTCCTAGCTGTAGTCTTCAAGAAATAGTCTTCGTGTTTTATTTTAATTTATTTATTTCAATTATTTTAGAGGCAGCATAAGGAGAGAATAAAATGGTGTAAAGAGAATGGGGTTAGGGGGCTGTTTATATAGGATTAGGAGAACGAATCTAGTCAGAAAACGTGTCTAAAAATATCAGAATGCGCCCAGTTCAAAAACTGGGTTTCGTCACCAGGTCGTCCCCCAGGTCGACCATAGTGTCGACCTGGTCCCTGGAAGGTTGACCATAGTGTCGACCCCCAGGTCGACCTGGTCCTGGGCGGGAAATTTCCCGCCCAGGCTGCGCTGGGGTTTGAATTCGAATTTGAATTTCGAGTTGTTTTCGATTCTGAAAATTCCTGAAACTTAGGAGGGTCATATCTCCCTCATACGTAGTCCGTTTTTCGAAAACTCGAACTCATTTCCAAGCAGAATTTCGAGAAGAACGCGACGGCGCAATCTGTTTCCCTTGATTCTTATTTTAAAATTTAATTCTGCCTTGATTTTTGGTTTTAACATGTTATTAAAATACGGGTTGTTACATTCTCCCCTCCTTAAATGATTTCGTCCCCGAAATTTTCAAGTTAAGAAGAATGCATCCTATCATCCAGTCATCCATCTACTCAACCATCATCAACAAGTAACCATTGTCCTTAAAAGATTTCTAATGCTGTATGAACTTATGCAAGAGTGTGTGTATATGTACTTATCTAATGCAAAAGATCGGGCGGTTACTGATTCAGTAAACCTCCTTAATGCAAAATATGCTAGTGCAATGAATCCAACATGTATGCAAATTCTTAACATACTTTATAATCTCTACATGAGTGCACAAACATTCATTCATATGCAACATCCAAATGATAGCATATGAAGTTTCCATCTATGTACAAGTATAAGCACTCGTGCATATGCAACATGAAAAATGTGACTGAGCCGATCTAGTGTCTAATGTGTGTTATGCAACCACGAGCAACCACTTGCAACCACTTGCAATCATCAACCATAACATGTTTCAATCACATGTTTACATCCAAAAGGGTTCTACCTAAGGTTCTCAAGATAGGATCGAGAAGATAACAAGACAAACATGGATAGCAAAAGCATGTACATGATACAAAGGTATGTAAACTTATAGGAAAAAGAGATCAAGAATGTACCCTCAAAAAGAATTGGGCATACCGCGCGTATCTTCTCTTTGGTTTTCCAAGTTGCGTCTTCTTGGGTTTCACTCCATTGTACTTTAACTAGCTTGACTTCTCGATTCCTTAACTTCTTGATCTCCGTTCCTAAGATACGAATCGGAACTCGCCTCAATGTTACTTCTCTTTCCACTTCTATGCCTTCAAGGATGCTTGGCTCAACCACTTCGGCAGACTCATGTAAGCACTTTCAGAGATGCGAAACATAAAGACATTGTGTACTCCGGCCAACCTTTCGGGTAACTCTACCTTATAGGCCATCTGTCAAATCCTCTCGATGATAGGGAACAGTCCTACGAACCTCGGTGCTAACTTTCCAACTGCTCAAAAGCGAACCACATTGCGTAAAGGAGAAACTTTTATAAAGACCATATCTACGACTTCGAACTTTAGGTTTTTCCTTCTCTTGTCCGCGTAGGATTTCTGTCTATCTTGGGCAATTTTCATCCGTCTTCGTATCAACTCAACCTTCTCGGAAGTGTCCCTTATCATGTCGGGTCCAAGTATGAGCTTGTCTGTCGACTCCCACCAACAAGTTGGTGACTTGCATGGTCTTCCGTATAAATCTTCTAATGGTGTCATTCCTATGCTAGCTTGGTAACTATTATTATATGCGAACTCAACGAGAGGTAGGTGATCTTCCCAAGTACCACCAAAGTCAAGAATGCATAGTCTCAAAAGATCCTCTAGTACCCTATTTACCCTCTCGGTTTGTCCATCCGTCTGTGGGTGATAGGCTGTGTTTAAAATTAGTCGTGTACCCATTGCTTTTTGTAAACTATTCCAAAATTCGCTAGTGAAAATCGGGTCACGATCGCTAACTATACTAGAAGGAACTCCGTGCAACCGTACTATTTCTCGAAGGTATATAGACGCTAGCCATGATGCGGTCCTCTTGCTCTTCACAGGAATGAAGTGAGAACTCTTCATGAGTCTATCTACTATAACCCATATGCTAGTATTGCCCTTCCTTGAACTAGGCAATCCATCCACGAAATCCATCGAGACACTCTCTTATTTCCACAGTGGAACCTCCAAAGGATGCAATAGCCCACCAGGCTTTTTCGACTCGGCCTTTACTTGTTGGCACACCATGCACTTAGAAACGAATTCCGCCATGTCATTTTTCATCCCGTTCCAAAAGAAAATTCGCTTCATATGCTTGTACATTTTATCCCCTCCGAGATGTATAGTCATCTTCGAGTGCTGCGCCTCTTCGATAACTCTCTTTACTAAGTCTCCCACTTGTGGGACACATAGTCTACCATCACGCCTTAGCCATCCCTTGTCATCTATGGCATACCTACTGAGGTGACTTGACATCTCACCTCTAATCAACTTGTCCATGATCTCGACTATCTGTGGGTCTTCCTTCTGTGAAGTTCCAACTTGGTCTAGAAGCGTAGGCCCTAACTCAAGAGATGCTAACGTGCTAGCCAATGACTCAACAACAGGTGTGAAATCAAAGGTTGCTATAAACTCTAGACTTTTCCTTTCAACAAAAAAAGGACTCAAAATTAACCTTTTCCTACTTAGCGCATCCGCCATCACGTTACCCTTGCCGGGGGTATAAGCTATATCGTAGTCATACGATGCCAAGAATTACATCCACCTCTGTTGCCTTAGATTCAAATCTTTTTGCGAAAAGAGGTACTTAAGCGATTTGTGATCGGTATACAACTCGAACTTCTCACCCAGAAGATAGTGGTGCCAAGACTTAAGCGCAAAAACAATCGCGGCTAATTCCCAATCATGTGTGGGATAGTTTTTCTGATGAACTTTAAGTTGTCTACCCCCGTAGCATATACTTTCCCTTCTTACATTAGGACAGTGCCTAATCCCGTGCCGCACGCATCTGTGTACACCGTAAACATCTTACCTCCGTCGGGTAATGCCAAAACTGGAGCTGTGGTAAGGGCTCTCTTAAGCCTTTGAATGTCCCATGCAAAAGCTAGGTTCTTATTCGTTAACCTAGTAAGAGGGGCTGAAATCTTAGCGAAGTCCTTAATGAACTTCCTATAGTAGCCCGCCAAACCGAGAAAGCTTCTCACTTCCGTTGCGTTCTTAGGAACTTTCCAGTCTTGCACTGCAGCTACCTTTGCGGGGTCCACAGCTATACCTTGCTTAGAAACTACATGTCCAAGAAACCGAACTTCTTTTCTCCAAAAATGACACTTGGAGAACTTAGCCTTTAACTCATGTGCTCTAAGCGTATCCATGACTTCCTTGCGATGTCTAGCATGTTCTTCCTCATCCTTTGAGAAGATCAAAATATCGCCCACGAAGACCACCACAAACTTGTTAAGGAACTCCCTAAACACCCTACTCGTCAAGTCTACGAAGTACACGGGTGCATTCGTCAAACCAAACGGCATGACAAGCCATTCGAAGAAACCATCCGGAGTCCTAAACGCAGTCTTATCAATGCTATCCTCAGCCACTCTAAGTTGATGGAATCCTATAGCTAGATCGAGTTGAGAGAAAACAGACGCTCCTACAAGCTAGTCGAACAAGTCGTCGATTCTCAGTAGTGGGTGCATATTCTTCTTAGTCAGCTTGTTTAACTCACGATAATCTACGCATAGACGAAGCGAACCATCCGCCTTAGTAGCGAATACCACTGGAGCACCCCATTCAGAAATGCTTCGCCTAATGAAATTTTTCTCAAGCAACTCCTTAACTTGCTTACTAAGCTCTTTTCTCTTTCGTGGGTCCATGTGTCTAACGGGCAATGCAACTGGCTTAGCATTATCAACAAGATATATACGGAAATCTATCTCGCGTTTAGGGGGTAAACCCTTAACCTCATCAAAGACATCGGGATATTCTCGGACTACCCTTACTAATTGCAAATCATCGATAGACAAGTCAAGAGATTCTAGATAACATAACATGACCCATAGGGTTACAAGAAATTTCAAGGGTATTACCAAGGCGAATCACGAGTCTAACTACCCTTCGTTCACAATTGAGAATGGCTCCATTATTGGACAACCAATCCATGCCTAGAATCAAACCGTATCCCATAAATCCGAGAACAAAAGTATTACACGTGAATTCTACGCTTAAGATAGAAATCCTTAAATCCACACAAATCATAGATAAATGAGCGGAGCCACCAATTGGATTTGAAACAATAACGGGATCCTCAACTAGACTAGTACTTAGGTGCAGGGTTTCAACAATATCAGAAGAAATAAAAGTATGCGATGCACCAGAATCAAACAAGGTTCGAACAGGATGATCAAAAAGATAGACTAAACTTTCGACAGAAATATTTCTACCTCGTTCTTGCGGAGGTGCCGTGAGAGCGTGGACTTGTCCTCCAGAAGAAGGCCCAGCTCCCTACCCTTGCATCCTTGGGGAGGCCTTAGCCATGTGTCATGTCTCACCACAGTGGAAACAGCCACCCATCTTCCTTTTCTTCTTCCTGCAGTCTTTGACCAGATGTCCAGGAATGCCACAAAAATTACACTTTCTCTTTTCACGGGGTTTGTTGTTCTTCCTGCCTTTCCTTGGATCAGCCTTCTTGTTCTGTGACACTTCCCCCTTCTTATCTTGAGGCACTCCTTCTTTTGCTTCATTCTTGCCCTTGTCTTCCTCATTTAAGAGTGCCATGTCTACTAACCTTTTGTATGTAGCACCCATAGGTATGTGGGTCATAGCCAAGCTGTGAAGTGGCTCATTCAATCCCTTGACAAAACGGAGAGCCTTCTTATGAGGAGTATTCACTAAGTCCAGTCCAAACCGGGCCAGCTGATTGAATTGATTGATGTACTCCTTGACCGTCATACTTCCTTGCTTAAGAGATAAGAACTTTTCCAGCTGTAGACTTCATTCAGCTTGTGAGAGGAATTTCATCTCAAACCTTATCCTGAAATCCATCCATGTGCCAACAGGTCTTTCAGTGTTGACTTCCCACCAATAGGAAGCTTCGTCTTTGAGCAACCATACTGCCAACTATACCTTCTGCCTATCGTCCACCTCGAAGATAATAAACAGATCCCTGGTTTCTTTGAGCTAGTTCCTCGCTTCTACGAATGGTTCAGTTCCCTTGAAATCCTTTCCACCCATGGCCCTAAAATCTCTATAGATCTTTGAGAAAGCATTTGCACGAGGAGGAGGGGGAGGAGGAGGAACCGCTGCAGCTGGAGGAGGAATATCTGTTGGGCCTACATTGTTGGCACTAGCCTCTAAGTACCTCCTGAACCAGCCAGGTATTGGCACACCCTCTGGAAGGTTAAGATTCCCAGACATGCTGAAATGAAAAAAAGAGATTCAAAACGAGGAAACAAAGGATAGTGCTAATGGCTTTTTGGGAATAGCCTTTAAATAAAACAAGACTTTTCTTGAAAAATGCTTCTTTGTAAACGGTTTTGAAAATAGTTTTAGAAGGTTTTAAAAACTTTTGCCCAGTTTGGTAACCTTCTGCTCTGATATCAAGTGTAACACCCCACCTCCGCTAGGGTCACTCACAAAGGGAATGCACTAGTTTTGGAGAAGCATTAACGGGGTAAACAATCATAGAAATATTACAAGACAGACATAAATAAAACAGCGGAAGAATCAAAAGATAAATTTCGTTACTTTCAAAATAGTCAAAGCCTTTTTCATCTAAAGTACCAAATAGCCAAGGTCATCATTTTCCATTACAACAAATTCTGTCTTGCATAAATAAAGAAGCATAAATGCTTAAAACAGCAAAAATAGCATAATTCCCTAAGATAGCAGAAATGCAACCATAGCCGAGCTCAAGATCAAACCGTACATGAGCTGAACCGAAAGCAAGAGAAATCCAAGCTAAGTGCTAGAGTTTCCTCCTGAGAACCTGGGGGGAACGAACGAAAAAGAGGCAAAAGAAAACAGGTCAGTCATAAAGACTGGTAAGTCCTAGTGACTTTCAGCATAAAAACAGGTAAAGGTAACATGACATGTATAAACTGAAAGTAAACATAAGGATGCTGTCAAGATAGGCAAGGTAGACTAAGATAACATGATAAATCAAGTATAAATCAAGTATAGCATCGCATGTTCAAGATTCGCTGCACCAACTGTACTAGTATCCCAAACCCATGCCATATATTAACCATGAAATGATCCCTTGGCCCAATATCATGAAATGACCCATCTCGGGGTCCTACGGAACGATCCATTAATCGATCGGCTCCCTACAACTTCTAGCTCGTCGTGTGTCTGTGTCATACGGCCCTATCACGAATGTAGTCACATGTGCTAGGTCCACCATAGGGTGTATCAAGCCCTAGGGTGCCAACCACCGACACGAATCAAGCACGCACAGTGTAAACCTACTGATGCCCAATGCCTTTTTTCAACTCCGGACTACGTGCACGACCATAGTCCGCCTGAACCTACATTGGCGCACCAACTCAGTCGCCGTTCTGATCACTTACAATCAGCCCAGTAATCGTACCCCACCCTGCCTAGTTCTAGGGTACCATGATACATCTAAGTGGGTTACTGCTAAAATGGACCGCATAACTAGGGTTTTCGTCCAACAGGTTAAGTGTTGTCATTTAAATTCATGACTTAACCCTTATCAGTCTAGCATGTCAAGTTTGTTAAGGGTTGTCTTTCAATTTCATGACGTAACCCCACTAATCATGTGTCAAGTTGGTTAAGTGTTGTCTTTCATGTTCATGACTTAACCGTATCATGTGGAATTAATTCATTAATGCACCCCAACCCCTCACATCAGACCCGTTGTTGTGGTCATTGGATATGCCAGGCGGTTCCAGGCAGATTTACACCACAACTCAGTCTGACCTCGGGTTTCAAGCACGATATGATCAACTACCCACATTGGATCCTATTGTCTACAGTCACTGGATTTGCTGGGCGGTTCCGGACAGAATTACACTGCAAACTCAACCCAACCTCGAGTTGGCCATTTTCAAGTTCATTCTAGTGTCATGTCCATGTTCAAGTTTCATGTCAAATTCGTGTCAAGTTTAATGACAAGTTTCATGTCAAGTTTCATGATTCATGTTTATAACCAATTCATGTTTTGCCTAATATACCCAAATCGTATTCCCATCACACATAAATGTGAATCGATCTAGATTACAAGTAAATCCAAATCCAAAATAAAAGGGAATAACATAAAAATTATGATAGGAAAAAGAACGAGCACAAGGTGATAAATCTAGCATGATATAGCTTGAGATAATTGGTTATAACATCACTGGCATATAGAATAACAGTCCCAAAACATTAGGATTACAAATCTAGCATAATAAGGTGATAGTCATGATAAAGGTGATAATCCAAACTTGTGAAAAGTATATTGATTCAACATCACAGGCAAGATAATACTATGGACATGAAGGAGTTTGATTTACAACATGAATAGGTCCAAATTGATTTCATAGCAATATTTCCAAATGTCATCCAAGATGGAAACTAGAATAGATGTGAATCGATTATCATACTTAAGTCCAATTTCACTTTATCTCATGTCCAAATTAAAATTAACAAGTTTAAATCTCAAAGTAACAAGAACTTACAGTGCGCAGATCGAGAATTTAGAAAGCAGAATCGAAGCTCTAGTCGAACGACTCCAATATGCAATTCCTAGCCATAGTCTTCAAGAAATAGTCTTCGTGTTTTATTTTAATTCATTTATTTCAATTATTTCAGAGGCAGCATAAGGAGAGAATAAAATGGTGTAAAGAGAATGGGGTTAGGGGGCTGTTTATATAGGATTAGGAGAACGAATCTAGTCAGAAAACGTGTCATCAAAATGCACCCAGTTCAAAAACTGGGTTTCTTCACCAGGTCGACCCCCAGGTCGACCATAGTGTCGACCTGGCCCATGGGTGGTTGACCATAGTGTCGACACCCTGGTCGACCTGGTACTGGGCGGGAAATTTCCCGCCCAGGCTGCGCTGGGGTTTGAATTCAAATTTCGTGCTGTTTTCGATTCTGAAAATTCCTGGAACTTCAAGGGTCATATCTCCCTCATACAGAGTCCATTTTTTGAAAACTTGGACTTGTTTCCAAGCAGAATTTCGAGACAACGCGATGGCGCAACCTGTTTCCCTTGATTCTTATTTTAAAATTTAATTATGCCTTAATTTATGGTTTTAACATGTTATTAAAATATGGGTTGTTACAATTAAGTTAGGGGTTTTCCCCCTAAACGCGAGATAGACTTTCGCATATATCTAGTTGACAATGCAAAGCCAATTGCGTTACCTATACGACACATGACTCCAAGGGAAAGCGGATGGTTCACTTTGCTTGTGCATAGATGATATTTTGGTTTTCTCTAAGAGTGGGAAAGAACACGCTTTGTATCTAAGGGAAGTCTCGAATACCCTCCAAGCGGATCAGCGGCTAAGTTCTCCAACTATCATTTTTGGAGGAAATAAGTGAGGTTCTTAGGACACATGGTCTCTAAGGAAGGGATAGCAGTGGATCCTGCAAAGGCATTGGCAATCCAAAGGTTGGAAGGTTCCTAGAAAAGCAACGGATGTAAGAAGCTTTATTGGACTAGCGGGGTAAAATAGGAAGTTCATAAAGGACTTTGCGAAGGTATTAGCCCCACTTACAAGATTGACGAAGAAGAATCTAACCTTTGCTCAGGATATTGGTTGTGATGTCGCTTTCCAACAATCGAAGGGGCCTCTTACAACGGCCCTAGTTTTGACTTTTACCTTACGGTAGTAAAAGGCTTACGGTATACACGGATGCATGCAGCATGGGACTAGGCGCCATTTTGATGTAAGGGTAAGGTTGTAGCGAATGCCTTAAGAAGGAAAAAGTTGACTTCCTCTTTATGTGAAAAGGAAAAGTTCAGAATACATATCAAACTTTGATTTTGAAACCTTCGGTTAAGTTAGTAGTTGGCATCTCTAGGAGTAAGACCTACGCGTTTGGATCAAATAGGGACTTCACAAAGAAAAGACTCTCAGATAGTTGATGCAATTGATAAGTTAAGACAGTCAGAGCACAATGGAGTGAAGCTCAAGAAGATGCGACTTAGAATACTGAAGACTAGATACGCGCATCATACCCTTTTTGAGGGTATATCCTTGATTCCCCTTTTTCTGTAAAGTTTATTTGCATGCTAGTCTTTGTCTTTTAAGTATATTCTCTTGGTCCTATCCTCGATCCTTAGGTAGAAGCCAATGGATATAAGCATGTGTTTGAGATATGTTATGTTTGGTGGATGCAAGTGGATGCAAGTGTGTGCTAGTGGTTGCTCGTGGATGCATATATATACATTAGGGACTAGATCGGCTCAGTCATTTTCATGTTGCATATGCATATATGTATTTGTATATGGATTGAAACTTGATGTGTTATCATATGGATGTTGCATTTGTATGAATGATTGGGCAATCATGTAGAAGCTATAAAATACGATTAGGAGTAAATGCATGCATGATGGACACGTAGCACTGACATAATTCGCATTAAGGAGGTCAACTGAATCAGTAGATCACCTGATTTTGCATTAGATAAGGACATGTACACACACTATGCATATGATCATGAAAGCATTAGGAATCTTTTTAAGGCCAATGGATGCCTGTGATTGAATGGTTGAGTAGATGGATGTTGGATGTTAGGATACATTCTCCTTGACTTGGAGATTTCGGGGATGAAATCCTTTAAAGGAGGGGAGAATGTAACACCATGTATTTCCTATGGATATTAAAGTAACAAATTAAAGAATACTTAATTTTAAAAGTGGGAATTAAGGGAAACTGGTTACGCCATTGTGTTCGTCTTGGAATTCTGCTTGGGATAGAGTCCGAGTTTACGTAAATCGGACAATATATGAAGAAGTTAAAAGCCGTAGAAGTTTGTATATGCGCAAGGAAGTACATACATATACAAAATCATCTCTAGAACAAAAAAATAAGTCTAAGATGAGTGAGCAGGAAAAATCCCGCTCAAATGGTGTCGACCCCTCTTAAGGGGGGTAGACATAGGTGTCGACCCCCCTTAAGGGGGGTTGACATAGGTGTCGACCCCCCTTAAGGGGGGTAGACATAGGTGTCGACCCGGGTAGACCCCTTCCGAGATCCTATTCCAGTGACGAATTCTGACTCCTTGCTAAGTCACTAGGGCATAGGTGGCGGTTTCTGGATAACTCTAATTGGCCTGGATGGTTCTGATTTCTCCTAGGTTGATCTAACGGCTTACATTAGTTTAAACTTCTATATTAACAACCCCAACCCTCAACCCTAAACCACACAAATTCATTCCAAGAGCCGTCATGCTGTCCATGGTCAAATTAGAGTAACCGCCATTCTTCTCCAACTAGGAAGCAAGTTAGAAGCTACGAATCGAATCAAATCTAAATTAGAGAATTCAATAGTCTACGTCAAGGGATAGATTTTCAGATTCAGAAAACAGATCCCAGAAAAGAAGACTGTTCTTTTTGTTTGTAAGTTCAGTTATCTTTTAAATGTGAACAAATTAAAGTCATGATTTATAATAAAATGAAAACTAGAACTATGCCTAGTTGTATGATAATAGTGATGTTGATTCATGTCTATTCTTGTGACAATTCTATCGTATATGTCTGTGATACTATTGCGGTTTATTGAGTTGCGGTATAAGACTGAGTTGCGGTGTAAGACTGCCCGGAACCGACTGGCACATCCAGCGACAGCAACAATACATGTCTAATGTGAGTGGTTGGTGCTTTAATGAATGAATTAAAGCTAAGACAAGAAGGTGGGGTTAAGTACATTTAGAACACTTAACCGTTATAACATGTTAATTAGACAAGAAGGTGGGGTTAAGTAAATTTAGAACACTTAACCGTTATAACATGTTAATTAGACAACAAGGTGGGGGTTAAGTAAATTTAGAACACTTAACCGTTATAACATGTTAATTAGACAAGAAGGTGGGGTTAAGTAAATTTAGAACACTTAACCGTTATAACTTGTTAATTAGACAAGAAGGTGGGGCTAAGTAAATTTAGAACACTTAACCGATATAACATGTTAATTAGACAAGAAGGTGGGGTTAAGTAAATTTAGAACACTTAACCATTATAACATGTAAATTAGACAAGAAGGTGGGGGTTAAGTAAATTTAGAACACTTAACCGTTATAACATGTTAATTAGACAAGTGAGCAGGGTTAAGTTAACCAATATAACATGATGTGTGGTAGGGTTAAGTAACACAAGAAGGAAACACTTAACCAACGTAACATGACAAGTGGCTGGGTTAAGTTAACTTGAATTGATTGATGACACTTAACCGATATAACATGATGAACGCGTGGGGTTAAGTTAATAAGAAATACTTAACCAATATAACATGATGAATGAACAGGGTTAAGTTAATAGGAAACACTTAACCAATACAACATGATATGTGGGAGGGTTAAGATAATATGAATAGACAACACTTAACCAATATTACATGAACGAAGCGGATAGGGTTAAGGCAAGCTTAATCAATAATACATATTGACTTGATCAGTGGGAGGGTTTAGTACTTCTCGTGAAGGTGGGTAATATTTTTATATATAGGCCCACAAACTTAACCGTTAAATAAACATGCTTGAATCGGTGGGAGGGTTAAGTACATCTCGTGTAGTTGGGTAATATGTGTATATATAGGCCCACAAACTTAACCGGTAGGAAACCCTAGTAACGGGGGCCCATTTCAACAGTAACCCACATAGATGTATCATGGTACCCTGAACTAGGCAGGGTGGGGCGCGATTACTGGGCTGATTATAAGAAGTCAAAATAGCGGCAGGGGGTACGTCAGTGTAGGTTCCAACGGTTTACGGGCGTGCACGTACTCCGAAGTAGGAAAAAGCAGACACTTGGTACCAGTAGTTACACACTGTGCATCTTGAATCGTGTTGGGTTGATATTATAAGGATTGATACACATTATGGTTGGACTAGCACAGGGTATCTACACGCAAGAGAGGGTCGATTGACACAGACACATGGAACATTAATACAAGTAGGGAGTCGATCGATAGGGTAGTAAGGGTACATCTAACATCTTCATGGAAATTAGGTCGACTGAGGTAAGATCCTCATATTAGATGTACACATGAAGGCTACCACAATTGCAGTGATTGGGATCACGTTGTAATATTATCATTTTATACAGATTTCTAGTTGGGACACTAGTTAGGTGATGCAGAAATATAGAAATCAGAATAACAAGGTAGTAGTGAAGCAGAGAAAGAGTAGAAGTGCATTTAGTTTACCTTGCCTTATTTTGTCTTAAGTTATCTTGTTTTATGATATGGTCCTATTTTCAGTTTATTCATGTCATGATCCTTTATCTTGTTTACGTGCTGAAAAATCACTGGACTTACCAGACTTATGTCTGACCTAGTTTTGTTTTGCCTCTTTTCTTCCGTTCCCCCCAGGTAGTCAGGGAGGGAATAGCTCAACTTAGTTTGGACTGTTCATCTTTCCAAGCTCGAAGATAGTCGACGTATTGCTTCGGACTCTCTTCTCCACTGCTATGGTTGGCTCATGCTTTATTGGGGAATATCATTGTCATTTTATGCTTCTTTATTTTGTTAAACAAGACAGATGCTTTGTTGTAATGGATAATTGGAAAACAATCTTTGTACAAGCTAATTTACAAAGCTGCTATTTTATCAATGAAGTAAAGTTTTATTTATTTTCAGCTGTTTTATTTGTCTGTCTTGTAATTTATCTACATCTTTTACCTATAGCGCTCCACCGAAGTTAATGCATTCCCTTTGTGAGTGACCTTAAAAGAGGTGGGGTGTTACATGTATTCTCTATGTTTCTAAGAATAATGATACAGTGATAGTTAAGGTTCTTATGGTAGTAGTTACTATTATCATTTCACAAAATACGGATACCCAAGGGCGGCTCTTAGGCTGGGCAAGCTGGACGCCGGGGACCAGCTTCTAAGGAGGGCTGATACACACACACAAACAATATAAGGAACATATATACCAAAACAGAGAAAAATGACCTTTCTCCTATGTCTTACAAAAACAGAACAACTAAGCAATGTGCTTTATTTTTTGTACCATCCAAAAAAAAATACAACGACCCATAAGACAAAAAAAGGGAAAAAAAAACTACCAACCCAAAATAGCAAAATGGAATCACAAAGGAGAAAATCAAAATACAACCCGCTAGCTCAGCCAAAAGGACCACACAGAGACTGGACACAAGAAATAGCAGCTCTTATCAAAGAATGACAATAGAACCTAAACAAGCAACACAAAGCACCAAGGAAGAGAGGACATAAGCACCACCAAATCTCCAACGATCCTTTCCCAAAAGATTCTTCCAACCTTTCAGCTCCACAAACCATGGAAAAAAATTCTCAGCCGTACGAGATTCTTCCAACTTTTCAACTCCAGATGTAAATAAAATTCTATCACTAGTTTTGTTCATTTACCTACATATAAAAATGGAAATAAAGTTCTATCGCTAGTTTTGTTCATTTATCTACATATAAAAATGTAAATAAAATTCTATCGCTAGTTTTGTTCATTTATCTACATATAAAAATGTAAATAAAATTCTATCGCCAGTTTTGTTCATTTATCTACATATAAAAATAATGTAAATAAATATAATTCCACATTTTGTTCTTTTATATTTTTGGTGTCAAATATATGATATTAAACATACAATGGTTTTTGTCTATCCATTTTCACTATTTACCAAATCGTCAATTTTTTGTGTCAAACATATGATATTAAACATACAATGGTTTTTGTCTAACCATTTTCACTATTTACCAAATCGACAATTTTTGGTGTCAAACATATGATATTAAACATACAATGGTTTTTGTCTATCCATTTTCACTATTTACCAAATCGTCAATTTTTGGTGTCAAACATATGATATTAAACATACAATGGTTTTTGTCTATCCATTTTCACTATTTACCAAATCGTCAATTTTTGGTGTCAAACATATGATATTAATTGTACAATGGTTTTTGTCTAACCATTTTCACTATTTACCAAATCATCAATTTTTGGTGTCAAACATATGATATTAAACATACAATGGTTTTTGTCTATTTTAACAGATCAACCACACATAACAATCACATATCAGGTTCAGCATAGTAGGCACAGAATACTACAACATATGTGTGGTCACATTAAGAATTAACAATTTGTTTTCTTTTTTTTATAAAAAGAATTTAATATAGGATCTCTCACCTTAGTTCAAGTTCAGGTCAAAATTTCAACAGGCTCAGAACTGATTCTAATCTATCTAGAAAAATAGCTCTCTGTGTCACGAGTCCAACGCTTTAAAATCGTTAAATTCTGATTCAGAACGAATGAGTTATGACCTATTTAAGTTTGAACATTTTTATATTAAATAAAAAAAGAAATTACTCTTCTTCCTCTTGAACAGATGAAGGCCGCGTCTTACAGTAACTAGTCGGGACTTAGGGTTCGATCTTGCGAGCCACAAAAAGCACGGGGTGACGATCAAGTGGTTCGTGTTGTCAGGCTTGGGGAGGCGCATCGGCCCAGGGTGGAGTGGGCCTACTCAGTGGCAGATCTGGGGGGTTACGGCGCTGTGAACGGTGCCACTTCAGGGCACTGGTTCTCGACGTCCGTGCCACCAGGGGATGATCTGTCTATATGAGATCATAGAGGGTAGAAATCTCTTCAATAATGTATGAAGTAGGAGGGTGTTTTAGTGAATGGTTGAAGGGAAATTAGAGGGAGAAGATAGGAGAAAGCTCGACCATAGACTGAGAGGGTAGCGGCTGTGTAAATGACGATGAACAGTACTTGCTAGGGTTTGAATTCTAATATTTATAACATTTTAAATGAATTTTTACAAAAATCAATATCTTCGTAACCGTGCCAATCCCAGTCCAGCAAAGGTGTCCCTCGCCAATAGCCCATGTTCCGGATCCAACAGGCCAGGTCCCGTCAGCCCAATCGGCTGTTTGAGGCCTGTTTTATTTAATTTAATAATTATATCATTTATTAAATTAATTCATCCGTAAAAATAAATTCACCAAGGTCACATACGGACTCAGAAAAATCAAGAAAAAATATATTTGGCTTCGTTATGACGATACGGTCCTAACAAAACTAATTTCGTCGAATTCTGAGACTGTTTGGAAAATGGCTATTTTTTAGTCGATCAAATTTGACTGAATTGAACAAAACACAGTTTCTTTCTCCACGCTCACATACTAACACGAAAAATTCTAAAAATTGAAACCTAACAATAATCTGACATTCCGGTTCCAACAATAGTGGTTTCGTCAAAAACAGAGATCGTTTGAAAATTGACTATTTTCACTGGCTTTAATATTATTTAAAAATGAAATTTTTAATTTCTGCTACATTTTTCCACTAAATTTAAAATAAAAAATTTAAATTGGCTCGGATTTTCTGGGTCGTTACAGAGATGTCCACTCTGCACTTGGGATAAGCCTGTTTGATGCTATCCTCATTCTCCCATATACAGTCTCTAGGATCCCCGCTCCACTGCACTTTGACTAAGTGGATCCTCTTGTTCCTCAGTACTCGGGTCTCCAGACAACCAAGTCTGGATCATGTACATGCTTCCGGAGTTGAGACACATGGAATACATCATGCACCCCTTGCAACCAGTCCGACAACTGCACCCTATAAGCAAGAGTTCCAATCCTTTCGAGAATAGGAAATGGACCAATGAATCTCGACGCCAACTTCCCAGTCTTCCCAAAATGAATTACACCTCTCAATGGGGAAACTCTCAAGTACACATAATCACCAACAGAGAATTCTAAATCCCTTCTTCGTGAGTCTGCATAGCTCTTCTGTTGGCTCTGAGCAGTCAATAGTCGCTTCTTAATAAAATCAACTTTATCTGATGCTTCACGAATCATGTCGAGACCCAATACTAACTGATTTCCTGGTTCCACCCAACATGCGGGAGATCTACATGGCCTGCCATATAATGCTTCAAATGGCGATATCTGCAAGCTTGCTTGGTAACTGTTATTATAAGAGAACTCAACCAAGTGTAAGTGATCTTCCCATGACCCGCCAAAATCAAGAATGCATGCTCGCAACAATTCTTATAATATGCATTTCACCCTCTCAGTCTGGCCATCTGTCTGAGGATGATAAGCGGTGCTTAGATTCAACTTGGTCCCAAGCTCCTCTTGGAATGCTTCCCAGAATTTACTAGCAAATATCGAATCACGATCACTAACAATGCTATTGGGAACTCCATATAGTATGACAATCTCTCTGAAATAAAGTTGCGCCAGACTTCGAGCTGTTCTATTAGATCTGACAGGGATAAAATGGGCGGTCTTCATGAAACGATATACAATCACCCTTATACTGTCATTCCCTTTTCGGGTTCGGGGCAATCCATCAATGAAATCCATAGAAATTTGGTCCCACTTCCAACTTGGAACTTCTAGCGGTTGCAACAATCCTACGAGCTTCTATTGATCGCTTTTCACTTGTTGACAGGTGGAACATCTAGCAACATATATAGAAATGTCTCTCTTCATCGCCTTCCACCAGAATGTGCGCTTAAGATCGTGACACATCTTGCTTACTCCTGGATGGATGGTAAGCTTAGATTTGTGACATTCATCCATAACTACTCTTTTTAGCTCAGGAATATCTAGCACACAGATTCGCCCTTGCAATCTAAGAGTCCCTTTACTGTCAATTTGGAAGCTTGAAGCTTCGCCTTTTCGAACTCGCTTGCTAATCATCTGAACAAACTTATCATCTTTCTGAAGAGCGGAGATCTTATCCATTAATGTAGGCGTAATGATAAGACTGGCGATGATAAGATTGACGCTGTCCGCATTCTTCCTACTGAGCGCATCGGCTACAACTTTGGCTTTCCCTGGAGTATATATAAGATGTCCAGATCATAGGCCGCAAGAAATTCTAACCAACGTTGTTGCCTCAAATTCAAGTCCCTTTGGATGAACAGATACTTCAAGGATTTATGATCTGTATATAATTCGAAATTCTTACCCAAAAGATAGTGCTGCCATATCTTTAAAGCAAACACGATGGCCATCAACTCAAGATCATGAGTGGGGTACCTCCTCTCATGCGGTTTCAACTGACGGCTAGCATAAACAACTACTTTGCCTCTTTGCATTAACACCGCGCTAATACCCTCAATGGACGCATCAGTATAGACTGTCAAATCTTGGTTGCCATCAATAATGGTCAATACAGGAGCAGTGGTCAACCTCAATTTCAGCTCTTGGAAAGCTGCCTCACATTCAGGTGTCCAATTAAACTTTGTATGCTTCTTGGTAAGCTTAGTCAATGGACAAGATAGCTTCGAAAAATCTTTAACGAGTTTCCGATCATAGTCTGCCAATCCTAGGAAACTTCCGATTTCTGTAGGAGTGCTAGGCTGCTTCCAATCTTGAATGGCTGAGATCTTGCCTAGGTCTACTGAAATGCCTTTCTTTGATACAACATGACCAAAGAACTTCACTTCTTCTTGCCAGAATATGCATTTAGAGAATTTGGCTTTCAACACATTCTTTCTCAGGATTTCCAAAACTTCTTTCAGATGCTTTTCATGCTCAACAGTGGATTTAGAGAAGATTAAGATGTCGTCGATGAAAAATAGCATGAATTTATTCAAGACATCCTGGAATACACTGTTCATCAGATCGAAAAAGTAGGCTGGAGTGTTACATTAGCCGAATGGCATTATTAGCCACTCATAAAATAAGTCTGGCCCCTTGAAAGCTGTCAAAGGAACACATTCTTCGGCAATGCACAATTGATGGAAACCTGTAGCTAGGTCCATCCTAGAGAATACTTGTGCTCCATTCAAGCGGTCTAATAGATCATCAATACGCGGCAATGGATATTTGTTTTTCAGCGCTTGTTTATTGAGGTCACGGTAATCCACACATAGTCTGAGAGCACCGTCTGACTTTAGGACAATCACCACTGCTGCACCCCAATTTGAGAAGCTAGGCCTGATCAGACCCTTCCACAAAAGTTGTTTAGTTTGATTGCTCAGCTCCTCTTTTTCTTTAAGCGTCATTCTCCGAATAGGACGCACAACTAGCCTTGGATTCGGAAATATGTCAATCCTAAAGTCGATTTCTCTGCGCGGAGGTAAGCTATCAACTTCTTCAAACACATCCGCATAATCTTTGATGATAGGAATATCCTCAATAGAAGTAGGAATAACTTCTAGAGAAGACCAGAATTCTTTCCTATCAGTGGCTGAGTCGTGGCATGGTACAACAATAATATCTCCAAATTTGGTTTTAATTTTGACTATTCTTTCAGCGCATAGTAACTCAGCCTCACACTTTGTTAGCCAATCCAGTCCAAGTATGATATCATATCCGGAAAAACTCATAACGATCAAGTCAAAAGGGAATTGGATATAAGAATAAGAAACAGGCACTCTACAATACTGATTGAGAATAAGAGAACCTCTTTTCGGACTGTGGGCTCTAATGATTCTTTAAGTTTGCTTGGTTTTAGTTTTAACTTTTAATTATGTCACTAGAAATGAAACTTCGCAATGCACCAGTGTCAAACAATACTGTAATAGGAATGCTCTTAATAGTAAGGGTACCTCCTAAAACATCAGATTTACCTGCTCCCTCGGAAGAAGCTAGTGCAGTCGCTCCATCGTTTACATGAGCCACCTCGGATTTCTTCAGTAGTGGGCAATTCTTGATAAGATACCCTGGCTTGTGGCAATTAAAGCATCCCCTGGTGTCACGAGAATTCTGGCTGGGCCCTGACTCGTATCTCCTTGGCCTTTTTGGAGCTCGGCATTCGTAATCAAAGTGTCCCATCTTCTGGCAGTTAAAGCATCTCACCTTGGCCTTTTTACTTCCTTGAGGCTTGGCGGCTGAAGAGTTGCTCGCCTCTGGTTTCTTGTCACCCTGCTTCCTCTTGTTGTTATTTTGATTCTTCTCTCGATCTTGCTGCAAATTCTTGTCATTTTCTTTATATCGGCAAGCCATCTCGACCACCTCATTAAATGGAAGCTTAATGTGCGCTGTCACTCTGTTCAGATACTTCCTTGAAAGGCCACTAATAAATCTTTTATTCTTCTGGAAGGGGTCCCAAACTAATTCAGGAGCATAGCGTGAAAGCTCTTTAAACTTCCGCACATACTCAGAAACAGTCTTATCTCCTTGTTGCAAATTGGCAAACTGGTCGTGAAGACGCTCGGCTTCTTGCGGAGGAATAAATTTCTCATTAAAGAGCTCCTTGAATTTGGCCCAAGACATGTCGGCCTCATTATTTCCAATTATGACAGTCTCCTACCAATTTTGGGCCTCATCCTTCAATAGCCATGATGCCATAAAACGCTTACGGTGGTCTTTAAGTTCCAAGCATCCAAATATCTTCTCATAAGTCTTTAGTCATGCTTGAGCTTCCATCACTGTCTCTCAGCCTGTGAACAAAATGGCACCCAAATTCCTGAACTTCTTAGCTACCTTGTCCAGGTCAAGAGGCTGCGGGGGTGGAGTGGTGGTGGTGCTACAGGCTCGGGATTGGACTGCTCCTGAACAATGGGGGTTTCATCCCTTCCTGGTCCTCTTGCTCTGCCTCGGGCTCTCGCTCTAGTGCTCATTTTCAGTCAGTTCTGTATAATCAAGGAAAGAGTTAGACAAACAGAAATGATAATTTTTCAAGGGAGAGTAAAAGTAAAGGACATATGGAAAGATGATGATGTAATGATTGATTAATATGTGCTATTCTGCTATGCTTATTTTAGGACATTATTAATCCTATCTCTAATGAGCTACTCGCCTTAGAATACTGCTGATTCTATCTAGACAAATTGTTTTAAATATGTTATACACCAAAGCTAAGGTTAACCTTCAGCTCTGATACCAACTGTGATAACCTCAAACTTCCCTAGTAAGAAAGCAAGGATAATCATTGGAATAACATATTTACAACAACAACAGGTCTCAAATAACAGCATAACACATAAATCATTGCAGCGGAAATAAAAATGTCATCAACATCAAAACATCAGAGTGGCACAGTTACAGAATACAACTTAGCGTATAGAAAGTCTTAGCAAATAAAAATAAGTCTAAAACTCCATCAAGTACATCATAGATAAAGGATATCTAAATGTCTCAAAGTAGAAATAAAAGATAAAAATGTTCTTTGTCTTCCTTCCATAAGCATACTCCAATCCAGTATATGTCCAAAATAATATGAACCTGTCACTTGGCTGTCCATGTGAAAAAGAGGGCACCCGAGTTTGCTAAATGAAACAAACTACGAGTCAGTCGTGGGACTGGTATGAGAAATCTTTCCTAACTTATCTAACAATATGGCTAATCACAGGACCATGCCGCTAACGCGGAACGGGTTTACTCCATTGGATTGCCACTACATAAATTAAATAAATTTTTATTCAAAACAACGCAATGCTTTTTAGAAAAATGAAATCATTATAAGACTCAAGTCCCATCACACAATGCAACGTAAATCGGAGGATAGAGTTTTACCTTATAATGATCAAACATGCTTGATACGTAGAAAATAATATTTAATACTATTATTAGTGTCTAATCAGTTTTAAAATACATAAAAGTAAATGTATTAATCCTAGACGGCATAGTACCCCATCCTACTATGTCGCCATATATAGGTTTATAATCAAAACCGCAATGTCGTATTGGAAATTAGGTTTGCATCATGAGCCAAGGCTAGGGACGATCTCCTTACCGATCTGGGACACTCTGGCAAATGTCTCAGGATTTTGGACGCTGGCGAACACTTGGATCCTGCAGCGAAAGTCCACAAATACTTTAGAGGATTGGCAATTCCTGAACACACGCTTCCCGGTCTTATTGAACCTATAAATTGGTCACTATCGACCAATATAACCGCGACCTCGTAATCCATCATCCACAAAGTAAAATGTCAGGGCTTGCAAAACCCTGATACCACTTCTAGCTAAAAAGAAACGTGTGCACTCCTTGCGTTCCCTTGTCCCGTTTCTGACTCTTACCGGGGTGTGAGGCTCACGAAGTAACGTTATACTCAAAGCTACGCCTAAATAGTCCATGCTTTGATCATCAACCACAAGGCTCTACTTTTCAACAAAAGCCTCGATCATTTGCATCTTGGCATGCCACATTGACAATTCACGCCATGCGATCAATAACTATCAATATGTAACTTCTGAGCTTATGCGTCTCGGAGAAGGGTGTTAAGAAAAAGAATAAATTCTCCGCCACCAAACAGATATATATTAAATAGAAATCAATTCACACAGAATGAAATTCAACGTTAGACACACATCCATTTACAAGTCCGTTCTGGGTCTGAACGAAACCGGAGACACCTTATTCCTCGTCCCGTATGTCCAATACGGAAGAGAGGTGCTCGCTTATCTGGACAATCAACAAGTACGTCCGGACAACTACCACTTTAACCCTTTACTGGGAGCTACCAAATGTCGGGCATCAGTAGTCACCCATTCGATGTGAAGATCGTCGGCCTTCAATCACCATCTTCAATATCTTCGATTTATATTATCGTATAATTATTTGAAATGAGATTGAACTCGACCTTTTCAAATAATTCTCACATATATATAATTTCAATCATTTCAAATCATTAATATTATTTTATAATGATTTATTGCTATTTTTATTTATACAAAAATAGCTCAATTTAATTTAACGACGCTTCGGGTCAATAGGCGGCCCTGCCGCTGTTTTTACCGAAATTTGATTTACACATATCTCGAAATCTAACTGTTGGATTTTAACAAAATTTATATCGTTGGAAAGATCTTCCCGAAGTTGTCCTAACGGTTCCAGTTTTGGGAAAATCCGACGGTCGGATCATTCGGTATAATCGTTTAAAGTTACGATTCTGAAACGCGAACTACCATGAGCGATTCGTTTAATTTTAAATTATAATTATATATAAATATAAACCATTCGACGATTCCACAAACATGTTTAACACACCGAATAAAAGAATGTTTTATTGGCATATCATATCTACATGTTCATAATGTCAAATAAAATGTATTTTATTTACATGACAATTTAGTTAATGACAAATAAAAAAGATAATTTTTATTTGTATTTCTATTTTTAACTTTAACAAATAAAGAAGAAATATTTTATTTGTATATAGTTTCAATGTACGTTTTGACAATAAAAATAATTCTTAACTTACGTACAAATTCTAGTTTATGTTGTGACAATAAAAATGATTCTTTAATTTACATAAAAATTCTAATTCTACAAATGCATAAAAGTGATACATTCATTTTTGTTGATAATTCTATTTCAACAAAATAATTAAAAAGTGATTCATTCATTTTATTGACCATTCTATTTCAACAAAATGATTAAAAAGTGATTCATTCATTTTGGTGACAATTCTATTTCAACAAAATGATTAAAAAGTGATTCATTTATTTTGTTGACAATTCTATTTCAACAAAATGATTAAAAAGTGATTCATTCATATTGTTGACAGTTCTACTTCAACAAAATGATTAAAAAGTGATTCATTCATTTTGTCTAAAGTTCCATTTAACAAAATGCATAAAAGTGATAATTTCATCTTGTTAACAATTCTATTTTAACAAAATGAACAAAAGTGATAATTTCATTTTGTCTAAAATTCGATTTTAACAAAATGAACAAAAGTAATCTATTTTCAAAAATGTTATTTTGTTTTAACTCAAATCTATTTAACAGAAATGTAATGTAATTTTTGTTTAATTAACAAAAACGTAATTTTTGTTTTAACTCTTATCTAATTAACAAAAATGTAATTTTTGTTTTAACTCTTATCTAATTAACAAAAATGTAAATTTTTGCTTCCAACCATCATATTTTGACAAAATGTAAATTTTTGTTTTAACTATTATATTTTGACAAAAATGTATATTTTGTTACAACTAACCTATTTTGACAAAAAATGTTCATTTTTTTTCAACTATTCTAATTTGACAAAATGTTCATTTTTGTTCTACTATTCTAATTTGACGAATTGTTCATTTTTATTCAACTATTCTAATTTGACAAAAATGTATATTTTTGTTCAACAATTATATTTTGACAAAAATGTATATTTTGTTTCAACTAATATGTTTTGACAAAAATGTACATTTTGTTCCAACTACTCTAATTTGACAAAATGTTCATTTTTATTCAACTATTCTAATTTGACAAAAATATATATTTTTGTTCAACAATTATATTTTGACAAAAATGTACATTTTGTTTCAACCATTATGTTTTGACAAAAATGTACATTTTGTTTTCAACTATTCTAATTTGACAAAATGTATATTTTTGTTTAGCTAAACTATTTTGGCAAAAATGTATACTTTGATTCAACTATAAAAATGATAATTTTTGTTTCACTGTCTTCTTACAACAAAATATCCTTTTTATTTTCAACTATTTTGTTACAACAAAAATATCCTTTTTATTTTCAACTATTTTGATTTGACAAAAATGACAAATTTAATTCAACAATTATATTTTGACAAAAATGTCAATTTTGATCTAATAATTATATTTTGACAAAAATGATAATTTTAATCCATTATTCTAATTTGACAAAAATGATAATTTTTGATTCAACTAATCTAATTAACAAAAGGATGATTTTTGTTTAACTCAATTCTAATTAACAAAAATGTTATTTTTCGTTTAACTCAATTCTAATTAACAAAAATGTTAATTTTTGATTCAACTATTCTAATTTGACAGAATTGACAAATTTAATTCAACAATTGTATTTTGATAAAATTGATAATTTTAATCCAATAATTATCTTTTGACAAAAATGATTGTTTTGATCCAACTATTCTAATTTGACAAAATGACAAATTTAATCCAATTACACTAATTTGTCACAATGACAATTTTAATCCAATTATACTAATTTGTCAAAATGACAATTTTAATCCAATTATACTAATTTGTCAAAATGGGAATTTTAATCCAACTTTTTTTTTCAACAAAAATTGGTATTTTTGTTTTCAACACAAACATCATCAAAGCAAGGATCCACATAACAACATCAATTCTAGATCAAATCACGTATCATACGAATAGAATTTAACAGCATATGGATAATACCACAATCATAATTAAGTAATTTTAATTATATATATATAAAAATGTAGAATTTCTCACGGTGCTTTTAATTCTGAATAATTCAAAATTCATTTTTTGTCCAAAATATGATCTTCTCTGAATCCGTTCAAATCAGTCCAGAAATGTAGATCTCGGACTCACGATCTCAGCGGGTCTGAAATCGTTCTATTCCGAGTTCGTATGCATTAGATATGAATTTATCAAGGTAAATAACATTTTTAAAGTAATTAATTAAATAATAAAAAATAAAATACCCTCTCTTCATCTTCTACAGATCGATGCCGCACTTCTCAAACTTTGTTCAAAACTAGGTCTCAGTTTTACTTTCGATCAATGAAGGGGGTGGCCGATCCGACACTGCCACGTCAAAGTGCTAGGGGAGGCACACCAACGCTGGAAGTGGGGCCCAGCTTGATGGCACAACGTCGGAGGAATCCCGGTCGAAAGTCGGCGAATTTAGGGGCTTAGTTCTCGAGATTTACAGCTCGAGGGTGGATCCGACCGTATAGATTTGTAGATGGCACGATCCTCTCCGATATTCTATGAAGAACCACCTTGATTTGATCAGTGGATTGAAAGATATTAGAGGGAGAAGTCTGGAGCGAAAGTCGCCATTGAACGAAGAGGAGCGGCGGCCACATTGTATTGTTCTAGGGTTTATTAATGTATATTTATAATATAATAATATTTAATCTCTTGTTTTGCAAATAAACCAATAAATTTTCTGTTGCTCCAAATTCAGCCCAACGAGAGCTGTTCCTGCCCAAATGCCCCCGTTTCGGACACAATTGGCTAGGTCCTGTTAGCCCAAACGATCGTTTTCAATCTGTTTTCTTTAAATTAAAATATAAATCATTTATTTATTTAATTTGATCGTACATTTAAATTTGATTTGGACATAATTCCATAGCTACCTTTTCCAAATTTGATTTGGACATAATTCCAAATCCAACCATTAGATTTCAAATCTCTTATATTTGTTGGAAAGCTCTTTTCGATATGAACCCAAGGTTCCGGTTTTAGGAGAATCCGATGGTCGGATCTCATGTAAAGTCAATTCGAAGTCAATGGTCGAAATTCACGAACAGTTGCGGCGCGACGCGTTCTATTCAAACCATTAATATATATATATATATATAATACAAATTTCGATCAAAACGTATTTTATAAATTTGTTTTAAAAATGATTCCCACATTCACGTCAATTTTAAATCAAAATTGAATAATCTTTATCATTATAATATTTATATTATAATATTTTCAAAATATCATATTTTGAAATCTTTTCTTTTTCGATATTCATTATAAAAATGAATAAAATCGATTCACGTTAAAAAGGCACAAATCTAATCAACCAGGCTTCATATATTTTAATATTTTCGTGTCCTAAATAATAAGGGAGTGCCTGGGACCTATCTGGGCTAACGCAAATTTTTTTTCTATTTTCTAAAAAAGGGGGGCGGTCCTTAAATGTAAATTTTTACATTTTTTTATCTGTTTTTAATTTAATCCAATCCTATTTTGAGGCGCAAATCTAATCAACCAGGCTTTATATATTTTAATATTTTCGTGTCCATACCAAATCGGACAACAAAATAAAATTTTAATCCTTTACATAATATTATTTTAAAATATTCGTTATTTTAAAATATTCATTCCTTTTGAAATGGAATCAGACCCAATCAATTACCATATAATTTATTTTAATGGATTTCATGCAACACATGTACACAACAATCATGATACACAATCAACCATCATCCCGAGTGCATTACACAACTGCATAAGCATTAAATATAAATAATTAATGCTTACAACAGTCCGTCAACCAATCAATTGACATACAACTTAACAATTGGGATTAGTGTACGTCAAATATCACCCCAATACCCGTGTGGGGTCTCAACCAACAAATACTTAATATTATTTGTGTAGTTGGGAGATGTGTAAAATTTATCATCACAATCTATGTTCAGTTAAATGGGTGTACATAAACAAATCGTCCGATTTGTAAATGGATATTTATTTTCATTTCAGGAGAATTTTATGTCGTTCATATATACGTTAAAAATTATATTTTTAACAATAAAATATTTATTTCAACACTTGACGGTTTTTAATAGTTCATACATTCAATAAAAATAATATTTTTACTGTTCAAACATTTTATTCAACACATGAATATTTTATATGGTTCATATACACATTAAAAATGATACTTTTAATGAACAAATATTTATTTCAGTAAATTTCGGCATTATGACGGCGCGACATTAGAACCAGAGTAATGTCTAGCATTACCCCTCTCCTGATACTGGCTCGCACCATACAAAATAATAATTCCAAACAACAAAACCCCAAGACAATCATTTCACCACAATACAGTCAATTCACCACAAAATAATTCAAATAAACAACCATGGTTTGTACAATAAATAGTGTCGTGGGCTACTAAGCCCCATCTGGAACCTAAAATATTTTTAACTGCAAAATAATTTGAGTGAGAAGGGGTTCTCACTTTGGGATCGACTATGTCGTACTTTAACTGATGGTTTCAATACAGTTTGGGTTTGAATTTGCCTAGATTTAAATCTAGCTCTGAACTAGGTCCAGTTAGTCTTGTTGTGAAGCTCTCGTCCCCACGATCGCAACGGATCCAGTTTCGCGCGATTTGGACCTGTTATGCAAAAGATAGAGATTTTAATTAGTTTGATAACTAAACTTATAATTAAATTAATTAGCAATGAAATAAATAAGTTTTAAAACCGTTACTATTGCTTTCATCTTCTTCGTTCAATTTTGGCCGATGTCCCATTTGAAGCTCGCCAACTAGGTCTGACCGCCGCTGCCACCAGACGACCTTCGCCTCCGATCAACCTACGCCAGTCGACGCGCCTCCGCCGCCACTCCCCACCCCATTAACGTCCGCCAGTTCGAACAACCCAGGATCCACAGAAACTCATTCGAACGCAGCATGTTTGAGAGCAAAATACAGTTGATTTACTACATGAAATACGATCTCCACCGGTAGGATTATGGTTCTCACTTATATGATCATTTTTGTCTTTGGAATTACTGGAATTCATCAAATGGATTGGGAGTTAGAGGAGGACGAAGATTCAAACGACAATTGCCGTTGGTTTTTCTGAAAATGCGGCAGAAAAATTAGGGTTTTTAGGAAAAGTCTGATTAGCCGGGTATTTATAGAAAATATATTTTTATTTTATTAAATTCCAAAAATACCCCCTTATAGATACGAACTCCAAATCGAACCCAACGACTGTCGTTTCTAACCAAATAACCCCATTCTGGACACAATGGGATATGTTTCGTAAGCCAATTCGACTGTTTTGATTAGTTTTTATGAAAATTAAAATATAAACCAATATCGTTCAAAATTGATTTCAACGTACAATTTACTTTACCGGGGCCACCACTACAAGAAAATACTTATTTAGCGTCAAAAATTTAGAAGCGGAAATTTCCGTCGCTAATTTGCGACGGATTTCCATGTGATTTGCATGGGACGGTTTTTTTGTATTTTCAAACTTTTTTCTTTTATTTATTACCATCGTCTTCTGTCATCCCTCACTAATCCGTTGCAAATTGCGTTAAATTACCGATAAAAAAATTTTGTCACCATTTTCCGCTGCAAATACAGGCGGAATGCTGATGAATATTTGTCGAAGCTATTTCGCAGCAGAATTCCAACAGATTTGCAAGAGATGAAAATAACAGTATATTATAATAATTAATAATAAAATTTAATACTTATGAAATAGTATCTAATATTCAATAATTAATTTTATATAATTGTATTTAATAGTTACAATTGATAATCATAGTTGGTACTTATATTTTATAATTTAATTGATAATTATATTTTATATTTTGAAAAATTTAAAATCATCTTGAATAAATTTGAAATAAATCATAAAGTTTATAAAACCAATTATTGTTTGACACGAAATAACCAAAATTTCTAAACTTTAAAATATTGAAAAAGTTCATTTAACAGTTTAATTTAAATTGTATAATATTTTATATTCCAATTTTAAAATTTTATATAAATTGTGACTAAGATAAAGTGCAATTAAATATATTCTAATTTTAATTATAATATTTAGTAATTAAATATTAATATTAAATTATTAATAATAATGTTTAATAATAATTGATAATAAAATAATATGTAATAAGTACTAAGAAAAGTAGCATTTAATATTTAACCATTAATCATATTTATGTTTCATATTAGTTAATAAATTAATCATATTCTATTGTGTGCTTAATATACCCTCTCGTGTTTGTTTCCAGAGCTACAGCATCTTCCAATATAACAAAAAGAGGGATTGTTCTGTTTTCATTGGTCGATAGCTAAACCGCGGATCACTAGAATAAACAAAATCTACCACATCCATTGGAATGCGATCCAACGGCCAAAATTTGCCATCCGCATCATTCCCCACCCCCCTTCATCCACATCGTCAATTATCGAATTCCCCTAATTCCTAATCCATTTACTCTTTAGGTTTTCAGACTTCTCATTCCGCCTCCTCCTGTGTTTCCCTGTTCTTCGTTTTTTTTGTTCCTGCTTTGAGGTTGATTATTCGGAATAATTCTATATTGAAGCACAATTTGGTGTCAGTTTTATCAGCCTCATCTCGTAATATCGATCTGAAGCAGCCGAGATCTGAAGCGAAACCCTAATTCTACCCACTTTTATATAGCCGCCTCGAAACCCCTAAAACCTAACCGGTTGGCATCCTCCGTATCTTATCGGTAAGTTTCTTCTCTGTCGACATTTTTGGGTTTGAATTATTTATTATGTAATTCAGGTTTACAATTTCAGCTAGGAGCATGTAAAGTTTATAGTCTACAGCACGTATCGAAGGCTTGCGGGATTATATAAAACTACATGTTAAGCTCAAAAATTAGTGCAATACTAGTGTTGTCTTTTGTTTATGAACTACAAACTTTTGATCTTTGTGGTGTTCATATGATAAAGACTTAAATTTTTAGCAGATCATATTCAATTGCATTTGATGCTGAATTTGAATTTTACCGAAGGCTTGCAGGATTATACAAACTTTTGATCTTTGTGGTGTTCATACTTGGGTTCTAATTTGCACACACTAAATTTTGTTTGGTACTCGTACATATTAATTTTTTTACCTATTTCAAATATTTTAACTTCAAAGAAATAAACTGATTATAATAGTTTGTTCCCTTGTCTTGGCTATCTTTATTGGCTGTCTGGGTTGTGAACTATATGGGTCTGTTGTGGTGGATAAATATGTTAATGTTTGGAAATAATTGCTGTTCGAAAATGAATATGTCCTCACTATTGATAAAAACATGATTTTTACCTTGGTCACTTGCTAAAATAATATCGGTTTTACCGTAATTTCTGCACTTGGTCACTTGCTAAGATAATTTTTAACTTGGTCACTATTGGTTCCCAAGTTGCTTTGTTATCTCAAAACAAGCTGGTTTTGCTATATATATCCCTGCTAGATGCTAATATATATACATATATATATACATATATATATATATATATATATATATATATATATATTCTGGTACATTTTCTTCTTAGTATGGAATGCGCAGTATATCAAAAAAAAAAAAAAGTTTGCCTGTGCATTTAGATTTACCACTCCATAGCTTCTGAACTGAGATTTCACATGTAACTGCGAGATTTGATGCTTAATTAAATTGATTTCCACATATTGTGCAGAAATTGTGCTCGAAGAAGGTATTACAGTTGGACGATGAAGATTTCAATTTCAGTCGGTGCTGCTTTAGATTTTTTTGATGCTCTCTGAATCTTCCACTCTGCTGCTTCAACAATCCCGAACACTGAAATTGTGCAAAAGGTAACTAGATTTGGTTAAAAAAAAATTGTTTGGGTATTTGCATGGTACTTAGCTTGCTTTCTGTAACAAAGGGATCATATTTACATTGACAAGTTGCCCACTATAACTGTTAATTGGAAAAATCATTGATACGGTCATAATTTATATCAATATACCCAAACAATTTGTCAACTTTGTACACAAATTATGTGCAAGTTATGCTAGACTGCCTTTTTCCCTCACGTCAACCAGATTCTTACCTAATATTCTAATATTTCTTAACCATTTTTCATTTATATTATCTATTTATTCTTCCATATCTACTATTACCTTCATTTCCATTTCTCTTCAGTCGTCAGCTCTTATTAACATTAGGTTCACACCTCATTTTCTCCTTAACCCACACTGTCTTCTTCGATTGTCCAGTGTTCAAAGTCAATGCTCAGTCATTTCCATGAAATATTGATTATTTCTTCAACTGGCAAGGGGAATTGAAGCTTTGCCTCATCTTTCTTAATAAGTCAATTGCTAATCTCAAGCTTGCTATTTTCTGTAAGTCTAATTCTTTATGTTTTTCATGCATTGATTTCGATTTCTGATGTTCTTTACAGTAAACTGTTTACACGATTACAAATAATACGATGTCTCTTAATCCTAATATTTCTATTTTGGATCCTAAAAGAAGCAGACTAATCTATGTTTAGCAAGGTATGTTTTGATTTCTAATATTTCTAATTTGTATCCTGAAAGAAACAGACTGATGATGTATGTTTGATATGGTACAATGATTTTTGGGTTGTATAGCTTTATTTTGTTGATTTTTTTATATAGGGTTCACTTTTTACAGACTTATGGCATTATTCAGCATCTTTTTTTGGTTTTGCATTAGTTAGGTTTATGATTCCTGTACTTCCATTTTGATTACATGATTTCATGCAACTAAATATGAAATTCTTTAATTATTTTAAGTGACAGACTATGAAAAGGAAAGTGAGGTAAAGCAGGCAATTACGCAAGAAGAGGACCTAACAATCTTGGTAGATTATTCATGCATGGATCTTTAATGTTGGATTCTTTTTAAGGTATTTAATATTGAATGCTTAACAAATCACTGGAGAAGGGAATATGTATTACTGTGGTCCCAATAAAATTGATATTTCAAATATTAATGCTATGTACTGCATGCAAACAGTGGTTTACATAATGGTTAACAAATTTCTTAAAAAGGGAATAGCTGCTACTGGGTATTCCTTCACTGGGAACAATGGTTTAAATAATGGATTTCTATAGTTTACATTGAAAAGTCTCTATTGAATCAATGTATAACAATTTGAGTTCAATGACCATGTCAACACCCATAATCCAAAGTGCCAAAATTATTTGCTTCCTTAACCAACATAAAATGAAAACTTGATTGTTATAATGAATTAATTGATATAAGCTTTTAGTATCATTCTGTGGCATGTTTTCAGTTTCTATGTATTTTTTAGATGGTCCAAAAGCACATGAACGAGAGTTTTAGGGATAAAACATGCTTATGTGCCGTCACAATTTTTCTGCACACTTATCATTGGTAGTATTATAATAGGAAACCAACATATGAATAAAATAATAGAAAGTCCGCATAGATACTCTAACATGATTTTTGTTATAGTGCCAACCTTTAATTGCTAAATATTAGTTGCTTCATTATATATTTATAAATAAAATTGATATATTGGAATCATGAATGAGATTCCATCCGGTCCTTCTGTACCACACGAGATCTACTGTGTAAGGCAGAGGGTTTCGAAAGCACTTTGTAACATAAGTCGAACCAAGTTACCTTAATTATTCATGTTTGATGTTCTTTGTCTGAACATGTCACTTCAAGATTGAAAAAGGTTTTACTTGAATAATGAACTAATTAACCTGGATCATGACAGATCCAAGCATATATAGTGAGCCTGTACATGCCAATGCCATGTCCGCTCAACTTTAGAAAGGCGAGCCTGATAACAAAAATGAGCGGGCTTTGACTAAAATGAGTTTGGAAACATAAAAGTTTTCTATATATATTACATAGTTGTTGAGGAGAAGGTATCGTTTTATCCTACATTATTTATTTGTTGTACACTGCTCATTGTGAAATTATGTGATTGCAGATTTATTTGCTTGCTTTGATTAGTTATGGTCTACGATCTTCACAATATTATATAATTACATCCCATCGATCAATTACATTAACCTAACGTTTTGTGTTGTTTACTAAAGCATGCAGAAGACGTGGAACAATGAAAAGAGGCATTGTGTTCAATATGTTGTATATGAGGTCAATGATTTTACGAATTTGCTAAAAGGCCCGAAGGATAGCAGGTACGAAAGGTGCGGAAATCATCTGGCTCGCACAAACAATTACTCCCCATGAATTACGGACGTTGGATTAAATTTCGCACATTCTGACACACTATTTCTCGGGCCACGTAGCAAAGTCCATGATTTTATATGCCATGGGGTGAGTTTCAAGATTATGGTAAATTTTCATTTTAGTATTTGAATTTGTTTATTTAGAATTATTGGTGACTAAATCTGAATGTTAGCAAAGGCAGAAAATTTTGAGTAATGCAATTTTTTTTGGCATTCAATAATCCCAAATGTAGCAGAGGGGATGGTGCAGGTTTCTCAACCCATAACACTTGCATCATCAGTTTTTTTTTATATTTGTTCTCAAACATAAGTGTAGACACGTAGAGTTGACAGGTGCTGTAATTTATTTTCAGTCTTCCTTTCTATAATTCACGTTTTGCGTACTCAATATAACTTCTCATCGTCTCTTTCTTCAAATCAGTCATCGGCAAATTCGATTCAACTGGACCTGAATGGCTTCAAGAAAAGTTTGCATGTAAGATCTCAGTATCATGCAAGTTTTTGGTGGCAGTACTGATCATCGTCCTTGACAATGGCTTGGATCTAAAAAATAGTGCATCCCTTTTAGTTGCTTAGTTGGGTATTATTCATGGTTACTGGCGTACAACTGCAATTGGACTACAAATTGATTTCATGTCAATATTTTGTGTTGCTGTATTAAAATGATTAAAATAGTTTATGTACTGGAACTGATTTGCTTACATGATAACTTGGTTGCTACTACTCTACCTTTTCTTCCTGCTTCTGCACAAAATAGAGCTTTTTTTTCATTTGCCTTTGGACAAAACCATCATTTGTTTCAAATGTCTACGCACACGTCCAACGGACGTGCCTAAGTACTGGTATATATATATATATATATATATATATATATATATATATACACACACACATACACAGATCAGAAGGGGAATAGCGACAGATTGCCGGCAAAAGTTTTTTAAATAAAAATTATTTGTCGCAAATCCATTGCTATCTTGTAAGGGTTTACCGACGGATAATTATAAATAATAATTTCAAAAAAATACTTTTCTGTCGCTAAAATGTCAGTAAATAAATTAAAATTAAATTAATAAATAAAATTATATTTTATAAATAGTAAAATGATGGAAAACTGTCGGAAACCTCATGCAATATTCCATCGCTAAATCTGACACAATTACCGTCTTGGTTTTTACCGACCACCGTGTTATGCAAGAAATCCGTTGCTAAGCCGATTTAGCGACGGATTAAAAGCGGATTCTGTCGCTGCTAAATGCTGTTTTTCTTGTAGTGCACATACTGACTCCAAAAATTCTAGAAAAATAAATCTAGCTAAGTTTTGACGATACGGTCCTAAAAAAGCTAATTTCGTCGAATTTGGAGACCATTTGAAAAATGGTCAATTTCCATTCTATTAAATTCAAACTGAATTGACCAAACGCGTTTAAATTCACCACGCTCACATATCAATTCCAAAAATTATGAAAATTGGAATCTAGCAATAATTTGATATTCCGGATCCAACAAAAGCGGTTTCGTCTAAAATGCAGGTCGTTTGCAAAATGGCTATTTTTAAGGGCTATATATTATATAAAAAATATATATATATATTCCATAACGACTATTTTAAATTTTACACTGGACATAACTTTTAATTTATATTATGAAATCTCAATTTTTCACATTGTTAGAAAGATATAGTAAATTAGATTCGAACATTTCTTGTTTCGTCCAATTCTGACTGATATTGAATTCTGTATATTCATTTGAAATTTAAAATCGAGTTTTCAAACAACCACGCCATTTCAAAATCTTTTTATAATTAAAATAAATTTATACATTCTAACTTTGATTTTAATAAATTTTTAGTCGTTATTATTTAAAATAAATCATTTTAAATATTCTAAATCTATTAAAATATCTAAAATAAAACTTTTAAATTGGTTCTGAATTCCCGGGTTGTTACATTCTCTCCCACTTAAAATCTTTTCGTCCTCGAAAAGGAATGGAGTTGAAAGTTGTTTAACTAGCCAACTCAACTTTCATTCAGGCTTTCATTCTTCAACTTTTCAGTTTCTAAGAATTTCAAAAAATTGGCTAACACCCTAAATTTTTGAAAAATTTCGCCATAACCTCCTTTGTACGGGGAGGCCTTTAGAAACGCAACTTGCCTCACAGGGCCCTCATCAGTCCAAAAGAAAAAGAAAACGCCAAGCGGCTAACCAATCGGCTCATAAAATTATCAAACCCAAGAAATACAGTAAATATGTACCTATTTTTCGGGCATACAATTTTATTCCTCTTCTTAGCATCCATGCTATGACCTGTTCACACATATATATGTACATGTATGCAATTACAATCAATTTTCAATTCAGTTCAATATTTGCTTGATTAGGTTAAATTTGCCTTACATTTTCTTATTGGTTTTATTAGTCCAATATTTTTATTTAGTCACACTAATTATCACACAACACAACCATCTATCAATTAGTTGAATAACTTTTCAATCATATATATTTAATATATTCCAAAATCATATTTTTAGTGTCAAATCATAATAATAAACCCTATCTAGTTTTGGTTCTCACACCAGTCAATTGGAAATATATAGATATCCCACTTTCGAAACTCGAACATAGATACTGATGATACTATAGTAATCACCAGGATCATCCCCGGGCGAATAGAGTGTGATCCTATATCTATCCAGTATATTTAAGAATTTGAATATACGTTCATGACGCGTATATGCAAAATCTTCATATAGTCGATTGTCCAAAATAAAATAAAATAATATACCCAAGTACGTATAATTAGATTAAATTTTCAAAACCGATTTTTTTTTAATAAATAATACTCTTCTAACTCATTTTAGGATACTACTGATACTATCTCTAATGAGTCATTCTTATTGGATATTACTAATCCAATCTCTGAGAAATTCTTTCGTTCAGTTCTAATGTGTCATGTTCTCGAGCGTTGTAAAACCAAAGCTACGATACCAAAATGAAACGACCCAAACTCGCCCGTAAGAAAAAGCCCGGATTGAGTTGAGAACATGACAAATCAGAACACAAACAGTAGAACATTTCATTTTTGTTACAACAATTACATCAGAGTATAAGAATATAACAGAGTATGAATAAATAATATACATCAGAAAAATCTCAAAGATTAAAATACATTACATTAGCAGTGGAAAAATAATGCATAACACAACTAAAAGAGATACACGGATACAAAGCTTTCCGAATATAGCTCCAGTTGTTAACCAGGATCATGGGAAAATAATAACTGCAAAACCAAAACTACTAGCTGCTCATGTGCAAAATATGGGCATCCAAAGTTTAGGTTAAAACAATAAACTCCAGGTCAGTCATGGGACTGGTGTGAGAACTAAAATCTAAACTTTACTTTAGAAATGAAGTAAATTAAGGGACCACATCGTATAACACGAAATGGGTTTTCTCCCAAGAATACCAGTGCATAAAATAGTTTACAAATAGCGCAATGCTTTTCGAAAAATGAAGCTATTATAAGACTCAGGCCCCATCACACAATGCAACACAAACCGGAGGATAGAGTTTTCCCTTATAATAGCCAAACATGCTTGGTAATATTTAAAACAAATCATTTGATACTGTTATAAGTGCATAGTGTTAAAAACAACTTCAAATATAAATGTATCGATCCTAGATGGCATGGGTACCATATATCATGTCTCCATACTAGTTCTACAATCAAAATCGCACGATGTCGTATTGGAAGTTGGATTTCCATCATGAACCAAGGAAAGGGATCGTCCTTACCGAATTCGAGATAGTCTAGCCTACCATGTCTCAGGCTACAGCCGCCACTGCACCTTGAATCTTCAGGGTCGGTCCACTCTTACGTTTGTTGATTGGTTATTCCTGAACAATGCGTTTCCCTGCCGTTTGGGCCGTAATGGTCAGTATGTCGACCATATCATCCACCAGCCCCGTAGAGTCCGAGGCGCCTTGCTATCCATCAAATAATATGCAACATCCACGTGAGTAAAATGTCTGGGCTCCATACCATGACACCACTCCTAGCTAGAAAGAAACACATTTTCTTCCTGCCGTCTTCCCCCTTTTCTGGTTCATACCGAGGTGTGAGGCTCGCGAATTAATGCTATACACAAAGCTATGCTATTTAAAACTGTGTTTTGATCATCAACCACAAGACTTTGTTTTTCAACAGAAGCCCTGATCACTTACATCTTAGCATGCCACATTGACAATTCACGTCATGCAACTGATGTCTATCAGTATATAACCTCTAAGCTTGTACGTCTCAAAGAAGGGTGTTAAGAAAGAATAAATTCTCCACCACCAAACAGATATATATTTAATAGAGATCAATCAACACAAAATAAAATCCAATGTCAGACACACATCCATTTACTAGTCCGTTTTGGGTCTGAACGAAACCGGAGGCACCTTATTCCTCGTCCCATATGTCCAATACAGGAGAGAGGTCCTCGCATATCCGATCAATCTCCAAGTACATCTGGACGATCACCACTTATTACCTTGTCTTAGGTGTACAGCCCAATCAAGACATCGGTAAACATCCAAACGATGTGGAGAACTCCGGTCTTCAACCACCATCTTCATCGTCGACTTATCGTCGAATCAATTATTCAGAATGGATGTAAACCCGGCCTTTCCGAATAATTCATGTATCTTATAATCAATGCTATAAAAACACAACATACGCCTCATTCCAATCTAGAATATTCTTTTATTCAAATATTCACATCTTTAGGGAAAGGTTCCCGTTAATTTTATCAAAGATAAGTTCATTTAAACTAATCATTAATCTTCCTTTGGATATCAATTTCAAAAGATTTTATTAAATCTTTTCGTCATTTATACCAAAACAAGGTTTATCAACTAGTTGGGATTATCGAATCATACCGAAGTACTCATTTCTTTCATTATCCCAATCCCAACCTATTCATCCCATGGAGAAAAACTGGTATTACTCCATATCTAACACCACTGTGTTATCGGTAAAAATTAATTACCATTTTACGCTCAAATCTAATTAAAGATTTAACTATAGCTTGGAGCAAAACTGGTGGTACTCCATTCTCGATCATTTCCCAAATTTGATAATTTAAATTATCACATTCTCATTTCAATCTAATTAAAGATTCATTAAAACTTCCCTTAGTTTTAATCTTCCCAAAAATCATTATTAATGATTATTTAACTTTGGGAAATCAAACATGCCACACTGACAATCTACACTGTACCATTTGATTTCTGCCGATATATAACCTCTAAGCTCATACGTCTCAAAGAAGGGTGTTAAGCAAGAGAATAAATTCTCCGCCACCAAACAGATATACATTTAGGAAAGTCAACAATACAGTTCGAAATACAACGTTAGACATGTAATCCTGTCTTTAACTAGGTTAAAGAACCAATATCATTTAAAATGCAGTTCACGATAAACTCAAAACACTACAACATTAAGGAGTTTTAATAGCGTTTAAAAAACGCCATAAAAGGATATAACAGCATTTTTCATGACGTTGTATATCAACATGCAGTTAAAAGTTAGGAACCCGCCATGGCATCAGACGAAACACTGTCAAAAAGTAGTTTAATAGCGTTTAAGAAACGATGTTGTATATTTTCCATAGCATAATAAAACCGCTATAGTAGATTTTCTAAACTGGTGTGCTGGCTTTTTAACAGCTTTGTTAACTTTGCTATTATTTTCTTTCACAGCGTTTTCTCATTATTAAGAATTCATTTGTTATGGCGCTCATAAAACGCTGTTGAATGTTGACACAACATTTCTGAAGCATGCCATTTATAAAATCTGCATTTCTCTACCAATGCATTCCACTTGTGTTCACATCAATGACAGGTATATATACGACAGTAGAAATCAACATATTATATATTATTCACATATTTCGTAATCAAACTTAACATATAACATTATATAAAAATATATATATAATACTTCCATAATATTTCATAAGTAATGTAGAATAATGGTAGCTAGCGACAAAATACATACAAGCATACACACCAAAATGTAGTTCTAGCATCAAAAATCACTTCAAATCAATGACTTGTGGCACGGTGCTACTTTCTTCGTCAAAGATACTTGTCTACTTGTAAGTATAAGTCCAAAAATAAACAAAATAAATCATAAAAACAATAAACATAAATTTGAAAGGCTAGAACCTTGATCACTAATGTTTTAATTCATCGAAGATAATATAGAATGTGGGGTTTTTAATAGTTTAATGACTCGTATTTATATGAGTCAAACATAAAAAAAGATAAATGAATACGTATGAAGAATTAACATAGGAATTTGATGGTGGGACAATCTGAAAGCTAGAGTTGAAACAAATATTAGTGCAACAGTTGGGCCATCATTTTATGCATTCTATATAGATTTGCATTTGCACTTCCTGACAGATGGATGGTTATATCTCACTGTTTGCTATAGTCCTTTTAACTGAAATATGTCACAGAACTAGTTTTTTTTCCTTACCATACAATCTATAAACTAAAGGCTTCCTTAACATCATATAACAATATTATGAACTAATTGATTTCAGGTCATTTCATAGAAAAATCCAATATACATCAGAAGACAAATAAATTTATGTAAAAACTACATTTTGGTGTTAATTTTTTATGACATAAACACAATATTTCTCAAATGTTTTTTATTATACCAATAGAGTTAAACACTAATCTAGACGAAAGTTATATTTTATTTGTACTTCAAAAAGTTGATGTTTGGATGAACTCAGATGTTCCACTTCCAATTCTGAATTTCTTATACCATTTTTTTATTCCAGAATTATTCAGGTTTAATGTATTCTTATATATTATAAATGGACTTCCTTTAATGAAGGATTCTTCTATGATGAAAACAATTAATTGCTTAATGGCGTACATAAGTGGATAAATACATGTTCACTTATGTATTATATCTTATGTTGTATCCCATGTGACCTTAATATTGATTGGACTCACTGTTTGGCTATTTGTAATGAGGACACATATATCAGTGGATAAATATAATTAACTGTAATTATCTTGTAGAAACTGATCCAAAAACCAAGTTCTTTCGCGTATTGGTTCTAATGCTAATAGTATTTATTATTTATAACTAGTAACTATTGGTTTTATAAACATATTTACCTTTTGTTAAACTTATGTAAACTTAGTTAACTAACTTAAATAATTATAAAAAACTTAGCTAGATTTAACTTAGGAAAGTTTGTTAAATGTTTATAAAGCTTATTTGATTTTCATAGAACCCAGCTAAGTTTCATAAATTTGATTAATTTTTCCAAAACTTAAACAAATTTTATAAATTTATTTAATTTTTATAGAACTTCATAAGTTTATTATTGTTTATTAAAATTAATTAAATATTACAAAACTTAATCAATTTCATAAACTTGCTTAATTTTTATAGAACTTTGTATGTTTGTTATTGTTCATAAAAATTAATTAATTATTACACAACTTAATCGATTTAGTTAAAATTTTATAAAACTTGGTTAATTTTTATAAAATCCAGTTGGTGCTTTCCCTCATCCCTCGGTTCAACTATGCAGATATGTATTTATGTGCGTACACGTATGTATATACGAGATATTGTGTCATAAATTGGTTTTTATTTTATGCCTAAATAACCAATATATATATTTATGTATGTATGTGTGTGTGTGTGTATGTGTGTATGTATGTGTGTATGTGTGTGTGTGCGTGAATATATACATCTTTTCGAAAAACCAAATACATATATTATAATACAGTGTATGCATCACCTAGCATACAGATTTAAAAGCATAAAAACGCATTTTTCACAGACCAAATTTAGAAAGAAATCTTCCCTATACCAATTCAAACATAAACTTTTTGTTTTTTTTTTGTTTTTGTTTATCAGATCAATATTCCTACATTCCAAGGTCTTCAAGATAATAGAACTAATAAAATGGGCAGACAATTTCAACAAATTTCAAGGAAAAATCGTTTATTATGCATTACATCAACATCATTCTATGCTTACCTGACATTAACAGTAGCATTCATCTTGAGAATCATCCTAATGCACTAACTGGCAAGTGTTACTGCGCTCGTGCTGACAAAATTGGCTGCAGCATGTTATCCTCTAGTATATCCATTATCAGTCCCTTCCTCGCATTGATCCAAGCATTGATTTCCCCCTCTACACGAATAGTTTATTGGTTCAGTTACAATGGCTAACGGATTTAATTATTTAGACCAGCATACTCAGCAAATGTGTATGGGAAAACCTCAAGCCCCCTACAGGCTCTTAAGTACGGTAGCTTTCAATCCTGAAGAGGTTTTTTCCCCTGCTTCAAGTTGCCTTGACTCTGTTTCAGGAGTGCCTCCACCTGTGATCAGATACTTCTTGTTCACCAGGCGCTTGACAACACACTGCAGATCATGAGGACTGCTTTCAGCTTCATCAATCATAAGTTGGTTAGAACCCACTGTCAATATAACAATACCATTAAAAAAAAACTGGAAGAACAAAATTTTACCAACTCCTATACCAATCATAAACACAAGAAATAGAATATCAAAATTAGAGATCACGGACATAGAGGCAGGACTGAATAAAATATATGAAAACGCTTATCAAAATAGCATATACCTTTACATTACATGAAAGTGTCCACTGTGAATTTCCTTTCCCGGCCTGTCTACAAAATAAGCGAAGAACTGCATCTCATGAGATAGGATATGATATCGTAAGCTGTAGAAAGTTGAGAAATATGCAAATACAAAAAAAAATGAAACTATGATCTAAACCAAATAATTTTTATTTGAAAAGAAGAGCAATGCTAACATCAGGCATGGTCTTAATTAGCATCAACATAAGGAGTGAAGCACTATCGTCCATTAAAAGTAGTTGTATTTAACATATTAACAAAAAATTAGTTTAGGATATATCAACTGAACATGACAGAATAATTAGTTTGTTTGTTTTAAAGCACTAATATACTTGCAGCTAAAATGTCAAAATTATGTAATTGTGACAAAAGAAAACTTTTATCCATTATAAGAGCTAACGAGAGATTGTATGACGCATATCAAGGCAAATGAATGTATTTATTTATTGCTATTTATAATCATATGAATTGTCATAGTACACAGGGAGGTTATTTTTTATATAGGATATATTTTTCAATCATTGAGTTTTCACTTGTGAATACTGACTTGTAATTTAAGATTGATTTGGAAAACCAAAGATGGACATTGTAAAATGATGTCTAAAATAGTAGCGAAAAACTTTAGATGCATAGAAATAGAAAACAAAATCAGGACTTTGTTTATATTAACAAGTAGATTAAGATACATTTATAATTTGGATTACTTGTTTCCAGGAAGTGTAAAATCATCAAAATCGGACACAACGTTCAAAAGATATGAACAAAATAACTCAGCTTAGTCTTTTGCAATTTCAGAGCAACCCATGTTCATACCCAAAATAATTTGAAAAGCTAAATAATTCATATATGAACAATTTCAGAATTCTATTATTAAATACTATTTCTAAATAATCATAAAAAAAATCAATGGTTATATATATCCAAAATCAACACTCATTGAAACATGTTCACCAATATATGCAGGTTGTCCACATCCACATGAACAATTATACAGCAAAATAAAAACACTTGTAGGTTTAACTCATTCAGATCCATCAAAATAGGTTACATAATGAAGTAGAAAATATGGACCATAGATTTTCAGCTAGAAACAAAAGGTAGTTAAATTTCAAGACTAGTTCAACCAGCTGCTATGTGGTGTACTTGGCACGAAAGAAATGCTGGACTTTTCAACAACAATTTTAGCACAACTAATCACATCTGCCTTCAGGTCCATGCTTATAAAGCATCGTTTCTTATAAGTTTAGATTTGCTCAAACTTCTATAAGCATTCTTTAGGAGTAAATATTTTTTGGTATCAAACACAGTCAGTTCTTCTATGTCAGAGCTCTTGTAATTCCTTCATTTTGGGTTACTGGTGCAGCTTTTTTTGTTTTTTTGTTTTTTTTTTTTTTTTTGCTCGAATCGTTTGTTCCATGAAATTGGCAGAGTCTAGTTTTGGTCAGTTGAGCATGGTGATATAAAACCGCTGTTTGTTAATCAAGTTCGGTCATAATCATCTTTGATTGATGTCACTGATCTTGTGTACCCTGTTGAAGTGTTGGACTGTATGTACTGAGTTCTGTAAGCGTATTATGTAAAAAAAATTGATGAGAGTTTGAAAATATTAAAAAATCGTTTTGTTTCATGTTTTAAGTTTGTCTGATATCTTAAGTTTTGTAGATAACATGTTATGGAATGAATTTTTTTATCGGTAATATGCATATAATTTGTGGATATAATACAATTGTAAAATAATAGTTATAATAAAATATATCATAACGGTTATAAAAAGTAGTAAAAATTATAACAACAACAGTGCATAACAGTTGTAATAAAGTTTATTACAAGGGTGGAAACAGTTGTAAAATATACATTTCACAAAGGTGCAAAAAAGTTGTAAAAGATTTTAGTTTATTACAACTTCTTAATAGATGACGGTGGCCCCACCATTGTAAAAAGCCTTTTACAATTTTTTTTCCACCATTGTAATATGGTCAATTTGTTGTAGTGAAACCAATTGGAACAATGCTAGAATGACAATTTCAAAAAAACAGGCGTTAGTAACAAAATTTAAGTGTCAAAATTGTGGAATTGTTTTTTCTCTATATGTCTCACCTTTATAGTAATAATAATGATAATACTAGCATAACCGCACAATGGTCGGAAAACCGACCGTTTGATTATATAATGTACATGAATTTTTTTGTTGTATTTTTAAATTAATCGACAAAAATACGATTGATTTAACTTTTAAAATTTGTCGCATTTTCTAAATAATCTATTTAGATTTATCAAAGGATATTGTAGTAAAAATAGGATATTAACGGTGGATCTAAAATAGAATTAAAATGTAATGAATATTTTGAATATTTTTTAGGTATTATAATTTGAGTTGTTAAAAACATTAAAGAAAACAATTTTAAAAAAGAACATTTTTTTTTTGTTTTACAAAAGTTTATTTTTGGTTAAGTGACAGTACTAAAAAAGATACCTACCACTTTAAGATTAGAATTATCTCGCAGTCCAATTTTCAATACTCGCTTTCATATTTCGCTTTAATGGGATTTCTTACTAATAAACTCTCCTACGTTTTTTTCCCTTGAAAAAGGAAACTCTACCACTTTCAAATCGGGTCCATCATTTCCAATAGAGGTGAGCGTTTGGTTGGTTTGGTTTATTCGATGATAAATTTTTCAAACCAAACTAAAACCAGAAAACCAAACTAAACCAACCAAATTAAGTTTGGTTGATTTGGTTGGTTATCCGATTAAACCGAACTAAAAAAGTTTTACATTTTGTGTTTGAAATATTCACTATAATTCGAAACAAATCATAAATATATCATTACATTATTACTATTTTTTATTTTTATGCTGTTTAATATTAATTTTGGCACATAGGTGATGATTAATATATACTTAAATAACTAAACTAACCTAAAATATTTATTATAATATCAAAAATTTGGAAAGTATAGTAAAATTTCGGTTAATTTGGTTAAATCGATAACCGAACTTAATAATTTTTCGGGTCAATTACAAACCAATTTAATTTCAAAACCAAAGCAAACCGACCAAAATAAATTGGTTTGGTTGGTTTATTTGGTTTAACCGAATAATGTTCACCCCTAATCCTAATTTCCAGGCGAACTGTTAATGGGCTTCAGCCCATACCGCTATCACTGAATTCCGATCTTTTTTAAATTTCTGAGTTCAGATTAGGTTTTTAGTTTTTACATGATCTCCCTCTTGCGAGATAAAAAAGTTAGCTACTTCCGACTATATCACTCCCACGATTTACCATTTCGTCTCAAAATCGCTTCCTGGCTTCCTTCAGTCCACCTGGTGCTGGCTTCAACTACCGGTAGTTACTTTATTTGTTGATTACTAAAAAATCGATTAGTTTTTGAATTAAAAGAACTCTTGTTGTTTGTTTGTGTTTTATTGTGTCCCTGGTTAAATAAAAAAGACGCTTTGTTTGTGTCCGACTTAATCAATTAAACACATTAACAAAGTTTTAAATTTTGGATATCGGTGGAGTTTTATCTTGGAGATTTTAGGGACTTGATCTCGTATCGGAAAAGATATGAGATGAGATAAGTCTAACTCAGAGGTTTGTCTCGGATTTTCATCTTGGTTCTGAAAGTTCATATCGGAAAAATTTTGGGTACATGATATGTTTAAAAATAATATTCTTACCTAATAATTTCTATGAATGTTATTATAAAGGTAGTAACTCAAACTTGAATTGTAAAATCACTTCCTAATTCTCAGTTTACGAAAGATCACTCATACTCAAAACCATAATATGCTTAAAATAGAAATATAACACAATGCAAATAGATTAGTGCTTACAACATAAGATCCATGAACATGAATTATTATTAGACATAAAGAATAAAAAAAGTCCAAAACATTAAAAAGTTCAACATAAGCAGAACATAAAATACATAATTTCATAGGTAACATGTATGTAAAATAAAGAGATAAATATGAAAATCATAAGCATTGTAGAACATATATGGACATACGATATGATCATTTAACATGCAAAATGTTAAATAGCAAAAGATTATCGTGGCTAGATTTTTTATTATTATTATTATTCTGGTTCAGGCATAGATCTAAATTTTAACCAAAAAAACCAAGATCTCACACGATATTCCATTATCTCATCTCGGTTGATATATTGCTCGATATTGCAATATCTCGGGCAATACATTCGGAAAGAGATTTACGGTGAGATTTGTTGTTTCATTTCGGACGAAGGAGCCAAAATGAGATCTCGGACAAGATCTTGGGTGATATTTTCAAGATCTAAAACAATATATATTACTAATTAGTTAAAAATAAGCGTGTTTATGTATATTTATTAATAGTTAATTTTAAGTTACTGATAATTGTTAATGATTTAAAAGCAAAAAATAATAATAATAATAGAACATTTTTTACAACTAGACTTGAAAAAAAGCTTATTTTCAACATTTGAGCATGGCTTTAGGACTTGGTTTAGGCACTTGTTGCTCACCTTGAAGCACAAATTATTACACTTTGTATGTGTTATGAAAAAATTGAGCATATGCAGAAGCGCAATAAATAGGATCTAGATTAGCCAATTGAACACCAATCTAATCTATTACATCAACAAAATAGTAAATAACTATAGCAAAGAAACAAAGAGACACAATATTTATATTGGTTCCACTATCCTCGAGATAGTGTACATCCTGTCCAACAGAGAGAGATTTTATTCCACATGAGAGAATTACAAGATATTACAAAATAATAGTTTACATATCCAAACCTCAATCAGGTTTAACAAGAAGAGACACCATTGGGGATCACTGGCTCCAGGCCAGGAAGAGTTTACACTAAAGTCTACTCCTCAATATATAACCAGTGCAAATCTATGTGAGTCATCAATTAAATTACCAACATATAATAATAATATAATGGAGGCAAATTACCATAACAACAAATGTGCAAACATAGGAAGTAAATCAATCCGTTTCTTTAGCATAGATGGATGAAATTAATCCTTCATTTATTTCTCTGTCACCTCATCAAATGCAATTAATGCATTCCCATTATAAAAATATTTACTTTCCATTCTTTGCAAATTTGTTCCAATCAATTTGTGATTTTGTATCACCAAATTTAACAGTATGTGCCCTAACACCAATTAGAAAAATATTTTTTGTATACGTGCACTTGACAAGTGGACACCTACAAATTGCTAATTTGTGCTCGACTCAAGTGTACAAAGATAAATTATGGTTTGGTGAAACCAGATCTGTAAGTTATATTTGAAACGATACTCATTTGTTTGAACATGTGTTTTTTTCCTTTTTTTTTGGGCTTTCCAAGCCCAATTGCAATTTCCCCTAAAAGATAATAATTACCACCGCAGGCTGTTTTATTTAGAGTTATTTGATGGATTATCCTCTCATTTGTTTGATTCTTTGGCTGAGAAATCTGACTTTACTTAGATCCCCATATAGCACAGTCAGACTATACATTTTGTAATAGAAGTGAAATCAGAAGCTGATTTTGAAACTTATCCTCTCATTTATTTCGTTTCGTAGGGGCAATTGTTTCCTATTTTTTTTAACAAAAATTGCCCTGCAAAGCAGTTTTTCTTATCCATTTGTGCTTTGTACCACAAGTAATCAGCAATATAATCAAAAATATTTTCTCCCAAAAAAAAAAAAAAAAAAAAAAAAAAAAAAAAAAAAAAAATGACGCACTAATTGCCAGCTTCCCCTTTTCTTGATTCCCAGATCTGCCCCTTTATTTGTTATTTATTTGTGTTTTATCATGTCCCTGATTAGTTACACATGATATTTTGTTTGTGTCCAACTTAGTCAGTTAAATATACTACTAATTATTTAAAAATAAATGTGTTTTTGTATTTTTATTAATAACCAATTTTAAATTACTGATAGTTGTTGATGATTAAACTCGAAACTAATAAAAATAGAACAAATTTAAAAATAGACTTAAAAGAACTTACTTTCAACCACGAACCTGGTTTTACCTGGCTTGTTGCTCTCACTTTGATGCACACATTATTACACACTTTGAATGTGCGCACACACGAACTAGAAAAATAATATTTGTATATGTGCAACTGAGAAGTGGGCATGTACAAATTGGTAACTTGTGTTCAACTCAAGTACGCAAGGATAACTTTTGGCCTGGTGACAATTATATCTATATTTTGTAATAAGTCTGGAAATATGCTCATTTTTAGAATAGCTTTTTCATTTTTTCCAAACCCAATTGTAAAATTTGTTTTAAAAGATAATCATAATTGATTGCAGTACTTTTTATTTTTAGTTTTTTGAGGGATTAGATTTTTGGTTGAGGAATCTGAGTTTATTTATACTCTTGTCTAGCACAGACAAGCTAAATAATTTGTAATAAAAGTGAAGTCAAAAACAAATTCTGAAAATTGTCTTTTTTTTTCTCTTAGTTTAGTCTGTAGGAGCAAATTGCTTGTTATCATTTTTCTAAAAAAAAAAATATCCCGCAAAATGTTTTTGATTTTCCATTTGTGCTTTGTAGCAGAGGCGTAATCAACAGTACAATCAAATATTATTCTTTTTGAAAAAAACTTGGAAGTGCTACTTGCCAGATTCTTCATCCTTTGATTTGTGTGTTTTCCCTTTTAATACAAAAGAGAAGTAACGTTGTGAGTTGTTTAAAGGTCTAAGCGTACACAATATAATGTATCCGAACTAGCTTTCTCAGCCAAAAATGAGGTTTGATAAATTAAATACAACTCTTTGAACAACTAAGTGAAATTTTAATTTGTATAGCATTTATAATCGTTCATAAGATTAAAAAAAACACGAATTTACATTTTTGGTCACAAGCGGCACTTGCTGTATTTTCAGTGAAGAGTAGGAAAATTAGTCAATAACTGGATATACATGTAGGCTTTTTATATTATTTCGGCAAAAGCAAAATATGTCTCAAAAGCATCATAGTTCAAATGTTCTTTTGTGCACATCAGACATCTCATCTGAAATCATAAGCATCATCATTAACAGAAGCTCAACGTTTGTATTAGTGGAGAATTCATTGCTTTGGGTAAGGTTCTTCCCCCATGCTACAAACTTTTTCAACTATAATTCTTACTTAGTTATGGTCTAGTGGGCCAACAACATTTATCGTTTTTATCGTTCTTTCCTGCTTTCATTATTTTTCTCAACAAAAATATCAACATTTATGTTGTTATTTATTTTCTTCTTTTGTTGCATTCCTGTGCATTTTGTAGTCAACTGAGACAATATGGTCATGACCGCTCTCATATGTGCTTTACAACTTCGGTTTGGCCCCGTCAGCGACCTACTACATCGTAATTTTAAAAGCTTTTCAGCAGTCTCCTTTTTTGCTCTACATTTGTTAGTCTTGTAATTTTGAAGTAAATTAAATTTATGTAAATAAGTTCCATTCACATATATGGTTGTATTACTTTTTTATCATTACAGGAGGTAGGGACAGCTGAATTAGAAAACAGCATAGCGCAGCGAAGATAAATCAAAATGTTAGTACATGATGATGTGGTGTATCAAATCTTGCTATGGTTGCCTGTTACCTCTCTATTATGTTTCAAACTTGTATGCAGAACATGGCGTGCTTTGATTGGTAGTTATGATTTTATCGAACAACATCTCCATCATCAGCATTACGATTCTAATCTGAAGGATAAAAACCATTATCTACTCCTGGGTAAGGAGTCACCCTTCACTTTTTCATTAATCTCTACTGACAGTTTCTGTATCTTTCCCAAGTGCAAGTGGCGATTGCTTTAACCGTTATGCAATTGTTGTAAGTGATAAAAATTGGATGTGTTGTCAATACATTTGACTACCAAATAGAAATTTGGGTGTTCGATGGATATGGAAGTGCAAACGAGTCTTGGGTTAAACTCTATAAGGTTGGTTTCAGTTGGGAAAACTAAATAAATGAGTTCATAAAAAGAAGTGACAACCAGTTGAACTTGTAATATATTGTTTGATTTTTGTTTTAGTGATCCTGGAAAGCAGTTCGCATTTGATCCTGGAAAGCCCGAGGCAATTTGTTTCAGTCTCAGAAGAAGTCCTTATGAAGTGAACTTAATTCATTATAATTAAAATTCAATAATCCTGTTTTAAGTCTTGTTTTTTTCTTTATTCTGAAAAGATACGTTTGTTGAAATATCAAATTATGTTGTCTTGCTATCTTCTCATCGTGTCTCTTTGTGTTGGAATTACAAGTTAAAGTTCAGGATTGACATTGTGAAGTTTTTATCCAATATCAGCTTCCCATTAAAGGGGTCGCAGGTTCGATACCCGACAGACCTACTCCCATTTTCAAGGCGCCGTTAAACCCAATAAAATGGTTGGGGACATCAAGCCTCTGTGCTTGGCTAGCTGTTCGGGGGCTCTCCTCCTTATGGGGTGAGTTTTTAAAAAAAAAATTGAGGATATTGCTCTAGTTATATTGTCATTATATTTTCTTAGTCAGAGTGAAAATGTACACTTTTGCGTGCTCTCTATTTTTACGTATTTTAGTTGTAATCTTTTGTTTTTTAAATATAGTGTTTTAGTATCTATATTTTATAGAGTTGTCTTACTTTCTCTCTTTCGGAGAGAGACCAAAGTACTTTTATAATAAACTCAAGATCATCCGTTTGATCATTGTATCAGAATATATCAGTTGGGTGCATTGAGCTTATTAGGATGAGTTTGAAGAAACAAGGTATTTTAACGAGAAATTTTAGCAAATCATTTAAACAAATTATTTAGGTAAGCGGGAATGTGTTTGCGGATTTAAACAGACTATTTAAATGAATTATTTTATTTTTATTTACTAATTTAATTAAATTATATTTAAAACCAACTATCATATTTTAGCTACCGGCCAAAATGCCCGGTATACGGTGGACGCGTTGGTAGCTATAATGGGGCATGTTTCCACTTGAACACACCCTTAGTATTTGTTTTGAAACATTAATTTTACAACTTTTTTGCTGTACGCTAATACCATGTTGCAGAAAAGCCTAAAGTTTAACAAAGTTTTCTTTTCCACTTCAGACATTTATATCCGTGCCCGTTGACAATTTGGAGGATATGCCTAGCATGCATGATGCATCTTTCTAACATCGTGTGAAATATAAATCTTTACTGAGTTATACTACCATAAAGCAACAGTAGTGCATTACTTTCTGGTTATTTTTGGTGTTGTTAATGTGCTATATAAATCTTTACTTTCCGATTATTTTTGGTAGCGGTAACAGTAAATTTACCATTATCATGCCATCACTGATCGATCAGTAACCATTTTTGATTGAAATCGATATACCAGGATATGGTATGGTAACGGTAAATTTACCATCTTAAACGGTAAATTATCAGTAACATTTCTTCAATACTAGCGATAATGGAAATTTTGCCAGTCAAATTAAAATGTATGTATATTCAATAGAGTTATAAATATTGTACGAATGTTCGACATTCGTTCGTGTCTGTGACCGAAATACGTTCCTTCAAGTCCATCTGATTCTCATTTAAGACACGAGTTAGGACAACAAAATTTGTACGAGAAAAAACCACGTTCAGTCCGTGTTCGTTCGAATTTGTCTGAATTCTTTGAAATTCAACATACAGTTGAGATAAAATCTAATAAAATGTGATATAAATAGCTATGTTCGACTGGGTCTGTGTCTGAAAAACATATGTTCGTGTCTGACCGGATTTATTTAGGACATGAATTAGGACAACTAAATTTGTTCGAGAGAAAATTTTGTTCAGTTCGTGTTCGGTGCAGTTTTTTTTAGAACAGAAATTAAACACACTTTTGTCCTGTCCTATCCGACCGATTTACACACTTAATATTCAACTGATATTCTTTATTACATGTATTTAAAATCAAATAAATGATTAAATTTAGTTCAATAGTAAAGTAAAATAATTTCAAGTACACTTATTTTCTATCTCATTTATATTTTTTTATTAACTAACACTACATGTAGTATAACAAAGATGCGTAGTGTACAAAAAAACTTGTCATGATACAAATTTTGATGAATAAACGGTGATTTATCATTACCAGTGTAGCGGTTACCGAATTATCGGTTTATCAGTCTTGGGTATACCAATCGATCGGTAACGGTAAGCAATTCTGACTTAACAGTAAAAACGGTATGGTAACTATATTTTCCAAATGGTAATGGTAACTATTACCATAACTCCCTAATTTTTGGTGTTGTTAATGCATGTGCCTTAAACCATCCATGTCATGGCAAAAAAAATTTGTTATAAAACACATTAGCTTGTTACCGTAGTGAAGATTTTGTGGTGAGGACACAATCCATTTTGACATGAACATGTCTATCAGTGTTGGTCTTAGGCAAAATAGGATATCAGATGCCTCAGACTGTCAGAACATGTCCAAGTATACGCAACATTAGGTCGGAGGCCCTAGGCGACCGCCTTGGTGGCATTATCCCAGGGCCACCCTTGTGTCTATGCACAACAGGCTTCCCAGTTAACACGTACAAAGATGGAACGTTGTTCGCATATTTTATGAAATTCCCTAGAGAAAAAGTTTGAAATTCCATGAAAAAAAAGCAAAAGTATTTAACAATAGAGTGAAAATATTTTCTGTACTGAATGAAAGTGAGTTCTAACTTTTGGTTATATTTCAAACAAATAGTGCGCTATTCTCTATAAAAATACATATCATAAAACAACATATTAACAACAAAGCAGCAACGCAGAAAGACAACTATATCTTTGATCAAAATTTTCGAACGCTTATACCATTTTTCTACCATAAAATAATCGCCACTGTAGTTAGAGGTGAGCGCGATTCGATTTGATGCGTTTAGAATCCAAGCCGCTTCCGCACTACATCAAACTGTTGATCAAAAATACAGATCATTATACTAACCGTTCAAACGGTACGGTTTCGATTCGGTTTTATTGTAATGCAGTCCGGTTTCGGTTCGATCCGATTTGAATATGGAATAAGAGAACAACTTCCGTCAATAATTAATTTACAATTGTGTAACGTCGTCACTCAAAAGTTAAAACACACAATGTGATCCTGAATTGAAAGCTTAATTTCTAACTTTATGAATACTTCGATTCTACGTTTAATGAAAAGTAAAATTGTTTTAGTACATTAACTAAATATCAGCGCTAGTTAATGTATAAAACATCAAGTAATATAACTCAAATAAAATTATAATTAGCATTATCCAAAAAAAATCGATATAAAAGCTATTATACTGAAATAATAAAATTTTCCTTTGTGATAACGATTATTATTAATGTAGTAATAACATACGCTGAAAATAAAAAATATATATAGCTAAAATAAAAAATTAGATAGGAATTAGTTATATTTTTATCATAAGATTATTAGTGTAGGTATTTGGTTCGGTTTCGTTTAATACGGTTGGATCGCTAATTCAAACTGCAACTGAATCATATCATTGCGGATCGGTTCAGTTCAGTGTATTTGCTTTAGAGAGAGGATTTAGTCTGGTTTTCCATACCGTTTCTACTGTCCGGTATGAGTGGTTTTCATATTACGGTGTTGTTTATACTCAACTATGGTACCAAACGTCTTCCCTCTACAACGATTCCAAGAAATAATCAGGAGTCTTGTGCGTAGTGTCTTGTTCCATCTGCGTACAAGCTGGGTCAAATTGGAGGAACCTTTGTGTGCATTTTCTTCAATTGGAGGAACTCTTGTGCCATATTAACTATATAAGTAAACAGCAGTTTGGACTTTGGAGTACTGGACACCGTATGTTTCTTTCCTGCACGACAAAATCTTTGGTTATGGTTTTACTGATAAATGTTAGCTTTCAAGCTTGAAAATTTTCTTTTTGTGCATTTAGCTAGTAGTAGATAAATGGTTAAGCATACAGTGATAATACATAAACATATAAAAGACATTTGTAGTAGCTTAGTTGGTTCCCATGCAATCCTAAGTACCATGGTTAGATTCTTGGGAACTACTTATCTCTATAATTTACGCGAAATATTTGTTATCTACATACGTTGACAAATTTGTTTGTGTTGACACCACAAAGTGGTATAATGAGCCTACGTCCACTTTATAATCTTTTGATTATATGTAAACTTTGAGTACAAATGATGGTTTTATGGCTAAATCCGAGTACAATGCTGTAACAATAATAAAATGACAAGAGATTAGCCAAAAGTCCTTTTTTTAAAGCTTTGGAGAGCTATATATAAATGCTACAGTCCACGGTTCGACTAGGACACGTGGCATACACCTCAGGACTGTAGAAATGTCTGAAGAAGCTTTCTTCTCGTGTGAAAAGGCTTGGCCCGGCTAGATATGTACATGTAGCAGCAGATTCAGAGATGTAGAGAAAATAAAAGCGGTCAAAGCGGAGATATTTTGCATGGAGGACCGAGCTGACCCCAGGTTGATCGAGACGAAACTTAAGTCAATCCTGCATGCCAACTTCATGTAATGCAATCTAAGTCGGGTCGACAAGCTTTTGGTCGACCTGTGGTCACTTCGACCCGAGACATGTGTCGACCTGAACTAGTCTAACCGAGGTGATATGGATCCGGAGTTATCTTAGGCTTTAATGTCTGAGTTGGTCGAGCCCAGTGTTGATGGAACCAGGATGATTTCCTACTAACAATGGTTTGTCTCGAATTTCTAGTATGTGCATGGTCTTGATGGCCTTGCCAAAAGGTTGATCAACGCTTTGTCCCTCAAAGCGCGTCGCATTGTAGACAAGACATGCTTTGTAATCTGTTGAGCAGTAGTCCCATAGAGTATATTCAGTCTGTGGATATTGATGATGAATAGTCGTGTCCCTCTGGGATGCCGTTGTACTCGGATCATTCTGTCTGTAGAAAGAGATTATTATTTGTTGTGTCGAATCGTTGTCTCCTGAATGTGACGTTATACATACAGGTCGTTGTTGAACAATGTCGTCGTTTTGCGTAAATTGAGCGCATGGTCAAGTCAGACCAGAGAATCACGTACGAGACGTTATCGAACATGATTGTCGGAATCATGTGTCAGCAGATAGACATTAAGTTTCTCAGGTCGTTGTTGAACAATGTCGTCGTTTTGCGTAAGTTGAGCGCATGGTCAAGTCAGACCAGAGAATCACGTACGAGACGTTATCGAACATGATTGTCAGAATCATGTGTCAGCAGATAGACATTAAGTTTCTCAGGTCGATGTCGATCCGAGGAATGATATTTTTGTTTGGGGTCGACCTGTCTTGGGTCGATAACATTGCGGGTCGATGTGTCGAGCCGGCCCACTCTGAACATGCACTGTTACCTCAGATGAATACGAAGAGTCTCTTCGTCCACTATCTAAGGGCTGGCCCACCCATTTTTATTTTACTTTTCACTGTATTTCCAGCCGAACCTTAGTATTCTCATAATCGAATCAAGACTTTCGCTAGATCAAACAAAATTCAATCGTTCTTCAGATTTGATACTAAATAGGTATTTATTAGCTCAATCAATATCGTTAACTATAATTATACACGATTTAGGCTGCAAATCCATGCCTTACTCTTCTTTCTTGCTTTTGACCCAACGTCGATCCAATTGCTAGTAAGAGTCGTCCTCGACGGGTAAGTTGAAGGCTAGGAGGAACTACACGATTGCGAAGCGGTGTTTGTTGGTGATGCTCGAAGAGGAGCAAGGGTGGATGAACGCTTATGATTTGAAGCTATGTCGGGGAAGAAGACGGATGGGTTCTGATGATTTGAGTCTTCTAGATGGTCCCACGAAGTCAGGTGTGGAAGGAAGATGGGTCATGGAGAAAGGTTTGGAACTCGGTTTGAATGGTCATTGCTTCGAGCCTAAAGTGTGGAAATTGATGAGGCGAAGTGGAGCAAGGTAGTCTGGTTCTATGAGGGAGTGTATCGAGCCAAAGAGGTGAGGACGTGGAGAAGTAGAATATGAGGAAGGATTTGGGAATTAGGCTCTAATAGAGGCAAGTAAGTTGAGACGAGGAGTGTCGAGCTGGACTGGCTTAGATAGGAGAAGAATGATGTAGTGGAACGGTGGTGGCCCGGATTGACCCATGAAGATTGACCTGAAGGGAGAAGCACTTGTTAAGAAAGTATATGTTAGTGGTCAAGTCGATGAAGGGTTAGTCGAGTCGAAGAAGGCCTAGTCGAGCCGGATCTTGAGAGTTATTTGCACATGCCAGAGTTGATTATACCAGAGTCATTCGAGCCCAGGAACTCCTACCCGGGGTCATTCGACCTGAACCTTAAGACCAACTTTTAAAGCAATTTTTCCTAGTTCCATACCTTCATATACACCAACAATCAAAGAACTAACTTCAATTGCATACTTGGACAGTTAGGATGGTGCCATGGACATATAAACTTGAGACTGCATATGAACTGAACTTATATGAACTTAAGCATATTTCTTCCTTTAATGTTTCCGTTTCTGCTATTATCTATTTACATTCCCACTGCATTTTCGCTAGTACACACACTAGGGCGGGTGAAGGTTTTAATTTTCAAACCAATAATCTTTCTAGCATAGCATAACCAATCATGGCTGGAAGATACGATACATGAGGATCCAGAGCTGGAAGGGGAAAGTTACTTCCTCTAAACACGGATACATAACATAGCTCGTCTACAGAGTCGGATCCTGATCCTAACTTTGAAGTCCAACCTCATGATTAAGAGGCAAATTCATTGTCCTCCTGAGAGGAGGAAGCTGGGGGAAGTAGCAGCTGGAGAGGGAGCTCCCGATGTGCTTCCAAATGCTATAACTTTAAATAATTCCATAAACTTCTGGCCATGTACCATGGTGAAGGAAAGCTGAAGGGGTTAAGTGCCAAGCAAAGAAACCCCATGGGAGAAATTCTGATTCCCAAAGAAAAGGAATTTCCTCATAATCCTCCAAAGGGCTTCATGGCGGCAAGCCGATAGATGTGCACTATCGGGATTATTTCTTCCTTCCATCCTTTCATTGTCAAATTTCTTAGACGTATGAAACTGACGCCGATGCAGCTTCATCCTATTGCTTGTGCTAACTTAATGTCGTTGTACATTTTGTACATGGAGCATCTTCATTAGGCTCCAACTTTCGATGTGGTCTTCTTCTTCAACTTTAAACAAAGAGAGGACCCAACCCCTTCATTCCTCTTCATTAAGGCTTCTCATGGGAGAAAGATCGTCGAGGATGTAACGAGCAAAGTAGAAGATGTCAGGCTTGAGTAGTTCTACACTCCTCAACAGTCGGGTTGTACCAGCAGATGGCTCAAGTGCAGTAAGCGTGGAGTCTCAACTTACCATTATATTGGCTATATGAAAAGATTTCTAATGTTTATTTCTCCTTACAGGTAGCAATCCGGCTAAACCCGTCGGACAAGAATACCAAGAGTGTTTGGCTATTCTATTAAGCATCTCCAAGTAAGACCGAAGTTTCAAGAGTTGCCTCACAGACACACTTCTTCATCGTCATCACCTTCTTGATGCTAGCAGAACTCTAGGATCTGGTGGGGGTCAAGTCCCATCAGTTGCCTGTAATGTTGCCCCCAGTCAGGAAGCCTTCTACTACGGCTGCCAATGTGCCCCCAGTCGGGGCGCAAGCAAGTCAACCCTCAGTCGGAGGGTCTGTAGTTGTCGCAACTCAATCTCCAGCCCAGGGGAAGAAGGTTGCTAAAAGAAGGAGAAGAATTATTATGGAGGATGCTCTTCCTGGATCCAGTCGAGACCCCGTGGAAAAGGAGAAAGAGCCGTCTCCTGAAAAGATGGTTGAGACAAGGTCGTAGAGTTCGCAACCAAGAGACATGGCTACAGAAAAGGAAAATCCTTCTATTTAGGGCGATCAAGAAGAGGAATCGGAGTCACCATACCAACGCTAGGAGAATTTGGATCTCCCGGATAGTATAATTTCTTATCAGGATCTAGATTCTGGCTCCTTCTTCCCAAAGTTTTGGGATGACACAACTCCTATAAAGACCAACGAGACGACGACAACAAGCCAAACTCTAGGCTTTAACCTATCACTAGGGGGAACACTAGGACATACACAAGCATTGTACATCACAACACTCTTTCTGTTTGCATATGCAAAATGCTAATTTCGCTCTTTTCTTGAATTACAGGTGCCATGAAGAGAGGAGGGCATTACTACGATCAATTTGGAGCCAATCCGCACAGAGGTGATCCTGTTGGCCCGACCTCCTCCCAAGAAAAGCAGAATTGTGAATGTGACGAGAAGCGCGCTCGGAAAAGGGAGCAAAGAGAGCGTGATCGCACTACAACAAAAGTCACCTTCCTTTGCATAAGCTTACGACGTTTTTAATTGAGTTGCCGTAAATGTTCTGTGTTCCGCTTAAAATAAATTAAGTTGGCATCTTCAACGCTGTTAGTAATCAAGGCGCCAAATTTTTTTCATTTCCCTCCATTTCATGAATCCCAATTCCCACGAAATAACATTGCCTAATTATTTTGTACAGTACAAGATTTTTCCCCAAAATTTCTTCATCCACCGTTGCCATATCCATCACTCCTGTCTTTGTTTCCCTCGTCCGTTCTATAATCGTCTCTGTTTCCCTGTCAATCGCTTTCGTTCAAAAATTCGTTTCCAGACATCATCCCCAAATTTTCGACTTTACCTTTGGTAGATAAAAACGGTGAAGGTTATTTTATAGGAAGGAACTGTTTTTTGCTCAGATTTTACGGTAACTCCCTTCGTTTCCATCTTTAAAATTTCTGCTTTTCTTAGATCTATTTGGATTGCTTTATGTTGTTCCACTTTCAAGCGAATTATCTGTCGGATGTGCTTGACTTTAGCTCTTTATAATTGTTGTTGGTAGCTACAGTTAACAGATCAATAATTCTATTTTTTAGTGCCTTAATATTAGATGTCAAGATGCATCTGTATATGAAATTTGTTGCTTGAGATTTGTAGTTCAACAATTATAATCATTGAAGATAGGATAAATCAAATGAATTAGGTCGATGTTTGCAACCGGCAATAGTCCACTAATCAGTTGGACTGTCGGCATCTAATTGAATAGAGTTGAGAGAAGTAATCACTTTGCGAACTGTTGGAAGCAAATTAGGATGAATACTCCCTTCCCACATTATACAGCTAACCATCAAATTTGTTTCAGAACCGGGATTTACTCCGTGCTAGCCCAATAATGACCAAAGACTTATGGTTAACCTTTAGAACATACTAGTTATGTATTCGTCCCGTTAAAAATAACTCTATGCATTAGTTCCTAAGCCAAATCTATAGAACGAAGCATACATTTCATCGAGCCTGAGTAGTTGTTGTTTATAGTCATGTAATTAACCCTATCTTGGTCGGAGATTGCATTTTCTAATGGTAACTTGTTATCGTTGTAATCAAGCTGCATCGTTCCTGTAACACCCCACCTCCGCCAGGGTGGCTCTTGCAAGCACTCTGACTTTGGAGGGGTGTTTGAATCAGGTAAACATGCATAATGATATATCAAGGCAGAACAAGAACATATGTATATATGTAAACAGAGTAAATAAGATAAGTAAAACAGCGGAAGATTTCAAACTATTTCAAAACAAGTCTGGTACAACATAATGTCAACTTTCCAAATACACAAGTCTAGATAAAAACAACATCACTGAAAAACTGAAATACATAAGTACTATCCCCAAAATAAGTGATAGCCATAGCTAGCTTCATGTCAAGACCGTACATGAGCTAAAATCCCACAAGCAAGCGATCAGAAATCCAAGCTAAGCTCCAATATTCCCACCCTGAGAACCTGGGGGGGGGGGGGGGAACGGAAGAAAAGAGGCGAAAGAAAAACAGGTCAGTCAAAAAGACTGAGTAAGCCCTACTACAATCAATGTAAACTGATAAAGTTAACTGTCATGATGAAAGCTGAGATGAACATAAGGATAACTACATACTGGCATGATAGATAAAAGGTGTCATCGCATAATCAGGATTAAGGTTTTGCACCACAGGTGTACAAGCAAACTAACATGACTTGAATAAACAAGTATTGATCCCTTGGCCCAAGCTTTAACCCAATAACATGAAATGACCCTAATACGAGGTCCAACCAAACGGTCTAATCGATCGGCTCCCTAAGCCTAACTCGTCACGTGTTGGTGTCAATACGGCCCAAACATAATTGTAGTCGGACTGTGCCGGGTCCACCCTTCGGGTGTATCAAGCCCTAGGGTGTCAACCCCTGGACACCATAAACATGAGTGCACAGTCTCGATCTACTGGTACCCATGCTTGACTTCTCCAAATACGGACTACGTGCACGACCATAGTCCGTCCGGAACTACATCGGCGTACCACTCGACCGTCGTTTTGGTCACTTATACCAGTCCAGCAATCGTGCCCCCACCCTAGCCTAGTCACTAGGGTCTTAATGATACAAACTTGGGATTACTGCTGGAGTGGACCCCCATTGCTAGGATTTTCTAGTGGGTTAAGTACGGTTTAACCCTTTTACTAATCATGGATTAACTTGGTTAAGTGTAACGATGGGTTCACGACTTAACCCCGATTAATCCACCAAGCCCAAATTGGTTAAGTATTAAGTGGACCATGACTTAACCCTAATCATGAGGCATTAATTAATTAATGTGCCTTAACCTCTCACATTAGACTTCGTTGCGGTTACTAGTTAAGCCGGTCAGTTCCGGGTAGCTTTATACCACAACTTGGTCTAACCTCGGGTTCAAGGTACAACATGACCAACTTCTCACATTGGGTCCTATTGTTTGTAGCAACTAGTTAAGCCGGTCGGTTCCGGTAGGTTTACGCTACAAACTCCACCCAACCTCGAGTTGGTCACACTTATATTTTCTAAGTGTCATGTCCATTATGTTTACAAAACATATTACGAGTTTTCAAGCATTTGGGTAGACCTAACTTAATAGGTAAATTCTCAATGGGTAGACCTAACTTAATAGGTAAATTCCCAATCTTATGTTTTTATGTCTTTTAAGTTTACCCAACCCCAAACGCAATCCCATCGCTTACATATCGCAATAGCGCATAAAGGATAGAAAGAGGGAACTTGGCATAATCATGACATAATGGTGTTGAAGCCACAAGTTTAACATGGTGGCATATGAAATGTACATATGTTCATATACTTGCATATTACATTTTTAGGCCTCAAAAGCATGCATAAAACCAAACTTAGCATATTGGTGATACATGGTGATAAATGACATGTAGAAATGGCCATAAGTTCGCATTTAGCCTCACATGCAAGTTATCATGAGAGATATGATAACCTACATGTTGCCAAAATGCAACCTTTACATAAAGCTTGAAGCTTTATGTTCATATACTCAAGGTAAGCTTGCATAACATGATAACATGAGTAAAATGATCCACCCAAACTTGCATACATAACATGACAACTTGCATATCATAACATGGCAAACTTGCATAACTTAACATAGTAAACTTGCATATCATGGCAAACTTGCATAACATAACATAGTAAACTTGCATACCATGGCAAACTTGCATATCATAATGATCAACCAAACTTGCATCATTCATTTAACTTTAGAGTTTAAATATGAAAGTAGAAAAGGGCTTACAATGCTTATGAAGACACAAAAATATATATAGATTGAGACAAAGCCCTTATGCAATCAAATAAACCCAAAATGCAAGCTCCAATAGAAAAACCCTTGAGCCAAAATGATCAAAACCCTTGCTTTATGATGTAAATATGGAAACTTGACTTGAATGCAAGCTAATGACACTCATACAAGCTTGAAAACACTTGTATGCATGGAAAATCTCTCATAGAAATAACTTAGAAATTTTATGAAGAGAGTGGAGGCCATGAGAGGAATAATTTTGCCATAGTTTAGTTGTAGGGTTGAATAATGATGATTTAGGGTTAGGTTAGGGGCTTATTTATAGAGATTAGGATTAGTTTCAACCTTAGAATTAAACCCTAATTCCAATCTCAGCCCTTAAAACCGAATCTGGCCCGCAAACTCAACACAACTCCAAAATGGTGCACCAGGCAAAACTGCCCGGCTGAACCAAGTCGACACCCAAATCGACAGGGCTGTCGACTTGGGCCTAACCATGTCGACTGCCCAGTCGACATGGCTGTCGACATGGGTGGTGCGCCTGCGCCCAACTGCCCTAATTTCCAAATTCAAACTTGAATTTGAAATCTGTTTTTACTTTGAAATTTTCTGAAAACTTCGTTGGGCCTTAATCAGGTCATACGGACTCCGATTTTCGAAAACTCGGACTCTATTTCGCGTATTTTTCCGAGACGAACGCAATGGCATAGCCCGTTTCCCTTGATTCAGATTTTAGAATTAAATTCTGTCTCGATTTATGTTATAACAGGTTAATAGAAATACGGGTTGTTACATTCTCCCCTCCTTAAAGGATTTCGTCCCCGAAATCTTCAAGTTAGGAAGAACGTATCCTACCATCCAACATCCATCTACTCAAAACATCATCCACGAGCAATCATTGTCCTTACAAGATTCTAAATGTTGTATGAACATAAGCAAAGGTGTGTGTATATGTATTTATCTAATGCAAATATCATCAATGCAAATTATGTTAGTGAAATGAATCCATATGTATGCAATTCCTAACATAATGTATAACATCTATATGTGTGCACATAACATACATCCATATGCAACATCCATGTGATAACACAAAAATTTTCATCCATGAATAAGCATAAACACTCATGCATATGCAATATGAGGAGTGTGTGAGCCGATCTAGTGCCTAACGTGTATATTGCATCCACGAGTAACCACTTGCAAACACTTGCAACCACTTGCAACCATCAAGCATAACATGTTTCAAACACATGTTTCATCCAAAGGGTTTGTACCTAAGGTTCTCATGACAAGATTAACATGATAAACTAGATAATCAAGACAAACATGGATAGCAAAAGATATGCTACAAAGAGATCGGGAAGATAAGCAGGATATACTCCTTTTCGGATTACAAGAAATCCCTTCCTAACCCAACCCATATTCTATAAAAGCCCAAAAGGTTTAGTCAACCTAACGGACCCCTTCAAACCCTGACATGTATTACTAGCCAATAAGTCATACCTCCCGACAGAAATAGGACCGAGAATGGGACCGAGAGGATATACGTAAAAAGATAACATGCGAGTAAGTTCCACAGGAAAACAAGGATCAAGGATATGCTCTTAAAAAGAGATACGATGCACGTATTTAGCCTTCAATCTTCTAAGTCACGTTTCCTTGAGCTTAACTCCACTGTGCTTTGACCGTCTTTTACTTCACGATTTCTTGGCTTCTTAACTCTTATTTCCAAATATGAGTTGGAACCCATTTCATTATCGCCTCTCGTCTTCCTCTTTCACTTACTCTTCTATCATTCTTGGCTTAAACATAACTATGACCTCATGGTTTCATGCAAGCTCTCCAAAATTCACCAGTGAATCCTGGATCTCGTTTACTTACTATAAAGTATTCCACGCAGCAGAACTTTTCTTGAAAATACCAATCCACATTTACCAATTGCTCTTACTAACGTAATTTTTTTATAACTCATGCTTGAACGAAATGAACCATCTGCCTGTGAATGATAGGACGTCCTTAGATTCAGCCGTTTGCCCATGACTTCCCGTAGACTATCTCAAAACTGGCTAGTGAAGATTGAGTCACGGTTACTAACTATACTTGAGGGAACCCCGTGCAACCTCCTTATTTCTTGAAAGTAATCCGTTGCTAGCTATAATGCAGTCCTTTCGCTCTTTACCGGAGTGAAATGAGCACTCTTCGTGAGTCTACCTACTATGACCCACATGCTCGTATTCTCTTTCCTTGACCTTGGTAATCCATCGATAAAATCCATGGGAATACTCTTCCACTTCCATAGTGGAACGTCTAGAGGATGCAATAGCCCACCGGGCTTCTTCGACTCGGCCTTAACTTGCTGGCAAATGATACATCTAGAGACAAACTCCGCCACATCCTTCTTTATCCAAGGCCAAAAGAAAATGCGCTTCATATCTTTATACATCTTATCTCCGCCCGGATGTATAGTCAACTTAGAGCGATGCGCTTCCTCAAGAACTTTCTTTCTCTCATCGCGTCTTACCCATCCCTTGTCATTTATAGCGAGGTGACTTAACATCTCGCCTCGAATCAACTTGTCCATGATCTCGGCTAACTGCGGGTCTTCCTTCTGTGAAGTCCCTACTTGATCCAGAAGGGTAGGTCTAAACTCAAGGGACGCTAACTGACTAATTAAACTGAGAAAGCTTCTTACTTCAATTGTCCTCGTCGGAGCTTTCCGGTCTTGAACCGCGACCACTTTAGCGGGATCCACCGCTAAGCCTTGCTTAGTAACTATGTGCCCAAGAAATCTAACTTCTTTTCTCCAAAATGACATTTGGAGGACTTGGCTTTCAACTGATGGGCTCTAAGCGTATCCATCACCTCCTTGAGATGTCTAGCATGTTCTTCCTCGTTCTTTAAGAAAGTCAGGATATCTTCTACAAAGACTACCACAAACTTGTTCAGGAACTCCCTACATCAAGTCCACGGAGTAGGCGGGTGCATTAGTCAAACCGAATGGCATGACTAGCCATTCTAAGAATCCATCTGGAGTTTTGAACGCAGTTTTGTCTATACTATCCTCAGCTACTCTGAGCTGATGGAATCCAGTAGCAAGATCAAGAGAAAACAGATGTTCCTACAAGCTGATCAAACTAATTATCGATCCTTGGTAATGGTTGTCTATTCTTCTTATTCTACTCACGATAATCAACACACGGGCGAAGCGAACTGTCCACATTAGTAGCGAATACTACTAGAGCACCCTCTTCGGAAATGCTTCATCGTATGAAGTTCTTCTCAAGCAACTCCTTGACTTGCTTTCTTAACTCTCATCTCGCGGGACCATGTGCCTAACCGGCCACGTAACTGGCTTGGCATTATCAACCAGATAAATGCGGAAATCAATCTCTCGCTTAGGGGTAACCCCCCTTCACTTCACCCGGACCACCCTCACCGATTGCAAACTATCGATAGACGAGTTGAGGGATTCAAGATAACACAACATGACGGGACCCATAGGGTTACAAGAAATTTTTAGGGTATTACCGAGGCGAGTCATGAGCCTCACAACCCTATGCTCTAAAATCAAGGATGGCTCCAAAACTGGACAACCCATCCGTGCCCAAAATCAACCCATACCCCATGAAACCGAGAATATAAGCATCACACGAGAATTCTACACTCAAGATAGAAATTTTCAAATCCACGCAGATCATAGACAAATGGGCGGAACCCCTAATTGGATTTGAAACACACACGGGATCATTAACTAGACTAGTACTTAGGTGCAAACTTTCAACTAGATCAGATGAAATAAAGCTATGCGATGCACCAGAATCAAACAAGGTACGAACTGGAAAATCAGAAATATATACAAGGCTCTCAACAGAAATACTACCTCGATCGGGTACTAGAGCGGCATTGAGAGCATGAACTTGCCCTCCTGAAGGTCCAGCACGCTGAGTCTGACCCTGGCCTTGCCCTTGCTTCTTTGGGCAATCCTTACTGAAATGTCCAGCCTCACCGCAGAAAAAGCATTCACCATTCTTCCTTTTCCTCTTCTTACAATCCTTAACAAGATGCCCAACTGAACCACAATAATGGCACTTCCCCTTGTTGTTATTGCCCTTGTTGTTGTTCCCCTTGTTGCCTTGACTCTTGTTCTTGTTCTGATTGCCTTGACTGCTCTGACCACTTGGATTACCCTGATTTCCTTTCCACTGGGAATCAGTCTTCTTGGCTTGAGTATCATTCATCTTGACCTCTTTCTTGACATCTCCCTGAAGTAACGCCATATCAACCAAGCTCTCAAACGTGGCCCCATGGGGAATATGTGACATAGCCAATCCCTGCAACGGCTCATTCAATCCTCTAGCAAAACGAAGAGCCTTCTTCTGAGGAGTACTCACCATATCCAAGCCAAAACGAGCTAACTGATTGAACTTGTTCACATATTCTTTGACAGACATATCTCCTTGTTTCAAAGCTATGAACCTCTCCATTTGCAGATTCTCCTCAGCAGAAGATAGAAACTTAAGCACGAACCTTGCCCTGAAATCGGCCCAAGTCTCAACAGGCCTAGTACCATTGGTGACTTCCCACCAATAAGCGGCTTCATCCTTCATAAGCCAAACCGCCAACAAGATCATCCGCTGATCGTCTAACCCAAAGATAGCAAATAAATCCTCGGTCTCTTTCAACCAATTTCTGGCCTCTACAAAAGTCTCAGTGCCTTGAAAGTTCTTGCCACCCATTGCTTTGAAATCTTTGCAAGTCTTTGCGAAGTCAGCTTGAGGATGCTGAGGGGGGAGGAGGAAGAGGAACCTCAGCGACAGGAGGAGGAGGAACATTAACTACCGGAGGAGGAGGAGGAACATCTACGGGGCCGGCTTCGGTCGCCCTAGCCTCCAAAAGTCTCCTATACCAAACAGGTACGTGTACTCCCTTCGGAATAGCAAAGTTATCGGCCATACTGAAAACGAAGATAAAGACAGATTCAGAATGGAGAAAAACGAAGGAATTTTGCTAATGGCTTTTTGGGGAATAGCCTTTAAAATAAACTAGACTTTTCTTTGGGAAAATACTTTATACTTGTTTTTGAAAATAGTTTTCCAAAAGTTTTAAAAACCTTTTTGTTCCTTCTCGTAAACCATATGCTCTGATACCAAATGTAACACCCCACCTCCGCCAAGGTGGCTCTTGCAAGCACTCTGACTTTGGAGGGGTGTTTGTACCGGGTAAACATGCATAATGATATATCAAGGCAGAACAAGAACATATGTATATATGTAAACAGAGTAAATAAGATAAGTAAAACAGCGGAAGATTTCAAACTATTTCAAAACAAGTCTGGTACAACATAATGTCAACTTTCCAAATACACAAGTCTAGATAAAAACAACATCACTGAAATACATAAGTACTATCCCCAAAATAAGTGATAGCCATAGCTAGCTTCATGTCAAGACCGTACATGAGCTAAAATCCCACAAGCAAGCGATCAGAAATCCAAGCTAAGCTCCAATATTACCACCCTGAGAACCGGGGGGGAGGGGGAAACGGAAGAAAAGAGGCGAAAGAAAAACAGGTCAGTCAAAAAGACTGAGTAAGCCATACTACAATCAATGTAAACTGATAAAGTTAACTGTCATGATGAAAGCTGAGATGGACATAAGGATAACTACATACTGGCATGATAGATAAAAGGTGTCATCGCATAATCAGGATTAAGGTTTTGCACCACAGGTGTACTAGCAAACTAACATGACTTGAATAAACAAGTATTGATCCCTTGGCCCAAGCTTTGACCCTATAACATGAAATGACCCTAATACGAGGTCCAACCAAATGGTCTAATCGATCGGCTCCCTAAGCCTAACTCGTCACGTGTTGGTGTCAATACGGCCCAAACATAATTGTAGTCGGACTGTGCCGGGTCCACCCTTCGGGTGTATCAAGCCCTAGGGTGTCAACCCCTGGACACCATTAACATGAGTGCATAGTCTCGATCTACTGGTACCCATGCTTGACTTCTCCAAATACGGACTACGTGCACGACCATAGTCCGTCCGGAACTACATCGGCGTACCACTCGACCGTCGTTTTGGTCACTTATACCAGTCCAGTAATCATGCCCCCACCCTAGCCTAGTCCCTGGGGTCTTAATGATACAAACTTGGGATTACTGCTGGAGTGGACCCCCATTGCTAGGATTTTCTAGTGGGTTAAGTACGGTTTAACCCTTTTACTAATCATGGATTAACTTGGTTAAGTGTAACGATGGGTTCACGACTTAACCCCGATTAATCCACCAAGCCCAAATTGGTTAAGTATTAAGTGGACCATGACTTAACCCTAATCATGAGGCATTAATTAATTAATGTGCCTTAACCTCTCACATTAGACTTCGTTGCGGTTACTAGTTAAGCCGGTCGGTTCCGGGTAGCTTTATACCACAACTTGGTCTAACCTCGGGTTCAAGGTACAACATGACCAACTTCTCACATTGGGTCCTATTGTTTGTAGCAACTAGTTAAGCCGGTCGGTTCCGGGTAGGTTTACGCTACAAACTCCACCCAACCTCGAGTTGGTCACACTTATATTTTCTAAGTGTCATGTCCATTATGTTTACAAAACATATTACGAGTTTCCAAGCATTTGGGTAGACCTAACTTAATAGGTAAATTCCCAATGGGTAGACCTAACTTAATAGGTAAATTCCCAATCTTATGTTTTTATGTCTTTTAAGTTTACCTAACCCCAAACGCAATCCCATCGCTTACATATCGCAATAGCGCATAAAGGATAGAAAGAGGGAACTTGGCATAATCATGACATAATGGTGTTGAAGCCACAAGTTTAACATGGTGGCATATGAAATGTACATATGTTCATATACTTGCATATTACATTTTTAGGTCTCAAAAGCATGCATAAAACCAAACTTAGCATATTGGCGATACATGGTGATAAATGACATGTAGAAATGGCCATAAGTTCGCATTTAGCCTCACATGCAAGTTATCATGAGAGATATGATAACCTACATGTTGCCAAAATGCAACCTTTAGCATAAAGCTTGAAGCTTTATGTTCATATACTCAAGGTAAGCTTGCATAACATGATAACATGAGTAAAATGGTCCACCCAAACTTGCATACATAACATGACAACTTGCATATCATAACATGGCAAACTTGCATAACTTAACATAGTAAACTTGCATATCATGGCAAACTTGCATAACATAACATAGTAAACTTGCATACCATGGCAAACTTGCATATCATAATGATCAACCAAACTTGCATCATTCATTTAACTTTAGAGTTTAAATATGAAAGTAGAAAAGGGCTTACAATGCTTATGAAGACACAAAAATATATATAGATTGAGACAAAGCCCTTATGCAATCAAATAAACCCAAAATGCAAGCTCCAATAGAAAAACCCTTGAGCCAAAATGATCAAAACCCTTGCTTTATGATGTAAATATGGAAACTTGACTTGAATGCAAGCTAATGACACTCATACAAGCTTGAAAACACTTGTATGCATGGAAAATCTCTCATAGAAATAACTTAGAAATTTTACGAAGAGAGTGGAGGCCATGAGAGGAATAATTTTGCCATAGTTTAGTTGTAGGGTTGAATAATGATGATTTAGGGTTAGCTTAGGGGCTTATTTATAGAGATTAGGATTAGTTTCAACCTTAGGATTAAACCCTAATTCCAATCTCAGCCCTTAAAACCGAATCTGGCCCCCAAACTCAACACAACTCCAAAATGGTGCACCAGGCAAAACTGCCCGGCTGAACCAAGTCGACACCCAAGTCGACAGGGCTGTCGACTTGGGCCTAACCATGTCGACTGCCCAGTCGACAGGGCTGTCGACATGGGTGGTGCGCCTGCGCCCAACTGCCCTAATTTCCAAATTCAAACTTGAATTTGAAATCTGTTTTTACTTTGAAATTTTCTGAAAACTTCATTGGGCCTTAATCGGGTCATACGGACTCCGATTTTCGAAAACTCGGACTCTATTTCGCGTATTTTTCCGAGACGAACGCAATGGCATAGCCCGTTTCCCTTGATTCAGATTTTAGAATTATATTCTGCCTCGATTTATGTTATAATAGGTTAATAGAAATACGGGTTGTTACAGTTCCTGCAAAATTTCAATGTGAGAAGTTTTTTTTTTCTTTTTTTCCCTTCTTCGGTATATTATAATGAATTTATTTATTGATAACATGATATATGCTATAATTTTTATTAAGCAAAATCTTTTGGATTCCCCTACATTTGAATATACTGACCATTTTCTTAGCCATATATGAATTTTTTTTTTGTATCTTTTTTCTTTTTTGTGGTACGAAAACTTGAAAGCAATTGTGAAGATTGCAGTAAGAGACCATTAGCCAAATGAAATTTCCAAGCAATAATTAACCTTATGACCTGCTACGTAAATGATGAAAACTTGGACTTTTTAGCACATTCAGGTTTTTCTTCTTCTAAAATACACACCATTAGTCAAATGAATTTCAATTGCACATTCACGTTTTTGGACTTTTTTTAACACATACAGTTTTTTTTAACACATTCAGGTTTAACACATTCAATTTTTTAACACATTCAGTTTGGCTAAGAAATATGCATTTAGTTTTTGGACCTACACCTACCTGCAATTTTATTTGCTATATTCACACGCTGACTCGGCTTGAGGTGTACGGTTTTATTTGATAACCTAATATCTAATGGTTTAGAATTATCCTAGTTAATCTATAAATTGGATAGCAGCTTCACTATTTTCTTACACACAAACATTCTTCATTCTTCTTCATCGAAACTGTTTCTAAATAAAAATAAGAAAATGCCGAGGTGTTGCCAAAACATAGTTTGAGGGATAATCCTAGTTTTTCTACAATAACAATTTAAAGGGACATTTTCTGGATCTAAATCAAATCACTGTGAGTTAAGTTATTTTTAAATCTGCTATTTAAACAGTATTTTGACAGTAACTGATTTGGATCTGAAAAGTAACAGAGTTCATATGTTATTGTTTTACTGTCAATTATCTATTCAGTTTACAGTTATTATATGTTCATACATATATCTTTCTTCCTTGTCTCATTTTTATCTTTTATTTATTTACAGTTTTATGCATATTTATCCAGTTTGAGTTTGGATCTGTTTTCTCCTTTCCCTTTTTATTTTACGCTGAGCCTAGGCCAATTCCTTTTGAATTGCATATAATTGGGATAAATTGGAATAACTTGTAAAGACATAAGGAGAATTTGACATATTATAACTTGAGAACCTTTGACTGTAAATTTTGGGTAATTATAAAAGGGAAGAATATGCAAACATGTTAATCTGGATATGTTGGACTTAATTTAAAATTATGTAGAACATGTTATACAGGTGGATTATATGTAATTAAGTAAAACAAGTTACTGTAATCTATATACATCTGAGAAGGTGCTTGTCTGTTTTGGAGGAGGGGTTTTACGCAAAATAACATTTATAGAAAATGTCATTTTACCACCATGCTTATTAATAAACTTAAACACCCTAAGTTAGACCTGTCAATTAATAAGCTAAATGGTCCCACATCTTGCTATTTATATCCGGTTTTGGGACATTTAAAATCCTAGTTACTTGGAGGCACATGCCTAGGGGGTTGCTTTTTTCAATCTTGCTGTGTGGAACATATATCGGTCAGTATCCCGGTTGGTATCATAGAGGGACCTCGCACTAGGTAGGGTCCAGGGCACGCTTTACTGATCTGGATTATAAGAGGTTCAAAAATTGGTGGGTGCAGGCGCGTTCCAACAGAGTCATGAGCGTGCATGGGTCCGATGGGGGAAACTAAGACGCTATAACACTAGCGATTATGGTTGTGTCTTACAAGTTGACGGGTTAGAGACTGATCTCCCCTACTGTTGTGGCTGGCACAAGTTATTTGCGTAGTAGGGAGCCGACCACATGGGTAGTAATTATGGTAACACATAATCCTGATATGCTAGTAGTTGGTGCATAAACTTGTTTTTGGGATATGAATGAAAAACTTACTTGATCTTTACCGTGCCTTATATATTTTGTACATGTATATTTTACTGTATTTTTATATCCAGTACCATTTATCTGTCTTGATACATCTTACCTTATGTTTATGCTGAAAATCACTGGAACTCACCAGACTTTATGTCTGACCTATTTTGTTTTCCCTTATCTCTCTTCTTTCCCCCATCAGGTTCTCAGAGTGGTAGCGGATAGTAGCAGTGACTATGATTCTATTCATCTTGGACTTGGATTACTTCTTTTTCCTCGTATTACTTTCGTTTCTTTTTATGTTTATTGTTATGGCATGTGAGGGATATTATTTTATGGTTTTGTACTCTGATGGTTTATGAGACAGATGTTTACGACTTTATGACATTGGTGGTTTTTGAAAAATGTTATGTTGAATTTGGCTTGAAATAAAGTTTAAAAGTTGTTTTCCACTGCATTTTATATTATGCCTTATTTAAATTAGTCTCTGTATTATTATTGCGTTTCATAAAACTTAATGCATCCTCATATGGGCGACATTAAGGGGCGTGGGGTGTCACGCAATGTTTCTATTCGGTGATTGCCATGCAACAGAGATTTACTTATTTTTTGGGTTGTCGTGCTTAGTGATAATAGCTTACCAACTTAAAGCAAAATTAGTTGTTTATAGTTATTCATGAGGCATGTTGTGGGAATTTCAGAATTTATCTCTTATTCCTGTCATGTAATTTTTTCTATGCTGATATGTTTGCTACAGATTATTTTTTTAGGGGATATTGGCGATGTTATTGTTCTGTCGTGATGCTGGTATGAAAGGTGGAAGCTTGTTTAGGGATGTTGAATGGTTTGGGCTTCTACCATTAAGTGATTGTGTTAGATTTTATTTTCCCACCCTACGAGATGAATGCCAATTTGTTATAAGTATGTCTTTTGGCAACTGTTGTGTGTATGTCTGCCTTATGTCAGTCTATGTAATTTATTGCTCCTGACGTCGAAATATGTTATGTGTATTGTGATAGCAGTTTAAACACTATGTGTAACTCTTATACTTTAAGTTACCTAGTTTCTTCTTAGTGATCGGTCCGCTCTAAAAACCTGTTATAATAGGCAGTCAGTCTTCCTACCTCTGGTTCCTCATTGTATATGCGTATGTGTATATATATATACTTATGGTAAAAAAATAGTGGACAGTTCACTTTAAAAACCAGTTGGCTTTACCAAAAAAATAATTAATAAATATTAGCTAAATTTAGTAATTATTAATTATTAACAATAATAAATCATTAAATATAAAAAATAATTATTGATTACAAATTGTAATCAATAATTGTAAATTATTTATTAATTATCACTGATTGAGTAAATTTAAAAATTGTAACCAATATAGGATATCATATATAATTATTAATTATTTATAAAACTTCAAGCATTAATTATTTGTCATAAATTATAACTTATTAGTTATTAATTATCACAATATTTAAAGCAATAGAAGGTATATTAAAAAAGTTAATAGTAATCCGTTCATTTTCTATGACATATGTTTCTTCAAAGATTTTTACAAAGTAAAACATCTTTTGTGGTGGTAAATTAAGATTCAAAATTAGAGTAAAAGTTAATAATAATATTTTTACAAGCTTTTTGAACAACATTTGTTAAAAGGTTATTACTACAACGTTTCCTTAAAAAAGTTGTGACAGATAAAGTTTATACAATGTTGATACGAAAACATGGTTAAAAAACCCTTAGTTTTTACGAAGCTTTTGGCCTAAAGGTTGTAAAAACAAAGATTTTACAAGGTTTTCAATAAAGATGTTGTACAATGGAAGGTTTTCACAACTTTTACTTTGAGAACATTGTAGAAAATGTCTTTTACAAATTTTTAGGAACAAGTGTTGTAAAAAATTGTAATAAGTGCTTTTCGTTGTAGTGAGCAAAGCATTCCTTTATTTCAATTCATGCTTCATTGGGTAAGTGGAAGTGAATCATTGTTTTGATGATTGTTATTTCGAAGCCATTGCTCCGAAGTCAATGGCTTTGCTTCGCACGAATCATTATTTCGTTATTTTGCCATGGGTAAAGGAAACAACATGGGCAAGGGAAACTTGAGCTTTCCTTTGAACCAATTTGTTTTATTAAAATGGTATATTACCGAAGCATTTTGTTTCTAATAAATATTAAAATTATATGGTATGTAATCATACACCTTTGCTTCGCATTGCAATACTATGAAGTAATCATACTATGTTTTGCTTCAAATGGATGAAGTCGTACACATAGGCTGTATGTTGATTCCACTCAACAGGGATAACAACGTTTTATCACATGTTATAAAAATGTTAATACAAACACTTGTTAATTGGGGACACCAATGGAAAATAAATTATTAATTATATAGTTGGGGTTATCTATTGATATATATGGAATTCTTGGGGTAGAAGAATAAAATATAAAATTATGAGTTTATAGTCAACTCAAGAATATAACTATAGATAGTAATATCAAAGTATTCGTTAATAAAAATGGCGGTTGATTAGGACTTGCATTTTCCCCCAATATTTTCCCTATTTTCCTTCAACTCGTTTTTCCATTTCTTGTGCCTCTGCCCGCTTCCGTGCTTTCTCGCATGCATCTCTGGCTTGGTAAAAAATGGAAAAGACAAGTCGAGACTCTCTGGTGAGGCCAGCGCGACGAGGTCTGGAAAGAACTTCTATTCCCGATCACGAGAATCTCGGCTTCCCCTCGGGGGCTTGGAGAAGATCAATGTTGTTTTATCCGATCTTTGCGCCACACAGTGTAGTCAAGGCGAAAAAGCCCCAAAAAGCCCCAGGCTGGCGCCTAGCGCTTTTTGGCGCCTAGGGCTTTTTTGAGCGCCTTGAGCATGACTTCTGCTATTTTTCAAAAAAAAAACTGCACCTAAAAACTGCAGCACTTTAAAAAAAACTGCAACGCTTAAAAAAACTGCAACACTTAAAAAACTGCACAATATTGAGATTTAAGCATCACACCATAATCATAAACCAAACAAAGAAGGCATAAAGTCATTCACTTTAAGTCTACAAACGATAGAAATACTTAAAATTACAACATCATTACGTAGTCTAACTTAAATAGAGTTTTAAACTTGCATAAATTTTTAATCACTCAAATCATCAACATCGAAGCTCTCATCCTCTTCCTCCTCCAAGTCATGTCCATAGTCTTCATCCTCTTTTGAGTTGTAATCCAAGTCATCTTCCTCCGAAATGTCATCAAAATTAGCATCTTCTTCATTTCTAATGGGTGTAGAGCTTGAAGCCTTTTCTTTTCCTTTTGACTTAGTGACATGATGATGTTGTCTAGTTAAGTGTGCCCTTTCTCCGGCTCCCGATGCACGTTGCACATCACCCCATGTTAATGTATCATCTTCAAAAACCAAATCATCTTCCGCATCAGAACTATTTTCCACAAAACCCGTCATCCACTCATTTGAGTCGTCAATATCTTCCAAAGAAATAGGGTCAATCAAATCCTTTCTTTTGAAGCGGTTCTTTAACTTTTGATTGTATTTGATAAACACAAGTTTTTGCAATCTTTCATGCTCAAGTTTGTTCCGCTTCTTGCTATGAATCTAGTACAAAAGATATAATATATGATTATAACTTTTGGGTTTGATTAAATTGGTGTATGTCAAATCAAACATAATAAACATAAAAGACGCTTCTTACATGCTCAAAGACGCTCCAATTTCTCTCGCAACCCGATGCACTACAAGCAAGGCTCAAAATTTTGATTGCAAACTTTTGCAATGTAGGAGCCGAATTACCATATAAATTCCACCACTCAGCTAAAAGAAAAAAAAACACATTTCATTTTTTAAATATAAAAAGATGAACTATGGAAGAATCTAATATTTCTTTTGATTGTTATTGAATAACTAACCCGATGATTTTGTGTCCCTTGAATTAATCGCCAAGCTAATCCCAAATTGCCCCTCCGCTTTCGTATACAACGACAATTCATCCATAGCCTTCGCTTGGTCGCTTTGAGAAAGAAGTTTTATGACACATTTATACAATCCATCTGTGACTTCTTCGTCATTTTCAATGGTGTGATCTTTGTAAAAAAATTGTGGATTCAAAAAATGTCCCGCTGCATGCAATGGTTGATGGAGTTGACATTCCCATCTTTTGTCAATAATAGCAAAAACATCTTTGTACTTATCTTCATTTCCACCAAACGATTTTTCAATAGTTTCTTTTGCTCTATCCATTGCCTCATATATGTAACCCATAGCAAGTTTTTTATCACCATCAACAAGTCGAAGGACTCGAACCAACAGACCCATCACCCTAAGTGTGTAAGAGACATTGTTCAAAAATGTGGGCATCAAAACTGTATCTCGAGCTCTTTTTCCTTTCGCTTCCCTTGCCCATCTACTTCATACCCACTCCTCTGATGTAAACATGGCTCGAAGATAAATTTTTTGCTTGAACAAACTTTGTAAGCATAGAAAACTAGTTGCAAATCGAGTGACGCCAAATCGAACAAGCTCCTTATTTCCATTGAACTTTCTCATCATGCTCAAAACACCACCATGATTATAAATAAAACCGGAAGGAGATACTCCTTTCTTTATTGTGTTTCCTACTTTTTTCATTTTTCCAATATCTTCAAGTATAAGATCAATGCAATGAGCGGCACAAGGAGTCCAGTATAAAGATTTTCTTTTTGCCATAAGCAATTCACCTATGTTAAAAAAAAATAAAAAAATCAATAGGTATTGAACTATTGATTACAAAGAAGAAAATTATTAAATTTAAAATTTTATTAACTAACCTGCCATCTTGAAATTGCTTCCATTGTCCGTTATTACTTGAACAACATTGTCCTCCCCAATTTTTTCCACAAATTTATCAAGCAACTCAAAAAAAATTTCTCCCGTTTTCACATAAGAAGAAGCATCAACGGATTCTACAAACATCGTCCCCAAGGAGCAATTGACTAAAAAATTAATTAATGTTCTTCCTCTTCTATCCGTCCATCCGTCTGACATGATAGAGCAACCATATCTTGCCCATTGCTCTTTATTACCCTTCATTAGATCATGTGTATGCTCCCACTCCTTTTCCAATAATGGAACTCTAAGCTCATGGTAACTAGGTGGCCTCAAATTAGGTCTGTATCTACCAATTGCATCCACCATATCTTTAAATTCATCCATACGAGCCACATTGAATGCAATACCGGCTTGGTAGAAAAAACGAGCAATGTACCGATTTGTTCTATCTCTAAGTTCTTTATCACAAGCATCGTTTATACTTGTTTGTCTCATTGTTGATCCTCCACCTTGATTACTTGATCTCACACTTATATTGCTCATGTAATTGTATACATCCATGGGACCTTTTAGATTTTTTGATGGCCTCTTCCCTACATTTTTTTCACTTCCACCTCCTATGTTCAATCTCTTGTTACTTATTTCCACTTCATCATCATTTCCCAAACAGTTTCCTATTTCATTGCTTGCATTAGCTTCAAAAGCAACCGCCTTTCTACTTTGTTTCTTAGTCATGGCTTCAATCAATTCGTCTCTAACATTCGGTGGAATTTTAGGACTAGCCTTTGCATTTTTAAACCCCCCAATTTGATGTTGCTTTGCTCTATATATTCCTCCACTGGTCACTTTCAAACAAAACATACAGGTCACACTATTGGGGTTGTTTGCATCCGCTAAGTAGTTATAATTCCAACCAACATCAACTCTATTATTTTTACTTCTACCCACGGCGGAAGAATCTCCAACATTTGCATTTGGTGGATTTGTATCCATGACCTAAGAAGAAAAGAAAATTGGTTTAACAAAAAAAACTGCATTTGTTTTAACAAATAAAAAAACTGCACTGATTTAAAGAACAAAAAGTGCATTTGTTCGCAAAAAAAAAAAAAAATCTGCATTTGTTCAAAACTTCCAAAAAAAACTGCATTTGTTCCACAAAAAAAAATTCTCATTTGTTTAAAAAAAACAGCATTTGTTTTATAAAAAAAACTGCACTGCACTTTGTTTTATAAAAAAAAACTGTACTGATTTTTTTTTTTAAAAAAAAACTGCACTGATTTTTTTTAAAAAAAAAACTGCACAGATTTTAAAAAAAATAATAACTGAATTTGCTGAAACTTAAAAAAAAAACTGCATTTTTCAAAAAAAAAACAGCATTTATTCAAAACTTCAAAAAAAATACTGCATTTTTTCTTTAAAAAAATAAATCTGCATTTGAATAAAAATAAACAGCATTTGTTTAAAAATAAACTGCATTTCTTCAAAAAGAAAAACACACACTTACTCTTGTTTAACAAAAAAAACTGCTGTTCAAAGAAGGAAACGAGGAAAAAAAATCTTACAGAACAAAAAACTTCTGAAGGCTCGAGCTTTGATCAGATAAGATTCAAGTAATTTTTGCTGTTGATTTGCTTGTTCGATGTCCTCTTTGAGTTCGACGGCTGCTCTTTTTTTTCGACGTATGAAAATGAGTCATAACTCCATTTTTTTTTTAAAAAAAACTGCATTTTTCAAAAAAAAAAACAGCATTTATTTAAAACTTCAAAAAAAAATACTGCATTTTTTTTCTTTTAAAAAAATAAATCTGCATTTGAATAAAAATAAACAGCATTTGTTTAAAAATAAACTGCATTTCTTCAAAAAGAAAAACACACACTTACTCTTGTTTAACAAAAAAAACTGCTGTTCAAAGAAGGAAACGAGAAAAAAAAAATCTTACAGAACAAAAAAACTTCTGAAGGCTCGAGCTTTGATCAGATAAGATTCAAGTAATTTTTGCTGTTGATTTGCTTGTTCGATGTCCTCTTTGAGTTCGACGGCTGCTCTTTTTTTTTTCGACGTATGAAAATGAGTCATAACTACGCCTGTGTAGTTTTCTATGCAGCCTGTCCCAAGCCAGGGTAAAGGAGGAGGGTTGTGATAGGCTTGGCGAGCCAACTTAAAAACTTAGTCACTCTTATGGATATGGAACCTTATGATATATCATTGGGGCGTAACCCTCTTAGCGACGCGCTATATCGACGCTCGGATATGGTGTTAAATATGCAAGGGCTAGGCCGCCATTCTCTTAGTGGCGCGCTACACCGACGCCCCGGTGTGGTGATAAGTGAGCAAGGGTCCTAGCATTTTTCTTGGCGGATGCGAGGGGTAAGGAAGCTAGTCGACGATAGTAGGGTTCGGTTAGGTAGTTGGAATGTAGGGTCCTTAACAGGAAAATTAAGAGAGATAGTGGATACTATGATTAGGAGACGGGTTAACATCTTGTGCGTTCAAGAGACTAAATGGGTGGGTCAGAAGGCGAAGGAGGTGGAGAACACTGGCTTCAAATTGTGGTACACGGGAGAAGTACGTAACAAGAATGGGGTAGGCATATTGATTGACAAGAACCTTCAGAACAATGTGGTTGACGTCAGAAGAAGAGGGGATAGGATCATCCTAGTTAAGCTAGTAGTTGGCGAGGCAGTTTTGAATGTCATTAGCGCATATGCCCCACAGGTAGGTCTAAGTGAAGAAGCCAAAAGGAAGTTCTGGGAAGACTTGGATGTCATGGTTAGGAATGTGCATAGTAGCGAGAAACTTTTTATAGGAGGAAACTTCAATGGCCATGTTGGCTCATCTAGCGGGGGTTTTGAGCGAGTGCATGGTGGTTTTGGATTTGGCAGTAGGAACCAAGAGGGTGAAGATATTTTGAATTTCGCTCTCTCTTTTGATCTCATGATTGCTAATACCTTCTTTAGAAAGAGGCAGTCACATCTGATCACCTTTAGTAGTGGCCAAAAGGCTAGCCAAATTGACTTTGTCCTAACTAGTAGAGATAGTAAACGAGATTGTGTTGATTGCAAGGTCATACCTGGAGAATGTGTCGTCTCACAACACCAGCTGTTGGTATGCGTGTTTCGTCTTCGGGTGGTGAAGGATAAGAGAGCGAAGATTAGCAGGACGAAATGGTGGAAACTCAAAGGAGATGCTTCACGGGTGTTTAAAGATAGAGTGATGGGAGAAGAAGCTTGGAATGTGGAAGGAGAAGCAAATGTCATGTGGAATGCGATGGCAACTTGCATTCGGAGAGTCGCCACTGAGGTGTTTGGGATAACAAGAGGAAGCACGCGAGAACCCAAGGATTCGTGGTGGTGGAATGACGAGGTGCAAAAGGCTATCAAAGAGAAGAAGGAATGCTACAAACGCATGTACCATCATAGAAGCGAAGAGAACATGCACAGGTACAAAGTGGCAAAGAAGACTGCAAAGAGAGCAGTGAGTGAAGCAAGGGGACGAGCGTACAAAGATTTATATAAAAGGCTAAGTACAAAGAAGGGCGAAAAAGACGTTTACAGAATAGCTAGGCTACGCGAGAGGAGGACAAGGGACTTCAATCAGGTGAAATGCATTAAGGATGAGAATGATAGACTTTTGGTGAAGGAAGATTAGATAAAGAATAGGTGGAGAGAATACTTTGATAAGCTTTTCAACGAAGAAAGTGATAGCTCTTCGATCGAGTTGGAAGACTTAGCCGATAGCACCAATAGACATTTTGTGCGGAGATTTCAAGAAGCTGAGGTAAAGGGGGCGTTGAAACGTATGAAATCAGGTAAGTCGGTAGGGCCTGATGATATTCCTATTGAGGTGTGGAGATGTTTTGGAGATGCAGGGATAAGATGGCTAACTAAGTTGTTCAACAATATTTTCAAATCAAACAAAATGCCAGATGAGTGGAGGAGAAGCATTTTAGTTCCAATCTTCAAGAATAAAGGAGATATTCAAAGTTGCACAAACTATAGAGGAATTAAGCTTATGAGTCATACAATGAAGCTTTGGGAGAGAGTTTGCGAGCAGCGTTTGAGGAGGTTAACAAGTGTCTCTAGGAATCAATTTGGTTTTATGCCGGGAAGGTCAACCACTGAGGCGATTTTCTTGGTTAGGCAACTTATGGAGAGATACAGGGAGCAAAAGAAAGATCTCCACATGGTTTTTATTGACCTGGAGAAAGCTTATGACAGAGTACCGAGGAGAGTTATGTGGTGGGTGCTAGAAAGGAAGAGAGTGCCATCAAAGTATATTACCCTTATTAAGGATATGTACGAGGGGGTTGTGACTAGTGTTAGGGTATGCGATGGTGAGACCAGAGACTTTCCAATTAACATAGGGTTACATCAAGGTTCGGCTTTGAGCCCCTTTATTTTTGCATTAGTGATGGATGAAATCACAAAAGATATACAAAGGGAGATTCCCTGGTGTATGCTCTTTGCCGATGATGTTGTGTTGATTGATGAAAGTAGAATAGGGGTTAATCGACAACTGGAGTTGTGGAGGGAGACCTTGGAATCAAAGGGTTTCAGGCTTAGCAGAACTAAAACAGAGTATATGAAGTGTGAGTTTAGCAGTGTCAGGTCAGATGACGGAGATGTTACCCTGACCGGTAGAGTAGTACCCAAGAAGGAATCGTTTCGATACTTAGGATCTATGTTGCGGTTTGATGGAGAGATTGATAAGGATGTTAGTTTTAGAATTCAAGCAGGATGGGTGAAATGGCGACTAGCATCTGGCATTCTCTGTGATCGGAACATTCCTCAGAAGCTTAAAGGAAAGTTCTATAGGACAGCAATTAGACCTGCAATGTTATATGGTGCAGAATGTTGGCCTACTAAGAGGCAACACGTCCAGAAGATAAGTATAGCAGAGATGCGAATGCTGCGTTAGAGCTGTGGGCATACCAGACGAGATCGGATTAGAAATGAGGATATTCGGGAAAAACTTGGAGTTGTGCCTATTGAAGAGAAGTTAGTCCAATACCGCTTGAGATGGTTTGGACATATCCAACATAGACCATACGATGCACCTGTACGCGCTGGAATTCTAGGTCGCGCCGAAGGCCCAAAGAGAGGTAGAGGTCGACCTAAAATGACATGGGAGGAGATAATAAAGATTTAAGTAACTGGAGTTTATCGGAAGAGCTGGTAGTTGATAGGAGTGCATGGAAATTGGCAATCCATTTACCAGAACCATAGTTTTTTTTCCACGTTTACTGAACCTTTTTACTTTTTATTTACTATTTTAGATTTTATTTCACTTTTATTGAACATTTTTACTTCTTCTTATTATTATTATTTTAAAAAAAAACCCTTTATCGAACGACTTTTATTTAATTGGTTATTTTAAACCCTTTATATATATATTATTATCATCATTATTAATTTTATTTTATTTTAATTTTGGGTTCCATATCTAGCCAACCCCAACTTGTTTGGGATATATGGCTTTGTTGTTGTTGTTGTTGTTATATGAAAATGAGTCATAAACCCTAGCCGACTAACCTGATATCTTCGAAGTGGGCTGATTTGAGCCTTAAAAAAAAAACCTACCTGAAGCGCGCTTTTCCAGTCCATCGCCTCAAGCACCTTTCCAGCGCCTCAATTACAATCGGCGCCTTGATGATCAGAAAAGCCCTAGGCTGGCGCCTAGGGCTTTTTGGCGCCTAGGCGAGCGCCTTGACTACACTGGCGCCACAGCTTCTGGTGCTTCTGCAGTTTCGATTTCTGGTATTGAGAAAACTAGTAAGTCATATCTATCTTCACTTTTCGGTGGTGATCTGCTGACCCAGTCGTTGTGGGTCGATTTGAATGTTGAGCAAACAAACGCAGTAAGCAAAGGAGTAGATCCAATTGTTGTTGAGAACGTAGATGTTAACATGCCAAGTAATGTGTTGTACCTCCCAATACCTCAAGCTCGGATCAGTTTAAGAGTACTGCACTATGCCCTGCAAATGTTCAGATTAATTTACATGTTAATCGCTGTAGTGAAAAAATTATCGACGCTTTTCCAAACTCTACCGCGTGCAGCTAGGGATTATACTCCTCGTGAATTCGATGACCCCTTCTCTGACAAGCCTCCAATTGACGTAGTATGCGAGGGTAAATTGAAATGGGATGACATCCTTGTTGGCTTTTTTCTTGATTCCAAAGCAAGTTACTATGATGTCTATGGCCATTGCTGTAAAAGATGGAATCTTACAGGTGTTCGACGAGTGTTTTATATTGATGGCATGTTCTATTTTTAATTCAAGACGGTGGATGAAGAAGACGCATGCTAGATTTGGATCCCTCCATTATAGATGGAAAACTATTTATCATTACCTTTTGGAGCCCATCGGTTGGAAGTGTTAGAGAACAAATTTTTTCTATTCCAATTTGGGCTAATCTCACTCACATTCCTACGGTCGTGCAAGCTTTAATTGGAATTAATTGGCTAGCATGTCGCATTGGTAAACTCAGATGTTTTGATGCTAATACGGTTGATAGAGAATGTTATGTTTATGCGCGAGCATTAAAAATCACTCCAGACAAGGCTCAACCTGATCAAATCAAGGTATGTCTAGATGGTCAAGTCCGCTATGTTAATGTTACATAAACCTGGAAGCCCGATATTTGTCTAACTTGTCAATCTTTTAGTCATGCCTCTGATGTATGCGAACATGATAGTGATGCTCCCATCCTGGTTAAGGTCCCTCTGATTCGTCTACCTCTTCGGAAGTGTGTTGCTAAAGAGCCTACTGCAGTACCTTCCACAGTGCCTACTATTCCACCTGATGTGATTCTTGAGCAATCAACAACTTCTGTAGATGTCGATTATGTTACATCCACTATCGTGCCAACTGCATTATTGCCTGAGACCCCACTATTTGTCTGGGACCACACCGATGAAGCTTGGCTTCACTCTAATTATGGGATGAAATTTTATAAAAAGTTCCAAGTGTACTTCAAATATACCGGTGCATAGGAAGTCGACAGACTTATGTATCATGTAGTAGATGGTGAAATTGTACTTCATTCAACAGGTGATTATGAGAAGAATAATGCTGAGCTTTTAGCTGAACCTCTAATGGATAGGAGATATGTGTATGGTTGGGATTCCACTGAATATGTCACGAACCTCAACTCATTGTTCACTGATTTCCTGCTTAGCGTCCCTACTGCTTCAGAGGAAGTCAATGGTACTTCTACTTCTGTAGAAGACTAGACATGACACCTAGTAGTCTTGGCTCCTTTGCCAAGCTCCTGTTCTTTTTATTTTACAGTGATCTGGCATTTCAACCAGAGCCTGCGGTGGACGGTCCACCTTAAAAACTGATGTATCTGATTGCCAACTAACAATCACTTGTACTTGATTGTATTTTATTATTAATTATATTAAAGGTGTTTGCGGTCACCTAAAAAGCCGGTTGGCATTGCCAAAAAAAAGAATATAACTATAGATTATTTGAAGTATAGTCTACAGATGCCGGGATGGGTAGTCTCCAAAATATGTCAAGTTATTGGTATAATGGTCCTAGGAAAACTATGAGATGTCGATGGACAATCCACATCTATTCAAATATTGTAACCCCTAGGAGATGGGTAATCTAATCGACAGGGAATGGGTAATTTCCATGATAATTAATCATTTAAAAAATGATAATTAATCATATAAACCTGAAAATGGAGAGTCACTTAAAGTAAGATGTGTTGTTCGCTACAATGTAAGTACGAACCCGATAGTGAATCAACGAATTGTCACTATCCAATTATCACGTCAAAATTGCGATACTAATTTGAGGTTTAATCAAAATTAGCAATGACAAAAAGCGTAACCAAATATACAATAGCACATAACCGTTGCAAAAAGCGGAGAAGAAGAATACCTGTCAATTTTTGTCCGAGTCCAGAGTAAATATGTTTCCTTGAAACAATATTGCTCCCTCTACGGCGCTGAAGGTGTACGAGCAACTGTTTCCCAAGATGAAACGGACCGATCCCTGCAATATCGCGCTTACAATTGCAGAGCAACAACGAACTCAAGTGAGTTTTTTAAGAATAGATTATCAGTGAAGAAAAAGAAGACTGAATGAATTATTTTTCTGGATAATTAGTGGCTCTGTTAGATCACCTATATATAGCAGCGGAGGGGTGTCTTTCTGGGTAGTTGCGACTGTCTGTACGGGCGCGGGCGCATCGGTTGAGTCTGAAAGGAAACGGGCATGCCTGTTTGTTGTGCAAGCAAACAGACACATCTGTTCCATTCAAAACAGACCTGTCCCAATGCAACGAGACCGAGCGGGTTAGTGGCCCACAGAAATCAGGGGACCCCAAGAGCCCCAAGGCCCTATCTTTGACATTTTAATATTTATTATAAAGGGGCCCAATGCCTACATAGCCCACTCATTCAAGTCCTTATGTGCTCATGTCATTTGTTTGATATAACATGTGGGGTTTTGATATTTATGGAGATGTATCCACAAAACACACACAATGTGGGACTTTATTTCTTTGTATTTCTCCACTACCACATAGTCTCTTCTTCCCTAACCTTCTCATTCATTTCCAACAATCCCCCACATGAATGAGAGGTTACTTAATTTTGTTCTTAAATTTTGTGAAACATTTAATGTATCGTTAAAGTAGCACAATGGCCTTGAACTTTTCCTAGTGTTTATCGTTATAACCTACTAGCGAATCAGTGGACTATATTGTCTTTTAACTGTAAGCCTTTTGTGTAAGTCTATAAAGATTACACACGTCAACTATTTTTTAACCCCTTGGTTCTCTGTTTGTGTTCGTTTTTGCCATGAACGCCTACTTGGTCTCATGAGTGTTTGAAGAATTCGACCTTACAATTCTTTTTGAAGCGGCGCCTTCACACTCACTTAGATGATTCTATAAAGTGTATCCCGTAATACTTCACTTGGGTCTTTTATAACACCACAGTATAGACATCATTAAAAGCTAAGCTTATCCTATTCTCCGACGGGTAGTGCACTGACTTATCATAGGAATGGTTTGTATTTTAACAGTGTCATTGAGTTTATCTTTAAACTTAGTTGTCCCTTTGAACCTAGGTCTTGGGATCTCCAGTCAACTAGGTGGGGTTTCCGTCTAGAAAAACCTTTAGATCATAGGTCTTAAACCCATTCCCATCGATAAGGTTTGAACTTTCTCTCTAGGAAAACCTTTAGTTAGTGGATCCGCAATGTTATCATTTGACCTTACATAGTCTATAGTGATAACTCCATTAGAGAGAAGTTGTCTTATGGTTTTATGCCTACGACGGATATGTCTAGATTTACCATTATACAATGTACTATTCGCCCTTCCTATAGCAGAATGACTATCACAGTGTATACATATTGGAGGTACTGGTTTTTCCCAATTTTGAATCTCCTCTAAAAAAACCCTAAGCCAACCTGCTTCTTCCGCGGCTTTATCTAGAGCAATGAACTCAAATTCCATTGTTGACCTTGCTATGCAAGTCTGTTTGGATGATTTCCACGAAATTGCTCCATTTCCTAATGTAAACACATATCCACTTGTGGATTTTGTGTCATTTGAGCCTGTTATCCAATTGGCATCACTAAATCCTTCTGTTACTGAAGGATACTTATCATATTGGAACACATAGTTTTGTGTGTACTTTAGATATCCTAGGACTCTGATTATTGCTTTCCAATGATTTTTACCAGGATTGCTGGTATATCTACTTAGCTTGCTTACAGCGTACGCAATATCAAGCCTAGTGCAATTCATGACATACATAATACTTCCCAGTATACGAGAGTATTCAAGCTGATATATACCATCACTAGTGTTCTTTACCCAATTTTGGTTCATATCTACTGGTGATTTTGCAGTAGTTATATTATACTGCTTGAATTTTTCAAGAATTTTAGCAATGTAATGTGACTGAGATAACACATATCCCTGTGGTGTCTTTATAATTTTTACACCCAAAATTAAATCGGCCACTCCTAGGTCCTTGATATCAAATCTTGAGGATGGCATGTCCTTCGTAGATTTTATTATGACCTTATTATTTCCTAGGATCGGTAAATCATCAACGTAGAGACAAACAATGACATATCCAGCATTTATACATTTTATATAGACGCATTTATCTGATTCATTTATTTTGAATCCACTTGATAATATTGTTTCATCAAATTTCTCATGCCATTGTTTTGGTGCTTGTTTAAGGCCATAAAGAGATTTTACGAATTTGCACACCTTATTTTCATTTCCTGGGTTTAGAAACCCTTCTAGTTGTTGCATATATATTTCTTCTTCCAGTTCACCATTCAAAAACGTAGTTTTCACATCCATTTGGTGTATTTCCAAATTCAATATAGATGTGATTGCAATAAGCATCCTAATTGATGTTATTCTGGTAACTGGAGAGTATATATCAAAGTAATCCAGATCTTCCTTCTGTCTGAATCATTTTATTACAAGTCTTGTTTTATACTTATCTATTGAGCCGTCAGACTTTAGTTTCTTCTTAAATATCCATTTATATCCTAGTGGTTTTGATCTTTTAGGGAGATCCACTAGTTCCCACGTATGGTTTTGTAGAATGGATTCAATTTCACTATTGATGGCTTCTTTCCAATAAGGAGCATTGGGAGATGACATTGCTTGTTGGTAAGTAAGAGGGTCATTTTCTATCATATATGCATAGAAATCAGGTCCAATTCCAAAAGATTTAGAGGTCCTTTGTCGCTTGCTCCTTCTCGGTTCCTCTATCTCAGTTTCATCGTTCATTTTTCTTTGATCAGCATTATCCTCGAGAGTATTTGGATCTCTTGGCCTCTTTTGAACACTTGTTTCAATAGAGGTTTTTAAAGGATAAATGTGTTCAAAGAATCTTGCATTTCGAGACTCGATAATGGTGATTTCATGAATGTCTTCAATTTCAGATTTGTACACCAAAAATCGATATGCACTACTATTATGAGCATATCCAATGAATATGCAATCTATAGTCTTTGGTCCTATTTTGACCTTTTTCGGTTTTGGAATTTTTACTTTGGCAAGACACCCCCACACTTTTAAGTATTTGTAGGATGGTGGTCTGTTTTTTCAAAGTTCATGGGGAGTTCTAGACATTTTCTTCCATGGTATTTTATTTAAAATAAGATTTGCCGAAAGAATAGCTTCTCCCCAAAAATTATCTGGCAAGCCAGAGCTTATTAGTAAGACATTCATCATTTCTTTAAGAGTTCTATTTTTCCGTTCGGCAATACCGTTGGATTGAGGAGAATAAAGAGCTGTAGTTTGGTGTATTATACCATGCTCAGCACAGAATTCCTCAAATGGAAACTCATATTCTCCTCCTCTCTCACTTCTTAAAGCTTTAATTTTTATGTTGAGTTAATTCTCAACTTCTGCTTTATACTGTTTAAACATATTGAATGCATCATCCTTACTTTTAAGAAGATATACATAACAGTATCTTGTACAATCATCTATAAAGGTGATAAAGTACATTTTTCCTCCTCTAGTTTGACACATTTTCAAGTCGCATACATCAGTATGTATTAAGTCTAGAGGTTTGGTTTCTCTTTCTACATGATGAAATGAGGTTCTTGTCAATTTGGCTTCAGCACAAATTTCACATTTGTAATTTGAATCAATTCTACACTTAGGTATGAATTCTAGATTGATCAGGTATTGTAAAGTATCAAAATTCACATGACCTAGTCTAAAATGCCATAGATTAGGAGAGTCAACCATATAAGCAGAAGATTCAATTTTATTCATATCATTGTTTGGTACAACAGTGGTTACATTAGCCTTAAATAAGTTATCACATACATAACCCTTTCCTATGTACACTCCATTCTTAGACAACACAAATTTATCAGCCATAAATGTCAGTTTGAAGCCATGCTTGCTGAGCAACGATCCTGAAATTAGATTCTTGCGAATTTCTGGAGCATGCAGAACATCATTTAGAGTGAGTTCTTTTCCAGAAGTCAATTTTAGCACAATCTTTCCCTTGCCTTCGACTTTTGATGAGGACGAGTTACCCATAAACAGTTGTTCTTCATTAGTAGCACTTTTGTAGTTTGTGAACATCCACTTATTTGCGCATATATGCCTAGTGGCTCCAGTGTCCACAAACCACTCCTTGTTGTTGCCGACAAGGTTGCATTCTGAAACAACTGCACACAGGTCCATTTCAGAAACACCGTCTGAAACATCTGCAACATTTGCTTTTGATTTCTTATTTTTGGGTGGGCCGCGACATTCTGCAGCTTTATGACCCTTCTTTCCACAATTATGGCATGACCCCTTGAATTTCTTTGACTTCTTAGATTGGTTGTCACGTTTTCTTTTATTGGACCTATCCGTCTCGATAACGTTTGCTTTGGCAACCACATTTTGAGAAATCTTCTTTTCAGAATTTCTATTATCTTCCTCAATTCTCAATCGAACTACAAGTTTCTCCATTGTCATTTCTTTGCGCTTGTGCTTTAGGTAGTTCTTGAAGTCCTTCCATGATGGAGGAAGCTTCTCAATAGCAGCGACAACTTGAAAAGATTCGCTAAGGGTCATCTTTTCATCTTCTAATTGACGAATGATAAGTTGCAGTTCTTGAACTTAGTTGATCACGGTCTTTGTATCGACCATTTTGAAGTCAAGAAATTTCCCATTGATGAATTTCTTCATGCCTGCATCTTCCGTTTTGTACTTCTTTTCCAAAGCCAACCAGAATTGTTTGGATGTTGCAACAGTGCAGTACACGTTGTATAGACTGTTGTCGAGGCCATTTAATATGTAATTTTTACACATGAAATCATATTTTTTTTTCCAAGCAGTAAGGGCTTCAACTTTAACTGGATTTGGTTCCAATTCTGCAACGACTGGAGCATCTTCTGTAAGATACTTTGCTAGGCCCAATGTTGTCAAAATAGCATCTTTTGCTGCCAACGTTTGAAGTCCACTCCATTGAAATTTTCTGGCCTTTCTCCATGAGACAGTGTCATTGGCGTAACCACAGGTGCAAAAGGATTAGTTACAAGTGGTGTTGGCGCAGCAGTGGTACTATTGCTCTTAGCCACTATCGTTTTCTGCAAAATGAAAATATTGTTTCAAGATTGTTGTTCCCTACAATGTAAGTACAAACCCAATAGTGAATCAACGAATTGTCACTATCCAATTGTCACGTCAAAATTGCGATACTAATTTGAGGTTTAATCAAAATTAGCAACGACAAAAGCGTAACCAAATATGCAATAGCGCAGAACCGTTGCACAAAGCGGAGAAGAAGAATACCTGTCAGTTTTTGTCCGAGTCCAGAGTAAATCTGTTTCCTTGAAACAATATTGCTCCTTCTACGGCGCAGAAGGTATACGAGCAATTGTTTCCCAAGATGAAACGGACTGATCCCTGCAATGTCACGCTTACAATTGCAGAGCAACAACGAACTTAAGTGAGTTTTTTAAGAACAGATTATCAGTGAAGAAGAAGAAGACTGAATGAATTATTTTTCTGGATGATTAGTGGAACTGTTAAATCGCCTATATATAGCAGCGGAGGGGATCCTTTCTGGGTAGTCGCGATTGTCCATGCGGACGCGAGCGCGTCGACTGTTTTCTGTGCAAGCGAACAGACACATCCGTTCCATTCAAAACAGACTCGTCCAAGTGCAACGAGACCGAGCGGGTTAGCAGCCCACGAAAATCAGGAGACCCCAAGGCCCATGGCCCTATCTTTAACATTTTAATATTTATTATGAAGGCCCAATGCCTACATAGCCCATTCATTCAAGTCCTTATGTGTTCATGTCATTTGTTTGATATAGCATGTGAGGCTTTGGTATTTATGGAGATGTATCAACAAAACACACACAATGTGGGACTTTGTTTCTTTGTATTTCTCCACTACCACATAGCCTCTTCTTCCCTAACCTTCTCATTCATTTCCAACAAGATGTCTAATCAGTAAACGCTAAGATCGGTAACCACCGGAATATTATAACAACCTAAAATTTTGTTACTTTGGTTAGGAATATTTAATTAGTTTAAAATATTCAAAATAAAGATTTTTATAATTAAAATACCCTCTTTTAAATAATAATAATTGGTGAGAAAATCATTTTAAAATTTGGTTTACAAAAATAAATATTCTTAAGAAAAATATAAATGCGATCAATTTTTTTTCATAAAGGTAGATTTTTTATCGTGAAAAAAATGTTTAAAATATTTCTTATAATTAATTAAATTGAGTAATTAGTAATTAACTAGTGTGAACTCATTCTACACACACGGGTTATAAATATATGCTATTTTTGCAATTATCATTGAATCTTCATCTTTTTACTTGTAATTATATTGTTTAACTCAGACAAACAGTTCATTTTCCAAAGAAGGACCATACGACAGGTAATTATTGTTAAATCAAAAATAAATGCATTGTAATTATGCTTCCTGCCGTGCTAATTAATGTGTTAGTCTTTAGGATTGTTAAATCAAAAATAAATGCAAAAGAAACCACTGAAAGACCATTTGCATATTCAGTCGGTATGGATTTGGCGAATGATGCCCACTTCCGAGCATGAAAGATAAAAAATGGTATTGAAAAATTGTGCTCGGAAAGGCATAATTAAGTGGTTTAGTAATTGTTTGAAATGTTTAAAATTACACCTTTATTAACACTGAATATGCAAATGAAATACCTTTTTATCCAGTTGTTTACCAAAATATATTATTGAATAGGCATAATTAAGTGGTTTAGTAATTGTTTGAAAGGTTTAAAATTACACCTTTATTAACACTGTTAATTACCGTGTATATTTCATTGCAAATACAAATTTGACAAATAAAAGGAGGATATTTTGAAGCAAGCTCAAATATGAAATGCCTTCCAAATCCATGTTACTTTGAAAAGCACTACTCAAAATCTGCTTTGCTACCTCCGCATGTTAACAGTATATTGATTTTATACTCACTTAGAATAACAGCCCGAATGTAATAAAATTATGGCTAAAAACTATGGCATATGTGCATGTATGTGTGTGTATGTGCGTGTGTGTTTTTCCTGGCATTACTAATTATGTTATATATTATTTTAAAAGAACATAAGACACGAATAATCATCCTTACACACTTGCCACAGTTTTTGTGTATGCGCATGTCCATACTAAGGGACTATGGATATAAGATTGGATGATAGCTTTAGTGGTGTGGAGTCCTCTTGTAATGTAGTTCATAAAATAACGAAGATTGTTATGGGGAGCCCAAAATATTCCTTTTTTTTAACAAGTTTTTGAAGTCCCTTTACCAATGATATGTTTGTGTATGTTTATGTGCGTGTACGCACGCGCTCGTGTGTGTGTCTTTTGAATAATTAACGGCTCTCCAAGTAGTAGGACACCACCAATGGCTCTTGATCTTCACAACAATTTCGTAATGATGTAAAACACACATGAACTTGGAGCAATAACACCATTTATTTAATAGTATTAGAAACCTTATAATATCATTATATTTAAATTTTTATTCCAAGTGACAGGAAAGCGAAAGAACCCCCAATACCAGTCACAAGTTTACATTTTAATATTTGGATTATGCGATAAAAGAAGAAAAAACAAATATTTCAATAGAAACTTGTAGGTGATATTGAGGGACTACAACATTATGCTAAATAAAGAGGGGTACAGACACACACAGACATGTGTGCGTGTTCACAATCATGTCGTTAGAATTTAAATCCATTTCATTTACGTTGATTTTTTTCTATAGTATATCGAACACAACATTGAAATTACCTTTATCCTAGGAAGCATGAGTGCGGGTGCGCGTTACGGGAATACGGAAATTTGGCAAATTCAAGAATATGAGGACTCGGGTGCGGGGGGATACGACAAATATTAAAACATTAAGAATATTACACACACACACACACACACACATATATATATATATATACATATATACACATATACATATATATATGGGGGAAAATAGAATCCAAATATCATATATGTGTGTGTGTATAAAGATGCATTTCAATTAAACAAAATAGTGAAAGTTCATCATCCTTAAATCTTAACAACTAAAATAAAAAAAATTAAATAAATTACCATGTATAACTCAAATAAACAATCAACCAGTTAAAGAAATTGTCAATTGAATCAAATCAAATCCTCTAAAAAATCCAACATGTATAAGTATGACTAAAACACATTACCATATATATTATTAGTTGACCAATCAAATTACTAACCATCACCAACGAATTATTGAAGTTAAGAAACATATATATACTCACATGTCACGCACTATTATTGTATGAACTCTCAATTAGGGTTGAGAATATGTCTTTACTCTTTTTTTTTTTTAAAAAAGTTGCTGGAAATCGCAAAAACTGCCATTCCCGCAGCCTCATTTACGTACCCCGCATATGCCCGTCTCTGAATTCACGGACACGCCACGCGGCGTATCATGTGCGTGTGCAGCCGTATCCCCACGCATCCTTGAACTGATATGCACGGGATACACAGTTCTTCACCCCAGGGAAGTATCCCTGCTTTCTAGCCTTTATCCTAGTGGAGTTCAATGGCTGTACAATAAGATTGGTTGTAAAATCAAGAGAAATGCTGCTTTATAATTTTGAAAGTATGCGTAAGGCTGAGTAAGTTTGTGATACTCCTTGAACATATATTGTCCTTCACAAAGCTAATACATAACCATGAAGCAAGAAGAAATATCTATGTTACATGGTTTTATAAAGCACTTGTAGAAGTGTCCGTAGAGGATCTCATCGCTGATATATACCAACAACATGACAACTTTCTACGGGATTTCCTAAACAGATTGGTCACTTCCATTTTTTTGTATATTTTTGAGAATTTTGCCAACAGTTTTAGAACTTCGTGTGAAATCATTTGTCTATACCAAGGTTCAAAATATCGGCCGGTACCCCGAAATTTCGTGGGTACCGTACCGGTATCGGCTCTCAGCGAGCCGGAATTAAACCTCAAATTCGGTCTCGGTGTTCTTCAAAAAAAACATCAAAACCCTAAATCGAAGCAGTTGACAAGGAAGAGAAGCGATCGACAAAGAAAGAAAAAGCATAATCATCGGAACCCAGAAGGAAGCAGTCGAGTTGACAAAATAAAGAACAGTACCTTGAATTTCTCTCTATAGTAGGAAGTTTTCAAAGACGAGAAGAGGAAGTTGAGCATGGAGAAGTCGAAGTTGTGCTGAAAGCTTAATCGAACAAATGATGAAGTTTTTTTCCCCTCTTCTCATTTTAATCTGAGCGTTTCTTTTGAAGTCAAATGCCCTAATTTAGGGTGCGTCCTTTTGCTTGAAACGGGTGTGTTGGCCAACGGACGCGTTGGACGCGTCCAACGCGTCCGTTGGCCAACGGACATTTTCAAGCCGGTGAGCCAACGGCTCAAAGTTGAGCCGTTGGCTACGGACGCGTCCCTTTGAGCCGTTGGCTCAACTCCTCACCTCTCCAACTCACTCTTATAACACCTTCTTCTAGCCTCACCTCTCCTCACCTCTTCTCTATCCTCTTCCTCTTCTATTTTTTTTTAATGGAGAATCCATTTTCAAATGATGGTGATTCCGATTCAGAAGATTTAGAATATATTGTCCTAATTGGAGCGTACCTACGTAATAGACGAAGCGAAATAGGACGTCGGATTCATATTTCGACGTATACTGGTTTGATATGGATAGAAGACATACTTAACGGTCATCAGGCAAGATGTCAAAGGCAGTTTCATATGAAACGGTTATGTTTTCTTTCGTTATGCGATAGGCTGGAAAGTTGCGAATTGACCACTACAGAAAATGTTACTGTTCGAGAAGCGATTGGGATATTTTTATGGACTATTGCCACCGCTAATTCTAACAGACAAGTGGCTGAAAGATTTCAAAGGTCAGGTTGCACAATCTTTAATTATTTTCATGCTGTTTTGAATGTCGTCCTAGTATTATCTACCGCTATTATAAAACCGGTTGATCCTCAATTTAACTCAATTCCTGCTGAAATTAGCAATGATAACCGTTACTATCCGTACTTTAAAAACTGTATTGGTGTCATAGATGGTACACTTACCTTCAGATCGAATTGTTCCGTTTATCGGACGAAAAGGATACGCTACACAGAATATTTTGGTTGCATGCTCGTTCGATTTACTATTTACGTATGATGCATCTGGATGGGAAGGTACTGCACACGACAGTCGAATTTTTAATTCCGTGGTGAATGACAGAAGTTCCAATTTTCCTCATCCTCCTCCTGGCCAGTATTATGTTGTGGATTCTGGTTTTCCACTTACAACTGGGTATATACCACCATATCGAAATCTTAGATATCACATCCCCCAGTTTCGTATGACCACAAATCATCCGAAATTGAATAATGAAAATTTTAATTTCTACCATTCTGGTTTACGTATGGCAATTGAGAGGACATTCAGAATATGGAAAAACAAATTTGTTATACTCAGAAATATGGCAACCTACAAGTTCGAAGCTCAAACAAAAATTGTTGTTGCTACGATGGTTGTACACAATTATATACGCAAATACAATATGGATGATCCAGATTTTATGGCGTATGACGACGATCCAAATCTTATTCCACATGATTACGAACAAGAATATGCCGACGTGTGAAACATAGGCAATAATGACCTATCACCGGCTCAACGCTATCAAGGCAGCGCTGATATGGCAGTGCGTCGCGATAGAATAAGAGACGAGCTTGTTGCAGCAAGATTGTACTAATATATTTCTGCAATGTATCACTTTATCTACTTTTTTCGTATTTCTGCAATGTATCACTTTAGCTAATTTTTTTGTATTTCTGCAATTTATCACTTTCTGTATTGTTTTTATGTAATGAACTGTTATGTTTTGTTAACTGTGTTATTCTGCAATAATTATAATGTTATGTTTTAATCTGTAATTAGTTAAATTACAAAATATAAATAAAATACCCCGCTTAAACCGCCAAACGCATGGTCCGCTAACTACCATTCTCCGCTAAAATACCCCGCTCAAATTCTCCGCTTAAATTCTCCGCTTCCGCTTGCAAAGAACACACCCTTATGCGTCGCAGCAGGAAACGTGGCTAGGTATTGTACTAATATATGAAGTGGCAACAAATTGGGCTGTTTTTGGGTTTTATTCAATTTATTAAGTATGTGTACCTTTTTTCTTTAGTTTATTAGCACTAAGCATCTTTATTGCAAATTTAACTTGCTGGTAGGCAATGAAATTTTGTTTCACTATTGCAAATTTAGTAATAGACGACAAAAAACCGAATTCTGAACCGAAACCGAAATAAAACAGAAACTTCCGAAATTTACGAAATCATCCGAAATTGACAAAAATTCAAATGACCGAAACCGAGCTCTCGAACCTTCGTCTATACTATTGAATAAAATGTGAATATATCAAACATACTTTATAACTTTGCTTTATTTTTCTTACGTGAATCATCTCTTATTCTCAGAACATGAGTAAGTTGAATAAGTAGCCTGTTGCAGAAATTAAAGATGAATTAGTAAACAATTTAATATCCATTTGTTGATTTGTTGTGAAAGAAATATCACCTTCTTTAATTTGCTAATCCTTCAGCAAGTTCACCTTCTACTTAATCCACCATCATATGAATATGATGACACTGAGAACAAATAATCGGTAAAAAGAGTGTTTTTTATAGTAAACAAAAATAGAAAAATTAAAATAAATTAGAAAGAATGTTATTTTCACCTTTTCATTGTTGTAATGTCAAAAACCTCTACCAAAAATGGTGTTTTATCCATCGAACGCTTTGTTGGCTTTAAGTTAAATCAAAATGCAATTTTAATTAAAATACCAGCAGACGGATCACTTCTTAATGTAGAAGTTAAGCTTAGAAAAATAATAACATCAAATCAAGGTTAGAAAAAAAAAAGTCTCCAAGTTGTATGGCCCAATATTGTTTTAGCAATCAAATTTTCAGTTAAAAGTGATTAGGGATTATAATAAATAATGATTTACACCATTAGTTGTAATTCATGTAGTGACACATTTTTTGATGAACAGTTTGGAAGAAACTCTTATGAATTTAAGATTGTTAGTATATATGTGAAATCAAATTAGTGCAAAAATACCTACTGAAGGCTAACAAACGAAAACTATGTTGAATTATGCAATACTGATGATCCCATTGGAAAACTACAACCGATTAACAACCGATGGTATGATTAATTTTGAAGGGCATAAATTTTAAATGAAGTTTGGTGCAAAGATCATGATCAGGAGGAATAAAAAGGATTGTTAAATTGGGTCTTCTTAAATGTGATCACATAAAGAAAAATCATTGATGACAACAACCATATGAATGAACAAAATCCACACTATTAACCACGTTAAGCATGTACCATCCTATATAATCTTTAGTTTTATTTGTAGTAGATTGGAAGGCGAAATTCACGTCAATGCTTACTGTAATATAACTTTATTTGACAATAGATACTTAAATATGAAACATAACCTTTGTAGTTTTTTTTTTTTTTTTTTGGCATAGCCGACCGGTTTTTATAGTGTTCCGTAACACTATTTTATTATGACTAATAATAAAATTACAATATTGTACAGGTGACTGCAGTTAACAGTCAGCTAATCGGTTTTTAAGGTGGACCGTCCACCGCTATCGGCATTTAAAGTGAGCCGTCCACTGATTACATGATCGGACTCTCCACGCAGGGAGAGAATAATACAGTTACATACTACAAAATGCAGTGAATTACATAAAGAATACAAAGATACGTGACTGTTTAAAATAGTATTCAAAAGGATTTCTTGTCTAGAAAGCAGCATGGAGCTCTGAATTGTGCCAGGACAGAGCCATACAAATCCAGCCTGGTTTCTTGGATGCCACAAAAGCAGCATTACTTGCACTGTTTACATGGTACGATATCTCATGTGGCCAAATTGCCATGAAATTTGAAATTGGAAGGAAAATATCAGCGCTCACCAAAAATCAGCGGACACGAGAGCCGTTGGCTTCACCTACGCCACTGAAGTGATGACCAGAACAGTAGCACCAGCACGCCAATTCACAGAACACGACAAAGAGACCATAGTTGTTTGCTCAACAAAAAAGACTGCAAACATCACAGTTCGGAAAAATGCACAAACAGCCTTCACCAGTAATACAACATCATGATTCAGCGCCTTAGCGTCTCGTGGTATGACATCATACACTGTTGGAAGACCATCCATACGAACCAAACAAATGACTAGCAGACGTCTATATCGAGTACAGGAGCAAATAACAATAACATACATGAAACCGAGCTACTAACTCCAAAACAGACAACCAAACTCCTCAATAAAGCAACAGAAATAAGAGGACTCAAATCTATTATCACGAAGCTACCAACAAGACACTAACTTGTAAACAATGAAAACCTAACTCGTAAACTGCTCCATCACAGAACTGAAATGCGTAACAGTAAAACGAGTAAGGCATTGCTGCTCACCCTTTAGTTCCACGTTAGTGTTCATTTCCCAACCGAAATCGCCACCAGCAGTTGAATAACGTGCGTCGAAGCACGTAGTTGCCTGAACAAGTCGCCAACTATGATTAGGAAGAGGACAAAAAGGAGTTCAAGTAGATCTGAGGTATTGAGAAGAGATTGAGGTAGGGCTGCACACAACCCATATCCAACCCGACCCAACCCACCAACCCGACCCAACCCACATAAACCCAACCCAACCCATCCTAGTTCGGGTCGGATATGGGTTACAATTTGTAACTCATACTATATGCGGGTCGAGTTTGACATTTTGTTCAACCCAACCTCATTTTAACCCAACCCAAACCTATTTTAAAAAAAAACTAATTTAATATCCATCCAATTAAAATTAGAATATTATAATCCTAGAATAATGTTTATGTATTCTATAAATAAATGTACAAAAAAATATTTCATGTCAATCCAAACTAGATAGAATTTGATAAATATATCTTAAAGAGCATTTTAATGTATTTTAAAATGAAACACTTGCTCAACTATGTAGTAAATTAATTTCATATAATGTGTTTTACAATGAAATTTTAATTATATGTCTTGTAATGAATCGGTTATTTTAAATGCATTATGTTAGCTAAAATCTGATATATTATGCTGAATATTTTGATATAATTTTTAGAAAAAATCCCTCATATTCTCATTTTTTATTGTATTCAAGTGACCCAATCCAACCTTACTTAACCCGACCCAACTCATACTTCAACCCAACCCATATCCAACCTCATATAGGGTCGGGTACGGGTTGAGCTACCTTAAACCCATACCTATGCGGGTCGGATAAAGTATTTGGTCTAATCCGACCCAACCCATACTTTGTGCAGCCCTAGATTGAGGTATAATAGGGGAGATTTAGCTCAGCATCGTTGCTTGGGAAAAGCTTGGATCTGGTAGCGAAATTGGGGTTAAAGGAGGTCATTCCACGCATGGCGTAAGCATAGCATAGTGGGGGAGAGGAATTGAAGAAGAAAGAAGTGGAGGAAGTGGATCAACAGTGGAAAGGAGAGGGAAGAAAAAGAAGGGGCGCTATAACCTTTGTAGGTTTGTTTACATGTTGATCGACTAATAAAGAGAACAGTATTTTGCAACCCTGCCTTTGAAAACTTTGTAAGTACTCGTTTTTTATTGCAATAATGTTACTTCTTTGTGAGAGAAGAATGGTTGGTCATCTAAGCTTTCTGCAATATAGAACTGTATTATTTATTTGTTAAACAGTAAAACAAAGGCATTAGAAATTAACAAAATATTGAAGCATCAGTATTTATGTAGAAAAATACTAACAAATAGAAGCAACATGCATGATGATATGCAATAATAATAATAATAACAATATGCATATACACACACATGTATACACATATATACATATCTCAGCAAGCACACGCATACGCACATACATACACATACACACATACGTATGTACATACATACGTACATGCGTGCGCGCGCACGCGCGCACACACATATGTGTGTCTGTGTGTACGCATGCGCGTGTGTGTGTAAGACCAAACGATACTTAAGTAATCTAAAACTGCTTTAATATCACATGCGAGAAGAGAGTGCGCACAGCTGCAACAATCTCCAATCGGACCTAGCTTTGCCAATGCATGTTCAACCTCTTTGCAATCCTATATGGAAGAGAAGGCAAAATGTGAGAACATCATGAAATGAAAACATGAAACCTAATGAGTATCCAATATCAAGGTGAGTCTATTGATCATAAGAAGTATAACAGCAAACTTCTACTTGTTGAACAAAATAAAAATTTCTTCAACGAATAGTCAATAAAAAAATAACCAAATAAGGTTAGTGTTGATGTTGGTAGAAGGCTCAAAGTTAGAGAAATCTGAATACCTAGGGTTCGAACGTCAAAAATGGGGAGAAACACAAGTGAAAAGGAATATTTGAAACTGCGGCGTTTGAGGTGCACGTGGCAGACGGGCAGACGGAGAGATTTTATTGAGAAATCGAAGAATGCGACGTTTGAGCTATCGAAACATAACTCGTATGTAATGGTATAGTATAGATTTCTAATTAATTAAGAAATTTTGTACTTAAATTTTAATTTAAGTTAACTATGATAAGTGTTACCTGACCTTTTGCTCCAACTATCAGAAGCAATCTGCACTCGTACGAGTAGTTTAAATATCAGGAGTTAGTTCAACTGGAATTGATCGCTTTTGGGCATTTTTCGACTATTCTGAAATGGCCTCATCAACTGTAGGATCACTCATTATACTTGGATCTACTAGTATTACCACACAACGGTGGGAAAACCGACCGTTAAGTCGTGTGATATAAAAAAAAATAATCTTATTAACTATTCTTTTAAATAAAAAATTAATGAAATAGCTACTGCTTTATTTAAAAAAATGAAAATAAGTACAAACATATAAATTCAATTAATTAATATATTCCATATTATTGAGTTTTTTGTACCTTTAAATCTTTATTGAATTTATAAAATGAAATAACAAATCAAATAAATAATAGTATAAAACACATCAACACATTTTTGAAGAAGGTTTTTAGGAAAAATTTAATGAAAAGAATATTAAGTTTGGATTTTAATATAAGGACACTTTTTAATGTAAATCAAGGAATTCAGGTTCACTATCATTCTCTCATTTTCACTAAAAAATGTCCTAAAATCCAAACAATTAAGGATAGTTAATAGATAGCAAATTTTCAGACTAAGATAAGCAAATTAATGCCCCACAATGCTACAAGACAAAGACGATATATATTCAGCTGGACTTAGTCAAATCTTGACAAGCACATAGCCAAAACATATTTTGATTGTGGTCCAAATATTAATCAAGTTACATTGAAACAGCTAGTTTTAACTCAGTTTTGTTTGTTTTTAGTATCGTATATTATAAAACATCACAAGCCACACTGAGGCTAATAGGACATATTGCACATTCAAGGCTTAGTTTATGCACAACATTAAACTCATTAGTTGAATAGCCTATATCAATGAATAATAAATGTCAATTAAAACATAAGCAACCTACATAAATCCTACAAGCCACAAAATAAACTAAAATCTGCAGAACAGCTATTCTCAAACAAAATTATAAAATTTTCAAAGCAATTACTATTGTTTAATATACAAAAAAATGACCGTTTAAGACATTCTTCCGGTTGTTTATACAAATGATCAATTAAATAAATGATCAACTAAATGATCAAATAAATATAATTTGAAAACTCATATTTTGAGCTTTGGACTTGAAATGTGTAAGCATGGGAATCTGAAGGTTTACTTGGAAAAAAATTAAAAGAAAACATTGTATCATTTAAGTATCCATCAAGCAATTATATTAAGTGATTTCCAATCCAAATATTCTATTAATTCTAACAACAAAAGTAGAAAAATAGAAAAATACTTTTTTTGTTCAATTGCATGTCTCATGCAAATGAACAATAATGTACAGCTTCTCCCATCATGATTCAATTCTTTCTTCAGAAAAAAGGTAAATGACCAAGCTTTAATACAGACCAAACGAATGAACAATAATATACATCTTCCTTCATGATACAAACCAACAACAGAAATTAACAACCTTCAATTTGTCTCAACAGTAAGGTAGATGACACTACGAATGAACAAAACATGCATCAAGTGAAGGGCACAGCTTACAAATAGGGCATATTCGAAGAAGGTAAGTATAGCAAGAATGACAAAACCATACTGGAATATGTTGTACCTGCCTGCATCAAAATAGGATGAATTAATATGAGAAATACCTTAACTAGGATAAAGTATAACTAATGAGTTTGTGGCAGTCTAACACACCGTATGTGCTAATCTCCAATAAATTTATTACACTTGGATAGGGACAATGTCCAAAAACTTCATCTACATAAGCAATATTGATTTTAGTTTCAATGGCGGGATAACAGATTATTGGCGTAATTGTATTTACATTTTGAAACTGTATCAATAAATTTTGAACTATATGTTTGCCGAGATATTAATGGAATGTTCAATTGTGAATTAAGATGCCATAATAACTAACTTGTAGAGATACTCAAAGACTGTAGGGTGTGACCAAATATTTCTTGGGCAGCAGTTGCTTGCGCATAGGTAATGCAGGCTCAATCTTGTGTAGGGCAACAACATATGCGGCATTGAGACAAATACAAACCCAGATTAACTAATATTTCGTACTAAAAACTTATTCAAGATGACTAGACGATCATAACAAAATTGCAGCAATCTCATGGCAAGTTTCTATTGAGCATTCCATGAGAGAAAATATTTCAGTAGGATAAAGCTAAAAATTACTTCATTGGGTGTATCGTTAAGAAAACCAAATTTAAACCAAGCATCATTGTTGGCTACAACTGCAATGAGAAGGTAGAAGCAGAAAAAGGCAAACACTGTTGTTCCTAGCAATCCTGTGTTGTTTATTCAAGTCATGAAGCATCAGAAAAATAGGTAAAAAAAATTGATATCATAAAAAAGAAATGGTGAATGCATGTAGAAACATACCCTATACATCATCCAATTTGATGAACACTTGATTTAAGAACGAGGAAAGAGGAGGATTAATCAATGAGTATATAATAGTGTGTGCAACCCAAGCAACTGAAAATAATATGAAATTACTTCATTATATCAAATTATGAGTGCTGACTAATATCAAATAGCGAGTCCGTCAGATCACGCTTGTGTTTATCAAATATCAACAAGGTTAAATAACAACACATAATTAGTACATGAAAATAAGACCATACGAGAAGTTCCTATCCAGTCAATAAACTTTTAAATCCCAAGGGTCATCGTATTTTATTGCAAATGTTTTTGAACCAATCAAAGCTATGTTCACAAGATTCCTTTTACTTTAAAAGTTCAGAAAATAGACAACTATGGATGAAGAAAAACACTGCTCATTCTACAAAGACATTGATCATTCTTATCTCTGAAGCATTAATTATACATATCTTATGATCTATTTCAGTTCAAGTATAAAAAGATTATCATATATCAAAGAAATAAAGGGATTATATAACTAAAGCAATGGAATCATGCAACCAGAACATCTTTCAAAGTTATCGAGTATCCCAGCGTTAGAGCGATGGTATCATGCAACTAAGATTATCTCATGAAACTAAGATTATATGAGATAAAACTCACCCAATAATCCCCAATATAAATTTTCCAAGATAGCCAAGAAGAGTTCAAGCCCATGATCTCTCTTGGAATTGTCTGGTATATCACATCGCATTTGGAAGCGACTTCGTATAAATGGGTGCTTTCTTCCCATTTCACGCCTTCTGATGTCAAGTAGTCCTTGATATCATCCTGTATGTACATAAAATTCCAAATTCTCTTACATAAAAATAAACCTTCCCCAACATCAAAGTATGAAAAGCCAATTAGCAAATTTTGACATAGTTGACTGACATCCTAAACATGTAAATGTAAGGCAAAATAATTCTCTTAAATGATTATCAATAGTTATTACCAGTATCAAAAAATCATTGTCAGAATATAAGTGCTTGGCTTTCTCGATATCATACTTCCTTGCTTTCAGAAACCTAAGTATATAAATGACAACATCAGTTACAAGCACATGATGAAGTATGTTAAATTATTCTTACGACCATTAAGGCTGTAGTCTGCGGAATTACAACCAAAATATAAAAAATTTCTATAATACACAATAAGATACGAGTCATGATTTATATCTAATGTGTGAGAAAAAGGAAAAAGATGCATGTTATGATAAAACAACTTCTTATGAATGATAACAAATACCGGCGAGCATCAACCAATATTTTATCCTCACAACCTAAACTGTTTCCTTCACAAAATGATTTCCAAACTCAAAATAGTTTTGGACACTTTAACCATGCATATCACTATATTGGAAATGACAAAATGAAAACATTTACACCGAACAGAAGACTTCGCCAATGCTGGCATTGCTTTTGATTAACTAAAAGATAAAACAGTAAATATTGTGATGCTCAACAATATACCAGTGGCAAGATTCCTAAATCAGAGAACATAAAAAAGAATAAAGCAGAAGAAGAAAATTTCAAACAAAATTACTCACAAAGCAAGTTAAAGAATATAGTCAGACAAGACCAACTTGACAGTGTTTATCAGTTAATATTTTGTAACTCTGTTAACAAGTCATATGTGCTTATATTTAAAAGGATACCTATTTAATATCACTGGAAAATGCATTCTACTCGTCTCTCCCTTTAATAAGAGCACGATCACCAATGCACTATTTAGTGGAAAAAACAAACTAAACTGGCCGTAACACAACTATATATGCTTGCTCACTTGCTGGATCAATTTGATCATTTAGCTGATCCTATAGCTAGCAAAATGAAAAGAATACTACTGTGGTGCAAAAGAGGATAGTGGCTTGGCCATTTTAACTCATTTTTGCAAATATCTCACTTCCTTACTACTAATTTAAGGTATGTTACTTGAATCACACAAAACATGCAGCTACCAAGAAAATATATAGTGTGCATCAATTTTGATTTGGAAAAATCATGTTTCCGGTATCACCGTTTAGTAATAAAGTACCCAAAGTGCGATTCCAAAAAGCTGCTTGTGGGATAGGTTTAAAAAAAACCAAAACAGCTATTATCCTAGCCACTGTACTGAAATCAAACACCATTACTTTAAACTACATCCAAGCTATACCCATCAAAAAAATGAAGCCCAACACAAAACTTCTGAACTTACATTCTCAATGTGGGAATGAAACTAAATAAACAAAACGAGCCATATGAAAGACCAAATATCCATAACCCCAAAACCTAAACATTGGTGAATTTAGTAACAGCTTTGGTGCCCTCAGACACAGCATGCTTAGCCAATTCAACAGGAAGAACGAGAGTAACAAATGTTTGTTTCTATATTGTGCCTGGCCAGTGTAGAAGCTTTCCTGCGCTAACTTCTCAAAAATATAAAAAGCAAATTTGTGTATAAATCGGTGATAAATTTGGTTTTTTCTCCTGTGCTACTTCTCAAAAATATAAAATGCAAATTTGTGTATAAATCGGTGATAAAATTGGTTTTTTCGGGAGGCGGTGATAAAATTGGTTTTTTTGGAGGTCTGGGGAATTAGGTCAAATCGTAAACGAAGAGAAAAGAAAGGAGGAATTGGCGAATTGGATGGGGAAAGAAAAGGTAGAAGAGACGGAGGAATTTGTGCATTGAATTAGAAGAACGAGGGAGAAACGGAGGAAGAACCGCAGTAGAGAAATGAAGAAACGCGGAAATGAGATATTGCAGGCGATAATAATTGGCTTCAGAGAGTTTGATTTAGGGTCCCTTACAGTAGGGAAACCTCCCTAACGGTCGATTTGATCTTCTCTAGGAATGGATCAATTACTTTAGAAAACATGTGATTGACATAGTCCGATCACCCAAAAACACACAATCGACATGGTCCGATCATTAGAAAACCATTAAGCCACTACTCCATGATCACCAGCATTAAGGATTGGTAGGGATCCCAACTTGGATTGGTATGAATCCCATAAGCTTTAACTCCGCACTGCTCAACAGTTCAGCACAAGTCCCAAGTAATCAAAAGAATCAGTACAACTCCCGCAAATTATATTTGTGGAACTTCACAAGTCTAGAAACTTCAATAGCTCTTACTCCCACTTCTACATGCCTAATCCCGCCCAAACCAATGTCGAAGACGAAGAGGGCCAAAATGAAGGAGTGCAGAAACTCGATCCCCAAAATGACTAAGGGGCTCAATTCAATCCAGTTACTTTGACATTTTGGGCCTCTTGTCCATATATTCCACTTACTTCGAATCTCCAGAATTCGAGCATTAACTACACCTATAAATTGCCCTATTTCATATGAAAGACAATGCTTTTGCACTCTTGTTAATTTGCACTATGTTACTGGGAAGTCTTACCGATCTGAGCATTGTACTTAGTGAATTTCATTAATAAAGTGATAAAATTTTCAAAGTGAACATAGGCCCAGCTACGCCGAACCACTATAAATTGTCATCCCTCGCTTTTTCTGCATTGTTTCTATTGTATTCCTCTTTTTTTTAATTTAGTTTAACATTCGTTGAACTCTTCGTTTGTTTTATTTTTTTAATGTCAACATTTTGGTGCTTCCACTTGGAAATAGAGAAAATTTAATTTTTTTTCCTATTTTTCCTAGCTATTCGATTTTTGGAACTTCCTTAAACTTTCCCGTGGCTATATACAAAGCTTGATATCATGGTAAAGAAATCGAAGTCCACAATCGTCGGAACTTCAGGCATTACTCCAACGGAAACTTTGTGACAATCTTAATCTTAACGTTATGCCACAACCAATGAGGTTACTTCGTCCAATCTTGATGCTCCAGTTATGCAATATCAAATGTTCGAGATGTTAAAGAAGTTGGAGAACACTCAAAGAGTTCTCCATTAGTAGATCGCCTGAAATCTTGAACTAATGGATGTGTTGTAATAATCTAGCCGATGGGATATTACTTGGTTGGAAGTTGATAAGAGCGTTTATTATCCCAATAATAATCGTCACTCCAAAAGCTATTCATCAGGATCATACCAAAGCAACCAAAGTCGTTGTAGAAGGACCTCCCACGATGGTATGAGAACAGACACCAAAGACGGAATGAGAGAACTTGCTTATTCCCAGCTTGGTCTAACTCCTAATCAAAGAATTGGAAGCTGACATGACCCGAAATCCCCGCTCGGCCTAAACCGAACTGGAACGCGGATTGTGTTGAGAACACGACGCATCAGAACACAAAAACGAGAACATTTCATTGCTATTACAACAATTACATCAGAGTACAAGATATCAGAGTTTAATTAAATAATATACTGCGGAAAAATATCAAAGATTTAAAATTACATTTAAATACATAAACATAATGTGCAGCGGAAAACATCAACTACCACAGCTGAAAGAAATAAACGGATACAAAGCTTTCTGTATATTGCTCCAGCCGTAATCCAGGATCTTGTGAAAAGAAATATCTGCAAATCCAAAACTACCAGCTGCCGTGTGGAAAATATGGGCACCCAGAGTTTAGGTAGAAACAATAAACTCCGAGTCAGTCATGGGACTGATGTGAGAACTAAAAACAGTTGTTAGCTTTATTTTAAAATTATGTAAATCACGGGATCATGCCGTATGACACGGAATGGATTTCCACCCATGAATACCATAAAACAAAACTCGCAATGCTAAATAAAAGAACAATGGAGCTATTATAAGACTTAGGTCCCATCACACAATGCAACGTAAGCCAAAGGATAGAGTTTTAACTTATAATAGCCAAATATGCTTGATACACGAAATTTATCTTTTATTACTATAAGTGCATAGTGTAGAAATCAATTTCGAAAGTAAATGTATCAATCCTAGACGGCATAATACACTATCCTATTATGTTGTCATATATATAGGTATACAACAAAAACCGCAAAGCTCGTATTGGAAAGTTGGATTTCCATTATGATGGTTGTTGATTCGAAAGATCAATCACGTCATGCAATACTCAACGACTTAAGTCCAGGTCATTGGAAAACACTATAATGCACATCCGCCAATATTCAGGAAACAAGTATCACTGCGGCTTAAGTCCAGGTCGTTGGAAAACACAGCTTACTCTATCCTTCTGGGAATCGAAGGGCGTGCCCTATCCCTACTAGGGTGGTGCGACCGCACCCAGCATCATCTCGGTAGACCGAATGCATGACAACCTAAGGGTGTCTATCCTCATAACAAAAGCATACTGATCTGACAATTTGTTCACCATCATACCGGTGTGTGAGGCTTGCGAATTAACGCTACAAAAAGCTATGCTAATTAAAGATATGCTTTGATCGTCATCCACAAGGCTCTGCTTTTCGACAAAAGCCTTGATCCAAGCATCTCATCATGTCACATTGTCAATCCATACCATTGGTTTCTGCCAATATATAACCTCTAAGCTCGTACGTCTCAAAGAATGGTGTTAAGCAAGCGAATAAATTTTCCACCACCAAACAGATATATATTTAGCAGATATAAATGTAACACCCCATGTCCATTAATGTCACTCACTAAGGGAATGCATTAACTTTCATGGAGTATTATATGAGTATAGAACAGAATATCACAAGACAGATATATAAAATGGTACTTAAGAAAATTCAAAGTTTATTCATTGCAGCAGAAAAGCAAAACATGTTTGGTTACAACATCAAAACCACATACTAGAGTCAAGTACAAAAATATCCATCTTATACAAAATTATTATCATAGTACATAAAAGTAAAACCATAATCCCACTCCAAATAGCCATAATGAAAAAGAGATAAAGCTGAGCATTACTTTCAACACTTCCAAGTGCTTCCAGAAGAAAGAATTCCGAGTCAAGTTTCAGTGTTTCCTCTCTGAGAACCCGGGGGGGGGGGGGGGGGGGTAAATGGAAGAAAAAGAGGCGAAAACAAAAAAGGTCAGGCATAATGTCTGGCGAGTCCAGTTACTTTTAGTATGAAAATAAGTAAAGCAATATGACAGGAATAAACATGATGGAAAGTATAACCATGACATAAGGTAAAGCTGGATAACAGGATGAATATAAAGGAATGTCTAGTGCGCTTCCCAGATTTCTGACTTAATTTAATTCTCTGCACCACCTACTAGTAATTCTTAACGAAATGATCCCAACCCCGTAATTGGTAGCCCTCAGGTGTAACATCTAGTAAAATGTATCCACCCCATACAATCCTTAAAAGCCTACTTGCTCATAATAGATACTAGATGTCCCTACACTATTCCTAATCGATCGGGTCCCTAACTTGTAGATACCTGTGCGGGTCCCAACTTAGGGTATGTCACTCCCTAAGTGGCAACCCGTGGTTGCACAGCTTTATACCTACTGATGTACAGTGGCTAAATCTTCCAATGCCGGGAACACCTTGTGCACGCTTAACGAACCCGTCAGAAGCTGCACTTCCACACCCTCGCTCTTATTTGACTGCTTATAATCAGCCCAGTAAGCGTGCCCCAACCCTGCCTAGCTCAGGGTTCCCGATATATCTAAGTGGGTTACTGTCTGAAAAGGGTCCCTACCTCTACTAGGTTTTTCCCTAGGGTTTATCCTACCCAACCTATTTTGGTTAAGTGTTGTCTATCCGCCCAGTTGACTTAACCCCATCCACTTATCAAATCAATATGTATTATTGGTTAAGCTTGCCTTAACCCTATACACTTTGTTCATGTAATATTGGTTTAGTTGTCATCTCACACAGGTTAACTTAACCCCACCCACCTAACATGTTTTAGGTATCATATTCATCTTTGATCAGCATTAATTAGTTATTAATGCACAGACCTCTCACATTAAGTCGATGGCTTGTGGCTGCTGGATGTGTCGGGCGGTTCTAGGCAGACTTCTACCACAAGCCAGACTTAACCTCGTGTCTAGGCATCTTTTAATTATGCCTACGACCTCTCACATTAGATTGGCCGTTTTCGGTTGCTGGTTAGGCCGGTTGTTCCGGGCAGGCTTGGCCAGTTGGTTCCGGGAAGGCTTCTACCGCAAACGGAGTCTAACCTCGTGTCTCGGCATGCTTATCTTAGCCAATTTATTTATTTGCAGTTTCTGCCAATTTCAGGTTAATTATGCCAATTACCCAAAATCCCCAATTTTGTATCATGCCCAAAATTTAACATTAATCATGCCCAAATCAAACCAACATATATTATGCCATATTTCCCAACGTTCCCTAGATTACTATTCGTACGTTCATCTCTACGAGATTTGGCCTAGGCTCGAAAGTAGCCTGGCTATAAAAATAAAAAGGGAAGGAGGAAGGGAAGAGATACAAAACAGGTATAATAATAACAACAAAATAGGCATAGGGATGAACTGATCATAAAGATATGATAAAACTGATAAAACTGATGATAGTATCAACATGGGCATATAAGAATCATGAATCTGATATATAGGCTAAGATATAACTGATGAGATTTGATCTTATTATCATTTTTAATTTCCAACTCCAATTTACAACATGTCAGAATTGCTTTTGTATTATTTAAATCTAAAAATAATCAATGGACTCACTGAGATTGTATTTAGGAAGAGAATAGTTCTGGATTCTGAATTTGATTAGCTAAACCGTTGTTGTAGAATTTGATTCTTATCTACCAATTTGAGTACTCTTATTTGTGATTTGCTTTGGAGAAGAGAAGAGAGGCTAGTTTTAATTTAGATTAGGGCAGCATGAAGGCACCATGGATTAGTGTAATGAAATTAGAGTTAGGTCTACGTGTGTTTTTACAGATGTATTAAGTGAATTAGGGCCTTTAGATTAGATTAGAGATCATAAGAACCACACAGCTCAAAAGACACATCATCCAGCCAATCCCCGAAGGACACGTCATCAGAGAACTCTCCAGAATTCTATGCAGATTTTGCCTTGGCATGGGACCACTTCCCAAGTGCGCCAGTGCATTTTTCTTCTAGCGCACTTCACAAGTGCGCCAGTTATCCCAGCCTGTTTTCTGATTTTTCTGCCCAACTTCTATCGTCCATAACTTCCTCATACGGTATCCGTTTTACGCAAACTCGGACTCTATCTCTAGAAGAATTCCGATACGAACGCAATGGCGTAACCCGTTTCACCTAATTCTTCTTTTAAAAATTAATTATTCTTTAATTTTCTCTTATGTCATGCTTTAAAATTACGTGGTGTTACATTCTCCCCTCCTTAAAGGATTTCGTCCCCGAAATCTTCAAGTTAAGAATGTATCCTACCATCCAATCATCCATCTATTCATCCATCATCCACAAGCGTCCATTGTCCTTAAAAGATTTCTAATGTTATATGAACATATGCAAAAATGTGTGTATATATTTCTTATCTAATGCAAAGATCAGGCGGTCTATTGATTCATTTGATCTCCTTAATGCAAAACATGATAGTGACATGCGTCCATTATGTATGCAAAAGAATTCTAATGATACATATCATTTCTATATGAGTGCACAACCATTCATTCAAATGCAACATCCATATGCTAACTCATTCAATATACATCCATTAATTTAAATATGCACACTCATTCATATGCAATATGAAAGTGATTGAGCCGATCTAGTGCCTAATGTGTGTGTAAATGCATCCACGAGCAACCACTAGCAAATACTTACATCCACTTGCATCCACCAAACATAACATGTCTCAAACACATGTTTACAACCATAGGATTTTCTACCTAAAGATCGAAGATATAATCGAGAGGATACACTAAACGATGGAACAAGTATAAACAAAGCGGTAGAAAAAGGAGTAGTTAAGAACATACCCTCTAAAAGGAAAGGGTACGACACGCCTATCTTGTCTTCAGTCTCCCAAGTCGCATCTCCTTGATCATCTCCCCACTGGACTTTAACCAACTTGACCTCTCGGTTGCGTAATTTCTTGATATTTGATCCAAGGATGCATGTAGGAACTCGTCTAATCGTGGCATCTCGCTCTATTTCCACTTCTCTAAGCATGCTCGGCTCTACTACTTCCGCGGTACCAAGTAAACATTTTTACAAATGCGACACATGAAATACGTCATGAACACCACTAAGCTTCTTGGGAAACTTTACTCTGTAGGCTGTCTGTCCAATTCGCTCTGTAATGGGGAATGGCCCTACGAACGTTGGTGCCAATTTCCCTACAGACCCAAAACGAACTACATTCCTCAATGGTGATACTTTAATAAAGACCATGTCTCCAATACTGAATTCAAGATCGGTCCTTCTCTTATCAGCATATGACTTTTGTCGGTCCTGTGCTGTCTTCATGCGTCTTCGAATCAAGTCTATCTTCTCTGAAGTTTCCCTAATCATCTCGGGCCCAAGCAAAATCTTATCCGTAGATTCCCACCAACAAGTTGGTGATCGGCAAGGTCGCCCATATAGAGCTTCAAAAGGTGTCCTGCCAATACTAGTCTGATAGCTGTTGTTGTAGACGAACTCTACTAATGGAAGATGTTCCTCCCATGCCCCTCCAAAGTCCAAGATGCATAACCTCAAAAGATCTTCTAGAATCCAATTCACTCTTTTTGTTTGGTCGTCCGTCTGAGGGTGATAAGCGGTACTCAAACACAATTGCGTTCCTACCGCCTCTTGCAAGCTCTTCCGAAACTCACTAGTGAAAATGGGATCTCGATCACTCACAATGCTATAAGGTATACCGTGTAGACGAACTATCTATCGGAGATAAATAGATGCCAACGATGCCGCTGTTCTTCTACTCTTAACGGGAATGAAATGAGCGCTCTTGGTAAGTCTATCTACTACTACCCAAATCCCCGTATTACCCTTCCTTGACCTCGACAATGCATCGACGAAATCCATGGAAACACTTTCCCATTTCCACTGTGGGACCTCTAAGCAAACCACCAGGCTTCTTTTGCTCAGCCTTGACTTGCTGGCACACTAAGCATCTAGAAACGAACTCAGCCACATCCTTCTTCATTCCGGCCCAAAAGAAAACTCGCTTCATGTCCCTATACATCTTGTCACCACCAGGATGTATGGTCAGCTTAGAACGATGTGCTTCTTCAAGGATTGCCTTTCTCAAACTCTCGTCTTAAGATACGCAAAATCTCCCATCCCTATGCAACCAACCTTTGTCATCGATAGTATACCTACCAAGATGGCTCGAAGACTCCCCTCTGATAAGCTGGTCTACTATCTCTATCAACTGTGGGTCATCTCGTTGTGCCGCACCTATCTGTCCCAAAAGCGTAGGCCGTACCTCTAATGATGCCAACAAACTGGGTACATAATCGACAGAGGGTCTAAAGTCAAAGGTAGAGATATACTCTAAACTCTGCCGCTCGACAAACAAAGGAATCATAGTCAACTTCTTTCTACTCAAGGCGTCAGCTACAACGTCACCCTTGCTAGGGTATATGCAATCTCAAAATCGTAGGATGCTAAGAACTTCATCCACCTTCGTTGCCTTAAGTTTAAATCTTTTTGGGAGAACAAGTACTTTAGTGACTTATGGTCTGTATACAACTCAAACCTCTCACCAAGCAAGTGATGGCGCTAAGACTTAAGCGCAAAAACTATGGCAGCCAATTCTAAGTCGTGGGTAGGGTAATTCTTCTCATGGGCTTTTAACTGCCTTCCACCATAGCATATCACCCTTCCCTCTTGCATCAAAACGGCGTCAAGCCCTGTCCTGCAAGCATCGGTATACACTGTGAACGGTTTACTCCCATCAGGCAAAACCAAAATTGGAGCTGTCGTCAATGACCTCTTCAAATGTTGGAAAGCATCGTCACAGTCAACATCCCAAGAAAAGGTCAAATTCTTTTTTGTCAGTCGTGTACGTGGGGCTGATATCTTGGCGAAGTCCTTGATGAATTTTCTGTAATAGCCCGCTAAACCAAGAAAACTTCTTAATTCTGTTGCATTCTTAGGAACCTTCCAATCTTGGATTGCTACCACCTTCACGCGATCCACATCTATCCCTTCCTTGGAGATCACGTGTCCTAAGAACCTCACTTCCTTCCTCTAAAAATGACATTTGGAGAACTTAGCTTTAAGTTGATGTGCTCGAAGGGTCTCTAAGACTTCCCTAAGATGTAGGGCATGCTCTTCCTTGCTTCTTGAAAATATCAAAATATCATCCACAAAGACCACCACAAACTTGTTTAGAAACTCCCTAAACACCCTACTCATCAAGTCTACGAAATATGCGGGTGCATTTGTCAAACCAAAAGGCATGATAAGCCACTCGAAGAAACCGTCGGGAGTCCTAAAAGCAATCTTATCTATACTATCCTCAACTACCCTCAATTGATGAAATCTTGTAGCTAAGTCCAACTGCGAGAAAACTGAAGCACCAACCAACTGATCGAACAAATCATCTAACCTCGGCAATGGGTGTCTGTTCATCTTCGTGATCTTATTCAGCTCCCTATAGTCCACGCACAATCTAAGTGAACCATCAGCCTTTGTAGCAAAGACAACTGGAGCACCCCACTCCGAGATACTTCTTCTTATGAACCCTTTCTCAAGCAACTCTTTCACTTGTTTACTAAGCTCCCTCCTTTCTCTTGGAGCCATGTGGCGCACAGGCAATGCAACTAGCTTTGCATTGTCCACCAAGTATATGCAGAAATCTATCTCGCGTTTTGGAGGTAAGCCCCTAACCTCCTCAAAGACATATGCATACTCACGAACTACTCGAACAGATTGCAAATCATCAATAGATGTGTCAAGATATTCTAGTTAGCTAAGCATAACAGGACCCTTAGGGTCGCATGAGATATCGAGAGTATTACCAAAACTAGTCAACAGTCTAACTACCCTCTTTTCACAGTCGACAATAGCACCATACCTGGCTAGCCAATCCATTCCTAGAATCAACCCATAGCCCGTGAAACCAAGCACATAGGCGTTGCATTCGAACTCAACGCCATTCACATATATTCTCAAATCCCGACATAACATAGAAAGATGAGCCGTACCCCCAATAGGATTTGAGAAAACGACGGGATCCACTACTATACTAGTATCTAGGTGCAGAGACTCAACAACAGAAGCAGATATAAACGAATGTGAAGCGCCAGAATCAAACAAAGTACGTACAAGATGATCGAAGAGGAAAATCAAACTTTCAACAGAAATGTTTCTACCTCTCTCTTGCGTAGCTGCCATAAGAGCATGAACCTGCCCTCCAGAAGTAGATCATGTCCTCTGTCCTTGCCTCCTTGGGCAGTTCTTAATCATATGGCTTGCCTCACCACATTGGAAGCAACCAGTCTTTTTTGCCTTCTTCTTTCTACAATCTTTAGCTATATGACCTGGTATACCACAGAAATGGCACTTCCTTTTATCTCGGGGTTTCCCACTCTTCTTAGGATCCACTTTCTTGTCCCGTGCCTTATCTACCTTAGCACCTTTCTCTTCTTCATGCATCAGTGCCATGTCAACAAGTTTCTCGAAAGTAGCCCCCATAGGAATGTGGGATATAGCCAACCCGTGTAATGGTTCATTCAGACCCTTGGAAAATCTCAAAGCCGTCTTATGTGGTGTATTAACTAATTCCATACCAAACCTTTCTAACTGGTTAAACTTGTTGACGTACTCCTTCACAGATAAATTCCCTTGTTTAAAAGCCAAGAACCTCTCCATGTATAAACTCTCCTCCGCTTGTGAAAGAAATTTCAACTCGAACCTTCGTCTAAAGTCTATCCGTGTCTCCACTGGACGTCCTCCACTAGTTACTTCCCACCAAAAGGAAGCTTCGTCCTTCATCAACCAAGCAGCTAGCTGAACTTTCCTTCCATCGTCTATCTCAAAGGTACCAAACAAGTCCTCCACTTCCTTGAGCCAATTCTGAGCCTCAACAAATGTCTTAGTCCCATGAAACGGCTTTCCTCCCATCGCACGGATGTCTTTACATATCTTAGAAAAAGCGTCTACACGGGGAGGAGGAGGAGGAGCAGCAACAGGGGGAGGAGGAACGTCTGCTAGGCCTGCGACAATAGCCCTAGCCTCTAGATACCTTCTGAACCAACCTGGTATCTGTACACCCTCGGGTATAATGGGTTCCCCAGACATGATGAAAGTAAAAAGGAAGAGATTCAAAACAGAGAATTGAAGGATAAATATATGGCTTTTGGGGCTATGTTATTCATAATAAACTTTTCTTTTTAAAAAAATGCTTTTGGAAATGGTTTTCAAAATCTCTTATCTGTCCTGGTAACCTTCAGATCTGGTACCACGTGTAACACCCTACGTCCATTAATGTCACTCACTAAGGGAATGCATTAACTTTCATGGAGTATTATAAGAGTGTAGAACAGAATATCACAAGACAGATATATAAAATGGTACTTAAGAAAAATCAAAATTTATTCATTGCAGCGGAAAAGCAAAACATGTTTGGTTACAACATCAAAACCACATACTAGAGTCAAGTACATAAATTTCCATCTTGTACAAAATTATTATCAAAGTATATAAAAGTAAAACCATAATCCCACTCCAAATAGCCATAATGAAAAAGAGATAAAGTTGAGCATTACTTTCAACACTTCCAAGCGCTTCCAGAAGAAAGAAATCCGAGTCAAGTTTCAGCGTTTCCTCCCTGAGAACCTGGGGGGGGGGGGGGGGGGACGGAAGAAAAAGAGGCAAAAACAAAAAGCTCAGACATAAAGCCTGGCGAGTCCAGTTACTTTTAGTATGAAAATAAGTAAAGCAATTGACAGGAATAAACAGGATGGAAAGTATAACCATGACATAAGGTAAAGCTGGATAACAGGATGAATATAAAGGAATGTCTAGTACGCTTCCCAGATTTCTTACTTAATTTAATTCTCTACACCACCTACTAGTAATTCTTAATGAAATGATCCCAACCCCGCATTTGGTAGCCCTCAGGCGTAACATTTAGTAAGATGTATCTGCCCCCATACAATCCTTAAAAGCCTACTTACCTATAATAGATACTAGATGTCCCCACACTACCCCTAATCGATCGACTCCCTAACTTGTAGATACCTGTCCGGGTCCCAGCTTAGGGTGTATCAGTCCCTAAGTGGTAACCCGTGGTTGCACAACTTTATACCTACTAATGTACAGTGGCTAAATCTTCCAATGTCGGGAACACCTTGTGCACGCTTAATGAACCCGTCGGAACCTGCACTGCTATACCCTCGCTCTTATTTGACCGCTTATAATAAGTCTAGTAAGCGTGCCCCAACCCTGCCTAGCTCAGGGTTCCCGATACCTTTGAGTGGGTTACTGCCTGAAAAGGGTCCCTACCGCTACTAGGTTTTTCCCAGGGGTTATCCTAACCCAACCTATATTGGTTAAGTGTTGTCTATCCGCCCAGTTGACTTAACCCCATCCACTTATCAAATCAATATGTATTATTGGTTAAGCTTGCCTTAACCCTATCCACTTTGTTCATGTAATATTGGTTAAGTTGTCATCTCACACAGGTTAACTTAACCACACCCACCTAACATGTTTTAGGTATCATATTCATCTTTGATCATCATTAATTAGTTATTAATGCACAGACCTCTCACATTAAGTCGATGGCTTGTGGCTGCTGGATGTGCCAGGCGGTTCTTGGCAGACTTCTACCACAAGTCAGACTTAACCTCGTGTCTAGGCATCTTTTAATTAAGCCTACGACCTCTCACATTAGACTGGCCGTCTGCGGTTGCTGGTTAGGTCGGTTGGTTCCTGACAGGCTTCAACCGCAAACAGAGTCTAACCTCATGTCTAGGCATTCTTATCTTAGCCAATTTATTTATTTGCAGTTTATGCCAATTTCAGGTTAATTATGCCAATTACCCAAAATCCCCAATTTCTTATCATGTCCAAAATTTAACATTAATCATGCCCAAATCAACCCAACATATATTATGCCATATTTCCCAACGTTCCCTAGATTACCATTTGTACATTCATCTCTACGAGATTAGGCCTAGGCTCGAAAGTAGCCTGGCTATAAAAATAAAAAGGGAAGGAGGAAGGGAAGAGATACATAACAGATATAATAATAACAACAAAATAGGCATAAGGATAAACTGATCATAAAGGTATGATAAAACTGATAAAACTGATGATAATATCAACATGGGCATATAAGAATCATGAATCTGATATATAGGCTAAGATATAACTGATGAGATTAGATCTTATTATCATTTTTAATTTCCAACTCCAATTTTCAACATGTCAGAATTGCTTTTGTATTATTTAAATCTAAAAATAATCAATGGACTCACTGAGATTGTATTTAGGAAGAGAATAGTTCTAAATTCTGAATTTGATTAGCTAAACCGTTGTAGAATTTGATTCTTATCTTCCAATTTGAATACTCCTATTTCTGATTTTCTTTGGAGAAGAGAAGAGAGGCTAGTTTTAATTTAGATTAGGGCAGCATGGAGGCGCCATGGATTATTGTAATGAAATTAGTGTTAGGTTTAAGTGTGTTTTTATAGATGTATTAGGTGAATTAGGGACTTTAAATTTGATTAGAGATCATCAGAACCACACAGCTCAAAAGACACGTCATCCAGCCAATCCTCGAAGGACACGTCATCAGAGAACTCTCCAGAATTTTGTGCAGATTTTGCCTTGGCATGGGCGCACTTCCCAAGTGCGCCAGTGCATTTTTTTTGGCGCACTTCAAGTGCGCAAGTTATCCCAGCCTATTTTCTGATTTTTCTGCCCAACTTCTATTGTCCATAACTTCCTCATGCAATATCCGTTTTACGCAAACTCGGACTCTATCTCAAGCAGAATTCCGAGACGAACGCAATGACGTAAACCGTTTCACCTAATTCTTCTTTTAAAAATTAATTATACTTTAATTATCTCTTATGTCATGCTTTAAAATTACGGGGTGTTACAATAAACGAATACAGCATAAAGGGATACAACCTAAGACATACTATCCATTTGCAAGTCCGTTTTGGGTCTGAACGAAACTGGGGGTGCCTTATTCCTCGTCCCAAATGTCCAATACAGGAGAGATGCCCTCGCATATCTGGACAATCAACAAGTACGTCCGGACCACTACCACTATAACCCATTCATGAGAGCTAACCAATCCAAGGCATCAGTAGTAATCCATTCGATGTGAAGATCGTCGGTCTTGCACCGTCTTCAATATCCTCGACTTTTAATCGTTGTATCAGTTATTCAAAATGGGTTAAGCCCAGTCTTTCCTAATAACTCGTGTATCTTAAAATCAAGTGCTATAATAACACATCATATGCCTCATTCCAATCCGGAATATTCTTTTATTCAAATATTCTTGGAAATCATTTCAAAAGATTTTTAATATCTTTTCTCAACTTAAACCAAATTAAGGTTTATCAACTAGTCGGGATTAACTAAACTTACCGAAGTAATCATTTATTTTATAATCCCAATCCCAATCTATTCATCCCATGGAGCAAAACTGGCAGTACTCCATATCTAATACCCAGTGTGTTATCGGCAAATTTAATTACCATTTCTCGTTCAAATCTAATTAAAGATTTAACTATCTAATGGAGTAAAATTGGTGGAACTCCATTTCGAATATTTCTTGAATTCGGTAAATTTAATTACCATATTCACATTTCAATCTAATTAAAGATTCATTAAAACTCTTCTTAGTTTTAATCTTTAAAAACCATTACTTAATGATTATTCAACTTTTGGAAATTTGTACCGTCTTTAACTGGGTTAAAGAACTAATGTTATTTAAAACATCGTCCACGATAAACCCAAAATCATCTTCTATTAACTATGGAATCTTCATGGAAAACAGATCAATATATAACCGATATAAATTTCCCATATCCGACTAATAATGTAACAACCCGGAAAATCAAAACATTTTCTTTTATTTTGGCTATTTTAATGAATTTTGGATAATTAAAATGATTTATTTCAAATAATAACAACTAGAAATTTATTTTGAATAGAATTAGAACATATAAATTTATTTAAATCGAAGTAAGAATATAAATATTTATTTTAATTATAAAAGGAATTGGAAATGGCGCGGTAATTTGAAAATTCGATTTCAAATTTCAAATGAATATACATGATTCAAAATAAATCGGATTTCATTAAAACCAGAAATATTTGAATCTGTTTTAAAATATCTTTCTAACGAATATGAAAAATCCAGATTTCATAGCAGGAATAAAAAGTTATGCCCAGTTGAAGATTCAGAATAGTCGCTATGGAATTTTATATAATATATTGCCCTTAAAAATAGCGATTTTGCAAGCGACCTCCTTTTTCGATGAGACCACTTTTGTTAGATCCGGAATGTTAAATTATTTCTTGATTCCAGTTTTCATAATTTTTGGAATCAAAATGTGAGCGTGGCAAAAGAAAACGTGTTTGGCAATTTCAGTTTGAATTTGGTCGACTGAAAAATGACCGTTTTTCAAACGGTCTCCAGATTCTATGAAATTTGGTTTATTAGGACCATATTGTCAAAATATGGCTAGATTTATTTTTCTGAAATTTTTGGAGTCAGTATGTAGCCGCGGTAAATTAAAATGTACGTTAAAATCAATTTTGAACGTTATATTAATTTATATTTTAATTTTTATGAAAACTGGGCATAACAGTCGAAATGGCTTACGAGACATATCCCATTGTGTTCGGAATGGGGTATTTAGCTAGGGGCGACAGTCGTTGGGTTCAATTTCGAGTTCGAATTTGAAGTCAACCTTTATGAAATTAAAATAGTATAATAAAATAAATATGTATTCATTTTCTCTTAAGCTCCAGTTCATTCACTCAGGAATAAATCATGCCCCTTTTTAATTCCCCCCTCCCCACCCCCTTCCCTCCATCGCCCCAGATTTTCACCGCCGCCACCGTTCCTGGAGCCGCCGCGTCACAGCCGCCATTTTCCCCCGCCTCCGTGCCAGCCCAGCCACCTCCCCCTCCACCGTCGAGCCCCCTTCCTCCTCCTCCCTCTCCAAATCGTGCAAACCCAAAACCTTTCACAAAAATCGTGCTGCAACCCCCTGTTCTGCCACCTAATAAGACCGCCACCCCCTGACCCATCACCAGACCTCGAGCCCCCTTCCTCCTTTCGAACAACGAAACCCCGCCCCAAATTGAAGAAACTGCGAGCTCCACCATCGCCTAGGCTCAGCAAGCCCAGTCCGCTCCAGTTCGACACTGTTGATGAATGACAGTGAGCATTCTTTATGTAATTAGTTTATTCAATTAGTAATTAAGTAATTTTTCAATTTAAAAATAAATAAATATGGTTAGAAGAAATAAAAATACGATTTTTATGTGTTTAGGTTTGAAATAAAAATACGATTTTTATGTGTTTAGATTAGAAATAAAAATACGATTTTTATGTTTTTAGATTTGAAATGAAAATATTATTTTTATGTGTTCAGATTTGAAATAAAAATACGATTTTTATGTATATAGATTTGAGATAAAAATATGATTTTTATTATCTAGAGAGCAAAATAAAAATTTAATTTTTATTATATGAACATTGCTATAAAGATTTGATTTTTATAAGTGAAAAGATTTGATTTTTATTTAGAAAAGATTTGATTTTTATTTATAAAAAGAAGTGATTTTTGTTATAGAAAAGTATGATTTTTAAAAATAGAAAAGTATGATTTTTTAAAAATAGTAAGGTATGATTTTTAAAAATGAAATGGTAAGAAATAACATATAAAAATTGGATTTTTATTTATTTGAATGGCATATAAAAATATGATTTTTATTGTTTAAATGGTAAGATAAAAATATAATATATATATATATATATTGCGTAGATAAAAATTTGATTTATATATATATATATATCGTAGATAAAAATTTGATATATATGTATATAATAGCAATATAAAAACATCATATTAAAAATGTGATTTTTATTTGAATAGAATAATAAAATTTGATTTTATTGTTTGAACGGCATTATAAAAATATAATGTTTAGAGATATAAAAATATAATTTTACTGAATTAAAAATATGATTTTTATTATATAAACATCATTATAAAAATATGATTATTACATATATAACGATGCAAAAATGTGATCTTTATATATATATATATAGCGATATACAAATGTGATCTTTCTTATATATATAGCGATATAAAAATGCAATTTTTAAACATATAAACATCATACTAAAAATGTGATTTTTACTATGAGCAGCGTGGAAAAGATTGTGTTGGAACTTCGGGCAAATCCAAACAGTTCAGAAATCCTGAAATAAAACTGGCGAAGTGGATCCCAAAGGTAAGAACTTCTCACTCTAATTTAATTTCTAGTTAAATATATATATAGGATGCAGACGGTGCTTAGTAGCACCCGATACCTTTGTTTGAAACCATGTTTGTTTGGTTGATTTGTTTATTTGTTTGAATTTGGTTTGGAAAGTGAAACGAATTGATTAGAATTTGGTTTGTATATGGCGCGAGCCATTATTAGGCGAGGGATAAGGCTAGACCTTATTCCGGTTCTAGTATCGCGTCGTTATGCTGCCGAAATTTTCTAAAAATGTTAGAATAATAAAAATATCATTTTTATTATATAAACGAACTGTATAAAATATTCATGAGTTGAAATAAATATTTTATAGTTAAAAATATAATTTTTAACGTGTATATGAATGAAAATAAATATTCATTTACAAATCGGATGATTTGTTTATGTACATACATTTGACTGATATTGATTGGGGCGATATATTTTACACATCGCCCAATTGTACAAATAATTATCAGTGTTTGTTGTTTGAAAACCCCACACGGGTACTAGGATGATATTGGACATACACTAGTCCCAATAATTAGTTGTATGTCAATCGATGGGTTGACAGACTGTTGTAAGCGTTAATTATTTATAATTAACGCTTATGCAGTTGTGTAACGCACTTTGGATGGTGGTTGACTGTGTTTGATTATCATTGTGTACATGCGTGTATGAAATCCATATAAATAAAATTATATAGTAATTGACTGTGTATGATTCCAATTTGGAAAGAACGAATATTTTTAAAATGACGAATAATGAATATTTTAAAATAACTAATATTTTAAAATAATATTCAGTAATGGGTCAAAATATGATTTTGACGTCCGATTTGGGATGGACACAGAAATATTGAAATATATGAAGCCGTGTTGATTAGATTAACGACATTTTGATGTGAACGATATTTATATCAATTTTATTCATTTTTATAATGAATATCGAAAAGGAAGTGATTCCAAAATCTAATGTTTTGAAAATACTATCATTTATATATTAATGATATGGAATATTCAATTTTGATTTGAAATTGAATATGAAGTTGAAATCATTTTGAAAACGAATTTAAAACGATTTATAAAATATGTTTTAAATGGAAATCGACATATAATATATATATATACTATATATATTTAATGGCCTGAATAAAATGCGCCGCGCCGCGGTAGTTTGCGAATTTCGACCATTGACTTCGAATTGACATTACGAGAGATCCGACCGTTGGATTCTCCTAAAACCAAAACCGTTGGGTTCGTATCGAAAAGAGCTTTCCAAAGAATATAAGGGATTTGAAATCTAACGGTTGCATTTGGAATCATGTCCAAATCAAATTTGGAAAAGGTCGATGTAAGTGCTGTTCGATGACCTTTCTGGAAATTGACTGTATGGGCCTTGATAAAATTATTAAAATACTAATAATTTGTGTAAAATCATAATAAATGATTTGGGAAGAATTTGGGTGAAAAATTCCACATTTGTAAGGAGAAAAATATTTTTTTTTATCAAAATGAACTAGTTATGAACTAGAAATATAATCCAATATTTTTAAATAAATAAATTGGATTAGAAATGGTTTTAAAAATAATCAGAATTTCCAATATATGAATTGGAAAGGATTTGAATCGAAATTATCTTTGGAATATTTCGATATTGGATTCTGTGATTATACAGATATTATGGAGAAATTTGGAAGATATATATCGTTATTCCCAATACGATATTTGTTGATTTCAGGATTTGAAATTGAATATAAGCCGATATAATTTCTATTCAGAGCCTTGTATTTAATATTGGATTGGATTTTGGGTTTTTCGTGAATGGTGTCTTCACTAACACTGTTCTTAAGCCCAGTTGAGAAAAGAATAAATCTTCTAATAAAGATTTAGTGAAGTCTTTCCAATTAATTAATATTTGATTGGAATTGAATAAAAGAATTGGATTTTGGGTTTGTCGTGAATGGTGTCTTAAATAATGACATTTGTTATTAAACCCCATGTGAAAAGAATAAATCTTTTAATCTTTCCAGTTAATTAACATTTAATTGGAATAAAATGGAATGTGAATTGTGTTTATTGTGAACTGTGTTTTAACAACATTCGTTCTTTAACCCGATTTACAGCGAAATGTGATTTGGAATTTATAAATCATTTTATTAAGATTTAACGGAAAAATTCCAAAGTAAAGTTTTCCAATTTAATACATTAATTTGGAATTGAATGGAATTCGATTTGATAATAATCGAAATGAGCTTCTGTGGAGGAAGACTGTTAATATATATGGATTTAAAAGGCTTTGTCGTTATTCCATTTATATTATTATTCAGATACGGAAATTGATATCAATTATATAGTGATCTGTTTTCCATGAAGATTCCATAATTAATGGAATGTGATTTGGGTTTATCGTGAACTGTGTTTTAAATGACATTAGTTCTTTAACCCAATTAAAGACAAGATTACGTGTCTAACATTATATTTCAAACTGTATGGTTGATCTCTGCTAAATATATATCTGTTTGGTGGCGGAGAATTTCTTCTCCTACTTAACACCCTTCTCTTAGACGTACGAGCTCAGAGGTTATATATAGGCAGAAATCAATAGTACGGTGTAGATTGTCGATGCGACATGTTTGATTTTCCAAAGTTAAATAATCTTTAATATTGATTTTTGGAAAGATTAAAACTAAGTGGAGTTTTAATGAATCTTTAATTAGATTGAAATGCAAATTGATAATTTAAATTATCAAATTTGGGAAATGATCGAGAATGGAGTATCACCAGTTTTGCTCCAAGCGATAGTTAAATCTTTAAATTAGATTTGAACGTGAAATATTAATTAAATTTACCAATAACACCGAGGGTGTTAGATATGGAGTATTACCAGTTTTGCTCCATGGGATGAATAGGTTGGGATTGGGAAATTAAAACAATGATTACTTCGGTAAGGTTCGCCAATCCCGACTAGTTTGGATAAACCTTAATTTGGTTTGAATTAATTTCGAAAGGAAGATTAAAGAATAAATTTAAAGAATTTATCTTTGCTAAAATTAATAGGAACCTTTCCCAAAGGATATGAATATTTAAATAAAAGAATATTCAGAATTGGAATGAGGCGTATATTGTATTTTATAGCACTTGTTTATATATGCGCGAGTTATTCGGAAAGGCCTGGTTTATACACATTCCGAATAACTGATTCGACGATAAGTCGACGATGAAGATGGTGGTTGAAGACCGGAGATCTTCACATCGTTTGGACGATTACTGATGTCTTGATTGGGCTGTGCACCCAAGACAAGGTAATAAGTGGTGATCGTCCAGACATACTTGGAGATCGACCGGATATGCGAGGACCTCTCTCCTGTATTGGACATACGGGATGAGGAATAAGGTGCCTCCGGTTTCGTTCAGACCCAGAACGAACTTGTAAATGGATGTGTGTCTAACATTGGATTTTATTCTGTGTTGATTGATCTCTATTAAATATATATCTATTTGTAGGGCTGTATATCGGACAAGACAGTCCGTTGTCCGGCTCGGTCCGAAGCTATAAGGTGTCCGGTCCATGTCCGTCCGATTTTCTTATAGGACAGAGCTTGGACACGCCAGTGTTAGGTATGATCTAAAATGTTCGATGTTTTTCTATTATCAAAGGCTATATTGGACAGGACATTCCGTTTTCCGTCTCGGTCCGAGGCTATATGATGTCTGGTCCGTGTCCGTCCGAATTCTTATAGGACAGAGCTTGGACACACCTCCGTCCGGTCCGGTCCGACCCGTTTACACCCCTATCTGTTTGGCAGTGGAGAATTTATTCTCTTGGTTAACACCCTTCTCTGAGACGTACGAGCTCAAAGTTTATATATCGATAGATATCAGTCGCATGGCGTGAATTGCCTTTGTGGCATGTTGAGATGCAAATGATCAAGGCTTCTGTTGAAAAGCAAAGTCTTATGGTTGATGAACAAAGCACGACTTTAATATAGCATAGCTTTGTGTAGCATTAATTTGCAAGCCTCACACCCCGGTATGAACCAGAAACGGGAGAGGACAGCAGCGAGGACAGGGCGTTCCCTTCTAGCTAGGAGTGGTGTCATGGTATGGAGCACAGACATTTTTACTTATGTGGATTGTTGTATACGACGTAGTTGTATACACAATTATATGATTTTTGTTTGATGATAACAACCAAATAAATATTATTTTAAATGTGTTTGTTACTGCATTGTTCTATATATACATCACAGATAGGAATATAATATTTATATTTAAATAGAATATGACTATACAGACATTCATATATTCATACAGTAATTTATTTAAATTAAACATTATATTTCAAACGTTCAAACAACACAACTATTTATATCTCCACAATTTATTCAATTCATATGAGATTGTACTTGTAAATAAACTGAATACGATAGACAAGTTTGTTTGACAACAATAAAATAATATTGTATTTCAATCAAATTTGTTTATTACATATAATCAGTACAATTCTCTCACAGCTCCTCACTACAGTTCATCACTCAGTACATTTTCATATACACTACACTCAGTTTACAGACTCACTCATACATAGATATTCTTATATATTTTTCTCTGTCATCTTCAATCTTTTGTCTTCACAGCTTTCAGTCAGTCCTGTCTTCATACCTGTCACAAATAGGAAAACACACATAGTAGATTGCAACAAAAATAAAATTAAATACAAGCAAATAAAATTTTATTTTTAAATTTTATTTGTCTTAGAATTTCGGTGTGTTTCTCATCATTTTTCTAGACTTGGTCTGATATTCTGTGACAGAAAAATTGTCTGATGGCTGCATGTAAACACGTGTATAAATATACACGTGTGCACTACCTCGCCAATACAGTGAGCAACTGAGGAACAGCTGCGAGGACCAACTCGACTCAGTGCTACAACAAACATTCAAGTGAAAGTTCAACACAGCTCAAACATGGTTCAAATCAAAGCAGCAATGAAAGTGGTCGAGTATGTCATCTAACAAGTCAAAGCAGCATATATATGGTAATGTACACATAAGTACATATGTTCATTCATGGCCAAGTTACACTGGAGAAATGCACACAGCAAAGTGATGGTTAAAGTATTCATAGAGCAAACATGAAGGTTGAAGCAATTCATGACAAAACTATTATGCATATATGGCAAGAATTTCAAGTGCAAATAGCAGCAACTCAAGTATAGATATGGCAATATTGATACATGAATGGTGCATGACTAATCTACACAACATACAAATCAGTTCATATCAGTATTGAATATGGAGCATTTTTTTAAATTAATGGAGTTACAGCTATATGAAGTGTTCAAATATATATTGCATATTTACGAGACAACAGCAATGTTTAAGAAGATCAAATCATAATACAACAAGGGAGTTCAGGTTCAAAGCAAATCAGTTTATACAAATGTGAGAGCAAGTTAGTCGAGTTAAGAGATTCAAGTATGCATGTGAAACAAGGTTCACAATGGCTCGAGCAAGTTCAGATAGAAATGACTTTTGTATTTCAGCGTGGACATGCAAGTGTGTAGTAGTGCATCAGGAAAGTATGGGTCAGCAGTGTCATAAGTGAATACATATACACAACAATAAAGTGATGTATGAATATGTAATGCACACGTAGACTGCATTCATACAGCCAAGAGTCAAGACATGTTAAACAAATGAACAAGAGAAGTTCAAACATAAGTATTCAAAGTTCAAGTGCAATTCGACTGGTCAGTGAAACAGTGACAAAACATGTCAAGAAAGGAAATCATCAATACTCTTAGTTCATAGATGAAAATGAATTCGACCAGGGTCTGTTTAAACCAACAAGAAAGCAAAATTCTTTTCCAGAAATATAAACATGGGAGTTTCTTAATCGATACTTATAGCAAGAAGGACTCGATCAAAATTCCAGAAGCCACCGAGGTTATTTCCGGAAAAATAAATAAATTCACAGCATTTTTTTATGGATATTTTTCATGGAAGAAGACACGCGATTTCAAAGTCAAGATCCAACAATATAGTCAATAAAGTCTATACGTAATATTTCCAGGAAATTGAATTTACAAATTTGTTTTTATATCGAGCTTTATTTTAGAAGAAAGACTCAATCAAAGTCTAGAGGCCTCACGCAAATTAGTTCCAAAAATTAAGGGAGTAACACAAAGCCATGTATCTAAAAAGCCCCAAAAATTCATGGATACATCACGACTGAATCTAATATAAAATCAGAGAATATCTCGGATCTTAAATCCTATTTAAAAACACCAATTCATCACTGGCCAGAATCATCCAAGCTCGAACAAAAAAATTCAAGCAAAATCTGAATTGAAAATCCATATCGAAAATAGAAATTAGTTGGATCGGAATCAAGCTTCTTCAATTTAACTAGAGAAGATTGCAATTGGAAATCGAAGGACATCAGAGACAAGAGCAGTTGTCTTGAATCAGCGAATTGGAACCCTAGATCATCATCGCCATATTTGTTTCCATAAGCCAGAAGAAAACCCTAGGCCGCCATTTTATTTCCAAATAAACAAAGTAATCGGGCCAAAAGTGAAGTAGTGAAGCAAGCATAAAGGGGCCGGCCAAGATTTTAAAAGGGACAAGGATTTAAAGTGTTTTTTTTTAATAAATTAAACTTAGGGTTTTTATATTTGTTCTTAAGTTTTTTTTATTGTTTGTTTTTTATTCGTTTCAATTTGTAATCAGTCTAGAGTTTTCTAGTTTGTCTCTAAAACTAGGGAGAAGAATTACGGGATTTGTATTTCGGGGAAATATGGTTTCGGGGATAGAAACCAGTGCAGGGTTTTGAGCGTAGGGTTAAGAACAGTTGGGAGCGAGTGTCGCGATTTTACAGGGGATTGTAAGCGTAGAGATTGTTTTAACTCCTAGTAGAAACCTTGGGGAATGCAGCAGTAGGCAAGGTTTTGCCGAAGCGGGGTATATCTATGTGTTATTTATTTTCAGCATTTATTCTGATTATTATTTGTGTTGTTATTATTTAATTACTCAGCAAAAATCTGCAATAAACCCTATTCACCCCCCCTCTAAGGTTAATTTAGATCCTACAAGTGGTATCAGAGCAGGTGTTTTTTATTTTATTTTAACTCTAGAGTCATGAATCTGTCTAATAACGCTTTTTCTGAGGGTCTGTCCATAGCTAGGCCACCAATGTTTAATGGAACTGATTATGCCTATTAGAAAGCTAGGATAAAAATTTATTTGAATTCAGTCAATTAATGTGTGTGGGATATTATTGAAACGGGTTATAGATCCCCTACTGTTACTGTTAATGGTGTTGAAATTCCTAAATCAAAAGACAGGTGGGATGCTAATGATAAAAAATTATTTTCATCTAATTCCAAAGCAATGAATGCTTTAATCTATGCTCTTGATAAAACTAAATTTAATCGAATTTCTTATTTAAAACTGCATAGGAAATATGGCATACGTTGGAGGTCACAACGAAGGATCATCTCAAGTTAAGGAAACTCGTCTCGCTCTACAGCAATGAATATGAAAATTTCTCTATGCAAAAGGATGAAGATATAGAAGAGTTGTATGGATGCTTCTCGTCACTAGTCTATAATGCAAAAGCTCCTGGCAAAACTTATACCGAAGTAGAATTGATCAGAAAAATATTGAGAGTGCTACCGATGAACTTTGAAGCTAAGGTAACGGCAATTCAAGAATCAAAAGATCTGAATAAAGTAAGCATGGAAGAGTTGATCGGAAATCTGATTACTTACGAGATGGAGTTAAAAGCAAGAGAAGAACGAAAGAATTCTAAATCAAAGAAAAAGATGATCGCTCTAAATAATGTTGTTGAAAGTGATGATGAAGATCCCACTGAAGAGCTAGGCATGGTTTTGAGAAAGTGGGCCAAAGGAAATTACAAATCACATAAGAAAATTTCAAAAACTAACAAGTTCGAAAGTTCAGACGATGAAGTGTTTTGCTACAACTGCAAGAAACCTGGACATATCAAACCAAATCGCCCACAGCTTAAAAATGAAAAGAAGAAGTTCAGAAAAAAGAAGAAAGCTTTTGCTGCTACATGGGATGACGAGGAAGGAGAAGAAGTTTCTGAAAGTGATGAAGAGGAAGCTAATTTGTGCCTTATGGCTCAATCTGATTCGGAAAGTAGTGAAGAGGATTCAAGTGAGGTATCGAATTTTACTTATAAAGATTTAATTTTAATGTGTCACGATCTCACAAAAACCGTTGATTCTCTTGAACTAAAAGTTAAGAAATTGAAATCTGATAGGTCAAAACTAGTTCAAGAAAATAACAGTTTAGAAAGAAAACTTGAAAAAGTTAAGAATTCACCATTTTCAGAATGCGAAAAATGTCAATTTTTGAATAATGATCCTTTGAAATTCAAAACTAATTTGGAGTTACTTAAAAGTGAAAACGTGAGTTTGAAAAACGAAAATTGTTATTTTGAGAAGGAGATTGAAAAGCTTAGAGAATCTGAAAAACTTGAATTTGAAAAGCGAAAACAATTTGAAATTTAAATTTCTAAGTCCAATGCTAAAATCAAAGCACTTGAAAATGAAAATTTGGTTTAAAACAAACTGATGCTGAAAAGAGGAAAATCGCTATTAATCGTTGTTCAAATTTAATGAAAGAAAATAGCGAGCTTAAATTTAAAATTCAACGACTTGAGTCAACTTTGATTAAATTTTCTAAAGGAGAAAAATAGGTGAATATGTTGTTAAAAAACCAGTTTTTTGTGCAGAATAAAAAGGGACTTGGTTATGGATTTGTTCAAGTTGAAAAACAAAATTCTAGTGATTTTAAAAATCCTTTAAATTGCTTTAAAAACGATCGAATTGAAATTTTGAAATATAATAATTTCAAAGGGTTTTTAAATCATAAATGAAATAATAACTCATTTAAAAAAATTTTATTTAAACATGTTTGGATTCCAAAAAATAACAAAATGATTTTGAATAAGTCTAAACGAATTTGGGTTCCAAAGGGTACTGTAGTGGATAGTAATGGATTGTTATATAAACGAGTTTGGATACCAAAACGTGTAACGAAGATAAGAGTGGTAAAACAACTTTTGTTAGACCACTCGATCATATAAACATTTAGGTACCGAGGGAGGCTAAGAAACAACTATGCTTAAAAGAGATAAAATTCAAGTTGTTCCACTTTATTGAATTGTTTGAAGCTCCTTAGCCATAGATTTCTGAGATTGGAGATTCATTGGTTCACATCGATTATGGTAAGTCAGGTATGATCTCTAAACTCTTGTTTTTATTTTATTTGTTTTTAATTTTATTTTTTATGCTGACAGGGTCATAACATTTTGAGCACATCTCGAACACTGTAAATCGGAATTTTGAAATTTATGATGTTCTCGAATGCTAATGAAATTTCACACTTTTTTGCTGTTTTGAGTTTCTTCTTATTCATTTTTTTTTAAATATTGAAAAACTGAACTCAATACAGCGGACTACTTGAGAGCCATGATTAATTAGTTGTGAAAATTTCATTTTTTACTTGGCTTGATTTTGAAATCATTCATTTTTTATTGCTGAATTTCTTGGATTATAAAAAAACTTGATTTTTTTCTTAAGTGATTTCAAATAATTATCTTCAGATCTGATCGTTGAATGTTTCTTGTGCTTGTCTAAAAATTCTTTGAAAAGTTCACTTATGATGCTTGCTTTGAAAATGATCTTGTGTTGCTCTGATAAGGAAATTGATTTGATTCGTTTGAATATCTTGGTGACTGGACAATGAGTTGAAAAATCAGTGATTAAATGCCTTTAAATTCCATTGACAATTTGAATTTCACATACAAGAGTTTTAAAATTGTCTAGGAGCAATAAGTGTTAGAAATATTAGAAAATTCCATATTATGCTGATTGATTTTTGAAACTGACTTTCAACTTGCACTGATATTTTCAAAAACTCCTCTTGAAATTGATTTTTTCAATTTTAAAATTATTTTTGATTATTTATTCAAAAATTGAAATTGTTGATTAATTTGAACCGTTTTGTGACTCATCAAAATTATTAATAGATTTATGAAATTGTGATGAGTTATGACTATGGTATAATTTATAACTAGAGGAGATGTTATTTTAAATCTCATGATGATTGGACATATTTTATAATATCTTTGAATTAGAGCTTATTCCACGACCATCTTCTATGTCTATCATATTTCTGTCATCCATCAGGGTTTTATTTAATTTGGGGAGTTCTAATTATTCTTGGAAATAGAAATAAATAATAATAATAATAAAGAAAAATAAAAATAAATAAATAATTTATCCTTGGTATTCACTCCCATTTAAAAGTCCTCGCGGTTATGCGTGGGTGAATTACCTTAATCTCTATGTGCTTCCATTCTCACTTAAAAGACCTTTGGGCTGTGCATGGATGGAACTCATTAGAGAGGATAAAAGTTAAGTTACTACTAACCCCATTTAAAAGACCTTTTGGCTATGCGTGATTAGCAAGTGCTTAACACATTTTGAGCATTTTCAAAATCTTCAAAATTCATATTCAAATATTCAATTGTTATTGAACTCTCCTTATTCTATAAAATTCATCGTAAATCCATTCATTCTGAAAGTGAAATTTGCTTCGGATTTAAAGATTATTATGATTTTTGTTTGATTAAATGGAATTTGCGACATATATTCTCTCTCTTAATTTAATTTATATTTATGGTCTAAATTCATCACTGTTTCGATCTCTATTATTCTTTTGATGATAACAAAAGGGGGAGAATGGTCAAGATTTTGATTGATGAGTATTTAATTCAAAAATATTTTAAGAATGCAAATTAAATAACTAGAGAGAGAACAGTCAATTGGATTTCATCATTCATATTTTCCACATATATAGGGGGATTTCAGTTGTAGGTGGAGCTAACAAATAGTGGGAGTTCAATATTCAATGTCAAACACATTTATTGTGCTCAAAATCTTTTATTTGTTTGTCATCATGAAAAAGGGGAGATTTTTGTATATGACGTAGTTGTATACACAATTATATGATTTTTGTTTGATGATAACAACCATATAAATATTGTTTTAAATGTGTTTGTTATTGTACTGTTCTATATATACATCACAGACATGAATATAATATTTATATTTAAATAGAATACGACTGTATAGACATTCATATATTCATACAGTATTCTATTTAAATTAAATATTATATTTCAAACGTTCAAACAACACATCTATTTATAACTCCACTATTTATTCAATTAACATGAGATTGTACTTGTAAATAAACTGAATACGATAGACAAGTTTGTTTGACAACAATAAAATAATATTTTATTTCAATCAAATTTGTTTATTACATATAATCAGTACAATTCTCTCACAGCTCCTCACTATAGTACATCACTCAGTACATTTTCATATACACAACACTCAGTTTACAGACGCACTCATATACAGATATTCTTATATATTTTTCTCTGTTATCTTCAGTCTTCTGTCTTCACAGCTTTCAGTCAGTCCTGTCTTCATACCTGTCACAAATAGAAAAGCAAACACAGTAGACTGCAACAAAAATAAAATTAAATACAAGCAAATAAAAATTTATTTTTAAATTTTATTTGCCTCAGAATTTCGGTGTGTTTCTCATAATTTTTCTAGACTTGGTATGATATGCAGAGACAGAAAAAATTGTCTGATGGCTGCATGTACACACGTGTATAAATATACATGTATGCACTGCTTCGCCAATACAGCGACCAACCGAGGAGCCGACGCGAGGACCAACTCGACTCAGTGCTATAACAAACATTCAAGTGAAAGTTCAACACAACTCAAACATGGTTCAAATCAAAGCAGCAATGAATAGTGGTCGAGTATGTCATCTAACAAGTCAAAGCAACATATACATGGTAATGTGCACTAAGTACATATGTTCATTCATGGCCAAGTTACACTGGAGAAATGCACACAGCAAAGTGATGGTTAAAGTATTCATAGAGAAAACATGAAGGTTGAAGCAATTCGTGACAAAACTATTATGCATATATGGCAAGAATTTCAAGTGCAAATAGCAAAAACTAAAGTATGGATATGGCAATATTGATACATGAATGGTGCATGACTAATCTACACAGCATACAAATCAGCTCAGATCAATACTGAATATGGAGCATTTTTTTAATATGATGGAGTTACAGTTATATGGAGAGTTCAAATATATCATGCATATTTACGAGACAGCAGCAATGTACAAGAAGATCAAATCATAATACAACAAGACAGTTCAGGTTCAAAGGAAATCAGTTTATACAAATGTGAGAGCAAGCTAGTCGAGTAAAGAGATTCAAGTATGCATGTGAAACAGGGTTCACAATGGCTCGAGCAAGTTCAAACAGAAATGACTTTTGTATTTCAGCATGGACATGCAAGTATGTAGTAGTGCATCAGGAAAGTATGGGTCAGCAGTGTCACAAGTGAATACATATGCACAACAGTAAAGTGATGTATGAATATGTTATGCACAAGAAGACTGTATTCATACAGCCAAGAATCAAGACATGGCAAACAAATGAACAAGTGCAGTTCAAACATAAGTATTCAAAGTTCAAGTGCAATTCGACTGGTCAGTGAAACAGTGACAAAACATGTCAAGAAAGGAAATCATCAATACTTCTAGTTCATAGATGAAAATGAATTCGAACCAGGGTCTGTTTAAACCAACCATCAATCAAGGAAGCAAAATTCTTTTCTAGAAATATAAACATGGGAGTTTGTTAATCGATATTTATAGCAAGAATGACTCGATCAAAATTCCAGACCGAGGTTATTTCCAGAAAAATAAATAAATTTACAACATTTTTTTTATGGAAGAAGCCACGCGATTTCAAAGTCAAGATCCAACAATATAGTCAATAAAGTCTACACGCAATATTTCCAGGAAATTGAATTTATAGATTTGTTTTTATATCGAGATTTTTTTTATAAGAAAGACTCAATCAAAGTCCAGAAGCCTCACGCAAATTAGTTCCAGAAATTAAGGGAGTAACACAAAGCCGTGTATCTAAAAAGCCCCAAAAATTCACGGATATATCACGACTGAATCTAATGTGAAATCAGAGAATATCTCGGATCTTAAATCCTATTTAAAGACACCAATTTATCACTGGACAGAATCATCCAAGCTCGAACAAAAAATAAAAATCAAGCAAAATCTGAATTGAAAATCCATACCCGAAAACAGAAATTACTTGGATCGGAATCAAGCTTCTTCAATTCAACCAGAGAAGATTGCAATTAGAAATCGAAGGACATCAGAGAGGAGAGCGACTGTCTTGAATCAAATAATTGGAACCCAAGATCGCCATCGCCATATTTGTTTCCAAAAGCCAAAAGAAAACCTTAGGCCGCCATTTTATTTCCAACTGAACAAAGAGATCAGGCCAAAAGTGAAGTGGTGAAGCAAGTATAAAGGGGTCGGCCAAGATTTTAAAAGGGACAAGGATTAAAAGTGTTTTTTTAAATAAATTAAACCTAGGGTTTTTATATTTGTTCTTAAGTTTTTTTATTGTTTGTTTTTTATTCGTTTCAATTTGTAATCAGTCTAGAGTTTTCTAGTTTGTCTCTAAAACTAGGGAGACAAATTACGGGATTTGTAATTCGGGAAAATCTGGTTTTGGGGGATAGAAACCAATGCAGGGTTTTAAGCGTAGGGTTAAGAACAGTTGGGAGTGAGTGTTGCGAGTTTACAAGGGATTGTAAGCGTAGAGATTGTTTTAACTCCTGGTAGAAACCTTAGGGAATGCAGTAGTAGGCAAGGTTTTGCTGAAGCTGGGTATATCTGTATGTTATTTATTTTCAGCATTTATTCTGATTATTACATGTGTTGTTATTATTTAATTACTCAGCAAAAATCTGCGATAAACCTTACTCAACCCCCTCTAGGGTTAATTTAGATCCTACATGGATGATGGAAAGCGAGGCGCCTCGGATATATCGGTTACTACGAAGCCAATGGATATTGAGTCATCTGGCTCATTTACGCCCCATAGGGCGGGGAAACGCATGTTCAGGAATTATGAATCCACCTTGCACTTGGTATGGACCGACCCTGCATGTTACCCAGGGTTTCCCAGAGTGTGTAGTCCTGAGACATTGGCTAGAGTGTCTCGAAGCGGAAGGACGATCTCTAGTCTTGGTTCGTAGACGGAAATCCAATTTCCAATACGTGACATTTCGTTTTCGATTGTATATCCCAGTATGGCGACAAGATGGTACCCATGTCGCCTATGATTGATACATTTATATTTGAAGTTGTTTTATACACTATACACCTATAAAAGTATCAAATGATTTGTTTTAAACATACCAAGCATGTTTGGCAATTATAAGGGAAAATCCTATCTTCCAGCTTGCGTTGCATTGTGTAATGGGACCTGGGTCTTATAATAGCTTCATTTTTCTAAAAAGCATTGCATTGTTTGTTCTATGCACTGGTATTCTTAGGAGGAAACCCGTTCTGTGTTTACGCATGGTCCCTTGATTTACTTTATTTTTAGATTAAAGATTTAGTAACTGTTTTAGTTCTCATACCAGTCACATAACTGACCTAGAGTTTATTGTTTTAACCTAAACTCTGGGTGCCCCTATTTCCATAGGGAAGCTAGTAGTTTTGGTTTTGCAGATATTATGTTCACAGGATCCTGGTTTACGGCTGGAACTATACTCGGAAAGCTCTGTATCTGTGTACTTCTTTCAGTTGTGTTTTGTATTATTTTCCGTTGCTATGTAATGTATTTTAATCTCTGATATTTTACAATGTGTAATATTTATTCATACTTTGTTATATTCTTGTACTCTGATGTAAATTGTTGTATAAGCAATGAAATGTTCTTCTGTTTGCATTCTGATTTGTCGTGTTCTCTGACAATCTGTTCTTTCTCTTCTCTTCGGAGATCGGGGAAGTTTTGGTCGTTATAAATAATATAAATGGAATAACGGCAAAGCCTTTTATATTCCATATATAGTAACGGTCTTCATTCACAGAAGCTTTTCAATTATTACCGAATCAAATTCCATTCAATTCCAATTTAATATATTAAACTGGAAAACTTTACTTTGGAAAGTTCCATTAATCTTAATTAAAAGATTATGAATTCCAAATTATATCTTCACTGTTAATTGGGATAAAGAACAAATGTTATTTAAAACACCGTTCACGATAAACACAAAAATCCAATTTTAATTCAATTCCAATTAAATAGTAATTAATTGGTAGACTTCACTAAATCTTAATTAAAATATTTATTCTTTTCTCAATTGGGTTTAAGAACAGTGTTATTGAAGACACCATTCACGGCAAACCTAAAATCCAATTTGATAATAAATACAAGGCGCTGAATAGAAATTATATCGGCTTATATTCAATATCAAATTCTGAAACTAACAGATACCTTATTAGGAATAACGATATCTATATCTTCCAAATTCCTCAACAATAACCGTACAATTACGTAATCCAATATCAAAATATTCCAAAGATTATTTCCATTCAAATCCATTTGAATTTATATATATATTGGAAAATTCTGGTTATCTCAAAACCATTTCAATTTCTTTACTCAAGTTGGTAAACAACTTATTCTAATAAAAATATCTTTTATCTTTAAAAACATGGAATATTTCATCCAAACTCTTTCCAAGTCGTTTATTATGATTTTACATAATTTATTCATATTTTTACAGTCGGCTTCCAATATCTGTCACCGAACTGCATCCATAGCGATATTTTCCAAAATTGATTTGGACATATCATAAAATCTAACTGTTAGATTTCAAATCTCTTATCATCATTCGAAAGCTCTTTTCGATACAAACCCAAGTTCTGGTTTTAGGAGAACCCGATGGTCGGATCTCTCACTATGTTAATTCGAAGTTAGTGGTTGAAATTCACGAACGGTCACTGCGTGGCGCGTTCTATTCAGGCCATATAAATATATATAGTATATACATCATCGATTTCCAATTAAAAAGTATTTTATAAATCGTTTATAAATTCATTTTAAAACGATTTCAACTTCCTTTTCAATTTTAAATCAAAAAAATCAATATTATTATGATATCAAATATAATAATAATATTTTCAAAATATCTGATTTTGAAATCAAATCTTTTCGATATTCATTATAAAATGAATAAAATTGATAAACAAATATGTTCAAGTTAAAATGGCGTATATACTTAACTCGGCTTTCGTATTTCAGTATTTTCATGTCCATCCAAAATCGGACATTAAAATCATATTCTGAATCTTCACTGAATATTATTTTTAAAATATTCGTTATTTCTGAATTGGAATCAGACTTAATCAATTACCATATAATTTTATTTATATGGATTTCATACATCGCATGTATTCAAAAATAGTGATAAACAACTATTAAATATTCCATTCACAACCAGAGTGCAATTTACAACTGTATAAGTATTAAATAATTAAATTACGCTTATCACATTCTGTCGATCCATCGATTGACATATAATTAAATCCAAGGGAGATATGAATTAGTTATCATCCCCAGATCCGTATGGGGTTTTCAATCATCAACAAATAATTGGACGACGTGTAAAATTATCATCCCAATACCCATGTGGGGTTTCTATCATAACCCATGTGAACTTATGAAATGACCCAAACTCGCCCTTACGGGAAAGACTGGATTGAGTTAAGAATACGACAAATCAGAACACAAACAATAGAACACTTCATTGCTTATTACAAAAATTACAACAGAGTACAAGAATATATATGAATAAATAATATACATTAGAAAAATATTAGAGATTTAAATTACAAAGCAACGGAAAAATAATTCATAACACAGCCGAAAGAAATATACGGATACAATGCTTTCTGAATATAGCTCCAGCTGTAAATCCAGGATCCTGTGAGAATAATATCTACGAAACCAAAACCACTAACTGCCCGTGTGGAAAATATGGGCACATAGAGTTTAGGTTAAAACAATAAACTCCAGGTCAGTCATGTAAATGGTGTGAGAACTAAAAAGTTATTTAAAACTTTACTTTAAAAATAAAGTAAATCAAGGGACCACGCCGTATAACACGGAACAGGTTTTCTCCATACAATACCAGTGCATAAAACAAAGAGCGCTATTCTTCTTGGAAAAATTAAGCTATTATAAGACTCAGGTCCCATCACACAATGCAACGCAAGCCGGAGGATTGAATTTTCCCTTATAATAGCCAAACATGCTTGGTACGTCTAAAACAAATCATTTTGATATTACTATAAGTGTATAGTGTCAAAATCAACTTCAAATATAAATGTATCAATCATAGACGACATAGTACCTCATCTTACTATGTCGCCATACTAGTTCTGCAGTTAAAACCGAAATGTCATGTATTGGAAATTGGATTTCCGTCATGAGTCGAGGCAAGGGATGTACTCCTCGCCGATTCCGATCACCTCTAGCAAGATGACTCGGGATTCCCCATAGTGAACCCGTGGATCCTCCAAGGCCGGTCCTCCCTTACGTTTGAGGATTGGCAATTCCTGAACACATGTTTCCCAGTCCTATCGGACCTATCCATCAGCCCCGTAGTGACCGATATATCCGAGGCGCCTCGCTATTCATCTTCCACATAGGTAAAAATATAATAAATGTCTGGGCTCCATACCATGACACCACCCATAGCTAGAAGGAAACATCATGCACTCCTTGGGTCCCTTATCCCATTTTAGAATCATACCGAGGTGTGAGGCTCGCGATTTAACGCTACACACAAAGTTATGCTATTTAAAGCCGTGCTTTGATCATCAACCACAAGACTCTGCCTTTCAACAAAAGCCTTGATCATTTGCATCTCAGCATGCCACACTGAAAATTCACGCCATGCAACTGATGTCTATCAGTTCATAACCTCAACGCTCGTACGTCTCGAAGAAGCGTGGTAAGCAAGAGAATAAATTCTCTGCCACCAAACAGATATATACTTAATTGAGATCAATCAACATAGAATAAAATCCAATGTAAGACACACATCCATTTACTAGTTTGTTCTGGGTCTGAACGATACCGGAGGCACCATTTTCCTTGTTCCATATGTCCAATACAGGAGAGAGGTCCTCGCATATCCGGTCGATCTCCAAGTACGTCTGGACGAATACCAATTATTACCTTGTCTTGGGTGTACAACAAAATCAAGACATCGCCAATCATCCAAACGATGTGAAGAACTCCGATCTTCAACCACTGTCTTCGTCGTCGAATCAATTATTCAGAATGGGTATAAATCTGACCTTTTCGAATAATTCACGTATCCCATGGAGAAAAAATGGCAGTAATCCATATCTAACACCTACGGTGTTATCGGTAAAATTAATTACCATTTCTCGTTCAAATCTAATTAAAGAATTAACCATCGCTTGGAGTAAAACTAGTGGTACTCCATTCTCGATCATTTCCCAAATTTGATGATTTAAATTATCACATTCACATTTCCATCTAATTGAAGATTCATTAAAATTCTATTTAGTTTTAATCCTCCAAAATCATTATTAATGATTATTTAACTTTGGAAACACAAACATGCCACATCGACAATCTACACCGTACCATTGATTTCTGCCGATATATAACCTCTAAGCTCATACGGAGAAGGGTGTTAAGCAAGAGAATAAATTCTCCGTCACCAAACAGATATATATTTAGCATAGATCAACAATACAGTTCGAAGTATACGGTTAGACATGTAACCCTGTCTTTAACTGGTTAAAGAACCAATGTCATTTAAACACAGTTCACGATAAACCCAAAATCACATTCCATTAATTATTGAATTTTCACGCAAAACAGATCAATATATAATCGATATCAATTTCCGTATCCGACTAATAATATAAATGGAATAACGACAAAGTCTTTCAAATTCCATACATGTTAACAATCTTCCTCCACAGAATCTCACTTCGAATATTTCCAAATCGAATTCCAATTTATTTTATTAAATTGGAAAACTTTACTTTGGAAAATTCCATTAATGTTAATTAAAAGATTTATATATTCCAAATCACATTTCGCTGTTAATCGGATTAAAGAACAAATGTCGTTAAAAACACAGTTCACAATAAACCCAATTCACATTCCATTTTATTCCAATTACTAAATATAATTGGAAACTCTAATAATCTTAATTAAAAGATTTATTCTTTTCACACGGGGTTTAAGAACAGTGTTACTAAAGACACCATTCACGACAAACCCAAAATCCAATTTAATATTAAATACAAGGCTCTGAACAGAAATTATATTGGCTTATATTCAATATCAAATTCTGAAACCAACACATATCGTATGGGGAATAACGATATATATCTATCTTCCAAATTCCTCCACAATATCCGTATAGTCACGGAATCCAATATCGAAATCTCCTGAAGAAGATTTCTATTCAAATCCCTTCCAACAATATAAATGGAAAATTCTGGTTAGATTAAAACCATTTCAAATCCAATTTATTTATTTAAAAACGTTGGATTATCTTTCTAGTTAATAACTAGCTCATTTCGATAAAAATATATTTTTATCTTTTCAAATATGGAATTTTCATCCCAACCCTTTTCAAATCATTTATTATGATTTTACACAAATTATTAATATTTTTAATAATTTTATTAAGGCCCTTTCAGTCGATTTCCATAAACGGTCATCGAACTGCATTTACAGCGACCTTTTCCAAATTTGATTTGGATATAATTCCAAATCCAACCGTTAGATTTCAAATCTCTTGTATTCGTTGGAAATCTCTTTTCGATACGAACCCAACGGTATCGGTTTTAGAGAATCCGATGGTCGGATCTTCCATAATGTCAATTCGACGTCAATGGTCGAAATTTGCGAACGGTCGCGGCACGTTCTATTCAAGCCACTAATATAATATTTATATATATATGTATATATATAATATATATATATGTGTGTATATATATATCGTTCAAAACATATTTTATAAATTTGTTCTAAAACCGATTCCCACTTTTATTTCAATTTTAAATCAAAACTGAATACCCCTTATCATTATAATATTTAAATGATAATATTCAAAACATCATATTTTGAAATCATTTCCTTTTCGACATTCATTATGAAAATGATTAAAATCGATATAAATATCATTCACGTTAAAATGGTGCAAATCTAATCAACACAGCTTCACACTATAACAATCCGGATTTTCAGAACCAATTTAAAATCTTTATTTTAGCTAATTTAATGGATTTTGAATATTTAAAATGATTTATATTAAATAAAAACGATTTAAAATCTATTTTAAATGAAGTTAGAACGTATAAATTTATATTAATTATAAAACGAGCCTGAAATGGCGCAGTAGTTTGAAAATTCGATTTCAAATTTCAAATGAATGTACATGATTCAAAATAAATCGGATTTCAGTAAAACCAGAAATATTTAAATCTGTTTAATTATATCTTTCTAACGAATGTGAAAAATCCAGATTTCATAACGGGAATAAAAAGTTATGTTCAGTTTAAAATTCAAAATAGTCGCTATGGAATTTATATATAATATAGCCCTTAAAAGTAGCCATTTTGCAAATGACCTCCGTTTTCGATGAAACCACTTTTGTTGGATCCGGAATGTCAAATTATTGCTAGATTCCAATTTACATAATTTTTGAAATTGATATTGTAGCGTGGTGAATTTAAACGCGTTTGGTAATTTCAGTTTGAATTTAATCGACTGAAAATGACCATTTTTCAAATGGCCTCCATATTCGATGAAATTTGTTTTGTTAGGACCGTATCATCAAAACATAGCTAGATTTAATTTTTGGAATTTTTGGAATCAGTATGTGGCCCTGGTAGTTTATGATGTGCATTGAAATCAATTTTGAACATTATATTAATTTATATTTTAAATTTGATAAAAATGAATGAAACGGTTGAATTGGCTTACAGGACATATCTCATTGTGTCTGAAATAGGGGTATTTAGCTAGGAGCGACAGTTGTTGGGTTGGATTTGGAGCTCGTTGTGTTAAATAGTTATAGTTTGAATTAAATAATATTATAAATTATTGTATAAACCCTAGCTTTGGTCAAACCTTAGTCAAAGTATTCACCCAGTCTAAATTATCGTTGCCGCCTCCAATTCAGTCTCGACGAACAGAAACGTTCGATTTTCTTCCTCGATTCTTGCTTAATCCGGATAGAATTAAAACCCAATTCCAAAGAGAAATTTGTAGAGGGATATTAGATCTTTAATTCCATGCAAGTTGGATCGATTATCGTGCGGTATCTTCTTCAATATTTGCCCTTGAAGTGGGCTCATTCGTACGTGTTTTCACGGCCAGGGAAAGGGCCGAGCTTGGCGACACTCAAGGCGGAGTGAGGTGGTGCGAAGGTGCAGGCGGTGGTTATCTTTGATGGGGGTCTGTTGGCCCTGGTGGCGCGCAAGGAGGAGAGAGAAGAGGGGAAGGTGGGTTCGACGGGTTCTGGAAGAAAGGGTTTTAGAAGAAGACAGTGTAACTTTTTAAACTATGTAATTAGATTAATTAATTAAGGAAAAAATCTGTATTTTATATTTTATATACATAACAATGTTTTTAAAAATAGATTTTTTTTTTTACATAAGTATTATTGTTTCCAAAAGAGAATTTTTACATAAATATTATTGCTTTCAAAAGAGAATTTTTACATAAATATTATTGTTTTCAAAAGAGAATTTTACATAAATATTCTTGTTTACAAAAGAGAAATTTTACATAAATATTATTGTTTTCAAAATAGAATTTTTACTAAATAACATTGTAAATAAAAATATGATTTTTATAAAATAACTTTAACAAAAATATGAAAAATAGAAAAAGCATTAGTTTTTAAATATAAAATAGCATAGATTTTTAAAATAGAAAAAGCATTGTTTTTAAAATAAAAATTGCATGGTTTAAAAAATATAAATAAAATTGATTTCAAAATAAAAACATAGTATAAAAATGTGATTTTTATTATATACTGCATAATATAAAAATAGTATTTTTTTATCACATATAGAGTAATATAAAAATATGATTTTTATTATATATAGCATTATATAAAATTGTGATTTTTATTGTGTATGTAGCATTATTTAAAATGTGGTTTTTAAATACATATAGACCTTTATTAAAAATATGATTTTAAAAAAAATATAAAGCATTATTTTAAAATTTATATATAGCATTGCTTTTAAAAAATATAAATAACATGATTTTTAAAAGAAATAACACAGTGCAAAAATGTGATTTTTAATATATATATATAACTATGTAAAAATATGATTTTTAATATATATATCGCGTGAAACATATTGCGATGGAACCGACTGGAAGCAGAATGGAATCCAAACCGTTCAATTAAAGAATGACGGAGTGGAAACCAAAGGTGAGAACTCCTTCTCACTTCATTTATTTCACAGTTAAAAATATTTTACGTTGCAGACGGAGGTTAGAAGCCCCTGACACTATTTATTGTACAAACCATATTATGTGATTTGAGTTATATGGGGTTCAACACTCGAATTCACACAATCACATAAATTGAAAGCGATGTATGGATATTACCGACACACGGATTTCATACTCCATGAATAGCCAATTATGGCGCCGTAAATGGCATTTGGGGTAGTTGAGTATTTATTTATTTGAATGTTCTGCGTGATTTGATTATGATTGTAAAATTGCTTGTGGATTAATTGAGAATTGATTGGAATTGGTTTGTGTATGGTGCGAGCCAGTATTAGGCGAGGGATAAGGCTAGTCCTTATTCCGGTTTTAATATCGCGCCATTATGCTGCTACAATTTTCTGAAATGTGTTAGAAAAATTAATAGCTAGTTAAAAATATTATTTTAACATATATATGAGATATATAAAATGTCTAGGTTATGGAATAAATACTAGTTCGCTAAAAATATTATCTTAGCTTACAACTGCGATGAATAAAATTATTTAGGCGTTGTGTAGAATTTTATAAGCAAAGTTATGAAATTCTATATATTTATTGGATAGTTAAAAATAAGTTTACACATCCATTTACAAGTCAGAAGACTTGTTTATGCTCGCCTATTTTAGTGATACCGATTAGGACGATAAATTTTACACACCGCCCAACTGCACCAATAATAATTAGTGTTTGTTGATTGAAACCCCACACGGGTATTGAGATGATATTTGACGTACACTAATCCCAATTGTTTAGTTGTATGTCAATCGACTGGTTGACAGGCTATCATAAGCATTGGTGTGACGGTCCGTCCGCACTAGCCGGCATTTCCTCCGAAAGTGCGCTGTACACATGCCCGACTAGCACGGAACGGTCGCCAAAGAAAGGAAAGAAGAGAACGAACTGATCAAGAACCTGTAGAATGAACTAGTAAATGGACCTCTCTCCTGTATTTCTGGTTCATACTTGGAGATCGACCGGATATGCGAGGACCTCTCTCCTGTATTGGACAAATGGGATGAGGAATAAGGTGCCTCCGGTTTCATTCAGACCCAGAATGAACTAGTAAATGGATGTGTGTCTGACATTGGATTTTATTCTATGTTGATTGATCTCTATTAAATATATATGTCTGATGGCAGAGAATTTATTCTCTTGCTTGACACCCTTCTCTGAGACGTACGAGCTCAGAGGTTATAAATCAGTAGACATCAGTCGCATGGCATGAATTGCCTGTGTGGCATGTTGAGATGCAAATGATCAAGGCTTTTGTTGAAAAGCAGAGTCTTGTGGTTGATGATCAAAGCACAGCTTTAAATAGCATAGCTTTGTGTAGCGTTAATTCGCGAGCCTCACACCCTAGTATGAACCAGAAATGGGAGAGGACTGCAGGGAGAACATGCGTTTCCTTCTAGCTAGGAGTGGTGTCATGGTGTGGAGCCCAAACATTTTTACTTTTGTGGATGATGAAAAGCGAGGTACCTCGGATATATCGGTCACTACAGGGCCGATGGATGATATGGTCGACATACTGACCAGACTTACGCCCCATAGGGCGGGGAAACGTATTGTTCAGGGATTATTAATCCACTTAGTGTGGACCGACCTTGAAGATCCAAGGGTCAATGCGTTCTAATCCTGAGGCGTGGGCTAGAGGGCCTCGAATTCGGTAAGGACGATCCATTTCCTTGGTTCATAGATGGAATCCAATTTCCAATACGTGACATTTCGGTTTTAATTGTAGAACTAGTATGGTGACATAGTAGCATGGGATACTATGTCGTCTATGATTGATACATTTATATTTGAAGTTGTTTTATACACTTTACACTTATAATAGTATTAAAATTATTTGTTTTAAACGTACCAAGCATGTTTGGCTATTATAAGGGAAAACTTTATCCTCCGGCTTACGTTGCATTGTGTGATGGGACCTGAGTCTTATAATTGCTTCATTTTCCCAGAAAGCACTGCACAGTTTGTTTTATGCACTGGTATTCTTGGGAGGAAACCCATTCGGTGTTACAAAGCGTGGTCCTTTGATTTACTTTATTTTAAGTAAAGATTTAAATAACTGTTTTGGTTCTCACACTAGTCACATGATTGACCTAGAGTTTATTGTTTTAACCTAAACTCTGGGTTCCCCTATTTTCCACATGGGCAGCTAGTAGTTGGGTTTTTGCAGATATTTCTTTTCCATGGTCCTGGATTTACAACTGGAGTTATATTCGGAATGCTCTGTATCCATGTATTTCTTTAAGCTGTGTTATGTATTATTTTTCCGCTGTTGATGTAATTTAAATTTTTGATTTTTTTCTGATGTATAATATTTATTCATACTCTGTTCTATTCTTGTACTCTGATTAATTATTGTAATAAGCAATGAAATGTTCTTCTGTTTGCGTTCTGATTTGTCGTGTTCTCAACACAATCTGGGCTTTCCCATAAGGGCAAGTTTGGGTCGTGTCAGCTTGGTATCAGAGCTTTGGTTTACAAAGCTCGAGAACAGGACACATTAGAACCGAACGAAAGAATTCATTAGAGATTGGATTAGTAATATCCAATGAGAATGACTCGTTAGAGATAGGATCAGTAGTATCCTAGAACGAGTGTGAAGAGTGTTATTTTATAAAATCAAATTTAGTTTTAAAATTTTATATAAATTATTCGTATTTGAATATTTCAAATTGAATTTGGACAATCTAGTATAGGGAGATTTTGAGTATATGCCCGATGAGATGTATATTCGAAGCCTCAGATACTAGATAGATATAGAATCACACTCTAGTAGTGTAACACCCCATATGTTGAATAACTTGCTATAATATAAAACAGGGCAGAATTAAATTTTAAAATCTGAATCAGGGGAAACGGGCTATGCCATTGCGTTCGTCTCGGGAAAAATACGCGAAATAGAGTCCGAGTTTTAGAAAATCGGAGTCCGTATGACCCAGTTAAGGCCCGAAGAAGTTTTCAGAAAATTCAAAACAGATTTAAATATAAAATTTTCAAATTTCAGAAGGGGCGGGAAAATTCCCGCCATACAGAGGGTGTCGACCCTAGTATCGACATAGGTGTCGACCCCCCTAGGGGTCGACCCAGGGGTCGACCCCCCCTGTCGGTCTGTGTGACCTGGGTGCACCATTTTGGCTTTTGGGCTGTGCTTGGTGGCTAGTGACGAGATCTGACGGCTCTAATCTGATTTAGGGTTAATCTAATGGCCTAAAACACTTAACTAATCTATAAATACACCCTAAGACTACCCTAATTCATACTAAAAATAGATACAATGTCGTTATGCCGTCAAAATGCAACTTGAAGGAGCCTCCATCAAATTAAAGAGGAAGATAGCTTCTCAAATCAACTTCTAATCAACTTTAGCAACTTAATCTTCTTCTTAGGAGTGCTAATCAACAAATTGTGAGTACTATAGCCTTAATGACCAATTGTTGAAATGATTATGATAGGATATAATGAGGTTATGGCTATGAATGTGGATCAATGCAAGTTATGTTATCATATGCTATGTGTTCATGATGTTATGCAAGTTATGCAAGTCATATGCTATGTGTTATGCAAGTTATGCAAGTCATATTCTATGTGTTCATGATGTTATGCAAGTCATATGCTATATGTTCATGATGTTATGCAAGTTATGCAAGTCATATGCTATGTGATCATGATGTTATGCAAGTTATGCAAGTTTTAGGCTATGTGTTCATGATGCTAGTTATACAAATCGCTATGATAAACATTGATCCATTATGACACCATGTTATGCAAGTTTGGTATATGATTATATGCAAGTTCATATATGATATGTTATGCAAGTTTGGTGTATGATTATATGCAAGTTCATATATGATATGTTATGCAAGTTTGGTGTTTGATTATTTGCAAGTTCATATATGACATGTTATGCAAGTTTGGTGTTTGATTATATGCAAGTAACATGTGCAAGTTTACACCTTTGTATGATATGCATACATATGCAAGTTAACCCCTTTGGTATGTCATACATACATATGCAAGTTTACCCCTTTGTATGACATAAGTAGCATATGCAAGTTACCCTCTTTATGACATATGTGATTCATGCAAGTTTGGGTTGATTATTTATCCTAGTTGGGTTTGATGCTATATGCATGTTGACACCTTTGAAACCCATGTTGATGCTAATGTTATGCAAGTTGAACCCATTGTATTTGTGATGAATCTTCCCTTTTAAGTATGTCATGTTAGCGAATTACGTGGGGAACGATGGGGTTAATATTCATGTTAATAAAATGGTGTGAAGTTGGTATGATTATGCATACCATAAAGTGGATGGACATAATTGAGTCAATTATGTACATCGTTAAATTTGTAATTAATTAGGGATAATTAATACAAATTATGGGGGTGATTAATTAGGTGTAATTAATCGACTAAGACACGAGGTTGGACCCTTTTGTAGCATAAGACTGCCCGGAACCGACCGGCAAATCCAGCGGCTACAAATGATTGGCCCAATGTGAGAGGTCTTAGGCATGAACTAAATACGTGACAAGTGTAAAGACACGAGGTTAGACTCGGTTATGGCGTAAGGCTGCCCGGACCCGACCGGAAAATCCAGCTGCCATAAAAGATAGTCTAATGTGAGAGGTCTTTGCAAAGGTTACAGTCTTAATCAATTAAGAAACACTTAACCAGATAAGCATGTAGTGGGGCATGAGGGGTTAAGTGGGTGCCTTGGGTGGCATGTGGAAATCAAGTAAGTGCCTTGGGTGGCATGTGGAAATCAAGTAAGTGCCTTGGGTGGCATGTGGAAATCTAGTGGGTTGCCTTGGGTGGCAATAGAAAATACGATTAGAATACTTAACCAAGTGGAAACATGTAATTAAACATGATTAATGGGTTAAGTGGGATGCACTAGAAAAAGGGACAAGCTTAGGTGGGTAGCTTGTGGGGGCCCATTTCAACCAGTAACCCATATGTTTCTTATTGGGCTCGACCCATGTCGAGGACGGGACACGCGTACTGGGCTTGACTATAAGAGGCCAAAACGGGTTAGCGGTGGCAACGCAAGTCCAACGGGTTTCATATGCGTGTGTGGACCCGGGCTGGTAGGTAAGACGTTGTTGCATCGTGTAGGTATAAGTCGTGCACCATTAGTTGTATCGGGTTGCCACTTTGGGGAGTGATACACCCCACTGTGGGGCCAGCACGGGTATCTACGGTAGGGAGCCGATCGCTTGGGGAGTAGTGGGTACACCTAGTGGAGATAGGGGCAGACGGCACCTATGTAGTCAGCTAGGGGTACACGAAACTACTAGTTAAATTTTCTAAGTCCTTGGGTGGGATCAACCTTTAAGTAGGAATGACTGGTGTGGTGCAGTGTAGTAATTACCCTTGGGTGGGTAGATGCGTCTTTACCGTTATCTTAGTTTATCCTATGTCTAGTTGGCTGCTTAGTGTAGTCATTTATCCCCAGTCATCACCGTACCAAGTTTATATCATACCCTAATTACTTTAATGATTGTATTGTTAAAGTTATAGGGCTCACTCAGACTTATGTCTGACCCCGTTGTTTTTATCTTTTTCCCAACCCTCAGGTTATCAGAGTGGGCCTAGCACTAGTGGGCTTTGATCAGATTGCTTTATCTATCTTTTGGAGCTTGGACTCTTGAAGTAAAGCTCGGTTATCTTTTCTATTATGGCTATTAGTTATATAGTGGGATTATGTACTTATGTTTTAACGAGATGGATATTTTGTACTTGACTCTTGTTGGTTTTTGATATGTAACCAAACATGTTTACCTTCTGCTGCAATGAAATGATGTTTTAAATTTCAAGTATTACTTATATCTGTCTTGTTGTAATTTTTATGTTCTATATTCACTTAAAATACTCCACCGAAGTTAAGGCATTCCCTTAGTGAGTGACCTTAGCGGGTGTGGGGTGTTACACGTGGTATCAGAGCTGAAGGTTACCAGAACAGATAAAATTTTTAGAAAACTGTTTTTCTAAAAACATTTTTGGAAAAAGTATTTTCAAAAACATGTCTTTTAAGAGAAAAGTTTTTGAAAGAAAAGCATAATCCCTAATAGCCATATCTTTATCTTTCGAATTCTCCGTTTTGAATCTTTCCTCTTTCGTTTCAGCATGGCTGAAGATCTTAACTTTTCGGAGGGTGTAGCGATACCGGTATGGTATAGGAGGTTGATGGAGGCTAGGGCCGCCACTGCGGGTCCAGCAAATGTTCCTCCACCAGCAGTAGCACCTGATCTTCCTCCTCCTCCTCCTCCTCGCACGGATACTTTTGCTAAGACTTGCAAGGAATTTAAGGCTATGGGAGGGAAACCTTTTCAAGGATCAGAAACTTTTGTGGAAGCTAGGGATTGGCTTAAGGAGGTGGAAGAGTTGATAGATATCTTTGAGATGGAAGAAGGAAAGAAAGTCAAGTTAGCTGCTTGGTTAATGAAAGGAGAGGCCTCATTCTAGTGGGAGGTCACTAATGGAGAGCGCCCTGTTGACTCTTGGGCGGATTTCAGGCAAAGGTTTGTGGCAAAGTTTCTTTCAAGGGCGGAAGAAAACTTGTATATGGAAAGGTTCTTGACTCTAAAGCAAGGAAACCTATCAGTGAAGGAATATGTCAACAAGTTTAATCAATTGGCAAGGTTTGGCATAGACATGGTGAATACACCAGAGAAGAAGGCTTTGAGGTTCGTTAAAGGCTTGAATGAACCGATGCATGGATTGGCTATGACTCACATCCCTATGGGGGCCACCTTTGAGAAGCTAGTAGACATGGCACTCATGCATGAGGAAGAGAAGGGTCCCAATGCTAATAAGGCACCCGAGAAGAAAGGAGATCAGAAGAGACCTCAACAGCAACAGCAAAACAAGGGTGGGAAAGGCAACGGTGGCAAGGGAAAGAAGAAGTGCTTCAATTGTGGGACACCAGGCCACCTAAGCAAAGATTGTCGGAAGAAGAAGAAGACGGGCTGCTTCCACTTTGGCGAAGCAGGGCATCTAGTGAAGGACTGCCCTAAGAAGGGGCAGAGGACGGGATCTACCTTAGGGGGACAGGTGCAAGCTCTTATGGCACCAGGTCAGGCAAGGGGGCAAGTTCAAGCTCTCGCGGTTCCACCGATTCAGGAAAGAGGTAGAACTATTTCCATTGAAAGTCTGGTTTTTCTGTTTGATCAACCTGTCCGTACTTTGTTTGACTCTGGCGCATCGCATTCGTTTATCTCATCATCATTAGTTGAGTCACTGCACTTAGACACCACTCTAGTAGATGATCCCTTGGTTGTTTCAAACCCAATTGGGGGCTCCACTTATTTGTCCATGATATGTTTGGGTTTGAAGATTTCTATACTTAACGTTGAGTTTAGATGTGATGCTTTTGTTTTGGGCTTCACGGGCTATGGGTTGATTTTGGGCATGGACTGGTTATCCAGTAATGGTGTCGTTCTTGATTGTGAAAGGAGAGTTGTTAGGCTCATGACCCTCTTGGGTAACACTCTCGAGATCTCTTGTAATCCCATGGATTCTGTTATGCTAAGTTATCTTGAATCTCTTGACGCTTCGGTCGAGTGTTTGCGATCAGTTAGAGTGGTCCGGGAATACTCGGATGTGTTTGAGGAGGTGAATGGCTTACCACCGAGGCGGGAGATTGATTTACGAATATATCTGGTAGACAATGCTAAACCAGTATCTTTGCCAGTGCGCCACATGGCTCCTCGTGAGAGGAGGGAACTCCATAAGCAAGTAGGGGATTTGCTTGAGAAGGGGTTCATAAGACGAAGTATATCGGAGTGGGGTGCTCCAGTGGTTTTTGCCATGAAGGCGGATGGGTCCCTCAGACTTTGTGTAGACTATAGAGAACTCAACAAGCTCACAAAGAAGAATAAACACCCATTGTCGAGGATTGATGATCTCTTTGATCAGTTGGTTGGCGCCTCAGTGTTTTCGCAGTTGGACTTGGCCACGGGGTTTCATCAGTTGAGAGTGGCTGAGGATAGCGTAGACAAGACTGCCTTTAGGACCCCGGATGATTTCTATGAGTGGCTTGTGATGCCATTTGGTTTGACGAATGCCCCTGCATACTTTGTTGATTTGATGAGTAGGGTGTTCAGGGAGTACCTTAATAAGTTCATGGTGGTCTTTGTGGATGACATCTTAGTCTTTTCTAAGAGTGAAGAAGAGCATGCCCTACATCTTAGGGAAGTGTTAAAGACTCTTCGAGCGCATAGCCTTAAGGCTAAATTCTCTAAATGTCACTTCTGGAGGAAGGAAGTGCGGTTCTTAGGGCACGTGGTCTCTAACGAAGGGATAGCTGTGGATCCCGCGAAAGTAATATCCATCCAAGATTGGAAGGTTCCGAAGAGTGCTACCGAGGTGAGGAGTTTCTTGGGGTTGGCTGGCTACTATAGGAAGTTTATCAAGGACTTCGCCAAGATATCAGCCCCATTAACTCGCTTGACAAAGAAGAATCTAGTCTTCGCATGGGACGTAGATTGTGATGACGCGTTCCAACGGTTAAAGAGAGCTTTAACCACAGCTCCAGTCTTAGTGTTGCCAGATGGGAGTAAGCCATTTGTTGTTTATACCGATGCTTGTGGGACAGGACTGGGCGCAGTCTTAATGCAAGAGGGAAGGGTAATAGCCTATGGGGGAAGGCAGTTGAGAAAGCATGAGAAAAATTACCTTACCCATGATTTAGAGTTGGCCGCTATTGTTTTTGCGCTTAAGACTTGGCGCCATTATCTTCTTAGAGCGAGGTTCGAATTGTTCACTGACCACAAATCATTGAAGTACTTGTTTTCTCAGAAGGATTTGAACTTGAGACAGCAAAGGTGGATGGAGTTCTTAGCATCCTATGATTTTGAGATAGCGTATACCCCTGGCAAGGGTAACGTGGTGGCGGACGCCTTGAGCAGAAAAAGGTTGTCCTTGAGTCCATTGTTCGTGGAACGACGAAGCTTGGAATTTATCTCGATGTTTGATTTCAGACCTTCCGTTGACTTTGTACCCGGTTTGCTAGCATCCTTAGAGGTCAGACCTACTCTTTTGGGACGGATTGGCGAGGCACAGCGGGACGACCCACAGTTGGTTGAGTTGGTAGAGAGGCTCATAAGGGGGGAGTCGTCCAGCCATTTGAGTAGGTACACCCTAGACGATAGGGGGTGCTTGCGTAGAGACGGTAGACTTTGTGTATCGCAAGACGAGGGTTTGAGGAAGGCTATACTTGATGATGCGCATCGTTCAAAGATGACCATTCATCCCGGTGGGGACAAGATGTACCAAGACATGAAGCGAGTTTTCTTTTGGGCCGGTATGAAGAAAGATGTGGCCGAGTATGTCGCTAGATGCTTGGTGTGCCAACAAGTGAAAGCGGAGCAAAAGAAACCCGGTGGGTTGCTTCACCCATTGGAAGTTCCGCAATGGAAGTGGGATAGCGTCTCGATGGATTTTATTGATGGGTTACCGAGATCGAGGAAGGGTAATACGAGAATTTGGGTTGTGGTAGACAGACTTACTAAAAGCGCCCATTTCATACCCGTGAAGAGTAAGAGGACTTCTCCATGGCTAGCTTCAGTTTACCTTTGAGAAATAGTTCGGTTGCATGGTGTACCTTCTAGCATAGTGAGCGATCGAGATCCTATCTTCACTAGCGAGTTTTGGAAGAGTTTGCAAGAGGCGGTAGGGACTCAGTTGTGTTTGAGCACCGCATATCATCCTTAGACGGACGGCCAGACCGAGAGGGTGAATCGTGTTCTGGAAGACCTTATGAGGCTTTGTATCTTAGATTTTGGAGGTACATGGGAAGAGCATCTTCCATTGGTGGAGTTCGCGTATAATAACAGCTTTCAGTCTAGTATTGGTATGGCTCCTTTCGAAGCTCTTTATGGAAGGCCTTGTCGATCACCTACATGTTGGTGGGAATCTACGGATAAGATCTTGCTTGGGCCTGATATGGTTAGAGAGACTTCGGAAAAGATTGATTTGATTCGGAGAAGGATGAAAGCAGCGCAAGATAGGCATAAATCTTACGCGGATAAGAGGGGGACGGATCTGGAGTTTGATGTTGGGGACATGGTCTTTGTCAAACTATCTCCATTACGGAATGTTGTTCGCTTTTGGTCCATTGGAAAGTTAGCACCAAGGTTTGTAGGACCGTTTCCTATTAAGGAAAGGATTGGACGGATGGCATATAGAGTGGATTTACCCGAGAGACTTAGTGGGGTACATGACGTATTCCACGTGTCACATTTGAGGAAGTGCCTACATGAGACCGCAGAGGTGGTAGAGCCGAGCTCGCTTAAAGAAGTGGAGGTAGAGCGTGATGCGACTATTCGACGAGCTCCTACCCGCATCCTTGGGTCAGAGATTAGGAAGTTGAGAAACAGAGAGGTTCGACTAGTCAAAGTGCAATGGGGAGAGGATGAGAGCAATGCTACTTGGGAGACAGAAGCGAAGATGTGTTCATTGTACCCATTCCTTTTTGAGGGTATGTCTTTTAACTTCTCCTTTATCGTTTGTCTAGTACTTATCTTATCTTTAGTATGTCCTCTCATTAGTACCTTTGACCTTTAGATAGGGTAAACCTATGGTTGAAACATGTGTTTGAGACATGTTATGATTGATGGATGCGTGTGGATGCAAGTGTTTGCTAGTAGTTGCTCGTGGATGCATATACACACACTTTAGACACTAGATCGGCTCAGTCACTCCATATTGCATATTGCATATAATTGTGTGTAGGTAGCTATATTAATGGATGTATAATGGTTGTGTTATCATATGGATGATGCATTTTGGTGTATGGTTGTGCACACATATAGTAATAGTATGTGTCGATAGGATTCTTTCGCATACATATTCGATGCATGGCACCATCATGGTTTGCATTAAGGAGGTCGACTGAATCAGTAGACCGCCTAATTTTGCATGTATACGGACATATACACACACTTTTTGCATATGTTCATACAGCATTAGAAACTTTAAGTGTAACACCCCACCTCTGCCAGGGTGGCTCTTGCAAGCACTCTGACTTTGGAGGGGCGTTTGAATCGGGTAAACATGCATAATGATATATCAAGGCAGAACAAGAACATATGTATATATGTAAACAGAGTAAATAAGATAAGTAAAATAGCGGAAGATTTCAAACTATTTCAAAACAAGTCTGGTACAACATAATGTCAACTTTCCAAATACACAAGTCTAGATAAAAACAACATCACTGAAAAACTGAAATACATAAGTACTATCCCCAAAATAAGTGATAACCATAGCTAGCTTCATGTCAAGACCGTACATGAGCTAAAATCCCACAAGCAAGCGATCAGAAATCCAAGCTAAGCTCCAATATTCCCACCCTGAGAACCTGGGGGGAGGGGGGGGGGAACGGAAGAAAAGAGGCGAAAGAAAAACAGGTCAGTCAAAAAGACTGAGTAAGCCCTACTACAATCAATGTAAACTGATAAAGTTAACTGGCATGATGAAAACTGAGATGAACATAAGGATAACTACATACTGGCATGATAGATAAAAGGTGTCATCGCATAATCAGGTTTAAGGTTTTGCACCACAGGTGTACTAGCAAACTAACCTGACTTGAATAAACAAGTATTGATCCCTTGGCCCAAGCTTTGGCCCAATAACATGAAGTGACCCTAATACGAGGTCCAATAACACGAAGTGACCCTAATACGAGGTCCAATAACATGAAGTGACCCTAATACGAGGTCCAATAACATGAAGTGACCCTAATACGAGGTCCAATAACATGAAAAGACCCTAATACGAGGTCCAATAACATGAAGTGACCCTAATACGAGGTCCAACCAAACGATCTAGTCGATCGGCTCCCTATAAGCCTAACTCGTCACGTGTTGGTGTCAATACGGCCCAAACATAATTGTAGTCAGACTGTGCTGGGTCTCCCGTCGGGTGTATCAAGCCCTAGGGTGTCAACCCCTGGACACCATAAACATAAGTGCACAGTCTAGATCTACTGGTACCCGTGCTTGATTTTCTCCGGCTACGGACTACGTGCACGACCGTAGTCCGTCCGGAACTACACCGGCGTACCACTCTGCCGTCGTTTTGGTCACTTACCTCAACTCCAGTAATCGTGCCCCACCTTAGCCTAGTACCTAGGGTCATGATGATACAAACTTGGGATTACTGCTGGAGTGGACCCCCATTGCTAGGATTTTCTAGTGGGTTAAATACGGTTTAACCCTCTTGCTAATCATGGATTAACTTGGTTAAGTGTAACGATGAGTTCACGACTTAACCCCGATTAATCTACCAAGCCCAAATTGGTTAAGTATTAAGTGGACCATGACTTAACCCTAACCATGAGGCATTAATTAATTAATGTGCCTTAACCTCTCACATTAGACTTCGTTGCGGTTACTAGTTAAGCCGGTCGGTTCCGGGTAGCTTTATACCACAACTTGGTCTAGCCTCGGGTTCAAGGCACAACATGACCAACTTCTCACATTGGGTCCTATTGTTTGTAGCAACTAGTTAAGCCGGTCGGTTCTGGGTAGGTTTACGCTACAAACTCAACCCAACCTCGAGTTGGTCACACTTATATTTTCTAAGTGTCATGTCCATTATGTTTCCAAAACATATTACAAGTTTTCAAGCTTTTGGGTAGACCTAACTTAATAGGTAAATTCCCAATGGGTAGACCTAACTTAATAGGTAAATTCCCAATCTTATGTTTTTATGTCTTTTAAGTTTACCCCACCCCAAACGCAATCCCATCGCTTACATATCGCAATAGCGCATAAAGGATAGAAAGAGGGAACTTGGCATAATCATGACATAAAGGTGTTGAAGCCACAAGTTTTACATGGTGGCATATGAAATGTACATATGTTCATATACTTGCATATTACATCTTTAGGCCTCAAAAGCATGCATAAAACCAAACTTAGCATATTGGTGATACATGGTGATAAATGACATGTAGAAATGGCCATAAGTTCGCATTTAGCCTCACATGCAAGTTATCATAAGAGATATGATAACTTACATGTTGCCAAAATGCAACCTTTAGCATAAAGCTTGAAGCTTTATGTTCATATACTCAAGGTAAGCTTGCATAACATGATAACATGAGTAAAATGATCCACCCAAACTTGCATACATAACATGACAACTTGCATATCATAACACATCAAACTTGCATAACATGACATAGTAAACTTGCATATCATGGTAAACTTGCATATCATAATGATCAACCAAACTTGCATCATTCATTTAACTTTAGAGTTTAAATATGAAAGTAGAAAAGGGCTTACAATGCTTACGAAGACACAAAAATATATATAGATTGGGACAAAGCCCTTATGCAATCAAATAAACCCAAAATGCAAGCTCCAACAGAAAAACCCTTGAGCCAAAATGATCAAAACCCTTGCTTTATGATGTAAATATGGAAACTTGACTTGAATGCAAGCTAATGACACTCATACAAGCTTGAAAACACTTGTATGCATGGAAAATCTCTCATAGAAATAACTTAGGAATTTTATGAAGAGAGTGGAGGCCATGAGAGGAATGATTTTGCCATAGTTTAGTTACTTGAATGAATAATGATGATTTAGGGTTAGGTTAGGGGCTTATTTATAGAGATTAGGATTAGTTTTAGCCTTAGGATTAAACCCTAATTCCAATCTCAGCCCTCAAAACCGAATCTGGCCCCCAAACTCAACACAACTCCAAAATGGTGCACCAGGCAAAACTGCCCGGCTGAACCAATTCGACAGCCAAGTCGACAGGGCTGTCGACTTGGGTCCAACCAAGTCGACTGCCAAGTCGACAGGCCTGTCGACTTGGTTGGCTTGGCGGGAAATTTCCCGCCTAGCCTTCCAGGCCCGAAATTTGAAATTTGAACTTGAAATCCAAATCTGTTTTTAACTTGGAAATTTCTGAAAACTTCATTGGGCCTTAATCGGGTCATACGGATTCCGATTTTCGAAAACTCGGACTCTATTTTGCGTATTTTTTCGAGATGAATGCAATGGCATAGCCCGTTTCCCTTGATTCAGATTTTAGAATTTAATTCTTCCTCGATTTACGTTATAACAGGTTATTGAAAATACGGGTTGTTACATTCTCCCCTCCTTAAAGGATTTCGTCCCCGAAATCTTCAAGTTAGGAAGAACGTATCCTACCATCCAACATCCATCTACTCAAAACATCATCCGAGAGCAATCATTGTCCTTACAAGATTCTAAATGTTGTATGAATATATGCAAAGGTGTGTGTATATGTACTTATCTAATGCAAATATCATCAATGCAAATTATGTTAGTGAAATGAATCCATATGTATGCAATTCCTAACATAATGTATAACATCTATATGTGTGCACATAACATACATCCATATGCAACATCCATGTGATAACACAAAAATTTTCATCCATGAATAAGCATAAACACTCATGCATATGCAATATGAGGAGTGTGTGAGCCGATCTAGTGCCTAACGTGTATAATGCATCCACGAGTAACCACTTGCAAACACTTGCAACCACTTGCAACCATCAAGCATAACATGTTTCAAACACATGTTTCATCCAAAGAGTTTCTACCTAAGGTTCTCATGACAAGATTAACATGATAAACTAGATAATCAAGACAAACATGGATAGCAGAAGATATGCTACAAAGAGATCGGGAAGATAAGCAGGATATACTCCTTTCGGATTACAAGAAATCCCTTCCTAACCCAACCCATATTCTATAAAAGCCCAAAAGGTTTAGTCAACCTAACGGACCCCTCCAAACCCTGACATGTATTACTAGCCAATAAGTCATACCTCCCGATAGAAATAGGACCGAGAATGGGACCGAGAGGATATACGTAAAAAGATAACATGCGAGTAAGTTCCACAGGAAAACAGGGATCAAGGATATGCTCTTAAAAAGAGATATGATGCGCGTATCTAGCCTTCAGTCTTCTAAGTCACGTTTCCTTGAGCTTAACTCCACTGTGCTTTGACCGTCTTTTGCCTCATGATTTCTTAGCTTCTTAACTCTTATTTCCAAATATGAGTTGGAACCCATTTCATTGTCGCCTCTCGTCTTCCTCTTTCACTTACTCTTCTATCATTCTTGGCTTAAACATAACTATGACCTCATGGTTTCATGCAAGCTCTCCAAAATTCACCAGTGAATCCTGGATCTCGTTTACTTACTATAAAGTATTCCACGCAGCAGAACTTTTCTTGAAAATACCAATCCACGTTGCCAATTGCTCTTACTAACGTGATTTTCTATAACTCATGCTTGAACGAAATGAACCATCCGCCTGTGAATGATAGGTTGTACTTAGATTCAGTCGCCTGCCCATGACTTCCCGTAGACTATTCCAAAACTGGCTAGTGAAAGTTGAGTCATGGTTACTAACTATCCTTTAGGGAACCCCGTGCAACCGCTTTATTTCTTGATAGTAAACTGTCGCTAGTTATGATGCAATCCTTTCGCTCTTTACCGGAGTGAAATGAGCACTCTTCGTGAGTCTACCTACTATGACCCACATGCTCTTATTCCCTTTCTTGATCTAGGCAGTCCATCCACAAAATCCTTCGTGACGCTTTTCCCTCTTCCATTGCGGGGACCTCCAATGGATATAATAGCCCACCGGGCTTCTATGACTCGGCCTTTAACCTGTTGGCACAACATGCACCTTGGGACAAACTCGGCCACCTCCTCGGGTGATGTGCATCTTCAAGAACCTTCTTTCTCTCATCGCGTCTTAGCCATCCCTTGTCATCTTTAGCGAGGTGACTTACCATCTCGCCTCGAATCAACTTGTCCATGATCTCGACTAACTGCGGGTCTTCTTTCTGTGAAGTCCCTACTTGATCCAGAATGGTAGGTCTAAGCTCAAGGGACGCTAACTAACTAATTAAACTGAGAGAACTTCTTACTTCAATTGTCCTCGTCGGAGCTTTTCGGTTTTGAGCCGCGACCACTTTAGCAGGATCCACCACTAAGCTTAGAAACTATGTGCCCAAGAAATCTAACTCCTTTTTCTCCAAAATGACATTTGGAGGACTTGGCTTTCAACTGATGCGCTCTAAGCGTATCCATCACCTCCTTGAGATGTCTAGCATGTTCTTCCTCGTTCTTTAAGAAAGTCAGGATATCGTCTCCAAAGACTACCACAAACTCGTTCAGGAACTCCCTAGACACCCTACTCATCAAGTTCACGAAGTAGGCGGGTGCATTAGCCAAACCGAATGGCATGACCAGCCATTCTAAGAATCCATCTGGAGTTCTGAACGCAGTTTTGCCTATACTATCCTCAGCTACTCTGAGCTGATGGAATCCAGTAGCAAGATCAAGAGAAAACAGATGTTGCTACAAGCTGATCAAACAAATCATCGATCCTTGGCAATGGTTGTCTATTCTCTTTGTTTAACTCACGATAATCAACACAAAGTCGAAGAGAACCATCTGCCTTGGTAGTAAATACTACAGGCGCTCCCCATTCAGATATACTTCGTCTAATGAAGTTCTTCTCAAGCAACTCCTTGACTTGCTTTCTTAACTCTCATCTTGCGGGGCCATGTGCCTAACCGGCCACGAGACTATCTTGGCATTATCAACCAGATAAATGCGGAAATCTATCTCTCGTTCAGGGGTAACCCCCTTCACTTCACCCAAGATATCAGGATATTCTCGGACCACCCTCACCGATTGCAAACTATCGATAGACGAGTTGAGGGATTCAAGATAACACAACATGACGGGACTCATAGGGTTACTAGAAATTTTTCGGGTATTACCGAGGCGAGTCATAAGCCTCTCAACCCTATGATCAAAAATCAAGAATGGCTCCAAAACTGGACAACCAATCCATGCCCAAAATCAACCCATACCCCATGAAACTGAGAATATAAGCATCACGCGAGAATTCTATACTCAAGATAGAGATTTTCAAATCCACGTAGATAATAGACAAATGGGCGGAACCCCCAATTGGATTTGAAACACACACGGGATCATTAACTAGACTAGTACTTAGGTGCAAACTTTCAACTAAACCAGATGAAATAAACTATGCGATGCGCCAGAATCAAACAAAGTACGAACAGGAAAATCAGAAATGTAAACAAGACTTTCAACAGAAATACTACCTCGATCGGGAACTGGAGCGGCATTGAGAGCATGAACTTGCCCTCCCGAAGGTCCAGCACGCTGAGTCTGACCCTGGCCTTGCCCTTGCTTCTTCGGGCAAATCCTAGTGAAGTGTCCCATTTCTCCACAGTTAAAGCAAGTGGCCTTCCTTTTTCTGCAATTCTTGTTTAGATGAGTCGAGCTTCCACAAGTAAAGCACCTTTTTCCCTTCTTATCTTCCTCTTGAAGCAGGGCCATATTTACCAAAACTCTTGAAGGTTGCTCCGATGGGTATATGAGATATGGCCAAACCGCGCAATGGCTCGTTTAGTCCTAGAGCAAAGTGCATGGCCTTCTTCTGAGCTGTGTTAACCAAGTCTAAACCGAACCGAGCAAGTTGATTAAACTTATCCACGTATTCCCTAATAGTCATGTCCCCTTGCTTTAGTGATAGGAACCTCTCCATCTGAAGGTTCTCCTCTGCTGACGATAAAAACCTCAGTCCAAACCTTCTTTTGAACTCATCCCAAGTCTCAATTGGTCTAGTAATGGTGGCGACTACCCACCAATAAGTAGCTTCCCCTTTCAATAACCACACCGCCAACAGAACTTTCCTACGATCTTCTACATCTAAGATAGCAAAGAGGTCTTCAGTTTCCTTTAACCAGTTTCTTGCCTCAACAGAAGTCTCCATCCCAACAAAATTCTTGCAACCCATCGCCTTAAAGTCTTTGCAAATCTCCGCGAAATCCGCTTGTGGATGCTGAGGGGGAGGAGGAATGTCCGCGGGGTCGGCTTCACTTGCCCTTTCCCCCATGTATCTCCTAAACCAAATAGGTACTTGAGCGCCTTTCGGAATGGCAAAGTTATCGGCCATACTGAAAACGAAGAAAAAGATAGATTCAGAACGGAGAAAAACGAAGGAATTTTTGCTAATGGCTTTTTGGGGAATAGCCTTTAAAATAAACTAGACTTTTCTTTGGAAAATACTTTATACTTGGTTTTGAAAATAGTTTTCCAAAAGTTTTCTAAAAACCTTTTTGTTCCTTCTGGTAAACCATACGCTCTGATACCAAATGTAACACCCCACCTTTGCCAGGGTGGCTCTTGCAAGCACTCTGACTTTGGAGGGGCGTTTGAATCGGGTAAACATGCATAATGATATATCAAGGCAGAACAAGAACATATGTATATATGTAAACAGAGTAAATAAGATAAGTAAAACAGCGGAAGATTTCAAACTATTTCAAAACAAGTCTGGTACAACATAATGTCAACTTTCCAAATACACAAGTCTAGATAAAAACAACATCACTGAAAAACTGAAATACATAAGTACTATCCCCAAAATAAGTGATAGCCATAGCTAGCTTCATGTCAAGACCGTACATGAGCTAAAATCCCACAAGCAAGCGATCAGAAATCCAAGCTAAGCTCCAATATTCCCACCCTGAGAACCTGGGGGGGGGGGGGGGGAAGAAAAGAGGCGAAAGAAAAACAGGTCAGTCAAAAAGACTGAGTAAGCCCTACTACAATCAATGTAAACTGATAAAGTTAACTGGCATGATGAAAACTGAGATGAACATAAGGATAACTACATACTGGCATGATAGATAAAAGGTGCCATCGCATAATCAGGTTTAAGGTTTTGCACCACAGGTGTACTAGCAAATTAACCTGACTTGAATAAACAAGTATGTATCCCTTGGCCCAAGCTTTGGCCCAATAACATGAAGTGACCCTAATACGAGGTCCAATAACATGAAGTGACCCTAATACGATGTCCAATAACATGAAGTGACCCTAATACGAGGTCCAATAACATGAAGTGACCCTAATACGAGGTCCAATAACATGAAGTGACCCTAATACGAGGTCCAATAACATGAAGTGACCCTAATACGAGGTCCAACCAAAAGGTCTAGTCGATCGACTCCCTATAAGCCTAACTCGTCACGTGTTGGTGTCAATACGGCCCAAACATAATTATAGTCAGACTGTGCTGGGTCTCCCGTCGGGTGTATCAAGCCCTAGGGTGTCAACCCCTGGACAACATAAACATAAGTGCATAGTCTATATCTACTGGTACCCGTGCTTGATTTTCTCCGGCTACGGACTACGTGCACGACCGTAGTCCATCCGGAACTACACCGGCGTACCACTCTGCCGTCGTTTTGGTCACTTACCTCAAGTCCAGTAATCGTGCCCTACCCTAGCCTAGTCCCTAGGGTCATGATGATACAAACTTGGGATTACTGCTGGAGTGGACCCCCATTGCTAGGATTTTCTAGTGGGTTAAGTACGGTTTAACCCTCTTGCTAATCATGGATTAACTTGGTTAAGTGTAACGATGAGTTCACGACTTAACCCTGATTAATCTACCAAGCCCGCATTGATTAAGTATTAAGTGGACCATGACTTAAACCCTAACCATGAGGCATTAATTAATTAATGTGCCTTAACCTCTCACATTAGACTTCGTTGCGGTTACTAGTTAAGCCGGTCGGTTCCGGGTAGCTTTATACCACAACTTGGTCTAACCTCGGGTTCAAGGCACAACATGACCAACTTCTCACATTGGGTCCTATTGTTTGTAGCAACTAGTTAAGCCGGTCGGTTCTGGGTAGGTTTACGCTACAAACTCAACCCAACCTCGAGTTGGTCACACTTATATTTTCTAAGTGTCATGTCCATTATGTTTCCAAAACATATTACAAGTTTTCAAGCATTTGGGTAGACCTAACTTAATAGGTAAATTCCCAATGGGTAGACCTAACTTAATAGGTAAATTCCCAATCTTAGGTTTTTATGTCTTTTAAGTTTACCCCACCCCAAACGCAATCCCATCGCTTACATATCGCAATAGCGCATAAAGGATAGAAAGAGGGAACTTGGCATAATCATGACATAAAGGTGTTGAAGCCACAAGTTTTACATGGTGGCATATGAAATGTACATATGTTCATATACTTGCATATTACATCTTTAGGCCTCAAAAGCATGCATAAAACCAAACTTAGCATATTGGTGATACATGGTGTAAATGACATGTAGAAATGGCCATAAGTTCGCATTTAGCCTCACATGCAAGTTATCATAAGAGATATGATAACTTACATGTTGCCAAAGTGCAACCTTTAGCATAAAGCTTGAAGCTTTATGTTCATATACTCAAGGTAAGCTTGCATAACATGATAACATGAGTAAAATGATCCACCCAAACTTGCATACATAACATGACAACTTGCATATCATAACACATCAAACTTGCATAACATGACATAGTAAACTTGCATATCATGGTAAACTTGCATATCATAATGATCAACCAAACTTGCATCATTCATTTAACTTTAGAGTTTAAATATGAAAGTAGAAAAGGGCTTACAATGCTTATGAAGACACAAAAATATATATAGATTGGGAATAAGCCCTTATGCAATCAAATAAACCCAAAATGCAAGCTCCAATAGAAAAACCCTTGAGCCAAAATGATCAAAACCCTTGCTTTATGATGTAAATATGGAAACTTGACTTGAATGCAAGCTAATGACACTCATACAATCTTGAAAACACTTGTATGCATGGAAAATTTCTCATAGAAATAACTTAGGAATTTTATGAAGAGAGTGGAGGCCATGAGAGGAATGATTTTGCCATAGTTTAGTTACTTGAATGAATAATGATGATTTAGGGTTAGGTTAGGGGCTTATTTATAGAGATTAGGATTAGTTTTGCCTTAGGATTAAACCCTAATTCCAATCTCAGCCCTCAAAACCGAATCTGGCCCCCAAACTCAACACAACTCCAAAATGGTGCACCAGGCAAAACTGCCCGGCTGAACCAAGTCGACAGCCAAGTCGACAGGGCTGTCGACTTGGGTCCAACCAAGTCGACTGCAAAGTCGACAGGCCTGTCGACTTGGTTGGCTTGGCGGGAAATTTCCCGCCTAGCCTTCCAGGCCCGAAATTCGAAATTTGAACTTGAAATCCAAATCTGTTTTTAACTTGGAAATTTCTGAAAACTTCATTGGGCCTTAATCAGGTCATACGGACTCCGATTTTCGAAAACTCGGACTCTATTTCGCGTATTTTTTCGAGACGAACGCAATGGCATAGCCCGTTTCCCTCGATTCAGATTTTAGAATTTAATTCTGCCTCGATTTACGTTATAACAGGTTATTGAAAATATGGGTTGTTACATTAAGGACAATGGATGCCAGTGTTTAATGGTTTAGTAGATGGTTGTCTGGTTGGTAGGATACGTTCTTCTTGACTTAGAGATTTCGGGGACGAAATCCTTTAAGTAGGGGAGAATGTAACACCCCGTATGTTGAATAACTTGCTATAATATAAAACAGGGTAGAATTAAATTTTAAAATCTGAATCAGGGGAAACGGGCTATGCCATTGCGTTCGGCTCGGGAAAAATACGCGAAATAGAGTCCGATTTTTCGAAAATCGGAGTCCGTATGACCCAGTTAAGGCCCGAAGAAGTTTTAAGAAAATTCAAAATAGATTTAAATATAAAATTTTCAAATTTCAGAAGGGGCGGGAAAATTCCCACCAGACAGAGGGTGTCGACCCTAGGGTCGACATGGGTGTCGACCCCCCCAGGGGTCGACCCAGGGGTCGACCCCCCCTGTCGGTCTGTGTGACCTGGGTGCACCATTTTGGCTTTTGGGCTGTGCTTGGTGGCTAGTGACGAGATCTGACGGCTCTAATCTAATTTAGGGTTAATCTAATGGCCTAAAACACTTAACTAATCTATAAATACACCCTAAGACTACCCTAATTCATACTAAAAATTGATACAACGGCGTTATGCCGTCAAAATGCAACTTGAAGGAGCCTCCATCAAATTAAAGAGGAAGATAGCTTCTCAAATCAACTTCTAATCAACTTTAGCAACTTAATCTTCTTCTTAGGAGTGCTAATCAACAAATTGTGAGTACTATAGCCTTAATGACCAATTGTTGAAATGATTATGATAGGATATAATGAGGTTATGGCTACGAATGTGGATCAATGCAAGTTATGTTATCATATGCTATGTGTTCATGATGTTATGCAAGTTATGCAAGTCATATGCTATGTGTTATGCAAGTTATGCAAGTCATATGCTATGTGTTCATGATGTTATGCAAGTTATGCAAGTCATATGCTATGTGTTCATGATGTTATGCAAGTTATGCAAGTCATATGCTATGTGATCATGATGTTATGCAAGTTATGCAAGTTTTAGGCTATGTGTTCATGATGCTAGTTATGCAAATCGCTATGATAAACATTGATCCATTATGAAACCATGTTATGCAAGTTTGGTATATGATTATATGCAAGTTCATATATGATATGTTATGCAAGTTTGGTGTTTGATTATATGCAAGTTCATATATGACATGTTATGCAAGTTTGGTGTTTGATTATATGCAAGTAACATGTGCAAGTTTACACCTTTGTATGATATGCATACATATGCAAGTTAACCCCTTTGGTATGTCATACATACATATGCAAGTTTACCCCTTTGTATGACATAAGTAGCTCATGCAAGTTACCCTCTTTATGACATATGTGATTCATGCAAGTTTGGGTTGATTATTTATGCTAGTTGGGTTTGATGCTATATGCATGTTGACACCTTTGAAACCCATGTTGATGCTAATGTTATGCAAGTTGAACCCATTGTATTTGTGATGAATCTTCCCTTTTAAGTATGTCATGTTAGCGAATTACGTGGGGAACGATGGGGTTAATATTCATGTTAATAAAATGGTGTGAAGTTGGTATGATTATGCATACCATAAAGTGGATGGACATAATTGAGTCAATTATGTACATCGTTAAATTTGTAATTAATTAGGGATAATTAATACAAATTATGGGGGTGATTAATTAGGTGTAATTAATCGACTAAGACACGAGGTTGGACCCTTTTGTAGCATAAGACTGCCCGGAACCGATCGGCAAATCCAGCGGCTACAAATGATTGGCCCAATGTGAGAGGTCTTAGGCATGAACTAAATACGTGACAAGTGTAAAGACACGAGGTTAGACTCGGTTATGGCGTAAGGCTGCCCGGACCCGACCGGCAAATCCAGCTGCCATAAAAGATAGTCTAATGTGAGAGGTCTTTGCAAAGGTTACGGTCTTAATCAATTAAGAAACACTTAACCAGATAAGCATGTAGTAGGGCATGAGGGGTTAAGTGGGTGCCTTGGGTGGCATGTGGAAATCAAGTAAGTGCCTTGGGTGGCATGTGGAAATCTAGTGGGTTGCCTTGGGTGGCAATAGAAAATACGATTAGAATACTTAACCAAGTGGAAACATGGAATTAAACATGATTAAAGGGTTAAGTGGGATGCACTAGAAAAAGGGACAAGCTTAGGCGGGTAGCTTGTGGGGGCCCATTTCAACCAGTATCCCATATGTATCTTATTGGGCTCGACCCATGTCGAGGACGGGACACGCGTACTGGGCTTGACTATAAGAGGCCAAAACGGGTTAGCGGTGGCAACGCAAGTCCAACGGGTTTCATATGCGTGTGTGGACCCGGGCTGGTAGGTAAGACGTTGTTGCATCGTGTAGGTATAAGTCGTGCACCATTAGTTGTATCGGGTTGCCACTTTGGGGAGTGATACACCCCACTGTGGGGCCAGCACGGGTATCTACGGTAGGGAGCCGATCGCTTGGGGAGTAGTGGGTACACCTAGTGGAGATAGGGGCAGACGGCACCTATGTAGTCAGTTAGGGGTACACGAAACTACTAGTTAAATTTTCTAAGTCCTTGGGTGGGATCAACCTTTAAGTAGGAATGACTGGTGTGGTGCCGTGTAGTAATTACCCTTGGGTGGGTAGATGCGTCTTTACCGTTATCTTAGTTTATCCTATGTCTAGTTGGCTGCTTAGTGTAGTCATTTATCCCCAGTCATCACCGTACCAAGTTTATATCATACCCTAATTACTTTAATGATTGTATTGTTAAAGTTATAGGGCTCACTCAGACTTATGTCTGACCCCGTTGTTTTTATCTTTTTCCCAACCCTTAGGTTATCAGAGTGGGCCTAGCACTAGTGGGCTTTGATCAGATTGCTTTATCTATCTTTTGGAGCTTGGACTCTTGAAGTAAAGCTCGGTTATCTTTTCTATTATGGCTATTAGTTATGTAGTGGGATTATGTACTTATGTTTTAACGAGATGGATATTTTGTACTTGACTCTTGTTGGTTTTTGATATGTAACCAAACATGTTTACCTTCTACTGCAATGAAATGATGTTTTAAATTTCAAGTATTACTTATATCTGTCTTGTTGTAATTTTTCTGTTCTATATTCACTTAAAATACTCCACCGAAGTTAAGGCATTCCCTTAGTGAGTGACCTTAGCGGGTGTGGGGTGTTACAAGTAGCCCAGAGATTATTCTGATGATTTCCATGGCATCATCAGCATTTATGTTCGAGTTTCGAAAGTGGGATATCTATATATTTCCAATTAACTGGTGTGAGAACCAAAATTTTGATAGGATATATTATTGTGATTTGGCACTAAAAATATGATTTTTGAGTATATATTAAAGTTATGCATTTGAAAAGCGAATCCACTAATTGATTGCTGATTGTAATGTGTGATTATTAGTTTAACTAATAAAAAATATTGGTATAATAATTAGTTTAACCAATAAGTGAATGTAAGGTAAGTTTAGCCAAATCGAACCAAATATTGAACTGAATTGAAAATTGATTGAAATTGCATGCATATACATGTATATACAATGAACAGGTCATAGTAGGGAAGCTAAGCAGAGGATTAAAATTGGATGCCCACCAAATAGGTATGTGTTTACTAATTTGTTTGGTTTTGATGATTTTATGAGCCAATTGGCTAGCCGTTTGGCTTTTTCCTTTTCTTTTGATTGATGAGGGCCCTGAGAGCCAAGTTACGGTTTTAAATATCAACCCGTACAAAGGAGGTTATGGCAAAAAAATTCGAAAATTTAGGGTTTTAGTCGAATTTTTGAAAAAATAGAAAATTCTCAGAAATTGAAAAGTTGAAGAATGAAAGCCAGAATGAAATTTGAGTTGGTTAGTTAAACAACTTCCAACTCCGTTCCTTTTCGAGGATGAAAATATTTTAAGTGGGGGAGATTGTAGCAACCCGGATTTTCAGAACCAATTCAAAATTTTTATTTTAGCTAATTTAATGGATTTTGAATATTTAAAATGATTTATTTTGAATAAAAACGATTTAAAATTTATTTTAAACGAAGTTATAATGTATAAATTTATTTTAACTATAAAACGAGCCTGAAATGGCGCAGTAATTTGAAAATTCGATTTCAAATTTCAAATTTCAAATGAATGTACAGGATTCAAAATATATCGGATTTCAGTAAAACCAGAAATATTTGGATCAGTTTAATCATATCTTTCTAACGAATGTGAAAAATCCAGATTTCATAATGGGGATAAAAAGTTATGTTCGTTTTAAAATTCAGAATAGTCGCTATGGAATTTATATATATATTTAATATAATATATAACCCTTAAAAGTAGCCATTTTGCAAACGACCTATAACGTCCCAGATTTTTAGTCAATTTATATTTAAATTTATTTTAAATATTGATTTGAATATAAATGAATTTTTATATTAAGTGTCGATTTAAGAATCGATCTCGATTTAATATCGAATATATTAAATTATCGTAATACGAAAACAAAGTGTAATTTAATTCAGAACTAAAATTAAATCAAAATATAATTCAGATGATCAGTATTTATTTGTATTTGAATATAGACGATAATAAAAAAAATTATATTATCGGAGAATTGATTTATTTCTAAGTTTAAATTATTTTTATATGGTTATTTTATATATACGTTCGAATTGAAATTTATAATCTATTCTGTTGAGTTCAGAATAGTGTTATAACGTTGAAATGGCAGTGGTTACGTTAAAGTAGCGGTTCGCGGTTTAGGCAATAGACCCTGATATTATTTTAGTGGATAAGCACGAGAACAAATCAATATCTGTTTAAAATAAAGTGAAAATCTCTTTAAATCAAATCAATTTAATAGGAAAATCTTTTTAAATAAAATAAAGGATTTGTTATGTACGTATCCGAACAAAGAATAAATGACCTCGTACGATTGTCTCCTCCCCGCGCCTATAAAACAGAACCGTGCCTCAGCATTTCCTTCCCATCTAAAACTAGCAAAGTCCTCTGCGCTTCTATTTCTCTCCCTCATTCATTCCAAATCGAACGTCCGATAAATAGATAAAAGAAATCGCATATTGCGGTTGAAGCCAGGGGTTCCCTGAAGCTCGAAGTCCACTATTTTGGAGGCACGCGATTGGAATACTGGGAGATGGTTTCGATCTTATTTCCATAGACTTAGGGTTGCGGCTAGTGGGTTTGGGTGATGTCGTAGTTGTTGAGGGGGTGTCGACGAGGAAGGGTTCAATGGGGTATTTCACGAGTTACATTTCATCGCGATTAGGATTTTGGAGATACGGAGGAAGTTGAGGTCCGATGGTTGGACGACGTGGATTTGTGGAGACCAGTGTTGATGGATTTGTGATGGAGGGATGCTGGTACTTTTCGTATTGGAGTTGTACTGGAACGAGATTCACGAAGCTGTGCAGTAGTTTAGAAGTGAGGAGTTTGCTGCTGTTTTGCGTTGGTGGAGTAATAAGAGTTCGCATCTTATTCTAGGATGGACTAGAGTGTTTTTTTTTGTTGAATTGGGGATTTGTCTAGTATGATGTTAATCTGGAGTAGTGCGAGGTATTTATGGATGATTGGAATGGTGCAAATTTATTTATAATGTGGGATCATTTCTGGATCGGTAGAAGGTGAATACAGTGTGACAACAATGGGATTTTTGAAGGAATTAGGGATGCTGTACATGTGACAGAAATTGTTGTTTGGAATTGGAAAGAAGTAAGCATTTGATGCAGACGGTATTGAATTCATCCAAGCTGGAAGGGAAACCGTTGCAGGATCGAGGAAAGCTCGACATGAGTTGTGCTTTGAAATTTAGAACAGACAGGAGCAGTAAGGTATAAGTTTAATTTAATTTTATGTATACATATAATAAGTCATTTATTTATTTTAATAGATAAGTTCAACAAAATAGTTGTTAATCGTTAAATTAAAATAAATAATCGTAGGTAAGGATTTTATTCGGGACTCATTCGAGTAGATTGGAAGGCGAGACGATAGTGAATTTTAACAGGATATTCGGCAAATAAATCGAGGTGAGTAAATCTCACTCAAAAGTTATTTAATTTATTTGACTGTTTGAATGCGTGCATGGATTATTGAATCATTGTGGTTATAATATATAATATATATTAGTTATTTAGGCTTGGTGGTTGTCGCTATTATTATATATATATTGGATTTCCCGCAATACTATTAGTGGATGCCCGCAGTATCATTAGCGGATGACCCTACACCCACGTATATAAGTGGATCCCCTTTTTATACCGCGATATCTTGCCTTGAAGCATGATTGGTATTATTTATGTGACTAACATCTGTGGATGCAGGGAAAACAGGTTGGAGGGATCCAACTGGATTCCTCAAAAATTTATTTACTGTTGTTTCCATATTTATATATGTACTTGATGTGTGAATTGAATGGATGATTTGTGTGTTAGATATTAGAATATCACAGGCCCTAAATATTTATATTTAAAAATATCAAAAGGGAATTTTATATTTAAAAAGGGAAATTTATTTTCCATGGTGGAAGTTGAATTTCTAACGGAATTAGAAATCAAAACGTGTTCAAATATTTAAACAAGAAATAAAATTTATAATTGATGGGTTTAAATGGAAATGGGATATTGGATTATATAAATTCAAAGATGAATTTGAAAAGGGGAAACGGGGAATCGTTTCAAAATGGAAACGATAAATTCATTTGCGATGTTCGGAATATAAATAAAATTGGGATGAATCCATATGGAATATGGTTTGAATTCGACTAAGTCGAATATGTGGAATAAATTATTTCTAGAAAGAATATCGGAATTTTGTTTTAGATAAATACTTAAATATAAGATTAAAAAGGAAAAAAATATATTTTTCCGAATAGAAATTGAATTTCAGATTTGGTTAGGAAAATATTAACTTGTTTTAGAAATAAAAACAAGTAGTTGAATTTATGAACGATGTTGATAGTTGAGTAGAAAAATTATCATTGAATAATTTTGAAATGCAAACTCAAGTGTTAATTTGGAAAAGGAAATTTATTTTCCGAAAATAGAAATGGGATTTGAAATCGGGAACTTGTTTTAATATTTAGAACAAGAAGTGTTATTTATAAATGGTTTCTATAAATAAAAGAAGGAATTTTATTGAATAATTTATTTAAATTCAAGTATGAACTTAAAAGGGATTTTTAAATGGAAAAGAAAGGGAAATTTTACTTTTCAAAATAGAAATGGTATCTCGAATAAATTGAGAAATATTAACTTGTTTTTAAAATAAAAACAAGTAGCTGAAATTATAAATGTTGTTTATAAATAGAAAGGAATATTATCATTTGATAATATTAAACTTTAATTTCAAGTAAGGGATTTAAAGAAGGAAATTTATCCTTCGAAGTAGAAATTTGATTTCAAATAGAATATGAAATATAAGCTTGTTTAAAATATTTAAAACAAGAAGTAAAATTTATAAACGATGTTTATAAAGAGATGGGGGTAATTATCATGAGATGATTTGGGTATTTAAATTCAAATATGAATTTAAAAAGAGATTTATAACTTGAAATCGTTTCAAAAGGAAACAATGAAGTTTATTCCGATATTCGGAATGCAAACTGGAGTTAAATAAATCCATACGGATTTATGATTTTAACTCGACTATGTCGAATACATAGAATAAAATTATATTTCAGAAGATATTGGAATTGTATTAAAGGTAATTTTAAGTTTTAATATGAATATAGATTATAAAGATATAAGTTATGGAAATTAAATATTTTCAAATATACTTGAGATTCAAAGGGGAAATCAAATATTCCAAAATAGAAATAGAAGTTTCAATAGATTATTTAAATGGAAATTGAATCTAATAAAAAAAGTAAATTTATAAACAAGGTTTATATATATGATGAAGAAATTTTCATCGAGCAATTTGGAAATAAATTTCCAAATGAAAGAAATGGAATCGAAGTTGAGATTTAAATCAAGTTTTGATATTACAAGCTTTTATTCATCTCAAGATATGAACGTCGTCGATCAAGGTCTGAGAGGTAATTAGAATACCCCAACTTGAACGAATTCACAATTATCAAGAGATGATATTAATTTGTAATGGTAAACGATGTTGGAAATTGATCATGCCCATAAGTTGAATTTATAATTGGATTTCGATTATATCGATATGTTGTAAATAAGATAATTTCACAAAAAATTAGTTAATAGAATATGATTCAAGTTAAACTTAGTTAAATGAATCGAATTTGGAAATCGAGATTGGAAATCCAAATGTAAAACTTGGATTTGAAATTGTAAGCAAGAAGATTGAGTAGAATTGGGAATAAGTGAATACAAACACGTTTGAACGTGATATGTTCAAGTTTAAAAGCAAAATGGAACCAAGAAGCTAATTTGAAATTTAGAGCAAATGTAAAGCGAGTTACGTAAAAAGGGGAGGTTTCGTTGAAATAAACTGGAAATGGTCGTGTATATTTAAATAGTTATAGGGTGAAGAATACGAAGAAAGTATGAAGAATGTAGTTAAGTGCCCGACAAATAGGTACATGTTTAGATTTCCATATGAGGTTTTATGCGCCGAATCGGCAAGTCGCTTGGCTTTTTGATTTTCTTTTTGAATGAAAAGGGCCTAGAGAGACGAGTTGAGGTTTGAACTATTTGCCGGTACAAAAGAGGTTATGGTGAATTTTTCCGGAAATTTAAGGAGTTAGAATATTTTTAAGAAATTTTGATAATAGAAATCGATACGATGACATATATAGAATTCGCTAAGAAAATGATTTTAATATAAAATATTTGAAAAGGGCCAGTGACAGTGAAATTGTTTGATGGATGTTTATTTTTCCTTCGATAGTTAAAACACCGGCTATCAAAGATTTTTACCATCGTCGTCAATACGGTGAGACCGGTTGGATTTAATATCTGAAAACCACTCCGTATAGGCATAGGCGTTGCGAATTAGATTATGCTGAAAATAATCGAAGACGAAGTGAAATTCAAGAGCTGTTATGTTTGTCCAGTCCCAGGACAACGTGTATGGATGAATGTCTGACAGAGTATTCCTAACGGTCACATAAGACGATCTTTTCAAGGTATTGCGTCTGGTGGCGGAGAAATTCGTTTCTCTTAGCTTTTATACCCGTAATATTTTTGGGAAGATCAACTAGTGATTTGATGGGTTTGACGATGTGGCATTCAAGGTGTAGGGTGGCCAGTTGTTCTAATGATAGACGTAGCCTCAAGTCTCACAACCGGGAAATGACAAAAATCGGGCAGGCAGCCTGGCTATGTGGGTCGCTCCCATTAGGGTGTATAGTCACATGTCTAGAGAAATTACTTTTACTTCTTTAGTCTATTTCGATGCTGTCCCTTTTCGGGAAACGGTGGTTTGAGCCCAACCGTTGGTGATATACATTCGATACACTCAAGCGAAATGAGTGGTCGGTCATGTGTGGGCCGGGTTGCAAGACGTTCTTGTTGAACCCAATGTATTTCCCTCTAGAGATACACTATCGGCAGGTGGTCCCATACCTTGTCATAGTTGGAATCCAATCTCCAATAAGCGCCCTGCGGTTTTTGATTTTATACTATATATGTAGAGCGTGAGATGCAAGCGTTCTACTATTTGGTTATTTATTTGATTAGACATTATTATAATATCACTGGATTTTGATATCAAAATTGCTTGGGTTATAGTAAGGTAAAAACCGTCCGTGTTTATGTGTGGACTGGTCTTACTATTATCCTATTCTTTCAAAAGATTTTTGAAGTTAAAACCATATGGTTGGAGTTTACTCACACCAGTCCCATGGCTAACCCAGAGTTTGTTTTGTTTTCCCTAAACTCTTGGGTGCCCAAATTTGTAGGGGCAGTCAAGTGTTTCAGGCTTTTAAAGATACACTTAGAGGAGCTGGAAGCAGGAGGCTTCACCGTTAGTTATCTAGAGTTATTTCCGCTGTATCAAATGATATGTTGTACTCTGATGATGGTATGTATGTAACACCCCGAATTTTCTATTAACACTAAAGTTGCTAAAATATTAATAAGTGTGTAAGAGGGGGGATGTATCTAATATGAATATAAAAATATTAATAAGTATGTAAGAGAGGGGATGTATCTAATATGAATATAAAAATATTAATAAGTGTGTAAGAGAGGGGATGTATCTAATATGAATATAAAAATATTAATAAGTGTGTGAGAGAGGGGATGTATCTAATATGTATATAAAAACAATAATAAGTGTGTAAAAGGGGGGGATGTTATATGTACATTGTAGAAAAAATATATATATTTATGACATGAATAGAAGTTTATTAATATGCTGAGTGTTTGCTGAGTCACTTCTGACTCATTGCTGAGTCAACAAGATAAACCCCATCTTGTCTGAACGGCTGCGGTTATTTCTAGGTTAAATCTAATGGCCTAAATGAATTCTAAAATCTATAAATAAGTGGGTAGACCCTAGACCTAAATCACTTGTAAAATTAGAGAAGCTACCGTCATGCTGCTGCCATGGAGTTCAGCATAGCCGTCACAAACTAAGAAGAGGAAGCCTAATCATCTACAACTAAATCTACACAAATCAAATCAAAAGATCTCTCTTTCTCCAATTCTTTTCTTTTGTTGGTGAGTATGATGATTCTCACAAGACTATTACAAACTAATTTGACTCAGTTATGAATGGATCACAAGAAAGTGATGTGATTTGTAATTGTAAATTCTATATATTGTGGATCTTTTATTATGTTATTATGTTGTCGTATGATGTAAATTATATATGCTATGTCATGCTATGTTGTAAATTCTCTTATGCTATGTCGTGCTATGTTGAGAATCATGTCAAGCTATGTTATACTATCATACTATGCCATGTTATAAATCATGCTATATTATGTTGAAAAATCATGTTGTTGGATCATGCTTAAAGTTATGTTTTTTTTCTTAATTTAAATGGATCTTGTTTATGGGAATTTGCCTATTAGGTTAGGTGTACCCATAAACTTGAAACTATAATTAAATAAAACTTGATTATGGGAATTTGCCTATTGAGTTAGGTGTACCCATATAAAACCATGTTGTTAAAAAATTAGATGATGTTGATTCACACATGTTCATATGTAAGTTTATGAAAATTGATTGAGATCATATTAGGTGAATTTTGAACAAGTTGACACCTTTAGGTCCATGACATGTATAATCTATGCAAGTTGGACATATGCAAGTTTCACCCCTTATTATGATTCATTTGGTCACATATACATGTTGTTATTATGATAATCTCTTTTATGCTATGAGTTAGGCTATTCGAGTCTAACATATATTTTGCGAATAAACGTTCAAACGTGGGGTAGGGGTAACATTAGGAATTAATAAATTGGGTGCAATTTTGTAAGATGTTGCATACCATGAATGAATGTCCATAATTGAGTCAATTATGGACATTGTTAAAAATTGGAAGTAATTAATAATTCAAGTAGGGAATTATTAAAATTGGGGGAAAGTGGATTATTATTAATAATCAATGCTTAGGACACGAGGTTGGACCCGTTTGTGATGTAAACCTGCCCGGACCCGCCCGGCAAATCCAGTAGTCACAAATGTCGGCCCAATGTGAGAGGTCCTAGGCCCAAACTAAAGCATAACAGTTGTAAAGACACGAGGTTAGACTCTTTTATGGTGTAAGACTGCCCGGACCCGCCCGGCAAATCCAGCTGCCATAAATGCCAGTCTAATGTGAGAGGTCTTTATGAGGTTATGGCCTTAATGAACTAAGAAATACTTAACCAGATAATCATGTAAGGTGGGACATGGGGGTTAAGTAGGTGCCTTGGGTGGCATGAGGAATCTGGTGGTTGCCTTTAGAGGCATTTGAAATACGATTAGACTTAACCAAACACACATGTAAATGAACATGACTAAGTGGGTTAAGTGGGATGGACTAATGGGGACAAGCTTAGGTGGAATGCTTGTGGTAAATAGTGGGGGCCCATTTCAACCAGTATCCCAAAACGTATCTTTGTGGGCTCGACCCAAGTCGAGGACGGGACACGCATACTGGGTTTGACTATAAGAGGCCAAAACAGGGAGCGGTGGCAACGCAAGTCCAACGGGTTTCATATGCGTGTGTGGACCCGGGCTGGTAGGTAAGACGTTGTTGCATCGTGTAGGTATAAGCCGTGCATGTCCGATGTATCAGGTTGCCACTTTAGGGGAGTGATACACCCCACTGTGGGGCCAGCACGGGTATCTACGAGTTAGGGAGCCGATCGAATAATGGGAAGTAGGGTACACCTAGTGGAGATAGGGGCAGGCGGCACCTATGTAGTCAGCTAGGGGTACGTAAAGCCATTGGGAAAGTTTCTAAGTGAAGCTAAGTGGGATGAATCTTTAGGGTGACTGGTGTGGTGCAGTATAGGGTTTATCCTTTAGTATTTAGGAGCGCCTATAACGTTGCCTTTAGCGATTGTCTATGTCCTTAATCTGCTCTTCATAGACATTTTCTTGTTTTCCAGCTTATGCCTTAGTCCAGTTATTTTGGTAATAGTATTGTAGAATTATCATATTCACCAGACTTTATGTCTGACCCCCTCTTTTCCATCCTTTTTCTCCCTTCAGGTCCGCAGGTTGGGCCAAGTTCTAGTGGAGTCTAGTTGGATCGCTTATCTTCTGGAAAGCTTGGACTGCTGAAGTAAAGTCCAGCTTGTTATCTTTCTTTTTAATGGCTATTCATGTAATGGGATTATGTACTTGTTTTATCAAGATAGATATTGTACTTGACATTGAATATGGTGTTATGATGTAATCAAACATGTTTTGACTTCTGCTACAATGAAATAAAGTTTTTGAATTTCCAAGTACTATTTTATATCTGTCTTGTTGTAATTTTACTGTTCTATATTCACTTAAAACCTCCATGGAAGTTAATGCATTCCCTTTGTGAGTGACATTAATGGACGTGGGGTATTACACGTGGTATCAGAGCATAAGGTTACCAGAACAGATAAAAAATTTTTTTAGAAAAATATTTTTTTTTCTAAAGTATTTTTGGAAGAAGTGCTTTCAAAAAAAAAAAAGTTATTTAAAGAGAGTTTTTATGAAAAACATAATCCCAAATAGCCACATCCTTATCTTTATCTTTCGAATTCTCCATTTTGAATCTTTCCTTTTTCGTTTCAGCATGGCTGAAGATCTTACTCTCCCAGAAGGTGTGACGATTCCATGGTGGTTTAGGAGATACTTGGAGGCTAGGGCCACCACTGCAGGCCCAGCGGATACTCCTCCACCCCTAGTTGCACCCATTCCTCCTCCTCCTCCTCGTGTTGACACTTTTGCAAAGACGTGCAAGGAATTCAAGGCTATGTGAGGAAAAACTTTTCAAGGGACTGAGACGTTTGTGGAGGCCAGAGATTGGCTTAAGGAGACTGAGGAATTGTTGGATATCTTTGAAGTGGAAGATGGGAGGAAAGTCTGTTTAGCTACTTGGTTAATGAAGGGAGAGGCCTCGTTTTGGTGGGAGGTCACTAACGGGGAACGTCCAGTTGATTCATGGGCGGATTTCAGACGAAGGTTTGAGGCAAAGTTTCTTTCAAGGGCAGAGGAGAACTTAAATATGGAAAAATTCCTGGCACTAAAGCAAGGGAGCTCATCAGTAAAGGAATATGTCAATAAATTTAATCAGTTAGCAAGGTTTGGCTTGGATTTGGTGAACACGCCAGAGAAGAAAGCTTTGAGGTTCGTTAGAGGCTTGAATGAACCGTTGCAAGGGTTGGCTATGACCCACATCCCTATGGGAGCCACCTTTGAAAAGCTAGTAGAAATGGCACTTATGCATGAGGATAAGGCAGTTGAAAAGAAAGGGGATCAGAAGAAACCCCAACAGCAAAATAAGGAGGGTGGTAAAAACAATAATGGCAAAGGGAAGAAGAAATGCTTCAATTGTGGGACGCCTGGCCATCTCAGCAAAGATTGTAGAAAGAAAAAGAAGACTGGTTGTTTTCATTGTGGAGATGCGGGATATTTAGTGAAGGACTGTCCAAAGAAGGGGCAGAGGGCAGGGTCTACCTCGGGAGGACAAGTGCAGGCTCTTATGGCACCAGGGCAGGCAAGGGGGCAAGTTCAGGCTATTGCGGCCCCACCGCTGCAAGAAAGAGGTAGAACAATTTCTGTTGAAAGCTTAGTTTTTCTGTTTGATCATCCTGTCCGTACCTTATTCGATTCTGGCGCATCTCATTCGTTTATCTCTGCATCATTAGTTGAATCACTGCACTTGAACACCAGTTTAGTAGAGGATCCCTTGGTCGTTTCAAATCCAATTGGGGGGTTCGGCTCATTTGACCATGATATGTTTGGATTTGAAAATCTCTATACTTAGCGTTGAATTTAGATGTGATGCTTATGTATTGGGCTTCACGGGCTATGGGCTAATTTTAGGAATGGATTGGTTGTCTAGAAATAGGGCCATTCTTGATTGTGAAAGGAGAGTAGTTAGGCTTGTGACTCGCCTTGGTAATGCTCTCGACATCTTTTGTAATCCCATAAATTCCGTTATGCTAAGTTATCTTGAATCGCTTGACGCGTCTGTAGAGAACCTGCGATCGGTAGAAGTGGTCCGGGAATATCCGGATGTGTTTGACGAGGTGAAGGGCTTACCTCCAAAGCGGGAGATAGACTTTCGAATTTATCTTGTGGATAATGCTAAACCCGTGTCTTTGCCAGTGCGCCACATGGCTCCTCGTGAAAGGAGGGAACTCAATAAGAAAGTAAAGGAGTTGCTTGAGAAGGGGTTCATAAGACGTAGTATATCGGAGTGGGGTGCTCCAGTAGTTTTTGTCACAAAGGCGGATGGGTCTCTTAGACTTTGTATGGACTATAGAGAACTAAACAAGCTTACTAAAAAGAACCGACACCCACTGCCGAGGATTGACGATCTCTTTAATCAGTTAGTTGGCGCCTCAGTGTTTTCGCAGTTGGACTTAGCCACTGGCTTTCATCAACTGAGAGTGGCTGAGGATAGTATAGATAAGACTGCTTTTAGGACTCCTGACGGATTCTATGAATGGCTAGTGATGCCCTTTGGTTTGACAAATGCCCCTGCATATTTTGTTGATTTGATGAGTAGGGTGTTTAGGGAATACCTTAACAAATTCGTGGTAGTCTTTGTGGATGACATCTTAGTCTTTTCTAAGAATAAAGAAGAGCACTCCCTACATCTTAGGGAAGTGTTGGAAACCCTTCGAGCATATAACCTTAAGGCAAAATTTTCTAAGTGTCACTTCTGGAGGAAGGAAGTACGGTTCTTAGGGCACGTGGTTTCCAAAGAAGGGATAGCAGTGGATCCCGCAAAGGTGGTGGCCATCCAAGATTGGAAGGTCCCTAAAAATGCAACCGAAGTAAGAAGTTTCTTGGGGTTGGCTGGCTATTATAGGAAGTTTATCAAAGACTTCGCAAAAATATTAGCTCCATTAACACGGTTAACGAAGAAGAACCTGGTTTTTACGTGGGACAAAGATTGCGATGATGCGTTCCAACGTTTAAAGAGAGCCTTAACTTCAGCCCCAGTCTTAGTGCTGCCAGACGGGAATAAACCGTTTACCATCTATACTGATGCTTGTGGGACGGGACTTGGCGCGGTCCTCATGCAAGAGGGAAGAGTAATAGCCTATGGTGGAAGGCAGTTGAGGGTTCATGAAAAGAATTACCCCACGCATGACTTAGAGCTAGCCGCAATTGTTTTCGCGCTTAAGTCTTGGCGTCACTATCTTCTTGGTGAGAAATTCGAACTGTTCACTGACCACAAATCATTAAAATACTTATTCTCTCAGAAGGATTTGAATTTAAGGCAGCAACGGTGGATGGAATTCTTAGCCTCCTACGATTTTGAAATAACATATACCCCGGGCAAGGGTAACGTGGTGGCAGACGCCTTAAGTAGGAAAAGGTTGTCCTTGAGTCTGTTGTTTGTTGAACGACAAAGCTTAGAATTCATCTCTATGTTTGACTTTAGACCCTCCGTTGACTTAGTACCCGGTCTGTTAGCATCCTTGGAGGTTAGACCTACACTTCTAGGACGGGTTGGTGAGGCACAGCGAGACGACCCACAGTTGGTTGAGATAGTAGAAAAGCTCAAAGGGGGGGAGTCGTCAAGCCATCTTCGTAGGTATACCCTAGACGATAAGGGTTGTTTACGAAGGGATAATAGACTCTGTGTACCGCAAGACGAAGTCTTAAGGAAGGCCATTCTTGATGATGCTCATCGCTCAAAAATGACCATTCATCCCGGCGGGGATAAGATGTACAAAGATATGAAGCGGGTTTTCTTTTGGGCCGGTATGAAAAAGGATGTGGCCGAGTACGTCGCTAGATGCTTGGTGTGCCAACGAGTTAAAGCAGAACAAAAGAAACCCGGTGGGTTGCTTCACCCATTAGAAGTTCCACTATGGAAATGGGAAAGCATCTCAATGGATTTTGTGGATGGATTACCAAGATCAAGGAAGGGTAACACGGGGATTTGGGTTATAGTAGATAGACTTACTAAAAGCGCCCATTTTATTCCCGTGAAAAGTAAGAGGACTGCTCCGTGGTTGGCTTCTGTATACATTAAGGAGATAGTTCGTTTGCACGGTATTCCTTCTAGTATAGTAAGTGACCGTAACCCCATCTTTACTAGCGAATTTTGGAAGAGTTTACAAGAGGCGGTAGGGACTCAACTATGTTTGAGCACCGCATATCATCCTCAGACAGACGGCCAGACCGAGAGGGTGAATCGCATTCTAGAGGATCTTTTAAGGCTTTGTATCCTAGACTTTGGGGGTACATGGGAAGAGCACCTTCCGTTAGTAGAATTCGCATATAACAATAGCTTTCAGTCTAGTATTGGCATGGCACCTTTCGAAGCTCTTTATGGAAGGCCTTGCCGTTCGCCTACATGTTGGTGGGAATCTACCAATAAAATCCTACTTGGGCCCGATATGGTTAGGGAAACCTCGGAGAAGATTGAGTTGATTCGAAGGAGAATGAAAGCAGCACAAGATAGGCAAAAATCGTATGCTGAAAAGAGGAGGACAGATCTTGAGTTTGACATTGGGGACATGGTTTTTATCAAAGTATCTCCGTTACAGAATGTTGTTTGCTTTGGGTCCGTGGGGAAATTAGCACCAAGGTTTGTAGGGCCGTTTCCTTTAAAAAACAGGATTGGGAAGATGGCATATAGGGTGGAGTTGCCTGAGAAACTTAGTGGAGTACACGACGTATTCCATGTATCACATTTGAGGAAGTGTTTGCACAAGACCGCGGAGGTGGTAGAGCCGAGCTTGCTTAAAGAGGTGGAAATAGAGCGTGATGCAACAATTAGACGAGCTCCTACATGCATTATTGGGTCGGAGATCAAAAAGTTGAGGAATCGAGAGGTCAGACTGGTTAAAGTGCAATGGGGAGATGATGAGAGCAACGCAACTTGGGAGACAGAAGAGAAGATGCGTTCGTTGTACCCTTTTCTTTTTGAGGGTATGTCTTTTAATTTCTCCTTTATCGCTTAGCTTATCTTATCTTATCTTTAGTATGTCCTCTCATTAGTATCTTTGACCTTTAGTTAGGATAATCCTATGGTTGAAACATGTGTTTGAGACATGTTATGTATGATGGATGCAAAATGGATGCAAGTGTTTGCTAGTGGTTGCTCGTGGATGCATATATACACACACTTTAGGCACTAGATCGGCTCAGTCACTACATATTGCATATTGCATATATATGGATGTATTTAGTAAAATGGATGAACGATGGTTGTATTATCATGTGGATGCTGCATTCAGATGATGGTTGTGCACGCATATAGAAGTATTATGTAGCATTAAGAATCTTTTGCATACATAATGGATGCATGGCACGATCATAGTTGCATTAAGGAGGTCAACTGAATCAGTGGACCGCCTGATTTTGCATTAGATACGGACATATACACACACTGTGCATTTAAACATGAAAGCATTAGAAGTCTGTAAATACAATGAATGCCTGTGTATGATGGATGAGTAGATGGACGTTTGGATGGTAGGATATACATTCTTCCAGACTTGAAGATTTCGGGGACGAAATCCTAAAAGGAGGGGAGAATGTAACACCCCGAATTTTCTATTAACACTAAAGTTGCTAAAATATTAATAAGTGTGTAAGAGGGGGGATGTATCTAATATGAATATAAAAATATTAATAAGTATGTAAGAGAGGGGATGTATCTAATATGAATATAAAAATATTAATAAGTGTGTAAGAGAGGGGATGTATCTAATATGAATATAAAAATATTAATAAGTGTGTGAGAGAGGGGGTGTATCTAATATGTATATAAAAACAATAATAAGTGTGTAAAAGGGGGGGATGTATCTAATATGTACATTGTAGAAAATATATATATATTTATGACATGAATAGAAGTTTATTAATATGCTGAGTGTTTGCTGAGTCACTTCTGACTCATTGCTGAGTCAACAAGATAAACCCCATCTTGTCTGAACGGCTGCGGTTATTTCTAGGTTAAATCTAATGGCCTAAATGAATTCTAAAATCTATAAATAAGTGGGTAGACCCTAGACCTAAATCACTTGTAAAATTAGAGAAGCTACCGTCATGCTGCTGCCATGGAGTTCAACATAGCCGTCACAAACTAAGAAGAGGAAGCCTAATCATCTACAACTAAATCTACACAAATCAAATCAAAAGATCTCTCTTTCTCCAATTCTTTTCTTTTGTTGGTGAGTATGATGATTCTCACAAGACTATTACAAACTAATTTGATTCAGTTATGAATGGATCACAAGAAAGTGATGTGATTTGTAATTGTAAATTCTATATATTGTGGATCTCTTATTATGTTATTATGTTGTCGTATGATGTAAATTATATATGCTATGTCATGCTATGTTGTAATTCTCTTATGCTATGTCGTGCTATGTTGAGAATCATGTCAAGCTATGTTATACTATCATACTATGCCATGTTATAAATCATGCTATATTATGTTGAAAAATCATGTTGTTGGATCATGCTTAAAGTTATGTTTTTTTTTCTTAATTTAAATGGATATTGTTTATGGGAATTTGCCTATTAGGTTAGGTGTACCCATAAACTTGAAACTATAATTAAATAAAACTTGATTATGGGAATTTGCCTATTGAGTTAGGTGTACCCATATAAAACCATGTTGTTAAAAAATTAGATGATGTTGATTCACACATGTTCATATGTAAGTTTATGAAAATTGATTGAGATCATATTAGGTGAATTTTGAACAAGTTGACACCTTTAGGTCCATGACATGTATAATCTATGCAAGTTGGACATATGCAAGTTTCACCCCTTATTATGATTCATTTGGTCACATATACATGTTGTTATTATGATAACCTCTTTTATGCTATGAGTTAGGCTATTCAAGTCTAACATATATTTTGCGAATAAACGTTCAAACGTGGGGTAGGGGTAATATTAGGAATTAATAAATTGGGTGCAATTTTGTAAGATGTTGCATACCATGAATGAATGTCCATAATTGAGTCAATTATGGACATTGTTAAAAATTGGAAGTAATTAATAATTCAAGTAGGGAATTATTAAAATTGGGGGAAAGTGGATTATTATTAATAATCAATGCTTAGGACACGAGGTTGGACCCGTTTGTGATGTAAACCTGCCCGGACCCGCCCGGCAAATCCAGTAGTCACAAATGTCGGCCCAATGTGAGAGGTCCTAGGCCCAAACTAAAGCATAACAGTTGTAAAGACACGAGGTTAGACTCTTTTATGGTGTAAGACTGCCCGGACCCGCCCGACAAATCCAGCTGCCATAAATGCCAGTCTAATGTGAGAGGTCTTTATGAGGTTATGGCCTTAATGAACTAAGAAATACTTAACCAGATAATCATGTAAGGTGGGACATGGGGGTTAAGTAGGTGCCTTGGGTGGCATGAGGAATCTGGTGGTTGCCTTTAGAGGCATTTGAAATACGATTAGACTTAACCAAACACACATGTAAATGAACATGACTAATTGGGTTAAGTGGGATGGACTAATGGGGACAAGCTTAGGTGGAATGCTTGTGGTAAATAGTGGGGGCCCATTTCAACCAGTATCCCAAAACGTATCTTTGTGGGCTCGACCCAAGTCGAGGACGGGACACGCATACTGGGTTTGACTATAAAAGGCCAAAACAGGGAGCGGTGGCAACGCAAGTCCAACGGGTTTCATATGCGTGTGTGGACCCGGGCTGGTAGGTAAGACGTTGTTGCATCGTGTAGGTATAAGCCGTGCATGTCCGATGTATCAGGTTGCCACTTTAGGGGAGTGATACACCCCACTGTGGGGCCAGCACGGGTATCTACGAGTTAGGGAGCCGATCGAATAATGGGAAGTAGGGTACACCTAGTGGAGATAGGGGCAGGCGGCACCTATGTAGTCAGCTAGGGGTACGTAAAGCCATTGGGAAAGTTTCTAAGTGAAGCTAAGTGGGATGAATCTTTAGGGTGACTGGTGTGGTGCAGTATAGGGTTTATCCTTTAGTATTTAGGAGCGCCTATAACGTTGCCTTTAGCGATTGTCTATGTCCTTAATCTGCTCTTCATAGACATTTTCTTGTTTTCCAGCTTATGCCTTAGTCCAGTTATTTTGGTAATAGTATTGTAGAATTATCATATTCACCAGACTTTATGTCTGACCCCCTCTTTTCCATCCTTTTTCTCCCTTCAGGTCCGCAGGTTGGGCCAAGTTCTAGTGGAGTCTAGTTGGATCGCTTATCTTCTGGAAAGCTTGGACTGCTGAAGTAAAGTCCAGCTTGTTATCTTTCTTTTTAATGGCTATTCATGTAATGGGATTATGTACTTGTTTTATCAAGATAGATATTGTACTTGACATTGAATATGGTGTTATGATGTAATCAAACATGTTTTGACTTCTGCTACAATGAAATAAAGTTTTTGAATTTCCAAGTACTATTTTATATCTGTCTTGTTGTAATTTTACTGTTCTATATTCACTTAAAACCTCCATGGAAGTTAATGCATTCCCTTTGTGAGTGACATTAATGGACGTGGGGTGTTACAATGTATATATGTACAAAAACAGATTTGTATTCCAAAGTTATGTTATACAATATACTTTATTCGATCCGCTGTGAGATTCTGTATTGTTATTTCTGTTCTTCTTCTATCTTTTCTATTTTCTTTAACCCTAATGACTCGTATTTTGTAATAACCCGGAAATCCTAGCCAATTTAAAATTTTTATTTTGGCAATTTTAGCGAATTTTGATTATTTAAAATGAAATATTTTAAATAATATCGATGAGAAATTTATTTTGAATAGAATTCGAACGTATATATTTATATAGATCGTCGTTGGAATATAAATATTTATTTTAAGTTATAAAAGGAATTGAAAATGGCGCGGTAGTTCGATAATTCGATTTCAAAATTCAAATGAACATACCGGATGCAAAATAAATAGAATTTTAGTGAAACCAAAATATTTGAATCTAATTGATGGTATCTTTCCAACGAATCCGAAAAATTGAAATTTCATAGCGGGGATAAAAAGTTATGCCCAGTTGAAAATTCCGAATAGTCGCTATGGAATTCTGGCCCTTAAAAATGGCCATTTTGAAACCACCTTGGATTTCGACGAAACCACTTTTGTTGGATCCACGATGTTAAATTATTGCTAGGTTTCAAATTTCATAATTTTTCGAATCAATATGTGAGTGTGGTAAAGGAAAACATGTTTTGCCAGTTTAAGTTGATTTTAATCGACTGGAAATTAGCCCTTTTTCAAACAATCTCGGAATTCGACGAAACAAGTTTTGTTAGGACCGTATCGTCAATACGAAGCTAGAAAATATTTTTCTGGAATTTTTCGAGTTAGTACGTGGCCCCGGTAAAATGAAATATGCGTTCAAATTCAATATATAGAGTTATATTTTGATTTTGACGAAAACTGATCGAAACGATCGAATCAGCCTACGATACATATCCCATTGTGTTCGGAATGGGGGTAATTAGCTATGGACGACAGTCGGAGGGTTTGATTTCGAGTTCGAAATTAAAAGTTGCTTTTTGAAGAAAAAAAATATAATATTAATTAATATATATATATATATTGGCCCCTTCCCCCTCTTCTCTCTCCCCGTCAGTTCTTCATAAAAGAAAAAAGAAAAAAAACGAATCGAGGGCGACGGAACCCCAATCGCCATCGATGGCGTCGCGCCTCCCCTCCCTCAGACCGGCGCCTCCCCCTCCGTTCAACCCTGCACCCCTCCGCCTCTGTCTCCTCTCCTCTTTCGTTCAAAGAACGAACACCTCCTAAAATTGAAGACCGAACCCCCCTTACCCCGGCGCCACCATCTCAGCACTCTACCGCCCTCCTCCGACCCCAAACAGTAACCGTGGACCCCCATTTGCCAAGAACCATAGGAAATGGTGAGTTTTCTATTTTTCCCATTTATTTTACTTTATTTTTAGTTTCAAAAATATATATTGTTATATATAAAATCAGTTTTTATGTAAAGACTCGATTTTTAAAATATAAAGTTTCGATTTTTATTATAAAATATAAAGATTTGTTTTTTTTAAAATAAAAGGGTTAGATTTTTATTATAGAAAAGATAGTATTTTTATCGATGAAAGCTATGATTTTTAACATAGGAAATATTAGATTTTTATCATTTAAAATATTTGATTTTTAATCGTATGAAGTAGGAAAGGGTTTTTTATTTTAAAGGTAGCAAAAATAAGGATAGAATGTTTAAACTAAAAATATATACGTTGAAGTAGAAAAGTGATTTTTATAGCGATGATATAAAAATTCGATTTTTATATATTGAATAGCAAAGTAAAAATTCGATTTTTATATATTGAGTAGGGTTATAAAAATAGAGTTTTTATCTATATAGTAGCGATATAAAAATAGAATTTTTATCCATATGGAGTGATTATAAAAATATGATTTTTAAATTGAAAGTGAACAAATAAAAATGTGATTTTTATTTTAAAGACAGCAGTATAAAAATGTGATTTTTATATATGTAGTGAATACGGGCAACGAAATTGACAAAAGGCGAGCAACGGCTAAGATTTCTACATAAGAAGAGTCGTGGGATTGGATTAGCTAATCAGTGAGAACTTCTCACCTTTTAATTTTATTTCTAGTTTAAAATATATACTAGGATGCAGACGGTGTTTAGTAGCACCCGACACCCGTCGTCCACAGACCATGGACGGCTTGTATGCTTGTTTGTTTGATTTTGACGTGTAGTTGATTGTGTGATGTGATGAGAAATGAAATAAAATATTTATATAATTAAAAATATGTTATAGTTAGAAATAGGATTTTTAACGTGTATATGAAAGGAAATAAAAATAAACAAATCGGACGATTTGTTTATATACACACATTTGACTAATATTGATTGGGACGATAAATTTTACACATCGCCCAACTGCACAAATAAAATCTGTGTTTGATTGTTTGAAACCCCACACGGGTATTGGGATGATATTTGACGTACATTAATCCCGATTGTTTAGTTGTATGTCGATCGATTGATTGACAGGCTGTTATAAGCGTTGAATATTTATATTTGATGCTTATACAGTGTAGAATGAACTTTGGATGATGGTTGATTATTCATCGTTGTTATTGTATACATGTGTTGTAGAAAATCAATATAATTAACATTATATGGTAATTGATCGGGACTCATTCAATATTTGAAATAGAAATATTTGAAATAGAATATTTGGAAATAGAAATATATGAAGCCGTGTTGATTAAATTGATGCCATTTTGACGTGAACGATATATATCGATTTTATTCATTTTATAATGAATATCGAAAGTGATTTCAAAATATGATATTTTGAAAAGAATTGAAATTCGAATTAAATTGAATAGAAATGAATTCGAATTGAAATTGAAAATAAATGAATTCGAATGGAAATTGAATATAAATGAATTCGAATTGAAATTGAATATAAATGAATTCGAATTGAAATTGAATATAAATGAATTCGAATTGAAATTGAATATAAATGAATTCGAATTGAAATTGAATTGAAAAAGAACTAAAATTGAATTTGAAATCAATTTGAATTGAAATCAATTTGTAGTGAATTTAAAACGAATTTATAAGGAAAAATTCAATTTTGATTTGAATTAGAAATGAAGTTGAAATCGCTTTGAAAACGATTTATATAATACGTTTTAAAAGGAAATCGATGAAGTATATATTATATATATTATATATATAATATAATGGCCTGAATAGAACGCGCCGCGCCGCGGCAGTTCGCAAATTTCAACCATTGACTTCGAACGGATAGTGCGGGAGATCCGACCGTCGGATTCTCCTAAAACCAGAACCGTTTGGTTCGTATCGAAAAGAGCTTTCTAACGAATATTAGAAATTTGAAATCTAACGGTTGGATTTGGAATTATGTCCAAATCAAATTTGGAAAAGGTCGATGTAAGTGCAGTTTGATGGCCGTTGATGGAAATCGACTGTACGGGCCTTGATAAAATTATTAAAAATATCAATAATTTGTGTAAAATCATAAGAAATGATTTTTGAAGAATTGGGATGAAAAAATCCATATTTGAAATGATAAAAATAGATTTTTATCGAAATGAACTAGTTTTGAACTAGAATAATAATTTGTTTATTTTTAAAATAAATAAATTGGATTTGAAATGGTTTTGAAAATAACCATAATTTCGAATAATTGAATAGGAATGGATTTGAATCGAAATTGTCTTTGGAATATTTCGATGTTGGATTTCGTGATGATACAGGTATTGTTATGGGAATTTGAAAGATATACTTATATCGTTATTTCCAATACGATATTTGTTGTTCGTAGAATTTGATATTTAATATAAGCCGATATATTTTCTATTCAGAGCCTTGTATTTAATATCAAATGTGATTTGGGTTTGTCGCGAATGGTGTCTTCATTAACACTGTTCTTAAACCCAGTTGAGAAAAAGATTAAATCTTTTTATTTATATTTAATAAAGTGTACCAATTAAATAATATTTAATTGGAATTGAATTGGTATTGATTTTTGGTTTAATCGTGAACAGTGTTTTAAATAACACTTGTTCTTTAACCCGATAATTAATGGAATGTGGTTTTGGGTTAACATGAACCGTGTTTTTAAATGAAACCGATTCTTTAACCCAGTTAAAGATTAAAACTAAGTGGAATTTTAATGAATCTTTAATTAGATTGAAAAGATTGAGAATGGAGTATCGCCAGTTTTACTCCTGGCGGTAGTTAAATCTTTAATTAGATTTGAACGTGAGATGGTAATTGAATTTACCGATAACACCGTGGTGTTAGATATGAAGTATTACCAGTTTTACTTCATGGGATGAATAGGTGGGGATTGAGAGATAAAATAAATGATTACTCCCGTGTGGTTCGCTAATCCCGACTAGTTTGAATTGATATTCAAAGAAGATTAAAGAATAAATTTAAAGAATTTATCTTTGATAAAATAAATGGGAACTTATCCCAAAGTATAAGAATATTTGAACAAAAGAATATTCTGAATTGGAATGAGGTGTATGTTGTGTTTGTGTAACACTTGTTTATTATATACGCGAGTTATTCAGAAAGACCGGGTTTATCCCATTCTGAATAACTGATTCGACGTGGTGTCGAAGATGAAGACGGTTGTCGAAGACCGGAGGTCTTCACGTCGTTTGGATAATTACTGATGATCTTGATTGGGCTGTACACCCAAGAAGATGGAAACAGTTGGTGATCGTCCAGACGTACTTGGAGATCGATGGATATGCGGGGTACTAGGTGCCTCCGGTTTCGTTCAGACCCAGAACGAATGTAACAACCCGTATTTCGATAACATGATTAAAGACGAGAATCAAGGCGGAATTTAATTTTAAATTCTGAATCAAGTGAAACGGGCTATGCCATTGTGTTCGTCTCGGAAAAATACGCGAAATAGAGTCCGAGTTTTCGAAAATCGGAGTCCGTATGACCAAGATATGGCCTCGCGAAGTTTCACGAAAAATTCCCAAATTAAAGTATACTTAATTAAGTGAAATGGGTTGCGCAGAAAAATATATATATTGATATATATATATATATATATATATAATTGAAAATTAAATAAATAAATATGCAAAAATGTTCAAAACAGCGAATTGGGAGAGGGGAATAACCGAACCGGTCGATTTTTGAGGTCGACCCGAGCTCGCTGGGTCGACTAGGGGTTAATCCAGGGTGTTTGGCTGTCAACCCGTGGGCCGATTCGCTCAAATGCAGATTTTGCATTTGGATGGTTCTCATGATCTAAAGGCCCTAGATGGTTCCTACACTTGACTTCTTCCCCAAGACATGCTTTGATGGCTTGGATTGAATCTAGGTTTAATCCTATGGCCTAAAACACTTGCCTAATCTATAAATAAGACCCTAACCTATCCTAAATCCTCATTATTCATTCATGCAACTAAACTATGGCAAAATTTCTACTCTCATGGCCTCCACTCAACTATCCTAGCCTCCACTTCATTTCTATGAAAGGTTTCATGATCATGAGAGTGTTAGAGAGTCCCTATGCTAGTATGAGAGCCTCTCAAGTTGATTTCAAGGCAAAAGCTTTGATCTTTGTTCATAAAGATGGTGTTTTTGTTGATTTGGGGCATCCATCTTTGGGTTTTTGGGTGATGGCATGCATAGGCTTCCTCACAAGCTTTAGTTTAATCGATTTAGGCCTTCAAAGCAATGTAAGCCCTTCCCTACTCTTAGATATTAACTATGAAGTTAAATGTTCATGTTGAAAGTTTGGGTTTGATTAATTAGAATGATGCATGCTATCATGTTATGCGAGTTTATGAAGTCATTATCTTGATCTTATGAGCTAAAAGCCACAACCTTTATGTTGAAATGTTGCATTATGCAACATGAGAATCTTCATAATCATTATGTCAGCTTGCATATGAAGTCATAATCCTTATATGATGATATATGCGAGTTTCTAGTCATCATTCCATGTCTTTTGTCACCATGATTTGCTTATGTGCCAAGTTTGGGTTTATGCATGTTTTGAGGCTTAAGAATGTAACATGCAAGTTAATGAACACATTATGTCTCATTTGCCACCATGTTCAACTAGTGGCTTTATACCCCCTTTTGTCATGCCTTTGACAAGTTCCTTCTTTGAAACCATTATGCGAGTTTAAAAGCGTTGGGGTCACATTATGGGAAAACATAATGACATGAACATGATTTGGGTAAATGGGTATAAACAAGACAACATGTAACGTTAAATATGACATGTGTTTATACTTGAAAACATGACTTGAAATATAACATGGAAGTTGACATGTAAGTATGCATAAAAACATAAGCTTGGGAATTTACCTATTAAGTTAGGTCTACCCTTTGGGAATTTACCTATTAAGTTAGGTCTACCCAAATGCTTGAAAACTTGTAACATGTTTTGGAAACATGATGGACATGACACTTAGATAATATAAGTGTGGCCAACTCGAGGTTGGGTTGAGTTTGCAACGTAAAACTACCCGGAACCGACCGGCCTAACTAGTAGTTGCAAACAATAGGACCCAATGTGAGAAGTTGGTCATGTTGTGCTTGAACCCGAGGTTAGACCAAGTTGTGGTGTAAAGCTACCCGGAACCGACCGGCTTAACTAGTAACCACAACAAAGTCTAATGTGAGAGGTTGGGGTGCATTAAGTAATTAATGCCACATGATAGGGTTAAGTTAATTTGATTAATGACTCTTAACAAAATATGACATGGGTAAATGGGTTAAGTAAATTGGTTAGGCTAATGATACTTAACAAAACATGACAAGGTTGGGTAGGTTAAGTGATTTGATTTTCCTAATGACGCTTAACCATTTTTATACGACTAGTGGACGGGGATTAAGTTAACCAACACTTAATCAATCCAACATGATAATTTGGCAAGGTTAAGTAAGTTTTCTTAATGACACTTAACCATACAAGATGATTAGGGGATGGGGTCAAGTAATTTACGCTTAACTAATCCGACACGGTAATTAGATGGGGTTAAGTAATCCACACTTAACTAATCTAAACACGGTAATTCGATGGGGTTAAGTTAAACACTTAACCAATTTAAACTCGGTAATTCAATGAGGTTAAGTAACCAATACTTAACCAACTTAACGTGATAATTTAATGGGGTTAAGCAACTTATACTTAACCAATTATACATGATGATTTGATGGGGTTAAGTAACTTACACTTAACCAATCTAATACGCGGACCTGATAAGGTTAAGTCACAAGACCTTTTTAGAATATACTTAACCATTGTAGTACGATTAGAGGATGGGGTTAAGCCAACCTATACTTAACCAATCCGACTCGATAATTTGATGGGATTAAGACAATCTATGCTTAATCGATCTAGCAAGATAATCCGATAGGATTAAGGTAAGCTACTACTTGACCAATTTGACTTGATAGGGTTAAGTCATGAGCCTCTGGGTACACTTAACCAACTTGTGGGACTAAGTCTTGAACTTAAATACTTAGCCAATCTTTGACGTGATTCGTGGGCGGGTTAAGTCATGGACTTGAATGATAACACTTAACCCAATAGACAAACCCTAGCTAGAAGAACTAGGTAGAAAACCGTGGTTAATCAAGGATAACGGGAAAGGAAGCTAAGTGGTAAACCTTAGTTAAGGGTAACTAAGTAATAATTCTTAGCTAAGGACATAGGACTAATTCTCAAAACGATGAGTAACCTGATACGGTAGGTCATCGCTTAGTATACGAGGGGGAGCAAGTTATCTGACTTGGATAAAAGCTCCAGCGCACTGGGTGCCGAAGTGGAAGCTTCGGGGGACGTGAGGATATTCTTGGGATCCCTCTGTGGGCTGCCAGGTAATTATACTAGGCCCATGAGAGGTTAAGGTCTGCGTTAGAAGGACCAAGAGTATGCCTTGGTTGCTATGCGAGCAACCTAAAGACTGGGATGGATTAGCGTGGAGTCGACGATTCTTGTTTTTGCCCTGGATAGCGCATCGCCGACTACCTACCATCTTTAGTCAATCGTGTACGTGCGGAAAGGCAGGGAACCCCCAACAGACCATGTGCTTGCTATCGAGTCATGGGTGAGGTTGGCCCGTAGGAAAGTGGGCTATAGTGGGGCCGTGGAGTGGTTCTTATACATGATTTTTCTTGGATTGCCTTTCAGTAGTTGAGGGAGGGGTCACGTGGGACCATAGCCACGGGTACAAAAACAGACCTTGATATCTGCATCGGCAGACGATTTAAAGCTCCCGACCGAGTTCCGTATTTCTTGATTTGCCCTGGCACGGAACTCGTATGGCACATTGGGGAACATGTGCATCTAGACATGGAAAACGATTCACGATACATACGTGGGATCAAGGGCGCGGTTGACGGGTGTAACAACCCGGAAAATCTGGGCCAATTTAAAATTTTTATTTTGGCAATTTTTGCGAATTTTGATTATTTAAAATAGATTATTTTAAATATAATCGACGAGAAATTTATTTTGAATAGAATTCGAACGTATATATTATACGCGTCGTCGTTAGAATATAAATAATTATATATAATTATAAAAGGAATTGAAAATGGCGCGGTAGTTCGAAAATTCGATTTCTAATTTCAAATGAATATACAGAATTCAATATAAGTCAGAATTGAACGAAACAAGAAATATTTGAATCTGTATGACTATATCTTTGTAACGAAGTTAACAAATTGAGATTTCATCTTAGGAATGATAAGATATGTCCAGTTTAAAATTAGAAATAGTCGCTGTGGAATTTATATATATTTTTATATATATAAGGCCCTTAAAAATGGACATTTTGCAAATGACCTCGGATTTCGACGAAACCAGTTTTGTTGGGTCCGTGATGTTAAGTTATTGCTAGGTTTCAAATTTCATAATTTTTCGAATCAATATGTGAGCGTGGCGAAGGAAAACGCGTTTGACCAGTTTCAGTTGATTTTAATCGACTGGAAATTGGCCATTTTTCAAACGATCTCAGAATTCAATGAAACTAGTTTTGTTAGGGCCGTATCGTCGATACGAAGCTAGAAAATATTTTTCTGGAATTTTTCGAGTTCGTATGTGACCCCGGTAAATTGAAATGCGCGTTCAAATTCAATATATAGAGTTATATTTTGATTTTGACGAAAACTGATAGAAACCATCGAATCAGCCTACGATACATATCCCATTGAGTTCGAAATGGGGGTAATTAGCTATGGACGACAGTCGTCGGGATCGATTTGGTGTTCGATTTAAAAGGTAACTTTTTGGTCAAAAATAAATATAAAAATATAATATAAATAATTACCCTAAGACCCTCCCTCTACTTTATCTCCCCTTCCCTTGCGTTCACAGTCAAACCCGAAACCCAAAATAAAAAAAAAAAAAAAAAAAGAAGAGGCGCGCTCCACAAATCGATGGCGTCCATCGCCATCTCCATCACCCCACCGCCGACCTCCGTCCAGCCCTCCTCCCCTAGCCCTCCGCGAACGACGACGCCCTGCAGCCGTGCCCTCCCCAAATCGAACGGAAAACCCCTGGATATCCCCCCCTCGACCGAAATCCGCACTGAACCCCTCCCCTCTGGCCCCTCCGCCGCCTCAGGTGCCCCTCCGCCGCCTCAGGTGCCCCTCCGCCGCTTGACAGTCCCACGCCTGAAACTGAACGGTGAGTTCTTGTACTGATTTTATTTAGCTGTAAAACACTGATTTTTATTAGCTTTAAAAACTGATTTCTTTAGTTAATAAACACTGATTTTTATTAGCTTTAAAAACTGATTCCTTTTAAAAGAATTTTGAAACCTGATTTTTAAAGTTAAAAACTGAATTTGAAAAGGAATAAATAAAACTGATTCCTTTTAAAAGAATTTTGAAACCTGATTTTTAAAGTTAAAAACTGAATTTTTAAAAAGGGTTAAAGCTGAAATTTTAATTAGGTTAAAACTGAAAATTTAATAAGATTTAAAAACTGAAATTTTAATTAGGTTTAAACTGAAATTTAATTAGGTTAAAACTGAAAATTTAATAAGATTTAAAAACTGAAATTTAATTAGGTTAAAACTGAAAATTTAATAAGATTTAAAAACTGAAATTTTAATTAGGTTTAAACTGAAATTTAATTAGGTTAAAACTGAAAATTTAATAAGATTTAAAAACTGAAATTTTAATTAGGTTTAAACTGAAATTTTAATTAGGGTAAAAACTGAAAATGAAAAAGATTGAATTTTGAAAATGAAAAATATCAAATATAGTTGTTTTGAAAAATATCAAATATAGTTGTTTTGAAAAATATCAAATATAGTTGTTTTGAAAAATATCAAATATAGTTGTTTTGAAAAATATCAAATATAGTTGTTTTGAAAAATATCAAATATAGTTGTTTTGAAAAATATCAAATATAGTTGTTTTGAAAAATATCAAATATAGTTGTTTTGAAAATATATAGACTTTGTTTAAATTTAGAAATAAAAATTCGATTTTTATATATGGAACTTTAAAATAAAAATTCGATTTTTATATATGGAACTTTAAAATAAAAATTCGATTTTTATATATGGAACTTTAAAATAAAAATTCGATTTTTATATATGGAACTTTAAAATAAAAATTCGATTTTTATATATGGAACTTTAAAATAAAAATTCGATTTTTATATATGGAACTTTAAAATAAAAATTCGATTTTTATATATGGAACTTTGAAATAAAAATTCAATTTTTATATATATAGTGGCCTTGGGCAACGAAGTGACATCGGCGAGAACAGTGAAGATTTCCTGCATAAGATGTGCCGTGGAGCTTGGATAGCTATATGTGAGAACTTCTCACTCAAAATTTCTCTTTTGCTAGTCATATATATATTTATACTAGGATGCAGACGGTGCTTAGTAGCACCCGACACAATCGTCCACAGACCATGGACTTGTTTGTTTGGATGTTTGGTGATTGATTGAGATATTGGTTTGAATGTGGTTTGTGGTGTGAAAAATCGAATCGATAAATTGATTAGGATTAGACGTGCGCCGTTATAAGGCGAAGGAGTAAGGCTAGGTTAGACCCTTACTCCAAATTTTGTGGTTTGCATAACGAAAGTGAATTTGATTGATGTGTGAATGGCGTGGGCCTTCACTAGACCGGGGATTAGGCTAGGCCTTGTCCCGTTTCTAGTATCGTGCCGTTATGCCGCCGAAATTTTCTAAAACATGTTAGAAAAATAAAAATAACATTTTATTTAAAGAATGAACTGAATAGATATTCATATGTCGAAATAAAATATTTTATCGTTAAAAATATAATTTTTAACGTGAATATGAATATAGTGAAAGTGAATAAAATAAATATTCATTTACAAACCGGACGGTTTGTTTATGTACACCTATTTGACTGATATTGATTGGGTCGATAAATTTTACACATCGCCCAACTGCACGAATAAAAACTTAGGTTTGATTGTTTGAAACCCTACACGGGTGTTGGGATGAAATTTAAAGTTCACTCATCCTGACTGATTAAATATGTCGGTCGATTGATTGACAGGCTGTTATAAGCGTTAGATATCTATATTTGATGCTTATACAGTGTAGTGCACTTTGGTTGATGGTTGATTATTTTTCAATGCTATTATATACATGTGATGTATGAAAATCCATATAATTAATTTTATATGGTGATTGATTGGGCCTCATTCCAATTTGAAAAAAAATAAAGAATATATAAAATAAAGGTTCATGTGTTGACTATACTCATCCGTTGGGAATAGCCATGTGTTGAACGAATTATTTTTATAATAAAATTTACATCTTTATCAATATAAAATAAAGGTTCATGTGTTGACTATACTCATCCGTTGGGAATAGCCATGTGTTGAACGAATTATTTTTATAATAAAATTTACATCTTTATCAATATAAAATAAAGGTTCATGTGTTGACTATACTCATCCGTTGGGAATAGCCATGTGTTGAACGAATTATTTTTATAATAAAATTTACATCTTTATCAATATAAAATAAAGGTTCATGTGTTGACGGTACTCATTCGTTGAGATTAGTCATGTGTTGAACGAAATAATTTAACCAAAAATAGTCACACATGGACGGTACTCATTCGTTGAGATTAGTCGTGTGTTGACAAAAAGAAATATTTGAAATAGAATATATAAAGCCGTGTTGATTAGTGATGCGCCATTTTGACGCGAACGATATATATAACGATTTCGAAATGAATTGAATATATAACGATTTCGAAATGAATTGAATATATAACGATTTCGAAATGAATTGAATATATAACGATTTCGAAATGAATTGAATATATAACGATTTCGAAATGAATTGAATATATAACGATTTCGAAATGAATTGAATATATAACGATTTCGAAATGAATTGAATATATAACGATTTCGAAATGAATTGAATATATAACGATTTCGAAATGAATTGAATATATAACGATTTCGAAATGAATTGAATATATAACGATTTCGAAATGAATTGAATATATAACGATTTCGAAATGAATTGAATATATAACGATTTCGAAATGAATTGAATATATAACGATTTCGAAATGAATTGAATATATAACGATTTCGAAATGAATTGAATATATAACGATTTCGAAATGAATTGAATATATAACGATTTCGAAATGAATTGAATATATAACGATTTCGATTTGAATTGAATATATAACGATTTCGAAATGAATTGAATATATAACGATTTCGATTTGAGTTGAATATAAAACGATTTCGATTTGAATGAAATAGAAAACCAATTTGATTTCAAATTGAATATATAATGAACTTGATTCAAATAGAAAACGAAACGAATTTAATTTGAATAGAAAATGAATTTGAATCGAATAGAAAATCAATTTGAATTGAATTGAATTGAATTGAATTGAGAAACGAATTCGAATTGAATTTAAAATGAAGTGAAATGAATTCAAATTAAATTGAAATTTGAATTGAATAGAAATGAATTTTAAAACGAATTTATAAAGAAGAATTCAATTTTGATTTGAATTGAAATAGAAGTTGACTTTGTTTTTGAAACGAATTCAAAACTAAATATATAATTCGTTTTAAATAGAAATCGACGAACTATATATTATATATATTATATATATAATATAATGGCCTGAATAGAACGCGCCGCGCCGCGGCAGTTCGTAAATTTCGACCATTTATTTCAAACGGACATTACGGGAGATCCGACCGTCGGATTCTCCTAAAACCGGAACCGTTGGGTTCGTATCGAAAAGAGCTTTCTAACGAATATTAGAAATTCAAAATCTAACGGTTGGATTTGGAGATACGTCCAAATCAAATTCGAAAAAGGTCGCTGTAAGTGCAGTTCGATGGCCATTGTTGGAAATCGACTGTACGGGCCTTGATAAAATTATTAAAAATATCAATAATTTGTGTAAAATCATAAGAAATGATTTGGGAAAAATTGGGGTGAAAAACTCCATATTTGAAAAGATAAAAATAGATTTTTATCGAAATGAACTAGTTTTGAACTAATTTAAAACCCAATCATTTTTAAATAAATGAATTAGATTTAAAAAGGGGTTTTAAATCATCGAATTTCTAATATATTTGATTAAATTTGAAATGGGTTTATCGTGAACAGTGTTTAAATAACACTAGTTCTTTAACCCGATAACGAATAGAATGTGATTTGGGTTTGTCGTGAACTGTGTTTTAAATAACACCTAGTTCTTTAACCCAGTAAAGGGAGTTTTATTGAATCTGCAATTAGATTGAAATTCGAATTGATAATCTAAATTACCAAATTTAGAAATGAGCGAGAATGGAGTATTACCAGTTTTACTCCAAAGCGATAGTTAAATCTTTAATTAGATTTGAACGTGAAATGGTAATTAATTTTACCGATAACACCACGGTGTTAGATATGGAGTATTACCAGTTTTGCTTCATGGGATGAATAGGTTGGGATTGGGAAATAAAATAAATAATTACTTCGTTGTGGTTCGCTGATCTCGACTAGTTGGAAAAACCATAATTTGGTTTTAAATAACATCCAAAGGAAGATTTCAGGATAAATTTTAAAGAATTTATCTTGGATAAAATTAATGGGAATCTTTCCCTAAGAATGTGGAATTTAGGAACTAGCTGTAGGTTGGCTAAGAAGAATGGTTTCCTGGGTATTGATCTGATGTTGGTTTCGGCCTTCGGGGTTAATGTTTGGGAAATTGTTCTCTTGTTAATTTACGGTTAGTGACTAATGAATTGGAATGAGGCGTATGTTGTGTTTGTGTAACATTTGTTTTCAATATACGCGGGTTATTCGGAAAGTCCGGGTTTACACCCATTCTGAATAACCGATTCGACGATATGTCGAAGATGAAGACGGTGGTAGAAGACCGGAAGTCTTCACATCGTAGGGATAATTACTGACGATCCTGATTGGGCTGTACACCCAAGAGGATGGAAATAGTTGGTGGTTGTCCAGACGTACTTGGAGATGGATGGATATGCGAGGAAAGTGCCTCCGGTTTCGTTCAGACCCAGAACGGACTTGTAAATGGATTGTGTGTCTGACATTGGATTTTATTCTGTGTTGATTGATTTCTATTAAATATATATCTGCTTGGCGGCGGAGAATTTATTCTCTTGCTTAACGCCCTTCTCTGAGACGTACGAGCTTAGAGGTTATATATCGATAGATATCAATCGCATGGCATGAATTGCCTGTGTGGCATGCTGAGTTGCATGGATCAAGGCTTCTGTTGAAAAGCAAAGTCTTGTGGTTAATGATCAAAGCACGCCTACGTGGCAGCTTTGTGTATAGCGTGTATTCGCGAGCCTCACACCTCGGTATGAGTTAAAAACGGGATACGGACTGCAGGGAGAGCGCACGTTTCTTTCTAGCTTTGGTGGTGTCAGTGACTTACCAGCCCTGACATATATATACTTTTCACCTTTGTGGTTGTTGGATGAGGCGCCTCGATTATAGGTCTGTAAGGACCGGGAAACGTGTGTTCAGGAATACTAATCCTCTAACGTAAGTGAGGACCGGCCCTGAAGCATCCAGGGGTTACCCAGTGTGCGTAATCCCGGGGACATTTGCTAGAGTGTCTCGAATGCGGAGAGGAGCTTGCCCCTTGCCTCGACTCATGACGGAAATCCAATTTCCAATACGTGTATCGCGGTTTTAATTGTAGAACTAGTATGGCGACATGATATATGGTACCCATGCCGTCTATGATTTATATTTATGATTGAAACTGTTTTGACACTATACACTTATTATAGTATCAAATGATTTGTTTAAAACGTACCAAGCATGTTTGGCTATTATAAGGGAAAACCCTATCCCCCGGCTTGCGTTGCATTGTATGATAGGACCTGGGTCTTATAATAGCTTCATTTTTCGAAAAAGCATTGCGTTGTTTATTGATATGCACTGGTATTCTTGGGAGAAAACCCGTTCCGTGTTATGCGGCGTGGTCCCTTGAATTACTTTCTTTTAAAGTAAAGATATAAATAACTGTTTTAGTTCTCACACCAGTCACATGACTGACCTGGAGTTTATTGTTTTAACCTAAACTCTGGGTGCCCCTATTTTCCGCACGGGCAGCTAGTAGTTTTGGTCTTGCAGATTTATATTCACAGGATCCTGGTTTACAGCTGGAATGATATCCGGAAAGCTCTGTATCCGTATATCACCTTCAGTTGTACTTTATATTATTTTTCCGCTGCTATGTATTTAAATGTAATTTAAATCTCTGATATTTCTGTGTAATATGTATTCATTTATACTCTGTATATTCTTGTAATCTGATGCATTGTTGTAATAATAGCAATGAAATGTTCTTCTGTTTGTGTTCTGATTTGTCCTGTTCTCAACGTTCAGGGGTTTCGAACGGTCTAGATCGGTTTAACGACTGATTCAGATCGAGCGAAATTTCAGGCCGTCACATTTGGTATCAGAGCTTTGGTTTACAGAGCTCGAGAACAAGACACATTAGAACCATACGAAAGAAGTCATCAGATATTGGATTAGTAATATCCAATTAGAATGACTCGTTAGAGATAGGATCAGTAGTATCCTAGAACGAGTGTGAAGAGTATATTTTTCAAATGAAAACAATTTTGTTTTGAAAATTTAAACCATTTTATACGTATTTGATTATTTATTTATTTTGAATATGGACAATCGAGTATATAAAGGTTTTGCATATACGCGTCATGAACGTATATTCGAAGTTTTAATATACTGGATAGATATAGAATCATACTCTAGTGGCCCGAAGATGATTCTGATGATTGACTAGTTGTCATTAGTATTCATGTTCGAGTAACGAAGGTGTGATATCGATATATTTCCATCAGACTGGTGTGAGAACCAAACCTAATATAGATAGAACACTTTGTTGTGAATTGGCATCAAAAACATGATTTTTGTATATGTATCAAAATTATGAATTTGAAATTCTAATCCACTAATTGATTGATGTTTGAGTTGCTTGGTTAATTGTTTGCTAATTTTAACCATTTATGCCTAAGTAAACTAATAATTGAATTGTATTGAATTTGGTCGCATTTGCTTGCATATACATATACTTATATTGAACAGGTCATAGCAAGGAGGCTAGAGCCAGAGAATAAAATTTGTTTGCCCGACAAATAGGTACATGTTTACTACATAATTTCCTGTTTTGTTTGGGTGATGATGATTTTGTGAGCCTATTGGCTAGCCGCTTGGCTTTTTCTTTTTCTTTTTGAGATCTGAAGGACCGGGGAAGCTATTTGAAATTCCCCGATGCTCCCGGTGCAGGGGAGGTTATGGCGAAATTTTTCAAAAATTTAGGGTGTTAGCCAAATTTTTGAAGTTTTAAAAATTCTCAGAAACTAAAGAGTTGGAGAATGGAAGCCAGATCGATCGTAGAGCTGAATAATCAAACCGCTTTCGACTTTGTTCCTTTTCGGGGACGAAAAGTTTTAAGTGGGGGAGATTGTAACAACCCGGAAAATCTGGGCCAATTTAAAATTTTTATTTTGGCAATTTTTGCGAATTTTGATTATTTAAAATAGATTATTTTAAATATAATCGACGAGAAATTTATTTTGAATAGAATTCGAACGTATATATTATACGCGTCGTCGTTAGAATATAAATAATTATATATAATTATAAAAGGAATTGAAAATGGCGCGGTAGTTCGAAAATTCGATTTCTAATTTCAAATGAATATACAGAATTCAATATAAGTCAGAATTGAACGAAACAAGAAATATTTGAATCTGTATGACTATATCTTTGTAACGAAGTTAACAAATTGAGATTTCATCTTAGGAATGATAAGATATGTCCAGTTTAAAATTAGAAATAGTCGCTGTGGAATTTATATATATTTTTATATATATAAGGCCCTTAAAAATGGACATTTTGCAAATGACCTCGGATTTCGACGAAACCAGTTTTGTTGGGTCCGTGATGTTAAGTTATTGCTAGGTTTCAAATTTCATAATTTTTCGAATCAATATGTGAGCGTGGCGAAGGAAAACGCGTTTGACCAGTTTCAGTTGATTTTAATCGACTGGAAATTGGCCATTTTTCAAACGATCTCAGAATTCAATGAAACTAGTTTTGTTAGGGCCGTATCGTCGATACGAAGCTAGAAAATATTTTTCTGGAATTTTTCGAGTTCGTATGTGACCCCGGTAAATTGAAATGCGCGTTCAAATTCAATATATAGAGTTATATTTTGATTTTGACGAAAACTGATAGAAACCATCGAATCAGCCTACGATACATATCCCATTGAGTTCGAAATGGGGGTAATTAGCTATGGACGACAGTCGTCGGGATCGATTTGGTGTTCGATTTAAAAGGTAACTTTTTGGTCAAAAATAAATATAAAAATATAATATAAATAATTACCCTAAGACCCTCCCTCTACTTTATCTCCCCTTCCCTTGCGTTCACAGTCAAACCCGAAACCCAAAATAAAAAAAAAAAAAAAAAAGAAGAGGCGCGCTCCACAAATCGATGGCGTCCATCGCCATCTCCATCACCCCACCGCCGACCTCCGTCCAGCCCTCCTCCCCTAGCCCTCCGCGAACGACGACGCCCTGCAGCCGTGCCCTCCCCAAATCGAACGGAAAACCCCTGGATATCCCCCCCTCGACCGAAATCCGCACTGAACCCCTCCCCTCTGGCCCCTCCGCCGCCTCAGGTGCCCCTCCGCCGCCTCAGGTGCCCCTCCGCCGCTTGACAGTCCCACGCCTGAAACTGAACGGTGAGTTCTTGTACTGATTTTATTTAGCTGTAAAACACTGATTTTTATTAGCTTTAAAAACTGATTTCTTTAGTTAATAAACACTGATTTTTATTAGCTTTAAAAACTGATTCCTTTTAAAAGAATTTTGAAACCTGATTTTTAAAGTTAAAAACTGAATTTGAAAAGGAATAAATAAAACTGATTCCTTTTAAAAGAATTTTGAAACCTGATTTTTAAAGTTAAAAACTGAATTTTTAAAAAGGGTTAAAGCTGAAATTTTAATTAGGTTAAAACTGAAAATTTAATAAGATTTAAAAACTGAAATTTTAATTAGGTTTAAACTGAAATTTAATTAGGTTAAAACTGAAAATTTAATAAGATTTAAAAACTGAAATTTAATTAGGTTAAAACTGAAAATTTAATAAGATTTAAAAACTGAAATTTTAATTAGGTTTAAACTGAAATTTAATTAGGTTAAAACTGAAAATTTAATAAGATTTAAAAACTGAAATTTTAATTAGGTTTAAACTGAAATTTTAATTAGGGTAAAAACTGAAAATGAAAAAGATTGAATTTTGAAAATGAAAAATATCAAATATAGTTGTTTTGAAAAATATCAAATATAGTTGTTTTGAAAAATATCAAATATAGTTGTTTTGAAAAATATCAAATATAGTTGTTTTGAAAAATATCAAATATAGTTGTTTTGAAAAATATCAAATATAGTTGTTTTGAAAAATATCAAATATAGTTGTTTTGAAAAATATCAAATATAGTTGTTTTGAAAATATATAGACTTTGTTTAAATTTAGAAATAAAAATTCGATTTTTATATATGGAACTTTAAAATAAAAATTCGATTTTTATATATGGAACTTTAAAATAAAAATTCGATTTTTATATATGGAACTTTAAAATAAAAATTCGATTTTTATATATGGAACTTTAAAATAAAAATTCGATTTTTATATATGGAACTTTAAAATAAAAATTCGATTTTTATATATGGAACTTTGAAATAAAAATTCAATTTTTATATATATAGTGGCCTTGGGCAACGAAGTGACATCGGCGAGAACAGTGAAGATTTCCTGCATAAGATGTGCCGTGGAGCTTGGATAGCTATATGTGAGAACTTCTCACTCAAAATTTCTCTTTTGCTAGTCATATATATATTTATACTAGGATGCAGACGGTGCTTAGTAGCACCCGACACAATCGTCCACAGACCATGGACTTGTTTGTTTGGATGTTTGGTGATTGATTGAGATATTGGTTTGAATGTGGTTTGTGGTGTGAAAAATCGAATCGATAAATTGATTAGGATTAGACGTGCGCCGTTATAAGGCGAAGGAGTAAGGCTAGGTTAGACCCTTACTCCAAATTTTGTGGTTTGCATAACGAAAGTGAATTTGATTGATGTGTGAATGGCGTGGGCCTTCACTAGACCGGGGATTAGGCTAGGCCTTGTCCCGTTTCTAGTATCGTGCCGTTATGCCGCCGAAATTTTCTAAAACATGTTAGAAAAATAAAAATAACATTTTATTTAAAGAATGAACTGAATAGATATTCATATGTCGAAATAAAATATTTTATCGTTAAAAATATAATTTTTAACGTGAATATGAATATAGTGAAAGTGAATAAAATAAATATTCATTTACAAACCGGACGGTTTGTTTATGTACACCTATTTGACTGATATTGATTGGGTCGATAAATTTTACACATCGCCCAACTGCACGAATAAAAACTTAGGTTTGATTGTTTGAAACCCTACACGGGTGTTGGGATGAAATTTAAAGTTCACTCATCCTGACTGATTAAATATGTCGGTCGATTGATTGACAGGCTGTTATAAGCGTTAGATATCTATATTTGATGCTTATACAGTGTAGTGCACTTTGGTTGATGGTTGATTATTTTTCAATGCTATTATATACATGTGATGTATGAAAATCCATATAATTAATTTTATATGGTGATTGATTGGGCCTCATTCCAATTTGAAAAAAAATAAAGAATATATAAAATAAAGGTTCATGTGTTGACTATACTCATCCGTTGGGAATAGCCATGTGTTGAACGAATTATTTTTATAATAAAATTTACATCTTTATCAATATAAAATAAAGGTTCATGTGTTGACTATACTCATCCGTTGGGAATAGCCATGTGTTGAACGAATTATTTTTATAATAAAATTTACATCTTTATCAATATAAAATAAAGGTTCATGTGTTGACTATACTCATCCGTTGGGAATAGCCATGTGTTGAACGAATTATTTTTATAATAAAATTTACATCTTTATCAATATAAAATAAAGGTTCATGTGTTGACGGTACTCATTCGTTGAGATTAGTCATGTGTTGAACGAAATAATTTAACCAAAAATAGTCACACATGGACGGTACTCATTCGTTGAGATTAGTCGTGTGTTGACAAAAAGAAATATTTGAAATAGAATATATAAAGCCGTGTTGATTAGTGATGCGCCATTTTGACGCGAACGATATATATAACGATTTCGAAATGAATTGAATATATAACGATTTCGAAATGAATTGAATATATAACGATTTCGAAATGAATTGAATATATAACGATTTCGAAATGAATTGAATATATAACGATTTCGAAATGAATTGAATATATAACGATTTCGAAATGAATTGAATATATAACGATTTCGAAATGAATTGAATATATAACGATTTCGAAATGAATTGAATATATAACGATTTCGAAATGAATTGAATATATAACGATTTCGAAATGAATTGAATATATAACGATTTCGAAATGAATTGAATATATAACGATTTCGAAATGAATTGAATATATAACGATTTCGAAATGAATTGAATATATAACGATTTCGAAATGAATTGAATATATAACGATTTCGAAATGAATTGAATATATAACGATTTCGAAATGAATTGAATATATAACGATTTCGAAATGAATTGAATATATAACGATTTCGATTTGAATTGAATATATAACGATTTCGAAATGAATTGAATATATAACGATTTCGATTTGAGTTGAATATAAAACGATTTCGATTTGAATGAAATAGAAAACCAATTTGATTTCAAATTGAATATATAATGAACTTGATTCAAATAGAAAACGAAACGAATTTAATTTGAATAGAAAATGAATTTGAATCGAATAGAAAATCAATTTGAATTGAATTGAATTGAATTGAATTGAGAAACGAATTCGAATTGAATTTAAAATGAAGTGAAATGAATTCAAATTAAATTGAAATTTGAATTGAATAGAAATGAATTTTAAAACGAATTTATAAAGAAGAATTCAATTTTGATTTGAATTGAAATAGAAGTTGACTTTGTTTTTGAAACGAATTCAAAACTAAATATATAATTCGTTTTAAATAGAAATCGACGAACTATATATTATATATATTATATATATAATATAATGGCCTGAATAGAACGCGCCGCGCCGCGGCAGTTCGTAAATTTCGACCATTTATTTCAAACGGACATTACGGGAGATCCGACCGTCGGATTCTCCTAAAACCGGAACCGTTGGGTTCGTATCGAAAAGAGCTTTCTAACGAATATTAGAAATTCAAAATCTAACGGTTGGATTTGGAGATACGTCCAAATCAAATTCGAAAAAGGTCGCTGTAAGTGCAGTTCGATGGCCATTGTTGGAAATCGACTGTACGGGCCTTGATAAAATTATTAAAAATATCAATAATTTGTGTAAAATCATAAGAAATGATTTGGGAAAAATTGGGGTGAAAAACTCCATATTTGAAAAGATAAAAATAGATTTTTATCGAAATGAACTAGTTTTGAACTAATTTAAAACCCAATCATTTTTAAATAAATGAATTAGATTTAAAAAGGGGTTTTAAATCATCGAATTTCTAATATATTTGATTAAATTTGAAATGGGTTTATCGTGAACAGTGTTTAAATAACACTAGTTCTTTAACCCGATAACGAATAGAATGTGATTTGGGTTTGTCGTGAACTGTGTTTTAAATAACACCTAGTTCTTTAACCCAGTAAAGGGAGTTTTATTGAATCTGCAATTAGATTGAAATTCGAATTGATAATCTAAATTACCAAATTTAGAAATGAGCGAGAATGGAGTATTACCAGTTTTACTCCAAAGCGATAGTTAAATCTTTAATTAGATTTGAACGTGAAATGGTAATTAATTTTACCGATAACACCACGGTGTTAGATATGGAGTATTACCAGTTTTGCTTCATGGGATGAATAGGTTGGGATTGGGAAATAAAATAAATAATTACTTCGTTGTGGTTCGCTGATCTCGACTAGTTGGAAAAACCATAATTTGGTTTTAAATAACATCCAAAGGAAGATTTCAGGATAAATTTTAAAGAATTTATCTTGGATAAAATTAATGGGAATCTTTCCCTAAGAATGTGGAATTTAGGAACTAGCTGTAGGTTGGCTAAGAAGAATGGTTTCCTGGGTATTGATCTGATGTTGGTTTCGGCCTTCGGGGTTAATGTTTGGGAAATTGTTCTCTTGTTAATTTACGGTTAGTGACTAATGAATTGGAATGAGGCGTATGTTGTGTTTGTGTAACATTTTTTTTCAATATACGCGGGTTATTCGGAAAGTCCGGGTTTACACCCATTCTGAATAACCGATTCGACGATATGTCGAAGATGAAGACGGTGGTAGAAGACCGGAAGTCTTCACATCGTAGGGATAATTACTGACGATCCTGATTGGGCTGTACACCCAAGAGGATGGAAATAGTTGGTGGTTGTCCAGACGTACTTGGAGATGGATGGATATGCGAGGAAAGTGCCTCCGGTTTCGTTCAGACCCAGAACGGACTTGTAAATGGATTGTGTGTCTGACATTGGATTTTATTCTGTGTTGATTGATTTCTATTAAATATATATCTGCTTGGCGGCGGAGAATTTATTCTCTTGCTTAACGCCCTTCTCTGAGACGTACGAGCTTAGAGGTTATATATCGATAGATATCAATCGCATGGCATGAATTGCCTGTGTGGCATGCTGAGTTGCATGGATCAAGGCTTCTGTTGAAAAGCAAAGTCTTGTGGTTAATGATCAAAGCACGCCTACGTGGCAGCTTTGTGTATAGCGTGTATTCGCGAGCCTCACACCTCGGTATGAGTTAAAAACGGGATACGGACTGCAGGGAGAGCGCACGTTTCTTTCTAGCTTTGGTGGTGTCAGTGACTTACCAGCCCTGACATATATATACTTTTCACCTTTGTGGTTGTTGGATGAGGCGCCTCGATTATAGGTCTGTAAGGACCGGGAAACGTGTGTTCAGGAATACTAATCCTCTAACGTAAGTGAGGACCGGCCCTGAAGCATCCAGGGGTTACCCAGTGTGCGTAATCCCGGGGACATTTGCTAGAGTGTCTCGAATGCGGAGAGGAGCTTGCCCCTTGCCTCGACTCATGACGGAAATCCAATTTCCAATACGTGTATCGCGGTTTTAATTGTAGAACTAGTATGGCGACATGATATATGGTACCCATGCCGTCTATGATTTATATTTATGATTGAAACTGTTTTGACACTATACACTTATTATAGTATCAAATGATTTGTTTAAAACGTACCAAGCATGTTTGGCTATTATAAGGGAAAACCCTATCCCCCGGCTTGCGTTGCATTGTATGATAGGACCTGGGTCTTATAATAGCTTCATTTTTCGAAAAAGCATTGCGTTGTTTATTGATATGCACTGGTATTCTTGGGAGAAAACCCGTTCCGTGTTATGCGGCGTGGTCCCTTGAATTACTTTCTTTTAAAGTAAAGATATAAATAACTGTTTTAGTTCTCACACCAGTCACATGACTGACCTGGAGTTTATTGTTTTAACCTAAACTCTGGGTGCCCCTATTTTCCGCACGGGCAGCTAGTAGTTTTGGTCTTGCAGATTTATATTCACAGGATCCTGGTTTACAGCTGGAATGATATCCGGAAAGCTCTGTATCCGTATATCACCTTCAGTTGTACTTTATATTATTTTTCCGCTGCTATGTATTTAAATGTAATTTAAATCTCTGATATTTCTGTGTAATATGTATTCATTTATACTCTGTATATTCTTGTAATCTGATGCATTGTTGTAATAATAGCAATGAAATGTTCTTCTGTTTGTGTTCTGATTTGTCCTGTTCTCAACGTTCAGGGGTTTCGAACGGTCTAGATCGGTTTAACGACTGATTCAGATCGAGCGAAATTTCAGGCCGTCACAACGGGTGGCGTAATCCCTAGTGGTCTTAGGTGGCCAAAACCCAAACCGAGACATGGAAACGTTCATTAGGTAGCATAATCCCTAGCGGTCCTAGGTGGCATAAATCCTAAGTGGACGCGCGATAGTTCATGGTAAGGAAACACAACTAGATCAAGGGTTGCAGTCCAAAACAACTTCAAGGATAAACCGTTTACATGGCAAAGCCCGTACAGCCTACGGCAAAGAACTGAACTTATACATGGAAAGAAACATATGAGTTGAGTAACCTATATATGCGGCATATTAGGTTGACAGGGACCATTACACGACTTTTGAGTAAGGGTCATTCACGGATAACACGTAATACAGTTGGGATACTAGTACGGTAGGTGCAGAGCAGATATATAGGATAGATACCATGGGACGTTATACGTGATAGATATCTTGGGATATTATACTTGATAGGAACCTGACGATGTGATACCTTGTTTTGTCTTGACATCGTAATTTATCATGACATCTTAGTTTATCTGAGTTCAGTAGTTCATCATGTTATTTTGATTTAGCTTATCTATCTTGTTATCATGCTTATGTTCATCTCAGTTTCTCATGTCAGTTAACTTTACTAGTTTTTATACTAATAGTAGATAGGGCTTACTCAGTCTTTTGACTGACCCGTTTTGTTTCGCCTCTTTTCTTCCGTTTCCCCCCCAGGTTACAGGGAGGAAACACTGCTGTTTAGTTCGGACTTCTTCTGCTTGAAGGTCATCATGGATGGCTTGGACTTTTCCTGGCTATGGCTACTTTACTGTTTTTATTTGGGGAATAATTTATGAAAAAGTCTTTATGCTTCTTTACTATTGCAAGACAGGTTTTGATGTACTCTGATGTAAAAGGCTTTAGACCTTATGTATTCATGTTTATGAAAGTTCGATTTTACTTCCGCTATTTTATATGTTCTGTCTTGTGATATTTCTGTGCATGTTTACCAATAATGCCCCTCTAAAGCTAGTGCATTCCTTTGCGAGTGACCCTAGCGGAGGCGGGGTGTTACATTTTGTATCAGAGCAGAAGGTTACCAGACTGGGCAAAAGTTTTTAAAGACCTTCTGAAAACTATTTGAAAATCGTTTATAAAGAAGCATTTTTCAAGAAAATTTTCTTTTAAAAGAAAAAGGCTATTCCCCAAAGGCCATTAGCACTATCCTTGTTTCCTTAATTGAATCTCTTTTCCTTTCTTTCCTCCATCTGTAGTCACAGTGGTTTTAACTGCGACTAGTTTTTTCTATCTACGAAAGTGTTTTCCTTACGATGGAGGTGGTTCTCGAGAGACCAGTGGCCGCGTTATAAGAAAGGATAGTGAGGAAGAGGATAAAGGATACGAGCTTAAGGATGAGCAACTTATTGGTATGGCTCAGCCCAGGATGAGAGAAAAGGATGAACAATGAAGCCCATGACGAGAGAGTACCTTTGGCATGGTAAAACGGGACGGATAGTTAAGTATTATGGGAAAAGGACAAGATCATTGGGAGGGCAGCAGTATGCTCTCATTTCTAGGGTACCTCGGAAGGAGGGTGACGATCTTGTTAAAGGTTTAGCTTTTCTTCTCTATCATCCCGTTAGGACTTTGTTTTGATCATCGTATCATTTAAGTCTGCTTCGACAGTTGAGTCTCTGCACCTTAAGTACTAGCGTAATAGAGAATCCCATTTTTGTCTCAAAGTCCTATTGGAGAATCAGTCCATTTATACATGACTTGTTTGGATTTGGGAATGTCTATGCCAAGTGTTGAATGCTTATGTTTTTAAGCTATGGATGGATTCTAGGGATGAAGTGGTTATCCAGTAAGGGGTGCCACTCTCGGTTTTGATAGGAGGGTAGTTAGACTCTTGACTAGCCTTGGTAATACCCTCGAAGTCTCATGTAACCTTTTGGGTTCGGTCATGGTTAGTTACTTAGAATCCCTTGATGCCTTTATGGGAAATTGGAAGCCCAATCGAGTGGTGTTCGCTAAGACGGATGGTTTATTTCACTTATGCATGGGTTATAGAAATCACCTTAGTAAGTGCGCTTGATAACCTAGTTGGCATCTGTTTACTTTCAAGAGAAAGTTCTTCTATGTGGAATACCTTGTGGTACGAGGTCCGAGATTCATTAGTGAATTTTGGAAAGCTTGCATGAGATCATGAGTACGCAGTCATGTTTGCGTCAAGTATTTTAGGAAAAGGATAAGTGCAAGTGGAACGAGAGGCGACGAAGAAATGAGTTTCAGCTCATGTTATGGAAACAGGAAATAAGAAGCTACGAAATCGCGAAGTTAAAGGACTGTCAAGGCATAATGGAATTGAGCTCAAGGAAATACGACTTTGATGGTCAAAGACTAGACACGCGCATGATATCTCTTTTTGGGAGTATATCCTTGATCCCTGTTTTCTGTAGAGCTTACTTGTAGGCTATCTTTTGTGGACATCCTCTTGGTCCTATTTTCTGTTACAAACCCTATAAGGAGTTTGTCTTGTTTATCTTCTCGACCCTATTTCAGGGAATTCTAGGTAGAACCCTATGGATGTAAACATGTATTTGAAACATGTTATGATTGATATGGTTGCAAGTGGTTGCAAGTGGTTGCTCGTGGATGCGCGAATACACATTAGATTCTAGCTCGGCTCGGTCACATTTCATATTGCATATGCACGAGTATTTATACTTGTTTATGGATGAAATCGAATGTGTTATCATGCGGTTGTTGCATATGAATGAATGATTGTGCACGCATATAGTATCTATATGGCTTGGACTATTTGCATACATGTTGGATTCATGGCACTATACATATTTTTGCATTAGAAAGATTATTCAGGCCTGATCATTAGCATTAGCTAAGGAACATGTACACACACGTCTTGCATATAGTCATACAGCATTAGAAATCATCTAAGGATAATGGTTGCTCGTGGATGATGTTTTGAGTAGATGGATGATGGATGGTAGGATATGTTCTTCCTAACTTGAAGATTTCGGGGACGAAATCCTAAAAGGTGGGGAGAATGTAACAACCCGTATTTCGATAACATGATTAAAGACGAGAATCAAGGCAGAATTTAATTTTAAATTCTGAATCAAGTGAAACGGGCTATGCCATTGTGTTCGTCTCGGAAAAATACGAGAAATAGAGTCCGAGTTTTCGAAAATCGGAGTCCGTATGACCAAGATATGGCCTCGCGAAGTTTCACGAAAAATTCCCAAATTAAAGTATACTTAATTAAGTGAAATGGGTTGCGCAGAAAAATATATATATTGATATATATATATATATAATTGAAAATTAAATAAATAAATATGCAAAAATGTTCAAAACAGCGAATTGGGAGAGGGGAATAACCGAACCGGTCGATTTTTGAGGTCGACCCGAGCTCGCTGGGTCGACTAGGGGTTAATCCAGGGTGTTTGGCTGTCAACCCGTGGGCCGATTCGCTCAAATGTAGATTTTGCATTTGGATGGTTCTCATGATCTAAAGGCCCTAGATGGTTCCTACACTTGACTTCTTCCCCAAGACATGCTTTGATGGCTTGGATTGAATCTAGGTTTAATCCTATGGCCTAAAACACTTGCCTAATCTATAAATAAGACCCTAACCTATCCTAAATCCTCATTTTTCATTCATGCAACTAAACTATGGCAAAATTTCTACTCTCATGGCCTCCACTCAACTATCCTAGCCTCCACTTCATTTCTATGAAAGGTTTCATGATCATGAGAGTGTTAGAGAGTCCCTATGCTAGTATGAGAGCCTCTCAAGTTGATTTCAAGGCAAAAGCTTTGATCTTTGTTCATAAAGATGGTGTTTTTGTTGATTTGGGGCATCCATCTTTGGGTTTTTGGGTGATGGCATGCATAGGCTTCCTCACAAGCTTTAGTTTAATCGATTTAGGCCTTCAAAGCAATGTAAGCCCTTCCCTACTCTTAGATATTAACTATGAAGTTAAATGTTCATGTTGAAAGTTTGGGTTTGATTAATTAGAATGATGCATGCTATCATGTTATGCGAGTTTATGAAGTCATTATCTTGATCTTATGAGCTAAAAGCCACAACCTTTATGTTGAAATGTTGCATTATGCAACATGAGAATCTTCATAATCGTTATGTCAACTTGCATATGAAGTCATAATCCTTATATGATGATATATGCGAGTTTCTAGTCATCATTCCATGTCTTTTGTCACCATGATTTGCTTATGTGCCAAGTTTGGGTTTATGCATGTTTTGAGGCTTAAGAATGTAACATGCAAGTTAATTAACAAATTATGTCTCATTTGCCACCATGTTCAACTAGTGGCTTTATACCCCCTTTTGTCATGCCTTTGACAAGTTCCTTCGTTGAATCCATTATGCGAGTTTAAAAGCGTTGGGGTCACATTATGGGAAAACATAATGACATGAACATGATTTGGGTAAATGGGTATAAACAAGACAACATGTAACGTTAAATATGACATGTGTTTATACTTGAAAACATGACTTGAAATATAACATGGAAGTTGACATGTAAGTATGCATAAAAACATAAGCTTGGGAATTTACCTATTAAGTTAGGTCTACCCTTTGGGAATTTACCTATTAAGTTAGGTCTACCCAAATGCTTGAAAACTTGTAACATGTTTTGGAAACATGATGGACATGACACTTAGATAATATAAGTGTGGCCAACTCGAGGTTGGGTTGAGTTTGCAACGTAAAACTACCCGGAACCGACCGGCCTAACTAGTAGTTGCAAACAATAGGACCCAATGTGAGAAGTTGGTCATGTTGTGCTTGAACCCGAGGTTAGACCAAGTTGTGGTGTAAAGCTACCCGGAACCGACCGGCTTAACTAGTAACCACAACAAAGTCTAATGTGAGAGGTTGGGGTGCATTAAGTAATTAATGCCACATGATAGGGTTAAGTTAATTTGATTAATGACTCTTAACCAAATATGACATGGGTAAATGGGTTAAATAAATTGGTTAGGCTAATGATACTTAACAAAACATGACAAGGTTGGGTAGGTTAAGTGATTTGATTTGCCTAATGACGCTTAACCATTTTTATACGACTAGTGGACGGGGATTAAGTTAACCAACACTTAATCAATCCAACATGATAATTTGGCAAGGTTAAGTAAGTTTTCTTAATGACACTTAACCATACAAGATGATTAGGGGATGGGGTCAAGTAATTTACGCTTAACTAATCCGACACGGTAATTAGATGGGGTTAAGTAATCCACACTTAACTAATCTAAACACGGTAATTCGATGGGGTTAAGTTAAACACTTAACCAATTTAAACTCGGTAATTCAATGAGGTTAAGTAACCAATACTTAACCAACTTAACGTGATAATTTAATGGGGTTAAGCAACTTATACTTAACCAATTATACATGATGATTTGATGGGGTTAAGTAACTTACACTTAACCAATCTAATACGCGGACCTGATAAGGTTAAGTCACAAGACCTTTTTAGAATATACTTAACCATTGTAGTACGATTAGAGGATGGGGTTAAGCCAACCTATACTTAACCAATCCGACTCGATAATTTGATGGGATTAAGATAATCTATGCTTAATCGATCTAGCAAGATAATCCGATAGGATTAAGGTAAGCTACTACTTGACCAATTTGACTTGATAGGGTTAAGTCATGAGCCTCTGGGTACACTTAACCAACTTGTGGGACTAAGTCTTGAACTTAAATACTTAGCCAATCTTTGACGTGATTCGTGGGCGGGTTAAGTCATGGACTTGAATGATAACACTTAACCCAATAGACAAACCCTAGCTAGAAGAACTAGGTAGAAAACCGTGGTTAATCAAGGATAACGGGAAAGGAAGCTAAGTGGTAAACCTTAGTTAAGGGTAACTAAGTAATAATTCTTAGCTAAGGACATAGGACTAATTCTCAAAACGATGAGTAACCTGATACGGTAGGTCATCGCTTAGTATACGAGGGGGAGCAAGTTATCTGACTTGGATAAAAGCTCCAGCGCACTGGGTGCCGAAGTGGAAGCTTCGGGGGACGTGAGGATATTCTTGGGATCCCTCTGTGGGCTGCCAGGTAATTATACTAGGCCCATGAGAGGTTAAGGTCTGCGTTAGAAGGACCAAGAGTATGCCTTGGTTGCTATGCGAGCAACCTAAAGACTGGGATGGATTAGCGTGGAGTCGACGATTCTTGTTTTTGCCCTGGATAGCGCATCGCCGACTACCTACCATCTTTAGTCAATCGTGTACATGCGGAAAGGCAGGGAACTCCCAACAGACCATGTGCTTGCTATCGAGTCATGGGTGAGGTTGGCCCGTAGGAAAGTGGGTTATAGTGGGGCCGTGGAGTGGTTCTTATACATGATTTTTTTTGGATTGCCTTTCAGTAGTTGAGGGAGGGGTCACGTGGGACCATAGCCACGGGTACAAAAACAGACCTTGATATCTGCATCGGCAGACGATTTAAAGCTCCCGACCGAGTTCCGTATTTCTTGATTTGCCCTGGCATGGAACTCGGATGGCACATTGGGGAACATGTGCATCTAGACATGGAAAACGATTCACGATACATACGTGGGATCAAGGGCGCGGTTGACGGGTGGCGTAATCCCTAGTGGTCCTAGGTGGCCAAAACCCAAACCGAGACACGGAAACGTTCATTAGGTAGCATAATCCCTAGCGGTCCTAGGTGGCATAAATCCTAAGTGGACGCGCGATAGTTCATGGTAAGGAAACACAACTAGATCAAGGGTTGCAGTCCAAAATAACTTCAAGGATAAACCGTTTACATGGGAAAGCCCGTACAGCCTACGGCAAAGAACTGAACTTATACATGGAAAGAAACATATGAGTTGAGTAACCTATATATGCGGCATATTAGGTTGACAGGGACCATTACACGACTTTTGAGTAAGGGTCATTCACGGATAACACGTAATACAGTTGGGATACTAGTACGGTAGGTGCAGAGCAGATATATAGGATAGATACCATGGGACGTTATACGTGATAGATATCTTGGGATATTATACTTGATAGGAACCTGACGATGTGATACCTTGTTTTGTCTTGACATCGTAATTTATCATGACATCTTAGTTTATCTGAGTTCAGTAGTTCATCCTGTTATTTTGATTTAGCTTATCTATCTTGTTATCATGCTTATGTTCATCTCAGTTTCTCATGTCAGTTAACTTTACTAGTTTTTATACTAATAGTAGATAGGGCTTACTCAGTCTTTTGACTGACCCGTTTTGTTTTGCCTCTTTTCTTCCGTTTCCCCCCTAGGTTACAGGGAGGAAACACTGCTGTTTAGTTCGGACTTCTTCTGCTTGAAGGTCATCATGGATGACTTGGACTTTTCCTGGCTATGGCTACTTTACTGTTTTTATTTGGGGAATAATTTATGAAAAAGTCTTTATGCTTCTTTACTATTGCAAGACAGGTTTTGATGTACTCTGATGTAAAAGGCTTTAGACCTTATGTATTCATGTTTATGAAAGTTCGATTTTACTTACGCTATTTTATATGTTCTGTCTTGTGATATTTCTGTGCATGTTTACCAATAATGCCCCTCTAAAGCTAGTGCATTCCTTTGCGAGTGACCCTAGCGGAGGCGGGGTGTTACAACGAACTTGTAAGTGGACTGTGTGTCTGACATTGGATTTCATTATATGTGACTGATATCGGTTGCATAGAGTGGTTTGCCTGTGTGGCATGCTAAGATGCAAATGATCAAGTCTTCTGTTGAAAAGCAGAGTCTTGTGGTTGATGATCAAAGCACGACCTTTGTGGCGTAGCTTTGTGTAGCGTGAATTCGCGAGCCTCACACCCCGGTGTGAACCAAAAACGGGAGACGGACCTCAGGGAGGACATGCGTTTCTTTCTAGTTAGAAGTGGCGTCGGTGGTTTTACACACCCTGACGAGTTTGACTTATGTGGTTGTTGCTGTTGCGAGGCGCCTCGGTTATATCGGTTTCGGCCGATGCATTCTGGTCGGCAGACGGACCAGACTTACACCCCATAGGGTGGGGAAACGCAGTGTTCAGGCATAATAATCCACATCGGTGGACCGGCCCTGACGATCCAAAGGCTTGACTGAGTACTTGCCTGAGGGGCGGACAAGAGCATCTCGAATTCGGTTGAGGACTATCTTTTCCCTCAGTTCACAGACGGAAATCCAATTTCCAAATACGTGACAGTGCGGTTTTGATTGTAAAGCCTAGTATGGCGACATGATATATGGTACCCATGCCGTCTATGATTGATATTTATGATTTGAAATTGTTTTGACACTATACACTTATAGTAATAATAAAGCATGAAATTTTAGCGTATCAAGCATTCTTTGGCTGTTATAAGGTAAAACCCTATCCTCCGTCTTGCGTTGCATTGTGTGATGGGACCTGGGTCTTATAATAGCTTCATTTTTCTTTATTTAGCATTGCGCTGTTTGTTTTATGCACTGGTATTCTTGGGAGGAAACCCGTTCCGTGTTATGCGGCGTGGTCCCTTGATTTACCTAACTTTAAAATAAAGATTAATAACTGTTTTAGTTCTCACACCAGTCCCATGACTGACCTGGAGTTTATTGTTTTAACCTAAACTCTGGGTGCCCTTATTTTGACACGGGCAGCTAGTAGTTTTGGTTTTGCAGATTTTTATTCACAGGATCCTGATTTACAGCTGGAACGATACTCGGAAAGCTTTGTATCCGCGTATTACTTCTAGTTGTGTATTGTATTATTTTCCGCTGCTATGTAATGTATTGTAATCTTTGATATTCATAGAATGTATTTTATTTGTTTATACTCTGTATATTCTTGTAATCTGATGGAATTGTTGTAAATAAGCAATGAAATGGTCTTCCGTCTGCGTTCTGTTGTGGCTTGTTCTCGAAGTATCCGTACTTTCCTCACCGGGGAAGTTATGGGTTTTTACATATTTCTGTATTATTTGAGTTGGACGTGTGTTGTTTTAGTCAGCTCGGATAGTATGGATTTTCGGGCCACTACAGTTGGTATCAGAGCTTAGGTTGAGCGAACACCTAGGCTTTGATGGGATTTACTCATTAGAGATTGGGTCAGTAGTACCCTAGAATGAGTTAAGTGTGTATATATGAGAGAACGTATTCGTAAGTTGATATAAAATTGTTTTATATTGTGTTGATTGATTTGTCGAGTGGTTAATGTATTCTGGTCGGTATAGAATGTACAACTGTATCGATAGGTGTTTCTAAACACTTGAGCAAAGTAATTCGACACAGTGTGTTTTAAAAGCTGGGTAAATGAAATAATTTTACCCATAACTATATTTTTATATGAAAGAATAATTTTTTGAAATTACTATGATATATGGATGAATTGGTTGTGTTATTATAATCGAATGAGATCAAAAAATTGAAATGTTTATATGTATAATCAAATAGAATTTGTATATGAACATATACAAATGAGATGAATTAAAATTGGATTGAAACTAAAATTTGGAAATTAAACACTGGATGTTCGAAAAATGTTTTCTGAAGTATTATAAATTAATATAGCATTGTTTTAGAAGGATTTGTGAATAAATATAATTTTGAATGGATTTTGAAGATGACAAAGCATTGAACTCACTTTGGTTACCGGGAAATAATTCTGATGATGAACCGCGGCGTCGTCGATGTTCGTTTTCAAGTTTCTAAGTGACGGATTGCTACCTTAGAAAAAAAATTGTGATGAAAATTGGTTGGAAGAAACCAGGTTGTTTGAAAATTCAAATGTTTGAATTTGAGATGATTATAAATATATTTTGAAAAGATTTAAAATAAAAATACCCAGAATTTGAATTCTGGAATTTAACTTAAGCAAGTTTAATAAATCAAAATGATGGAAATCAGTTAAAAGAAAAGAAATTGAATATTCCCATGAAAATTTAAAAATTGTATGGGATTTGAGTTATATAATTTGAAAGGTTGAACAAAGCGAGCTTTTGAAAAGTTAACGGGTCTGTAACATTTTTTCTGCCTTAGTAATTTCGAGGACGAAATTCTTTTAAGGGAGGAATGTAACGTCCCAGATTTTTAGTCAATTTATATTTAAATTTATTTTAAATATTGATTTGAATATAAATGAATTTTTATATTAAGTGTCGATTTAAGAATCGATCTCGATTTAATATCGAATATATTAAATTATCGTAATACAAAAACAAAGTGTAATTTAATTCAGAACTAAAACTAAATCAAAATATAATTCAGATGATCAGTATTTATTTGTATTTGAATATAGACGATAATAAAAATTTATTATCGGAGAATTGATTTATTTCTGAGTTTAAATTATTTTATATGGTTATTTTATATATACGTTCAAATTGAAATTTATAATTTATTCTGTTGAGTTCAGAATAGTGTTATAACGTTGAAATGGCAGTGGTTACATTAAAGTAGCGGTTCGCGGTTTAGGTAATAGACCCCGATATTATTTTAGTGGATAAGCACGAGAACAAATCAATATCTATTTAAAATAAAGTGAAAATCTCTTTAAATCAGATCAATTTAATAGGAAAATCTTTTTAAATAAAATCAAGGATTTGTTATGTACGTATCCGAACAAAGAATAAATGACCTCGTACGATTGTCTCCTCCCCGCGCCTATAAAACAGAACTGTGCCTTAGCATTTCCTTCCCATCTAAAACTAGCAAAGTCCTCTGCGCTTCTATTTCTCTCCCTCATTCATTCCAAATGAACGTCCGATAAATAAATAAAAGAAATCGCATATTGCGATTGAAGCCAGGGGTTCCCTGAAGCTCGAAGTCCACTATTTTGGGGGCACACGATTGGAATACTGGGAGATGGTTTCGATCTTATCTCCATCGATTTAGGGTTGCGGTTAGTGGGTTTGGGCGATGTCGTAGTTGTTGAGGGGGTGTCGACGAGGAAGGGTTCAGTGGGGTATTTCTCGAGTTACATTTCATCGCGATTAGGATTTTGGGGATATGGAGGAAGTTGAGGTCCGATGGTTGGATGACGTGGATTTGTGGAGACCAGTGTTGATGGATTTGTGATGGAGGGATGCTGGTACTGTTCGTATTGGAGATGTACTAGAACGAGATTCACGAAGCTGTGTAGTAGTTTAGAAGTGAGGAGTTTGCTGCTGTTTTGCGTTGGAGGAGTAATGAGAGTTCAGATCTTATTCTGGGATGGACTGGAGTGTTTTTTAGTTGAATTGGGGATTTGTCTAGTATGATGTTAATCTGGAGTAGTGCGAGGTATTTATGGATGATTGGAATGGTGCAAATTTATTTATAATGTGGGATCATTTCTGGATCGGTAGAAGGTGAATACAGTGTGACAGCAATGGGATTTTTGAAGGAATTAGAGATGTTGTACAGGTGACAGAAATTGTTGTTTGGAATTGGAAAAGAAGTAATCATTTGATGCAGTCAGTATTGAATTCATCCAAGCTGGAAGGGAAACCGTTGCAGGATCGAGGAAAGCTTGACATGAGTTGTGCTTTGAAATTTAGAACAAACAAGAGCAGTAAGGTATAAGTTTAATTTAATTTTAAGTATACATATAATAAGTCGTTTATTTATTTTAATAGATAAGTTCAACAAAATAGTTGTTAATCGTTAAAGTAAAATAAATAATCGTAGGTAAGGATTTTATTTGAGATTCATTCGAGTAGATTGGAAGGCGAGACGATAGCGAATTTTAACAGGATATTCGGCAAATAAATTGAGGTGGGTAAATCTCACTCAAAATTTATTTAATTTATTTTTATCGTTAAAAATAAATGGTTGACTGTTTGAATGCGTGCATGGATTATTGAATCACTCTGGTTATAATATATAATATATATTAGTTATTTAGGCTTGGTGGTTGTCGCTATTATTATATATATATTGGATTTCCCGCAACACTATTAGCGGATGCCCGCAGTATCATTAGCGGATGACCCTACGCCTACGTATATAAGTGGATCCCCTTTTTATACTGCGATATCCTGCCTTGAAGCCGGATTGGTATTATTTATGTGACTAACATATGTGGATGCAGGGAAAACAGGTTGGAGGGATCCAACTGGATTCCTCAAAAATTTATTTACTGTTGTTTACATATTTATATATGTACGTGATGTGTGAATTGAATGGATGATTTGTGTGTTAGATATTAGAATATCACAGGCCCTAAATATTTATATTTAAAAATATCAAAAGGGAATTTTATATTTAAAAAGGAAAATTCATTTTCCATAGTGGAAGTTGAATTTTTAACGGAATTAGAAATCAAAACGTGTTTAAATATTTAAACAAGAAATAAAATTTATAATTGACGGGTTTAAATGGAAATGGGATATCGGATTATATAAATTCAAAGATGAATTTAAAAAGGGGAAACGGGGAATCGTTCCAAAATGGAAACGATAAAATCATTTGCGATGAATAAAATTGGGATGAATCCATATGGAATATGGTTTGAATTCGACTAAGTCGAATATGTGGAATAAATTATTTCTAGAAAGAATATCGGAATTTGTTTTAGATAAATACTTAAATATAAGATTAAAAAGGAAAAAAAATCCGAATAGAAATTGAATTTTAGATTTGGCTAGGAAAATATTAACTTGTTTTAGAAATAAAAACAAATAGTTGAATTTACGAACGATGTTGATAATGTAGTAGAAAAATTATCATTGAATAATTTTGAAATGCAAACTCAAGTGTTAATTTGGAAAAGGAAATTTATTTTCCGAAAATAGAAATGGGATTTGAAATCGAAAACTTGTTTTAATATTTAAAACAAGAAGTGTTATTTATAAATGATTTCTATAAATAAAAGAAGGGAATTTTATTGGATAATTTATTTAAATTCAAGTATGAACTTAAAAGGGATTTTTAAATGGAAAAGAAAGGGAAATTTTACTTTTCAAAATAGAAATGGTATCTCGAATAAATTGAGAAATATTAACTTGTTTTTAAAACAGAAACAAGTAGCTGAAATTATAAATGATGTTTATAAATAAAAAGGAATATTATCATTTGATAAAATTAAACTTTAATTTTAAGTAAGGGATTTAAAGAAGGAAATTTATCCTTCGAAGTAGAAATTTGATTTCAAATAGAATATGAAATACAAGCTTGTTTAAAATACTTAAAACAAGAAGTTTCAATAGATTATTTAAATGGAAGTTGAATCTAATAAAAAAAAGTACATTTATAAACAAGGTTTATATATGTGATGAAGTAATTTTCATCGAGAAATTTGGAAATAAATTTCCAAATGAAAGAAATGGAATCGAAGGTGAGATTTAAATCAAGTTTTGATATTACAAGCTTTTATTCATCTCAAGATAAGAACGTCGTCGATCAAGGTCTGAGAGGTAATTAGAATACCCCAACTTGAACGACTTCACAATTATCAAGAGATGATATTAAATTGTAATGGTAAACGACGTTGGAAATTGATCATGCCCATAAGTTGAATTTATAATTGGATTTCGATTATATCGATATGTTGTAAATAAGATAATTTCACAAAAAATATAGTTAATAGAATATGATTCAAGTTAAACTTAGTTAAATGAATCGAATTTGGAAATCGAGATTGGAAATCCAAATGTAAAACTTGGATTTGTAATTGTAAGCAAGAAGATTGAGTTGAATTGGGAATAAGTGAATACAAACACGTTTGAACGTGATATGTTCAAGCTTAAAAGCAAAATGGAACCAAGAAGCTAATTTGAAATTTAGAGCAAATGTAAAGCGAGTTACGTAAAAAGGGGAGGTTTCGTTGAAATAAACTGGAAATGGTCGCATATATTTAAACAGGTATAGGGTGAAGAATACGAAGAAAGTATGAAGAATATCGTTAAGTGCCCGACAAAAAGGTACATGTTTAAATTTCAATATGAGGTTTTATGCGCCGAATCGGCAAGCCGCTTGGATTTTTGATTTTCTTTCTGAATGAAAAGGCCTTAGAGAGGCGAGTTGAGGTTTGAACTATTTGTCGGTACAAAGGAGGTTATGGCGATTTTTTTAGGAAATTTAAGGAGTTAGAATATTTTTAAGAAATTTTGGTAATAGAAATCGATACGACGACATATATAGAATTCGCTAAGAAAATGAATTTAATAAAAAATATTAGAAAAGGGCCAGTGACTGTGAAATTGTTTGATGGATGTTTATTTTTCCTCTGATAGTTAAACACCGGCTATCAAAGATTTTTACCATCGTCGTCAATACGGGGAGACCGGTTGGATTTAATATCTGAAAACCACTCCATATAGGCATAGGCGTTGCGAATTAGATTATGCTGAAAATAATCGAAGAAGAAGTAAAATTCAAGAGCTGTTATGTTTGTCCAGTCCCAGGACAACGTGTATGGATGAATGTCTGACAGAGTATTCCTAACGGTCGCATAAGACGATCTTTTCAAGGTATTACGTCTGGTGGCGGAGAAATTCGTTTCTCTTAGCTTTTATACCCGTAATATTTTTGGAAAGATCAACTAGTGATTTGATGGGTTTGACGATGTGGCATTCAAGGTGTAGGGTGGCCAGTTGTTCTAAAGATAGACGTAGCCTCAAGCCTCACAACCGAGAAATGAAAAAAATCGGGCAGGCAGCATGGCTATGCGGGTCGCTCCCATTAGGGTGTATAATCACCTATCTAGAGAAATTCCTTTTACTTCTTTAATCTATTTCGATGTTGTCCCTTTTTGGGAAATGGTGGTTTGAGCCCAACCGTTGGTGATATACATTCGATACACTCAAGCGAAATGAGTGGTCGGTCATATGTGGGCCGGGTTGCAAGACGTTCTTGTTGAACCCAGTGTATCCCCCTCTAGAGATACACTATCGGCTGGTGGTCCCGTACCTTGTCATAGTTGGAATCCAATCTCCAATAAGCGCCCTGCGGTTTTTGATTTTATATTATATATGTAGAGCGTGAGATGCAAGCGTTCTGCTATTTGGTTATTTATTTGATTAGACATTATTATAATATCACTGGATTTTGATATCAAAAATGTTTGGGTTATAGTAAGGTAAAAACCGTCCATGTTTATGTGTGTACTGGTCTTACTATTATCCTTTTCTTTCAAAAGATTTTTGAAGTTAAAACCATATGGTTGGAGTTTACTCACACCAGTCCTATGACTGACCCAGAGTTTGTTTTGTTTTGTTTTCCCTAATCTCTTGGGTGCCCAAATTTGTACGGGCAGTCAAGTGTTTCAGGTTTTTACAGATACACTTAGAGGAGCTGGAAGCAGGAGGCTTCACCGTTAGTTATCTAGAGTTATTTCCACTGTATCAAATGTTATGTTGTACTCTGATGATGGTATGTATATATGTACAAAAACAAATTTGTATTCCAAAGTTATATTATATAATATATTTTATTCGATCCGCTGTGAGATTCTGTATTGTTATTTCTGTTCTTCTTCTATCTTTTCTATTTTCTTTAACCCTAATGACTCGTATTTCTGTATTATTTGAGTTGGACGTGTGTTGTATTAGTCAGCTCGGATAGTATGGATTTTCGGGCCACTACACGACCTCCGTTTGCGATGAAACCACTTTTGTTGAATCTGGAATGCCATATTATTGCTAGATTCTAATTTACATAATTTTTGGAACTGATATGTGAGTGTGGTGAATTTAAACGCGTTTGGTAATTTCAGTTTGAATTTAATCGACTAGAAAATGACCGTTTTTCAAACGACCTCCAAATTCGACTAAATTAGTTTTGTTAGGACTATATCGTCAAAACATAGCTAGGTTTATTTTTTTGGAATTTTTAAAGTCAGTATGTGGCCCCGGTAATTTAAAATGTACGTTGAAATCAATTTTGAATGTTATATTAATTAATATTTTAAATTTGATAAAAATTAAATGAAACTGTCGAATTGGCTTACGGGACAAATCTCATTGTGTCCGGAATGGGGGTATTTAGCTGGGGGCGATAGTCGTTGGGTTTGATTTGGAGCTCGGTGCGTTATACAGTTAAAGTTTGAATTAAATAATATTATAAATTATTATATAAACCCTAGTCAAAGTATTCACCGGTCAAAATTATCGGTGCCGCCTCCAACTCAGTCTCGACGAGCAGAAACGTTCGATTTTCTTCCTCGATTCATGCCTAATCCGAATAGAATTAAAACCCAATTCCAAAGAGAAATTTGTAGAGGGAGATTAGATCTTTAATTACATGCAAGTTGGATCGATTATCATGCGGTATCTTCTTTAATTTCTGCCCTCGAAGTGGGCTCGTTCGTATGTGTTTTCACAGCTAGGGAAAGGGCCGAGCTCGACACCACTCAAGGCGGAGCGAGGTGGTACGAAGGCGCAGGCGGTGGTCATCTTTGATGGGGGTCCATTGGCCCTAGTGGCAGGCAAGGAGGAGAGAGAAGAGGAGAAGGTGGGTTTGGTGAGTTCTGGAAGAAAGGGTTTTAGAAGAAGATAGTGTAATTTTCTAAACTATGTAATTAGTTTAATTAATTAAGGAAAAAATCTGAATTTTATATTTTATATACATAACAATGTTTTTAAAAATAGAATTTTTTTTACATAAATATTATTGTTTTCAAAAGAGAATTTTTACATAAATATTATTGTTTTCAAAAGAGAATTTTAACATAAATATTATTTTTTACAAAAGAGAATTTTTACATAAATATTATTGTTTTCAAAAAAGAATTTTTACATAAATAACATTGTAAATACAAATATGATTTTTTATAAAATAACTTTAATAAAAGTATGAAAAATAGAAAAAGCATTAGTTTTTAAATATAAAATAGCATAGATTTTTAAATTAGAAAAAGCCTTGTTTTTAAAAGAAAAATAATATGGTTTTAAAAATATAAATAAAATTGTTTTCAAAATATGAACATAGTATAAAAACGTGATTTTTATTATATACTGCATAATACAAAAATAGGATTTTTATATTATACATAGAGTAATACAAAAATGTGATTTTTATTGTATATGTAGCGTTATTAAAGATGTGGTTTTTAAATATATATAGAGCTTTATTAAAAATATGATTTAAAAAAATAAAAAGCATTGTTTTTAAATTTATATATAAGATTGTTTTTAAAAAATATAAATAACATGATTTTTAAAATAAATAACATAGTGTAAAAATGTAATTTTATATATATATGTATATATATATATATATGTATATATATATATGTATATATATATATATATCGTTGTAAAAATATGATTTTTAATATATATACCACGTGAAACAGATTGCGATGGAACCGACTGGAAGCAGAACGAAATCCAAACCGTTCAATTAAAGAATGACGGAGTGGAAACCAAAGGTGAGAACTCCTTCTCACTTAATTTATTTTACGGTTAAAAATATTTTAGGTTGCAGATGGGGCTTAGAAGCCGCTGACACTATTTATTGTACAAACCATATTATGTGATTTGAATCATATGGAGTTCAACACTCAAATTTGCACAATCACGTAAATTGAAAGCGATGTATGGATATTACCGACACACAGATTTCATACCCCACGAATAGCCACTTGCGGCACCGTAAATGGAATTTGGGGTAGTTGAGTATTATTTATTTGGATGTTCTGCGTGACTTGATTATGATTGTAAAATTGGTTGTGGATTAATTGTGAGTTGATTGGAATTGGTTTGTGTATGGCGCGAGCCAGTATTAGGCGAGGGATAAGGCTAGACCTTATTCTGGTTTTAATATCGCGCCGTTATGCTGCCAAAATTTTCTAAAATGTGTTAAAAAAAATAATAGCTAGTTAAAAGTATTATTTTTAACATATACATAAGTAATATAAAATGGCTAGGTTATGGAATAAATACTAGTTCGCTAAAAATATTATCTTAGCTTATAACTGCGATGAATAAAATTATTTAGGCGTTGTATAGAATTTTATAAGCAAAGTTATGAAATTCTATATATTTATTGCATAGTTAAAAATAAGTTTACACATCCATTTACAAGTCGGACGACTTGTTTATGCTCTTCTATTTTTGTGATATCGATTGGGACGATAAATTTTACACATCGCCAACCTGCACCAATAATAATCAGTGTTTGTTGATTGAAACCCCACACAGGTATTGGGATGATATTTGACGTACACCAATCCCAATTGTTTAGTTGTATGTCAATCGATTGGTTGATAGACTGTCATAAGCATTAATTATTTATATTTAATGCTTTTTCAGTTGTGTAATGCCTTCTGGATGATGGTTGATTGTTTATCATTGCAGTTGTATACATGTGTTGTATTGAATCCATATAAATGACAAGATATGGAAATTGACTGTGCCTGATTCAAATTTAGAACGAACGTATATTTTAGAATAGCGTATATTTTAAAATAGCGAATATTTTAAAATAACGAATATTTTAAAATAATATCCAGTAAAGGATTAAAACGGGAATTTGATGTCCGATCGGACGGACACGAAAATATTTAAATATATGAAGTCGTGTTGATTAGATATGCGCCATTTGACGCGAACTATATTTATATCGGTTTTACTCATTTTTGTAATGAATATCGAAAAGGAAATGATTTCAAAATCAGATATTTTGAAAATATTATCATTTATATATTATAATGATAAGGAGCATTCAATTTTGATCTAAAAGTGGGAATCGTTTTTAAAACGAATTTATAAAATACGTTTTGAGCGAAATATATTTTATATATACTATATATATATATATATATATATATATATATATATATATATATATATATAATGGCCAGAATAGAATGCGCCGCGCCGTGACCATTCGTGAGTTTCGACCATTGACTTCGAATTGACATTACGGGAGATTCGACCGTCGAATTCTCCTAAAACCGCAACCGTTGGGTTGGTATCAAAAAGAGCTTTCCAACGAGTAAAAGAGATTTGAAATCTAACAATTGGATATGGAATTATGTCCAAATCAAGTTTGGAAAAGGCGCTGTAAGTGCAGTTCGATGACCGTTTATGGAAATCGACTGAAAGGGCCTTAATAAAATTATTAAAAATATCAATAATTTGTGTAAAATCATAATAAATGATTTGGAATGAAAAATTCCATATTTGAAAAGATAAAAATATATTTTTATCAAAAATAACTAGTTATTAACTAGAATTATAATCCCATTTATTTTTAAATAAATAAATTGGATAGAGAATGGATTTTAATATAAGCAGAAATTCCAATATATGAATTGGAATGGATTTGAATGGAAATCATCTTCGGAATATTTCGATGTTGGATTTCGTGATTATACGGATATTATTGAGGAATTTGGAAGGTATATATATATATATATATATATATATATCGTTATTACCAAAACAATATTTGTTGGTTTCAGAATTTGATATTGAATATAAGCCGATATATTTTCTATTCAAAGCCTTGTATTTGATATCAAATTGGATTTTGGGCTTGTCGTGAATGGTTTTTTAAGTAACACTGTTCTTGAACCCAGTTGAGCAAAGAATAAATCTTTAAATTAAGATTTAGTGAAGTTTTCCAACTAATTAGTATTTAATTGGAATTGAATAAAAGAACTGGATTTCGGGTTTGTCGTGAACGGTGTCTTCAATAACACTGTTCTTAAACCCCGTGTGAGAAGAATAAATCTTTTTGATTAAGATTATCAGATTTTCCAATTATATTTAGAAACTGGAATAAAATGGAATGTGAATTGGGTTTATTGTGAACTGTGTTTTTAATGACATTCGTTCTTTAACCCGATTAATAGTGAAATAAGATTTGGAATTTATAAATCTTTATTTTAAGATTTATTGGAAATTTTCCAAAGTAAAGTTTTCCAATATAATATAATAAATTGGGATGGAATGGAATTCGATTTGGTAATAACCGAAGTGAGCTTCTGTGGAGGAAGACTGTTAATATATATGTAATTTAAAAGGCTTTGTCGTTATTCTATTTATATTATTAGTCGGATATGGAAATTGTTATCGATTATATATATTGATCTGTTTTTCGTGAAGATTCCATAATTAATGGAATGTGATTTTGGGTTTATCGTGAACTGTGTTTTAAATGACATTGGTTCTTTAACCCAGTTAAAGACAAGATCTCATGCCTAACATTGTATTTCGAACTGTATTACTGATCTCTGCTAAATATATTTTTGTTTGGTGGCAGAGAATTTATTCTCTTGCTCAACACCCTTCTCTAAGACGTACGAGCTTAAAGGTTATATATTGGTAGAAATCAGTGGTACAGTGTAGATTGTCGATGCGGCATGTTTGATTTCCCAAAGTTAAATAATCATTAATATTGATTTTTCAGAAGATTAAAACTAAGTGAAGTTTTAATGAATCTTTAATTAGATTTAAATGTGAATGTGATAATTTAAATTATCAAATTTGGGAAATGATCGAGAATGGAGTACCACCAGTTTTACTCCAAGAGATAGTTAAATCTTTAATTAGATTTGAACGTGAAATGGTAATTAATTTTACTGATAACACTGTGTTGTTAGATATGGAGTATTACCAGTTTTGCTCCATGGGATTAATAGGTTGGGATCGGGAAATTAAACAAATGATTACTTCGGTAAGGTTCGCTAATCCCGACTAGTTTGGATAAATCTTAATTTTGTTTGAAATGATATCCAAAGGAAGAATAAAGAATTTACCTTTGATAAAATTAATGGGAACCTTTCCTAAAAGATATGAATATTTGAATAAAAGAATATTCTAGATTGGAATGAGGCGTATGTTGTGTTTTTATAGCAATTGTTTATAAGATACGCGAGTTATCCAGAAAGACCGATTTTATCCCATTCTGAATAATTAATACGATGATAAGTCGATGTTGAAGCCGGTGGTTGAAGACCGGAGGTCTTCACATCGTTTGGATGATTTCTGATGTCTTGATTGGGTTGCACACCCAAGATGAGGTAATAAGTGGTGATCGTCCAGACGTACTTGGAGATCGACCAGGTATGTGTGGACCTCTCTCCTGTATTGGACATATGGGACGAGGAATAAGGTGCCTCCGGTTTTGTTCAGACCCAGAACGAACTAGTAAATGGATGTGTGTCTGACATTGTATTTTATTCTATCTTGATTGATCTCTATTAAATATTTATCTGTTTGGCGGCGGAGAATTTATTCTCTTGCTTAACATCCTTCTCTAAGACATATGAGCTCAGAGGTTATATATCAATGGGCATCAGTCGCATGGCGTGAATTTCCTGTGTGGCATGCCGAGATGCAAATGATCAATGCTTCTGTTGAAAAGCAGAGTCTTGTGGTTGATGATCAAAGCAGGACTTTAAATAACATAGCTTTGTGTAGCGTTAATTCGCGAGCCTCACACCCCGGTATGAACCAGAAACGGGAGAGGACTACACGGAGAACATTCATTTTCTTCTAGCCAGGAGTGGTGTCATGGTATGAAGCCCAGACATTTTTACTTATATGGATGAAGGAAAGCGAGGTACCTCGGATATATCGGTCACTAGTCGACATACTGACCAGACTTACGCCCCATAGGGCGGGGAAACGTATTTTTCAGGGATTATTAATCCACTTAGTGTAGACCGACCCTGAAGATCCAAGGGTCGATGCATTCTGATCCTGAGGCGTGGGCTAGAGGGTCTCGAATTCGGTATGGACGATCCCTTGCCTTGGTTCATAGATGGAATACGATTTCCAATATGTGACATTTCGTTGTTTATTGTAGAACTAGAATGACAACATAGTAGCATGGGATACCATGTCGTCTATGATTGATACATTTATATTTGAAGTTGTTTTATACACTTTACACTTATAATAGTTTCAAAATGATTTGTTTTAAACGTACCAAGCATGTTTGGCTATTATAAGGGAAAATTCTATCCTCCGGCTTGCATTGCATTGTGTGATGGGACCTGAGTCTTATAATAGCTTCATTTTTCCAAAAAGCATTGCGCTGTTTGTTTTATGGAGTGGTATTCTTGGGAGGAAACACGTTCCGTGTTATACGGCGTGGCCGTTTGATTTACTTTATTTTAAAGTAAAGATTTACATAACTGTTTTAGTTCTCATACCAGTCACATGACTGACCTGGAGTTTATTGTTTTAACCTAAATTCTAGGTGCCCCCATTTTCCATACGGGTAACTAGTAGTTGGGTTTTTGCAGATATTTCTTTTTCAGGGTCTTGGATTTACAACTGGATCTATATTCAGAACGCTCTGTATCTGTGTATTTCTTTAAGCTGTGTTATGTATTATTTTTTCGCTGCTGACGTAATTTAATTCTCTGATCCTTTTCTGATGTATAATATTTATTCATACTTCGTTACATTCTTGTACACTGATGTAATTTTTGTAATAAGCAATGAAATGTTCTTCTTTTTGTGCTCTGATTTGTCGTGTTCTCAACTCAATCTGCTCTGTATCATGTGTTCTCAACTCAATCGTGTCCGTCCAAAATCGGACATCAAATTCACATTTTAATCCTTTACTGAATATTATTTAAAAATATTCATTATTTAAAATATTCGTTCCTTTTGAATTGGAATCAGACCCAATCAATTACCATACAATGTTATTTATATGGATTTCATACACCACATGTACACAACAATAATGATATACAATCAACCATCATCCAGAGTGCATTACACAACTTCATAAGCATTAAATATAAATAATTAACGCTTACGACAGTCTGTCAACCAATCGATTGACATACAACTAAACAATTGGGATTAGTGTACGCCAAATATCATCCCAATACCCGTGTGGGGTTTTAACCAACAAATACTGAATATTATTTGTGTGACGACCCGTATTTTCACGCATAATAAATAATTTATTTAATTATTTAAATATGTTTTAGAAATTTAAAATGGTCGTTTGATTCAATTTTATTGAATATTTAATTAAAATTAATAATTAAATAATATATTTAATTTCTGAATTTATCAGAAATAGTGAATCGACAATATAATGTGAACTGGACAATTCAATATATATATATAAATCAGTTTATGTGGAATTATATTGACGAATATATTTATAAACGCCATTTGAACGAATAATTTATATTATAATTATAATCGAGCTCGAAATGGCGCTGCAGTTCGTAATTTGGCGATTCAGACTTTAAACGAGTATACAGAAGCTGTTTTAAGCCGGATTTCAGTGAAACAAGAAACGTGTGGAGCTGATGGAGTATATTTTTCTAGTGGAAGAGAAAAATCGGGTTTTCGTCGTGTAAATTTTGTGTTATGTCCAAATCAAATTTTAGAAAAGTCGCAGTGAAATTCCTTTATATTTCGCAACGCTTTATTTACGTTATAAATGGATTTTTCTATATAATTTGAATATATATTTATCCTGAAATTTGAATATCTGGTTATAAACTCTAATATGATTATTTTAGAGCTGTGGTACATCATATGTGAATATATACGATAATATTTATTTTTAAATATTAAATTTAATTGTTATTAAATATATTTATATATTTAAAGGGGCTATTTTGGGCTTTAAAAATAGCCAGTTTTTCATACGACCTCCGTTTTTGACGAAACTAATTTTGTTGGATCCGTAATATCAAATTGTTGTTAGATGTTAATTTTCGTGATTTTTAGAGTCAGTATGTGGCCGTACGGATATTTAGAGTGAAAAACAGTCAGTATTTTGACGGTTAAAAATACGCTGTGTGAGCATACGGAGTCGGAATACGACGAAACAAGTTTCGTTGGGTCCGTAATGTCGAGATGTAGCTGCATGTCAATTTTCATGATTTTTGGGTATTGTGTGTGATCATAGGAATTTTTAAACGACAAACACATGTAGCTATTGATAAAAATAAATATAATAATCGAATAAAAAAATAATATACCTACCCTATATAATACCATCATTCTTCCTAACCTTAAATCCACTTTTCTCCTGGACAAGAAATGCGCCGCCACCCAAAAACAAATTCATACAGTGAAGTTCCTCAATCAAAAATCAAAATAAAATATAAAACAAATCCTATAAATACAAATCGATGTAGATTCGGACTCCTAACAACCAGTACTTCGATCTGGTATCATTTTCACTCAGCTCGACATCATATTTGCACGCTGGAAATTCTGGGCGTCAGCTAGGGTTCCACAAATCCGGAGGTGGAAGCGTTGTTTGCAGGATTGGTTGATGGAGTCGGGTTTGGTGAAGGATTTAGCACCTCGTTGTGGTTTCTTTGTGGGATTCGGTGATGGGTGGTGTCGCGCGAGTGCTGTGGGTCACCGGAGGATTCAGTCGACGCAAATACCAGGTGGAGGGCGAGTTGGATCGTGTTGGCATGGGCTGGTGCGGATCGTGATGGAGGATTGAATGGTGGAGGGGGCGCTCGAAGTAGATGGCCAGGGGAGGAGGAAACATGGGTCAAAGGGGGCTATCAACCGTCGATTTTTGGGATCGAAGTGTTATTGTAGGAGGAAGATAATAAACAGGGGAGGAGCTGATTTGTTGGGGTCCAACTGATCAAATATACAGTGGGCCAAATATAAGGTTAAAGCCCATAAGTTTAAATTCAATTAAGTTTATTCTAATTAAATAAGTATACCATCTTGTAATTTTAATATCTTGGTCATACGATAACAGAATTTCGAACGGTCAGATCCGTTAAGATCGTATGGATGGGAGCAACACAATGGAACTGACCGCGAGTGAATTGGAGTCCATTACAATTTATTGCAAAATAAATTGTCTGATCTAAATCGACGGACAAATATCGTTATTTAACGATCTCTGAACAAGGTGAGTAATCTCACTAACTCTGAATCCTTTTTATTTTTATAAAGTTTTTTTAGAACCGCTAAATATTGGCTGATTTGTTGTGTGTGGGCTGTTTGGTTGAACTGCTAGTCAGTTGATTGAACATTTCGATAACGATATATATATAAATCGTATCGAAATATTGATTCTGTTTATCAGAATATTTTATACTCATGTTATTTATGTTGACTGACATCTGTGGATGCAGGGAAACAGGTCGGAGGGACCCAACTGGGTTCCTCAACATTTATTTTACAATTTTCATATATTCTGATATATGAAGTGTTATATCATCTGTTGTTGATGCTGTGTGTTTGGATGATGACCGATCATTTTGATTTGATATTTTTACACCATAAGTGATACGAGAAAGTGGAAAAGGGAGATTTTCAAAATATATTTGAAAATAGATTATTTATATAAAATCAGCGGATTTTATATATGAAAGGAAAAAGGAGTTTTATAAAAGAAATCATTTTATAAAATCAAAGCAATAAAGGAAAAATATTTGTAAAACAAATAGAGAAGGGAAATTGTTTGTAAAACATTTACAAATAAAATAGAAAAGAAAATATTTGTAAAACCATTGCAAATAGAGATAAAAAGGAAAACATTTGTAAAATTTTTACAAATGGAATTAGAAAGAAAATATTTGTAAAAACATTTACAAATAGATTAAAAGGAAATATTTATCTAGAGAAATAATCTGAGTTATAAAAGGAATTATTTATTTAGAAAATAAATAGAATATTGGAATAATTGAAAATGGATAAGAAGGGTATAAAAGGAGAATTTTACACTAGGAAGAATTTAGGCCCGTGCTTCGCACACGGGTAAACAGAATATGAATTCAAAGTGAGAATTTAAGAGAGATATGTTTAATAGATAGAGTGAAAAGGTTAATTTATAAATAAAGTTTTATAAATTAATTTAGTTATTTATCTTTGGATAAATAGAGTATATAAGTCAAGACTTATATAGAGAAGTAAAAATCGATTTCCACATCGATGTTTGAAACGGAATAAGGACGAAGGAGAATTTATCGAATAAGAATTATTCGAAGTAAAGTTATCGAATATCAGTTTATTCGAAAGGAAGTTTATTGAATATTAGTTATTCGAAATGGGTTGATCCAAGTGAGTTAATCCAATAGAGTTAATCCAATAGAACAAATTGATTGAGATCAACCGTTAGAGTTAAACTGTTAGAGTTGAACTGTTAGAGTTAAACCGTTAGGGTTAAACCGTAGAGTTAAACCGTTGGAGTAAAGATTTAGAGTTAGTTAGTTAGAGTTATACAGTAGAGTTATTCAGTAGAGTTATTCAGTAGAGTTATTCAGGTAGAGTTACTCAGTTAGGGTTAATCGATTAGAGTCAAATCGAACTAGAAATTTAAAACAGTAGTTATTTAAGATAAGTTACCAGTTTGCACGACTGCTAGCGAAATTCGCAGGGCTGCAGATAGCCTAAGGTGGTCGGATGTTTCCTGAGGGAATCAGGCGTAACCATTGTGATCGCTGCGATCTAGAGTCGAGCGAATGTTGTTAAATCAAATATTAGTTAATTAATAGAAGTAATTAAGTCGAGTTTGTCAAGTTGAGTTAAATAAGTCGAGTTAATTAAGTTAAGTAGTCAAGTTGAGCCGATCAATCAAGTTGGTCAAAATGAGTTAATCAAACTGAGTTATCCGAATAAGAGTTAATCCAGTAAGAGTTAATAGAATAAGAGTCGTAGATTAGAGTTAAATAAATAGGTGTTAATAATTAGTTATCCATGTATTTAATTGAGATAGGATGTAAAGGTCATATTAAAGTTATTATATTTCGGATGCAGGGGATTATAACACCATTGTTATAATCAAGTGTTTTCCGTACGAGAAGCGGATTTGTAAATAGAATCCGAGAATGTCGTAAGGAAGTGTTAAAGATTTAGAGAGATGAACTTTGTCTATTTTGAAGTTAGAAATGTCGTTCAGTTAAGGTCTGAGAGGTAATTACACCCCAACTTGATTGACTTCGTTTTTAACTAAGAAATAGTTAAGATTCGATGGTGAAAAGTGGTTAAGTGGAAACCAAATGAAGGAGATTTGGCATAGTGATGTTTATTCAAACATCTGTTTAATCAAATGAAAGAGATGTGGAAATGTTTTTCCAAATGAGAAGCAGAATTGTTTTCTGAATATAGAAACAAGAGATGGAAATGTTTTCCAATGATAATGATATATATTTTCTAAATATAGTGTATAAGAAACATTAAATAACAAGAATAGGGAAATGAACGAATGAATGATGATAATGATTGCTCGATAGAATTTCCATTGGAAATAATATCGTTGTTTGCACACCGACATGTTTTCATTTGATAGTTAGATCATCGACTATCAAAGTTTGGACCATTTTAACGTTGCTAATATGGAGAGACCGGTTAGATTATAATCCAGAGAACCACTCCGTATTTACATAAGTGTTGCGAATCAAGTATGCTGAATATATTGAAGACGGAGTTATGCAAGGGCTATCCTATTTACAGAATAGTGCCTTCGGTTTGTCCAGACCCAGGACAAACGCAAATGGACGAGTGTCTGACAGAGTATATCCAATAAATTACGTAAGTTGATCTCTTCAAACGTACTTACGTTTGGTTGCAGAGGAATTCGTTTCTCTTAGCTGTATACCCGTGGTATTTTTGGTGAAATCAATTTGTGATTTTGCGGGTATGACGATGTGGCATTCAAAGTAATGGAGGTGGGATCTGTCAAAAGATACGTTATGACCTCAAGCCTCATCAACCGGGAAATGAAAAAAATCGGGCAGGTAGCATGGCTTTGTGGGTCGCCCCCATTAGGATGTATGATCACCTATCTAGAGAAATTCCTTTTGTTCTTAAATCTATCGATGCTGTCCCTTATCGGGAGACGGTTGCTGATCCCAACCGTTGGTGATATACATTCGATACACTCAAGCGAAATGAGTGGTCGGTCATGTGTGGGCCGGGTTGCAAGATGTTCTTGTTGAACCCAGTGTATTCGCCTCTAGAGATACACGTTCGGAAGGTGGTCCCATACCTTGTCAAGTTGGAATCCAATCTCCAATAAGTGCCCACGGTTTTTGATTGTATACTATATATGTAGAGCGTGAGATGCAAGCGTTCTACTAGATTTTATTTACTTGTGATTAGACATTATTATAATATCAGATAATATATGATTTCCAAAAATGATTTGGGTTATCGTAAGGTAAAAACCGTCCGTGTTTATGTGTGGATTGGTCTTACGATTATCTTTTCTTTTGAAAAGGATTTTGAAAAGTTAAACCATATGATTTGAGTTTACTCACACCAGTCTCATGACTGACCCAGAGTTTATTTTGTTTTGTTTTCCCTAAACTCTTGGGTGCCTAAATTTGTATGGGCAGTCAAGTAGTCAGGATTTTACAGATATACTTGGAGAGCTTGGAGCAGGAGGCTTTAGGATTATATAGCTATTGTTTATTTCCGCTGTGATGTAAGTGTTATACTCTGATAATGCTACTGTATAAATATACTGCTTTTGATTTCAAGTTATGTTGTATATTATATTTTATTCGTTCCGCTGTGAGATTTGTGTTACTCTGATGTGGTTGTCTTCTTCTTCTATTCTATTAGTTCTATCTTATTTATCCTCACCCTCTAATTTCTTTCTTGGACTATCCGGGTTTTGTGATGTTTGGTTAGTCGTTATTAAGTCTATGTCGATAACCAAAGTCGCTGAAATCCCCGGGTCGTTACAGTGGTATCAGAGCTGAAGGTTAAGTGATATACCTTCGCTCTGTGGCGTGATTCAGTAGAGATGGGGTTAGTAATACCCTAGACTATAGTTTGAGTGTATATATACGAGTGAACGTATTTGTTATTTGATATAAAATGGTTTTACATTGTGGAGATTTATTGGTTGAGTTGTTTATGAATTCTGGTCGATCAGTTTGATCCACTGTATCGATAGGGATTTCTAAACGCTTGAATACGATGGACCGACACAGTATGTTTTGAAAAAGGGGGTAAATGAAATAATTTTACCCAAATTATATTTTAATATAAGCAAAGTATAGATATTTGAAATATTATAGTATATTGGATGTGTTGGTTGTTATTATAATCGAATAAGATTATAAAATGTGAATTGGTTATGTAAATAACCAATCAGAATTTATACAAGTGAAATAAATGAAATCAGATGAATTAAATCTGAGTTTAAATCAGAATTTAAATCAAAATTCTGGAAATATGAAAAAGTATGTGTAAATGAATCTGGGTTAAATATATGTGAATTTTAAGATCCTGGGAGATTTTAAATTTGTTACAAGCATTGAAAGGGATATTTTGAAATGGATTTCAAAATGAAAGTGTTTAGAAATGATTTTGAAAGTGATATAGTATTGAACTCACTTCAATAGCTGGAAAATAGATTCCGATGATGATCCGGACACCATCGGTGTTCATTTTCGAGTTTGCAAGTGACGGATTACTACCAAAATTTTTGTTTTTGAATTGTTTTGAGAAAACAAGTTGTTTTGAGATTCCAGAAAAGGATATTTGATTTTTGAAAAAGGCAAAGTTGTTTAAAAACTCCCAGAAACAGATTATTTGAAATAAACACAAATTAAATAGAAATTTGTGCAAGAAAATTTGAAATTGAATTGAAACTAGTTCAGTGGAAATTGAATTGAAATAGAATGGTGTCGAGTAGAATCGGACTGGATCAGAGATAATCTGGAATAGAAATGAATTGTTGAGTAAGAATTTTGAATTGAGATTGGAATTGCAGTTTGATTGGAGTTTGGCTTGGATAAGCGAATGGGTGTGTTGAAGACAAAAGTGCTTGGAGATTGATTGGGAATACATTGGTATATGCTAAACTGATAGCAGAGTTGAATGCCCGACAAAAAGGTACACATTTATATTCATATGAGTTTGATGAGATTTATAAGCCGAATTGGCAAGCCACTTGGCTGTTTGATTTTCTTTTGGATTGAAGAGGCCTGTGTGGCGGTTTGGAGATTTTTCCGATGCTCCCGGTACAAAGGAGGTGCTGGCGAAATTTTTCAGAAATTTCAGGTGTTAGAAAATTTTCAGAATTTTTGGAAATTTTCGTCTATAGAAATAAATTGATAAATTAATTTAAAATAAATGGGTTTAGTGAAACCGGAGTAAACAAATAAATTTAACCTAGTTATAGTGTTCATTTTCCTACCTTAGCAATTTCGAGGACGAATTATTTTAAGGGGGGAAGAATGTGACGACCCGTATTTTCACGCATAATAAATAATTTATTTAATTATTTAAATATGTTTTAGATATTTAAAATGGTCGTTTGATTCAATTTTATTGAATATTTAATTAAAATTAATAATTAAATAATATATTTAATTTTTGAATTTATCAGAAATAGTGAATCGATAATATAATGTGAACTGGACAATTCAATATATATATAAATCAGTTTATATGGAATTATATTGACGAATATATTTATAAATGCCATTTGAACGAATAATTTATATTATAATTATAATCGAGCTCGAAATGGCGCTACAGTTCGTAATTTGGCGATTCAGACTTTAAACGAGTATACAGAAGTTGTTTTAAGCCGGATTTCAGTGAAACAAGAAACGTGTGGAGCTGATGGAGTATATTTTTCTAGTGGAAGAGAAAAATCGGGATTTCGTCGTGTAAATTTTGTGTTATGTCCAAATCAAATTTTAGAAAAGTCGCTGTGAAATTCCTTTATATTTCGCAATGCTTTATTTACGTTATAAATGGATTTTTCTATATAATTTGAATATATATTTATCCTGAAATTTGAATATCGGGTTATAAACTCTAATATGATTATTTTAGAGTTGTGGTACATCATATGTGAATATATACGATAATATTTATTTTTAAATATTAAATTTAATTGTTTTCAAATATATTTATATATTTAAAGGGGCTATTTTGGGCTTTAAAAATAGCCAGTTTTTCATACGACCTCCGTTTTCGACGAAACTAATTTTGTTGGATCCGTAATACCAAATTGTTGTTAGATGTCAATTTTCGTGATTTTTAGAGTCAGTATGTGGCCGTACGGATTTTTAGAGTGAAAAACAGTCAGTATTTTGACGGTTAAAAATATGCTGTGTGAGCATACGGAGTCGGAATTCGACGAAACAAGTTTCGTTGGGTCCGTAATGTCGAGATGTAGCTGCATGTCAATTTCCATGATTTTTGGGTACTGTGTGTGATCATAGGAATTTTTAAACGACGAACACATGTAGCGATTGATAAAAATAAATATAATAATCGAATAAAAAAATAATATACCTACCCTATATAATACCATCATTCTTCCTAACCCTAAATCCACTTTTCTCCTGGACAAGAAATGCGCCGCCACCCAAAAACAAATTCATACAGTGAAGTTCCTCAATCAAAAATCAAAATAAAATATAAAACAAATCCTATAAATACAAATGGATCTAGATTCGGACTCCTAACAACCAGTACTTCGATCTGGTATCATTTTCACTCAACTCGACATCATATTTGCACGCTGGAAATTTTGGGCGTCAGCTAGGGTTCCACAAATCCGGAGGTGGAAGCATTGTTTGCAAGATTGGTTGATGGAGTCGGGTTTGGTGAAGGATTTAGCACCTCGTTGTGGTTTCTTTGTGGGACTCGGTGATGGGTGGTGTCGCGCGAGTGCTGTGGGTCACCGGAGGATTCAGTCGACGCAAATACCAGGTGGAGGGCGAGTTGGATCGTGTTGGCATGGGCTGGTGCGGATCGTGATGGAGGATTGAATGGTGGAGGGGGCGCTCGAAGTAGATGGCCAGGGGAGGAGGAAACATGGGTCAAAGGGGGCGGTCAACCGTGGATTTTTGGGATCGAAGTGTTATTGTAGGAGGAAGATAATAAACGGGGGAGGAGCTGATTTGTTGGGGTCCAACTGATCAAATATACGGTGGGCCAAATATAAGGTTAAAGCCCATAAGTTTAAATTCAATTAAGTTTATTCTAATTAAATAAGTATACCATCTTGTAATTTGAATATCTTGGTCATACTATAACAGAATTTCGAACGGTCAGATCCGTTAAGATCGTATGGATGGGAGCAACACAATGGAACTGACCGCGAGTCAATTGGAGTCCATTACAATTTATAGCAAAATAAATTGTCTGATCTAAATCGACGGACAAATATCGTTATTTAACGATCTCTGAACAAGGTGAGTAATCTCACTAACTCTGAACCCTTTTTATTTTTATAAAGTTTTTTTAGAACCGCTAAATATTGGCTGATTTGCTGTGTGTGGGCTGTTTGGTTGAACTGCTAGTCAGTTGATTGAATATTTCGATAACGATATATATAAATCGTATCGAAATATTGATTCTGTTTATCAGAATATTTTATACTCATGTTATTTATGTTCACTGACATCTGTGGATGCAGGGAAACAGGTCGGAGGGACCCAACTGGGTTCCTCAACATTTATTTTACAATTTTCATATATTCTGATATATGAAGTGTTATATCATCTGTTGTTGATGCTGTGTGTTTGGATGATGACCGATCATTTTGATTTGATATTTTTACACCATAAGTGATACGAGAAAGTGGAAAAGGGAGATTTTCAAAATATATTTGAAAATAGATTATTTTTATAAAATCAGCGGATTTTATATGAAAGGAAAAAGGAGTTTTATAAAAGAAATCATTTTATAAAATCAAAGCAATAAAGGAAAAATATTTGTAAAACAAATAGAGAAGGGAAATTGTATGTAAAACATTTACAAATAAAATAGAAAAGAAAATATTTGTAAAACCATTGCAAATAGAGATAAAAAGGAAAACATTTGTAAAACATTTACAAATGGAATTAGAAAGAAAATATTTGTAAAAACATTTACAAATAGATTAAAAGGAAATATTTATCTAGAGAAATAAACTGAGTTATAAAAGGAATTATTTATTTAGAAAATAAATAGAATATTGGAATACTTGAAAATGGATAAGAAGGGTACAAAAGGAGAATTTTACACTAGGAAGAATTTAGGCCCGTGCTTCGCACACGGGTAAACAGAATATGAATTCAAAGTGAGAATTTAAGAGAGATCTGTTTAACAGATAGAGTGAGAAGGTTAATTTATAAATAAAGTTTTATAAATTAATTTAGTTATTTATCTTTGGATAAATAGAGTATATAAGTCAAGACTTATATAGAGAAGTAAAAATCGATTTCCACATCGATGTTTGAAACGGAATAAGGACGAAGGAGAATTTATCGAATAAGAGTTATTCGAAGTAAAGTTATCGAATATCAGTTTATTCGAAAGGAAGTTTATTGAATATTAGTAATTCGAAATGGGTTGATCCAAGTGAGTTAATCCAATAGAGTTAATCCAATAGAACAAATTGATTGAGATCAACCGTTAGAGTTAAACTGTTAGAGTTGAACTGTTAGAGTTAAACCGTTAGGGTTAAACCGTAGAGTTAAACCGTTGGAGTAAAGATTTAGAGTTAGTTAGTTAGAGTTATACAGTAGAGTTATTCAGTAGAGTTATTCAGTAGAGTTATTCAGGTAGAGTTACTCAGTTAGGGTTAATCGATTAGAGTCAAATCGAACTAGAAATTTAAAACAGTAGTTATTTAAGATAAGTTACCAGTTAGCACGACTGCTAGCGAAATTCGCAGGGCTGCAGATAGCCTAAGGTGGTCGGATATTTCCTGAGGGAATCAGGCGTAACCATTGTGATCGCTGCGATCTAGAGTCAAGCGAATGGTGTTAAATCAAATATTAGTTAATTAATAGAAGTAATTAAGTCGAGTTTGTCAAGTTGAGTTAAATAAGTCGAGTTAATTAAGTTAAGTAGTCAAGTTGAGCCGATCAATCAAGTTGGTCAAAATGAGTTAATCAGACTGAGTTATCCGAATAAGAGTTAATCCAGTAAGAGTTAATAGAATAAGAGTCGTAGATTAGAGTTAAACAAATAGGTGTTAATAATTGGTTATCCATGTATTTAATTGAGATAGGATGTAAAGGTCATATTAAAGTTATTATATTTCGGATGCAGGGGATTATAACACCATTGTTATAATCAAGTGTTTTACGTACGAGAAGCGGATTTGTAAATAGAATCTGAGAATGTCATAAGGAAGTGTTAAAGATTTAGAGAGAGGAACTTTGTCTATTTCGAAGTTAGAAATGTCGTTCAGTTAAGGTCTGAGAGGTAATTATACCCCAACTTGATTGACTTCGTTTTTAACTAAGAAATAGTTAAGATTCGATGGTGAAAAGTGGTTAAGTGGAAACCAAATGAAGGAGATTTGGCATAGTGATGTTTATTCAAACATCTGTTTAATCAAATGAAAGAGATGTGGAAATGATTTTCCAAATGAGAAGCAGAATTGTTTTCTGAATATAGAAACAAGAGATGGAAATGTTTTCCAATGATAATGATATATATTTTCTAAATATAGTGAATAAGAAACATTAAATAACAGGAATAGGGAAATGAACGAATGAATGATGATAATGATTGCTCGATAGAATTTCCATTGGAAATAATATCGTTGTTTGCACACCGACATGTTTTCATTTGATAGTTAGATCACCGACTATCAAAGCTTGGACCATATTAACGTTGCTAATATGGAGAGACCGGTTGGATTATAATCCAGAGAACCACTCCGTATTTACATAAGCGTTGCGAATCAAGTATGCTGAATATATTGAAGACGGAGTTATGCAAGGGCTATCCTGTTTACAGAATAGTTCCTTCGGTTTGTCCAGTCCCAGGACAAACGCAAATGGACGAGTGTCTGATAGAGTATATCCAATAAATTACGTAAGTTGATCTCTTCAAACGTACTTACGTTTGGTTGCGGAGGAATTCGTTTCTCTTAGCTGTATACCCGTGGTATTTTTGGTGAAATCAATTTGTGATTTGGCCGGTATGACGATGTGGCATTCAAAGTAATGGAGGTGGGATCTGTCAAAAGATACGTTATGACCTCAAGCCTCATCAACCGGGAAATGAAAAAAATCGGGCAGGCAGCATGGCTATGTGGGTCGCACCCATTAGGATGTATGATCACCTATCTAGAGAAATTCCTTTTGTTCTTAAATCTATCGATGTTGTCCCTTATGGGAGACGGTTGCTGATCCCAACCGTTGGTGATATACATTCGATACACTCAAGCGAAATGAGTGGTCGGTCATGTGTGGGCCGGGTTGCAAGATGTTCTTGTTGACCCCAGTGTATTCGCCTCTAGAGATTCACGTTCGGAAGGTGGTCCCATACCTTGTCAAGTTGGAATCCAATCTCCAATAAGTGCCCACGGTTTTTGATTGTATACTATATATGTAGAGCGTGAGATGCAAGCGTTCTACTAGATTTTATTTACTTGTGATTAGACATTATTATAATATCAGATAATATATGATTTCCAAAAATGATTTGGGTTATCGTAAGGTAAAAACCGTCCGTGTTTATGTGTGGATTGGTCTTACGATTATCTTTTCTTTTGAAAAGGATTTTGAAAAGTTAAACCATATGATTTGAGTTTACTCACACCAGTCTCATGACTGACCCAGAGTTTATTTTGTTTTGTTTTCCCTAAACTCTTGGGTGCCCAAATTTGTACGGGCAGTCAAGTAGTCAGGATTTTACAGATATACTTGGAGAGCTTGGAGCAGGAGGCTTTAGGATTATATAGCTATTGTTTATTTCCGCTGTGATGTAAGTGTTATACTCTGATAATGCTACTATATACATATACTGCTTTTGATTTCAAGTTATGTTGTATATTATATTTTATTCGTTCTGCTGTGAGATTCGTGTTACTCTGATGTGGTTGTCTTCTTCTTCTTCTATTCTATTAGTTCTATCTTATTTATCCTCACCCTCTAATTTCTTTCTTGGACTATCCGGGTTTTGTGATGTTTGGTTAGTCGTTATTAAGTCTATGTCGATAACCAAAGTCGCTGAAATCCCCGGGTCGTTACAATTTGTGCAGTTGGGCGATGTGTAAAATTTATCGTCCCAATCCATGTCAGTCAAATGAGTGTACATAAAAAAATCGTCCAATTTGTAAACGAATATTTATTTTCATTTCAGGAGAATTTTATGCCATCCATATATACGTTAAAAATTATATTTTTTACGATAAAATATTTATTTCAACACTTGAATATTTTATATAGTTTATACTTTCAATAAAAATAATATTTTTATTGTTCAAATATTTTATTCAACACATGAATATTTTATACAGTTCATATACACACTAAAAATTATATTTTTAATGAATAAATATTTATTTTAGAAAATTTCGGCATTATAACGGTGCGATAATAAAACCGGAGTAATGTCTAGCATTACCCCTCTCCTGATACTAGCTCGTGCCATACACATGAACCCTAATCAATTCAAACAATTCCACAATCCATTTTACAATCAACATCCAAATTTCCACAATACAATCCAAATCAAACAACATGGTTTGTAAAATAAATAGTGTCGGGGGATACTAATCCCCGTCTGCATCTTTGTATATATTTAACTGTAAAAAAATTAGAGTGAGGAGTTCTCACATTGGGATCCACTCTGCCGTTATTTTCTAACGTTGCAATTTGCTGTTTTGATTCCAGACTTTGCAAATGAGCTCCAATCTTCACGTCGTCTTGTTTTCTAGCTTAAACGCGCCATTCTGGACAACTTTCGCCTGATGGACTTTTTCCCGGAACTGGTCCATTTCACCAGAATTTGCGAAAAGATAGTATTTGGACAGCAAACCTTGGATGCGTTTTCTGAATACATCCGCAATCCAAAATATGACTTCCATATAGCCAAATCGAAGAGAAAATCGGGCTCTTCGATTTTGGTATTGTGGGGTTTTAGCTAGAAGTGCTCAGTTTGGGAGATATTGGCTCTGGAAGCTCAGGATGTTATTTGCAAACATTGAAAATATAAAAAATGGATTTTTATCGAATGGGGGGGTCCACGGTGGTTTGAGGTGGTCAAGGTAGCGGCGTAGGGGTGCTGGAGGGTTGGTGGTAGCGGGGCTGACCGACGGCGGCGGTTGTTGGCCTAGTGGTGGCGGTTTGGAGTTTAGAGAGAGGGGGTTGGAGGTGGGGAGGGGGTTGGCCGGAGGGGGGCGCAACGCTGGGGGGAGGCGCGACAGCCTGAAGGTTGGTGGCGGCGGCGCTAAGAGGGAGGGTGGGGGTTTTTCTCGATTTGGGGGGTGGTGGGGATTTAATTATTTATTTATTTCCAAAAAGTAACCTTTTCTTTTGAACTCCAAATCGAACCCAATGACTGTCACCCCTAGCTAATTACCCCCATTTCGGACACTAGGATATGTTTCGTATGCCAATTCGACTGCTTCGATCAGTTTTCATCAAAATTAAAATATAAATCAATATATTGAATTTTAAACGTACATTTTAAATTACCGGGGCCACATACTAACTCCAAAAATTGCAGAAAAATAAATCTAGCTATGTTTTGACGATACCGGTCCTAACAAAACTAATTTCATCGAATTTGGAGACCGTTTGAAAAATGGGCATTTTCCAGTCGATTATATTCAAACTGAAATTACCAAACACGTTTAAATCCACCACGCTCACATATTAATTCCAAAAATTATGAAAATCGGAATCTAGCAATAATTTGACATTCCGGATCCAACAAAAGTGGTTTCATCGAAAACGAGAGTCATTTGCAAAATGACTATTTTGAAGGGCTATCTATTATATTAAAAAATATATAAATTCCATAGTGACTATTTCAAATTTTAAACTAGACATAACTTTCAAATTATATTATGAAATCTCAGTTTCTTACATTTGTTAGAAAGATATAATTAAACAGATTCAAATATTTCTGTTTTTACTGAAATCCGATTTATTTTGAATCATGTACATTCATTTGAAATTTGAAATCGAATTTTCAAACTACCATGCCATTTAAGGCTCGTTTTATAATTAAAATAAATTTATACGTTCTAACTTGGATTTAAATAAATTTTTTAGTCCTTATTATTTAAAATAAATCATTTTAAATAATCAAAATCCATTCAAATAGCTAAAATAAAAAATTTAAATTGGTTCTGAAATCCCGGCTTGTTACAATTTACTTATTATTTTTACAGTTTAATAATGATAACATTTAAAACTATAACATCCATCAATCATCAAACAATTATTGCAATCACAGGCAATAAATATATACTCAGCAATAAAAATAAATAAATGTCCAAAAGGGTAGAGTGAGAGAGTTCTCACATTGATTTCCACTCCGTCATTCTTTAACTAATGATTTTATTTTTAAACTAAATTAAACAGGTGTTTAATTTAGCTTTAAAATTCAATTTGCTCAGTTTCTGTTCTGATCAGTTCCATGTTGTAGTGCTCATTACAACGGTTCCAACGCAATTTGAATCGTCAAATTCCGATCTAATATGAACAAGATATAGTAGTTTAAATATAAATTACAATTTAAGATAAATAAAATATAATTAATCCTCCCTTAATCCCTCAATTACCACGTTCTCCTAAATCCTCCTTCTTCATTGAAACGCTTGTGCACCTTATCTCAACCCAGCGTGCACTTCGATCATTGACACCACCATCCAGCCATTTATTTTCCAATCCGACTTCACTACCGAGTTTCTTGCCCAAAACTCCACCTGCAAGCACCCTTCCCTACTACTCCGCAATCCCCTGGTGGATTCCAACTTCACGCCTCCCCTATAACCTGTGCTACTGGGTCCGAACCAAATTACCCCCTTATTCCATTAAAACTTCACAGTCCATCCTCCTCAAACCCCCGAACCCGAATATAGCTTCTCCTTGTTCAATCGACGATCGTATACCTCTAAATGTCCAGCCCTAGGCCACGCCTCCCAAAATGTCAGTCCTAGCTATCCAACTGCACCAAAATCTGGGTGCACAGATGTGAAGCCCTCACTTGTAGCATCTCAATGGATCCAAGAATGCATGTTTTCATAAAGTATTTGAATTTATAAAATTTGGGGAAGAATTAAGGTAGGAGGCGGCCTCCATTTTAATTTACAGAAGACGATGGAATTTAGGTTCTAAGGATGAAGGAAGGGAAACTTACAGAGAATAGGATTTGGATGTTTTTTTACAGATATTTTCATTTTTATAATCGATTATATTCATGAGCTTGCTTCACTATGAAGTTAAACGTCCAGAACTTCAAACGAGCTTTAACGAATGACGTATGTAGCCAAATACCCATATTCCAAATATAATGGAATAGGTTTCAGAAGCTAATTCAATTATTTTAGTCTGTTTTTATCAAAATTAAAATATAAATTAATATAACGTTCAATATTAAATTCCAACATACATTATAATTTACCGGGGCCACATACTGACTCCAAAAATTATGAAAATTGAAATCTAGCTATGTTTTGATGATACGGTCCTAACAAAATAAATTTCGTCGAATTTGGAGACCATTTGAAAAAATGACATTTTTATTAGCTTATTAAATTTAAACTGAAATTGAAAACGCGTTTAAATTCACCATGCTTACATACTAATTCCAAATGACTTGAAAAATTAAACTGATAATAATTTGACATTCCAGATCCAACAAAAGTGGTTTCGTCGAAAACAGAGGTCGTTTGCAAAATGGTTATTTTTAAGGGCTACATATTATTAAGATATATATAAATTCCATAGTGACATTTTAAATTTTAAACTGGATATAACTTACAATTTATAAAGTGAAATCTTAGTTTCTTACATTTTTTAGAAAATTACAGTTCAAAATATTCCAACGTTTCTTGTTTCATCAAATTCTGACTTATATTGAATTCTGTGTATTCATTTAAAGTTCAAAACCAAATTTTCAAACTACTGCGTCATTTTAAGTTCGTTTTGATTAAATTTTTAAATTTATATGTTTTAACTTTGATTTAAATAAATTTTAAATCATTAATTCTCAAAATAAATCATTTTAAATTCTTAAAATCCATTAAATCAGCTAAAAATAAAATTTTAAATTGGTTCCGAAATTTGGGTTTTACAATCTCTCACACTTAAAATCCTTTCGTCTCTGAATAGGAAGATAAAATCAAAGGTTGATTAAGTAATCAACTCAACCTTCGCTTGACTCAAGTTCTTCAACTTTTTAATTTCTAGGAACTTTCCAATTTTTCAAATATATGGCTAATACCCTAAATTTTCGAAAAATTTCGCCATAACCTCCTTTGTACCAGGAGGGTTTGAAAATTTTATTTGGCCATATTAGGTACCTAATAAATCAATAAAAAGCATACGCAATTTTTGTGACCTATCTATGCCCAAGGGAGACGTGTAAAAAGGTCGAAATCTCATACCTTGCCCCAGTGTTGGAAATAAAATAATCCATGTGTCGTAAATTAAAAATAAGAGAAACATGAATTATTGTCATCTACAGACCTGTGTAGGGTTTTTACTAAATCCTGCCCCGAGCACCTTTCTATGTATTTAATTAAGTCCATAATCAGTCTTCTGTTCAACCTGTAATTCAGTAATGCCATACAAGCGTCTCGCTCGTATGGTAATCCAAACCTCATCATATAAGCACCAAATGCTTATATGGAATATGATATGATATGCTATCTTCATGTAGAATGTCGTGCGGTGTATTTCATAATTTATTTGTTGCTATCTTATGGCATGGGTTTAAGTTTCACACAGAACAACCATCACAACACATCCAAATCACTCATAGGGGTTGATATAATAATAAAATTGCGCAACCAACTCATTAATATGCACCTGTTTGTCGGGCACGCAATTTAATACTCTACTCAATCTTTACTCAACAACCTGTCCAATATAAATATATATGTGCATATCTATCTATCTATATACATAAATCCAATTCACTAAATTTTCAATTCAGCTCTACATTATATTTGATTTGGCTTTACTTATCATTCATTCTTCTATTGGTTTTATCATTCCAATATTTTAATTAGTTGAAGTAATAATCACACATCACAACCAACAATCAATTAGTGGATTAGCTTTTCAAATATATAAACTTTATATACCCAAAAATCATATTTTCAGTGTCAAATCACAAATAATAAATTCTAATTTAGTTTTGGTTCTCACACCAGTCAATTGGAAATATATAGATATCCCACTTTCGAAACTCGAACATAAATGCTGATGATGCTATAGCAATCATCAGGATCATCTCCGGACGACTAGAGTGTGATTCTATATCTATCTAGTATATTTGAGACTTCGAATAAACGTTAGTTACGCGGATATTCAAAATCTTCTTATACTTGATAGTCCAAATTCAATATTAAATAAAATACTCAAATACGTATATTAAGATATAAATTTTCAAAATTAGTTCATTTTTATAAATAACATTCTTTAAACTCATTTTAGGGCATTACTAACCCTATCTCTAACTAGTTATTCTTATAGGACGTTACCAATCCTATCTCTGATGAATTCTTTCGTTTGGTTCTAATGTGTCTTGTTCTCGCGCTTTGTAAACCAAAGCTCTGATAGCAAATTGAAACGACCCGAAATCCCCACTCGGCCTAGACCGAACTGGAACACGGATTGCACTGAGAACACGACGCATCAGAACATAAACATAAGAACAATTCATTGCTATTACAACAATTACATCAGAGTACAAGATACTAGAGTTCAAATAAATAATATACAGCGGAAAAATATCAAAGATTTAAATTACATTTAAATACATAAACATAATGTGCAGCAGAAAACATCAACTACCACAGCTGAAAGAAATACACGGATACAAAGCTTTCCGAATACTGCTCCTGTCGTAATCCAGGATCTTGTGAAAAGAAACATCTGCAAATCCAAAGCTACCAGCTTCCGTGTGCAAAATATAGGCACCCAGAGTTTAGGTAGAAACAATAAACTCCGAGTTAGTCATGGGACTGGTGTGAGAACTAAAAACAGTTATTAACTTTATTTTAAAGTTAGGTAAATCATGGGATCACGCCGTATGACATGGAACGGATTTCCTCCCATGAATACCATAAAATAAAACTCGCAATGCTAAATAAAAGAACAATGAAGCTATTATAAGACTCAGATCCCATTACACAATGCAACGCAAGCCGAAGGATAGAGTTTTACCTTATAATAGCCAAATATGCTTAATATGCAAAATTTATCTTTTATTACTATAAGTGCATAATGTACAAATCAATTTCGAAAGTAAATGTATCAATCCTAGATGGCATAATACCTCATCCTATTATGTAGCCATATATATAGGTATACAAAAACAACCGCAAAGCTCGTATTGGGAAGTTGGATTTCCATCATGATGGCCATTGATTCGAAAGATCGATCACGTAATGCAATACTCAACGGCTTAAGTCCAGGTCGTTGGAAAACACCGTAATGCACATCCGCCTATATCCAGGAAATAAGTATCACTGCGGCTTAAGTCCAGGTCGTCGGAAAACACTGCTTACTCTTTCCTTATGGGAATCTGGGGTGTGTCCTATCCCTATTAGGGTGGAGCGATCACACCCAGCATCATCTCGGTCGACCGAATCCATGACAACCTTAAGGGTGTCTATCCTCATCTCAAAAGCATACTGATCTGGCCATTAGTTCACCACCATAACAGTGTATGAGGCTCGCGAATTAACGCTACAAAAAGCAATGCTAATTAAAGACACGCTTTTATCATCATCCATAAGGCTCTGCTTTTCAACAGAAGCCTTGATTCATGAATCTCAGCATGTCGCAATGTCAATCCATACCATGCCATTGATTTCTGCTAATATATAACCTCTAAGCTCGTACGTCTCTCCGCCATCAAACATATATATATTTAGTAGAGATCAACGAATACAGCATAAAGGAATACAACATCGGACATACCATCCATTTGCAAGTCTGTTCTGGGTCTGAACGAAACCGGAGGCGCCTTATTCCTCGTCTCATATGTCCAATACAGGAGAGAGGCCCTCGCATACCCGGACAATCAACAAGTACGTCCGGACCACTACCACGATAACCATTCATGGGAGCTAACTAATCCAGGGAATTAGTAGTAATCCATTCAATGTGAAGATCATCGGTCTTGCACCGTCTTCAATATCTTCGAATTTTAATCGTCATATTAGTTATTCAGAATGGGTTAAACTCGGTCTTTCCAAATAACTCGCGTATCTTAAAATCAAGTTCTATAATATACTTCTCGTTCCAATCCAGAATATTCTTTTATTCAAATATTCTTGGAAATCATTTCAAAAGATTTTTAATATCTTTTATCAACTTAAACCAAATTAAGGTTTATCAACTAGTCGGAATTAGCGAACCTTACCAAAGTAATCATTTATTTTATTATCCCAATCCAAACCCATTCATCCCATGGAGAAAAACTGGTAGTACTCCATATCTAACACCCAGTGTGTTATCGGCAAATTTAATTAGCATTTCTCGTTCAAATCTAATTAAAGATTTAACTATCGCATGGAGTAAAACTGGTGGAACTCCATTTCAAATATTTCTTGAATTCGGTAAATTTAATTACCACATTCACATTTCAATCTAATTATAGATTCATTAAAACTCCTCTTAGTTTTAATCTTTAAAAATCATTACTTAATGATTATTCAACTTTTCAAAATTTATATCGTCTTTATCTGGGTTAAAGAACTAACGTTACTTAAAACACCGTCCACAATAAACCCACAATCATCTTCCAATAACCATGGAATCTTCATGGAAAACAGATCAATATATAATTGATATAAATTTCCATGTCCGACTAATAATATAAATGGAATAACGGCAAAGCCTTTTAAATTCCATTTATAGTAACGGTCTTCATTCACAGAAGCTTATCTCGATTATTACCAAATCAAATTCCATTCAATTCCAATTTAATATATTAAGCTAGAAAACTTTACTTTGAAAAATTCCATTAATCTTAATTAAAAGATTACAAATTACAAATCATATCTCCACTGTTAATTCGATTAAAGAACAAATGATACTTAAAACACCGTTCACGATAAATCCAAAAATCCAATTTTAATTCAATTCCAATTAAATATTAATTAATTGGTAAACTTCACTAAATCTTAATTAAAAGATTTATTCTTTTCTCAATTGGATTTAAGAACAGTGTTATTAAAGACACCATTCACGACAAACCCAAAATCCAATTTGATAATAAATACAAGGCTCTGAATAAAAACTATATCGGCTTATATTCAATATCAAATTCTGAAACTAACAGATATCGTATTAGGAATAACGATATTTATATCTTCCAAATTCCTCAACAATATCCGTATAATCACGGAATCCAATATCGAAATATTCCAAAGATTATTTCCATTCAAATCCATTCCAATTTATATATATATATATATATATTGAAAAATTCTAGTTATCTCAAAACCATTTCAATTTCTTTACTCAAGTTGGTAAACAACTTATTCTGATAAAAATATCTTTTATCTTTAAAAACATGGAATATTTCATCCAAACTCTTTCCAAATCGTTTATTATGATTTTACATAATTTATTCATATTTTTAATAAAAAAATTTAAGGCCCTTACACTCGATTTCCAATATCGGTCACCGAACTGCATCCATAGCGACCTTTTCCAAAATTGATTTGGACATATCTTAATATCTAACCATTAGATCTCAAATCTCTTATCATCATTTGAAAGCCCGTTTCGATACGAACCCAATGGTTACGATTTTAGGAGAAAAAGACGATCAGATCTTCCGTTACGTCAATTTGAAGTAAATGGTTGAATTTCGTGAATGGTCGTTGTGCGGCGCTTTCTATTCAAGCCATATAAATATATATATCCTCGATTTTCATTTAAAATGCATTTTATAATTTGTTTATAAATTGATTTTAAAACGATTTCAACTTCCTTTTCAATTTTAAATCAAAATAGAACAAGCTATATTATTATAATATCAAAAATAATAATAATATTTTCAAAATATCTGATTTTTAAATCAAATCTTTTCGATTTTCATTATAAAATGAATAAAATCGATATATAAATATGTTCGAGTTAAAATGGCGTATATACTTAACTCGGCTTCCATATTTCAATATTTTCATATCCATCCAAAATCGGACATTAAAATCATATTCTGAATCTTCACTGAATATTATTTTTAAAATATTCGTTATTTCTGAATTGGAATCAGACTCAATCAATTACCATATAATTTTATTTTTATGGATTTCATACATCGCATGTATTCAAAAATAGTAATAAACAACTATTAAACATTCCATTCACAACCAGAGTGTAATTTACAACTTTATAAGCATTAAATAATGCCTATTACAGTCTGTCGATCCATCGTTTGACATACAATTAAATCCAAGGGAGATGTGAATTAGTTATCATCCTCAGACCCGTGTGGGGTTTTCAATCATCAACAAATAATTGGGCGATTTGTAAAATTATCGTCCCAATACCCATACGGGGTTTACATCACAATCCATGTGAGTTTTTTACAGTTTAATAATGATAACATTTAAAACTGTAACATCCATCAAACATCAAACAATTATTGCAATCACAGGCAATAAATATATACTCAGCTATAAAATTAAATAAATGTACAAAAGGGTTAAGTGAGAGAGTTCTCACATTGATTTCCACTCCGTCGTTCTTTAACTGTTGATTTTATTTTTAAGCTAAATTAACCAGGCGTTTGATTTAGCTTAAAAATTCAATTTTCGGCGTTTTCGTTCTGGTCAGTTCCATGTTGTAGTGCTCATTGTAACGGTTCCAATTTAATTTGAATCGTCGAATTTCGATCTAATATGAACAAGATATAGCAGTTTAAATATTAATTACAATTTAAGATAATTAAAATATAATTAATTTTATTAATCCACTCTTGGTCCCTCAATTACCACGTTCTCTTAAATCCTCCTTCTTCATTGAAATACGTGTGCACCTTATCTCAACCCAGCGTGCACTTCGATCATTGACGCCACCATCCAGCCATTTATTTTCCAATCCAACTTCACACTGAGTTTCTTTCCTCAAACTCACCTGTGAGCACCCTTCCCTACTGCTCCGTCAACCCCTGGTGGATTCAAACATCACGCCTCTCCTATAGTCTGAGCTATGGGGTTTGAACCAAATTACCCCCTTATTCCACTAAAACTTCACAGTCCATCCTCCTCGAACCCCCGAACCTGAATCTAGCCTCTCCCCGTTCAATCAACGATCGTACACTTCTAAATGTCCAGCCCTAGGCCACGCCTCCCTAAACGCCGGTCCCAGCTATCCAACCACACCAAAATCTGGGTGCACAGATGTGAAATCCTCACATGTAGCATCTCAGTGGATCCAATAATGCACATTTTCGTAAAGTATTTGAATTTATAAAATTTGGGGAAGAATTAAGGTAGGAGGCGGGCTCCTTTTTAATTTACAGAAGACGATGGAATTTAGGTTATAAGGATGAAGGAAGGGAAACTTACAGAGAATAGGATTTAGATATTATTTATAGATATTTTCATTTTTATAATTAATTATATTCATGAGCTTGCTTCACTATGAAGCTAAACGTCCAGAACTTCAAATGAGCTTTAAGAATGATGTACGTAGCAAAATACCCCTAATCCGGACATAATGTAATAGGTTTCAGAAGCTAATTCAATTATTTTAGTCAGATTTTATCAAAATTAAAATATAAATTAATATGATGTTCAACATTATATTCCAACGTATATTTTAATTTACCGGGGCCACATACTTACTCCAAAAATTATGAAAATTGAAATCTAGCTACGTTTTGACGATACGGTCCTAACAAAACTAATTTCATCGAATTTGGAGGCCGTTTGAAAAAAATGGCCTTTTTATTAGCTTATTAAATTTAAACTAAAATTGAAAACGCATTTAAATTCACCACGCTCACATACTAATTCCAAATGACTTGAAATTTTAAATGTGACAATAATTTGACATTCTGAATCCAACAAAAGTGGTTTCGTCGAAAACGGAGGTCGTTTGCAAAATGGCTATTTTTAAGGGCTATATATTATTAATATATATATATATATGTATATATATGTAAATTCCATAGCGACTATTTTAAATTTTAAACTGGTCATAACTTATAATTTATAAAGTAAAATCTCAGTTTCTTACATTCGTTAGAAAATTTACAGTCCAAAATATTCCAATGTTTCTTGTTTCATCAAATTTTGACTTATATTGAATTCTGTATATTCATTTAAAGTTCAAAACCAAATTTTCAAACTACTGCGTCATTTCAAGTTCGTTTTAAAATTTTAAACTTATACGTTCTAACTTCGATTTAAATAGATTTTAAATCGTTAATTCTCAAAATATATCATTTTAAATTCTTAAAATCCATTAAATCAATTAAAAATAAAATTTTAAATTGGTTCCAAAATCTGGGTTGTTGCAGGAAGCATGCCCCATAACTCTCAAACTCACGCCACTGCTTAGAATCTAGCTTTTGGACTTCTAATTACGAACCAGAACGAAAATTCTCCTGCTTAAGCTCCTTGGAACCAAGCCACGAATGTGGTCCCACTTAGCGATGATGATGAAATTTCCCCGAGGAGAAGACGCAGATACAGTACTCCAAAGGGTGATCACGACCGTTTGGACTCGACAGAGACCTCACCTCTGGATATTGTTGCTATGATCTAAAGGATCATATGCGAAATTAAGGAGGTGCCACAGGCTTCTAGGAAGCTAGTAGGAGTCGCAATCCTTTCACTTATGCCATTATAAACACTGAATGGCCATGAAGTTCAATATGTTATTGCTCACTGCTTACTCGAGGAGAGACGATCCTTGGGAATTCTTCAACATATATGAGTGTCATATGGGTTCATCTTGTGCCACTAGTGTAGTGAAATGTAAATACTTTCCTGTGTTTCTCTAAGGCATTGCTTTTCTATGGTTCTCTCGACTAAGGTCAAGAACCATATCTTCTTTTGACTAGCTTGCTAGGGAGCTAGTAAAGCAGTTCAGGATGCACAATTAAATGCCAAAGGACATCCTGACCATTTCTAACATATCCTAAGGAGCCGATATATCATTGAAGAGATACTTGGGAAAATTTAACAATGCCCTCATGAAAGTTGATGATCTTCGAAAAAATGTTGTGCTTCTACAACTAATAAAGGGAGTACATCCGGATACATGATTCGAAGGATGGATTGACCAAAAGCCTTTAAGATCATTGGAGGTGTTCTACAAGAAATCTAGAGGATACCTATGCCAGGAGGAAGCCCATAGGAACAGGGTATTGCATGGACATCCCGATAATCCACATCGGGATATTGCAAAATGCATTGTTCGACAAATATGACTTTCTACAGCGTTTAAAAAATGCCATAAAATGTATTAACAGCGTTTTTACATAGCTGTGCATCAACATGCGGTTACAAGTCAGAACCATACTACATCGGTAATGTAGCGCTGTGAAAAGTATTATCCAATGGCATTTGATTTGTGATGTTAATACATTTCATAGAGTTTTTTGTTGATTTGTTTATAGCGTAAATTTTTTATTGTTATTTTTATTTTCAGCGTTTATGAATTGTTATAAGCACTTGCATGTCAATTTTTGAATAAACTATTTAGGGCATTTTAAAAACACCATTGAAAAATCCCAATAAAAATTTTCAATCTTGTTTTAAAAAAACTGTAAAAAGTCCAAAATCAATCTCGGCATTTTTATATCTGTTTTAACTCAACATATTATATTGATACCACATTTCATAATCAATGCATCATATTAATAACATATTTTATATTGATCACATAATTCATAATCGACAAGTAAATTTATATAATCAAAATATGCAATAAACTTACATCAAACACACACAGTACGTCCACAATATTTCATAAAATAGCATTGAAATATCAAACATACACAAAGTAGTAGTACAAAATAGTAGTTTATGCATTCTTATGAACCAAAATACAGTCTTAGCAGCAAGAATGACTTCAACCCATAACTAATCGCAACAATATTTTCCATCAGCATCGTCTATCTACCTGTAAAAATTAAAAAAATTCACTCTTGTTAGTACATTCAGAAGCAAAGTTAATCACCTAAAACTAAAAGTCGCTTCCAAAATGCATTAGAACATGTCATTCATTCACTTATAAATACTCTCCCCAAACACATGCAATAAAAAAAAACATGCAATAAAAAAAACATACGCACATGCAATAAAAAAACATTATATCTGTTTTAACTCAACATATTATATTGATACCACATTTCATAATCAATGCATCATATTAATAACATATTTTATATTGATCACATAACTCATATATATATTTACTGTTCATTGAGCTTAAATTTTTACTCTATTTTTTTATGTATAAAGGAGCTGGACTCAAGGCAAAGGGAGGTATTGCACCGCGGCAAAGTAAGCTAGAGCCCTTGCTCGACTTAACTCCTGTCAGGTGGTCAAAAATGTTGCTAACATGTGTTACCGCATATAATAGGAGCAGCACATGGCTGTTGTGTTGTTGGTAGGTAGCAGCCAATATGGATGACGCCCTTTTTGGCTCATTTGTTTTAAAATCAATTGTGACGGCCCGCTCCGCACCAACCGACATTTACTCCAAAGGTGCGCTGTACACATGTCCAGTTAGCATGGAACGGGTTATCAGAAGAAAAAAAGGAAGAAGGAAATGAACATACAAAGAACCTGTAGAATGTCTCACAGCGCATAGAACAAAATATAATAATAACATACTTGACATAAAACAGGAGAGACAGTGCATAAGCTGAAAATCAGAACTAAACATCATAGAAGCGGAAATCCAAAATACAGCTTATTGCAACTTTCAAACTGTCTCAAAGCAAAAGTAAGATTAATGAGGTACACTACTAATGCCCAAGTAGCGACCACCAACGACACAGGGAGAATGTGTATATATATATCATACATGGAAGCCTCCTGCCCGCCTCTGAATCAGCTACTCGCGCATCACCAGCTAACTTGTCTCTAGTCTGCTCGTGTGAGCACCCAGAGTAATAAGAGGAGACATAAAACTCTGGGTCAGACATAAAGCCTGGTATGAGCGATAAGCATCTAAAGTGAACAATAACAGGTAGACTAAAACATACCTGAACCTGGACCTGCAACCAAAGAGTTAGCACTACATATTGTACAACACTCTAAGGTACCATATCAAACAGTGTAAAGATACGGAGGTGGGGGAGGTGTGCATGTCATACGGATGGCAAACAATCAAACATAGCATCCATCCTCACTTCTCTCGCTTAGTGCGTAAAGCATACGATATTCACCACTTCAATCACCCAACATACCTTGCTACGATCACTCTGCCCCATGAAGTCATAAATGGCTTCACTGCACTGATAACGTAGCCACTAATCCTTTGCTATGTCCACTTTGCCCCATTGATCGTCGCTAGTCTATGAATTAGAAAAGCGCGACATTTGTAATAAATTCTGCAAGCATACAGGTGTGTAGCATACAGGTCGAACACAGGGTGGAAAGTTAAATTTTATTATTTATTTGTTTCGTGGGCGTGTTAGACGAACTTTGGAGGTTGATTTTGAAAATAAAACGAAACAAAATTAAAACTGTGATTTGATTCAGAACAGATCTAACTGAACCGACGATCAGATCACAATTTCAATGGAAAAGAAATAAAACTATGAATTAGATTTGAATCTAATCAAATCCAATTTGACCTAATAATAAAAGCAGAAATTGAAATTGTAGAAATTGAATTAACAAACAAGAATTAAAATTAGGATTTCCGCTGAATCTAATCAGACGGTAAATCACTAATGCAAATAAGTGCAAAATACAAATAGTGTTCTACCGAATCTAATTGTATAGACAACACTAGTTGCTAAGAAAACAAAAAAAATGCAGAAAATAAAAGAGAAAGAAGAACTTTTATTAGAACAATGGAATAAGAGATGAGATGGTGGCTACAAGGTTATTACAGGGGTATATATAGGGTAGATAGCCAAACCCTAACCCTAACCCTAATGATAAATGGGCCTGGTCATTACATCACTAATTAGTTTACAATGAAAAATATAAATGGGCCTTTGATAATTAAAGCAATTTTGGGCCTTTTCTCTTTTTCCTCTTGCTTCCTTGACATTTCTTCATTGATTTGTGATGTTCAAAGCCTTTTTATCAATCCTTTTCTTGTCCAACAGCAACTAGATGTGAGATCTTCATCTACAATTCTTCAAACTGCAAATACACAGCAAATTGATCTCTATTTCTCTACATTTCTGGTTGCATGCGGGCTGGGTTGGAATATCTGTAAAAGTAACAAAACAATACCCAAGTAATATTTATTTATATACAAAAGATAAGAAATAAGAGCATAAAATAAACACATTTCTATGTCAATCAAATACCCCCACACTTATCTTTTACTCGTCCTCGAGTAAAACAAAAATTAAAAACTAAACTAGATAGGTCACACTTTCGTAGGAAACACGATTGCATTGAGCGCATGCAACAAGCCGTTAAACCTCTAGGTGTCCCTAGTAGGACGAGTGGTGTCTCGTGAGGGTTTTCAGCGGATACTACCCACAAAATCCAAATGCAGTATGCTATGATTCTAATGAAACTACATGAATGCAATGGACATATGCAAAAAATAAAAATGAAAAATGACAACACGACTTATTTCAAAAAATTGGTACAACAAATTAAGTTAACAATTTCTAATCATTTGATTGTACTTTAAATACCTCAACTTGTCACAAATTTTTGATATAAATCAAGTTTTCAAATGTTAAATTCCAGTTTGGCCAGTTAGTTCGGTCGATAACATAGTGCAGCCATGAAATAAATTCTTAGTATGCTTGGCACAGTTTGCAAAGTGGTATTCTAATTTTCTCATGTATGGCTAGCCAAATCAATAAGGTCAAGAAGTGTTTGGGCATCATCGCCTATTCTTTATTCTATAAAATTTTAAGATTTATGATTAAGTACATACACCTAAAAAGACCAAGGTTTACCACCCATGCACTGCCTCGCGGACTAACGGAGAGTGGGTAAAGAGCTTGGCGGATTGTGCAGGCCGACTTTGACTTTGTCAACAACGTGTCGGTAATCCTTAGGTGTCCAATCTCATAGAATGAGACCAAGATATTCCAACTTTGACTTTGTCAACAACGTGTCGGATAGAGCTTGGCGGATTTGCACACCAACGCTCGATATACAAGCAATGTTGGATACCCTTGGAATACTATTATTATTGTTATCGAAAATATAAGCACAAAAGAGAGTAACGCGAATTCAACTTAACACAACTTAGTTTTAAAGATTTGAAAAGCCAATATAAGTATTTTAAGTCCTCCACTTATTTAAACAAAGTCTACAATATAGAATAGATTTCATGGCCATCACTTAAGAATCTCCCTATGTACCGGTTACACTATTATCCCTCAAAATTAAACTTTTCATTATATTTCCTATTCGATCTAAGTTGAGAGAGAAAAATACTATCAACTGGCTAAAAATTGTAAACTTATTTTGTTGTATCAATTTAAAATGAGTCGTATATTAAAAAAAATTATGGTATTTACGTACGATCTAGAATGCATGGTGGTCCTATCTAAATGCATGAAAAATGAAAAGGAAAAATTAAAGAAGAATAAAAAGTGAATGCAATGCAGACTCCCCCCACACTAGAATTAAACAGTGTCCACACTGTGAACGTTTCCTAAATTTGAAAGATCGCACCCAAAGGTGAATGTGAAGCAAAATTATTTGAAGAATGAAATGGAGTTTAGCCACTATATGCGAATGAAAATCATATGTACAATGATATATGTGTTTACGATGCATGCGATGCAAAGAATTCCACCAACTTTTCCCCCCACACTTGGTTCTAGCCCGATGAGTCCCATTCCCACTATGTCTAGACATGTTTTCTAATAAGCAAGAGTTTTTGAAAACCATCTCATCTTTATACCTCGATTTGTAGTCTAGGAGAAAAATATCTAGGGTCGTCCTAACCTGAAGTTTTTCAACCAAGCCAGCATTCCAAAAGTAATTCATGTATTCAACAAATTTGTCAGTGTAATTGTTCAAAAATTTGTGATCGTATATAAATTCAGTGAAATTTGAAATCTGAGTGTTGTTCAAGACTATGTGATCACATTTCTCAATTTCATTACTGGACAACATATTTTCGACACTGACAATTTCAAGTTTGTTTGAAATTTTCTCGAAGTTAAACTTTTCGAACTCGTGACGGGAATCTATTTCTTCCTCAATTGGCAACTCATCCTCATACAATCCAAAGAATTCATGTTCATCCAAATCCATTTCCAATTTTGAGTTTTCGAAAAATTCAACATTTTCAGTTTGTTCAATTTCAAAGAATTCAAGTTTCTCGCAGCTCGAAAGAGGAAGATCAAAATCTAAGCTTACATCTTTTTCTTGAAAAGAATCGAAGTCCAGATGATTCGTTGAATTTTGAACAACTTCAGTTAGATCATTATTTTCAATTTCGAAAGTTGTTATTTGAAAATTTTCACCATCAGTAAAGAATTGATTATTTTCTGATTCATCGCATTGAATTTGATTTTGTTGCTCTCGTTGTTCTTTCAAAGATTTCAATAAACAAAGAAGTTCATCGGCCTTTTTATTTAGTCTTTCTTCCCTCTCTCTAAGAATGTTAAGACAATCGTTGATTTGAGAGCTCTCGTTTTGGATTTCTTGATTTTCAAAATTATAATCCACATCAATTTCACAATCAATATTATTTCCAATGTGGTAGTTGTTTGAATTTTCAGAAAACTGACAATGATATTGGAAATCATTTTGATCATAGAAATTTTGTTCATAACCAAAACTGTTAAAATTCGAGTGAAAATTGCAATTTTGGTCATTTTCAAGATGTTGATATGGGCTATAATTTTGAAAATTTTGGTCGATTTGAAAATCATTTTCGAATTGGTTTCCAACCCCATATTGTTGTGGATCAAAACCATATTGAGATTCAAAGCTATTTTGATGTGGATGTGGCCCATAATCAAAATTATTGACATTTGAATTGAAATCGCAAATTCGGTCATTTCTAAGATTTTGAAAATGTTGGTCTGTTTGAAAATTTTGAAAATTGTTGCCATTGGGCTCAGGAAATTTCAGAAAATTTTGCCTCATGAGTTGCAATTCATACTCATATTCTTCCAGAGGACGTCTACTACGATTATTATCCCACAATTCTCTCAAGGATTTTTTTGAAGCAGACATTTGAATGAAATCAAGGGAAAACAGAATTTATTCTTAGTTCAAAACAGTATAAAAGAACGAGTTGTGCTCTATTAATTAACTGACTCAATTAGAAGGGGGAAGAGGGTCTTATGGCCGTTCACGTATAGTATAAATACTAAGGGATACGACCAATGTTTTACGGGTAGTATGCAACCTCTTTTGCTAATAGTTCAATAAATCGAACTAATATATATCCGCGATCCAATTATGCGAGACAGTCAACTTCACAGAACACCACATTTCAATTATTTTATTTCTCAATTATATGATTTTAGTTATGAAAATTCGTTCCTCACAAACAGATCAGAAATATCAGACACAGAAATATCAGACACAGAACAGTCACAGAACATAAAATTAAAATATTGTACAAGCAAGCCGCTGCCCCTGCAGAAGATTTTTACACACAATTTCTATATTTTTTCTTTGCAGCAAAGCACCTGTAGAGTTTAGAAAATATTACAGCGGTGTATGGCAATCTGTCCAGAAAAATTGAGCAGCATAGTTATTCAACTCCGCTGTTTGAAAAATCGCTTTACCATTGAATTTCTTGACGCTTGTTCGAATTCTTTTTGCGTTTGCTTTGATTTGAATTGCGCTTCTTCTTCTTCTTCTTTTTTTTTTTTTTAAACTTGAAATCAGGAGGTACAACCAAAAACAAAAAACATTAAGCTCTCGAAGAGTTGAAAAAAAAATGAAACAACAACACAATTCAAAACAACTGACTACAAGCAACACACTTGGATAATCGAAAAAAAAATAGAACCAAACCTGCCTAATTAAACAATATAAAGAAGGAGCTACTCGAGGGTTTAAGAAAAACAAAATTTAAAATGCACGTGTTCTCTGAACTCAAAGTCACACCTGCAACTGTATACTCCATCACATTTTATATTCCAGTAACAAACAAAAGATCACGCCCCACTGTAATTTTTTTTTTTTTATAATAAATCGTGTCCAAACAAATGGAAACAAATCTCGCTCCCAAAAGAAACGGTCAAAAAAAAAAAACGCCTTCCGGAATAGAAAGAAATGTCCAGGTTCTCAACTTGACAACAATTAGTTCAAAACAAAATCCATCCCTTTCCCTTTCAAAAGAAATCACGATTTTTTTTCTTTGGTTCTCGGTTCCTTTTTTTTACTTCTCTATCCCAAATAGGCTTGAGTTTCGACTGATTCGGAATTCGATAGCGGGGATCGATCCGCGATTTCGGGGTTGAATCGATTTCGTTTGGGGTTGGACTTTGCTAAGTGCGATTTGATTCTGGGTTTCGTATAGGGTTTCAGGTCTTCGCGAATTCTGATTGTGGGTCTGGGATGGAATCGGCTTGGACTGATTTTTTTTTTTTTTTGATGGTTTGGGCGAATTGATGGAGATGGTTGCTACGATGGGGAATTTGACAGTAGTTTTTTTTCCTTTTTGTTCTTTTGCTTTTTTTCGTTTTATTTTTTGGAAATTTGCATGGAGCTGTGCAGCGCGGTTGTAGGGTGGTATCAGGTTGCGGATGTTGATTTGATTGACGAAGGGAAGTTTGTGGGAAGTTGAAGTTTGTGGTATTGGTTACGGTGGATTTTGGCTGTTGTGCGATGGAGTATGATCGTTGCGGGTTCAGATCTTTCTTTTGGGAAGGAGGGCGATAGGAATGTAAGTGGTGAATGAGCAGTTCTGGGTAGTATGCGGTGTAGCGAAGATGAACAGGTATTGGTGGTGAAACTGATCGTAACTTGCGGTTGGTGTGAACTGGGGAAAATAAGGTTTGATTGGATGAGGGGTGATTCTGCGTTGATGGTGGAATTTGTGATTTGGTCACTGGCGTGAATATGATGGTAAAGGGGAGGTTTGTGAGAAGTTGGGGAACTGGGTTGAAGTTGTTGACCTGGTGGGGTTGAATTGTGAAGATGTATGGTGGCCAGTGTAGTTTGAGATGATAGTGGCAGAAGGAAAAAGGAAATTCCAGAAAGATTTTTATATTTTTATATTTTTATTTTGTGAAGTTTGTAAGGCAAGAAAGAATGTAAGAAGTTGGTAGGAAATAAAGAAAGAAAGGAAAAATAGTAAACGAGATTTTTTTTTTTAAATCTTGCAGAGAAAGAAAGCAATCTGTTGAAAACACGAAAGAGAGTTGAGATGAACAAGTTGGAAAATTGGCAAGAAAAAAGAAAAAAACGGCAAAGTTTTTTTTTCCTTGTGTGGAAGATTGTGGTATCAACAAATAATACCAAATCAACTACTAAAGAATTTTTATTTTATTTAAACAAAATCAAAACAAAATAAATAAAAATAAAACAGAACAAAACTAACACGAATCAGAAATTGAATAAATACTAAAATTTAATCGTTACCTCCCCGGCAACGGCGCCAAAAACTTGATCGTCGCTAGTCTATGAATTAGAAAAGCACGACATTTGTAATAAATTCTGCAAGCATACAGGTGTGTAGCATACAGGTCGAACACAGGGAGGAAAGTTAAATTTTATTATTTATTTGTTTCGTGGGCGTGTTAGACGAACTTTGGAGGTTGATTTTGAAAATAAAACGAAACAAAATTAAAACTGTGATTTGATTCAGAACAGATCTAACTGAACCGACGATCAGATCACAATTTCAATGGAAAAGAAATAAAACTATGAAGTAGATTTGAATCTAATCAAATCCAATTTGACCTAAGAAAATAATAAAAGCAGAAATTGAAATTGCAGAAATTGAATTAACAAACAAGAATTAAAATTAGGATTTCCGCTGAATCTAATCAAACGGTAAATCACTAATGCAAATAAGTGCAAAATACAAATAGTGTTCTACCGAATCTAATCGTATAGACAACACTAGTTGCTAAGAAAACAAAAAAAATGCAGAAAATAAAAGAGAAAGAAGAACTTTTATTAGAACAATGGAATAAGAGATGAGATGGTGGCTACAAGGTTATTACAGGGGTATATATAGGGTAGATAGCCAAACCCTAACCCTAACCCTAATGATAAATGGGCCTGGTCATTACATCACTAATTAGTTTACAATGAAAAATATAAATGGGCCTTTGATAATTAAAGCAATTTTGGGCCTTTTCTCTTTTTCCGCTTGCTTCCTTGACATTTCTTCATTGATTTGTGATGTTCAAAGCCTTTTTATCAATCCTTTTCTTGTCCAACAGCAACTAGATGTGAGATCTTCATCTACAATTCTTCAAACTGCAAATACACAGCAAATTGATCTCTATTTCTCTACATTTCTGGTTGCATGCGGGCTGGGTTGGAATATCTGTAAAAGTAACAAAACAATACCCAAGTAATATTTATTTATATACAAAAGATAAGAAATAAGAGCATAAAATAAACACATTCCTATGTCAATCAAATATCCCCACACTTATCTTTTACTCATCCTCGAGTAAAACAAAAATTAAAAACTAAACTAGATAGGTCACACTTTCGTAGGAAACACGATTGCATTGAGCGCATGCAACAAGCCGTTAAACCTCTAGATGTCCCTAGTAGGACGAGTGGTGTCTCGTGAGGGTTTTCAGCGGATACTACCCACAAAATCCAAATGCAATATGCTATGATTCTAATGAAACTACATGAATGCAATGGACATATGCAAAAAATAAAAATGAAAAATGACAACACGACTTATTTCAAAAAAGTGGTACAACAAATTAAGTTAACAATTTCTAATCAGTTGATTGTACTTTAAATACCTCAACTTGTCACAAATTTTTGATATAAATCAAGTTTTCAAATGTTAAATTCCAGTTTGGCCAGTTAGTTCGGTCGATAACATAGTGCAGCCATGAAATAAATTCTTAGTATGCTTGGCACAGTTTGCAAAGTGGTATTCTAATTTTCTCATGTATGGCTAGCCAAATCAATAAGGTCAAGAAGTGTTTGGGCATCATCGCCTATTCTTTATTCTATAAAATTTTAAGATTTATGATTAAGTACATACACCTAAAAAGACCAAGGTTTACCACCCATGCACTGCCTCGCGGACTAACGGAGAGTGGGTAAAGAGCTTGGCGGATTGTGCAGGCCGACTTTGACTTTGTCAACAACGTGTCGGTAATCCTTAGGTGTCCAATCTCATAGAATGAGACCAAGATATTCCAACTTTGACTTTGTCAACAACGTGTCGGATAGAGCTTGGTGGGTTTGCACACCAACGCTCGATATACAAGCAATGTTGGATACCCTTGGAATACTATTATTATTGTTATCGAAAATATAAGCACAAAAGAGAGTAACGCGAATTCAACTTAACACAACTTAGTTTTAAAGATTTGAAAAGCCAATATAAGTATTTTAAGTCCTCAACTTATTTAAACAAAGTCTACAATATAGAATAGATTTCATGGCCATCACTTAAGAATCTCCCTATGTACCGGTTACACTATTATCCCTCAAAATTAAACTTTTCATTATATTTCCTATTCGATCTAAGTTGAGAGAGAAAAATACTATCAATTGGCTAAAAATTGTAAACTTATTTTGTTGTATCAATTGAAAATGAGTCGTATATTAAAAAAAAATATGGTATTTACGTACAATCTAGAATGCATGGTGGTCCTATCTAAATGCATGAAAAATGAAAAGGAAAAATTAAAGAAGAATAAAAAGTGAATGCAATGCACTTTTTAGAAAAGCGCGACATTTGTAATAAATTCTGCAAGCATACAGGTGTGTAGCATACAGGTCGAACACAGGGAGGAAAGTTAAATTTTATTATTTATTTGTTTCGTGGGCGTGTTAGACGAACTTTGGAGGTTGATTTTGAAAATAAAACGAAACAAAATTAAAACTGTGATTTGATTCAGAATAGATCTAACTGAACCGACGATCAGATCACAATTTCAATGGAAAAGAAATAAAACTATGAATTAGATTTGAATCTAATCAAATCCAATTTGACCTAAGAAAATAATAAAAGCAGAAATTGAAATTGCAGAAATTGAATTAACAAACAAGAATTAAAATTTGGATTTCCGCTGAATCTAATCAGACGGTAAATCACTAATGCAAATAAGTGCAAAATACAAATAGTGTTCTACCGAATCTAATCGTATAGACAACACTAGTTGCTAAGAAAACAAAAAAAATGCAGAAAATAAAAGAAAAAGAAGAACTTTTATTAGAACAATGGAATAAGAGATGAGATGGTGGCTACAAGGTTATTACAGGGGTATATATAGGGTAGATAGCCAAACCCTAACCCTAACCCTAATGATAAATGGGCCTGGTCATTACATCACTAATTAGTTTACAATGAAAAATATAAATGGGCCTTTGATAATTAAAGCAATTTTGGGCCTTTTCTCTTTTTCCTCTTGCTTCCTTGACATTTCTTCATTGATTTGTGATGTTCAAAGCCTTTTTATCAATCCTTTTCTTGTCCAACAGCAACTAGATGTGAGATCTTCATCTACAATTCTTCAAACTGCAAATACACAGCAAATTGATCTCTATTTCTCTACATTTCTGGTTGCATGCGGGCTGGGTTGGAATATCTGTAAAAGTAACAAAACAATACCCAAGTAATATTTATTTATATACAAAAGATAAGAAATAAGAGCATAAAATAAACACATTTCTATGTCAATCACCCATGGAGTCACAAGAACCCCACTGCACTGGCTCATAGCCTTACCAATCCTTACTATATCCACTTTGCCCCATGGAGTCACAAGAACCCCACTGCAATGGCTCATAGCCTTACCAATCCTTACTTTGTCCACTTGCCCCATGGAGTTATTCACCCCATCTGCGCTGGCTCATAGTCTTACTACGCATCACCTTGCCCCTCAGGTCATAATGACCCTACTGCACAGATAACGTAGTCTTGCTACCATCACCTTGCCCCTCAGGTCATAATGACCCTACTGCACTGATAAGTAGCCCATCATTCATTCTTAGTGGTGAATCGAAGTTATGAACGTCGACAACTCCTTAGCACACGTCCCGCAGCAAAGTCCACCCATGAAGTGAACTCATCGGTTCCCAATTGGATCCTGAGCTCTAACTTCCCATATTGGACTACCTTTGCATCTCGGGTTATTGGTCAATACTGGGTCGGGTCGGGTTCCTTCTCAAGCCATCGGTTCGGGTCGGGTATCCTCCATCTGTTCGGGTCGGGTCTTCTTCTGGTGCGGTTCAGGTGACACTCCATCGGTTCGGGTCGGGCGTTTCTCCTCGGGTCGGGTCAGGTATTATCTCCCCTCCAGCTCGTGCCTCCGTTCCGATCCGTCTCCTCGTCCTTCACATGCTCCTATCTGATCCATTCTCATGCCTCCGCTCTGATCCGTCCTCCCTAATCCGATCCGATCCCAGTTCAGTTAACGTGGCCTTCCTTTTTGCCATTTTTCCCAAGTGCTGGGTTCCGTTCCGATCGGATTCCTTGCTCAGTTCAACATATCCGATCCGAGCCCCATATCCGATCCGATCCGAACCCTGCACTGTTTTCTGAAACTGTTCCAGCAAGTGTTTACGCCATTCGACGACGTTTTCGACCATTCTAACTATTGAAATCAATCACAAAGCATTTCATACAGTCATAGCAACATGCATAATCAACCACAAACATCAACATGATAGGTTAAAATGGATCAAACATACCCAAAACCCCATATTTCCCCTAAGCATATGTAGGTGAAACTAATGACAGGATTAACAAAACTTAACCAAATTAACCCAAGTTCATATCAGAGGTCTAAAACATCATTTAGGAATTTATGAACATTTTTCCAGAATTTTATCATGCTTAAATTCGCTAATTAACACTAATCACTCCTAATTAGCCATAATTAGTGTAAAACTATGCAAATCACTCACCTTAGCCACAAAATAAACTAAGATCTGAAACAAATCTCTGATTTGATGCGAATCCCAATGCTAAACAGCAGCTCCAATGTTGATTTGGTGTAGATCTTCCTTGATTAGGGGTTGTTAAGCCAAATCCTTGACCAAGAGATGATTTGGAGGTGATTTAGAGGTTAGAGGCCATTTTTAGGGTTCCTTGGTGATAAGTGGAGGCTAGAAAAACTGAAATAGAATGATCCTCTATCTCATTTCAGCCTCCCATAACCCTAATCCCGAAATGGGTCATGGGCCTACTCACTAATCACCCGATTTGGCCCGGTTAAGCAGTTTTTCACCCTCCAAACCTTATTTCAGCCATATCTCCCAAACGGTAAGTCCGTTTGGCTATTATGACCACTCTACGGAAAGGTAAACCATCAAACGAATCTAATGGAAGTTGTTTCAGGTCAAAATTTCTTTCCAATCAAAAGTTATGGCCAAAACAGTACCAATTAGGGGCAAAATGGTTATTTAAAAATCGACAAAAATCATGAACATGGGAAATGACTCTAATGGATGTTTCCCAAAGTTACATGACCATACGACTTCACATGGGAAAGAAATAAATATTCTACAATCCTATGATGTGTAGAATACAGGTCGTTACACCCTCCCCCCCCCCCCCTTAAGAAATTTCGCCCCCGAAATTCCCTAATCCAAACACACACAAAGGTCCCGCACGCCTATCAACCATAAAACAACAATCAAACATGCAAAACAAGTCTACCCTAGCATGCGGAAAACTGAATTGCAAAGTAAATCTTACTAGGCAAAGAGTTCTGGATATGCCTTCCTAATGCTCTCCTCTGTCTCCCAAGTACAATCATTCTCGTCCTCGCCCCACTGAACCTTGACTAGCCTCACCGCCTTCCATCGAAGTTGCTTCGTATTGTGCCCCACAATACGAATCGGCTTGCGGTTCCCAACCGCCTTGGGTTCTACTTCGAAGTCCTCTAACTGATCAGGTGAAATAGTCATATCTGAGTCGTGAACGAGCTTCCTTAGTTGGGAAACATGAAACACATTGTGAACTCCCGCCATTTTCTCTGGTAAGCCAACTCTATATGCCAAATTCCCGACTAGTTCAAGGACAGGGAATGGGCCAACAAATCTTGGTGCTAATTTGCCTCTCCTGCCAAATCGTATCACGCTTTTCAATGGAGAGATCTTGACAAACACCAAGTCACCAACGGAGAATTTCAAGTCTCTTCTCCTCTTATCAGCATAACTCTTCTGCCTATCTTAGGCAGCTTTCATTCGTTGCTGAATGATCTTGATCTTATCAGAAGTTTCTCTCACCACATCTGGTCCAAGCACAAACTTCCCGCCAGTCTCTATCCAACATGATGGTGAGTTGCACGGTCTTCCGTACAAAGCTTCATATGGAGCCATACCGATACTGGATTGGTAGCTATTATTATATGCAAACTCTACTAGATGCAAATGGTCATCCCATGATCCACCAAAATCCAATATACACGCTCTCAAGAGATCTTCCAATATACGATTCACCCTCTCCGTCTGACCGTCGGTCTGAGGATGATATGCGGTACTGAGATGTAATCCTGACCCTAGAGCCTCTTGTAAGCTCTTCCAAAACCCACTAGTGAACAACGGGTCTCGGTCACTCACAATGCTTTTGGGTACTCCATGAAATCTCACTACCCACTTCATATACAATTCTGCCAACCTGGCTGCCGTTCTGGTCGATTTGACTGGTATAAATCTTGCGCTCTTAGTCAATCGATCCACAATTACCCAAATGCTATCATATCCCGATCTAGTCCTTGGTACGCCATCGATGAAATCCATCGATACTTGCTCCCATTTCCATTCGGGAATTTCTAATGGTTGCAACAACCCACTAGGCTTCTTTTGCTCGGCTTTAACCAGCTGGCAATTCATGCATTTGGATATAAACTTCCCAACGTCTCTTTTCATCCCTTCCCAGTAGTAAGTCTGTCTCATGTCTCGATACATCTTATTACCACCGGGATGTATAGTCAGTTTTGAGTGATGACATTCTCTAAGCACTTCATCTCTCAAACCATTCACGTTGGGCACAACTAGTCTTCCATTCTTCCGAAGCCATCCATCTCGATCAAGCCCATACGCATTCATCTCCTCACCGTCGATGTTCATCTCTAACTTGGAGATGATTTCCAATAGATTAGGATCGTCCCTCTGACTAGAACCAATCCGCTCTATCAAAGTGGGTCTGATCGTCAAACTAGCTAGCATGACTGGATCCAATTCGCACTTTGGTCTGAAATCAAACCCCGCGATATACTCCAGTTGCTTCCATTCAAGAAACATTGCCCCTAAGATGGCATGTCTCCTACTCAAGGCATCGGCTACCGCATTACCTTTCCCAGGTGTATATGCGATATCAAAATCATACGAAGCCAAGAACTCCAACCATCTCTGCTGACGGAGATTCAGATCTTTCTGAGAGAAGAGATACTTTAACGATTTATGATCGGTAAACAACTCAAATCTTTCTCCCAAGAGATAGTGTCTCCACATCTTCAGCGCAAATACAATCGCTGCCAATTCCAAATCATGGGTAGGATACTTCTTCTCATGCGGCTTTAGCTGTCGACTAGCGTAAGCTACAACCCTACCTTCTTGCATCAATACTGCACCCAGTCCGGTACCACAAGCATCCGTGTATACCGTCATCTCTTCATTCCCTTTAGGAATGACTAACACTGGCGCACGCGTCAACTTCTCTTTTAGACTCTTGAAGGCATTCTCACACACTCCGTCCTAAACGAAGGACTGATTCTTCTTAGTCAACTGAGTCAACGGTGCTGCTACCTTGGAGAAGTCCTGGATAAACTTACGATAATATCCAGCTAATCCCAAGAAACTTCTCACATCTGTTACATTCTTGGGTGTAGGCCAATCCTGTACCGTAGCCACCTTCGCAGGGTCCACGGCAATACCATTCTCTGAAACAACATGACCCAAGAATCTCACTTCCCTTCTCCAAAAATGACACTTAGAGAATTTCGCTTTCAATTGGTGTTTCCTCAACACCTCCATCACTATCCTCAAGTGTCCCTTGTGTTCCTCCTCTGTCCTTGAGTAAACAAGGATATCATCCACGAACACAAGAACAAACTTATTCAACTGATCTCTGAATACTCGATTCATAAGATTCACAAAGTAGGCTGGTGCATTGGTCAACCCAAACGGCATGACCAACCACTCATAAAATCCGGACGGCGTCCTAAATGCCGTTTTTGGAACACTCTCATCCGCTACTCGAAGCTGATGAAATCCTATCGTGAGGTCCAACTGGGAGAACACTCTTTCTCCTTCCAGTTGATCAAACAAATCATCTATCCGCGATAGAGGATACTTATTCTTCCTCGTCACCTTATTCAACTCGTGATAGTCCACACACAAACGAAGGGAACCATCTGCCTTAGTGGCAAACATAACTGGTGCTCCCCACTCGGAGACATTCCTTCTAATAAATCCCTTCTTCAAAAGATTGCTGACTTGCACCCCGAGCTCTCGCTGCTCCCTTGGTGCCATACGACGAAGTGGCATCACTATAGGTCTGGCATCTTTCACTAAATCAATACGGAACTCAATCTCTCGGTGTGGTGGAAGCCCAGTCACCTCCTTGAAGACGTCCGGATACTGGCCAACCACGGGCACATCTGACAACTCATCCTGCGGGATGTCGAGGGAATATACAAAACTAGCCATAACCCCATCAGTAGGTAGACTACCAAACACTACCCTCCGCCCATCATCTGCCCTCACTGTCACCAAAAAGCCCTCACAGTCTACCACCACCCCGTATCTTTGGAGCCAATCGACTCCCAATATAATGCCATACCCAGTAAAGCCCAAAACAAAGCAATCACATACAAACATACATCCATGACTCGATAAGACCAAATTTCTGCAAATCATACTAAGGCTAGTCGAACCACCAATCGTGTTTGTCACAACCAATGGTCTATCGACTATCTCGGGTTCCAGTCCCAACCTATCTACCAGGTCACTAGATATGAAGGAACGGGAAGCCCCAGTATCAAACAAAACTCGAACTGGTACATCATAAATAGAAAGCATACCTTGAATAACAACATTCTTTCCTTTCTCCGCCGCAGTTGGGGCATTCGACGAAGAAGGAACAACATCATGAGCATATGCTTTCACAATCTGCTTCTCCTTAAGAGGTTGCGGACACTTATCCTTCTGCTGTCCCACTTGGCCACAGTTGTAGCACTTCCTTTCCGCTGGCTTGGCCCGACATTCTTTAGCATAATGGCCCTTCTTTCCACAGCTAAAGCACTCAACTTCCTTCTTGCTCTTTTTCTGGCTACCTTTAAATTGGTCCTGCTTCCTCTTATTCTAAGAGCTATTCTTGCCTCCACCGCCTACTTGCGGCTTTGGCCCTTCTGCAGATGCAGCCTCAGTCTTTGACTTAGGGTAAAGACTCTCTGATCTCAAAGCTTTCCCCACGATCGGTTCAAAAGTCTCATCGATGTGGTTGATAAGCCTTTCCCCCAAGTATCCATCCAAACCAGTAATGAACTTTTTATTCTTCTTTTCAGGAGTATCAATGAGAGACAGTCCATACTTCGACAAAGTGTCGAACTCAGCAAAATAATCAGAAACTGCCCTTCTGTTCTGCTTGAGTTCCAAGAACCTCTTAAACAACACTGACTTCGGGGCAGCTGGGATAAACTTCTCGCTAAAGCGAGCCTTGAACTGAACCCAAGTATCCTGGTCCTCTGGAGTAGCTGTTCTAATGGCATTCCACCAATTCATCGCTCGCCCTTGCAGCTGACGAGACGCTAGCCTTCTCTTCATCGCATCCTCAAGACCCAAGTCGTCGAAGACACGATCACAGCTATCCATCCAATCTTGAACATCTGTGGCCGACTCCGTTCCGTGGAACGGCTTTCCACCAAGATTAGTGTAATCCTTGCACAACTTGGCGAAATCGACCCTAGGCGCCTGCACTACTGGGCCAACACCAACTCCGGGATTGGGAACTGCCCCTTGCACTTCTCTAAGCATATCTCTCATGAGGTTAGTAAACATCGCCCTCATGTCAGCGGCATTCCCTTGGTTGGTCCCTCTACCAGCACCCCTCGTGTCTCGGCTCATCGTCAAACTGAAAAAGGGAAACGATTAACGACCCCATAGTGGTGCTAGTGCAGTGCGACTTCATTCTTATACTACTAATAGTATGTATATACATAGCTTTTGAAAACCAAAGTAACCACAAATACACGCTCTCATATACGTACTATCTCTCCCTAGTGTCTTTCCCTATGTTAACTACGCAACCTAGGGCTCTGATACCAAGTGTGACGGCCCGCTCCGCACCAACCGACATTTACTCCAAAGGTGCGCTGTACACATGTCCAGTTAGCACGGAACGGGTCATCAGAAGAAAAAAAAAGGAAGAAGGAAATGAACATACAAAGAACCTGTAGAATGTCTCACAGCGCATAGAACAAAATATAATAATAACATACTTGACATAAAACAGGAGAGACAGTGCATAAGCTGAAAATCAGAACTAAACATCATAGCAGCGGAAATCCAAAATACAGCTTATTACAACTTTCAAACTGTCTCAAAGCAAAAGTAAGATAAATGAGGTACACTACTAATGCCCAAGTAGCGACCACCAACGACACAGGGAGAATGTGTATATATATATCATACGTGGAAGCCTCATGCCCGCCTCCGAATCAGCTACTCGCGCATCACCAGCTAACCTATCTCTAGTCTGCTCGTGTGAGCACCCAGAGTAATAAGAGGAGACATAAAACTCTGGGTCAGACATAAAGCCTGGTATGAGAGATAAGCATCTAAAGTGAACAATAACAGGTAGACTTAAACATACCTGAACCTGCAACCAAAGAGTTAGCACTACATACTGTACAACACTCTAAGGTACCATATCAAACAGTGTAAAGATATGGAGGTGGGGGAGGTGTGCATGTCATAGGGATGGCCAACAATCAAACATAGCATCCATCCTCACATCTCTCGCTCAGTGCGTAAAGCATACGATATTCACCACTTCGATCACCCAACATACCTTGCTACGATCACTCTGCCCCATGAAGTCATAAATGGCTTCACTGCACTGATAACGTAGCCACTAATCCTTTGCTATGTCCACTTTGCCCCCATGGAGTCACAAGAACCCCACTGCACTGGCTCATAGCCTTACCAATCCTTACTATGTCCACTTTGCCCCATGGAGTCATAAGAACCCCACTGCACTGGCTCATAGCCTTACCAATCCTTACTATGTCCACTTGCCCCATGGAGTTATTCACCCCATCTGCGTTGGCTCATAGTCTTACTACGCATCACCTTGCCCCTCAGGTCATAATGACCCTACTGCACTGATAACGTAGTCTTGCTACCATCACCTTGCCCCTCAGGTCATAATGACCCTACTGCACTGATAAGTAGCCCATCATTCATTCTTAGTGGTGAATCGAAGTTATGAATGTCGATAACTCCTTAGCACACGTCCCGCAGCAAAGTCAAACCATGAAGTGAACTCATCGGTTCCCAACTGGATCCTGAGCTCTAACTTCCCATATTGGACTACCTTTGCATCTCGGGTTATTGGTCACTACTGGGTCGGGTCGGGTTCCTTCTCAAGCCATCGGTTTGGGTCGGGTATCCTCCATCTGTTCGGGTCGGGTCTTCTTCTGGTGCAGTTCGGGTCGGGTGCCACTCCATCGGTTCGGGTCGGGCGTTTCTCCTCTGGTCGGGTCGGGTGTTATCTCCCCTCCAGCTCGTGCCTCCGTTCCGATCCGTCTCCTCGTCCTTCACATGCTCCTATCCGATCCATTCTCATGCCTCCGCTCCGATCCGTCCTCCCTAATCCGATCCGATCCCAGTTCAGTTAACGTGACCTTCCTTTTTGCCATTTTTCCCAAGTGCTGGGTTCCGATCCGATCGGGTTCCTTGCTCAGTTCAACATATCCGGTCCGAGCCCCATATCCGATCCGAACCCTGCACTGTTTTCTGAAACTGTTCCAGCAAGTGTTTACGCCATTCGACGACGTTTTCGACCAATCTAGCTATTGAAATCAATCACAAAGCATTTCATACAGTCATAGCAACACGCATAATCAACCACAAACATCAAAACATCAACATGATAGGTTAAAATGGATCAAACATACCCAAAACCCCATATTTCCCCTAAGCAAATTTAGGTGAAACTAATGATAGGATTAACAAACTTAACCAAATTAACCCAAGTTCATATCAGAGGTCTAAAACATCATTTAGGAATTTATGAACATTTTTCCAGAATTTTATCATGCTTAAATTCGCTAATTAACACTAATCACTCCTAATTAGCCATAATTAGTGTAAAACTATGCAAATCACTCACCTTAGCCACAAAATAAACTAAGATCTGAAAAAAATCTCTGATTTGATGCGAATCCCAATGCTTAACAGCAACTCCAATGTTGATTTGGTGTAGATCTTCCTTGATTAGGGGTTGCTAAGCCAAATCCTTGACCAAGAGATGATTTGGAGGTGATTTAGAGGTTAGAGGCCATTTTTAGGGTTCCTTGGTGATAAGTGGAGGCTAGAAAACTGAAATGGAATGATCCACTATCTCATTTCAGCCTCCCATAACCCTAATCCCAAAATGGGTCATGGGCCTACTCACTAATCACCCGATTTGGCCCGGTTAAGCAGTTTTTCACCCTCCAAACCTTATTTCAGCCATATCTCCCAAACGGTAAGTCCGTTTGGCTATTGTGAGCACTCTATGGAAAGTTAAACCATCAAACGAATCTAATGGAAGTGGTTTCAGGTCAAAATTCCTTTCCAATCAAAAGTTATGGCCAAAACAGTACCAACTAGGGGCAAAATGGTCATTTAAAAATCGACAAAAATCATGAACATGGAAAATGACTCTAATGGATGTTTCCCAAAGTTACATGACCATACGACTTCACATGGGAAAGAAATAAATATTCTACAATCCTATGATGTGTAGAATACGGGTCGTTACATCAATGGTTCTAACACTAGTTACGTGCTAATTATTTAGTATTGCAGCGATATTGAAAATCCATAGAACAGGGTAATTAAGTCAATAAATTTTACATAAAAGAAATCCGTACAACAGTAATAAAATCTATGGCTGAAATTGTAAGCAACATCTAAATTGTGAAAAGGGATTAAGTTAGTGATGCTTACATCCACAATAATATAAACCCATTTCTTTAAAATTTCGTTGTTGTATGAAATTTTCAGCTTGTTGTATAGAATAGCTAGAAGATTGTCGAATCACTTAGTCGAAGATTATGAGTTCATATTTAAAATCTGTATTTTAGCATACTAAAATTATCTTTTACTAACACCAAGAACTAAAATACATATACATGTTCTAGTTGTAAAACCCAATATAGTAGTCTGATTTCAGTAACACGCCACTGGTGAAGATCCTGCCAAAAGGAAAAAAGAGTGATTATTAAAACAACATGGTTATAATAAGAAGTTTGTTAGTGAGCTACTATATATACTACATGGAAATCGAGTCCCTGTTTGCTTTCATTTTTAGCTTTTAATTTTCAATTTTTGAACCCCATTTTTAATTTTTATTGTTTTTAATATATTACACTACAACAAAATAACCATGTTACAACGGTGGAAAACCGTTGTAAAATACATTTTACAACGGAGGGGTAACCGTCGTATATTAAGAGGTTGTAATAGACTTAAATCTTTTACAACTGTTTTGCACCGTTGCAACACTGTTGTGACATGTATATTTTACAGCTCTTTTGCACCATTGTAATAAACTTTTTTACAACTGTTATGCACCGTTGTTATTATAATTTTTACAACTATTTATATCCGTTGTGATATATTTTATTACAAGTTTTATTTTACAGTTGTAATATATCCACAAATTATATGCATAAGAATATATGTATATATTATATATATACAGCAATAAATAGATAAATAACATGAAAAATAGATGTAAGATTAAAGGCATCATGATCCATTCATTGATAAAAAAAAATCACAGCTTTATATCCAGAATACAAATTATAAATCATATACCATATAAAAAATGTACCAAATTACAACTGGCCTCATTTGCCTCTGAACACATTTAACCCAATTAAATATCTCATCTGCCTATGAAATCTACAAAGCTCATTTGCCTCTGAAATGTAATTGGCCTCCACCTAATGCTATTCTCGTAGCTTCTAATCACATCAGCAATTGCCTCTAAAATCTACAAAGCTCATTTGCCTCTGAAAGTTATGAAGCCTACAAAGATAAATTATACATACAAATAAATATCTTGGTATTTTTATTCAACAAGAATTAAACAAAAAAAAAGGGGACAACTCTGGGAGACTCACTAGAAGTTCTTAACAATCAGTACAATGTTTGCCAAAAAAAAAAGGGGAAAATCATCGATGAACATAGAAGAACTGTACATCGTCTCTAAAATATGCTTTCGCCTGCCAATGGGAAGAAGGCATCACTAGCCAGCGCAGCGCGCTTAGCTTCTTTTCCAGCTTTCATAAATGCTATCCTTAAGCTCTCAACCCTATTTGGTTGCCACTTCCCATCCCTAGCATGCAAATATTCTGGAAAAAAAAAATCTATGTGAAATGCAGTAGTCAACACAGCCATAATTTAAAAGCTGTTGTGAAGCAAGTGGTCAAAGACCGAGAAAGTAAGCCCTTTCTTTATTAATGCAATCACAAAAATTAATAGCTGTTGCGAAGCAGGTGTGCACTACAGAATTATTATGTCAGTATAAACAATGTATTGTGATCATAAATATCATATCATATACAAAATATTAATCAGAAATAAAGTCTTACTGAATGAGTTATTAGACGTGCAATATTTCCCTTAGCAGTCGCATCTACAACCACTTCTTCGTTGATTTTGGACAACTGCAACAAAGAATAAGGAGCATAAATCATCTATATTAAGGATGCTGTATCTGAATTTTGGGGTTCTACATCTCACATAATACTTATGCGAGTGGAATGCACTTTATATATTATATTTTTATGTATCATTATATAAAAATCACATAGCAATCTTTTCCCTCTAATCTATATCGGACCTTTCTTAGATCTGCTGCACTATGACTCACTTGCTCGCCACGATATTCAATAACCTAAAGAAGAAAATTGAAGAATATAGGTAGTCTAGTGTATATAAATAATAACTGTTTATGCAAATAATATTTGGAATGTCAAATAAGGAGAAAAAAAATTCCCATGCATAGTACCATCTCTCCTTCTTGAATATCTCTATGGGCAAAAAGGCCCTATCCATGTATACCAGATCTACCAAAACAAACTCAATTTTGTTCTGTGGACTGCAGTGAAGTAGGAAAAGATTAGCATGCAAACTAAACTGCTTATAGGATGATAGTATATAAAAAACGAGCATGCACCTATAAATAATGAAGGCGATCCCTGAATTTTGAAAATGATTTTGGGTCCTCTTCCTGTTCATCAAAATATTTACAAGTAAACATCTTATAATCCGGTAAGATGTTTCATAAGCCTGTGTTGCTACATAATACCATATATACACCAAAAGTTATTGTACTGCCAATGAACTTATAATTTTTCACTAAATTAGAAAGTATTTTATCAGAGTTTTCCCCTTGAAACAAGGAGAAGTACATGTAATTTACAAATTTATTCCCCTAAATGAAGTTAATTGATAACCAAGTGTAACTTAGCAACCAAAATATTGTTTCAGAACAAATTTCTTAATTTTGGCGTGTTCCAACTTGCAATTTCCTCCAATGAATGTCGGCAATCTCCCCTTAAATTTTTTGGGATAGCCTCTTCCCGCTTTCTCTGAGTACGTAGTAGAAGATATTGACGTCAGTAAATAATAAATTGATTGTTAAACAAATTATTTGTAGTTAGAATTTCGGTATTTTCGGTGTATTTACAGTAAGGAATTACAGGACGGAGCATCTCTAGTGACAAGAGCAGCATCGACTACTGGTTTAACCAAGATAACACTATCAGTATGCTTACCACAACCATTAACAATAACTGATTCTTAATTGGATTGACTACGCTGGCATCCACAACATCCACAGTAGCATTAACATCCACGACATGATTCAATGCTTTTAAACCCAAATCAACATTATTTTCTTAAGTATTGTTTCATAATTATGAGCAGTTCGAGTACATTATTGAGAAACATGTCAATACTGTTATTAACTTTGATGTCTATTTCACATCAAAGGAAGACTATAATACAAAATTTATGACTATAGTGAACGCCAACACTATTGTAAAACAAATTTTTGACTAGTAAAGAATATGGCGTGAGACATGCATGGGTTTTATTTATGGACTCCTCGCCTTTTTCTCTATATCGTAAAGAATTTACTTCAAAATTTTCTCTATATCGTAAAGAATTTATATGTGCATCCATTTGTTTTGGCATCCTTATTCATTTTTGAAATAAGCGCATTTAAGTTCAGATTTTTTGGATATTGATTTACAGCCTTAATTTAAACTTAGATAGACATGAAACATAGTGTATAAACTATCAACCCACTAATTATAAATAATACTTTGAAGTAGTGGTTCCCTACTACTTAATGCTCTATTGATGTCAAGAATATTGTGCATGAAAGCTTCATGTACGTAGCTACTTTTGGGTCAATTAAATTTCTTTTTACGGTAAGTTTCATCGTGGGAAATAAATGAAGCTTACCATGAATGCTAACAACAAACAATCCATTATCCAGAAATAATACATAAAAAAATGAATATAAGGTAATGGAAGTAAATCACCACTAGTGGAAAATCAAAGGAAATTGACAAACGAACCTTTTTAACAAAATAAAAGTTCTATATCCCAAGCACAATAAACCAAGCTTCCCATAATTTGAGCCTTCAGCAACATCACAAAATAGGTCCAAGGTCACGCCATTTAGAGATTCGAGAAGAATCGTGAACAGTGGATGATGCCAACCGAATGCTCCATTGTACATCAGGCTCTATTGGAATATTTTGTGAATTTATTTAAAAAATTAAGAATAAATAAAAATTAAGCCGTTGTAAGTTAATAACGGTAACATATATTTGAGCCATTATTGTAATGCAATTAATGTAATAGAGCCGTTGAAATTCTCTAACGGTAATATATTTAAATAGATATAAATATATTTATTATCCATTAATGCATAGAGTCGTTGGAAGTTATAAAAGGTATAATATTTTGTATCAGTAATTTTATTTTGGAGCTGTTACATTTGCATAACAGTTATGGGTGTGTGTGTGTGTATACATGTATATGATTGAGCTGTTACAAAATATAAATAGAATTAACAAATTGCAATGAATGGTAATAAATTAATATTTATTAACATTCATCTCTTTTTTGAAACGTATGCAATTTACATATTGCAAATTTCTTTGAACGTTTCTTTCATTTAATATGGCATTAATTGCAGTCCAATTCTCCTCACACTAGAATAGCTACAGTTTCTTCTATATAAGAACTTGGTTATAGACCAGGAAATATACAGAACATAGAATACAGAATATAGAAGGAAAAATCTCTCTCCCTTCATCTTCCACAAAAAGAAATTTTTTATATTTTTTCTATCTTCTACTCTACCATTCTTTGACAAAAATAAAAAGAAAAATATACATGAACAGCATTATTTTTATAGTGCAAATTGAATCGGATTCATATGTGCAAATGATCCGATATAGAAAGAAAAACAAGGAAGAGGCTGTTTTATCCCAGAGGCGGCGGCGAACAATACGAACTACTTTGCACCTTGAGTTGATCGTCGAAACGTCTTCAAGAAAGTGACCTAGTCCACGACTCAGCCGAACCATTGTTTCCAACAATTTGAAGACGTTACTAGAAAAACAATGGCTTCGACTGCAAATCTTGACGATGCTGCCCCATTATACAAGTTTCAATTTTCAATGGTCAGCGCTGCGCTTTTCTGATTTAAAGGACCGCACTTTAATCACTAGCATTAGAAAAAATTGACGAATGACAGGTCAGTAGAGATGCATCACATAAGCTTTGTAATAGCTTTTGAGATCATCTCCGAAGGTATGACTTTATATGAACAGTTATATTGTTGTTATAGTTGACAAACTGCTCTAAGTTTGAAAAGGAATTGTCTATTATTATTATTTTGGATTACGCATCGATTTGCTAATTAAAAAAAATCAATTAAGAGACTTTTGGAAAACAAAAGTAAAACTTGTAAGTTCTGAAATTGATTGTGGATGGAACAAATTTGTTCATAGAATGATTAAGATTAAGAAAACAATATAAGTATAATTATATTGTTAACTAGAAATTATAATGTTATATTCATTCATGTTAAGCTAAACAACTGTTTTAGAGAACCATGTGAAAGTACTTGTATGATCTATTAAGGTGCATATTAATAGTTTACTAATATGTTAAATTAGTAAAAGGAAATTTTTTTACAAGAAGCATATATTTAGAAATTTGCCCTTCTTGTTTAGAGAATTTTAAATGAGGCAATACATGTTTGTAACTGAAAATTTAATTGCATGATAAATGTTATTAAACAGCGTTTAATAATATAGTGAATGAGATGGTAATCACATTTGATGGGTCAATAACTTTGTAGTAAAATTCGATAAGTGAGTTTAAAGTTGAAATAAAATTTAAATATTGGTATAAGATTAGCTATTTACATTTGATCATATGTGATAATTTTGGAAGATTACTTTTTATTAGAGAATCTGAATTCAGATTTATTTCATATGAGAGCTAATTGAAGTAATGAGTTTTGTTTACATACACTCAAATTTAGTACCATATTACAATTATTGATGATTGTTCCAATGTTGCTATTTACAACCTATGAACAATATTAATTAAAGGGAATTTGTTTTGAAAGTGTCATTAGAATAGGCACTATTTGACTGTAAATTTTGGAAAATGTCTTTATTATAAATTGACATGAATTAAGTGCATATTTATTTGGAAAATGTCATTAAAATTTTGGCATTATTGAAATACATATATTTATTTGGAAATGTCAAAATAAATTGACATTAATAGAACGCATATATTATTTGAAAATGTCATTAAAAAAATTGACGTTAATAGAATGCGTATGTTATTTGAAAATGTCAGTAAGAATTGACATTAATAGAACGCATATATTTGGAAATGTCACTAAATATTTGACATTAATAGAATGCGTATGTTATTTGATAATGTCATTAAGAATTGACATTAATTTGATGAACAAGTTCTTGCATCAAAATATATTGACATACTTTATATGCATAAATTTAGAAAATGTCATTAATAAAAATTGACATTAATTAAATGCGAATTTAGAAATGTTATAGGAAATAACATTAATTGTAATGACATTTATTTAACAATAAATGCACACATAATTGAAGAATCATATATTATGGTTTTTAGTTTGAGAAAAATAGTGGGGGTTTCTCTTTATAGTGAGGGTTTCTTTTAATAGTGGGGGTTGCTTTCAACTATTCGAGAATAACATTTATTTAGGTATTAATTTGACTTGCTACTTTCCTGCTTTTGTAACACCCTAAATAAATGTTAATTTTTTCTTAATGATGGATCTAGAAAGAGAAAAAGAAAGGCAAAAGATCTTGGTTTATATTATTTTTTGTTCCTTTACTCTAAAAAAGAATCCCCTAAAACTCTAAGAGGCCTATCTAATTTAGATGTCTATTCTTTGGCAAGGGGCTATAAATGATGAGTTAGATTCTTTGGAATCTAATAAGACTTAACACTTAGTGAATTTACCACTTGGTGTAAATCTAGAAAAATAATGAGTGCTTGAAAAGAAATTAAAATATGATGGCATAATTGATAAATATATTGCCTATTTAATAGGTAAATGATGTAAGATATAATATATAATTTGTTGGCATCATTTCTCTTGTAATTGGAACTACATCCATTTGAGCATTACTTCACCTGCATAAATTCAAAATTTTAAAAATGGATGTTAAAATTGCATTTTTTAGATGATGAATTGAAACAGGAAATTAATATGGGCCAATTTGAATAATTTATAGTTCATGGTCAAGAACGTAAAATTTACGAATTAGATAAATCATTATATGGTTTAAAGCTAACACATAAGAAATGGCATGAAAATTTTGATAACTTTATAATCCCACATGGATTTAAAGTTAATGAAAGTGACAAATGCATTTATTATAAATCTGAAAATGACATTTGTACTATTATATGTTTATATGTAGATGATCTATTTATTTTTGGGTCAAATTCATGCCATAATCATTGTTAAATCCATACTAAGTGTCAACATCGATATAAAAGATATAAGTGAAGCGAATGTAATTCATGGTATTAAGATTACTAGGTTCGAAAAAGGACTTTCTTTAGATCAATCTCATTATTTTGAGAATATTCTAAAGAAATACAATTACATTGACTGTAAACCTGCATGAACACCAATGATTGTATTAGACCCGACACTGCCAATGTCGTGATATTATTATGCAGGTTTATCAGTAGACCTAGTATATAGCATTAATATGTTATTGAGAGAGTCATGAGATACCTAAAATAAACCATGAGCCTTGGATTACAACTAAAATAAATCATGAACAATGGATTACAATATGAAAGTTCCCAGCTATATTTGAAGGATATTCCGATGCAGACTGGAATACTTAATCTGGTGATTCAAAAATGACCAGTGGCTATATATATATATATATATATATATATATATATATATATATATATATATATATATATATATAGCATTGCTGGAAGAGTTGTTTCTTGAAAAATCCAGGAAATGTACTATTTTGATTCAATATATTATATAGAGACTGAGATAGTAGCACTAGCCACAACTAGTGAAGAAGCAGAGAACTAAAGAAATCTACAAGTGGAGATCTCCGTATGAAAAACTGACACAATGGTGTAATCTATTGCGATAGTTCCGCGGCTATTGCAAAAATTTCAGAACCGTTATTACAATGGTATAAGACGACAGTCGTAAGCACAATACTGTAAGAGAACATCACATATGTAATGATGACAATTTGACGGCTATTAAAAAAAAGGATAGAACCGATATTACAACGGTAATAAATGACAGTCGTATGCACAGTATTGTTAGGGAACATCATATATGAAGTGATGATAATTTGGCAAATTCTTTGACGAAAGGACTGACCAGAAAGAAAGTCCTTAATGATTCCGAAAGAATGGGACTATTTCCCTTAGATTGTGGAATCACAAACATTGATAACCCGACCTAAATGACTGGAGATCCCAAGAACTAGGTTTAATGGGTAAAAACAAGTTGTGTAGTGATAATGGATGAACATGCTAAATTTATATATTAAGAAGCATGTATTCCTGAAGTGATTAGAGGATGAGTTAATAGAAACTCTTAATGAGATCTATACTCTATTTGGAGTGGAGTACCTACCTTCAGGAGTACTCTTGATAGACTCACCTGTGTGAATGTGAAAATGTGGCCGTTTCCTATGGAGTTTTGGGCAAGATTCCTAATGCGTTCACTAGACTGGGATAGACGTGCATGGCCATAAATACACGTGCTTATTTGATTGCACTCTAGAAAGGTTGTATGTGGTTTGATGTCAGGAATAGAGTTCAAGACTACGTGTCACTCTAGTAAAAACTGAATCTTACTCACTATGCAAAGGTTCAAATCGGATGACACCTTTGTTTATGCACAATCTTATAGATTTTTAATGAACTGCTCAAAAATATTTTTTAAGAAATTCAAGTGGGAGATTGTTGGAATATTTTGTGAATTTATTAAAAAAATTAAGAATAAATAAAAAATTGAGCCGTTGTAAGTTAATAACGGTAACATATATTTGAGCCATTATTGTAATGCAATTAATGTAATAGAGCCGTTGAAATTCTTTAACGGTAATATATTTACATACATATAAATATATTTATGAGCCATTAATTAATAGAGCCGTTGGAAGTTATAAACGGTATTATATTTTGTATCAGTAATTTTATTTTGGAGTTGTTACATTTGCATAACAGTTATGGGTGTGTGTGTGTGTGTGTGTGTGTGTGTGTGTATATATATATATATATATACACATACATGTATATGATTGAGCTGTTACAAAATATAAATAGAATTAACAAATTGCAATGAATGGTAATAAATTAATATTTATTAACATTCATCTCTTTTTTGAAACGTATGCAATTTACATATTGCAAATTTCTTTGAACGTTTCTTTCATTTAATATGGCATTAATTGCAGTCCAATTCTCCTCCCACTAGAATAGCTACAGTTTCTTCTATAAAAGAACTTGGTTATAGACCAGGAAATATACAGAACATAGAATACAAAATATAGAAGGAAAAATCTCTCTCTCTTCCTCTTCCACAGAAAGAAAATTTTTATATTTTTTCTATCTTCTACTCTACTATTCTTTGACAAAAATAGAAAGAAAAATATACATGAACAGTATTATTTTTAGAGTGCAAACTGAATCGGATTCATATGTGCAAATGATCCGATATAGAAAAAAAAAAGGAAGAGGCTGTTTTATCCCAGAGGCGGTGTGGAACAGTACAAATTACTTTGAACCTTGAGTAGATCGCCAAAACATCTTCAAGAAAGTGACCTAGTCCACGACTCAGCCGAACCATTGTTTCCAACAGGCTCAAATGGGGATTTCCAAGCAACGCTACAAAATTTCATCAATTAATAGAGTTAAATTGATACTAGAACTCGACGGGGCTAACGACGAATTAGGGCTCACCATACCAGGCTCGTTCAGATCTATTATTGAAACAGTGGTTATTACAGTGTGATACACAATACCAGAAGAGTAGCATGCGGATTTCCTCTTCCTTGTCAAAAGAAATAGATGGGAAAGTCGAGCGGATTAGAGAATAGATGCAGATCGCGTCTTTGAGGAGGTTCGGATCGCCATTTCTGAGTAAAAACGATGAAGGTTTTGTTTAGGGTTGTCCATAGACTCCATACGTTTTCATTTAGGGTATAGCACAGGAGAGGTGGCCCGCCTAAATTTTCGCGTTTCCCACCTAAAATTTGATTTAGAAAGGATGTAGCTTTCTTCAGACCAAATTTTCACTTTTCCCATTAAAGTACATCCTTTTATGCTAATTTTTTATGATCATCTATTTTTCTTTGATTATAATCAAAATTTCATCAAAATATACAAAATTAAATATTATAAGTTAGAACTTATAAGTAAAAATTTATGTCAAATTTAATATGGATTTCTTGAGAATTAATTTTTATTAAAATATTAAATATTACTTATGAATAGTAGTTACTGTTAATTACTACTTATTTCTTCTTAGTTATAATTGAATATTAATTATTAAAAGCATATTATGTATATGTTACTGATTATTAATTATTAAACACTTAACATTATTTATTAAAAATAGCTATTATTTATTAATTATTCTTAAATATTAAAATTATTAGATATTAATATTAGCTAGTGTTAATATCTAATATGCCTCTATTATAACAACTAGAAAAATGAACTACAAAAAATAAGTTTGTACAATTTTCTAATAAAAAGGTTTCAATTATTAATTATCAAAAATAAATTGTTAAATATTGAATATTACTTCTTGATTACTACTTCTTAGTTATTAAAAAAATAATTATTAATTATACTAATTATAAGTGTTAATTATTAAAAATTAATTATTTAATGAAATAATTAATTTTATTTATTAATTATTACTATTATACTAATTATTAATTATTAACTAATTGAAAATATGCATCTATTACAAATGGAAAAAAGTTATTAAAAGTAGCCATCTATTACAACCGACGAAAAAAAGTTGTAGTAGACATCTATTACAACGGGCCAAATAAATAGTTGTTAAAAAAATATTTATTACAACTTTCACAAAAGGGCAGTTGTAAATAACCTTTATTACAACTGTCGCATTGTGACAGTTGTAAAATTAAAGTTGTAATATGCCATTTTCATTGTAGTTTTAGAATACACATTTGGTTTTCCTATTTTGAAAGTAGTTTTTAAACCGAAAGTCAAAAGCATGATAAAAGTTTTGACTACAAACCTCTATTTTTCTTTCTTTTTCAAGCATCAAGTCACTGTGACGGGATAAATTGTTATTGGAGACCTTTGATATTTGGTTTGCCACATTACATAATTAGGACTTCAGATTTCTAATTTCTTCTTTTAAGCTTTCTTCCTCTAGTTCTAATCTGAAGAAAAAAAGGTAACACATCAAAATCACTTATATAGTTTTAAAAGATCAAGTAATATCAGTATAAGTATTAGAATACCTAAACCCCTTTACAAGCGATTACGCGGTGTAAAAAGAGGATCTGCTAGCACGTTCTTGCGAATTCCTTCTTGTTTATATACTGAAAACGTACATGTAATGCCTATAAATACACTCCAAAATGCATTTAACTGAACACAGCAACAAACATTATCCAACGCTAGATCATATATAGAAATTAGGCCACAATAGAAAGAAAAAAAACATAGTATGTATGTTTATGTGTATGTATACCGTTGTATATCGGAAAAAATAGCCAGCGACAACTAAACCCGCCCCACAATAAGGAACAGGTGGCAACAACTGAAGTTCAAAGTCCAGTTCAGTAACTCTGTTGCCATCATTTGATAATTCAACAAATGCATATAATATTAATATTTCGATTCAAGCAAGATAATGCCTAATCAAGCAGACAAGAATATTCACAAATAAAATGATAAATATTTCATTACTGAAGTTAAGCATTTATATATATAACATACAATATAATTATTAGTTAATATAATATAGTACTTAGCAACATTTTATAAATACGTGCAAATTAGTATGTATTCCATATGGGGATGTATTGGTTTCATTCAATTAATGTATGTCCCATGCCATTTTACAATGTTTAAATGTTTTTTTTCCTTCATATTTATCATTTAAAGCACTAGAATTATTAATTTAAGATGAGTTTAGGAAAATCTATGAATGATACAATGAAAACAAGTATGTATGTATTTTTTATAAGGATATGTGTGTGTATTTAAAAGCAGGTCACCATGAATACTAAATGCCAAATCAGCTGGCTCGAAAAGCGGACAAACAGATTTTGGCTAGGCATAAGATATTTACAGCAGGTAACTATGTTACTATACCAATAAAATCACAAGTTTTTTTATTTATATGTAACAGACCAGTCTACATTAGTAGCAATACATATAACAAAAAAACATGGATTATCAAATCGGGTAAGCGTGGAATTAATGGATAGTTTCTATGTATATTTGTACAAAAATTTGTACCTGATGTTCAGGGAAGCCAAATGGTGCTAAATTAGGAAGACTATTTTCCTAACCCTATTATATATACATGTATGTATGTGAGTATGCAACATGTTATCTCGATTGATCTCAAAAGCATTCTTAATCTCCATTTCGGCTAAATAAAGGTCAGACAGGTTATGTAAGCTTGCGGATCCTGTACAGAGCTTTTACATTTTTGTTATCCAACTCCAACATTCACCATGCTCGTATCATATTGTTATATACCAAAAATGCCCAAGAAAGAACAGATGAATTAAAGGCGGAATTTTACCTTTATGCAAAGATTTGTTGTCTGTTTGTAGTCGTTAAACTTTAGCTTGGAAGCAACATTTTTGGCATTAACCATAACCTTTAACATCTTGAACTGTTCCTTTTCCTCTTCACTGAATGAGCTATCATGGTCCACGAATTTAGCACTCTTCACACATCTCACAGAGGCCCTCGTGTGTTTTCGTTGTCTAAACAAGGTGTTCCTTTCTTCCTTATTTCTACCAACAGATTCAGTTTTTTTTTGTTGTATTCATGTCCCATGCCTCTTTTTCATGAACAACTTAAAGCAACTGTTACAAAACAGTACCCAAGTCACAAATGAGCTAGCAGTAGATAAGAAAGTACCTTCTTAAACGATACCAAGACACTCTCATAAGTCACAACTGAGTTCGAAGGAACCACAACTAGGTACTGCTACGATTCGGTCGAAGAACAAGCATGTTTAGCTGGAATTGTAACTACCGCTACTTCATCTTTCTTCATGGATAAAACAACCTTATCCAGTCCTTCAGTTACCTGCTCTATGTGCAAGAAGACACCAATCCCTATTTTTTTTGAACCTGTAAATACCATTCTGAAAAAAAAAGAGCAATAAGAATCTCTGAGGATAAGCTTGAGGTATGAGTATTGTGGTTTACTCAAAAAAGGAAAAGAAGAAAAAAAGAATTTCACCTTAAATTTCTCAAAGTTAAAGTTTCTCTCCATCTTATTAGCTGTAGATGCAATAAGCTTTGCAAAATTTTCAATCTCATTAGGATCAAGATCAGTAATGAACTATTGCTCACAACACAATGGTCATCAACATTGCTTATTTTTTACTTTCCATTTACGTTAACCTAACCAACCTAAATCAACCAACCACTTCTGTTGTTTACCATCTTGTTAAAAAATAGTCAATCTAATGTTTACTAATCAGGGCAATGTTATTGACACTCCAAATATTGTTAGGAGGAGGACAATTTTTTATTTTTAAAAAAATTGTTGAGGGGAGTACCAATGAGGAAAGTAGCCCCTTAACAAATAAATGTAATTTTACCTTATTACCCATTTAGGCTTAATTTCACTCTTATGTTTATTATTACGACATCCCCCTACCGAAATAAAAAAAATTGCATCTAGTAATTCCCCAAAATTTTCAAAATTCAATGAGTCGATTCGATTAGCTACACCAAAATCAAGACTTTTAGAATGAAAATTTTTAACTACAACCATAGAAATAAAGAAAAATGAAGATATATATCACGTACCTTTCTATTAGCTTCTTCGCTATCCCACGATCTGGTAGAGAGCATAATGATGGTTTCTTCATTCTCACAAATTTTTCTTTGACTTTGCCCTGACATAATTTTGCAGTTTAAAGGATTTAGGGTTTTTGTGATTTAGTGGACTTATGATTTTACGATGAGTAATTTTTAGAAGGGTAAAAGCGTAAAAAGTATAAAACAATTAGTCATCTACATTGACCCTCCCTTAACAATTTAAAAAAAGGGAAGTGTCCTTAAAATTTGACCCCCCTTAACAAAAAATGGAGTGTCAATAACAATGCCCATTAATAATTCACATTTGGCCAGTCAATCTAATCTATATGAGTAGTTTATAAAAGTTAATTTTCCTTTGGATGAAGCATGCACTTAATTTAACAAATTGTTGAAGGCACTTACTACATATTAAGTTGCCTAATGGTAGTAAAATGCTGAAATAAAAAAGTCATGGAATAAAAAACAAAAATGCAAACAAAAGCAAATAAAACAACAGAAAAATAGTGTGAAGGACAAATTGAACAAAAAAATGTTCCATAAGGACAAGGGCTAAAATTTTATCCATAAGGACAAATTTTAGGGTAAAGGGAAGAATTATAGTGGGCCCCTGAATTTCTCCCTTTACACCAGAATTTGTGATAAAATTTTAGCCAGTTATCCTTATGTAATAATTTTTTGCTCATTTTGTCCTTGAGGCTAAAAGCCCCGACAATTAGGGAAATTATTATTTTTATTTGCATATTATTATGTTAAATATTTTCAATCATGGTAAACGGTTCGATTTTCAAACAGCCACTCACTCAAATAATTGGGCCTACACAGAGTTTATCTTCATCAATTTGAGGTTTTGCGCCTACGTTTACTTAACGACAGTCATTTATGCTATGTAGAACATATACTATCAGGTCCCTAGTTATTGTTGATGGATTATAGGTCCTTGTACGAAACTGAAATTAAGAGGAAGGACAACCTTTTGAAAACATATATTATGAAAGAAATCATGCATATGGTGCAACAAAAATTTAAACTAGAAATAGTTTGAAAAGAAGAAATAATAAAAGTCAGGTAAAATGAGATATTGTGCATTAATGACTTGTCCTATTAAGTGATCCTTAGGTATTCATGGTAAGCTGGTAATTTGTTAACATGAATTGTGGCGACAAAGAATTTCGCTTGATCTGAATCAGTCGCTAAACCGACCCAGACGGTTCGAAACGCCTGATCGCTTTGAGAACACGACAAAATAGAACGCAGACGGAAGAACATTTCATTGTATATTACAACAATTCCATCAGATTCAAGAATATACAGAGCATAAATGAATAAAATACATTCGATAAATATCAGGGATTACAATATATTACATAGCAGCGGAAAATAATACAAAACACAACTAGAAGAGATATACGGATACAAAGCTTTCTGAATATCATTCCAGCTGTAAACCAGGTTCCTATGGATATAAATCTTCAAAACCAAAACTACTAGCTGCCTGTGTCAAAATAAGGGCACCCAGAGTTTAGGTTAAAACAATAAACTCCAGGTCAGTCATGGGACTGGTGTGAGAACTAAAACAGTTATTTAAAACTTTACTTTAAATCAGATATATCAAGGGACCACGCCGTATAACACGGAACGGGTTTCCTCCCAAGAATACCAGTGCATATAACAAAACAGCGCAATGCTTTTTGGAAAAATGAAGCTATTATAAGACTTAGATCCTATCACACAATGCAACGCAAGCCGCGGGATAGGGTTTTCCCTTATAATAGCCAAACATGCTTAGTACGTTTAAAACAAATCATTTGATACTACTATAAGTGCATAGTGTATAAAACAACTTCAAATCATAAGTATCAATCATAGACGGCATAAGCGCCCCATCCCACAATGTCGCCATACTAGGCTCTACAAATAAAACCGCAGAATCACGTATTTGGAAATTGGATTTCCATCTATGAACCAAGGAAAAAGATAGTCCTTACCGATTCGAGACGCTCTAGCCCGTGTCTTAGGATCAGAACGCATCAACCCTTTGGATCGTCAGGGTCGGTCCACCAATGTGGATTATTATGTCTGAACACTACGTTTCCCCACCGTATGGGGTGTCAATGAGCCAACGAATGACTCCATCGGTCCCGGATCGACCGATATAACCGAGGCGCCTCGCAACAGTAACAACCACATAAGTCAAACTCGTCAGGGCATGTAAAACCACTGACGCCACTTCTAGCTAGAAGGAAACGCATGCCCTCCCTGAGGTCCTTCTCCCGTTTCTGGTTCACTACCGGGGTGTGAGGCTCGCGAATCAACGCAGCACAAAGCTACGCCACACAGGTCGTGCTTTGATCATCAACCACAAGACTGTGCTTTTCAACAGAAGCCTTGATCATTTGCATCTTAGCATGCCACACAGGCAAACCGCTCTATGCAACCGATATCAGTCACACAGAATGAAATCCGATGTCAGACACACAGTCCATTTACAAGTCCATTCTGGGTCTGAACGAAACCGGAGGCACCTTATACCTCGCATATCCATCGATCTCCAAGTACGTCTGGACAACCACCAATTGATTCCCTCCTCTTGGGTTTACGGCCCAATCAAGATCAACAGTAATTATCCAAACGACGTAAAGACCTCCGGTCTTCAACCACTGTCTTCATCTTCGAAACCACGTCGAATCAGTTATTCAGAATGGGATAGACCCGGTCTTTCTGAATAACTCGCGTATATAATAAATAAGTGTTACACAAACACAACATACGTCTCATTCCAATTCAGAATATTCTTTTGTTCAAATATTCTTATACTTTGGGAATGGTTCCCATTAATTTTATCAAAGATAAATTCTTTAAATTTATTCTTTAATCTTCTTTGAATATCAATTCAAACTAGACGGGATTAGCGAACCACACCGAAGTAATCATTTATTTCCCAATCCAACCTATTCGTCCCATGAAGTAAAACTGGTAATACTTCATATCTAGCACCACGATGTTATCGGAAAATTCAATTACCATTTCACGTTCAAATCTAATTAAAGATTTAACTATCGCCTGGAGTAAAACTGGTGATACTCCATTCTCGATCTTTTCAATCTAATTAAAGATTCATTAAAAACTCCACTTAGTTTTAAACTTTAACTGGGTTAAAAAATCAGTGTCATTTAAAACACGGTTCACGATAAACCCAAAATCACATTCCATTAATTATATGGTTAAAGAACAAGTGTTATTTAAAACACTGTTCACGATAAACCCAAAATCCAATACCAATTCAATTCGAATTAAATATTATTTAATTGGTACACTTCATTAAATCTAAATAAAAAGATTTAATCTTTTTCTCAACTGGGCTTAAGAACAGTGTTAATGAAGACACCATTCACGACAAACCCAAATCACATTTGATATTAAATACAAGGCTCTGAATAGAAAATATATCGGCTTATATTCAACATCAAATTCTACGACCAACAAATATCGTATTGGAAATAACGATATAAATATATCTTTCAAATTCCCATAATAATACTTGTATCATCACGAAATCCAACATCGAAATATTCCACAGACAATTTCGATTCAAATCCATTCCAATTCAATTATTGGAAATTCTGGTTATTTTCAAAACCATTTCAAATCCAATTTATTTATTTTAAAAATAAATAAATTATTATTCTAGTTCAAAACTAGTTCATTTCGATAAAAATCTATTTTTATCTTTTCAAATATGGAGTTTTTCATCCCAATCCTTCCCAAATCATTTCTCGTGATTTTACACAAATTATTACTATTTTTAATAATTTTATCAAGGCCCGTACAGTCGATTTCCATCAACGGCCATCGAACTGCACTTACAGCGACCTTTTCCAAATTTGATTTGGACATAATTCCAAATCAAACTGTTAGATTTCAAATTTCTAATTTTCGTTAGAAAGCTCTTTTCGATACGAACCCAACGGTTCCGGTTTTAGGAGAATCCGACGGTCGGATCTCCCGTAATATCCGTTCGAAACCAATGGTCGAAATTCGCGAATTGCCGCGGCGCGGCGCGTTCTATTCAGGCCATTATATTATATATATATAATATATACTTCGTCGATTTCCTTTTAAAACGTATTTTATAAATCGTTTTAAATTCGTTTTCGAAATGATTTCAACTACATGTTCAAATTCAAATCAAAATTGAATTTTTCAATATAAATTCGTTTTGATTTCATTTCAAATCGATTTCTATTCGAATCGATTTCAATTCAATTTCAATCCATTTTAAATTCAATTCAAAATGACTTCAATTCTATTTCAATTTAATTCGAATTTCAATTCTATTTGAATTTCAATTCATTTCAATTTGTTTCGAATTTCAAATCAATTCAATTTATTTCGAATTTCAAATCAATTCTATTTATTTCGAATTTCAAATCAATTCAATTTATTTCGATTTACAAATCAATTCAATTTATTTCAAATCAATTCAATTTATTTCAAATCAATTCCAATATTCATTGAAAAATGAATAAAATCGATATAAATATCGTTCACGTCAAAATGGCGTCAATCTCATCAACACGGCTTCATATATTTCTATTTTCAAATATTCTGTTCCAAATATTTCATTTCAAATATTTCTATTTCAAAACTGGAATGCGGCCCAATCAATTACCATATAATGTTAATTATATGGATTTTCTACAACACATGTATAAAATAACAACGATAAATAATTAACCATCATCCAGAGTGCGTTCTACACTGTATAAGCATCAAATATAAATATTTAACGCTTATGACAGTCTGTCAATCAATCGATCGACATACAACTAATTATTGGGATTAGTGTATGTCATATATCATCCCAATACCCTTGTGGGGTTTCAAACAATCAAACACAGATTTTATTTGTGCAGTTGGGCGATGTGTAAAATTTGTCGTCCTAATCAATATCAGTCAAATGTGTGTATATAAACAAATCGTTCGATTTGTTTATATTAATTTATTTCATTTCATATACACGTTAAAAATTCTTTTTTTAACTATAAAATATTTTATTTCGTTTCACATCACACAACCAACTACACATCAAAATCAAACAAACAAGCATACAAGCCGTCCATGGTCTGTGGACGACGGGTGTCGGGTGCTACTAAACACTGTCTGCATCCTAGTATATTTTAACTAGAAAAATAAATTAAAAGTGAGAAGTTCTCACCGACTAGCTAATCCAAACGCCACGACTCTTCATATGTAGAAGTCTTCGCCACTCGCCCTTTTGTCACTTTCGTCGTGCATATTCACTACATATATAAAAATCACATTTTTATATTCTCTATTATATGAAAATCACATTTTTAATTCGCTACGTATATAAAATCATATTTTTATATCGTTACTTCATATGTAAAGATTGTATTTTTTATATTGCTTTTCTCCTAATAAAGGTTATATTTTTATTACCCTACATGAATAAAAAAACATATTTTTAATATGCCACTAGTATAAAAATTATATTTTTAACTTTTCCATATTATAAAAATTATATTTTTATTCTCTGCATCATATAAAAATTATATTTTTATCGTCTTACATATATAAAAATCATATTTTTATATTCTCTATTATATGAAAATCACATTTTTATATGAATAAAAATCTCGTCTTTATATAATTAAAAATCCCATCTTTTCTAAATCAAAGATGTAATCTTTCAAATATAAAGAAGCAAATCCTTTCCAAATTAAAAATCTAACCTTTTTAAAGCTAAAATCAAATCTTTATTTTATAAAACTCAAATCTTTTATAGTTTTTAAAAAAATCCAGTCTTTTATATAAAAAAGAAAAATCAAATCATTTTTAATGCCATTAAATAAATAAAACAAAAGAAATATAAAGCTTACAGTGTTCGTTCGTGGCAAAAGGAGGGATCGGGGTGACGCAGGGCTTGCTGACGGTGGAGGCACTCACAGGTGGGTGGCGCGGTGGCAGGGTATAGCGGTAGTGGTGGAGCGGGTTTTCTAGAGGAAAAGGGGGTTTTCAGTCGGGGGGGGGGGGGTACAGCATGCTGACTTGGCGGAGGAGGGTGGTGTGGGATCGGAGAGGTGGTGGTGGGTGGTTGGGATAGGGACTAGCGGCGGATTGGAGGGCTTTTAGGGGTTTGGGTTCGCGTTGGGGAGAGAAGAGGGGCTGAGGAGGGAGGGGATCGTCAGAGAGGGGTGCGCCCGAAGTAGCGGCGACGGGTGGGGGCCTCCGAGGGCGGTGGCGGGCCAGGGTGAGGGAGCAACGGGCAGGAAAGGGCACGAGCGGTTTTTTTTATTTCTGTTGAACGAGAGTGAAAGAGGGGTGACGGTTAGGATTATATAATAATTTAATTACTTAATATTTAATTTCTCCAAGAATTGACTTTTGACTTCAAACTCCGAACGAGGCCCAACGACTGTCGCCCCTAGCTAATTACCCTCATTCCGAACACAATGGGATGTGTATCGTAAGCTGATTCGATCGTTTCGATCAGTTTTCGTCAAAATCAACATATAACTCTATATACTGAATTTGAACGCGCATTTCAAATTACTTGGGCCACATACTAACTCTAAAAATTCCCGAAAAATATTTTCTAACTTCGTATTGACGATACGGTCCTAACAAAACTAATTTCGTCAAATTCCGAGACCGTTTGAAAAATGGTCATTTTCTAGTCGATTAAAATTAACTGAAACTGGTCAAACGCGTTTTCCTTTGCCACGCTCACATATTGATTCGAAAAATTATGAAATTTGAAACGTAGCAATAATTTGATGTCGCGGATCCAACGAAAGTGGTTTCTTCGAAATCCGAGGTCGTTTGCAAAATGGCTATATTCAATGGCCAGAATTCCATAGCGACTATTCTGTAATTTCAACTGGATATAACTTTTGACCCCCGCTATGAAATTTCAATTTCTTGGATTCGTTGGAAAGATATTCTCAATTCGATTCTATTATTTTTGGTCTCACTAAAATCCGGTTTATTTTGCACCCGGTACATTCAAATGAAATTTGAAATTGAATTATCAAACTACTGCGCCATTTTCAATTCCTTTTATAATTATATATAATTATTTATATTCTAACGATGACGTATATAAATATATACGTTCTAATTCTATTCAAAATAAATTTTTCGTCATTAATATTCAAAATAATTCATTTTAAATATTCAAAATTAACTAAAATTGCCAAAATAAAAAATTTAAATTGACCCAGATTTCTGGATTATTACAATCCCCCCCACTTAAAACTTTTCGTCCCCGAAAAGGAACGAAGTCGAAAGTTGTTTAATAAATTAACTCGACTTTCACTATTTTCATTACAGCTTAAGTTCTTCAACTTTTTAGTTTCTAAGAACTTTTCAAATTTTTCAAAAATTTGGCCAACACCCTAAATTTTCGAAAAATTTCGCCATAACCTCCCCTGCACCGGGGACTTCGGGATATTTCATATAGCCTCCCATGGCCATATTCAATCCAAGAGAAAAGGAAAAGGCCAAGTGGCTAGTCAATCGGCTCACAAAATCACCCAAAACTCAAGAAATACAATTAACATATAACTATTTGTCGGGCAAACAATTTTATCCCTCTTCTCTAGCCTCCTTGCTATGACCTGTTCAATTGATACACATGTATATGTATGCAAATGCGACTAATTTTTAATATAGTTCACTATTTGATTCAAATTGGCTATATGGTTCAAATTTTAATTATTTCAAACAATAATCAAACAACACAACCAGCAATCCATTAGTTGATTATCATTTCAAATTCATAACTTTGATATATAGTCAAAAATCACATTTTTGGTGTCAATTCACAACAATAGGCCCTATCTAATTTTGGTTCTCACACCAGTCAATGGAAATATATAGATATCTCACCTTCGACACTCGAATATAAATGTTGATGACGCTGCGGCATCATCATAATCATCTCCGGGCGACTAGAGTGATTCTATATCTATCCGGTATATTAAAACTTCGAATACACGCGGATCAGACGTATATGCAAAATCTATATATACTGGATTGTCCACATCAATATAAATAAATATTCAAATACGTATAAAAGGATTTAAATTTCAAAACAAAATTTGTTTTCATTTTGAAAATATACTCTTCACACTCGTTCTAGGATACTACTGATCCCATCTCTAACGAGTCATTCCCATTGGATATTACTAATCCAATATCTGATGAATTCTTTCGTATGGTTCTAATGTGTCTTATTCTCTGAGCTTTGTAAACCAAAGCTCTGATACCAACTGTGACGACAAAGAATTTCGCTCGATCCGAATCAGTCGCTAAACCGACCCAGACCGTTCGAAACGCCCGATCGCTTTGAGAACACGACAAAATAGAACACAGACGGAAGAACATTTCATTGTATATTACAACAATTCCATCAGATACAAGAATATACAGAGCACAAATGAATAAAATACATTCGATAAATATCAGAGATTACAATATATTACATAGCAGCGGAAAATATTACAAAACACAACTAGAAGAGATATACGGATACAAAGCTTTCCGAATATCATTCCAGCTGTAAACCAGGTTCCTGTGGATATAAATCTGTAAAACCAAAACTACTAGCTGCCCGTGTTAAAATAAAGGCACCCAGAGTTTAGGTTAAAATAATAAACTCCAGGTCAGTCATGGGACTGGTGTGAGAACTAAAACAGTTATTTAAAACTTTACTTTAAATCAGATATATCAAGGGACCACGCCGTATAACACGGAACGGGTTTCCTCCCAAGAATACCAGTGCATATAACAAAAAAGCGCAATGTTTTTTGAAAAAATGAAGCTATTATAAGACCCAGGTCCTATCACACAATGCAACGGAAGCCGGGGGATAGGGTTTTCCCTTATAATAGCCAAACATGCTTAGTACGTTTAAAACAAATCATTTGATACTACTATAAGTGCATAGTGTATAAAACAACTTCAAATCATAAGTATCAATCATAGACGGCATAAGCGCCCCATCCCACTATGTTGCCATACTTACAAATAAAACCGCAGAATCACGTATTTGGAAATTGGATTTCCATCTATGAACCAAGGCAAAAGATAGTCCTTACTGATTCGAGACGCTCTAGCCCGTGTCTCAGGATCAGAACGCATCAACCCTTTGGAACGTCAGGGTCGGTCCACCGATGTGGATTATTATGCCTGAACACTATGTTTCCCCACCCTATGAGGTGTCAATGAGCCAACGAATGACTCCATCGGTCCCGGATCGACCGATATAACTGAGGTGCCTCGCAACAGAAACAACCACATAAGTCAAACTCATCAGGGCGTGTAAAACCACTGACGCCACTTCTAGCTAGAAGGAAACGCATGCCCTCCCTGAGGCCCTTCTCCCGTTTCTGGTTCACTACCGGGGTGTGAGGCTCGCGAATCAACGCTACACAAAGCTACGCCATACAGGCCGTGCTTTGATCATCAACCACAAGACTGTGCTTTTCAACAGAAGCCTTGTTCATTTGCATCTTAGCATGCCACACAGGAAAACCGCTCTATGCAACCGATATCAGTCACACAGAATGAAATCCGATGTCAGACACACAGTCCATTTACAAGTCCGTTTTGGGTCTGAATGAAACCGGAGGGACCTTGTACCTCGCATATCCATCGATCTCCAAGTACGTCTGGACGACCACCAACTGATTCCCTCCTCTTGGGTGTACGGCCCAATCAAGATCATCAGCAATTATCCAAACGACGTGAAGACCTCCGGTCTTCAACCACCGTCTTCATCTTCGACACCACGTCGAATCAGTTATTCAGAATGGGATAGACCTGGTCTTTCTGAATAACTCGTGTATATAATAAATAAGTGTTACACAAACACAACATACGTCTCATTCCAATTCAGAATATTCTTTTGTTCAAATATTCTTATACTTTGGGAAAGGTTCCCATTAATTTTATCAAAGATAAATTATTTAAATTTATTCTTTAATTTTCTTTGAATATCAATTCAAACTAGATGGGATTAGCTAACCACACCGAAGTAATCATTTATTTCCCAATCCCAACCTATTCGTCCCATGAAGTAAAACTGGTAATACTTCATATCTAACACCACGGTGTTATCGGAAAATTCAATTACCATTTCACGTTCAAATCTAATTAAAGATTTAACTATCGCCTGGAGTAAAACTGGTGATACTCCATTCTCGATCTTTTCAATCTAATTATAGATTCATTAAAAACTCCACTTAGTTTTAAACTTTAACTGGGTTAAAGAATCAGTGTCATTTAAAACACGGCTCACGATAAACCCAAAATCACATTCCATTAATTATCAGGTTAAAGAACAAGTGTTATTTAAACACTGTTCACGATAAACCCAAAAATCAATACCAGTTCAATTCCAATTAAATATTATTTAATTGGTACACTTCATTAAATCTAAATAAAAATATTTAATCTTTTTCTCAACTGGGCTTAAGAACAGTGTTAATGAAGACACCATTCACGGCAAACCCAAATCACATTGATATTAAATACAAGGCTCTGAATAGAAAATATATCGGCTTATATTCAACATCAAATTCTACGACCAACAAATATCGTATTGGAAATAACGATATAAATATATCTTTCAAATTCCCATAACAATACCTGTATCATCACGAAATCCAACATCGAAATATTCCACAGACAATTTCGATTCAAATCCATTCCAATTCAATTATTGGAAATTCTGGTTATTTTCAAAACCATTTCAAATCCAATTTATTTATTTTAAAAATAAATAAATTATTATTCTAGTTCAAAACTAGTTCATTTCGATAAAAATCTATTTTTATCTTTTCAAATATGGAGTTTTTCGTCCCAATCCTTCCCAAATCATTTCTCATGATTTTACACAAATTATTACTAATTTTAATAATTTTATCAAGGCCCGTACAGTCGATTTCCATCAAGGGCCATCGAACTGCACTTATAATGACCTTTTCCCAATTTGATTTGGACATAATTCCAAATCCAACCGTTAGATTTCAAATTTCTAATGTTCGTTAGAAAGCTCTTTTCGATATGAACCCAACGGTTCCGGTTTTAGGAGAATCCGACGGTCGGATCTCCCGTAATATCCGTTCGAAGCCAATGGTCGAAATTCGCGAACTGCCATGGCGCGGCTCGTTCTATTCATGCCATTATATTATATATATATAATATATATAATATATACTTCGTCAATTTCCTTTTAAAACGTATTTTATAAATCGTTTTAAATTCGTTTTCGAAATGATTTCAACTACATATTCAAATTCAAATCAAAATTGAATTTTTCAATATAAATTCGTTTTGATTTCATTTCAAATTGATTTCTATTCGAATCGATTTCAATTCAATTTCAATCCGTTTTAAATTCAATTCAAAACGACTTCAATTCTATTTCAATTTAATTCGAATTTCAATTCTATTTGAATTTCAATTCTATTTGAATTTCAATTCTATTTGAATTTCAAATCATTTCAATTTGTTTCGAATTTCAAATCAATTCAATTTATTTCGAATTTCAAATCAATTCTATTTATTTCGAATTTCAAATCAATTCTATTTATTTCGAATTTCAAATCAATTCAATTTATTTCGAATTTCAAATCAATTCAATTTATTTCAAATTTCAAATCAATTCCAATATTCATTGAGAAATGAATAAAATCGATATAAATATCGTTCACGTCAAAATGGCGTCAATCTCATCAACACGGCTTCATATATTTCTATTTTCAAATATTCTATTCCAAATATTTCGTTTCAAATATTTCTATTTCAAAACTGGAATGAGGCCCAATCAATTACCATATAATGTTAAATATATGGATTTTCTACAACACATGTATAAAATAACGACGATAAATAATTAACCATCATCCAGAGTGCATTCTACACTATATAAGCATCAAATATAAATATTTAACGCTTATGACAGTCTGTCAATCAATCGATCGACATACAACTAATTATTGGGATTAGTGTATGTCATATATCATCCCAATACCCGTGTGGGGTTTCAAACAATCAAACACAGATTTTATTTGGGCAGTTGGGCGATGTGTAAAATTTGTCATCCCAATCAATATCAGTCAAATGTGTGTATATAAACAAATCGTTCGATTTGTTTATATTAATTTATTTCATTTCATATACACGTTAAAAATTCTATTTTTAACTATAAAATATTTTCCACTATAAAATATTTTATTTCGTTTCACATCACATCACACAATCAACTACACATCAAAATCAAACAAACAAGCATACAAGTCGTCCATGGTCTATGGACGACGGGTGTCGGGTGCTACTAAACACCATCTGCATCCTAGAATATTTTAACTAGAAAATTAAATTAAAAGTGAGAAGTTCTCACCGACTAGCTAATCCAAACGCCACGACTCTTCATATGTAGAAGTCTTCGCCGCTCGCCCTTTTGTCACTTTCGTCGTGCGTTTTCACTACATATATAAAAATCACATTTTTATATTCTCTATTATATGAAAATCACATTTTTAATTCGCTATGTATATAAAAATCATATTTTTATACCGTTACTTCGTATGTAAAGATTATATTTTTATATTGCTTTTCTCCTAACAAAGGTTATATTTTTATTACCCTACATGAATCATATTTTTAATATGCCACTAGAATAAAAATTATATTTTTAACCTTTCCATATTATAAAAATTATATTTTTATTCTCTTCATCATATAAAAATTATATTTTTATCGTCTTACATAGATAAAAATCATATTTTTATATTCTCTATTATATGAAAATCACATTTTTATATGAATAAAAATCTCGTCTTTATATAATTAAAAATCCCATCTTTTCTAAATCAAAGATGTAATCTTTCAAATATAAAGAAGCAAATCCTTTCCAAATTAAAAATCTAACCTTTTTAAAGCTAGAAATCAAATCTTTATTTTATAAAACTCAAATCTTTTATAGTTTTAAAAAAAATCCAGTCTTTTATATAAGAAAGAAAAATCAAATCATTTTTAATGGCATTAAATAAATAAAACAAAAGAAATATAAAGCTTACAGTGTTCGTTCGAGGCAAAAGGAGGGCTCGGGGTGACGCGGGGCTTGCTGGAGTTCACGGTGGAGGCACTCACAGGTGGGTGGCGCGGTGGCAGGGTATAGCGGTAGTGGTGGAGCGGGTTTTCTAGAGGAAAAGGGGGTTTTCAGTTGAGGGGCGGGCCTACAGAACGCTGACTTGGCGGAGGAGGGTGGTGTGGGATCGGAGAGGTGGTGGTGGGTGGTCGGGGTAGGGACTGGCGGCGGATTGGAGGGCTTTTAGGGGTTTGGGTTCGCGTTGGGGAGAGAAGAGGGGCTGAGGAGGGAGGGGATCGTCAGAGAGGGGTGCGCCCAAGGTAGCGGCGGCGGGTGGGGGCCTCCGACGGCGATGGCGGGCCTGGGTGAGGGAGCGACTGGAGGGAAAGGGCATGAGCGGTTTTTTTTTATTTCTGTTGAACGAGAGTGAAACAGGGGTGAGGGTTAGTATTATATAATAATTTAATTATTTAATATTTAATTTCTCCAAGAGTTGACTTTTGACTTCAAACTCCGAACGAGGCCCAACGACTGTCGCCCCTAGCTAATTACCCTCATTCCGAACACAATGGGATATGTATCGTAAGCTGATTCGTTCGTTTCGATCAGTTTTCGTCTAAATCAACATATAACTTTATATATTGAATTTGAACGTGCATTTCAAATTACTGGGGCCACATACTAACTCTAAAAATTCCCGAAAAATATTTTCTAACTTCGTATTGACGATACGGTCCTAACAAAACTAATTTCGTCAAATTCCGAGACCGTTTGAAAATGACCATTTTCCAGTCGATTAAAATCAACTAAAACTGGTCAAACGTGTTTTCCTTTGTCACGCTCACATATTGATTCGAAAAATTATGAAATTTGAAATCTTGCAATAATTTGACGTCGCGGATCCAACGAAAGTGGTTTCATCGAAATCCGAGGTCGTTTGCAAAATGGTTATTTTCAATGGCCAGAATTCCATAGCGACTGTTCAGAAATTTCAACTGGATATAACTTTTGACCCCCGCTATGAAATTTCAATTTCTCGGATTCTTTGGAAAGATATTCTCAATTAGATTCTATTGTTTTTGGTTTCACTAAAATCCGGTTTATTTTGCACCCGGTACATTCAATTGAAATTTGAAATCGAATTATCAAACTACCGCGTCATTTTCAATTCCTTTTATAATTATATATAATTATTTATATTCTAACGACGACGTATATAAATATATATGTTCTAATTCTATTCAAAATAAATTTTTCGTCATTAATATTCAAAATAATTCATTTTAAATATTCAAAATTCGTTAAAATTGCCAAAATAAAAATTTTAAATTGGCCCAGATTTCCGGGTTATTACATGAATGCTAAAATTCCTATAATTTTTGACAAATGTATGGTTTCCTAAATATGATAACAGGAATTTGTTATCATAGTTGACATTTCCATATTCAGAATAAAGAGTAAATACATTAACATAAGTGTTAACATATAAATATGAGAAGTGTTTTAAAATTGAACATGGAAAAATAATCTCAATGTCAGAAAATGACCATTATAGTGCAAAGTTGAAGTATGTTTAGTACTCATAGAAAAACTCGATTTTCACCTTGATTACTTAACAATATTTCCTTTGTAGACACACCGCGCCTTACATGGTATTAGTTGCTACCGCAAAATAATCCAGCCTATGATTTCATAAATTTCTTTTTTTATCAAATGTAGATTTTTCTAATAAAGTATGGAACTTAAAAAATAAATGTAAACTTATATTTTAAACCTACAAAAATGCCCATCCGGTGCTGCTCCCATAACAAACTTGTTCACACCAAACGGTTTTGCTTTTTAGTATATCACAAGCTACGCAACACTTTCTAGTGTTTCCTGATTATTCGGCATTATCATATTTGATTTGATATGTTAAAATTAATTTAGATGCTCTATTCTAGCAAACGTTTTAGTAAAGTCTTCTTTTAGATCCATTATTTATTTATGTTTTGACGAAAATGTTATTGAATCTCCATCTTATTTTCCTTGAAAAATTTTAAATTTGCATTAAATTGTAGAGAGAGTGCGTTTATATATATGTGTGTGTGTGTGTGTGTGTGTGTGTGTGTATATATATATATATATATATATATATATATGCGTGTGATGCCATTTAACTTCAGCGATCCACACCTCTGGTTTACTTTACATGTTAACCATTCAACATAAAAAATCAAGCGCTCAAAATTAGCAATCCAGACCTGCTTTATTTTCTCTTTTTCCAACCCAATTGTTCCCTCTCTTTCAGTCTTTCTGCAAATTATTTCCCCATCCCGCAATTTGGTCCATAGCCACAAATCAGGGTCCCAATTTTCATTCGCCTCTTCTTAATCGATTCCATGATTTTATCTGCGCTACCACCGACTAATCCAGTCTGTAGAGTAACTACTACCACGTTCTCAACGTCGTTCGATCGACGACATCTACTACTCCGAACCCACCTGCAGGACGATGGCTTATTAGTTTTCTCTACCGAAAATCAGCAGAAGAACCTCCTTCAATTCCTCCCTCGCTTTCAAATTTGTGGACGTAAAAGCCGAACTTTTAATTACTCCCTGGTACGTTTTATTTTATTTACTTATTGATTATTTTCTTTTCCTTGTCATTCATCATAATTGAAGTTTCCGATAAATGGTGTCTGAGATAGGTGAATCAAAATTGGAAATGCAAAAGTCCCAAACTGAAAAGGAACCGTGGTAGAGAAAGAAGTCGGCCGATGATGGGATTTTTTTTTTGTTTACTAAAATCAAGAGTCATTTTTAGCAGTTCATGAATATTCCCATGGATCAACACATGATTTACCTAAAGAAATCTCTGAATGGTGTTAGCAACAAGTTCAGGAAATCTGATTCTATAGGTTGTGCTTCTCTTTCTTATTCTAGTTATGAAAAAAAGCTTCATGCTCCATTGATGATTAGTTGAAATTGTTGGAATTCGTAAGTATTGAATGAAATATACTTTTTCCATTAAGCAAACAGGTGCGACTGTTAAGTGAAAGGATGTGACTATTAGAAGCATGCTTTTCCGCGAAAAGACACTTTGCGAAAAGACACTTCGTGAAAAGACGCTTCGTGAAAAGACACTTCGCAAAAAGACACTTCGTGAAAAGACACTTCACGAAAAGACACTTCCTTTCACCAACGGTCATATTTCTCAACGGTCATATCTCAGCGAAAAGACACTTCGCGAAAAGACACTTCACGAAAAGACACTTCGCGAAAAGGCACTTCATTTCGCCAAATGGTTACATTTCAGCGAAAAGACACTTTGCGAAAAGACACTTCCTTTCATAGAAAGAGATGCGTCTGTACGAAGAGGTACGATTACAACCGTTCGAAAGAGATGCAATCGTACGAAGACGTACGGGTGCGACCGTTCAGAAGAGATGTGACCGTACGAAGTGGTACGGGTGCGACCGTTCGAAGGGATGCAGATAAACTATAAATAAGGAGGAAACCTGATCACTTTCCTAACCGACATTCCAATCCGAACTTCTTCTCTCTTCTTTAATACTCTTATAAATAATCACAGAGTGACATACTCATTATAATCTCGTGCAGAATACGTCTGTTGTATCTTGGGAGAATTTTGAAATAAAATTCTTAAGGAAATTGTTACGACAAGCCTCAGACATCATCGGGTTAGAATTCTAGTTTATTTGTATATTTATATACATTATTCTATAAACTCTCCTTTCTCTATGTTGTGCTATTTCTTAAAATAGTATAACGTTGTTGTTGTAAATTGATTACAATATACTTATTGCGAATATTGAATTCCAGAGTAGTGGAAATTCAACTTATAAACTTGTGCGACGAGTTTAGAATTGATTATTCTCTGTTTTGGTATACTAGACATATAACATCTTAAGAATTTTATTTCAAAATTTCTTACTAAAACAGAGGTGGCAACAGTTGAATTGTCAACAAAGATTGAGGTAGAAAATCAGTTAAATAAAAATATCTGGATATTGAAATCCAATCGAGGTGGAGAATATGAATCACTGTTTGAACAATTCTGTGTAGAAAATGGAATAATTCATCAAACAACAGCTGCATATTAACCACAACAAAATGGTATTGCCTAGAGAAAGAATAGAACATTAAAAGATATGATTAATGTGATGCTATTGACCTCTGACTTACCGACGAATTTGTGGGGGAGGCCTTAAATATGTCTAATCATATTTTAGACAAGGTTCCTCACATTAAAACAGGAACAATTCCATATGAGTTATGGAAAGGACAGAAACCAAGCTTTAAATACCTCAAAGTGTGGGGGTGCTTGGTAAAAGTTCCAGTTTCGTCTCCCAAGAATTGCACAAGACCAGATATAGCTTATGCAGAAAGCCGATTGAGCAGGTATACAAGCAATTCAGGAGAAGAACACTAGAAAGCACTAATGTGAGTGCTTGGATATTTGAAAAATACCACAAAATATTCCTTACATCATAGGAAATATCATGTTGTCTTAGAAGGATATAGTGATGCAAACTGGATTGCTGATTCAGAGGAATCAGAATCAACGAGTGGTTATGTATTTACCATAGCAGGGGCAGCAGTGTCATGGAAATCTTCTAAACAGACATGCATAGCTCGATCCACTATGGAATAAGAGTTCATCGCATCAGATAAAGCAGGCGAAGAAGCAGAATGGCTTCGTCACTTTTTAGAAGATATCCCATTCTGGCCTAAACCTGTACCGGTCATATGCATACACTGCGATAACCAAGCAGCGCTAAGTAGAGCGCATAATTTTGTGTACGATGGAAAGTCACGACATATTCGTAGACGCCGTAACACAGTTAGGCAGTTACTCTCAAAGGGAACTATTTCCATAGATTATGTGAGAACAAATGATAACCTATCGGATCCGTTTACTAAAGGTTTATCAAGAGAGAAAGTTGACTGCGCATCGAGGGGAATGGGTTTAAAAGCCTAAACCAACAAGAGTTATCTTATACGGAAACCTATCCTAGCGACTGGAGATCCCACGGACTAGGATCAATAGGCAAACCAGTTATGAATAACTCAAGACGTAATGCATTTTTGGACACAGTCCTACTCCATTCCTATGGTGTACAATATAAATGCATGCCTACAGAAGTATTACAAGGTTAAAACTATGTTTTTTAATGATGACCATATCTTGAAAATAAAAAAACAAGTGGGGTATAGGTAGGATACTCTTAATGGTTGCGATCACCTATGTTAGTGTGAGTTGGGTCGGCTCTATGAGAATTTTAAAAGGCTTGAATTCTCTATAACACTCGCGGAACCAAAAAATGTTCAGGACCAAAATGAACACAACCAAGAGATTGGATGAGAAGGGAATCAATGCTTCGTAAGACTTATTGTTTGGATATACAATGAAGGCTGACGGTTCAAGATGAAATAATTCACCGATTAGCCGAGTAGATCCGATAAGTCTTAACTAGGGAAAGTTCAAAGTGAAATATCTACTTATCCACGATAAAGCATTATTCCATATGTACTCTGCGATATTTCGCTTTGTGTGGGGGAAAGAATATTATCATTCATGTGGGGGATTGTTGGAATTCGTAAGTATTGAATGAAATATACTTTTTCCATTAAGCAAACAAGTGCGACTGTTAAGTGAAAGGATGTGACTATTAGAAGGATGCTTTTCCGCGAAAAGACACTTTGCGAAAAGACACTTCGTGAAAAGACGCTTCGCGAAAAGACACTTCGCGAAAAGACACTTCGTGAAAAGACACTTCACGAAAAGACACTTCCTTTCACCAACGATCATATTTCTCAACGGTCATATCTCAGCGAAAAGACACTTCTTATACTTATTGCGAATATTGAATTCCAGAGTAGTGGAAATTCAACTTATAAACTTGTACGACGAGTTTAGAATTGATTATTCTCTGTTTTGGTATACTAGACATATAACATCTTAAGAATTTTATTTCAAAATTTCTTACTAAAACAGAGGTGGCAAAAGTTGAATTGTCAACAAAGATTGAGGTAGAAAATCAGTTAAATAAAAATATCTGGATATTGAAATCCAATCGAGGTGGAGAATATGAATCACTGTTTGAACAATTCTGTGCAGAAAATGGAATAATTCATCAAACAACAGCTGCATATTAACCACAACAAAATGGTATTGCCTAGAGAAAGAATAGAACATTAAAAGATACGATTAATGTGATGCTATTGACCACTGACTTACCGATGAATTTGTGGGGGAGGCCTTAAATATGTCTAATCATATTTTAGACAAGGTTCCTCACATTAGAACAGGAACAATTCCATATGAGTTATGGAAAGGACTGAAACCAAGCTTTAAATACCTCAAAGTGTGGGGGTGCTTGGTAAAAGTTCCAGTTTCCTCTCCCAAGAATTGCACAAGACCAGATATAGCTTATGCAGAAAGCCGATTGAGCAGGTATACAAGCAATTCAGGAGAAGAACACTAGAAAGCACTAATGTGAGTGCTTGGATATTTGAAAAATACCACAAAATATTCCTTACATTATAGGAAATATCATGTTGTCTTAGAAGGATATAGTGATGCAAACTGGATTGTTGATTCAGAGGAATCAGAATCAACGAGTGGTTATGTATTTACCATAGCAGGGGCAGCAGTGTCATGGAAATCTTCTAAACAGACATGCATAGCTCGATCCACTATGGAATAAGAGTTTATCGCATCAGATAAAGCAGGCGAAGAAGCAGAATGGCTTCGTCACTTTTTAGAAGATATCCCATTCTGGCCTAAACCTGTACCGGTCATATGCATACACTGCGACAACCAAGCAGCGCTAAGTAGAGCGCATAATTTTGTGTACGATGGAAAGTCACGACATATTCAAAGACGCCATAACACAGTTAGGCAGATACTCTCAAATGGAACTATTTCCATAGATTATATGAGAACAAATAATAACCTATCGGATCCGTTTACTAAAGGTTTATCAAGAGAGAAAGTTGACTGCGCATCGAGGGGAATGGGTTTAAAAGCCTAAACCAACAAGAGTTATCTTATACGGAAACCTATCCTAGTGACTGGAGATCCCACGGACTAGGATCAATAGGCAAACCAGTTATGAATAACTCAATACGTAATGCATTTTTGAACACAGTCCTACTCCATTCCTATGGTGCACAATATAAATGCATGCCTACAGAAGTATTACAAGGTTATAACTATGTTTTTTAAGGATGACCATATCTTGAAAATAAAAAAACAAGTGGGGTATAGGTAGGATACTCTTAATGGTTGCGATCACCTATGTTAGTGTGAGTTGGGTCGGCTCTATGAGAATTTTAAAAGGCATGAATTCTCTATAACACTCGCAGAACCAAATAATGTTCAGGACCAAAATGAACACAACCAAGAGATTGGATGAGAAGGGAATCAATGCTTCGTAAGACTTATTGTTTGGATATACAATAAAGGCTGATGGTTCAAGATGAAATAATTCACCAATTAGCCGAGTAGATCCGATAAGTCTTAACTAGGGAAAGTTCAAAGTGAAATATCTACTTATCCACGATAAAGCATTATTCCATATGTACTCTGTGATATTTCGTTTTGTGTGGGGGAAATAATATTATCATTCATGTGGGGGATTGTTGGAATTCGAAGTATTGAATCAAATATACTTTTTCCATTAAGAAAACAGGTGCGACTGTTAAGTGAAAGGATGTGACTATTAGAAGCATGCTTTTCCACGAAAAGACACTTTGCGAAAAGACACTTCGTGAAAAGACGCTTCGCGAAAAGACACTTCGCGAAAAGACACTTCGTGAAAAGACACTTCACGAAAAGACACTTCCTTTCACCAACGGTCATATTTCTCAACGGTCATATCTCAACGAAAAGACACTTCGCGAAAAGACACTTCACGAAAAGACACTTCGCGAAAAGGCACTTCATTTCGCCAAATGGTTACATTTCAGCGAAAAGACACTTTGCGAAAAGACACTTCCTTTCATAGAAAGAGATGCGTCTGTACGAAGAGGTACGAGTACAACCGTTCGAAAGAGATGCAATCGTACGAAGAGGTACGGGTGCGACCGTTCAGAAGAGATGTCACCGTACGAAGTGGTATGGGTGCGACCGTTCGAAGGGATGCGGATAAACTATAAATAAGGAGGAAACCTGATCACTTTCCTAACTGACATTCCAATCCGAACTTCTTCTCTCTTCTTTAATACTCTTATAAATAATCACAGAGTGACATACTCATTACAATCTCGTGCAGAATACGTCTGTTGTATCTTGGGAGAATTTTGAAATAAAATTCTTAAGAATATTGTTACGACAAGCCTCAGACATCATCGGATTAGACTTCTAGTTTATTTGTATATTTATATACAATATTCTATAAACTCTCCTTTCTCTATGTTGTGCTATTTCTTAAAATAGTATAACGTTGTTGTTGTAAATTGATTACAATATACTTATTGCGAATATTGAATTCCAGAGTAGTGGAAATTCAACTTATAAACTTGTGCGACGGGTTTAGAATTGATTATTCTCTGTTTTGGTATACTAGACATATAACATATTTCGCATCATGACACTATCAAAATCCACAAGTGGTTATGTTTTTACTCTAGCAGGAGCAGCAGTGTCGTGGAAATCTACTAAGCAAACATGCATAGCTTGATCAACGATGGAATCTGAGTTTATTGCTTTAGATAAAGCAGGCGAAGAAGCAGAATGGCTTCGTCACTTCTTAGAAGATATTCCTTTTTGGCCTAAACCTGTAACGGCCATATGTATTCACTGCGACAATCAAGCAGCGCTAAGTAGAGCGAAAAACTTTGTGTATAATGGCAAATCTCGACACATTCGTCGACGCCACAACACAGTTAGGCAGTTACTCTCAAATGGAACTATCTCCATTGATTATGTAAGAACCAATGATAACTTAGCGGATCCATTTACAAAAGGGTTATCAAGAGAGAAAATTGACTGCGCATCGAGGGGAATGGGTTTAAAAGCCTAAACCAACAAGAGTTATCTGATACGGAAACTTATCGTAGCGACTGGAGATCCCACGGACTAGGATCAATAGGCAAACCAGTTCTGAATAACTCAAGACGTAATGCATTTGCTAGGACATAGTCCTGCTCCATTCCTATGGTGCACAATATAAAATGCATGCCTACAGAAGTTTCACAGGTTAAAGCTATACTTTTTAATGATGACCATATCTTGTAAAATAACAAGTGGGGTATATGTAGGGTACTCCTAATGGTAGCGATCACCTATGTTAGTGTGAGCTGGGTCGGCTCTATGAGAATATTAAAGGCTTAAGTTCTCTATATACACTCGCAGAACCAGAAATTGTTCAGGACCAAAATGAACAAAACTAAGAGATTGGGCGATATGGGAAATAATGTTTTGTTAAACTTATTGTCTGGTTATACGATAACGGCTGACGGTTCAAGATGAAATAATTCACCGATTAGCCAAGTATATCCGATGAGTTCTAACTAGGGAAAGTTCAAAGTGAAATATCTACTTATCCTGAATAAAATATTATTTCATATGTAGTCTATGATATTCCACTTTGTGTGGGGGAAAGTATATTACCATTCATGTGGGGGATTGTTAAAGTTCCAAAAACTTAATGAATGAAATATACTATAGTCCCACATTGGCAAGAATGAAGATAAGATTAGTGTACATATACTAAGTTCTCATTCCCTATATTGGCCCTTAGGGTCAGGTAATTTTGTGCGAGGGGGAGGAACTATATCATATGAACCAAACACACACACGTGCGCGCCGCCCGCCCGTCCCGTACCGAACCGAACCGGGCCGGGCTCGGGCTTGGGCTTGGGCCCAATAAGAAATCTTATTTTTGCTTCAAAAAACAAAGCAATTTTTTGAATGAATTTTTTGGCACGATTGCGGATACGGGTGCGACCCATTGGGAACAAGCGGGTGCGACCCGTTACGGTTCAAATGGACGGACACGTTCATTTGAATTCAAAAGACAACAGACGCGGTTTTTCAAACGGGTGCGACCCGTTAACGCATCCATTTGAAAATTAAATATACATAATGATTCTGATCAAATGATTACACCGATAGTTTTCTTCTTCCTTCCGCTGTCTGATTCCTCAATCTGCCATTATTAATCATCATCGCAGACCGTACTCAGTCGCTACAATCTCGAGCAGTTCTCGTCTGTTGTATCCTGGGAGGCTTCGACTGAAAGTCTTAAGGAAACTGATAAGTTTTAGGCCTCAGACGAACTCGGTTAGACATCAACTTTTCCTGTTTAACCTTTAATTAGTGTACTATATTATAGTTACATTGTTTGATAGAAATAATATTTCTGTCGCTGATTTGATTTGTGTGCAAATCATTTCTTACTGCAGTTTCTGATTTGGAACGATTTACTTCTGTTACAAATTAGAAACGTTTGTGCTCTGTTACAAATTTTCTGTTGAGTACAGAACCACAATAGAAATTACTGTTCTAGGTTTCCGATATATCATTACATTTCCGAATGTATTAGTTCTAATAATATGTGTATTGCTGTTGCTTTTGCATATGATTGGATCAAAGACTGACAGGTAACATGGTTGTTAAAGAAGAGAACTAAAAGCCAGTCCAAAGTACCCAGGAGGTTGATCGATGGTTTCTGCAATAATTTTTAGGAGTTTATAGTCGTAACTGAACTTATTTCCTGTTTAGAATTCAAATCTGAACCCAATGATGTCAGGGTTTACATTTTGATCTACTAAGACTAATGGAATGTAGACTTACTGCTTTCATTTTGTGGTTGGTTTTATCTTACATCTCCAGTTGTTTATAATAATAGTAATAATTTTTGTTTTTTTTTTGATAGGAAATGAGAAAATCCTTGCAAGTTCACAAAGATTCTATTTATTTTATGCTAGTTTCTGTCATTTCATCTATGATTGAAATTTGGATCAATATTAAATAATTCATACTATTTTCCGCACATTGAATTAATAGTGAATTAACATGTCCTCAACACCTATATGCATCCCTGGTTTTGCTGCAATGCTACGACCAATTGTGAATTCAGCTAATTTTTTGAAGGGGTTATATTGACACCATGAGAAGTACAACATGGAGAAGAGGAAGCATTGGGTTCAATAGCCATGACATGATTTCAGGATTGCATGTTTCTTGCTTTGCTACTGCATGGAGAGCAGGTGCTTCGAAAGAGCCTAAAAATAAGGCAACAGCTGAGGAAGATAGTGATGCGTTCTACATTGTTCGAAAGGGAGTCCTAATTGGTGTTTATAAGAATTTTATGGACTGCCAAGTTCAAGTCGGTTCTTCCGTGTCTGATCCATCTGTAAGTGTATACGAAGCTAACTATTTTTGCAAAAAGATACAGAAATATATTATGCTTCTCATTGGTTGAAAGATGCTCTTTACTGCATAAATCTAGCTAACCTAAGAGATGATTTATTTGGAACAACACTTGTACCATGTCCTTTTCAATAACCACTTCCCAGTGCTGGTGATATTACACAGCACAGAAGAAAGATACTGGTCAAACATGAAATGATGGCATATATTTTTGTTGAATTCAATGACGCTTTCAAAAGGAAACCCTGGGAAGTCTCTATATATGAACGCTAATTCTGTAAGTATACATTTATGTAGCCATCTTCTTGCTTCCAAAATAAACATTTGCATTTAATTTGTAGATCAACTAATTAGTTGTATTTGTTTTACAGGTGATGGTGTGCAATCTACAGGCAAGCAAATAAAATGCATTAGACAATACATTTGGTATAGATGTTTATGATGTATTGTACTTTCAAATTAGTTAATGGAATTATTTGGTACTTATTTGATGTAAGAATGTAGTGTATTCTAGGAAGATATGCTATTATTTTATTATAAAATTTATTGTTTAAATTTGATGATTGTATGTTTTAGAAATTATAGATCAAAATGAAATGTCATTAAATGTTCTATTTAATATTTGGACATTGCTATGACTTGCATAAGCTAAGTTTAATAGATGCAATGATTCGTTTTGTAATCTAGCTGTAGCTAAGCGTCGTAGCAGCTAGAAGTTTGTCGTCTCAAAGATATTGTTAAATTTAGGGATGCATCTGCGATGCTATCATAGAATTTAGTGACGACATAACGACGATTATTTTAAACAAACAAAAGGCGTCACTAAGGCATTCCTAAAAATTTAGAGATGCCATAAAGACAATCATTTTCTAGTAGACACTAGGCATCACAATGGCATCACTAAGTTTTAACGACCCCATAGTGACTTCCATCTTGTGACGTCTTAATGAAGCCAAAGGATATAGTGACCCTTGTTTTTCTGTCACGCGTTTGGCGCCAGTATGGCATCACTAAAAAAATTAGCAACGCCGTAACAAAGCTAAAAGCTCGATAGAAAAATGCAGATTTGAAGTAGTGAGATGTTAATGCAAATATTTACATTAAAAGTTCTAAAATGAATTACACAAATATTGCGACTAACGGCCCTTTTAGTGTTTACATTTGAGATTAAAAAAAATATTGTTGACTCTACAATTTTTGAATGTGAGTGGTCGAAGTTTATGAGCATTTCATGCAAAATTAAATTGTTATGTATAGTACGCATTCTATTAATAAAATATATATTTTGGGCATCGTTAAAAAGAATCCACTTTTGGATAAGAGATGACAAATTTCGATGGTACTCCACTCAAAAATAAAATTATTATGGGTATAGGGTACTTAGTCGAAAGCAAAATTTAATTAGCAGCATCCCTTCATAAAATGAAGCAAAACTTGCTAGAATGTCATTGAAATTTAAAATAGAAAACAATTTTGAAATGTGAACTTATTAGTTTGAACATAGTACGTAAATTTGTAAAACCCATTTGATATCCTTCGAAAACATGCATTTTTCATGCAAAATACTAACTTGTATGCATACAAGAGATTAATGGTACAATGTTAATTGAGATTATACCTTAAATGAGAATTGTGCATCCCTTTAAACCCTCCTTTGTTTTTTTAGTGCTTTGACTTATGTGAAAGGAGAAGCCATAAAATGGCGAAGAAGCCAAAATCGATGCACGGCAATAAAATTGTTTTACACGTGCATGTGCACTTCTCTGTTACAAGCAGCTTGTATAACTCCTTGCAAACCAAAATCCAAATCTAACCTTCAAACTTGGCACCTGCCACATCTCATCTACTTTAACAACATAACGACCCTTTTTAGTGTAAATAATTGAGATAAGAAAATTACTGTACATTTTTATGAGGCCCTTTACGTGTTTGTATAAAAGTAGGAAAATTGTGAAAGGGCATATGATAGAATTGAATTAACGCATGCATGGAAATGCACGCGTGAGATAAGATTGGGAATGGATGAAACGTGTGTCAATGAAAAGTTATATATATATATATATATATATATATATATATATATATATATGCTTTTGGAACATATGCATGCATGCATAGGTGGGAAGGATGATTCATGCATGTATGCATAGCTTGGATGAACACATAGTTTTGAAACAGAGAAAAGAAAGAAAAGGCATGCATTAACAAGTTATCAACAAAATCAAAAATACGGCGGTTCGAACGTCCGAATTTCACGAAATAAAAAATGACGTTCTCTTAAGGAATACTCTAGTATTTTTAGTTCAAATTCGCTCAAATTCCAACAACGTTTTATTCGTAGCAATTTATTAAATCTTTAATTAAATTAATGCAAACGAAGCAAACTTGCGTAATTTTCTTTAAGCGAAACTTGCAATCTATAGTCGAAGTCATGAAACAAGCTCTCTAGCAGTGATGCTTTGGTATCCAGTTATCACTTGCATCAATACAGGAAAAAAAAAACTAAATTGAAATTCAATAAAAATAATAATATGAAGTTACCTACCCTTTCCCTGTTTTGAAGAGGAATGGGTTTAGTCGGAGCTGGTAATAGGCCTATGCTATCGACGATCGAGATGAAAAAAAAAACCATGTTAGTTTCGATAGTTTTTTCTATGGACCCGTGATGTTTATTTGATAAAAAGAATGGGTATTGGAATAACAAGAAGGGCGATCGGCCTAATCTTTCTTCGTTGCTTAATACAAGGGAGATTGTATAAACGAAGAAGTAGGGTAAGTTAAACAGAGAAGAAGTAAGGAGATATAGATAATCCTTCAACGTCGCTTTAATTGAAGGGAGACTGGGATTTTATAAGAAAAGCGAAGAAGTAGGGAGAAACTGAAACACGGAGAAGAAATCATCGAAGAATGGAGAAGAAGCTGGGAGAAACTAAACATGGAGAAAAACCCTCGAAGAAGAAGCCTTGTATTTTTGACATCACAAAAAAAAAATATTTTATCGAAGTGACAATAAGCAAACCATTCTAATGATCGGTTTGATTAGTTACGCTATTAAATATGTCACCATAACACATAAACATAGTCGTCCCCTTGATGGTAAACAACAACAAAAAAAGCAACAAATCACTAACTTGTTCCATTTATGTTGGCTAGTTCTATTTCCACCTATTTTCCCTCTTTTCACACCCTACCAAGTTCAAAAAATCGACCTTACCTATTTTTTTTCACCCTTTGTTTTTTTTCAAAATTGTCATCGTATTTTTTAAACCACATTCGACTGAAACATGGTTTGTTTACTAATCAAGGTTGGATCGAACAAGGTTATTACACAAATCTCGTTTGAGCTGAATTGGATTGTTGTACGAACATCACTTGTCCGAACTAGGATATTACATGAACCTCACTTTGACCGGGCTAAGTTTTATAAAAACATTGCTTCATTAAGGATATATATGTGATCGTTTATTTAGCATAATCTGCCATGTTGAAAAGATAGGGATAATCTTGAAAATCAAAAAATTGAAAAAGGTGTTAAAAAGTAGGAAAATCTGATGTAAATAGAATAATCCTTCTATGTTAGGAGACGAATTGAACCTCATATTCTCAAAACCTTCCTAATATGGGGAATAATTTATAATAGGCAACTTTCTATTTCTTGACCCTATAAATACATCGGTATAATTTTCCAAACCAAAAAAAAAAAAAAAAATTTGAAAGATCCTTTTTTTTGCCTTCTGCCTTACGAAACTGTTGTGTGAATCCAAACCACTGAAAACTTATGCACAAGTCGATTACATGACGACGAAGAAGAAAACGTCCAATCACTGCCTTTCATGCGTCCATACAGAAAGCCTTCCTCTTACAAGGGCAGATTAATTATTTCCCTAGCACATTTAGCCGATTCCATAAATAATAATTAGAAATTATTTGCAAAATTCAATTTTTGACTCCTTAGCATAAAATCTAAAAGTAATTGATACCGATTTAGTTCTCCTCAACATTCCATTAAGTATTAATCATTATTTACGTGTATACACAATTTTAACTTGTTATTTATCTAGCTTTAACCGCAAAATATAGAAAGCGGAATTTAGAAATGGAGCAACAAATAAGTAGTTTCTTAGTTCCTTTTGTTTTATATAGCAAGTTATCACACAATAAAAATGAAGTATCAGTTAATAAAATGCTTAACTCATGACTTTAAGCATGTGTTTTCCATGGAACAAGATGGAAAAATCAAATTAGGAATAATTTATGATATTAAATTATTGAAGGATGACTTAGCTAAGTCGAGAACAAAAGAGTTCTAAGCGCAGACATGATCCACAATAACTCTTAAGTCGGGCATGCACAAATAATGAGGATAATTACCACAATAGTCTTATACTAATCTAAATTAAAATTCAAGGGGTCTTCATTGTCCTTATCCAGCTAAAAGTCAAAACATTTCTTTATAACAACAGAGTTCTTTAAAACCGCTTCTACTACCTTTAAGAGCATTTTCAATGCTACGGTGGTTGTAATACATTACACATAAGCATTTGACACTTTGAAGTGAAATTTTATCTTCAATGATAATGTGTAATAGATTGTTGATATGATGTGACAAACAAAATAGAAGACATTGTCAATTGCAATATCTAGTTGTAGACGTTGTATTTCACAATGTAGAACCAAGCACAATTAATTAAATATAACTAAACAAACAACAACTAAGGCATAAATCCTAAACAAGTTGGGGTTGGCTAGATATGAAACCCTAAAAAAAAAGGTTAAAATCTTTCTTAAAAGTAAAATAAAGGTTTGAAAAAGACAAAAACAAATATTAAAAGCTTTCGCAAAAGTAAAATAATAGTTTTAAAAAAAACCGTAAGTTTCTGGTACATGGATTGCTAACTTCCATGCACTCCTATCTGAAACCAGCTCTTCAAATTATTTGTCATGATTTGATTGGCTACATATATCAAATTATTGTTTAAGTAATATTTGCATTGAAGCGTTTTTTTTTAAAGTCTTGTCTATTTATGTTGGTTTAATATTATAGCTCAACTTGATCATTTTTCTTGGCACCACTTGGTGCAACCGAGTTTGCATTATTCTGTTCGATACCAAAATTCACCTTCCACCGCAAAGTCCTTTTCTTTCATAGCATCTTAGGCACAAGTAAATTGAGGATTTGGGTACCCGACCCAATATGTGTTAGGCTTTCTCCACTTTCACTTCACCCGAATCAATCTGGGGAATTACTTTCATTAACCCATTTGCAGTACGATTTTTCCTTAAACCTTGATTATATGGTTTTTGACTTTAATTTGACTGTTTAATAACCGATTTTCAAATAATGGATTGCTTGGGTATTTGGGCTTTTGGAGTTAATCGTATTCTTTTCAGAACTTTCCTCGTATTGAAATATCTTATTTTAGGCAATTTCTGGGTCCCAACTTTATAAATACATCAGCCTTACGAAATTGTTCTCCAAACCAAAACCATGGAAAATTACACCACAAATTGATTACATGGAAACCAAAACCAAAACTTCTCCCTCTACTAGTTAGCTGATTCCATAAATATTAATTTGAAATTATTTGCAAAATTCAATTTTTGACTCCTTAATGTAAAATCTAAAAGTAATTGACACCGATTTAGTTCTCCTTAATATTCCATTAAGTATTAATTATTATTTACGTGTATACACAATTTTAACTTATTATTTATCTAGTTTTAACAACAAAATATAGAAAGCGGAATTTAGAAATGGAGCAACAAATAAGTAGTTTCATGGTTTCTTTTGTTTGAAATTTTTGTAGCGAGTTATCACACAATAAAAATAAGGTACTAGTAAATAAAATGCTTAACTCATGACTCTAAGCATGTGTTTTCCATGGAACAAGATGGAAAAATCAAATTAGGAATAATTTATGATATTAAAATATTAAAGGATGACTTAGCTAAGTGGAGAGAAAAAAGAGTTCTAAGCGCAGACATGATTCCTTATAACTCTTAAGTCCAGCATGCACAAATAATGAGGATAACCACAAAAGTCTTATAATCTAAATTAAAAGTCAGGGGGTCATCATTGTCCTTATCCAACAAAAAGTCAAAACTTTTCTTTACAGCAACAGAGTTCTTTAAAACCGCTTTTACTACCTTTAAGAGCATCTTCAATGTTATTGTGGTTGTCATACATTACACATAAGAATTTAACAATTTGAAGTGTAATTTTATCTTCAATGGTTATGTGTAATAGATTGTTGATATGATTTGGCAAACAAAATAGAAGAATTGTCAATTGCAATGTCTAGTTGTAGATACTGTATTTCACAATGTAGAACCAACCACAATTAATTAAATGTATCTAATTAAAATAAATATATTATTTGTCATTATTTGATTGGCTACATATATCAAAATATTGTTTAAATAACATTTGCATTGAAATGTTTTTTTTAAGTGTTGTCTATTTATATTGGTTTAACATTGTGGATACATAGATTAAATTAGACAATACATGCTCTATACATTGGAGATGCTCTTACCTCAACTTAGATCATTTTTCTTGGCATCACTAGGTGCAACTGACGTTCCATTATTCTGTTCGATACAAAATTCACCTTCCTCCACATAATCCTTTTCTTTCATCACATTTTAGGCACAATTAAATCGAGGATTTGGGTACCCGACCTAATATGTGCTTATCTTTCTACACTTTTCACTTCACCCGAATCAATTTGGGGAATTAAATTTACTAACCCATTTGCGGTACGATTCTTCCTTAAATCTTGATTATATGGTTTTTGACTTTAATTTGACTGTTTAATAACCGATTTTCAAATAGTGGATTGCTTGGGTATTTGGGATTTTGGAGTTAATCGTACTCTTTTTAGAACTTCCCTCGTACTGAGATATTTTATTTTAGGCAAATTTCTCGGTTGCAACTCTATAAATACATCAGCATTACGAAATTGTTCCCCAAACCAAAACCATGGAAAACATCACCACAAATCGATTACATGGTGATGCAGAGGTAAAGACCCTACCACTGCCTTTCAAACGTTCAAGCTTTCCTCTTGCAATGGCAGATGATGGCTTGAAACATGGATCAAGATGAGGGTGAGGCGACCGGTGCTGCATTTGAGGAAGAAGGAGGTCCCTCTTTCTGACACAAAACCAGGTCAACCTGAACTGTAGTTGACAACTGCAGACGTTTTTGTACATGCTTCTGATGAACTACGTGAGTTTGCAAAGATGGCTTATCAACTCAAAGACATGGGTCTCCACGTGAAGATAATGGATAAACATGGTAACAAGTATCATAAAGTCGCGTTTGAGTATGATTCTATTTCTGACACCTATCGATTCTAACGGTCCGAGTTTTAGGGAATTTTTGAGTAGCTTAAAAGAGAGTCGGTTTCTAGATATCTGGGGATTGCCTAAAAATAGAGGCGATGATGGAGATATATGGTTTGCTTTGGTTGATTATTCGTAAGATATATGTATTATGAAAATATTTTAGATCAATATAAAACTGATATTTTTTAACAATTTACTATGTAAACTGGGTTATTATAGAGCTATTGACATTTTTCATTGCATCATGTGGACGTAGTTTCAGCTACATATAAATCAACTTCTTTGCTTACGATTGTTGATGGGTTTTCTGGTGAACAGGATTAGGGATTTAGGTAGAGAGGAAGGTGTTAGCGGTGATAATTTGCTGTACTGGCAGTTGATATTTTCAAGACATAGGGAGAATATAGGCTCGAATTTAATATTTGAATAAGCAAATGAATTTTATAATTCAAATGTTATTTTATTCCATAACAATAAGAATTACATACATTAATTATTTAAGTATGCCTGGCGATTAGTTACTTTTGGTGGAAGCTATTTCTACGTTTTATAATTAAGGTTTTGTTTACATATATTTGCATCGTTTGGTAATGCAAGCCCATGTGACTGTTTTTTCACTCGGTTTTGCATAATCAATCAAAATGGTTTTAGTAGTATTTTATTACCTATTTAAGTAGAGATAAAGATATTCTAGTATGTGTATATAGTAAGACTAGGTTAGTCCCGTGCACATGGACGGTTGCATTCAATACAACTTCCATGCAGTTCCATGTTTATAATTATGTCCTTACTTCGATACACTAACACATTAACAGTAATTAAATTTAAAATTGTTTCAAATGGAATGTTAGTTTTTTTGTAGAAGAGATTTTATAAAATAAAAAAAAAAACCATGAGCTTATTTGTATACCAGTTTCTTTCATTTTTTTTACTTTAGTAACGTTCTAGTGCATTATAATTTGAAATCATTGTATGAGTATAATTTGAAATCATCTTGCAAATTCTTGTTAAAGTTTATTATAACTTGAAAGCTAGAGTATGTCGTGCAACCTCTATAGCCTCTTCGTCCTTTAAAGATGTAAGAAGCACATTGTCATCTACCAAATCTTCAAGAGACTAAAATCCAAGATCTCCTTCCTAGATTTACTTCTCAGCAAGATTAACCTCAAATTTAGCCTCCCTCTCCCATAGAGAAGCCTCCATACTATCTCTTGTTTATGAACCTTGACCATGAAAGTTGAAACCTATAGATAAAAAGAATTTCAGATAAACTCATGCAGGATCAAGAAACAAAGATTGGGGAAGTAGGTTACTCACATAGGACAGGCGTCTAACTTAGAAATATACCTCCCGTGAGGCATATCAAGAGAAAACAAAGAAGAAAAAGCAGGGGTAGAGAAAAAACAAGCGTCCTCTCTAGACTATCCATAAGAGCGGATGTGATGTTGTCATCAGGATTAGCCGAAGTCCTTTCACCGATAGCAGGACTGTTCTATAATCATATAGAGGTATGCTTCATAGAACGCTTGCGCTTTAGAGCTTGTTGACGCTGTAAGATGCTTTTGTTATTCAGTTGGTCTGAAGAAAAGAAAGTTAGTGGGTATAATACCATTAAACCAATAAGCACAATAGACCCAACCATAATCTACAATCTTCGGTTTTTATACGTTACGACTAGCGTTTTAATGTTTGACTAGGACATGATTCCCATTTTCACCTTGGTGAAAAGAATATGGACTCGCTGAACTTTTTCTTCCAAACCAAGAATGTGTTGCAAATAGGATTTGTATTGTTTTTTATTCTCCTTAGAAAAAATAGTGTAAGTAGCAAATGTATGGAATGGGAAAGAAAATTTATCTAGGTTTGGGATGAAGAAATATAAATCAACCTGTTTTTTGGCTTTTCAAGGAGGATCAATGGGGGATGATTTAGTTACCTCAACATAGTAAAACTTATATCGCCCCTTCTTTGTACTTTTCCTAATGTTGAAAATGAATAGATGCTCCTAATTATTGGGGTTATATCATCGTTCGGCTTAAATAATTAAAGTGGCAAAAGCAATGGTGTAAGAAGAAAGAGAAATCTGAATTAAGGGAAATGTCTAGAGAACCAAGCCACCGGCGCATGGTATGGCGTATAGGAAGATATAGCCCGCACCAAATATGCTAGGAGTAATTGAGATAAACCTTATTGGTGGCATATCGATCCTCTCATGGGGTTCTGGAACCCAATTTTTTCAATTAGGGAACCTACACTATATCAGAAGTGCAAGGGCAATCTTCTATTGGATAATTTTAGTAGGTTGATGCATCAACCTCGGTTTTGAGATTATCTGTAGTAACGACTAATAAATTATAATGAGTATAATTATCTATTATTTACGAAATAATCGCTATTTGTATAAGAAAATTTAAACAATTAACTAAATTGGATTTTAAATTTGAGTTTTTAGAGTTTAATTGTAGAAATTTGGAGAAAATGGTTGTTTAATCATTAAAATGATTAAATAAAGAGCTTTAGTGAAAATATATCCAGTTGGTGGTGAAATTGAATAAATAAATTCAATAATGTGTCTTGGTTGTTAATTAAATAAAATATGTGATTTGAAGTTCAATTTGTTTTAAATAAAGTATTTGGACTTCATATTCGATATTTGGAAGGAAAAAAAATTAAAAATGGAAAATAGAATTTAGAAAACTTTATTATGTGTAAATTTTGATAAATATAAGTTTTTACAAGATTTATATGCAACTTACTGCAACAAACTGCAATATATATATATATATATATATATATACATATACATATATATATATAAAATGTTCCGGGGCATTCCTATTTTTAGCACTCTTTTAGCGCTGCTACCCGTTCATGAGCTGCACTAATCCAAATCCAACAAAAATTTATATATGTTTAGTCCACATATATATTATTGTAAATCCAACAAGAATTTATAGTGTGTAAATTGTGTTTTTCCAAGTTTAAGTAAATTGTAAATAAGATGTAACATTTTTTTGGGTAGGACGGATGTGTAGCGCGAGACTACACAGCCGATTAAAAATAAGATGTAAATTTTAAATATTTGTTGAAAATAGGTATATGAGTGTTAAAACTAATTCTTGTGTGTTTATAATTTTTTTTTTTAAACAAAGCAATTTAAATTATTTTAATATTTAGAAATGTAAATTTTTAATACAAGAAGTCAAAATGTAATGTTTGCTAAAAGAATGTAAATTTTAATACAAACTTGTTAAAATGAAGTTTAAAATGCTAAAAAAATGTTGTAGAAACCAATTATGTATTTTTAATAAGATTGTACAAGGTTGAAATATCAAATTCTTAGTTAAACAATTTAAGTAGTGAGAAAAATGGCTTGAAACAATGTTAATTGGGTTATTTAAGCTAATATAAGAATTAATCTATGATGGCTTATCCTAATTAAGCCCATCATCTAAGGAATAGATGAAGAAATGTCTGGAAACTATGTTGTATATATCTTTCTTCCTCAAATATCATTTTGTCCTCATCCTTAGTTTTCAGCAAAAAAAAGATTAATTTTTTTTCTTTTTTTTCCTTCTACACTAACAATAAAAAAACCGATTTCAACACTTGCTCCAGTTAGGTAATGTAGATTTAAAATCCACTAGTGTAAAATAATTAGACTTCAGTAGTCCAATAATGATCTGATATGGTAACTTTTTTCTAAATCAACTCATATCTTCCATTGGCTGATCCAGTTAAAGCTGTTGTAAATTTTCAAATTAGTTTTGGGTATGGGTTTGTTTTTGAAAAGAGAGAAGTAAGAAGGAAGAAGAAATGGAAAATTGATTTGTCCCATATTGTAGAATATTGAGGGGCATATCTCTATATATGTAATGAAATGAAGTATCATATCAAAAGAATGAAAAGGGAGAAACAAGGCAATGCATGAACATGACATGGATCTTGATATTTAAAAGGGAAAAAGATGGGCCTTGGGCCTTGGGCCTTGGGGCTCTTGGGGTCTCGTGATCCATTGGGCCAAGAAAAACCGCTCAGAAACCAACCGGTCGACAGGTCAAATCTCAACCGGTCGACTACTTTAGCCTCTGGTTAAAAACGGTCGACCGATGAAATTCTAGCGGTCGACCGCTTTCGGGCTTTTTTCCAGATTCGCAACGCTTTGAAGCGTTGCAAGGAGGAAAGGATGCATCTGGTCGAATTCGAATAGAAACGACTGTTGCAAATTACAGTCGCAACGCTTTGATGAACGGTCGCCTCCCTCTACATATATAAATAGGCACGGTCATAATCGTGAAAATACAATCCGAATTAAATCTTCTTCTTCCTCTAAAATTCTGCAATGCCATTAAACTGTTGCAAAACAGTTCTGTCCGAAACACTTCTGAAGTGTTTCAATTCTGAAAGTGTTGCAGAATTGCTATCTTCTTCTTACTCTTCAATTCTATATTCTAAATTGCATCATCAGTAATCAAATTTCAGAGTGTTCTTGGTTGGATCAAAATCGTACAAATTCTGAATCCGATTACGCTGTTTCAAGGCTTCGTTGAATCCTAAAGTCAATAGTTCATTAACCCGTTTGTACCTGGTGGATGTAAATATTGTCTGAAAATATGTTAGGGATTCAAGATGGTGTATGTGTCTGATAAGTTACTGTTGTCCAAGAATAACAAATTTATTAGACAGGGATATTCTTGTAATGACATGATTAAGTTGAATCTAATAAAGAAATCTTCTGCTTATATTGTTGATTCTGTTAATTTATGGCATAGTAGATTAGGACATGTTAATTATAAGTCACTTAGAAATATGCATAAATTAGGATTAATTTCTGATTGTGATTTCGAATCTATTTCTAAATGTGAAATATGTGTTCAAGCAAAAATACATCGGAAATCCTTCAAATCTGTGGAAAGGAAAACTGGTTTGCTTGATTTATTATATAGTGATGTGGGTGACTTAAAGAGTCATATCACCTGAGTCATATCACCTATGGTGGTAACCAATACTATATAACATTTATTGACGACTATTCTAGATATGCTTATGTATATCTAATGAAATCTAAAGATGAAGCCTTTGATAAATTCAAAATTTACAAAGTAGAAGTCGAAACACAATTAGGAATCAAAATTAAAGTGTTACATTTAGATCGTGGTGGTGAATATTTTTCAAATGAGTTTACTTTGTTTTGCAAAATAAATGGTATTATTCACCAATGTGCCGCCCCTTATACACCACAACAAAATGGTGTTGCTGAGAGGAAAAATAGAACTTTAGTAGAAATGGTTAACGCCATGATCATAAGTTCTAATTTACCTTACAATTTATGGGGTGATGCTATGTTATCTGCGTGTTACATTTTAAATAGAGTACCACATAAAAAGAATAATATTTCCCCGTATGAATTATGGTTTAATAGAAAACCTAACCTTACTAGACTGAAAGATTGGAGTTGTTTAGCATATGTTAGAAAACCAGACCCTAAACGACCAAAGTTAGGTAATAGAGCTTTTAAGTGTGTTTTCATAGGATATTCTCTTAATAGTATTACTTATAGATTTATGATTCTTGATACCTTGGAAGTCATAGAATCTGTAGATGTAGAATTTTTTGAAAATCAAACTATTTAGATTCCATTGAGATCATCTAGTCCAGAACGAACAGAGACAAATGATACAAATGATGATGAATATGCTCCTGCTCAAAATAGCAAGGAAGTATCAGTACCGGATGATAGTACTGAACACAGGAGAAGTAAAAGAGCAAGAATAGAGAAGGACTATGGTCCTGATTTCATAACATATCTTGTAGAAGGCAATAAGGACGAAGTCCTTAATGTAACAAGATATGTAATGAACGTCGATGATGATCCCAAAACTTATTCTTAGGCTATGAGTTCTAGAGATTCTAATTTCTGGAAAGAAGCTATCAATGATGAAATGAATTCCATAATGTTAAACCGAACTTGGGTATTAAGCGATTTACCTCCTGGTGCTAAACCTATAGGATGTAAATGGATATTCAAGAAAAAGTTGAATACAAATGGATCCATTGATAAATTTAAATTCAGATTAGTTGCTAAGGGATATAAACAAAGACAAGGAGTTGATTATTTTGATACATATGCCCCGGTGGCTCGCATATCTTTGATACGCTGTTTAATAGCACTTGCATTAATTCATAACTTGGTTATACATCAAATGGATGTAAAGACAGCTTTTCTAAATGGAGATTTAGAAGAAGAGATACACATGGAACAACGTGAAGGTTTCATAACCCCAAGCCAAGAAAAGAAAGTTTGTAAATTAGTTAAATCTCTTTATGGCCTGAAGCAAGATCCCATGCAATGGCATGAGAAGCTCGATAAAGTTGCACTATCATTTGGATTCATTGTTAATGATGCAGATAAATGTATCTATAGCAAATCGGATAACAACGGTTATATTATAATATGTTTATATGTTGATGACATGCTGATATTTTGTTCCAATATATCCGGTGTGAATGAAACTAAGAAGTTTCTATCTTCTAAATTTGATATGAAGATCTGGGAGAGGCTGATGTAATTTTAGGAATTAAAATCATTAGGAAAACGGGGGAGTTATTACTAACTCAATCTCAATACATTAAGAAGTTCCTAAAGAACTATGATCATTATATTGATAAACCAGCACCAACTCCTTTAGATCCAAGTATAAAATTAGAAAAGAACACTGGACGTACCATTTCTCAATTGGAATATTCCAGTATTATTGGAAGTCATATGTATGTTATGCATTGCACGAGACATCGCACATGCTATAAGTGTACTGTGTCGATTTACGATTAATCCAAATTTCGAACACTGGAAAGCCATTTCCAGAGTATTAGCTTATTTGAAAGGAACCATACACTATGTTTATCTTTTAAAGGATGTCCTGTTGTAATAGAAGGATATAGTGATGCAACCTGGAACAATATAGAATACAAGTCCAAGTCTACGACTAGTTGGATATTTACATTAGGAAGCACTGCTGTGTCTTGGGCTTCCAAGAAGCAGACTTGTATATATGATTCAACTATGTTATCAGAATTGATTGCATTAGCAGACACATGTAACGAAGCAGAATGGCTTAGAAATTTGTTAGTAGGAATCTCATTATGGAAGAAGCCATCTCCACCAGTCTTGATTAATTGTGATAATCAAGCAACTATATATAATGTCTCTAATAAGACATATAATGGAAAATCTAGACATGTAAGTTTAAGACATCAAATGGTGAGACAGTTACTCAAAGGTGGAGTCATAACTGTTGACTACATAGAAATGAAGAAAAACTTGGCTGACCCACTTACGAAAGGTCTTCCAAAGGATATGGTCTCTATAAATTCTAAAGAAATGGGACTAAGGTCTGTGAATGAAGATTGATCATCCTTAACAGAAACCCAACTTATGTCTTGAAAAGGATAGGCAAAGTTCAGTGGGTACCAACAAGTTAAGGAAATGATTATGGAACACTACATCAATAATCCCATAATGTTTAGTGTTGGATTCTACATGAACAAAGGATGGATAAACATCCTTAATAAGTCTAGAAACCCTAAAAGGTGTCTCGCAGAAACACCTTAAGTGACTTACCTGTATGAGTATGGAAATCAGGCCGTTTCCTAGGAAAGTAAGACTACTTTCTAAGTAGACTCATGAATCAGGATTTAAGCACATGGCCATTAACATGTTGAGCAATACAAAACACTCTAATTAAGGAATACAACATGTGTGATGATTCCGATTTTACCATTAAGGGATACTTGGTTCAAGATTCATTCACCATAGAATCTCGATAGAGCTTTGAACGGTTTACACTAAGTAAAAGTTCAAATCCAGAAGATACTTTTATTTGTGTGTCGTTTCCACGATGATGCAAAAATTGATCTTAGAACTACATAGGCATGATCCCACTTGGGTTGTAGGAAGTCACACCAGTGATTCAGCCATCCACTTTAATTATTATTTTGAAAATTGGGGGAAATTGTTGTAAATTTTCAAATTAGTTTTAGGTATGGGTTTGTCTTTGAAAAGAGAGAAGTAAAAAGGAAGAAGAAATGGAAAATTGATTTGTCCCACATTGTAGAATATTGAGGGGCATGTCTCTATATATGTAATGAAATGAAGTATCATATAAAAAGAATGAAAAGGGAGAAACAAGGCAATGCATGAACATGACATGGATCTTGATATTTAAAAGGTCAAAAGATGGGCCTTGGGCCTTGGGGCTCTTGGGGTCTTGTGATCCATTGGTCCAAGAAAAACCGCTCAGAAACCAACCAGTCGACAGGTCAAATCTCGACTGGTCGACTGTTTTAGCCTCTGGTTAAAAACGACCGACCGATGAAATTCTAGCCGTTGACCGCTTTCGGGGTTTTTTAAGATTCGCAACGCTTTAAAGCGTTGTCAGGCGGAAAGGATGCATTTGGTCGAATTCGAACAGAAACGACTATTGCAAATAACAGTCGCAACGCTTAGATGAACGGTCGCCTCCCTCTGCATATATAAATAGGCATGGTCAGAATCGTGAAAATACAATCTGAATTAAATCTTCTTCTTCCTCTAAAATTCTGCAACACCATTAAACTGTTGCAAAACAGTTCTGTCTGAAACACTTCTGAAGCGTTTCAATTTTGAAAGTGTTGCAGAATTGATATCTTCTTCTTACTCTTCAATTCTATATTCTAAATTGCATCATCAGTAATCAAATTTCAGAGTGCTTTTGGTCGGATCAAAATCGTACAAATTTTGAATCCGATTACGCTGTTTTAAGGCTTCACTGAATCCTGAAGTCAATAGTTTGTTAACCCGTTTGAACCTGGGGGGTTGAACTATTGTCTGAAAGAAATTGCTCCGCAAATCCTTGAAGTCAGAAGTACGACAATTTCTACTTCTCCAAAAGCGTCTCAAGCCACAAAATCCCCAACAGACGCTATGTACACACCTATGCTAAGCATATTCGTTGTAAGATGTTGGTAGGTGATGTTATGTGACGACTATCGGATCAAGCTTATCATCTCTAATACGGCTGAGATTATTATACAAACCATGAATAAGGATGTTTGGAGGACAATAATTTTGGTTTAGTCCTACACCGTAGGCTTCAATGAAAGAAGACACAAAATAGACTATAAAACAAAAGCATTGAGCAACGTTTGAAGGCATCTTTGCGCTTGGGGCAATGACGCAGCTAATGAGGTCTAATCGAGGCGCGTCAATTGCTGGTTGAAAACTATTTCCAAACCCCCTTTTTGGTTTTTGGTTCAGCTTAAAGCCATTTAGAATTTCTGGAAGGGCTCCCTCTAATCCAGGGTATAGCCCTACAATCTTTAAGCTTAAGGTTTTTCAGTAGTATATAAGAATTTAGTTACAATTTAGCTGGTTCATTGCTAATCCACCACTGAATTAAATAATGTCTGCCTTTACGTTATCTTTGTATCTCCCAGCCTGTAAATGTTGCCAGAAAAGGGATAGATTCATAATACTGGACATTCACCCATACACGGGCCATGGTTCATTTGGGCAATAGCACCATTCTATTTTCAAGTTGAACATACTAAGGATGCGCAGGAATTTTCGCAACATAAGACATACATCATAATATTTTGACAAGCACGATCACTTATCATCCTAGAACCTCGTATGGTTTTTCAGCTTCAAGACCAACAGTTTGCATGGCTACTGGAGCCCATCGTACCAATGCAGGCCACATCGTTAACTTTGCATACCCTAAAAAAAAAAAAAAAAAAAAAAAAAAAAAAAAAAAAAAAAAGATCAAATAAATGAAAGAAAATTTCAGAAAAATGCTAATTTGTTTGTATATTAATATTTGTTGATCTACAAATTTCAAACAACATACTAAATACATATTACAGGAAAGAAGATTCGGCTAGTAAGGCTTTAACAGTCGTAGTAAAAGTATGGTTCCAGAGGATTTAATTTTGTGCTATAGTCTCCTCTTAAAGCAGCTACTTGAGATGGTAAAGCTTCAGTTCGAGTGCTTAATTTGACTTTCATGTCCTTATGATTTATTTCTGTTTACAAATTAATTTGTTTAGACTAAATGCACTGTAGATTAATATGATATGTGTAGAGTTGCAGCGTTGTATTATATTTGTTAAGTTTACTTTCATCTGTAAGTTTGTTTAGTTTTCCCGTTTCCAGACTTCTGTATTTTCTTTTTGGTTGTTGGGCTTATTTGGTAATAGCCCATTTATGTTTGTAAATAAGGGGAGACCAGTACTTTGTTTCAGCGTTCGACTGAATAATGAAAATCGTTTTCTTACTTTACTCTTTTCAATATGGAATTGCAGTACCAATCGACTTTGTTATTGTTATTGGTTCGATTAATATGACATGGGATTCTCTTCATGTAATTTGTTAGGTTTTGGACTTGATTAGCAAAGGAAACTTTTACTATTTTCATTTGCTAAAGTTTATAATAAAACGTCAAAGTTATAACTTGACCACATTCTATTTTATACCAAATTTCTACAACGTCACACTAATAATTGACATAATAACAATATTCCATTTCTTTTAACAATTTGTACGCTAATTCGAACATCAAATTCAACTAGTCTTCTGTATTTAATTGGTACAATTCTTTGAGATTTGTATTTAATTAGTACAACTTTTTAACTTAGTACTGTATAACAATAAACACACTTAATAACACGCAAATGTCTTATCATGCTACACGCGTTTAAACGGCATTTTAAATTTTGAATTAAATTATCTATTAATTACGAGTGTGCTGCATTGAAAAATTAAGATAACTGCAAGATTTCTATTGATCAATTAATTAGACTGCTTAATCGTTATTTTCAGAAAAAATCTTTAATGCCAAAAGAAAATATTGTTGCCAGCTTTGAAAATCAGGTCACACTAATAATTGACATGAAAATAGAGTAGCTCTGTCGAGTACTTCACTTAAAAGTGATTTCCTATGCCAAGTCAACATTCTCTTGCGTTTATTTATACCAGAAATGAGAAACACGTAGTCTAAATAATCTACTGAAGAAAACGTGTGAATCTGATTACGAATTGGAGAGGGTTTTGCTCTAATTTACTTTTCTGGAGTTAATGATTTTCTTTTCGGAACTTTCCTGATATGGAAAAGATTTTATTTTAGGCAAATTTCTCATCCGCAACTCTATATATATACATCAGCACGTTGTCTTCTGCCCTTAGGAAATTGCGCACTCTCTATCCGTCTGTGAGATAAAACCATGGCCGAAAACTTCACCAAAAATCGATTAGGTGGCGATGAAGAAGAAAAGACCTTACCACTGCCTTTCAACCGTTCGTACAAGAAGCTTTCCTCTTATAAGGGCGGACGATGGCTTGAGACATGGATCAAGATGGGGGTGAGGCGGCCAGTGCTGCATTTAAGAAGGAAGGATCTGACTATTTGCGGCACAAAACCTGATCAACTTGAGCTGCAGTTGACAAGTGCTGACGTTTTTGTACATGCTTCTGATGAACTACGCGAGTTAGCAAAGATGGCTTCTGATCAACTTAAAGACACGGGTCTGGATGTGAAGATAATGGATAAGCATGGTAACAAGTATCATAAAGTCATGTTTGAGTATGTTTCCGTTTCTGACACCTATCGATTCAGCAGTCCGAGTTTTGGCAAATTTCTGAGTAGCTTGAAAGAGAGTCGGTTTCTAGATATCTGGGGATTGCCTAAAAATAGAGGCGATGATGGAGTTATATGGTTCGCTTTGGTCGATTATTCGTAAGATGAAATTATATGTATTATGAGAATTGCTGTTTTTATTTCTTCATTTGTTTCTTAAGATGAATTTATAGGTATTATGGAAATATTTTCAGTATCTGTAGGCTTTTGATGGTTATGCAAAAAATAATTCAAGTTTGATGGTTATTTTCAATATGCCTAAAAATATTTCTTCGTTTGTTTTTATTTTCAGTATCATCACCATTGAATAAAAGAACCTGTAGGCTTTTGATGGTTATGCAAAAAATAATTCAATTTTGAAAATCATATTCTGTAAGGAACGTTTAACTGCCTTGACATTTTCCATCGCATCATGTTGATGCAGTTTCAACTACATCATAGTGACGCACTTAAGTCTGCATCATGGTAGAAGGCCCATGTAAATCAACTTCTTTGTTCATGATTGTTGATGGGTTTTCTGGTGAACGGCTTAGGGATTTAGATGGAGAAGGAGTTAGCAGTGATAATTTGTTGTATAGGCAGCGGATATTTGCAACATATGAGGAGGATATAGGCGAGAATTTGATATTTGAATAAGCAAATGAACTTTATAATTCAAGATTGAGATTTTAGTTGCGAGAACAAGGTTAACTAAAGGTATAACAAAGCAGGTAACAAAAACTAACGTGAACCTAAGTGCAAAAAAGGAAAATAATCAAAGAATTTACTACATAATGACAACAGAACAAAAGCACTAATGAATAATGGAGTTAAACTAAAAAAAGGAAAGTAAATTGTATTCAAGTCCCGGTTACTAAAAAACATGGGCATCTATAATTATACATTTCCTACCTGAAACCACCTGGACACAATTAATAAGGACCTACCGATGTACAAGCCTGTATAAGACTGCAAACTACCACATACAAGTAAATGATCGAGTACACCAAATATATCTTCCAAGTGTATCAACTTTGCACATGCACATTTGCTCAGACGTGCACATATTGATACGCCTGTTTACTCCCTCTTCACTACCCCAGACTTCAGTCAATTCCGCACCTGACTCCATCCTGTCACCTCCAACGACTGATTCTAATGAACTTTGATCTTCCTGTAATGAACTTGGCCTGAGTTTTAAGTTCTTCCTTACCCTCGGCAATATACAAAGAAGCCTTCTTTCTTCAACACCATGGCAACCAAGGCCTGGTTATTACATCTCCCTTCTCCTACAAGAACTGATTTTGTTCCAAGGTCCAAGGAAGGAAATATACCGATCATTGGCCAATAGTCCTCCCATGTTGGTTCTTCTTCAGTTTTTCTTTCCATTTCATTAAGAATGCTTGGTTTTTTTGCCTGCTAGGTTCGATACTCGGTTAAGTGGGCCAAATCCATGGCGATCTGGCACTTTGTTTTTTCTCTTGCAACTTCTGTCCATACCACTTGTTTCCTCTTCAAGATGGTAGACTTCTCTTGTACAGTGAGCATGATTCTATTTCTATATTATTCTTCTAGCTTTAATTTGGTTGAATTCTGACTATCCAAGTTATAGTCCTAAATTTCTAGCTTATTGTCTGATCATTAAACATATGGCTTGGTTCAACTTCAATGGCAGGATAACTCATTAGATGTTCACCGTTGTCGATTAGGTCCATTGAGTTAAGCATATGTATTTGAATGCGATTAGCATGCCATTATTAACACAGCTGGCAAGACATAGGCTATTAATATAAAATGGATTATGATTGATTATGTTATTAATGATTGAAATGATATCACATGGCTGCAAAATGGATCCGATTTAGGTTCCATTTTAGGAGGTGGTTTTTGGATTTCAAAAATCCAACCCTGAGCCTGGACTACCCTCGTCACCATCAATTATAAATTCTCAGAAGTATGTAAATGCTATATGTGAACAGTTTTGAACCTTGGTGTCTATGCTATCCCAGCACAATCAATTGACACAAACTATTCGCCACCATCAAAGTACTTTGCATTTTCTTCAATCCAAATCCGGTACAGTGAATTCTTGCCTCTTCCATCATTCATTCAAAGCTACCTAAAACGTGTCAACATGGCTCCCATCCAGTTATTGTCGGATGTTTATACTTACATCACGCACTGGGCAGTCAGCTCACAAAGTTAGCATCTCATCTATATGGTAAGGCTTACTGGAAGTGGTGATGTTGAAAACTGATGCAGCCAACTGAAACTGGCTAGGCATGGTTTTTAGGGTCACAGCCACAACTCTCAAATGAAAATGTGAGAATCTTGGATGATAGAGGTATCCAAGTGATGAGAATTATCTGATGGACAATCTATCTTTAGATAGATTTGCTGAAATTCAAATGATTGGATCGTTTCTAGATGCAGTTATCACAATTGCTCTGATACCATATGCGAAACAGAGTTGTAATGTGAGAACTTTTGTATTGTAATCAGAATGATGATTTGTACAGGAGTTACATATATGTATACAGAGAGATAGCCGATATGGGCTTTGTAATAATTCAGACGTTCATACTTCATACTGAACGTATTGGGCTAAGCCTACTTGTATTGTAAAATAACAAAGATGCATGGTATCAATGTAACTTAATACACTTCATAAGCACTGCTTCAAAGAACGTAGTTACTAGACCTATAATCATGGCGAAACGTGGTTCAACTACCAGGGAATTTATTATGCAGTTTGAGCTTTTGATGAGGAAGCATCAAACTTAACCAATTTTCGAGCCAAACTTTTTCTAAAAAGAAGAAAATAATTGAAAACTTTTCCCCAATTTTTACAAAAGATATTGAGGATCTTAACATCACTGAGGGCTCAAAAGCTATAGATTTTGAACTAACTCCTTCGACTGACCTTAGCTGCAAAGACTCTTCTTCAGTATTACATAGCAATTTGAAGCAAATGAAGAAGAGCTAAGACTAATTGCTTCTCCTTCCATGCCATGATCATCAGTGACACTAACGGCTACATCTACGGATAAGTTTTAAGAACTTGTATAAACTACTCTTCAGTCTGCCTCATTCATTCAAGAGTTCGACTCTAATGTCCCTCTTACTTCAATTCGCTAACTCGATATTATCCAAAGCATCCTAATAGTACGTTATTTTTTGATGTCACTTTAATCCTTTCTTTTTTGTAATTATAGATTTTAAATTGATTTTGCTTTCATACTAGGTAACCAAGTGGGATTTTTATGTCCAAGGCAGCACTCCAGAAGTGGCAAAGCATAAATAAGAAGGTGGCTTCTCTTAAATCTGCTTAACCTTTTAGCCGTTAAAGATGCTTTGGTCAAGGAGTATGGAAGGGAGAAAGAGAAGTCCGCCTATGCACGTAGAACATGGACAAAGCCATAAAGTTAAGGTGAAGTATAAAGTTCAATTTAAAGCTGTTAATGGAAAATGTGCTTATGTAGATTCTACTTTTGGTTGCAACCAAAGGGAAACTTGAAAAGAAGGGATAATTATTGGAAACTTCAACCAAAGTGACTAAAGAGGCAAAGCAGAAGTTAGCCCGCTTCCTAGACAAATATGTAGAGGCTATTATAGAGAGATCCCTAGAGAAAGTCATCTATGTTTCCAGTTGTTACAACATTGAGATATGTCCAAATTTTGACTTTACTCTTTTGACGGAGAACGAAGAATACAAGAGAAGATTTCAGTCTATGCTTCCTAGAATAGAAGATTTAGGAACTGGTTTGGACGCTGCATCTCCCTTCGCTATTTGTGATCCCCCAATGGGCGAGGAAATGGACTCTGATGATGAGGAGGATGCAGAAGAAGAGGGCAACGTTAAAGGAGATGATAGGAGAGATGATGATAACGATAAAGATGATAATGACAAAAAATGGTGATGTAGTGTATGGCTGTCACTAACCAAGCCCTTCTCACGATGGTAGTGGTGGAGATACTGAGAAAGAATCTCCATTAGCACATGACAAGGTAAAGGGAACTAGCACTCCTCAAACAAATTGTCTGCAATGAAGTAGACCCTCCCATGAAAGCAAAAGGAAGAGTAAATATCTCAAATGGTAATCTCTACACCCTAGGTAAGACACTTATTGTTTAAGTGTTTCTGGATATTTTATTTTAAGGATAGTTTATAAGTTTGTGTATTATTTCCATTAGACTAAGATTAAATCCAAATATACACATGAATTTCTTCTTTAGGAAGAATAACCGAAGACAGATAAATTTATAAAGAGTTTGATAAGAAAGTGAAAAGTTTAATGAAATATTGAAAAAGTATAGAAAGGTTCTTTTTTATACTGCTCATCTAAGATATCATAACAATAAGAATGTAGCCCCTAGGATGAGGAAGATGTTCCTTCACAATAAGAAAGCCCTAGAGTAAAATGCAAAACTAATGAAATTATCTCTAATGCTGATTGAGGATAGGAGGTTACATGAAGAAGCTTTATATAAAGAATATAGTAACACTTCCTACACTAGTTGCTCATATTGGGAAATGAGTGTGGCAGCTCACTCAGATGCTATCATAGGAGATATATAGACGAGTTCAACGAAGAGGACCCTCCTATTGGCAGTTGTTCGAAACGTCCCTGGGTTAAGACTATTCCCCTCGTTTGACCGCCCCGTTCTAAAGGAAAACTTAAGATATTATAAGGAAAAGTTCGTTTTCAAATTATATAAAAGAACTGTTTTGTATGAATCCAAAGTTTAAACAGGTAAATTTCACTTTGGGGTGTGTGTGTGTGTGTGTGTGTGTGTGTATACATATATATATATATATATATATATATATATATATATATATATATATATATGTTTTGAAATGATGTTTGCACTTTTAACAATATGTTATGTTTTACGCTTATGGCACGGATTTATGACAGGATAAGTGGTCATATTTATGTTTCACTCTTAACTAAATATGTGAGGCCCAGGAAAAAGTTTAAGGAAAATCCTAAGACCTTTGAAGTTTCCAAGTTAGCAAAATATTGCTTTCTTAGAGATCTCTAGGAAATTCATACATGGCCTCCCACTCTCAACCCTAAATTTTAGGAGATTGGAATGAAAAATGAACCATTAGAGCTTGAAATTTACATGCAAATCAACTCTATGAACAACCTACTCCCCCTATTTTGAGTTTTGACTGTTAAGGATCTCCTCTTGTGTACACCTTAGATGGAATAGAAGTTCCTTTTGATAATTTGTTTAGAAGGAGCCGTAAGACATTTAGGAAAGTGAAAAACAAAATTTTGAAGTTGTACTGATATCTCCTTGTAACTTGAAAATTTAGCATAATCAGTAAAAACCTTTCATTTTTTTTGAAATTAAGTTTCTTGTTATGTTTTAGAGAGAAGTAGATATCCCTAACCGTCAAAGAACAAATCGCTCTCCCTCACCTCAACTTAATTAAGGGAAGGCTTGATGTAACAGCCTAAACCAAAAATTCCAGTATGTAAAAATTTCTAGAAATTTTGAATATGTTAGTTCAGTCCAATACAGATATTTAAGTATGATAAATACACATATATATATATATATATATATATATATATATATATATGTATGTATGCATAAATATATACATAATAATACATAGCTTATAAATGGTATGTGTACAAATTCTAGAATAAGAAAAATGGCTTAAAGTGATAGGGACATGTGTCATCAAATGAAAGGAACACATGTCTCATAAGTAAATAAGGTTAAGACACATACACACATTAGGTGTCCATGTGTAGAAACCTCTTTATACACATAAGAGGGCATGTGTCTACATCCTAAAGAATTCATGAAGACGTAGTGGACAAATGTCTGAAACTAAATTACCAAATTAACCTTGAAAACTACTATATAAAGGGTGTAAAGGTTCACTTCATTTCATACATTTTGAAAACAAAAAATAAAATAAGATAAAGAGGAGAAGCTTAGAAGAAGGCAAGAGGATAAGTACAAGATCAAGATACAAGTTTAAGGTGAGGAGAACTATTTAAGTTCATGTATTCATTTCATATTTCAAAGAAAAGTTGAGAATTTTATGAACGAATGTTCGGATGTGAACCCCTGAAAATGACGTTCGGTATTATGGGCATAACTTTTGCAATTTTTAATGAAATTTCGACTTCTCTATCAATTTGGAAAGCTAATTCAAAGGGCTACAACTTTGTCTTCGGCCACCTTTACTAATTCGGTCGTTTTCATACTCGAAAACTGGATGCAAAGTAAGGTAAAAATCAGTCCGAATTAGACATGTAAAAAACGCCTTGTATTGTTTTGAGCCATTATAGACTAACCAGAACTTTCCATAGCACGGCCGAAATGCTGTAGATAGCTGTTTTGAGCCTAAAACCATTCGAAACTTGTCCTAACACTTTTAAAACGCTGCATTTTTAATTTTATGATGCTGAGACTTTTTATAGTACTTTTTAAATGTTACCTTTTCTTTGTTTCAAGTAGTTTCGAGGTTCTTCTTAACATAGATTGGAATAATTTGAGATAGTTTGGTTTTGTCTTAAACCCTTTAAAATGATGAATTTAAAAGTAGGAGATTTGCCTATTACCAATATAACACCCTAATTGTTGCGCGAATACACATATATTATTAAAGTATCTTTCAAAATGAATGACTGGAACGTTCTAAGGTGACAGAGAGGATATTGTCTAGGCTTAAGTTTGGAAAATATAGTTTCCTGCTCTCCCTGACTATCCCTAACTGATCCGACGAATGGGAAGGTTAATTCAAATTTAATTTGAAATTATTTGAATTTAGAAAATAATTTAGAACTTTATTCAATACTAAAGAAAAGTAATTTAAGATTGCTTTTGAGAATCACTTTCTTGATTATATTTCTTCGATGGGGTGCGGTATAAGACAATAGATCTTGGGTAGTGCACTATTACTCTATGTTGGTATCGAGCCGAGTAGAGTACATCCTATTTGATGACGGGATGCCGACCGCAATGGGATAATATATTCTAACATCTAACCAAGTTGAGGATGTGGTTCAGATTTATAACTATAAATTGGATAAATTGTGAGTTTTGATGAAAGGAAGTTTTCATAAATTTGTTTGATTTAGCATTTCGAAGTCTTCCTTGATTTTTGTTTTAAAACTTGGATTGATGAAACCTTCAAAGTAAAGATTCATGATGAAACTATAATACAACCCATTAAGAAATGATGTGAAAACTAAGCTTAAATAGCTATCTCGCTGGGTCTGTGTTGCTCATGATGCTGCACTTAAAACTTTTCAGGTTTAGATGGTTAGTTGGATACTTTGAAGTGAAGACTTACATTATGTAGATTATCTCGTTATGTATTCCTATGTTTAATTATTAGAGTCGTGAACCTTTGTAACCATATTTCATGATGGAATGATTGTATAATAGCTCTTCCGTTTAAAATCATGTACTAAGAATGATTTTATGTTCCGACAAGTTTATGTTGAGTTGTGATATTGTTCTATTAACACCATTTTATATGTAGCATCACCGCTTCTGAATAAATATATCAGAGTAGGGGTGTTACAAAGTTGGTATCAGAGCCAAGGTTTATAGGGTGCTTTTAGAAAATTTATAGTATCACAATTTAATTTGTCGGAATAGGAAGTTTATACAATTATTGACATCTTTTTGACTATTTGCTGCTATAAGTTATGGCTAGCAACAGAACTTGGTGTACGGGGGATACATGGGGTGGTGTTAAGTGCACCACCACACCAAACGAACGGCTAGTTGCTGCAAGTCGCACAATAGAGAAGCATGTACTTAAGAGGAGAGCAAGGACGATTCTCCTTGATGAGATATATGAAGTTTATAATAGGGCTAACGATTATGAAGACGGTCTAAAAAGAGATTTTTTTTCTTTACCGTCTGCGCCAGAAGATGAAACCCTTTGCAATGGCGATTAAGCTGGCAGAACGTACTAACTATGGAGATGCTTTAGAATTTCTAAGGCAATAAGGGGCATTACCACCACAAGGAGGGAATATAAGACGTAAACGACTTCCAAATAAAATAGTGGAACAATATAATGAAGAATAGTCTGAGACAGTTGGCTCAATTGATTACTCTCAAGAAGTCACTGGACCTTCTCGAGCAGTAAAGGAGGAAACTGGCCCTTCTTCATCAAAGGAAATAATAGTGATAGATTAAGAATGAAATAGGAAGTTAAGTATTAGATAGTATATCAAGTAGTATGGATGACTATCTATAGTTTGGGAAGGTTGTGGATGAACAACCAAAATTTGTTTGTAAATAAGGGTTATAAGTAATATAATATGTTTGTGTGTTCATGACTTGAGTATGTTATTAGATATTCTTTATAACGAAAGGTGTATTTCATCCGTGACCATAACAAGATATTTTTATTGAAGGTCATGGGAAATCAAAATAACTCAACAGCTCAAAGTCAAGAGGCTCAGTCCTCCACACAAACAAATGCTATGGAACTGTTTGCATCTTTCATCAAGCAGACGGAGTAAGTTTCTTCAACAAATCACCTTCTAAGCCGTTTTAAAAGTTTGAAACCAGACAAATTTGTTGGAGGTGCAGATCCAGTTAAGGCAGAGCAATGGATTCAACATCTAGAGGATATATTTGAAGATTTGGAATGTAAAGAAGTTGATAAGAGGAAGTTGGTTGTCTTTCAGTTATCAGAGGAAGCTCGAAATTGATGGGAGCTAGTTCGAACAACAACTAGTCCGGTCGAGATGGAACCGATGACATGGGAAGAATTCAAGGTGAAGTTTTTGGATAAGTATTTCCCAGAGAATGAGAGAGAGAGAAGATGGAGACAAAATTTCAAAATCTTACTCAAGAAGGTATGTCCGTAGCCCAATATCAAAATAAGTTTGAAGCACTATCCCGATTCGGAAATCACTTAATTGATACACCTGAAAAGTGTGCTAGACGATTTGCGAAGGGGTTAATTCCTCCCATAAGAAGACATGTTATTGGAGATAGACGTAAAATTTATGAGATGATAGTAGCTGAAGCTTTAAATCTAGAAGAAGACTATCTTCAGTTCCAGCAAGAAAGGAAGGTTTCAAATAAAAGGAAACCAAGCAATCTTTCTGACAATCAAAAGAAACCATATGAGAAAAAGAAGAAACTAAATGAAGGAAGAAAAGGACCAATGGGACAGGAAAAGGAGCCTGATAAAGTAAAGAGATGTTTCCGGTGCAATGAGACTTGACACATTTATCCGAATTGCACAAAGCCGATTGTGTGTTACAATTGTAATGAACCTGGGCACATTAGTCGAAATTGCAAGAAGCCAAGGAAGGACAAAAAGGGACAACAAGGACGAGTGTATGCAGTTGTTTCTGAACAAGCTCAAGTAGAAGATACTGTGTTTATTTTTGACTTTCAAGCAAGAATTTTATTCGATGCTGGTGCCACACATTCTCTAATATCCAAAATATTTGGTACTAAGATAGGATTATTTATTGAACAACTATCAAATCCTTTGATAGTATATAGCGTAGTAGGAAGGAGAACTAAACTTGAGAAAGTATGTAGGAACTGTATCCTTAACTTTAACGGTAAGGATATGGTGGCTAATTTAATTATCTTTCCAATGGAACACTTTGATATCATCCTTGGGATGGATTGGCTTACAGAATATCAAGCTATCTTAAATTGTCACAACAAAACTATAAGTTTGACAATTCGGGAACATGAAACCTTTGTTTACTCATGTGATAAAGTTGAAGACGCTTTTATATCTAGATATATTGCTCATATCAATATTGAGGATAAGGGTCCAATTGATTTTAAAGAAGTTTTTCAAGAAGTACCAGGATTACCACCAAAAAGAGAAATTGATTTTTGCATCGACTTAATACCTGGTACAACTCCTATTGCTAAAGCAACATATCGTATGTCTCCTACTGAAAATAAAGAATTAAAGAGACAAATTAAGATGGAGGATCAAGGATTTATTAGACCTAGTAAATCCCCTTGGGGAGCACCAGTGTTGTTTGTAAAGAAGCACGATGGGACGTTTCGTTTATGCCTAGATTATCGAGAGCTTAATAAGGTAACAATTAAGAGCAAATATCCATTACCTTGGATCGATGATTTATTTGATCAACTCCAAGGAGCTACTGTATTTTCGAAAATTGACTTAAGGTCTGGGTATCATCAATTAAGAATAAAGGAAGAAGATATTCCAAAGACAGCTTTCCAAACACGATACAGGCACTACGAATTCTTGGTGATGCCTTTTGGCCATACCAACGCCCCAGCAGTATTCATGGATCTAATGAATCATGTGTTCCGTCCATATCTTGATCATTTTGTTATTGTATTTATTGATGATATCCTTATCTATTCTAAGATAAAGGAGGAACATGAATTCCATTTGCGTTTATGTCTCCAAACACTAAGAGAGCATCAGCTATATGCGAAATTTAGTAAATGTGAATTCTGGTTGGAGGAAGTAAAAATTTTTGGACATGTTGTCTCAAAGAATGGAATAGAAGTAGACACATCAAAGGTTGAGGCGGTGTTGAAATGGAATCCTCCGACAACACCAACAGAAGTTTGAAGTTTTCTAGGATTAGCTGGTTACTACCGAAGATTTATTCAAGATTTCTCAAAGATAGCATCTCCATTAACAAAACTAACTCGTACGGAAACTAAGTTTATTTGGGATGAAAAATGTAAGATAGCATTTGAAACCTTAAAGAAAAGATTGACAGAGGCACCAATTTTGTCTTTGCCAAGAAGTGGAGTCCCATATAAAGTATATTCTGATGCATGCGGACAAGGATTAGGATGTGTACTAATGCAGGATGACAAAGTTATTGCTTATGGCTCTCGTCAATTAAAGCCCCATGAAGCTAATTATCCAACTCATGACTTAGAATTGGCTACAATTGTGTTTGCCTTAAAAATTTGGAGACATTATCTTTATAGAGAACAATTCCATGTTTACTCTGACCGTAAGAGTTTAAAATATTTGTTCTCTCAAAAAGAATTAAATATGAGACAAAGAAGGTGGATGGAATTCACAAAAGATTATGATTTTACATTACATTACATTATCATCCAGGAAAGTCAAATATAGTTGATGATGCATTAAGTCGAAAAAGCTATGGCGTAATAGCTCATTTAATGATAAGAGAATGGAGAGCTCTAGAGACTCTTGCTGAGATGAATGCTTGCACAAGGATGGTTAATGGATCCATGATTAACAAAGTAGCACTTCTGTGTAATTTTATTATTCAGGCAACTTTGATAAATAGAATATTGAAAGCTCAAGAAGATGATCAGGAATTAAAAGAGTTATTTATGAAAGTGAAGGATAAGGAACCCATGGATTGGAAAACTGATAAAGATGGCGGTTATAGACTCAAGAATCGACTTTGTGTTCCAAATCAAACTGAACTGAAAAATGAAATTCTTAGTGAAGCACATCGTTCAAGGCTAATGGTGCATCCACAAAGTACAAAAATGTTTAAGGATCTTAAGCGTCAATTTTGGTGGAACGGAATGAAGAAGGACATTGCTGAATTTGTGGCAAAATGTCTTATGTGCCAACAAATTAAAGAAGAGCAGCAACGACCGACAGGACTTCTGCAACCACTTCCTATTGCTGAATGGAAATGGGAGCATATGACAATGGATTTTATCACTGGTTTACCAATGACAAAACAAGGTCATGATGCAATATGGGTAGTGGTGGATCGCTTGACAAAGTCAGCACATTTTATACCTAACAACATGTCCTACTCAATGGAGAAATTGAGTAGACTCTATTTGAAAGAAATTGTTCGACTACATGGTATACCTGTTACCATAGTTTCAGATAGAGATTCACGATTCACTTCAAGGTTTTGGAGAAGTCTTCAAAAAGCACTAGGGACATCACTAAACCTGAGCACAGCCTTTCATCCTCAAACAGATGGAGTAAACCAAATCATAGAAGATATGTCAAGATCTTGTATAATGGAATTTGAAATCACACGGGAAACTCGAATACCATTAATCGAATTTGCAAATAACAACAGTTATCACGCAAGCATTGGTATGGTCCTATATGAAGCTTTGTATGGAAGGCCTTGTCGTTCGCCAGTATGTTGGGCAGAAGTTGGAGATCGTGAGCTTCTTGGTCCAGACCAAGTAAAGGAAACAACTGAGAAGATTTCCATTATAAGAGAAAGATTGCAAGCAGCCCAAAGTAGGCAAAAGAGTTATGCAGATCATAGAAGAAAGGATTTGGAATTCGAAGCAGGAGATCAAGTCATTCTTAAAGTTTCTCCGGTACGAGGGGTAATGCGATTTGGAAAGAAGAAGGCAAAACTATCACCAAGATTTATCGGACCATTTCATATTACCAGGAAAATTAGGAAAGTTGGATACGAACTCGATTTACCTGAAAAAATATCAGATATACATAATGTGTTTCACATATCAATGCTACGAAAGTATATTTCTGACCCGTCTCATGTGATTGATTTAAGCGGCATTGAAGTTAAAAAAGGGACCAAGTACATTGAAAGACCCATTCGAATTCTTGACAGAAAAGTTAAGAAACTAAGAATAAAAGAAATTCCCTTAGTAAAAGTTCAATGGAACCATCATAACGAAGACAAAGCATCATGGGAAGTGGAGTCAGAAATTCGTAAAGATTATCCAGAATTGTTTGAAGCTTGGATTTCTAGGACGAAATCTTTTTCTAAGGGTGGTAGAGTGTAACAACCTAACCCAAAAATCCCGGTATGTAAAAGTTTCTAGAAATTTTGAATATGTCAGTTCAGTCCAATACAGATATTTAAGTATGATAAATATATATATATATATATATATATATATATATATATATATATATATCTGTATGTATGATATATGTATGCATAAATATATACATAATACATAGTTTATAAAAGGTATGTGTACAAATTCTAGAATAGGAAAAATGGCTTAAAGTGATAGGGACATGTGTCATCAAATGAAAGGAACACATGTCTCATAAGTAAATAAGGTTAAGACACATACACACATTAGGTTTCCATGTGTAGAAACCACTTAAGACACATAAGAGGGCATGTGTCTAAATCCTAAAGAATGCATGAAGATGTAGTGGACAAGTGTCCAAAACTAAATTACCAAATTAACCTTGAAAACAACTATATAAAGGGTGTAAAGGTTCACTTCATTTCATACATTTTGAAAACAAAAAATAAAATAAGATAAAGAGGAGAAGCTTAGGAGAAGGCAAGAGGATAAGTACAAGATCAAGATACAAGTATAAGGTGAGAAAAACTATTTAAGTTCATGTATTCATTTCATATTTTGAAGAAAAGTTGAGAATTTTATGAATGAATGTTTGGATGTGAACCCCCGAAAATGACGTTCGATATTTTGGGCATAGCTTTTGCAACTCTTAATAAAATTTCGACTTCTCTATCAATTTGGAAAGCTAATTCAAAGAGCTACAACTTTGTCTTCGGCCACCTTTACTAGTTCGGTCGTTTTCATACTCGAAAACTGGATGCAAAGTAAAGTAAAAATAAGCCCGAATTAGACAAGTTAAAAACGCCTTGTATTGTTGAATTTTATTTATTGAATAGATAAATAATTTTAATGGTTTCTTTTTATGATAATTAAATAGACAAAGATAGCTTCTTTCTGTAAAAAAATTGGAGTCAAAATCTATTTTTATCATAGAGAAACAGTGTCAAACATTTTACCCAAAAACTGGAAAAAAAAAACTGATTTTTCGAAACTTGAAACACTTAGGAAATTTGAAACGCTTTCTGAATGTTCCTAACGCAGAACTGTATCAAAACAGAACTTTCTATAGCACATCTGAAGTGCTATCTTTTCACTGAATTGATTATAAAGCCTTGAACACAACCAGAAGAACTCTTTTTATAGCGCGCAGAAACGCTGTAGTAGCTGAATTTAGTCTAAAACCATTATAGACTAACCAGAACTTTCCATAGCACGGCTGAAACGCTGTAAATAGCTGTTTTGAGCCTAAAACCGTACGAAACTTGTCCTAACACTTTTTAAACGCTGCAGTTTTTATTTTATGATGCTGAAACTTTTAATAGTACTTTTTAAATGTTACATTTTCTTTGTTTCAAGTAGTTTCGAGGTTCTTCTTAACATAGATTGGAATAATTTGTGATAGTTTGGTTTTGTCTTAAACCCTTTAAAGGCATGAATTTAAAAGTAGGAGATTTTCCTATTACCAATGTAACAGTCTAATTGTTGCGCGAATACACATATATTATTAAAGTATCTTTCAAAATGAATGACTGGAACGTTCTAAGGTGACGGAGAGGATGGTGTCTAGGCTTGAGTTTGGAAAATATAGTTTCCTGCTCTTCCTGACTATCCCTAACTGATTCGACGAACGGGAAGGTTAATTCAAATTTAATTTGAAATTATTTGAGTTTAAAAAATAATTTAGAACTTTATTCAATACTAAAAAAAGTAATTTAAGATTACTTTTGAGAATCACTTTCTTGATTATATTTCTTCGATGGGGTGCGGTATAAGACAATAGGTCTTGGGTAATGCACTATTACTCTATGTTGGTATCGAACCGAGTAGAGTACATCCTAGTTGATAATGGGATGCCAACCGCAATGGGATAATATATTCTAACATCTAACCAAGTTGAGGATGTGGTTCAGATTTATAACTATAAATTGGATAAATTATGAGTTTTGATGAAAGGAAATTTTCATAAATTTGTTTGATTTAGCATTTCGAAGTCTTCCTTGATTTTTGTTTTAAAACTTGGATTGATGAAACCTTTGAAGTAAAGAGTCATGATGAAACTATAATACAACCCATTAACAAATGATGTGAAAACTAATCTTAAATAGCTATCTCACTGGGTCTGTTTTGCTCATGATGCTACACTTAAAACTTTTCAGGTTTAGATGGTTAGTTGGATGCTTTGAAGTGAAGACTTACATTATGTAGATTATCTCGTTATGTATTCCTATGTTTAATTATTAGAGTCGTGAACCTTTGTAACCATATTTTATGATGGAATGATTGTATAATAGTTCTTCCGTTTAAAATCATGTGCTAAGAGTGATTTTATGTCCCGACAAGTTTATGTTTAGTTGTGATATTGTTCTATTAGCACCATTTTATATGTAGCATCACCGCTTCTGAATAAATATATCAGAGTGGAGGTGTTACACTTGAGGTCGGGGTGTATAAGACCAAACAATCCCTGAAGCGTTTTCCAGATAACCTAGAAACACAAATTTGGCAAGACAATTTCTATTAGCAGAAAGCTCAAGAAGATGAGCTTAAGAAGTCATGCAATAATTTGGATAAACAAGTCAAAGCTAGGATACCCAAATTATTGAGTTATCATGAAAAGTAGAAGCCTTGCTATTCCTTCTTCAAAATCTTTAAAAAGAATATGTTTTGATAAAGAGATTGTGAAGCTTCACTTAAAGATTCTAGATCTTGAGGTGGAGTTAGCAAAAGCTTAGGCTCATTGCTAGTCCTTAGAAATCGTGTCAAGAGGAGAGGAAATTGATTGTGGTGACCAAGAAAAATATTAAGCAATTGACAATCCTTTAAAGAGTTTGGATGAACTGCATCTTAGCTAATTGTGCCATATTCTTGTTTGAATGCATGAGTTATGCCAATAATAAATGAAACGTCAATGTATTGAATACATTAATTAATATGATATCTAGGCTCTAGAGCATGAAAGGAACGAATATATCTTTGAACATCAAGTGGCGTAGAAGTTAAACTCTTGAAAGGGCCCGAAAGGTTTGGTACAGGCTCTTACCCAAGCAATATAAATTTAGAGTATGACTATTTATGATGTAGATACCATTAGAGATAAGGGTAGGAGATTAAAGCTAATTTTGAATGAAGTCATTCGTCATATCACATATTTTACTCATAAGGCACAATGTTTGTGGGAAGATGCCTGTGATGTCCATCTTGAAAAACTTTTAACTTAACGTACATATGAATGCATAAATATATATTTGTAAAACCATACCTAACAGGATTACCTTTGGTTTAAATCATGAATTAGTTTTATATGTGTATGATGCATAGCTTTCTTAATTTGATTTGATTATGCCTTTTCTTTGTCATGTAAGTCTTTGATAATAGTCTGAAATAGAATAGATTAAAGACCTACATTTGATAATAGTGAATTTAGGAATCTTCGTACATTCATTATGTTTGATGGCAATTCATTTACTGCAATAGTTAGGTTAAGATCAATCATCGTTATGAATCATTATAAAGTAATAAATTAGAATTTCTTATATGATTGATGACCAAGAACACCTCGCTCAACAATGATGTGCAAAAAGTTATATCTTATGGCACGAGCTGACAGACAAGAAGTTATATCCTAAAATTTAATGTAGAGACTGGAAACCTTCATCTAATATGTTGATTGAGTATGCCATGAAGCTTTATCTGGCAAGACTTAACAATCTTGAAATCTCTATCTAGGACGATAAATTGAAGACTTGGAATCTCTATTTGGAATAAGATATTGAATAGGCTAGGAAATTTCATCTAACATGAAAATTTGGTAACACAAGAACTTTTAATTAGCATGATCTAGTAGCATTTATCTAGATAGTTGAACGATTAGGCTAGGAAATTCATTTGGAGAGAGTCGACGATGCATAAATCTTTTTTTTGGATAGTTGAGTGAATAGGCTGGGAAATTCATCAACAAGATGTCCTCCCTTAGAGAGGTGCTCCATCGGGGCGTAGACCTAATCATGAAAGTTTTTACACCTTGAAACAGGTGAAGGGTCTCCACGCTCTATAAGGTTATCTAGTGAGGCATAAAGAAAGCACCAAAGGCTTGACAACTTAAAACAAGACAAGGGTTTCGTCCCGCTAGAAGGTGCATTAACGAGGCCATTGTGATGGTACTAAAGGAGTCACTTCCAAGGATGTGCCTCGCACTGACTTGTACTAGCAGCAATCAGACATGCCGTAACCTAGACTTAGGAGTGCCCAAGTAGGCCAGGGATTGCCAGGGTTTAAGCTTGTGAAGTTCCCAAGTATGATTCACCCTTTGGGAGAAAACTGGTTTTTCTTGGCCTGGATTTGCCAGGATTTTTGCCTTGGAAGTGTAGAGGACTTTCTAGGTGCGAGACCACTTTAATTCATTGAAAGAGTGTAGATGTAGAATGAAGAGCTTTATTTGACTATACAGAATAAGTTTCATTGTACAAATTGATAGAGTTGGCTATTTCTAGCATAATTCATGATGGCTCCTTTAGGAGGGCGATCTTGTTTGTCCCATGCCCATTAGCTAGACAATATAGGAAGTAGGAGTCGTCGATTTTTCTCTTTAAGCTATGGCTCATTCAGGCTTGAGATTTCTTAGCCTAGCTTTAATGAGATGAGAATTTAATTTTCTAAGAGTTGTCGTCGTCTATTCTTGAATTAGTCCCCTTTTGAGCAAAGTGGTTGGCTTGGGAATTTGGTTGAGTTAATAATTATTTTCAATAGTAAGAGCATCATATTTCTTATCAAGTTTAAGTGAAGACAAAGAAATATATCCCCGCTTTCCGCGTCTTTCCTGGACTACTAGGAGACCAAAACGACTATAATTAGACGTATGAAAAATGATATCGTGAACATCCAACTTTTAATCAATGATGCACAATATTAGAGTACGGAATAGAAGTAGCACTCGCCATATTATTAAGAAAAATCAATGCAAAGAGATGATTCTTACTCATAATCTTCATCTATTTGTCATTCTTGAAATCAATCTTAATGCGGACAAAAGGCTAAAAGTTGCTAATCACATCACTCCTACTTGGAAACTCAACCGCAACCTAAATAAATCACCTTATCGTCGCATAATGGTAAACCATGACCTTACGATCTTCAATCTAATGCCTATCCTAGTCACACAATAGATTATTTATTTCCATGCCATGCACTTCCATCAAATATCACTTTTTTCATGTTCATCAATTTGCTTTCAATACTCAAGTAGAATACTGAAAGATCAAGAAGATGATGAGGAATTAAAAGAGTTATTTATGAAAATGAAGGATAAGGAACCCATGGACTGGAACACAGATAAAGATGGCGGTTATAGACTCAAGAAACGACTTTGTGTTCCAAATCAAACTGAATTGAAAAATGAAATTCTTAGTGAAGCACATTGTTCAAGGCTAACGGTGCATCCAGGAAGTACAAAAATGTTTAAGGATCTTAAGCGTCAATTTTGGTGGAACGAAATGAAGAAGGACGTTGCTGAATTTGTGGCAAAATGTCTTACGTGCCAACAAATTAAAGCAGAGCAGCAACGACCGGCAGGACTTCTACAGCCACTTCCTATTGTTGAATGGAAATGGGAGCATATAACAATGGATTTTATCACTTGTTTACCAATGACAAAACAAGGTCATGATGCAATATGGGTAGTGGTGGATCGCTTGACAAAGTAAGCACATTTTATACCTTACAACATGACCTACTCAATGGAGAAATTGAGTAGACTCAATACGAAAGAAATTGTTTGACATATGGTATACATGTTACCATAGTTTCAGATAGAGATTCACGATTCATTTCAAGGTTTTGGAGAATCTTCAAAAAGCACTAGGGACATCACTAAACCTGAGCACAGCCTTTCATCCTCAAACAGATGGACAAACCAAAAGAGTAAACCGAATCATAGAAGATATGTTAAGATCTTGTATAATGGAATTTGAAATCACACGGGAAACTCATATACCATTAATCGAATTTGCATATAACATCAGTTATCACGCAAGCATTGGTATGTCCCCATATGAAGCTTTGTATGGAAGGCCTTGTCGTTCGCCGGTATGTTGGGCAGAAGTTGGAGATCGTGAGCTTCTTGGTCCAGACCTAGTAAAGGAAACAACTGAGAAGATTTCCATTATAAGAGAAAGATTGCAAGCAGCCCAAAGTAGGCAAAAGAGTTATGGAGATCATAGAAGAAAGGATTTGGAATTTGAAGTAGGAGATCAAGTCCTTCTTAAAGTTTCTCCGGTACAAGGGGTAATGCGATTTGGAAAGAAGAAGGCAAAACTATCACCAAGATTTATCAGACCATTTCGTATTAGCAGGAAAATTAGGAAAGTTGCATACGAACTCGATTTACCTGAAAAATTATCAGATATACATAATGTGTTTCACATATCAATGCAACGAAAGTATATTTCTGACCCATCTCATGTGATTGATTTAAGCGGCATTGAAGTTAAAAAAGGGACCAAGTACATTGAAAGACCCGTTCGAATTCTTAACAGAAAAGTTAAGAAACTAAGAACAAAAGAAATTCCCTTAGTAAAAGTTCAATGGAACCATCATAACGAAGACGAAGCATCATGGGAAGTGGAGTCAGAAATTCGTAAAGATTATCCAGAATTGTTTGAAGCTTAGATTTCGAGGACGAAATCTTTTTCTAAGGGTGGTAGAGTGTAACAGCCTAACCCAAAAATCCCGGTATGTAAAAGTTTCTAGAAATTTTGAATATGTTAGTTCCGTCCAATATAGATATTTAAGTAAGGTAAATACATACATATATATATATATATATTTATGTATGTATGTATGATATATGTATGCATAAATATATACATAATACATAGTTTATAAATGGTATGTGTACAAATTCTAGAATAAGAAAAATGGCTTAAAGTGATAGGGACATGTGTCATCAAATGAAAGGAACACATGTCTCATAAGTAAATAAGGTTAAGACACATACAAACATTAGGTGTCCATGTGTAGAAACCTCTTTAGACACATAAGAGGGCATTTGTCTACATCCTAAAGAATGCATGAAGATGTAGTGGACAAGTGTCCAAAACTAAATTACCAAATTAACCTTGAAAATTACTATATAAATGGTGTAAAGGTTCACTTCATTTCATACATTTTGAAAACAAAAAATAAAATAAGATAAAGAGGAGAAGCTTAGGAGAAGGCAAGAGGATAAGTACAAGATCAAGATACAAATTTAAGGTGAGAAAAACTATTTAAGTTCATGTATTCATTTCATATTTTGAAGAAAAGTTGAGAATTTTATGAACGAATGTTTGGATGTGAACCCCCGAAAATGACGTTCGGTATTTTAGGCATAACTTTTGCAATTCCTAATGAAATTTCGACTTCTCTATCAATGTGGAAAGCTAAATCAAAGGGCTACAACTTTGTCTCTGGCCACCTTTATTAGTTCGGTCGTTTTCATACTCGAAAACTGGATGCAAAGTAAGGTAAAAATCAGCCCGAATTAGACATGTTAAAAACGCCTTGTATTGTTGAATTTTATTTATTGAGTAGATAAATAATTTTAATGGTTTCTTTTTGTGATAATTAAATAGACAAAGATAGCTTCTTTCGGTAAAAAATTTGGAGTCAAAATCTATTTTTATCATAGAGAAACAGTGTCAAACATTTCACCCAAAAACTGGAAAAAAAGCTGATTTTTCGAAACTTGAAACACTTCGGAAATTTGAAACGCTTTCTCAATGTTCCTAACGCAGAAGTGTATCAAAACAGAACTTTCAATAGCAATTCTGAAGCGCTATCACTAAATTAATTATAAAGCCTTGAACACGACCAGAACACTTTTTATAGCGCGCAGAAACGCTATAGTAGTTGAATTTAGTCTAAAACCATTATAGACTAACCAGAACTGTCCATAGCACGGCTGAAACCCTAGATAGCTAATTTGAGCCTAAAACCATCTGAAACTTGTCCTAACACTTTTAAAACGCTGCATTTTTTATTTTATGATGCTGAAACTTTTTATAGTACTTTTTAAATGTTACCTTTTATTTGTTTCAAGTAGTTTCGAGGTTCTTCTTAACATAGATTGGAATAATTTGAGATAGTTTGGTTTTGTCTTAAACCTTTTAAAAGCATGAATTTAAAAGTAGGAGATTTGCCTATTACCGATATAACACCCTAATTGTTGCACGAATACACATATATTATTAAAGTATCATTCAAAATGAATGACTGGAACGTTCTAAGGTGACAGAGAGGATAGTGTCTATGCTTGACTTTGAAAAATATAGTTTCCTGCTCTCCCTGGCTATCCCAAACTGATCTGACGAACGGGAAGGTTAATTAAAATTTAATTTGAAATATTTTGAATTTAGAAAATAATTCAGAACTTTATTCAATACCAAAGAAAAGTAATTTAAGATTACTTTTGAGAATCACTTTCTTGATTATATTTCTTCGATGGGGTGCGGTATAAGACAATAGATCTTGGGTAATGCACAATTACTCTATGTTGGTATCGAGCCGAGTAGAGAACATCCTATTTGATAACGGGATGCCGACCGCAATGGGATAATATATTCTAACATCTAACCAAGTTGAGGATGTGGTTCAGATTTATAACTATAAATTGGATAAATTATGAGTTTTGATGAAAGGAAGTTTTCATAAATTTGTTTGATTTAGCATTTCGAAGTCTTCCTTGATTTTTGTTTTAAAACTTGGATTGATGAAACCTTCAAAGTAAAGAGTCATGATGAAATTACAATACAACCCATTAAGAAATGATGTGAAAACTAAGCTTAAATAGCTATCTCACTGGGTCTGTGTTGCTCATGATGCTACACTTAAAACTTTTCAGGTTTAGATGGTTAGTTGGATGCTTTGAAGTGAAGACTTACATTATGTAGATTATCTCGTTATGTATTCCTATGTTTAATTATTAGAGTCGTGAACCTTAGTAACCATATTTTATGATGGAATGATTATATAATAGCTCTTCCGTTTAAAATCATGTACTAAGAATGATTTTATGTTCCGACAAGTTTATGTTAAGTTGTGATATTGTTCTATTAGCACCATTTTATATGTAGCATCACCGCTTCTGAATAAATACATCAGAGTGGGGGTGTTACACTTGAGTTCGGGGTGTAGAAGAACAAACAATCCCTGGAGCGTTTTCCAAATAACCTAGAAACACAAATTTTGCATGACAATTTCTATTAGCAGAAAGCTTAAGAAGATGAGCTTAAGAAGTCATGCAATAATTTGGATAAACAAGTCAAAGATAGGATACCCAAATTATTGAGTTATCATGAAAAGTAGAAGCCTTGCTATTCCTTCTTCAAAATCTTTAAAAAGAATATGATTTGATAAAGAGATTGTGAAGCTTCACTTGAAGATTCTAGATCTTGAGGTGGAGTTAGCAAAAGCTTAGGCTCATTGCTAGTCCTTAGAAATCGTCTCAAGAGGAGAGGAAATTGATTGTGGTGACCAAGAAAAATATTAAGCAATTGACAATCCTTTAAAGAGTTTGGATGAACTGCATCTTAGCGAATTGTGCCATATTCTTGTTTGAATGCATGAGTTATGCCAATAATAAATGGAATGTCAATGTATTGAATATATTAATTAATATGATATCTAGGCTCTAGAGTATGAAAGGAACGAATATATCTTTGAAAATCAAGTGGCGTAGAAGTTAAACTCTTGAAAGGGCCCGAAAGGTTTGGTACAGGCTCTTACCCATGCAATATAAATTTAGATTATGACTATTTATGATGTAGATACCATTAGAGATAAGGGTAGGAGATTAAAGCTAATTTTGAATGAAGTCATTCGTCATATCACATATTTTACTCATAAGGCACAATGTTTGTGGGAAGATGCCTGTGATGTCCATCTTGAAAAACTTTTAACTTAACGTACATATGAATGCATAAATATATATTTGTAAAACCATACCTAACAGGATTACCTTTGGTTTAAATCATGAATTAGTTTTATATGTGTATGATGCATAGCTTTCTTAATTTGATTTGATTATGCCTTTTCTTTGTCTTGTAAGTCTTTGATAATAGTCTGAAATAGAATAGATTAAAGACCTACATTTGATAATAGTGAATTTAGGAATCTTCATACATTCATTATGTTTGATGGAAATTCATTTACTGCAATAGTTAGGTTAAGATCAATCATCGTTATGAGTCACTATAAAGTAATAAATTAGAATTTCTTATATGATTGATGCCCAAGAACACCTCGCTCAATAATGATGTGCAAAAAGTTATATCTTATGGCACGAGAGCTGACAGACAAGAAGTTATATCCTAAAATTTAATGTAGAGACTAGAAACCTTCATCTAATATGTTGATTGAATATGTCATGAATCTTTATCTGGCAAGACTTAACAATCTAGAAATCTCTATCTAGGACGATAAATTGAAGACTTGGAATCTCTATTTGGAATAGGATATTGAATAGGCTAGGAACTTTCATCTAACATGAAAATTTGGTAGCACAAGAACTTTTAATTAGCATGATCTAGTAGCATTTATCTAGATAGTTAAACGATTAGGCTAGGAAATTCAGTTGGAGAGAGTCGACAATGCATAAATTTTTTTTTGGATAGTTGAGTGAATAGGCTGGGAAATTCATCAACAAGATGTCCTCCCTTAGAGAGGTACTCCATCGGGGCGTAGACCTAACCATGAAAGTTTTTACACCTTGAAATAGGTAAAGGGTCTCCATGCTCTATAAGGTTATCTAGTGAGGCATAAAGAAAGCACCAAAGGCTTGACAACTTAAAACAAGACAAGGGTTTCGTCCTGCTAGAAGGTGCATTAACGAGGCCATTGTGATGGTACTAAAGGATTCACTTCCAAGGATGTGCCTCGCACCGACTCTTACTAGCAGCAATCAGACGTGCCGTAACCTAGACTTAGGAGTGCCCAAGAAGGCCAGGAATTTCCAGGATTTAAGCTTGTGAAGTTCCCAAGTATGATTCACCCTTTGGGAGAAAACTGGTTTTTCTTGGCCTGGATTTGCCAGGATTTTTGCCTTGGAAGTGTAGAGGACTTTCTAGGTGCGGGACCACTTTAATTCATTGAAAGAGTGTAGATGTAGAATGAAGAGCTTTATTTGACTATACAGAATTAGTTTCTTTGTACAAATTGATAGAGTTGGCTATTTCTAGCATAATTCATGATGGCTCCTTTAGGAGGGTGATCTAGTTTGTCCCATGCCCATTAGCTAGACGATATAGGAAGTAGGAGTCGTCGATTTTTCTCTTTAAGCTATGGCTCATTCAGGCTTGAGATTTCTTAGCCTAGCTTTAATGAGATGAGAATTTAATTTTCTAAGAGTGGTCGTCGTCTATTCTTGAATTAGTCCCCTTTTAAGCAAAGTGGTTGGCTTGGGAATTTGGTTGAGTTAATTATTATTTTCAATAGTAAGAGCGTCAGATTTCTTATCAAGTTTAAGCGAAGACAAAGAAATATATCCCCGCTTTCCGCGTCTTTCCTGGGCTACTTGGAGACCAAAATTACTATAATTAGACGTATGAAAAATGATATCGTGAACATCCAACTTTTAATCAATGATGCACAATATTAGAGTACGGAATAGAAGTGGCACTCGCCATATTATTAAGAAAAATCAATGCAAAGAGATGATCCTTACTCATAATCTTCATCTATTTGTCATTCTTTAAATCAATCTTAATGCAGAAAAAAAGGCTAAAAGTTGCTAATCACATCACTCCTCCTTGGAAACTCAACCGAAACCTAAATAAATCACCTTGTCGTCGCATAATGGTAAACCATGACCTTACGACCTTCAATCTAATGCCTATCCTAGTCACACAATAGATTATTTATTTCCATGCCATGCATCTTCCATCAAATATCACTTTCTACATGTTCATCAATTGTGCTTTCAATACTCAAGTGTCCAGAATCCCACTGTTCAATCTAATCGCCTTTCGTATTAGGACATCCTGATACTCCATTGCATTTTTGTTGTTAGAATAATGGATTTCATAAATTTCCTAAAACACTTTGTTATAAGGATTAACATACATTTATCCACTTCCAGATTTTCGCTAAAAGTGAATCGTTCAAACATGGATTATTTCTGAGGTAAGCAAGGAATCAACACAGTGACCCAATGTCCTATCTATTTATTAGAGCTATGGATGTGCTCACACAAATTCTTAAATGTTTGGTCATTGGAGGCCGATTCATGTTGCATCGAAGTTGTAAATATCGCTAATTACGTCCTTGATGTTTACTAATGATCATGTTGGTTTCATTAAGGCTTACCTCCCTTCTGTCCAAGCAATATTAGATGGCCTTGATCAGTTTTATCTAATTTACGGGCTTAAGGTGAGCACTAAGAAATTATTTAGCATGCCTTTAGTGATAATGTCTAGAATCACTATGAACCTGCGCCTTCCCCTCTATGAGAAAATAAGTGTTGGACTTGATAATTCGAGCAATAAAATGTTTAACTTGGCGAGAAGACTAACTTTTATATTATTTTTTCGACGTAACTATATTGGGCTAGGGCTTTCAATCTACCTGTCAAGCTTATTAAGTTGATACGAAGTGCTATTTGAAATTTTATGGAAAGGAAATATGCACTAGAATTATTTGGCTTCTATTTCCTTTTGTAAGTTGGAGATACCTAAGACTAAAGGTGGGCTTTGGATTAAAAATTTCATGTAGTGGAACAAGGTTGCGATAGCAAAACAATTGCACACCATCTTGCATAGAACTGAAAGTCTACGGGTGTAGTGGTTTGTTTCTCATGTCTTGCATGGGGAGAATTTCAAGCATATGCTAATTCCTTAAAATGCTAATAGGACTTAGTGTAATTTAATCAGCTTAAGAGATGAAATGTTGTCGTTGATCAAGTACGTGTTGAACGAAAATAATGTTGTTAGCTTTTGGGAGGATCCATTGATTTATGCTAGTTGCATTCTCAAAAGTAAAATTAGTCACCATGATAAATTACAAACCGGTATCCATCGCTAGTATTTTCTTTTTCTTTGATTTTCATTTTAACTTTAATCAATTTGATTGTAATTTTTATTGGAATAATTATAAATTTTGTTACAATGTTAATAACAGGCATTTATGTGATACTATTTTCTTAATACTTGTTGGTATATTTGGCATGAAAGAAATTGATATGCCTTTCACAACCATAATGGTGATATTGCTAATTCATTTTTTAGAATCTCTCTTTTTATTTACAATTAAATGATGCAACTGGTAATAATGGTGCAAATCCATAAGCATCAATCATATAATGGTATCATGTCACTAATAATCACAACTCAGGGTTTATTCAGTTCCTAATACCTCATCACCGCACAAGGATGATAAACAATCTATTAAGCATCTCCTTACGCTCAACAGCCTAAGATCAATAGTTAATCAATCATTCATGCTACCTAAAACAACTTAAAGATTCAATTTCCAAATTCTCCACAAGTTATTAGCATAGCATGACATATTATTTTTACAGCTCATATGATATACATAAGTGATTCATACGTAATATCAAATTTGATCGTTCACTCGAATAACATAACTTTTCTTCCATGCTAGTATCGCTCACTCGATCACTCTAGTGCGAACTTAGATCTTTCTTGATTAGAAACTGTTATTCTCCTTGCATAGCCATATACTACGATATAGAATCACATAATCATATCGAAATCCTATATCTAACTTTTTCATCAAGAATCGAGTGAAAAATACTAAATCGGATTGGTATATGCTACCCAAAATCATGCACTCGAATCTGGATCAAATCGCAAAGCAGATAAAATAACCTATGCAAATTTTACGTATTCATTCCATTAGTTTATTAACATACCAATTCTTTTATTCATCTTCATATGCCTAGTTTAATATTCTATACTAATATCATTTATGAATCACTGCATCCAACTTTACTTCAACTTATTAACCATTATATTAATTACGTTCATACGCTTAACTTCCATTTCATTAATATTAGTTTTACGTTCACGAATTACCAAACCTGATTTTTTTTTTTTTTTTGAAAATTTGATTTAGCAATATCTTGCAATCTATAAGATGACATCTAAATCCTTTTCTTTTGTTAGAAAACTATAACCCAATATATCTGAATGATTCTTGTTTCCAAGGTGACTTATATTGGATCCTATGCATCCATTTAAACTTTAATTCGGAAATTCACAGACCATCGCTATGAAACGAGCTCGTTTTGATTAAATTTAATTAATTCATTCAACCTTCATTAAGTAAAAAAAATTATAAACCTATTCTCTTATGTTTTCACATAAACTAGTTAAACATTCAAATTCGACTTGGAAATATCGACTATCCAAAATTGTCGAACATTCCATTTTATATATTGATGAAGTCTACCAAACATTATAACAACTAAGATGAAACATCGTATAACTCTAATACAAAGACTATATGCATCCATTTTATAACTTAATTGAAAATTTCAGAATTGAACTTACATATTTTATACTTCAAATACCTTGGTTTCAATACAGAAATAAATTTTAATCCAAAAAATTATCCCTAGTAGCAAGTTCTTACTTTGAAACTCGAAAATGAATCCCAATGATGCTGCAGTCATCATTAACATCATTTTCCAGTGACCAAAGCAAGATATTGCTTTTTAAAAAAAATTATTCTCATAAACACTGTCGTACAATATCAATATATCTTTTCAGCTTTGAAAATCATTTTCAAACTTGCTGAAATTCCAAAGTCTTCGATTTTCAACACAAATAAATTTCATATTTATAAATCTCGTTTATAAATTACACTTGCATATATCCTGTTTAAATTCATTTTAATTAACTTTCAATCAGGTTGAATTTTTACCTAACATCATCTTCAATTGCATAATAGTTAAATCGTGGAATTGAATTCACAAGGTGTTCTTTTTCGATGTTCTCATGATTGTCAATCTACCTATAACGACCCGACTTCTCGACACTCAGGTTTCGATAATTAATACATCCACGGTATTCATGTGCTGAAACCCAAGTGTCGGAAAGGCGGATTGTTAGGGGTAATAACACATTAGAATAGAAACAAATGAACTTTTATAAACATAACAAAATTTTACATCAGAGTTACATAGATCATATCAAAGTACAATAACTACACAGCGGAAAAATACTAATGCTTCAGCGAAAAGAATACAAAATGCTCCAAATACAGCTCCAGCCTTATCCCAGCTGTGACACCCCACTTCCGTTAATCTCACTCATTAAGAGAATGCAGTAAGTTTCGTGAAGCGTTATAGGTAAACAGAAACAGAAATATTACAAATCAGATATAGAATAGCAACGGAATTTAAAATTTTATTAAAACATAAATCATCGTGGTTCAAAGCATAGTTACATCATAAGCCTGAAATGCATAAAGCCCTGTACATCAATTTAAAACTTCTGTCTTGTACTAAAATCATCAGAGTACAAGAATAAAAGAAGCATAATCCCCAAAAACATAGCCATAGTAGGGAAGGTATGAATCAAGCAGTACATCTATGCGGCTCCAAGCAAAACTAAGCAAAATCCTGATCAAGCTTGAGTATTCCCACCCTGAGAACCTAGGAGGGGAACGGAAGAGAAAGAAGAGGAAACAAAATAGGTCAGACATTAAGTCTGGCGAGTCCAGTTACTTTTAGCATATAAATAAGTAACTACATCATGATAGGCATAAAAACTAGATAAGAGAGATAATAGCAGATAAGACATGTATGACAAGGTACACAAGATAAACATGATAGAAAAAATAGTGCTTCCCTAACATTTTACTTTCTCTACACCAATACTAGTACAACATATATGTAACAGGATTACATACTCCCTAATTACTTAACAGAAACAGGATGATCCCAACAGAAATATAATGGTAGTTTTAGGTGTACTCTAGTAACGGGTTTTAACCCAAACAAAATTAACCAGTACCTAAACAGAAATAATGGGTGTTAGCCCAGACAGAAACACAGGTACCCCACAGAAACAGACAGGACTAGATGTACCCTATTTACTACCTCCCAATCAATCGGCTCTCTATCCTGTAAATACCTTGTGTCGGCCCCACTGTAGGGTGTATTACTTCCTAAAGTAGCAACCTACAGAAGGACACAGAACTATTTAATGGTACTACAGTGGCTTATTTTCCCAGATGCAGGCTGTACTTATGCACACACATGAGTCCGTTGGAACGCGCCGGTACACACCTCCTCTTAGATGGACCTCTTAGATTCATTTCAGTAAGCGTGCCCTGACGGGCCTGACCCCTACCTAGTGCGGGGTCCCCATTTAATAGCAGAATGGGTTACTGACTAATATGGGTCCACACAACAGATGACACAAGCCAACCCTTACAGATCTTGTGTCCCCAACTAATTAGGATTTTGACAGGTTATGCCTAACAGATTTAACAGATTCACATAACCCCCTACAGATTTACGGGTTAAACTTTACAAGTTAACGGGTCCATATAACTCCAACAGATTTAACAGGTTAAGTTTTCTAAATTAACAGGTTCGCATAACCCCCACGGATTTAACAGGTTTACTTAACCCCACAGATTTAATAGGTTTACTTAGCCTCGCCAATTTAACAGGTTACTTAACCCCACCGATTTAACATGCTTACTTAAACCCACCGATTTAACTTGCTTACTTAACCCCACATACTTAATAGGTTTACTTAACCACATAGATTTAATAGGCTCATACAATCCTTATGGATTTAAATAGGTTAAGTATTACAAGTTCATCACCATACATTCATTTATGGTTATAATGCGTTATTCCTCCCGCATTAAGTCTACCACTTGTGGATGTTGGATATGTCGGTCGGGTCCAGGAAGACTTCTTCCACAAGTTGGACTTAACCTCGTGTCTTAGCACCATCACGGGTTTATGCGCTTAGACCCCTTACATTAGATTTACCACTTGTGGTCGCTGGATGTGCCGGTCAGGTCCGGGCAGACTTCCACTGCAAGTGTAATATAACATCGTGTCTAAGTGCAGTTACAGTTTTCTAATAACTGTAATTCTAGACATCTTCATTCATTAACAAGTATTCTTATTTCATTATAGTTTTTTATACCCCTTTCCCAAGTCATATTCATCATGTGTTATATGCCCAAATTAAGATCTTTAATCCCAGTTTGGCTTATGCCCCAAATCCATATTCATGCTTTCAATTCAAGTTCTACCCCCAAATTTCCCAATACAAGTTATGCCCTAATTTTATCGGATTAAACAAGCTTCGTAGAATCTTTACAGTTCCAATAATATGTTTCGCTTAATCTTAAATTAAGTCTATATATTTTTATGTCCTAAACCACAAGTCATAATTTACCATATAAATCATGCTCCAAATTTTTAGTCCAATTTCACAATATAGTTTATGCCCCCAGATCCCAATCGTGATTCAAAGTACAAGTTATGCCCCAAAATTACCAGTTCCAATCATTCCCAATTCAACCCAGTTTCGTTCGTATGCATATTTCAGCGATATCGGCCTAGAATCAAAAGTAGCCTGGCTATAAAAATAAAAAGGGACTAAGAGAGAAGGACAGAATAGGCATAAAACCAACAGTAATAGAAATGGGCATATGATAGCTGAAATAGGCATATAAGAATAGATCTGATGAACAGATATAGGCATATAAGAACAGATCTGATGAACAGAAATATGCATATAAGAACAGATCTGAAGAACATGTAATAATAGGAGTGATTATGCATAGTTTCATGATCATAAACAGGCATAATGAGATCTAATCAGTGAATATACAAATATAGTAGATCTGACATGATTCCAATAGTCATAGGCTTAGATCTAATTCATAGGCATGTCAAGATTGAATTTTAATTATTTTTATCCAAAAATAACGTAGACTCACAGAGAATAGATCTAAGAGACAGAAGAATAGTTGCAGATGTTGAATCAAGGATCTCTAAACTTGAATGACTCTAGTTTATTGTTGAAGAAGAAAAGACTTGATTTATTCTGGACAGAGGCAACATCTAGTTCTCCATTATTTTAGGTGTAGAGAAACAAGAGAAATGGGGTCTTATTTATAGCCTAGGGTCAATGAATCCAGTTAAGAAAGGAGTACACGTGCGAAAACTGAATTCTGCCCAGATCTGTATGGGGGTCGACCCCCTTTTGGGTGTCGACCCATATGTCGACCCCAAACACCCTGGGTCGACCCAGCAGATCTCGGGTTGACCCCCAAAATGGGGCGTTTCGGCTATTCCCCCTCCCGCTTCACTTTTTTATTTTTTTATTTTAATTTGTTTGTATATATATAATTCTATTGTGCATGTAAAAAACTTCTAGGCTTAATAACTTCTTCATACGATGTCCGTTTTACGTAATCTTAGCGTCTATCCTAAGCAGAATTACGAGACGAACACAATGGCGCAGTTTGTTTTACTTAATTCCCAATTTTTAATTAAGTATTCCTTAAATTATCATTTTAATGTGTTGTTAAAATTATGGGGTGTTACATTCTCCCTTACTTAAAGGATTTCGTCCTTGAAATCTCCATGTTAAGAAAAATGTATATCCTACCATCCACATCAATCTACTCATCCACCAATCATAGGCATCCTTTGTCCTTAAAGACTTCTAATGCTTATATGAACATATGCAAAGGTGTGTGGATATGTCTGAATTCTAATCGGAAGATTAGGCGGCCTACTGATTCAGTCGACCTCCTTAATGCAATGTATGTTAGTTTCATGAATCCAACATCTGTGCAAATAACCCTGTTATAACATGTAAGTTCTATATGTGTGCACAATTATCCGTCCAAATGCAACATCCATATGATGATACACCCATTTTCATCCATTAAAAGAAGAAAAATGCATACACATACATATGCAGTATAAGAGTGATTGAGTCGATCTAGTGCCTAATGTGTGTGTATATGCATCCACGAGCAACCACCAGCAAACACTTGCATCCACTTGCATCCATCAAACATAACATGTCTCAAACAAATGTTTGCAACCATGGAATTTCTATCTAAAGGTCGAAGATTCAATTGATAGGATACACACGAATGACAGAAGCAAGTATGAATAAAAGCTTGGAAAAAGAAGTTAAGAATATAGTCCCAACAAAGAAAGGGTATGAAGAGCGATCCTTGTCTTCAGTCTCCCAAGTCGCATCTTCATTGTCTTCTCCCCATTGCACTTTTATTAACTTAACCTCTCTGTTGCGCAGTTTCTTAACCTCTGATCCAAGTATATGGGTGGGAACTCATCTAATTGTCGCCTCCCGTTCTACCTCTACTTCCCCAAGCATGTTCGGCTCAACTACCTCTGCTGTATCGTGCAGACACTTCCATAAATAAGAAATGTGGGAAAAAATCATGAATATCCACACATAAGCAAATTAAGTTATACGCCTTAGTTGCAAAGACGACCAGTGCACCCCATTCTGATATGCTTCGCCTAACCAACACCTTTTCAAGTAGTTCCCCTACTTATTTGTTGGGCTCCCTCCTTTCCTTAGGAGTCGTGTGGCGCACAGGTAATGCGACTGCCTTCATATTATCTACCAAGTATATCCAGAAATCATTCTCGCGCCTCGGAGGTAAGTCCCTAACCTCCTCAAAAACATCTGGATACTCACAAACTACAGGTAAAGATCGTAGATCATCGACAAAAGCATCAAGTGACTCTGGGAAACTAAGCATGCTAGACCCTGTTGGGTCACTAGAAATCTCGAGAGTCCGCCCATGGAAAGTCAGAAATTTAATGACCCTCCTTTAACAATCTAGAATGGCACCATACATGGCTAGCCAATCCATCCTTAGAATCAAACAGTATCCCATAAAACCAAGTACATATGCGTCCACTCAAACTTGATGCCTAACATAGATATTCTCAAGTCCCGACAAGTCACAGACAGATGAGCCGTACCACCAATGGGGTTTGAGACAACAACGGGATCCAAAACCATACTAGTACTAAGGTGTAGAAACTCAACTACAGAATCAGATATAAAAGAGTGAGAAATGCGAGAATCAAAAAGAGTCTTAACTAGATGATCAGAAAGAGAAATCAAACCTTCAATAGAAAGTTTCATACCTCTGTCTGGTACACTGGCCTCCAGAGCATGCATCTGCCCTCCAGAAGGTCCTGCCCTTTGGCCATGTCCTTGCTTCTTCGGGCACTCCCTAGCATAGTGTCTGACTTCACCACAATTTAAGCAAGCATTCTTCCTTTTTCTGCAGTCTTTGACCAAATGACCCACGTTCCCGCAACCATGACATTTCTTTTTGTCTTGAGCTTTGTCGCGCTTTCCTCCCTCTTATTATTGTTCTTTCTTGGGCCATATTTTATTGTTTTGTGTTTCCTCAACCTTAACTTCCTTCTTTTCAGCTTTATCTTCCTCATGCATTAAGGCCATATCAACGAGCCTCTCAAAAGTTGCTCTAATTGGAATATGAGACATTGTTAGCCCATGAAGGGGTTCATTCAGTCCTCTAGCAAACCGCAAAGCTTTCTTATGCGGGGTATCTACTAGCTCCAACCCAAACCTTGCTAGTTGGTTGAATTTGTTAACATACTCTTTAACAGTCATGCCTCCTTGCTTGAGTGCCAAGAACCTTTCCATTTGCATTCTTTTCTCAGCTTGAGAAAGAAACTTCATTTCAAACCTCTATCTAAAAAGGAGTAGCCGCCATGTTTTCGGTACGCTGCATGAAATGGCAGGCAAAAGAAATACGGATGGGAACGTTTGGCGTTATAGTTGCGTTTCAGGTGGGGGTGAAAATGAAAGAAGCAATGTGAAGATGTTGTTCAAGATGATGGCAGGTATCGTTCACGTGAAATGAAAGATAAGGAACTGTGCATGGTTTTGTAAACTAAGGTTTGGAGTTGTAGTGGGTTCTGTCTCGCGTATACACAACTCGGTGGAGGGATATCTGGACTGAAGCGGAGGTGCACTACAAGGGAAGCGTGGTTCGTAGTGTCAAGGCGGCGGAGCTGTGAGGTGGCGAAAGAGTGTGAATGAGGATGGGTGGCTGCAACAGACGTACAATGTTTTTGGGACATGCTAGAAAGAGGAGTATAAAGAAACAGAGGGGATGGAAATATATGAGGAGTAAAGCTTGGTACGTCGTGTTCATGGAAGTGCTAAAGCATGAATGAGGTCCGCTTCGGAAGTAGCTGCACACGTGGGATGTGGGTGGACCTACGATGAAGAGAGGATGGGGTGGAGCATGATAAAAATAATGGAGCAAAAGTGGGATGGAAGATGAGGAACAGTAGCCGAATAATTAATTACACCTGGGTAAAACTTTGATTCCGACTAATCATGTTACTTTTGCCTAATCCGTTTTAAAGTGTCATTTAGTTTGCGTGACTCTAATTATATATAGCTAATCAACAATTAAATCTGCCTAATCATCTAAGTAATCTAGGCCTAACTTAAAAAACATGTATAATAGAAGAGCAGGAAGACCAAGTGACATATATATAATAATAACATGGCCTCCAAAAGTTTTAAATATACCCACTTTAAATTTGCTTACCCCTCCTGCTAACATGACGTGGTCCGACTTCTATACATTATATTTAATATGCCCATTTGTATGTTAGGCTAATCATCTACTTCATAGCCTATTCAAATGCAACATGATTATGCTAAAGAAGGGTTTGGGCCATATCTTTCTACCGTGCCCAACTGTATGATTATACCATATGGTTTAAAGTGCCTAGTTGTGCTTAACCATGATAGTAAATGCCTAATTAAAGTTAAATAAGGGTAAGCAAGGATTTAGGATAATAATATACTACTAAGTAAATATATTAGTTTAATTAGAATCATGTTAAACGTTAATATCTTTGTTATGTATTCTGATAACAGAATTAAATAAAACCAAAAGGCATCGAAACCATATCGGCGGACACGACATTATGGAACTAATGTGACCACAGATGGAAGCAGTTAAGGGGTTTAATTAAATTAAACACATTGAAACCTTTTTAATGTTAGATGGAAACCCAAGTCGAGTTCAACTCACTTACTTTATCCCGTTTATATTTTATATAAGCTGGGTTTTTTAATTTGTGTGTAATATTTGTCAATGGTTGATAACTGAATGACTGTTTTCACGTATACTGAATATTTCAATATTCAGTGATTAAATTAAGCGTTTGTTTAATTTAATCATATCAAACCGTTATTTTTAACGATTAGATTCCAAACGAGGTAACCTACCTTGTCGGTTACGTCTATAATAATATAGACGTATTAAATAAATAATTGAATGCTTGAATGTGTGTTGTTGAATGATTGTTGGCCATTGTTAGTTAAACTGCTTATTCTGTTTATGGGCTATATTAAATTTGAGGTAACCCATTTGATGCAGGGATGGATAGGTTGGAGGGATCCAACTGGATTGCTCAAAAATATTGTTTACTTATATGAATTATTAACCAATTTGATTGATTGTTGATTGTTGAATGTTGACCCCAAACCCAACACATGTGTGATATTAATCAGTGAGTGATATTGATTGAGTAATTATTGGCGGATGGCCTATAAATGAATCAGTTTATAAAGATTGATATACCATTAGGGAAATAAATAGCAGGAAAGTTATAAATTTGTTTTATAACTAAGGGCAGATTTGAAATCTATTTTATATATATTATTTTTTATGAAAGTTTATTAAAGGAAATAAAATATTTATTATTATCGAAGTTTATTCTGTTGAATAAGCAAATTAATAGAAATTAACCAAATGGTTAAGGATGGAGTTAATTGTTTCAAATAACAATTAATGAAGATTATTTTATTTAATTTGATTATTAATTAAATTAAATAAGATTATTTAAATTGATTTTTAAATCAATTTAAAAGGAGGATCAAATTAATTGTTTCGAATAAAAATTAATTGCAATTATTTAAATTAATTAGATTGATAATTAAATCAATTGAAATTATTTACATTTAATTTTATAACTAAATGGGAAAGGTTAATGAATTAACCTTGCTTTGAATTGGCTAAGTCAACTGCTTATCCAGAATTGATTATTGGACAATTATTAATTATTATTTAAATAACATTAAAGAGAAGATTAACTATTATAATAATAGTTAATTAATTAGTTTCTAAAATAATTGGAATTGATTATTATGTAATAATAATGAAAAGGATAATTCTTGAAGTTAAGTGCCTCAACTAGAAGTTGTGAAGTCGTATAGTCTTAGTTGTAGTTTAACTAATTGGTAAGCGAATTTATATTTAATATGAACGTATATTTAGAATTCTATTGGTCAGATTTCTATAAATCCAAATTGGACAATTATAGAGGCAAGTTAAAAATGGATTTATGTTATCAGAGTCGAAACAAGTGAAAAATGGGATTTGTAATCTAAAGAGAGTTAAAAGGAAATTAAAATTCTAAAGATGAGGAAATAGGAATGTTTTAAATTAGAAAAGCATGGTTTTGGAATTTGTAAAAAGGGGGTTTCATAATAAAATAGATGGGGTTAAATCCATGTTAAAAACGTAGTGAAAATAAAAGGGTTGGGATATTTATTGGGATGAGATTCGTTGATAAACTTCTATCCATTCCGAAGGTAAGAGTGTTGTCATCTCAAGGTCTGAGAGGTAAATAAAATACCCCAACTTGTAATGACTTCATGATTATCCAAGGATGATATTAGTTTAGAGACGATGGTGATTTAGGGGATTAAAGAATATTTCCATGAAGGATACATATACTATAATTCAAAAAATTATTAGTTGAATCATTTGATTTGGAAATAAGAAATGGGAAAGGGCGATAATCCAAATGGTTGGAGATTTAGAATTTAATTAACCACTGCTCAAATAAAAAGGCCAAGTGACGTTGTATATTGAACCAATGAATCCACTTTATTTTCTATGGATGATGATTGTTTATTTTGATAGTTAAACACCGACTATCAAAATCTGGCCAAGTTGATTGTTGGTATGGAAAGACCGAGATCGAAGTTATATTCGGAAACCATTCTGACCAGCAAACACGTAAAACGTTGAAATATCAGAAGACGATCGAAGTGGAGCATTGAAGACCGTGGATCTTCATAAATGGAAGGATCGTTTGTTGAATTTCTCTGGCTAGCTACCAGAGGTTTTTATACTATGATTCGTTTGTGGTTAAGATTTTACAAATTGCAAGGACTTCTTGCTACTGATCCATAGGGTAATTCAAGGATGCGGTAGGAGGGTGCCCTCGGTTCATCCTATTCCTGGATGACTTGTATGGACGGGTGTCTGACAGAGTATTTCCAGATGGTCACGTACATTGATTTCTTCAAACGTGCCCAGTTTATTTTTGAGGTCGTCAATTAGTGATTTGACGGACTTGACGATGTGGCATTCAAAGTGAATGGTGATCAGATGTTCTAAGAAGTAAACGTAGCCTCAAGCCTCATCAACTGGGAAATGACAGAAATCGGGTAGGCAGCATGGCTAGGTGGGTCATACCCAAGCAGGGTGTATTATCACCATCTAGAGAAATTCCTTTTTACTTCTTAATCTATATTTCGTTGCTACAGCTTTCAGAAATGGTGGTTTGAACCCAACCGTTGGTGGAAATATATTCAATACACTCAAGATAAATGAGTGGTCGGTCATGTGTGGCCGGGTTGCAGGACGTTCTTGCTGAACCCTGGTGTATCCTCTCTAGAGTAAACTGATCGGAAGGTGATCCCATACCTTGTCTAGTTGGAATCCAATCTCCAATAAGCGTCCGCGGTTTTTGATTATATACTATGTATGTGGAGCATGAGATGCAAGCGTTGTGCTATTTGGCTATTTATTTGATAGACACTATTATAATAACACTGGAGTCTGATATCAAAACTATTTTGGGATATAGTAAGGTAAAAACCGTTCGTTTTTATGTGTGGGTTGGTCTCGTTATTACCCTTTTCTTTCAAAAGGATTTTGGACTTAAATCAGTATGGATGTTACTTAAACTTAGTGAGTTTTCTCACGCTGGTTCACTAGACTGATCCGTGGCGTTTGTAATGTCTCGGGTCAGCCCGAGTGCAAGTTCAGGTTATTGGATGTCATGAAGTTCAGAGACGAACTGGAGGAGTTAAGACGTACGATATTATCTAGTATTTATTCCACTGTGTGATGTATTTCAGGACAGGTTATTATAACTGTACAGATGGTCTGCTGTACTCTGATGAATGTACGTATTTATATAATGTTATTTATAAAGTTTTGCTTCTGTATTATATTTTGTTCCGCTGCGATGTGAGACTGTGTGGTGTCAATTCTTCTTTTTCTTCTTCTTATTCTTCTATTCTAATAGTTCTATCTTATCTTTCTCATCCTCTTATTTCTTTCTATTAGTGATTTGTATTTTCATGCACTTTGAGTTGAATGTGTAGTATATTAGTCAGCTCAAATTGGTATAGATTTACAGGCCATTACAATTAAACAAGCTTCACAGTTCTTTACAGTTCCAATAACATTTTTCGCTTAATCTTAAATTAAGCATGCAGATTTTTATGTCCTAAACCACAAGTCATAATTTACCATATTAATCATGCCCTAAATTTTTAGTCCAATTTCACAATATAGTTTATGGCCCCAGATCCTAATCATGATTCAATATACAAGTTATGCCCCAAAATTACCATTTCCAATCATTTCCAATTCAACATAATTTTATTCGTACGCATATTTCAGCGATATCGGCCTAGACTCGAAAGTAGTCTGGCTATAAAAATAAAAAGGGAATGAGAGGGAGAAGGACAGAATAAGCATAAAACCAACAGTAACAGAAATGGGCATATGATAGCAGAAATAGGCATATAAGAACAGATCTGATGAACAGATATGGGCATATAAGAATAAATCTGATGAACTGAAATAGGCATATAAGAACAGATCTGATGAACATGCAATAACTGAACGGATTATTCATAGTGTCATGATCATAAATAAGCATGATGAGATCTAATCAATGAATTAGATATACAAATATAGCAGATCTGAAATGATTCCAATAGTCACGGGCTTAAATCTAATTCATAGGCATGTCAAGATTGCATTTTAATTATTTTTATCTAAAAATAACGTAGACTCACAGAGAATAGATCTAAGAGACAGAATATTAGTTGTAGATGTTGAATCACAGATCTCTAAACTTGAATGACTCTAGTTGATTATTGAAGAAGAAAAGACTTGATTTATCCTGGGCAGAGGAAGCATCTAGTTCTACATTTTTTAGGTGTGGAGAAACAAGAGAAATGGGGTCTTATTTATAGCCTAGGGTCAATGAATCTAGTTAAGAAAGGAGTCCACGTGCGAAAACTGAATTCTGCCCAGATCTGTATGGGGGTCGACCCCCCCCCCCCCCCCCGAGTGCCGACCCCGGGGTCGACCCATGTGTCGAGCCCAAACACCCTGGGTCGACCCAGTGGGTCTCGGGTCAACCCACAAAATGGGCTGGTTCGGCTATTCCTCCTCCCGCTTCGCTGTTTTGATTTTTTTTATTTTAATTTGTTTGTATATATATATAAATTCTATTGTGCGTATATAAACTTCTAGGCTTAATAACTTCTTCATACGATGTCCGTTTTACGCAAACTTGGTGTCTATCTTAAGAAGAATTCCGAGATGAACGCAATAGTGCAGTCTGTTTTTTTAATTCCCTATATTTAATTAAGTATTCCTTTGTTTATCATTTTAATGTGTTGTTAAAATTATGTGGTGTTACACCAGTAAATGCTCTATGAAATAACTCTAAGACTATACATCAAAACCTTAACTACTTAGCTGCTCGTGTGAAAAAATAAGGGCATCCGGAGTTTAGATGGAAGTATAATAAACTCTAATCCAGTCATAGGACTATTGTGAGAACTCAAAAACAGTTGTTTAAAAAACAAAAGAAAAGAAAGGTATCTCATAAGGCCACGCCACAAGTGCAGAACGTTTTTTTTCTTATGATAACTAAAATACTTACTTTATCAAAACCACTGATATAACTTTTACTGACATCATTTTAAAAACCTTTTCTAATAAATTTAGTTGAATTATCCGAAATTTTTACATTTATTAAATTTTGGTGGTTATTATGACTTTAATTGTAAAAGCGTAGGTTCATATTGGAACATTGGATGTTAACAATGACCAAAGCAAAGGATCTTCGTTATCCGATGGGAACACCTCTAGAGGGATGTACACTTGAGAAACAACTGGTGAATCTCTGCCAACACAAGGTGGGACCATCTCTATACACTAATCCGCTAGATGGAAACTCGAATATGACATTCCCTAAACGTTACCGACCATTGTCCATGCACACATAATCCATCATCCACATAGGTAAAATATTTGGGATCCATAACATGATTCAACATTTTATCTAGAAGGGATTGACCATACCTAAATGGGAGCGACCCACATAACCTTACCGCATTCAACCTGTTTCGGGCTATTATTGGGTTGTGAAGCTTGAGGTCTCCATAAACACAAAGCTGTGTTTAATTAAGCCGTGTTTTGATCATCTGCAACTCTTAACACTTCGCTTGCCACATTGTCATTTCATAACATACAACTAATAATTACTAACCATATCATCTTTAAGCTCATACGTCTCAAAGAAGGGTGTTAAGCTAAGAGAATAAATTCTTAGCCACCAAATAGAAATATGTTTAGTAAAGATCAATCAATGCATTACAAAATACAATATTAGACACATCCATACAAGTTCACTTTGTGACTGAACGAAACCGAAGGCGCTTTATTTCTCGACCCAAACTGGGTGTAAAATCCATTACAATCCCGAATCTCTCCAAGTAAGTCGGGACCACTGCTAAAAATAATCTCGTTATGGGATGCCTCCGAGCAGAAACGTCAACAAGCAATACCTTCCATGTGAAGAGCTCCGGTTTTCTACCACCATCTTCAATACCTTCAGTTTCTCCATCATGTCGTAACATTATTCGATGTGGTTTTTCGGATAGGTATCCTCCATATCCACTTCTGGTCTCTTCAAATAATTAGTGTGGTTATAAAAACAGTATTGACTATACATAATCTCAATTAAATTTCGTCCCTTTGATAAATTATTCATTTATCAATATTAAATTTTACTCAAAACTTTATATTTTCCATTCAGATCACTTTAAAATCATTTATTATGATTTTTCATAATTTTTTCATATTTTTACCAAATTTTATAAAACCTATTTCAGTAGTTTCCAAATTCAGTCACCGAACTACAAAACCGCGATTTTATTTTAAACTTGTTTTAGACATAATTGAAAATCTATGTATAGAAATATAAAATTTTCGTTTTCATTTGAAAGCTATTATCATTAGAAAACAAATGTTTTTGTTTCAAGAAAATCCAATTTAAATTCCATCCGGTATAATCATTCGAAATTAACGGTTGAAACTCGTGAACTATCGCGGCGTGACAAGCTATATTTTGGACTGTTATACAACTTCACATTATAACTAATCCGGATTGCTTCTAATATATTTATAAATCATTCAAAAACGTATTGAACTTCATTTTAAAATATTATTACAATTTTAACTTCAAATTCAATTATCTTTTATCTTTTAATATTAATAAAATATTAATATTTTTCAAAAATTTATCCTTTGAATTGCAAACTTTGTAGAAAATCAAATTAAACATTATATAAGCTTATTAGAACAACCGGTTTGAGTTTAAACATGGTTTATATAGCTTCAAATTCAAAATTTTAAAATTACAATTTCAAATTGATTAGAAATTTACCAAGCAATATTATACCAAAATCTTTATCAAAATTGATTTCCACCATTACAAAAGTTATTCATATCCACCTTAATTTCATTTCTAACCAGATTTGGATACAAAATTCCAACTTTTAATTTAAACCTTATTTCCACTTTAAATAAATACAAAAATCATTTATATTTATCAATTACAAAGAGACTTAATGGGTACCCATATAGTTCAATAATTTAGGGTATAACGGGTGTATGGTGACATATTAGCAAGAATAACAACCATATAAATATCCATGGAAAAATATTAACAATGTCATTAACTACGACATAAGCGTTACAGTAATTAACGCTTGTCATTATATATATGGAACTAGCAATACAACCGTTCAACCAATATCAAACAAATATATCTAAGCTATCATAAAAACTATATAAAATATAGAAGTGCATAGTTTCTCACCGACATATCCACTCCGTCAAACTTTATGGTAGAATACGGACTCGGACGAACGTAACCTTTCACCGTCTTTTGCTTTTATGGGTTTAACACATCATTAACATTCGTTAACGGTCATTAACAATCGTTAACTTCCAATTATCACATAATTACATCATTAACATAAGCGTTAAGGTCATTAACACTTAATTACTATTTCAAATCACTTTAGCTAAATTATTAACCATCGTCAATAATTTGTTTGCTATAATTAGCAAATCTAATCATGTCCAATTAATGTTGATACACATCACAACAAATTGTCAATCAATGTCACATCAAAATTTATTGATGTAACTATTCATCCATAACATAACAATCACGTTATCAACCAAATTAACCGAACATTTATTTACGGTTTAACTTCATAATCATTAGTGTATTCACTATAATTACTCCACTATCAAGTAATTAACTTACTAACTTCCATTAACATCATTACAAGTCATTAAATCCAAAGTTACTTAAATAACTAGCAATTACTATTCAAAACGTAATTAGCTACTAACTACGAAAGCTAACCAAACGTGAGTGAAGTGTGCTCATCATTGCTTATCCACTCCGCCAAACTTTAAGTATAGAACTCTCTAACTTCTCTATAACTTCCGATCTCACTTCGCAACCAAATTCGTGCCTTTTCTACTTCAAATACTCAACAAATACTATATATACTAATTAATATATATATTAAAAAACATATATTTAAGAGGAGAAAGATAGGATTTTTAGTGGTTTAAGTGGGGTTTAGGGAGGTGGGGTCCATGGTCTAAAGGGGGAAGCTGCTATGGGGCCTAACACGCCCTATGTGAGGCCCATGGAGAGAGGTGGTGGTGGTAGAGAGAGAGAGAGATGGTGGTGGTAGAGAAAAGCGGATGGGGTTTAAAGGGTGTAAAGGAGGTATTTTAAGGGTTTAAGGTGGAAAATGAGGAGCTTTGAGCTAATGGGGACCACGTGGGGGAGGTGGGCTGCTTCATGCATGTGCTGGTGGGGGGAGGCTATGGCCAGCGGTGAAGGAAAAGGGGTGGGGCTTGGAGCTTTGGAGAAGAAGGAAATGAAAACGAAGTAGAAATGAAATGGAAAATAAAAACAAAATCATTACTTATATAAACTATTTTCTTTGGAAGGAGGCAATGAAAGAGGTAATGGCATATGGAAGACGAAGGTGATGTGGTGTCAAAGGGGAAGTGGGTTTAGCAAAATGTGTATTTGTTGATTTTGATTTGTTTAACCCTATGTTTGATTAAACAACCTTCATCCGTTTTCAAGTCTTATGATCAAACCGTAAGTCCTATTGATATGAAATCCTACTATATTTTACAGATACGGTCCAAGGAAATTGGTCTCATCGAATTCGGAGACCGTTTGCAAAATGGCCTTCTTCTATGTTATTATTAAATTTCAGCTAATTTTTTAACATGCGTTTATATTGTGCACACTCACATACTTACTCTGTTTAATATGAAATTTGGAATCTTACAATAATTTAACATTTCAGATTTGATGGATTGGTTTCGTCGAAATTCGAGATCATTTGAAAAATGTCTATTTTTAGGCTATTGAAATAATATTAAGTTATCGAATTTTAATATATTTACTTTTTAAATCAATTTTAAAAGTTCACTAACCTTATTTTAACTTTAGTAAATTATAAAACAAAGTTAGAATTCATTTTCCATAGTTTTCAAGTCTAGATTCAGTATTAACAAAATTTGAAATTCAATCAAATTATCCATTTAAAAATCCTTTTAAATATATTTTAAATCCATATTTTAAAGTGACTAAAAATACAGGTTGTTACAAGTCAAATCCATGATATCCTAATATGGGTTAATACTAAGCAAAGTACAAAAAATTCATCCAAAATATATGAAATTATCATAAATGCTTAGCTTCGATTGATTTCTTCTTTGACGGTTAATTCCTAGTCTATGCTTACCACCTATCATCCACCTAACGTTCACTACGTTGGTTTTCATATTAATATGCCAATCAACAAAACATTTTTAATTTAGTGTATTCATGTTTCTTGATGGATGATCAAGATTAAGTAAAATTTTGCAAACTCATCCATTCCTCTACATATAAGTACCTAGGGTTCTTGTTATGTATAAAAATTTCTAACATAACAGCCTCAAATTTTCAAATTATGCATGACCTGTAAAATAATATACGATCTGATTATTATTATTCAAAATGTGGATTTATTAGGTTCTATTTCCAAATGAATGATTGTTAAGAGTTATGATAGTTATGTGTGTGTAGATCGCGTGTTGTATCACCTATGTCTTTGCTAGTCTAATGAATAAGTAATACATTCATCTTTTTTTTTTTATTTAATGCATATTTCTTATAAGATAGTAGACTTGTATGCTATAAGATATTGAGGGTTTTCGTTATTTTACAATGATGTTAGTTTACTTGCGTTCTAAATTTCTCACTGCCAACCTGGTAATAGTGAAGAATGTATATAATTTGATCATAGATTTCCTTTTAACTTCAATACATGGAATTATTAATGCATCTAACTTATATATTTTTAACACTATAGGATGATGTCAAAAAAGGTTGCATATGTTTAGTATCACTTTTAATATTGCTTAAGATCAAGAAATGTAAAAATGATAGACAAAAAGTTCTAACTTCTGCACTTTCTGGAAAAGTGAACATGAAAGGGCTTTAAATATGTCCTTCAATTACAATGTACGATAAATTAGAATGGATAAATCATCTTCCATGAAGTTGCACGGCTATTTTTCAAGAAAAGAACTGGCTTTGAGACAATAAATATGCCAATGTTGAAGAGAAAATGACAATTTTTCATCCATCGCATGTCATAACCATAGAAATGGATAGTTATATATCATCATCAACATTCACATCAAATAATCAAAAAATATTTCATGATTTTTTTATCAATCGTGGGAGATTTTGCTAGATTTTGACTAACTTATTGAAAATATATAATCTCATGTATAACTAAGGGAACGAACTTTTAAAGGTGTTATAGCAACCTTGGTTTTTGGTTACATGGGTAAACTAATTATAATAAGGTTTGTAATTTAAAAGTGAAGAAAATAAAATATGAATTCAAAACGGAGAACTCTTATAATTATCTAGGTTGGAATAAAAATGGGATTTGAGTTAATATGCGAAATTTTGTTGGTTTGGTTATAAATTAAATTCAAATAAAAGATGAAAGAAATTAATCAAACTAATATCCACTAAATAAAAGTGTAAATTAAAGAAATAAAAGTTCTAGAAACTTTAATAATTCAATTTGAGTTAAAAATAAGTTTAAAAATATTAATTGTCAATGTGCGTTAATTTTGTAAATTATTGCTAACAACGATTTTTATTTGTTGAAGCAGATGTTTAAATTAAAATTGGTTTGTAAATGAAAATTATAAATATGAAATATTGATTGAAATCAATGTTTAAGTATTAAAATATTATAATATGGGTTATTAAGTTGTTTTAAATAAGATAAAAAAAATTTGTGTAATTTTGATGTTAAAATAGTAAGTTTTAAACAATTGAAAATTGTGAAATAAATGTTGTATTAATAATTAGAAATTATATTTAAAATTGATTAAAATGATTCCATGAATGTTTTAAAAAAATTTAAAAAGTTAAATGTGTTAAAATGTGAACAATTTAGTGTAATATGTGTTAAGTGTGTAAAAATGATGTAAACTTGTGTTTAATGTGGAGATAATGTCGTAACTAATCCTAATTAACTTTAAAAAATATTACACTTAAACTTAGTGGGTTGGTTCTCGGATCAAACCCAAACCCAATTACTAGTTTTGAATAGGTAGGAACAATAAATTAGAGAATATATGTACACTCCTCTTCCCTGATTTCTCCTCTCTTCTTCTTGTAAATTCCAAAAAATAGAAATCCTCTTACTCATATTTACAAAAACCAACTACTTTGTAAAATAAACCCTGAGAAAACTTGTTAGAGTTATCCTAATAAGTAATCTAAAAAATCAATGAACTTATTCGTCTAATTGTTGAATTTGAGAAAAGAGTTTACTGTAGTGTCAAGATTCTTATTGCATGTCTGTTATCTTCTATCTACACGTACATAACACATATCTATGGCCAAAAGAATAATCTTTTCTCACAAAAAGTGTGCTAATTCTTTGGAATCACTTAAAGGTGAGTTGTAAACTCACTCTTCAAGCTTAATTCTAGTTATGTGATGTGTTTAGTTGAGTTTTGAGTTTACAGTAAGCGAAAAATCCGAAACTCGCATACTTACAGTAACTAAACTGTTTATGTCTATTTTTGAGAGCTGTTGTTCTTCCATTTTGATACCAAGCTAAGCCATTTCTACTGTGTTTCATTGCCTTGTTTTTCTGAGGGCAGCGGTTTATTTCCCAAGTCTTCTTGATGCAATATTTTAATGATTCTTGGTGTTGTTTTATGCTGATTTCAAATGACTTATTCCTTCATGTTGGAGAACCAATATTAATGTCAAATTGTATTTTGGATTGATGAGTTTTTAATGAGTATTCATATGCTGATTTCATTAAGTTTCTATTTAAATTTGATGATTTCGTTTATGTGTTTTATAAATGGATTTCAAAGAAATTCTTGATTCAGAACCAGTTTTGAAATAAATATTTCACAAATCACTTTTAAAAAATATAATTATTTCCAAGCTATTATATATACAGGAAAATATTTACAAGGACAAAAGTGAAGGCCTTTTTATCCATAAGGACAGCCCATTAAAATTTACTCAGAAGGACAATTCACCGTTTCTCTTCTTCTTCACGTGCGCTTATTTCTTCTTCATCCACTCCCGATTCACGTCTGCTTCATCTTTAAAACAATCGAACCCAAAAATCACAAAAATTTGAATCCATAACAATTCATAAATCACGAAAATCAAAAGGACGTCAGATTCGAAATTGCAATCGAACCCAAAAATTCGAATCCATAAATCGCTTGAAACAGAAACCCTAGAAAACAAAAAAATTGTCAAACAACAAAAATCCATTGGAAATCACAAGTGAATTGAACAAAAATATTTTTCAAACGATGGAAAACACAATTGAAGAAGTCGAAATTGTTGAAACAATTTTTTCGTGATTGGAAATGTTTTTTTTCATTAATAGTATAGCAGTTCATAGTTATCATTTTTCTATTTTTTTTAGGTATCATTTTTCCTATTTTAACTTTAAAACATAGCAGTACTTTATAGGTATAATTTTTCTATTTTTCTAGGTATCATTTATCATGTTTTAACTTTAAAACATAGCAGCAGTTTTTAGGTATCAGTTTGCTATTTTTTTAGGTATCATTTTTACCGTTTTAATTGTGTTACATATTTTTTTCATGTGATTTTGTTGTTGTGTTAATTTTGAAGTTATATTGTTGTATCAGCTTTGAAACTACGTCGAACTTATTTCATTTTAATCAATCAAACTGTGATATAATTTTTTTTTTCATTATTTTATCTTCAAAACATTGCATCAGTATTTAGGTATCATTTTTATAATATTTTAGGTATCATTTTTACTGTTTTAACTATGTTATGTGTTGTTTTCATGTGATTTTATTGCTGTGATAATTTTGAAGTTATATTGTTGCATCAGTTTTTTAACTCAGTCGAATTTATTTAATTTTATACAATCAAACTGTGATGTAAACATTTTTGCATTAGTTTTTCTTTTAAACATTGATGCAGTTTGTAGGTATCAGTTTTCTATTTTTTTAAGTATCAGTTTTCATGTTATAACTATGTTGTGTGTTTTTTCCATGTGATTTTGTTGTGTTAATTTTGCAGTTGTACTGTTGCATCAACTTTGTAACTCAGTCGAACTAATTTCATTTTATTCAATCAAACTTTGATGTAAACATTTTTGATATAAAAATGATACCTTAAAACTGTTGTGATGTTTAACATAACACATAAATTACATTAAAATGATACCTTAAAAAAAATATAAAAATGATTCCTTCAAACTGCAGTAATGTTTAACATAACAGAGAAATTACACTAAAAATGATACCTTAAAAAGTATAAAAATGATACCTTAAAACTGATGTGATATTTAACATAACACATAAACTACAGTAAAAATGATACCTACAAAAATAGAAAAATGATACCTAAAAACTGCTGCAATGTTTTAAAGTTAAAATAGGAAAAATGATACCTAAAAAAAATAGAAAAATGATACCTACGAACTGCTATACTATTAACGAAAAAAAAAATCCAATCATGAAAAAAATGTTTCAACAATTTCGACTTCTTCAATTGTGTTTTCCATCGTTTGAAAAATATTTGTATTCAATTCACTTGTGATTTCCAATGGATTTTTTTTGTTCAACAATTTTTTTGTTTCGGCTGATTTTTGGTCGTGATTTTGATTTCGTGATTTTTGTTTTCGATTGAGAATTTCGATTCTAATGTCTTATGATATTTGTGATTTCGACGATTTAAGATTTCATGATTTTTGTGATTTCGTGATAAACGATGAAATCGAGATACGCGATCGATAGAGGGAGAAGATGGAAGCATCGGCCGAAATTTAGTTTCAGTGTATTGTCCTTATGGATAAAATATTAGGTGGTTGTCCTTATGGATAAATTTTAATGGGCCTTAGTCCTTGTTGGTAATTGTCCCTTATATATATATATATATATATATATATATATATATATATATATATATATATATATTCTATTACAATGATCTTTTAAAAGAAATGTTTTCCAAATGTTTTCGGAAGTCATTTATATCAATTTTTCAAAGTATATATTTTCTATATAAAACTACATGTTTTTTCTCTCTTCGAGAGAACAAATAGGTGACCTAACGATATTATGAACCCCATGGTACGAGACACGTAGGTTTGCCATATCGGATAATTTTGGACTTGTTCGATTGAATCTACACTAGTGTTGAATCGATTGACTTATAGTAAACCGATAAGTGAGAACATATGTTATGAGACACATGTTGTCAATGTTTGGGTTACTATTTGGAGGTTTGTGACAGATTACGTAGTTGTTGCCAGCATTCACCACGCCATAGATGGTGTTCTACAATAGATTTGCAAGGTGTTACCCGCTAAAATGTTGCGACAGCTATAACATTTTGGTCTATTGCAACATCGCTTCAAGATGTTAGCATAGATATCAACAAGATGTTGCAGTAGCTATAAATATATTCAAATTAAAAATATTAATAAAACTTTACACCTCAGCGATCCACTCAAGCATTTAAAACAAAACCTCAACCATCAATCTACACCTCAGCTATTTCTATTTCCCGCTTTTATTTTCATTCACCCACTTTCCTCCTTTAAACTTCAATGGTGGCCGAATTGATTAAAATTAGGGTTTTTGTGCTCTTCCCTAAATCAAAATATCGAATGTCCGCTTCGTTACCTTTAGATGTTCGCTTCCACAATATCGGATTAGTTCGTATCTGGACAAATGACGTTAATTATTCGATCTACGAGCGATCGAGCTATCAGGAAAAAGTGGTTTCGGCCTTGCCGAATTCAAGGTCAACATCTTCAAGCTGAGCCTCGTTTTCTCAAAATTGATCCTTTATTGCAGATTGGAATCTAAATGTCGCGACTTCGAGTGTATACAACGGTAAGAATCATTAAAATTGGTTTTATTCGTCAAGACTTAGGTATTCTTTGTTGAGCCATGGAGGTTCTACATTTTGGATTAGCTGTTTTTAATACAAAAATTGGTTTCACTGTTCAATTTTCACTCATTGACTGTTGTAGAAATCTAGATACTGATTTACATTAGAGGATGCTTGTTTACAAATTAGAATCTGGAACACATTTTCGAAAGTTGAGTAGATTTACTGTATAATTTTTCCTTGTTATTTTACTTCCTTTTCATTCATTTGGACTTTTATATCTTGTTTATTGAGCAACATGTATTAATACAACATTAACCACTGGAGTTAGATGGTTTGAGTCCCATAAATCTTGATGCATATATTTACTTGTGATTCAGCCTTTTAGTTTCAACCTACTCAAAATTTCTACTGCATGTTCATTCTTTGTCTTTTCGGTTGAAAGAGAACACAATCCACGCTTGTTATGTGATGGTTTAAATTAAAAGGTGAATTATAATGTAACTGGGTTAGAGGAGGAACATATATGAGTTCCCACTTCTAATCAGCTTGCATTTAGAAGACTTAAAAACTAATTTAATGCTGCAAACTATTTTAATATAATAGGAATACTATATTTTCAGTGAGTCGTGAACCTGACTGCTTTGATCTTGGTATGCAGATACTATAAGCAATCCAGACAAATAAAGATTATGCATGTAAACATAATATCAAGTGAATTTGATTTTTTAATCATTATTGTATTTTTGTTTAAGATCTTGATCATACTGTTAGTTACAAACAATACATAAATCATAGCTACAGACATTGATTGAGAAGAAGATAATGAGATGTAGATCTGTAAGTTGTAGATCTGGAAATTGCCTTCTCTATCTTAGTCGTACTATTATTTGTGATGTCTTTTCGATAACCCTAACGATGATTATTGGGCTATATTAATAGGCAGAGAGGGGCCAAATTCTGTTATGGATATAATCTCGACCGTTCACCAAGGTTGACCGTTAATAGAGAATATCCATATTTAAAGGAATATACCTTCAATTTCAGTCTTACCGTATCAAATCAACAGACTCCATAAATGACCACATAATGACATTTAATATTAAATTAATAATTTCATATTCGTTATATGGACCACATAACGAGATGTATTAAAAAAATTACATTCTCCCACTTGGTCCTTATGACAAATGCTTTAATGGTCATATAGGAACAAACAAAAGGGCGCATAAATGCTGAAAGCTTTAATGGTCATATAGGAACAAACGTAAGGGCGCATAAATGCTGAAATGATATTTTTTGATAAGTTTATCTTAATTACACTTAGTCGATGTGAATCATCAATTAGGATCATGGCAGTTCTACATTAATTAAAGAATGTAGTCCCTTCTATGTACCACTAACTGACAATCAAAACAACTAACTCTGTATAAGTAAAAGTAACCATAATGGTCCCCATTCATGTCTTGATGAAAGACTAGTTCTGTTATCATGTATTACTTTGATATGTACATAAACATAATGATCCATAATATGAAACAGAAAAATTCAAAAGTTGCAATAATGTATACTTAAAAAGTGTCATGATAAAAGCACTCAACAATCCACAAATTCATAAATAAGAAGAGCGACATTATTGGTTTCTCTCAAAAACCGTTGCTTCAGCATGCTGCTTAAATGTCTTAAGTGTTAACCCCTTAGTTAATGGATCTGTTATACTAGCATGAATAGCTCGATTGACACTCTTTTCTTCCGAACTTCATCCTTGACTGATAAGTATCTCATCTCCGTGTGCTTTATACCCTTATAATACTTATCATTCTTTGAAAAAAAATACGGTTGTGGTGCTATTACAATAAATTTTTAGCGTTCTACTAATAGAATCCATGACTGGAACCCCTGAAATGAAATTCTGTAACCATAATGCATGAATCGTAGCCTCAAAGCATGCTACGAATTCGTCCTCTATAGTGGATGATGCTATGATGGATTGTTTGGCACTTCTCCATGAGACGACACCACCAGCTAACATGAATACATAAACAAAAGTGCTCTTCCTAGTGTCCACACATCCACCAAAATCTGAATCGTTTATCCAGTTACTTCAAGTTGATTAACACTCCTAAATATGAGCATAAGTTTCTTTGTTCCTTGTAAATACCTCAACACTTTCTTTGCATCTTTCCAATGATCATTGTCTGGATTGCTTTGGTAGCGACCTAGCATGCCAACTACAAAACTGATGTCTGGTCTGGTGCAAACATGTATATATCCCAAACTCCTTAAAAAAGATGCATAAGGATATTCTCTCATTTGATCACGTTCAAACTCGGTTTGAGGGCATTGACTTAAGCTAAATTTTCTCCTTCTGAATTGGAGCAGCATTAGGATCACATGACGCCATGCTAAAATTTTCCAAAACTTTTGTGATATAGGTTTTTGGAGATAGTCCGAAAATCCTACGTGATCTGTCATGGAATATTTCTATCCCAATCACATAAGAAGTGTCTCCCATATCATTCATTTCAAAGTTTTGAGAAAGAAAGTCCTTGGTTTCTCGTAATAAGCCAAGGTCACTACTTGCTATCAAGATATCATCAACATGTAGAACTAGAAATGCAAACTTACTCCCACTGATCTTCAGGTATATGCACTGATCAACCTTGTTTTCAATGAACCCAAAGGTGGTAATGATATCATAAAACTTAAGGTACCATTGTCGAGAAGCTTGCTTTAGTCCATATATTGATCTTTTTAACAAACAAACCATGTTTTCCTTTCCATCTATAATGAAGCCTTCTGGCTGAGCCATATAGACTTATTCTTCTAAACTCCCATTCAGAAAAGCCATTTTTGCATCCATTTGATGTAACTATAAGTCAAAATGAGCAACTAAAGCCATGATGGTTTGTAAAGAATCCTTCTTTGAAACTGGAGAGAAGGTCTCATTATAATCAGTGCCCTCTTTTTGATGGAACCCTTTTTCTACAAGTCTAGCTTTGTGTTGTTCGATTTTACCAAGAGAGTCACATTTAGTCTTATAGACCCATTTACAACTGACTTTCTTATGTCTTTTTGGTAGATCGACCAAGTTCCAAACTTTATTTGCATCCATAGGTTTTATCTCTTTAAACATGGTATCAATCCATTTCTCACAATCTTCACTTTTCATGGCTTGTGCATACATAGCCGGATCTTTTTCCAATCCCATGTTAAATTCACATTCTTGCAAGTACAATATATAATCATCTAAAATAGCTGATCTTCATGGTCTAGTGGACCTCCTTAATGCTACCTTAGGTGTTGTATTCACATTCGTTTCAATGGCAACAGGCTCATGATGAAGTGCATTATCATTGACAATTGGTTCTACATTATTGGCTTGGCCAACGACATTAGGTAGAATAATGTCAGTCGAAATTCGAGGTAAAGGAATTGGTATCGGTTCTCGAATCTCTCTGATGACCACTTCTCTTACTGGATCACTCCCACTGACCTCGCCATTCTCAAGGAATTTATCATTTTCGATTTCTACAATTCTGGTGTTATGATTAGGACAGTAAAACTTATACCCTTTTGATCTTTTTGGATATCCAATAAAAAAACAACTGATTGTTTTTGGGTCCACTTTTTTCTCATGTGAACTATAAATGCGCGCCTCTGCTGGACATCCCTAAACATGTAAATGTCTTAAACTGGGTTTCCATTCTTTCCACATCTCAAAAGGTGTTTTAGGGACAACTTTATTGGGAACCCGGTTCAAGATATGTACAACAGTCATAAGGGCATGCATTCACAACGAAATGGGTAAGTTTGAATTACTCATCATACTCCTAACCATCTCTAAAAGTGTACGATTACGTCTCTCAGCAACACCATTCATCCGTGGTGAACCAGGCATTATGTACTGAGGAACAATTCCTAATTTTTCAAGAAGTTTATCAAAAGTGTAACGACCTGAATTTTTGACCGTTCAGATCGACAATAATCCTCATATGTAAACTTAAACAAATCTAAAATACAGATAGTTATTGGGATTAATATAAGAAAACGAAGAAAGACAATAACAGAATCTCACAGCTAAAGGACAAAATATAATAAATAAATAACATTTCATGAAGCAGTTAAAACATACATTTTATTATATTTTGCAACAGTTATCAGAGTTAACTATCATAAACATACCAATATTTGCAGCGGAAATATATAATAATAATACACTTATCAAGCTCCATCTTCATCTTAATAATAGTGTCTTCGATAACTGAAAAACTCAGGTTGAGCCGAGCACAAATGAAAAGACAGAACACTCGGATCAGAACTAAAGTATTCCCATATCAGTTAAATAAAATTCATGTGACAATATGAGTGCAATAACTTAAGAGATGTTATAGGAATTTCCATCTCCTAAGGATCCGTTAAACTAGATACTAAATAATACAATATGCTATTATAATAGCGTCTATGTTTAAATATAAAATATTAAAATAACGTACGCGATATTACAATTATTACCCTTACACTATTTATAATACCATAATCTATACAGATACCGTAAAGTCCACTATAAACCAGTGGCTATCAGAGGGCACTTCATAAGTACGGTACAAATCAAAGTCGTAGGGGCTCGATCAGGATAATATGACATGGCACACGAGGAATGCCCAGAGTAGGATTATACTAGTTGCATGTCCAAACTGGTGGTAACGCATAACTGCAACTACCGCCCACCTCGAACAACATTCCTAAATCAAGAATGCGCATCAAATCAAATCAATCAAATCGAGGGACTATAGTAACAAAGGAAGAGGTGTTGCCGATGGACGTAGCTAACCTCACTTGGTCCAGTATAACCCTATTTTAGTCATTTTAATTATGACCTGAAGGCCAAGGACATCCATCATCGTTCTCTTACTTCATTCATGTAGTGTTCGCTAAACCAACCTACTTCATTCTGGATTCTCCACCACGTACACAGTTGTTAAAGTGGTTTTCGGTATTGGCAGAGAGTATGACAATATCAGACCCCGTTCTCTTTAACAACCAAAGGTTTACATTTTTCACACCAATCAGTTCTTTTCATTTCAAAAATTGTCAATACTACATATCAAAATATCATATTTTCTTAAAATCATTTCATTATTCAAGCTAGAATATTATTCATATTAAAATCTCCACTTAAAAACCAAACTTAGAATCTTGAACAATTCCAATTCCAAATAATTTGACTATTTAAAATAGTAGAAAAGTAAGTTAAATAATTTAGATATATATATATAATGTAATAGTTATGAAATAAATAGTTATATAATAAAAGTTTAAAATAAAGTAGTGTTTATCAAATTTTTGTAAAATACATATATATGTAGTAAAATATAAAGTAGTTGTAAAATAGATAATTGGTTATTAAAATAGTTTATTTAAATAGTAAATATATATAATGAAAAATTGTTTATAATGATAGTACAACATAAATACATGTTAAATAGTATAGTTTGTAAAATAAAATAAATATTTCGTAAAATAGCTTATAAAATGGTTTAAAATATTATAATTGGAATTGGTATTATTCCTTCTGAATAACTTGAAGTCAAGTTTCAATTTCAAATCAATGCAACTCAATTTTAGTATTTCATTTTGATTCAACCTCTTTTTTTTCAAACCAATTCAATTTAGAAAATCTGATTTAAAATTTTAAAGTTTAACATATAATTCTCATTTAGAATCATTTCAGTTTGTAGTGAATCTAGAGTTCACAAATCAAATATTACTTTAAATCAGGTTAATTCAAAGTAAATTTTAAGGATGGATAATTGTTTATATTTTTAATCAATTCAACTCAATAGGTTCAATTCATGCTAAATTACAAATATTTAGCTTCTATTTACAACAGAATAATAATAATAATAATAATCATTTAACGTTAAATTCTAAAATTTTAAAGTTTAATTTTTGAAGGAAATCGATTCATAAAATCTCATTTATACTGCTTTTAAATCAGGATTTCAAAATTCAAGGTTTAAAAAAATAATATTTAACCAATTGGTGTTCGTATATAATTTTCTATCATATGGCCAAATAATAATTAAAATTTAATTTTAGTATTTCGGGAAAGGATATATATCATTTCAATCCAAATCAGGGTCATAGGTGTCTATCATTTCAACCTATATTCTTAATTCATTTAAATGATTAATCCCGGGTTTATTTGATGCCCGTAACATCTAGGCTAATGGTTGGGATTAATCAACAAAAATCAATAAGCATATATAAACAAGGTCGATAACAAGTTGAATTGCATACCAGTACATTAGTTATATAAATCCAAGGCATCCATCAAATCAATACATCTAAACAGTTCAATGTAATATCAATTTACTGGTTATCAGGTATGAGGTTTTTAAACTAGTAATTAAATTCTAACTGTACAATTTATATTAACAGTTAAATTAAAGTATACTGTTTATGCAGATTAACATAAATAATCAATTTAAATAGTCAAACAGCAAACAATACAGTCATATCATAACATTAATTTAATTTAACTAACAATCAAATATTTTAGTTAGGTGTGAGTGGGTTTAATAACTCAACTTTGGCTTCAAACGAGATTGAAAACCAATTTTTAGCCCAAAAATAAACAATCTTAGAATCAATTCACGATAGTTTCATTTTGTTCGGAATTTCGATACGATCCCAACGGATCCAACTGCGCGTAAAACTGAGGTCGTATGAATAAGGTATCAGTGTTAATGCATTAGAAATTCACATTTATATAAAATAAAATAAAACACTCCTCACCCAACCAATACGTGACATGTCAGTGTTCCCTGCGCCCTCCTTTTTCTTCTTTTAATCACGTTTTTAATTTCTGGAACCCAAACCGCTCAAATCCTTTGATCCACGCATGCACCATCAACCACTATATGCCGGTCAACCACCTCCATCAGATGCACCGCCTCGCTGTTGACCTCCGACCCAAACCCCTCCCCGTCTGATCAGCGATAACGCGCGCACCACCACGAAGAACGCGGGACACTTGAGGCACGATTTTGGCAAATCCGTGAAGAGAAGGATGTAATTCACCGTATGGATTCGAAGAGCTGGAGAAGAGCTACGATTTTCGTGTTTGAAGTTCGTCGAACCGTTGCCTGGATTTGAAGAAAAAGAGGGAGAAAGATTGGGAATTCGTGGCCATTGAAATGAAGGAGGCGGCTGCCTGAAATAAAATAGGGTTTTGGAATTATTTTACTAATTAATTTCCTCAGTTTGCGTGATTCATAGCCAAAAACGGACCTGAGTCCAAATCAGGCATGCTTACAGCCTACCAATAGGTTTTAGCACCTTCTAAACGCAATGGAATAAGTTTCAAAGCCCAATTCCAAAGTATCTTGCGGTTTCTTTTAAAACTCTATTATTTAATTAAATTGTACACAAAAATTTCTACACGCTTTAATTTCTTTCGATCAAACGATAACTCCGATACGAAATTTTAGATATTACAATAATTTACAATTCCAAATCCAATAAAATTAACTTCATCGAATTCCGAGATTGTTTGTAAAATGACAATTTTAACTAGTTCATTAATATATTAAAATATTCATTTTTCGTTTATTAACCATTTAATCCAATTCAAGTGTTTTATTAAATATATTCAAATCAAAATGGAACTCATATAAACGTTTAAATCAACTGTCGTTTATTGTGAATTCAATTCTCATTATTTACAAATTCAAATTTTATTTCAATTATAAATTACACAAATCAATTTCATTAAATATAGTAATATTAAACTCCAACTTCTCAATGATTATCCATATAAACAAAATCACAAGTTTTAATTGCAACCAATGCAAATCACCACTATCAAAATAAGTTGAATTTAATTACCTAAGCAATTAACTTAAGTTTCCACCATAAACTTTTCACAATCAAATCATTAAAATTAAATTATAAATTTATTAACTCAAATTAATATAAATAATTTCAATATTAAATTTCAAATATCAATATTTGACTGTACAAACCAATCGTACTTACATCTTCGATCAATGCAGGTTATTACAGCTATACCTAGTCTGCAATTCATTATAATATCAAATGGATCAATATTATTATCGTATTCAATACATTAAAATTTTCAACATATATGAAATTCCAAAATTAGTTAATCCAACATTAACTTCAAATTTCCATATAATTAAATTATCAAATAGAAGTCATTATCATATATACCCATAGGAATTCATTGCTTAACAAGTCAAATTAAGTTTGTATCTTAAAAATTCACGACACAAAACATTATATTTTAATATTAAAACCAACATTGTTAAAAATCTCATTAAATTTACTATTTCAAATTGTCGCAAAATCTCGAGATGTTATAAAAAGGGCCAGGGTGTTGTCCCGACTCATCATACTTTCCATAATATTCACTGCCTCTATCAGACCTACTGATTTTTACATTTTTACCTAATTGACTCTTAACCTCAGTTATGTAGGATTCTACAGCATTCACAGATTAAGATTTATCATGCAAAAGGTAAAGATAACAATAGCGTGAGTTATCATCGATGAAGGTAATGAAATATTTTTCTCCACCAAAAGATGGATAATCGAAAAGTCCGCATATGTTTGTATGTATAATTTCAAGTAGTTCAGTACTTCTTTTGGCTCCTTTCTTGGTATGTTTAGTTTGCTTACCCTTAATGCAATATTTACAAACCTCAAAATCAGTGAAATCAAGAATTGGGAGAATTCCTTCTTTCAGTAATGAGTTAACTTTTTCTCTGGATATATAACAGAGCCTTTTATGCACCAAGAATAAAGAACTCTCACTTTCCGTACTACGTTTCAAACCCATTTTAGGATGCAAGGTTACATTAAGTGATTCAGAAAATGAACTATCAAGAGTAATTTGATATAAACCATTAACTAGAATTGCAGAACCTACTAATTCATTGCCTTTAAACAACTTAAAACATCCATCACCAGTACATGAAGAAAACCCATCAAGATCAAGTTTAGACAAGGAAATTAAATTACGATAAACTGTAGGAACATAAAGAGTGTCCTCTCAATATAAATGAAAACCGGTACTTAATGTTAAATGAATATTTCTGATGGCTTCACTGGTGCTTTCATCCTATTTCCTATGTAAATGTAGGCTTCATTTGGACTCATGTTCCGGGTTGTAAGGTATCCCTGCATTATGTTTGAAACATGAACATTAGATTCAGAGTCAGTCCACCAAGTGTTAGAAGGTGCTTCTACAGAATTTGATTTCAAACACACAAAAGCCAAAGGCTTACCCTTCTTTTCGAACAATTCTCTGCACTTTATGCAACCTTTCTAGATGTGTCCACTCTTTTTGCAAAAGTGGCAATTATCATTCTTCTTAACCTTCTTTGATGTAGGTTGACTGGAGTGGTTGGAAGAAATATTCTATTTGGAGGAACTCTTCTTACTGTCCTTCCAATTTTTTTTCGAGTTTGTTCTTCCCATTCCCATGCATGTAATTTGCATTAGAAACACGGTTGTTTTGCTGCTTAGTTATACCTCTTCTTGAACCAGCTTATTAGTTAATTGATTCACATTCCACGTTTACGTGATCGTGTTATAATGAACCTGGAAAGGTCCATACTGTGGAAGCAGGGAGTTGAAAATAAATTAGACTAGGAATGAATCCTCTACTTTCATTCCCAATTTACCCAACTTTGCATCCAAGTTAGTCATGTCAAGTACATGTTGCTGCATGGTTTTAGTACCATCATAGTGGGGAGTAGTTAGTTCAACCACGAGTTTCCCAGCAACAGCTTTGCCGCTAGGTTTAAAGCGTTCAGTGGTTATCTTTAAGTATTCCTTAACAGTTAAGGTTCCATTTTCAGGAATGGAAGACTTAATGTTGGATGCAGTGGTTAGATGTAGGAACTTCAGACATAGTTTATTGGCTTTAGTCCATGCATCATGGGCAAGTTTCTCATCATCTATGGACGCAGCCATAAGATCAACGGGTTTATCCATAATCAAACCTAAGTCCATCTCTAGTACACCCAAGTAGAACTCAACATATTCATTCCATTCATTATACTTATTTTCATTTTGTTCAAGAACCGAGTTGACAAAGAATTTAACTTGGGTAGTTTGAGGAACTGCAATGTTGGAACAATCTCACAATAGTTAAATTTTGGAGATATATACATACACATATATATATATATATATAACATTCATGACTAAGATTTAAACATAAATAAGTGGCTTATGACTTATAATTAAACAAGTATGGTATATGTGGATATCCTATACATGCTTAATCACATAACTAAGTCATCAACTCAATGGCTACTTGTAACACCCCACATCCGTTAGTGTCACTCACAAAGGGAATGCACTAAGTTCTGTGGAGCATTTAGGGTAAAAGATGCAGATAAATTACAAGACAGACAGAAATTAAACAGCGGAAAATAAAACTTTGCTTTATTGATAAAATAGTTTGTACAAAGATTTCTTTACAATATCAGAGTGTCATCTGTCTTACAAAATAAAGAAGCATAAAACAACATTTATATTCCCCAATTTTAGCAAGCGCCAGCCATAGCATCTGATAAGAGAATCCAAGCAAACTTCGACAAATCTTCAAGCTGGGAAAGAGTGACAGTACAACTTAACCTGAACTATACTACTCCCTCCTCTACTACCTGGGGGGGACGGAAGAAAAGAAGACGAAAGAAAAACAGAGTCAGACATAAAGCCTGAGTAAGTTCAGTAACTTCTAGCATGTGAACATGGAAAAAACAAACGACATGAATTAACTGAATCCAAGATTACACCCTGACCATAGGGTCAGCAAGATTAGACAAGATAATCACAAGATATGCTAAGATAAGATAAATTGGATATGCTCTAATACTTTCGCCGCTTCACTATTTCCTTGTTATACTGGTTTCTATATCTCTGCACCACCTAACTAGTGTTCCAACTAGTAACGGTAACGTGATCCTAACCCCTGTAGTTTCCATTGCCTTCAGGCATACATTTATTATTTATTACCTAGATCTAATCTAGGGTTTTCTATCAAGTGCTTTCTAGATTTAACTAGAGTTTTACGCTATCTGCTGAACGTTTTTCGAGTTCAGGGTTTATGCCACCTAGTCCAACTAGGGATTACGCTACCTGTCGAACGATGCCTCCAAGTCTAGGACACACTACCTAGAGTGGTATATGTTCCTATACTTCCCCACGCATGTATCGCGAATCGTCATCGCTTGTCTAGATGCACATGTCCTGTAATGTGCGGTCCGAGTCCTGTGACAGGGCAAATCAAGGAATACAGAACTTGGTCGGGAGCTTTCAGATATCTGTCGATGCAGATGCTAAGGTCTGTTTTTATTCCAGTGGCTATGGTCCCACTTGACCCCTCCCTCAACTAATGAAAGGCATACCTTTGTAAAATGAGAACTATACGCCGGCCCCCGGTGCGCCACTATCCTATGGCCATCCTCACCCATAACTAGATAGCAATTATGGTCTTTTGGAGTTCTCCGCCTTTCCGCTTCACGTGTCTCGACAGACTCAAGATGGATGGTAGACGACAAGTTGCTATCACAGGGCTACCGTTTGCTCGCCGAATCACGTCGGTCCATCATAGTCTTTAGGTTGCCATGTATTGCAACTAAGGCAAACCCCTGGTTCTTCTACGCAGACCTTAACCTCTGTGAGCCCAGACGGATCATCTACTGCCTCACAGAGGGATACCAAGAGTACCCTCACGTCCCCTCGAAGCCTCGGGCTTCGTAACCCAATTCGTTGGAGCCTTCTCTCTATTCAGACGGACATTCGCTCCTTCCCGTGTTATACTAAGAATTACTACTTAGTTTTACTAACTAAGATTTACCACTTAGTTTCCAGAATCGTTGTTTTCTTAACCAAGGTTTACTACTTAGTTCCCTTTCCCGTCAATTTGGATTGGTTAAGTGTCATTAGTCAATTCAAGCCGACTTAACCCTCTTCATTTATCCTGTTAGACTGGTAAAGTATTATCAGTAATTCATGTTGACTTAAACCCACCATAAACCAAGTTATATTGGTTAAGTATTTCTTATTACTTAACCTTACCCATTCACCCTGTATTGGTTCAGTGTTCCTTTTTAACTTAACCTTGCCTGTCTGTTTTAACTAACCTGTTATTAACGGTTAAGTATTATCCCTTCATTTTTTAGACTTAACCCTGTTCCTTTATCAAAATCTGATGATTAAGTGTTCAAGTTTACTTAACCCTACGGTCTAGCCCAGCTAACATATCAAATTGGCTAAGTGTATTAAATCTTACTTAACCCCAACCTCTAGTCTAGTTAACATGTTAATTTGGCTAAGTGTATTAACTTTACTTAACCCCACTTTCTAGACTAGTTAACATGTTAATTTGGCTAAGTGTTTTCTTAGTTACTTAACCTCTACAAATCTTGTCTTGTTACTATGAGTTTGGTTAAGTGTCCCTGTGGACTTAGCCCTCCGTTCTAGCTTAACTGTGCTTAAGTTGGTTAAGTGTTCCTATGGACTTAACCCTCCCATTCTAGCTTAACTGTATGAACCTAACCCTACCTACCAGTCTTGTTATCATGTTGAGTTGGTTAAGTGTCTTAGTTAACTTAAGCCTAGCATTCTTGTTCTAGCTTTAACTAAATAAATTAAAGCCATGACCACTCACATTAGACAGATATTGTTGCGATTACTGGATGTGCTGGTTGGTTCCGGGCAGGTTTACATCGCAACTCAGTCTAACCTCGGGTTAGGCCTATTCGTGTTTTCTAGTTCAAAGGGTTTTGATTGATTTTCAAATCAGGTTTTGAAAGTAACCATCCCGTCCGTCGGATCAGTTAGGGATAGCCAGGGAGAGCAGGAAACTTGTATTTTCCAAACCCAAGCCTAGACACTATCCTCTCTGTCACCCTAGAACTTTCTGGTGTTTCATTAAAAGAGATGTCGTTAATAAATCTTTAATTTGTCTAAATTTACATTTCTCACTTAGGACAAATTCTATAAGTAAATTAATCCTAATTTACTTATTTCCCAATTACTCTTTTAATGTAAATTGTCAATATTTATTCTTACGACCCATTTACCCCTCTATATCATGTTTATGCTTTTTGGTATGTAAACCATACCAAATGAAGTGTCACTAACCATGATTTTGCTAATCCTGACAATTACTCCCAATTATGGCCAATTTCAAGTTTATGCCAATATACTTATCGAGCCAAATTAGCTAATCCAATTCTGATTTAACATTCTAATTCATGTCAAACTAGACTTATTACTCTAGTTCACTATTCATGTAAATACTAGATTTACACGTCAATACAAGATTCAAATTATACATCTTATAATTCATGTCAAATTTATCCAATTTGCATTTCTATGAACATGCCATAATACATGTTCCCAATTTATGCCAATTTCCAAGTTAAACTATGTTTTAGTAAATTTCATATTTTGCCCCAAATCGCATTCCCACCGTTCGTACAATCGTGTTTCAATCTAGATTATAGATAAATCTAGATTCGTAACAAATAGGGAATGAACCAAAGATTGCTATGAAAAGGATAGATATAACAACTGGCATAAAATGGTTTTGAATAACGACGTAGGTTCAAGAACATGGGTAGACCTAACTTAATATGTAAATTACCAAGGTCTAAAACCAAGAATAGACAGAGTAGGTTCAAGAACATGGGTAGACCTAACTTAATAGGTAAATTCCCAAGGTCTAGAACCAAAGAAAACCAAGGACAGGCATAATAAATAATCGGGTTTAGACCCAATCTCATAATCACAAAACTTAAGCAACACTTTCTTAGTCATGAATCATAGGTGTTTAATCACAGACGTCCTTGTTATGTCATAGGTAATAGTTTATGTTTTCTAATCAAAGGCATCGGTTTAGTCAAGGAAATAATCCTCATAGTCACAGTCACAGTCATAGGCAATGTTCGTAGTCATAGGCAATGTTCATAGTCATAGGCAATGTTCATAGTTCCAAGGCATATGGTTCCAAAGTCCATAGTTTCACAGTCACAGTCTTATTGGTCATCGAATCACAGTAGTTCTTAATTAGGTCCAAAGGTACAAGCACTGATTCAAGTAGAAAGATTAGGCATAGTCTTTTATCCCTTTAATTTCATGTCACGAATAAAACCAAAACGTTCAAATCTAAAAATAACTGACTTACAGAGATTTAGATTAGAAAAGAAAGATGGTGTTGCTATGATTCGTGTGACGTTGCTTGAAACCGTTGAATCAGCTTTTGGTTCCCTTCTTGAAGCTTTAATCTTGATTAGAATCTTCAATTAGAAGAAGAACTATAACTTGTTTTAGTGGAGAATTAGATTTATTTTAATGGTGGAGGCTAGAGTAGAGAGAAGCAGCATGTGAATGCCTTAGAGAATTTGTGTGGACGAACCCTTAGGTCTAGGCATTCTTTTATAGGTGTAGAGAGTGTTTTAGGGCCCTTAGATCATCATAGAAGCCATCAGAATCGCACAGGTCGAATACACATCATCCAACCACTCAAAAGGAGACATGTCAGCACAGAACACTCCAGAATTCGGTGCTGGATTAGTATGGGCACACTTGGCAGGTGCGCCAGTGCATTTTTTACGGGCGCACTTCACAAGTGCGCCAGTGCATTCTGGTCTGTTTCCGGTTTCTCTGCCTAACTTCGTTCGTCCATATCTCCTTCATACGGAGTCCGATTTATGCAAACTCGAACTCTATCTCAAGCAGAATTTCGAGACGAACGCAATGGCGCAACCCATTTCCCTTAATTCTTCTTTTAAAAATTAATTATACCCTGATTTGTGAATCTTAGTGTTACAGGATTACGGGGTGTTACATTCTCCCCCACTTAAAAGGATTTCGTCCCCGAAATCTTCAAGTTAGGAAGAATGTGTCCTACCATCCAATCACCCATCTACTCAACCATTCAATCACAGGCATTCATTGTCCTTAAAAGATTTCTAATGCTTTCATGTTCATATGCATAGTGTGTGTGTATATGTCCGTATCTAATGCAAAATCAGGCGGTATACTGATTCAGTTGACCTCCTTAATGCGAATTATGTTGGTGCCATGCGTCCAATCATGTATGCAAGCATCCCTAGTTATGTAAATACTACATGCGTGCATAGCCATTCATCCATATGCAACATCCATATGATAACATATCAAGTTCAAAACAAATACATATTTGTAAATGCAATATGAAAGCGTCTGAACTGATCTAGTGCCTAATACATATGCATATGCATTCACAAGCAACCATTAGCAACCACTTGCAACCACCAACCATAACATGTTTCAAATACATGTTTACATCCATTGGCTTTTACCTAAGGATCGAAGATACGACCTAGGGGATATATTGTGGAAAGAGGGAAACAATTATGCGTAAAGCTACTACAAAAAGGAATCAAGGATGCACCCTTAAGAAAAAGGGTATGATGCTAGTATCTAGTCTTCTTGAGCTTTACTCCACTGTATCTTAACTAATTTAACTTCACAATTGTGAAGTTCCGGATCTCCATTTCCAAAATAAACAGATGTTAACTATGATACCAAGTGTACAATACCAAGATGGTTTGAGGTCTCTCCTCTTAGCTTATCCATCATGCCATAACTATAAGGGTCGAAAGGTCACTACGTGCTCTTTTGAGTGTCTTCCACAACTATTCATCTCTCACGCAAACCATCCAAACCGAACTCGACATTCCTCAAGTACAAGCCCCAAAGGCCTAAACCAATATCAGACAAGCACCCATGGAATATCTCCCCCGAATTTAGACGATTTACGTGAGATGATATAAGCAAACTCGGTAGCTATTCTCAAATCCTACTAACCAAAAATAAAATGGTCAGACCACCAATTGGATTTGAGACTCTAGTGGGATCTTTCTACTATACAAGTACTATGGTGCAGAGACCCAAATATGGAAGTGGATATGAACAAATGAGAAGCGCTAGAACCTAAGAAAATAGTACGAACAGAAAACTAGACTCTTCCAACCGGACTACCTTTCTCCTAGGTACGCTTGGTGGCGAAAGCATGTACTTGTCCTTCTGAAAATCTAGTCCTCGTTCTTGCCCTTGTCCTTAAGTATATGCCCTATCATACCCTAGTAAAGATACTTCCTCTTGTCTTAGGTTTTATAATTCCTTCCTCCTTTGTGAGCTAAATCTGCATCCATGAATTCCTCATCCAAGGGTTGTGCTCCCTAGCCAAACTCCTCATCCCCTTCCGTGTGTAGTCATGTTGACAAATCCCTCGAAAACTGCCTCCATCGTCCGGAAAACCCTATAAGCTTCGAAAGAAAACTGCTCGTAGATGAAACAACTACGGCTATGGATGGAAGTCGGGCACTACTTTGCCCTTCGATGAGGTTACCTCCCAGAAAGCCAGGAGCCCCAGAGACTCAAGAAAGAAGGAGACAAGAATTTAAACAGAGGAAGAGAAGATAGTGCGTATGGCTTTTGGGGAATATGCTTTTAAACAAATCTTTTCTTTTGAAAATGCTTCTTTAAAAACCGTTTTGAAAATAATTTTTCAAATCTTTTATCTGATCCGGTAACCTTCGGCTCTGATACCACGTGTAACACCCCACATCCGTTAGTGTCACTCACAAAGGGAATGCACTAAGTTCTGTGGAGCATTTAGGGTAAAAGATGCAGATAAATTACAAGACAGACAGAAATTAAACAGCGGAAAATAAAACTTTGCTTTATTGATAAAATAGTTTGTACAAAGATTTCTTTACAATATCAGAGTGTCATCTGTCTTACAAAATAAAGAAGCATAAAACAACATTTATATTCCCCAATTTTAGCAAGAGCCAGCCATAGCATCTGATACGAGAATCCAAGCAAACTTCGACAAATCTTCAAGCTGGGAAAGAGTGACAGTCCAACTTAACCTGAGCTATACTACTCCCTCCTCTACTACCTGGGGGGGGGATGGAAGAAAAGAAGACGAAAGAAAAACAGAGTCAGACATAAAGCCTGAGTAAGTTCAGTAACTTCTAGCATGTGAACATGGAAAAAACAAACGACATGAATTAACTGAATCCAAGATTACACCCTGACCATAGGGTCAGCAAGATTAGACAAGATAATCACAAGATATGCTAAGATAAGATAAATTGGATATGCTCTAATACTTTCGCCGCTTCACTATTTCCTTGTTATACTGGTTTCTTTATCTCTGCACCACCTAACTAGTGTTCCAACTAGTAACGATAACGTGATCCCAACCCCTGTAGTTACCATTGCCTTCAGGCATACATTTATTATTTATTACCTAGATCTAATCTAGGGTTTTCTATCAAGTGCTTTCTAGATTTAACTAGAGTTTTACGCTATCTGCTGAACGTTTTTTGAGTTCAGGTTTTATGCCACCTAGTCCAACTAGGGATTACGCTACCTGTCGAACGATGCCCCCAAGTCTAGGACACACTACCTAGAGTGGTATATGTTCCTATACTTCCCCACGCATGTATCGCGAATCGTTATCGCTTGTTTAGATGCACATGTCCTGTAATGTGCGGTCCGAGTCCTGTGACAGGGCAAATCAAGGAATACAGAACTCGGTCGGGAGCTTTCAGATATCTGCCGATGCAGATGCTAAGGTCTGTTTTTATTCCAGTGGCTATGGTCCCACTTGACCCCTCCCTCAACTAATGAAAGGCACACCGTTGTAAAATGAGAACTATATGCCGGCCCCCGGTTCCCCACTATCCTATGGCCATCCTCACCCATAACTAGATAGCAATTATGGTCTTTTGGAGTTCTCCGCCTTTCCGCTTCACGTGTCTCGACTGACTCAAGATGGATGGTAGACGGCAAGTTGCTATCACAGGGCTACCGTTTGCTCGCCGAATCACGCCGGTCCATCCTAGTCCTTAGGTTGCCATGTATTGCAACTAAGGCATACCCCTGGTTCTTCTACGCAGACCTTAACCTCTGTGGGCCCAGGCGGATCATCTGCTGCCTCACAGAGGGATACCAAGAGTACCCTCACGTCCCCTCGAAGCCTCGGGCTTCGTAACCCAATTCATTGGAGCCTTCTCTCTATTCAGACGGACATTCGCTCCTTCCCGTGTTACACTAAGAATTACTACTTAGTTTTACTAACTAAGATTTACCACTTAGTTTCCAGAATCGTTGCTTTCTTAACCAAGGTTTACTACTTAGTTCCCTTTCCCGTCAATTTGGATTGGTTATGTAACAACCCGAATTTTAACAACGTGTTAAGACGAGAATCAAGGCAGAATTAAATTATAAAATCTAAATCAGGATAAACGGGTTGCACCATTGCATTCGTCTCGGAAAAATACGTGAAATAGAGTCTGAAATTTCGTAAATCGGAGTCTGTATGACCCAGTTAAGGCCCAACGAAGTTTCATGAAATTTCAAATCCGAAAACAGATTTGAAATTCAGCCCAAAAAGAGGGGCGGGAAAAATTCCCGCCAGACACATAGGGTGTCGACCCCTGGGTCGACCCCCCCTCCAGGGGGTCGACATGGGTGTCGACCCATGGGTCGACCCCTCTCCAGGGGGTCGACATGGGTGTCGACCCCTGTGTCGACCCCCCCCCCCTCTATAGAACCCCAACCTGGTGCACCTGCTTGTCATGTTGGCTCGGTTTTGGAGGCTTGTTACGGATTTTGACGATTCAGATCTATCCTAGGGTTTATCCTACGGCCTAAACTAATCCTAATCTCTATAAAAAGACCCCTAAGCCTACCCTAAACCCTCACAAATCACTCATGCCACAAAGTGCTTGCCCAAATGCCGAGTGATCATGGTCTCCAACTCCAAGGGGCTTATGCATTCAAATCGGGTTCAAATCAAAAGGTGCAAGCTTCCTACATCAAATCGAGGGTAGATCAATGTTGCTATGCGAGTTTCATGATGCTTCTTCAACAAAGGAGCCACCTTTCTTTGTCTATACGATTCATGCTCCTAAATCTCTTGCCACGCTATGTAAGTTCTAGCTACTTCTAGATCTAAACGGTGGTTTTAATGATGGCATGGAATAAAATGAGATTAAACTAAGTATGCTAGCCTATATGAACCTTGTTATGCCTCTTTTGCTTGGACCTATGACTTTTGGCTATGCTTAGAGACTAAATCATGCTATTCATGTTATGATTAACCTAGTTTATCTTGCAAGTTTGAATCTTTATCTATGGAATGCTAGCATGAACCTTTGGGAACCATTTGACTTGTGAAACATTGGCAAAGATTGGACTTTGGGGCTTATGCATGTAAATGAACCCAAACCCCTTATGTTATCATGCATGTTTGTGGCCAAATCCCCTTATGATACTATGCATGTTTGTGGCCAAATTCCCTTATGATACTATGTATGTTTGTGGCCAAAAATCCCTTATGATGCTATGCATATTTTGAGGCCAAACCCCCTTATGATAACATGCATATTTGTGGCCAACCCCTTCTTGACATCATGCATGTTTTGAGGCCATTATGTGGCATAGTATCCGTACTATGTTGACTCGCTTTTACTTGGGTTGTAAAACACGATTTGGGGTAGGATAGACGAGCGTGATTATGACATGAAAATTTGATATGGGATTTCATGAAAATATGACACTCATGATACACCTAAATGGGGACATGACATGTGGGGTAAACATGGGACTTGAAACTAGACACGGGGGTTGTAAGTGTAATATAACACTAGACCAAACATGAAAGTGGCCAACTCGAGGTTGGTTTGAGTTTGTAGCATAAATCTACCCGGACCCGCCCGGCTTAACTAGTGGCTACAAACAAAAGGATCCAATGTGAGAAGTTGGTCATGTCGCGCTTTAAACCCGATGTTAGACTAGGTTGTGGTGTAAAACTACCCGGACCCGCCCGGCTTAACTAGTAACCACAACAAGGTCTAATGTGAGAGGTTGAGAGTGCATTAATTAAATTAATGCCACATGATAAGGTTAAGTAAATTTGACTAATGACACTTAACCGATATGACACGAATGGGTGGGTTAAGTGGGACCGGGCTTGATTTCTTAATGACACTTAACCATACAAGACAATTAGGGGATGGGGTTTAGTAATTCATGCTTAACTAATCCGACTTGGTAATTGGATGGGGTTAAGTAATTTAGACTTAACTAATCTAAACACGGTAATTAGATGGGGTTAAGTAACCTACACTTAACTAATCTAAACACGGTACTTCGATGGGGTAAATTAAACACTTAACCAATCTAAACTTGGTAATTCAATGGGGTTAAGTAGCCAATACTTAACCAACTTAACAAGATAATTTAATGGGGTTAAGTAACTTATACTTAACCAATTATACATGATGATTTGATGAGGTTAAGTAACCTATACTTAACCAATTTAATATGCGGACCTGGTAGGGTTAAGTCATAAGACCTTTTAAATATACTTAACCATTATAATACGATTAGTGGATAGGGCTAAGTTAACCCATACTTAACCAATCAGACTCGATAATCTGATGCGATTAAGATAATCTATGCTTAATCAATCTAACACGATAATCTGATAGGGTTAAGACAAACCAATACTTAACCAGTTTGACTTGATAGGATTAAGTCATGCGCTTCTTGGTATACTTAACCACCTTGTAGGGCTAATCCTTAAACTTGAATACTTAGCCAATCTTGACATGATTTGTAGGCGGGCTAAGTCATGAACCTGAATAACAACACCTAACCCAATAGACAAAACCCTAGTTAGAGGAACTAGGTAGAAAATCGTGGTTAATCAAGGGTAACGGGGAAAAGAAGCTAAGTGGTAAACCTTAGTTAAGTATAACTAAGTAATAATTCTTAGCCAAGGACATGGGACTAGTTCATGAATGGATGAGTAACCCGATATGGTAGGTCATCGCTTAAACACACGAGGAGGAGCAAATTACTCGACTAGGATAAGGGGCTCCAACGAACTGGGTGACGAAGCGGTAGCTTCGGGGGACGTGAGGGTACTCTTGGTATCCCTCTGTGAGGTGGCAGGTGGTCCATGAAACCCGGCCTCACAGAGGTTAAGGTATGCGGTAGAAGAGCCAAGGGTATGCCTTGGTTGCTATGCGAGCGACCTAAAGACTGGGATGGATTAGCGTGGAGTCGACGATACTTGATTTTGCCCTGGATAGCGCGTCGCCGACTACCTACCATCTTTAGTCAATCGTGTACGAACGGAAAGGCAGAGAACTCCCAACAGACCATGTTCTTGCTATCGAGTCATGGGTAAGGTTGGCCAATAGGAAAGTGGGGCATAGTGGGGCCAGGAGGTAGTTCTGATACATGATTTTTCTTGGATTTCCTTTCAGTAGTTGAGGGAGGGGTCACGTGGGACCATAGCCACGGATACAAAAACAGAACTTGATATCTGCATCGGCAGATGACTTAAAGCTCCCGACCGAGTTCCGTATTTCTTGATTTGCCCTGGCACGGAACTCGGATGGCACATTGAGGTACATGTGCGTCTAGACATGGAAAACGATTCACGATACATATGTGGGATAAAGGGCGTGGTTGACGGGTGGCATAATCCCTAGTGGCCCTAGGTGGCTTGAACCCAAACCGAGATACGGGAACATTCATTAGGGAGCATAATCCCTAGTGGTCCTAGGTGGCATAAATCCTAAGTGAACACGCGATAGTTCATGGTAAGAAAACATAACAAGATCAAGGGTAGCAGTCCAAAACAACTTCAAGGATAAAATGGTACTACGTTGAGGTGGTATAGATTTACATGGGAAAGCTTGTACGATCTACGGCAAAGGACTGAACTTGTACATGGAAGGAAACATACGAGTTGGGAAAAAGCCTACATATGCTATATATTAGGTTGACATGGACCATTACATGACATTGGGCAAGGGACATTCATAGTTAACACATGATGCGGGTTGGGATACTAGTACGAGAGGTGCAGAGCAAATATACATGATAAATACCGTGGGACGTTATACATGATAGATACCTTGGGATAGTATACTTGATAGAAACCTGACAATGTGATACCTTGATTTATCTTGACACCGTAGTTTATCATGATACCTTAGTTTATCTTGCTACAGTAGTTCATCCAGTTACCTTGGTTTAGCTTATCTATCTTGCCGTCATCCTTATGTTTACTTTCAGTTTATGCATGTCATGTTACCTTTACCTGTTTTTATACTGGAAGTAGATAGGACTTACCAGTCTTTATGACTGACCCCGTTTTCTTTCGCCTCTCAGTCTTCCGTTTCCCCCCCAGGTTTCAGGGAAGAAATGATGTTGTTTAGTTCGGACCTCTTATGCTTGAAGGTCATCATGTATAGCTTGGTCTTCTCTTGGCTATGGCTGCTTCACCGCTTTATTTTAGGGAATAATTTATGAAAAGGTTTTACGCTTCTTTACTATTGCAAGACAGGTTTTGATGTATTCTGATGTAAAAGGCTTTAGACCTTATTTTATAAGGTAATGAAATTTGTTTTACTTCCGCTGTTTTATATATGTTCTGTCTTGTAATATTTCTGTGCATGTTTACCTCGATAATGCTTCACCAAACCTAGTGCATTCCCTTTGTGAGTGACCCTAGCGGAGGTGGGGTGTTACATTTGGTATCAGAGCAGAAGGTTACCAGACTGGGCAATAGTTTTTAAAAACCTTCTGAAAACTATTTGAGAAACCGTTTACAAAGAAGCATTTTTCAAGAAAAGTTTTTAAAGGCTATTCCCCAAAAGCCATTAGCACTATCCTTTGTTTCCTTGATTGAATCTCTTTTCCTTTCTTTCCTCCATCTTTAGTCACAGTAGTTTTAACTGCGACTAATCCTTGTCTAACTACGTGAGTGTTTTCCCCGTGCGATGGAGAAAGTTCTCGAGAGACCTGTTACCGAAGTTATAAGAAGGGATAATAAGAGCAAGGATAAAGGACACAAGCTTAAGAATAAGCAACTTGTTGGTATGGGTTAGTCCATCAAGGAGGACAAGGACAAGATCATCGGAGAGGGCAATTGTACGCTCCCATTTCTAGGGTACCTAAAAGAGATGGTACCGCTTCTGGTAAAGGTTTAGTCGTTCTTTTCTATCATCCCGTCCAGACTTTGTCTTGATCATCGTATCATTTAAGTCTGCTTGGATAGTTGAGTCTCTGCACCTCAGTACTAGCATGGTAGAGGATCCCAGTTTTTGTCCCAAAAATCTGGTTGGAGAGTTAGTCCATTTCTTCATGACTTGTTTGGATTTGAGAATGACATGTCTCGGCTACGGATGGATTCTAGGGATAAAGTGGTCACCCAATAAGGGGTGCCATTCTCGGTTTTGGAAAGAGGGTAGTTAGACTCTCGACTCACCTTGGTGATACCCTCGAAGTCTCGTGTAACCTTTTGGGTTCTGTCATGGTTAGTAACCTAGAATCTCGGGATGCAGTTGTTGGTAATCCGTTCGAATAGAATTCGCCGCTAAGGCGGATGGTTCGTTTCGCTTATGCATGAGTTATGGGAATCACCCTAGTAAGTACTCTTGGCAACATGGATTGGCATTGGCAGACGAGATCCAGAATTCCCTAGTGAATTTTGGAAAGCTTGCATGAGTAAGTGGATACGTTTGAACCAAGTACATTAGGAAAAGGATAAGTGAAAGTGGGATAAGAGGCGACAATGAAATGAGTTCTAACTCATATCTTGAAAATAGGAATCAAGGAGCTACGAGATCATGGAGTTAAAAAGATGGTCAAGGCACCGAGGAATTAAGCTCAAGGAAACGCGACTTAGAAGACGTAAGGCTAGACACGCGCATCGTACCTCTTTTTAAAGAGTGTATCCTTGATCCCTGGTTTTTCCTGTAGAGCTTGCTCGCATGTTATCTTTTGGTGAATATCCTCTCGGTCCTGTTTCTGTTGCAAACCCCATGGGGAGTTTACCTTGTTTATCTCCTCGATCCTATCGTGAGAACCTTAGGTAGAATCCTATGGATGTAAACATGTGTTTGAAACATGTTATGATTGATATGGTTGCAAATGATTGCAAGTGATTGCTCGTGGATGCGCGAATACACATTAGATACTAGATCGACGCACTCACATTTCATATTGCATATGCACGAGTATTTATACCTGTTTATGGATGAAATTGAATGTGTTATCATGTGGATGTTGCATAAGAATGAATGGTTGTGCACACATATAGCATTTATATGGCTAGGACTATTTGCATACATGTTGGATTCATGGCACTAAACATATTTTGCATTAGAAGATCATTCAGGCCTGATCATTAGCATTAGCTAAGGAACATATAAACACACTTTCTTGCATGTGTTCATAAAGCATTAGAAGCCTTTTAAGGACCATGGTTGCTTGTGGATGATGTTTTGAGTAGATGGATGATGGATGGTAGGATACGTTCTTCCTAACTTGGAGATTTCGGGGACGAAATCCTTAAAGGAGGGGAGAATGTAACAACCCGAATTTTAACAACGTGTTAAGACGAGAATCAAGGTAGAATTAAATTATAAAATCTGAATCAGGATAAATGGGTTGCGCCATTGCGTTCGTCTCAGAAAAATACGCGAAATAGAGTCCGAAATTTCGTAAATCGGAGTCCGTATGACCCAGTTAAGGCCCAACGAAGTTTCACGAAAATTCAAATCCGAAAACAGATTTGAAATTCAGCCCAAAAAGAGAGGTGGGAAAAATTCCCGCCAGACACTCAGGGTCGACACCTATGTCGACATGGGTGTCGACCCCTCCACAGGGGGTCGACATGGGTGTCAACCCCTCCACATGGGGTCGACATGGGTGTCGACCCCTGGGTCGACCCCCCCTGTAGAACCCCGACCTGGTGCACCTGCTTGTCATGTTGGCTCGGTTTTGGAGGCTTGTGAAGGATTTTGAAGATTCAGATCTATCCTAGGGTTTATCCTACGGCCTAAACTACTACTAATCTCTATAAAAAGACCCCTAAGCCTACCCTAAACCCTCACAAATCACTCATGCCACGAAGTGCTGCCCAAATGCCGAGTGATCATGCCCTCCATCTCCAACTCCAAGGGGCTTATGCATTAAAATCGGGTTCAAATCAAAAGGTGCAAGCTTCCTACATCAAATCGAGGGTAGATCAACGTTTCTATGCGAGTTTCATGACGCTTCTTCAACAAAGGAGCCACCTTTCTTCGTCAAGACGATTCATGCTCCTAAATCTCTTGCCACGCTATGTAAGTTCTAGCTACTTCTAGATCTAAACGGTTGTTTTAATGATGGCATGGAATAAAATGAGATTAAACTAAGTATGCTAGCCTATATGAACCTTGTCATGCCTCTTTTGCTTGAACCTATGACTTTTGGCTATGCTTAGAGACTAAATCATGTTATTCATGTTATGATTAACCTAGTTTATCTTGCAAGTTTGAATCTTTATCTATGGAATGCTAGCATGAACCTTTGGGAACCATTTGACTTGTGAAACATTGGCAAAGATTGGACTTTGGGGCTTATGCATGTAAATGAACCCAAACCCCTTATGTTATCATGCATGTTTGTGGCCGAATCCCCTTATGATACTATGCATGTTTGTGTCCAAATTCCCTTATGATACTATGTATGTTTGTGGCCAAAAATCCCTTATGATGCTATGCATATTTTGAGGCCAAACCCCCTTATGATAACATGCATATTTGTGGCCAACCCCTTCTTGACATCATGCATGTTTTGAGGCCATTATGTGGCATAGTATCCGTACTATGTTGACTCGCTTTTACTTGGGTTGTAAAACACGATTTGGGGTAGGATAGACGAGCGTGATTATGACATGAAAATTTGATATGGGATTTCATGAAAATATGACACTCATGATACACCTAAATGGGGACATGACATGTGGGGTAAACATGGGACTTGAAACTAGACACGGGGGTTGTAAGTGTAATATAACACTAGACCAAACATGAAAGTGGGCAACTCGAGGTTGGGTTGAGTTTGTAGCATAAATCTACCTAACTAGTGGCTACAAACAATAGGATCCAATGTGAGAAGTTGGTCATGTCGCGCTTTAAACCCGAGGTTAGACTAGGTTGTGGTGTAAAACTACCCGGACCCGCCCGGCTTAACTAGTAACCACAACAAGGTCTAATGCGAGAGGTTGAGAGTGCATTAATTAAATTAATGCCACATGATAAGGTTAAGTAAATTTGACTAATGACACTTAACCGATATGACACGAATGGGTAGTTTAAGTGGGACAGGGCTTGATTTCTTAATGACACTTAACCATACAAGACAATTAGGGGATGGGGTTAAGTAATTCACGCTTAACTAATCCGACTTGGTAATTAGATGGGGTTAAGTAATTTAGACTTAACTAATCTAAACACAGTAATTAGATGGGGTTAAGTAACCTACACTTAACTAATCTAAACACGGTACTTCGATGGGGTAAATTAAACACTTAACCAATCTAAACTTGGTAATTCAATGGGGTTAAGTAGCCAATACTTAACCAACTTAACAAGATAATTTAATGGGGTTAAGTAACTTATACTTAACCAATTATACATGATGATTTGATGAGGTTAAGTAACCTATACTTAACCAATTTAATATGCGGACCTGATAGGGTTAAGTCATAAGACCTTTTAAATATACTTAACCATTATAATACGATTAGTGGATGGGGCTAAGTTAACCCATACTTAACCAATCCGACTCAATAATCTGATGCGATTAAGATAATCTATGCTTAATCAATCTAACACGATAATTTGATAGGGTTAAGACAAACCAATACTTAACCAGTTTGACTTGATAGGATTAAGTCATGCGCTTCTTGGTATACTTAACCACCTTGTAGGGCTAAGCCTTAAACTTAAATACTTAGCCAATCTTGACATGATTTGTAGGCGGGCTAAGTCATGAACCTGAATAACAACACCTAACCCAATAGACAAAACCCTAGTTTGAGGAACTAGGTAGAAAATCGTGGTTAATCAAGGGTAACGGGGAAAAGAAGCTAAGTGGTAAACCTTAGTTAAGTATAACTAAGTAATAATTCTTAGCCAAGGACATGGGACTAGTTCATGAATGGATGAGTAACCCGATATGGTAGGTCATCGCTTAAACACACAAGGAGGAGCAAATTACTCGACTAGGATAAGGGGCTCCAACGAACTGGGTGACGAAGCGGTAGCTTCGGGGGACGTGAGGGTACTCTTGGTATCCCTCTATGAGGTGGCAGGTGGTCCATGAAACCCGACCTCACAGAGGTTAAGGTATGCGGTAGAAGAGCCAAGAGTATGCCTTGGTTGCTATGCGAGCGACCTAAAGACTGGGATGGATTAGCGTGGAGTCGACGGTACTTGATTTTGCCCTGGATAGCGCGTCGCCGACTACCTACCATCTTTAGTCAATCATGTACGAACGGAAAGGCAGAGAACTCCCAACAGACCATGTTCTTGCTATCGAGTCATGGGTGAGGTTGGCCAATAGGAAAGTGGGGCATAGTGGGGCCGGGAGGTAGTTCTCATACATGATTTTTCTTGGATTGCCTTTCAGTAGTTGAGGGAGGGGTCACGTGGGACCATAGCCACGGATACAAAAACATACCTTGATATCTGCATCGGCAGATGACTTAAAGCTCCCGACCGAGTTCCGTATTTCTTGATTTTCCCTGGCACGGAACTCGGATGGCACATTGAGGTACATGTGCGTCTAGACAGGGAAAACGATTCACGATACATACGTGGGATAAAGGGCGCGATTGACGGGTGGCATAATCCCTAGTGGCCCTAGGTGGCTTGAACCCAAACTGAGACACAGGAACGTTCATTAGGTAGCATAATCCCTAGTGGTCCTAAGTGGCATAAATCCTAAGTGAACACACGATAGTTCATGGTAAGAAAACAAAACAAGATCAAGGGTAGCAGTCCAAAACAACTTCAAGGATAAAATGGTACTACGTTGAGGTGGTATAGATTTACATGGGAAAGCTCGTACGGTCTACGGCAAAGGACTGAACTTGTACATGGAAGGAAACATACGAGTTGGGAAAAAACCTACATATGCTATATATTAGGTTGACATGGACCATTACATGACATTGGGCAAGGGACATTCATAGTTAACACATGACGCGGGTTGTGATACTAGTACGAGAGGTGCAGAGCAAATATACATGATAAATACCGTGGGACGTTATACATGATAGATACCTTGGGATAGTATACTTGATAGAAACCTGACAATGTGATACCTTGATTTATCTTGACACCGTAGTTTATCATGATACCTTATTTTATCTTGCTACAGTAGTTCATCCAGTTACCTTGGTTTAGCTTATCTATCTTGTCGTCATCCTTATGTTTACTTTCAGTTTATGCATGTCATGTTACCTTTACCTGTTTTTATACTGGAAGTAGATAGGACTTACCAGTCTTTATGACTGACCCCGTTTTCTTTCGCCTCTCTGTCTTCCGTTTCCCCCCCAGGTTTCAGGGAGGAAATGATGTTGTTTAGTTCGGACCTCTTATGCTTGAAGGTCATCATGTATAGCTTGATCTTCTCTTGGCTATGGCTGCTTCACCGCTTTATTTTGGGGAATAATTTATGAAAAGGTTTTACGCTTCTTTACTATTGCAAGACAGGTTTTGATGTATTCTGATGTAAAAGGCTTTAGACCTTATTTTATAAGGTAATGAAATTTGTTTTACTTCCGCTGTTTTATATATGTTCTGTCTTGTAATATTTCTGTGCATGTTTACCCCGATAATGCTTCACCAAACCTAGTGCATTCCCTTTGTGAGTGACCCTAGCGGAGGTGGGGTGTTACAGGTTAAGTGTCATTAGTCAATTCAAGCCGACTTAACCCTCTTCATTTATCCTGTCAAACTGGTTAAGTGTTATCTGTAATTCATGTTGACTTAACCCCACCACAAACCAAGTTATATTGGTTAAGTATTTCTTATTACTTAACCTTACCCATTCACCCTGTATTGGTTCAGTGTTCCTTTTTAACTTAACCTTGCCCGTCTGTTTTAACTAACATGTTATTAACGGTTAAGTATTATCCCTTCATGTTTTAGACTTAACCTGTTCCTTTATCGAAATCTGATGGTTAAGTGTTCAAGTTTACTTAACCCTACGGTCTAGCCCAGCTAACATATCAAATTGGCTAAGTGTATTAAATCTTACTTAACCCCAACCTCTAGTCTAGTTAACATGTTAATTTGGCTAAGTGTATTAACTTTACTTAACCCCACTTTCTAGACTAGTTAACATGTTAATTTGGCTAAGTGTTTTCTTAGTTACTTAACCTCTACAAATCTTGTCTTGTTACTATGAGTTTGGTTAAGTGTACCTGTGGACTTAGCCCTCCGTTCTAGCTTAACTATGCATAAGTTGGTTAAGTGATCCTATGGACTTAACCCTCCCATTCTAGCTTAACTGTATGAACCTAACCCCACCTACCAGTCTTGTTATCATGTTGAGTTGGTTAAGTGTCTTAGTTAACTTAACCCTAGCATTCTTGTTCTAGCTTTAACTAAATAAATTAAATCCACGACCACTCATATTAGACAGATATTGTTGCGATTATTGGATGTGCCGGTCGGTTCCGGGCAGGTTTACATCGCAACTCAGTCTAACCTCGGGTTAGGCCTGTTCGTGTTTTCTAGTTCAAAGGGTTTTGATTAATTTTCAAATCAGGTTTTGAAAGTAACCATCCCGTCCGTCGGATCAGTTAGGGATAGCCAGGGAGAGCAGGAAACTTGTATTTTCCAAACCCAAGCCTAGACACTATCCTCTCTGTCACCCTAGAACTTTCTGGTGTTTCATTAAAAGAGATGTCGTTAATAAATCTTTAATTTGTCTAAATTTACATTTCTCACTTAAGACAAATTCTATAAGTAAATTAATCCTAATTTACTTATTTCCCAATTACTCTTTTAATGTAAATTGTCAATATTTATTCTTACGGCCCATTTTCCCCTCTATATCATGTTTATGCTTTTTGGTATGTAAACCATACCAAATGAAGTGTCACTAACCATGATTTTGCTAATCCTGACAATTACTCCCAATTATGGCCAATTTCAAGTTTATGCCAATATACTTATCGAGCCAAATTAGCTAATCCAATTCTGATTTAACATTCTAATTCATGTCAAACTAGACTTATTACTCTAGTTCACTATTCATGTAAATACTAGATTTACACGTCAATACAAGATTCAAATTATACATCTTATAATTCATGTAAAATTTATCCAATTTGCATTTCTATGAACATGCCATAATACATGTTCCCAATTTATGCCAATTTCCAAGTTAAACTATGTTTTAGTAAATTTCATATTTTGCCCCAAATCGCATTCTCACCGTTCGTACAATCGTGTTTCAATCTAGATTATAGATAAATCTAGATTCGTAGCAAATAGGGAATGAACCAAAGATTGCTATGAAAAGGATAGATATAACAACTGGCATAAAATGGTTTTGAATAACGACGTAGGTTTAAGAACATGGGTAGACCTAACTTAATAGGTAAATTCCCAAAGTCTAAAACCAAGAATAGACAGAGTAGGTTCAAGAACATGGGTAGACCTAACTTAATAGGTAAATTCCTAAGGTCTAGAACCAAAGAAAACCAAGGACAGGCAGAATAAATAATCGGGTTTAGACCCAATCTCATAATCACAAAATTTAAGCAACACTTTCTTAGTCATGAATCATAGGTGTTTAATCACAGACGTCCTTGTTATGTCATAGGTAATAGTTTATGTTTTCTAATCAAAGGCATCGGTTTAGTCAAGGAAATAATCCTCATAGTCACAGTCACAGTCATAGGCAATGTTCGTAGTCATAGGCAATGTTCATAGTCATAGGCAATGTTCATAGTTCCAAGGCATATGGTTCCAAAGTCCATAGTTTCACAGTCACAGTCTTATTGGTCATTGAATCACAACAGTTCTTAATTAGGTCCAAAGGTACAAGCACTGATTCAAGTAGAAAGATTAGGCATAGTCTTTTATCCCTTTAATTTCATGTCACGAATAAAAACAAAATGTTCAAATCTAAAAATAACTGACTTACAGAGATTTAGATTAGAAAAGAAAGATGGCGTTGCTATGATTCGTGTGACGTTGCTTGAAACCGTTGAATCAACTTTTGATTCCCTTCTTGAAGCTTTAATCTTGATTTGAATCTCCAATTAGAAGAAGAACTATAACTTGTTTTAGTGGAGAATTAGATTTATTTTAATGGTGGAGGCTAAAGTAGAGAGAAGCAGCATGTGAATGCCTTAGAGAATTTGTGTGGACGAACCCTTAGGTCTAGGCATTCTTTTATAGGTGTAGAGAGTGTTTTAGGGCCCTTAGATCATCATAGAAGCCATCAGAATCGCACAGGTCGAATACACATCATCCAACCACTCAAAAGGAGACACGTTAGCACAGAACACTCCAGAATTCGGTGCTGGATTAGTATGGGCGCACTTGGCAGGTGCGCCAGTGCATTTTTGTACGGGCGCACTTCACAAGTGCGCCAGTGCATTCTGGTATGTTTCCGGTTTCTCTGCCTAACTTCGTTCGTCCATATCTCCTTCATACGGAGTCCGATTTATGCAAACTCGGACTCTATCTCAAGCAGAATTTCGAGACGAACGCAATGGCGCAACCCGTTTCCCTTAATTATTCTTTTAAAAATTAATTATACCCTGATTTGTGAATCTTAATGTTACAGGATTACGGGGTATTACACTACTTTTACTTATGATGCATAGTCTACCCATGGGTAAAACATTGTGCTACGAATTTAACCAACAATAAGATTACTTAGTTAACATTCAAATCATAGTTTGAATTTGTTGTGGCAAATTATGAACAATAATATGAATGTCATATGAATAATGAAATATAATATATATGTATTGAATTGTTATCACTGTGGTGATAATCAAAACAATATAATATGAAAACTATATTGCTGAATGTATTGATCTAGAGAAAATAAAATATACATGTATTGAATTGTTATCACTGTTGTGATAATCAAAGCAATATAATATGAATATTGACTTCATTAGGTTATACATGTCACCAAAAAAAACTTGAAATTTCAGAGTGACAAAATTATAACTATAGTCCCATATATTTTAATCAAGCTATTACAAATTATGCTTTAAATATGTGGTTATATTCATGACATTCCCTAGATAAGTACAATAACGGACTTCAAATAATTACATAAAAGAAAGTCACATTTGAATGCTAAAATTAAGTGTCATATAAACTTATATCTAAATGACATAGAAAATATCGTATCAAATAACACAAATCAACTATTATTTCTATTTAGTTTATGCTAACGTACGCATAAAAAAGAAACATATTTTCAATGAGTAAGGTCACAAATATTTATCTATATAATAAAATCTCTTAGTAGCACAAACCAAGAGACAAAGAACGGTTAGGATTATTCTGAACAGAGATATCAGATGGTTGAAAGTAATCCACACCATAACATACCTGACGCTGTTAACTCATTAACTTCTTCGTTGAAAACTGAAATTCGTTTCTCCATTACCATAAATGCTTCCTCCACTTTCCCATTTCCTCCACTCACCCAGTATTTCCTTTGACAATAAAAACCGCATACAGGCAAAATGCAATAAGAAGTCCATCCATTTTTGGATGCCTTTTTAGACATAACGAAATAGTTACTGGAAGACAAACAAAGAGGCAAATAACGCTGGCATAACTTAGCCTCCAAGATAATGGAATGATGTATTTTCTGGTAATGGTGTTCCAATAGGTTCACCCTTGCAGTTCCATCCACCCACTAAATTTTCTGGTTATGGTATCTGTCTTTCTCAATTTCGGATCTAATAGATTTGTTACTATGAAAAGGTTATATCTTCTACCTTATAATTATCATTATTTTGTACTACTTTGGTGTTCATCTAATTACTTTGGATATTTGATCGATTCAACCCTTATTTTTGACAGCCTGATTTTCTTATTCTTTGTAATTTGCGATTTTGATTTCTTTTCTCTAATAGAATTAATCAACTTATTCTGCTTCGTAATCACACCATGAGTTCCTGCTAATTTTAGGACTAATTTTGTTTGTCTATTCTGACCTTAATTTAGGCCAATTAACTTGATTTTCTTTCAGCCAATTATTAGCGAAGACAGAGGTTGGTATGTGCACTATTCTCTCTAATTTACGTCTTATTCCTACTGTAAGGTAGGTTTATGGATTTTTCTTGGTACACGATATGCAACTCTCGGTGTAGGATACAGATAATCGGCGTAGGCTATGCAACTGTCGGCGTAGGACACGGAATGGACACCGAAATGACCTAAACGAAAGTGCCATTAAATTATTAGTTTAACGTACCATTTGTTTTTATTTCATATTACTTGGGCCTTCAGAAGAAAACTAGGGAGATGAAGCTGTTTAAAAAAAAGTACAAGCAGTTTAAAAAAAAGTCAAAAAAACATGCTACAAAAGAACTACTTATGGAACCACATAAGAAAAGCTTCCACGCTTATTGACCTACTTCAAACTATCAGAAATGGAAAGCTAAGCTGCTTTTGTTAGCCTGTACATTTTATCATGTGAAATTGGATGATTTTTCTTTTTTCTAACATTAATATCATTTCACAATTTAAATTGAGCACGTTTAGTAAAGTAGACTGACATATTTTGATTAGTAAAGTAGACTGACATATTTTCTGCATTACATAAACATAATATGAAACTTAGCCTATGAAATGATTTCCACCAAATACTTTTGAACAACTTTTATAAATTATGAAATATTACTCTTGCGATATGAGTTTTAAATGGTTTATTTCTGAAGTTGCGAAAGGATGTCCAGTCTTAGCACCTTTAACCAATTGAAAGCATATGTTTTTGAGTTGATAACTTAAGTTTGGGATTGAATTTAATTGCAATTGTTGGAATATGGAATTAAACATATTTTTTTGCTCTTGAATTATCACAGTATTAATTATTTGTTCCTATATATAATTTTAGTCATTTTATGAATATAAAAAAATCTTTTACTTTTGGAATTCAATTTTTGTTTGTTTTTTAGATGAATACTTTCCAGCAGAACTTTGTTTTTGATGTCTACTGACACAAAATCATCTTTATTTATTACAACCATAGGATAAAAGGAATGCAATTTATTTATGTGTTGCACATAATTTAACCTAGGTACAATTTAAATTTATTTATGTTATACATAATACCATTTTAACTTAACTTACATATGCAGTGGGTTTTACTTTAACAGTACCACATATGCTTGATTATAAATTTATGGTCTTCCTTTTATGTTGTATCCATATTTAAATTGGTGTCGTTAGACAAACAGACAATAGTTATTAGTCTTTATTTGACTATGTAAGAAACTGACAATACAAAAATATAAAACAACAGTGAAAAGGAAGCATGCAAATGAAGTTGCATTTATATTTTTTCTTTCCACTGACGTGAACCTTGAAATCTAGGTTAGCTTTGTGATGTGTGCTCATAACAGTTACCTGTAACATGTTCATAATGTGTTCCCTATACTTTTATTTCCCAAGAACTTTAAGAATCAATTATTACTATTTTAGTTCTTCCAACACCTAACTTTCTTCTTAAAACGCGGTTTATTTTGTTTCATGTTGAGGCTGTTCACGGTTCACAAAAAAAGGATGAAGTTAGGAAAATAATCACTGGATGATATATTTTGTCAATACATTGTATTATGTATTCAATTTTGATTTTAGGAAACAAAAGGTGCATTATATTGTAAGTTTATGCGCCCTGAGACAATCCTATGACTAGTTATTGTTTTTGGTATACTACTTTTGTAATACTTATTAACTAAAACTTTGTATCAAAACTTCTAAATTAAGATTAACTAATTAGACTGATTGTTGTGTGCAATCTGACCTTTTGCTGTTTTATTAACTTTAGTGTACTCCTTAATCGCACCATTCACTCCTCATTGTTTAGAGAATTTAACCTTTTCCTATATAACCATCATAGTACTAAATGTTAACTTTTTAAAATAGCAGCAAAAAAGATCATTTTTCTGTTATTTGCATTAATTTCTCTTCATCAAATATCGTTTAATTCATACTATTATTAAAAATTAAATTTAATGTTGAGGATATGTCAAATGTATGTTCAATTCATACAATTATCTATATGTTTATACATGATACCAATTGATAATATTTAAGTAGCATGTTATTACTTAATAAATGCTCTGAAATATGGTTACATACCCATGAACATATTTGATATTCAAAAAATAATATGCAGACATAATGACAGTGAGTCGTATTATTAGCAGCATATAAACGATATATGTTCATATATTTTCATGTCTTTTATCACGTGCTTAGTAAAAAACATTTATATACGAGTATGGTCATTACTAAAATAGTGGGATTGATTGCAAGCAACATTATAAGTTTCTCATAACCAAGAACCTCTATATTAGTTGATATATTGAGAAGTTTATTCGGTTCGGAAACTGTCATGTGCAAACAACCTGAATACTTTAGTTTTGTAGTAAAAAATAAAATACAATATAAACAATCAAACCCTCAAACCATTACTGTAAGTCTGTAATATGCTCCACACATTTAATTCTCTCCTCTTTGATTACGGTTATATGTTAAGTGACTTTTCATGTAAGCAATCAAATACAAATTTTCCTACAATTAATTGCAATCTTCAATTTTGAGAACCAGCTTTAATGTTAATATCACCTTGGCATATTTAATTGCAATTAAATATTAAATACCATCCTAAATTGCCCTTCCATTTGTACCACTGCACTAATTAATGCTTCTTCCGCACACTCAAAATACAACATCCTACATTTCTTAACACTATTACTTACAAAAAAAAAATCAAATAGGCAAACTTTACTACATATGCTTCCGTTTTTCATTGTTCACCAATCCTATAGTTTGTATGCATACATCATGCTAACTTTATAAACCTAAAAACAATAACCTAAGCAAATCAACAGAGACAAGATGATTTAATTCATCATTTCATACATACATATTTTCAACAACTCAACAGAAGTACATAAAAATTGACACTGTTTAGGTCACACACAGATTATACCGACTAGCTATACATACATCATTTACTTTATGCAAAATTTAGTTTCTACATTTCAGTATTAACAAATACATATGTCTGTTACATTATATATGTCACTATTGTATGATATATTATGATCGCTTATACATACGAATTAAAACACTTAGTACTCCATGCTCCCGTGCATCGCACGGGTTTCCACTCGTATGATAATAAAATGCATCAAATAATAAAATATATGCCTTTCCATTTACTGAATACCAACTTGCTCCACCACTAATTTAGTATAACCAAAAAAAATAATGCATTTATGTCAATTAATTAATTGATTTATTATCGTAACAACCACATTTAACGCAATTGTTATAGAAATAAGTGCAATTGGCGGTTATGTGGATCAAATAATAATGTAAATTAGTGTCATCAACATTTACTTCAATGATAAGAAGATACATAAATACTTTAAAGGAGCAAGATTAATTCTATTCAACCAAAATTTCACAAAAACATCATACGAAATTTCAATTATCATGAATCATCATTACAGTTGTTGCTAGAAAAGCAGTAAAAAATGCAATCTTGAAGGTCTAAATGATTGTAAAAAAATGAAACGTTTATTATTTTCAATCAACTATGAAAATTTCATTCAATACTGACACAAAATGCATGTTTTGGCCTAGTAGTGATACAAAAATATATATGAAAAATAGACCCAAAATAATTATTGTGCCATAATCATAATAAATCGCTAAACCAGTTAAGGAAAAATTATAATAATCTTAACATGTAATTTGAATAAACATAACCAACACATGACATTATACAAGAATCAAGATGATTAATTGCGGAAAAACATAATACCAGCATGATTCTACAATGAATTTGAACTAAGAATATGATCTTCAACCTTGCTCTGATACCACATGTAAACATAATATCAAGTGAATTTGATTTTTAATCATTATTGTATTTTGTTTAAGATCTTGACCATACTCTTAGTTACAAACAATATATAAATCATATTTATAGACAATGATTGAGAAGAAGATAATGAGATGTAGATCTGTAAGTTGTAGATCAGGAAATTGCCTTCTCTCTTTTAGTCGTACTATTATTTGTGATGTCTTTTCGATAACCCTAATGATGAATATTGGGTTATATTTATAGGCAAAGAGAGGGGCCAAATTTATTTATGGATATAATCTCAACCGTTCATCAAGGTCGACCGTTAATAGAGAATATCCATATTTAAAGGAATATTCCTTCTATTTCAATCTTATCATATCAAATCAACAGACTCCATAAATGACCACATAACGACATTTAATATTAAATTAATAATTTCATATTCGTTTTATGGACCACATAATGAATGTACAAAAATTCTTACAATGCAATGCGAGACAACTTGTTTATCATCTGAACTGCTTATATGGGCTAGTAGGTAGGTTGTCATACTTGCATGCTTGATTAAATTGAGTACCACTGAAGATCCATGTGCAAAGAAACCTAGTGTATAACTCAATTGCTTCATTCAATTTGTAAGAAAACTTTTCTCCCTTTCTTTTTCCTTTTTGGTTAGTTATTGGTTCATGTAATATGAAACAGTTGGTGCTGCATTTGATATTTATATATTTGTTTGAATGGAAAGGTTAGTTGATTAAAATGAGTTGTATGTTCTTCATTAATCATGCATGTTGTTGGATTTATATAATAATAGGAAGAGGTAGAGATCATGTGATTGAATGCCAGTCTGCCTCATTTCATCATGGGTTATAATATTGCTAAGCACAAGACCTAAAGATGACCAAGGCTCAAACCAGAACATGGTACATTCATGACAGTTTCATTTGCTTTTAAATTTTTTTAGTAGTTTTAATTCTTAGTTTTTAGTTTTATACACGAGGAGTAGTTTGACTTAATGATGGTTTTGAATTCACGATGTCGATAGTGGTTTAATTATATTTGTTATGAATTATAACATTTTTTGTTTCCAAGTTAATGATTTATCTTTCGTGATGAAAACAATCCTTAAATCTAATCAAATTTCAAACAGAGTGGATTCAACTCAAGGAGGAAGGCAAGGTTTCAACAATAGAATGGAACAAATCCATCAAAGCATGACGACCATATATCATTTGCCATTTTAGGTCTACTATGAAGTTGTATATCTTTTTCAGTATATTTATTATAAGCTTGAAATTTGTGCAAACAATTAAATTGCATACGTTGTATGGTTTATTGTTTGATTTTGTAACTTAAAATGGGCGTTAGTTGCTTTGTTTGATATGTGACCAAAAAAGGAAAAATTATTATAAAAATATGATTCTATCCATATTTAACTTTTTTCTTTTTGACTTATTAGTTGTTATTGCACCAAATAGACTTTTTTCTTTTTAGAGGTATAAATACTTATCAAATTAGAAAAAAACACTTCTGCTTTGAGTTGCCTAACGAGCCCTATATTTGTTTATTTTCATATTACTACTCTAGTTGTTTATTGTACAGGTAAACAAGAGATAGAGTGAAAGCAGGACCTGGACCAAAGTGTGGAGAAAATACAAAGACAAATAGTGTATTGAGTGTTTGAGTGTATGTAGTGAGGGTTGTGATTTGTGACATGAAATCACATATGTTAATGAAGAGCATGTAATCAATTAATTGATTTGATTAATTGATTGATTTGATTGATTAATTAATTGACTAATTGATTTGATTGATTGGTTAGTTAACTGATTTGATTGATTGATTTTATTATAGAAGGAAAGAAATAAATGATTATATTATTGATATATTTCTGAGGGGCAAATTGCATATTTGCCAAGCTCTTCTATTCTCCTATAAAATCAGCTTTCAGTATTGAATCAGGTATGACCGAATTGATTTGAGAGTTTGAGAGGCTATGTGCCTTCAGGGCTTGTGTCCTAGAGAGGAAGATTAGGAATTGAGGGCTGAGAGAAGCTATTCCTATTGGTACCTCTAGATTGTTCAAGGGTCTCCGTCATTCTTCATTGTTCTCCTTCTTCAACAAAAGTTGTAGTCATCTAGAATTCTTTCCCTATCTCAATAAGGTTATTGATTCTTGTAATTTTGTTTATTTTTGGTTGTAGATCCATTGTATGTAAACAAAATTTGTATTGTTGAATCAATAAAGAGGGTGTTTGGGGTGGAATATCATGTTTTCGCCTGTGATTTCATATTTGTGTTGTTTTTCATAGAAATCATCTTTAAGTATTTGGGTAAATAAGATCCTGGTCGCTTCCGCAAAGGAGAAATTTCCCTAACAATTGGTATCAAAGCTAGATCATCGCAAAGCTTATAGTGATTTTGGATTGAAAAGAAAAAAATTGATTTTTGTTTGGAAAAATTGATTTTTGTTGGACATGAGGACGCTTTAGGTGATGACTATTTTTGATTGGGGATTCTGAAGGCCTCAATAGTTTGGTTGACAGAGATGAAGAGAAGCCCTCCGATGTGGACGAGGGAAGATGGAAGAAGACAAAGATGTTGGCAATTGTTTTGATTTTCCTGTACCTTGGTGATTCGGTTCATGTTTTCGACTTGGGTCTTCACGTTGATGACGCCCGAGGGATCCGGGGTGATCGAAAATGAAGATCAGATCAAGTGATAGATGGGTGTCGATGTGTATTGCAAGCACTTTTAGTCCGTTAGTTTATGAGCGGTGCAGCTCATGGTGGTAGATGCATCTTTTGTAGACGGTGGGTTGTGTTTGTAATTGAGGTGTGTTCGTAGTCCTTTCAAATTGACTAGGTGTGATTGTTGCCCTGAAATCAATTGAGTTCATGTACTCCGGAAACAAGTGGGGTGTGTCTCGTTTCCTGAAAATCGAGGTTGGTTTTGACTGAGAGAAAGTGTCGTTGAAAGAGCTAGATTGACTTGTTTGGTGATTGTTGGAGTGTTGATATGAATTCAGATAAAGGTGGAGTAATTTGTGATAGGCGGTATCACATGTCCATGGAAGTCAGTTGACTTATTTTTGATGTGATTTTATATCAGAGTGGAGTGAAGTGATTTGTGACATGAAATCACATATGTTAATGAAGAGCAAGTAATCAATTAATTGATTTGATTAAATGATTGATTAATTTGATTGATTAATTAATTGACTGACTGATTTGATTGATTGGTTAATTGACTGATTTGATTGATTTTATTATAGAAGGAAAGAAATGAATGATTATATTCTGAGGGGCAAATTGCATATTTGCCAAGGTCTTCTATTCTCCTATAAAATCAGCTTTCAGGATTGAATCAGGTATGACCGAATTGAGTTGAGAGTTTGAGAGGCTGTGTGCCTCCAGGGCTTGTGCTCTAGAGAGGAAGACTAGGAATTGAGGGATGAGAGAAGCTATTCCTATTGGTGCCTCTAGATTGTTCAAGGATCTCCATCATTCTTCATTGTTCTCCTTCTTCAACAAAAGTTGTAGTCATCTAGAATTCTTTACATATCTCAATAAGGTTATTGATTCTTGTAATTTTGTTTATTTTTTGTTGTAGATCCATTATATGTAAACAAAATTTGTATTGTTGAATCAATGAAGAGGGTGGTTGGGTGGAATATCTTGTTTGCGCATGTGATTTCATATCTATGTTGTTTTTCATAGAAACCATCTTTAAGTATTTTGGTGAATAAGACCCTGGTCACTTCCGCAAAGGCGTAATTTCCCTAACAATTGGTATCAAAGCTAGATTATCGCAAAGCTTGTAGTGATTTTGGATTGAAAAGAAAAAAATTGTTTTTTTTTGGAAAAATTGATTTTTTTGGAAAAATTGATTTTTGTTGGATATGAGGACGCTTTTGGTGATGACTATTTTTGATTGGGGATTCTGAAGGCTTCAATAGTTTGGTTGATGGAGATGAAGAGAAGCCCTCCGATGTGGATGAGGGAAGATAGAAGAAGACGAAGATGTTGGCAATTGGTTTGATTTGCCTGCACCTTGGTGATTCGGTTCATGTTTTCGGCTTGGGTCTTCACGTTGATGACGCTCGAGGGATCCGGGGTGATCGAGAAAGGAGCTCAAATCAAGTGGTAGACGGGTATCGATGTGTATTGCAAGCACTTTTAGACCGTTGGTTTATGTGTGGTGCAGCTCATGGTAGTAGATGCATCTTTTGCAGACGGTGGGTTGTGTTTGTAATCGAGGTGTGGTCGTAGTCATTTCTAATCGACTGGGTGTGATTGTTGCCCTGAAATCAATTGAGTCCCTGTACTCCGGAAATAGGTGGGGTGTATCTCGTTGCCTGCATATCGAGGTTGGTTTTAATTGAGAGAATGTGTTGTTGAAAGAGCTAGATTGACTTGTTTGTTGATTGTTGGAGTGTTGATATGAATTCAGATTAAGGTGGAGTAATTTGTGATAGGCGGTATCACATGTCCATAGAAGTCAGTTGGCTTGTTTTTGATGTGATTTCATATCAAGGTAGAGAGTTGTAATTTGTGACATGAAATCACATATGTTAATGAAGAGCATGTAATCAATTAATTGATTTGATTAATTGATTGACTGATTTGATTGATTAATTAATTGACTAATTGATTTGATTGGTTGGCTGATTGATTAGTTAATTGACTGATTTGATTGATTGATTTTATTATAGAAGGAAAAAAATAAGAGATTATATTCTGGATATATTTCTGAGGGGCAAATTGCATATTTTCCTAGCCTTGTATTCTCTTGTAAAATCAGCTTTCAGGATTGAATCAGGTATGACCGAATTGAGTTGAGAGTTTGAGAGGCTGTGTGTCTCTAGGGATTGTGCCCTGGAGAGGAAGATTAGGAATTAAGGGCTGAGAAAAGCTATTCCTATTGGTGCCTCCAGATTGTTCAAGGGTCTCCATCGTCCTTCATTGTTCTCCTTCTTCAACAAAAGTTGTAGTCATCTAGAATTCTTTCCCTATCTCAATAAGGTTATTGATTCTTGTAATTTTATTTTATTTTTGGTTGTAGATCCATTGTATGTAAACAAAATTTGTATTGTTGAATCAATAAAGAGGGTGGTTGGGTGGAATATCTTGTTTGCGCGTGTGATTTCATATATGTGTTGGTTTTCATAGAAATCATCTTTAAGTATTTGGGTGAATAAGATCCTGGTCGCTTCCGCAAAGGCGCAATTTCCCTAACAGTAAGGTGTGAACGTGACTTGTATTATAGAGAGATATAAAATATTGTACTATTTAAATGTTGAAATATTATATTGAATAAAATATTGCTTGAATCATTTAAATTCTTTGCAATAGTATTATTATTCAATATCAATATATATTATTATATGAGTGCAAAATAATATAGTATACAAGATGTAGACCCAAACAAATTCAAAAAGTTAATATCTATAGCAACATTTTGGAATGTTGTTACAAACACTTGAGGATGTTGTTATAGTCCTAAATAGGGTACTATTGCAACAATATTTCCTATGTTGTCTTAAATAGCCAAAATGTTGCCTTTGAGGTATAAGGCAACGATAAAAATTGCAACACAGGAAATACGTTGCCAAAGACCTATGACAATATTTTTTGGGCTTGACTCAACATCTTTTGGGCTTGACTCAACATTTTTTTTATGTTGCAGATGACCATTTATGGCGTAGTGACAAGCCCTTCTGGTCGATTGCTAGGCTTCGGCCAGTAGTTGGACGTTCAGGTCAGTTGTTGGGCACCACCTTTGTAGTTAATACTTGGCTGGCTTCGATCATTCGTTATTGATGCACATGCGGTGTAGCTTATGCTCACCACTAGTGATATAGATCCGTATTTTTATTATCTATAGATTTCATTGTTTTTTATTTTGGAATTTGTTAATACCAAATGTTTTCACCACCTTTTTGATATTGATTATATATATAGCCTTATATCTATTTTGTTGATTAAATATGGTGATTACATTTATATTTCTTTGAACTCTTAAATGTGTTCTATATATTGATATTTTGTTGGTTTACATCTTGTTGTTTCTATGTATTTTGAGATTTCATATAGCTTGGCTTTAAAGCCTAAGCCATTTGTTATCGATGTAAACATTCATATTATTGTTGTTATTACATACATGAGAACCTTTCCTATTTGTCAACTTAGATTATTTTATCTCATGTACTTTATGTTGTTCCGTCTCTATTGAAAGGAAATATCACTCATGTGTCATTATGCTTCACTTATTATGCTCTAACCATCTTGTTTGAGCTAAATTGACCAGTGTATTTTATGTACTTGGGTCAAAACGAGTTATTTCAGGTTAGTCTTTTGCTGTTAGATGTCACTATGCTTTGCTTTTGCCATGAACTGTCCTATTTAATGCTTATACTTATATTAAATAGTCGAGAATTGTGTCATATGCATATTTATTTGTCGGGATATGTTGTGTTTGTGTCTAGTTCCTAAGAACCATTCGTTAATGTAACAAATTTGATGTTGTATTTCTGCTACCTGTGTGTGTGCGTGCGTGTGCGTGTGTGTGTGTGTGTATATATTCTATTTCGTGTGTTATTTGTGATGTTGTTATATTTTATTCTGAATAGATCCTTAACCATCATAGTCTTGTATTAAACTTGAATCGAGTATGTCGATCTATATAATGTAAGAAAAGAAAATTTGAGCAACCATTCGACGTATTCGATACTGGTTTAAGACAAAGCTTACAGATGGTCGCTTCTAACAAGCTCCATTCTCTACACTAGCAGATAATTACATTGTAATTCTCTTTGTTAATATACGTCTCGCGATGGGGCATCATAGGTGCAGTCGGACCATTGGATGACACTTTAGTCGATGCAAATATTTCGATACGTGATCAAATTTCATTCAAAGGGAGAGGTCGGGGTAATTGTTATCGAAATGTTATGAAGGTTTGTGATTTCTACATGTCATGCCAAGACAGAAGGGATTAACTCATGATTCAAGAGTGCTCAATGAAGCAATTTGTAATCATGCTAATAACTTTCCAGCCGCTTCTTTATGTGAGTAAATCACATAAATTAATGTATTAGAATTATGCTAACGTATTGACTTATTTTTTATCCAATTATAGATAATCATTACCTTTGTGACACGACTTATACAAATACAATATTCTTAGCGCAATATACGTTATAAGTTGAAAAGTTACAAAACTAACACTGTGACAAATAAAAGGGAACAAAAGCACATGCACAACTAAGAAATACCATCAAATGAAGTTTTGGTGTATTAAAGAGAATATTTTCTATTTTAGTTAAAATGCGTCATGGGTTGAAAAGTTACAAATTTCCCACCAAAGATATATTATTATGTGGAAAATAGTGAGAACGCCAAAACTTAACAAATTTTTTGGTCAAAAATACGGAAACTTTGGTTTTTGGCCAAAAGGACACATTTTAGTGTAAAGTGAAAATGGCAATGGGCCCCTTGAATTCCACATTTGCACTAAAATGTGGACTTTTGGCTAAAAACCAAACTTTCCATACTTTTGGCCAAAGAATTTGTTAACTTTGTCCTTTAAAAGAAAATGCTCTATTATTATTCCATGTACCGCAATATACGTTATGGATTGAAAAGTTGCAAATTTTGCACCAAAGAGATATTATTATTCCATGTATTGCAATAGACAACTTTATAAGTCACATTTCATTTGATAACGAATTATTTTTGAAAGTTAAGCGAGAAGAAAATGCGGCAAAGGAGGCAACAAACAATTGAATTGATAACAAAAAAGACCACCAGAGGCACCACCAAGTCATAGTAAAGTGTTTTCATCTGAGTTGCAAGCTTTTACAACAAATTTAAATGATCAAATAACCAATCTTATCTAATTTGTGGTAAATTAAATAATATTGCTGACAAACAATTTTTTTTTCTTGATTTTCTTTAAAAGGTCACTAAATATATTTTTGTTTTTAATTTGTAATCGCTCATGCCATATAATTTCATTGTATTGTTCAAATCGAAATGATATCATCAACGATAGACAAATTTGTCAAACTGACACGTTATTACAATAAAATTTAATTATAATCGACAATCAATCAAACAATATTGTAGTATTCTGCATACGACATTAAACATCCACTATTCATTATCTAGCCTTTAACTTTCAACATGAAACATTCAACCTTAAGATAGTTTTCGTTTTGATCCTATGAAATGCTTTTCTGTTAACCACCACTTTGAAGCTCTACATGTAAGTTACAACTTAGAGCATCTCCATTGGAGGCCAATTCAACACTAATATTTCAAATTGGCCTCCCACCAGTGATGTTACAACGTAATATTAAGGGTAATATTACATTTTCAATCCAAGATTCGTGATATCTGACTCTTAATATTACATTTTCAAGTCAGGCTCCTTGTTCGAAAATATAGAGTAGTAGTGGAATAAGTAAAAAAAATATGGTTAGATGGGCTATTTTATGGGTGGCTGACGTTCATTTAATAGAAGCTAGAGCTCTGACGTATATTTAATAGGAGTCAGAGGTCTTCACATCCATTAAATGAAAGGCATACCAGTGGAGTTATGTAGGGCATTACGCCATGAATATTCAAATTCGTGAATATTATGCCTTAAACCTCATGCTCTTACCATAACACGTGATCATTGGTGAAAAATAATATTCAAATGGCAACGGTGGTCCATGGACACGTCTCACCCATGTCTTTTCCTAGTATCGTCCCCGACGTCCCGTCATGGCACAACATTGCACCAGGTAACCAATCCTTTTAGGCTCACTTTCCCGCGATCATATCTTAATCCTCAAGACATTAAGATCACATTAAAATGGTGACCCTCCCTCGGGGAGTCTGCTGTTAAAACAAGGATGCCTTTTCAACTGCCTGTGTGATGATTGGGCGGTGAAGATCGGTCAGGCAAAACCCTACGGCGAAATCGAAGTTGGAGAATAGCTTCGAGAGAAATAAAAAGTAGGAAAAAAGAAAGATCCACTCGGAATCATGATAAACCTGTTGCGATGTTCTGTAAGTAAGAGATGTTCTGTGGCAGTGTTCTAGATCTGGGCAACTTTATCCGTATGGTTTAATTTATTATGAGTAACAATTATTCTTAGATTTTTAGACTTTGTTGGTTACTATAGCTATATTTTGTTCGTGCGTACATACCATCGATGAGATTTTATGGCAATTGAATTGTTAGTACACATCAATTTAGGAAATGAAACGATACTCTCCTGATTTGTAGGGCATGTTACATATTTTATTTCCCTATCTCGTGGATAATCGGATTAAATACTGAAACACACCGCAAATGCTTTGACCATTTCTGTGAAATTCAAATTAAATTACATTAATTTGTATTTACTTTTAATATTTCCTTTTAGGCTGTAGAACTATTTACTTGTATGGACATAGTCCGGCATATCTATATGTAGTTGAGTTTTATGTATGTTTGAAATAAACAATAAAGTTAGCCCTGAATTCTCAGCAAATAGGTGCACTGCAAGAATTCAAGTAGATGCAGTTTATTATCAGATGCATTAAACTAGTCAAGAGTAACAAATGGAAGGTTGGGAAAAGGAAAAGATGATTATATTCTCATGTACTCATGTTATGATGCTTCAATCTCCTGAACCAAATTAGAGAAAAGTCTATGAATTGCAGCAGGCATTCATCGTTTTTTATAAACATATTGTATGTACCTTTTATCCTGATTCTTCATTTTTTATATTAGAAGCACTTTTCTTTCTTATATACCTTGGTTAATTTAAATAAATTGAAATGACATGCTGGATCTGAGAGTGAGGTCAGGTCAAAAATAGGATACTTATAGTAGATCTAATCATCGACAAACTAGCAAAAAGAAGTTAATTTTTCTAGAGGTCAAACACATGGTATTGTAGATTCGTAGACTATCAGCTTATCCATTTGACCACACAGTCGATCATCTTATCAATTGGATTCGCGCAAAGAAAAATAGTATACATGCTTCAGTTTTAAAGTAAAAGATGTTATGGTTTATGACATTCACATATGCCCCGTTTATTTGTATACTTACTGTCGATTTATAAAATACTTTTGGGTGCAATTTTTTTTGAAAGATTAAATTGGGTGACAATATAAAATGCAGGAATTAGGTAGTTATGTTGCCCTAATTGTAGGACAAATGAACATTTATTGTAATTTACGTAAAAAGCCTTCAGTTTTTTGGAATGCGGAGAGGCATTATTGTTTGGGGTTTGGTAGATCAAGTAAATGATCACTCAATATGACTTCAAATTTCTGTTTAAATTTGAAGTTAACTCATTGTGGGACCGAATACAAAATATATGGTTTGGATGCTTCACAGTTTAGCGTTTTGTCCATTAAGCTGCAACTAGCAAAATACTTTTAGTTGTTGGTTCAGGCCAAGCAAAAGATACCCCAGTTTACATTTCAAGGCAGATGTAGCGACTCTGCTGGGGATCGAACCCAGAGTCTCTGGTTTCGTAGACCAGCGCCTTATCCATTGGGCCACAAAGTCACATATCCTATTACCTGACTTTGTATAAAATAGAATTAACAGTGTTCTTTTATATGCTTTTACATAAATATAAAATATCTGTGTTCTATATCATGGCACCAACATATACATGATTTATTTTTATAGTTGATATTGTTTATTACTCAATTTTTAAGATGTATTTATCTGGATTTTTGGTGCAAATCATGTTACAAGTTTGATTTTGTAGTAAGATTAAAGATAATAGAGCCGACACTCCAAATCCATTGAGCCACAAAGTCCTGTATCATAGAGTGCATTCATTGTTAAGCGAATGAGGAATGTGGAATCAATATTTTGAACAGGAAACGAACGAATAATGTTTGGTGAAAGAGGATTGTGTTTTATGCTATGAAATGGACAACGCAAGGAGCACCAAAGGGGCGTTGAATGTGGTAAAGTATAAAAGGTGAAGAGAACTGAATTGTTTAAGCTTGTCGCGTAGGACACATCAAGCTTGAACAAATCAATTTTCTCAAGTTCTAGCAACGAACCAAATGGAGCTTTGCCCCTTTCAGAGCATCTGACGCGTGAAACACGGCAAAAAGTTGAACAACCAATTATAGTTGTACAGATGCAGCCTTGTTCAGATTTATGAGAAATATATTCACAATACATTTTCATATGCTTTCACATTAATATGAAATCTGTATGTTCTATATTAAAAACTCAACGTATATTCGATTTACCGATAGTTAATATTGTCTATCGTTCGGTATGAAATATAAATTTCACTGGAAGTTTTTCATCCAAATTTCCGTTGTAAATTTTATTTTGCTTTAAGTAACATACTTGAATTAGGAACTTACGATGCACCAATATATCCAACGAGTTTTCCCCGTATTTCACATTAAAATATTGAAGCTACTATATACCTAGGTTCCATTAGAAGGTTATAGCTTTATTGAGCAAAGTATATATTATAATTTGATGTTCAGCGTGATTTTTAATTTGTTTGAATTTATGAAAAAAAAGGTAACCTATAATCGTTGTTTTGTAAACCAATACATGTTCATTGGGCCACGGTGTCACTTATCTTACTGCTTAAATCGTAAAGTCACATTCAAAATATAATATAAAATTATGCAGTTTAACTGATTAAAAAAGGAAGGATGCTTTTAGATCAGGGCATTGACATGAATCCCATTCTTTAATTATTGGTTTGTTTTCCATGTGTTATAAAAAAAATTCTCAGATTTTTGTTTAATTTTTTACTATAAAGTAGACTGGGTGAATAGATAAAATATTTGAAGCAAGAAGCGGTGATTAAGGATGTCAATGGATATTTGAAATCCATCACATTCGTATTTGGAAACTGAATAGAAAAAAAAAAAAAAACGAAAATTTGAAAAAACGAGTATGCATGTGGATGCGTCCAAATTTATTTTTACTTATGCATTTAGATTTTTTTTATTTTTTTATGAGCAGGCAGACAAAAAACGGATATCTATTTGATATATGCCACCGCGAAGATCCGTTATGCTAAAATGGTTTCATATATAAATATGGATACTATACTTATCTCTATCTTATCCGACCGTTGCAAGGCCTAGTTGCAATGCTCTAATTAGGCTGACAATTACCTTCATGATTTAAATCGAAATATTAAGGTTATCCTTTTGAATGTCATTGTTTGCTTATAGTTACCTTAGCTAGTTGGATAAAACAAATTGCTAATCAACATGATTTTGAATATATCATTATAGTTATTTACCAGGCACAGTGCAAAAAGGTGCAAAATCTTTTTATAGACTTAACACATGTGTGCCTTTTTTGAATAAATACGCATGTACTAGTTTTTAATATATTCATTATTCATCTCAATTAGTTAAAACATGAATGATAAAGTTTATACTTTCAATTACGGAAATATATCCCAAAGATTTTTTTTAATCATTTTGCAAAATTACCAAGTATAATTCTATATGAGTAGAGTGCAAAAATCAATTTAGCATTACAACCTGACATTGAATTTTTATCATAGCTCTTTATGAGGATTGGCCTAGATAGGTGCAAAACCATGTTGTAATCTTGACGCACTGCACGTGCTTTCTTGATTAGTACACATATATCAATTTATTTTTTTTGGTATGATTATTGTAAATCACCTTCACCACAACAAGACTAGTATAATTTATATTATTTTTCTGAAAAATATGCAGTGAAGTTTTTTTCTTTTCTTTGATTTCATGAAAAATCTTCTTATCTGAAAATTCTATTTCTTTGAATAAATAATATTATATTGAAAAGTCTCTGAAATAAATGAATTTTTTTAGAATAAACTGTTGAGATATTTTGTTTTCTGAGAAGACGTGAAGGTTTTTTGTTTACTGCACCTTTTCTCAACTCTCTCAAACTACTTGTGATGGTTCAAGCTGTTTCTGTTTTTTGTTTCCAAATGTTTAAATTTCTATGGAATTTTGAGATATTGAAGAAATTTTAAAATGTTTAGAGAGATTAAAAATCTAAGTAAAATACAAAGAATTTGTTGGCAGTTACTTGGTATTGTTGAAATAATTAATTCTTTTTCCAGTAAATTCAGAAGATATATCAATTTTTTTTTGAAATATTGAAAGAAAAAATATATATTTTCCAACACAGTTTAATTGTCATATAAGGATCATGTACATTAGACCTTATAAAATAGCATGTTAGTCCCACATCACAAAATTTTAGTGAATAATTCTGAACATATATCAAGTCCTCACCTGATCAATTGCTGAGCTTAGATGCATGAGCTTGTGACCAAGTGGGGTATTAATGTGGAATGTTGGGTCATGTTGTTGAATTGGGTACATTGTGCAATTTGTTGGTTTGCCTGATCCAAGTTGTCGAGTGGCGTATGAAGTTGGAGTGGAAAGTCTGACTGTGTCTCCTATAATAAGGAGGCAATGCTTGTGACCAGCGAAAACTCCTTGCTCCGAACAGCGGATGGATAACAGGCAATTAAGTGATTAACGTTAAAGCAATTTTGGCGTTGCTTACACTTGAATTTGTATTTTAGCCTCCTAGGCAGTTAATTTTTTGTATCTCATTGATCTGTTGAACACCCATCACTAGTTGATTATATGTCGTGAATTCAAAACATTGAAGACTTTTTAGATCCATTTCGAACTTTATAACATTTGTTTAGTTGGATGTTTCTGTATTCTTGAATCTATAACAAAATTTCTAACTGATTCTTCGTTTGCTTATATAGAGCTTGGCATCCACCGTTGGGAGCAAACAAATTATCCTAGCAAAACACAAAAAAGAGAGCAAAATGTTATCAGTGCCAGGTTTCAATCCTGGGACCTGTGGGTTATGGGTCCACCACGCTTCCGCTGCGCCACTTTGATTGTTGATGAAATGTGAGAATTGCATTTTTTTGAATAACATGCAAGCTGCACCTAAATTCTATCCCACGACATATCATCTTGTACTGTCTACAGCACAGAAGAGATTTCTTCTACAATATCACTAAATTGTATTATCCATAGACCAAATTGCATGCACCCTCATTTCATTATTTGCAGCCAAATCAGTTTGAGTTCCGTAAATCAACACATCACCCACCGTATGTCTACATATAGTTGTTTCACACTCAAAATTAACTTGGGTTTTGGAAGTAAGGTCGTTCTAAACTGTTGAAAAAAGTACTCTATATTTTAAGTTCTGCAGGACTTGTGTAGAGTGCAAAAAATCAGTTTAGCAGTTCAACCTGATATTGAATTTATCATAGCTGTTTATGGGATTGGACTAGATAGGTGCAAAACCATGTTGTAACCTTGATGCACTACACGTTTTTTTTTAGTATACATATATCTATGTTTTTGTATAACTATTGTATATCACCATTAGCACATCAAGACTAGTATAGTTTATATTATTTCACTGAAAAATATGTAACGAAGGTTATTTTTCTTTCTTTGATTTCATGTAAAATCTATGGTGACATTTGGTTTACATTTAATTTTGTGTTTTGGGTGTTCTACATTAATTACAAAAAATAAGAAAAGTGGTCGGACGACAGAGAGAATGAAGGCGGAGAGAATGAAGGAACGACGGAGGGATGACGGAAGGACGAGTTGTCTCCTATAATAAGGAGGCAGTGCGTCAGGCTGGTCACAGAGCAGCGAAAACTCCTTGCTCCCAATAGTGGATGGATAACAGCCAATTAAATGATTAACGTTAAAGCAGTTTTGGCGTTGCTTACACCTGAATTTGTATTTTAGCCTCCTAGGCAGTTAATTTTTTGTATCTCGTTGATCTGCTGAACACCCATCACTAGTTGATTATATGTCGTGAATTCAAAACATTGAATATTTTTTAGATCCATTTTGAACTTTATAACATCTGTTTAGTTGGATGTTTCTGTATTCTTGAACCTATAACGAAATTTTTAATTGATCCACGTTCTACAATAAAAGTTCTTCTGTATCAGATCCCGGGGCACTTTTAATAAATAGTTTATTCACATCGCTTTGGATGCATTGTTGCTTTACTTTTTAGTGTATACTGATTCTTCGTTTGCTTATATAGAGCGAGGCATCCACCGTTGGGAGCAAACAAATTACCTAGCAAAACACAAAAAGATAGCAAAATGTTATCAGAGCCAGGTTTCGATCTTAGGACCTGTAGGTTATGGGCCCACCACACTTTCGCTGCGCCACTCTGATTGTTGATGAACCGTGAGAATTGCATTTTTTTTGAATAACATGCATGCTGCACCTAAATTCTATCCGACGGCATATCATCCTGTACTGTCTACAGCGCAGAAGAAATTTCTTCAACAATATCACTAAATTGTATTATCCATAGACCAAATTGCATGCACCCTTATTTCATTATTTGCAGCCAAATCAGTTTGAATTCTGTAAATCAACACATCACGCACCGTATGTCTACATAAAGTTGTTTCACACTCAAAATTAACTTGGGTTTTGGAAGTAAGGTCGTTCTAAACTGTTGAAAAAAGTACTAGGACGGGAGACTGTCTGGAAAGTCCTCTCGCGCTTGAGTACGGGAGCCTTTGGCACTGGGCCACCTTTATGATTTCATGTAAAATCTTCGGTGACATTTGGTTTACATTTTATGTTTTGGGTGTTCTACATTAATTACAAAAAAATAAGAAGAGTGGTCGGACGGCGGAGAGAATGAAGGCGTAGAGAATGAAGGAACGATGGAGGGATGACGGAAGGACGAGTTGTCTCTCGTTCTTGTGCCACTTCTCAAAACAGGAAAAATAAATAAAAGTTGTTTTATGTTTTGTGTTTTAATTTCGTTTTTCATGATATACATGGCGTCATTCACATTTTTATATTGACGAGTCGAGAACTCAAAACTAAAATGGTACCATCTTCTTGTCTGAAAATTATGTTTCTGCAAAATAAATAATAGGCAAATTCTATTCATATACCCATAATTTCTTAACACACACCAATATTTTAATATGAAAAAACTATGACTATGTTACCATTGTCCTTAGTTGCATTCTCAGTCCTTTTATAATGCATTTAATTAAAACTTTAAAATGAGAAATATTTGATTAAATCTGCAGAATTTTATGAAGTTGATGAAACTTGAAATAACAATTAAGACAACTTTGAAAATTAAATAATGTAATTTAAATATGTTCAATCATCTAAAATTAGTGTTGATTTTTAAAATAAAACTATAAAATAATTTACAATATTAGTGTCGAAAAAAAAAACCTTTTTTTGAATTTAATGTAAATTTATTGCAGTGAATTCGTATTTTCATTTAATTTATTTTTAAGGTTAAAGAGGGAAGATAATGAAAATATAAAGGGTAATTTTGTGTGGTGTATGAAAAGAAATTTTTGGTGCATGCTATTTTATTTCATTTCATGATGTATGTAAAGAAATTATAGGTGTATGAATAGAATTTGCCTAAATAATATTATACTGAAAAATCTCTAGAATAAATATAAAAAAAATTCTAAACGAAACCGTGGAGAAATTTTGGTTTCTAAGAACATTTGAAAATCTTCAAAAAGGGATTATCTTTTATAAAATGTTAAAAGTTTACAGGATTTCCTTTTTTTACTGCACCTTTCCTCAACTTTCTCAAACTAGTTATACCCACACACGATAAAAGTTGAGATTATTATAGTTTAATAAAAAAAATCAGTTTTATGTTTTTTATATTGTCAAATATTTCGAAAATTATTGTTTCGAAGCGGTTCAACTTGTGGAAAATAATAATTTAGATATCGAATATTTTTTCTTTGAACTCAAAAGTCATTGAGGTTCAAGCTGTTTCAGGTTTTTTTTTCCCCAAATGTTTAAACTTCTAAGGAAGTTTGAGATATCGCAGAAGTTTTAAAATGTTTAAAGAGATTAAAAATCCAAGTAAAATACAATGAAACTTAAAAGGTTAAAGTAATTCAAATTGTTGGCAGTTTCTCGATGTTATTGAAAGGAAGGAAATAACATAATTTCAATTTTCCAATACAGTTTAAATGTTTAATTGTCATATAAGATTCATATGTATTAGACCTTATAAAACAGCATGTTAGTCCCGCATCACAAAATTTTAGTGAATAATTCTGTACAAATATCAGATCCTCACCGATAAATTGTGAACTTGTGACCAAGTGGGCATTAATGTGATGGAATGTTGGGTCATGTTTTTGAATTGGGGTGCATTATGCAATTTGATGGCTTGCGGACAGGGTCGGTCCTAGGACTTTTGGTACCTAAAGCGGAAAAGAGGCCTTCTATATATGCTAATGTATGACATCAAAACAATTTATATAATATAAAAAAACGAAAAAATAGCAAATAACTTTATTCGTAATAATAATCAAAGTTATGTAACAAAAAATACTAGTTACTTATGAACATAGAACTTAATAGCTTGAAATCATATTTAATTGATAGCAAATAACATCATTCAGTATTCCATTAAGAACGGTTGAATTAAGACACACAGTAACTGTCAATTAAATCTGGAGTAAGAGTCAACCACATTGTATTTCATTCCAATCAACTAAACATAGTTATCTCTGTGTAGACAACAAATAACTTTTTTATGTGAGCATTTATATTGGCAGTAACCGGAGTAAGAGTCAACCATATTGTCCATTCGTATATTTAAGTTAATGAAGTGATAGTTTTTCATTATTGCAGATTGCTTAAGTACGCCTTCGATGGAAAACAGTACTCTGAAAAGTTCTCCAAATTCATGTAGATATGTTAATTTGAAATAAGTTTCAGTTTATTCCTGGCATGTTAGTGTTTCTATTTACTCACAGCGCTCTCAGAAATTCACAATGCAACTCCTAAGAGTTCATCGGTACATACGTTGGAGTTAGAAAAAAAGGATGATAATAAAATCATACATATCTTTGAAGAAGGGCTTAATTACAGATATTGTAAAACTTAATCTATCATATAATGAGTTTAATTCATCAACTTTTAAGAACTCATCATCTACCACAAAGAAAAACGTTACAGTTTCATTAGTGAAAGAAAATATCACAATCAATTCAACTATAGAATCAGGTAAAAAGATTCATTGTTGATTCACGTTCATATCCTAACAAGCAAACGTTTGATCAATACAACTTATATCTGAATCATGTCTCTTAATTACAGTTAGAAAGAAAAACACTGACAAAGCCTATATTGCAAAAGAAAACTTCAAATCTCAAATCTGTATAAACTGTCAATTAAAATATACATTACAAATTGTAGTTCCAGGGAATGGCCGAATGGGTTATATAGACAGGCAGTATAAATACAATAACATACAAATTAATTAAATTAAAACACAGTCAAATTATTGAATTAATAACCACCCAAGAAGATTAGAAGAATACCCTTCGCTGGAAATGCTTTGCTATCGTGTTTGCCTTCCTAGATCGCCGCCGTGCCATAGTTGGAAATTGGAATCCAAATCCTTGGACTGGAATCGCTATTGTGCCTGCTCTGAGTCGCTAAAATCGCTGCCAACCCTTAGTTGGAATCAGCAAATTGAAGCGACACGGATGATTTTGCTGATTTGGATTGCGATTTTTTTTTTGTATGTAATCGATCGATGATGGATAATGGGGCCCCTGTTTTTCCGGTGCCCTAAACCATCGCTTTTCCCGCTTGTCGGAAGGGTCGGGCCTGCTTGCGGATCCAAATTGCTGGGTGGTTTGTGCAGTTTGGCTGGAAAGTCTGGCTGTGTGCTCTATAGTTGCCTCCCAGATGTCTTCTTTTTTCTTCCTTCCTTTTTTTTTCCGTGCGATCTCATTGATATGTTGAACACCATTGATTATATTTCATGAATTCAAAACACTGAAGATTTTTCGATCCATTTCAAACTTTTTTTAAACATTTGTTCAGTTGGATGTTTCTGTTTTCTTTAAGCTACAAAGAAATTTCTAATTGATCTATGTTCTACAACAAAAGTTTTGTATCAAATCCAAGGACACTTCTAATAGATATTTTATTCCTTTGGATGCATTGTTGCTTTACCATTTTGTGTATACTGATGCTTCATTTGTATATATAGAGCAAGGCATCCACCCTTGAGAGCAAAAGTTTTTCGCTGCTCTGTGAACAATCGTAGCAAAACACTATTAGAGCCAGGTTTCGATACTGAAACCTGTGGGTTGTGGCCCTACCACGCTTTCGCTGCGCCACTCTTATTGTTGATAAAATGTGAAAATTGCATTGTCCATACATGTTCTATCTCAAGGTATATCGTCGTGTACTGTATATAGTGAAGAGATTTCTACAATATCACTAAATTGTATTGTCCATACATTAAATTGCATGCTCATTTCATTACTTGCAGCCAAATCAGTTGAGCTTTATATTTCAACACATCACCCACTGTATGTCGACATAAAATTGTTTCAGACTTGAAATAAACTTGGGTTTTGGAAGTAAGGTTGTGCTAAAACCGTTGAGAAGAATATGTTAGAAAAACTGCGTCTTTGTGGAGCGACAGAGATTTTATTCACCTAATTACTTAAAGATGTTTTCTATGGAAAACAACACTGATACGAAGTTACATGTACAAACACAAGATATTCCACCCAACCATCCTTTTTATTGATTCACAGAAAACTTTTGTTTACATTGGATGGATCAAAAACCAAAAGTTAACAAACTACAAGAATCAATAACCTTAATAAGATAGACAAAGAATATCTAGATGACTACAATTTTTGTTGGAGAAGGAGAACAATGAAAAACGATGACAAACCCTTGGACAATTTGGAGGCACCAATAGGAATAGCTTCTATCGACCCTCAATTTCTAATCTTCCTCTCCAGGGCACAAACCCTGGAGGCACACAACTTCTAAATCTCTCAACTCAATTTGGTCATGAATAATTCAATCTTAGAAGATGCTTGTATAGGAGAATAAAAGAGCTAGACAAAATAACCAATTTGCCCTCTTAAAACTTGCAAAATATATCTCTGAAAGACCAGGTCAAAAACAGATCACAGATTAAAGATGAGAAAAACTAGGTCAAAGTTATCTTTTTCGATCTTCATTCTTCAAACTTCAAACTATCTCCTCTATCACAAAGCACTTCCAAGCATCGTCTTCTTCAACATACATGTGATTTAATATCACAAATCACAACACTCGATCTTAATATGAAATCACACCAACAACAAGTCATCTGACTACCAGAACATGTGATATCACAAATCACAATGCTACACTTTAATCTAAAATCATATCAACACTCCAACAATCACCAAACAAGTCAACGTAGCTCGACACCTACTCTCAGTTAAAACCAATCTAGATTTCCAGACAACGAGAGTTACGAGATACAACTCACAATCTCGATTTTAGGCCAGCGAGATACACCCAACAACCTCGATTTCAGGGCGACGAGATACACCCAGCAACCTTGATTTCAAGACAACGAGATAAACCCAGTCGATTTGAAAGGACTACGACCACACCTCAGTTACGAACACAACTCACTGCCTGCAAAAGATGCATCTACCATCTGAGCTGCACCACACAAAACTAACGGTTTAAAAGTGCTTGCAATACCACAAGATCTTTGACTTGTGGATTTTTTCACATGGATACTTGTCTTCCACTTGATTGAGCTCCTTGCTCAATCACCCGGATCCCTCGAGCATCATCAACGAGAAAACCCAAGTCGAAAACGTGGACCAAATCATCAAAGTACAGACAAATCAAACCAATTGCTAATTTCTTCGTCTTTTTTCATTTTCCCTCATCCACATCAAAGGGCTTCTTCTCATCTCCATCAATCGGATCATGATGATCATTGAGGTAGAGCACATCCTCCATCTTAGGCTTCCAAATCCCTCAATTTCTTCCATTAAAAACAGTCATCTTCGGAAACACCATCATATTCGACATATAAAAAAAAAAAAAAAATCAAAATTTCCAAACAAAAATCAAATTTTCAATCCAAAACTACTCTAAATTTTGCGATGGTCTAGCTCCGATATCAACTGTTAGGAAAACTGCGCCTTTGCGGAAGCGACCAAGATCTTATTCAACTAATTACTTAAAGATGATTTTTATGGAAAACAACATAGATATGAAATTACATTCGCAAACACAAGATATTCCACCCAACCATCCTCTTTACTGATTCAACAAAAACAAATTTTTGTTTATACTGAATGGATCAAAAACCAAAAGTAAACAAACTACAAGAATCAAACAACTTATTGAGATAGGCAAAAAATATCTAGATGACTACAACTCTTGTTGGAGAAGGAGAACAATGAAGAACGACAGCAAACCCTTGGACAATCTGGGGGCACCAATAGCAATAGCTTCTCTCAGTCCTCAATTCCTAATCTTTCTTTCCAGGGCACAAGCCCAAGAGGCACACAGTCTCTCAATCTCTCAACTAAATTCGATCATGAATAATCCAATCCTAGAAGATGCTTACATAGGAGAATAAAAGAGTTAGGCAAAATAACCAATTTGCCCCCTCAAAACTTGCAAAATATATCTCTGAAAGATCTGGTCAAAACAGAAATATCACAGGTTAAAAACGAGAAAAACTAGGTCAAAGTTATCTTCTCCGATCTTCAATCTTCAAACTATCTCCTCTATCACAAAACATTTCCAAGCATCGTCTTTTTCAACATACATGTGATTTAATATCACTAATCACAACATAATACTCTATATTTTAAGGTCCGAAGGACTTGCGTAGGTCATATGATATACTCAAGTAAATATTGTACTTGATTTGCATATATTTGATGCATTTATTGCAAAATATATCTCTGAAAGATCTGGTCAAAACAGAAATATCACAGGTTAAAAACGAGAAAAACTAGGTCAAAGTTATCTTCTCCGATCTTCAATCTTCAAACTATCTCCTCTATCACAAAACATTTCCAAGCATCATCTTTTTCAACATACATGTGATTTAATATCACAAATCACAACATAATACTCTATATTTTAAGGTCCGAAGGACTTGCGTAGGTCATATGATATACTCAAGTAAATATTGTACTTGATTTGTATATATTTGATGCATTTATTGCAATTTCTAGTGTTTCTCTTATTTTCGCATTTGTATCTTCAAGATCAACCGACTATTTCCTCAAAAATTAAAATAAATAAATAATTTCATCCTAGTTTTGCCAGTGGTATAACAAATTCTTGTTAACATATATTAGTAATGTTACATCTTTTAAGCATTGTAACCCTCAAACTCACTATAAACTTTTCAGTATATGCATATTTTATTGCCCTTTTTGTTATTTTATCTAGTGTCACCATGCGTACATATATTGATGTTTTTTCAATACTGATCCGTGTATGCTTGTATAAGGAATGCCTGCCTGTTATTCTTGAGAAAAAAATAAAAAAAATAAAATCTTGTGATGTATTTGTTTATCTGCCATTTTTTTTTAACATATGGCATACTATTTGATAATGTTTATACGTTCACCTCCTTATCTGATAATGTTTATAACTTAGCAAATGCAGCCACTGGGTCATAACTCAGTTGGATAGAAGATCAATTATCTTATGGTTGACTCCATAATTTGGCTTGGAGCTACCGGGAACGTCGATTATCTTAAGGTTGACTCATTTATTTTTGCCTATTTATTTATTTGTCGACTTCATGGCATATCTTACTTAAGCTAATTAGAATAACACACTGCCTTCTGTTATTAGACCTGCCTCCTTGTTTTCTCAATAGTTTGTTTTGGTATTTCAATGTTACGTGCTGAATTATTTTTTAATGAAGAAGTGAAGGAACATTAATGCATTTAGTGGGAAAGTAGCAGGATTCGATAAATAGCAAGCCGCTGTTAAAATATATCTGGATGCAAGGTTTAGCTCTATAATGTTGGCATGGTTTATGCATAAACTAACGACTGAGAATTGGTTTACTGGGTACAAGTTCATAGTGATATGGAATTTTGAGTTATAAGCTGGTAACAAAATTATTTCTACTACTAGAACTGAAGCAGAAGGGTAACCAAATCTTTATCAATAGTTGGTTTTGAAGCGCGGATGCTTGGTTCGATTGTGACTTTCCAAATTACTTTAATGTGCCAACTTTTTAAATATTAAACTGTTATTTCATATGATTTTCCCGATAAGTTAGGGGATAGAATCTTCCGAAATTTACTTTGGATGTATTCAAACTTCGATGTTGATTCTAATTATTTATAGACCGGAATTGTTCAATTGGGTTTAAACTTCAGATAACGAATCAAAATATGGCTGCATTAGAACAGGTAATGCAAGGTCTTTTTAGATAAATCAACCAATCTATAAATTTTTAGTAATAGTTGGAATAAAAATTCAAACTTTTTTGTCTGACCAAAAGATTTTGCTTCTATTCCAACTATAAATAAACGGGTACGCGTGGTGGTTATGGAAGAAGAGGAGGTCGAAATAGCGGTCGTAGAAATTATGTTGTACGGTTTAACAATAACTGTGGCTCTACCCAGCAGTTCATTTTGGGTTCAGCACCTTCATATTTATGGTAATCATTCAAGTTGTCAAGTGTGGAAAATGAGGGCACTCAGCACTTCAATGCTTTAATCTGTACGATCATGCTTATCAACCAAATGATCTTCCACAAAGCTTCACTGTGATGCAACTTGATGGCACTCCATATGACCAACATTTGTATCCCGATATGGTGCTACACATCACTGTAAATGGATAGCTAGCTGCTGAATCGAGAAACTAATCAAGGTGTATGACTGTTGTACCTCGATCTGAATTTGTGGCTGAATCATGGAATAGGTTGGTCTCTTTAAGACGTTTCACCGCTATGTAAAAACGGTGCAGAACAATCTAAATTGCAACGCCTCCTCCATGATAGAACAGCCATATAATATCAACAATTTCTTCAACAAAGATCATTGATCGAATAACACTGTTTTGCATTGCTCGGATCTTTAGAAAACAAAGGTGGAAAAAGATGATAACTCGATTATAAATCTGATGCATTTATGAAATTTGAGCATAGCAGTTTATTTAAATAGATTTGAGAAAATATCGGGGATTATGTTACAAGTAAAATGGGATCTGAAAATAGCCAAAACCAATTTAAAAATATATCGTCAAAAATAAAAAAGCTCTACATCGCATTGGCCTAACCCAGCCCGGCCTGGTTCAGTCGGTCGGTATGCATACTCGTGTGGTGGTCATGCTTGTGCTCCCTCCTCAACGGAAAAGCCATATTGGATGCTCATGTTAGGCTTTCCACAAGATCACTACACAATTAGATTTTGAAAGAGAGAAGAAGATAACAATAATAAACAAATTTCTCCAAACAAACCTTTATTATTCCACCAATTTATTACAAAGAAATACCTAAAATTAAGATATTTCAATCCCTAAAAACAAAAACAAGTTTTTCTCTCTCAAATGTACAAATAAATCTAACTCTAATGTCATGCTTATATAGACAAATAGAAAGACTAGATTTATTCAAAATTGAGCCCTAAAATATCTCAGAAATAAATACTCCTCAAAATTTGTTCAAAATAAAACTCTCTCTAAAATATCTCAGCAAATCCATAAAACTCGGTGAACAGATCCTAAAATCCCGCAACTTCCAATATCTCCACTTTAATATCCATGTGATAAATACCACAAACCATAACACTTCACCTTGATATGAAATCACTCCAACACTCAACAAATCTAAAAATCATCCCCAAATTATGCATTTTCCTAATGAGATATACCACATAAAAGACCTCAAAATTGCTTGTAATACCACAATGGTCTCCATGTAGACTTTGTGGCTTTACGTTGATGGCTCCACCTTGATTTAAACGAACTCGCCTCTCCTAATCCAATTTGAGAACTCATAACATTCTTCATTGTTTTTCCAAGCAATTTATATATATTATTATTTTCCCGTTTTGCGTGCAGAAGCTACTTGTTACCCCTCCAAACTCTTGTAACTCCACCTCTAGTCGAGAAAATTGCAACCTTTTTGTTCCAACTGTCCAATTGAAGCAAGATTCTTCTTAATTTCTGGGATGTACCTAACTCCCGTTAGCTTCACCAACCTTCCATCATTCATCTTCAATTGAACTGAATTTATACCTTTAACATGCAAATCTCGACCGTCGGTAGATTCCACTGTACTAGTTTGTTCTTCATAATCAACAAACTTTTGATGGAAAACAAGCTCCTGAATCAAGTATCCAATCTTTGCTTTCGCTTTTATTAACACAAAACATTTCCTTTAATCTCCTCGCCAAAATTCACCTCATTACCGTTGTTATTTTGTTCATCAATCTTTTCTTCCAATGCCTTCATCTTTTCCTTATTCTTTTTAAGCTTGTGACAAAATCTCAGTTGATAACCGGGTTTGTCATAGTAAAAGCAAACATATTCCTTTCTCATGTCCGATCTATTCGATTGTCTTTCCATATTTCGTTGACTATCCCTCCTTGCAATAAAGGCTTTTCCAATTGGAGTTTCAATTTCCGTTTTCTCCTTATCTTTTCCTTCCTTAAGGCTCATCCTCCGCATTTCTTCATTCAACAAGCTGCTAACCACGGACCCCATTGAAACAATGTCATCCGAATTTGAGTTATTCAGCGCAACCACAAGTGTTTCCCAATTTTCTGGCAATGAAGTCATCATCATTAAAGCTTGTGTTTCGTCATCCACCTTGAAATTCACGGCAGCCAATTGATTCATAATTTTCTGAAAATTACTAAGATGCTCCCCAATTGATCCACCTTCCTTAAGCTTCAGATTTACCAATCTTCTCATAAGAAGAGCCTTGTTTGTTGCGGAGTTTTTCGCATAAACCCCTTCCAATTTCTTGCATATTGCATAAGCAGATGTTTCATTAGCAACAATATGAAACACTGAATTATCCAAAAAACATCGAGTAGATGCAGCAGCCTTCCTATCCAAAGTCTTCCATTTTGTTTCAGATAGGTTGCTAGTTTTTTCCCCATTATTTTCCAGTGGCTGATGAAGATCATTAAGATAAAGAAAATCTTCCATCTTTACCCTCCATAATCCCCAATTTCTTCCATTAAACTTTTCAATAATTATTTTATTCATATTCAAATCCTCTTCCAAAAAATTGTGTAGAAGGCTGATACCAAATTGTTAGGCTTTCCACAAGATCACTACATAATTAGTTTTTGAAATAGAGAAGAAGATAACAATAAGATTTTGCAATCTATAGTCCGCGTTTCAAAGGTCTGCACATCTATCTCGGTTTAGTTAATGCTTTAGGAATTCTGTTCAAAATTCCATAGGAAATATTGGCGAACCTATCAAGATATCAGGAGTACTCTGTAGCTAGGTACTCCACTCAATGCAGATTATAAATTTAATTAAAAGGTGAATTCATCCTCCTATTGTTTCTGGACTATATGGTTTTATCAATTGAAAATTTAGTATATTCAATATCACATCATAACTTTTTATTACCCATTGAATCTATTTCAATTTCTTGGGATCTCCACTCATTCGGTTGGGCTACTGTCATGAGCGACTCTTTTATGAGTTATTTTCTATTCTAAGGTTAATAGCCTCATTTTTTTAGATGACTGCCTATGGCGAATTTGTCATCTCTTATTGTTGTAACAAGCGGTCATTAATCTAGCGCAATTCTAAAAATATATTCAGTAGTAGATTGAGCCAAAATGGTATGTTTCTTAGATTTCAGGAAACAGCTACCCCTGCAATACCAAAGGTATATTCAGTAGTCATTATAAGAAACGTATGGTAACGTATTCCAATAGGCATTTCTATGTCCTTCAAGAACAACGGGAAATTTCTGATAGTGTAATCCAAGGTTCGTGGTTCTTTTAACTTATTTCATGATTCATTCAATAACATGCCCATGCTCTATGGTTAGGCCCGTCGTTGCCTCGCCCCAGGGTAAGACGTACAAGGCAGCCGCTTAAGGTTACGTACTGGAGGAGAGAGATAAAATTTTAAATTTGTTTTAAATATATATAATGACAACTATTATCAAGAGGTATCTTGCTAAACTGGTATGTTGTATTCTCGGCCTTGAGGTGCATGGTTCAGTTGCTGTTACTACTATGCCATTTTTTTTTTTCCATTTCATGCTTGCCTTGGGCGCAATCCAAACTACCAGGTTGGCCCTGTCTGCTATTTCTCTTCTTTTTATGTTTGTATCTTTGGAGTTCAATCTTATATTACTAGTGACACACCATAAGTTGTTAGTAACATGTGTCTCTAATGTTGTAAGAATTGTTACCCTCAAAATCACTATAATTGATTATTTTCAGTGTATGCATATATTTATATTTTGCAGCCTTTCTTCCTATCGTATTTAGTGCCTCCAGCTGCTGCTTTATTTCTGAGCTAATCCCTTGTGTGCCTTCACAAGTGATGCTTGCATGGCTATTCTTGAGAAAATATTTTCTTGTGATAGACGGTTGCGTGTGCTACCAGGTGAACGTATATTATCGGCTAGATTTATTCTCTGATACATAAGATACTGTTTAACTGATTCTTTATTACAAGTCTACCCCTTAATCTCATGATGTTTAGAAATGCAGTCATTCGGAGATGGTGCTTTAATAAAAAGCATCAGGGCTGATAAGAAGGTTGAGTCCGTTGTCATTGCCCTATACGTTTTGATTATAGGTTTCATTGTACATATTTGCTGCTTAAGCTAATTAGAATGTCTAAATGCCCGCTCTATTTGTTCAATACTTTGTTTTGAGTGATTGCGGTGGTTACATTATCTAGATTGCTTGTAACATTAGCTATATTGCTTGTAATGTTAATGAGAAATATTAAGAACTCTGTTTAGAAGGTAAATTTGGATCACTTGATTACCTACGTTGTCATTTAAAAATTTATGCTGGTGTTGATGATACAGTGCACTGTTTACGTCTGCATATTTGATCTTGTTGTCAGTGCATGTTACTTCTCCTTGTTTTGTAGTCTGGTTGGCTCCTGTGACTCAATTTTAGATTGATTTCATACCATGCATGGAAAACAATAGAAACGTTTTCTTTTTTAGGCTTTATAGTGTTCATCATTATGCATTGTTCATTGTAGCATGTTGTAGACCAATTGTGCATTGTAGCATGCTGTTGGACAGTCTGACCTGTTCCTAAAATTTAGCTGTCCAAGCCCATTTAATCAGTTATGAGAAAAAAATTGAAAGAAAAATTACTTTCTTTAAGCAGATTCTAAACAGCAACACAATAGTGCATGCCCACCGATTTCCAATGAACCACGCGTCCCTTTAGAAAATGATATTTAAAGATTTTTATATGACCAATTAAAAAAAATATTGTTATGTTGTTCCAATCAGTGGACCGTCCTTTGGGCCGAACCCATAAAGAGTATAGCCGTCAATATATCCGACAAATAACGATATATATAGAACGAAAGGATCTTAAGTCCTAATCCATTGTGGTCCATGATAAATATAGAACGAAAGGATCTTAAGTTCTAGATGACTTAATACTATTTTGGTGGAAATAATAGAAGTATTTCAAAATGTAAGTAGCATAACATAAGCAATATTTTGTTTGTGTTTCAAAGGGCTAAAAGATTTTTCTACATGCTGTTTGTGTTTAAACAAGCTAGCTTTATTTTTGGAATTACACAGTGTGAGAGAAATGATGTAAGTTGGTGTAAATAAGGTGTTAAAACTATAGTAATAGGCCATTTACATTCACCTAAGGCCTAATTACCCACTAATTATCTTAATTAAAATTTATAGGGCTTCCTAAGTGGTGGGTTAGGAAGAGAAATATTTGGAATGACAAAACCAGCTTCTTAAACCTTCTTCCTCTTTCAACTTACGAACAGAAACAAAAGTGGAAATTTCCTTTAACAAACATAATTCCCAACTTCAAAAACTTAATCAAAAGAAAAGATTGATTGTTGAAACCAAGCAAACACAGGTAGTGACTCTAAAGCCAAGGATATATCTCTGTTTACTCTTAGCTTTGTAAACTTAAGTTACTGTAAGTTAAGATTCTCCTTTGCATGTTACCGTTAGTCAATTTTCAAGTGTCCGACCTCCTTAAGTCCAAAAAGCTCGTAATCTGCTTCAATCTCGTTGTAAAAGCGCTAAAATTCGCAAAAAAGGTGAGTGACTCTCATACTTTTTAGTTTATCAGTGATTTTATTGTAATTTAGTCATACTACGTTGAAATTGCTGAGTACTGTAAACAAAAAAAATTTCATTTCGTCTACAGTAAGAAAATTAGCCTGTTGTCTGATTTTTGATATGCTCTTTTGTTTCTTGACGAAATCATGTCATTCTTTTCTAAATATTATTTGAGTTTCTGTTCTTAGTGCGTGTCTGTTTTCAGGCAATTCCGATCATGTTTGATGCCTAAAATCACTCGTTGAATTAGGGTTCGTCAAAGATGATTATTCTGAGGAAAATTGCGTGACCTGTGTCGGCAAAGGCTCCAGTTGTGTCGACACAGGTAGGGGCCTGTATCGACACATTCTTTGTAAAACGCACGGAGAGTTTTCTCCTTATTATTATCTTGGCTTGAGGAATTTTTGCTAAGTGCTAGTGCACTGTTTTGCCTATTTCCTCCTGGTTTTCACATGCATGATGATTGTCGGTATTGATACCATTCAAGGCTTATATGGAAGCCAAAATTACGTTGCATTCATAATATATTTGAGATGAATTTACATGGACCTTTTTTGTGTATTGTGGCTTCTTTTTTATGGTCGATTTTCACATGGTGCACATTTTTAAAAAGCTATTTTTTTAAGGTCGATTTTTAACCTCACTTCGCTCTTCAAGAAGTGACACTTTGAAAACTTATCCTTCAGCTGATGCTTTCGCAAGATTTCCAAAACAACTCGCAAGTGCGTCTTATGCTCTTCCTCATTCTGGGAGTAAACCAGAATATCGTCCACGAACACAAGCACGAACTTGTTCAACTGGTCTCTGAAAACCCTATTCATAAGATCCACAAAATATGTTGGTGCGTTAGTCAATCCAAATGGCATCACCAACCATTTAAAGAAATCAGATGATGTCCTAAAAACAGTCTTTGGTACACTATCCTTCGCCATTCTCAATTGGTGAAATCCCATTGCCAAATCCATCTAAGAAAACACCTTGGCCTCGTGAAGCTGATCGAACAAGTCATCTATCCTCAGCAATGGATATTTGTTCTTCTTGGCCACCTTGTTCAGCTCACGATAGTCCACACACAATCTCAAAGAGCCATCAGCCTTGGTTGAAAACACAACTAGTGCACCCCATTCAGATACAATTCTCTGAATGAATTCTTTTCCCAAAAGATCACGTACCTACACCTCTAACTCTCGCTGTTCCTTAGGCGCCATCCGCCTAAGAGGCATAACGATATGTCTAGCACCCTCGACCAAATTGATTCAAAACTCAATCTCGCGATGCGGCGGCAAACCTTTGACTTCCTCAAAGAAATCCTTAAACTCATTAGCGATAGCACAGATGACAAGTCTTCATGTGGAATCACAAGTGAATATAAAAATCTCACGAAGACACCATCTTCGAGCTTACATCGAATTCAAACCCTTCGCCCTTCCACATCCCCAACTCTTACCTCAGGCTTCTCGCAATTCACTCTTGCTACATACTTCTTAAGCCGATCTATACCCAAGATGATTCCAAACCCAACGAAGTTCAAAACAAAATAATCACACATAAAGGAGCAACCATAACTCGATAACACAAGACCACGACAAAGCATACAAAGGCTGGACGAACCCCCAACTGGATTAGTCACAACCAAAGGTCTATCACAAATCTCGAGTTCCAAACCCAAGCGACACACAAGCTCATCATAAATGAATGATTGCGATGCTCCAGTATCAAAAAACACTCGAACTGAAACACCACAAACGGAAAGGGTACCTTGAACAATGACACCCTTTCTCCTCTACAGTAGGATCTCTTGAAGAAGAGGGAACAACCTCCAAAGCATACGCCTTCACTATATGCTTCCCTTTTGCTAGCTCCGGACAATCCTTCTTATCATGCCCAGGTTTTCCATACTTGAAGCACTTCTTCTCAGCTTTTGGATTCTTACATTCATTAGCAAAATGACCCTTCTGTTGGCAATTGTAGCAAATCACCTCACTCTTAGGTTTCTTTTTGCCACATTTCCTTTCTGTTATTCTGCTTCCTCATCTTGTTAATATTACCATCTTGTTGTGGTTTCGTAGCTTCCTTGGCTGCAACATAGACAACTTCTTCTTCTTCTTTAGGAAGCAAACTTTCATATCTCATAGCTTTTTCCATTATCCTCTCATATGGATCGTCAAGATGATCCACCAATGGCTTTCCAATATAAGTATCCAAACTCATCACAAACTTCTCGTTCTTCTGATAAGGAGAGTCAATATATGAATGATCATATTTGGACAATGCCTCGAAGTCAAAAACATAATCAAGCACTGGTCGACCATTTTGTTTCAGCTCCACAAACTTCTTGAATAGAACTGACTTCTGAGAAGTAGAGACAAACTTCGTCTTAAATTGAACTTGGAATTGCTCCCATGAAATCTCATCCTCTGGAGCCTCAAGCGTAACAGAGTTCCATCAATCCGTGGCTATGCCCTACAATTGTCTCGATGCAAGCTTCCTCTTTATTGCATCATCTATACCCAAGTCTCCAAAAAATAGAATACAAGTATCTAGCCATATTTGAACCTCTTCAGTCGGTTCTGCCCCTTTCACTGTTTTCCTCATAGAGGTGTAAAGTCTTTACACAGCTTCGCGAAATCGAAAAACCTGGGCATTTGCACCTGAACCCCTACATCTACCACGATTGCCTCTGGAGCGGGGGCCCTCCTCATGATTGCTTCCATCATGGCCTCGAACGTAGCTGGGTAGTCTGGTATACCGCCATTTCCCCCTCTAGGCACAGTCCCCTCCCTAGCAGTATGTCTCGAAGTTTGATGACTCATTCTATGTACGAGAAAACTACAATGAAGTTCTAATGCTATTATACTATACACTAATATATATTATACATTCATCAAAAATCTACAAATACATCTCTCATACGTAATTACGTCTTCGAACTTTGGTTAAATCGATAACCAGAGCTCTGATACCAAATGTGACGACCGCCTATAATTCCTTCACTTAACAAGGGAAATAATGCGTTGAAAGACGTGTCATGCAGCTATGGACGATCATCAGAGTAAGAACAATATAGGCAGAACCTATCGTATAACTCACAGTGCAAGGATAAAATATAATAGAACATATACAACGGTAATAATAGTGAATCATATTTGAGTAGGAACTTTAACTTTCATAACAACTAGAAAGAATATCCATATATCTTTGGATTACAACATAAGTGTCTTACAAACCGCCTCACTACTTAATCTCTCAGAGAATCATACAACATAAGCAACAACGGAAACAACAATTACTAAATATAGAAAATAATATGCCATCCTCTTGCTCTTCATCGTTCAACATCCTCGCCTCACTAAGCTCTGCTACCTGTAACCTGCTACTCAGTCTGTCCATCCATATCATCATGGATGAACAGCCCAAGGTAATAAGAGGAAACATAAAACCTTGAGTCAGATAACAGTCTTAGTGAGCGATAAAACAACTATCTAACATCATCAATAAAGGATATGAGAATAGGTAGATTAACAAACCAATCTTCCAAAACACCAGAGAAGAACCCAAACCCATCTTCCCCACGTCTGACAGTGATAGCCTTTATAATCAAGCATTTACAAACAACAACACATACATAGCAGTCAGAAGTATACAGACAATAGTAATCATAGCAACAAGTTATATCTCACGTAAACCATCCTAATCGAGATCAACATCCTTCAAGAACAAGCTCCGAAGGCCTAAACCAACATCAAACAAACACCCAGGAAACATCTCCTTCGACGTTAGACAATTTATGTGAGACGGTACAAGCAAAACAACCAACACTCATGACTTTGGCTATCAGTGCCTATCCTGCTTCGAAACCATCGTTAATCGTATGATGGCCAACCTTGCCATATGTCAAGGGATAATTATAACCCGATTCTAGCAAAAACTCCATACGCCTTTCAACGAAACGTATGTAGGCCATTCAACGATACCCAGGGTACTTGACCAACAACATTCCGGTCTTTTAGATATCTCTATTATACCCTTGCTTTGAGCCCGCTAGAACCTACGACAACAATAATCTCTCAACCTTCCATATTTCTAGACATCCAACCTGATGACTATTTATAGCTCAAGCAACCATTATCCATTAACTCATCACTTTGAGTTGTCTTCGCATTCGTTGCATTTCGACGATCAACGAACACATCACAACAATTTGAACATTCCTACTTGAATCCACTTCGAAGCCACAACCATAACCGACCCAAAAACATACGCTATTTGGTCGATGTTCCCATTCATAGTATTTCCAGACTTCCCGCTATGAAAAACAAACCATAACGTTTAATCCTCCATTCAGCATTTACAAATGTTGTCTTTTCCCATTAGGCCATTCAACAACCCGACCCATTGAGCCCCTGAACGACCCGACCTAGCAGTCACGCCCTAACTTCACCAACCTAGGCCGACCCAACTCCCTTGACCGACCCAAGTGTCTACAACCTAACACTAGCCGACCCAACCTTTGTATATCCAGTGACCTGACTAGGTCGTTCCATACCTACCCCAAGCCATCCACGACCTAACCCCCTTCAACACAAACTGACTCACTTTCCTTCGAGCTGCACGACCTGATTCTTCACAACTTCTCACAACTTGACTTGGCCATGTCCAGAACGACCTGACCCAACTTCGATTCTTTGCAACGTCCTAACTCCAGAAGCTCCCTCCAACGTCCTACGACCTAAGGATCCCACAGCCCAAACACCAATGACCCGACCTTTCTGTCTTGGAGCACAAACCACGACCCAACACTGCCACGTCCACGCTGACCTAGCCTCCAACGACCCGAGTCCCAATCTGACTAAAATAGCTCCAATCTTGACTAAATCATCACCAAACGACAACGTCGATGTAAATAACTCATCCAAATCATCCAATTCAACCATAAACACTTTCTGAAATCAACAACTTCAAAATGACAATTATTCATCAATATTCATATAAAATTCACCGAATCATGTTAAATCAGTGAATAAACGAAAATATGGATCTAACTTGCAAAAACATATGAATTAACATAAGAATTACCAATCTTAAGTTGCTAAATTAGATCCTATGGTGATTCAAATGGAAATATACTTACCATGGTGTAGATCTAGGTGAAAACAACTTAAATTGATGAAAATAAGATCTAAGAACCCATGTACTTAATTGAATCCATGTGAAATATGTATATCATTCACCAAATCTTCAAACAAGCTTAAAACCGAACAACGAAGAATATACTTCAAACCTCTTGATTTGATGCGATCTCTCTTCACCTGACGTAGATCAAGCTTCAAACGATGTAGATCTTCGATTCTCTTATGTAGATCTTGAATTTTAATGATGGAAAGATGTATTTGATTGAGCAAGGAGGATCATGAGCTCAAGCAAATGCGATAATGAAGAAAGCAAACTATTCTCCATGCCTCTAACCCCTTATTTATAGCCTCAAATCAGTATAACAACCCGGATATTCAAAACCAGTTTAAAATTTATTTTTAGTTGATTTTCATGGAAATTAAATATTTTTAGAATAAACGACTTTGAATTTATTTAAAACGAAGTTCGAGCGTACATATTTATTTTAATTATAAAACGAGATTACAATAGCGTGGTAGTTTGAAAATTTATTTTTAAACTTCAAATGAATGTACAAAATTCAATATAAGTCATAATTTGACGAAACCAAAAACGTTATAATCTATTTAACTATATCTTTCTAACGAATGTAAGAAATTGAGATTTCGTTTTATAAATTGTAAGTTATGTCTAGTTTAAAATTTAGAATAATCGCTATGGAATTATATATATTTTAATATATATATATATATATATATATATATATATATATACATGTATATATGTATATATAGCTCTTAAAAATAGCCATTTTGCAAACGGCCTCTATTTCCAATGAAACTAATTTTGTAGGATACGGAAAGTCAAATTATTGTCAGGTTTAAAATTTCAAGTCATGTGGAATTAATATGTGAGCGTGGTAAATTTAAACCCGTTTTGTAAATTCAGTTGAATTTTAAAAGCTAATAAAAAGGACAATTTTCAAAAGGTCTCAAAATTGGATGAAATTGATTTTGTTAGGACCGTATCATCAAAACATAGTTAGATTTCAAATTTCATCATTTTTGGAGTCAGTATGTGGCCCCGGTAAATTAAAATGTACATTAGAATTCAATATTAAACATTATATTGAATTATATTTTAATTTTGACAAAAACTGATTAAAATAGCTGAACCAGCATACAAAACATATCCCATTGTGTCCGGAATAGGGGTATTTGGTTATGGACGCCAGTCGTTGGGGTTCGTTTGAAGTTCGGAGCAAAAATTTCAATGATAAGTAAAAAACGGATTAAAATATTATAAAATAAAAGGGTATAAATACACCATTTCTCCACTAAACCCTACTTCCTAATTCAGTAGTGCCGCCACCATTTCACACGAACGACCATGGATTTCAAATGCATTCCTCCAAAATTTTCTCAATTGGTAAATCGAATCGAGATATTTCGATCTGAAATAATGTTCTACTCAACAACCTCTCCAATCTAAACGGATAAGATCTGAAATTTCGAAGTAATCTAGCTATGATTTTAGCACCAATGAGCTGCGTTCGTGAGCCATTTTTTAGGGTTGAGATCAACAGGATTTCATGCCGTTCAAGGCGGTAGAGGAGGGGTCTGGGTGCTTCAGAGGGTGGCGATGGATCGTGGTGGAGATTTTTGCACGACAGATGGGTGACTGACAGCATGTAATTTGAATGATGAAGAACGGGTAACGACCGTTGAGAATTAACCATGTAATTAAGTTTTTTAATTAAGTGGTTTTGTTTTTTTAATTATAATTAAATTGTATTAACTTAAAAATCTGATAACTTTTTACTACGTTATCAGAACTAGACGAAATTGAGTCCGTTCGAATCGTTGAGTCGAACTCTACAACATGGTACTGACCAAAGAGAAACGGAGTAAGTTGAATTTTTGAGCTAAATTAAATGTCCGTTTAATTTAGTTTAAAAATAAATCCTCAATTAAAGACCAACGGAGTGGAAATCAAAGTGAGAACTCTCTCACTTAAATTATTTTTACAGTTATTATATCTGTGACTGAATATGTATTTATTGCTTGTGATTGCAGTATTTGTTTGGTGATTGATGGTTGGTTACATTTTTAATGTCATTATTATTAAACTATAGATATGTTTACACGGATTGTGATGTAAACCCCACACGGATATTGGGATGATAATTTGCACATCACCCAAGTATACAAATAATAATATTTGTTTGAAAACCCCACACGGGTCTGGGGATGATAATTAATTCACATCTCCCTTGGAATTAATTGTATGTCAACCGATTGATTGACAGACTGTTATAAGCGTTATTTAATTATTTAATGCTTATACAGTTGTAAATAACACTCTGGATGCGAATTGAATATGTAATAGTTGTTTATCACTATTTTTGAATACATGCGATGTATGGAATCCATATAAATAAAATTATATAGTAATTGATTGAGTCTAATTCCAATTCAGAAATAACAAATATTTTAAAATAATATTCAGTGAAGAATCAAATATGATTTTGATGTCCGATTTTGGATGGACACGAAAATATTAAAATAGCTGAAATGAATATGAAGTCGAGTTAAGTAGATATACGCCATTTTAATTCGAACAGAATTTTTCAGTCGATTTTATTCATTTTATAATGAATATCAAAAAAATTTGATTTCAAAATTTGATAATTTGAAAATATTATCATTTTAATATTATAATGGTATGGAATATTCATTTTTGATTTAAAATTGAAATGGAAGTTGGAATCGTTTTTAAAATGAATTTATAAATGATTTATAAAATACGTTTTAAATGGAAATCAACAATATATATATATATATATATATATATATATTATAATGGCCTGATTAGAATGTGTCGTGTAACGACCGTTCGCGAATTTCGACCATTGACTTTGAATTGTGATCGACGCTAGTCTATGAATTAGAAAAGCGCGACATTTGTAATAAATTCTGCAAGCATACAGGTGTGTAGCATATAGGTCGAACATAGGGAGGTGAATTAAATCAAATTATTTATCTAATCTCTTAGGCGAGTTAGACGAATCTTTGGAGGTTGACTTTGAAAATTAAACAAAACAAAATTAAAACTGTAATTTGATTCAGAACAGATCTAACTGAACCGACGATCAAATCACAATTTCAATGGAAAAGCAATGAAACTATGAATCAGATTCAAATCTAATCAAATCCAATTTAACCTATGAACGCGATTAAAATACAGAAAATAAAAGTGCGGAATATAAATAACAACAGGGAATAAAATTAGGATTACCGCTGAATCTAATCAGACAGTCAATCACTAATGAAAAGAAATGCAAAACACAAATAGTGTTCTACCGAATCTAATCATGTAGACACACTAATTGCTAAGAAATAGAAAAAAATGCAGAAAATAAAAAGAAGAAGAAGAACTAGAAACTTTATTAGAAATAGAAAATGAGATATTCGATAGGATGGTGGCTACAATGCCATTACAAGGGTATATATAGGGTAGATAGCCAAACCCTAACCCTAACCCTAATGATAAATGGGCCTGGTCATTACATCACTAATTAGGTTACAATGAGAAATATAAATGGGCCTTAGATAAATAAAGCAAATTTGGGCCTTTTCTCTTTTCCTCTTGCTTCCTTGACACTTCTTCATTGATTTGTGATGTGCAAAGCCTTTTTATCAATCCTTTTCTTGTCCAGCAGCAACTAGATGTGATATCTTCATCTACAATTCTTCAAAATGCAAATACACAGCAAATTGAACTCTATTTCTCTACATTTCTGGTTGCATGCGGGCTGGGTTGGAATATCTGTAAAAGTAACAAAACAATACCCAAGTAATATTTATTTATATACAAAAGATAAGATATAAGAGCATAAAATAAACACATTTCTATGTCAATCAAATACCCCCACACTTATCTTTTACTCGTCCTCGAGTAAAACAAGAAATGAAAAACTAACTAGATAGGTCACATTTTCGTAGGAAACACGATTGCATTGAGCGTATGCAACAAGCCGTTAAACCTCTAGGTGTCGCTAGTAGGACGAGTGGTGTCTCGTGAGGGTTTTCAGCGGATACTACCCACAAAATCCAAATGCTGTATGCTATGATTCTAATGAAACTACATGAATGCAATGGACATATGCAAATAAAAACGAAAAATGAAAACACGACTTGTTTCTGAAGTGGTACAACAAATTAAGTTAATAATTTCTAACCAGTTGATTTTATTTTAGATACCTCGACTTGTCACAAATTTTCAATATAAATCAAGTTTTCAAATGTTAAATTCCAGTTTGGCCAGTTAGTTCGGTCGATAACATAGTGCAACCATGAAATAAATTCTTAGTTTGCTTGGCATAGTTTGCAAAGTGGTATTCTATATTTCTCATGTATGGCTAGTCAAATCAATAAGGTCAAGAAGTGTTTGGGTATCATCGCTTATTCTTTATTCTATAAAATTTTAAGATTTATGATTAAGTACATACACCTAACTAAAAAGACCAAGGTTTACCACCCATGAACTGCCTCGCGGACTAACGGAGAGTGGGTAAAGAGCTTGGCGGATTGTGCAAGCCGACTTTGACTTTGTCAACAACGTGTCGGTAATCCTTAGGTGTCCAATCTCATAAAATGAGACCAAGATATTCCAACGCTGACTTTGTCAACAACGTGTCGGATAGAGCTTGGCGGGTTTGCACACCAACGCTCGATATACAAGCAATGTTGGATACCCTTGGAATACTATTATTATTATTATTATTATCGAAAATATAAGCACAAAAGAGAGTTACGCGAATTCAACTTAACACAACTTAGTTTTAAAGATTTGAAAAGCCAATATAAGTATTTTAAGTCCTCCACTTATTTAAACAAAGTCTACAATATAGAATAGATTTCATGGCCATCACCTAAGAATCTCCCTATGTACCGGTTACACTATTATCTCTCAAAATTAAACTTTTCATTATATTTCTTATTCGATCTAAGTTGAGAGAAAAAAATACTATCAACTGGCTAAAAATTGTAAACTTATTTTGCTGTATCAATTGAAAATGAGTCGTATTTCAAAAAAAAAATTATGGTATATTACTATAATCTAAAATGTATGATGGTCCTACTTAAATGGCTGAAAATAAAAAGAAATAAAAACAAAGAAAAATGAAAATGGATGAAATGCAGACTCCCCCCCCCCCACACTTGAACTAAACAGTGTCCACACTGTTAACACGTTTCCTGAATGTGAAAGATCGAACCCACAGGTGTATTAGATGCAAAATGATTTGTAGAATAAAATGCAATCTAACTATATGTAAGAATGGATCATATTTACAATGATATATGTGTTTACGATGCATGCGATGCAAAGAATGCCACCATCTTTTCCCCCCACACTTGTTTCTAGCCCGATGAGTCCCATTCCCACTGTGTCTAGGCATTTTTCTAATAAGTGCAGGTTTTTGAAAACCATTTCATCTTTGAACCTAGATTTATAGTCCAGGAGATAAATATCCAGGGTCGTCCTCACATGAAGTTTTTCAACCAAACCAGCATTCCAAAGATAGTTCATGTGTTCATCAAATTTGTCAGTGTAATTTTTCAAAAATTTGTGATCGTATACAAATTCAGTGAAATTTGAATTATGAGTGTTGTTCAAGACTATGTGATCACCTTTCTCAATTGACAAGGTATTTTCGCCACTGACAATTTCAAGTTCGTTTGAAATTTTCTCAAAGTTAAAATTTTTGAATCGTGATGTGAATCCACTTCTTCCTTATTTGACAATTCATCCTCGTACAAATCAAGAAATTCATGTTCATTAGAATCCATTTCCACTTCTGAGTTTTTGAAAAATTCAACATTTTCATTTGGTTCAATTTCAAAAATTTCAAGTTTCTCACAGCCTGAAAGAGGAAGATCAAAATTTAAGCTTAAATCTTCTTCCTGAAAAGAGTTGAAGTTCAAATCATTGGGTGAATTTTGAAAAACTTCATCAAGATGATTATTCTCAATTTCAAAAGTCGTTATTTGAAAATTTTCAATGTCAGCAAAGAATGGATTATTTCCTGATTCATCGCTTGTTTGAATTTGATTTTGTTGCTCTCGTTGTTCTTTCAAAGATGTCAATAAACAAAGAAGTCCATCCATCTTTCTATCTTTTCCATTAAGCTGTCTATCTAGCCTTTCTACCCTCTCTCTAAAAATGTTAAGACGATCGTTGATTTGAGAGCTCTCGTTTGGAATTTCCTGATTTTCAAAATTATAATCCACATCAATTTCACAATCAATATTATTTCCAATGTGGTAGTTGTTTGAATTTTCAGAAAACTGACAATGATATTGGAAATCATTTTGATCATAGAAATTTTGTTCATAACCAAAACTGTTAAAATTCGAGTGAAAATTGCAATTTTGGTCATTTTCAAGATGTTGATATGGGTTGTAGTTTTGAAAATTTTGATCGATTTGAAAATCATTTTCAAAATTATTTTCGAATTGGTTTCCAACCCCTTGATGTGGATCAAAGCTATTTTGCGATTCAAAACCGTTTTGATGTGGATGTGACCCATAATCGAAATTATTGAAATTTAAATTGAAATCATCATTTCGATTATATCTATGATTTTGAAAATGTTGGTCAGTTGGAAAATTTTGAAAATTGTTGACATTGGGCTCACGAAATTTTGGAAAATCTTGCTTCATGAGTTGTATTTCATGCTCATACTCTTCAAGAGGACGTCTACTCCGACTATTATCCCACATTTCTCTCAGGTTTTTTTTTGAATTAGACATTTGAATGAAGTCAGGGTAAGACATAAATTATTCCTATTTCAAAATAATATAAAAGAATGAGTTGTGCTCTATTAATTAACTGGCTCAATTGGAAGGGGGAAGAGGGTCTTATGGCCGTTCACGTATAGTATAAAACTAAGGGATACGACCAATGTTTTACGGGTAGTATGCAACCTCTTTTGCTAAAAGTTCAATAAATTGAACTACTATATATCCGTGATCCAATTATATGAGACAGTCAACTTCACAAAACACCACTTTTCAATTATATTATTTTGAAAATCAAATCAAGTTTTATTATTGAAAAACGACGAGCGTGATGATTTTAGTTATGGAAAATAATTCCTAACTAAACAGATTAAGAAAAATTCAATCACAGAACAGTCACAGAACAATAGCAGAATAAAAAATTTGTACAAGCAAGCCGCTGCCCCTACAGAAGATTTTTACACACAATTTCTATATTCTTTCTTTTCAGCAAAGCACCTGCAGAGTTTAGAAAATATTACAGCGGTGTATGGCAATCTGTCTAGAAAAATTGAGCAGTATTAATGATTGAAATCCATTATTTGCAAATCCGTTGACCTTTGAATCCTTGTTCGTTGCTTGAATCTGTTCCTTCCTTTGGCCTTTGATTTGAATTTCACCTCTTCTTCTTCTTCTTTTTTTGAGAGAGAGTGAAAGGTAGCAAAATCAACAAAAGAAATAAAAGAGAGAAAAAAATTAAAGCAGACAAAAACAAGGTTTTTTGAGTAGAGAGGAAGGGTAGAAGGAATTGAGGAAAGAAATAAAAGCAGACAAAAACAAGAAAGAAATCAACGTAGACAGAGAAGAAAATGCAAAAGTTTTTTTTTTAGAAAATTGTAGACAAAAGATGGAAACAAATAAAAAGAAAAGGAAAGAGAAAAGAAAAATGTGAAAATCAACAAGGTGGTAGAAAGATTAGAGGAAGTGAGAGAGAGTTGTAATTAGAAAGCAATCGATAAAAAAATGCAAGTTTTTTTTTTTTTGGTTATTGTTGTAAAAGAATGGAAACCAGTGTATTGACAATTGGAAAGAAGTAAAAGGAAGGAAGGAATAAATGGAAACCAATTAAAGAAAATTTGGCAAATTAAATGTACAACAATAATGAACAATAAAAATAAAGTAAAAATTGGAAAGAAGGAATAGATGAAGAGGGAAAGAAAAAAAAAGAAATATAAAAGGAAAAACAAAAATGAAAAGGAAAAAAAAATCAAGAGAATTTGGCAAGTTTTTATTATTATTATTATTATTATTATTATTTGTCTAAAGTAGGAATGAATTTGCAAGAGGGAAACAAGTAAATGAAAGAAACGGGAAAGGGGAAAGAGGTTGAAAACAGGAAAGAAACAAAAGAAAAATGGCAAGTTTTTTTTTTTTGAACTTGTAAAAGAAGAATGAGAAGTAATTGTATTGAAAATTGGAAAGGAGGAAAGAAATCAAAAGTGGATTTTTTTTTTGAAAAGAAAGGAAATTTGTAAGAGAAGAAAAGAAATCAAATGTATTGAGAACAAGAAGGACAAAAGAAGAAAGGAAAAAAAAAATTTAAAAGAGGATTTTTTTTTTGAAATTTGTAAAAATAAAAAGAATGTAGATGATTGGAAAGATGGAAAGAATAAAGGAAAATTGAAAGTTGTTTTTTTTTTTTTTTAGAGTTGTACAGAAGAAGAAAAAAAATGTACAAGGAAAGGAAAGAAATAGATGGGAGAAGGGGAAACAAACTAAACAAAAATTGGCATGATTTTTTTTTCTTGATTTAGATGATTACAATATATAATACCAAATCAATCAGTCAAGATTTTTTTTCCTGTATCTATACACAAGAAAACAAATAAAAACTTTTTTTTATTTGGCAATTTTTTTTATTAAAAAAAATGTATTGAAAACAGAGAAGGGGATAGAGAAAGGAGAAATAAAAGAGTGAAAAAAAAGAAAGAATTTAAACAGAATTTGACAAGATTTTTTTTGTTTGTTTTTTAGGGAAAGAAATCAAATTGTAAAAAGAAGGTCAGGAGGGAAAAAAATTTGACAATTAAGGCAGAGGAAAGATAGAAAGAAATTTGAGAAAAAATGGTAATTTTTTCTCTTGTTTAATGGATGATAACACCAATAGAATTGATATACCAAATCATTAATCAAGATTTTATATATATACACAGAAGAAAATAAAATAAAAAATAAAATAAAAGCTAACACGAATCAAAAATTAAATAAATAATAAAATTTAATCGTTACCTCCCCGGCAAACGGCGCCAAAAACTTGATCGACGCTAGTCTATGAATTAGAAAAGCGCGACATTTGTAATAAATTCTGCAAGCATACAGGTGTGTAGCATACAGGTCGAACACAGGGAGGTGAATTAAATCAAATTATTTATCTAATCTCTTAGGTGAGTTAGATGAATCTTTGGAGGTTGACTTTGAAAATTAAACAAAACAAAATTAAAACTGTAATTTGATTCAGAATAGATCTAACTGAACCGACGATCAAATCACAATTTCAATGGAAAAGCAATGAAACTATGAATCAGATTCAAATCTAATCAAATCCAATTTAACCTATGAACACGATTAAAATACAGAAAATAAAAGTGCGGATTATAAATAACAACAGGGAATAAAATTAGGATTACCGCTGAATCTAATCAGACGGTCAATCACTAATGAAAAGAAATGCAAAACACAAATAGTGTTCTACCGAATCTAATCATGTAGACACACTAATTGCTAAGAAATAGAAAAAAATGCAGAAAATAAAAAGAAGAAGAAGAACTAGAAACTTTATTAGAAATAGAAAATGGGATATTCGATAGGATGGTGGCTACAATGCCATTACAAGGGTATATATAGGGTAGATAGCCAAACCCTAACCCTAATGATAAATGAGCCTGGTCATTACATCACTAATTAGGTTACAATGAGAAATATAAATGGGCCTTAGATAAATAAAGCAAATTTGGGCCTTTTCTCTTTTCCTCTTGCTTCCTTGACACTTCTTCATTGATTTGTGATGTGCAAAGCCTTTTTATCAATCCTTTTCTTGTCCAGCAGCAGCTAGATGTGATATCTTCATCTACAATTCTTCAAAATGCAAGTACACATCAAATTGAACTCTATTTCTCTACATTTCTGGTTGCATGCGGGCTGGGTTGGAATATCTGTAAAAGTAACAAAACAATACCCAAGTAATATTTATTTATATACAAAAGATAAGATATAAAAGCATAAAATAAACACATTTCTATGTCAATCAAATTGACGTAACAGAAGAACCGACCGTCGGATTCTCCTAAAACTGGAGTCGTTGGGTTTGTATCCAAAAGAGCTTTCGAATGATAATAAGAGATTTAAAATCTAACTGTTAGATTTTGAAAAATGTTTAATTCAAATTTGAATGAAAACAGCGACACACAGCTAAGTGACCTGAAACGTCATCTAACCGAAAGAGGCTATTTTTAAAGGAATAATAGGAAAAGTTATGTAAAATCATAATAAATGATTTGAAATGATTTTGGATGAAATATTCCAAGTTTGTAAAGATAAAATATATTTTTATCTGAATAAGTTGTTTATCAATTGAGTAAAGAACTGAAAGAAATCATATGGTTTTAATATAACCACAATTTTCTAGCATATGTATTGGAAAGGATTTGAATGGAAATAATCCTAGGAATATTTCGATATTAGATTCTGTGATTATACAGATATTGTTGAGGAATTTGGAAGATATAGATATCATTATTCCAAATATGATATTTGTTAGTTTTAGAATTTGATATTGAATATAAGCCGATATGACTTCTATTCAGAGCCTTGTATTTAATATCAAACTGGATTTTGGATTTGTCGTGAATGGTGTCTTAAATAACACTGTTCTTAAACCCAATTGAGAAAGGAATAATCCTTTCATTAAGATTTGATGATGTTTTCCAATTAATAAATATAATTGGAATTAAATAGAAGTTGATTTTGGGTTTATTGTGAACCGTGTTTTAAATAACATTAGTTCTTAAACCCAATTAACAGTGAAGACATGATTTGGAATTTATAAATCTTTTAACTAAGATTTAAGTGAATTTTCCAAAGTAAAGATTTTTTCCAATTTAATATATTAAATTGGAATATAGTGGAATTCGATTTAGTGATAATCGAGAGGAGCTTCCATGAAGGAAGACCGTTACTATTTATGGAATTTAAAAGGCTTTATCATTATCCTATGTATAGTATTAGTCAGATACGGAAATTTATGTCAATTATACATTGATCAGATTTCCGTGAAGATTCCATTTTGATGGAAGAGGATTTCAGGTTTATCATGAACTTTGTTTTAAATGTCATTGGTTCTTTAACCCAGTTAAAGAAAGGATTAATTTCCAAAAAGATTGAATAATAATTAAGTGATGATTTTTGAGATTAAAACTGTAACAACCCAGAATTTTGGACCAATTTTAAAATCTTATTTTTATGAAGTTTGTTAAGAAATTGAGGTAGAAAATAAAAATTCTATTTTTAAATAATTTATGTTGAAATTATATGTTGACATCAAACATATAAAATTTGGGTTGTGTATTTTCACTAAAAACAAGTATGAACTTAGCGTCGTTGTGTTATACTAGAAATAATTATATTTTTAGCATCATATTAATATATGTGAATAAGGATATTTTTTTAGCGTCATGTTAATATAAACATCATTTGTTTAGAAACGTTGTATTAATATAGAATCATCACTCTTATTAGGAATGTTTAGTTAAAATAAATATGTCATTTTAGTTAGTAATGTAAGTTATATAAAAATGTCATGTTAATAAAAATGTCATTATGTTAAGAATGTTATGATGGAGAAATATACAAATGATAAGATTTCATTTTTATTGTACATATAGAAATGGTCATTAGTTAGAATATTAAGAGTAAGAAAAAAAATATTTTTAATATCATGTTTTTAAATATTAAAAATAAAGCATATTTTTAGTATCATGTATAAATAGTAAGAATAAACGCATTTTTAGTGTCACGTTGAATCATGTAATGAAAGAAGAGATTACATTTTAATGTAATAAAAGAAATGAAGGAAAACACGTTCTTGTTAATTTAAATAATAATAATAATAATAATAATAATAAAACATACAAGGTTGAATAAGATAAAACATACAAAAGTTTTTTTTTCTTTTTAAGATGAGTTGGAGCTATTAAATAAGGGGTTCTTTTTGCAAATTCCTTCGCATGCGTTCACACTAAGCTACTTTGTTTAGGTGTTATTTTTGAAATGGAGTTTTGTCCAACATCGTAGAATAATCCCCTTGGCCTTGGCTAATGCAGCTATATAAGCATGGTACCTCCTTCATGTGTTGTATACTAAGTTTTATTAGAATAAAACCTTTCTTCCTTCCTCTTCTTTTACTTTCTTCTTTCTTCTCTTTTCTCTTTCTCTTCAAAAGAAAGAGAAGAGGATTTTCAAAATAAAATTTTGCTTGTTCTTGTCTCTACCCATATCCGCGCAAGGTGAGATTTCTGAATTTAATTATTTTTATTTACTGTTAAATAATTGTCTGTGAGAAATTTTATTTATTTTATTTAAATTATTATACTTTAATTATTGATGTTCGCATTTATAATCATATATGCATGTGTTATTCTGCGCTGTGATAATTTAGATGTTATTTATGTATTATTGTTGTTATGGAAAATATATTCGCTTGGTTTGATGCGATAAATCTCATAATAAATTGAGATTCTAAATTTGTGAATACGCGATGAAAATTATAATTATTATATTCTAGATCTGTGGGATAGGATCTGTGAACACGCGAATACTGTTCATTTTCTTTGTATGACGCGTTGTTTATTTTCATATGTTATTTTCTTTTATTTTCAAGCTGTGGGATGTCAAAATTCCATCTTGATGTTATTTTCTTTTATTTTCAAGCTGTGGGATGTCAAAAATTCCATCTTGATGTTATTTTCTTTTATTTTCAAGCTGTGGGATGTCAAAAATTCCGTCTTGAATTTATTTTCCTTTATTTTCAAACGTGGGATAAAACTCTCATCTTTGCGGCTCGTGTTACTAGCGTGGGATGTAAAAATCTCATGTTGCTTACACGTTATAAAAGTTGAGATGTAAAAGTTCCATTTTTGAATTCATTTTATTTTGTTCCAAGAGTGGGATGTAAAAGTTCCATCGTGGGATTCATTTTATTTTGTTCCAAGAGTGGGATGTAAAAGTTCCAACGTGGGATTCATTTTTATTCAGTTTCAAGTGTGGGATGTGAAAATCTCATCTTGAGGTTTATTTTATTTTATTTCATTTATATTCAGAATTGTTAATACGATAAAAATCTAATCTTTGCGGAGATATATATATATATATATATATATATATATATATATATACACGAATGGTTCCTTAGGATTTGTGTGTTTGAAATTTGAAATTGTATATGTTTGGAATATTTATATATATACACGAATGGTTCCTTAGGATGTGTGCGTTTTAAAATTTGCATTCGTATATGTTGGATATAGTTACACCAAATTTATCACAATTGGTTATTGAAGTTGTTGTGGAAAATTGTAACATCATTTTGTTCATATTAAGAAGAACCACTTTTTAATACCGTTTGTTCATATTAAAAAGATCAACTTTTTAATATCGTTTTGCTCAAATTTAAAAGAACATATTTTTGCTCAAATTAAAAGAACATATAAAGAACATATTTCTGTTCGCATTGAAAGAACGTATTTTGACGTTATTAAAAAGGACATATTTTTAGTGCGATAAAAAAATTATATTTTAGCGTAATAAGAAGAGTATATTTTTAGCGTCATTATAAGAACATATTTTAGCGTTAAATTGTTTACGTTAAAAGTTTATATTTTTAATGTGAATTGTTTACATAAAAAAGAATGAAATTAAAAGAGTATATTTTTAATGTAGCATAAGAATAAGAGAAAAGCTTACATTTTTAATGTAATGCAAGAAATAATTATTAGTTTGTTAAAAAGATGATTTTTAACATATGTGTACAACATATAAAATTGACATGTTATGACTGATTGATTTAATGGATTGTGCTCGACCAGTTTATGAGCAAATTATTATTATTATTATTTTTTTTTTTTTTATAGTGCAAGTATTGCATAAGAAAATAAAACTATTCTTTTATACTTGCATTTATAATGCAAGTATTGCATAAGAAAATAAAACCATTCTTTTTACTCGCATTTATAGTGCAAGTATTGCATAAGAAAATAAAACCATTCTTTTTACTCGCAATGCAAGTATTGTATAAAAAAAGAAATCGTCTTTTATACTTGCATTTATAATGCAAGTATTGCATAAGAAAATAAAACCATTCTTTTTACTTGCATTTATAATGCAAGTATTGCATAAGAAAATAAAACCATTCTTTTTACTCATATTTATAATGCAAGTATTGCATAAGAAAATAAAACCATTCTTTTTACTCGCGTTTATAATGCAAGTATTGCATAAGAAAATAAAACCATTCTTTTTACTCGCATTTATAATGCAAGTATTGCATAAGAAAATAAAACCATTCTTTTTACTCGCATTTATAGTGCAAGTATTGCATAAGGAAATAAAACCATTTTTTTACTCGCATTTATAATGCAAGTATTGCGTAGGGAAAATAAAGTCGTTCTTTTTATTTGTGTTTCAACACAAATATATGCATAGAAATAAAAACATTCTTTTTATTTGCATTCATTATGCAAACATTTGCATAGAAATAAAAACATTTCTTTTTATTTGCATTCATTATGCAAACATTTGCATAGAAATAAAAACATTCTTTTTATTTGCATTCATTACCACAAACATTTGCATAGAAAATAAAGCACTCTTTTTAGTTGTGTTCTTAACACAAAAATATTACATAGGAATAAATCATCTCTATATTTGTGTTCTTAACACAAATACATATAGGGAAATGAATGCCTTTTTAACTTTATCCTTTGACACAAATATTAACATAGGATTTAGGTTCATCTTTATATTTGTATTTCCAATACAAATATGACATAGAAATAGAATTCATCCTTTTATTTGTATTCTCCAATACAAATAGGTCATAGAAATAAAAGTGCATCTTCTATTTGTGCACTCTATTGCAAATGAAACTTAGAAATAAAAGCTACGTGTTTTTATTTACATCCCTCGATGTAAATGAACATGAAAGAAAAGTACATTTTTTTTTAATTTGCGTTCCACAACACAAATAAGATTTGGAAGTATAAAATTAAGAGTTATATTTCTATGATTGGTAAAACACATTTTGTTAAACATTAAGCATGAATGTGTGTGTTAGGTCGACAGTTCATTCTTTACGGGACATGTTACCCATGTTAATATTATCGCCAAATGATTTATATTCATAAATATAAATAAGAATAGCGACAAATCATCATTCAATACTATTAAAGATATGAAATGGTTTAAAACTTTATATATATACGATAATCATTTGAAAAGACCGAGTCCATCTCATTTCAAATGATTATACGGCGATATCCAAATTGAAGAGTTAAAGACGACGATCGAAGACCGACGATCTTCAAGGCGAATGGTTGTATTGCTATTATTGGCCTTGATGGGAGTAGCTACCTTGATGGGTTGATGGTAGTGATCATCCGGACGTTCTTGTTGATTGTACGGGTTTGGCTTTCGCTCAGATCCAGAGCATAAGCTCGTAAATTGATGCGTGTCTGACATTGAATTTCGTTCCATGTGAATTACATCGATTTTTGTTAATTTATGTCTGTTTGGTGGTGGAGGATTTATTCTCTACTTAACACCCTGGTATATATTAATAGTGATTGATCGCATGGCGTGAATTGTCAATGTGGCACGCCAAGATGCAATTGATCAAGGCTTTTGTTGAAAAGCAGGGCCTTGTGGTTGATGATCAAAGCATAGCCTATTACGGCATAGCTTTGTGTATATCGTGACTTCGCGAGCCTCACACCCCGGTATGAGTCAAAAACGGGATATGGACCGTAGGGAGTGCACACGTTTCTTTCTAGCTAGAGTGGTGTCAGCGACCTACCAGCCCTGACATTTTACTTATGTGGATGATGAATTTTGAGGCGCCTCGGATTTTTATAGGCCGATGTGGTCATATTATAGGTTCAAAGGAACCGGGAAGCGTGTGTTCAGGCATAACCAATCCACTACCGATAGGCGGGGACCGGCCCTACCGCATCCAAGGGTTCACTGCGGGGGATCCTGAGGCATTTGCTAGAGTGTCTCGAATCTGTCACTTTATTGAATCGATTTAGTTCATCAATTCAATATAAAATATAAAGATTAAAGATTAGCACTCTTGTCTGAATTGAATTTATTGGTCAATTATATATGTGAAAACCACTTCTTGGATCACTTGTGTCGGTTTGTCAATATTAGCCATTTGGTCTATACGATTGGATTTGAAATAGAGAAACGAACTATACATTTTTATTTGATATTACGTAGAACATTGAATGACATTTTTAATTGTGTTTTTAAACACAAATATTACATAAGGAAAAAGATGACATTTTTATTTGTGTTTTTTTTAAACACAAATATTACATAAGAAAAAGACGACATTTTTATTTGTGTCCATAAACACAAATATCACATAGAAAATGGAATGACATTCTAGTGATGTCCTTAAACACAAACATTATATATAAAAATGGACGATTTTTTTTTTTTTTTATTTGTGTTCTCAAACACAAATAAAACATTAAAAATAAAAGTACATTTTTATTTGTGTTCTCTAACGCAAATAAAACATGTAATTAAAATTATATCTTTTTATTTGTGTTCTCCAACGCCAATATAATATGATTTTAAAAGTGGCACATTTTTATTTTCTTTTTTTTCAATGCAATATGACATGAGAAGGAAAATCTTTTTTTTTTTCGCATTCCTTAATGCAAACGAGATGTAGAAAATAGATTTTACATTTTATGTTTGTATTCTAAATTGCAAACACATATTGCAAATAAAATTTATTCTTTTATGCTCATTCACAAATACAAACATACATTGAAAATGAAAGTTCATTCTTTTGTCTTCATTCACAAATGCAAATACACATTTAAATAAAGTTTTGTTCTTTTATTTGCATTCTCAAATGCATGTATATATTAAAAAGTAAAACTTGTTCTTTTATTTACATTTACAGATGCAAATATGTATTAAAAATAAAATTTGTTCTTTTATTTGCATTCACTTATGCAATATTTTGCAAATGAAATTTGTTTCTTTTATTTGCACTCATTGATGCAAATATATTTTAAAAAGAAAAGTTGTTCTTTTATTTGCACTCGTTAATGCAAATATAACATTAAAAATAAAATTAGCATTCTTGATTGCATTCACAATGCGAACAAAACATTAAAAATATAAAATTAACATTTTTGTTCGCATTGACAATGCGAATAAAACATTTAAAAATAAGATTTACATTTTTGTTCGCATTCACAATGCGAACAAAACATTAAAAATACATTTTTGTTTGCATTCTTTATTGAAAATAAAGCATGCTTTATAAAGAGCACATTTTGTTTGCATTCTTTATTGAGAGTGAGATTCACATTTCTATTTGCATCTTTTATTGAAAATAAAACCTTAGAATAAAGAACACATTTTTATTTGCATCTTCCATTGCAAATAAAATATAATGAAAAGAATAAAATTTACTCTTTATTTGCATCCACTAACACAAATATTCACATTGAAAAGAAGTTAATCTTTTTGTTTGCATTTACTATACAAACATTTACATAGCAAATTAAGCCATACTTTTATTTGTGTTTTCAACGCAAATTTTGACATTTAAAAGAAGTTAATCTTTTATACTTGCAATCACAATACAAGTATTTCATAAGAATAGAAATCATCTTTTATACTTGCATTTACATTGCAAGTTTCTCATAAGAAAAGAAATTATCTTCTATACTTGCATTTACAATGCAAGTATTGTATACATACATATAATTCTACCCACCCAAAGTTGAAAGAAAAAAAAAACATAATTTGCTCATAAACTTGTCGAGCACAATCCATTAAATCAATCAGTCATAACATGTCAATTTTATATGTTGTACACATATGTTAAAAATCATCTTTTTAACAAACTAATAATTATTTCTTGCATTACATTAAAAATGTAAGCTTTTCTCTTATTCTTATGCTACATTAAAAATATACTCTTTTAATTTCATTCTTTTTGATGTAAACAATTCACATTAAAAATATAAATTTTTAACGTAAACAATTTAATGCTAAATTATGTTCTTATAATGACGCTAAAAATATGCTCTTCTTATTACGCTAAAATATAATTTTTTTATCGCACTAAAAATATGTCCTTTTTAATAACGTCAAAATACGTTCTTTTAATGCGAACAGAAATATGTTCTTTTAATTCGAACAAAAATATGTTCTTTTAATTCGAGCAAAAATATGTTCTTTTAAATTTGAGCAAAACGATATTAAAAAGTTGATCTTTTTAATATGAACAAACGGTATTAAAAAGTGGTTCTTCTTAATATGAACAAAATGATGTTACAATTTTCCACAACAACTTCAATAACCAATTGTGATAACTTTGGTGTAACTATATCCAACATATACGAATGCAAATTTTAAAACGCACACATCCTAAGGAACCATTCGTGTATATATATAAATATTCCCAACATATACAATTTCAAACACACAAATCCTAAGGAACCATTCGTGTATATATATATATATATATATATATATATATATATATATATATATAAATCTCCGCAAAGATGAGATTTTTATCGTATTAACAATTCTGAATATAAATGAAATGAAATAAAATAAACCTCAAGATGAGATTTTCACATCCCACTCTTGAAACTGAATAAAAATGAATCACACGATGGAACTTTTACATCCCACTCTTGGAACAAAATAAAATGAATCCCACGATGGAACTTTTACATCCCACTCTTGGAACAAAATAAAATGAATTCAAAAATGGAACTTTTACATCTCAACTTTTATAACGTGTAAGCAACATGAGATTTTTACATCCCACGCTAGTAACACGAGCCGCAAAGATGAGAGTTTTATCCCACATTTGAAAATAAAGGAAAATAAATTCAAGATGGAATTTTTGACATCCCACAGCTTGAAAATAAAAGAAAATAACATCAAGATGGAATTTTTGACATCCCACAGCTTGAAAATAAAAGAAAATAACATCAAGATGGAATTTTGACATCCCACAGCTTGAAAATAAAAGAAAATAACATATGAAAATAAACAACGCGTCATACAAAGAAAATGAACAGTATTCGCGTGTTCACAGATCCTATCCCACAGATCTAGAATATAATAATTATAATTTTCATCGCGTATTCACAAACTTAGAATCTCAATTTATTATGAGATTTATCGCATCAAACTAAGCGAATATATTTTCCATAACAACAATAATACATAAATAACATCTAAATTATCACAGCGCAGAATAACACATACATATATGATTATAAATGCGAACATCAATAATTAAAGTATAATAATTTAAATAAAATAAATAGGATTTCTCACAGACAATTATTTAACAATAAATAAAAATAATTAAATTCAGAAATCTCACCTTGCACGGATAAGGGTAGAGACAAGAACAAGCAAAATTTTATTTTGGAAATCCTCTTCTCTTTCTTTTGAAGAGAAAGAGAAAAGAGAAGAAAGAAGAAAGTAAAAGAAGAGGAAGGAAGAAAGGTTTTGTTCTAATAAACCTTAGTATACAACACATGAAGGAGGTACCATGCTTATATAGCTGCATTAGCCAAGGCCAAGGGGATTATTCTACGATGTGGGACAAAACTCCATTTCAAAAATAACACCTAAACAAAGTAGCTTAGTGTGAACGCGTGCGAAGGAATTTGCAAAAAGAACCCCTTATTTAATAGCTCCAACTCATCTTAAAAAGAAAAAAAAACTTTTGTATGTTTTATCTTATTCAGCCTTGTATGTTTTTTTTTAATTATTATTATTATTTAAATTAACAAGAACGTGTTTTCCTTCATTTCTTTTATTACATTATAATGTAATCTCTTCTTTCATTACATGATTCAACGTGACACTAAAAATGCGTTTATTCTTACTATTTATACATGATACTAAAAATATGCTTTATTTTTAATATTTAAAAACATGATATTAAAAATATTTTTTTTTCTTACTCTTAATATTCCAACTAATGACCATTTCTATATGTACAATAAAAATGAAATCTTATCATTTGTATATTTCTCCATCATAACATTCTTAACATAATGACATTTTTATTAACATGACATTTTTATATAACTTACATTACTAACTAAAATGACATATTTATTTTAACTAAACATTCCTAATAAGAGTGATGATTCTATATTAATACAACGTTTCTAAACAAATGATGTTTATATTAACATGACGCTAAAAAAATATCCTTATTCACATATATTAATATGATGCTAAAAATATAATTATTTCTAGTATAACACGACGACGCTAAGTTCATACTTGTTTTTAGTGAAAATACACAACCCAAATTTTATATGTTTGATGTCAACATATAATTTCAACATAAATTATTTAAAAATAGAATTTTTATTTTTTGCCTCAATTTCTTAACAAACTTCATAAAAATAAGATTTTAAAATTGGTCCAAAATTTCGGGTTGTTACAAAAACCAAGTTGGAGTTTTAATGAATCTTCAATTAGATTGGAATGTGAATGAGGTAATTAAATTTACCGAATTCAAGAAATGATCGAGAATGGAGTACCACCAGATATACTCCATGCGATAGTTAAATCTTTAATTTGATTTGGAATGTGAAGTGGTAATTAATTTTACTGGTAACGCAGTAGGTGTTAGATATGGAGTACTACCAGTTTTGCTCCGTGGGATGAATAGGTTGGGATTGGAAAAATAAAATAAATGATTATTTCGGTAAGGCTCGATAATCCCGACTAGTTTGATAAACCTTAATTTGATTTAAGACTGTTAAAAGATAACATAAAATCTTTTGCAATGGTTTTCAAAGAAAGATTTAAATGAATGAAATCTTTGATAAGATTTATGGGAATGAGTCCCAATGTAATGAATATTTGAATAAAAATTATTCTAGACCGTAATGAGGTGTATGATGTGTTATTATAGCACTTGATTATAAAATACGCGAGTTATTCGGAAAGACCGGGTTTAACCCATTCTTAATAACTGATACGATGATAAAAAGTCGACGATGAAGACTGTGGTTGAAGATCGGAGATCTCCACTTCGAATGGATGATTACTAATGTCTTGATTGAGTTATACACCCAAGATGGGGTAATAAGTGGTGATCGTCCAGACGTACTTGGAGATCAACCGGATATGCAAGGGCCTCTCTCTTGTATTGGACATATGGGATGAGGAATATGGTGCCTTCGGTTTCGTTCAGACCCAGAATGGACTTGCAAATGGATTGTGTATCTGACATTGTATTTCGCGCTGTATCCATTGATCTCTGCTAAATATATATCTTTTGGTGGCGGAGAATTTATTCTCTTGCTTAACACCATTCTCTGAGACGTATGAGCTTAGAGGTTATATATTGGTGGAAATCAATGGTACGGTATGGATTGACAATGTGGCATGCCGAGTTGCATGGATCAAAGCTCTAGTTGAAAAGCAGGGCTTTGTGGTTGATGATCAAAGAACAACTTTAAGTAGCTCAGCTTTGTGTAGCGTTAATCCATGAGCTTCACACCTCAGTATGAACCAAAAATGGGATGAGGACCGTAGGGAAATGGACATACGTTGGTTTCTATCTAGGAGTGATGTCATGGTATGGAGTCCAGACATTTTACTTATGTGGATGTTGGATTATGATGGAAAGCGAGGTACCTCGGATTTGGTTTGGGTCGCCAATGGCCCATTGATATGGTCAAAAATAGGGCTGTATATCGGACAGGAAAGTCCGTTGTTTGGCTCGGTCTGAAACTATAAGATGTCCGGTCCGTGTCCGTCCGATTCTCTTATAGGACAGAGCTTGGACACACTAGTGTTCGGTCCGATCTAAAATGTTCGATGTTTTTCGATTATCCAAGGCTATACTGGACAGGACAATCCGTTGTCCAGCTCAGTCCGAGATATATGATATCCGGTCCGTGTCCATCCGAATTCTTATAGGACAGAGCTTGGACACACCTCCGTTCGATTCGGTCTGACCCGTTTACACCCGTAGTCGAAAACTGATAGATTTCTCGACGTACAGACCATTTTGGAGGTTCGGTAGAATCGGCTAACGTATAGTTTATTGTATGAATAATCAGTGATGGCTGACTGGCCCTGCCGCTAACCGAGGGTTGCCCAGAAATGTGATCCTTAGGCATTGCTAGTGTGTCTCGAATCGGAGAGGAGGATCACTTGCCTTGGTTCATAGATGGAAACCCAATTTCTAATACGTGATTTTATGGTTTTAGTTGTAAACCTATATGGTGACATAATATATGGTGCCTATGCCGCCTATGATTGAAACATTTATATTTGAAGTTGATTTCTTCACTTATAATAATAGTGAAAGAAAATTTTGTGTATCAAGCATGTTTAGCTATTATAAGGTATCCTCTGGCTTGCGTTGCATTGTGCGATGGGACCTGAGTCTTATAATAGCTTCATTTTTCCTTTTAACATTGCGTTGTTTGTTTTATAGTACTCTTGGTAGAAACCCCATTCTGCGTTATACGACGTGGTCCCTTGATTTTCCAAACTTTAAAATAAAGTTATAACTGTTTAGTTCTCACACCAGTCCCATGACTAACTCGGAGTTTATTGTTCCCACCTAAACTCTGGGTGCCCATATTTTCCACATGGGCAGCTAGTAGTTTTGGTTTTCATAGATATTTCTTTTCACCGGATCCTGGATTACAGCTGGAGCTATATTCATAATGCTTTGTGTCCATGTATTTATTTCAGTTGTGGAAGTTGATGTTTTCCGCTACACATTACGTTTATGTGTTTAAGTGTAATTTAAATATCTGATATTTTTTCGCTGTATATTATTTATTGGTACTCTGATATCTTGTACTCTGATGTAAATTGTTGCAATAGCAATGAAATTTTCTCATGTTTGTGTTCTGATGAGTCGTTTTCTCGAAGTACTCCGCCTTCTTGTTCGGTTTAGGGCAGCCGGGAAGTTCGGGTCGCTACAGGTGGTATCAGATCTTTGGTTTACAAAGCTCAAGAACAAGACACATTAGAACCGTATGAGAGAATTCATCAAAGATAGGAGTAGTAATATCCTATAAGAATAACTCGTTAGAGACAGGGTTAGTAATACAATAGAGTTAGTTTGAAGAGTGTTATTTATAAATAAAAAAACGAATTTAATTTTGAAAATTATATCTTTTTATAAGAATTTAGGTATTTTATTTGACATTTATTGTGGACTATTGAGTATAGGAAGATTTTTCATATACGCATCATGAACGTATATTCGAAGTCTCAAATATACTGGGTAGATATAGAATCACACTCTGGTCGCCCAGGGATGATTCTGGTGATGCGGCCGTATCATCAGTATTTATGTTCGAGTTTCAAAAGTGGGATATCAATATGATTCCAATTGACTGGTGTGAAAACCAAAACTTAGTTAGAGTTTAATGGTTGTGATTTGGCTTTGAAACTATATTTTTGTGTATAAAGGTTATATATTTGAAAAGCTAATCAACTAATTGATTGCTGGTTATGATGTGTGATTATTAATTTAACTAATTAAAATATTGGATTAATAAAACCTAATATGATAATGGAAGTTAATATAAGCCAAATCAAATATAATGTTGAACTGAATTGAAAATTAGTTCGAATTGGATTTATATGCATGGATATACATATATATGTTGAACAGGTTATGGATTTACAGTTGAGTAGAGAAATAAATTGCGTGCCCGACAAATAGGTGCACCTAAAAGAGTTGGTTGCACAATTTTATTTTTATTATAACTACTGCGAATGATTTGGATGCGCAGTGATGGTTGTTCTGTGTGAAATTAAAAATCCGTCATAGGATAGTAACAAATAAAGTATGGATACACTGCATAACATAATACTGAAGACAGCATAACATATCATATTCCATATAAGCATTTGGTGCTTATATGATGTGGTTTGGATTGCCATACGAGCAAGATGCTTGTATGGCGAGGACTGAATTACAGGTTAAACAAAAGACTGATTATGGACTTAATAACCTATAATGGAAAATTGCAGGATTTAATAACAAACCCTACATAGGTCTTGAGATGACCAAAATGTACAGGTCTCTCTTGTTTTAGATACAACACATGGATTATGACTAATTCCCATCACTGGGTCAAGTAATGATTTTTTTTTTCACATCTCCCTTGAGCGTATATAACTCACATTTAATTTGTATGCGATATATTGATTTGTTGGGTGCCAATACAAGCCATTAAAATTTTCCAGATCAACCCATACAAAGGAAGTCATGGTGAAATTTTGGGTGTTAGCCAAATTTTAGAGAAATTTAGAAGTTCTTATAAACTGAAAAGTTGAAGAACTCAAGCCAGAATGGAAGTTGAGTTGGTTAGTTAAACAACTTTCAGCTCCGCTCATTTTCGAGGACGAATTTTTTTTAAGTGGGGGAGATTGTAACAACCCTGAAAGTTAGAACCAATTTAAAATTTGTGTTTAATTGATTTTCATGGAAATTAAATATTTTTAGAATAAACGACTTTAAATTTATTTAAAACGAAGTTCAAGCATGTGACGAAAAGGAATTTCGCTCGGTCCGAATCAGTCGCTAAACCGGATAAGACCGTTCGAAACGCCCTATCGTTTGAGAACACGACAAATCAGAACGCAGACGGAAGAACATTTCATTGTATATTACAACAATGCATCAGATTACAAGAATATACAGAGTATAAATGAATAAATATTACACAGAAATATCAGAGATTACAATAAATTACATAGCAGCGGAAAATAATACAATACACAACTAGAAGAGATATACGGATACAAAGCTTTCCGGATATCATTCCAGCTGTAAACCAGGATCCTGTGAATATAAATAGCAAAACCAAAACTACTAGCTACCCGTGTCGAAAATAAGGGCACCCAGAGTTTAGGTTAAAACAATAAACTCCAGGTCAGTCATGGGACTGGTGTGAGAACTAAAACAGTTATTATTCTTTATTTTAAAGTTAGGTAAATCGAGGGACCACGCCGTATAACACGGAACGGGTTTCCTCCCAAGAATACCAGTGCCTAAAACAAACAGCGCAATGCTAAATAAAGAAAAATGAAGCTGTTATAAGACCCAGGTCCTATCACACAATGCAACGCAAGGCGGGGGATAGGGTTTTCCCTTATAACAGCCAAAGAATGCTTGATACGTTTAAAACAAATCATTTGATATTATTATCAGTGCATAGTGTATAAAACAACTTCAAATCATAAGTATCAATCATAGGCGGCATGGGTACCATATATCATGTCGCCATACTAGTTCTACAATTAAAACCGCAAATGTCACGTATTTGGAAATTGGATTTCCATCTATGAACCGAGGCAAAAGATAGTCCTCAACCGATTCGAGACTCTCTAGCCCGAGCCTCAGGCAAGTACTCAGTCAAGCCTTGGAGCGACAGGGCCGGTCCACTGATGTGGATTAAACTTAAACCCTGAACATGCGTTCCCCCGCCCTATGGGGCGTAAATGAGCCAACGAATGACTCCATCGGACCCGGATCGTCCGATCAAACCGAGGCGCCTCGCAACAGCAACAACCACATAAGTCAAACTCGTCAGGGCGTGTAAAACCACTGTCGCCACTTCTAACTAGAAAGAAACGCATGCCCTCCCTGAGGTCCGTCTCCCGTTTTTGGTTCATACCGGGTGTGAAACTCGCGAAGTAAACGTTACACAAAGCTACGCCACAAAGGCCGTGCTTCGATCATCAACCACAAGACTTTGCTTTTCAACAGAAGCCTTGATCATTCGCCACTTAGGCATGCCACACCGGCAGTTCACTCTATGCGTTTGATATCCATCAGTACATAACCTCTGAGCTCGTACGTCTCAGAGAAGGGCGTTAAGCAAGAGAATAAATTCTCCGCCGCCAAACAGATATACATTTAATAGAAATCAATCACACAGACTAAAATCCAATGTCAAACACACAGTCCATTTACAAGTCCGTTCTGGGTCTGAACGAAACCGGAGGCACCTAGTACCCCGCATATCCATCGATCTCCAAACACGTCTGGACGATCACCAACTGTTTCCATCTTCTTGGGTGTACAGCCCAATCAAGATCATCAGTAATCACCCAAACGATGTGAAGACTTCCGGTCTTCAACCGCCGTCTTCATCTTCGACTTATCGTCGTATCAGTTATTCAGAATGGGATAAACTCGGTCTTTCCGAATAACTCGCGTATATTTTAAATAAGTGTTACACAAACACAACATACGCCTCATTCCAATTCATCAGTCACTAACCGTAAATTAATCAAGAGAATAATTTCCCAAATATTAACCCCGAAGGCCGAAACCAACATCAGATCAATATCCAGAAAACCATTCTGCTTGGCTAACCGACCGTTAGTTTCTAAATTTCACATTCATAGGGAAAGGTTCCCATTAATTTTATCAAAGATGAATTCCTTGAATTTATTCTTTAATCTTCTTTTGAATTTCGATGCAACTAGTCGAGATTAACGAACCTTACCGAAGTAATCATTGGTTTTAATTTCCCAATCCCAACCTATTCTTCCCATGAAGTAAAACTGGTAGTACTTCATATCTAACACCACGGTGTTATCGGTAATTTTAATTACCATTTCAAGTTCAAATCTAATTAAAGATTTAACTATCGCCTGGAGTAAAACTGGTGATACTCCATTCTCGATCTTTTCAATCTAATTAAAGATTTATTAAAACTCCACTTAGTTTTAATCGTTAACTGGGTTAAAGAATCAGTGTCATTTAAAACACGGTTCACGATAAACCCAAAATCACATCACATTAATTATCGGGTTAAAGAACAAGTGTTATTTAAAACAATGTTCACGATAAACCCAAAAATCAATATCCATTCAATTAAATATTATTTAATTGGTACACTTCATTAAATCTAAATAAAAGATTTAATCTTTTCTCAACTGGGTTCAAGAACAGTGTTAGTGAAGACACCATTCACGACAAACCCAAATCACATTTGACATTCAATACAAGGCTCTGAATAGAAAATATATCGGCTTATATTCAATATCAAATTCTACGATTAACAAATGTCGTATTGGAAATAACGATATAAATATATATCTTTCAAACTTCCATAACATCTGTATAATCACGAATTCCAACATCGAAATATTCTGAAGACAATTTCGATTCAAATCCACTCCAATGCAATCATTGGAAATTCTGGTTATTTTTAAAACCCTTTTCAAATTCAATTTATTTATTTAAAAATAAATAGAATTATAATTCTAGTTCAAAACTAGTTCATTTCGATAAAAATCTACTTTTACCTTTTCAAATATGGAGTATTTCATCCCAATTCTTTCTAAACCATTTCTTATGATTTTACACAAATTATTACTATTTTTAATAATTTTATCAAGGCCCGTACAGTCGATTTCCATCAACGGCCATCGAACTGCACTTACAGCGACCTTTTCCAAATTTGATTTGGACGTATCTCCAAATCCAACTGGTAGATTTCAAATTTCTAATATTCGTTAGAAAGCCCTTTTCGATACGAACCCAACGGTTCCGGTTTTAGGAGAATCCGACGGTCGGATCTCCCGTAATGTCCGTTTGAAATAAATGGTCGAAATTCACGAACTGCCGCGGCGCGGCGCGTTCTATTCAGGCCATTATATTATATATATAATATATATAATATATATTTCGTCGATTTCTATTTAAAACGAATTATATAGATAGTTTTAAATTCGTTTCAAAAACAATTTCAACTTCCATTTCAATCCAAAGCAGAATTGAATTCTTCTTCATAAATTCGTTTTAAAATTCATTTCTATTCAATTCAAATTTCAATTCAATTTGAATTCAATTCAATTCGCTTTCAATTCAATTTGAATTCGTTTTCCATTCAATTTGAATTCGTTTTCAATTCAATTCAATTTCAAAGTCGTTTTCTATTCGATTCAAATTGGTTTTCTATTCGATTCAATTCAAATTGGTTTTCTATTCGATTCAATTCAAATTGGTTTTCTATTCGATTCAATTCAAATTGGTTTTCTATTCGATTCATTTCAAAATCGTTTTCAATTCAATTCATTTCAAATTGGTTTTCTATTCAATTCAATTCAAATTAGTTTTCTGTTCGATTCAATTCAAATTGGTTTTCTATTCGATTCAATTCAAATTGGTTTTCTATTCGATTCAATTCAAATTGGTTTTCTATTCGATTCATTTCAAAATCGTTTTCAATTCAATTCAATTCAAATTGGTTTTCTATTCGATTCAATTCAAATTGGTTTTCTATTCGTTTCAATTCAAATTGGTTTTCTATTCGATTCATTTCAAAATCGTTTTCAATTCAATTCATTTCAAAATGAATAAAATCGATATAAATATCGTTCACGTCAAAATGGCGTCAATCTAATCAACACGGCTTCATATATTTCTATTTTCAAATATTCTATTTCAAATATTTCTTTTTCAAAATAGTTGTTATTATCAAAATATTTCGTTCAACACATGACTAATCTCAACGGATGAGTACTGTCAACACATGAACCTTTATTTTATATTGATAAAGATGTAAATTTTATTACCAAAATATTTCGTTCAACACATGACTAATCTCAACGGATGAGTACTGTCAACACATGAACCTTTATTTTATAATATTCTTTATTTTCTAAATTGGAATGAGGCCCAATCAATCACCATATAATATTAATTATATGGATTTTCATACATCATACGTATATAATAGCATTGAAAAATAATCAACCATCAACCAAAGTGCCCTACACTGTATAAGCATCAAATATAGATATCTAACGCTTATAACAGCCCGTCAATCAATCGATCGACATATTTAATCAATCAGGATGAGTGAACTTCAAATATCATCCCAACACCCGTGTGGGGTTTCAAACAATCAAACACATATTTTATTTGTGTAGTTGGGCGATGTGCAAAATTTATCGTCCCAATCAATGTCCTTCAAATAGGTGTACATAAACAAACCGTCCGGTTTGTAAATGAATATTTATTTATTCACATTCACTATATTCATATTCACGTTAAAAATTATATATTTTTGACGATAAAACATTTTATTTTAACATATGAATTTCTATTCAGTTCATTCTTTAAATAAAATGATATTTTTATTTTCTAACTTATTTTAGAAAATTTCGGCGGTATAACGGCACGATACTAGAAACGGGACAAGGCATAGCCTTATCCCCGGTCTAGTGAAGGCCCACGCCATTCACACATCAATCACATCAATTTCATTTCACCAAACAATTAAATTCCAAACCAAATAATCTAACCAACTACACAACCAAACAATTAAACAAACAAGCCATCCATGGTCTGTGGATGACGGGTGTCGGGTGCTACTAAACACCGTCTGCATCCTAGTATATATATAACTAGAAAAAGAAATTGAAGAGTGAGAAGTTCTCACAGAATTGCTAATCCAACGCCACGACTCTTCTTAGGTAGAAATCTTCGTCGTTCTTGCCTCTTGTCACTTTCTCTGCCCGTAGCCAATATTTTCTATCGTCCGGATTTGTTGTTCTGGCTCTAGAATTTGCAAATGAGCCTCAAACTTCACACCATCTTTTTTTCTTAACACAAGCACGCCATTCTGAACAACTTTTTCCTAGTGGTCTTCTTGCCGAAAATGTGCCATTTCGCCGGAAATCGCGAAAAGACAGCAATTTGACAGTGTTGGAACAGCAGACTTCGGACGCGTTTTCCCGACAACTCCGCAATGCAAAATAGGACTTATCATATACCAAATCGAAGAGAAAATCGTGCTCTTCAACTTTGGTCCTGAGGAACTTTGGCTAGAAACGTACGGTTTGGGAGTTATTTGCGAAATAAAGACAGGGTGTTTTATGCAAAACGGGAATTTTGGTGAAAATGAGTTTTTGAGTGTAGCGGGACCAACGGCCGTAGCTGGGCTGGGGGGTGGCGGTGCTGGGCCTGATTGGGCGTGGGGAGGGTGCTGGTGGGTGGTGGCGGTGGTGGAGGGGCCCACGGTGGTGGTGGTTGGTGGTTGGGGCCTAGGGTTGCAAATTAGAAGAGGGAAAGAGGAGGAGAGAGAGAGGAGGAGGAAGAGGAGGAGGAGGAGGTGGCGCCGGAGGGAGGAGGTGGCGGCCAGAGGTGGTGGTGGCAGTGGAGGAGGGCCGGCAGCCCTCTTGGAGGAGGAGGCCATTTTTTTCTTTTTTGAAGAGGAAGAGAGAAATGAAATTATGAAGAGAGAAATGGAGTAAAAGTGATTATATGCTAGTTTCTCGCGTATCGCCCGAACGCTAACGAACTCCAATCGCCGCGGATTTCGGACACGAGATATTAGATGTGAAGACGAATCCAACGAAACAAGTTTCGTCGAATTCCGAGTTCGTTTGACCGTTCAAAAAAAAAAAATCACGAATATGCCCAGATATTGCTCAAAAATGCGATTTTGGCGCACCTTTTCTTCTCGCACGCTCACACACTAACTCCAAAAAAAGTGCCCTCTTGTATTTAACTATTATTAGATGATACGAATTCAGAAAAAAAAAAAGTAGAATCGAATTCTGAGGTTGTATCAGTAATGTTCCTTTATAAAATGACTGCTCGTTTTACCCTGAACTGTTTTAGCTCGCACGACCACATACTGACTCCGTTCGACGCGCCCTTTGGAACATAACAATAATTTGTCATTATGAATCCATAAAAATTTATCTCGTCGAATTCTGAGCTCGTATGCAAAATTTCACTTTTTAAGGGTTATGTATTGTTAACCGAACAACTCCAGCCCATAGCCACTATTCCGGATATCGGAATATATCGAAGCTTATACTTTTCGGAGTTCTAAACGGCATTTTGAACTCAATGGAAGTGGTTTCAAGTCCAAATTCGTCCGTATGCAAAATATGACTTTTTGGCGCCGTATGTAATTTACATAGCGACTATTCTGAATTTTCAACTGGGCACAACTTTTGATTCCCGCTATGAAATTTCGATTTGTCGGATTCGTTGGAAAGATATTCTCAAATAGATTCTAATGTTTTTGGTTTCACTAAAATCCGGTTTGTTTTGCACCCGGTACATTCAATTGAAGTTTGAAATCGAATTATCGAACTACCGCGCCATTTTCAATTCTATTTATAATTATATATAAATATTTATATTCTAACGACGACGTATATAAATATATACGTCGAATTCTATTCAAAATAAATTTCTCGTTGATATTATTTAAAATTATCTATTTTAAATATTCCAAATCTGCTAAAATTGCCAAAATAAAAATTTTAAATTGGCCCAGATTTTCGGGTTGTTACAATCTCCCCCACTTAAAACCTTTCGTCCCCGAAAAGGAACAAAGCCGAAAGTTGTTTGATTAATCAACTCTACGTTCGATCTGTCTTCCATTCTCCAACTTTTCAGTTTCTGAGAATTTTCAAATTTTCAAAAATTTGGCTAACACCCTAAATTTTCAAAAAAATTCGCCATAACCTCCCCTGCACCGGGAGCCACGGGAAAATCCCAAAATTGCCATATAGGCCTTTTGATCTCAAAAAGAAAAAGAAAAAGCCAAACGGCTAGCCAATAGGCTCATAAAATCATCATCACCCAAACAAAACAGTAAATTATGTAGTAAACATGTACCTATTTGTCGGGCAAACAAATTATATTCTCTGCTCTAGCCTCCTTGCTATAACTTATTCAATGTAAGTACAAGTATATGCAAGCAAATGCGATCAATTATCAATACAAATCAATATTTGATATAATTAGGCTAAATGATTCAAAATTAGCAAACAAATAAACAAACAACACAAACATCAATCAATTAGTGAATTAGAGTTTCAAATTCATAATTTTGATACTTATACAAAATCAGATTTTTGATGCCAAATCACAACAGTAAGCCCTATCTAGTTTCGGTTCTCACACTAGTCTAATGGAAATATAGAAATCTCACTTTCGTTACTCAAAAATAAATACTGGCGACAGTGCCCCATCACCAGAATTATCCCCGGGCAAGTAGAGTATGATCCTATAACCATCCAGTATATTAAAACTTCGAATACACGTTTGCAAGTCGCATATGCAAAATCTTTATATATCGGATTGTCCACATCAATATAGAATAAATAATCAAATACAAATAGTTGATTTAAATTTTCAAAACAAAATTGGTTTTCATTTTAAAAATATACTCTTCACACCCGTTCTAGGATACTACTGATCCCATCTCTAACGAGTCATTCCCATTGGATATTACTAATCCAATATCTGATGAATTCTTTCGTATGGTTCTAATGTGCCTTGTTCTCTGAGCTTTGTAAACCAAAGCTCTGATACCAACTGTGACGAAAAGGAATTTCGCTCGGTCCGAATCAGTCGCTAAACCGGCTAAGACCGTTCGAAACGCCCTATCGTTCGAGAACACGACAAATCAGAACGCAGACGGAAGAACATTTCATTGTATATTACAACAATGCATCAAATTACAAGAATATACAGAGTATAAATGAATAAATATTACACAGAAATATCAGAGATTACAATAAATTACATAGCAGCGGAAAATAATACAATACACAACTAGAAGAGATATACGGATACAAAGCTTTCCGGATATCATTCCAGCTGTAAACCAGGATCCTGTGAATATAAATCTGCAAAACCAAAACTACTAGCTGCCCGTGTCGAAAATAAGGGCACCCAGAGTTTAGGTTAAAACAATAAAATCCAGGTCAGTCATGGGACTGGTGTGAGAACTAAAACAGTTATTATTCTTTATTTTAAAGTTAGGTAAATCGAGGGACCACGCCGTATAACACGGAACGGGTTTCCTCCCAAGAATACCAGTGCCTAAAACAAACAGCGCAATGCTAAATAAAGAAAAATGAAGCTGTTATAAGACCCAGGTCCTATCACACAATGCAACGCAAGCCGGGGGATAGGGTTTTCCCTTATAACAGCCAAAGAATGCTTGATACGTTTAAAACAAATCATTTGATATTATTATCAGTGCATAGTGTATAAAACAACTTCAAATCATAAGTATCAATCATAGGCGGCATGGGTACCATATATCATGTCGCCATACTAGTTCTACAATTAAAACCGCAAATGTCACGTATTTGGAAATTGGATTTCCATCTATGAACCGAGGCAAAAGATAGTCCTCAACCGATTCGAGACTCTCTAGCCCGAGCCTCAGGCAAGTACTCAGTCAAGCCTTGGAGCGACAGGGCCGGTCCACTGATGTGGATTAAACTTAAACCCTGAACATGCGTTCCCCCGCCCTATGGGGCGTAAATGAGCCAACGAATGACTCCATCGGACCCGGATCGTCCGATCAAACCGAGGCGCCTCGCAACAGCAACAACCACATAAGTCAAACTCGTCAGGGCGTGTAAAACCACTGTCGCCACTTCTAACTAGAAAGAAACGCATGCCCTCCCTGAGGTCCGTCTCCCGTTTTTGGTTCATACCGGGTGTGAAACTCGCGAAGTAAACGTTACACAAAGCTACGCCACAAAGGCCGTGCTTCGATCATCAACCACAAGACTTTGCTTTTCAACAGAAGCCTTAACCATTCGCCACTTAGGCATGCCACACCGGCAGTTCACTCTATGCGTTTGATATCCATCAGTATATAACCTCTGAGCTCGTACGTCTCAGAGAAGGGCGTTAAGCAAGAGAATAAATTCTCCGCCGCCAAACAGATATACATTTAATAGAAATCAATCACACAGACTAAAATCCAATGTCAGACACACAGTCCATTTACAAGTCCGTTCTGGGTCTGAACGAAACCGGAGGCACCTAGTAGCCCGCATATCCATCGATCTCCAAATACGTCTGGACGATCACCAACTGTTTCCATCTTCTTGGGTGTACAGTCCAATCAAGATCATCAGTAATCACCCAAACGATGTGAAGACTTCCGGTCTTCAACCGCCGTCTTCATCTTCGACTTATCGTCGTATCAGTTATTCAGAATGGGATAAACCCGGTCTTTCCGAATAACTCGCGTATATTTTAAATAAGTGTTACACAAACACAACATACGCCTCATTCCAATTCATCAGTCACTAACCGTAAATTAATCAAGAGAATAATTTCCCAAATATTAACCCCGAAGGCCGAAACCAACATCAGATCAATATCCAGAAAACCATTCTGCTTGGCTAACCGACCGTTAGTTTCTAAATTTCACATTCATAGGGAAAGGTTCCCATTAATTTTATCAAAGATAAATTCCTTGAATTTATTCTTTAATCTTCTTTTGAATTTTGATGCAACTAGTCGAGATTAACGAACCTTACCGAAGTAATCATTGGTTTTAATTTCCCAATCCCAACCTATTCTTCCCATGAAGTAAAACTGGTAATACTTCATATCTAACACCACGGTGTTATCGGTAATTTTAATTACCATTTCACGTTCAAATCTAATTAAAGATTTAACTATCGCCTGGAGTAAAACTGGTGATACTCCATTCTCGATCTTTTCAATCTAATTAAAGATTCATTAAAACTCCACTTAGTTTTAATCATTAACTGGGTTAAAGAATCAGTGTCATTTAAAACACGGTTCACGATAAACCCAAAATCACATCACATTAATTATCGGGTTAAAGAACAAGTGTTATTTAAAACACTGTTCACGATAAACCCAAAAATCAATATCCATTCAATTAAATATTATTTAATTGGTACACTTCATTAAATCTAAATAAAAGATTTAATCTTTTCTCAACTGGGTTCAAGAACAGTGTTAGTGAAGACACCATTCACGACAAACCCAAATCACATTTGACATTCAATACAAGGCTCTGAATAGAAAATATATCGGCTTATATTCAATATCAAATTCTACGATTAACAAATGTCGAATTGGTAATAACGATATAAATATATATCTTTCAAATTTCCATAACAACATCTGTATAATCACGAATTCCAACATCGAAATATTCTGAAGACAATTTCGATTCAAATCCACTCCAATGCAATCATTGGAAATTCTGGTTATTTTTAAAACCCTTTTCAAATTCAATTTATTTATTTAAAAATAAATAGAATTATAATTCTAGTTCAAAACTAGTTCATTTCGATAAAAATCTACTTTTATCTTTTCAAATATGGAGTATTTCATCCCAATTCTTTCAAAATCATTTCTTATGATTTTACACAAATTATTCCTATTTTTAATAATTTTATCAAGGCCCATACAGTCGATTTCCATCAACGGCCATCGAACTGCACTTACAGCGACCTTTTCCAAATTTGATTTGGACGTATCTCCAAATCCAACCGGTAGATTTCAAATTTCTAATATTCATTAGAAAGCCCTTTTCGATACGAACCCAACGGTTCCAGTTTTAGGAGAATCCGACGGTCGGATCTCCCGTAATGTCCGTTTGAAATAAATGGTCGAAATTCACGAACTGCCGCGGCGCGGCGCGTTCTATTCAGGCCATTATATTATATATAATATATATAATATATATTTCGTCGATTTCTATTTAAAACGAATTATATAGATAGTTTTAAATTCGTTTCAAAAACAATTTCAACTTCCATTTCAATCCAAAGAAGAATTGAATTCTTCTTTATAAATTCGTTTTAAAATTCATTTCTATTCAATTCAAATTTCAATTCAATTTGAATTCAATTCAATTCGCTTTCAATTCAATTTGAATTCGTTTTCCATTCAATTTGAATTCGTTTTCAATTCAATTCAATTTCAAAGTCGTTTTCTATTCGATTCAAATTGGTTTTCTATTCGATTCAATTCAAATTGGTTTTCTATTCGATTCAATTCAAATTGGTTTTCTATTCGATTCAATTCAAATTGGTTTTCTATTCAATTCATTTCAAAATCGTTTTCAATTCAATTCATTTCAAATTGGTTTTCTATTCGATTCAATTCAAATTGGTTTTCTATTCGATTCAATTCAAATTGGTTTTCTATTCGATTCAATTCAAATTGGTTTTCTATTCGATTCAATTCAAATTGGTTTTCTATTCGATTCATTTCAAAATCGTTTTCATTTCAATTCATTTCAAAATGAATAAAATCGATATAAATATCGTTCACGTCAAAATGGCGTCAATCTAATCAACACGGCTTCATATATTTCTATTTTCAAATATTCTATTTCAAATATTTCTTTTTCAAAATAGTTGTTGTTATCAAAATATTTCGTTCAACACATGACTAATCTCAACGGATGAGTACTGTCAACACATGAACCTTTATTTTATATTGATAAAGATGTAAATTTTATTACTAAAATATTTCGTTCAACACATGACTAATCTCAACGGATGAGTACTGTCAACACATGAACCTTTATTTTATAATATTCTTTATTTTCTAAATTGGAATGAGGCCCAATCAATCACCATATAATATTAATTATATGGATTTTCATACATCATACGTATATAATAGCATTGAAAAATAATCAACCATCAACCAAAGTGCCCTACACTGTATAAGCATCAAATATAGATATCTAACGCTTATAACAGCCTGTCAATCAATCGACATATTTAATCAATCAGGATGAGTGAACTTCAAATTTCATCCCAACACCCGTGTGGGGTTTCAAACAATCAAACACATATTTTATTTGTGTAGTTGGGCGATGTGTAAAATTTATCGTCCCAATCAATGTCCTTCAAATAGGTGTACATAAACAAACCGTCCGGTTTGTAAATGAATATTTATTTATTCACATTCACTATATTCATATTCACGTTAAAAATTATATATTTTTAACGATAAATTTTTTTATTTTAACATATGAATTTCTATTCAGTTCATTCTTTAAATAAAATGATATTTTTATTTTCACTACACCAAAACAGGCGATTGCCAACGAGTATAACCGTCGCAAACAATTTCCGCAACACTTATTAGCGTTGCTACGGGGGCGTGCAATGTAGTAGCAACGCTTATAAGCGTTGGTAGATTTTCTGTGCCAATGCTTATAAGCGTTGGTATATTTTCTGTCCCAACGCTTATAAGCGTTGGTATATTTTCTGTCCCAACGATTGTAAGCGTTGGTAGATTTTCTCTACCAACGCTTATTAACGTTGGTAGATTTATGTTTGCGACGCTTATACATGTTGCAATATATTTGTTCGCAACGCCTATACATGTTACAAAATTGTAATTCACAACAAATATAAATTTCAATAAAAACAGAAATATGTATTAACAACTTGCATATTCTAACATTAATAGTCAATTAATAACCAACATAACGATAATATAGACGATATTTAATATGAACCAAAAACTAATATTAAACTCAATGCATACTAATGGATAACATTCATAATCACATAGCGATATAGAATATCAGTTAACAATAAACAAGCACAATACATAATTAAGATGTCAAACTCAATACATAATTAGTTTGCTAAATTCAATACATAAATTAGATCCTACAAATACCGAATACGAAACTCTGGCCATATAACGAAGCCTCCATCTGAAAATTCGCATAACTTGTACATTCCATTTTGAGGACCATCATAAATTGGTGCATCCGGTTCAAGAACTTCAACAACCCAAATTACTTTCTCTATATTCGGTACCACTTTCCTAAAATGACAAATTGTTTGTGTTCCAAGATAACCTCTTGCTACCTCCTTCTCTAGATCATTGGACAATAGCATTACGTATTTCTTTTCCATTGTAGAAGAATGAAGATCATTAAGTGACACATTTGGAGTAACAGTTACATTATTGATTATAGGAGGATCCCTTAAATTAGAAGCACCTTCTGTATGAGGAGTAGTACTTGAAGGACTTGCAATAATTTTTTCTTGCAAAGTAGGTATAAATTTCATAAAAGTTGAAGTAATTGAATTGATGGCCTTATCAACTTGAGTAGCTACTTGCCTTTCTATCTCCAATTTCCAAACGGACAAATCCACGGCTTGTTTTTTTATCAGCTACAACTTTTACAGCTCGAGCCACCTTTACTTGTTTTAAAGAAGAAGTAGAACTAATTGCTCGACAATAATTTTTCTTCATGTCGGAACCAAATACTTCTGCAATTGGATCATTATCAAGATCATCTACTGCACCACTAGAACTACCATCCAATTTTCTCTTTTCTTCCGCTGCCTCTAGAAGTGCCTGCATTAATTGAATATCACATTAAATTGAAAATTTCAGTTTCTTGTTAAAAAACAGAAAAACATGAGTTTACATCTCGCACAAAATAATATAAACTTGCAGGCATGGAGTGATCAATAATACGGCTCAGAAAAACTGAGCCACAGGCTCAGCAAAACTGAGCCATAGGCTCAGTTTTTGTTGAGCCACGGGCTCAGAAAAACTGAATCGTAAGGCTTAGTTTTGCTGAGCCACAAGGTTCAGCAAAACTGAGCCTAATGGCTCAGATTTGCTGAGCCACAGGCTCAGCAAAACTGAGCCTAATGGCTCAGAAAAAGCTGAGCCACAGGCTCAGTTTTCGCTGAGCCGTGGCTCAGATCTGCTGAGCCTGTGGCTCAGCAAAACTGAGCCACACAGGCTCGGTTTTCGCTGAGCCATGGCCCAGTTTTGCTGAGCCACAGGCTCAACAAAACTGAGCCTAATGGCTCAGCAAAACTAAGCCTAATGGCTCAGATTCGCTGAGCCTGTGGCTCAGCAAAACTGAGCCACACAGGCTCGTTTTTACATGCACTGACTGTATACTTATATGGATTATTATTCATTTTAAAAATTAACTCAAGTAAGACTAAATTTAAATGAACGAAGACTAATGGGCGCATTAATTTAGGCATCTCACATTCAAGCATAACGCTTCTTAAGATTACTACATTTTTAATTGATCAATCATTACATGCATAGCCATCATGAATGCATAATCACATGTTTAAACTCCTGTACACTCGTATAAGTAGTCATACAATTTATATTACCTACTACTTCAATGTTTCTAGCAGGCATATTGTCTATATAATCAAATTTATAGCCTAAGAACTACAGGGTACTTTTTATTTGGTCGAAGAACTACAGAAAGGTTGAGCGGGAGCTGCTTTGGGTTTCAAGTCACAGAAACCTTATTTTTATTTTATTATACAACTTTAAATGGATGATTGATACCAGCTAAATTCGAGCAATGTGTCCAGGTTCTATTGATTTAATGACAACAAAATTATGATGTAGGATGATATTAAACAGAGAAGCAGCTCATTCATTGCCTTTAGCTGATTAATGGGTGAGGAATTGTGTCCGATAGAAATACAAATGTGTAAAAAAAATCCAACCAGAAGTACATGAACCAACGACAATGACGCAGATCAACTTGAAAAGAATATCGCTTAGGACTTTCACATGCACAAATATAATGTACTGTCAAACTTCCAAGTAGAAATTACATTGTAAACATCTAAAATCATCAAACTTAAAAACCCACCCAACATTGATTAGTTCTATGTAACTAAGCAATCTATATTACAATAAGTAAATCTTACAAAATAAGATTTTTTTTTTGGGTCTGCTTGTTATAAAATATGTATCATATACTCATACAGTCCATTTTCTACCATTTGCTAGGTTTAAAAATGCAAATCCCATATTTCGATTACATCTAATCTCACTATCTCACAAAAAGCCTATCAGATGATATCTCAAACAGCACAAGTACATCTTAGGTGCAAATCTCTGATTGAAATATTGATCTCAAAAGTATATACCATAACTCATATTGACTAAGGAGAACTCAATGAACATGATTTACTCAGTGTCCATTTAAAATCTCGAAAATTACCTCATCCATCAACGGAATCTGACCACCAATTTGTTTTTTTAACAAATGAATTTTAGTTTTTTTTTAACAAATAAATTTTAGTTTTTTTAACAAATGAATTTCAGTTTTTTTTAAACTACTACTACAACTTTTCAAACTCCTTGAGAATCAATTTCAAGGGAATAACTCTAATTTTAGAAAAAAATATAAACATGTTTTTTAAGCAAACAAACATGTTTAAATTATAGTTATAGTTATGAGTGTTATCTTAATTGAAATTTTCGTTTTCACGATGAATCTTTATATTAACTTATTAATAATAATACCGTAAAATCATTGATTACAGACTGAAATACCTCTCTGCCTTTATGCTAGAATGACACAATCACATCATTTAAATTAAATGAAAAGGGTTCTTGTACATAAACTTCAATAAAAACATTGAACAGTTACTGATTTCGAGGTGAAATACTTACTGAAAAATTACCTCAATAAATCGAACTAATAGTCGCCCATGGATGTTGAGGTAAAAGCATTGAATAGCAATTATTCAAACCCGCTACAACCTGCGTCAACCTAGTTTTGTTACATACATAAACATGAACTTTCAGACCAGCAATAATTGTACGGCGAATTCACGCTAAAGGATGAAGAAATATACGAGAAAGTAAATCAAAATAAGTATAAAATTCATATGACAAACTCGAAATCGAATCGCCTAAAGCAAAGGCCGATTCACTGAGTCGATCGAATGAGAGGCCGATTTCGATCGCCTGAAGGAGTGGAGGACTTGGATTCACCTGAACGAGGGGAGGACTTGGAATCCGATTTGCAAATTTTTGCTACCTAATTTGATTTGTAGCGGCCGATGAATGAAAAAGTGTTGGAGAGATTGGAAATAGGGTTAAGTACAGGCATTTACGTTTCTGCCCCAAGAAATTACAATTTCACGGAAATTCTCAACCCAAATATGCGTTGGCGAAAAAAGAGTTGTATATTTGTATTTATGGTAACACATTTTTCCCTTAACAACACTTATTTCGGTGACTAAGCTACAACGGGAATAAGTGTTGGCATGTAGAAAAAATAAGTGTTACCAAATGACTATTTTGGTGTAGTGTTTCTAACTTATTTTAGAAAATTTCGGCGGCATAACGGCACGATACTAGAAACGGGACAAGGCCTAGCCTTATCCCCGGTCTAGTGAAGGCCCACGCCATTCACACATCAATCACATCAATTTCATTTCACCAAACAATTAAATTCCAAACCAAATAATCTAACCAACTACACAACCAAACAATTAAACAAACAAGCCATCCATGGTCTGTGGATGACGGGTGTCGGGTGCTACTAAACACCGTCTGCATCCTAGTATATATATAACTAGAAAAAGAAATTGAAGAGTAAGAAGTTCTCACAGAATTGCTAATCCAACGCCACGACTCTTCTTAGGTAGAAATCTTCGCCGTTCTTGCCTCTTGTCACTTTCTCTGCCCGTAGCCAATATTTTCTTTCGTCCGGATTTGTTGTTCTGGCTCCAGAATTTGCAAATGAGCCTCAAACTTCACACCATCTTTTTTTTCTAGCACAAGCACGCCATTCTGAACAACTTTTGCCTAGTGGTCTTCTTGCCGAAAATGTGCCATTTCGCCGGAAATCGCGAAAAGACAACAATTTGACAGTGTTGGAACAGCAGACTTCGGACGCGTTTTCCCGACAACTCCGCAATGCAAAATAGGACTTATCATATACCAAATCGAAGAGAAAATCGTGCTCTTCGACTTTGGTCTTGAGGAACTTTGGCTAGAAACGTACGGTTTGGGAGTTATTTGCGAAATAATGACAGGGTGTTTTATGCAAAACGGGAATTTTGGTGAAAATGAGTTTTTGAGTGTAGCGGGGCCCACGACCGGAGCTGGGCTGGGGGGTGGCGGTGCTGGGCCTGATTGGGCGTGGGGAGGGTGCTGGTGGGTGGTGGCGGTGGTGGAGGGGCCCACGGTGGTGGTGGTTGGTGGTTGGGGCCTAGGGTTGCAAATTAGAAGAGGGAAAGAGGAGGAGAGAGAGAGGAGGAGGAAGAGGAGGAGGAGGAGGTGGCGCCGGAGGGAGGAGGTGGCGGCCAGAGGTGGTTGTGGCAGTGGAGGAGGGTCGGCAGCCCTATTGGAGGAGGAGGCCATTTTTTTCTTTTTTGAAGAGGAAGAGAGAAGTGAAATTATGAAGAGAGAAATGGAGTAAAAGTGATTATATGCTAGTTTCTCGCGTATCGCCCGAACGCTAACGAACTCCAATCGCCGCGGATTTCGGACACGAGATAGTAGATGTGAAGACGAATCCAACGGAACAAGTTTCGTCGAATTCCGAGTTCGTTTGACCATTCAAAAAAAAATCACGAATATGACCAGATATTGCTCAAAAATGCGATTTTGGCGCACCTTTTCTTCTCGCACGCTCACACACTAACTCCAAAAATCGTGCCCTCTTGGATTTAACTATTATTAGACGATACGAATTCAGAAAAAAAAGTAGAATCGAATTCTGAGGTCGTATCAGTAATGTTCCTTTATAAAATGACTGCTCGTTTTACCCTGAACTGTTTTAGCTCGCACGACCACATACTGACTCCGTTCGACGCGCCCTTTGGAACATAACAATAATTTGTCATTATGAATCCATAAAAATTTATCTCGTCGAATTCTGAGCTCGTATGCAAAATTTCACTTTTTATGGGTTATGTATTGTTAACCGAACAACTCCAGCCCATAGCCACTATTCCGGATATCGGAATATATCGAAGCTTATACTTTTCGGAGTTCTAAACGGCATTTTGAACTCAATGGAAGTGGTTTCAAGTCCAAATTCGTCCGTATGCAAAATATGACTTTTTGGCGCCGTATGTAATTTACATAGCGACTATTCTGAATTTTCAACTGGGCACAACTTTTGATTCCCGCTATGAAATTTCGATTTGTTGGATTCGTTGGAAAGATTTTCTCAAATAGATTCTAATGTTTTTGGTTTCACTAAAATCCGGTTTGTTTTGCACCCGGTACATTCAATTGAAGTTTGAAATCGAATTATCGAACTACCGCGCCATTTTCAATTCTATTTATAATTATATATAAATATTTATATTCTAACGACGACGTATATAAATATATACGTCGAATTCTATTCAAAATAAATTTCTCGTCGATATTATTTAAAATTATCTATTTTAAATATTCCAAATCCGTTAAAATTGCCAAAATAAAAATTTTAAATTGGCCCAGATTTTCCGGTTGTTACAAAGCATATATATTTATTTTAATTATAAAACGAGCTTGAAAGGGCGTGGTAGTGTGAAAATTTAATTTTCAACTTCAAATGAATGTACATAATTCATTATATGTCAGAATTTGGCGAAACAAGAAACGTTGGAATCTTTATAATGAATGTAAGAAATTGAGATTTTGTTTTATAAATTGTAAGTTATGTCCAGTTTAGAATTTAGAATAGTCGCTATGGAATTTATATATATTTTAATATTATATATAGCCCTTAAAATAGCCATTTTGCAAACGATCCCCGTTTTCGACGGAACTAATTTTGTTGGATCTGGAATGTCAAATTATTGTCAGGTTTAAAATTTCAAATTATTTGGAATTAATATGTGGGCATGGTAAATTTAAACGCATTTCGTAAATTCGGTTGAATTTTAAAAGCTAATAAAAAGGGCATTTTTCAAATGTTCTCCAAATTAGCTGAAATTAATTTTGTTAGCACCATATCATCCAAACATAGCTAGATTTCAAATTTCATAATTTTTGGAGTTAGTATGTGACCCTGCTAAATTAAAATGTACGTTAGTATTTAATATTGAACATTATATTGAATTATATTTTAATTTTGACAAAAACTGACTAAAACTATTGAACTAGCTTATGAAACATATCCTATTGTATTTGGAATGAGGGTATTTGGTTATGGACACCGGTCATTGGATTTCGTTTGGATTTCGGACACAAAAATTTCAATGATAAGTAAAAAATGAATTAAAATATTATAAAATAAAAGGGTATGAATACACCATTTCTCCATTAAACCCTACTTCCTAATTCAGCAGCGCCACCGCCATTTCATACGAACGACCAGGGATTTCAAATGCATTCATCCAAATTTCTCTCAATCGGTAAATCGAATCGAGATATTTCCAACTGAAATAATATTCTACTCAACAAGCCCTCCAATCTGAACGGACAAGATCTAAAATTTCAAAGTAATTTGGCCAGGATTTGAGCACCAATGCACTGCGTTCAAGAGCCATTTTCGAGGGCTGAGAGCCACCGAATTTCATGTTGATCATTGCAGTAGGGGGAGGGGTCAGGGCACTTCACGGGGTGGCGATAGATCGTGGTCAAAGTGCTTGGATTTTCGTGTATGGTGGAGATTTTTGCACGATGGATGGGTGACTGGCAGCATATAATTTGAATGATGAAGAACAGGTAATGGCCGTTAAGATTTAACCACTATAATTAAGGTTTTTAATTAAGTGGTTATGTTTTTTTAATTATAATTAAATTGTATAAAATTAAAAATTTGATAACTTTTTACTACGTTATTCGAACTGGACGAAACTGAGTCCATTCGAATCGTTGTGTCGAACTCTACAACATGGTACTGACCAGAACAAAAACGGAGTAAGTTGAATTTTTGAGCTAAATTAAACGTCCATTTAATTTAGTTTAAAAATAAATCTTCAATTAAAGACCAATGGAGTGGAAATCAAAGTGAGAACTCTCTCACTCAAATTATTTTTACAATTGTTAAATCTGTGACTAAATATGTATTTATTGCATGTGATTGCAATATTTGTTTGGTGATTGATGGTTGGTTACAGTTTTAATGCCATTGTTATTAAACTGTAGATAACTTCACATGGATTGCGATGTAAACCCCACATGGGTACTGGGATGTTAATTTTACACATCGCCCAAGTATACAAATAATAGTATTTGTTTGGAAATCCAACACGGATCTGGGGATGATAATTAATTCACATCTCCCTTGGAATTAACTGTATGTCAATCGATTGATTGACAGACTGTTATAAGCGTTATTTAATTATTTAATGCTTATACATTTAATAGTACCCTGGATGTGAATTGAATGTGTAATAGTTGTTTATCACTATTTTTGAATACATGCGATGCATGGAATCCATATAAACAAAATTATAAGGTAATTGATCGAGTCTGATTCTAATTTAGAAATAGAAAATATTTTAAAATAATATTCAGTGAAGAATCAAATATGATTTTGATGTCCGATTTTAGATGGACACGAAAATATTGAAATATTCATAATTGAAATGAATATGAAGCCTAGTTAAGTATATATATGCCATTTTGGCTCGAATGGAATTTTCTATCAATTTTATTCATTTTATAATGAATATAAAAAAGATTTGATTTCAAAATATGATATTCTTTGAAAATATTATCATTTTAATATTATAATGGTATGGAATATTCAGTTTTGATTTAAAATTGGAATGAAGTTGGAATCGTTTTTAAAATGAATTTATTAACGATTTATAAAATACGTTTTAAATGGAAATCGACGAAATATATTATATATATTATAATGTCCTGAACAGAATGTGTCGCGGCACGACCGTTCGCGAATTTCGACCTTTGACTTTGAATTGACATAACCGGAGATCCGACCATCGGATTCTCCTAAAACCATAACCGTTGGGTTCATATTGAAAAGAGATTTCAAATGATAATAAGAGATTTGAAATCTAACAGTTAGATTTTGAGAAATGTTTAAATCAAATTTGAATAAAAACAGCGCCAGCACAGCTAATTGACCTAAAACGTCATTTAACCGAAAGAGGCTATTTTTAAAGGAATAAAAGTAGGGAAAATTATGTAAAATCATAATAAATGATTTGAAATGATTTTCAATGAAATATTCCAAGTTTGTAAAGATAAAATGTATTTTTATCTGAATAAGTTGTTTAACAATTGAGTAAAGAAATGAAAGAAATCATATGGTTTTATTATAACCAAAATTGTCCAACTCATGAATCAGAAAGGATTGAATGGAAATAATATTCGGAATATTTTGATATAGGATTCCGTGATTATATGGATATTTTTGAGGAATTTGGAAGATATAGATATCGTTATTCCCAATATGATATTTGTTGGTTTCAAAATTTGATATTGAATATAAGTCGATATGACTTATATTCAAAGCCTTGTATTTAATATCAAACTGGATTTTGGGTTTGTCGTGAATGGCATCTTAAATAGCACTGTTCATAAACCTAGTTGAGAAAGGAATAAATCTTTTCATTAAGATTTATTGAAGTTTTCCAATTAATAGATATAATTGGAATTAAATGGAAGTTGATTTTGGGTTCATTGTGAACTATGTTTAATAACATTAGTTCTTAAACCCAACTAACAATGAAGTTATGATTTGGAATTTATAAATGTTTTAACTAAGATTTAACAGAATTTTCCAAAGTAAAGTTTTTTTTTCCAATTTAATATATTAAATTGGAATCGAGTGGAATTCGATTTAGTGATAATCGAGATGAGCTTCCATGAAGGAAGACCATTACTATTTATGGAATTTAAAAGGCTTTGCTGTTATTCTATTTATAGTATTAGTTAGATATGGAAATTTATATCAATTATATACTGATTAGATTTCCGTGAAGATTCCATTTAGATTGTAGAGGATTTTGGGTTTATTGTGAACTTTGTTTTAAATGACATTGGTTCTTTAACCTAGTTAAAAACATGATTAATTTCCTAAAAGACTGAATAATCATTAAGTAATGATTTTTGGGATTAAAACCAAGTTGGAGTTTTATTGAATCCATAATTATATTTGAATGTGAATGAGGTAATTAAATTTATCGAATTCAAGAAATAATCGAGAATGGAGTACCACCAGTTTTACTGCATGCGATAGTTAAATCTCTAATTAGATATGAAATGTAAAATGATAAATAATTTTACCGGTAACACAGTAGGTGTTAGATATGGAGTACTACTAGTTATGCTCTGTGACGGCCCGCCTCGCACCAGCCTGCATTTCCTCCAAAAGTGCGCTGTACACATGCCCGACTAGCACAAGACGGTCGTCAGAAGAAAGGAAAGAAGGGAATGAACTAATCAAAGAACCTGTAGAATGTCTCACAGCGCATGGAATAAAATATAATAATAACATACTTGACATAAAACAGGCGAGACAGTGCATAAGCTGATAACTAAAACCAACATCAATCTCAAAGCAGCGGAAATCCAAATACAGCTTATTACAATTTTTTCCAAATTTACTGTCTCTAAACAAAAAAAAAAGCTAAAGTAGAAGATACACCAACAATGCCCAAGCAGTGATCCTCAACAACACAGGGAGAATATTATGTATATAGTACGTGGAAGCCTCCTGCTCGTCTCCGGATCATCTACCCGTGCATCACCAGCTAACCTGTCTCTAGTCTGCTCGTGTGAGCACCCAGAGTAATAAGAAGAGACATAAAACTCTGGGTCAGACATAAAGCCTGGTATGAGCGATAAGCATCTAAACAGGGAAATAACAGGTATACTAAACCATACCTGAACCTGGACCTGCAACCAAAGAGTTAGTACCACGTACCGTACAATACTCCAAGGTGCCATAACAAATAGTGTAAGAATACGGGGGTGGGGTGTGCATGTCACAATGATAGCAAACAAATCATCCATAGCAACCATCCTCGCATCTCTCACTCAGTGCGTAAAGCGTACGACATCTACCACTTTGGAACACTAGACAAACTGAGGCAACGACGAATCCCGACTTGTAGAAACCCTGCTGTGACCAAGCCAAACACTTGGAGTCATGACCAAACATTTCAATGACCCACTTCATTGGTCATAGCCCTTGGTTCTACCAATGCCATAATGGCCCTGAATCCGCCTTCGTACCTCCTACCATAGTGGTCCAAAGCTATAGACATCGATAACTCCTTAGCACGCGTCCCGCAGCAAAGCCCAATCATGAAGTGAACTCGTTGATTCCCATCTGAATCTTAAGCTCTAACTCCTCATTTGGACTTCCTTTGCATCTCGGGTTTGGTTGAATTGGAGTGGGTCTTCAGAAAAGTTGTCGCGCATTAACAGTCCTAGAATTCTGTTCGGTTCGGTAGTCATCACCATCATCGGTTCGGGTCGGTAGTCATCTTCTTCATCGGTTCGGGTCGGTAGTCATCTTCTTCATCGGTTCGGGTCGGTAGTCATCTTCTTCATCGGTTCGGGTCGGTACTCCACTTCGGGTCGGTTGTCTCTGTTTGAGTTCGGTGGTTGCTCCCTTCTGAGTTCTCATACCCGATCCTGTCCTTCTCCAATTGCCGATCCGCTCCGCCCCCTTAGCGTACTCCGATCCAATCCTCTCCAATCCGATCCACTCCCTAGTTTCGATCCGATCCGCTCCCTAGTTCTGATCCGATCCCCCTTGTCCACTCCAACTCTAAGCAATGGCCTTCCTTCCTGCCAAACTTCTCCCAGTGGCAAGTCCTCATCCAGTTCGGATTCCCTTGGTCAGTTCCCTAGTCCGATCCGACCCCTTTTCTCCGATCCGAACCGGTTCGGAACCTGCACACTTCTGCAACTTTCCAGCGAGCTTTCTATGCCATTCGACGACGTTTTCGAGCAATTTAACTATTCTAATCAATCATGAAACATACCATAGAGTCATAGCAACATGTAATAGCAACCACAAACAGCAAACAACAATTTAAATGAATCAAAATGAATCAAAAGTGGCTAAAACCTCACATTTGCCTATAATCCCTCTTAATCATGTTTAAGCATACGATTAGCAAAACACATCGAAATTAACCCAAATTTCTAACAGAGCCTTAAAACATTATTTTAGAATTTTAAGAATTTTTCCAGAATTTATTTACGTATAAATTCGCTAATCTTCACTAATTACCCTTAATCACCGTAATTAGTGCAAAAACTATGCAAATCACTCACCTTGGCCACAAATGAAATTCTCAGAACTGAAACACCTCTGATTTGGGGCGAATACTGATGTCTAACAGCGGCTCCAACCTTGCTTTGGTGCTTTTTCTCCTTAATTTGGTGTTGCTAAGCCTAATCTTCAATTAGAGAGTGATTTGGGGTGTTTTAGATGTATGAAGCCATTACTAAGGTCTCAAGGAGGTTTGTGGCGGCTCAAAACTGAAATGAAAGTGATAACCTAACCCTAATCAGACCTCCTATACCTCTAAACCCGAAATTCCCCTTGGGCCTAGTTGCTAATCACCCGGTTAAGCCCAATTAAGCTGTCTTTCACCATCTGAAACTTGTTTCAGCCATATCTCCCAAACGGTAAGTCCGTTTGGCTAATGTGACCACTCTACGGAAAGAGAAACCATCATCCGGAGCCAATGGAAGTGGTTTCAGGTCAAAATTCCTTTCCAGTCAAAAGTTATGGCCAAAACAGTGATAACTAGGGGTAAAATGGTCATTTAAAAATCGGGAAAAATCATGAACATGGGAAATGACCCCAATAGTCGTCCCCCGAAGTTACATGACCATACGACTTCGTATGTGAAAGAAATAAATATTCTACGATCCTATGATGCGTAGACTACGGGTCGTTACACTCTCCCCCCCCTTAAGAAATTTCGTCCCCGAAATTCCTTAACCCAAAACATACAAAGGATCCCGCATGCCTACCAACCACATATAACAATCAAACATACAAAACAAGCAAACAAGCCTATCCTAGCATGCGGAAAAACTAAATCGAAGTCAAAACCTTACCGGACAAAGAGTTCTGGATACTTCTTCCTTACGTCCTCCTCTGTTTCCCAAGTACAATCACTCTCGTCCTCGCTCCACTGTACCTTGACTAGCTTCACCGCCTTCCTTCGAAGTTGCTTCATGTCGTACTCGACAATACGGGCCGGCTTGCGGTTCCCAACCGCCTCGGGTTCTACTTCGAAGTCCTCTAACTGATCAGGTGAAATAGTCATATCTGAGTCGTGAACGAACTTCCTTAGTTGGGAGACATGAAATACGTTATGAACTCCCGCCATCTTCTTCGGTAAGTCAATTCTATATGCCAAATTCCCGACTAATTCAAGAACAGGGAATGGGCCAACAAACCTTGGTGCTAACTTGCCTCTCCTGCCAAATCGTATTACGCTCTTCAACGGAGAAATCTTGACAAACACCAAGTCGCCAACGGAGAATTTTAAGTCTCTTCTCCTCTTATCAGCATAACTCTTCTGCCTATCCTGGGCAGCCTTCATTCGTTGTTGAACGACCTTGATCTTATCCGACGTTTCTCTCACCACTTCTGGTCCAAGCACAAACTTCTCGCCAGTCTCTATCCAACATGATGGTGAGTTGCATGGCCTTCCGTACAAAGCTTCAAACGGAGCCATACCGATACTGGATTGGTAACTATTATTATATGCAAACTCTACTAGATGCAAATGGTCATCCCATGATCCACCAAAATCCAATATACATGCTCTCAAGAGATCTTCCAAAATACGATTCACCCTTTCCGTCTGACCGTCGGTCTGAGGATGATATGCGGTACTGAGATGTAACTCTGACCCTAGCGCCTCTTGCAAGCTCTTCCAAAACCCACTAGTGAACAACGGGTCTCGGTCGCTCACAATGCTTTTAGGTACTCCATGAAATCTCACTATCCACTTCATATACAATTCTGCTAACTTAGCTGCCGTTCTAGTCGATTTGACTGGTATAAACCTTGCACTTTTAGTCAGTCGATCTACAATTACCCAAATGCTGTCATATCCCGATCTAGTCCTTGGTAAACCATCGATGAAATCCATCGAGACTTGCTCCCATTTCCATTCGGGAGTTTCTAATGGTTGCAACAACCCACTAGGCTTCTTTTGCTCGGCTTTAACTAGCTGGCAATTCATGCACTTGGATATAAACTTCCCAACGTCTCTTTTCATCCCTTCCCAGTAGTAAGTCTGCTTCATATCTCGATACATCTTATTACCACCGGGGTGTATAGTTAGCTTTGAGTGATGACATTCTCTAAGCACTTCATCTCTCAATCCATTGACATTGGGTACAACAAGCTTTCCATTCTTTCTAAGCCATCTTTCTCGATCAAGCCCATACTTGTTCATCTCCTCATCGATACCCATCTCTAACTTGGAGATGATTTCCAATAGGTTAGGATCGTCCCTCTGACTAGAGCCGATCCGCTCAATCAAAGTGGGTCTGATCGTCAAACTTGCTAACATTTCTGGATCCAATTCGCACTTTGGTCTGAAATCAAACCCCGCGATAAACTCCAGTTGCTTCCATTCAAGGAACATAGCTCCTAAGCTGGCATGTCTTCTACTCAATGCATCAGCCACCGCATTTCCCTTTCCTGGTGTGTATGCGATGTCAAAATCATAGGAAGCTAAAAACTCTAACCACCTCTGCTGACGGAGATTTAAATCCTTCTGGGAGAATAGATACTTCAACGACTTATGATATGTAAACAGCTCAAATCTTTCTCCCAAGAGATAGTGTCTCCACATCTTTAACGCGAACACGATCGCTGCCAATTCTAAATCATGGGTAGGGTATCTTCTCTCGTGCGGTTTCAACTGCCGACTTGCGTAAGCTACAACCCTACCGCCTTGCATCAATACAGCACCCAGTCCGGTACCACAGGCATCCGTGTATACCGTCATCTCTTCATCCCCCTTAGGGATGGCTAACACTGGTGCGCTTGTTAACTTGTCCTTTAGACTCTTGAATGCATTCTCGCACCTTTCATCCCAGACAAAAGCTTGATTCTTCTTGGTCAACTGGGTCAATGGTGCTGCTATCTTGGAGAAACTTTGGATAAACTTACGATAATACCCCGCTAACCCCAAGAAACTTCTTACATCTGTTGCATTCTTGGGCGTAGGCCAATCCTCTACCGTAGCCACCTTCGCCGGGTCCACGGCAATCCCATTCTCTGATACAACATGGCCCAAGAACCTCACTTCCCTCTTCCAGAAGTGGCACTTAGAAAACTTTGCTTTCAATTGGTGTTTTCTCAACACTTCCATCACTATTCTTAAATGTCCCTTGTGCTCTTCCTCTGTCCTCGAGTAGACCAAAATATCATCAACGAACACAAGGACAAACTTATTCAACTGATCTCTGAATACCCTATTCATAAGATCCACAAAATATGCTGGGGCATTGGTCAGCCCAAATGGCATAACCAACCATTCATAAAATCCAGACGGCGTCCGAAATGCTGTTCTAGCTATACTCTCAGCTTCCACTCTAAGCTGATGAAAACCTGTCGCGAGATCCAACTGAGAAAATACTCTCGCGCCACTCAACTGATCGAACAAATCATATATCCGCGGTAGAGGATACTTGTTCTTCCTCGTCACTTTATTCAACTCGCGGTAGTCTACACACAAACGAAGGGAACCATCCGCCTTGGTAGCAAACACAACTGGTGCTCCCCATTCAGAAACACTCCTTCTGATAAATCCCTTCTTCAAAAGATCGCTGACTTGCACCTCGAGCTCTCGCTGCTCTCTTGGTGCCATACGACGAAGTGGCATCACTATAGGCCTGGCATCTTTTACCAAATCAATACGGAACTCAATCTCTCGGTGTGGTGGAAGTCCGGTCACTTCTTCGAAAACATCCGGATACTGGCCAACCACGGGCAAACCTGACAACTCACTATGCGGAATGTCGAGGGAGTTTAGAAAACTAGCCAATACCCCCTTACTGGGTAGACCACCAAACACTATCCTCCGCCCATCATCCGCTCTAGCTGTCACCAACAAGCCCTCACAGTCTACCACCACCCCGTATCTTTGGAGCCAATCTACTCCCAAAATAATGCCAAACCCAGTAAAGCCCAAAACAAAGCAATCACAAACAAACATGCATCCATGACTCGATAGAACCACATTACGACAAATCATGCTAAGACTAGTCGAACCACCAATCGGGTTCGTCACTACCAAAGGTCTATCGACAATCTCGGGCTCCAATCCCAACCTATCTACCAGGTCACTAGATATGAAAGAACTGGAAGCTCCGGTATCAAACAAAACTCTAACAGGAACATCATAAATAGAAAGCATACCTTGAATGACGACACTCTTTCCCTTCTCCGCCGCAGTTGGGGCATTCGACGAAGAAGGAATAGCATTAAGAGCATATGCTTTCACCATTTGCTTTTCCTTAGGGGGCTGTGGACACTTGTCCTTGTGATGTCCCAATTGGCCACAATTGAAGCACTTCCTATCCGCTGGCTTGGCCCGACAATTACTAACATAATGGCCCTTCTTACCACAGCTGAAGCACTCCACATCTTGCTTATTCTTTTTCTTCTGGCCATCCTTAGCCTGATTCTGCTTTCTCTTATTCTGGGAACCACCTTTGCCTCCACCACTTGCTTGTGGTTTTGGCTCATCTGTGGATGCAACCTCAATCTTCGACTTGGGGTAGAGACTTTCTGACCTTAACGCTTTCCCCACAATCGATTCAAATGTCTCATCGATGTGGTTAATAAGTTTTTCCCCCAAGTACTGATCCAAACCAGTTATGAATTTCTCATTCTTTTTCTCGGCAGTATCAATAAGAGATAACCCGTACTTCGACAAAGTGTCAAATTCAGCAATATACTCCGAGACAGCTCTGCCATTCTGCTTGAGCTCCAAGAACTTCTTAAACAACATTGACTTCTGAGCAGCTGGAATGAACTTCTCACTAAAGCGAGCCTTAAACTGCTCCCAAGTAATCTGGTCTTCGGGAGTAGTTGCCTTTATAGCATTCCACCAATTCATTGCCCGCCCTTGCAGCTGACGGGACGCTAGCTTCCTCTTCATTGCATCCTCGATACCCAAATCCTCGAAGATACGTTCGCAACTATCCACCCAATCTTGAACATCCGTAGCCGACTCCGTTCCGTGGAACGGCTTCCCACCAAGACTAGTATAATCCTTATTCAGCTTGGCGAAGTCGACTCTTGGCGCCTGCACTATTGGACCACCACCATTTCCACCATTGGGAGCTGCCCTCTGTACATCTCTAAGCATCTCTCTCATGAGGTCAGTGAACATCGTCCTCATGTCAGCAGCATTCCCATTATTGTCTCCCCTACCAGCACCTCTAGTATCTCGGCTCATCGTCAATCTGAAAAAGGAAATGATCAACGACTCCATAGTGGTGCTAGTGCAGTACGACTTCATCCTTATACTACTAATAGTATATATATATATAGCTTTTAAAAACCAAAGTAACCACAAATACGCTCTCTCGTATACGTATATTATCTCTCCCTGATAACTTCCCTAGATTAACTACGCAACCTAGAGCTCTGATACCAAGTGTGACGGCCCGCCTCGCACCAGCCTGCATTTCCTCCAAAAGTGCGCTGTACACATGCCCGACTAGCACAAGACGGTCGTCAGAAGAAAGGAAAGAAGGGAATGAACTAATCAAAGAACCTGTAGAATGTCTCACAGCGCATGGAATAAAATATAATAATAACATACTTGACGTAAAACAGGCGAGACAGTGCATAAGCTGATAACTAAAACCAACATCAATCTCAAAGCAGCGGAAATCCAAATACAGCTTATTACAATTTTTTCCAAATTTACTGTCTCTAAACAAAAAAAAAGCTAAAGTAGAAGATACACCAACAATGCCCAAGCAGTGATCCTCAACAACACAGGGAGAATATTATGTATATAGTACGTGGAAGCCTCCTGCTCGTCTCCGGATCATCTACCCGTGCATCACCAGCTAACCTGTCTCTAGTCTGCTCGTGTGAGCACCCAGAGTAATAAGAAGAGACATAAAACTCTGGGTCAGACATAAAGCCTGGTATGAGCGATAAGCATCTAAACAGGGAAATAACAGGTATACTAAACCATACCTGAACCTGGACCTGCAACCAAAGAGTTAGTACCACGTACCGTACAATACTCCAAGGTGCCATAACAAATAGTGTAAGAATACGGGGGTGGGGTGTGCATGTCACAATGATAGCAAACAAATCATCCATAGCAACCATCCTCGCATCTCTCACTCAGTGCGTAAAGCGTACGACATCTACCACTTTGGAACACTAGACAAACTGAGGCAACGACGAATCCCGACTTGTAGAAACCCTGCTGTGACCAAGCCAAACACTTGGAGTCATGACCAAACATTTCAATGACCCACTTCATTGGTCATAGCCCTTGGTTCTACCAATGCCATAATGGCCCTGAATCCGCCTTCGTACCTCCTACCATAGTGGTCCAAAGCTATAGACATCGATAACTCCTTAGCACGCGTCCCGCAGCAAAGCCCAATCATGAAGTGAACTCGTTGATTCCCATCTGAATCTTAAGCTCTAACTCCTCATTTGGACTTCCTTTGCATCTCGGGTTTGGTTGAATTGGAGTGGGTCTTCAGAAAAGTTGTCGCGCATTAACAGTCCTAGAATTCTGTTCGGTTCGGTAGTCATCACCATCATCGGTTCGGGTCGGTAGTCATCTTCTTCATCGGTTCGGGTCGGTAGTCATCTTCTTCATCGGTTCGGGTCGGTAGTCATCTTCTTCATCGGTTCGGGTCGGTACTCCACTTCGGGTCGGTTGTCTCTGTTTGAGTTCGGTGGTTGCTCCCTTCTGAGTTCTCATACCCGATCCTGTCCTTCTACAATTGCCGATCCGCTCCGCCCCCTTAGCGTACTCCGATCCAATCCTCTCCAATCCGATCCACTCCCTAGTTTCGATCCGATCCACTCCCTAGTTCCGATCCGATCCCCCTTGTCCACTCCAACTCTAAGCAATGGCCTTCCTTCCTGCCAAACTTCTCCCAGTGGCAAGTCCTCATCCAGTTCGGATTCCCTTGGTCAGTTCCCTAGTCCGATCCGACCCCTTTTCTCCGATCCGAACCGGTTCGGAACCTGCACACTTCTGCAACTTTCCAGCGAGCTTTCTATGCCATTCGACGACGTTTTCGAGCAATTTAACTATTCTAATCAATCATGAAACATACCATAGAGTCATAGCAACATGTAATAGCAACCACAAACAGCAAACAACAATTTAAATGAATCAAAATGAATCAAAAGTGGCTAAAACCTCACATTTGCCTATAATCCCTCTTAATCATGTTTAAGCATACGATTAGCAAAACACATCGAAATTAACCCAAATTTCTAACAGAGCCTTAAAACATTATTTTAGAATTTTAAGAATTTTTCCAGAATTTATTTACGTATAAATTCGCTAATCTTCACTAATTACCCTTAATCACCGTAATTAGTGCAAAAACTATGCAAATCACTCACCTTGGCCACAAATGAAATTCTCAGAACTGAAACTCCTCTGATTTGGGGCGAATACTGATGTCTAACAGCGGCTCCAACCTTGCTTTGGTGCTTTTTCTCCTTAATTTGGTGTTGCTAAGCCTAATCTTCAATTAGAGAGTGATTTGGGGTGTTTTAGATGTAGGAAGCCATTACTAAGGTCTCAAGGAGGTTTGTGGCGGCTCAAAACTGAAATGAAAGTGATAACCTAACCCTAATCAGACCTCCTATACCTCTAAACCCGAAATTCCCCTTGGGCCTAGCTGCTAATCACCCGGTTAAGCCCAATTAAGCTGTCTTTCACCATCTGAAACTTGTTTCAGCCATATCTCCCAAACGGTAAGTCCGTTTGGCTAATGTGACCACTCTACGGAAAGAGAAACCATCATCCGGAGCCAATGGAAGTGGTTTCAGGTCAAAATTCCTTTCCAGTCAAAAGTTATGGCCAAAACAGTGATAACTAGGGGTAAAATGGTCATTTAAAAATCGGGAAAAATCATGAACATGGGAAATGACCCCAATAGTCGTCCCCCGAAGTTACATGACCATACGACTTCGTATGTGAAAGAAATAAATATTCTACGATCCTATGATGCGTAGACTACGGGTCGTTACATGCTCCATGGGATGAATAGGTTTGGATTGGAAAAATAAAATAAATGATTACTTCGGTAAGGCTCGATAATCCCGACTAGTTTGATAAACCTTAATTTGGCTTAAGATTGTTAAAAGATAATACAAAATATTTTGCAATGGTTTTCAAAGAAAGATTTAAACAAGAGGTTTAAATGAATTAAATCTTTGATAAGATTTATGGGAATGATTCTCAATGTAATGAATATTTGAATAAAAGAATATTATGGATTGGAACGAGGCGTATAATGTGTTATTATAGCACTTGATTATAAGATACGTGAGTTATTTGAAAAAACCGGGTTTAACCCATTCTGTATAACTGATAAGATGATTAAAAGTCGACGATGAAGACGGGGGTTGCAGACCGGAGATCTTCACATCAAATAGATGATTACTGATGTCTTGATTGGGCTGTACACCCAAGACGAGGTAATAAGTAGTGATCGCCCAGACGTACTTGGAGATCGACCGGATATGCGAGGGCCTCTCTCTTGTATTGGACATATGGGACGAGGAATTTGGTGCCTCCGGTTTCGTTCAGACCCAGAACGGACTTGGAAATTGATTATATGTCTGATATTGTATTTCACGCTGTATTCGTTGATCTCTACTAAATATATATCTGTTCAGTGGCGGAGAATTTATTCTCTTGCTTAACACCCATCTCTGAGACGTATGAGTTTAGAGGTTATATATTGTTGGAAATCAATGGTACGATATGGATTGACAATGTCGCATGGTGAGTTGCATGGATCAAAACTCTTGTTGAAAAGCAGGGCTTTGTGGTTGATGATCAAAGCACATATTTAAGTAGCACAACTTTGTGTAGCACTAATTCACGAGCTTCACACCTTGGTATGAACCAAAAACAGGACGAGGACCTTAGGGAAATGGACATACGTCGGTTTCTAGCTAGGAGTAATGTCATGGTATGGAGCCCAGACATTTTACTTATGTGGATGTTGGATTATGATGGAAAGCGAGGTACCTCGGTTTTGATTTGGGTCGCCAATGGCCCATAGATATGGTCGAAAATTGACAGATTTCTTGTGTACTGACCATTTTGGAGGTTCGATAGAATCAGCTAATGTATAGTTTATGGTATAAATAATCAGCGGTGGCTGATCAGCCCTGTCGCTAACCGAGGGTTGCCCAGAGACGTGATCCTGAGGCATTGCTTGTGTGTCTTAGAATTTGATTTTGTGTAACGGCCCGAAAATCCATACCAATTTGAGCTAACTAATATCCTACACATTCAACTCAAAGTGCACGAAAATTCAGATCATTAATAGAAAGAAGTTAGAGGGTGAGAAAGATCGGATAGAACTAATAGAATAGAAGAAGAAGAATACAACTAAACAGAATCAGAGTAAACACGAAACTTATAGCAGAAAGAAATAAAATGTATTATATAATATAACTTTGAAATACAAATCTGTATTGTATATAAATATCGTTATCAGAGTACAATACATCATATCACAGTGGAAATAATTTCTACATAACTAGTGGTGAAGCCTTCTGCTTCCAGCTCCTCCAAGTGTATCTGTAAAAGCCTGAAACACTCGACTGCCCGTACAAATTTGGGCACCCAAGAGTTTAGGAAAAACACAAAGAAAATAAACTTTGGGTCAGTCATGGGACTGGTGTGAGTAAAATCCAACCATACTGTTTAACTTTGAAAAATCCTTTTTAACCAAAAGGATAATAGTAAGACCAGCCCAAACATAAACAAGGACGGTTTTTACCTTACAATAACCCAAAATACTTTGATATCAAACTCCAGTGGTATTATAATAATGTCTAAACAAATAAATATCCAAGTAGCAGAACGCTTGCATCTCACGCTCTACATATATATATAGTATAAAATCATAAACCGTAGGGCGCTTATTGGAGAATGGATTCCAACAGACAAGGTATGGAAGCACCTTTCGAACAGTGTACTCTAGAGGGGATACACCTGGATTCAACAAGAACGTCTTGCAACCCGGTCACACATGACCGCTCACACATTTAGCTTGAGTGTCGCGAATATATTGCCACCACGGTTGTAGGCCATCCAACCGTTATCCGAAGATACAGAATCAAAAAGTAGTATAAATATGAATTTTCTCTAGATCAGTGACAATACACCCTGCTTGGTGATGACCCAACTAGCCATGCTGCCTAGCCCAACTTTTGTTACTTCCTAGTTGTGAGGCTAGAGGCTACGTCTCTCTTCAGAACATTTGATCACCATTCACTTTGAATGCCACGTTGTCAAATCCGTAATCACATATTGATTACACAAATGCACACTAGGTGTAGAATAAAGAGAAGTTACCTTCTCCCCACCAACTTGGTATATTCGTAAAAATCAACGGCGTGACCGTTGGAAATACTCTATCAGACACTCGTCCATACAAGTTGTCCTGGGACTAGACAAACAGAAAGCACCATTCTGGAACTGGACGACCCTTGCGTTTTACTCCATTTTCAATTGTCTTCAGCATAATCTCATTCGCAGCGCTTATGCCTATACGGAGTGGTTTTCCAGATAATATATTCAACCGGTCTCTCCGTATTGACGACGATGGTCAAAACACTTCGATAGTCGGTTATTTAACCATCAAAGTAAAAACAAACATTCATTCAAATGTATAACTAGACATCACACAAACACGGGTACTTTTTATTTAACATTCGTTTTTATTATTCGAATTCTCATATCTTACCAGATATTTCTCAAATCTCGTTTTAGCCTTTTTACACTTCTTGGAAAACATTTCCAGTTATTATAAACTCTTATTCTTTCATGCCCGGAAAACATACGTTATTAACATTCGAACTATTTCCATTAATTTCACATTCTTTATTTCTATACTTGGATAATCTACCCTATTTACATTGGAAAATATTTCCAATTTCATTTTAACCTTTTAATCGGCCCAACATTCACTTTTAAAACATTACTCAATTTGAAATGAGAATACCATCCCTTATTATAGAAATCTGAACATCTTTATCATATACTCTTTATTAACGTAATAATTTCCCTTATCTTGTTTACCAAAATCTATTTCATACTTTTATATTCCTATTCCACTTTATAAACTCTATTTCTAAGTCAACTTCTTATCAAATCAGTATCAAGTTTATAACTAAATGCTGATTCCTATCCTATTAACATTTATTTGTTTAAAACTAAATGTTAATTATCCTATCAGATTATAATTCCTCAAAATGATTTACTTTAATACATTCGACCTCGTCGAATTAAAATCTCAAATCCTAATGGTTTAATTCTAATCACATTTCGAAGATCGAAATGATATCATTGCTTTCTGAAATAATTTTCCAATATCTCTTTCTAACTCATTCTTATACCTCTTTGGATAGATATCATTACTTATTACTTTTAGAATAAGTGTATTTCAAACCAAACTGTTTACATTCCTAGGAAGTGCTGCTATATATAGAAATCACGCTTAGGTTTGGTTAACAGCGTTAATTTATCGTTACAGTTCAAAACTTGTCATACGCTGTAATATTCTCCTTTATAACTAATCTCGACATAACAGTCACGCTCAAGCCTAGTCAACAGCGTTATTTTATCGCTATAGTTTTAAGACTTGCAATACGCTACCATATTTCCTTTATACAAAACTTGACATTCCTTTTTGTTACAAACTGATATCGTTCCTCGATAATAGTGAAGTCGTTCAAGTTGGGGTATTTTATTTAGCTCTCAGATCTTGATCGACAACGTTCTTATCTTAGAACAGATATAAGTCCATACTCTAATTCCTTATTACTTATAATATCTATCAGACCGTATTTTCTTGTTTAGTTTGAACTATGGTTTTATAATACCAATCCTTACTTTGAAACTCGGTTGTTTTTTACTATCTATATTAAACATTAACTCTTCCCTTTAACTTCATTTCACGGTTCTATTTATAACTTATTTAGATATCAAATAATCGTTAATATTTATTTTATAGAAATGAACTATAAAATATCAGTTTTTAATAGAACTTCTATTATGGGTTAAAAACTTCGCTTTAATTATAAAAATATAATTTTTATAATTAACTTCGTTGATTTGCCCGACGGCCAATCAACTCCTTAACAAAACGATTGGTTTATGGTCGACTGTTGTCAGTTTCTTAATCGATACCGTTTATTTATTTAATCAAAACAAATGTTGAATTTCCCTTCAACATCAATATTCACATGGGGTTTTACTGTCATTTGGGTTCAAACAGTGCACACATATAAAACAAACAGTACACCTAAATACTGAGGAATCCGGTTGGATTCCTCCAACCGGTTTCCCACATCCACAGATGTTAGTCAAACAATTTACACTGATTCCTACTAGGAAATCTTATGATCCATGGAATCAATATCCAACAAATGATGTGTACATATGCAACGATATATAATATTCAACCAATTTAATTGTAATTTACCTAATCGACCATCACACAGCATTCAACAACATTAAGATATAATTATAATATTTTAAAATAGATCAGAGTTAGTGAAATTACCCACTTTCGCGCGTTAACTGTTAAATAACGATTTGCGTCAGTTGATCCACGTCAGTTGTTTTATTTCGCCATAATTCTGACAAGCTCCAAATGTTTCCGATCCAGCTTCATAACGTAGTTCGCCTTTGTATGGTTCCGACAGAATTGACGGCTTTAAATTCCGCACAGATCCTTCCATGCACATCGTTATTTCAAAACATTCCCCACTGATATATACCAATATATATATTAAGGAGAAACACCTGAAGCCCATTTCTTTCATAACCGACACTTCTTTATCTTTAACACCCTTATTTCTTCACTAATCATCAAAACAGTCTTTACTGTCCATCACCTCATCACATGTGTTAATTCATTTCCACTTTCGTGTTCCAAGTATTCGGCACACTTTGTTTTCAACTTCAGAAATCCACATTCTTGAACTGGTAACGCACTCCCGGTTTTCTTCTAAACTTCACGCGTAAATGAATCCGCAATATCAACCCATACTATCACGTTATATTTATCCCATATGTTTTGTGAAATCCGCAATCGTCTACTCCAAACATTTGGAAACTTCATGCTCCCATTTAAACTTCCCAACACGTAAACCATTTGTGCTGCGAAGACATACTCAACCACCATATAAACTCATCGAATCCCTCATTATCATGCACCACAACTGATTGTCCACACGGCAGCGAGCTTCCCCATGCAAGCTTCTCTGTCACGTACACCCTGACATCAGCCTCGCACCCTTCAGAAAGAAACCGATCCCGCTTTTGATTCCCTTCGCGGTTCCAGATCCCCGCTGAGCGTGGAGTACAAGGCTTAAGGACTGCAATTGTAAGGATTTTAAGATTTTAATTTTTCTTCAACAAATTGTTTGCAAACTTGCCTTTCGTTTTTCCCAGTAAAAGAAAAAGAATGAGCTTCAGCGTTAAGTTATTTATAGGCAAAGTAGCTTAAGTACTAAGCTTTAGGTACATGGTAGGAAAGTGACTGCATTAGGTAGTTTATACTTCCAAGAAGTAACTTGTACAAAACTACGTGCGTATGTACGTTTAGGTAAGGGAAAGCTTAACTGTGAAAGAAATTTGTTTTAATTTACTTGTCATTAAGTATTTTAAAATGGAAAAGGATAGAGAAAATGTACGTCATTTGTCCATAGGTCAGTAGTGCAGTGGGTTTTTTAACTTAGGTAGGTTATGGTCTTCCATGATATTTTCATTTCTTAGGATATCGACTATTTCTTACATCTAAAGTCTTTGGGGAATGGTCTGCTAACAGTGCACCTACATGTTTCCTTTTTGAATGAAGTAATAGCGCACATAAAAATATCAGAGTAGGTGATAGACGCAAAGTATAACCCTGGATTGGAGATGATAGGGAACGAACGAAGTCTTCAAAATTAAGCAATAGAAATATATATATATATATACTTTATATATTTAGGGTACCCAATTGTGTAAATTTTCGTCTGTGTCCGACCTGCTATGGACAGAAGTAAGATTATGGTTGTGTCCTGCGAGGTGCCACGATCCAAAAAATATAATAATACCGGTAGGTTAATTCATATTTTGAAACCCCGAAATATTGATTAAGGGTGTAAAATACTTCAAATAAAAAGTTGCATATTTAATTAATTAAAAATTACAATAAAATTCTAAAAATTAAATTATCACTATGTCTCAAAAGAACTATGTTCAAATTCGAAACCAATATCTAGTTATATCAAATAAACTGTTACGGTCGATAAACGATTCTACAACGACTATTTGAATATTTGATTTGGATATATCTTGCAATCTATTCGATGAAATCTCCATTTTCCACTTTCGTTAGGAAAATACAGTTCAACAGATTCCAACATTTCTTGTTTCGAATAAATCCAACTTGTAACGGATCCTGTACACTCAGTTGAAGTTCAGAATGTTAAATTACGAATTACCACGATATTACAGGCTCGATTATATTTAATATATATTTTTATATGTTCAACTTTGTTTTAATTAATATATAAATCCATTTATATTACGAATTCAATATTTAAACTGATTTAAATATTCAAATACAAACCAACAAAAATGCGGGACGTTACATATTGAATAAAAGTCGATATGACTTCTATTTAGATCCTTGTATTTAATATCAAACTAGATTTTGGGTTTGTCGTGAATGGTGTTTTTAATAACACTGTTCTTAAACCCAATTGAAAAAGGAATAATCTTTTCATTAAGATTTGATGATATTTTCCAATTAATAAATATAATTGGAATTAAATGGAAGTTGATTTTGGGTTCATTGTGAACCGTGTTTTAAATAACATTAGTTCTTAAACCCAATTAATAGTGAAGACATGATTTGTAATTTATACATCTTTTAACTAAGATTTAAGGGAATTTTCCAAAGTAAAGATTTTCCAATTTAATATATTAAATTGGAATCTAGCGGAATTCGATTTAGTAATAATCGAGAGGAGCTTCCGTGAAGGAAGACCATTACTATTTATGGAATTTAAAAGGCTTTATCATTATTCTATGTATAGTATAGTCAAATACGGAAATTTATATCAATTATATACTGATCATTTTTCCGTGAAGGTCCCATTTTGATGGAAGAGGATTTCGGATTTATCATGAACATTGTTTCAAATGTCATTGGTTCTTTAACCCAGTTAAAGAATGGATTAATTTCCAAAAACATGAATAAAAATTAAGTAATGATTTTTGAGATTAAATCCAAGTTGGAGTTTTAACGAATCTTTAATTAGATTGGAATGTGAATGAGGTAGTTAAATTTATCGAATTCAAAAAATGATCGAGAATGGAGTATTACCAGATATACTCCAGGCTATAGTTAAGTCTTTAATTAGATTTGAAATTTGAAATGGTAATTAATTTTACCGGTAACACAGTAGGTGTTAGATATGGAGTACTACCAGTTTTGTTCCATAGGATGAATAGGTTGGGATTGGAAAAATAAAATAAATGATTATTTCGGTAAGGCTCGATAATCCCAACTAGTTTGATAAACCTTAATTTGGTTTAAGAATGTTAAAAGTAAATACAAAATCTTTTGCAATGGTTTTCAAAGAAAGATTTAAAAAAGAGGTTTAAATGAATTAAATCTTTGATAAGATTTACCGGAATGATTCCCAATGTAATGAATATTTGAATAAAAAATATTCTGGATTGGAATGAGGCATATAATGTGTTATTATAGCACTTGATTATAAGATACGCGAGTTATTTGGAAAGACTGGGTTTAACCCATTCTGAATAACTAATACGACGATTAAAAGTCGACGATGAAGACTATGGTTGAAGACCGGAGATCTCCACATCGAATGGATGATTACTAATGTCTTGATTGGGATGTAAACCCAAGACGAGGTAATAAGTGGTGATCGTCCATATGTACTTGGTGATCAACCGGATATGCGAGGGCCTCTCTCCTGTATTGGACATATGGGTCGAGGAATATGGTGAAACCTGTTTCGTTCAAACCCAGAATGAACTTGCAAATGGATTGTATATCTGACATTGTATTTCATGCTGTATTCATTGATCTCTGCTAAATATATATCTTTTTGTTGGAGGAGAATTTATTCCCTTGCTTAACACCCTTCTCTAAGACGTATGAGCTTAGAGGTTATATATTGGTGGAAATCAATGGTATGGTATGGATTAACAATGTGGCATGGTGAGTTGCATGGATCAAAGCTCTTGTTGAAAAGAAGGGCTTTGTGGTTGATGATCAAAGAACAACATTAAGTAGCGCATCTTTGTGTAGCGTTAATTCGCGAGCTTCACACCTCCGTATGAACCAAAAACGAGATGAGGACCGCAGTGAAATGGACATATGTTGGTTTCTATCTAGGAGTGATGTCATGGTATGGAGCCCAGACATTTTACTTATGTGGATGTTGGATTATGATGGAAAGCGAGGTACCTTAGATTTGATTTGGGTCACCAATGGTCCATTGATGTGGTCGAAAACTGACAGACTTCTTGACGTACTGACCATTTTGGAGGTTCGATAGAATCAGCAAACGTATAGTTTATGGTATAAATAATCAGTGGTGGCTAACCGGCCCTGTCGCTAACCGAGGGTTTCCCAGATATGTGATCCTGAGGCATTGCTAGTGTGTCTCGAATCGGAAAGGGGGATCGCTTGCCTTGGTTCATGTATGGAAACCCAATTTCTAATATGTGATTTTACGATTTAGTTGTAAACCTATATGGCGACATAATATATGTTACCTGCCGCCTATGATTGATACGTTTATATTTGAAGATGATTTCTTCACTTATAATAATAACGAAAGATAAATTTTGCGTATCAAGCATGTTTAGCTATTATAAGGTAAAACTATATCCTTCGGCTTGCGTTGCATTGTGTGATGGGACCTGAGTCTTATAATAGCTTCATTTTTCCTTTTAGCATTGTGTTGTTTGTTTTATAGTATTCTTGGGAGAAAACCCATTCCGTATTATACGCATGGTCCCTTGATTTTCCAAACTTTAAAATAAATTTAATAACTGTTTTAGTTCTCACACTAGTCCCATGAGTGGCTCGGAGTTTATTGTTCCCTCCAAAACTTTGGGTGCCTATATTTTCCACAAGGACAGCTAATTGTTTTGGTTTCCACAGATATTTCTTTTCATAGGATCCTGGATTACAGGTGGAGCTATATTCGGAATGTTTTGTATCCGTATATTTATTACAGTTGTCGAAGTTGATGTTTTCCGCTACACATTATATTTATGTATTTAAATGTAATATAAATATCTGATATTTTTCCGATGTATATTATTTATTTGTACTATGATATCTTGTACTCTGATGTAAATTATTGTAATAGAAATGAAATATTCTCATATTTGTGTTCTGATGAGTCATGTTCTCAAAGCAGTGCGCCTTCTGGTTCGGTTTAGGCCGGCCGTGAAGTTCGGGTCCCTACAATCAGCCCACTAATGGGCCACCCCAAATCAGCCCATCAGTGGCTTATTATACCTGAATAGAAATTGTAGAACACAAAAACAACGGTTCCTCCTGAACCACTGAACCAAATCTTTAATGTGACCACTGTACAAAATTGGCAATACCATTTCCTTTCCAATGAAATCAATCACTGCACCTGATTCAATTCTAGTCGAAAGTTATTCCCTATACAAGAATGACATGCGAAATATGGTAACAAATAAACTTGGTAAAAATTATGCACATGTATTACATCCCCATAAAAGACATATCAAAATATGAGAATGATTCAACACTCATAGAATTAAATAAAAATATTTTACGATCCTCCGATACGAAAAATGTGGGCTGTTATAGGGCAAATAACGAAATTAGGAGACTTAACTCACTTCTTGCCTTTAGGTCTGTAACGACCCAGGGAATTCGACTCCCTATTTCCAACAATAATACATAACATGTATTACTTGCCAGAGCTCAAGTACCGAAAACACCAGATAGTTAATGAGAAATTAGAGGGTGAGATAAGAAAGAAATATTAGAATAGAAGAAGAACCAACGGAATAAAATACTAGAAATATTAGAGTCTCAGATCACAGCGGAATAAAATATAATACAGAAATATATCTTTATTGAGAGCTTTGAAATAAATACATACAATCATCATAGTACATTAACACATCTGAAGAGTTATAGTAATCTGTCCTCATATATAACACACAACGGAATAAATATATCATCCGTCAGAACTCCTCCAACACGTCTTCTGAAGTTCACAGCATCCAAACCTAAACCTGTACAACCCGGGCTAACCCAAACATTACAAACGCCGAATCAGTCTGGTGAACCAAAGTGGGAAAACTCGCTAAGTTTATAATATCATCCAACTTGATTTTAAAGTCAAAACATTTCTTTTCAAAAGAAAAGGATAATCATAAGACCAATCCACACATAAACATGAATGGTTTTTACATTATGATTACCCAAAACATTCTTTGAAATCAATATCTTATTCTGATATTATAATAATGCCTAATCACAAATAAATATCAATCTAACGGAACGCTTGCATCTCATGCTCCACATATATAGTATACAATCAAGACCGCGGGCGCTTATGGAGATTGGATTTCCAACTATAACAAGGTATGGAACCACCTTCCGATAGTGTATCTCTAGAGGAGAATACACTGGGTTCAACAAGAACATCTTTCAACCCGACCACACATGACCAAGCATTCATTCCGCTTGAGTGTATCGAATATATATCACCAACGGTTGGGATCAGCAACCGTTTCTCGAAAAGGGATAACAACGAAAATAGATTAAAGAATGAAATGGATTTTCTCTAGATAGGTGATTATACACCCTAATGGGAGCGACCCACATAGCCATGCTGCTTGTCCGATTTTTGTCATTTCCCGACCGAAGAGGCTTGAGGCTTTAACATTACCTTTTTAAGAACATCGCAATCACTTTGAATGCCACATCGTCAGATCCGCCAAATTACTAATTGACATCCACAAAAATATTCTGGGTGTTTATGCTAAGAGAAGGTGTCTTCTCTGCCACCTACAGAGATACGTTTGTAAAAATCAACGTACATGATTCTTAAGAAATACTCTGTTAGACATTCGTCCATGCAAGTCATCTAGGAGCAGGATGAACCGAAGGCACCCTCCTACCACATCCAAGGAATTACCCTATAGATCAGTAGCGAGTAGTCCTTGCAAATCCTTGGATTTCAAGCCACAGTATATATCTGGTTATAAAATATAGGTTAAGTTAATATATAATAAACTTTGAAAACTATAGAAGTTAACAAAAGATTTAAGTAGCTTTCCCGTTTTATGAAGATCTATGGTCTTCAATGGTTCCATCTTGATCAGCCTCTAACATCTTCTTAATTTCGTATTTGCTGGTTGAAATGGTTTTCGAATATAATTCGATCCCGGTCTTTCCGTACCAACAATCGTATAGGTCAGATTTGATAATCGGTTATTTAACTATCAAATAAACAACCAATCAAACATAAAAATAAAAATAAAAATAAAAATGAACTTATGGGTTCAGTATTCAACATCACTTGGCCTTTTTAATTAAAATTTCTTGACCTTTTAATATTTTGAAACACAAGATTACTTCTTATTTTTTTATAAGGATATTCACAAAACCATTTTTAAACACTTTAGGATTAATTCATGTATATACTCCACACATTTAAGTTCAATCAAATCCCACATAAAAACATCATTACGAAATCTCTTTGATTTTCATTGTTGGGAAACAAAAACAAACACTTATTCCTTTTTGAATAAACCCCTTCAAAGTCATCCCATTAATTCCTTTACTTCATAAATATCAATATATTTTTACCAAATCTCTTTTTATTTCCCTTACATTGGAAATATAATTTTAAATGTTCTCAACTTCTTTTTGTTTCCATTACTTAACTCCCTATCGATCCATATTATTCCACTTATATCATTCAACAATTTTCAATTTTAAAATCTCATTTTCATTCCATTTATTTTATTTAACAAGTATCATCAACATAAAATCATCGTTTTAACCCCACGCCCTTGATTAAAATCTTATTTATATAACTTAGTTTAATATGAAACCCCTTTCTATCTCGATTTCTTTTTACTTAATTTAAATATTAGGTACCATCTATTTTAAGTTATCGAATTCGCTTAAAATCTCTATTATAACTTCGTTATGCAACTTGGATTCAATATAACTCAATCATAACCTCTTTTCAAAACTCAACCATATTCCATTCCAATATCGGATACTTACATAAATGTATTTCATTTAAGAAGTAAATAATTAAATTATTATTAATTAAAATAATAATTTACGTCATTATTAACCACCGAATAAGTAGTTAACTCCTTTATTAACTAAATAAACAATAAATTTCTCTGTTTAAAATCTTATTAAAAATTTACAGATATTCATTAAACACTTTCATTAGATTTATTTAATAATAAACTAATTTAATTTAATACTTAATCCCCGTAAAGACATTTGATTCAAACATGGTTATCTCGTTAACCAATCCAACTAAATCCTTTCTTTAAATTAATTGATAATATAATTAACTTAAATACTCCATTTAATTGTTACTTAGAACAATTAAACCAACTCTTAAGTATTACACTAATTCTGCTTATTTAATTTGCTTATAATTCTCATTACCTAAGAATTTTCTTTATAAAACAATTTGATAACTACATATAACTTAAATAATAAATAATCATTTCTTTCAAATAATTTTTATTCCAATTAATAGATTTAAAATCTATTTTCGGTTATTAAATAAATTTTATAATTTTACTACCGTCGATTCATTTGACGGTAAATCAACATTTATAAAACAATTGATTTATAGGTCATATGTTACTAGTTTCCCTACCAATACCATCCATTGATTAATACCATTACAAATCTTGAACTTAGATTCAACGATTAATAAACAAAACAATCGTCTAACCATATAGGATAAACAACTCATATTAAATAAACAATAAATTTGAGGAATCACGTTGGATCCCTCCAACTTGTTTTCCCTGCTCCAAATATGTTACCTCAAATAATATTATTCAAATAAACAAATATGATATTCAATAGTAAATAAATAATAGTAATCCAAGCGTCCATAGTTTAATTTAGTACGTTTATATTATTATAAGCGTAACCAACATGGTAACTTACCTCATTTGTAATTAACTGTTAAACTAATGTTTAAATCAATATTTATATGTATATATATATATATATATTCAGTAAACAACAAAACAATTATCAACCATAGCACACAAAATAAATCCTGACTTATATAAAATATAAATGGGTAAAAAACTGAGTGAATTATACTCACTTTGATTTAGTTGTTGAACGGTTCGATTATAGTTAAATTAAACAGTGTTTACTTTAACTGTAAATTCCCAGCATCTCCATTTCTATTCAAAATGTTCCATAACGTGATACTCATCACCATGATTCTGATATACTCGTTTTGTCTAATTTTGATAAATTGACAAAACATTATTAATGTTTTAGTCTAACAATTTAATTAACTAACTTATTAATTTCCTCAACTAAAATTTAATTTTAAACAAATTACTTGTTAATTAATAAAATGGCTGACATCTTACTTCCAGACCCAATATTTTCTTCAATCATGCATTGTTATTCATTCCCTCGTCCCCTCTTGTGACACAGCACTATTATGCTTCATCCATGAATATTTCTTTTGAATTGAAAACAAGGACAAACATATTTCTTTCATCTTATTCAATATTCTCGATTTTCTTTACATGGTCAACGTATGCTTGGCGTCTTCAAATATGAGACAAACTGCCCGGTCCCTTCGCTTGTTTAATTGTTGAACCACGGTTTAATTAAAGTAAATTAATTTAGCTTCCTAATTAACAATATTTAGCTAATTTCATAATTATCATTATCTAATTTCGGAAATCACCATCTAAAATCACTTGTGATCAAAAGGATGTAGTCCCGTAACTGCTGCTAACTGCCGACTTTTCTATTTGTTCCATATGCTTGGTTTGAAAATACTTCAGGTGTCCAGCTCTCTTGCATCGTTCCAAGTATAATTTACACCTTCACCATTATTTTCTTCTTACTGTATCATCTCAAAATAACTACTCCAAGTTACCTTGTAATGGCGCAATAGGCCGACATATTTAAATCTTTGCTATCGTTCAAAACATTACTCCATCGCGTCTTCTTGTTGGCAACTGAACGCTCTCCCCACCAAAACCGTTAGCAACAGACCCCTCTACCCCAAATATACCATAACCTCCTGAAACTTTACTGCGCACACTGTGCACGACTTCACTGATCCCATGTTTCACATACCCCTTAAAATGCTTCTCTTCGTTCTACCATGTTGTTCCATTGTTCACAAAGCTTCCTCCCAAATGTTACTCAACTGATGCAACCCGTTCGTAACAATTCTCTACCACCCTTCATTTCAAAATGCCCACGCATAATCCCTCAGCTTCATCTTCTCCATGTTGCTCATACCAAATGCCCTACTGCTATAATTTCGAACTCAGACTCCATCGCTTCTGGACTGCACTGCCACACCACGCACCCTGGCTCCCAACCTTCCCTCTTTGCCGACATGGCCTAACACCTCCGCAGACCTCACACTCTTGTTTTTAAATAATGGATGGGTATGTTGATTTATTTTAGATGGGCTTGCATTTTATTTATATTTGTCACTGAAAATTGAAAACGGGGAAAGTTTGGTTTTTTATCGTTGCTGGGAAAATGAGGAGCAACATGCGTTTATATAATGGAGGGTCCTTGGCCTCCACGGCTTCTAGAGTAGCTATAGAATGTTAGGGTAGCTCAACGATTGATGGAGAAATTGGTAGGTTTGGTTTGAGGATACAATACTGTTGAGTTTTCAATCCCTTTGCCTGTGCATGTGTAAAGACCCAGAAAATTTGTAATAACCCGAATTTTAAACAACGTGTTAAGACAAGAATCAAGGCAGAATTAAAAGTTAAAATCTGAATCAGGAGAAAGGCCTGTGCCATTGCATTCGTCTCGGAAAAATACGCGAAATAGAGTCCGAAATTTCGTAAATCGGAGTCCGTATGGCTGAGATATGGTCTTCGGAAGTATCACGAAAAATCAGAATTCAAAACAGATTTCAAATTTTCAGAAATCAGGCTAGGTGGGAAAAATCCCGCTTGAACCAGGTCAACCTGGTAGTCGACCTGGGTGGGACCAGGTCGACTGGGGAGTCGACCCCAGGGTCGACCTGGGGGTCGACCTGCCTGGTCGGCCAGGTGCACCTGTTTTGGCTCCTGGGTCTTGTTTTGGAGGCTTGTGACGATTTTTGAGGGCTTGGATCTATCCTAGGGTTAATCTAACGGCCTAAACTACTCCTAATCTCTATAAAAAGACCCTAAGCCTACCCTAAACCCCTCATAATTCACTCATGCCACGAAGTGCTGCCCAAATGCCAAGTGATCATGGCCTTCATCTCCAATTCCTAGAGACTATGCATTCAAATCGGGTTCAAATCAAAAGGTGCAAGCTTGCTACACCAAATAGAGGCCAAATCAACATTGCTATGCGAGTTTCATGATGGTTCTTCATCAAAGGAGCCACCTTTCTTCGTCACGACGATGCATAATCCTTCCCTAAGCCTCGATATGTAAGTTCTAGCTACTTGTAGATTCTAACGGTGGTTCTAATGTGACATGGGATAAAATGAGATGTAACATGAGTATGTTAACCCATGTAAACCTAGTTTGCCCCTTTATCATGAACATATGACTTTGGATTATGTTTTAGCGACTTAATCATGCCACTCATGTTATGTATAACCTAGTATATCTTGCAAGTTTGAATCTTTATCTATGGAATGCTAGCATGAACCTTTGGGAACCATTTGACTTGTGAAACATTGGCAAAGATTTGACTTTGGAGCTTATGCATGTAAATGAAACCAACCCCCTTATGATATCATGTTTATGTAAGGTCAAATCCCGTTATGATAATATGCAAAATTGTGGCCAAATCCTTTATGACATTATGCATGCTTGTGGCCAATCCCCTTTTATGTTATGCATGCTTGTGGTCAACCCTTATATGATAGTATGCATGTACAAGGCCAATCCCTTCATGATACCATGCATGTTTGAAGCCAACCCCGTCGTGGCATCGTGCATGTTTTGGGGTCAATGTGTATCATAGTATTTATACTATGTTGACTCGCTTTCACTCAAGTGAAAACACGATTTTGGGGTAGTTAGATAAACATGAACATGACACGAAATCTTGACTTGAATATGACATGAAAACTTGACTTGAGGTTACATGTGAATACGACATGTAAGTTGAACCAAAATGGGGGCATGACACGTGGGGTAAACATGGGACTTGAGATTAGACACGTATGGGTTGTAGGTGTAATATGGCACTAGACCAAACATGAAAGTGGCCAACTCGAGGTTGGGTTGAGTTTGTAGCATAAATCTACCTGGACCCGCCCGGCTTAACTAGTGGCTACAAACAATAGGATCCAATGTGAGAAGTTGGTCATGTCGCGCTTAAGACCCGAGGTTAGACTAGGTTGTGGTGTAAAACTACCCGGACCCGCCCGGCTTAACTAGTAACCACAACAAGGTCTAATGTGAGAGGTTGAGGGTGCATTAATTAAATTAATGCCACATGATAAGGTTAAGTAAATTTGACTAATGACACTTAACCGATATGACATGAATGGGTAGGTTAAGTGGGACCGGGTTTGACTTCTTAATGACACTTAACCATACAAGATGATTAGGGGATGGGGTTAAGTAATTTACACTGAACTAATCCGACTTGGTAATTAGATGGGGTTAAGTAATTAAGACTTAACTAATCTAAACATGGTAATTAGATGGGGTTAAGTAACCTATACTTAACTAATCTAAACACGGGAATTCGATGGGGTTAAGTTAAACACTTAACCAATCTAAACTTGGTAATTCAATGGGGTTAAGTAACCAATACTTAACCAATTCAACATGATAACTTAATGGGGTTAAGTAACTTATACTTAACCAATTATACGTGATGATTTGATGAGGTTAAGTAACCTATACTTAACCAACCCAATAGGTGGACCTGATAGGGTTAAGTCACAAGACCTTTTAAAAGTAGGCTTAACCATTGTAATATGATTAGTGGATGGGGTTAAGCTAACCCATACTTAATCAATCCGACTCGATAATCTGATGGGATTAAGATAATCTATGCTTAATCAATCTAACATGATAATCTGATAGGGTTAAGACAAATAAATACTTAACCAGTTTGACTTGATAAGGTTAAGTCATGAGCTTCTTGGTACACTTAACCAACTTGTAGGGCTAAGCCTTGAACTTGAGTACTTAGCCAATCTTGACATGATTCGTAGGCGGGTTAAGTCATGAACTTGGATAACAACACTTAACCCATTTGACAAAACCCTAGCTCAGGGGACTAGGTGGGAAATCGTAGTTAACGAGGATAGCGGAAAGAGGGGCTAAGTGGTAAACCTTAGTTAAGGGTAACTAAGTAATAATTCTTAGCTAAGGACATGTGACTAGTTCATAAAGAGATGAGTAACCTGGTACGGTAGGTCATCGCTTAGTATACGAGGGGGAGCAAGTTATCTGACTTAGATAAAAGCTCCAGCGAACTGGGTGACGAAGCGGAAGCTTCAAGGAATGTGAGGGTACTCTTGGTATCCCTCTGTGAGGTGGCAAGTGGTCCATGTAACCCGGCCTCACAGAGGTTAAGGTCTGTGGTAGAAGAGCCAAGAGTATGCCTTGGTTGCTATGCGAGCGACCTAAAGACTGGGATGGATTAGCGTGGAGTCGACGATACTTGATTTTGCCCTGGGATAGCATGTCGCCGACTACCTACCATCTTTAGTCAGTCGTGTACGTACGGAAAGGCAGGGAACTCCCAAAAGACCATATACTAGCTATCGAGTTATGGGTGAGGTTGGCTATCTGGAAGTGGGCATCGATGGGCCTTAGGGTAGTTCTCATACATGATTTTTCTTGGATTGCCTTTCGAGGGAGGGGTCACGTGGGACCATAGCCACGGGTACAAAAATAGACCTTGATATCTGCATCTGCAGACGACATAAAGCTCTTGACCGAGTTCCGTATTTCTTGATTTGCCCTGGCACGGTACTCGGATGGCACATTGAGGAACATGTGCGTCTAGACATGGAAAACGGTTCACGATACATACGTGGGACAGAAAGGGCGCGGTTGACGGGTGGCATAATCCCTAGTGGTCCTAGGTGGCATAAACCCTAAGTGGACACACGATAGTTCATGGTAAGGAAACATAACCAGATCAAGGGTAGCAGTCCAAAATAACCTCAAGGATAAAACGTTTACATGGGAAAGCCCGTATGGCCTAAGGCAAAGGACTGAACTTATACATGGAAAGAAACATACGAGTTGGGAAAACCTACATATGCTATATATTAGGTTGACATGGACCATTACATTACATTGGGCAAGGGATGTTCATAGTTAACATATGACGCGGGTTGGGGATACTAGTACGAGAGGTGCAGAGCAAATATACATGTTAGGACCATGAGAAATATACATGATAAATACCGTGGGACGTAATACAGGATAGATACCTCGGGATATTATATTTGATAGAAACCGGACGATGCGATACCTTGACTTATCATGACACCGTAGTTTATCATGATATCTTAGTTTACCTTGCTACAGTAGTTCAGCCTGTTTTAGTTTATCCATCTTGTAGTCATCCTTATGTTTACTTTCAGTTTATGCATGTCATGTTACCTTTACCTGTTTTTATACTGGAAGTAGATAGGACTTACCAGTCTTTATGACTGACCCCGTTTTCTTTCGCCTCTTGTCTTCCGTTCCCCCCCCCCAGGTTTTCAGGGAGGAAACACTGTTATCTAGTTCGGACTTCTTCTACTTGAAGGTCATCACGCATGGCTTGGACTTTTCTTGGCTATGGCTACTTTACTGTTTTACTTGGGGAATAATTTATGAAATGGTTTATGCTTCTTTACTATTGCAAGACAGGTTTTGATGTATTCTGATGTAAAAGACTTTAGACCTTATTTTATAAGGTAATGAAATTTGTTTTACTTCCGCTGTTATATATATATATGTTCTTTCTTGTAATATTACTGTGCATGTTTACCTCGATAATGCTTCACCAAACCTAGTGCATTCCCTTGTGAGTGACCCTAGCGGAGGTGAGGTGTTACAAAATTCGACGCTCGAATTTTCAACAATAATACATAACCTTGCATTACTTGCCAAAAATCCAAGTATCAAATTCTATATTGTTAATAGAAAGAAGTTAGATGGTTAGAGAAGAAAGAAAGAAATACTAGAATAGAAGAATAAGAAGATCAGAGTCTCACAGCGGAATGGACAAAATATAACATATCAAATACTTTATACAAAAGAGCTGTATGTATATTACACATCAGAGTATATATTCAGATCAATACAACACACAGCGGAAAAAAACTAGTACCAGTAAATGTATGGGGTACGTCTCGACTTCAACACCTTCTCTGGAACTCCAAGCCAAACCTAACCTGGAAGTATACTCGGTCTGACCCGGGCACATTTGAAGCAAAGCAAAATTCACCCGGAATAGTCTGAAATACTATCAGTGATAAATTCATAACACAAACGAGTTGTTTGACTTTATAAATTGTTTTAAAAGAAAAGGATAATAGTAAGACCAGCCCACACATAAACACAGACAGTTTTTACCTTACTATAACCCAAAACATTTTTGATATATCAAAATCCAATGATATTATAATAGTGTCTATCAAACCACAAACAAATAACCATCTAGCAGAACGCTTGCATCTCACGCTCTACATATTTAATATAAAATAAAAAGAAATCGCAAGGGGCTTATTGGGGAATGGCTTCCAGTTATGACAAGGTATGGGACCACCTTCCGATCAGTGTACTCTAGAGGGTATACACTGGGGTTCAACAAGAAAGTCTTGCAACCCGGCCCACACATGACCGACCACTCATTTAGCTTGAGTGTATCAAATATATTGTCACCTATTACGGTTTTAAGGGCCCACCGTACATCCACGGAGATATAGAAATTGAAAGAAGAAGAAATATGAATTTTCTCTAGATCAGTAACAATATACCCTGCTTGGGAATGACCCACCTAGCCATGCTGCCTGCCCGATTTTTGTCATTTCTTGTTTGATGTGGCTTGAGGTCATGTTTAATTTCCCGCCATCATTCACTTAGAATGCCACATCGTCAGATCCGTCAAAACACTAATTGACGTCCACAAAAATACCCTAGTGGTTAAGCTAAGAGAAGTGCCCCTCTCTGCCACCAACTATGGTACGTTTGTAAAAATCAACGAACGTGAGTTTTCAGGAAATACTTTGTCAGACATTCGTCCATACAAGTCATCCAGGAATAGGATGAACCGAAGGCACCCTCTTACCACATCCTTATATAGGAATCACCCCAAGGATCAGTAGTTAGTAGTCCTTGCAATCCTTAAATTCCAATCACGACGGAACCACAGTGTATCTCTTTTGTGGGAGCTACCCAGAGATTATAAGTAGTCCTTCTGTTTCATGAAGATCTACGGTCTTCAATGCTCCATCTTTACTTGCTGCAAGTTAGTTTCAATCGTAACGTTGAATCGAAGTGGATTTCGGTCTAGTTCCCATCCTTGTCTCTTCGAAACAACACGTCAAAAAGGTCCAATAAGTTATTTCATTGATAGTCGGGTTTTAACTATCAATATACACAATAGCATTGTCAAGTATATTTGCAGCTCGGGATCTTATCATTATTTAAAACCATTCATTTAAACTCTTCCTCGATCTTTAAACCATTTCATTGATTAATCAATTTCATTTACTTTTCGTTTAGAACAAATGCATTTCAATTCGTATCATTTCCCATCTTCCAGAAAATGGTGTTGTATATTTAGCCTGTAATAACCCGAAAATCTGGGCTAGTTTAAAATTTTTATTTTGGCAATTTTAGCGAATTTTGATTATTTAAAATGAATTATTTTAAATAATATCGACGAGAAATTTATTTTGAATATAATTAGAATGTATATATTATATACGTCGTCATTAGAATATAAATATTTATATATAATTATAAAAGGAATTGAAAATGGCGCGGTAGTTCTATAATTCGATTTCAAACTTCAATTGAATGTACCAGGTGCAAAACAATCCGGATTTTAGTGAAACCAACAATAATGGGATCTAATTGTGACTACCTTTCCAACGAGTCCGAAAAATCAAAATTTCATAGCGAGAATCAAAAGATATGTCCAGTGGAAAATTCTGAATAGTCGCTATGGAATTTAGGCCCTTAAAAATGGACATTTTGCAAATGACCTCGGATCTCAACGAAACCAGTTTTGTTGGGTCCGCAGTGTCAAATTATTGCTAGATTCCAAATTTCATAATTTTCTGAATCAGTATGTGAGCGTGGCGAAGGAAAACGCGTTTGACCAGTTTCAGTTGATTTTAATCGACTGGAAAATGGCCATTTTTCTAACGGTCTCAGAATTCGACGAAACTAGTTTTGTTAGGACTGTATCGTCAATACGAAGCTAGAAAATATTTTTCTGGAATTTTTCGTGTTCGTATGTGGCCCCGGTAATTTGAAAGGTACGTTTAAAATTCAATATAATGATTTAAATGTAAATGCAACGGAAACTGATCGAAACGGTCGATTCAGCTTGCGGTACATATCCCATTGTGTTCGGAATGGGGGTGAAACGCTATGGGCGACAGGCGGTGGACCTCGTTTAGAGGTCGTATGTAAAAGTCAACTTTTTGCAATTAAAATAATTAAAATAAATAAAATAAATTAAAAAAAATTAAATTATCTCTCTTCTCCCCTTTATTTCGTTCTGGCCCACCCCTTTTTTATTTCCAAATCGATTTTTATCAGAGGAAAAAAAGAAGAAGATGAAGGAGTCGAAGCGGGGAGGAGCCGCCGCCCTCCCCGATGACCTCGCCGCAGTCGCGGTGGCGCGACAGACCCCCTCCCCTCCATCGAAGACCGCCGCCGTCTCGTGAAGACCACCCCCCCAGTGGCGCGACAACCGCCTCCACCTCGACAGGCGCGCCCTTCCCCTCTCCTCCTCCAGACCTAGCGCCGACCTCCCAATGCCCCCTTCCGACAGTGAACCTCCGGCATTCTCTCTCCTTTTAAAAACAAACAACACGCTGTAAGTTTTATTTACTTATTTATTTCTATTTTTATTTATTTTAGCAACTAAAGATAGGATTTTTAGATGAGATAAAATGGTTTTGAAAATCAGATTTCTTTTTTTTAAAGGAAGTATTGAATTTTATTTTCAGATTTTAAAATTCATAGCAGAAAGAAAAATATAATTTTTATAATATAGGAAAGTTAAAAATATGATTTTTATATTTTTAAAGTATTAAAAATATAATCTTTATTATGTAGAAGATGTAAAAATATGATTTTTGCTTATGTAGAGAATTAAAAATATAATTTTTAAATGATAGAAATATTAAAAATAACATCTTTATATGAGTAGCAAAATAAAGATGTGATTTTTATAATGATATAGTTGAAAAGGCGGAGTCTTTATATAGTGAATAACATAATAAAAATATGATTTTTATATATTGAACATCGAAGTAAAAATATGATTTTTATATATTAAACATCGAAGTAAAAATATGATTTTTATATATTGAACATCGAAGTAAAAATATGATTTTTATATATTGAACATCGAAGTAAAAATATGATTTTTATATATTGAACATCGAAGTAAAAATATGATTTTTATATATTGAACATCGAAGTAAAAATATGATTTTTATATATTGAACATCGAAGTAAAAATATGATTTTTATATATTGAACATCGATATAAAAATATGATTTTTATATATTGAACATCGTAGTAAAAATTCGATTTTTACATATGTAGTGAATACGGGCAACGAAAGCGACAAAAGGCTAGAACGATGAAGATTTCTATTAAAGGAAGAGTCGTGGTATTGGATAGCTTTCGGTGAGAATTTCTCACCTTTCAATTTCTTTTTCTAGTTATATATATATATACTAGGATGCAGATGGTGTTTAGTAGCACCCGACACAATCGTCCACAGACCATGGACTTGTTTGTTTGATTGCAAAAATTAGATAGATTATTTGATTGAATTGAATTGTTTGGTGAAATGAAGTTGATTTGATTGATGTGTGAATGGCGTGGGCCTTCACTAGACCGGGGATAAGGCTAGGCCTCGTCCCGTTTCTAGTATCGTGCCGTTATGCCGCCGAATTTTTCTAAAATAAATTAGAAAAATAAAAATATCATTTTATTTAAAGAATGAACTGAATAGAAATTCATGTGTTAAAATAAAATGTTTTGTCGTAAAAAATATAATTTTTAACGTGAATGTGAATAAATAAATATTCATTTACAAACCGGACGGTTTGTTTATGTACACCTATTTGAATGACATTGATTGGGACGATAAATTTTACACATCGCCCAACTGCACAAATAAAATATGTGTTTGATTGTTTGAAACCCCACACGGGTGTTAGGATGAAATTTGAAGTTCACTCATCCTGATTGATTAAATATGTCGATCGATCGATTGACAGGCTGTTATAAGCGTTAGATATCTATATTTGATGCTTATACAGTGTAGTGCACTTTGGTTGATGGTTGATTATTTTTCAATGCTATTATACATGTGTTGTATGAAAATCCATATAATTAACTTTATATGGTAATTGATTGGGCCTCATTCCAATTTGAAAAATAAAGAATATTATAAAATAAAGGTTCATGTGTTGACAGTACTCATCCGTTGAGATTGGTCATGTGTTGGACGAAATATTTTAGTAATAAAATTTACATCTTTATCAATATAAAATAAAGGTTCATGTGTTGACAGTACTCATCCATTGAGATTGGTCATGTGTTGAACGAAATATTTTGATAATAACAACTATTTTGAAAAAGAAATATTTGAAATAGAATATTTGAAAATAGAAATTTATGAAGCCGTGTTGATTAGATTGACGCCATTTTGACGTAAACGATTTATATCGATTCTATTCATTTTGAAATGAATTGAATATAAAACGATTTCGAAATGAATTGAATATAAAACGATTTCGAAATGAATTGAATATAAAACGATTTCGAAATGAATTGAATTGAAAACGATTTCGAAATGAATTGAATTGAAAACGATTTCGAAATGAATTGAAAACGATTTCGAAATGAATTGAATTGAAAACGATTTCGAAATGAACTGAATATAAAACGATTTCTAAATGAATTGAATTGAAAACGATTTCGAAATGAATTGAATTGAAAACGATTTCGAAATGAATTGAATTGAAAACGATTTCGAAATGAATTGAATGTAAAACGATTTCGAAATGAATTGAATTGAAAACGATTTCGAAATGAATTGAATTGAAAACGATTTCGAAATGAATTGAATATAAAACGATTTCGAAATGAATTGGATTGAAAACGATTTCGAAATGAATTGAATTGAAAACGAATTCAAATGGAATTGAAAGCGAATTGAAATGAATTCAAATTGAATTGAAATTTGAATTGAATAGAAATGAATTTTAAAACGAATTTATAAAGAAGAATTCAATTTTGATTTGAATTGAAATGGAAGTTGAAATTGATTTTGAAACGAATTTTAAAACTATTTATATAATTCGTTTTAAATAGAAATCGACGAAATATATATTATATATATTATATATATATATAATATAATGGCCTGAATAAAACTCGCCGTGCCGCGCAGTTCGCGAATTTCGACCATTGATTTCAAACGGACATTACGGGAGATCCGACCGTCGGATTCTCCTAAAACCGGAACCGTTGGGTTCGTATCGAAAAGAGCTTTCTAACGAATATTAGAAATTAGAAATCTAACGGTTGGATTTGGAATTATGTCCAAATCAAATTTGAAAAAGGTCGCTGTAAGTGCAGTTCGATGGCCATTGATGGAAATCGACTGTACGGGCCTTGATAAAATTATTAAAAATAGTAATAATTTATGTAAAATCATAAGAAATGATTTGTGAAGAATTGGGATGAAAAACTCCATATTTGAAAAGATAAAAATAGTTTTTTATCGAAATGAACTAGTTTTGAACTAGAATAGTAATTTATTTATTTTTAAAATAAATAAATTGGATTTGAAATGGTTTTGAAAATAACCAGAACTTCCAATAATTGCATTGGAATGGATTTGAATCGAAATTGTCTTCGGAATATTTCGATGATTGATTTCGTGATTATACAGATGTTGTTATGGAAATTTGAAAGATATAGATATATATATCGTTATTTCCAATACGATATCTGTTGGTCGTAGAATCTGATATTGAATATAAGCCGATATATTTTCTATTCAGAGCCTTGTATTTAATATCAAATGTGATTTGGGTTTGTCGTGAATGGTGTCTTCATTAACACTGTTCTTGTACCCAGTTGAGAAAAGATTAAATCTTTTTATTTGGATTTAATGAAGTGTACCAATTAAATAATATTTAATTGGAATTGAATTGATATTGATTTTTGGGTTTATCGTGAACAGTGTTTTAAACAACACTCGTTCTTTAACCCGATAATTAATGGAATGTGACTTTGGGTTTATCGTGAACCGTGTTTTAAATGACACGGATTCTTTAACCCAGTTAACGATTAAAACTAAGTGGAGTTTTAATGAATCTTTAATTAGATTGAAATGATCGAGAATGGAGTATCACCAGTTTTGCTCCAGGCGATAATCAAATCTTTAATTAGATTTGAACGTGAAATGGTAATTGAATTTACCGATAACACCGTGGTGTTAGATATGAAGTACTACCAGTTTTACTTCATGGGATGAATAGGTTGGGATTGGGAAATTAAAACCAATGATTACTTCGGTAAGGTTCGTTAATCCCGACTAGTTTGAATTGATATTCAAAAATAGATTAAAGAACAAATTCAAGGAATTTATCTTGGATAAAATTAATGGGAACCTTTCCCTATGAATGTGAAATTTAGAAACTAACTGTCAGTTAGCCAAGCAGAATGGTTTTCTGGATGTTGATCTGATGTTGGTTTCGGCCTTCGGGGTTAATATTTGGGGAATTATTCTCTTTATTAATTTACGGTTAGTGACTGATGAATTGGAATGAGGCGTAGGTTGTGTTTGTGTAACACTTATTTAAATATACGTGAGTTATTCGGAAAGACCGGGTTTATCCCATTCTGAATAACCGATACAACGATAAGTCGAAGATGAAGACGGTGGTCGAAGACCAGAAGTCTTCACGTCGTTTGGGTGATTACTGATGATCTTGATTGGGCTGTACACCCAAGAAGATGGAAACAGTTGGTGATCGTCCAGACGTACTTGGAGATCAATGGATATGCGGGGTACTAGGTGCCTCCGGTTTCGTTCAGCCCCAGAACGGACTTGTAAATGGACTGTGTGTCTGACATTGGATTTTAGTCCGTGTGATTGATCTCTATTAAATATATATCTGTTTGGTGGCGGAGAATTTATTCTCTTGCTTAACGCCCTTCTCTGAGACGTACGAGCTCAGGGGTTATATATTGATGGATATCAATCGCATGGAGTGAATTGCCTGTGTGGCATGCTTAAGTGGCAAATGATCAAGGCTTCTGTTGAAAAGCAAAGTCTTGAGGTTGATGATCGAAGCAAGGCCTTTGTGGCGTAGCTTTGTGTAACGTTTACTTCGCGAGTTTCACACCCGGTATGGACCAAAAACGGGAGACAGACCTCAGGGAGGGCATGCGTTTCTTTCTAGTTAGGAGTGGCGTCAGTGCTTGAACTGGCTGACGAGTTTGACTCATGTGGATGTTACTTATTATTACTTGCTGAAAAGCGAGGCGCCTCGTGATATCGGTTTCGGCCGATGCTTCTGGTCGGCTGACGGGCCAGGCTTACGCCCCAAAGGGCGGGGAAACGCAGTGTTCAGGAATTTTAATCCACATCGGTGGACCGGCCCTGTCGCTCCAAGGGTCACTCGAGCTCTGATCCTGTGGCTCGGGCTAGAGAGTCACGAATTGGTAGAGGATCTTTCCCCTAGCCTCGGTTCATACCATAAATGATAACCCAATTTCCAATACGTGTATTGCGGTTTTAATTGTAGAACTAGTATGGCGACATGATATATGGTACCCATGCCGTCTATGATTGATATTTATGATTGAAATTGTTTTGACACTATACACTTATAGTAGTATCAAATGATTTGTTTTAAACGTACTAAGCATGTTTGGCTATTATAAGGGAAAACCCTATCCTCGGCTGCGTTGCATTGTGTGATGGGACCTGGGTCTTATAATAGCTTCATTTTTAGAAAAGCATTGCATTGTTTACTTATATGCACTGGTATTCTTGGGAGGAAACCCGTTCCGTGTTATACGGCGTGGTCCCTTGATTTACCTAACTTTAAAATAAAGATTAATAACTGTTTTAGTTCTCACACCAGTCACATGACTGACCTGGAGTTTATTGTTTTAACCTAAACTCTGGGTGCCCCTATTTTGACATGGGCAGCTAGTAGTTTTGGTTTTGCAGATTTATATTCACAGGATCCTGGTTTACAGCTGGAACGATATCCGGAAAGCTTTGTATCCGTATATCTACTTCTAGTTGTGTATTGTATTATTTTCCGCTGCGATGTATTTAAATGTAATTTAAATCTCTGATATTTCTGTGTAATATTCATTTTTACTCTGTATATTCTTGTATTCTGATGCATTGTTGTAATATACAATGAAACGTTCTTTTGTATGCGTTCTATTTTGTCGTGTTCTCAAACGATAGGGCGTTTCGAACGGTCTGGGTCGGTTTAGCGACTGGTTCGGACCGAGCGAAATTCCTTCTCGTCACATTTGGTATCGGAGCTTTGGTTTACAAAGCTCAGAGAACAAGACACATTAGAACCATACGAAAGAATTCATCAGAAATTGGATTAGTAATATCCAATGAGAATGACTCGTTAGAGATGGGATCAGTAGTATCCTAGAACGAGTGTGAAGAGTATATTTTTGAAATGAAAACGAATTTTTGTTTTGAAAATTTAAATCAATTATCCGTATTTGGTTATTTATTATGTTTGAATTTGGACAGTCCAGTATATATAGACTTTGCGTATACGTCTGATCCGCGTGTATTTGAAGTTTTAATATACTGGATAGATATAGAATCACACTCTAGTCTCCCGGAGATGATTCTGATGATAGTTCGAACATCATCAGAATTGGTATTCGTGTTTCGAAGCTGTGATATCTATATATTTCCTATTGACTGGTGTGAGAACCAAAACTAATATAGTTAGAACACATTGTTGTGAATTGGCATCAAAATCTGATTTTTGTATATGTATCAAAATTATGAATTTGAAACTCTAATTCACTAATTGATTGATTATATGGTAATTGATTGATGTTTGTGTTGTTTGTTCATTTGTTTGATAATTTTAAACCATTATGCCTAATTGAACCAAATAAGGAACTATATTGAAAATTGGTCGCATTTGCTTGCATATACATATACTTACATTGAACAGGTCATAGCAAGGAGGCTAGAGCAGAGAATAAAATTTGTTTGCCCGACAAATAGGTACATGTTTACTACATAATTTACTGTTTTGTTTGGGTGATGATGATTTTATGAGCCTATTGGCTAGCAGCTTGGCTTTTTCTTTTTGAGATCTGAAGGACCGGGGAAGCTATTTGAAATTCCCCGATGCTCCCGGTGCATAGAAGGTTATGGCGAAATTTTTCGAAAATTTAGGGTGTTAGCCAAATTTTTGAAATTTTGAAAATTCTCAGGAACCAAAAAGTTGGAGAATAGAAGCCAGATCGAACGTAGAGCTGAATAATCAAACCACTTTCGACTTTGTTCCTTTTCGGGGACGAAAAGTTTTAAGTGGGGGAGATTGTAATAACCCGAAAATCTGGGCCAGTTTAAAATTTTTATTTTGGCAATTTTAGCGAATTTTGATTATTTAAAATGAATTATTTTAAATAATATCGACGAGAAATTTATTTTGAATATAATTAGAACGTATATATTATATACATCGTCGTTAGAATATAAATATTTATATATAATTATAAAAGGAATTGAAAATGGCGCGGTAGTTCGATAATTCGATTTCAAACTTCAATTGAATGTACCGGGTGCAAAACAATCCGGATTTTAGTGAAACCAACAATAATGGGATCTAATTGTGACTACCTTTCCAACGAGTCCGAAAAATCAAAATTTCATAGCGGGAATCAAAAGATATGTCCAGTGGAAAATTCTGAATAGTCGCTATGGAATTTAGGCCCTTAAAAATGGACATTTTGCAAATGACCTCGGATCTCGACGAAACTAGTTTTGTTGGGTCCGCAGTCTCAAATTATTGCTAGATTCCAAATTTCATAATTTTCTGAATCAGTATGTGAGCGTGGCGAAGGAAAACGCGTTTGACCAGTTTAAGTTGATTTTAATCGACTGGAAAATGGCCATTTTTCTAACGGTCTCAGAATTCGACGAAACTAGTTTTGTTAGGACCGTATCGTCAATACGAAGCTAGAAAATATTTTTCTGGAATTTTTCGTGTTCGTATGTGGCCCCGGTAATTTGAAAGGTACGTTTAAAATTCAATATAATGATTTAAATGTAAATGAAACGGAAACTGATCGAAACGGTCGATTCAGCTTGCGGTACATATCCCATTGTGTTCGGAATGGGGGTGAAACGCTATGGGCGACAGGCGGTGGACCTCGTTTAGAGGTCGTATGTAAAAGTCAACTTTTTGCAATTAAAATAATTAAAATAAATTAAAAAAATTAAATTATCTCTCTTCTCCCCCTTTATTTCGTTCTGGCCCCCCTTTTTTATTTCCAAATGAATTTTTATCAGAGGAAAAAAAAAGAAGATGAAGGAGTCGAAGCGGGGAGGAGCCGCCGCCCTCCCCGATGACCTCGCCGCAGTCGCGGTGGCGCGACAGACCCCCTCCCCTCCATCGAAGACCGCCGCCGTCTCGTGAAGACCACCCCCCCCCAGCGGCGCGACAACCGCCTCCACCTCGACAGGCGCGCCCTTCCCCTCTCCTCCTCCAGACCTAGCGCCGACCTCCCAATGCCCCCTTCCGACAGTGAACCTCCGGCATTCTCTCTCCTTTTAAAAACAAACAACACGCTGTAAGTTTTATTTACTTATTTATTTCTATTTTTATTTATTTTAGCAACTAAAGAGAGGATTTTTAGATGAGATAAAATGGTTTTGAAAATCAGATTTCTTTTTTTTAAAGGAAGTATTGAATTTTATTTTCAGATTTTAAAATTCATAGCAGAAAGAAAAATATAATTTTTATAATATAGGAAAGTTAAAAATATGATTTTTATATTTTTAAAGTATTAAAAATATAATCTTTATTATGTAGAAGATGTAAAAATATGATTTTTGCTTATGTAGAGAATTAAAAATATAATTTTTACATGATAGAAATATTAAAAATAACATCTTTATATGAGTAGCAAAATAAAGATGTGATTTTTATAATGATATAGTTGAAAAGGCGGAGTCTTTATATAGTGAATAACATAATAAAAATATGATTTTTATATATTGAACATCGAAGTAAAAATATGATTTTGATATATTGAACATCGAAGTAAAAATATGATTTTTATATATTGAACATCGAAGTAAAAATATGATTTTTATATATTGAACATCGAAGTAAAAATATGATTTTTATATATTGAACATCGAAGTAAAAATATGATTTTTACATATTGAACATCGAAGTAAAAATATGATTTTATATATTGAACATCGAAGTAAAAATATGATTTTTATATATTGAACATCGAAGTAAAAATATGATTTTTATATATTGAACATCGAAGTAAAAATATGATTTTTATATATTGAACATCGTAGTAAAAATTCGATTTTTATATATTGAACATCGAAGTAAAAATATGATTTTTATATATTGAACATCGAAGTAAAAATATGATTTTTATATATTGAACATCGTAGTAAAAATTCGATTTTTACATATGTAGTGAATACGGGCAACGAAAGCGACAAAAGGCGAGAACGATGAAGATTTCGATTAAAGGAAGAGTCGTGGTATTGGATAGCTTTCGGTGAGAATTTCTCACCTTTCAATTTCTTTTTCTAGTTATATATATATACTAGGATGCAGACGGTGTTTAGTAGCACCCGACACAATCGTCCACAGACCATGGACTTGTTTGTTTGATTGCAAAAATTAGATAGATTATTTGATTGAATTGAATTGTTTGGTGAAATGAAGTTGATTTGATTGATGTGTGAATGGCGTGGGCCTTCACTAGACCGGGGATAAGGCTAGGCCTCATCCTGTTTCTAGTATCGTGCCGTTATGCCGCCGAATTTTTCTAAAATAAATTAGAAAAATAAAAATATCATTTTATTTAAAGAATGAACTGAATAGAAATTCATGTGTTAAAATAAAATGTTTTGTCGTTAAAAATATAATTTTTAACGTGAATGTGAATAAATAAATATTCATTTACAAACCGGACGGTTTGTTTATGTACACCTATTTGAATGACATTGATTGGGACGATAAATTTTACACATCGCCCAACTGCACAAATAAAATATGTGTTTGATTTTTTGAAACCCCACACGGGTGTTAGGATGAAATTTGAAGTTCACTCATCCTGATTGATTAAATATGTCGATCGATCGATTGACAAGCTGTTATAAGCGTTAGATATCTATATTTGATGCTTATACAGTGTAGTGCACTTTGGTTGATGGTTGATTATTTTTCAATGCTATTATACATGTGTTGTATGAAAATCCATATAATTAACTTTATATGGTAATTGATTGGGCCTCATTCCAATTTGAAAAATAAAGAATATTATAAAATAAAGGTTCTTGTGTTGACAGTACTCATCCGTTGAGATTGGTCATGTGTTGGACGAAATATTTTAGTAATAAAATTTAAATCTTTATCAATATAAAATAAAGGTTCATGTGTTGACAGTACTCATCCATTGAGATTGGTCATGTGTTGAACGAAATATTTTGATAATAACAACTATTTTGAAAAAGAAATATTTGAAATAGAATATTTGAAAATAGAAATTTATGAAGCCGTGTTGATTAGATTGACGCCATTTTGACGTAAACGATTTATATCGATTCTATTCATTTTGAAATGAATTGAATATAAAACGATTTCGAAATGAATTGAATATAAAACGATTTCGAAATGAATTGAATATAAAACGATTTCGAAATGAATTGAATTGAAAACGATTTCGAAATGAATTGAATTGAAAACGATTTCGAAATGAATTGAATTGAAAACGATTTCGAAACGAATTGAATTGAAAACGATTTCGAAATGAATTGAATATAAAACGATTTCGAAATGAATTGAATTGAAAACGATTTCGAAATGAATTGAATTGAAAACGATTTCGAAATGAATTGAATCGAAAACGATTTCGAAATGAATTGAATACAAAACGATTTCGAAATGAATTGAATTGAAAACGATTTCGAAATGAATTGAATTGAAAACGATTTCGAAATGAATTGAATATAAAACGATTTCGAAATGAATTGAATTGAAAACGATTTCGAAATGAATTGAATTGAAAACGAATTCAAATGGAATTGAAAGCGAATTGAAATGAATTCAAATTGAATTGAAATTTGAATTGAATAGAAATGAATTTTAAAACAAATTTATAAAGAAGAATTCAATTTTGATTTGAATTGAAATGGAAGTTGAAATTGCTTTTGAAACGAATTTTAAAACTATTTATATAATTCGTTTTAAATAGAAATCGACGAAATATATATTATATATATTATATATATAATATAATGGCCTGAATAGAACGCGCCGCGCCGCGGCAGTTCGCGAATTTCGACCATTGATTTCAAACGGACATTATGGGAGATCCGACCGTCGGATTCTCCTAAAACCGGAACCGTTGGGTTCGTATCGAAAAGAGCTTTCTAATGAATATTAGAAATTAGAAATCTAACGGTTGGATTTGGAATTATGTCCAAATCAAATTTGAAAAAGGTCGCTGTAAGTGCAGTTCGATGGCCATTGATGGAAATCGACTGTACGGGCCTTGATAAAATTATTAAAAATAGTAATAATTTATGTAAAATCATAAGAAATGATTTGTGAAGAATTGGGATGGAAAACTCCATATTTGAAAAGATAAAAATAGATTTTTTATCGAAATGAACTAGTTTTGAACTAGAATAGTAATTTATTTATTTTTAAAATAAATAAATTGGATTTGAAATGGTTTTGAAAATAACCAGAACTTCCAATAATTGCATTGGAATGGATTTGAATCGAAATTGTCTTCGGAATATTTCGATGATTGATTTCGTGATTATACAGATGTTGTTATGGAAATTTGAAAGATATAGATATATATATATCGTTATTTCCAATACGATATCTATTGGTCGTAGAATCTGATATTGAATATAAGCCGATATATTTTCTATTCAGAGCCTTGTATTTAATATCAAATGTGATTTGGGTTTGTCGTGAATGGTGTCTTCATTAACACTGTTCTTGAACCCACTTGAGAAAAGATTAAATCTTTTTATTTGGATTTAATGAAGTGTACCAATTAAATAATATTTAATTGGAATTGAATTGATATTGATTTTTGGGTTTATCGTGAACAGTGTTTTAAACAACACTCGTTCTTTAACCCGATAATTAATGGAATGTGACTTTGGGTTTATCGTGAACCGTGTTTTAAATGACACGGATTCTTTAACCCAGTTAACGATTAAAACTAAGTGGAGTTTTAATGAATCTTTAATTAGATTGAAATGATCGAGAATGGAGTATCACCAGTTTTGCTCCAGGCGATAATCAAATCTTTAATTAGATTTGAACGTGAAATGGTAATTGAATTTACCGATAACACCGTGGTGTTAGATATGAAGTACTACCAGTTTTACTTCATGGGATGAATAGGTTGGGATTGGGAAATTAAAACCAATGATTACTTCGGTAAGGTTCGTTAAACCCGACTAGTTTGAATTGATATTCAAAAATAGATTAAAGAACAAATTCAAGGAATTTATCTTGGATAAAATTAATGGGAACCTTTCCCTATGAATGTGAAATTTAGAAACTAACTGTCGGTTAGCCAAGCAGAATGGTTTTCTGGATGTTGATCTGATGTTGGTTTCGGCCTTCGGGGTTAATATTTAGGGAATTATTCTCTTGATTAATTTACGGTTAGTGACTGATGAATTGGAATGAGGCGTAGGTTGTGTTTGTGTAACACTTATTTAAATATACGTGAGTTATTCGGAAAGACCGGGTTTATCCCATTCTGAATAACTGATACGACGATAAGTCGAAGATGAAGACGGTGGTCGAAGACCAGAAGTCTTCACGTCGTTTGGGTGATTACTGATGATCTTGATTGGGCTGTACACCCAAGAAGATGGAAACAGTTGGTGATCGTCCAGACGTACTTGGAGATCAATGGATATGCGGGGTACTAGGTGCCTCCGGTTTCGTTCAGCCCCAGAACGGACTTGTAAATGGACTGTGTGTCTGACATTGGATTTTAGTCCGTGTGATTGATCTCTATTAAATATATATCTGTTTGGCGGCGGATAATTTATTCTCTTGCTTAACGCCCTTCCCTGAGATGTACGAGCTCAGAGGTTATATATTGATGGATATCAATCGCATGGAGTGAATTGCATGTGTGGCATGCTTAAGTGGCAAATGATCAAGGCTTCTGTTGAAAAGCAAAGTCTTGTGGTTGATGATCGAAGCAAGGCCTTTGTGGCGTAGCTTTGTGTAACGTTTACTTCGCGAGTTTCACACCCGGTATGGACCAAAAACGGGAGACGGACCTCAGGGAGGGCATGCGTTTCTTTCTAGTTAGGAGTGGCGTCAGTGCTTGAACTGGCTGACGAGTTTGACTCATGTGGATGTTACTTATTATTACTTGCTGAAAAGCGAGGCGCCTCGTGATATCGGTTTCGGCCGATGCTTCTGGTCGGCTGACGGGCCAGGCTTACGCCCCAAAGGGCGGGGAAACGCAGTGTTCAGGAATTTTAATCCACATCAGTGGACCGGCCCTGTCGCTCCAAGGGTCACTCGAGCTCTGATCCTGTGGCTCGGGCTAGAGAGTCACGAATCGGTAGAGGATCTTGCCCCTAGCCTCGGTTCATACCATAAATGATAACCCAATTTCCAATACGTGTATTGCGGTTTTAATTGTAGAACTAGTATGGCGACATGATATATGGTACCCATGCCGTCTATGATTGATATTTATGATTGAAATTGTTTTGACACTATACACTTATAGTAGTATCAAATGATTTGTTTTAAACGTACTAAGCATGTTTGGCTATTATAAGGGAAAACCCTATCCTCGGCTGCGTTGCATTGTGTGATGGGACCTGGGTCTTATAATAGCTTCATTTTTAGAAAAGCATTGCGTTGTTTACTTGTATGCACTGGTATTCTTGGGAGGAAACCCGTTCCGTGTTATACGGCGTGGTCCCTTGATTTACCTAACTTTAAAATAAAGATTAATAACTGTTTTAGTTCTCACACCAGTCACATGACTGACCTGGAGTTTATTGTTTTAACCTAAACTCTGGGTGCCCCTATTTTGACTCGGGCAGCTAGTAGTTTTGGTTTTGCAGATTTATATTCACAGGATCCTGGTTTACAGCTGGAACGATATCCGGAAAGCTTTGTATCCGAATATCTACTTCTAGTTGTGTATTGTATTATTTTCCGCTGCGATGTATTTAAATGTAATTTAAATCTCTGATATTTTTGTGTAATATTCATTTTTACTCTGTATATTCTTGTATTCTGATGCATTGTTGTAATATACAATGAAACGTTCTTTTGTATGCGTTCTATTTTGTCGTGTTCTCAAATGATAGGGCGTTTCGAACGGTCTGGGTCGGTTTAGCGACTGGTTCGGACCGAGCGAAATTCCTTCTCGTCACATAGCCAGTTGATACAAACATAATCATTCCAAATGTTTAATTATACATTTGTTTATTTAAAATTCCAATAGTTCAGTTTCAATTCAAATCTTGCAAATAATATTGCAATATTCCTTATGGAAATGATAAACTCATTTCAACTTCCTTTACCATCACAAACTAATAATATCCCTCGATAATAGTGAAGCCGTTCAAGTTGGGGTATTTTATTTACCACTCAGACCTTGATCGACGACATTCTTATTTTAGAATAGATAGAAATCTGTAACTTAAAATGCATATTATTTCAAACATCAATCAAAATCTTATTTACTCTTTAAAATATGGTTTTATAAACCATTTTCTATTTTGGAAAAACTTCGGTCGGTTATAGCCATTTCTACTCAATTTGTATTTTAAATCATTCCCCAAACCATTCCTTTACCTTCAAATTCTTTTATTATCATTCCATTTACAACTTGGATTAAACTCTTTATTCAAACTATTAAACTTCCTATTATAAACTAGATCTTTGGATTTTTTATAATTAAAATCCCTTCTCAACTTCTTTACCCAAACCCAATAAGTATTTCTTTTTATTCTTGAAATTATCACTTTTTATCTTAATTCGAATAATAAAAATATTTATTTTGAACCTACATTAGTTCTAATCACTTTTATAAGTTCTTTTACGGAACTCGGATTTTTAAAACAAAAATCCATTTAGCGTTCCTTTACCAAAATCATTTAACATTCAACTTCTTTGCCTCTTCTAGATTTTCTTTCTATTCAAATCATTTATTTAATTAAATAAAACATCACTTTTCAAGTCAATAACTTAGTTTTAATTTCACCTTATAAACCCTTTCCAAATATTTGGGTTTTTATAATAAAATCTCCTTCGCAAAATCTTTACAAATATCCCATTATAACCCAGTCATTATCTTAAATGAATCCCATTTAAGAATTAATTGCTTTAATTATTATTAAGTAAAATAATTAACTTCATCATTTCCTTAAGTAAAAATGGTTTACTTTTCCATTAACTAGAATATATTAGTTAATCACTTAATTAGACAACAACTAGTTACATTAATTAAACAATCATTTTTAGCGTTATTAAATATTTACTTTAAAGTAATTATTTAACAAACCCTTTTCTATTAGATTAATTGGAAATCAATTAATCTAAAAATCAATTTCAACAAAACAGTTGACTTCAGCTTCAAACCATCAGTTAATTTGTTTAACAGATTCCATTAAACTCTTCCCCATAGATTAATATAATTAATCTAACTAAATTGTTTCTTATAAATAATTATTCCAATTGATTAGCCAGTAGATTAATTACGGCTTTATCTTGCTTATAAAACCTGATTTAACGTAAATTTCTTATGATAAAAAATCATTTTATAATACTTACAAAACCAATTTATAATTATCGATTTATTTTCAAAACTCCATTTTATAAATTGTAATAGGCAAATCTCACTTCAGTTATAAAAATAAGTTTTTATAGCTTAACTGCGACAATTCACCTAATGGCAAATCAATGACTAAATAACAAGTGTGTTCCAGGCCATTTGCTGCCAATTCCTAAATCGATATCGTATATCAATTAAAAATACAACAACGTTGAATTTCAATTCAACGTCAACGTCCAAACAGGTTTTCAGTGTCATTTGGGTTTAGTCAGTGCATATACAAATAAGATATAAAACAAACAACACGTATAATATTTAAGGAATCCGGCTGGATTCCTCCAACCTGTTCTTCTCTGCATAACAGCATTTAATAATAAGATCTGAAATAAATACTTTAATCTAAATCAACCAATTCGACATAAATAATGTCGGCAACCAATAAACAACCAATAATCAACCAAGCAACCAACCAACCAAAGTTTATACTAACAATGATAAAGTATAACAATATGAATTTAATCACATCACAGTATTTCAGAAGGCATGAGAATTAACTCACCTTGTTTTAGATTCGATTCCAACGTTACTTAATTTAATTTTAAACAGCTGTTTAAAATCAAATGAATCTCGAAATTGTTTCCAACTCTTCCAAGTCAGCTTAGTATCGTAGTATTCTCCATTGCAATTTCAACGTTCCTAATTTAGTCAAATTTTAGCAACATATATACACGTTATAAACATTATAAGCTCACGGATTAAATAATGATTCCTTATTTATAACTAAATTAGTTAATTAATTATAGTTTTTTTTACTTTGATCAAATATTCCTCCAGTCCCATAACTTCTGCCTCGCTTTCAAACCTCATCAGTTCACTGTGCTTGCCAAAACGGAATGACTACTCTGTTCTACCCATTCATGTTGACTGCTAAATCCCCTTCCTGTATGTTATAACGCATATTATTATAAGTTAATATAACCTAACTAGTAAAGAGGTAATCAGCTAGTTTAATTACTTTTGTTAACCACCGGGTCCAATCTTTTTCTCTTGATCTTCATTAATACTGCTTCGCCGTTGATTCCGGTTCACGTGATACCCAACATCAACCCTTATTGATACCTGTAGCAACTAATATAAGTCCAAACATTTAACTAAACTATGAACCGTTAGTTAAAATTTAATTAGCTTAATTAATTTACATATAATAACGTGAACTTCGATGCTCCCTCATTGACCAAAACTACAGCTCACTCGGTTACGTCCTCCTCTCACCATGCAAATGAACTCCCACCTCTCCTGCTCATGCCATGCTCCAGACCCAAGTCCACGAGCCCACACAGTCCACGTCACATGTAATCTTATTCATAATCACGAACCCCACCTTAACTTCTTCTCTTAACATCACCTTATTTTGCTTCGCCCTTCACGCCATCATAGACTGGCGACGACTCCCACTCCCCTTCGACTTATGAGACGACCCCAAACCCCGTACTGATGGTGGCAAGGGTAATCCGTGGAATATAACACAGAAACATAATAACAGCAAAATAAAATTAAATAAATACACCAGATAATAAACAATAGAGTATACTGGATAAAAGTAATCATCAGAGTTACACAGTATACAAGATCATACTTAGTAAAAATACAGTTCAGCTATACATAAATGTCTACAGCGGAAAACAAACATAATATGTACAATAGTAGTTGAACAACATAAAAAGAGATAGATGATGGAATCCATCTTCAGCTCCAGCTATCCAGAAAGAACCAGCTAAACCTAAATACAAGGCTGCCCGTGTAGAAAAAGGGGCACCCGAGTTTGAAAGTGAAACAAACTACGAGTCAGTCATGGGACTGGTATGAGAAATCTACCCAACACATATATAATTTGGCTAATCACAGGACCACGCCACTTTCGTGGAACGGGTTTACTCCATTGGATTGCCAGTGCTTTAAAACAAATCATTCTTTTAAAACATCGCCATGCTTTTTATAAAATGAAGCCATTATAAGACTCAGTTCCCATCACACAATGCAACGCAAACCGGAGGATAGAGTTTTTACCTTATAACGGCCAAAATATGCTTGATACAAATAAAACAAAGGCATTTGATATTATTGCTAGTGTTTATATGTTTTGAAAACAATTTCACATCATAACTATCAATCATAGACGACATGAGCATCCCATGCCACTATGTCGCCAAATATATATATACAATCGAAACCGCACGATCACATATTTGGAAATTGGATTTCCGTCACGAACCAAGGCAAAAGATAGTCCTTACCGAATTCGAGACTGCCTAGCCCGAGTCTCAGGACCAGAACGCATCGACCCTTGGAGCGACAGGGCCGGTCCACACGGAGTGGATTAAAATGCCTGAGCACTACGTTTCGCCGCCCTTTGGGGCGTAAGCGAGCCAACAAGTGACTCCATCGGACCCGGATCGTCCGATCTAACCAAGGCGCCTCGCAACAGCAACAACCACACAGGTGAAAAGTATATAAATGTCAGGGCTGGTAGGTCACTGACACCACCCTAGCTAGGAGGAAATGCAGGCCCTCTCTGAGGTCCTTTCTCCCGTTTCTGGTTCATACCGGGGTGTGAGGCTCGCGATTTCACGTTAGACACAAAGCTACGCCACACAAGCGGTGCTTTGATCATCACCACAAGACTTTGCTTTTCAACAGAAGTCCTGATCATTTGCCACTTAGGCATGCCACATTAGCAATTCATGTCATGCGACTGATGTCCATCGGTATACAACCTCTGAGCTTGTGCGTCTCAGAGAAGAGCGTTAAGCAAAAGAATAAATTCTTCGCCGCCAAACAGATGTATATTTAACAGAGATCAATCAACACAGAATAAACTCCAATGTTAGACACACAGTCCATTTACAAATCCGTTCTGGGTCTGAACGAAACCAGAGGCACTAAATACCTCGCAAACCCATCGATCACCACGTACGTCTGGACGATCACCACTCATTATCCATATTTCGGGATGCCTCCCAATCAGGACCTCGGTTACCATCCAAACGAGGTGAAGATCTCCGGTCTTTGACCACCGTCTTCATCTTCGACTTTCAATCGTCGGTCAATTATTTGAAATGAGAATTAACTCGGCCTTTTCAAATAATTCACGTATATTTAGAATTTCAAATCAATTTATTTCAATGGTTAAATCATTCGACAACACCAATTTTGTTCTTTAATGTAATTTTCACACCAAACACATTCAACCATCAAATACCACATAAATCGAGCAAATTCAGATTATTTCCATTCCATATCGTTTATGATATTTTATAACGATTTATCGCTATTTTTATTTATTTTAAAATAGCTAATTTATTCAAAACAACGCTTCGGGCCATAACGCGGCCGTGGCGCTGTTTTTCTTCAGATTTGATTTACACATATCTGAAAATCTAACCGTTGGATCTTCACAAAATTTACATCACTAGAAAGGTCTTTTCAAAACGAATCCAACGGTTGCAGTTTCGGGAAAATCCGACGGTCGGATCTCCCGGTACAATCGTTTGAAGTTTCGATTTCAAAATACGAACTGCAGCGTCGTTATTCGATTAAATATAATTATGTTTTTTTATATATATATATGAATATAATTGTTTCTGGCGTTTTTTTCTTCATATTTGAATTAAACATTCCAGACAATCCAACCGTTGGATTTTTACAAGGTTGGTGCCGTTGGAAAGATATTTCCAAGGCGAACCCGACGGTTGCGGTTTCGGGAAAATCCAATGGTCGGATTTCCCGCACTAGTTGTTTGAAATCCCGGTTTCAAAACACGAACTGCACGGCCACGTTTCGTTTAAATTTTATTTATATTTATATATTTATATAAATATAGTTCATTCAACAATTTCAATATCGTTTTCACTTCAAATATTTCACTAACGCCTTTAAATTCTGGAAAATTTCGCCATAACCTCCTTTGTACGGGAGGGGCTGGGAAAATTCCCAAATAGCCACATGGGCGTCTCATGTCAAAAAGAAAAAGAAAAAGCCAAGCGGCTAGCCAACAGGCTCATAAAATCATCACCCAAACAAAACAGTAAATGTGTACCTATTTGTCACAAAATTTTATTCCTCTTCTCTAGCCCCTTTGCTATAACATGTTCAATAAATATGCATGTACATATATACAGTTCTTATCACTTATCATTTTCCATTCAACTTCATATTTGATTCCATTTGGTTTAAAAACACAATTCATTCTAATGTTGCATGCATAGGCGAGAATCATATCATTAGCTAATTAGTGAATATTTCGACTCATGCATATTTATTTGAATGAGTTGTTATTTTTAACACTTCACATTTCAACAATTCATGTATATAATAAAAATGTGATTTTTATTGTAAAACAATTCATTTCAAAACACTATTATTTTATATAGTTTATCTAGGTGAAAAAATAGGATTTTCCTTATAAAACAATTACTTTTAAAATGAGGTCATTTTACATAGCTCATACAGAGGATAAAAAGGTGATTTTTATTATGAAACAATTTATTTCAAAATATGAATACCATTCAATACATGAATTTCTAATCAACGAATGAATATCGATTCAACACATGAAGGTTTTCTATAGTTTCTATATATAGATAAAAATATGATTTTTTATATTTAAAACACGAATACCTTTCAACACATGAATTTCAAATCAACGAATGAATATCGATTCAACACATGAAGGTTTTCTATAGTTTCTATAGATAGATAAAAATGTGATTTTTATATTTAAAACACGAATACCTTTCAACACATGAATTTCAAATCAACGAATGAATATCGATTCAACACATGAAGGTTTTCTATTCAACGAATAAATATAGTTTCAGCAAATGAAAATAATTCAAACACATGAATATTATTCAAAATTTCGGCAGCATAACGACAGGGTAGTTAAAACCGGGACCGTCCCTAGTATGGCTCCTCGCTCTACCTTACAACCTCGCGGTTTTTGACAATTGGGATCATGCATCTAGTTCGCACGCAGGCGGCATGTATATATATTTATTTCATTTCCACAAACTAATCCTATGTGGTTTCAACCAAATATTTCTCAACCACAAATGGGTATTTTTCAACCACAATCAATCAATATCAATCACAAACAATCCCAACCTACCATTCGCTATCAATCAATTTTCACACCAATCACAATCAATAAATATCGTCCATGGTTTGTGGGCGAGGGGCGTATATATATATATTTATATATAGCAATTCACTTCTATTTCAACACATATATAATTTTTACAATGCAAATACAACTTATACATCGAACGTACAAATTATACAACGCTTATACATGAGGTGTGCAACGCTTATATAACTCATACATCGATCATATAATTTATACGTCGTCGTTTTCCATATCGTATATAAATTAGAAATCTCACATTGGGTTCCACTCCACCAAAAATAGCAGAAGGCTCAGAAAAATATGCGGTCTCTTCTAAAATGTAGAAGACGTCCAAACGGTCACGATGTTACCTGTTTCATCGAATTTCGTTAACGAACGAAAAAGATATGATTTTTCAAAGTTTGCAATGGTTTTAAACTGTTAAAATCAGTTTTAAATTAAAACAGCCAATACCTTTCAAAATCTTCAAAACTAAGTTTCGATCTCTCGCGAAATCCGTGAAGCTAGAGGACGATCGGCCTTCGCAGCGTCGAAGAGATAGGAGAGGGGCACCACCCCCTAGAACCACGGCCAACTCGGATCCACGGTGGGGTAGAATTGGCGGCTTGAATGTTGAAACTTCAGGAGGGCGATTCTCGCGGAATACGAAACCAGAAGGGGCGAGACTGGTGCGGATTTGAAGAGTGGAGGATGCTCTTCAAAAAGTTCAACTGGGGGTGGAGCTGAAAATGAGCGTGGAGGCCAGAAATTGCTTGGGAAGTGGCGAAAACGGCTTCCGTCGATATCAGGAGGGCAGCGAGGGTTTTTCGATTTTATTTTTATTTTTAATTTATGAAGAAATAATTCTATTGGCCGATGGTTTATAAAAAGGGGTTTTCTTACACGTCCCCCAATCCAAACCCAACGACGGTTGTCCCTAGCGTTTTACCCCCATTCCGAACACAATGGGATATGTCTCGAAGGCCCATTCGAATGTTTCAGTCAGTTTTCCTTCAAATTAAAATATAAAACATTCAATATTTAATTTGAACGTGCATTTCAACCTGCCAGGGCCACAAACTGATTCGAAAAATTCCAGAAAAATAAATCTAGCTATGTTTTGACGATACGGTCCCAACAAAACTAGTTTCGTCAAATTCTGAGACCATTTGCAAAATGGCCCATTTCTGGTCGATCCAATTTAACTATAATTGACCAAAAAGAATTTTCCTTTGCCACGCTCACATATTAGCTTCAAAAATTATGAAATTTGAAACCTAGCAATTACTTCACATCCCGGATCCAACAAAAGTGGTTTCATCGAATTCCGAGGTCGTATGCAAAATGGACAATTTCACGGGCTATATAAATTCCATAGCGACCTTTCCGAAAATTAATTCGGCCATAACTTTTGCTTTCCCCTATGAAAATTTGATTTTTCAGATTCGTTAGAAAGGTATTCACTAATAGATTTAAATATTTTTGGTTTCACTAAAATCCGTTTTGTTTTGCACCCGGTACAGTCCGACAAAGTTTGAATTCAATTTTTGAAACTACAATGCCTTTTCAAGCCTTGTTTATAATTATAATTAATTATATTCGTTTTCAATTGTCGATTACAACTCACCTTTCATCGCTATTATTTAAAATATTTATTTTAAATATTTAAAATCCATTACTTTAGCCAATTTAAAAATTTTAAATTGGTTCAGATTTTCTGGGTCGTTATAATCTCCCCCACTTAAAACTTTTCGTCCCCGAAAAGGAACAAAGTCGAAGGTGGTGTGATTAATCAACTCTACGTTCGATCTGGCTTCAATTCTCCAACTTTTCAGTTTTTGAGAAATTTCAAATTCTTCAAAAATTTGGTAACACCCGGAATTTTTGAAAAATTTCGCCATAACCTCCTTTGTACGGAGTGAGGTTTGGAAATTTATTGGGCCGTATTAGGTACCCAATAAATCCTAATAAGCATACACATATTTATAGTGATATATTCTGGTGTTTATAGGGGAGCATGTATTGATAATAACTCCAGAGAATAAATTCTCGTCACCCTGCCCCGTGTGGGAAATAAATAGTCCATGTGTCGTATCTAATAACTAGAGAGACGTGGTTATTGTCAACTCCAGACCCGTGTGGGGTTTTTTTTATTATTCTGGCAATTTAATCGTTACAATTTAAATAGTCCATATCAGTCATCAATTCAACCTATAAAATATAGTCATCGCCATACAAGCCTCTCGCTCGTATGGTAAATCTTCCACCTCGTCACACAAGCTCCAAATGCTTATGTGGTATATGATAAAGTATGCCTATCTTCCAGAAGTATGCCATGCGGTGTAGTTCAAAATTAATTGTTACTATCCTATGGCGACGTTTATTATTTCACACAGAAGAACCAGCACTCCGCATCCAATGGAATTCACAGGAGTTGATATAATAATATTTCGCATCCAACTCATTAAGGTTTACTTATTTGTCGGGCACGCAAATAAAATCTTTACTCAACAACTAATCCATTTACCTGTTCAAACATATATAGTACACATGTATATATATTTCTATTTATTTTCTAATCAGTTCAATGTGTGACATAATCGAATAAATTCTAACATTATTCTATTGTTGATTAAATTAACTATCATTTCAATAATTTTAATTAATCTAATCTACAATCACACAACACAACCAACAAGCAATTTGTTTTTAACTTTTCAAAACCATTTAAATTAATTCCTATTCTCCTTTTAAAACCATTCAGACTATAGAGTTAAAAGTGCACATCCATGGAAAGAAAATAACAATAGAATAGAGCACTAATTGGAAAGGCAAAGTATGGTAAATGTACCTTGCACCGGAGTCAATCAGAGATATCCACTTGGCATCTAGGATAAGCTTTCTGAATGCTCTCCTCAGTTTCCCAAGTACAATCTCGCGGATCTCCACTCCATTGCACTTTGACTAAGTGAACCTTCTTGTTCCTCAGCTCTTTGGTTTCTTTGCCGATAATCTTTAGCGGCTCTCGCCTCACAGCTAATTCTAGGGTAATTTCAATGTCCTGCTGAGCTGCTTCTTCGATGATCAAGTCTGGATCATGAACGTGCTTTCGAAGTTGAGATATATGAAATACATCATGAATTCCAGGCAACCAATCAGGCAATTTGACCCTATAAGCGAGAGTTCCGATCCGTTCCAGAATAGGAAACGGACCAATGAATTTGGGCGCCAACTTTCCAGTTTTACCGAACTGGATAACTCCTCTCATCGGCGATACTTTCAAATATACATAGTCGCCAACTTCCAAGGATATATCTCTTCTTCTTCTATCGGCATAGCTCTTTTGTCGGCTTTGAGCGGCGAGTAATCGCTTGTTAATAAAATCGACTTTGTCGGCAGCTTCTCGGATCATATTAGGCCCTCACACAAGTCTATTTTCAGGCTCGACCCAACAAGCAGGAGATCGACACAGTCTACCATACAATGCTTCGAATGGCGACATTGTCAGACTCGCCTGGTAGCTGTTGTTATAAGAGAATTCAGCCAAATGCAGATGGTCTTCCCATGATCCACCAAAATCTAGAACACAAGCCCGCAATAGGTCTTCTAAAAATACGATTCACCCTTTCAGTCTGACCGTCTGTCTGAGGATGATAAGCGGTGCTCAAGTTCAGCTTCGTCCCTAGCTCGACTTGAAATGCCTCCCCGGATTTGCTAGTGAATATTGTATCTCTATCACTGACTATACTGAGCGGCACTCCATGTAGTCTAACTATTTCCCTGAAGTATATCTGCGCTAGACTCTGAGCAGTTCTGTTTGATCTGACAGGGATGAAATGAGCAGTCTTCGTGAAGCGATCTACGATCACCCAAATACTGTCATTCCCTTTTCGGGTTCTGGGCAGACCGTCAATGAAATCCATAGAAATATGTTCCCAATTCCAACCAGGAACTTCTAGTGGTTGTAACAATCCAGCTAGTTTTTGTTGGTCACTCTTGACTAGCTGGCAAGTAGGGCATCGACTAACATATATCGAGATGTCTCTCTTTAACGACTTCCACCAGAATGTGCGCTTTATATCGTTATACATTTTACTCACACCCGGATGGATACTGAGCTTTGATTTGTGGCGTTCATCCAGTACATCCCCTCTTAGTTCAGGAATTTCTGGAACACAGATTCGTCCTTCTAACCTCAGAATCCCTTCGCTGTCTAGTTGGAAATCCGAGGCATTGCCTTCACGAATTCGCTGACCCATTCCTTTGATAAATTGGTCGTCTTTTTGGAGAGCCGATATCCTGTCAATCAAAGAAGTCGCAATGATAAAACTGGCAATCATTTCATTCTTTCGGCTTAACGCATCAACCACGACATTGGCTTTCCCTGGAGTGTATAGAATTTCAAAATCATATGCTGCAAGAAACTCCAGCCAACGTTACTGCCTCAGATTCAAGTCTTTCTGAGTGAACAGATACTTTAACGACTGGTGATCTGTAAACAGTTCAAATCTCTCACCCAGAAGATAGTGCCTCCAGATTTTCAAGGCGAATACAATAGCCAATAACTCAAGATCATGAGTTACGTAGTTCTTCTCGTGTGGCTTCAGTTGACGGCTAGCATAAGCGATCACTTGGCCTCTTTGCATTAACACTGCGCCAAAGCCTTCTCTAGAAGCATCAGTCCAGACCTTTAAATCCTGGTTGCCAACGATGATGGTTAACACTGGAGCAGTTGTTAATCTCAACTTTAGCTCTTCAAAAGCCTCCTCACTTTCTGGAGTCCATTTGAATTTAGAGTGCTTCTTTGTAAGCTTTGTTAAATGACCAGATATCTTCGAAAAGTTTTTAATGAACTTCCGGTAATAGCTAGCCAATCCGAGAAAACTACGGACTTCAGTGGGGGTACTGGGTTGTTTCCAATTTTGAATAGCTGTGATTTTGCTTGGATCCACAGCGATTCCTTCTTTCGATACGACGTGGCCTAGAAATTTTACTTCATCTTGCCAGAAGATACATTTGGAAAATTTTGCTTTTAATACATTCCGTCTCAGAATTTCTAGAACCTGTTCCATATGCTTTTCATGTTCGGCCTTTGTTTTAGAGAAGATTAGAATATCGTCAATGAAAACCAGAACAAATTTATTCAAAACCCCTCTGAACACTCTATTCATCAGATCGACGAAGTAAGCTGGAGCGTTACATAAGAAGAACGGCATTACTAACCACTCGTAGAACAAGTCGGGACCTTTGAATGCTGTCATTGGAACACACTCTTCGGCAATTCGAAGTTGATGGAAACCTGTAGCTAGGTCCATTCGTGAAAATACCTGTGCTCCATTCAATCGATCTAACAAATCATCAATCCGCGGCAATGGATATTTGTTCTTTATTGTCTGTTTGTTCAGATCATGATAATCCACACATAGACGTAGAGTACCGTCAGATTTTGGGACAAATACCACCGCTGCACCCCAATCAGAGAAACTAGGCCTGATCAGATCTTTCCATACTAGCTGTCGTGTTTGATTGTCTAATTCCTCCTTCTCTTTCAAGGACATTCTTCGAATAGCGTGAACTACCGGCCTTGCATTAGGAATCAAAGCAATTTTGAAATCTATTTCTCTCTGCGGAGGTAAGCGAACAACTTCTTCAAACACATCCGCATAATTTTTGACGACAGGAATATCTTTGATGAGGTCGGGAATATTCTCTGCAACTTCAGGGATATTTTCTATTTGGGTTTGAGAAACATTCAAAGATGTCCAGAAGTCCTTTCTATTTGAAGTCGGGCCTTCGCATGGTATGGTTATATAATTCCCCGATTGTGCCTTCGCCTTAACAACTCTCTCGGCGCATCTAACCTCAGCTTCATATTTGGTCAGCCAATCCAATCCGAGAATAAGATCGAATTCATTAAAATTCATGATGATAGAGATAATAGGGAATTTATAGCAGGAAAAAGAGACAGGTACTGCACAAATCCAACTGAGATTGATGGAACCCCCAACGGGATTTTGGACAGTCATTGGTTCCTTAAGCTTCTTCAGTTTTATATCTAACTTCTTGACTGCACTCTTTGCAATAAATCTTCGTGACGCGCCTGTGTCAAACAGTACTTTAACTGGAATGTTCTTGACATTGAGCGTGCCTTCTAAAACATCAGACCTCTCCTGGGCAGACGAAGATGCAGGTACTTCTACCACTTCATTTACTTGCGCTGCTTTGGACTCCTCAAATTGCTTGCAGTCTTTTTCAAGATGGCCAGTCCGACGGCATTGAACGCACTTTCTATTCTCTCGAAACTGGTTATCGGGTTTAGACCCCTTCTTTCGTTTCTTCGAGGTAATACACTTCTTGGTCTGATGCCCCTGTTTATTGCAATTAGAGCATGTGGCAGTCGTTGCCGGTTCCTTTTTAGATTTAGCCCTTTTTCTCTTGGCACTGGGCTTCCTACTGACATCAGACTTCGTACTGGCCTCAGGACGATCAGTTTCAGACTCCTTTCTATTACTAGAGCTGACTTCTTCTTCTTACTGTAGCATACCTTTCCTGTCGAGATCTTCATACTGATAAGCCATATAAATCATTTCTGAGAAAGGAAGCTTCACATTCCTCATCACACTGTTCTGATATTTTCTTTGAAGCCCGTGGATAAATCCCAGATTCTTCCTCTTTGGGTCTTTAATCAGATGAGGAGCAAAGTGAGAAAGTTCATTGAATCTCTTATGATATTCTGGGATGGTCATATCACCTTGTATCAGATAAGAAAATTCGTCGCATAATCGCTCAGTCGCTTCTGGAGGAGTAAATCTTTCTAGGAAAATCACTTTGAATCTATCCCAGGTGATATCACCTTCTGGATTATCCTCCATAACCGAATCCCACCAGAACAAAGCTTCATCTTTGAGTGCCCAGGAGGCCAGTAATCTTTTCTGGTCATCCCTCAGCTTTAAACCATAAAAGATCTTTTCAGCCGAACGAATCCAAGCATGTGTCTTCATAATAGATTCTTCACTAGAGAACGGTATTCCACCCATATTTCGATATTTGATTAATAGGGCCTCAATATACGGTTCTGTATTCCTTCTGTTTCTGACACTCATTTTCTAGTACTTCTGCAAACAGCAGACCAAGCGTCAGGTCATAGAAAAGATAATTTTAAAACATAGAAACATATACTTCAATGTAAATGTGTCTATCGAGGTGTTATTTCATTCTGCTTTACTCATACTAGGATATTACTGATCCTATCTGTTTAGAGTTACCCGTCCTAGAACACTACTGGTTCTATTTCTGACGAGTTCGTTCAAATGTTGTATTCCAGAACTAAGCTTAACCAAAGCTCTGATACCAAATGAGACGACCCCAAACCCTGTACTGACGGTGGCAAGGGTAATCCATGGAATATAACACAGAAACTGAATAATAGCAAAATAAAATTAAATAAATACACCAGATAATAAACAATAGAATATACTGGATAAAAGTAATCATCAGAGTTACACAGTATACAGGATCATACTTAGTAAAAATACAGTTCAGCTATACATAAATGTCTACAGTGGAAAACAAGCATAATATGTACAATAGGAGCTGAACAACATAAAAAGAGAAAAATGATATAATCCATCTTCAGCTCCAGCTATCCAGAAAGAACCAGCTAAACGTGAATACAAGGCTGCCCGTGTAAAAAAAGGGGCACTTGAGTTTGAAAGTGAAACAAACTACGAGTCAGTCATGGGACTGGTATGAGAAATCTACCCAACACATATATAATTTGGCTAATCATAGGACCACGCCACTTTCGTGGAATGGGTTTACTCCATTGGATTGCCAGTGCTTTAAAACAAATCATTCTTTTAAAACATCGCCATGCTTTTTATAAAATGAAGCCATTATAAGACTCAGTTCCCATCACACAATGCAACGCAAACCGGAGGATAGAGTTTTTACCTTATAACGGCCAAAATATGCTTGATACGAATAAAACAAAGGCATTTGATATTATTGCTAGTGTTTATATGTTTTGAAAACAATTTCACATCATAACTATCAATCATAGATTACATGAGCGTCCCATGCCACTATGTCGCCAAATATATATATATATATATATATATATATATATATATATATATACAATCGAAACCGCACGATCACGTATTTGGAAATTGGATTTCCATCACGAACCAAGGCAAAAGATAGTCCTTACCGAATTCGAGACTGCCTAGCCCGAGTCTCAGGATCAGAACGCATCGACCCTTGGAGCGACAGGGTCGGTCCACAAGGAGTGGATTAAAATGCCTGAGCACTACGTTTCGCCGCCCTTTGGGGCGTAAGCGAGGCAACAAGTGATTCCATCAGACCCGGATCGTCCGATCTAACCGAGGTGCCTTGCAACAGCAACAACCACACAGGTGAAAAGTATATAAATGTCAGGGCTGGTAGGTCACTGATACCACCCTAGCTAGGAGGAAACGCAGGCCCACCCTGAGGTCCTTTCTCCTGTTTGTGGTTCATACCGGGGTGTGAGGCTCGCGATTTCACGTTAGACACAAAGCTACGCCACACAGGCGGTGCTTTGATCATCACCACAAGACTTTGCTTTTCAACAGAAGTCCTGATCATTTGCCACTTAGGCATGCCACATTAGCAATTCATGTCATGCGACTGATGTCCATCGGTATACAACCTCTGTGCTCGTGCGTCTCAGAGAAGAGCGTTAAGCAAAAGAATAAATTCTCCACCGCTAAACAAATGTATATTTAACAGAGATCAATCAACACAGAATAAACTCCAATGTCAGACACACAGTCCATTTACAAGTCCGTTCTGGGTCTGAACGAAACCGGAGGCACTAAATACCTCGCAAACCCATCGATCACCACGTACGTCTGGACGATCACCACTCATTATCCATATTTCGGGATGCCTCCCAATCAGGACCTCGGTTACTATCCAAACGAGGTGAAGATCTCCGGTCTTCGACCACCGTCTTCGTCTTCGACTTTCAATCGTCAGTCAATTATTTGAAATGAGAATTAACTCGGCCTTTTCAAATAATTCACGTATATTTAGAGTTTCAAATCAATTTATTTCAATGGTTAAATCATTCGACAACACCAATTTTGTTCTTTAATGTAATTTTCACACCAAACACATTCAACCATCAAATACCACATAAATCGAGCAAATTTAGATTATTTCCATTCCATATCGTTTATGATATTTTATAACGATTTATCGCTATTTTTATTTATTTTAAAATAGCTAATTTATTCAAAACGACGCTTCGGGCCATAACGCGGCCGTGGCGCTGTTTTTCTTCATATTTGATTCACACATACAAAATTTACATCATTAGAAAGGTCTTTTCAAAACGAATCCAACGGTTCCAGTTTTGGGAAAATCCGACGGTCGGATCTCCCGGTACAATCGTTTGAAGTTTCGATTTCAAAATACGAACTGCAGCGTCGTTATTCGATTAAATATAATTATGTTTATATATATGTAAATATAATTGTTTCTGGCGCTGTTTTTCTTCAGATTTGAATTAAACATTCCAGACAATCCAACGGTTGATTTTTACAAGGTTAGTGCCGTTGGAAAGATATTTCCAAGGCGAACCCGACAGTTGCGGTTTCGAGAAAATCCAATGGTCGGATTTCCCGCACTAGTTATTTGAAATCACGATTTCAAAACACGAACTACATGGCCACGTTTCGTTTTAATTTTATTTATATTTATATATTTATATAAATATAGTTCATTCAACAATTTCAATATCGTTTTCACTTCAAATATTTCACTAACGCCTTTAAATTCTGGAAAATTTCGCCATAACCTCCTTTGTATGGGAGGGGCTTGGGAAATTCCCAAATAGCCACACGGGCGTCTCATGTCAAAAAGAAAAAGAAAAAGCCAAGCAGCTAGCCAACAGGCTCATAAAATCATCACCCAAACAAAACAGTAAATGTGTACCTATTTGTCGGGCACAAAATTTTATTCCTCTTCTCTAGCCCCTTTGCTATAACCTGTTCAATAAATATGCATGTACATATATACAGTTCTTATCACTTATCATTTTCCATTCAACTTCATATTTGATTCCATTTGGTTTAAAAACACAATTCATTCTAATGTTGCGTGCATAGGCGAGAATCATGTCATTAGCTAATTAGTGAATATTTCGACTCATGCATGTTTATTTGAGCTAGTTGTTATTTTTAACACTTCACATTTAAACAATTCATGTATGTAATAAAAATGTGATTTTTATTGTAAAACAATTCATTTCAAAACACTATTATTTTATATAGTTTATATAGGTGATAAAAATAGGATTTTCCTTATAAAACAATTTCTTTTAAAACGAGGTCATTTTACATAGCTCATACAGAGGATAAAAAGGTGATTTTTATTATGAAACAATTTATTTCAAAATATGAATACCATTCAACACATGAATTTCTAATCAACGAATGAATATCGATTCAACACATGAAGGTTTTCTATAGTTTCTATATATAGATAAAAATGTGATTTTTTATATTTAAAACACGAACACCTTTCAACATATGAATTTCAAATCAACGAATGAATATCGATTCAACACATGAAGGTTTTTTATAGTTTCTATAAATAGATAAAAATGTGATTTTTATATTTAAAACACGAATACCTTTCAACACATGAATTTCAAATCAACGAATGAATATCGATTCAACACATGAAGGTTTTCTATTCAACGAATAAATATAGTTTCAGCAAATGAAAATAATTCAAACACATGAATATTATTCAAAATTTCGGCAGCATAACGGCAGGGTAGTTAAAACCGGGACCGTCCCTAGTACGGCTCCTCGCTCTACCTTAAAACCTCGCAGTTTTTGACAATGGGGATCATGCATCTAGTTCGTACGCAGGCGGCATGTATATATTTATTTCATTTCCACAAACTAATCCTATGTGGTTTCAACCAAATATTTCTCAACCACAAATGGGTATTTTTCAACCATAATCAATCAATATCAGTCACAAACAATCCCGAACAACCATTCGCTATCAATCAATTTTCACACCAATCATAATCAATAAATATCGTCCATGGTTTGTGAGCGAGGGGCATATATATATATATATATTTATATATAGCAATTCACTTCTATTTCAACACATATATAATTTTTACAACGCATATACAACTTATACATCAAACGTACAACTTATAAAACGCTTATACATGAGGTGTACAACGCTTATATAACTCATACATCGATCATATAATTTATACATCATCGTTTTCCATATCGTTTATAAATTAGAAATCTCACATTGGGTTCCACTCCACCAAAAATAGCAGAAGGCTCAGAAAAATATGCGGTTTCTTCTAAAATGTAGAAGACGTCCACACGGTCACGATGTTTCCTGTTTCATCGAATTTCGTTAACGAACGAAAAAGATATGATTTTTCAAAGTTTGCAATAGTTTTAAATTGTTAAAATCAGTTTTAAATTAAAACAGCCGATACCTTTCAAAATCTTCAAAACTAGGTTTCGATCTGTCGCGAAATCCGTGAAGCTAGAGGACGATTGGCCTTCGCAGCGTCGAAGGGCTAGGAGAGGCGCACCACCCCCTGGAAGCACGGCCAACTCGGATCCACGGTGGGGGAGAATCGGCGGCTTGAACGTCGAAACTTCAGGAGGGCGATTCTCGTGGAATACGAAACCAGAAGGGGCGAGACTGGTGCGGATATGAAGAGTGGAGGATGCTCTTCAAAAAGTTCAACTGGGGGTGGAGCTGAAAATGAGCGTGGCGGCCAGAAATTGCTTGGGAAGTGGCGAAAACGGCTTCCGTCGATATCAGGAGGGCGGCGAGGGTTTTTCGATTTTATTTTTAATTTATGAAGAAATAATTCTATTGGCCGATGGTTTATAAAAAAGGGGTTTTCTTACACGACCCCCAATCCAAACCCAACGACCGTCGTCCCTAGCATTTTACCCCCATTCCGAACACAATGGGATATGTCTCGATGGCCCATTCGAATGTTTCAGTCAGTTTTCCTTCAAATTAAAATATAAAACATTCAATATTTAATTTGAACGTGCATTTCAACCTGCCAGGGCCACAAAATGATTCGAAAAATTCCAGAAAAATAAAGCTAGCTATGTTTTGACGATTCGGTCCCAACAAAACTAGTTTTGTCGAATTCTGAGATCGTTTGCAAAAAGGCCCATTTCTGGTCGATCCAATTCAACTATAATTGACCAAAACACATTTTCCTTTGCCACGCTCACATATTAGCTTCAAAAATTATGAAATTTGAAACCTAGCAATTACTTCACATCCCGGATCCAACAAAAGTGGTTTCGTCGAATTCCGAGGTCGTATGCAAAATGGCCAATTTCACGGGCTATATAAATTCCATAGCGACCTTTCCGAAAATTCATTCGGCCATAACTTTTGCTTTCCGCTATGAAAAATCGATTTTTCATATTCCTTAGAAAGGTATTCACTAATAGATTTAAATATTTTTGGTTTCACTAAAATCCGTTTTTTTTGCACCCGGCACAGTCTGACAAAGTTTGAATTCAAATTTTGAAACTGCAGCGCCTTTTCAAGCCTTGTTTATAATTATAATTAATTATATCTGTTTTCAATTGTCTATTCCAACTCACCTTTCATCGCTATTATTTAAAATATTTATTTTAAATATTTAAAATCCATTACTTTAGCCAATTTAAAATTTTTAAATTGGTTCAGATTTTCTGGGTCGTTACAACTTAACTACCGCTCTTCGACTTAACCTCGTAAACCACGGCCCACAACTACACCCATGCTCAAAGCTTCTTCTCCCTCATGCATCTGTTACGCGTGTCACATCCCCACCAACCTTCATGCCAAATATAACCACGTCAGCCGCTGCCGTTCGTTGGCAAACAACCCAAACCCGTGATTTGCATCCCGACCCATTTTTGGCCACCACCGCCATTTAGATCTGATCGCGTCCATTCACCGGAGAGCTCATATCGAGCTGAAACCATTTGCAGAAGGAGGTTTATTGGATAGAGGCTTGGACCCGAAGATTATGGAGAAGAAGATCTCGTAAATGCATGCCGTCGGTTGAGTTTGGAATGAAATGGAGAAACGAGGTATGTGGAACCAGAAGAAGATGCCAACTTATAAGGAAAAAGAAACGTGGCTGCCACCGAAGGAATAGTAGAAATGATTTTATTATACTATTGTTATCATTTTATATAAAGTCACATGCTTTCTGATCAAAATAAAGAAACATAGTTGTTTATGCAGGGTACGGGTAACATGGGATTTCACAAGTTTTGGACAATAGTACGAGACATATCTTTTACTTTACTTTTATTATTCGTATTTATGGAAGCTTTTTGATTGGTCAGCGTAACTAGTTGCAGAAATCACATGGTGAAGATTTTCGAAAGTGTAGATGCATATGGCTAGATGTTTAATATGTCAGATTTCATATGTATATCTTTTTATATTTAGATGGTAAGGTGTTTTCGTGTCCATGCATCCCAACAAAGAAAGAAAAGAAATCTACAATAAATACTGGGTTGTCCTACTGATTGATTGGATCCCGTTTATTTATTTAGATATGTCGAGATTACCAACTGATAAAAGATTTGGTAAGATTTTTATATCCTTCATATGTTATACGTGATTTGATGTACATGCAGGTTGCGAGATTTAATAAGGTATTTCAACATCCATTTGGATTCGTAAGAAGTTAAAAATATTACACGGTACCGGACCTTAATAAAAATACCATGACTGACATTTCTAATTTTAATCGTTATTTTGATTACGTTGGAACTGGTTTCAAGATTTAACTCAACCGCAGGGACAACGTATAACATTATAATCAATGTTTTATAATAATTATAATTAAATTATTTCAATCTGTTAATTTATGTGTGTACACCGCGCACGGTCACTAAATAACTACAAATAAATATTTAAATTAATAAAATAATTAAAATATATAACTACAGAAAATACGGGACGTTACATTCCTTCTCCCTTAAAAGAATTTCGTCCCCGAAATTACTAAGGCCAAAAGAATGCTATAACCCATTATCTTCACAAATAAAACTTCAATCCCATTTCCAAAACTAATATGATTGGTTTTAAAACCAATTTATTTCCGACAATAAATTTTCCAAAAAATGTTCAAAAATTTCCTAACACCTTAAATTTTGGAATAATTTTGGCAGCGTCTCCCTTGTACGGACGACGTCTGCAATATTGCAGGTTCAACAAATATATAATCATCGACTCATACGGTCGGAAAAATTCAAAATTCCAATCTCAAAACCCCAAATAAAAACCAAAATTCTATATTTTGCGTAGGCGTACCATTTTCGAGCGTTATTAAGCAATTAGTAGCAAACTCTACTCGAGTGTGTTCAATTATTATACAGCTCTAAACAAACTGGATTCAATCGGCATCCAATCTCTATCCAATTAGATTAAAGATGGATTAACTCCTCTACACCTATTCTTAACTCAGATGAATTTCATCAGTTCCATAATATAGGTTCAACCATTCACATTATCCACTTCAACTATCCAATTCCTATGAGATTTATTAATAACCAATAGCAATTCTATTTTGAATACATCTACATTCAAATTAAATTCATTATACTTGAATTCATTCATTCATGGGTTCTCAACCAATTCTTCACTTATACAATTCAACCACTCAATCTGATTGATTCTCAAACATTCCACTTGAATTCATTGATCTGCATACATTTCTGTTGACTTACGTCAAATTTTTATTTTAATATAAAAATTCACTCATGACTTATATAATTCCTTTAACATAAGCTAAATTAAATATTCTCATCCATATTTGAAGTTATTGATTTATTGGTTCTCAACAAAATCTATTTGCTTTCAAATTTACATCCGAGCAATCATCCATAAAATCCAACGTTTTATTTGGGTTCATTAACTGGAATCTAATTTTATTCTCCCAACATCAATCCAATTTCGTTTCCAATTACAACTCATGAGATTTATTTTAACTCAACATAAGTAAGTATGATATCTGAAATTTCATAAACCATTTTGGATTCCAATTCAAATCAACATCAGTTGATTATAATAATTTAAGAAAATAACTATTTTTAATCTCTTTACAAAATATACTATCAAAATAGTTTAAAAATAATTTGTATTAAATTGCATATACGTGCTCTATATATACACTCAAACTCAATCTAGGGTATTACTAACGCATTCTCTATTGAGTTACGCCACAGAGCCAAGGTTTTCACTAAACCAATTGCTCTGATACCAACTGTAACGATCCGAAAAATTCAACGCTCGAATTTTCAACAATAATACATAACCATGCATTACTTGCCAAAAATCCAAATATCAAATTCCAGATTGTTAATAGAAAGAAGTTAGATGGTGAGAGAAGAAAGAAATAAATATTAGAATAGAATAATAAGAAGATCAGAGTCTCACAGCGGAATGGACAAAATATAACATATCAAATACTTTATACAAAAGAGCTGTATGTATATTACACATCAGAGTATACATTCAGATCAATACAACACACAACGGAAATAAACTAGTACCAATAAATATATGGGTACGTCTTGACTTCAATACCTTCTCTGGAACTCCAACCGAAACCTAACCTGGAAATATACTCGGTTTGACCCGAGCAAATTTGAAGCAAAGAAAAATTCACCCAGATCAGCCTGAAATACTATCAGTGATAAATTCATAACACAAACGAGTTGTTTGACTTTAGAAATCGTTTTGAAAGAAAAGGATAATAGTAAGACCAACCCACACATAAATACGAACGGTTTTAACCTAACTATAACCCAGAACATTTTTAATATATCAGAATCCAGCGATATTATAATAGTGTCTATCAAACCATAACAAATATTCTTCTTGCAGAACACTTGCATCTCATGCTCTACATATTTAATATAAAATCAAAAAAAAAATCGCAAGGCGCTTATTGGGGAATGGATTCCAGTTATGACAAGATATGGGACCACCTTTCGATCAGTATACTCTAGCAGGTATACACTGGGGTTCAACATGAACGTCTTACAACCCGACCCACACATGACCGACCACTCATTTAGCTTGAGTGTATCGAATATATTGTCACCCATTACGGTTTTAAGGGCCCACCGTACATCCGCAGAGATATGAATTTTCTCTAGATCGGTAACAATATACCCTGCTTGGGAATGACCCACCTAGCCATGCTGCCTGCTCGATTTTTGTCATTTCCTGGTTGATGAGGCTTGAGGTCACGTTTAATTTTCCGCCATCATTCACTTTGAATGCCACATCGTCAAATCCATCAAAACACTAATTGACGTCCACAAAAATACCCTAGCGGTTAAGCTAAGAGAAGTGCCCCTCTCCGCCACCAACTATGGTACGTTTGTAAAAATCAACGTATGTGAGTTTTTAGGAAATACTCTGTCAAACATTCGTCCATACAAGTCATCCAGGAATAGGATGAACCGAAGGCACCCTCCTCCCGCATCCTTATATACGAATCACCCCAAGGATCAACAGCGAGTAGCCCTTGCAATCCGTAAATTCCAATCACGATGGAACCACAGTGTATCTCTTTTGTGGGAGCTACCCAGAGATTATAAGTAGTCCTTCTGTTTCATGAAGATCTACGGTTTTCAATGCTCCATCTTTACTTGCTGCAAGTTAGTTTCGATCGCAACATTGGATCGAAGTGGTTTTGGATCTACTTCCCATCCCGATCACTTCGAAACAACACGTCAAAAAGGTCTAATAAATTATTCATTGATAGTCGGGTATTAACTATCAATACTCACAATAACATTGTCAAGTATACTAGCAGCTCAGGATCTTATCATTATTTAAAACCATTCATTTAAACTCTTCCTCGATCTTTAAACCATTTCATTGATTAGTCGATTTCATTTACTTTTCATTTAGAACAAATGCATTTCAAATCATATCATTTCCCATCTTCTAGAAAATGGTGTTGTATATTTAGCCAGTTAATACAAACATAATGATATTTCCAAATGTTTAATTATACATTTGTTTATTTAAAATTCCAATAGTTCAGTTTCAATTCAAATCTTGCAAATAATATTGCAATATTCCTTATGGAAATGATAAACTCATTTCAACTTCCTTTACCATACAAACTAATACTATCCCTCGATAATAGTGAAACCGTTCAAGTTGGGGTATTTTATTTACCTCTCAGACCTTGATCGACGACATTCTTATTTTAGAATAGATAGAAGTCTGTAACTTAAAATCCATATTATTTCAAACATCAGACAAAATATTATTTACTCTTTAAAATATGGTTTTATAAACCGTTTTCTATTTTGGGAAAACTTCGGTCGGTTATAACCATTTTACTCAATTTGTATTTTAAATCATTCTCCAAACCATTCCTTTATCTTTGAATTCTTTTATTATCATTCCATTTATAACTTGGATTAAACTCTTTATTCAAACTATTAAACTTCCTATTGTAAACTAGATCTTTGGATTTTTATAATTAAAATCCCTTCTCGACTTCTTTACCCAAACCCAATAAGTATTTCTTTTTATTCTTGAAATTATCACTTTTTATCTTATTCGAATAATAAAAATATTTACTTTGAACCTACATTAGTTCAAATCACTTTTATAAGTTCTTTTACGGAAGTCGGATTTTTAAAACAAAAATCCATTTAACGTTCCTTTACCAAAATCATTTAACATTCATCTTCTTTGTCTCTTCTAGATTTTCTTTCTATTCAAATCATTTACTTAATTAAATAAAACATCACTTTTCAAATGGATAACTTAGTTTTGATTTCACCTTATAAACCCTATCCAAATATTTGGATTTTTATAATAAAATCTCCTTTGCAAAATCATTACAAATATCCCATTATAACCCGACCATTATCTTAAATGAATCCCATTTAATAATTAATTTCTTTAATTATTATTAAGTAAAATAATTAACTTCATCATTTCCTAAAGTTAAAATGGTTTACTTTTCCATTAACTAGAATATATAAGTTAATCACTTAGTTAGAAAATAACTAGTTACATTAGTTAAACAATCAATTTTAGTATTATTAAATATTTAAGAAATCCTGTTACTTCAAAGTAATTATTTAACAAACCCTTTTCCATTAGATTAATTGGAAATCAATTAATCTAAAAATCAATTTCAACAAAATAGTTGTAATAACCCAGAAATCTGAGTCAATTTAAAATTTTATTTTGCCAATATTGATGAATTTTGGATATTTAAAATGAATTATTTTAAATAATAACGACGAGAAATTTATTTCGAATAGAATTTGAACGTATATATTTATATAGATCGTCGTTAGAATATGAATATTTTATTTTAATTATAAAAGGAATTGAAAGTGGCATGGTAGTTTGAAATTTCGATTTCAGAGTTCAAATGAATGTAAAGGATTCAAAATAAACCGGATTTTGGAGAAACCAAAAATATTAGAATCTATTTGAGAATATATTTCCAACGAATATGAAAAATTGAAATTTCATAACGGGAATAAAAAGTTATGCTCAATTGAAAATTCAGAATAGCCGCTAAAGAATTCTGGCCCTTAAAAATGGAAATTTTTGCAAACGACCTCGGTTTTTGACGAAACCACTTTTGTTGGATCCGTGATGTCAAGTTATTGCTAGGTTCCAAAATTCGTAATTTTTCGAATCAATATGTGGGCGTGGCAAAGGAAAACGCATTTGATCAATTTCAGTTGATTTTAATCAACTGGAAAATGGCTATTTTTCAAACGGTCTCGGAATTGGACAAAATTAGTTTTGTTAGAACCGTATCGTCAATACGAAGCTAGAAAATATTTTTTGGAAATTTTTAGAGTCCGTTTGTGGCCCCGGTAAATTGAAATGTACATTTAAAATTGAATATACTGATTTATATTTTAATTCAAATGGAAACTGATTGAAATGATGGAATTGGCTTATGGAGTATATCCCATTGTGTTCGGAATGGGGGTATTTGGCTAGGGGCGACAATCGTTGGGTTTGATATGGAGTTCGGTGCATGAAGTTTCATTGCAAAGAAATAAAAGGATTAAATATTATTAAAATTTAGTATAAATAAACCTTTCCCTTGCCAAACCTAGTCAACCAAGTTTCCATGGTCAAAATCATAAATCCGCCTCCAAATAAACCAACGGCATCGAGCTTCTCCCCTTTCTCCTCGATTTTCACCAAATGCATGCACCGATTCAATCGGGTTCAATGGGAAAAACCTTCAGACCGTCGTGCTCATCAAGATGATCGGCGGAGATGGTTTTAGGGCTTCGAGGTGGCTGAAATCAAGCCTCAAACAGTGGCGGTTCGTGGGGGATTTTTGGGCTCATCAGAACACCGGAGTTGATGGCGTGACCGACATTGGGGGTAGCTCGTGGATGCGATCAGAGTGGTGCAGGCTGATGAGGGTCCGGCCCCTTTTGTGGCATGCCGTTTGAGGTGGACAAAGTGAGCAAATGGGTTTATTGCAGGTCCAGAAGCTTTGAACGTGGTAGATAAGTGGTATACCCTTAATTTTTGTAAAATATATTAGTTAATTATAGTTAGTTAATTAATGTGTTTATATATATATATATATATATATATAGAAAACTTTGTTTTATGATTGTAATTTTTTTAGGAAATAGTCTAAATAAAATTTAAAATACCATTGTTTTAAAATAAAAATAGAACTGTTTCGAAATAAAAATATACATTGTTTGAAAAGTATAAAAATATCATTGTTTGAAAAATATAAAATACTTTGATTTGAAAATATAAAATACTTTGATTTGAAAGTGTACAATACTTTGTTTTGAAGATATAAGAACATAGAATAGAATACAAATATGGCTTTTAAAATATATATAGAATAGTATAAAAAGAAATTAGCATTGATTTAAAAATAGGATTTTTAAATAGAACTGGTGTTATTAAAAATATGATTTTTAATATATACTTCGTGAAACAGGTGGCGATGGATCAGACTGAAATCAAAACGAAATCCAAACCGTTCAGATATAAAGAATGGCGGAGTGGATCCCAAAGGTGAGAACTCCTCACTTTTAATTTAATTTCTAGTTGAAATATATACTAGGATGCTGACGGTGCTTAGCAGCATCCGACACCCGTTGTCTACAGACCATGGATGACTTGTTTGTTTGATTGCTGTGTTGTGAAATTTGATTGTGTGATGTGGAATGAAATAAAATATTTTATAGTGGAAAATATTTTATAGTTAAAAATATGATTTTTAATGTGTATGTAAAATAAATATTTATAAACAAATCGGACGATTTGTTTATATACACTGATTTGACTAATATTGATTAGGACGATAAATTTTACACATCGCCCAACTGCACAAATAAAAATCTGTGTTTGTTGATTTGAAACCCCATACGGGTATTGGGATGATATTTGACGTACACTAATGCCGATTGTCCAGTTGTGTGTCAATCGATGGGTTGACAAACTGTGTAAGCGTTAATTATTGATATTTAATGCTTATCCAGTTGTGTGCCGCACTCTAGATGATAGTTGATTATTTATCGTTGCTATTATATACATGTGTTGGTTGAATCCATATAATTAATATTATATGGTTATTGATTGGGCCTCATTCTAATTTGGAAAATAAAGAATATTATACAAATATAAATTCATGTGTTGAATAGAATATAAATTCATGTGTTGAATAAAAGCCATATTGACTAGATTGACGCCATTTTGACGTGAATGATATTTATATTGATTTTATTCATTTTTATAATGAATATAGAAAAGAAAGTGATTTCAAAATATAACGTTTTGAAAATATTATCATTTGTATATCGATGATATGGAATATTCAATTTTGATTCGAAATTGAATATGAAGTTAAAATCGTTTCGAAAACGAATTTAAAACGATTTATAAAATACGTTTTGAAAGGAAATCAACGAAATATATATAATACATATTTATATATATATTATATATATATAATGGCCTGAATAGAATGCGCCGTGCCGCGGCAGTTCGCGAATTTCGACCATTGAATTCGAATGGATATTACGAAAGATCCGACCGTCGGATTCTCCTAAAACCAGAACCGTTGGGTTTGTATCGAAAAGAGCTTTCTAAAGAATATTAGAGATTTGAAATCTAATGGTTGGATTTGGAATTATGTCCAAATCAAATTTGGAAAAGGTCGTTGTAAGTGTAGTTCGATGGCCGTTGATGGAATTCGACTGTTAGGGCCTTGATAAAATTATTAAAAATAGTAATAATTTGTGTAAAATCATAAGAAATGATTTGTGAAGAATTGAGATGAAAAATTCCAAATTTGAAAAGATAAAAATAGATTTGTATCGAAATGAACTAGTTTTGAACTAGAATAATAATTTATTTATTTTTAAATAAATAAATCGGATTTGAAAGGGTTTTAAAACTAACCAGAAGTTTCAATAATTGAATTGGAATGGAATGTGATTTTGGGTTTATAGTGAACCGTGTTTTAAATGGCATTGGTTCTTTAACCCAGATAAAGACAGGATATTGAATTTTGGGAAGATTAAAACTAAGTGGAGTTTTAATGAATCTTTAATTAGATTGAAGTAATCGAGAATAGGGTATCACCAGTTTTGCTCCAGGCGATAGTTAAATCTTTAATTAGATTTGAACGTGAAATGGTAATTGAATTTACTAATAACACCATGAGTATGACCAGTTTTACTTCATGGGATGAATAGGTTGGGATTGGGAAATAAAATAAATGATTACTTCGGTGTGGTTCACTAATCCCGACTAGTTTGAATTGATATTCAAAAGAAGATTAAAGAATAAATTTAAAGGATCTATCTTTGATAGAATTAATGGGAACCTTTCCCAAGGTGTAAGAATATTTGAATAAAAGAATATTCTGAATTGAAATGAAGCGCATTTTGTGTTTGTGTAACACTTGTTTATTATATATGCGAGTTAGTCAGAAAGACCGGGTTTATCCCATTCTGAATAACTGATTCGACGTGGTGTCGAGGATGAAGACGGTGGTCGAGGACCGGAGGTCTTCACATCGTTTGGGTGATTACTGATGATCTTGATTGGGCTGTACAACCGAGAGGAGGGAATCAGTTGGTGATCGTCCAGACGTACTTGGAGATCGATGGATATGCAAGGTGTAAGGAGCCTCCGGTTTCGTTCAGACCCAGAACGGACTTGTAAATGGACTGTTTGTCTGACATTGGATTTTATTCTGTATGATTGATTTCTATTAAAAATATATCTGCTTGGAGGTGGATAATTTATTCTCTTACTTAACGCCCTTCTTTGAGACGTACGAGCTCAGAGGTTATATGTTGATGGATATCAAACGCATGGAGTGAATTGCCTGTGTGGCATGCCTAAGTGGCAATATGATCAAGGCTTCTATTGAAAAGCAGAGTCTTGTGGTTGATGATCAAAGCACGACCTGTGTGGCATAGCTTTGTGTAGTATTGATTCGCGAGCCTCACACCCCGGTTGTGAACCAAAAACGGGAGAGGACTTCAGAGAGGGCATGCGTTTCCTTCTAGCTAGAAGTGGCGTCAGTGTTTTTACATGCCCTGACGAGTTTGACTTATGTGGTTGTTGCTGTTGCGAGGCGCCTCAGATATATCAGTGACTATGTGGAGCCGATGGAGTCAGTGGACTCAATGACACCCCGTAGGGTGGGGAAGCGCAGTGTTCAGGCATTATAATACACATCGGTGGACCGGCCCTGATGATCCAAGGGCCAGTTGCGGCTGTTCCTGAGACACGGGCTAGAGCGTCTCGAATTCAGTAGAGGACGATCCCTCGCCTTGGTTTACATATGGAAATCCAACTTCTAATACGTGACTTTGCGGTTTTGATTGTAGAGCTTAATATGGAGACATAGTGGGATGGGGCACTTATGCCGTCTATGATTGATACTTATGATTGAAATTGTTTTGATACTATGCACTTACAGTAATAATAAAAGATGAAATTTAGCATATCAAGCATTCTTTAGCAATTATAAGGTAAAACCCTATCCTCCGGCTTGTGTTGCATTGTGTGATGGGACATGGGTCTTTTAATAGCTTCATTGTTCTTTATTTAGCATTATGATGTTGTTTTATGCACTGGTATTCTTGGGAGGAAACTCGTTCCGTGTTATACGGTGTGGTCCCTTGATTTACCTAACTTTAAAGTAAAGTTTTAAATAACTGTTTTAGTTCTCACACCAGTCACATGACTGACCTGGAGTTTATTGTTTTAACTTAAACTCTGGGTGACCTCATTTTCCGCATGGGCAGCTGGTAGTTTTGGTTTTGCAGATTTATATTCACAGGAACCTGATTTACAACTGAAGCGATATTCGGAAAGCACTGTATCCGTGTATTACTTCTAGTTGTGTATTGTATTATTTTCCGCTGCAGTAATGTAATTTAAATCTCTGATATTTTCTGTGTAATATTTATTCATACTTTATAATATTCTTGTATTCTGATGGAATTGTTGAAATAAGCAATGAAATGATCTTTTGTTTGCGTTCCGGTTTGTCTTGTCCTCCAAGTATCCGCTCTTTCCTTACCGGGGAAGTTACGGGTCTTTACAGTTGGTATCAGAGCTTTGGTTTACAGAGCTCGGAGAACAAGGCATATTAGAACCAAACGAAAGAATTCATCAGAAATTGGATTAGTAATATCCAATGGGAATGACTCGTTAGAGACAGGATCAGTAGTATCCTAGAACGAGTGTAAAGAGTGTTGTTTTGAAAAATAAAAGTGAAAACAAGTTTTGTTTTGAAAATTTAACTCAGTTATTCATATTTGAATATCTATTTGTATTGATTTGGACAATACAGTATATAAAGATTTGGCATATGCGTCTGATCCGCGTGTATTTGAAGTTTTAATATACTGGATAGATATAGAATTACACTCTAGCCACTCGGGGATAATTCTGATGATGTCCGGACATCATTAGTATTTATGTTCGTGTTTCGAAGGTGGGATTTCTATATGATTCCAATTGACTGGTGTGAGAACCAAAATTAGATAGGGCTTATTGTTGTGATTTGGCATCAAAAATCTGATTTTTGGACTATATATCAAAGTTATGTGATTGAAAAGATAATCAACTAATTGATTGCTGCTTTTGTTGTTTGATTATTGTTTGAATTTATTAAATGTTGAACCTTTAGCCAAATTATATCAAATGTTGGACTGAATTGAAAATTGTTTGAAATTGCATGCATATACATGTACTTACATTGAACAGGTCATAGCAAGGAGGCTAGAGAAGAGAAATAAAATTGTTTGCCCGACAAATAGGTACATGTTTACTAATTTCTTGGGTTTGGATGATTTTATGAGCCGATTGGCTAGCCGCTTGGCTGTTTTTTTTCTTTTTGGACTGATGAGGGCCATGGGAGGCTATTTGAAATATCCCGAAGTCCCCAGTGCAGGGGAGGTTATGGCGAATTTTTTTGAAAATTTAGGGTATTGGCCAAATTTTTGAAAAATTTGAAAAGTTCTTAGAAATTGAATAGTTAAAGAACTTAGGCCGTAAAGAAAATAATAAAAGTTGAGTTGATTAGTTAAACAACTTTCGGCTTCGTTCCTTTTCGGGGACGAAAAGTTTTAAGTATGGGAGATTGTAATAACCCAGAAATCTGAGCCAAATTAAAATTTATATTTTGGCAATTTTGATGAATTTTGGATATTTAAAATGAATTATTTTAAATAATAACAACGAGAAATTTATTTCGTATAGAATTTGAACGTGTATATTTATATAGATCGTCATTAGAATATAAATATTTTATTTTAATTATAAAAGGAATTGAAAGTGGCGCGGTAGTTTGAAATTTCGATTTCAAAGTTCAAATGAATGTAAAGGATTCAAAATAAACCAGATTTTGGCGAAACAAAAAATATTAGAATCTTTTTGAGAATATCTTTCCAACGAATCTGAAAAATTGAAATTTCATAACGGGAATAAAAAGTTATGCCTAGTTGAAAATTCAGAATAGTCGCTATGGAATTCTGGCCCATAAAAATGGAAATTTTGCAAACGACCTCGGTTTTTGACGAAACCACTTTTGTTGGATCTGCGATGTCAAGTTATTGCTAGGTTCCAAAATTCGTAATTTTTGGAATCAATATGTGGGCGTGGCAAAGGAAAACACGTTTGACTAGTTTCAGTTGATTTTAATCGATTGGAAAATGACCATTTTTCAAATGGTCTCGGAATTGGATGAAATTAGTTTTGTTAGAACCGTATCTTCAACACGAAGCTAGAAAATATTTTTCGGAAATTTTTAGAGTCCGTATGCGGCCTCGGTAAATTGAAATGTACGTTTAAAATTGAATATACTAGTTTGTATTTTAATTTAAATGGAAACTAATCAAAACGATGGAATTAGCTTACGGGACATATCCCATTGTGTTCGCAATGGGGTATTTGGCTAGGGGCGATAGTCGTTGGGTTTGATATGGAGTTCGGTGCATGAAGTTTCATTGAAAAGAAATAAAAGGATTAAATATTATTAAAATTTAGTATAAATAAACCTTTCCCTTGCCAAACCCTAGTCAACCAAGTTTCCACGGTCAAAATCATAAACCCGCCTCCAAATAAACCGAAGGCATCAAGCTTTTCCCCTTTCTCCTCGATTTTCACCAAATGCATGCACCGATTCAATCGGGTTTAATGGGAAAAAGCTTCAGCCCGTCGTGCTCTTCAAGATGATCGGCGGAGATGGAGTTTAGGGCTTCGAAGTGGCTGAAATCAAGCCTCAAACAGCGGCGGTTCGTGGGGGGTTTTTGGGCTCGTCGGAACACCGGAGTTGATGGCGTGGCCGACGTTGGGGGTAGCTCGTGGAGGCGATCAGAGTGGTGCAGGCTGATGAGGGTCCGGCCCCTTCTGTGGCATGCCGTTCGAGGTAGACAAAGTGAGCAAATGGGTTTCTTGCAGGTCCAAACGCTTTGAACGTGGAAGATAAGTGGTATACCCTTAATTTTTGTAAAATATATTAGTTAATTATAGTTAGTTAATTAACGTGTTTATATATATATATATATATATATATATATATAGAAAACTTTGTTTTATAATTGTAATTTTTATTAGGAAATAGTCTAAATAAAATTTAAAATACCATTGATTTAAAATAAAAATAGAATTGTTTCGAAATAAAAATATACATTGTTTGAAAAGTATAAAAACATCATTGTTTGAAAAATATAAAATACTTTGATTTGAAAATATAAAATACTTTGATTTGAAAGTATACAATAGTTTGTTTTGAAAATATAAATACATAAAACAGAATAAAAATATGGCTTTTAAAATATATATAGAATAGTATAAAAAGAAATTAGCATTGGTTTTTAAAAATAGGATTTTTAAATAGAACTGGCATTATTAAAAATATGTTTTTTAATATAAACTTCGTGAAACAGATGGCGATGGATCAAACTGAAATCAAAACGAAATCCAAACCCTTCAGATATAAAGAATGGCGGAGTGGATCCTAAAGGTGAGAACTCCTCACTTTTAATTTAATTTATAGTTGAAATATATACTAGGATGCTGATGGTGCTTAGCAGCACCCGACACCCATCGTCCACAGACCATTGATGACTTGTTTGTTTGATTGCTGTGTTGTGAAATTTGATTGTGTGATGTGGAATGAAATAAAATATTTTATAGTGGAAAATATTTTATAGTTAAAAATATGATTTTTAACGTGTATATAAAATATATATTTATAAACAAATCGGACGATTTGTTTATATACACTAATTTGACTAATATTGATTGGGACGATAAATTTTACACATCGCCCAACTGCACAAATAAAAATATGTGTTTGTTGATTTGAAACCCCACACGGGTAATGGGATGATATTTGACGTACACTAATCCCGATTGTTTAGTTGTATGTCAATCGATGGGTTGACTGACTATGTAAGCGTTAATTATTGATATTTAATGCTTATGCAGTTGTGTGGTGCACTCTGGATGATAATTGATTATTTATCGTTGCTATTATATACATGTGTTGGTTGGAATCGATATAATTAACATTATATGGTAATTGATTGGGCCTCATTCAAATTTGGAAAATAATGAATATTATAAAAATATAAATTCATGTGTTGAATAGAATATAAATTCATGTGTTGAATAAAAGCCGTGTTGACTAGATTGGCGCCATTTTGACAGGAACGATATTTATATCGATTTTATTCATTTTTATAATGAATATAGAAAAGAAAGTGATTTCAAAATATAACGTTTTGAAAATATTATCATTTGTATATCGATGATGTGGAATATTCAATTTTGATTCGAAATTGAATATGAAGTTGAAATCGTTTCGAAAACGAATTTAAAATGATTTATAAAATACGTTTTGAAAGGAAATCGACGAAATATAATATATATATATATATATATATATATATATTATAATGGCCTGAATAGAACGCGCCACGCCACGGCAGTTCGCGAATTTCGACCATTGACTTCGAATGGATATTACGGGAGATCCGACCGTCGGATTCTCCTAAAACTGGAGCCGTTGGGTTCGTATCGAAAAGTGCTTTCTAACGAATATTAGAGATTTGAAATCTAATAGTTGGATTTGGAATTATATCCAAATCAAATTTGGTAAAGGTCGCTGTAAGTGCAGTTCGATGGCCGTTGATGGAATTCGACAGTACGGGCCTTGATAAAATTATTAAAAATAGTAATAATTTGTGTAAAATCATAAGAAATGATTTGTGAAGAATTGAGATGAAAAATTCCAAATTTGAAAAGATAAAATAGTTTTGTATCGAAACGAACTAGTTTTGAACTAGAATAATAATTTATTTATTTTTAAATAATTAAATTGGATTTGAAAGGGTTTTAAAAGTAACCAGAAGTTTCAATAATTGAATTGGAATGGAATGTGATTTTGGGTTTATAGTGAACCCTGTTTTAAATGGCATTGGTTCTTTAACCCAGTTAAAGACAGGATACTGATTTTTGGGAAGATTAAAACTAAGTGGAGTTTTAATGAATCTTTAATTAGATTGAAGTAATCGAGAATGGGGTATCACCAGGTTTGCTCCAGGCGATAGTTAAATCTTTAATTAGATTTGAACATGAAATTGTAATTCAATTTACCGATAACACCGTGGTGTTAGATATGAAGTATGACCAGTTTCACTTCATGGGATGAATAGGTTGGGAATGGGAAATAAAATAAATGATTACTTCGGTGTGGTTCGCTAATCCCGACTAGTTTGAATTGATATTCAAAAGAAGATTAAAGAATAAATTTAAAGGATTTATCTTTGATAGAATTAACGGGAACCTTTCCCAAGGTGTAAGAATATTTGAATAAAAGAATATTCTGAATTGGAATGAGGCGTATGTTGTGTTTGTGTAACACTTGTTTATTATATACACGAGTTATTCAGAAAGACCAGGTTTACCCCATTCTGAATAACCGATTCGATGTGGTGTCGAGGATGAAGACGGTGGTCGAAGACGGGAGGTCTTCACATCATTTGGGTGATTACTGATGATCTTGATTGGGCTGTACACCCGAGAGGAGGGAATCAGTTGGTGATCGTCCAGACGTACTTGGAGATCGATGGATATGCGAGGTACAAGGTGCCTCCGGTTTCGTTCAGACCCGGAACAGACTTGTAGATGGACTGTGTGTCTGACATTGGATTTTATTCTATGTGATTGATTTCTATTAAATATATATCTGTGTGGCGGCGGAGAATTTATTCTCTTGCTTAACGCCCTTCTCTGAGACGTACGAGCTCAGAGGTTATATATTGATGAATATCAAAATCATGGAGTGAATTGCCTGTGTGGCAAGCCTAAGTGGCAATATGATCAAGGCTTCTGTTGAAAAGAAGAGTCTTGTGGTTGATGATCAAAGCACGGCCTGTGTGGCATAGCTTTGTGTAGCATTGATTCATGAGCCTCACACCCCGGTTGTGAACCAGAAACGGGGAGGACTTCAGGGAGGGCATTCGTTTCCTTCTAGCTAGAAGTAGCGTCAGTGGTTTTACACGCCCTGACGAGTTTGACTTGTGGTTGTTGCTGTTGCGAGGCGCCTCGGATATATCGGTGAATATGTGGAGCCGATGGAGTCAGTGGACTCATTGACACCCCATAGGGTGGGGAAACGCAGTGTTTAGGCATTATAATACACGTCGGTGGACCGGCCCTGATGATCCAAGGGGCAGTTGCGACTGTTCCTGAGACACGGGCTAGAGCATCTCGAATTCGGTAGAGGACGATCCCTCGCCTTGGTTCACAGATGGAAATCCAACTTCCAATACGTGACTTTGCATTTTTTGATTGTAGAGCCTAGTATGGCGACATAGTGGGATGGGGCACTTATGTTGTCTACGATTGATACTTATGATTGAAATTGTTTTGATACTATGCACTTATAGTAATAATAAAAGATGAAATTTAGCGTATCAAGCATTCTTTGGCTATTATAAGGTAAAACCCTATCCTCCGGCTTGTGTTGCATTGTGTGATGGGACCTGGGTCTTACAATTGCTTCATCGTTCTTTATTTAGCATTGCGCTGTTGTTTTATGCACCGGTATTCTTGGGAGAAAACCCATTCTGCGTTATACGGCGTGGTCCCTTGATTTACCTAACTTTAAAGTAAAGTTTTAAATAATTGTTTTAGTTCTCACACCAGTCACATGACTGACCTGGAGTTTATTTATTTAACCTAAACTCTGGGTGCCCTCATTTTCCGCACGGGCAGCTGGTAGTTTTGGTTTTGCAGATTTATATTCACAGGATCCTGATTTACAACTGAAGCGATATTCGGAAAGCTCTGTATCCATGTATTACTTCCTGTTGTGTATTGTATTGTTTTCCGCTGTAGTAATGTAATTTTAATCTTTGATATTTTTTGTGTAATATTTATTCATACTCTGTAATATTCTTGTATTCTGATGGAATTGTTGTAATAAGCAATGAAATGTTCTTCTGTTTGCGTTCCGATTTGTCTTATCCTCCAAGTGTCCGCTTTTTCCTCACTGGGGATGTTACGGGTCTTTACAACAATTGACTTCGGCTTCAAACCGTTAGTTAATTTGGTTAACTGATTCCATTAAACTCTTCCTCATAGATTAATATAATTAATGTAACTAAGTTGTTTCTTATAAATAATTATTCCACTTGATTAACCAGTGGATTAATTACGTCTTTATCTTGCTTATAAAACCCGATTTAATGTAAATTTCTTATGATAAAAAATCATTTTATAATACTTACAAAACAATTTATAATTATCGATTTATTTTCAAAACTCCATTTTATAAATTATAATAGACAAATCTCACTTCAGTTATAAAAATACATTTTTATAGCTTAACTACGTCAATTCACCTGACGGCAAATCAACGACTGAGTTACAAGTGTGTTCCAGGCCATTTGCTACCAATTCCTAAATCGATACCGTATATCAATTAAAAATACTACAACGTTGAATTTCAATTCAAAGTCAACATCCAAACAATTTTTCAGTGTCATTTGGGTTCAGTCAGTGCATATACAAATAAGATAAAAAAACAAACAACACGTATAATATTTGAGGAATCCGGTTGGATTCCTCCAACCTGTTCTTCTCTGCATAATAACATTTAATAATAACATCTGAAATATATACTTTAATCTAATCAACCAATTCGACATAAATAATGTTGGCAACCAATAAACAACCAATAATCAACCAAGCAACCAATCAACCAAAGTTTATACTAGCAATGATAAAGTATAACTATATGAATTTAATCACATCACAGTATTTCAGAAGATGTGAGAATTAACTGACCTTGTTTTCGATTCGATTCCAACGTTACTTAATTTAATTTTAAATAGATGTTTAAAATCAAATGAATCTCGAAACTGTTTCCAACTCAGCTTAGTATCGTAGTATTTTCCATTGCAATTTCAACGTTCCTGATTTCGTCAAATTCTGGAAACATATATACACGTTATAAACATTGTACGCTCACGGATTAAATAATGATTCCTTATTTATAAATTAATTAATTAATTATAGTTTTATTTACTTTGATCAAATATTCCTCCAGTCCCATAACTTCTGCCTCGCTTTCAAACCTCATCAGTTCACTGTGCTTGCGAAAATGAAATGACTACTCTGTTCTACCCATTCACGTTGACTGCTAAATCCCGTTCCTGTATGTTATAACGCATATTATTGTTGAAATCAAAAATTGGTTCAACACCCAAAAAGAAGAGTTTTGTAGAGAATAAGTGAAGATTAACAATTATAAACAATACGTATAAAATGAGAAGGGATCACACACAAATTTATAGTGGTTCGGCGTTAATGAGCCTACATCCATTTTATAATCTTTATATATGATTTCAACTATCAATTATAATGATTCTCTCCTTTTTTCTTACGTCCTCTCCTTATGAACTAGAACAGAAGTATTTATAGGTGACATGATACTTGGCCGTTATCAACACGTGTCATCGGATCCAGAAGAAAAGTTGCAGCTGAATGAATCAGTATCCGCTGAAGAATTGGTATCCCATCCCAAAAAGCTTGGTGTGGATTGGTATGCGATTCATCTTCCTTGGGTAATTTGAATGAAAAAGATCTGGAACGAGCTATTCATTAGGCTAGCTTTTCGGACTCCAGGTGAACACATCATAGTTGGTCTGGCTTGGTCATCTCGAGTTCCTCTTGGGCCGCACCTAATGGATGAAGCGAACTGGAATGTTGGGCTTCACTGATATATTCAGTTCGAGTGCCTTGGGTATGAATCTACCACGTTATCATGCCTTGATGGGAAGTCCAAAAGGCCCATCAACACTTTGCCCCCAAAGTATGGTTTGTTTAATACGAAGCATACTTTGTTGTAGTGTATCCTAAACCAAATTGTACGCATCACGTGTTCCACTGGTTGCTTTGACTCTTATTCGATAGACCTTGCAAATTGCATCGAATCCCATCAATCGCTTCAAAATTATAGACGAGTTCATATAATGATGACACCTTCCTATCTTCTCGTCTTATCGGCTGGTCCCTAACTCTCCAACTTCTTCACATGTCATCTAGGTCCAATCATATTAGTCGAATTTGAATAGCCACTCTTTCTCTCATTATAAAAGTAAAATCTCCTTTACCCTTTTCTTTTTACTTTTTACCATTGTAGGGGTTAATTTGCTGTTCCAAAAGAAAGATGATTGGCAATCAGCATCTTCTTCTAAGATCATCTTTTTCAGGTATGAAACGTTTCCCATGTCGAAACACCATTCTTGCACGGGACATTCCTTTTCTTTATCATAGTCTGAGGTTTACCTTGACCCAATCGACGAAGGTCTTCTGCTTCAGATCGCCAGAGTCAGCGGTGGTGCGGTCTTCCAAGGTGAAACCACCATCTTTCGGGTAAGACTTGCTGATGTCGAATCCCTAATCCGGATGGCATCGCAGATGGAAAAGGGATTCCTCGCCTTCCTTAAGCATTATGTGTATCAGGGTGTCTTTAAACCCTAAGGCACGTGATAGTGCGATGAAAGGGTGCCAACTTTCGTATAACTTGGGTCATATCATTTGCAATTCATCTTTTACCGGGGCTACGTCTGTAAAAAATCCTGACCCTTTTTCTTCTTCTGCACCCCTCCTCCCTCCCCCCCTTTTTTTACAAGTTCTTTGCATATCAGTGGTCAGAACACATGGCACTCGTAAACAAGGGCCCAGCGAGGAAATACTTTTTTCCATTAGAGTGGATAGTTCTTCAGAGTCATCGGGTCAGTCAGATCCCATTTTTAACAACGATCCTTGAAGTCAGTCAATGGACCCGTTACCTATTCCCTCGATAGCAGTCGAGCTAAACAAAGCGATACCCATTCCCATGGAACCTGACATGCTTTCAGGTGCGGTGATTTTAAGGGACCCTCCAGAAGCAGAAAGATCCAACATTACTCTTAAACGACTACAACATTAACAGCAAAGCACAACATTCCTTTCGACGATGTCCTCGTCCCTAAGAAAACTGATAGGCCCAATTATCCCCCGGAGGGCTATATGGAAATCTCTCTCCTGATGTGCAACGTAGGGGCCATTCCCCCTTTCCCTCTTTCATTGTTGACTTTTTATGTCAGATGAATTTGGCTTTGATGCAGTTTCACCCGATGGCCTACGGCAATTTGCTGTCTACCTGTTAATTGTATATGAAGTATCTGGGTTATACTCCGACCTTCGATGATCTATCCTTTCTTTTTAATTTCAAACATAATGAGAAACCGTCCCCTTCTCTGCTTTACTTTGAAGTTGTTCGGGGCTTGAAGATTATCGAAGGAGTTCCAAGCAAGGCGGGCGATCCTAAGCGAGACTGGCTTTGGATTAAGCAACAACCGGGGTGCGCTCGATACTGGCTTAAGTGTGGTGAGTTCCTATCTTTCTTTATATAACCCTTTCCATTAGAATTCCTCCTGTTGATTACCCCATCTTTTTATGTATAAAGGATGAGCCAGCGAAGCCTGAGGAGGAAGTATTTAAAGAACGTCACAGACGATTGATCGAGTTGAGAGAGAAGCAACGCCGGTTTTGGAAATGCCCGACTAATGAAAACTTACACTAATATGCTTTTCTTGACCGAAGTAGGACGATGGGCTCAACAAAATAAGGATCTGACCTTGCAGCACCAGTCCAAGATGAGGTGCCCTAAGTCAAAAAGAAGCTGGGAGATGACAAAGTGATTCATTCGACCGAAGGATCCTCTACCCATCCCTTGTCTGGGAAGAAAGAGAAATTCGGTCCAAAAAAACCTGCTTTCAAAAGGCGGGTTCGAGATGTCGGGCACCGAGAAGCCGATCGGGATGAGGTCAGATGTTGACAAAGAGAGAAGGTTCCTACCAAGAGAGCTCTCAAGGGGGTGCAAGGAGAACCTAATGAAGAAAAACCCACTGGAGCTCACCCAAAAGACTCGGAGATCGAGAGAAATTCTCCTTCGGTCTATGATTTACAGGAGGGGTGTGGCGCATCCCCTCTTCCAGGGTTGGAAAATTTACAGATGCCTGATATTATTCTCTCGCCATAAATCTTAGATCCAAATCGATACTTTGCTAATCAATCTGAGGGAATGTCCTTCCCAGACAGACATAAAGGCATTAAAGGTATGATTTTACCATTGGTATCATGTTGATCGCATGTCACAACATCATATTCTTCACATAAAAACTAAAAATAGCCCATCTTCTTTACTTTCTCTGTAGGCATTAATGAAGAGTTTTATGGGGACCTGTTCGCCTCCTTCCCGATGGACCTTGGGCTGGATGAGTCCACCTTGTCGCGCACTAAAAGAGAAGGCAATGACAAAGACGATAATAGTAGGAGGAAGGATGGAATGGAGGTAGAGGATGCGAGGAGAGACTAAGGCAATGAGAGAGAGGAAGGAGGAAAAGAGAAGGATGGAGAGAGAAAGAACGAAGGAAAGGGCGAAATGCCCAAGGATTAGGACGGGCAGAGGAAGAAACACTTAAGAAAACATGGTCGAGTATTGGGAGATACATAGGAGTTGGGAAACATCCCCAAGAAAAGGAATGTGGATAAGTCCCCAAGTCCAAAAAGGGAGAAGGAGTCGAGCTTTCTCGAACAACATTACATCGCTCCAGTCCTGCGGTCGGAACTTCTTCCCCCGACCGACTCAAAGATTTGGAACGAGATTTCCTCGACCTCATCTTTTCAGAAATTGAGCCAGCCCTCGAGATACAACCATTGACCCATAGCTTTTTGCTCCACATGCGTAATAACCTTGAGTATGTTCTTTCTCAATACGACGCCATGCGCGAGTACGCCAAGCAAGTGAGTGGAGCATTGAAGGAAAAGTTAGTCGAAATTGTTGGTTTAAAAAGAGACATCGATAGTGGCAAAAGAACCTTTGGGTTTCTAGAAAAGAAAATCAAAGACCAGGAGTTACAGGCAGCGACTGACAAAAAAAGGCATAGGAGAGAGGTTGAGGACTTGAGCACTAGGGTCCAACAGAAAGGCCAGGAGTGTGATTCAATGAAGGGGGAGATTGAATCGTTGAATAGGGGCAAGGCTCAACACGACCTTGAAATTCAAAATCTAAGTCCGGGCTAGCTAAAAATCAGGCTGAAGAAAATGCAGCTGCAGCAATCGAGTCTGCTAACAATTTGAAACTTCAACATGACATGGATATCGAGACCATTAAGGCCGAGCATGCCCGGGAGAAAGTTGAACTAAAAAAAGGGGCATGCTCGCTAGATTCTTTGGTTTGTGCGCGCTTCCTCCATTAAGGGATTTGTCTTGGATGCTAGGATACTCTAGATCATTAGTTGACATATGGAAGGTAGTCATATGGGAAGAGAAGAAAGAGGCACAGGGTCATCAAGTGGATGAGGCGTCGCTGATGACCCATATTTTGAATGATAGAGAACGAGCTATCGTGGCGGAGGCACAAAGTTAGGAAAAGAAAAATGGAAGAGCCGGAACGCCGCAGGGAGAAGGAAAAATCGATTCCCGAAGTCGAGGTAGGTGGCAGTCATCTTATAGCTACCATATCCTCCGCACATGTGGTTATGGGAAAGGGTTCATCATCTTCCTTTCCATCCGATCCAGTCAAGGTCACAGAAAGGCAGGTGACGGGCTCAAATGTCAGAGGTAAACTTTTGTATCGAATCTGAACCCACCATCTTATCCTGAATTGTGTGCATTTCGTTTCTTCTGTAGGAGTCTCGTTAGTGGTTGAGAATGCAGGTGAAGGACCTACTGTCGAAGAAAAAGGCAACACTGACGAAACAAACAAGACTGTGGGAGAAGAGAGGATTGATTTGGTACCTTCCGAAGAGAGGGACGTCGAGATCATTGGAGAGTCCAAAAGAGAAGATCACCCATCCATGGCGGAAATAAAAGACCGGAAAGACAAGGAAATTTCTTCTATGAAACCCGAGCCTATGGAAGATTCTCGGAATATCAAACCTCCCCAGGCCATTCCTCCAACCATTCTCTTGTCAGTCCCAACTCTCGTTGTTCCCATCAACCCGCAGGTTTCTGTCTCAACTTCTGGTTCTTTTGGGAGCACACTTGGAGGGTCGAGACGTAGGATGAACACTGAAGAGATGCAGGAGATGATTAGGCAAAAAGAGTTGGCTGAGATGATGGAACAAGGACTGATGCCGCCTCCTTTTTAGAAATTTCCTTCCTTTGTAATTATTAAACGATATATCGCCAATGATGTCGTCAGATTGGTACCTGTCATGCAGTAGTATTTTGTGATGATGTCAGGGTATTTTAAATGGAAATCTACTTATTTTGCTAATGCTTGTAATGTGTGTGTATTAAGAATGTCATATGAATTTCCTGTTTCGTTTTGCTTTAAATGTTAAGGATGAATCACACTTTTCCCTTGTCGGGTGTGCTGATTATTTCTTTTACCCCCATTGTTGGGGTAGGTGTTTGAATAACAACCTCCTCTGCCGAACTCAAGCAGACCCTATGTTGATCAAGGATTGGATGCAATCGAGAAGGAGCGCCTCTAGGCTTTTATACTTATCCTTTAGTCATTAAAGGGAAAAGTTTTATTTTTTGAGCGGTCTTTTGTCGGGGTGCACCATTCACGCTCTTTTGTCACTTATACTCATCCTCAAGTCAATGAGTTTGGGAGTTGAGTCCTGATAGTCGATCAGTATGTTTGGATGGGAGTCGACTTTACCCTTGAGTTATCCAAAGTAGAAGTCATAAACCTAGTCAGTCGGTTGATGGGGTCGAGCTCTCATTCCTTCGGTCGAGCTATCTTGCTCTTTCTCTGTCCGTTTTATCAAAGCGTCAAAGCATGATCTATAGTCGTTCGAGCATAACCGTTAGCTTTTACAATAATATCAAAACAGAGCAAGAATGGAGACTCTTATTCATAAGGCAATGCGACTAATGAAAGGCCAATTGTTACAATGCTAAAAACAAACTAACAAACCAATTGCTAAAAGAAATAAAATAAACACTAGAAAATAATTTTTAAGAGAGGTAAGGTCGCAAATGCTCCGCATTCCACGCTCTTTGAAATGGATCTCCATCCAAAGTTGTTAGTCTGAAACTTCCGTTATCGAGCTTTCTTTGAATGACGTTGGGTCCTTACCACTTCGGGCCCATGTGGACGGGGACCGGGAAGACTCGTTTCAGAACTAAATCTCGTACTTCGAAGGTCTTTGGTCAGACTTTCTTGTTGTAATCCGAGCAGTTTTCTTGTGGGACACGGCATGAATATTTGCCTCTTCTCTTTTCCCATTGATCATGTCTAATGATGTCAGGAGAAGCACCTTGTTAGACAAGGGATCGTAGTAGGTCGTCCGATGGGTCGGGACTTCAAGCTCTATCGGGAGAACTGCTTCAGAACCGTACGACAAGGCAAAGGGAGTATGTCCTATAGCTGTTTTATGGGTAGTACGATATGCCCATAATGCCAGAGGCAATTCGTCGACCCATTTTCCTTTGGCATGCTCCAGCCGTTTCTTCAAAATGGTTTTAATGATCTTGTTAATTGCTTCAACTTGACCATTGGATTGGGGATGTGCGACTGTGGTATATTTCTCGATATGATACTTCTTACAAAAATCTCGGAATTCCAGACTGTCGAACTGAGTTCCGTTGTCTGAGATAATGTCTCGGGATATTCCATATCGGCATATAATGTTTATGACGATAAAGTTGATGACTTTCTTTGTTGTAATCGTAGTCATCCGTTCGGCTTCCGCCCACTTTGTGAAGTAATCTACCGCCACGACCACGTACCTGGAAACTCACTTCGAAATGGGAAAGGTTCCGATAATGTCAACTCCCCATATAGCGAATGGCCAAGGACTCGTCATTTGAGTGATCTCTGTTGGGGGCGCTCGTGGGATTCGTGCGAATCTCTGGCATTTATCGCATCTCTTGGAATAATTAGCAGCGTATTTATTGATGACCGGCCAGAAATATCCGTAGCGTAGTATTTTCCGGGCCAGGGTTTGCCTCCTTTGTGTTCCCTTTAATCCCCCTCATGTACTTCCTGCAGTATCCTTTTGATGTCATCGTTGGCTACACATCGAAACATTGGAACAGAAAGCCCTCTTCTGTAGAGCTGGCCTTGCTGAATAAGGTACCTGAAAGCCTGTTGTACCAAGGCTCGCTTCTCATTTTTCTTTTCGGACAACTTGCCATGGAGAAGGAAATTTTTGATGGGAGTCTACCATGATTCTTCTTTGGGCTCGTCATCAGTCTGGTCGACTTCCATCTGGTTGATGCTTGGTATTCTCAGGGTCTCTATTAGAACTAACTCTTTCTCGCTCAGATGGTCTGAACTAGCAAGTTTTGCTAGTCTATCTGCTTTCTGGTTCTCCTCTCGGGGAATATGAGAAATGCTATACTGGTCGAAATTCCGCAATAATTTCTCGATCTCCTTGAGGTAAGAGGTCAGTCGACCTCCCCTGGTAATGAATTCCTTTTGAACTTGGCATAGTACAAGCTGTGAATCACAAAAGATTTAGAGTGACGTTATCTTCAGATCTTTCGCTAGTTTGAGCCCAGCAATTAGGGCTTCATACTCGGAGTCGCTGTTGGTTGCCAAAAATTCTAATCTCAAAGCATAATAAATCGATCGCCCGACGGGGGACAGTAGTACTTTGCCAGCTCCCGAGCGTTGCTTATTTCGGGCTCCATCCGTGTAAAGCTTCCAGACGACTGGCTCCTGGCCGGCCTTCATAGGCCTAGGGTCATCGCCCTGATAGTCATCTTCCGGGGTTGTAAATTCTACTATGAAATCAGCTAAGGCCTATCCTCGAATTGATTTCCGAGGAATGAACGCCAAGTCGAACTGGCTCAATTCGATATTCCATTTCAGTAGCCTCCCGCTGGCTTCTGGTCGTTGCAAGATTTGTCGAAGAGGTTGGTCAGTGAATATCTTAATTGGATGAGCTTGGAAATAGTGTTGAAGCTTTTTCGATGTGATTAACAAGTTATAAGCCAATTTTTTGATCTTAGGATAGTTTCGTTCAGCTCCGGTTAATTTCTTACTCACATAATAAACCGGTCGTTGTGACCGCTCCTCTTCGCGGACCAGGACGAGCTAATCGCATGCGTGGATACTGCTAAATAAACAAATAAATCTTCATGATCGATTGACTTAGACAGAATAGGAGTTTTTCAAGGTGGTCGAGCAGATTTTGGAAAGCTTCAGCACAGTCGGGAGTCCAGGCGAAGTGTCATTTTCCTCTTTTTATTAATTCAAAGAAGGGCAGGCATTTATCAGTGGCTTTCGAAATGAACCATCCCATGGCTGCAACCTCACCTGCTAAACTTTGGACATCCTTTATTCAGCGAGGTTCTTGAATTCCCTTGAGGGCCGAAATTTGATCAGGATTGATTTCAATTCCGCGGGAACTCACAATGAAGCCCAGGAATTTGCCCGAGGCTACTCCGAAAGAACATTTTAGTGGGTTCAGTTTTCATGCCGTATTTTCGGAGAATTCCAAACATCCTCGAAAGGTCGTTCACGTGCTCGGAATATTGTTTTGACTTTACTAACATATCATCCACATACACCTCCATTGTTTTCCCTATTTAATCATGAAATATCCGGCTAACTAGCCTTTGATAGGTTGCTCCTGCATTCTTCAAGCCGAAGGGCATCACCACATAACAATATAGTCCAAAGTCGGTGATGAAACTGGTATGTTCTTGGTCAGGGACGTGCATGGTGATCTGGTTGTATTCAGAGTTTGCATCCATGAACGAAAGTAGCTCATGCCCGGCGGTCGAGTTGACTAACTGATCAATCCTGGGCAATGGGAAGCTGTCCTTAGGGCAAGCCTTGTTTAAATCGGAAAAATCAATACAGGTTCTTCAATTCCCATTAACCTTCTTCACAAGTACCGGGTTGGCTATCCAGTCGGGATAGGTTGAATCCCGGATGAATCCATTGGCTTGCAACTTCCCGATTTCCTCCTTCAGGGCTCTCGACCTTTCAGAACCTAGCATCCGCCTTTTTTGTTTTATAGGAGTATATTTTGGGTCGATGCTGAGAGAGTGGGTTATAATAGATGGGGTTATCCCACACATTTTAGCGTGGGTCTAGGCAAATATGTCCAAGTTCGCTTGGAGGAATTCAATTAGCTCCCTCGTCCGGAGAGAATCAAGATGAGATCCAATTTTTAGAACCTTGGTAGGATCATACTAATCGATCAGGACTTCTACGGTGGCCTCATTTGGGGCCGCCATTCTGCACCCCGACTCGTCGTCATATCGTGGGTCGATGTCTTCGACCTCACAGGCTGACGGTCCTGGTCGGGGTGTTCTCTGTAATTGCCATGCTTCCTTCCCCTCCCCAAGGGGAGAGGATTTTTCAGGATCCTTCTTACCACTGCATTTTAACTCCTTCCATTCTGGAAGATAGCATGCTCGACCTGATACTTGGTCTCCTCGTACAGTCCCAATTCCACTATCAGTAGGAAACTTCAGAAGCAAGCACCAAACGGCGATACATGCTCAGAATACAACCAAGGCAGGTTGTCCCAAGAAGGCATTATAGTGCGAGTTGATATTCATTACAACAAACGGCAGAATCCTGACTCTTCGCCGATCTCCATTTCCTAATTCCACTGACAGCCTGGCCTGGCTGATGGGTTCGGTGGAAGCTCCATTGAAACCTCGTATTTGGCCTTCATACAACTCTAAGTCCTTTGCTTCTAGTTTCATTTAGTCGTAGGTCTGTTTGAATAGGATGTTCACTGAACTTCCGTTGTCAACCAGAATTTTTCGGACAGTAGCTGGGCCAATGATAGCTGTTATCACCAATGGATCGACCGTTGGGGTTTCTATATCTATTGACTCGCAGTCGCGGAATTCGATATCCTTGCCTATTGTTCTTCTTTGTTTAACGGGACTTGAGGCCTCATGGGGATTCACTTCTTCAACATCGAGGTGTTTCGCGGCGTTGACATATCGTTCCATGGATCTGATACTATGTCCTACCGGATGCGGTCCTCCCACAATGGCGTTGATAACCATCTCCTTCCCCTTTTCCTGAGGGGTAGCGCGAGATGTACCTTGATTTTGCTTGGGCATCGAAGTTCCTTGCCCCCTGTCCCTTGGACATGTTTTATACATGTCAAGTTTCCCTTCTCGAATCAGTTTTTCAACGATGTCCTTAAGATGTCGGCACTCGTTGGTCGTATGCCCGTAAATGTCGTGGAATAAGCAATATTTCCCAGTTGCTCGTTCCTTCTCCGTGGGCTCTTATGGAGGCGGTTTCTTATACTTCATCGTATTGCAGACATCGAGATATATATTCTCTAGTGTATCATTTAAGGCAGTATATGTGTCAAATACCTGGAAACAGAGGCACTTCCGGGAGCTTCCTCTTTGTTTTGAACTCCCGTTGTTCTCAATCAACCCTCACCACTTCGTTTTCCATGGTTTTCAACATTTAATTTGACTTTACCCGAGTTATCCCCAGATTGTTTAACCGTGACATTGTTTCGAGTTGACAGAGTGAAAATATCTTTCGGGCCATCCTCTTCTTCCAGCTGCGCATCTTCTTGCCTTAGTCGGATGTGGCCCTTGAAAAGCCTCAATGGTGGTCGGTGGCTTTCCAATCAAATATTTTCCAAACTCAGTTCGTTTGTCGATGCCAACGACCATGGCCATCAAGACGGTTTTGTGGTTCAGGTTGCTAACTTCAGTTGCAGCCCGATTGAATCGGTTGAGATAATTCCTCAGGGATTCGCCTCTTCACTGCTTAACTGCTGACAAAGACATAACATGCTTTGATTTGGTAGCATGAAGACGGAATTGAGTCAGGAATTTTTCGCTCAGGCCTTTAAAGCTAGGAACTGTCTTTGCGGGCAAACGTACAAACCACATGAGGGCCATCCCGCTTAAAAAGATTGGAAAAGCTTTGCACTTAATTGTGTCAGGGGCAACTGCTACTTCCATGTGCCAAGAGTATCTCATCAGGTGCTGCTGTCGGTCTGAGGTTCCATCGTATTGATTCATTTGGGGCATATTAAATCTCCTGGGAAACTCCGCTTGCAAAATGTCGCCATTGAACGGTGTATGGCTTCAGTCGACTCCCCAATCTTCAATCCTATGCCCACGACTATCATTCATAATCTGTTGTACCATAGCGGCTAGATTTGGCGGAACAACCGTGTCTGGGTCGACCCCTTCAGCAGATGGACTTCTCATAGCCCCTTCGTCAGGAAATGTCGTCTGGGCATTTCACCTTCTCCTCCGGTTTTCTCGGTCAATCATAATATTCCGGGGAGGATGTACGGGGGCCCGATCTCTTCGAGCAACATTTCGATTTACAGGAGGGGATGCCTCCCGATTGTACAGGGCTATAGGATCGAAAATTTCAAACTCGGCCTGATCAACATGCTCTTGGTCAGGCTCATCCGGTGGATTCTGATGTCCCTCCATGCGTAGTTGCCGGACATTTTCAGCTCTTTCTAACGGACATCGAGGTTGACGCGGGTCTCTGCCCTCCACCGATGAGGAGGAACTTTCTGAAACTTGATCCAACTGAGGAGGAGGGAGTTGATGGCCCCGGGCCTCCTGAGCTTGATTTATGAATTCCTCCCATTGCCTCACTATGCGGGTCATGTCCTCACGCATAGTGGCGTTCTCTTGAGAGTGGGCTCTTAGTGCATCAGTGGTTTCCTTAAGCTGATCTACCATAGCCATAAACTCGTCTTCGGTGCAGAAGGAAGAAGACGGAGCTAAGTCCCTTCAGGGGAGTAATGCAGGCTGATCTGGAGTAGCTCCAAGGACGGTCGACCCGCCAGCCACTTCCGTAGATGTTCCTATCTGCGGATTTTTTCCGGTATTACGAGCTGTTTTTCCAGACAATGCCAAATCAATGCAGTAATAAAAATGATATTTTCGTCTTGGACTTGATGATCCAAAAGTAGAGCAAAAACCTTGATTGATCTGAGAAAGTCACGCTTCTCAGTGAAAGCACCAAAATGTTGACATCAAAAATTGGTTCAACACCCAAAAAGAAGAGTTTTGTGGAGAATAAGTGAAGATTAACAATTATAAACAATACGAAAAAAATGAGAAGGGATCACACACTAATTTATAGTGGTTCGGCGTTAATGAGCCTACGTCCACTTTATAATCTTGTATACGATTTCAACTACCAATTAGAATGATTACAATGATTCTCTCCTTTTTTTCTTACGTCCTCTAATTCTGAACTAGAACAGAAGTATTTATAGTTGATATGATACTTGGCCATTATCAACACGTGTCATTAGATCTAGAAGAATAGTTGCAGCTGAATGAATCAGTATCCGCTGAAGAATTGGTATCCCATCCTAAAAATCTTGGTGTGGATTGGTATGCGATTCATCTGCCTTGGGTAATTTGAATGAAAAAGATCTGGAACGAGCTATTCTTTAAGCTAGCTTTTCGGACTCGAGGTGAACACATCATAGTTGGTCTGGCTTGGTCATCTCGGGTTCCTGTTGGGCCGCGCCCAATGGATGAAGCGAACTGGAATGTTGGGCTTCACTGATATATTCAGTTCAAGTGCCTTGGATATGAATCTACCACGTTATCATGCCTTGATGGGCACTCCGAAAGGCCCATCAACAATTATTATAAGTTAATACAACCTAACTAGTAAAGAGTTAATAAACTAGTTTAATTACTTTTATTAACTACCAGGTCCAATCGTTTTCTCTTGATCTTCAATAATACTGCTTCACCGTTGATTCCGGTTCACATGTTACCCAACATCAACCCTTATTGATACCTGCAGCAACTGATATAAGTCCAAACATTTAACTAAACTATGAACCCTTAGTTAAAATTTAATTAGCTTAATTAATTTACTTTTAATAACATGAACTTCGATGCTCCCTCATTGACCAAAACAACAACTCACCCAGTTACGTCCTCCTCTCACCACGCAGATGAACTCCCACCTCTCCTGCTCACGCCATGCTCTAGACCCAAGTCCACGAGCCTACACAGTCTACGTCACATGCAATCCTCTTCATCATCACGAACCCCTACCTTAACTTCTTCTCTTAACATCACCTTAGTTTGCTTCGCCCTTCATGCCATCACAGACCGACAACATCTCCCACTCCCCTTCGACTTAACTACTGCTCTTCGACTTAACCTCGTAAACCGCGACCTACAACTACACTCATGCTCAATGCTTCTTCCCCCTCATTCATCTGTTACGCGCGTCACATCCCCATCGCCCTTCATGCCAAATACCGCCATGTCAGCCGCTGTCGTTCGTTGGCAAACAACCCAAACCCATTATTTGCTTCCCGACCCATTTCTGGCCACCACCGCTGTTCAGATCTAATCGCGTCCGTTCACCGAAAAGCTCACATCGAGCTGAAACCATTTGCAGAAGGAGTTTTATTGGATAGAGGCTTGGACCAGAAGATTATGGAGAAGAAGTTCTCGTGAATGCTTATCGTTGGTTGAGTTTGGAATGAAATGGAGAAACGAGGTATGTGGAACCAGTAGAAGGAGCCAATTTATAAGGAAAAAGAAACATGGCTGCCACGGAAGGAACAGTAGAAATGATTTTATTATATTATTGTTACCATTTTATATAAAGTCACATGCTTTCTGATCGAAATAAAGAAACACAGTTAACAAAAGTTGTATGCAGGGTACAGGTAACATGGGATTTCGCAAGTTTTGGACAGTAGAATGAGACATATCTTTTACTTTACTTTTATTATTCATATTTATGGAAGCTTTTTGATTGGTCAACGTAACTAGTTGCAGAAATCACATGGTGAAGATTTTCGAAAGTTTAGATGCATATGGCTAGATGTCTAATATGTCAGATTTCATATGTATATCTTTTTATATTTAGACGGTAAGGTGTTTTCGTGTCCAAGCGTTCCAACAAAGAAAGAAAAGAAATCTACAGTAAATACTAGGTTGTCCCACTGATTGATTGGATCCCATTTTTTTATTTAGATACATCGAGATTACCAACTGATAAAAGATTTGGTAAGATTTTTATATCCTTCATATGTTATACGTGATTTGATGTACATGCAGGTTGCGAGATTTAATAAGGTATTCCAACATCCATTTGGATTCGTAAGAAGTTAAAAATATTACATGGTACTGGACCCTAATAAAAATACCATGACTGACATTTCTAATTTTAATCGTTATTTTGTTTATTTTGGAACTGGTTTCAAGATTTAACTCAACCGCAGGGACAATGTATAAAATTATGATCAATGTTTTATAATAATTAAAATGAAATTATTTCAAACTGTTAATTTATGCGTGTACACCGCGCACGGTCACTAAATAACTCCAAATAAATATTTAAATTAATAAAATAATCTAAATATCTAACTACAGATAATACGGGACGTTACAGCGTGAGTTTTCTTGTCTGCTTGAGTTGAAAATATAGGGTAGCCCCTATTTTCCATTAGGGCATGTGTTTGAAATGTCTGCTGTGGAGATGGGTTTTCAGTCTGTTTTGATGTGAGAAGACGCTACAAACTAGGATAGCTAAAGAGAAAATTTGGGTAGACAAAGGAATGTAGCGTACGATTTACTTAAGCCTGGAGTATTTTAGGTCTATACATATACAGATTATTTGGTTGATGGCTCAACAAAATATAGGACTGCGTTGTATTATTTTGGTGAAGTAGGCTGTTGCGCTTATTATACTTTGCGTAGAAATTAAGGTTTATTATTTTATTTTGTTTTTAATACGGTTAATATATACCGCTATGTACCATTGATCGTTAAACGTGCACTGCTACATCCAAACTTTAAACGTAATAAAATTGGACACACCGCTATGTCTGGACATTTTGGTCCCAATGAAATTAATTTCGTTGGAAACCGACTTCGTTTGCACAACGACACTAGTTTAATTTCAATTTATTCATTGGTTCACCCTTAAATTACACACACAGATAAAACAACTCTGATTGGATCCAAACTGGAAATCCAGCAATAATTAATTATACGTATTCCAATAAAATTGGTTTCGTCGAAAACGAAGATCATTTGGAAAATAAATCATTTCTGAGGCGTACATAATATCAATATAGCATATTTAAATCCAGATAATTATAAAAATAAATAATAATAAGTTATTATTGCATCTCTCCAAATAAAATATCAGACAGCTTCAAAATCAACCAATATGTATTTTAGACTCAATATATGCAATTTCAGGCTAAACGATCTTCAAACAATATAAAAATTCCTTTATATTTTATTAAGTAAACGTTATCGTTTATTAACGAATTCCATAGCGACTGTTTGAAAATTTGAATTGGACATAACTGACAATCTATAATATGAAATCTCTATTTTTTTTCTTCCATTATTAAAATATAATAAAGTCGGTTCCAACGTTTCCTGTTTCACAGAATTCCGTCTTAAATTGGATTATGTATATTCAGTTGAATTTCAAAACGAAATTTACGAACTACCGCGACGTTACAAGCTCGTTTATAATTTAAATATAAATTTAGCGTTCGAACTTTGTTATATAAACGAATTATATATTATAAATCCATTTAAAATTCCAAATCAACATTTAAAATAATAAAATAAATTAAATATCTAACTATCGAAAATACGGGACATTACAAGGTCATTCAGATAGGTACCCAAAAGCAATCTACAGTTTTCTTTGAATCCCAAATCAAACTTGCGTAGCCTCATTAATGGAAATAGGGACGATAAGCTCTACCTCGTGCAAAACTCAAAGCCTTCCCAGGTTCGCTTTTCTAGGTCCTTTCAGTGAATCAATACCATGACACTTCGAAGGACTCTAGAGATGCTTGGGCTCTGCCAGTCTCCCAATTGGCTTTCTCATACACCACCCCTCTAACCTTCGTTATTAATCTCGTTTGCCCAAGACTAGCATCGTCACTTTCTATCATACTAACGGGCCATCCAAGCTTTGCCGTGCAGAAACCGTCTTTGAATAGGTCCCTAATCTTAAGACATGGATGGTGCTAACAATTATGGAAGAAACGACAAACGATAGTAGAGGCAGTGAGGATAACGCTAAAGCCAATGAAATCAAAAGATGGTAGGGAAAATTTTAAATTTTGGAGACCACTATTACCAGAGAAGAAGTCCATTAAATAGTCAATTTATTTTGATGGAAAAGAAGTCATCAAACTCAAACATAAAAGGAAAATACCTACTAGTGAAATATAAAGATGAGCCTTGACATTAATGAACCGATCTTATAGCCAAATCAAAGTTCCACATGCTTCCAAGTTTTGAAATAGGAATGTGACTACATCCCTAGCTCCAAAACTATGGATGAGTCATGGGACTATCCAAAGACTGGTGTAACCATCCAAGCATTAGTCGAAACTAAGCAGCTGGATAATCATTTCCCAAAAACATGAACAGACCTGCAAAGAAGACAACCAAGATGATGTGCAACATTAAGAAGACACTACAAATCCAAATTGTCCCTATGTAAACCACCAAAAAGAGTAATAAGGGCATAACTAAGGTTGTAGAAAAAGGCTGGAAAAGAAGCAATCATGATAAAGCTATCAAGCAAGAAAAGTACTAAGTTATGAAAATACGAGCAGCAATGCAAAATAGACTAGAGACAATTAAACAAATTACCTAGAGTATCTAATCTTCCTACAAATACAAGAACTTTTGTAGTTATAAAGATTAACTCTCCCAACTTGTGCAAGCATGCTGAAACTCAATCAAAATCTTTACATGTACCGGAATGCGATACATGAACATGTCATGTAAAGATGATATTATGTGATTTAACAGACTACCACATGGACGATCAAGTCGCATGCAAAAGTTGTGACACCCCACATCCGTTAATGTCACTCACTAAGGGAATGCATTAAGTTTCGTGAAGAAGGTAAACAAACATGGAATATTACAAGATAAATATAAAATTTTGCATCAGAATAAAACAACTTTATCAATCATAAGACATCGTGGTCCAAAACATCATTTGTTTGAAATATAAAAGCCCATTACAACATAAAACCACTGTCTTGTACTTCAGAAATATCAGAGTACATAAAAGAAATAAAATTCCCCAAGAACAAAATATAGCCATAGCAACAAGGATAGGAGCTTGAGCCATACATATCAGCAGCTCCAACAAAATAAGCAGAATCACGGTCAAGCCTGAGTGTTTCCTCCCTGAGAACTTGGGGAGGGGGGAATGGAAGAAAGAAGAAGAAACAAAAATGGACAGACATAAAGTCTGGCGAGTCTAGTTACTTTTAGCCAGTAAATAAATAAAAGTAACATGATAGGTATATAAAGTGGATAAGAGAGATCACTACATAAATGGCAGGTGTGACAAGATATACAGGATAAGGTGTATATGCTTCTAAGGATTACTCTGCACTGTTACTAGTATATCCAGAAAGAGATGATCCCTTCAACTATAAGGTGGTAGACTTAGGTATACATCCTAATGGATCCTAACTACTACCCTGATCGATTGGCTCCCTAACCCTCGTAGATACCTTGCGCTGGCCCCACAGTAGGAGGTATCACTTCCTAAAGTGGCAACCCTTTTCCGTAATGATGTGCACAACCATATCTACAGGTATCACGGTCGTCTTATCCCCTTCTGCCCGGCTCATGCATGCACATGGCCCGGTCGGTTTGCGCTGCCCACGCCGTCCTCTACGTTTGGATCTCTTACAATCAGTCAGTAAGCATGCCTCTTCTCCGCCTAGTACAGAGTACTTTGTTTGATACCTACTCCAGGTTACTGACCAAAATGGGTCCCACACAATATGAAACAAGCTCTCCCCTTGTCTTGTATCCCTCACTAGGTTTTCACTGACTATGTATACGACTAGGTGTCTTTAATTACATAGCCTTATTTATTTCTACCAGTTATGCTTACCCTAAAGGGTGTTTTTAATTACATAACTCCAATCTTTCTACCGGTTATGCTTACCTATAGGTGTCTTTAATACATAACGCCCAATCTTCCAACCGGTTATGCTTACCTATAGGTGTCTTTAATACATAACCCTATCATTTCTACAAGTTATGTTTACCCTAAAAGGTGTCTTTAATTACATAACTTTATTTTTTTCCACCGGTTATGTATACCACTAAGTGTCCTCATCGGGTTAAGCTTGTGGGCCTATACATACTAATACTACCCACCTACCCAAGATTTACTTAACCCTCCCATTGATCCAAGCATGTTTATTTAATGGTTAAGTTTGTGGGCCTATATATACTAATATTACCCACCTACCAAAGATTTACTTAACCTCCCACTGATCCAAGCATGTTTATTTAATAGTTAAGTTTGTGGGCCTATATATACTAATATTACCCACCTACCCAAGATTTACTTAACCCTCCCACTGATCCAATCAATTTTACTTAACCCTAACTTCAATTCTTATTCATACAATGCCTTATGGATTTGTTTAGGTTAAGTAGTCCAATTTATTACCATGTCCATTTATGGTTTATAATGGGCTAGACCTCCCACGTTAGGCTTACAACGTGTGGATGCTGAATATGCCGGTCGGGTCTGGGCAGTCTTATTCCATAGTTGGGCCTAACCTCATGTCTTAGTGTGACGGCAAGGAATTTCGCTCGGTCCGAATCAGTCGCTAAACCGATTCAGGCCGTTCGAAACGTCCTATCGTCTGAGAACACGACAAAACAGAACGCATACAGAAGAACATTTCATTGTATATAAACAACAATGCATCAGATTACCAGAATATACAGAGTAAAAATGAATATTACACAGAAATATCAGAGATTTAAATTACATTTAAATACATAGCAGCGGAAAATAATACAATACACAACTAGAAAGAGATATACGGATACAAAGCTTTCCGGATATCGTTCCAGCTGTAAACCAGGATCCTGTGAATATAAATCTGCAAAACCAAAACTACTAGCTGCCCGTGCGGAAAATAGGGGCACCCAGAGTTTAGGTTAAAACAATAAACTCCAGGTCAGTCATGTGACTGGTGTGAGAACTAAAACAGTTAATCTTTATTTTAAATCATTAGGTAAATCAAGGGACCACGCCGTATAACACGGAACGGGTTTCCTCCCAAGAATACCAGTGCATAAACAAACAGCGCCATGCTAAATAAAGAAAAATGAAGCTGTTATAAGACCCAGGTCCTATCACACAATGCAAACGCAAGCCGGGGGATAGGGTTTTCCCTTATAACAGCCAAAGAATGCTTGATACGTTTGAAACAAATCATTTGATACTATAATAAGTGCATAGTGTATAAAACAACTTCAAATCATAAGTATCAATCATAGGCGGCATGAGCATCCCATGCCACTATGTCGCCATATATAGGTTTACAAATAAAACCGCAAATGTCACGTATTTGGAAATTGGATTTCCATCTATGAACCGAGGCAAAAGATAGTCCTCTACCTATTCGTGACTCTCTAGCCCGAGCCACAGGCAAGTACTCAGTCAAGCCTTGGAGCGACATGGCCGGTCCACCGATGTGGATTAAAATGCCTGAACACTACGTCTCCCCACCCTATGGGGTGTAAGTCTGGTCCGTCAGCCGACCAGAATGCATTCGGCCGAAACCGATATAACCGAGGCGCCTCGCAACCGCAACAACCACATAAGTCAAACTCGTCAGGGCGTGTAAAACCACTGACGCCACTTCTAGCTAGAAAGAAACGCAAGTCCTCCCTGAGGTCCGTCTCCCGTTTTTGGTTCATACCGGGTGTGAAACACGCGAGGTAAACGTTACACAAAGCTACGCCACAAAGGCCGTGCTTTGATCATCACCACAAGACTTTGCTTTTCAACAGAAGCCTTGATCATTTGCATCTTAGCATGCCACACAGGCAAACCACTCTATGCAACCGATATCAGTCACACAGAATGAAATCCAGTGTCAGACACACAGTCCATTTACAAGTCCGTTCTGGGCCTGAACGAAACCGGAGGCACCTAGTACCCCGCATATCCATCGATCTCCAAGTACGTCTGGACGATCACTAACTGTTTCCATCTTCTTGGGTGTACAGCCCAATCAAGATCATCAGTTATCACCCAAACGACGTGAAGACCTCCGGTCTTCGACCATCGTCTTCATCTTCGACTTATCGTCGTATCAGTTATTCAGAATGGGATAAACCCGGTCTTTCCGAATAACTCGCGTATATATTATAAAAGTGTTACACAAACACAACATACGCCTCATTCCAATTCATTAGTCACTAACCGTAAATTAATCAAGAGAATAATTCCCCAAATATTAACCCCGAAGGCCGAAACCAACATCAGATCAATATCCAGAAAACCATTCTGCTTGGCTAACCGCCAGTTAGTTTCTAAATTTCACATTCAAATCTAATTAAAGATTTAACTATCGCCTGGAGCAAAACTGGTGATACTCCATTCTCGATCTTTTCAATCTAATTAAAGATTCATTAAAACCCCACTTAGTTTTAATCTGTGACTGGGTTAAAGAATCAGTGTCCTTTAAAACACGGTTCACGATAAACCCAAAGTCACATCCCATTAATTATCGGGTTAAAGAACAAGTGTTATTTAAAACACTGTTCACGATAAACCCAAAAATCAATATCCATTCAATTCCAATTAAATATTATTTAATTGGTACACTTCATTAAATCTAAATAAAAAGATTTAATCTTTTCCCAACTGGGTTCAAGAACGGTGTTAGTGAAGACACCATTCACGACAAACCCAAATCACATTCATTAATTATCGGGTTAAAGAACAAGTGTTATTTAAAACACTGTTCACGATAAACCCAAAAATCAATATCCATTCAATTCCAATTAAATATTATTTAATTGGTACACTTCATTAAATCTAAATAAAAAGATTTAATCTTTTCCCAACTGGGGTCAAGAACGGTGTTAGTGAAGACACCATTCACGACAAACCCAAATCACATTCATTAATTATCGGGTTAAAGAACAAGTGTTATTTAAAACACTGTTCACGATAAACCCAAAAATCAATATCAATTCAATTCCAATTAAATATTATTTAATTGATACACTTCATTAAATCTAAATAAAAAGATTTAATCTTTTCCCAACTGGGTTCAAGAACGGTGTTAGTGAAGACACCATTCACGACAAACCCAAATCACATTCATTAATTATCGGGTTAAAGAACAAGTGTTATTTAAAACACTGTTCACGATAAACCCAAAAATCAATATCAATTCAATTCCAATTAAATATTATTTAATTGATACACTTCATTAAATCTAAATAAAAAGATTTAATCTTTTCTCAACTGGGTTCAAGAACAGTGTTAGTGAAGACACCATTCACGACAAACCCAAATCACATTCGATATTCAATACAAGGCTCTGAATAGAAAATATATCAGCTTATATTCAATATCGAATTCTACGACTAACAAATGTCGTATTGGAAATAACGATATCAATATATATCTTTCAAATTTCCATAACAACACCTGTATAATCACGAATTCCAACATCGAAATATTCCGAAGACAATTTCGATTCAAATCCACTCCAATGCAATCATTGGAAATTTTGGTTATTTTTAAAACCCTTTTCGAATTCAATTTATTTATTTAAAAATAAATAGAATTATAATTCTAGTTCAAAACTAGTTCATTTCGATAAAAATCCATTTTTATCTTTTCAAATATGGAGTTTTTCATCCCAATTCTTTCTAAATCATTTCTTATGATTTTACACAAATTATTACTATTTTTAATAATTTTATCAAGGCCCGTACAGTCGATTTCCAACAATGGCCATCGAACTGCACTTACAGCGACCTTTTTCCAATTTGATTTGGACGTATCTCCAAATCCAACCGTTAGATTTCAAATTTCTAACATTCGTTAGAAAGCTCTTTTCGATACGAACCCAACGGTTCCGGTTTTAGGAGAATCCGACGGTCGGATCTCCCGTAATGTCCGTTTGAAATAAATGGTCGAAATTTACGAATTGCCGCGGCGCGGCGCGTTCTATTCAGGCCATTATATTATATATATAATATATATAATATATATTTCGTCGATTTCTATTTAAAACGAATTATATAAATAGTTTTGAATTCGTTTCAAAATCTATTTCAACTTCCATTTCAATTCAAAGCAAAATTGAATTCTTCTTTATAAATTCGTTTCAAAATTCATTTCTATTCAATTCGAATTTCATTTCAATTTGAATTCATTTCAATTCGCTTTCGATTCCATTTGAATTCATTTTCAATTCAATTCATTTCGAAATCGTTTTCAATTCAATTCATTTCGAAATCGTTTTCAATTCAATTCATTTCGAAATCGTTTTCAATTCATTTTGAATTCGTTTTCAATTCAATTCATTTCGAAATCGTTTTCAATTCAATTCATTTCGAAATCGTTTTCAATTCATTTTGAATTCGTTTTCAATTCAATTCATTTCGAAATCGTTTTCAATTCAATTCATTTCGAAATCGTTTTTAATTCAATTCATTTCGAAATCGTTTTCAATTCAATTCATTTCGAAATCGTTTTCAATTCAATTCATTTCGAAATCGTTTTCAAAATCGATATAAATATCGTTCACGTCAAAATGGCGTCAATCTAATCAACACGGCTTCATATATTCCTTTATTTTCAAATATTCTATTTCAAATATTTTTTTTTCAAATATTTCTTTTTCAAATATTTCTTTTTCAAAACTGGAATGAGGCCCAATCAATTACCATATAAAATTAATTATATGGATTTTCATACAACACATGTATATAATAGCATTGAAAATAATCAACCATCAACCAAAGTGCACTACACTGTATAAGCATCAAATATAGATATTCAACGCTTATAACAGCCTGTCAATCAATCGATCGACATATTTAATCAATCAGGATGAGTGAACTTCAAATTTCATCCTAACACCCGTGTGGGGTTTCAAACAATCAAACACATATTTTATTGGTGCAGTTAGGCGATGTGTAAAATTTATCGACCCAATCAACGTCATTCAAATAGGTGTACATAAACAAACCGTCTGGTTTGTAAATGAATATTTATTTATTCACATTCACGTTAAAAATTATATTTTAACGATAACACATTTTATTTTAACATATGAATTTCTATTCAGTTCATTCGTTAAATAAAATGCTATTTTTATTTTTCTAACTTATTTTAGAAAATTTCGGCGGCATAACGGCACGATACTAGAAACGGGACAAGGCCTAGCCTTATCCCCGGTCTAGTGAAGGCCCACGCCATTCACACCTCAATCAAATTCACTTTCGTTATGCAAACCACAAAATTTGGAGTAAGGGTCTAACCTAGCCTTACTCCTTCGCCTTATAACGGCGCACGTCTAATCCTAACCAATTTTTCGATTCGATTTTTCACACCACAAACCACATTCAAACCAATATCACAATCAATCACCAAACAGTCAAACAAACAAGTCCATGGTCTGTGGACGGGTGTCGGGTGCTACTAAGCACCGTCTGCATCCTAGTATATATATAACTAGAAAAATAAATTGAAAGGTGAGAAATTCTCACTTATAGCTATCCTAGCTCCACGGCTCTTCATTTGCAGAAGTCTTCGTCGTTTCGCCTTTTTGTCACCTTCGTTGCCCAAGGCCACTATATATATAAAAATTGAATTTTTATTTCAAAGTTCAATATATAAAAATCGAATTTTTATTTCAAAGTTCAATATATAAAAATCGAATTTTTATTTCAAAGTTCAATATATAAAAATCGAATTTTTATTTCAAAGTTCAATATATAAAAATCGAATTTTTATTTCAAAGTTCAATATATAAAAATCGAATTTTTATTTCAAAGTTCAATATATAAAAATCGAATTTTTATTTCGACAATATAAAAGATTATACTTTCTTTCGACAATATAAAAGATTATATTTTTATAACTTTGCAACATAAATAAAAACCAGTTTTTAAAGTAAATAAAATTCAGTTTTAATCATCAAAAATAAAATTCAGTTTTAACATCAAAATAAAATTCTGTTTTAACATCAAAATAAAATTCTGTTTTATCATCAAAATAAAATTCTGTTTTATCATCAAAATAAAATTCTGTTTTATCATCAAAATAAAATTCTGTTTTTACATAAAAATAAAATTCTGTTTTTACATAAAAATAAAATTCTGTTTTTATATAAATCAAAATAAAATTCTGTTTTTATATAAATCAAAATAAAATTCTGTTTTTATATAAATCAAATTCAGTTTATAAAATCTATTATAATCAGTTTATAAATTCTAACAAATCAGTTTTCATAATCCTTTTAAAAAAAATCCAGTTTTTATTCTTCTTTTAAAAATTTCTGTTTTAAAATCTTTTAAAAATTCTGTTTTAAAAATCTAAAACAAAAATCAGTAATTACCTAAATCAGATTTTATTTAAATATTATTACATAAAAAATTAAAATTAAAAAGACTTACTGGTAGAAGACAGAGGGGGGGGGGGATCTCCATCTTCGGCGGCGGCGCTCACAGGATTGGGGGGGGGGTCTTCGTCGAGGCGGCGGCGATGCTTAGGGTTAGGGGGGAGGGGTCGCGGGGGTTGTTCGATGGTCTGTGGGAGGAGGAGCGATAGGGGAAGGAGAAGAAGCGGAGGGGGGGAGAAGAAACGGAGGGGTCGGTGGTCACCTGAGGGGAAGCGGCGGCGAGCCTGGGCGGCGCTCGGTGGTTCGACGATCGGTTTCTCCTTTTTTTTTTTTTTTTTTTTTTTTTCTGTATCGAAATGATTTGGGGGGGGGGGGGGGCCAGAACATATAAGGGAGGAAGGGAAATTATATATTATTTGTTTTTTTATTTATTTATTTATTTTGCAAAAAGTTAACTTTCACATACGATCTCGAAACGAGGCCCACCGCCTGTCGTCCACAGCGTTCTACCCCCATTCCGAACACAATGGGATATGTATCGCAAGCTGATTCGGCTGTTACAATCAGTTTCCATTGAATTTACATTTAAATCTATATATTGAATTTTAAACGTACATTTCAAATTACCGGGGTCACATACTAACTCTAAAAATTCTAGAAAAATATTTTCTAGCTTCGTATTGACGATACGGTCCTAACAAAACTAGTTTCGTCGAATTCTGAGACCGTTAGAAAAATGGCCAATTTCCAGTTGATTAAAATCAACTGAAACTGGTCAAACGCGTTTTCCTTTGCCACGCTCACATATTGATTCGAAAAAATATGAAATTTGAAACCTAGCAATAACTTTACATCACGGACCCAACAAAACTGGTTTCGTCGAAATCCGAGGTCATTTGCAAAATGTCCATTTTTAAGGGCCTTATATATATAAAAATATATATAAATTCCACAGCGACTATTTCTAATTTTAAACTGGACATATCTTATCATTTCTAAGATGAAATCACAGTTTGTTAACTTCGTTGCAAAGATATAGTTATACAGATTCAAATATTTCTTGTTTCGTTCAATTCTGACTTATATTGAATTCTGTATATTCATTTGAAATTAGAAATCGAATTTTCGAACTACCGCGCCATTTTCTATTCCTTTTATAATTATATATAATTATTATATATTCTAACGACGACGTATATAATATATACGTCGAATTTCAATTCAAAATAAATTTCTCGTCGATATTATTTAAAATAATTCATTTTAAATAATCAAAATTCGCTAAAATGGCAAAAATAAAAATTTTAAACTGGCCCAGATTTTCCGGGTTGTTACAATCTCCCCCACTTAAAACTTTTCGTCCCCGAAAAGGAACAAAGTCGAAAGTGGTTTGATAATTCAACTCTACGCTCGATCTGGCTTCCATTCTCCAACTCTTTAGTTTCTGAGAATTTTCAAAATTTCAAAAATTTGGCTAACACCCTAAATTTTCGAAAAATTTCGCCATAACCTCCCCTGCAATGGGAGCATCGGGAAATTGCAAATAGCGTTCCCGGTCCTTCAGATCTCAAAAAGAAAAAGAAAAAGCCAAGCGGCTAGCCAATAGGCTCATAAAATCATCATCACCCAAACAAAACAGGAAATTATGTAGTAAACATGTACCTATTTGTCGGGCAAACAAATTTTATTCTCTGCTCTAGCCTCCTTGCTATGACCTGTTCAATATAAGTATATGTATATGCAAGCAAATGCGACCAATTTCAATAAAATTCAATATTTGACTCAAATGAACCAAATGGTTCAAATTTTAATTATTCAAACAATAGCCAAACAATACAACCATCAATCTATTAGTTGATTAGTTTTTCAAATGCATAACTTTGATATATATACAGAAAATCATGTTTTTGATGCCAATTCACAACAATGTGTTCTAGCTATATATATAAGATTTGGTTCTCACACCAGTCTAATGGAAATATATAGATATCACACCTTCGAAACACGAATATAAATACTGATAATGCGGCCGCATTACCAAAATTATCTCCGGGCGACTAGAGTGTGATTCCATATCTATCCAATATATTAAAATTTCAAATACACGCGGATCAGACGTATACGCAAAATCTATATATACTGGATTGTCCACATCAATATAATTAAATAATCAAATACGAATAAGTGATTTAAATTTTCAAAACAAAAATTTGTTTTCATTTTAAAAATATACTCTTCACACTCGTTTTAGGATACTACTGATCCTATCTCTAACGAGTCATTCTAATTGGATATTACTAATCCAATATCTGATGAATTCTTTCGTAGGGTTCTAATGTGTCTTGTTCTCTGAGCTTTGTAAACCAAAGCTCTGATACCAAATGTGACGGCAAGGAATTTCGCTCGGTCCGAATCAGTCGCTAAACCGATTCAGGCCGTTCGAAACGTCCTATCGTCTGAGAACACGACAAAACAGAACGCATACAGAAGAACATTTCATTGTATATAAACAACAATGCATCAGATTACCAGAATATACAGAGTAAAAATGAATATTACACAGAAATATCAGAGATTTAAATTACATTTAAATACATAGCAGCGGAAAATAATACAATACACAACTAGAAAGAGATATACGGATACAAAGCTTTCCGGATATCGTTCCAGCTGTAAACCAGGATCCTGTGAATATAAATCTGCAAAACCAAAACTACTAGCTGCCCGTGCGGAAAATAGGGGCACCCAGAGTTTAGGTTAAAACAATAAACTCCAGGTCAGTCATGTGACTGGTGTGAGAACTAAAACAGTTAATCTTTATTTTAAATCATTAGGTAAATCAAGGGACCACGCCGTATAACACGGAACGGGTTTCCTCCCAAGAATACCAGTGCATAAACAAACAGCGCCATGCTAAATAAAGAAAAATGAAGCTGTTATAAGACCCAGGTCCTATCACACAATGCAAACGCAAGCCGGGGGATAGGGTTTTCCCTTATAACAGCCAAAGAATGCTTGATACGTTTGAAACAAATCATTTGATACTATAATAAGTGCATAGTGTATAAAACAACTTCAAATCATAAGTATCAATCATAGGCGGCATGAGCGTCCCATGCCACTATGTCGCCATATATAGGTTTACAAATAAAACCGCAAATGTCACGTATTTGGAAATTGGATTTCCATCTATGAACCGAGGCAAAAGATAGTCCTCTACCTATTCGTGACTCTCTAGCCCGAGCCACAGGCAAGTACTCAGTCAAGCCTTGGAGCGACAGGGCCGGTCCACCGATGTGGATTAAAATGCCTGAACACTACGTCTCCCCACCCTATGGGGTGTAAGTCTGGTCCGTCAGCCGACCAGAATGCATTCGACCGAAACCGATATAACCGAGGCGCCTCGCAACCGCAACAACCACATAAGTCAAACTCGTCAGGGCGTGTAAAACCACTGACGCCACTTCTAGCTAGAAAGAAACGCAAGTCCTCCCTGAGGTCCGTCTCCCGTTTTTGGTTCATACCGGGTGTGAAACACGCGAGGTAAACGTTACACAAAGCTACGCCACAAAGGCCGTGCTTTGATCATCACCACAAGACTTTGCTTTTCAACAGAAGCCTTGATCATTTGCATCTTAGCATGCCACACAGGCAAACCACTCTATGCAACCGATATCAGTCACACAGAATGAAATCCAGTGTCAGACACACAGTCCATTTACAAGTCCGTTCTGGGCCTGAACGAAACCGGAGGCACCTAGTACCCCGCATATCCATCGATCTCCAAGTACGTCTGGACGATCACTAACTGTTTCCATCTTCTTGGGTGTACAGCCCAATCAAGATCATCAGTTATCACCCAAACGACGTGAAGACCTCCGGTCTTCGACCATCGTCTTCATCTTCGACTTATCGTCGTATCAGTTATTCAGAATGGGATAAACCCGGTCTTTCCGAATAACTCGCGTATATATTATAAAAGTGTTACACAAACACAACATACGCCTCATTCCAATTCATTAGTCACTAACCGTAAATTAATCAAGAGAATAATTCCCCAAATATTAACCCCGAAGGCCGAAACCAACATCAGATCAATATCCAGAAAACCATTCTGCTTGGCTAACCGCCAGTTAGTTTCTAAATTTCACATTCAAATCTAATTAAAGATTTAACTATCGCCTGGAGCAAAACTGGTGATACTCCATTCTCGATCTTTTCAATCTAATTAAAGATTCATTAAAACCCCACTTAGTTTTAATCTGTGACTGGGTTAAAGAATCAGTGTCCTTTAAAACACGGTTCACGATAAACCCAAAGTCACATCCCATTAATTATCGGGTTAAAGAACAAGTGTTATTTAAAACACTGTTCACGATAAACCCAAAAATCAATATCCATTCAATTCCAATTAAATATTATTTAATTGGTACACTTCATTAAATCTAAATAAAAAGATTTAATCTTTTCCCAACTGGGTTCAAGAACGGTGTTAGTGAAGACACCATTCACGACAAACCCAAATCACATTCATTAATTATCGGGTTAAAGAACAAGTGTTATTTAAAACACTGTTCACGATAAACCCAAAAATCAATATCCATTCAATTCCAATTAAATATTATTTAATTGGTACACTTCATTAAATCTAAATAAAAAGATTTAATCTTTTCCCAACTGGGGTCAAGAACGGTGTTAGTGAAGACACCATTCACGACAAACCCAAATCACATTCATTAATTATCGGGTTAAAGAACAAGTGTTATTTAAAACACTGTTCACGATAAACCCAAAAATCAATATCAATTCAATTCCAATTAAATATTATTTAATTGATACACTTCATTAAATCTAAATAAAAAGATTTAATCTTTTCCCAACTGGGTTCAAGAACGGTGTTAGTGAAGACACCATTCACGACAAACCCAAATCACATTCATTAATTATAGGGTTAAAGAACAAGTGTTATTTAAAACACTGTTCACGATAAACCCAAAAATCAATATCAATTCAATTCCAATTAAATATTATTTAATTGATACACTTCATTAAATCTAAATAAAAAGATTTAATCTTTTCTCAACTGGGTTCAAGAACAGTGTTAGTGAAGACACCATTCACGACAAACCCAAATCACATTCGATATTCAATACAAGGCTCTGAATAGAAAATATATCAGCTTATATTCAATATCGAATTCTACGACTAACAAATGTCGTATTGGAAATAACGATATCAATATATATCTTTCAAATTTCCATAACAACACCTGTATAATCACGAATTCCAACATCGAAATATTCCGAAGACAATTTCGATTCAAATCCACTCCAATGCAATCATTGGAAATTTTGGTTATTTTTAAAACCCTTTTCGAATTCAATTTATTTATTTAAAAATAAATAGAATTATAATTCTAGTTCAAAACTAGTTCATTTCGATAAAAATCCATTTTTATCTTTTCAAATATGGAGTTTTTCATCCCAATTCTTTCTAAATCATTTCTTATGATTTTACACAAATTATTACTATTTTTAATAATTTTATCAAGGCCCGTATAGTCGATTTCCAACAATGGCCATCGAACTGCACTTACAGCGACCTTTTTCCAATTTGATTTGGACGTATCTCCAAATCCAACCGTTAGATTTCAAATTTCTAACATTCGTTAGAAAGCTCTTTTCGATACGAACCCAACGGTTCCGGTTTTAGGAGAATCCGACGGTCGGATCTCCCGTAATGTCCGTTTGAAATAAATGGTCGAAATTTACGAACTGCCGCGGCGCGGCGCGTTCTATTCAGGCCATTATATTATATATATAATATATATAATATATATTTCGTCGATTTCTATTTAAAACGAATTATATAAATAGTTTTGAATTCGTTTCAAAATCTATTTCAACTTCCATTTCAATTCAAAGCAAAATTGAATTCTTCTTTATAAATTCGTTTCAAAATTCATTTCTATTCAATTCGAATTTCATTTCAATTTGAATTCATTTCAATTCGCTTTCGATTCCATTTGAATTCATTTTCAATTCAATTCATTTCGAAATCGTTTTCAATTCAATTCATTTCGAAATCGTTTTCAATTCAATTCATTTCGAAATCGTTTTCAATTCATTTTGAATTCGTTTTCAATTCAATTCATTTCGAAATCGTTTTCAATTCAATTCATTTCGAAATCGTTTTCAATTCATTTTGAATTCGTTTTCAATTCAATTCATTTCGAAATCGTTTTCAATTCAATTCATTTCGAAATCGTTTTTAATTCAATTCATTTCGAAATCGTTTTCAATTCAATTCATTTCGAAATCGTTTTCAATTCAATTCATTTCGAAATCATTTTCAAAATCGATATAAATATCGTTCACGTCAAAATGGCGTCAATCTAATCAACACGGCTTCATATATTCCTTTATTTTCAAATATTCTATTTCAAATATTTTTTTTTCAAATATTTCTTTTTCAAATATTTCTTTTTCAAAACTGGAATGAGGCCCAATCAATTACCATATAAAATTAATTATATGGATTTTCATACAACACATGTATATAATAGCATTGAAAATAATCAACCATCAACCAAAGTGCACTACACTGTATAAGCATCAAATATAGATATTCAACGCTTATAACAGCCTGTCAATCAATCGATCGACATATTTAATCAATCAGGATGAGTGAACTTCAAATTTCATCCTAACACCCGTGTGGGGTTTCAAACAATCAAACACATATTTTATTGGTGCAGTTAGGCGATGTGTAAAATTTATCGACCCAATCAACGTCATTCAAATAGGTGTACATAAACAAACCGTCTGGTTTGTAAATGAATATTTATTTATTCACATTCACGTTAAAAATTATATTTTAACGATAACACATTTTATTTTAACATATGAATTTCTATTCAGTTCATTCGTTAAATAAAATGCTATTTTTATTTTTCTAACTTATTTTAGAAAATTTCGGCGGCATAACGGCACGATACTAGAAACGGGACAAGGCCTAGCCTTATCCCCGGTCTAGTGAAGGCCCACGCCATTCACACCTCAATCAAATTCACTTTCGTTATGCAAACCACAAAATTTGGAGTAAGGGTCTAACCTAGCCTTACTCCTTCGCCTTATAACGGCGCACGTCTAATCCTAACCAATTTTTCGATTCGATTTTTCACACCACAAACCACATTCAAACCAATATCACAATCAATCACCAAACAGTCAAACAAACAAGTCCATGGTCTGTGGACGGGTGTCGGGTGCTACTAAGCACCGTCTGCATCCTAGTATATATATAACTAGAAAAATAAATTGAAAGGTGAGAAATTCTCACTTATAGCTATCCTAGCTCCACGGCTCTTCATTTGCAGAAGTCTTCGTCGTTTCGCCTTTTTGTCACCTTCGTTGCCCAAGGCCACTATATATATAAAAATTGAATTTTTATTTCAAAGTTCAATATATAAAAATCGAATTTTTATTTCAAAGTTCAATATATAAAAATCGAATTTTTATTTCAAAGTTCAATATATAAAAATCGAATTTTTATTTCAAAGTTCAATATATAAAAATCGAATTTTTATTTCAAAGTTCAATATATAAAAATCGAATTTTTATTTCAAAGTTCAATATATAAAAATCGAATTTTTATTTCAAAGTTCAATATATAAAAATCGAATTTTTATTTCAAAGTTCAATATATAAAAATCGAATTTTTATTTCGACAATATAAAAGATTATACTTTCTTTCGACAATATAAAAGATTATATTTTTATAACTTTGCAACATAAATAAAAACCAGTTTTTAAAGTAAATAAAATTCAGTTTTAATCATCAAAAATAAAATTCAGTTTTAACATCAAAATAAAATTCTGTTTTAACATCAAAATAAAATTCTGTTTTATCATCAAAATAAAATTCTGTTTTATCATCAAAATAAAATTCTGTTTTATCATCAAAATAAAATTCTGTTTTTACATAAAAATAAAATTCTGTTTTTACATAAAAATAAAATTCTGTTTTTATATAAATCAAAATAAAATTCTGTTTTTATATAAATCAAAATAAAATTCTGTTTTTATATAAATCAAATTCAGTTTATAAAATCTATTATAATCAGTTTATAAATTCTAACAAATCAGTTTTCATAATCCTTTTAAAAAAAATCCAGTTTTTATTCTTCTTTTAAAAATTTCTGTTTTAAAATCTTTTAAAAATTCTGTTTTAAAAATCTAAAACAAAAATCAGTAATTACCTAAATCAGATTTTATTTAAATATTATTACATAAAAAATTAAAATTAAAAAGACTTACTGGTAGAAGACAGAGGGGGGGGGGGGGATCTCCATCTTCGGCGGCGGCGCTCACAGGATTGGGGGGGGGGGGTCTTCGTCGAGGCGGCGGCGATGCTTAGGGTTAGGGGGGAGGGGTCGCGGGGGTTGTTCGATGGTCTGTGGGAGGAGGAGCGATAGGGGAAGGAGAAGAAGCGGAGGGGGGGAGAAGAAACGGAGGGGTCGGTGGTCACCTGAGGGGAAGCGGCGGCGAGCCTGGGCGGCGCTCGGTGGTTCGACGATCGGTTTCTCCTTTTTTTTTTTTTTTTTTTTTTTTCTGTATCGAAATGATTTGGGGGGGGGGGGGCCAGAACATATAAGGGAGGAAGGGAAATTATATATATTTTTTTTTTTATTTATTTATTTTGCAAAAAGTTAACTTTCACATACGATCTCGAAACGAGGCCCACCGCCTGTCGTCCACAGCGTTCTACCCCCATTCCGAACACAATGGGATATGTATCGCAAGCTGATTCGGCTGTTACAATCAGTTTCCATTGAATTTACATTTAAATCTATATATTGAATTTTAAACGTACATTTCAAATTACCGGGGTCACATACTAACTCTAAAAATTCTAGAAAAATATTTTCTAGCTTCGTATTGACGATACGGTCCTAACAAAACTAGTTTCGTCGAATTCTGAGACCGTTAGAAAAATGGCCAATTTCCAGTCGATTAAAATCAACTGAAACTGGTCAAACGCGTTTTCCTTTGCCACGCTCACATATTGATTCGAAAAAATATGAAATTTGAAACCTAGCAATAACTTTACATCACGGACCCAACAAAACTGGTTTCGTCGAAATCCGAGGTCATTTGCAAAATGTCCATTTTTAAGGGCCTTATATATATAAAAATATATATAAATTCCACAGCGACTATTTCTAATTTTAAACTGGACATATCTTATCATTTCTAAGATGAAATCACAGTTTGTTAACTTCGTTGCAAAGATATAGTTATACAGATTCAAATATTTCTTGTTTCGTTCAATTCTGACTTATATTGAATTCTGTATATTCATTTGAAATTAGAAATCGAATTTTCGAACTACCGCGCCATTTTCTATTCCTTTTATAATTATATATAATTATTATATATTCTAACGACGACGTATATAATATATACGTCGAATTTCAATTCAAAATAAATTTCTCGTCGATATTATTTAAAATAATTCATTTTAAATAATCAAAATTCGCTAAAATGGCAAAAATAAAAATTTTAAACTGGCCCAGATTTTCCGGGTTGTTACACTTAGCCCGATTCATATTTACATACTTAGACCTCCTACAGTAGGTTCAACATTAGTGGTTGCTGGATATGTCGGTCGGGTCCGGGCAGACTTCCACCACTAATGCAACCTAACCTCATGTCATAAGTACAATTACAATTCCTAATTGTAATTACTAAACATTCCATTTTTAATTAATTAACCAATTAATTAATCCTTTCCTTTTATAGGTGTCAATACCTATTTTACCCAATAATTTGAATTACATGTCCAAAAGTGTTCATATTCAAATCATGCCATTTTTAACCTTTTTTCCCCCGTTCCTTAACTAGTGCCCTCACAAGATTGGCAACATGCCTAGGCTAGACAATAGCCTAGTCATAAACAATAATAGGGAAAATAATGGGAATCTAACTATAATGATCATCTTGGCATAAACATAAACTAGCATGATAATAAGGTGAACATATATACTGGCATGGACATGACATTGTCATCATAATAAGGTGGACATAAAACTGATGAACGATTGGCAGTCAATTGATTCTAACATAACTATGATGTCACAATAAGCATAGTAAGATCTAAATTAGCAATTTAGATGTCCAGTCGATTTAGATCTAACATGATAACACAAGGTGATAAACTAGATCACATAATTCAGATCTAGAGGTAAAAATAGATCTAACATGATAACACAAGGTGATAAATTAGATCACATAATTCAGATCTAGAGGTAAAAGCAGATCTAACATGATAACGCAAGGTGATAAATTAGATCACATAAAATAGATCCAACATGATAATGCAAGGTGATAAATTAGATCACATAAAATAGATCTAACATGATAATGCAAGGTGATAAATTAGATCACATAAAATAGATCTAACATGGTAACACAAGGTGATAATCTAAATCTGACTAACAGTTTCAATGTCCACATAAATTAGATCTACTAGTTTAGAAATAGATCTACACGAATCCACATCACAACATGTCATATAAGTTATAATTAAGACTAAGATTTAGATCCAATCCTAACCAAATTCAAGGTGACTTATGTTCATGATTTACATAAATGATTAGATCTATCCAATGATATAACTGTCCAAATTAACAAATTTATATTAACCAAGGTCCACAATAATAACATAGTAGAATAATCACAATTGAATTAGATCTGGAGAAATAGATCTATCATGACATAGCATAAGATATGATAATAGCATAGATCATGGTTTAAACATGTCCAAATCACAGTATTTCATAATTTACTTTTATATATCTAAACCTAAAAGCAACTAGAACTCACCGTGGTTGGATTGCTAAGATGATAGAAAAGAAGTTGGTGCTGAGTCTATGCTTGAATCTCAGAATTTGATTTGCTTTAGTTGATAGAAGAAGATGAGAGACCCTAGTTCAGTTTAGATTCCGGCAGAGTTTAGCCGCCATTGTTTCTTTGTGAAGAAAACAAAGGAATTAAGGTATATTTATAGCTGCTAGGTTACAGAATTCGGATGCCACCTCAGCCCTAGAGTGATCCGGGCCACGGGTCGACACCTAAATGGGTCCGGATGCCCAAAAACATATATGGGTGCACTTTACAGGTGCGCCAGTGTAAAAATGCATGGGCGCACTTGTCAAGTGCGCCGGGAATTTCTGCTTTTTCTGCCAAACTTCTATCGTCCATAATTTCTTCATACGTTATCCGTTTTACGCAAAGCAGGTGTTTATCTTGACCAGAATTTCAAGACGAACGCAATGGCGCAGTCCATTACCCTTAATTATGAATATTAAATTAATTATTCTTTAAATTATCCACTTTAATGTTGTTAAAATTTCGGAGTGTTACACAAGTGGTTACATACAGTACACAAAACACATGTAGATTATGCAATCATGATTATTTTAGAAAACTAATCTTTCACTACCAAGATATTTCATAGGCAAGATATTCTGCAAGCACTGCATACATAAAAAATCAGCCTGATTTAGACCATGGAAAAATAAAAATGGAAATCCACCTTAAACAGGGCGTAATAGGCGAGAAACTCAAATAAGCTCGAAATCCATGCTTCAAATATGTACCTCCAAAACAAATGCAGTAAGACCACTGGCACAGATGTTGGCAACTGAGGAACCGAGAGAGGCTAGGTCAGAGTAAACCAAAAAATTAAGCATCTATGTGATGAGTTCCATCAATGAAGTTCAGCATGCAATGCACAAAATAGGATAGTACACCTCGGACATTGCTCAAAGTTGCATAAGCTACAATAGGACCTCGCCCTAAGAGGAGAAAATGTCGTTTCACTAGACATATATCTGAATAGCCAAAAATTCATTATAAACAACGGTACTCCACATTGAGACCGTTAGGTTTGATTTACTTTAGATTTTGAGCTCGTACGAACAATGCTTGGAATCCAAATAAAGTAAACAAATAGTTACTATTCAGATTCTGAGTGTCCATGGGGCGTATACAATGTGTTATTTGAGCAAAGAAAGTCTGATACTCTCAAACACCACACGTGGACCATCATGCGTAAATACCTCATTGGAAGTAAAATAAAGTAACTTATACTTTGTCTTTTAAAAACTCTCTCAAAACTATCCAATTATCAATGAGAAAAGGACAATGGAACCATTGTCCAAGACGACATGACAAGCCTTCTTTTGTACCGGTGAAAGCAAGATAATAGGAAAGTTGTATTGTTGAACTGTCAACTATGTCGGGTTTTAAACAAATCTCTGCACTGGGATTCAAATTGGTAAAGAGACATCAAAGAAAACTCCTTGAAGTTGAATCAATACTGGCAGCTAAATCAAGGTTGTGTTGTTATTATTGTCAAAGACGAGTCGAGAAACTCGAGCAGGAAAATGACGCATCAAAGAAATTTCCTTGAAGTTGAATCAATACAGCAAAAAATGACTTAATGACGACTCATTCTACAACACATCTTGTTTTCAAAAAAATGTAAATGTTAACCTGATTTTGAACTGAGAGGAGTCGTATATGAGTAGGTTGAGTCAAAGAAACATAATATAATCTTAGAATCAACTCAAACTCATCCAACCCGACCTAAATAGTAAAACAAGGCAACTATGCAAGTCTCGGCCCAAAATGCACTAAGTGCATGGAGCGATACCGATCCATTCCCTATGGATCGGTACCGATCCATGGTACTTAGCCATATGGGAATGGGACCTATGCCATTATCATGGAACAATTCTTGGAAACATGTGTGCAAAGTTTCATGTGGATCGGGTGAAGATTAGCACAAGTCATTCAAAGGACTGAAGATAAAGCTTGCACGTTAAAGCGAAAAAGTTCGAAGGAGTATCAAACGAAGCCCATTAAACATCAAATTTGGCATGTAGACCTAAATAGTCCTAAGAAGCTCAAATGTGTAGTCAAAAGTTTGATAGGGGCCACCAGCATGGCCCAGTACTAGTCCAAAGCCATTAGACCAAAACTAATCCATCAATACATGTCATATAGGGATGATTTCTTGATGAGGCCTTCTCTGTGTATTTCCGAGCCTGTCTGCAAGCCACCTTAGTCCAATAACACCTAAAACTCTATAAATACTCTACCTAATGCTAATAGAAAAGGGGATCCATTCTCTACCTGTTGGAACTCTACAAAATCCATCCTCAGCCACTTTTGAACCCTAAGGACACTAGCCTCTATCATCTAAACTAGTTATCAAGATTTACTCCATTTACTGGTAGTATTTATAATTCTTGTTTGGTCTACTTTTTGGGTTGTTGTATTCAACAGTAATCATTGTAATCTGGCAATGGGAAAGTTAATAATAATGACATTCAATGTGGATGTAGGCTTTATCAATGGCTAAATCACAATAAAAATTATATATAATTTTTGTTTCTTACCTTTTTATTTATTTTTAAATGTTCTGTATTGTTTTCCTCATAAAGGAGTGGTGCTTTCACTAAAATCTTGTGTTAGTGCCATTTTTGGCATTAACAAACAACAATTTTTTGATGTTACAAATTTCAACTATTATTTTCATTGATTTTTGACTATTTCCAACAATCATCAATGGTTTTAGTTCGTCAGAATTGTGCACGGAACCATTATAAATGGAAGATTGAACAAAGTCTAATTATTCATTTACTTGTTTTATCTTGTTTGCACATTCTCCTAAGTGTACTTTCTTGAGATAAAGCCAGAAATTTATCCATATCATTTGAATAATTTAGTGAACAGAGATGAATTAACTATTATAAAACTACAAACTCGAACATAAATACACTATTAAATATATCATTGGAACACATAACCATAGTCCACCAGTTGATGGAAAACAATAACAAAATAGTAACAAAACCACTTAGGGGACGTTCTTTTTTAAATCGAAAGAGGCAATTAAAATTGTAAACGAAAGGATTTAGGAAAAGGGTAATTCATGAAAAGAGAACGCGTTCTTTTTTCGAAAGGGGCAATGCTAAAGGGGGGAAATTATTACTTTATTGTTTGTTTATATTATTATTTTACTTATGTTAATTATTTTTAAATACAAAATACATAATAGACATATGAAATAAGTAAAAAATCATATTTCAGAATATAAGATACAAATGCAAAATTAAAAGTACTAAATAACAAAATATGAAAATAAAATACAAAACAAACTATATGGTCCTTCCCAACTTCCTCACAAGATAAATAAAAGCCTTCCTAAGCTTCTTGGGGTCATCCAACAATGCATGCAAAGGATTTTAACCTTTGCTATCGTAATCAACCAAATAATTCGACCTCTCTTCGCTCATAATCGACATCCTCCAGTTTCGCTGCCATGCACCTATCAAGAATCTCACAGCAGAATGATAATACATAATAATAACACAGACAGGTCTATAAAACTGTTAAATAATATACATTTGATCCCATTTTAAAATATATTAGAGTTACACATTTACTAGAGCATACAAATAATGCAGCGGAATAAAATACGATCTTCAGACTCCATCTTCGTCTTTAAGTAGCAAGTGTCTTCGAATAAGTAAAATACTCGGTCTGACTCGACCATAATGAAAAAAACTAAACACATGATTCAGGCTTAACATCCTTGTGTAAATCAATAAATCAATACATAGTAACTTAAGAGATGTTACAGGTTATTCCATCTCACAAGGATTCATTTTTAACAAATTTAATTTTCACAACAAAATCGTAATAGTGTCGTATAGCGATAAGTATGACATGGCATATGAGGCTACATCAAAGGTTTATTTTACACACCACTTGGTCATTATAGGATTCCAAATCATTTATATTTAAATGAAATAAGACTTTATTCTTTCGATTTTCATAATAAAATTTAATAATTTATCCTAATTTTTTCCTAAATATTTCGATTTTCTTATCCGCTTCCTTTACAATAATTCGATTATAAATGTCATTAAATTCAATGACATTTCAAACCCCTTTTTTTAAAACAATATTCAATCTCAATTAACGCTAATCAGATAACACTCATTTTTTAGAAACTTGTTGCTAAATTAAAATTTGAAACTAAATCAAATTCTTACTTGACTTTTTTTAACATATATTCATATATTCAATATATGCATCATTAAATTTAAACAATTCTCGCCGTTAAAAAAGTACTCGAATCAAATTTCCTTTCTTAACGTTCAAACGTTTGTTTACAAAAAGATATATTGTGTAAAACATATATTATTTAACTACGATAATATATAGATTGCGCTCTCTTACATTCCACGCAAGCTTATCCAGCAAATATTTAAAACACAAATCACGTAAACAACAAATGTTTAAGATGCAAATCACGTACCTAGTAAACTACCTCAGTAAACTATATGTATATAGAAAGCCAACATATGAATTTGAACATATATTATATGTTTTAACCCATCAAGTCTACATCAGTTTGTTAGATTTCGTAATACAATATTTATGTTTACAGAAGACTTAGAAGATATTATTGATTGTGGTGATACAATATTTCCATTTAGAGAAGATTTGGGAAATTTTGTTAATTTGAGTAATATAATATTTCCAACTATAGAAGGTTTGGAAAATATCAGAATATTTTTTGCCTTCTATGTAAAATTAGACAGGGTAATAAATTTCCTACATAAGTGGAAGAATATGAAGAAGTTTTTTTGTGATATCGAAGTTAAGAATTAATTCTCTGATTGGGAGTAAATAAGTTGGAGAATTAATTAGGCATTAATTTATAACCATAAATCAATTACTTCAACCCAAGTATTAATCCTTATATAAGGATAGGGATTTGGTAAATGTATGTATCATCTCTAAAAGTTGTATTTCTTCTTCTTCTTTTCTATTATCAGTCTTGTAATATTTTCTTATTTAGAAAAGTATAAAAATCTCCTCCCCCAAGTGGACGTACACTAACAAAATGTCATTGGAACCACTATAAATCTCTTGTGTACTTTTTTTATTGCTTGATCCGTGATTGTATTGCTGGTGACTATCTGTTGTTTATTTTTCCTCAACATCAATACGTTCCAATTTGTTTTTTTCCGAAAGGTTGGATTTTATTCCCAAGGCCTTTTAGGGAAAATTTCCCCTAACAATTGGTATCAGATCTACCAAGTTGATTGAAAAAGGGTGTTAGGCATTATGGCAGGAGATGAGGAGAAATTAGCAATAGAATCAAGGCCATATGTCAAAGGGACACATATGGCAGCAAGATCTCAGTTAGCAATAGAAAGATGGAATGGGGATAAAAACATCGAGAGGTGGCAATGGAGGATGAAAGCTGTTCTGATGAGGAACAATTTTCATCCTGTAGTGTCTGCTCATGAGGAGTTGACGAATGATATTTTAGACGTGGAATGGAAGGAGATGGAACATTGGGCATTTACTACTTTACAATTAGCACTGGGAGAAAATGTCATTTCAGAGATTAGCGGTGAGACAACTGCTAAGGACATTTGGACCAAGCTGGAAAAACTCTATTTAAAGAAGTCACTAATCAAACGTATTATTTTGCTGAAAATGCTTTCACCATGTGAATGAGAGAGGGTATTTCAGTGAAGGCACATCTAAGCTTCTTCGACGATCTCGTGTTGAAGATGAAGACTATTGACTTGAAAGTGGATGAGGAGCAAATAACAACGATTTTTTTGTGTTCTCTTCCGGAGTGATACACAGGTTTCCCTAACAGTCTTATCTATGTCAGAGATACACTAAACATAGATGCTGTGAAGGAAGATTTACTATATGAGGACTTTAGGGATAAGATGAAGGGGTTGAGTGAAAGTAGAGGTGGAAGCGGTACAGAACCCTTATTAGCTGGTATGGAGAAAGGGGAGAAGAAAATAAAGTCAAGAAATGGAAAGTGCTACATTTGCAAGAAACCAGGCCATTGGAAGAGAGAATTTGTCTGGACTTGAAGAAAATTTTTGAAGCTAGTAATTCATCGGTTGCGATGGAGGAATTTTTGTTTGATGACTTTTTGACAGCGGTAGTATCAGATGTATCAGACCATTGGATGCTAGATACGGGAGCGTCTTTTCATATGACACCTAATAAGAATTATTTCATTTTTTTAAAAGAAAAAGAGGGAAACTAATTCTTATGTGAAATGATGCTAGTTGTAGAGTCATGGACGAACGTACCATGCAAATTCGCATGTATGACGGGGTAATACGCACCTTGATAGGTGTCTGTTATGTTCCAGGTCTTAGGAAGTTAACGATATCTCTTGGGCAGTTAACATCTAGAAGATGCAAGGTGGCTATTGATAAGGATAGTCCAAGGGTTTCTAAGTGTAACGACCCAGATTTTGGTCGATTTATTTGAAATATTTAATATGATTTTAAATATTGAATTGATAATATAAAAGAATTTTTATATTGAGTTATCGATCAATAATCAATATAGGATTTAATTTTGAATATATATAATTATTGTAATACGAGAATATAAAATAATTAAATTTGAAATTTATAATAGGGTCAAAACGATTTAAATAATTTATATATATTTTGTTTGGATATATATATATATATATAAATGATAATAATTATTTATTACCCCAGAATTTAAATGTTTTGAATTTAATTTATCAATTTAAATTAACATCATCTCTATATGATCGAACTGGAGTTCAAAACCTGTCCCAGTGTGTTCAGAATAGTATTATAATGCTAGAAACGCCGGTTGATGCGCTCGAATAGGAGTTCAGAAACACTGGATAATTTAAATCGTATCGGTCAAAGTAAAATTTATAAAATAAATAAAATAAATAAATGTTTTACTTCCATCCTAAGTAAACAAAACTACATTGCAGATCTAAAAGTAGCACAACCCTAGTTTGAAATTATGGTACCTAGAGAAATTACTTTCTACTTATCTGTTTTACCCATACTATATAACCATATATACCCTTTGCTCTCTCTATTTTTCATTTCTTTCAGCAAATTGAAGAAAAACTGCTTCCTTCTCATAAATCAAAAACCGCTTTCCTATTTTGATTACAGAAATTTGAAAACTCATTTTTAAATCGAATTGAAATCCCTAGAATTTTTAAATCAACTGCAGGGAGTTCGTTCGGAGCTAGTCTTCATGTCAATGGGAGTTTTATGTAGCTCGATTTAATCTGTAGCTCGATCTTTTCTCCAATCGCAAGCTAAGGTTCACTAAATGGCGTTTAGGTATTTGTGCGATGTCAGTATAGGCGGGTGGTGGTTTTAGGTTAAATTTGGGGAGTGCGATGGCTGATATTGATGAAAAAATCAGAGAATTGTGAGATGATGTTAAGAGGCTCGGCAGTGTGAATTGCATGATGGAGGGTTTTCGATGGTTCATTGATGTTGTGATCTGGAAGTTGGGTGGATACGAAGCTGTTAAAGGGTGCGAACGAGTGTTTCTGGAACTCGAGATTTAGGCGGTAGAGACATTAAAATTCGGGATTCATGGCTTAGTAAATCTCGGACTGGAGGAAGCTTCAGGTTGGTTGTGTATTTAATTGGGGGAAGTCGGTTTTTTCTTCTTCTCTATAATCTGGAAGTTACGTTTTCCTGTTGATCAAGTGAGATGTTGGTAAGGCTTCAATGAGGAGTTATGAGAGGGTAAGTTTGGTTCTGGAAAGTGTTTGCTGTCATGGGATGCTGGACGGTTATGTAATGGAGACGGGTTGATAAGGCATAAGAGTGTCATAGTTTAGTGAAGCAGCAGTTCTGGGATAAGGGCATAGAGGAATTTAGTTGTCTGGTGAATAGAATTGTGGAAATTGAAGTGTAGGTTTTAGTGAGATAGTTCGTGATCGAATTGCAGTAGTGATGGATTCACGGTAATTCGTGTAGAGGGGAGATTGAACGAGAAGGGAAGGAGATTGGATATTACAGTGTATTAAGGTAATTATTTATGGTTTAGCAATTAATTTTTATTTACATTTAAGTAGTTCGATAGAGTTAATATAATTTGTTAAATTTATACAAGATCTCTTCGAATGGAATCGGTTGTTATATCCGTAGCTGCGGGATATCCAATCAGGAATTAAAACGGAATCAGAACAGATCGCAATTAAATATCACAGTGAGTAAATCTCACTCCGTTTTTATTTAGAATTATTTTTATGTGTTAAAAATATTTTTCTGTTGGTTGTTTAGTTGCATAAAAAATATTATTGTGGCTGTAAAATATATATTAGTTATTTAGGATTGGTTTGTGGTTATTATATATATATATATATATATATATATATATATATATCGGTGATTGGATTCCCGCAGTACCATTAGCGGATGCCCGCAGTACCATAAGCGGATGACCCTATACGCCCCACGCTATGATAGCTGATGAACTTCTATACCGCGATATCCTGCCTCAAAGCAGGATGGGTATTATTTATGCTGGCTAACGTCTGTGGATGCAGGAAAATAGGTTGGAGGGATCCAACTGGATTCCTCAAAAATATTATTATTTGTTTGTTTTTATATATTATCGTATATGATGTGTAGAAAACCTATGGTTGATAATTATGTGTTTCTGATTGATTGAATATCACTGGGCCTGAATGTTGAATTTTAAAAATATCATGAAAAAGGATACTGAGTTTTAAAAGGAAAATCTATTTTAAAAATGGAATTTGAATTTCGAATGAGAAATTATATATATATATATATATATTGACTTGGTTTGAATAATAAAACAAGTGCTGAATTTATAAATGGTATTTATAAATTAAATGGAATAATTTTCATTGGATAATGCGGGGATTAAAATTAATGTATGAACGGTGTTTATAAATGAAGTGAAATGAATTATTAGTGGATAACTAGGGAAATGTAAATACAAGTATGATTTTAAAATAAAATAGAAATTTACCTTTCCAAAGAAGAAATTTAATTTCAAATAGATTTGAAATCGGGACTTGTTTAAATATATATAAACAAGTAATATAAACGATGTATAAAAATAAAGAAAAAATTATCATTGGATAATTTAAATATTTAAATTCAAATATGAATTTAAAATGAAAATTGGGAATCATGATAAAAGAAGGAAATGAGGAAATCTATTATGATGTTCAGAATATAAATTAAAGTAAATCCAAACGGATTTATGGTTTGAATTTGACTATGTCGAATTTATAAGAATAAATTATACTCAGAAAGGATATTTATATTTTGTTAAATAGAAGCTGAAATAAAATATGAAAATAGAATATATATTATATATAAGTTATAATAAATAAAATATTCCAAATAAGATTTTGGTTTTAAATAGATTTTTAAATGGAGCTTGTTTTTAATATATAAAACAAGGAAGTTGGATTTATAAATGATATTTATAAATCTAGTGAAATAAATTATCAATGGATAGCTTTAAATCCAAATAGAAATTTGATAATAGAATTTGAAAATAGAATTTGGAATCGTTTCGAAATGGGAACGACGAAAGATATTTCAGAATGTGGATTATAAATAGAATTGAAATAAATCCAAAGGATTTGTAATTTATCTTCAAAGGAATTGGAATATTACATATAAGATAGAGTTGTAAATAAAATTTACAACTTAGCTATGGAAATCGATGATTTAGAAAAAATCGAAATGTTAAGTTAAATTTGGAAAGCCGATCTTATATATATTGAAATAAATTAGAATGGAAGTGAAACTTATTTATAAACAAATTTTAGAATGTTTATATTTAAATATAATTAAAACGAACTCGTCGCAGTGCGGTAGTTCGTAAATTAGCGTTTCGAACTTCAATTGAGTATACAGAACTCAATTTAAGTCGGAATTCTTTGAAACAAGAACCGTCAGGACCAATTTGATAATAGTTTTCAAATGGATGCGGAAAGTATGGATTTCATCGTATAGATTTTGATTTATGTCAAAATAAAATTTTCAGAAAAACAGTGCCATAACCATTATAAAACCATAATGGTTTATTTAAATAAATAAAAGGATTTGAAGTAAATAAAATCCGAATTTCCATTAGAAATATTCAGACTTGAGATGTAAAAAAAGTATGAACACAAGTGGAGTAATTGAACTGATTTTTTAAACAAAAATCTGATTTTTAATTGTTGAATAGAATTAACTAATTTAAAGAATAATTAGTTAGTGGGATTTGAATCAAAATTGGGTTTTGGTTAAGTAAATTGAACTGGTGAATATATATTGAAAATCGAGTATGAAACTGGAATTGGAAATGGCATTGGATCAGTTTATAAGCAAATTATATATATATATATATATATATATATATATATATATATATATATATATATATATGGACATGATATGTTCAGCTGAAAAGTGAAAAAAGCAAAAGAGCTAACTAAAGTATAAATTAACGAATTGAGTTAAACTGAACAGGTTGAGTTATAGTAAATTGGAAATGGACGCATGTGTTAAATAGGTATGGAATGAAGAGAATGAAGTTTATAAATTTAGTGCTCGACAAAAAGGTATATGTTTAAATTCCATATGAGATTTTATGCGCCGAATCGGCAAGCCACTTGGCTTTTTTATTTTCTTTTTGAATGGACAGGGCCTAGAGAGGCGTTTTGTAGTTGTACCGAGTGACCCGTACAAATGAGGTTATGGCGAAATTTTCCAGAAATTTAAGGAGTTAGAATATTTTTAAAGGGAACTGGATAACTAGAAAATCAATGTATCGATATATATAGGATCCAATAAGGAAACGAACTTAAAAATAGAATATTATAAACAAAAAGGAAATCTATAATTAAATCGGGTAAAATTAGAAAGTGAAACGTATACGGGTTTAAAAATGAATAATTGGTTTGTATGGTGTTGATTATTCGAGGTAAGTGGTCTTGTCCGTTTTGAAGTTAAGGATGTTTTCAGTCAAGGTTTGAGAGGTAGTTATACCCCAACTTGATTGATTTCATTTTTAACCAATAAATAGCAAGATCCAGTCTCAAAGAGAAATGTTTGAATAAGAGTTAGTTGAATGCAGTGTTTTGGGTTGTTGTAACGATGTTTTACACAACATTCTTTTTAACCCAAGTAAGCGAAAATTTGGAAATATAATAATAAATATTTCATGAGTATAGAAATAAATAAATGGTCGTGAAAGATGTAATGACCCTGATTTTTGCCCGATTTATTTTATATATTTAATATTGTTTTAAATATTAAGTGATAATATAAATCGATTTTATATTGGGTTATCAATTTAACAATCAAATTACGGTTTATTTCGAATATATATAATTATCGAAATACGGGATCTGAAATAATTCAATTTGAAATTAAAACGGAGTCAAAATATTTCAAATGATCAATAAAAATTGTATTTGATAATAAACGATAATAATAAATAATTTATTATAAGAGAATTAACGGTTTCTGAATTTAAATTATATTATATTAATTTAATATGGTATATACATTCAAATTAAATTCCAGACTATATTGTGGTGGGTTCAGTATATCGCTATGATATTTAAACGTCGGTCGGTGCATTAAAATAGCGGTTCACGGTTTCAAGTTGCGAACCCCATAATATTTTATTAATGGATAAGATCAAATCAAATCAGAATCCGTTTAGATAAAATAAAAATCCCTTTGTGTCTAATCATATTAATTAGAAATCAAATCGATTTGAATAATGTTCATACTATGGTAGACAACCATTTTATTGAAGCGTACGTATGTCCCCCTTCTTCCTGTATAAAGCCGCGCCCCTCTCTTATTTTCCTCCTTCTAAAATTTGATCGAGGTTTAGAAATTTAAAATTGCCTAATTGGAAATGAAATAAAATCCACTTTCTTTTTTTTTCTTCTATTTAAATCCGCAATCTTCTCTACATATAATCTATTCAATTCCAAATCACGGATCATGGGACGAGGTGAAATAAAGGTCGGGGTCTCGACAGTCGTCAGTGGCAAAGGGATGGCATGAGCTATTTCTAATGGACTGATGTGCGATTGGAGATTTGGGGGAAAATCGATTCAAACAGCGCTAACCTAGGTTTTGGGTTCGAGTGTTACCTGGGCGATGATGATAGGATTTGCGAGCGACTGGTTGAACTGCGAGTGGATCGATGGTTAGGATTGTGAAGCGCAAGTGGTGGTGGCACTGGGAGGACCTTCGATGGTCTATAGACATGGGAAAATGAGTAACAACTTGTGTAATTAGATCACGTCATCCACTGGTGCTAGTTTTTCAATGAACTAGGTGATGGATGAGATGAAACCGATGGTGCGTTCAGGGTAGATTTAATTTAAGCTGGGTCAAAGTAAATAAAACAAGAAAATTCTAGGTGACAGGATTGAAGGGGCTGAAGTTTTGTTGATGGCGCTTGTGAGGAGTTGGAGAGGAGTAGTAGTTGATAACAGCGGATGTCGACTGTGCCAGTGACGTGGTGGTGTTTGGTGCAGAGATGGTTTATGATGTTTATGATTTAATAGATGCAGTGAAGGCTCGATTGGAATGGGAGATTGCTAGGTGATTGGTGAGATGTCAATAGGGAATAGAGCATTGTTTTGGGTTGATTTCGGGGGTATTGATCGGCGAGTGCGGAGTTTGCTCGGGAGTCGGTTAGATATTAAGGTATACGTTTTTACGAGTTTAAATTAATTAGAATGAATTATTTATTTATTTTAATAGTTAGTTTAAATTAAAAATAGCCTAATCTATAAATCAAAATATATATTCGTAGGTACAAAATAAATTATTCAAGCGACTCGAATGGATTTATGGCTGCGATGATATGAAATTAAACGGGATATTCGACAATGGAAAACCACGGTGAGTAAATCTCACTCACATGATAATTAGAATTATTTTAATCCATTAAATATAATTGTTGTTGCTTGTTTGGATTTTTGTTTGGTTGCTTTAAATATATTAGTTATTTAGGGTTGACTATTATGTAATAATCCGAAAATCCGAGCCAATTTAAAATTTTTATTATGGCAATTTTAGTGAATTTTGATTATTTAAAATGAATTATTTTAAATAAAAACGAAGAGAAATTTATTTTGAATAGAATTCGAACGTATATATTTATTCGAATCGTCGTTAGAATATAAATATTTATTTTTATATATAGAAGGAATTGAAAATGGCGCGGTAGTTCGATAATTCGATTTCAAAATTCAAATGAATGTACAGGATTCAAAGTAAACTGGATTTTAGCAAAACCAAAAATATTAGAATATATTTGAGAATACCTTTCCAACGAATCCGAAGAATCGAAATTTCATAGCGGGGATAAAAAGTTATGCCCAGTTGAAAATTCAGAATAGTCGCTATGGAATTTCGGCCCTTAAAAATGGCCATTTTGCAAACGACCTCGGTTTTCGACGAAACCACTTCTGTTGGATCCGGGATGTCAAGTTATTTCTAGGTTTCAAATTTCATAATTTTTCGAATCAATATCTGAGCTTGGCAAAGGAAAACGCGTTTGACCAGTTTTAGTTGATTTTAATCGACTGGAAAATGGCCATTTTCAAACGGTCTCAAAATTCGATGAAATTAGTTTTGTTAGGACCGCATCGTCAATACGAAGTTAGAAAATATTTTTCGGAAATTTTTCTCGTTAGTATGTGGCCCTAGTAAATTGAAATGTGCGTTCATATTCAATATATAGAGTTATATGTTGACTTTGACGAAAACAGATCGAAATGATCGAATCAGCTTACGATACATATCCCATTGTGTTCAGAATTGGGGTATTTAGCTAGGGACGACAGGTGGTGGGTCTCGTTTTGAGTTCGAATGAAAAAGTTACTTTTTAAAATTAAATTAAAATATAATATGTATTATTATATATACTTTCCTTTAGCCCCTCCGTTTTCTCTGTCAAACCTCAAAAGAAAAATAAAAAAAAAACCCGTTGACCTAAATCGCCCCGACCTCGATCATCACCGCTGCCCCCCCTTCCTGATCTGTCGCGCGCAGCCTCCCCCCTCCTTCCTCGATCCATGCACCCTCCATCCTCTTTCCGCGATAAACCGCGCCCCCAACCCCTTTCCACCTAAATCTGCCACCCTGCCGTCCGCCTCCCCCTTCCGCTCCGATCCCCTCCCCTTTCCGCAGCCCCCTCTGGAAGCGCGCATCAGCCTCCCCCAGCCTCTGGCCACCCTCCGACGCTGATGAGTGATCCCCCCTCCTCCTCAACTTGACCAAAGTGAGTTGTTTTAATTATTTTGTCATGTGTTTAGCTTCTTTAACTCAGCGATTAACAAAAAGGGGTGGTAGAGTGTTAAAAATATAATTTTTATTATGGTAGGGTGTTAAAAATATAATTTTTATAATATAGAAAAGTTAAAAATATAATTTTTATACTGGTGGCATAGTAAAAATATGATTTTTATTCATGTAGAGTAATAAAAATATAATCTTTATTAGGAGAATGGCAGTATAAAAATATAATTTTTATAACAAAGTGAAAGTAAAAATTCGATTTTTATATAAGTAGCGTATTGAAAATAGAAATTTTATATAATAGAGAATGTGAAAATATAATTTTTTTTATTTATGTAGCGAACATGGATGACAAAAGTGACAAAAGGCGAGCAAGGTGAAGATTTCCTACATATGAAGAGTCGCGGTGAATTGGTTTAGCTAGTTGGTGAGAACTCCTCACTTTTAATTTACTTCTAGTTTAAAATATATACTAGGATGCAGACGGTGTTTAGTAGCACCCGACACCCGTCGTCTACAGACCATGGACGGCTTGTTTGTTTGTTTGATTTTGATGTGTAGTTGATTGTGTGATGTGGATTGAAATAATAAAAAAATTTATAGTTAAAAATAGAATCTTTAACGTGTATATGAAATGAAATAAATTAATATAAACAAATCGAACGATTTGTTTATATACACACATTTGACTGATATTGATTGGGACGATAAATTTTACACATCGCCCAACTGCACAAGTAAAATCTGTGATTGATTGTTTGAAACCCCACATGGGTATTGGGATGATATATGACATACACTAATCCCAATAATTAGTTGTATGTTGATCGATTGATTGACAGACCATTATGAGCGTTAAATATTTATATTTGATGCTTATACAGTGTAGAATGCACTTTGGATGATTGTTAATTATTTGTCGTTGTTGATATATACATGCGTTGTATGGAAATCCACAGAAATAAAATCTATGGTAATTGATTGGGCCTCATTCTAGTTTTTAAATAGAATATTTGAAAAAGAAATATTTGAATAGAAATATTTGAAATAGAATATTTGAAAAAGAAATATTTGAAATTGAATACTTGAAAATTGAAATATATGAAGCCGTGTTAAGTAGTTACATACCATTTTAACACGAACGAGAGTTTTGTCGATTTTATAATGAATATGAATATAATTTCAAAATCGAATATATAGAAATGAATTCGAATTGAAATTGAATAGAAATGAATTCGAATTGAAATTGAATAGAAATGAATTCGAATTGAAATTGAATAGAAATGAATTCGAATTGAAATTGAATAGAATTGAATTCGAATTGAATTGAAACGAATTTGAATTTGAATTGAAATTGAATAGAATTGAATTCGAATTGAAATTTAATAGAAATGAATTCGAATTGAAATTGAATAGAATTGAATTCGAATTGAAATTGAATAGAAATGAATTCGAATTGAAATGGAATAGAAATGAATTCGAATTGAAATTGAATTGAAAACGAATTGAAATTGAATTGAATTGAAAACGAACTAAAGCTGAATTTAAAATCAATTTGAAATGAATTTAAAACGAATTTATAAGGAAAAATTCAATTTTGATTTGAATTTGAAATGAAGTTGAAATCGTTTCGAAAACGAATTTAAAATGATTTATAAAATATGTTTTAAAAGGAAATCGACGAAATATATATATAATATAATGGCCTGAATAGAACGCGCCGCGCCGTGGCAGTTCGCGAATTTCGACAATTGACTTCGAATGGATATTATGGGAGATCCGACCGTCGGATTCTCCTAAAAACCAGAACTGTTGGGTTCGTATCGAAAAAGCTTTCTAACGAATATAAGAAATTAGAAATCTAACGGTTGAATTTGGTATTATGTCGAAATCAAATTTGGAAAAGGTCGCTGTAAATGTAGTTCGATGGCCGTTGGTGGAAGTCGACTGTACGGGCCTTGATAAAATTATTAAAAATAGTAATAATTTGTGTAAAATCATAAGAAATGATTTGTGAAGAATTGGGATGAAAAACTACATATTTGAAAAGATAAAAATAGATTTTATCGAAATGAACTAGTTTTGAACTAGAATTATAATTCTATTTATTTTTAAAATAAATAAAGTGGATTTGAAATGGTTTTAAAAGTAACCAGAATTTCCAATAATTGAATTGGAATGGATTTGAATCGAAATTGTCTTTGGAATATTTTGATGTTGGATTTTGTGATTATATAGATATTGTTATGGAAATTTGAAAGATATATATATCGTTATTTCCAATACAATATTTGTTGGTTGTAGAATTTGATATTGAATATAAGCCGATATATTTTCTATTCAGAGCCTTGTATTTAATATCAAATGTGATTTGGGTTTGTCGTGAATGGTGTCTTCATCAACACTGTTTTTAAGCCCAGTTTAGAAAAAGATTAAATCTTTTGTTTAGATTTAATGAAGTGTACCAACTAAATAGTATTTAATTGGAATTGAATTCGAATTGATTCTTGGGTTTATCTTGAACGGTGTTTTAAATAACACTCGTTCTTTAACCCGATAATTAATAAAATGTGATTTTGGGTTGTCGTGAACGTTATCTTCAATAATATTGTTCTTAGACCCAACCGAGTTAAGAAAATCAGATACTAACTGGAGATTAGTTAAGTTGAATGGTTTCTTGGGTATAGATCTGATGTTGGTTTCGGCCTTCGGGGTTAATACTTAGGGAATTTCTCACTTGCTAATTTACGGTTAGGGACTAATTGAAATGTGATGCGATTTTGGGGTTTATAGTGAACCGTGTTTTAAATGACACTGATTCTTTAACCCAGTCAAAGATTAAAACTAAGTGGAGTATTAATGAATCTTTAATTAGATTGAAAAGATCGAGAATGGAGTATCACCAGTTTTACTCCAGACGGTAGTTAAATCTTTAATTAGATTTGAACGCGAAATGGTAATTGAATTTACCGATAACACTGTGGTGTTAGATATGAAGTATGACCAGTTTTACTTCATGGGATGAATAGGTTGGGATTGGGAAATAAAATAAAAGATTACTTCGGTGTGGTTCGCTAATCCCGACTAGTTTGAATTGATATTCAAAGGAAGATTAAAGAATAAATTTAAAGGAATTTATCTTTGATAAAATTAATGGGAACCTTTCCCTAAGAATGTGAAATTTAGAAACTAACTGTAGGTTGGCTAAGATGAATGGTTTCCTGGGTATTGACCTGATGTTGGTTTCGTCCTTCGGGGTTAATATTTGGGGAATTATTCTCTTGCTAATTTACGGTTAGTGACCGATGAATTGGAATGAGGCGTATGTTGTGTTTGTGTAACACTTGTTTATTATATACGCGAGTTATTCAGAAAGACGGGGTTTATCCCATTCTGAATAACTGATTCGACGATGAGTCGAAGATGAAGACGATGGTCGAAGACCGGAGGTCTTCACGTTGTTTGGGTGATTACTGATGGTCTTGATTGGGATGTACACCCAAGAGGAGGGAATCAGTTGGTGATCGTCCAGACGTACTTGGAGATCGATGGATATGCGAGGAATAAGGTTCCTTCGGTTTCGTTCAGAACGGACTTGTAAATGGATGTATGTCTGACATCGGATTTCATTCTATGTGATTGATATCGGTTGCATGGAGTGGTTTGTCTGTGTGGCATGCTAAGATGCAAATGATCAAGGCTTCTGTTGAAAAGCAAAGTCTTGTGGTTGATGATCAAAGCACAACCTGTGTGGCATAGCTTTCTGTAACGTTGATTCGCGAGCCTCATCCCCCGGTAGTGAACCAGAAACGGGAGAGGACTACAGGGAGAACATGCGTTTCCTTCTAGCTAGAAGTGGCGTCAGTGGTTTTACGTGCCCTGACGAGTTTGACTTATGTGGTTGTTGTTTTTGTGAGGCGCCTCGAATATATCGGTGACTATATGAAGCCGATGGAGTCTTGACTCATTGACACCCCAAAGGGTAGGGAGACGTAGTATTCAAGATTTCGTCTAATCCACATCGGTGGACTAGCCCTGAAGATCCAAGGGACGATGCGTTCTTATCCTGAGGGGCGGGCTAAAGCGTCTCCAATCGGTAGAGGACTATCTTTTGCCTCGGTTCACAGATGGAAATCCAACTTCCAAATACGTGACATTTGCGGTTTTGATTATAGAGCCTAGTATGGCGACATGATATATGGTACCCATGCCGTCTAGGATTGATTCGTTTATATTTGAAGTTGTTTTGACACTATACACCTATTTTAGTATCAAATGATTTGTTTTAAACGTATCAAGCATGCTTTGGCTATTATAAGGGAAAACCCCATCCTCTGGTTTGTGTTGCATTATGTGATGGGACCTGGGTCTTATAATAGCTTCATTTTTCTTTATTTAGCATTGCGATGTTTGTTTTATGCACTGGTATTCTTGGGAGGAAACTCGTTCCGTGTTATACGGCGTGGTCCCTTGATTTACCTAACTTTAAAAATAAAGATTAATAACTGTTTTAGTTCTCACACCAGTCATATGATTGACCTAGGGTTTATTGTTTTAACCTAACCTCTAGGTGCCCTTATTTTGACATGGGCAGCTAGTAGTTTTGGTTTTGCAGATTTATATTCACAGGATCCTGATTTACAGCTGGAACGATACTCGGAAAGCTCTGTATCCGTGTATGACTTCTAGTTGTGTTTTGTATTATTCTCCTGTAACGACCCAGAAAATCTGAACCAATTTAAAATTTTTAAATTAGCTAAAATAATGGATTTTAAATATTTAAAATAAATATTTTAAATAATGGCGATGAAAACTGAGTTTGAATCGACAATTGAAAATGAATATAATTAATTATAATTATAAACAAGGCCTGAAAGGGCGCTGAAGTTTCAAAAATTGAATTCAAACTTTGTCGGACTGTACCGGGTGCAAAACAATCCGAATTTTAGTGAAACCAAAAATATTTAAATCTGTTAGTGAATACCTTTCTAGCGAATCTGAAAAATCGAATTTTCATAGCGGAAAGCAAAAGTTATGGCCGAATGAATTTTCAGAACGGTCGCTATGGAATTTATATAGCCCGTGAAATTGGTCATTTTGCATTCGACCTCGGAATTCGACGAAACTAGTTTTGTTGGGACCGTATCGTCAAAACATAGCTAGATTTATTTTTCTGGAATTTTTCGAATCAGTTTGTGGCCCTGGAAAATTGAAATGTACGTTCAAATTTGATATTGAATGTTATATATTTTAATCTGAATGAAAACTGACTGAAACATTCGAATGGGCCTTCGAAACATATCCCATTGTGTTCGGAATGGGGGTAAAACGCTAGGGACGACAGTTGTTGGGTTTGGATTGGGGTTCGCGTGTTAAAGGGGGTATTTTTGGAATTTTCAAAGTTATAAAAAAAAAATTCATTTGCCCACGTCAGCCCCCCCGATCATTTCTCTCTCCCCGATACGAACGACGCCCCCTTCTTTCCTTCTCTCCTCTTTTTCCGCCGCCTCCGTCCACGTCAGCCAACGCCACCACAACACCTCGACAGCGCCTCCCCTCCTCTTTAAATCGAGACAACCCCTGACCCCCCTCGTCGCTTCCACCTCGAGAACGAAGCCTAGGAAGTCTCCTACTTCACGCCACTGCCACGATCGACAGAGGCCACCAGACCCGACCGCACCGCCATCGAGACGCGCGCCTAGCTCCCCTCTTTCGTGTCGCACCCTCCGATCTTCACCACGGTGCACAGGTTTCGCAAAATCTTCGAACCCTAGTTCGAACAACAAAGGGAGGTACGACCTTTGTTCTCTTTGAATTGATTTAAACACTTTTAAGTGTTGCAAACTTCGAAAAATCGTATATTGCTCTTTTCTTAACGAAATTCGATGAAACAGGAAACATCGTGACCGTGTGGACGCCTTCTACATTTTAGAAGTGACCGCATATTTTTCTGAGCCTTCTGCTATTTTTGGTGGAGTGGAACCCAATGTGAGATTTCTGATTTAAAAACAATATGGAAAACGACGATGTATAAATTATATAGTCGATGTATGAGTTATATAAGCATTGTACATCTCTTGTATAAGCGTTGTATAAGTTGTACGTTCGATGTATAAGTTATATATGCGTTGTAAAAATTATATATGTGTTGAAATAAAAGTGAATTGCTATACATATATATATATATATATATACACACGCCCCTCATCCACAAACCATGGACGATATTTATTGATTGTGATTGGTGTGAAAATGGATTGATAGCGAATGGTTGTTTGGGTTTGTTTGTGGTTGATATTGATTGATTGTGGTTGAAAAATACCCATTTGTGGTTGAGAAATATTTGGTTGAAACCACATAGGATTAGTTTTGTGGAAATGAAATAAATATATACATGCCGCCTGCGTGCGAACTAGATGCATGATTCCCATTGTCAAAAACCGCGAGGTTTTAAGGTAGAGCGAGGAGCCGTACTAGGGACGGTCCCGGTTTTAACTACCCTGCCGTTATGCTGCCGAAATTTTGAATAATATTCATGTGTTTGAATTATTTTCATTTGCTAAAACTATATTTATTCATTGAATAGAAAACCTTCATGTGTTGAATCGATATTCATTCGTTGATTAGAAATTCATGTGTTGAATGGTATTCGCGTTTTAAATATAAAAATCACATTTTTATCTGTATATAGAAACTATAGAAAACCTTCATGTGTTGAATCGATATTCATTCGTTGATTTGAAATTCATGTGTTGAATGGTATTCGCGTTTTAAATATAAAAATCACATTTTTATCTATATATAGAAACTATATTTATTCATTGAATAGAAAACCTTCATGTGTTGAATCGATATTCATTCGTTGATTAGAAATTCATGTGTTGAATGGTATTCGCGTTTTAAATATAAAAATCACATTTTTATCTATATATAGAAACTATAGAAAACCTTCATGTGTTGAATCGATATTCATTCGTTGATTAGAAATTCATGTGTTGAATGGTATTCGCGTTTTAAATATAAAAATCACATTTTTATCTATATATAGAAACTATAGAAAACCTTCGTGTGTTGAATCGATATTCATTCGTTGATTAGAAATTCATGTGTTGAATGGTATTCGCGTTTTAAATATAAAAATCACATTTTTATCTATATATAGAAACTATAGAAAACCTTCATGTGTTGAATCGATATTCATTCGTTGATATGAAATTCATGTGTTGAATGGTATTCATATTTTGAAATAAATTGTTTGATAATAAAAATCACCTTTTATCGACTATATGAACTGTGTAAAATAATCTCGTTTTGAAAGAAATTGTTTTATTGGAAAAATCCTATTTTTATCACCAATATGAAATATATAAAATAATAGTGTTTTGAAATGAGTTGTTTAACAATAAAAATCACATTTTTATTATATGCATGAATCGTTGAAATGAGAAGTGTTAAAAATAGCCACTTGTTCAAATAAATATATGTGAGTTGAAATATTCATTAATTAGCTAATGATATGATTTGTACCTATGTATGTAACATTAGAATGAATGGTGTTTTTAAACCAAATAGAAATCAAATATGAAGTTGAATAGAAAATGATAAATGATAAGAACTATATATATGTACATGCATATTCATTGAACAGGTTATAGCAAAGGGGCTAGAGAAGAGGAATAAAATTTTGTGCCCGACAAATAGGTACACATTTACTGTTTTGTTTGGGTGATGATTTTATGAGCCTGTTGGCTTTTTCTTTTTCTTTTCGACATGAGACGCCCGTGTGGCTATTTGGGAATTTTCCCAGCCCTCCCGTACAAAGGAGGTTATGGCGAAATTTTCCAAAATTTTAAGGCGTTAGTGAAATATTTGAAGTGAAAACGATATTGAAATCATTGAATGAACTATATTTATATAAATATATAAATATAAATAAAATTAAAACGAAACGAGGCCGTGCAGTTCGTATTTTGAAACCGTGATTTCAAACAACTAGTGCGGGAAATCCGACCATTGGATTTTCCCGAAACCTCAACCGTCGAGTTCGCCTTGGAAATATCTTCCCAACGGCACCAACTTTGTAAAAATCCAACGGTTGGATTGTCTGGAATGTTTAATTCAAATCTGAAGAAAAACAGCGCCAGAAGCGATTATATTTATATATATATAAATATAATTATATATTTAATCGAATAACGACGCTGCAGTTCGTATTTTGAAATCGAAAATTCAAACGATTGTACCGGGAGATCCTACCGTCGGATTTTCCTGAAACTGGAACCGTTGGATTCGTTTTGGAAAGACCTTTCTAATGATGTAAATTTTGTGAAGATCCAACGGTTAATTTTCAGATATGTGTAAATCAATTCTGAAGAAAAACAGCGCCACGACCGCGTTATGTCCCGAAGCGTCGTTTTGAATAAATTGGCTATTTTAAAATAAATAAAAATAGCGATAAATCGTTATAAAATATCATAAACGATATGGAATAGAAATAAACTGAATTAGCTCGATTTATTTAGTATTTGATGGTTGAATGTGTTTGGTGTGAAAAATACATTAAAGAACAAAATTGCTGTTGTCGAATGATTTAACCATTAAAGTAAATTGATTTGAAATTCTAAATGTACGTGAATTATTTGAGAAGGCCGAGTTAATTCTCATTTCAAATAATTGACCGACGATTGAAAGTCGAAGATGAAGACGGTGGTCGAAGACCGGAGATCTTCACCTCGTTTGGATGGTAACCGAGGTCCTGATTGGGAGGCATCCCGAAATATGGATAATGAGTGGTGGTCATTCAGACGTACATGGTGATCGATGGGTTTGCGAGGTATTTAGTGCCTCTGGATTCGTTCAAACCCAGAACGGACTTGTAGATGGACTGTGTGTCTGACATTGGATTTTATTCTGTGTTGATTGATCTCTGTCAAATATACATCTGTTTGGCAGCGGAGAATTTATTCTTTTGCTTAACGCCCCTCTCTGAGACGCACGAGCTCAGAGGTTGTATATCGATGGACATCAGTCGCATGGCATGAATTGTCTGTGTGGCATGCTAAGATGCAGTGATCAGGGCTTCTGTTGAAAAGCAAAGTCTTGTGGTGATGATCAAAGCACCGCCTGTATGGCGTAGCTTTGTGTATAACGTAAATTCGCGAGCCTCACACCCCGGTATGAACCAGAAACGGGAGAAGGACCTCAGGGAGGGCATGCGTTTCTTTCTAGCTAGGGTGGTGTCAGTGACCTATCAGCCCTGACATTTATATACTTTTCACCTATGTGGTTGTTGCTGTTGCGAGGCGCCTCGGTTTGATCGGACGATCCGGGTCCGATGGAGTCATTCGTTGGCTCGTTTACGCCCCAAAGGGCGGAGAAACTTAGTGTTCAGGCATAATAATCCACATCGATGGACCGGCCCTGACGATCCAAGGGCCCACCTGAGTCTGGGCCTGAGATATGGGCTAGATTGTCTCGAATTCGGTAAGGACTATCTTTTGCCTTGGTTCATGACGGAAATCCAATTTCCAAACACGACATCGTGCGGTTTTGATTGTATATATATATGGCGACATGATATATGGTACCCATGCCGTCTATAATTGATAGTTATGATTTGAAATTGTTTTCAGAACATATAAACACTAGCAATAATATCAAATGCCTTTGTTTTATTCGTATCAAGCATATTTTGGCCGTTATAAGGTAAAAACTCTATCCTCCGGTTTGCGTTGCATTGTGTGATGGGAACTGAGTCTTATAATGGCTTCATTTTTATAAAAAGCATTGCGATGGTTAAAAGAATGATTTGTTTTAAAGCACTGGCAATCCAATGGAGTAAGCCCGTTCCACGAAAGTGGCGTGGTCCTGTGATTAGCCAAATTATATATGTGTGGAGTAGATTTCTCATACCTGTCCCCCGACCGACTCGTAGTTTGTTTCACTTTCAAACTCGGGTGCCCCTTTTTCTACACAGGCAGCCTTGTATTCAGGTTTAGCTGATTCTTTCTGGATAGCTGGAGCTGAAGATGGATTCTATCATTTATCTCTTTTTATGCTGTTCAGCTCCTATTGTACATATTATGTTTGTTTTCCGCTGTAGACATTTATGTATAGCCGAACTGTATTTGTACTAAGTAAGATCCTGTACTGTGTAACTCTGATGATTACATTTATCCAGTATATTCTATTGTTCATTATCTGGTGTATTTATTTAATTCTGTTCTGCTATTATCTGTTTCTGTGTTATATTCCAAAGATAACCCTTGTCTCCGTCTGAACAGGATCTGGGGTCGTCTCATCTCCGTTGCGATGTATTTAAATGTAATTTGAATCTCTGATATTTTCTGTGTAATATTCATTTATACTATGTATATTCATGTATTCTGATGGAATTTTTGTAATATACAATGAAATACAATAAAAAGTTCTTCTATTTGTGTTCTATTTTGTCGTGTTCTCAAGATAATCCGGGCTTTCCTTACCGGGAAGTTACGGGCTATCCCAGTGGTATCAGATCTCTGGTTTATGGAGCTAGAGAACATGACACATTAGAACCAAACGAAAGAATTCATCATAAATTGGATTAGTAATATCCAATCAGAATGACTCGTTCGAGATAGGATCAGTAGTATCCTAGAACGAGTGTGAAGAGTATATTTTTAAAAATGAAAACCAATTTTGTTTTGAAAATTTAAATCGTATCATACGTATTTGACTATTTATTTTATATTGATGTGGACAATCCAGTATATAAAGGTTTTGCATATACGCCTTGCAAACGTGTATTCGAAGTTTTAATATACTGGATGGATATAGAATCACACTCTGGTCGCCCGTGGATGTTCTGATGGTGGTTCGAAACATCATCAGAATTTATTTTCGAGTGACGAAAGTAAGATTTCTATATATTTCCAATTGACTGGTGTGAGAACCAAAATTAGATAGGGCCTATTGTTGTGATTTGGCATCAAAAATGTGATTTTTGACTATATATCAAAGTTATGGATTTCAAAAGCTAGTCAACTAATTGATTGCTGGTTGTGTTGTTTGATTATATTTTGATTAATTAAAAATTGAACCTTTAGCCAAATTATATCAAATAGTGAATTGTATTGAAAATTAGTCGCATTTGCATGCATAGTATATGTATATCTATTGAACATGTCATAGCAAGGAGGCTAGAGCAAAAGAATAAAATTGTTTGCCTGACAAATAGGTACATGTTTACCAAAATTTACTGTTTTGTTTGGGTGATGATGATTTTATGAGCCGATTGGCTAGCCGCTTGGCTTCTTCTTTTTCTTTTGGATTAAAGAAGGCCATGGAAGGCTATATGAAATATCCCGAAGTCCCCGGTGTAGGGGAGGTTATGGCAAAAAATTTCGAAAATTTAGGGTGTTAGCCAAATTTTTGAAAAATTTGAAATGTTCTTAGAAACTGAAAAGTTGAAGAACTTAAGCCATACAGAAAATAATGGAAGTTGAGTTGATTAGTTAAACAACTTTCGGCTTCGTTCCTTTTCGGGGACGAAAATTTTCAAGTAGGGGAGATTGTAATAATCCGGAAATCCGAGCCAATTTAAAATTTTTATTTTGGAAATTTTAGTGAATTTTGATTATTTAAAATGAGTTATTTTAAATAAAAACGATGAGAAATTTATTTTGAATAGAATTTGAATGTATATATTCATTTGAATCGTCGTTAGAATATAAATATTTATTTATATATATAAAAGGAATTGAAAATGGCGCGGTAGTTTGATAATTCGATTTCAAATTTCAAATGAATGTACAAGATTCAAAATAAACCGGATTTTAGCGAAACCAAAAATATTAAAATCTATTTGAGAATACCTTTCCAACGAATCCGAAGAATCGAAATTTCATAGCGGGGATAAAAAGTTATGCCCCGTTGAAAATTCAGAATAGTCGCTATGGAATTTCGGCCCTTAAAAATGTCCATTTTGCAAACGACCTCGGTTTTCGACGAAACCACTTCTGTTGGATCCAGGATGTCAAGTTATTGCTAGGTTTCAAATTTCATAATTTTTCGAATCAATATGTGAGCGTGGCAAAGGAAAATGCGTATGACCAGTTTTAGTTGATTTTAATCGACTGGAAAATGGTCATTTTTCAAACAGTCTCAGAATTCAAAGAAATTAGTTTTGTTAGGACTGTATCGTCAATACGAAGTTAGAAAATATTTTTCAAGAATTTTTCTTGTTAGTATGTGGCCCCAGTAAATTGAAATGCGCATTCAAATTCAATATATAGAGTTATATGTTGATTTTGACGAAAATAGATCGAAACGATCGAATCAGCTTACGATACATACCCCATTGTGTTCGAAATTGGGGTAATTAGCTAGGGAAGACAGGCGGTGGGTCTCATTTTGAGTTCGAATGAAAAGGTTACTTTTTAAAATTAAAATAAAATAAAATATATATTATTATATATACTTTCCTTTATCCCCCCCCCCCGTTTTCTCTGTCAAACCTCAAAAGAAAAATAAAAAAAAGCCCGTTGACCTAAATCGCCCCGACCCCGATCATCACCGCCACCCCCCTTCCTGATCCGCCGCGCGCAACCTCCCCTCCTCCTTCCTCGATCCACGCACCCTCCATTCTCTTTCCGCGATAAACCGTTCCCCCAACCCATTTCCACCTAAATCCGCCGCCCTGCCGTCCGCCTCCCCCTTTCGCTCCGATCCCCTCCCCTTTCTGCAGCCCCCCTCTTGAAGCGCGCAACAGCCTCCCCCAACCTCTGGCCACCCTCCAACGCTGATGAGTGACCCCCCATCCTCCTCTACTTGACCAAAGTGAGTTGTTTTAATTATTTTGTCATATGATTAGCTTCTTTAACTCAGCGATTAACAAAAAGGGGTGGTAGAGTGTTAAAAATATAATTTTTATTATGGTAGGTTGTTAAAAATATAATTTTTATAATATAGAAAAGTTAAAAATATAATTTTTATACTAGTGGCATAGTAAAAATATGATTTTTATTCATGTAGAGTAATAAAAATATAATCTTTATTAGGAGAATGGCAATATAAAAATATAATTTTGATAACAAAGTGAAAGTAAAAATTCGATTTTTATATAAGTAGCGGATTGAAAATAGAAATTTTATATAACAGAGAATGTGAAAATATAATTTTTTTTATTTATGTAGCGAACATGGATGACAAAAGTGACAAAAGGTGAGCAAGGTGAAGATTTCCTACATATGAAGAGTCGCGGTAAATTGGTTTAGCTAGTCGGTGAGAACTCCTCACTTTTAATTTACTTCTAGTTTAAAATATATACTAGGGTACAGACGGTGTTTAGTAGCACCCGACACCCGTCATCCGCAGACCATGGACGGCTTGTTTGTTTGTTTGATTTTGATGTGTAGTTGATTGTGTGATGTGGATTGAAATAAAAAAAATAATTTTGTAGTTAAAAATAGAATCTTTAACGTGCATATGAAATGAAATAAATTAATATAAACAAATCGAACAATTTGTTTATATACACACATTTGACTGATATTGATTGGGACGATAAATTTTACACATCGCCCAACTGCACAAATAAAATCTGTGTTTGATTGTTTGAAACCCACAGGTATTGGGATGATATATGACATACACTAATCCCAATAATTAGTTGTATGTCGATCGATTGATTTACAGACTGTTATGAGCGTCAAATATTTATATTTGATGCTTATACAGTGTAGAATGCACTTGGGATGATGGTTGATTATTTGTTGTTATTGATATATACATGCGTTGTATGGAAATCCATAGTAATTGATTGGGCCTCATTCCAGTTTTGAAATAAAATATTTGAAAAAGAAATATTTGAATAGAAATATTTGAAATAGAATATCTGAAAAAGAAATATTTGAAATATAATATTTGAAAATAGAAATATATGAAGCCGTGTTAAGTAGTTACACGCCATTTTAACACGAACGAGAGTTTTGTCGATTTTATAATAAATATGAAAATAATTTCAAAATCGAATATTTAGAAATGAATTCGAATTGAAATTGAATAGAAATGAATTCGAATTGAAATTGAATAGAAATGAATTCGAATTGAAATTGAATAGAATTGAATTCGAATTGAAATGAATTTGAATTCGATTTGAAATTGAATAGAATTGAATTCGAATTGAAATTGAATAGAATTAAATTCGAATTGAAATTGAATAGAAATGAATTCGAATTGAAATGGAATAGAAATGAATTCGAATTGAAATTGAATTGAACTGAAATTGAATTGAACTGAAAACGAATTGAATTGAAAACAAACTGAAGTTGAGTTAAAAATCAATTTGAAATGAATTTAAAACGAATTTATAAGGAAAAATTCAATTTTGATTTGAATTTGAAATGAAGTTGAAATCATTTCGAAAACGAATTTAAAACGATTTATAAAATACGTTTTAAAAGGAAATCGATATATATTATATATATATATATAATATAATGGCCTGAATAGAACGCGCCGCGCCACGGCAGTTCACGAATTTCGACCATTGAATTCGAATGGATATTGCGGGAGATCCGACCGTCGGATTCTCCTAAAACGGGAACCGTTTGGTTCGTATCGAAAAGAGCTTTCTAACGAACATAAGAAATTAGAAATCTAACGGTTGAATTTGGAATTATGTCCAAATCAAATTTGGAAAAGGTCGCTGTAAGTGCAGTTCGATGGCCGTTGGTGGAAGTCGACTGTACGGGCCTTGATAAAATTATTAAAAATAGTAATAATTTGTGTAAAATCATAAGAAATGATTTGTTAAGAATTGGGATGAAAAACTACATATTTGAAAAGATAAAAATAGATTTTTATCGAAATGAACTAGTTTTGAACTAGAATTATAATTCTATTTATTTTTAAAATAAATAAAGTGGATTTGAAATGGTTTTAAAAGTAACCAGAATTTCCAATAATTGAATTGGAATGGATTTGAATCGAAATTGTCTTTGGAATATTTCGATGTTGGATTTCATGATTATACAGATATTGTTATGGAAATTTGAAAGATATATATATATATATATATATATATATATATATATATATATATATATATATATATATATATATATCGTTATTTCCGATACGATATTTGTTGGTCGTAGAATTTGATATTGAATATAAGCCGATATATTTTCTATTCACAGCCTTGTATTTAATATCAAATGTGATTTGGGTTTGTCGTGAATGGTGTCTTCATTAACACTGTTCTTAAGCCCAGTTGAGAAAAAGATTAAATCTTCTGTTTAGATTTAATGAAGTGTACCAATTAAATAATATTTAATTGGAATTGAATTCGAATTGATTCTTGGGTTTATCGTGAAAGGTATTTTAAATAACACTCGTTCTTTAACCCGATAATTAATGAAATGTGATTTTGGGTTGTTGTGAACGGTTTCTTCAATAATACTGTTCTTAGACCCAACTGAGTTAAGAAAATCAGAAACTAGTTGGAGATTAATTAAGTTGAATGGTTTCTTGGGTATAGATCTGATGTTGGTTTCGGCCTTCGGGGTTAATACTTAAGGAATTGCTCACTTGCTAATTTACGGTTAGGGACTGATTGAAACGTGATGTGATTTTGGGGTTTATCGTGAACCGTGTTTAAAATGACACCGATTCTTTAACCCAGTCAAAGATTAAAACTAAGTGGAGGTTTAATGAATCTTTAATTAGATTGAAAAGATCGAGAATGGAGTATCACCAGTTTTACTCCAGACGGTAGTTAAATCTTTAATTAGATTTGAATGTGAAATGGTAATTGAATTTACCGATAACACGGTGGTATTAGATATGAAGTATGACCAGTTTTACTTCATGGGATGAATAGGTTGGGATTGGGAAATAAAATAAAAGATTACTTCGGTGTGGTTTGCTAATCCCGACTAGTTTGAATTGATATTCAAAGGAAGATTAAAGAATAAATTTAAAAGAATTTATCTTTGATAAAATTAATGTGAACCTTTCCCTAAGAATGTGAAGTTTAGAAACTAACTGTAGGTTGGCTAAGATGAATGGTTTCCTGGGTATTAATTTGATGTTGGTTTCGGCCTTCGGGGTTAATATTTGGGGTATTATTCTCTTGCTAATTTACGGTTAGTGTATGATGATTTGGAATGAGGCGTATGTTGTGTTTGTGTAACGCTTGTTTATTATATACGCAAGTTATTCAGAAAGACGGGGTTTATCCCATTCTGAATAACTGATTGGACGATGAGTCGAAGATGAAGACGATGGTCGAAGACCAGAGGTCTTCACGTCGTTTGGGTGATTACTGATGCTCTTGATTGGGATGTACACCCAAGAGGAGGGAGTCAGTTGGTGATCGTCCAGACGTACTTGGAGATTGATGGATATGCGAGGAATAAGGTTCCTCCGGTTTCGTTCAGACCCAGAACGGACTTGTAAATGGATGTGTGTCTGACATCGGATTTCATTCTATGTGATTGATATCGGTTGCATGGAGTGGTTTTCCTGTGTGGCATGCTAAGATGCAAATAATCAAGGCTTCTGTTGAAAAGCAAAGTCTTGTGGTTGATGATCAAAGCACAGCCTGTGTGGCATAGCTTTGTGTAACGTTGATTCGCGAGCCTCACCCCTTGGTAGTGAACCAGAAACGGGAGAGGACTACAGGGAGAACATGTGTTTCCTTCTAGCTAGAAGTGGTGTCAGTGGTTTTACACGCCTTGACGAGTTTGACTTATGTGGTTGTTGCTGTTGCGAGGTGCCTCGGATATATCGGTGACTATGTGAAGTTGATGGAGTCATTTGTTGAATCATTGACACCCCAAAGGGTGGGGAGACGTAGTGTTTAGGACTTCGTCTAATCCACATCGGTGGACCAGCCCTGAAGATCCAAGGGACGATGCGTTCTATTCCAGAGGGGCAGGCTAGAGTGTCTCGAATCGGTAGAGGACTATCTTTTGCCTCGGTTCATAGATGGAAATCCAACTTCCAAATACGTGACATTTGCGGTTTTGATTGTAGATCCTAGTATGGCAACATGATATATGGTACCCATGCCGTCTAGGATTGATACATTTATATTTGAAGTTGTTTTGACACTATACACCTATTATAGTATCAAATGATTTGTTTTAAACGTATCAAGCATGCTTTGGCTATTATAAGGGAAAACCCTATCCTCTGGTTTGTGTTGCATTGTGTGATGGAACATGGGTCTTATAATAGCTTCATTTTTCTTTATTTAGCATTGCGCTGTTTGTTTTATGCACTGGTATTCTTAGGAGGAAACTCGTTCCGTGTTATACGGCGTGGTCCCTTGATTTACCTAACTTTAAAAATAAAGATTAATAACTGTTTTAGTTCTCACACCAGTCACATGAATGACCTGGGGTTTATTGTTTTAACCTAAACTCTGGGAGCCCTTATTTTGACACGGGCAGCTAGTAGTTTTGGTTTTGCAGATTTATATTCACAGGATCCTGATTTACGGCTGGAACGATACTCGGAAAGCTCTGTATCCGTGTATTACTTCTAGTTGTGTTTTGTATTATTCTCCACTGCGATGTATTTAAATGTAATTTAAATCTCTGATATTTTCTGTGTAATATTTATTTATACTCTGTATATTCTTGTATTCTGATGGAATTGTTGTAATATACAATGAAATACAACGAAAAGTTCTTCTGTTTGCGTTCTATTTTGTCGTGTTCTCAAGATAATCCGGGCTTTTCTTACCTGGGAAGTTACGGGCTATCACATGTTATATATATATATATTGGGTTGGTGATTGCATTGTTCCCGCAGTCTCATTAGCGGATGCCCGCAGTACCATTAGCAGATGATTTCCCTATGTGCCCCACAAATATATATTAGTGGATGGCCTTCATACCGCGATATCCTGCCTCGAAGCAGGATGGGTATTACTATGTTGACTAACGTCTGTGGATGCAGGAAAAATAGGTTGGAGGGATCCAACTGGATTCCTCAAAAATATATTATCTGTTTGTTTATTTGTTTGCATATATACTGTCATATATGATGTGTTAGAAAAATAAATAATTGGTTGTTTGGCGTTTAAATATCACTGGGCTTAACTGTTGATATTTAGAAAATATCATAAAAAGGAATTTTTTAGATTTAAAAGGGAGATTCTATTTTGCTAGAATAGAAATTGAAATTTCGAATAGAATAGAATTTGAAATTTCGAATAGAATAGAAATATGAACTTGTTTTAAAGAAATGAACGATGGAATTTATTCTGATGTTCAGAATATAAATTGAACGAAAATAAATCGATAAGGATTTACGATTTGAATTCAATTAATTCGAATTTATTTAAGTAGAAGTTAAATTGAATATGAAAATAAACTGGGTATTTTATTTATAAGTTATTATAAATAGAATTTCCAAAATGAGATTTTGGTTTTAAAAAGAAATTTGAAAGGGGAACTTGTTTAAATATTAAACAAGGAAATTTGTAAAATGGTGTTTATAAATAAAATGAATAAATTATCAAGAGATAATTTGAATATTAAAATTCAAAGAGAATTGGAATGGAATTTGAATAAAGAAAATTCAAATTTAGAGTTTGAATATAGAAATTCAAATGGAGTTTGAAAATAGATTTGAATATAGAAATTCAAATGGAGTTTGAAAATAGATTTGAATATGGAAATCCAAATGAAGTTTGAATATAAATTGAAATTCAAATGTGATTTAAATATGGAATTTGAATATAGGAAATTCAATTTGAAATAGAAATTGAATATAGAAGATCGAAGTATAAATATATTTATTTCTGAGCTAAAGAAAATCGACAATTTTAGAAGATCGAAAATATTATGTTGAATTGGAAAATTTTGATTTGATATATATTAAAAATATATTAGAATGGAGTTGAATTTATTATAAATGAAGTTCAAACGTTTATATATATATATATATATATATATATATATATATATATATATATATATATATATATATATAATTAAAACGAACTCGCCGTAGCGCGGCAGTTCATAAATTGGCGTTTTGAACTTCAATTGAGTATACAGAAATCAATTGAAGTCGGAATTCTTTGAAACAAGAAACGTCAGGACCAATTTGATAATAGTTTTCTAACGGAGGAGAAAAATCTAAATTCCATCGTGTTTGTATATTTTGAGTTATGTCAAAATCAAATTTTCAAAAAAAAGCGCCATAACCATTTAAAAACCATAACGGTTTATTTAATTTTATAAAAGGATTTTAAGAGAATAAAATCTGAATTTCTATTTAGAAAATTTCAGATTTTGAGTTGTAGATTATATGTGAACTCAGGTGGAGTAATGAATTGATTTTTGAAACAGAAATCAGATTTTTGATTATTGAATAGAATTAACTAATTTGAATAGTACTTAGTTAAATGAGATTTTGAATTGATATTGGGCTTTGAATAAGTGAATTTGATTTGAAAATTTACATTTGAAATCAAAAAGGAAACTAGAATTGAAATTGAAATTCAATTTGGTTATGAGCAAGTTAAATATTTTGTTCGAACATGTTATGTTCAAACAAAGAAGTGAAATAGGCAAAATAGCTAATTAAAGAATAAATGAGCGAAACTGAATTCAAACGATTGGATTGAGTTGAATTGAATTGGAAACAGGTGAGCATGTGTTAAACAGGTATGGGATGGAGTATATGAAGATTTTAATTTATGTTCCCGACAAAAAGGTAAATGTTTAAATTCATATATGGGATTTTATGCGCCGTATCGGTAAGCCGCTTGGCTTTTTTTCTTTTTCTTTTGGATTGGTTGAGGGCCACGGGAGGCTATTCGAAATATCCCGATGCTCCCGGTACAAGGGAGGTTATGGCGAATTTTTTTCGGGAATTTAAGGAATTAGAATATTTTTAAGAAAAATTTGATAATTAGAAATAAATGTATCGATATATATAGAATTCGATAAGGAAACGGATTTAAAAATAGAATATTATAAACAAAAAGGGAAATCGATAGGCTGGTAATAGAAAGAGAAACATATATACGTTTAAAATGAATAATTAATTTTTATAATGTTGATTATTCGGGGTAAGTGGTTTTGTCTGTTTTGAAGTTAATGATGTTTTCAGTTAAGGTCTGAGAGATAATTTTACCCCAACTTGATTGATTTCATTTTTAATTGATAAATAGCAAGATCCTATCTCGAAGAGAAGTGTTGGATACTAGTTAGTTGAATAAAATATTTTGGGTTGTTGTAAAGATGTTTTACATAGCATTCGTTTTAACCCAAGTGATGGAATTTTGGAAATATAAAAGTAAATACTTCTTGAGTATAATTAAAGTAGTCAGGAAAGAGATAAGTGATTGAAATTGTTTCAATTTCAAATAGAATATATTTTCTAAGTGTAGAAAATAAAAGAAGGCGAGATATAGAAATGTTTTCCAAAGAATGTAAGAGACCAAGATGATAATTGAAAATATTTGTTTAACAATTAATGAATAGTGATCAAGGGGCCCAATGATTGTTTGATTGTTTCGAATGGATGTTTGTTTTTCTTCGATAGATAAATAACCGATATCGAAGTATTTACCAATATCGTTGTCAATATGGAGAGACCGGTTGGATTATTATCCGTGAACCACTCTGTATTGGCAGTAGCGTTGCGAATCAGAATATATGAAGATAATCGAAGACGGAATGAAGTGCAAGGGCTTTTTCTATTAATGGAAATTGTGCCTTCGTTTTCGTTCAAATCCCAAAACGAGCGTATATGGACGAATGTCTGACAAAGTATTTCCAATGATCGAATATGTTGGTCTGTATAAATGTATATATGGTGGCAACGGATTTATTCCCTTAGCATAAAATCCAGAATATTTGTGCAAATCAACTAGAGATTAACGGATCTGACGATGTGGCATTCAAACTGATTGTGCTATCAATGAATAGAAAGTAATCGTAGCCTCAGGCCTCAACAACTGGGAAATAACAAAAATCGGGCAGGCAGCATGGCTATGTGGGTTGCTCCCATTAGGGTGTATAATCACCTATATAGAGATTCATTTAATTCCTTATTCTATTTGATGCAATCCCATTCGGGAAACGGTTGCTGATCCCAACCGTTGGTGATATACATTCAATAAACTCAAGCGAAATGAGTGGTCGGTCATGTGTCGGCCGGGATGCAAGATGTTCTTATTGAACCCAGTGTATTCCTCTCTAGAGATATACTATAGGAAGGTGGTTCCATACCTTGTCATGTTGGAAATCCAAATCTCCAATAAGCGCCCTGCGGTTTTTTTGTTTTTATATTATATATGGAGCGTGAGATGCAAGCGTTCCGCTAGATTCTATTTATTTTATGTAGACATTATTATAATATCACTGGATTTTTGAATCAAAGTGTTTTGGATTATAGTAAGGTAAAAACCGTCCATGTTTATGTTTGGGATGGTCTTACTATTATCTTTTCTTTTGAAAGGATTTTAAAGGTTAAACAAATGGTTGGAGTTTACTCACGCCAGTCCCATGACTGACCCAGAGTTTATTTTGTTTGTTTTCCCTAAACTCTTGGGTGCCTAAATTTGTACGGGCAGTCAAGTAGTCGGGATTTTGCAGATTCACTTGGAAGAGCTGGAAGAAGAAGTCTTCACCAGTTAGCTATAGAATATCATATTTCCGCTGTGTACTATGTTGTATCTGGAAATAGGTGTTTATAACTGTTCCAGGAATAACTGTTGTGCTCTGATGATGGTATGTATATAAAGTTACTGATTTGTATTTCAAAAAGTTATGTTATATAATATATTTTATTCATTCCGTTGTGAGATCTGTTTTCTTTGTTTTCTTCTATTCTAACATTTCTTTCTTTCTATTTCTCATCCTCTAACTTCTTTCTAATAATGATTCGTATTCTATGCAATTTGGGTTGGACGTGTGGTGTTATTAGTCAACTCAGATAGTACGGATTTGCGGGTCGTTACAGTTGGTATCAGAGCATAGGTTGAGCGAATACCTAGGCTTTGGTGGGGGTGTGCTCATTAGAGATAGGGTAAATAGTACCCTAGAATGAGTTGAGTGTGTGTGTGTGTGTGTGTATATATATATATATATATATATATATATATATATATATATATATGAGAGCGTATTTGTAAATTGATATAAAAATTATTTTATATTGTGTCAGCTAGTCTGTTGAGTGGTTTATGAATTCTGATCGAATCGTGGGATGCCACAAAGTCGATAGGAATTTCTGAATACTTGAATAAAAGATTGAACACAATATTGTTTAAGTGGATAAATGGAATAATTTTACCCAAAATTCGATTTTTATATAGAAATAATAATTCTTGAAATTTTTTGGATGTGTTGGTTGATAATATTATAATCAAATGAGATTATAAAATTGAAATGGTTACATCTAACCAAATAGAATTTGTATATGAATGTAAATATACAAATGAGAAGAATTAAAATTGACTTCAAACCAGAATTCAAAATTTAAAATCCTGGGTAGTTGGAAAATATTTTCTGAAGTATATTAAAATAATATAGCATTGTTTTAAAAGGGATTTTTGAATCAAAATCAATTTTGATGGATTTTAAAAAGTGATAAAGCACTGAACTCACTTCAGTAGCTGGGTAATAATTCTGATAATGACTGAAGCATCATCAGTGTTCATTTTCGAGTTTCTAAGTGATGAATTGCTACCTTAGAAAAGTTTTCGATGGAAATTTGTTTGAAAGAAACAAGTTGGTTTTGAAAATTCAAATGTTTTGAATTTGAGATGGAAATAAATATATGTATGTATTTATATGATTTCAAAAGTGATTTGAAATAAAAACCCAGGAATTTGAATTTGGAATTTAGAATTTAGCTCAGGAAAGTTAAATGGATTGAAGTAAATAAATTAACTAGAATCAATTTGAATAGATTAATGGAATATAGATTGAATGTAAATGTATTGATTGTAGATCATTCGAATTAAATGAATGAAAACCAAAAGTTTGGTGGAATTAAATTTGTTGAAATATGAAGAGTTGAGTTCAACATAATTAAGGTTTTGAAAAACTAATGGGATGATAGCACTTTTCCTACCTTAGTAATTTCGGGGACAAAATTCTTTTAAGGGGGAAGAATGTAACGACCCTGATTTTTGCCCGATTTATTTTATATATTTAATGTTGTTTTAAATATTAAGTGATAGTATAAATCGATTTTATATTAAGTTATCAATTTAATAATCAAATTACGGTTTATTTCAAATATATATAATTATCGAAATACAGGATCTGAAATAATTCAACTCGAAATTAAAACGGAGTCAAAATATTTCAAATGATCAATAAAAATTGTATTTGATAATAAACGATAATAATAAATAATTGATTATCAGAGAATTAACGGTTTTTGAATTTAAATTATATTATATTAATTTAATATGGTATATACGTTCAAATTGAATTCCAGAGTATATCGTGTTGGGTTCAGTATATCGCTATGATATTTAAACATCGGTCGGTGCATTAAAATAGCGGTTCACGGTTTCAAGTTGCGAAACCCATAATATTTGATTAATGGATAAGATCAAATCAAATCAGAATCCGTTTAGATAAAATAAAAATCCCTTTGTGTCTAATCATATTAATTAGAAATCAATTCGATTTAAATAATATTCGTACTATGGTAGACAACCATTTAATTGAAGCGTACGTATGTCCCCCTTCTTCCTGTATAAAGCCGCGCCCCTCTCTTATTTTCTTCCTTCTAAAATTTGATCGAGGTTTAGATATTTAAAATGGCCTAATTAGAAATGAAATAAAATCCACTTTCTTTTTTTTCTTTTATTTAAATCCGTAATCTCCTCTATATATAATCAATTCAATTCCAAATCACGGATCATGGGACGAGGTGAAACAAAGGTCAGGGTCTCGACAGTCATCAGTGGAAAAGGGATGGCGTGCGTTACTTCTAGTGGACTGATGTGCGATTGGAGATTTGGGGGAAAATCGATTCAAACAGCGCTAACCTAGGTTTTGGGTTCGAATGTTACCTATGCGACGATGATAGGATTTGCGAGCGACTGGTTGAACTGTGAGTGGATCGATGGGTTAGGGTTATGAAGCGCAAGTGGTGGTGGCACTTGGAGGACCTTCGATGGTCTGTAGACGTGGGAAAAAGAGTAGCAACTTGTGCAATTAGATCTCCTTCATCCACTGGTGCTAGTTTGTCGATGAACTAGGTGATGGATCAGATGAAACCGATGGTGCATCCAGGGTAGATTTAGGTGAAGCTGGGTCAAAGTAAATAAAACGAGACAATTCTAGGTGACAGGATTGAAGGGCTAAAGTTTTGTTGATGGCGTTTGTGAGGAGTTGGAGAGGAGTAGTAGTTGATAGCAGTGGATGTTGACCGTGCTAGTGACGTGGTGGTGTTTGGTGCAGAGATGGTTTATGATATTTATGGTTTAATAGATGCAGTGAAGGCTCGATTGGAATGGGAGATTGCTAGGTGTTTGGTGAGATGTCAATAGGGAATAGAGCATTGTTTTGGGTTGATTTCGGGGGTATTGATCGGCGAGTGCGGAGTTTTCTCCGTAGTTGGTTAGAAATTAAGGTATACGTTTTTACGAGTTTAAATTAATTAGAATGTATTATTTGTTTATTTTAATAGTTAGTTTAAATTAAAAATAGCCTAATCGTTAAATCAAAATATACATTCGTAGGTACAAAATAAATTATTCGAGATACTCGAATGGATTTATGGCTGCGATAATATGGAATTAAACGGGATATTCGACAATGGAAAACCATGGTGAGTAAATCTCAATCACCTGTTAATTAGAATTATTTTTATCCGTTAAAAATAATTGTTTTTGCTTGTTTGAATTTTTTTTGGTTGCTTTAAATATATTAGTTATTTAGGGTTGACTATTATATATATTGGGTCGATGATCGGATTGTTCCCGCAATCTCATTAGCAGATGCCCATAGTACTATTAGCGGATGATTTCCCTATGCGCCCCACAAATATATATTAGTGGATGACTTTCATACCGCGATATCCTGCCTCGAAGCGGGATGGGTAGTACTACGTTGACTAACGTCTGTGGATGCAGGAAAAACAGGTTGGAGGGATCCAACTGGATTCCTCAAAAATATATTATTTGTTTGTTTATTTGTTTGCATATATACTATCATATATGATGTGTTAGAAAAATAAATAATTGGTTGTTTGGTGTTTAAATATCAATGGGCTTAAATTTTGATATTTAAAAATATCATAAAAAGGAATTTTTCTGATTTAAAAGGGAGATTCTATTTTGCTAGAATAGAAATTGAAATTTCGAATAGAATAGAATTTGAAATTTCGAATAGAATAGAAATATGAACTTGTTTTTAAATAATAAAACAAGTAGTTCATTTATAAACGAAGTTTATAAAGGAAGTGGAAGGAATTATCATTGGATAAATTCGGGAAATATCTACATAGGTGTGAATAAATGGAAAGGGAAATTTATCCTTCCAAAGTAGGAATTTTATTTCAAACGAATTGAAATGGACTTGTTTAAATATATAAACAAGTAAAAGAAATGATGCTTGTAAATGATAATGAAAAATTATCATTTGGATAATTCGTATATTTAAATTCAAATGTGAATTTAAAAATAGAAATGGGAAAATCGTTTTAAAGAAATAAATGACGGAATTTATTCTGATGTTCAAAATATAAATTGAACGAAAATAAATCGTTAAGGATTTATGATTTGATTTCGATTAATTCGAATTTATTTAAGTAGAAGTTAAATTGAATATGAAAATAAATTGGGTATTTTATTTATAAGTTATTATAAATAGAATTTCCAAAATGAGACTTTGGTTTTAAAAAGAAATTTGAAACGGGAACTTGTTTAAATATTAAACAAGGACATTTGTAAAATGGTGTTTATAAATAAAATGAATAAATTATCAAGAGATAATTTGAATATTAAAATTCAAAGAGAATTGGAATGGAATTCGAATAAAGAAAATTCAAATTTAGAATTTGAATATAGAAATTCAAATGGAGTTTGAAAATAGATTTGAATATATAAATTTAAATGGAGTTTGAAAATAGATTTGAATATGGAAATCTAAATGAAATCTGAAAATAAATTGAAATTCAAATGTGATTTAAATATGGAATTTGAATATAGGAAATTTAATTTGAAATAGAATTTGAATATAGATGATCGAAGTATAAATAAATTTATTTCTGAGCTAAAGAAAATCGACAATTTTAGAAGATCGAAAATATTATGTTGAATTGGAAAATTTTGCTTTGATATATATTAAAAATATATTATAATGGAGTTGAATTTATTATAAACGAAGTTCAAACGTTTATATATACAAATATAATTAAAACGAACTCGCCGTAGCGCAACAGTTCATAAATTGGCGTTTCGAACTACAATTGAGTATACAAAACTCAATTGAAGTCGGAATTCTTTGAAACAAGAAACGTCAGGACCGATTTGATAATAGTTTTCTAATGGAGGAGAAAAATCTAAATTCCATCGTATATATTTTGAGTTATGTCAAAATCAAATTTTCAGAAAAACAACGCCATAACCATTTAAAAACCATGACGGTTTATTTAATTTTATAAAAGGATTTTAAGAGAATAAAATCTGAATTTCTATTTAGAAAATTTCAGATTTTGAGTTGTAAATTATATGTGAACTCAGGTGGAGTAATGAATTGATTTTTGAAACAGAAATCAGATTTTTGATTATTGAATAGAATTAACTAATTTGAATAGTAACTAGTTAAATGAGATTTTGAATTGATATTGGGCTTTGAATAAATGAATTCGATTTGAAAATTTATATTCGAAGTCGAAAAGGAAACTCGATTTGAAATTGAAATTCAATTTTGTTATGAGGAAGTAAAATATTTTGTTTGAACATGTTATGTTCAAACAAAGAAGTGAAATAGGCAAAATAGCTAATTAAAGAATAAATGAGCGAACCTGAATTCAAACGATTGGATTGAGTTGAATTAAATTAGAAACAGGTGAGCATGCGTTAGACAGGTATGGGATGGAGTATATGAAGATTTTAATTTATGTGCCCGACATAAAGGTACGTGTTTAAATTCATATATGAGATTTTATGCGCCGTATCGGCAAGCCGCTTGGCTTTTTTTCTTTTTCTTTTGGATTGGTGAGGGCCATGGGAGGCTATTTAAAATATCCCGATGCTCCCGGTACAAGGGAGGTTATGGCGAATTTTTTCCGGGAATTTTAACGGTTAGAATATTTTTAAGAAAAATTTGTTAGTTAGAAGTAAATGTATCGATATATATAGAATTCGATAAGGAAACAGATTTAAAAATAGAATATTATAAACAAAAAGGGAAATCGATAGGCTGGTAATAGAAAGATAAACATATATACGTTAAAAATGAATAATTGGTTTTTATAATGTTGATTATTCGGGGTAAGTGGTTTTGTCTGTTTTGAAGTTAATGATGTTTTCAGTTAAGGTCTGTGAGGTAATTTTACCCCAACTTGATTGATTTCATTTTTAATTGATAAATAGCAAGATCCCATCTCGAAGACAAGTGTTCGATAATAGTTAGTTGAATAAAATATTTTGGGTTATTGTAACGATGTTTTACACAACATTCGTTTTAACTCAAGTGATGGAATTTTTGAAATATAAAAGTAAATATTTCCTGAGTGTAATTAAAGTAGTCGGGAAAGAGATAAGTGATTGAAATTGTTTCAATTTCAAATAGAATATATTTTCTAAGTGCAGAAAATAAAAGAAGGCAAGATATAGAAATGTTTTCCAAAGAATGTAAGAGACCGAGATGATAATTGAAAATATTTGTTTAACAAATATTGATAAGGAAATGGAAAGGGTGATTTAATTAATGAATAGTAATCAAGGGGCCCAGTGATTATTTGATTGTTTTGAATGGATGTTTGCTTTTCGTCGATAGTTAAATAACCAACTATCGAAGTATTTGCCAATATCGTTGTCAATATGGAGAGACCGGTTGGATTATTATCCGTGAACCACTCTGTATTGGCAGTAGCATTGTGAATCAAATTATATGAAGATAATCGACGACGGAGTGAAGTGCAATGGATTTTTCTATTAATAGAAATTGTGCCTTCGTTTTCTTTCAAATCCCAGAACGAACGTATATGGACGAATGTCTGACAAAGTATTTCCAATGATCGAATATGTTGGTCTGTATAAATGTATATATGGTGGCAACGGATTTATTCCCTTAGCATAAAATCCAGAATATTTGTGCAAATCAACTAGAGATTAACGGATCTGACGATGTGGCATTCAAACTGATTGTGCTATCAATGAATAGAAAGTAATCGTAGCCTCAGGCCTCAACAACTGGGAAATAACAAAAATCGGGCAGGCAGCATGGCTATGTGGGTCGCTCCTATTAGGGTGTATAATCACCTATATAGAGATTCATTTAATTCCTTATTCTATTTGATGCAATCCCATTCGGGAAACGGTTGCTGATCCCAACCGTTGGTGATATACATTCAATAAACTCAAGCGAAATGAGTGGTCGGTCATGTGTCGGCCGGGTTGCAAGATGTTCTTATTGAACCCAGTGTATTCCTCTCTAGAGATATACTATAGGAAGGTGGTTCCATACCTTGTCATGTTGGAAATCCAAATCTCCAATAAGTGCCCTGCGGTTTTTTTGATTTTATATTATATATGGAGCATGAGATGCAAGCGTTCCGCTAGATTCTATTTATTTTATGTAGACATTATTATAATATCACTGGATTTTTGAATCAAAGTGTTTTGGATTATAGTAAGGTAAAAACCGTCCATGTTTATGTTTGGGCTGGTCTTACTATTATCTTTTCTTTTGAAAGGATTTTAAAGGTTAAACAAATGGTTGGAGTTTACTCACGCCAGTCCCATGACTGACCCAGAGTTTATTTTGTTTGTTTTCCCTAAACTCTTGGGTGCCTAAATTTGTACGGGCAGTCAAGTAGTCGGGATTTTGCAGATTCACTTGGAAGAGCTGGAAGCAGGAGGCTTCACCAGTTAGCTATAGAATATCATATTTCCGCTGTGTACTATGTTGTATCTGGAAACAGGTGTTTATAACTGTTCCAGGAATAACTTTTTTGCTCTGATGATGGTATGTATATAAAGTTACTGATTTGTATTTCAAAAAGTTATGTTATATAGTATATTTTATTCGTTCCGCTGTGAGATCTATTTTCTTTGTTTTCTTCTATTCTAACATTTCTTTCTTTCTATTTCTCATCCTCTAACTTCTTTTAAATAATGATTCGTATTCTATGCAATTTGGGTTGGATGTATGGCGTTATTAGTCAACTCAGATAGTACGGATTTGCGAGTCGTTACAAAAGAGATAAGTAATTGGAATGTTTTCAAATTGCAAATAAAAGATATTTTCTAGATATAGAAAATAAAAGAAGTTGATATTTTGAAATGTTTTCCCAATAGTGTAAGAGGCCAGGATGATTGTCGAAATTATCACGTTAACGAATAATAATAAGGAAGTGGAGAAGTGATTTAATTAATGAAATATTAATTAAGGGGCCCAGTGATTGTTTGATGCTATGAGTGGATGTTTGTTTTTCTTCGATAGTTAAACAACCGACTATCGAAGTGTTTGCCAATATCGTTGTCAATATGGAGAGACCGGTTGGAATGTTATCTGAGAACCACTTCGCATTGGATGTAGCATTGCGAATCAGATTATATGAAGATAATCGAAGATGGAGTAAAGTGCAAGGACTTTTTCTATAATGGAAATTGTGCCTTCAGTTTCGTTCAATCCCAGAACGAACGTATATGGACGAATGTATGACAGTGTATTTCCAATGATCGCATAAGTTGGTCTGTATAGATATATATAGTGGCAGAGAATTTATTCTCTTAGAATAGTATCTAGAATATATTTGTGCAAATCAATTAATGATTAACGGATCTGACAATGTGGCATTCAAACTGATTGTGTTATCAATGAATGATAAGTAATCGTAGCCTCAGGCCTCAACAACTGGGAAATGACAAAAACCGGGCAGGCAGCATGGCTATGTTGGTAGCTCCCATTAGGGTGTATTATCACCTGTCTAAAGAAATTCATTTAATTCCTTATTCTGTTCGATGTTGTCCCATTCGGGAGAACAGTTGCTGATCCTAACCGTTGGTGATATACATTCGATACACTCAAGCGAAATGAGTGGTCGGTCATGAGTGGCCAGGTTACAAGATGTTCTTGTTGAACCTAGTGTATTCCCCTTTAGAGATACACTATCGGAAGGTGGTTCCATACCTTGTCATAGTTGGAAATTCATTACCCAATAAACGCTCGCGGTTTTGATTGTATATTATGTATATGTGGAGCGTGAGATGAAAGTGTTCCACTAGATTTTTATTTATTTGATTTAGACACTTTTATAATATCAAAAGAGTTTTGATATAAAGATTATCATTTCTTTCAAAAGGATTTTGAAAGTTAAATCAAGTGTTTTGGATTCTCATAAGGGAAAAACCCATTCCATGTTATACGGCGTGGTCTTATGAGATATAATTTATTTTCTCAAACTGTTTTAAGTTGTTTACTCATTCTAGTCCCATGACTGACCCATAGTTTATTTTGTTTTGTTTTACCTAAACTCTTGGGTGCCCAAATTTGTATTGGGCAATCAAGTAGTTTAGGATTTCACAGATCTATCTAAAGGAGCTTGGAGCAGGGTGCTTCAATATTAGATATAGTGTTTTTATTTCCACTGTGTTGTAAGTGTTGTACTCTGATAATTGTATGTTATATAGTCAAAATTTTGTATTTCAAAAGTTATGATATATTATATTTTGTTCCGCTGCGATGTGAGATTCTGTGTTGTTATTTCTGTTCTTCTTCTACCTTTTTCTTCTAAAAAAATGATTCGTATTTTCGTGATATTTGGGTTGGATATGTGATGTATGTAGTCAGCTCTTATAGAACGGATTTGCGGTTCGTTACAGTTGGTATCAGAGCTTAGGTTGAGCGAATACCTAAGCTTTGGTGGGGTTGTGCTCATTAGAGATAGGGTCAGTAGTACCCTAGAATGAGTTGAATGTATATATACGAGAGCGTGTATTTGTTAATTAATATAAAAGTTGTTTTATATTGTGTTAGCTAGTCTACTGAGTGGTTTATGAATTCTAGTCGAATCGTGGGATGCCACGAAGTGGATAGGAATTTATAAACACTTCAACAGATAAATTTGGCACAGTATTGTTTTAAGTGGGTAAATGAAATAATTTACTCAAAAATTCTATTTTTGATAGAAAAGCAATAATTTTTTGAAATTATCACAATATATATGGATGTGTTGGATGTTATTATTATAATCAGATGAGATTATAAAACTGAAATGGTTATTTATAACCAAAAATAATTTGTATATGAATGAGATATACAAAAGAGGTGAATTAAAATTAAATTCAAACCAGAATTTCGAATTTAAATCCGGAGAAGTTGGAAAATATTTTTTTGAAGTATATTAAACTAATATATCTTTGTTCTGAAAGGATTTTTGAATAAAAATAATTTTAGATGGATTTTTAAAGTGATAAAGCACTAAACTCATTTCAGTCACTGGAAAATAATTCTGATGATGGTCACGACATCATCAGTGTTCATTTTCGAGTTTCTAAGTGATGGATTGCTACCTTAGAAAAGCTTTTGATGGAAGTTTGTTTGAAAGAAAACAAGCTGGTTTTAAAATTCAAATATTTTGAATTTGAGATGGAAATAAATATATGTATATGTTTATGTGTTTTCAAAGGGATTTGAAATAAAAATCTAGGTATTTGAATTCTGAAATTTAAATTTAACTTAAGCAAGTTAAATGGATCAAGGTAAACGAATTGAATAAAATCAATTTAAATGAATCTGAATACATATGAATGAAAACCAAAAGTTTGGTTGGAACTAAATTGTAGAAATATAAAGTGTTGAGTTTCAAAACAAGTGGGTTTTTGAAAAGTTAATGGGTCAGAAGCATTTTCTTACCTTAGTAATTTCGGGGACAAAATTCTTTTAAGGGAGAAAGAATGTAATGACCCAGATTCTGGTCAATTTATTTGAAATATTTAATATGATTTTAAATATTGAATTTATAATATAAAAGAATTTTTATATTGAGTATGGATCAATAATCAATATAGGATTTAATTTTGAATATATATAATTATTGTAATACGAGAATATGAAATAATTAAATTCGAAATTTATAATAGGGTCAAAACAATTTAATTAATTTACATAAATTTTGTTTGGATATATATAAATGATAATAATAATTTATTATCCCAGAATTTAATTGTTTTAAATTTAATTTATCAATTTAAATTAATATCATCTCCATATGATCGAACCGGGGTTCGAAACATGTCCCAGTGTGTTCAGAATAGTATTATAATGCTAGAAACGCAGGTTGTTGCTCTCGAATAGGAGTTCAGAAACACTGGATAATTTAAATCGTATCGGTTCAATTCAAAGTAAAATTTATAAAATAAATAAAATAAATAAATATTTTACTTCCATCCTAAGTAAACAAAACTACACTGCAAATCTAAAAGTAGCGCAAGCCTAGTTTGAAATTACGGTACCTAGAGAAATTACTTTCTTCTTATCTGTTTTACCCATATTATATAACCGTGTATACCCTTTGCTCTCTCTATTTTTCATTTCTTTCAGCAAATTGAAGAAAAACTGCTTCCTTCTCATAAATCAGAAACCGTTTTCCTCTTTTGATTTCAGAAATTCAAAAACTCATTTTTAAATCGAATTGAAATCCCTAGAATTATTAAATCAACTGCGGGGAGTTCGTTTGAAGCTAGTCTTCACGTCAATGGGAGTTTTAGGTAGCTCGATTTAATCTGGAGCTCAATTTTTTCTCCAATTTCGAACTAAGGTTCATTGAATAGCGTTTAGGTATTTGTGCGATGTCAGTATAGGCAGGTGCTGGTTTTAGGTTAAAATTGGGGAGTGCGATGGCTGATATTGATGAAAACTGAGAATCGCGAGAAGATGTTAAGGGGCTCGGCAATGTGAATTGCATGATGGAGGGTTTTCGATGGTTCGTTGATGTTGCGATCTGGAAGTTGGGTGGATACAAAGCTATTAAAGGGTGCGAATGAGTGTTTCTGGAACTCGAGATTTGGGCGGTAGAAACATTAAAATTCGGGATTCATGGCTTAGTAAATCTCGGACTGGAGGAAGCTTCAGGTTGGTTGTGTATTTAATTGGGGGAAGTCAGTTTTTTCTTCTTCTCTATAATCTGGAAGTTACATTTTCTTGTTGATCAAGTGAGATGTTGGTAAGGCTTCAATGAGGAGTTGTGAGAGGGTAAGTTTGGTTCTGGAAAGTGTTTGCTGTCATGGGATGCTGGATGGTTATGTAATGGAGACGGGTTGATAAGGCATAAGAGTGTCATAGTTTAGTGAAGCAGCAGTTCTGGGATAAGGGCATAGAGGAATTTAGTTGTCTGGTGAATGGAATGGTGGAAATCGAAGTGTAGGTTTTAGTGAGATAGTTCGTGATGGAATTCCAGTAGTGATGGCTTCACGGTCATTCGTGTAGAGGGGAGATTGAACGAGAAGGGAAGGAGATTGGATATTATAGTGTATTAAGGTAATTATTTATAGTTTAGTAATTAATTTTTATTTACATTTAAGTAGTTCAATAGAGTAAATATAATTTGTTAAATTTATACAAGATCTCTTCGAATGGAATCGGTTGTTAAATCCGTAGCTGCAGGATATCTAATCAGGAATTAAAATGGAATTAGAACAGATCGCAATTAAATATCACCATGAGTAAATCTCACTCCGTTTTTATTTATAATTATTTTTATGTGTTAAAAATATTTGTCTGTTGGTTGTTTTGTTGCATAAAAATATTATTGTGCCTATAAAATATATATTAGTTATTTAGGATTGGTTTGTGGTTATTATATATATATATATATATATATATATATATATATATATCGATGATTGGATTCCCGCAGTACCATTAGCGGATGCCCGCAGTACCATTAGAGGATGACCCTATACACCCCACGCTATGTGTAATAACCCGGAAATCCGAGCCAATTTAAAATTTTTATTTTGGCAATTTTAGTGAATTTTGAATATTTAAAATGGATTATTTTAAATAATAACGATGAGAAATTTATTTTGAATAGAATTAGAACGAATATATTTATATACATCGTCGTTAGAATATAAATATTTATTTTAAATTATAAAAGGAATTGAAAATGGTGCGGTAGTTCGATAATTCGATTTCAAAGTTCAAATAGATGTACAGGATTCAAAATAAACCGGATTTTAGTGAAACCAAAAACATTTGAATCTAATTATGAATATCTTTCCAACGAATCTGAAAAATTGAAATTTCATAGCGGGAATCAAAAGATATGTCCAGTTGAAAATTCAGAATAGTCGTTATGGAATTAAGACCCTTAAAAATGGAAATTTTGCAAACGACCTCGGTTTTCGACGAAACCACTTTTGTTGGATCCGTGATGTCAAATTATTTTTAGATTCCAAAATTCGTAATTTTTCGAATCAATATGTGAGCGTGGCAACGGAAAACGCATTTGACCGGTTTCAGTTGATTTTAATCGATTGGAAAATGGCCATTTTTCAAACGGTCTCAGAATTCGATGAGATTAGTTTTGTTAGGACCATATCGTCAATACGAAGCTAGAAAATATTTTTTTGGAATTTTTCGAGTTAGTATGTGACCCCGGTAAATTGAAATGCACGTTCAAATTCAATATATAGAGTTGTATGTTGATTTTGACGAAAACTAATCGAAACAGCTGAATCAGCCTACAATACGTAGCCCATTGTGTTCGGAATGGGGGTCTATGGATGACAGGCAGTGGGTTCGATTTCGAGTTCGACAATAAAGGTTACTTTTTGGAAATTAAAAATAATAAAATATATATATATAATTATATATTTTCCTTAGCCCCCCCCCCCGATTCATTTCAGAAGACAAATAAAAAAAAGTGAGCGACGAACGGGGAGGAGACGCACCCCCCCCTTCAGCGCGCCGCTGCCTCCTCTGGCGCGCCGCCAGGGAAAGCCCCCTCCTCCTCAACGGACACCCCCCTTTTCCTCTCTGATGATGGACAACTCCCAAACCCCCCAAATCGATGCAACCGCCCACCCCCTCAGCCACCTGGACGCGCCCCTCTGACCGCAAACACCACGCCCAGTCGCAGCACCTCCAACTCGAGCCACCCCATCTCCGACGCAGCAGACCACCCCCTCTTTTTTCCAATGTAAGTTTTTCCACCCTTTTCTTCGATTTTAAAATCCTTAGAAAAACTGATTTTTGATGAATAGGAAGCTTTGGTTTTTATTTAAATAAAGGTTTGATTTTTATTATATGAACGTGAGAATAAAGATTTGATTTTTTGTTGTATGAACATTGTATAAAGATTAGATTTTTATTATAGAAAAGGTGGGGTTTTTAATCGTATAAAGTAAAAGTATTAAAAATATGATTTTTATATCATAGGAAGAATAAAAATATAATTTTTATAAAGTAGAAGTATTAAAAATATGATTTTTATATAATAGAGAATATAAAAATATAATCTTTATATATGTAGTGTAATAAAAATTTGATTTTTATTATATATATGTTGAAATAAAAATGTAATTTTTATAGCGATGATATAAACATTCGATCTTTATATTAGAAGTAGATGTATAAAAATATAATTTTTATATAGAGAATAGCGTGATAAAAATATGATCTTTATTATATGGGCACCGGTGTAAAAATAGAATTTTTATCTATATAGTAGCGGTGTAAAAATAGAATTTTTATCTATATAGTAGCGGTGTAAAAATAGAACTTTTATCTATATATTAGCGGTGTAAAAATAGAACTTTTATCTATATAGTAGCGGTGTAAAAATAGAATTTTTATCTATATAGTAGCGGTGTAAAAATATTTTTTTTATCCATATAGCGTAGTTATAAAAATATGATTTTTATATAATAGAGAGTATGAAAATGTGTTTTTTTATATACATAGCAACAATATAAAAATGTGATTTTTATATATGTAGTGGCTACGAACGACAAAATTGACAAAAGGCGAGCACGACGAAGACTTTTACATATGAAGAGTCGTGGCGTTTTGTATAGCTTGGGTGAGAACTCCTCACCTTTAATTCAATTTCTTGTTAAAAATATATACTTGGATGCAGAAGATGTTTAGTAGCACCCGACACCCGTCGTCCACAGACCATGGACGACTTGTATGCTTGTTTGTTTGATTTTAATGTGTAGTTGATTGTGTGATGTAATGTGAAATGAAATAAAATATTTATATAGTTAAAAATATTTTATAGTTGAAAATAGAATTTTTAACATGTATATGAAATGAAATAAATAAATATAAACAAATCGGACGATTTGTTTATATACACACATTTGACTGATATGGATTGGGACGATAAATTTTACACATCGCCCAACTGCACAAGTGTGTTTGATTGATTGAAACCCCACACGGGTATTGGGATGATATATGACATACACTAATCCCAATAATTAGTAATATGTCGATCGATTGATTGACAGACTGTTATAAGCGTTAAATATTTATATTTAATACTTATGCAGTTGTGTGGAGCACTCTGGATGATGGTTGATTATTTATCGTTGTTATTTTATTAATCAACATTATATGGTAATTGATTGGGCCTCATTCCTGTTTTGAATAGAATATTTGAATATAAATATTTAAAAAAGAAATATTTGAAATAGAAATATTTGAAAAAGAAATATTTGAAATAGAAATATGTGAAGCCGCGTTGATTAGATTGACGCCATTTTGACGTGAACGATATTTATATCGATTTTATTCATTTTTCAATGAATATTGAACATGATTTTCAAAATTCGAATGAGATTGAATAGATTTGAAATTCGAATTAAATTGAATAGATTTGAAATTCGAATTAGATTGAATAGATCTGAAATTCGAATTAAATTGAAAAGAATTGAAATTCGAGTTAAACAGAAAAGAATTGAAATTCGAATTAAACTGAATAGAATTGAAATTCGAAATAAACTGAATAGAATTGAAATTCGAATTAGATTGAAATAGAATTGAAATCGTTTTGAATTGAATTTAAAAGGTATTGAAATTGAACTGAAATTGATTTGAATTGAAACCGATTTGAATTGAAATTGATTTGAATTGAAATCGATTTGAAATGAAATTAAAACGAATTTATATTGAAAAATTCAATTTTCATTTGAATTTGAAAATGAAGTTGAAATCGTTTTGAAAACAAATTTTAAACGATTTATAAAATACGTTTTAAAAGGAAATCAACGAAATATATTATATATATATATATATATATATATATATTATATAATGGCCTGAATAGAACGCGCCGCGGTGCGGTAGTTCGCGAATTTCGACCATTGACTTCGAATGGACATTGCAGGAGATCCGACCGTCGGTTTCTCTAAAACCGAAACCGTTCGGTTTGTATCGAAAAGATCTTTCTAACGAATATAAGAAATTTGAAATCTAACAGTTGGATTTGGAATTATGTCCATATACAAATTTGGAAATGGTCGCTGTAAGTGCAGTTCGATGGCCGTTGATGGAAATCGGCTGTACGAGCCTTGATAAAGTCATTAAAAATAGTAATAATTTGTGTAAAATCATAGGAAATGATTTGTGAAGAATTGAGATGAAAAACTCCATATTTGAAAAGATAAAAATAGATTTTTATCGAAATGAACTAGTTTTGAACTAGAGTAATAATTTGTTTATTTAAAAAAAAAATTGGATTTGAAATGGTTTAAAAAATAATCAGAATTTCCAATACGTGAATTGGAATGGATTCGAATCGAAATTGTCTTCGGAATATTTCGATGTTGGGTTTCGTGATTATATAGATATTGTTATGGAAATTTGAAAGATATATTTATATCGTTATTTCCAATACGATATTTGTTGGTCGTAGAATTTGATATTGAATATAAGCCGATATATTTTCTATTCAGAGCCTTGTATTTAATATCAAATGTGATTTGGGTTTGTCGTGAATGGTGTCTTCATTAACACTGTTCTTAAACCCAGATGAGAAAAAGAGTAAATCTTTTTATTTAGATTTAATGAAGTGTACCAATTAAATGGTATTTAATTGGAATTGAATTTGAATTGATTTTTGGGTTTATTGGGAACGGTGTTTTAAATAACACTCGTTCTTTAAATCGATAATTAATGGAATGTGATTTTGGGTTGTCGCGAATGGTATCTTCAATAATACTGTTCTTAGACCCAAAGGGAGTTAAGAAAATTATGAACTAACTGGGAATCAGTTAAGTTGAATGGTTTCTTGGATATTGATCTGATGTTGGTTTCGGCCTTCGGGGTTAATATTTAGGGAACTGTTCTCTCACTAATTTACGGTTAGGGACTGATAGAATAGAATGTGATTTTGGTTTTATCGTGAACCGTGTTTTAAATGACATTGGTTCTTTAACCCAGTTAAAGATTAAAACCAAGTGGAGTTTTAATGAATCATTAATTAGATTGAAAGGATCGAGAATGGAGTATCACCAGTTTTGCTCCAGGCAATAGTTAAATCTTTAATTAGATTTAAACGTGAAATGGTAATTGAATTTACCGATAACACCGTGGTGTTAGATATGAAGTATGACCAGTTTTACTTTATGGGATGAATAGGTTGGGATTAGGAAATTAGAACAAATGATTACTTCGGTAAAGTTCGTTAATCCCGATTAGTTGAATCGATATTCAAAAGAAGATCATAGAATAAATTTGAGGAATATATCCTTAATAAAATTAATGTGAACCTATCCCTAAGAATGTGAAATTTAGCAACTAACTGGAGATTAGTTAAAATGGATGGTTTCCTGGGTATTGATTTGATGTTGGTTTCGGCCTTCGGGGTTAATATTTGGGGAATTGTTCCCTTACTAATTTACGGTTAGTGACTGATGAATTGGAATGAGGCATATGTTGTTTTTGTGTAACACTTGTTTATTATATACGCGAGTTATTCAGAAAGACCAGGTTTATCCCATTCTGAATAACTGATTTGACGTGTTGTCGAGGATGAAGACGGTGGTCGAAGACCGGAGGTCTTCACGTCGTTTGGATAATTACTGATGATCTTTATTGGGTTGTACACCCAAGAGGAAGGAATCAGTTAGTGGTCATCCAGGAGTACTTGGAAATCGATGGATATGCGGGGTACTAGGTGGCTCCAGTTTCATTCGGACCCAGAATGGACTTGTAGATGGACTGTGTGTCTGACATTGGATTTCATTCTGTGTGACTGATATTAGTTGCATAGAGTGGTCTGCCTGTGTGGCATGATAAGATGCAAATGATCAAGGCTTCTGTTGAAAAGCAAAGTCTTGTGGTTGATGATCAAAGCACGGCCTGTGTGGCATAGCTTTGTGTAGCGTTACTTCGCGAGCCTCACACCCCGGTTGCGAACCAGAAACGGGAGAGGACTTCAGGGAGGACATGCGTTTCATTCTAACTAGAAGTGGCGTCAGTGGTTTTACACGCCCTGACAAGTTTGACTTATGTTGTTGTTGCTGTTGCGAGGCGCCTCGGATTTATCGGTGACTATGTGAAGCCGATGGAGTCATTCGTTAGCTCATTTGCGCCCCATAGGGTGGTGAAGCGTAGTGTTCAGGCATTTTAACCCACATCGGTGGACCAGCCCTGACGATCCAAGGTGCGGTTGTGGCTGTTCCTGAGACATGGTATGCTAGATTGTCTCGAATCTATAGAGGACGATCCCTGGCCTCGGTTCATTGATGGAAATCCAATTTCCAAATACATGACTTTGCGGTGTTGATTGTAGATCCGAGTATGGTGACATAGTGGAATGGGGCACTTATGCCGTCTATGATTGGTACTTATGATTTAAACTTGTTTTATACACTATACACTTATAGTAATAACAAAAGATGAAATTTAGCGTATCAACCATTCATTGGCTATTATAAGGTAAAACCCTATCCTCTGGCTTGGGTTGCATTGTGTGATCGGACCTGGGTCTTATAATAGCTTCATTGTTCTTTATTTAGCATTGCGCTGTTGTTTTATGCACTGGTATTCTTGGGAGGAAACCCGTTCCGTGTTATACGGCGTGCTCCCTTGATTTACCTAACTTTAAAAATAATGATTAATAACTGTTTTAGTTCTCACACTAGTCCCATGACCGACCTGGAGTTTATTGTTTTAACCTAAACTCTGGGTGCCCATATTTTGACACGGGAAGGCAGTAGTTTTGGTTTTGCAGATTTATATTCACAGGATCCTGATTTACAGCTAGAACGATACTCGGAAAGCTCTGTATTCGTGTATTACTTCTATTTGTGTTTTGTATTATTTTCCGCTGCGATGTACTTAAATGTAATTTAAATCTCTGATATTTCTATGTAATATTTATTCATACTCTATATAGTCTTGTAATCTGATGGAATTGTTGTAATAAACAATGAAATGTTCTTCTGTCTGCGTTCTAATGTGGCTTGTCCTCAACTTAATCCGGGCTTCCCTTACCGGGGAAGTTTGGGTCGTTTCATTTTGGTATTAGAGCTTTGGTTTACAAAGCTCAGAGAACAAGGCACATTAGAACCCTACGAAAGAATTCATCAGAAATTGGATTAGTAATATCGAACGAGAATGACTCGTTAGAGATGGGATCAGTAGTATCCTAGAACGGGTGTGAAGAGTATATTTTTAAAATCGAAAACCCAAATTAAATTCAATTATTCGTATTTCAATATATATTTGTATTGATTTGGACAATCAAATATATAGAGATTTTAGTATATGTCTGATCCACGTGTATTGAAGCCTCAAATATATTCGATAGATATAGAATCACACTCTAGTCGCCCGGGTCTGATTCTGATGATGGCGCGCCGTCATTAGTGTTTATATTCGAGTGACGAAAGTGAGGTTTCTATATATTTCCAATTGACTGTTGTGAGAACCAAAACTAGATAGGGCTTATTGTTGTGACTTGGCATCAAAAAAGTGATTTTTTGACTATATATCCAAATCATGAATTTGAAATGATAATCAACTAATTGATTGATGGTTGTGTTGTTTGGTATTGTTTGATTAAATAAATGTGGAGCCTTTGGTCAAATTGAACCAAATATTAAAATGTATTGAAAATTTGTCACATTTGCATACGTGTACATGTGTTTACATTGAACAGGTTATAGCAAGGAGGCTAGAGCAGAAGAATAAAATTGTTTGCCCGACAAATGGGTACATGTTTAGTGTATTTCCTTGAGTTTTGGGTGATTCTATGAGCCGATTGGCTAGCCGCTTGGCTTTTTCTTTTTCTTTTGGATTGAAAAGGGCCATCGGAGGCTATATGAAATATCCAGAAGTCCCCGGTGCAGGGGAGGTTATGGCGATTTTTTTCGAAAATTTAGGGTGTTAGACAAATTTTTGAAAAATTTGAAAAGTTCTTAGAAACTGAAAAGTTGAAGAACTTAAGCCGTAACGAAAATAATGGAAGTTGAGTTGATTTGTGAAACAACTTTCGGCTTTGTTCCTTTTCGAGGATGAAAAGTTTTAAGTGGGGGAGATTGTAACAACCCGGAAATCCGAGCCAATTTAAAATTTTTATTTTGGCAATTTTAGTGAATTTTGAATATTTAAAATGGATTATTTTAAATAATAACGACGAGAAATTTAGTTTAAATAAAATTAGAACGTATATATTTATATACGTCGTTGTTAGAATATAAATATTTATTTTAAATTATTAACGGAATTGAAAATGGCGCGGTAGTTCGATAATTTGATTTCAAAGTTCAAATGAATGTACAGGATTCAAAATAAACCGGATTTTAGTGAAACCAAAAACATTTGAATCTAATTATGAATATCTTTCCAACGAATCCGAAAAATTGAAATTTCATAGCGGGAATCAAAAGATATGTCCAGTTGAAAATTCAGAATAGTCGCTATGGAATTCAGGCCCTTAAAATGGAAATTTTGCAAATGACCTCGGTTTTCAACGAAACCACTTTTGTTGGATCCGTGATGTGAAGTTATTGCTAGATTCCAAAATTCATAATTTTTTCGAATCAATATGTGGGCATGGCAAAGGAAAATAAGTTTGACCAGTTTCAGTTGATTTTAATCAACTGGAAAATGGCCATTTTTCAAACGGTCTCATAATTCGATGATATTAGTTTTGTTAGGACCATATTGTCAATACGAAGCTAGAAAATATTTTTTCTGGAATTTTTTGAGTTAGTATGTGACCCCGGTAAATTGAAATGCACATTCAAATTCAATATATAGAGTTATATGTTGATTTTGACGAAAACTAATCGAAACAGCCAAATCGGCCTACGATACATAGCCCATTGTGTTCGGAATGGGGGTAAATAGCTATGGACGATAGGCGGTGGGTTCGATTTTGAGTTCGAAAATAAAGGTTACTTTTTGGAAATTAAAAATAATATATATATATATATATATATATATAATTATATATTTTCCTTAGCCCCACCCCGATTCATTTAGAAGACAAATAAAAAGAAAAAAGAAAGAGAGCGACGAACAGGGAAGAGCCACGCCCCCCTTCAGCGCGCCGCCGCCTCCTCTGGCGCGCCGCCAGGGTAAACCCCCTCCTCCTCCTCAACGGACACCCCCCTTTTCCTCTCTGGCGATGGACGACTCCAAAACCCCCAAATCGATGCAACCGCCCACCCCCACAGCCACCTGGTCATGCCCCTCTGACCGCAACCACCACGCCCAGTCGCAGCACCTCCACCTCGAGCCACCCCATCTCCGACGCAGCAGACCACCCCCTCTTTTTTCCAATGTAAGTTTTTCCCCCTTTTCTTCGATTTTAAAATCCTTAGAAAAACTGATTTTTGTTTAATAGGAAGCTTTGGTTTTATTTAAATAAAGGATTGATTTTTATTATATGAAAGTGAGAATAAAGGTTTGATTTTTTGTTGTATGAACATTGTATAAAGATTAGATTTTTATTATAGAAAAGGTGGGGTTTTTAATCGTATAAAGTAAAAGTAATTAAAATATGATTTTTATATCATAGGAAGAATAAAAATATAATTTTTATAAAGTAGAAGTATTAAAAATATGATTTTTATATAATAGAGAATATAAAAATATAATCTTTATATACGTAGTGTAATAAAAATTTGATTTTTATTATATATATGTTGAAATAAAAATGTAATTTTTATAGCGATGATATAAAAATTCGATCTTTATATTAGAAGTAGATGTATAAAAATATATTTTTTGTATAGAGAATAGCGTGATAAAAATATAATCTTTATTATATAGGCACCGGTGTAAAAATAGATTTTTTATCAATATAGTAGCGGTGTAAAAATAGAATTTTTATCTATATAGTAGCGGTGTAAAAATAGAATTTTTATCTATATAGTAATGGTGTAAAAATAGAATTTTTATCTATATAGTAGCGGTGTAAAAATAGAATTTTTATCTATATAGTAGCGGTGCAAAAATAGAAATTTTATCCATATAGCGTAGTTATAAAAATATGATTTTTATATAATAGAGAATGTAAAAATGTGTTTTTTTATATACATAGCAATAATATAAAAATGTGATTTTTATATATGTAGTGGCTACGGATGACAAAATTGACAAAAGGCGGGCACGACGAAGACTTCTACATATGAAAAGTTGTGGTGTTTGGTATAGCTTAGGTGAGAACTCTTCACCCTTAATTTAAATTTCTAGTTAAAAATATATACTAGGATGCAGACGGTGTTTAGTAGCACCCGACACCCGTCGTTCACAGATCATGGACGGCTTGTATGCTTGTTTGTTTGATTTTGATGTGTAGATGATTTTGTGATGTGAAATGAAATAAAATATTTTTATAGTGAAAAATATTTTATAGTTGAAAATAGAATTTTTAACGTGTATATGAAATGAAATAAAAAAATATTAACAAATCGGACGATTTGTTTATATACACACATTTGACTGATATGGATTGGATGATAAATTTTACACATCGCCCAACTGCACAAATAAAACCTGTGTTTGATTAATTGAAACTCCACACGGGTATTGGAATGATATATGACATACACTAATCCCAATAATTAGTAGTATGTCGATCGATTGATTGACAGGCTGTTATAAGCATTAAATATTTATATTTAATGCTTATGCAGTTGTATGGTGCACTCTGGATGATGGTTGATTATTTATCATTGTTATTTTATTAATCAACATTATATGGTAATTGATTGGGCCTCATTCCAGTTTTGAATGGAATATTTGAATAGAAATATTTGAAAATGAAATATTTGAAATAGAAATATTTGAAAAAGAAATATTTGAAATAGAAATAGAAATATGTGAAGCTGTGTTGATTAGATTGACGCCATTTTGACGTGAACGATATTTATATCGATTTTATTCAATTTTCAATGAATATTGAATGTGATTTTCAAAATTCGAATTAGATTGAATAGATTTGAAATTCGAATTAAATTTAATAGATTTGAAATTTGAATTAAATTGAAAAGAATTGAAATTCGAATTAAACTGAAAAGAATTGAAATTCGAATTAAACTGAATAGAATTGAAATTCGAATTAAACTGAATAGAATTGAAATTCGAATTAGATTGAAATAGAATTGAAATCGTTTTGAAATGAATTTAAAAGGTATTCAAATTGAACTGAAATTGATTTGAATTGAAACCGATTTGAATTGAAATTGATTTGAATTCAAATCGATTTGAAATGGAATTAAAACGAATTTATATTGAAAAATTCAATTTTGATTTGAATTTGAAAATGAAGTTGAAATCGTTTTGAAAACGAATTTTAAACGATTTATAAAATACGTTTTGAAAGGAAATCGACGAAATATATATATATATATATATATATGTATATTATATATAATGGCATGAATAGAACGCGCCGCGCTGCAGCAGTTCGTGAATTTCGACCATTGACTTCGAATGGACATTGCGGGAGATCCGACCGTCGGATTCTCCTAAAACCAAAACCGTTGGGTTCGTATCAAAAAGAGCTTTCTAATGAATATTAGAAATTTGAAATCTAACGGTTGGATTTGGAATTATGTCCAAATCAAATTTGGAAAAGGTCGTTGTAAGTGCAGTTCGATGGCCGTTCATGAAAATCGGCTGTACGCGCCTTGATAAAGTTATTAAAAATAGTAATAATTTGTGTAGAATCATAAGAAATGATTTGTGAAGAATTGGGATGAAAAACTCTATGTTTGAAAAGATAAAAATAGATTTTTATCGAAATGAACTAGTTTTGAACTAGAGTAATAATTTATTTATTTATTTAAAAATAAATAAATAAATTGGATTTGAAATGGTTTTAAAAATAATCAGAATTTCCAATACGTGAATTGGAATGGATTCGAATCGAAATTGTCTTCGGAATATTTCGATGTTGGGTTTCGTGATTATACAGATATTGTTCTGGAAATTTGAAAGATATATTTATATCTTTATTTCCAATACGATATTTATTGGTCATAGAATTTGATATTGAATATAAGCCGATACATTTTCTATTCAGAGCCTTGTATTTAATATCAAATGTGATTTGGGTTTGTCGTGAATGGTGTCTTCATTAACACTGTTCTTAAACCCAGTTGAGAAAAAGATTAAATCTTTTTATTTAGATTTAATGAAGTGTACCAATTAAATGGTATTTAATTGGAATTGAATTTGAATTGATTTTTGGGTTTATTGTGAACGGTGCTTTAAATAACACTCATTCTTTAAACCAATAATTAATGGAATGTGATTTTGGGTTGTCGTCAATGGTATCTTCAATAATACTGTTCTTAGACCCAAAGGGAGTTAAGAAAATTAGGAATTAACTGGGAATCAGTTAAGTTGAATGGTTTCTTGGATATTGATCTGATGTTGGTTTCAGCCTTCGGGGTTAATATTCAGGGAGCTGTTCTCTCACTAATTTACGGTTAGGGACTGATAGAATTGAATGTGATTTTGGGTTTATCGTGATCCGTGTTTTAAATGACATTGGTTCTTTAACCCAGTTAAAGATTAAAACCTAGTGGAGTTTTAATGAATCTTTAATTAGATTGAAAGGATCGAGAATGGAGTATCACCAGTTTTGCTCCAGGCGATAGTTAAAACTTTGATTAGATTTAAATGTGAAATGGTAATTGAATTTACCGATAACACCGTGGTGTTAGATATGAAGTATGACCAGTTTTACTTCATGGGATGAATAGGTTGGGATTCGGAAATTAAAAAAAATGATTACTTCGGTAAAGTTCGTTAATCCCAACTAGTTGAATCGATATTCAAAAGAAGATTAAAGAATAAATTTGAGGAATTTATCCTTGATAAAATTAATGGGAACCTATCTCTAAGAATGTGAAATTTAGCAACTAACTGGAGATTAGTTAAAATGAATGGTTTCCTGGGTATTGATCTGATGTTGGCTTCGGCCTTCGGGGTTAATATTTGGGGAATTGTTCCCTTACTAATTTTCGGTTAGTGACTGATGAATTGGAATGAGGCGTATGTTGTGTTTGTGTAACACTTGTTTATTATATACGCGAGTTATTCAGAAAGACCGGGTTTATCCCATTCTGAATAACTGATTCGACGTGATGTCGAGGATGAAGATGGTGGTCGAAGACCGGAGGTCTTCACGTCATTTGGATAATTACTGATGATCTTGATTGGGATGTACACCCAAAAGGAGGGAACCAGTTAGTGGTCATCCATACGTACTTGGAAATTGATGGATTTGCAGGGTACTAGGTGCCTCCAGTTTCGTTCGGACCCAGAACGGACTTGTAGATGGACTGTCTGTCTAACATTGGATTTCATTCTGTGTGACTGATATCGGTTGCATAGAGTGGTCCGCCTGTGTGGCATGCTAAGATGCAATTGATCAAGGCTTCTGTTGAAAAGAAAAGTCTTGTGGTTGATGATCAAAGCACGGCCTGTGTGGCATAGCTTTGTGTAGCATTGATTCGCGAGCCTCACACCCCGGTTGTGAACCAGAAACGGGAGAGGACTTCAAGGAGGACATGCATTTCTTTCTAGCTAGAAGTGGCGTCAGTGGTTTTACATGCCCTGACGAGTTTGACTTATGTGGTTGTTGCTGTTGCGAGGCGCCTCGGATTTATCGGTGACTATGTGAAGCCGATGGAGTCATTCGTTGGCTCATCTGTGCCCCATAGGGTGGGGAAACGTAGTGTTTAGGCATTTTAATCCACATCGGTGGACCGGCCCTGACGATCCAAGGTGCAGTTGCGGCTGTTCCTGAGACATGGTAGGCTAGAATGTCTCGAATCGGTAGAGGACGATCCCTGGCCTCGGTTCATAGATGGAAATCCAATTTCCAAATACGTGACTTTGCGGTGTTGATTGTTGAGCCTAGCATAGCGACATAGTGGTATGGGGCACTTATGCCGTCTATGATTGATACTTATGATTTGAAGTTGTTTTATACATTATACACTTATAGTAATAATAAAAGATGAAATTTAGCGTATCAGGCATTCTTTGGCTATTATAAGGTAAAACCCATTGTGTGATGGGACCTGGGTCTTATAATAGCTTCATTGTTCTTTATTTAGCATTGCGCTGTTGTTTTATGCACTGGTATTCTTAGGAGGAAACCCGTTCCGTGTTATACGGCGTGGTCCCTTGATTTACCTAACTTTAAAAATAAAGATTAATAACTGTTTTAGTTCTCACACCAGTCCCATGACTGACCTGGAGTTTATTGTTTTAACCTAAACTCTAGGTGCTCTTATTTTGACATAGGCAGCCAGTAGTTTTGGTTTTGCAGATTAATATTCACAGGATTCTGATTTACAGCTGGAACGATACTCGGAAAGCTCTGTATCCGTGTATTACTTCTAGTTGTGTTTTGTATTATTTTCCGCTGCGATGTCCTTAAATGTAATTTAAATCTCTGATATTTCTATGTAATATTTATTCATACTCTGTATATTATTGTAATCTGATAGAATTGTTGTAATAAACAATGAAATGTTCTTCTGTTTGCGTTCTGATGTGGCTTGTCCTCAACTCAATCCGGGCTTTCCTTACCGGGGAAGTTCGGGTTGTTTCACTATGATAGTTGATGACCTTCTATACCGCGATATCCTGCCTCAAAGCAGGATGGGTATTATTTATGCTGGCTAACTTCTGTGGATGCAGGAAAACAGGTTGGAGGTATCCAACTGGATTCCTCAAAAATATTATTATTTGTTTGTTTTTATATATTATCGTATATGACGTTTAGAAAACCTATCGTTGATAATTATGTGTTTTTGATTGATTGAATATCACTGGGACTGAATGCTGAATTTTAAAAATATCATGAAAAAGGATACTGAGTTTTAAAAGGGGAAATCTATTTTAAAAATGGAGTTTAAATTTCGAATGAGAAATTATATATATATATATATATATATATATATATATGTTGACTTGGTTTGAATAATAAAATAAGTGCTGAATTTATAAATGGTACTTATAAATTGAATGGAATAATTTTCATTGGATAAAGCGGGGATTAAAATGAATGTATGAACGGTGTTTATAAATGAAGTGAAATGAATTATTAGTGGATAATTAGGGAAATGTAAATACAAGTATGATTTTAAAATAAAATAGAAATTTACCTTTCCAAAGAAGAAATTTAATTTCAAATAGATTTGAAATCGGGACTTGTTTAAATATATATAAACAAGTAATATAAACGATGTTCAAAAATAAAGAAAAAAATTATCATTGGATAATTTAAATATTTAAATTCAAATATGAATTAAAATGAAAATTGGGAACCATGATAAAAAAGGAAATGAGGAAATCTATTCTGATGTTCATAATATAAATTAAAGTAAATCCAAACGGATTTATGGTTTGAATTCGACTATGTCGAATTTATAAGAATTAATTATATTCAGAAAGGATATTTATATTGTGTGAAATAAAAACTGAAATAAAATATGAAAATAGATTATATATTATATATAAGTTATAATAAATAAAATATTCCAAATAAGATTTTGGTTTTAAATAGATTTTTAAATGGAGCTTATTTTTAATATATAAAACAAGGAAGTTGGATTTATAAATGATATTAATAAATCTAGTGAAGTAAATTATCATTGGATAGTTTTAAATCCAAATAGAAATTTGATAATAGAATTTGAAAATAGAATTTGGAATCGTTTCAAAATGGGAACGACAAAAGATATTTCAGAATGTGGATTATAAAAAGAATTGAAATAAATCCAAAGGATTTATAATTTATCTTCAAAGGAATTGGAATATTAGAGTTGTAAATAAAATTTACAACTTAGTTATGGAAATCGATGATTTAGAAAAAAAATTGAAATGTTAAGTTAAATTTGGAAAGCCGATCTTATATATATTGAAATAAATTAGAATGGAAGTGAAATTTATTTATTAACAAAGTTTAGAATGTTTATATTTAAATATAATTAAAACGAACTCGTCGTAGTGCGGCAGTTCGTAGATTGACGTTTCGAACTTCAATTGAGTATACAGAACTGAATTTAAGTCGGAATTCTTTGAAACAAGAACCATCAGGACCGATTTGATAATAGTTTTCAAATGGAAGAGGAAAATATGGATTTCTTCGTATAGATTTTGAGTTATGTCAAAATCAAATTTTCAGAAAAACAGCGCCATAACCATTATTTAAATAAATAAAAGGATTTGTAGTAAATAAAATCCGAATTTCCATTAGAAAAATCTAGACTTGAAATGTAAAAAAGTATGAACTCAAGTGGAGTAAGTGAACTGATTTTTGAAACAAAAAATCTGATTTTTAATTGTTGAATAGAATTAACTAATTTAAAGAACAATTAGTTAATGGGATTTGAATCAAAATTGGGTTTTGGTTAAGTAAATTGAACTGGTGAATTTATATTCAAAATCGAGTATGAAATTGGTATTGAAAATGGCATTGGATCAGTTTATAAGCAAATTATATATATATATATATATATATATATATATATATATATATATATATATATATATATATATATATATGGACATGATATGTTCAGCTGAAAGGAGAAAGAGGCAAAAGAGCTAACTAAAGTATAGATTAACAAATTGAGTTAAACTGACCAGGTTGAGTTGGAGTAAATTAGAAATGGACGCATATGTGTTAAATAGGTATGGAATGAAGAGAATGAAGTTTATAAATTTAGTGCTCGATAAAAAGGTACATGTTTAAATTCCATATGAGATTTGTAATGACCCAACTTTCGAACACATCGGAAGTCGTGCCATTAATAAGAATAAGAATAGATAGAAGATAAAATCACAGAAAACATCAGAATCTCACAGCGGATTTTTTTTACAAAAGATAATACTTCATAATATTACACAGCGGTACATATTACATCAGAGCATCATATATCTAGTGATACCAGCCATTCATAGTACATCTTTAATTATACATATCATCGATGACCCAACTTGCAGACTTAATTATACAGTAGATAAGATAAGTAGACCAGCACAAAGAAAGTCTCCATCAAACTTCTCAAGTTTTATCAAATCCTGATTCACTTGTCTGTTCATAACAAGTGTTATGAATACCCAAGAGTTTAAGGGAAACACAGAAAAATAAACTCTGGGTTAGTCAGGGAACTGGTATGAGTAAATAGTTTAAAACATATAAAAATATCTCATAAGACCACGTCATGAATACGGAACGGGTTTTGACCTTACGAGATCAAAACACTTTGTATACTTGAAATCAGATATTATCATAGTGTCTAGGTGTTTCACAAATAATCTAGAATCTAGAAGAATGCTTGCATCTTATATTCTCCTATATAGTATACAAATAAAAAACACTTGGCGCTTATGGAAATTGGGTTTCCAACTATGACAAGGTATGGGACCACCTTCCAATGATGTATCTCTAGAGACGAATACACCTGGGTTCAACAAGAACGTCTTGCAACCCAGCCCACACATGATCGACCACTCATTTCTCTTAAGTGTATCGAATGTATATCACCAACGGTTGGGCTCAAACCACCGTTTCCCAAAAAGGGACAGCATTGAAATAGATTAAAGAAGTAAAAGGAATTTCTCTAGATAGGTGATTATACACCTTAATGGGAGCGACCCACATAGCCATGCTGCCTGCCCGATTTTTGTCATTTCCTGGGTGTGAGGCTTGAGGCTAGACTTACCTTTTCATCATCACTGTTTGATTTCTTTGAATGCCACATCGTCAAAACTCGCCAACCACTAATTAACTTCCCCAAAAATATATTATAGGTATACAGCGAGAGAAACGAATTCCTCTGCCACCGTATAAATACCTTTGAAGAGATCAACGTACGTGATCAGTTAGAATTACTTTGTCAGACATTCGTCCATACAAGTTGTCCTGGGATTGGACAAACCGAAGTCACTATTCAAGAATAGCCCTTGTATATCGCTGTCTTCAATTTAAAAATCTCTGACGCGCGACGTATAATCAAATCAAAGTGAAATATTTATTTCGGTCTCTTTGAAATGATTTATGAATATTTTCTTTTTAAATTATTGATCTAACATGATTATAATCAAATTTACATATATAATTACAGTCAAATTAAACAGTATATAATCATCTTTCTTATATTTGGGTATTTTGACCATCTCTTAAAAATGAACAATTTCAGTGTGCGCGTCGCACACAGTTTCTCTTTCCATTTTGTTCGTCAACTTTAAAAATGAATACTTTCATTATTCTTTGGAAAATTATTTTACTCCTAATTATCCCTTAATCTAATTGTTCATAAATGAATAAAATTCATGATTTATAATTTATTTTACATCTTTTACGCTTTGTATTGTTTTTGTCAAATTTTCATTTTTGATCCCTTATACCTGAACTACTTTACATACCAATAAAGATAAATTTTCTTTTTAAATTTATCTTAATATGATTATACAGTTCTTATTTTCATATAATACAGAACGATATATAACCATTTTTTTTTATAGGAAATACAGATTTACAGTTTATAATAGACAAATTTATCATATATTTGCACACGGTTTCTTATTACTTTATTTGTTTAAAATCTAAATATTTCATTAGCAAATACATTCTAATTTAAATTATAACTAAATTTATAATTTAATAAAATTTACAGCTTCCATACTTTAATTTCAACTGTCAACAAATCCTAATTCACTTCGTTTTCTTGACCTGCTAATTTAAATAAAAATTCTATTTTTATTTAAATATTTATTTTCCTATTTAATTTAATCTAATATTTATATAAAACTAGTTTAAATTTAAAATATATTCAAAAATTCTCATTTAAAGGCTTAAATACCCAAAGTACCACTTTTCGTTGAAGTACCAGTTGAGAACATGGGTGTGCGCTCATGAAACCTTGGCCAGCTCTTATGATTTCGGCAAAGTACCACTTTTGACTTTGCCAAAGTTCCAGGCTCCTGAAGTACCATCCCCTGACCTCAGTATTTCCTTGCCCGATCACCCCTGGCTCCTATGCGCCAGCCAGTACCCAATTACTTACCAAGTACTAAAATACCATCTCCCTCTAGCCCTCATGATTTCAGGCCCAATCACCCCTGAGATCACGTGTGCCAGCCCTTTTCCATGTGGTAGTACCACATTGAAGTACCAACATTTTGAAATCACAGCTGTTCACTTCAATTTCCCAGTGTTTCTTCCTCGTTCACACACACCTGCACGTGCACACACACAGGGGCCCGCGTCCATCTTCGACAACCACCACCGCACGTCAGTCGTGACCCCCCTGATCACTTCGCTATGGCCCAAACCACGTCACCACATCGCCAGTAAAAATCCACCGTGCCACCCCTTTTACCAGAAAAACACCATCGAAGAGAAGCTCCATCACGCCTTGCCCTGACCACGTGACACTGCCACCTTCCTGCAATGTCACCACACCACCCTGACGCTTCTTCTCCCCTTGGACCACACCCTTAGTGCCGCCATTGCTGAGCAGTTCCGACGTGAACCCAGGCACCCAAAAACCCAATTTTAACCCTATTTCCTTTTTTTTTTCAAAATCTATTTGTTTAAAAGTTAAACTTATATTTTTCCCATGATCCATGACTTCTCCTACCCCTTCTGGCCGAACACCATCACTTCCCGTCGAGTGAATCTCCGGAAGTTCACCAAAGTTGAATTTTTGGCCATCCCTTTATTTCTTGCAATCTATACCCCTAAAAATCTTGATTTTCTATTTAAAAATCATCATTTTGATCTATCATTCCATTTATGTAATCAATTCAAAATTTTAAGCCATTTGATAATCTACTTTGATTATGTGATTACAGAGAGCTTCAAGTTGATTTCTGTTTCCAGGTTTTGGGTATTTTCTCAGTGATTACCCTACCTCCCGACAACTAGATGACCATGTAAGGCTATCATAACTAATATGAAGTATATTCAGTCATCTAACCTAGGTTCCATTGGCAAATAAATCACCAGTTTTTGTTATGTGAAGTTTGAAACAAAATAACAGAACACACATCATAACACATTGATACTTAAGGGTTTGAGTATCAACAATATTTGCTTTATTTGCAAAAGAGTATTCAAACAGGACCTAACTTAAACAAGATCATCACATAACCAAGTCTAACTGGCAGTTTCAAAACAGGAAAGAACAGGAAGAAAATCTGAAAAGTTTACTCACTTTTAAAAGCTTGAAACGCTTGGCTTTTCCTCTACTGATCTTATTCAAGTGCTCTTGTGTTGTGTGTGGAAAATGTATGTGTTTATGGTCTATATATAGTGGTAGAAAATCATTAAAATATGATGTACAAAATCAGTTTTCAGATTTCATGTTTGACAAATGATAGACAACTCAAAAAGAAAAATCTTTTTCTTACCAAAACAAAACATCACAACCCCCATTCACATGGCTTATATCAGCCATACTTCACCCTTAAAATCCCCTTGCACATGACCTTTTTCCTTCTTATTGGTTTCTATGAATTATCACCAATAATGCTCATGTACCATCCATGTTTTTTTTTTCACAAATCTCTTCTTGTTTTAAACAATTTATAGTATCCATTTTAGAACCTTCCATGCTCAGTTTTTCCTTGGGTTTTCTAACCCAAAATATTCTCATGAAAATTAGATTTAACGCAAAATATATAAATACTTTTACTTGTCTTTCAAGGTAATCTAAAATATGAAAGTTCCTGTACCATTTGATCTCGGCCATGTGATGATTTAACATGGAACATCTTGGAAAATCTATGTTTTAGTATAGATCTAGTGTAGGTGAAAAGCTATGGTATATATAACATTTTGCAAATCTTTATACACAGGTTTATGACAAAGTGAACATGTTTTGAAAATGCAAAAGGAAAAATGTCATTTCAGAAAATCTTGTGTACAAAAGAAAAAGATTTTGAAACTGAAAATATTTGATCTAAATTGATTCGGCCATGTGATCATATTTTCTCCTAGATCCTCTCTTTACTAGTCTAGTACTAGTGTAGGTTGTATTCTCAAGTACACACACACACACACACACACACATATATATATATATATATATATATATATATATATATATATATATATATATATATATATGAGAACATGTTTGCAAAAAGAAATGGTATTTCATGTTTTGTGTTGATGTACATGTGAACATGAACTTGCTTTTGAACTTTGCTTTGACAAAATAAAATGTTTTTGGCATGTCTAATTCAAGAATTAAAAGTTTCCAAATCAAAAATTTGCAAAAAACCAAATTCTAATCCTTTGAAAAAATAAATAAAACATGTGAAAAAATGGCATTTTAAAACTTGCTATGCCTAAGTGTTAATACTCATACTTGTATAAAATCTACCTAAACAAACACTACTAAATACATGTTATCATACCTGAATGTGTAAAAATGGGTTTTGGTAAATGTGGTGATACATACATAAGTAAATGCTATTATGCATAAATTAACATGTTTTGGAATTTTAAAGTCTGGATTTTAAATCATATTTGAAAATATGTTCTTACGATTAGTTAATATCTGTGTCAGTGATAGGTGTAAATACCGGGTCATTACAAGATTTTATGCGCCGAATCGGCAAGCCACTTGGCTTTTTGATTTTCTTTTTGAATGGAGAGGGCCTAGAGAGGCATTTTGTACTTGTACCGAGTGACCCGTACAAAGGAGGTTATGGCGAAATTTTCCATAAATTTAAGGAGTTAGAATATTTTTTAAGGGAATTGGATAACTAGAAAATCAATGTATCGATATATATAGGATTCAATAAGGAAACGAACTTAAAAATAGAATATTATAAACAAAAGGGAAATCTATAATTTAATTGGGTAAAATTAGAAAGCGAAACATATACGGGTTTAAAAACGAATAATTGGTTTGTATGATGTTGATTATTCGAGGTAAGTGGTCTTGTCCGTTTTGGAGTTAAGGATGTTTTCAGTCAAGGTCTGAAAGGTAGTTATACCCCAACTTGATTGATTTCATTTTTAACCGATAAACAGCAAGACCCTATCTCGAACACAAATGTTTGAAAAGGAGTTAGTTGAATGTAGTGTTTTGGGTTGTCGTAACGATGTTTTACACAACATTCATTTTAACCCAAGTAAACGGAAATTTGGAAATATAATAATAAATATTTCCAAAGTATAGAATAAATAAATGGTCGTGAAAGAGATAAGTAATTGGAATGTTTTCAAATTGCAAATAAAAGATATTTTCTAAATGTAGAAAATAAAAGAAGTTGATATTTTGAAATGTTTTCCCAATAGTGTAGGAGGCCATGATGATTGCCGAATTATCATGTTAACAAATAGTGATAAGGAAGTGGAGAAGTGATTTAATTAATGAAATATTAATTAAGGGGCCCCATGATTGTTTGATGCTATGAATGGATGTTTGTTTTTCTTCGATAGTTAAATAACCGACTATCGAAGTGTTTGCCAATATCATTGTCAATATGGGGAGACCGGTTGGATTATTATCCGAGAACCACTCTGTATTTGCAGTAGTGTAGCGAATCAGATTATATGAAGATAATAGAAGATGGAGTAAAGTGCAAGGACTTTTTCTATAATGGAAATTGTGCCTTTGGTTTCGTTTAATCCCAGAATGAATGTATATGGACGAATGTCTGACAGAGTATTTCCAATGATCGCATTGGTTGGTCTATATAGATATATATATGGTGGCGGAGAATTTATTCTCTTAGCATAATATCCATAATATATTTGTGCAAATCAATTAATGATTAACGGATCAGACAATATGGCATTCAAAGTGATTGTGTTATCAATGAATGATAAGTAATCGTAGCCTCAGCCTCAACAACTGGGAAATGACAAAAATCGGGCAGGCAGTATGGCTATGTGGGTAGCTCCCATTAGGGTATATTATCAACCATCTAGAGAAATTCATTTAATTCCTTATTCTATTCGATGCTGTCCCATTTGGGAAAACGGTTGCTGATCCCAACCGTTGGTGATATACATTCGATATACTCAAGCGAAATGAGTGGTCGGTCATATGAGGCTGGGTTACAAGATGTTCTTGTTGAACCCGGTGTATTCTTCTTTAGAGTTACACTATCGAAAGGTGGTTCCATACCTTGTCATATTTGGAAATTCGTTACCCAATAAGCGCTCGCGGTTTTGATTGTATATTATGTATATGTGGAGCGTGAGATGAAAGCGTTCCACTAGATTTCTATTTATTTGATTTAGACACTATTATAATATCAAAAGAGTTTTGATATAAAGATTATCGTTTCTTTCAAAAGGATTTTGAAAGTTAAATCAAGTGTTTTGGATTCTTATAAGGGAAAAACCCGTTCCGTGTTATACGGCGTGGTCTTATGAGATATCGTTTATTTTCTCAAACTATTTTAAATTGTTTACTCATACTAGTCCCATGACTGACCCATAGTTTATTTTGTTTTGTTTTACCTAAACTCTTGGGTGCCCAAATTTGTACGGGCAGTCAAGTAGTTCTGGATTTTACAGATCTATCTAAAGGAGCTTGGAGCAGGAGGCTTCAGTATTAGATATAGTGTTTTTATTTCCGTTGTGTTGTAAGTGTTGTACTCTGATAATTGTATGTTATATCATCAAAATTTTGTATTTCAAAAGTTATGATATATTATATTTTGTTCCGCTGTGATGTGAGATTCTATGTTGTTATTTCTATTCCTCCTCTACCTTTTTCTTCTAAAAGAAATGATTTGTATTTTCGTGATATTTGGGTTAGATGTGTGATGTATGTAGTCAACTCTTATAGTACGGATATGTGGTTCGTTATACTAAGGGTGCATTTGTAGTGATGAAGGGAGATATGTTTCATAATTTGTATCTCCTGAGGGGAAGCACTATACTTGGAGAGTCAAGGGTTGGAGTCTATGGTTCTCGTGGAAAAGATGTCAACGCTGGGCATACGAGAAAGGACTTTGAGTTTCTACGTAGGCGGAATATGATCAAAGGAAAAAGCTTCATGTAATAACCCGCAAATTCTAAGCCAGTTTAAAATTTTTATTTTGGCAATTTTAGCGAATTTTGAATATTTAAAATGGATTATTTTAAATAAAATCGACGAGAAAATTTATTTTGAATATAATTAGAACGTATATATTTATATACGTCGTTGTTAGAATATAAATAATTATATATAATTATAAAAGGAATTGAAAATGGCGCGGTAGTTCGATAATTCGATTTCAAACTTCAATTGAACATACCGGGTGCAAAACAATCCGGATTTTAGTGAAACCAAAAACATTAGGATCTAATTGATGATATCTTTCCAACGAATCCGAAAAATCGAAATTTCATAGCGGGAATCAATAGATATGTCTAGTTGAAAATTCTGAATAGTCGCTATGGAATTCAGGCCCTTAAAAATGGAAATTTTGCAAACGACTTTGGATTTCGACGAAACCACTTTTGTTGGATCCGTGATGTCAAATTATTGCTAGATTCCAAATTTCATAATTTTTCGAATCAATATGTGAGCGTGGAAAAGGAAAACGCGTTTGACCAGTTTCAGTTGATTTTAATCGACTGGAAATTGGCCATTTTTCAAACGGTCTCAGAATTCGACGAAACTAGTTTTGTTAGGACCGTATCGTCAATACGAAGCTAGAAAATATTTTTCGGGAATTTTCAGAGTTAGTATGTGACCCCGGTAATTTGAAATGGACGTTTAAAATTCAATCTAGTGATTTAAATGTAAATTTAAAGGAAACTGATTGTAACAGCCGAATCAGCCTGCGATACATATCCCATTGTGTTCGAAATGGGGGTAGAACGCTACAGACGACAGGCGGTGGGTCTCGTTTCGAGGTCGTATGTGAAAGTCAACTTTTTGCAGAATAAAATAATTAAAAAAAAAATTCTCCCTTCCTCCTTAACCAGGCCCCCCCCCCCCCCGTTGAAATCATTTGCAAAGCAGAAAAGGAAAAAGAAAAAAAAGGGGCATCGCGCCCTAGCCGACGCGGCGCCTCCAGGAGGCCACCGCCGCGCCGGAGGCTGGCGCACCCCCTCCTCTTCTTCCTCCTTCCTTCTTCCCTTCCTCCGCTTCCATCTCCTCCGTCGAACCCCCCCTTTTTTTTCTCTGATCGACGTTACCCCCCCAAACCCCGACCGCACCCCCCCACCAAACCACCTCGCGCGAAACCCCAAGCCCCACGCCCCAGACACCGCCTCAACAAAACCCTGCAGCCCCTCTCTCCCTCAGGCGCACGAAACCCCTCCCCAATTCGAAGCAAGGTGAGTTTTTAACTTCATTTTTCTTTATTTACTTATGTATTAGAAATGTGATTTTATTTTTAATTATATAACCATGTTTAAGAAGTGATTTTTAAAATGAATATAAAATTTAGATCAGATTTTTAAAATGGAAAAGATCAGATTTTTAAAATTGAAAAGGCGGATTTTTAATGAATGAAAGACGATATTTTTAAAGGTGAAAAGATCGTATTTTTATTTGAATGTAGAAAGATCAGATTTTGATTAGTGGTGATAATAAAACTATAATCTTTATACTATACATAGGATAAAAATATAATTTTTATAAAAGGAAGAGGTAGAAAAGATTTTTATTCAATTAAAAATATGATTTTTATATTTTTATTCAATTATAAAAATGATTTTTATATTTTTAAAGTATTAAAAATATAATCTTTACTATATAGAAGATGTAAAAATATGATTTTCGTTTATGTAGAGGATTAAAAATATAATTTTTACATGATAGGAATATTAAAATAGCATCTTTATATGTGTAGCAAAATAAAGATTGATTTTGAAAAGATGATATTTTTAGATATTAAAAGACGATATTTTTAGATATGAAAAGGCGATATTTTGAGATGAGTAGAGATGTAAAAATAGGATTTTTACTTCGAGAAAAATATAATTTTTATATTATAGAAAGGCGACATCTATATATTTGAAAAGGCGAAATCTTTTTATGAAGAATAGCGGGATAAAAATAGAATTTTTATCTATATAACATCGTTGTAAAAATTCAATTTTTATATATTGAATAGCATAGTAAAAATTCGATTTTTATATATTGAATAGCGATATTGAATAGCGAAGTAAAAATTCGATTTTTATATATTGAATAGCGAAGTAAAAATTCGATTTTTACATATGTAGTGGCTACAGCAACGAAGATGACAAAAAGATGCGATAACGATGAAGATTTCTATCAAAGAAGAGTCAAGATGATTGGATAGCTATCGGTGAGAATTTCTCACTCTTCCATTTCTTTTCTAATTATATATATATACTAGGATGCAGACGGTGCTTGGTAGCACCCGACACAATCGTCCACAGACCATGGACTGGTTTGTTTCGTTGCATAAATTAGTTAGATGATCTGATTTGAATTTGGTTATTTGGTGAATTTGATTGATGTGTGAATGGCGTGGGCCTTCACTAGACCGGGGATAAGGCTAGGCCTCGTCCCGTTTCTAGTATCGTGCCGCTATGCCGCCGAAATTTTCTAAAATATGTTAGAAAAATAAAAATATCAATTTTATTGAATAAATGAACTGAATAGAAATTCATGTGTTAAAATAAAATGTTTTATCGTTAAAAATATAATTTTTAGCGTGAATGTGAATAAATAAATATTTATAAACAAATCGACCGATTTGTTTATATACACTGATTTGACTGATATTGATTGGGTCGATAAATTTTACACATCGCCCCACTGCACAAATAAAATCTGTGTTTGATTGTTTGAAACCCCACACGGGTGTTGGGATGAAATTTGAAGTTTACTCATCCTGATTGATTAAATATGTCGATCGATTGATTGACAGGCTATTATAAGCGTTAGATATCTATATTTGATGCTTATACAGTGTAGTGCACTTTGGTTGATGGTTGATTATTTTTCAATGCTATTATATACATGTGATGTATGAAAATCCATATAAATAATATTATATGGTGATTGATTGGGCCTCATTCCAATTTAGAAAATAAAGAACAATATAAAATAAAGGTTCATGTGTTGATTGTACTCATCCGTTGAGATTAGTCATGTGTTGAATGAAATATTTTAATAACAAAATTTACATCTTTATCAATATAAAATAAAGGTTCATGTGTTGACTGTACTCATCCGTTGAGATTAGTCATGTGTTGAACGAAATATTTGAAAAAGAAATATTTGAAATAGAATATTTGAAAATAGAATTATATGAAGCCGTGTGGATTAGAGATGCGCCATTTTGATGTGAACGATATTAATATCGATTTTATTCATTTTAAAATAAATATTGAAAAGTGATTTCGAAATCGCATAATTTGAAATGAATTGAATATATAACGAATTCGAAATGAATTGAATATATAACGAATTCGAAATGAATTGAATATAAAACGATTTCGAAATGAATTGAATATAAAACGATTTCGAAATGGATTGAATATATAATGAATTCGAATTGAATGAGAAACGAATTTGATTTCAATTGAATAGCAAACGAAACGAATTCGAATTGAATTGAATATATAACGAATTCGAATTGAATTGAATAGATAACGAATTTGAACTGAATTGAATATAAAACCAATTCGAATTGAATTGAAAATGAATTCGAATTGAATTGGAAACAAATTGAAATTTGAATTGAATAGAAAGTGATTTTAAAACGAATTTATAAAGAAGAATTCAATTTTGCTTTGGATTGAAATGGAAGTTGAAATGGTTCTTGAAACGAATTCAAAACTATTTATATAATTCGTTTTAAATAGAAATCGACGAAATACATATTATATATATATAATATAATAGCCTGAATAGAACACGAAGCGCCGCGGCAGTTCGCGAATTTCGACCATTTATTTCAAACGGACATTACGGGAGATCCGACCGTCGGATTCTCCTAAAACCGGAACCGTTGGGTTCGTATCGAAAAGAGCTTTCTAATAAATATTAGAAATTCAAAATATAACGGTTGGATTTGGAGATACGTCCAAATCAAATTCGAAAAAGGTCGCTGTAAGTGCAGTTCGATGGCTGTTGATGGAAATCGACTGTACGGGCCTTGATAAAATTATTAAAAATAGTAATAATTTGTGTAAAATCATGAGAAACGATTTGGGAAAAATTGGGGTGAAAAACTCCATATTTGAAAAGATAAAAATGGATTTTTATCGAAATGAACTAGTTTTGAACTAAATTTAAAACCCAATTATTTTTAAATAAATAAATTAGATTTAAAAAGGGTTTTTAAATAATCGGAATCTCTAATATATTTGATTGGATTTGAAATGGGTTTATCGTGAACGGTGTTTTAAATAACACTAGTTCTTTAACCCGATAATAAATAGAATGTGATTTGGGTTTGTCGCGAACTGTGTTTTAAATAACACCTAGTTCTTTAACCCAGTAAAAGGAATTTTAACGAATCTGCAACTAGATTGAAATGTGAATCTATAATCTAAATTATCAAATTTAGAAATGAGCGAAAATGGAGTATCGCCAGTTTTGCTCCAAAGCGATAGTTAAATCTTTAATTAGATTTGAACGTGAAATGGTAATTAATTTTACTGATAACACCATAGTTAGATATGGAGTATCGCCAGTTTTGCTCCTAAGCGATAGTTAAATCTTTAATTAGATTTGAACGTGAAATGGTAATTAATTTTACAGATAACACCATAGTTAGATTGGAGTATTACCAGTTTTGCTTCATGGGATGAATAGGATGGGATTGGGAAATAAAATAAATAATTACTTCAGTATGGTTCGCTAATCTAGACTAGCTTGGAAAACCATAATTTGGTTTGAAACGACATCCAGAGGAAGATTAAAGGATAAATTTTAAAGAATTTATCTTGGGTATAATTAATGGGTACTTTTCCCTGAGAATAAGAATTGGAATGGCGCGTATATTGTGTTTTCTAGCACTGTTTTTAATATACGCGGATTGTTCGGAAAGGCCGGGTTTATACCCATTCTGAATAACCGATTCGACGATATGTCGAAGATGAAGTTCGGTGGTTGAAGACCGGAAGTCTTCACATCGTTTGGATAATTACTGACGATCCTGATTGGGTTGTACACCCAAGAGGATGGAAATAGTTGGTGGTCGTCCAGACGTACTTGGAGATGGATGGATATGCGAGGAAAGTGCCTCCGGTTTCGTTTAGACCTAGAACGGAATTGTAAATGGATGGTGTGTCTGACATTGTATTCCTTTATATTGTATTTGTTGATCTCTGCTAAATATATATATGTTTGGCGGCGGAGAATTTATTCTCTTGCTTAACGCCCTTCTCTGAGACATATAAGCTTAGAGGTTATATATTGGCAGAAATCAGTGGTACGATATGGATTGATAGTGTGGCATGCTGAGATGCAGTGATCCAGACTTTTGTTGAAAAGCAAAGTTTGGTGGTTGATGATCAAAGCGCAGCTGATATAGCATGGCTTTGTGTATAGCGTTGATCCGCGAGCCTCACACCCCGGTATGGTGGTAAACTGGTGGTTTGATCAGTATGCTTTTTAGTGGATGGGCACCTTAGTGGTGTCGTGGATTCGATCGACCGAGATGAGCCTAGTGCTCAGGGATATATAGAGTAGGCGGTGTTTTCTCTCGCTGGGACGTAAGCCGCGGTGGTACTCTGGTCCCAAAAGTGCGGATGTGCAGACGGTGTTTTCTCTTGTGGGGACGTAAGCCGTGGTGAATTGGATTACGCGATCGATCTTTCGAATCAGGAGCCACCATGATGGAAATCCAATTTCCAATACGTGTATTGCGGTTTTAATTGTAGAACTAGTATGGCGACATAGTAGATGGTAGCTATGTCGTCTATGATTTATATTTATGATTGAAAATGTTTTGACACTATACACATATTATAGTATCAAATGATTTGTTTTAAACGTACCAAGCATGTTTGGCTATTATAAGGGAAAACCCTATCCTCCGGCCTGCGTTGCATTGTGTGATGAGACCTGGGTCTTATAATAGCTTCATTTTTCGAAAAAGCATTATGCTGTTGTTTCTATGCACTAGTATTCTTGGGAGGAAACCCGTTCCGTATTATACGGCATGGTCCCTTGAATTACTCTCTTTTAAAGTAAAGTTTTAAATAACTGTTTTAGTTCTCACGCCAGTCACATGACTGACCTAGAGTTTATTGTTTTAACCTAAACTCTGGGTGCCCCTATTTTCCGCATGGGTAGCTAGTAGTTTTGGTTTTGCAGATTTATATTCACAGGATCCTGATTTACAGCTGGAATGATATCCGGAAAGCTCTGTATCCGTATATCACCTTCAGTTGTGCTTTGTATTATTTTCCGCTGTTATATAATTAATTGTAATCTCTGATATTTATTCGAATGTATAATATTCATTTATACTCTGTATATTCTTGTATCTGATGGAATTGTTGTAATAACAATGAAATGTTCTTCTGTTTGTGTTCTGATTTGTCTTGTCCTCATAGTAATTCGTTCTTTCTCATCTCTTCGGAGACCGGGGAAGTTTCGGGTCGCTTCATTTGGTATCAGAGCTTTGGTTTACAGAGCTCGAGAACAAGACACATTAGAACCATACGAAAGAATTCATCAGATATTGGATTAGTAATATCCAATTAGAATGACTCGTTAGAGATAGGATCAGTAGTATCCTAGAGCGAGTGTGAAGAGTATATTTTTCAAATGAAAACAATTTTGTTTTGAGAATTTAAACCATTTTATACGTATTTGATTATTTATTTATTTTGAATATGGACAATCCAATATATAAAGATTTTGCATATACGCGTCATGAACGTATATTCGAAGTTTTAATATAGTTGATAGATATAGAATCATATTCTAGACACCCGGAGATGATTCTGATGATTGATATATCATCATCAAAATTTGTGTTCGTGTTTCGAAGGTTTGATTTCCATATATTTCCATTAGGCTGGTGTGAGAACCAAAACTTATATAGTTAGAACACATTGTTGTGAATTGGCACCAAAACATGATTTCCTGTATATGTATCAAAATTATGAATTTGAAACTCTAATCCACTAATTGATTGATGAATGTGTTGTTTGTTTATTTGTTTGATAATTTTGAACCATTTAGCCTAATTATATCCAATATTGCATTGTATTGAAAATTGGTCGCATTTGCTTGCATATACATATACTTACTTTGAACAGGTCATAGCAAGGAGGCTAGAGCCGAAGAATAAAATTTGTTTGCCCGACAAATAGGTACATGTTTACTACATAATTTACTGTTTTGTTTGGGTGATGATGATTTTATGAGCCTATTGGCTAGCCGCTTGGCTTTTTCTTTTTCTTTTTGAGATCAGAAGGCCTGTATGGCAATTTCGGGATTTTCCCGTGGCTCCCGGTGCAGGGGAGGTTATGGCGAAATTTTTCGAAAATTTAGGGTGTCAGCCAAATTTTTGAAAATTTTGAAAATTCTCAGAAACTGAAAAGTTGGAGAATGGAAGCCAGATCGAACATAGAGTTGATTAATTAAACCACTTTCGACTTTGTTCCTTTTCGGGGACGAAAAGTTTTAAGTGGGGGAGATTGTAATAACCCGCAAATTCTGAGCCAGTTTAAAATTTTTATTTTGGCAATTTTAGCGAATTTTGAATATTTAAAATGGATTATTTTAAATAAAATCAATGAGAAAATTTATTTTGAATATAATTAGAACGTATATATTTATATACGTCGTCGTTAGAATATAAATAATTATATATAATTATAAAAGGAATTGAAAATGGCGCGGTAGTTCGATAATTCGATTTCAAACTTCAATTGAACATACCGGGTGCAAAACAATCCAGATTTTAGTGAAACAAAAAACATTAGGATCTAATTGATGATATCATTCCAACGAATCCGAAAAATCGAAATTTCATAGCGGGAATCAATAGATATGTCCAGTTGAAAATTCTGAATAGTCGCTATGGAATTCATGCCCTTAAAAATGGAAATTTTGCAAACGACCTCGGATTTCGACGAAACCACTTTTGTTGGATCCGTGATGTCAAATTATTGCTAGATTCCAAATTTCATAATTTTTCGAATCAATATGTGAGCGTGGAAAAGGAAAACGCGTTTGACCAGTTCTAGTTGATTTTAATCGACTGGAAATTGGCCATTTTTCAAACGGTCTCAGAATTCGACGAAACTAGTTTTGTTAGGACCGTATCGTCAATACGAAGCTAGAAAATATTTTTCGGGAATTTTCAGAGTTAGTATGTGACCCCGGTAATTTGAAATGGACGTTTAAAATTCAATCTAGTGATTTAAATGTAAATTTAACGGAAATTGATTGTAATAGCTGAATCAGCCTGCGATACATATCCCATTGTATTCGAAATGGGGGTAGAACGCTATAGACGACAGGCGGTGGGTCTCCTTTCGAGGTTGTATGTGAAAGTCAACTTTTTGCAGAATAAAATAATTAAAAAAATAATTCTCCCTTTCTCCTTAACCAGGCCCCCCCCTCCGTTGAAATCATTTACAAAGCAGAAAAGAAAAAAGAAAAAAAAGGGGCATCGCGCCCTAGCCGACGCGGTGCCTCCCGGAGGCCACCGCCGCGCCGGAGGCTGGCGCACCCCCCTCCTCTTCTTCCTCCTTCCTTCTTCCCTTCCTCCTCTTCCATCTCCCCCGTCGAAACCCCCCTTTTTTTCTCTGATCGACGCTACCCCCCAAACCCCGACCGCACCCCCCCCACCAAACCACCTCGCGCGAAACCCTAAGCCCCACGCCCCGGACACCGCCTCAACAAAACCCTGCAGCCCCTCTCCCCCTCAGGCGCACGAAACCACTCCCCAATTCGAAGCAAGGTGAGTGTTTAACTTCATTTTTCTTTATTTACTTATGTATTAGAAATGTGATTTTATTTTTAATTATATAACCTTGTTTAAGAAGTGATTTTTATAAATGAATATAAAATTTAGATCAGATTTTTAAAATGGAAAAGATCAGATTTTTAAAATTGAAAAGGCGGATTTTTAATGAATGAAAGACGATATTTTTAAAGGTGAAAAGATCGTATTTTTATTTGAATGTAGAAAGATCGGATTTTGATTAGTGGTGATAATAAAAATATAATCTTTATACTATACATAGGATAAAAATATAATTTTTATTAAAGGAAGAGGTAGAAAAGATTTTTATTCAATTAAAAATATGATTTTTATATTTTTAAAGTATTAAAAATATAATCTTTACTATATAGAAGATGTAAAAATATGATTTTTGTTTATGTAGAGGATTAAAAATATAATTTTTACATGATAGGAATATTAAAAATAGCATCTTCATATGTGTAGCAAAATAAAGATTGATTTTGAAAAGATGATATTTTTAGATATTAAAAGACGATATTTTTAGATATGAAAAGGCGATATTTTGAGATGAGTAGAGATGTAAAAATATGAATTTTACTTCGAGAAAAATATAATTTTTATATTATAGAAAGGCGACATCTATATTTTTGAAAAGGCGAAATCTTTATATGAAGAATAGCGGGATAAAAATAGAATTTTTATCTATATAACATCGTTGTAAAAATTCGATTTTTATATATTGAATAGCATAGTAAAAATTCGATTTTTATATATTGAATAGCGAAGTAAAAATTCAATTTTTATATATTGAATAGCGAAGTAAAAATTCGATTTTTACATATGTAGTGGCTACAGCAACGAAGATGACAAAAAGATGCGATAACGATGAAGATTTCTATCAAAGAAGAGTCAAGATGATTGGATAGCTATCGATGAGAATTTCTCACTCTTCCATTTCTTTTCTAATTATATATATATACTAGGATGCAGACGGTGCTTAGTAGCACCCGACACAATCGTCCACAGACCATGGACTTGTTTGTTTGGTTGCATAAATTAGTTAGATGATTTGATTTGAATTTGGTTATTTGGTGAATTTGATTGATGTGTGAATGGCGTGGGCCTTCACTAGACCGGGGATAAGGCTAGGCCTCGTCCCATTTCTAGTATCGTGCCGTTATACCGCCGAAATTTTCTAAAATATGTTAGAAAAATAAAAATATCAATTTTATTGAATAAATGAACTGAATAGAAATTCATGTGTTAAAATAAAATGTTTTATCGTTAAAAATATAATTTTTAGCGTGAATGTGAATAAATAAATATTTATAAACAAATCGACCGATTTGTTTATATACACTGATTTGACTGATATTGATTGGGTCGATAAATTTTACACATCGCCCAACTGCACAAATAAAATCTGTGTTTGATTGTTTGAAACCCCACACGGGTGTTGGGATGAAATTTGAAGTTTACTCATCCTGATTGATTAAATATGTCGATCGATTGATTGACAGGCTGTTATAAGCGTTAGATATCTATATTTGATGCTTGTACAGTGTAGTGCACTTTGGTTGATGGTTGATTATTTTTCAATGCTATTATATACATGTGATGTATGAAAATCCATATAATTAATATTATATGGTGATTGATTGGGCCTCATTTCAATTTAGAAAATAAAGAGCAATATAAAATAAAGGTTCATGTGTTGACTGTACTCATCCGTTGAGATTAGTCATGTGTTGAATGAAATATTTTAATAATAAAATTTACATCTTTATCAATATAAAATAAAGGTTCATGTGTTGACTGTACTTATCCGTTGAGATTAGTCATGTGTTGAACGAAATATTTGAAAAAGAAATATTTGAAATAGAATATTTGAAAATAGAATTATATGAAGCCGTGTGGATTAGAGATGCGCCATTTTGACATGAACGATATTTATATCGATTTTATTCATTTTAAAATAAATATTGAAAAGTGATTTCGAAATCGCATAATTTGAAATGAATTGAATATATAACGAATTCGAAATGAATTGAATATATAACGAATTCGAAATGAATTGAATATAAAACGATTTCGAAATGAATTGAATATAAAACAATTTCGAAATGGATTGAATATATAATGAATTCGAATTGAATGGGAAACGAATTTGATTTCAATTGAATAGCAAACGAAACGAATTCGAATTGAATTGAATATATAACGAATTCGAATTGAATTGAATAGATAATGAATTTGAATTGAATATAAAACCAATTCGAATTGAATTGAAAACGAATTCGAATTCAAAACGAATTCGAATTGAATTGGAAACAAATTGAAATTTGAATTGAATAGAAATGGATTTTAAAACGAATTTATAAAGAAGATTTCAATTTTGCTTTGGATTGAAATGGAAGTTGAAATGGTTCTTGAAACGAATTCAAAACTATTTATATAATTCATTTTAAATAGAAATCGACGAAATATATATTACATATATTATATATATAATATAATGGCATGAATAGAACGCGCCGCGCCGCGGCAGTTCGCGAATTCCAACCATTTATTTCAAACGGACATTACGGGAGATCCGACCGTCGGATTCTCCTAAAACAGGAACCGTTGGGTTCGTATCGAAAAGAGCTTTCTAATGAATATTATAAATTCAAAATCTAACGGTTGGATTTGGAGATACGTCCAAATCAAATTCGAAAAAGGTCGCTGTAAGTGCAGTTCGATGGCCGTTGATGGAAATCGACTGTACGGGCCTTGATAAAATTATTAAAAATAGTAATAACTCGTGTAAAATCATGAGAAATGATTTGGGAAAAATTGGGGTGAAAAACTCCATATTTGAAAAGATAAAAATGGATTTTTATCGAAATGAACTAGTTTTGAACTAAATTTAAAACCCAATTATTTTTAAATAAATAAATTAGATTTAAAAAGGGGTTTTAAATAATCAGAATCTTTAATATATTTGATTGGATTTGAAATGGGTTTATCGTGAACGGTGTTTTAAATAACACTAGTTCTTTAACCCGATAATAAATAGAATGTGATTTGGGTTTGTCGCGAACTGTGTTTTAAATAACACCTAGTTCTTTAACCCAGTAAAAGGAATTTTAACGAATCTGCAATTAGATCGAAATGTGAATCTATAATCTAAATTATCAAATTTAGAAATGAGCGAAAATGGAGTATCGCCAGTTTTGCTCCAAAGCGATAGTTAAATCTTTAATTAGATTTGAACATGAAATGGTAATTAATTTTACCGATAACACCATAGTTAGATATGGAGTATCGCCAGTTTTGCTCCAAAGCGATAGTTAAATCTTTAATTAGATTTGAACGTGAAATGGTAATTAATTTTACCAATAACACCATAGTTAGATATGGAGTATTACTAGTTTTGCTTCATGGGATGAATAAGTTGGGATTGGGAAATAAAATAAATAATTACTTCAGTATGGTTCGCTAATCTCGACTAGCTTGGAAAACCATAATTTGGTTTGAAACGACATCCAGAGGAAGATTAAAGGATAAATTTTAAAGAATTTATCTTGGGTAAAATTAATGGGTACTTTTCCCTGAGAATAAGAATTGGAATGAGGCGTATATTGTGTTTTCTAGCACTTTTTTTAATATACGCGGATTGTTCGGAAAGGCCGGGTTTATACCCATTCTGAATAACCGATTCGACGATATGTCGAAGATGAAGTTCGGTGGTTGAAGACCGGAAGTCTTCACATCGTTTGGATAATTACTGACGATCCTGATTGGGCTGTACACCCAAGAGGATGGAAATAGTTGGTGGTCGTCCAGACGTACTTGGAGATGGATGGATATGCGAGGAAAGTGCCTCCTGTTTCGTTCAGACCTAGGACAGACTTGTAAATGGATGGTGTGTCTGACATTGTATTCCTTTATATTGTATTTGTTGATCTCTGCTAAATATATATCTGTTTGGCAGCGGAGAATTTATTCTCTTGCTTAACGCCCTTCTCTGAGACATATGAGCTCAGAGGTTATATATTGGCAGAAATCAGTGGTACGATATGGATTGATAGTGTGGCATGCTGAGATGCAGTGATCTAGACTTTTGTTAAAAAGCAAAGTTTGGTGGGTGATGATCAAAGCGCAGCTGATATAGCATGGCTTTGTGTATAGCGTTGATCCGTGAGCCTCACACCCCGGTATGGTGGTAAACTGGTGGTTTGATCAGTATGCTTTTTAGTGGATGGGCACCTTAGTGGTGTCGTGGATTCGGTCGACCGAGATGAGCCTAGTGCTCAGGGATATAGAGTAGGCGGTGTTTTCTCTCGCTGGGACGTAAGCCGCGGTGGTACTCTGGTCCCAAAAGTGCGGATGTGCAGACGGTGTTTTCTCTTCTGGGGACGTAAGCCGTGGTGAATTGCATTACGCGATCGATCTTCCAAAACAGGAGCCACCATAATGGAAATCCAATTTCCAATATGTGTATTGCGGTTTTAAATGTAGAACTAGTATGGCGACATAGTAGATGGTAGCTATCCGTCTATGATTTATATTTATGATTGAAAATGTTTTGACACTATACACATATTATAGTATCAAATGATTTGTTTTAAACGTACCAAGCATGTTTGGCTATTATAAGTTAAAACCCTATCCTCCGGCTTGCGTTGCATTGTGTGATGGGACCTAGGTCTTTTAATAGCTTCATTTTTCGAAAAAGCATTGCGCTGTTGATTCTATGCACTAGTATTCTTGGGAGGAAACCCATTCCGTATTATACGGCGTGGTCCCTTGAATTGCTCTCTTTTAAAGTAAAGTTTTAAATAACTGTTTTAGTTCTCACACCAGTCACATGACTGACCTGGAGTTTATTGTTTTAACCTAAACTCTGGGTGCCCCTATTTTCCGCACGGGCAGCTAGTAGTTTTGGTTTTGCAGATTTATGTTCACAGGATCCTGGTTTACAGCTGGAATGATATCTGGAAAGCTCTGTATCCGTATATCACCTTCAGTTGTGCTTTGTATTATTTTCCGCTGTTATATAATTAATTGTAATCTCTGATATTTATTCGAATGTATAATATTCATTTATACTCTGTATATTCTTGTATCTGATGGAATTGTTGTAATAACAATGAAATGTTCTTCTGTTTGTGTTCTGATTTGTCTTGTCCTCACAGTAATTCGTTCTTTCTCATCTCTTCAGTGTCCGGGGAAGTTTCGGGTCGCTTCACTTCAACAAGGTTGGATTTTTCCAAGAGGATGTGCTTGATAAGTGGAAGAAGGGATAATATGAAGTTGGTCAGAGATTAAAGGAGAAAGCAGTGGATATGAAAAAGTCTTTGCAGACTGCTAAGTTCGGACGTTGCTCGAGATGGAATCGCTTATCGAAATACTAGGTGCCACGCGGTGGCACGGTGTGGGGGAGAGTTGAGATGGTTCATGGAGATGTTTGTTTTCATGGTGAAGATTGATAGGTCTTACATGAAGGGGGTACTTTGAACACTTTGTTGGTAAGCGGCGGCGTTGCCGGAGTTTGTTGACAAAGTGCAATGGGTGATGGCCATGTCGAAGCTCATTGGGGGAAGTAACCATGGTGTCTTGTCCGAGAATATGCTTAGAGTAAGAGGATGTAGGTGGAATTGGTATGCTTTCAAGGAAATATAGTATCAAGGTGGAGATTGTTAGATTTCGTGATACAATATTTACATTTGCAGAAGAATTGGAAGATACTATTGATTATAGGGATATAATATTTTCATTTAGAGAAGATTTGGGAAATATTGTTATTCTGAGTAATATAATATTTCCAACTACAGAAGATTTGGAAGATATCAGAAAATTTATTGCCTCCTTTGTAAAATTAGATAGGGTAATAAATTACCTACATAAATGAAAGAATATGAAGTAGTTTTTTTTTTTTTTTTTTTTTTTTTTTTTTTTTAGGGATATTGAAGTAAAGAATTAATTCTCTGATTGGGAGAAAATAAATTGAAGAATTTATTAGGCATTGATTTATAACCATAAATCAATTACTTCAACCCCAAGTATTAATCCTTATATAATGATAGGGATTAGGTAAATGTATGTATCATCTCTAAAAGTTGAACTTGTTCTTCTTCTCTATTATCAGTCTTGTAATATTTTCTTATTTAGAAAAGTAATAAAATCTCCTCTCCCCAAGTGGATGTACACTAACAAGACGTTAGTGGAACAACTATAAATCTCTTGTGTTCTTTCTTTTATTTCTTGATCCATGATTGTTTTGCTAGTGACTATCTATTGTTTGTTTTGTCTCAACATCAATCCGTTCCTATTTGTTTTTTCTACAAGGTTGGTTTTTATTCCCAAGCGTTTTAGGGAAATTTTTCCCCAACACAGTTAACTATGTGTATACAGTAAATTCTCTACATTTATACATGTGACTTATAGATATTTACTTTAAAGTTGCCACTTAAGTTTGGAAAACAATTTCGATTAGCGCAAATAATGTTGTCCTCTCTTCAGCCGACCAATGAAAACCATGCTACATGGTTAAGATACAAAATTTACAATTATTTTTTATACAATCACCAGATAACCTATTTGTCGAATCTATAATGTCAATATACTTTTGGTAACATAAGTGTAGAACATATATTTAGGACCCAACAATTGTTTAAACTATTTACCATGCATGTTCATTCGCCTATAAAATGGAAGCCAAGCAAAACTTTTCCAACAACCCGTACCTAAGTTTAACATGTAATATAATATTACTCATCAACGTACATACATACATACATACATACATACATATATAGCATACTTAAATCATTTCGTAGGTAAATGTTTGTACTACCTAGCAGCATGTTTATATCATTCTCCAAACAACATGTTTATACCATTTCCCAAGCAACTTCATGCAACAAGTTTGCACGACAATCTAATATCATTCCATGCAATGTGTACTATAACCACCCAAAACACATATGAAAGTGTGTAATATATATATATATATATAAGTTTAGCATATATTTATTAAAAAAAATAGATGGGTATTTGGCGTGAGTGAACAAACACTCATCTCGACTACATAGTGGAGATCTAACTCCCATGAATCGATTGCGGATTGTCGCACGTTGCTTCAGGCACGTTGGTAGTTTTGTTGTCCTTTCTAATTTCCAAGCAAACTTCGATTTTTTATTATATATATAGGGTGGCGGTTACAGGAATGTAGGGGACGAGGAGTTGAAAAAAAAAATTGGGATATATATATATATATATATATATATATGAGCGGGTACATATAAGGTAATGTGTTTGTATAAAAGTAGGTCAATTATGAAAGGGCATATAGAATTAAATTAACACATGCGTGGAAATGCATGCGTGAGATAAAATTGGAAAATGGATGAAACATGCCAATAATAGGTTTATATATATATATATATATATATATATATATATATATATATATGTATGTATGTACATATATTAAACATGGCTTTTGGAACATACGCATGAATTCAAAGGTTGGATGAATGAGTCACGCATGCGTGCATAGCTTGGAAGGATGAACACACAGTGTTGAAATAAAGAAAAGAAAAAACATATACATTAACAAGTTATCGACAAAATCATACATACAGTAGTCTGAACGTCTGAATTTCACAATATAAAAAATGACATTCTTTTCAAAATACAATTTAGTATTTTTAGTTCAAATTCCGACAACGTTTTATTCGTAGCGATTTATTAAATCTTTAATTAAATTAAGACAAACGAAGCAAACTTGGGTAATTTTCTACGAAATTCATTCCTCCGCTATGTCTAGTTAGACACATCTCAAATATTAAATTTTGAAATTTTATTTTTATTTCAAATTTTTATTATTATTTACGATACATCGGTTGAAAAAATCGATTCAAACAAAGAGAACAAACTTTGATGTTTTCGATATATAGTTGTATATATCACTTCTGCATGGAAATAATAAATCTTAAGAATATTTGCGTCCATTTTTTTACACCATTTTCATCCCTTCAGTGGTGATGCAAATGCAGCAACGTAAATTTAAAAAAATATTTGCATCAAATTTTTAATGGATGCAAATGTGTTCTATTTGCGTCCGTTGTTACTAGGAACATATGCGAATACTCTATGTATTTGCTTCTGCTTTGTTACTACAACAGATGCAAATGGGTTACTACAATTTGCTTTTTAGTGCTTTTGCGTCTGTTTTGGCACTACAAAAGATGCAAATTTGTGTTTTTTTCTAAAAGATGAGACTTTTTGGTTTGCTTCAACATAATACTGAATATAATCAAATAGAATATTTCGGCAACGTAATTCTGAATCTTATATGCCTATTTCGACACGATATCTCAATAAATATCAATACAGTCAAATAATCCCCATACTTAATTAATAATGGAATTCACCCAAATAATATCAACATAGTCAAAAATATCCTCACACTATATTTTTCTTAAACATTGGGTAGATTCTCTATGCCTTTCTTCAAAGTCTTTCTCTAACCAGTAAGTTCAGCAAGATGTTCCTTATTACGTGATAATTCAGCTTCCATCTTGTAGTAAGCCCTTCTATCTTGCTAGTGGAATCTAACTATAGAAATGATAAATAAATTGATGAAAACTAACAAAAAATTAAAATCTTAAAAAGAGAAACTACATGACTTCCAGCGCAGCTAGGAAGACTCCAAAAGTGCAATTGGTCTTTAAAACCCTGGTAACCTGCTATTGCATAGAGCGCTTAACTCCATCGATTCTTATCTACTCATGTAAAGACAAAAAGTACATCAAGAAATCAACATAAAGATAAAAATTCGGTTTGAGAATATGGAATTGAATTATTGATTTCATTCAACTTTGAAAAGGTTTACATACTGTCATGTAACCAGGAGTAGCTTTATCGATAAAACTCCAATCCACTTGAGTACCAAAAGGCTTGTAGCTGAAGGTACCAACAAAAGAATCTTCTTCAGTTGCACTCTGTAAAATATAGTCACATAATTTCACAACTAGAAATCAAATTCACACCAATCAAAACATGAAACGTGATATAGCCAAACCTCGGCAAGGAGAACATATTTTGATGTTAGCCTTTACGAATTTAACTCAAATTTGATACCTTTATTTTAGAATAAATTTTTATTGAACAAACCAAACCTTCGCGTGATAATCCACCGAGACAATCACAGACCCCAGTAGTCAGATTTGAAGTATTGTGTTTCATGTGGACCTCCAAATAGAGATGTGGCAAATACCTATCTTTGAAATCGATTAAGACGTAATCACAACACTCCTTGTAACTAATGATTTCATTCAACTGCTCCATGTATGGTTTGAAAATTATTTGGCTTCGTTTCCACAATCATTAGACCCAATGCTGAAAAAACGACCTCTCTCTTTGTAGAATGGTTGATGAGATAATTGTTGTATACAGAAATACATATACATACAACACCGTCTCTACACTTGATATTCAACTACATGGCGCATCTTCAGACACATACTTACATTTGCTTGTTAATTTGAGCAATGAAATCTTTTAGTATAAGTTCCATATAGGTAACTTTATGTCAGTATTATTATGATTATTTTGAAATGAAAGGATTTGTATTTGTAATGCAGATGACTAAAATTTTCTAGTTGTTTCAATTATTGTAGTGTAATAATATACCATTTCAGAAAATTGATAAAGCAATAAAAATATTTCTCTAGTTGCGAAAATGACAAGACAAGAAACAGTCACACTAAAATCAAACAAAAAGATGACTGAATGTGAATTACAACAACCAAAGTCTAAGAGAAAAGTAAAAAACCTTAGTGTTGGCCACATCTTAAAAAATCCTAACACCCAGCAACCATAAAAAAATAGAAATAAGATTTAATTTAGCAATAAAAGCACTACAGGATAAATATGGCAGTGATCCCAAAATACCATAACAGTTAAAAATTAATTTAGCCATTCTCAATGTTTGGGTCATTGACAGTGAGATCATCTTCCAATTGCTTCCCTTCATGATATAGATATTGTACATGCGCCTGGGTTTTTATATTTTTATACTAAAATCAAGACATTATATATATATATATATATATATATATATTAACAAGTTGCACTTTAAGACGGATAAAAAAGAGCGACAAAACAAACCAAACTATAACAATCAGAGAAAAATTAATATAAATCAGTTGATATCAAAAAGTTGCACTTACTATGTATATTTGGCTCTTCAATTAATACTTCATTATGACTGGTAAAAAAACTATCATTTCCATTTTGCAAAGTCGGCTTCAAGGTTCATATGTGCTTCTTTAGAGAATGGCATGAAATTGTTAAAATTCTTTACTTTAGTTGATAACTGATAAAGACAGAAAGAAGGGGTAATTCACCCTAAAACAAGATTCTTTAGCTACATTGTAAATAGTTAATCGCCTACAGCATAAGTTCACATTATTTTTTCCACCATTTGATCAAATTTTTGATGATAAAGATCATACTATACACTTCAGTGTATTATAGGAACAAATAATATAGTTGCTGAAATAGATATGTCGATCTGACCTGTTAATTGTAATAACCCGAAAATCTGGGCCAGTTTAAAATTTTTATTTTGGCAATTTTAGCGAATTTTGAATATTTAAAATAGATTATTTTAAATAATTTCGACGAGAAATTTATTTTGAATATATTTAGAACGTATATATTATATACGTCGTCGTTAGAATATAAATATTTATATATAATTATAAATAGAATTGAAAATGGCGCGGTAGTTCGATAATTCGATTTCAAACTTCAATTGAATGTACCGGGTGCAAAACAATCCGGATTTTAGTGAAACCAAAAACATTAGGATCTATTTGATAATATCTTTCCAACGAATTCAAATAATCAAAATTTCATAGCGGGAATCAAAAGATATGTCCAGTTGAAAATACTGAATAGTCGCTATGGAATTCAGGCCCTTAAAAATAGACATTTTGCAAACGACCTTGGATTTCGACGAAACCAGTTTTGTTGGATCCGTGATGTCAAATTATTGCTAGGTTCCAATTTTCATAATTTTTCGAATCAGTATGTGAGCGTGGCAAAGGAAAACGCGTTTGACCAGTTCTAGTTGATTTTAATCGACTGGAAATTGGCCATTTTTCAAACGGTCTCAGAATTTGACGAAACTAGTTTTGTTAGAACCGTATCGTCAATACGAAGCTAGAAAATATTTTTTGGGAATTTTTATAGTTAGTATATGACCCCAGTAAAATGAAATGCGCGTTCAAATTCAATATATAGAGTTATATGTTGATTTTGACGGAAACTATTCGAAACCATCGAATCAGCTTGTGATACATATCCCATTGTGTTCGGAATGGGGGTAAAACGCTATGGACGACAAGCAGTGGACCTCGTTTAGAGGTCGTATGTAAAAGTCAACTTTTTAGGAATTAAAATAATTAAATAAAATAATTAAAATTCTTTCTCTCCCCTCCCTCTTCCCTTATACGTTGGCCCCCCCTTATTCACTCAATCGTTCAGAAAAAAAAAGAAAAAAGAAAAGAAAAAAAGAGACGCCGGATCTCGCTTCCCCACGACCGCTTCCTCCTCCTCCGCTCCATCGTCGGCACGCCGCCACCACCCTCGTCAGTCGCACCCCCCCCAATCGATTCCCACCACCATCGAAGCCCCAGCGGCGCGACTCCCGAGACCCCCCTCCCTGAAGCGAACCCCACCATCCCGCCGCATCTCCCCCCTGACGTCGAGCTTCCACCCTCCGGCCACCACCGCAGCTGCTGCCTCCGACCGCCTGACGCCCCCTCAGCATCACCTCCAACTCCAGCGAGCAGCCCTTCCCCCCTCAACGCAAAGAAAAATGTGAGTTTTATTTTAAATACTTTCATGTATTTTCTTCGATAAAAAAATTCTGATTTGCTTTAATATAAAAGTTAGGATCTGTTTTGAGGGAAAGTCTAATTTTTATTTTAAAGAAAAGATCGGATTTTGAATTAGAAAAAAATCAGATTTTGAATTAGAAAAGATCGGATTTTGAATTAGAAAAAAATCGGATTTTGAATTAGAAAAAAATCGGATTTTGAATTAGAAAAGATTGGATTTTTGAATTAGAAATGATATGAGTTTTAATTGAAAAAAGTTAGATTTTTATATATTGAACATTGAAGTAAAAATGTGATTTTTATATATTGAACATCGAAGTAAAAATGTGATTTTTATATATTGAACATCGAAGTAAAAAATTCGATTTTTATATATTGAATAGCGAAGTAAAAATTCGATTTTTATATATTGAATAGCGAAGTAAAAATTCGATTTTTATATATTGAATAGCGAAGTAAAAATTCGATTTTTATATATTGAATAGCGAGGTAAAAATTCGATTTTTATATATTGAATAGCGAAGTAAAAATTTTATTTTTATATATGTAGTGAAAGCGGGCAACGAAAGCGACAAAGAGCGAGAATGGCGAAGATTTCTATAAATGAAGAGTTGTGGAATTGGATAGCTATCGGTGAGAACTTCTCACTCAAAATTTCTTTTCTAGTTATATATATATATACTAGGATGCAGACGGTGCTTAGTAGCACCCGACACCCGTCATCCACAGACCATGGATGGCTTGTTTGTTAAATTGTCTGGTTGTGTAGTTAGTTAGAATATTTGGATTGAATTGAATTGTTTGGTGAAATGAAATTGATTTGATTGATGTGTGAATGGCGTGGGCCTTAACTAGACCGGGGATAAGGCTAGGCCTTGTCCCGTTTCTAGTATCGTGCCGTTATGCCGCCGAAATTTTCTAAGATATGTTAGAAAAATAAAAATATTATTTTATTGAATAAATGAACTGAATAGAATATTCATAGTTTGAATAAAATATTTTAGTCGTTAAAAATAAAATTTTTAACGTGAATGTGAATAAATAAATATTCATTTACAAACCGGACGGTTTGTTTATGTACACCTATTTGAAAGACATTGATTGGGACGATAAATTTTACACATCGCCCAATTGCACAAATAAAATATGTGTTTGATTGTTTGAAACCCCACATGGGTGTTGGGGTGAAATTTGAAGTTCACTCATCCTGATTGATTGAATATGTCGATCGATTGATTGACAGGCTGTTATAAGCGTTAGATATCTATATTTGATGCTTATATAGTGTAGTGCACTTTGGTTGATGGTTGATTATTTTTCAATGCTATTATATACATGTGTTGTATGGAAATCCATATAGTTAACGCTATATGGTAATTGATTTGGCCTCATTCCAATTTAGAAGATAAAGAATATTATAAAGTAAAGGTTCATGTGTTGACTGTACTCATCCGTTGAGATTAGTCATGTGTTGAACGAAATATTTTAACAATAAAATCTATATCTTTATCAATATAAAATAAAGGTTCATGTGTTGACAGTACTCATCCGTGAGATTAGTCATGTGTTGAACGAAATATTTTGATAATAGAAATATTTTGATAATAAGAAATATTTTAAATGGAGTATTTGAAAATATCAATATATGAAGCCGTGTTGATTAGATTGACGCCATTTCGACGTGAACGATATTTATATCGATTTTATTCATTTTAAAACGAATATTGTAAAGTGATTTCGAAATCGAATATTTTGAAATGAAATTTAATTTGAATTGAATCGAATAGAAAACCAATTTGAATTGAATCGAATAGAAAACCAATTTGAATTGAATCGAATAGAAAACCAATTTGAATTGAATCGAATTGAAAACGAATTCGAATTGAATTTAAAACGAAGTGAAATGGATTCAAATTGAATTGAAACTTGAGTTGAATAGAAATGAATTTTAAACCGAATTTATAAGGAAAGATTCAACTTTGATTTGAATTTGAAATGGAAGTTGAAAATGTTTTGAAACGAATTCAAAACTATTTATAAAATTCGTTTTAAATAGAAATCGATGATATATATATTATATATATAATATAATGGCCTGAATAGAACGCTCCGCGCCGCGACAGTTCGTGAATTTCGACCATTTACTTCGAACGGATATTACGGGAGATCCGACCATCGGATTCTCCTAAAACCGGAACCGTTGGGTTTGTATCGAAAAGAGCTTTCTAAAGAATATTAGAAATTTGAAATCTAACGGTTGGATTTGGAATTATGTCCAAATAAAATTTGAAAAAGGTCGTTGTAAGTGCAGTTCGATAGCCGTTGATGGAAATCGACTGTACGGGCCTTGATAAAATTATTAAAAATAGTAATAATTTGTGTAAAATCATAAGAAATGATTTAGAAAGAATTGGGATGAAAAACTCCATACTTGAAAAGATAAAAATAGATTTTTATCGAACTGAACTAGTTTTGAACTAGAATTATAATTCTATTTATTTTTAAATAAATAAATTGAATTTGAAAAGGGTTTTAAAAATAACCAGAATTTCCAATGATTGCATTGGAGTGGATTTGAATCGAAATTGTCTTCGGAATATTTCGATGTTGGAATTCGTGATTATACAGATGTTGTTATGGAAATTTGAAAGATATATTTATATCGTTATTTCAAATACGACATTTGTTAATCGTAGAATTTGATATTGAATATAAGCCGATAAATTTTCTATTCAGAGCCTTGTATTGAATATCAAATGCGATTTGGGGTTTGTCGTGAATGGTGTCTTCATTAACACTGTTCTTGAACCCAGTTGAGAAAAGATTAAATCTTTTTATTTAGATTTAATGAAGAGTACCAATTAAATAATATTTAATTGGAATAGAATTGATATTGATTTTTGGGTTTATCGTGAACAACGTTTTAAATAACACTCGTTCTTTAACCCGATAATTAATGGAATGTGATTTTGGGTTTATCGTGAACCGTGTTTTAAATGACACTGATTCTTTAACCCAGTTAACGATTAAAACTAAGTGGAGTTTTGATGAATCTTTAATTAGATTGAAATGATCGAGGAGGGAGTATCACCAGTTTTTCTCCAGGCGATAGTTAAATCTTTAATTAGATTTGAACGTGAAATGGTAATTGAATTTACCGATAACACCGTGGTGTTAGATATGAAGTATAACCAGTTTTACTTCATGGGATGAATAGGTTGGGATTGGGAAATTAAAACCAATGATTACTTCAGTAAGGTTCGTTAATCCCGACTAGTTGAATCGAAATTCAAAAGATGATTAAAGAATAAATTCAAGGAATTTATCTTGGATAAAATTAATGGGAACCTTTCCCTATGAATGTGAAATTTAGAAACTAACTGCCGGTTAGCCAAGCAGAATGGTTTTCTGGATATTGATCTGATGTTGGTTTCGGCCTTCGGGGTTAATATTTGGGGAATTATTCTCTTGATTAATTTACGGTTAGTGACTGATGAATTAGAATGAGGCGTATGTTGTGTTTGTGTAACAATTATTTAAAATATACGAGAGTTATTCGGGAAGACCGGGTTTATCCCATTCTGAATAACTGATACGACGATAAGTCGAAGATGAAGACGGTGGTCGAAGACCGGAAGTCTTCACGTCGTTTGGGTGATTACTGATGATCTTGATTGGGCTGTACACCCAAGAAGATAGAAACAGTTGGTGATCGTCCAAACGTACTTGGAGATCGATGGATATGCGGGGTACTAGGTGCCTCCGGTTTCGTTCAGACCCAGAATGGACTTGCAAATGGACTGTGTGTCTGACATTGGATTTTAGTCCGTGTGATTGATCTCTATTAAATATATATCTGTTTGGCGGCAGAGAATTTATTCTCTTGCTTAACGCCCTTCTCTGAGACGTACGAGCTCAGGGGTTATATATTGATGGATATCAAGCGCATGGAGTGAATTGCCTATGTGGCATGCCTAAGTGGCAATTGATCGAGGCTTCTGTTGAAAAGCAAAGTCTTGTGGTGATGATCAAAGCACGGCCTTTGTGGCGTAGCTTTGTGTAACGTTTACTTCGCGAGTTTCACACCCCGGTTGTGAACCAAAAACGGGAGAGGACATCAGGGAGGGCATGCGTTTCTTTCTAGCTAGGGTGGTGTCAGTGACCTACCAGCCCTGACATTTATATACTTTTCACCTGTGTGGTTGTTGCTGTTGCGAGGCGCCTCGGTTTGATCGGACGATCCGGGTCCGGTGGAGTCATTCGTTGGCTCATTTACGCCCCAAAGGGCGGGGAAACGCATGTTCAGGATTTAAGTTTAATCCACATCGGTGGACCGGCCCTGAGGATCCAAGGGTCGATGCGCTCTGACCCTGAGGCTCGGGCTAGACAGTCTCGAAGTCGGTGAGGACTATCTTTTGCCTTGGTTCATAGATGGAAATCCAATTTCCAAATACGTGACATTTGCGGTTTTATTTGTAAACCTATATATGGCGACATGATATATGGTACCCATGCCGCCTATGATTGATACTTATGATTTGAAGTTGTTTTATACACTATGCACTTATAATAGTATCAAATGATTTGTTTTAAATGTATCAAGCATTCTTTGGCTGTTATAAGGGAAAACCCTATCCCCCGGCTTGCGTTGCATTGTGTGATAGGACCTGGGTCTTATAACAGCTTCATTTTTCTTTATTTAGCATTGCGCTGTTGTTGTATGCACTGGTATTCTTGGGAGGAAACCCGTTCCGTGTTATACGGCGTGGTCCCTTGATTTACCTAACTTTAAAATAAAGGTTAATAACTGTTTTAGTTCTCACACCAGTCACATGACTGACCTGGAGTTTATTGTTTTAACCTAAACTCTGGGTGCCCCTATTTTGGCACGGGCAGCTAATAGTTTTGGTTTTGCAGATTTATATTCACAGGATCCTGGTTTACAGGTGGAACGATATCCGGAAAGCTTTGTATCCGTATATCTCATTCTAGTTGTGTATTGTATTATTTTCCGCTGCTATGTATTTAAATGTAATTTAAATCTCTGATATTTCTGTGTAATATTCATTTATACTCTGTATATTCTTGTAATCTGATGCATTGTTGTGATATACAATGAAATGTTCTTCTGTCTGCGTTCTATTTTGGCTTGTTCTCAAACGATAGGGCGTTTCGAACGGTCTGGGTCGGTTTAGCGACTGGTTCGGACCGAGCGAAATCCCCGATCGTCACACGTGGTATCAGAGCTTTGGTTTACAAAGCTTAGAGAACAAGACACATTAGAACCGTACGAAAGAATTCATCAGATATTGGATTAGCAATATCCATTTAGAATGACTCGTTAGAGATAGGATCAGTAGTATCCTAGAACGAGTGTGAAGAGTATATTTTTAAAGTGAAAACAAATTTTGTTTTGAAAATCTAAATCACTTATTCGTATTTGATTATTTATTTATATTGATTAGGACAATCCAGTATATAAAGATTTTGCATATACGCCTTGCAAACGTGTATTTGAAGTTTTAATATACTGGATAGATATAGAATCACACTCTAGTCGCCCGAAGATGATTCTGATGATAGTTCGAACATCATCAGAATTGGTATTCGTGTTTCGAAGGTGTGATATCTATATATTTCCTATTGACTGGTGTGAGAACCAAAATTAGATAGGGCCTATTGTTGTGATTTGGCATCAAAAATTTGATTTTTGTATATGTATCAAAATTATGAATTTGAAACTCTAATTCACTAATTGATTGATGTTTGTGTTGCTTGTTTAATTGTTTGATAATTTTGAACCATTTAGCCTAATTACATCAAATATTGAACGATATTGAAAATTAATCGCATTTGCTTGCATATACATGTACTTACATTGAACATGTCATAGCAAGGAGGCTAGAGCCAGAGAATAAAATTTGTTTGCCCGACAAATAGGTACATGTTTACTACATAATTTACTGTTTTGTTTGGGTGATGATGATTTTATGAGCCTATTGGCTAGCCGCTTGGCTTTTTCTTTTTCTTTTTGAGATCTGAAGGACCGGGGAAGCTATTTGAGATTTCCCGATGCTCCCATTGCAGGGGAGGTTATGGCGAAATTTTTCGAAAATTTAGGGTGTTAGCCAAATTTTTGAAAATTTGAAAATTCTCAGAAACTGAAAATTTGGAGAATGGAAGCCAGAGCGAACGTAGAGTTGATTAATCAAACCACTTTCGACTTTGTTCCTTTTCGGGGACGAAAAGTTTTAAGTGGGGGAGATTGTAATAACCCGAAAATCTGGGCCAGTTTAAAATTTTTATTTTGGCAATTTTAGCGAATTTTGAATATTTAAAATAGATTATTTTAAATAATTTCGACGAGAAATTTATTTTGAATATATTTGGAACGTATATATTATATACTTCGTCGTTAGAATATAAATATTTATATATAATTATAAATAGAATTGAAAATGGCGCGGTAGTTCGATAATTCGATTTCAAACTTCAATTGAATGTACCGGGTGCAAAACAATCCGAATTTTAGTGAAACCAAAAACATTAGGATCTATTTGATAATATCTTTCCAACAAATTCGAATAATCAAAATTTCATAGCGGGAATCAAAAGATATGTCCAGTTGAAAATACTGAATAGTCGCTATGGAATTCAGGCCCTTAAAAATAGACATTTTGCAAACGACCTCGGATTTCGACGAAACCAGTTTTGTTGGATCCGTGATGTCAAATTATTGCTAGGTTCCAATTTTCATAATTTTTCGAATCAGTATGTGAGCGTGGCAAAGGAAAACGCGTTTGACCAGTTCTAGTTGATTTTAATCGACTGGAAATTGGCCATTTTTCAAACGGTCTCAGAATTTGATGAAACTAGTTTTGTTAGCACCGTATCGTCAATACGAAGCTAGAAAATATTTTTTGGGAATTTTTATAGTTAGTATGTGACCCCAGTAAAATGAAATGCGCGTTCAAATTCAATATATAGAGTTATATGTTGATTTTGACGGAAACTATTCGAAACGATCGAATCAGCTTGCGATACAAATCCCATTGTGTTCGGAATGAGGGTAAAACGCTATGGACGACAGGCGGTGGACCTCGTTTAGAGGTCGTATGTAAAAGTCAACTTTTTAGAAATTAAAATAATTAAATAAAATAATTAAAATTCTTTCTCTCCCCTCCCTCTTCCCTTATACGTTGCCCCCCCCCCCTTATTCACTCAATCGTTCAGAAAAAAAGAAAAAAAAAAGAAAAAAAGAGACGCCGGATCTCGCTTCCCCACGACCGCTTCCTCCTCCTCCGCTCCATCGTCGACACGCCGCCACCACCCTCGTCAGTCGCACCCCCCCAATCGATTCCCACCACCATCGAAGCCCTAGCGGCGCGACTCCCGAGACCCCCCTCCCTGAAGCGAACCCCACCATCCCACCGCATCTCCCCCCTGACGTCGAGCTTCCACCCTCCGGCCACCACTGCAGCTGCTGCCTCCGACCGCCTGACGCCCCCTCAGCACCACCTCCAACTCCAGCGAGCAGCCCTTCCCCCCTCAACGCAAAGAAAAATGTGAGTTTTATTTTAAATACTTTCATGTATTTTCTTCGAAAAAAAAATTCTGATTTGCTTTAATATAAAAGTTAGGATCTGTTTTAAGGGAAAGTCTAATTTTTATTTTAAAGAAAAGTCGGATTTTGAATTAGAAAAAATCGGATTTTGAATTAGAAAAGATCGGATTTTGAATTAGAAAAAAATGCATTTTGAATTAGAAAAAAATCGGATTTTGAATTAGAAAAGATTGGATTTTTGAATTAGAAATGATATGAATTTTAATTGAAAAAAAGTTAGATTTTTATATATTGAACATCGAAGTAAAAATGTGATTTTTATATATTGAACATCGAAGTAAAAAATTCGATTTTTATATATTGAATAGCGAAGTAAAAATTCGATTTTTATATATTGAATAGCGAAGTAAAAATTCGATTTTTATATATTGAATAGCGAAGTAAAAATTCGATTTTTATATATTGAATAGCGAGGTAAAAATTCGATTTTTATATATTGAATAGCGAAGTAAAAATGTTATTTTTATATATGTAGTGAAAGCGGGCAACGAAAGCGACAAAGAGCGAGAATGGCGAAGATTTCTATAAATGAAGAGTTGTGGAATTGGTTAGCTATCGGTGAGAACTTCTCACTCAAAATTTCTTTTCTAGTTATATATATATACTAGGATGCAGACGGTGCTTAGTAGCACCCGACACCCGTCATCCACGGACCATGGATGGCTTGTTTGTTAAATTGTCTGGTTGTGTAGTTAGTTAGAATATTTGGGTTGAATTGAATTGTTTGGTGAAATGAAATTGATTTGATTGATGTGTGAATGGCGTGGGCCTTCACTAGACCGGGGATAAGGCTAGGCCTTGTCCCGTTTCTAGTATCGTGCCGTTATGCCGCCGAAATTTTCTAAGATATGTTAGAAAAATAAAAATATCATTTTATTGAATAAATGAACCGAATAGAATATTCATAGTTTGAATAAAATATTTTAGTCGTTAAAAATATAATTTTTAACGTGAATGTGAATAAATAAATATTCATTTACAAACCGGACGGTTTGTTTATGTACACCTATTTGAAAGACATTGATTGGGACGATAAATTTTACACATCGCCCAATTGCACAAATAAAATATGTGTTTGATTGTTTGAAACCCCACACGGGTGTTGGGGTGAAATTTGAAGTTCACTCATCCTGATTGATTGAATATGTCGATCGATTGATTGACAGGCTGTTATAAGCGTTAGATATCTATATTTGATGCTTATGCAGTGTAGTGCACTTTGGTTGATGGTTGATTATTTTTCAATGCTATTATATACATGTGTTGTATGGAAATCCATATAGTTAACGCTATATGGTAATTGATTGGGCCTCATTCCAATTTAGAAGATAAAGAATATTATAAAGTAAAGGTTCATGTGTTGACTGTACTCATCCGTTGAGATTAGTCATGTGTTGAACGAAATATTTTAACAATAAAATCTATATCTTTATCAATATAAAATAAAGGTTCATGTGTTGACAGTACTCATCCGTGAGATTAGTCATGTGTTGATAATAGAAATATTTTGATAATAAGAAATATTTGAAATGGAATATTTGAAAATATCAATATATGAAGCCGTGTTGATTAGATTGACGCCATTTTGACGTGAACGATATTTATATCGATTTTATTCATTTTAAAACGAATATTGTAAAGTGATTTCGAAATCGAATATTTTGAAATGAAATTTAATTTGAATTGAATCGAATAGAAAACCAATTTGAATTGAATCGAATAGAAAACCAATTTGAATTGAATCGAATAGAAAACCAATTTGAATTGAATCGAATTGAAAACGAATTCGAATTGAATTTAAAACGAAGTGAAATGAATTCAAATTGAATTGAAACTTGAGTTGAATAGAAATGAATTCTAAACCGAATTTATAAGGAAAGATTCAACTTTGATTTGAATTTGAAATGGAAGTTGAAAATGTTTTGAAACGAATTCAAAACTATTTATAAAATTCGTTTTAGATAGAAATCGACGATATATATATTATATATATTATATATATAATATAATGTCCTGAATAGAACGCGCCGCGCCGCGGCAGTTCGTGAATTTCGACCATTTACTTCGAATGGATATTACGGGAGATCCGACCGTCGGATTCTCCTAAAACCGGAACCGTTGGGTTCGTATCGAAAAGAGCTTTCTAAAGAATATTAGAAATTTGAAATCTAACGGTTGGATTTGGAATTATGTCCAAATAAAATTTGAAAAAGGTCGCTGTAAGTGCAGTTCGATAGCCGTTGATGGAAATCGACTGTACGGGCCTTGAGAAAATTATTAAAAATAGTAATAATTTGTGTAAAATCATAAGAAATGATTTAGAAAGAATTGGGATGAAAAACTCCATATTTGAAAAGATAAAAATAGATTTTTATCGAACTGAACTAGTTTTGAACTAGAATTATAATTCTATTTATTTTTAAATAAATAAATTGAATTTGAAAAGGGTTTTAAAAATAACCAGAATTTCCAATGATTGCATTGGAGTGGATTTGAATCGAAATTGTCTTCGGAATATTTCGATGTTGGAATTCGTGATTATACAGATGTTGTTATGGAAATTTGAAAGATATATTTATATCGTTATTTCAAATACGACATTTGTTAATCGTAGAATTTGATATTGAATATAAGCCGATATATTTTCTATTCAGAGCCTTGTATTGAATATCAAATGCGGTTTGGGGTTTGTCGTGAATGGTGTCTTCATTAACACTGTTCTTGAACCCAGTTGAGAAAAGATCAAATCTTTTTATTTAGATTTAATGAAGAGTACCAATTAAGTAATATTTAATTGGAATAGAATTGATATTGATTTTTGGGTTTATCGTGAACAGCGTTTTAAATAACACTCGTCCTTTAACCCGATAATTAATGGAATGTGATTTTGGGTTTATCGTGAACCATGTTTTAAATGACACTGATTCTTTAACCCAGTTAACGATTAAAACTAAGTGGAGTTTTGATGAATCTTTAATTAGATTGAAATGATCGAGGAGGGAGTATCACCAGTTTTGCTCTAGGAGATAATTAAATCTTTAATTAGATTTGAACGTGAAATGGTAATTGAATTTACCGATAACACCGTGGTGTTAGATATGAAGTATAACCAGTTTTACTTCATGGGATGAATAGGTTGGAATTGGGAAATTAAAACCAATGATTACTTCAGTAAGGTTCGTTAATCCCGACTAGTTGAATCGAAATTCAAAAGAAGATTAAAGAATAAATTCAAGGAATTTATCTTGGATAAAATTAATGGGAACCTTTCCCTATGAATGTGAAATTTAGAAACTAACTGCCGGTTAGCCAAGCAGAATGGTTTTCTGGATATTGATCTGATGTTGGTTTCGGCCTTCGGGGTTAATATTTGGGGAATTATTCTCTTGATTAATTTACGGTTAGTGACTGATGAATTAGAATGAGGCGTATGTTGTGTTTGTGTAACACTTATTTAAAATCTACGAGAGTTATTCGGGAAGACCGGGTTTGTAACGACCCGTGTTTTTCGACCATTTGAATATGAATATTTAAATTAGTTTTAAATATTATATTGAAAATATTAATGTAATTTAATATTGAGTTCGTTATTAAAAACGAAGTTGAACGTTATAATTTATATATAATATAAATTCGAGCTTGAAAATGGCGTGCAGTTCGTAAATTGGAGTTTTGAACTTCAACTGAGAATACAGGATTCAAAATAAGTCGGATTTCTGTGAAACAAGACACGTTGGGACCGTATTGACAATAATTTTCATCTGAAAGAGAAAAATCCAGATTTCGTGTTGTAAATTGATAGTTATGGCTAAATCAAAATTTGAAATAGTCGCTATGGAAAATCGTTATTTAATTATAGGCCATTAAAATAGCCGTTTTGCAAACGGACTCAGATTTCGACGAAATCAGTTTTATTAGAACCGTATCATTAAATTATTGCACGGTGTCAAATGGCGTGGAAAACCGATATCGTATGTGACCACAGCAACCATAAACGCCCGTTCATTTTCTATAGCGCGTAATTTATATAATAAAGGGATATTTGAGTGTAACTTGAGCAGACGATCGAATTAAGCCACGAAACCAGTTCCGTTGAGTTCGTATCGTCGATTAGAGTCAGGATAGGTATATAGTTTGTTATTTTTAGAGATCGAGAAATTTGGCGTTAAAAAGGGTAGGGCGGTTCAGGGTAAAAATAGCCTATCGGGCAAACAGTCTCAAAATGCGACGAAACTAGTGCCGTTGGGTTCGTATCGAAAAGTTATTGTCAATGTTCGCAGTTTCAAGTTGATTCGATTTATCTGGTGACCGTGGAAAAATTAAACGCGTGTTCATTTCTAGTTTCATAAAGGAAATTTTTTCATACGACCTCGGATTTCAACGAAACTTGTCCCATTGGATCCGGAATATCGTTTTACATCAAGAACAGCATTTTTATCAGTAAACAAAAATCATTCGTGATGGTTTTTACCAACTACCTCATAGCTAACTTTCGTTTTTAATAAATCAAAATAAACTAATCTAAAGCATGCTTCATGCTGATCATATTTTAATCTTCGTACAAGCCGTCCTATGTATCCATTAGTGTACAGCCTATATATTCATTTCATAGCTTTCATTTCTTCCTCCGGCAAGACAAGAAAACACACCAGCTACTCTACCACCGAATGTTTCGTGCATCCCAAACTAATGCCGTGTTGTCCAAGCCAATGCAGACCTAAGCTACATACTGCATACCTACTTGTCTCCATTTCCTTGGATGCCAAGGCACCATCTGCATGTATATAAATAAGGGACGAGAGTCTCATTTCCCTAGCACCTCATTTCTGAATAAATCCGAAACCCCTTCCCTGATTCCATCTTCATCCTCGCGCAAGAAAGAAAAAAAAAAGAAAGAAAGAAACAAACCAAACAACGAAGAGAGGAGGTGGGCGTGAAAACAAGGCATGGTGTATGTATGAGGTTGCGGTACTGTTTTGAAGGGGGCGGGTTCATGTGGGTCACGGTCTTCCCTGGAATGGTGCATGCGGACACCTGGAATGGTGCATGCGGACATGAAGGGTCCAAGTTGCCCAATTTTGTTGCGGCGGTCAGTTTTGGAAAGGAAGAAATGAGGAGGTGTAATACTGGAAGTAAAAGGGAACAACTTGCCAATTATCCTTAAACCGAATGAGGAACCAAAGAAGGGAATCGGCCCTATAGTTGTTAACGTCTAGTTTTGAAAGAGATGGGAGCATTAGGGAACCAATGACTTCAGAGAAAGGAAACTAGGAAAAAAAGTCAAACATACTGGAACAAGGAGGCATTAGAAAACGAAGAGGTCGAAGACGTGTGTGACGGAAGATGTGTACTGGAATGGGAGCAGGGAACGAACAGAAGGAGAGGACGATGATCGGCCGATTATATTAAGTAAAAATTGGACCAGAATAGTTTCGCTGGGACCATGGAAATGAAAACTACATTACGGAATAGAACTGGACGTAACTGGGGCCAACTGGATTTTTAGTTAAGTTAAACACTGGTTTAATTTAACTAAAACAACCATTTCAACATCGAACGGAAATCAAGGTGAGTTAAACTCACTCAGTTACCCTTTTTATATTTTATATAAATTGGGTGTTTTTATTTTGTGTGCTCTGCTTGCCGATGGTTGACTGTTTTGCTAGTCATCTATTTATCTGTTGATTTAACCGATGAAATTAAACTGTGTTTAATTTCAGTGAAATACCAAATCGTTATTTTTTACGATTGGTTCCAATAAAGGTGACTCACCTTGGTTGGTCACGTTTATCTATAAACGTGTTTAAATGGTTGCATTGTTTGAATTGCTTGTGGTTAATGTTGAATGGTTGTTATATTAGTTTATCAGTTAAACAAAACTGAACCGTCTGATTTGAGATAACCATTTGAATACAGGGAAGAACAGGTTGGAGGGATCCAACCGGATTCCTCAAATGTATTATTTATTTTCATATGATCATATATGAACTGATCTGTTTGTGTGATTGATTTGATGGTTGATTATTAATTGAATATTCAACATCTGTTTGGTTTAAACCAATGGGCGATATTGGTTAAGTGTTTGGCAGAGTATGGCCTTTAAAACCAATCGAGTTATAGATATTGATTCACCGTCAGGTGAATCGATAGAGTTGAGGTTATAAAATTTATTTTATAACCAGAGTTAGATTTGAATTTGAATAAAATTTATTTAAGAGAAATAAATAAATATTTTATTTGTTTAAGACTTTGATTTGTTATGAATTTATTTTGCAAAGCAAATGCTGATGTTAAGCAGATTTACCAGTTGAAGAATAAGAAATGAATTAAATGGTTAAACCTTGAAAATTTGTTTTGTAAAGAAAACAAATAATTAGAATCTATCTAAATTAATTATATTTTTAATTAATTTAAAGCGAGGATTGTTGAAATTGGTTAATGAGGTAATCAAGTTTTTGAGTTAATTAAATCGACCGTTTGGAATTAGAATTGTTTATCAAGTTAATGTGTTTTGACTAAAATAGTTAAATGAATATTGTTTGAATTTAAATAAGGATAAAAGGGATTAACTACTAAAGTGGTTAATGTTTGAAATAAGTTATTATTTTAAATTAATGATAAAGTTAGGAATATATTTTTAAATGGGAATTCATTTAAAAAGGTTACCGAATGTGGGATGCAAGCCAATTGAATGGTGAAAGGAAATAAACGTACTCAATTATATGAATTAAGTGAAAGGAGATTACGATAAAAGGGTTTATTATAAACCAGAGTTATAAATGGAATTTTGGCATTGATTATAATTGATATTTATCTGAGGATAAGACCGTTGTTTGATCAAGGTCTGAGAGGTAATTAAAATACCCCAACTTGAACAACGTCGGGATTATCTGAAGATAATATTAGTTGGTAATCGTAAGAGACGTTAGTAAATATGTTTTGAAAATCTAAACAGCGATTTTAGCGCTATTGGTATAAAATATATGTTTTATGAATCTAATAGCGATTTTAGCGCTGTTGCCATGGTAAATATTTTGTAAACCTAAACAGCGATTATAGCGCTGTTGTTTTGTAAATCTAAATAGTGTTATAACGCTATTGTTATAACATATGTGCTATAAATTTCTTTGTTAAAAACTAATGGATTTCCGAATTTAAAGGATGATTGGAAGGAAGATTTAAGTGGGAAATTGAATATAGTTATTCGAGCTAGAGTTAGTTAAACATAGTTTTTCCAAGATGAATGCCATTTCGTACGACTGCTAGCGTAATTCGCAGGGCTGCAGATAGCCTACGGCGGTCGGATGTTTCCTGAGGGAATCAGGCGTAACCATTGTGACCGCTGTGATCTAGGGTCAAGCGAATGGTTTTAAGTCGAGTATCAGTTAATCAATTAGAGTTAATCGATTTGAGTTAAATCGAATTAGAGTATTTCAAATACCGTATATTTTGAATGTTAAAAGAGCTAGAAGTTTTAGTTTAACAAAAGTAAATTAGTTTGTTAAAGGCCAAGTGATGCTGAATACTGAACCAGTGAACTCATTGGAGTGTCATGATTGAAACACTGTATATTTTGATAGTTAAAACACCGACTATCAAATCTGTCCAATACGATTGTTGGTACGGAAAGACCGGGATCGAATTTATAATCGAAAACCATTCCGACCAACAAATACGTGAAGATATCAGGAGATGATCGAGATGGAGCATTGAAGACCGTGGATTTTCATACACGGAAAAACCACTAATATTCTCTGCCTGGCAAGCAGAGATAAGCTGTGATTCTGTCGTGGTTGGAATCTATGGGTTGCAAGGACTTCTCGCTACTGACCCATGGGGTGATTCCTATATTGGATGCAGTAGGAGAGTGCCTTCGGTTCATCCTGTTCCTGGATGACGTATATGGACGAATGTCGGACAGAGTATTTCCAAAGGGTCACGTACGTTGATTTCTTCAAACATGCTATGGTTGTTGGCGGAGAATTGCCGCTCTCTTAGCTTCCAGCTAGAGTATTTTTGTGGATATCAATTAGTGATATCTGATGGATTTGACGATGTGGCATTCAAAGTGAATGACGACCAGATGTTCAAGAGTTAATTCTGGCCTCAAGCCTCATCAACCGGGAAATGGCAAAAAAAATCGGGCAGGCAGCATGGCTATGTGGGTCGCTCCTATTAGGGTGTATAATCACCTATCTAGAGGAAATCCTATTTGCTTCTTTAATCTATGTTTCGATGTTGTCCCTTGTCGGGAGACGGTTGCTGATCCCAACCGTCGGTGATATACATTCGATACTCTCAAGCGAAATGAGGGGTCGGTCATGTGAGTGCCGGGTTGCAAGAAGTTCTTGCTGAACCCAGTGTATTCGTCTCTAGAGATACACGATCGGAAGGTGGACCCATACCTTGTCAAGTCGGAATCCAATTCCCAATAAGCGCCTGCAGGTTTTGATTGTATACTATATATATAGAGCGTGAGATGCAAGCGTTCCACTAGATTGTTATTTACTTGTATTTAGACATTATTATAATATCAGACAAGATATTGGTTTTCAAAAATGTTTTGGGTTATCGTAAGGTAAAAACCGTCCGTGTTTATGTGTGGATTTGGTCTTACGATTATCCTTTTCTTTTGAAAGGATTTTTGAACTCTAAAATCATGATTGGATGGTTCACCCTTATTACTGTGCGAGTTTATCTCACTCTTGTTCACCAGACTGACCCGGTGTTTTGTAAATGCTCGGGTTAGACCGGGTTGTACAGGTTCAAGTTATCAACTGCTATGAAGAGACGAGCTGGAAGAGTCCAGACGTATGATATTACTACTATTCCGCTGTGTGTTGTATATGGGAACAGGTTATTATAACTGTCCCATGGTATGATGTACTCTGATACTGTAAGTATTTTAAAGCTTTCAATAAAGATTATTTATGTATTATATTTTGTTCCGCTGCGATGTGAGACTCTGTGTGTGGTGTTCTTTTTCTTCTTCTTCTATTCTAATATTTCTTCCTTTCTTATCTCACCCTCTAATTTCTTTCTATTAATGATCTGGAATGTTCGATGTCTGAATGGTCAACATAGTAGTTTGATGTTGATTTTCGGAGTCGAAAATCCCGGTTCGTTACAGTGGTATCAGAGCTAAAGGTGGAGTAAGTACCTTGGCTCTGTGGCGTAACTCAGTAGAGATGGGTTAGTAATACCCTAGATTGAGTTTGAGTGTATATATATGAGCGCGTATTTGTAATTTGATATAAAAATTGTTTATATTGTGTTGATTGGTTTGTCGAGTAGTTTATGAATCCTGGTCGATACAGTAATGCAAACTGTGTCGATAAGTGTTTCTAAACTCTTGAACAGAATAATTCGGCACAGTATGTTTTTGAAAGAGGGTAAATGAAATAACTTTTACCCAAATTATATTTTAATATAAAAGGATGATTAATATTTGAAGTATTATAGTATATTGGATGTGTTGCTTGGTTATAAATAAAAAAAAGGTTATATAAATAACCAATTAGAATTCGTATAATTTAAGAAGATTAATTAAATCTGAAATTAAAGTCAGGATTTGAATTAAAATTCCCAAAAGTGGGAAAGGTGACTTCAAATGAATTTGGATTGAATACATGAGAATTTTAAAATCCTGGGAGATTTTAAATTGTTTTGCAAGCATTATCAATTTTATTTTGAAATAGATTTCCAAATGAAAAGTGTTTAAATACAGTTTTGACAAGTGTTATAGTATTGAACTCACTTCAATAGCTGGGAAATAACTCTGAGGATGCTGGCCACATCATCAGTGTTCATTTCCGAGTTCTAAGTGACGGATTACTGCCAAAATTTTGTTTTGAATTGCTTTGAGAAAAACAAGTTGCTTTGAATCCTAAAAAGGAATATTTGACTTTTGAAAGAGCTACTGTTTAAAAACTCCCAGGAAAAATTGTTGAACAAAAACAAAATCTGATAGAAATTTGTGCAAGCAAATATGAATTGAATTGAAACAAATTAACTGGAAATTGAATCGGGAGATAATATATCGAGTAGAATCAGATTTTGAAATTTGTAAGATAAGAATCTGAAATAGTGTTGGTTGGAATTGATGATGGATGATGATTGAGTTAAGAATGGAAGTTGGCTTGGACGCGTGAAGGATTTGGTCCAGAGGATAAAAGTGGAATTTCGTTTGGGAATGCATTTGTATAAGCTGACAGGGCAGCAGATGGAAAAGATATAGTGATATGCCCAACAAAAAGGTACACGTTTATTTTTATATGGGTTTGGTGATTTATGAGCCTATTTGGCAAGCCGCTTGGCTGTTTCATTTTCTTTTGGATTGGAGAAGGCCTAGGATGGCGAGTTGGGGTTGTACCGATTGAGCCGTACAGAGGAGGTGCTGGCGAAATTTTTCGGAAATTTAAAGTATTAGAAAATTTTCAATATTTTTGGAATTATCTATATATAGTATTGAAATTGGTTTCTAATTTAAAATAAATTAGATTTGAAGTTAATGAATTTATAACGTTCATTCTTACCTTAGCAATTTCGAGGACGAAATTAATTTAAGGGGGGAAGAATGTAACGACCCGTGTTTTTCGACCATTTGAATATGAATATTTAAATTAGTTTTAAATATTATATTGAAAATATTAATGGAATTTAATATTGAGTTCGTTATTAAAAACGAAGTTGAACGTTATAATTTATATATAATATAAATTCGAGCTTGAAAATGGCGTGCAGTTCGTAAATTGGAGTTTTGAACTTCAACTGAGAATACAGGATTCAAAATAAGTCGGATTTCTGTGAAACAAGACACGTTGGGACCGTATTGACAATAATTTTCATCTGAAAGAGAAAAATCCAGATTTCGTGTTGTAAATTGATAGTTATGGCTAAATCAAAATTTGAAATAGTCGCTATGGAAAATCGTTATTTAATTATAGGCCATTAAAATAGCCGTTTTGCAAACGGACTCAGATTTCGACGAAATCAGTTTTATTAGAACCGTATCGTTAAATTATTGCACGGTGTCAAATGGCGTGGAAAACCGATATCGTATGTGACCACAGCAACCATAAACGCCCGTTCATTTTCTATAGCGCGTAATTTATATAATAAAGGGATATTTGAGTGTAACTTGAGCAGACGATCGAATTAAGCCACGAAACCAGTTCCGTTGAGTTCGTATCGTCGATTAGAGTCAGGATAGGTATATAGTTTGTTATTTTTAGAGATCGAGAAATTTGGCGTTAAAAAGGGTAGGGCGGTTCAGGGTAAAAACAGCCTATCGGGCAAACAGTCTCAAAATGCGACGAAACTAGTGCCGTTGGGTTCGTATCGAAAAGTTATTGTCAATGTTCGCAGTTTCAAGTTGATTTGATTTATCTGGTGACCGTGGAAAAATTAAACGCGTGTTCATTTCTGGTTTCATAAAGGAAATTTTTTCATACGACCTCGGATTTCAACGAAACTTGTCCCATTGGATCCGGAATATCGTTTTACATCAAGAACAGCATTTTTATCAGTAAACAAAAATCATTCGTGATGGTTTTTACCAACTACCTCATAGCTAAGTTTCGTTTTTAATAAATCAAAATAAACTAATCTAAAGCATGCTTCATGCTGATCATATTTTAATCTTCGTACAAGCCGTCCTATGTATCCATTAGTGTACAGCCTATATATTCATTTCATAGCTTTCATTTCTTCCTCCGGCAAGACAAGAAAACACACCAGCTACTCTACCACCTAATGTTTCGTGCATCCCAAACTAATGCCGTGTTGTCCAAGCCAATGCAGACCTAACCTACATACTGCATACCTACTTGTCTCCATTTCCTTGGATGCCAAGGCACCATCTGCATGTATATAAATAAGGTACGAGAGTCTCATTTCCCTGGCACCTCATTTCTGAATAAATCCGAAACCCCTTCCCTGATTCCATCTTCATCCTCGCGCAAGAAAGAAAAAAAAAAAAGAAAGAAACAAAATAAACAACGAAGAGAGGAGGTGGGCGTGAAAACAAGGCATGGTGTATGTATGAGGTGGCGGTACTGTTTTGAAGGGGGCGGGTTCATGTGGGTCACGGTCTTCCCTGGAATGGTGCATGCGGACACCTGGAATGGTGCATGCGGACATGAAGGGTCCAAGTTGCCCAATTTTGTTGCGGCGGTCAGTTTTGGAAAGGAAGAAATGAGGAGGTGTAATACTGGAAGTAAAAGGGAACAGCTTGCCAATTATCCTTAAACCGAATGAGGAACCAAAGAAGGGAATCGGCCCTATAGTTGTTAACGTCTAGTTTTGAAAGAGATGGGAGCATTAGGGAACCAATGACTTCAGAGAAAGGAAACTAGGAAAAAAAGTCAAACATACTGGAACAAGGAGGCATTAGAAAACGAAGAGGTCGAAGACGTGTGTGACGGAAGATGTGTACTGGAATGGGAGCAGGGAACGAACAGAAGGAGAGGATGATGATCGGCCGATTATATTAAGTAAAAATTGGACCAGAATAGTTTCGCTGGGACCATGGAAATGAAAACTACATTACGGAATAGAACTGGACGTAACTGGGGCCAACTGGATTTTTAGTTAAGTTAAACACTGGTTTAATTTAACTAAAACAACCATTTCAACATCGAACGGAAATCAAGGTGAGTTAAACTCACTCAGTTACCCTTTTTATATTTTATATAAATTGGGTGTTTTTATTTTGTGTGCTCTGCTTGCCGAAGGTTGACTGTTTTGCTAGTCATCTATTTATCTGTTGATTTAACCGATGAAATTAAACTGTGTTTAATTTCAGTGAAATACCAAATCGTTATTTTTTACGATTGGTTCCAATAAAGGTGACTCACCTTGGTTGGTCACGTTTATCTATAAACGTGTTTAAATGGTTGCATTGTTTGAATTGCTTGTGGTTAATGTTGAATGGTTGTTATATTAGTTTATCAGTTAAACAAAACTGAACCGTCTGATTTGAGATAACCATTTGAATACAGGGAAGAACAGGTTGGAGGGATCCAACCGGATTCCTCAAATGTATTATTTATTTTCATATGATCATATATGAACTGATCTGTTTGTGTGATTGATTTGATGGTTGATTATTAATTGAATATTCAACATCTGTTTGGTTTAAACCAATGGGCGATATTGGTTAAGTGTTTGGCAGAGTATGGCCTTTAAAACCAATCGAGTTATAGATATTGATTCACCGTCAGGTGAATCGATAGAGTTGAGGTTATAAAATTTATTTTATAACCAGAGTTAGATTTGAATTTGAATAAAAGTTATTTAAGAGAAATAAATAAATATTTTATTTGTTTAAGACTTTGATTTGTTATGAATTTATTTTGCAAAGCAAATGCTGATGTTAAGCAGATTTACCAGTTGAAGAATAAGAAATGAATTAAATGGTTAAACCTTGAAAATTTGTTTTGTAAAGAAAAAAAATAATTAGAATCTATCTAAATTAATTATATTTTTAATTAATTTAAAGCGAGGATTGTTGAAATCGGTTAATGAGGTAATCAAGTTTTTGAGTTAATTAAATCGACCGTTTGGAATTAGAATTGTTTATCAAGTTAATGTGTTTTGACTAAAATAGTTAAATGAATATTGTTTGAATTTAAATAAGGATAAAAGGGATTAACTACTAAAGTAGTTAATGTTTGAAATAAGTTATTATTTTAAATTAATGATAAAGTTAGGAATATATTTTTAAATGGGAATTCATTTAAAAAGGTTACCGAATGTGGGATGCAAGCCAATTGAATGGTGAAAGGAAATAAACGTACTCAATTATATGAATTAAGTGAAAGGAGATTACGATAAAAGGGTTTATTATAAACCAGAGTTATAAATGGAATTTTGGCATTGATTATAATTGATATTTATCTGAGGATAAGACCGTTGTTTGATCAAGGTCTGAGAGGTAATTAAAATACCCCAACTTGAACAACGTCGGGATTATCTGAAGATAATATTAGTTGGTAATCGTAAGAGACGTTAGTAAATATGTTTTGAAAATCTAAACAGCGATTTTAGCGCTATTGGTATAAAATATATGTTTTATGAATCTAATAGCGATTTTAGCGCTGTTGCCATGGTAAATATTTTGTAAACCTAAACAGCGATTATAGCGCTGTTGTTTTGTAAATCTAAATAGTGTTATAACGCTATTGTTATAACATATGTGCTATAAATTTCTTTGTTAAAAACTAATGGATTTCCGAATTTAAAGGATGATTGGAAGGAAGATTTAAGTGGGAAATTGAATATAGTTATTCGAGCTAGAGTTAGTTAAACATAGTTTTTCCAAGATGAATGCCATTTCGTACGACTGCTAGCGTAATTCGCAGGGCTGCAGATAGCCTACGGCGGTCGGATGTTTCCTGAGGGAATCAGGCGTAACCATTGTGACCGCTGTGATCTAGGGTCAAGCGAATGGTTTTAAGTCGAGTATCAGTTAATCAATTAGAGTTAATCGATTTGAGTTAAATCGAATTAGAGTATTTCAAATACCGTATATTTTGAATGTTAAAAGAGCTAGAAGTTTTAGTTTAACAAAAGTAAATTAGTTTGTTAAAGGCCAAGTGATGCTGAATACTGAACCAGTGAACTCATTGGAGTGTCATGATTGAAACACTGTATATTTTGATAGTTAAAACACCGACTATCAAATCTGTCCAATACGATTGTTGGTACGGAAAGACCGGGATCGAATTTATATTCGAAAACCATTCCGACCAACAAATACGTGAAGATATCAGGAGATGATCGAGATGGAGCATTGAAGACCGTGGATTTTCATACACGGAAAAACCACTAATATTCTCTGCCTGGCAAGCAGAGATAAGCTGTGATTCTGTCGTGGTTAGAATCTATGGGTTGCAAGGACTTCTCGCTACTGACCCAGGGGGTGATTCCTATATTGGATGCAGTAGGAGAGTGCCTTCGGTTCATCCTGTTCCTGGATGACGTATATGGACGAATGTCGGACAGAGTATTTCCAAAGGGTCACGTACGTTGATTTCTTCAAACATGCTATGGTTTTTGGCAGAGAATTGCCGCTCTCTTAGCTTCCAGCTAGAGTATTTTTGTGGATATCAATTAGTGATATCTGATGGATTTGACGATGTGGCATTCAAAGTGAATGACGACCAGATGTTCAAGAGTTAATTCTGGCCTCAAGCCTCATCAACCGGGAAATGGCAAAAAAAATCGGGCAGGCAGCATGGCTATGTGGGTCGCTGCCATTAGGGTGTATAATCACCTATCTAGAGGAAATCCTATTTGCTTCTTTAATCTATGTTTCGATGCTGTCCCTTGTCGGGAGACGGTTGCTGATCCCAACCGTCGGTGATATACATTCGATACTCTCAAGCGAAATGAGGGGTCGGTCATGTGAGGGCCGGGTTGCAAGAAGTTCTTGTTGAACCCAGTGTATTCGTCTCTAGAGATACACGATCGGAAGGTGGACCCATACCTTGTCAAGTCGGAATCCAATTCCCAATAAGCGCCTGCGGGTTTTGATTGTATACTATATATATAGAGCGTGAGATGCAAGCGTTCCACTAGATTGTTATTTACTTGTATTTAGACATTATTATAATATCAGACAAGATATTGGTTTTCAAAAATGTTTTGGGTTATCGTAAGGTAAAAACCGTCTGTGTTTATGTGTGGATTTGGTCTTACGATTATCCTTTTCTTTTGAAAGGATTTTTGAACTCTAAAATCATGATTGGATGGTTCACCCTTATTACTGTGCGAGTTTATCTCACTCTGGTTCACCAGACTGACCCGGTGTTTTGTAAATGCTCGGGTTAGACCGGGTTGTACAGGTTCAGGTTATCAACTGCTATGAAGAGACGAGCTGGAAGAGTCCAGACGTATGATATTACTACTATTCCGCTGTGTGTTGTATATGGGAACAGGTTATTATAACTGGCCCATGGTATGATGTACTCTGATACTGTAAGTATTTTAAAGCTTTCAATAAAGATTATTTCTGTATTATATTTTGTTCCGCTGCGATGTGAGACTCTGTGTGTGGTGTTCTTTTTCTTCTTCTTCTATTCTAATATTTCTTCCTTTCTTATCTCACCCTCTAATTTCTTTCTATTAATGATCTGGAATGTTCGATGTCTGAATGGTCAACATAGTAGTTTGATGTTGATTTTCGGAGTCGAAAATCCCGGTTCGTTACAGGGTTTATCCCATTCTGAATAACTGATACGACGATAATTCGAAGATGAAGACGGTGGTCGAAGACCGGAAGTCTTCACGTCGTTTGGGTGATTACTGATGATCTTGATTGGGCTGTACACCCAAGAAGATAGAAACAGTTGGTGATCGTCCAAACGTACTTGGAGATCGATGGATATGCGGGGTACTAGGTGCCTCCGGTTTCGTTCAGACCCAGAATGGACTTGCAAATGGACCGTGTGTCTGACATTGGATTTTAGTCCGTGTGATTGATCTCTATTAAATATATATCTGTTTAGCGGTGGAGAATTTATTCTCTTGCTTAACGCCCTTCTCTGAGACGTACGAGCTCAGGGGTTATATATTGATGGATATCAAGCGCATGGAGTGAATTGCCTGTGTGGCATGCCTAAGTAGCAATTGATTGAGGCTTCTGTTGAAAAGCAAAGTCTTGTGGTGATGATCAAAGCACGACCTTTGTGGCGTAGCTTTGTGTAACGTTTACTTCGCGAGTTTCACACCCCGGTTGTGAACCAAAAACGGGAGAGGACGTCAGGGAGGGCATGCGTTTCTTTCTAGCTAGGGTGGTGTCAGTGACCTACCAGCCCTGACATTTATATACTTTTCACCTGTGTGGTTGTTGCTGTTGCGAGGCGCCTCGGTTTGATCAGACGATCCGGGTCCGGTGGAGTCATTCGTTGGCTCATTTACGCCCCAAAGGGCGGGGAAACGCATGTTCAGGATTTAAGTTTAATCCACATCGGTGGACCGACCCTGAGGATCCAAGGGTCGATGCGCTCTGACCCTGAGGCTCGGGCTAGACAGTCTCGAAGTCGGTGAGGACTATCTTTTGCCTCGGTTCATAGATGGAAATCCAATTTCCAACTACGTGACATTTGCGGTTTTATTTGTAAACCTATATATGGCGACATGATATATGGTACCCATGCCGCCTATGATTGATACTTATGATTTGAAGTTGTTTTATACACTATGCACTTATAATAGTATCAAATGATTTGTTTTAAACGTATCAAGCATTCTTTGGCTGTTATAAGGGAAAACCCTATCCCCCGGCTTGCGTTGCATTGTGTGATAGGACCTGGGTCTTATAACAGCTTCATTTTTCTTTATTTAGCATTGCGTTGTTGTTGTATGCACTGGTATTCTTGGGAGGAAACCCGTTCTGTGTTATACGGCGTGGTCCCTTGATTTACCTAACTTTAAAATAAAGGTTAATAATTGTTTTAGTTCTCACACCAGTCACATGACTGACCTGGAGTTTATTGTTTTAACCTAAACTCTGGGTGCCCCTATTTTGGCACGGGCAGCTAGTAGTTTTGATTTTGCAGATTTATATTCACAGGATCCTTGTTTACATCTGGAACGATATCCGGAAAGCTTTGTATCCGTATATCTCATTCTAGTTGTGTATTGTATTATTTTCCGTTGCTATGTATTTAAATGTAATTTAAATCTCTGATATTTCTGTGTAATATTCATTTATACTCTGTATATTCTTGTAATCTGATGCATTGTTGTGATATACAATGAAATGTTCTTCTGTCTGCGTTCTATTTTGGCTTGTTCTCAAACGATAGGGCGTTTTGAACGGTCTGGGTCGGTTTAGCGACTGGTTCGGACCGAGCGAAATCCCCGATCGTCACATTAATTATTTGATCCAATGGTTGGAACTTAAATTTGATTCAATGCTATGGTTTGTGGTAAGTAAGTATATTCATAGATAAGTTCATATTATTACTAATATTAATTGTAGTTCAGTAATGTACCAGCCACCACCATAGATTGAAATGTGTAGGTTCTTTATAGAGAGAAGGATTTAAAGGCATGGCGCCAAAATGAATTATGACACGGCTGTCTTGTGGAATCAAATGGTCTAAACAAATTAAATAGGTAGTGTCTGTCTCATGTCATGAGAAAAGGTAAAGAAACGACAGAGAAATTTTTAGCAAGGAATCTCCGACTAATCGTTAAACTGAACATTTACGAAATAAAACTTATCTGCATCAGCACTCAAATATTCAAGCTGAAAAAAAGGATTAGATATAACAACTAATCAGGCCAAAATGATTAAAATAGATATTCATACCTTCGAATTCGACGTTCTCTGTTACCTTCCTCCCAATAAACCAAGCAATGTTTCCAAGTCATAGCGTCTTGTTGATAAGCTATAATTACAAGAACTATAACACCCGCATTTTTAACTTAAGATAATAAAATGAGAATAACTTAATTTAATATTCATAATTAAGTAAAACGGATGGTACCGTTGCGTTCGTCTTGGAATTCTGGTTCAAATTGGCCGCAAGTTTGCGGAAAGCGGATAACGTACGAAGAAGTTATGAGCATTAGAATTATATATATATGGCTTATATATATAAATATATTAAATAAATTTATCTAGAAACTCAAATTACACAGCAGGAAGGTGTAACGTTGGGGGTCGACCCACCCAAAGGGGGGTTGACCCCGGGGTTGACCCTACCGCAGATCTGGGCAGATTCTTTTGCCTGAACGTGGACTGTTTTCGGGTCTAAATTCGTTTGCTGAATACCTATAAATAAGCTTGTAGAGCGTACCCTAAATCTCATATTTCTGAGACAATGCAGAAGCTTTGCCATTCTTCTTCCTTCTAAAATCTCTTTAGAAAATTAAGATTATTAATTTAGGAAAAATTCTGAATCCATATCTAAAGGAAAGGAACATATGTTTGTAAATGAGTGTTCAGATCACTTATCGAAGTGAGGTAATTTCCTAGATCTGTTTTATTTCAATTTTCTTCTCTTTCTTCCCTCTTCCATTTAGTAAAAATTATAAATCCATGGTTGTTAGAATCTGAATCCAATTATGGGAAGAACATGGAATGCTAGATCTGGACCAGATCCAGGATTTGAAAAGCAAATAATGTGAGTGGATTTAAGTTATATCATTTTTGATAATAATATATTACCGTTTAACAATCCTCGTTATTATACGATGTGAATTTTCTAGAATAATTAAAAAGCATTGAAATGTTATATATGATATGTTGAAATGTTTAAACATATGTTAAAAAGATTAAAGTGACGAATATGACATGTTGGAATATTAATATGCAAAGATATTAATATGTTGGGAAAATTCATATGTTGATAAGCTTGTCAAAATGTGTGTAGCGATTACTGTTGTTTCAATTCCATGTTACCTTGTGGCATTTATGTAGCTGGACCATTAACAGTAGAAATTGAGAAAATCACATGTTAGTTTATTTGATTTGAACAATTACATGATAAACGATTACATGTTAGAATAGAATTTATTATATATTAGAAAGAATATGCGACATAAATTAGGCTTAATATGATGACATTTAAAATATAGGAAATTTACAGTAAATAGGAAACTGTAACCGCACTTAAACACGAGGTTACATTACACTTGTGGTAGAAGTCTGCCCGGAACCGCCCGACATATCCAGCATCCATGTAATAACCCGGAAATGCGAGCCAGTTTAAAAATTTTATTTTGGCAATTTTAGCGAATTTTCTATATTTAAAATGAATTATTTTAAATGATAATGACTAGAAATTTATTTTGAATAGAATTAGAACGTATATATTTATATACGTCGTCGTTAGAATATAAATATTTATTTATATATATAAAAGGAATTGAAAATGGCGCAGTAGTTCGATAATTCGATTTCAAAATTCAATTGAACATACCGGGAGCAAAATAAACCAGATTTTAGCGAAACCAAAAATAATAGAACCTATTTGATGATATCTTTCCAACGAATCCAAAAAATCAAAATTTCATAGCGGGAATCAAAAGATATGCCCTGTTGAAAATTCAGAATAGTCGCTATGGAATTTTAGCCCTTAAAAAGGTAAATTTGCAAATGACCTCGGATTTCGACGAAACCACTTTTGTTGGATCCGCGATGTTAAGAGATTGCTAGATTCCAAATTTCATAATTTTTCGAATCAATTTGTGAGCGTGGCAAAGGAAAACGCGTTTGAGCAGTTTTAGTTGATTTTAATCGGTTGGAAAATGGCCATTTTTCAAAGATCTCAGAATTCGACGAAACTAGTTTTGTTAGGACCGTATCGTCAATACGAAGCTAGAAATTATTTTTCAGGAATTTTTAGAGTTAGTATGTGACCCCAGTAAATTGAAATACATGTTCAAATTCCATATATAGAGTTATATGTTGATTTTGACGAAAACTGATCGAAACGATCGAATCAGCTTACGATACATATCCCATTATGTTCGGAATGGGGGTAATTTGCTATGGACGACAGGCGGTGGGCCTCGTTTCGAGGTCGAAATAAAAGTCAACTTTTGAGAAATTAATAAAAAAACCTCACACCTCTCTCTTTCCCCTTTTTACTTCAGCCCCCCCTCCGTTACCGTTCATTTCGAAATCAATTAAATAAATAAAAAAAAAACCAAAGGGGGAAAATCACGCTAGGCGATTGCCGCCTCGGCGAGGCAGCGCCCCCCTCTCTCGCGTCTCCTCCTCTTCCCCCACTTCCTCTCTCCGTTCACTCCCTCTCTCCCTCTAAAACCACCTAAACCCGCATCCCCTGGCCACCGTTCGAACCCCAGCGCCGCCAGTCCCCATTCCGCTGCCTAGACACCTCCACGGCTACCATCTCCGATGCCAAGTCGAGCGAACCCACTCACCTACGCTGTAAGTTTTTAATTTACTTCTACTTCGATTTTGTTTTTAGTTTGTAATAATGTGGGTTTTAACATGATAAAAACACGATTTTTAGATGGTAAAAGCTTGATTTTTAATGTAGGAAGATGCAATCTTGGTTGTTGAAAGGTTAAGATTTTAATATAGGAAAGTTTACATTTTTATATATGTAAAGAAAGGTATAAAAATATAATCTTTCTTATGTAAAGCACGGTATAAAAATATAATTTTTATATGAAGTGATTAGCTTTAAAAATATAATTTTTATATGAAGTGATTAGCTTTAAAAATATAATTTTTATATGACAGGAATGTTAAAAATATAATTTTTATAATATAGGAAGGTTAAAAATATTATTTTTATATTATATAGATAGTAAAAATTTGATCTTTATATATGTAACGAAATAAAAATCTAATTTTTATTATGTCTAAGTTGAAATAAAAATGTGATTTTTATTGCGATGAAATAAATATTCAATCTTTATATAAGAAGTAGACATATAAAAATATAATTTTTATATAGAAAGAAGCGTTGTAAAAATATATAAAGTAAGGATAAAAATACGATTTTTATTAATTAAAATGAAGCAATAAAGATATAATTTTTATTTGAACAGCGTGAAAAGAACTACATTGGAATTTCAAGCAGATCTAGACGGTTCAGCAGTTCAACAGCAAAGCACAGCGGAGTGGAACCCTCTGTGAGAACTTCTCACCTTTTATTTTTATTTTAAATTTTCTAGTTAAAAGTATATACTAGGATGTAGACGGTGTTTAGTAGCACCCGACACCCGTCGTCCACAGACCATGGACGACTTGTTTGTTTGATTGATTTTGATGTGTAGTTGATTGTGTGATGTGAAATGAAATAAAATATTTATATAGAAAATAAATATTGTATAGTTAAAAATGGAATTTTTAACGTGTATATGAAATAAAATAAATAAATGTAAACAAATCGGACGATTGGTTTATATACACACACATTTGACTGATGTTGATTGGGAGATAAATTTTACACATCGCCCAGCTGCACAATTAAAATCTGTGTTTGATTGTTTGAAACCCCACACGCGTATTGGGATCAAATACGACATACACCAATCCCAGTAATTAGTTGTATGTCGATCGATTGATTGACAGGCTGTTATAAGTGTTAGATATCTATATTTTATGCTTATATAGAGTAGTGCACTTTGGATGATGATTGATTATTTATCGTTGCTATTATATACATGTGTTGTATGGAATCCATATAATTAACTTTTTATGGTGATGGATTGGGCCTCATTCCAATTTAGAAAATAAAGAATATTATAAAATAAAGGTTCACGTGTTGACAGTACTCATCCGTTGAGATTAGTCACGTGTTGAACGAAATATTTTAATAATAAAATTTACATCTTTAACACATATAAAATTAGAAACTAACTTCTTTATAAAATAAAGGTTCACGTGTTGACAGTACTCATCCGTTGAGATTAGTCATGTGTTGAACGAAATATTTTAACAATAAAATTTACATCTTTATCATATATAAAATTAGAAACTAACTGGAAAATAGATAAGATGAGTGGTCTCCTGGATATGGATCTGATGTTGGTTTCGGCCTTCGGGGTTAATATTCAGGGAATCGTTCTCTTACTAATTTACGGTTGGAGTCTGATTTGAAATCAAACGAAAGATACCATAATTTTTATAAAATATATTAAATAACAAAAATAGTGACACGTGGACAGTACTCATTCGTTGAGATTAGTCATGTAATAACCCGGAAAATGCGAGCCAGTTTGAAAATTTTATTTTGGCGATTTTAGCGAATTTTGATTATTTAAAATGAATTATTTTAAATAATATCGACGAGAAATTTATTTTGAATTGAATTCGACGTATATATTATATATGTCGTCGATAGAATATAAATATTTATTTTAAATTATAATAGGAATTGAAAATGGCGCGGTAGTTCGATAATTCGATTTCAAACTTCAATTGAATGTACCGGGTGCAAAACAATCCGGATTTTAGTGAAACCAAAAACATTAGGATCTAATTGATAATATCTTTCCATCGAATCCGAAAAATCAAAATTTCATAGCGGGAATCAAAAGACATGTCCAGTTGAAAATTCTGAATAGTCACTATGGAATTCAGGCCCTTAAAAATGGACATTTTGCAAATGACCTCGGATCTCGACGAAACCAGTTTTGTTGGGTCCGTGATGTCGAGTTATTGCTAGGTTTCAAATTTCATAATTTTTCGAATCAATATGTGAGCGTGGCAAAGGAAAACGCGTTTGACCAGTTTCAGTTGATTTTAATCGACTGGAAAATGGCCATTTTTCAAACGGTCTCAGAATTCGATGAAACTAGTTTTGTTGGGACCGTATCTTAAATACGAAGCTAGAAAATATTTTTCTGGAATTTTTCGAGTTAGTATGTGGCCCCGGTAAATTGATATGCGCGTTCAAATTTAATATATAGAGTTATATTTTGATTTTGACGAAAATTGATCGAAACGATCAAATCAGCCTACAATACATATCCCATTGTGTTCGAAATAGGGGTAATTATCTAGGGGCGACAGTCGTTGGGTTTGATTTGGGGGTTCGTGGCGGTTTTGACTTTTAAAAGGAAATTAAATAATAAATAAATATATATATATTCCCTCTTTATACCAAACCCTAGTCAAAGCTTCTATCTCATGGTCAACGCTCAACCCGCCTCCTTTTTTTAAAAACCCACGGCGGAATTAGCTCGAATTTTCGAGCCCTAAAATCTCCCGATCCAAACTGAATTAATCCAACTCCTCAATCAAAAATCCTAGCCCCCTCCAAGATCCCCAGATCCTTATAATCGTCGGAATTTTTCGTGATGAAAGCTGCTCGAATTTTGAGCTTGAAGGCGTGAGTTTAGGGGCGGGTTTCTGGGTTCATCGGAGCTTCGAGTTTGGCATGGTGGCGGGCGGTGGATGGCTATGCTCTGGCGCAGGGCGTGGCGGTCGTGGATCCTGCTCCGGTGATCGGGATTGATGGCCAGCGACGGTTCTCCCTTGTTGAGCGACGTCAGTCTTGTTTCCAGGACAAAACCGTGAGCTTTCTTTTGTCTTTGTATTTATTTATTTTAAATTTCAGTTTTAATATAAATAAAATTATTTTAAATTTCAGTTTTAATTTATTAAATTTGGCAATTAAAAGCCTTAGTTCGTATTGTGGCAAAGTATAGATTTTTATCGTAGCAAAGTATAGATTTTTATCGTAGCAAAGTATAGATTTTTATCGTAGCAAAGTATAGATTTTTCTATATATGAAGTTGAAGTAAAAATACGATTTTTCTATATATGAAGTTGAAGTAAAAATGCGAAATCTATATTTTGGAAATGGAATTTTATCTATATTGAATAGCATAATAAAAATGTGATTTTTATATATTGAACATCGAAGTAAAAATGTGATTTTTATATATTGAACATCGAAGTAAAAATGTGATTTTTATATATAGAACATCGAAGTAAAAATTCGATTTTTATATATTGAATAGCGAAGTAAAAATTCGATTTTTATATATTGAACAACGAAGTAAAAATTCGATTTTTATATATTGAATAGCGAAGTAAAAATTCGATTTTTATATATTGAATAGTGAAGTAAAAATTCGATTTTTATATATTGAATAGCGAAGTAAAAATTCAATTTTTATATATTGAACAACGAAGTAAAAATTCGAGTTTTATATATTGAATAGCGAAGTAAAAATTCGATTTTTATATATTGAATAGCGAAGTAAAAATTCGATTTTTATATATGTAGTGGCTACGGTCAACGAAAGTGACAAAAGGCGAGAAAGAAGAGTCAAGATGTTTGGATAGCTATCGGTGAGAACTTCTCACCTTTCAATTTAATTTTTCTAGTTATATATATATACTAGGATGCAGACGGTGCTTAGTAGCACCCGACACAATCGTCCACAGACCATGGACTTGTTTGTTTGATTGCAAAAATAAGTTAGATTATTTGATTGAAATTGAATTGTTTGGTGAAATGAATGGATTGATTGATGTGTGAATGGCGTGGGCCTTCACTAGACCGGGAATAAGGCTAGGCCTCGTCCCGTTTCTAGTATCGTGCCGTTATGCTGCCGAAATTTTCTAAAATAAGTTAGAAAAATAAAAATATCATTTTATTTAAAGAATGAACTGAATAGAAATTCATATGTTGGAATAAAATGTTTTGTCGTTAAAAATATAATTTTTAACGTGAATGTGAATAAATAAATATTCATTTACAAACCAGACGGTTTGTTTATGTACACCTATTTGAAGGACATTGATTGGGTCGATAAATTTTACACATCGCCCAACTGCACAACTAAAATATGCGTTTGATTGTTTGAAACCCCACACGGGTGTTGGGATGAAATATGAATCTCACTCATCCTGATTGATTAAATATGTCGATCGATTGATTGACAGGCTGTTATAAGCGTTAGATATCTATATTTGATGCTTATACAGTGTAGTGCACTTTGGTTGATGGTTGATTATTTTTCAATGCTATTATATACATGTGTTGTCTGAAAATCCATATAAACAACTTTATATGGTAATTGATTGGGCCTCATTCCAATTTGAAAAATAAAGAATATTATAAAATAAAAGTTCATGTGTTGACAGTACTCATCCATTGAGATTGGTCATGTGTTGAACGAAATATTTTAGTAATAGAAATTTACATCTTTATCGATATAAAATAAAAGTTCATGTGTTGACAGTACTCATCCATTGAGATTGGTCATGTGTTGAACGAAATATTTTGATAATAACAACTATTTTGAAAAAGAAATATTTGAAATAGAATATTTGAAAATAGAGATTTATGAAGCCGTGTTGATTAGTTTGACGTCATTTTGACGTGAACGATATTTATATCGATTTTATTCATTTCGAATTGAATTGAAAACGATTTCGAAATGAATTGAATTGAAAACGATTTCGAAATGAATTGAATTGAAAACGATTTCGAAATAAATTGAATTGAAAACGATTTCAAAATGAATTGAATTGAAAACGATTTCGAAATGAATTGAATTGAAAACGATTTCGAAATGAATTGAATTGAAAACGATTTCGAAATGAATTGAATTGAAAACGATTTCGAAATGAATTGAATTGAAAACGATTTCGAAATGAATTGAATTGAAACCGATTTCAAAATGAATTGAATTGAAACCGATTTCGAAATGAATTGAATTGAAAACGATTTCGAAATGAATTGAATTGAAAACGATTTCGAAATAAATTGAATTGAAATTTGAATTGAATTGAAATGAATTTTAAAACGAATTTATAAAGAAGAATTCAATTTTGATTTGAATTGAAATGGAAGTTGAAATTGCTTTTGAAACGAATTTAAAACAATTTATAAAATTCGTTTTAAATAGAAATCGACGAAATATATATTATATATATTATATATATAATATAATGGCCTGAATAGAACGCGCCGCGCCGCGGCAGTTCGTGAATTTCGACCATTTATTTCAAACGGACATTACGGGAGATCCGACCGTCGGATTCTCCTAAAACCGGAACCGTTGGGTTCGTATCGAAAAGAGCTTTCTAACGAATGTTAGAAATTTGTAATCTAACGGTTGGATTTGGAGTTACGTCCAAATCAAATTCAAAAAACGTCGCTATAAGTGCAGTTCGATGGCCGTTGATGGAAATCGACTGTACGGGCCTTGATAAAATTATTAAAAATACTAATAATTTGTGTTAAATCATAAGAAATGATTTGAGGAGAATTGGGATGAAAAACTCCATATTTGAAAAGATAAAAATAGATTTTTATCGAAATGAACTAGTTTTGAACTAGAATTATAATTCTATTTATTTTTAAATAAATAAATTGAATTCGAAAAGGGTTTTGAAAATAACCAAAATTTCCAATGATCACATTGGAATGGATTTGAATCGAAATTGTCTTCGGAATATTTCGATGTTGGAATTCGTGATTATACAGATGTTTTTATGGAAATTTGAAAGATATATATTTATATCGTTATTTCCAATACGACATTTGTTAATCGTAGAATTTGATATTGAATATAAGCCGATATATTTTCTATTCAGAGCCTTATATTGAATATCAAATGTGATTTGGGTTTGTCGTGAATGGTGTCTTCACTAACACTGTTCTTGAACCCAGTTGAGAAAAGATTAAATCTTTTTATTTAGATTTAATGAAGTGTACCAATTAAATAATATTTAATTGGAATTGAATTGATATTGATTTTTGGGTTTATCGTGAACAGTGTTTTAAATAACACTTGTTCTTTAACCCGATAATTAATGGAATGTGATTTTGGGTTTATCGTGAACCGTGTTTTAAATGACACTGATTCTTTAACCCAGTCGAAGATTAAAACCAAGTGAAGTTTTAATGAATCTTTAATTAGATTGAAATGATCGAAAATGGAGTATCACCAGTTTTGCTCCAGGCGATAGTTAAATCTTTAATTAGATTTGAACGTGAAATGGTAATTAAATTTACCGATAACACCGTGGTGTTAGATATGAAGTATTACCAGTTTTACTTCGTGGGATGAATAGGTCGGGATTGGGAAATTAAAACCAATGATTACTACGGTAAGGTTCGCTAATTCCGACTAGTTGAATCGAAATTCAAAGGAAGATTAGAGAATAAATTCAGGAAATTGTCTTGGATAAAATTTATGGGAACCTTTCCCTATGAAGGTGAAATTTAGAAACTAACTGTCGGTTAGCTAAGCAGAATGGTTTTCTGGATATTGATCTGATGTTGGTTTCGGCCTTCGGGGTTAATATTTGGGGAATTATTCTCTTGATTAATTTACGGTTAGTGACTAATGAATTGGAATGAGGCGTATGTTGTGTTTGTGTAACACTTTTATAATATATACGCGAGTTATTCGGAAAGACCGGGTTTATCCCATTCTGAATAACTGATACGACGATAAGTCGAAGATGAAGACGATGGTCGAAGACCGGAAGTCTTCACGTCGTTTGGGTGATTACTGATGATCTTGATTGGGCTGTACACCCAAGAAGATGGAAACAGTTGGTGATCGTCCAGACGTACTTGGAGATCGATGGATATGCGGGGTACTAGGTGCCTCCGGTTTCGTTCAGACCCAGAACGGACTTGTAAATGGACTGTGTGTCTGACATTGGATTTTAGTCCGTGTGATTGATCTCTATTAAATATATATCTGTTTGGCGGCGGAGAATTTATTCTCTTGCTTAACGCCCTTCTCTGAGACGTACGAGCTCAGGGGTTATATATTGATGGATATCAAACGCATGCAGTGAATTGCCTGTGTGGCATGCCTAAGTGGCAATTGATCGAGGCTTCTGTTGAAAAGCAAAGCCTTGTGGTGATGATCAAAGCAAGGCCTTTGGGGCGTAGCTTTGTGTAACGTTTACTTCACGTGTTTCACACCCGGTATGAACCAAAAAGGGAGACGGACCTCAGGGAGGGCCTACGTTTCCTCCTAGCTAAAAGCGGCGTCAGTGGTTTTACACGCCCTGACGAGTTTGACTTATGTTGTTGTTGCTGTTGCGAGGCGCCTCGGATTGATCGGTCGTTCTCGAACCGATGGAGTCATTTAGTTGGCTCGCTTACGCCCCAAAGGGCGGCGAAACGTAGTGCTCAGGTATAATAATCCACATCGGTGGACCGGCCCTGTCGCTCCAAGGCTTGCCTGCGCGCTTTCCTGAGACTCGGGCTAGGCAGTCTCGAATCGGTGAGGATCTTGCCCCTAGCCTCGGTTCATACCATAAATGATAACCCAACTTCCAATACGACGTCTTGCGGTTTTGATTGTAAACTTATATATGGCGACATAGTGTTATGGGGCATTCATGCTGCCTATGATTGATACTTATGATTTGAAGTTGTTTTATACACTATGCACTTATAGTAGTATCAAATGATTTGTTTTAAACGTACTAAGCATGTTTGGCTATTATAAGGGAAAACCCTATCCTCGGCTGCGTTGCATTGTGTGATGGGACCTGGGTCTTATAATAGCTTCATTTTTCTTTATTTAGCATTGCGCTGCTTGTTTTATGCACTGGTATTCTTGGGAGGAAACCCGTTCCGTGTTATACGGCGTGGTCCCTTGATTTACCTAACTTTAAAAATAAAAAGATCAATAACTGTTTTAGTTCTCACACCAGTCACATGACTGACCTGGAGTTTATTGTTTTAACCTAAACTCTGGGTGCCCTTATTTTGACACGGGCAGCTAGTAGTTTTTGGTTTTTGCAGATTTATATTCACAGGATCCTGGTTTACAGCTGGAACGATATCCGGAAAGCTTTGTATCCGTATATCTACTTCTAGTTGTGTATTGTATTATCTTCCGTTGCTATGCATTTAAATGTAATTTAAATCTCTGATATTTCTGTGTAATATTCTTTTATACTCTGTATATTCTTGTATTCTGGTGCATTGTTGTAATATACAGTGAAATGTTCTTCTGTTTGTGTTCTGTTGTGGCTTGTTCTCGAACTATCCGACGCTTTCCTTTACGGGGAAGTTACGGGTTCTCACAGTTGGTATCAGAGCTTTGGTTTGCAAAGCTCAGAGAACAAGACACATTAGAACCATACGAAAGAATTCATCAGATATTGGATTAGTAATATCCAATGAGGATGACTCGTTAGAGATGGGATCAGTAGTATCCCAGAACGAGTGTGAAGAGTATATTTTTAAAATGAAAACAAAATCTTGTTTTGAAATATAAATCAATTATTCGTATTTGGTTATTGATTCATATTGATGTGGACAATCCAGTATATATCGATTTTGCATATACGCCTTGCAAACGTATATTCAAAGTTTTAATATACTGGATAGATATAGATTCACACTCTAGTCGCCCGAAGGTGATTCTGATGATTGTAGCTACATCATCAGAATTAGTGTTCGAGAGTCGAAGGTGTGATATTTATATATTTCCAATTGACTGGTGTGAGAACCAAAATTAGATAGGGCCTATTGTTGTGATTTGGCATCAAAAATCTGATTTTTGACTATATATCAAAAGTATGAATTTGAAACTCTAATTCACTAATTGATTGATGTTTGTGTTGAATGTTGATTTGTTTGATAATTTTGAACCATTAGCCTAATTGAAACAAATATTGAATTGTATCGAAATTTGGTCGCATTTGCTTGCATATACATATACTTATGTTGAACAGGTCATAGCAAGGAGGCTAGAGCCGAAGAATAAAATTTGTTTGCCCAACAAATAGGTACATGTTTACTACATAATTTACTGTTTCGTTTGGGTGATGATGATTTTATGAGCCTATTGGCTAGCCGCTTGGCTTTTTCTTTTTCTTTTTGAGATTAGAAGGACCGGGGAAGCTATTTGAAATTCCCCGATGCTCCCGGTGCAGGGGAGGTTATGGCGAAATTTTTCGAAAATTTAGGGTGTTAGCCAAATTTTTGAAATTTTTGAAAATTCTCAGAAACTGAAAAGTTGGAGAATGAAAGCCAGATCGAACGTAGAGTTGATTAATCAAACCACTTTCGACTTTGTTCCTTTTCGGGGACAAAAAGTTTTAAGTGGGGGAGATTGTAATAACCCGGAAAATGCGAGCCAGTTTGAAAATTTTATTTTGGCGATTTTAGCGAATTTTGATTATTTAAAATGAATTATTTTAAATAATATCGACGAGAAATTTATTTTGAATTGAATTCGACGTATATATTATATACGTCGTCGTTAGAATATAAATATTTATTTTAAATTATAATAGGAATTGAAAATGGCGCGGTAGTTCGATAATTCGATTTCAAACTTCAATTGAATGTACCGGGTGCAAAACAATCCGGATTTTAGTGAAACCAAAAACATTAGGATCTAATTGATAATATCTTTCCATCGAATCCGAAAAATCAAAATTTCATAGCGGGAATCAAAAGACATGTCCAGTTGAAAATTCTGAATAGTCGTTATGGAATTCAGGCCCTTAAAAATGGACATTTTGCAAATGACCTCGGATCTCGACGAAACCAGTTTTGTTGGGTCCGTGATGTCGAGTTATTGCTAGGTTTCAAATTTCATAATTTTTCGAATCAATATGTGAGCGTGGCAAAGGAAAACGCGTTTGACCAGTTTCAGTTGATTTTAATCGACTGGAAAATGGCCATTTTTCAAACGGTCTCAGAATTCGATGAAACTAGTTTTGTTGGGACCGTATCTTAAATACGAAGCTAGAAAATATTTTTTTGGAATTTTTCGAGTTAGTATGTGGCCCCGGTAAATTGATATGCGCGTTCAAATTCAATATATAGAGTTATATTTTGATTTTGACGAAAATTGATCGAAACGATCAAATCAGCCTACAATACATATCCCATTGTGTTCGAAATGGGGGTAATTAGCTTGGGGCGATAGTCGTTGGGTTTGATTTGGGGGTTCGTGGCGGTTTTGACTTTTAAAAGGAAATTAAATAATAAATAAATATATATATATATTCCTTCTTTATACCAAACCCTAGTCAAAGCTTCTATCTCATGGTCAACGCTCAACCCGCCTCCTTTTTTTAAAAAACCCACGGCGGAATTAGCTCGAATTTTCGAGCCCTAAAATCTCCCGATCCAAACTGAATTAATCCAACTCCTCAATCAAAAATCCTAGCCCCCTCCAAGATCCCCAGATCCATATAATCGTCGGAATTTTTCGTGATGAAAGCTGCTCGAATTTTGAGCTTGAAGGCATGAGTTTAAGGGCGGGTTTCTGGGTTCATCGGAGCTTCGAGTTTGGCATGGTGGCGGGCGGTGGATGGCTATGCTCTGGCGCAGGGCGTGGCGGTCGTGGATCCTGCTCCGGTGATCGGGATTGATGGCCAGCGACGGTTCTCCCTTGTTGAGCGACGTCAGCCTTGTTTCCAGGACAAAACCGTGAGCTTTCTTTTGTCTTTGTATCTATTTATTTTAAATTTCAGTTTTAATATAAATAAAATTATTTTAAATTTCAGTTTTAATTTATTAAATTTGGCAATTAAAAGCCTTAGTTCGTATTGTGGCAAAGTATAGATTTTTATCGTAGCAAAGTATAGATTTTTATCGTAGCAAAGTATAGATTTTTCTATATATGAAGTTGAAGTAAAAATACGATTTTTCTATATATGAGGTTGAAGTAAAAATGCGAAATCTATATTTTGGAAATGGAATTTTATCTATATTGAATAGCATAATAAAAATGTGATTTTTATATATTGAACATCGAAGTAAAAATGTGATTTTTATATATTGAACATCGAAGTAAAAATGTGATTTTTATATATAGAACATCGAAGTAAAAATTCGATTTCTATATATTGAATAGCGAAGTAAAAATTCGATTTTTATATATTGAACAACGAAGTAAAAATTCGATTTTTATATATTGAATAGCGAAGTAAAAATTCGATTTTTATATATTGAATAGTGAAGTAAAAATTCGATTTTTATATATTGAATAGCGAAGTAAAAATTCGATTTTTATATATTGAACAACGAAGTAAAAATTCGATTTTTATATATTGAATAGCGAAGTAAAAATTCGATTTTTATATATGTAGTGGCTACGGTCAACGAAAGTGACAAAAGGCGAGAAAGAAGAGTCAAGATGTTTGGATAGCTATCGGTGAGAACTTCTCACCTTTCAATTTAATTTTTCTAGTTATATATATATACTAGGATGCAGACGGTGCTTAGTAGCACCCGACACAATCGTCCACAGACCATGGACTTGTTTGTTTGATTGCAAAAATAAGTTAGATTATTTGATTGAAATTGAATTGTTTGGTGAAATGAATGGATTGATTGATGTGTGAATGGCGTGGGCCTTCACTAGACCGGGGATAAGGCTAGGCCTCGTCCCGTTTCTAGTATCGTGCCGTTATGCTGCCGAAATTTTCTAAAATAAGTTAGAAAAATAAAAATATCATTTTATTTAAAGAATGAACTGAATAGAAATTCATATGTTGGAATAAAATGTTTTGTCGTTAAAAATATAATTTTTAACGTGAATGTGAATAAATAAATATTCATTTACAAACCAGATTGTTTTTTTATGTACACCTATTTGAAGGACATTGATTGGGTCGATAAATTTTACACATCGCCAAACTGCACAACTAAAATATGCGTTTGATTGTTTGAAACCCCACACGGGTGTTGGGATGAAATATGAATCTCACTCGTCCTGATTGATTAAATATGTCGATCGATTGATTGACAGGCTGTTATAAGCGTTAGATATCTATATTTGATGCTTATACAGTGTAGTGCACTTTGGTTGATGGTTGATTATTTTTCAATGCTATTATATACATGTGTTGTCTGAAAATCCATATAAACAACTTTATATGGTAATTGATTGGGCCTCATTCCAATTTTAAAAATAAAGAATATTATAAAATAAAAGTTCATGTGTTGACAGTACTCATCCATTGAGATTGGTCATGTGTTGAACGAAATATTTTAGTAATAGAAATTTACATCTTTATCGATATAAAATAAAAGTTCATGTGTTGACAGTACTCATCCATTGAGATTGGTCATGTGTTGAACGAAATATTTTGATAATAACAACTATTTTGAAAAAGAAATATTTGAAATAGAATATTTGAAAATAGAGATTTATGAAGCCGTGTTGATTAGTTTGACGCCATTTTGACGTGAACAATATTTATATCGATTTTATTCATTTCGAATTGAATTGAAAACGATTTCGAAATGAATTGAATTGAAAATGATTTCGAAATGAATTGAATTGAAAACGATTTCGAAATGAATTGAATTGAAAACGATTTCGAAATGAATTGAATTGAAAACGATTTCGAAATGAATTGAATTGAAAACGATTTCGAAATGAATTGAATTGAAAACGATTTCGAAATGAATTGAATTGAAAACGATTTCGAAATGAATTGAATTGAAAACGATTTCGAAATGAATTGAATTGAAAACGATTTCGAATTGAATTGAATTGAAACCAATTTCGAAATGAATTGAATTGAAACCGATTTCGAAATGAATTGAATTGAAAACGATTTCGAAATGAATTGAATTGAAAACGATTTCGAAATAAATTGAATTGAAATTTGAATTGAATTGAAATGAATTTTAAAACGAATTTATAAAGAAGAATTCAATTTTGATTTGAATTGAAATGGAAGTTGAAATTGCTTTTGAAACGAATTTAAAACTATTTATAAAATTCGTTTTAAATAGAAATCGACGAAATATATATTATATATATTATATATATAATATAATGGCCTGAATAGAATGCGCCGCGCCGCGGCAGTTCGTGAATTTCGACCACTTATTTCAAACGGACATTACGGGAGATCCGACCATCAGATTCTCCTAAAACCGGAACCGTTGGGTTCGTATCGAAAAGAGCTTTCTAACGAATGTTAGAAATTTGAAATCTAACGGTTGATTTGGAGTTACGTCCAAATCAAATTCGAAAAAGGTCGCTGTAAGTGCAGTTCGATGGCCGTTGATGGAAATCGACTGTACGGGCCTTGATAAAATTATTAAAAATAGTAATAATTTGTGTAAAATCATAAGAAATGATTTGAGGAGAATTGGGATGAAAAACTCCATATTCGAAAAGATAAAAATAGATTTTTATCGAAATGAACTAGTTTTGAACTAGAATTATAATTCTATTTATTTTTAAATAAATAAATTGAATTCGAAAAGGGTTTTGAAAATAACCAAAATTTCCAATGATCACATTGGAATGGATTTGAATCGAAATTGTCTTCGGAATATTTCGATGTTGGAATTCGTGATTATACAGATGTTTTTATGGAAATTTGAAAGATATATATTTATATCGTTATTTCCAATACGACATTTGTTAATCGTAGAATTTGATATTGAATATAAGCCGATATATTTTCTATTCAGAGCCTTATATTGAATATCAAATGTGATTTGGGTTTGTCGTGAATGGTGTCTTCACTAACACTGTTCTTGAACCCAGTTGAGAAAAGATTAAATCTTTTTATTTAGATTTAATGAAGTGTACCAATTAAATAATATTTAATTGGAATTGAATTGATATTGATTTTTGGGTTTATCGTGAACAGTGTTTTAAATAACACTTGTTCTTTAACCCGATAATTAATGGAATGTGATTTTGGGTTTATCGTGAACCGTGTTTTAAATGACACTGATTCTTTAACCCAGTCGAAGATTAAAACTAAGTGGAGTTTTAATGAATCTTTAATTAGATTGAAATGATCGAAAATGGAGTATCACCAGTTTTGCTCCAGGCGATAGTTAAATCTTTAATTAGATTTGAACGTGAAATGGTAATTAAATTTACCGATAACACCGTGGTGTTAGATATGAAGTATTACCAGTTTTACTTCGTGGGATGAATAGGTCGGGATTGGGAAATTAAAACCAATGATTACTACGGTAAGGTTCGCTAATTCCGACTAGTTGAATCGAAATTCAAAAGAAGATTAGAGAATAAATTCAGGAAATTATCTTGGATAAAATTTATGGGAACCTTTCCCTATGAAGGTGAAATTTAGAAACTAACTGTCGGTTAGCTAAGCAGAATGGTTTTCTGGATATTGATCTGATGTTGGTTTCGGCCTTTGGGGTTAATATTTGGGGAATTATTCTCTTGATTAATTTACGGTTAGTGACTAATGAATTGGAATGAGGCGTATGTTGTGTTTGTGTAACACTTTTATAATATATACACGAGTTATTCGGAAAGACCGGGTTTATCCCATTCTGAATAACTGATACGACGATAAGTCGAAGATGAAGACGATGGTCGAAGACCGGAAGTCTTCACGTCTTTTGGGTGATTACTGATGATCTTGATTGGGCTGTACACCCAAGAAGATGGAAACAGTTGGTGATCGTCCAGACGTACTTGGAGATCGATGGATATGCGGGGTACTAGGTGCCTCCGGTTTCGTTCAGACCCAGAACGGACTTGTAAATGGACTGTGTGTCTGACATTGGATTTTAGTCCGTGTGATTGATCTCTATTAAATATATATCTGTTTGGCGGCGGAGAATTTATTCTCTTGCTTAACGCCCTTCTCTGAGACGTACGAGCTCAGGGATTATATATTGATGGATATCAAACGCATGGAGTGAATTGCCTGTGTGGCATGCCTAAGTGGCAATTGATCGAGGCTTCTGTTGAAAAGCAAAGCCTTGTGGCGATGATCAAAGCAAGGCCTTTGGGGCGTAGCTTTGTGTAACGTTTACTTCGCGTGTTTCACACCCGGTATGAACCAAAAACGGGAGACGGACCTCAGGGAGGGCCTACGTTTCCTCCTAGCTAAAAGTGGCGTCAGTGGTTTTACACGCCCTGACGAGTTTGACTTATGTTGTTGTTGCTGTTGCGAGGCGCCTCGGATTGATCGGTCGTTCTCGAACCGATGGAGTCATTTAGTTGGCTCGCTTACGCCCCAAAGGGCGGCGAAACGTAGTGCTCAGGTATAATAATCCACATCGGTGGACCGGCCCTGTCGCTCCAAGGCTTGCCTGCGCGCTTGCCTGAGACTCGGGCTAGGCAGTCTCGAATCGGTGAGGATCTTGCCCCTAGCCTCGGTTCATACCATAAATGATAACCCAACTTCCAATACGACGTCTTGCGGTTTTGATTGTAAACTTATATATGGCGACATAGTGTTATGGGGCATTCATGCCGCCTATCATTGATACTTATGATTTGAAGTTGTTTTATACACTATGCACTTATAGTAGTATCAAATGATTTGTTTTAAACGTACTAAGCATGTTTGGCTATTATAAGGGAAAACCCTATCCTCAGCTGCGTTGCATTGTGTGATGGGACCTGGGTCTTATAATAGCTTCATTTTTCTTTATTTAGCATTGCGCTGCTTGTTTTATGCACTGGTATTCTTGGGAGGAAACCCGTTCCATGTTATACGGCGTGGTCCCTTGATTTACCTAACTTTAAAAATAAAAAGATCAATAACTGTTTTAGTTCTCACACCAGTCACATGACTGACCTGGAGTTTATTGTTTTAACCTAAACTCTGGGTGCCCTTATTTTGACACGGGCAGCTAGTAGTTTTTGGTTTTTGCAGATTTATATTCACAGGATCCTGGTTTACAGCTGGATCGATATCCGGAAAGCTTTGTATCCGTATATCTACTTCTAGTTGTGTATTGTATTATCTTCCGCTGCTATGCATTTAAATGTAATTTAAATCTCTGATATTTCTGTGTAATATTCTTTTATACTCTGTATATTCTTGTATTCTGGTGCATTGTTGTAATATACAGTGAAATGTTCTTCTGTTTGTGTTCTGTTGTGGCTTGTTCTCGAACTATCCGACGCTTTCCTTTACGGGGAAGTTACGGGTTCTCACAAGTCATGTGTTGAAAAAAATATAGAGTCATGTATTGAAATTCATTTGTTGAATAGAAGAACGAAGTTATTGAAAAAGATAAGGCCGTGTTGATTAGTGATGCGCTATTTTGACGTGAACGATATTTATCTCGATTATATTCATTTATAATGAATATTGAAAAGAAAACGAATTCGAATTGAATTGAATTGAATTGAATTGAAAAGAAAACGAATTCGAATTGAATTGAATTGAATTGAATTAAATTGAATTAAATTGAATTAAATTGAAAAGAAAACGAATTCGAATTGAATTGAATTGAAAAGAAAACAAATTCGAATTGAATTGAATTGAAAAGAAAACTAATTCGAATAGAAATGAATTGAATTGAAATGAATTGAAATAGAATAAAAATCAATTTGAAACGAATTCAAATTGAATTGAAATGAATCTAAAACGAATTTATAAGGAAAAATTCAATTTTGATTTGAATTTGAAATGAAAGTTGATTTTTTTTTGAAACGAATTTAAAACTATTTATAAAATTCGTTTTAAATAGAAATCAACGAAATATATATTATATATATAATATAATGGCCTGAATAGAACGCGTCACGCCGTGGCAGTTCGTAAATTTCGAATGGACATTACGGGAGATCCGACCGTCGGATTCTCCTAAAACCGGAACCATTGGGTTCATATCGAAAAGAGATTTCTAAAATATTAGAAATTTGAAAACTAACGGTTGGATTTGGAGATATGTCCAAATCAATTTCAGAAAAGGTCGCTGTAAGTGCAGTTCGATGGCCGTTGTTGGAAATTGACTGTACGAGCCTTGATAAAATTATTAAAAATAGTAATAATTTGTGTAGAATCACAAGAAATGATTTGGGAAAAATTAGGATGAAAAACTCCATATTTGAAAAGATAAAAATAGATTTTATCGAATTGACTAGGTTTGAACTAGAATTAAAACCCAGTTATTTTTAAATAAATAAATTGGATTTGAAAATGGGTTTTAAATAACCAGAATTTCTAATATATTTAATTGGAATTGAATTAGAATTGATTTTTGGGTTTATCGTGAATGGTGTTATAAATAACACTAGTTCTTTAACCCGATAATAAATAGAATGTGATTTGGGTTTGTCGTGAACTGTGTTCTAAGTAACATTAGTTCTTTGACCCAGTAAAAGGAGTTTTAATGAATCTGTAATTAGATTGAAATGTGAATTGATAATTTAAATTATCAAATTTGGAAAATGAGCGAGAATGGAGTATCACCAGTTTTGCTCTAGGCGATAGTTAAATCTTTAATTAGATTTGAATGTGAAATGGTAATTAATTTTACCGATAACACCGTGGTGTTAGATATGGAGTATTACCAGTTTTGCTTCATGGGATGAATAGGATGGGATGGGAAATAAAATAAATAATTACTTCGGTGTGGTTCGCTAATCCCGACTAGTTTGGAAAATCATAATTTGGTTTGAAATGACATCCAAAGGAAGATTAAAGAATAAATTAGAAGAATTTATCTTTGATAAAATTAATGGGAACCTTTCCCTAAGAATATGAAATTTAGAAACTAGTTGTAGGTTAGCTAAGAAGAATTGTTTCCTGGGTATTGATCTGATGTTGGTTTCGGCCTTCGGGGTTAATATTTGGGAAATTGTTCTCTTGCTAATTTACGGTTAGTGACTAATGAATTGGAATGAGGCGTATGTTGTGTTTGTGTAACATTTGTTTATAATATACACGGGTTGTTCGGAAAGACCGGGTTTATACCCATTCTGAATAACCGATTCGACGATATGTCGAAGATGAAGACGGTGGTTGAAGACCGGAAGTTTTCACATCGTTTGGGTGATTACTGATGATCTTTATTGGGTTGTACACCCAAGTGAGGGAATCAGTTGGTGATCGTCCAGACGTACTTGGAGATCGATGGATATGCGAGGAAAGTGCCTTCGGTTTCGTTCAGACCCAGAACGAACTTGTAAATGGACTGTGTGTTTGACATTGGATTTTATTCTATGTTGATTGATCTCTATTAAATATACATCTATTTGGCGGTGGATAATTTATTCTCTTGCTTAACGCCCTTCTCTGAGACGTACGAGCTCAGAGGTTGTATATCGATGGACATCAGTCGCATGACATGAATTGCCTGCGTGGCACGCCTAAGTGGCAATTGATCAAGGCTTCTGTTGAAAAGCAAAGTCTTATGGTTGATGATCAAAGCACGGCCTTTGTGGTGTAGCTTTGTGTATAACGTGAATTCGCGAGCCTCACACCTCGGTATGAGTTAAAAACGGGACAAGGATTGCAGGGAGAGCACGACGTTTCTCTCTAGCTTTGGTGGTGTCAGTGACTTACCAGCCCTGACATTTATATACTTTTCACCTATGTGGTTGATGGAATGAGGCGCCTCGATTTAGGTCTGTAAGCACCGGGAAACGTGTGTTCAGGAATTGCCAATCCTCAAACATAAGAGAGGACCGACCCTGAAGCATCCAGGGGTTACCCAGAGTGTGTAGTCCCGAGGCGTTTGCTAGAGTGTCTCAAATCAGAGAGGAGCTTGCCCTTTGCCTCGACTCATGACGGAAATCCAATTTCCAATACGTGTATTTCGGTTTTATTTGTAGAGCCTAGTATGGCGACATAGTGGGATGGGGCACTTATGTCGTCTATGATTGATACTTATGATTTGAAGTTGTTTTATACACTATGCACTTACAATAGTATCAAATGATTTGTTTTAAACGTATCAAGCATTCTTGGCTATTATAAGGTAAAAACCCTATCCTCCGGCTTGCGTTGCATTGTGTGATTGGACCTGGGTCTTATAATAGCTTCATTCTTCGAAAAAGCATTGCGCTGTTTATTATATGCACTGGTATTCTTGGGAGGAAACCCGTTCTGTGTTATACGGCGTGGTCCCTTGAATTACTCTCTTTTAAAGTAAAGTTTTAAATTACTGTTTTAGTTCTCACACCAGTCCCATGGCTGACCTGGAGTTTATTGTTTTAACCTAAACTCTGAGTGCCCCTATTTTCCGCATGGGCAGCTAGTAGTTTTGGTTTTGCAGATTTATATTCACAAGTTCCTGGCTTACAGCTGGAATGATATCCAGAAAGCTCTGTATCCGTATATCTCTTTCTAGTTGTGTTTTGTATTATTTCCGATGCGATGTATTTAAATGTAATTTATTGTAATCTCTGATATTTATCGAATGTAATTTATTCAATTATAATCTGTATATTCTTGTATCTAATGGAATTGTTGTAATAACAATGAAATGTTTTTCTGTTTGCGTTCTATTTTGTCGTGTTCTCAAGGTAATCCGGGCTTTCCTTACCGGGGAAGTTTCGGGCTATTACAGTTGGTATCAGAGCTTTGGTTTACAGAGCTCGAGAACAAGACACATTAGAACCATACGAAAGAATTCATCAGATATTGGATTAGTAATATCCAATTAGAATGACTCATTAGAGATAGGATTAGTAGTATCCTAGAACGAGTGTGAAGAGTATTTTTTTCAAATGAAAACAATTTTGTTTTAAAATTTAAATCATTTTATACATATTTGAATATTTATTTGTATTGAATTTGGACAATCCAACATAAAAAGATTTTGCATATACGCGTCATGAACGGATATTCGAAGTTTTAGTATACTGGATAGATATAGAATCACACTCTAGTTGCCCGGGGATGATTCTGATAAGGCTGCAGCATTATCAGTATTTATATTCGTGTTTCGAAGGTGTGATTTCTATATATCTCCTTTAGACTGGTGTGAGAACCAAAATATAGCTAGAATACATTGTTGTGAATTGGCATCAAAAACATGATTTTTTGTATATATCAAATTTATGGATTTGAAACGTTAATCCACAAATTGATTGATGTTTGTGTTGTTTGTTTAATTGTTTGATAATTTTGAACCATTTAGCCTAATTAAATCACATATTGAATTGCATTGAAAATTGGTCACATTTGCTTGCATATACATGTACTTACATTGAACAGGTCATAGTGAGGAGGCTAGAGCAGAGAAATAAAATTGTTTGCCCGACAAATTGGTACATGTTTACTATAATTTACTGTTTTGTTTGGGTGATGATGATTTTATGAGCCGATTGGCTAGCCGCTTGGCTTTTTCTTTTTCTTTTTGAGATCAGAAGGCCTGTATGGCAATTTCGGGATTTTCCCAGTGCTGCCGGTGCAGGGGAGGTTATGGCAAAAAAATTCGAAAATTTAGGGTGTTAGCCAAATTTTTGAAAAATTTGAAAAAATTTTAGAAACCGAAAAGTTGAAGAACTTAAGCCGTAACGAAAATAGAGAAAGTTGAGTTGATTAGTTAAACAACTTTCGGCTTCGTTCCTTTTCGGGGACGAAAAGTTTTAAGTGGGGGAGATTGTAACAACCCGGAAATGCGAGCCAGTTTAAAATTTTTATTTTGGCAATTTTAGCGAATTTTCTATATTTAAAATGAATTATTTTAAATGATAATGACGAGAAATTTATTTTGAATAGAATTAGAACGTATATATTTATATACGTCGTCGTTATAATATAAATATTTATTTATATATATAAAAGGAATTGAAAATGGCGCAGTAGTTCGATAATTCGATTTCAAAATTCAATTGAACATACCGGGTGCAAAATAAACCGATTTTAGCGAAACCAAAAATAATAGAACCTATTTGATGATATCTTTCCAACGAATCCGAAAAATCGAAATTTCATAGCGGGAATCAAAAGATATGTCCAGTTGAAAATTCAGAATAGTCACTATGGAATTTCAGCCCTTAAAAAGGGAAATTTTGCAAATGACCTCGGATTTCGACGAAACCACTTTTGTTGGATCCGCGATGTCAAGAGATTGTTAGATTCCAAATTTCATAATTTTTCGAATCAATATGTGAGCGTGGCAAAGGAAAACGCGTTTGAGCAGTTTCAGTTGATTTTAATCGACTGGAAAATGGCCATTTTTCAAAGATCTCAGAATTCAACGAAACTAGTTTTGTTAGTACCGTATAGTCAATACGAATCTAGAGATTATTTTTCGGGAATTTTTAGAGTTAGTATGTGACCCCGGTAAATTGAAATGCACGTTCAAATTCAATATATAGAGTTATATGTTGATTTTGACGAAAACTAATCGAAATGATCGAATCAGCTTACGATACATATCCCATTGTGTACGGAATGGGGGTAATTAGCTATGGACGATAGGCGGTGGGCCTCGTTTCGAGGTCGAAATAAAAGTCAACTTTTGAGAAATTAATAAAATAAAATAAAAAACCCTCACACCTCTCTCTTTCCCCTTTTTACTTCAGGCCCCCCCCCGGTTACCGTTCATTTCGAAATCAATTAAAAAAAATCCAAAAGGGGGAAAATTGCGCCAGGCGAACGCGGCCTCTGGCGAGGCAGCGCCGCTCCCCTTCTCTAGCGTCTCCTCCTCTTCCCTCACTTCCTCTCTCCGTTCACTCCCTCTCTCCCTCTAAAACCACCTAAACCCGCATCCCTTGGCCACCGTTCGAACCCCAGCGCCGCCAGTCCCCATTCCGCCGCCCAGACACCTCCACGGCCACCATCTCCGAAGCCAAGTCGAGTGAACCCCCCCCCCACCTACGCTATAAGTTTTTAATTTACTTCTACTTCGATTTTGTTTTTAGTTTGTAATAATGTGGGTTTTAACATGATAAAAACACGATTTTTAGATGGTAAAAGCTTGATTTTTAATGTATGAAGATGCAATCTTGGTTGTTGAAAGGTTAAGATTTTAATATAGGAAAGTTTACATTTTTATATATGTAAAGAAAGGTATAAAAATATAATCTTTCTTATGTAAAGCACGATATAAAAATATAATTTTTATATGAAGTGATTAGCTTTAAAAATATAATTTTTATATGAAGTGATTAGCTTTAAAAATATAATTTTTATATGATAGGAATGTTAAAAATATAATTTTTATAATATAGGAAGGTTAAAAATATAATTTTTATATTATATAGATAGTAAAAATTTGATCTTTATATAAGTAACGAAATAAAAATCTAATTTTTATTATATCTAAGTTGAAATAAAAATGTGATTTTTATTGCGATGAAATAAATATTCAATCTTTATATAAGAAGTAGACATATAAAAATATAATTTTTATATAGAAAGAAGCGTTGTAAAAATATATAAAGTAAGGATAAAAATACGATTTTTATTTATTAAAATGAAGCAATAAAAATATAATTTTTATTTGAACAGTGTGAAAAGAACTACATTGGAATTTCAAGCAGATCTAGATGGTTCACCAGTTCAACAGGAAAGCACGGCGAAGTGGAACCCTCTGTGAGAAATTCTCACCTTTTATTGTTATTTTAAATTTTCTATTTAAAAATATATACTAGGATGTAGACGGTGTTTAGTAGCACCCGACACCCGTCGTCCACAGACCATGGATGGCTTGTTTGTTTGATTGATTTTGATGTGTAGTTGATTGTGTGATGTGAAATGAAATAAAATATTTATATAGAAAATAAATATTGTATAGTTAAAAATGGAATTTTTAACGTGTATATGAAATGAAATAAATAAATATAAACAAATCAGACGATTGGTTTATATACACACGTTTGACTGATATTGATTGGGACGATAAATTTTACACATCGCCCAGCTGCACAAATAAAATCTGTGTTTGATTGTTTGAAACCCCACACGGGTATTGGGATCAAATACAGCATACACTAATCCCAGTAATTAGTTGTATGTCGATCGATTGATTGACAGGCTGTTATAAGCGTTAGATATCTATATTTGATGCTTATACAGAGTAGTGCACTTTGGATGATGATTGATTATTTATCGTTGCTATTATATACATGTGTTGTATGGAATCCATATAATTAACTTTATATGGTGATGGATTGGGCCTCATTCCAATTTAGAAAATAAAGAATATTATAAAATAAAGGTTCACGTGTTGACAGTACTCATCCGTTGAGATTAGTCATGTGTTGAACGAAATATTTTAACAATAAAATTTACATCTTTAACATATATAAAATTAGAAACTAACTTCTTTATAAAATAAAGGTTCACGTGTTGACAGTACTCATCCGTTGAGATTAGTCATGTGTTGAACGAAATATTTTAACAATAAAATTTACATCTTTATCATATATAAAATTAGAAACTAACTGGAAAATAGATAAGATGAGTGGTCTCCTGGATATGGATCTAATGTTGGTTTCGGCCTTCGGGGTTAATATTCAGGGAATCATTCTCTTACTAATTTACGGTTGGAGTCGGATTTGAAATCAAACGAAAGATACCATAATTTTTATAAAATATATTAAATAACAAAAATAGTCACACGTGGACAGTACTCATTCGTTGAGATTAGTCATGTGTTGACAAAAATATAGAGTCATGTATTGAAAGAAATATAGATTCATTTGTTAAATAGAATAACGAAGTTATTGAAAAATATAAAGCCGTGTTAATTAGAGATGCGTTATTTTGACGCGAACGATATTTATCTTGATTATATTCGTTTTATAATGAATATTGAAAAGAAAATGAATTCGAATTGAATTGAATTGAAAAGAAAACGAATTCGAATTGAATTGAATTGAATTGAAAAGAAAACGAATTCGAATTGAATTGAATTGAAAAGAAATCGAATTCGAATAGAAATGAATTGAATTGAATTGAAACGAATTGAAATAGAATAAAAATCAATTTGAAACGAATTCAAATTGAATTGAAATTTGAATTGAATTGAAATGAATTTAAAACGAATTTATAAGGAAAAATTCTATTTTGATTTGAAATTGAAATGGAAGTTGAAATTGTTTTTGAAACGAATTTAAAACTATTTATAAAATTCGTTTTAAATAGAACTCGACGAAATATATATTATATATATAATATAACGGCCTGAATAGAACGCGCCGCGGTAGTTCGTAAATTTCGACCATTGATTTCGAACGGACATTACGGGAGATCCGACCGTCGGATTCTCCTAAAACAGGAACCGTTGGGTTCGTATCGAAAAGAGCTTTCGAACGAATATTAGAAATTTGAAAACTAACGGTTGGATTTGGAGATATGTCCAAATCAATTTCAGAAAAGGTCGGTGTATGTGCAGTTCGATGGCCGTTGTTGGAAATCGACTGTACGCGCCTTGATAAAATTATTAAAAATAGTAATAATTTGTGTAAAATCATAAGAAATGATTTGGGAAAAATTGGGATGAAAAACTACATATTTGAAAAGATAAAATTAGATTTTATCGAAATGAACTAGGTTTGAACTAGAATTAAAACCCAGTTATTTTTAAATAAATAAATTGGATTTGAAAAGGGGTTTTAAATAACCAGAATTTCTAATATATTTAATTGGAATTGAATTAGAATTGATTTTTGGGTTTATCGTGAACGGTGTTTTAAATAACACAAGTTCTTTAACCCAATAATAAATAGAATGTGATTTGGGTTTATCATGAACTGTGTTTTAATTGACATTAGTTCTTTGACCCAGTAAAAAGAGTTTTAGTGAATTTGTAATTAGATTGAAATGTGAATTGATAATTTAAATTATCAAATTTGGAAAATGAGCGAGAATGGAGTATTACCAGTTTTGCTCCAGGCGATAGTTAAATCTTTAATTAGATTTGAATGTGAAATGGTAATTAATTTTACTGATAACACCGTGGTGTTAGATATGGAGTATTACCAGTTTTGCTTCATAGGATGAATAGGTTGGGATTGGGAAATAAAATAAATAATTACTTCGGTGTGGTTTGCTAATCCCGACTAGTTTGGAAAACCATAATTTGGTTTGAAATGACATCCAAAGGAAGATTAAAGAATAAATTAGAAGAATTTATCTTTGATAAAATTAATGGGAACCTTTCCCTAAGGATATGAAATTTAGAAACTAGCTGTAGATTAGCTAAGAAGAATGATTTCCTGGGTATTGATCTGATGTTGGTTTCGGCCTTCGGGGTTAATATTTGGGAAATTGTTTTCTTGCTAATTTACGGTTAGTGACTAATGAATTGAAATGAGGCGTATGTTGTGTTTGTGTAATATTTGTTTATAATATACGCGGGTTGTTCGAAAAGACCGGGTTTATACCCATTCTGAATAACCGATTCGACAATATGTCGAAGATGAAGATGGTGGTTAAAGACCGGAAGTCTTCACATCGTTTGGGTGATTACTAATGATCTTGATTAGGCTGTACACCCAAGAAGAGGGAATCAGTTGGTGATCGTCCAGACGTACTTGTAGATCGATGGATATGCGAGGAAAGTGCCTCCGGTTTCGTTCAGACCCAGAACGAACTTGTAAATGGACTGTGTGTCTGACATTGGATTTTATTCTGTGTTGATTGATCTCTATTAAATATACATCTGTTTGGCGGCGGAAAATTTATTCTCTTTCTTAACGCCCTTCTCTGAGACATACGAGCTCAGAGGTTGTATATCGATGGAAATCAGTCGCATGGCATGAATTGCCTGCGTGGCACGCCTAAGTGGCAATTGATCAAGGCTTCTATTGAAAAGCAAAGTCTTGTGGTTGATGATCAAAGCACGGCCATTGTGGCGTAGCTTTGTGTATAACGTGAATTCGCGAGCCTCACACCTCGGTATGAGTTAAAAACAGGATAAGGACTGCAGGGAGAGCACGACATTTCTTTCTAGGTTTGGTGGTGTCAATGACTTACCAGCCCTGACGTTTATATAATTTTCACCTATGTGGTTGTTGGAATGAGGCTCCTCGATTTTAGGTCTATAAGGACCAGGAAACGTGTGTTCAGGAATTGCCAAACCTCAAACGTAAGAGAGGACCGGCCCTGAAGCATCCAGGGGTTACCCAGAGTGTGTAGTCCTGAGGCATTTGCTAGAGTGTCTCGAATCGGAGAGGAGCTTGCCCCTTGCCTCGACTCATGACGGAAATCCAATTTCCAATACGTGTATTTCGGTTTTATTTGTAGAGCCTAGCATGGCGACATAGTGGGATGGGGCACTTATGCCGTCTATGATTGATACTTATGATTTGAAGTTGTTTTATACATATGCACTTACAATAGTATCAAATGATTTGTTTTAAATGTATCAAGCATTCTTGGCTATTATAAGGTAAAAACCCTATCCTCCGGCTTGCGTTGCATTGTGTGATGGGACATGGGTCTTTTAATAGCTTCATTCATCGAAAAAGCATTGCGCTGTTTATTCTATGCACTCGTATTCTTGGGAGGAAACCCGTTCCGTGTTATACGACATGGTCCCTTGAATTACTCTCTTTTAAAGTAAAGTTTTAAATTACTGTTTTAGTTCTCACACCAGTCCCATGACTGACCTGGAGTTAATTGTTTTAACCTAAACTCTGGGTGACCCTATTTTCCGCACGGGCAGCTAGTAGTTTTGGTTTTGCAGATTTATATTCACAGGTTCCTGGCTTACAGCTGGAATGGTATCCGAAAAGCTCTGTATCCGTATATCTCTTTCTAGTTGTGTTTTGTATTATTTCTGCTGCGATGTATTTAAATGTAATTTATTGTAATCTCTGATATTTATCGAATGTAATTTATTCAATTATACTCTGTATATTCTTGTATCTGATGGAATTGTTGTAATAACAATGAAATGTTTTTCTGTTTGCTTTCTATTTTGTCGTGTTCTCAAGGTAATCCGGGCTTTCCTTACCGGGAAAGTTTCGAGCTATTACAATCCACAAGTGGTAAATCTCATGTGAGGGGTTTAAGTACATAAATAAAACATGTAGTGGTGCTAAGACACGAGGTTAAGTCAACTTATGGTTGAAGTCTGCCCGGAGCTACCCGACAAATCCAACATCCACAAGTGTAGGCTTAATGTGGGATGTCTAGTGCATAAATATATACAAATATATATATATATATATATATATATATATATGAATTAATGTAAATAGAAGGACTGATATATAGCATTAATTATAATTAATGAAATTAAATGGAATTGAATGAAAGATACAATAGCAAAAGGATTGGAATAAATGGGTAATAATAATAACCTATTATAAATAAATTACAATAATGAGAATGTTACATAATAGGTAGGCTTGTCCTAGGGGCAAATGGAAATTATAACTTAGGTTTTAATAAGGGAATGGAATAACTTATGTAAGGAAATAAGTTATACTTAATTATTAATCAAGAACAAAAATCTGAAATCTACAGACAAGGACAACATAAGTTATATTTATGGGAAGAGAAACTTGTTAGTGACCTTAGTTAAGAGAACTAAGTTAATAAGTAAACAACGATAAGTTGTGGTGGCAGTATGAGATTGAATTATGATTAAATAAGAGAGAATGAGGCAAACATATGAAATAAATTATATTTAATCATAAATAATGACTGACATGTTAAGCAGAAAACATGTGAATTGAGAAATACTTAATTACATATTAAGTAGAACATGTTATGGTAACTTTGGAATTAAACAAGAATATAAAGGGATTGTGGATTACAAACCTTGGGCTACAATCTAGGAAATAACATGTTGTGGGCTTATTAATAACCTTAAATGGGTTAAGTTATATGACTGAAACTAATAAGCAAGAGAAACCTGGTCACTTGAATAAGAAGTCAATGTGAATAGGAATAACCATACTAATTGGAAACATGGTAAGCAAGCGCATAAAAGAATGTTTAGACATAGGGTCTAATGACACAATCTGTAACGATACGGATTTCGCTTGGACCTAATCGATTGCTAAATCGACCAAGACCGTTCAAAACCCGCATATGCTAACTCTGGGCATACAACACATCAGAACAAATAACAGAAGACTTTTGTAAACATCATAATAATGTTACATCAGAGTACAAAATATATCAGAGTATATTGAAATATAATATAGCGGAAGATTAATTTATAATAAATGTAATACAATGCAGCGGAAACAAATAAAATAACACAGTGGAAGACCATCAATACTCTGGACATAGCTTTTCGCTTTGATCTAGAATCCTGCTAAATGAAACAATCTGCAAAACAAACCACTCGACTACCCGTGTGGAAAATAGGGGCACCCGAGTTTGCAAGGGAAAAGCAAACTATGAGTAAGTCATGGGACTAATGTGAGAAACTGTACAGTTAAAATTAACTTATATAAATGATAAAGCAAATCACAGGACCACGCCGCTAATGCGGAACAGGTTAATCCCCATGAATGCTAGTGTATAAACAACAATCAGTCATAGAGTTATGGATCTACTATGCATCAATCAACATGCAATATCCCAGTCACCCATTTAGATTAATCACTACACTTAGATTTTCCAAAATCCAATTCAATTTACAGAAATTATTCCTTCGGACTTTATTTCCCGATTTCCTATTTCAAATAATTTGAAATACATATCTAGATTTTATATCAAAGTAGATTTCACTTCGGGATCTCAAATCAAATCATTTAGAAATATGAATTCCAAAACAAATTCGTACAAACAAGTATGCAACCAAATATCGGGATCCCCTCAGATAAGGAAAAGGGGCACGTACCTAGGCAACTCGATATATATAATTATATATATATATATGCACCTCCCATACATGGAGCAGGCTACACACTAACCACTCACCCTAAGGCACTGGATCCCTCCCATACTTTTAGTAGAACAGGTTACCAAATCTTTAGCCATATACCAAATCATTTCATATCCCGAAGTAGGGAAAATCATTTCACAACATAATCATAAGTATAATCAAATCTATAGTACTTCACATCAGCATTTCACATATATGATCAGTCACTATTAATCACATAACCTTTGAGCTCGTACGTCTCAAAGAAGGGTGTTAAGAAAGAGAATAAATTCTCCGCCACCAAACATATACATCATTAATAGCAACTAATCGAATATGTGATGAACTACAATGTAAAACCATAATACAATTCCAAATCATTTCGATATCATCGGGTTTTAGCCCTCGAAATCCTTTCTGTTTTATAAAACATATTTATAAAACATTCCCTATCCAAAATCGGGAATACATTCTTTTCACTTAAGAATAATATCATTTCAAAATCATTCATTAAATTTGAAATGAACACAACAACATAGCTACACATCTCATAGTCAAATCGTGAAGTGTTTCACAAGATGTTAGCATACCAGTATTTCTACCCAACCCAATGCTAAATGTAAAAGCATATCTTGCTCATAAACTGGTCGAGCACAATCCAAACAATCAATCACAATCATGAATATCAACAACCAAGTAAATTTGGTTAATCACATCACGTGTTTTGGTAAATTCAATTACCATTTATTCATTCACAATCTATTTAAAGATTTATTTGCACTCCAATTAGTTTTAAATCCCAAAAATCATTTCTTATTGATTGTTCAACTTTCTGGAAATTAATCATGCTTTTACTCGGGTTAAAGAACTGATGTCATTTAAAAAAGGTTCACGACAAACCCGAAATCCAATTTGATATCAAATATAAGGCTATGAATAGAAATTATACCAGCTTGTAATCAACATCAAATTCTGAAACCAACAAATATCATATTGGAATAACGACATATATATCTTCCAAACTCCTCAACAAAATCCATATAATCACGGAATTCTATTTCGAAATATTCCGAAGATTATTTCCATTCAAATCCATTCCAATTTATTTATTGGAAATTCCTGGTTATTTTAAAACCCTTTTCACATCCAATTTATTTATTTAAAAATATTGGATTATAATTCTAGTTAATAACTAGTACATTTCGATAAAAATATATTTTTATCTTCAAAAAAGTGGAATTTTTCATTCCAATTCTTTTCAAATCATTTATTTGGAAAATCCTGGTTATTTTAAAGCCCGTACAGTCGATTTCCATAAACGATCATCGAACTGCACTTACATCGACCTTTTCCAAATTTGATTTGGACATAATTCCAAATCCAACCATTAGATTTCAAATTTCTTATATTCGTTGGAAAGCTCTTTTTGATACGAACCCAACGGTTTCGGATTTAGGAGAATCCGATGGTCGGATCTCCCGTAATATCCATTCGAAGTCAATCGTCGAAATTCGCGAACTGCCGCAGCGCGGCGCGTTCTATTTAGGCCATTATATAAAATGCATATATATTACATATATTTCATCGATTTCCATTTAAAACGTATTTTTTAAATCATTTTAAATTTGTTTTCAAAACAATTTCAACTTCATTTTCAATTTTATATCAAAATTGAATATTCCATATACATGATAATTTCATACAGTGTATATATATATGTTAAAAATTATATTTTTAATGATCCAATATTTATTTCATTTCATGACCATTTCATGTATCCCATATATATAATTCATACAACGCATGTATATGTTAAAAATTATTTTTGTAACTAACAAATATTTTGCACACGACATATATATATATATATATATATATATTACACATCGCATATATATATATATATATTATTTTCTCATCGTATATATATAATTCATTCACATCGTATATATATATATAATTCATTCACATCGTATATATGTAATTCATTCACATTATATATATAATTCATTCACATCGTATATATATATTCCATTCACATCGTATATATATGTTCCATTCACATCGTATATATATGTTCCATTCACATCGTATAGATTTAATTCATATATATATATACACACACACACAACAATATCAATACATGACAATCACAATCAATTTCTACATCAAAATAAAATCAAACAAGTCGCCCATGGTCTGTGGACGACGAGGAACAGTTCATATGTGCAGTTGCAAAATAATTTAAATAACTGTACAAAAATAATAGAGAGAAAGTCTCACATTGGTTCTTTTATTTCTGAATTTCACCATCGTTCGGGTCTGAATTTATCTAAAATTCTAGCGTGTTCCAAATGGAACCCGGTCAGTTTTGTTGCGAAGCTCTCGGCTCCACGATCGCAACAGATCCAGTTTTGCATGATTTAGACCTTGCATAAGGAAATTACCACGTTAAATACCTTGGGTAATTAAACGAGTTGATTAATTTAAATTAGCGACAAAAAAAGTTACCCTCACTATCTCCTTCTTTCCCGTAACTCTCTGAACCCCGTAAATCACAGGCCGCTGTTTCCTTATTCCTAGGGCATGGAACCATCGTCGCCTCGATCAACTTGGACGCCATCAACACGTGCCACGACGACCGGCTTGGAGGCGCCTACGTCCTCCCTAATTGCATCGAACTCGCCGACTTTAGGCGCCCCAAAAAGCAATCCAAAACCCGGTAATTTGAGCAACAAATTCGAGAAATCCGCCAACCCTTCAACGATCACCACCGTTGGCCTGAGAAAGCCCAGCGAGCTCTTCGATTTGCTTCGAGAATCGTTGAAATTGGTTACGCGGATGAAGAGAAATTGAGGGAGAACGCAAGAGCGATTTCCGCTCTTGATTTTTGGTGTGGCGGCGGATTATGATAAGGAAACTAGGGTTTATGGTTTTTAATATATATATATATATATATATTAATAATTATTTATTTTGAAAAATACTTGTTTGTTAATACGAACTCCAATCCAAGCTTTTACTTGGGTTAAAGAACTAATGTCATTTAAACACGGTTCACGACAAACCCAAAATCCAATTTGATATCAAATACAAGGCTCTAAATTGAAATTATACCGGCTTATATTCAATATCAAATTCTGAAACCAACAAATATCGTATTGGAATAATGATATATATATCTTCCAAACTCCTCAACAAAATCCGTACAATCACGGAATTCAATATCGAAATATTTCGAAGATTATTTCCATTCAAATCCATTCCAATTTATTTATTGGAAAATCCTGGTTATTTTAAAACCCTTTTCACATCCAATTTATTTATTTGAAAATATTGGATTATAATTCTAGTTAATAACTAGTTCATTTTGATAAAAATATATTTTTATCTTCACAAATGTGGAATTTTTCATTCCTATTCTTTCCAAATAATTCATTATGATTTTACACAAATCATTGGTATTTTTAATAATTTTATCAATTCCCGTACAGTCGATTTCCATTAACGGTCATCGAACTACACTTACATCGACCTTTTCCAAATTTGATTTGGACATAATTCCAAATCCAACTGTCAGATTTCAAATTTCTTATATTCATTGGAAAGTTCTTTTTGATACGAACCCAACGGCTCCGGTTTTAGGAGAATCCGACGGCCGGATCTTCCGTAATGTCCGTTCGAAGTCATTGGTCGAAATTCGCGAACTGCCGCGGCACGGCGCGTTCAGTTCAGGCCATTATATATAATATATATAATATATATTATATATATTTTGTTGATTTCCATTTAAAACTTATTTTATAAATCATTTTAAATTCGTTTTCAAAATGATTTCAACTTCATTTTCAATTTTATATCAAAATTGAATATTCCCTATACATGATAATTTCATACAGTGTATATATATATGTTAAAAATTATATTTTTAATGATCTAATATTTATTTCATTTCATGTATCCTATATATATAATTCTTACAATGCATGTATATGTTAAAAATTATATTTGTAACTAACAAATATTTTGCACACCGCATATGTATACATATATATATGTATGTATATTACACATCACATATATATATATATATTATTTTCTCATCGTATATATATATATATATATATATATATATATATAATTCATTAACATCGTATATATATATATATATATACACATATATATATAATTCATTCACATCCTATATATATAATTCATTCTCATCGTATATATATGCTCCATTCACATCGTATATATATGTTCCATTTACATCATATATACAAGTTCCATTCACATCGTATATATATGTTCCATTCACATCGTATATATATATAGTTCATATATATATATATATATAATATACAACAATATCAATACATGACAATCACAATCAATTTCTACATCACAATATAATCAAACAAGTCGTCCATGGTCTGTGGACGACGGGGAGCAATTCATATGTGCAGTTACAAAATAATTTAAATAACTGTACAAAAATAATAGTGAGAAATTCTCACATTGTTTCTTTTATTTCTGAATTTCACCGCCGTTCGGGTCTGAATTTGCCTAAAATTCTAGCATGCTCCAAATTGAACCCGGTCAGTTTTGTTGTGAAGCTCTCGGCTCCATGATCGCAGCGGATCCAGTTTCGCGTGATTTAGACCTCGTATGAGAAAGTTACCGCGTTAAATATCTTAGGTAATTGAATGAGTTAATTAATTTAAATTAGCGACGAAAAAAAACGTTACCCTTTCTATCTCCTTCTTTCCCATAACTATCTGAATTCCGTAAATCACAAGTCGTTGTTTCTTCATTTCTAGGGCATGGAACCATCGCCGCCTCGATCAACTTGAACGCCATCAACACGTGCCATGGCGACTGGCTTGGAGGCGCCTCTGTCCTCCCCCAATTTCCGTCAAACTCGCCGGCTTTAGGTGCCCCCAAAATCCCTCCAAAACCCGCCACTTTGAGCAACAAATTCGAGAAATCCGCCAACCCTTCAACGATCACCACCGTTGGCCTGAGAGAGCCTAGCGAGCTGTTCGATTTGCTTCGAGAATCGTTGAAATTGGTTGCACGGATGAAGAGAAATCGAGGGAGAACGCAATGAGCAATTTCTGCTCTTGATTTTGAGCGTGGCGATAGATTACGACAAGGAAACTATGTTTTTCTGGTTTTTAATATATATATATATATTAATAATTATTTAATTTGAAAAATACTTGTTTGTTAATACGAACTCCAATCCAAGCCCGATGACTGTCGTCCCCAGCTAAATACCCCCATTCCGAACACAATTGGATATGTTTCATAGGCCAATTCGACTGTTATAATCAGTTTTCCTTTTAATTAAAATATAGATCATTATGTATTCAATTTAAATGTACATTTTAATTTACCGGGGCCACCTACTGACTCTAAAAATTCCAGAAAAATAAATCTGGCTATGTTTTGACGATACTGTAACGACCCAGAAAATCTGAACCAATTAATTTTTTTTAAATTGGCTAAAATAGTGAATTTAAAATATTTAAAATAAATATTTTAACTAATAACAACGAAAAGTGAGTTTGAATCGACGTTTGAAAATAAATATAATTAATTCTAATTATAAACAAGGCCGGAAATGGCGCGGTAGTTTCAAAATTTGAATTCAAAGTTTGACTGACTGTACCGGGTGCAAAACAAAACGGATTTGAGTGAAACCAAAAATATTTAAATCTGTTAGTGAACATCTTTCTAACGAATCTGAAAAATCAAAGTTTCATAGCAGGAGGAAAAAGTTATGGCCAAACGAATTTTCAGAAAGGTCGCTATAGAGTTTATATAGCCCGTGAAAATGGCCATTTTGCAAACGACCTCAAAATTCGACGAAACCACTTTTGTTGGATCCAGGATGTTAAATTATTGCTAGGTTTCAAATTTCATAATTTTTAAAGCTAGTATGTGAGCGTGGAAAAGGAAAATGTGTTTGGTCGATTTCTATTAAATTGGATCAACCAGAAAAGGGCCATTTTTCAAACGGTCTCAGAATTCGACGAAACTAGTTTTTTTGGGACCGTATCATCAAAACATAGCTAGATTTATTTTTCGGGAATTTTTAGAATCAGTATGTGGCCCCGACAAATTGAAATGTACATTCAAATCAAATATTGAATGTTTTAATTTTAATTTGAAGGAAAACTGACTGAAACAGTCGAATGGGCCTACGAAACATATCCCATTGTGTTCGGAATGGGGGTATTTATCTAGGGGCGATAGTCGTTGTGTTTGGATTGGTGTTCGTGTGTGACAAGGGGTATTTTTGAGAATTTAAAAATTATAAAATAAAATAAAAAATTTCTATTGGCCATCATTTGTTCTCTCTCCCCGATATCATCCAGAACGACGGCGGAAACCCTTCCAATGCTTCCCTCCTTGATCTCTCCTTCCATACTCAGTAAAAACCCATCCTCCAGTTGAAGATTTTGAAGAGCTCGAGACGAGCTTCAAATCCATACCAGGATTGGATTTTTTTGTGGAGTTTTCATGGAGATACGGGTCTCAAAAGTCGAGCCCTTTGAATCGCCGCCGCGGCCACGTCTGGCCACCGAACTGGGGCCCACTTCCGGCGAGCAGGCGCCTCACCTTCCCCTTCGACTTTGTGCAACCCGATCCCCGTATCGATCAACGGATTTGCTGAAAATTTGAAACCTAGTTTCGAACCATTCAACTGAGGTACGGCCTATTTTAATTTCAACTATATTATAGCACTTTAAAGCGCTACGGTTTTTGATTTCACTGTAAAAATCATATCTTTTTCGTTTCTTAAATACGTTAAGTGAAACAAGAGACCGTGGACTTGTGTGGACGTTTTCTACATTCTAGAAGAGACCGCATATTTTTCTGAGCCTTTTGTTATTTTTGGTGGAGCGGAACCCAATGTTAGATTTCTAAATTATAAACGATATGGAAAACGACGATGTATAAATTATATAGTCGATGCATGAGTTGTATAAGCGTTGTACACCTCTTGTATAAGTGTAGTATAAGTTGAACGTTCGATATATAAGTTATATATGCGTTAAAAAAAATTATATATGTGTTGAAATAGAAGTGAAATTCTTATATATATATATATATACACACACACACTGTAACGTCCCGCCCTTTTTACCATTTCAAATTGGTGGTTAAACCAACTTAAAATGCTCAAAATGACGGAGCGTACTTAGCTTACCGAGTTTCAACACAGAATTTACACAGAAACACAGAATAAATATATAACATAGTATTGAACAGCAAAATAAACTTTACTATATAACCAGAATTTTTTTTTTTATATATAATATTTTATATACAGCGGAATATTGAAAACATGCTTTGAATATAACAAAAATAATTTACTGTTTTGAAATCTTCAGAGTGCTCCTTCTTCTGAAATCCCCAGTCATTGCCAATCTTTGAATCCTAAGCTGTGATCTTTAAATAACTGTACTGCTCGGGTCTGACTCGAGCATTCCATGCAAAAACATAAAAATACTCGAGTCAGGATTAATCATAGTTCAAATAAAATAATTTCAATAGAAATTGACATATAATAGTTAATCCTAACATAGATGTTATATAAACAGATGGTCATATCAGTTTTATCTTTATTCGTTGATCGGTCACGAGAGCTTGCGAGTGTACACGTATATTTATATATGTGTACACCGCCTCAGCATCCCGAACTGAATAGGAGATTATAGTTCATGTGGCTTCAGGAGCTTGCAGATACACATGCGTGTATATATACACACACGTGTATTGCCTCAGCATCCCAAAATCCAATATGAGGTGATAACATATATGTGCAAATAACGGTTCAGTCTTAATGGAAGTTCCAAATGTTCAAGTTACCATGGTCAGCAAAGTAAAAGGGCATAGAAATTTTGCAATTATATTTAAGTTACAACTTTCAATTATATGAACCCGAACAGCGGGATGAAAATCAGTGTGACGCAAAGGTGTAAGGGTAGGTGAAACCTGTTAAATATGAAAATCAGTACAACTTTCACAACCCAGGCTGTCACCATTCATAGTTAACATAATTGTATTTTTTCCCCTTTTTCTTTTTTTTTATATATGATAAACAATACTGACTAAATTTGGGTTCCACAAAATGTAAGGGTAGTACCTATGTATGTCAATTTAATTTCCAAGTGATTACAGACGCATGTGGGTATATACGCATACAAAAATAATGTGTATACTTCCACAACTTTTCAGAACAAGCATATCACAAAGTAAAGAAGATAAAGCAATATATATGATATGAAATTTACTACAACCGACGTATATTAAGTGGTGCAGCTATGCAATGTACCAGTTCAACAGTAAAGCTAAAATGAAATTATAAGCATAGCAAATGCATGAGTCATATTAACCACCCTGCACAAGGAAATTTTGCAATAGCAATTCAACATGATGAGAACAACAAGAGCATATTTCATTGGAAATACAAAGTGCTATTCAGAGAAACATGTGTCACCTACCCAAACCGTAAGTAATGCAACCCAAAAGCTAACAAGCGAGCTTACAATGCCCATAGGAGACGTGGCAATAACAGCACATGTCATTGGACAGTGTAATACAACACAAGAAAAAGGATGGATGTTTTTGGAACAAAATACAAAAATACATGTACCTAGAATGGAAGTATACTTATATAGATTTACTAACAGCAACATGCCAAGAAGCAAAAATTGACCCAAGGATGCTTAAAGATTAAACCAAATGATTCCTATGCAACAACAGAAAGAAAATGTGGATCTTTTCTTTTTTAAATCGAAGTTAGCATCATGTTACAACAATAGAAAAAAAAAACATATATTGCACATTTAACTAGAAAAAACAAAAGCAATGATGCGGCAAGAACTATGCTTTCGAACTATGTGTGCCTGAATTGCATTATATACATAATATGCATAATCCACAAACAGCAGTGCAAATATGTAACTCTAGTGTATGCTAAAAATTACATTAGCAAAGCCTGTTACAGGGTTAAGGGTAGATAATAGAGGTGCTGTAGTGAATGTCATGGGTTCAACAACTTAATCATAGACCGATTTAAACCCACCAGGACTTCTATTTGTAATAGTATATGTGGTTGGTAATCATTTCTTAACTCTATATCCGGGATTAACAAAAATTACTATGTTCTTAACTTACCTGCCTCAGTAACCTCATTCTTTACAACAGGTACATGAAGCTTACTGTTAAATACCAAGGTGTTTCATTTTCAAACTGATCCTACTATTTGCAATAGCACTCCATTTGTTATTTTGAAATATGAATTATACCCAGAAATTTAATTTCTTTATACATCCATGGACTCATAAATGCTTAATATGATTTCCTATTCGATACTTAAATTCGAGACATTAATGTGAACATCCTATTCTCCAGTTCATTAATGCAAACAACAACCCAAATACAGTATGAATTCCGTTCAAGATGGACGATAAAAAGGGTCTATGTCTTAACGCATGTACCGACTTTGAACTGGTTAACATGCCATAGCAAATAATCATGCTAGCAGTGGTTAAACAGGTTGAGCAGTAAAAAGTGTCAACGCACAGCAAGGCGGCAAACATGGCCACTCATTCCTTCTACAATTGAGTAATCGCAAGGGAACGACACCAAGAAATACGACATCCAACACAACAATCCAGCAAAATCACAGAAATACACAACCATGAACCAAATTCGAACAAGGGAATTTATCAGTCAAGCTTAAACTATTTTACTCAGTTTAAGCTGAAATTAATCACTTGAAATATGATTAATCGCGAGTGAGATAACTCACCTTAAACCGCATGACAAATCAGAGCGGTGGAGGTTTGACCTTCGATCTGGTAAAGGCCGCGACTTGGACCGAGACGAAGCTTCGATAGACGGCGGTGGCTTTGACAAAGGTTGGTGAAATTGTACTGTTCTCTGGCTTCGACATGAACACGAAATACGTCGCTGGACTTCAATCGATGGGGTGAGAATAGTGGCTCGGCGAACGATGGAGAAAGGATGCGATTTTGCTTTGGATTTGGGGACGTCGATTTCGATTAGGGTTCGGCCATTAAAGAGGGTTTCTTGATTTAAAAGGAAACGACTGATTTTTTTGCTGAAGGAAAGGTTAGACAAGGGAGTGATTTATAGGAAGGAACCCGTGGGAAAGAAGGCATCAGTAGTGTGGTGGCCAAGTAACCGTGGGAGCCAAGAAAAGAAAAGCAGTTTACTGAGGACGCTAACACTCAGGAAGGCACATATAGGGGAGAGGTTTTTAAATTCAATATGTATGCTGGTTCATGGTTACATTGTGTCTGCCGCCAAAACAAATTTCATTCAGCTCCAAATATTTTAACGAATAAAATTTTCAATTCCATTAACGTTGTTATTGTTTATTTTATATTCAACCATATATATTTCAAATTGAATTCCAAACCCAATTCGAAAATTCAATCTAAATATTTTTTTTTTAAAAAAAATAAAATTTTCGACTCCAGACCACCCATTCTGAAATAAAAATTTAAATTTTAAAGTCATACACAAACCATATATCAAATTTTAAATTTTAACCTAGATATCAATATAAAAATTGATTATTAATAGTTAAATCTTTAATAAACCTCATATCCCAGTTGTCGAAATTTCCGGGTCGTTACATTCTTCCCCCCTTTAAAACTTTTCGTCCTCGAAAAGGAGAAATCGTTAGAGTTATTCCAACGCACGCTTCAAATTCCCATATTCGTGGGTAATTTCTCCACAACTTATTTAAATATCGATACTTAAATTATCGATCTTCTTTGTTTAGTCATCATACTCAAATAACTCGGAAAAATCAATTTCTTCCCAAATTAATCCCTTCTCCCAATATTTTACTTATCCATCGTTTCACAAGTTCAACCACATCTCCATATATTCAGTCTATTAATCTTCTCCTCGTTGAAGAGTGTGATTATCATTTTCCTTTCAAGTCACAAATTTCCGACTTGAAAATATCCAAAATCTAAAATATTTGTATTATTACAAAATTCTCTTTCTTAACTTATTATATTATTGTTTCGAAAATACTTGATAACTCGAAGTTTGACAAGTCTATTGTCGTTCTTACAGATGTTAGGCATACGCTGACCAGGCGCACAACTAAAATCTGCAAGTACTAAATATTCTTGCTTCAACTCACAAGTGAAAATATTTCAAAAATTCCTTTCAAAACAGATACGGAAAGTACCAATGTGATGTTGATATATTGATTGTTCATGAATCGCAGATACACAATGGTTTCGTCTGGATCCCCCAGAAAACATCCGTATCTGTAGGAAATCACTTCCCTGCGAATTTCGTCATGGACAAATCAACGGAAAATACTTAAGAATCAAAATACGATCTGAGGTCATTGAGCGTTGGTTGCCCTCTCTCAGGATCACGAAATCAAATCATCCAATTATGAAGATGAATCAAGTCACGAGGACAAAACAAGTCACAAAGACAACTCAGGTCACGAAGACCAATCAAGTCACGAAGACTAACTGCTGCATCAAACAGGTGGTTCACTATCACTAAGATATCTCAAATACTGTGGACCGCAGGTACACAATGGTTACGCCTGGGTCCCCCAGGAAACATCCATACCCGTAAGCTTTCACAGCTCTGCGGATTACGCCCTTCTAATTCGACTGTAGATCGCAGCAGTCACAATGGTTACGCTTGGTTCCCCCAAGAAACATCCGTCCGTCGTAGGCTATCTGCAGCCCTGCGAATTTCGCTACACGGTCGAATTCCAACGACTCTAGATCGCAGCGATCACAATGGTTACACCTGATTCCCTCAAGAAACATCCGACCGCCGTAGGCTATCTGCAGCCCTGCGAATTACGCTAGCAGTCGTGCTAAATGGCAACTCATGAGTTTTATGTCCGGACAACCTACTACCACCAGCAGCACTGCAGATTGCGCTATCTGCAGTCCTTTTACATAAGCTCGAAATTCAAAGAAGAAGGATGGTACTTTCCTTATCTTTACTTTGAAAAACATACTATACTATATACATATAGTATTTTATTTCATATTCCTCAAAAATCATACTTTTGTCAACTCATAAGATTTTTTCCCAAATCATATTTCAAACACCTCGTCTTATATAAATTCCGTTATATAAGATTTTATCTAAATCGATTACCTTTCAAATCAATAGTTCTCGACTTCGCTATATTTTTATGCATTTCTCATATAAGTTCTGAAAATTTCTATATCCACTATCTCACATCGAGCATCCTCAAATCTCTATTCAATTTCAGTTTTGATCTCTTATCCAATTCAGATACCTAATATTTCCTTTAACTCGAATTTATGAATCTATTTGTTATAACCAATTCTTCTTCCAAACCTCTAATCAAAATTTCATCACTTCAGTCACAACTTTATTCTCTCAAAATTCCATTTTTTTTTTCAAATTTTTTTTTTTCTTCATGCATTATCCCTTCTTCACATTCATACTTCGGCCATCAATTAGCAAGCGAACAATTACCTAAGTATCAACCCCAAGGCCGAACCCAACATCAGATCAACACTCAGGAAATTATTCACTTAACTAACCTCCAGTCATTTTCTAAATTCCTTAATTCCACTTCTTAATCCCTTATCAAATCATTTATTACAAAATACACGAATTTAGTTTACGAATCTATTTTTATGAAAACCTTTGATTGTAACGATATCATTATAATTCTTACATAGAAATATTTCACTTTCACGATTTCAAATAACATCATGAGATTAAACCAACAGTAGAAATTTCATAGAGTTCATATTTTTTTTTTTTTTTTAACCCTTCTATTTTACATACTTTTGATCTATTCAAAACACATACATATGAGATTTAGGATTACAAATAATAGTATTACAAAACAGAGCCAACTTGGTTAGAATCCCTAATCTTGATGATTGTCTGCTTTTCGATCGATGATCCACAACTTTACGTAAGCTTCTTTCACGATATTCATTTTGCTGAAGTCTCTACAAAAGGGTTTGTACATTCCTCATCCACATGACCCCACTTCTTACAGTTCTTACAATAATACGAGATGGAGCCATTTTTATCTATATACTGCACAGTTTTCTCTCTAGCGGAGCGCAATATTGTCTGTCTTCCTTGTTGTCTCTCGGAACAATTTCGAGCTATATGTCCAACTTGCTTACAATGATAGCAAGTGATTGGTTCATCAGACGTCTCAGCAATGGCAGGCTTCTTCTTCCTCACTTTGAGACACCGACTGGGAAAATGTCCCTTCTCTCGACATTTAAAACAAAAAATATTGGATCGGTAAATTTTTCCTTCTTTCTTCTTTCCCTTGTCTCTCTCTCCGCACGTAGCCGCATAATGTCCCTTTTTCTGACATTTGTAACAAATGACATTGTCATAGGGCCCCGCTGTCTGTTTTTCCTTAATTCTCTTCTCGTATTCCATCATTACTTCTTCCTTTCTTTTACGTTCTGCCGCTCTTCGTTCTCGACGTGCGGCTTTTTGCTCTTCAGTCCTCACCATTCTGATTTTTCAGAACTCGTTAGTCCCTCACGGTTTTCTGGAAAACATATCCAATTATCATATTCATATTTTTACAATTTTACGAAATCTCTTATTATTATTGGGAAAACATTTCAATATATTTGCAAATCTTCATTTTCTGACGAAAATGTACTTTATCCTCTTGAAAACATTTCTAATTGTTCTATTCATTTTCTCCATTCTTAAAAATCATTTATTGTCACCGGAAAATATTTCCATATATTCACAAAGCTTTATTTTCTATCGAGAATATGCTTTATTCTTGCAACATCTCTAAATTTGTTAGTTTGATTTAAACAAATGTTAAATAAAACATCGTCATCTCTTCACTTAACCCTTTTTTATTTGTTTTTTCATCAACTTACATTCTTAACAAAATTCATTGTTTCTTCTTTGAAATGATTCCAAATTTCCTTTTCCTATTCAAATTGAATTCTCATTTATAATCAACTTCAGTTATCTTTGATTTCTAAAATTCACGCTTAACGAAATTAATTCGTTGATTCTCTCCTATCTATCCTAGATACCATCCGATGATGGATTCTAGATTCAAATCCTAAGGGAACTTATTGCAGAATAATTCTCGCAAACCTGGATTCGAAGACTTCTGAAGACTGGGGATTCCGAACAAAATTTTAAATCTCAAAATAAATTTTTATTTCCGCTGTATTAATTTCAAAACACTAGTTTCAAAATACTTGATATTTCAAAATAAATATTTTTTTCCAAAATCGCTTTATTTTCAAGATCCGTTTTTAAACTCAATAAGCTAAGTTTTGAATAAACCTGGCTCCGATACCACTTGTAACGTCCCGCCCTTTTTACCATTTCAAATTGGTGGTTAAACCAACTTAAAATGCTCAAAATGACGGAGCATACTTAGCTTACCGAGTTTCAACACAGAATTTACACAGAAACACAGAATAAATATATAACATAGTATTGAACAGCAAAATAAACTTTACTATATAACCAGAAATTTTTTTTTATATATAATATTTTATATACAGCGGAATATTGAAAACATGCTTTGAATATAACAAAAATAATTTACTGTTTTGAAATCTTCAGAGTGCGCCTTCTTCTGAAATCCCCAGTCATTGCCAATCTTTGAATCCTAAGCTGTGATCTTTAAATAACTGTACTGCTCGGGTCTGACTCGAGCATTCCATGCAAAAACATAAAAATACTCGAGTCAGGATTAATCATAGTTCAAATAAAATAATTTCAATAGAAACTGACATATAATAGTTAATCCTAACATAGATGTTATATAAACAGATGGTCATATCAGTTTTATCTTTATTCGTTGATCGGTCACGAGAGCTTGCGAGTGTACACGTATATTTATATATGTGTACACCGCCTCAGCATCCCGAACTGAATAGGAGATTATAGTTCATGTGGCTTCAGGAGCTTGCAGATACACATGCGTGTATATATACACACACGTGTATTGCCTCAGCATCCCAAAATCCAATATGAGGTGATAACATATATGTGCAAATAACGGTTCAGTCTTAATGGAAGTTCCAAATGTTCAAGTTACCATGGTCAGCAAAGTAAAAGGGCATAGAAATTTTGCAATTATATTTAAGTTACAACTTTCAATTATATGAACCCGAACAGCGGGATGAAAATCAGTGTGACGCAAAGGTGTAAGGGTAGGTGAAACCTGTTAAATATGAAAATCAGTACAACTTTCACAACCCAGGCTGTCACCATTCATAGTTAACATAATTGTATTTTTTCCCCTTTTTCTTTTTTTTTATATATGATAAACAATACTGACTAAATTTGGGTTCCACAAAATGTAAGGGTAGTACCTATGTATGTCAATTTAATTTCCAAGTGATTACAGACGCATGTGGGTATATACGCATACAAAAATAATGTGTATACTTCCACAACTTTTCAGAACAAGCATATCACAAAGTAAAGAAGATAAAGCAATATATATGATATGAAATTTACTACAACCGACGTATATTAAGTGGTGCAGCTATGCAATGTACCAGTTCAACAGTAAAGCTAAAATGAAATTATAAGCATAGCAAATGCATGAGTCATATTAACCACCCTGCACAAGGAAATTTTGCAATAGCAATTCAACATGATGAGAACAACAAGAGCATATTTCATTGGAAATACAAAGTGCTATTCAGAGAAACATGTGTCACCTACCCAAACCGTAAGTAATGCAACCCAAAAGCTAACAAGCGAGCTTACAATGCCCATAGGAGACGTGGCAATAACAGCACATGTCATTGGACAGTGTAATACAACACAAGAAAAAGGATGGATGTTTTTGGAACAAAATACAAAAATACATGTACCTAGAATGGAAGTATACTTATATAGATTTACTAACAGCAACATGCCAAGAAGCAAAAATTGACCCAAGGATGCTTAAAGATTAAACCAAATGATTCCTATGCAACAACAGAAAGAAAATGTGGATCTTTTCTTTTTTAAATCGAAGTTAGCATCATGTTACAACAATAGAAAAAAAAAACATATATTGCACATTTAACTAGAAAAAACAAAAGCAATGATGCGGCAAGAACTATGCTTTCGAACTATGTGTGCCTGAATTGCATTATATACATAATATGCATAATCCACAAACAGCAGTGCAAATATGTAACTCTAGTGTATGCTAAAAATTACATTAGCAAAGCCTGTTACAGGGTTAAGGGTAGATAATAGAGGTGCTGTAGTGAATGTCATGGGTTCAACAACTTAATCATAGACCGATTTAAACCCACCAGGACTTCTATTTGTAATAGTATATGTGGTTGGTAATCATTTCTTAACTCTATATCCGGGATTAACAAAAATTACTATGTTCTTAACTTACCTGCCTCAGTAACCTCATTCTTTACAACAGGTACATGAAGCTTACTGTTAAATACCAAGGTGTTTCATTTTCAAACTGATCCTACTATTTGCAATAGCACTCCATTTGTTATTTTGAAATATGAATTATACCCGGAAATTTAATTTCTTTATACATCCATGGACTCATAAATGCTTAATATGATTTCCTATTCGATACTTAAATTCGAGACATTAATGTGAACATCCTATTCTCCAGTTCATTAATGCAAACAACAACCCAAATACAGTATGAATTCCGTTCAAGATGGACGATAAAAAGGGTCTATGTCTTAACGCATGTACCGACTTTGAACTGGTTAACATGCCATAGCAAATAATCATGCTAGCAGTGGTTAAACAGGTTGAGCAGTAAAAAGTGTCAACGCACAGCAAGGCGGCAAACATGGCCACTCATTCCTTCTACAATTGAGTAATCGCAAGGGAACGACACCAAGAAATACGACATCCAACACAACAATCCAGCAAAATCACAGAAATACACAACCATGAACCAAATTCGAACAAGGGAATTTATCAGTCAAGCTTAAACTATTTTACTCAGTTTAAGCTGAAATTAATCACTTGAAATATGATTAATCGCGAGTGAGATAACTCACCTTAAACCGCATGACAAATCAGAGCGGTGGAGGTTTGACCTTCGATCTGGTAAAGGCCGCGACTTGGACCGAGACGAAGCTTCGATAGACGGCGGTGGCTTTGACAAAGGTTGGTGAAATTGTACTGTTCTCTGGCTTCGACGTGAACACGAAATACGTCGCTGGACTTCAATCGATGGGGTGAGAATAGTGGCTCGGCGAACGATGGAGAAAGGATGCGATTTTGCTTTGGATTTGGGGACGTCGATTTCGATTAGGGTTCGGCCATTAAAGAGGGTTTCTTGATTTAAAAGGGAACGACTGATTTTTTTGCTGAAGGAAAGGTTAGACAAGGGAGTGATTTATAGGAAGGAACCCGTGGGAAAGAAGGCATCAGTAGTGTGGTGGCCAAGTAACCGTGGGAGCCAAGAAAAGAAAAGCAGTTTACTGAGGACGCTAACACTCAGGAAGGCACATATAGGGGAGAGGATTTTAAATTCAATATGTATGCTGGTTCATGGTTACATTGTGTCTGCCGCCAAAACAAATTTCATTCAGCTCCAAATATTTTAACGAATAAAATTTTCAATTCCATTAACGTTGTTATTGTTTATTTTATATTCAACCATATATATTTCAAATTGAATTCCAAACCCAATTCGAAAATTCAATCTAAATATTTTTTTTTAAAAAAAAAATAAAATTTTCGACTCCAGACCACCCATTCTGAAATAAAAATTTAAATTTTAAAGTCATACACAAACCATATATCAAATTTTAAATTTTAACCTAGATATCAATATAAAAATTGATTATTAATAGTTAAATCTTTAATAAACCTCATATCCCAGTTGTCGAAATTTCCGGGTCGCTACACAGACACACCCCTCGTGCACAAACCATGGACGATATTTATTGGTTGTGATTGGTGTGAAAATTGGTTGATTACGAATGGTCGATTAGAATTGTTTGTGGTTGAAATTGATTGATTGTGGTTGGAAAATACTCGTTTGCGGTTGAGAATTATTTGGTTGAAACCACATTGGATTAGTTTGTGGAAATGAAAAAAATATACATGCCGCCTGCGTGCGAACTAGATGCATGAAATCCCCATTGTCAAAAGCTGCGAGGCTTTAAGTAGAGCGAGGAGCCGTACTAGGGACGGCCCCGGTTTTAACTAACCTGTCGTTATGCTGCCGAAATTTTCTGAAATATTCATGTGTTAGAATTATTTTCATTTGGTGAAATTATTTTCATATGTTGAAAACCTTCATGTGTTGAATAGAAATTCATTCGTTGAATAGAAATTCATGTGTTGAATGGTATTCGTGTTTGAAATAAATTGTTTTATAATAAAAATCATATTTTAATCATCTATATGAACTATATAAAATAGTCTTGTTTTGAAATAAATTGTTTTAACAATAAAAATCACATTTTTATCTTTTATATACGAACTATAGAAAACCTTCATCTGTTGAATAAAAATTCATGTGTTGAATGGTATTCATGTTTTAAATAAATTATTTTAAAAATAAAAATCACATTTTTATCTTTTATATACGAACTATAGAAACCGTTCAGGTGTTGAATAGAAATTCATTTGTTGAATAGAAATTCATGTGTTGAATGGTATTCGTGTTTGAAATTGTTTTAAAATAAAAATCATATTTTTATCATCTATATGAACTATATAAAATAGTCGTGTTTGAAATAAATTGTTTTAGATTAAAAATCATATTTTTATCATATAGATGAATTGTTAAAAATAGTGAAGTGTTGAAATAAAAGTCGGTTGGATAAAAATATCATTTTTATCAAATATATGAAAAGAATATCGGTTTGAAATCGAAGAATCGATTATATATATATATATAATTAAAATAAATCGAATAACAAAGCTATAGTTCTTGTTTTGAAACCGTGATTACAAACGATTAGTGTGGGAGATCCGACTATCGGATTTTCCCGAAACCGAAACCGTTGGGTTCGCTTTGGAAATATCTTTCCAATGACACCATCTTTGTAAAGATCCAATGGTTGGATTGTCTGGAATGTTTAATTCAAATCTGAAGAAAAACAGCGCCAGAATCGATTATGTATATAATTAAATTAAATTGAATAACGACGCTGCAGTTCGTATTTTGAAATCGAAACTTCAAACGATTGTACCGGGAGATCCGACTGTCAGATTTTCCCAAAACTGGAACCGTTGGATTTGTTTTGAAAAGATCTTTCTAACGATATAAATTTTGTGAAGATCCAACGGTTAGATTTTCAGATATGTGTAAATCAAATCTGAAGAAAAACAGCGCCACGACCGCGTTATGGCCTGAAGCGTCGTTTGAATAAATTGGCTATTTTTAAATAAATAAAAATAGCGCTAAATCGTTATAAAATATTATAAACGATATGGAATGTGAAATTTAGAAACTAACTGAAGGTTAGCTAAGTCGAGTGGTTTCCTGGGTTGTGATCTGATGTTGGTTTCGGCCTTCGGGGTTAATATTTGGGAAATCGTTCTCTTACTGATTTACGGTTAGTGACTGATGAATTGGAATGATGCGTATGTTGTGTTTGTGTAGCACTTGTTTATTATATACGCGAGTTGCTCAGAAAGGCCGGGTTTATTCCATTCTGAATAACTGAATCAACGATAAGAAATCGAAGATGAGGACGGTGGTCGAATAACGGAGATTTTCACCTCGGTTGGATGGCAACTGATGTCCTGATTGGGAGGCAACCCGAAATATAGATAATGAGTGGTGATTGTCCAGACATACGTGGAGATCGATGGGTATGCGAGGTATATAGTGCCTCCGGTTTCGTTCAGACCCAGAACAGACTTGCAAACGGACTGTGTGTCTGACATGAGAATTCATTCTGTGTGATTGATAGCCATCAGTTACATGGTGTGAATTGCTGGTGTGGCATGCTAAGATGTAGTGATCAAGGCTTCTATTGAAAAGCAAAGTCTTGTGGTTGATGATCAAAGCACCGCCTGTGTGGCGTAGCTTTGTGTATAACGTGAATTCGCGAGCCTCACACCTCGGTATGAACCAGAAACGGGAGAGGACCTCAGGGAGGGCATGCGTTTCCTTCTAGTTAGAGGTGGTGGCGGTGCTTAAACTGGCTGACATTTATATTATTTTCACCTATGTGGTTATTGCTATTGCGAGGCACCTCAGTTATTTCGGTCGATCCGGGACCGATGGAGTCATTCGTTGGCTCATTTACGCCCCAAAGAGCGGGAAAACGTAGTGTTCAGGCATTTTAATCCACATCGGTGGACTGGCCTTGACGATCCAAGGGTCACTCGAGCTCTAACCCTGAGACATGGTCTAGATTGTCTCGAAGTCGGTAAGGACTATCTTTTGCCTTGGTTCATGATGGAAATCCAATTTCCAAATACGACATCATGCGGTTTTGATTGTATACCTATATATGGCGATATAGTGGTATGGGGCATTAATACCGTCTATGATTGATACTTATGATTTGAAATTGTTTTTGTAACATATAAACACTAGTAATAATATCAAATGCTTTTGTTTTATTCGTATCAAGCATATTTTGGTCGTTATAAGGTAAAAACTCTATCCTCCGGTTCGTGTTGCATTGTGTGATGGGAACTGAGTCTTATAATGGCTTCATTTTTATAAAAAGCATTGCGATGTTTTAAAGCACTGGTAATCCAATGGAGTAAACCCGTTCCACGAAAGTGGCATGGTCCTGTGATTAGCCATATTTTAAATGTGTTGAGTAGTTTTCTCATACCGGTCCCATAACTGACTCGTAATTTGTTTCACTTGCAAACTCGGGTGCCCCTTTTTCTACACGGGCAGCCTTGTATTCAAGTTTTAGCTGGATCTTTCTGGATAGCTGGAGCTGAAGATGGATTCTATCATTTATCTCTTTTTATGATGTTCAGCTCCTATTGTACATATTATGTTTGTTTTCCGCTGTAGACATTTATGTATAGCTGAACTATATTTGTACTAAGTATGATCCTGTATACTGGGTAACTCTGATGATTTCGTCTATCCAGTGTATTATTTGTTCATTAACTGGTGTATTTATTTTTTTCTATTCTTCTATTATCTATTTATGTGTTATATTCCAAAGATTACCCTTAACACCGTCGTACGGGGTTTTGGGGTCGTCACAACGTGGTATCAGAGATTTGGTTAAGCTTAGTTCAGGTATATAGCACATTAACTAACTCGTCAGAAATAGAACCAGTAGTGTTTTAGGGCGAATAACTCATTACAGATAGGATCAGCAATATCCTAGTATGAGTATAACAGAATCAGAATGACTCGTTAGAGATGGGGTCAGAAGAGCCCAAGAACGAGTCGAGAGTTATATGTTTATAAATAACGTATTTGTGATTATATATATAGTTTGGTTTTAGAAATATGATTTTTGAATATATAAAAGATGATTTTGAAAAGTTAAAAACAAATTGCTTGTTATTTGTGTTGTGTGATAGTGGGTTGGATTTATTAAATTATTAGAACGATAGTTAATTTAATCAATAAGAGTATGAATGGTAGAATTTATTCGACTAAATCACACATTGAACTGAGTTAAAAATAGATAGCAATATATACATGTGCATCATATATGTTTGAACAGGCAAATGGATAGCTGTTGAGTAAAGAATTTATTTGCGTGCCCGACAAATAGGTAAACCTTAATGAGTTGGATGCGAAATATTATTATATCAACTCCTGTGAATGCCACTGCATGCGGAGTGCTAGTTATTCTATGTGTAATAATAAATGTCGCCATGGTATAGTAACAATTAATTTTGAACTACGCTACATGGCATACTTCTTGAAATAGGCATACTTTATCATATACCACATAAGTATTTGGAGCTTGTGTGACGAGGTTGAAGATTTACCATATGAGCGAGAGGCTTGTATGGCGATGACTATGTATTACAGATTGAACTGATGACTGATGTGGACCATATAAAATTATAACGATAAATTGCCAGAATAATAAAAACCCCACACGGGTCTGGAGTTGGCAATAATCACGTCTCTCTAGTTATTAGATACGGCACATGGATTATTTATTTCCCACACGGGACGAGGTGACGAGAATTTATTCTCTGGAGTAATTAAAAATACACACTCCCTCAGGCTTAGATAGGGTGACGAGAATTTATTCTCTGAAGTGATTATCTATACATGCTCCCCTGTAAACACCAGAATATATCACTATAAATATGTGTATGCTTTATAGGATTTATTGAGTACCTAATACGGCCCAATAAATTTCCAAACCCCTCCCCGTACAAAGGAGGTTATGGCGAAATTTTTCGAAAATTTAGGGTGTTAGCCAAATTTTTTGAAGAATTTGAAAATTCTCAGAAATTGATAAGTTGGAGAATGGAAGCTAGATTGAAAGTTGGGTTGATTAATCAAACCACTTTCGAATTTGTTCCTTTTCGGGGACGAAAAGTTTTAAGTGGGCGAGATTGTAACAACCCGGAAAATCTGAACCAATTTAAAAATTTTAAATTGGCTAAAATAGTGAATTTAAAATATTTAAAATAAATATTTTAAATAATAATGACGAAAAGTGAGTTTGAATCGAAGTTTGAAAATAAATATAATTAATTCTAGTTATAAACAAGGCCTGAAATGGTGCGGTAGTTTCAAAATTTGAAGTCAAACTTTGACTGATTGTACCGTGTGCAAGACAAAACGGATTTGAGTGAAACAAAAATATTTAAATCAGTTAGCGAATATCTTTCTAATGAATCTGAAAAATCAAAGTTTCGTAGCAGGAAGCAAAAGCTATGGCCAAACGAATTTTCAGAAAGGTTGCTATAGAGTTTATATAGCCCGTGAAAATGGCCATTTTGCAAACGACCTCAGAATTCGACAAAACCACTTTTGTTGGATCCGGGATGTTAAATTATTGCTAGGTTTCAAATTTCATAATTTTTGAAGCTAGTATGTGAGCGTGGCAAAGGAAAATGTGTTTGGTCGACTTCTATTAAATTGGATCGACCAGAAAAAGGCCATTTTTCAAACGGTCTCAGAATTCGATGAAACTAGTTTTGTTGGGACCGTATCGTCAAAACGTAGCTAGATTTATTTTTCGGGAATTTTTAGAATCAATATGTGGCTCCGACAAATTGAAATGTACGTTCAAATCAAATATTGAATGTTTTATATTTTAATTTGAAGGAAAACTGACTGAAACAGTCGAATGAGCCTACGAAACATATCCCATTGTGTTCGGAATGGGGGTATTTAGCTAGGGGCGACAGTCGTTGGGTTTGGATTGGTGTTCTGTGTGACAAGGGGTAATTTTGAGAATTTAAAAATTATAGAATAAAATAAAAAATTTCCATTGGCCATCATTTGTTCTCTCTCCCCGATATCATTCAGAACGACGGCGGAAACCCATCCAACGCTTCCCTTCTTGATTTCTCCTTCCATACTCAATAAAAACCCATCCTCCAGTTGAAGATTTTGAAGAGCTCGAGACGAGCTTCAAATCCATACCAGGATTGGATTTTTTTGTGGAGTTTTCGTGGAGATACAGGTCTCGAAAGTCAAGCCCTTTGAATCGCCGTCGCGGCCACGTCTGGCCATCGAACTGGGGCCAACTTCCGGCGAGCAGGCACCTCACCTCCCCTTTATACCTCGCACAACCCGATCCTCGTATCGATCAACGGATTTGCTGAAAATTTGAAGCCTAGTTTCGTACCATTCAGCTGAGGTATGGCCTATTTTAATTTCAACTATATTATAGCACTTTAAAGCTCTATGGTTTTTGATTTCACTGTAAAAATCATATCTTTTTCGTTTCTTGACGAAATTCAGTGAAACAAGAGACATTGGACTCGTGTGGTCGTCTTCTACATTCTAGAAGAGAGCGCATATTTTTCTGAGCCTTCTGTTATTTTTGGTGGTGTGGAACCCAATGTGAGATTTCTAAATTATAAATGATACAGGAAACCATGATGTATAAATTATATAGTCGATGCATGAGTTATATAAGTGTTGTACACCTCTTGTATAAGCGTTGTATAAGTTGTACGTTCGATATATAAGTTATAAATGCATTGTAAAATTTTTATATATGTTGAAATAGAAGTGAAATGCTTATATATATATATATTTATATTTATATATACGCCCCTCGTCCACAAACCATGGACGATATTTTTTGGTTGTGATTGGTGTGAAAATTGGTTGATTACGAATGGTCGATTAGAATTGTTTGTGGTTGAAATTGGTTGATTGTGGTTGAAAAATACCCGTTTGTGGTTGAGAATTATTTGGTTGAAACCACATAGGATTAGTTTGTGGAAATGAAAAAATATACATGCCGCCTGCGTGCGAACTAGTTGCATGAAATCTCCATTGTCAAAAGCTGCGAGGCTTTAAGGTAGAGCGAGGAGCCGTACTAGCGACGGCCCCGGTTTTAACTATCCTGCCGTTATGCTGCCGAAATTTTCTGAAATATTCATGAGTTAGAATTATTTTCATTTGGTGAAATTATTTTCATATGTTGAAAACCTTCATGTGTTGAATAGAAATTCATTCGTTGAATAGAAATTCATGTGTTGAATGGTATTCGTGTTTGAAATAAATTGTTTAATAATAAAAATCATATTTTTATCATCTATATGAACTATATAAAATAGCCGTGTTTTGAAATAAATTATTTTAACAATAAAAATCACAATTTTATCTTTTATATACGAACTATAGAAAACCTTCATGTGTTGAATAGAAATTCATTCGTTGAATAGAAATTCATGTGTTGAATGGTATTCGTGTTTTAAATAAATTGTTTTAACAATAAAAATCACATTTTATCATTTATATAAGAACTATAGAAACCGTTCATGTGTTGAATAGAAATTCATTCGTTGAATAGAAATTCATGTGTTGAATGGTATTCGTGTTTGAAATAAATTGTTTTATAATAAAAAATCATATTTTTATCATCTATATGAACTATATAAAATAGTCATGTTTTGAAATAAATTGTTTTACATTAAAAATCACATTTTTATCATATACATGAATTGTTAAAAATAGTGAAGTGTTGAAATAAAAGTCGGTTGGATAAAAATATCATTTTTATCAAATATATGAAAAGAATATCGGTTTGAAATCGAAGAATTGATTATATTTATATATATATGTATAATTAAAATAAATCGAATAACGAAGCTGCAGTTCGTGTTTTGAAACCGTGATTTCAAATGATTAGTGCGGGAGATCCGACCATCGGATTTTCCCGAAACCGAAACCGTTGGGTTCGCTTTGGAAATATCTTTCCAACGACACCAACTTTGTAAAGATCCAACGGTAGGATTGTCTGGAATTTTTAATTCAAATCTGAAGAAAAACAGCGCCAGGATCGATTATATATATATAATTAAATTAAATCGAATAACGACGCTGCAGTTCGTATTTTGAAATCGAAACTTCAAACGATTGTACCGGGAGATCCGACCGTCGGATTTTCCCAAAACTGGAACCGTTGGATTCGTTTTGAAAAGATCTTTCTAATAATATAAATTTTGTGAAGATCCAACCGTTAGATATTCAGATATGTGTAAATCAAATCTGAAGAAAAACAACGCCATGGTTGCGTTATGGCCTGAAGCGTCGTTTGAATAAATTGGCTATTTTTAAATAAATAAAAATAGAGATAAATCGTTATAAAATATTATAAACGATATGGAATGTGAAATTTAGAAACTAACTGAAGGTTAGTTAAGTCGAGAGGTTTCCTGGGTTTTGATCTGATGTTGGTTTCGGCCTTCGGGGTTAATATTTGGGAAATCGTTCTTTTACTGATTTACGGTTAGTGACTGATGAATTGGAATGATGCGTATGTTCTTTTTGTGTAGCACTTGTTTATTATATACGCGAGTTGCTCAGAAAGGCCAGGTTTATTCCATTCTGAATAACTGAATCGACGATAAGAAATCGAAGATGAGGACGGTGGTCGAAGACCGGAGATTTTCACCTCGGTTGGATGGTAATTGATGTCCTGATTGAAAGGCATCCCGAAATATGGATAATGAGTGGTGATCATCCAGATGTACGTGGAGATCGATGGGTATGCGAGGTATATAGTGCCTTCGGTTTCGTTTAGACCCCGAACGGACCTGCAAATGGACTGTGTGTCTGACATGGGAATTCATTCTGTGTGATTGATAGCCATCAGCTACATGGTGTGAATTGCCGGTGTGACATGCTAAGATGCAGTGATCAAGGCTTCTGTTGAAAAACAAAGTCTTGTGTTTGATGATCAAAGCACAGCCTGTGTGGCGTAGCTTTGTGTATAACGTGAATTCGCGAGCGTTACACCCCGGTATGAACCAGATACGGGAGAGAACCTTAGGTAGGGCATGCGTTTCCTTCTAGCTAGAGGTGGTATCGGTGCTTAAACTGGATGACATTTATATTATTTTCACCTATGTGGTTGTTGCTAATGCGAGACGCCTCGGTTATATCGGTCGATCCGGGATCGATGGAGTCATTCGTTGGCTCATTTACACCCCAAAGGACGGGAAACGCAGTGTTCAGGCATTTTAATCCACATCGGTGGACCGGCCCTGACGATCCAAGGGTCACTCGAGCTATGATCCTGAGACATGGGCTAGATTGTCTCGAAGTCGGTAAGGGCTATCTTTTGCCTTCGTTCATGACGGAAATCCAATTTCCAAATACGACATCATGCAGTTTTGATTGTATACCTATATATGGCGACATAGTGGTATGGGGCATTAATGCCATCTATGATTGATACTTATGATTTGAAATTGTTTTTGAAACATATAAACACTAGTAATAATATCAAATGCTTTTGTTTTATTCGTATCAAGAATATTTTGGTCATTATAAGGTAAAAACTCTATCCTTCTGTTTGCGTTGCCTTGTGTGATGGGAACTGAGTCTTATAATGGCTTCATTTTTATAAAAAGCATTGCGATGTTTAAAAGAATTATTTGTTTTAAAGCACTGGCAATCCAATGGAGTAAACCCGTTCCACGAAAGTGGCGTGGTCCTGTGATTAGCCATATTTTAGATGTGTTGTGTAGATTTCTCATACCAGTCCCATGACTGACTCGTAGTTTGTTTCACTTGCAAACTCGGGTGCCCCCTTTTCTACACGGGCAGCCTTGTATTCAGGTTTTAGCTGGCTCTTTCTGGATTGCTAGAGCTAAAGATGGACTCTATCATTTATCTCTTTTTATGCTGTTCAGCTCCTGTTGTACATACTATGTTTGTTTTCCGCTGTAGACACTTATGTATAGCTGAACTGTATTTGTACTAAATATGATCCTGTATACTGTGTAACTCTGATGATTTCGATTATCCAGTGTATTATTTTTTCATTATCTGGTGTATTTATTTTATTATGTTCTGCTATTATCTGTTTATGTGTTATATTCCAAAGATTACCCTTAACACCGCCGTATGGGGTTTTGGCGTCGTCACAGATACGGTCCTAACAAAACTAATTTTGTCGAATTTGAAGACCGTTTGAAAAATGGTTATTTTCTAGTCGATCCAAATTGACTGAAACTTTCAAAACACGTTTTCTTTTTCCACGCTCATATATTGATCCCAAAATTATGAAAATTGGAATCCAGCAATAATTTGACATTCCGGTTCCAACAAAAGTGGTTTCATCGAAAACGGAGGTCGTTTGCAAAATGGCTATTTTTAAGGCCTTTATATATATATACATATATATTGAAATATATATATTGAAATATATATAAATTCCACAACAGCTTTTCTAAATTTTAAACTGGACGTAACTCTCAACTTATAAAACGAAATCTCAGTTTCTTACATCTGTTAGTTACGACCCAGAAAATCTGAACCAATTTAAAATTTTTAAATTGGCTAAAATAATGGGTTTTAAATATTTAAAATAAATATTTTCAATAATAGGGATGAAAACTGAGTTTGAATCGACAATTGAAAACGAATATAATTAATTATAATTATAAACAAGGCCTGAAAGGGCGCTGTAGTTTCAAAAATCGAATTCAAACTTTGTCGGACTATAACAGGTGCAAAACAAAACGAATTTTAGTGAAACCAAAAATAATGGAATCTAATTGATAATATCTTTCCAACGAATCTGAGAAATCGAAATTTGATAGCGGGAATCAAAAGATATGTCCAGTTGAAAATTCTGAATAGTCGCTATGGAATTCAGGCCGTGAAAATGGCCATTTTGCATACGACCTCGGATTTCGACGAAACCACTTTTGTTGGATCCATGATGTCAAATTATTGCTAGGTTATAAATTTCATAATTTTTCGAATCAATATGCGAGCGTGGCAAAGGAAAACGTGTTTGACCGGTTTCAGTTGATTTTAATCGACTGGAAATTGGCCATTTTTCAAACGGTCTCAGAATTTGACGAAACTAGTTTGTTAGGACCGTATCGTCAATACGAAGCTAGAAAATATTTTTCGAGAATTTTTCTTGTTAGTATGTGACCCCAGTAAATTGAAATGCGCGTTCAAATTCAATATATAGAGTTATATGTTGATTTTAACGGAAACTGGTCGAAATGGTCGAATCAGCTTACGATACGTATCCCATTGTGTTGAAATAAAAGTGAATTGCTATATATAAATATATATATATCTATATATACGCCCCTCGTCCACAAACCATGGACGATATTTATTGATTGTGATTGGTGTGAAAATTGATTGATAGCGAATGATTGTTTGGGATTGTTTGTGGTTGATATTGGTTGATTGTGGTTGAAAAATACGCATTTGTGGTTGAGAAATATTTGGTTGAAACCACATTGGATTAGTTTGTGGAAATGAAATAAATATATACATGCCGTCTGCGTGCGAACTAGATGCATGATCCCCATTGTCAAAAACCGCGAGGTTTTAAGGTAGAGCGAGGAGCCGTACTAGGGACGGTCCCGGTTTTAACTACCCTGCCGTTATGCTGCCGAAATTTTGAATAATATTCGTGTGTTTGAATTATTTTCATCTGCTTAAACTATATTTATTCATTGAATAGAAAACCTTCATGTGTTGAATTGATATTCATTCGTTGATTAGAAATTCATGTGTTGAATGGTATTCGCGTTTTAAATATAAAAATCACATTTTTTATCTATATATAGAAACTATAGAAAACCTTCATGTGTTAAATCGATATTCATTCGTTGATTTGAAATTCATGTGTTGAATGGTATTCATATTTTAAAATAAATTGTTTGATAATAAAAATCACCTTTTATCGACTATATGAACTGTGTAAAATAATCTCGTTTTGAAAGAAATTGTTTTGTAAGAAAAATCCTATTTTTATTATATGCATGAATCGTTGAAATGTGAAGCGTTAAAAATAGCCACTTGTTCAAATAAATATATATGAGTTGAAATATTCATTAATTAGCTAATGATATGATTTGTACCTATGTATGTAACATTAGAATGAATGGTGTTTTTAAACCAAATAGAAATCAAATATGAAATTGAATAGAAAATGATAAATGATAAGAACTATATATATGTACATGCATATTCATTGAACAGGTTATAGCAAAGGGCTAGAGAAGAGGAATAAAATTTTGTGCCCGACAAATAGGTACACATTTACTGTTTTGTTTGGGTGATGATTTTTTGAGCCTGTTGGCTAGCCGCTTGGCTTTTTCTTTTTCTTTTTGAGATTAGAAGGACCGGGGAAGCTATTTGAGATTTCCCGATGCTCCCGGTGCAGGGGAGGTTATGGCGAAATTTTCCAAAATTTTAAGGCGTTAGTGAAATATTTGAAGTGAAAACGATATGGAAATCATTGAATGAACTATATTTATATAAATATATAAATATAAATAAAATTAAAACGAAACGTAGTCGTACAGTTCGCATTTTGAAACCATGATTTCAAACAACTAGTGCGGGAAATCCGACCATTCGATTTTCCCAAAACCGCAACCGTCGGGTTCGCCTTGGAAAAATCTTTCCAATGGCACCAACTTTGTAAAGATCCAACGGTTGGATTGTCTGGAATGTTTAATTCAAATCTGAAGAAAAACAGCGCCAGAAACGATTATATTTATATATAAATATAAATATAATTATATTTAATCGAATAACGACGCTGCAGTTCGTATTTTGAAATCGAAACTTCAAACGATTGTACCGGGAGATCCGAACGTCGGATTTTCCCTAAACTGGAACCGTTGGATTCGTTTTGAAAAGACCTTTCTAATGATGTAAATTTCGTGAAGATCCAACGGTTAGATTTTCAGATATGTGTAAATCAAATCTGAAGAAAAACAGCGCTACGGCCGCGTTATGGGCCGAAGCGTCGTTTTGAATATATGGGCTATTTTAAAATAAATAATAATAGCGATAAATCGTTATAAAATATCATAAACGATATGGAATCGAAATAAACTGAATTTGCTCGATTTATGTGGTATTTGATGGTTGAATGTGTTTGGTGTGAAAATTACATTAAAGAACAAAGTTGGTGTTGTCGAATAATTTAACCATTGAAGTAAATTGATTTGAAATTCTAAATATACGTGAATTATTTGAGAAGGCCGAGTTAATTCTCATTTCACATATTTGACCGACGATTGAAATTCGAAGATGAAGATGATGGTCGAAGACCGGAGATCTTCACCTCGTTTGGATGGTAACCGAGGTCCTGATTAGGAGGCATCCCGAAATATGGATAATGAGTGGTGATCGTCCAGACGTACGTGGTGATCAATGGGTTTGCGAGGTATTTAGTGCCTCCGGTTTCGTTCAGACCCAGAACGGACTTGTAAATGGACAGTGTGTCTGACATGGGATTTTGTTCTGTGTTGATTGATCTCTATTAAATATACATCTGTTTGGCGGCGGAGAATTTATTCTTTTGCTTAACGCCCTTCTCTGAAACGCACGAGCTCAGAGGTTGTATATCGATGGACATCAGTCGCACGGCATGAGTTGCCTGTGTGGCATGCTAAGATGCAGTGATCAGGGCTTCTGTTGAAAAGCAAAGCCTTGTGGTGATGATCAAAGCACCGCCTGTGTGGCGTAGCTTTGTGTATAACGTAAAATCGCGAGCCTCACATCCCGGTATGAACCAGAAACGGGAGGGGACATCAGGGAGGGCCTGCGTTTCTTCCTAGCTAGGGTGGTGTCAGTGACCTACCAGCCCTGACATTTATATACTTTTCACCTATGTGGTTGTTGCTGTTGCGAGGCGCCTCGGTTTGATCGGACGATCCGGGTCCGATGGAGTCATTCGTTGGCTCATTTACGCCCCCAAAGGGCGGGGAAACGCAGTGTTCAGGCATTTTAATCCACATCGGTGGACCAGCCCTGACGATCCAAGGGTCGATGCGCTCTGACCCTGAGGCTCGGGCTAGGCAGTCTCGAATTCGGTAAGGACTATCTTTTGCCTTGGTTCATGACGGAAATCCAATTTCCAAATACGACATTGTGCGGTTTCAATTGTAAATATATATTTGGCGACATAGTGGCATGGGACGCTCATGTCATCTATGATTGATAGTTATGATTTGAAATTGTTTTCAAAACATATAGACACTAGCAATAATATCAAATGCCTTTGTTTTATTCGTATCAAGCATATTTTAGCCGTTATAAGGTAAAAACTCTATCCTCCGGTTTGCGTTGCATTGTGTGATGGGAACTGAGTCTTATAACGGTTTCATTTTTATAAAAAGCATATGGTTGTTTAAAAGAAAGATTTGTTTTAAAGCACTGGCAATCCAATGGAGAAAACCCGTTCCACGAAAGTGGCATGGTCCTGTGATTTGCCAAATTATATATGTGTTGAGTAGATTTCTCATACCAGTCCCATGACTGACTCGTAATTTGTTTCACTTTCAAACTCGGGTGCCCCTTTTTGTACACGGGCAGCCTTGTATTCAGGTTTAGCTGGTTCTTTTTCTGGATAGCTGGAGCTGAAGATGGATTCTATCATTTATCTCTTTTTATGTTGTTCAGCTCCTATTGTACATATTTTGTTTGTTTTCCGCTGTAGACATTTATGTATAGCTGAACTGTATTTGTACTAAGTAAGATCCTGTATACTGTGTAACTCTGATGATTACTTTAATCCAGTATATTTTATTGTTCATTATCTGGTGTATTTATTTAATTTTGTTGTGCTATTATCTGTTTCTGTGTTATATTCCAAAATATAACCCTTGTCTCCGTGAGAACGGGATTTGGGGTCGTCTCAAAAGATATCATCAAACAAATTCTAATATTTCTTGTTTCGTTCAATTATGACTTATATTGAATTCTGTATATTCAATTGAAATTTGAAATCAAATTTTCAAACTACCGCGCCATTTCAGGCTCGTTTTATAATTAAATAAAATTTATTCGTTCTAACTTCATCGAAAATAAATTTTTTGTTGTTATTATTTAAAATAAATCATTTTAAATATTCAAAATTCATTCAAATAGCCAAAATAAAAATTTTTAATTGGTTCTGATTTTCTGGGTTGTTACACAATAAAATTGAGGCGCTTGGACAGGTCCGTACGTTGATGGTGAATAAACCAACGAGGTAAATCACCATGGTGTCATAAGGCACGAGGAGAGCGCACGTTCATCTGATTATTCTGTCGGCTCTGAAGGACTGGAAGGGGAAACACGCTGCTTCCTGAGATACGTAAGGTGCTCCTGGTAGTCCTTTGTGCGGTGGCAGATGTTTAGGTTGTGCTCGTAGAGGTTGGATCTATGCGATACTATCAGGTGGGTGGGACTTGACTGCAAAATTAACTTTGCAGTCAGAATGTTGTGACGTGGTGACATTAGGGTGATTCGGCGATCGCCTCTACGGGAGGCGAGGTCAGGACCAACAAAGATAGCAGATCGTCGGGTACCCGTCATTGGCAGCCAGTGGGATGCGAAAAGACTAGAGCTAAACCCGATAGACCATTCACTATCGAGGTACGGTGGTTGAGGGGAGACACCAACTGGATGTTTAGATTATTTGTTAGGGGCAAGTCACTTAGCTCTTATAGTCTTTACTTGTCGAGGGAGGGGCCGAGGTGGAGCCATAGCCACCATGAAAAACACACCCGAGGGATATCTGTATATTCGAGGCTCTTAAAGGCGGGCCTGTACATGTATGTAAAAGCTCCCGACCGAGTTCCGTGTTTCTTGTATAGCCCTGCCATGGAACCCGGTGCACATTATGTGCGGTTAAGGCATCGAATACGATTGACGATATGTAAGTGGGAAAATCTAGATGCATGCATGTCTGCTTTGGGTAGTGTATCATAGACTTGAGGGCATTACTTTGGTATGGAATTTGATTCGATCGAAGGTGGAAATCCATAAACTTACATAGCACAGTAATGACAGATATATGCGGAACGTAACATTGTTATGTAGAAATCCGTACGTCACTCCGGCGTAGGATGAGGGACTGCATTCATTTCTATGGCATTATGTTGGAGACCGTGCAAGTGGGGTACCATGGGGTGTACCTCAATATCGGGGGAAACTACATAAATATTGTATTAGGTTAAACCACTTAGGAGTAAATAGGTACGACGTGTGTGTAAGCCTTGAGTGCTGTTAACCCAAGTAACTTAATAAATAAGAATATGTGATTAAATGGTATATGTAGGATTATCCAAAGTGTATAGTTTAAATCTAGTCACTAGAACTTGTGTTCTGACCCCCTCCTCATAACATACTCGCAGGTTAGATTTGTGGCAGAGACATAATAGCTTTGGATACTAGTTAGGCAGCATGATTAATACGGTAAGGCTATACTTGATTATATTATATTTTATCCATTCCGCTGTGAGATATTTTCTAAGTTCTGACATATTTCATGTCTTTGTCTTTTCTACAGGATACCAGAGCAAACCAACATGAGTTTTGATCGATTAGAATTTTGAAAAAAAATCAATCTGTCAAAATTCAGGTTGTTACATCTAGCAAGGTTTAGGATTCCTGTATAGATAGCGAGTGAACGTATTTGTATTTTTTAAAAGTATTATATATATACCTAGATCCATAGAGGAACCTACTGAATAGAAGGAGCCTGATATGGTAAGAATTAGGATGACTGTTTTGTACACTAAAGGAACAAATATGGTAATTTGAGACCCATAGGAAATTTAAATAGTGTACAATACGCTTCCTATGGAAGTAGGGCGAATCCCATATGACAATATTTGGGATAGTGGATTCAGTATTGAAAACTTATCAGGAAAGGTTAAATGGAATATATATATATATATATAAGGATGAATAGGAAAAATTAGACAATTGTGACTTTGGCGCTCATAAGACAGAAAGGAGATATTGGTTCTAAACGAACCACTGGAAATTGAAGGACTTTTCAAGTGATAAGATGACAAAAGTGAATATTTCATAAAATTGGGCAATTGGCCCGCCTTTCCCCATTTTCGAAAAAAAAAGGGGAGGGGGGTTGACCCAGGTATTGACCCACAGGGGTCGACACACCAGGCAAGGGGGTCGACACCCCAACGCTGCAGCGAAAAATAATAATTGGAACGAGGCCGAAGCTTCGTCCCCATTCCCATCCCCACCCAGCCACCGAAGCCCACCCATTTTCCCTGCTCCCCAAGCCCACCAGCGCCTCAAATCTCCACCGTTTCGTCCAATTTTGGTGCCAAATCGAAGCTCTTGACACTCTCTACCCGGAACTACTAGTGTTTCCCTTCAGTTTGAAGAAAAATAACAGCAATCCTCCCTCACCGCCGCTTTTCCCCAATTAACCCCTTAAGAAATTGCTTGGTGCAACAATCAGAGAGACATAGTGAAACACCCCACCTCTGTTAAGGTCATTCACAAAGGGAATGCCTTAACTTTGGTGGAGCATTTTAGGTAAAAGATGCAGATAAATTACAAGGCAGACAAATAAAGCAGTGGAAAATATAGTCATTTTATAAACAATATGTTTTAGTCAAGCTTTTACAATAGTTATCTCAACCATACTTAAAAGTAATACATAGAACTTCTATCTTGATCTAAAAACCTCCAAATATAAAAGAAGCATAAAAACAACAATGATATTCCCAAATAAACCATGAACCAGCCACAGCAGTGGAAGAGAGAGTCCAAAGCAATACATCGACTATCTTCGAGCTTGGAAATAAAAACTGAGCTAAGTGGTAACATTTCCTCCCTGTGAACCTGGGGGTGGGGGGGGGGGACAAAAGAAAAGAGGAGAAACAAAACTAGGTCAGACATAAGTCTGGTAAGTTCAATGACTTTTAGCATATAAACAGGCAAAAGCATCATGGCATGAATAAACTAAATATAAGACAATACCGTGATAACAGGGACAACATGATAACATAGGATAAGCATAAGGTATGATAGGGCAACATAAACTAAATGCGCTTCTACTCTTTCTCTGCTTCGCTACTACTTTGTTATTCTGATTTCTATATCTATCTCTGCACCATCTAACTAGTGTCCCAACTAGTAATCTATATAAAATGATAAATATGATAATGTGATCCCAATCCCCGCAATTGTGGTAGCCTTCAGGTGTACATCTATCGTGAGGATTCCACCTCAATCTGCCTAATTGCCGTGAACATGTTAGATGTACCCTTACTACCCTATCGATAGGCTCCCTACTTGTATTAATTTCTCGTGTCTGTGTCAATCGGCCCTCTCTTGCGGGTAGATACCCTGTGTTGGTCTCACCATAAGGTGTATCAATCCTTATGATAGCAACCCGACACAATTCAAGATGCACACCGTATAACTACTGGTACTCAGTGCCTGCTTTTCCCACTTCGGAGTACGTGCACGCCCGTAATCCGTCGGGACCTACACTGGTGTACCCCCCTGTCGCTGTTTTGACCGCTTATAATCTGCCCAGTAATCGTACCCTATCTTGCCTAGTTTTATGGTACCATGATACATCTATGTAGGTTACTGCTGAAATAGGCCCCCGTCACTAGGGTTTCCTGCTGGTTAAGTTTGTGGGCCTATATATACAAATATTACCCACCTACACGAGATGTACTTAACCCTCCCACCAATTCTAGTATGTTTTCTTGACGGTTAAGTTTGTGGGCCTATAGGTACTAATATTACCCTCCTACACGAGATGTACTTAACCCTCCCATCGATTCAATCATGTTTATTTAATGGTTAAGTTTGTGGGCCTATATTTACTAATATTACCCACCAACCCGATATGTATTTAACCCTCCTGCACATTATGTCATATTGGTTAAGTGTTGTCCTTCATGTTAACTTAACCCACCCATTCATCGTGTCATGCTGGTTATGTGTTTCTTATTAACTTAACCCCATTCGTTCATCAAATTATATTGGTCAAGTGTTTCTTGTTGACTTAACCCACCCATTCATCGTGTCATGTTACTTTGGTTAAGTGTTGCCTTCTTATGTTAACTTAACCCTACCACAAATCAAGTTATATTGGTTAATTGTTAACTTAACCCTTTCCATTTATCATGCTATATCAGTTAAGTGTTTCCTATTAACTTAACCCTAGTTATCCATCTTGTTATATTGGTTAAGTGTTTCTCATTACTTAACCCTAGTCATTCATGTTATATTGGTTAAGTGTTCCTATGAACTTAACCCTACTCATTCCTCTTGTTCATTAGCATTAATTGATTTATTAATGCACCAACCTCTCACATTAGATATGTGTTGTTGCAGTTACTGGATGTGCCGTGCGGTTCCGGGCAGTTTTACACCACAACTCAACCTAACCTTGGGTTTTTCTTAGGCATGATGCACTAACCTCTCACATTAGATAGGTGTTGTTGTGGTTACTGGATGTGTCGGGCGGTTCCGGGCAGTTTTACACCACAACTCAATCTAACCTCGGGTTAGGCACATTCGTCTTTTCACTAATTTACATATTTACAGTTTATATGTAAATTATTTACAATTGTCGTCAATGCCACATTTTCCATAAATGTCCAAGTCTAGATTTATATGCTAGTTATCCCAACCAGTCAAATTCCAATTCTCAAGTTATGCCCAACAAAGCTAATTGCAAGTTATGGCCCCCAAATTCAATTTAGAGTTAATACTCAAAATAGACTACACCTAATCTTCCCAAGTTTTCAATAATGGTCATGCCCCAATATCCCAATATACATTATGCTTGGCGTCTTAACCAATGGTTATGCCCAATCTAGATTAATATTCCAATTTACAGTTTGTGCCAAATCTAGATTTAATATTTCCATTTACCCAAAGTTCACAACAAAGACAATTATGCCCCAAATCATAAGTTACAAAATTATGTTCCACGATTACCAAATAGACTATTCCCCATTACCCTCGCATTCCAATCGCACGTATAATAAGTTTCAGTCTAGATTCGAGGTTGATCTAGCTTCATAAGATACAATGGTCGAAAGAGGAACATAAACGAGAGTAGGGATAAAAAAGGTATTAAAATGGTATATCTGTCAAATATTTTGGATCTAAGAGGATTATAGATCTGTTAGAGTTGGGGTATAACAAAGATAGATCTGATACAAACTGATAGAAATAGCCTCATAGACATATAGATCTGATATAAATAACATCATGAACCTAAAAGGATTATATATCAGATGTCCAACAAAGAGAGGCATGATTGAATAATAACTTCCTAGGCATGTAAATCATTAATTCAATAGAAAGATAGGAATTAATCTAAAAGGTTTGTCTTATCTTCAAGCATGGACTTAGATCCATTTCATTATATGCCAAAATCACCATTAGGTGTTTAAATCTGAAAATATCTTGAACTTACATGTTTACAATTCAATTTACGCCCCAAATCCCAAGTTATATGTCCAATATACTTTATCCCTCAAATCTCAAGTCATATGTCCAATACTTTATGCCTCAAATCTCAAGTCATATGTCCAATACTTTATGCCTCAAATCTCAAGTTATATGTCCAATATACTTTATGCCTCAAATCTTAAGTCATATTTCCAATTTCCTATTGTAAGAGATTATGCTGATATTTTCGAAGAGGTGGATAGCTTGCCTCCTCGTCGAGAAATTAACTTCAAAATCGAATTAGTTCCTGATGCTAGACCAGTTGTTCATGCTATACGGAGAATGTCTCCAAAAGAGAAAGAAGAGCTGAGCAACCAAACCAAACAGCTTTTATGGAAGGGTCTAATCAGACCAAGCTTTTCTAGTTGGGGCGCAGCAGTGGTGTTTGTGCCTAAATCTTACGGTACCCTCAGGCTTTGCGTGGACTACCGTGATCTTAATAAACAAACATTAAAGAACAAATACCCTCTTCCCCGCATTGATGATCTTCTTGATAGATTGCATGGAGCTCTTGTATTCTCTAAGATGGATCTAGCCACAGGTTTCCATCAACTGCGCATCGCAGAAGAGTGTACTCCTCTCACTGCTTTTAGAGGGCCTGACACATTTTATGAATGGCTAGTAATGCCTTTTGGACTGTGCAATGCTCCAGCTTATTTTGTTGATTTGATGAATCGCGTTTTTAGAAATGTCCTTAATAAATTTGTGCTTGTATTCATTGACGATATTCTTATCTTTTCAAAATCTGTTGAGGAGCATGAAAAACATTTGAGAGAAGTCTTAGAAATTCTTCGCAGAAATGTACTGAAAGCCAAATTCTCTAAGTGTATGTTTTGGCAAGAAGAGGTGAAATTCCTCGGCCACGTAGTTTCCAAAAAAGGTATTTCAGTTGATCTTGGAAAGATCTCAGCCATCCAAGAATGGAAGCAGCCTACTACTCCCACTGAAGTACGAAGTTTCTTGGGTTTGGCTGGCTACTATCGCAAATTCATGAGAGATTTCTATAAATTATCTGGTCCATTGACTGAGCTGACTAAAAAGCATAAGAAGTTCGTTTGGACACCAAAATGCGAGGCATCATTCCAAGAGCTTAAAAAGAGGCTGACCACTGCTCCTGTCTTGACCATCATCGATGGCAATCAGGATTTGAAGGTTTGGACCGACGCTTCCAAAGAAGGTTGTCCCTATTTTATTTTAAATAAACATGTTTGAGGTGACATTTTCCTTTTTGTCAAAACTCATTTTAACATGTTACGCTTCATCTTTAATTTTAAGGTATTGGCGCGGTGCTTATGCAAAGAGACAAAGTTGTCGCTTATGCTAGTCGCCAACTAAAAGTCCATGAGAAGAAGTACCCCAGTCACGACCTTGAACTTATGGCTATTGTCTTCGCTCTGAAAATTTGGAGACATTATTTATTGGGGGAAAAGTTCGAGCTCTACACTGACCATCAATCTCTGAAATATCTCTTCACTCAAAAAGATCTAAATTTGAGACAGCAGAGATGGGTGGAATTCCTTGCAGCTTATGACTTGGATATTTTATATACGCCTGGAAAGGCGAATGTTGTGGCGGATGCGCTCAGTCGAAAGAACGCCGCCAACCCTAATCTCATTCTTGCCCATCTCATTATCACTCCTTCTCTGATAGACAAGATTGTCGCTCTTCAGAGGAATGACAAATTTATTCAAATGATTGCTGAGCGTGTTCAAAAAGGTGAAGCATCAAGCTTTTCTATTGACGACAAAGGAATTCTCATAATGCAAGGGCGTATTTGTGTGCCTGATATCCCAGAACTAAAAAGGGAAGCCATGGATGAGAGTCACAAATCAAAAATCAGTGTTCATCCCGGGGTTAGCAAGATGTACAAGCATCTAAAGCGTACATTTTGGTGGAAATCTATGAAGCGGGATATTTCTATGTATGTTGCTAGATGTCGCACCTGCCAGCTAGTAAAGAGTGATCAGCAGAAGCTAGCAGGATTATTACAGCCGCTAGAGATTCCAGGTTGGAAATGGGACCAGGTCTCCATGGACTTCATAGATGGCTTACCCCGCTCTAGAAAGGGGAATGACAGTATCTGGGTGATTGTTGACCGTCTTACAAAAACTGCTCATTTTATTCCGGTCAAATCCAACCGTACAGCTAGAAGTTTAGCGCAGCTGTATGTGAAAGAGATTGTCAGATTACATGGTGTCCCTAGTAGCATCGTCAGTGATCGCGACCCAATTTTTACTAGCAAAATTTGGGAAGCCTTTCAAGAAGAATTGGGAACCAAGCTGAAATTTAGTACAACATATCACCCTCAGACAGATGGGTAGACTGAGAGGGTGAACCACATCCTAGAAGATCTGTTGCGAGCTTGCATTTTAGATTTTGGTGGCTCATGGGAGGATCATATACACTTGGTCAAGTTTTCTTATAACAGCAGTTACCAAGCAAGTATAGGGATGTCGCCTTTTGAAGCTCTTTATGGCAGACCATGCAGATCCCCCGCATGTTGGGTAGAATCCGGTGATCGTCTAGTGCTGGGGCCTGACATGTTTCGAGAGGCAGCAGATAATGTTGATTTTATTAAGAAGAAATTATTAGCTGCCCAAAGCCGACAGAAAAGTTATGCTGATACTAGAAGGAGAGACTTACAATTTTCTGTTGGTGATATGGTATATCTTAGAGTTTCCCCATTACGTGGTGTAATACGATTTGGGAAGACTGGCAAGCTGGCACCTAGATTCATTGGCCCATTCCCCATTACTGAAAGGATTGGCGCACTTGCTTACAGATTACAGTTGCCTGATTGGCTGCCAGGCGTACACGATGTCTTTCATGTATCCCAACTACTTAGGCATGTCCATGATCCAGATCTTGTTGTAGAGGAAGCTGCACAGCAGGATTTAGAAATTACACCGACCTTGCAAGTGAGAAAAGAACCAATTAAAATAGTGGGTAGAGAAACTCGTGAGCTAAGAAATAAAAGAATCAATCTTGTGAAGGGGCAATGGAGTGGAGACACTAGAGACTGCACCTGGGAAACAGAGGAGAGTATCAAGCAAGCCTACCCCACCTGCAGAATGGATATCTCCGACTGATGGTTGTGTGAGGTACATTTTCAATACTTCACATTTTCCCATTTTGTTCCTACTTTACTTTTCCTTTTCGAGGACGAAAAGCTTTTAAGTGGGGGCGATTGTAACAACCCGAAAATCAGGGCCAATTTAAATTTTTTATTTTTTAGAATTTTATAGGAAAATCTGCCAGAATTTAAAATTTCCATTTTTATATAATATTTTAATTATGGAAAAATAGACATTTTGCAAACGAACCCCGTTCTCTACGAAACCTCTTTTGTTGGAACCGGAATGTCATATTATTGCTAGAGTTCAATTTTCATAATTTTCAGAATCAGTATATGAGCGTGGCAGAAGAAACTGTGTTTGGGTCAATACAGTCAAAATTGAACGACTTAAAAATGGCCGTTTTTCAAACAGCCTCAGAATTCGACGAAAATAAATTTTTTGGGTTCGTATCGTCGAGACATAGCCAAAAATATTTTTTTGGGATTTTTCGGAGTCCGTATGTGGCTCCGGCAGATTTTTGATTGTGTCAGAATTAAAAATATAAAAGAATTTATTTTTAATTTCAAAAATTGAGGGTCGAGATGACCTTTTGGGCCTGCGAGACATGGCTAGATGGATCCGGAATGGGGGTTATTGGGTAGGGTAGCTTTCTGTTGGACCGGATTCTGAATAATATGAGAGAAATGGATTTTTTTGTAAAAATTACAATAAAATAATATAAAAAGGAGAAAACCTAATATCTAAAATCACTATTCATTCTCTTCCTCACAGCCGCCGACCCCTACCTCTCCAATGGCCGAAATTTCTTCTTCCAATTGCTCCCTCTCTTTCTCCAAATTAAAATCCAATTCTCATCCCACATCAAAGATCATCTCCTCCTCTTCAATCTCATACGGTTGGATCTCGTCTGGAGCCACCAATTCGCCGAAACCCGAACCCAAACCGCTGCCGTTCGGACCCGTCGCCGTTCGGACCCGTCGCCACCCCCTAGGCCGAACCAAGTTCAGCCATTCCAGTCCCCCTTCGAGCGCCTCTTTCCCCTCTCCGCTCTGGTGTCTTCTGATCAGGCCCTAGTGCTGTGTATCGAAGATTAGATCCTACCCTAGTTTTGAACGTGAGGTAGAAGGTGCGGCCGAATACAGGAGGTACAAGAGAAGGATTAATTTCCTAATTAACTAATTAATCAATCTAATTTATTTTATAATTTATTTTGACCATATCTAATTCATTTCAAACCGGAATTCGATGATTTCAGCGACGTTGTGATCGTATTGAGCAGATCTACGCAGCTGGACTGAAACGGAGCAATTCTGAACATTTTGAATTTTGGACAGAAATCGCAATGACAGTGAGATTCTTTATTTAAATTTAATAATTTATTAAATTATTCAATTACGATGTAAATTAAATATGACTACGATTCAGATCTGTTTATTTGGTCATGGTTTGTGATGATTGTTCTATGTTTGAATAATTCGTATAGATCCATATGATTATCATTTTTATATTGTGCTATATTATCACTTGTTATCACTTTAGATTAGAGATTAAATTGATCTAATTATCAATTTAAAGAAAAAGAATAATATGATCATCACATGTCACCCCTTGTGTCAGCATTGGATTGATTTTATTTATCAATTCGAATCAATAGAAATTTGATTTTCATATTATCGCTTGTGTTCGAATTAAATTGAATTGATTTGATTACCCATTCAAATCAAAAGGAATTTGACTATCACCTTTATTTGAATTGATCTAGGATTATCAACTCAATATAGAAATTGTAAAGAAAAATAAAAAGAACAAAAGCCATTTGAGTCATTCATTTGCAATTCCTATTTGCAAATGAAAAGAACAAAGGCATTAGAATCATGTATTTGCAATTCCTATTTGCAAATAAAAAAAAAACACAAACATGAGAATCATAAATTTACAATTCCTATTGTAGATAAAAAGAACAAAACATTGAAATCATTTTATTTACAATTGAAAAAAAAAACACAAACATGAGAATCATTTATTTACAATTCCTACTGTAGATAAAAAGAACAAAACATTGAAATCATTTTATTTACAATTTCTATGTAAAAAAAAAAAACATGAGAATCATTTATTTACAATTCCTATTGTAGATAAAAAGAACAAAACATTGAAATCATTTTATTTATAATTTCTATGTAAAAAAAAAGAAACAAAATTTGTGAAGTGTCTTTATTTACATTTTATATGTAAAAGAAGAGAAAAACAAAAGTATGTGAATTGTTTTATTTATGTTTCCTATGTAAAGTAAAAGAGAACAAAATATGTACATCATTTTATTTTGCATTTTCTATGTAAACAAAAGAGAACAAAAATATGTAAATAATTTTGTCATATTTTATATGTAAAACAAAAGAGAACATGATATGTAAATCATTTTGTCATATTTTATATGTAAAACAAAAGAGAACAAAATATGTGAACCATTTTATTTTACATTTTTTTTATGTAAAACAAAGAGAACAAAACATGTTAGTCACTTCATTTACATTTTATACGTAAAAGAAAAAGAGAACAAAATAGATGAATGGTTTTATTTACAATTTTTATGTAAACCAAAAGGAACAAAATATGTGAATCACTTTTAGGGGAAATTTTCTATTGAAAGGAAAAGTACAAACATGAGTATCATTTATTTACAAATTTCTATTGTAAATAAAAAGAACACAAACATGAGAGTCATTTTATTCACATTTTCTTTGTGAAAGAAAAAGCACAAAATATGAGAATTGTTTTGATTTACATTTTTGTGTACAAGAAAAAGAACAAAATGTGTGAATTGATTTTACATACAATTTTCCTTATATGTAAAAAGCACACAATATGAGAATTGTTTTGATTTATATTTTATATGTAAAACAAAAGAGAACATGATATGTAAATCATTTTGTCACATTTTATATGTAAAACAAAAGAGAACAAAAATGTGTAAATCATTTTGTTCACATTTTATATGTAAAACAAAAGAGAACATGATATGTAAATCATTTTGTCACATTTTATATGTAAACAAAGAGAACCAAAAATTTGTGAAGTGTCTTTATTGATATTTTCTCATGCTAAGAAAAAGAACAAATATGTGAATTGTTTTTATTCACATTTTCTAGAGTGAATAAAAGTGTAAATTATGTGAACCTCTTGTATTTACATTTTTAGTGTAAATGAAAGATACAAACTATGTGAATCTTTATTTGCAAATTTCTATTGTAAATAAAAGATATAAGATTGGAAATGTACTTTTACTAATATTATGTTTATTAATAAAAGGACAAGATTAGAATTTCATTTTTATTTACACTGTTTTGATGAAATGAAAAGATAAAGTTATGAAATATGTTTTCATACATAAATAAACCGATAAAGTTATGAAATACAATTTCATATACAAATAAAGAGGTTTTGAACTGGAAATGTCATTTTATCAAAATCTACATATGATAAGATAGAAGACAAAAACCATAAACAGAATCATGTTATGATTGACTGCACTTGCTTGTTTGTATTGACTGACTTGTGTGAATAGCCAAATGGACTTATATTTATTTATAAATATTAATTAAATTAAAGCGAATCGCGTATGGTAGTTCGCGTTTCGAAAACATAACTTTAAATGATCTTACAGAAAGATCCAACCGTAGGATTTTTCCAAGGCCAGACCCGTTAGGACCGTCTTGGGAAAATCTTTCCAACGGTATAGATTTAGTCAAAATCCAACGGTCAGATCTTGAGTTAGGTGTAAATCAACATTTGGGAAAACAGCGCCACGGCCATCTATTGACCTGAAGCGTCGTTAAGAAAAATAAAACTATTTTAACTAAATAGAAATAGTGGAAATCATTATAAAGCATTTCTAGCGATATAAATTGGTTTTGTAATTTATACAACTACGAAAATTATTTGGAAAACCGAGTTTAATCTCATTTCAAATAATTATACGGCGACATTTAATTGAAGAGTTGAAGACGACGGTCGAAGACCGACGATCTTCAAGGCGGATGGTTGTATTGCTATTGTTGGCCTTAATGGGAGTAGCTACCTTGATGGGTCGATGATGGTGATCGTCCGGACGTTCTTGTTGATGGTTCGGATTTGCGAGTGTCTTTATTTTCCACGAAATAAGGCGACTCTGGTTTCGTTCAGACCCAGAACAGACTTGTAAATGGATCGCATGCCTGACGTCGAAATTTATTTCATGTAATAAAATTGGTTTTTATTTAATGTATAAATGCTTGGTGGCGGAGGATTTATCCTCTTGTTTAACACCCCTTTATATGTTAAATAATTATCGATTGCGTGATATGAGTTGTCGATGTGACATGCCAAATTGCACTCGAACAAGGCTTATTGTTGCAAGGCAGAGCCTTGTAGGATGATCAAAGCATGGTCCAGTATGGACACAGCTTTGTGTATACGTTACTTCGCGAGCCTCACACCCCGGTGGAGTCTAAAACGGAGCAAGGGAATGCAGGGAGTGCGCACGTTTCTTTCTAGCTAAAAGTGGTGTTAGTGACCTACCAGCACTGATATTTACTAAGTGGTTGTTGGATTTGAGGTACCTCGGTTATATTGGTCGCTACTGGCCAATTTAGAGATCCGTTAGGATCGGGAAATGTGTGTTCAGGCATTTCTAATCCACAAAATTAAGTGTGGACTGGCCCTGCAGGATCCAAGGGTTGGACAGAGTACCAATCCTGGGGCATTGCTAGAGTGTCTCGAACCGTTAAGGATTTCGCTCCTAGCCTTGACTCAGTATGGAAACCCAACTTTCCAATATGAGATAACGGACTTGATTGTATATTTATTATGGCGACATAGTAGGATGGGGTACTATGCCGTCTAGGATTAATACATTTATTTTGAAGTATTTTAAATCATATTACACACTTATGATATAAAAATAGTATTTGACTCGTACTCTGCATTTTTGATCATTATAAGGAAAAACTCTATCCTTTGGTGTGCGTTGCATTGTGTGATAGGACCTGAGTCTTATAATGATTTCATTTTTACAAAAGCATTATGTTACTCCTTTTATTTAATAAATATATGCACAGGCAATCTATTGGAGTAAACCCGTTCCACGAAAGTGGCGTGGTCCTTAGATTTGTCATATTCAGTAGTTATTATAAATTTCTCATACCAGTCCTATGACTGACCTGTTGTTTGTTTCACTTTGCAAACTCGGGTGCCCTCTCTCTACACGGGCAGCCAATTGACAGGTTTCTATTTATCTTGCTTGGAGTTCTTGCTTGAAGTCCTTGATTGGAGATCTCTATTGTGGAGGTGACTTGGAGGATGAAGACTTGCTATCTTTCTTTTTTTTTCATTTCATTTTCTTTTAGACATTTTTGAGTTCTTGAGACATTTAGACTTATCCAGTTTTAATCCTGTACTTTGGAATTTTGAGTCACATTACATTCTATTTGGCTCTGATGTAATAATTAGAACTTTTGTGACTGTGGGATTCTATATTTTGATGACATCTATTTCCGTTGCCATGATGTTGTTATGATATAGTTTTCTTATATTAATGTTGTTATCTGTGTTATGTATTGCCATATTTATGTTGTATCCCAATGATCATCCTTGCTTTCGTTATGTGGAAGTTGGGGGTTATCACAATTTTATGCCTCAAATCTCAAGTCATATGTTCGATACACTTTATATTTTGAATACAACATGTATTATGTCCTCAAATAAGTTACAACTCAATTATGCCCAATTATACACAATTTAATACTTTTCCCAATTTTTGGCGCTAGTCATGTCCAAATCATATATTATTCCCAAATTTATTTCCGACGTACGTTCATCTCTTATGAGATTTGGCTCAGGCTCGCAGTAGGCTGGCTATAAAACAAAAAGGGAAGAAGGAAAGAAGAGACAAAAAATGGACATAATACTATCAATGAGATAGATCCAAAGGTTATAGAAAGACAGATAGAAATAGGCATAATCTCAGATCCAATTTTATTACAATGTCAGAATCATAATTAACTTATATTTCTGAAGGTAACGTGAACTTACAAATTATAGAACGGTCTTGAATTCTGGGATCTGTATTCTAAAACTGAATAGCTCTCCCTTGAAGTTGACTATTTGTTCTTCTAATTTAGATTTGATTTGATTCTTAGAAATAGTTGTTGAAGTCGTTGAATTAGCCTTTGAATTTCTACTTGAATTCTAAACTTGATTTCTACGAAGAGCTTGAGCAGCATAACCCCATCTTAGATTTATTTGGATATGAATTAGGGTAGAGTATAGGCAAAATGAAGTTGTGTAGAGAAAACTGTAGCCTTAAGGGTGTTTATATAGCATAGGGATCAACGAGTCTAATCAGAACGGGCGTCCAAATGCAGAAAAATGAATCTGTCCTCGGATCTGGAAATAGGGGGGAGGTCGACCCCCAGGTCAACCCCCTGGTCGACCTGTGTGACCCAGGTCGACCCCCTGATTGACCTGGGTCCTAGGCGAGAAATTTCCCGCCCAGACCGGGTGTGTGATTTGAATTTCGAAACTTTAAATTTTGATTTCGGGCTGGTTTTTATGTTAAATTTCTGAAACTTCTAAGTGCCATAACTTCTTCAACGAAGTCCGATTTACGAAAACTTGGACTCTATTCCAAGCAGAATTTCGAGACGAATGCAATGGCGTAACCCATTTCACTTAATTCTTCTCTTAAAAATTAAGTATACTTTAATTTGTCACTTTATTACTCACAGAAAATACGTGGTGTCACATTCACCCCTCCTTAAAGGATTTCGTCCCCAAAATCATCAAGTTAAGAAGAATGCATATCCTAACATTCAACATCCACCTACTCAACCATTAAATCACAGGCATCCATTGTCCTTAAAAATATTTCTAAGGCTTTCATTGAAACACCCCACCTCTGTTAGGGTCACTCACAAAGGGAATGCCCTAATTTTGGTGGAGGTTTATAAGTATAAGTCACAGATACACAAGACAGATATAAATACACATATTTTTAAACAGCGGAAATAATAGCAACTTTTATTTCATCAAAATACGTGTTACACAAACCATACCATAATTGTCTTACGATACTTCCAAAAACATTACATTTCCATAACTGTCTTGATTTCATAACTTAAAGAAGCATAAAAACATAAGTAAACTGCATATGTCCCCATAGTTGCTATCCAAAGCCATAGTTCAAAACGAAAGAGATCCAAGCAATACATTCTCTCTCTTCAAGCCGGATGTGAAACTGGTCAAGCTGCGGTATTCCCTCCCTGCGGACCTGGGGGGGGGGACGAAAGAAAAGAAGACGAAAGAAAAGTAGAGTCAGATATAAAGCCTGAGTAAGTCTAGGACTATTCAGTCTATAAATAAGAAAAAGAGCATGATAAGTACAAACTAGAAATGGGAAAGCACCATAAACTAAGTTAAGTTGTCCAGAGTCGAATATACTATCGTACCCCATATTAATCTCTGCACCCCCTATAAACTAGTTCCCAACTGGCACCCCACAATCAGGGTGAAGTGATCCTTTTTATTGATCGGCTCCTACTCGCATAGTTACATGTGTCTTACGGCCCCCGATGTTGTAGCTACCTATGTTGGTCCCACCATGGGTTGTATCAAGTCCCATGGTGGTGGCCCGACACAGTTCTAGAATGCACAGGTATACTACTGGTGCCCAGTGCCTAATTTTTTTGCGCCGGAGTGTGTGCACGCCCGCACCCCTATAGAACCTACACTGTTGCACCACCGCCGTCGATTTGACCTCTTACAGTCAGCCCAGTAATCGTGCCCCACCCTGCCTAGTTCAGGGTATCCTGATACACCTTGTAGGGTTACTGCTGAAAAGGGTCCCCCGTTACTAGGTTTTCTATTTCTAGCCAACATGCTAAGTTGGTTAAGTGTTCTGTATAAACCTAACCCCCAATCAGTCTGTATAGTTTAGCATGTTGTATTTGATTAAGTATTAATTCAATTTACTTAATCCTATCAATCCTGACTTAGCCTTAATTGTCTTATTAAATCTCCAACCACTCACATTAGACAGGTATTGTTGTGACTGCCTATTGCCGGTTGGGTCCGGGCAGTCTTACGTCACAACTCAGTCTAACCTCGGGTCTTTATGGGGCTCAATGCTTAACCACCCACATTGGATAGGTATTGTTGTGACTACTGGACAGTCGGGCGGGTCCGGGCAGGTTTATGTCACAACGCAATCCAACCTCGGGTTAAGCATGTCGTATTTTCTAAGTTTACATATTTTGTCTCTTTTTCTTTTATATGTAAATATTTGCGGCCCATTATTCAAATTCATTATTCTTGGGTATAGTAATTTATACCATTTTAAATGCCATGAGTCGTTGGCATGTGCCAATCATGCCAACACATATATTCTAATTAACCCCAATGTATTTCCCCGTTTGTACGTAATAATATAACATATGTTGGGATTCAACATTTTAGCCCAACTTAGCCACATAAAAAGGGGAGGCTTAGAATATGATGTATATATATTCTAAGTAACATCAAAAAGGGGTGTGTAAACGCATGAACTTGCAACATAGCGGTCGAATTAACATAAATTAGGCACTTGTGAACTTGCATTGTAATAGCATAAAAACTTGACATAAAAATACCTAAACATGAATCATGATTTTAATCTAATCATGTAAACTTTTATTTAAAGTATGAATCTAACTTAATTATGTGCCACATATATTACCATATGTTTTCTAACAACAACCTAAGCCTAAAACATATTTTGTTTGGGCATAAAGTTAAACATGAACTAGCCATGTTCATAAAGTCAACACAAGTTCACAAAGATGCTTACTTTTGTCACTAATACACAAGTATGGTTTTCACTTGAATCAATGATGCCTATTCCAACATAAATTCATATGAATCATAATACCCAATTGGATCCAACTACACTAAAAGTGATCATAAAAATATACATAGAAGGATCTAAAATCATATTGGCATAATAGTGAATCATATACTTGCATAAGTCTTAACTTGGTTGCAACGAAATATGTATAACTTCTCATTAACCACAACGTACAAGTATCAAATTCCCAACATAAGTTATATACTTGTATCGCAACTATTCAATAGATCCAATACCATGTTAATTACACTACCACATCCCAAAATCCATTCATAGAAAATCATAGCAACATACAATTATGAATTAACATCATTATAATTAAAGTACAATCCCATTTCTCATTCTACACAGATCAAATCCCAATTATTCATTCACATCGGAATAGCACTCTACTTACAACGTATGATGAGTCTTGTATTCAGGACTCTGAATTCTGAATTTGGTGATGCTTATCCTTTGTTGTAGGCATTGTTTTGATTTAATTTTCACGGCTTTAAGCTTTTGAATCAACTCCTAATTGTCTCTTGATTTGATGGCTACTCCTAGTCCTTCTTCAGCAGCATGACGGCTCCATACTCATTTTTATTTGTGTGAATTAGGTGGATTCTTAGGTCCTTTTTATAGAGTTTGTGAATTGATAAGAGCCATCGATGGAGCCAAGATTAATATAAGCTGTTCGTTTTAAAGAGAAACCAATCAAGGGTTGACACATAAGCCCTAGTGACAAGACCAAGTCCAGAAATTCGGCCAAGCACAGACCAGGCCAGCCAGGAGGGGTTGGGTTCGACCTGGCTCAGGGGCCAGGTCGACTACCCAGTCGACACCCAGGTCGACTGCCCAGTCGACCTGGGTCTTGGGCGGGAATTTCCCGCCCAGCCCAATCTGGGTCCGATTTTGAATTTGAATTAGTTTTTCTGAACTGTTTCTGCCTGTTTGAATTTTAGACTGAATTCTGAAACTTCCGGAGGTCATATCTCTCTCATACGGAGTCCGTTTTACGCAAACTCGGACTCTATCTCAAGCAGAATTCCGAGACGAACGAAATGGCATATCCCGTTTCCCTTAATTCTTTGATTTGAAATTAATTATACTTTAATTTATGAATTTCACTGTTATAGAATATGCGGGGTGTTACATTCATGATCATATGCATTGTGTGTGTACATGTCCTTATCTAATGCAAAATCAGGCAGTCTACTGATTTAGTTCACCTCCTTAATGCGGATTATGTTAGTTCCATGAGTCCATCATGTATGTAATTATTCCTAATCGTACTTTATAACTTCTACAGAGTGCACAGTCATTCATACAAATGCAACATCCATATGATAACGCATCAAGTTTTAATCCATATATATAAAAGTTCACTCATGCATATGCAATATGAAAGTGACTGAGCTGATCTAGTGCCTAATGTGTGTATATGCATCCACGAGCAACCACTAGCAAACACTTGCAACCACTTGCAACCACCAAACATAACATGTCTCAAACAAATGTTTACATCTATTGGCTTCTACCTAACGATCGAGGATAGGACCGAGAGGATATATTTAAAAGATAAAGACTAGCATGCGAATAAACATTACAGCGAAAGTAGAATCAAGGATATACCCTCGAAAAGGGTATGATGCGCGTATTTAGTCTTCAGTCTTCTAATTCGCATCTTCTTAAGCTTTACTCCGTTGTACCTTAACTAATTTAACTTCACGATTGCGAAGCTTCTTGACCTCCATTTCCAAAACCCACTAGAAAAGATAGGACCTTGATCACTTACTATGCTAGAGGGTATCCAATGTAGTCGAACTATCTTTCCAAGATAAACAGATGTTAACCATCATACCAAGTGTATATACTAAGATGATTAGAGGTCTCTCTTCTACTTAGCCTATCCATCATGTCACAATTCTGAGGGTCTAAAGCTAAAGGTTGCTATGTACTCCTAAGGTCAGTCTTACTTAGGGCGCCTGCCACAACCATTTATTTCTCATGCAAACCATCCTAGTCAAACTCGACATCTCTCAAGTACAAGCCCCAAAGGCTTAAACCAATATCAGACAAGCACCCAAGGAATACCTCCTCCGAATTTGGACGATTTATGTGAGATGATACTAGAAAAACAACCAAACAATTGAGTACTTAACCAACTCTGGCTATCCCCGCCAATCTTGGTCCAAAACTATCGTTGATCGCCTAACTGGCTTTGCATTGTCAACTAGATATATGCGGAAGTCTATCTCGTGTTTTAAGGGGCAAACCCCTAACCTAATCAAAAACATCTACGTGCTAAGGGACTACTCTAACGGATCGCAAATCGTCGATAGATGCATCAAATGATTCTAGGTAGCCAAGAAAAACTGATCCCTTAGGATCGCATGAAATCTCGAGGGTATTCCCGAGGCAAGTCGAAAGTCTAACTACCCTCCTTTCACAATTACTAGCTAACCAGTCCATGCCTAGAATAAACCCATAGCCCATGAAACCCGGAAACATAAGCATTACACTTAGACTCAATACTTAATATAGCTATTCTCAAATCCTTACAAATTAAAGATAAATGAGCCGAACCACCAATTGGATTTTGAGACAATAATGGGATCTTCTACTATACAAGCACTAAGGTGTAGAGACTCAACTATGGAAGAAAATATAAATGAATGTGAAGAGATAAAGTCAAAAGGGTACTAACAGGATGATCAAGAAGAAAAACTAAACTTTTTCAATAGAAACTCTACTACCTCTCTCTTAGGTACGCTGGCGGTGAGCATGCACTCCTCTTGAAAATCCTGTCCTGTGTTCTTGCCCTTGTCCTTAATTATATGACTTGTTATACCATAACAACGACACTTCCTCTTGTCTTAGATTTTTCTATTCTTTCCTCCTTTGTGAACCAAATCCATATCCATGAGTTCCTCATCCTTGGGTTGTGCTCCTTAGCAAAACTCCCTTAGTCTCGTCTTTACTATCCTTGTGTAACACGTTGACAAGTCTCTCGAAAGTTGCCTCCATCGCATGGAAAATCCTGCAAAGCTCGAAAGAAAATTAGCCGCAATGAAACTACAGCGGCTATAGATGGAAGTTGGGCACTTTTTCTCCCTTTGACAGGTGTCGTAGTCTCATTAAGCCTACGGAACCATGTCGCGATGAGGTTACCTCCCGGAAAGCCAGGAGCCCGGAGACTTAGGAAAGAAGGAAACAAGGATACAAACAGAAGATCAAAAAGATAGTGCATATGTCTTTAGGGAATATGCCTTTAAAACAAAACTTTTCTTTTGAAATGCTTCTTTTAAAATTGTTTTGAAAATAATTTTTCAAATCTTTTATCTGATCCGGTAACCTTCAGCTCTGATACCAAGTGAAACACCCCACCTCCGTTAAGGTCACTCACAAAGGGAATGCCTTAACTTTGGTGGAGCATTTTAGGTAAAAGATGCAGATAAATTAAAAGACAGACAAATAAAGCAGCAGAAAATAAAGTCATTTTATAAACAATATGGTTTAGTCAAGTTTTTACAACAGTTATCTCAATCATACTAAAAAGTAATACAAAGAACTTCTGTCTTGATCTAAAAACCTCCAAATATAAAAGAAGCATAAAAACAAAAATGATATTCCCCAATAAGGCATGAACCAGCCACAGCAGAGGAAGAGAGAGTCCAAAGCAATACATCGACTATCTTCGAGCTTGGAAAGAAAACTGAACTAAGTGGTAACATTTCCTCCCTGAGAACCTGGGGGGAACGAAAGAAAAGAGAAGAAAAAAAACTAGGTCAGACATAAGTCTGGTAAGTTCAGTGACTTTCAGCATATAAAGAGGCAAAAGCATTATGACATGAATAAACTGAATATAATACAGTACCGTGATAACAGGGACAACATGATAACATAGGATAAGCATAAGGTATGATAGGGCAAGGTAAACTGAATGCGCTTTTACTCTTTCTCTGCTTCGCTACTACTTTGTTATTCTGATTTCTATATCTATCTCTGCACCACCTAACTAGTGTCCCAACTAGTAATCTGTATAAAATGATAATATGATAATGTGAACCCAATCCCCGCAATTGTGGTAGCCTTCAGGTGTACATCTATCGTGAGGATTCCACCTCAATCTACCTAATTGCCATGAACAAGTTAGATGTACCCTTATTACCCTATCGATCGGGTCCCTACTTGTATTAATTTCCCTTGTCTCTATGTCAATCGGCCCTCTCTTGCGTGTAGATACCCTGTGCTAGTCCCATCATAAGGTGTATCAATCCTAATGATAGCAACCTGACACGATTCAAGATGCACAGTGTATAACTACTAGTACTCAATGCTTGCTTTTTCCCACTTTGGATTACGTGCACGCCCGTAAACCATCGGAACCTACACTGATGTACCCCCTGCCGATGTTTTGACCGCTTATAATCAGCCCAGTAATCGTGCCCTACCCTGCCTGCTTTTAGGGTACCATGATACATCTATGTGGGTTACAGCTGAAATGGGTCCCCGTTACTAGGGTTTCCTGCTGGTTAAGTTTGCTGGACTATATATACAAATATTACCCACCTTCACGAGATGTACTTAACCCTCCCACTGATTCAATCATGTTTCCTTAACGATTAAGTTTGTGGGCATATATGTACTAATATTACCCACCTACACGAGATGTACTTAACCCTCCCATCGATTCAAGCATGTTTATTTAACTGTTAAGTTTGTAGGCCTATATTTACTAATATTACCCACCAACCCGATATGTATTTAACCCTCCCGCACATTATGTCATATTGGTTAAGTGTTGTCCATTCATGTTAACTTAACCCGCCCATTCATCATGTCATGTTGGTTAAGTGTTTCTTATTAACTTAACCCCATTCGTTCATCAAGTTATATTTGTCAAGTGTTTCTTGTTGACTTAACCCACCGATTCATCGTGTCATGTTACTTTGGTTAAGTGGTGCCTTCTTGTGTTAACTTAACCTTACCATAAATCAAGTTATATTGGTTAAGTGTTAACTTAACCCTTTCCATTTATCATGCTGTACCGGTTAAGTGTTTCTTATTAACTTAACCCCAGTCATCCATCTTGTTATATTGGTTAAGTGTTTATCATTACTTAACCCTAGTCATTCATGTTACATTGATTAAGTGTTCCTATGAACTTAACCCTACTCATGCCTCTTGTTCTTTAGCATTAATTGATTTATTATTGCACCAACCTCTAACATTAGATATGTGTTATTGCGGTTACTGGATGTGCCAGGCGGTTCCAGGAAGTTTTACACCATAACTCAATCTAACCTCGGGTTTTTCTTGGGCATGATGCACTAACCTCTCACATTAGATGGGTGTTGTTGTGGTTACTGGATGTGTCAGGCAGTTCCGGGCAGTTTTACACCACAACTCAATCTAACCTTGGGTTAGGCACATTCGTCTTTTCACTAATTTACATATTTAGAGTTTATATGTAAATTATTTACAATTGTCGTCAATGCCACATTTTCCATAAATGTCCAAGTCTAGATTTATATGCTAATTATCCCAACCAGTCATATTCCAATTCTCAAGTTATGCCCAACAAAGCTTATTGCAAGTTATGGCCCCAAATTCAATTTCGAGTTATTACTCAAAAAAGACTACACCTAATCTTCCCAAATTTTCAATAATGGCCATGCCCCAATATCCCAAAATACATTATGCTTGAAGTCTTAACCAATGGTTATGCCCAATCTAGATTAATATTCCAATTTACAGTTTGCGCCAAATCTAGATTTAATATTTCCATTTACCCCAAGTTCGCAACAAAGAAAATTATGCCCCAAATCATAAGTTACAAAATTATGTTCCACCATTACCAAATAGACTATTCCCCATTACCCCCGCATTCCAATCGCATGTACAATTAGTTTCAGTCTAGATTCGAGGTTAATCTAGCTTCATAAGATAAAGTGGACGAAAGAGGAACATAAACGAGAGTAGGCATAAAACATGTATTAAAATGGTAGATCTGTCAAATATTTTGGACCTAAGAGGATTACTGATCTATTAGAGTTGGGGTATAACAAAGATAGATCTGAAACAAAATGACAGGAATAACCTCATAGACATATAAATCTGATATAAATAACATCATGAACCTAAAAGGATTATATATCAGATGTCCAACAAAGACAGGCATGATTGAATAATAACTTCCTAGGCATGTAAATCATTGATTCAATAGAAATACAGGAATTAATTTAAAAGGTTTGTCTTATCATCAAGCATGGACTTAGATCCATTTCATTATATGCCAAAACCACTATTAGGTGTTTAAATCTGAAAATAACTTGAACGTACATGTTTACAGTTCAATTTATGCCCCAAATCCAAAGTTATATATCCAATATACTTTATGCCTCAAATCCCGAGTCATGTGTCCAATACTTTATTCCTCAAATCTCAAGTCATATGTCCAATACTTTATGCCCCAAATCTCAAGTTATATGTCCAATATACTGTACGCCTCAAATCTCAAGTCATATGCCCAATACTTTATGCCTCAAATCTCAAGTCATATGTTAGATATACTTTATGTTTTGAATACAACATGTGTTATGTCCTCAAATCAGTTACAACTCAATTATGCCCAATTATACACAATTTAATACTTTTCCCAATTTTTGGCGCTAGTCATGTCAAAATCATATATATGCCCAATTTTATTTCCAATGTATATTAATCTCTTACGAGATTTGGCTCAGGCTCACAGTAGCCTGGCTATAAAACAAAAAAGGGAAGAAGGAAAGAAGAGACAAAGAATGGACATAATATTATCAATGAGATAGATCCAAAGGATATAGAAAGACAGATAGAAATAGGCATAATCTCATATCTAGTTTTATTACAATGTTAGAATCATAATTAACTTTTATTTCTGAAAGTAACGTGAACTTACAAATTACAGAACGGTCTTGAATTCTGGGATATGCATTCTAAAACTGAATAGCTCTCCCTTGAAGTAGACTATTTTTTCTTCTAATTTAGATTTGATTTGATTCTTACAAATAGTTGTTGAAGTTGTTGAATTAGTCTTTGAATTTCTACTTGAATTCTAAACTTGATTACTACGAAGAGCTTGAGTAGCATAACCCCGCCTTTGATTTATTTCGATATGAACTAGGGTAGAGTATAGGCAAAATGAAGTTGTGTAGAGAAAATTTTAGCCTTAGGGGTGATTATCTAGCATAGGGATCAACGAATCTGGTCAGAACAGGCGTCCAAATGTTGAAAAACGAATCTGTCCTTGGATCTGGAAATATGGGGAGGTCGACCCCCTGGTCGACCTATGTGACCCAGGTCGACCCCCTGGTCGACCTAGGTCCTAGGCGGGAAATTTCCCGCCCAGCCCGGGTGTGTGATTTAAATTTAGAAACTTTATATTTTTGTTTCGGGCTGGTTTTTATTTTAAATTCCTGAAACTTCTAAGTGCCATAACTTCTTCATACGAAGTCCAATTTACAAAAACTTGGACTATATTCCAAGCAGAATTTCGAGACGAAGGCAATGGCGTAACCTGTTTCCCTTAATTCTTCTCTTAAAAATTAAGTACACTTTAATTTGTTACTTTATTGCTCAGAGAAAATACGGGGTGTTACACATAGTGGAGGCATATGCAAGCACCGTAGGGTACGGTATTCTACTTTGGAGACCAGGTAAGTTTGGAGACTTTATGGGCACCGATTTGGGGGCATTATTCAATAAAGTGGGGTTGGACGACATTTTGGACCACAACATTGTTGAGAGAAGGGGTTTTTCATGATTAGTACATCTTTTTGATGCCAATTTGGTAATTAGTAAAGAGCATGATATGATGGTTTTTGAGTATGAGGTAAAAGGAGTGCATATTCGATTTACTCAGGCCAAGTTTGGGGCCATGCTTGGTTTAAGGGGATGGGGCTTAAATTTAGAGGATGTGGAAATGTCAAATCTAGCAGTTTTACATAGGATTTTTATAGATGAGGATCAAAGACATTGGAATATGACACATCTATGCCCTTTAGCCAGAGTAGTCATATGCATACTGCAATATAATTTGGTTGCCAAGACAGGTAATTTTGATAAGATTTCTCCCACGATTAAGCTCGCTACCTATGCAGTTTTTGTTAGACTTGAAATAAATTGGGCCCACTTGATTTTACAGTATTATAACTCTTTTAGGGAGATGAGACAGACAAATATTCCCTATGGACATCTTTGGACCATAATTTTTATACCGTCACAGGTTCCCTTGGCAAGGGAAAGTCATACATCACATCCCGGACATGTTATAGACCTAGGCATGTTGACTACGATGCAGATTGAGTTTCTTGAGTTGATGGCAATAGGCCTACAACCAATGGAGCATGACCAAGGGGAAGGAGTAGGTAGGGGAGATGGAGAGGAAGAGCCCCTAGAGGATGTTGGGGCAGATGATGATCAGCTGAATGAGGGGGATCAACAGAACCTAGGAGTACAGCCCTATTGGTATCAGCCCATGCCATAGATAGATCCTCAACATTCACCAGCATTGGAGCCGCAGTAGTATCAGTATTTTTATCCCTCAGAGGACTACTAGTATGCGGACATGGAGCAGCAGTGGGGAGGTGTCGGATCCTCCCAGACCTCTGGATGAGACACATGGTCATCCAGAGAGCACGGGGACCTGAGGGATGAGGTTAGAACCATCTCAGATAGATAGGCTCAGCTAGCTAGGGAGAATTAGGGTATCTTGCGGGGGCAGCAAGAGATGATTCGAGCACAGATATAGGCTTCACAAACACAACAGCAGAGTTTAAAGGAGATCTACGCCGCACAACAGCGATTTGATCAGATGCAGGCCGATATGCGGGACATGCAGTTAGAGGTTAGAGACGGGACTAAATGGCAGGAGGAGCATCTCGGTAGAGTGGAGGATACTTTAGGCGGATAGAATTCTTTCATTCGTGGTCTCTTTGTTCAGGGACCCAGGCCTCCATTCTAGTGGTGATCTTCTAAACCGCATGTGTCAAATCTTGACTATCTTAGTTTTACCTTATTGTAGTAGAATATGTGTTTGAGATCTACTTTATGTTAGCAGGGCTTGTGTTTTACTTTGATGTAGAAAACATATGCTTTAGATTTTCTTTGGTTTAGCAGCGTGTTATTTATTATGTGTAGAACTCTATTATCTAGTAAGAAAACTTTTACTGTATCAAATTGTCTCATAATAATAAAAAGAAAATTAGTAACAAAGAAAATTTTCTTATGTTAGCTGTGCTTGGATAGGAAAATAGGGAATATTTAAAATCCAAGTACGGTTGAAAGAATTATATAAAAGAAAAACGGAAGATGTGAAAATTTGCGTTTTCCACATTTTTATAACATAAGAAATCGAATTTAGAAAACTAGATTTTTTTTGAAATTTGAAAAATAAAGTTGGTTGGTAGGATTTTGGATGCAACAATTAGATGAACTACGCTCTTACTTAGTAAGAGTATAGGGAAAAAAATTGGATGAAAAAGCACTTTTGACATTCAAATTATTGCGTTCATGTAAAACTGCCAGTATATTTAGGATGTGAGAATCATATTTTAAGGATTTTTGAAAAAATTTCATAAACGTAGGAGGTACCGCTTAGGCATACATGCATTATTATGTCGTATTTCACTTTGCACAAGTACACAATGTTTGCAAAAATTGGATGCACACATGATGGATGTGTATTATGCGAGAGGTTAATTGATCTTTACCCTTATCAAATTTCTAGGAATTTTTTTTTACTAAAGGTGGGAGAATGTAACAACCCACATTTTTAACTCAAGATAATAAAATGAGAGTAGCTTAATTTAATATTCAGAATTAAGTAAAACGGATGGTACCATTGCATTTGTCTCAGAATTTTGGTTCAAATGGACCCCAAGTTTGCGTAAAACGTAAAATTTGTGAAGTAGTTATGAGCATTAGAATTATATATATAAGACTCATATAAATATATTAAATAAATTTACCTAGAAACTCAAATTACAAAGTGGGAAAGTGAGAAGGTAAGGGTACCATTGTGGGTCTGCCGACCCAAAGGGGGGTCGACCCCAATGCAGATCTGAGCAGATTCTTCAACCTGAACATGGACTGTTTTCTGGTCTAAATTCGTTGTTGAACACCTATAAATAAGCCTGTAGAGCCTACCATAAATCTCATATTTCTAAGATAACGCAAAAGCCCTGCCATTCTTCTTCCTACTCAAATCTTTTCAGAAAATTAAGATTATTGGTTTAGGAAAAATTCTGAATCCAGATCTGAAGGAAAGGAACATATGTTTGTAAATGGGTGTTCAGATCTTTATCGAAGTGAGGTAATTTCCTAGATTTGGTATATTTCAATTCTCCTCTCTTTCTTCCCTCTTTCTTTTAGTAAAAATTATGAATCCATGGTTGTTAGGTTCTGAATCCAGATAGGGGAAGACCATGGAATGCTAGATCTGGACCAGATCCAGGATTTGTAAAGCAAATAATGTGAGTGGATTTAAGTTATATCATTTCTGATAATGATATATTATCGTTTAGCATTCCCTGTTATTATACGATGTGAATTTGCTAGAATAATTAAAAAGCATTGAAATGTTATATATGACATGTTGAAATATGATATGTTGAAATATGATATGTTGAAATGTTTAAACGTATTAAAAAGATTAAAGTGACGAATATGACATGCTGGAATATTAATATATTGGGAAATTTCATATGTTGAAATATAAGCTTGTCAAAATATGTGTAGTGATTACTGTTGTTTCAATTCCATGTTAACTTGTGGCAATTATGTACCTGGACCATTAATGGTAGAAAATTGAGAAAATCACATGTTAGTTTATTTGATTTGAACAATTACATGATAAACGATTACATGTTAGAGTATAATTTATTGTATATTAGAAAGAACATGTGACATAAATTGGCCTTAATATGATGACATGTATAATATAGGAAATTTACAGTAAATAGGAAACTGTAATCGCACTTAAACATGAGGTTAGATTACATTTGTGGTAGAAGTATGCCCGGAACTTTCCGGCATATCCAGCATCCACAAGTGGTAAATCTAATGTGAGGGGTTTGAGTACATGAATAAAACATGTAGTGTTGCTAAGACACGAGGTTAAATCAACTTATGGTAGAAGTCTACCCGAAGCCACCCAAAAAATCCGGCATCCACAAGTGTAGGCTTAATGTGAGAGGTCTAGTGCATAAATACATACATATATATATATATTTGAATATACGTAAATAGCAGGACTGATATACAACATTAATTGTAATTAATGAAATTAAATGGAATTGAATGAAAGATACAACAATAAAAGGATTGGAATAAACAAGGAATGATAATATCCTATTATAAATAAATTACATTATTGAGAGTGTTATATAGTAGGTAGGCTTATTCTAGGGGCAAGTGGAAATTATAACTTAGGTTATAATAAATGAAAAAGGAATGGAATAACTTATGTAAGGAAATAAGTTGTACTTAATTGTAAATTAAGAACAAGAATCTGAGATCTACGGATGAGGACAACATAAGTTATATTTATGGGAAGAGAAACTTATTAGTGAACTTAGTTAAGAGAACTAAGTTAATAAGTAAACAACGATAATTTATGGTGGCAGTATGAGATGGAATTATGATTAAATAAGAGAGAATGAGGAAAACTTATGAAATAAATTATATTTAATCATAAGTAATGACTGATATGTTAAGCAGAAAACATGTGAATTGGGAAATACTTAATTACACATTAAGTAGAACATGTTATGGTAGCTTTGGAATTAAACAAGAATACAAAGGGATTGTGGATTACAAACCTTGGGCCACAATCTAGGAAATAACATGTTATGGGCTTATTAATAAACGTGAATGGGTTAAGTTATATGACTGAAATTAATAAGCAAGAGAAACCTAGTCACTTGAATAGGAAGACAATGTGAATGGGAATAACCAAGTTAAATGTAAACATGGTGAGGTAAAGAAAGCACATAAAAGAATGTTTAGACATAGGGTCTAATAACACATTAAAATTGAGGCACTTGGACCAGTCCGTACTTTAAGGTGAATAACTCAACGAGATAGATCACCGTGGCGTCATAAGGCAAGAGGGGAGAGCACATTCATCTGATTATTTTGTCGGCTCCGAAGGAATGGAAGGGTAAGCACGGGACTTCCTAAGATACGTAAGGTGCTCCTGGTAGTCCTGTATGCGGTGGAAAATGTTTAGGCTGTGCTTGCAGAGGTTGGGTCTGCGTGTTACTGTCAGGTGGGTTGGCCTTGACTGCTAAAGTAGCTTTGCAGCCAGAATGCTGTGACGTGGTGACACTTGGGTGATTTGGCGATCACCTCAATGGGAGGTGAGGTTAGGACCAACAAAGATTGTAGATCATCGGTTACCCGTCATCGGTAGCCAGTGGGATGCGAAAAGACTAGAGCTATACCCGATAGACCATTAACCTTTCACTATCGAGGTATGGTGGTTGAGGAGAGATGCCAACATGATGTTTAGATTGTTTGTTAGGGGCAAGTAGCTTAGCTCTTGTAGTCTTTACTAGTTGAGGGAGGGGCCGAAGTGGGGCCATAGCCACCATGAAAAACAGACCTAAGGGATATATGTATATTCGAGGCTCTTAAAGGTGGGCCTGTACAGGTATGGAACTCGGTGCACATTATGTGCGGTTAAGGCATCGAATACGATTGACAGTATGTACGTGGGAAAGTCTAGATACATGCATGTCTGCTCTGGTTGGTGTATCGTAGACTTGAGGGCATTACTCTGGTATAAAATCTGATTCGATCGAAGGTGGCAGTACGTACGCTTATGTAGCATAGTAATGACATATATGTGTGGAACATAACATTGTAACGCAGGGATTTGTATGTCACTCCGGTGTAGGATAAGATATTGCGTTCATTTCTATGGCATTACGGTGGAGACCGTACGAGTGGGGTACCATGGGTGTACCTCAATATTGGGGGTAGCTACATATATACTATATTAGGTTAAACTACTGGGAAGTAAATGGGTACGACGCGTGTGTAAGCCTTGAGTGCTGTTAACTTAAGTAACCCAATAAATAAGAAAATGTGATTGAACGATATATGTAGGATTATCCAAAGTATATAGTTTAAATCCAGTCATTAGAACTTGTGTTCTGACCCCCTCCTCATAATATACTCGCATGTTAGAATTGTGGCAGAGACATAATAGCTTTGGATACTGGTTAGGCAGTATGATTAATACAGTAAGGCTATATTTTGATTATATTATATTTTATCCATTCCGCTATGAGATATTTTCTGAGTTCTAACATATTTTATGTCTCTATCTTTTCTGCAGGATACCAGAGCAAACCAACATGAGTTTCGATAGATTATAGTTTTGAAAAAAAATCGATCTGTTGAAATTCAGGTTGTTACAAGAACATCCTTATAAAACGAAATATTTCTGATCTCAAAGGTTCATTTGCTAAACTTACACATTTTGTAAATTCCATTTTCATGTAACCGTCCCCTGTGGATTTTCTCATGCCTTGTTAGTTCTTCGAACCAAAAACCTCATTATGATTTTGCTAGAATGTGTTTTATGTCCTCCAAACACTTTCTAAATATTCAAATAAAAGGCAGAGTTTCATGCCTCTTGTAAATGTAATATATAGTCATGTAATCATCTCCATGAAAGTTTTAATTTTATATTACCCTTGATTTAGATATAAATTTTGGACAACTTTCAAGATAATATATTAGTAAGCATATTGCACGTGCAGTGGTAGCCAAACACTTCATCCTGGGCCTAAAGGATTTTTTTGTAAAATCAAATAGCAGAAATGTCTTAATATTGACAAAAGACTTAAATTCTCTCACCACAGACCATGTAGGATACCAACACCTGTATGGACCAAGACTTGCAATACTAGAATTGCTTGTTTAAAAAAAAATTCAATGCTTAACCTTAAAGCTATCACATAATATTTTCAATACATACAAACATACGTGCTATGTCGATTGTCGTACATGGTTTGTTTGGAACCAGTTTTATGGTTGTTCGAAAACTTTGAAGAATAACACTTAAAGAATGATGGATCAGAAGAGCTTCGAAACAGGTTTGTTGGACGCTTCTTTAATTCATCATTCAAGTACTCTTCTTCAAACTTCCAGTGCAACCATTAATGGTTTCTACCCAAAACTGTACAATGGTATGCATATCATAGAAACCTGAAATGAATTTAAAAGGATTACATGACAGTCTTAGATAAGCATTCAATACCGACACTTTCGTTAAAGTTTCGTGGATCCCTTCATCCACGATTATATTGTGCTTTGCAGACTCATTTGTTATTACATTAATGATCATTTCATTATTACTTCCGATCACACTCTTGATTTGTTGAGATATGAATCCCTAATTCAAAATTGTTTAAGGTGCTCGATGTAGAAAAATATCAGCATCTCATGTGTCGGTGCTTTCGCAGTACCCTATAAAAATTGAAACTATTTTTTAATTTGTAGGTTGAGCACATTTTTACATAAGTTTGCAGTTAATAAATTTTGTTAGAATGAATGCAAATAAATGTATATCGAATATATATGAAATGAGAAACCATTTAATGCTCCATTTAACTATTTTTAAGATTCATTTAACTATTTTTATTTGAAGCTACATTTGAGCGTTATTTTGACTATTTTTATTTGGAAAAAATCATTCAATGCAATGGTTGCAAAATGGTAAGCAATGAACTTAAAATAGTTTAATGTCACATCTCAATCTTTGGTAATCATTTTACTTTGAAATAATAATTTTAATTTAAAGAATACTTTTCAAACTCTTATCATATCAGAATGTATTTATCCTTTAAGTGCATAATAACAAAAGTAACATGCTTAAGTTTGAACCATGCATATACACTTTTAACTTATTCCTAAACATTGTATCGTTTTTTCAAACACAATTAAAAATAATGCTTACTTTTATTTTATTTATATCCAAATTAATATCTTTAATTTAAGATATAATAGAAGCTTCTGTGTATAAGCGAACAAAGGAAAAAATAGGTAATTTTTTAAATGATGTTAATTCAGTACTATAATTGGTAAATTAATTTTAAAAAATTATAAAATGTATTTTTGTTTTCTTTTTAATGCTCAGCATGAGGTACATATTACATTAACCACAATTTAAGCAATCGCCAGCGTAAATTGTGTTAACATTATGTGACTTAATAAGAAGCAGTAATATCAATGAAGAAAATTCGTAATAGTCATTTGAAAATAAATAGATGCTTGAAGGACAAGTAAACGAATAACCTATCAGAAATTGGTCCATGCACTAGTAACATTTCCATGTTATCGTTGTATCATCACTTCTTTGTGAAAGCGTGAACCCTAAATAAAAAGTATTAAGATTAGCAACCTGACTATAACGTGTTCAACCTCTATAATATGGATGCGAGAGAAAAAACATCTTTAAAACGTCATAGTTAATTCCATATAATAATATCATCTTAAGGTTAAGTCCCTTAATTGAAGGTCAAATTCAATTACTTACTTTAGTTTCACTTTAATAGAATATTGATAAAAGGTGGCTTCAGAGCTTCAAATTAGAAATGCAAATGCAAACTCAAATATTTAAAATTATAATTATCTAGGAATTAAGTAAGCAAGTGACCAATAACAAAAAAGTATGCATCCTAATCTGTGCAGACTAACAATAAACATTTGTATGAGTTAGAAGTAAGCATTTTGTAATGTGTTATCATGTTAATGTGTATACACGTCCTTGTTTTGTCTACTTTCTTTAAGCAACGTAAACTCCAACATTTTTATGCTTGATTTTTGTGTAAAATGATGGTAAATTAGTGCAGGAATTGGAAGGATTATAGTTTGGTTATGTTAATACTACAAAAAATAGCCATAACAACATGCCATTTTTTACCGCTCCAAGTCGGTAATTAAACCAAATCAGAACATTCAAAATGACAGATAGTTATTTATCTTATAGGGTTTAACATAGAATATACACATAGAATCACATATACATAAATAAATCTGAATATCTCACAACGGAATTTATTTATACAAAATATCAGATGCAAACAATATTTTACACAATGGGAAAATAATATAATATATACACGAATTTAAAAATAAAGTTTACATTTCAGTCGAGCCTTGCACGCGCATATGCATCTTTATGTTCCTCTCCAGTTTTGAGAGATGAAAATTATTAAATTTGGAACACTTAGGGCCTGACCCGAGCGTTCCATGCAAAAACATAAAACACCCGAGTCAGGATTAAACTTATTTCATGTCAGTAAACTTCAATAAATACATAAATATAACTAGTTTAGCCCCAAAAAATTTATTTAAATAATTCGAGTATAACATATGTGAGCTGCCGAATGCATGCTAACAAAGTCAAAATCATGGGCCAAAGCAAGAAATCAAAATGTGTATGCACATACCCATCATAAATGATAAAAAGCACATGTAAGGGATACTACAGTAATCACATTATGACATAACATGGAAATTTGAAATGAAACCATGCACGGCCCAAACATCACGTCCATAACAAAAATGAAGAGAGATTAAAGGAAATACTACTCATGGCAGTAAAAAAGTCATAATAGAGTTATCAGACCATACTAACTAAAATCTTGATATAATTCTTTATTTAACAATGATTATAATGATACGAACTAATTTTGACAATAAGAATGCAATGGTTTATTAGGAAAATGTATATATGATTTGTGTTACAGGCATTTTGTTGGTTTCCAACTAATTAAAATCTCAAACCCAGGAATAAATTCATGTTAAGGAAGGCACAGTAAACAAATGAAATAGATGAGTTCATGACAAGGAAGTATAGGCATGTGGACATGCCATAGGAATAAATTTTCTTCTTTTGTTCGTACATTCGTCCTGTCAAAGTTTGGGGTTCAAATCTATAAAAGCATCTACAGTATACTCAACAATAGTACAAAAAATTCTAATAGGGTCATTTGCCCTTCCCAACGCAAGTATGGCTCCACCTCAGGACATATAGTCATGTACATAGTAAACATAATAAAAACCGAAGGTCAATACACGAACATGTGAAGAAAACAACACATAGTAGCAAACAACCCATACTAATTTCATTTAGTGAAGCGCAAAGTTAGATAACTTGAAATAAGTCGAATCGTAAGTTAAACTTACTTTATTGGAGAACTGGCGAAAACTATGCGAGAGGAAGAGGAGTGGCCGAAAACAACTCGAATTGATGAAGTCGCGGTTGATCGGTTGTGAAATGGTGTCTTCGGTTCTGCTTTGAGGCGCGTTTATACATTTAGGGTATTTCCAGTGGCTCGAGGACGAGCTGTTTTTGGGTTTCAATGAATTGATTTTTGATTTGGGGAAAACGAATTTTTTGGTGGAGATGGAGAATATCGACAGGGAACAAAATGGAGAAGAGAAAAGGAATGGGTAAATAAAGAAACAAGGGATAGTGAAAAATAAACAACAAGGGACAGTGGAACGTGAAAGAGGACACGCGTTATACAGTATCACAACCAGTTGAACAAATGTCATTAAATTCTAGCTCAAAAGGACAAGTGTAAAAACAAACAAATTTCTCAATTGTATACATACCAAATACTAGTATGTACAATACACTCCATATTCAACTTAAATTAAATAAAAATCAAACTCATGCTTAAAATAAGATTTTCCAATACATATCCAAAATTTAATTTTAAGCCAAGTTCAACTTAAACAAGTTTTATTTAAATTAAATACCCAAGTTAAATAAATAAATGAATAAATCGAATTCATGATCTCTCAACAATATATATATATATATATATATATATATATATATATATATATAAATTTTAAAATGTAGTTAATGTCTAATATAATAAAGCTATTCAGATTCAAATAATAAAATTTTAAATATACAAAATAAAATTCAAAACGAAAATTTAGATGACTAGATTCAAAACCCACGTCATACCTTTGTTTAGTCACGGGTTACTCGAATCTTAGTAAATAATTATTTCATTTCGTATCCTGAAGTTTGTAAATCATTTTGCAATCATAATTTAAAAATACTTTCAAATCATATTATTGTTGTTTTCAAATAGTTCAAAATATCTAGATTTCAAGTCGTCGAACATTCTACATTTATAACCACTTTATAAACCATTTCGATTTATAAATCGTATCAAGTTTTCATACAAATAAATTTCATTTCATTTTCGAAATATCCTTGAAATAAGATTTCCAACAACTCCACGTAAGATAAATTTTTCCAAGAGATTCACAGAATCATATAATTTTCCATTCAAATCTCATTTCCAAAATCATTTCACAAAATATAGGATTTTATTCATTTCAGTTTCAAATATTTAAGTCTCATTTGAAAAGGTTACACTATTCGAATAATCGGAAAATCTCTTGAAACAATTTTATTCGAAAATATCTTCACACTTTCACTACGCTACTTTGATCTAGCATATACATATTTCAAACTAGTTTTGTTTCAAAATATTACTTCTATAACATTACAAACCGATTTCAAAAATATTGGGAACCAAATTCTCAAACATGATTTTCTTTTCAAAATCCAACATGTCCATAGATTTGTCAACGCAATGCTAAGGATTGGGATAAGATTTGGACAGTTTCATAAATTCAAGCACGAATGGTTCGACTTGATAAGCAAAAGATGATGGCAAGTCAAGGCAAACAAACACAATAACAAGCGGAACGACGAACATTATATTTTAAAAAATTCATTTCTATTCAAATTTTATTCAAATTCTTCCCAATTTAATTTATACATTACAAACAATGAAAGTGTCATTTATTTTAACTTCGCTTATCTATTCTCGCTTATATCTATCAAAATATTTTAATTAAAATTTATCCAAACATGCTTATCTAATCGGTTTCGAGTATTTCTCGATGTTTAAATTGGAATCATATAGTCCTACCATTTTCAAAACTCAAAAATAAATTTCTGATGATGATCGATTAATTAACAGAATTATCTTCCAGCGACTAGAATGTGATTATATATCTACCTAGTATATATTGGACTTCGTATATATGTTGATCAGGCGGATATGCAAAATCTTCGCATACTAAATAGTCCAATCTCGACGTCCGTTAAAATACTTAAAACTCTTATCATATATTTTATTTTAAAATAATTTCACTTTTCAAAATGATAATTTAATCTCGAAATAATTTATACTTTCAAAATATGCTCTCTTTATGGTGATTCTTGTGTCAATTCCACCTATTCTAGGATGTCGCTATCCTATCTCTAATGGGTTTTTAAACCCGATAAGCTAAGCTTTGTCAAACCAATGCTCCGATGCCACATGTAACGACCTACCATTTTTGGCTGCTCAAAGTTGGCAATTAAACTGAATCGGAACGTTCAAAATGACAGATAGTTATTTAGCTTATACGGTCTAACATAGAAAATACACAAAGAATCACATATACAGAAATAAAGCTCAATATCACACAGTAGATTTTATTTATACAAAATGTCAGAGTCAAAACAATATTTTACACAACGGGAAAATAATATAATATATACATGAATTTAAAAATAAAGTTTACATTTCAGTCGAGCCTTGCACGCGCATATGCGTCTTCGCGTTACTCTCTAGTTTCGAGAGCTGAAAATCTTTAAATTTGGAACACTTAGGGCCTGACTCGAGCGTTCCATGCAAAAACATAAAACACCCAAGTTAGGATTAAACTTATTTAAAGTCAGTAAACTTAGATAAACACATAAATATAATTAGTTTAACCCCAACAAATTTACTTAAATAATTCGAGTATAATATTTGTGAGCCGCTGAATGCATGTTAACAAAGTCAAAATCATGGGCCAAAGCAAGACAGCAAAACGTGCATGCACATACCCATCTTACATGATAAAAAGCACATGCAAGGGATACTACAGTAATCACATTATGACATAAGACGAAAATCTGAAATGAAACCATGCATGGTCCAAACATCACGTCCATAACAAAAAAAGAAGTGAAATTAAAGGAAATACTACTTATGGCAGTGAACAATTCATAACAAAGTTATCAGACAATCCTAACTGAAATATTGATATAAATCTTTATTTAACAATGATTTTAATATTACAAACTAATTTTAACAATAAGAATGCAACGGTTTGTTAGGAAAATGAATATATGATTTGTGTTACAAAAATTTTGATGGTCTCCAACTAATTAAACTTCAAACCCAGGAATAAGTTCGTGGTAAGGAAGGCACAATAAACAAATGAAATAGATGAGTTCATGACACAGAAGTGTAGGCATATGGACATGACGTAGGAACATATTTTCTTCTTTTGTTCGCACATTCATTGTGTCAAAGTTTGGGGTTCAAATCTAAGAAAGCATCCACAGTATACTCAACAATAATACAAAAAATTCTGACAAGGTCATTTTCCATTCTCAACGCAAGTATGGCTCCATCTCAGGACATATAGTCATGTACACAGTAAACATAATACAAACCGAAGGTTAATACACAAACTTGTGAAGAAAACAGCATGTAGTAGCAAACAACCCATACTAATTTCATTTATTGAAGCACGAAGTTAGATAACTTGAAATACGTCAAACCGTAAGTTAAACTTACTTTATTGGAGCATTGACGGAAATCGCGCGAGAGGAAGAGAAGTGGCCAAAAACAACTCGAAGTTGATGAAGTTAAGGTCGATCGATTGTGAGATGGTGATTGCATTTCAACTTTGAGGAGGGTTCGGACATTTAGGGTACTTCGAGTGGCTCGAGGAGGAAGTTGAACGACGACTGGGGTTATGGCTCAGTGAGAGAAGGACGGTGACAAATTGGGGTTGGCTGAAGACAGTGAGGAGGAGCTATTTTTGGGTTTCAACAAATTGATTTTTGATTTGGGGAAAACCGAATTTTTGGTGGAGATGGAGAATATCGACAGGGAATAAAATGGAGAAGAGAAAAAGAATGGGCAAATAAAGAAACAAGGGACGGTGAAAAATAAACAATATGGGATGGTGAAGCTTGAAAGAGGACACGCATTATACAATATCACAACCAATTGAACAAATGGCATTAAATTCAATCTCACAAGGACAAGTGTAAAAACAAACCAATTTCTCAATTGTATACGTACCAAATACTACTATATACAATACACTACATATTCAACTTAAATTGAATAAAAATCAAATTCATGCTTAAAATAAGATTTTCCAATACATATGAAAAATTTAATTTTAAACCAAGTTCAACTTAAACAATTTTTATTTAAATCAAATACCCAAGTTAAGTAAATAAATGAATAAATCAAATTCATGATCTCCAACAATATATATAAACAAATTTTAAAATACAGCTAACGTCTTGTGAAAACCCGTAACTTCCCCGTAAAGGAAAGTGTCGGATAGTTCGAGAACAAGCCACAACAGAACGCATATAAAAGAACATTTCATTGTGTATTACAAGAATGCATCAGATTACAAGAATATACAGAGTACAAATGAATAAATATTACACAGAAATATCAGAGGTTTAAATTACATTTAAATACATAGCAACGGAAAATAATACAATACACAACTAGAAGGAGATATACGGATACAAAGCTTTCCGGATATCGTTCCAGCTGTAAACCAGGATCCTGTGAATATAAAGCTGCAAAACCAAAACTACTAGCTGCCCGTGTCAAAATAAGGGCACCCAGAGTTTAAGTTAAAGCAATAAACTCCAGGTCAGTCATGTGACTGGTGTGAGAACTAAAACAGTTATTAATCTATATTTTTAAAGTTAGGTAAATCAAGGGACCACGCCGTATAACACGGAACGGGTTTCCTCCCAAGAATACCAGTGCATAAAACAAACAGCGCAATGCTAAATAAAGAAAAATGAAGCTGTTATAAGACCCAGGTCCTATCACACAATGCAACGCAAGCCGGGGGATGGGGCCTGGGTCTTATAACATTGAACCAAATATCGAATTGTATTGAAAATTGGTCGCATTTGCTTGCATATACATGTATATCATTGAACAGGTTATAGCAAGGAGACTAGAGCAGAGAATAAATTTTGTTTGCCCGACAAATAGGTACATGTTTACTACATAATTTACTGTTTTGTTTGGGTGATGATGATTTTATGAGCCTATTGGCTAGCCGCTTGGCTTTTTCTTTTTCTTTTTGAGCTCTGAAGGACCGGGGAAGCTATTTGAAATTCCCCGATGCTCCCGGTGCAGGGGAGGTTATGGCGAAATTTTTCGAAAATTTAGGGTGTTAGCCAAATTTTTGAAATTTTTGAAAATTCTCAGAAACTGAACAGTTGGTGAATGAAAGCCTGATCGATCGTAGAGTTGAATAATCAAACCACTTTCGACTTTGTTCCTTTTCAGGGAAGAAAAGTTTTAAGTGGGGGAGATTGTAACAACCCGAAAATCTGGGCCAGTTTGAAATTTTTATTTTGGCAATTTTAGCGAATTTTGATTATTTAAAATGAATTATTTTAAATAATATCGATGAGAAATTTATTTTGAATATAATTCAAATGTATATAGTTATATAGTTCGTCGTTAGAATATAAATAATTATATATAATTATAAATAGAATTGAAAATGGCGCGGTAGTTCGATAATTCGATTTCAAATTTCATTTGAATGTACCGGGTGCAAAACAATCCGGATTTTAGTGAAACCAAAAACATTAGGATCTAATTGAGAATATCTTTTCTCAACTGGGTTCAAAAACAGTGTTAGTGAAGACACCATTTACGACAAACCCAAATCACATTTGATATTCAATATAAGGCTCTGAATAGAAAATATATCGGCTTATATTCAATATCAAATTCTACGATTAACAAATGTCGTATTGGAAATAACAATATAAATATATATCTTTCAAATTTCCATAACAACATCCGTATAATCACGAATTCCAACATCGAAATATTCCGAAGACAATTTCGATTCAATTCCACTCCAATGCAATCATTGGAAATTATGGTTATTTTTAAAACCATTTCAAATTCAATTTATTTATTTAAAAATAAATAGAATTATAATTCTAGTTCAAAACTAGTTCATTTCGATAAAAATCTATTTTTATCTTTATCAAATATGGAGTTTTTCATCCCAATTCTTTCTAAATCATTTCTTATGATTTTACACAAATTATTACTATTTTTAATAATTTTATCAAGGCCCGTACAGTCGATTTCCATCAATGGCCATCGAACTGCACTTACAGCGACCTTTTTCGAATTTGATTTGGACATAATTCCAAATCCAACCGTTAGATTTTTATTTTGGCCATTTTAGCGAATTTTGATTATTTAAATGAATTATTTTAAATAATATCGACGTGAAATGTAACGACCCGGGAGATTTTTCGGCCCAGAAAATCGACATAAATACCTTCACCGTAACTCATGCCGATCCTCCAACACCGAACCACTGGATAGTTATTAGAAAGAATTTAGAGGGTGAGATAAGGAAGAAAGAAATATAAGAATAGAAGAAGAAGAAGAACCAATACCACCACACAGAATCAGAGTCTCACATCGCAGTGGAACAAAATATAATATGGAAATAAATCTTTATTGAGAGCTTTCAAAATTACTTACAGTATCAGAGTACATCAACATATCTGGACCGTTATATAACCTGTCCTCATATACAATCACACAGCGGAACAGTAGCTATATATATAACCATACGTTTGAACTCTTCCAGCTTGTCTCTGGACTTCGCAGCATCCGGTAACCTGGACCTGTACACCCCGGCCTAACCCGAGCATTTACAAAACACCGGGTCAGTCTGGTGAACCAGAGTGAGATAAACTCGCACAGTATTAAGGTATCACACAACTTGATTTTAAAGTAAAAATCTTTTCGAAAGAAAAGGATAATCGTAAGACCGAATCCACACATAAATACGGACGGTTTTTACCTTACGATAACCCAAAACAGTTTTGAAACCAATATCTTGTCTGATATTATAATAATGTCTACATACAGGTAAATAATAATCTAGTGGAACGCTTGCATCTCACGCTCCACGTATATAGTATTCAATCAAAACCGCAGACGCTTATTGGAGATTGGATTCCGACCTTGACAAGGTATGGGACCACCTGCCGATAGTGTATCTCTAGAGGCGAATACACTGGGTTCAACAAGAACGTCTTGCAACCCGGCCCTCACATGACTGACCACTCATTTCGCTTGAGTGTATCGAATGTATATCACCAACGGTTGGGCTCAAACCACCGTTCCCGAATGGGCAGAATCGATAGAATAAGAACAAAAGGAATTTCTCTAGATAGGTGATTATACACCCTAATGGGAGCGACCCACATAGCCATGCTGCCTGCCCGATTTTTGTCATTCCCCGGTTGATGAGGCTTGAGGCTACGCTTTATCAGCACATCACATTCACTTCGAATGCCACATCGTCAGATCCATCGAAATCACTAACTGACGTCCACAACAATACATTATGTGTTAGCTAGAAGAAGTTTCCTTCTCCGCTTCCACTCTTGGTACAGTTGGAGAAATCAATGTACGTGATCTTTTCTGGAAATACTCTGTCAGACATTCATCCATACAAGTCACCCAGGAACAGGATGAACCGAAGGTACCCTCCTATTGCATTCTAGGAATCACCCTGAGAATCAGTAGCGAGAAGTCCTTGCAATCCGTAGATTCCAACCACGACAGAATCACAGTATATCTCTTATTGCAAATCAGAGATCTTAAGTAACTCTTCCGCTTATGAAGATCCACGGTCTTCAATAGCTCCATCTTGAATCAGCATCTTCAACGTATTCGTGTTTTGTTGGACGGAATGATTTCGAATATATTCGATCCCGGTCTTCCCGTACCCACAATCATATGGACCAAATTTGATAGTCGGTTATTTAACTATCAAATAAAACAACCATTCATCCATAAAAGAAAATGGATTCACTGATATAATACTCAGTATCATTTAGCCTCTTCACAAACCGTCCGTTAATTATATTCTTCAAATTTCCCAATATCTAGACATCGCTTTTACTTCTTATTATAAAATAAGAATATTCTCCAAATTTATCTTATTCAACTTATAAAGTTCCAAAGCAGTTTATAATATCATTCCCGAAAATCATAACTTTGTTTCCCTTAACTGTCCTTATTTATAAACTAACATCATTCTTAGATAATCGTGAAGTTGTTCAAGTTGGGGTATTTTAATTACCTCTCAGACCTTGACCAGCTACATTCATGTCTTCAGAATAAATAGAAGTTTATTAATCACATGTTCCTTTGAAAATCCGATTTAAATCTCGACAAAGCTTCAATTCTAATTAGAATTCTTATGAAAATTCCTTAATATCTCATTATTATGATGTAACAAATTATTTCAACAATTCAAACCATTTGTTCAAAACCACATAAATAAAACTTTTATAAATCTCATATTAATACCTTATACAATTTTTATATTGATATACTTTTCAAATCCTTATATTGGAATTTCTCAAGATGATTCAACTTGTTAATTGTGCCAAACATTACAAACTTCATTTCAAAACTATTTCACTTATCACGTTCTCTTTAACTCGTACTCGACCACTTATTCGTCGTCTGCAACATATGATAATCCCTTTAAGAAAAATCTCATATCTTATTTCTTTTGTAACCCATGTTATAAACACATTCACAAACCCTTAATTTTATTTACTCACTCGACTTCATTTTCAAAACTTTAAATTTCCATTTACAAAATCTTTGTAAATTAACTACGATACTTACCATTCGTTTTCATTTGCGCATCTTTAATTTTGTTTACAAATCTCATTTGTAATCCATCATCGACAACTAATATTCGTTGTCGTTATTCACATTCTTAACCTTATTTAAAATCCTACCTTTAGTTAACATTCCGAACTTCGGAATATCACATTCCGAACATCGGAATAGGACTCACTTCGATTAATCATTCCGAACTTCGGAATACCACATTCCGAACCTCAGAATAAACTCACTTCCATTTATTTAACCAAATCTCATTTATAAATTCATAATCATACTTTCAACTTCGATTTCATTCAAAATATGAAACCCCATTTCCAAATCACCACTCCTTTCCAACCCATTGATTTGTTAATCTCATACCCGAAATGTTATCACATTTCGTATTTGTTTGAAATGTCGTTTGCCAAAAATGATCATTTATTACAAAACATTTCTCTTTGAACTCTTTTACCCGTTCTCGTATACCCATGATTTAACTATTCCATTTTTCTATTTTGAAATCAATTTAAAACTTCTTTTACGACCGTAAGGCCTTCACAACCATTTCAATATTTAAATAATCCCCACGATAAATTATATCGTTTAACCGTTCATTTAATACATCTTGCATCTTTACTAGTTATATTTATATAAAATTGATAAATTTAACTTCGATTATTATTTTTACAATAAAAATCGTATTTCAAAACCATGTAAAATATATATTTATATCTTTGAAAACATTCGAAATCCATTTACTACTGATTTCGAAAAGTCATTCCTTTTAGTCGACGGTATTAAAGAGGCAAATGGTTACTACAGTACCAAACGTGAAATATAAACCAATTTCACATTACCTAACAAACAATATAATCACATTGAAAACGATATTCAGTTCAAAATAGCCAATCAATATTTGGTTTCCATCTAAATAGATGACATGAACAGTTTAATAATAACGGTGAATAATAAATGTAACAGTCAATACTGGGATAATAACAGAAGTTCAAGCATTCAACCATTTATGTATAACGTTTATAGTGTTATAAACGTAACCACTGAGGTAAGTTACCCCACTTGGATTCAATCGTTAGAAATAACGATTAGTTTTCAATTAAATTAAACTGTCGTTTAATTTAACTGTTTCAGCCCATACAACGATCGAACAAACAACAACCATAAACAAGCATAGCACACAATTATAAAACCCGACTTATATAAAATATAAGAAGGGAGAACTGAGTGAGTTTAACTCACCTCGGATTTCGTTCGTCGCTGAAACGGTTTGTTTTAATCAAATTAAACGGGCGTTTAATTCAATTAAAATCCCCATAGCTGCCAACTCCGACAAATCCAGTCCCATCATGTTACGCTTGTGCCTTGTTTTGGTCCGATTCTGTATATGAATGTGTCACTCATATTATAATATACGACTAAATTTTCATTTGTTTTTCTTTAAAAACAAACAGATATGTTTTCGACACGTCCAAACTAATTGTCGTTTCATATTAATATTTGATCATGGACGTTGAACAACACTTTGATTAGAAAGGCCATGACAAAACATTTGTTGGTCAAGGTGAATATGGATCAGGCAAACTAAAGTGGGCACTTTATATTATTTAAATATACAACTTAACTTAATTAGGCTATTACTAGGCTTAGACAGGTTCATGAACTTGATCAGCGCATAAAAACATGGTTAGGCATGTTGAGACCTTTCCAGGTGCGCACTATTTCAGTTGGCACAATTTAAAACCAGTTAAGCACAAGTGTAACCCTTTTCAACAGACCACGCACAATCCCGTCCACCGTCTCCATATGTTATATATGGTATTAATCAACTTAAATGAACCCAGGCTACCTAGAAAACTCACCGTGATTAGGCATGCTCAGTCACTTTTAGGTTCACGTTGAAAGCTTTCTTCTCTGTTCAACTGTTTTTGAACTGCTGCTCCTCTCTCTCTCCATTTTCTTCTTGCTGCTTCACATCAATAATTTTTCCCTTTTTTTTTCTTTTTTTTTTAAGGGGAAAAGGACCGAAATCCACACTTCCCATGCAGCACACGTTCTGTGCTGCCTTCCTTCAGCTCCAAATGTTTCAGCCATTCTTTCCCTTTTTTTTCTCTACACGTTAGTGCCAAAGTGCACAAACCCATTTCCAGTCCCCCCGTATGCCGCATTTACCCACCGCACGTGTTCCTCAAACATTCCAAACCCATGCATAATGATACGCAAGGTTTCACTGTTGTTGTTTGGGTGCGGAACAGAAAAGGGAATGTAACACCCCGTGAATTCTATGACTGTGAAACTCACAAATTAAAGTATAATCAAATTCAAATCAAAGAACTAAGGGAAACGGGATACGCCATTGCGTTCGTCTCGGAAAAATACGCGAAATAGAGTCCGAGTTTTCGAAAAACGGATATCGTATGAAGAAGTTATGGACGAACGAAGTTGGGCGAAAAACCGAAAAAGGGCCAGAATGCACTGGCGCACTTGGGAAGTGCGCCAGAACAAAAATGAACTGGCGCACCTGTGAAGTGCGCCAGTACATTTTTGACCTGGCGCACCTGCCAAGTGCGCCCAGGTCAAAAATGACCTGCTGGCCAGGTCTGGTCTAGCCCTGGCTGGCCAGGTCTGTGTTTGGCCGATTTTCAGAAGCTTGCTTCGTCATTAGGGCTAGGTGGCGAGTTTTTATTGGTCTCTCTTCCTAATGAATGGCTACGATCTAACCTAGCAACATCAATGGTCCTAATCAATTCCTAACCTCTATATAAACAACCCTAGACTAAACCCTAATCTATTCATTCAAAATAAGATTATAGCCGCCATGTTGCTGAGGAATGACAAAGAGTAGCCGCCGACTAGAGAGAGAGTTAGGAAGAAAGTTCTAAAGCCTAAAGCAATTCAAGCAACCTAAAGCTAATCAATTCAACAAAGGAATCGTGTCTCTTAATTAGAGAATTCGCCGCAACCATTGTAAGTAGAGTTTTACTTTGGTATAAATAAACAACTGTGTTGATGTGTATGCTTGAATTGTGGCAATGGAAGTAATTCATATTTGTGCAAAATTATGTTATTCATTATAAAGAACTACATGCGGTAGTTCTATGCAAATATACGTTTGGAATATTGCGCAAATTATGTAATCTATGTTGAAGCTACATGTATGTAGTTGAGTGAAATTTATGCAAGTTTGGGGCTTTGTTATTATGTCGTCATGATGTATATTTTGTGCATAAATCGTTTTGCAAGCAATTGAGACAAGTTTGGTTGTTATATTTCATATGAAACTATGTTGGAATTTTGACACCATAATCCATGTATTAAGTCATGCTTATGAATATGGCTAGGCTATGAATGATATTCGGCATAATTGAAATCTATGATTAAGTCTATCTTGTTTAAAAAAATTATATGATGACATATGTGAGACATGGCTAAGTTAGACCCAAAAATCCCTTTTTGCAAGTTTAAAGCAAACACCATGATTAGGAATATTTATGCATAAGTATGTTTATACCATCGTTATGTGATTAGACTTAAACCATGATTAAGTTGAACTATGCTTTTGTGTTAGTAACAAAGTATCCCCTTTGTAAACATGTAGAAACCTTATGAACATGACTTGTTTATGTTTATGCCATGAACAAAGTTAACTTTACTTATGCCATGCTTATGTTTGACATTATGCCATGTTTATGCTAGAAGTATTTATGCCATGCTTATGTTTGACATTATGCTATGCTTATGCTAGAAATATTTATGACATGCTTATGTTTGACATTTTGCCTAAATAAGAATATAGGTTCATGTTGTAGTTAAACCTATGCAAGTTCACATGCTTTGATTCATGTCACCTATGTTACCACTATGCAAGTACACCAATTGCTATTTTGTATTTCCAACGTCGTATTGCAAGTTCATGCGCTCACCTTCCCCTCTTTGTGTATACGCCATAAGCCTCCCCTTTCGCATGGCTAAATTGGGCTTTAAAAGGCTAAGCCCAATATATATGAACGGACTTGTAAAACGGGGGAAAATAACGTTGGGTTAAAATTAATTAATGAATGAAAATATGAAATAGAAGGGCCCAAATTCAAGTATGGGTTGGGCCCATGATTGGTGTAACCTTTACACCATTAACTTAATAATGGGCCGCAAATATTTACATATAAATAAAGAAGAATGACAAAATATGTAAATGTAGAACATACGATGTGTTTAACCCGAGATTGGATTGAGTTGTGATGTAAACCTGCCCGGAACCGCCCGGCTGTCCAGTAGTCACAACAATACCTATCCAATGTGGGAGGTTAAACATGGAGCCCAGCAAGGACCCGAGGTTAGACTGAGTTGTGGCGTAAGACTGCCCGGAACCAACCGGCAACAGGCAGCCACAACAATACCTGTCTAATGTGAGAGGTCAGGGCCTTAATAAGACAATTAAGGCTGAGTCAGGATTGTTAGGATTAAGTGAACTAAAGACTTAATCAAAATGGAACATGCTAAACTAAACAGCCTGGTGGGGTTAGGTAGGGAACACTTAACCAACTTAGCATGTTGGCTAGAGATAGAAAACCTAGTAACGGGGGACCCTTTTCAGCAGTAACCCTAAAAGGTGTATCAGGATACCCTGAAACTAGGCAGGGTGGGGCACGATTACTGGGCTGATTGTAAAAGGTCAAAGCGACGGCGGTGGTGTAGCAGTGTAGGTTCTAACGGAGTGCGGGCGTGCACACACTCCGGCGCAGAAAAATAAGGCACTGGACACAAGTAGCACACCTGTGCATTCTAAGGTTGTGTCGGGTTGCCACTATGGGACTTGATACACCCCATGGTGGGACCAGCATAGGTAACTACAGACATCGGGGGCCGTAAGACACATGTAACTATGCGAGTAGGAGCCGATCATCATAGAATGGATCACATCACCCTGATTATGGGTGCCAGTTGGAAACTAGTTTATATGGGTTCAGAGATTAACATGGGGTACGATAGTATATTCGACCCTAGACAACTTAACCAAGTTATAGTGTTTGCCCACTTCTTGTTATTACTTATCATACCCAGTTCTTTATTCATAGACAAAGTAGTACTAGACTTACTCAGGCTTTATGTCTGACTCTATTTTCCTTTCGTCTTCTTTCTTCCGTTTCCCTCCCCCCCCCCCCCCCCCAGGTCCTCAGGGAGGGAACACAGCAGCTTGATCAGCCTCAACATCCAGCTTGAAGAAAGAGAAATGTATTGCTTGGACTTTCCTGTTTTGAACTATGGCTTTGGACAATCCACTAAGGGGCTTTTGCAGTTTATCTATGTTTTATTTATGCTTCTTTAAATAATGTACTCAAGACAGATTATGAAAGTGTTATGTTATGTTTTTGGAAAGGATGTTGTTGTAACACGTATTTGACTTAATGAAATAAAGTTTATTGTTCTTCCGCTGTTTTACAAATATGTGTTCTTATATCTGTCTTGTATATCTGTGACTTGTACTTATAAACCTCCACCAAAATTAGGGCATTCCCTTTGAGAGTGACCCTAACGGAGGTGGGGTGTTTCACTTGGTATCAGAGCATAGGTTTACCAGATAAGATAAAAAGTTTTGAAAAAAAAATTATTTTCAAAAAAGGAAATTTAAAGAAGCATTTTTAAAAGAAAAATATTATTTTATTTTCAAAAGGCAAAGTCCACTCTCCAAAGCCATAGGAACTATCTCTTATCCTTCGTTTTGAATCTATCCTTTTTTGTTTCAGCATGTCCCAAGATCTTAACTTGCCAGAAGGGGTGCCCATACCTGGTTGATTTAGACGGTTCTTAGAAGCAAGGGCCACTCAGCCAGGTCCTACCGTTCCTCCTCCCCCAGCTGAAGGAAACCATCCAGCTGCGGCAGCACCTTTTCTTCCACCTCCTCCTCGGGGAAACACATTCGCTAAGATATGTAAAGATTTTAAAGCTATGGGAGGAAGGGATTTCCGTGGAACAGAGTCCTTCGTGGCAGCCAGAAATTGGCTGAAAGAAACTGAAGACCTATTCATCATCTTTGAGGTAGAAGATAGACAAAAAGTACAGTTGGCAGTGTGGCTATTGAAGGGTGAGGCTTCCTACTAGTGGGAAGTCACTAATGCTGAAAGACCAGTGGAGACATGGGAGGACTTTAGGGCAAGGTTTGAGACCAAATTTCTCTCAGATGCAGAAAGGAGTTTGCAGTTAGAAAAATTCCTATTTCTTAAACAAGGGGACAAGACAGTCAGAGAGTATGTGAATCAGTTCGATGAGCTGGCTAGGTTTGGGCTTGACCTAGTCAACACCCCGCACAAGAAGGCTCTCCGTTTCGTCAAAGGGTTAAATGAGCCATTACACAGTTTGTCCATGACCCATATACCCATGGGGGCCACGTATGAAAGATTGGTGCAAATGGCATTGCTTAATGAGGAGGATAAGGGCAAGAAGGAATCAAAGGCAGAAAGCTCTCAAGGGAAGAAAGAGGGTTTGCAGCCTAAGAAGGCAGACTTTAAGAAAGGTGGGAAAGGCAACAAAGAGAAGAGGACGTGTAATTTCTGTGGCAAAGTGGGGCACTTAGTAAAGGAATGCCGGAAAAAGAAGGCCAAGGAAAATGGTGGGTGCTTTTCATGCGGTCAGACAGGCCACAGGGCTAAGGACTGCCCAAGGAAACGAGGACAGGGGCAGGGCGCTGGATCCACCCCAGGGGCACAGATTCATGTGCTGGAAGCGCCACCTTTGCAATAGCGAGGTACGAACACTTCTGTAGAAAGTGTAGTTTATCTTTATGATCACCCCGTTCGCACTTTATTTGATTCTGGCGCATCACACTCCTTTATCTCGTCTGCTTTAGTAGAATCTCTGCACCTAGAAACTAGTATAGTAGAGGACCCCTTAATTGTTTCAAACCCAATTGGGGGCCCAGCTCATTTGTCTATGATCTGTGTGGGATTGAAAATTTCTATTCTAAGTGTTGAATTTCAATGTAGTGCCTTTGTTTTGGGCTTTTCGGGGTATGGTTTGATTTTGGGTATGGATTGGCTATCCAGTAATGGGGCCATCCTTGATTGTGAGAAAAGGGTTGTTAGGCTCCTAACCCAGCTCGGTAATACTTTGGAAATTTCTTGTAATCCCTCGTATGCGGTTATGCTTAGTTATCTTGAATCGCTAGATGCCTCTGTTGAAAATGTGCATTCAGTTAGAGTGGTCCGGGAATATCCGGATGTCTTTGAAGAGGTGAAGGGCTTGCCTCCGAAGCAGGAAATAGACTTCCGCATATATCTTGTAGATAATGCAAAGCCTGTTGCATTGCCCGTTAGACATATGGCTCCACGAGAAAGGAAAGAGCTCAGTAAACAGATTAAAGAGCTTCTAGAAAAGGGGTTCGTTAGGAGGAGCATTTCAGAATAGGGCGCTCCAGTAGTGTTCGCCTCTAAGGCTGAAGGTTCATTTCGCTGATGCATGAGTTGTAAAGAATCACCTTAGTAAGTACATTTGGCAACATAGTTGACATTTGTTTATTTTCAAGAGATAATTCATCTATGTGGAATACCTTCTAGTAAGTGAACAAGATCCAAGATTCACTAATGAATTTTGGAGAGCTTGCATGGAACCATGAGTACGCAGTTAGGCTTGATCCAAGTATACTAGAAGGAGAATAAGTGAAAGAGGAACGAGAAATAGGTTCCAACTCATATTTTGGAAAACAAGAATTAAGAAGCTACGAAATTGTGAAGTTAACGACGGACAAAGCCTAATGGAGTTAAGCTCAAGAAATGCGACTTAGAAGATTGAAGACTAGATTCGTGCATAATATCTCTTCTTAAGAGTTTATCCTCTCGGTCCCATTCTCAATCCAATTTCCGTTGCAAACCCCATAGGGAGTATGACTCGCCTGTTAGTAACACATGTTGGGGCTCGAGGGTGTTCATTGGTTTGACTAAAGTTTTTGGGTTTTATAGGATACAGATTAGTCTTAGGAAGGGACTCCCTTGTGACCTAAAAGGAGTCCATCATGCTTAGTTGCCTAGAATCATATATGGTGGTTGGGTTGAGTAACTCTTTGGGTGTCAGTCTGATGTTGATTTCGGTCTTCGGGGCTGATGCTTAGGGAGTTCTTCTCCTAATCAATATATATGTGGCATAGGTTTTCTGTTTAGACATTGCCTAATGGGCACAAAGTTTTTACTTTGACTATACCTTTAGATAGGAACAATTGGGAAAAATGTCCTATAGATTAGAGCTACCCGAAAGTTGGCTGGAGTCCACAACGTCTTTCACGTTTCACATCTCCGAAAATGTCTGCATGAGTCTGCTGAAGTGGTAGAGCCAAATATACTCGAAGAGGCCGAAGTAGAACGCGAAGCGACCATAAGGAAGGTTCCAACCCGCATCTTAGAAACGGAAGTGAAGAAGCTACGCAACCGCGAAGTCAAGCTCGTCAAAGTTCAGTGGAGCGACGCCGAGGGAGACGCGACTTGGGAAACTGAAGCTAGAATCCGCACTGCCTACCCTTTTCTGTTCGAGGGTACATCCTTGATCTTTCTCTTTCCTTAAGTTGCGCTTTTATCCATCCTTTAGGTATATTTCCTCAACCTTATCCTTTAGGTAGAAACCCTTTGGATGGAAACATGTAGTTGAAACATGTTATGGATGATGGTTGCAAATGGTTGCAAGTGATTGCTAGTGGTTGCTCGTGGTTGCATATACACACACAATCTAGGTTTTAGATCGGCTCAGTCACTTCATATTGCATATGCATATATGTTTGCTTTCGTATGTGGTTGAACTATAATGTGTTGTCATGTGGATGCTGCATTTGTATTGAATGATTGTGCACTCATGTAGAATCATGAATAGGAAAATTTGCATACATAATGGATTCATGGCACTTACATAATTTGCATTAAGGAGGTCAACTGAATCAGTAGACCGCCTGATTTTGCATTAGATAAGTTCATATACACACACTTCGCATATGATCATGAAGCATTAGAAGTCTTTTAAGGACAATGGATGCTCGTGTTTGATGGATGAGTAGATGGATGATTGGATGTTAGGATTTACATTCCTCCTAACTTGAAGATTTCGGGGACGAAATCCTTTTAAGTGGGGGAGAATGTAACACCCCGTGAATTCTATGACTGTGAAACTCACAAATTAAAGTATAATCAAATTCAAATCAAAGAACTAAGGGAAACGGGATACGCCATTGCGTTCGTCTCGGAAAAATACGCGAAATAGAGTCCGAGTTTTCGAAAAACGGATATCGTATGAAGAAGTTATGGACGAACGAAGTTGGGCGAAAAACCGAAAAAGGGCCAGAATGCACTGGCGCACTTGGGAAGTGCGCCAGAACAAAAATGAACTGGCGCACCTGTGAAGTGCGCCAGTACATTTTTGACCTGGCGCTCCTGCCAAGTGCGCCCAGGTCAAAAATGACCTGCTGGCCAGGTCTGGTCTAGCCCTGGCTGGCCAGGTCTGTGTTTGGCCGATTTTCAGAAGCTTGCTTTGTCATTAGGGCTAGGTGGCGAGTTTTTATTGGTCTCTCTTCCTAATGAATGGCTACGATCTAACCTAGCAACATCAATGGTCCTAATCAATTCCTAACCTCTATATAAACAACCCTAGACTAAACCCTAATCTATTCATTCAAAATAAGATTATAGCCGCCATGTTGCTGAGGAACGACAAAGAGTAGCCGCCGACTAGAGAGAGAGTTAGGAAGAAAGTTCTAAAGCCTAAAGCAATTCAAGCAACCTAAAGCTAATCAATTCAACAAAGGAATCGTGTCTCTTAATTAGAGAATTCGCCGCAACCATTGTAAGTAGAGTTTTACTTTGGTATAAATAAACAACTGTGTTGATGTGTATGCTTGAATTGTGGCAATGGAAGTAATTCATATTTGTGCAAAATTATGTTATTCATTATAAAGAACTACATGCGGTAGTTCTATGCAAATATACGTTTGGAATATTGCGTAAATTATGTAATCTATGTTGAAGCTACATGTATGTAGTTGAGTGAAATTTATGCAAGTTTGGGGCTTTGTTATTATGTCGTCATGATGTATATTTTGTGCATAAATCGTTTTGCAAGCAATTGAGACAAGTTTGGTTGTTATATTTCATATGAAACTATGTTGGAATTTTGACACCATAATCCATGTATTAAGTCATGCTTATGAATATGGCTAGGCTATGAATGATATTCGGCATAATTGAAATCTATGATTAAGTCTATCTTGTTTAAAAAAATTATATGATGACATATGTGAGACATGGCTAAGTTAGACCCAAAAATCCCTTTTTGCAAGTTTAAAGCAAATACCATGATTAGGAATATTTATGCATAAGTATGTTTATACCATCGTTATGTGATTAGACTTAAACCATGATTAAGTTGAACTATGCTTTTGTGTTAGTAACAAAGTATCCCCTTTGTAAACATGTAGAAACCTTATGAACATGACTTGTTTATGTTTATGCCATGAACAAAGTTAACTTTACTTATGCCATGCTTATGTTTGACATTATGCCATGTTTATGCTAGAAGTATTTATGCCATGCTTATGTTTGACATTATGCTATGCTTATGCTAGAAATATTTATGACATGCTTATGTTTGACATTTTGCCTAAATAAGAATATAGGTTCATGTTGTAGTTAAACCTATGCAAGTTCACATGCTTTGATTCATGTCACCTATGTTACCACTATGCAAGTACACCAATTGCTATTTTGTATTTCCAACGTCGTATTGCAAGTTCATGTGCTCACCTTCCCCTCTTTGTGTATACGCCATAAGCCTCCCCTTTCGCATGGCTAAATTGGGCTTTAAAAGGCTAAGCCCAATATATATGAACGGACTTGTAAAACGGGGGAAAATAACGTTGGGTTAAAATTAATTAATGAATGAAAATATGAAATAGAAGGGCCCAAATTCAAGTATGGGTTGGGCCCATGATTGGTGTAACCTTTACACCATTAACTTAATAATGGGCCGCAAATATTTACATATAAATAAAGAAGAATGACAAAATATGTAAATGTAGAACATACGATGTGTTTAACCCGAGGTTGGATTGAGTTGTGATGTAAACCTGCCCGGAACCGCCCGGCTGTCCAGTAGTCACAACAATACCTATCCAATGTGGGAGGTTAAACATGGAGCCCAGCAAGGACCCAAGGTTAGACTGAGTTGTGGCGTAAGACTGCCCGGAACCAACCGGCAACAGGCAGCCACAACAATACCTGTCTAATGTGAGAGGTCAGGGCCTTAATAAGACAATTAAGGCTGAGTCAGGATTGTTAGGATTAAGTGAACTAAAGACTTAATCAAAATGGAACATGCTAAACTAAACAGACTGGTGGGGTTAGGTAGGGAACACTTAACCACCTTAGCATGTTGGCTAGAGATAGAAAACCTAGTAACGGGGGACCCTTTTCAGCAGTAACCCTAAAAGGTGTATCAGGATACCCTGAAACTAGGCAGGGTGGGGCACAATTACTGGGCTGATTGTAAGAGGTCAAAGCGACGGCGGTGGTGTAGCAGTGTAGGTTCTAACGGAGTGCGGGCGTGCACACACTCCGGCGCAGAAAAATAAGGCACTGGACACCAGTAGCATACCTGTGCATTCTAAGGTTGTGTCGGGTTGCCACTATGGGACTTGATACACCCCATGGTGGGACCAGCATAGGTAACTACAGACATCGGGGGCCGTAAGACACATGTAACTATGCGAGTAGGAGCCGATCATTATAGAATGGATCACATCACCCTGATTATGGGTGCCAGTTGGAAACTAGTTTATATGGGTTCAGAGATTAACATGGGGTACGATAGTATATTCGACCCTAGACAACTTAACCAAGTTATAGTGTTTGCCCACTTCTTGTTATTACTTATCATACCCAGTTCTTTATTCATAGACAAAGTAGTACTAGACTTACTCAGGCTTTATGTCTGACTCTATTTTCCTTTCGTCTTCTTTCTTCCGTTCCCCCCCAGGTCCTCAGGGAGGGAACACAGCAGCTTGATCAGCCTCAACATCCAGCTTGAAGAAAGAGAAATGTATTGCTTGGACTTTCCTGTTTTGAACTATGGCTTTGGACAATCCACTAAGGGGCTGTTGCAGTTTATCTATGTTTTATTTATGCTTCTTTAAATAATGTACTCAAGACAGATTATGAAAGTGTTATGTTATGTTTTTGGAAAAGATGTTGTTGTAACACGTATTTGACTTAATGAAATAAAGTTTATTGTTCTTCCGCTGTTTTACAAATATGTGTTCTTATATCTGTCTTGTATATCTGTGACTTGTACTTATAAACCTCCACCAAAATTAGGGCATTCCCTTTGAGAGTGACCCTAACGGAGGTGGGGTGTTTCAGGGAACAAGTTGTTTTAAACTGTAAAGGAGGGTTTCAGTTTGTTTCCTAGCGCAATCGAGATGAAAGAAATGGACGATGTATTTATAGCAAGATTTTTCCGTGGTGGCCACGGTATATAAATATTTATTTATTTTTAGGTTGGCTATAATATAGGCCAGCATGTGCTAGTGGTGACTTGGTCGCCACGGTTCCACTTTCCTAGGTCCTGTTTTGTTTATTACATAGGGTGTTGGGTAGATTTTCTTTTCAGTGTGCCGTCCATTCAATCCTCATGTTTAGGGTTGCTACAGATTTAAAATAGTTATGAGGGCATGGTGTAAAAAGGGTAAGACTGTACGGTACTGACAGATTGGTCGCTAAGGCACTCTTTGAGATGGATTTGTGCGCAAGTAACATCAGCTTTGGCATGCAAGTAAGGTGGTAGATTGGGACGCAAGGGACAAACGAATGGAAAAGAAATGGGAAAGAGTAACTTTTGGGTTTGATTTAATAATATTTTAATGTCCGAAATTCGTCGTGGAGAAATCGTGTTAAAAATCACTACATACGATCCTAAATTGAGATGAAGACACCTATCCCTAACATAAAAATATATTCCGAATCCAATGGGACAGGTTTCTTCGAAATCCGACGTCGTTTGCGAAAATCCCTTAGAAAATATCGATGAAAAACACCGAGCTTTAATTCCTAAAAATTTCAGAAAAAATCCTAAAAATATGAGGCCTTGACATTTCACTAGACCTCTTCCTAAGGTTTCGTATGAAACTTGTTTCGTTGAATTTTGAATTCGTTTGACCAGTTAACCACTCAAATAAAGTTACCTACACCACTATGTATTCATGTATGAGCGTTGCAGACTGAAATAAAAATACAGTCGTGTTCAGTGAGGTGTCACGATCCCAAAAATATAATAATACCGGTAGTTTAACTTATATTGTGAAATCCCAAAATGTTGTCACAGGGTGTAAAATACTCCAAATAAAAAGTTGCTTTTTTAATTAATTAAAAATTACAGTAAAATTCTAAAAATTAAATTATCACTACGCCTCAAAAGAACCTTGTCTAAATTCGAAACCGATATGCAGTTATATCCAATAAACCGTTACGGTCGATAAACGATTATGCCGCTGTTTTTCTGCCAAATTGATTTGGGCATAACTTCCAATCTACATGACTAAATCCCGATTTTCTCTTCCATAGAAAAATATACTTCACTTGCTCCGTACGTTTCTTGTTTCACAGAAATCTGATTTAAAACGGGCTCTGTATATCCAGTTGAAGTTCAAAACTCTATTTTACGAACTGCAGCGCTGTTCTGGGCTCGTTTTTATTTTATATATGAATATATATCGTTCAGCTTCGTTTAAATAGCGATTTAAATATTAAAACCCCTTTTATATTCCAAATAAAATATTTAAAATAATAATTTAAATATTCAACTGCCAAAAATTCGGGACATTACATTCTTCCCCCCTTAGAATAATTTCGTCCTCGAAATTGCTATGGTAAGAAAGAATGTTACAAACCCGTTATCTTTACAAAAATAATTTAAAACTAGATTTTATTTCCAAAACTAATCTAATTGGTTTTTAAACCAATTTATTCAAAATAAAAGAATTTTCCAAAAATCTTCAAAAAATTTCTAACACCCTAAATTTTGGAAAATTTTTGGCAGAGTCTCCCTTATACGGAGGACATCTGCAATATCGCAGGTTGAAGAAATATATATGGCGACCAACAGGGTCGGAAAAATTCAAAATCCAAACTCAAAGTCCAAATAAAAACCAAAATTTTATATTTTCACGTAGGCGTACCTTTAACAAGCGCTATGGAGCGTATCTGTTCGACGTATATACGATTTACCCAACCAGTATTAATCTGGCTAGACATCTGGCACCTGTACTCAGCTCAATTCACATATGATCAATAAACTACGATAATATTCACTAATCAACAATTATAACTGCACCCAATTCCAAAATCAAACAAATAGCATTGATTCAGTATCGATTACGGGGTTAAACCATAAGTTCCAATCCATATGCAGTTTCATCCCAGTTAAATTATACTGGAATTTATTTCCCATATCTTCGTTAACCCATTGAATGAATTCTATTCAACTACTTGTCATCCAATAACAACCAATTCACAACCATCGACCAATACACAACCAAATAAACAAAATTTATTGAATTCACATTCAATATTAATATTTATTTTGGTTTCACACATTTGATTATTATTCATTCATTTAATTTCCAATTAAATTTAATTACAATATCATTCTGAAATTAATTACACTTAATCAAGTTAAGTAACAATTCAACTTTTTAATTTGATTTGAATCCCATTCAAATCGATCAAACACACTAATATCTCAATAATTTAATAAAAATTTTCTTTTCTATACAAAAATATAATTTGGGTAAATTTATTCTATTTACCCTCTTTTCAAAACCATACTGTGTTAATGGTCAGTTCAAAGCTTCTCAACACTTGAACCGATCAACAAACACAATACAAAACATTTGTATATAAAATTTACAAATACGCTCTCATATATATACACTCAACCTCGATCTAGGGTATTACTAACCCTATCTCTATCGAGTTACGCCACAAAGCCAAGGTTTTTACTAAACCAATTGCTCTGATACCACTGTAACGACCTGGGAGATTTTTCGGCCCAGAAAATCGACATAAATACCTTCACCGTAACTCATGCCGATCCTCCAACACCGAACCACTGGATAGTTATTAGAAAGAATTTAGAGGGTGAGATAAGGAAGAAATAAATATAAGAATAGAAGAAGAAGAACCAACACCACCACACAGAATCAGAGTCTCACATCGCAGTGGAACAAAATATAATATGGAAATAAATCTTTATTGAGAGCTTTCAAAATTACTTACAGTATCAGAGTACATCAACATATCTGGACCGTTATATAACCTGTCCTCATATACAATCACACAGCGGAACAGTAGCTATATATATAACCATACGTTTGAACTCTTCCAGCTTGTCTCTGGACTTCGCAGCATCCGGTAACCTGGACCTGTACACCCCGGCCTAACCCGAGCATTTACAAAACACCGGGTCAGTCTAGTGAACCAGAGTGAGATAAACTCGCACAGTATTAAGGTATCACACAACTTGATTTTAAAGTAAAAATCTTTTCGAAAGAAAAGGATAATCGTAAGACCGAATCCACACATAAATACGGACGGTTTTTACCTTACGATAACCCAAAACAGTTTTGAAACCAATATCTTGTCTAATATTATAATAATGTCTACATACAGGTAAATAATAATCTAGTGGAACGCTTGCATCTCACGCTCCACATATATAGTATTCAATCAAAATCGCAGACGCTTATTGGAGATTGGATTCCGACCTTGACAAGGTATGGGACCACCTGCCGATAGTGTATCTCTAGAGGCGAATACACTGGGTTCAACAAGAACATCTTGCAACCCGGCCCTCACATGACTGACCACTCATTTCGCTTGAGTGTATCGAATGTATATCACCAACGGTTGGGCTCAAACCACCGTTCCCGAATGGGCAGAATCGATAGAATAAGAACAAAAGGAATTTCTCTAGATAGGTGATTATAAACCCTAATGGGAGCGACCCACATAGCCATGCTGCCTGCCCGATTTTTGTCATTCCCCGGTTGATGAGGCTTGAGGCTACGCTTTATCGGCACATCACATTCACTTCGAATGCCACATCGTCAGATCCATCGAAATCACTAACTGACGTCCACAACAATACATTATGTGTTAGCTAGAAGAAGTTTCCTTCTCCGCTTCCACTCTTGGTACAGTTGGAGAAATCAATGTACGTGATCTTTTCTGGAAATACTCTGTCAGACATTCATCCATACAAGTCACCCAGGAATAGGATGAACCGAAGGTACCCTTCTATTGCATTCTAGGAATCACCCTGAGAATCAGTAGCGAGAAGTCCTTGCAATCCGTAGATTCCAACCACGACAGAATCACAGTATATCTCTTATTGCAAATCAGAGATCTTAAGTAACTCTTCCGCTTATGAAGATCCACGGTCTTCAATAGCTCCATCTTGAATCAGCATCTTCAACGTATTCGTGTTTTGTTGGACGGAATGATTTCGAATATATTCGATCCCGGTCTTCTCGTACCCATAATCATATGGACCAAATTTGATAGTCGGTTATTTAACTATCAAATAAAACAACCATTCATCCATAAAAGAAAATGGATTCACTGATATAATACTCAGTATCATTTAGCCTCTTCACAAACCGTCCGTTAATTATATTCTTCAAATTTCCCAATATCTAGACATCGCTTTTACTTCTTATTATAAAATAAGAATATTCTCCAAATTTATCTTATTCAACTTATAAAGTTCCAAAGCAGTTTATAATATCATTCCCGGAAATCATAACTTTGTTTCCCTTAACTGTCCTTATTTATAAACTAACATCATTCTTAGATAATCGTGAAGTTGTTCAAGTTGGGGTATTTTAATTACCTCTCAGACCTTGACCAACTACATTCATGTCTTCAGAATAAATAGAAGTTTATTAATCACATGTTCCTTTGAAAATCCGATTTAAATCTCGACAAAGCTTCAATTCTAATTAGAATTCTTATGAAAATTCCTTAATATCTCATTATTATGATGTTACAAATTATTTCAACAATTCAAACCATTTGTTCAAAACCACATAAATAAAACTTTTATAAATCTCATATTAATACCTTATACAATTTTTATATTGATATACTTTTCAAATCCTTATATTGGAATTTCTCAAGATGATTCAACTTGTTAATTGTGCCAAACATTACAAACTTCATTTCAAAACTATTTCACTTATCACGTTCTCTTTAACTCGTACTCGACCACTTATTCGTCGTCTGCAACATATGATAATCCCTTTAAGAAAAATCTCATATCTTATTTCTTTTGTAACCCATGTTATAAACACATTCACAAACCCTTAATTTTATTTACTCACTCGACTTCATTTTCAAAACTTTAAATTTCCATTTACAAAATCTTTGTAAATTAACTACGATACTTACCATTCGTTTTCATTTGCGCATCTTTAATTTTGTTTACAAATCTCATTTGTAATCCATCATCGACAACTAATATTCGTTGTCGTTATTCACATTCTTAACCTTATTTAAAATCCTACCTTTAGTTAACATTCCGAACTTCGGAATATCACATTCCGAACATCGGAATAGGACTCACTTCGATTAATCATTCCGAACTTCGGAATACCACATTCCGAACCTCAGAATAAACTCACTTCCATTTATTTAACCAAATCTCATTTATAAATTCATAATCATACTTTCAACTTCGATTTCATTCAAAATATGAAACCCCATTTCCAAATCACCACTCCTTTCCAACCCATTGATTTGTTAATCTCATACCCGAAATGTTATCACATTTCGTATTTGTTTGAAATGTCGTTTGCCAAAAATGATCATTTATTACAAAACATTTCTCTTTGAACTCTTTTACCCGTTCTCGTATACCCATGATTTAACTATTCCATTTTTCTATTTTGAAATCAATTTAAAACTTCTTTTACGACCGTAAGGCCTTCACAACCATTTCAATATTTAAATAATCCCCACGATAAATTATATCGTTTAACCGTTCATTTAATACATCTTGCATCTTTACTAGTTATATTTATATAAAATTGATAAATTTAACTTCGATTATTATTTTTACAATAAAAATCGTATTTCAAAACCATGTAAAATATATATTTATATCTTTGAAAACATTCGAAATCCATTTACTACTGATTTCGAAAAGTCATTCCCTTTAGTCGACGGTATTAAAGAGGCAAATGGTTACTACAGTACCAAACGTGAAATATAAACCAATTTCACATTACCTAACAAACAATATAATCACATTGAAAACGATATTCAGTTCAAAATAGCCAATCAATATTTGGTTTCCATCTAAATAGATGACATGAACAGTTTAATAATAACGGTCAATAATAAATGTAACAGTCAATACTGGGATAATAACAGAAGTTCAAGCATTCAACCATTTATGTATAACGTTTATAGTGTTATAAACGTAACCACTGAGGTAAGTTACCCCACTTGGATTCAATCGTTAGAAATAATGATTAGTTTTCAATTAAATTAAACCGTCGTTTAATTTAACTGTTTCAGCCCATACAACGATCGAACAAACAACAACCATAAACAAGCATAGCACACAATTATAAAACCCGACTTATATAAAATATAAGAAGGGAGAACTGAGTGAGTTTAACTCACCTCGGATTTCGTTCGTCGCTGAAACGGTTTGTTTTAATCAAATTAAACGGGCGTTTAATTCAATTAAAATCCCCATAGCTGCCAACTCCGACAAATCCAGTCCCATCATGTTACGCTTGCGCCTTGTTTTGGTCCGATTCTGTATATGAATGTGTCACTCATATTATAATATACGACTAAATTTTCATTTGTTTTTCTTTAAAAACAAACATATATGTTTTCGACACGTCCAAACTAATTGTCGTTTCATATTAATATTTGATCATGGACGTTGAACAACACTTTGATTAGAAAGGCCATTACAAAACATTTGTTGGTCAGGGTGAATATGGATCAGGCAAACTAAAGTGGGCACTTTATATTATTTAAATATACAACTAAACTTAATTAGGCTATTACTAGGCTTAGACAGGTTCATGAACTTGATCAGCGCATAAAAACATGGTTAGGCATGTTGAGACCTTTCCAGGTGCGCACTATTTCAGTTGGCACAATTTAAAACTAGTTAAGCACAAGTGTAACCCTTTTCAACAGACCACGCACAATCCCGTCCACCGTCTCCATATGTTATATATGGTATTAATCAACTTAAATGAACCCAGGCTACCTAGAAAACTCACCGTGATTAGGCATGCTCAGTCACTTTTAGGTTCACGTTGAAAGCTTTCTTCTCTGTTCAACTGTTTTTGAACTGCTGCTCCTCTCTCTCTCCATTTTCTTCTTGCTGCTTCACATAACCAATTTTTCCCTTTTTTTTCTTTTTTTTTTTTTAAGGGGAAAAGGACCGAAGTCCACACTTCCCATGCAGCACACGTTCTGTGCTGCCTTCCTTCAGCTCCAAATGTTTCAGCCATTCTTTCCCTTTTTTTTTTTTCTCTACACGTTAGTGCCAAAGTGCACAAACCCATTTCCAGTCCCCCCGTATGCCGCATTTACCCACCGCACATGTTCCTCAAACATTCCAAACCCATGCGTAATGATACGCAAGGTTTCACTGTTGTTGTTTGGGTGCGGAACAGAAAAGGGAACAAGTAGTTTTAAACTGTAAAGGAGGGTTTCAGTTTGTTTCCTAGCGCAATCGAGATGAAAGAAATGGACGATGTATTTATAGCAAGATTTTTCCGTGGTGGCCACGGTATATAAATATTTATTTATTTTTAGGTTGGCTATAATATAGGCCAGCATGTGCTAGTGGTGACTTGGTCGCCACGGTTCCACTTTCCTAGGTCCTGTTTTGTTTATTACATAGGGTGTTGGGTAGATTTTCTTTTCAGTGTGCCGTCCATTCAATCCTCATGTTTAGGGTTGCTACAGATTTAAAATAGTTATGAGGGCATGGTGTAAAAAGGGTAAGACTGTACGGTACTGACAGATTGGTCGCTAAGGCACTCTTTGAGATGGATTTGTGCGCAAGTAACATCAGCTTTGGCATGCAAGTAAGGTGGTAGATTGGGACGCAAGGGACAAACGAATGGAAAAGAAATGGGAAAGAGTAACTTTTGGGTTTGATTTAATAATATTTTAATGTCTGAAACTTCGTCGTAGAGAAATCGTGTTAAAAATCACTACATACGATCCCAAATTGAGATGAAGACACCTATTCCTAACATAAAAATATATTCCGAATCCAATGGGACAGGTTTCGTCGAAATCCGACGTCGTTTGCGAAAATCCCTTAGAAAATATCGATGAAAAACACCGAGCTTTAATTCCTAAAAATTTCAGAAAAAATCCTAAAAATATGAGGCCTTGACATTTCACTAGACCTCTTCCTAGGGTTTCGTATGAAACTTGTTTCGTTGAATTTTGAATTCGTTTGACCAGTTAACCACTCAAATAAAGTTACCTACACCACTATGTATTCATGTATGAGCGTTGCAGACTGAAATAAAAATACAGTCGTGTTCAGTGAGGTGTCACGATCCCAAAAATATAATAATACCGGTAGTTTAACTTATATTGTGAAATCCCAAAATGTTGTCACAGGGTGTAAAATACTCCAAATAAAAAGTTGCTTTTTTAATTAATTAAAAATTACAGTAAAATTCTAAAAATTAAATTATCACTACGCCTCAAAAGAACCTTGTCTAAATTCGAAACTGATATGCAGTTATATCCAATAAACCGTTACGGTCGATAAACGATTACGCCGCTGTTTTTCTGCCAAATTGATTTGGGCATAACTTCCAATCTACATGACTAAATCCCGATTTTCTCTTCCACTAGAAAAATATACTTCACTTGCTCCGTACGTTTCTTGTTTCACAGAAATCTGATTTAAAACGGGCTCTGTATATCCAGTTGAAGTTCAAAACTCTATTTTACGAACTGCAGCGCTGTTCTGGGCTCGTTTTTATTTTATATATGAATATATATCGTTCAGCTTCGTTTAAATAGCGATTTAAATATTAAAACCCCTTTTATATTCCAAATAAAATATTTAAAATAATAATTTAAATATTCAACTGCCAAAAATTCGGGACATTACATGAAATTTATTTTGAATATAATTCGAACGTATATATTATACGCGTCGTCGTTAGAATATAAATATTTATATATAATTATAAATAGAATTAAAAATGGCGCGGTAGTTCGATAATTCGATTTCAAACTTCAAATGAATGTACCGGGTGCAAAACAATCCGGAGTTTAGTGAAACCAAAAACATTAGGATCTAATTGGTAACATCTTTCCAACGAATTCGAAAAATCAAAATTTCATAGTGGGAATCAAAAGATATGTCTAGTTGAAAATTCTGAATAGTCGCTATGGAATTCAGGCCCTTAAAAATGGACATTTTGCAATCGACCTCGGATTTCGACGAAACCAGTTTTGTTGGGTCCGGGATGTAAAATTATTGCTAGGTTTCAAATTTCATAATTTTCCGATTCAATATGTGAGCGTGGCATAGGAAAACGTGTTCGACCAGTTTCAGTTGATTTTAATCGACTGGAAATTGGCCATTTTTCAAACGGTCTCAGAATTCAACGAAATTAGTTTTTTTAGGACCGTATCGTCAATACGAAGCTAGAAAATATTTTTCTGGGATTTTTCAAGTTAGTATGTGACCCCGGTAATTTGAAATGTACGTTTAAAATTCAATATAGTGATTTAAATGTAAATTCAAAGGAAACTGATCGAAACGATCAAATCAACCTACGATACATATCCCATTGTGTTCGGAATGGGGGTAAAATACTATGGACGACAGGCGTTGGGCCTCGTTTCGAGGTCGTAGGTAAAAGTCAGCTTTTTGAAAATTAATTAAATAAAAAAAAAAAGGGGGGAACCTCTCCCCGTTAACCCGCTCTGGCCCCCCCTCTCTCTCATTCAGATCGATCCGAAAAGAAACAAAAAAAAGGAGAGAAAGATCGAGGAAGGCGGAAGCCGCCGCCTAGCCTCCGGCGCGAGCCCCTACCAGCGCCACCTCCAGCGAGGAACCGCCCCCTCCTCCCCTCGCCTGCTGCTCCTTTCCCTCCCCTTCGCCAGCACCGTGAGCCCCACAACCCCCCCCCCCCCTCGCAGCAGCGGCCGCCGGCCTGACAGCCCCCCCTCCACCAATTCCGTCAGTAAACCCCCCCCTCTGTAAGTCTTTTATTTATTTATTTATTTTATTTTTATTTTATATAAACAGAAAAAAACTGATTTTTTTTAGGATTTAAAAACTGATTTTTTTAGGATTTTTAAAACTGATTTTTTTTTAAGGATTTAAAAACTGATTTTTTTAGGATTTTTAAAACTGGTTTTTTTTAAGGATTTAAAAACTGATTTTTTTTAGGATTTTTAAACTGATTTTTTTTTCGATTTTTAAACTGATTTTTAAAAGGGTTAAACTGAATTTTCTAAAAGGTTTAAAAACCGAATTTTTTAAAAGCATTTAAAAACTGATTTTGAAAGGGTTTTAAAAACTGATTTTATTTTTAGATTTTAAATAGAAAAAGATTTAAACTTTAAAAAGAGAAAGGTTTGAACTTTAAAATAGAAAAGAGCAGATTTTTAGAATAGAAAAGAACATATTTTTAAAATAGAAAAGACGGAATTTTTATTGAGTAGAAGAAGTATGATATGATTTTTATATTTTTAAAGCAATAAAAATATAATTTTTACATCATAGGAATATTAAAAATATAATCTTTATATTAAAAATATAATCTTTATATATTGAATAGCGAAGTCAAAATTCGATTTTTATATATTGAATAGCATCGTAAAAAAAAATCGATTTTTACATATGTAGAGAATACGGGCGAAAGCGACAAAAGGCGAGATTGGCGAAGATTTCTATAAAGGAAAAATCATTGTTGGATAGCTATATGTGAGAATTTCTCACCTTTCAATTTCATTTTCTAGCTATATATATATTAGGATGCAGACGGTGCTTAGTAGCACCCGACACAATCGTCCACAGACCATGGACTTGTTTGTTTGGTTGCATAGATTAGTTAGATGATTTGATTTGAATTGAATTGTTTGGTGAAATGAAATTGATTTGATTGATGTGTGAATGGCGTGGGCCTTCACTAGACCGGGGATAAGGCTAGGCCTTGTCCCGTTTCTAGTATCGTGCCGTTATGCCGCCGAAATTTTCTAAAATATGTTAGAAAGATAAAAATATCATTTTATTGAATAAATGAACCGAATAGAATATTCATAGGTTGAATAAAATGTTTTATCGTTAAAAATATAATTTTTAACGTGAAAGTAAATAAATAAATATTTATAAACAAATCGGCCGATTTGTTTATATACACTGATTTGACTGATATTGATTGGGTCGATAATTTTACACATCGCCCAACTACACAAATAAAATATGCGTTTGATTGTTTGAAACCCCACACGGGTGTTGGGATGAAATTTGAAGTTCACTCATCCTGATTGATTAAATATGTCGATCGATTGATTGACAGGCTGTTATAAGCGTTAGATATCTATATTTGATGCTTATACAGTGTAGTGCACTTTGGTTGATGGTTGATTATTTTTCAATGCTATTATATGTGTGTAATGCATGAAAATCCATATAATTAACTTTATATGGTAATTGATTGGGCCTCATTCCAATTTGAAAAATAAAGAATATTATAAAATAAAAGTTCATGTGTTGACAGTACTCATCCATTGAGATTGGTCATGTGTTGAACGAAATATTTTAGTAATAAAATTTACATCTTTATCGATATAAAATAAAAGTTCATGTGTTGACAGTACTCATCCATTGAGATTGATCATGTGTTGAACGAAATATTTTGATAATAACAACTATTTTGAAAAAGAAATATTTGAAATAGAATATTTGAAAATAGAAATTTATGAAGCCGTGTTGATTAGTTTGACGCCATTTTGACGTGAACGATATTTATATCGATTTTATTCATTTCGAAATGAATTGAATATATAACGATTTCGAAAAGAATTGAATATATAATTAATGAAATGAATTGAATATATAACGATTTCGAAATGAATTGAATATATAACGATTTCGAAAAGAATTAAATATATAACGATTTCGAAAAGAATTGAATATATAACGATTTCGAAATGAATAAAAAAAAATGATTTCGAAATGAATTGAATTGAAAATGATTTCGAAATGAATTGAATTGAAAATGATTTCGAAATGAATTGAATTGAAAACGATTTCGAAATGAATTGAATTGAAAACGATTTCGAAATGAATTGAATTGAAAATGATTTCGAAATGAATTGAATTGAAAACGATTTCGAAATGAATTGAATTGAAAACGATTTCAAAATGAATTGAATTGAAAACGATTTCGAAATGAATTGAATATATAACGATTTCGAAATGAATTGAATATATAACGATTTCGAAATGAATTGAATTGAAAACGATTTCGAAATGAATTGAATTGAAAACGATTTCGAAATGAATTGAATTGAAAACGATTTCGAAATGAATTGAAAACGAATTCAAATTGAATAGAAAGCGAATTGAAATGAATTCAAATTGAATTGAAATTTGAATTGAATAGAAATGAATTTTAAAACGAATTTATAAAGAAGAATTCAATTTTGATTTGAATTGAAAAGAAAGTTGAAATTGCTTTTGAAACAATTTTAAAACTATTTATATAATTCGTTTTAAATAGAAATCGACGAAATATATATTATATATATTATATATATATAATATAATGGCCTGAATAGAACACGCCGCGCCGCGGTAGTTCGTGAATTTCGACCATTTATTTCAAACGGACATTACGGGAGATCCGTCCGTCGGATTCTCCTAAAACCGGAACCGTTGGGTTCGTATCGAAAAGAGCTTTCTAACGAATATTAGAAATTAGAAATCTAACGGTTGGATTTGGAATTATGTCAAAATAAAATTTGAAAAAGGTCGTTATAAGTGCAGTTCGATGGCCATTGATGGAAATCGACTGTACGGGCCTTGATAAAATTATTAAAAATAGTAATAATTGGTGTAAGATCATAAGAAATGATTTAGAAAGAATTGGGATGAAAAACTCCATATTTGAAAAGATAATAATAGATTTTTATCGAAATGAACTAGTTTTGAACTAGAAATATAATTCTATTTATTTTTAAATAAATAAATTGGATTTGAAATGGTTTTGAAAATAACCAGAATTTCCAATGATTGCATTGGGATGGATTTGAATCGAAATTGCCTCCGGAATATTTCGATGTTGGATTTCGTGATGATACAGATATTGTTATGGGAATTTGAAAGATATATATATATATATATCGTTATTTCCAATGCGATATTTATTAGTCGTAGAATTTGATATTGAATATAAGCCGGTATATTTTCTATTCAGAGCCTTGTATTGAATATCAAATGTGATTTGGGTTTGTCGTGAATGGTGTCTTCACTAACACTGTTCTTGAACCCAGTTGAGAAAAGATTAAATCTTTTTATTTAGATTTAATGAAGTGTACCAATTCAATAATATTTAATTGGAATTGAATTGATATTGATATTGGGTTTATCGTGAACAGTGTTTTAAATAACACTCGTTCTTTAACCCGATAATTAATGGAATGATTTTTGGGTTTATCGTGAACAGTGTTTTAAATAACACTCGTTCTTTAACCCGATAATTAAAGAATGTGATTTTGGGTTTATCGTGAACCGGGTTTTAAATGACACTGATTCTTTAACCCAGTCGAAGATTAAAACTAAGTGGAGTTTTAATGAATCTTTAATTAGATTGAAATGATCGAAAATGGAGTATCACCAGTTTTGCTCCAGGCGATAGCTAAATCTTTAATTAGATTTGAACGTGAAATGGTAATTGAATTTACCGATAACACTGTGGTGTTAGATATGAAGTATTACCAGTTTTACTTCATGGGATGAATAGGTTGGGATGGGGAAATTAAAATAAATAATTACTTCGGTAAGGTTCGCTAATCCCGACTAGTTTGAATTGAGATTCAAAAATAGAATAAAGAATAAATTCAAGGAATTCATCTTGGATAAAATTAATGGGAACCTTTCCCTATGAATGTGAAATTTAGAAACTAACTGTCGGTTAGCCAAGCAGAATGGTTTTCTGAATATTGATCTGATGTTGGTTTCGGCCTTCGGGGTTAATATTTGGGGAATTATTCTCTTGATTAATTTACGGTTAGTGACTAATGAATTGGAATGAGGTGTATGTTGTGTTTGTGTAACACTTATTTAAAATATACGCGAGTTATTCGGAAAGACCGGGTTTATCCCATTCTGAATAACTGATACGACGATAAGTCGAAGATGAAGACGGTGGTCGAAGACCAGAAGTCTTCACGTCGTTTGGATAATTACTGATGATCTTGATTGGGCTGTACACCCAAGAAGATGGAAACAGTTGGTGATCGTCCAGACGTGCTTGGAGATCGATGGATATGCGGGGTACTAGGTGCCTCCGGTTTCGTTCAGACCCAGAACGGACTTGTAAATGGACTGTGTGTCTGACATTGGATTTTAGTCCGTGTGATTGATCTCTATTAAATATATATCTGTTTGGCGGCGAAGAATTTATTCTCTTGCTTAACGCCCTTCTCTGAGACGTACGAGCTCAGGGGTTATATATCGATGGATATCAAACGCATGGAGTGAATTGCCTGTGTGGCATGCCTAAGTGGCAATTGATCGAGGCTTCTGTTGAAAAGCAAAGTCTTGTGGTGATGATCAAAGCAAGGCCTTTGTGGCGTAGCTTTGTGTAACGTTTGCCTCGCGAGTTTCACACCCGGTATGAACCAAAAACGGGAGAGGACGTCAGGGAGGGCATGCGTTTCTTTCTAGCTAGAAGTGGCGTCAATGGTTTTACATGCCCTGACGAGTTTGACTTATGTGGTTGTTGCTGTTGCGAGGCGTCTCGGATTGATCGGTCGTTTTCGAACCGATGGAGTCATTTAGTTGGCTCACCTATGCCCCATAGGGCGGGGAAACGCATGTTCAGGGCTTAAGTTTAATCCACATCGGTGGACTGGCCCTGAGGATCCAAGGCTTGACTGAGTACTTGCCTGAGACACGGGCTAGAGCGTCTCGAATCGGTAGAGGACGATCCCTAGCCTCGGTTCATAGACGGAAATCCAATTTCCAAATACGTGACATTTGCGGTTTTATTTGTAAACCTATATATGGCGACATGATATATGGTACCCATGCCGCCTAGGATTGATACTTATGATTTGAAGTTGTTTTATACACTATACACATATAATAGTATCAAATGATTTGTTTTAAACGTATCAAGCATTCTTTGGCTGTTATAAGGGAAAACCCTATCCCCGGCTTGCGTTGCATTGTGTGATAGGACCTGGGTCTTATGACAGCTTCATTTTTCTCTATTTAGCATTGCGCTGTTTGTTTTATGCACTGGTATTCTTGGGAGGAAACCCGTTCCGTGTTATACGGCGTAGTCCCTTGATTTGCCTAACTTTGAAAATTAAGATTAATAACTGTTTTAGTTCTCACACCGGTCACATGACTGACCTGGAGTTTATTGTTTTAACCTAAATTCTGGGTGCCCCTATTTTCGACACGGGCAGCTAGTAGTTTTGGTTTTGTAGATTTATATTCACAGGATCCTGGTTTATAGCTGGAATGATATCCGGAAAGCTTTGTATCCGTATATCTCTTCTAGTTGTGTATTGTATTATTTTCCGCTGCTATGTATTTACATGTAATTTAAATCTCTGATATTTCTGTGTAATATTCATTTATACTCTGTATATTCTTGTAATCTGATGCATTGTTGTAATATACAATGAAATGTTCATCTATATGCGTTCTACTTTGTCGTGTTCTCAAACGATAGGGCGTTTCGAACAGTCTGGGTCGGTTTAGTGACTGGTTCGGACCGAGCGAAATTCCTTCCCGTCACAGTTGGTATCAGAGCTTTGGTTTACAAAGCAGAGAACAAGGCACATTAGAACCGTACGAAAGAATTCATCAGATATTGGATTAGCAATATCCAATGAGGGTGACTCGTTAGAGATGGGATCAGTAGTATCCTAGAACGAGTGTGAAGAGTATATATTTAAAGTGAAAACCAATTTTGTTTTGAAAATTTAAAATCAATTATTCGTATTTGATTATTTAATTTGTATTGATTTGGACAGTCCAGTATATAAAGAATTTGCATATACGCCTTGCAAACGTATATTCAAAGTTTTAATATATTGGATGGATATAGCATCACACTCTAGTCGCCCGGAGATGATATTGATGATAGCGATCGCATCATCAACATTTATGTTCGAGTTTCGAAGGTGTGATTTTCTATATATTTCCATTAGGCTGGTGTGAGAACCAAAACTAATATAGGTAGAACACTTTGTTGTGATTTGGCATCAAAACATGATTTTCTTTATATATATCAAAATTATGAATTTGAAACGTTAATCCACTAATTGATTGAAGTTTGTGTTGTTTGTTTATTTGATTGCTAATTTTGAACCATTATGCCTAATTTGAACAAATAATGAACTGTATTGAAAATTGGTCGCATTTGCTTGCATATACTTGCACTTACATTGAACAGGTCATAGCAAGGAGGCTAGAGCAGAGAATAAAATTTGTTTGCCTGACAAATAGGTACATGTTTACTACATAATTTACTGTTTTGTTTGGGTGATGATGATTTTATGAGCCTATTGGCTAGCCGCTTGGCTTTTTCTTTTTCTTTTTGAGATCAGAAGGACCGGGGAAGCTATTTGAAATTCCCCGATGCTCCCGGTGCAGGGGAGGTTATGGCGAAATTTTTCGAAAATTTAGGGTGTTAGCCAAATTTTTGAAATTTTGAAAATTCTCAGAAACTAAAGAGTTGGAGAATGGAAGCCAGATCGAGCGTAGGGTTAATTAATCAAACCACTTTCGACTTTGTTCCTTTTCGGGGACGAAAAGTTTTAAGTGGGGGAGATTGTAATAACCCGAAAATCTGGGCCAGTTTAAAATTTTTATTTTGGCAATTTTAGCGAATTTTGATTATTTAAAATGAATTATTTTAAATAATATCGACGTGAAATTTATTTTGAATATAATTCGAACGTATATATTATACGCGTCGTCGTTAGAATATAAATATTTATATATAATTATAAATAGAATTGAAAATGGCGCGGTAGTTCGATAATTCGATTTCAAACTTCAAATGAATGTACCGGGTGCAAAACAATCCGGATTTTAGTGAAACCAAAAACATTAGGATCTAATTGGTAACATCTTTCCAATGAATCCGAAAAATCAAAATTTCATAGCGGGAATCAAAAGATATGTCCAGTTGAAAATTCTGAATAGTCGCTATGGAATTCAGGCCCTTAAAAATGGACATTTTGCAATCGACCTCGGATTTCGACGAAACCAGTTTTGTTGGGTCCGGGATGTAAAATTATTGCTAGGTTTCAAATTTCATAATTTTCCGATTCAATATGTGAGCGTGGCATAGGAAAATGCGTTTGACCAGTTTCAGTTGATTTTAATCGACTGGAAGTTGGCCATTTTTCAAACGGTCTCAGAATTCAACGAAACTAGTTTTGTTAGGACCGTATCGTCAATACGAAGCTAGAAAATATTTTTCTGGGATTTTTCAAGTTAGTATGTGACCCCGGTAATTTGAAATGTACGTTTAAAATTCAATATAATGATTTAAATGTAAATTCAAAGGAAACTGATCGAAACGATCAAATCAACCTACGATACATATCCCATTGTGTTCGGAATGGGGGTAAAATGCTATGGACGACAGGCGCTGGGCCTCGTTTCGAGGTCGTAGGTAAAAGTCAGCTTTTTGAAAATTAATTAAGTAAAAAAAAGGGGGGGAACCTCTCCCCGTTAACCCGCTCTGGCCCCCCCTCTCTCTCATTCAGATCGATCTGAAAAGAAACAAAAAAAAAAGGAGAGAAAGATCGTGGAAGGCGGAAGCCGCCGCCTAGCCTCCGGCGCGAGCCCCTACCAGCACCACCTCCAGCGAGGAACCGCCCCCTCCTCCCTTCGCCTGCTGCTCCTTTCCCTCCCCTTCGCCAGCACCGTGAGCCCCACAACCCCCCCCCCCCCCCCTCGCAGCAGCGGCCGCCGGCCTGACAGCCCCCCCTCCACCAATTCCATCAGTAAACCCCCCCCTCACTGTGACAACAAGGAATTTCGCTCGATCTGAATCAGTCGCTAAACTGATCTAGACCTTTCGAAACGCCTGATTGTTTTGAGAACACGACAAAATAGAACACAAACAGAAGAACATTTCATTGTATATTACAACAATTCCATCAGAATACAAGAATATACAGAGTATGAATGAATTAAATTACATTCGATAAATATCAGAGATTACAATAAATTACATAGCAGCGGAAAAACAATATAAAACACAACTGAAAATAATGCACGAATACAGAGCTTTCCGAACGTCGTTCCAGCTGTAAATCAGGATCCTGTGAATATAAATCTGCAAAACCGAAACTACTAGCTGCCCGTGTGGAAAATAGGGGCACCCAGAGTTTAGGTTAAAACAATAAACTCCAGGTCAGTCATGTGACTGGTGTGAGAACTAAAACAGTTATTAATCTTTGTTTTTAAAGTTAGGTAAATCAAGGGACCACGCCGTATAACACGGAACGGGTTTCCTCCCAAGAATACCAGTGCAGAAAACAAACAGCGCAATGCTAAATAAAGAACAATGAAGCTATTATAAGACCCAGATCCCATCACACAATGCAACGCAAGCCAGAGGATAGGGTTTTCCCTTATAATAGCCAAATATGCTTGATACGCGAAATTTCATCTTATATTATTACTATAAGTGAAGAAAACAACTTCAAATATAAATGTATCAATCATAGATGACATGGGTACCATATATCATGTCGCCAATACTAGGCTCTACAATCAAAACCGCAAAATGTCATATTTGGAAATTGGATTTCCATCATGGTGGCTCTTGATTCGAAAGATCGATCGCGTAGTGCCATCTCAACGGCTTACGTCTCGGCTAGAGAAAACACCGTAATGCACATCCGCACTTTTGGGAAATCGAGTATCACTGCGGCTTACGTCCCGGCGAGAGAAAACACCGCTTACCCTATCCCTCTGAGCACTAAGCTCACTCTCGGTCGACCGAATCCACGACACCACGAAGGTGCCCGTCCACGAAAAAGCATACTGATCAAACCATCCGTTTACCACCATACCGGGGTGTGAGGCTCGCGAATCAACGCTATACACAAAGCCGTGCTATATTAAAGCTGCGCTTTGATCATCAACCACCAAACTTTGCTTTTCAACAAAAGTCTGGATCACTGCATCTTAGCATGCCACACTATCAATCCATATCGTACCACTGATTTCTGCCAATATATAACCTCTAAGCTCGTATGTCTCAAAGAAGGGCGTTAAGCAAGAGAATAAATTCTCCGCCGCCAAACAGATATATATTTAGCAGAGATCAACGAATACAATATAAAGGAATACAATGTCAGACACACCTTCCATTTACAAGTCCGTTCTGGGTCTGAACGAAACCGGAGGCACTTTCCTCGCATATCCGTCGACCTCCAAGCACGTCCGGACGGCTACCACTTCAGCCCCCTTCAAGGTAGCTACTCCCATCGTGAGCGTCAGTAGCACCCATCCATTCGATGTGAAGATCGTCGGTCTTGCACCGTCTTCAATCTCTTCGACTTATCGTCGAATCGGTTATTCAGAATGGGTATAGACCCGGCCTTTCTGAATAACCCACGTATATAATAAACAATTGTTAAACAAACAAAACATACGCCTCATCCCAATTCAGATATTCACACTCCTAGGGAAAGGTTCGCATTAATTTTATCAAAGATAAATCCTTTTAAATTTATTCTTTAATCTTCCTTTGGATATCATTTCAAACCATATTATGGTTTTCTAAACTAGTCGGGATTAGCGAACCACACCGAAGTAATTATTTATTTTATTTCCCAATCCCAACCTATTTATCCCATGGAGCAAAACTGTTATTACCCCATAACTAACACCACGGTGTTATCGGTAAATTTAATTACCATTTCACGTTCAAATCTAATTAAAGATTTAACTATCGCTTTGGAGCAAAACTGGTAATACTCCATTCTCGCTCAATTTCTAAATTTGATAATTTAGATTATCAATTCACATTTCAATTTAATTGCAGATTCATTAAAACTCCTTTTACTGGGTTAAAGAACTAGGTGTTATTTAAATAACACTAGTTCTTTAACCCGATAATAAATAGAACGTGATTTGGGTAAAATCATATCTTACTTCTTCTACTCAATAAAAATTCCGTCTTTTCTATTTTTAATATTTTTAAAGCAATAAAAATATAATTTTTACATCATAGGAATATTAAAAATATAATCTTTATATTAAAAATATAATCTTTATATATTGAATAGCGAAGTCAAAATTCGATTTTTATATATTGAATAGCATCGTAAAAAAAAAGTTCGATTTTTACATATGTAGAGAATACGGGCGAAAGCGACAAAAGGCGAGATTGGCGAAGATTTCTGTAAAGGAAAAATCATGGTTGGATAGCTATATGTGAGAATTTCTCACCTTTCAATTTCTTTTCTAGTTATATATATATATACTAGGATGCAGACGGTGCTTAGTAGCACCCGACACAATCGTCCACAGACCATGGACTTGTTTGTTTGGTTGCATAGATTAGTTGGATATTTGATTTGAATTTGGTTGTTTGGTGAATTTGATTGATGTGTGAATGGCGTGGGCCTTCACTAGACCGGGGATAAGGCTAGGCCTTGTCCCGTTTCTAGTATCGTGCCGTTATGCCGCCGAAATTTTCTAAAATAGGTTAGAAAAATAAAAATATCATTTTATTTAAAGAATGAACTGAATAGAAATTCATATGTTGGAATAAAATGTTTTATCGTTAAAAATATAATTTTTAACGTGAGTGTGAATAAATAAATATTCATTTACAAACCAGACGGTTTGTTTATGTACGCCTATTTGAAGTACATTGATTGGGCCGATAAATTTTACACATCGCCCAACTGCACAAATAAAATATGCGTTTGATTGTTTGAAACCCCACACGGGTGTTAGGATGAAATTTGAAGTTCACTCATCCTGATTGATTAAATATGTCGATCGATTGATTGACAGGCTGTTATAAGCGTTAGATATCTATATTTGATGCTTATACAGTGTAGTGCACTTTGGTTGATGGTTGATTATTTTTCAATGCTATTATATGTGTGTAATGCATGAAAATCCATATAATTAACTTTATATGGTAATTGATTGGGCCTCATTCCAATTTGAAAAATAAAGAATATATAAAATAAAGGTTCATGTGTTGACAGTACTCATCCATTGAGATTGGTCATGTGTTGAACGAAATATTTTAGTAATAAAATTTAGATCTTTGTAATATAAAATAAAGGTTCATGTGTTGACAGTACTCATCCATTGAGATTGGTCATGTGTTGAACGAAATATTTTGATAATAAAAACTATTTTGAAAAAGAAATATTTGAAATAGAATATTTGAAAATAGAAATTTATGAAGCCGTGTTGATTAGATTGACGCCATTTTGACGTGAACGATATTTATATCGATCTCGAAATGAATTGAATTGAAAACAATTTCGAAATGAATTGAATTGAAAACAATTTCGAAATGAATTGAATTGAAAACAATTTCGAAATGAATTGAATTGAAAACAATTTCGAAATAAATTGAATTGAAAACGATTTCGAAATAAATTGAATTGAAAACGATTTCGAAATGAATTGAATTGAAAACAATTTCGAAATGAATTGAATTGAAAACGATTTCGAAATGAATTGAATTGAAAACGATTTTGAAATGAATTGAATTGAAAACGATTTCGAAATGAATTGAAAACGAATTCAAATTGAATTGAAAGCGAATTGAAATGAATTCAAATTGAATTGAAATTTGAATTGAATAGAAATGAATTTTAAAACGAATTTATAAAGAAGAATTCAATTTTGATTTGAATTGAAAAGAAAGTTGAAATTGCTTTTGAAACGATTTTAAAACTATTTATATAATTCATTTTAAATAGAAATCGACGAAATATATATTATATATATTATATATATAATATAATGGCTTGAATAGAACGCGCCGCGCCGCGGCAGTTCGCGAATTTCGACCATTTATTTCAAACGGACATTACGGGAGATCCGACCGTCGGATTCTCCTAAAACCGGAACCGTTGAGTTCGTTTCGAAAAGAGCTTTCTAATGAATATTAGAAATTTGAAATCTAATGGTTGGATTTGGAATTATGTCCAAATCAAATTTAAAAAAGGTCGCTGTAAGTGCAGTTCGATGGCCATTGATGGAAATCGACTGTACAGGCCTTGATAAAATTATTAAAAATAGTAATAATTTGTGTAAAATCATAAGAAATGATTTGTGAAGATTTGGGATGAAAAACTCCATATTTGAAAAGATAAAAATAGATTTTATCGAAATGAACTAGTTTTGAACTAGAATTCCAATTCTATTTATTTTTAAATAAATAAATTGAATTTGAAATGGTTTTGAAAATAACCAGAATTTCCAATGATTGCATTGGAATGGATTTGAATCGAAATTGCCTTCGGAATATTTCGATGTTGGATTTCGTGATGATACAGATATTGTTATGGGAATTTGAAAGATATATATATATATATATCGTTATTTCCAATGCGATATTTGTTAGTCGTAGAATTTGATATTGAATATAAGCCGGTATATTTTCTATTCAGAGCCTTCTATTGAATATCAAATGTGATTTGGGTTTGTCGTGAATGGTGTCTTCACTAACACTGTTCTTGAACCCAGTTAAGAAAGGATTAAATCTTTTTATCTAGATTTAATGAAGCGTAACAATTAAATGATATTTAATTGGAATTGAATCAATATTGATTTTTGGGTTTATCGTGGACAGTGTTTTAAATAACACTCGTTCTTTAACCCGATAATTAATGAATGTGATTTTGGGTTTATCGTGGACGGTGTTTTAAATGACACTGATTCTTTAACCCAGTTAACGATTAAAACTAAGTGGAGTTTTAATGAATATTTAATTAGATTGAAAAGATCGAGAATGGAGTATCACCAGTTTTGCTCCAGGCGATAGTTAAATCTTTAATTAGATTTGAACGTGGAATGGTAATTGAATTTACCGATAACACTGTGGTGTTAGATATGAAGTATTACCAGTTTTACTTCATGGGATGAATAGGTCGGGATGGGGAAATTAAAATAAATGATTACTTCGGTAAGGTTCGCTAATCTCGACTAGTTTGAATTGAGATTCAAAAATAGAATAAAGAATAAATTCAAGGAATTTATCTTGGATAAAATTAATGGGGACCTTTCCCTATGAATGTGAAATTTAGAAACTAACTGTCGGTTAGCCAAGCAGAATGGTTTTCTGGATATTGATCTGATGTTGGTTTCGGCCTTCGGGGTTAATATTTGGGAAATTATTCTCTTGATTAATTTACGGTTAGTGACTGATGAATTGGAATGAGGCGTATGTTGTGTTTGTGTAACACTTATTTAAAATATACGCGAGTTATTCGGAAAGACCGGGTTTATCCCATTCTGAATAACTGATACGACGATAAGTCGAAGATGAAGACGGTGGTCGAAGACCGGAAGTCTTCACGTCGTTTGGATAATTACTGATGATCTTGATTGGGCTGTACACCCAAGAAGATGGAAACAGTTGGTGATCGTCCAGACGTGCTTGGAGATCGATGGATATGCGGGGTACTAGGTGCCTCCGGTTTCGTTCAGACCCAGAACGGACTTGTAAATGGACTGTGTGTCTGACATTGGATTTTAGTCCGTGCGATTGATCTCTATTAAATATATATCTGTTTAGCGGCGGAGAATTTATTCTCTTGCTTAACGCCCTTCTCTGAGACGTACGAGCTCAGGGGTTATATATCGATGGATATCAAACGCATGGAGTGAATTGCCTGTGTGGCATGCCTAAGTGGCAATTGATCGAGGCTTCTGTTGAAAAGCAAAGTCTTGTGGTGATGATCAAAGCAAGGCCTTTGTGGCGTAGCTTTGTGTAACGTTTGCCTCGTGAGTTTCACACCCGGTATGAACCAAAAACGGGAGAGGACGTCAGGGAGGGCATGCGTTTCTTTCTAGCTAGAAGTGGCGTCAGTGGTTTTACACGCCCTGACGAGTTTGACTTATGTGGTTGTTGCTGTTGCGAGGCGCCTCGGATTGATCGGTCGTTCTCGAACCGATGGAGTCATTTAGTTGGCTCACCTACGCCCCATAGGGCGGGGAAACGCATGTTCAGGGTTTAAGTTTAATCCACATCGGTGGACTGGCCCTGAGGATCCAAGGCTTGACTGAGTACTTGCCTGAGTCACGGGCTAGTGCGTCTCGAATCGATAGAGGACGATCCCTAGCCTCGGTTCATAGACGGAAATCCAATTTCCAAATACGTGACATTTGCGGTTTTATTTGTAGAGCCTAGTATGGCGACATAGTGGGATGGGGCGCTCATGCCGCCTATGATTGATACTTATGATTTGAAGTTATTTTATACACTATGCACTTATAATAGTATCAAACGATTTGTTTTAACCGTATCAAGCATTCTTTGGCTGTTATAAGGGAAAACCCTATCCTCGGCTGCGTTGCATTGTGTGATGGGACCTGGGTCTTATAACAGCTTCATTTTTCTTTATTTAGCATTGCGCTGTTTGTTTTATGCACTGGTATTCTTGGGAGGAAACCCCTTCTGTGTTATACGGCGTGGTCCCTTGATTTACCTAACTTTAAAATAAAGATTTATAACTGTTTTAGTTCTCACACCAGTCCCATGACTGACCTGGAGTTTATTGTTTTAACCTAAACTCTGGGTGCCCCTTTTTTTTGACACGGGCAGCTAGTAGTTTTGGTTTTGCAGATTTAAATTCACAGGATCCTGGTTTACAGCTGGAATGATATCCGGAAAGCTTTGTATCCGTATATCTCTTCTAGTTGTGCATTGTATTATTTTCCGCTGCTATGTATTTAAATGTAATTTAAATCTCTGATATTTCTGTGTAATATTCATTTATACTTTGTATATTCTTGTAACCTGGTGCATTGTTGTAATATACAATGAAATGTTCTTCTGTATGCGTTCTGTTTTGTCCTGTTCTCAAACGATAGGGCGTTTCGAATGGCATGGATCGGTTTAGCGACTGGTTCGGACCGAGCGAAATTCCTTCCCGTCACAGTTGGTACCAACTGTGAGAACCCGTAACTTCCCCATAAAGGAAAGCGTCGGATAGTTCGAGAACAAGCCACAACAGAACTCATACAGAAGAACATTTCATTGTATATTACAACAATGCATCAGATTACAAGAATATACAGAGTATAAATGAATATTACACAGAAATATCAGAGATTTAAATTACATTTAAATACATAGCAGCGGAAAATAATACAATACACAACTAGAAGAGATATACGGATACAAAGCTTTCCGGATATCATTCCAGCTGTAAACCAGGATCCTATGAATATAAATCTGCAAAACCAAAACTACTAGCTGCCCGTGTCGAAAATAGGGGCACCCAGAGTTTAGGTTAAAACAATAAACTCCAGGTCAGTCATGTGACTGGTGTGAGGACTAAAACAGTTAATCTTTATTTTTATAGTTAGGTAAATCAAGGTACCACGCCGTATAACACGGAACGGGTTTCCTCCCAAGAATACCAGTGCATAAAACCAACAGCGCAATGCTAAATAAAGAAAAATGAAGCTGTTATAAGACCCAGGTCCCATCACACAATGCAACGCAGCCGAGGATAGGGTTTTCCCTTATAACAGCCAAAGAATGCTTGATACGGTTAAAACGAATCGTTTGTTACTATTATAAGTGCATAGTGTATAAAACAACTTCAAATCATAAGTATCAATCATAGGCGGCATGAATGCCCCATAACACTATGTCGCCATATTTAAGTTTACAATCAAAACCGCAATGTTGTATTGGAAGTTGGGTTATCATTTATGGTATGAACCGAGGCTAGGGGCAAGATCCTCAACCGATTTGAGACAATCTAGCCCATGTCTCAGGAACAGCCGCAACTGCCCCATGGATCGTCAGGGCCGGTCCACCGATGTGGATTATTATGCATGAACACTACGTTTCCCCGCCCTTTGGGGCGTAAGCCTGGCCTGTCAGCCGACCAGAAGCATCGGCCGAAACCGATATCACGAGGCGCCTCGCTTTTCAGCAAGTAATAATAAGTAACATCCACATGAGTCAAACTCGTCAGCCAGTTCAAGCACTGACGCCACTCATAACTAGAAAGAAACGCATGTCCTCCCTGAGGTCCGTCTCCCGTTTTTGATTCATACCGGGTGTGATACTCGCGAATCAACGTTACACAAAGCTACGCTACAAAGGCCGTGCTTCGATCATCAACCACAAGACTTTGCTTTTCAACAGAAGCCTTGATCATTTGCATCTTAGCATGCCACACAGGCAATTCACTCCATGCGATTGATATCCATCAATATATAACCCCTGAGCTCGTACGTCTCAGAGAAGGGCGTTAAGCAAGAGAATAAATTCTCCGCCGCCAAACAGATATATATTTAATAGAGATCAATCACACGGACTAAAATCCAATGTCAGACACACAGTCCATTTACAAGTCCGTTCTGGGTCTGAACGAAACCGGAGGCACTTTCCTTGCATATCCATCCATCTCCAAGGACGTCTGGACGACCACCAACTATTTCCATCCTCTCGGGTGTACAGCCCAATCGGGATCGTCGGTAATTATCCAAACGATGTGAAGACTTCCGGTCTTCGACCATCGTCTTCATCTTCGACTTATCGTTGTATCAGTTATTCAGAATGGGATAAACCCGGTCTTTCCGAATAACTCGCGTATATTTTAAATAAGTGTTACACAAACATAACATACGCCTCATTCCAATTCATCAGTCACTAACCGTAAATTAATCAAGAGAATAATTCCCCAAATATTAACCCCGAAGGCCGAAACCAACATCAGATCAATATCCAGAAAACCATTCTGCTTAGCTAACCGACAGTTAGTTTCTGATTTCACATTCATAGGGAAAGGTTCCCATTGATTTTATCCAAGATAATTTCTTGAATTTATTCTCTAATCTTCCTTTGAATTTCGATTCAACTAGTCGGAATTAGCGAACCTTACCGTAGTAATCATTGGTTTTAATTTCCCAATCCCAACCTATTCATCCCATGAAGTAAAACTGGTAATACTTCATATCTAACACCACGGTGTTATCGGTAAATTCAATTACCATTTCACGTTCAAATCTAATTAAAGATTTAACTATCGCCTGGAGCAAAACTGGTGGTACTCCATTTTCGATCTTTTCAATCTAATTAAAGATTCATTAAAACTCCACTTAGTTTTAATCTTTAACTGGGTTAAAGAATCAGTGTCATTTTAAAAACACAGTTCACGATAAACCCAAAAATCAATATCAATTCAATTCCAATTAAATATTATTTAATTGGTACACTTCATTAAATCTAAATAAAAAGATTTAATCATTTCTCAACTGGGTTCAAGAACAGTGTTAGTGAAGACACCATTCACGACAAACCCAAATCACATTTGATATTCAATACAAGGCTCTGAATAGAAAATATACCGGCTTATATTCAATATCAAATTCTACGACTAACAAATATCGCATTGGAAATAACGATATATATATATATATATCAAATTTCCATAACAACATTTGTATAATCACGAAATCCAACATCGAAATATTCCGAAGATAATTTCGATTCAAATCCATTCCAATGCAATCATTGGAAATTTTGGTTATTTTCAAAACCATTTCAAATTCAATTTATTTATTTAAAAATAAATAGAATTATAATTCTAGTTCAAAACTAGTTCATTTCGATAAAAATCTATTTTTATCTTTTCAAATATGGAGTTTTTCATCCCAATTCTTTCTAAATCATTTCTTATGGTTTTACACAAATTATTACTATTTTTAATAATTTTATCAAGGCCCGTACAGTCGATTTCCATCAATGGCCATCGAACTGCACTTATAGCGACCTTTTTCAAATTTGATTTAGACATAATTTCAAATCCAACCGTTAGATTTCTAATTTCTAATATTCGTTAGAAATCTCTTTTCGATACGAACCCAACGGTTCCGGTTTTAGGAGAATCCGACGGTCGAATCTCCCGTAATGTCCGTTTGAAATAAGTGGTCGAAATTCACGAACTACCGCGGCGCGGCGCGTTCTATTCAGGCCATTATATTATATATATAATATATACTTCGTCGATTTCTATTTAAAACGAATTATATATTCAATTCATTTCGAAATCGTTTTCAATTCAATTCATTTCGAAATCGTTTTCAATTCAATTCATTTCGAAATCGTTTTCAATTCAATTCATTTCGAAATCGTTTTCAATTCATTTCGAAATCGTTATATATTCAATTCATTTCGAAATCGTTATATATTCAATTCGTTTCGAAATAGTTATATATTCAATTCATTTCGAAATCGTTATATATTCAATTCATTTCGAAATCGTTATATATTCAATTCATTTCGAAATCGTTATATATTCAATTCATTTCGAAATCGTTATATATTCAATTCATTTCGAAATCGTTATATATTCAAGTCATTTCGAAATCGTTTTCAATTCAATTCAATTCATTTCGAAATCGTTATATATTCAATTCATTTCGAAATCGTTATATATTCAATTCATTTCGAAATCATTATATATTCAATTCATTTCGAAATCGTTATATATTCAATTCATTTCAAAATCGTTATATATTCAATTCATTTCGAAATCGTTATATATTCAGTTCATTTCGAAATCGTTATATATTCAATTCATTTCAAAATCGTTATATATTCAATTCATTTCGAAATCGTTTTCAATTCAATTCATTTCGAAATCATTATATATTCAATTCATTTCGAAATCGTTATATATTCAATTCATTTCGAAATCGTTATATATTCAATTCATTTCGAAATCGTTATATATTCAATTCATTTCATTAATTATATATTCAATTCTTTTCGAAATCGTTATATATTCAATTCATTTCGAAATGAATAAAATCGATATAAATATCGTTCACGTCAAAATGGCGTCAAACTAATCAATACGGCTTCATAAATTTCTATTTTCAAATATTCTATTTCAAATATTTCTTTTTCAAAATAGTTGTTATTATCAAAATATTTCGTTCAACACATGACCAATCTCAATGGATGAGTACTGTCAACACATGAACTTTTATTTTATATCGATAAAGATGTAAATTTTATTACTAAAATATTTCGTTCAACACATGACCAATCTCAAAGGATGAGTACTGTCAACACATGAACTTTTATTTTATATCGATAAAGATGTAAATTTTATTACTAAAATATTTCGTTCAACACATGACCAATCTCAATGGATGAGTACTGTCAACACATGAACTTTTATTTTAAAATATTCTTTATTTTTCAAATTGGAATGAGGCCCAATCAATTACCATATAAAGTTAATTATATGGATTTTCATACATTACACACATATAATAGCATTGAAAAATAATCAACCATCAACCAAAGTGCGCTCCACTGTATAAGCATCAAATATAGATATCTAACGCTTATAACAGCCTGTCAATCAATCGATCGACATATTTAATCAATCAGGATGAGTGAACTTCAAATTTCATCCCAACACCCGTTTGGGGTTTCAAACAATCAAACGCATATTTTATCTGTGCAATTGGGCGATGTGTAAAATTTATCGACCCAATCAATGTCCTTCAAATAGGTGTACATAAACAAACCGTCTGGTTTGTAAATGAATATTTATTTATTCACATTCACGTTAAAAATTATATTTTTAACGACAAAACATTTTATTCCAACCTATGAATTTCTATTCAGTTCATTCTTTAAATAAAATGATATTTTTATTTTTCTAACTTATTTTAGAAAATTTCGGCGGCATAACGGCACGATACTAGAAACGGGACAAGGCCTAGCCTTATCCCCGGTCTAGTGAAGGCCCACGCCATTCACACATCAATCAATCCATTCATTTCACCAAACAATTCAATTTCAAATCAAATCATCTAATTCATCTATGCAACCAAACAAACAAGTCCATGGTCTGTGGACAATTGTGTCGGGTGCTACTAAGCACCGTCTGCATCCTAGTATATATATATAACTAGAAAAGAAATTGAAGAGTGAGAAATTCTCACATATTGCTATCCTAGCTCCACGGCACTTCATTGATATAAATCTTCTTCGTTCTCGCCCTTTTGTCATCTTCGTTGTCCGCTTTCACTACATATGTAAAAATCGAATTTTTACTTCGCTATTCAATATATACAAATCGAATTTTTACTTCAAAGTTCAATATATAAAAATCGAATTTTTACTTCAAAGTTCAATATATAAAAATCGAATTTTTACTTCAAAGTTCAATATATAAAAATCGAATTTTTACTTCAATGTTCAATATATAAAAATCGAATTTTTACTTCAAAGTTCAATATATAAAAATCAAATTTTTACTTCAAAGTTCAATATATAAAAATCGAATTTTTAATTCAAAGTTCAATATATAAAAATCGAATTTTTACTTCAAAGTTCAATATATAAAAATCGAATTTTTAATTCAAAGTTCAATATATAAAAATCGAAATTTTACTTCAAAGTTCAATATATAAAAATCGAATTTTTAATTCGAAGTTCAATATATAAAAATCGAATTTTTACTTCTTCTATATAGTAAAGATCATATTTTTATCTTTCTACAATATAAAAGATTATATTTTTAATACTTTAAAAATATAAAAATCATATTTTTAATACTTGGTTTTTTTTATATATAAACGCTATGGAGGACAGGCGGTGGGCCTCGGTTCGAGGTCGTATGTAAAAGTCAACTTTTTGAAAAAATAAAATAATTAAATTAATAAAAAAAAGGGTTTAAACCTCTCCTTTAACCCGCTGGCCCCCCCTTTTTTTCTCAAATCGATTTAAAAAAAAAAAAGAGAGAGACGAGGGCGACGGGGGGGGGGGGGGGAGAGCCGCCGCCGCCACATCGCGCCCCCCCCCCCCAGCGCCGCAGCCGCCGCCGCTTCCTCTTCTTCTCCTCCTCCTTCTTCCTCCACCTCGCCACTCCCCTCCTGCGCGCAACCATTGTTAAAGAAAATAAAAACCTTTGTAAAAGAAAATAAAAACCTTTGTAAAAGAAAATAAAAACCTTTGTTTTTGAAAATAAAAACCTTTGTTTTTAAAATAAAATAGAATTGATTTTTGAAATTAAAATATACTTTGTTTAGGAAAGAAAATATAATTTTTGTCATAGGAGAAGCAGAATAAAAATGAGGTTTTTACATATACAGTAGCAGAGATATTAAAAATATGATTTTTATATTTTTAAAGTATTAAAAATATAATCTTTATTATGTAGAAAATGTAAAAATGTGATTCTTATATATTGAACAGCATAGTAAAAATGTGATTTTTATATATTGAACAGCATAGTAAAAATGTGATTTTTATATATTGAACAGCATTGTAAAAATGTGATTTTTATATATTGAACAGCATAGTAAAAATGTGATTTTTATATATTGAACAGCATAATAAAAATGTGATTTTTATATATTGAACAGCATAGTAAAAATATGATTTTTATATATTGAACTTCGAAATAAAAATTCGATTTTTACATATGTAGTGGCTACAGCAACGAAGCTGACGAAGTTGCGATAGCGATGAAGATTTCTATCAATGAAGTGCCGTGGAGCTAGGATAGCTATATGTGAGAATTTCTCACCTTTCAATTTCATTTTCTGGCTATATATATATTAGGATGCAGACGGTGCTTAGTAGCACCCGACACAATCGTCCACAGACCATGGACTTGTTTGTTTGGTTGCATAAATTAGTTAGATGATTTGATTTGAAATTGAATTGTTTGGTGAAATGAAATTGATTTGATTGATGTGTGAATGGCGTGGGCCTTCACTAGACCGGGGATAAGGCTAGGCCTTGTCCTGTTTCTAGTATCGTGCCGTTATGCCGCCGAAATTTTCTAAAATATGTTAGAAAGATAAAAATATCATTTTATTGAATAAATGAACCGAATAGAATATTCATAGGTTGAATAAAATGTTTTATCGTTAAAAATATAATTTTTAACGTGAAAGTAAATAGATAAATATTTATAAACAAATCGGCCGATTTGTTTATATAGAATGATTTGACTGATATTGATTGGGTCGATAAATTTTACACATCGCCCAACTGCACAAATAAAATATGCGTTTGATTGTTTGAAACCCCACACGGGGTTGGGATGAAATTTGAAGTTCACTCATCCTGATTGATTAAATATGTCGATCGATTGATTGACAGGCTGTTATAAGCGTTAGATATCTATATTTGATGCTTATACAGTGTAGTGCACTTTGGTTGATGGTTGATTATTTTTCAATGCTATTATATGTGTGTAATGCATGAAAATCCATATAATTAACTTTATATGGTAATTGATTGGGCCTCATTCCAATTTGAAAAATAAAGAATATTGTAAAATAAAAGTTCATGTGCTGACAGTACTCATCCATTGAGATTGGTCATGTGTTGAACGAAATATTTTAGTAATAAAATTTACACCTTTATCGATGTAAAATAAAAGTTCATGTGTTGACAGTACTCATCCATTGAGATTGGTCATGTGTTGAACGAAATATTTTGATAATAACAACTATTTTGAAAAAGAAATATTTGAAATAGAATATTTGAAAATAGAAATTTATGAAGCCGTGTTGATTAGTTTGACGCCATTTTGACGTGAACGATATTTATATCGATTTTATTCATTTCGAAATGAATTGAATATATAACGATTTCGAAAAGAATTGAATATATAATTAATGAAATGAATTGAATATATAACGATTTCGAAATGAATTGAATATATAACGATTTCGAAAAGAATTGAATATATAACGATTTCGAAAAGAATTGAATATATAACGATTTCGAAATGAATAAAAAAAATGATTTCGAAATGAATTGAATTGAAAATGATTTCGAAATGAATTGAATTGAAAACGATTTCGAAATGAATTGAATTGAAAACGATTTCGAAATGAATTGAATTGAAAACGATTTTGAAATGAATTGAATATATAACGATTTCGAAATGAATTGAATATATAACGATTTCGAAATGAATTGAATTGAAAACGATTTCGAAATGAATTGAATTGAAAACGATTTCGAAATGAATTGAAAACGAATTCAAATTGAATTGAAAGCGAATTGAAATGAATTCAAATTGAATTGAAATTTGAATTGAATAGAAATGAATTTTAAAACGAATTTATAAAGAAGAATTCAATTTTGATTTGAATTGAAAAGAAAGTTGAAATTGCTTTTGAAACAATTTTAAAACTATTTATATAATTCGTTTTAAATAGAAATCGACGAAGTATATATTATATATATTATATATATAATATAATGGCCTGAATAGAAAGCGCCGCGCCGCGGCAGTTCGTGAATTTCGACCATTTATTTCAAACGGACATTACGGCAGATCCGACCGTCGGATTCTCCTAAAACCGGAACCGTTTGGTTCGTATCGAAAAGAGCTTTCTAACGAATATTAGAAATTAGAAATCTAACGGTTGGATTTGGAATTATGTCCAAATCAAATTTGAAAAAGGTCGCTATAAGTGCAGTTCGATGGCCATTGATGGAAATCGACTGTACGGGCCTTGATAAAATTATTAAAAATAGTAATAATTGGTGTAAGATCATAAGAAATGATTTAGAAAGAATTGGGATGAAAAACTCCATATTTGAAAAGATAAAAATAGATTTTTATCGAAATGAACTAGTTTTGAACTAGAAATATAATTCTATTTATTTTTAAATAAATAAATTGGATTTGAAATGGTTTTGAAAAAACCAGAATTTCCAATGATTGCATTGGGATGGATTTGAATCGAAATTGCCTTCGGAATATTTCGATGTTGGATTTCGTGATGATACAGATATTGTTATGGGAATTTGAAAGATATATATATATATAGTTATTTTCAATGCGATATTTGTTAGTCGTAGAATTTGATATTGAATATAAGCCGGTATATTTTCTATTCAGAGCCTTGTATTGAATATCAAATGTGATTTGGGTTTGTCGTGAATGGTGTCTTCACTAACACTGTTCTTGAACCCATTTGAGAAAATATTAAATCTTTTTATTTAGATTTAATGAAGTGTACCAATTCAATAATATTTAATTGGAATTGAATTGATATTGATATTGGGTTTATCGTGAACAGATTTTTAAATAACACTCGTTCTTTAACCCGATAATTAATGGAATGATTTTTGGGTTTATCGTGAACAGTGTTTTAAATAACGCTCGTTCTTTAACCCGATAATTAACGAATGTGATTTTGGGTTTATCGTGAACCGTGTTTTAAATGACACTGATTCTTTAACCCAGTCGAAGATTAAAACTAAGTGGAGTTTTAATGAATCTTTAATTAGATTGAAATGATCGAAAATGGAGTATCACCAGTTTTGCTCCAGGCGATAGCTAAATCTTTAATTAGATTTGAACGTGAAATGGTAATTGAATTTACCGATAACACTGTGGTGTTAGATATGAAGTATTACCAGTTTTACTTCATGGGATGAATAGGTTGGGATGGGGAAATTAAAATAAATAATTACTTCGGTAAGGTTCGCTAATCCCGACTAGTTTGAATTGAATTTCAAAAATAGAATAAAGAATAAATTCAAGGAATTTATCTTGGATAAAATTAATGGGAACCTTTCCCTATGAATGTGAAATTTAGAAACTAACTGTCGGTTAGCCAAGCAGAATGGTTTTCTGAATATTGATCTGATGTTGGTTTCGGCCTTCGGGGTTAATATTTGGGGAATTATTCTCTTGATTAATTTACGGTTAGTGACTAATGAATTGGAATGAGGCGTATGTTGTGTTTGTGTAACACTTATTTAAAATATACGCGAGTTATTCGGAAAGACCGGGTTTATCCCATTCTGAATAACTGATACGACGATAAGTCGAAGATGAAGACGGTGGTCGAAGACCAGAAGTCTTCACGTCGTTTGGGTAATTACTGATGATCTTGATTGGGCTGTACACCCAAGAAGATGGAAACAGTTAGTGATCGTCCAGACGTACTTGGAGATCGATGGATATGCGGGGTACTAGGTGCCTCCGGTTTCGTTCAGACCCAGAACGGACTTGTAAATGGACTGTGTGTCTAACATTGGATTTTAGTCCGTGTGATTGATCTCTATTAAATATATATCTGTTTGGTGGCGGAGAATTTATTATCTTGCTTAACGCCCTTCTCTGAGACGTACGAGCTCAGGGGTTATATATTGATGGATATCAAACGCATGGAGTGAATTGCCGGTGTGGCATGCCTAAGTGGCAATTGATCGAGGCTTCTGTTGAAAAGCAAAGTCTTGTGGTGATGATCAAAGCAAGGCCTTTGTGGCGTAGCTTTGTGTAACATTTACTTCGCGTGTTTCACACCCGGTATGAACCAAAAACGGGAGAGGACGTCAGGGAGGGCATGCGTTTCTTTCTAGCTAGAAGTGGCGTCAGTGGTTTTACACGGCCTGACGAGTTTGACTTATGTTGTTGTTGCTGTTGCGAGGCGCCTCGGATTGATCGGTCGTTCTCGAACCGATGGAGTCATTTAGTTGGCTCACCTACGCCCCATAGGGCGGAGAAACGCATGTTCAGGGTTTAAGTTTAATCCACATTGGTGGACTGGCCCTGAGGATCCAAGGGCCCACCTGAGTCTGGGTCCTGTGGCTCGGGCTAGAGAGTCACGAATCGGTTGAGGACTATCTTTTGCCTCGGTTCATAGATGGAAATCCAATTTCCAAATACGTGACATTTGCGGTTTTATTTGTAAACCTATATATGGCGACATGATATATGGTACCCATGCCGCCTATGATTGATACTTATGATTTGAAGTTGTTTTATACACTATACACTTATAATAGTATCAAATGATTTGTTTTAAACGTATCAAGCATTCTTTGGCTGTTATAAGGGAAAACCCTATCCTCGGCTGCGTTGCATTGTGTGATGGGACCTGGGTCTTATAACAGCTTCATTTTTCTTTATTTAGCATTGCGCTGTTTGTTTTATGCACTGGTATTCTTGGGAGGAAACCCGTTCCGTGTTATACGGCGTGGTCCCTTGATTTACCAAACTTTAAAAATAAAGATTAATAACTGTTTTAGTTCTCACACCAGTCCCATGACTGACCTGGAGTTTATTGTTTTAACCTAAACTCTGGGTGCCCCTATTTTGACACGGGCAGCTAGTAGTTTTGGTTTTGCAGATTTATATTCACAGGATCCTGGTTTACAGCTGGAACGATATCCGGAAAGCTTTGTATCCGTATATCTACTTCTAGTTGTGTATTGTATTATTTTCCGCTGCTATGTATTTAAATGTAATTTAAATCTCTGATATTTCTGTGTAATATTCATTTATACTCTGTATATTCTTGTAATCTGATGCATTGTTGTAATATACAATGAAATGTTCTTCTGTATGTGTTCTGTTGTGGTTTGTTCTCGAACTATCCGCGCTTTCCTTTACGGGGAAGTTGCGGGTTTTCACAGTTGGTATCAGAGCTTTGGTTTACAAAGCAGAGAACAAGGCACATTGGAACCGTACGAAAGAATTCATCAGATATTGGATTAGCAATATCCAATGAGAGTGACTCGTTAGAGATGGGATCAGTAGTATCCTAGAACGAGTGTGAAGAGTATATTTTTAAAATGAAAACAATTCTGTTTTGAAATTTAAATCGTTTTACACGTATTTGAATAATTTATTTATATTGATTTTGGACAATTCAGTATATAAAGAATTTGCATATACGCCTTGCAAACGTATATTCAAAGTTTTAATATATTGGATAGATATAGCATCGCACTCTAGTCGCCCGAAGATATTGATGATAGCGATCGCATCATCAACATTTATGTTCGAGTTTCGAAGGTGTGATTTTCTATATATTTCCATTAGACTGGTGTGAGAACCAAAACTAATATAGCTAGAATACATTGTTGTGATTTGGCATCAAAACGTGATTTTCTTTATAGATATCAAAGTTATGAATTTCAAATGATAATTCACTAATTGATTGATGTTTGTGTTGGTTGTTTATTTGTTTGATAATTTTAACCATTATGCCTAATTTGATCAAATATTGAATTGTATTGAAAATTGGTCGCATTTGCTTGCATACACTTGTACTTACATTGAACAGGTCATAGCATGGAGGCTAGAGCAGAGAATAAAATTTGTTTGCTCGACAAATAGGTACATGTTTACTACATAATTTACTGTTTTGTTTGGGTGATGATGATTTTATGAGCCTATTGGCTAGCCGCTTGGCCTTTTCTTTTTCTTTTTGAGATCTGAAGGACCCGGGAAGCTATTTGAAATTCCCCGATGCTCCCATTGCAGGGGAGGTTATGGCGAAATTTTTCGAAAATTTAGGGTGTTAGCCAAATTTTTGAAAATTCTCAGAAACTGAAAAGTTGGAGAATGGAAGCCTGATCGATCGTAGAGTTGATTAATCAAACCACTTTCGACTTTGTTCCTTTTCGGGGACGAAAAGTTTTAAGTGGGGGAGATTGTAATAACCCGAAAATCTGGGCCAGTTTAAAATTTTTATTTTGGCAATTTTAGTGAATTTTGATTATTTAAAATGAATTATTTTAAATAATATCTACGATAAATTTATTTTCAAAAGCATTAGAACATATATATTATATACGTCGTCGTTAGAATATAAATATTTATATATAATTATAAATAGAATTGAAAAGGGCGTGGTAGTTCGATAATTCGATTTCAAACTTCAATTGAACATACCGGGTGCAAAACAATCCGGATTTTAGTGAAACCAAAAATGATAGGATCTAATTGATAATATCTTTCCAGCGAATCCGAAAAATCAAGATTTCATAGCAGGAATCAAAAGATATGTCCAGTTGAAAATTCTGAATAGTCGCTATGGAATTCAGGCCCTTAAAAATGGAAATTTTGCAAACGACCTCGGATTTCGACGAAACCACTTTTGTTGGGTCCGCAGTGTCAAGTTATTGCTAGATTCCAAATTTCATAATTTTTCAAATCAATATGTGAGCGTGGCAAAGGAAAACGCATTTGACCAGTTTCAGTTGATTTTAATCGACTGGAAATTGGTCATTTTTCAAACGGTCTCACAATTCGACGAAATTAGTTTTGTTAGGACCGTATCGTCAATACGAAGCTAGAAGATATTTTTCGAGAATTTTTAGAGTTAGTATGTGACCCCGGTAATTTGAAATGTACGTTTAAAATTCAATATAGTGATTTAAATGAAAATTCAACGGAAACTGATTGTAACTATTGAATCAGCTTGCGATACATATCCCATTGTGTTCGGAATGGGGGTAAAACGTTAGGGACGACAGGCGGTGAGCCTCGTTTTGAAGTCGACAATAAAAGTTGCTTTTTGTGGAAAATTAAATAATAAAAAAAAATAAAAAAAAACCTTCTCTCCCCCGTTAACCCGCTCTGGCCCCCCTCTCTCCTTCTAATCGAAACAGAAATCAAAAAAGAAAAAAAAAGAAAAAAAAAAGGGGAGGGCGTCTGCGAAAACCCGCTGCCACCCTCGGAGGACCACCGCCGCCTCGAGAAGCTCCACCCCCTAGCCTCCACCGCCTGCTCCCCTCTTCTCCCAAACCCCGATAGCGCCAATCCCCTCAGCCCCAAATCCGACGCATGTGAACCCCAAGGCCCCATCGCGAGGCGAGCCACTTATGGCGTGAGGGGAGGTTGGCTTGGGCTACGTCGTGACGCCATCGGATCCAGCTCCGATCATCTATTTGCGGCGCACGGTGGAGACCTAGAGTTGAAGTGAAGATGTGAAGATGGGTTACGGTGTTGAGCAGGAAGAAGGTGATTCCTTTTTATATACTTTTAAAATCAATTTTCGTATTAAAAATAATTAGATTAAAATCAGTTTTAAAAAGAAAATAAAAACCTTTGTAAAAGAAAATAAAAACCTTTGTAAAAGAAAATAAAAACCTTTGTAAAAGAAAATAAAAACCTTTGTTTTAGAAAATAAAAACCTTTGTTTTTGAAAATAAAAACCTTTGTTTTTGAAAATAAAAACCTTTGTTTTTAAAATAAAATAGAATTGATTTTTGAAATTAAAATATACTTTGTTTATGAAAGAAAATATAATTTTTGTCATAGGAGAAGCAGAATAAAAATGAGGTTTTTACATATACAGTAGCAGAGATATTAAAAATATGATTTTTATATTTTTAAAGTATTAAAAATATAATCTTTATTATGTAGAAAATGTAAAAATGTGATTTTTATATATTGAACAGCATAGTAAAAATGTGATTTTTATATATTGAACAGCATAGTAAAAATGTGATTTTTATATATTGAACAGCATAGTAAAAATGTGATTTTTATATATTGAACAGCATAGTAAAAATGTGATTTTTATATATTGAACAGCATAGTAAAAATGTGATTTTTATATATTGAACAGCATAATAAAAATATGATTTTTATATATTGAACAACATAGTAAAAATATGATTTTTATATATTGAACTTCGAAATAAAAATTCGATTTTTACATATGTAGTGGCTACAGCAACGAAGCTGACGAAGTTGTGATAGCGATGAAGATTTCTATCAATGAAGTGCCGTGGAGCTAGGATAGCTATATGTGAGAATTTCTCACCTTTCAATTTCATTTTCTAGCTATATATATATTAGGATGCAGACGGTGCTTAGTAGCACCCGACACAATCATCCACAGACCATGGACTTGTTTGTTTGGTTGCATAGATTAGTTAGATGATTTGATTTGAAATTGAATTGTTTGGTGAAATGAAATTGATTTGATTGATGTGTGAATGGCGTGGTCCTTCACTAGACCGGGGATAAGGCTAGGCCTTGTCCCGTTTCTAGCATCGTGCCGTTATGCCGCCGAAATTTTCTAAAATATGTTAGAAAGATAAAAATATCATTTTCTTGAATAAATGAACCGAATAGAATATTCATAGGTTGAATAAAATGTTTTATCGTTAAAAATATAATTTTTAACGTGAAAGTAAATAAATAAATATTTATAAACAAATCGGCCGATTTGTTTATATACACTGATTTGACTGATATTGATTGGGTCGATAAATTTTACACATCGCCCAACTGCACAAGTAAAATATGCGTTTGATTGTTTGAAACCCCACACGGGTGTTGGGATGAAATTTGAAGTTCACTCATCCTGATTGATTAAATATGTCGATCGATTGATTGACAGGCTGTTATAAGCGTTAGATATCTATATTTGATGCTTATACAGTGTAGTGCACTTTGGTTGATGGTTGATTATTTTTCAATGCTATTATATGTGTGTAATGCATGAAAATCCATATAATTAACTTTATATGGTAATTGATTGGGCCTCATTCCAATTTGAAAAATAAAGAATATTATAAAATAAAAGTTCATGTGTTGACAGTACTCATCCATTGAGATTGGTCATGTGTTGAACGAAATATTTTAGTAATAAAATTTACATCTCTATCGATATAAAATAAAAGTTCATGTCTTGACAGTACTCATCCATTGAGATTGGTCATGTGTTGAACGAAATATTTTGATAATAACAACTATTTTGAAAAAGAAATATTTGAAATAGAATATTTGAAAATAGAAATTTATGAAGCCGTGTTGATTAGTTTGACGCCATTTTGACGTGAACGATATTTATATCGATTTTATTCATTTCGAAATGAATTGAATATATAACGATTTCGAAAAGAATTGAATATATAATTAATGAAATGAATTGAATATATAACGATTTCTAAATGAATTGAATATATAACGATTTCGAAAAGAATTGAATATATAACGATTTCGAAAAGAATTGAATATATAACGATTTCGAAATGAATAAAAAAAATGATTTCGAAATGAATTGAATTGAAAATGATTTCGAAATGAATTGAATTGAAAACGATTTCGAAATGAATTGAATTGAAAACGATTTCGAAATGAATTGAATTGAAAACGATTTCGAAATGAATTGAATATATAACGATTTCGAAATGAATTGAATATATAACGATTTCGAAATGAATTGAATATAAAACGATTTCGAAATGAATTGAATTGAAAACGATTTCGAAATGAATTGAATTGAAAACGATTTCGAAATGAATTGAAAACGAATTCAAATTGAATTGAAAGCGAATTGAAATGAATTCAAATTGAATTGAAATTTGAATTGAATAGAAATGAATTTTAAAACGAATTTATAAAGAAGAATTCAATTTTGATTTGAATTGAAAAGAAAGTTGAAATTGCTTTTGAAACAATTTTAAAACTATTTATATAATTCGTTTTAAATAGAAATCGACGAAGTATATATTATATATATTATATATATAATATAATGGCCTGAATAGAACGCATCGCGCCGCGGCTGTTCGTGAATTTCGACCATTTATTTCAAACGGACATTACGGGAGATCCAACCGTCGGATTCTCCTAAAACCGGAACCGTTGGGTTCGTATCGAAAAGAGCTTTCTAACGAATATTAGAAATTAGAAATCTAACGGTTGGATTTGGAATTATGTCCAAATCAAATTTGAAAAAGGTCGCTATAAGTGCAGTTCGATGGCCATTGATGGAAATCGACTGTACGGGCCTTGATAAAATTATTAAAAATAGTAATAATTGGTGTAAGATCATAAGAAATGATTTAGAAAGAATTGGGATGAAAAACTCCATATTTGAAAAGATAAAAATAGATTTTTATCGAAATGAACTAGTTTTGAACTAGAAATATAATTCTATTTATTTTTAAATAAATAAATTGGATTTGAAATGGTTTTGAAAATAACCAGAATTTCCAATGATTGCATTGGGATGGATTTGAATCGAAATTGCCTTCGGAATATTTCGATGTTGGATTTCGTGATGATACAGATATTGTTATGGGAATTTGAAAGATATATATATATCGTTATTTCCAATGCGATATTTGTTAGTCGTAGAATTTGATATTGAATATAAGCCGGTATATTTTCTATTCAGAGCCTCGTATTGAATATCAAATGCGATTTGGGTTTGTCGTGAATGGTGTCTTCACTAACACTGTTCTTGAACCCAGTTGAGAAAAGATTAAATCTTTTTATTTAGATTTAATGAAGTGTACCAATTCAATAATATTTAATTGGAATTTAATTGATATTGGGTTTATCGTGAACAGTGTTTTAAATAACACTCGTTCTTTAACCCGATAATTAATGGAATGATTTTTGGGTTTATCGTGAATAGTGTTTTAAATAACACTCGTTCTTTAACCCGATAATTAACGAATGTGATTTTGGGTTTATCGTGAACCGTGTTTTAAATGACACTGATTCTTTAACCCAGTCGAAGATTAAAACTAAGTGGAGTTTTAATGAATCTTTAATTAGATTGAAATGATCGAAAATGGAGTATCACCAGTTTTGCTCCAGGCGATAGCTAAATCTTTAATTAGATTTGAACGTGAAATGGTAATTGAATTTACCGATAACACTGTGGTGTTAGATATGAAGTATTACCAGTTTTACTTCATGGGATGAATAGGTTGGGATGGGGAAATTAAAATAAATAATTACTTCGGTAAGGTTCGCTAATCCCGACTAGTTTGAATTGAGATTCAAAAATAGAATAAAGAATAAATTCAAGGAATTTATCTTGGATAAAATTAATGGGAACCTTTCCCTATGAATGTGAAATTTAGAAACTAACTATCGGTTAGCCAAGCAGAATGGTTTTCTGAATATTGATCTGATGTTGGTTTCGGCCTTCGGGGTTAATATTTGGGGAATTATTCTCTTGATTAATTTACGGTTAGTGACTAATGAAGTGGAATGAGGCGTATGTTGTGTTTGTGTAACACTTATTTAAAATATACGCGAGTTATTCAGAAAGACCGGGTTTATCCCATTCTGAATAACTGATACGACGATAAGTCGAAGATGAAGACGGTGGTCGAAGACCAGAAGTCTTCACGTCCTTTGGGTAATTACTGATGATCTTGATTGGGCTGTACACCCAAGAAGATGGAAACAGTTAGTGATCGTCCAGACGTACTTGGAGATCGATGGATATGCGGGGTACTATGTGCCTCCGGTTTCATTCAGACCCAGAACGGACTTGTAAATGGACTGTGTGTCTGACATTGGATTTTAGTCCGTGTGAATGATCTCTATTAAATATATATCTTTTTGGCGGCGGAGAATTTATTCTCTTGCTTAACGCCCTTCTCTGAGACTTACAAGCTCAGGGGTTATATATTGATGGATATCAAACGCATGGAGTGAATTGCCGGTGTGGCATGCCTAAGTGGCAATTGATCTAGGCTTCTGTTGAAAAGCAAAGTCTTGTGGTGATGATCAAAGCAAGGCCTTTGTGGCGTAGCTTTGTATAACGTTTACTTCGCGTGTTTCACACCCGGTATGAACCAAAAACGGGAGAGGACGTCAGGGAGGGCATGCGTTTCTTTCTAGCTAGAAGTGGCGTCAGTGGTTTTACACGCCCTGACGAGTTTGACTTATGTGGTTGTTGCTGTTGCGAGGCGCCTCGGATTGATCAGTCGTTCTCGAACCGATGGAGTCATTTAGTTGGATCACCTACGCCCCATAGGGCGGAGAAACGCATGTTCAGGGTTTAAGTTTAATCCACATCGGTGGACTGGCCCTGAGGATCCAAGGGCCCACCTGAGTCTGGGTCCTGTGGCTCGGGCTAGAGAGTCACGAATCAGTTGAGGACTATCTTTTGCCTCGGTTCATAGATGGAAATTCAATTTCCAAATACGTGACATTTGCGGTTTTATTTGTAAACCTATATATGGCGACATGATATATGGTACCCAGGCCGCCTATGATTGATACTTATGATTTGAAGTTGTTTTATACACTATACACTTATAATAGTATCAAATGATTTGTTTTAAACGTATCAAGCATTCTTTGGCTGTTGTAAGGGAAAACCCTATCCTCGGCTGCGTTGCATTGTGTGATGGGACCTGGTTCTTATAACAGCTTCATTTTTCTTTATTTAGCATTGCGCTGTTTGTTTTATGCACTGGTATTCTTGGGAGGAAACCCGTTCCGTGTTATACGGCGTGGTCCCTTGATTTACCAAACTTTAAAAATAAAGATTAATAACTGTTTTAGTTCTCATACCAGTCCCATGACTGACCTGGAGTTTATTGTTTTAACCTAAACTCTGGGTGCCCCTATTTTGACACGGGCAGCTAGTAGTTTTGGTTTTGCAGATTTATATTCACAGGATCCTGGTTTACAGCTGGAACGATATCCGGAAAGCTTTGTATCCGTATATCTACTTCTAGTTGTGTATTGTATTATTTTCCGCTGCTATGTATTTAAATGTAATTTAAATCTCTGATATTTCTGTGTAATATTCATTTATACTCTGTATATTCTTGTAATCTGATGCATTGTTGTAATATACAATGAAATGTTTTTCTGTATGTGTTCTGTTGTGGTTTGTTCTCGAACTATCCGCGCTTTCCTTTACCAACTGTGATGGGAAGGAATTTCGCTTGGTCCGAACCAGTCGCTAAACCGACCCAGACCGTTCGAAACGCCCTATCGTTTGAGAACACGACAAAGTAGAACGCATATAGAAGAACATTTCATTGTATATTACAACAATGCATCAGATTACAAGAATATACAGAGTATAAATGAATATTACACAGAAATATCAGAGATTTAAATTACATTTAAATACATAGCAGCGGAAAATAATACAATACACAACTAGAAGAGATATACGGATACAAAGCTTTCCGGATATCATTCCAGCTGTAAACCAGGATCCTGTGAATATAAATCTGCAAAACCAAAACTACTAGCTGCCCGTGTCGAAAATAGGGGCACCCAGAGTTTAGGTTAAAACAATAAACTCCAGGTCAGTCATGTGACTGGTGTGAGAACTAAAACAGTTATTAATCTTTATTTTCAAAGTTAGGCAAATCAAGGGACCACGCCATATAACACGGAACGGGTTTCCTCCCAAGAATACCAGTGCATAAAACAAACAGCGCAACGCTAAATAAAGAAAAATGAAGCTGTTATAAGACCCAGGTCCTATCACACAATGCAACGCAAGCCGGGGGATAGGGTTTTCCCTTATAACAGCCAAAGAATGCTTGATACGTTTAAAACAAATCATTTGATACTATTATATGTGTATAGTGTATAAAACAACTTCAAATCATAAGTATCAATCCTAGGCGGCATGGGTACCATATATCATGTCGCCATATATAGGTTTACAAATAAAACCGCAAATGTCACGTATTTGGAAATTGGATTTCTGTCTATGAACCGAGGCTAGGGATCGTCCTCTACCGATTCGAGACGCTCTAGCCCGTGTCTCAGGCAAGTACTCAGTCAAGCCTTGGATCCTCAGGGCCAGTCCACCGATGTGGATTAAACTTAAACCCTGAACATGCGTTTCCCCGCCCTATGGGGCGTAGGTGAGCCAACTAAATGACTCCATCGGTTCAAGAACGACCGATCAATCCGAGGCGCCTCGCAATAGCAACAACCACATAAGTCAAACTCGTCAGGGCGTGTAAAACCACTGACGCCACTTCTAGCTAGAAAGAAACGCATGCCCTCCCTGACGTCCTCTCCCGTTTTTGGTTCATACCGGGTGTGAAACTCGCGAGGCAAACGTTACACAAAGCTACGCCACAAAGTCCTTGCTTTGATCATCACCACAAGACTTTGCTTTTCAACAGAAGCCTCGATCAATTGCCACTTAGGCATGCCACACAGGCAATTCACTCCATGCGTTTGATATCCATCGATATATAACCCCTGAGCTCGTACGTCTCAGAGAAGGGCGTTAAGCAAGAGAATAAATTCTCCGCCGCCAAACAGATATATATTTAATAGAGATCAATCACACGGACTAAAATCCAATGTCAGACACACAGTCCATTTACAAGTCCGTTCTGGGTCTGAACGAAACCGGAGGCACCTAGTACCCCGCATATCCATCGATCTCCAAGCACGTCTGGACGATCACCAACTGTTTCCATCTTCTTGGGTGTACAGCCCAATCAAGATCATAAGTAATTATCCAAACGACGTGAAGACTTCTGGTCTTCGACCACCGTCTTCATCTTCGACTTATCGTCGTATCAATTATTCAGAATGGGATAAACCCGGTCTTTCCGAATAACTCGCGTATATTTTAAATAAGTGTTACACAAACACAACATACGCCTCATTCCAATTCATTAGTCACTAACCGTAAATTAATCAAGAGAATAATTCCCCAAATATTAACCCCGAAGGCCGAAACCAACATCAGATCAATATTCAGAAAACCATTCGGCTTAGCTAACCGACAGTTAGTTTCTAAATTTCACATTCATAGGGAAAGGTTCCCATTAATTTTATCCAAGATAAATTCCTTGAATTTATTCTTTATTCTATTTTTGAATCTCAATTCAAACTAGTCGGGATTAGCGAACCTTACCGAAGTAATTATTTATTTTAATTTCCCCATCCCAACCTATTCATCCCATGAAGTAAAACTGGTAATACTTCATATCTAACACCGCGGTGTTATCGGTAAATTCAATTACCATTTCACGTTCAAATCTAATTAAAGATTTAGCTATCGCCTGGAGCAAAACTGGTGATACTCCATTTTCGATCATTTCAATCAAATTAAAGATTCATTAAAACTCCACTTAGTTTTAATCTTCGACTGGGTTAAAGAATCAGTGTCATTTAAAACACGGTTCACGATAAACCCAAAATCACATTCGTTAATTATCGGGTTAAAGAACGAGTGTTATTTAAAACACTGTTCACGATAAACCGAAAAATCATTCCATTAATTATCGGGTTAAAGAACGAGTGTTATTTAAAACACTGTTCACAATAAACCCAATATCAATATCAATTCAATTCCAATTAAATATTATTGAATTGGTACACTTCATTAAATCTAAATAAAAAGATTTAATCTTTTCTCAACTGGGTTCAAGAACAGTGTTAGTGAAGACACCATTCACGACAAACCCAAATCACATTTGATTTTCAATACAAGGCTCTGAATAGAAAATATACCGGCTTATATTCAATATCAAATTCTACGACTAACAAATATCGCATTGGAAATAACGATATATATATATCTTTCAAATTCCCATAACAATATCTATATCATCACGAAATCCAACATCGAAATATTCCGAAGGCAATTTCGATTCAAATCCATCCCAATGCAATCATTGGAAATTCTGGTTATTTTCAAAACCATTTCAAATCCAATTTATTGATTTAAAAATAAATAGAATTATATTTCTAGTTCAAAACTAGTTCATTTCGATAAAAATCTATTTTTATCTTTTCAAATATGGAGTTTTTCATCCCAATTCTTTCTAAATCATTTCTTATGATCTTACACCAATTATTACTATTTTTAATAATTTTATCAAGGCCCGTACAGTCGATTTCCATCAATGGCCATCAAACTGCACTTATAGCGACCTTTTTCAAATTTGATTTGGACATAATTCGAAATCCAACCGTTAGATTTCTAATTTCTAATATTCGTTAGAAAGCTCTTTTCGATACGAACCCAACGGTTCCGGTTTTAGGAGAATCCGACGTTCGGATCTACCGCAACGTCAATTCGAAGTCAATGGTCGAAATTCACGAACTGCCGCGGAGCTGCGCGTTCTATTCAGGCCATTATATATATATATAGCTATATAAAGGTTCATGTGTTGACAGTACTCATCCATTGAGATTGGTCATGTGTTGAACGAAATATTTTGATAATAACAACTATTTTGAAAAAGAAATATTTGAAATAGAATATTTGAAAATAGAAATTTATGAAGCCGTGTTGATTAGATTGACGCCATTTTGACGTGAACGATATTTATATCGATTTTATTCATTTTGAAGTGAATTGAATTGAAAACGATTTCGAAATGAATTGAATTGAAAACGATTTCGAAATGAATTGAATTGAAAACGATTTCGAAATGAATTGAATATATAACGATTTCGAAATGAATTGAATTGAAAACGATTTCGAAATGAATTGAATATATAACGATTTCAAAATGAATTGAATATATAACGATTTCGAAATGAATTGAATATATAACGATTTCGAAATGAATTGAATATATAACGATTTCGAAATGAATTGAATATATAACGATTTCAAAATGAATTGAATTGAAAACGAATTCAAATTGAATTGAAAGCGAATTGAAATGAATTCAAATTGAATTGAAATTTGAATTGAATAGAAATGAATTTTAAAACGAATTTATAAAGAAGAATTCAATTTTGATTTGAATTGAAAAGAAAGTTGAAATTGCTTTTGAAACGATTTTAAAACCATTTATATAATTCGTTTTAAATAGAAATCAACGAAGTATATATTATATATATTATATATATAATGGCCTGAATAGAACGCGCCGCGGCAGTTCGTGAATTTCGACCATTTATTTCAAACGGACATTACGGGAGATCCGACCGTCGGATTCTCCTAAAACCGGAACCGTTGGGTTCGTATCGAAAAGAGCTTTCTAACGAATATTAGAAATTAGAAATCTAACGGTTGGATTTGGAATTATGTCCAAATCAAATTTGAAAAAGGTTGCTGTAAGTGCAGTTCGATGGCCATTGATGGAAATCGACTGTACGGGCCTTGATAAAATTATTAAAAATAGTAATAATTTGTTTAAAATCATAAGAAACGATTTGGGAAAAATTAGGGATGAAAAACTCCATATTTGAAAAGATAAAAATAGATTTTTATCGAAATGAACTAGTTTTGAACTAGAATTATAATTCTATTTATTTTTAAATAAATAAATTGAATTCGAAAAGGGTTTTAAAAATAACCAAAATTTCCAATGATTGCATTGGAATGGATTTGAATCGAAATTGTCTTCGGAATATTTCGATGTTGGAATTCGTGATTATACGGATGTTGTTATGGAAATTTGAAAGATATATATTTATATCGTTATTTCCAATACGACATTTGTTACTCGTAGAATTTGATATTGAATATAAGCCGATATATTTTCGATTCAGGGCCTTGTATTGAATATCAAATATGATTTGGGTTTGTCGTGAATGGTGTCTTCATTAACACCGTTCTTGAACCCAGTTAAGAAAAGATTAAATCTTTTTATTTAGATTTAATGAAGTGTACCAATTAAATAATATTTAATTGAAATTGAATTGATATTGATTTTTGGGTTTATCGTGAACAGTGTTTTAAATAACACTCGTTCTTTAACCCGATAATTAATGAATGTGATTTTGGGTTTATCGTGAACTGTGTTTTAAATGACACTGATTCTTTAACCCAGTCACAGATTAAAACTAAGTGGAGTTTTAATGAATCTTTAATTAGATTGAAAAGATCGAAAATGGAGTACCACCAGTTTTGCTCCAGGCGATAGTTAAATCTTTAATTAGATTTGAACGTGAAATGGTAATTGAATTTACCGATAACACCGTGGTGTTAGATATGAAGTATAACCGGTTTTACTTCATGAGATGAATAGGTTGGGATTGGGAAATTAAAATAAATGATTACTTCGGTAAGGTTCGCTAATCCCGACTAGTTTGAATTGATATTCAAAAATAGATTAAAGAATAAATTTTAAAGAATTTATCTTTGATAAAATTAATGGGAACCTTTCCCTATGAATGTGAAATCAGAAACTAACTGTCGGTTAGCTAAGCAGAATGGTTTTCTGGATATTGATCTGATGTTGGTTTCGGCCTTCGGGGTTAATATTTGGGGAATTATTCTCTTGATTAATTTACGGTTAGTGACTGATGAATTGGAATGAGGCATATGTTGTGTTTGTGTAACACTTATTTAAAATTTACGCGAGTTATTTGGGAAGACCAAGTTTATCCCATTCTGAATAACTGATACGACGATAAGTCGAAGATGAAGACGGTGGTCGAAGACCGGAAGTCTTCACGTCGTTCGGGTGATTACTGATGATCTTGATTGGGTTGTACACCTAAGAAGATGGAAACAGTTAGGGATCGTCCAAACGTACTTGGAGATCGATGGATATGCGGGGTACTAGGTGCCTCCGGTTTCGTTCAGACCCAGAACGAACTTGTAAATGGACTGTGTGTCTGACATTGGATTTTATCCCGTGTGATTGATCTCTATTAAATATATATCTGTTTGGCGGCGGAGAATTTATTCTCTTGCTTAACGCCCTTCTCTGAGACGTACGAGCTCAGGGGTTATATATTGATGGATATCAAACGCATGGAGTGAATTGCCTGTGTGGCATGCCTAAGTGGCAATTGATCGAGGCTTCTGTTGAAAAGCAAAGTCTTGTGGTGATGATCAAAGCACGGCCTTGGTGGCGTAGCTTTGTGTAACGTTTACCTCGCGTGTTTCACACCCGGTATGAACCAAAAACGGGAGAGGACGTCAGGGAGGGCATGCGTTTCTTTCTAGCTAGAAGTGGCGTCAGTGGTTTTACACGCCCTGACGAGTTTGACTTATGTGGTTGTTGCTGTTGCGAGGCGCCTCGGATTGATCGGTCGTTCTCGAACCGATGGAGTCATTTAGTTGGCTCACCTACGCCCCATAGGGCGGAGAAACGCATGTTCACGGTTTAAGTTTAATCCACATCGGTGGACTGGCCCTGAGGATCCTAGGGCCCACCTGAGTCTGGGTCCTGTGGCTCGGGCTAGAGAGTCACGAATCGGTTGAGGACTATCTTTTGCCTCGGTTCATAGATGGAAATCCAATTTCCAAATACGTGACATTTGCGGTTTTATTTGTAAACCTATATATGGTGACATGATATATGGTACCCATGCCGCCTATGATTGATACTTATGATTTGAAGTTGTTTTATACACTATACACTTATAATAGTATCTAATGATTTGTTTTAAACGTATCAAGCATTCTTTGGCTGTTATAAGGGAAAACCCTATCCTCGTCTGCGTTGCATTGTGTGATGGGACCTGGGTCTTATAACAGCTTCATTTTTCTTTATTTAGCATTGCGCTGTTTGTTTTATGCACTGGTATTCTTGGGAGGAAACCCGTTCCGTGTTATACGGCGTGGTCCCTTAATTTACCTAACTTTAAAAATAAAGATTAATAACTGTTTTAGTTCTCACACCAGTCACATGACTGACCTGGAGTTTATTGTTTTAACCTAAACTCTGGGTGCCCTTATTTTGACACAGGCAGCTAGTAGTTTTGATTTTGCAGATTTATATTCACAGGATCCTGGTTTATAGCTGGAACGATATCCAGAAAGCTTTGTATCCATATATCTACTTCTAGTTGTGTATTGTATTATTTTCCGCTGCTATGTATTTAAATGTAATTTAAACCTCTGATATTTCTGTGTAATATTCATTCGTACTCTGTATATTCTTGTAATCTGATGCATTGTTGTAATACACAATGAAATGTTCTTTTATATGCGTTCTGTTGTGGCTTGTTCTCGAACTATCTGACGCTTTCCTTTACGGGGAAGTTGCGGGTTTTCCCTGACATTTATATACTTTTCACCTATGTGGTTGTTGCTGTTGCGAGGCGCCTCGGTTTGATCGGACGATCCGGGTCCGATGGAGTCATTCGTTGGCTCGTTGACGCCCCAAAGGGCGGGGAAACACAGTGTTCAGGAATTTTAATCCACATCGGTGGACCGGCCCTGACGATCCAAAGGCTTGACTGAGTACTTGCCTGGGACACGGGCTAGAGCGTCTCGAATTCGGTAAGGACTATCTTTTGCCTTGGTTCATGACGGAAATCCAACTTCCAAATACGACATCGTGTGGTTTTGATTGTATATATATATGGCGACATGATATATGGTACCCATGCCGTCTATGATTGATAGTTATGATTTGAAATTGTTTTCAAAACATATACACTAGCAATAATATCAAATGCCTTTGTTTTATTCGTATCAATCATATTTTGGCCATTATAAGGTAAAACTCTATCCTCCGGTTTGTGTTGCATTGTGTGATGGGAACTGAGTCTTATAATGGTTTCATTTTTATAAAAAGCATAGCGATGTTTAAAAGAAAGATTTGTTTTAAAGCACTGGCAATCCAATGGAGTAAACCCGTTCCACGAAAGTGGCGTGGTCCTGTGATTAGCCAATTATATATGTGTTGAGTGGATTTCTCATACCAGTCCCATGACTGACTTGTAGTTTGTTTCACTTTCAAACTCGGGTGCCCCATTTTCTACACGGGCAGCCTTGTATTCAGGTTTAGCTGGTTCTTTCTGGATAGCTGGAGCTGAAGATGGTTTCTATCATTTATTTCTTTTTATGCTGTTCAGCTCCTATTGTACATATTTTGTTTATTTCCGCTGTAGACATTTATGTATAGCTGAACCGTACTTGTACTAAGTAAGATCCTGTATACTGTGTAACTCTGATGATTACTTTTATCCAGTATATTTTATTGTTCATTATCTGGTGTATTTATTTAATTCTGTTCTGCTATTATCTGTTTCTGTGTTATATTCCATAGATAACCCTGTTTCCGTGAGAACGGGATTTTGGGTCGTCTCAACGTGCTCAATACAATAAAGCTATTCAAATTCAAATAATATAATTTTTAATATACAAATGAAATTCAAAACCAAAATTTAGATAGACTAGATTTCAAATTTTAAACAAATATCAAATTTCAAATACCACATGTTCTCAACACTAAATAAAATTAACTTAAAGTTTTAAATGCCAAAATTTCTTGCTTGTTACAAATGCAATGCAAGAACAACTGTAGTATAGAAGTGGTTAGGGAATTTGAAAGCTTATAAAAAAGTTAATATTTATTTCTATGGTTACTTTCAGTAAACATGATACATATTTGTATTCCTTGTAAATTTTATTGCTATTACTAAACTATGTCAGTAAAAAGTTTCAATAGGAATTCAAGTAGTTGTTTCACACTCCTGGTTTGAACACTACTTTTATCCAGTCTTTAGTAGACAGAGTCATTTTAATTTCATCAATGTAAAAGAAATAAATAAATAAAATCTAAATGTATAATATGTTTATGTAATGGATGGCGGACCTACGTGAAAAACGGAACTAAATAACTAACAGTTTGTGAATCTTCTAAATTATGCATCACACAGTTATTTTTTCACTAAGCCTTGTTGGAAGGTGTTTATGTTGGAATCGCCATATTTATTTTTAAGCCATCTTGAAAAAATTTATGTGCTGTAATTTTTTATATTGGTTCACCATTAAATTACACTGAAATGAACATTAACCTATATGTATTTTTGTTAAACTCAGGCTATATAAATCTCAACTTCACAAATTAGTTAACTTATGGAGTAATTAAATCATTGACATGATATAACAATAGCAAAGTTTAAAAATCAGACATGTAACAAACGAGCATCTAAAGTTAACATGAATATTTTATCTATCCATGTTTTTCACCTCATCCTACTATGTAAACATAACAGTCGACTAAAGAGCTACCCACTAGATAGCGGAAAAAATTCTAACTCATATAAATAACATGTTTCTCAATTGTGTTCATTAGAACTTATTTATGTCATTCACCAACCTAGGGAAAAATCAACCCTTCTGTTAGTCCCTTGCTGACTACTTGTATACCTCATCGCTTAGCTATGACAAGTTTCCTTTTCCCTATAGCAACCAATCAGGTGGTGTACATCGTCTACTCTTCAGACAGTTAATCATACTTATAATAAGAAAAAGGGAGTTGAATAGGAATATTAAGAAAGCGTAAATTGGCAGTGCCAATTGAAATAACTAAATCACTGGTGAACAGCGATTATAAACATAACAGACATTTGCTTTATCTATCCAGTATATTACAAAAAGAGTATGTCAAAGCGCAAACCTCTACACTGTGCACACATCTTGTAAGAAAACACAAGAACATTATGTTGGACTAAAATTTCGTAGCTGATTCTTCTTGGATACAAAACTCCGAGGCACGATGTGTTGATCGCAATCCTAAAACTGTATTTGTCCTCTTATATTATGTGCACGAGTAATAGCAAATTTGTTCGAAGATACAACAGAGCAGATAAATTGAATATCTTTAATCGGCGTGTTTGCACAATCACGACGATTCACTATTGTAGATTAGATCGCTGCAGTCACAAGATAATAGAATTATAGCCTGGAGAACTATAATTCAATTGCTTTATATTTTTAGAAAATGGCAAAGAATTATAGAAAGAAGAAGATGTAGCAAAGAAAAATGGAGTGATTCAAAAATGGAGTGTTGTCCAGTTTTTATAGCGATGAGGAGATATAGCTGCTTATGTTCGAAGAAATGGTTGCAACTATTCGAATAGTAGCATCCATTTCTTTTTAGAAAAGTCGCACATGTTTGGATCAGTTTACACCTGACCAGTCGACTGGTAATGTTAAAACCCTGCATCAGTTGAATGGTGCAAACAGCATCAGTCGACTGGTAACGACTTCAATTCCTATGAACAAAACAAAATGGTCAGTTGCAAAGTAAGCTCATTCTCATTCCAAGTCCCATTTGATCATGAGAAGTCAAGAGCACCAAGGCCCAAATGTAACAACCCGGAAAATCAGAACCAATTTAAAATTTCTAATTTGGCTATTTTAATGAATTTTGAATATTTAAAATGAATTATTTTAAATAATAATGACAATAAATTTATTTTGAATAGAATTAGAACGTATATATTTATTTGAATTGATGTTGGAATATAAATATTAATTTTAATTTTAAAAAGGAGTTGGAAATAGCGCGGTAGCTTGAAAATTTGAATTCGAACTTTGAATGACTGTACAGGATGCAAAATAAAACGGATTTTAGTGAAACCAAAAATATTTAAATCTGTTTAAGAATATCTTTCTAACAAATCTCAAAAATTGAAATTTCATAGTGGGAATCAAAATTTATGGCCAAATGAATTTTCAGAAAGGTCGCTATGGAATAAATATAGCCCGTAAAAATAGACATTTTGCAAATGACCTCCGTTTTCGACGAAACCACTTTTGTTGGATCAGGAATGTCAAATTATTGCTAGGTTTCAAATTCCATAATTTTTGGAATTAATATGTTAGCGTGGCAAAAAAAACGTGTTTGGTTAATTTCAGTCAAACTGGATCGACCAGAAAATGGTCATTTTTCAAACAGTCTCCAAATTCGATGAAAATAGTTTGGTTAGGACCGTATCGTCCAAACATAGCTAGACCTATTTTTCTGGAATTTTTGGAATCAGTATGCGGGCCCGGCAAATTGAAATGTACGTTCAAATCCATATTTGAATATTTTATATTTTAATTTGAAGAAAAACTGACTGAAACAGACTAATGGACCTACAAAACATATTCCATTATGTCCGGAATGGGGGTGTTTAGCTCGGGGTGACGGTCTTTGGGTTTGAATTAGTGTTCGTATGCAGAAAAGGGTATTTTCGGATTTAATGAAATTATAAATAAATATAAAATAAAATAAAATGGACCAATCATTTTCCTTCTTCATTCACGCGTTGACCCAAAAAATCCCGATCCCTCTTAATTGCGAATGGCGACTGTTGCTTCCCCCTTCCCTCCTCAATTGCTCTTAAACCGCTCAAAGAAACTTAGAGCCCCTTTGGAGAATATTGTAGCGCTCACTTCCATCTTCAAATCCATGTCGGTTTCACCAGTTATTATCGAGTATCGGAGGTGAATCAACATCGTGAAGTCGTCGCGTTTGGATCTCCACCAGGGGCCATCAATCGGAGTGCAACCACTGACGCCGGTGACCCCTCTCCTCCCTCTTCGAGGCTGCGCAAGCCAATCGTCCAACCGTTGAGCGGTTGGATCGTAAATTTGAAACCTAGTTTTGAACAGTTATGGAAAACATACGGCTTTATTTATTTTAACTATTTTCAACATTTAAAACTGTTGCAAACTATAATTTTTGAATAAAAATCATATCTTTTTGCTATGTTGTCAAAATCCAGTGAAACAAGAAACATTGGGACCGTGACATCGTGCACTACATTCTAGAAGAGACCGGAGAATTTTTGGAGCTTCCTACAATTTATGGAGGAGTGGAACCCAATGTGAGATTTCTAAATTCAAATTTGAATGGAATGGCAATGTATGAATTATATGATCGATGTATAATTTACATAAGCATTGTACATCTCATGTATAAGCATTGTATAAATTATATGTGCAATGTATAAGTTATATATACGTTGTAAAAATCATATGGAGCTGAAATGAAATGAAATGAAATTGAAATGAAATTGAAATATATTTATATAGTGTGTATATATATATATATACTCCCCTCATCCACAGACCATGAACGATATATATTGGTTGTGATTGTTTGGTTGATGTGAAATTTGGTTGATAAATGTGAATGGTTGATAATGGTTGTTTGTGGTTGAAACAAAATTGGAATTGTTTGTGGAAAAATTCAATGTGATATGAATATGATCAAAATGATTAGATCATTAGGATAAGCCCCTTAGGGAACGCCAAGAGGTGTAAGGTCGTGCAGGGAGCCGTACTCGGGACAGTGCCGGTTTTAAACCCCCTGCCGTTATGTTGCCGATTTTTTTTGAAATATTCATGTTTTGATTTATATTCATGTGTTGAAATATATTCATGTGTTGGAAAAATATTCATATGACGAATAAATTATTTGAACAATAAAAAACACCTTTTTATCATGTATATAAAGTATATAAAATATTCGTGTTTGAAATAAATTGTTTTAACAATAAAAAACACATTTTTATTATACATATATGAATCGCAAAAAATATTCATGTTTGAAATAAATTGTTTTGACAATAAAAATCATATTTTCATTATAGATATGAAGTGTTAAAAATACTCATCTGTTGAAATAAATATTTGTTGGATAAAAATATTATTTTTACCATATTTATGAAATGAAAATGGTTTGGAAATCGAAGAACGGATTATTTATATATATATAATTAAAATAAAGCAAATAACAACGTTGTAGTTCATGTTTTGAAATTGTGATTTTAAACGATTATTACAGTAGATCCGACCGTCGGATTTTCCCGAAATCAAAACCGTTGGGTCCGATTCGAAAATATCTTTCCAATGATACCAAATTTGTAAAGATCCAACGGTTAGATTGTGTGAAATTTTTAATTCAAATCTGAATAAAAACAGCGCCAGAATGGATTATACACACACACACACAGATATATATATATATATATATAACTAAAATAAAACGAATAATGAAGCTGTAGTTTGTATTTTGATATCGTAACTTTAAACGATTGTACCGGGAGATCCGACCGTCGGATTTTCCCAAAACTGGAACAGGATGGTCCGTTTTGAAAAGATCTTTCCAATGATATAAAATTTGTATAGATCCAATGGTTAGATTTTCAGATATGTGAAAATCAAATCTGAGGGAAAACAGCGTCATGGCCGCGTTATGGCCTGAAGCGTCGTTTGAATAAATGGGCTAATTTTAAATAAATAAAAATAGCGATAAATCGTTATAAAATATTATAAATGATATGGAATGGAAATAAACCGAATTTACTCGGTTTATTGGATATTTGATGGTTGTGTTTGACATGAAAATAATATTAATGAACTGAATTATGGACGTTAAATAATTTAACTATAGAAATGAATTGATTTGGATTTTAAATATACGTGAATGAAAAGACCGATTTAAATCTCATTTCAAATAATTGGTCGACGATTAGAAGTCGAAGATATGAAGACGGTGCAAGACCGATGATCTTCACATCGAATGGATGCCTAGTGATGCCTTTGATGGGAGTTGCTTCCCTGAAGGGGTTACAGTGGTGGGTGTCCGGACGTACTTGTTGATCGTTCGGATGTGCGAGGGCCTCTCTCCTGTAATGGACATATGGGACAAGGAATAAGGTGCCTTTGGTTTCGTTCAGACCCAGAACGGACTTGTAAATGGATGTGTGTCTTACGTTGTAAATTGACAACGTGGCATGCCAAGATGCAGTGATCAAGGCTTTTGTTGAAAAGCAGAGTCTTGTGGTTGATGATCAAAGCACGGCTTTATATAGCATAGCTTTGTGTATAGCGTTATTTCGTGAGCCTCACACCCCGGTATGAACCAAAAACGGGAGAGGACATCAGGGAGGGCATGTGTTTCCTTCTAGCTAAAAGTGGGGTTCGGGTCTTACATGCCCGGACATTTTACTTATGTGGATGATGGATAGCGAGGCGCCTCGGTTATTTTGGTCTCTTTGGAGCCGACCACGTCGAGATATGACCAGTTTACACCCCATAGGGTGGGAAAACGCAGTGTTCAGGCAATTTAATCTACTCCATGTGGACCGGCCCTGACGATCCAAAGGCTTCACAGAGTACTTGCCTGAGGCTTGGGCTAGACAGTCTCGAAGTGGTAAGGACGATCCCTTGCCTTGGTTCATAACGGAAATCCAATTTCCAAATACGACATCGTGCTGTTTTGAATGTAAACCTATATATGGCGACATAGTGGTATGGGGAAATTATGCCACCTAAGATTGATACTTATGATTGAAATTGTTTTTAAGACATATAAACACTAGTAATAATATCAAATGCTTCTATTTTATACGTATCAAGCATATTTTGGCCATTATAAGGTAAAATTCTATCCTCCGGCTTGTGTTGCATTGTGTGATGGGACCTGAGTCTTATAATGGCTTCATTTTTGTAAAAAATCATTGCGATATTTAAATGGTTTACTTGTTTTAAACATTGGCAATCCAATGGAGTAAACCCATACCGCATTAGCGGCGTGGTCCTGTGATTGGCCTTATTGTAAGATAAGTTAAGTAGATTTCTCATACCAGTCCCATGATTGACTCGTAGTTTGTTTCACTTGCAAACTCCGGTGCCCTATTTTCTACATGGTCAGCCTTGTATTCAGGTTTTAGCAGGCTCTCTTTGGATAGCTATGGAGCTGAAGATGGATTCTATCACTTCTTTTATGCTGTTCAACTCCTGTTATGTATATTACGCTTGATTCCGCTGTAGGCATTTTATATAAAGCTAAAACTGTATTTTGCACTAAGTATGATCCTGTTACACTGTGTAACTCTGATGATTATGTTTATCCAGTGTATTCTGCTGTACATTATCTGGTGTAATGATATATTTCTAAATGAGTGTCGTAGAATAAAATACACCCCAATAGACACATTTACATTCAAGTATATGTCTCTATACTTTAAAATACCTTTTCTGTTGGCCTGACACTTTGTCTGCTATTTGCGGACATCGTAGAAAATGAGTGGTAGAGGTAGAAGAGGTAGGTCAGAACCAAATATTGAAGCTCTTTTAAAGAAGTATCGAAATTTTGGTGGAGTACCATTCTTGGGCAAAGAATCTATTACTGGAACACAAGCATGGATGCACTCTGCTGAGAAAATTTTTTAATGGTTCAAAGCTGAGAGATGATCAGAAAAGATTACTGGCATCTTGGGCACTCAAAGACGAAGCTTTAATTTGGTTAAACCGTTATTAAAGATAATCCAAAAGGTAATATTACTTGGGATAGATTTAAAGAAATTTTCAATGAAAGATTTATTCCTCCAGAAACAACTGATCAGCTATATGATGAATTCTATTATACGATACAAGGAGATATGATCATTCCATAATATCATAAAAAATTCAATGAACTTTCTCATTTTGCCCCGCATCTAATTCAAAATCCTAAGAGAAAGAATCTGAGGTTTATTAACGGGCTCCAAAGAAAGTACCAAAGTAGTGTAACTGCACATGTGAAGCTACCTTTTTCTAAAATGATATATATGGCTTACCAGTATGAAGATCTTTATAAGCAAGGCCTTTTTGCGATGAAGAGGAAGTCAGTTCTAACAATAAAAGGAAATTCGAAACTGATAGCCCAGAGGCAAGTACGCAGCCTGAGACAAGTACGACGTCTAGGGTCAGAAAGAAGCCTAGAGTCAAAAGAAAAAGGATAAATCTGAGAAAGAACTAGTAACGATTGCCATATGCCTAAACTGCAATCAGAAAGGCCATTTGTCCAAAAAGTGTAAATCTTTAAAGAAACAAATAAAGAGTAGATTTAAACCCACTAAGAAGCAAAAGAACCCACATGGTGAAAGGAAATGCCATGAGTGCCACCAAGTAGGTCATGTTGCAAGGGAGTGCCAACTATCAAAGAAATCTGAAAAGGTACATGTAAATGAAGTGGCAGAAACTTCTGCACCCTCTGCTAGTAAGGGAGGGCCAGATGTTTTGGAAGGCACGCTTACTGTAAAAAAACATTCCAGTTAAAGTACTATTTGATACAGGCGCGTCGCGAAGCTTATTTCAAGTAATGCAGTTAAGAAATTGGATTTGAAATTGAAAAAGCTGAAAGCACCAATGGCTGTACATAATCCGGTTGGGGGTTCCCTCAAACTTAGTTGGATTTGTGGGGTGCCTGTGATGACCCGTAACTTCCCCGGTGAGGAAAGTCCGGATTATCTTGAGAACACGACAAAATAGAACGCAGACGGAAGAATATTTCAATGTTAATTACAAAAATTCCATCAGAATACAAGAATTTATAGAGTATAAATAAATATTATACAACAAAGAATATCAGAGATTTAAATACGGTATTGCAGCGGAAAAATAATACAAAACACAACTGAAAGTAATACACGGATACAGAGCTTTCCGAGCATCGTTCCAGTTGTAAATCAGGATCCTGTGAATATAAATCTGCAAAACCAAAACTACTAGCTGTCCGTGTTGAAAATAGGGGAACCCAGAGTTTAGACTAAAACAATAAACTCCAGGTCAGTCATGTGACAGGTGTGAGAACTTAAACAGTTATTTAGAACTTTACTTTAAAAGAGAGTAATTCAAGGGACCACGTCGTATAACACGGAACGGGTTTCCTCCCAAGAATACCAGTGCATAGAATAAACAACGCAATGCTTTTTCGAAAAATGAAGCTATTATAAGACCCAGGTCCCATCACACAATGCAACGCAAGCCGGAGGATAGGGTTTTCCCTTATAATAGCCAAACATGCTTGGTACGTTTTAAAAACAAATCATTTGATACTATAATAAGTGTATAGTGTCAAAACAATTTCAATCATAAATATCAATCCTAGGCGGCATGGGTACCATCTATCATGTCGCCATACTAGGCTCTACAAATAAAACCGAAATATCTCATATTGGAAATTGGATTTCCGTCATGAGTCGAGGCAAGGGGCAAGCTCCTCTCCGCTTCGAGACGCTCTAGCAAATGTACCAGGACTACACACTCTGGGTAACCCCTGAATCTTCAGGGTCGGTCCTCTCTTACGTTTGAGGATTGGCAATTCCTGAACACACGTTTCCCGGTCCTTACAGACCTAAAATCGAGGCGCCTCATCCAACAACCACATAGGTGAAAAGTATATAAATGTCAGGGCTGGTAATTCACTGACACCACCAAAGCTAGAAAGAAACGTCGTGCTCTCCCTGCAGTCCTTATCCCGTTTTTAACTCATACTGAGGTGTGAGGCTAGCAAATTCACATTATACACAAAGCTACGCCACAAAGGCCGTGCTTTGATCATCAACCACAAGACTTTGCTTTTCAACATAAGCCTTGATCAATGCAACTCAGCGTGCCACACAGGCAATTTATGCCATGAGATTGATATCTATCGATATATAACCTCTAAGCTCGTACGTCTCAGAGAAGGGCATTAAGCAAGAGAATAAATTCCCCGCCGCCAAACAGATATATATTTAACAGAAATCAATCAACATAGAATAAAATCCAATGTCAGACACACAATCCATTTACAAGTTCGTTCTGCATTTGAACAAAACCGGAGGCACTTTCCTCGCATATCCATCGATCTCCAAGTACTTCTTGACGACCACCAACTGATTCCCTCATCTTGGGTGTACAGTCCAATCAAGATCATCAGTAATCACCCAAACGATATGAAGACTTCCGGTCTTCGACCACCGTCATCATCTTTGACTTATCGCCGAATCGGTTATTCAGAATGGGTATAAACCCGGCCTTTCCGAACAACCCGCATATATTAAAAACAAATGTTACACAAACACAACATATGCCTCATTCCAATTCATTAGTCACTAACCGTAAATCATTAAGAGAGCAATTTCCCAAATATTAACCCCGAAGGCCGAAACCAACATCAGATCAATACCCAGGAAACCATTCTTCTTAACGAACCTACAGCTAGTTTCTAATTTTCATAATCTTAGGGAAAGGTTCCCATTAATTTTATCAAAGATAAATTCTTTTAAATTTATTCTTTAATCTTCCTTTGGATATCATTTCAAACCAAATTATGGTTTTCCAAACTAGTCGAGATTAGCGAACTGCACCGAAGTAATTATTTATTTTATTTCCCAATCCCAACCTATTCATCCCATGAAGCAAAACTGGTGATACTCCATACCTAACACCACGATGTTATCGGTAAATTTAATTACCATTTCACGTTCAAATCTAATTAAAGATTTAACTATCGCTTGGAGCAAAACTGGTGATACTCCATTCTCGCTCATTTTCCAAATTTGATAATTTAAATTATCAATACACCTTTCAATCTAATTGCAGATTCATTAAAACTCCTTTTACTGGGTTAAAGAACTAATGTCATTTAAAACACAGTTCACGATAAACCCAAATCACATTCTATTTATTCTCGGGTTAAAGAACAAGTGTTATTTAAAACACTATTCACGATAAACCCAAAAATCAGTTCTAATTCAATTCCAGTCAAATATATTAGAAATTCCAATTAATTAAAACCCCTTTTAAATCCAATTTATTTATTTTAAAAATAATTGGGTTTTAAATTTAGTTCAAACCTAGTTCATTTCGATAAAAATCCATTTTTATCTTTACAAATGTGGGATTTTTCATCCCAGTTCTTCACAAATCATTTATTATGATTTTACACAAATTATCGATATTTTTGATAATTTTATCGAGGCCCGTACAGTTGATTTCCAACAACGGCCATCGAACTATACTTGCAACGACCTTTTCTGAAATTGATTTGGACATATCTCCAAATCCAACCATTAGATTTCAAATTTCTAATATATGTTAGAAAGCTCTATTCGATACGAACCCAACGGTTCCGGTTTTAGGAGAATCCAACGGTCGGATCTCCCGTAATGCCCGTTCGAAATCAATGGTCGAAATTCACGAACTACTGCGGCGCGGCGCGTTCTATTCAGGCCATTATATTATATATATAATATATATTTCGTCGATTTCTATTTAAAACGAATTTTATAAATAGTTTTAAATTCGTTTCAAAAACAATTTCAACCTTCATTTCTAATTCAAACCAAAATTGAAAGTTCCCTTATAAATTCTTTTTATATTCATTTCTATTTGATTTCAAATTCAAATTCGTTTTCTATTCAATTCAATTCAAATTCATTTTCTATTCAATTTAATTCGAATTTGTTTTCTATTCAATTTAATTCGAATTCGTTTTCTATTCAATTTTCATTATAAAACGAATATAATCGGTATAAATATCGTTCGCGTCAAAATAGAGCATCTCTAATCAACAAGGCTTTATATATTTCAATAACTTCGTTATTCTCTTCAAAAAATGAATCTATATTTTTGTCAACACGTGACTAATCTCAACGAATGAGTACTGTGTGTGACTATTTTTGTTATTTAATATATTTATAACAATTATGGTATCTATCATTTGATTTCAAATCAGACTCCAACCATAAATTAGTAAGAGAATGATTCCCTAAATATTAACCCCGAAGGCCGAAACCAACATCAGATCAACATCCAGGAGACCACTCATCTTACCTATTTTCCAATTAGTTTCTAATTTGATATATGATAAAGATGTAAATTTTATTGTTAAAATATTTCGTTCAACACATAACTAATCTCAACGGATGAGTACGGTCAACACATGAACCTTTATTTTATAATGATAAAGATGTAAATTTTATTGTTAAAATATTTCGTTCAACACATGACTAATCTCAACGGATGAGTATGGTCAACACATGAACCTTTATTTTATAATATCCTTTATTTTCTAAATTGGAATGAGGCCCAATCAATTACCATATAAAGTTAATTATATGGATTCCATACAACAAATGTATATAATAGCAACGATACATAATCAACCATCATCCAAAGTGCACTACACTGTATAAGCATCAAATATAGATATCTAACGTTTATAACAGCCTGTCGATCCATCGATCGACATACAACTAATTATTGTGATTAGTGTATGCCATATTTTATCCCAATACCCGTGTGGGGTTTCAAACAATCAAACACAGATTTTATTTGTGCAGTTGGGCGATGTGTAAAATTTATCGTCCCAATCAATATCCTTCAAATAGGTGTACATAAACAAACCATCCGGTTTGTAAATGAATATTTATTTATTCACGTTCACGTTAAAAATTATATTTTTAACGACCAAATTATTTTATTCAACCTATGAATATTCTATTCGGTTCATTTATCAAATAAAATGATATCTTTATTTTTCTAACTTATTTTAGAAAATTTCGGCGGCATAACGGCACGATACTAGAAATGGGACAAGGCCTAGCCTTATCCCCGGTCTAATAATGGCCCACGCCATACACATATCAATCCAATCCATTCCATTTCACCAAATAATTCAATTCAAATCAAATAGTCTAACCAACTACACAACCAAACAAACAAGTCCATGGTCTGTGGACGATGGTGTCGGGTGCTACTAAACACCGTCTGCATCCTAGTATATATTTATATAACTAGAAAAGAAAAGTTAAAGTGAGAAGTTCTCACATTGATTTTTTTCTAATGCTTTTTCTGAACTGCTGAATTGTTGTTCAAGCTCCAGACTTCGCATACAAGCTCAAATCTTCAATCCATCTTTTTTTCTAGCACAAGCACGGCATTCTGAACAACTTTTGCCTAACTTTTTGCCGAAAATGCTCCAATTGGCCAGAATTTGCGAAAGTACTCGAATTTTACCGCTTTTGAACAATAGACTTCGAACACATTTTCCGAGCAGCTTCGAACTCCAAAACACGACTTCCATATAGCCAAATCTATGAGAATTTCGTGCTCTACAATTTTGGTCTAGAGGGACTTTGGTCAAAAACGCACCGTTTGAGAGATATAGGCCAAAACAGTCCAGGGACTTATTTGCAAAACGGAAATTTTGATGAAAATGGGTTTTTGGAGACGGGGGGCCCCACGGCCGGGATTGGGGGGGGGGGGGGAAGGGGGCGCCGGACCTGATGTGAGGCGGGGAGGGTGCTGGTGGGCCGCGGCGGTGGTGGTGGGGCCCGTGGTGGTGGTTTGGGGTGTTGTGAGGCTTAGGGTTCACGAAAAGAGGAGAGGAGGAGGAGGAAGAGGAGGAGGAGGGGAGGAAGAGAGGGGGGTGCGGCGGCTCACCGGAGGCCGGTGGTGGCGCTGGTGGAGGAGGGCAGCGGGGTAGGGGGCGGTGGTGGTGGTGGCCATTTATTTTCTTTTTTGAAGAGGAAGAGAGAAGTGAAGTTATGAAGAGAGAAATGGAGTAAAAGTGATTATATGCTAGTTTCTCGCCTATCGTCCAAATGCCGACGATATCCAATTGCCGCGGATTTCGGACACGACATAGTAGACGTGAAGACGAGCCTAACGAAACAAGTTTCGTCGAAGTCCGAGTTCGTTTGACTGTCCGTTAAAATTCTCAAAAATGCTCAGATAAGCTCTAAAAATGCGATTTTGGCGCACCATTTCTTCTTGCACGCTCACATGCTAACTCAAAAAATCAAGCCCTCTTGGATTTAACCATTATTAGACGATACGAATCAAAAAAAAGTAGAATCGAATTCCGTGGTCGTATCAATAATGTTCCTTTGTAAAATGACTGCCCGCTTTTGAACAAATGGTTTTGCTTCGCACGGCCACATACTGACTCCGTTCGACGCACACTTTGGGACTCAACAATAATTTGTCATTGTGAATCCATAAAAATTTATCTCGTCGAATTCTGAGCTCGTATGTAAAATTTCACTTTTTAAGGGCTATGTTTTGCTAACCGAAAAGCTCCAGCCAATTGCCACTATTCCGGATATCAGAATATATCAAAGCTTATACTTTTCGGAGTTCTAAACGGCATTTTGAACTCAATGGAAGTGGTTTCGAGTCCAAATTCATCCGTATGCAAAATTTGACTTTTTGGACCATGTATAATTTACATAGAGACTATTCTAAATTTTCAACTGGGCATAACTTTTGATTCCCGCTATGAAATTTCGATTTTTTAGATTCGTTGGAAAGATATTTTCAACTAGATTCTAATATTTTTTATTTCACTAAAATCCGATTTATTTTGCACTCGGTATGTTCAATTGAAATTTGAAATCGAATTATCGAACTACCGCTCCATTTTCAGTTCCTTTTATAACTTAAGATAAATATTTATATTCTAACGACGATCTATATAAATATATACGTTCTAATTATATTCAAAATAAATTTCTCGTCAATTTATTCAATATAATTCATTTTAAATATTCAAAATTCATTAAAATTGCCAAAATAAAAATTTTAAATTGGCTCGGATTTTCGGGTTATTACAATCTCCCCTACTTAAAACTTTTCGTCTCCGAAAAGGAACGAAGCCGAAAGTTGTTTTAAAAACCAACTCAACTTTCATTCTGGCTTCCATTCTCCAACTTTTCAGTTTCTGAGAATTTTCAAATTCTTCAAAAATTTGGCTAACACGCGGAATTTTCGAAAAATTGCGCCATAACCTCCTTTGTACGGGGAGGAGTTTGGAAATTTATTGGGCCGTATTAGGTACCCAATAAATCCTATAAAGCATACACATATTTATAGTGATATATTCTGGTGTTTACAGGGGAGCGTGTATAGATAATAACTCCAGAGAATAAATTCTCGTCACCCTGTCAAAGCCTGAGGGAGTGTGTATTTTAATTACTCCAGAGAATAAATTCTCGTCACCTCGTCCCGTGTGCGAAATAAATAATCCATGTGCCGTATCTAATGACTAGAGAGACATGATTATTGTCAACTCCAGACCCGTGTGGGTTTTTTATTAATCTGGCAATTTTACCGATACAATTTTATATTGTCCATATCAGTCATCAGTTCAACCTGTAATATATAGTCCATATCTGTCATCAATTCAACTTGTAATATATAGTCATCGCCATACAAGCCTCTCGCTCGTATGGTAAGTCTTCCACCTCGTCACACAAGCTCCAAATGCTTGTGTGGTATATGATGAAGTATGCGATCTTCAAGAAGTATGTCATCTTCAGGAAGTATGCCATGCAGTGTAGTTCAAAATTAATTGTTACTATCCTATGGCGACATTTATTAATTACACACAGAATAACCAGCACTCCGCATCCAATGGCACTCACAGGAGTTGATATAATAATAAAAGTGCGCATCCAACTCATTAAGGTTTACCTATTTGTCGGGCACGCAAATAAATTCTTTACAAAACAGCTAATTCATTTACCTGTTCAAACATATATATGTATATGCATGCATTTGCAAATAATTTACAATACAATTCAATATTTGGTTCAATTAAGCCTAAATTCACCATTCATTCACATAATGGTTTAAATAAATAATCATACAACACAACCATCAATCAATTAGCGAATTAGCTTTTCAAATTTATAATTTGATATATATAGAAAAACATGTTTTTGATGCCGAATCACAACAATAAACCTATCTAGTTATATTAGTTTTGGTTCTCACACCAGTCTAATGGAAATATATAGATATCACACCTTCGTCACTCGAAGATAAATACTGGTGATGATATACTTCATCATCAGGACCATGTCCGGGCGACTAGAGTGTGACTCTATATCTATCTAATGTATTAAAACTTCGAATATACGTTCATGACGCGTATATGCAAAACCTTTATATACTAGATTGCCCAAATCAATATAAATAAATTATTCAAATACGTATAAGATGGTTTAAATCTCAAAACAAAATTGTTTTCATTTGAAAAATATACCATTCACACTCGTTCTAGGATACTACTGATCCTATTTCTAACGAGTCATTCTAATTGGATTTTACTAATCCAATATCTGATGAATTCTTTCGTTCGGTTCTAATGTGCCTTGTTCTCGAGCTCTGTAAACCAAAGCTCCGATACCAACTGTGATGACCCGTAACTTCCCCGGTGAGTAAAGTCCAGATTACCTTGAGAACACGACAAAATAGAACGCAGACGGAAGAACATTTCATTGTTAATTACAACAATTCCATCAGAATACAAGAATATATAGAGTATAAATAAATATTATACAACAAAGAATATCAGAGATTTAAATACAGTATTGCAGCGTGAAAATAATACAAAACACAACTGAAAGTAATACACGGATACAGAGCTTTCCGAGCATCGTTCCAGCTGTAAATCAGGATCCTGTGAATATAAATCTGCAAAACCAAAACTACTAGCTGCCCATGTCCAAAATAGGGGCACCCAGAGTTTAGGTTAAAACAATAAACTCCAGGTCAGCCATGTGACTGTTGTGAGAACTAAAACAGTTATTTAGAACTTTACTTTAAAAGAGAGTAATTCAAGGGACCACGTCGTATAACACGGAATGGGTTTCCTCCCAAGAATATCAGTGCATAGAATAAACGGCGCAATGCTTTTTCGAAAAATGAAGCTATTATAAGACCCAGGTCCCATCACACAATGCAACGCAAGTTGCAAGCCGGAGGATCGGGTTTTCCCTTATAATAGCCAAACATGCTTGGTACGTTTTAAAAACAAATCATTTGATACTATAATAAGTGTATAGTGTCAAAACAATTTCAATCATAAATATCAATCCTAGGCGGCATGGGTACCATCTATCATGTCACCATACTAGGCTCTACAAATAAAACTGAAATATCTCATATTGGAAATTGGATTTCCGTCATGAGTCGAGGCAAGGGGCAAGCTCCTCTCCGCTTCGAGACACTATAGCAAATGTCCTAGGACTACACACTTTGGGTAACCCCTGGATCTTTAGGGTCGGTCCTCTCTTACATTTGAGGATTGGCAATTCCTGAACACACGTTTCCCGGTCCTTACAGACCTAAAATCGAGGCGCCTCATCCAACAACCACATAGGTGAAAATTATATAAATGTCAGGGCTGGTAAGTCACTGACACCACCAAAGATAGAAAGAAACGTCGTGCTCTCCCTGCAGTCCTTATCCCGTTTTTAACTCATACCGAGGTGTGAGGCTCGCGAATTCACGTTATACATAAAGCTACGCCACAAAGGCCGTGCTTTGATCATCAACCACACGACTTTGCTTTTCAACATAAGCCTTGATCCATGCAACTCAGCGTGCCACACAGGCAATTCATGCCATGCGATTGATATCTATCGATATATAACCTCTAAGCTCGTACGTCTCAGAGAAGGGTGTTAAGCAAGAGAATAAATTCCCCGCCGCTAAACAGATATATATTTAACAGAAATAAATCAACACAGAATAAAATCCAATGTCAGACACACAATCCATTTACAAGTTCGTTCTGGGTCTGAATGAAACTGGAGGCACTTTCCTCGCATATCCATCGATCTCCAAGTACGTTTGGACGACCACCAACTGATTCCCTCATCTTCGGTGTACAGCCCAATCAAGATCATCAGTAATCACCCAAACGATGTGAAGACTTCCGGTCTTCGACCACCGTCATCATCTTCGACTTATAGCTGAATCGGTTATTCAGAATGGGTATAAACCCGGCCTTTCCGAACAACCCGCGTATATTAAAAACAAATGTTACACAAACACAACATATGCCTCATTCCAACTCATTAGTCACTAACCATAAATCATTAAGAGAGCAATTTCCCAAATATTAACCCCGAAGGCCGAAACCAACATCAGATCAATACCCAGGAAACCATTCTTCTTAACGAACCTACAGCTAGTTTCTAATTTTCATAATCTTAGGGAAAGGTTCCCATTAATTTTTATCAAAGATAAATTCTTTTAAATTTATTCTTTAATCTTCCTTTGGATATCATTTCAAACCAAATTATGGTTTTCCAAACTAGTCGAGATTAGCGAACCGCACCGAAGTAATTATTTATTTTATTTCCCAATCCCAACTTATTCATCCCATGAAGCAAAACTGGTGATACTCCATACCTAACACCACGATGTTATCGGTAAATTTAATTACCATTTCACGTTCAAATCTAATTAAAGATTTAACTATCGCTTGGAGCAAAACTGGTGATACTCCATTCTCGCTCATTTTTCAAATTTGATAATTTAAATTATCAATTCACCTTTCAATCTAATTGCTGATTCATTAAAACTCCTTTTACTGGGTTAAAGAACTAATGTCACTTAAAACACAGTTCATGATAAACCCAAATCACATTCTATTTATTCTCGGGTTAAAGAACAAGTGTTATTTAAAACACCGTTCACGATAAACCCACAAATCAGTTCTAATTCAATTCCAATCAAATATATTAGAAATTCCGATTATTTAAAACCCCTTTTAAATCCAATTTATTTATTTTAAAAATAATTGGGTTTTAAATTTAGTTCAAACCTAGTTCATTTCGATAAAAATCCATTTTTATCTTTACAAATGTGAGATTTTTCACCCCGTTCTTCACAAATCATTTATTATGATTTTACACAAATTATCGATATTTTTGATAATTTTATCGAGGCCCGTACAGTCGATTTCCAACAACGGCCATCGAACTGCACTTACAACGACCTTTTCTGAAATTGATTTGGACATATCTCCAAATCCAACCATTATATTTCAAATTTCTAATATATGTTAGAAAGCTCTTTTCGATACGAACCCAAAGGTTCCGATTTTAGGAGAATCCGACGGTCGGATCTCCCGTAATGCCCGTTCGAAATCAATGGTCGAAATTCACGAACAACCGCGGCGCGGTGCGTTCTATTCATGCCATTATATTATATATATAATATATATTTCGTTGATTTCTATTTAAAACGAATTTTATAATTAGTTTTAAATTCGTTTCAAAAACAATTTCAACCTTCATTTCTAATTCAAACCAAAATTGAAATTTCCTTTATAAATTCTTTTTATATTCATTTCTATTTGATTTCAAATTAAATTCATTTTCTATTCAATTCAATTCGAATTCGTTTTCTATTCAATTTAATTCGAATTCGTTTTCTATTCAATTTAATTCGAATTCGTTTTCTATTCGATTTAATTCGAATTCGTTTTCTATTCAATTTAATTCGAATTCGTTTTCTATTCAATTTTCATTATAAAAAAAATATAATCGATATAAATATCGTTCGCGTCAAAATAGCGCATCTCTAATCAACACGGCTTTATATATTTCAATAACTTCGTTATTCTATTTAACAAATGAATCTATATTTTTGTCAACACGTGACTAATCTCAACGAATGAGTACTGTCCACGTGTGACTATTTTTGTTATTTAATATATTTATAACAATTATGGTATCTATCGTTTGATTTCAAATCAGACTCCAACCGTAAATTAGTAAGAGAACGATTCCCTGAATATTAACCCCGAAGGCCGAAACCAACATCAGATCAACATCCAGGAGACCACTCATCTTATCTATTTTCCAATTAGTTTCTAATTTGATATATGATAAAGATGTAAATTTTATTGTTAAAATATTTCGTTCAACACATGACTAATCTCAACGGATGAGTACGGTCAACACATGAACCTTTATTTTATAATGATAAAGATGTAAATTTTATTGTTAAAATATTTCGTTCAACACATGACTAATCTCAATGGATGAGTACGGTCAACACATGAACCTTTATTTTATAATATCCTTTATTTTCTAAATTGGAATGAGGCCCAAGCAATTACCATATAAAGTTAATTATATGGATTCCATACAACAAATGTATATAATAGCAACGATACATAATCAACCATCATCCAAAGTGCACTACACTGTATAAGCATCAAACATAGATATCTAACGCTTATAACAGCCTGTCGATCCATTGATCGACATACAACTAATTATTGGGATTAGTGTATGCCGTATTTTATCCCAATACCCGTGTGGAGTTTCAAACAATCAAACACAGATTTTATTTGTGCAGTTGGGCGATGTGTAAAATTTATCGTCCCAATCAATATCCTTCAAATAGGTGTACATAAACAAACCATCAAGTTTGTAAATGAATATTTATTTATTCACGTTCACATTAAAAAATATATTTTTAAAGACCAAATTATTTTATTCAACCTATGAATATTCTATTCGGTTCATTTATTAAATAAAATGATATCTTTATTTTTCTAACTTATTTTAGAAAATTTCGGTGGAATAACGACACGATACTAGAAACGAGACAAGGCCTAGCCTTATCCCCGGTCAAATAATGGCCCACGCCATACACATATCAATCCAATCCATTCCATTTCACCAAACAATTCAATTCAAATCAAATAATCTAACCAACTACACAACCAAACAAACAAGTCCATGGTCTGTGGACGATGGTGTCTGGTGCTACTAAACACCGTCTACATCCTAGTATATATTTATATAACTAGAAAAGAAAAGTTAAAGTGAGAAATTCTCACATTGATTTTTTTTCTAACGCCTTTTCTGAACTGGTGAATTGTTGTTCGAGCTCCAGACTTCGCATACAAGCTCAAATATTCAATCCATCTATTTTTCTAGTACAAGCACGACATTCTAAACAACTTTTGCCTAGGGACTTTTTGCCGAAAATGCTCCAATTCGCCAGAATTCGCGAAAGTACACGAATTTTACCGTTTTTGAACAGCAGACTTCGAACGCGTTTTCCGAGCAGCTCTGGACTCCAAAACACGACTTCCATATAGCCAAATCAAAGAGAATTTTGTGCTCTACAACTTTGATTCAGAGGGTCTTTGGCCAAAAACGCACCATTTGAGAGATATAGGCCAAAATAGTCCAAGGACTTATTTGCAAAACGGGAATTTTGGTGAAAATGGGTTTTGGGAGACGGAGGGCCCCACGGCCGGAATTGAGGGGGGGGGGGAAGGGGGCGCCGGACCTGATGTGAGGCGGGGAGGGTGCTGGTGGGCCGCGGCGATGGTGGTGGGGCCCGTGGTGGTGGTTTGGGGTGTTGTGAGGCTTAGGGTTCACGAAAAGAGGAGAGAGAAGGATGAGGAGGAAGAGGAGGAGGAGGGGAGGAAGAAAGGGGGGTGCGACGGCTCGCCAGAGGCCGGTGGTGGCGCTGGTGGAGGAGGGAAACGGGTAGGGGGCAGTGGTGGTGGTGGCCATTTATTTTCGTTTTTGAAGAGGAAGAGAGAAGTGAAGTTATGAAAAGAGAAATGGAGTAAAAGTGAGTATATGCTAGTTTCTCGCCTATCGTCCAAACACCAACGATATCCAATTGCCGCGGATTTCGGATACGACATAGTAGATGTGAAGACGAGCCCAACGAAACAAGTTTCGTCGAATTCCGAGTTCGTTTGACCGTCCGTTAAAATTCTCAAAAGTGCTCAGATAAGCTCTAAAAATGCGATTTTGGCGCACCATTTCTTCTTGCACGCTCACATGTTAACTCAAAAATCAAGCCCTCTTGGATTTAACCATTATTAGACGATACGAGTCCAGAAAAAAAAGTCGACTCGAATTCCAAGGTCGTATCAATAATGTTCCTTTGTAAAATGACTGCCCGCTTTTGAACAAATGGTTTTGCTTCGCACGGCCACTTACTGACTCTGTTCGACGCGCACTTTGGGATATCGGAATATATCGAAGCTTATACTTTTCGGAGTTCTAATCGGCATTTTGAACTCAATGGAAGTGGTTTCGAGTCCCAATTCATCCGTATGCAAAATTTGACTTTTTGGGCCATGTATAATTTACATAGCGACTGTTCTAAATTTTCAACTCGGCATAACTTTTGATTCCCGCTATGAAATTTCGATTTTTCAGATTCGTTGGAAAGATATTTTCAACTAGATTTTAATAATTTTGGTTTCGCTAAAATCCGGTTTATTTTGCACTCGGTATGTTCAATTGAAATTTGAAATCGAATTATCGAACTACCCCGCCATTTTCAATTCCTTTTATAATTTAAAATAAATATTTATATTCGTACAACAATCTATATAAATATATATGTTCTAATTATATTCAAAATAAATTTCTCGTCGATTTATTTAATATAATTCATTTTAAATATTCAAAATTCATTAAAATTGCCAAAATAAAAATTTTAAATTGGCTCAGATTTTCAGGTTATTACAGTGACTGTTTCTTTTTCCTGTTATCGGTTCCCTACTATCTCAATCGTCATGAATTTTATCGAATTTGATCTTATTTTAGGATTGGATTGGTTAATCAAATATGAAGTTGAAGTTAAATGTGCCGACAGAGTCGTAAGGGCAAAGATTAAATCAGGGAATTATATAACCATTCCATGCGAAGGTTCGAATTCGGATAGAAAAGGCTTTTGGTCAGCTCTTGATGTTTCTCCTGCTCAATTAGAACCTATTCCTATTGTCACTGAGAATATTCCGGTCGACATAGAAAATATCCCTGTCATCAAGAATTATGCGGATGTATTTGAAGAAGTTGTTAGCTTATCTCCAAGTGGAGAAATTGATTTCAAAATCGCTTTAATTCTAAATGCAAGGCCAGTAGTTCACGCTATTCGAAGAATGACCTTGAAGGAAAAAGAAGAGTTAGACAATCAAACTCGACAGCTTGTATGGAAGGGTCTGATTAGACCTAGTTTCTCTGACTGGGGAGCAAAAGTGGTGTTTATCCTAAAGACAGACGGTACTCTTAGATTATGCGTGGATTATCGTGACTTGAACAAGCAAACATTAAAGAATAAATATCCATTGCCATGAATTGATGATTTGTTGGATCAATTGAATGGCGCGCAAGTATTTTCAAGAATGGACCTAGCTACAGGTTTCCATAAGCTTGTATTGCCGAAGAGTGTGTTCCTTTGAATTATATACTGATCATTAATCATTGAAGTATTTATTCACCCAGAAAGATCTGAATATGAGGCAGCATCGTTGGCTAGAATTTCTCGTGGCATATGATCTAGATATTTTGTATACTTTGGGGAAAGCCAATGTTGTGGCTGATGCGCTCAGCAAGAAGAATGTGATCATCGCCAATCTTATCATTATGCCTTCGTTGATAGATAAAATATCTGTTCTTCAGAAAACGACAATTTTGTTAAAGAGATGATCAAAAAAATTCAAAGGGGCGAAGTCTCCAGTTTCCAAGTGGATTGCACGGGAGTTTTGAGATTGAAAGGAAGAATTTGTGTTCCTGACATCGTTGAGCTCAAAAAAGAAGTATTGGATGAGTGTCACAAGTCCAAGCTAAGTATCCATCTAGGGGTTAGTAAAATGTATAATGACCTCAAGCGAACATTCTGTTGGAAGGCGATGAAAAGAGACATCTCTATATATGTTAGCCGGTGTTCCACCTATCAACAAGTTAAAAGCGATCAACAAAAACTCGCCGGATTGTTGCAACCGTTGGAAATTCCAGGTGGGAAGCGGGAACAAATTTCTATGGATTTCATAGATGGTATGCCCAGAACCAAGAGAGGAAATGACAGTATATGGGTGATCATAGATCGTTTCACGAAGACCGCCCATTTTATACCTGTCACATCAAAAAGAACTGCTCAAAGTTTGGCACTACTTATTTTAAAGAAATTGTTAAACTGCATGGAGTTTCCATGAGTATCGTTAGTGATCGTGACCAATTTTCGCTAGTAAATTTTGGGAAGCATTCCAAGCAGAATTGGGAACAAAATTGAACTTGAGCACTACATATCATCCTCAAACAGATGGCCAAACTGAGAGAGTGAATCGTATTCTAGAATATTTACTACGGGCTTGTGTTATTGATTTTGGTGGATCATGGGAAGACCACTTGCATTTGGCTGAGTTATCGTACAACAACAACTATCTACCGAGCCTAAAAATGTCCCCATTCGAAGCATTGTATGGTAGACCGTGCAGGTCTCTCACATGTTGGGTAGAACCGGTCAATAGACTTGTATTGGGACCCGATATGATTCGCGAAGCTTCGGACAAAGTCGATTTCATTAAGAAACGATTACTAGCGGCTCAAAGATGACAGAAGAGCTATGCAGATTCGAGAAGAAGAGATTTAGCATTTGTTGTTGGTGAGTATGTGTATTTGAGGGTTTCTCCAATGAGAGGAGTAGTCCGATTTGGTACAACAGGGAAGATGGCGCCTAGATTTATTGGTCCATTTCCTATGCTCGAACAGATTGGAACTCTTGCTTATAGGATTCTATTGCCTGATTGGTTTCCTGGAGTACATGATGTGTTTCACGTGTCTCAACTTAAAAAGCATGTCATGATCCGGACTTGGTCGTGGAAGAAATCGCGCAACAAGATTTGGAAATTACTCCAGAATTAGCTGTGAGAAGGGAGCCGATAAAGACTATTGGCAAAGAAACTAAAGAGCTGAGGAACAAGAAGGTTCATTTAGTCAAAGTGCAATGGAGTGGAGATCCGCGGGACTGTACTTGGGAAACTGAGGAGAGCATTAAGCAAGCTTATCCCAATTGCAGAGTGGATATCTCTGATTAACTCTGGTGCAAGGTACATTTACAGTATTTTGCATTTCCGTATTGTTTTCTACTTTGTTGTTGTTTCCTTTTCATGGATGTAAAATTTTTAATTGTATAGTATGATCTTATCAAATATGGTTTTAAAAGAGTATATAAATTAATAGTTAAATTTTTGAAAAGTTAATCGACAAATTGGTTACTGTTTGTGTTGTGTGATTATGAACTTGACTAATCAAAATATTGGAATGATAATTAATCTGATCAATAAGAGAATGAAAGGTAAATTTATGCAAATTGAATCAAATATTGAACTGATTTGAAAATTAATTGAAATACATGCATGTACATTATATATGTTTGAACAGGTAAATGGATTTGCTATTAAGTAAAGAATCTATTTGCATGCCCGACAAATAGGTAAACATTAATGAGTTGGAAGCGCAATTTTATTTATATATCAACTCATGTGAATGCCATTAGATGCAGATATCTGGTTGTTCTACGTGAAATCATAAACGTCGCCATAGGATAGTAACAATTAATTTTGACACCACATGGCATAATTCTTGAAGATAGCATACTCTATCATATACCACATAATCACTTGGAGCTTGTGTGACGAGGTTGAAGATTTACCATACAAGCGAGAAGCTTGTATGGCGATAACTATATTACAGGTTGAACCGAAGACTAATATAAAATGTAATGGTAAATTGCCAGATTAATAAAAAAATCCCACATGGATCTGGAGATGACAATAAACACGTCTCTGTAGTCATTAAGGCACAAAAACTATTTATAGGGTAACGAGAATTTATTCTCTGGAGTTATGATCTATACACACTCTCCTGTGGACACCGAAATATATCACTATAAATATGTGTATGCTTTTTAGGATTTATTGGGTACCTAATACGTCCCAATAAATTTCCAAATCCTTCCCGGTACAAAGGAGGTTATGTGAAATTTTTCGAAAATTTACGGTGTTAGCCAAATTTTTGAAGAATAAGAAAATTCGTAGAAACTGAAAAGTTGAAGAATGAAAGCCAAAATGAAATTTGAGTTGGTTAGTTAAACAACTTTCAGCTCCGTTCCTTTTCGAGGACGAAAAGATTTTAAGTGGGAGAGATTGTAACAACCCGGAAAATCAGAACCAATTTAAAATTTTTAATTTAGCTATTTTAATGAATTTTGAATATTTGGAATGAATTATTTTAAATAATAACGACAAGAAATTTATTTTGAATAAAATTAGAACGTATATATTTATTTGAATCGATGTTGGAATATAAATATTTATTTTAATTTTAAAAGGAGTTGGAAATAGCGCGGCAGTTTGAAAATTTGAATTCGTACAATGACTAACTGTACAGGATGCAAAATAAAATGGATTTTAGTGAGACCAAAAATATTTAAATCTATTTAAAAATATCTTTCTAACGAATCTGAAAAATCGAAATTTCATAGCGGGAATCAAAAGTTATGGCCAAATGAATTGTTAGAAAGGTCCCTATGGAATAAATATAGCCCGTAAAAATAGACATTTTGCAAACGGCCTTCATTTTCGACGAAACAACTTTTATTGGATCTGGAATGTCAAATTATAACTAGGTTTCAAATTCCATTTTTTTTTGGAATTAATATGTGAGCGTGGAAAAAGAAAACGTGTTTGGTTAATTTCAGTCAAATTGGATCGACCAGAAAAGGGCCATTTTTCAAACGGTCTCCAAATCCGATGAAACTAGTTTTGTTAGGTATCGTCCAAACATAGCTAGATCAATTTTTCTAGGATTTTTGGAATCAGTATGTGGACTTGGAAAATTGAAATGTACGTTCAAATCCATGTTTGAATATTTTATATTTTAATTTGAAGAAAAACTGGCTGAAACAGTCGATTGGACCTATGAAACATATTCCATTGTGTTCGAAATGGGGATATTTAGCTAGCGGCAACAGTCATTGGGTTTGAATTGGTGTTTGTATGGAGAAAAGGGTATTTTCGGATTTAGTGAAATTAAAAATAAATATAAAATAAAATGGACCAATCATTTTCCTTCTTCATTCACGCATTGACCAAAAAAACCCGATCCCTCTTCATCGCGAATGGCTACTATTGCTTCCCCTTTCTCTCCTCGATTGCTCTTAAACCGCTCAATGAAACTCAGTGCCTCTTTGGAGAATATTGTAGCGCTCACTTCCATCTTCAAATCCATGTCAGTTTCACCAGTTATCGTCGAGTATCGGAGGTGAATCAGCCCCGTGAAGTCGTCGCGTTTGGAGCTCCGTCGTGGCCACCAAGGACCATCGATCGGAGTGCAACCACCGATGGCGGAGACCCTCTCCTCCCTCTTCGATGCTGCGCAAACCGATCGTCCAACTGTTGAGCGGTTGGATCGCAAATTTGAAACCTAGTTTTGAACAGGTATGGAAAACATACGGATTTATTTATTTTAACTATTTTCAACATTTAAAACTATTGCAAACTATAATTTTTGAATAAAAATCATATCTTTTTGCTATGTTGTCGAAATCCAGTGAAACAAGAAATATTGGGACCGTGACATCGTGCGCTACATTCTAGAAGAGATCGGGGAATTTTTGGAGCTTCCTACAATTTTTGGAGTGGAACCCATTGTGAGATTTCTAAATTCAAATTTGAATGGAATTGCGATGTATAAATTATATGATCGATGTATAAGTTATATAAGCGTTGTACACCTCATGTATAAGCGTTGTATAAATTATATGTGTGATGTATAAGTAATATATACATTGTAAAAATCATATGGAGATGAAATGTAATAGAAATATACTTATAAACGTATGTATATATATATATATATATATATATATATATATATATATATACACTCCCCTCGTCCATAGACCATGGACGATATACATTGGTTGTGATTGTTTGGATTTTGGTTGACGTGGAATTTGGCTGATAAATGCGAATGGTTGATAATGGTTGTTTGTGGTTGAAACAAAATTGGAATTGTTTGTGGAAAATCCAATGTGATATGAATACGATCGAAATGATTAGATCGTTAGGACAAGCCCTTTAGGGAATGCCACGAGGTGTAAGGTAGTGCGAGGAGCCGTACTCGGGTCCGTGTCGATTTTAAATCCCCTGTTGTTATGCTGGCGAATTTTTTTGAAGTATTCATGTGTTTGATTTATATTCATGTTTTGAAATGTATTCATGTGTTGGAAAAATATTCATATGACGAATAAATTGTTTGAACGATATAAATCACATTTTTATCATGTATATGAAGTATATAAAATATTCATGTTTGAAATAAATTGTTTTAACAATAAAAATCACATTTTTATTATATATATGAATCGCTAAAAATATTCATGTTTGAAATAAATTGTTTTGACAATAAAAATCATATTTTTATTATAGATATGAAGTGTTAAAATAGTCATGTGTTGAAATAAATATTTGTTGGATAAAAATATTATTTTTACCACATATATGAAATGAAAATGGTTTGGAAATCGAAGAACGGATTATATATATAAATATAAATATAACTAAAATAAAACGAATAACGATGCTACAGTTCGTGTTTTGAAATCGTGATTTTAAACGAATATTACGGGAGATCCGACCGTCGGATTTTCCCAAAACCGAAACCGTTGGGTCCGCTTTGAAAATATCTTTTCAACGATACCAGATTTGTAAAGATCCAACGGTTAGATTGTGTGAAATGTTTAATTCAAATCTGAATAAAAACAGCGCCAGAAAGGATTATATATATAAAATTAAAATAAAACGAATAACGACGCTGCAGTTCATATTTGAAATCGTAACTTTAAACAATTGTACTGGGAGATCCGACCATCGGATTTTCCCAAAACTGGAACTGTTGGGTTCGTTTTGAAAAGATCTTTCCAATGATATAAAATTTGTAAAGATCCAACGGTTAGATTTTCATATATGTGTAAACCAAATCTGATGAAAAACAGCGCCATGGCCGCGTTATGGCCTGAATCGTCGTTTGAATAAATGGGATATTTTTAAATAAATAAAAATAGCGATAAATCGTTATAAAATATTATAAACGTTATGGAATGGAAATAAACTGAATTTACTTAGTTTATTGGATATTTAATTGTTGAATGTGTTTGACATGAAAAAAATATTAATGAACTGAATTTTGGACGTTAAGTAATTTAACAATAGAAATGAATTGATTTGGATTCTAAATATACGTGAATGAAAAGACCGAGTTAAATCTCATTTCAAATAATTGGTCGACGATTAGAAGTCGAAGATATGAAGATGATGTAAGACCGATGATCTTCACATTGAATGGATGGCTACTGATGCCTTTGATGGGAGTTGCTGCCCTGAAGGGGTTACAGTGGTGGTTGTCCGGACGTACTTGTTGATCCTTCGGATGTGCGAGGGCATCTCTCTTATATTGGATACATGGGACGAGGAATAAGGTGCCTCCAGTTTCCTTCAGACCCAGAACAGACTTGTAAACGGATGTGTGTCTGACGTTGTAACTTGACAACGGGGCATACTGAGATGCAGTGATCTAGGCTTTTGTTGAAAAGCAGAGTCTTGTGGTTGATGATCAAAGCACGGCTTTAAATAGCATAGATTTGTGTATAGCGTTAATTCGCAAGCCTCACAACCCGGTATGAACCAGAAACGGGAGAGGACATTAGGGCGGACATGCGTTTCCTTTAGCTACAAGTGGCGTTTGGGTTTTACATGCCCGGATGTTTTACTTATGTGGATGATGGATAGCGAGGCACCTCGGTTATTTCGGTCTCTTCGGAGTCGATGGTTTGGTCGGGGTATGACTAGTTTACGCCACATAGGGCGGGGAAACGCAGTGTTCAGGCATTTTAATCCACTCCGTGTGGACCGGCCTTGACGATCCAATGGCTTGACAGAGTACTTGCCTAAGGCTCGGGCTAGACAGTCTCGAAGCGGTAAGGACGATCCCTTGCCTTGGTTCATGACGGAAATCCAATTTCCAAATACGACATCGTGCAGTTATGATTGTAAACCTATATATGGCGACATAGTGGTATGTGACACTTATGCCGCCTATGATTGATACTTATGATTGAAATTGTTTTTGAAACGTATAAACACTAATAATAATATCAAATGCTTTTGTTTTATACGTATCAAGCATATTTTGGCCATTATAAGGTAAAACTCTATCCTCCGGCTTTTGTTGCATTGTGTGATGGGACCTGAGTCTTATAATGGCTTCATTTTTGTAAAAAGCATTGCGATGTTTAAATGATTTACTTATTTTAAACACTGCCAATCCAATGGAGTAAACCTTTCCACATTAGCGGCGTGGTCCTGTGATTGGCCTTATTGTAAGATAAGTTAAGTGGATTTCTCGTACCAGTCCCATGATTGACTCGTAGTTTGTTTTGCTTGCAAACTCGGATGCCCTATTTTCTACACGGGCAGCCTTGTATTCAGGTTTTACCAGGCTCTCTCTGGATAGCTATGGAGCTGAAGATGGATTCTATCACATCTTTTATGCTGTTCAGCTCTTGTTATGTATATTATGTTTGATTCCACTGTAGGCATTTTATATAAAGCTGAAATTGTATTTTGTACTAAGTATGATCCTGTTACACTGTGTAACTCTTATGATTATGTTTATCCAGTGTATTTTGTTGTACATTATCTGGAGTAATGATATATTTCTGTTCTGTTGTTATTAGTTTATGTGTTATACTCCAAAGATTACCCTTGCCACCGTGGAATGGGGGTTTGGGGTCATCACACCAAAGCCCATCTTTTGACCTTTTAATTATTAATGTTCATTAGCCAATGTCATGTTCTTGCCTTATCTCTCCCTTCCTCTTTCTATTGATATAGTATATCATGCCATTATATATAAAGTGGCACACCTTGCTATATTCTATGATGTGGGACAAATGATATTTTCCCTTTTGTTCTTTCCTTCTTCCATTTATTTCAAATTTCCTCTAACAATCCTCCATCATATTTTAAATAAATTCCTCTTGTCATTTTATGCAGGAAAATTTGTGCATAGCTATAGATGTCTATACAGACTTGAATCTATACGTAGTGAAAGCCAGTCAAAGTATATTAGGATGAAGTGGTTGACTAAGCATTGAACCATCGATCCTATATGATATACCGGATGTGATTATCACACACTCATTTTCATATTTTCCAGATAGTATGTATGCTCAACACGTGGATTAGCCTTGAGTCAGTATCTTCTTTCATGAAATGCCCTTAGAGATCAAGCAAAAATCTCACAGAAGGCGGCACCACCTTCGTTGCATTCATATAGGTAGGTTTATCAAAAGTGCCTTATAACACACACCTCAACTGTATATCTATTATAAACCTATTAAGTTTCCTCTCTTTATCATTATAAGTACCAATCACTTTTCCTTGGAATGTATGATAATACTTAGTTTTTCATACTAAATATTATAGTGCTTCCAACCTCAAACATATGAAGTACTTTTGCTCTATGAACTTAAGATAACAAATTTCTTTATTATGTTGAGTTGAGTTTCTTTCATTGGCAATTGTATTGTATAGGCTTTAAACTCATTCCCTGTGATGTTTTTATCACTAAGTTCCTGCAAGTCCTTTAGTAAATGGCTCTGCCAAATTCTGGCAAGATCTCACAAAATCTATGGTAGTTACCCCTTTGATGAGCATTTGCCTAACCAAAGTATGCATTAGACCAACATATCTAGATTTACCATTATAAACTTGGTTATATGCTTGTGACAATGTAGATTGACTACCACAATGCACAGATATTGATGGAATAGGTTTTGGCCACACAGGAATTTCAAATAGTAAATTCCATAACTATTCTGCTTCTTTACTACTAGAAGCCAGTGCTATAAACTCAACAGCCATGGTTGAATAAACAATACATGTTTGTTTCTTTGAGGCCCAGGATATTGCTCCCCCACCAAGAGTGAATATCCGTCTACTAGTTGATTTATTATCTTCGCTTCCAGTGTTCCAACTAGCATCTGTGTATCCTTCTATTACACTCGGATAACCGTTGTAATGTATACCATAATTTATGGTACCTTTTAAATACTTTAAAATTCTATGTATTACATTTCAATGGATATTACTAGGGATGCTAGTATACCAACTCATTTTTCCAACAACATAGGGAATATCTGGTTGTGTGCACGTCATTGCATACATAAAACATCCAATAACTCTAGCATATTCCAATTGCTATATAGCTCTTCCAGTATTAGTGTATAACTGCATATTTGGATCAAATGGAGTAGACACAGGTTTACAATTGAATAGATTGAACCTTTTCAAAATTTTCTCAATGTAATGAGACTGGGTATTTGATAACCCATCTTTTGTTTTCATGATTCTTATACTAAGAATGATTTTAGCTACTCCCATATCTTTTATGTCAAAGCATGAAGATTGATATCTTTTAATTTCTTCAATACTTGAAGTATCCTTTCCAAATATAAGCATATCATCCACATAAGGGCATACAATTACACCTTATCCTGAATGAAACTTGCTGTGGACACATTTGTCAGATTCAAAAACCCTAAAGCCATTGGATATGATATTTTTATCAAACTTTTCATGCCATTGCTTTGGTGCTTGTTTAAGACCATAAAGTGATTTGATAAGGTTACACACTTTATGCTCTTGTCCAGGCACTACAAAGCCTTCTGGTTGAGACATATATATCTCTTCATCAAGTTCTCCATTTAGAAATGTTGTCTTGACGTCCATTTGATGAATTTCAAAATTATAGGTAGAAGCCAATGCAATTATAGTTCTAATAATTGATATTATTGCTATTGGGGGCATACGTATCAAAATAATCTATTCCTTCTTTCTATGTGAATCCTTTGGCAACTAATCTTGGTTTAAACTTTTCGATTGTGCCATATGTTTATATGTTTTTATCTTTTCTTAAATATCCATTTACATTGTAAAGACCTGAACATCCCCTGTCTCCGAAGAGAAGAGAAAGAACGGATTGTCTGAGAACACGACAGATTGGAACATAAACAGAAGAACATTTCATTGCTTATTACAAGAATTTATATCAAAGTACAAGAATATACAGAGTATGAACAAATAATATACATTTGATAAATATTAGAGATTTAAAAATTACAATGCAGCGGAAAATAATACAAAACACAACTGAAAGAGATACATGGATACAGAGCTTTCTGAATATCATTCCAGCTGTAAACCAGGATCCTGTGAATAGAAATCTACAAACCAAGCTACTAGCTGCTCGTGTGGAAAATAGGGGCACCCAGAGTTTAGGTTAAAACAATAAACTCCAGGTCAATCATGTGACTGGTGTGAGAAATAAAACAGTTATTTAAAACTTTACTTTAAAATGGAGTAAATCAAGGGACCACGCCGTATAACACGGAACGGGTTTACTCCCAGGAATACCAGTGCATAAACAGGTATAAATAGTGCAATGCTTAAAAATGAAGCTATTATAAGACTCAGGTCCCATCACACAACGCAACGCAAGCTGGAGGATGGACTTTTACCTTATAATAGCTAAACATGCTTGGTACATTTAAAACAAATCATTTTGATACTATTATAATGTAAAGTGTATGAAAAAAACTTCAAATATAAATGTATCAATCATAGATGGCGTAGTGCCCCATCCCACTATGTCGCTATACTAGACTCTACAAATAAAACTGAATGTCACGTATTGGAAATTGGATTTCCGTCATGAGTTTAAGCAAGGGATGTACTCCTAACCGCTTCAAGACACTCTAGCAAATGCCTTGGTGCTACACACTTTGGGCAACCCCTGGATCCTCCAAGGTCGGTCCTCTCTTACGTTTGATGGTTGGCAATTCCTGAACACACGTTTCCCCGCCCTATAGGGCATAATTGAGCCAGATGACACAATATCCATCGGCTCCGTAGTAACCGATATATCTGAGGCGCCTCACATTCCAACAACCACATAAGTAAAAATATAAAAATGTCTGGGCTTGCAAAATCTTGACACCACCCATAGATAGAAAGAAACGTCATGTCCTCCTTGGGTCCCTTATCCCATTTTTAACCCATACTGAATTTTGAAGCTCATGAATTAACGATATACACAAAGCTATGCCCTTTAAGGCTGTGCTTTTATCATTAACGACAAGATTATGCTTTTCAACAAAGGCCTTTATCTTTTGCATCTCAGCATGCCACATAGGCAATTCACGCCATGCGACTGATGTCTATCGATATATAACCTCTGAGCTCGTACGTCTCAGAGAAGGGCGTTAAGCAGGAGAATAAGTTTTCCACCGCCAAACAGATATATATTTAATAGAGATCAATTGACACAGAATAAAATCCAAAGTCAAATACACATCCATTTACGAGTTTGTTCTGGGTCTAAACGAAACCGGAGGCACCTTATTCCTCGTCCCGTATGTCCAATACAGGAGAGAGGTCCTCACATATCCGGTCAATCTCCAAGTACGTCTGGACGATCACCACTTATTACCTTGTCTTGGGTGTACAGCCCAATCAAGACATCAGTAATCATCCAAATGATGTGAAGACCTCCATTCTTCAACCATCGTCTTCATAGTCGACTTATCATCGAATCAGTTATTCAGAATGGGTATAAAACCGGCCATTCCGAATAACTCGCGTACAATATAAACAAGTGCTATAAAACACAACATACGCCTCATTCCAATTCTGAATATTCTTTTATTTAAATATTCATATCCTTTGGGAAAGGTTCCCATCAATTTTATCAAAATATAAATTCTTTAAATTTATTCTTTAATCTTCCATTGGATATCAGTTCAAACCAAATTAAGGTTTATCCAAACTAGTCGGTATTAACACACCTTACCGATGTAATCATCGCTTTTATTTCCCAATCCCAACATATTCATTCCATGGAGAAGAACTGGTAATACTCCATATTTAACACCATGGTATTATCGGTAAATTCAACTACCATTTCACGTTCAAATCTAATTAAAGATTTAACTATTTCTTGGAGTAAAACTGGCGGTACTCCATATCTCGGTCATTTACCAAATTTGATAATTTAAATTATCAATTCACATTTCAATCTAATTAAAGATTCATTAAAACTCCACTTAGTTTTAATCTTCCCAAAAATCAATATTAATGATTATTTAACTTTGGAAATACAAACATGCGACATCGACAATCTATACCGTACTATTGATTTCTGCCGATATATAACCTCTAAGCTCGTACGTCTTAGAGAAAGGTGTTAAGAAAGAGAATAAATTCTCCGCTACCAAACAGATATATATTTAGCTGAGATCAACCATACAGTTCGAAATACAATGTTAGACATGTAATCCTGTCTTTAACTTGGTTAAAGAACTAATGTCATTTAAAACACAGTTCACGATAAACCCAAATCACATTCCATTAATTATGGAATCTCCACGGAAAAACAAATCGATACAAAATCAATATCAATTTCCGTGTCAGACCAATAATATAAATGGAATAACGACAAAGCCTTTTAAATTTCATATATATTAACAGTCTTCCTCCACAGAAGCTCACTCCGATTATTATCAAATCGAATTCCATTCAACTCCAATTTAATATATTAAATTGGAAATCTTTACTTTGGAAAATTCCTGCTAAATCTTAATAAAAAGATTTATAAATTCCAAATCACATTTCACTGTAAATCGGGTTAAAGAACGAATGTCGTTTAAAACACAATTCACAATAAACCCAATTCACATTCCATTTTATTCCAATTAAATGTTAATTAACTGGAAACACTAATAATCTTAATTAAAAGATTTATTCTTTTCACACGGGGTTTAAGAACAGTGTTATTTAAAACGCCATTCGCGACAAACCCAAAATCTCATTTGATATTAAATACAAGGCCCTGAATAGAAATTATATCGGCTTATATTCAACATCAAATTCTGAAATCAACAAATATCGCATTGGGAATAACGATATATATATCTTCCAAATTCCTCCACAATATCCGCATAATCACAGAATCCAATATCGAAATATTCTGAAGATAATTTCGATTCGAATCCATTCCAATTCATATATTGGTTATTTTGGTTATTTTTAAAACCATTTCCAATCCAATTTATTTATTTTAAAATATTGGATTATAATTCTAGTTCATAACTAATTCATTTTGATAAAAATATATTTTTATCTTTGCAAACGTGGAATTTTTCACCCAAATTCTTTCGAAATCATTAATTATGATTTTAAACAAATTATTGATATTTTTAATAATTTTATTAAGGCCTAGACAGTCGATTTTCATAAACGGTCATCAAATTGCACTTGCAACGACCTTTTCCAATTTTGATTTGGACATAATTCCAAATCCAACCATTAGATTTCAAATTCCTCATATTCATTAGAAAGCCCTTTTCGATACGAACCTAACGGTTCCGGTTTTAGGAGAATCCAACGGTCGGATCTCCCTTAATGTCAACTCGAAGTCAATGGTCAAAATTCGCAAACTGTCAGGCGCGGCGCATTCTATTCAGGCCATTAAATATATATATTATAAATATATTTCATTGATTTCCATTTAAAACATATTTTATAAATCGTTTTAAATTCGTTTTCAAAACGATTTCAACTTCATATTCAATTTCAAATCAAAATTGAATATTCCATATCATTAATATGTAAATGATTATATTTTCAAAACAATAGATTTTGAAATCACTTCCTTTTCGATATTCATTATAAAAATGAATAAAATCGATATAAATATCGTTCACGTCAAAATGGCGTTAATTTAATCAACACGACTTTATATATTTAAATAATTTCGTGTCCATCCCAAATCGGACATCAAAATCATATTTTGATCTATTACTGAATATTATTTTAAAATATTAGTTATTTTAAAATATTCATTATTCTCTATTTTAAAATATTCGTTCTTTCCAAACTGAAATCAGACACAGTCCATTACCATATAATTACATTTATATGGATTTCATACACACATGTACACAACCATAATCAAACATAATCAACCATCATCCAGAGTGCATTACACAACTACATAAGTGTTAAATATGAATAATTAACGCTTACAATATCCTGTCAACCAATCGATTGACATACAACTAAATACTGGGATTAGTGTAGGTCCAATATCATCCCAATACCCATGTGGGGTTTTCAAACAACAATCACTGATTATTATTTGTGCAGTTGGGCAATGTGTAAAATATATTGTTCCAATCCATATCAGTCAAATGTGTGTACACAAACAAATCATCCGATTTGTAAATGAATATTTATTTTATTCATATACACGTTAAAAATTAATATTTTAACTATAAAATATTTATTTCAACTCATGAATAATTTATAAAATTCATTTATACAATAAAATGATATTTTTATTGTTCTAACATTTTTAGAAAATTTCGGCAACATAACGGCGCGATACTAGAACCGGAATAAGGTCTAGCCTTATCCCTCGTCTAATAATGGCTCGCGTCATATACAAACCAAAATTCTAATCAATTCATTTCATTTTCCAAACCAAATTCAAACAAATAAACCAATCAACCAGCCATCCAAACAAACATGGTTTCAAACAATGGTGTCGGGTGCTACTAAGCACCATCTGCATCCTAGTATATATATTTAACTAGAAAATAAATTAAAGTGAGAAGTTCTCACATTTGGAATCCACTCCTTCAGTTTTATTTCTGAATTTCTGAATCGTTTGGATTTGTCCGAAATTCCAACGTAGTCATTTCCACGCTGTTCATAATAAAAATCACATTTTTAATATGATGTTTATATATTAAAATTTTTATTTTTATCACTTCATTCAAATAATCGCTTCATCCAAATAAATAAAAATCATATTTTTATCGCTTCATTCAAATAAATAAAAATCATGTATTTATCGCTACTTATATAAAAATAATATTTTTATATTCTCTACTATTTAAAAATATAATCTTTATATAATCTTTTCATATTTAAAAATATAATATTTTTAAACACATAAAAATCAAATCTTTAATAGCTTAAAAATCATATTTTTTTAACCTAAAAATCAGATTTTATTAACCTAAAAATCAATGAAATCAAATCGAAAAAACTTACATTTGCAGGGTTTGGATCGCTAGGGAATAGGGGGAGGCGTCGCTGGTCGGCACTGGGTGTCGGGGTGGTCCAACAGGGTGGTGGCGGTTGATTTAGGATTTTGGGGAAAGGGGTTTAGCGTTCAAGAGGGAAGAGGAGAGAGGAGCTAGGGGCGCAAGAGGAGGGAGGAGGGAGGAGGGCTAGGAGGGCGTGCCACCATCGACGGCGGTGAGGAGGGTTCGCTGTGCGCGCAGCGGCCTGGAGGCATCGTCCTCGATCGATCTCGTTGGAGATTTATTTTCTTTTTCTTTTTATTTGAGAAAACGAATACGGGGAGGGGGGTATATGTGTAAAAAATATATATTATATTATATATTTTTTCCTAAAATTGTTGACTTTTCATTCGAACTCCAAACGAGACCCAACGACTATCACCCCTAGCTATTTACCCCTATTTTAACCAAACGGGATATATCTCATAACCCAATTCGGCTGTTACGATCAATTTTCGCTAAATTTAAAATATAAATCATTATATTTTAAATTCAAATGCACATTTTAATTTTCTGGGGCCACATACTAACTCCAAAAATTCCAGAAAAATAAATCTAACTATGTTTCGATGATATGGTGCTAAGATAACTAATTTCGTCAAATTTGGAGACCATTTGAAAAACGGTCATTTTCCAGTCAATTAAATTCAAACTGAATTGACCAAAAACATGTTTAAATTCACCATGCTCACATATTGATTCCAAAAATTATGAAAATTGGAATCCAGCAATAATTTGACATTTCGGATCCAACAAAAGTGGTCTCGTCGAAAATGGAGGTCATTTGCAAAAATCGCTATTTTTAATGGCTATATATTATATAAATTCCATAGCAACTATTCTAAATTTTCAACTGGACATATCCTTTTATTCCCGCTATGAAATATGGATTTTTCACATTCATTGGATAGATATTTTCAAACATATTCAAATATTTTTGGTTTTACTAAAATCCGGTTTATTTTGAACTCTGTACATTAATTTGAAATTTGAAATCGAGTTTTCAAACTACCGCGCCATTTTCAATTCCTTTTCTAATTAAAATAAATATTTATATTCTAATTTTGATTGAAATAAATTTATATGTTCTAATTCTATTCAAAATAAGTTTCTAGTCGTTATTATTGAAAATAAATCATTTTAAATATTCAAAATTCATTAAAATATCCAAAATAAAAAATTTAAATTGATTCTGATTTTCCGGGTTGTTACAATCTCCCCCACTTAAAATCTTTTCGTCCTCGAAAAGGGAACGAAGCTGAAAGTTGTTTAACCAACCAACTCAACTTTCATTCTGGCTTCTATTCTTTAAATTTTCAATTTCTAAGAATTTCTAATTTTTCAAAAATTTGGCTAACACCCTAAATTTTTAAAAAATTTCGCCATAACCTCATATGTACAGGGACACATTTAAAACCGCAACTGGCCACACAGGGCCCTCAACAATCCAAAAGTAAAAGAAAAATCCAAGCGGCTAACCAATCGGCTCATAAAATCATTAAAACCCAATAAATTAGTAAACATGTACTATTTGTCGGGCATACAATTTTATTCCTCTTCTCTAGCCTCCTTGCTATGACATGTTCAATGTATGTACATGTATATGCATGTAATTCCAATCAATTTTCTAGTCAGTTCAATATTTGTTGGCCCAATTTACCATACATTTACATGTTGGTTCAAGTGAATAATCACACAATGAAATCAGCAATCAATTAGTTGATTAGCTTTTCAAACACATATCTTTAATATATACACACTCAAAAATCATATTTTTGATACCAATTTACAAATAATAAACACTATCTAGTTCTGGTTCTTACACCAATCAATTGGAAATATATAGATACCCCACTTTCGGCTCTCGAACATAAACACTAGTGATACTAGTAATCATCAGTATCATTTCCGGGCGACTAAAGTGTGATTCTACATCTATCCAGTATATTAAAACTTTGAATGTACGTTTGCAAGGCGTATATGCAAAATCTGTATGTACTCGATTGTCCAAATTCAATATAAAATAAATATTCAATTACGTATAAAATGGTTTAAATTTTCAAAACCATTTTTTTATTTTATATTTAAAAACACTACTCTTCACACTCATTCTTGGATACTACTGATCCCATCTCAATGAGTCATTATTATAGGATATTGCTAATCCAATCTCTGATGAATTCTTTTAATCGGTTCTAATGTGTCTTGTTCTCGAGCTCTGTAAATCAAAGCTCTGATACCAAACTGTAACGACCCGAACTTCCCCGGTCTCCGAAGAGAAGAGAAAGAACGGATTGTCTGAGAACACGACAAATCGGAACACAAACAAAAGAATATTTCATTGCTTATTACAACAATTTACATCAGAGTACAAGAATATATAGAGTATGAACAAATAATATACATTTTATAAATATCAGAGATTTACAAATTACAATGCGGTGGAAAATAATACAAAACACAAATGAAAGAGATACACGGATACAGTGCTTTTCGAATATCATTCCAGCTGTAAACTAGGATCCTGTGAATAGAAATCTGCAAACCAAACTACTAGCTGCCCGTGTGGAAAATGGGGGCACCCAGAGTTTAGGTTAAAACAATAAACTCCAGGTCAGTCATGTGACTGGTGTGAGAACTAAAATAGTTATTTAAAACTTTACTTTAAAATGGAGTAAATCAAAGGACCACAACATATAACATGGAATGGGTTTCCTCCCAAGAATACCATTGCATAAACAGTTACAAACAGTGCAATGCTTTTTGAAAAATGAAGCTATTATAAGACTCAGGTCCCATTACACAACACGATGCAAGCCAGAGGATAGAGTTTTACCTTATAATAGCCAAACATGCTTGGTACGTTTAAAATAAATCATTTTGATACTATTGTAGAGTAAAGTGTATGAAAACAACTTCAAATATAAATGTATCAATCATAGATGACATAGTGCCCCATCCCACTGTCGCCGTACTAAGCTGTACAAATAAAACTGAATGTCACATATTGAAAATTGGATTTCCGTCATGAGTCTAGGCAAGGGATGTACTCCTATCCACTTTGAGACACTCTAGAAAATGCCTCAGGACTACACACTCTGGGCAACCCATGGATCCTCCAAGGTCGGTCCTCTGTTACGTTTGAGGATTGGCAATTCCTAAACACACGTTTCCCTGCCCTATAAGGCATAATTGAGCCAGATGACTCAATATCCATCGGCTCTGTAGTAACCGATATATCTGAGGCACCTCGCATTCCAACAACCACATAGGTAAAAATATAAAAATATCTGGGCTTGCTAAACCCTGGCACCACCCATAGCTAGAAAGAAATTTCATGTCCTCCTTGGGTCCCTTATCCCGTTTTTAACTCATACTGAGGTGTGAGGCTCACGAATTAACACTATACACAAAGTTATGCCCTTTAAGACCGTGCTTTAATCATCAACCACAAGACTCTTCTTTTCAACAGAAGCCTTGATCCTTTGCATATCAGCATGCCACACAGGCAATTCACACCATGCGACTGATGTCTATCGATATATAACCCCTGAGCTCGTACATCTTAGAGAAAGGCTGTAATAACCCGCAAATTCTGAGCCAGTTTAAAATTTTTATTTTGGCAATTTTAGCGAATTTTGAATATTTAAAATGAATTATTTTAAATAATATCGACGAGAAATTTATTTTGAATATAATTCGAACGTATATATTATATACGTCGTCGTTAGAATATAAATAATTATATATAATTATAATAGAATTGAAAATGGCGCGGCAGTTCGATAATTCGATTTCAAACTTCAATTGAATGTACCGGGTGCAAAACAATTCGGATTTTAGTGAAACCAAAAACATTTGGATCTAATTGAGAATATCTTTCCAACGAATCCGAAAAATCAAATTTTCATAGCGGGAATCAAAAGATATGTCCAGTTGAAAATTCTGAATAGTCGCTATGGAATTCAAGCCCTTAAAAATGGGAATTTTGCAAACGACCTCGGATTTCGACGAAACCACTTTAGTTGGATCCGCAGTGTCAAGTTATTTCCAGGTTTCAAATTTCATAATTTTTCGATTCAATATGTGAGCGTAGCAAAGGAAAACGTGTTTGACCAATTTCAGTTGACTTTAATCGACTGGAAATTGGCCATTTTTCTAATGGTCTCAGAATTCGACGAAACTAGTTTTGTTAGGACCGTATCGTCAATACGAAGCTAGGAAACATTTTTCGGGAATTTTTAGAGTTCGTTTGTGACCCCGGTAAATTGAAATGCGCGTTAAAATTCAATATATAGTGTTATATGTTGATTTTGACGAAAACCGATCGAAACAGTCGAATCAGCCTACGATGCATATCCCATTGTGTTCGGAATGGGGGTGAAACGCTATGGACGACAGGCGGTGGGCCTCGTTTTGAGGTCGTATGTAAAATTCAACATTTTGAAATTAAAAAAAGGGTAATAAAAGAAAAAACTCTCTTTCCTCCTCCCTTATACTCTGCCCCCCCTTCAATCGATTTCAGATGAAAGAAAAAAAAACCGCTGGACCCTAGGCAATCGCCACCGCGCCCCACCACCGCTCAACCGCCACACCTCCGATGATTTCCCCCTCCCCCCTTTCCCCTCGGCTCCGATCCCCACCATCGCACCCCCCCTCGTCGTGAGAATCCGCACCCCCATACCTTTTCCACCCAAATCGACGGCCGCCACCAACCTCGTCACCTCCTGCTCCTCCCCTCCTCCAACTCGCGCAGCACCCTCCACTCCCTCCACGTTCAAGCACAAAACCCCCAGCGTGCCCTAACTCCTCCGACCCCTCTTCCTCCTCATGAGCAAACGAGACCCCATACCCCTCCTTCCAGCCATTGCTCGCAGAAATCGCCCCTTTTTCCGCTGTAAGATTTTTCTTTCTTATACCTTTTATATTTATTTTATTTATTTGTGTTAAAATTTGTTTTTTTTAACGCTATAAAGGTCTGGGAATTTAGTGAAGTTATCAAAGAAAGTTTAGATTTTTAAAATGCAAAAGAACAGATTTTTAAAATGCAAAAGATTAGATTTTTATTTTTGAAAAGGCGATATTTTTTTTTTTTTTTGCATAGCAAGCGAGGTTAGATGGCCCCTACCATATTTATTAAACTACAGGCACTGTTACAAAGTAAGCAAAATTCAAGAGCTACATCGTATGATAGAAAGGACCATTACTTGTTTTGGAGTACAAACATCACTAAACACCCTAGCGTTCCTCTCCATCCATAATAAATAAATAGTTTTCTTGAATAACTTCAATAATAAACAACTTCTAGAGTTTTTCCACCTTGAAGCTTTGAAAACAATATACCATTCTTCCATCGAATTAACAGTCGGAGTATGCAAACCAAAGTGCATGAGAACACCAGACCACACAAATTTGGAATAATCACACTCAAAATAAACATGAGGAATAGTTTCTGCATGGTTGCGACATAGAGAACACACATCATCTTCAATGATAGACATTCTTTTCAGTTTACTTCTCGTATGCACAGCATTCATCAGGATTCTCCATAGGAAGACATTCTCTTTCGGAATAGAAGTATTGGACCATATTCTAGAATGCCACGGAAAAATATTGTCATTATCAGTCAAGTTTCTGTACACCCAGTTTAAAGAATGGTCATTCCCGTTCCAAGTAGAGTGGCCGGTGTTATGGGATCGCAAAGAATTTTGGATCAAAGACCATGTATTTCTCACCAAAGATGAACTACAATATGGAAGAACCGACGTCCCATTACTGTATAAATTAGCGACAGAGGCTTTTTCACTGATCCCAGTCAGTCTTCGATTGTCGTAATTAATTAACTGAGAGAGGATTTTTCCTTTGTCGAACCAAGGATCGTGCCAAAAAGAAATATGGTGTATGTATTTCATACCACATTGGAACATAGGAAACAAAAGATCTCTATATTTCAGTAAATTTTTCCACTGCCAACTACTGTAATTCGATGGCATCATCAGCCAAAAATTCTGGTCCTTGATTAAGTTATTCCTACACCACAAAGCCCAAAGATTAGAATCAAACCGATAGAGTTTATCAATCCTCGATGACAATGCTGCCCTGTTCCAGAGTTTTAAATTCATGACTCCAAGACCACCATATTTATGGCGTCTGCATACTTTCTTGAAAGAAATCGGAATGAGTTTTTTGGAGTATGGGTTCCCGTGCCAAAGAAAGTGGTTCAAAGCCGAATTAATCATATCGATAGTTTTACCTGGAAGGATGAATAATCTAGCGTAGTAGATGCTCATGCCAAACGCGAGGGATTTCACAATCACTAATCTACCCGCCATTGAAAACTTGGACGCCGGCCATGTCGCAATTTTGGATATAATACATTCCACTAGCGGCAAGCATTGCGTAGCCTTAAGCCTGGAAGAACAAAGCGGCGCCCCAAGATAAACTTCATTGTCATCCATTTGACTCAACCCGGACAGATCATTAATAACAACTTTCATTTGGTCATCTATACCTGAACAACGGATCTTCGACTTACTAGTATTAATGGATAGGCTAGTACACGCCGAGAATTCACTAATAACCTCATGCACACCAGAGATGGATTTAACGTTGGGTTTTGTGAAGAGGAGTAGGTCATCCGCGAACAGAAGAGAAGATATGCGAGAGGCTTTGCAGTATGGATGGTAGTTGATTCGCCTGTTAACCATTGCTCTGTTGGTGATAGCCGAGAAGAGCTCCATCACACAAACAAAGATATAAGGGGATATTGGATCCCCTTGTCGAAGACCTCTCTTCGCGTCGAAAAAACCAAGAGCGGATCCATTGACACTGAGGGAGATGCTTACAGTAGAAATACAAGTGTAAATCCAACACAAAAACGGCATCGGAAAGTTCATTTTGAAAAGTATATAGATTATGGATTCCCATCTTATCGTGTCGTAAGCCTTTTGAATATCGAGTTTGAGTACACACCGAGGAGAAATAGAAGCACGGTTGTATCCTTTCATGAGCTCAGTCGCAAGTTGAATGTTGTCAGCAATATCTCTATTCGGAAGGAAAGCACTTTGGTTCGGGGAAATGGTATTAGTAAGAGCTCCTTTCATTCTATCAGCCAAAATTTTGGCAATGCATTTGTATACAACATTACAGCAAGCTATCGGTCTAAATTGAGAGACGTCAGATGGCATATCCACCTTTGGAATCAAGGCAAGTCTAGTAGAATTAATTCCCCTTAGCATTTTGCTGTGAACGAAAAAATTTTTAATAGCTTTGATTACATCGTCACCAACAATATGCCAGCTCACTTTGAAAAAATATGCATTGAAACCATCCGGACCCGGAGAGCTAGTAGATTTCATAGCAAAAATCGATTACTTAATGTCGTCGGAAGTAATTTCACGAATGAGAAGCATTTTCATGTCTTCATCGATACAAGGAAGATTGTTATGCGAGAAAGAATTTAATTGAACAGGATCACCATCAGCAGTACCTATTATCGATTTGAAATAATCCAGGAATGCACCATTAACCGTCATCGGATCATCAACACAGTTCCCATTCATATCCTTAATAGAAGTGATATTGGCTAAGATTTGTTGAATCTTCAATGTATTATGAAATGTCGTCGAATTTTTATCACCGTATAATTTCCATTTGTTTTTTAACTTCTGCTTAGCCATCCCCGCTTCAGTAATGATTGCAGTAGCCAGATCAGTAGACAGTTTGTGTTCTTGCGCCGATAGAGAAACCATCAAAACATCGTCTCGACAATGAAGAATGACATTTTGAACCCGAAATAATTCTTCCCTGATCTCTGCAGACTTTTTAGTTCCATCTCCATAGTTATGCTTAGCCCACATGCGAAGAGATCCCTTAAGGTGTTTTAATTTTTCCTGCAAAACGAACATTGGATTACCATAAAAACGAGCTTTCCAATTATCAGCAACCAAAGATAAAAAGTTTGGATTATCAGCCCAAACATTAAAAAATGAAAATGAGGAATGACTTCTCATGACTCTCTTGCCCCAATCCAGCACAAGCGGGGAATGGTCAGATAAGGAGGGGGGAGGGATAAAGGTAGTAAGGGTAGGCCAAGCCACAATCGCACTGTAGTTTTGATAGGATCTGTCTAATTTGCAGAAAGTTCTAACTCCAGATCGAGAGGAGTTATTCCAAGTGTATTCAGCTCCGGACGATGGAATAGGAATAAGGTTAGCATCATAAATAGCATTATTCAGTGGTCTAGTTTGCCTGTACGTCAAAGGAGAACCACCGATCTTGTCTGAAGATAACTGCATGCAGTTGAAGTCACCCAGGCAAATCCAAGGAAGAGAGGACTGATGTAAGGAGGGGAGAGTGTCAAGGAGGTTTTGCCGAGCCGCTACACTATTGTCAGCATAAATAAAAGTTAAGGCAAAAGAGGAGTCTGATGGTATATGAGTAACTTTGGCATGAATAAATTGCCTGTGGACAAGAATAGGACTAAGGGAGAAAGTGGTAGCATTCCAGATAATTAGCAGACGACCAAACGGAGCTTGAGCTAAATTATGAATGGAATGCCACGAGGGACGGATGTTATGAATGGCTTTAGAGGAGGTAAGATGATTGAGTTTAGTTTCGGCAATGGCAATCATATGAATATTAGAGGACATAATTAAATTAGCAATATCCAATTGCTTAGCCAGGGGGTTTGCACCCCTGATATTCCAAAAAGCGATTTTATCTATCATAAAGATGATAGAGAGGAGGATGCTCTAGTTTTTACACCAGAGTGAATACCTGAAGGAGTCTGTTGAGAAGGCAAGGATAACACAGCTTGGTCAAAGGAGTAATCAAGAGATTTATCCAAATCAATCATGGTAGGAGCGGGCTTTTTTGGACGACCCCTACCTCCTTTGACAACCCTGTTTCTAGGTAGGGGAAAAGTGGGTGGTTTTGGATTTTTCGGAACGGAAGAGGCATGGTTTGTAGTGAGAGTAGTAGGCGAAGAACATGCAACAATGTCACCAAAAATATGTGGAGGAAGAGACAAGGAATTGTATGGCGAACCAGCATGCAACTGATTAGGTTGAGGTGAAGTGGTACTAGAGAGAAGGGCTGATTGCATGTTAACAGGGACATCATGCACAGATTGCACAGGACTAATGTGCACTATAGGATCAGAAGACACTCGGTTATCGATAACTTCAGGATTACATTCAGTCGATCCAACAGGAAAGACCAAACTGGACGATTCAGTGATGTTTAACGCTTCAAAGGGGTTGCTGACATGAACAGGTGATATAGGGGGAACAATGGAATTAACTTGAAAAGAATCTGAGGAGGAGGAAGGAAGATTTGGGTGGAGATTCATATTGATAGAGGAATTTAGCCCATTGTGATCATTCACTCGCGTAGTAACATTTGAGTTACTAGTGATGTCCTTCATCATATTAGTATCATTTACCCCCACGTCGGGATTTGATATATTGTTAATGCCAGTTTGGTTCACATTAGCCCGACCATTGCTATTTCCCTCTCCATTATCTTTTTCCTTAACCATCTTTTTCCTATACATCTTTACATTTCTTGTCCTCCTTCTTTGCACAACATTGTAACCATGCAAATCATCTTTGCCACTCTTTATATTTCCACTTTTAACAAGAATTTCTTTCTCTGAATCAATCACTTTCTTACCATTTTCTACCACCTTCTCTTTCTTTTGCTTCTCACACTGATTAGAATCATGACCAAAAATCTTGCAAAATTTACATATCAATGGTTTCCACGAGTACTCAACCTGCACATCAGGACAGGTTTCATCACCCACTACTAAAAACTCAGGAAGTTCACTTTCCGGGCTAACCTCCACCAAGCATTTCGCATATTCAAACCGCTTCATTTTCTCAGTATTCTCATCGTAGCATAAGACTTTTCCTATATGACAAGGTAACCAGTTAATTCCCAACAGAGACCAGTATATCATAGGAATTCTGTAGAAGTGGATCCAAATGGGGACAATCTTCACCGCCGCTTGAGCCGACGACAAAGAGGGTGTACAATTTGAAATGATAAACATTTGTCCTCTAATGAACATAGGATCTCTTTTTAGGACAGCCATTTTATCATCAGGGTTAACAAACTTGAAGAAATAATTTTGTTTATCATAAAACATTTCATAATCTCCTTTGAGTTTCCAAACTCTGTCTAAGTGATGTTTAACAGCCATATAATTGACATTTCCTGCAAGGAATGATCCCACAAGGCAATCATTCCAAGCTTTCGTACCTTCTTCCAGGACAGCTGACGGAGGCGGTACGGATTTTCCCTTGTAGTTAACCTCGAAGTGAACCGGAGAGTAGGATCCAGCATTCCTTGGCTTGGAGTAAAATAAAGACGAAAACTTGACAGCCGACGAAACTGAAAAAGGAGGAGGAGGCTGAGGAGCCCTAGGGTTCGGTGGAGGAGGAATCGGAGGTGAAGGTGCAGGTCGAGTCTTGGAAGAAGACGGGGCAAGAGGATCGGGAGCAGGGATGGGACATGACGCGGCGATGGGAGAGACTGCAGGAGGTACGGCAAGGAGGGGAGAGGTTATGGCAGAGGACGCTGGATGGACGGCAGGGATGGGAGAGGTTATGGCAGTGGAAGGACAAAGGAGAGGGATGGCTGGACGAGACAGGAGGACACCATGAGAGGACACCATGTGATTGAGTTTACCAAAAAGTATACTTTAAAAATATAGAAAAGGCGATATTTTTATATTATAGAAAGATTAAAAATATGATTTTTATATTTTTAAATTATTAAAAATATGATTTTTATATTTTTAAAGCATTAAAAATATGATTTTTATATTTTTAAAGCATTAAAAATATGATTTTTATATTTTTAAAGCATTAAAAATATGATTTTTATATTTTTAAAGCATTAAAAATATAGTCTTTACTATATAGATGATGAAAAAATATGATTTTTGGTTATGTAGAAAAGTAAAAATATAATTTTTACATGATAGGAATATTAAGAATATCATCTTTGTGTATGTAGAAAAATAAAAATCTGATTTTTATTTTATATACGTTGAAATAAAGTGGTGATTTTTATAATGATGCAATCTATATTTTTGAAAAGGCGACATCTATATTTTTGAAAAGGCGACATCTATATTTTTGAAAAGGCGAAATCTATATTTTTGAAAAGGCGACATCTATATTTTTGAAAAGGCGAAATCTATATTTTTGAAAAGGCGAAATCTATATTTTTGAAAAGGCGAAATCTATATTTTTGAAAAGGCGAAGTCTTTATATGAAGAATAGCGGGATAAAAATAGAATTTTTATCTATATAACATCGTTATAAAAATAGAATTTTTATCTATTTGGTAGCAAGGTAAAAATTCGATTTTTATGTATTGAATAGTATAATAAAAATTCGATTTTTATATATTGAATAGTATAATAAAAATTTGATTTTTATATATTGAATAGTATAATAAAAATTTGATTTTTATATATTGAATAGTATACTAAAAATTTGATTTTTATATATTGTATAGTATAATAAAAATTCGATTTTTATATATTGAATAGCGAAGTAAAAATTCGATTTTTACATATGTAGTGGCAACAGCAACGAAGATGATAAAAATGCGATAACGATGAAGATTTCTATCAAAGAAGAGTCAAGATGATTGGATAGCTATTGGTGAGAATTTCCTTTCAATTTCATTTTCTAGTTATATATATACTAGGATGCAGACGGTGTTTAGTAGCACCCGACACAATCGTCCACAGACCATGGACTTGTTTGTTTGGTTGCATAGATTAGTTAGATGATTTGATTTGAGTTTAGTTGTTTGGTGATTTTGATTGATGTGTGAATGGCGTGGGCCTTCACTAGACCGGGGATAAGGCTAGGCCTCCTCCCGTTTCTAGTATCGTGCCGTGATGCCGCCGAAATTTTCTAAAATAAGTTAGAAAAATAAAAATATCATTTTTATTTTGTAAATGAACTGAATAAAAATTCATGTGTTAACATAAAATATTTTATCGTTAAAAATATAATTTTTAACGTGAATGTGAATAAATAAATATTCATTTAAAACCGGACGGTTTTTTTATGTACACCTATTTGAAGGACACTGATTGGGTCGATAAATTGTACACATCACTCAACTGCACAAATAAAATCTGTGTTTGATTGTTTGAAACCCCACACGGGTATTGGGATGAAATTTGAAGTTCACTCATCCTGATTGATTAAATATGTCGATCGATTGATTGACATGCTGTTATAAGCGTTAAACATCTATATTTTATGCTTATACAGTGTAGTGCACTTTGGTTGATGGTTGATCATTTTCAATGCTATTATATACGTGTGATGTATGAAAATCCATATAATTAATTTTATATGGTGATTGATTGGGCCTCAATCCAATTTAGAAGATAAAGAATAATATACAATAAAGGTTCATGTGTTGACTGTACTCATCCGTTGAGATTAGTCATGTGTTGAACGAAATATTTTAAACAATAAAATTTACATCTTTATCATATATAGAATTAGAAATCAACTGGAAAATAGATGAGATGAGTGGTCTCCTGGATATTAATCTGATGTTGGTTTCGGCCTTCGGGGTTAATATTCAGGAAATCGTTCTCTCACTAAATTATGGTTGGAGTCTGATTCAATATCAAACGATAGATACCTTAATTTTTATAAAATATATTAAATAACAAAAATAGTCACACGTGGACAGTAATCATTCATTGAGATTAGTCGTGTGTTGACAAAAATAAATATTCATTTGTTGAATAGAATATTTGAAAATAGAAATATATAAAGCCGTGTTGATTAGAAATGCGCCATTTTGACGCGAACGATATTTATATCGATTATATTCATTTTTAAATTTTATTTGAATAGAATTTGAGCAGAATAGAAAATGAATTCGAATTGAATATAAAACGAATTTGATTTCAATTGAATATAAAACGAATTTGATTTCAATTGAATATAAAACGAATTTGATTTAAATTGAATAGAAAACGAAAATGAATTTAAATTGAATAGAAAACGAAAATGAATTCGAATTGAATAGAAAACGAAAATGGATTCAAATTGAATAGAAAATGAATTGAATTCAAATCGAATAGAAAATGAATTGAATTCAAATCGAATAGAAAATGAATTGAATTCAAATTGAATTTAAAATGAATTGAATTCAAATCGAATAGAAAATGAATTGAATTCAATTCGAATAAAAAAAGAATTGAATTCAAATTGAATAGAAAATGAATTGAATTCAAATTGAATAGAAAATGAATTGAATTCAAATTGAATAGAAATGAATTTTAAAACGAATTTATAAGGAAAGATTCAATTTTGATTTAAATTGAGATGGAAGTTGAGATTGTTTTTGAAACGGATTCAAACGATTTATAAAATTCGTTTTAAATAGTAATCGATGAAATATATATAATATAGATATATTATATATATATAATGGCCTTAATAGAACGTGCCGCGCCGCGGCAGTTCGTGAATTTCGACCATTTATTTCAAACAGACATTACGGGAGATCCGACCGTCGGATTCTCCTAAAACCGGAACCATTGGGTTCGTATCGAAAAGAGCTTTCTAAGAATATTTGAAATTTGAAATCTAATGGTTGGATTTGGAGATACGTCCAAATCAAATTCGAAAAAGGTCGTTGTAAGTGCAATTCGATGGCCGTTGTTGGAAATCGACTGTACGGGCCTTGATAAAATTATTAAAAATAGTAATAATTTGTGTAAAATCATAAGAAATGATTTGGGAAAAATTGGGGTGAAAAACTCCATATTTGAAAAGATAAAAATAGATTTTTATCGAAATGAACTAGTTTTGAACTAAATTTAAAACCTAATTATTTTTAAATAAATAAATTAGATATAAAAAGGAGTTTTAAATAATCGGAATTTCTAATATATTTGGTTGGATTTGAAATGGGTTTATCATGAACGGTGTTTTAAATAACACTTGTTCTTTAACCCGATAATAAATAGAATGTGATTTGGGTTTGTCGTGGACTGTGTTTTAAATAATACCTAGTTCTTTAACCCAGTAAAAGGAGTTTTAACGAATCTGCAATTAGGTTGAAATGTGAATCTATAATCTAAATTATCAAATTTGGAAATGAGCGAGAATGGAGTGTCGCCAGTTTTGCTCCAAAGCGATAGTTAAATCGTTAATTAGATTTGAACGTGAAATGGTAATTAATTTTACCGATAACACTGTGGTGTTAGATGTGAAGTACTACCAGTTTTGCTTCATGGGATGAATAGGTTGGGATTGGGAAATAAAATAAATAATTACTTCGTTGTGGTTCGCTAATCTCGACTAATTTAGAAAACCATAATTTGGCTTGAAACGACATCTAAAGGTAGATTAAAGGATAAATTTTAAAGAATTTATCTTGGATAAAATTAATGGGAGCCTTTCCCTAAGAATGTGATTTCGTGAAGAAAAAAAGGATATTCTGAATGGGAATGAGGCGTATGTTGTGTTTGTGTTACATTTGTTTTTAATATACGCGGGTTGTTCGGAAAGTCCGGGTTTATACCCATTCTGAACAACTGATTCGACGATATGTCGAAGATGAAGATGGTGGTCGAAGACCGGAAGTCTTCACATCGTTTCGGTAATTACTGACGATCCTGATTGGGCTGTACACCCAAGAGGATGGAAATAGTTGGTGGTCGTCCAGACGTACTTAGAGATGGATGGATATGCGAGGAAAGTGCCTCCGGTTTCGTTCAGACCCAGAACGGACTTGTAAATGGATTGTGTGTCTGACATTGGATTTTATTCTGTGTTGATTGATTTCTATTAAATATATATCTATTTGGCGGCGGAGAATTTATTCTCTTGCTTAATGCCCTTCTCTGAGACGTACGAGCTTAGAGGTTATATATCGATAGATATCAATCGCATGGCATGAATTGCCTGTGTGGCACGCTGAGTTGCATGGATCAAGGCTTCTGTTGAAAAGAAAAGTCTTGTGGTTGATGATCAAAGCACAGCCTTTGTGGCAGCTTTGTGTATAACGTGAATTCGCGAGCCTCACACCTCGGTATGAGTTAAAAACGGGATACGGACCGCTGGGAGAGCACGACGTTTCTTTCTAGCTTTGGTGGTGTCAGTGACTTACCAGCCCTGACATTTATATACTTTTCACCTTTGTGGTTGTTGGAATGAGGCGCCTCGATTATAGGTCTATAAGGACCGGGAAACGTATGTTCAGGAATTGCCAATCCTCTAACGTAAGTGAGGACCGGCCCAGCCGATTCCAGGGTTGCCCAGAGTGCGTAACCCTGAGGCATTTGCTAGAGTGTCTCGAGTGCGGAGAGGAGCTTGCCCCTTGCCTCGACTCATGACGGAAATCCAATTTCCAATACGTGTAATTCGGTTTTAGTTGTAGAACTAGTATGGCGATATAGTAGATGGTAGCTATGCCACCTATGATTTATAGTTATGATTGAAATTGTTTTAACACTATACACTTATTATAGTATCAAATGATTTGTTTTAAACATACCAAGCATGTTTGGCTATTATAAGGGAAAACCCTATCCTTCGGCTTGCGTTGCATTGTGTGATGGGACCTGGGTCTTATAATAGCTTCATTTTTCGAAAAAACATTACGCTGTTTATTCTATGCACTGGTATTCTTGGGAGGAAACCCGTTCCGTGTTATACGGCGTGGTCCCTTGAATTACTATCTTTTAAAATAAAGTTTTAATAACTGTTTTAGTTCTCACACTAGTCACATGACTGACCTGGAGTTTATTGTTTTAACCTAAACTCTGGGTGCCCTTATTTTCGACACGGGCAGCTAGTAGTTTTGGTTTTGCAGATTTATATTCACAGGATCCTGGTTTGCAGCTGGAATGATATCCGGAAAGCTCTGTATCCATATATCACCTTCAGTTGTGTTTTATATTATTTTCCGCTGCTATGTAATTTATTGTAATCTCTGATATTTGTCGAATGTATAATATTCATTTATACTCTGCATATTCTTGTATCTGATGGAATTGTTGTAATAGCAATGAAATGTTCTTCCGTCTGCGTTCATTTGTGTGTTGTTCTCAAAGTATCCGCCCTTTCCTTAACGGGGAAGAAACGGGTCCTCACATTTGGTATCAGAGCTTTGGTTTACAGAGCTCGAGAACAAGACACATTAGAACCATACGAAAGAATTCATCAGATATTGGATTAGTAATATCCAATTAGAATGACTCGTTAGAGATAGGATCAGTAGTATCCTAGAACGAGTGTGAAGAGTATATTTTTCAAATGAAAACAATTTTTGTTTTGAAAATTTAAATCACTTCTACGTATTTGATTATTTATTTTGCATATGGACAATCTGATATATAAAGATTTTGCATATACGCATCATGAACGTATATTCGAAGTTTTAATATATTGGATAGATATAGAATCACACTCTAGTCGCCCGGACCTGATTCTGATGATTGACGTGTCATCATCAGTAATTATTTTCGTGTTTCGAAGGTGTGATATCTATATATTTCCATCAGTCTGGTGTGAGAACCAAAACTTATATATAGTTAGAACACATTGTTGTGAATTGGCATCAAAAACATGATTTTCTTTATATATATCAAAAAATATGAATTTGAAACATTAATTCACTAATTGATTGATGTTTGTGTTGTTTGTTTATTTAGTTGATAATTTTGAACCAATATGCCTAATTGTATCAAATATTGAACTATATTGAAAATTGGTCGCATTTGCTTGCATATACATGTACTTACATTGAACAGGTCATAGCAAGGAGGCTAGAGCCGAAGAATAAAATTTGTTTGCCCGACAAATAGGTACATGTTTACTATAATTTACTGTTTTGTTTGGGTGATGATGATTTTATGTGCCTATTGGCTAGCCGCTTGGATTTTTCTTTTTCTTTTTGAGATCAGAAGGTCTGTATGGCAATTTCAGGATTTCCCCGTGGCTCCCGGTGCAGGGGAGGTTATGGCGGAATTTTTCGAAAATTTTGGGTGTTAGCCAAATTTTTGAAAATTTGAAAATTCTCATAAACTGAAAAGTTGGAGAATGCAAGCCAGATCGAACGTAGAGTTGATTAATCAAACCACCTTCGACTTTGTTCCTTTTCGGGGACGAAAAGTTTTAAGTGGGGGAGATTGTAATAACCCGCAAATTCTGAGCCAGTTTAAAATTTTTATTTTGGCAATTTTAGCGAATTTTGAATATTTAAAATGAATTATTTTAAATAATATCGACGAGAAATTTATTTTGAATATAATTCGAACGTATATATTATATACGTCGTCGTTAGAATATAAATAATTATATATAATTATAATAGAATTGAAAATGGCGCGGCAGTTCGATAATTCGATTTCAAACTTCAATTGAATGTACCGGGTGCAAAACAATTCAGATTTTAGTGAAACCAAAAACATTAGGATCTAATTGAGAATATCTTTCCAACAAATCCGAAAAATCAAATTTTCATAGCGGGAATTAAAAGATATGTCCAGTTGAAAATTCTGAATAGTCGCTATGGAATTCAGGCCCTTAAAAATGGGAATTTTGCAAACGACCTTGGATTTCGACGAAACCACTTTTGTTGGATCCGCAGTGTCAAGTTATTGCTAGGTTTAAAATTTCATAATTTTTCGATTCAATATGTGAGCGTAGCAAAGGAAAACATGTTTGACCAATTTCAGTTGATTTTAATCGACTGGAAATTGGCCATTTTTCTAACGGTATCAGAATTCGACGAAACTAGTTTTGTTAGGACCGTATCGTCAAAACGAAGCTAGGAAACATTTTTCGGGAATTTTTAGAGTTCGTTTGTGACCCCGGTAAATTGAAATGCGCGTTAAAATTCAATATATAGTGTTATATGTTGATTTTGACGAAAACCGATCGAAACAGTCGAATCAGCCTACGATGCATATCCCATTATGTTCGGAATGGGGGTGAAACGCTATGGACGACAGGCAGTGGGCCTCGTTTTGAGGTCGTATGTAAAAGTCAACATTTTGAAATTAATAAAAAAGGGTAATAAAAGAAAAAACTCTCTTTCCTCCTCCCTTGTACTCTGGCCCCCCCTTCAATCGATTTCAGATGAAAGAAAAAAAAAACCGCTCGACCCCAGGCGATCGCCACCGCGCGCCACCACCGCTCGACCGCCACACCTCCGACGATTCCCCCCTTTCCCCTCAGCTCGGATCCCTACCATCGCACCCCCCTCGTCGTGAGAATCCGCACCCCCATACCTTTTCCACCTAAATCGAAGGCCGCCACCAACCTCGTCACCTCCTGCTCCTCCCCTCCTCCAACTCGCGCAGCACCCTCCACTCCTTCCACGTTCAAGCACGAAACCCCCAGCGTGCCCTAACTCCTCCGACCCCTCATCCTCCTCACGAGCGAACGAGACCCCATACCCCTCCTTCCAGCCATTGCTCGCAGAAATCGCCCCTTTTTCCGCTGTAAGATATTTCTTTCTTATACCTTTTATATTTATTTTATTTATTTGTGTTAAACTTTGTTTTTTTTAAACGCTATAAAGGTCTGGGAATTTAGTGAAGTTATCAAAGAAAGTTTAGATTTTTAAAATGCAAAAGAACAGATTTTTAAAATGCAAAAGATTAGATTTTTATTTTTGAAAAGGCGATATTTTTATATTATAGAAAGATTAAAAATATGATTTTTATATTTTTAAAGTATTAAAAATAAGATTTTTATATTTTTAAAGTATTAAAAATATAGTCTTTACTACATAGATGATGTAAAAATATGATTTTTGGTTATGTAGAAAAGTAAAAATATAATTTTTACATGATAGGAATATTAGGAATATCATCTTTGTGTGTGTAGAAAAATAAAAAATCTGATTTTTATTTTATATACGTTGAAATAAAGTGGTGATTTTTATAATGATGAAATCTATATTTTTGAAAAGACGACATCTATATTTTTGAAAAGGCGAAATCTATATTTTTGAAAAGGCGAAATCTATATTTTTGAAAAGGCGACATCTATATTTTTGAAAGGCGAAATCTATATTTTTGAAAAGGCGAAATCTATATTTTTGAAAAGGCGAAATCTATATTTTTGAAAAGGCGAAGTCTTTATATGAAGAATAGCGGGATAAAAATAGAATTTTTATCTATATAACATCGTTATAAAAATAGAATTTTTATCTATTTGGTAGCAAAGTAAAAATTCGATTTTTATATATTGCATAGTATAATAAAAATTTGATTTTTATATATTGAATAGTATAATATAATTTTGATTTTTATATATTGAATAGTATAATAAAAATTTGATATTTATATATTGTATAGTATAATAAAAATTCGATTTTTATATATTGAATAGCGAAGTAAAAATTCGATTTTTACATATGTAGTGGCAACAGCAACGAAGATGATAAAAATGCGATAACGATGAAGATTTCTATCAAAGAAGAGTCAAGATGATTGGATAGCTATTGGTGAGAATTTCCCACCTTTCAATTTCATTTTCTAGTTATATATATATAATAGGATGCAGACGGTGCTTAGTAGCACCCGACACAATCGTCCACAGACCATGGACTTGTTTGTTTGGTTGCATAGATTAGTTAGATGATTTGATTTGAATTTAGTTGTTTGGTGATTTTGATTGATGTGTGAATGGCGTGGGCCTTCACTAGACCGGGGATAAGGCTAGGCCTCGTCCCGTTTCTAGTATCGTGCCGTGATGCCGCCGAAATTTTCTAAAATAAGTTAGAAAAATAAAAATATCATTTTTATTTTGTAAATGAACTGAATAAAAATTCATGTGTTAACATAAATTATTTTATCGTTAAAAATATAATTTTTAACGTGAATGTGAATAAATAAATATTCATTTACAAACCGGACGGTTTGTTTATGTACACCTATTTGAAGGACATTGATTGGGTCGATAAATTGTACACATCGCTCAACTGCACAAATAAAATCTGTGTTTGATTGTTTGAAACCCCATACGGGTATTGGGATGAAATTTGAAGTTCACTCATCCTGATTGATTAAATATGTCGATCGATTGATTGACATGCTGTTATAAGCGTTAAACATCTATATTTGATGCTTATACAGTGTAGTGCACTTTGGTTGATGGTTGATCATTTTCAATGCTATTATATACGTGTGATGTATGAAAATCCATATAATTAATTTTATATGGTGATAGATTGGGCCTCATTCCAATTTAGAAGATAAAGAATAATATACAATAAAGGTGCATGTGTTGACTGTACTCATCCGTTGAGATTAGTCATGTGTTGAACGAAATATTTTAAACAATAAAATTTACATCTTTATCATATATAGAATTAGAAATCAACTGGAAAATAGATGAGATGAGTGGTCTCCTGGATATTAATCTGATGTTGGTTTCAGCCTTCGGGGTTAATATTCAGGAAATCGTTCTCTCACTAAATTACGGTTGGAGTCTGATTCAATATCAAACGATAGATACCTTAATTTTTATAAAATATATTAAATAACAAAAATAGTCACACGTGGACAGTACTCATTCGTTGAGATTAGTCGTGCATTGACAAAAATAAATATTCATTTGTTGAATGGAATATTTGAAAATAGAAATATATAAAGCCGTGTTGATTAGAAATGCGCCATTTTGACGCGAACGATATTTATATCGATTATATTCGTTTTTAAATTTGATTTGAATTGAATTTGAGCAGAATAGGAAATGAATTCGAATTGAATATAAAACGAATTTGATTTCAATTGAATATAAAACGAATTTGATTTCAATTGAATATAAAACGAATTTGATTTAAATTGAATAGAAAGCGAAAATGAATTTAAATTGAATAGAAAACGAAAATGAATTCGAATTGAATAGAAAACGAAAATGAATTCGAATTGAATAGAAAACGAAAATGAATTAAAATCAAATAGAAAATGAATTGAATTCAAATCGAATAGAAAATGAATTGAATTCAAATCGAATAGAAAATGAATTGAATTCAAATCGAATAGAAAATGAATTGAATTCAAATCGAATAGAAAATGAATTGAATTCAAATCGAATAGAAAATGAATTGAATTCAAATCGAATAGAAAATGAATTGAATTCAAATCGAATAGAAAATGAATTGAATTCAAATTGAATAGAAATGAATTTTAAAATGAATTTATGAGGAAAGATTCAATTTTGATTTAAATTGAGATGGAAGTTGAGATTGTTTTTGAAACGGATTCAAAACGATTTATAAAATTCGTTTTAAATAGTAATCGACGAAATATATAATATATATATATTATATATATATATATAACGGCCTGAATAGAACGTGCCGCGCCGCGGCAGTTCGTGAATTTCGACCATTTATTTCAAACGGACATTACGGGAGATCCGACCGTCGGATTCTCCTAAATCCGGAACCGTTGGGTTTATATCGAAAAGAGATTTCTAACGAATATTTGAAATTTGAAATCTAACGGTTGGATTTGGAGATACGTCCAAATCAATTTCGAAAAAGGTCGTTGTAAGTGCAATTCGATGGCCGTTGTTGGAAATCGACTGTACGGGCCTTGATAAAATTATTAAAAATAGTAATAATTTGTGTAAAATCATAAGAAATGATTTGGGAAAAATTGGGGTGAAAAACTCCATATTTGAAAAGATAAAAATAGATTTTTATCGAAATGAACTAGTTTTGAACTAAATTTAAAACCTAATTATTTTTAAATAAATAAATTAGATTTAAAAAGGGGTTTTAAATAATCAGAATTTCTAATATATTTGGTTGGATTTGAAATGGGTTTATCGTGAACGGTGTTTTAAATAACACTAGTTCTTTAACCTGATAATAAATATAATGTGATTTGGGTTTGTCGTGGACTGTGTTTTAAATAATACCTAGTTCTTTAACCCAGTAAAAGGAGTTTTAACGAATCTGCAATTAGGTTGAAATGTGAATCTATAATCTAAATTATCAAATTTAGAAATGAGCAAGAATGGAGTATCGCCAGTTTTGCTCCAAAGCAATAGTTAAATCGTTAATTAGATTTGAACGTGAAATGGTAATTAATTTTACCGATAACACTGTGGTGTTAGATGTGAAGTAATACCAGTTTTGCTTCATGGGATGAATAGGTTGGGATTGGGAAATAAAATAAATAATTACTTCGTTGTGGTTCGCTAATCTCGACTAATTTAGAAAACCATAATTTGGTTTGAAACGACATCCAAAGGTAGATTAAAGGATAAATTTTAAAGAATTTATCTTGGATAAAATTAATGAGCCTTTCCCTAAGAATGTGATTTCGTGAAAGAAAAAAAGGATATTCTGAATGGGAATGAGGCGTATGTTGTGTTTGTGTTACATTTGTTTTTATTATATGCGGGTTGTTCGGAAAGTCAGGGCTTATACCCATTCTGAATAACCGATTCGACGATATGTCGAAGATGAAGACGGTGGTCGAAGACCGGAAGTCTTCACATCGTTTGGATAATTACTAACGATCCTGATTGGGCTGTACACCCAAGAGGATGGAAATAGTTGGTGGTCGTCCAGACGTACTAGGAGATGGATGGATATGCGAGGGAAGTGCCTCCGGTTTCGTTCAAACCCAGAACGGACTTGTAAATGGATTGTGTGTCTGACATTGGATTTTATTCTGTGTTGATTGATTTCTATTAAATATATATCTGTTTGGCGGCGGAGAATTTATTCTCTTGCTTAACGCCCTTCTCTGAGACGTACGAGCTTAGAGGTTATATATCGATACATATCAATGGCATGGCATGAATTGCCTATGTGGCACGCTGAGTTGAATGGATCAAGGCTTCTATTGAAAAGCAAAGTCTTGTGGTTGATGATCAAAGCACAGCCTTTGTGGCAGCTTTGTGTATAACGTGAATTCGCGAGCCTCACTCCTCGGTATGAGTTAAAACGGGATACGGACCGCTGGGAGAGCACGACGTTTCTTTCTAGCTTTGGTGGTGTCAGTGACTTACCAGCCCTGACATTTATATACTTTTCACCTTTGTGGTTGTTGGAATGAGGCACCTCGATTATAGGTCTGTAAGGACCGGGAAACGTGTGTTCAGGAATTGCCAATCCTCTAACGTAAGTGAGGACCGGCCCAGCCGATTCCAGGGTTGCCCAGAGTGCGTAACCCTGAGGCATTTGCTAGAGTGTCTCGAACGCGGAGAGGAGCTTGCCCCTTGCCTCGACTCATGACGAAAATCCAATTTCCAATACTTGTAATTCAGTTTTAATTGTAGAACTAGTATGGCGACATAGTAGATGGTAGCTATGCCACCTATGATTTATAGTTATGATTGAAATTGTTTTGACACTATACACTTATTATAGTATCAAATGATTTGTTTTAAACGTATCAAGCATGTTTGGCTATTATAAGGGAAAACCCTATCCTCCGGCTTGCGTTGCATTGTGTGATGGGACCTGGGTCTTATAATAGCTTCATTTTTCGAAAAAACATTGCGTTGTTTATTCTATGCACTGGTATTCTTGGGAGGAAACCCGTTCCGTGTTATATGGCGTGGTCCCTTGAATTACTATCTTTTAAAATAAAGTTTTAATAACTGTTTTAGTTCTCACACCAGTCACATGACTGACCTGGAGTTTATTGTTTTAACCTAAACTCTGGGTGCCCTTATTTTTGACACGGGCAGCTAGTAGTTTTGGTTTTGCAGATTTATATTCACAGGATCCTGGTTTGCAGCTGGAATGATATCCGGAAAGCTCTGTATCCGTATATCACCTTCAGTTGTGTTTTATATTATTTTCCGCTGCTATGTAATTTATTGTAATCTCTGATATTTGTCGAATGTATAATATTCATTTATACTCTGCATATTCTTGTATCTGATGGAATTGTTGTAATAGCAATGAAATGTTCTTCCGTCTGCGTTCATTTGTGTGTTGTTCTCAAAGTATCCGCCCTTTCCTTAACGGGGAAGAAACGGGTCCTCACATAGGCGTTAAGCAAGAGAATAAGTTCTCCGCCGCCAAATTGATATATATTTTATAGAGATCAATCAACACAGAATAAAATCCAATGTCAGACAGACATCCATTTACAAGTTTGTTCTGGGTCTGAACGAAACTGGAGCCACCTTATTCCTCGTCCCATATGTCCAGTATAAGAGTGAGGTCCTCGCATATCCGGTTGATCTCCAAGTATGTCTGGATGATCACCACTTATTACCTTGTCTTGGGTGTACAGCCCAATCAAGACATCGGTAATCATCCAAACGATGTGAAGACCTCCGGTCTTCAACCATCGTCTTCATCATCGACTTATCATCGAATCAGTTATTCAGAATGGGTATAAACCCGACCTTTTCGAATAACTCGCGTATATTATAAACAAGTGCTATAAAACACAACATATGCCTCATTCCAATTCTTAATATTCTTTTATTTAAATATTCATATCCTTTGGGAAAGGTTCCCATTAATTTTATCAACGATAAATTCTTTAAATTTATTCTTTAATCTTCCATTGGACATCAACTCAAACCAAATTAAGGTTTATCCAAACTAGTCGGGATTAACGCACCTTACCAATATAATCATCTCTTTTATTTCCCAATCCCAACATATTCATCCCATGGAGCAAAACTGGTAATACTCCATATCTAACACCACAGTGTTATCGGTAAATTCTTTTACCATTTCACGTTCAAATCCAATTAAAGATTTAACTATCGCTTGGAGTAAAACTGGCGGTACTCCATATCTCGATCATTTCCCAAATTTGATAATTTAAATTATAAATTCACATTTCAATCTAATTAAAGATTCATTAAAACTCCACTTAGTTTTAATCTTCCCAAAAATCAATATTAATGATTATTTAACTTTGGAAACACAAACATGTCTCATCGACAATCTACACCGTACTATTGATTTCTGCCGATATATAACCTCTAAGCTCGTTTGTCTTAGAGAAGGGTGTCAAGCAAGAGAATAAATTCTCCGCCACCAAACAGATATATGTTTAGTAGAGATCAACCATACAGTTTGAAACAATGTTAGACATGTAATCCTGTCTTTAGCTAGGTTAAAGAACTAATGTCATTTAAAACACAGTTCACGATAAACCCAAATCACATTCCATTGATTATGAAATCTCCATGGAAAAACAAATCAATATATAATCGATATCAATTTCCATGTCAGACCAATAATATAAATGGAATAACGACAAAGCCGTTTAAATTCCATATATATTAACAGTCTTCCTCCATAGAAGCTCACTTCGAAAAATCAATATATAATCTATATCAATTTCCATGTCAGACCAATAATATAAATGGAATAACGACAAAGCCTTTTAAATTCCATATATATTAACAGTCTTCCTCCATAGAAGCTCACTTCGATTATTATCAAATCGGATTCCATTCAACTCCAATTTAATATATTAAATTGGAAAACTTTACTTTGGAAAATTCTCGTCAAAACTTAATAAAAAGATTTATAAATTCCAAATCACATTTCACTGTAAATCGGGTTAAAGAACGAATGACGTTTAAAACACAATTCACAATAAACCCAATTCACATTCCATTTTATTCCAATTAAATGTTAATTAACTAGAAACACTAATAATCTTAATTAAAAGATTTATTCTTTTCACATGAGGTTTAAGAACAGTGTTATTCGAAACACCATTCATGACAAACCAAAAATCTCATTTGATATTAAATACAAGGCTCTGAATAGAAATTATATCGGCTTATATTCAACATCAAATTCTAAAATCAACAAATATCGTATTGGGAATAACGATATATATATCTTCCAAATTTCTCCACAATATCCGTATAATCACGGAATCCAAATTCGAAATATTCCGAAGATAATTTCGATTCAAATCCACTCCAATTCATATATTGGAAATTCTGGTTATTTTTGAAACCATTTCAAATCCAATTTATTTATTTAAAAATATTGGATTATAATTCTAGTTCATAACTAAATCATTTTGATATAAATATATTTTTATCTTTACAATGGTGGAATTTTTCACCCAAATTCTTTCCAAATCATTTATTATGATTTTACACAAATTATTGATATTTTTAATAATTTTATCAAGGCCCGTACGGTCGATTTCCATAAACTGTCATCGAACTGCACTTACAGCGACCTTTTCCAGTTTTGATTTGGACATAATATCAAGTCCAACCATTAGATTTCAATTTCCTTATGTTTGTTGTAAATCTCTTTTCGATGCGAACCCAACGGTTCCAGTTTTAGGAGAATCCGACGGTCGGATCTCCCATAATGTCATTTCGAAGTCAACGGTCAAAATTCGCAAACTACCACGGTGCGACGCGTTCTATTCAGGCCATTAAATATATATAATATATATATTATATATATTTCATCGATTTCCATTTAAAACATATTTTATAAATCGTTTTAAATTCGTTTTAAAACGATTTCAACTTCATATTCAATTTCGAATCAAAATTGAATATTTCATATCATTAATATGTAAATGATAATATTTTTAAAACGTTAGATTTTGAAATCACTTCCTTTTTTATATTCATTATAAAAATCAATAAAATCGATATAAATATCGTTCACGTCAAAATGGCGTAAATTTAGTCAACATGGTTTTATATATTTAAATATTTTCGTGTCCATTCCTAGGCGGACATCAAAATCATATTTTGATCCATTATTAAATATTATTTTAAAATATTAGTTATTTTAAAATCTTCATTATTCGCCATTTTAAAATATTTTTTAATTTAAAATATTTGTTAATTTAAAATATTTGTTCTTTCCGAATTGGAATTAGACACAATAAATTACCATATAATTTCAATTATATGGATTTCATACACACATGTACACAACCATAATCAAATATAATCAACCATCATCCAGAGTGCATTAAACAACTGCATAAGCGTTAATAATTAACGCTTATAACAACCTGTCAACCAATCCATTGACATACAACTAATTATTGGGATTAGTGTATGTCCAATATCATCCCAATACCCGTGTGGGGTTTTCAAACAACAAACACTGATTATTATTTGTGCAGTTGGGCGATGTGTAAAATATATCGTCCCAATCCATATTAGTCAAATATGTGTACATAAACAAATCGTCCGATTTGTAAATGAATATTTATTTTATTCATATACATGTTAAAAATTATATTTTTAACTATAAAATATTTATTTCAACTCATGAATAATTTATACAGTTGATTTATACAATAAAAATGATATTTTTATTGTTCTAAATTTTTAGAAAATTTCGGCAGCATAACGGCACGATACTAGAACCGGAATAAGGTCTAGCCTTATCCCTCGCCTAATAATGACTCGTGCCATATACAAACCAAATTCTAATCAACTCATTTCATTTTCCAAACCAAATTCAAACAAATAAACCAATCAACCAACCATCCAAACAAACATGGTTTCAAACAATGGTGTCGGGTGCTACTAAGCACCATCTGCATCCTAGTGTATATATTTAACTAGAAAATAAATTAAAGTGAGAAGTTCACACATTTGGGATCCACTCCTCCAGTTTTATTTCTGAATTTCTGAATCGTTTGGATTTGTCCGAAATTCCAACGCAGTCCTTTCCACGCTGTTCATAATAAAAATCACATTTTTAATATGATGCTTATATATTAAAAATCATATTTTTATCGCTTTAGTCAAATAAATAAAAATCATATTTTTATCGCTTCATTCAAATAAATAAAAATCATATTTTTATCGCTTCATTCAAATAAATAAAAATCATGTTTTTATCGCAACTTATATAAAAATTATATTTTTATATTCTCTATTATATAAAATTATAATCTTTTCATATTTAAAAATATAATCTTTTCTTATTTAAAAATATAATCTTTTCATATTTAAAAATATTATCTTTTCATATTTAAAAATATAATCTTTCATATTTAAAAATATAATCTTTTTAAACAAAATAGAAATCAAATCTTTAATAGCTTCAAAATCATATTTTTATTAACCTAAAAATCCAAGAAATTAAATTGAAAAAACTTATATTTTAGGGTTTGGATCGCCGGGGAGTAGGGGGGAGGCGTCGTTGGTCGGCACTGGGTGGCGGGGTGGTCTAGCAGGGTGGCGGCGGTTTATTTAGGGTTTTGGTGAAGGGGGTCTAGCGTTCAAGAGGGAAGAGGAGAGAGGAGCAATGGGCGCGAGAGGAGGGAGGAGGGCTAGTGGGCGCGCCACCATCGACGGCGGTAGAGAGGGTTCACGGCGGCGTGCAGCGGCCTGGAGGCGTCGTCCTCAATCAATCTCGTCAGAGCTTTTTTCTTTTTATTTTTTGATTTGAGAAAACGAATAGGGAGGGGGGTATATGTGTAAAATATATATATTATATTATATATATTTTTCTTTAATTACCTAAAATTGTTAACTTTTCATTCGAACTACAAACGAGACCCAACGACTGTCGCCCTTAGTTAATTACCCACATTCCGAACACAATGGGATATATTTCATAACCCATTTCGGCTGCTATGATCAGTATCCTCTAAATTTAAAATATAAATCGTTATATTTTAAATTCAGATGCACATTTTAATTTATCGGGGCCACATACTAACTCCAAAAATTCCCGAAAAATAAATCTAGCTATGTTTCGACAATACGATCCTAACAAAACTAGTTTCGTCAAATTTAGAGATCGTTTGAAAAACGGTCATTTTCCAGTCGATTAAATTTAAATTGAATTGACCAAACACGTTTAAATCCACCACGCTCACATATTTGTTCCAAAAATTATGGAAATTGGAATCTTGCTATAATTTGAGATTCCGGATCCAACAAAAGTGGTCTTGTCAAAAACGGAGGTCGTTTGAAAAATCGTTATTTTTAATGGCTATGTATTATATAAATTCCATAGCGACTATTCTGAATTTTCAACTGGACATAACTTTTTATTCCCGCTATGAAATCTGGATTTTTCACATTTGTTGGAAAGATATTTTCAAACAGATTCAAATATTTCAGGTTTTACTAAAATTAGATTTATTTTGAACCCTGTACATTAATTTGAAATTTGAAATCTAATTTTCAAACTACCGCGCCATTTCCAAATCCTTTAATAATAAAAATAAATATTTATATTCTAATTTCGATTTAAATAAATTTATACGTTCTAATTTTATTTAAAATAAATTTCTAGTCGTTATTATTTAAAATAAATCATTTTAAATTTTCAAAATTCATTAAAATGGCCAAAATAAAAAAATTTAATTGGTTTTGATTTTCCAGGTAGTTACATACATCCTATTGGTTTAAAATCAGGAAATAAATCTACTATTTTCCATGTTTTATTACCCATAATAGAATCCATTTCATCATTTATGCCTTCTTCCCAAAATGATGAATCCTGAGATTTCATTGCTTCATTATATGTTAAAGGATCAGATTCTATGTTTGTAGATATCATTAATTGATGCTCTGCATTATTTCTAGATCCTTCAACAAAATATACGATGAAGTCTGGTCCAAAAGAATTTTCTATCCTTCATTGTTTACTTCTCTTAAGAGAATCACCATTTTTTTTTCGATATTTCCATCACTGTTATCTACAGGTTCAATAGCTGGTTCATTAATGTCCACCACTTCATTAGTAGTTGTATTGACCTCCATCGTTTCATGAATCGGTTTATTTTGAATAGATGTGAATCTATTCTCATAAAACACTGCATCCCTTGATTCTATTACTATATTTACTTCAATAGAGCTATTAGGTTGTACTATTAGAAACATATATCCTTTGCTATGTTGATCATAGCCTAAGAATATGCACTCGATAGCCTTTTGTCCCAATTTACTTATTTTTGGTTCAGGCAATTGGACTACATCCCCAAACTCGATAATAATCAAGATTTAATTTTCTTTTCTTCCAAAGTTCATACGCAGTAATTTTACTTTTCTTATGAGGTATTCTATTCAGAATATAACATGTGGTAAGTAGAGCTTCTCCCTAGAAACTAATATTCAGTCCAGAATTACACAACATTGCATTTACCATTTCGGTAAGGGTTCTATTTTTCCTTTCAGCCACTCCATTTTGTTGTGGAGTATAAGCAATAGATGTTTCATGTATAATTCCTACTGATTCATGATATTCAGCAAATTGATATTTGCCTCCCCTATCAGATCAAAGTGTTTTTATTTTACCATCACACTGGTTTTCTACTTCAGTTTTATAAGACGTAAATGAATTAAACACTTCACTTTTAGGATGCATAAGATAAACATAACAATATTTTGAATAATCATCTATGAATGTGACAAAATTTTCTTTCCACCACAATTAGGAGTACTATGAATATCACATACATCACTATGAATAAGTTGTAACAATTTTGTTGCACTTTCCGCTTTAATAGGAAATGGTTTTCTAGTTATCTTAGTTAATGAACATATCCTACACTTCTCTAGTATACCATTTTGGTGTTTGGGATTCAGATTCAATGATTAACAGTTTCATCTTCAGTTTTCGCTGGTTTTGGCGTAGTTAGAACATATACCACTTTCATTCCAGCCAATAAAAAATGCATCTTTTTCTTCCATCATAGAAAGTTAACACCATCAACCCTCTCCAATTTTGTAAAATCAGCGGCGAATTCCTTAAGACTGTGAGAAGCCATTGCCGAAATACTATATAAGATCGTTGGACTAAAATTTCGTTGCTGATTCTTCTTGGATACAATCTCCGAGGCATGATGTGCTGAATGCTATCCTAAAATAGTATTTGCCCTCTTATATTGTGTGCAAGAGTAATAGCAAATGTGTTTGAAGACAGATATATTAAATATCTTTAATAGGCGTGTTTGCACAATCACGACGATTCACTATCGTAGATTAGAACGTTGCAGTGACAAGATAATTGAATTATAGCCTGTAGAACTATATCTCAATTGCTTTATATTTTTAGAAAATGGTAGAGAATTATAAAAAGAAGAAGATGTAGCAAAGAAAAATGGAGTGATTCAAAAATGGAGTGTAGTCCAGTTTTTATAGCAATGAGAAGATACAGTTGCTTCTGTTCGAAGAAATGGTTGCAACTCTTTGAACAATAGTATCCATTTCTTTTCAGAAAAGGCCCACTTATTCCGACCAGTCGATTGGTCTGTATACTACTAATCGACTGTTATGTGTTTCAGATAATTTTTTTAACAGTCGCGGCTGTTTGAAATCAAACGAACCCTATTGGTTTACACTTGACTAGTTGACTGGTCTGTATAGAACCAGTCGACTGGTAATGTTAAAACCTTGCAACAGTTGACTTGTGCAAACAACACCGATCGACTGGTAGCGACTTCAATTCCTGGGGGCAAACCAAAATGGTCTGCTGCCCAGTAAGCTCATCTTTTAAACTTTTAAATATTAATGTTCATTAGCCAATGTCATGTTCCTGCCTTATCTCTCCCTTCCTCTTTCTTTTGATATGGTATATCATGCCTTTATATGTATAGTGGAATGCCCAGCTATATTCCATGATGTGGGACAAATAATATTTTCCCTTTTGTTCTTTCCTTCTTCCATTTATTTCAAATTTCCTCTAACAATCCTCCACCAAATTTTAAATAAATTCCTCTTGTCATTTTATGCAGGAAAATTTGTGCATAAGCATAGATGTCTATACAGACTAGAATCTATACATAGTGAAAACCCATCAAAGCATATCAGGATGGAGTAGTTGACTAAGCATCGAACCATCGATTGTGACGGCCCGCCCCACACCAACCGACATTTACTCCAAAGGTGCGTTGTACACATGTCCAGTCAGGACGGGTCCTCAGAAGGAAAGGGAAGAAGGAAATGAACTAATCAAGGAACCTGTAGAATGTCTCACGGCGCATGGAACAAAATATAATAACAACATACTTGACATAAAACAGGTGAGACAGTGCATAAGTTGAAAATAAACTAACATAGCAGCAGAAAATCCAAGTACAACCTATGATCCAAAGTTAACATTATTACAACTTTTCAAACTGTCTCAAAAAGCAAAAGCAAGATAAAGGAGGCACACTACTAATGCCCAAGTAGCGACCACCAACGACACAGGGAGAATATCTATATATTATACGTGGAAGCCTCCTGCTCGCCTCCGAATCAACTACTCGCGCATCACCAGCTAACCTGTCTCTAGTCTGCTCGTGTGAGCACCCAGAGTAATAAGAAGAGACATAAAAGTCTGGGTCAGACATAAAGCCTAGTATGAGCGATAAGCATCAAAACAGAATAATAACAGGTATAATCCAATCATACCTGAACCTGGACCTGCAACCAAAGAGTTAGAACTACATACCGTACAATACTCTAAGGTGTCACTAACATACTGTGTAAGAGATACGGGGGTGGGGATGTGCATGTCATAGTGGTGTCAAACAATCAAGCATAGCAATCATCCTCACATCCCTCACTCGGTGCGTAAAGCATATGATATCCACTACCTTGGTCACTTAATACTTTGGGCCATGACGGTATCCAATCCCGTGTAACTATCACTACAAGCCCACCATCCATCTCTCAGTGGTGAACCAAAGTTATGAATACCGACAACCCCTTTGCACATGTCCCGCAGCAAAGCCCAATCACGAAGTGAACTAATTGTTTCCCAACTGGATCCTGAGCTCTAACTTCCATTTGGACTACCTTTGCATCTCGGGTTATTGGTCAATACTGGGTCGGGTCGGATTCCCCTTCAAGCTATCGGTTCGTGTCGGGTTCACTACGTTCCGTCAGTTCATGGTCCTCCTCTGGTAGGGTTCGGTTCGGGTCCACTCCATCACGTTGGTTCGGGTCGGGTGTCCCACTTCGGGTCGGGTCGGGTGTCGTCTCCCATCCAGTTCGTGCTCCCGCTCCGATCAACTCCCTCGCCCTTCATTTGTTCCGATCCGATCCTCCTCCTTTAGCCGTTCCGATCCCCCTCCTTTATCCGATCCGATCCCAATATTGCTAGCATGGCCTTCCTTTTTGCCAGATTTCTCAAGTGTCAAGTTCCGATCCGATCGAATCCCTTGCCCAGTTCACTTATCCGATCTGAGCCACCATATCCAATCCGATCCGAAAACCTGCACTGTTTCCTGAAACTTTTCCAACAAATGTTTACACCATTCGACGACGTTTTCGACCATTCAAACTATTGAAATCAACCACAAAGCATATCATACAGTCATAGCAACATGCATAATCAACCACAAACATCAAAACATCGATATGATAGGTTAAAAAGGATCAAACATACCCAAAACCCATATTTTCCCATAAGCATGTTTAGGTAAAACTAATGATAGGATTAGCAAAACTTAACTAAACTAACCCAAATTCATACCAGAGGTCTATAACATCATTTAAGAATTTATGAACATTTTTCCCGAATTTTATCATGTTTAAATTCGCTAATTAACACTAATTACCCTTAATTAGCCATAATTAGTGAGGAACTATGCAAATCACTCACCTTAGCCACAAATAAACTAAGATCTGAAATAAATCTCTGATTTGATGCAAATCCCAATGCTAAACAGCAGCTCCAATGTTGATTTGGTGTAGATCTTTGTAACACCCCACACCCGCTAAGGTCACTCACTAAGGGAATGCCTTAACTTCGATGGAGTATTTTAAGTGAATATAGAACAGAAAAATTACAACAAGACAGATATAAGTAATACTTGAAATTTAAAACATCATTTCATTGCAGCAGAAGGTAAACATGTTTGGTTACAAACCAAAAACCAACAAGAGTCAAGTACAAAATATCCATCTCGATAAAAACATAAGTACATAATCCCACTACATACTAATAGCCATAATAGAAAAGATAAGCTGAGCTTTACATCAACGGTCCAAGCTTCAAAAGATAGATAAAGCAATCTGATCAAAGCCCACTAGTGCTAGGCCCAACCTGAGGACCTGAGGGAGGAGGGAGATAAAAACAACGGGGTCAGACATAAGTCTGAGCGAGTCCTATAACTTTAACAATACAATCATTAAAGTAATTAGGGTATGATATAAACTTGGTACGGTAACGACTGGGGATAAATGACTACACTAAGCAGCCAACTAGACATAGGAAGAACTAAGATATCGGTAAAGACGCATCTACCCACCCAAGGGTAATTACTATGCTGCACCACACCAGTCATTCCCAACTTAAAGGTTGATCCCACCCAAGGACTTAGAAAATTTAACTAGTAGTTTCGTGTACCCCTAGCTGACCACATAGGTGCCATCTGCCCCTATCTCCACTAGGTGTACCCACTACTCCCCAAGCGATCGGCTCCCTAACGTAGATACCCGTGCTGGCCCCACAGTGGGGTGTATCAATCCCCAAAGTGGCAACCCGATACAACCACCGGTGCATGGCTTATACCTACACGATGCAACAACGTCTTACCTACCAGCCCGGGCCCACACACGCATATGAAACCCGTTGGACTTGCGTTGCCACCGCTACCCCGTTTTGGCCTCTTACAGTCAAGCCCAGTACGCGTGTCCCGTCCTCGACATGGGTTGAGCCCACAAAGATACACATGGGTTACTGGTTGAAATGGGCCCCCACAAGCTACCCACCTAAGCTTGCTCCCTCTAGTGTATCCCACTTAACCCTTTAATCATGTTTAATTACATGTTTCCACTTTGGTTAAGTATTCTAATCGTATTTTCTATTGCCACCCAAGGCAACCACTAGATTTCCACATGCCACCCAAGGCACCCACTTAACCCCTCATGCCCCACTACATGCTTATCTGGTTAAGTGTTTCTTAATTGATTAAGACCGTAACCTTTGTAAAGACCTCTCACATTAGACTGTCTTTTATGGCAGCTGGATTTGCCGGTCGGGTCCGGGCAGCCTTACGCCATAACAGAGTCTAACCTTGTGTCTTTACACTTGTCACGTATTTAGTTTATGCCTAAGACCTCTCACATTGTGCCAATCATTTGTAGCCGCTGGATTTGCCGGTCGGGTCCGGGCAGTCTTATGCTACAAAAGGGTCCAACCTCGTGTCTTAGTCGATTAATTACACCTAATTAATCACCCCCATATTTTGAATTAATTTTCCCTAATTAATTCCAATTTAATGATGTACATAATTGACTCAATTATGTCCATCCACTTATGGTATGCAACATCATACCAATTTCACCACAATTTTGTTAACATGAGTATTAACCCCATCGTTCCCGACGTAATACGCTAACATGGCATACTTAAAAGGGAAGATTCATCACAAATACAATGGGTTCAACTTAGCATAACAATAGCATCAACATGGGTTTTAAAGGTGTCAACTTGCATATATGACCATAGCATCAAACCCAACTAGCATAAATAATCCACCAAAACTTGCATGAATCACATATGTCACAAAGAGGGTAACTTGCATAGATGTTCATGTCATAGACCTATCATAAAGGGATAAACTTGCATACATGTCATAGGTCTAAAAAGGGATGAACTTGCATATGTTACTCATATCATAAAAAGGGGTAAACATGCATATATATGCATGACATACAAAGGGGTAAACTTGTATATGTATGCATATCATACAAAGGTGTAAACTTGCATATGTTACTTGCATATAATCAAACACCAAACTGCCATAACATGTCATATATGAACTTGCATATAATCAAACACCAAACTTGCATAACATGTCATATATGAACTTGCATATAATCAAACACCAAACTTGTATAACATGGTGTCATAATGGATCAATGTTTATCATAGTGATTTGCATAACTAGCATCATGAACATATAGCATAAAACTTGCATAACTAGCATCATGGACATATAGCATAAAACTTGCATAACTAACATCATGAGCACATAGCATATGATAACATAACTTGCATTGATCCACATTCATAACCATAACCTCATTACATCCTATCATAATTAGTTTAGCAATTGCTTGCTAAAGGCATAGAAACTCACAACTTGTTGATTAGCACTCCTATGAAGAAGATTAAGTTGCTAGAGTTGATTAGAAGTTGATTTGAGAAGCTATCTTCCTTTCTAATTTGTGGAGGCTCCTTCTAAGTTGCATTTTGACGGCATGATGACGTTGTATCTATTTTTAGTATGGATTAGGGTAGTCTTAGGGTGTATTTATAGATTTAGGATGTAGTTTAGGCCCTTAGATTAACCCTAGTTTAGATCTAAACCATCAAAAATTGTCACAGGTCAGCAGAACAGACCAGAGAACCAAAACAAGTGCACCAGGCTAGCCAGGGTCAAACCAGAAAGCTGTGCAGGTTTCTGGCTCGACACGGGTGCACTTCCCAAGTGCGCCAGTGTATTTTTGTGCTGGCGCACTTCACAAGTGCGCCAGTGCATTCTGGCTTGTTTTCGGTTTTTCTGCCTAACTTCGTTCGTCCATATCTTCTTCATACGGATTCCGATTTTCGAAAACTCGGACTCTATTTCGCGTATTTTTCCGAGACGAACGCAATGGCGCAACACGTTTCCCCTAATTCCCACATCTGGGATTAGTTATTCTTTAATTTGTGGATGTTAATATTAACTGAAATTCGGGGTGTTACAATCTTCCTCGATTTGATGTTGCTAAGCTTAATCCTTGATCAAAAGATGATTTGGAGGTGATTTAGAGGTTGGAGGCCATTTTTAGGGTTTCTTGGAGATAAGTGGAGGCTAGAAAACTGAAATGGAATGATTCTCTACCCCTTTTAAGCCTCCCCATAACCCTAATCCCGAAATGGGTTATGGGCCCATTCACTAATCACCCTATTTGGCCCGGTTAAGCAGTTTTTCACCTTCCAAACCTTATTTCAGCCATATCTCCCAAACGGTAAGTCCATTTTTCACATGTGACCACTTTACGGAAAGTTAAACCATCAAACGAATCTAATGGAAGTGGTTTTAGGTCAAAATTCCTTTCCAATCAAAAGTTATGGCCAAAACAAGATTAGCTAGGGGAAAAACAGTCATTTAAAAATCGGCAAAAATCATGAATATGGGAAATGACCCCAATAGTCGTTTCCCAAAGTCACATGACCATACGACTTCGTATAAGAAATAAATAAATATTCTACGTTCCTTCGATGCGTAGAATGCGGGTTGTTACATCGATCCTATATGATATACTGGATGTGATTATCACACACTCATTTTCATATTTTCCAGATAGTATGTATGCTCGACCTGTGGATTGGCCTTAAATTAGTATCTTCTTACATGAATTGCCTTTAGAGATCAAGCCAAAATCTCGTAGAAGGCGGCACCACCTTCGTTACACTCATATAGGTAAGTTTATCAGAAGTGCCTTATAACACATACCTCAACAATATATCTGTTATAAACCTATTAAGTTCTAAGTAGAACATCCTCCCTTTGTCATTATAAGTACCAAGCACTTTTCCTTGGAATGTATGATAATAATTAGTTTTTCAGACTAAATATTATAGTGCTTCCAACCGCAAACACATGAAGTACTTTTGCTCTTTGAACTCAAGATAACAAATTTCTTTATTTTGTTGAGTTGAGTTTCTTTCATTGGAGATTGTATTGTATTGGCTTTAAACCTATGCCTTGTGATGTTTTTATCGTTAAGTTCCTTGCAAGTCCTTTAGTAAATGGATCTTCGGAATTCTGGCTAAATCTCACAAGATCTATGGTAATTACCCTTTCAGTGAGCATTTACTAACCAAACTATGCCTTAGACCAGTATGTCTAGATCTACCATTATAAACTTGGTTATATGCTTGTAACAATGTAGATTGACTATCACAATGCACAGATATTGGTAGCATAGGTTTTGGCCACGCAGGAATTTCTAATAGTAAATTCCTAAACCATTCCGCTTCTTTACTACTAGAAGCCAGTGCTATAATCTCAGTATCCATGGTTGAATCAACGATACATGTTTGTATCTTTGAGGCCCAGGATATTGCTCCCCCACCAAGAGTGAATATCCATCAACTAGTTGATTTATTATCTTCACTTCCAGTGTTCCAACTAGCATCTGTGTATCCTTCTATTACACTCGGATAACCATTGTAATATATACCATAATTTATGGTACCTTTAAAATACTTCAAAATTTATGTGTTGGAATCCAATGGATTTTACTAGGGATGCTAGTATACCAACTCATTTTGCCAACAACATAGGCAATATCTGGTCCTGTGCATGTCATTGCATGCATCAAACTTCCTATAACTCTAGCATATTCCAATTGCTCTATAGATCTTCCAGTATTAGTGTATAACTGCATATTTGGGTCAAACGGAGTAGACATTGGTTTAAAATCGAATAGATTGAACCTTTTTGAAAATTTTCTCAATGTAATGAGACTGGGTAATTGATAACTCATCTTTTGTTTTCATGATTCGTATTCCAAGAATCATTTCAGATACTCCCGTATCTTTTATGTCAAAGCCTAAAAATAGATATCTTTTAGTTTCTTCAATACTTGAAGTATCCATTCCAAATATAAGCATATCATCCACATAAAGACATATAATGACATATTTAACTGAATGAAACTTGCTATAGACACATTTGTCAGATTCAAAAATCCTAAAGCCATTAGGTATAATAGTTTTATCAAACCTTTCTTGCCATTGCTTTGGTGCTTGTTTAAGACCATAAAGAGATTTGATAAGTTCACATACTTTATGCTCTTGTCCGAGTATTAGAAAGCCTTCTAGTTTAGACATATATATCTCTTCATCAAGTTCTCCATTTAGAATTGTTGTCTTGACGTCTATTTGATGAATTTCAAAATTATAGATAGAAACTAATGCAATTAAAGTTCTAATAGTTGAAATTCTTGCTACTGGGGCATATGTATCAAAACAATCTATTCCTTCTTTCTGTGTGAATCCTTTGGAAACTAATCTTGCTTTTAATTTTTTGATTTTGCCATCTGTTTTTAACTTTTTCTTAAATACCCATTTACACACTGTTGGTTTCAAGCCAGGAGGTAAATCTACTAGTTTCCATGTTTTATTTCCCATAATTGAATCCATTTCATCATTTATGGCTTTTTTCCAAAATGATGAATCTTGAGATTTCATTGCTTCAGTATATGTTAAAGGATCAGATTCTATGTTTGTAGATATCATTAATTGATGTTCTACATTATTTCTAGATCCTTCAACCAAATATATGACGGAGTCTGGTCCAAAAGAATTTTATATCCTTCTTTGTTTACTTCTCTTAATAGAATCACCATTTTCGTTGATATTTCATTCATTATTTTCTACAGGTTCAATAGTTTGTTCATTAATCTCCACCACTCTATTAGTAGATGTATTGACCTCCACTGTTTTATGAATCGGTTTATTTTGAGTAGATGTGAATCTATTCTCATAAAACACTACATCCCTTGATTATATTACTGTATTTACTTCAATAGAGCTATTAGGTTCTATTACTAGAAACCTATATCCTTTGTGGTGTTGGGAATATCCTAAGAATAAGCACTCGATAGCCTTTGTCCTAATTTACTTATTTTTGGTTCAGGTAACCGGACAATCGCTCTACATCCCCAAACTCGATAATAATCAAGATTTAGTTTTCTTTTCTTCCAAAGTTCATAAGGGTTAATTTTACTTTTCTTATGAGGTATTCTTTTTAGAATATAACATGTTGTAAGTAGAGCTTCTCCCCAGAAACTAGTATTCAGTCCAGAATTATACAACATTGGATTTACCATTTCGTTTCAGGTTCTATTTTTCCTTTCATCCACTCCATTTTGTTATGGAGTATAAGCAATAGATGTTTCATGTATAATTCCTACTGATTCACGATATTCAGGAAATTGATATTCGCCTCCCCTATCAGATCTAAGTGTTTTTATTTTAGCATCACACTAGTTTTCTACTTCATTTTTATAAGACATAAATGAATTAAACACTTCACTTTTAACATGCATAAGATAAACATAAAAATATTTTGAATAATCATCTATGAATGTGATAAAATATTTCTTTCCACCTCTAGTTGGAGTACTATGCATATCACATACATCACTATGAACATACCCTGCCTTTGTCTAGCATATCATTTTGTTGTTTGGGAATCAGATTTAATGATATTATATCAAGCATGTGTTTATGATTAACATGTCCTAATCTATTGTGCCATAATGAAAATGAGTCAACAATATAAGTAGAATTCATACTTTTATTAATATCAACATTCAGTTTAGACATATCATCACACATATACCCTTTTCCCACAAACACACCGCCTTTGGTTAACACATATTTATCTGACTCAAAGACTTGTTTGAAACCAAACTTATCAAGAGGACTTCCTGAAATAAGATTCTTCCTAATCTCGGGTGCATAATGTACATAATTCAATGTCAGAACTTTTCCGGATGTGAATTCCAAATCCACAATCCACTTCCCTTTGACCTCCGCCTTTGCTGAATTTTCCATGTATAAGTGATCTTCATCTTTGGTCGGTTCCAGTTTCTTGAATTGATTCTTGTCTATGAAAACATGCTTAGTAGCGCCAGAATCGATCCACCTAGAATTTTCTTGTTCAATCATATTCACTTGTGATATGACTGCTGCAAACTTTTCTTTTTCAGATTGATGCTTCTTTTTCAAGAAGCGACAATCCCTTTTGAAATGTCCCGGTTTACCACAAAAGTAGCAACCATTTTTGCTTTTCTTGTTCTTGGAATTATTGTTGTTCGGCTCTTTCCTCTTCTTATTAGAAGAGTTATTCGAATCATTGTTTGCTTTCTTTTCTTCCACCATATGGACTTTTGATCTGTCAATAACTGTTTCATCTTGAGCATCTTTCTGCCTCAATTGTTGTTCAACCTGCAAATACTATGCAAGGTTGTTTAGATTCATATCCTCCTTCTTATGTTTCAGTAGTTTCCTCTAATCTTTCCAAGAAAGGGGTAATTTTCTCATCCATATTTAAGTTATGTTGACTGAATTGGTTAAGTATGTGCATGATATCATTGAATTGCTCTACCACTGAATGATCATCAGCCATTTTGTAATTAAAAAATTTGGTAACTAGAAATTTCTTACTAGCTGTGTCCTCCATAAGATACTTTGCTTCTAATGAATCACGTACTTCTTTTGCAGTGGGCTGTTGTAGTACATATCAAAGGGTGTATCCCTCATTGCGTTGCATATATGCCTTTTGCAAATATAATCATTCTATTCCCATTTGATTATTTCACGTGCTTGTGCAATAGTTTCATCTTCAGTTTATGCCGCTTTGGCATAGTTAGAACATATATCACTTTCATTCCAACCAATAAAAAATGCATCTTTTTCTGCCACCGTAGAAAGTTAACACCATCAAACGTCTCCAGATTTGTAAAATCAGCGGCGAATTCCTTAAGACTACGAGGAGCCATTACCGAAATACTGTTTTAGATTGTTGGACTAAAATTTCGTCGCTGATTCTTCTTGGTTACAAATCTCCGAGGCATGATGTGTTGATAGCTATCCTAAAACTGTATTTTCCTTCTTATATTATGTGCACAAGTAATAGCAAATCTGTTCGAAGATACAGCGGAGCAGATATATTGAATATCTTTAATCAGCGTGTTTGTACAATCATGACGATTTAGTATCGTAGATTAGATCGTTGTAGTGACAAGATAATAGAATTATAGCCTGCAGAACTATAACTCAATTGATTTATATTTTTATAAAATGATAGAGAATTATAGAAAGAAGATATAGCAAAGAAAAATGGAGTGATTAAAAAGTGGAGTGTAGTCCAATTTTTATAGCAATGAGGAGATACAGCTGCTTCTGGTCGAAGAAATGGTTGCAACTCCTCGAACAACAACATCCATTTCTTTTCAGAAAAGTCGCACCTATTCGAACCAGTCGACTGGTCTATATAGTACCAGTCGACTGGTATGTGTTTCAGGCAATTTTTTGAACATTTGTGTCTGTTTGAAATCAAACAAACCCTACCGGTTTACAGTTGACTGGTAATGTTAAAACCATGCATCAGTTGACTGGTGCAAATAGCACCAGTCGACTGGTAACGACTTCAATTCATGCGAGCAAAACAAAGTGGTCTGCTGCACAGTAAGCTCATTGGCATTCCAAGGACCATCTGATCACGAGACCCTAAGAGCCCCAAGGCCCATCTTTTGACCTTTTAAATATTAATGTTCATTAGCCAATGTCATATTCTTGCATTATCTCTCCGTTCCTCTTTCTTTTGATACGGTATATCATGCCTTTATATATATAGTGGCATACCTTGCTATATTCCATGATGTGGGATAAATGATATTTTCCCATTTGTTCTTTCCTTCTTTCATTTATTTCAAATTTTCTCTAACACATTAATTTAGAAGTTGTAAAATCCTTATAAATCATCATCATGGTGCAGATTTATTCTTAGTTGTCAAGCAAAAATAAGTCACAACTCCTGTGTACCAAAAAACACAGGCATACAAAATGTGAACATTGACTTGCTTTAGTTTCTCGTTAGTAGAATATTCATAAAAGGAGGCCTCAGAGTTTCAAATGCAAACTCAGATATTTAATATTATAATTATCCAGGAAGTAAGTACACAAGTGACCAATAACAAAAAGGTATGCATCCTAAACTGCATTGACTAACAATAAACATTATTGTGTGGAAATATTTATTTTTAGCAAAAATATATTGGCATTGTAACTGTTGCAAGGTGAACTAAATGTCAAGTGGAATAAAAAAATTGAATGATCCACACTAATTTGCATTCAAAGAATATAAATAACCATTGTGTAAACCATACCAGTTTAAAGTACCGTCAGTTAGGTTAAGATAAATTGGGAACCGCATCCGGAAGGAAGCGTAGTTTAAATTACTAGGCGCATATGTAAAAGATGGAAGAAATTGAACGATCTTCGGCTTCAACTCATCTTCCAGGCAGATGGGAGCTAATTTGTGGAGGAAGAAAAATAGATTCACATCGATGGGAAGCACGGCGGATGGAATGTCAGTAACATGTAGGGAGGCGAAGTTTGTCGTAATTTTGGGAAGCGGATTCACCATAAAATTAAGCGGAGAAGAAATGGAAATTGGGCAAATTAAGTTGAGGAGGGAACAGTTCGAAAGGTAGTTGAAAAAATTTGAATGTCCTCGTAAATTGATGTATTTAGAATTGAGTGGTACTTGCGTCTGTTTATAAGAAATCAGACGCAAATAATTTATTCTATTGCCTATTTACATCCAATTATACCATGAACTGGCACAAATAACTATACTAAATTTTCTTTACCATTCTACCATGTCGGTTCATAGACAACAACTGATGCAAAGGCTAGAATAATATTTACTTCTCTTTATTTGCGTATGGTTACGGTTATTAACAGATGCAAATTGTACTGTTTGCATATGTTATTTATACAACATATGCAAATGAAGAGATGCCAAAGATAACTTATGTACTAGTGTATAAATTGAATTCATGTTTTAGTCAAACAAACTACATTCTAAATTAAAATTACCGTTTAATTCTTATTATAAATTGTTGTTTATTCGAAACAAATTTTATATAGTTCATTAATAAAATATTAAATTGTATTTTAAAACCATTTTAATTTAAATAAATATATTTAATTCTAACTTAAATGGTCGAAATTTACGAGATGTTACAATCTCCCATACTCAGAACTTTTTGTCCTCAAAATGGAACGAAATGGGAAACTAGTAATTAAATGATATATCATTCATATGCATATCAACCTTGATTGTTTGTTTTAAATAAAAAAATTGCTTCTTATTGGTATTATTACCCGATCACTCTAGTGTGAACTTCAAATTCGATTTCTTGATTAAAAACTTCTATTCTCCTTGCATAGCAATAAACCATGATAGAGAATTTCATATTCATATCAAAAGTTCTTATTAGAAATTCATTGTGGAGAATCAAGCTAACAATTCTATTTAGAATAAAATTTGTACATTCAAAGCTGAACCAAGACTATTATGCGAATAGAATGATTTACATTCAGCTACATATTTATACCATTAGCTCTTTCCTTTTCGAAGACAAAAATTAGCATTTTGATATATTTCAAAGCTGTGAACTAGCAAAACATTTAAAACCACTGTCTTAGTTTATTTATGTTGAGGTGATATAATATTAAATTTTCATTTTACTGATTTGCTATTTAAAGTCAAAATACTTTTATAACTCGAAATCTTAACAATTTTATTTTCGTTCTTACAGAATTTAGGAATACGTTGATCCGGCACACGACTAAAATCTCAAAGTACTCAATAGACTTGTTTCAACTTGCATCAAAAGTAATTAAAACTTTTGAAAATAGATATGGAAAGCACATTCCCATATGTATCATAGTTACGTAGTGGTTACTCCACTGTCTCAGTGGAATCACTTGTAACTATAGACAACACCCCCGTCGAATTACGCCATGGTTATTGCATACCGTGCAGTTTATGCCCCGCTATTACCCCGCCATATCCCTGCTATATCGTTTAGTGGATTTCTACTGCTACGCTATTTCCAAATAGCCTATGAAATAGCCAGTCCGCTTTAAGCCCCGTTATATTCCGATATATCTCATTATTCCAGCCATATTCCGCTATTTCTGTTATATCTTTTATAAATGAAATGAATTGAAAATGGATATATTTATATTAAAAAAATTCTAAAATTAGTATTTCAATAGAATTTTTTGACATATGTTTTTCATTATAGAAATTATTATAATATTTTATTAAATTTAATCAAACTAATAAAAGTTTACATTTATTTACATATATTTGCACATGCCTTTATTTAAAATTAAGAATGTACTAATTATAAGTAGATTGAATGTTAATTTTCCATTTATTAATCATTTGTATAATTGTAAAATGTAACGACCCAGAAAATCTGAACCAATTTAAAATTTTTAAATTGGCTAAAATAATGGATTTTAAATATTTAAAATAAATATTTTAAATAATGGCAATGGAAAGTGAGTTTGAATCGACAATTGAAAGCGAATATAATTAATTATAATTATAAACAAGGCCTGAAATGGCGCTGCAGTTTCAAAAATTGAATTCAAACTTTGTCGGATTGTACCGAGTGCAAAACAAAATGGATTTTAGCGAAACTAAAAATATTTAAATCTATTAGTGAATACCTTTCTAACGAATCTGAAAAATCGAATTTTCATAGCGGAAAGCAAAAGTTATGGCCGAATGAATTTTCAGAAAGGTCGCTATGGAATTTATATAGCCCGTGAAATTGGCCATTTTGCATACGACCTCGGAATTCGACGAAACCACTTTTGTTGGATCCGGGATGTGAAGTTATTGCTAGGTTTCAAATATCATAATTTTTGAAGCTAGTATGTGAGCGTGGCAAAGGAAAATGTGTTTTGGTCAATTATAGTTAAATTAGATCGACCAAAAATGGGCTTTTTTGCAAACGGTCTCAGAATTCAACGAAACTAGTTTTGTTGAGACCGTATCGTCAAAACATAGCTAGATTTATTTTTCTGGAATTTTTCGAATTAGTTTGTGGCCCTGGCAAATTGAAATGCACGTTCAAATCAAATATTGAATGTTATATATTTTAAATTGAATGGAAACTGGCTGAAACAGTCAAATGGGCCTATGAAACATATTCCATTGTGTTCGGAATGGAGTAAAACTCTAGGGACGACAGTCGTTGGGTTTGGATTGGTGGTCGTGTCAGAAAACCCCTTTAAAACTCCACCGGCCAATCAGAATTTTTATTAAAAAAAAAGAAAATCCTTTTTTCTTTTCTCTCTCCCCCCTCGCAATTAACGGCGACCGTAGCTCCCCGCTTCCCTCCTCCTTATCTCCTCCCGCGCGCCACGATAGCCAACGCCCCAGTTGGGAATTTTGAAGATCTCGTCCTCCCTTCGCATCCATACCAGTGGCGCCTCCTACCATCGACTGTACGACGAGATCCATCACCTCAAACTTCCGTCGTTCGAGCACTGCCTGAGCCTCCACCACCGCCGCGAGTTGGCCAATCCCCACCTCATTTGGAGCGCCTCTCCTTTCCCTACCTGGTGACGCAACCCGATCGCCAGTTCACTGCGCGGATTTCCAGAAATTAGCAAACCTAATTTTGAACAGTTCGGGTAATATACGGCAGTTATTATTTAAACCTGTTTTAACACTTTAAAGTGTTGCAAATTTCGTCCATCTTTGAAAAATCATATCTTTTTGCTATGTTAACGAAATTCGATGAAACAGGAAACATCGTGACCGTGTGGACGCCTTCTACATTTTAGAAGAGACCGCATATTTTTCTGAGCCTTCTGCTATTTTTGGTGGAGTGGAACCCAATGTGAGATTTCTAATTTATAAACGATATGGAGAACGACGATGTATAAATTATATAGTCGATGTATGAGTTGTATAAGCATTGTACACACCTTGTATAAGCGTTGTATAAGTTGTACGTTCGATGCATAAGTTATATATGCGTTGTAAAATTTATATATGTGTTGAAATAAAAGTGAATTACTGTATATATATATATATATATATATATATATATACGCCCCTCATCCATAAACCATGGGCGATATTTATTGATTGTGATTGGTGTGAAAATTGATTGATAGCGAATGATTGTTTAGGATTGTTTGTGGTTGATATTGATTGATTGTGGTTGAAAAATACCCATTTGTGGTTGAGAAATATTTGGTTGAAACCACATAGGATTAGTTTGTGGAAATGAAATAAATATATACATGCCGCCTGCGTGCGAACTAGATGCATGATCCCCATTGTCAAAAACCGCGAGGTTTTAAGGTAGAGCGAGGAGCCGTACTAGGGACGGTCCTGGTTTTAACCACCCTGCCGTTATGCTGCCGAAATTTTGAATAATATTCATGTGTTTGAATTATTTTCATTTGCTAAAACTATATTTATTCATTGAATAGAAAACCTTCATGTGTTGAATCGATATTCATTCGTTGATTAGAAATTCATGTGTTGAATGGTATTCACGTTTTAAATATAAAAATCACATTTTTATCTATATATAGAAACTATAGAAAACCTTCATGTGTTGAATCGATATTTATTCATTGATTTGAAATTCATGTGTTGAATGGTATTCATATTTTGAAATAAATTGTTTGATAATAAAAATCACCTTTTATCGACTATATGAACTGTGTAAAATAATCTCGTTTTGAAAGAAATTGTTTTATAAGAAAAATCCTATTTTTATCACCTATATATACACTATATAAAATAATAGTGTTTTGAAATGAATTGTTTTACAATAAAAATCACATTTTTAGTATATACATGAATCGTTGAAATGTGAAGTGTTAAAAATAGCCACTCGTTCAAATAAATATGCATGAGTCGAAATATTCATTAATTAGCTAATGATATGATCTTTGCCTATGCATGCAACATTAGAATGAACGGTGTTTTTAAACCAAATGGAATCAAATATGAAGTTGAATGGAAAATGATAAATGATAAGAATTGTATATATGTACATGCATATTTATTGAACAGGTTATAGCGAAGGGGCTAGAGAAGAGGAATAAAATTTTGTGCCCGACAAATAGGTACACATTTACTGTTTTGTTTGGGTGATGATTTTATGAGCCTGTTGGCTAGCCTCTTGGCTTTTTCTTTTTCTTTTCGACATGAGACGCCCGTGTGGCTATTTGGGAATATTCCCAGCCCCTCCCGTACAAAGGAGGTTATGGCAAAATTTTCCAAAATTTTAAGGCGTTAGCGAAATATTTGAAGTAAAAACGATATTGAAATGGTTGAATGAACTATATTTATATAAATATATAAATATAAATAAAATTAAAACGAAACGTGGCCGTGTAGTTCGTGTTTTGAAACCGAGATTTCAAACAACTAGTACGGGAAATCCAACCATTGGATTTTCCCGAAACCGCAACTGTCGGGTTCGCCTTGGAAATATCTTTCCGACGGTACCAACTTTGTAAAAATCCAACGGTTGGATTGTCTGGAAGGTTTAATTCAAATCTGAAGAAAAACAGCGCCAGAAACGATTATATTTATATATATATATATATATATAATTATATTTAATCGAATAACGACGCTGCAGTTCGTATTTTGGAATCGAAACTTCAAACGATTGTACCGGGAGATCCGACTGTCGGATTTTCCCGAAACTGGAACCGTTGATTCATTTTGAAAAGACCTTTCTAATGATGTAAATTTTGTGAAGATCCAACGGTTAGATTTTCAGATATGTGTAAATCAAATCTGAAGAAAAACAGCGCCACGGCCGCGTTATGGCCCGAAGCGTCGTTTTGAATAAATTTGCTATTTTAAAGTAAATAAAAATAGCGATAAATCGTTATAAAATATCATAAACGATATGGAATAGAAATAAACTGAACTTGCTCGATTTATGTAGTATTTGATGGTTGAATGTGTTTGGTGTGAAAATTACATTAAAGAACAAAATTGGTGTTGTCGAATGATTTAACCATTGAAATAAATTGATTTGAAATTCTAAATATACGTGAATTATTTGAAAAGGCCGAGTTAATTCTCATTTCAAATAATTGACCGACGATTGAAAGTCGAAGATGAAGACGATGGTCGAAGACCGGAGATCTTCACCTCGTTTGGATGGTAACCGAGGTCCTGATTGGGAGGCATCCCGAAATATGGATAATGAGTGGTAATCGTCCAGGCGTACGTGGTGATCGATGGGTTTGCGAGGTATTTAGTGCCTCAGGATTCGTTCAGACCCAGAACGGACTTGTAAATGGACTGTGTGTCTGACATTGGATTTTATTCTGTGTTGATTGATCTCTGTTAAATATACATCTGTTTGGCGGCGGAGAATTTATTCTTTTGCTTAACGCCCTTCTCAGAGATGCACGAGCTCAGAGGTTATATATCGATGGACATCAGTCGCATGGCGTGAATTGCCGGTGTGGCATGCTAAGATGTAGTGATCAGGGCTTCTGTTGAAAAGCAAAGTCTTGTGGAGATGATCAAAGCACCGCCTGTGTGGCGTAGCTTTGTGTATGACGTGAATTCGCGAGCCTCGCACCCCGGTATAAACTAGAAACGGGAGCAGGACCTCAGGGGGGACGTGAGTTTTCTTTCTAGCTAGGGTGGTGTCAGTGACCTACCAGCCCTGACATTTATATACTTTTCACCTATCTGGTTGTTACTGTTGCGAGGTGCCTCGGTTTGATCGGACGATCCGGGTCCGATGGAGTCATTCGTCGGCTCATTTACGCCCCAAAGGGCGGAGAAACGCATTGTTCAGGCATTATAATCCACTTCGTGTGGACCGGCCCTGACGGTCCAAGGTACGGTTGCGGCTGTACCTGAGACTCGGGCAAGACAGTCTCGAATTCGGTAAGGACTATCTTTTGCCTTGGTTCAGGACGGAAATCCAATTTCCAAATACGTGACTGTGCGGTTTTGATTGTATACCTATATATGGCGACATAGTGGTATGGGGCATTAATGCCGTCTATGATTGATAGTTATGATTTGAAATTGTTTTCAAAACATATAAACACTAGCAATAATATCAAATGCCTTTGTTTTATTCGTATCAAGCATATTTTGGCTATTATAAGGTAAAAGCTCTATCCTCCGGTTTGCGTTGCATTGTGTGATGGGAACTGAGTCTTATAATGGCTTCATTTTTTAAAAAGCATAGTAGTGTTTCAAAGAATGATTTTTTTAAAGCACTGGCAATCCAATGGAGTAAACCCGTTCCACGAAAGTGGCGTGGTCCTGTGATTAGCCAAATTATATATGTGTTGAGGAGATTTCTCATACCAGTCCCATGACTGACTCGTAGTTTGTTCCACTTTCAAACTCGGGTGCCCCTTTTTCTACATGGGCAGCCTTGTATTTAGGTTTAGATGGTTCTTTTTGGATAGCTGGAGCTGAAGATGGATTCTATCATTTATCTCTTTTTATGCTGTTCAGCTCCTATTGTACATATTATGTTTATTTTCCGCTGTAGACATTTATGTATAGCTGAACTGTATTTTTACTAAGTATGATCCTGTATGCTGTGTAACTCTTATGATTACTTTTATCCAGTATATTCTATTGTTCATTATCTGGTGTATTTATTTATTCTGTTCTGCTATTATCTGTTTATGTGTTATATTCCAAGGATTACCCCCGCCGCCGTCAGTACGGGGTTTGGGGTCATCTCATTTGGTATCAGAGCTTTGGTTAAGCTTAGTTCTAAAATATAACATTTGAACGAACTCGTCAGAAATAGAACCAGTAGTGTTCTAGGACGGGTAACTCTATACAGATAGGATCAGCAATATCCTAGTATGAGTAAAGCAGAATGAAATTACACCTCGATAGACACATTTACACTTGATGTATATGTTTCTGTGTTTGAAAATTATCTTTTCTGTAACTTGACACTTGATCTGCCATTTGCAGAGGTACTAGAAAAATGAGTGTCAGAAACAGGAGAAATGCAGAACCCGATCTAGAGGCTCTATTTAAGAGATATCGAAATCTGGGTGGAGCACAATTCTCGGGCAATGAATCTATTATTCAAACTCAAGCTTGGGTGAGCTCTGTAGAAAGAATATTTGAGCGTTTCCAGCTAAGAGACGACCAGAAAAGATTAGTAGCATCTTGAGCGCTCAATTGAGAAGCTTTAGTATGGTGGGAAACAATCATAAAAGATAATCCAGAAGGTGATATCACCTGGGATAGATTCAAAGAGATTTTCCTAGGAAGGTTTACTCCTCCCGAAGCAACTGAGCGATTATGTGATGAATTTTCTTATTTGATACAAGGTGATATAACCATTCCAGAATATCATAAGAAATTCAACGAACTTGCTCACTTTGCTCCTCATCTGATGCAAGATCCAAAGAGGAAAAATCTAAGATTTATTCATGGCCTGCAAAAGAGATATCAGAATAGTGTGCTGAGGAATGTGAAGCTTCCTTTTTCAGAAATGATTTATATGGCTTATCAGTATGAAGATCTCCATAATAAAGGCATGTTGCGCGACGAAGAGGAAGTCTGTTCTAGCGACAAAGAAGAGTCGGAAACTGATATTCCTGAAGCCAGTACGAGGTCGGAGGTCAGTGAGAAGCCCAGTGCCAAGAGAAAAAGGGCCAGAGCTAAGAAGGAACCCGTAATAACTGCTACATGCTCTAACTGCAATAAACAGGGGCATCTGACCAGGAAGTGTAAATCCTCGAAGAAACGAAAGGAGGATGGGTTTAAATTCGGCAAGAAGCTCCGGGAAAGTAAAAGATGCAATCAATGCCATCGGTTTGGTCATGTAAAGCAAGATTGCCGGCTATTAAAAACGACCAAAGAAGATCAGGTAAATGAAGTAGCAGAAACTTCTGTGCCCTTAGCTAGTCAAGAAAGGGCCGATGTTTTAGAAGGCACGCTTACTGTCAAAAACATTCCAGTCAAAGTACTGTTTTACATAGGCGCATCGCGAAGTTTCATTGCCAAAGATGCAGCTAAGAAACTGGATTTGAATTTGAAAAATCTCAAAGAACCAATGACTGTCCAGAATCCGGTTGGGGGTTCCATTGATCTCAGTTGGGTTTGTGGAGTGCCGGTTTCTTTCTCTCGTTATCGGTTTCCTACCATCGCCATCGTCATGAATTTTAAAGAGTTTGATCTTATCTTGGGGTTAGAATGGTTGAACAAATATGAAGCTGAAGTTAAATGCACCGACAGAGTCGTAAAGGCGAAGATTAAATCAGGTGATTATATAACCATTCCCTGTGAAGGTCAGAATGCTAATAGAAAAGACTTCTGGGCAGCTTTGAATGTTTCTCCAGCCCAAATAGAAAATATCCCTGAAGTCGCAGAGAATATTCCTGACCTCATCAAAGACATTCCCGTCGTAAAAAATTATGCGGATGTGTTTGAAGAAGTTGTTCGCTTGCCTCCGCAGAGGGAAATAGATTTCAAGATTGCTTTGATTCAGAATGCAAGGCCGGTAGTTCATGCTATTCGAAGAATGTCCTTGAAAGAGAAGGAGGAATTAGACAATCAAACACGATAGCTAGTATGGAAAGGTCTGATCAGGCCTAGTTTCTCTGATTGGGGACCAGCAGTGGTGTTTGTCCCAAATTCTGACGGTACTCTACGTCTATGTGTGGATTATCGTGATTTGAACAAGCAGACCATAAAGAATAAATATTCATTGCCGCGAATAGATGATTTGTTGGATCGATTAAGTGGCGCACAAGTATTTTCACGAATGGACCTAGTTACAGACTTCCATCAACTTCGAATTGCCGAAGAGTGTTTTCCAATGACAGCGTTCAGAGGCCCCGACTTATTCTACGAGTGGTTAGTAATGCCGTTCGGCTTATGTAACGCTCCCGCTTACTTCGTCGATCTGATGAACAGAGTATTCAGAGGAGTTTTGAATAAATTTGTTCTGGTTTTTATTGACGATATTCTAATCTTCTCTAAATCAAAGGCCGAACATGAAAAGCATCTGGAACAGGTTCTAGAAATTCTGAGACGGAATGTATTAAAAGCCAAGTTTTCCAAATGTATATTCTGGCAAGATGAAGTGAAATTTCTGGGCCACGTTGTATCGAAAGAAGGAATTGCTGTGGGTCCAAGCAAAATCACAGCTATTCAGAATTGGAAACAGCCCAGTACCCCCACTAAAGTCCGTAGTTTTCTCGGATTGGCTAGCTATTACCGGAAGTTCGTTAAAAACTTTCAAAGATATCTGTTCATTTAACAAAACTTACAAAGAAGCACTCTAAATTCAAATGGACTCCAGAAAGTGAGGAGGCTTTTGAAGAGCTAAAGTTAAGATTAACAACTGCTCCAGTGTTAACCATCATCGATGGCAACCAAGATTTGAAAGTCTGGACTGATGCTTCTAGAGAAGGCCTTGGCGCAGTGTTAATGCAAAGAGGCCAAGTGATTGCTTATGCTAGCCGTCAACTGAAGCCACACGAGAATAACTACGTAACTCATGATCTTGAGTTATTGGCTATAGTATTCGCCTTGAAAATCTGGAGACACTATCTCCTGGGTGAGAGATTCGAACTTTTTACAGATCACCAGTCGTTAAAGTATCTGTTCACTCAGAAAGACCTGAATTTGAGGCAGCAACGTTGGCTGGAGTTTCTTGCAGCATATGACTTTGAAATTATATATACTCTAGGGAAAGCCAATGTCGTGGCCGATGCGCTGAGCAGAAAGAATGTAATGATCGCCAGCTTTATTATCACGACTTCCTTGATTGACAAAATATCTATTCTTCAGAAGGAGGATAACTTTATTAAGGATATGATCAAAAGGATTCAGAAAGGCGAACCCTCGTGTTTTCAAGTAGATAGCGACGAGAGCTTGAGGTTAAAAGGAAGGATTTGTGTTCCTAACATTCCTGAGCTCAAAAGGGAAGTGTTAAACGAGTGTCACAAGTCCAAGCTGAGTATCCATCCTGGTGTGGCCAAAATGTATAACGATCTCAAACGAACGTTCTAGTGGAAGGCTATGAAAAGGGACGTTTCAATATACGTTAGCCGATGCCCTACTTGCCAACTAGTCAAGAGCGACCAACATAAGTTGGCTGGATTGCTGCAACCACCAGAAGTTCCTGGGTGGAAGTGGGAACATATTTCTATGGATTTCATTGATGGTCTGCCCAGAACCAGAAAAGGAAATGACAGTATTTGGGTGATCGTAGATCGCTTCACAAAGACCGCCCATTTCATACCTGTCAGATCAAAACTGCTCAGTGTCTGGCGCAGATATACTTCAGGGAAATAGTTAGACTACATGGAGTGCCGCTCAGTATAGTCAGTGATAGAGATACAACATTCACTAGCAAATTCTGGGAAGCATTTCAAGTCGAGCTGGGAACAAAGTTGAACTTGAGCACCGCTTATCATCCTCAGACAGACGGTCAGACTGAGAGGGTAAATCGAATTTTAGAAGATCTATTGCGGGCTTGTGTTATAGTTTTCGGTGGATCATGGGAAGACCATCTGCATTTGGCTGAATTCTCTTATAACAACAGCTACCAGGCAAGTCTGACAATGTTGCCATTTGAAGCATTGTATGGTAGACCGTGTCGATCCCCTGCTTGTTGGGTCGAACCAGGTAATAGACTTGTGTTGGGTCCTGATATGATCCGAGAAGCTGCCGACAAAGTCGATTTTATTAAGAAGCGATTACTTGCCGCTCAAAACCGACAGAAGAGCTATGCCGATAAAAGAAGAAGAGATATATCCTTTGCTGTTGGTGACTATGTATATTTGAAAGTATCGCCGATGAGAGGAGTTATCCGGTTCGGTAAAACTGGAAAGTTGGCACCCAAATTCATTGGTCCGTTTCCTATTTTGGAACGGATCGGAACTCTTGCTTATAGGGTCAAATTGCCTGACTGGTTGCCTGGAGTTCATGATGTATTTCACATATCTCAAGTTCGAAAGCACGTTCATGATCCAGACTTGATCGTGGAAGAAGCAGCCCAGCAGGATATTGCAATAACTCCAGAATTGGCTGTGAGAAGAGAGCCGCTAAAGATTATCAGCAAAGAAACCAAAGAACTGAGGAACAAGAAGGTTCACTTAGTCAAAGTGCAATGGAGTGGAGATCCGCGAGATTGTACTTGGGAAACTGAGGAGAGCATTCAGAAAGCCTATCCCAGATGCCGAATAGATATCTCTGATTGACTCCGGTGCAAGGTACATTTACCATACTTTGCATTACCATTTAATTCTCTATTCTGTTGCTATTTTATTCCCATGGATATGCACTATTTATTCTATACTCTGAATGATTTTTAAGGGAATATATGATTTGATTAGTATATTTTTGGAAGGTTAAAAACAAATTGGTTGTTGTGTTGTGTGATTGTAGATTTATCAAACCACTTTCGACTTTGTTCCATTTCGGGGACGAAAAGTTTTAAGTGGGGGAGATTGTAACGACCCAGAAAATCTGAACCAATTTAAAATTTTTAAATTGGCTAAAATAATGGATTTTAAATATTTAAAATAAATATTTTAAATAATGGCAATGGAAAGTGAGTTTGAATCGACAATTGAAAGCGAATATAATTAATTATAATTATAAACAAGGCCTGAAATGGCGCTGTAGTTTCAAAAATTGAATTCAAACTTTGTCGGACTGTACCGGGTGCAAAACAAAACGGATTTTAGTGAAACCAAAAATATTTAAATCTGTTAGTGAATACCTTTCTAACGAATCTGAAAAATCAAATTTTCATAGCGGAAAGAAAAAGTTATGGCCGAATGAATTTTCAGAAAGGTCGCTATGGAATTTATATAGCCCGTGAAATTGGCCATTTTGCATACGACCTCGGAATTCGACGAAACCAATTTTGTTGGATCCGGGATGTGAAGTTATTGCTAGGTTTCAAATTTCATAATTTTTGAAGCTAGTATGTGAGCGTGGCAAAGGAAAATGTGTTTTGGTCAATTATAGTTAAATTGGATCGACCAAAAATGGGCCTTTTTGCAAACGGTCTCAGAATTCGACGAAACTAGTTTTGTTGAGACCGTATCGTCAAAACATAGCTAGATTTATTTTTCTGGAATTTTTCGAATTAGTTTGTGGCCCTGGCAAATTGAAATGCACGTTCAAATCAAATATTGAATGTTATATATTTTAAATTGAATGGAAACTGGATGAAACAGTCGAATGGGCCTACGAAACATATTCCATTGTGTTCGGAATGGGGGTAAAACGTTAGGGGCGACAGTCGTTCGGTTTGGATTGGTGGTCATGTCAGAAAACCCCTTTAAAACTCCATTGGCCAATCAGAATTTTTATTAAAAAAAATCCTTTTTTCTTTTCTCTCTCTCCCATCACGATTAACGGAGACCGTAGCTCCCCGCTTCCCTCCTCCTTATCTCCTCCCACGCGCCACAATAGCCAATGCCCCAGTTGGGAATTTTGAAGATCTCTTCCTCCCCTTCGCATCCATACCAGTGGCGCCTCCTACCATCGCCCGTACGACGAGATCCATCACCTCGAACTTCCGCCGTTCGAGCGCCGCCTGAGCCTCCACCGCCATCGCGAGTTGGCCAATCCCCTCCTCAATTGGAGCGCCTCTCCTTCCCCTACCTGGTGGCGCAACCCGATCGCCAGTTCACTGCGCGGATTTCCAGAAATTAGCAAACCTAATTTGAACAGTTCGGGTAATATACAGCTGTTATTATTTAAACCTGTTTTAACACTTTAAAGTGTTGCAAATTTCGTCCATCTTTGAAAAATCATATCTTTTTTCTATGTTAACGAAATTCGATGAAACAGGAAGCAACCTGACCATGTGGACGCCTTCTACATTTTAGAAGAGACCGCATATTTTTCTGAGCCTTCTGCTATTTTTGGTGGAGAGGAACCCAATGTGAGATTTCTAATTTATAAACGATATGGAAAACGATGATGTATAAATTATATAGTCGATGTATGAGTTATATAAGCGTTGTACACCCCTTGTATAAGCGTTGTATAAGTTGTACGTTCGATGTATAAGTTATATATGCGTTGTAAAATTTATATATGTGTTGAAATAAAAGTGAATTGCTATATATAAATATATATATATATATATATATATATATATATATATACGCCCCTCGTCCACAAACCATGGACGATATTTATTGATTGTGATTGGTGTGAAAATTGATTGATAGCGAATGATTGTTTGGGATTGTTTGTGGTTGATATTAATTGATTGTGGTTGAAAAATACCCATTTGTGGTTGAGAAATATTTGGTTGAAACCACATAGGATTAGTTTGTGGAAATGAAATAAATATAAACATGCCGCCTGCGTGCGAACTAGATGCATGATCCCCATTGTCAAAAACCGCGAGGTTTTAAGGTAGAGCGAGGAGCCGTACTAGGGACGGTCCCGGTTTTAACTACCCTGCCGTTATGCTGCCGAAATTTTGAATAATATTCATGTGTTTGAATTATTTTCATTTTCTAAAACTATATTTATTCATTGAATAGAAAACCTTCATGTGTTGAATCGATATTCATTCGTTGATTAGAAATTCATGTGTTGAATGGTATTCACGTTTTAAATATAAAAATCACATTTTTATCTATATATAGAAACTATAGAAAACCTTCATGTGTTGAATCGATATTCATTCGTTGATTTGAAATTCATGTGTTGAATGGTATTCATATTTTGAAATAAATTGTTTGATAATAAAAATCACCTTTTATCGACTATATGAACTGTGTAAAATAATCTCGTTTTGAAAGAAATTGTTTTATAAGAAAAATCCTATTTTTATCACCTATATATACACTATATAAAATAATAGTGTTTTGAAATGAATTGTTTTACAATAAAAATCACATTTTAGTATATACATGAATCGTTGAAATGTGAAGTGTTAAAAATAGCCACTCGTTCAAATAAATATGCATGAGTCGAAATATTCATTAATTAGCTAATGATATGATCTTTGCCTATGCACGCAACATTAGAATGAACGGTGTTTTTAAACCAAATGGAATCAAATATGAAGTTGAATGGAAAATGATAAATGATAAGAACTGTATATATGTACATGCATATTTATTGAACAGGTTATAGCGAAGGGGCTAGAGAAGAGGAATAAAATTTTGTGCCCGACAAATAGGTACACATTTACTGTTTTGTTTGGGTGATGATTTTATGAGCCTATTGGCTAGCCGCTTGGCTTTTTCTTTTTCTTTTCAACATGAGACGCCCGTGTGGCTATTTGGGAATTTTCCCAGCCCCTCCCGTACAAAGGAGGTTATGGCGAAATTTTCCCAAATTTTAAGGCGTTAGTGAAATATTTGAAGTAAAAATGGTTGAATGAACTATATTTATATAAATATATAAATATAAATAAAATTAAAACGAAACATGGCCGTGTAATTCGCGTTTTGAAATCGTGATTTCAAACAACTAGTACGGGAAATCCGACCATTGGATTTTCCCGAAACCGCAACCGTCGGGTTCGCCTTGGAAATATCTTTCCGACGGCACCAACTTTGTAAAAATCTAACGGTTGGATTGTTTGAAAGGTTTAATTCAAATATGAAGAAAAATAGCACCAGAAACGATTATATTTATATATATATAAAAATATAATTATATTTAATCGAATAACGACGCTGCAGTTCGTATTTTGAAATCGAAACTTCAAACGATTGTACCGGGAGATCCGACCGTCGGATTTTCCCGTAACTGGAACCGTTGGATTCGTTTTGAAAAGACTTTTCTAATGATGTAAATTTTGTGAAGATCCAACAGTTAGATTTTCATATATGTGTAAATCAAATCTGAAGAAAAACAGCGCCACTGCCGCGTTATGGCCCGAAGCGTCGTTTTGAATAAATTGGCTATTTTAAAATAAATAAAAATAGCGATAAATCGTTATAAAATATTATAAACGATATGGAATAGAAGTAAACTGAATTTGCTCGATTTATGTAGTATTTGATGGTTGAATGTATTTGGTATGAAAATTACATTAAAGAACAAAATTGGTGTTGTCGAATGATTTAACCATTAAAATAAATTGATTTGAAATTCTAAATATACGTGAATTATTTGAAAAGGCCGAGTTAATTCTCATTTCAAATAATTGACCGACGATTGAAAGTCGAAGATGAAGACGATGGTCGAAGACCGGAGATCTTCACCTCGTTTGGATGGTAACCGAGGTCCTGATTGGGAGGCATCCCGAAATATGGATAATGAGTGGTGATCGTCCAGACGTACGTGGTGATCGATGGGTTTGCGAGGTATTTAGTGCTATCGGATTCCTTCAGACCCAGAACGGACTTGTAAATGGACTGTGTGTCAGACATTGGATTTTATTCTGTGTTGATTGATCTCTGTTAAATAACATCTGTTTGGCGGCGGAGAATTTATTCTTTTGCTTAACGCCCTTCTCTGAGACGCACGAGCTCAGAGGTTGTATATCGATGGACATCAGTCGCATGGCATGAATTGCCGGTGTGGCATGCTAAGACGCAGTGATCAGGGCTTCTGTTGAAAAGCAAAGTCTTGTGGAGATGATCAAAGCACCGCCTGTGTGGCGTAGCTTTGTGTATGACGTGAATTCGCGAGCCTCACACCCCGGTATGAACAAGAAACGGGAGCAGGACCTCAGGGGGGACGTGCGTTTTCTTTCTAGCTAGGGTGGTGTCAGTGACCTACCAGCCCTGACATTTATATATTTTTCACCTATGTGGTCGTTGCTGTTGCGAGGCGCCTCGGTTTGATCGGACGATCCGGGTCCGATGGAGTCATTCGTTGGCTCATTTACGCCCCAAAGGGAGGAGAAACGCATTGTTTAGGCATTATAATCCACTTCGTGTGGACCGGCCCTGACGATCCAAGGTACGGTTGCGGCTGTACCTGAGACTCGGGCTAGACCGTCTCGAATTCGGTAAGGACTATCTTTTGCCTTGGTTCAGGACGGAAATCCAATTTCCAAATACGTGACTGTGCGGTTTTGATTATATACCTATATATGGCGACATAGTGGTATGGGGCATTAATGCCGTCTATGATTGATAGTTATGATTTGAAATTGTTTTCAAAACATATAAACACTAGAAATAATATCAAATGCCTTTGTTTTATTCGTATCAAGCATATTTTGGCCGTTATAAGGTAAAAACTCTATCCTCCGGTTTACGTTGCATTGTGTGATGGGAACTGAGTCTTATAATGGATTCATTTTTATAAAAAGCATAGCGGTGTTTCAAAGAATGATTTGTTTTAAAGCACTGGCAATCCAATGGAGTAAACCCATTCCACGAAAGTTGCGTGGTCCTGTGATTAGCCAAATTATATATGTGTTGAGTAGATTTCTCATACCAGTCCCATGACTAACTCGTAGTTTGTTCCACTTTCAAACTCGGGTGCCCCTTTTTCTACACGGGTAGCCTTGTATTCAGGTTTAGCTGGTTCTTTCTGGATAGCTAGAGCTGAAGATGGATTCTATCATTTATCTCTTTTTATGCTGTTCAGCTCTTATTGTACATATTATGTTTATTTTCCGCTGTAGACATTTATGTATAGCTGAACTGTATTTTTACTAAGTATGATCCTGTATACTGTGTAACTCTGATGATTACTTTTATCCAGTATATTCTATTGTTCATTATCTGGTGTATTTATTTATTCTGTTCTGCTATTATCTATTTATGTGTTATATTCCAAGGATTACCCCCGCCGCCGTCAGTATGGAGTTTGGGGTCGTCTCATAAAAGCATTAAATATGAGTTTTATATGCTATTTTAGACTCATCCACTATATCCTGCTATTTCCTCACTTTATCCCCGATATAACCTTTTGCATCTTCGTCGCATTGTATTTGAGCGCATTAACTACACAGATTGCATAGATCGCAGTTACTCACCGGTTATGCCACTATCCCAATGGCATCGCTTGTAATTGTAGACATCTTACCCCTAAATTACGTTACGGTTATAGATCGCAGTTATGCAACGATTATGCCACCATCCCAGTGGAATCACTTGTAACTATAGGCATCTCGCCCCTCGAATAACGCTAGGGTAACATCGAGTGGGTACAGTAAATCAAGATGAACCCATCGAGTGGCGATCCTAGTTTATGTTTCTACCGAGTAAAACCTCGATTTTCGATGGACACTCCCGTCAGATGGAGCTCCAATGCGGCCCCTATGAGTAGATTCGCGATTTCTGATAGGCACTTCACGCAGAGTTCCAACGCAACCCTAGAGAATAGGATCGCGATTTTCAATAGAAATTACTTTCCATATTTTCGAATTGAAATCATATAATACTATACATAGCATTTCTTTTCACTTCGCATATATCGTGCTTATATAAAATTTCATTTACATAAGATTTCTCAAAATATATTTCAACATATTATTCTTATATAAATTCCATTATATATAAGATCATCAATTCATATCGATTAACTTTCAAATTAGTAGTTCTGAATTGGCCGCATTCTTATCCAAATCATATATATAAATTCAAAAGCTTCCACATCGAGATCTTCTAAAATCAGAAGTTCTTAAAAATTTTGATTCTGATATTTGTTTGGATTCTAAGTTACATATGGTTTCAATTATTTTTTCTTCAAATAGTTTTATACTAACAGTTTAGGTAATTCACTTTATATTTCCAAAGTCATATAAAAATCAAAATTCATTTTTTTTCTTCTAATCAATTATTTTTCGAATCTTTATCGAGTTTGAGAAATATTAAAGGTTAATAAATTATGAACTTACTAGTTTCACTCTTTATAAATACAAGGTCATAAATTTTCACGTTCCATTCCAAATTTAATTATATGGATTCAATTTCACGCCACTGAAAGGTCGTTTATATATATAATTCCAAGTGGGAAGCATTTTAATATAATTTGCATGAACACCGCTTATTAATCAACATCTTCAATTCTTGAGTATTTCATTTGAACCCCCTAAATAAATTTCATGATTTGTAAACAAAGATTTCATAATTCAATTTCATTCTTTACCAATTCTTTCGGAGATGATCATACACTCAAATTTCACTTCACTCAACGCTTCGTTTACTAAAACTAAGCATAGACATTCGTTTATCTGATACTAGATATTTTAAAATCAAGATTTTCATACATATTGAGTTCTAGAATTTATTCAATTCATGTTAAATCAAACTCTTACAAATTTCTTGTTAGCAACAATATAAAATTTAGGAAACAATGGATTTTATTCTATGCGGGATTCACTTCTTGAATAACTTCCATATCCTCCGCAAAGCCTATCCCTCGAGTAGAATGTGTCACTGGCCATTCTTTCTGTCTATTGGGGAAATTTCTAACAATATGCCCACTTAACTTACAATGGAAGCAAACCATTGACTCGACTTTCGATGTAGTGGAAATGATTTTCTTTTTCTTTACCTTAGGAAAATGATTAAGAAGTCCCTCCTTTTGGCATTTAAAACATATGATCTCAAAATGAGCACACCTATTTTGCACATCCTTTCTTTCTTTGTTTCCTCTGCACATTGCTACATAATGTCCTTTCTCATGGCATCTGTAACGGATGATGTTATCATAAGGACCGGGCTCTTGTTTCTCCTTGATTAACCGTTCATATTCTGCGATTGCCTCTTCCTTTTCCTTATGAGCAAGCACTCTTTGCTCTCGACGTGATGCCTTCTACTCCTCGGTCTTTGTCATTCGGATAGACAAAAAGGGGTTAAATAAGGATTTCCTACATAATTTAAAATCTTCATTAGTTACCGTTTAATCATTAAGTTTAAGCACAACATCTGTAACAACCCATAATTTTGGAACCAATTTAAAATTTATTTTTAATTGATTTTCATAGAAATTAAATATTTTAGGTGAATTATTTTGAGAATAAATGATTTAAAATTTATTTTAATCGAAGTTAGAACGTATAAATTTAAAGTTTAATTTAAAACGAGCTTGAGATGGTGCGGTAGTTTGAAATTTCGATTTTAAACTTTGAATGAATATATAGAATTCAATATAAATCAGAATTCAATAAAACAAGAAAACATTGGAATATTTTGAATTGTAATTTTCTACCAAAGGTAAGAAATTGAGATTTCACTTTATAAATTATAAGTTATGTCTATATTAAAATTTAGAATAGTCGCTATGGAGTTTATATATATATATATATATATATATATATATATATATATGTGTGTGTGTGTGTGTGTGTTTATACATACATACATATATATTAATACTAGTGGAAATTTGCATAAAGGGCTTACTAGTCAGGTCCAATTAGTTTAAAGGACATGACTTTTAAAGAATAAGTTTTAAGGACAAAAAAATGTCGTGGTCGTTATTTTGCAAATCTGAAACCCTTGTCGTTCTTCTCAAAATGGCGATTTTCAAAAGCTTTTCATGTTTCGAACGAATCGACTGAAAGATTCAGTTTAATTTCTATAGCCACAATCGATTGAACGGTTCGATTTAATGAATGGATTGAACGATTCAATTGAATGAATCAATTGAATGATTTGAATTTCAAAAGTTTTTCATTTTATGTCATGTGTTGATGAAGTAAAGGAGGATTGTTGTGTTTTGATGATGAGTGGTTGGTTTTAGTGTGCACAGAAATGCAAAATAGAGAGAAGATGGGAAGCAAATGGAAATCATATGTAAAAATAAAATTAGAACAGGATGTAAAAACAATACTGCAAGTGCAACGTAAAATATATTTTTGTGTGGATTGAATGCAGGTGCATTTCTGATTTTGTAACTAATAGTTATAATGTTCACGTATTTGGTTTCATATACTTCTTTTTATAGTGTCAGATAAAGATAAATACTTTTATCTTTTTCAAAGAAGGAAAAACAGCATGCAGTAATGATACAACGAAATACTGGTTGGTTTATGTGATTTAACTGTGAAACTGTCTGCTCATGTATATATTTTTGATACAATGGAGTACTAGATTTAAGTATTTGTCATGTATATATTTTTATATTTTTCAGATAAAGATAAATACTTTTTATCTTTTTTAGTAAAGGGAGAAAAACTTGTAATAATGATCTAAATCATATTGGCATATTTGAACTTTTTTGTATATTGCGTACTACAGTACAATTAAAATTAAGAACAATGCAGAAGCCGCAGCTATTATTTTTAACAAAAAAAGATAATTAAAAAGGAAGAACAACCAACTGCGTAACTTCCCACTGTTCTTTCCAGCTCCTTTATACACAAATTTGCACATCTCATTTATGGTTTTAACTTCGCAACAAAGAACAATTAACAAAAAAGACCTAAGGTCACCAGAACAAAAAAACAAATAAACATGACTCTGCAAGTTCACAGACATATTATTTACAAGCTCAACAATAAATAATATGACTACGACTATCATGGTAGATCAGTCTACGTATCGCTGCACCCACTAAATAACGCTTGTTGATCCTCGAATTCCTACAAAAGAAATTTGAATATGTATCAGCAAGGATGAAACTAGAAAGAAAGAAAAATATTTGATAAATGATAACATATTTTTGATTTAGTTAGCCTACCATGAGCTTGAAGTTATATGCTCTAATGTTGTAATTATTATGTAATTAAATTTTGGCATATTATTTGATATTCATAAACAACTAAAAGCATTTCGTTATAATTTATTTTGTAACTAAGTTGTATGTACAAAAACATAAATGCTTTTATCCTTCTTATGCCAGCTTTAAATCATGTTCATATGGTATGTAATAATTGTAAATAATGAGTAAAACATCAAACTTGTTAAACATGTATCATTAATTATTTTCAAACATAAGTAGTGCTTAACATGTAATTATATTTTTTTTTAAATCTGAAGTTCAGTTTTGAAAAGATATATGCAACTATCTTTTTTAAACCAGAAATAAGTTAAGATATTCAATTAAACTTTTAAAAATTGTTAATTACAAAAATGCCATTTTGTAATCAAAAATTCAGTTTTATCATTAACATTGCATATTTGCAACTAACAATTAACACATGACATATATATTCATTCATATTTGTTAAATATGAAGTTCAGTTTTGAAAAGATAGATGCATCTATCTTTTTTAAATATGAAAAAAAAGATATTCTACTAGACATTTAAAAATTGTTAATTAAAAATACAATTTTGTAATCAAAAGTTCAGTTTTATCATTAACATTGCATATTTGCAAATAACAATTAACACATGACATATATATTCATTTATATTTTTAAATATGAAGTTCAGTTTTGAAAAGATAGATGCAACTATCTTTTCTAAGGCAGAAATAAATTAAGATATTCTACTAAATATTTAAAAATTATTAATTACGAAAATGCATTTTTGTAATCAAAATTTAAGTTTTATCACTAACATTTCATATTTGCAACTAACAAACATATGACATATATATTCATTTATCTTTTTTAAATATGAAGTTCAGTTTTGAAAAGATAGATGCATCTATATTTTTCAAATCTGAAATAAAATAAGATATTCTAACTAAACATTTAAAAATTGTTAATTACAAAAATGCAATTTTGTAATCAAAAGTTCAGTTGGTGGAATCGGTTCGGTACCGGAACTTTGTACTCAAAACCATTACCATACCGACTTTATATGGTAATAAAAAAATCATACCATTACCAGTCAAAAAAATCGGCTACCAATAGTTTGGTTTATGGTTGGTAATGGTTGGTAGAGGTCGGTAATAAGGTTTTACCGTTCACTAGTTTGAGATCTTTTTGTTTACAATATTTCACGTTACAATATTAAATATTAATTTTTTTAGTTATTATATTATTATTTATATATCTTATTTTACGTAGTCAAACATGCATGAAAACTTTATGAATGAACAAAAATACCATTTAAATTATACCATTTCTAAGGTATATAATAAAAATTGCATTCGATCTTGTATCGTCAAAGTGTTTTTCTAGGTGTTTTATTAAATCATTACATATTAAAAATTCTTCATTATGTTATAAACTTATATGTGGTAGGTATGGTAATTATCATTTTCAATGCTCAATTACCATTACCGTACCGCATATTTTCATGTGGTTTGGCATAACGTACCAATCAAATTGGTTACCGATTGTTCGGTATCACTTTCATTGGTAGCGGTTAGTAATGGCTGGTAAGTGGTAGTGTGGTAAAAATTTCCAGCCCTAAACATTGCATATTTGCAACTAACAACTAACACATGACATATATATATATATATATATATATATATATACGTGTATGTATGTATTCATTTATCCTTTTTAAATCAAAAGTTATGTTTTGAAAAGATAGATGCAACTATCTTTTATAAATCTGAAATACATTAAGATATTCTACTAAACATTTAAAAATTGTTAATTACAAAAATGCACTTTTGTAATAAAAATTTAAGTTTTATCATTAACATTGCATATTTGCAACTAACAATTAACACATGACAATATATTCATTTATCTTTTTTGAATCTGAAGTTCAGTTTTGAAAAGATAGATGCATCTATCTTTTTTAAATCTGAAATAAAATAAGATATTCTAATGAATATTTAAAAGTTGTTAGTTACAAAAATGCAATTTTGTATTCAAAAGTTCATTTCTATCATTAACATTGCATATTTGCAACTAACAATTAACACATGACATACATATTCATTTATCTTTTTAAAACTGAAGTTTAGTTTTGAAAAGATAGATGCATCTATCTTTTTTAAATCTGAAATAAAATAAGATATTCTAACGAACATTTAAAAGTTGTTAATTACAAAAATGCAATTTTGTATTCAAAAGTTCAGTTCTATCATTAACATTGCATATTTGCAACTAACAATTGACACATGACATATATATTCATTTAACTTTTTTAAATCTGAAGTTCAGTTTTGAAAAGATAGATGCAACTATCTTTTTTAAATCTGAAATTAATTAAGATATTCTACTAAACAATTAAACTCCGCCTGTGTAGTTTTCTATGCAGCCTGTCCCAAGCCAAGGTAAAGAAGGAGGGTTGTGATAGGCTTGGCGAGCCAACGTAAAAACTTAGCTTCTCTTATGGATATCGAACCTTATAAACAATTAAAAAAAATTAATTACAAAAATTCAATTTTGTAATCAAAATTTAAGTTTTATCATTAACATTGCATATTTGCAACTAACAATTATCACATGACATATATATTCATTTATTTATTTTAAATCTGAAGTTCAGTTTTGAAAAGATAGATGCAATGATCTTTTTTAAATCTGAAATAAATTAAGATATTATACTAAACATTTAAAAATTGTTAACTACAAAAATGCAATTTTGTAATCAAAAATTTAGTTTTACAATTAACACTTCATATTTGCAACTAACAATTAACACATGACATTTATTCATTTATCTTTTTTAAGTCTGAAGTTCAGTTTGAAAAGATAGATGCATCTATCTTTTTTAAATCAGAAATAAAATAAGATATTCTATTAAACATTTAAAAAAAATTAATTATAAAAATGAAATTTTGTAATCAAAAGTTCAGTTTAGATAAAAGCACTTTTCTTGTTGAATGAATAACAAATAGAAAAGATAGTTGGTTTTCTTCTTAAACAGCTGAATAGAATAACATTAACCATAACTATCAGCACATTCAAAAAAATTAAAAGGTTTTATCATAATAAATCCAAATCATAAGAAAAACAACAAATATGCTTAACATATATGGTAATTATTATATATTTCTATGGTTTAATACGTAATTAAATCATTCTAATCAAAAGATAAATACCTTTATCTTTTTAGGCTGTCAAATAAAATATTATCTACCACTGAATATATACTTATGATTAACCAAACAGTTTCATACTATAAATTGATTCATATTACGTACGATAAACACACTCAATATATACGTATGATTAACAAAACAACAAATATGTTTAACATTTATCAGTAATTATAAAACATTACTAATGTTTAATACATAATTAAATCATTCAAAATAAAAGATAGAAACAAAATAACACCTACTTCTTAATATATACGCATATACAGCAAATAAAATCAACCAGTGAATGACTACTTACTTCAGCTAACAAAAACAAATTATATATAGTAAACAAAAATAATTGATGAACAACAAACAACAAAGATTAACAAGTACTTACTTGTTCAACAACTAGTGAAAATAAATCGCATCTTGCAAATAGTTAATAGAAATCGCATCTTAGATTTTTCAGCTGAATAAAGGTAAGGTGATTAACATCAACCGAAGAAAGGTGGCGCAGATTAATCGATGAAATTTTTTAGGGTTTAGGCTTTTCAGTGAAATTGTTAAAGATTTTCAGTGAAAAGGTTAGCCGAATGAGAAAATAATGAGTTCAAATCGTTTTAATTCGAAGGTGACAAAGCGATGAGTAAAAGATGAAGAAGAAAGTGAATTTCAAATCGATTTGGGATTTTTTGAGCTTTGATAATGCTTACGGAATTGAAGAATAGATGGCACAAATAGCCGAATAAAATTTTGTCCTAGAAATTAACTATTGTAACGGCGTGTCCTAGAAACTAAATAGCAAATGAAAGGAGGCCCTTGTGGTAAAATACCCCTTAATACTATATATGCCCTAAAAGTCACATTTGTATACGAATGAATTTGGACTTGAAACCACTTCCGTTGAGTTCAAAATGCTGTTTGCGTGTTCGAAAACTATTAACATTGATACCTTTAGGGTTGGGAGAAATTTGGTCTTTTCTTTGTGTATATGACCAAAGTATCACTTTTTGCATTTGGACGAATTTGGACTCGAGACCACTTCCATTGAGTCTGAAATGTCATTTTCCTGCTCAAAAACTATAAGCTTCGATATATTTTGAGCTTGTGGAAATTGGGACATGGGTTGTGTCTAGGTTGCCTAAACCTAGCCACTCAATTAAGAGCCCCAAATGAGCCTCTCTGTAATGGCTGGAAATTTCCGACTCCTCGAGAGTCGGAAATTCCGAGACGTTAGTGAAAGAATTTAGAAGGTGAGAAAGAAAAGATAGAACTAATAGAATAGAAGAAGAAGAAGAACATCAGAATCATCAGAGTAAAACGAATCTCACAGCGGAACGAATAACATATAATATATAACATAACTTTGAAGTAAACAGTTATATATATACAATAGCACTTATCAGAGTACAACACAGCGGAAATAACTATAGCTATAAAATCTTGCAGCCTCCTGCTCCAAGCTCTCCAAGTATATCTGTAAATCCCGACTACTTGACTTCCCGTACAAATTTAGGCACCCAAGAGTTTAGGGAAAACAACAAAGTAAACTCCGGGTCAGTCATGGGACTGGTATTAGTAAAATAGTTTAAAACAGGTATAAGGTATGTCATAAGACCACGCCGTGAATACGGAACGGGTTTTTCCTTATGAGTATCTGAACAACTTTGACAAGCAATATCATTGTGATATTATAATAATGTCTAAGTACAAATAGGTATCAATCTAGCAGAAACGCTTGCATCTCACGTTCTACATACATAGTATAAAATCATAAACCGCAGGGCGCTTATCGGAGAATGGATTCCAACAGACAAGGTATGGGAGCACCTTCTGAATAGTGTACTCTAGAGGTGATACACTCAGGGTTCAACAAGAACGTCTTGCAACCGGCCACACATGACCGCTCACTCACTTAGCTTGAGTGTCGCGAATATATTGCCACCACGGTTGTAGGCCATCAAACCGTCATCCGAAGATACAGAATCAAAAAGAAGTATAAATATGAATATTCCCTAGATCGGTGACAATACACCCTGCTTGGGGATGACCCAACTAGCCATGCTGCCTAGCCCAATTTTTGTTACTTCCCGGTGTGAGGCTAGAAGCTACGTCTATCTTCAGAACATCTGATCACCATTCACTTTGAATGCCACATCGTCATACCCGCCAAATCACAAATTGACTTATCCAAAAATAACACGGGTATATAGCTAAGAGAAACGAATTCCTCCGCCACCAAACGTGAATACGTTTGAACAGATCAACTTACGCGATCCATTGGATATACTCTGTCAGACCTTCTTCCATATACGTTGTCCTGGGACTGGACAAACCGGGGGCACTATTCAGTATATCCATCTGAGTCACTGTTATCTAAGACTTATACAACGGCCCTTGCACTTTACTCCGTCTTCAATTTATCTTTGGCAGATATTGCTCGCAATGCTTATGCCAATACAGAGTGGTTCTTTGGATAATAATCCAACCGGTCTCTCCATATTAACAACGTTAAAATGGTAAAAACTTTGATAGTCTGTGATTCAACTATCAAATGAAAACATGTCGGTGTACAAACAACGATCTTATTTCCAAATGGAAATTCGATCGATCAATCATCACATGTTCATATTTCCTTATTTCATATATTTAGAAAATATATGTTATTAATCATTAGAAAACATTTCCATAGTTTATTTTCACATCACTATTATTTCGCAACTATCAGTCCCTAACTGTAACTAGTATGAGAAAAATTCTCTAAGTATCAATCCGGAAGGTCGAAACCAACATCAGATCGTCACTTAGAAAACCGTTCAACTTACCCTCTCCAGTTAGTTTCTGAATTTTCTTAACTCTATTTCTTAAATTCTTATTATGAAAACATTTCATTTTCTATGTTTAGAAAACACATCTGACTATATTTGGAAAACGTTTCCAAAACTCATTTATGGATTTCCAATGAACGTTGTATAAAACATCGTTACGCTTAATCCATTAATCGCTTATTACTTAACTATATTTCAAATCAACCTTTTCTATCGAACCACAGCAATTCCTTTGTCAATTCTGAAGTCAATCAAGTTGGGGTATAATTACCTCTCAGACCTTAATTGAACAACGTCCTTTACTGTGAAATAGATGAAGCTCGTCACTCACTTTTTCCAATCATCTGTTTACGTAAATTCTCGGATTCCGGTTACGAATCCACTTCTTATATGACAGTGTTTGATTATAACTATAACGTTATAATTCCTACCCCTAAAATATCTCCTAAATTATAAATTTATTTCCTAACTCGAATAATTTATACAGACACCTAATTTCTAAATCAATTACTAAATCTTGATTTAAACCCTGGAAAGTAAATAGTACTTTCCCGAATTCGCTATAATCGAATTCGACGTATAACTCTCTTTCGAGTAATCTCTATTCGATTAACTCTCCCTTTTTAATAACTTATATTCGATAAACTCTATTTCGATTAACTCATATCGAATAACTTAATTGATAAATTATCTTCACTTCTATCCTATCGAATAAACTATATTCGATATCTCCTCCAACACTATTCGAATGAACTATATTCGATTAACATCTCTAACTCTATTCGAATAAATTATATTCGATTAACTCCTTTAACTTTACTCGAATAACTATATTCGATTAACACTTTCTTTCGAATAACTATATTCGATTAACTCTTCGACTAACTCCTTTCGATTAACTAACTTCGAATAACTCCTTTGGATTACTACCTTCGAATAACTCCTTTGGATTACTAACTTCTAATAACCAATATTCGATAACTACTCTTCGAATAAATAACATTCGGTAACTCTTCTCAAATGAATAACATTTGATTTCTCCACTCGAATAAACTATATTCGATTACTCTTCCCTCGAATACACTATATTCGATTACTCTACTTCGAATAAGTGATATTCGGCAACTCTACTCGATTAACTCCACTTGGATAACTCTAACTGGTCAACTCTAACTGGTCAACTCTAACTGAGTAACTCTAACTGATCAACTCTAACTGGTCAAATTTAACTGGTAAATTTTAACTGGTTAACTCAAATGGTTTAACCTAACTTGATTTACTTGTCTCGATTAACTGAACTAATCCACTTAGTTTAACTTAGTTAATTCACTTTGATTAACTCAAATCGATTTACTTAGTTTAACTCAGCTAATTCACTTTGATTAACCCAACTAATTTACTTCGATTAACCAATTAGTTTAACTTTACTAATTCACTTAGTTTGACGCAACTAATTCACTTTGATTTACAAATTAGTTTAACTTAACCAAGTCACTTAGTTTGACGCAACTAATTCACTTTGATTTACCAATTAGTTTAACTTAACTAATTCACTTCGATTAACCGCTTAGTTTATCTTAACTAATTTACTTTGGTTAACTTAACCAATTACTTTGATTAACTTGACTAACTTGCTTTGGTTAACCTAACAAATTACTTTGTTTAACTCTATTCGAATAAGTAATTCGAATCACTCTAATGTGTTTAACTCTATTCAAATATCTAATTTGAATAACTCATTTCGAATAACTAAATTCGATTAACTCCTTTTATTAACGTTTAATCATTTCAAAAGATTTCCCTTTTTCAACGTTTATCCATTGATAAAGATTTACTTTTTACAACGTTTATCCATTTATAAAGATTTACTTTTAGTAACGGTTCTTCACTTTATAAATGTCCTTTTAATAACGTTTCTACTTCTCTATATAAGTCCAGACTTATATATATCCCATTTATCAACGATAAATAATTTATTTAATTTATAAAACATTATTTATAAATTAATCTACTTCAATTTATCTGTTTAAAACAGATTTCCTATTTAATATCTCATTTAAATCCATATCGTGTTATACCGTGTGCGAAGCACGTGTTTTAAATCTATCCTTGTATAATTCTATTTATTTTCCGAACAAGTGTTCCTTTATTTATTCCCTAAATAAATATTCCTTTATTCCATTTATTTATAATCTAAATTAATGTTCCTTTATTTATTTCCTAAATAAATAAATGTTTTCATTTTATAAAATCCTATCGATTTTATAAATAAGATTTATTTTCAATATAAACATTGAAAATTCCCTTTTTACATTCTAGTATCACCTACGGTGTTTAACGTGTCGTATAACAATGATCGGTATCATTCAAACATATGAAATCAATAACAGATTTCATAACACATCATATATCACAATATATGAAAAACGGTAAAATAAATGTTGAGGAATCCAGTCGGATTCCTCCAACCTGTTTCCCTGCATCCACAGATGTTACACAATAAAATATACATCAATTTCATTCCAACATGAAATAAACTGATGAACTGAATCAATATTTGATTGTCGCTTATATATATCACTATATCTATGTTTTCAATCAAATCTATTTAACAGTCCAAACTATCAATACACAACAATCAAATTATTTAACACATTTTATATAAAAATATAAACTGAGGAGAGTTAGTGAGTTTTACTCACATTGACGCGTTAACCGTTAAATAATCGGTTTGCGTTCTTTGATTGAGTCGGACAAATTATTTCGCCATAAGTTGTAACAAGCTCGGATTCACTGCCAGTCAGTTCCATTGTGTTGCTCTCGTCCATACGACCCCAATGAATCCCCTACAATTTCCAACCTTCAGTTCGATCAGGACTCTCGAATCCTCTGCGTCACTTTTAGTTCACGCCATCCCTTTTTGGGTTTCCTTTTCCATTCTTTCTTTTTATTTTCATTTTTATATATTATTGTTTTAACTTTCTGGGCCTTAACATGTTCAGCCTACCCAAAAATCCTTGACCGACGCATCCTATACAGTACACCATCTTCCCCATCCAAGAAAACTCCTAGCATCAACTCAAAACTCGAATGCACTTCCAAAAACGTGATCTCCAGCGGAGCTTTATGGCTTCCAGCATTCAACACCCAACGCCGATCCCTTTTCCATGCTGTCACGCCCCTCCTTACACAGTCACGACTCTTCAAACCCCAAAACAAAGCGCGTCAGACCGATATCGCTCCTTCCATAGACCACCCCAGCATCGATAAAAAAAAGAACTCAAACCCCATATAAGTTCCCACACGCCATTTCCAGATTAAAGAAAAGGTAGTTCGACGCAAATGATATAGAGCTGAAATCCTTCTCTTCTTCTTTTACCTTACATTGACCCGCCTCCAAACTTCATGCTCCCTCACGTCCCTTCTTCTCTCAACAGTTTCCTCACCGTTCCACCACAAAGTCTAGCTCGCACTTTGTTTTAGAATTTTCATCGTCCAGGTCCGAAGTCGCTGCACATGGATGTGGCGATGTACTTCTGTCCAGAAGTGTACGGAGATTCAGTGGCATGATGCCAAACTCCTTTGCTAACACCAACTTCAACACAAACATCATGAGTTCATATCAAAACCGATATCTCGCATGCCAACTTCCATCCGCAGGGATTCGAAGAATATAGAGTTTATATTTTTACGGTGGAGGGTTTTCTTTTTGAGTTGTCGTTAATGTATTGAATTTTCTGAAGCATGAAGGGAACAAATGAGGGCATCGTATGTGTATTTATAGGGATGGATACTTGGTGGTTAGGTAAAGCATAGGGTGGTAGCTGAAGCACATCTGTATGATGGAAGGGGTGGTGATAATTCATTATGGCATGTGTTTTAGGGGAGGCCACACAGTTTTCTTAGCTGTGAAGAAATCGATAAATTATTGTGTTATCACCATGGCCACCAATAGTTTGTATGAATAAGCCTCTTCCACGTTTTAGAAGGAGAACCCATGGCTGAGAAGAAATGAAGGTCGTGGCATCTATTTTTGACCATGTAAAATGAAGACAAACTAGTTTTAAATTATGAAACTTTAATATACCTCGCTATATAATATTTCGTTCCCATACGAGTCGTTATGGACAGATATAAAAATACCGTTGTATCGAGCTCGGTTCCACGATCCCAAAAATATAATAATACCGGTAGATTGACTCATATTTTGAAACTTCAAAATGTTGATTACGGGGTGCGAAATGCTTCAAATAAAAAGTCGCTTATTAAATTAATTAAAAATTACCATAAAATTCTAAAAATTAAATTATCACTACTTCCCAAAAGAACCTTGTTCAAATTCGAATCTGATAACTAGTTATATCGAATAAACCGTTACGATCGATAAACGATTTCATAGCGACTATTTTTAAATTTGATTTGGACATATATCAAAATCTATACGACGACCGATTTTTCTCTTCCACTAGAAAGATATACTCCATCAGCTCCACACCATTCTTGTTTCACAGAAATCCGATTTAAAACGGATTCTGTATATTCAGTTGAAGTTCGAATCGCCAAATTGCAAACTGCCGCGACGTTTTCAGGTTCGTTTTAATTATAATTATAAATTATAAGTTCGAACGTTGTACTTTAAGTTATCGATATCGCCGAATTTATATATAAATCATTAAATAAATTAATTATTCGACAGCTAACAAAACGCGCCATTACAGACTTCCCCCCTTAAAATAATTTCGTCCTCGAAATTGCTAAGCTAGGAAAATGCTACCAACTTTACTAACTAGATTCAAATATCTTTTAGTTTACTTCTCAACTCCAGTTTCAACTGAACCATTAAATTTTCAATTAAATTATTAATTCATTCTGGCTAACTGAATTTCCATAAATCATGAGAATGTTCTAACGCCTGGAATTTTCGAATTTTTTTGCCATAACCTCCTTTGTACGGCTCAATACGTCAAACCACAACTCGCCTCTCTAGGGCTCCTCCAATCCAAAAGAAAATCAAAATAGCCAAGCGGCTTGCCAATTCGGCTCATAAAATCCAAACTCATATATGATATAAACTTGTACCTTTTTGTCGGGCATTTAACTCTACCCCTTTCATCTGCTACCACTTCAACATATACCAATGTTATCCCTTCCAATTGATCTCCAATCAGTTCATATCCTCAAATCCACATCGAATTTCATTCGAACTCTAATATCAAATTCCAAATTATTGACTTATCAATTTGGTTCCATTCTAGATTATCTCTAATCCAATTTAATTTTATTTAACTCAGTTCAAGTTAAATTTCAATTTATTTTTACCATCTCATTTTATTTAACTTCATTAGTTAAATTTTAATTCCAGAACTTAAATTCCTAGGCTCATTTCAAATTAATTTGAAATCACAACACCAATTCAAAACCTTTGAATTTCTAAACAACTTGTTTTCTCAAAACAATTCAAAAACAAAACCTTTGGTAGTAATCCGTCCCTTAGAACTCGAAAATGAACACTGATGATGTCTAGATTCATCATCAGAATCTATTTTCCAGCTATCGAAGTGAGTTCAATACTATATCATTTTCAATTTGAAAACATTTTCAAAATCTCCCAGGAACTTAAAATTTCCTTATTTTAAATTCCAAATCTGATTTAAATTCATATTTAATTCATCTATTTCATATATTACATTCATATGAATTCTGATTGGTCATTTATAACTATTTCACCCTTTTATAATCTTATTCGATTATAATAACAACCAACACAATCAATATACTATAATAATTTCAAGATATATATTTCTTCTATAAACAAATATATTTTGGGAAAAATTATTTCATTTACCCTCTTTCAAAACATACCATGACGGTTCATCGTATTCGAGCGTTTAGTAACCCTTATCGATACAGTGGATCAACTGATCGACCAGAATTCATAAGCCACTCAACCAATGAGTCTCCACAATATAAAACCATTTTATATTGAATAACAATTACACGCTCTTATATATACACTCAAACTCAATCTAGGATATTACTAATCCCATCTCTATCGAGTTATGCCACAGAGCCAAGGTAATCACTTAACTTAAGCTCTGATACCAACTGTAACGACTGGAAATTTCCGACTCCTCGAGAGTCGGAAATTCCGAGACGTTAGTGAAAGAATTTAGAAGGTGAGAAAGAAAAGATAGAACTAATAGAATAGAAGAAGAAGAAGAACATCAGAATCATCAGAGTAACACGAATCTCACAGCGGAACGAATAACATATAATATATAACATAACTTTGAAGTAAACAGTTATATATATACAATAGCACTTATCAGAGTACAACCACTACACCACAAAGCTTATTTTGCCACTCCCTATTTTATAAATTTAATATGGTCTAAAGCCGTATTAAATTAGAGAGGGTTTTGAGCCGTGCTTGACTATTTAGGAAGGGCTGACAACCTAGTTTGAATTTGATTCACTTATGACCCGTATCCAATTGAGTCAACTTTAGTGGAAAACCTTCCCACCAAAATATACGTGCTCCCTCCATTTTTTCATTTCCCAGACACCCTCATTTCCCCCGTGTTTTTTTTATTTCCCCCCTTTTTTTATTTCCCTCAACCCGTGCCCTAATCAATTTGTGTTTTAATCAAAAAAAGTTGCTGCTCTAATCCATTCGAACCGCTCTCAGGTTGCGAATCTTGTAAATTTTGATTTTATTCGATGAATATTTCTTTCCATACAACGTTTTAGGGTTACGTTTATGACTGTATTTAACATCGTGATTCTTTATCTACTTCAGATCTGTCGACAGCTTAGTTAAATCAACTGATGCTTCTTACTCTGAGGACAAAATGATTTGGTATGATTTTTATTTTCGATTTTGGTCTGATTTAATCTGATTTAATCTCGATTTTGCATATGATTCAATGCCTGTGATGAAGTTGGATTTATCCTATTTTGTATTTGTTTACTCGTTCAACATCTATAGGCCATCCTTTGGATAAAAGCAAATACAGGCGTGATTGAATGGCTAGTGGGATGTATTTAGTATATAAGATCAATGTTCATCGTTATTATTATTCTAACATGCAAATATGTTTATAGTAGGATTTGGATTTCTCACTTTTGATTGAACGTCAGTTCTTTTATGTAATAACCCGGAAAATGCGAGCCAGTTTGAAATTTTTATTTTGGCGATTATAGCGAATTTTGAATATTTAAAATAGATTATTTTAAATAATATTGTCGAGGAATTTATTTTGAATAGAATTCGAACGTATATATTTATACGCGACGTCGTTAGAATATAAATATTTATATATAATTATAAATAGAATTGAAAATGGCGCGGTAGTTCGATAATTCGATTTCAAACTTCAATTGAATGTACCGGGTGCAAAACAATCCGGATTTTAGTGAAACCAAAAATAATAGGATCTAATTGTGAATATCTTTCCAACGAATCCGAATAATTGAAATTTCATAGCGGGAATCAAAAGATATGTCCAGTTAAAAATTCTGAATAGTCGCTATGGAATTCAGGCCCTTAAAAATGGACATTTTGCAAACGACCTCGGATTTTGACGAAACCACTTTTGTTGGGTCCGTGATGTTAAATTATTGCTAGATTCCAAATTTCATAATTTTTCGAATCAATATGTGAGCGTGGCAAAGGAAAACGCGTTTGACCAGTTTTAGTTGATTTTAATCGACTGGAAAATGGCCATTTTTCCAACGGCCTCAGAATTCAATGAAACTAGTTTTGTTAGGACCGTATCGTCAATACGAAGCTAGAAGGATGCCTCGCCCCGCCTGAAGGATGCCAACACCAGTAGAAAAAGCCCCCCTCTCCCCAAATTCCCACTGTAAGTAAATTTAAATCGATTTCTATTTTTAATTTTCAGTTTTTAAATGTGAATGATATGTTTTGTTTTCAGTTTTGATATAAATAAACAATGACAAAATTCATATTTTTAAAATATAAAGTTATGATTTTTATCGTAGTAAAGGCGTGATTGTTACCGTAGCAAAGCCGATTTTTTTTTTTTTTTAAAATAGAAAGAAGTGATTTATATATACATATATATGTGACAATGATAAAAATGTGGTTTTTATTTATAAATATCGTCAAAGAAAAAAATGTAATCTTTAGGAAGAAAAAAAATTAGATTTTTCCATATAGATTTGTGGGGAAAAAAATTTGCTTTTTACATGTATGAAGAAGCGGTAAAAAGGTGATTTTTATATGTTGAACTTCGAATTAAAAATAGGATTTTTATATGTTGAACTTCGAATTAAAAATAGGATTTTTATATGTTGAACTTCGAATTAAAAAGGTGATTTTTATATGTTGAACTTCAAATTAAAAATAGGATTTTTAATATATTGAACTTCGAATTAAAAATTCGATTTTAATATATTGAATAGCGTAGTGAAAATTCGATTTTTACATATGTAGAGGATCCGGGCAACGAAGATGACAAAGATGCGATAGCGATGAAGATTTCTATCAATGAAGTGCCGTGGAGCTAGGATAGCTATATGTGAGAATTTCTCACCTTTCAATTTCTTTTCTAGTTATATATATATACTAGGATGCAGACGGTGTTTAGTAGCACCCGACACAATCGTCCACAGACCATGGACTTGTTTGTTTGGCTGTTTGGTGATTGATTGCGATATTGGTTTGAATGTGGTTTGTGGTGTGAAAAATCGAATCGATAAATTGGTTAGGATTAGACGTGCGCCGTTATAAGGCGAAGGAGTAAGGCTAGGTTAGACTCTTACTCCAAATTTTGTGGTTTGCAAAATGAAATTGATTTGATTGATGTGTGAATGGCGTGGGCCTTCACTAGACCGGGGATAAGGCTAGGCCTCGTCCCGTTTCTAGTATCGTGCCGTTATGCCGCCGAAATTTTCTAAAATATGTTAGAAAAATAAAAATATCATTTTATTGAATAAATGAATTGAATAGAAATTCATAGGTTGAAATAAAATGTTTTATCGTTAAAAATATAATTTTTAACGTGAAGTGAATAAAATAAATTATTCATTTACAAACCGGACGGTTTGTTTATGTACACCTATTTGAAGGACATTGATTGGGTCGATAAATTTTACACATCGCCCAACTGCACTAATAAAATCTGTGTTTGATTGTTTGAAACCCCACACGGGTGTTGGGATGAAATTTGAAGTTCACTCATCCTGATTGATTAAATATGTCGATCGATTGATTGACAGGCTGTTATAAGCGTTAGATATCTATATTTGATGCTTATACAGTGTAGTGCACTTTGGTTGATGGTTGATTATTTTTCAATGCTATTATATGTGTGTAATGCGTGAAAATCCATATAATTAACTTTATATGGTAATTGATTGGGCCTCATTCCAATTTGAAAAATAAAGAATATTATAAAATAAAAGTTCATGTGTTGACAGTACTCATCTATTGAGATTGGTCATGTGTTGAACGAAATATTTTAGTAATAAAATTTACATCTTTATTATTATAAAATAAAAGTTCATGTGTTGACAGTACTCATCTATTGAGATTGGTCATGTGTTGAACGAAATATTTTAGTAATAAAATTTACATCTTTATTATTATAAAATAAAAGTTCATGTGTTGACAGTACTCATCTATTGAGATTGGTCATGTGTTGAACGAAATATTTTAGTAATAAAATTTACATCTTTATCAATATAAAATAAAAGTTCATGTGTTGACAGTACTCATCCATTGAGATTGGTCATGTGTTGAACGAAATATTTTGATAATAATAACTATTTTGAAAATAGAAATTTATGAAGTCGTGTTGATTAGATTAACGCCATTTTGATGTGAACGATATTTATATCGATTTTATTCGATTTCGAAATGAATTAAATTGAAAACGATTTCGAAATGAATTGAATTGAAAACGATTTCGAAATGAATTGAATTGAAAACGATTTTGAAATGAATTGAATTGATAACGATTACGAAATGAAATGAATTGAAAACGATTTCGAAATGAAATGAATTGAAAACGATTTCGAAATGAAATGAATTGAAAACGATTTCGAAATGAATTGAATTGAAAACGATTTCGAAATGAATTGAATTGAAAACGATTTCGAAATGAATTGAATTGAAAACGATTTCGAAATGAATTGAATTGATAACGATTTCGAAATGAATTGAATTGAAAACGATTTCGAAATGAATTGAATTGAAAACGATTTCGAAATGAATTGAATTGAAAACGATTTCGAAATGAATTGAATTGATAACGATTTCGAAATGAATTGAATTGAAAACGAATTCAAATTGAATTGAAAACGAATTCAAATTGAATTGAAAGTGAATTGAAATGAATTCAAATTGAATTGAAATTTGAATTGAATAGAAATGAATTTTAAAAGGAATTTATAAAGAGGAATTCAATTTTGATTTGAATTGAAATGGAAGTTGAAATTGCTTTTGAAACGAATTCAAAACTATTTATATAATTCGTTTTAAACAGAAATCGACGAAGTATATATTATATATATTATATATATAATATAATGGCCTGAATAGAACGCGCCGCGCCGCGGCAGTTCGCGAATTTCGACCATTTATTTCAAACGGACTTTACGGGAGATCCGACCGTCAGATTCTCCTAAAACCGGAACCGTTGGGTTCGTATCGAAAAGAGCTTTCTAACGAATATTAGAAATTAGAAATCTAACGGTTGGATTTGGAGATATTTCCAAATCAAATTTGAAAAAGGTCGCTGTAAGTGCAGTTCGATGGCCGTTGATGGAAATCGACTGCACGGGCCTTGATAAAATTATTAAAAATAGCAATAATTTATGTAAAATCATAAGAAATGATTTAGAAAGAATTGGGATGAAAAACTCCATATTTAAAAAGATAAAAATAGATTCTTATTGAAATGAACTAGTTTTGAACTAGAATTATAATTCTATTTATTTTTAAATAAATAAATTGAATTCGAAGGGGTTCTAAAAATAACCAGAATTTCCAATGATTGCATTGGAGTGGAATTGAATCGAAATTGTCTTCGGAATATTTCGATGTTGGAATTCGTGATTATACGGATGGTGTTATGGAAATTTGAAAGATATGTATTTATATCGTTATTTCCAATACGACATTTGTTAATCGTAGAATTTGATATTGAATATAAGCCGATATATTTTCTATTCAGAGCCTTATATTGAATATCAAATGTGATTTGGGTTTGTCGTGGATGGTGTCTTCACTAACACTGTTCTTGAACCCAGTTGAGAAAAGATTAAATCTTTTTATTTAGATTTAATGAAGTGTACCAATTAAATGATATTTAATTGGAATAGAATTGATATTGATTTTTGGGTTTATCGTGAACAGTCTTTTAAATAACACTTGTTCTTTAACCCGATAATTAATGAATGTGATTTTTGGGTTTATCGTGAACAGTGTTTTAAATAACACTTGTTCTTTAACCCGATAATTAATGGAATGTGATTTGGGTTTATCGTGAACCGTGTTTTAAATGACACTGATTCTTTAACCCAGTCGAAGATTAAAACTAAGTGGAGTTTTAATGAATCTTTAATTAGATTGAAATGATCGAAAATGGAGTATCACCAGTTTTGCTCCAGGCGATAGTTAAATCTTTAATTAGATTTGAACGTGAAATGGTAATTGAATTTACCGATAACACCGTGGTGTTAGATATGAAGTATTACCAGTTTTACTTCATGGGATGAATAGGTTGGGATTGGGAAATTAAAAACAAATGATTACTTCGGTAAGCGTCGTTAATCCCGACTAGTTGAATCGAAATTCAAAAGGAGATTAAAGAATAAATTTAAAGGATTTATCTTTGATAAAATTAATGGGAACCTTTCCCTATGAATGTGAAATTCAGAAACTAACTGTCGGTTAGCTAAGCAGAATGGTTTTCTGGATATTGATCTGATGTTGGTTTCGGCCTTCGGGGTTAATATTTGGGGAATTATTCTCTTGATTAATTTACGGTTAGTGACTGATGAATTGGAATGAGGCGTATGTTGTGTTTGTGTAACACTTATTTAAAATATACGTGAGTTATTCGGAAAGACCGGGTTTATCCCATTCTGAATAACTGATACGACGATAAGTCGAAGATGAAGACGATGGTCGAAGACCGGAGGTCTTCACGTCGTTTGGATAATAACTGATGATATTGATTGGGCTGTACACCCAAGAAGATGGAAACAGTTAGTGATCGTCCAGACGTACTTGGAGATCGATGGATATGCGGGGTACTAGGTGCCTCCGGTTTCGTTCAGACCCAGAACGGACTTGTAAATGGACTGTGTGTCTGACATTGGATTTTAGTCCGTGTGATTGATCTCTATTAAATATATATCTGTTTGGCGGCGGAGAATTTATTCTCTTGCTTAACGCCCTTCTCTGAGACGTACGAGCTCAGGGGTTATATATTGATGGATATCAAACGCATGGAGTGAATTGCCTGTGTGGCATGCCTAAGTGGCAATTGATCGAGGCTTCTGTTGAAAAGCAAAGTCTTGTGGTGATGATCAAAGCAAGGCCTTTGTGGCGTAGCTTTGTGTAACGTTTGCTTCGCGAGTTTCACACCCGGTATGAACCAAAAACGGGAGAGGACGTCAGGGAGGGCATGCGTTTCTTTCTAGCTAGAAGTGGCGTCAGTGGTTTTACACGCCCTGACGAGTTTGACTTATGTGGTTGTTGCTGTTGCGAGGCGCCTCGGATTGATCGGTCGTTCTCGAACCGATGGAGTCATTTAGTTGGCTCGTTTACGCCCCATAGGGCGGGGAAATGCATGTTCAGGGTTTAAGTTTAATCCACATCGGTGGACTGGCCCTGAGGATCCAAGGGCCCACCTGAGTCTGGGTCCTGAGGCTCGGGCTAGACAGTCTCGAATCGGTTGAGGACTATCTTTTGCCTCGGTTCATAGATGGAAATCCAACTTCCAAATACGTGACTTTGCGGTTTTATTTGTAAACCTATATATGGCGACATAGTGGCATGGGACGCTCATGTCGCCTATGATTGATACTTATGATTTGAAGTTGTTTTATACACTATGCACTTATAGTAGTATCAAATGATTTGTTTTAAAACGTATCAAGCATTCTTTGGCTGTTATAAGGGAAAACCCTATCCTCGGCTGCGTTACATTGTGTGATGGGACCTGGGTCTTATAACAGCTTCACTTTTCGTTATTTAGCATTGCGCTGTTGTTTTATGCACTGGTATTCTTGGGAGGAAACCCGTTCCGTGTTATACGGCGTGGTCCCTTGATTTACCTAACTTTAAAATAAAGATTTATAACTGTTTTAGTTCTCACACCAGTCACATGACTGACCTGGAGTTTATTGTTTTAACCTAAACTCTGGGTGCCCTTATTTTTGACATGGGCAGCTAGTAGTTTTGGTTTTGCAGATTTATATTCACAGGATCCTGGTTTACAGCTGGAACGATATCCGGAGAGCTTTGTATCCGTATATCCCCTTCAGTTGTGTATTGTATTATTTTCCGCTGCTATGTATTTAAATGTAATTTAAATCTCTGATATTTCTGTGTAATATTCATTTATACTCTGTATATTCTTGTAATCTGATGCATTGTTGTAATATACAGTGAAACGTTCTTTGGTATGCGTTCTATTTTGTCATGTTCTCAAACGATAGGGCGTTTCGAACGGTCTGGGTCGGTTTAGCGACTGGTTCGGACCGAGCGAAATTCCTTGCCATCACATTTTATCTTTTCAATTGTGCCTTTCCTCTCCATGCTAGCCCATGTTATTTTATCCTTTAATTTATAACTTCTGCTAGACTAACATCGCTTTATATGCTACATGAACAACTCAATCGTTTATCTCTTATATATGTCATCAAGCTAAGCATTATATTTTTATACATTTAACTTTTCTGCCGTATTATATATCATTGATAAGAATTATATCAGCTTTGTAAACGGATAGCCCACTGCCGTAGTCACGGAATGCTTCATAGGTTTTCTGCCATACATATGTTTTACTATTTTTAAGCATAGCATCTACTTTGTTGTAAATTATTAAATATGTATTCCTATCAGTGATTCGAAGCCTCAGAATCTTTTAGTTAATAAAGATAAAGATATCTTGAAAGATTGCTGATCCGCTTTTATTTAATTAGGATGTTGATAATGAAAATTATGTTATGTAACTCATCAATATTTGCATGTTTTGTTACATTTTCATGCTTATAACTACTCGTAAAGCTTATCAAAATTATGACATAATTCCAGTCATTATGGCCCTCCTAAATTTTGTTCCTCTACATTATGGCTGTAGCTGAAATGGTTATAAGGCTGGCTTAATTCCCCGATGCCTCCTTATTGCAACAATTACTTCACATTTTCAGGTATTTCTTCTCCATAAACCTGTTACAGTTATCCTTTTAATACGTACCTGAGAATTGGGTATCAGATATTAGATGTGTCTTTGAACCAATAGCAGTGACCATGGTTTTGAAAATGGTATTCAAACTATGAATTGTATTGTTCAATAATTAAATCAAAAAGAGATTTAAATTGTAAAGTTAATAAAATGCATATTTTAGCAAAATTACACACTTATAAATTAATTATGATGTTTGAATTTCTACGTAACATATAATTCAGTTTTCTATCGTGTTCATTTTTATTTGATTAGAAAACATTAGGAATGGTCCTGTGGATTCAAAGAAGCATATTGAATGTTTAAATTTGTGTTGAATGATTGTTCTCACTTCCTTTTTAACTGAGTTTGAATCGGAATGGAAGAGGTCCATTCGGAAACAATATTTGATTCTTGATTATTATTATTTTGCTATAACGTGGCAGTAACAAATCCGAACAAATAGAAAAACACAGCAACGATTTCTTGTGATGAATTGGATATAGTCAATGGCATTGGGACCTGCCTCAAGCCTTACATGACAAGTATAATGGATGGATTAATTGACAAATCATAAAAGACTTTGCATTGATGCAGTCAGACTATATACAAATTAATACCAAGTAAATTGACTTTATTTTTTATACGAATCATTACAGTCTTCATGTTTGCTTATGGGATGATATTGAAATACTAATAAAAAATTACACCCCCACATCTCCATGCGCTAAATACATATAAAGTTTTATTTGTTTAACCTTCACCTATTTGGATTCCACTACAAAAAACGATTTTGTTTGTGTTAGTATGTGTTTAGTTTAATCGTTTTATATCCACATGAAGAATAGTTAAGCTTTGACGAGAAACACTCCTAAAAAATCCTCTTTTTTTTGCATTGTATAGAGTTGAATAGTGTATTGTATTATCACAGAGTAACAAATTGTCTTTGCTAACGCTGTTGATAAATATAAACATAGATTAGGACCAACTTCTTTCATTTACCTTATAGCATTATTATGATATAGTCATGATTGTTCCCTAGATAGTCCTTTTATTTATCAGTTTTTATATTATTCTATAAAGGATATTTTGATAATGGTTGATCGTCCATAATTAATATACAGTCGTAATAATGCATTTAATTGGTAGATTTTGATGGATTAAACTACCCAACTGTGAAAACCAAACAAGCATTTCATTATCATGTAGGTAGTCAATCTTCATCTTATTGTTGGTAGCATTATGGTTTTTGCCTTGTTTCGGGACCCAAGTTTTAATAAATTGACAAACATTTTGTAATTGGCCAAACTTTGACAGTTAAGACATAAAGATTTTCACTAATGTTGTATGTCCTGCATAATGGTTTGTTCAACTTTAAGGATTGAAACCTGTTTCAAGCAAGACTTAGTAAATCCGAATGTATAAAAAAGCTCATTCCATAAAGTCAGTCGATAAACTTAAATAGTAAATTCTTAATTTTATAATTCCTGAAGAGGACTACTATTTTTATCAATATAGAATCCATACTCCTTCGAATTCATAAATCCAGTTATCGATCTCCAAACTTTGAAAGTACATGCTTTAAAGAAAGGTTAACGCAGTTTAGGACCAACAATGTAAATGACAATCACGTTAACTCATTTGTTTTGTTGCACCTTGAACTATTTTATTAGTGAATTTGATTACCCATTATAACATCATTTCATGTTTGGCTAATGTTGGAGGGGTCTGACCAAGCAGTCGAGTAAGTGTTACTATTTTTTTGAGCTAGGAACTTAGATTGGTGGTGCCATTTTTTAGGCATTGTGGTTATGAAACTGTAATGTGCATTAGGGAGGAAGAAGAGCAAAGAGAATTGGACATGAGGGGATTTTGAGTCCTTAAGTCGTTAGAAGTGTTTTGGTAGAATAAAATATCAATCATGTTCTGTAACTACATTAGATAAATTCATGCTCCTAATATTTAGTTTACTTAATTTTGTTGAAAAATTGTTAGTTATATATAACAAAGAGGGATAAAAGAGCGAAACAGAGCCGTACGCTCAGCGAAACTATATTGAATTGTATCAGCATATTGTCCGGGGGGGGTGGGCCCATTTGTTTGATGGGATTATATAGATAATAATTTTATTCTACAGATAGTAGCAATTATTGAATTGTATCAGCATTAAATTATAGTAATTTTTAGAAGTATGTACAACTTTAGCTCATAAACGTTATTTTGCAATAAACTTCTTTAAGTTGATTACATATCAAATATATTATATTTATGTCTGATGCTATATTATATACGATATAGGAGGGCAACATGTCCCACATTATAGACAAAAAGTTGATATATGAATCTGATCAAAGAACTACATACTACATAGACGGGGTGGAGAAGTTTATTAATTTTGTTGAAGAAAACGGTGGTAACAAAGGAGTGTATTTATGCCCTTGCATTAAGTGCCAAAATCTGAAGACGATAAGATTAGATGTCATTCATTTTCATTTGCTTAGATTTGGCTTTATCCAATCACATAACGTGTGGGATTTACATGGGGAAAAGCAACCAGTTAGTTATGCCACAAGTACCGATGAGGTTGAACATATTAGGATGGAAGATCTAGTCAATGGTGCGGATAGATTTCATGATTTTCAACCTAAAAATCCATTGTATGATCATGCTAATGTTGGACAGTAGTCTACGGATGATGGCAATTGGCAGACCAATGAAAATAAGAAGTATAAACCACTTTTTGATAGCGCAAAAGAGCCATTGTATCCTTCATGTTTAAAAGGGATAACGAAGTTGTATGCCATTGTGAAACTGAATAGCTTGAAGACTCAATACGGCTTTTCAGATAATGGTGTGACTGCACTTCTCGAACTAATAAAGGAGTTACTCCCCGAAGGTAACACACTGCCGACAAAATACTCCGACGTGAAGAAGTTCATTAAGCAAGTTGGAATGAATTACGAAACCTATGATGCATGCATCAATGATTGCATATTGTACTGGAAAGATGATGCGAACAAAGTTTCTTGTACAAAATGCAGTGAACCAAGATATGCGACATCATTTAACGAAGAGAGAAAAGGCGCCAAAGTAGCTCGAAAGACATTAAGACATTTTCCTTTAATTTCTAGATTGAAGAGATTATATACTATACCATGGATAGCAGATGCAATGACCTGGCATGACCGTGCCAAGTCTAATCCACAAGTAATGCGTCATCCATGTGACACTTCTCAATGGAAAACCGCGGATTCTTTTGATCAAACGTTTCCTGTCGATCCACGAAATGTCACACTTGGAATAGCAACAGATGGTTTTTGTCCACATGTTTCTTTATCTAACTCTTACAGTTGTTGGCCAGTAATTGTAGTACCATATAATCTTCCTCCGTCTATGTGCATGAAACGAGAGTTTTCAATGTTAACATTGTTGATTTCTGGGCCAAAACAACCGGGGAAGGATATTGATATTTATTTACAGCCGTTGATAGACGAGTTAAAGCATTTATGGGAAGGAGTCGTTGCATATGATTCATTAAATAAATCCGAGTTTACACTGAGGGCTAGGGTGTTGTGGGCAATCCATGATCATCCTGCTCTTGGGACTTTATCGGGATGTATAACTCACGGTTACTTTGCATGTCCCGCTTGTGGGGAAAACACTTGTTCTTATCATCTTCCTGAAAGTAAAAAGATGTGTTTTATGGGACATCGAATGTTTCTTCCTAACGGACACAAGTTTCGATACGACAAGACAAATTTCAATAACGAACAAGAACTTCATCGTATTAAACGGCCATTGACTGGTTTTGAAGTTGAGAAGAAAGTAGCGAATATTAAAATGAAAGTCGGTAAACAAAAAGAAGAAATTGGTCGAAAACGAAAAAAGCCAGTCATTGAAGAAGTTGACAATGTTTCTGGATGGTATAGGAGGTCTATCTTTTTTGATTTACCATATCGGAAAGCAAATATGATTCGACATAATATTGATGTTATGCATACAGAAAAGAATGTCACAGAGCATCTCATAAGCACCATTATAGACCATAAAGATAAGTCAAAAGATGGCATCAATGCACGCAGGGATTTGAAAACCATGGGTATAAAACAGAAGTTGTGGGTGATGGAAGATCCTGAAACAAATAAAATAATCATACCGAAGTCAACTTTTACTTTGAGCAAAGAAGAAAAGACACGGTTTTTCACCGTATTGAAAAACCTGAAAGTACCTAACAAATTCTCTTCTAACTTCCGCAATAATGTGAGCATCAATCCTCCCGAACTAAGGAATATGAAGTCACATGATTACCACGTCATAATGCAACATTTGCTTCCAGTATTGCTTCAACATTCCTATGCGCAACATAAGGATCTGCAAAATGCTGTTCATCGTATCAGTTTATTCTTTAACATTTTATGCTCAAAGGTGATCAATAGGGAACACCTTATAAAAGCAAAAGCTAGTTTGATAGAAGCAATGTGTGTTTTTGAAAAACATTTTCCACCTGCATTTTTTGATATCAGTATCCATCTTATGGTTCATTTAGCCGATCAGGCATTGATTGGTGGCCCTGTCAGATATAGATGGATGTATCCTTTTGAACGGTAAATAACGAATTTCAGTTATGTACATTATTATTCGGTATAAAAAGCTAGAAGGGTGTACATTTTGAACTGTAAATAACTAATTTTACAGATTGATGAAAACATATAAAGGATATGTACGCAACAAAAGATACATAGAAGGGTGTATTGCAGAGGGATATATCGTGCAAAAAGCTAGCCTTTACTGCATGGAATATATGCCAAACGGAGGTTATGGAAATCATAAACATACCCGCGAAGCATTTTTAGACGAGGATGATGAGTTTGCTGGTGAGATACCTTTAGATAATGGTAAAGATATAAAGTTAACCCAAGTGCAATTTGAACAAGTGCGTAGATGGGTCCTTAATAAGTATGATGGATTAGATGAATGGAAGAAGTAAGTTCCTGAATTTGTTTCAAATTTTCATTTTTAATTCAATTTATATATTCATTTTGGATATGTGCTTTCCATAGAAGGTATGACTCCTATGTTAAAAGCACTAGATTTCAACCACGAGGAAGAGGTACAACTGTTGAAGTCATTCAAAATTTTACTCTGTGGTTACGTAATGAGGTATTACATCATCATAAGTATTTCACGTGTTTATAAGTTAACAATACATACCATGCTTTTATTTATTTATTTGTTGTGTTTTATGTAGTTGGTGAAATGCAGCGATGTTGATCCAACTCTTTGGCGGCTAGCACACGGGCCTGATTTCATGGCGCTTAGTTATACAAAGTACCAAGTGAATGGGTTTTTATTTTCCACGAAAATGTACGAAGACCGTATGGTCACACATGATAGCGGTGTATGCATGAAAGCAATTACAAAATTTAGAGCGAGTGGTAAAGATAAAAATTATAAAGAAGCAGAAACAACGTATTACGGAGTCATTCAGCAGATACTTGAGTTGGATTACACTGACTTCAAACAAACGGTTTTTTATTGTGATTGGGTAAAGGTCGAAGATAAAATCAATGGTTGCAAAATAGATCCCGTTTCAAACTTAATCATGGTCAATTTAGGAAAATTAAAGAACAAAGACAGCATGAATGATGAACCATTTATTCTTGCATCAGAAGCGAGTCAAGTGTTCTACTCAAAAGATCAAAAAAATAATGGATGGTCTGTGGTTTTGCATACACCAAAATAGTTGACTACAAGTGTGGATGACATTGAGTTTCCTACAGTCTACCAATCAGCTTTCGAAGACAATGAAAAATTAGAAAATGTATTTGGAAAGTAATGAATTGTTGATTGCTTTTTTTACCAAGACTTATGTTAACTTATGAATTGTTGGATGTTTTTTTTCTCAAGGGAATCACATGTATTTGGAATGTCATGAATTATTGAATGCTTTTGTTTTATCAAAACCATATGTTAAATTGTCAATTGTGGATAACCTATTGAGCATGTTAGTGATGAGCACATGTATTAGTTATATTATATTTTGCAGGAAATTATGTCACAAAATCCAATATCATCACATGCATCATGTTCAAAAGAGCAGAAAGTAGATCAAAACCTACTTGGTATTCCAATCTCAGAAAATGCTTCAAAAATCGCTACTATGCTTGGTAAACTAGTAAGAGCTCATGTGCCGATATCATACATAAGTTGGAATAAAATACCCAAAACATATAAGGACGACGTATGGAACAAGTTGGTGGTAAGGTTTTACTTGAGCAATTTAGTAATATAACACTTGAATGTCTATAGTCTGACTCTTAATTTTTGCAGAAAATGTATGCGCTTCAACCGCTTTCAAAGGAAATCTTTGTAAAAAGAATGGCCGAGGCTTTTAGAAGACACAAAAAAAACTTGAGAGCAACTTTTTATGATAATTTCGACAATGAAGAAGAACGGTTGAAAAATTGTCCACCTACAGTTGCTCAAGAAGATTGGAATGAGTTCATAAAAATTGAAGCAACACCTGAAGCGAGCAGAAGAAGGAAGTTAGGCAAAAGAAATAGATTATTGCTCAATTATGGTCATCATGCAGGACGTAAAAGTCACGCTAGAATAGAACATGAATTGGTAATTTATATTCATTTTCTTTCAAAAATAGTAAAAACCTTAATTATGATAGAAAATATACACAATGGAATATATTGCAGACCATTGCAGATCCATCTGCAAATATCAACCGTCGTCAAGTATGGCAGAAGGCACACACGAAAAAAGATGGTAGCATATCAGATGCTGCTTCTATGTACTTCGTAAGTAAAACAAATATTAACTTGCATATTATTTGAAATTTCGTTATTCATTTAAAAATTATCATATCTCAGGATAAAATTGCGAAAATGAAGGAAAAAATCACCGATAGTGATGAAGAAAAATTGACAGCGGATGAAGATATCTTATCACAGGTGTTTGGTAAGGATACGAAGGGTAGGAGTCGCGGTGTTGGGACCGTCATACCAATGACTAATGTTAAGGCTTGTGCTATTGCACAGAAACGATTCAAATATGTTAGTCAAGGCAATGATGAGTTGAACATGAGGGTGGGAAATTTGGAGGGTACAGTGGGAAGTTTGTCTGGGCAATTGGAGCTTCTGATTCAAATGGTGGGAAACATGGAACAAGGAAGCCGTGTATCGTTAGATCCTTCTGATGGAGCACGCAACAGACAAGTCGGTTCTTCTAAAGTCATTGCTTCTCAGGATACAACTAATGTTTCGAACAGTCAAAAATGTGAAATTCTCAACTCTGATCTAGACATGGTAGCAACAGGTATTTATTACCGTCTTTTTATTATTAGTTGATTTCGATGCAGTTATTTTGTTGGATAAATCTAAACAACTTTATTGCAACAGCTACTGTATGTCGAGATTCTACATCGTCCAGAATTCATGGAAAATACGTACCATCCACACATGAAAAATTGGTTTTGGACAATATACTGGTGCCGAATGAGAAAACCACCAAATTAAATCGTCAATTTGCAGAGACATTTGAAGATGTCGGAGTAGGTGGGTTTGTGGCTCATCCGAAGAGCTTAATTCGATATCTTTAGAAATTACTGGTAAAATTTTCATTCTCATAACCGTCTCGTTGTTTTCTTGCTATATACCAATCGAAATTTATGTTTTGTGGACATATCATAATATGGAATGATTGTAAAATGTAATGCACTACTTTCATATGCATGATTTAATGGGATTAATGAGATAAGATTCTCACAAACTGTTGCAAAGTTTCAAAACCGATTCACTTACACATTGATATTACGGATTCACTTATACATTGCTTGTATTGCTTATTTCAGGTATTGCATTGCTTATTCCAGTGGCGTTACCAAAGCAGTTCTTCTTTAAGAGCTATCTCAGGTATGGTTTCGCTTTTATAAAATTTAGTCACAGTCTTACGTATTCAGTTTGCAAACTCAGTTTATGTGCTTTTAAGTGGTTAGTGAATGACGGATTTATTTGCAGTCTTTCAAAATCAGTTTGCAAAATTTAGTCGCAATCTTACATGAATTTATTCACAGTCTTTCAAACTCAATTTGCAAAATTTAGTCGCAATCAAAACATGAATTTATTTTTGGTATCCGTATCCACATATGTATACTTTGTTCAAACGAATATCCGAACTTCTAATCCTGAACAAAACGAGTCTTGTAACAGCCAAATTTTAAGCAAAGATTTTCTTTACTGGTAATTATTAGTACGGATACAATATACATGTTAAATAAGATTAATCAACATTCTGTGCATTGATTTGTGGTACAAAATAAAGTTTGGATGAAATAAATATAACAAAATGGAAACACATGCTTGAATCACAATAAAATAAAAGATTTTACTCTTTTAAATCAAGTGAAACAATTCATTTTTTGTCGTATAAATAGAGGATTTGAACATCAAGTTAACAGCCTACTATGCCAAAATACATATACATGTTGCTTATACATATTATTAAAAATAGGAAAACTTGTCGCCCTGTTAAGTTATTAAGTTCAAACCCATGCAGCACCAGTTATTGGTCTTGCTTGATGAATACCTGAGTACATGTAATTCATTTCATGTGCCTTGTTAAGTTGCTGCACACTGAAATAGTAATTTATTCCAACTGAAATATACTTTATATAAACAATTGAATAGAAATCAATTAGAAGGTTGGTGCACTCCAATATTTACTACAGAGATGTGTTATTTGCATTACTTATGCCTTGGGTAGACTGCACACATTTCCTCACATGACACTTGTGTTCCAATGAAATCTGCTCTTGCCTTTAAGTGTTCAGCGTGTGAAATGATGCTGCGAATTTTCTTGTACGGGATGATTAGTATGTACTTGTATAGATAATACACTCCACTTGACCATGAATATATATGTTGTTGGCTTATCCCTTTCTTTTATTTGGTTACCTGACCCTGCCAGTTGAACGTATACATTAGGAGGGGGGCTTCATATGTTCAAGAATGTTGTTCCAACCATAGGTATATGTATACTTTTCCTGCACTGGAAAGGGGCACCTTATTGGGCTTGTTTGCTTAGGATTTGAATCCAGTAACTTGTTCTTCAACGACTCGCCTTTGAACAAATGACCTGCAGTTCATGCACTTCAAGTTCTCGTGTCAGTTAGATTGTATTAAATCGTTATAATCATGTATATTAGACCACATATTGTTATATCTAAATGGAGTAGATAGTGTACCCTTGTCTGAATTGATGTTCAATTACACCAAAATAGGCCAGTGGTCATTGGTCGAATGCGGGAATAAGACTGTAGAAAAAATGGGCAATAGTTCTTGAAAAACCAAGTTAGTTTAAATTCTGTCAAGACGACCATGAGTCGAAAAACCTTTACCTTCCTACCAAAAAAAATTATTACCATAGTGTGATAAAATTCATAGTCTTCATGTTGGAGATTAACTAAAGGTCGAACTCTGTCTGCATCATACAATACTGTGTTAAATTTGGCCAACACAATCCATGGATATACATAGCATGCTGAGACATGCTTTTAATATGACCCACAATGTATGTCATTGATGTGTTAAGTGCAGCTCGTGGACGGCCAAATATAGCAATTTGAAATCCCAAGTATTAAGTAATATGCCAGACATAGCTTGTTGGTCTGTATACATAGCATTAAACTGATATTATAAAGAATTCCATATTATACAAATCCCAAGTATTACTGTTGATTACTGTCATCATGTTGAATTATACACGCTAATATACATGAATATACATACATTCGTATGAGTATTTATGTATGGAGTTGCGTATCCCGGACTTGAGGCTGTGACTAAAGCACCCTGTGTAACTGTGTTGGCTTTTCTACAGTCCGCTCATTATTGTTCACCTTTCACTGATAAGTACAAGTATCGGTGTGTAAATTTACTTATTGTTAAATGAGGGCACCAGCACCTTCCTTGTTGCAACTTATTATCGGGACAGCAGCATAGAAATTCACCTTAAGAACAAAAATCATCTATTTTGTTGTGGAGATGAAACTAAACTAATGCTTGTTATTTTAATTTATTTTCAGGCTTTGGAACAAGCATGAGCTGCATGGGCTCGACAACTGTTGTTTTGTTGTCTTTTTTTTAGAGCTAGAACTGTGAACATTATGTTTTTTTATATATTGTGTTATGTGGGTTGTATTAACTGAAGTTATGGTTTATGTATTAATCGAATTACGTTTTGTGCAGCTTTTTTATATATTGTTATATGGGTGTAGCGTATTTTATTTGTTGTGCGTATATATGGGTGCTGTGTTTCTGTATATATGTGCACATGTATGATATCCTGATTTTAATACGGTTAAAAGCCGTAGCTAATTTGTTGATAGCATTGTAGGAATGAGGCATTAAACACGGTTTTAATCCGTATCAATATAGCAGTTTGATACGGTTTTAACTCGTATTACATTTCTGTATTGATACGGCTTAAAACCGTATTTATCTACGAAATTGACAGTGCCAATACATTGATTACATACGGTTTAAAACCGTATCAATCGACGAAGTTGACAGTGCCAATACATTGATTAGATACGGTTTATAACCGTATCAATATAGAAATTTAATACGGGTTAAAATCGTATTACTCCACCAATTTGATACGGTTTACATCCGTATCAATTGCTCAGTTTGATACGGGTTAAGCCCGTATTAATGTACCAATTTGATACGGTTTACAACCGTATCAATTCCTCCATTTGATACGGTCTAAGCCCGTATCTAAGTAACAGAGACGCCATTTTTTGATACGGCCCAGAGCACTGCCAAATCGAGTTAGATACGGCTCAGAGCACTGCCTAATTGGCATTTCTGGTGTAGTGAACACTTACAACACAGCGGAAATAACTATAGCTATAAAATCTTGCAGCCTCCTGCTCCAAGCTCTCCAAGTATATCTGTAAATCCCGACTACTTGACTGCCCGTACAAATTTAGGCACCCAAGAGTTTAGGGAAAACAACAAAGTAAACTCCGGGTCAGTCATGGGACTGGTATGAGTAAAATAGTTTAAAACAGGTATAAGGTATGTCATAAGACCACGCCGTGAATACGGAACGGGTTTTTCCTTATGAGTATCTGAACAACTTTGACAAGCAATATCATTGTGATAATAATGTCTAAGTACAAATAGGTATCAATCTAGCAGAAACGCTTGCATCTCACGTTCTACATACATAGTATAAAATCATAAACCACAGGGCGCTTATCGGAGAATGGATTCCAAAAGACAAGGTATGGGAGCACCTTCTGAATAGTGTACTCTAGAGGTGATACACTCAGGGTTCAACAAGAACGTCTTGCAACCCGGCCACACATGACCGCTCACTCATTTAGCTTGAGTGTCGCGAATATATTGCCACCACGGTTGTAGGCCATCAAACCGTCATCCGAAGATACAGAATCAAAAAGAAGTATAAATATGAATATTCCCTAGATCGGTGACAATACACCCTGCTTGGGGATGACCCAACTAGCCATGCTGCCTAGCCCAATTTTTGTTACTTCCCGGTGTGAGGCTAGAAGCTACGTCTATCTTCAGAACATCTGATCACCATTCACTTTGAATGCCACATCGTCATACCCGCCAAATCACAAATTGACTTATCCAAAAATAACACGGGTATATAGCTAAGAGAAACGAATTCCTCCGCCACCAAACGTGAATACGTTTGAACAGATCAACTTACGCGATCCATTGGATATACTCTGTCAGACCTTCTTCCATATACGTTGTCCTGGGACTGGACAAACCGAAGGCACTATTCAGTATATCCATCTTAGTCACTGTTATCTAAGACTTATACAACGGCCCTTGCACTTTACTCCGTCTTCAATTTATCTTTGGCAGATATTGCTCGCAATGCTTATGCCAATACAGAGTGGTTCTTTGGATAATAATCCAACCGGTCTCTCCATATTAACAACGTTAAAATGGTAAAAACTTTGATAGTCTGTGATTCAACTATCAAATGAAAACATGTCGGTGTACAAACAACGATCTTATTTCCAAATGGAAATTCGATCGATCAATCATCACATGTTCATATTTCCTTATTTCATATATTTAGAAAATATATGTTATTAATCATTGGAAAACATTTCCATAGTTTATTTTCACATCACTATTATTTCGCAACTATCAGTCCCTAACTGTAACTAGTATGAGAACAATTCTCTAAGTATCAATCCGGAAGGTCGAAACCAACATCAGATCGTCACTTAGAAAACCGTTCAACTTACCCTCTCCAGTTAGTTTCTGAATTTGCTTAACTCTATTTCTTAAATTCTTATCATGAAAACATTTCATTTTCTATGTTTAGAAAACACATCTGACTATATTTGGAAAACGTTTCCAAAACTCATTTACGGATTTCCAATGAACGTTGTATAAAACATCGTTACGCTTAATCCATTAATCGCTTATTACTTAACTATATTTCAAATCAACCTTTTCTATCGAACCAAAACTATTCCTTTGTCAATTCTGAAGTCAATCAAGTTGGGGTATAATTACCTCTCAGACCTTAATTGAACAACGTCCTTTACTGTGAAATAGATGAAGCTCGTCACTCACTTTTTCCAATCATCTGTTTACGTAAATTCTCGGATTCCGGTTACGAATCCACTTCTTATATGACAGTGTTTGATTATAACTATAACGTTATAATTCCTACCCCTAAAATATCTCTAAATTATAAATTTATTTCCTAACTCGAATAATTTATACAGACACCTAATTTCTAAATCAATAACTAAATCTTGATTTAAACCCTGGAAAGTAAATAGTACTTTCCCGAATTCGCTATAATCGAATTCGACGTATAACTCTCTTTCGAGTAATCTCTATTCGATTAACTCTCCCTTTTTAATAACTTATATTCGATAAACTCTATTTCGATTAACTCATATCGAATAACTTAATTGATAAATTATCTTCACTTCTATCCTATCGAATAAACTATATTCGATATCTCCTCCAACACTATTCAAATGAACTATATTCGATTAACTTCTCTAACTCTATTCGAATAAATTATATTTGATTAACTCCTTTAACTTTACTCGAATAACTATATTCGATTAACACTTTCTTTCGAATAACTATATTCGATTAACTCTTCGACTAACTCCTTTCGATTAACTAACTTCGAATAACTCCTTTGGATTACTAACTTCGAATAACTCCTTTGGATTACTAACTTCAAATAACCAATATTCGATAACTACTCTTCGAATAAATAACATTCAGTAACTCTTCTCAAATGAATAACATTTGATTTCTCCACTCGAATAAACTATATTCGATTACTCTTCCCTCGAATACACTATATTCGATAACTCTACTTCGAATAAGTGATATTCGGCAACTCTACTCGATTAACTCCACTTGGATAACTCTAACTGGTCAACTCTAACTGGTCAATTCTAACTGATCAACTCTAACTGGTCAACTTTAACTGGTAAATTTTAACTAGTTAACTCAAATGGTTTAACCTATCTTGATTTACTTGTCTCGATTAACTGAACTAATCCACTTAGTTTAACTTAGTTAATTCACTTTGATTAACTCAAATCGATTTACTTAGTTTAACTCAGCTAATTTACTTTGATTAACCCAACTAATTTACTTCGATTAACCAATTAGTTTAACTTGACTAATTCACTTAGTTTGACGCAACTAATTCACTTTGATTTACAAATTAGTTTAACTTAACCAAGTCACTTAGTTTGACGCAACTAATTCACTTTGATTTACCAATTAGTTTAACTTAACTAATTCACTTCGATTAACCGCTTAGTTTATCTTAACTAATTTACTTTGGTTAACTTAACCAATTACTTTGATTAACTTGACTAACTTGCTTTGGTTAACCTAACAAATTACTTTGTTTAACTCTATTCGAATAAGTAAATCGAATCACTCTAATGTGTTTAACTCTATTCAAATATCTAATTCGAATAACTCATTTCGAATAACTAAATTCGATTAACTCCTTTTATTAACGTTTAATCATTTCAAAAGATTTCCCTTTTTCAACGTTTATCCATTGATAAAGATTTACTTTTTACAACGTTTATCCATTTATAAAGATTTACTTTTAGTAACGGTTCTTCACTTTATAAATGTCCTTTTAATAACGTTTCTACTTCTCTATATAAGTCCAGACTTATATATATCCCATTTATCAACGATAAATAATTTATTTAATTTATAAATCATTATTTATAAATTAATCTACTTCAATTTATCTGTTTAAAACAGATTTCCTATTTAATATCTCATTTAAATCCATATCGTGTTATACCGTGTGCGAAGCACGTGTTTTAAATCTATCCTTGTATAATTCTATTTATTTTCCGAACAAGTGTTCCTTTATTTATTCCCTAGATAAATATTCCTTTATTCCATTTATTTATAATCTAAATAAATGTTCCTTTATTTATTTCCTAAATAAATAAATGTTTTCATTTTATAAAATCCTATCGATTTTATAAATAAGATTTATTTTCAATATAAACATTGAAAATTCCCTTTTTACATTCTAGTATCACCTACGGTGTTTAACGTGTCGTATAACAATGATCGGTATCATTCAAACATAAGAAATCAATAACAGATTTCATAACACATCATATATCACAATATATGAAAAACGGTAAAATAAATGTTGAGGAATCCAGTCGGATTTCTCCAACCTGTTTCCCTGCATCCACAGATGTTACACAATAAAATATACATCAATTTCATTCCAACATGAAATATACTGATGAACTGAATCAATATTTGATTGTCGCTTATATATATAACTATATCTATGTTTTCAATCAAATCTATTTAACAGTCCAAACTATCAATACACAGCAATCAAATTATTTAACACAGTTTATATAAAAATATAAACTGAGGAGAGTTAGTGAGTTTTACTCACATTGACGGGTTAACCGTTAAATAATCGGTTTGCGTTCTTTGATTGAGTCGGACAAATTATTTCGCCATAAGTTGTAACGAGCTCGGATTCACTGCCAGTCAGTTCCATTGTGTTGCTCTCGTCCATACGACCCCAATGAATCCCCTACAATTTCCAACCTTCAGTTCGATCAGGACTCTCGAATCCTCTGCGTCATTTTTAGTTCACGCCATCCCTTTTTGGGTTTCCTTTTCCGTTCTTTCTTTTTATTTTCATTTTTATATATTATTGTTTTAACTTTCTGGGCCTTAACATGTTCAGCCTACCCAAAAATCCTTGACCGACGCATCCTATACAGTACACCATCTTCCCCATCCAAGAAAACTCCTAGCATCAACTCAAAACTCGAATGCACTTCCAAAAACGTGATCTCCAGCGGCGCTTCATGGCTTCCAACATTCAACACCCAACGCCGATCCCTTTTCCATGTTGTCACGCCCCTCCTTACACAGTCACGACTCTTCAAACCCCAAAACAAAGCACGTCAGACCGATATCGCTCCTTCCATAGACCACCCCAGCATTGATCGACGCTAGTCTATGAATTAGAAAAGCGCGACATTTGTAATAAATTCTGCAAGCATACAGGTGTGTAGCATACAGGTCGAACACAGGGAGGAAAGTTAAATTTTATTATTTATATGTTTCGTGGGCGTGTTAGATGAACTTTGGAGGTTGATTTGCAAAACAAAACAAAATTAAAACTGTAATTTGATTCAGAACAGATCTAACTGAACCGACGATCAAATCACAATTTCAATGGAAAGCAAATGAAACTATGAATTAGATTTGAATCTAATCAAACCCAATTTGACCTAAGAAAATAATAAAAAGCAGAAATTGAAATTGCAGAAATTGAAATAACAAACAAGAACTAAAATTAGGATTTCCACTGAATCTAATCAGACGGTAAATCACTAATGCAAATAAGTGCAAAACACAAATAGTGTTCTACCGAATCTAATCGTATAGACAACACTAGTTGCTAAGAAAACAAAAAAATGCAGAAAATAAAAGAGAAAGAAGAACTTTTATGAGAACAATGGAATAAGAGATGAGATGAGATGAGATGGTGGCTACAATGCCATTACAAGGGTTTATATAGGGTAGATAGCCAAACCCTAACCCTAACCCTAATGGTAAATGGGCCTGGTCATTACACCACTAATTAGTTTACAATGAGAAACATAAATGGGCCTTCGATAAATAAAGCAAATTTGGGCCTTTTCTCTTTTTCCTCTTGCTTCCTTGATATTTCTTCATTGATTTGTGATGTGCAAAGCCTTTTTATCACTCCTTTTCTTGTTCAACAGCAACTAGATGTGATATCTTCATCTACAATTCTTCAAAATGCAAATACACAGCAAATTGAACTCTATTTCTCTACATTTCTGGTTGCATGCGGGCTGGGTTGGACTATCTGTAAAAATAACAAAACAATACCCAAGTAATATTTATTTATATACAAAAGATAAGAAATAAGAGCATAAAATAAACATATTTCTATGTCAATCAAATACCCCCACACTTATCTTTTACTCGTCCTCGAGTAAAACAAAAAAATGAAAAACTAACTAGATAGGTCACACTTTCGTAGGAAACACGATTGCATTGAGCGTATGCAACAAGCCGTTAAACCTCTAGGTGTCCCTAGTAGGACGAGTGGTGTCTCGTGAGGGTTTTCAGCGGATACTACCCACAAAATCCAAATGTAATATGCTATGATTCTAATGAAACTACATGAATGCAATGGACATATGCAAATAAAAATGAAAAAATGAAAACACGACTTGTTTCAGGAAAGTGGTACAACAAATTAGGTTAATAATTTCTAACCAGTTGATTTTATTTTAGATACCTCGACTTGTCACAAATTTTCAATATAAATCAAGTTTTCAAATGTTAAATTCCAGTTTGGCCAGTTAGTTCGGTCGATAACATAGTGCAGCCATGAAATAAATTCTTAGTTTGCTTGGCACAGTTTGCAAAGTGGTATTCTAATTTTCTCATGTATGGCTAGTCAAATCAATAAGGTCAAGAAGTGTTTGGGTATCATCGCTTATTCTTTATTCTATAAAATTTTAAGATTTATGATTAAGTACATACACCTAACTAAAAAGACCAAGGTTTACCACCCATGCACTGCCTCGCGGACTAACGGAGAGTTGGTAAAGAGCTTGGCGGATTGTGCAGGCCGACTTTGACTTTGTCAACAACGTGTCGGTAATCCTTAGGTGTCCAATCTCATGAAATGAGACCAAGATATTCCGACTTTGACTTTGTCAACAACGTGTCGGATAGAGCTTGGCGGGTTTGCACACCAACGCTCGATGTACAAGCAATGTTGGATACCCTTGGAATACTATTATTATTATTATTATCGAAAATATAAGCACAAAAGAGAGTTGCGCGAATTCAACTTAACACAACTTAGTTTTAAAGATTTGAAAAGCCAATATAAGTATTTTAAGTCCTCCACTTATTTAAACAAAGTCTACAATATAGAATATATTTCATGGCCATCACCTAAGAATCTCCCTATGTACTGGTTACACTATTATCCCTAAAAATTAAACTTTTCATTATATTTCTTATTCGGTCTAAGTTGAGAGAGAAAAATACTATCAACTGGCTAAAAATTTTAAACTTATTTTGCTGTATCAATTGAAAATGAGTCGTATTTCAAAAAAAATAAAAAAAATGGTATGTTACTACAATCTAAAATGTATGATGGTCCTATTTAAATGATGAAAATGAAAAGAAAGAAAAATAAAGAAAAAAAAATGAAAAAGGGTGAAATGCAGACTCCTATTTAAATGATGAAAATGAAAAGAAAGAAAAATAAAGAAAAAAAATGAAAAAGGGTGAAATGCAGACTCCCCCCCACACTTGATTGAGACAGTGTCCACACTGTAACGTTTCCTAAATTTAAAAGATCGAACCCAAAGATGGATTAAATGTAAAATGATTTGTAAAACGAAATGAAATTTAACTATATGTAAGAAAGGATCAAATGTACAATGATAAATGTGTTTGCGATGCATGCGACGCAAAGAGTTCCACCAACTTTTCCCCCCACACTTGCTTCTAGCCCTATGAGTCCCATTCCCACTATGTCTAGGCATATTTTCTAATAAGTGCAGGTTTTTGAAAATCATCTCATCTTTATACCTCGATTTGTAGTCCAGGAGATAAATATCTAGGGTCGTCCTAACCTGAAATTTTTCAACCAAGCCAGCATTCCAAAAGTAATTCATGTATTCAACAAATTTGTCAGTGTAATTTCTCAAAAATTTGTGATCGTATATAAATTCAGTGAAAGTTGAAATCTGACTGTTGTTCAAGACTATGTGATCGCCTTTCTTGATTGGCAACGTATTATCGACACCGACAATTTCACGTTCATCAAAATTTTCAAACTTGGATTGGTGGCTTGATTCTGTTTCATCCTTGTCAATTAAAAGTTTTAGTTCATCTACGAAAAGTTCTTCGGAAGCTAACGTGGACACGTCAATTGAAGTATGAGAAACTTCCTGAAATGGTAAATGTGGCGTGTCATCAACAATGGTTTCTACCTTGTCGATCTGTCCTATTCCGGGTTCTTGGTCCTTCGGAGGAGAAGGTGTCGACACAGGAAGTGGAAGAAGTAAAGTTATAGAAGAAGGTTTGTTGGGATTGCCAACAGTCAAAGAAGAGATAGTGTCGGGGTTGCCGACATCAAAAAAAGAGATGTTGGGATTGCCAACATTAAAAGAAGGTGGGGATTTGGAAGGTTCAGACGAATTGGCCTCGGTTGCCATTGGAAGGGCGTCAAGATTTTCGATTGGGGTCAGAATCAGATGATTGTTGGGATTGGAGTCAGAATTAAGGCTTTCATCCTCACATAAACCAAAGAATTCATGTTCATTAAAGTTATTTTCCAAATTTGAGTTGAAAAATTCCACATTTTCGTTTTGTTCAATTTCTAGAATTTCAAGTTTCTCACAGTCTGAAAGAGGAAGATCAAAATATAAGCTTAAATTTTTTTCTTGAAAAGAATCGAAGTCCAGATCATTCGTTGAATTTTGAACAACTTCATTTAGATCGTTATTCTCAATTTCGAAAGTTGTTATCTGAAAATTATCACTATCCGTAAAGAATGGATTATTTTCTGATTCATCGCTTGTTTGAATTTGATTTTGTTGCTCTTGTTGTTCTTTCAAAGTTGTCAATAAACAAAGAAGTTCATCAGCCCTCTCACTAAGAATGTTAAAGTGATATTCTTCAGAATCGTTGATTTGAGAGCTCTCATTTTGGATTTCTTGATTCTCAAAATTATAATCCACATCAATTTCACAATCAATATTATTTCCAATGTGGTAGTTGTTTGAATTAGCAGAAAACTGACAATGAAATTGGAAATCATTTTGATCATAGAAATTTTGTTCATAACCAAAACTGTTAAAATTGGTGGGAAAATCGCAATTTTGATCTTGAAAATTTTGATGTGGATATGGGTTGTAATCTTGAAAATTTTGGTCGATTTGAAAATTTTGAAAACTGTTGACATTGGGCTCACGAAATTTTGGAAAATCTTGTTTCATGAGTTGTAATTCAAAATCATACTCTTCAAGCGGACGTCTACTTCGACTATTATCCCACATTTCTCTCAAAGATTTTTTTGAATTAGACATTTGAATGCAATCAAGAGAAGACAGAAATTATTCAGTTCAAAATAGTATAAAAGAATGAGTTGTACTCTATTAATTAACTGACTCAATTAGAAGGGGGAAGAGGGTCTTATGGCCGTTCACGTATAGTATAAATACTAAGGGATACGACCAATGTTTTACGGGTAGTATGCAACCTCTTTTGCTAGAAGTTCAATAAATTGAACTACTATATATCCGCGATCCAACTGTACGAGACAGTTAACTTCACAAAGCACCACTTTTCAGTTATATTATTTTGAAAATCGAAATCACGTGTTAAAATTGAAAATCGATGAGACTGATTAGTTATGGAAAACCGTTCCTCACCACAATTTCAGAAATATCAGTCACAGAACAGACACAGAAATATAAATTGCAGAATTAAAATTTACATTCAAGCCGCTGCCCCTGCAGAAGATTTTTACAACAATTGTCTATATATTTTTTTCTTTTTCCTTTTGCAGCAGAGCACCTGTAGAGTTTTAAAAGTTTTCACCTTGATCGGCAGTCCTCCAGTGAATTTGGGAAGCGCTAGCGCGTTCGCACCCCACTTGGTGTGCAACCACTCAAACCCATCTGAATTGTCCGCTGTTTTCTGTTGTTGTCCCCTTCTATTAATTGCTTGACTGCGCTGCGGCACGGGTTCGGGCTAGGAGCCCGAAAAAAAAAATTTTAAGACCTTTTTTTTTTTAAATTTCAGGTGTACCTCTTTTTTTGAAAAATTCTCCTTTTTTTTTTTAAAGAAAAGAAATAAAACAGCAAAAGAAAGGATTAAAAAAATAAAAAAATTGGAATTAAGATAAGAACTAACTAGGAGAAAATTTTAAACTAACTGCCACAAAAACAATTGAAAGACCATACAAACTAAAACAGACTTCTCTTTTTTTTTTATAAATGGACCCACCTAGATAAAACAGACTGATAACACAGAGGGGGGAAAAAATAGCACTGTATCCCAATCGCAATCGAACCAAATAACTAAGCAAATTTCCTTCAGAATCACAGAGAAGAGTTCAGTCCAATTACAAAGTACTCATGCCACTCTTTCTCTCTAAAGTACAGAAAACGCTCAACCAAATAACAGAAACTCTCTCCCTTTTTTATGAAAATAAATCACCAAACGATTCGATTTCAGATTTTCAGAAGGAGATTGGTGGGTTGATGTTGACCGGTGTTGAATTGCATTCGATTTGGCAAGTGTGGTTTTCGATCTGTGTTCTAGGGTTTGCAGTTGTTCAGATGTTCGGATTCTCGAAGATGATTCGGTTTTCGAACTGAGGTTACCTGCGATTTTCGGAGAGGGCAGTGATGGTCTTCGAACGGATTTAATTGGGTTTTCTTAGTAATTGCGTTTTCTAGTTCGAAGCCCACGTCCCTTACAAAGCATCACAAACAAATAAACTCAGAAACCCGCTTTTGTTTCACGAAAGCACAAATACGCGTCCTTCCCCCTTTTATTGCTGAAACAATCACGAGAAAAACAAAAACAAATCTCACAGGACCCACAAAATTTCCAAAATTCCCAATAATCCTCCCCTTCCTTTTTTTCTCTCGAATTGATCGAATTACCCGGGTGCGATTGTTCGAATTGGTTGAGGTAGTTGTAATTCGGATCTGGTTTTGGGGTTTGTTGCGATCTGAATTTCGGTGTGTTTGTGGCTGTTTGAGGCAAGATGAGGAGTTCAGGTTGTTTAAAGGGTGGAGATCGGTGAAGAATGTCTGTTGGAGGAGGAGTCTGAACGTGGGATTGGCTTGGTGGAGGGGATGATTTAGACAGGTTTAGATTGTTAAGAAGAACGTGGATAATTGTTTTAGCAGGTTTCGATTGTCGGAGTTGCGAGTACTGTTTCGATTTGCGAATTGGTTTGAAGGGAGGTGATTATCGATGGGTTTTGTGGAGGCAGTCGATGAATATGATGGAGATGCGTGGTAGTCTTTGTGGGTTGGCGATTTTTTTGGATTTTTGGGGTTCGGATCTTGTTGACTTCGGTGTAGGGTGCGGTGAGGATTTTTGGTGATGCGTTGGCTATTGTGGAAGGCAACGTAGTTGGACTGTGATTGTTGGTTTGGTGCAGAGGTTAAAGGTGGCTATGTGGATGCAAAAGGAAGGGGATTTGCAGGTGACCAGAGAGAAAAGGCTGTAACGTGTCTGTTGTATGAAACTTGGCAGTGGGGATTCTGATCTGGGATTGGGTAGAAGGAAAGGGATCAAAAGAAATCAGAAGAGAAGGAAAGAAATATGATTTGTTTTTTTTTTTTTTTTGGTTTATTGTTGTAAGAGGGGAAAGAAATTTGTAATATATATATATATATATATATATATTCAGAGAAATGGAAAGAAATTGTAAACAGAGAAGGAGAGAGAGAAAGAAATGAGAAGGGGAAAGCAATCAAACAAATATGCAGAATTTTTTTTTTTTAATTGTTGCAAGAGGGGAAAGAAATAAAAGAAAACTCAGCAAGGTTTTTTTTATTTTATTATTTTTTTTCTTGTTTGTGAGACTTGGAAGAGAAGAAATATAAGATTTCAGAAAGGGAAGGAAATCAAAGAAAATAGGCAATTTTTTTTCTTTTTTATAAATATATATACAAGAAAACAAAAAGGAAAAACAAACAAAAACTAACACGAACCGGAAATTAAATAAATAATAAAATTTAATCGTTACCTCCCCGGCAACGGCGCCAAAAACTTGATCGACGCTAGTCTATGAATTAGAAAAGCGCAACATTTGTAATAAATTCTACAAGCATACAGGTGTGTAGCATACAGGTCGAACACAGGGAGGAAAGTTAAATTTTATTATTTATATGTTTCGTGGGCGTGTTAGATGAACTTTGGAGGTTGATTTGCAAAACAAAACAAAATTAAAACTGTAATTTGATTCAGAACAGATCTAACTGAACCGACGATCAAATCACAATTTCAATGGAAAGCAAATGAAACTATGAATTAGATTTGAATCTAATCAAACCCAATTTGACCTAAGAAAATAATAAAAAGCAGAAATTGAAATTGCAGAAATTGAAATAACAAACAAGAATTAAAATTAGGATTTCCGCTGAATCTAATCAGACGGTAAATCACTAATGCAAATAAGTGCAAAACACAAATAGTGTTCTACCGAATCTAATCGTATAGACAACACTAGTTGCTAAGAAAACAAAAAAATGCAGAAAATAAAAGAGAAAGAAGAACTTTTATGAGAACAATGGAATAAGAGATGAGATGAGATGAGATGGTGGCTACAATGCCATTACAAGGGTTTATATAGGGTAGATAGCCAAACCCTAACCCTAACCCTAATGGTAAATGGGACTGGTCATTACACCACTAATTAGTTTACAATGAGAAACATAAATGGGCCTTAGATAAATAAAGCAAATTTGGGCCTTTTCTCTTTTTCCTCTTGCTTCCTTGATATTTCTTCATTGATTTGTGATGTGCAAAGCCTTTTTATCACTCCTTTTCTTGTTCAACAGCAACTAGATGTGATATCTTCATCTACAATTCTTCAAAATGCAAATACACAGCAAATTGAACTCTATTTCTCTACATTTCTGGTTGCATGCGGGCTGGGTTGGACTATCTGTAAAAATAACAAAACAATACCCAAGTAATATTTATTTATATACAAAAGATAAGAAATAAGAGCATAAAATAAACATATTTCTATGTCAATCAAATTAGGTTAATAATTTCTAACCAGTTGATTTTATTTTAGATACCTCGACTTGTCACAAATTTTCAATATAAATCAAGTTTTCAAATGTTAAATTCCAGTTTGGCCAGTTAGTTCGGTCGATAACATAGTGCAGCCATGAAATAAATTCTTAGTTTTCAAATGTTAAATCCCAAAACAAAGCACGTCAGACCGATATCGCTCCTTCCATAGACCACCCCAGCATCGATAAAAAAAAAGAACTCAAACCCCATATAAGTTCCCACACGCCATTTCCAGATTAAAGAAAAGGTAGTTCGACGCAAACGATATAGAGCTGAAGTCCTTCTCTTCTTCTTTTACCTTACATTGACCCGCCTCCAAACTTCATGCTCCCTCACGTCCCTTCTTCTCTCAACAGTTTCCTCACCGTTCCACCACAAAGTCTAGCTCGCACTTTGTTTTAGAATTTTCATCGTCCAGGTCCGAAGTCGCTGCACATGGAAGTGGCGATGTACTTCTGTCCAGAAGTGTACGGAGATTCAGTGGCATGATGCCAAACTCCTTTGTAACACCAACTTCAACACAAACATCATGAGTTCATATCAAAGCCGATATCTCGCATGCCAGCTTCCATCCGCAGGGATTCAAAGAATATAGAGTTTATATTTTTACGGTGGAGGGTTTTCTTTTTGAGTTGTCGTTAATGTATTGAATTTTCTGAAGCATGAAGGGAACAAATGAGGGCATCGTATGTGTATTTATAGGGATGGATACTTGGTGGTTAGGTAAAGCATAGGGTGGTAGCTGAAGCACATCTGTATGATGGAAGGGGTGGTGATAATTCATTATGGCATGTGTTTTAGGGGAGGCCACACAGTTTTCTTAGCTGTGAAGAAATCGATAAATTATTGTTGTTATCACCATGGCCACCAATAGTTTGTATGAATAAGCCTCTTCCACGTTTTAGAAGGAGAACCCATGGCTGAGAAGAAATGAAGGTCGTGGCATCTATTTTTGACCATGTAAAATGAAGACAAACTAGTTTTAAATTATGAAACTTTAATATACCTCGCTATATAATATTTCGTTCCCATACGAGACGTTATGGACAGATATAAAAATACTGTTGTATCGAGCTCGGTTCCACGATCCCAAAAATATAATAATACCGGTAGATTGACTCATATTTTGAAACTTCAAAATGTTGATTACGGGGTGCGAAGTGCTTCAAATAAAAAGTCGCTTATTAAATTAATTAAAAATTACCATAAAATTCTAAAAATTAAATTATCACTACTTCCCAAAAGAACCTTGTTCAAATTCGAATCTGATAACTAGTTATATTGAATAAACCGTTACGATCGATAAACGATTTCATAGCGACAATTTTTAAATTTGATTTGGACATATCTCAAAATCTATACGACGAAATCCCGATTTTTCTCTTCCACTAGAAAGATATACTCCATCAGCTCCACACGTTTCTTGTTTCACAGAAATCCGATTTAAAACGGATTCTGTATATTCAGTTGAAGTTCGAATCGCCAAATTGCGAACTGCCGCGACGTTTTCAGGTTCGTTTTAATTATAATTATAAGTTATAAGTTCGAACGTTGTACTTTAAGTTATCGATATCGCCGAATTTATATATAAATCATTAAATAAATTAATTATTCGACAGCTAACAAAACGCGCCATTACACTCTCCCTCTAATTCACCTTCAACAGTTAGAATTTTTTTTTAGAAAAATGGAGAGTGGAAAGGGAAATTAAAATTCCTAAGTTAGGGATTTCAATTAGTTGCTCAAATCAAAGGGGAAATCAACAAGGAAACCTTGGTAAGCCTCCTCTTTATCTTCTCCAGCTTATCTCCTCTTTGATTTTTGATGATTCCTATGACCTAACTCTTAGAAAATTTATTTATATGCGCTTAGATCTTAGATTTGCATCTAATATGGAAGAGAGGTTGATTTTTCTTGCTATTGGATATATTTCTTGTTTGTAATCAAGCAAAGGTGAGATTTTCCATTACAATATTTGTTGTAAGAAACAAAAAGGGCTAGTATTAGTTAAATATGTAGCAGTTGATTAAGTTTGGGTTGATAAAATGACTATTGATAGATCATATGAGTTTTACATGAGGATAAATGTTAAGTATTGCAATAAAATTATTTTTATTTGATATAGGTGAGTTATTCATGAACTCACAACTATGCCACAAGCTATTGGCTTGTAAAAAAGTAACTTAAGGTTCATTTAGGTTTGCATATGTTAGTGGAATGGATATGCTAGTGTAACTTAGAAGAATTCATGTATTTATGTTGCATTGAGTTAGAAATTATGATAAGGATTGTCTATATGATCTAATTCATGTGCTATGAGTGGATTTGGTGATCTTGTGAAGCTCTATTGCCGCCCCGGCAAAGTCTTAAGTCTTCACAAGTCATTTAAATCGCTTTTGCATGCTTTGGTTTGAAATTTAGTTCACCTTTGAATTTATAATCAGAACCATTGCAAATCCCTAGTATGAATGTTTGTGCATGTGCATTTGTGTGTTGTAAGTTGTTTCAGCAAGCCTTAGACACCTCATATACATGTATATAACATCAAACACCTTCGGGAATTTGTTGATATCACTTTGAACTTGTTTTCTAGGCTAATTGTGCTTTGGAACAGGATTCAGACGTCTGAATTATTTAGTTCAGACGTCTGACCTGCTCCAAATAATTATGGAACCAAGCAGGGCAACTCGGATGTCTGAAATTTCTAATTCAGATGTCTGAATTTTAATTTAGACATCTAAAATAGCTCAAAAATGAACTAAATTCTTGCTGGTTCAGGAAATTGCAAATTCCGACATCTGAATTTTTAATTCAGACATCTGAATTTTTTTCAAACTGTTGACTAGTGGAGACCACGATCAACAGTTTAGATCCTTCCAGGCTCTTTCCCAATCGAGTTTCGGCCCATTTCGACTTCGTTTTTGACTTGTCATTTGCACTAATTCGCAGATTTCAGCAATCAATTTTTATTCAAATTGTTTTATAAATTATTTCAAGTTTTTTTAAATGATTTAGAATGTGTTCAAATCAATCTTGCTTAGTTCGTAAAATAAAAACGGTTAAATACAATTGGCATGAAAACGTATAAAATGAATATTGGATATGATATGACTTGAGTATCTAATTCGATGACCGAATTAGATTCTCGGTTAAACTTCTTTACATTCGGTAATAAATGATGATGGCCAATGATTTAACCAAGGAAAAGAATTTAATTTGAAATCCATTCGAGAATTATTTGAAAAGACCGAGTTAAATCTCATTTAAAATAATTAAACGACGATTAAAAGTCAAAGATAATGAAGACGGTGCAAGACCGGCAATCTTCACATCGAAAGGACTACTACTGATGTTTTGGATATGGGTAGCTCCCTTGAAGGGGTTATAGTGGTAGTTGTCCGTACGTACTTGTTGATTGTCCGGATATGCGAGGACCTCTCTTCTGTATTGGACATATGGAATGAGAAATAATGTGCCTTCGGTTTCGTTCAGACCCAGGACGGACGTATAAATAGATTGTATGTTTGACATTGTAGTGTGTGATATGTTGTTCATCACCACTAAATACATATCTGTTTGGTGGTGGAGAATTTATTCTATTTCTTAACACCCTTCTCTGAGACGCACGATCTTAGAGGTTATATATATGTGGAGATAAATGACATAGTATGGATTGATAGTGTGGCATGCTAAGATTCAAATGATCAAGGCTTTTGTTGAAAAGCAAAGTCTTGTGGTTGATGATCTAAGCACAGCTTTAAGTAGCATAACTTTGTATATAGCGTTAATTCGCGAGCCTCACACCCCGGTATGAGTCTAAAACGGGATTAGGGGCAACAGGGAGTGCATGCATTTCTTTCTAGCTAGAAGTTGTGTCATGGTATGGAGCCCATACATTGTTACATATGTAGTTGATGGATTGCGAGGCACCTCGGATATCGACCCGACTAAAAGGCTCAGTGATAGGTCCGATAGGACCGGGAAACGTATTGTTCAGGAATAACTAATCCTCAAAAGTAAAAGAGGACCGGCCCTGCAAGATCCAAGTGTTGCCTATAGGTGTGATCCTGGGTCATTTTGCTTGATGTGATCTGAATCGGTAAGGAAACCATCTCTTGCCTTGACTCATGACGAAAATCCAATTTCCAATATGACATCGTGCGGTTTTGATTGTAAACCTATATGGCGACAAAGTAGGATGGGGTACTATGCCGTCTATAATTGATACATTTACATTCGAGGTTGTTTTATACACTATGCACCTACAGTAATATCAAAATGATTTGTTTTAATGCGTATCAAGCATGTTTGGCCATTATAAGGAAAAACTCTATCCTATGGTTTTGTGTGCATTATGTGATGGGACCTGAGTCTTATAATGGCTTCATTTTTCGAAAAAAAACATTGTGATGTTTATCTGATTTACTTTATTTTATGCACCGACAATCCAATGGAGTAAGTCCATTCCATGACATATGGCATGGTCCTGTGATTTGCCTTATACTTTAAATAAGTTAAGTAATTGTAGAATTTGTCATACCAGCCCCATGACTGACACATAGTTCATTTTTCCCTTGCAAACTCGGGCGCCCATATTTTTACACAAGCAGCCAAGTGAACAGATGATTGGTTTTCTTTTGGATACACACCGTAGCATTGGTGCTCTTTTGGCTGAAGAAGAAGATCTATCTTTCGAGCATTTCTTTTGAACATTTAAACACTACCTTATGTATGTTTATATTTGATTCTGTTGTAGACTTATGATCTATTTGGTGAAACTTGATATGTACTCAGTCATATCTTGTATTTGTGTAGCTCTGATGATGATTATGATTCTGCTGTTATGATATAATGTAAAATATTCTCCTACTTTATGCATTATGCTATACTCTGTATTCTGCTGATGTGATTAATGTTTTATTTTACAAAGAATGGCCTTGCCACCATGGAGTTGGGGATTGGCTCGTGTCAGTCGTGGTATCGGGGTTTTGGTTAACCTTAGTTCTGGAAGATAACGTATTAAACAAATCGTCAGATATAGAATCAGTAGTATTCTAGGATGAGTAACTCATTAGAGATAGGATTAGTAATGTCCTAGAATGAGTATGTCAGAATAACATATAACTTGATTATTACATCATTATTTATGCATATATCTATATGCTTCTATCATTCCTTAAGCTATCTTTTATGTTAGCCTGACTCTTTCCTTGATATCCACAGAACTGAAAGGAAATGAGTGGGCAAGGCAAAGGCCAAGGAAGGGGCAATATCCCCATTGTTAATATTCAGCCTGATCTCGATGAGGGTGAATCAGCGGCTGATAATGAGCCTGTATTACAACAATAACCGTTTGATCTTGATGTAGTTGCCAAGAAATATAAGAACCTAGGCACAGTGCCATTCACCGGCATTGGAACCATAATGGAAGCTCAAGCTTGGTTAAGGTCTTGTGAACGGATCTTCGCAGGCCTAGAATTGGTAGATAACAGGAAAAGATTTTTAGCATCCTGGTTAATTAAAGATGAGGCCCTAATTTGGTGGGACGTCGTGACGGTAGGTGAGCTCCAAGTTGACATGACTTGGGCGAGGTTTAAAGAAGTTTTTGAGGAGAGGTTTGTCCCACAACAGGAAACTGAGCTCTTGCATGATGAATTTGCTAAACTCCAGCAAGGCGAAAGAACCATTCATGAGTATGTTAGCAAGTTTAATGAACTCTCTTGCTATGGACCCGAATTAATATAAGAACTGGTCAGACAGAACAAGCGGTTCATCGACGACCTTTAGAAGGGGTACCACAACAGAGTGATATCCCATATAGAACATCCATTTGCTAAGGTTGTCGAGATGGCTTGTAGGTATGAGGGCAACGATAAGATGAAATCTCAAGCAGATCGGGAGAGAAGTCAATCCAACAACAAGAGAAAGCTTCCCGACAAGAAGCCTGAAGCGAGCAAGGCTGAAATAGCTAATCCCCAGGAGGATAGAAAATCAAAGGGTAAATGCTTCAATTTTGATCAGTATGGGCATTGGTCAAGCTAATTTAATGCTCCCAAGAGGGCAAGAAGAAATGACTTCAGCCTTAGCCAGCAGCCTCGAAACAGTAGCGAATGCTATAATTGCCGTAAGCCGGGACATTTTGCAAGAAACTGCCCATTGCTGAAAAGGCCGAAGTGGCTCATGTATATGATGGGGCGAATGCGCCAACTTCTTCTACTAGTGAAGGTAAACCCGATGTGTTGGAAGGTACACTTACAATTAAAAATATTTCTATTAAAGTATTATTCGATACGGTTTTTATTTCAAGTAACACGGTTAAGATGTTAAACTTAAAATTGAGAAATCTTGAAGAATCTATCAGCGTCCACAACCCGATAGGGGATTCTCTTATTCTTCGTTTATATTGTAGAGTTCCGATCTACTATTCCTATTAACGGTTTTCTTTTAAATTGATCATCATGAATTTTTTCCGATTTTGATATTATTCTTGGGTTGGATTGGTTGACAAAGTTTGAGGCCGAAGTTAAGTGTGCCAAAAGAATTGTTGAAGTCAATACAAAGTTTGGAAATATCATTAGTATACCTTGTGGAGGCTCAAGTTCAGATAAAAAAAAAGTTTGGTCTGCTCTTGAAGTTTCTCCTACTTTTATTAAGAATATTCCAATTGTTAGAGATCATACGGATGTGTTTGAAGAAGCTGATAGCTTACCTCCACGAAGGTAAATTGATTTCAAAACCGATTTAGTTCTGAATGCAAGGCTAGTTTGCATGCAATTCAAAGAATGACATTGAAAGAGAAGGAAGAGTTGGGTGATCAACCAGATAGATTTTATGGAAAGGTCTAATCCGGCCTAGTTTATCGGGTTTGGGAGCAGCCATAGTATTTGTTCCTAAGTCAGACGATACTCTCCGATTATGCATTGATTACCGGGACTTAAATAAGCAAACATTGAAGAATAAATATCCATTGCCACGAGTTAATGATTTGTTAGAATGGTTGAATAAAGATCGAGTGTTTTCAAAGATGGACCTAGCTACAGGTTTCCATAATTGTGAATTTCAGAAGAATGTGTTCCTTTGACAGCTTTCATGGGTCCATACTTATTTTATGAATGACTAGTAATGTCGTTCGGCTTATGTAATGCTCCTGCTTACATTGTTGATTTAATGAATCGAGTATTTCGCAAAGTTTTGAATAAATTTGTGCTAGTTTTCATTGATGGTATTTTTAATCTTCTCTAAGTCAGCTAGCGAGCATGCAAAGCATTTAGAAGAGGTTTTGGACATTCTGAGAAAGAATGTATTGAAAGCCAAAATTTCTAAATGCATATTCTGGCAAGAGGAAGTGAACTTCCTCGGTCATGTGGTATCGAAGGAGGAAATTTCAGTGGATCCAAGCAAGATTTCATCCATTAGAGCTTGGAAGCAACCTAGCACTCCTACAAAAGTCAGAAATTTTCTAGGATTTGCGGGCTATTATCGGAAATTCATTAAGGATTTTTTGAAGCTATCTAGTCCATTGGCGAAGCTTACAAGAAACATGCAAGATTTAATTGGACAACAGAATGTGACTCATCTTTCCAAGAGATGAAAGTAAGGCTGACTATTGCCCCAGTGTTGACTATTATAGATGGCAATCAAGATTTGACTGTCTATACAGATGCTTCTCATGAAGGAGTAGGGGCGGTATTAATGCAAAGAGGCCAAGTTGTTGCTTATGCTAGCCGTCAGTTGAAGCCACATGAGAAGAGGTAAGTTACTCATGATTTATAGTTGTTAGCCGTGATATTCGCTTTGAAGATATGGAGGCACTATCTTTTGGGTGAGAAGTTCTAATTATATATAGATCATAAATCATTGAAATATCTGTTCACCCAAAAAGACTTGAATTTGAGACAACGACGTTGGATAGAATTTCTTGCAGCATACGATATTGATATTTTGTAAACTCCAGGGAAAGCAAAGGTTTTAGTGGAAGCACTTAGTAGGAAGAATGCAATCATTGCTAATCAAATTATTACACCTTCATTGATTGAGAAGATTTCTATTTTACAGAAGGAGGGTGAGTTTATTCAGATAATTAGCAAGTGAGTTCAAGAAGGATAAGTTTCAAGCTTTCAAATTGATAGCAAAGGAACTCTTAGATTGGAAGGGTGAATCTGTGTTCCGGATATTCCCGAGCTCAAAAAAGAAGTAATGGATGAATGACACAAATCCAAGCTTAGTATTCATCCGGGGGTGAGTAAGATGTACTATGATCTTAAGCACATTTTGGTGGAAGCCTATGAAGAGAGACATTTCTATATATGTTAGCAGGTGTTCTACTTGCCAACAAGTTAAGAGTGATCAACAAAAGGTCGCTGGTTTGTTACAACCTTTGGAGATTCCAGAGTGGAAGTGAGATCAAATTTTTATGGATTTCATTGATGGTTTTCCTAGGACTAAGAAAGGCAAAGATAGTATTTGGGTCATAGTTGGTCGTTTCACGAAGAACACCCATTTTATTCCAGTGAAATCAAATAGAACAACTCAGAGTTTGGCTCAGATATATTTCAGATAGATTGTTAGACTGCATGGAGTTCCCAGCGGGATTGTTAATGATCGTGATCCGCTCTTTGCTAGTAAGTTCTGGGTGCATTCCAATCTGAATTGGGAACGAAGATCAATCTTAGCGCTGCGTATCTTCCTCAGACAGACGGCCAGACTGAGAGGGTTAATCGTGTATTAGAAGGTCTATTACATGCTTGATTCTTGATTTTATAGGATCTTGGGAAGATCATACACATTTTGGTTGAGTTTTCAAATAATAATAGCTTCCAAGAAAGTTTAAAAATGTCTCCGTTTAAAGCATAGTATGGTAGACCAGGTAGATCTCCTGCATGTTGGATAGAGCCTGGTAATCGATTAATGCTGGGTCCAAATATGATATGAGAAGCTTTAGATAAATTGGATTTCATTAAGAAGTAATTACAAGCAACACAAAGCTGACAGAAGAGTTATGCAGACTCCAGAAGAAGAGATTTGGCCTTTTTTGTTGGTGATCACGTGTATTTGAAAATTTCTCCAATGAGAGGGGTAATTCAATTTGGGAAGACGGGGAAGTTGACACCTAGATATATTGGCCCATTTCCAATACTTGAGAAGATTAGGACTCTTGCTTATAGGGTCCAATTGCCAGATTGGTTTTCCGGTGTGCATGATGTATTTCACATTTCATAACTTCGAAAGCATGTACATGATGCAGACTTAGTCGTGGAAGAAGCATCGCAATAAGATTTGGATATTACTCCGAGTTTGGATGTGCGAAGAGAGCCAATGAAGATTATTGGCACAGAAATCAGAGTTCTAAGGAACAAGAAGATGCATTTAGTCAAAGTGCAATGGAGCGGAGATCCTAAACACTGTACATGGGAAACATAAGATAGCATTAAATAGGCTTATCCCAAGTGCAGAGTGGATATCTCTGATTAACTCTTTGAGAGGTATGTTTATGTTATGATCACATTACTACTTAGCTCCTACTTTGCTGTCATTTCCTTTTCCGGGGCTAAAAGTTTTAAGTGGGGAGATTGTAACAACCCATATTTTTGGAACCAATTTAAAATTTATTTTTAATTGATTTTCATAGAAATTAAATATTTTAGATGAATTATTTTGATAATAAACAATTTAAAATTTATTTTAATGGAAGTTAGAACGTATAAATTTAAAGTTTAATTTAAAACGAGCTTAAGATGGCATAGTAGTTTGAAAATTCGATTTTAAACTTTGAATGAATATATAGAATTCAATATAAATCAGAATTAGACAAAACAAAAAAACGTTGGAATATTTTGAATTGTAATTTCCTAACGAAGGTAAGAAATTGAGATCTCACTTTATAGATTGTAAGTTATGTCTAAATTAAAATTTAGAATAGTCGCTATGGAGTTTATATATATATATATATATATATATATATATATATATATATATATGTTACGTATAACCCTAAAAGTCACATTTTGTATACGAATCAATTGGGACTCGAAACCACTTCCATTGAGTTCAAAATGTCGCTTGTGTGTTCGAAAACTATAAACATCGATACCTTTAGAATTGGGAGAAATTTTGTCTTTTCTTTGTGTGCCTGACCAAAATATCACTTTTTGCATATGGACGAATTTGGACTCGAAACCACTTCCATTGAGTCTGAAATATCGTTTGCGTGCTCAAAAACTATAAGCTTCGATATATTTTGAGCTTGTGGAAATTGGGACATGGGTTGGGTCTAGGTTGGCTAAACCTAGCCACTCACTTAAGAGCCCCAAATGAGCCTTTCCCTCTCATTCACCTTCAACACTTAGATTTTTTTTTAGAAAAATGGAGAGTGGAAAGGGAAATTAAAATTCCTAAGCTAGGGATTTCAATTAGTTGCTCAAATCAAAGGGGAAGCCAAATCGGAAACCTTGGTAAGCCTTATCTTCGTCTTCTTTAGCTTATCCCCTCTTGATGATTCCAATGACCTAACTCTTAGGAAATCTATTTATATGTGCTTAGATTAGAGATTTGCATGCAATAGTGGAAGAGAGGTTATTTTGCTTGCTATTGGACCTATTCCTTGTTTGTAATCAAGCAAAGGTGAGATTTTCCATCATAATATTTGTTGTGAGAAACAAAAAGGGCTAGTATTAGTTTAATATGTTGTAGTTGATTAAGTTTGGTTTGATAAAATAACTATTGATAGATCATATGAGTTTAACATGAGGATAAATGTTAAGTATTACAATAAAAATTGTTTTTATTTGATATAGGAGTTATTCATGAACTCACAAATATTCCACAAGCTATCGGCTTGTAAAAGAGTAATTAAAGGTTCATTTGGGTTTGCATATGTTAGTGGAATAGATATGCTAGTGTAACTTAGGCGAATTCATGTATTTATGTTGCATTGAGTTGAAAATTTTGATGAGGATTGTCCATATTATCTAATTCATATGCTATGAGTGGATTGGTGATCTTGTGAAGCTTCGTTGCCGCCCCGACAAAGTCTTAAGTCTTCACGAGTCATTTAAATAGCTCTTGCACGCTTTGGTTTTGAATTTAGTCCACCTTTGAATTTAATATCAAAACCATTGCAAATCTCTAGTATGAATGTTTGTGCATGTGCATTTGGATGTTGTAAATTGTTTCGGCTAGCCTTATATGCCTCATATACATGTATATAAAATCATAGGCCTTCGGGCATTTGTCGATATCGTTTTGAACTTGTTTTCTATGTTAATTGTGCTTTGGAACAGGATTTAGACGTCTGAATTATTTAGGTCAAACGTCTGACCTACTCCAAATAATTTTGGAATCAAGCAGAGTAATTGAGACGTCTAAATATTTTAATTCAGATATCTGATTTTTAGTTCAGACGTCTGACCAAAAAAATTCAAACGTCTGAAATAGCGCAAAAATAAACTAAATCCTTGCTGGTTCAGGAAATTGCAAATTCATACGTCTGAGCTTTTAATTCAGACGTCTGAATCTTGTTTTCAAACTATTGACCAGTGGAGACCACGGTCAACAGTTTAGATCCATCCAGGCTCTTTCCAACCGAGTTTCGGCCCATTTCGACTTCGTTTGTGACTTATCTGTTGCACCAATTCACATATTTCATCAATCGACTTTTATTCGAAATCATTTTATAAATGATTTCAAATTATTTTAGGTGATTTAGAATGTGTTCAAACATATAAAATGAATATTGGATATGATATGACTTGAGTATCTAATTCGATGACTGAATTAGATTCTCGAATGAACCTTTTTACATACGGTAACAATTGGTGAAGGCCAATGATTTAACCAAGGGAAATAATTTGATTTGAAATCTATGCGAGAATTATTTGAAAAGACCGAGTTAAATTTCATTTCAAATAATTGAACGATGATTAAAAGTCGAAGATAATGAAGACGGTGCAAGACCGGCAATCTTCACATCAAAAGGACTACTACTGTTGCTTTAGACATGAGTAGCTCCCTTGAAGGGGTTATAGTGGTAGTTGTCCGGACGTACTTGTTGATTGTCCGGATATGCGAGGACCTCTCTTCTATATTGGACATATAGAATGAGGAATAACGTGCCTCCAGTTTCATTCAGACACAGAACGGATGTATATATGGATTGTATGTTTGACATTGTAGTGTGTACTATGTTGCCCATCTCCACTAAATATATATCTGTTTGTGGTGGAGAATTTATTCTCTTGCTTAACGCCCTTCTCTGAGACGCACAAACTCAGAGGTTATATATTGTGGAGATAAATGACATAGTATGGATTGGCAGTGTGGCATGCTAAGATGCAAATGATCAAGGATTTTATTGAAAGGAAAAGTCTTGTGGTTGATGATCAAAGCACAACTTTAAGTGGCATAGCTTCGTGTATAGCATTAATTTATGAGCCTCACACCCCGGTATGAATCTAAACAAGATTAGGGACAACAGGGAGTGCATGCATTTCTTTCTAGCTAGAAGTTGTATCATGGTATGGAGCCCAGACATTTTTACTTATGTGGTTGATGGATTGCGAGATGCCTCGGATATCGTGCCGACTAAAAGACTCAGTGATAGGTCTGATAGGACCGGTAAAGGTATTGCTCAGGAATAACTAATCCTCAAAAGTAAGAGAGGACCGATCCTGCAAGATCCAAGGGTTGCCCAAAGGTGTGATCCTGGGTCATCTTGCTAGAGGTGATCCCAATTGGTAAGGGGACCATCCCTTGCATTGACTCATGACGAAATCCAATTTTCAATACGACATCGTGCGGTTTTAATTGGAAACCTATATGGTGACATAGTAGGATGGTGTACTATGTTGTCTATGATTGATACATTTACATTTGAAGTTGTTTTATACACTATGCACCTATAGTAATATCAGAATGATTTGTTTTAAAGCGTATCAAGCATGTTCGGCCATTATAAGGAAAAATTATATCCTCTGGTTTGTGTATGCATTGTGCGATGGGACCTGAGTCTTTTAATGGCTTAATTTTTCTAAGAAGCATTACGATGTTTACCTGATTTATTTTATTTTATGCATCGGCAAACCAATGGAGTAAACCCATTCCTAACATACGGCGTGGTCTTGTGATTTGCCTTATACTCTAAATAAGTTAAGTAATTGTAAAATTTCTCATACCAGTCCCATAACTGACTCGTAGTTTGTTTTGCCCTTGCAAACTCGGGTGCCCATATTTTTACATGAGCAACCAAGTGAACAGGTGATTGGTTTTCTTTTGGATATGCACCGTAGCATTGGTTCTCTTTTGGCTGAAGATAAAGATCTATCTTTTGAGCATTTATTTTGAACATTTAAACGCTACCTTATGTATGTTTATATTTGATTCCGATGTAGACTTATTATCTATTTGGTGAAACTTGATTTGAACTAAGTAGGATCCTGTATCTGTGTAACTCTGATGATGATTATGGTTCCGCTATTATGATATAATGTAAATTATTCTCCAACTTTATGCATTATGCTATATTCTATATTCTGCTGATGTGATTAATATGTTATTTTCTAAAGATCGGCTTTGCCATTGTGGAGCGAGGGTTTGTTTCGTGTCAATATCCATGCTAAAATTATATTCCACTCATTAAATAATTTCTTTTTCTTAATTAAATAATCTCAAATTGTACTTATTATTGAAAATTTTCAAAATCTACTTAATAAATTTTAATATGCTTTCTCAATACTCTCAACTTAATCTAGGATACTACTTACCCTATCTTTATTGGGTGTAACCTGAACAGGCTTTGGTATTCAGTGAACCAAAGCTCTGATACCAATTTTAACAATCCGCCCTTTTTTGAACTATTTAAGTCAACAATAAATCATACATGTTTAACTCAAACCATTCAAAAATGATGAACTATTAATGGGGTTTAATAGAAGGATAGAATTTAGAAGAGAAGGAACTAAACAATAAACGGAATCTCACAGCGGAATGAGAAAATATAATAATAACATAGGAGTTTAATAAAACTGCTAAACAATATACATTTGATCCGATTTAAAAATATATCAAAGTTAAACCTTTACTAGAGCATACCAATAATGCTGCGGAATAAAATAGTAGTAAATACGGTCTTCAGACCACATCTTCGTCTTTAAGTAACAAATCAGGCATAACATCCTCTTGTAAATCAATAAATCAATACATAGTAACTTAAGAGATGTTACAGAATTTTCCATCTCATAAGGATCCATTTTTATCACATTTAATTTTCGCAACAAAATCGAAATAGTCTCGTACAGTGGTAAATATGACATGGAATACGAGGCTACGTCCAAGGTTTATTTTACACACTACTTTTTCATTATAGGGTTCCAAACAATTTGTATTTAAATGAAATAAGACTTTAGCCTTACGATTTTCATAATAAAATTTAACAATTTATCCCAACTTTATCCTAAATATTTCGATTTTCCAGTCTGCTTTCTTTAGAATAATTCGATTATAAATCTCATTCAATTCAATGACGATTTAAATACCCTTTTCCTTAAACAATATTCAATCTTAATTAACATTAATGAAATAGCACTCATTTATTTAGAAACTTGTTGCTAAATTAAAATTTGAAACTAAATCAAATTCTTACTTGACTTTTCTTTTAACATACATTCATATATTCAATATATGCATCATTAAATTTAAACAATTCCTACTGCTAAAAAAGAACTTGAATCAAATTTCCTTTCTTGACATTCAAATGTTTGTTTACAAAAAGATATATTGTGTAAAACATATATTATCTAACAAAGATAATATATTGATTGCGCTCTCTTATATTCCACACAAGCTTATCTAGCAAATATTTAAAACACAAATCACGTACCCAACAAATGTTTAAAGATGCAAATCACATACCTAGTAAACTACATCAGTTAACTATATGTATATAGCAAGCCAGCATATGAACTTGAACGTATAATATATGTTTCAACCATCAAGTCTACATCAGTTAACTGCATGTATACAGTAAATTCTCCACATGCATACATGTGCGTTGTAGATACATATGCGTTGTAGATACATATGTGCATTGTAGATATGTATTGTAAAGGTGCCACTTCGGTTTAGAAGACAATTTCGATTAGCTAATAAAGTTGTTCTCTCTTCAGCCGACCAATCAAAACCATACTACATGGTTAAGGTACAAAATTTACAATTCTTTTCTTATATAGTCACCAAATAACGTATTAGTCAAATCTATAATATCAATATACTTTCGATAACATAAGTGTGGCATATATATTTACCACCCAACAATTGTTTAAACTATTTACCATGCATGTAATTCATTCAACTATTTAAAATGGAAGCCAACAAAAACTTATCCAACAACCTGTAACTAAGTTTAAAATGTAATATAATACTTCCCATCAACGTGTGTGTGTGTGTGTGTGTCCGGCATACTTAAATCGGTTCTCAAGTAAATATTTGTACCACCTAGTAGCATGTTTATATCATTTCATGAAATGTATATTATAACCACCCAACACACATATGAAAGTAAGTATAGTGTGTGTGTATATTTATATACATATATATATATGTGTGTGTATATGTATGTCTATATATATACAAGTTTAGCATAGACTTAATAAATGAATTAGATGGGTGTTAGGCGTAAGTGAACAAACACTCATCTCGACTACGCAGTGGAGATCCGATACTTGTGAATCGATTACGGACTGTCGCACGTTGCTTCAGACACGTCGGTAGTTTTGTTGTCCTTTCTCCTTTCCAAGCAAACTTCGGGTTATATATATATATATATATATATATATATATATATATAGGGTGACGGCTGTAGTAATGAAGAGAAGGAGGAATTGGAAAACAAAATTGGGGAAGAAGGATAATATAATAACGTGTTGGTTATAAAGGAAACATGCATAACATATATATATATATATATATATATATATATATATGTATATATATATAGTTGCAGTTTGAATTAGGAACCAAAGGATAAAAGAAGCATGGGTATGCGACTAAGGAATAGGTACTATTCGGTTTACACACTACTATTTACACTTCCTGAATGTTTATTTTTTTGACTAAATGTTGAGTCCAGGTTGTAAAGGAAAAGGAGCAAGTATCGATAAGGTTGAAACGTAGCAGGCAAGTGTTTTTTGTATTATATATATATATATATATATATATATATATATATATATATATATATATCTGTGTGTGTGTGTGGAAAAGTATATTTAGACATAAAATATTGACACAAATTTAGACACAAGCAATCTCAACCACAAGATTTCCCCCTGAATTCCACCTTACACATAAAGACAAACAAATCACACAGTCCAGATTTTTTGAATCTAATTCTGTATTTAATTTTGTGTCCCAAAAGCTGCTATATATATGTGCGTGTGTATATGTATGTATATGTATATATATGAATATATATATATGGATAATATAATATTGTGGGATTTTGGCTTGTTAATGGTGAAAGGAGATTTATCGTCGCCTTCTTTTGCTATACGTGAGCCATAACCCTAATTTTTTTCTCACTTTTTAATTGAATTTCTCTGATGATTGCAGTTCGCTAGCGACCTATACGCAACCTTCAACGAATCCTCATTTGTTGATAAGCCAATTTTATTTTATTATCATTTTACAAGCGAAGCTAGATCTAAGTTATGATTCATGAAGATCTAATTCGTTTTTGCCATCGAGATTAAACAATTTTCAATCCTGTTGGTTTTAGATCTATTTCGATTATGGAAGGACAAGCCACTGTTGATTTGGGTTTCTGCATGATCCAGCGCTACTAAATTTGTTTCTCTACCAAATATTCCAACCGTTCTTTCCTGTTGGTCATGACAAATCTACATCGGTGTTTGGATTTTATTTGACTGTTTGGCTTTGGATGGATATACTAACTGTGGTTTTAGATTTTCGATCCTGGTATTTTGGGTTCGGGTCACCACTTTGGATTAATGTGTACTGATCTGTCAAGATAGTGGAAATGTAATATTTCTTTGTGTTTTGTTCGAATTTGCACTATTTTCTTCTTTGACAGATGAAACTTTGGTGACACCCACGTCCGTTAATGTCACTCTTTATTAGAATGCATTAAATTCCGTGAAGTATTATAGGTAAACAGAAACAAAAACATCACAAGATGGATATAAAATAATAGCAGAATTTAAAACTTTATTAAACAGAAATCATCGTGGTCCATAACCCAGTTACATCACAAATCTGAAATACAGAAAACCCATTACATCAATTTAAAACTTCCGACTTGTACTAAAATCATCACTGTATAATAATATATAAAACCATAGTCCCCAAAATATAGCCATGTCAGAGAAGACAGGAAATCAAAGCGGTACATCTAAGCAGCTCCAAGCAGAATGAACGAGAGAATCCATATCAAGCCTGAGTATTCCCACCCTAAGAACTTTGGGGGGAAACGGAAGAGAGAGAAAAGGAAACAGAATGGGTTAGACATAAAGTCTGGCGAGTCCATGTAATTTTAGCATATAAATAAGTAAAGCATCATGACAGGCGTATAAACTGGATGAGAGATATAACAGTATCATAAGGCAGATATAATAGACTGAGCAGGATAAACAGAATAAACAGAACAGAATATATCGCTCTTCTCGAGTACTTTTCTCTCTGCACTATTACTAGTACAAAGGAAACAAGATGATCCCAACAAGAACAAGATGGTAGACTTGGGTGCACTTCTAGTGAGGGGTTTTACCCCCATACAATAATAACAAGTAGCCCCACAGAAATGACAGGTGTTACGCCCAATGATAATAATGGGCTCCTAAGCAAGCAAGACTAGATGTACCCTCATTACTACCCCAATCGACCGACTCCCTATCCCGTAGACACACTGTATTGGCCCCACAGTAGGATGTATCACTTCCTAAAGTGGAAACCCCTTTTACTAACAAGATGCACAGTCATCTACTGATGTCACATCTTCTTATTAAATCCCAGTGCAAGCAAATTCATGCACACACATGAATCTGATGGAGTGTGCCTTCAACATCCCCACTTAAATGAACCTCTTACAATCAGCTCAGTATGCGTGCCCAGACCCCAATCTAGTTCGAGGTTCCCCATTTGATACCAAGTTGGTTACTGATTTATACGGGTCCCAGACCATAGATGATACAAGCTTTCCTCTAGGCTTGCATCCCCATTACTAGGATTTTGACAGGTTATGGCTAATAGGTTAACAAGGTTGCATGACCCCAACATATAAAGCAGGTTAAGTTTGTCGGGTGTGTGTGTATATATATATATATATATATATATATATATATACATACATATAACCCGCCCCTATAAATTTAACAAGATTAGCTTAACCCCCACTAATTCAAGCAACTTTACTTAACCCCCACTCAATTTGACAGGTTCATGTAACCCACATAGATTTAATCAGGTTAAGTATTTCAGTTTAACAAGTTATTATAATTCTTCCATTCATGGATGTTAATGGACTAGACCTCTCACATTAAATCTACCACTTGTGGATGTTGGATATGCTGGCGGTTCCGGGCGGATATCTACCATAACTCGGACTTAACCTCGTGCCTCGGCTACATTACGTGTACATTTATGCGCTAGACCCCTCACATTAGATTTACCACTTGTGGATGTTAGATTTGTCGTACGGTTCTGGGCAGGCTTCTACCACAAGTATAATCTAACCTCGTGTCTAAGCACGGTTACAGTTTCTAATTACTGTAAATATAGGGGTGTTCATTATTAAACAATTTTCATGTTTATCCAAGGTTATTCCTCCAAATCCCAGTCCGATTCATGATACAAGTTAGGCCCCAAATTAAAGTTTTAGATCAAGGTATACATTATGCCTCAAATTCCAATCATGTTTTACAATATAAGTTATGCCCCAATTTATCATTTCCAACCGTTCCCAATTTCATGCGCTCGTATATTTCTGCGACGGGCCTAGGCACGAAGGTAGCTTGTGTAAAGGCCCGCAAATCCGTACACTTTAAGTTGACTAATATTACACACGTCCAACCCAAAATGTACGAAAATACGAATCTTTAATAGAAAGAAAATTAGAGGATGAGGAAAGAAAGAAAGAAATACTAGAATTGAAGAATAAGAAGAAGAACCCCATTACATAGAGTCTCACACCGCAGCGGAACAAAAATATAATATTGAAACTAATCTTTATTGAGAGCTTGAAAATATACTTACAATCATCAGAGTACATCAACTTATCGAGACAGTTATAATAATATGTCCTCATATACAACACACAGCTGAATAATATAACCTCATACGTCTGAATTCTTCATGCACGTCTCTTCACAACATCCGATAACCTAAACCTGCAGACCCGGGCTAATCCGAGCATTACAAACACTGGGTCAGTTTGGTGAACCAGAGTGAGCAAACCCCGCTAAGTTTAACGGTATCACACAACTTTATTTTAAAGTTAGAAATCCTTTTCGAAAGAAAAGGATAATCGTAAAGCCAAATCCACACAAAAATATAGACGGTTTTTACCTTACGATAACCCAAAAACAGTTTTGAAAATCAATATTTTTTTGATATTATAATAGTGTCTAAATAAAAATAAATAGAATCTAGCGGAACGCTTACATCTCACGCTCCATATATATAGTATACAAACAAAACCATGGGCGCTTATTGGAGAATGGATTCCGACTATGATAAGGTATGGAACCACATGCTGATAGTGTATCTCTAGAGGGGAATACATTGGGTTCAACAAGAACGTCTTGCAACTCGGTCCACACATGACCGCCCACTCATTTCGTTGAGTGTAGCGAATGTATATCACCAACGATTGGGATTAGCAATCGTTTCCCGAAAAGGGACAGCGTCGAAATAGATTAAAGAAGCAAAAGGAATTTCTCTAGATAGGTGATTATATACCCTAATGGGAGCGACCCACATAGCCATGTTGCCTGCCCGATTTTTGTCATTTCTCGGTTGATGAGGCTTGAGGTTTGAATTTACCTTTAGAACATCTGGCCACCATTTACTTTGAATGCCACATTGTCAGATCCATTGAAAATCACTAATTGATTTCCAAAAAAATACTCAGATTGTTAGGCTAAAGAAGTTTCCCTTCTTTGCCACCAACTTCTTACGTTTGAAGAAATCAACATACGTGATCCCTTTGGAAATACTCTGTCAGACACTCATCCATAGAAGTTGTCCTGGGATTGGACAAACCAAAGGCACCCTCCTACTACATCCTAGGAATCACCCCATGGTTCAATAGCGAGTAGTCCTTGCAATCCATAGATTTTAACCACGACCTAATTACTATCAAAAGATCTCTGGTTGCAACATCAGAGAAATCTATCAAGTAGCCCTTCCGCTTACGAAGATCCATGGCCTTCAATTACTCCATCTTCAATCAACATCTTTTACGTATTTGCTGGTTCGGAATGGTTTTCAAATATAAATTTGATCCCGGTCTTTCCGTACCAACAACGCAATGGGCATGATTTTGATAGTCAGTTATTTAACTATCAAAATAAACAATCGTAAAAATAAAATAAATCCATTGGTTTATTACACAACATAACTTGGCTATTTAAAATAATTTACCAGTTGTAATATCAAAGATAATATATTAGTTTAATATATAAATATTCTCAAATCATTTTATTTAAAATACTTAAAATAAACCCCTTAAAATCTTATCCAATTGCCCGTTACTATCCTTCAAAAAACATTTTCCACCACATTACTTATCCTCTAAAATTACGAGATCGATTCATTTATCATCGTAAGGCAATTGTTACAAATTCCCCTTTTTCCATTATAATGGAAATATAATTTCATATTCTCAGCCACTCTTTATTTTCTTTTATTTCAGAATCTCATTATGTATATATATATATATATCCAAATTCTTCAGATAACGTTACACTAATACTTCCCCAAAATAATTTACATTACCATCTCTACTCTTACAATTAACATCACCCTTCGATAATCCTGAATCGTTGGGGTATTTTAACACTTCTCAGACCTTGATCAACACGTGCTTATCTTAAGATAAACATGAATTGTAATTCAAAGACCCATATTCATTTTAATCCCACTTAACTAAAATACGGTTTTATAAAACCTTGTTGCTTTAGAAATCCCCTTTTTAAATATATGGTTATCACTAAATTCCTTGATTTAGTAAGTGAGTAATACACATTAACTTTTCAAACCTTACTCCTTTAAAACTATTTGTCCCATTATTTGGATTTCTATTTCAAATCCTTTTACTAACATTTTACCAAATAGAATTAAAGAAATCTCTTTTTAATTCTTTAAATCATCTCCTTTGGGAAATCTCACTTCAATCTTATCTTAACGTTAATTCACAATTTAACGTTTTAACTCCTTATCTCCTTATTCACAACTCGTTTACACATCTCTGGTTTAATATATACCCTCTTCCTATCTCGATTCCTTTTACTTAATTCAAATATTTAGTAACATTTATTTTAAGCTTGCCATATTCGCTTAAAATCACTTTATAACTTTATTTTCCAAACTCGGTTTAAATATAAACCCATTCATCAATTTCCTTTGCAACTCAACTATATTTTATTTCTAACTTCAATTTCCTACCTAAGTGAACTTCACTTAAGAAAATAATTCCTTAAATTAAATTACAATTATAATTTACTTCTTTATTGACTAGAATTAAATCTCCTTCTTAAAATCTCATTGTGTTGAACACCATTCGCTAAATTATTACATTAGAAAAATTGGCACAATCTAATTTAATAAAAAATAAATTTCCGTTAAACAGCTGGCTTAGTTAATCATAAAACATGATTAACCCATTGATCAATTCCAACACATCTTTCTATTCAAATTAATAAATAACTTATTAATCCAAATAATCTCACTTACTTCGATTATTACTAAATAAATAATAATCTATTTATAAATAAATCTCATTTTAATTGTTCCTTAAAAACCATAGATCCCGGTTATTAATTGTCACATTAATTCCCTCCCACTTTCTTATCAATCTTATTAATATACGAATCAGGTTTATAAAATTATTTAGAAATTAAGATGCGGCACGTGCTTCGCACGCGGTCTATTTTGGTACAAAATAGTGGTTCGTGGTTAAAACAAATAATATAAATGGTTGGTTTATCCCATTTTTATAAATTTCATTTAAAAATATATTTTAAAAAAAATATATACAAAAATAAATTTCATAACTTCATTTCTGACGGTAAATCAAAGCAGTTTGTATTTTGGCCACCTACTATAAATTGCTCATTCAATATCACTTATTGGTTACCAACCAAACAAATGTTGAATTTGGGTTTACTAATCAATAACCAATTCAATAGTTCAATCATATGGGTTCAACAGTTCATATAATGACCATATGAAAATAAACAATAATTTTGAAGAATCCGGCTGGATTTCCCCAACCTGCCCTTCTTTGCATTTAATATGTTATATCGAATACAACAGACCATTCCCTATGATAATATAAACATGATAAATTAATTTAACTAATCACAATCAATTAACAATGATAATTCAATCATCCAAATTAAACTCAATTCGTTTATTTTATAATAAATGTAACCAACAAGGTAAATTACCTTATTTGGAAATCATCGTTAAAAATGATGACGTCATTTCATTTAAATTAAACAATCATTTAATTTAAATAAACAATATAAAAATATTTAACACGCATTCAATTAATCAACAAACAACCAATAATTAGTAGCCATAAAAACAAATGATAAACCCCACTTATAATTATTTTAAGTGGGAGACTGAGTAAGTTTAACTCACCTCAATCTGTGTTGTATACACAACTCATTCCAGATAATTCCAACTCTATCCAATTAAATTTTATTCCGTACCGTCCGACTCATAAATACGGTTCCAGTCTATTTGGAATCGGCCAATTCCGATAAAATACAAATACGTTGTAAATATTTAGATTTTACTTTATTTTAGTAACTAATTAATTCAAATTAATATAAATTAATGAACTAATTACTTGATTCCAAAATATTGCAGCTCGACTTCTTTATTCACCAATTCGCCCGTTCCCGCCTTATTCGTGAATGCCAATTCAGGAATCCTTGCTTAATTATTACACCCCTGTCATGATTTAAAATATTACATGCCTATTAATAATTTAATATATAATTCAATTAACTTTTAATTTTAGATAATTTGAACTAATTGTTTGTTAATAACCTTACCAGGCCATGTATTTCATTCCCTAAAATTTGGATTCCTCATATTGCAAGCCCAAAGGTCTTAAAGCCCATTCCTACCCGTTATAAGCCAACCCAGTCCCCGTGAAACCCTTTCCCCCATACTAAATAACAAAGCCACCTTCAATTTCTTTTATACCACCTGCTCCATTTTTCTCTCGTCCAAAATCAAAAACACCCCTCTGCCGAAATAAATCATATCGCCTCCCTCACTACACCGTTGACTGGAGCTCCACCAGATACCCCTAAATCAGGCGCCTAGGTCAACTCTTTCTCCAGCCTAAACAGCGTCGTCCCTGGCCCTTCCATCAGCCCGTCGTTCATCCTCAAAGACCACGCCTTTTAGGCGAGATCCGGTCCTCGTCGCCAATTCGATTTCGCCAAACCAGGTTTGCACATCGATCTCATCTTTCTATTTATTTATTTTGTTAAATCCCTTGTGAATCAGTGTATAAGTCGAGTGTTCCATGGGTAGAAAAATCGAATGGGTTTATTGCCCTTACACTTCTATTTTGCATGACTGTTTGGGTATGGTTTGGTCACACTAAAACGTTTGCGAAGTGAATCATTTTGGTTTGGGGAAATATGGATACTACAGTGGTATTTATAGTTGAATGGGGATTAAAGATAAGGATGAAGTCTGGTCAGTAGGTTTTTCAGCTATGTATTTTCTCTTCAATAATAGTTGTGTAACAGTCCACTAATTTGAGAAGATTGAAAGGAGGAAATGGACGTACTAGTTGATGGCCTGAGTGTCTTCAGGCTTGAGTTGTCTCCTTCACTAGGGTGTGGGCTACTAGAAAGGATAGTCTGGGCATGAGTTGTCTACTGCAAATGTTGTCTTTCATCAACAAAAGTGATGTGGAAAATCTACCGAAGTACATATTTTTTTTCCTTTTTTACTGTATTTGATTTGATCCAATGCTTTGTAATGTCAGCATGTAAATTTGTTGATTGGTTGGCAAAAGACTCTATACCTGAACACATGGGCATGACAAAGCTATTTTATCCTATATTTTTTCTTTGTATTTGATTTGATCTTCATGTTAGTAGAACGGTTGTATGTTTGTACCTAAACAATTTTGAAATAAAATTGTTGTTGAATAGTTTTTGTTGTTGTTGTTCTCTTATTGTATTTATATTCACATTGTATTGTTTTGTTTGCATTCAGACCATTTTATAAGTTCTGTTATATTTATATTGTTGTTGAATAGAGTGGATTGAGAATTTATATTTCCTGTGTATGTTACACCGTTTTGCTATTATACGGTAAAGTCTATAATTATATAAATAGTTTATAAAATACTATCGATAAATAAATAAATCCCAAAATTATTAAATTCAAAATAAATAAATAAATTATTATCGTTAGATATATCCAACTGGAATAGTGTATCATTTCAAATTTAATCAATATCGAACTGTAATTCAGTATCAAAATTTTCAAGTTAACTGAAATCCAAGATATATAGAAAATGTTATTAAATTTATAAAATAAAGTTATCGTTTATTAACGATTTCCATAACGACTATTTAAAAATTTGAATTGAACATAACTAACAATCTACAAGCTGAAATCCTAATTTTTCTCTTTTATTAGAAAATAATAATCAAATAGATTCAAACATATCTCGTTTCACGATATTCCGACTTATATCGGATCCTATATATTCCATTGAAGTTCAAAATAGAATATTGCGAACTGTCGTGCCATGTCCAGCTCGTTTATAATTACATATAAATTATAACGTTTAAACTTCGTTTTTATAACGAATTAAATATTAAAAATCCATACATATTCCAATAAAAATATGTAAACAAAATTAAATATTCAAATTAAAATGGATGAAAATCTGGGTCGTTACAGCCTGCTATAAAATAAAAAAGGGAAGGTGAGAGAGTAGAGAACAGAAATTGGGATAATAATCAAAATAGATATATGATGATAGAAATAGGCATACTAACAAATAGGCATATGGTGACATGATTAGGCATAATAATAGAATAGGCATATCTGGAATGGGCATATGAGAACTAAACAGTAGATCAGGTGTACAAGTAGTGGCAGATCTATTTAGTTATGATTCAAGTTATTAAAAGGCACAGGTTTAGATCCAAACTTATAAACATGTTAAGATTACTATTAAATGTTTATATCTAAAAATAACATGAACTCACCGTGACTGGATCTAAAGAACTGAGAATTGACTGTTGATGTTGTAGCAGAGATTCATGTATGCTTATAAATTGTTGTTGCAGAAGAATAGGCTAGTTCAATATGAGTTGGGGCACCACCTCATTGTCTCCATTTTTTTACTGAATAAAAAATAGAAATGATTACCTTTTTATAGCCTACGATCAACAAATCTGGTCAAGAAACGAGTCCACGTTTATTGAAATGAATCTGCCCCAGATCTAGGTAGGGTCGACCCAGGGGTCGACACCCATAGGGCATGGGGTCGACCCCTAACGGGCCAATTTCCCTCCTTTTTTCGCTCTCTGATTTTGATTTTGTAGATTTATTTATTTATATATATTATGCTTATATGTATACAAACTTCAAACCTTAATATCTTTTTCGTACGATGTCTTTTGCGCAGACTCGGAGTCTATTTTAAGCAAAATTCCTTGATGAATGCAATAGCGTAGTCCGTTTTACTTTATTCCCAATATTTAATTAATTGTTCTCTAATTTATCATTATGGTGTTCTTTAAAATTACGGGGTGTTACATTCTCCCCTACTTAAAGGATTTCGTCCCCGAAATCTCTAAGTTAAGAAGATGTATATCCTAACATCCATCATCCATCTACTCATCCAACAATCACAGGCATCCATTGTCCTTAAAATATTTCTAATGCTTATATGAACATACGCAAAGGAAAATGCTTATATAAACATATGCAAAGGTGTGTATATGTTCCTATACTAATGCGAAAAATCAGGCGGTCTACTAATTCGGTTGACCTCCTTAATCCAATGTATGTTAAGTGCCTTGAATAACATATATGCAAATAATCCTAACATATCATGTAAATGCTATATGCATGCACAATCATCCATCAAAATGCAACATCCAGATGATACACTCATTTCCCATAAAAGACGAAAATTGCACATGCACTCGTATGCAGTATGAGAGTGATTGAGCCGATCTAGTGCCTAGTGTGTGTGTACATGCATCCACGAGCAACCACCAGCATACACTTGCATCCATCAAAAATAACATGTCTCAAACACATGTTTACATCCATTGGATTCCTACCTAAAGGTCGAAGATTTGATCGATAGGATATACTTAATGATAGAAACATGTACGAATAAAAGATTTGGAAAAAGAAGTTAAGAACATACCCTTGAAAAGAAAAGGGTACGAAGCGCGAATCTTGTCTTTAGTCTCCCAAGTTGCATTCTCGGGGTCTTCTCCCCATTAAACTTTGATCAGCTTGACCTCTCGGTTGCGTAGCTTCTTAACCTATGATCCAAGAATACGGGTAGGAACTCGTCTAACTGTCACCTCCTATTCCACCTCTACTTCCTCAACCATACTCAGCTCAACTTCTTCTGCGGTATCATGCAAGCACTTCCGTAAATGAGAAACGTGGAAAACATCACGCACACCGGTCAGTTTCTCTGGTAACTTCACTTTATAAGCCATTTGACCAATCCTTTCTGTTATGGGAAATGTCCTACAAATCTAGGTGCCAATTTCCCTACAGATCCAAAGCGAACCACATTCCTCAAAGTTGATACCTTGATGAAAACCATGTCTCTCACTTCAAACTCTATATCGGTCCTTCTCATATCTGCATAGGACTTCTGCCTGTCCTGAGCTGTCTTCATGCGTCTGCGAATAATATCAATCTTCTCAAAAGTTTCCCTATCATCTCAGGTCCAAGTAGAACCCTATATGTAGACTCCCACCAATAATTCGGTGATTTACAGAGTCGTCCATATAGTGCCTCGAAGGATGCCATGCCAATACTAGCCTGATAAATGTTGTTGTAGGAGAACTCTACCAATGGAAGATGCTCTTCCCAAGTCCCTCTGAAGTCTATGATACACAGTTTTAAAAGATCCTCAAGAACTCTATTCACCCTTTCCGTCTATCCATCGGTCTGAGGGTGATAATTGGTGGTCAAACATAACTGTGCACATACTGCCTCTTGCAAGCTCCTCCAAAACTGACTGGTAAATATGGGGTCACGATCACTCACAATACTGGAAGATACTCCATATAGACGGACTATCTCATGAAGATAAATTACTACCAGCCATGTTGCCATCGTCTTACTCTTAACGGGAATGAAATGAGCGCCCTTAGTAAGACGATCAGCTAAGATCCAAACACTGGTGTTGCCTTTCTTTGATCTAGGTAAAAAATCAATGAAATCCAAAGAGATGCTCTCCCACTTCCATTGTGGAACCTCCAAAGGATGATGTAAACCACCGAGCTTCCTTAGCTCGGCCTTGACTTGCTGGAAAATCAAACATCGAGAAACAAACTCCACTGCATATTTGTTCATCCCAGCCCAAAAGAAAACCCTCTTCATATCTCTATACATCGATCACCGCCAGGATGAATAGTCATCCTAGAACGATGGGATTCCTCAAGGACTGTCTTCAACAGATTCCCAACTCGGTGAATCTGAAGCCTTCTATCTCGTCACAACCACCCTTTATCATCCGTGAAATATCTACTGAGGTGAATGGAAGTCTCTCCTCTACTGAGCATATCCAAGATGTCGGCTATCTATGCATCCTCCAGCTGCGAAGTTCCTTTTTGATCCAAAAGAGTATGTCGCACCTCTAATGATGCCAATAAACCAGGTGTGAACTCGGTAGAGGGTCTAAAATCAAAAGTCGATATATACTCCAAGCTCTGTGTCTCTGTGAATAGAGGACTGAAGATATATTATCCTTTGCCTACTCAGTGCATTCTCCACCACATTACCCTTTCCATGGGTATAAGCAATCTCAAAGTCATAGGACGCTAGGAACTCCATCTGTCTCTGCTGCCTCAAATTGAGATCCTTCTGCGAGAACAAGTACTTGAGAGATTTATGATCGATGTACAACTTGAACTTCTCTCCAAGTGGATAGTGACGCCAAGTCTTAAGCGCGAATACCATGGCAGCCAAAGTTATGGGTAGGGTAGTTCTTCTCATGAACCCTTAACTGTCTACCTCCATAACAAACTACCCTCCCCTCTTGCATCAGAGCCGCACCAAACCCTGTACTGCATGCATTAGTGTATATAGTGAACACTTTGTTCCCATCAGGCAAAGTCAAGACTAAGGTTGTTTTCAGCGCCCTCTTCAATTGCTTAAAAGCAACCTCACAGTCTACATCCCAAGAAATTGTCAGATTCTTCTTTGTCAGTCTGGCGAGTGGGGCTGATATCTTTGCGAAGTCCTTAATGAACTTCCTATAATAGACCGCTAATCCAAGAAAACTCCTTACCTCCATTGCATTCTTTGGAATTTGCCAATCTTGAACTTACTTTCGCGGATCTACCACTATCCCATCCTTTGAGACCACATGCTCTAGAAATCTCACTTCCTTTCTCCAAAAATGACATTTGGAGAATTTCGCCTTCAGTTGGCGCGCACGGAGAGTTTTCAATGCCTCCCTTAAATGTAAGGCATGCTCTTCCTCGCACTTCGAGAAAATCTAGATGTCATCAGTAAAGACCACAACGAACTTTTTAGAAACTCCTGAAACACCTTACTCATCATCCACAAAATAGGCGGGTGCATTCGTCAAACCAAAAGGCAAGACAAGCCACTCAAAGAAACCATATGCAGTTCTAAAAGCAGTTTTGTCTATACAGTCCTCGGCCACCCTCAACTGATGAAACCCCGTGGCCAAGTCTAAATGGAAGAAAACAGATGCACCAACAAGATGGTCAAACAGATCATCTACCCTCGGAAGTGGGTGCCTATTCTTCTTGGTAAGCTTGTTCAACTCCCTATAATCCACGCATAAGCGAAGCGAACCATCTGCCTTAGTGGCGAATACTACTGGAGTAGCCCACTCGGATATGCTTCGCCTAATAAACCCTTTCTCAAGTAGCTCCCTACTTGATTGCTAAGATCTGTCCTTTCTCAAGCGAACCTCCTCTTTTCTCGGGCTTTGTCGTTCTTTCCTCCCATCTTTTGTTGTTGCTGCTGTTGTTATTCTTTCTTGGGCCACACTTTCATATTTTGTGTTTCATCAATCTTAGCCTCTTTCTTTTCACCTTTATCTTCTTCGTGCATCAATGCCATATCAATGAGTTTCTCAAAAGTTTCTTCCATAGGAATATGAGACATAGCCAACCCATGGAGCGGTTCATTCAATCCTCTAACAAACCTCAATGCTTTCTTGTGCGGGGTATTCACTAGCTCCAAACCAAACCTTGCCAGTTGATTGAACTAATTAACATACTCTTTGATAGACATGCTTACTTGGTAAAGTGCCAGAACCTTTTCATTTGCATACTTTTCTTTGGCTTGAAAAAGAAACTTCAACCCGAATCTTTGTCAGAAATCATCCCAAGTCTCAACTGAACGCCCTGCTTGTGTCACTTCCCACCAGAACGAAGCCTCATCTTTCAGTTGCCAAACGGCTAACTGAATCTTCCTGCGGTCGTCAACCTCAAAAATCCCAAACAAATCCTCCACCTCTTTAAGCCAATTCCTTGCTTCTACAAAAGTCTCAGATCCAATGACTTCCTCCCATTGCACAGAATGTTAGGGATTACAGAATGGATCGTTAAGGCATAACAAACACTAGAGAGGGGTGAATAGTGTTTTTGAGAATTTAAACAAAATCTAAAACTTATGTGAACTGCTATATGAATCAAACACCACAGAGACAATCATAGACTCAGAGTCAAACACAAATACAAATATAAACAAAATTAAAGTGCAGAAATGGAAAGAACACACCAGATTTTATACTGGTTCAGATTGCTCCTACGTCCAGTCCCACGCACGCTGTATTGCACAGAGTTTTATTACTATATCAATAGTCAATTACAACCCTCCTTGATTTCATGGCTACAAGGGATACCACCGATTACCCATCCTTGATTTCACGGCTACAAGGGATACCACAGATTACCCGTCCTTGATTTCATGGCTACAAGGGATACCACCGATTACCCATCCTTGATTTCACACCTACAAGGGATACCACTGATTAATTACACAACCCAAACAACTACAAATAGCCCTATAACTTTTCAATAGCACTTGATTCAGAGAGTATTGAGTAGAGAGTGAGAAAAGAAGAAGTTTAATGAAAATAGAATTGAATTCGGCAGAGTATAAGTGTAGAAATCAAAAAAATGAGAAAGAATAATGGTGTAATGAAAGGGAATAAAGATGGAGATGAAGTATGATAAAAAAAATATTCGAAATCCGCCCCTATTTATAAGATTTTAAAGGTTGCAACATTTCTGAACCGTCAAAAATAGTGAAAAGACACTTCCTTTTAATTTTGAAAAAATGATAGATATATCGACATGTATATATATGTATGTCGACATATCAATGTATAAAATTGAAATTTGAATATTTTTCAGGTGTTTATATATATATATATATATATATATATATAGTTATGGAAATTCTCGAATTAAAACATAGTGTTATAAATGAATATTATAAAGTATAAAATCATATGAAAACATAAATATAAATTATATAAATATATTTGTAAAATTATAGAGTTAATACTATATAAATATAAAGTATTAATATATAAAACTTTTAAAGTATAACTTTATAAAACTTAAGTTTAAAATCAAATTAAAATAAAAAGTAAAATAGAGAAGATAGAGAGAAAAGATAGAATTTGAAAATAGAATTTGATATTAGAAATTGAAAAACAGAATTTGAATTTAAACTTGAATTTGAACCTAGAGTGCTATTCAGAGTCTTATATAATCTAGACTCTATTACTATATTTGTCTTGAACTCTTGAATTCTTGAAATCTTGAATACTCATAAGTCTTGAATCATCTATGAATTTTGAATCTCTAATATCTTTAAACTATCCAATCTTCAGTAATAATTCCTGTATATAAATCCTGCATATATATATATATATATATATATATATATATATTCTAGACAAAAGTGTTGGTATATATTTTGTAATCAATTAATATTGAAATAAGGCAGTTGTCGTCAAAACTCCATTCTCCAACAATCTCCCCCTTTTTGATGACAACAAACCTAGTTTATAAAATATCATACCTGTATATACCTGTTGATGATGATCCTTTAAATAGTCCCCCTGTTTATATGAATCCTATATACTATGTCTATATTTTATAATTTCTCCACCTTTCGCATTATCAAAAAGAAATTCTAAAACTACTTCCCATAAATTCTATCTAAATAATTCTTATACTAAAGTAAAATACTCCCCCTAAATTTATGCCTATAAAATATCCTAATTGTGTATATAACTTTCCTTAAATCTATAACTCTCCCTTAATTTATAATTCTCTATAAATTTATATAACTCCCCCTAAATCTATGACTACACTATCTAACAAACTAAATATAAGGATAATAAACTAAGCAAACCAATCAATTCAAACAAGCAAATCAATCAAAACAAGCAATTCAAACAAACATGCTATTTAAACAAACAGTTCTAAACAATTAAATCAACCAAAGCATTCTTGAACGTTTAACTAATCCTTTGAAACTCTAAAACTTCCCCTTAATCTAATACAATACTAAACCTATCATATACTCTAATTCCCTTAAAACTATCATAAGACTTTAATCTGGACTAAGAAATCACTCTAATATGATATCCTTAAAATTATGATATAAGCAAACCAGTTTAATCCAAATAATCAATCAATTCAAACAAAAAACCAAACATTTCTTGTACTTATATTTATCCTAAAACTTATAAAGCTCCTATCAACCACTAATGAAATTTAACTATGTCAAGTAAGTTATTTAAGTTATTTAAGTTAAACAAATCAAACAAGTCAATCAATTTAATCAAGCCAAATAACTCAATCAAATTAATCAAGACAAAGTAAATATGTTATGTAAACTTGTTGTGTGTGGAGTTAAAGTTAACGTGTAATGCAGTGTGTTGGTAATAATGTAGTATGACATATGCAAAACTATATGAAGTGACATATTGAATGAAATGCAGTTTGTGATGTAAATGATTTTAATTTGGGATGCACTGTAATGATGTGTGATATGAAATAAGATGTGTAATGATATAATATATAGAATGATTTCATGGTGATATGTATTCTTATAAAAGATACTTAAAGTAATATCTAACTATTATGCATATAATAAATTATTTGAATCAAACAAGGATAATGTTAATTTTTGGACTTAGGTTAATTATACTAATGAAAGTGATCAAAATAATAATAAAGACAAGAGTTTATTTAAAAAATATTAATGATAAAATATTCAAAATAATTATGGAGTTAAATAATATTAGCAGGTTAAATATGGTAAGAATTGATGATCTTTTTTTTTGGAAAGCCAACTGGTTTTTTAGGTGGTTGTAAACACCTTTTATTATAACTAATAATAAAAAACAGAACAGTATAGGCGATTGTTAGTTGAAAATCAGCTACATCGGTTTTTAAGGTGGACCGTCCACCACATACGGAGTTTATAGTGTTCCGTCCACTAGGTCTAAACAGGCTTACAACACCGGAGCTAGCAAAGGAACTAAACTACAATAACAATGATAAAACAGGAACTTGACTCATATACCAAGACTACTATGTAACGAGGAATTACTCCCCATTAGCATCTCCTGGTGGATACCCCTTTACAACCTCAGCAAAATGCCAGGCTAATCCAACAACGAATTGTGGCGATTGCTCCGAGTAAAAGCAACTTCTATCCCATGTTGTATCATTAAGCTGTTTCACATTATTAATACCGTCTTGGCCTTCCTTAGCCAGAATGAGACCAGCATCATCAACTTGATAGAATATCTTTCTTGTTTCTCTTTTTCCATCGACATTTAAATAATACTTTTGCAGTTTGAGATTATATTTCATTTGGGTGTTGTTATGAATCATAACGCCTTCCTCAGTATTCCATGTAAAGGATTCACCACCTACAAACTCATCTTCTTGAAGAGAGTCGAGGCTAGCTTCAACAAAAGACGCGGTATTACCATCTTGCTTATCACCATTTTGAATAGAGTTTTGATTAGCATCAACAGGTGGCATAGGAAATACAGGGATTAAGGGCGGGAGGGGGGGGGAGGGAGGAGTGGGAGGCTTAGGAACCCAATGAAGCAGAGGCTTACAAAGAGGAATCTTAGAAGAAGACACAGAAACAGTCATACAAGCGTCAGAAGTGTGACCCAACGAATGACATTTGATCCATATATCTGGGCTCCAACTATAACTAACATCTACATCAACAGCAAAACCTTCCACAAGAGTCACATGCAATTTCCTGGGAAAATGCTGCAAAGGAGTAATTTCTATCAGCGCTCTAGCATAGTTAAGACTCTTCCTAGCAACTGTATTCGAGTCAAAACATATGAGCTTGCCAATCAGACTAGCCAACCAATCCGGACCAATCAATGGCCGAAGAACCGAAGGCACGTTGGTGAACGTTGCCCAAAAAGGGATGGAAAGGACTTGTTCCTTGCTTTACCAATAGTGACACTCCAAGGAGTTATGATGAAAGCTTGTCCATCAATGATAAGGGGATATTTTTCAAGAATACTCAGTTTATCGCTGGGATTACTGAACTTAAAGTAGAACACGGAATCAAAATATTGGACATTTAGCCTACCTCTGAGTCTCCAAAACTTATTGCATTGTTCTCGTACCGGGAGATATGAAGGTGCAGTACCAAGGAAGAAACCCAGGGGATGGTCTGACCAGTATTCTTTGCCCACACACTGAACTTCAATCAACAACAAAACTCGACCATTAGCAACTTTAGTATGAAAATTCATCTATGGAGTATAATCACCCGTAACATTTGGGAGCTTCTCAAATAAGAATGTCTAATGCGGAGTACAGGTAGGTTCATAGAACCAACTGGGATGTTGCAGGAAGGATTACTGTCCAATGAGTTATTTTCGCGAACAGTTGGAGAGCACTGCTCCTTACTAGCAAATTTGGCAATTTCACCAGCGTTTTCCTCCAAAACAGACTCGTTTCCATTCAAATCATCCATACCAGATATATCAGTATTCAAATTAACACCAAAATCCACCATTGATATAGTTTGGTCACCCCATAGGGAATCGCGAGCATCAGCTATTATGGGGGATAGTGGCGTTTGCAAGATGTTAGCTGTTACATGAGAGAGTGTATGAGCATCTCTAGAGTGTTGTGAAGTTACGCTGAAGACAGCCTCAAGCCCTACGTCGGAATTAGCTACCTTCGCACCAAACTCAGATCTGGAAAAGGCAGGAGCTAAACTGAAGATACGACCTGACCTGGTGCGAGAGGAGGGGCTCAGAGCCTCAAAATGAGGGGATGAGGTGCAGCGGCATGTCATGGAGGTGGGCAGCGTAGGAGAAGGAAGGATTTTACGCTAGATGGATACTTGAGGCGACAACCATTATGTAAAGGTTAAATTACTTTGATACTAACGGGAATATGTTACACTAACATACCGGTTGAAGATCTTTTTAGAGAGAATATAAAATTATATAAAGTAGACTATAAACTTATATTCATAATAGTATATAAAAACTGATTTTGAATTTAAACTTTAGGAATCTAAACATATTTATTTGCTAGAGAACAATTTATATGTAAATTTTTTAAAAGAAATCTATAGTTATAACAAAATTATTTTAATAAAAGCTGATAATATAAAGTAATATATAAAGCTATAATTTCTTATATTTAGACTATATTTTTAAGACATAAAAATCATATATATATATATATATATTATTTTTATACCAAAATATTAGGTTAAATATTCAAGCTTTTTAAAAATCTTGATAAAAAATCAAAATAAGTATTAAGTTACAAATAATATTTGTGAAATTATATGACAATATATATGTTTAAACTATATATGAAAGATAAGTAAAATTATATTTTATAACAATAAAAAAATTATTTTAACTCTTATATCATATTAACATGTCTATATAATTTCATTAATTTATATACTTGTAATATATTTATATATTTTGAAATAAGATATAAGAAAATAAGTAGACACATAAAGTTAATAACTAGAATTTAAACTAACATTTTCTAATTGTAAAGATGGAGATAAGTTTGAAAGTTTAAATTCTTGAAATTAAAATTTTAAATTTCATTATGTTGACATGACCATTTTGTATGTCGACATACATGTAGAAAATCAAAAGATATATAGTTTTTACTTCTTGGTTTTATATTATCGATTTGTATTTTAGGTTTAACTATTTCCTAAAATAATATTAATCCTAACAAATGTCCAAAATTTATTTTATTATTTTATTGATATTTTGAATTTCAAAATTAAACTTTCAAATTTGAATTTTAAATTTCAAATTTAGTTTTAAAGTTCTAAATTTCAAATTCAAAGCATTCATTCAACCAAAAAATTAATTAAAGCGTACCTATTTTTGCAATCCTTCTTTTTTTATTCTTCCATTGTCATCAATCACACATTCACAACTTCTAGAGTTTGATGATGAAATCTACTTTATTGCGACGGGCTCCTTTTTCTGGTCAGGATAGTATATTCGTTTGCTGAATTTGAACACCGTATGAGAAAGATATCGAAGATTTAGCGGTTCAACCAACTTGGTGCGAAAATTTGAATTTTGAATGAATGGACACTTCAACTACTATATAAAGGCCCAAAAGTCGTGACTCCCCACAATCTCTTCTTCTTCTTGTTTTTCACTTACAATCAAACTTTCATGAGGCATAACTTCTTTGTTTATTAACGGAATTGGACGAAATCAACGGCGAATTGAAGAGAAATTCAAGGATTACGATATACTTTTGGTTTGGGGATGAATTTGGATGATATTGGGGTGCAGCAAGTCGAATCAGTAAGAGATATGCATGGAATCCCATAACAGTTTTACAGTTTTGCATAACCAACTTCAAATAGTCATATCTCACTCAATTTTGATCGGAATTTGATGATCTACCCATCAAATCGACCACAAGAAAGAAAACAACAGTATGGAAAAGAATTTGAGATAAAATAGTCTAACCTGTGGATGCAATTTGAAGATAACCATCGACAGTTTTGGTTTCCTTCTCTCTTTATTCACCAAAGCTTCATTTGATCATTACTTGATCACTTGACGGATTTACATGAAACTAGGGGAATTACGAAGAAAATGAAGAGAAGTACAATATTGAATCTACTTATAGATGAGAGTCAAAAGTTTCTACTTATCTGGTACCCATTTCTTTGTTAATTTACATTGCATATTTCCATTTCTTCCTCTTGATGTCTTTTCACCAACCTTCATTACTGTTCTTCAATTTTCCTTCAAAAATTGAATTCTCAACACCCATGTAGACCAATTCGGAATTTGAATTTCCAATAGCCACCTTTTCAAAATTTGAATTCTGAAATAAACCGTAACTTCCCCGGTAAGGAAAGAGTGGATACTTTGAGGACAAGAAAAATCTGAACACAAACAGAAGAACATTTCATTGTTAATTACAACAATTCCATCAGAATACAAGAATATACAGAGTATGAATAAATATCGCACATCATAAATTATTAGAGATTTAAATACATTACTGCAGCAGAAAAACAATACAAAAACACAACAGAAAGGATTATGTGGATATAGAGCTTTCCGAGTATAATTCTAGCTGTAAATCAGGATCCTATGAATATAAATCTGCAAAACCAAAACTACTAGCTGCTCGTGTCAAAATAAGGGCACCCAGAGTTTAGGTTAAAACAAAAAACTCTAGGTCAGTCATGTGAATGGTGTGAGAACTAAAACAGTTATTAATCTTTATTTTAAAGTTAGGTAAATTAAGGGACCACGCCGTATAACACGGAACGGGTTTCCTCCCAAGAATACCAGTGCATAAAACAACAGCGCAATGCTAAATAAAGAACAATGAAGCTATTATAAGACCCAGGTCCCATCACACAATGCAACGCAAGCCGGATGATAGGGTTTTTACCTTATAATAGCCAAGAATGCTTGGTACGTGAAATTTCATGTTTTATTTTTACTATAAGTGTATAGTGTCAAAACAATTTCAATCATAAGTATCAATCATAGACGGCATAAGTGCCCTATACCATTATGTCGCCATATATAGGTTTACAATCAAAACCGCAAAGTCACGTATCGGAAGTTGGATTTCCATCTGCGAACCGAGGCTAGGGATCATCCTCACCGAATTCAAGACTGTCTAGCCCAAGTCTCAGGCAAGCGCCCAGGCAAGCCTTGGATCATCTGGGTCGGTCCACCGATGTGGATTATTATGCCTGAACACTACGTTTCCCCGCTCTTTGGGGCGTAATTGATCCAAATGACTCCATCGGCTCCACATAGTCACCGATATATCTGAGGCGCCTCGCAACAACAACAACCACACAGGTGAAAATAATATAAATGTCAGGGCTGGTTGGGCACTGACACCACCCTACTAGAAAGAAACGCATGCCCTCCCTGATGTCCTCTACCGTTTCTAGTTCGCAACCGGGGTGTGAGGCTCGCGAATCAACGCTACACAAAGCTATGCCACACAGGCGGTGCTTTGATCATCAACCACAAGACTTTTCTTTTCAACAGATGCCTTGATCAATTGCCACTTAGGCATGCCACACAGGCAATTCACACCATGCGACTGATGTCTATCGATATACAACCTCTGATCCCGTACGTCTCAGAGAAGGGTGAAGTAAGGGAATGAATTCCCCTTCACCAGGAAAATGTATATTTAATAGAGATCAATCAACATAGAGAAAAATCCAATGTCAGACACACAGTCCATACAAGTTCGTTCCGGGTCTGAACAAAACCGGAGGCACCTTGTACCTCGCATATCCATCGATCTCCAAGTACGTCTAGAATATCACCAACTGATTCCCTCCTCTTGGGTGTACAGCCCAATCAAGATCATCAGTAATCACCCAAACGATGTGAAGACCTCCGGTCTTCGACCACCGTCTTCATCCTCGACACATCGTCGAATCAGTTATTCAGAATGGGATAAACCCGGTCTTTCTGAATAACTCGCATATATAATAAATCAGTGTTACACAAATACAACATACGCCTCATTCCAATTCAGAATATTCTTTTATTCAAATATTCTTATACTTTGGGAAAGGTTCCCATTAATTTTATCAAAGATAAATTCTTTAAATTTGTTCTTTAATCTTCCTTTCAATATCAATTCAAACCAAATTATGGTTTATCCAAACTAGTCGGAATTAACGAACCTTACCGAAGTAATCATTTTTTTTATTTCCCAATCCCAACCTATTCATCCCACGAAGTAAAACTGGTAATACTTCGTATCTAACACCACGGTGTTATCGGTAAATTCAATTACCATTTCACGTTCAAATCTAATTAAAAATTTAACAATCGCCTGGAGCAAAACTGGTGATACTCCATTCTCGATTATTTCCATCTAATTAAAGATTCATTAAAACTCCACTTGGTTTTAATCATCCCAATAATCACTATCAATGATTATTTAACTTGGGAAATCATATCCTGTCATTAACTGGGTTAAAGAACCAATGTCATTTAAAACACGGCTCACTATAAACCCAAAATCACATTCATTAATTATCGGGTTAAAGAACAAGTGTTATTTAAAACACCGTTCACGATAAACCCAAAAATAATTTCAATTCAATTCCAATTAAATACCATTTGATTTGTATACTTCATTAAATCTAAATAAAAAGATTTAATCTTTTTCTCAACTGGGTTTAAGAACAGTGTTAATGAAGACACTATTCATGACAAACCCAAATCCCATTTGATATTTAATACATGGCTCCTAATAGAAAATATATCGGTTTATATTCATTATCAAATTATACGACCAACAAATATCGTATTGGAAATAATGATATAAATATATCTTTCAAATTTCCATAACAACATCTGTATAATCACGAAATCCAATATCGAAATATTCCAAAGACAATTTCGATTCAAATCCATTGCAATTCAATTATTGGAAATTCTGGTTACTTTTAAAACCCTTCCAAATCCACTTTATTTATTTTAAAAATAAATGGATTCTAATTCAAAACTAGTTCCTTTCAATAAAAAACAATTTTTATCTTTTCAAATATGGAGTTTTTCATCCCAATTCTTTCCAAATCATTTCTTACAATTTTACACTAATTCTTGATATTATTAATAAATTTATCAAGGCCAGTACGGTCGATTTCAATCCATGACCATCGAACTGCACTTACAACGACCTTTTCCAAATTTGATTTGGACATAATTCCAAATCCCACCTTTAGATTTCAAATCTCTAATATTCGTTAGAAAGCTCTTTTCGATAAGAACCTAAGGGTTCCGATTTTAGGAGAATCCGACGGTCGGATCTCCCGTAATATCCATTCGAAGTCAATGGTCGAAATTCGTGAACTGCCGCGACGCGGCGCGTTCTATTCAGGCCATTCTATATATATATATATATATATATATATATATATATATATATATATATATATATATCGTCGATTTCCTTTTAAAACGTATTTTATAAATCATTTTAAATTCGTTTCAAAACGATTTCAAATTCGTATTCAATTTCAAATCGAAATTGAATATTCCATATCATCAATATACAAATGATAATATTTTCAAAACGTAATATTTTGAAATCACTTCCTTTTCTATAATCATTATAAAATCGAATATAATCGATAAAAATATCGTTCGCGTCAAAATTGCGCATATCTAACAAACACGGCTTTATATATTTCAATAACTTTGTTATTCTATTCAACACATGAATATTTTCTTCAACACATGAATATATATTTTATTCAACACATGAATATTTATTAATTCTTACTTACAATAAAAATGTGAATTTTATTGTATAAATATTTCGTTTAACACATGAATCATTTCAACACATGAATATTCTCAACACATGAGTTTTCTTTAATTCGACACATGAATATATATTTTTATTCGACACACGAATATTTATTTTATTCAACACATGATTTTTCTTTTATAATATTCCTTATTTTCCAAATTTGAATGAGACCCAATCAATTACCATATAACGTTAATTATATGGATTCCCTACAACACATGCATATAATAGCAACGACAAATCATCAACCATCATCCAGAGTGCACCACACAACTGCATAAGCATTAAATATAAATAATTAACGCTTACACGGTCTGTCAACCCATCGATTGACATACAACTAAACAATCGGGATTAGTGTAAATATCATCCCAATACCCGTGTGGGGTTTCAAATCAACAAACATAGATTTTTATTTGTGCAGTTGGGCGATGTGTAAAATTTATCGTCCCAATCAAAATCAGTCAAAAGGGTGTATATAAACAAATCGTCCGATTCTTTTATAAATATTTATTTTATATACACGTTAAAAATTATATTTTTAACCATAAAATATTTTCCACTATAAAATATTTTATTACATTCCACATCACACAATCAACTTTCACAACACATCAATCAAACAAACAAGCCATCCATGGTCTGTGGACGACGGGTGTCGGGTGCTGCTAAGCACCATCTACGTCCTAGCATATATTTCAAACTAGAAATAAAATAAAATAAAAATGAGGAGTTCTCACCTTGAAGCTAAACCAAACGCCGCGATTCTTCTTATGTAGAAATTCTTTGTCGTGTTTTATCCATCGCATATATTATCTGAAAATCATATTTTTATCAAATTAAAAGTTATTTCCTAACATGACTATTTTTAAAATAGCTTAGATAAGATAAGAATTATATTTTTAACTTTCTAAAAATATTTACATAGCTTATACTAGTTAAAAATCATATTTTTAACCTATAAAAATATTTTCTTTAATATAATAAAAACAAAGAAAACATATTTTTCAAATCAAAGAAATCCTAATTTTGTTTCAAACAAAATCATATTTCTATATCACTAAAAATTATATATTCATACAATGAAAAATCATATTTTTAATCAAGGAAAAATCGTATTTTAATCAAGGAAATATCATATTTTAATATTTATACCTTTTATATAAAAATCACATTTTTAATTAAAAATCACACGTGAAAAGATCAAATTTTTATTAATTCACTTTCATGTTAAAAATCAAATCTTATGTAAATAAAAAAAACTCCTTTTTATATACAAAAAAAAATCACATTGGTATAAACGTCACATACGATTAAAAATCACCTTTTCCTAATCAAAACATATGTATAAATTTCAAATCTAAAAGGAATGTAAATAAATTAGTAAGAACTCACTGTTTTTCGTTTCTGGGGGGGGTGTGAGGTTCGCGGCGACGCCAGGAGGAGGTGGGCCTGTGGTGGTGCAGCGGTCGGATCTCGTATGGAATTGGGGGCTCCGCGACGGTTTTTGAGGAGGGTTCGTGTTAGGGTTTCATAGAAGGAGGAAGGAGAGGAGTAGAGGCGGTGGAGGGAGGAGCAGATGGACGTGGTGGCGCGCTCGCCTGAACGGCGGTGGAGGATGAATCGCGACGAGTGATTTTGATTTTGGGAGGGGCGTGGTTTCTTTGTCTGAATTGGGGGGGGTTGACTTTGTGAGTGAGGGAGTTAGGTTTTGAAATATATATTTATTTTATTAATTTTATAATCCATAAAGTTACTTTTTATTTCGACCTCGAAATCAAGCCCACCAACTGTCGGCCATAGCTAATTACCACCATTCCGAACATAATGGGATATGTATTGTAAGCCAATTCGGCTGTTTTGAGCAGTTTTCGATAAAATCAAAATATAAATCTATATATTGATTTTGAACACACATTTCAATTTACCGGGGCCACATACGGACTCTAAAAATTCCAGAAAAATTATTTCTAGCTTCATATTGACGATACGGTCCTAACAAAACTAATTTCATCAAATTCTGAGACCGTCAGAAAAATGGCCATTTTCCAGTCGATTAAGATCAACTAAAACTGGTCAAACGCGTTTTCCTTTGCCATGCTCACATATTAATTCACAAACTTAAGAATTTTGAAACCTAGCAGTAACTTGACATCACGGATTCAACAAAATTGGTTTCGTCGAAAAATGAGGTCATTTGCAAAATTTCCATTTTTAAGGGCCCGAATTCCATAGCGACTATTCTAAATTTTCAACTAGACGTAACTTTTGATTCCCGATATGAAATTTTGATTTTTCGGATTCGTTGGAAAGATATTCTCAATTAGATTCAAATATTTTTGGTTTCACTAAAATCCGGTTTATTTTGAATCCTGTACATTCATTTGAAATTTGAAATCGAATTTTCGAACTACCACGCCATTTTAGGCTCGTTATATAATTAAAATAAATTTATTCGTTTTAACTTCATCGAAAATATATTTTCCTTCGTTATTATTTAAAATAATTCATTTTTAATATTCAAAATTCACCAAAATTGCCAAAATAAATTTTTTAAATTGGCTCAGATTTCCGGGTTATTACAATCTCCCCCACTTAAATTTTTTCGTCCCCGAAAAGGAACGAAGCCGAAAGTTGTTTTACTAACCAACTCAACTTTCATTATTTTCTTTATGGCTTAAGTTCTTCAACTTTTAAGTTCCTAAGAACTTTTCAAAATTTTCAAAAATTTGGCTAACACCCTAAATTTTCAAAAAAAATCGCCATAACCTCCCCTGCACCGGGAGCTTTGGGATATTTCAAATAGCCACCCATGGCCCTCATCAATCCAAAAAGATAAAGAAACAGCCAAGCGGCTAGCCAAGCGGCTAGCCAATCGGCTCATAAAATCATCAAAAACCCAAGAATTACAATAAACATGTACCTATTTGTCGGGCAAACAGTTTTATTCCTCTTCTCTAGCCTCCTTGCTATGACCTGTTCAATGTAAGTACATATATATATATGCATGCAAATGCGACTAATTTTCAATACAATTCACTATTTGGTTCAATTTGGCTAAATGGTTCAAATTCTAATTAATCAACCAATAATCAAACAACGCAACCAGCAACCAATTTGTTGATTAATGTTTCAAATTCATAATTTTGGTACATGTACAGAAAATCATGTTTTTGATACCAAATCACAACAATAAACCTATCTAGCTTTGGTTCTCACACCAGTCTAATGGAAATATATAGATATCACACTTTCGAAACTCAAACAAAAATACTGATGATGTGGCCACATCATCAGAATCATCCCCGGGTGTCTAGAATATAATTCTATATATATCCAGTATATTGGAGGCTTCCAATACACGTGGATCAAACGTATATTAAAATCTCTATATACATGATAGTGCAAATCAATATAAATAAATATTCAAATACACATAATTGAATTAAATTTTCAAAACAAAACTTGTTTTCAATTTTTATTTTTCAAAACAACACTCTTTACACTCGTTCTAGGATACTACTGATCTCATCTCTAACGAGTATTCTCATTGGATATTTATCCAGTCTCTGATGAATTCTTTCGTTTGGTTCTAATATGTCTTGTTCTCGAGCTCTGTAAACCAAAGCTATAATACCAACTGTAATAACCCGTAACTTCCCCGATAAGGAAAGAGTGGATACTTTGAGGACAAGACAAATCCGAACGCAAACAGAAGAACATTTCATTGTTAATTACAACAATTCCATAAGAATACAAGAATATATAGAGTATAAATAAATATTACGCATCATAAATTATCTCAGATTTAAATACAATACTGCAGCAGAAAAATAATACAAAACATAACTGAAAGGAATACGCGAATACAGAGCTTTCCGAGTATAATTCCAGCTGTAAATCAGGATCCTGTGAATATAAATCTGCAAAACCAAAACTATTAGCTGCCCGTGTCAAAATAAGGGAACAGAGTTTAGGTTAAAACAATAAACTCCAGGTCAGTCATGTGACTGGTGTGAGAACTAAAACAGTTATTAATCTTTATTTTAAAGTTAGGTAAATCAAGGGACCATGCCGTATAACACGGAACGGGTTTCCTTCCAAGAATACCAGTGCATAAAACAACAACGCAATGCTAAATAAAGAACAATGAAGCTATTATTAGACCCAGGTCCCATCACATAATGCAACGCAAGCCGGAGGATAAGGTTTTTACCTTATAATAGCCAAGAATGCTTGGTACGTGAAATTTCATGTTTTATTATTACTATAAGTGTATAGTGTCAAAACAATTTCAATCATAAGTATCAATCATAGACGGCATAAGTGCCCTATACCACTATGTCGCCATATATAGGTTTACAATCAAAACTGCAAAGTCACATACTGGAAGTTAGATTTCCATCTGCGAACCGAGGCTAGGGATCGTCCTCACCGAATTCGAGACTATCTAGCCCGAGTCTCAGCCAAGCGCGTAGGCAACCCTTGGATCGTCAGGGCCGGTCCACCGATGTGGATTATTATGCCTGAACACTATGTTTCCCCGCCCTTTGGGGCGTAAATGAGCCAAATCACTCCATCGGCTCCACATAGTAACCGATATATCTAAGGCGCCTCGCAACAGCAACAACCACACAGGTGAAAATAATATAAATGTCAGGGCTGGTAGGTCACTGACACCACCCTAGCTAGAAAGAAACGCATGCCCTCCCTGATGTCCTCTCCCGTTTCTGGTTCACAACCGGGGTGTGAGGCTCACGAATCTATGCTACACAAAGCTATGCCACATAGGCGGTGCTTTGATCATCAACCACAAGACTTTTCTTTTCAACAGAAGCCTTGATCAATTGCCACACAGGCAATTCACACCAAGCGACTGATGTCTATCGATATACAACGTCTGATCCCGTACGTCTCAGAGAAGGGTGAAGTAAGGGAATGAATTCCCCTTCACCAGGAAGATGTATATGTAATAGAGATTAATCAACACAGAGCAAAATCCAATGTCAGACACACAGTCCATACAAGTTTGTTCTGGGTCTGAACGAAACTGGAGGCACCTTGTACCTCTCATATCCATCGATCTCCAAGTATGCCTGGATGATCACCAACAGATTCCCTCCTCTTGGGTGTACAGCCGAATCAAGATCATCAGTAATCACCCAAACGATGTGAAGACCTCCGGTCTTCGACGGCCGTCTTCATCCTCGACACATCGTCGAATCATTTATTCAGAATGGGATAAACCTGGTCTTTCAGAATAACTCTCGTATATAATAAACCAGTGTTACACAAACACAACATACGCCTCATTCCAGTTCAGAATATTCTTTTATTCAAATATTCTTATACTTTGGGAAAGGTTCCCATTAATTTTATCAAATGTAAATTCTTTAAATTTGTTCTTTAATCTTCCTTTGAATATCAATTCAAACCAAATTATCGTTTATCCAAACTAGTCGGGATTAACGAACCTTACCGAAGTAATCATTTGTTTTATTTCCCAATCCCAACCTATTCATCCCATGAAGTAAAACTGGCAATACTTCATATCTAACACCACGGTGTTATCGGTAAATTCAATTACCATTTAAAGTTCAAATCTAATTAAAGATTTAACTATCGCCTGGAGCAAAACTGGTGATACTCCATTCTCGATTATTTCAATCTAATTAAAGATTCATTAAAACTCCACTTGGTTTTAATCTTCCCAATAATCACTATCAATGATTATTTAACTTGGGAAATCATATACTGTCTTTAACTGGGTTAAAGAACCAATGTCATTTAAAACACGGCTCGCTATAAACCCAAAATCACATTCATTCATTATCGGGTTAAAGAACAAGTGTTATTTAAAATACCGTTCACGATAAACCCAAAAATCAATTTCAATTCAATTCTAGTTAAATACCATTTGATCGGTATACTTCATTAAATCTAAATAAAAAGATTTAATCTTTTTCTCAACAGGGTTTAAGAACAGTGTTAATGAAGACACCATTCACGACAAACCCAAATCCCATTTGATATTAAATACAAGGCTCTGAATAGAAAATATATCGGCTTATATTCAATATCAAATTCTATGACCAACAAATATCGTATTGGAAATAACGATATAAATATATCTTTCAAATTTCCATAACAACATCTGTATAATCACGAAATCCAAGATCGAAATATTCCAAAGACAATTTCGATTCAAATCCATTCCAATTCAATTATTGGAAATTCTAGTTACTTTTAAAACCTTTCTTATCCACTTTATTTATTTTAAAAATAAATGGATTCTAATTCAAAACTAGTTCCTTTCGATAAAAATCTATTTTTGTCTTTTCAGATATGGAGTTTTTCATCCCAATTCTTTCCAAATCATTTCTTATGATTTTACACTAATTATTGATATTTTTAATAATTTTATCAAGGCCCGTACAGTCGATTTCCATCAGCGGCCATCGAACTGCACTTACAACGACCTTTTCCAAATTTGATTTGGACATGATTCCAAATCCCACCATTAGATTTCAAATCACTAATATTCGTTAGAAAGCTCTTTTCGATATGAACCCAACAATCTCGATTTTAGGAGAATCCGAAGGTCGGATCTCCCGTAATATCCATTCGAAGTCAATGGTCGAAATTCGCGAACTACCGCGGCGCGGCACGTTCGATTCAGGCCATTCTATATATATATATATATATATATATATATATATTTCGTCTATTTCCTTTTAAAACATATTTTATAAATAGTTTTAAATTCGTTTCAAAACGATTTCAAATTCGTATTCAATTTCTAATCGAAATTGAATATTCCATATCATCAATATACAAATGATAATATTTTCAAAACGTTATATTTTGAAATCACTTCCTTTTCTATAATCATTATAAAAATGAATATAATCAATATAAATATCGTTCGCGTCAAAATGGCACATATCTAACCAACATGACTTTATATATTTCAATAACTTCGTTATTCTATTCAACACATGAATATTTTCTTCAACACATGAATATATATTTTATTCAACACATGAATATTTATTAATTCTTACTTACAATAAAAATGTGAATTTTATTGTATAAATATTTCGTTCAACACATGAATCATTTCAACACATGAATATTCTCAACACATGAGTTTTCTTTTATTCAACACATGAATATATATTTTTATTCAACACATGAATATTTATTTTATTCAACACATGAATTTTCTTTTATAATATTCCTTATTTTCCAAATTGGAATGAGACCCAATCAATTACCATATAACATTAATTATATGAATTCCCTAAAACACATGTATATAATAGCAACGACAAATTATCAACCATCATCCAAAGTGCACCACTCAACTGCATAAGCATTAAATTTAAATAATTAATGCTTACACAGTCTGTCAACCCATAGATTGACATACAACTAAATAATCGGGATTAGTGTACGTCAAATATCATCCAAATACCCGTGTGGGGTTTCAAATCAACAAACACAGATTTTTATTTGTGCAGTTGGGCGATGTGTAAAATTTATCGTCCCAATCAATATCAGTCAAATGGGTGTATATAAACAAATCGTCCGATTCGTTTATAAATATTTATTTTATATACACGTTAAAAATTATATTTTAACTATAAAATATATTATTCCATTCCACATCACACAATCAACTTTCACAACACACCAATCAAACAAATAAGCCATCCATGGTCTGTGGACGACGGGTGTTGGGTGCTGTTAAGCACCGTCTGCATCCTAGCATATATTTCAAACTAGAAATAAAATAAATTAAAAGTGAGGAGTTCTCACCTTGAAGCTAAACCAAACGCCGCAATTCTTCTTATGTAGAAATTCTTTGTCGTGTTTTATCCATCGCATATATTATCTGAAAATCATATTTTAATCAAATTAAAAGTTATTTCCTAACATGACTATTTTTAAAATAGCATAGGTAAGATAAGAATTATATTTTTAGCTTTCTAAAAATATTTCCATAGCTTATACTGGTTAAAAATCATATTTTTAACTTATAAAAATATTTTCTTTAATATAATAAAAACAAAGAAAACATATTTTTCGAATCAAAGAAATCCTAATTTTATTTCAAAGAAAATCATATTTCTATATCACTAAAAATTATATATCACTAAAAATTATATATTCATGCAATGAAAAATCGTATTTTTAATCAAGGAAAAATCCTATTTTAATCAAAGAAAGATCATATTTTTATACTCATACCTTTTATATAATAATCACATTTTTAATTAAAAATCATATGTGAAAATAACAAATTTTTATTGATTCACTTTCATGTTAAAAATCAAATCTTTTGTAAATAAAAATAAAAATAAAAATTCCTTTTTATATGCACAAAAAAAATCACATTGGTATAAATGTCACATACGATTAAAAATCACCTTTTCCTAATCAAAACATATGTATAAATTTCAGATCTAAAAGGAATGCAAATAAATTAGTATGAACTCACTGTTTTTCGTTTCCAGGGGGGTGTGAGGTTCGCGGTGGCGCTAGGAGGAGGTGGGGCCTGTGATAGTGCGGCGGTCGGATCTCGTGTGGAATTGGGGGCTCCGGCGACAGTTTTTGAGGAGGGTTCGGGCTAGGGTTTCACGGAAGGAGGAGGGATAGGAGTAGAGGCGGTGGAGGGAGGGAGCAGATGGACGTGGTGGCGCGCTTGCCTGAGCGGCGGTGGAGGAGGAATCGCGACGAGCGATTTTGATTTTGGGAGGGGCGTGGTTTCTTTGTCTGAATTGAGGGGGGTTGACTTTGTGAGTGAGGGAGTTAGCTTTAGAAATATATATTTATTTTATTAATTTTATAATCCATAAAGTTACCTTTTATTTCGACCTCGAAATCAAGCCCACCGACTGTCGTCCATAACTAATTACCCCCATTCCGAACACAATGGGATATGTATCGTAAGCCAATTCGGCTGTTTCGACCATTTTTCGTCAAAATCAAAATATAAATCTATATATTGAATTTGAACGCACATTTCAATTTACCGGGGCCACATACGGACTCTAAAAATTACAGACAAATTATTTCTAGCCTGGTATTGACGATACTGTCTTACCAAAATTAATTTCATCAAATTCTGAGACTGTTAGAAAAATGGCCATTTTCCCGTCGATTAAAATCAACTAAAACTGGTCAAACGCGTTTTCCATTGCCATGCTCACATATTAATTCAGAAAATTATGAATTTTGAAATCTAGCAATAACTTGACATCACGAATCCAACAAAAGTGGCTTCGTCGAAAACCGAGGTCATTTGCAAAATTTTCATTTTTAAGGGCCCGAATTCCATAGCGACTATTCTGAATTTTAAACTGGGCGTAACTTTTGATTCCCGCTATGAAATTTTGATTTTTCGGATTCGTTGGAAAGATATTCTCAATTAGATTCAAATATTTTAGGTTTCGCTAAAATCCGGTTTATTTCGAATCTTGTACATTCATTTGAAATTTGAAATCGAATTTTCGAGCAACCACGTCATTTTTGGCTCGTTATATAATTAAAATAAATTTATTCGTTTTAACTTCATCGAAAATATATTTTCTGTCGTTATTATTTAAAATAATTCATTTTAAATATTCAAAATTCACCAAAATTGCCAAAATAAAATTTTTAATTGGCTTAGATTTATGGGTTATTACAAATTCAGTAGCCACCATTTCAAATTTGAATTGTAAATAGCCACCATTTCGGAATTTAAATTGTCAATAGCCACCATTTCGGGATATAAATCACCAACAACCACTTTACCCATTTTTTCAACTTTAGAATTTTCAAAAGCCATATAACACATCTTTTCAGGCGAAATAACACAACTTTTCAAAGAATCAAGTGATTTTTCAAAATAACTAATTGTAATTTGAAATAATAACATCATGACAATTTTGTGATATACCCATTTAAACTTTTCAAGAAATCATATCTTGATAACTTGATTTTTCAATAAAACGGAATGTAGACTCATCTAATACTAATGCATTACATGAATTAAAACTAGTGATAATTATTTAAAAATTTTCCATTTAGAAATTTTCAAAAATCAGATTATGAACTTTTTGAAAGACCTTGCTCTGATACCAATTGTTAGGGATTGCAGAATGGATTGTTAAGGCAAAATAAACACTAGAGGAGGGTGAATAGTGTTTTTAGGAACTTAAAAAAAATTAAAACTTATGTGAACTACTATATGAATCAAACACCACAAAGACAATCACAGACACAAAATCAAACACAAACACAAATATAAATAAAAGTAAACTGCACAAAATGAAAGAACACACCGAATTTTATATTGGTTTGGATTGCTGCTACGTCTAGTCATACACAACGCTGGATTGCGCAGAGTTTTATTACTATATCAATAGTCAATTACAACACTCCTTGATTTCATGGCTACAAGGGATACCACCGATTACCTATCCTTGATTTCACCGCTACAAGGGATACCACCTATTACACGTCCTTAATTTAACGGTATAAGGGATACCACCGATTACTTACACAACCCAAACAATTAAAAACAACCCTATAACTATTCAATAGCACTTGATTTAGAGAGTATTGAGTAGAGAGTGAGAAGAGAGGAAGTTTAATGAAAATAGAATTGAATTCGATAGAGTGTAAGTGTAGAAATCATAAAAATGAGAAAGAATAATGGTGTAATGAAAAGGAATGAAGATGGAGAAGAAGAATGATAAAAAAATCGAAATCAACCCCTATTTATAAGATTTGAAAGGTTGCAATAGTGAAAAGACACTCCTTTCAATTTTGAAAAAATGACAGTTATATGCCGACATGTATATGTATGTATGTCGACATATCAATGTATAAAATTGAAATTTGAATATTTTTCAGGTGTTTTGATATATATATATAAATATATATATATATATATATGTATAATTCTAGAAATTCTTGAATTAAAACATTGTGTTATAAATGAATATTATAAAGTAGAAAATCATATGAAAACATAAATATAAATTATATAAACATATTTATAAAATTATGGATTTAAAACTATATAAATATATAGTATATAAAGTATAAATATATAACACTTTTAAAGTATGAATTTATAAAACTTAAGTTCAAAATCAAATTAAAATAAAAAGTAAAATAGAGAAGATAGAGAGAAAAGATATAATTTGAAAATAGAATTTGAAATCAGAAATTGAAAAACAGAAATTGAATTTAAACTTGAATTTGAACCTGGAGTGTTATTCAGAGTCTTACATAATCTAGACTCTATTACTATATTTGTCTTGAAATCTTTAACTCTTGAAATCTTGAATACTCATGAATCTTGAATCATCTCTGAATTTTGAATCTCTAATATCTTTAAACTATACAGTCTTCTGTAATAATTCCTGCATATAAATCATGTATATGTATGTATATATATATATATATATTCTAGACAAAAGTGTTAGTATGTATTTTATAATCAATTAATATTGAAATAAGGTTGTTGTCATCAAAACTCCATTCTCCAACATAGAATTTCTTTCATATCTCGGAAAAATTATCTGCTCGCGGAGGATGAGGAGGAGGAGGAGGAACAGCAGCTGCAGCTGGGGGAGGGGCGTCTACTTGGCCTTTGGCAGGCGCCATAGCCTCAAGATACCTACGGAACCAAGCTAGTACCGTAACGCCGTCAGGAAGAATTGGTTCCCCAGACATGCTGAAAAGAAAAGGAAAAGGGACTCAAACAGAGAGTCGAAAGATATTTCATATGGCTTTGGGGAATATGTTTTTCAAAACAGAGTTTTCTTTTGAAAATGCTTTCTTTTAAACCTTTTGAAAACAATTTTCAAAACCTTTTTATCTGATCTGATAACCTTCACCTCTGATACCAAATGTGACACTCCACATTTGTTAATGTCACTCTTTATCAGAATGCATTAAGTTTCATGAAGTGTTATAGGTAAACAGAAACAAAAACATCACAAGACAGATATAAAATAACAGCGGAATTTAAAACTTTATTAAAAAAATCATCGTTGTCTATAACCCAGTTACATCACAAGTCTGAAATACAGAAAACTCGTTACATCAATTTAAAACTTCTATCTTGTACTAAAATCATTAGAGTACAATAATATATAAAATCATAGTCCCCAAAATATAGCCAAATCGGTGAAGACAGGAAATCAAGAGGTACATCTAAGCAGCTCCAAGCAAAATGAAAGAGAGAATCCAAATCAAGCCTTAGTATTCCCACCTAAGAAACTAGGGGGAATGGAAGAGAGAGAAGAGGTAACAAAATGGGTCAGACATAAAGTCTTGTGAGTCCAGTTACTTTTAGCATATAAATAAGTAAAAGCATCATGACAGACATATAAACTGGATGAGAGAGATAACAGTATCATAAGGCATATATAATAGACTGAGTAGGGTAAACAGAATAAACATAACATAATATATCGCGCTTCTCAAATACTTTTCTCTCTGCACCAATACTAGTATAACAGAAATAAGATGATCCCAACAAGAATAAGATGGTAGACTTAGGTGTACTTCTAGTGAGGGGTTTTACCCGCATACAATAATAACAGGTAGACCAACAGAAACGACAGGTGTTACCCCCAACGATAATAATGGGCTCCAAAGCAAGCAAGACTAGATGTACCCTCATCACTACCCCAGTCGATCAGCTCCCTATCCCGTAGACACCCTGTGTTGGCCCCACAGTAGGACGTACCACTTCCTAAAGTGGCAACCCCTTTTATTATTGAGATGCACAACCATCTACTGATGTCACAGCGTCTTATTATCCCAACGCAAGCAGATTCATGCATGCACATGAATTCGATGGAGCGCACCGTCAACATCTACACTTAAATGAACCTCTTACAATCAACTTAGTAAGCGTGCCCAAACCTCGACCTAGTTCGGGGTTCCCCATTTGATACCAAAATGGGTTACTGACTGATATGGGTCCCACACCACAGATGATATAAGCTTCCCCCTAGGCTTGCATCCCCACTACTAGGATTTTGACAGGTTATGCCTAACAGTTTAACAAGGTTGCATAACCCCAACATATAAAACAAGTTAAGTTTGTTGGGGGTGTGTGTGTATAACCCGCCCCTGCAGATTTAACATGATTAACTTAAACCCTGCTGATTCAAGCAAGTTTAATTAACCCCTACTCAATTTGACAGGTTCTTGTAACCCCCATAGATTTAAACAGGTGAAGTATTTTAGGTTATCAAGATATTATCATATTTCCATTCATGGATGTTAATGGACTAGACCTCTCACATTAAGTCTACCTCTCGTGGATGCTGGATATGCCGAGCGATTCTGGGCAGACTTCTACCACAAATTGGACTTAACCTCGTGTCTCAGCACCGTTACATGCACATTTATGCACTAGACCCCTCACATTAGATTTACCACTTGTGGATGCTGGATTTGTCGGGCGGTTCCGGGCAGGCTTCTACCACAAGTGTAATATAACCTCGTGTCTAAGCGCGGTAACAGTTTCTAATTACTGTAAATCTAGGCATGTTCATTATTATAAAAAAATCATGTTTATCCAAGGTTATGCCTCCAAATCCCAGTCCGATTCACGATACAAGTTAGACCCCCAAATTAAAGTTTTAGATCAAGGTATACATTATGCCCCTAATCCCAATCATGTTTTACAATATAAGTTATGCCCCAATTTATCATTTCCAACTGTTCCCAATTTCATGCGCTCGCATATTTTAGCGATAGGCCTAGGCTCGAAGGTAGCTTGGCTATAAAATAAAAAGGGTAGGAGGGAGAGAAGAGAACAGAAATAGGTATAATAATCAAAACAGACATAAGATGACAGAAATAGGCATACTAACAGAATAGGCATATGGCGACATGATTAGGAATAATAACAGAATATGCATATCAGGAATGGGCATATGAGAACTAAACAGTAAATCAAGTGTACAAGTAGTGGCATATCTGTTTAGTTATGATTCAAGTTATTAATAGGCACAAGTTTAGATCCAAACTTATAAAAATGTCAAGATTACTATAAAATGTTTATATTTAAAAATAACATGAACTCACCATGACTGGATCTAAAGAATAGAGAATTGACTATTGATCCTATAGCAGAGATTCTTGTATACTTATAAATTGTTATTGCAGAAGAATAGGCTAGTTCAATATGAGTTGGGGCAGCACCTCGTTGTCTCCATTGTTTTTTGTGAATAAAACAATAGAAATGAGGTCCTATTTGTAGCCTATGGTCAACGAATTTGGTCAAGAAACGAGTCCACATTCACAGAAATGGATCTACCCTAGATCTGGGTAGGGTCGACTCATGGGTCGACACCCATGGGGCATGGGTCAACCCCTAATGGGACTATTTCTGTAACACCCCACGTCCATTAATGTCACTCACAAAGGGAATGCATTAACTTCCATGGAGGTTATAAGTGAATATAGAACAGAAAAATTACAACAAGACAGATAATAAATAGTACTTGGAAATCTAAAACTTCATTTTATTGCAGCGGAAATTAAACTTGTTTGTTACATCATAAAACCATAGATCATAACCAAGTACAATATCCATCTTCATAAAAACAAAATACATAATCCCATTACATAAATAGCCATTAAAAAGATAACAAGCTGGACTTTACTTCAACAGTCCAAGCTTTTCAAAGAGAGATGAAGCAATTCAATCAAACTCCACTAGAGCTGGGCCCAACCTGAGGACCTGGAGGGGGAAAAAGGATAGAAATAGAGGGGGTCAGACATAAAGTCTGGCGAGTATGATAATTCTAACAATACTATTATCAAAATAACTAGACTAAGGCATAAGCTGGAAGACAAGTAAATGTCTATGAACTCTTAGGAAGATAAAGATAGTGTTTAAGATAACGTTAAAGATAACGGTAAAGGCACACCTAATTATTAACGAATGATTACTACACTGCACCACACCAGTCACCCAATTGTTTGATCCCACTTGCTTCACACAGAAACTTTATAAATAGCCTTACGTACCCCCTAGCTGACTACATAGGTGCCGTCTTCACCTATCTCCACTAGGTGTACCCCACTACCCACTTTCGATCGGCTCCCTACTCGTAGATACCCGTGTTGGCCCCACAGTGGGGTGTATCACTCCCCTAAAGTGGCAACCCGATACAACTTGAGAATGCTCGGCTTATACCTACACGATGCATCAACGTCTTACCTACCAGCCCGGGTCCACACACGCATACGAAACCCGTTGGACTTGTGTTGCAACCGCTCCCCGTTTTGGCCTCTTACAGTCGAACCCAGCATGCGTGTCCCGTCCTCGACTTGGGTCGATCCCACAAAGATACGTTTGGGATACTGGTCGAAATGGGCCCCCACAAGCTACCCACCTAAGCTTGTCACTAGTATATCCCACTTAACCCTCTTAGTCATGTTCATTTACATGTGTGTTTGGTTAAGTCTTACTAATCGTATTTCACATGCCACTAAGGGCACCCCCTAGATTCCTCATGTCACCCAAGGCACCTACTTAACCTCCATGTCCCACCTTACATGTTTATCTGGTTAAGTATTTCTTAATTCATTCAGGCCATAACCTCATAAAGACCTCTCACATTAGACTGACATTTATGGCAGTTGGATTTGCTGGGCGGGTCCGTGCAGTCTTACACCATAAAAGAGTCTAACCTCGTGTCTTTACAACGTTATGCTTTAGTTTAGGCCTAGGACCTCTCACATTGGGCTGACATTTGTGACCACTGGATTTGTCGGGCGGGTCCGGGTAGGTTTACGTCACAAACGAGTCCAACCTCGTGTCCTCAGCATTGATTAACACTTAAAATCTTTTACCCCACTTTTAATAATTCCCTATTCAAATTATTAATTAAGTCAACTTTTAATGATGTCCATAATTGACTCAATTATGGCCATCCACTTATGGCATGCAAAATCATATCAATTGCACCCCAACTTTTTAATATTAAATCCTTAATATTACCCCTACCCCACGTTTATACGTTCGCTTATTCAACGCATAATATAGGCTAGACTTGTATAGTCTAACACTTAGCACAAAGATAAATTACCACAACATATAGACAATTAAAATAAATCTATTCATAATAGGGGTGAAACTTGCATAAACTACACATGTTAAGGATCAAAAGGTGTCAACTTGTTAAATGTCTCAATTTATATGATATGATCATAGCCCAAATCTATACCTAAACTTGCATATGGGGTTTTTAGGCAACATAATGATGGTGTGAACTAGCATAGGATATCACATATGTCATAGCATAATTCTAGATGTCATAATAGATGTCTTGGTATATGTTCATAACTTTTCTAATCAATCTAACTTGCATATGTGACTTGTCATATAGATCAACATAACCCAAACATGATGATTTAATTAATATGAACTAACTAGCATAGATGGTAACATCATGGCCTTTTTAACATGTATGATTCATCACAACTTAGCATAGAAACTTTCAACATACATAACATCATCATAGCATGATTTACAACATATAAGATATCATCATCACATAACATTGGATTTACAATATACATGATAGCAAAAGGGGTTTACAACAACATATATGATAATTTACATCATCTACTCATAATCCATTCATAACTCAACCTAATTAAAATGATAATAATCTTGTTAAGATCATCATATTCACAATTTAGAGAAGAAAAGTGAGAGTTTTGCTTTGCTTTAGGGTTGAGAGAATTAGAATTGAATTTGCTTTTCTTCTTTCTTAGTTGACGGCGGCTCCATTGATTTCCATGGCGATGGTATGATGGTAACTATTCTATTTTAATTAGGTTTAGGGTTAGCATTAGGATGTATTTATAGGTGTAGGAAGTTATCTAGGACCATTAGATTAACCCTGAACCATGAGAACCAATCAAATGCAAAATCTGCATTTGAGCGAATCGGCCCACGGGTTGACAGCCAAACACCCTGGATTAACCCCTAGTCGACCCAGCAGGGCTTGGGTCGACCTCAAAAATGGGCCGGTTCGGTTATTTCCCCTCCCAATTTGCTGTTTTGAACTTTTTCGCATATTTATTTATTTAATTTTTAATTTATATATATATATATATATTTCTCTGTGCAACCCATTTCACTTAATTCTTTTCTAAAAATTAAGTATACTTTAATTTGTGAATTTTAATGTTATAAAATTATGGGGTGTTACATTCTCCCCTCCTTAAAGGATTTCGCCCCCGAAATCTCCCAGTCAAGAAGAATGTATATCCTACCATCTAATCGTCCATCTACTCAACCATCAAACACCAGCATCCATTGTCCTTAAAAGACTTCTAATGCTTTAATGTTTATATGCACAGTGTGTGTATATGTCCATATCTAATGCAAAGTTAGGCGGTCTACTGATTCAGTCGACCTCCTTAGTGCAATTCATGATAGTGTCATGCGTCCAATATGTATGCAAAAGATTCCTAATGATACATATTAATTCTATATGCGTGCATAACCATCCACCCGAATGCAGCAACTATATGATAATACAACCATTATACATCCATTTTACTAAATACATCCATATATATGCTATATGCAATATGAAGTGACTGAGCCGATCTGGTGCCTAATAGTGTGTGTATATGCATCCACGAGCAACCACTAGCAAACACTTGCATCCACTTTGCATCCACCATACATAACATGTCTCAAACACATGTTTCAACCATAGGATTATCCTAACTAAAGGTCAAAGATACTAGCAAGAGGATATACTAAAGATAAGATAAGTACAAGCTAAGCGATAAAGGAGAAATTAAAAGACATACCCTCAAAAAGAAAAGGGTATCGTGAACGCATCTTCTCTTCTGTCTCCCAAGTAGCGTTGCTCTCATCATCTCCCCATTGCACTTTGAATAGTGTGACCACTCGATTCCTCAACCTCTTGATCTCTGACCCAAGAATGCGCGTAGGAGCTCGTCGAATTGTCGCATCACGCTCTATCTCCACCTCTCTAAGAAAGCTCAGCTCTACCACTTCCACGGTCTCGTGCAAGAACTTCCTCAAATGTGACACATGGAATACGTCGTGTACACCACTAAGTCTCTCGGGCAACTCCACTCTATACGCCATCCGTCCAATCCTCTCCTTAATAGGAAACGGCCCTACAAACCTTGGTGCTAATTTCCCAACGGACCCAAAGCGAACAACGTTTCGTAATGGATACACTTTGACAAAGACCATGTCCCCAACTTCAAACTCGAGATTTGTCCTCCTCTTATCCGCATAAGATTTCTGCCTATCTTGCGCTGCTTTCATCCTCCTTCGAATCAAGTCGATCTTCTCCGAAGTCTTCCTAATCATATCGGGCCCAAGTAAGATCTTATCCATAGATACCCACCAACATGTAGGTGAACGACAAGGTCATCCATAAAGAGATTCGAATGGTGTCATACCAATGTTGGACTGAAAGCTGTTATTATATGCGAACTCCACCAATGGAAGATGCTCTTCCCATGTACCCCCAAAGTTTAGGATACATAGCCTCAACAGATCCTCTAGAATGCGATTCACCCTCTCCGTCTGGCCGTCCGTCTGAGGATAATATGCGGTGCTCAAACATAACTGAGTCCCTACCGCCTCTTGTAAGCTTCTCCAAAATTCGTTAGTGAAAATAGGATCGCGGTCGCTAACTATGCTAGAAGGAACACCGTGCAAATGAACTATTTCTCGAACGTATACGGAGGCTAACCATGGAGCAGTCCTCTTACTCTTTACGGGAATGAAATGGGCGCTTTTAGTAAGTCTATCTACTATAACCCAAATTCCCGTATTACCCTTCCTTGATCGCGGTAACCCATCCACAAAATCCATCGAGACACTTTCCCACTTCCATAGTGGAACCTCCAATGGGTGAAGCAACCCACCGGGTTTCTTTTGCTCTACTTTAACTTGTTGGCACACCAAGCATCTAGCGACATACTCGGCCACATCTTTCTTCATGCTGGCCCAAAAGTAAACTCTCTTCATGTCTTTGTACATCTTGTCCCTGCCGGGATGAATGGTCATCTTCGAATGATGTGCTTCATCAAGAATAGTCTTCCTTAGGTCATCGTCTTTTGGTACACAAAGTCTACCATCCCTATGTAACCAACCCTTATCATCTAGCATATACCTACGGAGATGGCTTGATGACTCCCCTCCTTTGAGTTTTTCTACTAACTCAACTAACTGTGGGTCGTCTCGCTGTGCCTCGCCAATCCATCCCAAAAGTGTAGGTCTGACCTCCAAGGATGCTAGCAAAACGGGTACGAAGTCAACGGAAGGTCTAAAGTCAAACATCGAAATGAATTCTAAACTTCGCCACTCAACAAACAAAGGACTTAAGGATAATCTTTTTCTACTTAAGGCGTCTGCCACCACGTTACCCTTGCCAGGGGTATAGGCTATTTCAAAGTCGTGGGACGCTAAGAACTCCATCCACCTTTGCTGCCTTAAGTTCAAGTCCTTCTGAGAGAATAAGTATTTTAAAGATTTGTGGGCAGTGAATAGTTCAAATTTCTCGCCAAGAAGATAATGACGCCAAGACTTAAGTGCAAAAACAATAGCGGCCAACTCTAGGTCATGTGTGGGGTAATTCTTCTCGTGCGCTCTCAACTGCCTTCCACCATAGGCTATTACCCTGCCCTCTTGCATTAAGACTGCGCCTAGTCCTGTCCCACAAGCATCAGTATAAACGGCTTACTCCCGTTTGGCAATACTAAGACTGGGGCTGAAGTCAAAGCTCTCTTCAAACGTTGGAACGCATCATCACAATCTACGTCCCATGTGAAAACTAGGTTCTTCTTCGTCAAGCGTGCCAATGGAGCTGATATCTTTGCAAAGTCTTTGATAAACTTCCTATAGTAGCCAGCCAACCCCAAGAAACTTCTCACTTCGGTAGCATTTTTAGGGACCTTCCAATCTTGGATGGCCACCACCTTCGCGGGATCCACGGCTATCCCTTCTTTGGAAACCACGTGCCCCAAGAACCGTACTTCCTTCCTCCAGAAAGAAAATTTAGCCTTAAGGCTATGCGCTCGTAGGGTCTCCAACACTTCCCTAAGATGTAGGGCATGCTCTTCTTCATCCTTAGAAAAGATCAAGATGTCATCTACAATGACTACCACGAATTTGTTAAGGTACTCCCTAAACACCCTACTCATCAAATCAACAAAATATGCTGGGGAGTTTGTCAAACCGAAGAGCATCACTAGCCGTTCATAGAAACCGTCCGGAGTCCTAAAGGCAGTGTTGTCTATGCTATCCTCATCCACTCTCAACTGATGGAACCCAGTGGCTAAGTCCAACTGCGAAAACACTGGGGCGCCAGCTAACTGATCGAAGAGATCGTCAATCCTCAGCAGTGGGTGTCTGTTCTTCTTAGTAAGTTTATTAAGTTCTCTATAGTCAACACACAGTCTAAGGGACCCATCCGCCTTCGTGGCAAATACTACTGGAGCACCCCACTTCGATATACTTCGTCTTATGAACCCCTTCTCAAGCAACTCCTTCACTTGCTTATCGAGTTCCCTCCTTTCACGTGGAGCCATGTGGCGTACTGGCAAAGATACTGGTTTCACATTATCCACAAGATATATTCGAAAATCTATCTCCCGCTTCGGAGGCAAGCCCTTCACCTTCCCAAACACATCCGAATATTCTCGGACCACTCTAACAGATCGTATATTTTCCTCAGACGCGTCAAGCGATTCTAGATAACTTAGCATAACCGAATTTATGGGATTATAGAAGATTTCGAGAGTGTTTCCAAGGCGAGTCACGAGCCTAACTACTCTCCTTTCACAATCAAGAACGGCCCCATTTCTGGATAACCAATCCATTCCTAAAATTAGCCCATAGCCCATGAAGCCCAACACATAAGCATCACATCTAAATTCAACGCTAAGTATGGAAATTTTCAAATCCAAACACATCATGGACAAATAAGCTGAGCCCCCTATTTGATTCGAAACAACTAAGGGATCCTCTACTAAACTGATGTTTAAGTGAAGTGATTCAACTAATGATGTAGAGATAAACGAATGTGATGCACCCGAATCGAATAAGGTATGGACAAGATGATCAAACAGAAAAACTAAGCTTTCAACAGAAATGGTTCAACCTCGTTCTTGCAACAGTGGGACCGCGAGAGCCTGAACTTGTCCCCTAGCCTGCCCTGGTGCCATAAGAGCCTGCACCTGTCCTCCCGAGGTAGCTCATGCCCTCTGCACCTTCTTTGGGCAGTCCTTCACTAAATGTCCCGCATAGCCACAATGAAAACAGCCTGTCTTCTTTTTCTTTCGGCAATCCTTGCTGAGATGGCCTGGGGTTCCACAGTTAAAGCACTTCTTCTTTCCCTTGCCATTATTGTCTTTTCCACCCTTCTTGTTTTTCTATTGTGGTTTCTTCTGATCCCCCTTCTTCTCGGGTGCCTTATCAGCTTTAGCGCTTTTCTCCTCATGCATGAGCGCCATTTCTACTAACTTCTCAAAGGTGGCCCCCATCGGGATGTGGGTCATAGCCAACCCTTGCAATGGTTCATTCAAGCCATTCACGAACCTTAAAGCCTTCTTCTCCGGCTGTTTACTAAGTCCAAGCCAAACCTTGCTAACTGATTAAATTTACTGACATATTCTTTCACTGATGAGCTTCCTTGCTTCAATGTCAAGAACCTTTCCATATATAGATTTTCTTCCGCCCTTGATAGAAACTTCGCCTCGAACCTACGTCTGAAATCCGCCCAACAGTCAACAGGACGCTCCCCATTAGTGACCTCCCACCAAAACGAGGCCTCTCCCTTCATCAACCAAGCTGCTAAACGAACTCTCCTCCCTTCTTCTACTTCAAAGATTTCTAGTAATTCTTCCACCTCCTTAAGCCAATCTCTAGCTTCCACAAACGTTTCTGACCCTTGAAATGGTTTTCCACCCATAGCCTTGAATTCCTTGCACGTCTTTGCAAAAGTATCTACGCGAGGAGGAGGAGGAGGAACGGGTGCAACTGGTGGTGGTGGAACATTGGCTGGACCTGCAGCGGCCCTAGCCTCTAATAACCTTCTATACCATCCTGGTATCGTTACACCGTCGGGTAGATTAAGATCTTCAGCTATGCTGAAACGAAAAAGGAAAGATTCAAAATGGAGAATTCGAAAGATAAAGATATATGGCTATTGGGGATTATGTTTTTCTTAAAAACTTTTCTCTTTAAATTTCTCATTAAAACATGTTTTTGAAAACACTTCTTCCAAAAATAACTATTTTTCTAAAGTATTTTTATCTGTTCTGGTAACCTTAAGCTCTGATACCACGTGTAACACCCCACGTCCATTAATGTCACTCACAAAGGGAATGCATTAACTTCCATGGAGGTTATAAGTGAATATAGAACAGAAAAATTACAACAAGATAGATAATAAATAGTACATGGAAATCTAAAACTTCATTTTATTGCAGCGGAAATTAAACATGTTTGTTACATCATAAAACCATAAATCATAACCAAGTACAATATCCATCTTCATAAAAACAAAATACATAATCCCATTACATAAATAGCCATTAAAAAGATAACAAGATGGACTTTACTTCAACGGTCCAAGCTTTCCAAAGAGAGATGAAGCAATTCAATCAAATTCCACTAGAGCTGGGCCCAACCTGAGGACCTGGAGGGGAAAAAGGATAGAAATAGAGGGGGTCAGACATAAAGTCTGGCGAGTATGATAATTCTAACAATACTATTGCCAAAATAACTAGACTAAGGCATAAGCTGGAAGACAAGTAAATGCCTATGAACTCTTAGGAAGATAAAGATAGCGTTTAAGATAACGTTAAGGATAACGGTAAAGGCACACCTAATTACTAACGAATGATTACTACACTGCACCGCACATTACTACACTACACCACACCAGTCACCCTATTGTTTGATCCAACTTGCTTCTCACAGAAACTTTATAAATAGCCTTACGTACCCCTAGCTGACAACATAGGTGTCGTCTGCCCCTATCTCCACTAGGTGTACCCCACTACCCACTTTCGATTGGTTCCCTACTCGTAGATACCCGTGCTGGCCCCACAATGGGGTGTATCACTCCCCTAAAGTGGCAACCCGATACAACTTGAGAATGCACGGCTTATACCTACACGATGCAACAACTTCTTACCTACCAGCCCGGGTCCACACACGCATACGAAACCCGTTGGACTTGCGTTGCCACCGCTCCCTGTTTTGGCCTCTTACAGTCGAACCCAGCATGCGTGTCCCGTCCTCGACTTGGGTCGAGCCCACAAAGATACGATTGGGATACTGGTCGAAATGGGCCCCCACAAACTACCCACCTAAGCTTGTCACTAGTATACCCAACTTAACCCTCTTAGTCATGTTCATTTACATGTGTGTTTGGTTAAGTCTTACTAATCGTATTTCACATGCCACTAAGGGCACCCCCTAGATTCCTCATACCACCCAAGGCACCTACTTAACCCCCATGTCCCACCTTACATGTTTATCTGGTTAAGTATTTCTTAATTCATTCAGGCCATAACCTCATAAAGACCTCTCACATTAGATTGGCACTTATGGCAGCTGGATTTGCCGGGCGGGTCCGGGCAGTCTTACACCATAAAAGAGTCTAACCTCATGTCTTTACAACCGTTATGCTTTAGTTTAGGCCTAGGACCTCTCACATTGGGCTGACATTTGTGACCACTGGATTTTCCGGGCGAGTCCGGGCAGGTTTACGTCACAAACAAGTCCAACCTCGTGTCCTAAGCATTGATTAACACTTAAAATCTTTTACCCCAGTTTTAATAATTCCCTATTCAAATTATTAATTAAGTCAACTTTTAATGATGTCCATAATTGACTCAATTATGGCCATCCACTTATGGCATGCAAAATCATATCAATTGCACCCCAACTTTTTAATATTAAATCCTTAATATTACCCATACCCCACGATTATACGTTCGCTTATTCAACGCATAATATAGGCTAGACTTGTATAGTCTAACACTTAGCACAAAGATAAATTATCACAACATATAGACAATTAAAATAAATCTATTCATAATAGGGGTGAAACTTGCATAAACTACACATGTTAAGGATCAAAAGGTGTCAACTTGTTAAATGTCTCAATTTATATGATATGATCATAGGCCAAATCTATACACAAACTTGCATATGGAGTTTTTAGGCAACATAATGATGGTGTGAACTAGCATAGGATATCACATATGTCATAGCATAATTCTAGATGTCATAATAGATGTCTTGGTATATGTTCATAACTTTTCTAATCAATCTAACTTGCATATGTGACTTGTCATATAGATCAACATAACCCAAACATGATGATTTAATTAATATGAACTAACTAGCATAGATGGTAACATCATGGCCTTTTTAACATGTATGATTCATCACAACTTAGCATAGAAACTTTCAACATACATAACATCATCATAGCATGATTTACAACATATAAGATATCATCATCACATAACATTGGATTTACAATATACATGATAGCAAAAGGGGTTTACAACAACATATATGATAATTCACATCATCTACTCATAATCCATTCATAACTCAACCTAATTAAAACGATAATAATCTTGTTAAGATCATCATACTCACAATTTAGAGAAGAAAAGAGAGAGTTTTTCTTTGCTTTAGGGTTGAGAGAATTAGAATTGAATTTGCTTTTTTTCTTTCTTAGTTGGCGGCGGCTCCATTGATTTCCATGGCGATGGTATGACGGTAACTATTCTATTTTAACTAGGTTTAGGGTTAGCATTAGGATGTATTTATAGGTGTAGGAAGTTATTTAGGACCATTAGATTAACCCTGAACCATGAGAACCATTCAAATGCAAAATCTGCATTTGAGCGAATCGACCCACGGGTTGATAGCCAAACACCCTGGATTAACCCCTAGTCGACCCAGCAGGGCTCGGGTCGACCTCAAAAATTCGTCGGTTCGGTTATTTCCCTTCCCAATTCGCTGTTTTGAACTTTTTCGCATATTTATTTATTTATATTTTAATTTATATATATATATATATATTAATATATATATTTCTCTGCGCAACCCATTTCACTTAATTCTTTTCTAAAAATTAAGTATACTTTAATTTGTGAATTTTAATGTTATAAAATTACGGGGTGTTACAATTTCCCTCCTTTTTCCCCTCTCTGGTTTTGATTTTTTGGATTTATTTTTTTATATATATTATGCTTATATGTATACAAACTTCAAACCTTAATATCTTCTTCATACGATGTTCGTTTTATGCAAACTCGGAGTCTATCTTAAGTAGAATTCCGAAATGAACGCAATGGAGCAATACGCTTTGCTTAATTCCCAATATTTAATTAATTATTCTTTAATTTATCATTATGGTGTTCTTTAAAATTATGGGGTGTTACCACTTTGCTGTTCAGATTTCCAATGGGGATTGTTTTCAGTGGTGCCTCAATGTTTCAGATCTGTTTATAGGTATCCTGCTACACAATTTTTCTCGTATTGTTTGCCAAAACAAGTAATTTGGCAATAGTCCTTATACATGTACGAAGTAAAACATTTTTGTACCAGCTGCTGAGTTTCAGATTCATACATATATCTAATATTGAGTGATGTTGGTAAAGCAGTGTGTGATTGGATCATACATCACGCATGTTTTGGTGCAAAATAGATCTGTATCTAAAATATCCATGTTAGTAGATTCGGTCTTATGTTTCATTCCGAATGAAATTTTCCAAGCAGAAAGATGGTGTTGGATAATTTACACAGTTTAGGTATTGGTGGTATATTTTCTGTTTTGGTAATTTCTGAAGCTACATGCATGATTCTACTTCTTCATATAATTTGGTGGAGTTTTAATTCCTGATCAGGGTATTGCACTTAGAGGACTGTTCAGAAGTCCATTAAAGTCAAGTCGTTTGGTTATTTTGGAAAGAATGTCTTATTTTTTGAATTGGAGAATATAAAACAAAGCAGTTTTAAGTGTTTCAGCATACAGTGTATGGAAGCTTATAGTAGAATAAACTACAGTTTTGGCATTTCTAAATATGTTGCTATGAGACATGCGTCCAATTTGATGTCTTGAAGTAGTTTAATGTTAGAATGACAAAGATGGTTGTTGTGGTTATCTCATGCACTCATCAATGTTTAAGCGACAACATGATTCAAGATGCATCTGCGGTGAACAAAGAGCAAGTTTGCAGCAAGGAGGTTAAGCTCAGTGGGATCGAACTGGTGCGTGCAAGTCCGTTTGCACTTCAAACTTTTAGGAAACAACGACCTCATCATGGGTCCTTTATATTTTTCTGTTATGTAATTTTTTCGGTTTTTTTTTTTTTGGCTAGCCATGTATTTTCTTTTATGAAGGAATAAAGCGTACCCATGTTCAATATATATATATATATATATATATGTATGTATGTATATATATATGTATGTATATATATATATATATGTATGTATGTATATATATATGTATGTATATATATATATATATGTATGTATATATATATATGTATGTATATATATATATATAAAGTGGGTACACATAGAGAAATGTGTTTGTATAAAAGTATGGAAATTGTGAAAGGACATATGGTAGAATTGAATTAATGCATGCATGAAAAACACATGCATGGGAATGCATGCGTGAGATAAGATTGGGAATGGATGAAACGTGCCAACGAAAAGTTTATATATATTATATATATGTATGATGTATATAAGTATGTATATATTCAAACATGGCTTTTGGAACATACGCATACATGCATAGGTTGGAAGGATGATTCACGCATGCATGCATAACTTGGATGAACACATAGTTTTGAAACAATGAAAAGAAAGAAAAGGCATGCATTAACAAGTTACCGACAAAATCATACATATGGTGGTTCGAACATCCGAATTTCACGAAATAAAAAATAACATTCTCTTCAGAATAAAGTCTAGTGTTTTTAGTTCAAATTCGCTCAAATTCCAACAACGTTTTATTCGTAGCGATTTATTAAATCTTTAATTAAATTAACGCAAACAAAGCAAATTTGCGTAATTTTCTGTAAGCGAAACTTGCAATCTAGAATCGGAGTCATGAAACAAGCTCTCTAACTGTCATGCTTTGGTATCTAGTTATCACTTGTATCAATACGGGGGAAAAAACTAAAATTGAAAGTCAATAAAAAATAATTGTGAAGTTTACTTGCCCTTTCCCTATTCTGAAGAGGAATGGGTTTAGTCAGAGCAGGCAATCGGCCTATGCTATCGGCGATCGAGATGAAAAAAACAACCCTGATAGTTTTGATAGTTTTTTGTATGGACCCGTGATGTTTATCTAATAAAAAGAAGGGTTTTTTAGCCTCAAGGAAAAAATGAACAAAAACTTGTTCCATAAGGATAAGGAGGCAAAATTTTATCCATAAAGACAAATTTTAGTGTAAAGAATGGAATTCAGGAGCCCACTATAATTTCTCCCTTTACACTAAAATTTGTCCTTATGGATAAAATTTTAGCCTCTTATCCTTATGAAACAATTTTTTGTTCATTTTGTCATTTAGGGTATTTTCTTGATTGTATAAACGAAGAAGAAGTAGGGTAAGACAATCAGAGAAGAATTAGGGAGAAACAGATAATCTTTCTTCGCCGCTTTAATTGAGGGGAAATTGGATTTTATAGGAAAGGGAAGAAGTATGGAGAAATTGAAACACAGAGAAAAAATCGTCGAAGAACAGAGAAGAAGCTGAGAGAAACTAAGCATGGAGAACAACTTTCGAAGAAGATGCCTTGTTTTTTTGACGTCAAAAAAAAATTAATTTTATTGAAGTGACAATAAGAAAACGTTTCTAACGATCGGTTTGATTACGCTATTAAATATGTCACCATAACACATAAACATAGTCGTCCCCTTGATGGTAAACAACAACAACAACAACAACAACAAAAACAACAACCAAACACTAACTTGTTCCATTTATGTTGGCTAGTTCTATTTCCACCTATTTTTCCTCTTTGTACACCCCACCTGGTACAAAAAATTGACAATACCTATTTTTTTCACCCTATGTTATTTTTTAAAAATGTCATCATATTTTTTTTAACCACGTTCGACTGAAACGTGGTTTGTTTATGAACCAAGGTCGGATAGAACTAGGTTATTATATAATTCTCGTTTGAGCTGAACTGGATTGTTGTACGAACCTCACTTGTCCGAACTAGGATATTACATGAACCTCACTTTGACCGGGCTAAGTTTTATAGGAACATTGCTTCATTAAGGATATTTATGTGATTGTTTTTTTAGCATAATCTACCATGTTGAAAGATAGGGATAATCTTTAAAAATCAAAAAATTGAACAAACGATGAGATGTTAAAAAAAAGGAAAACGGGATGTAAATAGAATTATCCTTCAATGCTAGGGAATGAATTAAACCTCATATTCTCAAAACCTTCCAGATATAAGGAATAGTTTATAATAGGAAACTTTCTATTTCATGACCCTACAAATACATCGGTATAATTTTCTAAACCAAAAAAAAAAAAATGAAAAATCACTTTTTTTGCCTTCTGCCTTACGGGACTGTGGTTTGAAGCCAAACCATGGAAAACTTACGCACAAGTCGATTAAATGGCGATGAAGAAAAAAATGCCCAATCACTGCCTTTCATGCATCCATACAGAAAGCTTCCTCTTACAAGGGCAGACTAATTATTTCCTTAGCTCATTTAGCCGATTCCATAAATATTAATTTGAAATTATTTGCAAAATTCAATTTTTGACTCCTTAATGTAAAATCTAAAAGTAATTGATACTGATTTAGTTCTCCTCAATATTCCATAAAGTATTAATTATTATTTACGTGTATACACAATTTTAACTTGTTATTTGATCTAGTTTTAACCGCAAAATATAGAAAGCGGAATTTAGAAATGGAGCAACAAGTAGTTTCATGGTTACTTTTGTTTGAAATTTTTGTAGCGAGTTATCAGTATCACACAATAAAATGAAGCACCAATAAATAAAATGCTTAACTCATGACTTCAAGCATGTTTTTTCCATGGAACAAGGTAGAAAAATCAAATTAGGAATAATTTATGATATTTAAATATTGAAGGATGACTTAGCTAAGTTGAGAAAAAAAATTCTAAGCATAGACATGATCCACTAAAACTCTTAAGTCAATCATGCACAAATAACGGGGATAACAAAATAATTTGAATTAAATTTCAAGGGGTCTTCACTGTCCTTATCCAGTAAAAAGTCAAAACATTTCTTTATAACAACAAAGTTCTTTAATACTGCTATATATAGCAAATTATTGTTTAAATAGCACTTGCATTTATTTTTTTAAAAGTGTTGTCTATTTACGTTGCTTTAACATTGTGGACACATAAATTAAATTAGACAATACATGCTCCATACATTGAAGATTCTCTTACCTCAATTTGATCATTTTTCTTGGCACCATTACCTGTAACTGACTTTCCATTACATTGGCTCCTTTATACAGAGTTTTTGGAGTTGATGTTAATCTTATCTGCGTGATTTGGGACAAAACAAAATATTACAAAAGTATATTCACTTTTATATATTACAACACAAACCATTATTAAAAGAATTAAATCCTATTGTTCCTTTTGTTTTCAGTTCATTACTATCTGCTAAAAAGAAGTCAGTTGGGTTTCTTACATATTATTCTTGGATGTTGGTCCAATTTTTGAGTTGACAATTTGATGAAATTGTCAAACCTCAAAGCAAGCCCAAGTGGATCGACTAGTCTTGCAGGTGGGTCAAGCCTCAAAAAATGCTTATCTTTTATCACATCTTAGGCACAATTAAATTGAGGATTTGGGTACCCGACCCAATATGTACTAGCCTTTCTACACTTTTCACTTCAACTGAATCAATTTGGGGAATTAAGTTCAACAACCCATTTGCTGTACGATTTTACTTTAAACCTTGATTATATGGTTTTTGACTTTAAATTGACTTTTAATAACTAATTTTCAAATAGTGGATTGCTTGGGTATTTGGGCTTTTGGAGTTAATCGTATTCCTTTCATAACTTTCCTCGAATTGACATATTTTCTTTTAGGCAAATTTCTCAGTCGCAACTCTATAAATACATCAACCTTAGGAAATTGGAAATTGTTCTCTAAACCAAAACCACAGAAAACTTCACCACAAATTGATTACATGGTGATGAAGAGAAAAGACCCTACCACTGCCTTTCAAGCATTCGTACAAGAAGCTTTCCTGCTTTCCTCTTGCAGTGGCAGACGATGGCTTGAAACATGGATCAAGATGGGGGTGAGGCGGCCAGTGCTGCATTTAAGAAGGAAGGATCTGTCTATTTGCGGCACAAAACCTGATCAACTTGAGCTGCAGTTGACAAGTGCCGACGTTTTTGTACATGCTTCTGATGAAGTACGCGAGTTAACAAAGATGGCTTCTGATCAACTTAAAGACACGGGTCTGGATGTGAAGATAATGGATAAGCATGGTAACAAGTATCATAAAGTCATGTTTGAGTATGTTTCCGTTTCTGACACCTATCGATTCAACGGTCCGAGTTTTGGGGAATTTGTGAGTAGCTTGAAAGATAGTCGGTTTCTAGATATCTGGGGATTGCCTAAAAATAGAGGCGATGATGGAGTTATATGGTTCGCTTTGGTTGATTATTCGTAAGATGATATTATATGTATTATGAGAATTGTTGTTCTTATTTCTTCATTTGTTTCTTAAGATGAATTTATATGTATTATGGAAATATCATCAGTATCTGTAGGCTTTTGATGGTTATGCAAAAAATAATTCAATTTTGATGGTTATGATGGTTATTTTCAATATGCCTAAAAATATTTCTTCATTTGTTTTTATTTTCAGTATCATCACCATTGAATAAAAGAAACAATAGGCTTTTGATGGTTATGCAAAAAATAATTCAATTTTGAAAATCATATTCTGTAAAGAAACATTTGTTAGAAGTTAACTTGTAATTTTATCAGGCAAAAATTAAATGCATTGACAAATATGCTTTTGTATTAATGTAGGGAATAATTTAAAATTCCTATATATGACATAATTAGATAAATCTAGATAAGGTATTATCCGGAATATTCCAGAGAACGCACTATATTATAAAAGACAAGTTGTATCTCATGTAATCAAGAAGCATCAAGAAAAAAAAATTAAATCTTTTATCTATCTCTCCATATATCACTCTGCCGTACCTAACAAATTTGGTATCAGAGCCTTGTCAACTTCATTAATCAGTCACTCAAAAACAATGGTAGCAGTCTCTACAATGTTCAAGTACTCTCCAAGTGAAGTGCCAATATACGAAGGCGAGCATTATGACCATTGGAGCAGTGAGATTGTAATGACCCGGATTTCGAGCAACTTTGGTTATCGACATAAGCTCGATGTCGATAACCAAAACATCGAAAAATCCTGGTAATTAGTGAAAGAAATTAGAGGGTAAGAAAAGATAAGATAGAAACTTAGAATAGAAGAAGAAGAAGAACACAACCTCAGAGTAACACGAATCTCACAGCGGAACGAATAACATATAATAGATAACATATCCTTGAAATAAATCATTATATGTATACAATACATTATCAGAGTACAATACTTACAACACAGCGGAAATAAACTATAGCTATATGATCCTGAAGCCTCCTGCTCCAACTCTTCCAGTATATCTGTAAAATCCCGACTACATGACTGCCCGTACAAATTTAGGCACCCAAGAGTTTAGGGAAACAACACAAAATAAACTCCGGGCCAGTCATGGGGCTGGTGTGAGTAAAACAGTTTAAAAACAGTTCGAACAAGTAAACGATATCTCATAAGACCACGCCGCATAACGGAACGGGTTTTTCCCTTATGAGAATCCAAAATATCCTTATATCAAAAACCTTTTGATATTATAATAATGTCTATCAACACAATATAATAATCATCTAGTAGAAACGCTTTCATCTCACGTTCTACATATATAGTATACAATCAAAACCGCAAGCACGTATTGGATAATGGGTTCCCAACTATGACAAGGTATGGAACCACCTTTCGCTAGTGTACCTCTAGAGAGGAATACACTGGGTTCAACAAGAACATCTTGCAACCCGGCCACGCATGACCGACCACTCATTTCGCTTGAGCGTATCGAATGTATATCACCAACAGTTGGGATCAGCAACCGTTTCCCGAATGGGACAGCATTAACAATAGATTTTTAGAAGTAAATGAAACTCTAGATCAGGTGATTATACACCGTACTTCGGTGCGACCGACTTAGCCATGCTGCCTGCCTGATTTCTGTCATTTACCGGATGTGAGGCTAGAAGCTACGCTTTATCATCACACTAGATTCACTTTGAATGGCACATCGTAAAATCAATCAAATCACCGATTGACGTCCTCAACCATACATTATGTGTTAGCTAAAAGAAGTTTCCTTCTCCGCTTCCACTCATGGTACGGTTGGAGAAATCAATATACGTGATCGTTTGGAAATACTTTGTCAGACATCCGTCCATACAAGTCATCCAGGAACAGGATGAACCGAAGGCACTATTCTGTAACCAGGATAGTCCTTGCATAACTCCGTCTTCAATTATCTTTGGCATATATGATACGCAACGCTTATGCCAATACAGAGTGGTTCTTTGGATAATAATCCAACCGGTCTCTCCATATTAACAATGTTAAAATGGTCAAAAACTTCGATAGTCTGTGATTTAACTATCGAAGAAAACAGGTGTGCAAACAACGATTTCATTTCCAAATGGAAATTTATATCGATCAAACATCATTCAACATTTATCTCTTTATTTCATAAATTTACTTATCTCCTATTTCCCTATATTCAATATTTCTTATTTTCTAAATTTGGAAAATATACGTTATTAACAATGGAAAACATTTCCATTTCTTGTTTCCTTTATTAGAAAACATTTCTGGTTTCTTATTTGGAAAACATTTCCAAAGCTCCTTCATTGGACTTAGACAGATGTTTAAACAAACATCGCTATGCCAACTCAAACCATTTCCTTTACTGCCGAACCTTAACTATTCCCTAGTTAAAACGTAGCCAATCAAGTTGGGGTAGAACTACCTCTCAGACCTTAACTGAACAACATTTCTAACTTCGAAATAGACAAAGTTCACTTTATATCCCTTTACTAACTTCCTTACTTAACCCTCCTTCGAATAGCTATATTCGATTGACTCTTTTCACTTAACTCTATTCGATTAACCCTTATCAAATTACTCTATTGGACTAACACTATTGGATTAACTCTATTTGACTAACGCTATTGATTTACTCATTTCACTTAACTCCTTTCAAATAAACTATATTCGATAAATCCTTTTACTTTCTTCGAATAAACTATATTCGATTAACTCATTTGCTTCTATTCGAATAACTATATTCGATTAACTCCTTTTACTTTAACTCTAATCGATTAACTAACATCGATTAACTCCTTTTACTTTAACTCTAATCGATGAACTAACATCGATTAACTCCTTGTACTTTAAATCTAATCGATGAACTAACATCGATTAACTTCTTTTACTTTAACTCTAATCAATTAACTAACATCGATTAACTCTTTTTACTTTAACTCTAATCGATTAACTAACATCGATTAACTCCTTTTACTTTAATCCTAATTGATTAAATTAACATCGATTGACTCCTTTATTCCTTTCGAATAAACTATTCATTTATAAAGATTTACTTTTAGTAACAGTTCTTCACTTTACAAATGATTTCCCTTTTTATTTACTTCCGAAATATTTCCTTTTACAAAATCTGTTGATTTTATAAACTCCCTTTATTTCAATATACATTGAAATAATTCATTTTACATCCCAGGGTCTTTTATGATACTTAAAATATCGAATAAAAATGATCAACATCATTCCAACACACATAATCCATAACAGATTATATAACACATCATATATCACAATATATGAAAACAGTAAAATAAATGTTGAGGAATCCAGTTGGATTCCTCCAACCTGTTTCCCTGCATCACAGATGTTAAACAATATAATTAACATCACTTTCAGTTCCATATGATATATTCCGTTAAACAGAATCAATATAGAAATTCAACTAACTGACTAGTAGTTCAATCAAACAGTCAACACAGAGCCAATCAGCCAATATCTAATAGTTCTAAAAATACAACATTAAAATTATAAACTGTTCAGAGTTAGTGAGATTTACTCACATTGGACGATCATCGTTAATAACGATAACCATCCCTTGATTCCGATGGACAATTTATTTTGAAATAAATTGTAATGAGCTCGGATTCGCTCTCGGTCAGTCTCATTGTGTTTTTCCCGTCCATACGATCCTAACGGATCCAACCGTTTGAAATTCTGATCTAGTATGGTAAAGTTATGATAATAACAAGTTATACAAACCATTTTAAATTAAATAAACTAAATAACTATTGATTTGGGCTTTAACCTTTTGAAACAAAAATCCGGCCCATTTCCTACCAAATACCACCCACTTCGTGTTCTTCCTCTCCTCCACAAAACACGTTGCTTTACCACTCCATGGTCGCCGTTTCTTCCACCAAGTTCTCCATCTCCATCCCTTAAGAAATCAAACTAAAATACCCAAAACAATCCTCTTAAAAATCTCGTTCTCCTCATACCCCAGTTTTCCAGTTCGCACGAACTCCCTGAGTTCCGACGTCGAGCCTTATCACGCCCTACCAGTAGGTACCGAACTATTTTATCGCTGAAATCAACCAGAAATCAATACGAGGTGCTAATCGATCCTCTTATCCCCAATATAAACTCCAAATCCCATACCGTTGCTTCAATTTTCACAAAACGCGAACCCTACTTTACTGTTGAAGGTGTCGAGAACCAGGAACCGACGACGAACACCACAAAACTGAGATGGAACTGAAAGAAATCTCACAACGGATTCAGAAATGTATACTTCATGATTTCTAGGATTTAATTCTATTTGAATTTGATTTTCTTTGCTCACGAAATGTTTTTTCTGTGTAAAAAATTTAGTGGAGGCGGATTCTTTCTTTTAAATGTTGAAGGAGAGGCTATAAGGAAGTGAACGTGGCCTTAGTCCTGATCACAAATAGATTAGGTTATTTTTGTTGATTATTATAATTGGTTTTATTTTATCGTTGTTTATATTGGTCTTCTAAAAATTCCTGTGACTACATACGATACCCAAAAATCACCAATCTAGACATGCAACTACAGTTCGACATTACGGTCCCAACGAAAGTGGTTTCGTCGAATTCCGACTCCGTATGCTCACATAGCGTATTTTTAACTGTCGAAATACTGACTATTTTACACTCTAAAAATCCGTACGGCCACACAGTGACTCTAAAAATCACGAAACTGGAAATCTAACAACTATTTGATATTGCGGATCCAACAAAACTGGTTTCGTCGAATTCCGACTTCGTTTGCAAAAGTGGCTATTTTTAGCGCTCTAAATAGCCTATTTAAATATATAAATATATTTAAATATAATTAAATTAAATATTTAAAATTAAATATTATCGTCTATATTCACAGTGGCATACCACACAACTCTATAATATTCCTGTATGTATTTACAACTCGATATTCACTTCTGGGTCAACCCGATATTTGATTTATATTGAAATCCCTTTTAAAAATATAAATAATTCCTTTATAAATTATAAAGGAATTCCACAGCGACTTTTCTAAAATTTGATTTGGACATACATCAAAATCTACACGATGAAATCCCGATTTTTCTCTTCCACTAGAAAGATATACTCCACCAGCTCCACACGTTTCTTGTTTCACAAAAATCCGGCTTAAAATGAATCCTGTACATTCAGTTGAAGTTCAAATCGCCAAATAGCGAACTGCAGCGCCATTTCGAGCTCGATTTTAATTATATTATAATCTATACGTTCAATTGTCTACAATTTGAATATATTCGTTATTCAAATTCAATTCCAAGCTGAATTAAACATCGCAGATGATCCGGTTCACACCATATCGTCATTTCGGCCAATTCTGTTTATTTCAGAATTAAATTTATTATTTAATTTATTATTTTAATTAAATATTCACCATTATTTAATTCCACGAACATTAAATTCACTAACCCACCATTTATATAATTAAATAAATTAATTCTAATACCTCTGCCAATGCGGGTCATTACAATCTTTCCCACTTAAAATAATTTCGTCCTCGAAATTGCTAAAAGGTAGAGGACGACCCTATCGACTGGTTAGAACATATTTGTTCACTCCTTAACTTCAGTTTCAACTGAACCAATTTAATTTCAATTAAATTATTAATTAATTTTTATCAACGAAAATTTTCAAAAATCATGAAAATTTATGAAAATTTTCTAACGTCTTAACTCTTCGAAAAATTTCGTCAGCACCTCCTTTGTACTGGTCAATCGGTAAAACCACAACTCGCCTCTCTGGGCCATCTTCAACCCAAAAGAAAATCAAACAGCCAAGCGGCTTGCCAATCCGGCTCATAAATCTTATATCCAATAGAAATATAAACTTGTACCTTTTGTCGGCATATCATTATATCCTTTACACCTGTTATCAATTCAGCATATACCAATGTCATGTCAATCAAATCCCCATCTTCTTTTATCCACGACACAACCATTCGGTTATATCCTAAGTCGAATTTTATTTCAAATTCGAGTTCCATTCTTGATTTCAATCTCTTAACTTCCCAATCCAATTTTCATTTCAGATTCTTATCTCGACAATCCAATTTTATTCAAGAATAAATTTTTCCTGATATCGTTCTATTTCCATTCAGTTTTCACTTAACTGTTTCAATTCAATTTCAGCTTACATCCGCAAACTTCTATTTAAATTTGTTCTTAATTCAAACAGTCTCTCCCTGGGAGTTTTCAAACAGTTTACTCTTTTCAAAAATCAAATTTTCCTTTTTGAAATTCAACTGAGCCCATAATCAATATTCCATTAGTTAAATCACTTCTCTATTTCTTTATCAATATTTGTTAACCAAATATTTTCAATAACCTTATTGGCCTTTTATGTTATTTTGGAAAACATTTCTGAATATCGCCTTCCTTTATTTTCTAAGCTTTAGAAAATATATGCTATTTAAAATTGGAAAATATTCCAATTACTTATCTCTTTTTTTCGATCTCATTTATTTCTATACTTAGGGAATATTTATTATTCTATTTCCAAGTTTACACTTATTTGGGTTAAAACGGATGTTGTGTAAAACATCGTTACGACAACCCAAATACTATATTCAACTAACTCTTACTCAACATTGATCTTCGAGCCTGAAATCTTACTATTTATTTGTTAATAATGAAATCAATCAAGTTGGGGTATAACTACCTCTCAGACCTTGACTGAATGACATTTATAACGTCAAAATAGATATGACTACTTACTCGAATAATCAATACCATACAACTACTGATTAACTTTTAAACACATATACACCTTCTCTTTCTATTCTTACTAGATTTTATTCTAGACTTCCTTTTTTATTATACTATTCTATTTCTAAGTTCGTTTCCTTATCGACTTATATATATATATTGATACGTTGATTTCTAACTATCAAATTATCTTAAAAATATTCTAACTCCTTAAATTCCCGGAAAAATTCACCATAACCTCCTTTGTACCAGGAGCATCGGGATATTTCAAATAGCCTCCCATGGCCCTTACCAATCCAAAAGAAAAAGAAAAAGCCAAGCGGCTAGCCGATACGGCGCATAAAATCTCATATGTGAATTAAATACATACCTTTTCGTCGAGCATTCTATTTATATACTTTCATACCTTATCCATACTTATCTCTTGTATATTTATACCCGCCCAATCTATTTTAACTATACCAATCGTTTTAACTAAATTTGTTAATTAAATTTTGTTGATTTACTCCTTTAGTATATTTCACTTTTATATTTGAACATAACATATTCAAATATATTTTAACTTGCTTACAACTAATTTGAACTCCATTTTCAACTTACGCTTCATATTCAATTTCGAATATAAATCCTCAAATCCCCTTTGGATGCTATATTCAAATTCCATTTGAATTCTATTTGAATCCTATATTCAAATTCCTTTTTAACTCTATTTGAATTTTCCTAATTCAAATTCTATTTGAATTTCATATATTTAAACTCCTTTAAATTTCTATATTCAATTTGAATTACGAATATTCAAATTCCTTTTCAAATCCTTTATTTAATTTCTATGTCACTTTTCTTTACTCATTCTTTATTATAAATCCCATTTGAAATTCAACACAACATGTCTTTTCCAAAACAAATTCAAAATAGTATCTCTGGTAGTAATTCGTCACTTACAACTCGAAAATGAATATTGATGATGCAGCTGCCATCATCAGAATCTATTTTCCAGTGATCGAAGTGAGTTCAATACTATAAAACCATTTTTAACCTTTTCCACTTTGAAATTCATTTCAAAATATAATTCACACTGCTTGTAAAACAAATTAAAATCTCCCAAGATCTTAAATTTTCCTTATTTTTAATCCCAATCCATTTACAAACACTTATCCAATTCTCTAGAGTTCTAATTCAATGTCTGGTTAAATTTTTAGATTTAACTCATCTGATTTCACGTATTTCACTTATATGAATTCTGATTGGTTATTTACATAACCATTAAATTTATAATCTTACTCGGTTATATTAACAACCAATATATCCACTATATTATAATTTTGATATATATATCTTCTCTATATCAGGATATACCTTGGGTAAACTTATTTTAATTTACCCTCTTTTCAAAACATATTGTGACGACCCATCGTATTCAAGTGTTTAGTAACTCCTACCGATACAGTGGATCAAACTGATCGACCAGAACTGATAAACAACTCAACTAATAAATCACCACAATATAAAACAAATTTTTATATCAATAACAAATACGTTCACTCGTATATATATGCACTCAATCTCAGTCTAGGGTATTGCTAACCCTATCTCTACCGAGTCAAGCCACAGAGCCAAGTAATTCTTACCTTAAGCTCTGATACCAACTGTAATGACCCGGATTTTGAGTGACTTTGGTTATCGACATAAGCTCGAAGTCGATAACCAAAATATCGAAAAATCCTGGTAATTAGTGAAAGAAATTAGAGGGTGAGAAAAGATAAGATAGAAACTTAGAATAGAAGAAGAAGAAGAACACAACCTCAGAGTAACACGAATCTCACAGCGGAACGAATAACATATAATAGATAACATATCCTTGAAATAAATCATTATATGTATACAATACATTATCAGAGTACAATACTTACAACACAACGGAAATAAACTATAGCTATATGATCCGGAAGCCTCCTGCTCCAACTCTTCCAGTATATCTGTAAAATCCCGACTACTTGATTGCCCGTACAAATTTAGGCACCCAAGAGTTTAGGGAAACAACACAAAATAAACTCCGGTTCAATCATGGGACTGGTGTGAGTAAAACAGTTTAAAAACAGTTCGAACAAGTAAACGATATCTCATAAGACCACGCCGCATAACGGAACGAGTTTTTCCCTTATGAGAATCCAAAATATCCTTATATCAAAAACGTTTTGATATTATAATAATGTCTATCAACACAATATAATAATCATATAGTAGAAACGCTTTCATCTCACGTTCTACATATATAGTATACAATCAAAACCGCAAGCACGTATTGGATAATGGGTTTCCAACTATGACAAGGTATGGAACCACCTTTCGCTAGTGTACCTCTAGAGAGGAATACACTGGGTTCAACAAGAACATCTTGCAACCCGGCCACGCATGACCGACCACTCATTTCGCTTGAGCGTATCGAATGTATATCACCAACAGTTGGGATCAACAACCGTTTCCCGAATGGGACAGCATTAACAATAGATTTTTCGAAGTAAATGAAACTCTAGATCAGGTGATTATACACCCTACTTCGGTGCGACCGACTTAGCCATGCTGCCTGCCCGATTTCTGTCATTTACCGGATGTGAGGCTAGAAGCTACGCTTTATCATCACACTAGATTCACTTTGAATGGCACATCGTAAAATCCATCAAATCACCGATTGACGTCCTCAACCATACATTATGTGTTAGCTAAAAGAAGTTTCCTTCTCCGCTTCCACTCTTGGTACGGTTGGAGAAATCAATATACGTGATCGTTTGGAAATACTTTGTCAGACATCCGTCCATACAAGTCATCCAGGAACAGGATGAACCGAAGGCACTATTCTGTAACCAGGATAGTCCTTGCATAACTCCATCTTCAATTATCTTTGGCATATATGATACGTAACGCTTATGCCAATACAGAGTGGTTCTTTGGATAATAATCCAACCGGTCTCTCCATATTAACAACGTTAAAATGGTCAAAAACTTCGATAGTCTGTGATTTAACTATCGAAGAAAACAGGTGTGCAAACAACGATTTCATTCCCAAATGGAAATTTATATCGATCAAACATCATTCAACATTTATCTCTTTATTTCATAAATTTACTTATCTCCTGTTTCCCTATATTCAATATTTCTTATTTTCTAAATTTGGAAAATATACGTTATTAACAATGGAAAACATTTCCATTTCTTGTTTCCTTTATTAGAAAACATTTCTGGTTTCTTATTTGGAAAACATTTCCAAAGCTCCTTCATTGGACTTAGACAGATGTTTAAACAAACATCGCTATGCCAACTCAAACCATTTCCTTTACTGCCGAACCTTAACTATTCCCTAGTTAAAACGTAGCCAATCAAGTTGGGGTAGAACTATATTCGATTAACTCCTTATACTTTAACTCTAATCGATTAACTAACATCGATTAACTCCTTTTATTTTAACTCTAATCGATGAACTAACATCGATTAACTCCTTTTACTTTAACTCTAATCGATGAACTAACATCGATTAACTTCTTTTACTTTAACTCTAATCGATTAACTAACATCGATTAACTCTTTTTACTTTAACTCTAATCGATTAACTAACATCGATTAACTCCTTTTACTTTAACTCTAATCGATTAAACTAACATCGATTAACTCCTTTATTCCTTTCGAATAAACTATTAATTTATAAAGATTTACTTTTAGTAACAGTTCTTCACTTCACAAATGATTTCCCTTTTTATTTACTTCCGAAATATTTCCTTTTACAAAATCTGTTGATTTTATAAACTCCCTTTATTTCAATATACATTGAAATAATTCATTTTACATCCCAGGGTCTTTTATGATACTTAAAATATCGAATAAAAATGATCAACATCATTCCAACACACATAATCCATAATAGATTATATAACACATCATATATCACAATATATGAAAACAGCAAAATAAATGTTGAGGAATCCAGTTGGATTCCTCCAACCTGTTTCCCTGCATCACAGATGTTAAACAATATAATTAACATCACTTTCAGTTCCATATGATATATTCCGTTAAACAGAATCAATATAGAAATTCAACTAACTGACTAGCAGTTCAATCAAACAGTCAACACACAGTCAATCATCCAATATCTAACAGTTCTAAAAATACAACATTAAAATTGTAAACTGTTCAGAGTTAGTGAGATATACTCACATTGGACGATCATCGTTAATAACGATAACCATCTCTTGATTCCGATGGACAATTTATTTTGCAATAAATTGTAACGAGCTCGGATTCGCTTCCGGTCAGTCTCATTGTGTTTCTCCCGTCCATACGATCCTAACGGATCCAACCGTTTGAAATTCTGATCCAGTATGGTAAAGTTATGATAATAACAAGTTATACAAACCATTTTAAATTAAATAAACTAAATAACTATTGATTTGAGCTTTAAACTTTTGAAACAAAAACCCGGCCCATTTCCTACCAAATACCACCCACTTCGTGTTCTTCCTCTCCTCCACAAAACACGTTACTTTACCACTCCATGGCCGCCGTTTCTTCCACCAAGTTCTCCATCTCCATCCCTTAAGAAATCGAACTGAAATACCCAAAACAATCCTCTTCAAATCTCGTTCTCCTCATACCCTAGTTTTCCAGTTTGCACGAACTCCCTGAGTTCCGACTTCGAGCCTTATCACGCCCTACCAGTAGGTACCGAACTAGTTTATCATTAAAATCAACCAGAAATCAATACGAGGTGCTAATCGATCCTCTTATCCCCAATATAAACTCCAAATCCCATACCGTTGCTTCAATTTTCACAAAACGCGAACCCTACTTTACTGTTGAAGGTGTCGAGCACCAAGAACCGACGACGAACACCACAAAACTGAGAAGGAACTGAAAGAAATCTCACAACGGATTCAGAAATGTATACTTCATGATTTCTAGGATTTAATTCTATTTGAATTTGATTGTCTTTGCTCACGAAATGTTTTTGCTGTGTAAAAAATTTAGTGGAGGCGGATTCTTTCTTTTAAATGTTGAAGGAGAGGCTATAAGGAAGTGAACGTGGCCTTAGTCCTGATCACAAATAGATTAGGTTATTTTTGTTGATTATTATAATTGGTTTTATTTTATCGTTGTTTATATTGGTCTTCTAAAAATTCCTGTGACTACATACGATACCCAAAAATCACCAAACTGGACATGCAGCTACAGTTCGACATTACGGTCCCAACGAAAGTGGTTTCGTCGAATTCCTACTCCGTATGCTCACACAGCGTATTTTTAACTGTCGAAATACTGACTATTTTACACTCTAAAAATCCGTACGGCCACACAGTGACTCTAAAAATCACGAAACTGGAAATCTAACAACTATTTGATATTGCGGATCCAACAAAACTGGTTTCGTCGAATTCCGACTTCGTTTGCAAAAGTGGCTATTTTTAGCGCTCTAAATAGCCTATTTAAATATTTAAATATAATTAAATTAAATATTTAAAATTAAATATTATCGTCTATATTCACAGTGGCATACCACACAGCTCTAGAATATTCCTGTATGTATTTACAACTCGATATTCGCTTCTGGGTCAACCCGATATTTGATTTATATTGAAATCCGTTTTAAAAATATAAATAATTCCTTTATAAATTATAAAGGAATTCCACAGCGACTTTTCTAAAATTTGATTTGGACATACATCAAAATCTACACGATGAAATCTCGATTTTTCTCTTCCACTACCAGCTCCTCACGTTTCTTGTTTCACAGAAATCCGGCTTAAAATGAATCATGTACATTCAGTTGAAGTTCAAATAGCAAACTGCAACGCCATTTCGAGTTCGATTTTAATTATATTATAATCTATACGTTCAACTGTCGACAATTTGAATATATTCGTTATTCAAATTCAATTTCAAGCTGAATTAAACATCGCAGATGATCCGGTTCACACCATATCGTCATTTCGGTCAATTCTGTTTATTTCAGAATTAAATATATTATTTAATTTATTATTTTAATTAAATATTCACCATTATTTAATTCCACGACCATTAAATTCACTAACCCACCATTTATTTAATTAAATAAATTAATTCTAATACCTCTGCCAATGCAGGTCATTACAGAGATGATGGACTTCTTCATCTCTCATGATTTATGGGATGTCATCGAAAAAGATTATCCGGAGCCACCTGACGATGGAGATTCCACAAGATGGACGGCTACACAAGAGAAGTTGTACAAAGAAAATCAAAAGAAAGATGCCACCGCACTTAGGTATATCAAACAAGGAGTGAGTAAATCTATCTATCCAATAATTTTCAATAAAAGAAAAGCAAAGGATGCATGGGAAGTTTTGCAAAAAGAATTTCGAGGCAATGACAAAGTTATCTCCATTAAACTTCAATCTTTATGGAGAGATTTTGACAACCTGCAAATGAAGGAATCTGAAAATATCAGAGATTTCTTCTCCAGAGTCTCTGAAATTGTAAATCAAATACAATGTCTTGGAGATAACATTCAAGAAAAGAAGGTGGTAGAGAAGATATTGAGATGCCTTCCTCCAAAGTTCGATCATTGCGTTGCTGCAATAGAGGAATCAAAGGACCTTGGCAAGATGTCAACACATGAGCTAATGAGTTCACTTCAAGCTCATGAACAAAGAATTAATAGAACATTAGCAAATTCATTGGAGCAAGCATTCCAATCCAATCTCAGTTTTTCAGAAAAGAAACGAAGTTATTACAACTCAAAGAAGGGCTTATTTCAGAAGCAAAATCAAAATCAAAGAAAGGGCAACGAAAGAAATTATCAAGGCAAAGGAGAACAAAGACGAGAACAGCAGAAAATGCTAGGTAATTCTGCCACTTATTGCATTATTTGCAATAAATCAAATCATAATTCTGAAAATTGTCACTTCAAATGCATGAGATGTCGAATTCCTAAACATTCCCAAAGAGATTGTTGGTATCAAAATTAAAAAGAGAAGGACAAAGCAAATTTTACAAGTGAAGAAAATGAAGAGCAGGTTTTCTACTCTTGTTTATCAGCTGAAAATGAATCACAAGATGCTTGGTATATTGACAGTGGTTGTAGCAACCACATGACCGACAACAAAGACATTTTTGTAGAACTTGATGCAAATTTTTTATCAGAGATAAAGCTTGGAGATGGAAAGACGCAAAAAGTTGAAGGAAAGGGGACCATTGCTGTAACGACCCGGGAAAAAACGACCTTGGTTATCCGATATATAACACCTATCGAACAATCAAAAGTCGAAATTACCGGATAGTCCAAGAAAGAAATTAGAGGGTGAGGATAGATAAGACAGAAAATTAGAACAGAAGAAGAAGAAGAACACAACAACATCAGAGTAACACGAATCTCACAGCGGAACGAATAAAATATAGTAGACAACATATCTTGAAATCAAAGTAGTATATGTATATCATACCATTATCAGAGTACAACACTTTCATCACAGCGGAATAATCAATAGCTAGAAAAATCTTGAAGCCTCCTGCTCCAAGCTCTTCAAGCATACCTGTAAATCCTGACTACTTGACTGCCCGTACAAATTTGGGCACCCAAGAGTTTAGGGAAAACAAAACAAAATAAAACTCTGGGTCAGTCATGGGACTGGTGTGAGTAAACTCCAATAATTTGGTTTAACTTTTCAAAATCCTTTTCAAAAGAAAAGATAATCGTAAGACCAATCCACACATAAATACGGATGGCTTTTACCTTACGATAACCCAAAACACTTTGGAAATCATATATTATCTGATATTATAATAATGTCTAATCACAAGTAATTAAAATCTAGTAGAACGCTTGCATCTCACGCTCTACATGTATAATATACAAATCAAACTCGCGGGCACTTATTGGAGATTGGATTCCGACTTTGACAAGGTATGGGACCACCTGCCGATAGTGTATCTCTAGAGGCAAATACACTGGGTTCAACAAGAACATCTTGCAACCCGGCCCACACATGACCGACCACTCATTTCGCTTGAGTGTATCGAATGTATATCACCAACGGTTGGGATCAGCAACCGTCTCCCGATAAGGGACAGCATCGATAGATTTAAGAACAAAAGGAATTTCTCTAATATGTGATCATACATCCTAATGGGTGCGACCCACATAGCCATGCTGCCTGCCCGATTTTTGTCATTTCCCGGTGGATGAGGCTTGAGGTCATAACGTATCTTTTGACAGATCCCACCTCCATTACTTTGAATGCCACATCGTCATACCCGCCAAATCACAAATTGATTTCACCAAAAATACCACGGGTATACAGCTAAGAGAAACGAATTCCTCCGCCACCAAACGTAAGTACGTTTGAAGAGATCAACTTACGCGATCCTTTGAATATACTCTGTCAGACATTCGTCCATTCACGTTTGTCCTGGGACTGGACAAACCGAAGGCACTATTCTGTAAATAGGATAGCCCTTGCATAACTCCGTCTTCAATATATTCAGCATACTTGATTCGCAACGCTTATGCCAATACGGAGTGGTTCACTGGATAATAATCCGACCGGTCTCTCCATATTAACAACGTTAAAATGGTCAAAACTTTGATAGTCGGTGATTTAACTATCAAATAAAAACATGTCGGTGTGCAAACAACGATATTATTTCCAGATGGAAATTCTATCGATCAATCATCATTCATCATCAAATTATCATAAATTTACCCTTTTCCTTATTCTTGTTTTCCTATATTTCTTATTTACTATATTTAGAAAATATACGTTATTAACAATGGAAAACAATTCCATTTCTCATTTTCTATATTCAGAAAACATTTCTGATTTTCATTTGGAAGACATTTCCAAATCTCCTTCATTGGGTTTAAACTGATGTTTGAATAAACATCGCTATGCCAACACCAACCATTTCGCTCATTAACTAAATTCACTTAACCCCTTTCACTCTCGAACCTTATCCACTTCTTAGTTAAAAACGAAGTCACTCAAGTTGGGGTATAATTACCTCTCAGACCTTAACTGAACAACATTTCTAACTTCAAAATAGACAAAGTTCAAACTTTACTCTTTAAGAAACTTCCTTGCGAACTCTCGGATTCTATTTATGAATCCACTTCCTTTACTGAATCATTTGATTATAACTATAAATGTTATAATTCCATGCTTTCAAAATATGTTAACCTAAATATATTTCCATATCTTAATTTGGATAAATAAACAACCAACTACTTTATTAACAGATAATTAAAACTTGATTTGAAATGGAAAGTAAACATTACTTCCCTTGATTCGATATAATCGAATTTCCATGTATGATTCACTCTCGAATAATCACTATCCGATAATTCTCTTTCGAATAAATTATATTCGATTCCCCTGTTCGAATAACTAATATTCGATAATCCTTTTCTTCGAATAACTAATATTCGAAAAATCTCACTTCGAATAAACCATATTCGATAATTCTCTCCTTCGAATAACTATATTCGATTTAACACACTTCGAACGAACTATGTTCGATTACTCTTCTCGAATAAACTATATTCGATAACTCTACTTCGAATAGGTGATATTCGATTAATTCCCTTTTTGACTAACCCTACTTAATTTACTAATACTCGACTAACTCGACTTAATTAACTTCTATTGATTAATTACTATTTGATTTAACACCATTTGCTTGACTCTAGATCGCAGCGATCACAATGGTTACGCCTGATTCCCTCAGGAAACATCCGACCGCCGTAGGCTATCTGCAGCCCTGCGAATTACGCTTGCAGTCGTGCTAAATGGAAATTCATCCTTAAATAACTTTGTCTACTTTTAACTCTATCTCGAATAATTAGATTCGATCAATTCTAATTGAATAACTAATATTCAATTAACCCCTATTCGATTACTATATTTGAATAACTCTAGTTCGATTTGACTCAAAACGATTAACTCTAACTGATTAACTCTAGCTGGTTAATTCTAACTGAACAACTCTAACTGGATAACTCTAACTGAATAACTCTAACTGGTTAACTCTAACTAACTAACTCTAACCGTTTAACTTTACGGTTTAACTCTGACAGTTTAACTTCAACGGTTTAACTCTAACAGTTTAACTCCAACTGTTTAACTCTAACGGTTTAACTCCAACTGTTTAACTCTAACAGTTTAACTCCAACTGTTTAACTCTAGTTGATTAACTCTTTTGAATTAATCCCTTTGACTTTTCTCTTTTGAATAATTCCTTTGGAATAATTCCTTTGAATTACTTCCCTTGAATAGATTCTTTTTCTATTCGTTTACTCAACAAATAACTATTCTCTTTTCGCTTCTATTTATTTAACAAATAAATATTCCCTTTAACTTTTCTATTTATTCAACAAATAAATATTTCTTTTAACTTTTCTATTTATTTAACAAATAAGTACTTCTGTCAACTTTTCTTTATTCCCTACATGAATATTCCCTTTTCAATTCCATTTGTAAATACTTTTACGAATGTTTCCCTTTTTATTTCTATTTGTAATCGTTTCACAAATATTTCCCTTCTATTTGATTTCACCAATATTTTCCCTTCTATTTGATTTCACCAATATTTTCCCTTCTATTTGATTTCACCAATATTTGTTTTTTTTTTTTTTTTTTTTACAAATGCTTTGATTCTATAATCATTTTCTCTCATGAAATTCTCTTCCTTTTATATATAAAATCTATTGATTTTATATAAATAATTTATTTTCAAAATAAACTTTGAAAATCCCTTTTCACTTTCTAGTATCATTTATGGTATAAAAATACCAAATCAAAAGGTTCAATCATCATCCAAACACACAGGTTCAACAACAGATGATATAACACATCATATATCAGAATATATGAAAAACGGTAAATAAATGTTGAGGAATCCAGTTGGATTCCTCCGAACTGTTTCCCTGCATCCACAGATGTTACACAATATAATTCACATCAATTTCATTTCAATATAAGGTATTCTGATAAACAAAATCAACATCGGTTAACGATATATATAACTATATCGGTATTTTTAATCAATTGACTAGCAGTTCAACCAAACAATCAACACTCAGCAATTCAACCAATAATTATCAGTTCTAAAAATACTTTATAAAAATATAAAGTGTTCAGAGTTAGTGAGATTTACTCACCTTGGACGGTTTATCGTTGAATAACGATAATCGGTCGTTGATTTGGTTCAAGCGTTTAATTTTGCCATAAATCCAAACGAGCTCCAATCCACTTGCGGTCAGTTCCATTGCGTAGTGCTTGTCCATACGATCCCAACTGATCCTGTTTCGTTAAATTTCGTTAATGTATGCAAAAGTTATGCTATTTACAATATTTACCTAATTTAAATGAATATATATTTAATTAAATTAATTCAATTATTTTTATCTTAATTAATTTCTAATTGCGTTATTAGCCAAATTACCTTCCCTGCCCTTCTAAAAAATCATACTTTTCCATCTCTAGCCATATCCAAATTTTTTTTAAATTGAAAAACCATTTTAATATTAATTAAATTTAATTTTCAAATAAAATATTTAAAAATATTCATTTAATTATAACTTAAAAATTTTAACCCGGATCAAAAATCTGCTTCCACTCATTTTAAAGTATTTTCCGATAAGAATCCAACGGTCCTTGTTTTGTGGAAATCCGACTTGTTTTGAAAAAGTTATAAGCTTTTAAAGTTTATGGTTAAAAATTACGAAAATGCCCCTGGTCTGTTTTAAATTCAAATTAAATTTAAAATTTAAAATTTAAATTAATCATCCCATTCGTCGGATCAGTTAGGGATAGCCAGGGAGAGCAGGAAACTATATTTTCCAAACTCAAGCCTTAGACACTATCCTCTCTGTCACCCTTAGAATGTTCTGATATTTATTTTTACAAATTCTATTTTAATTATAATATATATATATATATATATATATTACACAAATAAATAAATAAATAAATATTATTTAAAAACTTACCCCGCGAAGCCCAAGCCTCTGCCTAAGAGTCCCTAGCTCCCCGTCTTGCCCTCCTTTCTCCCTTCCTTCCATTTTTCCTATTTCCTAATATTTTATTATTATTTCTGCCATTGCCAAAGCTTGAAAGAGGAGGAGGAGGAGTGAGTTTAAAATGAAAGGGGGGGGCTATTTATAGCCGAAGGAGTCACATGGATTGCTGAGGTGGCGCGAATCCAACGGTCGAAAATGGATGGCTAGGATTAATCCTTAAATTTATTAAATTATAAATAAATTTAATAATTTATGAATAGTAAAGTGTGTTTTCTCAACCCTATTCGGACGTTAATTTGACTTAATTATTGATACCTTATCCAAAATCTTTTTCAACCATGTTGTTCAATTTTTCTTGCTCTTCAATAATATATAAAAATATTTAAATTTTGAATTCGTTTGAACTTTCAAATAATTTAAATTCAAATTCAAAATAGTGTTTTGTGTTAGTTTCAACACCTTCCGGTCTCATGTTGGAGTATCAAACGATAACGGTTTTCAGAAATTCTTCCACCATCTGGTCCGGTTTTTAACGTACTTCAATCCTATGTATTCAAATCAAAAATCGGAGTTCGTTTAGATTTTCAAATAATTTATTTAAATTTTGTTTCCTTAATAACTTTCTATATCCGTTATAGGATTTTCCCAGATTTCATATATAGCTAATATCCTATGTTTAGAATTTTCCTGGATAGGTCTCAGGTTCCAGTTTTGCCGTTAGCATTAGCAAATTCCAATTACCGTCAAAATTTAGTTCAAATTTTGGCCTTTTATTTTTTCTATTCCACATACGGATGCCATTTTTGACGTAACTTGGTTGGTTACCTAATTTCATCATTTCAGATTTAATGAAACTGATTTCATCGAAATCCGAGTTCGTTAGCTACTACATCCTTTGTAAACGTACTATTTTAAAATTAAAAATTTATCCTTTTATACTGCCAGTTCACACTATATTGCAGATCCACTAAATTTCTACCATTTCGGAATAACATAAAATATTCAAAATTATTGAAATTAAACCATTTAAACTTCCAAAACAATAAAAAACATTTTTAAATAATAACTAAATGGTCAAAAAATCTGGGCCGTTATATTCTTTCCCCCTAAAAATAATTTCGTCCTCGAAATTGCTAAGGTAGAAAAATGAACTTAATAACTAGGTTAAAATTATTTATTTACTCCGGTTTCACTAAACCAATTAATTCTAATTAATTTATTAATTTATTTCTATAAACGAAAATTTTCAAAAATTCTGAAAATTTTCTAACACTCGAAATTTCTGAAAAATTTCGCCAGCACCTCCTTTGTACTGGTCAATAGCTCAAACTCCAACTCGCCTCCCTAAGCCTTCTTCAACCCAAAAGAAAATTAAACAGCCAAGTGGCTTGCTCAACAGGTTCATAAATCTCATCAAACTCATATGAATATATACGTGTACCTTTTTGTCGACATTTAATTCTGCTATCAATTTAGCATATACCACTATCATCCCAATCAAACTCCCAATCACTTTTATCTTCAACACGACCATCCGCTTATAACCAAGCCAAATTTTAATCAAACTGCAATTCCAATCTCAATTCAAATTTCTTGCTCGACCATCCATTTCTATCCCAGATTATCTCTAATCCAGTCCAATTCTACTTGGTACCATTCTATTTCAATTCTACTCAATTTTCACTGAACTGCCTTCAATTCAATTTCAAATTTTCTTTCACAAATTTCTATTTAATTTGTGTTTATTTCAATAATCTGTACCTGGGAGTTTCAAATAGCTTTGTCTTTTCCAAAAATCAAATATCCCTTTGGAATATCAAAACAACTCGGTTTTTCAAAACAATTAAAAACAAAATCTTTGGTAGTAATCCGTCACTTACAAACTCGAAAATGAGCACCGATGATGTCCGGATCAACATCGGAATTTATTTTCCAGCTATCGAAGTGAGTTCAATACTATAGCACTTTCAAAACCCATTTTTAAACATTGTCATTTTGAAATTCATTTCAAAATATCCCTTTTCAATGCTTGTAACAAATTTAAAATCTCCCAGGATTTTAAAATTCACATATATTCAATTTAACTCCATTTACAACGCTTATTCAAATTTTAGCAATTTTAATTCCAATTCTGAACTTAAATTCAGATTTAATTCAACTAATTTCATATATTTCACTTATATGAATTTTGATTTGTTATTTACATAACCATTTCACATTTTATAATCTTATTCGATTATAATCACAACCAACACATTCAATATACTATAATAATTTCAAATATCTATACTTTGCTTATATCAAAATATAATTTGGGTGAAATTATTTCATTCACCCTTTTTCAAAACATACTGTGTCGGTTCATCGTATTCAAGCGTTTAGAAATCCCTATCGATACAGTGGATCAAACTGATCGACCAGAATTCATAAACAACTCAACCAATAAATCTCCACAATATAAAATCATTTTATATCAAATAACAAATACGTTCACTCGTATATATACACTCAAACTCAGTCTAGGGTATTACTAACCCCATCTCTACTGAATCACGCCACAGAGCCAAGGTAATACTTAACCTTTAGCTCTGATACCAACTGTAACGACCGGGGAAAAAACGACCTTGGTTATCCGATATATAACACCTATCGAACAATCAAAAGTCGAAATTACCGGATAGTCCAAGAAAGAAATTAGAGGGTGAGGATAGATAAGACAGAAAATTAGAACAGAAGAAGAAGAAGAACACAACAACATCAGAGTAACACGAATCTCACAGCGGAACGAATAAAATATAGTAGACAACATATCTTGAAATCAAAGTAGTATATGTATATCATACCATTATCAGAGTACAACACTTTCATCACAGCGGAATAATCAATAGCTAGAAAAATCTTGAAGCCTCCTGCTCCAAGCTCTTCAAGCATACCTGTAAATCCTGACTACTTGACTGCCCGTACAAATTTGGGCACCCAAGAGTTTAGGGAAAACAAAACAAAATAAAACTCTGGGTCAGTCATGGGACTGGTGTGAGTAAACTCCAATCATTTGGTTTAACTTTTCAAAATCCTTTTCAAAAGAAAAGATAATCGTAAGACCAATCCACACATAAATACGGATGGCTTTTACCTTACGATAACCCAAAACACTTTGGAAATCATATATTATCTGATATTATAATAATGTCTAATCACAAGTAATTAAAATCTAGTAGAACGCTTGCATCTCACGCTCTACATGTATAATATACAAATCAAACTCGCGGGCACTTATTGGAGATTGGATTCCGACTTTGACAAGGTATGGGACCACCTGCCGATAGTGTATCTCTAGAGGCAAATACACTGGGTTCAACAAGAACATCTTGCAACCCGGCCCACACATGACCGACCACTCATTTCGCTTGAGTGTATCGAATGTATATCACCAACGGTTGGGATCAGCAACCGTCTCCCGATAAGGGACAGCATCGATAGATTTAAGAACAAAATGAATTTCTCTAATATGTGATCATACATCCTAATGGGTGCGACCCACATAGCCATGCTGCCTGCCCGATTTTTGTCATTTCCCGGTGGATGAGGCTTGAGGTCATAACGTATCTTTTGACAGATCCCACCTCCATTACTTTGAATGCCACATCGTCATACCCGCCAAATCACAAATTGATTTCACCAAAAATACCACGGGTATACAGCTAAGAGAAACGAATTCCTCCGCCACCAAACGTAAGTACGTTTGAAGAGATCAACTTACGCGATCCTTTGAATATACTCTGTCAGACATTCGTCCATTCACGTTTGTCCTGGGACTGGACAAACCGAAGGCACTATTCTGTAAATAGGATAGCCCTTGCATAACTCCGTCTTCAATATATTCAGCATACTTGATTCGCAACGCTTATGCCAATACGGAGTGGTTCACTGGATAATAATCCGACCGGTCTCTCCATATTAACAACGTTAAAATGGTCAAAACTTTGATAGTCGGTGATTTAACTATCAAATAAAAACATGTCGGTGTGCAAACAACGATATTATTTCCAGATGGAAATTCTATCGATCAATCATCATTCATCATCAAATTATCATAAATTTACCCTTTTCCTTATTCTTGTTTTCCTATATTTCTTATTTACTATATTTAGAAAATATACGTTATTAACAATGGAAAACAATTCCATTTCTCATTTTCTATATTCAGAAAACATTTCTGATTTTCATTTGGAAGACATTTCCAAATCTCCTTCATTGGGTTTAAACTGATGTTTGAATAAACATCGCTATGCCAACACCAACCATTTCGCTCATTAACTAAATTCACTTAACCCCTTTCACTCTCGAACCTTATCCACTTCTTAGTTAAAAACGAAGTCACTCAAGTTGGGGTATAATTACCTCTCAGACCTTAACTGAACAACATTTCTAACTTCAAAATAGACAAAGTTCAAACTTTACTCTTTAAGAAACTTCCTTGCGAACTCTCGGATTCTATTTATGAATCCACTTCCTTTACTGAATCATTTGATTATAACTATAAATGTTATAATTCCATGCTTTCAAAATATGTTAACCTAAATATATTTCCATATCTTAATTTGGATAAATAAACAACCAACTACTTTATTAACAGATAATTAAAACTTGATTTGAAATGGAAAGTAAACATTACTTCCCTTGATTCGATATAATCGAATTTCCATGTATGATTCACTCTCGAATAATCACTATCCGATAATTCTCTTTCGAATAAATTATATTCGATTCCCCTGTTCGAATAACTAATATTCGATAATCCTTTTCTTCGAATAACTAATATTCGAAAAATCTCACTTCGAATAAACCATATTCGATAATTCTCTCCTTCGAATAACTATATTCGATTTAACACACTTCGAACGAACTATGTTCGATTAATCTTCTCGAATAAACTATATTCGATAACTCTACTTCGAATAGGTGATATTCGATTAATTCCCTTTTTGACTAACCCTACTTAATTTACTAATACTCGACTAACTCGACTTAATTAACTTCTATTGATTAATTACTATTTGATTTAACACCATTTGCTTGACTCTAGATCGCAGCGATCACAATGGTTACGCCTGATTCCCTCAGGAAACATCCGACCGCCGTAGGCTATCTGCAGCCCTGCGAATTACGCTAGCAGTCGTGCTAAATGGAAATTCATCCTTAAATAACTTTGTCTACTTTTAACTCTATCTCGAATAATTAGATTCGATCAATTCTAATTGAATAACTAATATTCAATTAACCCCTATTCGATTACTATATTTGAATAACTCTAGTTCGATTTGACTCAAAACGATTAACTCTAACTGATTAACTCTAACTGGTTAATTCTAACTGAACAACTCTAACTGGATAACTCTAACTGAATAACTCTAACTGGTTAACTCTAACTAACTAACTCTAACCGTTTAACTTTACGGTTTAACTCTGACAGTTTAACTTCAACGGTTTAACTCTAACAGTTTAACTCCAACTGTTTAACTCTAACGGTTTAACTCCAACTGTTTAACTCTAACAGTTTAACTCCAACTGTTTAACTCTAGTTGATTAACTCTTTTGAATTAATCCCTTTGACTTTTCTCTTTTGAATAATTCCTTTGGAATAATTCCTTTGAATTACTTCCCTTGAATAGATTCTTTTTCTATTCGTTTACTCAACAAATAACTATTCTCTTTTCGCTTCTATTTATTTAACAAATAAATATTCCCTTTAACTTTTCTATTTATTCAACAAATAAATATTTCTTTTAACTTTTCTATTTATTTAACAAATAAGTACTTCTGTCAACTTTTCTTTATTCCCTACATGAATATTCCCTTTTCAATTCCATTTGTAAATACTTTTACGAATGTTTCCCTTTTTAATTCTATTTGTAATCGTTTCACAAATATTTCCCTTCTATTTGATTTCACCAATATTTTCCCTTCTATTTGATTTCACCAATATTTTCCCTTCTATTTGATTTCACAAATATTTGTTTTTTTTTTTTTTACAAATGCTTTGATTCTATAATCATTTTCTCTCATGAAATTCTCTTCCTTTTATATATAAAATCTATTGATTTTATATAAATAATTTATTTTCAAAATAAACTTTGAAAATCCCTTTTCACTTTCTAGTATCATTTATGGTATAAAAATACCAAATCAAAAGGTTCAATCATCATCCAAACACACAGGTTCAACAACAGATGATATAACACATCATATATCAGAATATATGAAAAACGGTAAATAAATGTTGAGGAATCCAGTTGGATTCCTCCGAACTGTTTCCCTGCATCCACAGATGTTACACAATATAATTCACATCAATTTCATTTCAATATAAGGTATTCTGATAAACAAAATCAACATCGGTTAACGATATATATAACTATATCGGTATTTTTAATCAATTGACTAGCAGTTCAACCAAACAATCAACACTCAGCAATTCAACCAATAATTATCAGTTCTAAAAATACTTTATAAAAATATAAAGTGTTCAGAGTTAGTGAGATTTACTCACCTTGGACGGTTTATCGTTGAATAACGATAATCGGTCGTTGATTTGGTTCAAGCGTTTAATTTTGCCATAAATCCAAACGAGCTCCAATCCACTTGCGGTCAGTTCCATTGCGTAGTGCTTGTCCATACGATCCCAACTGATCCTGTTTCGTTAAATTTCGTTAATGTATGCAAAAGTTATGCTATTTACAATATTTACCTAATTTAAATGAATATATATTTAATTAAATTAATTCAATTATTTTTATCTTAATTAATTTCTAATTGCGTTATTAGCCAAATTACCTTCCCTGCCCTTCTAAAAAATCATACTTTTCCATCTCTAGCCATATCCAAATTTTTTTTAAATTGAAAAACCATTTTAATATTAATTAAATTTAATTTTCAAATAAAATATTTAAAAATATTCATTTAATTATAACTTAAAAATTTTAACCCGGATCAAAAATCTGCTTCCACTCATTTTAAAGTATTTTCCGATAAGAATCCAACGGTCCTTGTTTCGTGGAAATCCGACTTGTTTTGAAAAAGTTATAAGCTTTTAAAGTTTATGGTTAAAAATTACGAAAATGCCCCTGGTCTGTTTTAAATTCAAATTAAATTTAAAATTTAAAATTTAAATTAATCATCCCATTCGTCGGATCAGTTAGGGATAGCCAGGGAGAGCAGGAAACTATATTTTCCAAACTCAAGCCTTAGACACTATCCTCTCTGTCACCCTTAGAATGTTCTGATATTTATTTTTACAAATTCTATTTTAATTATAATATATATATATATTACACAAATAAATAAATAAATAAATATTATTTAAAAACTTACCCCGCGAAGCCCAAGCCTCTGCCTAAGAGTCCCTAGCTCCCCATCTTGCCCTCCTTTCTCCCTTCCTTCCATTTTTCCTATTTCCTAATATTTTATTATTATTTCTGCCATTGCCAAAGCTTGAAAGAGGAGGAGGAGGAGTGAGTTTAAAATGAAGGGGGGGGGCTATTTATAGCCGAAGGAGTCACATGGATTGCTGAGGTGGCGCGAATCCAACGGTCGAAAATGGATGGCTAGGATTAATCCTTAAATTTATTAAATTATAAATAAATTTAATAATTTATGAATAGTAAAGTGTGTTTTCTCAACCCTATTCGGACGTTAATTTGACTTAATTATTGATACCTTATCCAAAATCTTTTTCAACCATGTTGTTCAATTTTTCTTGCTCTTCAATAATATATAAAAATATTTAAATTTTGAATTCGTTTGAACTTTCAAATAATTTAAATTCAAATTCAAAATAGTGTTTTGTGTTAGTTTCAACACCTTCCGGTCTCATGTTGGAGTATCAAACGATAACGGTTTTCAGAAATTCTTCCACCATCTGGTCCAGTTTTTAACGTACTTCAATCCTATGTATTCAAATCAAAAATCGGAGTTCGTTTAGATTTTCAAATAATTTATTTAAATTTTGTTTCCTTAATAACTTTCTATATCCGTTATAGGATTTTCCCAGATTTCATATATAGCTAATATCCTATGTTTAGAATTTTCCTGGATAGGTCTCAGGTTCCAGTTTTGCCGTTAGCATTAGCAAATTCCAATTACCGTCAAAATTTAGTTCAAATTTTGGCCTTTTATTTTTTCTATTCCACATACGGATGCCATTTTTGACGTAACTTGGTTGGTTACCTAATTTCATCATTTCAGATTTAATGAAACTGATTTCATCGAAATCCGAGTTCGTTAGCTACTACATCCTTTGTAAACGTACTATTTTAAAATTAAAAATTTATCCTTTTATACTGCCAGTTCACACTATATTGCAGATCCACTAAATTTCTACCATTTCGGAATAACATAAAATATTCAAAATTATTGAAATTAAACCATTTAAACTTCCAAAACAATAAAAAACATTTTTAAATAATAACTAAATGGTCAAAAAATCTGGGCCGTTACAATTGCAGTCCACACTAAAAAAGGTAAGAAATTTATTCATGATGTGCTTTACGTGCAAAATTTAGCACAAAATCTCTTAAGTGTGGGACAACTTGTTCAAAAAGGTTATGCGGTGAATTTTGATAATAATTCTTGCAAGATCATTGATAAGAAAAGTAATTTAACAGTGGCAAATATTGACATGACTCCAAATAAAATTTTCCGCCTATTTATGTCTCTAAATGAGAATTGTGCATTCAAATCTGAAAATTCTAATGTGTCTCATTTATGGCATTTGAGATATGGCCACTTAAGCAATAAGGGGTTGCATTTGCTGAAATCAAATAATATGGTCATTGGACTTCCTATCATCATGAAAGAAAATAAGGTGTGTGAAGGTTGTATTTTTGGCAAAATGCATAGATTTCCTTTTCCGAAAACTTCATGGCGAGCAAACGCTCCTTTGGAGTTGATACATGCTGATATTTTTGTTCCTACAAGGACTCTTTCACTAAATAACAAGAGATATTTCATTCATTTTGTTGATGATTACACTCGTATGATGTGGATTTATTTTTTAAGTGAAAAATCAGAAGTTTTCTCAAGTTTCCTACGGTTTAAAGCTCTTGTAGAACGCCAAAGTGGACACTTAATAAAAACTCTTCGAACTGATCGTGGAGAAGAGTTTATTTACAGCGAGTTCATGAATCATTGCAAGAAAGAAGGGATTGCAAGGCAGCTTACTGTGCGATATACACCGCAGCAAAACGGCGTCGCAGAAAGGAAAAATCGAACAATTGTTGAAATGACTCGAAGTATGCTGGAAGGAAAATCCATGCCAAAGAAGCTATGGGCTGAAGCTGTCAACACAGCTGTCTATATATTGAATCGTTCGCCAATTAAAGCTGTTTGAAATATGACACCGTTTGAAGCCTGGCATAAAAGAAAGCCCAACGTAGATCACATGAAAGTATTTGGAAGTGTAGCGTATGCATTGAACCAGAGCCCAAACAAAGATAAATTTGAGAAGAAAGGAGAGAAATTTGTCTTTGTTGGTTACGGAGAAGAGTCGAAGGGATATCGGCTATACTCGAAGTATGCATCCGCATTTCCTACCTGAAACCACCTGGACTTAATTAACAAGGACCTACCGATGTATAAGACTGCAAACTACCACATACAAGTAAATGATCGAGTATACCAAATATATCTTCCAAGCGTATCAACTTTGCACATGCACATTTGCTCAGACATGCGCACATTTGCTCAGGCGTGCACACATTGATACGCCTGTTTACTCCTCTTCACTACCCCAGACTTCAGTCAATTCCGCACCTGACTCCATCCTGTCACCTCCAACGACTGATTCTAATGATCTTTGATCTTCCTCTAATGAACTTGGTCTGAGTTTTAAGTTCTTCCTTACCCTCGGCAATATACAAAGAAGCCTTCTTTCTTCAACACCATGGCAACCAAGGCCTGGTTATTACATCTCCCTTCTCCTACTAGAATTGATTTTATTCCAAGGTCCAAGGAAGGAAATATACCGATCATTGGCCAATAGTCCTCCCATGTTGGTTCTTCTTCAGTTTATCTTTCCATTTCATTAAGAATGCTTGGTTTTTTTGCCTGCTAGGTTCGATACTCGGTTAAGTGGGCCAAATCAATGGCAATCTGGCACTTTGTTTTTTCTCTTGCAACTTCTGTCCATACCACTTCTTTCCTCTTCAAGATGGTAGACTTCTCTTGTACAGTGAGCATGATTCTATTTCTATATCACTCTTCTAGCTTTAATTTGGTTGAATTCTGACTATCCAAGTTATAGTCCTAAATTTCTAGCTTATTGTCTGATCATTAAACATATGGCTTGGTTCAACTTCAATGGCAGGATAACTCATTAGATGTTCACCGTTGTCGATTAGGTCCATTGAGTTAATCATATGTATTTGAATGCGATTAGCATGCCATTATTAACACAGCTGGCAAGACATAGGCTATTAATATAAAATGGATTATGTTATTAATGATTGAAATGATATCACATGACTGCAAAATGGATCCGACTTAGGTTCCATTTTAGGAGGTGGTTTTTGGATTTCAAAAATCCAACCCTGAGCCTGGACTACTCTCGTCACCATCAATTATGAATTCTCAGAAGTATGTAAATGCTATATGTGAACAGTTTTGAACCCTTGGTGTCTATGCTATCCCAGCACAATCAACTGACACAAACTATTCGCCACCATCAAAGTACTTTGCATTTTCTTCAATCCAAATCCGGTACAGTGAATTCCTGCCTCTTCCATCATTCATTCAAAGCTACCTAAAACGTGTCAACATGGCTCCCATCCAGTTATTGTCGGATGTTTATACTTACATCACGCGCTGGGCAGTCAGCTCACAAAGTTAGCATCTCATCTATATGGTAAGGCTTACTGGAAGTGGTGATGTTGAAAACTGATGCAGCCAACTAAAACTGGCTAGGCATGGTTTTTAGGGTCACAGCCACAACACTCAAATGAAAATGTGAGAATCTTGGATGATAGAGGTATCCAAGTGATGAGAATTATCTGATGGACAATCTATCTTTAGATAGATTTGCTGAAATTCAAATGATTGGATCGTTTCTTGATGCAGTTATCACAATTGCTCTGATACCATATGCGAAACAGAGTTGTAATGTGAGAACTTTTGTATTGTAATCAGAATGACGATTTGTACAGGAGTTACATATATGTATACAGAGAGATAGCCGATATGGGCTTTGTAATAATTCAGACGTTCATACTGAACGTATCGGGCTAAGCCTACTTGTATTGTAAAATAACAAAGATGCATGGTATCAGTGTAACTTAATACACTTCATAAGCACTGCTTCAAAGAACGTAGTTACTAGACCTATTATCATGGCGAAACGTGGTTCAACTACCAGGGAATTTATTATGCAATTTGAGCTTTTGATGAGGAAGCATCAAACTTAACCAAGTTTCGAGCCAAACTTTTTCTAAAAAGAAGAAGATAATTGAAGACTTTTCCCCAATTTTTACAAAAGATATTGAGGATCTTAACATCACTGAGGGCTCAAAAGCTATAGATTTTGAACTAACTCCTTCGACTGACCTTAGCTGCAAAGACTCTTCTTCAGTATTACATAGCAATTTGAAGCAAATGAAGAAGAGCTAAGACTAATTGCTTCTCCTTCCATGCCATGATCATCAGTGACACTAACGGCTACATCTACGGATAAATTTTAAGAACTTGTATAAACTACTCTTCAGTCTGCCTCATTCATTCAAGAGTTCGACTCTAATGTCCCTCTTTCTTCAATTCGCTAACTCGATATTATCCAAAGCATCCTAATAGTACGTTATTTTTTGATGTCACTTTAATCCTTTCTTTTTTGAATTATAGATTTTAAATTGATTTTGCTTTCATACTAGGTAACCAAGTGGGATTTTTATGTCCAAGGCAGCACTCCAGAAGTGGCAAAGCATAAATAAGAAGGTGCTTCTCTTAAATCTGCTTAACCTTTTAGCCGTTAAAGATGCTTTGGTCAAGGAGCATGGAAGGGAGAAAGAGAAGTCCGCCTATGCACGTAAAACATGGACAAAGCCATAAAGTTAAGGTGAAGCATAAAGTTCAATTTAAAGCTGTTAATGGAAAATGTGCTTATGTAGATTCTACTTTTGGTTGCAACCAAAGGGAAACTTGAAAAGAAGGGATAATTATTGGAAACTTCAACCAAAGTGACTAAAGAGGCAAAGCAGAAGTTAGCCCGCTTCCTAGACAAATATGTAGAGGCTATTATAGAGAGATCCCTAGAGAAAGTCATCTGTGTTTCCAGTTGTTACAACATTGAGATATGTCCAAATTTTGACTTTATTCTTTTGACGGAGAACGAAGAATACAAGAGAAGATTTCAGTCTATGCTTCCTAGAATAGAAGATTTAGGAACTGGTTTGGACGCTGCATCTCCCTTCGCTATTTGTGATCCCCCAATGGGCGAGGAAATGGACTCTGATGATGAGGAGGATGCAGAAGAAGAGGGCAACGTTATAGGAGATGATAGGAGAGATGATGATAACGATAAAGATGATAATGACAAAAAATGGTGATGTAGTGTATGACTGTCACTAACCAAGCCCTTCTCACGATGGTAGTGGTGGAGATACTGAGAAAGAATCTCTATTAGCACATGACAAGGTAAAGGGAACTAGCACTCCTCAAACAAATTGTCTGCAATGAAGTAGACCCTCCCATGAAAGCAAAAGGAAGAGTAAATATCTCAAATGGTAATCTCTACACCCTAGGTAAGACACTTATTGTTTAAGTGTTTCTGGATATTTTATTTTAAGAATAGTTTATAAGTTTGTGTATTATTTCCATTAGACTAAGATTAAATCCAAATATACACATGAATTTCTTCTTTAGGAAGAATAACCGAAGACAAATAAATTTATAAAGAGTTTGATAAGAAAGTGAAAAGTTTAATGAAATATTGGAAAAGTATAGAAATATTCTTTTTTATACTGCTCATCTAAGATATCATAACAATAATAAAGTAGCCCCTAGGATGAGGAAGATGTTCCTTCACAATAAGAAAGCCCTAGAGTAAAATGCAAAACTAATGAAATTATCTCTAATGCTGATTGAGGATAGGAGGTTACATGAAGAAGCTTTATATAAAGAATATAGTAACACTTCCTACACTAGTTGCTCATATTGGGAAATGAGTGTGGCAGCTCACTCAGATGCTATCATAGGAGATATATAGACGAGTTCAACGAAGAGGACCCTCATATTGGCAGTTGTTCGAAACTTCCCTGGTTTAAGACTATTCCCCTCGTTTGACATCCCCGTTCTAAAGGAAAACTTAAGATATTATAAGGAAAAGTTCGTTTTCAAATTATATAAAAGAACTGTTTTGTATGAATCCAAAGTTTAAACATGTAAATTTCACTTTGGTGTGTGTGTGTGTGTGTGTGTGTGTATGTATATATATATATATATATATATATATATATATATATATGTTTTGAAATGATGTTTGCACTTTTAACAATATGTTATGTTTTACGCTTATGGCACAGATTTATGACAGGATAAGTGGTCATATTTATGTTTCACTCTTAACTAAATATGTGAGGCCCAGTAAAAAGTTTATGGAAAATCCTAAGACCTTTGAAGTTTCCAAGTTTGCAAAATATTGCTTTCTTTGAGATCTCTAGGAAATTCATACATGGCCTCCCACTCTCAACTCTAAATTTTAGGAAATTGGAATGAAAAATGAACTATTAGAGATTGAAATTTACATGCAAATCAACTCTATGAACAACCTACTCCCTCTATTTTGAGTTTTGACTGTTAAAGATCTCCTCTTGTGTACACCTTAGATGGAATAGAAGTTCCTTTAGATAATTTGTTTAGAAGGAGCCGTAAGACATTTAGGAAAGTGAAAAACAAAATTTTGAAGTTGTAGTGACATCTCCTTGTAACTTGAAAATTTAGTATAATCAGTAAAAACCTTTCATTTTGTTTGAAATTAAGTTTCTTGTTATGTTTTAGAGAGAAGTAGATATCCCTAACCGTCAAAGAACAAATCGCTCTCCCTCGCCTCAACTTAATTAAGGGAAGGCTTGATGTAACAGCCTAACCCAAAAATCCCAGTATGTAAAAGTTTCTAGAAATTTTGAATATGTTAGTTCAGTCCAATACAGATATTTAAGTATGATATATATATATATATATATATATATATATATATATATATATATATATATATATATATATGTATGTATGTATATGTATGTATGTATGTATGATATATGTATGCATAAATATATACATGATACATAGTTTATAAATGGTATGTGTACAAATTCTAGAATAAGAAAAATGGCTTAAAGTGATAGGGACATGTGTCATCAAATGAAAGGAACACATGTCTCATAAGTAAATAAGGTTAAGACACATACACACATTAGGTGTTCATGTGTAGAAACCTCTTTAGACACATAAGAGGGCATGTGTCTACATCCTAAAGAATTCATGAAGACGTAGTGGACAAGTGTCCAAAACTAAATCACCAAATTAACCTTGAAAACTACTATATAAAGGTTGTAAAGGTTCACTTCATTTCATACATTTTGAAAACAAAAAATAAAATAAGATAAAGAGGAGAAGCTTAGAAGAAGGCAAGAGGATAAGTACAAGATCAAGATACAAGTTTAAGGTGAGGAAAACTATTTAAGTTCATGTATTCATTTCATATGTTGAAGAAAAGTTGAGAATTTTATGAACGAATGTTTGGATATGAACCCCCGAAAATGACGTTCAGTATTTTGGGCATAACTTTTGCAATTTTTTATGAAATTTCGACTTCTCAATCAATTTGGAAAGCTAATTCAAAGGGCTACAACTTTGTCTTGGGCCACCTTTACTAATTCGGTCGTTTTCATACTCGAAAACTGGATGCAAATTAGTAAGGTAAAAATCAGCCCGAATTAGACATGTTAAAAACACCTTGTATTGTTGAATTTTATTTATTGAATAGATAACTAATTTTAATGGTTTCTTTTTATGATAATTAAATAGACAAAGATAGCTTCTTTCTGTAAAAGAATTGGGTCAAAATCTATTTTTATCATAGAGAAACAGTGTCAAACATTTCACCCAAAAACTGGAAAAAAAGCTGATTTTCCGAAACTTGAAACACTTCGGAAATTTGAACGCTTTCTAAATGTTCCTAACGCAGAAGTGTATCAAAACAGAACTTTCTATAGCACTTCTGAAGCGCTATCTTTTCACTGAATTGATTATAAAGTCTTGAACACGACCAGAACTCTTTTTATAGCGCGCAGAAACACTGTAGTAGCTGAATTTAGTCTAAAACCATTATAGACTAACCAGAACTTTCCATAGCACGGCTGAAACGCTGTAGATAGCTGTTTTGAGCCTAAAACCATCCGAAACTTGTCCTAACACTTTTAAAATACTGCAGTTTTTATTTTATGATGTTGAAACTTTTTATAGTACTTTTTAAATGTTACATTTTCTTTGTTTCAAGTAGTTTCGAGGTTCTTCTTAACATAGATTGGAATAATTTGAGATAGTTTGGTTTTGTCTTAAACCCTTTAAAAGGATGAATTTAAAAGTAGGAGATTTGCCTATTACCAATATAACACCCTAATTGTTGCGCGAATACACATATATTATTAAAGTATCTTTCAAAATGAATGACTGGAACGTTCTAAGGTGACAGAGAGGATAGTGTCTATGCTTGAGTTTGGAAAATATAGTTTCCTGTTCTCCCTGACTATCTCTAACTGATCCGACGAATGAGATGGTTAATTTAAATTTAATTTGAAATTATTTGAATTTAGAAAATAATTTAGAACTTTATTAAATACTAAAGAAAAGTAATTTAAGATTACTTTTGAGAATCACTTTCTTGATTATATTTCTTCGATGGGGTTCGGTATAAAACAATAGATCTTCGGTAGTGCACTATTACTCTATGTTGGTATCGAGCCGAGTAGAGTACATCCTATTTGATGACGGGATGCCGACCGCAATGGGATAATATGTTCTAACATCTAACCAAGTTGAGAATGTGGTTCAGATTTATAAATATAAATTGGATAGATTATGAGTTTTGATGAAAGGAAGTTTTCATAAATTTGTTTGATTTAGCATTTCGATGTCTTCCTTGATTTTTGTTTTAAAACTTGGATTGATGAAACCTTCGAAGTAAAGAGTCATGATGAAACTATAATACAACCCATTAAGAAATGATGTGAAAACTAAGCTTAAATAGCTATCTCGCTGGGTCTGTGTTGCTCATGATGCTGCACTTAAAACTTTTCAGGTTTAGATGGTTAGTTGGATACTTTGAAGTGAAGACTTACATTATATAGATTATCTCGTTATGTATTCCTATGTTTAATTAATAAAGTCGTGAACCTTTGTAACCATATTTTATGATGGAATGATTGTATAATAGCTCTTCTATTTAAAATCATGTTCTAAGAATGATTTTATGTTCCGACAAGTTTATGTTAAGTTGTGATATTGTTCTATTAGCACCATTTTATATGTAGCATCATCGCTTCTGAATAAATATATTAGAGTGGGGTGTTACAAAGTTGGTATCAGAGCCAAGGTTTATAGGGTGCTTTTGGAAAATTTATAGTATCACAATTTAATTTGTCGGAGTAGGAAGTTTATACAATTATTGACATCTTTATGACTATTTGCAGCTATAAGTTATGGCTAGCAACAGAACTTGGTGTACGGGGGATACATGGGGTGGTGTTAAGTGCACCACCACGCCAAACGAACGACTAGTTGCTGCAAGTCGCACAATAGAGAAGCATGTACTTAAGAGGAGGGCAAGGACAATTCTCCTTGATGAGATATATGAAGTTTATAATAGGGCTAACGATTACGAAGACGGTCTAAAAAGAGATTTTGTTCTTTACCGTCTGCGCCAGAAGATGAAACCCTTTGCAATGGCGATTAAGCTGGCAGAACGTACTGACTATGGAGATGCTTTAGAATTTCTAAGGCAAGAAGGGGCATTACCAACACAAGGAGGGAATATAAGACGTAAACGACTTCCAAATAAAATAGTGGAACAATATGATGAAGAATAGTCTGAGACAGTTGGCTCAAATGATTACTCTCAAGAAGTCACTGGACCTTCTCAAGCAGTAAAGGAGGAAACTGACCCTTCTTCATCAAAGGAAATAATAGTGATAGATTAAGAATGAAATAGGAAGTTAAGTATTAGATAGTATATCAAGTAGTATGGATGACTATCTATAGCTTGGGAAGGTTGCGGATAAACACCCAAATTTTGTTTGTAAATAAGGGTTATAAGTAATATAATATGTTTGTGTGTTCATGACTTGAGTATGTTATTAGATATTCTTTATAACGAAAGGTGTATTTCATCCATGACCATAACAAGATATTTTTATTGAAGGTCATGGAAAATCAAAATAACTCAACAACTCAAAGTCAAGAGGCTCAGTCCTCCACACAAACAAATGTTATGGAACTGTTTGCATCTTTCATCAAGCAGACGGAGCAAGTTTCTTCAACATATTCAACAAATCACCTTCTAAAGTTTGAAACCAGACAAATTTATTGGAGGTGCAGATCCAGTTAAGGTAGAGCAATTGATTCAACATCTAGATGATATATTTGAAGTTTTGGAATGTAACGAAGTTGATAAGAGGAAGTTGGTTGTCTTTCAGTTATCAGAGGAAGCTCGAAATTGATGGGAGCTAGTTCGAACAACAACTAGTCTGGTTGAGATGGAACAGATGACATGGGAATAATTCAGGGTGAAGTTTTTGGATAAGTATTTCCCAGAGAATGAGAGAGAGAGAAGATGGAGATAAAATTTCAAAATTTTACTCAAGAAGGTATGTCCGTAGCCCAATATCAAAATAAGTTTGAAGCACTATCCCGATTCGGAAATCACTTAATTGATACACCTGAAAAGCGTGCTAGACGATTTGCGAAGGGGTTAATTCCTCCCATAAGAAGACATGTTATTGGAGATAGACGTAAAATTTATGAGATTATAGTAGCTGAAGCTTTAAATCTGGAAGAAGACTATCTTCAGTTCCAACAAGAAAGGAAGGTTTCAAATAAAAGGAAACCAAGCAATCTTTCTGACAATTAAAAGAAACTAGATGAGAATAAGAAGAAACCAAATGAAGGAAGCAAAGGACCAACGAGATAGGAAAAGGAGCCTGATAAAGTAAAGAGATGTTTCCGGTGCAATGAGACTTGACACATTTCTCCGAATTGCACACAGCCGATTGTGTGTTATAATTGCAATGAACCTGGGCACATTAGTCGAAATTTCAAGAAGCCAAGGAAGGACAAAATGGGACAACAAGGACGAGTGTATGCAGTTGTTTCTGAACAAGATCAAGTAGAAGGTATTGTGTTTATTTTTGACTTTCAAGCAAGAATTTTATTCGATACCGGTGCCACACATTCTCTAATATCCGAAATATTTGCTACTAAGATAGGATTATTTATTGAACAACTATCAAATCCTGTGATAGTATATAGCGTAGTAGGAAGGAGAACTAAACTTGAGAAAGTATGTAGGAACGGTATCCTTAACTTTAATGGTAAGGATATGGTGGCTAATTTAATTATCTTTCCAATGGAACACTTTGATATCATCCTTGGGATGGATTGGCTTACAGAATATCAAGCTATTTTTAATTGTCACAACAAAACTATAAGTTTGACAATTCGGGAACATGAAACTTTTGTTTACTCATGTGATAAAGTTGAAGACGGTTTTATATCTAGATATATTGCTCATATCAATATTGAGGATAAGGGTCCAATGGTGGATCAAATCCCGATAGTAAGGGAATTTAAAGAAGTTTTTCAAGAAATACCAGGATTACCACAAAAAAAAAGAGAAATTGATTTTTGCATCGACTTAATACCTGGTACAACTCCTATTGCTAAAGCAGCATATCGTATGTCTCCTACAGAAAATAAAGAATTAAAGATAAGGAGATGGAGGATCAAGGATTTATTAGACCTAGTAAATCCCCTTGGGGAGCACCAGTGTTGTTTGTAAAGAAGCACGACGGGACATTTCGTTTATGCGTAGATTATCGAGAGCTTAATAAGATAACAATTAAGAGCAAATATCCATTACCTCGGATCGATGATTTATTTGATCAACTCCAAGGAGCTACTGTATTTTCGAAAATTGACTTAAGGTCTGGGTATCATCAATTAAGAATAAAAGAAGAAGATATTCCAAAGACAGCTTTCCAAACACGATACGGACACTACGAATTCTTGGTGATGCCTTTTGGCTATACCAATGCACCAGCAGTGTTCATGGATCTAATGAATCGTGTGTTCCATCCATATCTTGATCATTTTGTTATTGTATTTATTGATGATATCCTTATCTATTCTAAGACAAAGGAGGAACATGAATTCCAATTGCGTTTATGTCTCCAAACACTAAGAGAGCATCAGCTATATGCAAAATTTAGTAAATGTGAATTCTGGTTGGAGGAAGTAAAATTTCTTGGACATGTTGTCTCAAAGAATGGAATAGGAGTAGACCCATCAAAGGTTGAGGCGGTGTTGAAATGGAATCCTCCGACAACACCAACAGAAGTTCGAAGTTTTCTAGGGTTAGCTGGTTACTACCGAAGATTTATTCAAGATTTCTCAAAGATAGCATCTCCATTAACAAAACTAACTCGTAAGGAAACTAAGTTTATTTGGGATGAAAAATGTAAGATAACATTTGAAACCTTAAAGAAAAGATTGACAGAGGCACCAATTTTGTCTTTGCCAAGAAGTGGAGCCCCATATAAAGTATATTCTGATGCATGCGGACAAGGATTAGGATGTGTACTAATGCAGGATGACAAAGTTACTGCTTATGGCTCTTGTCAATTAAAGCCCCATGAAGCTAATTATCCAACTCATGACTTAGAATTGGCCGCAATTGTGTTTGCCTTAAAAATTTGGAGACATTATCTTTATGGAGAACAATTCCATGTTTACTCTGACCATAAGAGTTTAAAATATTTGTTCTCTAAAAAAGAATTAAATATGAGACAAAGAAGGTGGATGGAATTCATAAAAGATTATGATTTTACATTACATTATCATCCAGGAAAGGCAAATATAGTTGCTGATGCATTAAGTCGAAAAAGCTATGGCGTAATAGCTCATTTAATGATAAGAGAATGGAGAGCTCTAGAGACTCTTGCTGAGATGAACGCTTGCACAAGGATGGTTAATGGATCCATGATTAACGAAGTAGCACTTCTGTGTAATTTTATTATTCAGTTAACTTTGATAAATAGAATATTGAAAGGTCAAGAAGATGATGAGGAATTAAAAGAGTTATTTATGAAAATGAAGGATAAGGTACCCATGGATTGGAACACTGATAAAGATGGCGGTTATAGACTCAAGAATCGACTTTGTGTTCCAAATCAAACTGAACTGAAAAATGAAATTCTTAGTGAAGCACATCGTTCAAGGCTAACGGTGCATCCACGAAGTACAAAAATGTTTAAGGATCTTGAGCGTCAATTTTGGTGGAACGGAATGAAGAAGGACGTTGCTGAATTTGTGGCAAAATGTCTTATGTGCCAACAAATTAAAGCAGAGCAACAACGACTAGCAGGACTTCTGCAACCACTTCCTATTGCTGAATGGAAATGGGAGCATATAACAATGGATTTTATCACTGGTTTACCAATGAAAAAACAAGGTCATGTTGCAATATGGGTAGTGGTGGATCGCTTGACAAAGTCAGCACATTTTATACCTTACAACATGACCTACTCAATGGAGAAATTGAGTAGACTCTATTTGAAAGAAATTGTTCGACTACATGGTATACCTGTTACCATAGTTTCAGATAGAGATTCACGATTCACTTCAAGGTTTTGGAGAAGTCTTCAAAAAGCACTAGGGACATCACTAAACCTGAGAACAGCCTGTCATCCTAAAATAGATGGAGTAAACCGAATCATAGAAGATATGTTAAGATCTTGTATAATGGAATTTGAAATCACACGGGAAACTCGAATACCATTAATCGAATTTGCAAATAACAACAGTTATCATGCAAGCATTGGTATGGCCCCATATGAAGCTTTGTACGGAAGGCCTTGTCATTCGCCAGTATGTTGGGCAGAAGTTGGAGAACGTGAGCTTCTTAGTCCAGACCTAGTAAAGGAAACAACTGAGAAGATTTCCATTATAAGAGAAAGATTGCAAGCAGCCCAAAGTAGGCAAAAGAGTTATGCAAATCATAGAAGAAAGGATTTGGAATTCAAAGCAGGAGATCAAGTCATTCTTAAAGTTTCTCCGGTACGAGGGATAATGCGATTTGGAAAGAAGAAGGCAAAACTATCACCAAGATTTATCGGACCATTTCGTATTACCAGGAAAATTAGGAAAGTTGCATACGAACTCGATTTACCTGAAAAATTATCAGATATACATAATGTGTTTCACATATCAATGCTACGAAAGTATATTTCTGACCCATCTCATGTGATTGATTTAAACGGCATTGAAGTTAAAAAAGGGACCAAGTACATTGAAAGGCCGGTTCGAATTCTTGACAGAAAAGTTAAGAAACTAAGAACAAAAGAAATTTCCTTAGTAAAAGTTCAATGGAACCATCATAACGAAGACGAAGCAGCATGGGAAGTGGAGTCAGAAATTCGTAAAGATTGTCTAGAATTGTTTGAAGCTTAGATTTTGAGGACGAAATCTTTTTCTAAGTGTGGTAGAGTGTAACAGCCTAACCCAAAAATCCCAGTATGTAAAATTTCTAGAAATTTTGAATATGTCAGTTCAGTCCAATACAGATATTTAAGTATTATAAATACATATATATGTATGTATGTATGATATATGTATGCATAAATATATACATAATACATAGTTTATAAATGGTATGTGTACAAATTCTAGAATAAGAAAAATGGCTTAAAGTGATAGGGACATGTGTCATCAAATGAAAGGAACACATGTCTCATAAGTAAATAAGGTTAAGACACATACACACATTAGGTGTCCATGTGTAGAAACCTCTTAAGACACATAATAGGGCATGTGTCTAAATCCTAAAGAATGCATGAAGATGTAGTGGACAAGCGTCCAAAACTAAATTACCAAATTAACCTTGAAAACTACTATATAAAGGGTCTAAAGGTTCACTTCATTTCATATATTTTGAAAACAAAAAACAAAATAAGATAAAGAGGAGAAGCTTAGGAGAAGGCAAGAGGATAAGCACAAGATCAAGATACAAGTTTAAGGTGAGAAAAACTATTTAAGTTCATGTATTCATTTCATATTTTGAAGAAAAGTTGAGAATTTTATGAATGAATGTTTGGATGTGAACCCCCGAAAATGACGTTCGGAATTTTGGGCATAACTTTTGCAACTCTTAATGAAATTTCGACTTCTCTATCAATTTTAAAAGCTAATTCAAAGGGCTACAACTTTGTCATCGGCCACCTTTACTAGTTCGGTCGTTTTCATACTCGAAAACTGGATGCAAAGTAAGGTAAAAATCAGCCCGAATTAGACATGTTAAAAACGCCTTGTATTGTTGAATTTTATTTATTGAATAGATAAATAATTTTAATGGTTTCTTTTTATGATAATTAAATAGACAAAGATAGCTTCTTTCTGTAAAAAATTTGGAGTCAAAACTATTTTTATCATAGAGAAACAGTGTCAAACATTTCACCCAAAAACTGGAAAAAAAACTGATTTTTCGAAACTTGAAACACTTTGGAAATTTGAAACCCTTTCTGAATGTTCCTAACGCAGAAGTGTATCAAAACAGAACTTTCTATAGCACTTCTGAAGCGCTATCTTTTCACTGAATTGATTATAGAGCCTTGAACACGAACAAAACTCTTTTTATAGCGCTCAGAAACGCTGTAGTAGCTGAATTTAGTCTAAAACCATTATAGACTAACCAGAACTTTCCATAGCACGGCTGAAACGCTGTAGATAGCTGTTTTGAGCCTACAACCATACGAAACTTGTCCTAACACTTTTAAAACGCTGCAGTTTTTATTTTATGATGCTGAAACTTTTAATAGTACTTTTTAAATGTTACATTTTCTTTGTTTCAAGTAGTTTCGAGGTTCTTCTTAACATAGATTGGAATAATTTGAGATAGTTTGGTTTTGTCTTAAACCCTTTAAAAGCATGAATTTAAAAGTAGGAGATTTTCCTATTACCAATGTAATAGTTAATTGTTGCGCGAATACACATATATTATTAAAGTATCTTTCAAAATGAATGACTGGAACGTTCTAAGGTGACAGAGAGGATAGTGTCTAGGCTTGAGTTTGGAAAATATAGTTTCCTGCTCTCCCTGGCTATCTGTAACACCCCACGTCCATTAATGTCACTCACAAAGGGAATGCATTAACTTTCATGGAGGTTATAAGTGAATATAGAATAGAAAAATTACAACAAGACAGATAATAAATAGTACTTGGAAATCAAAAACTTCATTTTATTGCAGCGGAAATTAAACATGTTTGTTACATCATAAAACCATTGATCATAACCAAGTACAATATCCATCTTCATAAAAACAAAATACATAATCCCATTACATAAATAGCCATTAAAAAGATAACAAGCTGGACTTTACTTCAACGGTCCAAACTTTCCAAAGAGAGATGAAGCAATTCAATCAAACTCCACTAGAGCTGGGCCCAACCTGAGGACCTGGAGGGGGAAAAAGGATAGAAATAGAGGGGGTCAGACATAAAGTCTGGCGAGTATGATAATTCTAACAATACTATTATCAAAATAACTAGACTAAGGCATAAGCTGGAAGACAAGTAAATGTTTATGAACTCTTAGGAAGATAAAGATAGCATTTAGGATAACGTTAAAGATAAAGGTAAAGGCACACCTAATTACTAACGAATGATTACTACACTGCACCGCACATTACTACACTGCACCATACCAGTCACCCTATTGTTTGATCCCACTTGCTTCACACAGAAACTTTATAAATAGTCTTACGTACCGCTAGCTGACTACATAGGTGCCGTCTGCCCCTATCTCCACTAGGTGTACCCCACTACCCACTTTCGATCGGCTCCCTACTTGTAGATACCCGTGTTGGCCCCACAGTGTGGTGTATCACTCCCCTAAAGTGGCAACCCGATACAACTTGAGAATGCACGGCTTATACCTACACGATGCAACAACGTCTTACCTACCAGCCCGGGTCCACACACGCATATGAAACCCGTTGGACTTGCGTTGCCACCGCTCCCCGTTTTGGCCTCTTACAGTCGAACCCAGCATGCGTGTCACGTCCTCGACTTGGGTCAAGCCCACAAAGATACGTTTGGGATACTGGTCGAAATGGGCCCCCACAAGCTACCCACCTAAGCTTGTCACTAGTATATCCCACTTAACCCTCTTAGTCATGTTCATTTACATGTGTGTTTGGTTAAGTCTTACTAATCGTATTTCACATGCCACTAAGGGCACCCCCTAGATTCCTCATGCCACCCAAGGCACCTACTTAACCCCCATGTCCCACCTTACATGTTTATTTGTTTAAGTATTTCTTAATTCATTCAGGCCATAACCTCATAAAGACCTCTCACAGTAGACTGGCATTTATGGCAGTTGGATTTGTCGGGAGGGTCCGGGCAGTCTTACACCATAAAAGAGTCTAACCTCATGTCTTTACAACCGTTATGCTTTAGTTTAGGCCTAGGATCTCTCACATTGGGCTGACATTTGTGACCACTGGATTTGCCGGGCGGGTCCGGGCAGGTTTACGTCACAAACGAGTCCAACCTCGTGTCCTAAGCATTGATTAACACTTAAAATCTTTTACCCCAGTTTTAATAATTCCCTATTCAAATTATTAATTATGTCAACTTTTAATGATGTCCATAATTGACTCAATTATGGCCATCCACTTATGGCATGCAAAATCATATCAATTGCACCCCAACTTTTTAATATTAAATCCTTAATATTACCCCTACCCCACGTTTATACGTTCGCTTATTCAACGCATAATATAGGCTAGACTTGTATAGTCTAACACTGTAAAGACCCGCAACTTCCCCGTAAAGGAAAGCGTCGGATAGTTCGAGAACAAGCCACAGCAGAACGCATATAAAAGAATGTTTCATTGTATATTACAACAATGCATCAGATCACAAGAATATACAGAGTATAAAAGAATATTACACAGAAATATCAGAGATTTAAATTACATTTAAATACATAGCAGCGGAAAATAATACAATACACAACTAGAAGAGATATACGGATACAAAGCTTTCCGGATATCGTTCCAGCTGTAAACCAGGATCCTGTGAATATAAATCTGCAAAACCAAAACTACTAGTTGCCCGTGTCAAAATAAGGGCACCCAGAGTTTAGGTTAAAACAATAAACCCCAGGTCAGTCATGGGACTGGTGTGAGAACTAAAACAGTTAATCTTTATTTTAAATCATTAGGTAAATCAAGGGACCACGCCGTATAACACGGAACGGGTTTCCTCCCAAGAATACCAGTGCATAAAACAAACAGCGCAATGCTAAATAAAGAAAAATGAAGCTGTTATAAGACCCAGGTCCCATCACACAATGCAACGCAGCCGAGGATAGGGTTTTCCCTTATAACAGCCAAAGAATGCTTGATACGTTTAAAACAGATTTTTTTGATACTATTATAAGTGCATAGTGTATAAAACAACTTCAGATCATAAGTATCAATCATAGGCGGCATGAACGGCCCATAACACTATGTCGCCATATATAAGTTTACAATCAAAACCGCAAATGTCGTATTGGAAGTTGGGTTATCATTTATGGTATGAACCGAGGCTAGGGGCAAGATCCTCACCGATTCGAGACGCTCTAGCCCGCCCCTCAGGACCCAGACTCAGGTGGGCCCTTGGATCGTCAGGGTCGGTCCACCGATGTGGATTAAAATGCCTGAACATGCGTTTCCCCGCCCTTTGGGGCGTAAGCCTGGCCCGTCAGCCGACCAGAAGCATCGGCCGAAACCGATATCACGAGGCGCCTCGCTTTTCAGCAAGTAATAATAAGTAACATCCACATGAGTCAAACTCGTCAGCCAGTTCAGGCACTGACGCCACTCCTAACTAGAAAGAAACGCATGTCCTCCCTGATGTCCGTCTCCAGTTTTTGATTCATACCGGGTGTGATACTCGCGAATCAACGTTACACAAAGCTACGCCACAAAGGCCGTGCTTCGATCATCAACCACAAGACTTTGCTTTTCAACAGAAGCCTTGATCATTTGCATCTTAGCATGCCACACAGGCAATTCACTCCATGCGATTGATATCCATCAATATATAACCCCTGAGCTCGTACGTCTCAGAGAAGGGCGTTAAGCAAGAGAATAAATTCTCCGCCGCCAAACAGATATATATTTAATAGAGATCAATCACACGGACTAAAATCCAATGTTAGACACACAGTCCATTTACAAGTCCGTTCTGGGTCTGAACGAAACCGGAGGCACCTAGTACCCCGCATATCCATCGATCTCCAAGTACGTCTGGACGATCACTAACTGTTTCCATCTTCTTGGGTGTACAGCCCAATCAAGATCATCAGTTATCACCCAAACGACGTGAAGACCTCCGGTCTTCGACCATCGTCTTCATCTTCGACATATCGTCGTATCAGTTATTCAGAATGGGATAAACCCGGTCTTTCCGAATAACTCGCGTATATTTAAATAAGTGTTACACAAACACAACATACGCCTCATTCCAATTCATCAGTCACTAACCGTAAATTAATCAAGAGAATAATTCCCCAAACATTAACCCCGAAGGCCGAAACCAACATCAGATCAATATCCAGAAAACCATTCTGCTTGGCTAACCAATAGTTAGTTTCTAAATTTCACATTTATAGGGAAAGGTTCCCATTAAATTTATCCAAGATAAATTCCTTGAATTTATTCTTTAATCTATTTTTGAATATTAATTCAAACTAGTCGGGATTAACGAAACTTACTGAAGTAATCATTTGTTTTAATTTCCCCAATCCCAACATATTCATCCCATGAAGTAAAACTGGTTATACTTCATATCTAACACCACGGTGTTATCGGTAAATTCAATTACCATTTCACGTTCAAATCTAATTAAAGATTTAACTATCGCCTGGAGCAAAACTGGTGATACTCCATTCTCGATCATTTCAATCTAATTAAAGATTCATTAAAACTCCACTTAGTTTTAATCTTCGACTGGGTTAAAGAATCAGTGTCATTTAAAACACGGTTCACGATAAACCCAAAATCACATTCATTAATTATCGGGTTAAAGAACGAGTGTTATTTAAAACACTGTTCACGATAAACCCAAAAATCAATACCAATTCAATTCCAATTAAATATCATTTAATTGGTACACTTCATTAAATCTAAATAAAAAGATTTAATGTTTTCTCAACTGGGTTCAAGAACAGTGTTAGTGAAGACACCACTCACGACAAACCCAAATCACATTCGATATTCAATACAAGGCTCTGAATAGAAAATATATCGGCTTATATTCAATATCGAATTCTACGACTAACAAATGTCGTATTGGAAATAACGATATAAATATATATCTTTCAAATTTCCATAACAACATCCGTATAATCACGAATTCCAACATCGGAATATTCCGAAGACAATTTCGATTCAATTCCACTCCAATGCAATCATTGGAAATTCTGGTTATTTTTAAAACCCTTTTCAAATTCAATTTATTTATTTAAAAATAAATAGAATTATATTTCTAGTTCAAAACTAGTTCATTACGATAAAAATCTATTTTTATCTTTTCAAATATGGAGTTTTTCATCCCAATTTTTCCCAAATCATTACTATTGATTTTACACAAATTATTACTATTTTTAATAATTTTATCAAGGCCCGTACAGTCGATTTCCATCAACGGCCATCGAACTGCACTTACAGCGACCTTTTTCGAATTTGATTTGGACATAATTCCAAATCCAACCGTTAGATTTCTAATTTCTAATATTCGTTAGAAAGCTCTTTTCGATACGAACCCAACGGTTCCGGTTTTAGGAGAGTCCGACGGTCGGATCTCCCGTAATGTCCGTTTGAAATAAATGGTCGAAATTCACGAACTCTATTCAGGCCATTATATTATATATATAATATATATAATATATATTTCGTCGATTCCTATTTAAAACGAATTATATAAATAGTTTTAAATTCGTTTCAAATTCTATTTCAACTTCTATTTCAATTCAAAGCAAAATTGAATTCTTCTTTATAAATTCGTTTTAAAATTCATTTCTATTCAATTCGAATTTCAATTCAATTTGAATTCGTTTTCAATTCAATTCATTTCGAAATCGTTTTCAATTCACTTCATTTCGAAATCGTTTTCAATTCATTTTGAATTCGTTTTCAATTCAATTCATTTCGAAATCGTTTTAAATTCAATTCATTTCGAAATCGTTTTCAATTCATTTTGAATTCGTTTTCAATTCACTTTGAATTCGTTTTCAATTCAATTCATTTCGAAATCGTTTTCAATTCATTTTGAATTCGTTTTCAATTCAATTCATTTCGAAATCATTTTAAATTCAATTCATTTCGAAATCGTTTTCAATTCATTTCGAATTCGTTTTCAATTCAATTTATTTCGAAATCGTTTTAAATTCATTTCGAATTCGTTTTCAATTCAATTCATTTCGAAATCGTTTTCAATTCAATTCATTTCGAAATCGTTTTCAATTCACTTCATTTCGAAATTGTTTTCAATTCAATTCATTTCGAAATCATTTTCAATTCATTTCATTTCGAAATCGTTTTCAATTCAATTCATTTCGAAATCGTTTTCAATTCATTTTGAATTCGTTTTCAATTCATTTCGAATTCGTCTTCAATTCAATTTATTTCGAAATCGTTTTCAATTCATTTCATTTCGAAATCGTTTTCAATTCAATTTATTTCAAAATGAATAAAATCGATATAAATATCGTTCACGTCAAAATGGCGTCAAACTAATCAACACGGCTTCATAAATTTCTATTTTCAAATATTCTATTTCAAATATTTCTATCTCAAATATTTCTTTTCAAATATTTCCTTTTTCAAATATTCTATTTTCAAATATTTCTTTTTCAAATATTTCTTTTCGAAACTGGAATGAGGCCCAATCAATTACCATATAAAGTTAATTATATGGATTTTCATACAACACATGTATAATAGCATTAAAAAATAATCAACCATCAACCAAAGTGCACTACACTGTATAAGCATCAAATATAGATATCTAACGCTTATAACAGCCTGTCAATCAATCGATCGACATATTTACTCAATCAGGATGAGTGAACTTCAAATTTCATCCCAACACCCGTGTGGGGTTTCAAACAATCAAACACAGATTTTATTTGTGCAGTTGGGCGATGTGTGAAATTTATCGACCCAATCAATATCAGTCAATTCAGTGTATATACAAACAAATCGGCCGATTTGTTTATAACTATTCATTTATTCACATTCACGTTAAAAAATATATTTTTAACGATAAAACATTTTTTTTCAACCTATGAATTTCTATTCAATTCATTTACACAATAAAATGATATTTTTATTTTCTAACATATTTTAGAAAATTTCGGCGGCATAACGGCACGATACTAGAAACGGGACAAGGCCTAGCCTTATCCCCGGACTAGTGAAGGCCCACGCCATTCACACATCAATCAAATCAATTTCATTTTGCAAACCACAAAATTTGGAGTAAGAGTCTAACCTAGCCTTACTCCTTCGCCTTATAACGGCGCACGTCTAATCCTAACCAATTTATCGATTCGATTTTTCACACCACAAACCACATTCAAACCAATATCGCAATCAATCACCAAACAGCCAAACAAACAAGTCCATGGTCTGTGGACGATTGTGTCGGGTGCTACTAAGCACCGTCTGCATCCTAGTATATATATATAACTAGAAAAAGCATTTTAGAGTGAGAAGTTCTCACCGATAGCTATCCAATCATCTTGACTCTCCTTTGATGGAAATCTTCATTGTTATCGCACTTTCGTCATCTTCGTTGCCCAAGGCCACTATATATATAAAAATCGAATTTTTATTTCAAAGTTCAATATATAAAAATCGAATTTTTATTTCAAAGTTCAATATATAAAAATCGAATTTTTATTTCAAAGTTCAATATATAAAAATCGAATTTTTATTTCAAAGTTCAATATATAAAAATATGATTTTTTACTTTTCTACAAATCCGATCTTTTTAAAGTTTAAACCTTTTGCTTAAACTTAAAATTAAAATCAGTTTTAACCTTTTAAAAAAAACAGTTTTTAATTCTTTTATTCTAAAAATCAGTTTTTAAAGTAAAACAAGAAAATCAGTTTTTAAATTCTTTATATAAAAACCATGTTCTTTTTTTTATTTTTATAGAAACAATGTTCATTTATAATTATAAAAACAATGTATAAACATTTAGATAATTTAAATACATCATTATCTACTTAACACTTTAAATAATTTAAACAAATAAAAATATATATATATATATATATATATATTTAAATAAAAAAAAAAGTCAGAACCTTTCCTAGCCGTCCTCTTATCTCGTCAGCTCCAGGTTTCACAAACCCTCAGTCGATCCCCTCCTCCACAACCGTACGCTCCACGAGACAGTTGACCATCGATCAGGATGTGCCACTCGACATCCCGCCCCAACGCCTACCTCCTTCGTCCACGATGGTGCACTCGGACCCCCCCCCCCCCATAGCGGCGGCAAACGCCTTCGAACGGCAACCGGTTGAGCTCGAAAATGGAGCTGCTTGCTCCACCTTTCCATATCATGCCCGAATCAATCAATAGCCCTCCCTTAGATGTGCAATTTCGCTTTTGATTCATGAATCAATTCGATTTGGTTCGGGAGAAATTAGTGGGAAGGGTTTAACTGGTTTCGTTCGTTTAAAAAGGGATTGGGGGCGCTGAAAATAGATGTTGACCACGGGATCAAGTTTGACCATCTTTCAAGGGTTGAGAAATCCTTTTATAATTTTATTTCTATATTATTCTGTTTCGAAAATATCTTGTTTACAAATCCGAGCCCCAAATCAACCCCAACGACTGTCGCCCCTAGATAATTACCCCTATTCCGAACACAATGGGATATGTTTTGTAACCCAATTCGACCGTTACGATCAGTTCTCTTAAAATTAAAATATAAATCTATATATTCAATTTTAAATGTACATTTCAAATTACCGGGGTCACATACGGACTTTAAAAATTCCAGAAAAATATTTTCTAGCTTCGTATTGACGATACGGTCCTAACAAAACTAGTTTCATCGAATTCTGAGACCATTAGAAAAATGGCCAATTTCCAGTCGACTAAAATCAACTGAAACTGGTCAAACGCGTTTTCCTTTGCCACGCTCAGATTTTGATTCGAAAAATTATGAAATTTGAAACCTAGCAATAACTTAACATCCCGGACCCAACAAAACTGGTTTCATCGAAATCCGAGGTCGTTTGCAAAATGTCCATTTTTAAGGGCCTGAATTCCATAGCGACTATTTCTAATTTTAAACTGGACATATCTTATCATTTCTAAGATGAAATCTCAGTTTGTCAACTTCGTTACTAAGATATAGTTATACAGATTCAAATATTTCTTGTTTCGTTCAATTCTGACTTATATTGAATTCTGTATATTCATTTGAAATTAGAAATCGAATTTTCGAACTACCGCGCCATTTTCAATTCCTTTTATAATTATATATAATTATTATATATTCTAACGACGACGTATATAAATATATACGTTCAAATTATATTCAAAATAAATTTTTCGTCGATATTATTTAAAATAATCTATTTTAAATATTCAAAATTCGCTAAAATCGCCAAAATAAAAATTTCAAACTGGCTCGCATTTTACGGGTTGTTACAATCTCCCCCACTTAAAACTTTTCGTCCCCGAATAGGAACAAAGTCAAAAGTGGTTTGATTATTCTGCTCTACATTCGATCTGCTTCCATTCTCCAACCTTTTAGTTTCTGAGAATTTTCAAAATTTCAAAAATTTGGCTAACACCCTAAATTTCTGAAAAATTTCGCCATAACCTCCCCTACAATGGGAGCATCGGGGAATTTCAAATAGCTTCCCCGGTCCTTCAGATCTCAAAAAGAAAAAGAAAAAGCCAAGCGGCTAGCCAATAGGCTCACAAAATCATCATCACCCAAACAAAACAGGAAATTATGTAGTAAACATGTACCTATTTGTCAGGCAAACAAATTTTATTCTCTGGCTCTAGCCTCCTTGCTATGACCTGTTCAATGATATATATGTATATGCAAACAAATGCGACCAATTTTCAATACAATTCAATATTCGGTTCAATTAGGCTAAATGGCTAAAAAAATAGCAAACAAATAAACAAACAACACAAACATCAATCAATTAGTGAATTTAACGTTTCAAATTCATAATTTTGATACATATACAAAAATCAGATTTTTGATGCCAAATCACAACAATAAATCTATCTATATTAGTTTTGGTTCTCACACCAGTCTAATGGAAATATATAGAAATCACACCTTCGTCACTCGAAAATAAATGCTGATGATGTTTCGAACCACCATCAGAACATTGTCGGGCTACTAGAGTGCGGTTCTATATCTACCCGGTATATTAAAACTTCGAATATACGCGGATCAGACGTATACGCAAAATCTATATATACTGGATTGTCCAAATCAATATAAATAGATAATCAAATACGAATAAGTGATTTAAATTTTCAAAACAAAATTTTGTTTTCATTTTAAAAAAATATACTCTTCACACCCGTTCTAGGATACTACTGATCCTATCTCTAACGAGTCATTCTAATTGGATATTACTAATCCAGTATCTGATGAATCCTTTCATATGGTTCTAATGTGTCTTGTTCTCTGCTTTGTAAACCAAAGCTCTGATACCAACTGTAAAGACCCGCAACTTCCCCGTAAAGGAAAGCGTCGGATAGTTCGAGAACAAGCCACAGCAGAACGCATATAAAAGAATGTTTCATTGTATATTACAACAATGCATCAGATCACAAGAATATACAGAGTATAAAAGAATATTACACAGAAATATCAGAGATTTAAATTACATTTAAATACATAGCAGCGGAAAATAATACAATACACAACTAGAAGAGATATACGGATACAAAGCTTTCCGGATATCGTTCCAGCTGTAAACCAGGATCCTGTGAATATAAATCTGCAAAACCAAAACTACTAGCTGCCCGTGTCAAAATAAGGGCACCCAGAGTTTAGGTTAAAACAATAAACCCCAGGTCAGTCATGGGACTGGTGTGAGAACTAAAACAGTTAATCTTTATTTTAAATCATTAGGTAAATCAAGGGACCACGCCGTATAACACGGAACGGGTTTCCTCCCAAGAATACCAGTGCATAAAACAAACAGCGCAATGCTAAATAAAGAAAAATGAAGCTGTTATAAGACCCAGGTCCCATCACACAATGCAACGCAGCCGAGGATAGGGTTTTCCCTTATAACAGCCAAAGAATGCTTGATACGTTTAAAACAGATTTTTTTGATACTATTATAAGTGCATAGTGTATAAAACAACTTCAGATCATAAGTATCAATCATAGGCGGCATGAACGGCCCATAACACTATGTCGCCATATATAAGTTTACAATCAAAACCGCAAATGTTGTATTGGAAGTTGGGTTATCATTTATGGTATGAACCGAGGCTAGGGGCAAGATCCTCACCGATTCGAGATGCTCTAGCCCGCCCCTCAGGACCCAGACTCAGGTGGGCCCTTGGATCGTCAGGATCGGTCCACCGATGTGGATTAAAATGCCTGAACATGCGTTTCCCCGCCCTTTGGGGCGTAAGCCTGGCCCGTCAGCCGACCAGAAGCATCGGCCGAAACCGATATCACGAGGCGCCTCGCTTTTCAGCAAGTAATAATAAGTAACATCCACATGAGTCAAACTCGTCAGCCAGTTCAGGCACTGACGCCACTCCTAACTAGAAAGAAACGCATGTCCTCCCTGATGTCCGTCTCCCGTTTTTGATTCATACCGGGTGTGATACTCGCGAATCAACGTTACACAAAGCTACGCCACAAAGGCCGTGCTTCGATCATCAACCACAAGACTTTGCTTTTCAACAGAAGCCTTGATCATTTGCATCTTAGCATGCCACACAGGCAATTCACTCCATGCGATTGATATCCATCAATATATAACCCCTGAGCTCGTACGTCTCAGAGAAGGGCGTTAAGAAAGAGAATAAATTCTCCGCCGCCAAACAGATATATATTTAATAGAGATCAATCACACGGACTAAAATCCAATGTCAGACACACAGTCCATTTACAAGTCCGTTCTGGGTTTGAACGAAACCGGAGGCACCTAGTACCCCGCATATCCATCGATCTCCAAGTACGTCTGGACGATCACTAACTGTTTCCATCTTCTTGGGTGTACAGCCCAATCAAGATCATCAGTTATCACCCAAACGACGTGAAGACCTCCGATCTTCGACCATCGTCATCATCTTCGACATATCGTCGTATCAGTTATTCAGAATGGGATAAACCCGGTCTTTCCGAATAACTCGCGTATATTTAAATAAGTGTTACACAAACACAACATACGCCTCATTCCAATTCATCAGTCACTAACCGTAAATTAATCAAGAGAATAATTCCCCAAACATTAACCCCGAAGGCCGAAACCAACATCAGATCAATATCCAGAAAACCATTCTGCTTGGCTAACCGACAGTTAGTTTCTAAATTTCACATTTATAGGGAAAGGTTCCCATTAAATTTATCCAAGATAAATTCCTTGAATTTATTCTTTAATCTATTTTTGAATATTAATTCAAACTAGTCGGGATTAACGAAACTTACCGAAGTAATCATTTGTTTTAATTTCCCCAATCCCAACCTATTCATCCCATGAAGTAAAACTGGTTATACTTCATATCTAACACCACGGTGTTATCGGTAAATTCAATTACCATTTCACGTTCAAATCTAATTAAAGATTTAACTATCGCCTGGAGCAAAACTGGTGATACTCCATTCTCGATCATTTTAATCTAATTAAAGATTCATTAAAACTCCACTTAGTTTTAATCTTCGACTGGGTTAAAGAATCAGTGTCATTTAAAACACGGTTCACGATAAACCCAAAATCACATTCATTAATTATCGGGTTAAAGAACGAGTGTTATTTAAAACACTGTTCACGATAAACCCAAAAATCAATACCAATTCAATTCTAATTAAATATCATTTAATTGGTACACTTCATTAAATCTAAATAAAAAGATTTAATGTTTTCTCAACTGGGTTCAAGAACAGTGTTAGTGAAGACACCACTCACGACAAACCCAAATCACATTCGATATTCAATACAAGGCTCTGAATAGAAAATATATCGGCTTATATTCAATATCGAATTCTACGACTAACAAATGTCGTATTGGAAATAACGATATAAATATATATCTTTCAAATTTCCATAACAACATCCGTATAATCACGAATTCCAACATCGGAATATTCCGAAGACAATTTCGATTCAATTCCACTCCAATGCAATCATTGGAAATTCTGGTTATTTTTAAAACCCTTTTCAAATTCAATTTATTTATTTAAAAATAAATAGAATTATATTTCTAGTTCAAAACTAGTTCATTTCGATAAAAATCTATTTTTATCTTTTCAAATATGGAGTTTTTCATCCCAATTTTTCCCAAATCATTACTATTGATTTTACACAAATTATTACTATTTTTAATAATTTTATCAAGGCCCGTACAGTCGATTTCCATCAACGGCCATCGAACTGCACTTACAGCGACCTTTTTCGAATTTGATTTGGACATAATTCCAAATCCAACCGTTAGATTTCTAATTTCTAATATTCGTTAGAAAGCTCTTTTCGATACGAACCCAACGGTTCCGGTTTTAGGAGAATCCGACGGTCGGATCTCCCGTAATGTCCGTTTGAAATAAATGGTCGAAATTCACGAACTGCCGCGGCGCGGCGCGTTCTATTCAGGCCATTATATTATATATATAATATATATAATATATATTTCGTCGATTCCTATTTAAAACGAATTATATAAATAGTTTTAAATTCGTTTCAAATTCTATTTCAACTTCTATTTCAATTCAAAGCAAAATTGAATTCTTCTTTATAAATTCGTTTTAAAATTCATTTCTATTCAATTCGAATTTCAATTCAATTTGAATTCGTTTTCAATTCAATTCATTTCGAAATCGTTTTCAATTCACTTCATTTCGAAATCATTTTCAATTCATTTTGAATTCGTTTTCAATTCAATTCATTTCGAAATCGTTTTAAATTCAATTCATTTCGAAATCGTTTTCAATTCATTTTGAATTCGTTTTCAATTCACTTTGAATTCGTTTTCAATTCAATTCATTTCGAAATCATTTTCAATTCATTTTGAATTCGTTTTCAATTCAATTCATTTCGAAATCGTTTTAAATTCAATTCATTTCGAAATCGTTTTCAATTCATTTCGAATTCGTTTTCAATTCAATTTATTTCGAAATCGTTTTAAATTCATTTCGAATTCGTTTTCAATTCAATTCATTTCGAAATCGTTTTCAATTCAATTCATTTCGAAATCGTTTTCAATTCACTTCATTTCGAAATCGTTTTCAATTCAATTCATTTCGAAATCGTTTTCAATTCATTTCATTTCGAAATCGTTTTCAATTCAATTCATTTCGAAATCGTTTTCAATTCATTTTGAATTCGTTTTCAATTCATTTCGAATTCGTTTTCAATTCAATTTATTTCGAAATCGTTTTCAATTCATTTCATTTCGAAATCGTTTTCAATTCAATTTATTTCAAAATGAATAAAATCGATATAAATATCGTTCACGTCAAAATGGCGTCAAACTAATCAACACGGCTTCATAAATTTCTATTTTCAAATATTCTATTTCAAATATTTCTATCTCAAATATTTCTTTTCAAATATTTCCTTTTTCAAATATTCTATTTTCAAATATTTCTTTTTCAAATATTTCTTTTCGAAACTGGAATGAGGCCCAATCAATTACCATATAAAGTTAATTATATGGATTTTCATACAACACATGTATAATAGCATTGAAAAATAATCAACCATCAACCAAAGTGCACTACACTGTATAAGCATCAAATATAGATATCTAACGCTTATAACAGCCTGTCAATCAATCGATCGACATATTTACTCAATCAGGATGAGTGAACTTCAAATTTCATCCCAACACCCGTGTGGGGTTTCAAACAATCAAACACAGATTTTATTTGTGCAGTTGGGCGATGTGTGAAATTTATCGACCCAATCAATATCAGTCAAATTAGTGTATATACAAACAAATCGGCCGATTTGTTTATAACTATTCATTTATTCACATTCACGTTAAAAATTATATTTTTAACGATAAAACATTTTTTTTCAACCTATGAATTTCTATTCAATTCATTTACACAATAAAATGATATTTTTATTTTCTAACATATTTTAGAAAATTTCGGCGGCATAACGGCACGATACTAGAAACGGGACAAGGCCTAGCCTTATCCCCGGACTAGTGAAGGCCCACGCCATTCACACATCAATCAAATCAATTTCATTTTGCAAACCACAATATTTGGAGTAAGAGTCTAACCTAGCCTTACTCCTTCGCCTTATAACGGCGCACGTCTAATCCTAACCAATTTATCGATTCGATTTTTCACACCACAAACCACATTCAAACCAATATCGCAATCAATCACCAAACAGCCAAACAAACAAGTCCATGGTCTGTGGACGATTATGTCGGGTGCTACTAAGCACCGTCTGCATCCTAGTATATATATATAACTAGAAAAAGCATTTTAGAGTGAGAAGTTCTCACCGATAGCTATCCAATCATCTTGACTCTCCTTTGATGGAAATCTTCATTGTTATCGCACTTTCGTCATCTTCGTTGCCCAAGGCCACTATATATATAAAAATCGAATTTTTATTTCAAAGTTCAATATATAAAAATCGAATTTTTATTTCAAAGTTCAATATATAAAAATCGAATTTTTATTTCAAAGTTCAATATATAAAAATCGAATTTTTATTTCAAAGTTCAATATATAAAAATCGAATTTTTATTTCAAAGTTCAATATATAAAAATCGAATTTTTATTTCAAAGTTCAATATATAAAAATCGAATTTTTATTTCAAAGTTCAATATATAAAAATCGAATTTTTATTTCAAAGTTCAATATATAAAAATATGATTTTTTACTTTTCTACAAATCCGATCTTTTTAAAGTTTAAACCTTTTGCTTAAACTTAAAATTAAAATCAGTTTTAACCTTTTAAAAAAAACAGTTTTTAATTCTTTTATTCTAAAAATCAGTTTTTAAAGTAAAACAAGAAAATCAGTTTTTAAATTCTTTATATAAAAACCATGTTCTTTTTTTATTTTTATAGAAACAATGTTCATTTATAATTATAAAAACAATGTATAAACATTTAGATAATTTAAATACATCATTATCTACTTAACACTTTAAATAATTTAAACAAATAAAATATATATATATATATATATATAAAATAAAAAAATAAAAAGTCAGAACCTTTCCTAGCCGTCCTCTTATCTCGTCAGCTCCAGGTTTCACAAACCCTCAGTCGATCCCCTCCTCCACAACCGTACGCTCCACGAGACAGTTGACCATCGATCAGGATGTGCCACTCGACATCCCGCCCCAACGCCTACCTCCTTCGTCCACGATGGTGCACTCGGACCCCCCCCCCCCACATAGCGGCGGCAAACGCCTTCGAACGGCAACCGGTTGAGCTCGAAAATGGAGCTGCTTGCTCCACCTTTCCATATCATGCCCGAATCAATCAATAGCCCTCCCTTAGATGTGCAATTTCGCTTTTGATTCATGAATCAATTCGATTTGGTTCGGGAGAAATTAGTGGGAAGGGTTTGACTGGTTTCGTTCGTTTAAAAAGGGATTGGGGGCGCTGAAAATAGATGTTGACCACGGGATCAAGTTTGACCATCTTTCAAGGGTTGAGAAATCCTTTTATAATTTTATTTCTATATTATTATATTTCGAAAATACCTTGTTTACAAATCCGAGCCCCAAATCAACCCCAACGACTGTCGCCCCTAGATAATTACCCCTATTCCGAACACAATGGGATATGTTTCGTAACCCAATTCGACCGTTACGATCAGTTTCTCTTAAAATTAAAATATAAATCTATATATTCAATTTTAAATGTACATTTCAAATTACCGGGGTCACATACGGACTTTAAAAATTCCAGAAAAATATTTTCTAGCTTCGTATTGACGATACGGTCCTAACAAAACTAGTTTCATCGAATTCTGAGACCATTGGAAAAATGGCCAATTTCCAGTCGACTAAAATCAACTGAAACTGGTCAAACGCGTTTTCCTTTGCCACGCTCACATTTTGATTCGAAAAATTATGAAATTTGAAACCTAGCAATAACTTAACATCCCGGACCCAACAAAACTGGTTTCATCGAAATCCGAGGTCGTTTGCAAAATGTCCATTTTTAAGGGCCTGAATTCCATAGCGACTATTTCTAATTTTAAACTGGACATATCTTATCATTTCTAAGATGAAATCTTAGTTTGTCAACTTCGTTACTAAGATATAGTTATACAGATTCAAATATTTCTTGTTTCGTTCAATTCTGACTTATATTGAATTCTGTATATTCATTTGAAATTAGAAATCGAATTTTCGAACTACCGCGCCATTTTCAATTCCTTTTATAATTATATATAATTATTATATATTCTAACGACGACGTATATAAATATATACGTTCAAATTATATTCAAAATAAATTTTTCGTCGATATTATTTAAAATAATCTATTTTAAATATTCAAAATTCGCTAAAATCGCCAAAATAAAAATTTCAAACTGGCTCGCATTTTACGGGTTGTTACAAACACCTAGCACAAAGATAAATTATCACAACATATAGACAATTAAAATAAATCTAATCATATTAGGGGTGAAACTTGCATAAACTACACATGTTAAGGATCAAATGGTGTCAACTTGTTAAATGTCTCAATTTACATGATATGATCATAGCCCAAATCTATACATAAACTTGCATATGGGGTTTTTAGGCAACATAATGATGGTGTGAACTAGCATAGGATATCACATATGTCATAGCATAATTCTAGATGTCATAATAGATGTCTTGGCATATGTTCATAACTTTTCTAATCAATCTAACTTGCATATGTGACTTGTCATTTAGATCAACATAACCCAAACATGATGATTTAATTAATATGAACTAACTAGCATAGATGGTAACATCATGGCCTTTTTAACATGTATGATTCATCACAACTTAGCATAGAAACTTTCAACATACATAACATCATCATAGCATGATTTACAACATATAAGATATCATCATCACATAACATTGGATTTACAATATACATGATAGCAAAAGGGTTTACAACAACATATATGATAATTCACATCATCTACTCATAATCCATTCATAACTCAACCTAATTAAAATGATAATAATCTTGTTAAGATCATCATACTCACAATTTAGAGAAGAAAAGAGAGAGTTTTGCTTTGCTTTAGGGTTGAGAGAATTAGAATTGAATTTGCTTTTCTTCTTTCTTAGTTGGCGGCGGCTCCATTGATTTCCATGGCGATGGTATGACGGTAACTATTCTATTTTAATTAGGTTTAGGGTTAGCATTAGGATGTATTTATAGGTGTAGGAAGTTATTTAGGACCATTAGATTAACCCTGAACCATGAGAACTAATCAAATGCAAAATCTGCATTTGAGCGAATCAGCCCATGGGTTGACAGCCAAACACCCTGGATTAACCCCTAGTCGACCCAGCGGGGCTTGGTCAACCTCAAAAATGGGCCGGTTCGGTTATTCCCCCTCCCAGTTCGCTGTTTTGAACTTTTTCGCATTTTTATTTATTTAATTTTTAATTTATATATATATATATCAATATATATATATATTTCTCTGCGCAACCCATTTCACTTAATTCTTTTCTAAATATTAAATATACTTTAATTTGTGAATTTTAATGTTATAAAATTACGAGGTGTTACATTCTCCCCTCCTTAAAGGATTTCGTCCCCGAAATCTCCAAGTCAAGAAGAATGTATATCCTACCATCTAATCATCCATCTACTCAACCATCAAACACCAGCATCCATTGTCCTTAAAAGACTTCTAATGCTTTAATGTTTATATGCACAGTGTGTGTATATGTCCATATCTAATGCAAAATTAGGCGGTCTACTGATTCAGTCGACCTCCTTAGTGCAATTCATGATAGTACCATGCGTCCAATATGTATGCAAAAGATTCCTAATGATACATATTAATTCTATATGCGTGCACAACCATCCACCCGAATGCAGCAACTATATGATAATACAACCATTATACATCCATTTTACTAAATACATCCATATATATGCAATATGCAATATGAAGTGACTGAGCCGATCTGGTGCCTAATAGTGTGTGTATATGCATCCACGAGCAACCACTAGCAAACACTTGCATCCACTTTGCATCCACCATACATAACATGTCTCAAACACATGTTTCAACCATAGGATTATCCTAACTAAAGGTCAAAGATACTAGCGAGAGGATATACCAAAGATAAGATAAGTACAAGCTAAGCGATAAAGGAGAAATTAAAAGACATACCCTCAAAAAGAAAAGGGTATCGTGAACGCATCTTCTCTTCTGTCTCCCAAGTAGCGTTGCTCTCATCATCTCCCCATTACACTTTGACTAGTCTGACCTCTCGATTCCTCAACCTCTTGATCTCCGACCCAAGAATGCGCGTAGGAGCTCGTCGAATTGTCGCATCACGCTCTATCTCCACCTCTCTAAGAAAGCTCGGCTCTACCACTTCCGCGGTCTCGTGCAAGCACTTCCTCAAATGTGACACATGGAATACGTCGTGTACACCACTAAGTCTCTCGGGCAACTCCACTCTATACGCCATCCGTCCAATCTTCTCCTTAATAGGAAACGGCCCTACAAACCTTGGTGCTAATTTTCCAACGGACCCAAAGCGAACAACGTTTTGTAATGGAGACACTTTGACAAAGACCACGTCCCCAACTTCAAACTCGAGATCTGTCCTCCTCTTATCCGCATAAGATTTCTGCCTATCCTGTGTTGTTTTCATCCTCCTTCGAATCAAGTCGATCTTCTCCGAAGTCTCCCTAATCATATCGGGCCCAAGTAAGATCTTATCCATAGATTCCCACCAACATGTAGGTGAACGACAAGGTCGTACATAAAGAGCTTCGAATGGTGCCATACCAATGCTGGACTGAAAGCTGTTATTATATGCGAACTCCACCAATGGAAGATGCTCTTCCCACGTACCCCCAAAGTCTAGGATACATATCCTCAACAGATCCTCTAGAATGCGATTCACCCTCTCGGTCTGGCCGTCCGTCTGAGGATGATATGCGGTGCCCAAACATAACTGAGTCCCTACCGCCTCTTGTAAGCTTCTCCAAAATTCGCTAGTGAAAATAGGATCACGGTCGCTCACTATGCTAGAAGGAACACCGTGCAAACGAACTATTTCTTGGACATATACAGAAGCTAACCATAGAGCAGTCCTCTTACTCTTTACGGGAATGAAATGGGCGCTTTTAGTAAGTCTATCTACTATAACCCAAATTCCCGTATTACCCTTCCTTGATCGCGGTAATCCATCCACAAAATCCATCGAGACACTCTCCCACTTCCATAGTGGAACCTCCAATGGGTGAAGCAACTCACCGGGTTTCTTTTGCTCCGCTTTTACTTGTTGGCACACCAAGCATCTAGTGACATACTCGGCCACATCTTTCTTCATGCCGGCCCAAAAGTAAACTCTCTTCATGTCTTTGTACATCTTGTCCCCATAGGGATGAATGGTCATCTTCGAATGATGTGCTTCGTCAAGAATAGTCTTCCTTAGGTCATCGTCTTTTGATACACAAAGTCTACCGTCCCTACGTAACCAACCCTTATCTTCTAGGGTATACCTACGGAGATGGCTTGATGACTCCCCTCCTTTGAGTTTTTCTACTAACTCAACCAACTACGAGTCGTCCCGCTATGCCTCGCCAATCCGTCCCAAAACCGTAGGTCTGGCCTCCAAGGATGCTAGCAAACCGGGTACGAAGTCAACGGAAGGTCTAAAGTCAAACATCGAAATGAATTCTAAACTTCGCCGCTCAACAAACAAAGGACTTAAGGTTAATCTTTTTCTACTTAAGGCGTCTTCCACCACGTTACCCTTGCCAGGGGTATAGGCTATTTCGAAGTCGTAGGACGCTAAGAACTCCATCCACCTTTGCTGCCTTAAGTTCAAGTCCTTTCGAGAGAATAGGTATTTTGAAGACTTGTGGTCAGTGAATAATTCAAATTTCTCGCCAAGAACATAATGACGCCAAGACTTAAGCGCGAAAACAATAGCGGCCAATTCTAGGTCATGTGTAGGATAATTTTTCTCATGCGCTCTCAACTGCCTTCCACCATAGGCTATTACCCTACCCTCTTGCAATAAGACTGCGCCTAGTCTTGTCCCACAAGCATCATTATAAACGGTAAACGGCTTACTCCCGTCTGGCAATACTAAGACTGGGGCTGAAGTCAAAGCTCTCTTCAAACGTTGGAACGCATCATCACAATCTATGTCCCATGTGAAAACTAGGTTCTTCTTCGTCAAGCGTGTCAATGGAGCTGATATCTTTGCGAAGTCTTTGATAAACTTCCTATAGTAGCCAGCCAACCCCAAGAAACTTCTCACTTCGGTAGCATTTTTAGGGACCTTCCAATCTTGGATGGCCACCACCTTCGCGGGATCCACGGCTATCCCTTCTTTGGAAACCACGTGCCCCAAGAACCGTACTTCCTTCCTCCAGAAGTGACACTTAGAAAATTTAGCCTCAAGGCTATGCGCTCGTAGGGTCTCCAACACTTCCCTAAGATGTAGGGCATGCTCTTCTTCATCCTTAGAAAAAATCAAGAAGTCATCTACAAAGACTACCACGAATTTGTTAAGGTACTCCCTAAACACCCTACTCATCAAATCAACAAAATATGCTGGGGCGTTTGTCAAACCGAAGGGCATCACTAGCCATTCATAGAAACCGTCCGGAGTCCTAAAGGCAGTCTTGTCTATGCTATCCTCAGCCACTCTCAACTGATGGAACCCAGTGGCTAAGTCCAACTGCGAAAACACTGAGGCGCCAACTAACTGATCGAAGAGATCGTTAATCCTCGGCAGTGGGTGTCTGTTCTTCTTAGTAAGTTTATTAAGTTCTCTATAGTCCACACACAGTCTAAGGGACCCATCCGCCTTCGTGGAAAATACTACTGGAGCACCTCACTCCGATATACTTCGTCTTATGAACCCCTTCTCAAGCAACTCCTTCACTTGCTTATCGAGTTCCCTCCTTTCACGTGGAGCCATGTGGCGTACTGGCAAAGATACTGGTTTCGCATTATCCACAAGATATATTCGAAAATCTATCTCCCGCTTCGGAGGTAAGCCCTTCACCTCCTCAAACACCTCCGAATATTCTCGGACCACACTAACAGATCGTAGATTTTCCTCAGACGCGTCAAGCGATTCTAGATAACTTAGCATAACCGAATTTATGGGATTACAAAAGATTTCGAGAGTGTTGCCAAGGCGAGTCACGAGCCTAACTACTCTCCTTTCACAATCAAGAACGGCCCCATTTCTGGATAACCAATCCATTCCTAAAATTAGCCCATAGCCCGTGAAGCCCAACACATAAGCATCACATCTAAATTCAACGCTAAGTATGGAAATTTTCAAATCCAAACACATCATGGACAAATAAGCTGAGCCCCCAATTGGATTCAAAACAACTAAGGGATCCTCTACTAAACTGGTGTTTAATTGCAGTGATTCAACTAATGATGTAGAGATAAACGAATGTGATGCGCCCGAGTCGAATAAGGTACGGACATGATGATCAAACAGAAAAACTAAGCTTTCAACAGAAATGGTTCTACCTCGTTCTTGCAGCGGTGGGGCCGCGAGAGCCTGAACTTGTCCCCTAGCTTGCCCTGGTGCCATAAGAGCCTGCACCTGTCCTCCCGAGGTAGCTCCTGCCCTCTGCCCCTTCTTTGGGCAGTCCTTCACTAAATGTCCCGCATCGCCACAATGAAAACAGCAGTCTTCTTTTTCTTTCGGCAGTCCTTGCTTAGATGGCCTGGGGTCCCACAGTTAAAACATTTCTTCTTTCCCTTGCCATTATTGTCTTTACCACCCTTCTTTGTTTGCTGTTGTGGTTTCTTCTGATCCCCCTTCTTCTCGGGTGCCTTATCAGCTTTAGCGCTTTTCTCCTCATGCATAAGCGCCATTTCTACTAACTTCTCAAAGGTGGCCCCCATCGAGATGTGGGTCATAGCCAACCCTTGTAATGGTTTATTCAAGCCATTCACGAACCTTAGAGCCTTCTTCTCCGGCGTGTTTACTAAGTCCAAGCCAAACCTTGCTAATTGATTAAATTTATTGACATATTCTTTCACTGATGAGCTTCCTTGCTTCAATGTCAAGAACCTTTCCATATATAGATTTTCTTCCGCCCTTGAGAGAAACTTCGCCTCGAACCTACGTCTGAAATCCTCCCAAGAGTCAACAGGACGCTCCCCATTAGTGACCTCCCACCAAAACGAGGCCTCTCCCTTCATCAACCAAGCTGCTAAACGAACTCTCCTCCCTTCTTCTACTTCAAAGATTTCTAGCAATTCTTCCACCTCCTTAAGCCAATCTCTAGCTTCCACAAACGTTTCTGACCCTTGAAATGGTTTTCCACCCATAGCCTTGAATTCCTTGCACGTCTTTGCAAAAGTATCTACGCGATGAGGAGGAGGAGGAACGGGTGCAACTGGTGGTGGAGGAACATTGGCTGGACCTGCAGCGGCCATAGCCTCCAATAGCCTCCTATACCATCGTGGTATCGTTACACCATCGGGTAGATTAAGATCTTCAGCCATGCTGAAACGAAAAAGGAAAGATTCAAAATGGAGAATTCGAAAGATAAAGATATGTGGCTATTGGGGATTATGTTTTTCTTAAAAACTTTTCTCTTTAAATTTCTCATTAAAACATGTTTTTGAAAACACTTCTTCCAAAATAACTATTTTTCTAAAGTATTTTTATCTGTTCTGGTAACCTTAAGCTCTGATACCACGTGTAACACCCCACGTCCATTAATGTCACTCACAAAGGGAATGCATTAACTTCCATGGAGGTTATAAGTGAATATAGAACAGAAAAATTACAACAAGACAGATAATAAATAGTACTTGGAAATCTAAAACTTCATTTTATTGCAGCGGAAATTAAACATGTTTGTTACATCATAAAACCATTGATCATAACCAAGTACAATATCCATCTTCATAAAAACAAAATACATAATCCCATTACATAAATAGCCATTAAAAAGATAACAAGCTGGACTTTACTTCAACGGTCCAAGCTTTCCAAAGAGAGATGAAGCAATTCAATCAAACTCCACTAAAGTTGGGCCCAACCTGAGGACCTGGAGGGGGAAAAAGGATAGAAATAGAGGGGGTCAGACATAAAGTCTGGCGAGTATGATAATTCTAACAATACTATTATCAAAATAACTAGACTAAGGCATAAGCTGGAAGACAAGTAAATGTCTATGAACTCTTAGGAAAATAAAGATAACGTTAAAGATAACGGTAAAGGCACACCTAATTACTAACGAATGATTACTACACTGCACCGCACATTACTACACTGCACCACACCAGTCACCCTATTGTTTGATCCCACTTGCTTCACACAGAAACTTTATAAATAGCCTTACGTACCCCTAGTTGACTACATAGGTGTCGTCTGCCCCTATCTCCACTAGGTGTACCCCACTACCCACTTTCGATCGGCTCCCTACTCGTAGATACCCGTGTTGGCCCCACAGTGGGGTGTATCACTCCCCTAAAGTGGAAAACCGATACAACTTGAGAATGCACGGCTTATACCTACACGATGCAATAACGTCTTACCTACCAGCCCGGGTCCACACACGCATATGAAACCCGTTGGACTTGCGTTGCCACCGCTCCCCGTTTTGGCCTCTTACAGTCGAACCCAGCATGCGTGTCCCGTCCTCGACTTGGGTCGAGCCCACAACGATACGTTTGGGATACCGGTCGAAATGGGCCCCCACAAGCTACCCACCTAAGCTTGTCACTAGTATATCCCACTTAACCCTCTTAGTCATGTTCATTTACATGTGTGTTTGGTTAAGTCTTACTAATCGTATTTCACATGCCACTAAGGGCACCCCCTAGATTCCTCATGCCACCCAAGGCACCTACTTAACCCCCATGTCCCACCTTACATGTTTATCTGGTTAAGTATTTCTTAATTCATTCAGGCCATAACCTCATAAAGACCTCTCACATTAGACTGACATTTATGGCAGCTGGATTTGCCGGGCGGTTCCGGGCAGTCTTACACCATAAAAGAGTTTAACCTCGTGTCTTTACAACCGTTATGCTTTAGTTTAGGCCTAGGACCTCTCACATTGGGCTAACATTTGTGACCACTGGATTTGCCGGGCGGGTCCGGGCAGGTTTACGTCACAAACGAGTCCAACCTCGTGTCCTAAGCATTGATTAACACTTAAAATCTTTTACCCCAGTTTTAATATTTCCCTATTCAAATTATTAATTAAGTTAACTTTTAATGATGTCCATAATTGACTCAATTATGGCCATCCACTTATGGCTTGCAAAATCATATCAATTGCACCCCAACTTTTTAATATTAAATCCTTAATATTACCCCTACCCCACAATTATACGTTCGCTTATTCAACGCATAATATAGGCTAGACTTGTATAGTCTAACACCTAGCACAAAGATAAATTATCACAACATATAGACAATTAAAATAAATCTAATCATATTAGGGGTGAAACTTGCATAAACTACACATGTTAAGGATCAAAAGGTGTCAACTTGTTAAATGTCTCAATTCACATGATATGATCATAGCCCAAATCTATACATAAACTTGCATATGGGGTTTTTAGGCAACATAAGGATGGTGTGAACTAGCATAGGATATCACATATGTCATAGCATAATTCTAGATGTCATAATAGATGTCTTGGCATATGTTCATAACTTTTCTAATCAGTCTAACTTGCATATGTGACTTGTTATATAGATCAACATAACCCAAACATGATGATTTAATTAATATGAACTAACTAGCATAGATGGTAACATCATGGCCTTTTTAACATGTATGATTCATCACAACTTAGCATAGAAACTTTCAACATACATAACATCATCATAGCATGATTTACAACATATAAGATATCATCATCACATAACATTGGATTTACAATATACATGATAGCAAAAGGGGTTTACAACAACATATATGATAATTCACATCATCTACTCATAATCCATTCATAACTCAACCTAATTAAAATGATAATAATCTTGTTAAGATCATCATACTCACAATTTAGAGAAGAAAAGAGAGAGTTTTGCTTTGCTTTAGGGTTGAGAGAATTAGAATTGAATTTGCTTTTCTTCTTTCTTAGTTGGCGGCGACTCCATTGATTTCCATGGCGATGGTATGACGGTAACTATTCTATTTTAATTAGGTTTAGGGTTAGCATTAGGATGTATTTATAGGTGTAGGAAGTTATTTAGGACCATTAGATTAACCCTGAACCATGAGAACCAATCAAATGCCAAATCTTCATTTGAGCGAATCGGGCCACGGGTTGACAGCCAAACACCCTGGATTAACCCCTAGTCGACCCAGCGGGGCTTGGGTCGACCTCAAAAATGGGCCGGTTCGGTTATTCCCCCTCCCAATTCGCTGTTTTGAACTTTTTCGCATATTTATTTATTTAATTTTTAATTTATATATATATATATATATATATATCAATATACATATTTCTCTGTGCAACCCATTTCACTTAATTCTTTTCTAAAAATTAAGTATACTTTAATTTGTGAATTTTAATGTTATAAAATTACGGGGTGTTACACTATCCCTAACTGATCCGACGAACGGGAAGGTTAATTCAAATTTAATTTGAAATTATTTGAATTTTGAAAATAATTTAGAACTTTATTCAATACTAAAAAAAGTAATTTAAGATTACTTTTGAGAATCACTTTCTTGATTATATTTTTTCGATGGGGTGCGGTATAAGACAATAGATCTTGGGTAATGCACTATTACTCTATGTTGGTATCGAGCCGAGTAGAGTACATCCTATTTGATAATGGGATGCCGACCGCAATGGGATAATATATTCTAACATCTAACCAAGTTGAGGATGTGGTTCAGATTTATAACTATAAATTGGATAAATTATGAGTTTTGATGAAAGGAAGTTTTCATAAATTTGTTTGATTTAGCATTTCGAAGTCTTCCTTGATTTTTGTTTTAAAACTTGGATTGATGAAACCTTCGAAGTAAAGAGTCATGATGAAACTATAATACAACCCATTAAGAAATGGTGTGAAAACTAAGCTTAAATAGCTATCTCACTGGGTCTATTTTGCTCATGATGCTACACTTAAAACTTTTCAGGTTTAGATGGTTAGTTGGATGCTTTGAAGTGAAGACTTACATTATGTAGATTATCTCGTTATGTATTCCTATGTTTAATTATTAGAGTCGTGAACCTTTGTAACCATATTTTATGATGGAATGATTGTATAATAGCTCTTCCGTTTAAAATCATGTACTAAGAATGATTTTATGTTCCGACAAGTTCATGTTAAGTTGTGATATTGTTCTATTATAACCATTTTATATGTAGCATCACCGCTTCTGAATAAATATATCAGAGTGGGGGTGTTACAATTGAGGTTGGGGTGTAGAAGACCAAACAATCCCTGGAGCGTTTTCCAGACAACCCAGAAACACAAATTTGGCATGACAATTTCTATTAGCAGAAAGCTTGAGAAGATGAGCTTAAGAAGTCGTGCAATAATTTGGATAAACAAGTCAAAGCTAGGATACCCAAATTATTGAGTTATCATGAAAAGTAGAAGCCTTGCTATTCCTTCTTCAAAATCTTTAAAAAGAATATGATTTGATAGAGAGATTGTGAAGCTTCACTTGAAGATTCTAGATCTTGAGGTGGAGTTAGCAAAAGCTTAGGCTCATTGCTAGTCCTTAGAAATCGCCTCAAGAGGAGAGGAAATTGATTGTGGTGACCAAGAAAAATATTAAGCAATTGACAATCCTTTAAAGAGTTTGGATGAACTGCATCTTAGCAAATTGTGCCATGTTCTTGTTTGAATGCATGAGTTATGCCAGTAATAAATGGACCGTCAATGTATTGAATACATTAATTAATATGATGTCTAGGCTCTAGAGCATGAAAGGAATGAATATATCTTTGAACATCAAGTGGCGTAGAAGTTAAACTCTTGAAAGGGCCCGAAAGGTTTGGTACATGCTCTTACCCAAGCAATATAAATTTAGAGTATGACTATTTATGATGTAGATACCATTAGAGATAAGGGTAGGAGATTAAAGATAATTTTGAATGAAGTCATTCGTCATATCACATATTTTATGTAAAAACCCGCAACTTCCCCGTAAAGGAAAGCGTCGGATAGTTCGAGAACAAACCACAACAGAACGCATACAGAAGAACATTTCACTATATATAACAACAGTGCATCAGATTACAAGAATATACAGAGTATAAATGAATATTACACAGAAATATCAGAGATTTAAATTACATTTAAATACATAGCAGCGGAAAATAATACAATACACAACTAGAATGAGATATACGGATACAAAGCTTTCCGGATATCGTTCCAGCTGTAAACCAGGATCCTGTGAATATAAATCTGCAAAACCGAAACTACTAGCTGCCCGTGTCAAAATAAGGGCACCCAGAGTTTAGGTTAAAACAATAAACTCCAGGTCAGTCATGTGACTGGTGTGAGAACTAAAACAGTTATTAATCTTTATTTTTAAATCATTAGGTAAATCAAGGGACCACGCCGTATAACACGGAACGGGTTTCCTCCCAAGAATACCAGTGCATAAAACAACAGCGCAATGCTAAGTAAAGAAGATGAAGCTGTTATAAGACCCAGGTCCTATCACACAATGCAACGCAAGCCGGGGGATAGGGTTTTCCCTTATAACAGCCAAAGAATGCTTGATACGTTTAAAACAAATCATTTGATACTATTATAAGTGCATAGTATATAAAACACTTCAAATCATAAGTATCAATCATAGGCGGCATGAGCGCCCCATCCCACTATGTCGCCATATATAGGATATACAATCAAAACCGCAAAGTCTCGTATTTGGAAATTGGATTTCCATCTATGAACCGAGGCAAAAGATAGTCCTCACCGACTTCGTGACTCTCTAGCCCGAGCCACAGGGTCAGAGCGCATCGACCCTTGGAGCGACAGGGCCGGTCCACCGATGTGGATTAAACTTAAACCCTGAACACTACGTTTCCCCACCCTATGGGGTGTAAGTCTGGTCCGTCAGCCGACCAGAAGCATCGGCCGAAACCGATATAACCGAGGCGCCTCGCAACAGCAACAACCACATAAGTCAAACTCGTCAGGGCGTGTAAAACCACTGACGCCACTTCTAACTAGAAAGAAACGCATGCCCTCCCTGAGGTCCGTCTCCCGTTTTTGATTCATACCGGGTGTGAAACTCGCGAATCAAACGTTACACGAAGCTACGCCACAAAGGCCGTGCTTCGATCATCAACCACAAGACTTTGCTTTTCAACAGAAGCCTTGATCATTTGCATCTTAGCATGCCACACAGGCAAACCATCCTATGCAACCGATATCAGTCACACAGAATGAAATCCGATGTCAGACACACAGTCCATTTACAAGTCCGTTCTGGGTCTGAACGAAACCGGAGGCACCTAGTACCCCGCATATCCATCGATCTCCAAGTACGTCTGGACGATCACTAACTGTTTCCATCTTCTTGGGTGTACAGCCCAATCAAGATCATCAGTTATCACCCAAACGACGTGAAGACCTCCGGTCTTCGACCATCGTCTTCATCTTCGACTTATCGTCGTATCAGTTATTCAGAATGGGATAAACCCGGTCTTTCCGAATAACTCGCGTATATTTAAATAAGTGTTACACAAACACAACATACGCCTCATTCCAATTCATTAGTCACTAACCGTAAATTAATCAAGAGAATAATTCCCCAAATATTAACCCCGAAGGCCGAAACCAACATCAGATCAATATCTAGAAAACCATTCTGTTTGGCTAACCGACAGTTAGTTTCTAAATTTCACGTTCAAATCTAATTAAAGATTTAACTATCGCCTGGAGCAAAACTGGTGATACTCCATTCTCGATCTTTTCAATCTAATTAAAGATTCATTAAAACTCCACTTAGTTTTAATCGTTAACTGGGTTAAAGAATCAGTGTCATCTAAAAACACGGTTCGCGATAAACCCAAAGTCACATTCCATTAATTATCGGGTTAAAGAACGAGTGTTATTTAGAAACACTGTTCACGATAAACCCAAAAATCAATATCAATTCAATTCCAATTAAATATTATTTAATTGGTACACTTCATTAAATCTAAATAAAAAGATTTAATCTTTTCTCAACTGGGTTCAAGAACAGTGTTAGTGAAGACACCATTCACGACAAACCCAAATCTCATTCGATAATTATCGGGCTAAAGAACAAGTGTTATTTAAAACACTGTTCACGATAAACCCAAAAATCAATATCAATTCAATTCCAATTAAATATCATTTAATTGGTACACTTCATTAAATCTAAATAAAAAGATTTAATCTTTTCTCAACTGGGTTCAAGAACAGTGTTAGTGAAGACACCATTCACGACAAACCCAAATCACATTTGATATTCAATACAAGGCTCTGAATAGAAAATATCCCGGCTTATATTCAATATCAAATCCTACGATTAACAAATGTCGTATTGGAAATAACGATATAAATATATATCTTTCAAATTTCCATAACAACACCTGTATAATCACGAATTCCAACATCGAAATATTCCGAAGACAATTTCGATTCAAATCCACTCCAATGCAATCATTGGAAATTTTGGTTATTTTTAAAACCCTTTTCAAATTCAATTTATTTATTCAAAAATAAATAGGATTATAATTCTAGTTCAAAACTAGTTCATTTCGATAAAAATCTATTTTTATCTTTTCAAATATGGAGTTTTTCATCCTAATTCTTTCTAAATCATTTCTTATGATTTTACATAAATTATTACTATTTTTAATAATTTTATCAAGGCCCGTACAGCCGATTTCCATCAATGGCCATCGAACTGCACTTACAGCGACCTTTTTCGAATTTGATTTGGACGTATCTCCAAATCCAACCGTTAGATTTCAAATTTCTAATATTCGTTAGAAAGCTCTTTTCGATACGAACCCAACGGTTCCGGTTTTAGGAGAATCCGACGGTCGGATCTCCCGTAATGTCCGTTTGAAATAAATGGTCGAAATTCGCGAACTGCCGCGGCGCGGCGCGTTCTATTCAGGCCCTTATATTATATATATAATATATATAATATATATTTCGTCGATTTTTATTTAAAACGAATTATATAAATAGTTTTGAATTCGTTTCAAAAATCCATTTCAACTTCCATTTCAATTCAAAGCAAAATTGAATTCTTCTTTATAGATTCGTTTCAAAACTCACTTCTATTCAATTCAAATTTCAATTCAATTTGAATTCATTTCAATTCACTTTCAATTCGATTCCAATTCGTTTTCAATTCAATTCATTTCGAAATCGTTTTCAATTCAATTCATTTCGAAATCGTTTTCAATTCAATTCATTTCGAAACCGTTTTCAATTCAATTCATTTCGAAATCGTTTTCAATTCAATTCATTTCGAAATCGTTTTCAATTCAATTCATTTCGAAATCGTTTTCAATTCAATTCATTTCGAAATCGTTTTCAATTCAATTCATTTCGAAATCGTTTTCAATTCAATTCATTTCGAAATCGTTTTCAATTCAATTCATTTCGAAATCGTTTTCAATTCAATTCATTTCGAAATCGTTTTCAATTCAATTCATTTCGAAATCGTTTTCAATTCAATTCATTTCGAAATCGTTTTCAATTCAATTCATTTCGAAATCGTTTTCAATTCAATTCATTTCGAAATCGTTTTCAATTCAATTCATTTCGAAATCGTTTTCAATTCAATTCATTTCGAAATCGTTTTCTAAAATCGATATAAATATCGTTCACGTCAAAATGGCGTCAATCTAATCAACACGGCTTCATATATTCCTTTATTTTCAAATATTCTATTTCGAATATTTCTTTTTCAAATATTTCTTTTTCAAAGCTGGAATGAGGCCCAATCAATTACCATATAAAATTAATTATATGGATTTTCATACAACACATGTATATAACAGCATTGAAAATAATCAACCATCAACCAAAGTGCACTACACTGTATAAGCATCAAATATAGATATTCAACGCTTATAACAGCCTGTCAATCAATCGATCGACATATTTAATCAATCAGGATGAGTGAACTTCAAATTTCATCCTAACACCCGTGTGGGGTTTCAAACAATCAAACACATATTTTATTTGTGCAGTTAGGCGATGTGTAAAATTTATCGACCCAATCAACGTCATTCAAATAGGTGTACATAAACAAACCGTCTGGTTTGTAAATGAATATTTATTTATTCACATTCACGTTAAAAATTATATTTTTAACGATAAAACATTTTATTCCAACATATGAATTTCAATTTAGTTCATTCTTTAAATAAAATGATATTTTTATTTTTCTAACTTATTTTAGAAAATTTCGGCGGCATAACGGCACGATACTAGAAACGGGACAAGGCCTAGCCTTATCCCCGGTCTAGTGAAGGCCCACGCCATTCACACATCAATCAAATTCACTTTCGTTATGCAAACCACAAAATTTGGAGTAAGGGTCTAACCTAGCCTTACTCCTTCGCCTTATAACGGCGCACGTCTAATCCTAACCAATTTATCGATTCGATTTTTTTTTTTCCACACCACAAACCACATTCAAACCAATATCACAATCAATCACCAAACAGTCAAACAAACAAGTCCATGGTCTGTGGACGGGTGTCGGGTGCTACTAAGCACCGTCTGCATCCTAGTATATATATAACTAGAAAAATAAATTGAAAGGTGAGAAATTCTCACATATAGCTATCCTAGCTCCACGGCACTTCATTTGCAGAAGTCTTCGTCGTTTCGCCCTTTTTGTTGCTTTCGTTGTCCGCTTTCACTACATATGTAAAAATCGAATTTTACTTCGTTATTCAATATATAAAAATCGAATTTTTATTTCGATGTTCAATATATAAAAATTCTATTATTCTATCGAAGTTCAATATATAAAAATTCTATTTTTCTATCGAAGTTCAATATATAAAATTCTATATTTTTATGTCGAAGTTCAATATATAAAAACCATATTTTTATGTCGAAGTTCAATATATAAAAATTGAATTTTTATTTCAAAGTTCAGTATATAAAAATCGAATTTTTATTTCACTTTAAACAAAATCAGTTTTTAAACATTAATTAAAATCAGTTTTTAAACAAAATGAAATTCAGATTTTAAACAAAATAAAATTCAGATTTCAACCTAAATAAAATTCAGATTTCAACCTAAACAAAATAAAATCAATTTTACTGTAATATAAAATAAGAATATAAAAAATCAGTTTTCTTTATTTTTCAAAATTCAGTTTTTACAACTTTAAAAATCAGGTTTCAAAATTCTTTTAAAAGGAATCAGTTTTATTTATTCCTTTTCAAATCAGTTTTTAACTTTGATAAAAAAAATCAGTTTTTAACTTTGATAAAAAAAATCAGTTTTTAACTTTGATAAAAAAAATCAGTTTTTAACTTTGATAAAAAAAATCAGTTTTTAACTTTGATAAAAAAAATCAGTTTTTAACTTTGATAAAAAAAATCAGTTTTTAACTTTGATAAAAAAAATCAGTTTTTAACTTTGATAAAAAAAATCAGTTTTTAACTTTGATAAAAAAAATCAGTTTTTAACTTTTGAAGTCAATTTTTATCACCTAACAAAATCAGTGTTTATTAACTAAAGAAATCAGTTTTTAAAGCTAATAAAAATCAGTGTTTATTAACTAAAGAAATCAGTTTTTAAAGCTAATAAAAATCAGTACAAGAACTCACCGGGTTATCGAAGAAAAAGAGGGGGTTTCATCATCGTCCCTGGGGACTGGAGGGGGTGGCGCGTCTTCTGGCGGCTGCGTGAGGGTTTTGAGGGGGTTCGGGTATGTGGAGGTGGGTGGTCTGAGGGGAGTACGGGGGGGGGGGGAAGAAAGGAGAGAGGAGAGAGAGCGTCGGAGATGGGGTCGAAGATGGAGGCGCGATAGGGAGAGGCGGCGGCCAGGCCTGGCGGCGATGGCGCCTCCGTCGCCATTTCGATTTCGTTCGGTTTTTTTTTTTTTTTTTTTCTCTTTTCTGTTTGAAATGATTTTAGTCGGGGGGGGGCCTGGTAGTTAAGGGGAGAAGATATTTTTTTTTTTTTTTTTTTTTTTTTTTATTATTTAATTATTAAAAGGTTGACTTTTTCATACGACCTCTAAACGAGGTCCACCGCCTGTCGTCCATAGCGTTTAACCCCCATTCCGAACACAATGGGATATGTATCGCTGGCTGATTCGATCGTTTGAATCAGTTTCCGTTGAATTTACATTTAAATCACTATATTGAATTTTAAACGTATATTTCAAATTACAGGGGTCACATACTAACTAGAAAAATTCCAGAAAAATATTTTCTAGCTTCGTATTGACGATACGGTCCTAACAAAACTAGTTTCATCGAATTCTGAGACCGTTTGAAATATGGCCATTTTCCAGTCGATTAAAATCAACTAAAACTGGTCAAACGCGTTTTCCTTTGCCACGCTCACATATTGATTCGAAAAATTATGAAATTTGAAACCTAGCAATAACTTAACATCACGGACCCAACAAAACTGGTTTCGTCGAAATCCGAGGTCGTTTGCAAAATTGCTATTTTTAAGGGCCTTATATTATATTAAAATATATATAAATTCCACAGCGACTATTTCTAAATTTCAACTGGACATATCTCATCATTTATAAAGTGAAATCTCAGTTTCTCAACTTCGTTGGAAAGATATTCACTATTAGATTCCATTATTTTTGGTTTCACTGAAATCCGGATTGTTTTGCACCCGGTACATTCAATTGAAGTTTGAAATCGAATTATCGAACTACCGCGCCATTTTCAATTCTATTTATAATTATATATAATTATTATATATTCTAACGACGACGTATATAATATATACGTTCGAATTCTATTCAAAATAAATTTCTCGTCGATTATATTTAAAATAATCTATTTTAAATATTCAAAATCCGCTATAATTGCCAAAATAAAATTTTCAAACTGGCTCGCATTTTACGGGTTGTTACAATCTCCCCCACTTAAAACTTTTCGTCCCCGAAAAGGAACAAAGTCGAAAGTGGTTTGATAAATCAACTCTACGATCGATCAGGCTTCCATTCTCCAACTCTTTAGTTTCTGAGAATTTTCAAAACTTCAAAAATTTGGCTAACACCCTAAATTTTTGAAAAATTTCGCCATAACCTCCCCTGCAATGGGAGCATCGGGGAATTTCAAATAGCTTCCCCGGTCCTTCAGATCTCAAAAAGAAAAAGAAAAAGCCAAGCGGCTAGCCAATAGGCTCACAAAATCATCATCACCCAAACAAAACAGGAAATTATGTAGTAAACATGTACCTATTTGTCGGGCAAACAAATTTTATTCTCTGGCTCTAGCCTCCTTGCTATGACCTGTTCAATGTAAGTATATGTATATGCAAGCAAATGCAACCAATTTTCAATACGATTCAATTATTTGTTTACTTAGGCATAAATGGTTAAAATTAGCAAACAATTAAACAAGCAACTCAAACATCAATCAATTAGTGGATTAGAATTTCAAATTCATAATTTTGATACATATACAAAAATCGGATTTTTGATGCCAAATCACAACAAATAAATCTAGCTATATAAGTTTTGGTTCTCACACCAGTCTAATGGAAATATATAGAAAATCACATCTTCGAAACTCGAATACCAATTCTGATGATGTCTAGACTATCATCAGAATCGTCTCCGGGCGACTAGAGTGTGGCTCTATATCTATCCAGTATATTAAAACTTCAAATACACGTGGATCAGACGCATACGCAAAGTCTATATATACTGGACTGTCCAAATTCAATATAAATAGATAATCAGATACGAATAATTGATTTAAATTTTCAAAACAAAAATTGTTTTCATTTGAAAAATATACTCTTCACACTCGTTCTAGGATACTACTGATCCTATCTCTAACGAGTCATTCCCATTGGATATTTCTAATCCAATATCTGATGAATTCTTTCGTATGGTTCTAATGTGTCTTGTTCTCTGCTTTGTAAACCAAAGCTCTGATACCAAATGTAAAAACCCGCAACTTCCCCGTAAAGGAAAGCGTCGGATAGTTCGAGAACAAACCACAACAGAACGCATACAGAAGAACATTTCACTATATATAACAACAGTGCATCAGATTACAAGAATATACAGAGTATAAATGAATATTACACAGAAATATCAGAGATTTAAATTACATTTAAATACATAGCAGCGGAAAATAATACAATACACAACTAGAATGAGATATACGGATACAAAGCTTTCCGGATATCGTTCCAGCTGTAAACCAGGATCCTGTGAATATAAATCTGCAAAACCGAAACTACTAGCTGCCCGTGTCAAAATAAGGGCACCCAGAGTTTAGGTTAAAACAATAAACTCCAGGTCAGTCATGTGACTGGTGTGAGAACTAAAACAGTTATTAATCTTTATTTTTAAATCATTAGGTAAATCAAGGGACCACGCCGTATAACACGGAACGGGTTTCCTCCCAAGAATACCAGTGCATAAAACAACAGCGCAATGCTAAGTAAAGAAGATGAAGCTGTTATAAGACCCAGGTCCTATCACACAATGCAACGCAAGCCGGGGGATAGGGTTTTCCCTTATAACAGCCAAAGAATGCTTGATACGTTTAAAACAAATCATTTGATACTATTATAAGTGCATAGTATATAAAACACTTCAAATCATAAGTATCAATCATAGGCGGCATGAGCGCCCCATCCCACTATGTCGCCATATATAGGATATACAATCAAAACCGCAAAGTCTCGTATTTGGAAATTGGATTTCCATCTATGAACCGAGGCAAAAGATAGTCCTCACCGACTTCGTGACTCTCTAGCCCGAGCCACAGGGTCAGAGCGCATCGACCCTTGGAGCGACAGGGCCGGTCCACCGATGTGGATTAAACTTAAACCCTGAACACTACGTTTCCCCACCCTATGGGGTGTAAGTCTGGTCCGTCAGCCGACCAGAAGCATCGGCCGAAACCGATATAACCGAGGCGCCTCGCAACAGCAACAACCACATAAGTCAAACTCGTCAGGGCGTGTAAAACCACTGACGCCACTTCTAACTAGAAAGAAACGCATGCCCTCCCTGAGGTCCGTCTCCCGTTTTTGATTCATACCGGGTGTGAAACTCGCGAATCAAACGTTACACGAAGCTACGCCACAAAGGCCGTGCTTCGATCATCAACCACAAGACTTTGCTTTTCAACAGAAGCCTTGATCATTTGCATCTTAGCATGCCACACAGGCAAACCATCCTATGCAACCGATATCAGTCACACAGAATGAAATCCGATGTCAGACACACAGTCCATTTACAAGTCCGTTCTGGGTCTGAACGAAACCGGAGGCACCTAGTACCCCGCATATCCATCGATCTCCAAGTACGTCTGGACGATCACTAACTGTTTCCATCTTCTTGGGTGTACAGCCCAATCAAGATCATCAGTTATCACCCAAACGACGTGAAGACCTCCGGTCTTCGACCATCGTCTTCATCTTCGACTTATCGTCGTATCAGTTATTCAGAATGGGATAAACCCGGTCTTTCCGAATAACTCGCGTATATTTAAATAAGTGTTACACAAACACAACATACGCCTCATTCCAATTCATTAGTCACTAACCGTAAATTAATCAAGAGAATAATTCCCCAAATATTAACCCCGAAGGCCGAAACCAACATCAGATCAATATCTAGAAAACCATTCTGTTTGGCTAACCGACAGTTAGTTTCTAAATTTCACGTTCAAATCTAATTAAAGATTTAACTATCGCCTGGAGCAAAACTGGTGATACTCCATTCTCGATCTTTTCAATCTAATTAAAGATTCATTAAAACTCCACTTAGTTTTAATCGTTAACTGGGTTAAAGAATCAGTGTCATCTAAAAACACGGTTCGCGATAAACCCAAAGTCACATTCCATTAATTATCGGGTTAAAGAACGAGTGTTATTTAGAAACACTGTTCACGATAAACCCAAAAATCAATATCAATTCAATTCCAATTAAATATTATTTAATTGGTACACTTCATTAAATCTAAATAAAAAGATTTAATCTTTTCTCAACTGGGTTCAAGAACAGTGTTAGTGAAGACACCATTCACGACAAACCCAAATCTCATTCGATAATTATCGGGCTAAAGAACAAGTGTTATTTAAAACACTGTTCACGATAAACCCAAAAATCAATATCAATTCAATTCCAATTAAATATCATTTAATTGGTACACTTCATTAAATCTAAATAAAAAGATTTAATCTTTTCTCAACTGGGTTCAAGAACAGTGTTAGTGAAGACACCATTCACGACAAACCCAAATCACATTTGATATTCAATACAAGGCTCTGAATAGAAAATATCCCGGCTTATATTCAATATCAAATCCTACGATTAACAAATGTCGTATTGGAAATAACGATATAAATATATATCTTTCAAATTTCCATAACAACACCTGTATAATCACGAATTCCAACATCGAAATATTCCGAAGACAATTTCGATTCAAATCCACTCCAATGCAATCATTGGAAATTTTGGTTATTTTTAAAACCCTTTTCAAATTCAATTTATTTATTCAAAAATAAATAGGATTATAATTCTAGTTCAAAACTAGTTCATTTCGATAAAAATCTATTTTTATCTTTTCAAATATGGAGTTTTTCATCCTAATTCTTTCTAAATCATTTCTTATGATTTTACATAAATTATTACTATTTTTAATAATTTTATCAAGGCCCGTACAGCCGATTTCCATCAATGGCCATCGAACTGCACTTACAGCGACCTTTTTCGAATTTGATTTGGACGTATCTCCAAATCCAACCGTTAGATTTCAAATTTCTAATATTCGTTAGAAAGCTCTTTTCGATACGAACCCAACGGTTCCGGTTTTAGGAGAATCCGACGGTCGGATCTCCCGTAATGTCCGTTTGAAATAAATGGTCGAAATTCGCGAACTGCCGCGGCGCGGCGCGTTCTATTCAGGCCCTTATATTATATATATAATATATATAATATATATTTCGTCGATTTTTATTTAAAACGAATTATATAAATAGTTTTGAATTCGTTTCAAAAATCCATTTCAACTTCCATTTCAATTCAAAGCAAAATTGAATTCTTCTTTATAGATTCGTTTCAAAACTCACTTCTATTCAATTCAAATTTCAATTCAATTTGAATTCATTTCAATTCACTTTCAATTCGATTCCAATTCGTTTTCAATTCAATTCATTTCGAAATCGTTTTCAATTCAATTCATTTCGAAATCGTTTTCAATTCAATTCATTTCGAAACCGTTTTCAATTCAATTCATTTCGAAATCGTTTTCAATTCAATTCATTTCGAAATCGTTTTCAATTCAATTCATTTCGAAATCGTTTTCAATTCAATTCATTTCGAAATCGTTTTCAATTCAATTCATTTCGAAATCGTTTTCAATTCAATTCATTTCGAAATCGTTTTCAATTCAATTCATTTCGAAATCGTTTTCAATTCAATTCATTTCGAAATCGTTTTCAATTCAATTCATTTCGAAATCGTTTTCAATTCAATTCATTTCGAAATCGTTTTCAATTCAATTCATTTCGAAATCGTTTTCAATTCAATTCATTTCGAAATCGTTTTCAATTCAATTCATTTCGAAATCGTTTTCAATTCAATTCATTTCGAAATCGTTTTCTAAAATCGATATAAATATCGTTCACGTCAAAATGGCGTCAATCTAATCAACACGGCTTCATATATTCCTTTATTTTCAAATATTCTATTTCGAATATTTCTTTTTCAAATATTTCTTTTTCAAAGCTGGAATGAGGCCCAATCAATTACCATATAAAATTAATTATATGGATTTTCATACAACACATGTATATAACAGCATTGAAAATAATCAACCATCAACCAAAGTGCACTACACTGTATAAGCATCAAATATAGATATTCAACGCTTATAACAGCCTGTCAATCAATCGATCGACATATTTAATCAATCAGGATGAGTGAACTTCAAATTTCATCCTAACACCCGTGTGGGGTTTCAAACAATCAAACACATATTTTATTTGTGCAGTTAGGCGATGTGTAAAATTTATCGACCCAATCAACGTCATTCAAATAGGTGTACATAAACAAACCGTCTGGTTTGTAAATGAATATTTATTTATTCACATTCACGTTAAAAATTATATTTTTAACGATAAAACATTTTATTCCAACATATGAATTTCAATTTAGTTCATTCTTTAAATAAAATGATATTTTTATTTTTCTAACTTATTTTAGAAAATTTCGGCGGCATAACGGCACGATACTAGAAACGGGACAAGGCCTAGCCTTATCCCCGGTCTAGTGAAGGCCCACGCCATTCACACATCAATCAAATTCACTTTCGTTATGCAAACCACAAAATTTGGAGTAAGGGTCTAACCTAGCCTTACTCCTTCGCCTTATAACGGCGCACGTCTAATCCTAACCAATTTATCGATTCGATTTTTTTTTTTCCACACCACAAACCACATTCAAACCAATATCACAATCAATCACCAAACAGTCAAACAAACAAGTCCATGGTCTGTGGACGGGTGTCGGGTGCTACTAAGCACCGTCTGCATCCTAGTATATATATAACTAGAAAAATAAATTGAAAGGTGAGAAATTCTCACATATAGCTATCCTAGCTCCACGGCACTTCATTTGCAGAAGTCTTCGTCGTTTCGCCCTTTTTGTTGCTTTCGTTGTCCGCTTTCACTACATATGTAAAAATCGAATTTTACTTCGTTATTCAATATATAAAAATCGAATTTTTATTTCGATGTTCAATATATAAAAATTCTATTATTCTATCGAAGTTCAATATATAAAAATTCTATTTTTCTATCGAAGTTCAATATATAAAATTCTATATTTTTATGTCGAAGTTCAATATATAAAAACCATATTTTTATGTCGAAGTTCAATATATAAAAATTGAATTTTTATTTCAAAGTTCAGTATATAAAAATCGAATTTTTATTTCACTTTAAACAAAATCAGTTTTTAAACATTAATTAAAATCAGTTTTTAAACAAAATGAAATTCAGATTTTAAACAAAATAAAATTCAGATTTCAACCTAAATAAAATTCAGATTTCAACCTAAACAAAATAAAATCAATTTTACTGTAATATAAAATAAGAATATAAAAAATCAGTTTTCTTTATTTTTCAAAATTCAGTTTTTACAACTTTAAAAATCAGGTTTCAAAATTCTTTTAAAAGGAATCAGTTTTATTTATTCCTTTTCAAATCAGTTTTTAACTTTGATAAAAAAAATCAGTTTTTAACTTTGATAAAAAAAATCAGTTTTTAACTTTGATAAAAAAAATCAGTTTTTAACTTTGATAAAAAAAATCAGTTTTTAACTTTGATAAAAAAAATCAGTTTTTAACTTTGATAAAAAAAATCAGTTTTTAACTTTGATAAAAAAAATCAGTTTTTAACTTTGATAAAAAAAATCAGTTTTTAACTTTGATAAAAAAAATCAGTTTTTAACTTTTGAAGTCAATTTTTATCACCTAACAAAATCAGTGTTTATTAACTAAAGAAATCAGTTTTTAAAGCTAATAAAAATCAGTGTTTATTAACTAAAGAAATCAGTTTTTAAAGCTAATAAAAATCAGTACAAGAACTCACCGGGTTATCGAAGAAAAAGAGGGGGTTTCATCATCGTCCCTGGGGACTGGAGGGGGTGGCGCGTCTTCTGGCGGCTGCGTGAGGGTTTTGAGGGGGTTCGGGTATGTGGAGGTGGGTGGTCTGAGGGGAGTACGGGGGGGGGGGGAAGAAAGGAGAGAGGAGAGAGAGCGTCGGAGATGGGGTCGAAGATGGAGGCGCGATAGGGAGAGGCGGCGGCCAGGCCTGGCGGCGATGGCGCCTCCGTCGCCATTTCGATTTCGTTCGGTTTTTTTTTTTTTTTTTTTCTCTTTTCTGTTTGAAATGATTTTAGTCGGGGGGGGGGCCTGGTAGTTAAGGGGAGAAGATATTTTTTTTTTTTTTTTTTTTTTTTTTATTATTTAATTATTAAAAGGTTGACTTTTTCATACGACCTCTAAACGAGGTCCACCGCCTGTCGTCCATAGCGTTTAACCCCCATTCCGAACACAATGGGATATGTATCGCTGGCTGATTCGATCGTTTGAATCAGTTTCCGTTGAATTTACATTTAAATCACTATATTGAATTTTAAACGTATATTTCAAATTACAGGGGTCACATACTAACTAGAAAAATTCCAGAAAAATATTTTCTAGCTTCGTATTGACGATACGGTCCTAACAAAACTAGTTTCATCGAATTCTGAGACCGTTTGAAATATGGCCATTTTCCAGTCGATTAAAATCAACTAAAACTGGTCAAACGCGTTTTCCTTTGCCACGCTCACATATTGATTCGAAAAATTATGAAATTTGAAACCTAGCAATAACTTAACATCACGGACCCAACAAAACTGGTTTCGTCGAAATCCGAGGTCGTTTGCAAAATTGCTATTTTTAAGGGCCTTATATTATATTAAAATATATATAAATTCCACAGCGACTATTTCTAAATTTCAACTGGACATATCTCATCATTTATAAAGTGAAATCTCAGTTTCTCAACTTCGTTGGAAAGATATTCACTATTAGATTCCATTATTTTTGGTTTCACTGAAATCCGGATTGTTTTGCACCCGGTACATTCAATTGAAGTTTGAAATCGAATTATCGAACTACCGCGCCATTTTCAATTCTATTTATAATTATATATAATTATTATATATTCTAACGACGACGTATATAATATATACGTTCGAATTCTATTCAAAATAAATTTCTCGTCGATTATATTTAAAATAATCTATTTTAAATATTCAAAATCCGCTATAATTGCCAAAATAAAATTTTCAAACTGGCTCGCATTTTACGGGTTGTTACATTTTACTCCTAAGGCATAATGTTTATAGGAAGATGCCTGTGATGTCCATCTTGAAAAACTTTTAACTTAACGTACATATGAATGCATAAATATATATTTGTAAAACCATACCTAACAGGATTACCTTTGGTTTAAATCATGAATTAGTTTTATATGTGTATGATGCATAGCTTTCTTAATTAGATTTGATTATGCCTTTTATTTGTCTTGTAGGTCTTTGATAATAGTCTGAAATAGAATGGATTAAAGAGCTACATTTGATAATAGTGAATTTAGGAATCTCCGTACATTCATTATGTTTGATGGCAATTCATTTACTGCAATAGTCAGGTTAAGATCAATCATCGTTATGAGTCATTATAAAGTAATAAATTAGAATTTCTTATATGATTGATGACCAAGAACACCTCGCTCAACAATGATGTGCAAAAAGTTATATCTTATGGCACGAGCTGACAGACAAGAAGTTATATCCTAAAATTTAATGTAGAGACTGGAAACCTTCATCTAATATGTTGATTGAATATGCCATGAATCTTTATCTGGCAAGACTTAACAATCTAGAAATCTCTATCTAGGACGATAAATTGAAGACTTGGAATCTCTATTTGGAATAAGATATTGAATAGGCTAGGAACTTTCATCTAACATGAAATTTTGGTAGCACAAGAACTTTTAATTAACATGATCTAGTAGCATTTATCTAGATTGTTAAACGATTAGGCTAGGAAATTCATTTGGAGAGAGTCGACGATGCATAAATCTTTTTTTGGATAGTTGAGTGAATAGGCTGGGAAATTCATCAACAAGATGTCCTCCCTTAGAGAGGTACTCCATCGGGGCGTAGACCTAACCATGAAAGTTTTTACACCTTGAAACAGGTGAAGGGTCTCCACGCTCTATAAGGTTATCTGGTGAGGCATAAAGAAAGCACCAAAGGCTTGACAACTTAAAACAAGACAAGGGTTTCGTCTCGCTAGAAGGTTCATTAATGAGGCCATTGTGATGGTACTAAAGGATTCACTTCCAAGGATGTGCCTCGCGCCGACTCGTGCTAGCAGCAATCAGACGTGCCGTAACCTAGACTTAGGAGTGCCCAAGAAGGCCAGGGATTGCCAAGATTTAAGCTTGTGAAGTTCCCAAGTATGATTCACCCTTTGGGAGAAAACTGGTTTTTCTTGGCCTGGATTTGCCAGGATTTTTGCCTTGGAATTGTAGAGGACTTTCTAGATGCGGGACCACTTTAATTCATTGAAAGAGTGTAGATGTAGAATAAAGAGCTTTATTTGACTATACAGAATTAGTTTCTTTGTACAAATTGATAGAGTTGGCTATTTCTAGCATAATTCATGATGGCTCCTTTAGGAGGGCGATCTGGTTTGTCCCATGCCCATTAGCTTGACAATATAGGAAGTAGGAGTCGTCGATTTTTCTCTTTAAGCTATGGCTCATTCAGGCTTGAGATTTCTTAGCCTAGCTTTAATGAGATGAGAATTTAATTTTCTAAGAGTGGTCGGCGTCTATTCTTGAATTAGTCCCCTTTTGAGCAAAGTGGTTGGCTTGGGAATTTGGTTGAGTTAATTATTATTTTAAATAGTAAGAGCATCAGATTTCTTATCAAGTTTAAGTGAAGACAAAGAAATATATCCCCGCTTTCCGCGTCTTTCCTGGACTACTTGGAGACCAAAACGACTATAATTAGACGTATGAAAAATGATATCGTGAACATCCAACTTTTAATCAATGATGCACAATATTAGAGTACGGAATAGAAGTAGCACTCGCCATATTATTAAGAAAAATCAATGCAAAGAGATGACTCTTACTCATAATCTTCATCTATTTGTCATTCTTGAAATCAATCTTAATGCGGACAAAAGGCTAAAAGTTGCTAATCACATCACTCCTACTTGGAAACTCAACCGCAACCTAAATAAATCACCTTATCGTCGCATAATGGTAAACCATGACCTTACGACCTTCAATCTAATGCCTATCCTAGTCACACAATAGATTTTTTATTTCCATGCCATGCATCTTCCATCAAATATCACTTTCTACATGTTCATCATTTGCGCTTTCAATACTCAAGTAGAATATTGAAAGCTCAAGAAGATGATGAGGAATTAAAAGAGTTATTTATGAAAATGAAGGATAAGGATCCCATGGATTGGAACACTGATAAAGATGGCGGTTATAGACTCAAGAATCGACTTTGTGTTCCAAATCAAACTGAATTGAAAAATGAAATTCTTAGTGAAGCACATTGTTCAAGGCTAACGGTGCATCCAAGAAGTACAAAAATGTTTAAGGATCTTAGGCGTCAATTTTGGTGGAACGGAATGAAGAAGGACGTTGCTGAATTTGTGGCAAAATGTCTTACGTGCCAACAAATTAAAGCAGAGCAGCAACGACCGGCAGGACTTCTACAACCACTTCCTATTGCTGAATGGAAATGGGAGCATATAACAATGGATTTTATCACTGGTTTACCAATGAAAAACAAGGTCATGATGCAATATGGGTAGTGATGGATCGCTTGACAAAGTTAGCACATTTTATACCTTACAACATGACCAACTCAATGGTGAAATTGAGTAGACTCTATATGAAAGAAATTGTTCGACTACATGGTATACCTGTAACCATAGTTTCAGATAGAGATTCACGATTCACTTCAAGGTTTTGGAGAAGTCTTCAAAAAGCACTAGGGACATCACTAAACCTGAGCATAGCCTTTCATCCTCAAACAGATGGACAAACCGAAAGAGTAAACCGAATCATAGAAGATATGTTAAGATCTTGTATAATGGAATTTGAAATCACATGGGAAACTCACATACCATTAATCGAATTTGCATATAACAACTGTTATCACGCAAGCATTGGTATGGCCCCATATGAAGCTTTGTATGGAAGGCCTTGTCGTTCGCCAGTATGTTGGGCAGAAGTTGGAGATCGTGAGCTTCTTGGTCCAGACTAGTAAAGGAAACAACTGAGAAGATTTCCATTATAAGAGAAAGATTGCAAGCAGCCCAAAGTAGGCAAAAGAGTTATGCAGATCATAGAAGAAAGGATTTGGAATTCGAAGTAGGAGATCAAGTCCTTCTTGAAGTTTCTCCAGTACGATAAGTAATGCGATTTGGAAAGAAGAAGGCAAAACTATCACCAAGATTTATCGGACCATTTCGTATTACCAGGAAAATTAGGAAAGTTGCATACGAACTCGATTTACCTGAAAAATTATCAGATATACATAATGTGTTTCACATATCAATGCTACGAAAGTATATTTCTGACCCATCTCATGTGATTGATTTAAGCAACATTGAAGTTAAAAAAGGGACCAAGTACATTGAAAGACCCATTCGAATTCTTGACAAAAAAGTTAAGAAACTAAGAACAAAAGAAATTCCCTTAGTAAAAGTTCAATGGAACCATCATAACGAAGACAAAGCATCATGGGAAGTGGAGTCAGAAATTCGTAAAGATTATCCAGAATTGTTTGAAGCTTAGATTTCGAGGACGAAATCTTTTTCTAAGGGTGGTAGAGTGTAACAGCCTAACCCAAAAATCCCGGTATGTAAAAGTTTTAGAAATTTTGAATATGTTAGTTCAGTCCAATACAGATATTTAAGTATGATAAATACATATATATATATATGTATGTATGTATGTATGTATGATATATGTATGCATAAATATATACATACTACATAGTTTATAAATGGTATGTGTACAAATTCTAGAATAAGAAAAATGGATTAAAGTGATAGGGACATGTGTCATCAAATGAAAGGAACACATGTCTCATAAGTAAATAAGGTTAAGACACATACACACATTAGGTATCCATGTGTAGAAACCTCTTAAGACACATAAGAGGGCATGTGTCTACATCCTAAAGAATGCGTGAAGATGTAGTGGACAAGTGTCCAAAATTAAATTACCAAATTAACCTTGAAAATTACTATATAAATGGTGTAAAGGTTCACTTCATTTCATACATTTTGAAAACAAAAAATAAAATAAGATAAAGAGGAGAAGCTTAGGATAAGGCAAGAGGATAAGTACAAGATCAAGATACAAGTTTAAGGTGAGAAAAACTATTTAAGTTCATGTATTCATTTCATATTTTGAAGAAAAGTTGAGAATTTTATGAACGAATGTTTGAATGTGAACCCCCGAAAATGACGTTTGGTATTTTGGGCATAACTTTTGCAATTCTTAATGAAATTTCGACTTCTCTATCAATTTGGAAAGCTAATTAAAAGGGCTACAACTTTGTCTCCGGCCACCTTTTTTAGTTTGGTAATTTTCATACTCGAAAACTGGATGCAAAGTAAGGTAAAAATCAGCCCGAATTAGACATGTTAAAAACGCCTTGTATTGTTGAATTTTATTTATTGAATAGATAAATAATTTTAATGGTTTCTTTTTGTGATAATTAAATAGACAAAGATAGCTTCTTTCTGTAAAAAAAATTGGAGTCAAAATCTATTTTTATCATAGAGAAACAGTGTCAAACATTTCACCCAAAAACTGGAAAAAAAGCTGATTTTCCGAAACTTGAAACACTTTGGAAATTTGAAACGCTTTCTGAATGTTCCTAACGCAGAAGTGTATCAAAACAGAACTTTCTATAGCACTTCTGAAGCGCTATCTTTTTACTGATTTAATTATAAAGCCTTGAACATGACCAGAACCCTTTTTATAGCACGCAGAAACGCTGTAGTAGTTGAATTTAGTCTAAAACCATTATAGACTAACCAGAACTTTCCATAGCACGGCTGAAATGCTAGATAGCTGTTTTGAGCCTAAAACCATCTGAAACTTGTCCTAACACTTTTAAAACGCTACATTTTTTATTTTATGATGCTGAAACTTTTTATAGTACTTTTTAAATGTTACCTTTTCTTTATTTCAAGTAGTTTCGAGGTTCTTTTTAACATAGATTGGAATAATTTGATATAGTTTGGTTTTGTCTTAAACCCTTTAAAAGCATGAATTTAAAAGTAGGAGATTTTTTTATTACAAATATAACACCCTAATTGTTGCGCGAATACACATATATTATTAAAGTATCTTTCAAAATGAATGACTGGAACGTTCTAAGGTGACAGAGAGGATAGTGTCTAGGCTTGACTTTGAAAAATATAGTTTCCTGCTCTCCCTGGCTATCCCTAACAGATCCGACGAATGGGAAGGTTAATTCATTTGAAATTATTTGAATTTAGAAAATTATTTAGAACTTTATTCAATACTAAAGAAAAGTAATTTAAGATTACTTTTGAAAATCACTTTCTTGATTATATTTCTTCGATGGGGTGCGGTATAAGACAATATATCTTGGGTGATGCACTATTACTCTATGTTGGTATCGAGCCGAGTAGAGTACAACCTATTTGATAACGGGATGTCGACCGCAATGGGATAATATATTCTAACATCTAACCAAGTTGAGGATGTGGTTCAGATTTATAACTATAAATTGGATAAATTATGAGTTTTGATGAAAGGAAGTTTTCATAAATTTGTTTGATTTAGCATTTTGAAGTCTTCCTTGATTTTTGTTTTAAAACTTGGATTGATGAAACCTTCAAAGTAAAGAGTCATGATGAAACTATAATACAACCCATTAAGAAATGATGTGAAAACTAAGCTTAAATAGCTATCTCACTGGGTCTGTGTTGCTCATGATGCTACACTTAAAACTTTTCAGGTTTAGATGGTTAGTTGGATGCTTTGAAGTGAAGACTTACATTATGTAGATTATCTCGTTATGTATTCCTATGTTTAATTATTAGAGTCGTGAACCTTTGTAACCATATTTTATGATGGAATGATTGTTTAATAGCTCTTCCGTTTAAAATCATGTACTATGAATGATTTTATGTTCCGACAAGTTTATGTTAAGTTGTGATATTGTTCTATTAGCTCCATTTTAAATGTAGCATCACCACTTCTGAATAAATATATCGGAGTGGGGGTGTAACACATGAGTTCGGGGTGTAGAAGACCAAACAATCCCTGGAGCATTTTCCAGATTACCTAGAAACACAAATTTGGCATGACAATTTCTATTAGCAGAGAGCTCAAGAAGATGAGCTTAAGAAGCCATGCAATAATTTGGATAAACAAGTCAAAGCTAGGATACCCAAATTATTTAGTTATCATGAAAAGTAGAAGCCTTGCTATTCCTTTTTTAAAGTCTTTAAAAAGAATATGATTTGATAGAGAGATTGTGAAGCTTCACTTGAAGATTCTAGATCTTGATGTGGAGTTAGCAAAAGCTTAGGCTCATTGCTAGTCTTTAGAAACCGTCTTAAGAGGAGAGGAAATTGATTGTGGTGACCAAGAAAAATATTAAGAAATTGACAATCCTTTAAAGAGTTTGGATGAACCGCATCTTCGCAAATTGTGCCATATTCTTGTTTGAATGCATGAGTTATGCCAATAATAAATGGAACGTCAATGTATTGAATACATTAATTAATATGATGTCTAGGCTCTAGAGCATGAAAGGAATGAATATATCTTTGAACATCAAGTGGCGTAGAAGTTAAACTCTTGAAAGGGCCAGAAAGGTATGGTACAGGCTCTTACCCAAGCAATATAAATTTAGAGTATGACTATTTATGATGTAGATACCATTAGAGATAAGGGTAGGAGATTAACGCTAATTTTGAATAAAGTCATTTGCCATATCACATATATTACTCCTAAGGCACAATGTTTGTGGGAAGATGCCTGTGATGTCCATCTTGAAAAACTTTTAACTTAACGTACATATGAATGCATAAATATATATTTGTAAAACTATACCTAACAGGATTACCTTTGGTTTAAATCATGAATTTGTTTTATATGTGTATGATGCATAGCTTTCTTAATTTGATTTGATTATGCCTTTTCTTTGTCTTGTAAGTCTTTGATAATAGTTTGAAATAGAATAGATTAAAGACCTACATTTGATAATAGTGAATTTAGGAATCTTCGTACATTCATTATGTTTGATGGCAATTCATTTACTGCAATAGTTTGGTTAAGATCAATCATCGTTATGAGTCATTATAAAGTAATAAATTAGAATTTCTTATATGATTGATGACCAAGAACACCTCGCTCAACAATGATGTGCAAAAAGTTATATCTTATAGCACCAGTTGATAGACAAGAAGTTATATCCTAAAATTTAATGTAGAGACTGGAAACCTTCATCTAATACGTTGATTGAATATGCCAGGAATCTTTACCTGGCAAGACTTAACAATCTAGAAATCTCTATTTGGAATAAGATATTGAAGGCGCTAGGAACTTTCATCTAACATGAAAATTTGGTAGCACAAGAACTTTTAATTAGCATGATCTAGTAGCATTTATCTAGATAGTTAAACGATTAGGCTAGAAAATTCATTTGGAGAGAGTCGATGATGCATAAATCTTTTTTTGGATAGTTGAGTTAATAGGCTGGGAAATTCATCTACAAGATGTCCTCCTTTAGAGAGGTACTCCATCGGGGCGTAGACCTAACCATGAAAGTTTTTACACCTTAAAATAGGTGAAGGGTCTCCACGCTTTATAAGGTTATCTAATGAGGCATATAGAAAGCACCAAAAGCTTGACAACTTAAAACAAGACAAGGGTTTCATCCTGCTAGAAGGTGCATTAACGAGGCCATTGTGATGGTACTAAAGGATTCACTTCCAAGGATGTGCCTCGCACTGACTCGTGCTAGCAGCAATTAGACGTGCTGTTACCTAGACTTAGGAGTGCCCATGAAGGCCAGGGATTGCCAGGATATAAGATTGTGAAGTCCCCAAGTATGATTCACCCTTTGGGAGAAAACTGGTTTTTCTTGGCCTGGATTTGCCAGGATTTTTGCCTTGGAAGTGTAGAGGACTTTCTAGATGCGGACCACTTTAATTCATTGAAAGAGTGTAGATGTAGAATGAAGAGCTTTATTTGACTGTACAGAATTAGTTTCTTTGTACAAATTGATAGAGTTGGCTATTTCTAGCATAATTCATGATGGCTCCTTTAGGAGGGCGATCTGATTTGTCCCATGCCCATTAGCTAGATGATATAAGAAGTAGGAGTCGTCGATTTTTCTCTTTAAGCTATGGCTCATTCAGGCTTGAGATTTCCTAGCCTAGCTTTAATGAGATGAGAATTTAATTTTCTAAGAGTGGTCGTCGTCTATTCTTGAATTAGTCCCCTTTTGAGCAAAGTGGTTGGCTTGGGAATTTGGTTGAGTTAATTATTATTTTCAATAGTAAGAGCATCAGATTTCTTATCAAGTTTAAGCGAAGACAAAGAAATATATCCCCGCTTTCCTTGTCTTTCCTGGACTACTTGGAGACCAAAATGACTGTAATTAGACGTATGAAAAATGATATCGTGAACATCCAACTTTTAATCATTGATGCACAATATTAGAGTATGGAATAGAAGTGGCACTCGCCCTATTATTAAGAAAAATCAATGCAAAGAGATGATTCTTACTCAAAATCTTCATCTATTTGTCATTCTTGAAATCAATCTTAATGCGGACAAAAGGCTAAAAGTTGCTAATCACATCACTCCTGCTTGGAAACTCAACCGAAACCTAAATAAATCACCTTGTCGTCGCATAATGGTAAACCACGACCTTACGACCTTCAATCTAATGCCTATCCTAGTCACATAATAGATTATTTATTTCCATGCCATGCATCTTCCATCAAATATCACTTTCTACATGTTCATCAATTGTGCTTTCAATACTCAAGTGTCCAGAATCCCACTGTTCAATCTAATCACCTTTCATATTAGGACGTCCTGATACTCCATTGCGTTTTTGTTGTTAGAATAATGGCTTTCATAAATTTCCTAAAACACTTTGTTATAAGGATTAACATACATTTATCCACTTCCATATTTTCGCTAAAAGCGAATCGTTCAAACATGGATTATTTCAGAGGTAAGCAAGGAATCAACAGAGTGACCCAATGTCCTATATATTTATTAGAGCTATGGATGCGCTCACACAAATTCTTAAATGTTTGGTTATTGGAGGCCTATTCATGTTGCATCGAAGTTGAAAATATCGCAAATTACGTCCTTGATGTTTACTAATGATCATGTTGGCTTCATTAAGGCTTACCTCCCTTCTGTCCAAGCAATATTAGATGGCCTTGATCAGTTTTATCTAATTTACGGGCTTAAGGTGAACACTAAGAAATTATTTAGCATGCCTTTAGTGATAATGTCTAGAATCACTATGAACCTGCGTCTTCCCCTCTATGAGAAAATAAGTGTTGGACTTGATAATTCGAGCAATAAAATGTTTAACTTGGTGAGAAGACTAACTCTTATATTATTTTTTCGATGTAAGTATATTGGGTAAGGGCTTTCAATCTACCTTTCAAGATTATTAAGTTGATACAAAGTGCTATTTGAAATTTTATGGAAAGGAAATATGCACTAGAATTATTTGGCTTTTGTTTCCTTTTGTAAGTTGGAGATACCTAAGACTAAAGGTGGGCTTCGGATTAAAAATCTCATGTAGTGGAACAAGGTTGCGATAGCAAAACAATTGCACACCATCTTGCATAGAACTGAAAGTCTATGGGTGTAGTGGTCTGTTTCTCATGTCTTTCATGGGGAGAATTTCAAGCATATGCTAATTCCTTAAAATGCTAACAGGACTTAGTGTAATTTAATCAGTTTAAGAGATGAAATGTTGTCATTGATCAAGTACGTGTTGAACGAAAATAATGTTGTTAGCTTTTGGGAGGATCCATTGATTTATGCTAGTTGCATTCTTAAAAGTAAAATTAGTCACCATGATAAATTACAAACTGGTATCCATCGCTAGTATTTTCTTTTTCTTTGATTTTCATTTTAACTTTAATCAATTTGATTGTAATTTTTATTAGAATAATTATAAATTTTGTTACAATGTTAATAACAGGCATTTATGTGATACTATTTTCTTATTACTTGTTGGTATATTTGGTATGAAAGAAATTGATATGCCTTTCACAACCATAATGGTGATATTGCTAATTCATTTTTTAGAATCTCTCTTTTTATTTATAATTAAATGATGCAACTGGTAATAATGGTGCAAATCCGTAAGCATCAATCATATAATGGTATCATGTTACTAATAATCACAACTCAGGGTTTATTCAGTTCCTAAAACCTCATCACCGCACAAGGATGATAAACAATATATTAAGCATCTCCTTACGCTCAACAGCCTAAGATCAACAGTTAATCAATCATTCATGCTACCTAAAACAACTTAAAGATTCAATTTCCAAATTCTCCATAAGTTATTAGCATAGCATGACATATTATTTTTACAGCTCATATGATGTACATATGTCATTCGTACGTAATATCAAATTTGATTGCTCACTCGAATAACATAATTTTTCTTCCATGCTAGTATCGCCCACTCGATCACTCTAGTGCGAACTTAGATCTTTCTTGATTAGAAACTGTTACTCTCCTTGCATAGCCATATATTACGATATAAAATCACATAATCATATCGAAATCCTATATCTAACTTTTTCGTCAAGAATCGAGTGAAAAATACTAACTCGGATTGGTATATGCTACCCAAAATCATGCACTCGAATCTGGATCAAATCGAAAAGCAGATAAAATAACCTATGCAAATTTTACATATTCATTCCATTAGTTTATTAACATACCAATTCTTTTATTCATCTTCATATGCCTAGTTTATTATTCTATACTAATATCATTTATGAATCACTGCATCCAACTTTACTTCAAGTTATTAACCATTATATTAATTAAGTTCATACGCTTAACTTCCATTTCATTAATATTAGTTTTAGGTTCACGAATAACCAAACCTGATTTTTTTTTGAAAATTTGATTTAGCAATATCTTGCAATCTAGAAGATGACATCTAAATCCTTTTCTTTTGTTAGAAAACTATAACCCAATATATCCGAATGATTCATGTTTCCAAGATGACTTATATTGGATCCTATGCATCCATTTAAACTTTAATTCGGAAATTCACAAACCATCGCTATGCGACGAGCTTGTTTTGATTAAATTTAATTAATTCATTCAACCTTCATTAAGTAAAAAAAATTATAAACCTATTCTCTTATGTTTTCACATAAACTAGTTAAACATTCAAATTCGACTTGGAAATATCGACTATCCAAAATTGTCGAACATTCCATTTTATATATTGATGAAATCTACCAAACATTATAACAACTAAGATGAAACATCGTATAACTCTAATACAAAGACTATATGCATCCATTTTATAACTTAATTGAAAATTTCAGAATTGAAATTACATATTTTATACTTCAAATACCTTGGTTTCAAAACAGTAATAAATTTTAATCCAAAAAATTATCCCTAGTAGCAAGTTCTTACTTTGAAACTCGAAAATGAATCCCAATGTTGTTGCAGTCATCATCAACATCATTTTCCAGTGACCAAAGCAAGATATTGCTTTTTAAAAAAAAAATTCTCATAAACACTTTCGAACAATATCAGTATATCTTTTCAGCTTTGAAAATCATTTTCAAACTTGCTGAACTTCCAAAGTCTTCGATTTTCAACACATATAAATTTCATATTTATAAATCTCGTTTATAAATTACACTTGCATATATCCTGTTTAAATTCATTTTAATTAACTTTCAATCAGGTTGAATTTTTACCTAACATCATCTTCAATTGCATAATAGTTAAATCGTGGAATTGAATTCGCAAGGTGTTCTTTTCCAATGTTCTCATGATTGTCAATCTACTTATAACGACCCGACTTCTCGACCCTCAGGTTTCGATAATTAATACATCCACGGTATTCATGTGCCGAGACCCAAGTGCCTGAAAGGCGGATTGTTAGGGGTAATAACACATTAGAATAGAAACAAATGAACTTTTCTAAACATAACAAAATTTTACATCAGAGTTACATAGATCATATCAGAGTACAATAAGTACACAGCGGAAAAATACTAATGCTTCAGCGAAAAGAATCCAAAATGCTCCAAATACAGCTCCAACCTTATCCCAGCTATGACACCCCCACTTCCGTTAATCTCACTCCTTAAGAGAATGCATTAAGTTTCGTGAAGCGTTATAGGTAAACAGAAACAGAAATATTACAAAACAGATATAGAATAGCAATGGAATTTAAAATTTTATTTAAACATAAATCATCGTGGTTCAAAGCATAATTACATCATAAGCCTGAAATGTATAAAGCCCTGTACATCAATTTAAAACTTCTGTCTTGTACTAAAATCATCAGAGTACAAGAATAAAAGAAGCATAATCCCCAAAAACATAGCCATAGTAGGGAAGGTACGAATCAGCAGTACATCTATGCGGCTCCAAGCAAAACTAAGCAGAATCTTGATCAAGCTTGAATATTCCCACCCTGAGAACCTAGGAGGGGAACGGAAGAGAAAGAAGAGGAAACAAAATAGGTCAGACATTAAGTCTGGCGAGTCCAGTTACTTTTAGAATATAAATAAGTAACTACATCTTGATAGGCATAAAAAATGGATAAGAGAGATAACAGCAGATAAGACAGGTATGACAAGGTACACAAGATAAACATGATAGAAAAAATAGTGCTTCCCTAACATTTTACTTTCTCTACACCAATACTAGTACAACATATATGTAACAGGATTACATACTCCCTAATTACTTAACAGAAACAGGATGATTCCAACAGAAATATAATGGTAGTTTTAGGTGTACTCTAGTAACGGGTTTTAACCCAAACAGAATTAACCAGTACCTAAACAGAAATAATGGGTGTTAGCTCAAACAGAAACACAGGTACCCCACAGAAATAGACAGGACTAGATGTACCATATTTACTACCTCCCAATCAATCGGCTCTCTATCCTGTAAATACCCTGTGTTGGCCCAACTGTAGGGTGTATTACTTCCTAAAGTGGCAACCTACAGAAGGACACAAAACTATTTAATGGTACTACAACGACTTATTTTCCCAGATGCAGGCTGTACTTATGCACACACATGAGTCTGTTGGAACGCACCGGTACACACCTCCTCTCAGATGGACCTCTTAGAATCATTTCAGTAAGCGTGCCCTAACGGACCTGGCCCCTACCTAGTGCGGGGTCCCCCTTTAATACCAGAATGGGTTACTGACTAATATGGGTCCACACAACAGATGACACAAGCCAACCCTTACAGATCTTGTGTCCCCAACTAATTAGGATTTTGACAAGTTATGCCTAACAGATTTAACAGATTCACATAACCCCATACAGATTTACGGGTTAAACTTTACAAGATAACGGGTCTATATAACTCCAACAAATTTAACAGGTTAAGTTTTCTAAACTAACATGTTCGCATAACCCCCACGGATTTAACAGGTTTACTTAACCCCACAGATTTAATAGGTTTACTTAGCCTCACCGATTTAACAGGTTACTTAACCCCACCGATTTAACATGCTTACTTAACCCCACCGATTTAACACGCTTACTTAACCCCACATACTTAATAGGTTTACTTAACCACACAGATTTAACAGGCTCATACAATCCTTATGGATTTAAACAGGTTAAGTGTTACAAGTTCATTACCATACATTCATTTATGGTTATAATGCGTTAGTCCTCCCGCATTAAGTCTACCACTTGTTGATGTTGGATATGTCGGTCGGGTCCAGGAAGACTTCTTCCACCAGTTGGACTTAACCTCGTGTCTTAGCACTGTCACGGTTTTATGCGCTTAGACCCCTCACATTTGATTTACCACTTGTGGTCGCTAGATATGCCGGTCAGGTCCGGGTAGACTTCCACCACAAGTGTAATCTAACCTCGTGTCTAAGTGCAGATACAGTTTTCTAATTACTGTAATTCTAGACATCTTCATTCATTAACAAGTATTCCTATTTCATTATAGGTTTTCATGCCCCTTTCCTAAGTCAGATTCATCATGTGTTATATGCCCAAATTAAGATCTTTAATCACAGTTTGGCTTATGCCCCAAATCCATATTCATGCTTTCAATTCAAGTTCTACCCCAAATTTCCCAATACAAGTTATGCCCCAATTTTATCGGATTAAACAAGCTTCAAGGATTCTTTACAGTTCCAATAACATGTTTCGCTTAATCTTAAATTAAGTCTATAGATTTTTATGTCCCAAACCACAAGTCATAATTTACCATATAAATCATGCTCTAAATTTTTAGTCCAATTTCACAATATAGTTTATGCCCCCAGATCCCAATCGTGATTCAAAGTACAAGTTATGCCCCAAAATTACCAGTTCCAATCATTTCCAGTTCAACCCAGTTTCGTTCGTACGCATATTTCAGCGATATTGGCCTAGAATCAAAAGTAGCCTGGCTATAAAAATAAAAAGGGACTGAGAGAGAAGGACAGAATATGCATAAAACCAACAGTAATAGAAATAGGCATATAAGAATAGATTTGATGAACAGATATAGGCATATAAGAACAGATCTGATGAACAAAAATATGCATATAAGAACAGATCTGATGAACATGTAATAATAGGAGTGATTATGCATAGTTTCATGATCATAAACAGGCACAATGAGATCTAATCAGTGAATATACAAATATAGTAGATCTGACATGATTCCAATAGTCATAGGCTTAGATCTAATTCATAGGCATGTCAAGATTAAATTTTAATTATTTTTATCCAAAAATAATGTAGACTCACGGAGAATAGATCTAAGAGACAGAAGAATAGTTGCAGATGTTGAATCACGAATCTCTAAACTTGAATGACTCTAGTTTATTGTTGAAGAAGAAAAGACTTGATTTATTCTGGACAGAGGCAGCATCTAGTTCTCTATTATTTTAGGTATAGAGAAACAAGAGAAGTGGGGTCTTATTTTTATCCTAAGGTCAATGAATCCAGTTAAGAAAGGAGTCCATGTGCGAAAACTGAATTCTGCCCAGATCTGTATGGGGGTCGACCCCCTTTTGGGTGTCGACCCATGTGTCGACCCCAAACACCCAGGCTCGACCCAACAGATCTCGGGTTGACCCCCAAAATGGGGCGTTTTGGCTATTCCCCCTCCCACTTCACTTTTTTATTTTATTATTTTAATTTGTTTGTATATATATAATTCTATTGTGTGTATAAAAAACTTTTTGGCTTAATAACTTCTTCATACGATGTCCGTTTTACGTAATCTTGGCGTCTATCCTAAGCAGAATTCCGAGAGGAACACAATGGCGCAGTTTGTTTTACTTAATTCCCAATATTTAATTAAGTATTCCTTAGTTTATCATTTTAATGTGTTGTTAAAATTATGGGGTGTTACATTCTCCCTTACTTAAAGGATTTCGTCCTTGAAATCTCCATGTTAAGAAGAATGTATATCCTACCATCCACATCAATCTACTCATCCACCAATCATAGGCATCCATTGTCCTTAAAGACTTCTAATGCTTATATGAACATATGCAAAGGTGTGTGTATATGTCTGAATTCTAATCGGAAGATCAGGCGGCCTACTGATTCAGTCGACCTCCATAATGCAATGTATGTTAGTTTCATGAATCCAACATCTATGCAAATAACCCTGTTATAACATGTAAGTTCTATATGTGTGCACAATTATCCGTCCAAATGCAACATCCATATAATGATACACCCATTTTCATCCATTAAAAGAAGAAAAATGCATACACATACATATGGAGTATGAGAGTGATTGAGTCGATCTAGTGCCTAATGTGTGTGTATATGCATCCACGAGCAACCACCAGCAAACACTTGCATCCATCAAACATAACATGTCTCAAACACATGTTTGCAACCATGGAATTTCTATCTAAAGGTTAAAGATTCAATTGATAGGATACACACGAATGACAGAAGCAAGTACGAATAAAAGCTTGGAAAAAGAAGTTAAGAATATAGTCCCAACAAAGAAAGGGTATGAAGAGCGATCCTTGTCTTCAGTCTTCCAAGTCGCATCCTCATTGTCTTCTCCCCATTGCACTTTTATTAACTTAACCTCTCTATTGTGCAGTTTCTTAACCTCTGATCCAAGTATACGGGTGGGAACTCGTCTAATTGTCGCCTCCCGTTCTACCTCTACTTCCCCAAGCATGTTCGGCTCAACTACCTCTGCTGTATCGTGCAGACACTTCCATAAATAAGAACCGTGGGAAAAAATCATGAATATCCACACATAAGCAAATTAAGTTATACGCCTTAGTTGCAAAGACGACCGGTGCACCCCATTCTGATATGCTTCGCCTAACCAACACCTTTTCAAGTAGTTCCCCTACTTGTTTGTTGAGCTCCCTCCTTTCCTTAGGAGTCGTGCGGCGCACAGGGAATGCGACTGCCTTCATATTATCTACCAAGTATATCCAGAAATCGTTCTCGCGCCTCAGAGGTAAGTCCCTAACCTCCTCAAAAACATCTGGATACTCACAAACTACAGGTACAGATCGTAGATCATCGACAAAAGCATCAAGTGACTTTGGGAAACTAAGCATGCTAGACACTGTTGGGTCACTAGAAATCTCGAGAGTCCGCCCATGGAAAGTCAGAAATTTAATGACCCTCCTTTAACAATCTAGAATGGCACCATACATGGCTAGCCAATCCATCCCTAGAATCAAACAGTATCCCATAAAACCAAGTACATATGCATCGCACTCAAACTTGATGCCTAACATAGATATTCTCAAACCCCGACAAGTCACAGACAGATGAGCCGTACCACCAATGGGGTTTGAGACAACAACGAGATCCAAAACCATATAGTACTAAGGCGTAGAAACTCAACTACAGAATCAGATATAAAAGAGTGAGAAATGCGAGAATCAAAAAGAGTCTTAACTAGATGATCAGAAAGAGAAATCAAACCTTCAATAGAAACTTTCATATCTCTGTCTGGTACACTGGCCTCCAGAGCATGCATCTGCCCTCCAGAAGGTCCTGCCCTTTGGCCCTATCCTTGCTTCTTCGGGCACTCCCTAGCATAGCGTCTGACTTTACCACAATTTAAGCAAGCATTCTTCCTTTTTCTGTAGTCTTTGACCAAATGACCCACGTTCCCGCAACCATGACATTTCTTTTTGTCTTGAGCTTTGTCGCGCTTTCCGCCCTCTTATTATTGTTCTTTCTTGGGTCATATTTTCTTGTTTTATGTTTCCTCAACCTTAACTTCCTTCTTTTCAGCTTTATCTTACTCATGCATTAAGGCCATATCAACGAGCCTCTCAAAAGTTGCTCTAATTGGAATATGAGACATTGTTAACCCATGAAGGGGTTCATTCAGTCCTCTAGCAAACCGCAAAGCTTTCTTATGCGGGGTATCTACTAGCTCCAATCCAAGCCTTTCTAGTTGGTTGAATTTGTTAACATACTCTTTAACAGTCATGCCTCCTTGCTTGAGCACCAAGAACCTTTCCATTTGCATTCTTTTCTCAGCTTGAGAAAGAAACTTCATTTCAAACCTCTATCTAAAAAGGAGAAGTAGCCATGTTTTCGGTACGCTGCATGAAATGGCAGGCAAAAGAAATATGGATGGGAACGTTTGGCATTATAGTTGTGTTTCAGGTGGGGGTGAAAACGAAAGAAGCAATGTGAAGATGTTGTTCGAGATGGTGGCGGGTACCGTTCACGTGAAATGAAAGATAAGGAACTGTGCATGGTTTTGTAAACTAAGGTTCGGAGTTGCAGTGGGTTCTGTCTCGTGTATACACAGCTCGGTGGAGGGATATCTGGACTGAAGCGGAGGTGCACTACAAGGGAAGAGTGGTTCGTAGTGTCAAGGCGGCGGAGTTGTGAGGTGGCGAAAGAGTGTGAATGAGGATGGGTGGTTGCAGCAGACGTACAATGTTTTTGGGACATGCTGGAAAGTGGAGTATAAAGAAACAGAGGGGATGGAAATATATGAGGAGTAAAGCTTGGTGCGTCGTGTTCATGGAAGTGCGAAAGCATGAATGAGGTCCGCTTTGGAAGTAGCCGCACACGTGGGATGTGGGTGGACCTACGATGAAGAGAGGATGGGGTGGAGCATGATAAAAATAATGGAGCAAAAGTGGGATGGAAGATGAGGAACAGTAGCCGAATATTTAATTACACCTAGGTAAAACTTTGATTCCGACTAATCATGTTACTTTTGCCTAATCCGTTTTAAAGTGTCATTTAGTTTGCGTAACTCCAATTATATATAGCTAATCAACAATTAAATCTGCCTAATCATCTAAGTAATCTAGGCCTAACTTAAAAAACATGTATAATAGAAGAGCAGGAAGACCAAGTGACATATATATAATAATAACATGGCCTCCAAAAGTTTTAAATATACCCACTTTAAATTTGCTTACCCCTCCTGCTAACATGACGTGGTCCGACTTCCGTACATTATATTTAATATGCCCATTTGTATGCTAGGCTAATCATCTTCTTCATAGCCTATTCAAATGCAACGTGATTATGCTAAAGAAGGATTTGGGCCATATCTTTCTACCGTGCCCAACTATATGATTATACCATATGGTTTAAAGTGCCTAGTTCTGCTTAACCATGATAGTAAATGCCTAATTAAAGTTAAATAAGAGTAAGCAAGGATTTAGGATAATAATATACTACTAAGTAAATATATTAGTTTAATTAGAATCATGTTAAACATTAATATCTTTTTATTCTGATAATAGAATTAAATAAAACCAAAAGGCATCGGAGCCATATCGGCGGACACGACATTATGGAACTAATGTGACCACAGATGGGAGCAGTTAAGGGGTTTAATTAAATTAAACACATTGAACCATTTTTAACGTTAGATGGAAACCCAAGATGAGTTCAACTCACTCACTTTATCACGTTTATATTTTATATAAGCTGGGTTTTTTAATTTGTGTGTAATATTTGTCAATGGTTGATAACTGGATGACTGTTTTCACGTATACTGAATATTTCAATATTCAGTGATTAAATTAAGCGTTTGTTTAATTTAATCAAATCAAACCATTAATTTTAACGATTAGATTCCAAATGAGGTAACCTACCTTGTCGGTTACGTCTATAATAATATAGACGTATTAAATAAATAATTGAATGCTTGAATGTGTGTTGTAGAATGATTGTTGGCCATTGTTAGTTAAACTTCTTATTCTGTATACGGGGATTTATTAAATTTGAGGTAACCCATTTGATGCAGGGATGGATAGGTTGGAGGGATCCAACTGGATTCCTCAAAAATATTGTTTACTTATATGAACTGTTAACCAATCTGATTGATTGTTGATTGTTGAATGTTGACCCCAAACCCAACACATGTGTAATATTAACCAGTGAGTGATATTGATTGAGTAATTATTGGCGGATGGCCTATAAATGAATCAGTTTATAAAGATTGATATACCGTTAGGGAAATCAATAGCAGGAAAGTTATAAATTTGTTTTCTAACTAAGGGCAGATTTGAAATCTATTTTATATATATTATTTTTTACGAAAGTTTATTAAAGGAAATAAAATATTTATTATTATCGAAGTTTATTCTGTTGAATAAGCAAATTAATAGAAATTAACCAAATGGTTAAGGATGGAGTTAATTGTTTCAAATAACAATTAATGAAGATTATTTAATTTAATTAGATTATTAATTGAATTAAATAAGATTACTTAAATTGATTTTTAAATCAACTTAAAAGGACGATCAAATTAATTTTTTTCGAATAAACAATTAATTGCAATTATTTAAATTAATTAGATTTCTAATTAAATCAATTGAAATTATTTACATTTAATTTTATAACTAAATGGGAAAGGTTAATGAATTAACCTTGCTTTGAATTGACTAAGTCAACTGCTTATCCAGAATTGATTATTGGACAATTATTAATTATTATTTAAATAACTGTTAGACCAAAAAGTGGTTCTAACACCCAAATTGATTAAAAGTAAAATGAAACGAGATCAAAAATAAAAATGAACACACAGGATTTATAGTGGTACGGCGAAGAAATGCCTACGTCCACTTGTCTTTCACTATTTTCAATGATTTAGTTGCAGATACAATGAAATATTCACTTGATTTCTCTCATAACTCACTTACAATCACTCAATTGTCTAAAAACAAATAATGAAAGAAGATTTGGATTTTCCGGGAGTGTTGGAATTCGGGTTATGAAGGCGGTTGAACTCTCAAAGTGCCAGAAAAAAGATCCTTTTCTTTGCCTCCAGACGGGGTATTTATAGGTGAGAATTTGCTCAGAACCCGATCCGGATCGGAGCCACGTGTCATGCATCCCATCAGCCTCGGGTTCGGATGAATTTTTATGTTGACAACGCATCAGAGTAGTGGACGTCGAGGGTAGGAACTGGTCACAGCCGATCCGAATAACCAGGCGTTCATGCAGGAGAATGACGTGGAAGACAGGCTCGGGTCGGAGGGATATGCACAAGGGGTTCGGATCGGAATACCCGATCCGACCCGGATTGACTTAGGACTAATTCCTGTGTTTACTCCGCTCCGCTCAGATTTATTGCTCTCCGCTCCAGCTGGAAATAGGTTGCTCTCCGATCCGAACAGACGTGCCTCTCTAATTCCAACAACAATAGCTCACCGATCCGAACAGCAGACTTTATCCGATCCGAATCGCTATACTACTCCGATCCGACCCGCTTCAGTGTTTTTCAAGCTCTTCAATATTTCACATCTTGACTTTGTGTTGCCCAGTTCACAAAGTGGGCTAACATTTTGCCCCCTCAAAGGATACTTCTGTTGGAGACGGAACATGCTTTGATTATCATTGCACAACGCTCTTCGAGGCGGTTTTTCTTTTGATTTCAATTTAATTCGTTGCTGAGCTTAAGAACTCGGTTCGGTTCGGATCCCGATCCGAACAGATCCCTTCTCCTTTCTATTTTTCACTGGACTGTTGGGCCAAGCTTCGCCTCTGGGCTGTCCATCCGATCCGAACGAGAATTCTTCTGCTGGGCTGCCGATCCGAATGGGGAGACGAATAGACACTTTTCTCTCCTATATAAACACTGCCTTCTTCCTCCTTTCATTTTCACTGTTTCATTCGCGAAGTTCTGTAAAACGAGAGAGAAAACTCAATTCGTGAAACATCAAAATTCTCCATAATTCTCGAAGTAATTACATCGGTAGGTTATAAAACTTCGAACAATTGCTTCTTTAATCATTCTCGAGTCGGATTCATTAGCGATTAGGATGATTTAAGTATAAAACTCCGAAGACCTTGCCGCCGTGACCCTCCCCCTCGTCATCGTCGCCAATAGACTCGTCACCATCTTGAGGTCGGAACGGAGGGGATGAGAATCCGTAGTTGAATGCACCAGCATATAATTTCTTGGTTTTGATTTGAGTGACTGGCACGAAACTGGCCTAGGGGTCGGTTAGGGAAGAAAGAGGGTGAAGGAGAAGAAGAAGATGATGGAGAATCGGTTCGGTTCGGAGGGACATGGAAGTTGAAAAAACGAGGGAAAGAGGAAGGAAGGTCAGGAAATCGGACCGGGTTGGGGCACGTAAAGAAAGAAAAAAGAAAAGAAATTCAGGAGATCGGATCGGGTCGGAATAAGTATTTAAAGAAGGGGAAAAGGAGCTTACCTAACCGGATCGTGTCGGACCGTAAGATGACGAAGGAGAAGTATAACTACGTGATCCGATCCGAACCGTTAGGGGACTTTGCCTCCGATCCGATCCGCCTTTGATTTTTGAGTTTCAATGTGATATTCAAGCCTAAGGCCACGCCCCCGATCCGATCCCAATGAATGGACCCGAACCGAACCGAAGCACAGTCTACCTTAACGCATAAAAACTCGTCTAACTGGCCCAATCAACTTTTGGCATGATCTTCAATTTAATGGACAGTTAGGATAGTGCCTTGCGAACGTAACTGGACATCAAGAATTACTTCAACTCTTTATATCTTGCCAAACTTTTTCGTCGCACTTTTAAACATTTACTTTGCACTTTCCGTATACACCGTTTACGCTTTAGTTTGCGCACACACACACGGGGGGTTACGGGCTAATTTGCTCTAATTTGTGCTATTGCTTCTTCAATAGTTTTATGACCATGAGACCCAGACGCTCTTCCAGACTAGCTGAGAGGAAAGAAGCCCCAGAAACCTCTAACAAGATTACTCTCGAGGACATATCTTCTCCGTCGGATCCAGAATGGGATAATGAGGGTTCAGACTACGACGTCGGAAATCGTAAAAGTGACGAAGTGTCTTCAGAGAATGAAGTTTCTTTAGGGTTTGAAGAAGGAGGGGTTGGCGATGACTGGGCTCTTGACGAGTTTGAATCGGCTGTCATGTTGGAAACGCCCCAAGATTCTGTTGAATCAACAATTGATAACGACGGACTTACTTGAATTTGTTTGAAATATGGGATAATGAAAAGGGACACTCTAGTGCCTTCAAGCTCTGACCGTCCCCACAACCCTCCAGAAGGATATATGGCGGTCACTCGGTTGATGTGTATGGTCGGCGCTATCCCTCCATTTTCTCCCTTCATCGTTGACTTTCTAAGACAAATGCGGATTGCCCCCATGCAGCTGCATCCCAATTCTTATGCCTACTTGCACACTTTGTACATAGCATACCGTGAGATCTTAGGCATAGAGCTCACGTTCGATGACGTTCATTTCTTCTATAGCTTCAAGCATCGGACTCGAGAGACTCCATCTTTCTGCTATTTTGAGTCTGTTCCTAAGAGGAAGATAATCTCGGCGCCATTCAGCAGTAAAGCTGGAGATTCCAGACTGGAATGGTTCTATGTGAAGCGACAACCTGGATGTGCAGGAGGTGGACGAAATCAAGTAAAGCACTGATTTTCTAAATTCGGGCTCTACACACTCGAGTCATCACCTTAACTTGTTTTCCTTTTTGTTTGCAGTTGACAATCCAAAACAAATATCAGATCAGGTGTTCTTTGACCGGATGCACCAACTTCTTAATGGCGATCAGAAATTTTTGACTATTGATGAAGTCCTTAAGGACGAATATCTTCACTTTCATGGGCTGTTATCCGTTTTTCGTAGTATTGGTCATGGGACGGCTCCATACGTATATATTCCTCCAGTGGAGGTAGTTCCAGAGACAGGAGAAGGCTCGGGAATTCCTACAATGCCTCTTCAAACTTCACCTTCTCCGTCTTCTACTCAGGATGACGAATTGGCTAATCTGGCCGAAAAGCATCGTGAAGGTTATACTGCCCCCGAGGAGGCTACTTCTCTGGAAAAATCAACGTCCTCCCAAGAGTCGCCACTTAATGCTTCCGAGGGAGATGTCCCTAGTACTGATGATCCAATATTTCAGGGTTTAGGGGATCTCCCCTTACCTGAAACTATATACACTTCAGAGTATTTTAGGAAGGATCCTTTAGTCTTCACCTCTTCTGAAGAGACCACTCCTGCGAAGGCCAAAGAGCCTGCCCGTACTAGTCTAGCTTCAGACTCGGGTTGGTTGTGGGGAAACACACCACTTAGGACACACTTTATACAACAGCATTAGCATTCATTGCACCTCTTTCTCCGTGAATCCATTGATTTTGAATTTCGTTTGTCTTATTGTGCAGGCACGATGTCTCGATCCTACTATGATATCAGGAAGCTTCGCCGCAGCATGTCTAATCCACCTCAGGATATCGAGTATGATCGCCGTGATGATCGCGGTAGGGAGGAGAGAAGGCCTTATGATCCCTATCGTTCTCGACCCTCACGTTCTCGCTCTCCCGTTCGGTCGGATCAAGAGAAGTACAAAGGTTATCAAAGCCGTAGGGAAGAGGACAGGCCACAATCGAAAGACTCCACCTTTTCCCACGAAAAGTGCAGCAGAGAGAGAAGTCCTCCAAAAGATACTGAGTCTCGAAGTAAGCGCAAGGTCCCTGCTACTAAACGACCTAGGACAGACAAAGAAACTACTGAATCCTCCGCACACAGGGTTACTGAATTGACGATCCCCGCTCCTCCCCCACTGATGCGGAAACTGCACTAAAGCGGGCGTATTTGGAGGAGCAATTTCCCGAACACTACTTCGAGACTTTGACTTTTTTACCTACCCTTGAACCTATTTCCTCTAAGTGGGCAGATGAGGCCAAAGCAAAGATAGACGCGGTTGAAAAACAGTATTCTGAGATGTTTAAATATTCACGAAATCTTTCCAGAAATATCCATACTCTAATCACGAATGCTGATTCAATGCAAAAAACCGCGGAAGAAGATGCTAAGGCCTTAAAGAACCTTGGTAAAGATTTGGAGGACACATAGGCCCAGCTTGCTATTGCTCAGAGGGACGCCACCAACTTCAAACAACAATTTGAGGATATGCAAAAACGTTATCATGATTTGCTTGAATCTCACACTCAAGAGCGTTCTGAGTCAAAAAAGCAAGCTGATGATGCTAAGTCAGAAGCTGCTAAGACACGCCTTGCTTATACTGACCTCGAACGGAAAAATGTCGAGCTAGCAAAGAGGAATGCTGAATTAGAAAAGAAGAATGCTGACTTGGCTTCAAAGCTATTGGAGGCAGAGAACAGAGCTGCCCTGGCTGAGGGCAATGTTGAGTGTGCTATCAAATCTGCGGAGGAAGCCCGCGAACAACTGTCAGAGGCGGAGGCTGATATTCAGGGTTTCGGCGAATTAATGATTGAATTCTTCGCACATATCATCCGTCGCCGAAACTTTTCTTGGATCGAGGATTATCCATCCACTCTAGTTCAAGTATGGAATCAGATCGTCGAGTAGGAAAAAGAGGAGCTCAAGGTCGACTCCATCGATGAAGATAAGCTAATGGAGAAATACTTGAGGGATGATGAGCCGGAACGCCTAGCTGAAGGGCGCCGCCTCATTGATGAGGCCATTGAAGAAGAGAGACGGAAGTCTAAACAGTAGAATGTTCTCGAAGTTGGTTCCTCTTTTGCTGCCCCTGCGACTTCTGAAGTAGAGGGGTATGATCCTGAAAATCCGGGAATCCCCCGAACAACTCTGCTATCCCCTATTCCTGAAACAGCATCAGAGGCAGTAGTCACCCCTGCCGAGAAGTCTTCGGAAGGTATCCCTACCTTTTCTCCTCAATTTGTCAGGGCTATTTCTACCTTTCGCCACGTGATTGAGCAATCGATGAAAAACTCATTGTTTTCGCCTGAGTTGATAACTGTTGCTTCTCATTCTGTAGGTATTGAGCCATCCGAAAAGATAGATGTGACTCAGGGAGCCACCGCCGGGGCAAAGCCTACAGAAAAGGCCAAAGGAGGGGAGGACAAGGCTGCTCCTATAGACTTGGGAGAAGGAAATGAGCCGACTAAGGCCGCCACTCCCCATGATGAAGAAATGATAGCCGCTTTAAAGGATGATGGCGGTGACGGAGGTCATGAGGAGGAACCAGAAGTTGCAATAGTCGGGGAGTCAAAAAATGCTGATGATGTTACTTTGGCTGCAATGAAAGCTGATCAAGACAAACGCTTGCAATTAAAAGCCGAAGAACTAGACCCCGAAGCCCTCAAGCCCCTCGCAGTTGTGGATGCGGGATCAAGGTTAGTTGTTAAGCTCTCAACTAGATCTATTACAGAGGAACTTGCTAAAAAATCTTCTCTTGATTCCAGCGCTCCGCCTTCAGGGAAGAAGTCTACCGGCTCCAGCACTGCATCTTCAGGAAAGATGAAATCAAAACGAATCTTGATAGAGGCCGAGAAAGAAGCAAAGGATGCGGAGAAAGCCGCCAAGAAGTCCAAGGCTCACTCAAAATCTAAATAGTGGATTGCCTTGTGTCGTTTTAGCATTTGGTGAACCAACAATTGCTGTTACAAGAGCGGCTCTTGCACCTTTTTTTTTAGCCACTCTCCTGTACAAATTCATTCATTCGTAAATAAATAAAAAATAATTCATTTTCTGCAATGTCTGTTTGTCAGTAGTTCTGCACTTATGTAAAAATGCATGTCTTACTATAGTTATGAAATGAAGCTACGGAGAGAGGAAATATGCATAAACATATATGCCCCCAGTCAATTCTCACAAATTATTTAATGCTTAATCAAACAATCTGAATGCTTCCGATTTTCTGACGGGAGAGCATTTCCTGTGTTGTCAGTGCCTGTCGTTTTTTCTGGCATTTCTTTTATACTCTCCTGTCTTATACCCAGGTTAGAGTTCTTACTGAGGCGGTCCCTTGTCTGGGTGCACCTTCATGCCTCAGAGGACATCGTCTTCCCGTCCTTTTATACTCTCTCTCTCTCTCTCTCTGGAGAGTTAGAGTTCGAGCTCAGCAATCTATTCATTCCCCGGTTTTTCAGCGCGGAAAGATCTCTTTCTCAGCGCTCAGTCGGAGACGCTTTTATACTCTCTCTCTCTCTCTCTGGAGAGTTAGAGTTAAGGGAAGAATTTCTTTTTCAGCGCTCAGTCTGAGACGCTTTTATACTCTCTCTCTCTGGAGAGTTAGAGTTAAGAATGTCGTTTTCTCATTCTTTTATGTCTTGTCGCACAAATAGTCGTTGTGCTTTTTCTTATGTTTAAACTGTCTTCAACCTTTTCTGGTTTTGAATCATCCTACATTCCATAATCACAACAGAATAATCGATAAATGTATATATATAATGCATAAAAGTAAATAACACACAATATTTTTATAGTGGTTCGGCTAAGTCGTAGCCTACATCCACTTTATGGTCCTTTATTCATATCGTCAGATTTTTTCCCATGGCAAGTCGTGCCTTATTACAGAATTCATAAGAAAAATAACAAAGAGTACAACATTCCTAATCCAAATATCGCATTAAGGGTTGGGCATTCCATGCTCTAGTGACTTCTTCGCCATCTACGGTCGTTAACTTGAAGGTTCCTTTTTCAAGTTTCCGTTGGATGACAAAGGGTCCTTCCCACTTTGGACCGAGGTGAGGAAGGGATGGAAAGACTCTCTTTAGCACCAAATCTCCTGGTTCAAAAGTTCTGAGGCGAACTTTTTTGTCATAATAGCGTGCCATCTGACGTCGATGTCTTGCCGCACGCAAATCTGCTTCATCCTTTTTTCTTCGACTTCATCAAGAGACTCAAGTAAGAGTGTCCGATTCGTCATCGGGTCATAATACGTCACCCTGTGGGAAGGAACTTCCAGCTCAACTGGAATTACTGCTTCTAAGCCAAAGGAGAGAGAGAAAGGGGTATGACCAGTAGCCGTCTTAAATGTTGTCCGATATGCCCATAAAGCTAGGGGCAATTCATCAACCCATTTTGCCTTTGCGCGCTCTAACCGTTTCTTGAGGATGGATTTTATTACTTTGTTTATTGCCTCAACTTGCCCATTCGACTGCGGATAAGCAACCGCAGTGTATCGCTTGTCGATCTTATACTTCTGGCAGAAATTTCTGAATTCAGTACCATCAAACTGGGTTCCGTTGTCAGTTATAATGGTCCTTGGGATCCCAAACCAGCATATAATATTTCTAACCACGAAACTTATCACCTTTCTTGCCGTGATTTTTGTCAAGGGCTCAGCTACCACCCACTTCGTAAAATAGTCCACAGAGACTATTGCATATTTCGCTCCTCCTTTAGCAATTGGTAGAACTCCAATGATATCAATTCCCCACGTGGCAAATGGCCAAGGACTCACCATTGATTTGAGTTGGGTCCACGGTGCTCTGGGGATTTTGGCGAATCTCTGGCACTTATCGCAGCGTCGTGAATAAACAACTGCATCTTTATTAATTGTGGGCTAGAAGTATCCATATCGCAATATCTTTTTTGCTAAAGTCTGACCTCCTGTATGATCTCCACACTCACCTTCGTGCACTTCTCTTAGTACACATTTGATGTCGTCGTGTGCAATACATCGTAACAGAGGCATAGAGAATCCCTGCCTATAAAGAATATCATCCTGTATGACATATCTAGTAGCCTTGCGAACTATAGCCCTTTTCTCACTCTTCTTTGATGGGAGTGTCCCATTCTTAAGGAAGTTCTTAATTAGGGTCATCCACGACTCCTTCTCCGGTTCCGCTTCAAAAGCGAACTCAATTTCCATCGACTCAAAGCTTGGCGATTCCAACGTTTCAATTGGAATTATTTCAGTCTCTTCTGGATTGTCGGAGCTAGCCAGCTTTGCCAGCCTATCAGCCTTCTGGTTTTCGGCTCTCGGGATATGTGTTATATTGTACCGCTCCAAGTTGCTTAATAGCTCTCTCACTTTCCTGAGGTAGGCAATAAGTCGAGGTCCCCGAGCCACAAACTCCTCTTGCACTTGGCAAACAACGATTTTAGAGTCACAAAATATGTCCAACATTTTTATTCCGAGGTATTTAGCAAGCTTCAGCCTGGCAATCAGGGCTTCATATTCAGAGTCATTGTTAGTCGCCGAAAATTCTAATCGTAGAGCGTAATATAACGACCGTCCTTCAGGAGTGACTTAGACGATTCCAGCTCTGGACCTTCGGTCGTTCTTGGCTCCATCTGTGCATAGTTTCCACAGATCTATCTTTAACTCATCCTCGGACTTAACCACTCTATCATCGATTACTTCCTCCTCTGGGATGGTGAATTCCGCTATAAAGTCTGCCAGAGCTTGCCCCCTGATCGACTTTCGTGGTTGAAAATTTAAATCAAACTGACTTAATTCTATATTCCATTTGATTAACCTTCCCGATGGTTCGGGTCTCTGCAACACCTGCCTTAGGGGTTGGTCTGTGTATATGGTTATGGGATGAGCTTGGAAATAGTGACGAAGTTTTGGAGATGCGATTAGGAGGCTGTAAGCGAGCTTCTCAATCTTTGGGTAGTTGCGCTCTGCCACTGCTAATTTCTTACTTACATAATACACTGGCCTTTGTACTTTGTCTTCTTCTCGAACCAGAGTTGTGCTAACGGCGTGAGCCGAGACTGCCAAGTAAACAAACAATTCTTCGTGATCCACTGGCTTTGACAAAATCGGCGGTTTCTCTAGCAGTTCCAATAAATTTCGAAAGGCCTCAACACAGTCCGGAGTCCACTCGAAGTTCTTCTTTCCTCTTTTAATCAAATCAAAAAACGGAACGCATTTGTCTGTGGCTTTGGAGATGAATCTACTCAGCGCAGCTACTTTCCCTGCAAGACTTTGGACGTCTTTAATTCTCCTCGGCTCTTCAATGTTTCTAATCGCTGCTATCTGGCTAGGATTGATTTCAATTCCTCGGGAACTCACAATGAAGCCTAGGAACTTTCCCGATGCCACTCCAAATGAGCATTTCAGAGGATTCAACTTCATCCGATATTTTCGTAGGATACCAAACATTTCCGCCAAGTCTTGCGTATGGCTGGAGGACTGTTTCGATTTGACAAGCATATCATCCACGTAAACTTCCATAGTCTTCCCTATTTGATTATAAAACATTCTGTTCACCAAGCGCTGATAAGTGGCTCCGGCGTTTTTCAATCCGAATGGCATTACAACATAACAATATAACCCCAAATTCGTAATGAAGCTCGTATGCTCTTGATCTGGCACGTGCATAGGAATTTGATTATATCCGGAATATGCGTCCATGAAAGAGAGAAGTTCACGACCTGCTGTCGAATCTACAAGCTGGTCAATCCTGGAAAGTGGGAAACTATCTTTTGGGCAAGCTTTGTTCAAATCTGAAAAATCAATGCAAGTCCGCCACTTTCCATTCGGCTTCTTTACCAAGACGGGATTCGATATCCAGTCGGGATATGTCGAATCTCGAATAAATCCGTTCTGCTTCAGCTTCTCCACTTCCTCTTTGAGAGCAGCCGACCTCTCTGGGCCCAGCATACGTCTCTTTTGCTTCACAGGCGGATGTTTCGGGTTTACATTTAATTTGTGACTTATAATGGATGGCGATATCCCACACATGTCAACATGGGTCCAGGCAAACACGTCCAAGTTTGCCTTCAAGAAGTCCGTTAGTTCTTTGGCTCGACGTGGATCCAATTGAGAACCAATCTTCAAAACTTTTGTCGGATCAGCTTCATCAATGGGAATTTCCACTGTCGCCTCATTAGGAGTTGCACTTCTAGCCTCTGGTTCCTCGTCTTTTCTGGGATCCAAGTCTTCAGGCGTTCCTTTGGGCAACTCCTTCGGGGTCGATTTCTATAATTGCTACACTGAGCCCCCCTTTGAGGGAGACGAGGCATCTTTACTCTCGATGTTAAGTCCTTTCATCAACATCTTTAATTCGGCAACGTAGCAGGCCCGTCCGGAAACTTGATCCCCTCTCATTACTCCAGTTCCGGCTTCGGTTGGGAACCTAAGCAATAAACACCAAGAGGCGATACAAGCTCTGAATTCAGCAAGGGCAGGCCTCCCCAGAAATGCATTATAAGGCGAATCCATGTCCAATACTACGAACTGAAGCATCCGCACTCTTCGGCGTTCTCCTTGCCCCAAGGTCACGGGCAATTCTATGTATCCCATGGGAGCTGTTGACGCCCCGTTGAAGCCTCTGATCCATCCTTCACATGGCTTCAAATCTTCAGATTCAAGCTTCATCTGATCGAATGCCTTTTTAAATAAAATATTGACAGAACTTCCATTGTCTACTAATACCTTATGAACCAAGGCCGGCCCAATGTTGGTAGTAATAACCAACGGATCATCAGTAGGTGATTGGATCCCAGTATTGTCTCTGCTGCGGAATACCACGTCGTCAAACATGGTCTTTTGTTGTTTTATGGGGGTGATATCTTCCAAATCATCACCTTCATTCACATCTATGTGTTTGGCAGAATTTACATATTGATCCATCGCTCTGAAACTACGGATTGCCGGGTGAGGTCCACCCACTATGGAGTTGATAACAATTAATTTACCTTTCTGCTGCGCTGTAGGCTTGGGAGCAGGTAGAATCTGTTTTGGAGCCTGCTCTCCTTGCCCCTGTCCCTCGAGGCAACCTTGTATTCATCCAACTTCCCTTCACGCAGCAGCTTCTCAATCACATCTCTCAAATGCCGACATTCATTGGTTGAATGCCCATGAGTTCCATGAAACAAACAAAACTTCCCAGTCGCCATTTCTTTCTCTGTCGAGTCACGAGGTGGCGGTCTTTTATATTGCAAAACGTTGTACGTATCCAGGTAAATATTCTCCAGGGTGTCGTTCAATGGTGTATAATTCTCGTAGGTCTGGAATCGGGGTCTTTTGTTAGGATCGCTTCCCCTATTTCTATTTCTTCTGTTACCGTACGCATTACGGTTATTGTTGTTTCCCCCGTTTTCAGCATTGTTGTTTTCACCCTTGTTACCCACATTTACTTCAACCTTTCCGGAACTTTCCCCAGACTGCTTCACGGCGACGTTACTCTACACATTTTCTTTTGAAGCCGCTTCAGACTTTCTCTTTTGGTTTGCCCTGGCCTCCTCTCGTCTTAAATAAATATCAGCTTTTTCATAGAATATCTCTCTTGTGGAGGGTTTCTTCCCAGAAAGGTAATCCCCGAACTCGGATTCAGGATCGGCTCCTTCTTTTAATGCCATCAGGATGGTGGGCTCATGAGGGTCACTAATTCAGTCACAGCTAAGTTAAAACGGTCAAGATACGACCTCAAAGACTCTCCTGGCGCCTGCTTAATTCTCGATAATTCAATAACACTTTTGGACTTTCGGGTATGGAGTCGGAACTGATACATAAAACGTTCGCTCAGTTCCCTGTAATTCGAAACCGAACGAGGGGGAAGTCGGGTAAACCAGAACAGCGCCACATCTTCTAAGTAGATCGGGAATGCTTTACACTTCACTTCATCAGGGGCAGCAGCAGCAGCATTCATGAGCCACGAGTATCGCATCAAATGCTGTCCTGGATCAGTTCTCCCGTTGTACTTGTCCATCTGAGGCAGGTTAAAACGCCGGGCAAACTGGAAGTCGAGGATATCGTCGGTGAAAGGAGTATGGCTTCGTTCAATGCCATAATCTTCATTTGTATAGTTCCGGCTCTCGGACATGATCTGGCGCACCATTGCCTGTACATCAGCATTAGTTAGGGGCCTTTCAGATTCCCTGGCCCTGGTATCTGGGTTCCTTCTGGGCTCTTGTTCAGGAGATGCCCTTCTTCTTCGAGCTGCTTCTGCTCTATTCCGTTCCCTACGCTCCCGGTCGATCTCGGGAGGAGGAGACTGGAGCCTTTGCCCTCGATTGGAGTCATTGTTTCCTAGTGCTCGTGCAATATCCTCGCGAGACCCCAAAGATCCGAATGTCAGCTGCTCCACATTCTGAGGTCGTTCGAGCGGCCTTCGTTCACGGGGCCTCTCTTCCTCGGAAGATGAAGACTGATCCACTGGTGTGTGACGAACCGGTGATGGGGTTCTCTGTCGACGGAGTTCGCTAATCTCCCTGCTTATGAGCCTCATATTTTCCTGCATCATGAGATTAGTGCGCTCGTGGACTTTCATAGCCTCCCTAGTACTCTCAAGCATGTCAAGTAAGCGCGAGAAATCTCCTTGAGTAATGGGCGCAGATGGATTGACCTGGTCACTGACCCTGGTGGCTGGAATCGGAGCATTTGTAGGGACTCGAGTAGAGGTTCCAACATCACCAAGTGTCGGGTCGGATCGGAGATGGGAGATCGGGTCGGTTCGGAGCTGGGGAGCCTGGTCGGGTCGGTATATGGAAAGCCGCTCGGGTCGGTTCAGGTTGAGGGAATGCACTGCTTCAGAATCTCCTACCCGGATCGGATCGGAGCTCTCCCCCTGAAGGCGGTTCGGGTTTCCTGCATCGGTTCGTCCTGCTGCTGAACTCTGCCCACGAGACCTTGTTACAATCGCATTTTGCTGATCTTCGCCAGCTCCATTTCCTCGACCAGATTGAACTTCTTTGCCTTTTCCTTTGGCCATGATTCTTCGACAATCACTTCAACAAATATCCAAGGGCATTGAAACTTGAGGATTAACTTCTTTGAACTCAACGGTCCAAAAAGTAGAACGATAATCCCGAAAAACAAAGAATTCAGATGAGTTCTCAGTGAAAGCACCAAAATGTTAGACCAAAAAGTGGTTCTAACATCCAAATTGATTAAAAGTAAAATGAAACGAGATCAAAAATAAAAATGAACACACAGGATTTATAGTGGTTCGGCGAAGAAATGCCTACGTCCACTTGTCTTTCACTATTTTCAATGATTTAGTTGCAGATACAATGAAATATTCACTTGATTTCTCTCACAACTCACTTACAATCACTCAATTGTCTAAAAACAAATAATGAAAGAAGATTTGGATTTTCCGGGAGTGTTGGAATTCGAGTTATGAAGGCGGTTGAACTCTCAAAGTGCCAGAAAAAAGATCCTTTTCTTTGCCTCCAGACGGGGTATTTATAAGTGAGAATTTGCTCAGAACCCGATCCGGATCGGAGCCACGCGTCATGCATCCCATCAGCCTCGGGTTCGGATGAATTTTTATGTTGACAACGCATCAGAGTAGTGGACGCTGAGGGTAGGAACTGGTCACAGCCGATCCGAATAACCAGGCGTTCATGCAGGAGAATGACGTGGAAGACAGGCTCGGGTCGGAGGGGTATGCACAAGGGGTTCGGATCGGAATACCCGATCCGACCCGGATTGACTTAGGACTAATTCCTGTGTTTACTCCGCTCCGCTCAGATTTATTGCTCTCCGCTCCAGCTGGAAATAGGTTGCCCTCCGATCCGAACAGACGTGCCTCTCTAATTCCAACAACAATAGCTCACCGATCCGAACAGCAGACTTTATCCGATCCGAACCGCTATACTGCTCCGATCCGATCCGCTTCAGTGTTTTTCAAGCTCTTCAATATTTCACATCTTGACTTTGTGTTGCCCAGTTCACAAAGTGGGTTAACAATAACATTAAAGAGAAGATTAACTATTACAATAATAGTTAATTAATTGATTTCTAAAATAATTGGAATTGATTATTATGTAATAATAATGAAAAAGATAATTCTTGAAGTTAAGTGCCTCAACTAGAAGTTGTGAAGTCGTATAGTCTTAGTTGTAGTTTAACTAATTGGTAAGCGAATTTATATTTAATATGAACGTATATTTAGAATTCTATTGGTCGGATTTCTATAAATCCAAATTGGATAATAATAGAGGCAAGTTAAAAATGGATTTATGTTATAAGAGTCGAAAAAAGTGAAAAATGGGATTTGTAATCTGAAGAGAGTTAAAAGGAAATTAAAATTCTAAAGATGAGGAAATAGGAATGTTTTAAATTAGAAAAGCATGGTTTTGGAATTTGTAAAAAGGGGTTCCGAAATAAAATAGATGGGGTCAAATCCATGTTAAAAACGTAGTGAAAATAAAAGCGTTGGGATATTTATTGGGATGAGATTCGTTGATAAACTTCTATTCGAGGTCTGAGAGGTAAATAAAATACCCCTACTTGTAATGACTACATGATTATCCAAGGATGATATTAGTTTAGAAACGATGGTGATTTAGGGGATTAAAGAATATTTCCATGAAGGATATATATACTATAATTCAAAAAATTATAAGTTGAATCATTTGATTTGGAAATAAGAAATGGGAAAGGGCGATAATCCAAATGGTTGGAGATTTAGAATTTAATTAACCACTGCTCAAATAAAAAGGCCAAGTGACGTTGTATATTGAACCAATGAATCCACTTTATTTTCGATGGATGATGATTATTTATTTTGATAGTTAAAACACCGACTATCAAAATCTGGCCAAGTCGATTGTTTGTATGGAAAGACCGGGATCGAAATTACATTCGGAAACCATTCTGACCAGCAAATACGTAAAACATTGAAATATCAGAAGACGATCGAAGTGGAGCATTGAAGACCGTGGATCTTCATAAATGGAAGGATCGTTTGTTGAATTTCTCTGGCTAGCTACTAGAGGTTTTTTTACGATGATTCGTTCGTGGTTAAGATTTTACAGATTGCAAGGACTTCTTGCTACTGATCCATAGGGTAATTCAAGGATGCGGTAGGAGGGTGCCTTCAGTTCATCCTGTTCCTGGATGACTTGTATGGACGGGTGTGAGTATTTCCAGATGGTCACGTACATTGATTTCTTCAAACGTGCCCAGTGTATTTTTGAGGTCGTCAATTAGTGATTTGACGATGTGGCATTCAAAGTGAATGGTGATCAGATGTTCTAAGAAGTAAACGTAGCCTCAAGCCTCATCAACCGGGAAATGACAGAAATCGGGCAGGCAACATGACTAGGTGGGTCATACCCAAGCAGGGTGTATTATCACCATCTAGAGAAAATCCTTTTTACTTCTTAATCTATATTTCGCTGCTACAACTTTCAGAAATGGTGGCTTGAGCCTAACCGTTGGTGGAAATATATTCGATACACTCAAGATAAATGAGTGGTCGGTCATGTGTGGCCGGGTTGCAAGACGTTCTTGTTGAACCCTGGTGTATCCTCTCTAGAGTAAACTGATCGGAAGGTGATCTCATACCTTGTCTAGTTGGAATCCAATCTCCAATAAGCGCCCGCGGTTTTTGATTATATACTATGTATGTGGAGCATGAGATGCAAGCATTCTGCTATTTGGCTATTTATTTGATAGACACTGTTATAATAACACTGGAGTCTGATATCAAAACTATTTTGGGAAATAGTAAGGTAAAAACCGTCCGTTTGTATGTGTGGGCTAGTCTTGCTATTACCCTTTTCTTTCAAAAGGATTTTGGACTTAAATCAGTATGGATGTTGCTTTAACTTAGTGAGTTTTTCTCACGCTGGTTCACCAGACTGATCCGTGGCGTTTGTAATGTCTCGGGTCAGCCCGAGTGCAAGTTCAGGTTATTGGATGCCATGAAGTTCAGAGACGAACTGGAGGAGTTCAGACGTACGATATTATCTAGTATTTATTCCACTGTGTAATGTATTTCAGGATAGGTTATTATAACTGTACAGATGATCTGCTGTACTCTGATGAATGTAAATATTTATATAATGTTATTTATAAAGTTTTACTTCTGTATTATATTTTTTTCCGCTGCGATGTGAGACTATGTGGTGTTAGTTCTTCTTCTTCTTCTATTCCAATAGTTCTATCTTATCTTTCTCATCCTCTTATTTCTTTCTATTAATAATTTGTATTTTCATGCACTTTGAGTTGAATGTGTAGTATATTAGTCAGCTCAAATTGATATAGATTTACGGGGCATTACAATTAAACAAGCTTCACAGTTCTTTACAGTTCCAATAACATTTTTCGCTTAATCTTAAATTAAGCATGCAGATTTTTATGTCCTAAACCACAAGTCATAATTTACCATATTAATCATGCCCTAAATTTTTAGTCCAATTTCACAATATAGTTTATGCCCCCAGATCCCAATCGTGATTCAAAATACAAGTTATGCCCCAAAATTACCATTTCCAATTCAACCTAATTTCGTTCGTATGCATATTTCAGCGATATCGGCCTAGGCTCGAAAGTAGTCTGGCTATAAAAATAAAAAGGGAATGAGAGAGAGAAGGACGAAATAAGCATAAAACCAACAGTAACAGAAATGGGCATATGATAGCAGAAATAGGCATATAAGAACAGATCTGATGAACAGATATGGGCATATAAGAATAAATTTGACGAACAGAAATAGGCATATAAGAACAGATCTGATGAACATGCAATAACTGAACGGATTATGCATAGTGTCATGATCACAAACAAGCATGATGAGAACTAATCAATGAATTAGATATACAAATATAGCAGATCTGAAATGATTCCAATAGTCATGGGCTTAGATCTAATTCATAGGCATGTCAAGATTGCATTTTAATTATTTTTATCTAAAAGTAACGTAGACTCACAGAGAATAGATCTAAGAGACAGAAGATTAGTTGTAGATGTTGAATCACATATCTCTAAACTTGAATGACTCTAGTTGATCGTTGAAGAAGAAAAGACTTGATTTATCCTGGGCAGAGGCAGCATCTAGTTCTACATTGTTTTAGGTGTGGAGAAACAAGAGAAATGGGGTCTTATTTATAGCCTAGGGTCAATGAATCTAGTTAAGAAAGGAGTCCACGTGCGAAAACTGAATTCTGCCCAGATCTGTATGGGGGTCGACCCCCCCCCTTTGAGTGCCGACCCCGGGGTCTACCCATGTGTCGAGCCCAAACACCCTGGGTCAGCCCAGCGGGTCTCGGGTCAATCCCCAAAAATGGGCCGGTTCGGCTATTCCTCATCCCGCTTCGCTGTTTTGATTTTTTTTAATTTTAATTTGTTTGTATATATATAAATTCTATTGTGCGTAAATAAACTTCTAGGCTTAATAACTTCTTCATACGATGTCTGTTTTACGCTAACTTGGTGTCTATCTTAAGCAGAATTCCGAGACGAACGCAATGGCGTAGTCTGTTTTATTAATTCCCTATATTTAATTAAGTATTCCTTTGTTTATCATTTTAATGTGTTGTTAAAATTACAGGGTGTTACACCAGCAAATGCTCTATGAAATAACTCCAAGACTATACGGCAAAACCTTAACTACTAAGCTGCTCGTGTGAAAAAAATAAGGGCATCCGGAGTTTAGATGGAAGAATAATAAACTCTAAGCCAGTCATAGGACTAGTGTGAGAACTCAAAAACAGTTGTTTAAAAAACAAAAGAAAAGAAAGGTATCTCATAAGGCCATGCCACAAGTGCTGAACGTTTTTTTTCTTATGATAACTAAAATACTTACTTTATCAAAACCACTGATATTACTTTTACTGACATCATTTTAAAAACCTTTTCTAATAAATGTAGTTGAATTATCCAAAAATTTTACATTTATTAAATTTTGGTGGTTATTATGACTTTAATTTTAAAAGCGTAGGTTCATATTGGAACATTGGATGTTAACAATGACCAAAGCAAAGGATCTTCGTTATCTGATGGGAACACCTCTAGAGGGATGCACACTTGAGAAACAACTGGTGAATCTCTGCCAACACAAGGTGGGACCATCTCTATACACTAGTCTGCTAGAAGGCAACTCGAATATGACATTCCCCAATCTTTACGGACCATTGTCCATGCACACATAATCCATCATCCACATAGGTAAAATATTTGGGATCCATACCATGATTCAACTTTTTATCTCGAAGGGATTGACCATACCTAAATGGGAGCGACCCACATAACCTTACCGCATTTAACCTGTTTCGGGCTATTATTGGGTTGTGAAGCTTGAGGTCTCCTTAAACACAAAGCTATGTTTTAATTAAGCCATGTTTTGATCATCTGCAACTCTTAACACTTCGCTTGCCACATTATCATTTCATAACATACAACTGATAATTACTAACCATATCATCTTTAAGCTCATACGTCTCAAAGAAGGGTGTTAAGCTAAGAGAATAAATTCTCAGCCACCAAATAGAAATATGTCTAGCAAAGATCAATCAATGCATTACAAAATACAATATTAGACACATCCATACAAGTTCACTTTAGGACTGAACGAAACCGAAGGCGCTTTATTTCTCGACCCAAACAGGGTGTAAAATCCATTACAATCCCGAATCTCTCCAAGTAAGTCGGGACCATAGCTAAAATAATCTCGTTATGGGATGCCTCCCAGCAGAAACGTCAACAAGCAATACCTTCCATGTGAAGAGCTCTGGTTTTCTACCACCGTCTTCAATACCTTCAGTTTCTCCATCATGTCGTAACATTATTCGAAGTGGTTTTTCGGATAGGTATCCTCCATATCCACTTCTGGTCTCTTCAAATAATTGGTGTGGTTATAAAAACAGTATTGACTATACATAATCTCAATTAAATTTCGTCCCTTTGATAAATTATTCATTTATCAATATTAAATTTTACTCAAAACTTTATATTTTCCATTCAGATCACTTTAAAATCATTTATTATGATTTTTCATAATTTTCTCATATTTTTACCAAATTTTATAAAACCTATTTCAGTAGTTTCCAAATTCAGTCACCGAACTACAAAACCGCGATTTTATTTTAAACTTGTTTTGGACATAATTGAAAATCTATATATAGAAATCTAAAATTTCCGTTTTCATTTGAAAGCTATTATCATTTGAAAACAAATGTTTTTGTTTCAAGAAAATCCAATTTAACTTCAATTCGATATAATCATTCGAAATTCACAGTTGAAATTCGCGAACTATCGCGGCGTGACAAGCTATATTTTGGACTGTTATACAACTTCACATTATAACTAATCTGGATTGCTTCTAATATATTTATAAATCATTCAAAAATGTATTGAACTTCATTTTAAAATATTATTACAATTTTAACTTCAAATTCAATTATCTTTTAATATTTTAATATTAATAAAATATTAATATTTTTCAAAAATTTATCCTTTGAACTGCAAACTTTGTAGAAAATCAAATTAAACATTATATAAGCTTATTAGAACAACCGGTTTGAGTTTAAACATGGTTTATATAGCTAACTCAAATTCAAAATTTTAAAATTACAATTTCAAATTGATTAGAAATTTACCAAGCCATATTATACCAAAATCTTTATCAAAATTGATTTCCACCATTACAAAAGTTATTCAAATCCACCTTAATTTCATTTCTAACCAGTTTTGGATACCAAATTCCAACTTTTAATTTAAACCTTATTTCCACTTTAAATAAATACAAAAATCATTTATATTTACCAATTACAAAGAGACTTAACGGGTACCCATATAGTTCAATAATTTAGGGTATAACAGGTGTATGGTGACATACTAGCAATAATAACAACCATATAAACATCCACGGAAAAATATTAACAATGTCATTAACTACGACATAAGCGTTACAGTAATTAACGCTTGTCATTATATATATGGAACTAGCAATACAACCCTTCAACCAATATCAAACAAATATATCTAAGCTATCATAAAAACTATATAAAATATAGAATTGCATAGTTTCTCACCGACATATCCGCTCCGTCAAACTTTATGGTAGAATAGGACTCAGACGAACGTGTTGTGACGACCCCATTTCCCGTACAGACGAAGACAAGGGTAATCTTTGGAATATAACACAGAAACAGATAATAGCAGAACAGAAACAAATAAATACACCAGATAATGAACAATAGAATATACTGGATAAAAGTAATCATCAGAGTTACATAGTATACAGGATCTTACTTAGTACAATTACAATTCAGCTATACATAAATGTCTACAGCGGAAACAAACTAAATATGTACAATAGGAGCTGAACAGCATAAAAAGAGATAAATGATAGAATCCATCTTCAGCTCCAGCTATCCAGAGGAAGCCAGCTAAACCTAAATACAAGGCTTCCTGTGTAGAAAAAGGGGCACCCGAGTTTGAAAGTGAAACAAACTACGAATCAGTTATGGGACTGGTATGAGAAATCAACTCAACACATTTATAATATGGCTAATTACAGGACCACGCCACTTCCGTGGAACGGGTTTACTCCATTGGATTGCCAGTGCTTTAAAACAAATCATTCTTTTAAACATCGCAATGCTTTTTATAAAAATGAAGCCATTATAAGACTCAGTTCCCATCACACAATGCAACGCAAATCGGAGGATAGAGTTTTTACCTTATAACGGCCAAAATATGCTTGATACGAATAAAACAAAAGCATTTAATATTATTGCTAGTGTTTATATGTTTTTAAAACAATTTCAAATCATAACTATCAATCATAGACGGCATTAATGCCCCATACCACTATGTCGCCATATATAGGTATACAATCAAAACCGCACAGTCACGTATTTGGAAATTGGATTTCCATCATGAACCAAGGCAAAAGATAGTCCTTACCGAATTTGTGAATCTCTAGCCCGAGCCACAGGACCCAGACTCAGGTGGGCCCTTGGATCGTCAGGGTCGGTCCACCGATGTGGATTAAAATTCCTGAACAATGCGTTTCCCCGCCCTATGGGGTGTAAATGAGCCAACGAATAACTCCATCAGATCCAGATCGTCTGATCTAATCGAGGCGCCTCGCAACAGCAACAACCACATAAGTCAAACTCGTCAGGGCGTGTAAAACCACTGGCGCCACTTCTAACTAGAAAGAAACGCATGTCCTCCCTGAGGTCCTTTCTCCCGTTTCTGTTTCATACTGGGTGTGAGGCTCGCGATTTCACGTTATACACAAAGCTACGCCACACAGGCGGTGCTTTGATCATCACCACAAGACTTTGCTTTTCAACAGAAGCTCTAATCATATTCCACTTAGGCATGCCACACTAGCAATTCATGCCATGCGACTGATGTCCATCGATATACAACCTCTGAGCTCGTGCATTTCAGAGAAGGGCGTTAAGCAAAAGAATAAATTCTCCGCCGCCAAACAGAAGTATATTTAACAGAGATCAATCAACACAGAATAAAATCCAATGTCAGACACACAGTCCATTTACGAGTCCGTTCTGGGTCTGAACGAAACCGGAGGCACTAAATACCTCGCAAACCCATCGATCACCACGTACGTCTGGACGATCACCACTCATTATCCATATTTCTGGATGCCTCCCAACCAGGACCTCGGTTACCATTCAAACGTGGTGAAGACCTCCGGTCTTCGACCACCGTCTTTATCTTCGATTTCTTATCGTCGATTCAGTTATTCAGAATGGGATAAACCCGGTCTTTCTGAGCAACTTGCGTATATAATAAACAAGTGCAACACTAACATATACACGCATCATTTCAATTCATTAGTCACTAACCGTCAATAAGTAAGAGAACGATTTCCCAAATATTAACCCGGAAGGCCGAAACCAACATCAAATCAACATCCAGGAAACAATTCGACTTAGCCATCCTTCAGTTAATTTCTAAATCACATCCATATCGTTTATAATATTTTATAACGATTTATCGCTATTTTTATTTATTTTAAAATAGCCAATATATTCAAAACGACGCTTCGGGCCATAACGCGACCGTGGCGCTGTTTTTCTTCAGATTTGATTTACACATATCTGAAAATCTAACCGTTGGATCTTCACAAAATTTACATCATTAGAAAGATCTTTTCAAATCCAATCCAACGGTTCCAGTTTCGGGAAAATCCGACGGTTGGATCTCCCGGTACAATCGTTTGAAGTTTCGATTTCAAAATACGAACTGCAGCGTCGTTATTCGATTAAATATATTTATATTTATATATATAAATATAATCGATTCTGGCGCTGTTTTTCTTCAGATTTGAATTAAACATTCCAGACAATCCAACCGTTGGATTTTTACAAAGTTGGTGCCGTTGGAAAGATATTTCCAAGGCGAACCCAACGGTTGCGATTCCAGGAAAGTCCGATGGTCGGATCTCCCGGTATAATCTTTTGAAATCACGGTTTCAAAATACGAACTGCAGCGTCGTTATTCGATATATTTTAATTCTATTTATATATATATATATCGATTCTTCGATTTCAAAGCTACATTCTTTTCATACATTTGATAAAAATGATATTTTTATCTAACTGTCTTCCATTTCAACACTTCACTATTTTTAACAATTCAATTATATAATAAAAATGTGATTTTTATTGTAAAACAATTCATTTCAAAACTCTATTATTTTATATAGTTTATATAGGTAATAAAAATAAGATTTTTATTATAAAACAATTTATTTCTAAACAAGATGATTTTATACATTTCATATAGATGATAAAAATGTGATTTTTATTATAAAACAATTTATTTCAAAATATGAATACCATTCAACACATGAATTTCAAATCAACGAATGAATATCGATTCAACACATGAAGGTTTTCTATATTTTATATATATAGATAAAAATGTGATTTTTATATTTAAAACACGAACACCATTCAACACATGAATTTCAATTCAACGAATGAATATCGATTCAACACATGAAAGTTTTCTATAGTTTATATATATAGATAAAAATGTGATTTTTATATTTAAAATACGAACACCATTCAACACATGAATTTCAATTCAACGAATGAATATCGATTCAACACATCAAGGTTTTCTATAGTTTATATATATAGATAAAAATGTGATTTTTATATTTAAAACACGAACACTATTCAACACATGAATTTCAATTCAACGAATGAATATCGATTCAACACATGAAGGTTTTCTATTCAACGAATAAATATAGTTTCAACAAATGAAAATAATTCAAACACATGAATATTATTCAAAATTTCGGCAGCATAACGGCAGGGTAGTTAAAACCGGGACCGTCCCTGGTACGGCTCCTCGCTCTACCTTAAAACCTCGCGGTTTTTGACAATGGGGATCATGCATCTAGTTCGCACGCAGGCGGCATGTATATATTTATTTCATTTCCACAAACTAATCCTATGTGGTTTCAACGAAATATTTCTCAACCCCAAATGGGTATTTTTCAACCACAATCAACCAATATCAACCACAAACAATCCCAATCAACCATTCGCTATCAATCAATTTTCACACCAATCACAACCAATAAATATCATCCATGGTTTGTGGACGAGGAGCATATATATATATATATATATATATATATATATATATATATATATATATATATATATATATATATAGCAATTCACTTCTATTTCAACACATATATAATTTTACAACGCATATATAAATTATACATCGAACGTACAACTTTTACAACGCTTATACATGAGGTGTACAACGCTTATATAACTCATACATCGACTATATAATTTATACATCGTCGTTTTCCATGTCGTTTATAAATTAGAAATCTCACATTGGGTTGCACTCCACCAAAAATAGCAGGCGGCTCAGAAAAATATGCGGTCTCTTCTAAAATGTAGAAGACTCCACACGGTCACGATGTTTCCTGTTTCATCGAATTTCGTCAAGAAACGAAAAAGATATGATTTTTCAAAGTTTGCAACGGTTTAAAGGTGTCAAAACTATTGAAAATAAACACAGCCGAATACCTCGTTTGAATCTTCAAAACAAGGTTTCAAATTATCTTCAAATCCGTTGATCGTTGCTTCGATCGGCCAGCGCCACCTCGACGGGCTAGGAGAGGCGCACGTGCGCCGGGGAGGGGACCCAATTCGATCAACCCAGGTGGCGGCGGCGGCTCTTCAAAGGCGGCAACTTCTCGGGCTCGGTTCTCTCGAACAACGCAACGATGGAGAGGGTAATGGGTATGGATTTAAAGAGGAGGAAGAGGGCTTTAAAATGGATCCAAGAACACTTGATTTCGATAAGAAACGAGAGAGAAATCGAAGAGAGAAGATTCGAGTGCTTTTCCGTTGTGCGCCAGGTATAGATCGGGGAGAGAGAAAATACTTTGACCAATGAAATATTTTTATTAATTTATATATTTTCAAATTCCCAAAATACCCCATTTCACATATGAACACCAATCCAAACCAAACGACTGTCATCCCTAGCTTTTTACCCCCATTCCGAACACAATGGGATATTTTTCGTAGGCCCATTCGACTGTTTCAATCAGTTTTCCCTCAATTTAAAATATATAACATTCAATATTTAATTTGAACGTACATTTCAATTTGTCGGGGCCACAAACTGATTCGAAAAATTCAAGAAAAATAAATCTAGCTATGTTTTGACGATACGGTCCCAACAAAACTAGTTTCGTCGAATCCTGAGACCGTTTGCAAAAAGGTCCATTTCTGGTCGATCCAATTTAACTGTAATTGACCAAAACACATTTTCCTTTGCCACGCTCACATATTAGCTTTAAAAATTATGAAATTTGAAACCTAGCAATAACTTCACATCCCGGATCCAACAAAAGTGGTTTCGTCGAGTTCCGAGGTCGTATGCAAAATGGCCAATTTCACGGGCTATATAAATTCCATAGCGACCTTTCTGAAAATTCATTTGGCCATAACTTTTGCTTTCCGCTATAAAAATTCGATTTTTCAGATTCCTTAGAAAGGTATTCACTAACATATTTAAATATTTTTGGTTTCACTCAAATCCGTTTTGTTTTGCACCCGGTACAGTCCGACAAAGTTTGAATTCAATTTTTGAAACTACAGGATCATTTCAGGCCTTGTTTATATTTATAATTAATTATTGTAACAACCCGGAAAATGCGAGCCAGTTTGAAATTTTTATTTTGGCAATTTTAGCGAATTTTGAATATTTAAAATGAATTATTTTAAATAATATTAACGAGAAATTTATTTTGAATATAATTCGAACGTATATATTATATACGTCGTCGTTAGAATATATAATAATTATATATAATTATAAAAGGAATTGAAAATGGCGCAGTAGTTCGAAAATTCGATTTCTAATTTCAAATGAATATACAGAATTCAATATAAGTCAGAATTGAACGAAACAAGAAATATTTGAATCTGTATAACTATATCTTTGTAACGAAGTTAACAATGTGAGATTTCATCTTAGAAATGATAAGATATGTCCAGTTTAAAATTAGAAATAGTCGCTGTGGGATTTATATATATTTTTATATATATAAGGCCCTTAAAAATAGCAAATTTGCAAACGACCTCGGATTTCGACGAAACCAGTTTTGTTGGGTCCGTGATGTTAAGTTATTGCTAGATTCCAAATTTCATAATTTTTCGAATCAATATGTGAGCGTGGCAAAGGAAAACGCGTTTGACCAGTTTCAGTTGATTTTAATCGACTGGAAATTGGCCATTTTTCCAACGGTCTCAGAATTCGACGAAACTAGTTTTGTTAGGACCGTATCGTCAATACGAAGCTAGAAAATATTTTTCTAGAATTTTTCTAGTTAATATGTGACCCCGATAATTTGAAATGTACGTTTAAAATTCAATATAGTGATTTAAATGAAAATTAAACGGAAACTGATTCAAATGGTCAAATCAGCTTGCGATACATATCCCATTGTGTTCGGAATGAGGGTAAAACGTTATGGACGACAGGCGGTGGGCCTCGTTTAGAGGTCGTATGTAAAATTCAACTTCTTCGAAAATAAAATAATTAAATAATAAAAAATAAAAAAACTTTCTCTTCCCCCTTTTTAACTCTGCCCCCCCCCCCCCCCCCGATTTAAAATCAGAAATTAAAAATAAAAAAAAAAGAGAGAGAGAAAGAGACGGAGGAGCCGCCGCTCCTCCGACGAGATGCGCCACCGCACCCCGAAGAGCGCGCCACCGCGCAGCAGGCGCGACAACCTCCCTCCTCCCCCTCTTCTTCTCCTCCTCGTCGAACCTACCTGGAACCCCCAAACCCCACCAAAAACGCACCGCAACCCCTACCTAACCACCGCCTCCACCGCCGCTTCCCCCCAGTCGACTTCCGCGCCTTCCCCCACCACCCTCCGGCGCTGCAGCAGAGACCCCCCCCCCCCTTTTCTTTTTTGACCGTAAGTTTTGTTTGTTTTATTTTTTTTATTTTATTTTCATTTATCTGTTGAATTTTATTTTGATTTAAAAACTGAATTTTATTTTGATTTAAAAACTGAATTTTATTTTGATTTAAAAACTGAATTTTATTTTGATTTAGAAACTGAATTTTATTTACTTTAAAAACTGGTTTTTATTTATGTTGCAAAGTTATAAAAATATAGTCTTTTAAATTGTCGAAATAAAAATATGATTTTTATATATTGAATAACGAAGAAAAAAATTCGATTTTTATATATGTAGTGGCTGCGGTCAACGAAGGTGACAAAAAGGCGAAACGACGAAGGCTTCTGCAAATGAAGAGCCGTGGAGCTAGGATAGCTATATGTGAGAACTTCTCACCTTTCAATTTCTTTTCTAGTTATATATATATACTAGGATGCAGACGGTGCTTAGTAGCACCCGACACAATCGTCCACAGACCATGGACTTGTTTGTTTGGTTGCGTAGATTAGTTGGATTATTTGATTGAAATTGAATTGTGTGGTGAAATGAATTGATTTGATTGAAGTGTGAATGGCGTGGGCCTTCACTAGACTGGGGATAAGGCTAGGCCTTGTCCCGTTTCTAGTATCGTGTCGTTATGCCGCCGAAATTTTCTAAAATGTGTTAGAAAAATAATAATATCATTTTATTTAAAGAATGAACTTAATAGAAATTCATATGTTGGAATAAAATGTTTTATCGTTAAAAATATAATTTTTAACGTGAATGTGAATAAATAAATATTCATTTACAAACCAGACGGTTTGTTTATGTACACCTATTTGAAGGACATTAATTGGGACGATAAATTTTACACATCGCCCAACTACACAAATAAAATCTGTGTTTGATTGTTTGAAACCCTACACGGGTGTTGGGATGATATTTGACGTACACTAATCCCGATTGTTTAGTTGTGTGTCGATCGATTGATTGACAGACTGTTATAAGCGTTGAATATTTATATTTGATGCTTATACAGTGTAGAATGCACTTTGGATGATGGTTGATTATTCATCGTTGTTGATATATACATGTGTTGTAGAAAATCCATATAATTAACATTATATGGTAATTGATTGGGCCTCATTCCAGTTTTGAAAAAGAAATATTTGAAAAAGAAATATTTGAAATAAAATATTTGAAAATAAAGGAATATATGAAGCCGTGTTGATTAGATTGACGCCATTTTGACGTGATCGATATTTATATCAATTTTAAAACGATTTCGAAATGAATTGAATTGAAAACGATTTCGAAATGAATTGAATTGAAAATGATTTCGAAATGAATTGAATTGAAAGCGACTTCGAAATGAATTGAATTGAAAACGATTTCGAAATGAATTGAATTGAAAACGACTTCGAAATGAATTGAATTGAAAACGATTTCGAAATGAATTGAATTGAAAACGATTTAGAAATGAATTGAATTGAAAACGATTTCGAAATGAATTGAATTGAAAACGATTTCGAAATGAATTGAATTGAAAACGATTTCGAAATGAATTGAATTGAAAACGATTTCGAAATGAATTGAATTGAAAACGATTTCGAAATGAATTGAATTGAAAACGATTTCGAAATGAATTGAATTGAAAACAATTTCGAAATGAATTGAATTGAAAACGATTTCGAAATGAATTGAATTGAAAACGATTTGGAAATGAATTGAATTGAAAACGATGTCGAATTGAATTGAAATTTGAATTGAATAGAAATGAATTTTGAAACGAATTTATAAAGAAGAATTCAATTTCGATTTGAATTGAAATGGAAGTTGAAATTGCCTTTGAAACGAATTTAAAACTATTTATATAATTCGTTTTAAATAGAAATCGACGATATATATATTATATATATAATATAATGGCCTGAATAGAACGCGCCGCGCCGCGGCAGTTCGTGAATTTCGACCATTTATTTCAAACGGACATTGCGGGAGATCCGACCGTCGGATTCTCCTAAAACCGGAACCGTTGGGTTCGTATCGAAAAGAGCTTTCTAATGAATGTTAGAAATTTGAAATCTAACGGTTGGATTTGGAGATACGTCCAAATCAAATTTGAAAAAGTTGCTGTAAGTGCAGTTCGATGGCCATTGATGGAAATCGACTGTACGGGCCTTGATAAAATTATTAAAAATAGTAATAATTTGTGTAAAATCATAAGAAATGATTTGTGAAGATTTGGGATGAAAAAACTCCATATTTGAAAAGATAAAAATAGATTTTTATCGAAATGAACTAGTTTTGAACTAGAATTATAATTCTATTTATTTTTAAATAAATAAATTGAATTTAAAAAGGGTTTTGAAAATAACCAGAATATCCAATGATTGCATTGGAGTGGATTTGAATCGAAATTGTCTTTGGAATATTTCGATGTTGGAATTCGTGATTATACAGGTGTTGTTATGGAAATTTGAAAGATATATATTTATATCGTTATTTCCAATACGACATTTGTTAGTCGTAGAATTCGATATTGAATATAAGCCGATATATTTTCTATTCAGAGCCTTGTATTGAATATCGAATGTGATTTGGGTTTGTCGTGAATGGTGTCTTCACTAACACTGTTCTTGAACCTAGTTGAGAAATGATTAAATCTTTTTATTTAGATTTAATGAAGTGTACCAATTAAATAATATTTAATTGGAATTGAATTGATATTGATTGTTGGGTTTATCGTGAACAGTGATTTAAATAACACTTGTTCTTTAACCCGATAATTAATGAATGTGACTTTGGGTTTATCGTGAACCGTGTTTTTAAATTTCACGGATTCTTTAACCCAGTTAACGATTAAAACTAAGTGGAGTTTTAATGAATCTTTAATTAGATTGAAATGGTCGAGAATGGAGTATCACCCGTTTTGCTCCAGGCGATAGTTAAATCTTTAATTAGATTTGAACGTGAAATGGTAATTGAATTTACCGATAACACTGTGGTGTTAGATATGAAGTATTACCAGTTTTACTTCATGGGATGAATAGGTTGGGATTGGGAAATTAAAATAAATGATTACTTCGGTAAGGTTCGCTAATCCCGACTAGTTTGAATTGATATTCAAAAAGGAGATTAAAGAATAAATTTAAAGGATTTATCTTTGATAAAATTAATGGGAACCTTTCCCTATGAATGTGAAATTCAGAAACTAACTGTCGGTTAGCTAAGCAGAATGGTTTTCTGGATATTGATCTGATGTTGGTTTCGGCCTTCGGGGTTAATATTTGGGGAATTATTCTCTTGATTAATTTACGGTTAGTGACTGATGAATTGGAATGAGGCGTATGTTGTGTTTGTGTAACACTTATTTAAAATATACGCGAGTTATTCGGAAAGACCGGGTTTATCCCATTCTGAATAACTGATACGACGATAAGTCGAAGATGAAGACGATGGTCGAAGACCGGAGGTCTTCACGTCGTTTGGATAATTACTGATGATCTTGATTGGGTTGTACACCCAAGAAGATGGAAACAGTTAGTGATCGTCCAGACGTACTTGGAGATCGATGGATATGCGGGGTACTAGGTGCCTCCGGTTTCGTTCAGACCCAGAACGGACTTGTAAATGGACTGTGTGTCTGACATTGGATTTCAGTCCGTGTGATTGATCTCTATTAAATATATATCTGTTTGGCGGCGGAGAATTTATTCTCTTGCTTAACGCCCTTCTCTGAGACGTACGAGCTCAGGGGTTATATATTGATGGATATCAAATGCATGGAGTGAATTGCCTGTGTGGCATGCCTAAGTGGCAATTGATCGAGGCTTCTATTGAAAAGCAGAGTCTTGTGGTGATGATCAAAGCAAGGCCTTTGTGGCGTAGCTTTGTGTAACGTTTACCTCGCGTGTTTCACTCCCGGTATGAACCAAAAACGGGAGACGGACCTCAGGGAGGACTTGCGTTTCTTTCTAGCTAGAAGTGGCGTCAGTGGTTTTACACGCCCTGACGAGTTTGACTTATGTGGTTGTTGCTGTTACGAGGCGCCTCGGTTATATCGGTTTCGGCCGATGCATTCTGGTCGGCAGACGGACCAGACTTACACCCCATATGGTGGGGAAACGTAGTGTTCAGGCATAATAATCCACATCGGTGGACCGGCCCTGACGATCTAAAGGCTTGCCTGCGCGCTTGCCTGTGGCTCGGGCTAGAGAGTCACGAATCGGTAGAGGACGATCCCTTGCCTCGGTTCATAGACGGAAATCCAATTTCCAAATACGACATTGCGGTTTTGATTGTAAACCTATATGTGGCGACATAGTGGCATGGGACGCTCATGTCGCCTATGATTGATACTTATGATTTGAAGTGTTTTATACACTATGTACTTATAATAGTATCAAATGATTTGTTTTAAACCGTATCAAGCATTCTTTGGCTGTTATAAGGGAAAACCCTATCCTCGGCTGCGTTGCATTGTGTGATGGGACCTGGGTCTTATAACAGCTTCATTTTTCTTTATTTAGCATTGCGCTGTTTGTTTTATGCACCGGTATTCTTGGGAGGAAACCCGTTCTGTGTTATACGGCGTGGTCCCTTGATTTACCTAACTTTGAAATAAAGATTAACTGTTTTAGTTCTCACACCAGTCCCATGACTGACCTGGAGTTTATTGTTTTAACCTAAACTCTGGGTGCCCTTACTTTCGACACGGGCAGCTAGTAGTTTTGGTTTTGCAGATTTATATTCACAGGATCCTGGTTTACAGCTGGAACGATATCCGGAAAGCTTTGTATCCGTATATCTCATTCTAGTTGTGTATTGTATTATTTTCCGCTGCGATGTATTTAAATGTAATTTAAATCTCTGATATTTCTGTGTAATATTCGTTTATACTCTGTATATTCTTGTAATCTGGTGCATTGTTGTAATATACAATGAAATGTTCTTCTGTATGCGTTCTGTTGTGGTTTGTTCTCGAACTATCCGCCGCTTTCCTTTACGGGGAAGTTACGGGTTTTTACAATTATATTCGTTTTCAATTGTCAATTCAACTCACTTTTCATCTCTATTATTTAAAATATTAACAATCCATTATTTTAGCCAATTTAAAAAAATTTAAATTGGTTCAGATTTTCTGGGTCGTTACACGTAACCTTTCATCGTCTTTTGCTTTTATGGGTTTAACACATCATTAACATTCGTTAACGGTCATTAACAATCGTTAACTTCCAATTATCACATAATTACATCATTAACATAAGCGTTAAGGTCATTAATACTTAATTACTATTTCAAATCACTTTAGCTAAATTATTAACCATCGTCAATAATTTGTTTGCTATAATTAGCAATCTAATCATGCCCAATTAATGTTGACACACATCACAACAAATTGTCAATCAATGCCACATCAAAATTTATTGATGTAATTATTCATCCATAACATAACAATCACGTTATCAACCAAATTAACCGAACATTTATTTACGGTTTAACTTCATAATCATTAGTGTATTCACTATAATTACTCCACTATCAAGTAATTAACTTACTAACTTCCATTAACAACATTACAAGTCATTAAATCCAAAGTTACTTAAATAACTAGCAATTACTATTCAAAACGTAATTAGCTACTAACTACGAAAGTTAACTAAACGTGAGTGAAGTGTGCTCATCATTGCGTATCCACTCCGCCAAACTTTAAGTATAGAACTCTCTAACTTTCTACAACTTCCGATCTCACTTCGCAACCAAGTTCGTGCCTTTTCTACTTCAAATACTCAACAAATACTATATATACTAATTAATATATATATATATAAACATATATTTAAGAGGAGAAAGATAGGATTTTTAGTGGTTTAAGTGGGGTTTAGGGAGGTGGGTCCATGGTCTATAGGGGGAAGCTGCTATGGGGCCTAGCACGCCCTATATGAGGCCCATGGAGAGAGGGGGTGGTGGTAGAGAGAGAGAGAGAGAGAGATGGTGGTGGTAGAGAAAAGCGGATGGGGTTTAAATGGTGTTAAAGGGTGTAAAGGAGGTATTTTAAGTTGGAAAATGAGGAGCTTTGAGATAATGGGGACCACATGGGGGAGGTGGGCTGCTTCATGCATGTGCTGGTGGGGGGAGGCTGTGGCCAGCGGTGAAGGCAAGGGGGTGGGGCTTGGAGCTTTGGAGAAGGAGGAAATGAAAATGGAGTAGAAATGAAATGGAAAATAAAAACAAAATCATTACTTATATAAACTATTTTCTTTGGAAGGAGGCAATGAAAGAGGTAATGGCATATGGAAGACGAAGGTGATGAGGTGTCAAAGGGGAAGTGGGTTTAGCAAAATGTGTATTTGTTGATTTTGATTTGTTTAACCCTATGTTTGATTAAACAACCTTCATCTGTTTTCAAGTCTTATGATCAAACCATAAGTCCTATTGATATGAAATCCTACTATATTTTACAGTTACAGTCCAAGGAAATTGGTCTCATCGAATTCGGAGACCGTTTGCAAAATGCCTTCTTCTATGTTATTATTAAATTTCAGCTAATTTTTTAACATGCGTTTATATTGTGCACACTCACATACTAACTCTGTTTAATCTGAAATTTGGAATCTTACAATAATTTAACATTTCAGATCCAATGGATTGGTTTCGTCGAAATTCGAGATCATTTGAAAAATGTCTATTTTTTTCCTATTGAAATAATATTAAGTTATCGAATTTTAATATATTTACTTTTTAAATCAATTTTAAAAGTTCACTAACCTTATTTTAACTTTAGTAAATTATAAAACAAAGTCAGAATTCATTTTCCATAGTTTTCAGGTCTAGATTCAATACTTAACAAAATTTGAAATTCAATCAAACTTATGCATTTAAAAATCCTTTTAAATATATTTTAAATCCATATTTTAAAGTGACTAAAAATACAGGTTGTTACAAGTCAAATCCATGATATCCCAATATGGGTTAATACTAAGCAAAGTACAAAAAATTCATCCAAAATATATGAAATTATCATAAATGCTTAGCTTCGATTGATTTCTGCTTTGACAGTTAATTCCTAGTCTATGCTTACCACCTATCATCCACCTAACGTTCACAACGTTGGTTTTCATATTAATATGCCAATCAACAAAACATTTTTGATTTAATGTATTCATTTTTCTTGATGTATGATCAAGATTAAGTAAAATTTTGCAAACTCATCCATTCCTCTACATACAAGTACCTAGGGTTCTTGTTATGTATAAAAATTTCTAACATAACAGCCTCAAAATTTCAAATTATGCATGACCTGTAAAATAATATAAGATCTGATTATTATTATTCAAAATGTGGATTTATTAGGTTCTATTTCCAAATGAATGATTGTTAAGAGTTATGATAGTTATGTGTGTGTAGATCGCGTGTTGTATCACCTATGTCTTTGCTAGTCTAATGAATAAGTAATACATTCATCTTTTTTTTTCATTTAATGCATATTTCATATAAGATAGTAGACTTGTATGCTATAAGATATTGAGGGTTTTCGTTATTTTACAATGATGTTAGTTTACTTACGTTCTAAAATTCCCACTGCCAACCTGGTAATAGTGAAGAATGTATATAATTTGATCATAGATTTCCTTTTAACTTCAATACATGGAATTATTAATGCATCTAACTTATATATTTTTTACACTATAGGATGATGTCAAAAAAGGTTGTTTATGTTTAGTAACACTTTTAATATTGCTTAAGATCAAGAAATGTAAAAATGATAGACAAAAAGTTCTAACTTCTGCACTTTCTGGAAAAGTGAACATGAAAGAGCTTTAAATATGTCCTTCAATTACAATGTACGATAAATTAGAATGGATAAATCATCTTCTATGAAGTTTCACAACTATATTTCAAGAAAAGAACTAGCTTTGAGACAGTAAATATGCCAATGTTGAAGAGAAAATGACAATTTTTCATCCATCGCATGTCATAACCATGGAAATGGATAGTTACATATCATCATCAACATTCACATCAAATAATCAAAAAAATATTTCATGATTTTTTTATCAATCGTGGGAGATTTTGCTAGATTTTGACTAACTTATTGAAAATATATAATCTCATGTATAACTAAGGGAACGACCTTTTAAAGGTATTATAGCAACCCTGGTTTTTGGTTACATGGGTAAACTAATTATAGTAAGGTTTGTAATTTAAAAGTGAAGAAAATAAAATATGAATTCAAAACAGAGAACTCTTATAATTATCTAGGTTGGAATAAAAATGGGATTTGAGTTAATATGCGAAATTTTGTTGGTTCGGTTATAAATTAAATTCGAATAAAAGATGAAAGAAATTAATCAAACTAATGTCCACTAAATAAAAGTGTAAAATAAAGAAATAAAAGTTCTACAACTTTATTATTTTAATTTGAGTTAAAAATAAATTTAAAAATATTAGTTGTCAGTGTGCGTTAATTTTGTAAATTATTGCTAACAACGATTTTTATTTGTTGAAGCAGATGCTTAAATTAAAATTGGTTTGTAAATGAAAATTATAAATATGAAATATTGATTGAAATCAATGTTTAAGTATTAAAATATTATAATATGGGTTATTAAGTTGTTTTAAATAAGATAAATCTTTTTGTGTAATTTTTATGTTAAAATAGTAAGTTTTAAACAATTGAAAATTGTGAAATAAATGTTGTATTAATAGTTAGAAATTATATTTAAAATTGATTAAAATGATTCCGTGAATGTTTTTAAATATTTTAAAAAGTTAAAAGTGTTAAAATTTGAACAATTTAGTGTAATATGTGTTAAGTGTGTAAAAATGATGTAAACTTGTGTTTAATGTGGAGATAATGTCGTAACTAATCCTAATTAACTTTAAAAAATATTACACTTAAACTTAGTGGGTTGGTTCTCGGATCAAACCCAAACCCAATTACTAGTTTTGAATAGGTAGGAACAATAAATTAGAGAATATATGTACACTCCTCTTCCCTGATTTCTCCTCTTTTCTTCTTGTAAATTCCAAAAAATAGAAATCCTCTTACTCATATTAACAAAAACCAACTCCTTTGTAAAATAAACCCTGAGAAAACTTGTTAGAGTTGTCCTAATAAGTAATCTAAAAAAATTAATGAACTTATTCGTCTAATTGTTGAATTTGAGCAAAGAATTTACTGTAGTGTCAAGATTCTTATTGCATGTCTGTGTTCTTCTATCTACACGTACATAACACATATCTATGGCCAAAAGAATAAACTTTTCTCACAAAAAGTGTGCTAATTCTTTGGAATCACTTAAAGGTGAGTTGTAAACTCACTCTTCAAGCTTAATTCTAGTTATGTGATATGTTTAGTTGAGTTTTGAGTTTACAGTAAGCGAAAAATCCGAAACTCGCATACTTACAGTAACTAAACTGTTTATGTCTATTTTTGAGAGCTGTTGTTCTTCCATTTTGATACCAAGCTAAGACATTTCTACTGTGTTTCATTGCCTTGTTTTTCTAAGGGCAACGGTTTATTTCCCAAGTCTTCTTGATGCAATATTCTAATGATTCTTGGTGTTGTTTTATGCTGATTTCAAATGACTTATTCCTTCATATTGGAGAGCCAATATTAATGTCAAATTGTATTTTGGATTGACAAGTTTTTAATCAGTATTTGTATGCTGATTTCATTAAGTTTCTATTTAAATTTGATGATTTCGTTTACGTGTTTTATAAATGGATTTCAAAGAAATTCTTGATTCAAAACCAGTTTTGAAATAAATATTTCACAAATCACTTTAAAAAATATAATTATTTCTAAGCTATTATATATATATATATATATATTCTATTATAAAGATCTTTTAAAAGAAATGTTTTCCAAATGTTTTCAGAAGTCATTTATATCAATTTTTCGAAGTATATATTTTCTATATAAAACTACATGTTTTTTCTCTCTTCGAGAGAACGAATAGGTGACCTAACGATATTATGAACCCCACGGTACGAGACACGTAGGTTTTCCATATCAGATAATTTTGGACTTGTTCGATTGAAGCTACACTAGTGTTGAATCGATTGACTTCTGGTAAACCGATAAGTGAGAACATATGTTATGAGACACATGTTGTCAATGTTTGGGTTACTATTTGGAGGTTTGTGATAGATTACGTTGTTGTTGCCAGCACTCACCATGCCATAGATGGCGTTCTACAATAGATTTGGAAGGTGGTGCCCGCTAAAATGTTGCGACAGCTATAAAATTTTGGTTTATTGCAACATCGCTTCAAGATGTTAGCATAGATATCAACAAGATGTTGCAGTAGCTATAAATATATTCAAATTAAATAAATAAATAAAACTTTACACCTCAGCGATCCACACAAGCATTTAAAACAAAACCTCAACCATCAATCCACACCTCAGCTATGTTTATTTCCCACTTTTATTTTCATTCACCCACTTTCCTCCTTTAAACTTCAATGGTGGTCGAATTGATTAAAATTAGGGTTTTTGTGCTCTTCCCTAAATCAAAATATCAGATGTCCACTTCGTTACCTTTAGATGTCTGCTTCTACAATATCAGATTAGTTCGGATCTGGACAAATGACGTTAATTATTCGATCTATGAGCGATCGAGCCATCAAGGAAAAAGTAGTTTCGGCGTTGCCGAATTCAAGTTCAACATCTTCAAGCAAAGCCTCGTTTTCTCAAAATTGATCCTTTATTGCAGATTGGAATCTAAATGTCGCGACTTCGAGTGTATACAATGGTAAGAATCGTTAAAATTGGTTTTTTTTCGTCAAGACTTAGGTATTTTTTGTTGAGCCATGGAGGTTCTACATTTTGGATTGGCTGTTTTTAATACAAAAATTGGTTTCACTGTTCAATTTTCACTCATCGATTGTTGCAGAAATCTAGATACTGATTTACATTAGAGGATGCTTGTTTACAAATTAGAATCTGGAACACATTTTCGAAAGTTGAGTGGATTTACTGTATAATTTTTCCTTGTTATTTTACTTCCTTTTCATTCATTTGGACTTTTTTATCTTGTTTGTTGAGCAAAATGTATTAATACAACATTAACCACCGGAGTTAGATGGTTTGAGTCCCATAAATCTTGATGCATATATTTACTTGTGATTCGGCCTTTTAGTTTCAAACCTACTCAAAATTTCTACTGCATGTCCATTCTTTGTCTTTTCGGTTGAAAGAGAACACAATCCACGCTTGTTATGTGATGGTTTAAATTAAAAGGTGAATTATAATGTAACTGGGTTAGAGGAGGAATATATATATGAGTTCCCACTTCTAATCAGCTTGCATTTAGAAGACTTAAAAACTAATTTAATGCTGCAAACTATTTTAATATGATAGGAATACTATATTTTCAGTGAGTCGTGAACCTGACTGCTTTGATCTTGGTATGCAGATACTATAAGCAATCCAGACAAATAAAGATTATGCATGTAAACATAATATCAAGTGAATTTGATTTTTAATCATTATTGTATTTTTGTTTAAGATCTTGACCATACTGTTAGTTACAAACAATACATAAATCATAGCTACAGACATTGATTGAGAAGAAGATAATGAGATGTAGATCTGTAAGTTGTAGATCTGGAAATTGCCTTCTCTCTCTTAGTCGTACTATTATTTGAGATGTCTTTTCGATAACCCTAACGATGATTATTGGGCTATATTAATAGGCAGAGAGGGGCCAAATTCTGTTATGGATATAATCTTGACCGTTCACCAAGGTTGACCGTTAATAGAGAATATCCATATTTAAAGGAATATACTTTCAATTTCAGTCTTATCGTATTGAATCAACAGGCTCCATAAATGACCACATAATGACATTTAATATTAAATTAATAATTTCATATTCGTTATATGGACCACATAATGAGTTGTATAAAAAAATTACATTCTCCCACTTGGTCCTTATGACAAATGCTTTAATGGTCATATAGGAACAAACAAAAGGGCGCATAAATGCTGAAAGCTTTAATGGTCATATAGGAACAAACATAAGGGCGCATAAATGCTAAAATGATATTTTTTGATAAGTTTATCTTAATTACACTTAGTCGATGTGAATCATCAATTAGGATCATGGAAGTTCTACATTAATTAAAGAATGTAGTCCCTTCTATGTACCACTAACTGACAATCAAAACAACTAACTCTGTATAAGTAAAAGTAACCATAATGGTCCCCATTCATGTCTTGATGAAAGACTAGTTCTGTTATCATGTATTACTTTGATATGTACAAAAACATAAAGATCCATAATATGAAACAGAAAAACTCAGAAGTGGAAATAATGTATACTTAAAAGGTGTCATGATAAAAGCACTCAACAATCCACAAATTCATAAATAAGAAGAGCGACATTATTGGTTTCTCTCAAAAACCGTTGCTTCAGCATGCTGCTTAAATGTCTTAAGTGTTAACCCCTTAGTTAATGGATCTGCTATACTAGCATGAATAGCTCGATTGACACTCTTTTCTTCTGAACTTCATCCTTGACTGATAAGTATCTCATCTCCGTGTGCTTTATACCCTTATAATACTTATCATTCTTTGAAAAAAATACGGTTATGGTGTTATTACAATAAATTTTTAGCGTTCTACTAATAGAATCCATGACTGGAACCCCTGAAATGAAATTTCGTAACTATAATGCATGAATCGTAGCCTCAAAGCATGCTACGAATTCGTCCTCCATAGTGGATGATGCTATGATGGATTGTTTGGCACTTCTCCATGAGACGACACCACCAGCTAACATGAATACATAAACAAAAGTGCTCTTCCTAGTGTCCACACATCCACCAAAATCTGAATCTGTTTATCCATTTACTTCAAGTTGATCAACACTCCTAAATGTGAGCATAAGTTTCTTTGTTCCTTGTAAATACCTCAACACTTTCTTTGCATCTTTCCAATGATCATTGTCTGGATTGCTTTGGTAGCGACCTAGCATGCCAACTACAAAACTGATGTCTGGTCTAGTGCAAACCTGTATATATCCCAAACTCCTTACAAAAGATGCATAAGGATAGTCTCTCATTTGATCACGTTCAAACTTGGTTTGAGGACATTGACTTAAGCTGAATTTTCCCCTTATGAACTGGAGCAATATTAGGATCACATCACGCCATGCTAAAATTTTCCAAAACTTTTGTGATATAGGTTTTTGGAGATAGTCCTAAAATCCTACATGATCTGTCATGGAATATTTCTATCCCCATCACATAAGAAGCGTCTCCCATATCATTCATTTCAAAATTTTGAGAAAGAAAGTCCTTGGTTTCTCGTAATAAGCCAAGGTCACCACTTGCTATCAAGATATCATCAACATGTAGAACTAGAAATGCAAACTTACTCCCATTGATCTTCAGGTATATGCACTGATCAACCATGTTTTCAGTGAACCCAAAGGTGGTAATGATATCATGAAACTTAAGGTACCATTGTCGAGAAGCTTGCTTTAGTCCATGTATTGATCTTTTTAACAAACAAACCATGTTTTCCTTTCCATCTATAATGAAGCCTTCTGGCTGAGCCATATAGACTTATTCTTCTAAACTCCCATTCAGAAAAGCCATTTTCGCATCCATTTTATGTAACTCTAAGTCAAAATGAGCAACTAAAGCCATGATGATTTGTAAAGAATCCTTCTTTGAAACTGGAGAGAAGGTCTCATTATAATCAGTTCCCTCTTTTTGATGGAACCCTTTTTCTACAAGTTTAGCTTTGTGTTGTTCGATTTTACCAAAAGATTCACATTTAGTCTTATAGACCCATTTACAACTGACTTTCTTATGTCTTTTTGGTAGATCGACCAAGTTCCAAACTTTATTTGCATCCATAGATTTTATCTCTTTAAACATGGTATCAATCCATTTCTCACAATCTTCACTTTTCATAGCTTGTGCATACATAGTCGGATCTTTTTCCAATCCCATGTTAAATTCACATTCTTGCAAGTACAATATATAATCATCTAAAATAGCTGGTCTTCATGGTCTAGTGGACCTCCTTAATGCTACCTCAAGTGTTGTATTCACAATCGGTTCAACGGCAACAGGCTCATGATGAAGTGCATGATCATTGACAATTGGTTCTACATTATTGGCTTGGCCAACGACATTAGGTAGAATAATGTCGGTCGAAATTCGAGGTAAAGGAATTGGTATCGATTCTCGAATCTCTCTGATGACCACTTCTCGTACTGGTTCACTCCCACTGACCTCGCTATTTTCAAGGAATTTATCATTTTCGAGTTCTACAATTCTAGTGTTATGATTATGACAGTAAAACTTATACCCTTTTGATCTTTTTGGATATCTAATAAAAAAACCACTGGTTGTTTTTAGGTCCAGTTTCTTATCATGTGAACTATAAATGCGCGCCTCTACTGGACATCCCTAAAAATGTAAATGTCTTAAACCGGGTTTCCATCCTTTCCACATCTCAAAAAGTGTTTTAGGGACAGCTTTACTGGGAACCCGGTTCAAGATATGTACAACAGTCATAAGGGCATGCATTCACAACGAAATGGGTAAGTTTGAATTACTCATCATACTCCTAACCATCTCTAAAAGTGTACGATTACGTCTCTCAGCAACACCATTCATCCGTGGTGAAACAGGCATTATGTACTGAGGAACAATTCCTAATTTTTCAAGAAGTTTATCAAAAAGTGTAACGACCTGAATTTTTGACCGTTCAAATCGACAATAATCCTCATATGTCGACTTAAACAAATCTAAAATACAGATAGTTATTGGGATTAATATAAGAAAAAGAAGAAAGTCAATAACAGAATCTCATAGCTAAAGGACAAAATATAATAAATAAATAACATTTCATGAAGCAGTTAAAACATACATTTTATTATATTTTGCAACAATTATCAGAGTTAACTATCATAAACATACCAATATTTGCAGCGGAAATATATAATAATAATACACTTATCAAGCTCCATCTTCATCTTAATAATAATGTCTTCGATAACTGAAAAACTCAGGTTGAGCCGAGCACAAATGAAAAGACTGAACAATCGGATCAGAACTAAAATATTCCCATATCGGTTAAATCAAATTCATGTGACAATATGAGTGCAATAACTTAAGAGATGTTATGGGAATTTTCATCTCCTAAGGATCCGTTAAACTAGATACTATATAATACAATATGCTATTATAATAGCGTCTTTGTTTAAATATAAAATATTAAAATAACATAAGCTGGATTACAATTATTACCCTTACACTATTTATAATACCATAATCTATACAGATACCGTAAAGTCCACTATAAACCAGTGGCTATCAGAGGGCACTTCATAGGTACGGTACAAATCAAAGTCGTAGGGGCTCGATCAAGATAATATGACAAGGCACACGAGGAATGCCCAGAATAGGAATATACCGGTTGCATGTCCAAACTGGTGGTAACGCATAACTGCGACTACCGCCCACCTCGAACAACACTCCTAAATCAAGAATGCGCATCAAATCAAATCAATCAAATCGAAGGACTATAGTAACAAAGGAAGAGGTGTTGCCGAAGGACGTAGCTAACCTCACTTGGTCCAGTATAACCCTGTTTTAGTCATTTTAATTATGACCTGAAGGCCAAGGACATCCATCATCGTTCTCTTACTTCATTCCTGTAGTGTTCGCTAAACCAACCTACTTCATTCTGGATTCTCCACCACGTACACAGTTGTTAAAATGGTTTTCGGTATTGGCAGAGAGTATGACAATATCGGATCCCGGTATCTTTAACAACCAAAGGTTTACATTTTTCACACCAATCGGTTCTTTTCATTTCAAAAATAGTCAATACTACATATCAAAATATCATATTTTCTTATAATCGTTTCATTATTCAAGCTAGAATATTATTCATATTAATATCTCCACTTAAAAACCAAACTTAGAATCTTGAACAATTCCATTTCCAAATAATTTGACTATTTAAAATAGTAGAAAAGTAAGTTAAATAATTTAGATATATATATAATGTAATAGTTATGAAATAAATAGTTATATATTAAAAGTTTAAAATAAAGTAGTGTTTATCAAATTTTTGTAAAATACATATATATGTAGTAAAATATAAAGTAGTTGTAAAATAGATAATAAAAATAGTTTATTTAAATAGTAAATATATATAATGAAAAATAGTTTATAATGATAGTACAACATAAATATATGTTAAATAGTATAGTTTGTAAAATAAAATAAATATTTTGTAAAATAGCTTATAAAATGGTTTAAAATATTATAATTGGAATTGGTATTATTCCTTCTGAATAACTTGAAGTCAAGTTTCAATTTCAAATCAATGCAGCTCAATTTCAGTATTTCAGTTTGATTCAACCTCTTTTTTTTCAAACCAATTCAATTTAGACAATCTGGTTTAAAATTTTAAAGTTTAACATATAATTCTCATTTAGAATCATTTCAGTTTGTAGTGAATCTAGAGTTCACAAATCAAATATTACTTTAAATCAGGTTGATTCAAAGTAAATTTTAAGGATTGATAATTGTTTATATTTTTAATCAGTTCAACTCAATAGGTTCAATTCATGCTAAATTACAAATATTTAGCTTCTATTTACAACAGAATAATAATAATAATAATAATAATAATCATTTAACGTTAAATTCTAAAATTTTAAAGTTTAATTTTTGAAGGAAATCGATTCATAAAGTCTCATTTATACTGCTTTTAAATCAAGATTTCAAAATTCATGGTTTAAAAAAATAATATTTAACTAATTGGTGTTCATATATAATTTTCTATCATATGGCCAAATAATAATTAAAATTTAATTTTAGTATTTTGTAAAAGGATATATATCATTTCAATTCAAATCAGGGTCATAGGTGTCTATCATTTCAACCTATATTCTTAATTCATTTAAATGATTAATCCCGGGTTTATTTGATGCCCGTAACATCTAGGCTAATGGTTGGGATTAATCAACAAAAATCAATAAGCATATATGAACAAGGTCGATAACAAATTGAATTACATACCAATACATTAGTTATATAAATCCAAGGCATCCATCAAATCAATACATCTAAACAGTTCAATGTAATATCAATTTACTGGTTATCAGGTATGAGGTTTTTAAACTAGTAATTAAATTCTAACTGTACAATTTATATTAACAGTTAAATTAAAGTATACTGTTTATGCAGATTAACATAAATAATCAATGTAAATAGTCAAACAGCAAACAATACAGTCGTATCACAACATTAATTTAATTTAACTAACAATCAAATATTTTAGTTAGGTGTGAGTAGGTTTAATAACTCAACTTTGGTTTCAAACGAGATTGAAATCCAATTTTTTGCCCAAAAATAAACAATCTTAGAATCAATTCGCGATAGTTCCATTTTGTTCGGAATTTCGATACGATCCCAACGGATCCAACAACGCGTAAAACTGAGGTCGTATGAAGAAGGTATCAGTGTTAATGCATTAGAAATTCACATTTATATAAAATAAAATAAAACTCTCCTCACCCAACCAATACGTGACACGTCAGCGTTCCCTGCACCCTCCTTTTTTCTTCTTTTAATCACGAGTTTTAATTTCTGTAACCCAAACCGCTTAAATCCTTTGATCCACGCATGCACCACCAACCACTATATGTCGATCAACCACCTCCATCAGATGCACCGCCTCGCTGTTGACCTCCGACCCAAACCCCTCCCCATCTGATCAGCGATAACGCGCGCACCACCACGAAGAATGTGGGACACTTGAGGCATGATTTTGGCAAATCCGTGAAGAGAAGGATGTAATTCACCGTATGGATTCGAAGAGCTAGAGAAGAGCTATGATTTTCATGTTTGAAGTTCATCGAACCATTGCCTGGATTTGAAGAAAAAGAGGGATAAATATTGGGAATTCGTGGGCATTGAAATGAAGGAGGTGGCCGCGTGAAATAAAATAGGGTTTTGGAATTATTTTACTAATTAATTTCCTCAGTTTGCGTGATTTATAGCCAAAAACGGACCTGAGTCCAAATCAGGCCTGCTTACAGCCTACCAATAGGTTTTAGCGCCTTCTAAACGCAATGGAATAAGTTTCAAAGCCCGATTCCAAAGTATCTTTCGGTTTCTTTTAAAACTCGATTATTTAATTAAATTGTACACAAAAATTTCTACACGCTTTAATTTCTTTCGATCAAACGATAACTCCGATACGAAATTTTAGATACTACAATAATTTACAACTCCGGATCCAATAAAATTAACTTCATTGAATTCCGAGATTGTTTGTAAAATGACAATTTTAACTAGTTCATTAATATATTAAAATATTCATTTTTCGTTTATTAACCATTTAAACCAATTCAAGTGTTTTATTAAATTTATTCAAATCAAAATGGAACTCATATAAACGTTTAAAACAACTGTCATTTATTGTGAATTCAATTCTCATTATTTAAAAATTCAAATTTTATTTCAATTATAAATTACGCAAATCAATTTCATTAAATATAGTAATATTAAATTCCAACTTCTCAATGATTATCCATATAAACAAAATCACAAGTTTTAATTGCAACCAATGCAAGTCACCACTATCAAAATAAGTTGAATTTAATTACCTAAGCAATTAACTTAAGTTTCCACCATAAACTTTTCACAATCAAATCATTAAAATTAAATTATAAATTTATTAACTCAGTTTAATATAAATAATTTCAATATTAAATTTCAACAATCAATATTTGACAGTACAAACCAATCGTACTTACATCTTCGATCAATGCAGGTTATTACAGCTATATCTAGTTTGCAATTCATTATAATATCAAATGGATCAATATAATTATTTTATTCAATACATTAAAATTTTCAACATATGTGAAATTCCAAAATTAGTTAATCCAACATTAACTTCAAATTTCCATATAATTAAATTATCAAATAGAAGTCATTATCATATATAGCCATAGGAATTCATTGCTTAATAAGTCAAATTAAGTTCGTATCTTAAAAATTCATGACACAAAACATTATATATTTTAATATTAAAACCAACATTGTTAAAAATCTCATTAAATTTAATATTTCAAATTGTCGCAAAATCTCGGGATGTTATAAAAAGGGCCAGGGTGTTGTCCCGACTCATCATACTTTCCATAATATTCACCACCTCTATCAGACCTATTGATTTTTACATTTTTACCTAATTGACTCTTAACCTCAGTTATGTAGGATTCTACAGCATTCACAGATTGAGATTTATCATGCAAAAGGTAAAGATAGCAATAGCGTGAGTAATCATCGATGAAGGTAATGAAATATTTTTCTCCACCAAAAGATGGATAATCGAAAAGTCCGCATATGTTTGTATGTATAATTTCAAGTAGTTCAGTACTTCTTTTGGCTCATTTCTTGGTATGTTTAGTTTGCTTACCCTTAATGCAATATTTACAAACCTCAAAATCAGTGAAATCAAGAATTGGAAGAATTCCTTCTTTCAGTAATGAGTTAACTTTTTCTCTGGATATATAACAGAGCCTTTTATGCACCAAGAATAAAGAACTCTCACTTTCCCTACTACGTTTCAAACCCACTTTAGGATGCAAGGTTACATTAAGCGATTCAGAAAATGAATTATCAAGAGTAATTTGATACAAACCATTAACTAGAATTGCAGAACCTACTAATTCATTGCTTTTAAATAACTTAAAACATCCATCACCAGTACATGAAGAAAACCCATCAAGATCAAGTTTAGAAAAGGAAATTAAATTACGATAAACTGTAGGAACATAAAGAGTGTCCTCTCAATATAAATGAAAAGCAGTACTTAATGTTAAACGAATATTTCCGATGGCTTCACTGGTGCTTTCATCCTATTTCCTATGTAAACGTAGGTTTCATTTGGACTCATGTTCCGGGTAGTAAGGTATCCCTGCATTATGTTTGAAACATGAACATTAGATCCAGAGTCAGTCCACCAAGTGTTAGAAGGTGCGTCTACAGAATTTGATTTCAAACATACAAAAGCCAAAGGCTTACCCTTCTTTTCGAACCAATCTCTGCACTTTATGCAATCCTTCTGAATGTGTCCACTCTTTTTGCAAAAGTGGCATTTATCATTCTTCTTAACGTTCTTTGATGTAGGTTGACTAGAGTGGTTGGAAGAAATATTCTATTTGGAGGAACTCTTCTTACTGTCCTTCCAATTTTTCTTTTCGAGTTTGTTCTTCCCATTCCCATGCATGTAATTTGCATTAGCAACACGGTTGTTTTGCTGCTTAGTTCCAACCTCTTCTTGAACCAGCTTATTAGTTAATTGATTCACATTCCACGTTTACGTGATCGTGTTATAATGAACCTGGAAAGGTCCATACTGTGGAAGCAGGGAGTTGAAAATAAATTGGACTAGGAATGAATCCTCTGCTTTCATTCCCAATTTACCCAACTTTGCATCCAAGTTAGTCATGTCAAGTACATGTTGCTGCGTGGTTTTGGTACCATCATAGTAGGGAGCAGTTAGTTCAACCACGAGTTTCCCAGCAACAGCTTTGCTGCCAGGTTTAAATCGTTCAGTGGTTATCATTAAGTATTCCTTAACAGTTAAGGTTTCATTTTTAGGAATGGAAGACTTAATGTTGGATGCAGTGGTTAGATGTAGGAACTTCAGACATAGTTTATTAGCTTTAGTCCATGCATCATGAGCAAGTTTCTCATCATCTTTGGACGCAGCCGTAAAATCAGCGGGTTTATCCATAATCAAACCCATGTCCATCTCTAGTACACCCAACTAGAACTCAACATATTCAGTCCATTCATTATACTTATTTTCATTTAGTTCAAGAACCGAGTTGACAAAGAATTTAACTTGGGTAGTTTGAGGAACTGCAATATTGGAACAATCTCACAATAGTTAAATTTTGCAGATATATACATACATATATAGATATACCACATTCATGACTAAGATTTAAACATAAATAAGTGGCTTATGGCTTATAATTAAACAAGTATGGTATATGTGGATATCCTATACATGCTTAATCACATAACTAAGTCATCAGCTCAATGGCTACTTTTACTTATGAAGCATAGTCTACCCATGGGTAAAACATTGTGCTACGAATTTAACCAACAATAAGATTACTTAGTTAACATTCAAGTCATAGTTTGAATTTGTTGTGGCAAATTACGAACAATAATATGAATGTCATATGAATAATGAAATATAATATACATGTATTGAATTGTTATCACTGTGGTGATAATCAAAACAATATAATATGAATACTATATTGTTGAATGTATTGATCCTGAGAAAATACAATATACATGTATTGAATTGTTATCACTGTTGTGATAATCAAAGCAATATAATATGAATATTGACTTCATTAGGTTATACATGTCACCAAAAAAAAACATGAAATTTCAAGTGACAAAATTATAACTATAGTCCCATATATTTTAATCAAGCTATTACAAATTTTGCTTTAAATATGTGGTTATATTCATGACATTCCCTAGATAAGTACAATAACGGACTTCAAATAATTACATAAAAGAAAGTCACATTTGAATGCTAAAATTAAGTGCCATATAAACTTATATCTAAATAACATAGAAAATATCATATCAAATAACACATATCAACTATTATTTTTATTTAGTTTATGCTAACGTACGCATAAAAAAAGAAACATATTTTCAATGAGTAAAGTCACAAATATTTATCTATATAATAAAATCTCTTGGTAGCACAAACCAAGAGACAAAGAACGGTTAGTATTATTCTGAACAGAGATATCAGATGGTTGAAAGTAATCCACACCATAACATACCTATCACTGTTAACTCATTAACTTCTTCGTTGAAAATTGAAATTCGTTTCTCCATTACCATAAATGCTTCCTCCACTTTCCCATTTCATCCACTCACCTAGTATTTCCTTTGATAATAAAAACCACATACAGGCAAAATGCAATAAGAAGTCCATCCATTTTCGGATGCCTTTTTAGACATAACGAAATAGTTACTGGAAGACAAACAAAGAGGCAAAGAACGCTGGCATAACTTAGCCTCCAAGATAATGGAATGATGTATTTTCTGGTAATGGTGTTCCAATAGGTTCACCCTTGCAGTTCCATCCACCCACTAAATTTTCTGGTTATGGTATCTGTCTTTCTCAATTTTCGATCTAATAGATTTGTTACTATGAAAATGTTAGATCTTCTACCTTATAATTATCATTATTTTGTACTACTTTGGTGTTCATCTAATTACTTTGGATATTTGATCGATTCAACCCTTATTTTTGACAGCCTGATTTTCTTATTCTTTGTAATTTGCGATTTTGATTTCTTTTCTCTAATAGAATTAATCAACTTATTCTGCTTCGTAATCACACCGTGAGTTCCTGCTAATTTTAGAACTAATTTTGTTTGTCTGTTCTGCCCTTAATTTAGGCCAATTAATTTAATTTTCTTTCAGCCAATTATTAGTGAAGAAAGAGGTTGGTATGTGCACTACTCTCTCTAATTTACGTCTTATTCCTACTGTAAGGTAGGTTTATGGATTTTTCTTAGTACACGATATGCAACTCTCGGTGTAGGATATAGACAATCGGCGTAGGATATGCAACTGTCGGCGTAGGACACGGAATGGACACCGAAATGACCTAAATGAAAGTGCCATTAAATTATTAGTTTAACATGCCATTTGTTTTTATTTCATATTACTTGTCCCATCAGAAGAAAACCAGGGAGATGAAGCTGTTTCAAAAAAAGGTACAAGAAGTTTAAAAAAAAGTCAAAAAACATGCTACAAAAGAACTACTTATGGAACCACATAAGAAAAGCTTCCACGCTTATTAACCTACTTCAAACTATCAGAAATGGAAAGCTAAGCTGCTTTTGTTAGCCTGTACATTTTATCATGTGAAATTGGATGATTTTTTTTTCTAACATTAATATCATTTCACAATCTAAATTGAGCACGTTTAGTAAAGTAGACTGACATATTTTGATTAGTAAAGTAGACTGACATATTTTCTGCATTACATAAACTTAATATGAAACTTAGCCTATGAAATGATTTCCACTAAATATTTTTGAGCAACTTTTATAAATTATGAAATATTACTCTTGCGATATGAGTTTTAAATGGTTTATTTCTGAAGTTGCGAAAGGATGTCCAGTCTTAGCACCTTTAACCAATTGAAAGCATATGTTTTTGAGTTGATAACTTATGTTTGGGATTGAATTTAATTGCAACTGTTGGTATATGGAATTAAACATATTTTTTCGCTCTTGAATTATCATAGTATTAATTATTTGTTCCTATATATAATTTTAGTCATTTTATGAATATAAAAAAATCTTTTACTTTTGGAATTCAATTTTTGTTTGTTTTTTAGATGAATACTTTCTAGCAGAACTTTGTTTTTGATGTCTAATGACACAAAATCAGCTTTATTTATTACAACCATAGGATAAAAGGAATGCAATTTATTTATGTGTTGCACAAAATTTAACTTAGGTACATATTTATGTTATACATAATACCATTTTAACTTAACTTACATATGCAGTGGGTTTTACTTTAACAGTACCACATATGCTTGATTATAAATTTATGGTCTTCCTTTTATGTTGTATCCATATTTAAATTGGTGTCGTTATACAAACAGACAATAGTTATTAGTCTTTATTTGACTATGTAAGAAACTGACAATACAAAAATATAAAACAACAGTGAAAAGGAAGCATGCAAATGAAGTTGCATTTATATTTTTATCTTATAACTTTTCTTTCCACTGACGTGATACTTGAAATCTAGGTTAGCTTTGTGATGTGTGCTTATAACAGTTACCTGTAACATATTCATAATGTGTTCCCTATACTTTTATTTCCCAAGAACTTTAAGAATCAATTATTACTATTTTAGTTCTTCCAGCACCTAACTTTCTTCTTAAAACGCGGTTTATTTTGTTTCATGTTGAGGCTGTTCACGGTTCACAAAAAAAGGATGAAGTTAGGAAAATAATCACTGGATGATATATTTTGTCAATACATTGTATTATGTATTCAATTTTGATTTCAGGAAATAAAAGGTGCATTATATTGTAATTTTATGCGCCCTGAGACAATCCTATGACTAGTTATTGTTTTTGCTATACTACTTTTGTAATACTTATTCACTAAACCTTTGTATAAGATTAACTAATTAGACTGATTGTTGTGTGCAATCTGACCTTTTGCTGTTTCTTTAACTTTAGTGTACTCCTTAATCGCACCATTCACTCCTCATTGTTTAGAGAATTTAACCTTTTCCTATATAACCATCATAGTACTAAATGTTAACCTTTTAAAATAGCAGCAAAAAAGATCATTTTCTGTTATCTGCAATAATTTCTCTTCATCAAATATCGTTCAATTCATACTATTATTAAACATTAAATTTAATGTTGAGGATACGTCAAATGTATGTTCAATTCATACAATTATCTATATGTTTATACATGATACCAATTGATAATATTTAAGTAGCATGTTATTACTTAATAAATGCTCTGAAATATGGTTACATACCCATGAACATATTTGATATTCACAAAATAATATGGAGACATAATGACAGTGAGTCGTATTATTAGCAGCATATAAACAATATATCTTCATATATTTTCATGTCTTTTATCACGTGCTTAGTAAAAAATATTTATATACGAGTATGGTCATTACTAAAATAGTGGGATTGATTGCTAGCAGCATTATAAGTTTCTCATAACCAAGAACCTCTATATTACTTGATATATTGAGAAGTTTATTCGGTTCGGAAACTGTCATGTGCAATCAACCTGAATACTTTAGTTTTGTAATAAAAAATATAGTACAATATAAACAATCAAACCCTCAATCCATTACTGTAAGTCTAATATATGCTCCACACATTTAATTCTCTCCTCTTTGATTACAGTTATATGTTAAGTGACTTTTCATGTAAGCAATCAAATACAAATTTTCCTACAATTAATTGCAATCTTCAATTTTGAGAACCAGCTTTAATGTTAATATCACCTTGGCATATTTAATTGCAATTAAATATTAAATACCATCCTAAATTGCACTTCCATTTGTACCACTGCATTAATTAATGCTTCTTCCGCACACTCAAAATACAACATCCTACATTTCTTAACACTATTACTTACAAAAAAAAAATTCAAATAGGCAAACTTTACTACATATGCTTTCGTTTTTCATTGTTCACCAATCCTATAGTTTGTATGCATACATCATGCTAACTTTATAAACCTAAAAATAATAACCTAAGCAAATCAACAGAGACAAGATGATTTAATTCATCATTTCATACATACATATTTTCAACAGTCAACAGAAGTACATAAAAATTGACATTGTTTAGGTCACACACAGATTATACCGACTAGCTATACATACATCATTTACTTTATGCAAAATTTAGTTTCTACATTTCAGTATTAACAAATACATATGTCTGTTACATTATATATGTCACTATTGTATGATATATTATGATCGCTTATACATGCGAACTAAAACACTTAGTACTCCATGCTCCTGTGCATCGCACGGGTTTCCACTCGTATGATAATAAAATGCATCAAATAATAAAATATATGCCTTTCCATTTACTGAATACCAACTTGATCCACCACTAATTTAGTATAACCAAAAAAATTAATGCATTTATGTCAATTAATTAATTGATTTATTATCGTAACAACCACATTTAACGCAATTGTTATAGAAATAAGTGCAATTGGCGGTTATGTGGATCAAATAATAATGTAAATTAGTGTCATCAACATTTACTTCAATGATAAGAAGATACATAAATACTTTAAAGGAGCACGATTAATTCTATTCAACCAAAATTTCACAAAAACATCATACGAAATTTCAATTATCATGAATCATCATTACAGTTGTTGCTAGAAAAGCAGTAAAAAATGCAATCTTGAAGGTCTAAATGATTGTAAAAAAAGGAAACGTAAAAATTCACAGTAGAGTGATGATTGCTTAGAGATCTTATTATTTTCAATCAACTATGAAAATTTCATTCAATACTGACACAAAAGTCATGTTTTGGCCTAGTAGCGATATAAAAATATATATGAAAAATAGACCAAAAATAATTATTGTACCATAATCATAATAAATCGCTAAACCAGTTAAGGAAAAATTATAATAATATTAACATGTAATTTGAATAAACATAACCAACACATGACATTATACAAGAATCAAGATGATTAATTGCGGAAAAACATAATATTAGCATGATTCTACAATGAATTTGAACTAAGAATATGATCTTCAACCTTGCTCTGGTACCACATGTAAACATAATATCAAGTGAATTTGATTTTTAATCATTATTGTATTTCTTTTTAAGATCTTGACCATACTCTTAGTTACAAACAATATATAAATCATATTTACAGACAGTGATTGAGAAGAAGATAATGAGATGTAGATCTATAAGTTGTAGATCAGGAAATTGCCTTCTCTCTTTTAGTTGTACTATTATTTGTGATGTCTTTTCGATAAGACTAATGATCAGGAAATTGCCTTCTCTCTTTTAGTTGTAGATCAGGAAATTCCATATTTAAAGGAATATTCCTTCTATTTCAATCTTATCATATCAAATCAACAGACTCCATAAATGACCACATAACGACATTTAATATTAAATTAATAATTTCATATTCGTTATATGGACCACATAATCAATGTACAAAAATTCTTACAATGCAATGCGAGACAACTTGTTTATCATCTGAACTGCTTATATGGGATAGTAGGTAGGTTGTCATACTTGCATGCTTGATTAAATTGAGTACCACTGAAGATCCATGTGCAAAGAAACCTAGTGTACAACTCAGTTTCTTCATTCAATTTGTAAGAAAACTTTTCTCCCTTTCTTTTTCCTTTTTGGTTAGTTATTGGTTCATGTAACATGAAACAGTTGGTGTTGCATTTGATATTTATATATTTGTTTGAATGGAAAGGTTAGTTGATTAAAATGAGTTGTATGTTCTTCATTAATCATGCATGCTGTTGGATTTATATAATAATAGGAAGAGGGAGAGATCATGTGATTGAATGTCAGTCTGCCTCATTTCATCATGGGTTATAATATTGCCAAGCACAAGACCTAAAGATGACCAAGGCTCAAACCAGAACATGGTACATTCATGACAGTTTCATTTGCTTTTAATTTTTTTTAGTAATTTAAATTCTTAGTTTTTAGTTTTATACACGAGGGGTAGTTTGACTTAATGATGGTTTTGAATTCACGATGTCGATAGTGTTTTAATTATATTTGTTATGAATTATAACATTTTTTTGTTTTCAAGTTAATGATTTATCTTTCCTAATGAAAACAATCTTTAAATCTAATCAAATTTCAAAGCATGACGACATTATATCATTTGCCATTTTAGGTCTACCATGAAGTTGTATATCTTTTTCAGTATATTTATTATAATCTTGAAATTTGTGCAAACAATTAAATTGCATATGTTGTATGGTTTATTGTTTAATTTTGTAACTTAAAATGGGCGTTAGTTGCTTTGTTTGATATGTGAACAAAAAAGGAAAAATTATTATAAAAATACGATTCTATCGATATTGAACTTTTGTCTTTTTGACTTATTAGTCGTTATTGCACCAAATAGGCTTTTTTTCTTTTTAGAGGTATAAATACTTATCAAATTAGAAAAAACACTTCTGCTTTGAGTTGCCAAATGGGCCCAATATTTATTTATTTCATATTACTGCTCTAATTGTTTATTGTACAGGTAAACAAGAGATAGAGTGAAAGCAGGAGCTGGACCAAAGTGTGGAGAAAATACAAAGACAAATAGTGTATTGAGTGTTTGAGTGTATGTAGTGAGGGTTGTGATTTGTGACATGAAATCACATATGTTAATGAAGAGCATGTAATCAATTAATTGATTGATTAATTAATTGACTAATTGATTTGATTGATTGATTGGTTAGTTAACTGATTTGATTGATTGATTTTATTATAGAAGGAAAGAAATAAATGATTATATTATTGATATATTTCTGAGGGGCAAATTGCATATTTGCCTAGGCCTTCTATTCTCATATAAAATCAGCATTCAGTATTGAATCAGGTATGACCGAATTGAGTTGAGAGTTTGAGAGGCTATGTGCCTCCAGGTCTTGTGCCCTGGAGAGGAAGATTAGGAATTGAGGGCTGAGAGAAGTTATTCCTATTGGTGCCTCTAGATTGTTCAAGGGTCTCCGTCGTTCTTCATTGTTCTCCTTCTTCAACAAAAGTTGTAGTCATCTAGAATTCTTTCCCTATCTCAATTAGGTTATTGATTCTTGTAATTTTGTTTATTTTTGGTTGTAGATCCATTGTATGTAAACAAAATTTGTATTGTTGAATCAATAAAGAGGGTGTTTGGGTGGAATATATTGTTTTCGCGTGTGATTTCATATCTGTGTTGTTTTTCATAAAAACCGTCTTTAAATATTTGGGTGAATAAGATCCTGGTCGCTTCCGCAAAGGAGCAATTTCCCTAACAATTGGTATCAAAGCTAGATCATCGCAAAGCTTATAGTGATTTTGGATTGAAAAGAAAAAAATTGATTTTTGTTTGGAAAAATTGATTTTTGTTGGATATGAGGACGCTTTAGGTGATGACTATTTTTGATTGGGGATTTTGAAGGCCTCAATAGTTTGGTTGACGGAGATGAAGAGAAGCCCTCCGATGTGGATGAGGGAAGATGGAAGAAGACAAAGATGTTGGCAATTGGTTTGATTTTCCTGTACCTTGGTGATCCGGTTCATGTTTTCGACTTGGGTCTTTGTAACAACCCGTATTTTCAATAACCTGTTATAACATAAATCGAGGCAGAATTTAATTCTAAAATCTGAATCAAGGGAAACGGGCTATGCCATTGCGTTCGTCTCGGAAAAATACGCGAAATAGAGTCCGAGTTTTCGAAAATCGGAGTCCGTATGACCCGATTAAGGCCCGACGAAGTTTTCAGAAAATTCCTAAGTAAAAACAGATTTAAAATAAGTTAAAAACAAGGGTTAGGGCACAACTGGCGTCAGGCGGGAAAACTCCCGCCAAGACCCCCAAGTCGACAGGCATGTCGACAGGGGTCTAAGGGTGTCGACTGCCCTGTCGACAGCCCTGTCGACACGGGGTGGCCGGGCAGTTTTGCCTGGCGCACCATTTCTGATCTGGGCTTGGTTGTGTGGCTTGGTTCTGGAGAATTCCGAAATCTGATGGACCTAATTCAACTAGGGATTAATCCTATGGTCTAAATCACTAGCCTAATCTATAAATAAGACCCTAACCTACCCTAAATCATCATTAATCTATCCTACAACTAAACTATGGCAAAATCCATCCTCTCATGGCCTCCACTCTCTTCATACAATTCCTAAGAGATTTCCATGCATACAAGTGTATATAGGCTTGTATGATCCTCTTTAGCTTGCATTAAAGTCTTGTTTCTCTATTGTCATCATAAAGGAGGAGTCTTGATCAAGTTTTCTTGCATTTTTGGGGTTTTAATTTGTTGCATAAGGGGTTTCTTACATTTGCTATACTCATTTGAGTCCGCAAAAGCATTGTAAGCCCTATTCCTCTCATACTTGAACTTTGAAGTTAAAAGCATGATATGCAAGTTGTCATAAGTTATGCAAGTTTATTTATGCAAGTATGATATGCAAGTTGCCATAAGTTATGCATGTTTGTTTATGCAAGTATGATATGCAAGTTGTCATATGTTGTGCAAGTTTGTTTATGCAAGTTTGTTATGCAAGTATGATATGCAAGTTGCCGTAAGTTATGCAAGTTTGTTTATGCAAGTATGATATGCAAGTGTCATATGTTGTGCAAGTTTGTTTATGCAAGTTTGTTTATGTAAGTATGATATGCAAGTTGACATATGTTATGCAAGTTTTATTATGCAAGTTTGATATGCAAAGTTGTCATATGATATGCAAGTATGCTTATGCAAGTTTGGGATGGTCATGTGGTTCATGTTAACATGTTATGCATGCTTTTGGGCCTAAAAATGTAATATGCAAGTGTATGAACACATGAACCTTTCATATGCCACCATGTTGAACTTGTGGCTCTACCACTTTTATGTCATGATTTTGCCAAGTTCCCTCTTTCTATCCTTTATGCGCTATTGCGATATGTAAGCGATGGGATTGCGTTTGGGGTTGGGTAAACTTAAAAGACATAAAAACATGAGCTTGGGAATTTACCTATTAAGTTAGGTCTACCCATTAGGAATTTTCCTATTAAGTTAGGTCTACCCAATTGCTTGAAAACTTGTAATGAGATGGACATGACACTTAGAAAAGATAAGTGTGCCCAACTCGAGGTTGGGTTGAGTTTGTAGCGTAAACCTACCCGGAACCGACCGGCTTAACTAGTTGCTACAAACAATAGGACCCAATGTGAGAAGTTGGTCATGTTGTACCTTGGACCCGAGGTTAGACCAAGTTGTGGTGTAAAGCTACCCGGACCTGCCCGGCTTAACTAGTAACCACAACAAAGTCTAATGTGAGAGGTTAAGGCGCATTAATTAATTAATGCCTCATGATTAGGGTTAAGTCATGGACCATTTAATACTTAACCAATTCGGGCTCGGTTGGTTTATCGGGGTTAAGTCGTGAACTCACCGTTACACTTAACCAAGTTAATCCATGATTAGTGAAGGGGTTAAACCATACTTAACCCACTAGAGAAATCCTAGTAATGGGGGGTCCACTCCGCAGTAATCCCAAGTTTGTATCATCAAGGCCCTAAGGACTAGGCTAGGGAGGGGGCACGATTACCGGGATGGAGATAAGCGACAAAAAGCGACGGCCGAGTGGTACGCCGGTGTAGTTCTGGGCGGACTCTGGTCGTGCACATAGTCCGTAGCCGGAGAAATCAAGCACGGGTACCGGTAGATCGAGACTGTGCACTCATGTTTATGGTGTCCAGGGGTTGACACCCTAGGGCTTGATACACCCGACGGGTCGACCCGGCACAGTTCGACTACATTCATGTTTGGGCCGTATTGACACCAACACGTGACGAGTTAGGCTTAGGGAGCCGATCGACTAGACCGTTGGGTTGGACCTCGTGGTAGGGTTACTTCATGTACCTCGTGGTAGGGTCACTTCATGGGCCTCGTAGGAGGATCACTTCATGTTATTGGGCCAAAGCTTGGGCCGTGGGATCAATACTTGTTTAATCAAGTCATGTTAGTTTGCTAGTACACCCGTGGTGCAAAACCTTAATCCTGATTATGCGATGACACCTTTATCTACCTTGATAGTTAATCATCATATCATTATCCTTATGTTCATACTTGCTGCTCATGACAGTTAACTTTATCAGTTTACATTGATTGTAGTAGGGCTTACTCAGTCTTTTTGACTGACCTGTTTTCTTTCGCCTCTTTTCTTCCGTTTCCCCCCCAGGTTCTCAGGGAGGGAATACAGGAGCTTAGCTTGGATCCTACCTGCTTTCTTGGATAGCTCATGTATGCTTTGGACTTGAGCTCGCTATGGTTTTTCTTCTTTGGGGATAGCTACTTATGTTTTTCTTTTCAGTTTTCGGATGATGTTGTTTATGTACTAGACTTATTTTATTTGGAAAAATTGACATGATGTTGTACTAAGACTTGATTTGAAATGGTTTGAAAATCTTTCGCTGTTTTATCTATGTTATTTACTCTGATTACATACATATGTTCTTGTTCTGCCTTGATATATCATTATGCATGTTTACCTGATTCAAACGCCCCTCCAAAGTCAGAGTGCTTGCAAGAGTCACCCTGGCGGAGGCGGGGTGTTACAATTTGGTATCAGAGCATATGGTTTACGAGAAGGAACAAAAAGGTTTTTAGAAAACTTTTTGAAAACTATTTTCAAAACCAAGTATAAAGTATTTTCCAAAGAAAAGTCTAGTTTATTTTAAAAGGCTATTCCCCAAAAAGCCATTAGCAAAATCCCTTCGTTTTCTCCATTCTGAATCTGTCTTTTTCTTTTTCAGTATGGCTGATAACTTGGTTATTCCGGAGGGAGTGCACGTGCCTGTTTGGTATAGGAGACTCTTGGAGGCTAGGGCGACCGAAGCCGGCCCCGCAGATGTCCCTCCTCCTCCTCCTCCAGTAGTTAATATTCCTCCTCCCGTTGCTAATGTTCCTCCTCCACCTGTTGCTGAGGTTCCTCTTCCTCCTCCCCCTCAGCATCCTCAGGCTGACTTTGCCAAGATTTGCAAGGATTTCAAAGCAATGGGTGGCAAGAACTTTCAAGGCACAGAGACTTTTGTAGAAGCCAGAAATTGGTTGAAAGAGACCGAGGATTTGTTTGCTATCTTTGGGATAGATGATCAGAGGAAGATCTTGTTGGCGGGTTGGCTTATGAAGGATGAAGCCGCTTATTGGTGGGAGGTCACCAATGGTACTAGGCCTGTTGAGACTTGGGCCGATCTCAGGGCAAGATTCATGCTTAAGTTTCTATCTTCCACTGAGGAGAATTTGCAGATGGAGAGATTCATAACTTTGAAGCAAGGAGATATGTCTGTCAAAGAATATGTGAACAAGTTTAATCAGTTGGCTCGTTTTGGCTTGGATATGGTGAATACTCCCCAGAAGAAGGCCCTTCGTTTTGCTAGGGGATTTAATGAGCCGTTGCAGGGATTGGCCATGTCACATATTCCTCATGGGGCCACGTTTGAGAGCTTGGTTGATATGGCGTTACTTCAGGGAGATGTCAAGAAGAATGATACTCAAGTCAAGAAGACCGATTCCCAGGGAAAGGGAAATCAGGGTAGTACTAGTGGTCAAAGCAGTCAAGGCAATCAAAGCAAGAACAAGGGTCAAGGCAACAAGGGGAACAACAATAAGGGCAAGAACAGCAAGGGGAAATGCCATTATTGCGGTTCAGTTGGGCATCTTGTCAAGGATTGTAAGAAGAGAAAAAGGAATAATGGTGAATGCTTTTTATGTGGGAAGACTGGACATTTCAGCAAGGATTGCCCAAAGAAACAGGGGCAAGGCCAGGGTCAGACTCAGCGTGCTGGACCCGCAGGAGGGCAAGTTCATGCTCTCGCTACCGCTCCAGTTCCCGATCGATGTAGTATTTCTGTTGAGAGCCTTGTATATATTTCTGATTTTCCAGTTCGTACCTTGTTTGATTCTGGTGCATCGCATAGTTTTATCTCATTTGATCTTGTTGATAGTTTGCACCTTAGTACTAGCTTGGTAGAGGATCCCGTTTGTGTCTCAAATCCTATTGGGGGTTCCGCCCATTTGTCTATGATATGTGGGATTTGAGGATCTCTATACTGAGTGTAGAGTTCTTGTGCAGTGCTTATGTTCTTGGTTTCAGGGGATACGGATTGATATTGGGCATGGATTGGCTGTCCAGATATGGAGCCATTCTTGATTGTGAGCATAGGGTTGTGAGGCTCGTGACTCGCCTCGGAAACACCCTAGAGATTTCATGTGATCCGAGAGGTCCCGTCATGTTGTGCTATCTTGAATCACTCGACTCGTCAGTGGAGACTCTTCAGTCTGTGAGAGTGGTTCGAGAGTATCCGGATGTTTTTGATGAAGTTAGGGGATTGCCCCTTAAGAGAGAGATTGATTTCCGCATTTATCTGATGGATAATGCAAAGCCTGTTTCACATGGCTCCGCGTGAAAGGCGGGAGCTAAGCAAGCAAGTGAAAGAGTTGCTTGAAAAGAACTTCATTAGACGAAGTATATCTGAGTGGGGAGCGCCTGTGGTACTTGCTACCAAGGCGGATGGTTCTCTCCGACTATGTGTTGACTATCGAGAGTTGAATAAGCTGACTAAGAAGAACAAACACCCGTTACCGAGGATCGATGATCTCTTTGACCAGCTTGTCGGTGTTTCTGTTTTCTCTCAGCTTGATCTTGCTACTGGATTCCATCAGCTCAGGGTAGCTGAGGATAGTATAGACAAGACTGCGTTCAGAACTCCGGATGGATTCTTTGAGTGGCTTGTCATGCCATTCGGCTTGACGAATGCACCCGCATATTTCGTGGACTTGATGAGTAGGGTGTTCAGGGAGTTCTTGAACAAGTTTGTCGTGGTCTTCGTAGATGATATTTTGGTCTTCTCTAAGGATGAGGAAGAACATGCAAGGCACCTCGGGGAGGTGATGGATACGCTTAGAGCGCATCAATTGAAGGCCAAGTTCTCCAAGTGTCACTTTTGGAGAAGGGAAGTAAGATTCTTTGGGCATATAGTGTCTAAGCAGGGCTTAGCGGTGGATCCCGCTAAGGTGGTTGCGGTTCAGGATTGGAAGACTCCAAGGAATGCAACCGAAGTCAGAAGTTTTCTAGGTCTTGCGGGTTTTTACCGGAAGTTCATCAAGGACTTCGCGAAGATTTCTGCTCCTCTCACTAAATTGACAAAGAAGAATTCAGTTTTTGCTTGGAGCTTAGAGTGCGAGCTTGCTTTTCAGAAGCTCAAGAAAGCTCTCACATCAGCACCCGTTCTAGCTTTGCCCGATGGAGGGAAGTTATTTACAGTATACACCGATGCGTGTGGCACGGGGTTGGGAGCTGTTCTGATGCAAGAAGGAAGGGTGATATGCTTCGGCAGTAGGCAACTCAAAGTGCATGAGAAGAATTATCCCACTCATGACTTAGAGTTGGCAGCAATAGTATATGCACTCAAGGCTTGGCGCCATTATCTTCTGGGAGAAAGATTTGAGCTTTATACCGATCACAAGTCATTGAAGTATCTCTTTTCTCAGAAGGATCTGAATCTGAGGCAGCAAAGATGGATGGAATTCTTGGCATCCTATGATTTTGAGATAGATTATACCCCTGGCAAGGGGAATGTGGTAGCTAATGCATTGAGTAGAAGAAGGTTGACCCTAAGTCCTCTATTCGTTGAGATGAAGAATTTAGAGTATGTGGCAACCTTTGATTTCTCTTTGGCGGTTGAGTCGATGACCGGTTCTTTAGCATCTCTGGAACTCAGGCCTACCCTTCTTGATCAAGTTGGGGCTTCGCAGAGAGAAGACCCTCAAATAGTTGAGATTATGGACAAGCTGATTCGAGGAGAGACGTCTAGTCATCTCGCTCGATATTCTATTGATGACAAGGGTTGGCTGAGGAGAGATGGAAGGTTATGTGTTCCCATGGTGGAAGACTTAGTAAGAAAAGTTCTGGAGGAAGCGCATCGCTCTAAGTTGACTATACATCCAGGCGGAGATAAGATGTACAAAGATATGAAGCGTATTTTCTTTTGGCCTGGGATGAAGAAGGATGTGGCGGAGTTTGTCTCTAGATGTATCATTTGCCAGCAAGTTAAAGCTGAGTCAAAGAAGCCCGATGGGCTATTGCATCCTCTAGACGTTCCACTTTGGAAGTGGGAGAGTATCTCCATGGACTTTATTGATGGGCTTCCAAGGTCAAGGAAAGGGAATACGAGCATTTGGGTTATTGTAGATAGACTTACGAAGAGTGCTCATTTCATTCCGGTGAAAAGCAAGAGGACCGCATCTTGGCTAGCGTCCATATATCTTCGTGAGATTGTGAGACTTCATGGAGTCCCTTCTAGTATTGTCAGTGACCGTGACCCAATCTTTACTAGTCAGTTCTGGAATAGCTTGCAAGAGGTAATGGGCACGAGGTTGAATCTAAGTACTGCTTATCACCCACAGACGGACGGTCAAACCGAGAGGGTGAATAGAGTACTCGAGGATCTATTGAGGCTTTGTATTCTGGACTTTGGTGGTACTTGGGAAGACCATCTTCCTCTTGTTGAGTTTGCATATAATAACAGTTATCAGGCAAGCATAGGGATGACACCATTTGAAGCTTTATATGGGAGGCCGTGCAAGTCGCCTACATGTTGGTGGTGTTGTATATAACGTAGTTGTATATAACAATTATATGATTTTTGTTTGATGATAACAAACAAGTATATATTATCTTAAATGTGTTTGTCACTGTACTGTTTTATATTCACATCAAACAAGAATATAATATTTATATTTAAGTGAAATACTACTGTACAGACATTCAAATATTAACACAGTATTTTATTTAGATATAATATTTTATTTCAATATTCAAACAGTACAAATTTTTTATAACTCCACTATTTGTACATCTCTGCATTACATATCAAATACAATTTCATATACAGCTCCTTTACTACAGAATCACTACAACACTTCACTCTGTTATACAGTTTTATATACATACACATTGACTGACATATACACACACTGGCTCAATAATGTCTTCATCCTTTGTCTCTCTTCTATCTTTGTTCTTCAGTCTTCTGTCCAGTTCAGTCAGTCCAGTCTTCTTACCTGTCACGTAAAATAGAAACACACACAGTATCCAAGACAGAAATAATTTCAAATTTCTAGGTAGATATATTTTATTTTGAAAATTTATTTGCCTCAGTATTCGGTGTGTTTATCATCATTTTTCTGACTCGATCTGATTTGTATCAGCCTCAACATACTACACTGGTTTGCTGATCAGAACCAGCGTCGAACTAGCTAATCCTGACCAGCCTCAACACAGTGTAGTAGTCTGCTAATTTTTTTTGTGTCATATTTATAAGAAAATCCAAAAGAGAAATCAAAGTGGACATTTTCAGAAAAATACAAGTCAAAACTGCAAACTCATGAGTCGAGCAAGAAGGCACAAAATATACGGTCGAGAAAATGATCAACACAATGGACTACATAGGTCATAAGGCTCAGTTCAAGAAGTCAGTCAAGCATGCATGGTGAAAATAGCAAAAACATACCAAGACAACTTGAATGGCAGGTGTGCAAATGGAAATACACAAGCATGGCAACGCATACAGTTCCAGATTGGTTCAGCATAACTTAAGTGATCAAGAACATGCACAAATGGACTATGTGCATGGAACATCATTTTTGACCAAAACAGTAAAATAAAAATGCTCAGCAACTTTGTTTTCCAAAGGAGGCATATGCAACAGCAAAAGAAATGATACAAGTTTGGTCAAATACAAGGTCGAGTGTGACATCAAATATGAACAGGCATTTCAAGCATGCTAAAGACAGGTGTATAATATGCACAGTACTAGCAAATCAGTGAACACAAGTGCTGCATGGCAAAGATATTCACAAACAGAGCAGGTTCAACATGTTTCAGCATGACCAAATGAACAAGAACAAGGAAATGGCAACTACATAAGGGTCAGAATTAAGTGAAGTGCAGCAGTGACCAACATACAAGTAAACCAGCTTTATGGAGCATGTCAAAATTGGTCGAGGCACACAAAACCAAAATGTTTTTTCATGTCATGGCAGATTATATACAAACAGCAATGGTTTGATGTTAAAGAAAACAGAGAAGGACAATATACATGTTTACATGAAAACAACAAAATGGTACATCATACATACATGATCAAAATTAGTCAATAAAGGAGCATGGATAGCAAGATCCTGTTTACGAAGTATCTGGAGGTCAAGCATGTTTACAGGTTGCAAGTTCAGGTTCACACAGAAATACAAGCAACAAATCAGCAATGTAAAGCACATATTTTGGCAAGTATTTTTTTTTTCAAGCAATGATCCAATCGTTTTCTGGATGGGCCAAGAATATTTGCATTCCAGAAAATAGTAGGAACCATTCCACATTCATGTTATTTTTTAACCAAGGCAACAAAGAAGGGATCATACAGCAATCACTTTAGACAATGGTTAAAAGAAGCAAATGATAATCCTTCATCATTTTTGGCACAAAATAATTTGATTTCTTTCCAAAATTGCATAAGTCAGCGTAAGGAAATTTACTTTTTGTAAATCGAGGATCATGTTTCAAGAAGGGCTAAAGTTTAATATGTTTCTAGAAATGCAAGTGCATATTTTTTTTCCAGTTTTGAAATCTCAAATTTATATCAGTTTGATTTATGGTGAAATCATTTTTTGGCAAGTATAATTTCATCAAAATTTGGCAAGTACTTATTTTGACAAAAATGGAATTTTTTTTTCCAGTAATTTACAACGCAGGTCAGTATTCAAGCCAAAATCACAAAAGAGGCAACCGCAGAAACATCACACAAGGATTCATTCATGGCAACAAATTCAGCAATTCTTTCTCGAGCAAGTCAGTGTTTAAATCGAGGCATATTAAGGCAGCAAATCAAAATTAAATCGAAGGCAAACCAAAAGAGGAAATCTTTCAATCAGTCAAGTCAATATAGCGAAATCAGAGATCAAATTTAGGGTTTCTATTTATCCCTATTTAACACCGATTTCATCCCTGGCATAGAAGATGTAACATAAAAAAAAATCAACTCCAAAAATTCAGTGAAATCAATTTTAAATCAGAAGGTACTCACAATTTTCCAAGAGTTTCGATCGCCAGGGAAAAATCCCAAATCAGATAAAGCCGCAATCAAGGAATCACATAGCAATGAATTCGAGCTTCAGAGATTAGTCTTTTCATCAAGCAATCGATTCGGATTTGGGTGGATTTCAAAAACCCTAGAGAGCCAGCCGCCATTTTCAGAGAAAGAGGATCAATCGGGCAAAAGGAATTACAAAAGGGCCGGCCTAATCACATAGTTTTTTTTTTAAAAGGGGATGACCCCTCATATTTAAACTCCTAGGGTTTTCTTTGTTTATTTAATTTTGTTTTGTTTTTAATTTTCTTCTGTAAACAATTCTGAACAGTTTTGTCTAGAAGTCTGTAAAATTCTAGAGTTCCAGTCAGGGTGTTGACTGGCAGTCCACTAGAGTTTGTAAATTCTAGGGTTACAAGTTACAGGGGTTTGTAATTTGGGAAATCTGATTCAGGGGTTTGAATCAGTCTATGGTTTTGAGCATAGGGCTAGAATAGGAGCAGGATTTGCGAGTGTACACGATCTTGTATGCGGGAACTGTTCTATCACCTAGTAGAAACCTTAGAAATGCAGCAGTAGGCAGGGTTTTGCCGAAGCTGGGTATATCTGTGTGTGATTTATTTTCTGTTTTTCAGTTTCTGCTTTATTCTGTGATCTGTTTATTATTTTAATATCCTGTCAGTTTTTCATTTCAGTTAAAAATTGTGATAAACCCTATTCACCCCCCCTCTAGGGTTAAATCTAGATCCAACAAGTGGTATCAGAGCAGGTATCTTTTGTTTAACTCTAGAGTAATGGTGATTCCTGGTTGTCAACCGATAGAGAGTCAGTCCAGTTCATCTCCAACTATTTTCACTGGAACAGATTTTTTAAACTGGAAATCCAAAATGGAATTTTATTTAAAATATGTTAATATTAAATGTTGGGATGTTATTATCAATGGGTTTGATAGTATAGATATTAATTTCAATACTCGTGCTATGAAAATTATATTTGACTATCTTAGCACTGAACAGTTTAATCTTATCTGTCATTGTTTATCTGCACAGGAAGTTTGGAGAACTCTCAACAAGTTGTATGGAAAATCTGACAACAGCTCAAAGCCCCAGAATGTCAACTCTGATTCAGATCTATGTTTAACAAGTCATGTAGATGAAACTTCAGATGAATCAGATAATGGAGAATCAACAAATGCTGAAATAGAAAATCTCTCATATGAAGATTTGGTTTACATGTGTCTTGATTTAACGAAATCTATTGATAAACTCCAACTGAAAAATAAGTCTCTGAAATCTAAGAATTTTGAGTTGACCAGCAAAATTGATAATTTGGAATCACAACTAGAATATGTTAAAAATTCTTCAAATTCAGTTTGCAAAAATTGTTTGAAATTGAAAACCAATCTTGTTCATTTCAATAAAAATATTCAAAAATTTGAAAATGAAATTCTGATCTTAAATGAGAACAAGACTGAGTTATCAAATATGAATAATCTTCTGCAAAAAGAATTTGAAAATTTTAAAATAGATATAAATTCCAAATTTGAAATTGCTGAAAAGGAGAACTTGTTGAAATCAAATCTGATTTTAGAAGAACTTGAAAATGAGATTGAAAAATCCAAGAAATTTGAGTCTGAAAAACAAAAACGATTTGAACTTGGAATTTCTGAATCCCAAGCCAAAATTAAATTGCTTGAAAATGAGAATTTGGTTTTGAAACAGTTCAATGCTGAACAGAAGATCGCTACAAATAATTCCTCAAATCTATTAAAAGAAAATAGCGATCTAAAATTCAAAATTCAACGATTAGAATCAACTTTGGATAAATTTTCTAATGGAGAAAAATCGTTGAATATGTTGTTACAAAACCAAGTTTCTATTGGAAATAAATCTGGTCTTGGCTTCGGGAGAAATGATGTTCTTGGAAAAACAAATGAGTTTGAAAAACGGAATTCAATTGTTTTTAAAAATCCTTCAAATCACTTTGGAAATGTTTGTTTTAAAAATTTGAACTCTAACCAAAAACGTGATGTGAATTTGATTAATAACAAATCATTTAAACAATTTTGGATCCCAAATAAAAATAAAACGGCTTTGACTAAATTCAAACAGGTTTGGGTCCCGAAAGGTACAAAGGTAGATTCGAATGGTTTGTTATATAAACTAGTTTGGGTACCTAAACAAATGAATACAACTGTGAGTGGTTTTACAAACTTTGTTAGACCACTCGATTCTATAAACTATTAGGTACCGAAGGTGGCTGAGGAACTGCTGCGCTGAAAAGAAATTGGAAATCTAGACTGTCTATAATTCTGTGTCATTTACAGTTCCTTAGGCCAAGATCTGTTGAGTTAGAGATCCTGCTTTACATTGGATTCTGGTATGATCTCTAAACTCACCTTTGTATATTCTCTTTGTTTGTTTTTATTGTCTGTTTTTATTCCTTCCTCTATCTCCTTCTGTTTTTTTTGTTTTTGATTTAACACAGCCATATTCTTCTTTGTCTGTACTTCTTAAACTTCCAGTTGCAGAATTCATGTTCTTTCTGGAAATATGCTTTATTTTGTATAAAATCATCGTGTGTTAATCATTTCCATATCCTGAATTTAATCTTGTAAATATCTGCAATTGTTTTGAGATTTTTTTTATTTCTGAATTCATAACAGTGTTGATGTATTCTTGTCATATCTTGAACACTGTTAATTTGAATTCTAAATTTTTGAAGGTCTGAAAGTTTAATGGAAATTCACACATCTTTGCTATTTTGAGATTCTTCTAATTCATTTTAGAAAAGCTTGAAATATTACACTCATTACAGCACTCTATTATTTATCAGTTGTGATATTTTCATTATTTTTCAGATTGGCTTGAAAATTTTAAATTGTCTAGAATCTCAGTGATACATCTTGGAATTCATCTTTATTCATGATCATTATATTGAAATATGTTTGTTTGAAATCATCTGAAATTCTAGATATTTTGAATATCACACACCTCTTATTTTTGAAACTGTCAATCCCGTGTGACTGATTCATTATATCCCAAAACTTTACATTGATTCATGTGATTTCAAATAAATTATCCCGATCATGAATATTTTCAAATTTGATGTAAATGACCTGAAATTTCTCTTGGGCTTGTCGGAAATAGTTTTGAGAAATTCTTGAAAATGTTCTTTTTGAAAATGGTCTTTGAAAATCATTGTTATTTCATGATTATTTGATTTGAATATATGTTTGTTCAAAATCATTTGAAATTATTGATTTATTGGATCTCACACATATCTTGAATCTGAAATATAACCTGGTGTGATAGATTCATTAAATCCTAATACTTTCACATTTCTTCAAATGATTTAAAATAAACTAAATTTTATAATCATGGATCATGGAATATATTGTTTTTTGTGACCTTCAGAAACATCGTCTGACAAGTCTGTTGTGATACTGATTTCTCTGTGCTGCTCTGATACTGTTTTTTGAAAAATGTTTGTTTAGGAATCATACTGCTCTGATTATAAGAAATTGATGTGTAAATATTTTTGAGGACTGCTTGATTTGGTATCAAAGGTTTATCGTGCTCTGATAAATGAAATTTGTGTGCTTGAGTTGCTTGCTTTGTAGTTAAGTCTTTTCTGTTGACTGAGGTACCATTGTTAGCCACCGGGGTGTGATTAAAATCCTCGAGAGCGAGATAACAAGTGGTATCAGAAGCGCCTCATATTTGTCTCATCCATCTGTACTGAGATTCAAATCTTCACCTTGTATAGATCCACACATATATTTTTTTGCCTTATACAAATAAATGTGCTAAATTTGTCTGGCTGAATTTGTGTTTAAATTTCTTTGGTATGAGATGTCCATGATAATCCATCAGGGTGTAATTAATTTCTTCGATAAAGGAGACTACTTTTGGTATCAGCTTTTTCACCCATCTGTTTTTGAATTGTCACTTTGTATAGACACCATACACATTTTTTCCCCTTGTATAAATCTGTATAAATTCCTCTTGTAATTGATTTTCAATTTTAAAATTATTTATTGATTATTCTTTCAGAAATTGAAATCAATATCCAAATTCAACTGTATTTATAATTCATCAAAATTATAACCAGATTTAGAAATTGTGATGAATTGTGACTGCAGTATATTTCACAACAAGAGGAGAATTTTATTTAGATTTTCATGATGGTTGAATATTTATTATAATATCTTTGAACTGGCAATTATCTCACGGCCATCTTCATTACTTATCATCCTTCTGCCATCCGTTATGATTTTATATAAATGTGGAGAGTTTAATTTTTTTTTTCTTAAAATCATTTTTAAATAAACAGTGAAAATATTTGTGATGGAATTGTGGTTATATTATTATTCAGAATTAGTGATAATTGAAATTTTTTCCAATAATCCCGGTACAGTTGGTCATATTTCATAATATAATTAATTTAGAAATTTATTTCACAGTACATTTCTGTACCTACCACATTTTCTATCATCCATATATTGGTTTTATACCAAGGAGTTTTTCTTTTTAAAAGCTGAAATGATATATATATATATAATAAATATATAAGTGTGTCTCTAACCTCATTTAAAAATCCAAGCTCTGGTCATGCATGGTTAAGAGACAACTTATAATTTAAGCTGCGACTGACCTCATTTAAAAAATCCAAGTTCTGGTTATCCGTGGTCAGTGTGCTCTTAAATAAAAAAAATGTGCTAAAAACTGAAATAAAATTGAAATTCTCCTTGGTGTGTAAAAACCAGCCTATCAATCCATCTCTCTAATCTGTGAAATGTGTTAATACCTTATGAAGTATTATGTTTTGTTGATTGATAGCTACTGGGATTTGAGACTATCTGATTTTGTCACTTAAGTTGAATTTAATAGTCCAAATACATCACTATTTTTGTGCTTTATATTTATAAAAATCTTTTGAAAATAATTGAAAATGAATTGTTTTTTTAAAAAACTCTCTCCATTTTATATAAAATTCATTGTATATCCGTCATTCTCTACAATGTGAAATATGCCACCTGTTCTCAGAATATTATGATTTTTTGTTTGACTGATTGTGATTTATGATGATTGTTCTTCCTCTTATGCTGATATTATATTTCTAGTCACTATTCATCTATATTTTAAAATTCTGAATCCTTTTGATGATAACAAAAGGGGGAGAATGGATTGAGATTTTGATTTATGAGTGAATATTTTATAAATATTTTTAATTTTGGAAATTTATTAAATTCGTTTGTTTCACTCATACACAGTTCTAGGGGGAGTTTAGTTGTAGGGGGAGCATTCAAATAGGGGGAGTTTCACTATTCACGAACAAACACATTTATTATATTCAAAATCTTTTCATTTGTTTGTCATCATCAAAAGGGGGAGATTGTTGTATATAACGTAGTTGTATATAACAATTATATGATTTTTGTTTGATGATAACAAACAAGTATATATTATCTTAAATGTGTTTGTCACTGTACTGTTTTATATTCACATCAAACAAGAATATAATATTTATATTTAAGTGAAATACTACTGTACAGACATTCAAATATTAACACAGTATTTTATTTAGATATAATATTTTATTTCAATATTCAAACAGTACAAATTTTTTATAACTCCACTATTTGTACATCTCTGCATTACATATCAAATACAATTTCATATACAGCTCCTTTACTACAGAATCACTACAACACTTCACTCTGTTATACAGTTTTATATACATACACATTGACTGACATATACACACACTGGCTCAATAATGTCTTCATCCTTTGTCTCTCTTCTATCTTTGTTCTTCAGTCTTCTGTCCAGTTCAGTCAGTCCAGTCTTCTTACCTGTCACGTAAAATAGAAACACACACAGTATCCAAGACAGAAATAATTTCAAATTTCTAGGTAGATATATTTTATTTTGAAAATTTATTTGCCTCAGTATTCGGTGTGTTTATCATCATTTTTCTGACTCGATCTGATTTGTATCAGCCTCAACATACTACACTGGTTTGCTGATCAGAACCAGCGTCGAACTAGCTAATCCTGACCAGCCTCAACACAGTGTAGTAGTCTGCTAATTTTTTTTGTGTCATATTTATAAGAAAATCCAAAAGAGAAATCAAAGTGGACATTTTCAGAAAAATACAAGTCAAAACTGCAAACTCATGAGTCGAGCAAGAAGGCACAAAATATACGGTCGAGAAAATGATCAACACAATGGACTACATAGGTCATAAGGCTCAGTTCAAGAAGTCAGTCAAGCATGCATGGTGAAAATAGCAAAAACATACCAAGACAACTTGAATGGAAGGTGTGCAAATGGAAATACACAAGCATGGCAACGTATACAGTTCCAGATTGGTTCAGCATAACTTAAGTGATCAAGAACATGTACAAATGGACTATGTGCATGGAACATCATTTTTGACCAAAACAGTAAAATAAAAATGCTCAGCAACTTTGTTTTCCAAAGGAGGCATATGCAATAGCAAAAGAAATGATACAAGTTTGGTCAAATACAAGGTCGAGTGTGACATCAAATATGAACAGGCATTTCAAGCATGCTAAAGACAGGTGTATAATATGCACAGTACTAGCAAATCAGTGAACACAAGTGCTGCATGGCAAAGATATTCACAAACAGAGCAGGTTCAACATGTTTCAGCATGACCAAATGAACAAGAACAAGGAAATGGCAACTACATAAGGGTCAGAATTAAGTGAAGTGCAGCAGTGACCAACATACAAGTAAACCAGCTTTATGGAGCATGTCAAAATTGGTCGAGGCACACAAAACCAAAATGTTTTTTCATGTCATGGCAGATTATATACAAACAGCAATGGTTTGATGTTAAAGAAAACAGAGAAGGACAATATACATGTTTACATGAAAACAACAAAATGGTACATCATACATACATGATCAAAATTAGTCAATAAAGGAGCATGGATAGCAAGATCCTGTTTACGAAGTATCTGGAGGTCAAGCATGTTTACAGGTTGCAAGTTCAGGTTCACACAGAAATACAAGCAACAAATCAGCAATGTAAAGCACATATTTTGGCAAGTATTTTTTTTTTCAAGCAATGATCCAATCGTTTTCTGGATGGGCCAAGAATATTTGCATTCCAGAAAATAGCAGGAACCATTCCACATTCATGTTATTTTTTAACCAAGGCAACAAAGAAGGGATCATACAGCAATCACTTTAGACAATGGTTAAAAGAAGCAAGTGATAATCCTTCATCATTTTTGGCACAAAATAATTTGATTTCTTTCCAAAATTGCATAAGTCAGCGTAAGGAAATTTACTTTTTGTAAATCGAGGATCATGTTTCAAGAAGGGCTAAAGTTTAATATGTTTCCAGAAATGCAAGTGCATATTTTTTTTCCAGTTTTGAAATCTCAAATTTATATCGGTTTGATTTATGGTGAAATCATTTTTTGGCAAGTATAATTTCATCAAAATTTGGCAAGTACTTATTTTGACAAAAATGGAATTTTTTTTCCCAGTAATTTACAACGCAGGTCAGTATTCAAGCCAAAATCACAAAAGAGGCAACCGCAGAAACATCACACAAGGATTCATTCATGGCAACAAATTCAGCAATACTTTCTCGAGCAAGTCAGTGTTTAAATCGAGGCATATTAAGGCAGCAAATCAAAATTAAATCGAAGGCAAACCAAAAGAGGAAAGCTTTCAATCAGTCAAGTCAATATAGCGAAATCAGAGATCAAATTTAGGGTTTCTATTTATCCCTATTTAACACCGATTTCATCCCTGGCATAGAAGATGTAACATAAAAAAAATCAACTCCAAAAATTCAGTGAAATCAATTTTAAATCAGAAGGTACTCACAATTTTCCAAGAGTTTCGATCGCCAGGGAAAAATCCCAAATCAGATAAAGCCGCAATCAAGGAATCACATAGCAATGAATTCGAGCTTCAGAGATTAGTCTTTTCATCAAGCAATCGATTCGGATTTGGGTGGATTTCAAAAACCCTAGAGAGCCAGCCGCCATTTTCAGAGAAAGAGGATCAATCGGGCAAAAGGAATTACAAAAGGGCCGGCCTAATCACATAGTTTTTATTTTAAAAGGGGATGACCCCTCATATTTAAACTCCTAGGGTTTTCTTTGTTTATTTAATTTTGTTTTGTTTTTAATTTTCTTCTGTAAACAATTCTGAACAGTTTTGTCTAGAAGTCTGTAAAATTCTAGAGTTCCAGTCAGGGTGTTGACTGGCAGTCCACTAGAGTTTGTAAATTCTAGGGTTACAAGTTACAGGGGTTTGTAATTTGGGAAATCTGATTTAGGGGTTTGAATCAGTCTATGGTTTTGAGCATAGGGCTAGAATAGGAGCAGGATTTGCGAGTGTACACGATCTTGTATGCGGGAACTGTTCTATCACCTAGTAGAAACCTTAGAAATGCAGCAGTAGGCAGGGTTTTGCCGAAGCTGGGTATATCTGTGTGTGATTTATTTTCTGTTTTTCAGTTTCTGCTTTATTCTGTGATCTGTTTATTATTTTAATATCCTGTCAGTTTTTCATTTCAGTTAAAAATTGTGATAAACCCTATTCACCCCCCCTCTAGGGTTAAATCTAGATCCAACAGGTGGGAGACAACAGATAAGCTCATACTTGGGCCTGATATGATCAGAGATACATCCGAGAAGATCGAGTTGATTCGGAGACGAATGAAAGCGGCCCAAGACCGACAGAAATCCTATGCTGATAAGCGAAGATCCGATTTGGAGTTCGATATTGGGGATATGGTTTTCGTAAAGGTTTCTCCTTTACGGAATGTGGTCCGATTTGGAGCCGTTGGGAAGTTAGCCCCGAGATTTGTTGGACCATTCCCCATTGTTGAGAGGATCGGGCATATGGCTTATAGAGTGAAGTTGCCTGAGAAGCTTGCCGGAGTACACGATGTTTTTCATGTCTCGCATCTCCGGAAGTGTTTGCATGAATCAGCAGAGATTGTGGAGCCAAGTGTTTTGGAAGATGTGGAAGTGGAGAAAGAGGCTACCTTGAGGAGAGCTCCGATTCGTATCTTGGGGATGGAGGCCAAGAAGCTAAGGAATCGAGAGGTCAAATTGGTGAAGGTTCAATGGGGTGAAGCCGAAGAAGACGCAACTTGGGAAACCGAGGAGAAGATGCGTAGGCTTTATCCATTCCTTTTTGAGGGTACACTCTCAATCTCTTTTCTTTGTTAGCATATCTTTCTCTTTGCTATCCATATTTATCTAGTTTATCGTGTTAATCTTGTCATGAGAACCTTAGGTAGGAACCCTTTGGATGAAACATGTGTTTGGAACATGTTATGCTTGGTGGTTGCAAGTGGTTGCAAGTGTTTGCAAGTGGTTGCTCGTGGATGCATTATACACGATTAGGCACTAGATCGGCTCGCACACTCCTCATATTGCATATGCATGAGTGTTTATGATTATTCATGGATGAAAATTGTGTGTTATCACATGGATGTTGCATATGGGTGTATGTTATGTGCACACATATAGATGACATACATTATGTTAGGAATTGCATACATATGGATTCATTTCACTAACATAATTCGCATTGATGATATTTGCATTAGATAAGTACATATACACACACCTCTGCATATGTTCATCCAGCATTTAGAATCTTGTAAGGACAATGATTGCTCGTGGATGATGCTTTGAGTAGATGGATGATTGGATGGTAGGATACGTTCTTCCTAATTTGAAAATTTCGGGGACGAAATCCTTTAAGGAGGGGAGAATGTAACAACCCGTATTTTCAATAACCTGTTATAACATAAATCGAGGCAGAATTTAATTCTAAAATCTGAATCAAGGGAAACGGGCTATGCCATTGTGTTCGTCTCGGAAAAATACGCGAAATAGAGTCCGAGTTTTCGAAAATCGGAGTCCGTATGACCCGATTAAGGCCCGACGAAGTTTTCAGAAAATTCCTAAGTAAAAACAGATTTAAAATAAGTTAAAAACAAGGGTTAGGGCACAACTGGCGTCAGGCGGGAAAACTCCCGCCAAGATCCCCAAGTCGACAGGCATGTCGACAGGGGTCTAAGGGTGTCGACTGCCCTGTCGACAGCCCTGTCGACACGGGGTGGCCGGGCAGTTTTGCCTGGCGCACCATTTCTGATCTGGGCTTGGTTGTGTGGCTTGGTTCTGGAGAATTCCGAAATCTGATGGACCTAATTCAACTAGGGTTTAATCCTATGGTCTAAATCACTAGCCTAATCTATAAATAAGACCCTAACCTACCCTAAATCATCATTAATCTATCCTACAACTAAACTATGGCAAAATCCATCCTCTCATGGCCTCCACTCTCTTCATACAATTCCTAAACAAATTCCTAAGAGATTTCCATGCATACAAGTGTATTTAGGCTTGTATGATCCTCTTTAGCTTGCATTAAAGTCTTGTTTCTCTATTGTCATCATAAAGGAGGAGTCTTGATCAAGTTTTCTTGCATTTTTGGGGTTTTAATTTGTTGCATAAGGGGTTTCTTACATTTGCTATACTCATTTGAGTCCGCAAAAGCATTGTAAGCCCTATTCCTCTCATACTTGAACTTTGAAGTTAAAAGCATGATATGCAAGTTGTCATAAGTTATGCAAGTTTATTTATGCAAGTATGATATGCAAGTTGCCATAAGTTATGCATGTTTGTTTATGCAAGTATGATATGCAAGTTGTCATATGTTGTGCAAGTTTGTTTATGCAAGTTTGTTATGCAAGTATGATATGCAAGTTGCCGTAAGTTATGCAAGTTTGTTTATGCAAGTATGATATGCAAGTGTCATATGTTGTGCAAGTTTGTTTATGCAAGTTTGTTTATGTAAGTATGATATGCAAGTTGACATATGTTATGCAAGTTTTATTATGCAAGTTTGATATGCAAAGTTGTCATATGATATGCAAGTATGCTTATGCAAGTTTGGGATGGTCATGTGGTTCATGTTAACATGTTATGCATGCTTTTGGGCCTAAAAATGTAATATGCAAGTGTATGAACACATGAACCTTTCATATGCCACCATGTTGAACTTGTGGCTCTAACACTTTTATGTCATGATTATGCCAAGTTCCCTCTTTCTATCCTTTATGCGCTATTGCGATATGTAAGCGATGGGATTGCGTTTGGGGTTGGGTAAACTTAAAAGACATAAAAACATGAGCTTGGGAATTTACCTATTAAGTTAGGTCTACCCATTGGGAATTTACCTATTAAGTTAGGTCTACCCAATTGCTTGAAAACTTGTAATGAGATGGACATGACACTTAGAAAAGATAAGTGTGGCCAACTCGAGGCTGGGTTGAGTTTGTAGCGTAAACCTACCCGGAACCGACCGGCTTAACTAGTTGCTACAAACAATAGGACCCAATGTGAGAAGTTGGTCATGTTGTACCTTGGACCCGAGGTTAGACCAAGTTGTGGTGTAAAGCTACCCGGACCCGCCCGGCTTAACTAGTAACCACAACAAAGTCTAATGTGAGAGGTTAAGGCACATTAATTAATGCCTCATGATTAGGGTTAAGTCATGGACCATTTAATACTTAACCAATTCGGGCTCGGTTGGTTTATCGGGGTTAAGTCGTGAACTCACCGTTACACTTAACCAAGTTAATCCATGATTAGTGAAGGGGTTAAACCATACTTAACCCACTAGAGAAATCCTAGTAATGGGGGGTCCACTCCGCAGTAATCCCAAGTTTGTATCATCAAGGCCCTAGGGACTAGGCTAGGGAGGGGGCACGATTACCGGGCTGGAGATAAGCGACCAAAAGCGACGGCTGAGTGGTACGCCGGTGTAGTTCTAGGCGGACTCTGGTCGTGCACATAGTCCGTAGCCGGAGAAATCAAGCACGGGTACCGGTAGATCGAGACTGTGCACTCATGTTTATGGTGTCCAGGGGTTGACACCCTAGGGCTTGATACACCCGACGGGTGGACCCGGCACAGTTCGACTACATTCATGTTTGGGCCGTATTGACACCAACACGTGACGAGTTAGGCTTAGGGAGCCGATCGACTAGACCGTTGGGTTGGACCTCGTGGTAGGGTCACTTCATGGACCTCGTGGTAGGGTCACTTCATGGGCCTCGTAGGAGGATCACTTCATGTTATTGGGCCAAAGCTTGGGCCGTGGGATCAATACTTGTTTAATCAAGTCATGTTAGTTTGCTAGTACACCCGTGGTGCAAAACCTTAATCCTGATTATGCGATGACACCTTTATCTACCTTGATAGTTAATCATCATATCATTATCCTTATGTTCATACTTGCTGCTCATGACAGTTAACTTTATCAGTTTACATTGATTGTAGTAGGGCTTACTCAGTCTTTTTGACTGACCTATTTTCTTTCGCCTCTTTTCTTCCATTCCCCCCCCTAAGGTTCTCAGGGAGGGAATACAGGAGCTTAGCTTGGATCCTACCTGCTTTCTTGGATAGCTCATGTATGCTTTGGACTTGAGCTCGCTATGGTTTTTCTGCTTTGGGGATTGCTACTTATGTTTTTCTTTTCAGTTTTCGGATGATGTTGTTTATGTACTAGATTTATTTTATTTGGAAAATTGACATGATGTTGTACTAAGACTTGATTTGAAATGGTTTGAAAATCTTCCGCTGTTTTATCTATGTTATTTACTCTGATTACATACATATGTTCTTGTTCTGCCTTGATATATCATTATGCATGTTTACCTGATTCAAACGCCCCTCCAAAGTCAGAGTGCTTGCAAGAGTCACCCTGGCGGAGGCGGGGTGTTACAGTCTTCACGTTGATGACGCCCGAGGGATCCGGGGTGATCGAAAATGGAGCTCAGATCAAGTGATAGATGGGTGTCGATGTGTATTGCAAGCACTTTTAGACCATTTGTTTATGTGCGGTGCAGCTCATGGTGGTAAATGCATCTTTTGTAAACAGTGGGTTGTGTTTGTAATTGAGGTGTGTTCGTAGTCCTTTCAAATTGACTAGGTGTGATTGTTGCCCTGAAATCAATTGAGTTCATGTACTCCGGAAACAAGTGGGGTGTATCTCGTTGCCTGCAAATCGAGGTTGGTTTTGACTGAGAGAAAGTGTCGTTGAAAGAGCTAGATTGACTTGTTTGGTTATTGTTGGAGTGTTGATATGAATTCGGATAAAGGTGGAGTAATTTGTGATAGGCGGTATCACATGTCCATGGAAGTCAGTTGACTTATTTTTGATGTGATTTCATATCAGAGCGGAGTGAAGTGATTTGTGACATGAAATCACATATGTTAATGAAGAGCAAGTAATCAATTAATCGATTTGATTAATTGATTGATTAATTTGATTGATTAATTAATTGACTGACTGATTTGATTGATTGGTTAATTGACTGATTTGATTGATTGATTTTATTATAGAAGGAAAGAAATGAATGATTATATTCTGAGGGGAAAATTGCATATTTGCCTAGGTCTTCTATTCTCCTATAAAATCAGCTTTCAGGATTGAATCAGGTATGACCGAATTGAGTTGAGAGTTTGAGAGGTTGTGTGCCTCTAGGGCTTGTGCTCTAGAGAGGAAGATTAGGAATTGAGGGCAGAGAGAAGCTATTCCTATTAGTGCCTCTAGATTGTTCAAGGATCTCCATCATTCTTCATTGTTCTACTTCTTCAACAAAAGTTATAGTCATCTAGAATTCTTAACATATCTCAATAAGGTTATTGATTCTTGTAATTTTGTTTATTTTTGGTTGTAGATCCATTATATGTATTGAATCAATGAAGAGGGTGGTTGAGTGGAATATCTTGTTTGCGCGTGTGATTTCATATCTGTGTTGTTTTTCATAGAAACCATCTTTAAGTATTTTGTTGAATAAGACCTTGGTCACTTCCGCAAAGGCGTAATTTCCCTAACAATTGGTATCAAAGCTAGATCATCGCAAAGCTTATAGTGATTTTGGATTGAAAAGAAAAAAAATTGATTTTTTTTTTGGAAAAATTGATTTTTGTTGGATATGAGGAAGCTTTTGGTGATGACTATTTTTGATTGGGGATTCTGAAGGCCTCAATAGTTTGGTTGATGGAGATGAAGAGAAGCCCTCCAATGTGGATGAGAGAAGATAGAAGAAGACGAAGATGTTGGCAATTGGTTTGATTTGCCTGTACCTTGGTGATCCGGTTCATGTTTTCGGCTTGGGTCTTCACGTTGATGACGCTCGAGGGATCCGGGGTGATCGAGAAAGGAGCTCAAATCAAGTGGTAGATGGGTGTCGATGTGTATTGCAAGCACTTTTAGACCGTTTCTTTATGTGTGGTGCAGCTCATGGTAGTAGATGCATCTTTTGCAGACCGTGGGTTGTGTTTGTAATTGAGGTGTGGTCGCAGTCCTTTCAAATCGACTGGGTGTGATTGTTGCCCTGAAATCAATTGAGTCCCTGTACTCCGGAAATAGGTGGGGTGTATCTCGTTGCCTACAAATCGAGGTTGGTTTTAATTGAGAGAATGTGTTGTTGAAAGAGCTAGTTTGACTTGTTTGTTGATTGTTGGAGTGTTGATATGAATTCAGATTAAGGTGGAGTAATTTGTGGTAGGCGATATCACATGTCCATAGAAGTCAGTTGACTTGTTTTTGATGTGATTTCATATCAAGTAGAGAGTTGTAATTTGTGACATGAAATCACATATGTTAATGAAGAGCATGTAATCAATTAATTGATTTGATTAATTGATTTGATTAATTGATTAATTAATTGACTAATTGATTTGATTGGTTGGCTGATTGATTAGTTAATTGATTGATTTAATTGATTGATTTTATTATAGAAGGAAAAAAAAGAGATTATATTCTGGATATATTTCTGAGGGGCAAATTGCATATTTTCCTAGGCCTTGTATTCTCTTGTAAAATCAGCTTTCAGGATTGAATCAGGTATGACCGAATTGAGTTGAGGAGAGGCTGTGTGCCTCTAGGGATTGTGCCCTGGAAAGGAAGATTATGAATTAAGGGCTGAGAGAAGATATTCCTATTGGTGCCTCCAGATTGTTCAAGGGTCTCCGTCGTCCTTCATTGTTCTCCTTCTTCAACAAAAGTTGTAGTCATCTAGAATTCTTTCCCTATCTCAATAAGGTTATTGATTCTTGTAATTTTGTTTTATTTTTGGTTGTAGATCCATTGTATGTAAACAAAATTTGTATTGTTGAATCAATAAAGAGGGTTGTTGGGTGGAATATCTTGTTTGCGCGTGTGATTTTATATATGTGTTGTTTTTCATAGAAATCATCTTTATGTATTTGGGTGAATAAGATCCTGGTCGCTTCCGCAAAGGTGCAATTTCCCTAACAGTAAGGTGTGAACGTGACTTGTATTATAGAGAGATATAAAATATTGTACTATTTAAATATTGAAATATTATATTGAATAAAATATTGTTTGAATCATTTAAATTCTTTGCAATAGTATTATTATTCAATATCAATATATATTATTATATGAGTGCAAAATAGTATAGTATACAAGATGTGGACCCAAACAAATTCAAAAAGTTAATATCTATAACAACATTTTGGAATGTTGTTACAAACACTTGAGGATGTTGTTATAGTCCTAAATAGGGTACTATTGCAACAATATTTCTTATGTTGTCTTAAATAGCCAAAATGTTGCCTTTGAGGTATAAGGCAACGATAAAATTTGCAACACAGGAAATACGTTGCCAAAGACCTATGACAATATTTTTTGGGCTTGAGTCAACATCTTTTGGGCTTGACTCTACATTTTTTTTGTGTTGCATATGACCATTTATAGCGTAGTGACCAGCCCTTCTGCTCGATTGCTAGGCTTCGGCCAGTAGTTGGACGTTCAGGTCAGTTGTTGGGCACCACCTTTGTAGTTAATACTTGGCTGGCTTCGATCATTCGTTATTGATGCACATTCGGTGTAGCTTATGCTCACCACTAGTGATATAAATCCGTATTTTTATTATCTATAGATTTCATTATTTTTTATTTTGGAATTTGTTAATACCAAATGTTTTCACCACCTTTTTGATATTGATTATATATATAGCCTTATATCTATTTTGTTGATTAAATATGGTGATTACATTTATATTTCTTTGAACTCTTAAATGTGTTCTATATATTGATATTTTGTTGGTTTACATCTTGTTGTTTCTATGTATTTTGAGATTTCATATAGCTTGGCTTTAAAGCCTAAGCCATTTGTTATCGATGTAAACATTCATATTATTGTTGTTATTACATACATGAGAACCTTTCCTATTTGTCAACTTAGATTATCTTATCTCATGTACTTTATGTTGTTCCGTCTCTAGTGAAAGGAAATATCACTCATGTTTCATTATGCTTCACTTATTATGCTCTAACCATCTTGTTTGAGCTAAACTGACCGGTGTATTTTATGTACTTGGGTCAGAACTAGTTATTTCAGGTTAGTCTTTTGCTGTTAGATGTCACTATGCTTTGCTTTTTCCTATCCTATTTAATGCTTATACTTATATTAAATAGTCGAGAGTTGTGTCATATGCATATTTATTTGTCGGGATATGTTGTGTTTGTGTCTAGTTCCTAAGAACCATTCATTAATGTAACAAATTTGATGTTGTATTTCTGCTACCTGCGTGTGTGTGTGTGTGTGTATATATATATATATATATTCTATTTCGTGTGTTATTTGTGATGTTGTTATATTTTATTTTGAATAGATCCTTAACCATCGTAGTCTTGTATTAAACTTGAATCGAGTATGTCGATCTACATAATGTAAGAAAAGAAAATTTGAGCAACCATTCGACGTATTCGATACTGGTTTAAGACAAAGCTTACAGATGGTCGCTTCTAACAAGCTCCATTCTCTACACTAGCAGACAATTACATTGTAATGCTCTTTGTTAATATACGTCTCGCGGTGGGGCATCACAGGTGCAGTCGGACCATTGGATGACACTTTAGTCGATGCAAATATTTCGACACGTGATCAAATTTCATTCAAAGGGAGAGGTCGGGGTAATTGTTATCGAAATGTTATGAAGGTTTGTGATTTCTACATGTCATGCCAAGACAGAAGGGATTAACTCATGCTTTAAGAGTGCTCAATGAAGCAAATCTGTAATCATGCTAATGCTAATAACTTTCCAGCCGCTTCTTTATGTGAGTAAATCACATAAATTAATGTATTAGAATTATGCTAACGTATTGACTTATTTTTTTTTTATCCAGTTATAGATAATCATTACCTTTGTGACACGACTTATACAAATACAATATTCTTAGCGCAATATATGTTATAAGTCGAAAAGTTACAAAACTAACACTGTGACAAATAAAAGGGAACAAAAGCACATGTACAATTAAGAAATACCATCGAATGAAGTTTTGGTGTATTAAAGAGAATATTTTCTATTTTAGTTAAAATGCGTCATGGGTTGAAAAGTTACAAATTTCCCACCAAAGATATATTATTATTCCATGTAACGCAATATACGTTATGGGTTGAAAAGTTGCAAACTTTGCACCAAAGAGATATTATTATTCCATGTATCGCAATACACAACTTTATAAGTCACATTTCATTTGATAACGAATTATTTTTGAAAGTTAAGCGAGAAGAAAATGCGGCAAAGGAGGCAACAAACAATTGAATTGATAATAAAAAAGACCACCAAAGGCATCACCAAGTCATAGTAAAATGTTTTCATCTGAGTTGCAAGCTTTTACAACAAATTTAAATGATCAAATAACCAATGTTATCTAATTTGTGGTAAATTAAATAATATTGCTGACAAACAATTTTGTTTCGTGATTTTCTTCAAAAGTCACTAAATATATTTTTGTTTTTAATTTGTAATCGCTCATGCCATATAATTTCATTGTATTGTTCAAATCGAAATTATATCATCAACGATACACAAATTTGTCAAACTGACACGTTATTACAATAAAATTTAATTATAATCAACAATCAATCAAACAATATTGTAGTATTCTACATACGACATTAAACATCCACTATTCATTATCCAGCCTTTAACTTTCAACATGAAACATTCAACCTTAAGATAGTTTTCGTTTTGATCCTATGAAATGCTTTTTTGTTAACCACCACTTTGAAGCTCTACATGTAAGTTACAACTTAGAGCATCTCCAAAATTCAACACTAATATTTCAAATTGGCCTCCCACTGGTGGTGTTACAACGTAATATTAAGGGCAATATTACATTTTCAATCCAGGATTCGTAATATCTGACACTTAATATTACGTTTTCAAGCCAGGCTCCTTGTTCGAAAATATAGAGTAGTAGTGGAATAAGTAAAAAAATTATTGGTTAGATGGGCTATTTTATAGGTGGCTGACGTCCATTTAATAGAAGCTAGAGCTCTGACGTATATTTAATAGGAGCCAGAGGTCTTCGCGTTCATTAAATGAAAGGCATACCACTGGAGTTATGTAGGGCATTACGCCCGGAATATTCAAATTCGTGAATATTATGCCTTAAACCTCATGCTCTTACCATAACACGTGATCATTGGTGAAAAATAATATTCAAATGGCAACGGTGGTCCATGGACACGTCTCACCCATGTCTTTTCCTAGTATCGTCCCGTCATGGCACAACATTGCACCAGGTAACCGATCCTTAGGCTCACTTTCCCGCGATCATATCTTAATCCTCAAGACATTAAGATCACATTAAAATGGTGACCCTCCCTCGGGGAGTCTGCAGTTAAAACAAGGATGCCGTTTCAACTGCCTGTGCGATGATTGGGCGGTGAAGATCGGTCAGGCAAAACCCTACGGCGAAATCGAAGTTGGAGAATAGCTTCGAGAGAAATAAAAAGTAGGAAAAAAGAAAGATCCACTCGGAATCATGATAAACCTGTTGCGATGTTCTGTAAGTAAGAGATGTTCTGTAAGTAAGAGATGTTCTGTGGCAGTGTTCTAGATCTGGGCAACTTTATCCATATGGTTTAATTTATTGTAAGTAACAATTATTCTTAGATTTTTAGACTTTGTTGGTTACTATAGCTATAATTTGTTCGTGCGTACATACCATCGATGAGATTTTATGGCAATTGAATTGTTAGTACACATCAATTTAGGAAATGAAACGATACTCTCTTGATTTGTAGGGTATGTTACATATTTTATTTCCCTATCTCGTGGATAATCGGATTAAATACTGAAACACACCGCAAATGCTTTGACCATTTCTGTGAAATTCAAATTAAATTACATTAATTTGTATTTACTTTTAATATTTCCTTTTAGGCTGTAGAACTATTTACTTGTATGGACATAGTCCGGCATATCTATATGTAGTTGAGTTTTATGTATGTTTAAAATAAACAATAAAGTTGGCCCTGAATTCTCAGCAAATAGGTGCACTGCAAGAATTCAAGTAGATGCAGTTTATTATCAGATGCATTAAACTAGTCAAGAGTAACAAATGGAAGGTTGGGAAAAGGAAAAGATGATTATATTCTCATGTACTCATGTTATGATGCTTCAATCTGCTGAACCAAATTAGAGAAAAGTCTATGAATTGCAGCAGGCATTCATCGTTTTTTATAAACATATTGTATGTACCTTTTATCCTGATTCTTCATTTTTTATATTAGAAGTACTTTTCTTTCTTATATACCTTGGTTAATTTAAATAAATTGAAATGACATGCTAGATCTGAGAGTGAGGTCAGGTCAAAAATAGGATACTTATAGTAGATCTAATCATCGACAAACTAGCAAAAAGAAGTTAATTTTTCTAGAGGTCAAACACATGGTATTGTAGATTCGTAGACTATCAGCTTATCCATTTGACCGCATAGTCGATCATCTTATCAATTGGATTCGCGCAAAGAAAAATAGTATACATGCTTCAGTTTTAAAGTGAAAGATGTTATGGTTTATGACATTCACATATGCCCCGTTTATTTGTATACTTACTGTCGATTTATAAAATACTTTTGGGTGCAATTTTTTTTCAAAGATTAAATTGGGTGACAATATAAAATGCAGGAATTAGGAAGTTATGTTGCCCTAATTGTAGGACAAATGAACATTTATTGTAATTTACGTAAAAAGCCTTCAGTTTTTTGGAATGCGGAGAGGCATTATTGTTTGGGGTTTGGTAGATCAAGTAAATGATCACTCAATATGACTTCAAATTTCTGTTTAAATTTGAAGTGAACTCATTGTGGGACCGAATACAAAATATATGGTTTGGATGCTTCACAGTTTAGCGTTTTGTCCATTAAGCTGCATAATTGATTCATATAAAGCTGCAACTAACAAAATACTTTTAGTTGTTGGTTCAGGCCAAGCAAAAGATACCCCAAAATTTACATTTCAAGGCGGATGTAGCGACTCTGCGGGGATCGAACCCAGAGTCTCTGGTTTCGTAGACCAGCGCCTTATCCATTGGGCCACAGAGTCACATATCCTATTACCTGACTTTGTGTAAAATAGAATTAACAGTGTTCTTTTATATGCTTTTACATAAATATAAAATATCTGTGTTCTATATCATGGCACCAACATATACATGATTTATTGGTATAGTTGATATTGTTTATTACTCAATTTTTAAGATGTATTTATCTGGATTTTTGGTGCAAATCATGTTACAAGTTTGATTTTGTGGTAAGATTAAAGATAATAGAGCCAACACTCCAAATCCATTGAGCCACAAAGTCCTGTATCATAGAGTGCATTCATTGTTAAGCGAATGAGGAATGTGGAATCAGTATTTTGAACAGGAAACGAACGAATAATGTTTGGTGAAAGAGGATTGTGTTTTATGCTATGAAATGGACAACGCAAGGAGCACCAAAGGGGCATTGAATGTGGTAAAGTATAAAAGGTGAAGAGAACTGAATTGTTTAAGCTTGTCGTGTAGGACACATCAAGCTTGAACAAATCAATTTTCTCAAGTTCTAGCAACGAACCAAATGGAGCTTTGCCCCTTTCAGAGCATCTGACGCGTGAAACACGGCAAAAAGTTGAACAACCAATTATAGTTGTACAGATGCAGCCTTGTTCAGATTTATGAGAAATATATTCACAATACATTTTCATATGCTTTCACATTAATATGAAATCTGTATGTTCTATATTAAAAACTCAACGTATATTCGATTTACCGATAGTTAATATTGTCTATCGTTCGGTATGAAATATAAATTTGACTGGAAGTTTTTCATCCAAATTTCCGTTGTAAATTTTATTTTGCTTTAGTTAACATACTTGAATTAGGAACTTACGATGCAGCAATATATCCAACGAGTTTCCCCCGTATTTCACATTAAAATATTGAAGCTACTATACCTAGGTTCCATTAGAAGGTTATAGCTTTATTGAGCAAAGTATATATTATAATTTGATGTTCAGCGTGATTTTTAATTTGTTTGAATTTATGAAAAAAAAAAGGTAACCTATAATCGTTATTTTGTAAACCAATACATGTTCATTGGGCCACGGTGTCACTTATCTTACTGCTTAAATTGTAAAGTCACATTCAAAATATAATATAAAATTATGCAGTTTAACTGATTAAAAAAGGAAGGATGCTTTTAGATCAGGGCATTGACATGAATCCCGTTCTTTAATTATTGGTTTGTTTTCCATGTGTTATAAAAAAAATTCTCAGATTTTTGTTTAATTTTTTACTATAAAGTAGACTGGGTGAATAGATAAAATATTTGAAGCAAGAAGTGGTGATTAAGGATGTCAATGGATATTTGAAATCCATCACATTCGTATTTGGAAACTGAATAGAAAAAAAAAAAAAAAACGAAAATTTGAAAAAACGAGTATGCATGTGGATGCGTCCAAATTTATTTTTACTTATGCATTTAGATTTCTTTTTTTATGAGCAAGCAGACAAAAAACGGATATCTATTTGATATATGCCACCGCGAAGATCCGTTATGCTAAAATGGTTTCATATACAAATATGGATACTATACTTATCTCTATCTTATCCGACCGTTGCAATGCTCTAATTAGGCTGACAATTACCTTCATGATTTAAATCGAAATATTAAGGTTATCCTTTTGAATGTCATTGTTTGCTTATAGTTACCTTAGCTAGTTGGATAAAACAAATTGCTAATCAACATGATTTTGAATGTATCATTATAGTTATTTACCAGGCACAGTGCAAAAAGGTGCAAAATCTTTTTATAGACTTAACACATGTGTGCCTTTTTTGAATAAATACGCATGTACTAGTTTTTAATATATTCATTATTCATCTCAATTAGTTAAAACATGAATGATAAAGTTTATACTTTCATTACGGAAATATATCCCAAAGATTTTTTTAATCATTTTGCAAAATTACCAAGTATAATTCTATATGAGTAGAGTGCAAAAATCAATTTAGCATTACAACCTGACATTGAATTTTTATCATAGCTCTTTATGAGGATTGGCCTAGATAGGTAGAAAACCATGTTGTAATCTTGATGCACTGCACGTGCTTTCTTGATTAGTACACATATATCATATATTTTTTTGGTATGATTATTGTAAATCACCTTCAGCACAACATGACTAGTATAATTTATATTATTTTTCTGAAAAATATGCAGTGGAGTTTTTTTCTTTTCTATGATTTCATGAAAAATCTTCTTATCTGAAAATTCTATTTCTTTGAATAAATAATATTATATTGAAAAGTCACTGAAATAAATGATTTTTTTTGGAATAAACTGTTGAGATATTTTGTTTTCTGAGAAGACGTGAAGGTTTTTTGTTTACTGCACCTTTTCTCAACTCTCTCAAACTACTTGTGATGTTTAAGCTGTTTCTGTTTTTGTTTCCAAATGTTTAAATTTCTATGGAATTTTGAGATATTGAAGAAATTTTAAAATGTTTAGAGAGATTAAAAATCTAAGTAAAATACAAAGAATTTGTTGGCAGTTACTTGGTATTGTTGAAATAATTAATTCTTTTTCCAGTAAATTCAGAAGATATATCATTTTTTTTTTTTTTTTGAAATATTGAAAGAAAAAATATATATTTTCCAACACAGTTTAATTGTCATATGAGGATCATGTACATTAGACCTTATAAAATAGCATGTTAGTCCCACATCACAAAATTTTAGTGAATAATTCTGAACATATATCAAGTCCTCACCTGATCAATTGCTGAGCTTAGATGCGTGAGCTTGTGACCAAGTGGGGCATTAATGTGGAATGTTGGGTCATGTTGTTGAATTGGGTACATTGTGCAATTTGTTGGTTTGCCTGATCCAAGTTGTCGAGTGGCGTGTGCAGTTGGAGTGGAAAGTCTGACTGTGTCTCCTATAATAAGGAGGCAATGCTTCTGACTGTGTCTCCTATAATAAGGAGGCAATGCTTGTGACCAGTGAAAACTCCTTGCTCCGAACAGTGGATGGATAACAGGCAATTAAGTGATTAACGTTAAAGCAATTTTGGCATTGCTTACACTTGAATTTGTATTTTAGCCTCCTAGGCAGTTAATTTTGGTGTTGCTTACACTTGAATTTGTATTTTAGCCTCCTAGGCAGTTAATTTTTTGTATCTCATTGATCTGTTGAACACCCATCACTAGTTGATTATATGTCGTGAATTCAAAACATTGAAGACTTTTTAGATCCATTTCGAACTTTATAACATTTGTTTAGTTGGATGTTTCTGTATTCTTGAACCTATAACGAAATTTCTAACTGATTCTTCGTTTGCTTATATAGAGCTTGGCATCCACCGTCAGAAGCAAACAAATTATCCTAGCAAAACACAAAAAAGAGAGCAAAGTGTTATCAGAGCCAGGTTTCGATCCTGGGACCTGTGGGTTATGGGCCCACCACGCTTCCGCTGCGCCACTCTGATTATTGATGAAATGTGAGAATTGCATTTTTTTGAATAACATGCAAGCTGCACCTAAATTCTATCCCACGGCATATCTTGTACTGTCTACAGCACAAAAGAGATTTCTTCTACAATATCACTAAATTGTATTATCCATAGACCAAATTGCATGCACCCTCATTTCATTATTTGCAGCCAAATCAGTTTGAGTTCCGTAAATCAACACATCACCCACCGTATGTCTACATAAAGTTGTTTCACACTCAAAATTAACTTGGGTTTTGGAAGTAAGGTCGTTCTAAACTGTTGAAAAAAGTATATATTTTAAGTTCTGCAGGACTTGTGTAGAGTGCAAAAAATCAGTTTAGCAGTTCAACCTGATATTGAATTTATCATAGCTATTTATAGGATTGGACTAGATAGGTGCAAAACTATGTTGTAACCTTGACGCACTGCACTTTTATTTATTTTTATTAGTATACATATATCTATGTTTTTGTATAATTATTGTATATCACCATTAGCACATCAAGACTAGTATAATTTATATTATTTCACTGAAAAATATGTAACAAAGGTTATTTTTCTTTCTTTGATTTCATGTAAAATCTATGGTGACATTTAGTTTACATTTAATTTTGTGTTTTGGGTGTTCTACATTAATTACAAAAAATAAGAAAAGTGGTCGGACGACAGAGAGAATGAAGGCGGAGAGAATGAAGGAACGACGGAGGGATGACGGAAGGACGAGTTGTCTCCTATAATAAGGAGGCAGTGCGTCAGGCTGGTCACAGAGCAGCGAAAACTCCCTGCTCCCAACAGTGGATGGATAACAGCCAATTAAATGATTAACGTTAAAGCAATTTTGGCGTTGCTTACACCTGAATTTGTATTTTAGCCTCCTAGGCAGTTAATTTTTTGTATCTCGTTGATCTGCTGAACACCCATCACTAGTTGATTATATGTCGTGAATTCAAAACATTGATATTTTTTAGATCCATTTTGAACTTTATAACATTTGTTTAGTTGGATGTTTCTGTATTCTTGAACCTATAACGAAATTTCTAATTGATCCACGTTCTACAATAAAAGTTCTTCTGTATCAGATCCCGGGGCACTTTTAATAAATAGTTTATTCACATCGCTTTGGATGCATTGTTGCTTTACTTTTTTGTGTATACTGATTCTTCGTTTGCTTATATAGGGCGAGGCATCCACCGTTGGGAGCAAACAAATTACCTAGCAAAACACAAAAAAGATAGCAAAATGTTATCAGAGCCAGGTTTCGATCTTAGGACCTGTAGGTTATGGGCCCACCACACTTCCGCTGCGCCACTCTGATTGTTGATGAACTGTGAGAATTGCATTTTTTTTGAATAACATGCATGCTGCACCTAAATTCTATCCGACGGCATATCATCTTGTACTGTCTACAGCGCAGAAGAAATTTCTTCTACAATATCACTAAATTGTATTATCCATAGACCAAATTGCATGCACCCTTATTTCATTATTTGCAGCCAAATCAGTTTGAGTTCTGTAAATCAACACATCACCCACCGTATGTCTACATAAAGTTGTTTCACACTCAAAATTAACTTGGGTTTTGGAAGTAAGGTCGTTCTAAACTGTTGAAAAAAGTACTAGGATGGGAGACTGTCTGGAAAGTCCTCTCGCGCTTGAGTACGGGAGCCTTTGGCACTGGGTATCCACCTTTATGATTTCATGTAAAATCTTCGGTGACATTTGGTTTACATTTTATGTTTTGGGTGTTCTACATTAATTAAAAAAAAATAAGAAGAGTGGTCGGATGGCGGAAAGAATGAAGGCGTAGAGAATGAAGGAACGATGGAGGGATGACGGAAGGACGAGTTGTCTCTCGTTCTTGTGCCACTTCTCAAAACATGAAAAATAAATAAAAGTTGTTTTATGTTTTGTGTTTTAATTTCGTTTTTCATGATATACATGGCGTCATTCACATTTTTATATTGACGAGTCGAGAACTCAAAAACTAAAATGGTACCATCTTCTTGTCTGAAAATTATGTTTCTGCAAAATAAATAATAGGCAAATTCTATTCATATACCCGTAATTTCTTAGCACACACCGATATTTTAATATGAAAAAACTATGACTATGTTACCATTGTCCTTAGTTGCATTCTCAGTCCTTTTATAATGCATCTAGTTAAAACTTTAAAATGAAAAATATTTGCTTAAATCTGCAGAATTTTATGAAGTTGATGAAACTTGAAATAACAATTAAGACAACTTTGAAAATTAAATAATGTAATTTAAATATGTTCAATCATCTAAAATTAGTGTTGATTTTTAAAATAAAACTATAAAATAATTTACAGTATTAGTGTAAAAAAAAAAAAAAAATCTTTTTTTGAATTTAATGTAAATTTATTGCAGTGAATTCGTATTTTCATTTAATTTATTTTTAAGGTTAAAGAGGGAAGATAATGAAAATATAAAGGGTAATTTTGTGTGGTGTATGAAAAGAAATTTTTGGTGTATGCTATTTTATTTCATTTCATGGTGTATGTAAAGAAATTATAGGTGTATGAATAGAATTTGCCTAAATAATATTATACTGAAAAATCTCTAGAATAAATATAAAAAAATTCTAAACGAAACAGTGGAGAAATTTTGGTTTCAAAGAACATTTGAAAATCTTCAAAAAAGGATTATCTTTTATAGAATGTTAAAAGTTTACAGGATTTTCTTTTTTTTACTGCACCTTTCCTCAACTTTCTCAAACTAGTTATACCCACACACGATAAAAGTTGAGATTATTATAGTTTAATAAAAAAAAATCCAGTTTTATGTTTTTTATATTGTCAAATATTTCGAAGATTATTGTTTCGAAGCGGTTCAACTTGTGGAAAATAATAATTTAGATATTGAATATTTTTTCTTTGAACTCAAAAGTCATTGAGGTTCAAGCTGTTTCAGTTTTTTTTTTTTTCCCAAATGTTTAAACTTCTAAGGAAGTTTGAGATATCGAAGAAGTTTTAAGATGTTTAAAGAGATTAAAAATCCAAGTAAAATACAATGAAACTTAAAAGGTTAAAGTAATTCAAATTGTTGGCAGTTTCTCGATGTTATTGAAAGGAAAGAAATAACATAATTTCAATTTTCCAATACAGTTTAAATGTTTAATTGTCATATAAGATTCATATGTATTAGACCTTATAAAACAGCATGTTAGTCCTGCATCACAAAATTTTAGTGAATAATTCTGTACAAATATCAGATCCTCACCGATAAATTGTGAGCTTGTGACCAAGTGGGCATTAATGTGATGGAATGTTGGGTCATGTTTTTGAATTGGGGTGCATTGGCTTGCGGACAGGGCCGGTCCTAGAACTTTTGGTACCTAAAGCGGAAAGCGGAAAAGAGGCCTTCTATATATGCTAATGTATGACATCAAAACAATTTATATAATATAAAAAAACGAAAAAATAAAAAGACCAAATAACTTTATTCGTAATAATAATCAAAGTTATGTAACAAAAAATACTAGTTACTTATGAACATACAACTTAATAGCTTGAAATCATATTTAATTGATAGCAAATAACATCATTCAGTATTCCATTAAGAACGGTTGAATTAAGACACACAGTAACTGTCAATTAAATCTGGAGTAAGAGTCAACCATATTGTATTTCATTCCAATCAACTAAACATAGTTATCTCTGTGTAGACAACAAATAACTTTTTTATGTGAGCATTTATATTGGCAGTAACCGGAGTAAGAGTCAACCATATTGTCCATTCGTATATTTAAGTTAATGAAGCGGTAGTTTTTCATTATTGCAGATAGCTTAAGTACGCCTTCGATAGAAAACAGTACTCTGAAAAGTTTTCCAAATTCATGTAGATATGTTAATTTGAAATAAGTTTCAGTTTATTCCTGGCATGCTAGTGTTTCTATTTACTCACAGTGCTCTCAGAAATTCACAATGCAACTCCTGAGAGTTCATCGGTACATACGTTGGAGTTAGAAAAAAAGGATGATAATAAAATCATACATATCTTTGAAGAAGGGCTTAATTACAGATATTGTAAAACTTAATCTATCATATAATGAGTTTAATTCATCAACTTTTAAGAACTCATCATCTACCACAAAGAAAAACGTTACAGTTTCATTAGTGAAAGAAAATATCACAATCAATTCAACTTTAGAATCAGGTAAAAAGATTCATTGTTGATTCACGTTCATATCCTAACAAGCAAACGTTTGATCAATACAACTTATATCTGAATCATGTCTCTTAATTACAGTTAGAAAGAAAAACACTGACAAAGCCTATATTGCAAAAGAAAACTTCAAATCTCAAATCTGTATAAACTGTCAATTAAAATATACATTACAAATTGTAGTTCCAGGGAATGGCCGAATGGGTTATATAGACAGGCAGTATAAATACAATAACATACAAATTAAATTAACATACAAATAAATTAAATTAAAATGCAGTCAAATTATTGAATTACTAACCGCCCAAGAAGATTGGAAGAATACCCTTCGCTGGAAATGCTTTGCTATCGTGTTTGCCTTCCTAGATCGTTGCCATGCCATAGTTGGAAATTGGAATCCAAATCCTTGGACTGGAATCGCTATTGTGCCTGCTCTGAGTCGCTAAAATCGCTGCCGACCCTTAGTTGGAATTAGCAAATTGAAGCGACACGGATGATTTTGCTGATTTGGATTGCGATTTTTTCTGTATGTAATCGATCGATGATGGATAATGGGGCCCCTTTTTTTCCGGTGCCCTAAGCCATCGCTTTTCCCGCTTGTCGGAAGGGTCGGGCCTGCTTGCGGATCCAAATTGCTGGGTGGTTTGTGCAGTTTGGCTGGAAAGTCTGGCTGTGTGCTCTATAGTTGCCTCCCAGATGTCTTCTTTTTTCTTCCTTTCTTCCTTTCTTTTTTTTTTTTTTTTTCCTTTTTTTGTTTTTTCTTTTTTTTTGTTTTTGCGTGTGTATCTCATTGATATGTTGAACACCATTGATTATATTTCATAAATTCAATACACTGAAGATTTTTCGATCCATTTCAAATTTTTTTTTTAACATTTGTTCAGTTGGATGTTTCTGTTTTCTTTAAGCTACAAAGAAATTTCTAATTGATCTATGTTCTACAACAAAAGCTTTGTATCAAATCCAAGGACACTTCTAATAGATATTTTATTCCTTTGGATGCATTGTTGCTTTACCATTTTGTGTATACTGATGCTTCATTTGTATATATAGAGCAAGGCATCCACCCTTGAGAGCAAATTTTTTTTGCTGCTCTGTGAACAATTGTAGCAAAACACTATTAGAGCCAGGTTTCGATACTGAAACCTGTGGGTTGTGGCCCTACCACGCTTTCGCTGCGCCACTCTTATTGTTGATAAAATGTGAAAATTGCATTGTCCATACATGTTCTATCTCAAGGTATATCGTTGTGTACTGTATATAGTGAAAAGATTTCTACAATATCACTAAATTGTATTGTCCATACATTAAATTGCATGCTCATTTCATTACTTGCAGCCAAATCAGTTGAGCTTTATATTTCAACACATCACCCACCGTATGTCGACATAAAGTTGTTTCAGACTTGAGATAAACTTGGGTTTTGGAAGTAAGGTTGTGCTAAAACCGTTGAGAAGAATATGTTAGAAAAACTGCGTCTTTGCGGAGCGACAGAGATTTTATTCACCTAACTACTTAAAGATGATTTCTATGGAAAACAACACTGATACGAAATTACATGTACAAACACAAGATATTCCATCCAACCATCCTTTTTATTGATTCACAAAAAAACTTTTGTTTACATTGGATGGATCAAAAACCAAAAGTTAACAAACTACAAGAATCAATAACGTTATTAAGATAGACAAAGAATATCTAGATGACTACAATTCTTGTTGGAGAAGGAGAACAATGAAAAACGACGACAAACCCTTGGACAATTTGGAGGCACCAATAGTAATAGCTTCTATTGACCCTCAATTTCTAATCTTCCTCTCCAAGGCACAAACCCTGGAGGCACACAACTTCTAAATCTCTCAACTCAATTTGGTCATGAATAATTCAATCTTAGAAGATGCTTGTATAGGAGAATAAAAGAGCTAGACAAAATAACCAATTTGCCCTCTTAAAACTTGCAAAATATATCTCTGAAAGACCAGGTCAAAAACATATCACAGATTAAAGATGAGAAAAACTAGGTCAAAGTTATCTTTTCCAATCTTCATTCTTCAAACTTCAAACTATCTCCTCTATCACAAAGCACTTCCAAGCATCGTCTTCTTCAACATACATGTGATTTAATATCACAAATCACAACACTCGACCTTAATATGAAATCACACCAACAAGAAGTCATCTGACTACCATGAACATGTGATATCACAAATCACAATGCTACACTTTAATCTAAAATCATATCAACACTCTAACAATCACCAAACAAGTCAACGTAGCTCGACACCTACTCTCAGTTAAAACCAATCTCGATTTCCAGACAACGAGAGTTACGAGATACAACTCACAATCTCGATTTTAGGCCAACGAGATACACCCAACAACCTCGATTTCAGGGCAACGAGATACACCCAACAACCTTGATTTCAAGGCAACGAGATAAACCCAGTCGATTTGAAAGGACTACGACCACACCTCAGTTACGAACACAACTCACTGCCTGCAAAAGATGCATCTATCATCTGAGCTGCACCACACAAAAACTAACGGTTTAAAAGTGCTTGCAATACCACAAGATATTTGACTTGTGGATTTTTTTCACATCGATACTTGTCTTTCACTTGATTTGAGCTCCTTCCTCATTCACCCGGATCCCTCGAGCATCATCAACGAGAAAACACAAGTCGAAAACGTGGACCAAATCATCAAGGTACAGACAAATCAAACCAATTGCCAATTTCTTCGTCTTTTTTCATCTTCCCTCATCCACATCAAAGGGCTTCTTCTCATCTCCATCAATCGGATCATGAAGATCATTGAGGTAGAGCACATCCTCCATTTTAGGCTTCCAAATCCCTCAATTTCTTCCATTAAAAACAGTCATCTTCGGGAACACCATCATATTCGACATTAAAAAATCAAAATTTCCAATCCAAAACTACTCTAAATTTTGCGATGATCTAGCTCCGATATCAGCTGTTAGGAAAACTGCGCCTTTGCGGAAGCGACCAAGATCTTATTCAATCAATTACTTAAAGATGATTTTTATGGAAAACAACAGATATGAAATTACATTCGCAAACACAAGATATTCCACCTAACCATTCTCTTTACTGATTCGACAAAAACAAATTTTTGTTTATACTGAATGGATCAAAAACCAAAAGTAAACAAACTACAAGAATCAAACAACTTATTGAGATAGACAAAAAATATCTAGATGACTACAACTCTTGTTGGAGAAGGAGAACAATGAAGAACGACAGCAAACCCTTGGACAATCTAGGGGCACCAATAGCAATAGCTTCTCTCAGTCCTCAATTCCTAATCTTTCTTTCCAGGGCACAAGCCCAAGAGGCACACAGTCTCTCAATCTCTCAACTAAATTCGATCATGAATAATCCAATCCTAGAAGGTGCTTACATAGGAGAATAAAAGAGTTAGGCAAAATAACCAATTTGCCCCCTCAAAACTTGCAGAATATATCTCTGAAAGATCTGGTCAAAATAGAAATATCACAGGTTAAAAATGAGAAAAACTAGGTCAAAGTTATCTTCTCCGATCTTCAATCTTCAAACTATCTCCTCTATCACAAAACATTTCCAAGCATCGTCTTTTTCAACATACATGTGATTTAATATCACAAATCACAACATAATACTCTATATTTTAAGGTCCGAAGGACTTGCGTAGGTCATATGATATACTCAAGTAAATATTGTACTTGATTTGCATATATTTGATGCATTTATTGCAATTTCTAGTGTTTCTCTTATTTTCACATTTGTATCTTCATGATCAACCGACTATTTCCTCAAAAATTAAAATAAATAAATAATTTCATCCTAGTTTTGCCAGTGGTATAACAAGTTCTTGTTAACATATATTAGTAATGTTACATCTTTTAAGCATTGTAACCCTCAAACTCACTATAAACTTTTCAGTATATGCATATATTTTTGCCCTTTTTGTTATTTTATCTAGTGTCACCATGCGTACATGTATTGATGTTTTTTCAATACTGATCCGTGTATGCCTGTATAAGGAATGCCTGCCTGTTATTCTTGAGAAAAAAAATAAAAAATCTTGTGATGTATTTGTTTATCTGCCATTGTTTTTTAACATATGGCATACTATTTGATAATGTTTATACGTTCACCTCCTTATCTGATAATGTTTATAACTTAGCAAATGCAGCCACTGGGTCATAACTCAATTGGATAGAAGATCAATTATCTTATGGTTGACTCCATAATTTGGCTTGGAGCTACCGGGAACGTCGATTATCTTAAGGTTGACTCATTTATTTTTGCCTATTTATTTATTTGTCGACTTCATGGTATATCTTACTTAAGCTAATTAGAATAACGCACTGCCTTCTGTTATTAAACCTGCCTCCTAATTTTCTCAATAGTTTGTTTTGGTATTTCAATGTTACGTGCTGAATTATTTTTTAATGAAGAAGTAAAGGAACATTAATGCATTTAGTGAGAAAGTAGCAGGATTCGATAAATAGCAAGCTGCTGTTAAAATATATCTGGATGCAAGGTTTAGCTCTATAATGTTAGCATGGTTTATGCGTAAACTAACGACTGAGAATTGGTTTACTGGGTACAAGTTCATAGTGATATGGAATTTTGAGTTATAAGCTGGTAACAAAATTATTTCTACTACTAGAACTGAAGCAGAAGGGTAACCAAATCTTTATTAATAGTTGGTTTTGAAGCGCGGATGCTTGGTCCGATTGTGACTTTCCAAATTACTTTAATGTGCAACTTTTTAAATATTAAACTGTTATTTCATTTGATTTTCCCGATAAGTTAGGGGATAGAATCTTCCGAAATTTACTTTGGATGTATTCAAACTTCGATGTTGATTCTAATTATTTATAGACCGGAATTGTTCAATTGGGTTTAAACTTCAGATAACGAATCAAAATATGGCTGCATTAGAACAGGTAATGCAAGGTCTTTTTAGATAAATCAACCAATCTATAAATTTTTAGTAATAGTTGGAATAAAAATTCAAACTTTTTTGTCCGACCAAAAGATTTTGCTTCTATTCCAACTATAAATAAACGGGTACGCGTGGTGGTTATGGAAGAAGAGGAGGTCGAAATAGCGGTCGTAGACATTATGTTGTAGGGTTTAACAATAACTGTGGCTCTACCCAGCAGTTCATTTTGGGTTCAGCACCTTCATATTTATGGTAATCATTCAAGTTGTCAAGTGTGGAAAATGAGGGCACTCAGCACTTCAATGCTTTAATCTGTACGGCCATGCTTATCAACCAAATGATCTTCCACAAAGCTTCACTGTGATGCAACTTGATGGCACTCCGTATGACCAACATTTGTATCCCGAATATGGTGCTACGCATCACTGTAAATGGATAGCTAGCTGCTGAATCGAGAAACTAATCAAGGTGTATAACTGTTGTACCTCGATCTGAATTTGTGGCTGAATCATGGAGTAGGTTGGTCTCTTTAAGACGTTTCACCGCTATGTAGAAACGGTGCAGAACAATCTAAATTGCAACGCCTCCTCCATGATAGAACAGCCATATAATATCAACAATTTCTTCGACAAAGATCATTGATCGAATAACACTGTTTTGCATTGCTCGGATCTTTAGAAAACAAAGGTGGAAAAAGATGATAACTCGATTATAAATCTGATGCATTTATGAAATTTGAATATAGCAATTTATATAAATAGATTTGAGAAAATATCGGGGATTATGTCACAAGTAAAATAGGATCTGAAAATAGCCAAAACCAATTTAAAAATATATCGTCAAAAATAAAAAAGCTCTACATCGCATTGGCCTAACCCAGCCCGGCCTGGTTCAGTCGGTCGGTATGCATACTCGTGTGGTGGTCATGCTTGTGCTCCCTCCTCAACGGAAAAGCCATATTGGATGCTCATGTTAGGCTTTCCACAAGATCACTGCACAATTAGATTTTGAAAGAGAAGAAGATAACAATAATAAACAAATTTCTCCAAACAAACCTTTATTATTCCACCAATTTATTACAAAGAAATACCTAAAATTAAGATATCTCAATCCCTAAAAACAAAAACAAGTTTTTCTCTCTCAAATGTACAAATAAATCTAACTCTAATGTCATGCTTATATAGACAAATAGAAAGATTAGATTTATTCAAAATTGAGCCCTAAAATATCTCAGAAATAAATACTCCTCAAAATTTGTTCAAAATAAAACTTTCTTTAAAATATCTCAGCAAATCCATAAAACTCGGTCAACAGATCCTAAAATCTCGCAACTTCCAATATCTCCACTTTAATATCCATGTGATAAATATCACAAACCATAACACTCCACCTTGATATGAAATCACTCCAACACTCAACAAATCTAAAAATCATCCCCAAACTATGCATTTCCCTAATGAGATATACCCCATAAAAGATCTCAAAATTGCTTGTAATACCACAATGGTCTCCATGTAGACTTTGTGGCTTTACGTTGATGGCTCCACCTTGATTCAAACGAACTCGCCTCTCCTAATCCAATTTGAGAACTCATAACATTCTCCATCGTTTTTCCAAGCAATTTACATATGTTATTATTTTTTCATTTTGCGCGCAGAAGCTCCTTGTTACCCCTCCAAACTCTTGTAACTCCACCTCTAGTCGAGAAATTGCAACCTTTTTGTTCCAACTGTCCAATTGAAGCAAAATTCTTCTTAATTTCTAGGATGTACCTAACTCCCGTTAGCTTCACCAACCTTCCATCATTCATCTTCAATTGAACCGAACTTATACCTTTAACATGCAAATCTTGACCGTCGGTAGATTCCATTGTACTAGTTTGTTCTTCATAATCAACAAATGCTTCCTTTTGATGACATACGTGAAAACAAGCTCCTGAATCAAGTATCCAATCTTTGTTTTCGCTTTTATTAACACAAAACATTTCCTTTAATCTCCTCGCTAAAATTCACCTCATTACTGTTGTTATTTTGTTCATCAGTCTTTTCTTCTAATGCCTTCATCTTTTCCTTATCCTTTTTAAGCTTGTCACAAAATCTCAGTTGATGACCGGGTTTGTCACAGTAAAAGCAAACATATTCCTTTCTCATGTCCGATCTATTCGATTGTCTTTCCATATTTCGTTGACTATCCCTCCTTGCAATAAAGGCTTTTTCAATTGGAGTTTCAATTTCCGTTTTCTTCTTATCTTTTTCTTCCTTAAGGCTCATCCTCCGCATTTCTTCATTAAGCAAGCTGCTAACCACGGACCCTATTGAAACAACGCCATCCGAATTTGAGTTATTCAGCGCAACCACAAGTGTTTCCCAACTTTCTGTCAATGAACTCATCATCATTAAAGCTTGTGTTTCGTCATCCACCTTGAAATTCATGGCAGCCAATTGATTCACAATTTCCTGAAAATTACTAAGATGCTCCCCAATTGATCCACCTTCCTTAAGCTTCAGATTTACCAATCTTCTCATAAGAAGAGCCTTGTTTGTTGCGGAGTTCTTCGCATAAACCCCTTCCAATTTCTTGCATATTGCATAAGCAGATGTTTCATTAGCTACAATATGAAACACTGAATTATCCAAAAAACATCGAATAGATGCAGCAACCTTCCTATCCAAAGTCTTCCATTTTGTTTCAGATAGGTTGCTAGGTTTTTCCCCATTATTTTCCAGTGGCTGATGAAGATCATTAAGATAAAGAAAATCTTCCATCTTTACCCTCCATAATCACCAATTTTTTCGATTAAGCTTTTCAATAATTATTTTATCCATATTCAAACCCTCTTCAAAATAATTGTGTAGAAGGCTGATACCAAATTGTTAGGCTTTCCACAAGATCACTACACAATTAGATTTTGAAAGAGAGAAGAAGATAACAATAATAAACAAATTCCTCCAAACAAACATTTATTATTCCACCAATTTATTACAAAGAAAGACCTAAAATTGAGAAGATATCTCAATTCCTAAAAGCAAAAACAAGTTTTTCTCCCTCAAAAGTACAAATAAATCTAACCCTAATGACATGCTTATATAGACAAATGGAAAGAGTAGATTTGTTCAAAATTGGACTCTAAAATATCTCAAAAATAAATACTCCTCAAAATTTGTTCAAAATAAAACTCTCTAAAATATCTCAGCAAATCCATAAAACTTGGTCAACAGATCCTAAAATCCCGCAACTTCCAATATCTCCACTTTAATACCCATGTGATAAATATCACAAACCATAACAGCTCAGAGGGTCTACCTTAAGAGCTAAGAAATTCGTATAAATATAAAGTATCTTTTCATATTTCCTACTATGTCGGATTATTCGTAAGAGAGATATCTATGTACTCTTCACAATTTTTTAATAACTCATTAAAAAAATAAGTTTTTTTTCCCAACAATTCCCCACTTAGAATTTTTAAAATTACTTTTCTCTAGCAGTTTTTTCTTCTTCTAAGATTGCACATAAGTAAAGGTATCTTTTGTTTTGAATCTTTGCATAGCGAGTAAGATTCATATTATTATATACTAGGGCGACGCTTAGTTTTGAACTTTGTATCTGACATTAAACCACACATGACATTGTTAGGGTGCAATCTATAGTCCGTGTTTTAAAGGTCTGCACATCTATCTCGGTTTAGTTAATGCTTTAGGAATTCTGTTCAAAATTCCATAGGAAATATTGGTGAACCTATCAAGATATCAGGAGTACTCTGTAGCTAGGTACTCCACTCAATGCAGATTATAAATTTAATTAAAAGGTGAATTCATCCTCCTATTGTTTCTGGACTATATGGTATTATCAAGTGAAAATTTAGTATATTCAATATCACATCATAACTTTTTATTACCCATTGAATCTATTTCAATTTCTTGGGATCTCTAGTCATTCGGTTGGGCTACCGTCATGAGCGACTCTTTTATGAGTTATTTTCTATTCTAAGGTTAATAGCCTCATTTTTTTAGATGAGTGCCTACGACGAATTTGTCATCTCTTACTGTTGTAACAAGCGGTCATTAATCTAGCGCAATACTAAAAATATATTCAGTAGTGGATGAGCCAAAATGGTATGTTTCTTAGATTTCAGGAAACAGCTACCCCTGCAATACCAAAGGTATATTCAGTAGTCATTATAAGAAATATATGGTAACGTATTCCAATAGGCATTTCTATGTCCTTCAAGAACAACGGGAAATTTCTGATAGTGTAATCCAAGGTTTGTGGTTCTTTTAACTTATTTCATGATTCATTCAATAACATGCCCATGCTCTATGGTTAGGCCCGTCGTTGCCTCGCCCCAGGGTAAGACGGCCAAGGCAGCCGCTTAAGGTTACGTACTGGAGGAGAGAGATAAAATTTTAAATTTGTTTTAAATATATATAATGTCAACTATTATCAAGAGGTATCTTGGTAAACTGGTATGTTGTATTCTCGGCCTTGAGGTGCATGGTTCAGTTGCTGTTACTACTATGCCATTTTTTTTTTTTCCATTTCATGCTTGCCTTGGGCGCAATCCAAACTATCAGGTCGGCCCTGTCTGCTGTTTCTCTTCTTTTTATGTTTGTATCTTTGGAGTTTAATCTTATATTACTAGTGACACACCATAAGTTGTTAGTAACATGTGTCTCTAATGTTGTAAGAATTGTTACCCTCAGAATCACTATAATTAATTATTTTCAGTGTATGCATATATTTATATTTTGCAGCCTTTCTTCCTATCGTATCTAGTGCCTCCAGCTGCTGCTTTATTTCGGAGCTAATCCCTTATGTGCCTTCATAAGTGATGCTTGCATGGCTATTCTTGAGAAAATATTTTCTTGTGATAGACGGTTGCGTGTGCTACCAGGTGAACGTATATTATCGGCTAGATTTATTCTCTGATACAGTTTAACTGATTCTTTATTACAAGTCTACCCCTTGATCTCATGATGTTTAGAAATGCAGTCATTCGGAGACGGTGCTTTAATAAAAAGCATCAGGGCTGAAAATAGCTTGATCATCTGAAGGTTGAGTCCGTTGTCATTGCCCTATACGTTTTGATTATAGGTTTCATTGTACATATTTGCTGCTTAAGCTAATTAGAATGTCTAAATGCCCGCTCTATTTGTTCAATACTTTGTTTTGAGTGATTACGGTGGTTACATTAGCTAGATTGCTTGTAACATTAGCTATATTGCTTGTAATGTTAATGAGAAATATTAAGAACTCAGTTTAGAAGGTAAATTTGGATCACTTGATTACCTACGTTGTCATTTAAAAATTTATACTGGTGTTGATGGTACAGTGCACTGTTTACGTCTGCATATTTGATCTTGTTGTCAGTGCATGTTACTTCTCCTTGTTTTGTAGTCTGATTGGCTCCTGTGACTCAATTTTAGATTGATTTCGTACCATGCATGGAAAACAATAGAAACGTTTTCTTTTTTTAGGCTTTATAGTGTTCATCATTATGCATTGTTCATTGTAGCATGTTATAGACCAATTGTGCATTGTAGCATGCTGTTGGACAGTCTGACCTGTTCCTAAAATTTAGCTGTCCAAGCCCATTTAATCAGTTATGAGAAAAAAATTGAAAGAAAAATTACTTTCTTTAAGCAGATTCTAAACAGCAACACAATGGTGCATGCCCACCAATTTCCAATGAACCAGGCGTCCCTTTAGAAAATGATATTTAAAGATTTTTATATGACCAATTAAAAAAATATTGTTTTAGCATGCTGCTCCCCAATTTCATCTTCTGGCCACCAAAACTAAAGGCCACCATAAAGAATATCATTTTCTTCTTTCAGCTACCGTACGTTAAAAATATTAATATGAACAGGCACCCCACTACGGAACGAAAACTTCGGTTTCTTCCTGCCGAATTTACAATCATATTTCGGTTGGTAGTAGCCGTACGGTTGCTTCCTGTCGAATTCATATTATTAATTCGGTTGATTATGGCCGAATGAGGAAAAATGATGTGGTAGCCAGAAGTGTAAAAAATATAATCAAGTTTATTGAATTTTGTGTGGTGGCCAGAAGAGGAAATTGGGGTGTGAATAGCAGCACACTTGTTTTATGTTGTTCCAATCAGTGGACCGTCCTTTGGGCCGAACCCATAAAGAGTATAGCCGTCAATATATCAGACAAATAACGATATATATCGACAATCCCTCAGTCATAATCCATTGTGGTCCATGATAAATATAAAACGAAAGGATCTTAAGTTCTAGATGACTTAATACTATTTTGGTGGAAATAATAGAAGTATTTCAAAGTGTAAGTTGCATAACATAAGCAATATTTTGTTTGTGTTTCAAAGGGCTAAAAGATTTTTCTACATGCTGTTTGTGTTTAAACAAGTAAGCTTTATTTTTGGAATTACAAAGTGTGAGAGAAATGATGTAAGTTGGTGTAAATAAGGTGTTAAAACTATAGTAATAGGCCATTTACATTCACCTAAGGCCTAATTACCCACTAATTATCTTAATTAAAATTAATGGGGCTTCCTAAGTGGTGGGTTAGGAAGAGAAATATTTGGAATGACAAAACCAACTTCTTAAACCTTCTTCCTCTTTCAACTTACAGACAGAAACAAAAGTGGAAATTTCCTTTAACAAACATAATTCCCAACTTCAAAAACTTAATCAAAAGAAAAGATTGATTGTTGAAACCAGACAAACACAGGTAGTGACTCTAAAGCCAAGGATATATCTCTGTTTACTCTTAGCCTTGTAAACTTAAGTTACTGTAAGTTAAGATTCTCCTTTGCATGTTACCGTTAATCAATTTTCAAGTGTCCGACCTCCTTAAGTCCAAAAAGCTCGTAATCTGCTTCAATCTCGTTGTAAAAGCGCTAAAATTCGCAAAAAAGGTGAGTGACTCTCACACTTTCTAGTTTATCAGTGATTTTATTGTAATTTAGTCATATTACGTTGAAATTGCTGAGTACTGTAAACAAAAAAAAATTCATTTCGTCTACAGTAAGAAAATTAGCCTTTTGTCTGATTTTTGATATGCTGTAACTCTTTTGTTTCTTGACGAAATCATGTCATTCTTTTCTAAATATTATTTGAGTTTCTGTTCTTAGTGCGTGTCTGTTTTTAGGCAATTCCAATCATGTTTGATGCCTAAAATCACTCGTTGAATTAGGGTTTGTCAAAGATGAATATTCTGAGGAAAATTGTGTGACCTGTGTCGGCAAAGGCTTCAGCTGTGTCGACACAAGTAGGGGCCTGTATCGACACATTCTTTGTAAAACGCACGGAGAGTTTTCTCCTTATTATTATCTTGGCTTGAGGAATTTTTGCTAAGTGCTAGTGCACTGTTTTGCCTATTTCCTCCTCGTTTTCACATGCATGATGATTGTCGGTATTGATACCATTCAAGGCTTATATGGAAGCCAAAATTACGTTGCATTCATAATATATTTGAGATGAATTTACATGGACATTTTGTGTGTATTGTGGCTTCTTTTTTATGGTCGGTTTTCACATGGTGCACGTTTTTAGAAAGCTATTTTTTTAAGGTCGATTTTTAACCTCACTTCGCTCTTCAAGAAGTGACACTTTGAAAACTTATCCTTCAGCTGATGCTTTCGCAAGATTTCCAAAACAACTCGCAAGTGCGTCTTATGCTCTTCCTCATTCTGGGAGTAAACCAGAATATCGTCCACGAATACAAGCACGAACTTGTTCAACTAGTCTCTGAAAACCCTATTCATAAGATCCACAAAATATGCTGGCGCGTTAGTCAACCAAATGGCATCACCAACCATTTAAAGAAATCAGATGATGTCCTAAAAACAGTCTTCGGTACACTATCCTTCGCCATTCTCAATTGGTGAAATCCCATTGCCAAATCCATCTGAGAAAACACCTTGGCCTCGTGAAGCTGATCGAACAAGTCATCTATCCTCGGCAATGGATGCTTGTTCTTCTTCGCCACCTTGTTCAGCTCACGATAGTCCACACACAATCTCAAAGAGCCATCAGCCTTGGTTGAAAACACAACTAGTGCACTCCATTCAGATACAATTCTCTGAATGAATTCTTTTCTCAAAAGGTCACGTACCTACACCTCTAACTCTCACCGTTCCTTAGGCGCCATCCGCCTAAGAGGCATAACAATAGGTCTAGCACCGTCGACCAAATTGATTCTAAACTCAATCTCGCGATGCTGCGGCAAACCTTTGACTTCCTCAAAGAAATCCTTAAACTCATAAGCGATCAGCATAGATGACAAGTCTTCATGTGGAATCACAAACGAATATAAAAGCTCACGAAGACACCATCTTCGAGCTTACATCGAATTCAAACCCTTCGCCCTTCCACATCCCCAACTCTTACCTCAGGCTTCTCGCAATTCACTCTTGCTACATACTTCTTAAGCCGATCTATACCCAAGATGATCCCAAACCCAACGAAGTTCAAAACAAAATAATCACACATAAAGGAGCAACCATGACTCGATAACACAAGACCACGACAAAGCATACAAAGGCTGGACGAACCCCCAACTGGATTAGTCACAACCAAAGGTCTATCACAAATCTCGAGTTCCAAACCCAAGCGACACACAAGCTCATCATAAATGAATGAATGCGATGCTCCAGTATAAAAAAAACACTTGAACTGAAACACCACAAACGGAAAGGGTACCTTGAACAATGACACCCTTTCTCCTATACAGTAGGATACCTTGAACAAAAACACTAGTTTGTTCTTCATAATCAACAAATGCTTCCTCATCTTGTTAATATTACCATCCTGTTGTGGTTTCGGAGCTTCCTTGGCTGCAACATAGACAACTTTTTCTTCTTCTTCTTTAGGAAACAAACTTTCATATCTCATAGCTTTTTCCATTATCCTCTCATATGGATGATCCACCAATGGCTTTTCAATATAAGTATCCAAACTCATCACAAACTTCTCGTTCTTCTGATAAGGAGAGTCAATATATGAATGATCATATTTGGACAATGCCTCGAAGTCAAAAACATAATCAAGCACTGGTCGACCATTCTGTTTCAGCTCCACAAACTTCTTGAATAGAACTGACTTCTGAGAAGTAGAGATAAACTTCGTCTTAAATTGAACTTGGAATTGCTCCCATAAAATCTCATCCTCTGGAGCCTCAAGCGTAACAGAGTTCCACCAATCCATGACTATGCCCTACAATTGTCTCGATGCAAGCTTCCTCTTTATTGCATCATCTATATCCAAGTCTCCAAAAAATCGAATACAAGTATCTAGCCATCTTTGAACCTCTTCAGTCGGTTCTGTCCCTTTGCACTGTTTTCCTCATAGAGGTGTAAAGTCTTTACACAGCTTCGCGAAATCGACAACCCTGGGCATTTGCACCTGAACCCCTACATCTACCGCGATTGCCTCTGGAGCGGGGGCCCTCCTCATGATTTCTTCCATCATGGCCTCGAATATAGCTGGGTAGTCTGGTATACCGCCATTTCCCCCTCTAGGCACGGTCCCCTCCCTAGCAGTATGTCTCGAAGTTCGATGACTCATTCTAAATCTGCAATATAGAATGATTTTCCTATGTACAAGAAAACTACAATGGAGTTCTAATGCTATTATACTATACACTAATATATATTATACATTCATCAGAAATCTACAAATACATCTCTCATACGTAATTACGTCTTCGAACTTTGTTTAAATCGATAACCAGAGCTCTGATACCAAATGTGATGACCGCCCATAATTCCTTCACTTAATAAGGGAAATAATGCGTTGAAAGACGTGTCATGCAGCTATGGACGATCATCAGAGTAAGAACAATATAGGCGGAACCTGTCGTATAACTCATAGTGCAAGGATAAAATATAATAGAACATATACAATGGTAATAATAGTGAATCATATTTGAGTAGGAACTTTAACTTTCATAACAACTAGAAAGAATATCCATACATCTTTGGATTACAACATAAGTGTCTTACAAACTGCCTCACTACATAATCTCTCAGAGAATCATACAACATAAGCAACAGCGGAAACAACAATTACTAAATATAGCAAATAATATGCCATCCTCTTGCTCGTCAACGTTCAGCATCCTCGCCTCACTAAGCTCTGCTACTTGTAACCTGCTACTCAGTCTGTCCATCCATATCATCATGGATGAACAACCCAAGGTAATAAGAGGAAACATAAAACCTTGAGTCAGACAATTGTCTTAGTGAGCGATAAAACAACTATCTAATATCATCAATAAAGGATATGAGAATAGGTAGATTAACAAACCAATCTACCAAAACACCAGAGAAGAACCCAAACCCATCTTGCCCACGTCTGACAGTGATAGCCTTTATAATCAAGCATTTACAAACAACACATACATAGCAGTCAGAAGTATACAAACAATAGTAATCATAGCAACAAGTTATATCTCACGTAAACCATCCTAATCGAGATCAACATCCTTCAAGCACAAGCCCCGAAGGCCTAAACCAACATCAAACAAGCACCCAAGAAACATCTCCTTCGACGTCAGATAATTTATGTGAGACGGTACAAGCAAAACAACCAACACTCATGACTTTGGCTATCACTGCCTATCCTGCTTCGAAACCATCGTTAATCGTATGACGGCCAACCTTGCCATACGTCAAGGGATAATTATAACCCCGGTTCTAGCCAAAACTCCATACGCCTTTCAGCGAAACGTATGTTGGCCTTTCAACGATACCCAGGGTACTCGACCAACAACGTTCCGGTCTTTTAGATATCTCTATTATACCCTTGCTTTGAGCCCGCTAGAACCTACGACAACAATAATCTCTCTACCTTCCATATCTCTAGACATCCAACCTGATGACTATTTATAGCTCAAGCAACCATTATCCATTAACTCACCACTTTGAGTCGTCTTCGCATTCGTTGCATTTCGACGGTCAACGAACATATCACAACTATTTGAACATTCCTACTTGAATCCATTTCGAAGCCACAACCATAACCGACCCAAAAACATACGCTATTTGGTCGATGTTCCCATTCATAGCATTTCCAGACTTCTCGCTATGAAAAACAAACCATAACGTTTAATCCTCCATTCAGCATTTACAAATGTTGTCTTTTCCCATTAGGCCATTCAACAACCCGACCCATTGAGCCCCTGAACGACCCGACATGGCAGTCACGCCCTGACTTCACCAACCTAGGCCGACCCAACTCCCTTGACCGACCCAAGTGTCTACAACCTAACACTAGCCGACCCAACCTTTGTATATCCAGTGACCTGACTAGGTCGTTCCATACCTACCCCAAGCCATCCACGACCTAACCTCCTTCAACTCAGACTGACCCGCCTTTCCTTCGAGCTGCACGACCTAATTCTTCACAGCTTCTAACGACTTGACTTGGCCATGTCCAGAACGACCTGACCCAACTTCGATTCTTTGCAACGTCCTAACTCCAGAAGCTCCCTCCAACGTCCTACGACCTAAGGCTCCCACAGCCCAAACACCAATGACCCGATTTTTCTGTCTTGGAGCACAAACCATGACCTAACACTGCCACGTCTACGCTGACCTAGCCTCCAATGACCCGAATCCAAATATGACTAAAATAGCTCCAATCTTGACCAAATCATCACCAAACGACAACGTTGATGTAAATAACTCATCCAAATCATCCAATTCAACCATAAACACTTTCTGAAATCAACAACAAGTTCAAAATGACAATTATTCATCAATATTCATATAAAATTCACCGAATCATGTTAAATTAGTGAATAAACTAAAATATGGATCTAACTTGCAAAAACATATGAATTAACATAAGAATCACCAATCTTAATTTGCTAAATTAGATCCTATGGTGATTCAAATGGAAATATACTTACCATGGTGTAGATCTAGGTGAAAACAACTTAAATTGATGAAAATAAGATCTAAGAACCCATATACTAATTGAATCCACATGAAATATGTATATCATTCACCAAATCTTCAAACAAGCTTAAAACCGAACAACATAGAATATACTTCAAACCTCTTGATTTGATGCGATCTCTCTTCACTTGACGTAGATCAAGCTTCAAACGATGTGGATCTTCAATTCTCTTATGTAGATCTAGAATTTTAATGGTGGAAAGATGTATTTGATTGAGCAAGGAGAATCATGAGCTCAAGCAAATGCGATAATGAAGAAAGTAAACTATTCTCCATACCCCTAACCCCTTATTTATAGCCTCAAATCAGTATAACGACCCGGATATTCAAAACCAGTTTAAAATTTATTTTTAGTTGATTTTCATGGAAATTAAATATTTTAATTAAATATTTTTAGAATAAACGACTTTGAATTTATTTAAAACGAAGTTCGAGCGTACATATTTATTTTAATTATAAAACGAGCTTACAATGGCGTGGTAGTTTGAAAATTTATTTTTAAACTTCAAATGAATGTACAAAATTCAATATAAGTCAATATTTGACGAAACCAGAAACGTTAGAATCTATTTAACTATATCTTTCTATTGAATGTAAGAAATTGAGATTTCATTTTATAAATTGTAAGTTATGTCCAGTTTAAAATTTAGAATAATTGCTATGGAATTATATATATTTTAATATATATGTATATATGTATATATAGCTCTTAAAAATAGCCATTTTGCAAACGGCCTCTGTTTTCAATGAAACTAATTTTGTAGGATACGGAAAGTCAAATTATTGTCAGGTTTAAAATTTCAAGTCATGTGGAATTAATATGTGAGCGTGGTAAATTTAAACCCGTTTTGTAAATTCAGTTGAATTTTAAAAGCTAATAAAAAGGACAATTTTCAAAAGGTCTCAAAATTGGATGAAATTAATTTTGTTAGGACCGTATCATCAAAACATAGTTAGATTTCAAATTTCATAATTTTTGGAGTTAGTATGTGGCCCCAGTAAATTAAAATGTACATTAGAATTCAATATTAAACATTATATTGAATTATATTTTAATTTTGACAAAAACTGATTAAAATAGCTGAACCAACATACAAAACATATCCCATTGTATCCGGAATGGGGGTATTTGGTTATGGACGCCAGTCGATGGGGTTCGTTTGAAGTTCGGAGCAAAAATTTCAATGATAAGTAAAAAATGGATTAAAATATTATAAAATAAAAGGGTATAAATACACCATTTCTCCACTAAACCCTACTTCCTAATTCAGCAGCGCCATCACCATTTCACACGAACGACCATGGATTTCAAATGCATTCCTCCAAAATTTTCTCAATCGGTAAATCGAATCGAGATATTTCCATCTGAAATAATGCTCTACTCAACAAGCTCTCCAATCTAAACGGATAAGATCTGAAATTTCGAAGTAATCTAGCTATGATTTTAGCACCAGTGAGCTGCGTTCGTGAGCCATTTTCGAGGGCTGAGATCCACAGGATTTCACGCCGTTCAAGGCGGTAGGAGGAGGGGTCTGGGTGCTTCAGAGGGTGGCGATGGATCGTGGTGGAGATTTTTGCACGACGGATGGGTGACTGACAACATGTAATTTGAATGAACGGGTAACAGCCGTTGAGATTTAACCATGTAATTAAGTTTTTTAATTAAGTGGTTTTGTTTTTTTAATTATAATTAAATTGTATTAACTTAAAAATCTGATAACTTTTTACTACGTTATCAGAACTAGACGAAATTGAGTCTGTTCGAATCGTTGAGTCGAACTCTACAACATGGTACTGACCAGAATAGAAATGGAGTAAGTTGAATTTTTGAGCTAAATTAAATGTTCGTTTAATTTAGTTTAAAAATAAATCCTCAATTAAAGACCAACGGAGTGGAAATCAAAGTGAGAACTCTCTCACTCAAATTATTTTTATAGTTATTACATCTGTGACAGAATATGTATTTGTTGCCTGTGATTGCAGTATTTGTTTCGTGATTGATGGTTGGTTACATTTTTAATGTCATTATTATTAAATTGTAGATAAGTTTACACGGATTGTGATGTAAACCCCACATGGGTATTGGGATGATAATTTTGCACATCACCCAAGTATACAAATAATAATATTTGTTTGAAAACCCCACACGGGTCTGGGGATGATAATTAATTCACATCTCCCTTGGAATTAATTGTATGTCAACCGATTGATTGGCAGACTTTTATAAGCGTTATTTAATTATTTAATGCTTATACAGTTGTAAATAGCACTCTGGATGCGAATTGAATGTGTAATAGTTGTTTATCACTATTTTTGAATACATGCGATGTATGGAATCCATGTAAATAATATTATATAGTAATTGATTGAGTCTAATTCCAATTCAGAAATAACAAATATTTTAAAATAATATTCAGTGAAGAATTAAATATGATTTTGATGTCCGATTTTGGATGGACAAGAAAATATTGAAATAACTGAAATGAATATGAAGCCGAGTTAAGTAGATATACGCCATTTTAACTCGAACAGAATTTTCCATCGATTTTATTCATTTTATAATGAATATAAAAAAAAATTGATTTCAAAATTTGATAATTTGAAAATATTATCATTTTAATATTATAATGGTATGGAATATTCATTTTTGATTTAAAATTGAAATGGAAGTTGGAATCGTTTTTAAAATGAATTTATAAACGATTTATAGAATACGTTTTAAATGGAAATCAAAAAAATATATATTGTATACATATATTATAATGGCCTGATTAGAATGTGTCGTGCAACGACCGTTCGCGAATTTCGACCATTGACTTTGAATTGACGTAACAGAAGAACCGACCGTCGGATTCTCCTGAAACCGGAACCGTTGGATTTGTATCCAAAAGAGCTTTTGAATGATAATAAGAGATTTGAAATCTAACTGTTAGATTTTGAAAAATGTTTAATTCAAATTTGAATGAAAACAGCGCCACACAGCTAAGTGACCTGAAACGTCATTTAACCGAAAGAGGCTATTTTTAAAGGAATAATAGGAAAAGTTATGTAAAATCATAATAAATGATTTGAAATGATTTTGGATGAAATATTCCAAGTTTGTAAAGATAAAATATATTTTTATCTGAATAAGTTGTTTATCAACTGAGTAAAAACTGAAAGAAATCATATGGTTTTAATATAACTAGAATTTTCTAGCATATGAATTGGAAAGGATTTGAATGGAAATAATCTTAGGAATATTTCAATATTAGATTCTGTGATTATACAGATATTGTTGAGGAATTTGGAAGATATAGATATCGTTATTCCAAATATGATATTTGTTAGTTTTGGAATTTGATATTGAATATAAGCCGATATGACTTCTATTCAGAGCCTTGTATTTAATATCAAACTGGATTTTGGATTTGTCGTGAATGGTGTCTTAAATAACACTGTTCTTAAACCCAATTGAGAAAGTAATAATCCTTTCATTAAGATTTAATGATGTTTTCCAATTAATAAATATAATTGGAACTAAATAGAAGTTGATTTTGGGTTCATTGTGAACCGTGTTTTAAATAACATTAGTTCTTAAACCCAATTAACAGTGAAGACATGATTTGGAATTTATAAATCTTTTAACTAAGATTTAAGTGAATTTTCCAAAGTAAAGTTTTTTTCCAATTTAATATATTAAATTGGAATATAGTGGAATTCAATTTAGTGATAATCGAGAGGAGCTTCCATGAAGGAAGACCGTTACTATTTATGGAATTTAAATGAATTTATCATTATTCTATGTATAGTATTAGTCAGATACGGAAATTTACGTCAATTATATACTGATCAAATTTCCGTGAAGATTCCATTTTGATGGAAGAGGATTTCAGGTTTATCGTGAACTTTGTTTTAAATGTCATTGGTTCTTTAACCCAGTTAAAGAAAGGATTAATTTCCAAAAAGATTGAATAATAATTAAGTAATGATTTTTGAGATTAAAACCAAGTTGGAGTTTTAATGAATCTTTAATTAGATTGGAATGTGAATGAAGTAATTAAATTTACCGAATTCAAGAAATGATCGAGAATGGAGTACCACCAGATATACTCCATGCGATAGTTAAATCTTTAATTAGATTTGAAATGTGAAATGGTAATTAATTTTACTGGTAATACGGTAGGTGTTAGATATGGAGTACTACCAGTTTTGCTCCATGGGATGAATAGGTTGGGATTGGAAAAATAAAATAAATGATTATTTCGGTAAGGCTCGATACTCCCGACTAGTTTGATAAACCTTAATTTGGTTTAAGACTGTTAAAAGATAACATAAAATCTTTTGCAATGGTTTTCAAAGAAAGATTTAAATGAATTAAATCTTTGATAAGATTTATGGGAATGAGTCCCAATTTAATGAATATTTGAATAAAAAATATTCTAGACCGTAATGAGGCGTATGATGTGTTATTATAGCACTTGATTATAAGATACGCGAGTTATTCGGAAAGACCGGGTTTAATCCTTTCTTAATAACTGATACGATGATAAAAAGTCGACAATGAAGACTGTGGTTGAAGATCGGAGATCTTCACATTGAATGGATGATTACTAATGTCTTGATTGGGCTATACACCCAAGATGGGGTAATAAGTGGTGATCGTCCAGACGTACTTGGAGATCAACCGGATATGCAAGGGCCTCTCTCCTGTATTGGTCATATCGGATGAGGAATATGGTGCATTCGGTTTCGTTCAGACCCAGAATGGACTTGCAAATGGATTGTGTATATGACATTGTATTTCATGCTGTATCCATTGATCTTTGCTAAATATATATCTTTTTGGTGGCGGAGAATTTATTCTCTTGCTTAACACCATTCTCTGAGACATATGAGCTTAGAGGTTATATATTGGTGGAAATCAATGGTACGGTATGGATTGAAAATGTGGCATGCTGAGTTGCATGGATCAAAGCTCTGGTTGAAAAGCAGATCTTTGTGGTTAATGATCAAAGAACAACTTTAAGTAGCTCAGCTTTGTGTAGCGTTAATCCACGAGCTTCACACCTAGGTATGAACCAAAAACGGGATGAGGACCGTAGGGAAATGGACATACGTTGGTTTATATCTAGGAGTGATGTCATGGTATGGAGTCTAGACATTTTACTTATGTGGATGTTGGTTTATGATGGGAAGCGAGGTACCTCGGATTTGGTTTGGGTCGCCAATGGCCCATTGATATGGTCAAAAATAGGGCTGTATACTGGAAAGGAAAGTCCGTTGTTCGGCTCGCTCCGAAACTATAAGATGTCCGGTCCGTGTCCGTCCGATTCTCTTATAGGACAGAGCTTGGACACACTAGTGTTCGGTCCGATCTAAAATGTTTGATGTTTTTCTATTATCCAAGGCTATACTGGACAGGACAATCCGTTGTCCGGCTCGGTCCGAGACTATATGATGTCCGGTCCGTGTCCATCCGAATTCTTATAGGACAGAGCTTGGACACACCTCCATCCGATTCGGTCTGACCGTTTACACCCCTAGTCGAAAACTGACAGATTTCTCGACGTATGGACCAATTTGGAGGTTCGATAGAATCGGCTAACGTATAGTTTATGGTATGAATAATCAGTGATGGCTGACTGGCCTTGCCGCTAACCGTGGGTTGCCCAGAAATGTGATCCTGAGGCATTGCTAGTGTGTCTCGAATCGGAGAGGAGGATCACTTGCCTTGGTTCATGGATGGAAACCCAATTTCTAATACGTGATTTTATTGTTTTAGTTGTAAACCTATATGGCGACATAATACATGGTGCCTATGCCGCCTATGATTGATACATTTATATTTGAAGTTGATTTCTTCACTTATAATAATAGTGAAAGATAAATTTTGCGTATCAAGCATGTTTAGCTATTATAAGGTAAAACTTTATCCTCTGGCTTGCGTTGCATTGTGTGATGGGACCTGAGTCTTATAATAGCTTCATTTTTCCTTTTAGCATTGCGTTGTTTGTTTTATAGTATTCTTGGTAGAAAACCCATTTTGCGTTATACGGCGTGGTCCCTTGATTTTCCAAACTTTAAAATAAAGTTATAACTGTTTAGTTCTCACACCAGTCCCATGATTAACTCAGAGTTTATTGTTCCCACCTAAACTCTGGGTGCCCATATTTTCCACACGGGCAGCTAGTAGTTTTGGTTTTCATAGATATTTCTTTTCACAGGATCCTGGATTACAGCTGGACTATATTCATTATGCTTTGTGTCCATGTATTTATTTCAGTTGTGGAAGTTGATATTTTCCGCTACACATTACGTTTATGTGTTTAAGTGTAATTTAAATATCTGATATTTTTTCGCTGTATATTATTTATTTGTACTCTGATATAAATTGTTGTAATAGCAATGAAATTTTCTCATGTTTGTGTTCTGATGAGTCGTGTTCTCGAAGTACTCCGCCTTCTTGTTCGGTTTAGGCCAGCCGGGAAGTTCGGGTCGCTACAGGTGGTATCAGAGCTTTGGTTTACAAAGCTCAAGAACAAGACACATTCGAACTGTATGAGAGAATTCATCAAAGATAGGAGTAGTAATATCCTATAAGAATAACTCGTTAGAGATAGGGTTAGTAATACCCTAGAATTAGTTTGAAGAGTGTTATTTATAAATAAAAAAACGAATTTAATTTTGAAAATTATATCTTTTTATAAGAATTTAGGTATTTTATTTGATAATTATTGTGGACTATTGAGTATAGGAAGATTTTTCATATATGCGTCATGATCGTATATTCGAAGTCTCAAATATACTGGGTAGATATAGAATCACACTCTAGTCGCCCAGGGATGATTCTGGTGATGCGGCCGTATCATCAGTATTTATGTTCAAGTTTCAAAAGTGGAATATCAATATGATTCCAATTGGCTGGTGTGAAAACCAAAACTTAGTTAGAGTTTAATGGTTGTGATTTGGCTTTGAAACTATATTTTTGTGTATAAAGGTTATATATTTGAAAAACTAATCAATTAATTGATTGCTGGTTGTGATGTGTGTTTATTAATTTAACTAATTAAAATATTGGATTAATAAAACCTAATATGATAATGGAAGTTAATTTAAGCCAAATCAAATATAATGTTGAACTGAATTGAAAATTAGTTCGAATTGGATTTATATGCATGGATATACATATATATGTTGAACAGGTTATTGATTTACAGTTGAGTAGAGAAATAAATTGTGTGCCCGACAAATAGGTGCACCTAAAAGAGTTGGTTGCACAATTTTATTTTTATTATAACTACTGCGAATGATTTGGATGCGCAGTGATGGTTGTTCTATGTGAAATTAAAACATACGTCATAGGATAGTAACAAATAAATTATGGATACACTGCATAACATAATACTGAAGACAACATAACATATCATATTCCATATAAGCATTTGGTGCTTATATGATGTGGTTTGGATTGCCATACGAGCAAGATGCTTGTATGGCGAGGACTGAATTACAGGTTAAACAAAAGACTGATTATGGACTTAATAACCTATAATGGAAAATTACATGATTTAATAACAAACCCTACATAGGTCTTGAGATGACAAAAATGTACACGTCTCTCTTGTTTTAGATACAATACATGGATTATGACTAATTCCCATCACTGGGTCAAGGAATGATTTTTTTTCACATCTCCCTTGAGCGTATATAACTCACATTTGATTTGTATGCGATATATTGATTTGTTGGGTGCCTAATATAACCCATTAAATTTTTCCAGATCAACCCATACAAAGGAAGTTATGGTGAAATTTAGGGTGTTAGCCAATTTTAGAGAAATTTAGAAGTTCTTATAAACTGAAAAGTTGAAGAACTCAAGCCAGAATGGAAGTTGAGTTGGTTAGTTAAACAACTTTCAGCTCCGCTCATTTTCGAGGACGAATTTTTTTTTAAGTGGGGGAGATTGTAACAACCCTGAAAGTTAGAACCAATTTAAAATCTGTTTTTAATTGATTTTCATGGAAATTAAATATTTTTAATGAAATATTTTTAGAATAAACGACTTTAAATTTATTTAAAACGAAGTTCGAGCATATATATTTATTTTAATTATAAAACGAGCTTGAAATGGCGTGGTAGTTTGAAAATTTAATTTTCAACTTCAAATGAATGTACATAATTCATTATATGTCAGAATTTGACGAAACAAGAAACGTTGGAATCTTTCTAATGAATGTAAGAAATTGAGATTTTGTTTTATAAATTGTAAGTTATGGCCAGTTTAAAATTTAGAATAGTCGCTATGGAATTTATATATATTTTAATATTATATTTAGCCCTTAAAATAGCCATTTTGCAAACGATCTCCGTTTTCGACGAAACTAATTTTGTTGGATCTGGAATGTCAAATTACTGTCAGGTTTAAAATTTCAAATCATTTGGAATTAATATGTGGGCGTGGTAAATTTAAACGCATTTCATAAATTCGGTTGAATTTTAAAAGCTAATAAAAAGGCCATTTTTCAAATTTTCTCCAAATTGGCTGAAATTAATTTTGTTAGGACCGTATCATCCAAACATAGCTAGATTTCAAATTTCGTAATTTTTGGAGTTAGTATGTGACCCCGGTAAATTAAAATGTACGTTAGTATTTAATATTGAACGTTATATTGAATTATATTTTAATTTTGACAAAAACTGATTAAAACTATTGAACCAGCTTATGAAACATATCCTATTGTATCTGGAATGAGGGTATTTGGTTATGGACGCCGGTCATTGGGTTTCGTTTGGATTTCGGACACAAAAATTTCAATGATAAGTAAAAAACGAATTAAAAATTATAAAATAAAAGGGTATAAATACACCATTTCTCCACTAAACCCTACTTCCTAATTCAACAACGCTACCACCATTTCATACGAACGACCATGGATTTCAAATGCATTCATCCAAATTTCTACTCAACAAGCCCTCCAATCTGAACGAACAAGATCTAAAATTTCGAAGTAATTTGGCCAGGATTTAAGCACCAATGCACTGCGTTCGTGAGCCATTTTCGAGGGCTGAGAGCCACCGAATTTCACGCCGATCATGGCAGTAGGAGGAGGGGTCAGGGCGCTTCACGGGGTGGCGATAGATCGTGGTCAGAGTGCTTGGATTTTCGTGTGTGGTGGAGATTTTTGCACGATGGATGGGTGACTGGCAGCATATAAGTTGAACGATGAAGAACAGGTAATGGCCGTTAAGATTTAACCACTGTAATTAAGGTTTTTAATTAAGTGGTTATGTTTTGTTAATTATAATTAAATTGTATAAAATTAAAAATCTAATAACATTTTACTACGTTATTCGAATTGGACGAAACTGAGTCCATTCGAATCGTTGAGTCGAACACTACAACATGGTACTAACCAGAACAAAATGGAGTAAGTTGAATTTTTGAGCTAAATTAAACGTCCATTTAATTTAGTTTAAAAATAAATCCTCAATTAAAGACCAATGGAATGGAAATCAAAGTGAGAACTCTCTCACTCAAATTATTTTTACAATTGTTAAATCTGTGACTAAATATGTATTTATTGCATGTGATTGCAATATTTGTTTGGTGATTGATGGTTGGTTACAGTTTTAATGCCATTATTATTAAACTGTAGATAAATTCACATGGAGTGCGATGTAAACCCCACATGGGTACTGGGACGTTAATTTTACACATCGCCCAAGTATACAAATAATATTATTTGTTTGGAAATCCAACACGGATCTGGGGATGATAATTAATTCACATCTCCCTTTGAATTAACTGTATGTCAATCAATTGATTGACAGACTGTTATAAGCGTTATTTAATTATTTAATGCTTATACATTTGTAAATAGTACCCTGGATGTGAATTGAATGTGTAATAGTTGTTTATCACTATTTTTGAATACATTCGATGCATGGAATCCATATGAACAAAATTATACGGTAATTGATCGAGTCTGATTCTAATTTAGAAATAACAAATATTTTAAAATAATATTCAGATAAGAATCAAATATGATTTTGATGTTCGATTTTAGATGGACACGAAAATATTGAAATATTCATAACTGAAATGAATATGAAGCCTAGTTAAGTAGATATACGCCATTTTAACTCGAACGGAATTTTTCTGTCAATTTTATTCATTTTATAATGAATATAAAAAAGATTTGATTTCAAAATATGATATTCTTTGAAAATATTATCATTTTAATATTATAATGATATGGAATATTCAGTTTTGATTTGGAATGAAGTTGGAATCGTTTTTAAAATGAATTTATAAACGATTTATAAAATACGTTTTAAATGGAAATCGATGAAATATATTATATATATTATAATGGCCTGAACAGAATGTGTCGCGGCACGACTGTTCGCGAATTTCGACCTTTGACTTTGAATTGACATAACCGGAGATCCGACCATCGGATTCTCCTAAAACCAGAACCATTGGGTTCATATTGAAAAGAGATTTCAAATGATAATAAGAGATTTGAAATCTAACAGTTAGATTTTGAGAAATGTTTAAATCAAATTTGAATAAAAACAACGCCAACACAGCTAATTGACCTGAAACGTCATTTAGCTGAAAGAGGCTATTTTTAAAGGAATAAAAGTAGGGAAAATTATGTAAAATCATAATAAATGATTTGAAATGATTTTCGATGAAATATTCCAAGTTTGTAAAGATAAAATGTATTTTTATCTGAATAAGTTGTTTAACAATTGAGTAAAGAAATGAAAGAAATCATATGGTTTTAATATAACTAGAATTGTCCAACTCATGAATTGGAAAGGATTGAATGGAAATAATATTCGGAATATTTCGATATAGGATTCCCTGATTATATGGATATTGTTTAGGAATTTGGAAGATATAGATATCGTTATTCCCAATATGATATTTGTTGGTTTCTAAATTTGATATTGAATATAAGTCGATATGACATATTCAAAGCCTTGTATTTACTATCAAACTGGATTTTGGGTTTGTCGTGAATGGCATCTTAAATAACACTGTTCTTAAACCTAGTTGAGAAAGGAATAAATCTTTTCATTAAGATTTAATGAAGTTTTCCAATTAATAAATATAACTGGAATTAAATGGAAGTTGATTTTGGGTTCATTGTGAACTATGTTTAATAACATTAGTTCTTAAACCCAACTAACAATGAAGTTATGATTTGGAATTTATAAATGTTTTAATTAAGATTTAATAGAATTTTCCAAAGTAAAGTTTTTTTTCCAATTTAATATATTAAATTGGAATCGAGTGGAATTCGATTTAATGATAATCGAGATGAGCTTCCATGAAGGAAGACCATTACTATTTATGGAATTTAAAAGGCTTTGCTGTTATTCTATTTATAGTATTAGTCAGATACAGAAATTTATATCAATTGTATACTGATTAGATTTCCGTGAAGATTCCATTTTGATTGTAGAGGATTTTGGGTTTATCGTGAACTTTGTTTTACATGGGTTCTTTAACCTAGTTAAAAACATGATTAATTTCCTAAAAGACTAAATAATCATTAAGTAATGATTTTTGGGATTAAAACCAAGTTGGAGTTTTATTGACTCCATAATTAGATTTGAATGTGAATGAGGTAATTAAATTTATCGAATTCAAGAAATAATCGAGAATGGAGTACCACCAATTTTACTGCATGCGATAGTTAAAACTCTAATTAGATTTGAAATGTAAAATGGTAATTAATTTTACCGGTAACACAGTAGGTGTTAGATATGGAGTACTACTAGTTATGCTCCATGGGATGAATAGGTTGGGATTGGAAAATAAAATAAATGATTACTTCGGTAAGGCTCGATAATCCCGACTAGTTTGATAAACCTTAATTTGGCTTAAGATTGTTAAAAGATAATACAAAATATTTCGCAATGGTTTTCAAAGAAAGATTTAAACAAGAGGTTTAAATGAATTAAATCTTTGATAAGATTTATGAGAATGATTCTCAATGTAATGAATATTTGAATAATAGAATATTCTGGATTGGAATGAGGCGTATGATGTGTTATTATAGCACTTGATTATAAGATACGTGAGTTATTTGAAAAAACCGGGTTTAACCCATTCTGTATAACTGATACGATGATTAAAAGTCGACGATGAAGACGATGGTTGAAGACCGGAGATCTTCACATCAAATAAATGATTACTGATGTCTTGGTTGGGCTGTACACCCATAACGAGGTAATAAGTAGTGATCGTCCAGACGTACTTGGAGATCGACCGGATATGCGAGGGCCTCTCTCTTGTATTGGACACATGGGACGAGGAATTTGGTGCCTCCCGTTTCGTTCAGACCCAGAACGGACTTGCAAATTGATTATATGTCTGATATTGTATTTCGCGTTGTATTCGTTGATCTCTACTAAATATATATCTGTTCGGTGGCGGAAAATTTATTCTCTTGCTTAACACCCATCTTTGAGACGTATGAGCTAAGAGGTTATATATTGTTGGAAATCGATGGTACGATATGGATTGACAATGTGGCATGGTGAGTTGCATGGATCAAAACTCTTGTTGAAAAGCAAGGCTTTGTGGTTGATGATCAAAGCACAGATTTAAGTAGCACAACTTTGTGTAGCATTAATTCACGAGCTTCACACCTTGGTATGGACCAAAAACAGGACGAGGACCTTAGGGAAATGGACATACATCAGTTTCTAGCTAGGAGTAATGTCATGGTATGGAGCCCAGACATTTTACTTAAGTGGATGTTGGATTATGATGGAAAGCGAGGTACCTCGGATTTGATTTGGGTCGCCAATGGCCCATAGATATGGTCGAAAACTGACAGATTTCTTGACGTACTGACCATTTTGGAGGTTCGATAGAATCAGCTAACGTATAGTTTATGGTATAAATAATCAGCGGTGGCTGATCGACCCTGCCGCTAACCGAGGGTTGCCCAGAGATGTGATCCTGAGGCATTGCTTGTGTGTCTTAGAATTTGATATTGTGTAATGGCCTGAAAATCCGTACCAGTTTGAGCTGACTAATATCCTACACATTCAACTCATAGTGTACGAAAATTCAGATCATTAATAGAAAGAAGTTAGAGGGTGAGAAAGATCAGATAGAACTAATAGAATAGAAGAAGAAGAATACAACTGAACAGAATCAGAGTAAACACGAAACTTACAGCGGAAAGAAATAAAATGTATTATATAACATAACTTTGAAATCCAAATCTGTATTGTATATACATATCGTTATCAGAGTACAATACATCATATCACAGCGGAAATAATTTCTACATAACTAGTGGTGAAGCCTTCTGCTTCTAGCTCCTCCAAGTGTATCTGTAAAAGCCTGAAACACTCGACTGTCCGTACAAATTTGGGCACCCAAGAGTTTAGGGAAAACACAAAGAAAATAAACTCTGGGTCAGTCTTGGGACTGGTGTGAGTAAAATCCAACCATACTGTTTAACTTTGAAAAATCCTTTTTAACCAAAAGGATAATAGTAAGACCAGCGCACACATAAACAAGGACGGTTTTTACCTTACTATAACCAAAAATACTTTGATATCAAACTCCAGTGATATTATAATGATGTCTAAACAAATAAATATCCAAGTAGCAGAACGCTTGCATCTCACGCACTACATACATACATACATACATAAATACACATATATATATATATATAATAAAATCATAAACCGCAGGGTGCTTATTGGAGAATGGATTCCAACAGACAAGGTATGGAAGCACCTTTCGAACAGTGTACTCTACAGGGGATACACCTGGGTTCAACAAGAACGTCTTGCAACCGGCCACACATGACCGCTCACTCATTTAGCTTGAGTGTCGCAAATATATTGCCACCACGGTTGTAGGCCATCCAACCGTTATCCGAAGATACAGAATCGAAAAGAAGTATAAATATGAAATTTCTCTAGATCAGTGACAATACACCCTGCTTGGGGATAACCCAACTAGCCATGCTGCCTAGCCCAACTTTTGTTACTTGCTGGTTGTGAGGCTAGAGACTACGTCTCTCTTCAGAACATCTGATCACCATTCACTTTGAATGCCACATTGTCAAATTCGTAATCACATATTGATTACACAAATGCACACTGGGTGTAGAATAAAGAGAAGTTACCTTCTCCCCACCAACTTAGTATATTCGTAAAAATCAACGGCGTGACCATTGGAAATATTCTGTCAGACACTCGTCCATACAAGTTGTCCTGGGACTGGACAAACAGAAAGCACCATTCTGGAACTGGACGACCCTTGCGTTTTACTCCATTTTCAATTATCTTCAGCATAATCTCATTTGCAGCGCTTATGCCTATACGGAGTGGTTTTCTAGATAATATATCCAACCGGTCTCTCCGTATTGACGACGATGGTCAAAACACTTCGATAGTCGGTTATTTAACCATCAAAGTAAAAACAAACATTCATTCAAATGTATAACTAGACATCACACAAACACGGGTACTTTTTATTTAACATTCGTTTTTATTATTTGAATTCCCATATCTTACCAGATATTTCTCAAATCTCGTTTTAGCCTTTTTACACTTCTTGGAAAACATTTCCAGTTATTATAAACTCTTATTCTTTCATGTTCCAGAAAACATACGTTATTAACGTTCGAACTATTTCCATTAATTTCACATTCTTTATTTCTATACTTGGATAATCTACCCTATTTACATTGGAAAATATTTCCAATTTCATTTTAACCTTTTAATCGGCCCAACGTTCACTTTTAAAACATTACTCACTTTGAAATGTGAATACCATCCCTTATTATAGAAATATGAACACCTTTATCTTATACTCTTTATTAACGTAATAATTTCCCTTATCTTGTTTACCAAAATCTATTTCATACTTTTATATTCCTATTCCACTTTATAAACTCTGTTTCTAAGTCACTTCTTATCAAATCAGTATCAAGTTTATAACTAAATGCTGATTCCTATCCTATTAACATTTATTTGTTTAAAACTAAATGTTAATTATCCTATCAGATTATAATTCCTCAAAATGATTTACTTTAATACATTCGACCTCGTCGAATTAAAATCTCAAATCCTAATGGTTTAATTCTAATCACAATTCGAAGATCGAAATGATATCATTGCTTTCTGAAACAATTTTCCAATATCTCTTTCTAACTCATTCTTATACCTCTTTGGATAGACATCATTACTTATTACTTTTAGAATAAGTGTATTTCAAACCAAACTGTTTACATTCCCTAGGAAGTGCTGCTATATATAAAAATCACGCTTATGTTTGGTTAACCGCGTTAATTTAGCGTTACAGTTCAGAACTTGTCATACGCTGTAATATTCTCCTTTATAACTAATCTCGACATAATAGTCACGCTTAAGCCTAGTCAACAACGTTATTTTATCGCTATAGTTTTAAGACTTGCAATACGCTACCATATTTCCTTTATACAAATCTTGACATTCCTTTTTGTTACAAACTGGTATCGTTCCTCAATAATAGTGAAGCCGTTCAAGTTGGGGTATTTTATTTAGCTCTCAGACCTTGATCGACAACGTTCTTATCTTAGAACAGATATAAGTCCATACTCTAATCCCTTATTACTTATAATATCTATCAGACTGTATTTTCTTGTTTAGTTTGAACTATGGTTTTATAATACCATATCCTTACTTTGAAACTCGGTTGTTTTTGACTATCTATATTAAACATTAACTCTTCCCTTTAACTTCATTTCACGGTTCTATTTATAACTTATTTAGATATCAAATAATCGTTTATATTTATTTTATAGAAACGAACTATAAAATATCAGTTTTTAATAGAACTTCTATTACGGGTTTAAAACTTTGCTTTAATTATAAAAATATAATTTTTATAATTAACTTCGTTGATTTGCCTGACGGCCAATCAACACCTTAACAAAACGATTGGTTTAAGGTCGACTGTTGTCACTTTCTTAATCGATATCGTTTATTTATTTAATCATAACAAATGTTGAATTTCCCTTCAACATCAATATTCACATGGGGTTTTACTGTCATTTGGGTTCAAACAGTGCACACATATAAAACAAACAATACACCTAAATACCGAGGAATCCGGTTGGATTCCTCCAACTGGTTTCCCGCATCCACAGATGTTAGTCAAACAATTTACACTGATTCCTACTAGGAAATCTTATGATCGATGGAATCAGTATCCAACAAATGATGTGTACATATGCAACGATATATAATATTCAACCAATTTAATTGTAATTTGCCTAATCGACCATCACACAACATTCAACAAAATTAAAATATAATTATAATATTTTAAAATAGATCAGAGTTAGTGAAATTACCCACTTTCGCGCGTTAACCGTGAAATAACGATTTGCATCAGTTGATCCACGTCAGTTGTTTTATTTCGCCATAATTCTGACAAGTTCCAAATGGTTCCGATCCAGCTTCATAACGTAGTTCGCCTTCGTATGGTTCCAACAGAATTGACGGCTTTAAATTCCGCACAGATCCTTCCATGCACAATGTTATTTCAAAACATTCCCCACCGATATATACCAATATATATATTAAGGAAAAACGACTGAAGCCCATTTCTTTCATAGCCGACACTTCTTTACCTTTAACACCCTTATTTCTTCACTAGTCATCAAAACAGTCTTTACTGTCCACCACCTCATCACATGTGTTAATTCATTTCCACTTTCGTGTTCCAAGTATTTGGCACACTTTTTTTTCAACTTCAGAAATCCACATTCTTGAACTGGTAACGCACTCCCGGTTTTCTTCTAAACTTCATGCGTAAATGAATCCGCAATATCAACCCATACTATCACGTTATATTTATCCCATATGTTTTGTGAAATCCGCAATCGTCTGCTCCAAACATTTGGAAACTTAATGCTCCCATTTAAACTTCCCAACACGTAAACCATTTGTGCTGCAAAGACATACTCAACCACCATATAAACTCCGCCTTAATAACTCTCATTAGCCCACTAATCCAGTCCCCATTTCTTCACTATAGTAAATGCCGTGACGTCCACTTACTGACCTCATCCGTACCTCTTCAGTGCAACGCTGCTTCAAACGTCCCCATCCCGTTATGTAAGCCTTCTCTCCTTCAACCGACGACCATGGCCAAGCCACCAAGATCTGATCTCCTTCATCACGTGTTTCTCCTCGCGAGTGCGACTTCCCACACCCCACCGACTTCAACTTGCACACCACTCATCGGATCCCTCATTATCATGCACCATAACTGATCGTCCACACGGCAGCGAGCTTCCCCATGCAAGCTTCTCCGTCACGTACACCCTGACATCAGCCTTGCACCCTTCAGAAAGAAACCGATCCGGCTTTTGATTCCCTTCGCGGTTCCAGATCCCCGCTGAGCGTGGAGTACAAGGCTTAAGGACTGCAACTGTAAGGATTTTAAGATTTTAAATTTTCTTCAACAAATTGTTTGCAGACTTGCCTTTCGTTTTTCCCAGTAGAAGAAAAAGAATGAGCTTCGGCGTTAAGTTATTTATAGGAAAAGTAGCTTAAGCACTAAGCTTTAGGTACATGGTAGGAAAGTGACTGCATTAGGTAGTTTACACTTCCAAGAAGTAGCCTGTACAAAACAACGTGCGTATGTACGTTTAGGTAAGGGAAAGCTTAACTGTGAAAGAAATTTGTTTTAATTTACTTGTGCATTAAGTATTTTAAAATGGAAAAGGATAGGGAAAATGCACGTCATTTGTCCATAGGTCAGTAGTGTAGTGTGGTTTTTAACTTAGGTAGGTTATGGTCTTCCATGATATTTTCATTTCTTAGGATAGCGGCTATTTCTTACATCTAAAGTCTTAGGGGAATGGTCTGCTAACAGTGCACCTACATGTTTCCTTTTTGAATGAAGTAATAGCACACATAAAAATAACAGAGTAGGTGATAGACGCAAAGCATAGCCCTGGATTGGAGATGATAGGGTACGAACGAAGTCTTCAAAATTAAGCAATAGAAATATATATATTTTATATATTTAGGGTACCCGATTGCGTAAATTTTTGTCTATGTCCGGCCTGCTATGGACAGAAGTTAGATTGTGGTTGTGTCCTGCGAGGTGCCACGATCCCAAAAATATAATAGTACCGGTAGGTTAACTCATATTTTGAAACCCCGAAATATTGATTAAGGGTGTAAAATACTTCAAATAAAAAGTTGCATATTTAATTAATTAAAAATTACTAGTAAAATTATAAAAATTAAATTATCATTATGTCTCAAAAGAACCATGTTCAAATTCGAAACCGATATCTAGTTATATCAAATAATCTGTTACGGTCGATAAACGATTCTACAACGACTATTTGAATATTTGATTTGGATATATCTTGCAATCTATTCAACGAAATCTCCATTTTCCACTTTCGTTAGGAAAATACAGTTCAACAGATTCCAACATTTCTTGTTTTGAAGAAATCCAACTTGTAATGGATCCTGTACACTTAGTTGAAGTTCAGAATGTTAAATTACGAACTACTACGATATTACGGGCTCGATTGTATTTATTATATATTTTTATATGTTCAACTTTGTTTTAATTAATATATAAATCCATTTATATTATGAATTCAATATTTAAACTGATTTAAATATTCAAATACAAACCAACAAAAATGCGGGACGTTACATATTGAATATAAGTCGATATGACTTCTATTCAGATCCTTGTATTTAATATCAAACTAGATTTTGGGTTTGTCGTGAATGGTGTTTTAAATAACACTGTTCTTAAACCCAATTGAGAAAGGAATAATCTTTTCATTAAGATTTAATGATTTTTTCCAATTAATAAATATAATTGGAATTAAATGGAAGTTGATTTTGGGTTCATTGTGAACCATGTTTTAAATAACATTAGTTCTTAAACCCAATTAACAGTGAAGACATGATTTGTAATTTATACATATTTTAACTAAGATTTAAGGGAATTTTCCGAAGTAAAGATTTTCCAATTTAATATATTAAATTGGAATCTAGTGGAATTCGATTTAGTGATAATCGAGAGGAGCTTCTGTGAAGGAAGACCATTACTATTTATGGAATTTAAAAGGCTTTATCATTATTTTATGTATAGTATAGTCAGATACAGAAATTTATATCAATTATATACTAATCATATTTCCGTGAAGATCCCGTTTTGATGGAAGAGGATTTCGGGTTTATCGTGAACATTGTTTCAAATGTCATTGCTTCTTTAACCCGGTTAAAGAAAGGATTAATTTCCAAAAAAATGAATAAAAATTAAGTAATGATTTTTGAGATTAAAACCAAGTTGGAGTTTTAACGAATCTTTAATTAGATTGGAATGTGAATGAGGTAATTAAATTTACGGAATTCAAGAAATGATCGAGAATGGAGTACCACCAGATATACTCCATGCTATAGTTAAGTCTTTAATTAGAATTGAAATGTGAAATGGTAATTAATTTTACCAGTAACACAGTAGGTGTTAGATATGGAGTACTACCAGTTTTGTTCCATAGGATGAATAGGTTGGGATTGGAAAAATAAAATAAATGATTATTTCGGTAAGGCTCGATAACCCCAACTAGTTTGATAAACCTTAATTTGGTTTAAGAATGTTAAAAGTAAATACAAAATCTTTTGCAATGGTTTTCAAAGAAAGATTTAAAAAAGAGGTTTAAATGAATTAAATCTTTGATAAGATTTACTGGAATGATTCCCAATGTAATGAATATTTGAATAAAAAATATTCTGTTTTGGAATGAGGCATATAATGTGTTATTATAGCACTTGATTATAAGATACGCGAGTTATTTGGAAAGACCAGGTTTAACCCATTCTGAATAACTGATACGATGATTAAAAGTCGACGATGAAGACTATGGTTGAAGACCGGAGATCTCCACATCGAATGGATGATTACTAATGTCTTGATTGGGCTGTAAACCTAAGATGAGGTAATAAGTGGTGATCGTCCATACGTACTTGGTGATCAACCGGATATGCGAGGGCCTCTCTCCTATATTGGACATACGGGTCGAGGAATATGGTGAAACCTATTTCGTTCAAACCCAGAATGAACTTGCAAATGTATTGTATATCTGACATCGTATTTCACGCTGTATTCATTGATCTCTGCTAAATATATATACCTTTTTGTTGGAGGAGAATTTATTCTCTTGCTTAACACCCTTCTTTGAGACGTATGAGCTTAGAGGTTATATATTGGTGGAAATCAATGGTATGGTATGGATTGACAATGTGGCATGGTGAGTTGCATGGATCAAGGCTCTTGTTGAAAAGAAGGGCTTTGTGGTTGATGATAAAAGAACAACTTTAAGTAGCACAACTTTATGTAGCGTGAATTCGCGAGTTTCACACCTCGGTATGAACCAAAAACGGGATGAGGACTGCAGTGAAATGGACATATGTTGGTTTCTATCTAGGAGTGATGTCATGGTATGGAGCCCAGACATTTTACTTATGTGGATGTTGGATTATGATGGAAAGCGAGGTACCTCGGATTTGATTTGGGTCACCAATGGTCCATTGATGTAGTCGAAAACTGACAGACTTCTTGACGTACTGACCATTTTGGAGGTTCGATAGAATCAGCTAACGTATAGTTTATGGTATAAATAATCAGCGTTGGCTAACTGGCCCTGCCGCTAACCGAGGGTTGCCCAGAGATGTGATCCTGAGGCATTGCTAGTGTGTCTCGAATCAGAAAGGTGGATCGCTTGCCTTGGTTCATAAATGGAAACCCAATTCTAATATGTGATTTTACGGTTTTAGTTGTAAACCTATATGGCGACATAATATATGTTACCTGCCGCCTATGATTGATATATTTATATTTGAAGATGATTTCTTCACTTATAATAATAATGAAAGATAAATTTTGCGTATCAAGCATGTTTGTCTATTATAAGGTAAAACTGTATCCTTCGGCTTGCGTTGCATTGTGTGATGGGACCAGAGTCTTATAATAGCTTCATTTTTCCTTTTAGCATTGTGTCGTTTGTTTTATAGTATTCTTGGGAGAAAACCCATTCCGTATTATACGGCATGGTCCCTTGATTTTCCAAACTTTAAAATAAATTTAATAACTGTTTTAGTTCTCACACTAGTCCCATGAGTGGCTCGGAGTTTATTGTTCCCTCCAAAACTTTGGGTGCCTATATTTTCCACAAGGACAGCTAGTTGTTTTGGTTTCCACAAATATTTCTTTTCACAGGATCCTGGATTACAGGTGGAGCTATATTCGGAATGTTTTGTATCCGTATATTTATTACAGTTGTCGAAGTTGATGTTTTCCGCTACACATTATATTTATGTATTTAAATGTAATATAAATATCTGATATTTTTCCGATGTATATTATTTATTTGTACTATGATATCTTGTACTCTGATGTAAATTGTTGTAATAGAAATGAAATATTCTCATATTTGTGTTCTGATGAGTCATGTTCTCAAAGAAGTGCGCCTTTTTGTTTGGTTTAGGCCGGCTGGGAAGTTCGGGTCGCTACAATCAGCCCACTAATGGGCCACCCCAAATCAGCCCATCAATGGCTTATTATACCTGAATAGAAATTGTAGAACACTAAAACAACGGTTCCTCCCAAACCACTGAACCAAATCTTTAATGTGACCACTCTAACACCATTTCCATTCCAAAGAAATCAATCACTGCACCTGATTCAATTCTAGTCGAAAGTTATTCCCTATACAAGAATGACAGGCGAAATACGGTAATAAATAAACTTGGTAAAAATTATGCACATGTCTTACATCCCCATAAAAAACATATCAAAATATGAGAATGATTCAACCCTCAGAGAATTAAATAAAAATATTTTATGATCCTCCGATTCAAAAAATGTGGGCTGTTATAGGGCAAATAACGAAATTAGGAGACTCAACTCACTTCTCGCCTTTAGGTCTGTAACGACCCAGGGAATTCGACTCCCTATTTCCAACAATAATACATAACATGTATTACTTGCCAGAGCTCAAGTACCGAAAACACCAGATAGTTAATGAAAGAAATTAGAGGGTGAGATAAGAAAGAAATATTAGAATAGAAGAAGAAGAACCAACACATCAAAATCAGAGTCTCAGATCACAGCGGAATAAAATATAATACAGAAATATATCTTTATCGAGAGCTTTGAAATAAATACATACAATCATCAGAGTACATTAACACATCTGAATAGTTATAATAATCTGTCCTCATATATAACACACAACGGAATAAATATATCATCCGTCAGAACTCCTCCAATACGTCTTCTGAAGTTCACAGCATCCAAACCTAAACCTATACAACACGGGCTAACCCAAGCATTACAAACGCCGAATCAGTCTGGTGAACCAAAGTGAGAAAACTCGCTAAGTTTATAATATCATCCAACTTGATTTTAAAGTCAAAACATTTCTTTTCAAAAGAAAAGGATAATCATAAGACCAATCCACACATAAACACGGATGGTTTTTACATTATGATTACCCAAAACATTCTTTGAAATCAATATCTTATTCTGATATTGTAATAATGCCTAATCACAAATAAATATCAATCTAACGGAACGCTTGCATCTCATGCTCCACATATATAGTATACAATCAAGACCGTGGGCGCTTATGGAGATTGGATTTCCAACTATAACAAGGTATGGAACCACCTTCCGATAGTGTATCTCTAGAGGAGAATACACTGGGTTCAACAATAACATCTTTCAACCCGACCACACATGACCAACCATTCATTTTGCTTCAGTGTATCAAATATATATCGCCAACGGTTGGGATCAGCAACCGTTTCTCGGAAAGGGATAACAATGAAAATAGATTAAAGAATGAAATGGATTTTCTCTAGATAGGTGATTATACACCCTAATGGGAGCGACCCACATAGCCATGCTGCCTGTCCGATTTTTGTCATTTCCCGACTAAAGAGGCTTGAGGCTTTAACATTACCTTTTTAAGAACATCGCAATCACTTTGAATGCCACATCGTCAGATCCTCCAAATTACTAATTGACATCCACAAAAATATTCTGGGTGTTTATGCTAAGAGAAGGTGTCTTCTCTGCCACCTACAGAGATACGTTTGTAAAAATCAACGTACATGATTCTTAAGAAATACTCTGTTAGACATTCGTCCATGCAAGTCATCTAGGAGCAGGATGAACCGAAGGCACCCTCCTACCACATCCTAGGAATTACCCCATAGATCAGTAGCGAGTAGTCCTTGCAAATCCTTGGATTTTAAGCCACAGTATATATCTGGTTATAAAATATAGCTTAAGTTAATATATAATAAACTTTGAAAACTATTGAAGTTAACCAAAGATTTAAGTAGCTCTCCCGTTTTATGAAGATCTATGGTCTTCAATGGTTCCATCTTGATCAGCATCTAACATCTTCTTAATTTCGTATTTGCTGGTTGTAATGGTTTTCGAATATAATTCGATCCCGGTCTTTCCGTACCAACAATCGTATATGTCAGATTTGATAATCGGTTATTTAATTATCAAATAAACACCATTCAAACATAAAAATAAAAATGAACTTATGGGTTCAGTATTCAGCATCACTTGGCCTTTTTAATTAAAATTTCTTGACCTTTTAATATTTTAAAACACAAGATTACTTCTTATTTTTTTTGTAAGGATATTCACAAAACCATTTTTAAACACTTTAGAAATAATTCATGTATATACTCCACACATTTAAGTTCAATCAAATCCCACATAAAAACATCATTACGAAATCTCTTTGATTTTCATTGTTGGGAAACAAAAACAAACACTTATTCCTTTTTGAATAAACCCTTCAAAGTCATCCCATTAATTCCTTTACTTCATAAATATCATTATATTTTTACCAAAACTCTTTTTATTTCCCTTACAATGGAAATATAATTTTAAATGTTCTCAACTTCTTTTTGTTTCCATTACTTAACTCCCTATCGATCCATATTATTCCACTTTTATCATTCAACAACTTTCAATTTTAAAATCTCATTTTCATTCCATTTATTTTATTTAATAAGTATCGTCAACATAAAATCGTCGTTTTAACCCCACGCCCTAGATTAAAATCTTATTTATATAACTTAGTTTAATATGAAATCCCTTCTATCTCGATTTCTTTTTACTTAATTTAAATATTAGGTACCATCTATTTTAAGTTATCGAATTCGCTTAAAATCTCTATTATAACTTCGTTATGCAACTTTGATTCAATATAACTCATTCATAACCTCTTTTCAAAACTCAACCATATTCCATTCCAATATCGGATACTTACATAAATGTATTTCATTTAAGAAGTAAATACTTAAATTATTATTAATTAAAATAATAATTTACTTCATTATTAACCACCGAATAAGTAGTTAACTCCTTTATTAACTAAATAAACAATAAATTTCTCTATTTAAAATCTTACTAAAAATTTACAGATATTCATTAAACACTTTCATTAGACTTATTTAATAATAAACTAATTTAATTTAATACTTAATCCCTGTAAAAACATTTGATTCAAACATGGTTATCTCGTTAACCAATCCAACTAAATCTTTTCTTTAAATTAATTGTAATATAATTAACTTAAATACTCCATTTAATTGTTACTTAGAACAATTAAACCAACTCTTAAGTATTACACTAATTCTGCTTATTTAATTTGCTTATAATTCTCATTACATAAGAATTTTCTTTATAAAACAATTTGATAACTTCTTATAACTTAAATAATAAATAATTATTTCTTTCAAATAATTTTTATTCCAATTAATAGATTTAAAATCTATTTTCGGTTATAAAATAAATTTTATAATTTTACTACCGTCGATTCTTTTGACGGTAAATCAACATTTATAAAACGATTGATTTATAGGTCATATGTTACCAGTTTCCCAACCAATACTGTCCATTGATTAATACCATAACAAATCTTGAACTTAGATTCAACGATTAATAAACAAATCAATCATCTAACCATATGGGATAAGCAACTCATATAAAATAAACAATAAATTTAAGGAATCACGTTGGATCCCTCCAACCTGTTTTCCCTGCTCCAAATACATTACCTCAAATAATATTATTCAACTAAACAAATATGATATTCAATAGTAAATAAATAACAGTAATCCAAGCGTCCATAGTTTAATTTAGTATGTTTATATTATTATAAGCGTAACCAACATGGTAAGTTACCTCATTTGTAATTAACCGTTAAACTAATGTTTAAATCAATATATATATATATATATATTCAGCAAAAAATAAACAATTATCAACCATAGCACACAAAATAAATCCTGACTTATATAAAATATAAATAGGTAAAAAACTGAGTGAATTATACTCACTTTGATTTAGTTGTTGAACGGTTCGGTTATAGTTAAATTAAACAGTGTTTAATTTAACTGTAAATTCCCAACGTCATCATTTCTATTCAAAATGGTTCCATAACGTGATACTCGTCACCATGATTCTGATATACTCATTTTGTCTAATTTTGATAAACTGACAAAACGTTATTAATGTTTTAGTCTAACAATTTAATTAACTAACTTATTAATTTCCTTAACTAAAATTTAATTTTAAACAAATTACTTGTTAATTAATAAAATGGCTGACATCTTACTTCCAGACCCGATATTTTCTTCAATCATGCACTGTTATTCATTCCCTCGTCCCCTCTTGTGACACACCACTGTTATGCTTCATTCGAGGAATATTTCTTTTGAATTGAAAACAAGGACAAACATATTTCTTTCAGCTTATTCAATATGCTCGATTTTCTTTGCATGGTCAACGTATGCTTGGCGTCTTCAAATATGAGACAAACTGCCCGATCCCTTTGCTTGTTTAATTGTTGAACCACAGGTTAATTAAAGTAAATTAATTTAGCTTCCTAGTTAACAATATTTAGCTAATTTCATAATTATCATTTTCTAATTTTGGAAATCACCATCTAGAATCACTTGTGATCAAAAGGATGTAGTACCGTAACTGCGGCTAACCGCCGACTTTTCTATTTGTTCCATATGCTTGGTTTGAAAATACTTCAGGTGTCCAGCTCTCTTGCATCGTTCCAAGTATAATTTACACCTTCACCATTATTTTCTTCTTACTGTATCATCTCAAAATAACTACTCCAAGTTGCCTTGTAATGGCGCAATAGGCCGACATATTTAAATCTTTGCTATCGTTCAAAAACATTACTCCATCGCGTCTTCATGTTGGCAACTACACGCTCTCCCCACCAAAACCGTTAGCAACATACCCCTCTACCCCAAATATACCATAACCTCCTGAAACTTTACTGCGCACACCATGCACGACTTCACTGATCCCACGTTTCACATACCCCTTAAAATGCTTCTCTTCGTTCTACCATGATGTTCCATTGTTCACAAAGCTTCCTCCCAAATGTTACTCAACTGTTCACCATCTTTTATAGTTCCTATCCCATGCAACCCATTCGTAACAATTCGCTACCACCCTTCATTTCAAAATGCCCACGCATAATCCCTCATCTTCAGCTTCTCCATGTTGCTTATACCAAATGCCCCACTGCTATAATTTCGAACTCAGACTCCATCGATTCTGGACTGCATCGCCATACCACGCACCTTGGCGCCCAACCTTCCCTCTTTGCCGACATGGCCTCGCACCTCCGCAGACTTCACGCTCTTGTTTTTCTAACATGGCAGGGCATGTTGATTTACTTTAGATGGGCTTGCGTTTTATTTATATTTTTCACTGAAAATTGAAAACGGTGAAAGTTTGGTTTTTTATTGTTGCTGGGAAAATGAGGAGCAACATGCGTTTATATAGTGGAGGGTCCTTGGCCTCCACGGCTTCTAGAGTAGCTATAGAATGTTAGGGTAGCTCGGCGATTGATGGAGAAATTGGTAGGTTTGGTTTGAGGATACAATACTGTTGAGTTTTCAATCCCTTTGCCTATGCGTGTGTAAAGACCCAGGAAATTTGACGCTCGAATTTTCAACAATAATACATAACCTTGATAGAAAGAATTTAGATGGTTAGAAAAGAAAGAAATAAATATTAGAATAGAAGAATAAGAAGACCAGAGTCTCACAGCGGAATGGACAAAATATAACATATCAAATACTTTATACAAAAGAGCTGTATGTATATTACACATCAGAGTATATATTCAGACCAATACAACACACAACGGAAATAAACTAGTACCAGTAAATATATGGGGTACGTCTCGACTTCAACACCTTCTCTGGAACTCCAAGCCAAACCTAACCTGGAAATATACTCGGTCTGACCCGGGCACATTTGAAGCAAAGCAAAATTCACCCGAAACAGTTTGAAATACTATCAGTGATAAATGCATAACACAAACGAGTTGTTTGACTTTATAAATCGTTTTAAAAGAAAAGGATAATAGTAAGACCAACCCACACATGAGCACAGACGGTTTTTACCTTACGATAACCCAAAACATTTTTGATATATCGAAATCCAATGATATTATAATAGTGTCTATCAAACCACAAATAAATAACCATCTAGCAGAATGCTTGCATCTCACGCTCTACATATTTAATATAAAATAAAATAAAAACTGCAAGGCGCTTATTGGGGAATGGATTCCAGTTATGACAAGGTATGGGACCGCCTTCTGATCAGTGTACTCTGGAGGGTATACACTGGGGTTCAACAAGAAAGTCTTGCAACCCGGTACACGCATGACCGACCACTCATTTAGCTTGAGTGTATCGAATATATTGTCACCCATTACGGTTTTAAGGGCCCACCGTACATCCGCGGAGATACAGAAATTGAAAGAAGAACAAATATGAATTTTCTCTAGATCGGTAACAATATACCCTGCTTGGGAATGACCCACCTAGCCATGCTGCCTGCCCGAATTTTGTCATTTCTTGTTTGATGAGGCTTGAGGTCATGATTAATTTCCCGCCATCATTCACTTTGAATGCCACATCGTCAGATCCGTCAAAACACTAATTAACGTCCACAAAAATACCGTAATGGTTAAGCTAAAAGAAGTGCCCCTCTCCGCCACCAACTATGGTACGTTTGTAAAAATCAACGTACGTGAGTTTTTAGGAAATATTTTGTCAGACATTCGTCCATATAAGTCATCCAGGAATAGGATGAACCGAAGGCACCTTCTTACCGCATCCTTATATAGGTATCACCCCAAGGATCAGTAGTGAGTAGTCCTTGCAATCCTTAAATTCCAATCACGACGGAACCACAGTGTATCTCTTTTGTGGGAGCTACCCAGAGATTATAAGTAGTCCTTCTGTTTCATGAAGATCTACGGTCTTCAATGCTCCATCTTTACTTGCTACAAGTTAGTTTCGATCGCAACATTGAATCGAAGTGGATTTGGGTCTAGTTCCCATCCTGGTCTCTTCGAAACAACACGTCAAAAAGGTCCAATAAGTTATTTCATTGATAGTCGGGTTTTAACAATCAATATACACAATAGCATTGTCAAGTATATTTGCAGCTCAGGATCTTATCATTATTTAAAACCATTCATTTAAACTCTTCCTCAATCTTTAAACCATTTCATTGATTAATCAATTTCATTTACTTTTCATTTAGAACAAATGCATTTCAAATCGTATCTTTTCCCATCTTCTAGAAAATGGTGTTGTATATTTAGCCAGTTGATAGAAACATAATCATTCCAAATGTTTAATTATACATTTGTTTATTTAAAATTCCGATAGTTCAGTTTCAATTCAAATCTTGCAAATAATATTGCAATATTCCTTCTGGAAATGATAAACTCATTTCAACTTCCTTTACCATCACAAACTAATACTATCCCTCGATAATAGTGAAGCCGTTCAAGTTGGGGTATTTTATTTACCTCTCAGACCTTGATCGACGACATTATTATTTTAGAATAGATAGAAATCTGTAACTTAAAATCCATATTATTTCAAACATCAATTAAAATCTTATTTACTCTTTAAAATATGGTTTTATAAACCATTTTCTATTTTGGAAAAACTTCGGTCGGTTATAACCATTTCTACTCAATTTGTATTTTAAATCATTCCCCAAACCATTCCTTTATCTTCGAATTCTTTTATTATCATTCCATTTATAACTTGGATTAAACTCTTTATTCAAACTATTAAACTTCCTATTATAAACTGGATCTTTGGATTTTTTATAATTAAAATCCCTTCTCGACTTTCTTACCCAAACCCAATAAGTATTTCTTTTTATTCTTGAAATTATCACTTTTTATCTTAATTCGAATAATAAAAATATTTATTTTGAACCTACATTAGTTCTAATCACTTTTATAAGTTCTTTTACGGAACTCGGATTTTTAAAACAAAAATCCATTTAGCGTTCCTTTACCAAAATCATTAAACATTCATCTTTTTTGCCTCTTCTAGATTTTCTTTCTATTCAAATCATTTATTAATTAAAAAAACATCACTTTTCAAGTCAATAACTTAGTTTTGATTTTACCTTATAAACCCTTTCCAAATATTTGGATTTTTATAATAAAATCTCCTTCGTAAAATCTTTACAAATATCCCATTATAACACGGTCATTATCTTAAATGAATCCCACTTAAGAATTAATTGCTTTAACTATTATTAAGTAAAATAATTAACTTCATCATTTCCTTAAGTAAAAATGGTTTACTTTTCCATTAACTAGAATATATTAGTTAATCACTTAGTTAGACAATAACTAGTTACATTAGTTAAACAATCATTTTTAGCGTTATTAAATATTTACTTTAAAGTAATTATTTAATAAACCCTTTTTCATTAGATTAATTGGAAATCAATTAATCTAAAAATCAATTTCAACAAAACAGTTGACTTCAGCTTCAAACCATCGGTTAATTTGTTTAACTGATTCCATTAAACTCTTCCCCATAGATTAATATAATTAATCTAACTAAATTGTTTCTTATAAATAATTATTCCAATTGATTAGCCAGTGGATTAATTACGGCTTTATCTTGCTTATAAAACCCGATTTAACGTAAATTTCTAATGATAAAAAATCATTTTATAATACTTACAAAACCAATTTATAATACTTACAAAACCAATTTATAATTATCGGTTTATTTTCAAAACTCCATTTTATAAATTGTAATAGGAAAATCTCACTTCAGTTATAAAAATAAGTTTTTATAGCTTAACCGCGTCAATTCACCTAATGGCAAATCAACGACTAAATAACAAGTGTGTTCCAGGCCATTTGCTGCCAATTCCTAAATCGATATCGTATATCAATTAAAAATACAACAACGTTGAATTTCAATTCAACGTCAACATCCAAACAGGTTTTCAGTGTCATTTGGGTTTAGTCAGTGCATATACAAATAAGATTAAAAAAACAAACAACACGTATAATATTTAAGGAATCCGGTTGGATTCCTCCAACCTGTTCTTCTCTGCATAACAACATTTAATAATAACATCTGAAATAAATACTTTAATCTAAATCAACCAATTCGACATAAATAATGTCGGCTACTAATAAACAACCAATAATCAACCAAGCAACTAATCAACCAAAGTTTAAACTAACAATGATAAAGTATAACTTTATGAATTTAATCACATCACAGTATTTCAGAAGGCATGAGAATTAACTCACCTTGTTTAAGATTCGATTCCAACGTTACTTAATTTAATTTTAAACAGCTGTTTAAAATCAAATGAATCTCGAAATTGTTTCCAACTCTTCCGAGTCAGCTTAGTATCGTAGTATTCTCCATTGCAATTTCAACGTTCCTGATTTCGTCAAATTCTAGCAACATATATACACGTTATAAACATTATAAGCTCACGGATTAAATAATGATTCCTTATTTATAACTAAATTAATTAATTATAGTTTCTTTTACTTTGATCAAATATTCCTCCAGTCCCATAAATTCTGCCTCGCTTTCAAACCTCATCAGTTCACTGTGCTTGCCAAAACAGAATGACTACTCTGTTCTACCCATTCATGTTGACTGCTAAATCCCCTTCCTGTATGTTATAACGCATGTTATTATAAGTTAATACAACCTAACTAGTAAAGAGGTAATCATCTATTTTAATTACTTTTGTTAACCACCGGGTCCAATCTTTTTCTCTTGATCTTCATTAATACTGCTTCGCTGTTGATTCCAGTTCACGTGATACCCAACATCAACCCTTATTGATACCTACAGCAACTGATATAAGTCCAAACATTTAACTAAACTATGAACCCTTAGTTAAAATTTAATTAGCTTAATTAATTTACTTTTAATAACGTGAACTTCGATGCTCCCTCATTGACCAAAATTACAGCTCACTCGGTTACGTCCTCCTCTTACCATGCAGATGAACCCCCACCTCTCCTGCTCACGCCATGCTCCAGACCCAAGTCCATGAGCCCACACAGTCCACGTCACATGTAATCTTATTCATAATCATGAACCCCACCTTAACTTCTTCTCTTAACATCACCTTATTTTGCTTCGCCCTTCACGCCATCACAGACTGGCAACAGCTCCCACTCCCCTTCGACTTAACTACCGCTCTTTGACTTAACCTCGTAAACCGCGGCCTACAACTACACCCATGCTCAACGCTTCATCTCCCTCATGCATCTGTTACGCGTGTCACATCCCCACCACCCTTCATGCCAAATATAACCACGTCAGCCGCTGCCGTTCGTTGGCAAACAACCCAAACCCGTGATTTGCTTCCCGACTCATTTTTGGCCACCACCGCGGAGAGCTCACATCGAGCTGAAACCATTTGCAGAAGGAGGTATATTGGATAGAGGCTTGGACCAGAAGATTATGGAGAAGAAGATCTCGTGAATGCATGCCGTCGGTTGTGTTTGGAATGAAATGGAAAAACGAGGTATGTGGAACCAGAAGAAGATGCCAACTTATAAGGAAAAAGAAACGTGGCTGCCATTGAAGGAATAGTAGAAATGATTTTATTATACTATTGTTATCATTTTATATAAAGGTACATGCTTTCTGATCAAAATAAAGAAACACAGTTGGCAAAAGTTGTATGCAGGGTACGGGTAACATGGGATTTCACAAGTTTTGGATAGTAGAACGAGACATATCTTTTACTTTACTTTTATTATTCGTATTTATGGAAGCTTTTTGATTGGTCAGCATAACTAGTTGCAGAAATCACATGGTGAAGATTTTCTAAAGTTTAGATGCATATGGCTAGATGTTTAATATGTCAGATTTCATATGTATATCTTTTTATATTTAGACGGTAAGGTGTTTTCATGTCCATGCTTTCCAACAAAGAAAGAAAAGAAATCTACAATAAATACTGGGTTATCCTGCTGATTGATTGGATCCCGTTTATTTATTTAGATATGTCGAGATTACCAACTGATAAAAGATTTGGTAAGATTTTTATATCCTTCATATGTTATACGTGATTTGATGTACATGCAGGTTGCGAGATTTAATAAGGTATTTCAACGTCCATTTGGATTCGTAAGAAGTTAAAAATATTACATGGTACCGGACTATAATAAAAATACCATGACTGAAATTTCTAATTTTAATCGTTATTTTGATTACGTTGGAACTGGTTTCATGATTTAACTCGACCGCAGGGACAACGTATAACATTATAATCAGTGTTTTATAATAATTATAATTAAATTATTTCAAACTGTTAGTTTATGCGTGTACACCGTGCACGGTCACTAAATAAATACAAATAAATATTTATATTAATAAAATAATTTAAATATCTAACTACAGAATATACGGGACGTTACATTCATTCCCCCTTAAAAGAATTTCGTCCCCGAAATTACTTAGGCAAAAAGAATGCTATAACCCATTATCTTCACAAATAAAACTTCAATCCCATTTCCAAAACTAATACGATTGGTTTTAAAACCAATTTATTTCCCACAATAAATTTTCCCAAAAATCTTCAAAAATTTCCTAACACCTTAAATTTTGGGAATTTTTTGGAAGCGTCTCCCTTGTACGGAGGACGTCTGCAATATTGCAGGTTCAACAAATATATATTCATCGACTCATACGATCGGAAAAATTCAAAATTCCAATCTCAAAACCCTAAATAAAAACCAAAATTCTATATTTTGCGTAGGCGTACCTTTTTCGAGCGTTATTAAGCAATTAGTAGCAAGCTCTACTCGAGTGTGTTCAATTATTATACAGCTTTAAACAAACTGGATTCAATCATATCCAATCTCTATCCAATTAGATTAAAGATGGATTAGCTCCTCTACACCTATTCTTAACTCAGATGAATTTCATCAGTTCCATAATATAGGTTCAACCATTCACATTATCCACTTCAACTATCCAATTCCTATGAGATTTATTAATAACCAATAGCAATTCTATTTTGAATACATCTACATTCAAATTAAATTCATTATACTTGAATTCATTCATTCATGGGTTCTCAACCAATTCTTCACTTATACAATTCAACCACTCAATCCGATTGATTCTCAAACATTCCACTTGAATTCATTGATCTGCATACATTTCTATTGACTTATGTCAAATTTTTATTTTAATATAAAAATTCACTCATGACTTATATAATTCCTTTAACATAAGCTAAATTAAATATTCTCATCCATATTTGAAGTTATTGGTTTATTGGTTCTCAACAAAATCTATTTGCTTTCAAATTTACATCCAAGCAATCATCCATTAAATCCAACGTTTTATTTGGGTTCATTAACTGGAATCTAATTTTATTCTCCCAACATCAATCCAATTTTGTTTCCAATTCCAACTCATGAGATTTATTTTAACACAACATAAGTAAGTATGATATCTGAAATTTCATAACCCATTTTGGATTCCAATTCAAATCAACATCAGTTGATTATAATAATTTAAGAAAATAACTATTTTTAATCTCTTTAAGAAATATACTGTCAAAATAGTTTAAAAATAATTTGTATTAAACTGCAGATACGTGCTCTATATATACACTCAAACTCAATCTAGGGTATTACTAACCCAATCTCTATTGAGTTACGCCACAGAGCCAAGGTTTTCACTAAACCAATTGCTCTGATACCAACTGTAACGATCCGGAAAATTCTACGCTCGAATTTTCAACAATAATACATAACCATGCATTGCTTGCCAAAAATCAAAGTATAAAATTCCAGATTGTTAATAGAAAGAAGTTAGATGGTGATAGAAGAAAGAAAGAAATATTAGAATAGAATAATAAGAAGATCAGAGTCTCACAACGGAATGGACAAAATATAACATATCAAATACTTTATACAAAAGAGCTGTATGTATATTACACATCAGAGTATACATCCAGATCAATAAATCACACAACGGAAATAAACAAGTACCAGTAAATATATGGGGTACGTCTCGACTTCAACACCTTCTCTGGAACTCCAACCGAAACCAAACCTGGAAATATACTCGGTTTGACCCGAGCAAATTTGAAGCAAAGCAAAATTCACCCAGATCAGTCTGAAATACTATCAGTGATAAATTCATAACACAAACGAGTTGTTTGATTTTAGAAATCGTTTTTAAAGAAAAGGATAATATTAAGACCAGCCCACACATAAATACGGACGGTTTTTACCTAACTATAACCCAGAACATTTTTAATATATCAAAATCCAGCGATATTATAATAGTGTCTATCAAACCATAATAAATAACCATCTACCAGAACACTTGCATCTCATGCTCTACATATTTAATATAAAATCAAAATAAAAAATAAAAAATAATCGCAAGGCGCTTATTGGGGAATGGATTCCAGTTATGACAAGATATGGGACCACCTTCCGATCAGTATACTCTAGCAGGTATACACTGGGGTTCAACATGAGCGTCTTGCAACCCGACCCACACATGACCGACCACTCATTTAGCTTGAGTGTATGGAATATATTGCCACCCATTACGGTTTTAAGGGCCCACCGTACATCCATAGAGATATGAATTTTCTCTAGATCGGTAACAATATACCCTGCTTGGGAATGACCCACCTAGCCATGCTGCCTGCCCGATTTTTGTCATTTCCTGGTTGATGAGGCTTGAGGTCACGTTTAATTTCCCACCATCATTCACTTTGAATGCCACATCGTCAGATCCAGCAAAACACTAGTTGACGTCCACAAAAATACCCTAGTGGTTAAGCTAAGAGAAGTGCCCCTCTCCGCCACCAACTATGGTACATTTGTAAAAATCAACGTATGTGAGTTTTCAGGAAATACTCTGTCAGACATTCGTCCATACAAGTCATCCAGGAACAAGATAATCCGAAGGCCCCCTCCTCCCGCATCCTTATATAGGAATCACCCCAAGGATCAGCAACAAGTAGTCCTTGCAATCCGTAAATTCCAATCACGATGGAACCACAGTGTATCTCTTTTGTGGGAGCTACCCAGAGATTATAAGTAGTCCTTCTGTTTCATGAAGATCTACAGTCTTCAATGCTCCATCTTTACTTGCTGCAAGTTAGTTTCGATTGCAACGTTAGATTGAAGTGGTTTTGGATCTAGTTCCTATCCCGATCACTTCGAAACAACACGTCAAAAAGGTCCAATAAGTTATTCATTGATAGTCGGGTATTAACTATCAATACACACAATAACATTGTCAAGTATATTGGCAGCTCGGGATCTTATCATTATTTAAAACCATTCATTTAAACTCTTCTTCGATCTTTAAACCATTTCATTGATTACTCAATTTCATTTACTTTTCATTTAGAACAAATGCATTTCAAATCGTATCATTTCCTATCTTCTAGAAAATGGTGTTGTATATTTAGCCAGTTGATACAAACATAATCATTCCAAATGTTTAATTATACATTTGTTTATTTAAAATTCCAATAGTTCAGTTTTAGTTCAAATCTTGCAAATAATATTGCAATATTCCTTATGGAAATGATAAACTCATTTCAACTTCCTTTACCATCACAAACCAATACTATCCCTCGATAATAGTGAAGCCGTTCAAGTTGGGGTATTTTATTTACCTCTCAGACCTTGATCGACGACATTATTATTTTAGAATAGATAGAAATTTGTAACTTAAAATCCATATTATTTCAAACATCAATCAAAATCTTATTTACTCTTTAAAATATGGTTTTATAAGCCATTTTCTATTTTGGAAAAACTTCGGTCCGTTATAACAATTTCTACTCAATTTGTATTTGAAATCATTCCCCAAACCATTCCTTTTTCTTCGAATTCTTTTATTATCATTCCATTTATAACTTGGATTAAACTCTTTATTCAAACTATTAAACTTCCTATTATAAACTAGATCTTTGGATTTTTATAATTAAAATCCCTTCTCGACTTCCTTACCCAAACCCAATAAGTATTTCTTTTTATTCTTAAAATGGCATTATTAAAAATATGATTTTTAATATATACTTCGTGAAATAGATAGCGATGGATCAGACTGAAGTCAAAACGAAATCCAAACCGTTTAGATATAAAGAATGGCGGAGTGGATCCCAAAGGTGAGAACTCCTCACTTTTAATTTAATTTCTAGTTGAAATATATACTAGGATGCTGACGGTGCTTAGCAGCACCCGACACCCGTCGTCCACAGACCATGGATGACTTGTTTGTTTGATTGTTGTGAAATTTGATTGTGTGATGTGGAATGAAATAAAATATTTTATAGTGGAAAATATTTTATAGTTAAAAATATGATTTTTAATGTGTATGTAAAATAAATATTTATAAACAAATCGGACGATTTGTTTATATACACTGATTTGACTGATATTGATTGGGACGATAAATTTTACACATCGCCCAACTGCACAAATAAAAATATGTGTTTGTTGATTTGAAACCCCACACGGGTATTGGGATGATATTTGACGTACACTAATCCCGATTGTTTAGTTGTATGTCAATCGATGGGTTGACTGACTGTGTAAGTGTTAATTATTGATATTTAATGCTTATGCAGTTGTGTGTTGCACTCTAGACGATAGTTGATTATTAATCGTTGCTATTATATACATGTGTTGGTTGGAATCCATATAATTAATATTATATGGTAATTGATTGGGCCTCATTCTAATTTGGAAAATAAAGAATATTATAAAAATATAAATTCATGTGTTGAATAGAATATAAATTCATGTGTTGAATAAAAGCCGTGTTGACTAGATTGACGCCATTTTGACGTGAATGATATTTATATCGATTTTATTCATTTTTATAATGAATATAGAAAAGAAAGTGATTTCAAAATATAACATTTTGAAAATATTATCATTTATATATCGATGATGTGGAATATTCAATTTTGATTCGAAATTGAATATGAAGTTGAAATCGTTTCGAAAACGAATTTAAAACGATTTATAAAATACGTTTTGAAAGGAAATCAAAGAAATATATAATATATATATAATGGCCTGAATAGAACGCGCCGTGCCGCGGTAGTTTGCGAATTTCGACAATTGACTTCAAATGGATATTACGGGAGATCTGACCGTCAGATTCTCCTAAAACCAGAACCGTTGGGTTCATATCGAAAAGAGCTTTCTAACGAATATTAGTGATTTGAAATCTAATGGTTGGATTTGGAATTATGTCCAAATCAAATTTGGAAAAGGTCGTTGTAAGTGCATTTCGATGGCCGTTGATGGAATTCGACTGTACGGGCCTTGATAAAATTATTAAAAATAGTAATAATTTGTGTAAAATCATAAGAAATGATTTGTGAAGAATTGAGATGAAAAATTCCAAATTTGAAAAGATAAAAATAGATTTGTATCGAAATGAACTAGTTTTGAACTAGAATAATAATTTATTTATTTTTAAATAAATAAATTGGATTTGAAAGGTTTTTAAAAGTAACTAGAAGTTTCAATATTCGAATTGGAATGGAATGTGATTTTGGGTTTATAGTGAACTGTGTTTTAAATGGCATTGGTTCTTTAACCCAGTTAAAGACAGGATATTGATTTTTGGGAAGATTAAAACAAAGAGGAGTTTTAATGAATCTTTAATTAGATTGAAGTAATCGACAATGGGGTATCACCAGTTTTGCTCCAGGCGATAGTTAAATCTTTAATTAGATTTGAACGTGAAATGGTAATTGAATTTACCGATAACACCGTGGTGTTAGATATGAAGTACGACCAGTTTTACTTCATGGAATGAATAGGTTGGGATTGGGAAATAAAATAAATGATTACTTCGGTGTGGTTCGCTAATCCCGACTAGTTTGAATTGACATTCAAAAGAAGATTAAAGAATAAATTTAAAGGATTTATCTTTGATAGAATTAATGGGAACCTTTCCCAAGGTGTAAGAATATTTGAATAAAAGAATATTCTGAATTGGAATGAGGCGTATGTTGTGTATGTGTAACACTTGTTTATTATATACGCGAGTTATTCAGAAAGACTGGGTTTATCCCATTCTGAATAACTGATTCACGTGGTGTCGATGATGAAGACGGTGGTCGAAGACCGGAGGTCTTCACATTGTTTGGGTGATTACCGATGATCTTGATTGGGTTGTACACCCGAGTGGAGGGAATCAGTTGGTGATCGTCCAGACGTACTTGGAGATCGATGGATATGCAAAGTACAAGGAGCCTCCGGTTTCGTTCAGACCCAGAACGGACTTGTAAATGGACTGTGTGTCTGACATCTGATTTTATTTTGTGTGATTAATTTCTATTAAAAATATATCTATTTGGAGGCGGATAATTTATTCTCTTGCTTAACGCCCTTCTCTGAGACGTACGAGTTTAGAGGTTATACGTTGATGGATATCAAAAGCATGGAGTGAATTGCATGTGTGGCATATCTAAGTGGCAATATGATCAAGGCTTCTGTTGAAAAGCAGAGTCTTGTGATTGATGATCAAAGCACAGCCTGTGTGGCATAGCTTTGTGTAGCGTTGATTCGCGAGCCTCACACCCCGGTTGTGAACCAGAAACGGGATAGGACTTCAGGGAGGGCATGCGTTTCCTTCTATCTAGAAGTGGCGTTAGTGGTTTTACACGCCCTGACGAGTTTGACTTATGTAGTTGTTGCTGTTGCGAGGCGCCTCAGATATATCGGTGACTATGTGGAGCCGATGGAGTCAGTGGACTCATTGACGCCCCATAGGGTGTGGAAACACAGTGTTCAGGCATTATAATACACATCGGTGGACTGGCCCTGATGATCCAAGGGGCAGTTGCGGCTGTTCCTGAGACACGGGCTAGAGCGTCTCGAATTCGGTAGAGGACGATCCCTCGCCTTGGTTCACAAATGGAAATCCAACTTCTAATACGTGACTTTGCGGTTTTGATTGTAGAGCCCAGTATGGCGACATAGTGGGATGGGGCACTTATGCCGTCTATGATTGATACTTATGATTGAAATTGTTTTGATACTATGCACTTATAGTAATAATAAAAGATGAAATTTAGCGTATCAAGCATTGTTTGGCTATTATAAGGTAAAACCCTATCCTCCGGCTTGTGTTGCATTGTGTGATGGGACATGGGTCTTATAATAGCTTCATTGTTCTTTATTTAGCATTGCGCTGTTGTTTTATGCACTGGTATTCTTGGGAGGAAACTCATTCCGTGTTATACGGCGTGGTCCCTTGATTTACCTAACTTTAAAGTAAAGTTTTAAATAACTGTTTTAGTTCTCAAACCAGTCACATGACTGACCTGGAGTTTATTGTTTTAACCTAAACTCTGGGTGCCCTCATTTTCCTCATGGGCAGTTGGTAGTTTTGGTTTTGCAGATTTATATTCATAGGATCCTGATTTACAGCTGAAGCAATATTCGGAAAGCTCTATATCCGTGTATTACTTCTAGTTGTGTATTGTATTATTTTCTGCTGCAGTAATGTGATTTAAATCTCTAATATTTTCTATGTAATATTTATTCATACTCTGTAATATTCTTGTATTCTGATGGAATTGTTGTAATAAGCAATGAAATGTTCTTTTGTTTGCGTTCCGATTTGTCTTGTCCTCCAAGTATCCGCTCTTTCCTTACCGGGGAAGTTACGGGTCTTTACAGTTGGTATCAGCGCTTTGGTTTACAGATCTCGGAGAATAAGGCATATCAGAAACAAACGAAAGAATTCATCAGAAATTGGATTAGTAATTTCCAATGGGAATGACTCGTTAGAGACAGGATCAGTAGTATCCTAGAACGAGTGTAAAGAGTGTTGTTTTGAAAAATAAAAGTGAAAACAAGTTTTGTTTTGAAAATTTAACTCAATTATTCGTATTTGAATATTTATTTGTATTGATTTAGACAATCCAGTATATAAAGATTTGGCATATACGTTTGATCCGCGTGTATTTGAAGTTTTAATATACTGGATAGATATAGAATCACACTCTAGCCTCTCGGGGATAATTCTGATGATGTCCGGACATCATTAGTATTTATGTTCGTGTTTCGAAGGTGGTATTTTTATATGATTCCATTTGACTAGTGTGAGAACCAAAATTAGATAGGGCTTATTGTTGTGATTTCGCATCAAAAATCTGATTTTTGGACTATATATCAAAGTTATGTGATCGAAAAGATAATCAACTAATTGATTGCTGGTTTTGTTGTTTGATTATTGTTTGAATTTATTAAATGTTGAACCTTTAGCCAAATTATATCAAATGTTGGACTAGATTGAAAATTGTTTGAAATTGCATGCATATACATGTACTTACATTGAACAGGTCATAGCAAGGAGGCTAGAGAAGAGAAATAAAATTGTTTGCCCGAAAAATAGGTACATGTTTACTAATTTCTTGGGTTTGGATGATTTTATGAGCCTATTGGCTGTTTCTTTTTCTTTTTGGATTGATGAGGGCCATGGGAGGCTATTTGAAATATCCTGAAGTCCCCGGTATAGGGGAGGTTATGGTGAAATTTTTCGAAAATATAGGGTATTAGACAAATTTTTGAAAAATTTGAAAAGTTCTTAGAAATTGAAAAGTTGAAGAACTTAGGCCGTAAAGAAAATAATGAAAGTGTAGTTGATTATTTAAACAACTTTCGGCTTCGTTCCTTTTCGGGGAAGAAAAGTTTTAAGTGGGGGAGATTGTAATAACCCGGAAATCTGAGCCAAATTAAAATTTATATTTTGGCAATTTTGATGAATTTTGGACATTTAAAATGAATTATTTTAAATAATAACAACAAGAAATTTATTTCGAATAGAATTTGAACGTATATATTTATATAGATCGTCGTTAGAATATAAATATTTTATTTTAATTATAAAAGGAATTGAAAGTGGCGCGGTAGTTTGAAATTTCGATTTCAAAGTTCAAATGAATGTAAAGGATTCAAAATAAACTGGATTTTGGCGAAACAAAAAATATTAGAATCTATTTGAGAATATCTTTCCAACGAATCCGAAAAATTGAAATTTCATAACGGGAATAAAAAGTTATGCCCATTTGAAAATTCAGAATAGTCGCTATGGAATTTTGGCCCTTAAAAATAGAAATTTTGCAAACGACCTCGGTTTTCGACGAAACCACTTTCGTTGGATCCGTGATGTCAAGTTATTGCTAGCTTCCAAAATTCGTAATTTTTCGAATCAATATGTGAGCGTGGCAAAGGAAAACACGTTTGACTAGTTTCAGTTGATTTTAATCGACTGGAAAATGGCCATTTTTCAAATGGTCTCGGAATTGGACGAAATTAGTTTTGTTAGAACCATATCGTCAATACGAAGCTAGAAAATATTTTTCGGAAATTTTTAGAGTCCGTATGTGGCCCGGTAAATTGAAATGTACGTTTAAAATTGAATATACTGATTTATATTTTAATTTAAATGGATACTGATCGAAACGATGGAATTGGCTTACGAAACATATCCCATTGTGTTCGGAATGGGGGTATTTGGCTAGGGGTGATAGTCGTTGGGTTTGATATGGAGTTCGGTGCATGAAATTTGATTGAAAAGAAATAAAAAGGATTAAATATTATTAAAATTTAGTATAAATAAACCTTTCCCTTGCCAAACCCTAGTCAACCAAGTTTCCACGGTCAAAATCATAAACCCGCCTCCAAATAAACCAACGGCATCGAGCTTCTCCCCTTTCTCCTCGATTTTCACCAAATGCAGAATCGGGTTCAATAGGTAAAAGCTTCAGCCCGTCGTGCTCTTCAAGATGATCGGCGGAAATGGAGTTTAGGGCTTCGAGGTGGCTGAAATCAAGCCTCAAACAACGGTGGTTCGTGGGGGGTTTCAGGGCTCGTCAGAACACCGGATTTGATGGTGTGGCCGGCGTTGGGGGTAGCTCGTGGAGGCGATCAGAGTGGTGCAGGCTGATGAGGGTCCGGCCCCTTCTGTGGCATGCCGTTCGAGGTAGACTGTAACGACCCAGAAAATCTGAACCAATTTAAAATTTTTAAATTGGCTAAAATAATGGATTTTAAATATTTAAAATAAATATTTTAAATAATTGCGATGGAAATTGAGTTTGAATCGACATTTGAAAACGAATTTAATTAATTATAATTATATATAGAATTGAAAATGGCGCAGTAGTTCGATATTTCGATTTCAAACTTCAATTGAATATACCGGGTGCAAAACAATCCGAATTTTAGTGAAACCAAAAATAATGGAATCTAATTGGTAATATCTTTCTAACGAATCCGACCAATCGAAATTTGATAGCGGGAATCAAAAGATATGTCTAGTCGAAAATTCTGAATAGTCGCTATGGAATTCAGGCCCTTAAAAATGGATATTTTGCAGATGACCTCGGATTTCGACGAAACCACTTTTGTTGGGTCCGCAGTGTCAAGTTATTGCTAGGTTTCAAATTTCATAATTTTTCGAATCAATATGTGAGCGTGGCAAAGGAAAACGCGTTTGACCAGTTTCAGTTGATTTTAATCGACTGGAAATTGGCCATTTTGCAAACGGTCTCAGAATTCGACGAAACTAGTTTTGTTAGGACCGTATCGTCGATACGAAGCTAGGAAATATTTTTCTAAAATTTTTCTAGTTAGTATGTGACCCCGGTAATTTGAAATGTACGTTTAAAATTCAATATAGTGATTTAAATGTAAATTCAAAAGGAAACTGACTGTAACGATCAAATCAGCTTGCGATACATATCCCATTGTGTTCAGAATGGGGGTATAACGCTATGGACGGCAGGCGGTGGGCCTCGTTTAGAGGTCGTATGTAAAAGTCAACCTTTTTGCGAAATTAAATAATAAAATAATAAAATAATTTTTAATTCCCTCCCTCCCTCTTATCTTCTGCTTGGCCCCCCCCGTTCGTTATAAAACATAACAGAAAGAAAAAGAAAAAAGAAAAAAAAACCAAACCCTAAATCGATTCGACGAAGCAGCCCCCCCCCCCCCCCCCGAGATCGCACCGACGAAGCAGCCCCCCCTCGAGATCGCACCGACGAAGCAGCCCCCCCCTCGAGATCGCACCGACGAAGCAGCCCCCCCCTCGAGATCGCACCGACAAAGCAGCCCCCCCCTCGAGATCGCACCGACGAAGCAGCCCCCCCTCGCAGCTAATCGGTGAGCATTTCTCTTTTTCTTTTTATTTTATTTTATTTTATTTATTTATTTTATTTATTTGTTCTGAAACAAAACTGATTTGTTCGAAGAAAAAAACTGAAACTGATTTGTTTTGAAAAAGTACAAAACTGTTTTGTTTAAATATGAAAAACCGATTCTTTTTAAGTGTTTAAAACTGATGTTAAAAGATTTAAAAACTGATTTGGGTTTTAATAATAAAAACTGATTTTTCAATAAAATAAAAACTGATTTTTAAATAAAATAAAAACTGAAATTTTTAGAAAAGTTAGAACTGTTTTTATAAAGTAATTAAAAACTGTTTTTTTTATAAAGCAATTAAAATCTGTTTTATGTTTAAAAAGGTTTAACAACTGATTTTTTTTTTAAAAGTATTAAAAACAGAAATTTATATAAAATTAAAACTGGTTTTCTTATTAGTAACAAAACTGATTTTGTTTTTGAGAAAAATAAAAACTGGTTTTGTCTTTGAGAAAAATGAAAACTGATTTTTGTTTTTAATAAAAAGAAAACTGATTTTACAATTCTTAAAAACTGAAATTTTAAAGAATATAAAAACTGATTTTAAAATGATTTATAAACTAGAAAACGGATTTTGTTTTAAAGTAAAAATCATATTTTTATATGTTGAAAGTCGAAAAAAAAAAACATATTTTTATATGTTGAAAGTTAAAGTAAAAAAACATATTTTTATATGTTGAAAGTTAAAGTAAAAATCATATTTTTATATCTTGAAAGCAAAAGTCAAAATTCGATTTTTATATATTGAATAGCATAGTAAAAAATTCTATTTTTACATATGTAGAGAATACGGGCGAAAGCGACAAAAGGCGAAGATTTCTATAAGTGAAGTGTCGTGCAGTTGGATAGCTATTGGTGAGATTTCTGATTTAAAAATAATTATATATGTGTTGACAATGAAAGTGAATTGCTATATATAAATATCTATATATATATATGTACGCCCCTCGTCCACAAACCATGGACGATATTTATTGGTTGAAATTGTGGTGAAAATTGAATGACTGTTTGGGATTGTTTGTGATTGATATTGGTTGATTGTGGTTGAAAAAAAAAATACCCATTTGTGGTTGTGAAGTATTTGGTTGAAACCACATAGGATTAGTTTGTGGTAATTAAATAAATATATACATGCCGCCTGCGTGCGAACTAGATGCATGTTTCCCATTGTCAAAAACCGCGAGGTTTTAAGGTAGAGCGAGGAGCCGTACTAGGGACGGTGCCGGTGTAACTACCCTGCCGTTATGCTGCCGAAATTTTGAATAATATTTGTGTGTTTGAATTATTTTCATATGCTTAAACTATATTTATTCATTGTATAGAAAACATTCATGTGTTGAATTGATATTCATTCGTTGTTTAGAAATTCATGTGTTGAATGGTATTCATATTTTGAAATAAATTGTTCGAATATAAAAATCACATTTTTATCTATATATAAAAACTATTGAAAACATTCATGTGTTGAATTGATATTCATTCGTTGTTTAGCAATTCATGTGTTGAATGGTATTCATATTTTGAAATAAATTGTTCGATAACAAAAATCACATTTTTATCTATATATAAAAACTATTGAAAACATTCATGTGTTGAATTGATATTCATTCGTTGTTTAGCAATTCATGTGTTGAATGGTATTCATATTTTGAAATAAATTGTTCGATAACAAAAATCACATTTTTATCTATATATAGAAACTATAGAAAACATTCATGTGTTGAATTGATATTCATTCGTTGTTTAGAAATTCATGTGTTGAATGGTATTCATATTTTGAAATAAATTGTTTGATAATAAAAATCACCTTTTATCGACTATATGAACTATATAGAAAAATAGTGTTTTGAAATGAATTGTTTTACAATAAAAATCACATTTTTATTGTATGCATAAATCGTTGAAATGTGAAGTGTTAAAAATAGCCACTTGTTCAAAATAAACATATATGAGTTGAAATATTCATTAATTAGCTAATGAAATGATTTGCACCTATTTATGTAACGTTAGAATGAATGGTGTTTTTAAACCAAATAGAAATCAAATATGAAGTCGAATAGAAATTGATAAATGATAAGAACTGTATATATATGTACATGCAATATTCATTGAACAGGTTATAACAAAGGGGCTAGAGAAGAGGAATAAAAATTTTGTGCCCGACAAATAGGTACACATTTACTGATTTGTTTGGGTGATGATTTTGAGCCTATTGGCTAGCCGCTTGGCTTCTTCTTTTTCTTTTTGAGATTAGAAGGACCGGGAACGCTATTTGCGATTTCCCGATGCTCCCGGTACAGGGGAGGTTATGGCGAAATTTTTCCAAAATTTAAGGTGTTAGAAAAATATTTGAAGTGAAAACGATATTGAAATAGTTGAATGAACTATATTTATATAACTATATAAATATAAATAAAATTAAAACGAAACGAGGCCGTGCAGTTCGTATTTTGAAACCGTGATTTCAAACGACTAGTACGGGAAATCCGACCATTGGATTTTCCCGAAATCTCAACCGTCGGGTTCGCCTTGGAATAATCTTTCCAACGGCACCAACCTTGTAAAAATCTAACGATTGGATTGTCTGGAATGTTTAATTCAAATCTGAAGAAAAACAGCGCCAGAAGCGATTATATTTATATATATATAAATATAATTATATATTTAATCGAATAACGACGCTGCAGTTCGTATTTTGAAATCGAAAATTCAAACGATTGTACCGGGAGATCCGACCGTCGGATTTTCCCGAAACTGGAACCGTTGGATTCGTTTTGAAAAGACCTTTCTAATGATGTAAATTTTGTGAAGATCCAACGGTTAGATTTTCAGATATGTGTAAATCAAATCTGAAGAAAAACAGCGCCACGGCCGCCTTATGGCCCGAAGCGTCGTTTTGAATAAAATGGCTATTTTAAAATAAATAAAAATAGCGATAAATAGTTATAAAATATCGTAAGCGATATGGAATGGAAATAAACTGAATTTGCTTGATTTATGTGATGTTTGATGGTTGAATGTGTTTGGTGTGAAAACTATATTAAAGAACACAATTGGTGTTGTCGAATAATTTAACCATTGAAATAAATCGATTTGAAATTCTAAATATACGTGAATTATTTGGAAAGGCCGAGTTAATTCTCATTTCGAATAATCGACCGACGATTGAAATTCGAAGATGAAGACGATGGTCGAAGACCGGAGATCTTCACCTCGTTTGGATGGTAACCGAGGTCCTGATTGGGAGGCATCCCGAAATATGGATAATGAGTGGTGATCGTCCAGACGTACGTGGTGATCGAAGGGTTTGCGAGGTATTTAGTGCCTCCGGTTTCGTTCAGACCCAGAACGGACTCGTAAATGGACTGTGTGTCTGACATAGGATTTATTCTGTGTGGCATGCTAAGATGCAGTGATCAGGGCTTCTGTTGAAAAGCAAAGTCTTGTGGTGATGATCAAAGCACCGCCTGTGTGGCGTAGCTTTGTGTATAACGTGAATTCGCGAGCCTCACACCCCGGTATGAACCTAAAACGGGAGAGGACATCAGGGAGGGCATGCGTTTCCTCCTAGCTAAAAGTGGCGTCAGTGGTTTTACACGCCCTGACGAGTTTGACTTATGTGGTTGTTGCTGTTGCGAGGCGCCTCGGTTAGATCGGACGATCCGGGTCCGATGGAGTCACTTGTTGGCTCGCTTACGCCCCAAAGGGCGGCGAAACGTAGTGCTCAGGCATTTTTAATCCACTCCGTGTGGACCGGCCCTGACGATCCAAGGATCGATGCGTTCTGATCCTGAGACTCGGGCTAGGCAGTCTCGAATTCGGTAAGGACTATCTTTTGCCTTGGTTCATGACGGAAATCCAATTTCCAAATACGTGATCGTGCGGTTTTGATTGTATACCTATATATGGCGACATAGTGGTATGGGGCATTAATGCCGTCTATGATTGATAGTTATGATTTGAAATTGATTTCAAAACATATAAACACTAGCAATAATATTAAATGCCTTTGTTTTATTCGTATCAAGCATATCTTGGCCGTTATAAGGTAAAAACTCTATCCTCCGGTTTGCGTTGCATTGTGTGATGGGAACTGAGTCTTATAACGGCTTCATTTTTATAAAAAGCATAGCGATGTTTAAAAGAAAGATTTGTTTTAAAGCACTGGCAATCCAATGGAGTAAACCCGTTCCACGAAAGTGGCGTGGTCCTGTGATTAGCCAATTATATATGTGTTGAGTGGATTTCTCATACCAGTCCCATGACTGACTCGTAGTTTGTTTCACTTTCAAACTCGGGTGCCCCTTTTTCTACACGGGCAGCCTTGTATTCAGGTTTAGCTGGTTCTTTTCTGGATAGCTGGAGCTGAAGATGGATTCTATCATTTATTTCTTTTTATGCTGTTCAGCTCCTATTGTACATATTTTGTTTATTTCCGCTGTAGACATTTATGTATAGCTGAACTGTATTTGTACTAAGTAAGATCCTGTATACTGTGTAACTCTGATGATTACTTTTATCCATTATATTTTGTTGTTCATTCTGGTGTATTTATTTAATTCTGTTCTGCTATTATATGTTTCTGTGTTATATTCCAAAGATAACCTTGTTTCCGTGAGAACGGGAAATCGGGTCGTCTCAACGTGGTATCAGAGCTTTGGTTAAGCTTAGTTCTGGAATATAACATTTGAACGAACTCGTCAAAAATAGAACCAGTAGTGTTCTAGGACGGGTGACTCTATACAGATAGGATCAGCAATATCCTAGTATGAGTAAAGCAGAATGAATACACTTCGATAGACACATTTACACCTCAAGTATTTGTCTCTATATTTTAAAATACCTTTTCTGTGACCTGACACTTGATCTGCTATTTGCAGAAGAACTAGAAAATGAGTGCCACAAATCTAAGCTCAGTATCCATCCAGGTGTGAATAAAATGTATAACGACATCAAACGCACATTCTGGTGGAAGTCGTTAAAAAGAGACATCTCAATATATGTTAGTCGATGCCCTACTTGCCAGCTAGTTAAAAGCGACCAACAGAAATTGGCTGGACTATTGCAACCACTAGAAGTTCCTGGCTGGAAGTGGGAACATATTTCTATGGATTTCATTGGTCTGCCCAGGACCAGAAAAGGAAATGACAGTATTTGGGTGATCGTAGATCGTTTCACGAAGACCGCCCATTTTATACCTGTCAAATCAAATAGAACCGCTCAGAGTCTGGCGCAGATATACGTCAGGGAAATAGTTAGACTGCATGGAGTGCCGCTCAGTATAGTAAGTGATAGGGATACAATATTCACTAGCTAATTCTGGGAAGCATTTCAAGTCGAGCTGGGAACGAAGTTAAACTTGAGCACCGCATATCATCCTTAGACAGACGGTCAAACTGAGAGGGTGAATCATATTTTAGAAGATCTATTGCGGGCTTGTGTTATAGATTTCGGTGGATCATGGGAAGACCATCTACATTTGGCTGAATTCTCTTATAACAACAGCTACCAGGCGAGTCTGACAATGTCGCCATTCGAAGCATTGTATGGTAGACCGTGCCGATCTCCTGCTTGTTGGGTCGAGCCTGGAAATAGACTTGTGTTGGGTCCTGATATGATTCGAGAAGCTGCCGACAAAGTCGATTTTATTAAGAAACGATTGCTCGCCGCTCAAAGCCGACAAAAGAGCTATGCCGATAAAAGAAGAAGAGATATATCCTTCGAAGTTGGCGACTATGTATATTTGAAAGTATCGCCGATGAGAGGAGTTATCAGGTTCGGTAAAACTGGAAAGTTAGCGCCTAAATTCATTGGTCCGTTTCCTATTCTGGAACGGATTGGAACTCTCGCTTATAGGGTCAAATTGCCAGACTGGTTGCCTGGAGTGCATGATGTATTTCATATATCTCAACTTCGAAAGCACGTTCATGATCCAGACTTGATCGTGGAAGAAGCAGCTCAGCAGGATATTGAAATTACTCCAGAATTAGCTGTGAGGCGAGAGCCGCTAAAGATTATCGGCAAAGAAACCAAAGAGCTGAGAAACAAGAAAGTTCACTTAGTCAAAGTGCAATGGAGTGGAGATCCGCGAGATTGTACTTGGGAAACTGAGGAGAGCATTCAGAAAGCTTATCCTAGATGCCGAGTAGATATCTCTGTTTGACTCTGGTGCAAGGTACATTTACCCTACTTTGCATTACCATTTAATTCTCTATTCTGTTGCTATTTTCTTCCCATGGATGTGCATTATTTATTCTAAACTCTGAATATTAAAAACAATTTGGTTGTTGTGATGTGTGATCGTAGATTTATCAAACCACTTTCGACTTTATTCCTTTTCGGGGACGAAAAGTTTTAAGTGGGGGAGATTGTAACGACCCAGAAAATCTGAACCAATTTAAAATTTTTAAATTGGCTAAAATAATGGATTTTAAATATTTAAAATAAATATTTTAAATAATTGCGATGGAAATTGAGTTTGAATCGACATTTGAAAACGAATATAATTAATTATAATTATATATAGAATTGAAAATGGCGCAGTAGTTCGATATTTCGATTCAAACTTCAATTGAATATACCGGGTGCAAAACAATCCGAATTTTAGTGAAACCAAAAATAATGGAATCTAATTGGTAATATCTTTCTAACGAATCCGACCAATCGAAATTTGATAGCGGGAATCAAAAGATATGTCCAGTCGAAAATTCTGAATAGTCGCTATGGAATTCAGGCCCTTAAAAATGGATATTTTGCAGATGACCTCGGATTTCGACGAAACCACTTTTGTTGGGTCCGCAGTGTCAAGTTATTGCTAGGTTTCAAATTTCATAATTTTTCGAATCAATATGTGAGCGTGGCAAAGGAAAACGCGTTTGACCAGTTTCAGTTGATTTTAATCGACTGGAAATTGGCCATTTTGCAAACGGTCTCAGAATTCGACGAAACTAGTTTTGTTAGGACCGTATCGTCGATACGAAGCTAGGAAATATTTTTCTAAAATTTTTCTAGTTAGTATGTGACCCCGGTAATTTGAAATGTACGTTTAAAATTCAATATAGTGATTTAAATGTAAATTCAAAAGGAAACTGACTGTAACGATCAAATCAGCTTGCGATACATATCCCATTGTGTTCAGAATGGGGGTATAACGCTATGGACGGCAGGCGGTGGGCCTCGTTTAGAGGTCGTATGTAAAAGTCAACCTTTTTGCGAAATTAAATAATAAAATAATTTTTAATTCCCTCCCTCCCTCTTATCTTCTGCTTGGCCCCCCCCGTTCGTTATAAAACATAACAGAAAGAAAAAAAAAGAAAAAAAAACCAAACCCTAAATCGATTCGACGAAGCAGCCCCCCCCCCCCCCCGCCCGAGATCGCACCGACGAAGCAGCCCCCCCTCGAGATCGCACCGACGAAGCAGCCCCCCCCTCGAGATCGCACCGACGAAGCAGCCCCCCCCTCGAGATCGCACCGACGAAGCAGCCCCCCCTCGCAGCTAATCGGTGAGCATTTCTCTTTTTCTTTTTATTTTATTTTATTTTATTTATTTATTTTATTTATTTGTTCTGAAACAAAACTGATTTGTTCGAAGAAAAAAACTGAAACTGATTTGTTTTGAAAAAGTACAAAACTGTTTTGTTTAAATATGAAAAACCGATTCTTTTTAAGTGTTTAAAACTGATGTTAAAAGATTTAAAAACTGATTTGGGTTTTAATAATAAAAACTGATTTTTCAATAAAATAAAAACTGATTTTTAAATAAAATAAAAACTGAAATTTTTAGAAAAGTTAGAACTGTTTTTATAAAGTAATTAAAAACTGTTTTTTTTATAAAGCAATTAAAATCTGTTTTATGTTTAAAAAGGTTTAACAACTGAATTTTTTTTTAAAAGTATTAAAAACAGAAATTTATATAAAATTAAAACTGGTTTTCTTATTAGTAACAAAACTGATTTTGTTTTTGAGAAAAATAAAAACTGGTTTTGTCTTTGAGAAAAATGAAAACTGATTTTTGTTTTTAATAAAAAGAAAACTGATTTTACAATTCTTAAAAACTGAAATTTTAAAGAATATAAAAACTGATTTTAAAATGATTTATAAACTAGAAAACGGATTTTGTTTTAAAGTAAAAATCATATTTTTATATGTTGAAAGTCGAAAAAAAAAAAACATATTTTTATATGTTGAAAGTTAAAGTAAAAAAACATATTTTTATATGTTGAAAGTTAAAGTAAAAATCATATTTTTATATCTTGAAAGCAAAAGTCAAAATTCGATTTTTATATATTGAATAGCATAGTAAAAAATTCTATTTTTACATATGTAGAGAATACGGGCGAAAGCGACAAAAGGCGAAGATTTCTATAAGTGAAGTGTCGTGCAGTTGGATAGCTATTGGTGAGATTTCTGATTTAAAAATAATTATATATGTGTTGACAATGAAAGTGAATTGCTATATATAAATATCTATATATATATATATATATATATATATATATATATATATACGCCCCTCGTCCACAAACCATGGACGATATTTATTGGTTGAAATTGTGGTGAAAATTGAATGACTGTTTGGGATTGTTTGTGATTGATATTGGTTGATTGTGGTTGAAAAAAAAATACCCATTTGTGGTTGTGAAGTATTTGGTTGAAACCACATAGGATTAGTTTGTGGTAATGAAATAAATATATACATGCCGCCTGCGTGCGAACTAGATGCATGTTTCCCATTGTCAAAAACCACGAGGTTTTAAGGTAGAGCGAGGAGCCGTACTAGGGACGGTGCCGGTGTAACTACCCTGCCGTTATGCTACCGAAATTTTGAATAATATTTGTGTGTTTGAATTATTTTCATATGCTTAAACTATATTTATTCATTGTATAGAAAACATTCATGTGTTGAATTGCTATTCATTCGTTGTTTAGAAATTCATGTGTTGAATGGTATTCATATTTTGAAATAAATTGTTCGAATATAAAAATCACATTTTTATCTATATATAAAAACTATTGAAAACATTCATGTGTTGAATTGATATTCATTCGTTGTTTAGCAATTCATGTGTTGAATGGTATTCATATTTTGAAATAAATTGTTCGATAACAAAAATCACATTTTTATCTATATATAAAAACTATTGAAAACATTCATGTGTTGAATTGATATTCATTCGTTGTTTAGCAATTCATGTGTTGAATGGTATTCATATTTTGAAATAAATTGTTCGATAACAAAAATCACATTTTTATCTATATATAGAAACTATAGAAAACATTCATGTGTTGAATTGATATTCATTCGTTGTTTAGAAATTCATGTGTTGAATGGTATTCATATTTTGAAATAAATTGTTTGATAATAAAAATCACCTTTTATCGACTATATGAACTATATAGAAAAATAGTGTTTTGAAATGAATTGTTTTGCAATAAAAATCACATTTTTATTGTATGCATAAATCGTTGAAATGTGAAGTGTTAAAAATAGCCACTTGTTCAAAATAAACATATATGAGTTGAAATATTCATTAATTAGCTAATGAAATGATTTGCACCTATTTATGTAACGTTAGAATGAATGGTGTTTTTAAACCAAATAGAAATCAAATATGAAGTCGAATAGAAATTGATAAATGATAAGAACTGTATATATATGTACATGCAATATTCATTGAACAGGTTATAGCAAAGGGGCTGGAGAAGAGGAATAAAAATTTTGTGCCCGACAAATAGGTACACATTTACTGATTTGTTTGGGTGATGATTTTGAGCCTATTGGCTAGCCGCTTGGCTTCTTCTTTTTCTTTTTGAGATTAGAAGGACCGGGAACGCTATTTGCGATTTCCCGATGCTCCCGGTACAGGGGAGGTTATGGCGAAATTTTTCCAAAATTTAAGGTGTTAGAAAAATATTTGAAGTGAAAACGATATTGAAATAGTTGAATGAGCTATATTTATATAACTATATAAATATAAATAAAATTAAAACGAAACGAGGCCGTGCAGTTCGTATTTTGAAACCGTGATTTCAAACGACTAGTACGGGAAATCCGACCATTGGATTTTCCCGAAATCTCAACCGTCGGGTTCGCCTTGGAATAATCTTTCCAACGGCACCAACCTTGTAAAAATCTAACGGTTGGATTGTCTGGAATGTTTAATTCAAATCTGAAGAAAAACAGCGCCAGAAGCGATTATATTTATATATATATATAAATATAATTATATATTTAATCGAATAACGACGCTGCAGTTCGTATTTTGAAATCGAAAATTCAAACGATTGTACCGGGAGATCCGACCGTCGGATTTTCCCGAAACTGGAACCGTTGGATTCGTTTTGAAAAGACCTTTCTAATGATGTAAATTTTGTGAAGATCCAACGGTTAGATTTTCAGATATGTGTAAATCAAATCTGAAGAAAAACAGCGCCACGGCCGCCTTATGGCCCGAAGCGTCGTTTTGAATAAAATGGCTATTTTAAAATAAATAAAAATAGCGATAAATAGTTATAAAATATCGTAAGCGATATGGAATGGAAATAAACTGAATTTGCTTGATTTATGTGATGTTTGATGGTTGAATGTGTTTGGTGTGAAAACTATATTAAAGAACACAATTGGTGTTGTCGAATAATTTAACCATTGAAATAAATCGATTTGAAATTCTAAATATACGTGAATTATTTGGAAAGGCCGAGTTAATTCTCATTTCGAATAATCGACCGACGATTGAAATTCGAAGATGAAGACGATGGTCGAAGACCGGAGATCTTCACCTCGTTTGGATGGTAACCGAGGTCCTGATTGGGAGGCATCCCGAAATATGGATAATGAGTGGTGATCGTCCAGACGTACGTGGTGATCGAAGGGTTTGCGAGGTATTTAGTGCCTCCGGTTTCGTTCAGACCCAGAACGGACTCGTAAATGGACTGTGTGTCTGACATAGGATTTATTCTGTGTGGCATGCTAAGATGCAGTGATCAGGGCTTCTGTTGAAAAGCAAAGTCTTGTGGTGATGATCAAAGCACCGCCTGTGTGGCGTAGCTTTGTGTATAACGTGAATTCGCGAGCCTCACACCCCGGTATGAACCTAAAACGGGAGAGGACATCAGGGAGGGCATGCGTTTCCTCCTAGCTAAAAGTGGCGTCAGTGGTTTTACACGCCCTGACGAGTTTGACTTATGTGGTTGTTGCTGTTGCGAGGCGCCTCGGTTAGATCGGACGATCCGGGTCCGATGGAGTCACTTGTTGGCTCGCTTACGCCCCAAAGGGCGGCGAAACGTAGTGCTCAGGCATTTTTAATCCACTCCGTGTGGACCGGCCCTGACGATCCAAGGATCGATGCGTTCTGATCCTGAGACTCGGGCTAGGCAGTCTCGAATTCGGTAAGGACTATCTTTTGCCTTGGTTCATGACGGAAATCCAATTTCCAAATACGTGATCGTGCGGTTTTGATTGTATACCTATATATGGCGACATAGTGGTATGGGGCATTAATGCCGTCTATGATTGATAGTTATGATTTGAAATTGATTTCAAAACATATAAACACTAGCAATAATATTAAATGCCTTTGTTTTATTCGTATCAAGCATATCTTGGCCGTTATAAGGTAAAAACTCTATCCTCCGGTTTGCGTTGCATTGTGTGATGGGAACTGAGTCTTATAACGGCTTCATTTTTATAAAAAGCATAGCGATGTTTAAAAGAAAGATTTGTTTTAAAGCACTGGCAATCCAATGGAGTAAACCCGTTCCACGAAAGTGGCGTGGTCCTGTGATTAGCCAATTATATATGTGTTGAGTGGATTTCTCATACCAGTCCCATGACTGACTCGTAGTTTGTTTCACTTTCAAACTCGGGTGCCCCTTTTTCTACACGGGCAGCCTTGTATTCAGGTTTAGCTGGTTCTTTTCTGGATAGCTGGAGCTGAAGATGGATTCTATCATTTATTTCTTTTTATGCTGTTCAGCTCCTATTGTACATATTTTGTTTATTTCCGCTGTAGACATTTATGTATAGCTGAACTGTATTTGTACTAAGTAAGATCCTGTATACTGTGTAACTCTGATGATTACTTTTATCCAGTATATTTTGTTGTTCATTCTGGTGTATTTATTTAATTCTGTTCTGCTATTATATGTTTCTGTGTTATATTCCAAAGATAACCTTGTTTCCGTGAGAACGGGAAATCGGGTCGTCTCATAGACAAAGTGACCAAATGGGTTTCTTGCGGGTCTAAACGCTTTGAACATGGAAGATAAGTGGTATACCCTTAATTTTTGTAAAATATATTAGTTAACTATAGTTAGTTAATTGATGTGTTTATATATATATAGAAAACTTTGTTTTATAATTGTAATTTTTATTCGGAAATAGTCTAAATAAAATTTAAAATACAATTGTTTTAAAATAAAAATAGAATTGTTTCGAAATAAAAATATACATTGTTTGAAAAGTATAAAAACATCATTGTTTGAAAAATATAAAATACTTTGATTTGAAAATATAAAATACTTTGATTTGAAAGTATTCAATAATTTGTTTTGAAAATATAAATACGTAGAACAGAATAAAAATATGGCTTTTAAAATATATATAGAATAGTATAAAAAGAAATTAGCATTGATTTAAAAATAGGATTTTTAAATAGAACCGGCGTTACTAAAAATATGATTTTTAGTATAAACTTCGTGAAACAGATGGCGATGGATCAGACTGAAATCAAAACGAAATCCAAACCCTTCAGATATAAAGAATGGAGGAGTGGATCCCAAAGGTGAGAACTCCTCACTTTTAATTTAATTTCTAGTTAAAATATATACTAGGATGCTGACGGTGCTTAGCAGCACCCGACACCCGTCGTCCACAGACCATTGATGACTTGTTTGTTTGATTGCTGTGTTGTTCAATTTGATTGTGTGATGTGGAATGAAATAAAATATTTTATAGTGGAAAATATTTTATAGTTAAAAATATGATTTTTAACGTGTATATAAAATAAATATTTATAAACAAATCAGACGGATTGTTTATATACACTGATTTGACTGATATTGATTGGGACGATAAATTTTACACATCGCCCAACTGCACAAATAAAAATCTGTGTTTGTTGATTTGAAACCCCACACGGGTGTTGGGATGATATTTGACGTACACTAATCCCGATTGTTTAGTTGTATGTCAATTGATGGGTTGACTAACTGTGTAAGCGTTAATTATTGATATTTAATGCTTATGCAGTTGTGTGGTGCACTCTGGATGATAGTTGATTATTTATCCTTGCTATTATATACATGTGTTGGTTGGAATCCATATAATTAACATTATATGGTAATTGATCGGGCCTCATTCAAATTTGGAAAATAAAGAATATTATAAAAATATAAAATCATGTGTTGAATAGAATATAAATTCATGTGTTGAATAAAAGCCGTATTGACTAGATTGACGCCATTTTGACATGAACGATATTTATATCGATTTTATTCATTTTTATAATGAATATAGAAAAGAAAGTGATTTCAAAATATAACGTTTTGAAAATATTATCATTTGTATATTGATGATGTGGAATATTCAATTTTGATTTGAAATTGAATATGAAGTTGAAATCGTTTCGAAAACGAATTTAAAACGATTTATAAAATACGTTTTGAAAGGAAATCGACGAAATATATATAATGTATATTATATATATAATGGCCTGAATAGAACGCGCTGCGCCGCGGCAGTTCGCAAATTTTGACCACTGACTTCGAATGGATATTACGGGAGATCCGACTGTCGGATTCTCTTAAAACCGGAACCGTTGGGTTCGTATCGAATAGAGCTTTCTAACGAGTATTATAAATTTGAAATCTAACAGTTGGATTTGGAATTATATCCAAATTAAAATTGGTAAAGGTCGCTGTAAGTGCAGTTCGATGGCCGTTGATGGAATTCGACTGTACGGGCCTTGATAAAATTATTAAAAACAGTAATAATTTGTGTAAAATCATAAGAAATGATTTGTGAAGAACTGAGATGAAAAATTCCAAATTTGAAAAGATAAAATAGTTTTGTATCGAAATGAACTAGTTTTGAACTAGAATAATAATTTATTTATTTTTAAATAAATAAATTGGATTTGAAAGGGTTTTAAAAGTAACCAGAAGTTTAAATAATTGAACTGGAATGTGATTTTGTGTTTATAGTGATCCGTGTTTTAAATGGCATTGGTTCTTTAACCCAGTTAAAGATAGGATATTGATTGTTGGGAAGATTAAAACTAAGTGGAGTTTTAATGAATCTTTAATTAGATTGAAGTAATCGAAAATGGGGTATCACCAGTTTTGCTCCAGGCGATAGTTAAATCTTTAATTAGATTTGAACGTGAGATGGTAATTGAATTTGCCGATAACACCGTGGTGTTAAATATGAAGTATGAACAGTTTTACTTCATGGGATGAATAGGTTGGGATTGGGAAATAAAATAAATGATTACTTCGGTGTGGTTCGCTAATCCCGACTAGTTTGAATTGATATTCAAAAGAAGATTAAAGAATAAATTTAAAGGATTTATCTTTGATAGAATTAATGGGAACCTTTCCCAAGGTGTAAGAATATTTGAATAAAAGAATATTCTGAATTGGAATGAGGCGTATGTTGTGTTTGTGTAACACTTGCTTATTATATACGCGTGTTATTCAGAAAGACTGGGTTTATCCCATTCTGAATAACTGATTCGATGTGGTGTCGAGGATTAAGACGGTGGTCGAAGACCGGAGATCTTCACATCGTTTGGGTGATTACTGATGATCTTGATTGAGCTGTACACCCGAAAGGAGGGAATCAGTTGGTGATCGCCCAGACGTACTTGGAGATCGATGGATATGCGAGGTACAATGTGCCTCCGGTTTCGTTCAAACCCAGAACGGACTTGTAAATGGACTGTGTATCTGACATTGGATTTTATTCTGTGTGATTGATTTCTATTAAATATATATCTGTGTGGCAGCAGAGAATTTATTCTCTTGCTTAACGCCCTTCTCCGAGACGTACGAGCTCAGAGGTTATATATTGATGGATATCAAAAGCATGGAGTGAAATGCCTCTGTGGCATGCCTAAGTGGCAATATAATCAAGGCTTCTGTTGAAAAGCAGAGTCTTATGGTTGATGATCAAAGCACGGCCTGTGTGGCATAGCTTTGTGTAGCTTTGATTCGCGAGCCTCACACCTCGGTTGTGAACCAGAAACGGGAGAGGACTTCAGGGAGGGCATGCGTTTCCTTCTAGCTAGAAGTGGCGTCCGTGGTTTTACACGCCCTGACGAGTTTGACTTATATGGTAGTTGCTGTTGCGAGGCGCCTCGGATATATCGGTGACTATGTGGAACCGATGGAGTCATGGACTCATTGACACCCCATAGGGTGGGGAAACGCAGTGTTCAGGCATTATAATACACATCGGTGGACCGGCCTTGACGATCCAAGGGGCAGTTGCGGCTGTTCCTGAGACACGGGCTAGAGCGTCTCGAATTCGGTAGAGGACTTTCCCTCGCCTTGGTTCACAGATGGAAATCCAACTTCCAATACGTGACTTTGCGGTATTGATTGTAGAGCCTAGTATGGCGACATAGTGGGATGGGGCACTTATGCCATCTATGATTGATACTTATGATTGAAATTGTTTTGATACTATGCACTTATAACAATAATAAAAGATGAAATTTAGCGTATCAAGCATTCTTTGGCTATTATAAGGTAAAACCCTATCCTCCGGCTTGTGTTGCACTGTGTGATGGGACCTAGGTCTTACAATTGCTTCATTGTTCTTTATTTAGCATTGCGCTGTTGTTTTATGCACTAGTATTCTTGGGAGGAAACCCATTCCGTGTTATACGGCGTAGTCCCTTGATTCACCTAACTTTAAAGTAAAGTTTTAAATAACTGTTTTAGTTCTCACACCAGTCACATGACTGACCTGGAGTTTATTTGTTTAACCTAAACTCTGGGTGCCCTCATTTTCCGCACGAGCAGCTGGTAGTTTTGGTTTTGCAGATTTATATTCATAGGATCCTGATTTACAACTGAAGCGATATTTGGAAAGCTCTGTATCCATGTATTACTTCCAGTTGTGTATTGTATTATTTTCCGCTGCAGTAATGTAATTTAAATCTCTGATATTTTTTGTGTAATATTTATTCATACTCTGTAATATTCTTGTATTCTGATGGAATTGTTGTAATCAACAATGAAATGTTCTTCTGTTTGCGTTCTGATTTGTCTTGTCCTCCAAGTATCCGCTCTTTCCTCACCGGGGAAGTTACGGGTCTTTACAACAATTGACTTCAGCTTCAAACCATCAGTTAATTTGGTTAACTGATTCCATTAAACTCTTCCTCATAGGTTAATATAATTAATCTAACTAAGTTATTTCATATAAATAATTATTCCACTTGATTAACCAGTGGATTGATTACAACTTTATCTTTCTTATAAAACCCGATTTAACGTAAATTTCTTATGATAAAAAATCATTTTATAATACTTACAAAACAATTTATTATTATCGATTTATTTTCAAAACTCCATTTTATAAATTATAATAGACAAATCTCACTTCAGTTATGAAAATAAGTTTTTATAGCTTAACTACGTCAATTCACCTGACGGCAAATCAACGACTGAGTAACAAGTCTGTTCCAGGCCATTTGCTGCCAATTCCTAAATCGATACTGTATATCAATTAACAATACTACAACATTGAATTTCAATTCAAAGTCAACATCCAAACAGTTTTTCAGTGTCATTTGGGTTCAGTCAGTGCATATACAAATAGTATAAAAAAAACAAACAACACGTATAATATTTGAGGAATCCGGTTGGATTCCACCAACCTGTTCTTCTCTGCATAATAGCATTTAATAATAACATCTGAAATATATACTTTAATCTAATCAACTAATTCGACATAAATAATGTCGGCGACCAATAAACAACCAATAATCAACTAAGCAACCCATCGACCAAAGTTTATAGTAGCAATGATAAAGTATAACTATATGAATTTAATCACATCACAGTATTTCAGAAGACATGAGAATTAACTCACCTTGTTTTCGATTCGATTCCAACGTTACTTAATTTAATTCTAAACAGATGTTTAAAATCAAATGAATCTCGAAACTGTTTCCAACTCTTCCGACTTAGCTTAGTATCGTAGTATTTTCCATTGCAATTTCTAGGGCTGTCAATGGATACCCGAAAAATCCGAAATCCGTCCGCATCCGTATCCGAAAAGCGGATAAATATCCGATATCCGGGAAAGCGGATACAGATGCGGATATAGGCATATCCACATCCGAAAATTATCCGTCCGCTTTTTTTTCCGATTATAGCTTAAATTATGTGTATTTTAACATAATTAAATGTACTAATTTATTAATTTGCAAAATTAAAATTCTACTAAACGCATGTTAATTGCTCAAAATTATATATTATCATCATATTTATTTGTTTTTAGCACTTTAGTAATCAATTAGGTTAAAAAGATTAATATTAAGCTAAAAAAATTCATTTATATTCATTGATTTATCGATTGTTGGTGGAGCGGATAATTATCCGATATCCGTCTGTATCCGCAGATACGGATATCCGATATCCGAAAATGGTTTCGGATGCGGATATGGCACTATTCGTATCCGAAAGTATCCGCTGACAGCCCTAGCAATTTCAACGTTCCTGATTTCGTCAAATTCTGGAAACATATATACACGTTATAAACATTGTACGCTCACGGATTAAATAATGATTCCTTATTTATAACTAAATTAATTAATTAATTATAGTTTTGTTTTCTTTGATCAAATATTCCTCCAGTCCCATAACTTCTGCCTCGCTTTCAAACCTCATCAGTTCACCTTGCCAAAACAAAATGACTACTCTGTTCTACCCATTCACGTTGACTGCTAAATCCCATTCCTGTATGTTATAACGCATATTATTGTTGAAATCAAAAATTGGTTCAACACCCAAAAAGTAGAGTTTTGTAGAGAATAAGTGAAGATTAACAATTATAAACAATACGTATAAAATGAGAAGGGATCACACACAAATTTATAGTGGTTCGGCGTTAATGAGCCTACATCCACTTTATAATCTTTATATATGATTTCAACTATCAATTATAATGATTACAATGATTCTCTCCTTTTTTCTTACGTCCTCTCCTTATGAACTAGAACAAAAGTATTTATAGGTGACATGATACTTGGCCGTTATCAACACGTGTCATCGAATCCAGAAGAATACTTGCAGCTGAATGAATTAGTATCCGCTGAAGAATTGGTATCCCATCCCAAAAATATTGGTGTGGATTGGTATGCGATTCATCTGCCTTGGGTAATTTGAATGAAAAATATCTGGAATGAGCTATTCATTAGGCTAGCTTTTCGGACTCCGGGTGAACATTATAGTTGGTCTGGCTTGGTCATCTCGAGTTCCTGTTGGGCCACACCTAATGGATGAAGCGAACTGGAATGTTGGGCTTCACTGATATATTCAGTTCGAGTGCCTTGGGTATGAATCTACCACGTTATCATGCCTTAATGGGAAGTCCGAAAGGCCCATCAACACTTTGCCCCCAAAGTATGGTTTGTTTAATACGAAGCATACTTTGTTGTAGTGTATCCTAAACCAAATTGTACGCATCACGTGTTCCACCGGTTGCTTTGACTCTTGTTAAATAGACCTTGCTAATTGCGTTGAATCCTATCAGTCGCTTCAAAATTATAGACGAGTTCAGATAATGATGACACCTTCCTATCTTCTCGTCTTATCGACTGGTCCCGAACTCTCCAACTTCTTCACATGTCAACTAGGTCCAATCATATTAATCGAATTTGAATAGCCACTCTTTCTCTCATTATAAAAGTAAAATCTCCTTTACCCTTTTCTTTTTTACTTTTTACCATTGCAGGGGTTAATTTGCTGTTCCAAAAGAAAGACGATTGGCAATCATCATCTTCTTCTAAGATCATCTTTTTCAGGTATGAATCGTTTCCTATGTCGAAACACACAGGACCTTCCTTTTCTTTATCATAGTCTGAGGTTTACCTTGACCCAATCGACGAAGGTCTTCAACTTCAGATCGCCAGAGTCAGCGGCGGTGCGGTCTTCCAAGGTGAAACCACCATCTTTCGGGTAAGACTTGCTGATGTCGAATCCCTAATCCGGATGGCATCGCAGATGGAAAAGGGATTCCTCGCCTTCCCTAAGCATTCTGTGTATCAGGGTATCTTTAAACCATAAGGCACGTGATAGTGCGATGAAAGGGTGCCAACTTTCGTATAACTTGGGTCATATCATTTGCAATTCATCTTTTACCGGGGCTACGTCTGTAAAAAATCCTGACCCTTTTTCTTCTTCTGCACCCCTCCTCCCTCCCCCCCTTTTTTTACAAGTTCTTTGCATATCAGTGGTCAGAACACGTGGCACTCGTAAACAAGGGCCAAGTGAGGAAATTCTTTTTTCCATTAGAGTGGATAGTTCTTCAGAGTCATCGGGTCAGTCAGATCCCATTTTTAACAATGATCCTCGAAGTCAGTCAATGGACCCGTTACCTATTCCCTCGATAGCAGTCGAGCTAAATGAAGCGATACCCATTCATGGCACCTGACATGCTTCCAGGTGCTGTGATTTTAAGGGACCCTCCAGAAGCAGAAAGATCCAACATTACTCTTAAACGGCTACAACATTAACATCAAAGCACAACATTCCTTTCGACGATGTCCTCGTCCATAAGAAAACTGTAGACCCAATTATCCCCCGGAGGGCTATATGGAAATCTCTCTCCCGATGTGTATTGTGGGGGCCATTCCCCCTTTCCCTCTTTCATTGTTGACTTTTTATGTCGGATGAATTTGGCTTCGATGCAGTTTCACCCGATAGCCTACGACAATTTGCTGTCTACCTGTTAATTATATATGAAGTATCTGGGTTATCCTCCGACCTTCGATGATCTATCCTTTCTTTTTAATTTCAAACATAATGAGAAACAGTCCCCTTCTCTGCTTTACTTTGAAGCTATTCGGGGTTTGAAGATTATCGAAGGAGTTCCAAGTAAGGCGGGAGATCCTAAGTGAGACTGGCTTTGGATTAAGCAACAACCGGGGTGCGCTCGATCCTGGCTTAAGTGTGGTGAGCTCCTCTCTTTCTTTATATAACCCTTTCCATTATAATTCCTCCTGTTGATTACCCCATCTTTTTATGTATAAAGGATGAGCCAGCGAAGTCTAAGGAGGAAGTATTTAAAGAACGTCACAGGCGATTGATCGAGTTGAGAGAGAAGCGACGCCGGTTTTGGAAATGCCTGACCGATGAAAACTTGCACCAATATGCTTTCCTTGACCGAAGTGGGACGATGGGCTCAACAAAATAAGGATCTGACCTTGCAGCACCAGTCCAAGATGAGGTGCCCCAAGTCAAAAAGAAGCCGGGAGATGACCAAGTGATTCATTCGACCGAAGGATCCTCTACTCATCCCTTGTCTGGGAAGAAAGAAAAATTCAGTCCAAAAAAACCTACTTTCAAAAGGCGGGTTCGAGATGTCGGGCACTGAGAACCGATCGCGATGAGGTCGGATGTCGACAAAGAGAGAAGGTTCCTGCCAAGAGAGCTCCCAAGGGGGTGCAAGGAGAACCTAATGAAGAAAAACCCACTGGAGCTCACCCAAAAGACTCGGAGATCAAGAGAAATTCTCCTTCGGTCTATGATTTATAGGAGGGTGTGGCGCATCTACTCTTCCAGGGTTGGAAAATTTACAGATTCCTGACATTATTCTCTCGCCATAAAGCTTAGATCCAAATCGATAGTTTGCTAATCAATCTGAGGGAATGTCCTTCCCAGACAGACATAAAGGCATTGAAGGTATGATTTTACCATTGGTATCATGTTGATCGCATGTCACAACATCATATTCTTCACATGCAAACTAAAAATAGCCCATCTTCTTTACTTTCTCTATAGGCATTAATGAAGAGTTTTACGGGGACCTGTTCGCCTCCTTCCCGATGGACCTTGGGCTGGATGAGTCCACCTTGCCGCGCACCAAAAGAGAAGGCAATGACAAAGACGATAATAGCAGGAGGAAGGAGGGAATGAAGGTAGAGGATGTTTGGAGAGACAAAGGCAATGCGAGAGGGGAAGGAGGAAAAGAGAAGGAGAAGGACGGAGAGAGAAAGAACGAAGGAAAGGGCGAAATGCCCAAGGATCAGGACGAGCAGAAGAAGAAACGCTTAAGAAAACATGGTTGAGTATCGGGAGATACAGAGGAGTTGGGAAACGTCCCCAAGAAAAGGAAGGTGGATAAGTCCCCCAAGTCCAAAAAGGGAGAAGGAGTCGAGCTTTCTCGAACAACATTACATTGCTCTAGTCCTGCGATTGGAACTTCTTCCCCCGACCGACTCCAAGAGTTGGAACGAGATTTCCCCAACCTCATCTTTTCAGAAATTGAGCCAGCCCTCGAGATACAACCATTGACCCATAGCTTTTGTCGCCGCATGCATAATAACCTTGAGTACATTCTTTCTCAATACGACGCCATGCACAAGTTTGCCGGGCAAGTGAGTGTAGCATTGAAGGAAAAGTTAGTCGAAATTGCTGGTTTAAAAAGAGACATCGATAGTGGCAAAAGAACCTTTGGGCTTCTAGAAAAGAAAATCAAAGACCAGGAATTACAGGCAGCGACTGACAAAGAAAGGCATAGGAAAGAGGTTGAGGACTTGAGCACTAGGGCCCAACAGAAAGGCCGGGAGTGTGATTCAATGAAGGGGGAGATTGAATCGTTGAATAGGGAAAAGGCTCAACACGACCTTGAAATTCAAAATCTAAAGGCCGCCTTTCATTCGTCCGAGCTAGCTAAAAATCAGGCTGAAGAAAATGCCGCTGCAGCAATCGAGTCGGCTAACAATCTGAAACTTCAACATGACATGGACATTGAGACCATTAAGGCCAAGCATGCCCGGGAGAAAGTTTAACTAAAAAAGGGGCATGCTCGCTAGATTCTTTGGTTTTGTGCACGCTTCCTCCATTAAGGGATTTATCTTGGATGCCAGGATACTCTAGATCATTAGCCAACATATGGAAGGTAGTCTTATGGGAAGAGAAGAAAGCGGCTCACCCAGTGGATGAGGTGTCGCTGATGATCCATATTTTGAATGATAGAGAACGAGCTATCGTGGCGGAGGCACAAAGTCAGGAAAAGAAAATGGAAGAGGTGGAACGCCGTAGGGAGAAGGGAAAATCGATTCCCAAAGTCAAGGTAGGTGGCAGTCAGCTTATGGCTCCCATATCCTCCGCACATGTGGTTACGGAAAAGGGTTTATCGTCTTCCTTTCCGTCCGATCCAGTCAAGGTCACAGAAGGGCAGGTGACGGGCTCCAATGTCAGAGGTAAACTTTTGTACCAAATCTGAACCCACCATCTTATCCTGAATTGTGTGCATTTTGTTTCTTCTGTAGGATTCTCGTTAGTGGTTGAGAATGCAGATGAAGGACCTACTGTCGAAGAAAAATGCAACACTGACGAAACAGACAAGACTGTGGGAGAAGAGAGGATTGATTTGGTACCTTCCGAAGACAGGGACGTCGAGATCATTGGAGAGTCCAAAAGAGAAGATCACCCATCCATGGCGGAAATAAAAGACCTGAAAGATAAGGAAATTTCTGCTATGAAACCCGAGCCTGTGGAAGATTCTCTGAATATCAAACCTCCCAAGCCATTCCTCCAACCATTCTCTCTTCAGCCCCAACTCCCGCTGTTCCCATCAACCCGCAGGTTTCTGTCTCAACTTCTGTTTCTTTAGGGAGCACACTTGGAGGGTCGAGACGTAGGATGAACACTGAAGAGATGCAGGAGAAGATTAGGCAAAAAGAGTTAGCTAAGATGATGGAATAAGGACAGATGCCGCCTCCTTTTTAGAAATTTCCTTCCTTTGTAATTATTAAACGATATATCGCCAATGATGTCGTCAGACTGGTATCTGTCATGCAGTAGTATTTTGTAATGATGTCAGAGGATTTTAAATGGAAATCTACTTATTTTGCTAATGCTTGTAATGTGTGTGTATTAAGAATGTCATATGAATTTCCTGTTTCGTTCTGCTTTAAATATTAAGGATGAATCGCACTTTTCCCTTGTCGGGTGTGCTGATTATTTCTTTTGCCCTCGTGTTGGGGTAGGTGTTTGAATAGCAACCTCCTCTGCCAAACTCAAGCAGACCCTATGTTGATCAAGGATTGGATGCAATCGAGAAGGAGCGCCTCTAGGCTTTTATACTTATCCTTTAGTCAGTAAAGGGCAAAGTTTTATTGTTTGAGCGGTCTTTTGTCGGGGTGCACCATTCACACTCTTTTGTCACTTATACTCATCCTTAAGTCAATGAGTTTGGGAGTTGAGTCCTGATATTCGATCAGTATGTTTGGATGGGAGTCGACTTTGCCCTTGAGTTATCCAAAGTAGAAGTCATAAACCTAGTCAGTCGGTTGATGGGGTCGAGCTCTCATTCCTTCGGTCGAGCTATCTTGCTCTATATTTGTCCGTCTTATCAAAGCGTCAAAGCATGATCTATAGTCGGTCGAGCATAACCGTTAGCTTTTACAATAATAACAAAACAGAGCAAGAACGGAGATTCTTATTCATATGCCAATGCGGCCAATGAAAGGTCGGTAATTACAATGCTAAAAACAACTAACAATCCAATTGCTAAAAGAAATAAAATAAACACTAGAAAATAATTTTTAAGGGAGATAAGGTCGCAAATGCTCCGCATTCCACGCTCTTTGAAATGGCTCTCCATCCACAGTTGTTAGTCTGAAACTTCCGTTATCGAGCTTTCTTTGAATGACATTGGGTCCTTCCCACTTCGGGCCCATGTGGACGGGGACCGGGAAGACTCATTTCAGAACTAAATCTCCTACTTCGAAGGTCTCTGGTCGGACTTTCTTGTTGTAATCCGAGCGATTTGCCTATGGGACACGGCATGAAGATTTTCCTTTTCTCTTTTCTCATTGATCATGTCTAATGATGTCAGGAGAAGCGCCTTGTTAGACAAGGGATCGTAATAGGTCGTCCGATGGGTCGGGACTTCAAGCTCTATCCGGAGAACTGCTTCAGAACCGTACGATAAGGCGAAGGGAGTATGTCCTATAGCTATTTTATGGGTATTACAATATGCCCATAATGCCAGAGGCAATTCGTCGACCCATTTTCCTTTGGCACGTTCCAGCCGTTTCTTCAAAATGGTTTTAATGATCTTTTTAACTGCTTCAACTTGACCATTGGATTGGGGATATGTGACTGCGGTATATTTCTCGATATGATACTTCTTACAAAAATCTCGGAATTCCATACTGTCGAACTGAGTTCCGTTGTCTAAGATAATGTCTCGGGATATTCCATATCGGCATATAATGTTTTTGACGATAAAGTTGATGACTTTCTTTGTTGTAATCGTAGTCATCCGTTCGGCTTCCGTCGACTTTGTGAAGTAATCTACCGCCACGACAGCAGTACCTGGCAACTCCCTTCGAAATGGGCAAGGTTCCGATAATGTCAACTCCCCATACAACGAATGGCCAAGGACTCGTCATTTGAGTGATCTCTATTGGGGGCGCTTGTGGGATTCGTGCGAATCTCTGGCATTTATCGAATCTCTTAGAATAATTAGCAGCGTATTTATTGACGGTCGGCCAGAAATATTCGTAGCGTAGTATTTTCCGGGCTAAGGTTTGCCCCCCTTTGTGTTCCCTACAATCACCCTCATGTACTTCCTGCAATATCCTTTTGATATCATCGTTGGCTATACATCGAAACATTGGAACAGAAAGCCCTCTTCTGTAGAGCTGGCCTTGCTGAATAAGGTACCTGGAAGCCTGTCGTACCAAGGCTCGCTTCTCGTTTTTCTTTTTGGACAACTTGCCATGGAGAAGGAATTTTTTTTATGGGAGTCTACCATGATTCTTCTTTGAGCTCGTCATCAGTCTGGTCGACTTCCATCTGGTTGATGCTTGGTATTCTCAGGGTCTCTATTGGAACTAACTCTTTCTCGCTCAGATGGTCTGAACTAGCAAGTTTTGCTAGTCTATTTGCTTTCTGGTTCTCCTCCCGGGGAATATGAGAAATGCTATACTGGTTGAAATTCCGCAGTAATTTCTTGATCTCCTTGAGGTAAGAGGTTGGTCGACCTCCCCTGGTAATGAATTCCTTTCGAACTTGGCATAGTACAAGCTGTGAATCACAAAAGATTTAGAGTGATGTTATCTTCAGATCTTTCACTAGTCTGAGCCCAGCAATTAGGGCTTCATACTCGAAGTCGTTGTTGGTTGCCAAAAATTCTAATCTCAAAGCATAATAAATCGATCGCCCTACGGGGGACAGAAGTACTTTGCCAGCTCCCGAGCGTTGCTTATTTCGGGCTCCATCCGTATAAAGCTTCCAGACGACTGGCTCCTGGCCGGCCTTTATAGGCCTGGGGTCATCGCCCTGATAGTCATCTTCCGGGGTTGTAAATTCTACTACGAAATCAGCTAAGGCCTATCCTTGATTTGATTTCCGAGAAACGAACGCCAAGTCGAACTGGCTCAATTCGATATTCCATTTCAGTAGCCTCCCGCTGGCTTCTGGTCGTTGCAAGATTTGTCGAAGAGGTTGGTCAATGAATATCTTAATTGGATGAGCTTGGAAATAGTGCTGAAGCTTTTTCGATGTGAATAACAAGCTATAAGCCAATTTTTCGATCTTAGGATAGTTTCGTTCAGCTTCGGTTAATTTCTTACTCACATAATAAACCGGTCGTTGTGCCCGCTCCTCTTCGCGGACCAGGACCGAGCTAATCGCATGCCTGGATACTGCTAAATAAACAAATAAATCTTCATGATCGATAGGCTTAGAGAGAAAAGGAGGTTTTTCAAGGTGGTCGAGCAGATTTTGGAAAGCTTCAACATAGTCGGGAGTCCAGGCGAAGTGTCATTTTCCTCTTTTTATTAATTCAAAGAAGGGCAGGCATTTATCAGTGGATTTCGAAATGAACCGTCCCATGGCTGCAACCTCACCTGATAAACTTTGGACATCCTTTATTCAGCGAGGTTCTTGAAATCCCTTGAGGGCCAAAATTTGATCAGGATTGATTTCGATTCTGCGGGAACTCACAATGAAGCCTAGGAATTTGCCCGAGGCTACTCCAAAAGAACATTTTAGTGGGTTCAGTTTTCATGCCGTATTTCCGGAGAATTCCAAACATCCTCGAAAGGTCGTTCACGTGCTCGGATGATTGTTTTGACTTTACTAACATATCATCTACATATACCTCCATTGTTTTCCCTATTTAATCATGAAACATCCAGCTAACTAGCCTTTGATAGGTTGCTCCTGCATTCTTCAAGCCGAAGGGCATCACCACATAACAATATAGTCTAAAGTCGGTGATGAAACTGGTATGTTCTTGGTCAGGGACATGCATGGCGATCTGGTTGTATCCAGAGTATGCATCCATGAACGAAAGTAGCTCATGCCCGGTGGTTGAGTCGACTAACTGTTCAATCCTGGGCAATGGGAAGCTGTCCTTAGGGCAGGCCTTGTTTAAATCAGAAAAATCAATACAGGTTCTTCACTTCCCATTAACCTTCTTCACAAGAACCGGGTTGGCTATCCAGTCGGGATAGGTAGAATCCCGGATGAATCCATTGGCTTGCAACTTCCCAATTTCCTCCTTCAGGGCTATCGACCTTTCAGAACCTAGCATCCGCCTTTTTTGTTTTATAGGAGTATATTTTGGATCGATGCTGAGAGAGTAGGTTATAATAGATGGGGTTATCCCACACATGTCAGCGTGGGTCCAGGCAAATATGTCCAAGTTCGCTCGGAGTAATTCACTTTGCTCCCTCGTCCGGAGGGAATCAAGATGAGTCCCAATTTTTAGAACCTTGGTAGGATCATTCTCGTCGATCGGGACTTCTACGGTGGGTTCATTTGGGGCCGCCTTTCTGCACCCCGACTCATCGTCATATCGTGGGTCGATGTCTTCGACCTCACAGGCTGACGGTCCTGGTCGGGGTGTTCTCTGTAATTGCTATGCTTCCTTCCCCTCCCCAAGGAGAGAGGATTTTTCCGGATCCTTGTTACCACTGCTTTTTAACTCCTTCCATTCTGCCAAATAGCATGCTCGACCTGATACTTGGTCTCCTCGTACAGTCCCAATTCTACTATCAGTAGGAAACTTCATAAGCAAGCACCAAAGGCGATACATGCTCAGAACACAACCAAGGCAGGTCGTCCCAAGAAGGCATTATAGTGTGAGTTGATATTCATTACAACAAACGACAGAATCCTGACTCTTTGTCGATCTCCATTTCCTAATTCCACTGACAGCTTGACCTGGCCGATGGGTTCGATGGAAGCTCCATTGAAACCTCGTGTTTGTCCTTTATACAACTCTAAGTCCTTTGCTTCTAGTTTCATTTAGTTGTAGGTCTGTTTGAATAGGATGTTCACTGAACTTCCATTGTCAACCAGAATTTTTCGGATAGTAACTGGGCCAATGATAGCTGCTATCACCAATGGATCGACCGTTGGGGTTTCTATATCGATTGACTCGCGGTCGCGGAAGTCGTTATCCTCGCCTATTGTTCTTCTTTGTTTAACGGGACTTGATGCCTCATGGGGATTCACTTCTTCAACATCGAGGTTTTTCGCGGCGTTGACATATCGTTCCATGGATCTGATACTATGTCCTACCAGATGCGGTCCTCCCACAATGGCATTGATAACAATCCCCTTCCCCTTTTCCTGAGCGGTAGCGCGAGATGTACCTTGATTTTGCTTGGGCATCGAAGTTCCTTGCCCCTGTCCCTTGGAGTTGTTTTATACATGTCAAGTTTCCCTTCTCGAATCAGCTTTTCAATGATGTCCTTAAGATGTCGGCACTCGATGGTCGTATGCTCGTAATTGTCGTGGAATAAGCAATATTTCCTAGTCGCTCGTTCCTTCTCCATGGGCTCTTGTGGAGGCGGTTTCTTATACTTCATCGTATTGCAGGCATCGAGATATATATTCTCTAGTGTATCATTTAAGGCAGTATATGTGTCAAACACCTGGAAACGGAGGCACTTCCAGGAGCTTCCTCTTTGTTTTGAACTCCCGTTGTTCTCCCTCGACCCTCGCCACTTCGTTTTCCACGGTTTTCAACATTTACTTCGACTTTACCTGAGTTATCCCCAGATTGTTTAATCGTGACATTGTTTCGAGTTGACAGAGTGAAAATATCTTTCGGACCATCCGCTTCTTCCAGTTGCGCATCTTCTTGCCTTAGTCGGATGTGGCCCTTTTCATAAAAAGCCTCACTGGTGGTCGGTGGCTTTCCAATCAAATATTTTCCAAACTCAGTTCGTTTGTCGATGCCAACGACCATGGCCATCAAGACGGTTTTGTTGTTCAGGTTGCTAACTTCAGTTGCAGCCCGATTGAATCGGTTGAGATAATTCCTCAGGGATTCGCCTCTTCCCTTCTTAACTACTGACAAAGCCATAACATGCTTTGATTTGGTAGCATGAAGACGGAATTGAGTCAGGAATTTTTCGCTCAGGTCTTTAAAGCTAGGAACTGTCTTTACGGGCAAACGTACAAACCACATGAGGGCCATCCCACTTAAAAAGATTGGAAAAGCTTTGCACTTAATTGTGTCAGGGGCAACTGCTACTTCCATGTGCCAAGAGTATCTCATCAAGTGCTGCTGTCGGTCTGAGGTTCTGTAATGACCCGGATTCTTATGGGTTAATTTTAATTATTTAATATGGTTTTAAATATTGTGTTGATAATATAAATGGAATTTTAGATATTAGAATTGCAGTTTAATAATCGATTTCGATTTAATGTCGAATAAAATAAATTACCGTAATGTAGTTATAATTTAATTTAAAAATATACAGCTAAATCGAATCAGTTCAGATGATCAGTATAAAATTCAGTGAGTTAGAATAATAATATTAAATTATTATCGAAGAATTTAAATGGTTTGAAATTTAATTTATATCAATTTAAATAAACATCTTCCACAGACAATCGAATTGGACTTCGTGAGCTATCCCAGTATGTCTGGAATAGTGGTTAAACCATAGAACTATCACTTTTTGGGTTCAGAAAGTAGTTCGCAGTTAAGGAGTATTTTAAATTTAGGATACCGGTTTTAAAATAGAATAATTATAATTATAAAATAAATTTCCTTCCCCCTAAATAAAACAGCATGCCCCTTTTCTTCACCACATTAAACGAACAATGGAAAATGATGCTACGTGTTCCCTCCCTTAACCTCTAAGGAAAAATAGTGATTTAATGGTAAATGGTTTACATACGTATCATTTCCCTTCGCACCCTTTAAGACCATCGGCCTTCATCCCTTCTCCATTCCTGAATTCAAAACCGCAAAGCCTCAAATTGAAAGGGGAGCCTGAAATCGAACCCGAAAGCATCAATTGAATTAGAAAATGGGGGCCTCTCAAAATAGAATCCTCAGTAAAAATCGAATTAGTAATCGGAAATCCCAAGACCCAGAGCTCGACTCAACCAAAGACACTTGCGTTGGGAAATGGGGTATCGCGGTGTGAAGCTCGAGATTTCCTGAAGGCTGAACAAGCCAGAACGCTCGCATGAAAGAGGGGACCCTCGAATTGAAGCCGCGATGACATTAAAGGGGTTCAACGCGACTGCAAGTGGAGAGTTTGTGACTCAAGCGAAGAACGAGGTGTACAAGCATATCGCGATGGGTGTTTGGCAGTAAGGTGTTGAGGAGAGTTGCGATTCGGGATTTGTGAGTTTAGGGTTGTCACTCCTGTACCGCGGAATGCAACCAAGTTAAAGCAAATGACTTCGATGCTTTCTAGCGGAAGTGGGAGCCGTCATAAGAGGATGAAATGGTGAGGGACAGAGGGAGCAAGGACTGGCAAGCACTCCGGTGAGGTCAGTGGCAGAATTGGGATAAATGGAGGAGGTTCGAATCTAGAGTGATGCACATCAGTTGTTCAATGAATTACCGCAGTGGAATTAATGGGAGTTCGGGGTTGTAGCTTTGGGATGGTGTTGTCCAGATGACGGCGATGAGGGTGGCAACAATAGGTGGTCGAAGGAGTTAAAGGGAGAAGAATTAAAACGTGATTAAGGTATGGTAATCAATTTTTAAATAAATTGTTAAATTTATTTAGTTTCAAAATCCATAAAGTATTAGGAGTTTAGTTATATAATTAGTCATTTATTTAAATAGAGATTTGTTATATAATTGGTCTATTATTTTAGATAGAAAATTAGTTTATGTAAAAGAAATTAGTTAGTAAGTAAATAAAATTCTGAACTAATTGTTTAAGTAAGGTTAAGGTTAAATTTGAGATATTATTTACGCATAGGTGATTAATTTAAATTAAACTAGTTTGAATGTATTTAGTAAGTAGTAAATTTATAATAACAAAGTTTAATCGATAAATAAATATGAATAATCATAGGTGTTGAGTAAGTTCGGTCAAGACGATTCTTAGCCGTGAAAGGTGGAATTGAAATGGATATTCAGCAAAGGGGAAAAATCATCGGTGAGTAAACCTCACTCACCATTTATTTAGAAATTATTTTTATATAGTTAAAAATAATTGTCTGTGCTTGTTTGAATGCTGTCTGATTGTTTTGAAATATATATTAGTTATTTAGGATATATATATATTGGGTTGATGATTGGTTGGATTCCCGCAGTTTCATTAGCGGATGCCCGCGGTACCATAGCGGATGATTACCCTATACGACCCACGCTATGATTAGTGGATGACCTTCTATACCGCGATATCCTGCCTCGAAGCAGGATGGGTATTACTATGTTGACTAACATCTGTGGATGCAGGAAAACAGGTTGGAGGAATCCAACTGGATTCCTCAAAAATATATTATCTGTTTGTTGTTTGTTTAATTTCATATATATTCCTATATGATGTGTTAAAAATCAAGTGATTGAAAATTGATTGTTCTGATTGTTAAAAATACCACTAGAGCTTGAATATTAATTCATAAAAATATCGGAAAGGGTATTTGATATTTAAAAAGGAAATTCTATTTTTATAAATAGAAAATTGAATTTTAAATAAAACTATAGAAAATATTAACTTGTTTTGAAGGTATATAAAACATGTAATTGAATTTATAAACGTTGTTTATAAATGGGAGATGGGATTTGAATTGAATTTATAAAGTTGTTTATAAATGAAAATATGGGGTTTGAATTGAATTTATAAACATTGTTTATAAACGGAAAGGTGGGATTTGAATTGAAGTTATAAACGTTGTTTATAAAGAAATGCAGAGATATTCAAATAGACTTTAAGCTATAGAATTTGAATATAGAATTCAAATGGACCTTAAAATATAGAATTTGAATATAGAATTCAAATAGACTTTAAACTATAGAATTTGAATATAGAATTCAAATGGACTTTAAAATATAGAATTTGAATATAGAATTCAAATAGACTTTAAACTATAGAATTTGAATATAGAATTCAAATGGACCTTAAAATATAGAATTTGAATATAGAATTCAAATAGACTTTAAACTATAGAATTTGAATATAGAATTCAAATGGACTTTAAAATATAGAATTTGAATATAGAATTCAAATAGACTTTAAACTATAGAATTTGAATATAGAATTCAAATGGACTTTAAAATATAGAATTTGAATATAGAATTCAAATGGACTTTAAAATATAGAATTTGAATATAGAATTCAAATGGACTTTAAACTATAGAATTTGAATATAGAATTCAAATGGACTTTAAACTATAGAGTTTGAATATAGAATTCAAATGGACTTCAAACTATAGAATTTGAAAATAGAATTCAAATGAAGTTGAAATAAAGAGAATTCAAATAGAATTGAATTGAAATTTGAATAGAGAAGTCGATAAGGGAACGAGAGTATTAGTATAATTAGAATGTGTAATATGCAAGTTAAAAATATATTTGAACATGTCGTGTTCAAATATGACGGTGAAATAGACTGAGAAGTTAATTAACAGATTTAATTAACAAATTGAGTTAAAACGATTGGTATAGTTAAAATAGATTGGACAGGTATAGACATACAGGAGACAGGTATGGAATAAAGTATTGAAGTGAAATAAATAGAATGCCCGACAAAAAGGTACGTATTTAATTTCCATATGAGATTTTATGCGCCGTATCGGCTAGCCGCTTGGCTTTTTCTTTTTCTTTTTGAGATGAGAAGGACCGGGAAAGCTATTTGAAATTTCCCGATGCTCTCGGTACAAAGGAGGTTATGGCGAATTTTTCCGGGAATTTAAGGAGATAGAATATTTTTAAGATAATTTGATAGTTAGAAATTAAAATATCAAAATATATAGAAGTCAATAAGAAAACGAACTTAGAAATAGAATAGTATAATAAAAAAGGAAGTATAAGAATAAAATCTAGTAAGAATAGAAAGAAAAAGTGTATACGTGTTTAAAGGTAAAGAAGTAGTTGTATGTTATTGATTGTTCGAGTAAGTAGTCATATCTGTTTTGACGTTATAAATGTTATTCAGTCAAGGTCTGAGAGGTAGTTATACCCCAACTTGATTGATTTCATTATTAACAAATGAATAGTAAGATTTCAGGCTCGAAGATCAATGTTGAATAAGATTCAGTTGAATGTAGTATTTGGGTTGTCGTAACGATGTTTTACACAACATCCGTTTTAACCCAAATGAAATGTAAGCTTGGAAATAGATGTTAAATATTTCCTAAGTATAGGAATAAACGAGATTGGAAAAGAGATAAGTAATTGGAATATTTTCCAATTATAAATAACATATATTTTCTAAAGTTTAGAAAATAAAAGAAGACGATATATGGAAATGTTTTCCAAATAACATATAAGGCCAATATGGTTATTGAAAATATTTGGTTAACAAATATTGATAAGAAATAGAGAAGAGATTTAATTAATGGAATATTAATTAAAGGTTCAGTGATTGTTGGATGTTTGGATAATGTAATAACCCGAAAATCAGGGCCAGTTTAAAATTTTTATTTCGGCAATTTTAGTGAATTTTGAACATTTAAAATAGATTATTTTAAATAAAATTGACGAGAAATTTATTTTGAATAGAATTAGAACGTGTATATTTATATAGACCGTCGTTAGAATATAAATAATTATATATAATTATAAATAGAATTGAAAATGGCGCGGTAGTTCGATAATTCGATTTCAAACTTCAATTGGATGTACCGGGTGCAAAACAATCCGGATTTTAGTGAAACCAAAAATATTAGAATCTATTTGAGAATATCTTTCCAACGAATCCGAAAAATCGAGATTTCATAGCGGGAATCAAAAGATATGTCCAGTTGAAAATTCTGAATAGTCGCTATGGAATTCAGGCCCTTAAAAAAAATAGACATTTTGCAAACGACCTCGGATTTCGACGAAACCACTTTTGTTGGATCCGCAGTGTAAAGTTATTGCTAGATTCCAAATTTCATATTTTTTCGAATCAATATGTGAGCATGGCGAAGGAAAACGCGTTTGACCAGTTTCAGTTGATTTTAATCGACTGGAAATTGGCCATTTTTCCAATGGTCTCAGAATTCGACGAAACTAGTTTTGTTAGGACCGTATCGTCCATACGAAGCTAGAAAATATTTTTCTAGAATTTTTCTAGTTAGTATGTGACCCCAGTAATTCGAAATGTACGTTTAAAATTCAATTCGATGATTTAAATGTAAATCAAACGGAAACTGATCGAGACGTCCGAATCAACCTACGATACATATCCCATTGTGTTTAGAATGGGGGTAATTAGCTATGGACGACAGGCGGTGGGCCTCGTTTAGAGGTCGAAAATAAAAGTTGCTTTTTGAAATTAAATTAAATAAATTAAAATTAATCCTTCTCCTCCTTAACCTTGTTCTGCCCCCCCCCCCCGATTAATTTCATTCTTCAGAAAATAAAAAAAAGAAAAAAGAAAAAAGAAGAGGGAACGAAAGGGGGGCGCGATCGATGCTGCCCCCCCCCCCCCCCCCGATGAGCCGCCGCGCCTAGGGGGCGCAGCCACCACAGCCACCCCCTCCTCTACGCCTCCCTCTCTTCTTCGATGTCCCAGAAACCCGCGACCCCCCTCCCCTTTAACCCAAAAACCGCCTGCGCCCACCACGTCAGAGCCGCCACCACCTCCCATGACCCACCGCCGACCACTGGAAGACCCCACCACCTCAGCGAACCCCTTCCTCTTTTCTCTGACGTGAAACCGCACCTAAACCGAGCCAAAACAGCCCGCCACCGCCTCCACAGCCCGCCTTGGACCATCAGAACCCTCCCCGATTCGTCGGACGCCCTTCCACCTCTTTGTTCAGCAGCTGTAAGTATTTATTTCCATTTTTATTCAAGTAAACAATTTAAAAATACGATCTTTGTTAGTTTAAAAATATGAAAATCAGTTTCGTTTTAATTTAAAACATGATATGAATAAAAGTCGAGATTTTTAAAGTAAAGATTAGATTTTTCTATGTAATCTCATCGATTAAAAAAATGTGGTTTTTATATAGTAGGGAATATAAAGATACAATTTTTATATAGTAGAGAATATAAAGAAACGATTTTTATAATATAGAAAGAGTAAAAATATGATTTTTATATTTTTAAAGTATTAAAAATATGATCTTTATTAAGTAGAAGTAGTAGAAATATGATTTTTGTTTATGTAGAGGATTAAAAATATCATCTTTGTGTATGTAGCGAAATAAAAATCTGATTTTTATTTTATGTACGTCGAAATAAACTTTATTTTTATAAAGGCGAAATCTTTATATAGAGAATAGCATAATAAAAATATAATCTTTATTATATGAACATCGTTGTAAAAATAGAATTTTTATCTATATAGTAGCGGTGTGAAAATAAATTTTTTATCCATAAAGAGTGATAGAAAAAAATTCGATTTTTATATATTGAATAGCATAGTAAAAATTCGATTTTTAAATATATGAAGTGATTATAATAAAAATATGATTTTTAAATTGAAAGTGAATAAATTAAAATGTGATTTTTATCTTAAGGACATCGAAATATAAAAATGTGTGATTTTTATATATGTAGTGACTACGGGCAACGAAGGTGATAAAAAGGCGAGAATGAAGAAGATTTCTATAGAAGAAGAATCAAGATGAGTGGATAGCTATTTGTGAGAACTTCTCACTCTAAATTTCTTTTTCTAGTTATATATATATATATGCTAGGATGCAGACGGTGCTTAGTAGCACCCGACACCCGTCATCCACAGACCATGGATGGCTTGTTTGTTAAATTGTTTGGTTGTGTAGTTGGTTAGTCTAATTGGTTGGAATTGAATGGTTTGGTGAAATGAAATTGATTTGATTGATGTGTGAATGGCATGGGCCTTCACTAGACCGGGGATAAGGCTAGGCCTCGTCCCGTTTCTAGTATCGTGCCGTTATGCCGCCAAAATTTTCTAAAATATGTTAGAAGAATAAAAATATCATTTTTATTGTGTAAATGAAATGAATAGAAATTCATGTGTTGAAATAGAATATTTTATCGTTAAAAATATAATTTTAACATGAAAGTGAATAAATGAATATTCATTTACAAACCGGACGGTTTGTTTATGTACACTGATTTGACTGACATTGATTGGGTCGATAAATTTTACACATCGCCCAACTGCACAAATAAAATCTGTGTTTGATTGTTTGAAACCCCACACGGGTGTCGGGATGAAATTTGGAAGTTCACTCATCCTGATTGATTAAATATGTCGATCGATTGATTGACAGGCTGTTATAAGCGTAAGATATCTATATTTGATGCTTATACAGTGTAGTGCACTTTGGTTGATGGTTGATTATTTTTCAATGCTGTTATATATATGTGTTGTATGGAATCCATATAATTAACGTTATATGGTGATTGATTGGGCCTCATTCCAATCGGGATAATAAGGAATATTATAAAAGAAAATTCATGTGTTGAATATAAAAATAGTCATGTGTTGACGATGTTCATGTGTTGAGTGAAATATTTTATACAATGAAATTTACATCTTTATCATATTTAAAATTAGAACTACTTTACAGTTGAAGTCTAATTGAAAATCAAACGATAGATACCATAGTTTTATAAAATATTTTACATAACAAAAATAGTGATGTGTTGACAGTACTCATGTGTTGAGATTAGTCAGGTGTTGGAAGAAATATAGATTCATGTGTTGAATGGAATAAATATTCATTTGTTGAATAGAATAACGGATTTATTGAAATATATAAAGTCGTGTTGATTAGAGTTGCGCTATTTTGACATGAACGATATTTATATCGATTATATTCGTTTTTATAATGAATATAGAAAAGAAGTGATTTCAAAATATAACATTTAGAAATATTATCATTTATATAGTAATGATATGAAATATTCAATTTTGATTAGAAATTGAATATAGAATTGAAATGGTTTTGAAAACGAATTTAAAACGATTTATAAAATACGTTTTAAAAGGAAATTGACGAAATATATATAATATATATATATATATTATATATATATAATGGCTTGAATAGAACGCGCCGCTCCGCGGCAGTTCGTGAATTTCGACCATTGACTTCGAATTGACATTGCGGGAGATCCGACCGTCGGATTCTCCTAAAACAGGAACTGTTGGGTTCGTATCGAAAAGAGCTTTCCAATGAATATTAGAAATTTGAAATCTAACGGTTGGATTTGGAATTATGTCCAAATCAAATTTGAAAAAGGTCGCTGTAAGTGCAGTTCGATAGCCGTTGATGGAAATCGACTGTACGGGCCTTGATAAAATTATTAAAAATATCGATAATTTGTGTAAAATTATAATATGTGAATTGGAAAGAATTGGGCTGGAAAATTCCACATTAGAGGATAAAAATAGTTTTTTATCGAAATGAACTAGTTTTGAACTAGAATTAAAATCAATTTATTTTTGAAATAAATAAATTGAATTTGAAAGTGATTTTGAAAATAATCGATATTTCCAATACGTGAATTGGACTGGAGTTGAATCGAAATTATCTTCGGAATATTTCGATGTTGGGTTTCGTGACTATACAATATTGTTATGGGGATTTGAAAGATATATTCATATCGTTATTTCCAATACGATATTTGTTGGTTTCAGAATTTGATATTGAATATAAGCCGATATATTTTCTATTCAGAGCCTTGTATTTAATATCAAATGTGATTTGGGTTTATCGTGAATCATGTTTTAGATGACATTGGTTCTTTACCCCAGTTAAAGGCAAGATATTGATTTTTGAAAAGATTAAAACTAAGTGGAGTTTTAATGAATCTTTAATTAGATTAAAATGTGAATTGATAATTTAAATTATCAAACCTGAAAATTGATCGAGAGTGGAGTATTACTAGTTTTCTCCATGGGATATATAGGTTGGGATTGGGAAATAAACTAAATAATTACTTCGTTGTGGTTCGTTAATCCCGACTAGTTTGAGATGATATCCAAAGGAAGATTAAAGAATAAATTTAGAAGAATTTATCTTTGATAAAATTAATGGGAATCTTTCCCTAAGAATGTGATTTTGTGAATAAAAGAATATTCTGAATTGGAATGAGGCGTTTGTTGTGTTTGTGTAACATTCGTTTATTATATACGTGGGTTATTCAGAAAGGCCGGGTTTATACCCATTCTGAATAATCGATTCGACGAGATGTCGAAGATGAAGACGGTGGTTGAAGACTGGAAGTCTTCACATCGTTTGGATGATTACTGATGATCTTGATTGGGCTGTACACCCAGGATGAGGGAATCAGTTGGTGATCGTCCAGACGTACTTGGAGATGGATGGATATGCGAGGAAAGTGCCTCCGGTTTCGTTCAGACCCAGAACGAACTTGTAAATGGATTGTGTGTCTGACATTGGATTTTATTCTGTGTTGATTGATCTCTATTAAATATACATCTGTTTGGCGGCGGAGAATTTATTCTCTTGCTTAACGCCCTTCTCTGAGACGTACGAGTTCAGAGGTTGTATATCGATGGCATCAGTCGCATGGAGTGAATTGCCAATGTGGCACGCGTAAGTGGCAATTGATCAAGGCTTCTGTTGAAAAGAAAAGTCTTGTGGTTGATGATCAAAGCACGGCCTGTGTGGCGTAGCTTTGTGTATAACGTGAATTCGCGAGCCTCACACCTCGGTATGAGTCAAAAACGGGATACGGACCCAAGGAGTGCACGACGTTTCTTTCTAGCTAGGGTGGTGTCAGTGACCTACCAGCCCTGACCTTTATATACTTTTCACCTGTGTGGTTGTTGGATATGAGGCGCCTCGGATATAGGTCTGTAAGGACCGGGAAACGTGTGTTCAGGAATAACTAATCCTCAAAAGTAAGAGAGGACCGACCTTGGAGGTTCCAAAGGATCATAGTGGGGTCCTGAGGCATTTGCTAGAGTGTCTCGAACGCGGAGAGGAGCTTGCCCCTTGCCTCGGCTCATGACGGAATCCAATTTCCAATACGTGTATTGCGGTTTTATTTGTAGAGCCTAGTATGGCGACATAGTAGATGGTAGCTATGCCGCCTATGATTGATACTTATGATTGAAATTGTTTTGACACTATACACTTATAATAGTATCAAATAATGTGATTTAAACGTATCAAGCATGCTTTGGCTGTTATAAGGGAAAACCCTATCCTCCGGCTTGCGTTGCATTGTGTGATGGGACCTGGGTCTTATAACAGCTTCATTTTTCTTTATTTAGCATTGCGCTGTTGTTTTATGCACTGGTATTCTTGGGAGGAAACCCGTTCCGTGTTATACGGCGTGGTCCCTTGATTTACCTAAACTTTAAAACCAATATTAATAACTGTTTTAGTTCTCACACCAGTCCCATGACTGACCTGGAGTTTATTGTTTTAACCTAAACTCTGGGTGCCCCTATTTTCCGCACGGGCAGCTAGTAGTTTTGGTTTTGCAGATTTATATTCACAGGGTCCTGATTTACAACTGGAACGATGCTCGGAAAACTCTGTATCCGTGTATCACTTCTAGTTGTGTTTTGTATATTTTTCCGCTGCTATGTAATTTATTGTAATCACTGATATTTATGGAATGTAATTTATTCATTTATACTCTGTATATTCTTGTATCTGATGGAATTGTTGTAATAACAATGAAATGTTCTTCCGTATGCGTCCTTTTGTGTGTTGTTCTCAAAGTATTCGTGCTTTCCTTCACGGGGAAGTTACGGGTCCTTACAGTTGGTATCAGAGCTTTGGTTTACAGAGCTCGAGAACAAGACACATTAGAACCATACGAAAGAATTCATCAGATATTGGATTAGTAATATCCAATTAGAATGACTCGTTAGAGATAGGATCAGTAGTATCCTAGAGCGAGTGTGAAGAGTATATTTTTCAAATGAAAACAATTTTGTTTTAAAAATTTAAATCGTTTTATACGTATTTGAATATTTATTTATTTTGAATGTGGACAATCGAGTATATATAGATTTCGCGTATACGCGTCATGAACGTATAGTCGAAATTTTAATATACTGGGTAGATATAGAATCACATTCTAGACACCCGGGGATAATTCTGGTGATGTGGCCACATCATCAGTATTTATGTTCGTGTTTCGAAGGTGTGATACCTATATATTTCCATTAGACTGGTGTGAGAACCAAAACTAATATAGTTAGAACACATTGTTGTGAATTGGCATCAAAAACATGATTTTTGTATATATATCAAATTTATGAATTTGAAACTCTAATTCACTAATTGATTGATGTTTGTGTTGTTTGCCTATTTGTTTGCTAATTTTTAACCATTTAGCCTAATTGAACCAAATATTAAATTGTATTGAAAATTGGCCACATTTGCTTGCATATACATATACTTACATTGAACAGGTCATAGCAAGGAGGCTAGAGCCGAAGAATAAAATTTGTTTGCCCGACAAATAGGTACATGTTTACTACATAATTTACTGTTTTGTTTGGGTGATGATGATTTTATGAGCCTATTGGCTAGCCGCTTGGCTTTTTCTTTTTCTTTTTGAGATCTGAAGGACCGGGGAAGCTATTTGAAATTCCCCGATGCTCCCGGTGCAGGGGAGGTTATGGCGAAATTTTTCGAAAATTTAGGGTGTTAGCCAAATTTTTGAAAATTTGAAAATTTTCAGAAACTGAAAAGTTGGAGAATGGAAGCCAGATCGAACGTAGAGTTGATTAATCAAACCACTCTCGACTTCGTTCCTTTTCGGGGACGAAAAGTTTTAAGTGGGAGAGATTGTAATAACCCGAAAATCAGGGCCAGTTTAAAATTTTTATTTCGGCAATTTTAGTGAATTTTGAACATTTAAAATAGATTATTTTAAATAAAATTGACGAGAAATTTATTTTGAATAGAATTAGAACGTGTATATTTATATAGACCGTCGTTAAAATATAAATAATTATATATAATTATAAATAGAATTGAAAATGGCGCGGTAGTTCGATAATTCGATTTCAAACTTCAATTGGATGTACCAGGTGCAAAACAATCCAGATTTTAGTGAAACCAAAAATATTAGAATCTATTTGAGAATATCTTTCCAACGAATCCGAAAAATCGAGATTTCATAGCGGGAATCAAAAGATATGTCCAGTTGAAAATTCTGAATAGTCGCTATGGAATTCAGGCCCTTAAAAAAATAAACATTTTGCAAACGACCTCGGATTTCGACGAAACCAGTTTTGTTGGATCCGCAGTGTAAAGTTATTGCTAGATTCCAAATTTCATATTTTTTCGAATCAATATGTGAGCGTGGCGAAGGAAAACGCGTTTGACCAGTTTTAGTTGATTTTAATCGACTGGAAATTGGCCATTTTTCCAATGGTTTCAGAATTCGACGAAACTAGTTTTGTTAGGACCGTATCGTCCATACGAAGCTAGAAAATATTTTTCTAGAATTTTTCTAGTTAGTATGTGACCCCAGTAATTCGAAATGTACATTTAAAATTCAATTCGATGATTTAAATGTAAATCAAACGGAAACTGATCGAGACGTCCGAATCAACCTACGATACATATCCCATTGTGTTTAGAATGGGGGTAATTAGCTATGGACGATAGGCGGTGGGCCTCGTTTAGAGGTCGAAAATAAAAGTTGCTTTTTGAAATTAAATTAAATAAATAAATTAAAATTAAAATTAATCCTTCTCCTCCTTAACCTCGTTCTGGCCCACCCGATTAATTTCATTCTTCAGAAAAAAAGAAGAAGAGGGAACGAAAGGGGGGCGCGATCGATGCTGCCCCCCCCCCCCCCCCCCCGATGAGCCGCCGCGCCTAGGCGGCGCAGCCACCACAGCCGCCCCCTCCTCTACGCCTCCCTCTCTTCTTCGATGTCCCAGAAACCCGCGACCCCCCTCCCCTTTAACCCAAAAACCGCCTGCGCCCACCACGTCAGAGCCGCCACCACCTCCCATGACCCACCGCCGACCACTGGAAGACCCCACCACCTCAGCGAACCCCTTCCTCTTTTCTCTGACGTAAAACCGCACCTAAACCGAGCCAAAACAGCCCGCCACCGCCTCCACAGCCCGCCTTGGACCATCAGAACCCTCCCCGATTCGTCGGACGCCCTTCCACCTCTTCGTTCAGCAGCTGTAAGTATTTATTTCCATTTTTATTCAAGTAAACAATTTAAAAATACGATCTTTGTTAGTTTAAAAATATGAAAATCAGTTTCGTTTTAATTTAAAACATGATATGAATAAAAGTCGAGATTTTTAAAGTAAAGATTAGATTTTTCTATGTAATCTCATCGATTAAAAAAATTTGGTTTTTATATAGTAGGGAATATAAAGATACAATTTTTATATAGTAGAGAATATAAAGAAACGATTTTTATAATATAGAAAGAGTAAAAATATGATTTTTATATTTTTAAAGTATTAAAAATATGATCTTTATTAAGTAGAAGTAGTAGAAATATGATTTTTGTTTATGTAGAGGATTAAAAATATCATCTTTGTGTATGTAGCGAAATAAAAATCTGATTTTTATTTTATGTACGTCGAAATAAACTTTATTTTTATAAAGGCGAAATCTTTATATAGAGAATAGCATAATAAAAATATAATCTTTATTATATGAACATCGTTGTAAAAATAGAATTTTTATCAATATAGTAGCGGTGTGAAAATAAAATTTTTATCCATAAAGAGTGATAGAAAAAAATTCGATTTTTATATATTGAATAGCATAGTAAAAATTCGATTTTTAAATATATGAAGTGATTATAATAAAAATATGATTTTTAAATTGAAAGTGAATAAATTAAAATGTGATTTTTATCTTAAGGACATCGAAATATAAAAATGTGTGATTTTTATATATGTAGTGACTACGGGCAACGAAGGTGATAAAAAGGCGAGAATGAAGAAGATTTCTATAGAAGAAGAATCAAGATGAGTGGATAGCTATTTGTGAGAACTTCTCACTCTAAATTTCTTTTTCTAGTTATATATATATATATATATGCTAGGATGCAGACGGTGCTTAGTAGCACCCGACACCCGTCATCCACAGACCATGGATGGCTTGTTTGTTAAATTGTTTGGTTGTGTAGTTGGTTAGTCTAATTGGTTGGAATTGAATGGTTTGGTGAAATGAAATTGATTTGATTGATGTGTGAATGGTGTGGGCCTTCACTAGACCGGGGATAAGGCTAGGCCTCGTCCCGTTTCTAGTATCGTGCCGTTATGCCGCCAAAATTTTCTAAAATATGTTAGAAGAATAAAAATATCATTTTTATTGTGTAAATGAAATGAATAGAAATTCATGTGTTGAAATAGAATATTTTATCGTTAAAAATATAATTTTAACGTGAAAGTGAATAAATGAATATTCATTTACAAACCGGATGGTTTGTTTATGTACACTGATTTGACTGACATTGATTGGGTCGATAAATTTTACACATCGCCCAACTGCACAAATAAAATCTGTGTTTGATTGTTTGAAACCCCACACGGGTGTCGGGATGAAATTTGGAAGTTCACTCATCCTGATTGATTAAATATGTCGATCGATTGATTAACAGGCTGTTATAAGCGTAAGATATCTATATTTGATGCTTATACAGTGTAGTGCACTTTGGTTGATGGTTGATTATTTTTCAATGCTGTTATATACATGTGTTGTATGGAATCCATATAATTAACGTTATATGGTGATTGATTGGGCCTCATTCCAATCGGGATAATAAGGAATATTATAAAAGAAAATTCATGTGTTGAATATAAAAATAGTCATGTGTTGACGATGTTCATGTGTTGAGTGAAATATTTTATACAATGAAATTTACATCTTTATCATATTTAAAATTAGAACTACTTTACAGTTGAAGTCTAATTGAAAATCAAACGATAGATACCATAGTTTTATAAAATATTTTACATAACAAAAATAGTGATGTGTTGACAGTACTCATGTGTTGAGATTAGTCAGGTGTTGGAAGAAATATAGATTCATGTGTTGAATGGAATAAATATTCATTTGTTGAATAGAATAACGGATTTATTGAAATATATAAAGTCGTGTTGATTAGAGTTGCGCTATTTTGACATGAACGATATTTATATCGATTATATTCGTTTTTATAATGAATATAGAAAAGAAGTGATTTCAAAATATAACATTTAGAAATATTATCATTTATATAGTAATGATATGAAATATTCAATTTTGATTAGAAATTGAATATAGAATTGAAATGGTTTTGAAAACGAATTTAAAACGATTTATAAAATACGTTTTAAAAGGAAATTGACGAAATATATATAATATATATATTATATATATATAATGGCTTGAATAGAACGCGCCGCTCCGCGGCAGTTCGTGAATTTCGACCATTGACTTCGAATTGACGTTGCGGGAGATCCGACCGTCGGATTCTCCTAAAACCGGAACCGTTGGGTTCGTATCGAAAAGAGCTTTCCAATGAATATTAGAAATTTGAAATCTAACGGTTGGATTTGGAATTATGTCCAAATCAAATTTGAAAAAGGTCGCTGTAAGTGCAGTTCGATAGCCGTTGATGGAAATCGACTGTACGGGCCTTGATAAAATTATTAAAAATATCGATAATTTGTGTAAAATTATAATATGTGAATTGGAAAGAATTGGGCTGGAAAATTCCACATTAGAGGATAAAAATAGATTTTTATCGAAATGAACTAGTTTTGAACTAGAATTAAAATCAATTTATTTTTGAAATAAATAAATTGAATTTGAAAGTGATTTTGAAAATAATCGATATTTCCAATACGTGAATTGGACTGGAGTTGAATCGAAATTATCTTCGGAATATTTCGATGTTGGGTTTCGTGACTATACAATATTGTTATGGGGATTTGAAAGATATATTTATATCGTTATTTCCAATACGATATTTGTTGGTTTCAGAATTTGATATTGAATATAAGCCGATATATTTTCTATTCAGAGCCTTGTATTTAATATCAAATGTGATTTGGGTTTATCGTGAATCATGTTTTAGATGACATTGGTTCTTTACCCCAGTTAAAGGCAAGATATTGATTTTTGAAAAGATTAAAACTAAGTGGAGTTTTAATGAATCTTTAATTAGAATAAAATGTGAATTGATAATTTAAATTATCAAACCTGAAAAGTGATCGAGAGTGGAGTATTACCAGTTTTCTCCATGGGATATATAGGTTGGGATTGCGAAATAAACTAAATAATTACTTCGTTGTGGTTCGTTAATCCCGACTAGTTTGAGATGATATCCAAAGGAAGATTAAAGAATAAATTTAGAAGAATTTATCTTTGATAAAATTAATGGGAACCTTTCCCTAAGAATGTGATTTTGTGAATAAAAGAATATTCTGAATTGGAATGAGGCGTTTGTTGTGTTTGTGTAACATTCGTTTATTATATACGTGGGTTATTCAGAAAGGCCGGGTTTATACCCATTCTGAATAATCGATTCGACGAGATGTCGAAGATGAAGACGGTGGTTGAAGACTGGAAGTCTTCACATCGTTTGGGTGATTACTGATGATCTTGATTGGGCTGTACACCCAGGATGAGGGAATCAGTTGGCGATCGTCCAGACGTACTTGGAGATGGATGGATATGCGAGGAAAGTGCCTCCGGTTTCGTTCAGACCCAGAACGAACTTGTAAATGGATTGTGTGTCTGACATTGGATTTTATTCTGTGTTGATTGATCTCTATTAAATATACATCTGTTTGGCGGCGGAGAATTTATTCTCTTGCTTAACGCCCTTCTCTGAGACGTACGAGTTCAGAGGTTGTATATCGATGGACATCAGTCGCATGGAGTGAATTGCCAATGTGGCACGCGTAAGTGGCAATTGATTAAGGCTTCTGTTGAAAAGCAAAGTCTTGTGGTTGATGATCAAAGCACGGCCTGTGTGGCGTAGCTTTGTGTATAACGTGAATTCGCGAGCCTCACACCTCGGTATGAGTCAAAAACGGGATACGGACCCAAGGAGTGCACGACGTTTCTTTCTAGCTAGGGTGGTGTCAATGACCTACCAGCCCTGACATTTATATACTTTTCACCTGTGTGGTTGTTGGATATGAGGCGCCTCGGATATAGGTCTGTAAGGACCGGGAAACGTGTGTTCAGGAATAACTAATCCTCAAAAGTAAGAGAGGACCGGCCTTGGAGGTTCCAAAGGATCATAGTGGGGTCCTGAGGCATTTGCTAGAGTGTCTCGAACGCGGAGAGGAGCTTGCCCCTTGCCTCGGCTCATGACGGAATCCAATTTCCAATACGTGTATTGCGGTTTTATTTGTAGAGCCTAGTATGGCGACATAGTAGATGGTAGCTATGCCGCCTATGATTGATACTTATGATTGAAATTGCTTTGACACTATACACTTATAATAGTATCAAATAATGTGATTTAAACGTATCAAGCATGCTTTGGCTGTTATAAGGGAAAACCCTATCCTCCGGCTTGCGTTGCATTGTGTGATGGGACCTGGGTCTTATAACAGCTTCATTTTTCTTTATTTAGCATTGCGCTGTTGTTTTATGCACTGGTATTCTTGGGAGGAAACCCGTTCCGTGTTATACGGCGTGGTCCCTTGATTTACCTAAACTTTAAAACCAATATTAATAACTGTTTTAGTTCTCACACCAGTCCCATGACTGACCTGGAGTTTATTGTTTTAACCTAAACTCTGGGTGCCCCTATTTTCCGCATGGGCAGCTAGTAGTTTTGGTTTTGCAGATTTATATTCACAGGGTCCTGATTTACAGCTGGAACGATGCTCGGAAAGCTCTGTATCCGTGTATCACTTCTAGTTTTGTTTTGTATATTTTTCCGCTGCTATGTAATTTATTGTAATCTCTGATATTTATGGAATGTAATTTATTCATTTATACTCTGTATATTCTTGTATCTGATGGAATTGTTGTAATAACAATGAAATGTTCTTCCGTATGCGTCCTTTTGTGTGTTGTTCTCAAAGTATTCGTGCTTTCCTTCACGGGGAAGTTACGGGTCCTTACAGATAAACACTTGTTTTATTCGATAGTTAAATCATCGACTATCGAAACACTTGTTTTATTCGATAGTTAAATCATCGACTATCAAAACACTTGTTTTTATTCGATAGTTAAATCACAGACTATCGAAGTTTTGACCATCGTTGTCAATATGGAGAGACCGGTTGGATTATTATCCGAAGAACCACTCCATATCGGCAGTAGCGTGCGAATCAGATTATATAAAGATAATCGAAGACGGAGTAGAGTGCAAGGACTTTTTCTATTAATAGAAATAGTGCCTTCGGTTCATCCTGTTCCTGGATGACTTGTATGGATGAATGTCTGACAGAGTATTTCCAGAAAGGTCACGTACATTGATTTCTTCAACCGTACCAAGAGTGGAAGCGGAGAAGGGCACTTCTTTAGCTAACACGTAATGTATTATTGTAGACGTCAATTAGTGATTTTCGATGGATCTGACAATGTGGCATTCGAAGTGAATCTGATGTGATGATGCAGCGTAACCTCTGGCCTCAACAACCAGAAAATGACAAAAATCAGGCAGGCGCATGGCTAATTCGGTCGCTCCGAAGTAGGGTGTATAATCACCTATCTAGAGAATATTCATTTGCTTCTTTAATCTATCAATGTTGTCCCATATATATATATACGGGAACAGTTGCTGATCCCAACCGTTGGTGATATACATTCGATACACTCAAGCGAAATGAGTGGTCGGTCATGTGTGGCTGAGTTGCAAGATGTTCTTGTTGAACTCCAGTGTATCGTTCCTAGAGTACACTGATCGGAAGGTGGTTCCATACCTTGTCATAGTTGGAAATCCATTACCCAATACGTGCTTGCGGTTTTGATTGTATATTATATATGTGGAACGTGAGATGCAAGCGTTCCACTAGATTGTTATCTACTTGACTTAGACATTATTATAATATCAAAAGAGTTTTGATATAAAGATAAATCAAATGTTTGGATTCTCATAAGGGAAAAACCCGTTCCGTGTTATACGGCGTGGTCTTATGAGATATCATTTAGTTTTCTGAAACTGTTTTAAACTGTTTACTCATACCATTCCCATGACTGACCCGGAGTTTACTTTGTTGTTTTCCCTAAACTCTTGGGTGCCTAAATTTGTATGGGCAGTCAAGTAGTCGGGAATTTACAGATATACTGGAAGAGCTTGGAGCAGGAGGCTTCAGGATCATATAGCTGTAGTTATTTCTGCTGTGTTGTAAGTGATGTACTTTGATATTGACGTATATTCAAGTACAGATGTATATTTCAAGTTATGTTATATATATTATATGTTATTCGTTCCGCTGTGAGATTCGTGTTACTCTGATGTTGTCTTCTTCTTCTTCTTCTATTCTAAGTTTCTATCTTATCTATCCTCACCCTCTAACTTCTTTCTATTAATGGTTCGAATTTCCGTGATATTTGGGGTTGGACTTGTGTTTTTGGTCAGCTCAAATTCTATCGGATTTTCGGGTCACTACAGTTGGTATCAGAGCCAGGTTGAGCGAATACCTAGGCTGTGTGGAAATGTGCTCATTAGAGATAGGATCAGTAGTATCCTAGAATGAGTTGAGTGTATATATATACGAGAGAGCGTATTTGTTATTTGATATAAAAACCGTTTTATATTGTGTTGACTAGTCTGTTGAGTGGATTATAAATTTTGGTCGAATCGTGGGACGCCACGATGTCGATAGGAGTTTATAAACACTTGAATAGAAGATTGGACATGATATTGTTTTCAAATAGTTAAGTTGATTGTTAGGATTATAATCAAATTAGATTATAAACACTGAAATAGTTATATATATAACCAATGGAATTTATATATGAAATATATACAAATGAGACGAAATTGAAATTTGAATTCCAACCAGAATTCAGAATTTAAAATCCTAGGAGTTTGGAAAATATTTTTCTAAATGGATTTTGAAAGAAATATAGCACTGGACTCATTCAGTAGCTGGGAAATAATTCTGATGGTGGTCGCAACATCATCAGTGTTCATTTTCGAGTTTCTAAGTGATGAATTGCCGCCTTAGAGAAATTTTGATGGAAATTTGTTTGAAAAGAAACAAGTTGTTTGAAAATTCAACTGTTTTGAATTTGGGATAGATATAAATATATGTATATATTTATATTACTTCAGAGGAATTTTGAAATGAGAATTGGAATATAGATTTCAAATAGAAGTAAAATAAAGGAATTTGAATATGTATATAATTCAAATAGAAGTTTATGAGAAAAATTGAAATGGAATTTGAATTCAAAGGAGTTCAAATGGACTTGAATAAAGAAAAGTCAAATAGAGATTTGAATATTAGAATTCAAATGGAATTTGGTTAAATAGAATTTCAAAGAAAATATAAAGTTTGAAATAGAATTTGAATTCAAAGAAGTTAAAATAGAATTTAAATTCAAAGGATTTCGAATAGAATTTGAATTCAAAGGAGTTAAAATAGAATTTAAATTCAAAGGATTTCGAATAGAAATTGAACAAAGGAATTTAAATAGAAGTTGAATAAAGGATTTCAAATGGAATTTGAAAAGAAGGGATTTGAAATGGGTTTTTGAATGAAGGACTTCAAATAGAAATTGAAGATAAGAAATTCAAATAGAATTTGAAGATAAGAAGTTGAATTAGAATTTGAATAGAAGAAAATTCAAATAGAAATTGAATAAAAGGAAATTATATAGGGTTTGAATAAAGAAATTCAAATGGAATTTGAATATTGTAAATGTAGAGGATTTGAATATTTGAAGTGAAATAGATCAGGAATATTATGTTGAAATGGAAAAATGGATTTGATATATATTAAAAATATATCAGAATGGAGTTGAATTTATTATAAACGAAGTTAAAACGTTTATATTTATAAATATAATTAAAACGAGCTCGCCGTAGCGCGGCAGTTCGTAAATTGGCGATTCGAACTTCAATTTAGTATACAGAACTCAGTTGAAGTCGGAATTCCTTGAAACAAGAATCGTTGGGACCGGTTGAATAATAGTTTTCTAATGAGAGAGAAAAATCTGGATTTCGTCGTATAGATTTTGAGTTATGTCAAAATCAAATTTTTAGAAAAGCAGCGCCAGAACCATTATAAAACCATAACGGTTTAATTAAATGAATAAAGGAATTTTTAGGAAATAAAATCTGAGTTGGCACTAGAAAAATCCAGACTGGGGATATAAAATAAATATGAACTCCAGTGAAGTAAGTGAAATGATTTTTAAGACAAAAATCATATTTTAAATGGTTAAATAGAATTAACTAAAATGGAAAAAAATTAGTTAAAAGAAATTTGAATCGAAATTGGGGTTTTGATAAGTGAAAGAGATTGAGAATTTATATTTGAAATCGAATATATAACTCGAGTTGAAAATATAATTAGATTAGTCTATAATTGAGTTGACATATATTTGAACAAGTTATATTCAAATAAAAAGGATGAAATAGGCAAAACGGTTAATTAGCAACTAGTTAATGAGAATTTGAATGATTGAAATTAAATTTAACTTAAGTAAGTTAAATGGATCGAAACGAATAAATTGAGTAAAATCATGTGAATGAAATATGAATTGGGTGTGAATAAAGGAAATATATTTGTAACACAAATACAAAGGAAGTTATGTGCAAACAAATAGAAGGAGAAATATTTGTAAAAACATTTGCAAATAGAATTTGAACAGGAAATATTTGTAAAACATTTACAAATAGATTCAATGGAAATATTTATTTGTTAAATAAATAGAATGTTATAAATGAGATATTTATTTGTTGAATAAATAGAATTAAGCAAAGGAATATTCAGAAGATGAATAGAAAATGGAAATCTGTTTTTAACAGATAAATGGAAAGGTTAATTTATAAATAACAGTTTATAAATTAAATTAAATATTTATCATTGGATAGATGAAATATATAAGTCTGAACTTATATAGAGAAGAGATATTGGTTTTTAACACCGATAGTTTTAAATAGAAGGGGTATACAACACTTGTATAAGTGAAGTAACGTTATTAAAGAGAACATTTATAAAGTGAAGAACCGTTACTAAAAGTAAATCTTTATAAATGAATAACCGCTATCCAATAGGAGTTATTCGAATAGGAGAAGTCGATTAGAGTTAGAAATAATCGATTAGAGTTGGAATAAATCGATTAGAGTGAGAATTAACCAGTTAGGGTTAATCAGTTAGGGTTAATCCGTAGAGTTAATTGAATATTAGTTATTCAATTAGAATTTATCGAATATTTGTTATTCAGAATAAGAGTTAACCAGATAGAGTTAATTGAACATAAATACATAGTTAATCGAATTAGAATTTAATTGAATGTTAGTTATTCAATTAAAGTTGATCGAATATGGTTATTGAGATAGAGTTAGTCAAACATAGTTACTCAGGATAAGTTGCCATTTCGTACGACTGCTAGCGTAATTTGCAGGGCTGCAGATAGCCTAGGGCGGTCGGATGTTTCCTGAGGGAATCAGGCGTAACCATTGTGATCGCTGCGATCTAGAGTCAAGCGAGTAGAGTTAAATCGAATATTAGTTTACTCGAATAGAATTATAGGAGTTAATCGAATAGGAGTTATTCGAATAAAGTTAAAAGGAGTTAATTGAATATTGGTTATTCAGATAGAGTTAAAGAAGTTATCGATTATAAGTAAATCGAAGGAGTTATCGAATATAGTTTATTCGAAGGAGTTATCGAATATAACTTATTCGGAAGGAGTTAAGTGAAAAGAGCTAATCAAATAGAGTTAATTTATAAGAGTAAATTGAATAGAGTAAATCGAATATAGTTTATTCGAAGAAAGGTTTTCGAATCTAGTTATTCGAAAGAGAGATTATTGAATATAGTTATTTGAAGGGAGGAGTTATCGAATAGGGATTTATTCGAAAGAGAGTACGTAAGGAAGTTTGAAATGTTGAGTATCAACATAAATAAGTTTTGAGAAGATAAATGGGTTTGTAGCACTTTTTCTAACTTTGCAATTTCGAGGACGAAATTATTTTAAGTGGGGAAGATTGTAATGACCCGGATTCTTATGGGTTAATTTTAATTATTTAATATGGTTTTAAATATTGTGTTGATAATATAAATGGAATTTTAGATATTAGAATTGCAGTTTAATAATCGATTTCGATTTAATGTCGAATAAAATAAATTACCGTAATGTAGTTATAATTTAATTTAAAAATATACAGCTAAATCGAATCAGTTCAGATGATCAGTATAAAATTCAGTGAGTTAGAATAATAATATTAAATTATTATCGAAGAATTTAAATGGTTTGAAATTTAATTTATATTAATTTAAATAAACATCTTCCACAGACAATCGAATTGGACTTCGTGAGCTATCCCAGTATGTCTGGAATAGTGGTTAAACCATAGAACTATCACTTGTTGGGTTTAGAAAGTTGTTCGCAGTTAAGGAGTATTTTAAATTTAGGATACTGGTTTTAAAATAGAATAATTATAATTATAAAATAAATTTCCTTCCCCCTAAATAAAACAGCATGCCCCTTTTCTTCACCACATTAAACGAACAATGGAAAATGATGCTACGTGTTCCCTCCCTTAACCTCTAAGGAAAAATAGTGATTTAATGGTAAATGGTTTACATACGTATCATTTCCCTTCGCACCCTTTAAGACCATCGGCCTTCATCCCTTCGCCATTCCTGAATTCAAAGCCGCAAAGCCTCAAATTGAAAGGGGAGCCTGAAATCGAACCCGAAAGCATCAATTGAATTAGAAAATGGGGGCCTCTCAAAATAGAATCCTCAGTAAAAATCGAATTAGTAATCGGAAATCCCAAGACCCAGAGCTCGACTCAACCAAAGACACTTGCGTTGGGAAATGGGGTATCGCGGTGTGAAGCTCGAGATTTCCTGAAGGCGGAACAAGCCAGAACGCTCGCATGAAAGAGGGTACCCTCGAATTGAAGCCGCGATGACATTAAAGGGGTTCAACGCGACTGCAAGTGGAGAGTTTGTGACTCAAGCGAAGAACGAGGTGTACAAGCATATCGCGATGGGTGTTTGGCAGTAAGGTGTTGAGGAGAGTTGCGATTCGGGATTTGTGAGTTTAGGGTTGTCACTCCTGTACCGCGGAATGCAACCAAGTTAAAGCAAATGACTTCGATGCTTTCTAGCGGAAGTGGGAGCCGTCATAAGAGGATGAAATGGTGAGGGACAGAGGGAGCAAGGACTGGCAAGCACTCCGGTGAGGTCAGTGGCAGAATTGGGATAAATGGAGGAGGTTCGAATCTGGAGTGATGCACATCAATTGTTCGATGAATTACCGCAGTGGAATTAATGGGAGTTCGGGGCTGTAGCTTTGGGATAGTGTTGTCCAGATGACGGCGATGAGGGTGGCAACAATAGGTGGTCGAAGGAGTTAAAGGGAGAAGAATTAAAACGTGATTAAGGTATGGTAATCAATTTTTAAATAAATTGTTAAATTTATTTAGTTTCAAAATCCATAAAGTATTAGGAGTTTAGTTATATAATTAGTCATTTATTTAAATAGAGATTTGTTATATAATTGGTCTATTATTTTAGATAGAAAATTAGTTTATGTAAAAGAAATTAGTTAGTAAGTAAATAAAATTCTGAACTAATTGTTTAAGTAAGGTTAAGGTTAAATTTGAGATATTATTTATGCATAGGTAATTAATTTAAATTAAACTAGTTTGAATGTATTTAGTAAGTAGTAAATTTATAATAACAAAGTTTGATCGATAAATAAATATGAATAATCATAGGTGTTGAGTAAGTTCGGTCAAGACGATTCTTAGCCGTGAAAGGTGGAATTGAAATGGATATTCAGCAAAGGGGAAAAATCATCGGTGAGTAAACCTCACTCACCATTTATTTAGAAATTATTTTTATATAGTTAAAAATAATTGTCTGTGCTTGTTTGAATGCTGTCTGATTGTTTTGAAATATATATTAGTTATTTAGGATATATATATATATATATATTGGGTTGATGATTGGTTGGATTCCCGCAGTTTCATTAGCGGATGCCCGCGGTACCATAGCGGATGATTACCCTATACGACCCACGCTATGATTAGTGGATGACCTTCTATACCGCGATATCCTGCCTCGAAGCAGGATGGGTATTACTATGTTGACTAACATCTGTGGATGCAGGAAAACAGGTTAGAGGAATTCAACCGGATTCCTCAAAAATATATTATCTGTTTGTTGTTTGTTTAATTTCATATATATTCCTATATGATGTGTTAAAAATCAAGTGATTGAAAATTGATTGATCTGATTGTTAAAAATACCACTAGAGCTTGAATATTAATTCATAAAAATATCGGAAAGGGTATTTGATATTTAAAAAGGAAATTCTATTTTTATAAATAGAAAATTGAATTTTAAATAAAACTATAGAAAATATTAACTTGTTTTGAAGGTATATAAAACATGTAATTGAATTTATAAACGTTGTTTATAAATGGGAGATGGGATTTGAATTGAATTTATAAAGTTGTTTATAAATGAAAATATGGGGTTTGAATTGAATTTATAAACGTTGTTTATAAATGGAAAGGTGGGATTTGAATTGAAGTTATAAACGTTGTTTATAAAGAAATGCAGAGATATTCAAATAGACTTTAAACTATAGAATTTGAATATAGAATTCAAATGGACCTTAAAATATAGAATTTGAATATAGAATTCAAATAGACTTTAAACTATAGAATTTGAATATAGAATTCAAACGGACTTTAAAATATAGAATTTGAATATAGAATTCAAATAGACTTTAAACTATAGAATTTGAATATAGAATTCAAATGGACCTTAAAATATAGAATTTGAATATAGAATTCAAATAGACTTTAAACTATAGAATTTGAATATAGAATTCAAATGGACTTTAAAATATAGAATTTGAATATAGAATTCAAATAGACTTTAAACTATAGAATTTGAATATAGAATTCAAATGGACTTTAAAATATAGAATTTGAATATAGAATTCAAATGGACTTTAAACTATAGAATTTGAATATAGAATTCAAATGGACTTTAAACTATAGAATTTGAATATAGAATTCAAATGGACTTTAAACTATAGAATTTGAAAATAGAATTCAAATGAAGTTTAAATAAAGAGAATTCAAATAGAATTGAATTGGAATTTGAATAGAGAAGTCGATAAGGGAGCGAGAGTATTAGTATAATTAGAATGTGTAATATGCAAGTTAAAAATATATTTGAACATGTCATGTTCAAATATGACGGTGAAATAGACTGAGAAGTTAATTAACAGATTTAATTAACAAATTGAGTTAAAACGATTGGTATAGTTAAAATAGATTGGACAGGTATAGACATACAGGAGACAGGTATGGAATAAAGTATTGAAGTGAAATAAATAGAATGCCCGACAAAAAGGTACGTATTTAATTTCCATATGAGATTTTATGCGCCGTATCGGCTAGCTGCTTGGCTTTTTCTTTTTCTTTTTGAGATGAGAAGGACCAGGAAAGCTATGTGAAATTTCCCGATGCTCCCAGTACAAAGGAGGTTATGGCGAATTTTTCCGGGAATTTAAGGAGATAGAATATTTTTAAGATAATTTGATAGTTAGAAATTAACATATCAAAATATATAGAAGTCAATAAGAAAACAAACTTAGAAATAGAATAGTATAATAAAAAAGGAAGTATAAGGATAAAATCTAGTAAGAATAGAAAGAAAAAGTGTATACGTGTTTAAAGGTAAAGAAGTAGTTGTATGTTATTGATTGTTCGAGTAAGTAGTCATATCTGTTTTGACATTATAAATGTTATTCAGTCAAGGTCTGAGAGGTAGTTATACCCCAACTTGATTGATTTCATTATTAACAAATGAATAGTAAGATTTCAGGCTCGAAGATCAATGTTGAATAAGATTCAGTTGAATGTAGTATTTGGGTTGTCGTAACGATGTTTTACACAACATCCGTTTTAACCCAAATGAAATGTAAGCTTGGAAATAGATGTTAAATATTTCCTAAGTATAGGAATAAACGAGATTGGAAAAGAGATAAGTAATTGGAATATTTTCCAATTATAAATAACATATATTTTCTAAAGTTTAGAAAATAAAAGAAGACGATATATGGAAATGTTTTCCAAATAACATATAAGGCCAATATGGTTATTGAAAATATTTGGTTAACAAATATTGATAAGAAATAGAGAAGAGATTTAATTAATGGAATATTAATTAAAGGTTCAGTGATTGTTGGATGTTTGGATAAACACTTATTTTATTCGATAGTTAAATCATCGACTATCGAAACACTTGTTTTATTCGATAGTTAAATCATCGACTATCGAAACACTTGTTTTTATTCGATAGTTAAATCACAGACTATCGAAGTTTTGACCATCGTTGTCAATATGGAGAGACCGGTTGGATTATTATCCGAAGAACCACTCCATATCGGCAGTAGCGTGCGAATCAGATTATATAAAGATAATCGAAGACGGAGTAGAGTGCAAGGACTTTTTCTATTAATAGAAATAGTGCCTTCGGTTCATCCTGTTCCTGGATGACTTGTATGGATGAATGTCTGACAGAGTATTTCCAGAAAGGTCACGTACATTGATTTCTTCAACCGTACCAAGAGTGGAAGCGGAGAAGGGCACTTCTTTAGCTAACACGTAATGTACTATTGTAGACGTCAATTAGTGATTTTCGATGGATCTGACAATGTGGCATTCGAAGTGAATCTGATGTGATGATGCAGCGTAACCTCTGGCCTCAACAACCAGGAAATGACAAAAATCGGGCAGGCAGCATGGCTAAGTCGGTCGCTCCGAAGTAGGGTGTATAATCACCTATCTAGAGAATATTCATTTGTGTAACGACCCGAGGAAAAGATCGACTCTCGAGTCTTCGACAACGATACATAAACTCGTATCACTTGCCAAAAACCCAAGTATCGAACCCCCAGATTGTCATGAGAAAGAATTTAGAGGGTGAGAAAAGAAAGAAAGAAATGTTAGAATAGAAGAAAGAAGAAGAACACATCAGAATCTCACAGCGGAACGAATAAAATATAATATAACAAATCTTTTATACAAAACTGTATATACATACCAATCATTAGAGTTCAACAGATATCAATCACAGCGGAAAACAAACTTTATATAACTAGCGGTGAAGCCTCCTGCTCCTAGCTCCTGAAAACTCCAAGCGAAACCTAACCTGGAACATACTCGGTCTGACCCGAGCACATTTGATTTAAAACAAAATACACCGGGTCAGACTAGAATACTATCAGTGATAAATTCACATAACACACACTTGTTTAACTTTGGAAATCCTTTTCGAAACAAAAGGATAATAGTAAGACCAGTCCACACATAAACACGGATGGTTTTTACCTTACTATAACCCAAATCACTTTTGAAATCAATATCTTTCTCTGATATTATCATAATGTCTAAATACAAATAAATATCAATCTAGAGGAACGCTTGCATCTCACGCTCCCCATATATAGTATACAATCGAAAACCGCGGGCGCTTATTGGATATTGGATTCCAACTTGACAAGGTATGGGTCCACCTTCCGATCGTGTATCTCTAGAGGCGAATACACGGGGTTCAACAAGAACGTCTTGCAACCCGGCCCTCACATGACCGACCACTCATTTCACTTGAGTGTATCGAATGTATATGACCGACGGTTGGGATCAGCAACCGTCTGCCCGAAAAGGGACAACATCGAAACATAGATTAAAGAAGCAAAAGGAATTTCTCTAGATAGGTGATCATACATCCTAATGGGAGCGACCCACATAGCCATGCTGCCTGCCCGATTTTTGTCATTTCCCGGTGGATGAGCCTCGAGGCTAGAATCTCTTTTCAACATCTGGCCACCATTCACTTTGAATGCCACATCGTCAGATCCGGCAGAACACACTTGATTGACGTCCACAAAAATACTCTAGTCATCTGGCTAGAGAATAACCATTTCTCCGCCATCATCTATCGTACGTTTGGAGAAATCAACTCATGTAATTCCTTTTGGAAATACTCTGTCAGACATTCCTCCATAGAAGTCATCCAGGAACAGGATGAACCGAAGGTACCCTCCTACTGCATCTCATATAGGAATCACCCCATGGACCAGTAGTGAGTAGTCCTTGCAACCCGTAGATTCCAACCACGACAGAATCCCATTTTATCTCTGGTTGCAACATCAGAGATTTTTAGTGATTCCTCCGTTTATGAAAATCTACGGTCTTCGATGCTCCATCTCGATCATCTTCTGATCTCTTCACGTATTTGTTGGTCGGAATGGTTTTCGAATTAAATTCGATCCCGGTCTTTCCGAACCAACAACCGTATTGGTCAGGTCTGATAGTCGGTGTTTTAACTATCAGATTAAAATAGTGTGAATGAAATGAGTTTGCTGATACAACCCTTGACACAACTAGACCTCTTTAAAATATATGTATATACTTAATGATATAGACCAAATTCCCTTTTATTAACTCTTAATGATTTGCTCTGACCGATTAACTCTAACTTGACTTACTCGATTTATTTAACTTGCCTAACTTAACTTGATTACTCTTATCGATTAACTAATACTCGACTTAACTACATTCTCTTGACTCTAGATCGCAGAGATCACAATGGTTACGCCTGATTCCCTCAGGAAATATCCGACTGCCGTAGGCTATCTGCAGCCCTGCGAATTACGCTAGTAGTCGTACGTAATGGAAACTCTTCTTGATTAACTATAATTGACCAACTCTAACTCAAACATTATACTCGATCAACTTTGATTGACTAACAAGTGTTGACTATAATTTGGAAAACAACATTCTTATTTCTTTTGAAACTCAAATCGTAATATTATTAAATTTCCACAACCTTGCATCAGAGTTTGATATCACTCGCATAGGATAAAACTAATCTCAACACTTCACCCGTTCCCAACTAATACTATTCTTTGATAATAGGGAAGTCAACCAAGTTGGGGTATTTTAGTTACCTCTCAGACCTTAGTCGACAACCTTCTCACCTCAGAATAATATTAGTTTAACCACTAACATAACAACCACATTTCCCCTTTTTGATTTCCTTCTTGGATTTCAATCTGGTGTTCAAAACCCTCCTTTTAATTTGAAATCCTCGTTAAGGTCTTTACTTTAATTTCTTGATTTAAGTAAACATTCCTTAAAACACCACTTATATTCAAGTATCCTTCCGCTTTGAACTCTTGGATTTATAACATAAATCCCTCGACAAATGATTTGATTCCATCTACTTGGACACTCTATAATAATCCTTTATCGCCTCTTTGGCTAAACCTTATCGTCAGTTAATCACTTGCTAATTGGATTCTTGTTTATCAAAGCTTGTTGAAACTTGGATTTACAAATCTCTTTAATAGATTTCTTACTTGGCATTAAATTGAATTCACTCTTTTAAATCATTTCAAATTAAAGAATAATTTGCTTCCACATCTACTATATTAAATATAGTCAACTTTATTCCTAACCATAATAGCACTATTATCATGTTTACCCGCTTACTCAAAATAGTTAAGGTTATTAACAATAACCAATTCAGTTATCCCTTTAGATTACCGTTAATCGGAGATTAACCAATACCCAACCCTATTCGTTAAACTTTAACGAATATTTAAGCCAATATTTAATCCCTTTGTCCATTATACTCGAAACGGTGGATTTACCAACCATACACATAAGTTAACTATTAACTGAATTCCAACTGTCATTTCCCCTTTCTTAAATTAATTAATTAACTTAATTAGTTAAAGTCAACTTTTAATTGTTTGAAACTAATTATTTCCCTTTTTACCCATTCATGGAAAATCCTTGATTTTTGCTTCTCAACTTAGATAAATCATTTTACTAAATTTTCTTAATAACTTGATTTAGTCTATCTAATTTAAATTCCCAATTTAAATACTCGTATACAATAATTAAATAACTTTAATTCGATTATAAATAATTTATAACCTTGAAACCCCGTCAATTTCTCTGACGGTAGAACAACGTTAAAACCCTACGGTTGGACCCTTGCTGCCCATTTACTTAGTCAACACAAACAGTTGATCTTAACTACAACAACGATGGTTGTATATTCAACTATCAACATTTGAACCGGTTTTGATGTCAGTCAATGTGAACAATTCATATATGTGCACAAAAATCAGAACTATGGTTAATTTGAGGAATCCGGTTAGATCCCTCCAACCTGTCCTTCTCTGCATCACAGATGTCAGTTAATAACAATATATGAGTTAAACAAATAATCAACTGGAACCAATCAGACAACAGCAAACAATTTGCATCCATCGCATCCAATCAACCAATTTAAACAGTAAACTGTAAAATATAATTTACTGTGAATGTACCACATCACAGTATTCCAGAAGGTGTGAGAATTAACTCACCAGAGTTTGTTCTGGTCGACGGTTGACGCGTTTGTCGCTTTTAATTTGGGACGACCGTCCAAAATTAGCTGAATTTTCAACGGTGTCGGATTGACTTCTAGTCAGTGCCATCGGATAGGTCTCGTCCTTGCGATCCCAACGCATCTTGTTTCGTTAAATTTCGTTAACGTATGCAAAAGTTACGGGGTTTTAACGCTTGTAAAGATTAACGAGAAATTAACTAAATTAATTAAACTATCTAATTACCTTAATTAACTGTTGCGCCACGTCATCCTCATTAGCAGTCAAGGCCACGTCAGCATCAAAGAAAAAAAAACGCGTTTTCCCATCTCTTCTCAAGTGAAACCCGATCCTCTCTTTCTCGTGTTCAACTTCCGCCTCCACAAAACCATCGGAGCACCCTTGCTCCGCCACCACCAGGCCTGGGACCCCACCGTCCATCCCCACAGAACCGCCGCTCCACCCGGGTCACGCGCCACCAACGCCAGCCCCCCAAGACGCCTTGTCCGCCGGAATTTCCATTTACGCCCAAATCCGATCAACCCAAAAATTCCGTCGCCACGGCAAACACCAGATGACCGGACCACCTCCCGTCGACTCGCCGTGCCACCCAGCGTCGCCCCCCACCGGTCCGCGACTCCAACTCCGACCCCATCCACCGGAAATTCGCCAAATCCACTTCTAGCTTCAAACCATAACCGGAAAATCGACCCTTACGTTCACCTCTCGATTTCTCTCACCTCCGACCACCGTTGGACTTGAGACTACAGCCAAATCGAAGGTCTACTCCTCCTCTTCGAAAGCCCCATGGTCCCGTCACCCTAAATTGACCACAACCCTTCAATTTTTGACAAGAACGAAAATGGGTTTTGCTGGTTTTGGTGAAATTCCGGCCACCACAGGTCGCGAAACCACGCCAACTTTTCTCAGTAGGTAGAGCCCGCCCCGATCTACACCTTTGCTTCAGGTTGCCTCCACAAATTCTCGCTGGATTGGAAGATATAAATTAATTTAGTTTCGAGGACTTTTTTGCAAAAATAGATGAACATGGCTGATTTGGGAATTAGGGATTTGGGGTTGGGCTCTATATATAGAGAGGAAAAAGTAGGGAAAATATTATTTAATTCCGACGACGTGACTAACGATATTTTCTCTTGTACCTATCGCGTTTTCAAACGTCGTTTCGCTGCTGCGCTCACATACGAACCCCATTCGAGACGCGACTGGACGGCATAGTATATTTTGACGATACGGTCCTAATGAAACTTGTTTCGTCGAATTACGTGTCCGTTTGCTCAAACAGCGTTTGTACACGTCCAAATAGTCGCTTTATTTTACATTTTATTTTTCCATGCTCACAGAATAACCCCGATTGACGCGCCGTCTGAAAATCTAGCAATAATTTACTGTCACGGTCCCAACAAAATTTATTTCGTCGAAAACAGAGGTCGTTTGAAAAATGTCCCTTTTGAACTGGCCAATTTTGAATAAAATAACCCAATTTTAAAATACTTCAATATAATAATATTAAAATATTGCGATTGGTCATACCCGACCAGAATTTGATGTATTATCAAGGAAAAATATCCCGGGTTGAATTCCAAGCCAAATCGATATTTAAAATATTTAAAAACCGTTATTTTATATAACTGCAGCGCTATATATATAAAGGAAATCCTGGCGCTGTTTTTCTGAGAATTTGATTTGGCCATAAAACAAAATCTACACGACGGAAACTGGATTTTTCTCTGCCATTGGAAAGATATCGTCAAACCGGTCCCGACGTTTCTTGTTTCGAGGAAATCCGACTTATTTTGACCCCGGTACGGCCCCTTGAAGTTAAAAATGCCAAAACGCGAACTACCGCGCCGCTGCAGCTCGTTATTTAATTAAATTAAAATCATATATATTTTCGTCGTCGTTTCAAATCGAAATCGTCGATATATTTTCAATACAGACCATATCGGCCCTCTATATCTAGCCGATACACATTATACTTCAAATTCAACATTTTCCAATATTCTGGAAATTAAATTATTATTTTATTTATTAATTTAAATAATAAATTCAAAATATAATCGTTAAATTCAATTATTTAAATTCAAAACCATATTTTAAATAATTAAAATATTTAAAATAATCCAAATAAATATGCAGAAAATACGGGTCGTTACATTCCTTCCCCCTTCAAATAATTTCGTCCTCGAAATTGCTAAGTAGAAGAAATGTCTACCATTATCTTTTCAAAAATGTTTAATCTAAAAACTCGAATCGATTTTTAAACTGACCCAAATGGCTTTTAAATCCAATTTAATCCAAATAAAATAATTTCCCAAAAATTTCCAAAATTTTCTAACTCCTTAAATTCTGGAAAATTTTCGGCAGAGTCTCCCCTGCACGGAGGACCATCTGCGATATCGCAGGATCAAGAAATATCTATACATCGACTCTCAATGTCGGAAAAATCCAAAATTCAAACTCAAAACCCCAAAGAAAAACCAAAAATCCATATTTGCGTAGGCGTACCTTTTGGCGAGCGTTATTATACGATAAGCGATATATTTTATTCGAGCCTGCTAAATTATTTCGCAGCTCTATTCAACTGGATCCAATTAACTCCAGACTTTTCTCTCTTGGATGGATTTCCAAGCTAAATTGGCACTTCTACCTGTTCTCAACTCAAACAGATCCATTAGTTTCCCAAACAAATGTCAAATGGGTCTCAACATCCATACCATCCATATCGACTCACTATACCCACAATTCAATCCATACGGAATTAATTATTTATAATCACTTCGTTTATCTCTTTAATTGTCTATTCGGATTTATTAGACTAGGATCGATTTATTCAACTTGTTTATTTCATCTTGACTTTAACCAAATTGATTCATGTTCGGGTTCATATCCAAACAACCAACAGCACAATCTCAACATATCACACAAATCAACAAATCCAATTGATTGCCCATACTATAATAACCTTTATTTTTATTTTATTATAGAATAAATTGGGCAAAAATATTTCAAAAATAATTTTATACCAAAATACAAATACGCGCTCTCGTACACACACCCAACTCAATCTAGGGTACTGCTGACCTCATCTCTATTGAGTCACACCACAGAGCCAAGGTTATCTCTAAACCAATAGCTCTGATACCAACTGTAACGACCCGAGGAAAAGATCGACTCTCGAGTCTTCGACAACGATACATAAACTCGTATCACTTGCCAAAAACCCAAGTATCGAACCCCCAGATTGTCATGAGAAAGAATTTAGAGGGTGAGAAAAGAAAGAAAGAAATGTTAGAATAGAAGAAAGAAGAAGAACACATCAGAATCTCACAGCGGAACGAATAAAATATAATATAACAAATCTTTTATACAAAACTGTATATACATACCAATCATTAGAGTTCAACAGATATCAATCACAGCGGAAAACAAACTTTATATAACTAGCGGTGAAGCCTCCTGCTCCTAGCTCCTGAAAACTCCAAGCGAAACCTAACCTGGAACATACTCGGTCTGACCCGAGCACATTTGATTTAAAACAAAATACACCGGGTCAGACTAGAATACTATCAGTGATAAATTCACATAACACACACTTGTTTAACTTTGGAAATCCTTTTCGAAACAAAAGGATAATAGTAAGACCAGTCCACACATAAACACAGATGGTTTTTACTTTACTATAACCCAAATCACTTTTGAAATCAATATCTTTCTCTGATATTATCATAATGTCTAAATACAAATAAATATCAATCTAGAGGAACGCTTGCATCTCACGCTCCCCATATATAGTATACAATCGAAAACCGCGGGCGCTTATTGGATATTGGATTCCAACTTGACAAGGTATGGGTCCACCTTCCGATCGTGTATCTCTAGAGGCGAATACACGGGGTTCAACAAGAACGTCTTGCAACCCGGCCCTCACATGACCGACCACTCATTTCACTTGAGTGTATCGAATGTATATCACCGACGGTTGGGATCAGCAACCGTCTGCCCGAAAAGGGACAGCATCGAAACATAGATTAAAGAAGCAAAAGGAATTTCTCTAGATAGGTGATCATACATCCTAATGGGAGCGACCCACATAGCCATGCTGCTTGCCCGATTTTTGTCATTTCCCGGTGGATGAGCCTCGAGGCTAGAATCTCTTTTCAACATCTGGCCACCATTCACTTTGAATGCCACATCGTCAGATCCGGCAGAACACACTTGATTGACGTCCACAAAAATACTCTAGTCATCTGGCTAGAGAATAACCATTTCTCCGCCATCATCTATCGTACGTTTGGAGAAATCAACTCATGTAATTCCTTTTGGAAATACTCTGTCAGACATTCCTCCATAGAAGTCATCCAGGAACAGGATGAACCGAAGGTACCCTCCTACTGCATCTCATATAGGAATCACCCCATGGACCAGTAGCGAGTAGTCCTTGCAACCCGTAGATTCCAACCACGACAGAATCCCATTTTATCTCTGGTTGCAACATCAGAGATTTTTAGTGATTCCTCCGTTTATGAAAATCTACGGTCTTCGATGCTCCATCTCGATCATCTTCTGATCTCTTCACGTATTTGTTGGTCGGAATGGTTTTCGAATTAAATTCGATCCCGGTCTTTCCGAACCAACAACCGTATTGGTCAGGTCTGATAGTCGGTGTTTTAACTATCAGATTAAAATAGTGTGAATGAAATGAGTTTGCTGATACAACCCTTGACACAACTAGACCTCTTTAAAATATATGTATATACTTAATGATATAGACCAAATTCCCTTTTATTAACTCTTAATGATTTGCTCTGACCGATTAACTCTAACTTGACTAACTCGATTTATTTAACTTGCCTAACTTAACTTGATTACTCTTATCGATTAACTAATACTCGACTTAACTACATTCTCTTGACTCTAGATCGTAGAGATCACAATGGTTACGCCTGATTCCCTCAGGAAATATCCGACTGCCGTAGGCTATCTGCAGCCCTGCGAATTACGCTAGTAGTCGTACGTAATGGAAACTCTTCTTGATTAACTATAATTGACCAACTCTAACTCAAACATTATACTCGATCAACTTTGATTGACTAACAAGTGTTGACTATAATTTGGAAAACAACATTCTTATTTCTTTTGAAACTCAAATCGTAATATTATTAAATTTCCACAACCTTGCATCAGAGTTTGATATCACTCGCATAGGATAAAACTAATCTCAACACTTCACCCGTTCCCAACTAATACTATTCTTTGATAATAGGGAAGTCAACCAAGTTGGGGTATTTTAGTTACCTCTCAGACCTTAGTCGACAACCTTCTCACCTCAGAATAATATTAGTTTAACCACTAACATAACAACCACATTTCCCCTTTTTGATTTCCTTCTTGGATTTCAATCTGGTGTTCAAAACCCTCCTTTTAATTTGAAATCCTCGTTAAGGTCTTTACTTTAATTTCTTGATTTAAGTAAACATTCCTTAAAACACCACTTATATTCAAGTATCCTTCCGCTTTGAACTCTTGGATTTATAACATAAATCCCTCGACAAATGATTTGATTCCATCTACTTGGACACTCTATAATAATCCTTTATCGCCTCTTTGGCTAAACCTTATCGTCAGTTAATCACTTGCTAATTGGATTCTTGTTTATCAAAGCTTGTTGAAACTTGGATTTACAAATCTCTTTAATAGATTTCTTACTTGGCATTAAATTGAATTCACTCTTTTAAATCATTTCAAATTAAAGAATAATTTGCTTCCACATCTACTATATTAAATATAGTCAACTTTATTCTTAACCATAATAGCACTATTATCATGTTTACCCGCTTAATCAAAATAGTTAAGGTTATTAACAATAACCAATTCAGTTATCCCTTTAGATTACCGTTAATCGGAGATTAACCAATACCCAACCCTATTCGTTAAACTTTAACGAATATTTAAGCCAATATTTAATCCCTTTGTCCATTATACTCGAAACGGTGGATTTACCAACCATACACATAAGTTAACTATTAACTGAATTCCAACTGTCATTTCCCCTTTCTTAAATTAATTAATTAACTTAATTAGTTAAAGTCACCTTTTAATTGTTTGAAACTAATTATTTCCCTTTTTACCCATTCATGGAAAATCCTTGATTTTTGCTTCTCAACTTAGATAAATCATTTTACTAAATTTTCTTAATAACTTGATTTAGTCTATCTAATTTAAATTCCCAATTTAAATACTCGTATACAATAATTAAATAACTTTAATTCGATTATAAATAATTTATAACCTTGAAACCCCGTCAATTTCTCTGACGGTAGAACAACGTTAAAACCCTACGGTTGGACCCTTGCTGCCCATTTACTTAGTCAACACAAACAATTGATCTTAACCACAACAACGATGGTTGTATATTCAACTATCAACATTTGAACCGGTTTTGATGTCAGTCAATGTGAACAATTCATATATGTGCACAAAAATCAGAACTATGGTTAATTTGAGGAATCCGGTTAGATCCCTCCAAACTGTCCTTCTCTGCATCACAGATGTCAGTTAATAACAATATATGAGTTAAACAAATAATCAACTGGAACCAATCAGACAACAACAAACAATTTGCATCCATCGCATCCAATCAACCAATTTAAACAGTAAACTGTAAAATATAATTTACTGTGAATGTACCACATCACAGTATTCCAGAAGGTGTGAGAATTAACTCACCAGAGTTTGTTCTGGTCGACGGTTGACGCGTTTGTCGCTTTTAATTTGGGACGACCGTCCAAAATTAGCTGAATTTTCAACGGTGTCGGATTGACTTCTAGTCAGTGCCATCGGATAGGTCTCGCCCTTGCGATCCCAACGCATCTTGTTTCGTTAAATTTCGTTAACGTATGCAAAAGTTACGGGGTTTTAACGCTTGTAAAGATTAACGAGAAATTAACTAAATTAATTAAACTATCTAATTACCTTAATTAACTGTTGCGCCACGTCATCCTCATTAGCAGTCAAGGCCACGTCAGCATCAAAGAAAAAAAAAACGCGTTTTCCCATCTCTTCTCAAGTGAAACCCGATCCTCTCTTTCTCGTGTTCAACTTCCGCCTCCACAAAACCATCGGAGCACCCTTGCTCCGCCACCACCAGGCCTGGGACCCCACCGTCCATCCCCACAGAACCGCCGCTCCACCCGGGTCACGCGCCACCAACGCCAGCCCCCCAAGACGCCTTGTCCGCCGGAATTTCCATTTACGCCCAAATCCGATCAACCCAAAAATTCCGTCGCCACGGCAAACACCAGATGACCGGACCACCTCCCGTCGACTCGCCGTGCCACCCAGCGTCGCCCCCCACTGGTCCGCGACTCCAACTCTGACCCCATCCACCGGAAATTCGCCAAATCCACTTCTAGCTTCAAACCATAACCGGAAAATCGACCCTTACGTTCACCTCTCGATTTCTCTCACCTCCGACCACCGTTGGACTTGAGACTACAGCCAAATCGAAGGTCTACTCCTCCTCTTCGAAAGCCCCATGGTCCCGTCACCCTAAATTGACCACAACCCTTCAATTTCTGACAAGAACGAAAATGGGTTTTGCTGGTTTTGGTGAAATTCCGGCCACCACAGGTCGCGAAACCACGCCAACTTTTCTCAGTAGGTAGAGCCCGCCCCGATCTACACTTTTGCTTCAGGTTGCCTCCACAAATTCTCGTTGGATTGGAAGATATAAATTAATTTAGTTTCGAGGACTTTTTTGCAAAAATAGATGAACATGGCTGATTTGGGAATTAGGGATTTGGGGTTGGGCTCTATATATAGAGAGGAAAAAGTAGGGAAAATATTATTTAATTCCGACGACGTGACTAACGATATTTTCTCTTGTACCTATCGCGTTTTCAAACGTCGTTTATTCGCTGCTGCGCTCACATACGAACCCCATTCGAGACGCGACTGGACGGCATAGTATATTTTGACGATACGGTCCTAATGAAACTTGTTTCGTCGAATTACGTGTCCGTTTGCTCAAACAGCGTTTGTACACGTCCAAATAGTCGCTTTATTTTACATTTTATTTTGCCACGCTCACAGAATAACCCCGATTGACGCGCCGTCTGAAAATCTAGCGATAATTTACTGTCACGGTCCCAACAAAATTTATTTCGTCGAAAACAGAGGTCGTTTGAAAAATGTCCCTTTTGAACTGGCCAATTTTGAATAAAATAACCCAATTTTAAAATACTTCAATACAATAATATTAAAATATTGCGATTGGTCATACCCGACCAGAATTTGATGTATTATCAAGGAAAAATATCCCGGGTTTAATTCTAAGCCAAATCGATATTTAAAATATTTAAAAACCGTTATTTTATATAACTGCAGCGCTATATATATAAAGGAAATCCTGGCGCTGTTTTTCTGAGAATTTGATTTGGCCATAAAACAAAATCTACACGACCGAAACTGGATTTTTCTCTGCCATTGGAAAGATATCGTCAAACCGGTCCCGACGTTTCTTGTTTTGAGGAAATCCGACTTATTTTGACCCCGGTACGGCCCCTTGAAGTTAAAAATGCCAAAACGCGAACTACCGCGCCGCTGCAGCTCGTTATTTAATTAAATTAAAATCATATATATTTTCGTCGTCGTTTCGAATCGAAATCGTCGATATATTTTCAATACAGACCATATCGGCCCTCTATATCTAGCCGATACACGTTATACTTCAAATTCAACATTTTCCAATATTCTGGAAATTAAATTATTATTTTATTTATTAATTTAAATAATAAATTCAAAATATAATCGTTAAATTCGATTATTTAAATTCAAAACCATATTTTAAATAATTAAAATATTTAAAATAATCCAAATAAATATGCAGAAAATACGGGTCGTTACAATTTGCTTCTTTAATCTATCAATGTTGTCCCATATATATATACGGGAACAGTTGCTGATCCCAACCGTTGGTGATATTCATTCGATACACTCAAGCGAAATGAGTGGTCGGTCATGTGTGGCTGAGTTGCAAGATGTTCTTGTTGAACTCCAGTGTATCGTTCCTAGAGTACACTGATCGGAAGGTGGTTCCATACCTTGTCATAGTTGGAAATCCATTACCCAATACGTGCTTACGGTTTTGATTGTATATTGTATATGTGGAACGTGAGATGCAAGCGTTCCACTAGATTGTTATCTACTTGACTTAGACATTATTATAATATCAAAAGAGTTTTGATATAAAGATAAATCAAGTGTTTGGATTCTCATAAGGGAAAAACCCGTTCCGTGTTATACGGCGTGGTCTTATGAGATATCATTTAGTTTTCTGAAACTGTTTTAAACTGTTTACTCATACCAGTCCCATGACTGACCCGGAGTTTACTTTGTTGTTTTCCGTAAACTCTTGGGTGCCTAAATTTGTACGGGCAGTCAAGTAGTCGGGAATTTACAGATATACTGGAAGAGCTTGAAGCAGGAGGCTTCAGGATCATAAAGCTATAGTTATTTCTGCTGTGTTGTAAGTGATGTACTTTGATATTAACGTATATTCAAGTACAGATGTATATTTCAAGTTATGTTATATATATATTATATGTTATTCGTTCCGCTGTGAGATTCGTGTTACTCTGATGTTGTCTTCTTCTTCTTCTTCTTCTTCTTCTTCTATTCTAAGTTTCTATCTTATCTATCCTCACCCTCTAACTTCTTTCTATTAATGGTTCGAATTTCCGTGATATTTGGGGTTGGACTTGTGTTTTTGGTCAGCTCAAATTCTACCGGATTTTCGGGTCACTACAGGTTCCATCGTATTGATTCATTTGGGGCATATTAAATCTCCTGGGAAACTCCACTTGCAAAATGTCGTCATGAAAGGTGTATGGCTTCGGTCGACTCCCCAATCTTTAATCCTATGCCCACGACTATCATTCATAATCTGCTCTACCATAGCGGCTAGATTTGGCGGAACAACCGTGTCTGGGTCGACCCCTTCAGCAGATGGACTTCTTATAGCCCGTTCGTCAGGAAATGTCATCCGGGCATTTATCCTTCTCCTCCGGTTTTCTCGGTCTATCACAATATTCCGGGGAGGATGTACATGGGCCCGATCTCTTCGAGCAACATTTCGATTTACAGGAGGGGATGCCTCCCGATTGTGCGGGGCTATAGGATCGACAATTTCAAACTCGGCCTGATCAACATGCTCTTGTTCACGCTCATCCGGTGGATCTTGATGTCCCTCAATGCGTAGTTGCCAGACATTTTCATCTCTTTCTAACAGACATCGAGGTTGACGTGGGTGTCTGCCCTCCACCGATGAGGAGGAACTTTCTGAAACTTGATCCAACTGAGGAGGAGGGAGTCGATGGCCCTGGGCCTCCTGAGCTTGATTTTTGAATTCCTCCCATTGCCTCACTATGAGGGTCATGTCCTCACGCATAGTGGCGTTCTCTTGAGAATTGTCTCTTAGTGCATCAGTGGTTTCATTAAGCTGATCTACCACAGCCATAAACTCGTCTTGGGTGGAGAAGGCAGAAGACGGAGCTAAGTCCCTTCCGGGGAGTAATGCAGGCTGATCCGGAGTAGCTACAGCGATGGTCGACCCGCCAGCCGCTTCCGTAGATGTTCCTATCTACGGTTTTTTTCCGGTATTGTGAGCTGTTTTTCCAGACAATGCCAAATCAATGCAGTAATAAAAATGAGATTTTCGTCTTGGACTTGATGATCCAAAAGTAGAGGAAAAACCTGGATTGATATGAGAAAGTCATGCTTCTCAGTGAAAGCACCAAAATGTTGACATCAAAAATTGGTTTAACACCCAAAAAGAAGAGTTTTGTAGAGAATAAGTGAAGATTAACAATTATAAACAATACGAAAAAAATGAGAAGGGATCACACACAAATTTATAGTGGTTCGGCGTTAATGAGCCTACATCCACTTTATAATCTTTATATACGATTTCAACTACCAATTAGAATGATTACAATGATTCTCTCCTTTTTTCTTACGTCCTCTAATTCTGAACTAGAACAGAAGTATTTATAGTTGATATGATACTTGGCCATTATCAACACGTGTCATTAGATCCAGAAGAATAGTTGCAGCTGAATGAATCAGTATCCGCTGAAGAATTGGTATCCCATCCCAAATATCTTGGTGTGGATTGGTATGCGATTTTTCTGCCTTGGGTAATTTGAATGAAAAAGATCTGGAACGAGCTATTCTTTAAGCTAGCTTTTCGGACTCCTGGTGTACACATCATAGTTGGTCTGGCTTGGTCATCTCGGGTTCCTGTTGGGCCGCGCCCAATGGATGAAGCGAACTGGAATGTTGGGCTTCACTGATATATTCAGTTCAAGTGCCTTGGATATGAATCTACCACGTTATCATGCCTTGATGGGCAGTCCGAAAGGCCCATCAACAATTATTATAAGTTAATACAACCTAACTAGTAAAGAGGTAATCAACTAGTTTAATTACTTTTGTTAACTACTAGGTCCAATCCTTTTCTCTTGATCTTCAATAATACTGCTTCACCGTTGATTCTGATTCAAATGATACCCAACATCAACCCTTATTGATACCTGCAGCAACTGATATAAGTTCAAACATTTAACTAAACTATGAACCCTTAGTTAAAATTTAATTATCTTAATTAATTTACCTTTAATAACGTGAACTTCGATGCTCCCTCATTGACCAAAACAACAACTCACCCGGTTACGTCCTCCTCTCACCACACAGATGAACTCCCACCTCTCCTGCTCACGCCATGCTCCAGACCCAAGTCAACGAGCCTACACAGTCTAAGTCACATGCAATCCTCTTCATCATCACGAACCCCACCTTAACTTCTTCTCTTAACATCACCTTAGTTTGCTTCGCCCTTCATGCCATCATAGACCGACGACATCTCCCACTCCCCTTCGACTTAACTACTGCTCTTCGACTTAACCTTGTAAACCGCGGCCTACAACTACACTCACGCTCAATGCTTCTTCTCCCTCATGCATCTGTTACGTGCGTCACATCCCCATCGCCCTTCATGCCAAATACTGCCACGTCAGCCGCTGTCTTTCGTTGGCAAACAACCCAAACCCATGGTTTGCTTCCCGACCCATTTCTGGCCACCACCGCTGTTCAGATCTGATCGCGTCCGTTCATCGAAGAGCTCACATCGAGCTGAAACCATTTGCAAAAGGAGTTTTATTGGATAGAGGCTTGGACCAGAAGATTATGGAGAAGAGGATCTCGTGAATGCTTGTCGTTGGTTGAGTTTGGAATGAAATGGAGAAACGAGGTATGTGGAACCAGTAGAAGGTGCCAATTTATAAGGAAAAAGAAATGTGGTTGCCACGGAAGGAACAGTAGAAATGATTTTATTATATTATTGTTACCATTTTATATAAAGTCACATGCTTTCTGATCGAAATAAAGAAACACAGTTAGCAAAAGTTGTATGCAGGGTACCGGTAACATGGGATTTCGCAAGTTTTGGACAGTAGAATGAGACATATCTTTTACTTTACTTTTATTATTCATATTTACGGAAGCTTTTTGATTGGTCAACGTAACTAGTTGCAGAAATCACATGGTGAAGATTTTCGAAAGTGTAGATACATATGGCTAGATGTCTAATATGTCAGATTTCATATGTATATCTTTTTATATTTAGACGGTAAGGTGTTTTCGTGTCCATGCATTCCAACAAAGAAAGAAAAGAAATCTACAGTGAATACTAAGTTGTCCCACTGATTGATTGGATCCCATTTATTTATTTAGATACGTCGGGATTACCAACTGATAAAAGATTTGGTAAGATTTTTATATCCTTCATATGTTATACGTGATTTGATGTACATGCAGGTTGCGAGATTTAATAAGATATTCCAATATCCATTTGGATTCGTAAGAAGTTAAAAATATTACATGGTACCGGACCCTAATAAAAATACCATGACTGACATTTCTAATTTTAATCGTTATTTTGTTTATTTTGGAACTGGTTTCAAGATTTAACTCGACCGCAGGGACAATGCATAAAATTATAATCAATGTTTTATAATAATTAAAATGAAATTATTTCAAACTGTTAATTTATGCGTGTACACCACGCACGATCACTAAATAACTCCGAATAAATATTTAAATTAATAAAATAATCTAATTATCTAACTACAGAATATACGGGACGTTACAGCTTGAGTTTTCTTGTCCGCTTGAGTTGAAAATATAGGGTAGCCCCTATTTTCCATTAGGCTTGTGTATGAAATGTCTGCTGTGGAGATGGGTTTTCAATCTATTTTGATGTGAGAAGACGCTACAAACTAGGATAGCTAAAGATAAAATTTGGGGTAGACAAAGGAATGTGGCGTACGATTTACTTAAGCCTGGAGTATTTTAGGTCTGTAAATATACAGATTCTTTGGTTGATGGCTCAACAAAATATAGGAGTGCGTTGTATTATTTTGGTGAAGTAGGCTATTGAACGTATTATAATTTGCTTATAAATTAAGGTTTATTATTTTATTTTATTTTTAATACGGTTAATATATACCGCTATGTACCATTGATCGTTAAACGCGCACCGCTACATCCAAACTTTAGACGCAACAAAATTGGACACACCGCTATGTCTGGACATTATGGTCCCAATGAAATTAATTTCATTGGAAACCGACTTCGTTTGCACAACGACACTAGTTTAATTTCAATTTATTCATTGGTTCATCCTTAAATTACAGACACAGATAAAACAACTCTGATTGGATCCAAACTGGAAATCCAGCAATAATTAATTATACATATTCCAATAAAATTGGTTTCGTCGAAAATGGAGATCATTTGGAAAATAAATCATTTCTGAGGCATATATAATATCAATATAGTATATTTAAATCCAGATAATTATAAAAATAAATAATAATAAACTATTATTATCTCATCCCTCCAAATAAAATATCAGACAGCTTCAAAATCAACCAATATGTATTTTAGACTCAATATATGTAATTTCGGGCTAAACGATCTTCAAATAATATAAAAATTCTTTTATATTTTATTAAGTAAACGTTATCGTTTATTAAAGAATTCCATAACGACTGTTTGAAAATTTGAATTGGACATAACTGACAATCTATAATATGAAATCTCTATTTTTTTCTTCCATTATAAAAATATAATAAAATCGGTTCCAACGTTTCTTGTTTCACAGAATTCCATCTTAAATTGGATTATGTATATTCAGTTGTATTTCAAAACGAAGTTTACGAACTACCGCGACGTTACAAGCTCGTTTATAATTTAAATATAAATTTAGCGTTCAAACTTTGTTATATAAATGAATTATATATTATAAATCCATTTAAAATTCCAAATCAATATTTAAAATAATAAAATAAATTAAATATCTAACTATCGAAAATACGGGACATTACAAGGTCATTCAGATAGGTACCCAAAAGCAATCTATAGTTTTCTTTGAATCCCAAATCAAACTAGCGTAGCCTCATTAATGGAAATAGGGATGATAAGCTCTACCTGGTGCAAAACTCAAAGCCTTCCCAGGTTCGCTTTTCTAGGTCCTTTCAGTGAATCAATACCAGGACACCTCGAAGGACTCTAGAGATGCTTGGGCTCTGCCAGTCTCCCAATTGGCTTTCTCATACACCACCCCTCTAACCTTCGTTATTAATCTCGTTTGCCCAACACTGGCATCGTCACTTTCTAGTCATACTAATGGGCCATCCAAGATTTGCCGTGCAGAAACCGTCTTTGAATAGGTCCCTAATCTTAAGACATGGATGGTGCTAACAATTATGGAAGAAACGACAAACGATAGTGGAGGCAGTGAGGATAACGCTAAAGCCAATGAAATCAAAAGATGGTAGGGAAAATTTTAAATTTTGGAGACCACTATTACCAGAGAAGAAGTCCATTAAATAGTCAATTTATTTTGATGGAAAAGAAGTCATCACACTCAAGCATAAAAGGAAAATACCTACTAGTGAAATATAAAGATGATCCTTGACATTAAGGAACTGATCTCATAGCCAAATCAAAGTTCCACATGCTTCCAAGGTTTGAAATAGGAATGTGACTACACCCCTAGCTCCAAAACTATGGATGAGTCATGGGACTATCCAAAGACTAGTGTAACCATCCAAGCATTAGTCGAAACTAAGCAGCTGGATAATCATTTCCCAAAAACATGAACAGACCTGTAAAGAAGACAACCAAGATGATGTGCAACATTAAGAAGACGCTGCAAATCCAAATTGTCCCTATGTAAACCACCAAAAAGAGTAATAAGGGAATAACTTAGGTTGTAGAAAAAGGCTGGAAAAGAAGCAATCATGATAAAGCTATCAAGCAAGAAAAGTACTAAGTTATGAAAATACGAGAAGCAATGCAAAACAGACTAGAGACAATTAAACAAATTTCCTAGAGTATCTAATCTTCCTACAAATATAAGAACTTTTGTAGTTGTAAAGATTAACTTTCCCAACTTGTGCAAGCATGCTGAAACTCAATAAAAATCTTTAAATGTACCGGAATGCGATACATGAACATGTCATGTAAAGACGATGTTATGTGATTTAACAGACTGCCACATGGACGATCAAGTCGCATGCACAAGTTGTGACACCCCACGTCCATTAATGTCACTCACTAAGGGAATGCATTAAGTTTCGTGGAGCGTTTTAGGTAAGCAGACATGGAATATTACAAGATAAATATAAAATTTTGCATCAGAATAAAACAACTTTATTAATCATAAGACATCGTGGTCCAAAACATCATTTGTCTAAAATATAAAATCCTATTACAACATAAATACCACTGTCTTGTACTTTAGAAATATCAGAGTACATAAAAGAAATAAAATTCCCCAAGAACAAAATATAGCCATGCAACAAGGATAGGAGCTTGAGCCATACATATCAGCAGCTCCAACAAAATAAGCAGAATCACGGTCAAGCCTGAGTGTTTCCTCCCTGAGAACCTGGGGGGAGGGGGAAATGGAATAAAGAAGGAGAAACAAAAATGGATAGACATAAAGTCTGGCGAGTCTAGTTACTTTTAGCCAGTAAATAAATAAAAGTAACATGATAGGCATATAAAGTGGATAAGAGAGATCACTACATAAATGGCAGGTGTGACAAGATATACAGGATAAGGTTTATATGCTTCTAATGATTACTCTGCACTGTTACTAGTATATCCAGAAAGAGATGATCCCTTCAACTATAAGGTGGTAGACTTAGGTATATGTCCTAATGGATCCTAACTACTACCCTGATCGATCGGCTCCCTAACCCTTGTAGATACCTAGTGCTGGCCTACAGTAGGAGGTATCACTTCCTAAAGTGGCAACCCCTTACCGTAATGATGTGCACAACCATATCTACAGGTATCACGGTCGTCTTATCCCCTTCTGCCCGGCTCATGCATGCACATGGCCCGGTCGGTTTGCACCGCCCACACCGTCCTCCACGTTTGGATCTCTTACACTCAGTCAGTAAGCGTGCCTCTTCTCTGCCTAGTACAGAGTACTTTGTTTGATACCTACTCCGGGTTACTGACTGAAATGGGTCCCACACAATATGATGCAAGTTCTCCCCTTGTCTTGTATCCTTCACTAGGTTTTCACTGACTATGTATACCACTAGGTGTCTTTAATTACATAGCCTTATTTATTTCCACCAGTTATGCTTACCCTAAAGGGTGTTTTTTATTACATAACTCCAATCTTTCTACCGGTTATGCTTACCTATAGGTGTCTTTAATACATAACCCCCAATCTTCCAACCGGTTATGCTTACCTATAGGTGTCTTTAATACATAACCCTATCATTTCTACAATTTATGTTTACCCTAAAAGGTGTCTTTAATTACATAAATTTATTTTTTTTCCACCGGTTATGTATACCACTAAGTGTCCTCATCGGGTTAAGCTTGTGGGCCTATACATACTAATACTACCCACCTACCCAAGATTTACTTAACCCTCCCATTGATCCAAGCATGTTTATTTAATGGTTAAGTTTGTGGGCCTATATATACTAATATTACCTGCCTACCAAAGATTTACTTAACCCTCCCACTGATACAAGCATGTTTATTTAATGGTTAAGTTTGTGGGCCTATATATTGTAACAACCCGTAAAATGCGAGCCAGTTTGAAATTTTTATTTTTGCAATTTTGGCGAATTTTGAATATTTAAAATGAAATATTTTAAATAATATCGACGAGAAATTTATTTTGAATTGAAATTCGACGTATATATTATATACGTCGTCGTTAGAATATATAATAATTATATATAATTATAAAAGGAATTGAAAATGGCGCGGTAGTTCGAAAATTCGATTTCTAATTTCAAATGAATATACAGAATTCAATATAAGTCAGAATTGAACGAAACAAGAAATATTTGAATCTGTATAACTATATCTTTGTAACGAAGTTAACAAACTGAGATTTCATTTTAGAAATGATAAGATATGTCTAGTTTAAAATTAGAAATAGTCGCTGTGGAATTTATATATATTTTTATATATATAAGGCCCTTAAAAATAGCAATTTTGCAAACGACCTCGGATTTCGACAAAACCAGTTTTGTTGGGTCCGTGATGTCAAATTATTGCTAGGTTTTAAATTTCATAATTTTTCGAATCAATATGTGAGCGTGGCGGAAGAAAATGCGTTTGACCAGTTTCTGTTGAATTTAATCGACAGGAAATTGGCCATTTTTCAAACGTTCTCAGAATTCGACGAAACTAGTTTTGTTAGAACCGTATTGTCAATACGAAGCTAGAAAATATTTTTCTGGAATTTTTCTAGTTAGTATGTGACCCCGGTAATTTGAAACGTACGTTTAAAATTCAATATAGTGATTTAAATGTAAATTTAACGGAAACTGATTCAAACAGTCGAATCAGCCTACGATACATATCCCATTGGGTTCAGAATGGGGGTAATACGCTATTGACGACAGGCGGTGGGTCTCGTTTCGAGGTCGAAAACAAAAGTTGCTTTTTGGAGAATAAATAAAATAAAATAAAAATTAATAAAACCCTTACCCCCCTCACTACTTTCTCTCTCTTCCCCTTAAACGGTCAACCCCCCCTCCTTTTCTATATCGTTCAGAACAGATAAAAAAAAAAGAATAAAGGAGAATCGCGACCACCACGACGTCGGAGGACCACCGCGCCCCGACCCTACTTCGCCGCCCCCTCCAGCAAAGCCCCAATCGCCGCGCCCCTCCCTCCCCTCTTCGATTTGACGTTTTCAAACCCTCCCCAGGCCCAATTCAACTGCCGCCGTCCACCTGAGCGCCACCACCTACAGATAGACGCCGACCACCTCTGACGCCAACCCCTCCAGACACTGCCTCCCCTCGCTTCGTTCCAGTGAGTGTTTAAGTTCCTATTTATTTATTTATTTATTTTATTTAACTTTAAAGCTGATTATTTTAAAGTTTAAAAACTGATTATTTTAAAGTTTAAAAACTGTTTTTTTTAAAGTAATAAAAACTGAAAAATGTTTAAAGGTTAAAACTGAATTTTTAAAAGAAATGTAAACTGAATTTTTAAAAGAATTTTAAAAACTGATTTTATTTTTAGATTTTAAATAAGAAAAGATTTAAACTTTAGAATATAAAAATTCGATAAAAATTCGATTTTTATATATTGAACTTTGAACTAAAAATTCGATTTTTATATATTGAACTTTGAAATAAAAATTCGATTTTTATATATTGAACTTTGAAATAAAAATTCGATTTTTTATATATGGAATAGCGAAGTAAAAATTCGATTTTTACATAGGTAGTGAAAGCGGACAACGGAGGTTCAAAAAGGGCGAAGCGACGAAGACTTCTGCAAATGAAGAACCGTGGAGCTAGGATAGCTATAGGTGAGAATTTCTCACCTTTCAATTTCTTTTCTAATTATATATATATATACTAGGATGCAGACGGTGCTTAGTAGCACCCGACACAATCGTCCACAGACCATGGACTTGTTTGTTTGGTTGCATAGATTAGTTGAATTATTTGGTTGAATTGAATTGTTTGGTGAGATGAAATTGATTTGATTGATGTGTGAATGGCGTGGGCCTTCACTAGACCGGGGATAAGGCTAGGCCTTGTCCCGTTTCTAGTATCGTGCCGTTATGCCGCCGAAATTTTCTAAAATATGTTAGAAAAATAAAAATATCATTTTATTGAATAAATGAATTGAATAGAAATTCATAAGTTGGAATAAAATGTTTTATCGTCAAAAATATAATTTTTAACGTGAAGTGAATAAAATAAAATATTCATTTATAAACCGAACGGTTTGTTTATGTACACTTATTTGAAGGACATTGATTGGGTCGATAAATTTTACACATCGCCCAACTGCACAAATAAAATATGCGGTTGATTGTTTGAAACCCCACACGGGTGTTGGGATGAAATTTGAAGTTCACTCATCTTGATTGATTAAATATGTCGATTGATTGATTGACAGGCTGTTATAAGCGTTGAATATCTATATTTGATGCTTATACAGTGTAGTGCACTTTGGTTGATGGTTGATTATTTTCAATGTCATTATATACATGTGTTGTATGAAAATCCATATAATTAACTTTATATGGTAATTGATTGGGCCTCATTCCAATTTGAAAAATAAAGAATATTATAAAATAAAAGTTCATGTGTTGACAGTACTCATTCATTGAGATTGGTCAGGTGTTGAACGAAATATTTTGATAATAACAACTATTTTGAAAAAGAAATATTTGAAATAGAATATTTGAAAATAGAAATTTATGAAGCCGTGTTGATTAGATTGACGCCATTTTGACGTGAACGATATTTATATCGATTTTAAACGATTTCGAAATGAATTGAATTGAAAACGATTTCGAAATGAATTGAATTGAAAACGATTTCGAAATGAATTGAATTGAAAACGAATTCAAATTGAATCGAAAGTGAATTGAAATGAATTCAAATTGAATTGAAATTTGAATTGAATAGAAATGAATTTTAAAACGAATTTATAAAGAAGAATTCAATTTTGATTTGAACTGAAAAGAAAGTTGAAATAGCTTTTGAAACGATTTTAAAACTATTTATATAATTCGTTTTAAATAGAAATCGACGATATATATATATTATATATATTATATATATAATATAATGGCCTGAATAGAACGCGCGGCGCCGCGGTAGTTCGCGAATTTCGACCATTTATTTCAAACGGACATTACGGGAGATCCGACCGTCGGATTCTCCTAAAACCGGAACCGTTGGGTTCGTATCGAAAAGAGCTTTCTAACGAATATTAGAAATTTGAAATCTAACGGTTGGATTTGGAGATACGTCCAAATCAAATTCGAAAAAGGTCGCTGTAAGTGCAGTTCGATGGCCATTGTTGGAAATCGACTGTACGGGTCTTGATAAAATTATTAAAAATAGTAATAATTTGTGTAAAATCATAAGAAATGATTTGTGAAGATTTGGGATGAAAAACTCCATATTTGAAAAGAGAAAAATAGACTTTTATCGAAATGAACTAGTTTGAACTAGAAATATAATTCTATTTATTTTTAAATAAATAAATTGAATTTGAAAAGGGTTTTAAAAAAAAAAAAATAATAATAAGAATTTCCAATGATTGCATTGGAGTGGATTTGAATCGAAATTGTCTTCGGAGTATTTCGATGTTGGAATTCGTGATTATACAGATGTTGTTATGGAAATTTGAAAGATATATATTTATATCGTTATTTCCAATACGACATTTGTTAGTCGTAGAATTCGATATTGAATATAAGCCGATATATTTTCTATTCAGAGCCTTGTATTGAATATCGAATGTGATTTGGGTTTGTCGTGAATGGTGTCTTCACTAACACTGTTCTTGAACCCAGTTGAGAAAAGATTAAATCTTTTTATTTAGATTTAATGAAGTTTACCAATTAAATAATATTTAATTGGAATAGAATCGATATTGATTTTTGGGTTTATCGTGGACAGTGTTTTAAATAACACTCGTTCTTTAACCCGATGATTAATGAATGTGATTCTGGGTTTATCGTGAACCGTGTTTTTAAATGACACTGATTCTTTAACCCAGTCAAAGATTAAAACTAAGTGGAGTTTTAATGAATCTTTAATTAGATTGAAATAATCGAAATGGAGTATCGCCAGTTTTGCTCCAGGCGTTAGTTAAATCATTAATTAGATTTGAACGCGAAATGGTAATTGAATTTACCGATAACACCGTGGTGTTAGATATGAAGTATTACCAGTTTTACTTCATGGGATGAATAGGTTGGGATTGGGAAATTAAAATAAATGAGGCGTATGTTGTGTTTGTGTAACACTTTTATAATATATACGCGAGTTATTCGGAAAGACCGGGTTTATCCTATTCTGAATAACTGATACGACGATAAGTCGAAGATGAAGACGATGGTCGTAGACCGGAGGTCTTCACGTCGTTTGGGTGATAACTGATGATCTTGATTGGGCTGTACACCCAAGAAGATGGAAACAGTTAGTGATCGTCCAGACGTACTTGGAGATCGATGGATATGCGGGGTACTAGGTGCCTCCGGTTTCGTTCAGACCCAGAACGGACTTGTAAATGGACTGTGTGTCTGACATTGGATTTTAGTCCGTGTGATTGATCTCTATTAAATATATATCTGTTTGGCGGCGGAGAATTTATTCTCTTGCTTAACGCCCTTCTCTGAGACGTGCGAGCTCAGGGGTTATATATTGATGGATATCAAACGCATGGAGTGAATTGCCTGTGTGGCATGCCTAAGTGGCAGTTGATCGAGGCTTCTGTTGAAAAGAAAAGTCTTGTGGTTGATGATCGAAGCACGGCCTTTGTGGCGTAGCTTTGTGTAACGTTGATTCGCGAGTATCACACCCGGTATGAATCAAAAACGGGAGACGGACATCAGGGAGGACCTGCGTTTCTTTCTAGTTAGGAGTGGCGTCAGTGCTTGAACTGGCTGACGAGTTTGACTCATGTGGATGTTACTTATTATTACTTGCTGAAAAGCGAGGCGCCTCGTGATATCGGTTTCGGCCGATGCTTCTGGTCGGCTGACGGGCCAGATTTACGCCCCAAAGGGCGGAGAAACGTAGTGTTCAGGCATAATAATCCACATCGGTGGACCGGCCCTGACGATCCAAGGGGCAGTTGCGGCTGTTCCGCAGACATGGGCTAGATTGTCTCGAATCGGTTGAGGATCTTGCCCCTAGCCTCGGTTCATACCATAAATGATAACCCAACTTCCAATACGTGACTTTGCGGTTTTATTTGTAAACCTATATATGGCGACATGATATATGGTACCCATGCCGCCTATGATTGATACTTATGATTTGAAGTTGTTTTATACACTATACACTTATAATAGTATCAAATGATTTGTTTTAAACGTATCAAGCATTCTTTGGCTGTTATAAGGGAAAACCCTATCCCCCGGCTTGCGTTGCATTGTGTGATAGGACCTGGGTCTTATAACAGCTTCATTTTTCTTTATTTAGCATTGCGCTGTTTGTTTTATGCACTGGTATTCTTGGGAGGAAACCCGTTCCGTGTTATACGGCGTGGTCCCTTGATTTACCTAACTTTGAAATAAAGATTAACTGTTTTAGTTCTCACACCAGTCACATGACTGACCTGGAGTTTATTGTTTTAACCTAAACTCTGGGTGCCCCTATTTTCGACACGGGCAGCTAGTAGTTTTGGTTTTGCAGATTTATATTCACAGGATCCTGGTTTACATCTGGAACGATATCCGGAAAGCTTTGTATCCGTATATCTCATTCTAGTTGTGTACTGTATTATTTTCCGCTGCGATGTATTTAAATGTAATTTAAATCTCTAATATTTCTGTGTAATATTCATTTATACTCTGTATATTCTTGTAATCTGATGCATTGTTGTAATATACAATGAAATGTTCTTCTGTATGCGTTCTATTTTGTCGTGTTCTCAACGATAGGGCGTTTCGAACGGTCTGGGTCGGTTTAGCGACTGGTTCGGACCGAGCGAAATTCCTTGCCGTCACAGTTGGTATCAGAGCTTTGGTTTACAAAGCAGAGAACAAGGCACATTAGAACCGTACGAAAGAATTCATCAGATATTGGATTAACAATATCCAATGAGAATGACTCGTTAGAGATGGGATCAGTAGTATCCTAGAACGAGTGTGAAGAGTATATTTTTAAAATTAAAGTCAAATTTGTTTTGAAAATTTAAAATCAATTATTCGTATTTGATTATTTATTTATATTGATGTGGACAATCCAGTATATATAAATTTTGCGTATACGTCTGATCCACGTGTATTTGAAATTTTAATATACTGGATAGATATAGGATTACACTCTAGACACCCGGAGATGTTTCTGATGATTGATCGATCATCATCAGAACTTATGTTCGTGTTTCGAAGGTGGGATTTCTATATATTTCCATTAGACTGGTGTGAGAACCAAAACTAATATAGATAGCTTTATTGTTGTGAATTGGCATCAAAACAAGATTTTTTGTATATGTATCAAAATTATGAATTTGAAACTCTAACTCACTAATTGATTGATGTTTGTGTTGTTTGTTTAGTTGTTTGATAATTTTGAACCATTATGCCTAATTGAATCAAATATTGAATTGTATTGAAAATTGGTCGCATTTGTTTGCATATGCATATATATCATTGAACAGGTCATAGCAAGGAGGCTAGAGCAGAGAATAAAATTTGTTTGCCCGACAAATAGGTACATGTTTACTACATAATTTCCTGTTTTGTTTGGGTGATGATGATTTTGTGAGCCTATTGGCTAACCGCTTGGCTTTTTCTTTTTCTTTTTTGAGATCTGAAGGACCGGGGAAGCTATTTGAAATTCCCCGATGCTCCCATTGCAGGGGAGGTTATGGCGAAATTTTTCGAAAATTTAGGGTGTTAGCCAAATTTTTGAAGTTTTGAAAATTCTCAGAAACTGAAAAGTTGGAGAATGGAAGCCTGATCGAGCGTAGAGTTGATTGATCAAACCACTTTCGACTTTGTTCCTTTTCGGGGACGAAAAATTTTAAGTGGGGGAGATTGTAACAACCCGTAAAATGCGAGCCAGTTTGAAATTTTTATTTTTGCAATTTTGGCGAATTTTGAATATTTAAAATGAAATATTTTAAATAATATCGACGAGAAATTTATTTTGAATTGAAATTCGACGTATATATTATATACGTCGTCGTTAGAATATATAATAATTATATATAATTATAAAAGGAATTGAAAATGGCGCGGTAGTTCGAAAATTCGATTTCTAATTTCAAATGAATATACAGAATTCAATATAAGTCAGAATTGAACGAAACAAGAAATATTTGAATCTGTATAACTATATCTTTGTAACAAAGTTAACAAACTGAGATTTCATTTTAGAAATGATAAGATATGTCCAGTTTAAAATTAGAAATAGTCGCTGTGGAATTTATATATATTTTTATATATATAAGGCCCTTAAAAATAGCAATTTTGCAAACGACCTCGGATTTCGACAAAACCAGTTTTGTTGGGTCCGTGATGTCAAATTATTGCTAGGTTTTAAATTTCATAATTTTTCGAATCAATATGTGAGCGTGGCGGAAGAAAATGCGTTTGACCAGTTTCTGTTGAATTTAATCGACAGGAAATTGGCCATTTTTCAAACGTTCTCAGAATTCGACGAAACTAGTTTTGTTAGAACCGTATTGTCAATACGAAGCTAGAAAATATTTTTCTGGAATTTTTCTAGTTAGTATGTGACCCCGGTAATTTGAAACGTACGTTTAAAATTCAATATAGTGATTTAAATGTAAATTTAACGGAAACTGATTCAAACAGTCGAATCAGCCTACGATACATATCCCATTGGGTTCGGAATGGGGGTAATACGCTATTGACGACAGGCGGTGGGTCTCGTTTCGAGGTCGAAAATAAAAGTTGCTTTTTGGAGAATAAATAAAATAAAATAAAAATTAATAAAACCCTTACCCCCCTCACTACTTTCTCTCTCTTCCCCTTAAACGGTCAACCCCCCCTCCTTTTCTATATCGTTCAGAACAGATAAAAAAAAAAGAATAAAGGAGAATCGCGACCACCACGACGTCGGAGGACCACCGCGCCCCGACCCTACTTCGCCGCCCCCTCCAGCAAAGCCCCAATCGCCGCGCCCCTCCCTCCCCTCTTCGATTTGACGTTTTCAAACCCTCCCCAGGCCCAATTCAACTGCCGCCGTCCACCTGAGCGCCACCACCTACAGATAGACGCCGACCACCTCTGACGCCAACCCCTCCAGACACTGCCTCCCCTCGCTTCGTTCCAGTGAGTGTTTAAGTTCCTATTTATTTATTTATTTTATTTAACTTTAAAACTGATTATTTTAAAGTTTAAAAACTGATTATTTTAAAGTTTAAAAACTGTTTTTTTTTAAGTAATAAAAACTGAAAAATGTTTAAAGGTTAAAACTGAATTTTTAAAAGAAATGTAAACTGAATTTTTAAAAGAATTTTAAAAACTGATTTTATTTTTAGATTTTAAATAAGAAAAGATTTAAACTTTAGAATATAAAAATTCGATAAAAATTCGATTTTTATATATTGAACTTTGAACTAAAAATTCGATTTTTATATATTGAACTTTGAAATAAAAATTCGATTTTTATATATTGAACTTTGAAATAAAAATTCGATTTTTTATATATGGAATAGCGAAGTAAAAATTCGATTTTTACATAGGTAGTGAAAGCGGACAACGGAGGTTCAAAAAGGGCGAAGCGACGAAGACTTCTGCAAATGAAGAACCATGGAGCTAGGATAGCTATAGGTGAGAATTTCTCACCTTTCAATTTCTTTTCTAATTATATATATACTAGGATGCAGACGGTGCTTAGTAGCACCCGACACAATCGTCCACAGACCATGGACTTGTTTGTTTGGTTGCATAGATTAGTTGAATTATTTGGTTGAATTGAATTGTTTGGTGAGATGAAATTGATTTGATTGATGTGTGAATGGCGTGGGCCTTCACTAGACCGGGGATAAGGCTAGGCCTTGTCCCGTTTCTAGTATCGTGTCGTTATGCCACCGAAATTTTCTAAAATATGTTAGAAAAATAAAAATATCATTTTATTGAATAAATGAATTGAATAGAAATTCATAAGTTGGAATAAAATGTTTTATCGTTAAAAATATAATTTTTAACGTGAAGTGAATAAAATAAAATATTCATTTATAAACCGAACGGTTTGTTTATGTACACTTATTTGAAGGACATTGATTGGGTCGATAAATTTTACACATCGCCCAACTGCACAAATAAAATATGCGGTTGATTGTTTGAAACCCCACACGGGTGTTGGGATGAAATTTGAAGTTCACTCATCTTGATTGATTAAATATGTCGATCGATTGATTGACAGGCTGTTATAAGCGTTGAATATCTATATTTGATGCTTATACAGTGTAGTGCACTTTGGTTGATGGTTGATTATTTTCAATGTCATTATATACATGTGTTGTATGAAAATCCATATAATTAACTTTATATGGTAATTGATTGGGCCTCATTCCAATTTGAAAAATAAAGAATATTATAAAATAAAAGTTCATGTGTTGACAGTACTCATTCATTGAGATTGGTCAGGTGTTGAACGAAATATTTTGATAATAACAACTATTTTGAAAAAGAAATATTTGAAATAGAATATTTGAAAATAGAAATTTATGAAGCCGTGTTGATTAGATTGACGCCATTTTGACGTGAACGATATTTATATCGATTTTAAACGATTTCGAAATGAATTGAATTGAAAACGATTTCGAAATGAATTGAATTGAAAACGATTTCGAAATGAATTGAATTGAAAACGAATTCAAATTGAATCGAAAGTGAATTGAAATGAATTCAAATTGAATTGAAATTTGAATTGAATAGAAATGAATTTTAAAACGAATTTATAAAGAAGAATTCAATTTTGATTTGAACTGAAAAGAAAGTTGAAATAGCTTTTGAAACGATTTTAAAACTATTTATATAATTCGTTTTAAATAGAAATCGACGATATATATATTATATATATTATATATATAATATAATGGCCTGAATAGAACGCGCCGCGCCGCGGCAGTTCGCGAATTTCGACCATTTATTTCAAACGGACATTACGGGAGATCCGACCGTCGGATTCTCCTAAAACCGGAACCGTTAGGTTCGTATCGAAAAGAGCTTTCTAACGAATATTAGAAATTTGAAATCTAACGGTTGGATTTGGAGATACGTCCAAATCAAATTCGAAAAAGGTCGCTGTAAGTGCAGTTCGATGGCCATTGTTGGAAATCGACTGTACGGGCCTTGATAAAATTATTAAAAATAGTAATAATTTGTGTAAAATCATAAGAAATGATTTGTGAAGATTTAGGATGAAAAACTCCATATTTGAAAAGAGAAAAATAGACTTTTATCGAAATGAACTAGTTTGAACTAGAAATATAATTCTATTTATTTTTAAATAAATAAATTGAATTTGAAAAGGGTTTAAAAAAAAATAATAATAATAAGAATTTCCAATGATTGCATTGGAGTGGATTTGAATCGAAATTGTCTTCGGAGTATTTCGATGTTGGAATTCGTGATTATACAGATGTTGTTATGGAAATTTGAAAGATATATATTTATATCGTTATTTCCAATACGACATTTGTTAGTCGTAGAATTCGATATTGAATATAAGCCGATATATTTTCTATTCAGAGCCTTGTATTGAATATCGAATGTGATTTGGGTTTGTCGTGAATGGTGTCTTCACTAACACTGTTCTTGAACCCAGTTGAGAAAAGATTAAATCTTTTTATTTAGATTTAATGAAGTTTACCAATTAAATAATATTTAATTGGAATAGAATCGATATTGATTTTTGGGTTTATCGTGGACAGTGTTTTAAATAACACTCGTTCTTTAACCCGATGATTAATGAATGTGATTCTGGGTTTATCGTGAACCGTGTTTTTAAATGACACTGATTCTTTAACCCAGTCAAAGATTAAAACTAAGTGGAGTTTTAATGAATCTTTAATTAGATTGAAATAATCGAAATGGAGTATCACCAGTTTTGCTCCAGGCGTTAGTTAAATCTTTAATTAGATTTGAACGCGAAATGGTAATTGAATTTACCGATAACACCGTTGTGTTAGATATGAAGTATTACCAGTTTTACTTCATGGGATGAATAGGTTGGGATTGGGAAATTAAAATAAATGAGGCGTATGTTGTGTTTGTGTAACACTTTTATAATATATACGCGAGTTATTCGGAAAGACCGGGTTTATCCCATTCTGAATAACTGATACGACGATAAGTCGAAGATGAAGACGATGGTCGAAGACCGGAGGTCTTCACGTCGTTTGGGTGATAACTGATGATCTTGATTGGGCTGTACACCCAAGAAGATGGAAACAGTTAGTGATCGTCCAGACGTACTTGGAGATCGATGGATATGCGGGGTACTAGGTGCCTCCGGTTTCGTTCAGACCCAGAACGGACTTGTAAATGGACTGTGTGTCTGACATTGGATTTTAGTCCGTGTGATTGATCTCTATTAAATATATATCTGTTTGGCGGCGGAGAATTTATTCTCTTACTTAACGCCCTTCTCTGAGACGTGCGAGCTCAGGGGTTATATATTGATGGATATCAAACGCATGGAGTGAATTGCCTGTGTGGCATGCCTAAGTGGCAATTGATCGAGGCTTCTGTTGAAAAGCAAAGTCTTGTGGTTGATGATCGAAGCACGGCCTTTGTGGCGTAGCTTTGTGTAACGTTGATTCGCGAGTATCACACCCGGTATGAATCAAAAACGGGAGACGAACATCAGGGAGGACCTGCGTTTCTTTCTAGTTAGGAGTGGCGTCAGTGCTTGAACTGGCTGACGAGTTTGACTCATGTGGATGTTACTTATTATTACTTGCTGAAAAGCGAGGCGCCTCGTGATATCGGTTTCGGCCGATGCTTCTGGTCGGCTGACGGGCCAGATTTACGCCCCAAAGGGCGGAGAAACGTAGTGTTCAGGCATAATAATCCACATCGGTGGACCGGCCCTGACGATCCAAGGGGCAGTTGCGGCTGTTCCGGAGACATGGGCTAGATTGTCTTGAATCGGTTGAGGATCTTGCCCCTAGCCTCGGTTCATACCATAAATGATAACCCAACTTCCAATACGTGACTTTGCGGTTTTATTTATAAACCTATATATGGCGACATGATATATGGTACCCATGCCGCCTATGATTGATACTTATAATTTGAAGTTGTTTTATACACTATACACTTATAATAGTATCAAATGATTTGTTTTAAACGTATCAAGCATTCTTTGGCTGTTATAAGGGAAAACCCTATCCCCCGGCTTGCGTTGCATTGTGTGATAGGACCTGGGTCTTATAACAGCTTCATTTTTCTTTATTTAGCATTGCGCTGTTTGTTTTATGCACTGGTATTCTTGGGAGGAAACCCGTTCCGTGTTATACGGCGTGGTCCCTTGATTTACCTAACTTTGAAATAAAGATTAACTGTTTTAGTTCTCACACCAGTCACATGACTGACCTGGAGTTTATTGTTTTAACCTAAACTCTGGGTGCCCCTATTTTCGACACGGGCAGCTAGTAGTTTTGGTTTTGCAGATTTATATTCACAGGATCCTGGTTTACAGCTGGAACGATATCCGGAAAGCTTTGTATCCGTATATCTCATTCTAGTTGTGTACTGTATTATTTTCCGCTGCAATGTATTTAAATGTAATTTAAATCTCTAATATTTCTGTGTAATATTCATTTATACTCTGTATATTCTTGTAATCTGATGCATTGTTGTAATATACAATGAAATGTTCTTCTGTATGCGTTTTATTTTGTCGTGTTCTCAACGATAGGGCGTTTCGAACGGTCTGGGTCGGTTTAGCGACTGGTTCGGACCGAGCGAAATTCCTTGCCGTCACATATATACTAATATTACCCACCTACCCAAGATTTACTTAACCCTCCCACTGATCCAATCAATTTTACTTAACCCTAACTTCAGTTCTTATTCATACAATCCCTTATGGATTAGTTTAGGTTAAGTAGTCCAATTTATTACCATGTCCATTTATGCTTTATAATGGGCCAGACCTCCCACGTTAGGCCTACAACCTGTGGATGCTGGATATGCCGGTCGGGTCTGGGCAGTCTTATTCCACAGTTGGGCCTAACCTCATGTCTTAGCCCGATTCATATTTACGTACTTAGACCTCCTACATTAGGTTCAACATTAATGGTTGCTAGATATGCCGGTCGGGTCAGGGCAGACTTCCACCACTAATGCAACCTAACCTCGTGTCATAAGTACAATTACAATTCCTAATTGTAATTACTAAACATTCCATTTTTAATTAATTAACCAATTAATTGATCCTTTCCTTTTATAGTTGTCAATACCAATTTTACCCAATAATTTGAATTACATGTCCAAAAGTGTTCATATTCAAATCATGCCATTTTTAACCTTTTTTCCCCCGTTCCTTAACTAGCGCCCTCACAAGATTGGCAACATGCCTAGGCTAGACAATAGCCTAGTCATAAACAATAATAGGGAAAATAATGGGAATCTAACTAAAATGATCATCTTGGCATAAACATAAACTAGCATGATAATAAGGTGAACATATATACTGGCATGGACATAACATTGTCATCATAATAAGGTGGACATAAAACTGATGAACGGTTGGCAGTCAATTGATTCTAACATAACTATGATGTCACAATAAGCATAGTAAGATCTAAATTAGCAATTTAGATGTCCAATCGATTTAGATCTAACATGATAACACAAGGTGATAAATTAGATCACATAATTCAGATCTAGAGGTAAAAAGTAGATCTAACATGATAACACAAGGTGATAAATTAGATCACATAATTCAGATCTAGAGGTAAAAACATATCTACCATGATAACGCAAGGTGATAAATTAGATCACATAAAATAGATCTAACATGATAATGCAAGGTGATAAATTAGATCACATAAAATAGATCTAACATGATAATGCAAGGTGATAAATTAGACCACATAAAATAGATCTAACATGATAACACAAGGTGATAATCTAGATCTGACTAACAGTTTCAATGTCCACATAAATTAGATCTACTAGTTTAGAAATAGATCTACACGAATCTGCATCATAACATGTCATAGAAGTTATAATTAAGACAAAGATTTAAATCCAATCCTAACCAAATTCAAGGTGACTTATGTTCATGATTTACATAAATGATTAGATCTATCCAATGATATAACTGTCCAAATTAACAAATTTATATTAACCAAGATCCACAATAATAACATAGTAGAATAATCACAATTGAATTAGATCTAGAGAAATAGATCTATCATGACATAGCATAAGATATGATAATAGCATAGATCATGGTTTAAACATGTCCAAATCATAGTACTTCATAATTTTCTTTTATTTATCTAAACCTAAAAGCAACTAGAACTCACCATGATTGGATTGCTAAGATGATAGAAAAGAAGTTGGTGCTGAGTCTATGCTTGAATCTCAGAATTTGATTTGCTTTAGTTGATAGAAGAAGATGAGAGACCCTAGTTCAGTTCAGATTCTGGCAGAGTTTAGCCGCCATTGTTTTTTTGTGAAGAAAACAAAGGAATTAAGGTATATTTATAGCTGCTAGATTACAGAATTCGGATGCCACCTCAGCCCTAGAGTGATTCGGGCCACGGGCCGACACCTAAATGGGTCCGGATGCCCAAAAACATATATGGGCGCACTTTACAGGTGCGCCAGTGTAAAAATACATGGGCGCACTTGTCAAGTGCGCCGGGAATTTCTGCTTTTTCTGCCAAACTTATATCATCCATAATTTCTTCATACGTTATCCGTTTTACGCAAACCAGGTGTTTATCTTGACCAGAATTTCAAGACAAAAGCAATGGCGTAGTCCATTTCCCTTAATTCTGAATATTAAATTAATTATTCTTTAAATTATCCACTTTAATGTTGTTAAAATTTTGGAGTGTTACACAAGTGGTTACATACAGTACACAAAACACATGTAGATTATGCAATCATGATTATTTTAGAAAACTAATCTTCCACTACCAAGATATTTCATAGGCAAGATATTCTGCAAGCACTGCATACATAAAAAATTAGCCTGATTTAGACCATGGAAAAATAAAAATGGAAATCCACCTTAAATAGGGCGTAATAGGCGAGAAACTGAAATAAGCTTGAAATCCATGCTTCAAATTTGTAACTACAAAACAAATGCAGTAAGACCACTGGCATAGATGTTGGCCACTGAGGAACCGCGAGAGGCTAAGTCAGAGTAAACCAAAAAATTAAGCATCTTGGGGATGAGTTCCATCAATGAAGTTCAGCATGCAATGCACAAAATAGGATAGTACACCTCGGACATTTCTCAAAGTTACATAAGCTACAATAGGACCGCGCCCTAAGAGGAGAAAATGTCGTTTCACCATACTTAAATTTGAATAGCCAAAAATTCATTATAGACAACGGTACTCCACATCGAGACCGTTAGGTTTGATTTACTTTAGATTTTGAGCTCGTACGAACAATGCTTGGAATCCAAGTAAAGTAAACAAATAGTTACTATTCAGATTCTGAGTGTCCATGGGGCGTATACAATGTGTTATTTGAGCAAAGAAAGTCTGATACTCTCAAACACCACACGTGGACCATCATGCGTAAATACCTCACTGGAAGTAAAATAAAGTAACTTATACTTTGTCTTTTAAAAACTCTCTCAAAACTATCCAATTATTAATGGGAAAAGGACAATGGAACCATTGTCCAAGACGACATGACAAGCCTTCTTTTGTACCGGTGAAAGCAGGATGAAAGGAAAGTTGTATTGTTGAACTATCAACTATGTCGGGTTTTATACAAATCTCTGCACTGGGATTCAAATTGGTAAAGAGACATCAAAGAAAACTCCTTGAAGTTGAATCAATACTGGTAGCCAAATCAAGGTTGTGTTGTTATTATTATCAAAGACGAGTCGAGAAACTCGAGCAGGAAAATGACGCATCAAAGAAAACTCCTTGAAGTTGAATCAATACAGGTAGCGAAATCTACCCAAAAAATGACGACTCATTCTACAACACATCTTGTTTTCAAAAACATGTAAATGTTAACCGATTTTGAACTGAGAGGAGTCATATATGAGTAGGTTGAGTCAAAGAAACATAGTATAATCTTAGAATCAACTCAAACTCGTCCAACCCAACCTAAATAGTAAAACAAGGCAACTATGCAAGTCTCGACCGAAAATACACTAAGTGCATGGAGCGATACCAATCCATTCCCTATGGATCGGTACCGATCCATGGTACTTAACCATATGGGAATGGGACCTACGCCATTATCATGGAACAATTCTTGGAAACATGTGTGCAAAGTTTCATGTGGATCGGGTGAAGATTAGCACAAGTCATTCAAAGGATTGAAGATAAAGCTTGCACGTTAAAGCGAAAAAGTTTGAAGGAGTATCAAATGAAGCCCATTAAACATCAAATTTGGCATGTAGACCTAAATAGTCCTAAGGAGCTCAAATGTGTAGTCAAAAGTTCGATAGGGGCCACCGGCATGGACCAGTACTAGTCCTTAGCCCATAGACCGAAATTAATCCATCAATACATGTCATATAGGGATGATTTCTTGATGAGGCCTTCTCTGTGTATTTCCGAGCCTGTCTACAAGCCCACTTAGTCCAATAACACCTAAAACTCTATAAATACTCAACCTAATGCTAATAGAAAAGGGGATCCATTCTCTACCTGTTGGAACTCTACAAAATCCATCCTCAACCACTTGTCAACCCTAGGGACACTAGCCTCTATCATCTAAACTAGTTATCGAGATTTAATCCATTTACTGGTAGTATTTATAATTCTTGTTTGGTCTACTTTTCGGGTTGTTGTATTCAACAGTAATCATTGTAATCTGGCAATGGGAAAGTTAATAATAATGATATTCAATGTGGATGTAGGCTTTATCAATGGCTAAATCACAATAAAAATTATATATAATTTTTGTTTCTTACCTTTTTATTTATTTTTAAATGTTCTGTATTGTTTTCCTCGTAAAGGAGTGGTGCTTTCACTAAAATCTTGTGTTAGTGCCATTTTTGGCGTTAACAAACAACAATTTTTTGATGTTACAAATTTCAATGATTATTTTCATTGATTTTTGACTATTTCCAACAATCATCAATGGTTTCAGTTTGTCAGAGTTGTGCACAGAACCATTATAAATGGAAAATTGAACAAAGTCTAATTATTCATTTACTTGTTTTATCTTGTTTGCACATTCTCCTAAGTGTACTTTCTTGAGATCAAGCAGGAAATTTATCCATATCATTTGAATAATTTAGTGAACAGAGATGAATTAACTATTATAAAACTACAAACTCGAACATAAATACACTATTAAATATGTCATTAGAACACATAACCATAGTCCACCAATTGATGGAAAACAATAACAAAATAGTAACAAAACCACTTAGGGGACGTTCTTTTTTGAATCGAAAGAGGCAATTAAAATTGCAAATGAAAGGATTTAGGAAAAGGGTAATTTATGAAAAGAGAACGCGTTCTTTTTTCGAAAGGGGCAATGCTAAAGGGGGAAATTATTATTTTATTGTTTGTTTATATTATTATTTTACTTATGTTAATTATTTTTAAATACAAAATACATAATACGACATATAAAATAAATAAAAAAAATCATATTTCAGAATACAAGATACAAATGCAAAATTAAAAGTACTGAATAACAAAAAATGAAAATAAAAATACAAAACAAACTATATGGTCCTTCCCAACTTCCTCACAAGATAAATAAAAGCCTTCCTAAGCTGCTTGGGTTCATCCAGCAATGCATGCAAAGGATTTTAACCTTTGCTATCGTAATCAACCAAATAATTTGACCTCTCTTCGCTCGTAATCGACATCCTCCAGTTTCGCTGCCATGTACCTATCAAGAATCTCACAGTAGAATGATAATATATAATAATAACACAGACAGTTCTATAAAACTATTAAATAATATACATTTGATCCCATTTTAAAATATATTAGAGTTACACATTTACTAGAGCATACAAATAATGCAGCAGAATAAAATACGATCTTCAGACTCCATCTTCGTCTTTAAGTAGCAAGTGTCTTCGAATAAGTAAAATACTCGGTCTGACTCGACCATAATGAAAAAAAAACTAAACACACGATTCAGGCTTAACATCCTTGTGTAAATCAATAAATCAATACATAGTAACTTAAGAGATGTTACAGGTTATTCCATCTCATAAGGATTCATTTTTAACAAATTTAATTTTCACAACAAAATCGTAATAGTGTCGTATAGCGATAAGTATGACATGGCATAGGAGGCTACATCAAAGGTTTATTTTACACACCACTTGGTCATTATAGGAATCTAAATCATTTATATTTAAATGAAATAAGACTTTATTCTTTCGATTTTCATAATAAAATTTAACAATTTATCCCAACTTTTCCTAAATATTTCGATTTTCTAATCCGCTTCCTTTACAATAATTCGATTATAAATGTCATTCAATCCAATGACATTTTAAACCCCTTTTATTAAAACAATATTCAATTCAATTAACGCTAATCAAATAACACTCATTTTTTAGAAACTTGTTGCTAAATTAAAATTTGAAACTAAATCAAATTCTTTCTTGACTTTTTTTAACATATATTCATATATTCAAAATATGCATCATTAAATTTAAACAATTCTCACCGTTAAAAAAAACTCGAATCAAATTTCCTTTCTTAACGTTCAAACGTTTGTTTACAAAAAGATATATTGTGTAAAACATATATTATTTAACTACGATAATATATTGATTGCGGTCTCTTACATTCCACGCAAGCTTATCCAGCAAATATTTAAAACACAAATCACATAAACAACAAATGTTTAAGATGCAAATCACGTACCTAGTAAACTACATCAGTAAATATATGTATATAGAAAGCCAACATATGAATTTGAACATATAATATATGTTTTAACCCATCAAGTCTACATCAGTTTGTTAGATTTCGTGATACAATATTTACATTTACAAAAGATTTGGAAGATATTATTGATTGTGGTGATACAATATTTCCATTTAGAGAAGATTTGGGAAATATTGTTAATTTGAGTAATATAATATTTCCAACTGTAGAAGGTTTGGAAGATATCAAAATATTTTTTGCCTTCTATGTAAAATTAGACAGGGTAATAAATTACCTACACAAGTGGAAGAATATGAAGAAGTTTTTTTGTGATATCGAAGTTAAGAATTAATTCTCTGATTGGGAGTAAATAAGTTGGAGAATTAATTAGGCGTTAATTTATAACCATAAATCAATTACTTCAACCCAAGTATTAATCCTTATATAAGGATAGGGATTTGGTAAATGTATGTATCATCTCTAAAAGTTGTATTTCTTCTTCTTCTTTTCTATTATCAGTCTTGTAATATTTTCTTATTTAGAAAATTATAAAAATCTCCTCCCCCGAGTTGACGTACACTAACAAGATGTCAGTGGAACCACTATAAATCTCTTGTGTTCTTTTTTTTATTGCTTGATCCGTGATTGTTTTGCTGGTGACTATCTTTTGTTTATTTTTCCTCAACATCAATACGTTCCAATTTGATTTTTTTTCGAAAGGTTGGATTTTATTCCCAAGGCCTTTTAGGGAAAATTTCCCCCAACAATTGGTATCAGAGCTACCAGGTTGATTGAGAAAGGGTGTTAGGCATTATGGCAGGAGATGAGGAGAAATCAGCAATAGTATCAAGGCCATATGTCAAAGGGACACATATGGCAGCAGGATCTCAGTTAGCAATAGAAAGATGGAATGGGGATAAAAACTTCGAGAAGTGGCAATGGAGGATGAAAGCTGTTCTGATGAGGAATAATTTTCATCCTGTGGTGTCTGCTGATGAGGAGTTAACGGATGATATTTCTGACGTGGAATGGAAGGAGATGGAACATTGGGCATTTACTACTTTACAATTAGCACTGGGAGAAAATGTCATTTCAGAGATTAGCGGTGAGACAACTGCTAAGGACATTTAGACCATGCTGGGAAAACTCTATTTAAAGAAGTCACTAACCAAACGTATTATTTTGCTGATGATGTTTTTCACCGTGCGGATGAGAGAGGGTATTTCAGTGAAGGCACATCTAAGCTTCTTCAACGATCTCGTGTTAAAGATGAAGACTATTGACTTGAAAGTGGATGAGAAGCAAATAACAATGATTTTTTTGTGTTCTCTTCCGGAGTGATACACAGGTTTCCCTAATAGTCTTATCTATGTCAGAGATACACTAAACGTAGATGCTGTGAAGGCAAGTTTACTAGGACTTTTGGGATAAGATGAAGGGGTTGAGTGAAAGTAGAGGTGGAAGAAGTACAGAAGCCTTATTAGCTGGTATGGAGAAAGGGGAGAAGAAAATAAAGTCAAGAAATGGAAAGTGCTACATTTGCAAGAAACCAGGCCATTGGAAGAGAGAATTTGTCCGGACTTGAAGAAAAAATTTGAAGCTGGTAATTCATCGGTTGCGATGGAGGAATTTTTGTTTGATGACTTGTTGACAGCGGTAGTATCAGATGTATCAGACTATTCGATGCTAGATACGGGAGCGTCTTTTCATATGACACCTAATAAGAATTATTTCAGTTTTTTAAAAGAAAAAGAGGGAAACTGATTCTTATGTGAAATGATGCTAGTTGTAGAGTCATGGACGAACGTACCATGCAGATTCGCATGTATAACGGGGTAATACGCAGCTTGATAGGTGTCCGTTATGTTCCAGGTCTTTGGAAGTCAACGATATCTCTTGGGCAGTTGACATCTAGAGGATGCAAGGTGGCTATTGATAAGGATAGTCTAAGGGTTTCTAAGTGTAACGACCCTGATTTTGGTCGATTTATTTGAAATATTTATATGATTTTAAATATTGATTTGATAATATAAAAGAATTTTTATATTGAGTTATCGATCAATAATCAATATAGGATTTAATTTTTAATATATATAATTATTGTAATATGAGAATATAAAATAATTAAATTTGAAATTTATAATAGGGTCAAAACGATTTAAATAATTTATATAAATTTTGTTCGGATATATATATATATATATAAATGATAATAATAATTTATTACCCCGAAATTTAATTGTTTTGAATTAAATTTATCAATTTAAATTAATATCATCTCCATATGATCGAACTGGGGTTCAAAACCTGTCCCATTGGGTTCAGAATAGTATTATAATGCTAAAAACGCCGGTTGCGCTCGAATAGGAGTTCAGAAACACTGGATAATTTAAATAGTATCGGTTCAATTCAAAGTAAAATTTATAAAATAAATAAATGTTTTAATTCCATCCTAAGTAAACAAAACTACACTGCAAATCTAAAAGTAGCACAAGCCTAGTTTGAAATTACGGTACCTAGAGAAATTACTTTCTTCTTATCTGTTTTACCCATATTATATAACCATATATACCCTTTGCTCTCTCTATTTTTCATTTCTTTCAGCAAATTAAAGAAAAACTGCTTCCTTCTCATAAATCAAAAACCGCTTTCCTCTTTTGATTTCAGAAATTCGAAAACTCATTTTTAAATCGAATTGAAATCCCTAGAATTTTTAAATCAACTGCAGGGAGTTCGTTCGGAGCTAGTCTTCATGTCAATGGGAGTTTTAGGTAGCTCGATTTAATCTGGAGCTCGATCTTTTCTCCAATCGTAAGCTAAGGTTCACTGAATGGCGTTTAGGTATTTGTACGATGTCAGTACAGGCGGATGGTGGTTTTAGGTTAAATTTGGGGAGTGCGATGGCTGATATTGATGAAAACTGAGAATCGCGAGATGATGTTAAGGGGCTCGGCAGTGTGAATTGCATGATGGAGGGTTTTAGATGGTTCATTGATGTTGCGATCTGGAAGTTGGGTGGATACAAAGCTATTAAAGGGTGCGAACAAGTGTTTCTGGAACTCGGTATTTGGGCGGTAGAGACATTAAAATTCGGGATTCATGGCTTAGTAAATTTCGAACTGGAGGAAGCTTCAGGTTGGTTGTGTATTTAATTGGGGGAAGTCGGTTTTTTTTCTTCTTCTCTATAATCTGGAAGTTACGTTTTCTTGTTGATCAAGTGAGATGTTGGTAAGGCTTCAATGAGGAGTTATGAGAGGGTAAGTTTGGTTCTGGAAAGTGTTCGCTGTCATGGGATGCTGGATGGTTGTGTAATGGAGACGGGTCGATAAGGCATAAGAGTGTCATAGTTTAGTGAAGCAGCAGTTCTGGGATAAGGGCATAGAGGAATTTAGTTGTCTGGTGAATGGAATGGTGGAAATTGAAGTGTAGGTTTTAGTGAGATAGTTCCTGATGGAATTGCAGTAGTGATGGCTTCACGGTCATTCGTGTAGAGGGGAGATTGAACGAGAAGGGAATGAGATTGGATATTACAGTGTATTAAGGTAATTATTTATAGTTTAGTAATTAATTTTTATTTATATTTAAGTAGTTCGATAGAGTAAATATAATTTGTTAAATTTATACAAGATCTCTTCGAATGGAATCGGTTGTTAAATCCGTAGCTGCGGGATATCCAATCAGGAATTAAAACGGAATCAGAACAGATCGCAGTTAAATATCACCATGAGTAAATCTCACTCCGTTTTTATTTAGAATTATTTTTATGTGTTAAAAATATTTGTCTGTTGGTTGTTTAGTTGCATAAAAATATTATTGTGGCTATAAAATATATATTAGTTATTTAGGATTGGTTTGTGGTTATTATATATATATATCGGTGATTGGATTCCCGCAGTACCATTAGCGGATGTCCGCAGTACCATTAGCGGATGACCCTATACGCTCCACGCTATGGTAGTTGATGAACTTCTATACCGCGATATCCTGCCTCAAAGCAGGATGGGTATTATTTATGCTGGCTAACATCTGTGGACGCAGGAAAACAGGTTGGAGGGATCAAACTGGATTCCTCAAAAATATTATTATTTGTTTGTTTTTATATATTATCGTATATGATGTGTAGAAAACATATGGTTGATAATTATGTGTTTTTGATTGATTGAATATCACTAGGCCTGAATGTTGAATTTTAAAAATATCATGAAAAAGGATCTTGAGTTTTAAAAGGGCAAATCTATTTTAAAAATGGAATTTGAATTTCGAATGAGAAATTATATATATATATATATATATTGACTTGGTTTGAATAATAAAACAAGTGCTGAATTTGTAAATGGTATTTATAAATTAAATGGAATAATTTTCATTGGATAATGCGGGGATTAAAATGAATGTATGAACGGTGTTTATAAATGAAGTGAAATGAATTATTAGTGGATAATTAGGGAAATGTAAATACAAGTATGATTTTAAAATAAAATAGAAATTTACCTTTCCAAAGAAGAAATTCAATTTCAAATAGATTTGAAATTGGGACTTGTTTAAATATATATAAACAAGTAATATAAACGATGTTTAAAAATAAAGAAAATTTTATCATTGGATAATTTAAATATTTTAATTCAGATATGAATTTAAAATGCAAATTGGGAACCATGATAAAAAAAGGAAATGAGGAAATCTATTCTGATGTTCAGAATATAATTTAAAGTAAATCCAAATGGATTTATGGTTTGAATTCGACTATGTCGAATTTATAAGAATAAATTATATTCAGAAAGGATATTTATATTGTGTTAAATAGAAGCTGAAATAAAATATGAAAATAGATTATATATTATATATAAGTTATAATAACTAAAATATTCCAAATAAGATTTTGGTTTTAAATAGATTTTTAAATGGAGCTTGTTTTTAATGTATAAAACAAGGAAGTTGGATTTATAAATGATATTTATAAATCTAGTGAAATAAATTATCATTGGATAGTTTTAAATCCAAATAGAAATTTGATAATAGAATTTGAAAATAGAATTTGGAATCATTTCGAAATGGGAACGACGAAAGATATTTCAGAATGTGGATTATAAACAGAATTGAAATAAATCCAAAGGATTTGTAATTTATCTTCAAAGGAATTGGAATATTACATATAAGATAGAGTTGTAAATAAAATTTACAACTTAGCTATGGAAATCAATGATTTAGAAAAAATCGAAATGTTAAGTTAAATTTGGAAAGCCGATCTTATATATATTGAAATAAATTAGAATGGAAGTGAAATTTATTTATAAACAATTTTTAGAATGTTTATATTTAAATATAATTAAAACGAACTCGCCGCAGTGCGGTAGTTCGTAAATTAGCGTTTCGAACTTCAATTGAGTATACAGAACTCAATTTAAGTCGGAATTCTTTTAAACAAGAACCGTTAGGACCGATTTGATAATAGTTTTCATATGGAAGAAGAAAATATGGATTTCGTCGTATAGATTTTGAGTTATGTCAAAATCAAATTTTTAGAAAAACAGCGCCATAACCATTATAAAACCATAACGGTTTATTTAAATAAATAAAAGGATTTGAAGTAAATAAAATCCGAATTTCCATTAGAAAAATTCAGACTTGAGATGTAAAAAAAGTATGAACACAAGTGGAGTAAGTGAACTGATTTTTTAAACAAAAATCTGATTCTTAATTGTTGAATAGATTAACTAATTTAAAGAATAATTAGTTAATGGGATTTGAATCAAAATTGGGTTTTGGTTAAGTAAATTGAACTGGTGAATATATATTGAAAATCGAGTATGAAAATGGAATTGGAAATGGAATTGGATCAGTTTATAAGCAAATTAAATATATATATATATATATATATATATATATATATATATGGACATGATATGTTCAGCTGAAAAGTGAAAGAGGCAAAAGAGCTAACTAAAGTATAAATTAACGAATTGAGTTAAACTGACCAGGTTGATTTATAGTAAATTGGAAATGGATGCATGTGTTAAATAGGTATGGAATGAAGAGAATGAAGTTTATAAATTTAGTGCTCAACAAAAAGGTACATGTTTAAATTCCATATGAGATTTTATGCGCCGAATCGGCAGGCCACTTAGCTTTTTTATTTTCTTTTTGAATGGAGAGGGCCTAGAGAGGTTTTTTGTAGTTGTACCGAGTGACCCGTACAAATGAGGTTATGGCGAAATTTTTCGGAAATTTAAGGAGTTAGAATATTTTTAAAGTGAATTGGATAACTAGAAAATCAATGTATCGATATATATAGGATTCAATAAGGAAACGAACTTAAAAATAGAATATTATAAACAAAAAGGAAATCTATAATTAAATCGGGTAAAATTAGAAAGTGAAACGTATACGGCTTTAAAATTGAATAATTTGTTTGTATGATGTTGATTATTCGAGGTAAGTGGCCTTGTCCGTTTTGAAGTTAAGGATGTTTTCAGTCAAGGTCTGAGAGGTAGTTATACCCCAACTTGATTGATTTCATTTTTAACCGATAAATAGCAAGATCTAGTCTCAAAGAGAAATGTTTAAATAAGAGTTAGTTGAATTCAGTGTTTTGGGTTGTTGTAACGATGTTTTACACAACATTCGTTTTAACCCAAGTAAGCGGAAATTTGGAAATATAATAATAAATAATTCCTGAGTATAGAATAAATAAATGGTCGTGAAAGATGTAACGACCCTGATTTTTGCCCGATTTATTTTATATATTTAATATTGTTTTAAATATTAAGTGATAATATAAATCGATTTTATATTGAGTTATCAATTTAATAATCAAATTACGGTTTATTTCGAATATATATAATTATCGAAATACGGGATCTGAAATAACTTAATTCGAAATTAAAACGGAGTCAAAATATTTCAGATGATCAATAAAAATTGTATTTGATAATAAACGATAATAATAATAATTTATTATAAGAGAATTAATGGTTTCTGAATTTAAATTATATTATATTAATTTAATATGGTATATACGTTCAAATTAAATTCCAGAGTATATTGTGTTGGGTTAAGTATATCGCTATGATATTTAAACGTCGGTCGGTGCATTAAAATAGCGGTTCATGGTTTCAAGTTGCGAACCCCGTAATATTTGATTAATTGATAAGATCTAATCAAATCAGAATCCGTTTAGATAAAATAAAAACCCCTTTGTGTCTAATCATATTAATTAGAAATCAAATCGATTTAAATAATGTTCATACTATGGTAGACAACCATTTAATTGAAGTGTACGTCTGTCCCCCTTCTTCCTGTATAAAGTCGTGCCCCTCTCTTATTTTATTCCTTCTAAAATTTGATCGAGGTTTAGAAATTTAAAATGGCCTAATTGGAAATGAATAAAATCCACTTTCTTTTTTTCTTCTATTTAAATCCGCAATCTTCTTTATATATAATCAATTCAATTCCAAATCACGGATCATGGGACGAGCTGAAATAAAGGTCGGGTTCTCGACAGTCCTCAGTGGCAAAGGGATGGCGTGCGCTACTTCTAGTGGACTGATGTGCGATTGGAGATTTGGGGAAAAATCGATATAAACAGCGCTAACCTAGGTTTTGGGTCGAGTGTTAGCTGGGAGACGATGATAGGATTTGCGAGCGACTGGTTGAACTACGAGTGGATCGATGGGTTAGGATTATGAAGCGCAAGTGGTGGTGGCACTGGGAGGACCTTTGATGGTCTATAGACATGGGAAAATGAGTAGCAACTTGTGCAATTAGATCACGTCATCCACTGGTGCTAGTTTGTCGATGAACTAGGTGATGGATGAGATGAAACCGATGGTGCGTTCAGGGTTGATTTAGGTGAAGCTAGGTCAAAGTAAATACAACGAGACAATTCTAGGTGACAGGATTGAGGGGGCTGAAGTTTTGTTGATGGCGTTTGTGAGGAGTTCTAGAGGAGTAGTAGTTGATAGTAGTGGATGTCGACCGTGCCAGTGACGTGGTAGTGTTTGGTGCAGAGATGTTTTATGATGTTTTTGATTTAATAGATGCAGTGAAGGCTCGATTGGAATGGGAGATTGCTAGGTGTTTGGTGAGATGTCAATAGGGAATAAAGCATTGTTTTGGGTTGATTTGGGGGGTATTGATCGGTGAGTGCGGAGTTTGCTCGGTAGTCGGTTAGAAATTAAGGTATACGTTTTTACAAGTTTAAATTAATTAGAATGAATTATTTGTTTATTTTAATAGTTAGTTTAAATTACAAATAGCCTAATCGTTAAATCAAAATATATATTCGTAGGTACAAAATAAATTATTCGAGCGACTCGAATGGATTTATGGCTGCGATGATATGGAATTAAACGGGATATTCGACGATGGAAAACCACGGTGAGTAAATCTCACTCACCTGTTAATTAGAATCATTTTTATCCGTTAAAATTAATTATTGTTGCTTGTTTGGATTTTTTTTGGTTGCTTCAAATATATTAGTTATTTAGGGTTGACTATTATGTAATAACCCGGAAATCCGAGCCAATTGAAAATTTTTATTTTGGCATTTTTATTGAATTTTGATTATTTAAAATGAATTATTTTAAACAAAAATGACGAGAAATATATTTTGAATAGAATTCAAACGTATATATTTATTCGAATCATCGTTAGAATATAAATATTTATTTATATATATAAAAGGAATTGAAAATGGCGCGGTAGTTCGATAATTCGATCTCAAATTTCAAATGAATGTATAAGATTCAAAATAAGCCGGATTTTTGTGAAACCAAAAATATTAGAATCTATTTGAGAATACCTTTCATCCGAAGAATCGAAATTTTATAGCGGGGATAAAAAGTTATACCCAGTTGAAAATTCAGAGTAGTCGCTATGGAATTTCGGCCCTTAAAAATGGCCATTTTGCAAACGACCTTGGTTTTCGACGAAACCACTTCTGTTGGTTCCGGGAAGTCAAGTTATTTCTAGGTTTCAAATTTCATAATTTTTCGAATCAATATGTGAGCGTGATAAAGGAAAACACATTTGACCAGTTTCAGTTGATTTTAATCGACTGGAAAATGGCCATTTTTCAAACGGTCTTAGAATTCGATGAAATTAGTTTTGTTAGGACCGTATCATCAATACGAAGTTAGAAATTATTTTTCGGGAATTTTTCTTGTTAGCATGTGGCCCCAGTAAATTGAAATGCGCGTTCAAATTCAATATATAGAGTTATATGTTGATTTTGACGAAAACAGATCGAAACGATCGAATCAGCTTACGATACATATCCCATTGTGTTCGGAATTTGGGTAATTAGCTAGGGACGACAGGCAGTGGGTCTCGTTTTGAGTTCGAATGAGAAAGTAACTTTTTAAAATTAAAATATAATATAATATATATTATTATATATACTTTCCTTTAGCCCCCCGTTTTCTCTGTCAAACCTCAAAAGAAAAATAAAAATAACCCGTTGACCCAAATCGCCCCGACCCCGTCGATCATCATCGCCGCCCCCCTTCCTAATCTGCCGCGCGCACCCTCCCCCTCCTCCTTCCTCGATCCACGCACCCTCCATCCTCTTTCCGCGATAAAATGCGCCCCCAACCAATTTCCACCTAAACCCGCCGCCCTGCCGTCCGCCTCCCCGCCGTCCGTCTCCCCCTTTCACTCCGATCCCCTCCCCTTCCGCAGCCCCCCTCTGGAAGCGCGCAACAGCCTCCCATAGCCTCTGGCCACCCTCTGACGCTGATGAGTGACCCCCCTCCTCCTCTACTTGACCAAAGTGAGTTGTTTTAACTATTTTGTCATGTGATTAGCTTCTTTAACTCAGCGATTAACAAAAAGGGGTGGTAGAGAGTTAAAAATATAATTTTTATTATGGTAGGGTGTTAAAAATATAATTTTTATAATATAGAGAAGTTAAAAATATAATTTTTATACTAGTGGCATAGTAAAAGTATGATTTTTATTCATGTAGAGTAATAAAAATATAATCTTTATTAGGAGAATGGCAATATAAAAATATAATTTTTATAACAAAGTGAAAGTAAAAATTCGATTTTTATATAAGTAGCGAATTGAAAATAGAAATTTTAGATAACAGAGAATGTGAAAATATAATTTTTTTATTTATGTAGCGAACAAGGATGAAAAAAGTGACAAAAGGCGAGCAAGGTGAAAATTTTCTACATATGAAGAGTCGCGGTGAATTGGTTTAGCTGGTCGGTGAGAACTCCTCACTTTTAATTTACTTCTAGTTTAAAATATATACTAGGATGCAGACAGTGTTTAGTAACCCGTCGTCCACAGACCATGGACGGCTTGTTTGTTTGTTTGATTTTGATGTGTAGTTGATTGTGTGATGTGGATTGAAATTTAAAAAATATTTTTATAGTTAAAAATAGAATCTTTAACGTGTATATGAAATGAAATAAATTAATATAAACAAATCGAACGATTTGTTTATATACACACATTTGACTAATATTGATTGGGACGATAAATTTTACACATCGCCCAACTGCACAAATAAAATCTGTGTTTGATTGTTTGAAACCCCACACGGGTATTGGGATGATATATGACATACACTAATCCCAATAATTAGTTGTATGTCGATTGATTGATTGACAGACTGTTATGAGCGTTAAATATTTATATTTGATGCTTATACAGTGTAGAATGCACTTTGGATGATGGTTGATTATTTGTCGTTGTTGATATATACATGCGTTGTATGGAAATCAATAGAAATAAAATCTATGGTAATTGATTGGGCCTCATTCCAGTTTTGAAATAGAATATTTGAAAAAGAAATATTTGAATAGAAATATTTGAAATAGAATATTTGAAAAAGAAATATTTGAAATAGAATATTTGAAAATAGAAATATATGAAGCCGTGTTAAGTAGTTACATGCCATTTTAACACGAACGAGAGTTTTGTCGATTTTATAATGAATATGAAAATAATTTCAAAATCGAATATTTAGAAATGAATTCAAATTGCAATTGAATAGAAATGAATTCGAATAGAAATTGAATAGAAATGAATTCGAATTGAAATTGAATAGAAATGAATTCGAATTAAAATTGAATAGAATTGAATTCGAATTGAAATTGAATAGAAATGAATTCGAATTGAAATTGAATAGAATTGAATTCGAATTGAAATTGAATAGAAATGAATTCAAATTGAAATGGAATAGAAATGAATTCGAATTGAAATTGAATTGAAAACAAATTGAAGTTGAATTGAATTGAAAACGAACTGAAGTTGAATTAAAAATCAATTTGAAATGAATTTAAAACGAATTTATAAGGAAAAATTCAATTTTGATTTAAATTTGAAATGAAGTTGAAATCGTTTCGAAAACGAATTTAAAACGATTTATAAAATACGTTTTAAAAGGAAATCGACGAAATATATATTATATATATTATATATATAATATAATGGCCTGAATAGAACGCGCCGCACCGCGGCAGTTCGCGAATTTCGACCATTGACTTCGAATGGATATTGCGGGAGCTCCGACCGTCGGATTCTCCTAAAACTGGAACCGTTGGGTTCGTATCGAAAAGAGCTTTCTAACAAATATAAAAAATTAGAAATCTAACGGTTGAATTTGGAATTATGTCCAAATCAAATTTGGAAAAGGTCGCTGTAAGTGCAGTTCGATGACCGTTGGTGGAAGTCGATTGTACGGGTCTTGATAAAATTATTAAAAATAGTAATAATTTGTGTAAAATCATAAGAAATGATTTGTGAAGAAATGGGATGAAAAACTCCATATTTGAAAAGAAAAAAAATAGATTTTTATCGAAATGAACTAGTTTTGAACTAGAATTATAATTCTATTTATTTTTAAAATAAATAAAGTGGATTTGAAATGGTTTTAGAAGTAACCAGAATTTCCAATAATTGAATTGGAATGGATTTGAATCGAAATTGTCTTTGGAATATTTCCATGTTAGATTTCATGATTATACAGATATTGTTATGGAAATTTAAAAGATATATATATATATCGTTATTTCCAATACGATATTTGTTGGTCATAGAATTTGATATTGAATATAAGCCGATATATTTTCGATTCAGAGCCTTGTATTTAATATCAAATGTGATTTGGGTTTGTCGTGAATGGTGTCTTCATTAACACTGTTCTTAAGCCCAGTTGAGAAAAAGATTAAATCTTTTGTTTAGATTTAATGAAGTGTACCTATTAAATAATATTTAATTGGAATTGAATTCGAATTGATTCTTGGGTTTATCGTGAACGTTGTTTTAAATAACACTCGTTCTTTAACCCGATAATTAATGAAATGTGATTTTGGGTTGTCGTGAACGGTATCTTCAATAATACTGTTTTTAGACCCAAGCGAGTTAAGAAAATCAGAAACTAACTGGAGATTAGTTAAGTTGAATGGTTTCTTGGGTATAGATCTGATGTTGGTTTTGGCCTTTGGGGTTAATACTTAGGGAATTGCTCACTTGCTAATTTACGGTTAGGGACTGATTGAAACGTGATGTGATTTTGGGGTTTATCGTGAACCGTGTTTTAAATGACACTGATTCTTTAACCCAGTCAAAGATTAAAACTAAGTGGAGTTTTAATGAATCTTTAATTAGATTGAAAAGATCGAGAATGGAGTATCACCAGTTTTACTCCAGACAGTAGTTAAATCTTTAATTAGATTTGAACGTGAAATGGTAATTGAATTTACCGATAACACCGTGGTGTTAGATATGAAGTATGACCAGTTTTACTTAATGGGATGAATAGGTTGGGATTGGGAAGTAAAATAAAAGATTACTTCGGTGTGGTTCGCTAATCCCGACTAGTTTGAATTGATATTCAAAGGAAGATTAAAGAATAAATTTAAAAGAATTTAACTTTGATAAAATTAATGGGAACCTTTCCCTAAGAATGTGAAATTTAGAAACTAACTGTAGGTTAGCTAAGATGAATGGTTTCCTGGGTATTGATCTGATGTTGGTTTCGGCCTTCGGGGTTAATATTTGGGGAATTATTCTCTTGCTAATTTATGGTTAGTGACTGATGAATTGGAATGAGGCGTATGTGTGTTTGTGTAACACTTGTTTATTATATACGCGAGTTATTCAGAAAGACCGGGTTTATCCCATTCTGAATAATTGATTCGACGATGAGTCGAAGATGAAGACGATGGTCGAAGACTGCAGGTCTTCACGTCGTTTGGGTGATTACTGATGGTCTTGATTGGGATGTACACCCAAGAGGAGGGAATCAGTTGGTGATTGTCCGGACATACTTGGAGATCGATGGATATGCGAGGAATAAGGTTCCTACGGTTTCGTTCAGACCCAGAACGGACTTGTAAATGGATGTATGCCTGACATCGGATTTCATTCTATGTGATTGATATCGGTTGCATGGAGTGGTTTGCCTGTGTGGCATGCTAAGATGCAAATGATCAAGGCTTCTGTCGAAAAGCAAAGTCTTGTGGTTGATGATCAAAGCACAACCTGTGTGGCATAGCTTCTTGCAACGTTGATTCGCGAGCCTCACCCCCCGGTAGTGAAACACAAACGGGAGAGGACTGCAGGGAGAACATGCGTTTCCTTCTTGCTAGAAGTGGCGTCAGTGGTATTACACGCTCTGACGTGTTTGACTTATGTGGTTGTTGCTATTGCGAGGCGCCTCGAATATATCGGTGACTATGTGAAGCCGATGGAGTCATTCGTTGACTCATTGACACCCCAAAGGGTGGGGAGATGTAGTGTTCAGGATTTCTTCTAATCCACATCGGTGGACTGGCCCTGAAGATCCAAGGGACGATGCATTATGTTCCTGAGGGGCGGGTTAGAGCGTCTCGAATCGGTAGTGGACTATCTTTTGCCTCGGTTCACAGATGGAGATCCAACTTCCAAATACGTGACATTTGCTGTTTTGATTGTAGAGCCTAGTATGGCGACATGATATATGGTACCCATGCCGTCTAGGATTGATACATTTTTATTTGAAGTTGTTTTGACACTGTACACCTATTATAGTATCGAATGATTTGTTTTAAATGTATCAAGCATTCTTTGGCTATTATAAGGGAAAACCCTATCCTCTGGTTTGTGTTGCATTGTGTGATGGGACATGGGTCTTATAATAGCTTCATTTTTCTTTATTTAGCATTGCACTGTTTGTTTTATGCACTAGTATTCTTGGGAGGAAACCCGTTCCGTGTTATACGGCGTGGTCCCTTGATTTACCTAACTTTAAAAATAAAGATTAATAACTGTTTTAGTTCTCACACCAGTCACATGACTGACCTGGGGTTTATTGTTTTAACCTAAACTCTGGGTGCCCTTATTTTGACATGGGCAGCTAGTAGTTTTGGTTTTGCAGATTTATATTCACAGGATCCTGATTTACAGCTGGAACAATACTCGGAAAGCTCTATATCCGTGTATTACTTCTAGTTGTGTTTTGTATTATTCTCCGCTGCGATGTATTTAAATGTAATTTAAATCTCTGATATTTTCGGTGTAATATTTATTTATACTCTGTATATTCTTGTATTCTGATGGAATTTTTGTAATATATAATGAAATACAATGAAAAATTCTTCTGTTTGCATTCTGTTTTGTCATGTTCTCAAGATAATCCGGGCTTTCCTTACCGGGGAAGTTGCGGGCTATCCTAGTGGTATCAGAGCTCTGGTTTACAGAGCTAGAGAGCATGACACATTAGAACCAAACGAAAGAATTCATCAGAAATTGGATTAGTAATATCCAATGAGAATGACTCGTTAGAGATAGGATCAGTAGTATCCTAGAACGAGTGTGAAGAGCATATTTTTAAAAATGGAAACCAATTTTGTTTTGAAAATTTAAATCGTGTCATACGTATTTGACTCTTTATTTTATATTGATGTGGACAATCCAGTATATAAAGGTTTTGCATATACGCCTTGCAAACGTGTATTCGAAGTTTTAATATACTGGATGGATATAGAATCACACTCTGGTCGCCCGTGGATGTTCTGATGGTGGTTCGAAACATCATCAGAATTTATTTTCGAGTGACGAAAGTAAGATTTCTATATATTTTCAATTGACTAGTGTGAGAACCGAAATTGGATAGGGCCTATTGTTGTGATTTGGCATCAAAAATGTGATTTTTGACTGTATATCAAAGTTACGAATTTCAAAAGCTAATCAACTAATTGATTGCTGGTTGTGTTATTTGATTATAGTTTGATTAATTAAATGTCGAACCTTTAGCCAAATTATATCAAATAGTGAATTGTATTGAAATTTAGTCGCATTTGCATGCATAGTACATGTATATCTATTGAACAGGTCATAGCAAGGAGGCTAGAGCAGAAGAATAAAATTGTTTGCCCGACAAATAGGTACATGTTTACCATAATTTACTATTTTGTTTGGGTGATGATGATTTTATGAGCCGATTGGCTAGCCGCTTGGCTTTTTCGTTTTCTTTTGGATTGAAGAAGGCCATGGGAGGCTATATGAAATATCCCGAAGTCCCCGGTGTAGGGGAGGTTATGGCGAAATTTTTCGAAAATTGAGGGTGTTAGCCAAATTTTTGAAAAATTTGAAAAGTTCTTAGAAACTGAAAAGTTGAAGAATTTAAGTTGTAAAGAAAATAATGAAAGTTGAGTTGATTAGTTAAACAACTTTCGGCTTCGTTCCTTTTCGGGGACGAAAAGTTTTAAGTAGGGGAGATTGTAATAACCCGGAAACCCGAGCCAATTTAAAATTTTTATTTTGGCAATTTTAGTGAATTTTGATTATTTAAAATGAATTATTTTAAATAAAAACGACAAGAAATTTATTTTGAATAGAATTCGAATGTATATATTTATTCGAATCCTCGTTAGAACATAAAAGTTTATTTATATATATAAAAGGAATTGAAAATGGTGCGGTAGTTCGATAATTTGATTTCAAATGAATGTACAGGATTCAAAATAAACCAGATTTTAGAAAAACCAAAAATATTAGAATCTATTTGAGAATACCTTTCCAACGAATCCGAAGAATCGAAATTTCATAGCGGGGATAAAAAGTTATGCCCAGTTGAAAATTCAGAATAGTCGTTATGGAATTTCGGCCCTTAAAAATGGCCATTTTGCAAACGACCTCGGTTTTCGACGAAACCACTTCTGTTGGATCCGGGATGTCAAGTTATTGCTAGGTTTCAAATTTCATAATTTTTTGAATCAATATGTGAGCGTGGCAAAGGAAAACGCGTTTGACCAATTTCAGTTGATTTTAATCGACTGGAAAATGGCCATTTTTCAGTCGGTCTCAGAATTCAATGAAATTAGTTTAGTTAGGACCGTATCGTCAATACAAAGTTAGAATATATTTTTCGGGAATTTTTCTTGTTAGTATGTGGCCCCAGTAAATTGAAATGCACGTTCAAATTCAATATATAGAGTTATATGTTGATTTTGACGAAAACAGATCGAAACGATCGAATTAGCTTATGATACATATCCCATTGTGTTCGGAATTGGGGTAATTAGCTAGGGACGACAGACGGTGGGTCTCGTTTCGAGTTCGAATGAAAAAGTTGTTTTTAAAATTAAAATAAAATATAATATATATTGTTATGTATACTTTCCTTTAGCCCCCTCCCCCCCGTTTTCTCTATCAAACCTCAAAAGAAAAAAAAACCGTTGACCCAAATCGCCCTGACCCCGTCGATCATCACCGCCGCCCCCCTTCCTGATCCGCCGCGTGCAGCCTCCCCCTCCTCCTTCCTCGATCCACGCACCCTCCATCCTCTTTTCGCGATAAACCGCGCCCCCAAACCATTTCCACCTAAATCCGCCGCCCTGTCGTCCGCCTCCCCCTTCCACTCCGATCCCCTCCCCTTTCCGCAGCCCCCCTCTGGAAGCGCGCAGCAGCCTCCCCCAGCCTCTGGCCACCCTCCGACGCTGATGAGTGACCCCCCTCCTCCTCTACTTGACCAAAGTGAGTTGTTTTAATTACTTTGTCATGTGATTAGCTTATTTAACTCAGCGATTAACAAAAAGGGGTGGTAGAGTGTTAAAAATATAATTTTTATTATGGTAGGTTGTTAAAAATATAATTTTATAATATAGAAAAGTTAAAAATATAATTTTTATACTAGTGGCATAGTAAAAATATGATTTTTATTCATGTAGAGTAATAAAAATATAATCTTTATTAGGAGAATGGCAATATAAAACTATAATTTTTATAACAAAATGAGAGTAAAAATTTGATTTTTATATAAGTAGCGGATTGAAAATAGAAATTTTATATAACAGAGAATGTGAAAATATAATTTTTTTATTTATGTAGCGAACATGGATGATAAAAGTGATAAAAGGCGAGCAAAGTGAAGATTTCCTACATATGAAGAGTCGCGGTGAATTGGTTTAGCTGGTCGGTGAGAACTCCTCACTTTTAATTACTTCTAGTTTAAAATATATACTAGGATGCAGACGGTGTTTAGTAGCACCCGACACCCGTTGTCCACAGACCATGGACGGCTTGTTTGTTTGTTTGATTTTGATGTGTAGTTGATTGTGCGATGTGGATTGAAATAAAAAAAAAATTATAGTTAAAAATAGAATCTTTAACGTGTATATGAAATAAAATAAATTAATATAAACAAATCGAACGATTTGTTTATATACACACATTTGACTGATATTGATTGGGATGATAAATTTTACACATCGCCCAACTGCACAAATAAAATCTGTGTTTGATTGTTTGAAACCCCACATGGGTATTGGGATGATATATGACATACACTAATCCCAATAATTAGTTGTATGTCGATCGATTGATTGACAGACTGTTATGAGCGTTAAATATTTATATTTAATGCTTATACAGTGTATAATGCACTTCGGATGATGGTTGATTATTTGTCGTTGTTGATATATATATATGCGATGTATGGAAATCCATAGAAATAAAATCTATGGTAATTGATTGGGCCTCATTCCAGTTTTGAAATAGAATATTTGAAAAAGAAATATTTGAATAGAAATATTTAAAATAGAATATTTGAAAAAGAAATATTTGAAATAGAATATTTGAAAATAGAAATATATGAAGTCTTGTTAAGTAGTTACATGCCATTTTAACACGAACGAGAGTATTGTTGATTTTATAATGAATATGAAAATAATTTCAAAATTGAATATATAGAAACGAATTCGAATTGAAATTAAATAGAAATGAATTCGAATTGAAATTGAATAGAAATGAATTCGAATTGAGGCTGAATAGAATTGAATTCGAATTGAATTGAAACGAATTTGAATTCGAATTGAAATTGAATAGAATTGATTTCGAATTGAAATTGAATAGAAATGAATTCGAATTAAATTGAATAGAATTCGAATTGAAATTGAATAGAAATGAATTCGAATTGAAATGGAATAGAAATGAATTCGAATTGAAATTGAATTGAAAACGAATTGAAATCGAATTGAATTGAAAACGAACCAAAGTTGAATTAAAAATCAATTTGAAATGAATTTAAAACGAATTTATAAGGAAAATTTTTAATTTTGATTTGAATTTGAAATGAAGTTGAAATCGTTTCGAAAAAGAATTTAAAACAATTTATGAAATACGTTTTAAAAGGAAATCGATGAAATATATATATATATATATACATATACATATATATATATATATATATATAATGGCCTGAATAGAACGCGCCGCGCCGCGACAGTTCGCGAATTTGGACCATTGACTTCGAATGGATATTGCGGGAGATCCGACCGTCGGATTCTCCTAAAACCGAAACCGTTGGGTCCGTATCGAAAAGAGATTTCTAATGAATATAAGAAATTAAAAATCTAACGGTTGAATTTGGAATTATGTCCAAATCAAATTTGGAAAAGGTCGCTGTAAGTGCAGTTCGATGGCCGTTAGTGGAAGTCGACTGTACGGGCCTTGATAAAATTACTAAAAATAGTAATAATTTGTGTAAAATCATAAGAAATGATTTTTGAAGAATTGGGATGAAAAACTCCATATTTGAAATGATAAAAATAGATTTTTATCGAAATGAACTAGTTTTGAACTAGAATTATAATTCTATTTATTTTTAAAATAAATAAAGTGGATTTGAAATGGTTTTAAAAGTAACCAGAATTTCTAATAATTGAATTGGAATGGATTTGAATCGAAATTGTCTTTGGAATATTTCAATGTTGGATTTCGTGATTATACAGATATTGTTATGGAAATTTGAAAGATATATATATCGTTATTTCCAATACGATATTTGTTGGTCGTAGAATTTGATATTGAATATAAGCCGATATATTTTCTATTCAGAGCCTTGTATTTAAATGTGATTTGGGTTTGTCGTGAATGGTGTCTTCATTAACACTGTTCTTAAGCCCAGTTGAGAAAAAGATTAAATCGTTTGTTTAGATTTAATGAAGTGTACCAAATAAATAGTCATTTATTGGAATTGAGTTCGAATTGATTCTTGGGGTTTATCATGAACGGTGTTTTAAATAACACTCGTTCTTTAACCCCTTAATTAATGAAATGTGATTTTGGGTTGTCATGAACGGTATCTTCAATAATGTTGTTCTTAGACCCAACCGAGTTAAGAAAATCAGAAACTAACTGGAGATTAGTTAAGTTGAATGGTTTCTTGGGTATAGATCTGATGTTGGTTTCGGCCTTCGGGGTTAATACTTAGGGAATTGCTCACTTGCTAATTTACGGTTAGGGACTGATTGAAACGTGATGTGATTTTGGGGTTTATCGTGAACCATGTTTTAAATGACACTGATTCTTTAACCCAGTCAAAGATTAAAACTAAGTGGAATTTTTAAGAATCTTTAATTAGATTGAAAAGATCGAGAATGGAGTATCACCAGTTTTACTCCAGACGGTAGTTAAATCTTTAATTAGATTTGAACATGAAATGGTAATTGAATTTACCGATAACACCGTGGTGTTAGATATGAAGTATGACCAGTTTTACTTCATGGGATGAATAGGTTGGGATTGGGAAATAAAATAAAAGATTACTTCGGTGTGGTTCGCTAATCCCGACTAGTTTGAATTGATATTCAAAGGAAGATTAAAGAATAAATTTAAAAGAATTTATCTTTGATAAAATTAATGGGAAACTTTCCCTAAGAATGTGAAATTTAGAAACTAACTGTAGGTTGGCTAAGATGAATGGTTTCCTGGGTATTGATCTGATGTTGGTTTCGGCCTTCGGGGTTAATATTTGGGGAATTATTCTCTTGCTAATTTACGGTTAGTGACTGATGAATTAGAATGAGGCGTATGTTGTGTTTGTGTAACACTTATTTATTATATACGCGAGTTACTCAGAAAGACCGGGTTTATCCCATTCTGAATAACTGATTCGACGACGAGATGAAGATGGAGACGATGGTCGATGACCGGAGCTCTTCACGTCGTTTGGGTGATTACTGATGGTATTGATTGGGATGTACACCCAAGAGGAGGGAATCAGTTGGTGATCGTCCAGACGTACTTGGAGATCGATGGATATGCGAGGAATAAGGTTCCTCCGGTTTCATTCAGACCCAGAACGGACTTGTAAATGGATGTGTGTCTGACATCGGATTTCATTCTATGTGATTGATATTGGTTGCATGGAGTGGTTTGCCTGTGTGGCATGCTAAGATGCAAATGATCAAGGCTTCTGTTGAAAAGCAAAGTCTTGTGGTTGATGATCAAAGCACAGCCTGTGTGGCATAGCTTTGTGTAACGTTGATTCGCGAGCCTCACCCCCCGGTAGTGAACCAAAAACGGGAGAGGACTGCAGGGAGAACACGTGTTTCCTTCTAGCTAGAAGTGGCGTCAGTGGTTTTACACGCCTTGACGAGTTTGACTTATGTGGTTATTGCTGTTGCGAGGCGCCTCGGATATATCGGTGACTATGTGAAGCCGATGGAGTCATTCGTTGAATCTTTGGCACCCCAAAGGGTGGGGAGACGTAGTGTTCAGGATTTCGTCTAACCCACATCGGTGGACCAGCCCTGAAGATCCAAGGGACGATGCGTTCTATTCCTGAGGGGCGGGCTAGAGCGTCTCGAATCGGTAGAGGACTATCTTTTGCCTCGGTTCATAGATGGAAATCCAACATCCAAATACGTGACTTTTGCGGTTTTGATTGTAGAGCCTTGTATGGCGACATGATATATGGTACCTATGCCATCTAGGATTGATACATTTACATTTGAAGTTGTTTTGACACTATACACCTATTATAGTATCAAATGATTTGTTTTAAACGTATCAAGCATGCTTTGGCTATTATAAGGGAAAACCCTATCCTCTTGTTTGTATTGCATTGTGTGATGGGACAAGGGTCTTATAATAGCTTCATTTTTCTTTATTTAGCATTGTGCTATTTGTTTTATGCACTGGTATTCTTGGGAGGAAACCCGTTCCGTGTTATACGGCGTGGTCCCTTGATTTACCTAACTTTAAAAATAAAGATTAATAACTGTTTTAGTTCTCACACCAGTCACATGACTGACCTGGGGTTTATTGTTTTAACCTAAACTTTGGGTGCCCTTATTTTGACATGGGCAGCTAGTAGTTTTGGTTTTGCAGATTTATATTCACAGGATCCTGATTTACAGCTGGAACGATACTCGGAAAGCTCTGTATCCGTGTATTACTTCTAGTTGTGTTTTGTATTATTCTCCGCTGCGATGTATTTAAATGTAATTAAATCTCTGATATTTTCTGTGTAATATTTATTTATACTCTGTATATTCTTGTATTCTGATGGAATTGTTGTAATATACAATGAAATACAATTCTGTTTGCGTTCTATTTTGTCGTGTTCTCAAGATAATCCGGGCTTTCCTTACCGGGGAAGTTACGAGCTATCACATGTTATATATATATTGGGTTGATGATAGGATTGTTCCCGTAGTCTCATTAGCGGATGCCCGCAGTACCATTGGAAGATGATTTCCCTATGCGCCCCACAAATATATATTAGTGGATGACCTTCATACCGCGATATCCTACCTCGAAGCAGGATGGGTATTACTATGTTGACTAACGTTTGTGGATGCAGGAAAAACAGGTTGGAGGGATCCAATTGGATTCCTCAAAAATATATTATCTGTTTGTTTATTTGTTTGCATATATACTGTCATATATGATGTGTTAGAAAAATTAATAATTGGTTGTTTGGTGTTTAAATATCACTGGGCTTAAATGTTGATATTTAAAAAATATCATAAAAAGGAATTTTTTAGATTTAAAAGGGAGATTCAATTTTGCTAGAATAGAAATTGAAATTTCAAATCGAATAGAAATTGAAATTTCGAATAGAATAGAAATATAAACTTGTTTTTAAATAATAAAACAAGTAGTTCATTTATAAACGAAGTTTATAAAGGAAGTGGAAGGAATTACCATTGGATAATGTAACAACCCGAATTTTAATAACTTGTTGAAACTAGAAATCAGGGTATAATTAATTTTTAAAATAAGAATCAAGAGAAATGGGTTGCACCATTGCGTTCGTCTCGAAATTTTACATGAATAGAGTCCGAGTTTTTGAAAATCGGAGTCCGGATGAAGAAGTTATGGCCTGTAGAAGATTCAGCAGATTTTAGGCAGCACAGGACCAGGCAGGTCGACCTGGGGGTCGACCTGGGGACCAGGTCGACCATGTGGTCGACCCTAGGGTCGACCTACCCAGTTTGACCATGTGGTCGACCTCCCCCCTTACAGGTCGACCTGGTCGGCATGTTTTGACCCAGAACTCATTTTTGAAGCCTGAGACGTGTTTTGATGGTCTGGATTGATTCTAGGGTTAATCTAAGGGCCTAAACTAGTTGCTACACCTATAAATACACCCTTAGACCTAACCTAATTCATATCAAATCATTCTTACACCAAAATGCTACTGAGGTCTCTCTTGATCATGGCCGCCGTCTCTAATCAATTTCCTAAACTTTCATACACAATCCAATTCGAAGACTTAAGCTTCTACAATGATTCAAGACAATAAATCAACAACGTCACTGCAACATTCCACAACAAATTCAGTTCCTAATTCACTAGCCATGCTCTGTAAGTTCTTGTTGTTTTTAGATTTAAACATTTAATTATAATATGGCCATGGAATAAAGTGTTACTGGATTTAAGTAAGTTTATTGATTCAGATCTATTGCTCCTTGAATCTTGAGTTTCGGGACTTTTCTATTCTCATTTTCATGTCAAGCCTATGATCTATCTAGCTTGTTGTAAATCAGTTTTCTCAATTCATGTTGATATTATTATCAAGTTGTAATCTTGATGCCAATGATGATGTTTTTCTCTCTGGTCTTATTTTTATGCAAAATTCTACCTTCCCCTATTTATTTTCTTTTGATGAACCTTGGTCAATTTCGGACCTAGGCCTAAATTACGATATACATTCGATTTGTATACGGGGAAATATTGGGATATTACCTATTTGGATATATGTGTGTGGTGGAATTGATGGCATAACATGAAATTTGGGTATTGTCAATATAATTGAAATTGCAAGTTTAGGCATACATGAATTGGCATATAAATTAAATCACGAGTTTGGGACTATGTAAATTAAATCAAAAGATTGGGCTTATGTTAATTAGGCATATGTAGAATTTGGAATTTGAACATGAAAGCAATCGTAAACTTGATAGTTTGCATAAACATGTATTATGAACTTGGGCAATTCACATGTACTGTAATAAAAAGATTATAGTTTGGGATAACTACATCATGAATCATGATTTGGGTTTATTGGGTATGAAACTTGATACATGTAATTTTGGCTAGAACTTGACATGGTAAAATGGCATAAAATTGGCATACATGTAAAACGGCATAAATTGAACATATGTAAATTTGGTACGAATTGGGCATATGTAAAATTTACATGTAATCTAGAACTTGGGCATATGTTAATTTTGTAAAATTTGGAGTTGAAACATATATGATAATTTATGACTTAGTAGAGGTTTAATATGAACGCGCCTAAGTTGGGTTTGGGTAATTGGCATGTATTGTAAATAAAAGGCTATAACTTGGCATAACCTTATAGTGAATTATGATAATAATTTGGGAATACGTTTTGGGGGCAAAAACGCGAATCATGAACATTTCTATATGTTAAACGCGTGAACTGATATTGGGGTTTTGGGTGGAGTACGACCATTAATGAACCTTTGACATGACGTTAGACTCAGTTTGTGGTGTAAATCTGCCCGGAACCGCCCGGCAAATCCAGTAGCCACAAAGTGTCAGTCTAATGTGAGAGGTCGAAGGCCAAATTGTAGGCATAACGGTTTATGACACGAGGTTAGACCCAGTTTGTTGTGTAAATCTGCCCGGAACCGCCCGGCAAATCCAGTGGCCACAAAATGCACGGTCTAATGTGAGAGGTCATGATTCGTTCATCATAATGGATGAATTAAGGAATACTGACCATAATAAGACGTGGGTATGGTTAGAGGGTTAGGTGGGATGACATGGAAATTTGACATGGAAATTTGACATGTAAATGTGGACCTAACCGGTATGAGTTAAGAACATGTAAAACTTATAAATGTAGGCACAACTAATATGATATGACTGGGTGGGTTAAGTAACGTGGCTAGGCTAATGATACTTAACCGTTATAACATGACTAGCAGATGGGTTGGGATAACTTGAATAGGTTGATAACACCCAATCGATATAACCTGATGCGTGGTAGGTTTAAGTAAACACACGAGGGTAACACTTAACCATTATAATATGACTGGTGGATGGGGTTAAGTTAACATGCACTTAACCAATATAACGTGATGCATGGTAAGGTTAAGTAACAACAGAGGGTAACACTTAACCGTCACAACATGATAAGTAGGTGGGCAAAGTTAATATACACTTAACCAATATGACATGACATGCGGTGGGGTTAAGTTAACACAAGGGAGAACACATAGCCAGTATAACAAGGCTTGCGGTAGGGTTAAGTAACACAAGGAACAATCCATAACCGATATAACATGATGTGTGGTAGGGTTAAGTAAAACAAGAGAAAACACTTAACCAACTTAACGTGATGGACGGAGAGGGTTAAGTACATATCGGGTTGGTGGGTAATATTAGTAAATATAGGCCTACAAACCTAACCAGTAGGAAACTCTAGTAACGTGGACCCATTTCAGTAGTAACCCAATTAGGTATCATGGTACCCTGAAACTAGGCAGGATGGGGCACGATTACTGGGCTGATTGTAAGCAGTCAAAGCGACAGCGGTAGGTGCAACAGTGTAGGTTCTAACGGAGTGCGGGCGGTCAAACACTTCGGAGCAGACTAACAGGGCACTAGGGGCACCTGTAGTATAACCTATGTATTCTAGAATTGCGTCAGGCCGCCACCATGGGTCTTGATGCACCCCATGGTGGGACCAGCATAGGTGTCTACAATCATTGGGGGACGTATGACACACATAGGTAGCATAATCCCTAGGTTGGACCTAGGTGGCATAAACCCTAAATCCGAGAAGCGTTCAATAGGTAGCATAATCCCTAGGTTGGACCTAGGTGGCATAAATCCTGGTTGAATCTAGGAAGCGCTCGATAGAAATCCTAGATTAGATCTAGGTAATAAATAATATATGTACACGTGAACGCAACCTTAATTTCGGGGATTGGGATCACGTTATGATTTTATCATTTTATATAGATTACTAGTTGGGGGCACTAGTTAGGTGGTGCCGAGCAAATAAATATCATTTTAATGGTGAAGCAGAGAAATCTTGCGATGCTTGATAGAAATATTGCGAAACTATACTTAGTTCATCTTGAATGGGAACCTTGCAATGTTATACATGACAGATATCCTATGATGTTATTCTTAGTTATCGTGCCTGTAACTTATCTTGTCGTCATTCTTATGTTTACTTTCAGTTTATTCATGCCATGTTATCTTTACATGTTTTTATGCTGAAAGCCACTAGGACTTACTCAGTCTTTATGACTGACCCAGTTTGTTTCGCCTCTTTTTCTTTCGTTTCCCCACCCCCCAGGTTCGCAGGGTGGGAGCACAGCTTAGTTCGGATCTTACCAAGCTCCAAGGCTCTTTCATGTACTGCTTGGATTTCTCTTGGCTTGGGGAATAATACAATTTATTTTCATGCTTCTTTGTTTTTGAGCAAGACAGATATTTTAGCTATGCAATTGGATATTTGAAAGTTGATGGGATTTTATTGTAAACAATTATATTTAATAAATGATTTGAAGTACTTCTATTTTACCTTCCGCTGTTTTATGTCTGTCTTGTAATATTTCTGTTCTAGTACCCATAATGCTCCATTTAAGTTAAGGCATTCCCTTTGTGAGTGACCTTAACGGATGTGGGGTATTACATTTGGTATCAGAGCAGAAGGTTACCGGACTGGGCAAAAGTTTTTAAAACCTTCTGAAAACTATTTTCAAAAACCATTTACAAAGAAGCATTTTTTAAGAAAAGTCTTGTTTTATTTGAAAGGCATATTCCCCAAAGCCATATACACTATCTTTTGATTCTCTCCTTGAGTTTCTTCTCTCTTTCTCTTTCACCATAGTTTTGTAGGGGTACAACACATGTAGGAGGGCAAGGAAGTGCCCAACTTCCATCTGTAGTCGCAGTAGTTCCATCTGCGTCTAATCTTATTTCAAGCTTTGTAGAGTTGTCGTGCGATGGAGGTAGCTTTCGAGAAACTTGTCAACAAACTATACAAGGATAGTAAGAACGAGGATAAAGAACACAAGCCTAAGGATGAGAAACTTGTTGATATGGCTTAATCCACGAAGGAGGAAAAAGTGAAAGGAAAGAGGCCAAAATGAAAGAATAATAAAACCAATGATAACAGAAAGTATCTTTAGTATGGTAAAAAGGGACATGTAGTTAAGTATTATAGGACAAGAACAAGGGCAAAGAACAAGATCGTCGAGAGGGCAATTGTATGCTCTCACTACTAGCGTACCTAAGAGAGGTGGTAACGTTTCTGTTAAAGGCTTAGCTTTTCTTTTCTATCAACCCGTTAGAACTTTGTTTTTGTACATCGCATCCTTTTTAATTCAGCTTCGATAGTTGAGTCTCTTTACCTTAGTACTAGTGTAGTAGAGGGTCCCATTTTTGTCTCAAATCCTATTGGGGAATCGGCTCATTTATTCATGACTTGTTTGGATTTGAGAATGTCTATGCTAAGTGTTGAGTTTAGAAGTAATGCTTATGTTTTTGGGCAATGGGTTAATTTTTGGGATGGAGTGGTTGTCCTGAAATGATGCCATTCTCGAGTATGAAAAGAGGGTAGTTAGAATCTTGACTTGCCTTGGTGATGCCCTCGAAGTCTAGTGTAACCCTTAGGGTTCTGCCATGCTTAGTTACCTAGAATCTCTTGATATATTTATTGATCCGCTCGAGTAGTGTTCGCCACTAAGGCGGATGGTTCATCTCGCTTATGCATGAGTTATAGAAAATCACCTTAGTAAGTACACTTGGAAACATGGTTAGCATTTGTTTTATTTTCAAGAGATAATTCATTTATGTGGAATACCTTCTAGTAAGTGAACGAGATCCGAGATTCACTAGTGAATTTTGGAAAGCTTGAGTACGCAGTTATGTTTGGGCCGAATATACTAGAAGGAGAATAAGTGAAACGAGAGGCAACAGTGGAATGAGTTCCAACTCATATTTTGGAATCAAGAATTAAGAAGCTACTAAAATGTGAAGTTAAAGACGGTGAAAGCACAATGGAGTTAAGCTCAAGGAAATGTGACTCAGAAGATTGAAGACTAGATACACGCATCATATCTCTTTTTAAGAGTATATCCTTAATCCCTCTTTTCCTGCAGAGCTTATTTGCATAATATCATTTAAGTACAACCTCTCGGTCCTATTCTCCATCCTATTTCTGTTGCAAACCGCACAGGGAGTATGACTCATCTGTTAATAATACATGTTGGGGCTTGAGGGTGTCCGTTGGGCGGACTAAACTTTTTGGGTTTTATAGGATATGGGTTGGTCTTACGAAGGGATTTCTCATGACCAAAAAGGAGTCCATCATGCTTAGTTTCCTAGAAACATATATGTTGGTTGGTTAATTCTTTGGGTATCAGTCTGATATTGATTTCGGTCTTCGAGGCTGGTGCTTAGGGAGTTCTCCTAATCAGTATATATGTGACATAGATTTCCAGTTTTTGACATTGCCTAATGGGCACAAAGTTTTTACTTGCTTCTATCATTCGACTATATCTTTAGGTAGGAACAATTGGGTGTAAATATGTGTTTGAGACATGTTATGATTGATGGTTGCAAGTGGTTGCTAGTGGTTGCTCGTGGATGCATATACACGCACCTTAGACACTAGATCGACTCCGTCACCTTTCATATTGCATATGCATGAGTGTTTATACTTGTTTATGGATGAAATTAAATGTGTTATCATGTGTATGTTGCATATGGATGGATGTTTGTGCACACATATAGTGTTTATGTGACTGGGACTATTTGCATACATGTTGGATTCATGGCACTAAACATATTTTGCATTGAGAAGATCAATCAGGCCTGATCATTTGCATTAGATAAGGAACATATACACACACATTCCGCATATGTTCATACAGCATTAGAAATCTCTTAAGGACAATGGATGCCTGTGATTGATGATTGAGTAGATGGATGATTGGATGGTAGGACACATTCTTCTTAACTTGAAGATTTCGGGGACGAAATTCTTTAAGGAGGGGAGAATGTAACAACCCGAATTTTAATAACATGTTGAAACTAGAAATCAGGGTATAATTAATTTTTAAACAAGAATCAAGGGAAATGGATTACGCCATTGCGTTCATCTCGAAATTTTACATGAAACAGAGTACGAGTTTTCGAAAATCAGAGTTCGGATGAAGAAGTTATGGCCTGTAGAAGATTCAGCAGAATTTAGGCAGCAAAGGACCAGGCAGGTCGACCTGGGGTCGACCTGGGGACCAGGTCGACCATGTGGTCGACCCTAGGATCTACCTAACCCCCAGGTCGACCATGTGGTCGACCTTCCCCCCTTACAGGTCGACCTGGTCGGCCTGTTTTGACCCAGAACTCATTTTTGAAGCCTGAGACGTGTTTTGATGGTCCAGATTGATTCTAGGGTTAATCTAAGGGCCTAAACTAGTTGCTACACCTATAAAAACACCCTTAGACCTAACCTAATTCATATCAAATCATTCTTACACCAAAATGCTGCTGAGGTCCCTCTTGATCATGGCCGCCGTCTCTAATCAATTTCCTAAGCTTTCATACACAATCCAATTCGAAGACTTAAGCTTCTACAATGATTCAAGACAATAAATCAACAACGTCACTGCAACATTCCACAACAAATTCAGTTCCTAATTCACTAGCCATGCTCTGTAAGTTCTAGTTGTTTTTAGATTTAAACATTTAATTATAATATGGCCATGGAATAAAGTGGAATTGGATTGAAGTATGTTTATTGATTCAGATCTATTGCTCCTTGAATCTTGAGTTTTGGGACTTTTTTATTCTCATTTTCATGTCAAGCTTATGATCTATTCAGCTTGTTGTAAATCAGTTTTCTCAATTCATGTTGATATTATTATCAAGTTGTAATCTTGATGCCTATGATGATGTTTTTCTCTCTGGTCTTATTTTTATGCAAAATTCTACCTTCCCCTATTTATTTTCTTTTGATGAACCTTGGTCAATTTCGGACCTAGGCCTAAACTACGATATACGTGCGATTTGTATACGGGGAAATATTGGGATATTACCTATTTGGATATATGTGTGTGGTGGAATTGATGGCATAACATGAAATTTGAAATTTGGGTATTGTCAATATAATTGAAATTGCAAGTTTGGGCATACATCTTGGCATGTAAATTAAATCACGAGTTTGGGACTATGTAAATTAAATCAAAAGATTGGGCTTAATGTAAAATTTACATGTAATCTAGAACTTGGGCATATGTTAATTTTTTAAAATATTTAGTTGAAATATATATGATAATTTATGACTTAGTAGAGGTTTAATATGAATGCGCCTAAGTTGGGTTTGGGTAATTGGCATGTATTGTAAATATAAGGCTATAACTTGGCATAACCTTATAGTGAATTATGATAATAATTTAGGAATACGTTTTGGGACAAAAACGTGAATCATGAACATTTCTATATGTTAAACGCATGAACTAATATTGGGGTTTTGGGTGGAATACGACAATTAATGAACCTTTGACACGAGGTTAGACTCAGTTTGTGGTGTAAATCTGCCCGGAACCGCCCGACAAATCCAGCAGCCACAAAGTGTCTGTCTAATATGAGAGGTCGAAGGCCAAATTGTAGGCGTAACGGTTTTTGACACGAGGTTAGACCCAGTTTGTGGTGTAAATCTGCCCGGAACCGCCCGGCAAATCCAATGGCCACAAAATGCATGGTCTAATGTGAGAGGTCATGATTCGTTCGTCATAATGAATGAATTAAGGAATACTGACCATAATAAGACGTGGGTATGGTTAGAGGGTTAGATGGGATGACATGGAAATTTGACATGTAAATGTGGACCTAACCGGTATGAGTTAAGAACATGTAAAACTTATAAATGTAGGCTCAACCAATTTGATATGAATGGGTAGGTTAAGTAACGTGGCTAGGCTAATGATACTTAACCGTTATAACATGACTAGCGGATGGGTTGGGCTAACTTGAATAGGTTGATAACACCCAATCGATATAATCTGATGCGTGGTAGGGTTAAGTAAACACACGAGGGTAACACTTAACCATTATAATATGACTGGTGGATGGGGCTAAGTCAACATGCACTTAACCAATATAACGTGATGCGTGGTAAGGTTAAGTAGCAACAGAGGGTAACACTTAACCGTCACAACATGATAAGTAGGTGGGCTAAGTCAATATACACTTAACCAATATGACATGACATGCGGTGGGGTTAAGTTAACACACGGGAGAACACTTAGCCAGTATAACAAGGCTTGCGGTAGGGTTAAGTAACACAAGGAACAACACTTAACCAATAGAACATGATGTGTGTTAGGGTTAAGTAAAACAAGAGAAAACACTTAACCAACTTAGCGTGATGGACGGAGAGGGTTAAGTACATATCGGGTTGGTGGGTAATATTAGTAAATATAGGACCACAAACTTAACCAGTAGGAAACCCTAGTAACGGGTACCCATTTCAGCAGTAACCCAATTAGGTATCATGGTACCCTGAAACTAGGCAGGGTAGGGCACGATTACTGGGTTGATTGTAAGCGGTCAAAGCGTCGGTTGTGGGTGCAACAGTGTAGGTTCTAAAGGAGTGCGGGCGTGCACACACTTCGGAGTAGACAAACAGGGCACTGGGGGCACCAATAGTATAACCTATGTATTCTAGAATTGCGTCGGGCCGCCACCATGGGTCTTGATACACCCCATGGTGGCAGCATAGGTATCTACAATCATTGGGGGCCGTATGACACACATAGGTAGCATAATCCCTAGGTTGGACCTAGGTGGCATAAAACCTAAATCCGAGAATCGTTCAATAGATAGCATAATCCCTAGGTTGGACCTAGGTGGCATAAATCCTGGTTGAATCAAGGAAGCGCTCGATAGAAAACACTAGATTAGATCTAGGTAATAAATAATAGATGTAAACGTGAAAGCAACCTTAATTTCGGGGATTGGGATCGCGTTATGATTTTCACATTTTATATAGATTACTAGTCGGGACACTAGTTAGGTGGTGCAGAGCAAATAGATATCATTTTAATGGTGAAGCAGAGAAATTTTGCGATGCTTGATGGAAATCTTGCGAAACTATACTTAGTTCATCTTGAATGGGAACCTTGCAATGTTATACATGACAGAAATCCTATGATGTTATTCTTAGTTGTCGTGCCTGTAGCTTATCTTGTCGTCATTCTTATGTTTACTTTCAGTTTATTCATGCCATGTTATCTTTACCTGTTTTTATGTTGAAAGCCACTAGGACTTACTCAGTCTTTATGACTGACCCAGTTTGTTTCGCCTCCTTTTCTTTCGTTCCCCCCCCCCAAGGTTCGAAGGGTGGGAGTACAGCTTAGTTCAGATCTTACCAAGCTCCAAGGCTCTTTCATGTACTGCTTGGATTTCTCTTGGCTATGGCTTGCTTTGCTTTATTGGGGAATACTACAATTTATTTTCATGCTTCTTTGTTTTTGAGCAAGACAGATATTTTAGCTATGCAATTGGGTATTTGAAAGTTGATGGGATTTTATTGTAAATAATTATATTTAATAAATGATTTGAAGTACTTCTATTTTACCTTCCGCTGTTTTATGTCAGTCTTGTAATATTTCTATTCTAGTACCCGTAATGCTCCATTTAAGTTAAGGCATTCCCTTTGTGAGTGACCTTAACAGATGTGGGGTGTTACATTTGGTATCAGAGCAGAAGGTTACCGGACTGGGAAAAAGTTTTTAAAACCTTCTGAAAACTATTTTCAAAAACCGTTTACAAAGAAGCATTTTTCAAGAAATGTCTTATTTTATTTGAAAGGCATATTTTCCAAAGCCATATGCACTATCTTTTGATTCTCTCCTTGAGTTTCTTCTCTCTTTCTCTTTCACCATAGTTTTGTAGGTGTACGACACATGTAGGAGGGCAAAGAAGTGCCCAAGTTCCATCTGTAGTCACAGTAGTTCCATCTGCGTCTAATCTAATTTCAAGCTTTGTAGAGTTGTCGTGCGATGGAGGTAGCTTTCGAGAAACTTGTCAACAAACTATACAAGGATAGTAAGAATGAGGATAAAGAACACAAGCCTAAGGATGAGAAACTTGTTGATATGGCTTAATCCACGAAGGATGAAATGGTGAAAGGAAAGAGGCCAAAATGAAAGAATAATAAAACCCATGATAAGAGAAAGTATCTTTAGTATGGTGGAAAGGGACATGTAGTTAAGTATTTTAGGACAAGGACAAGGGCAAAGAACAAGATCGTCGAGAGGGAAATTGTATGCTCTCACTACTAGCGTACCTAAGAGAGGTGGTAACGTTTCTGTTAAAGGCTTAGCTTTTCTTTTCTATCATCGCGTTAGAACTTTGTTTTTGTACATCGCATCCTTTTTAATTCAGCTTCGATAGTTGAGTCTCTGCACCTTAGTACTAGCGTAGTAGAGGGTCCCATTTTTGTCTCAAATCCTGTTGGGGATTCAGCTCATTTATTCATGACTTTTTGGATTTGAGAATGTCTATGCTAAGTGTTGAGTTTAGAAGTAATGCTTATGTTTTTGGGCAATGGGTTAATTCTAGGGATGGGGTGGTTGTCCAGAAATGATGCCATTCTCAAGTATGAAAAGAGGGTAGTTAGAATCTTGACATGCCTTGGTGATGCCCTCGAAGTCTAGTGTAACCCTTAGGGTTCTGCCATGCTTAGTTACCTAGAATCTCTTGATATATTTATTGATCCGCTCGAGTAGTGTTCGCCACTAAGGCGGATGGTTCATCTCGCTTATGCATGAGTTATAGAAAATCACCTTAGTAAGTACACTTGGAAACATGGTTAGCATTTGCTTATTTTCAAGAGATAATTCATTTATGTGGAATAACTTCTAGTAAGTGAACGAGATCCGAGATTCACTAGTGAATTTTGGAAAGCTTGAGTACGCAGTTATGTTTGGGCCGAATATACTAGAAGGAGAATAAGTGAAACGAGGGGCAACAGTGGAATGAGTTCCAACTCATATTTTGGAAGCAAGAATTAAGAAGCTACTAAAATGTGAAGTTAAAGACGGTGAAAGCACAATGGAGTTAAGCTCAAGGAAATGCGACTCAGAAGATTGAAGACTAGATACACGCATCATATCTCTTTTTAAGAGTTTATCCTTGATCCCTCTTTTCCTGCAGAGCTTATTTGCATAATATCATTTAAGTATAACCTCTCGGTCCTATTCTCCATCCTATTTCTGTTGCAAACCCCATAGGGAGTATGACTCATTTGTTAATAATACATGTTGGGGCTTCAGGGTGTCCGTTGGGCGGACTAAACTTTTTGGGTTTTATAGGATATGGATTGGTCTTAGGAAGGGATTTTTCATGACCAAAAAGGAGTCCATCATGCTTAGTTTCCTAGAAACATATATATTGGTTGGTTAGTTCTTTGGGTATCAGTCTGATATTGATTTCGGTCTTCGAGGCTGGTGCTTAGGGAGTTCTCCTAATCAGTATATATGTGACATAGATTTCCAGTTTTTGACATTGCCTAATGGGCACAAAGTTTTTACTTGCTTCTATCATTCGACTATATCTTTAGGTAGGAACAATTGGGTGTAAACATGTGTTTGAGACATGTTATGATTGATGGTTGCAAGTGGTTGCAAGCGGTTGCTAGTGGTTGCTCGTGGATGCATATACACGCACCTTAGACACTAGATCGGCTCCGTCGCCTTTCATATTGCATATGCATGAGTGTTTATACTTGTTTATGGATGAAATTAAATGTTTTATCATGTAGATGTTGCATATGGATGGATGTTTGTGCACACATATAATGTTTATGTGACTAGGACTATTTGCATACATGTTGGATTCATGGCACTAAACATATTTTGCATTGAGAAAATCAATCAGGCCTGATCATTTGCATTAGATAAGGAACATATACACACACTTTCTGCATATGTTCATACAACATTAGAAATCTCTTAAGGACAATGGATGCCTGTGATTGATGATTGAGTAGATGGATGATTGGATGGTAGGACACATTCTTCTTAACTTGAAGATTTCGGGGACGAAATCCTTTAAGGAGGGGAGAATGTAACAACCCAAATTTTAATAACATGTTGAAACTAGAAATCAGGGTATAATAAATTGTAAAATAAGAATCAAGAGAAACGGGTTATGCCATTGCGTTCGTCTCGAAATTTTACCTGAAATAAGTCCGAGTTTTCAAAAGTCGGAGTTCAGATGAAGAAGTTATGGCCTGTAGAAGATTCAGCATATTTTAGGCAGCACAGGACCAGGCAGGTCGACCATGTGGTCGACTCTAGGATCGACCTAACCCCCAGGTCGACCTCCCCCCCTTACAGGCCGACCTGGTCGGCCTGTTTTGACCCAGAACTCATTTTTGAAGCCTGAGACGTGTTTTGATGGTCCAGATTGATTCTAGGGTTAATCTAAGGGCCTAAACTAGTTGCTACACCTATAAAAACACCCTTAGACCTAACCTAATTCATATCAAATCATTCTTACGCCAAAATGCTGCTGAGGTCCCTCTTGATCATGGCCGCCGTCGCTAATCAATTTCCTAAGCTTTCATACACAATCCAATTCAAAGACTTAAGCTTCTACAATGATTCAAGACAATAAATCAACAACGTCACTGCAACATTCCACAACAAATTCAGTTCCTAATTCACTAGCCATGCTCTGTAAGTTCTAGTTGTTTTTAGATTTAAACATTTAATTATAATATGGCCATGGAATAAAGTGGAATCGGATTTAAGTATGTTTATTGATTCAGATCTATTGCTCCTTGAATCTTGAGTTTTGGGACTTTTCTATTCTCATTTTCATGTCAAGCCTATGATATATTTAGCTTGTTGTAAATCAGTTTTCTCAATTCAAGTTGATATTATTATCAAGTTGTAATCTTGATGCCTATGATGATGTTTTTCTCTCTAGTCTTATTTTTATGCAAAATTCTACCTTCCCCTATTTATTTTCTTTTGATGAACCTTGGTCAATTTCGGACCTAGGCCTAAACTATGATATACGTGCGATTTGTATACGGCAAAATATTGGGATATTACCTATTTGGATATATGTGTGTGGTGGAATTGATGGCATACCATGAAATTTGAAATTTGGGTATTGTCAATATAATTGAAATTGCAAGTTTGGGCATACATGAATTGGCATGTAAATCAAATCACGAGTTTGGGACTATGTAAATTAAATCAAAAGATTGGGCTTATGTTAATTAGGCATATGTAGAATTGGGAATTTGAACATGAAAGCAATCGTAAACTTGATAGTTGGCATAAACATGTATTATGAACTTGGGCAACTGACATGTACTGTAATAAAAAGATTATAGTTTGGGATAACTACATCATGAATCATTATTTGGGTTTATTGGATATGAAACTTGATACATGTAATTTTGGCTAGAACTTGACATGGTAAAATGGCATAAAATTGGCATACATGTAAAACGGCATAAATTGAACATATGTAAATTTGGTACGAATTGGGCATATGTAAAATTTACATGTAATCTAGAACTTGGGCATATGTTAATTTTGTAAAATTTGGAGTTGAAACATATATGATAATTTATGACTTAGTATAGGTTTAATATGAACACGCCTAAGTTGGGTTTGGGTAATTGGCATGTATTGTAAATAAAAGGCTATAACTTGGCATAACCTTATAGTGAATTATGATAATAATTTGGGAATACGTTTTGGGGGCAAAAACGTGAATCATGAACATTTCTATATGTTAAACGCATGAACTGATACTGGGGTTTTGGGTGGAATACGACCATTAATGAACCTTTGACATGAGGTTAGACTCAGTTTGTGGTGTAAATCTGCCCGGAACCGCCCGACATATCCAGTAGCCACAAAGTGTCAGTCTAATGTGAGAGGTCGAAGGCCAAATTGTAGGCGTAATGGTTTATGACACGAGGTTAGACCCAGTTTGTGGTGTAAATCTGCCCGGAACCGCACGACAAATCCAGTGGCCACAAAATGCACGGTCTAATGTGAGAGGTCATGATTCGTTCGTCATAATGGATGAATTAAGGAATACTGACCATAATAAGACGTGGGTATGGTTAGAGGGTTAGGTGGTATGACATGGAAATTTGACATGTAAATGTGGACCTAACCGGTATGAGTTAAGAACATGTAAAACTTCTAAATGTAGGCTCAACCAATATGATATGAATGGGAGGGTTAAGCAACGTGGCTAGGCTAACGATACTTAACCGTTATAACATGACTAGCAGATAGATTGGGCTAACTTGAATAGGTTGATAACACCCATTCGATATAACCTGATGTGTGGTAGGGTTAAGTAAAAGCACGAGGGTAACACTTAACCAGTATAATATGACTGGTGGATGGGGTTAAGTTAACATGCACCTAACCAATATAACGTGATGCATGGTAAGGTTAAGTAACAATAGAGGGTAACACTTAACCGTCATAACATGATAAGTAGGTGGGCTTAGTCAATATACACTTAACCAATATGACATGACATGCGGTGGGGTTAAGTTAACACAAGGGACAACACTTAGCCGGTGTTAGAAGGCTTGCGGTAGGGTTAAGTAAAACAAGGAACAACACTTAACCGATATAACATGATGTGTGGTAGGGTTAAGTAAAACAAGAGAAAACACTTAACCAACTTAACGTGATGGACGGAGAGGGTTAAGTACATATCGGGTTGGTGGGTAATATTAGTAAATATAGGCCCACAAACTTAACCAGTAGGAAACCCTAGTAACGGGGACCCATTTCAGCAACAACCCAATTAGGTATCATGGTACCCTGAAACTAGGCAGGGGGGGCACGATTACTGGGCTGATTGTAAGCGGTCAAAGCGACGGCGGTGGGTGCAACAATGTAGGTTCTAACAGAGTGCGGGCGTGCACACACTTCAGAGAAGACAAACCGGGCACTGGGGGCACTAGTAGTATAACCTATGTATTCTAGAATTGCATCGGGCCGCCACCATGGGTCTTGATACACCCCATGGTGGGACCAGCATAGGTATCTACAATCGTTGGGCACCGTATGACACACATAGGTAGCATAATCCCTAGGTTGGACCTAGGTGGCATATAACCATTGTAACGACCCAGAAAATCTGAACCAATTTAAAATTTTTAAATTGGCTAAAATAATGGATTTTAAATATTTAAAATAAATATTTTAAATAATAGCAATGAAAAGTGAGTTTGAATCGACGTTTGAAAACGAATATAATTAATTCTAATTATAAACAAGGCCTAAAATGGCGCGGTAGTTTCAAAATTCTAATTCAAACTTTGTCGGACTGTACCGGGTGCAAAACAAAACGGATTTGAGTGAAACCAAAAATATTTAAAATGTGTTGAGTAGATTTCTCATACCAGTCCTTGTTGCTGGCCCTGAGTAGGCCGGGTATGCATGATAGGGGATTATCGCTTCGCGGTTTGGTGGCGAACGGGAGACTCTTACCCCTACATGTCGCAGTTTAGAGCGTTGGTTCGCCAGTAGGCGCGAGACTCGAGAGGGTTGCCGTAAAACAAGGGATTGGGGGAACAGTGTGAGCCACAGTAGGTTTTACCTGCTGTACTTGAGGATGAAGGGATGGTTGCAAAGCCAACAGGATTTTGCGGTAACGTCGCAACGTGGTATCAGAGCTTTGGTTAAGCTTAGTTCTGGAATATAACATATCAACGAACTCGTCAGAAATAGAACCAGTAGTGTTTTAGGACGAGTAACTCAGTACAGATAGGATCAGCAATATCCTAGTATGAGTACAGTAGAATCAGAACAACTCGTTAGAGATGGGGTCAGAAGTGCTTCAGAACGAGTCGAGTGTAATATGTTTTAAATAACGTATTTGTGATTATGATTATAGTCTGGTTTTAGAAATATAATTTTTGAATATATAAAAGATATATATTTGAAAAGTAAAAGAATATAGAAATTGATTTGTATGATTTTGAAAAGTTAAGAACAATTTGATTGTTGCTTGTGTTGTGTGATAGTAAATTTGATTAATTGAATTATTGAAACAATAGTTAATTTAATCAACAATAGAATAATGGTAGAATTTATTCGATTATATCACACATTGAACTGATTAGAAAATAGATAGAAATATATACTTGTGCATTATATATGTTTAAACAGGTAAATGGATTAGCTGTTGAGTAAAGATTTTATTTGCGTGCCCGACAAATAGATAAACCTTAATGAGTTGGATGCGAAATATTATTATATCAACTCCTGTGAATGCCATTGGATGCGGAGTGCTGGTTATTCTGTGTGAAATAATAAACATCGCCATAGGATAGTAACAATTAATTTTGAACTACATTACATGGCATACTTCTGAAGATAGGCATACTTCATCATATACCACATGAGCATTTGGAGCTTGTGTGACGAGGTGGAAGATTTACCATACGAGTGAGAGGCTTGTATGGCGATGACTGTATTTTACAGGTTGAACTGATGACTGATAAGGACTATTTAAATTGTAACGATTAAATTGCCAGATTAATAAAAACCCCACACGGGTCTGGAGTTGACAATAATCACGTCTCTCTAGTTATTAGATGCGGCACATGGACTATTTATTTCCCATACGGGACGAGGTGACGAGGATTTATCCTCTGGAGCATTTAAAATACACACTCCCTCAGGCTTTGACAGGGTGACGAGAATTTATTCTCTGGAGTTATTATCAATACATGCTCCCCTGTAAACACCAGAATATATCACTATAAATATGTGCATGCTTATTAGGATTTATTGGGTACCTAATATGGCCCAATAAATTTCCAAACCTCTCCCCGTACAAAGGAGGTTATGGTGAAACCTTTTGAAAATTCCGGGTGTTAGCCAAATTTTTGAAGAATTTGAAAATTCTCAGAAACTGAAAAGTTGGAGAATGGAAGCCAGATCGAACGTAGTGTTGATTAATCAAACCACTTTCGACTTTGTTCCTTTTCGGGGATGAAAAGTTTTAAGTGGGGGAGATTGTAACGACCCAGAAAATCTGAACCAATTTAAAATTTTTAAATTGGCTAAAAAAATGGAATTTAAATATTTAAAATAAATATTTTAAATAATAGCAATGAAAAGTGAGTTTGAATCGACGTTTGAAAACGAATATAATTAATTCTAATTATAAACAAGGCCTGAAATGGCGCGGTAGTTTCAAAATTTGAATTCAAACTTTGTCGGACTGTACTGGGTGCAAAACAAAACGGATTTGAGTGAAACCAAAAATATTTAAATCTGTTAGTGAATACCTTTCTAATGAATCTGAAAAATTGAATTTTCATAGCGGAAAGCAAAAGTTATGGCCAAATGAATTTTCAGAAAGGTCGCTATAGAATTTATATAGCCCGTGAAATTAGCCATTTTGCATACGACCTCGGAATTCGACGTAACCTCTTTTGTTGGATCCGGGATGTGAAGTTATTGCTAGGTTTCAAATTTCATAATTTTTTGAAGCTAGTATGTGAGCGTGGCAAAGGAAAACGTGTTTTGGTCAATTACAGTTAAATTGAATCGACCAAAAAAGGGCCTTTTTGCAAACGGTCTCAGAATTCGATGAAACTAGTTTTGTTGGGACCGTATCATCAAAACATAGACAGATTTATTTTTCTGGAATTTTTCGAATTAGTTTGTGGCCCTGGAAAATTGAAATGTACGTTCAAATCAAATATTGAATATTCTATATTTTAATTTGAATGAAAACTGACTGAAACATTCGAATGGGCCTTCGAAACATATCCCATTGTGTTCGGAATGGGGGTAAAACGCTAGGGACGTCAGTCGTTGGGTTTGGATTAGAGTTCGTATGAGATAAGGGGTATTTTCAAAAATTTTAAAATATATAAATAAAAGAAAAAATATGATTGGGCCTCATTATCTTCTCTCTCCCCGACACTCCAGATCGCGCGGCGGAAATGAACTCAACCCCTTCTCTCCTCGATTGCTCTCAATCCGCTCAAAATTAGACCTCCATCCTGTTGAGGATTTTGTAGAGCTAGTCAAGATCTTCAAATCCATAGCAAGTTTGGATTTTTTTCATTGAGCAATTAGGGAGATCCACCGCCGTGAACATCCGACGTTCCAGCCGCCGCCGAGGGCTATCCAGGTCGTCGAGTTCATCAGGAGGGGACCCCCTAGGCGCACCTCTCCTTGCTCTTCTTCGTGGTGAAGGCCGATCGTCCTATCGATTCATGGATTGCACGAAAACTTCAATCCTAGTTTTGAAGATTTCAGAAAGGTAATGGCTGTTTAATTTAAAACTGTTTTTAACAGTTTAAAACAGTTGCAAACTTTGAAAAATCATATCTTTTTCGCTTCATGTCGAAATCCAGTGAAACAAGAGACACTGGACTCGTGTGGGCGTCTTCTACCTTCTAGAAGAAACCGCATATTTTTCTGAGCCTTCTGCTATTTTTGGTGGAGTGGAACCCAATGTGAGATTTCTAATTTATAAACGATATGGAAAACGATGATGTATAAATTATATAGTCGATGTATGAGTTATATAAGCGTTGTACACCTCATGTATAAGCGTTGTATAAGTTGTACGTTCGATGTATAAGTTTTATATGCGTTGTAAAAATTATATATGCATTGAAATAGAAGTGAATTGCTATATATATATATATATATATATATATATATATATATATATATATATATATATACGCCCCTCGTCCACAAACCATGGACGATATTTATTGGTTGTGATTGGTGTGAAAATTGATTGATAGCAAATGGTTGATTGGGATTGTTTGTGGTTGATATTGATTGATTGTGCTTGAAAAATACCCATTTGTGGTTGAGAAATATTTGGTTGAAACCACATAGGATTAGTTTGTGGAAAAGAAATAAATATATACATGCCGCCTACGTGCGAACTAGATGCATGATCCCCATTGTCAAAAACCGCGAGGTTTTAAGGTAGAGCGAGGAGCCGTACTAGGGACGGTCCCGGTTTTAACTACCCTGCCGTTATGCTGTCGAAATTTTGAATAATATTCATGTGTTTGAATTATTTTCAATTGTTGAAACTATATTTATTCGTTGAATAGAAAACCTTCATGTGTTGAATTGAAATTCATTCGTTGATTAGAAATTCATGTGTTGAATGGTATTCGTGTTTTAAATATAAAAATCATATTTTTATCTATATATATAAACTATAGAAAACCTTCATGTGTTGAATCGATATTCATTCGTTGAATAGAAATTCATGTGTTGAATGGTGTTCGTGTTTTAAATATAAAAATCACATTTTTATCTATATATATAAACTATAGAAAACCTTCATGTGTTGAATCGATATTCATTCGTTGAATAGAAATTCATGTGTTGAATGGTATTCGTGTTTTAAATATAAAAATCACATTTTTATCTATATATATAAACTATAGAAAAACTTCATGTGTTGAATCGATATTCATTCGTTGAATAGAAATTCATGTGTTGAGTGGAATTCATATTTTGAAATAAATTGTTTTATAATAAAAATCACCTTTTTATCATCTATATGAACTATGTAAAATGACCTTGTTTTAAAAGAAATTGTTTTATAATAAAAATCCTATTTTTATTACCTATATAAACTATATAAAATAATAGTGTTTTGAATAGAATTGTTTTACAATAAAAATCACATTTTTATTATATACATGATTTGCTAAATATAGGGAAGTGTTGAAATAGAAGACAGTTAGATAAAAATATCATTTGAAAAATGTATGAAAAGAATATAGCTTTGAAATCGAAGAATCGATATAAATATAAATATAATTATATTTAATCGAATAACGACGCTACAATTCGTATTTTGAAACCGTGATTTCAAATGATTATACTGGGAGATCCGACCATCGGATTTTCCTGAAATCGCAACCGTTGGGTTCGCTTTGGAAATATCTTTCCAACGGCACCAACTTTGTAAAAATCCAACGGTTGGATTCTCTGGAATGTTTAATTCAAATCTGAAGAAAAACAGCACCAGAACCGATTATATATATATATATAAATATAATTATATTTAATCGAATAACGATGCTGTAGTTCGTATTTTGAAATCGAAACTTCAAACAATTATACCGGGAGATCTGACCGTCGGATTTTCTCGAAACTAGAACCGTTGGATTCGTTTTGAAAAGATCTTTCTAATGATGTAAATTTTGTGAAGATCCAACGGTTAGATTTTCAAACATGTGTAAGTCAAATCTGAAGAAAAACAGCGCCACGGTCGCGTTATGGCCCGAAGCGTCGTTTTGAATAAATTGGCTATTTTGAAATAAATAAAAATAGTGACAAATAATTATAAAATATTATAAACGATATGGATGTGATTTAGAAATTAACTGGAGGTTGGCTAAGTCGAATGGTTCCCTGGGTGTTGATCTGATGTTGGTTTCGGTCTTCGGGGTTAATATTTGGGAAATCGTTCTCTTACTGATTGACGGTTAGTGACTAATGAATTGAAATGATGCGTGTGTATGTTAGTGTTGCACTTGTTTATTATATAAGCGAGTTGCTCAGAAAGACCGGGTTTATCCCATTCTGAATAACTGAATCGACGATAAGGAATCGAAGATAAAGACGGTGGTCGAAGACTGGAGATCTTCACCTCGTTTGGATGGTAACCGAGGTCCTAATTGGGAGGCATGCCGAAATATGGATAATGAGTGGTGATCGTCCAGACGTACGTGGTGGTCGATGGGTTTGCGAGGTATATAGTGCCTCTAGTTTCGTTCAGACCCAGAACGGACTTGTAAATGGACTGTGTGTCTGGCATTGGATTTTATTCTGTGTTGATTGATCTCTATTAAATATACATCTGTTTGGCAGCGGAGAATTTATTCTTTTTCTTAATGCCCTTCTCTGGAATGCACGAGCTCAGAGGTTGTATATCGATGGACATCAGTCGCATGGCATGAATTGCTAGTGTGGCATGCCTAAGTGGCAAACGATCAGGGCTTCTGTTGAAAAGCAAAGTCTTGTGGAGATGATCAAAGCACCGCCTGTGTGGCGTAGCTTTGTGTATAACGTGAATTCGCAAGCCTCACACCCCAGTATGAACCAGAAACGGGAGAGGACATCAGGGAGGGCATGCGTTTCCTTCTAGCTAGAAGCGGCGTCAGTGGTTTTACACACCCTGACGAGTTTGACTTAAGTGGTTGTTGCTATTGCGAGGTGCCTCGGTTTGATCGGACGATTCGGGTCCGATGGAGTCATTCGTTGGCTCGCCTATGCCCCATAGGGTGGGGAAACGCATTGTTCAGGAATTTTAATCCACATCGGTGGACCGGCCCTGACGATCCAAAGGCTTGACTGAGTACTTGCCTGAGGGGCGGGCTAGAGCATCTCGAATTCGGTAAGGACTATCTTTTGCCTTGGTTCAGGACGGAAATCCAATTTCCAATACGACATCGTGCGGTTTTGATTGTATACCTATATATGGCGACATAGTGGTATAGGGCATTAATGCCGTCTATGATTGATAGTTATGATTTGAAATTATTTTCAAAACATATAAACACTATCTATAATATCAAATGCCTTTGTTTTATTCGTATCAAGCATATTTTGGCCGTTATAAGGTAAAAACTCTATCCTCCGGTTTGCGTTGCATTGTGGGAACTGAGTCTTATAATGGCTTCATTTTTATAAAAAGCATTGCGATGTTTAAAAGAATGATTTATTTTAAAGCACTGGCAATCCAATGGAGTAAACCCGCTCCACGAAAGTGGCGTGGTCCTGTGATTAGCCATATTTAAAATGTGTTGAGTAGATTTCTCATACCAGTCCCATGACTGACTCGTAGTTTATTTCACTTTCAAACTCGGGTGCCCCTTTTTCTACATGGGCAGCCTTGTGTTCAGGTTTAGCTGGCTTTCTCTGGATAGCTGGAGCTGAAGATTGATTCTATCATTTATCTCTTTTTATGCTGTTCAGCTCCTATTGTACATATTTTGTTTGTTTCCGCTGTAGACATTTATGTATAGCTGAACTGTATTTGTACTAAGTATGATCCTGTATACTGTGTAACTCTGATGATTACTCTTATCCAGTATATTCTATTGTTCATTATCTGGTGTATTTATTTGATTTTGTTATGCTATTATCTGTTTTTGTGTTATATTCCAAAGATTACCTTTGTCTCCGTCAGTACGGGGTGTGGGGTCGTCACAACCTAAATCCGAGAAGCGTTCAATAGGTAGCATAATCCCTAGGTTGGACCTAGGTGGCATAAATCCTGGTTGAATCTAGGAAGCGCTCGATAGAAAACCCTAGATTAGATCTAGGTAATAAATAATAGATGCACACGTGAAAGCAACCTTCATTTCAAGGATTGGGATCACGTTATGATTTTATCATTTTATATAGATTACTAGTTGGGACACTAGTTAGGTGGTGCAGAGCAAATAGATATCATTTTAATGGTGAAGCAGAGAAATCTTGCGATGCTTGATAGAAATCTTGCGAAACTATACTTAGTTCATCTTGAATGGGAACCTTGCAATGTTATACATGACAGAAATCCTATGATGTTATTCTTATTTATCGTGCCTGTAGCCTATCTTGTCATCATGCTTATGTTTACTTTCAGTTTATTCATGCCATGTTATCTTTACCTGTTTTTATGCTGAAAGCCACTAGGACTTATTCAGTCTTTATGACTGACCCAGTTTGTTTCGCCTCTTTTTCTTTCGTTTCCCCCCAGGTTCGCAGGGGGGAGTACAGCTTAGTTCGGATCTTACCAAGCTCCAAGGCTCTTTCATGTACTGCTTGGATTTCTCTTGGCTATGGCTTGCTTTGCTTTATTGGGGAATACTACAATTTATTTTCACGCTTCTTTGTTTTTGAGCAAGACAGATATTTTAGCTATGCAATTGGGTATTTGAAAGTTGATGGGATTTTATTGTAAACAATTATATTTAATAAATGATTTGAAGTACTTCTATTTTACCTTCCGTTGTTTTATGTCTGTCTTGTAATATTTCTGTTCCAGTACCCATAATGCTCCATTTAAGTTAAGGCATTCCCTTTGTGAGTGACTTTAATGGATGTGGGGTGTTACAGATAATTTCAGGAAATATCTACATAGGTGTGAATAAATGAAAAAGGAAATTTATCCTTCCAAAGTAGAAATTTTATTTCAAATAAATTGAATTGAACTTGTTTAAATGTACAAACAAGTAAAAGAAATGATGCTTGTAAATGATAATGAAAAAATATCATTTGGATAATTCATATATTTAAATTCAAATGTGAATTTAAAAATAGAAATGGGAAAATCGTTTTAAAGAAATAAACGATGGAATTTATTCTGATGTTCGGAATATAAATTGAACGAAAATAAATCGATAAGGATTTACGATTTGAATTCGATTAATTCGAATTTATTTAAGTAGAAGTTAAATTGAATATGAAAATAAACTGGGTATTTTATTTATATGTTATTATAAATAGAATTTCCAAAACGAGAATTTGGTTTTAAAAAGAAATTTGAAAGGGGAACTTGTTTAAATATTAAACAAGGAAATTTGTAAAATGGTGTTTATAAATAAAATGAATAAATTATCAAGAGATAATTTGAATATTAAAATTCAAAGAGAATTGGAATGGAATTCAAATAAAGGGAATTCAAATTTAAAATTTGAATATAGAAATTCAAATGGAGTTTGAAAATAGATTTGAATATAGAAATTCAAATGGAGTTTGAAAATAGATTTGAATATGGAAATCCAAATGAAGTTTGAATATAAATTGAAATTCAAATGTGATTTAAATATGGAATTTGAATATAGGAAATTCAATTTGAAATAGAAATTGAATATAGAAGATCAAAGTATAAATAAATTTTTTTCTGAGCTAAAGAAAATCGACAATTTTAGAAGATCGAAAATATTATGTTGAATTGGAAAATTTTGATTTGATATATATTAAAAATATATTAGAATGGAATTGAATTTATTATAAACGAAGTTCAAACATTTTTATATATAAATATAATTAAAACCAAATCGCCGTAGCGCGGTAGTTCGTAAATTGGCGTTTTGAACTTCAATTGAAGTCGGAATTCTTTGAAACAAGAAACGTCAGGACCGATTTGATAATAGTTGTCTAATGGAGGATAAAAATCTAAATTCCATCGTATATATTTTGAGTTATGTCAAAATCAAATTTTCAAAAAAAAAGCTCTATAACCATTTAAAAACCATAACGGTTTATTTAATTTTATAAAAGGATTTTAAGAGAATAAAATCCGAATTTCTATTTAGAAAATTTCAGATTTTGAGTTGTAAATTATATGTGAACTCAGGTGGAGTAATGAATTGATTTTTGAAACAGAAATCAGATTTTTGATTATTGAATAGAATTAATTAATTTGAATAGTAATTAGTTAAATGAGATTTTGAATTGATATTGGGCTTTGAATAAGTGAATTCGATTTGAAAATTTATATTCAAAATCGAAAATGGAACTAGAATTGAAATTGAAATTCAATTTTGTTATGAGCAAGTTGAATATTTTGTTTGAACATGTTATGTTCAAATAAAGAGGTGAAATAGGAAAAATAGCTAATTAAAGGATAAATGAGCGAAACTGAATTCAAATGATCGGATTGAGTTGAATTGAATCGGAAACAGGTGAGCATGTGTTAGACAGGTATGGGATGGAGTATATGAAGATTTTAATTTATGTGCCAGACAAAAAGGTACATGTTTAAATTTATAAATGAGATTTTATGCGCCGTACCGGCAAGCCGCTTGGCTTTTTTTTCGTTTTCTTTTGGATTGGCAAGGGCCATGGGAGGCTATTTGAAATATCCCGATGCTCCCGGTACAAGGGAGGTTATGGTGAATTTTTCCTGGAATTTAAGGAATTAGAATATTTTTTTTAAAAATTTGATAGTTAGAAATAAATGTATCGATATATATAGAATTCGATAAGGAAACAGATTTAAAAATAGAATATTATAAACAAAAAGGGAAATCGATAGGCTGGTAATAGAAAGAGAAACATATATACGTTTAAAATGAATAATTAATTTTTATAATGTTGATTATTCGGGGTAAGTGGTTTTGTCTGTTTTGAAGTTAATGATGTTTTCAGTTAAGGTCTGAGAGGTAATTTTACCCCAACTTGATTGATTTCATTTTTAATTGATAAATAGCAAGATCCCATCTCGAAGAGAAGAGTTGGATAATAGTTAGTTGAATATAATATTTTGGGTTGTTGTAACGATGTTTTACACAGCATTCGTTTTAACCCAAGTGATGGAATTTTGGAAATATAAAAGTAAATATTTCCTGAATATAATTAAATTAGTCGGGAAAGAGATAAGTGATTGAAATTGTTTCAATTTCAAATAGAATATATTTTCTAAGTGTAGAAAATAAAAGAAGGCGAGATATAGAAATGTTTTCCAAAGAATTTAAGAAACCGAGATGATAATTGAAAATATTGGTTTAACAAATATTGATAAGGAAATGGAAAGGGTGATTTAATTAATGAATAGTAATCAAGGGGCCCAGTGATTGTTTGATTGTTTTGAATGGATGTTTGTTTTTCTTCAATAGTTAAATAACCGACTATCGAAGTATTTGCCAATATCGTTGTCAACATGGAGAGAACGGTTGGATTATTGTCCGTGAACCACTCTGTATTGGCAGTAGCGTTGCGAATCAGATTATATGAAGATAATCGAAGATGGAATGAAGTGCAAGGGCTTTTTCTATTAATAGAAATTGTGCCTTCGTTTTGGTTCAAATCCCAAAACGAACATATATGGACATATGTCTGACAAAGTATTTCCAATGATCGAATATGTTGGTCTGTATAAATGTATATATGATGGCAACAGATTTATTCCCTTAGCATAATATCCAGAATATTTGTGCAAATCAACTAGAGATTAACGGATCCGGCGATGTGGCATTCAAAGTGATTGTGCTATCAATGAATAGAAAGTAATCGTAGCCTCAGGCCTCAACAACCGGGAAATGACAAAAATCGGACAGGCATCATGGCTATGTGGGTTGCTCCCATTAGGGTGTATAATCACCTATCTAGAGATTCATTTAATTCCATATTTTATTCGATGTTGTCCCATTCGGGAAACGGTTGCTGATCCCAACCGTTGGTGATATACATTCGATACACTCAAGCGAAATGAGTGGTCGGTCATGTATGGGCCGGGTTGCAAGATGTTCTAGTTGAACCTAGTGTATTCCTCTCTAGAGATACACTAGCGGAAGGTGGTTCCATACCTTGTCATGTTGGAAATCCAAATCTCCAATAAGCGCCCTGCGGTTTTTTTAATTTTATATTATATATGGAGCGTGAGATGCAAGCGTTCCGCTAGATTCTATTTATTTGATGTAGACAATATTATAATATCACTGGATTTTCGAATCAAAGTGTTTTGGATTATAGTAAGGTAAAAATCGTCCATGTTTATGTGTGGGCTGGTCTTACTATTATCTTTTCTTTTGAAAGGATTTTTAAGGTTAAACAAATGGTTGGAGTTTACTCACACCAGTCCCGTGACTGACCTAGAGTTTATTTTGTTTGTTTTCCCTAAACTCTTGGGTGCCTAAATTTGTACGGGCAGTCAAGTAGTCGGGATTTTACAGATTCACTTGGAAGAGCTGGAAGCAGGAGGCTTCACCAGTTAGCTATAGAATATTATATTCCGCTGTGTAATATGTTGTATCTAGAAACAGGTGTTTATAACTGTCCAGGAATAACTGTTGTGCTCTGATGATGGTATGTATATAAAGTTAATGATTTGTGTTTCAAAAAGTTATGTTATACAATATATTTTATTCGTTCCGTTGTGAGATCTGTTTTCTTTGTTTTCTTCTATTCTAACATTTCTTTCTTTCTATTTCTCATCCTCTAACTTCTTTCTAATAATGATTCGTGTTCTGTGCAATTTGGGTTGGACGTGTGGTGTTATTAGTCAACTCAGATAGTACGGATTTGCAGGTCTTTACAGTTGGTATCAGAGCATAGGTTGAGCAAATACCTAGGCTTTGGTGGGGGTGTGCTCATTAGAGATAGGGTAAGTGGTACCCTACAATGAGTTGAGTGTGTGTGTGTGTGTGTGTATATATATATATATGAGAGAGCGTATTTGTAAATTGATATAAAAATTATTTTATATTGCGTTGGATAGTCTGTTGAGTGGTTTATGAATTCTGATCGAATCATGGGACGCCACAAAGTCGATAGGAATTTCTAAATACTTGAATAGAAGATTGAACACAATATTTTTTAAGTGGATAAATGAAATAATTTTACCCAAAATTCTATTTTTATATAGAAATAATAATTCTTGAAAATTATTGGATTTGTTGGTTGATAATATTATAATCAAATGAGATTATAAAATTGAAATGGTTACACCTAACCAAATAGAATTTGTATATGAATGAAAATATTCAAATGAGAAGAATTAAAATTGACTTCAAACCAGAATTCAAAATTTAAAATCCTGGGTAGTTGGAAAATATTTTCTGAAGCATATTAAAATAATATAGCATTGTTTTAAAAAGGGATTTTTGAATCAAAATCAATTTTGATGGATTTTAAAAAGTGATAAAGCACTGAACTGATTTCAGTAGCCGGGGAATAATTCTGATAATGAATGCAGCATCATTAGTGTTCATTTTCGAGTTTCTAAGTGATGAATTGCTACCTTAGAGAAGTTTTCGATGGAAATTTGTTTGAAAGAAACAAGTTCGTTTTGAAAATTCAAATGTTTTGAATTTGAGATGGAAATAAATATATGTATGTATTTATATGATTTCAAAAGTGATTTGAAATAAAAACCAGGAATTTGAATTTGGAATTTAGAATTTAACTCAGGAAAGTTAAATGGATTGAAGTAAATAAATTAACTAGAATCAATTTGAATAGATTAATGGAATACAGATTGAATGTAAATGTATTGATTGTAGATCATTCGAATTAAATGAATGAAAACCAAAAGTTTGGTGGAATTAAATTTGTTGAAATATGAAGAGTTGAGTTCAACATAATTAAGGTTTTGAAAAATTAATGGGATGGTAGCACTTTTCCTACCTTAGTGATTTCGGGGACGAAATTCTTTTAAGGGGGAAGAATGTAACGACCCTGATTTTTGCCCGATTTATTTTATATATTTAATATTGTTTTAAATATTAAGTGATAATATAAATCGATTTTATATTGAATTGTAAATTTAATAATCAAATTAATGTTTATTTCGAATATATATAATTATCGAAATACAGGATCTAAAATAATTCAACTCGAAATTAAAATGGAGTCAAAATATTTCAAATGATCAATAAAAATTGTATTTGATAATAAATGATAATAATAAATAATTTATTATCAAAGAATTAACGGTTTCTGAATTTAAATTATATAATATTAATTTAATATGGTATATACATTCAAATTGAATTCCAGAGTATATTGTGTTGGGTTCAGTATATCGCTATGATATTTAAACATCGGTCGGTGCATTAAAATAGCGGTTCACGGTTTCAAGTTGCGGACCCCGTAATATTTGATTAATGGATAAGATCAAATCAAATCAGAATCCGTTTAGATAAAATAAAAATCCCTTTGTGTCTAATCATATTAATTAGAAATCAAATCGATTTAAATAATGTTCGTACTATGGTAGACAACCATTTAATTGAAGCATACGTATGTATCCTTCTTCCTGTATAAAGCCGCGCCCCTCTCTTATTTTCTTCCTTCTAAAATTTGATCGAGGTTTAGAAATTTTAAATGGCCTAATTAGAAATGAAATAAAATCCACTTTCTTTTTTTCTTCTATTTAAATCCACAATCTCCTCTACATATAATCAATTCAATTCCAAATCACGGATCATGGGACGAGGTGAAATAAATGTCGGGGTCTCGACAGTCATCAATGGCAAACGGATGGCATGCGCTACTTCTAGTGGACTGATGTGCGATTGGAGATTTGGGGGAAAATTGATTCAAACAGCGCTTACCTAGGTTTTGGGTTCGAATGTTACTTAGGCGACGATGATAGGATTTGCGAGCGACTGGTTGAACTACGAGTGGATCGATGGGTTAGGGTTATGAAGCGCAAGTGGTGGTGGCACTTGGAGGACCTTCGATGGTTTGTAGACATGGGAAAATGAGTAGCAACTTGTGCAATTAGATCTCGTCATCCACTGGTGCTAGTTTGTCGATGAACTAGGTGATGGATGAGATGAAACCGATGGTGCGTTCACGGTAGATTTAGGTGAAGCTGGGTCAAAATAAATAAAATGAGACAATTATAGGTGATAGGATTGAAGGGGCTAAAGTTTTGTTAATGGCGTTTGTGAGGAGTTAGAGAGGAGTAGTAGTTGATAGCAGTGGATGTCGACCATGCCAGTGACGTGGTGGTGTTTGGTGCAGAGATGGTTTATGATGTTTATGATGTTTATGATTTTATAGATGCAGTGAAGGATCGATTGGGATGGGAGATTTCTAGTTGTTTGGTGAGATGTCAATAGGGAATAGAGCATTGTTTTGGGTTGATTTCGGGGGTATTGATCGGCGAGTGCGGAGTTTGCTCCGTAGTTGGTTAGAAATTAAGGTATACGTTTTTACGAGTTTAAATTAATTAGAATGTATTTTTTGTTTATTTTAATAGTTAGTTTAAATTAAAAATAGCCTAATCACTAAATCAAAATATACATTTATAGGTACAAAATAAATTATTCGAGTGACTCGAATGGATTTATGGCTGCGATGATATGGAATTAAATGGGATATTCGACAATGGAAAACCACGGTGAGTAATTCTCACTCACCTGTTAATTAGAATTATCTTTATCCTTTAAAAATAATTGTTGTTGCTTGTTTGGATTTTTTTTGGTTGCTTTAAATATATTAGTTATTTAGGGTTGACTATTATATATATTGGGTTGATGATTGGATTGTTCCCACAGTCTCATTAGCGGATGCCCGAGTACCATTAGCGGATGATTTCCCTATGCGCCCCACAAATATATATTAGTGGATGACCTTCATACCGCGATATCCTGCCTCGAAGCAGGATGGGTATTACTATGTTGACTAACGTCTGTGGATGTAGGAAAAACAGCTTGGAGGGATCCAACTGGATTCCTCAAAAATATATTATTTGTTTGTTTATTTGTTTGCATATATACTGTCATATATAATGTGTTAGAAAAATAAATAATTGGTTGTTTGGTGTTTAAATATCACTGGGCTTAAATGTTGATATTTAAAAATATCAGAAAAAGGAATTTTTCAGATTTAAAAGGGAGATTTTATTTTGCTAGAATAGAAATTGAAATTTCAAATAGAATAGAGTTTGAAATTTCGAATAGAATAGAAATATGAACTTGTTTTTAAATAATAAAACAAGTAGTTCATTTATAAACGAAGTTTGTAAAGGAAGTGGAAGGAATTATCATTGGATAAATTCAGGAAATATCTACATAGGTGTGAATAAATGAAAAGGGAAATTTATCCTTCCAAAGTAGAAATTTTATTTCAAACGAATTGAATTGGACTTGTTTAAATATATAAACAAGTAAAAGAAATGATGCTTGTAAATGATAATGAAAAATTATCATTTGGATAATTCGTATATTTAAATTCAAATGTGAATTTAAGAATAGAAATGGGAAAATCGTTTTAAAGAAATAAACGACGGAATTTATTCTGATGTTCCGAATATAAATTGAACGAAAATAAATCGATAAGGATTTATGATTTGAATTCGATTAATTCGAATTTATTTAAGTAGAAGTTAAATTGAATATGAAAATAAATGGGTATTTTATTTATAAGTTATTATTAATAGAATTTCCAAAATGAGATTTTGGTTTTAAAAAGAAATTTGAAAGCGGAACTTGTTTAAATATTAAACAAGGACATTTGTAAAATGGTGTTTATAAATAAAATGAATAAATTATCAAGACATAATTTGAATTTTAAAATTCAAAGAGAATTGTAATGGAATTCGAATAAAGAAAATTCAAATTTAGAATTTGAATATAGAAATTCAAATGGAGTTTGAAAATAGATTTGAATATAGAAATTCAAATGGAGTTTGAAAATAGATTTGAATATGGAAATCCAAATGAAGTTTGAAAATAAATTGAAATTCAAATGTGATTTAAATATGGAATTTGAATATAGGAAATTTAATTTGAATATAGAAGATCGAAGTATAAATAAATTTATTTCTGATCTAAAGAAAATCGACAATTTTAGAAGATCGAAAATATTATGTTGAATTGGAAAATTTTGATTTGATATATATTAAAAATATATTAGAATGGAGCTGAATTTATTATAAACGAAGTTCAAACGTTTATATATATAAATATAATTAAAATGAACTCACTGTAGCGCGACAGTTCGTAAATTGGCGTTCCGAACTTCAATTGAGTATACAGAACTCAATTGAAGTCGGAATTCTTTGAAACAAGAAACGTCAGGACCGATTTGATAATAGTTTTCTAATGGAGGAGAAAAATCTAAATTCCGTCGTATATATTTTGGGTTATGTCAAAATCAAATTTTCAGAAAAACAACGCCATAACCATTTAAAAACCATAACGGTTTATTTAATTTTATAAAAGGATTTTAAGAGAATAAAATCCGAATTTCTATTTAGAAAATTACAGATTTTGAGTTGTAAAATATATGTGAACTCAGATGGAGTAATGAATTGATTTTTGAAACAGAAATCAGATTTTTGATTATTGAATAAAATTAACTAATTTGAATAGTAATTAGTTAAATGAGATTTTGAATTGATATTGGGCTTTGAATAAATGAATTCGATTTGAAAATTTATATTCGAAATCGAAAAGGAAACTCGAATTGAAATTGAAATTCAATTTTGTTATGAGCAAGTTAAATATTTTGTTTGAACATGTTATGTTCAAACAAAGAAGTGAAATAGGCAAAATACCTAATTAAAAAATAAATAAGCGAAACTGAATTCAAACGATTGGATTGAGTTGAATTGAATTGGAAACAGGTGAGCATGTGTTAGACAGGTATGGGATGGAGTATATGAAGATTTTAATTTATGTGCCCGACATAAAGGTACATGTTTAAATTCGTATATGAGATTTTATGCGCCGTATCGGTAAGCCGCTTGGCTTTTTTTCTTTTTCTTTTGGATTGGTAAGGGCCATGGGAGGCTATTTGAAATATCCCGATGCTCCCGATACAAGGGAGGTTATGGCGAATTTTTTCCGAGAATTTAAGGAGTTAGATTATTTTTAAGAAAAATTTGATAGTTATAAATAAATGTATCGATGTATATAGAATTCGATCAGGAAATGGATTTAAAAATAGAATATTATAAACAAAAAGGGAAATCGATAGGCTGGTAACAGAAAGAGAAACAAATATACGTTTAAAATGAATAATTGGTTTTTATAATGTTGATTATTCGGGGTAAGTGGTTTTGTCTGTTTTGATGTTAATGATGTTTTCAGTTAAGGTCTGAGAGGTAATTTTACCCCAACTTGATTGATTTCATTTTTAATTGATAAATAACAAGATCCCATCTCGAAGAGAAGAGTTGGATAATAGTTAGTTGAATAAAATATTTTGGGTTGTTGTAACGATGTTTTACACAACATTCATTTTAACCCAAGTGATAGAATTTTGGAAATATAAAAGTAAATATTTCCTGAGTATAATTAAAGTAGTCGGGAAAGAGATAAGTGATTGAAATTGTTTCAATTTCAAATAGAATATATTTTCTAAGTGTAGAAAATAAAAGAAGGCGAGATATAGAAATGTTTTCCAAAGAATGTAAGAGACCGAGATGATAATTGAAAATATTTGTTTAACAAATATTGATAAGGAAATGGAAAGGGTGATTTAATTAATGAATAGTAATCAAGGGGCCCAGTGATTGTTTGATTGTTTTTAATAGATGTTTGTTTTTCTTCGATAGTTAAACAACCTACTATCGAAGTATTTGCCAATATCGTTGTCAATATGGAGAGACTGGTTGGATTATTATCCATGAACCACTCTGTATTGGCAGTAGCATTGTGAATCAGATTATATGAAGATAATCGAAGACGGAGTTAAGTGCAAGGGCTTTTTCTATTAATAGAAATTGTGCCTTCGTTTTCGTTCAAATCCCAGAACGAAGTATATGGACGAATGTTTGACAAAGTATTTCCAATGATCGAATATGTTGGTCTGTATAAATGTATATATGGTGGCAACGGATTTATTCCCTTAGCATAATATCCAGAATATTTGTGCAAATCAACTAGAGATTAACGGATCTGACGATGTGGCATTCAAAGTGATTGTGCTATCAATGAATAGAAAGTAATCGTTGCCTCAGGCCTCAACAACCGGGAAATGACAAAAATCGGGCAGGCAGCATGGCTATGTGGGTCGCTCCCATTAGGGTGTATAATCACCTATCTAGAGATTCATTTAATTCCTTATTCTATTCGATGCTATCCCATTCGGGAAACGGTTGCTGATCCCAACAGTTGGTGATATACATTCGATACACTCAAGCGAAATGAGTGGTCGGTCATGTGTGGGCCGGGTTGCAAGATGTTCTTGTTGAACCCATTGTATTCCTCTCTAGAGATACACTAGAGGAAGGTGGTTCCATACCTTGTCATATTGGAAATCCAAATCTCCAATAAGCGCCCTGTGTTTTTTTTGATTTTATATTATATATGGAGCGTGAGATGCAAGCATTTCGCTAGATTCTATTTATTTGATGTAGACATTATTATAATATCACTAGATTTTTCAATCAAAGTGTTTTGGATTATAGTAAGGTAAAAACCGTCCATGTTTATGTGTGGGCCGGTCTTACTATTATCTTTTCTTTTGAAAGGATTTTTAAGGTTAAACAAATGGTTGGATTTACTCACACCAGTCCCATGACTGACCTAGAGTTTATTTTGTTTGTTTTCCCTAAACTCTTGGGTGCCTAAATTTGTATGGGCAGTCAAGTAGTCGAGATTTTACAGATTCACTTGGAAGAGCTGGAAGCAGGAGGCTTCACCAGTTAGCTATAGAATATCATATTTCCGTTGTGTACTATGTTGTATCTGGAAACATGTGTTTATAACTGTTCCAGGAATAACTGTTGTGCTCTAATGATGGTATGTATATAAAGTTACTTATTTGTATTTCAAAAAGTTATGTTATATAATATATTTTATTCGTTCCACTGTGAGATCTGTTTTCTTTGTTTTCTTCTATTCTAACATTTCTTTCTTTCTATTTCTCATCCTCTAACTTCTTTCTAATAATGATTCGTATTATGTGCAATTTGGGTTGGATGTGTGGTGTTATTAGTCAACTCAGATAGTACGGATTTGCGGGTCGTTACAAAAGAGATAAGTAATTGGAATGTTTTCAAATTGCAAATAAAAGATATTTTTTAGGTATAGAAAATAAAAGAAGTTGATATTTTGAAATGTTTTCCCAATAGTGTAAGAGGCCAGGATTATTGTCGAAATTATCATGTTAACGAATAGTAATAAGGAAGTGGAGAAGTGATTTAATTAATGAAATATTAATTAAGGGGCCCAGTGATTGTTTGATGCTATGAATAGATGTTTGTTTTTCTTCGATAGTTAAATAACCAACTATCGAAGTGTTTGCCAATATCGTTGTCAATATGGAGAGACCGGTTGGATTATTATCCGAGAACCACTTCGTATTGGCAGTAGCGTTGCGAATCAGATTATATGAAGATAATCGAAGATGGAGTAAAGTTCAAGGACTTTTTCTATAATGGAAATTGTGCCTTCGGTTTCGTTCAATCCCAAAACGAACGTATATGGACGAATGTCCGACAGTGTATTTTCAATGATCGCATAAGTTGGTCTGTATAGATATATATGGTGGCGGAGAATTTATTCTCTCCTAGAATAATATCCAGAATATATTTGTGCAAATTAACGGATCTGACAATGTGGCATTCAAAGTGATTGTGTTATCAATGAATGATAAGTAATCGTAGCCTCAGGCCTCAACAACTGGGAAATGACAAAAATCGGGCAGGCAACATGGCTATGTGGGTAGCTCCCATTAGGGTGTATTATCACCTGTCTAAAGAAATTCATTTAATTCCTTATTCTATTCGATGCTGTCCCATTCGGGAAAACAGTTGCTGATCCCAACCGCTGGTGATATACATTCGATACACTCAAGCGAAATGAGTGGTCGGTCATAAGGGGCCGGGTTACAAGATGTTCTTGTTGAACCTAGTGTATTCTCCTTTAGAGATACACTATCGGAAGGTGGTTCCATACCTTGTCATAGTTGGAAATTCATTACCCAATAAATGCTCGCGGTTTTTATTGTATATTATGTATATGTGGAGCGTGAGATGAAAGAGTTCCACTAGATTTTTATTTATTTGATTTAGAAAATATTATAAAATCAAAAGAGTTTTGATATAAAGATTATCATTTCTTTCAAAAGGATTTTGAAAGTTAAATCAAGTGTTTTGGATTCTCATAGGGGAAAAACTCGTTCCATGTTATACGGCGTGGTCTTATGAGATATCATTTATTTTCTCAAACCGTTTTAAATTGTTTACTCATACTAGTCCCATGACTGACCCATAGTTTATTTTGTTTTGTTTTACCTAAACTCTTAGGTGCCTCAATTTGTATGGGCAGTCAAGTAGTTTAGGATTTCACAGATCTATCTAAAGGAGCTTGGAGCAGGGGGCTTCAGTATTAGATATAGTGTTTTTATTTCCGCTGCGTTGTAAGTGTTGTACTCTGATAATTGTATGTTATATAGTCAAAATTTTATATTTCAAAAATTATGATATATTATATTTTGTTCCGCTGCGATGTGAGATTCTATGTTGTTATTTCTGTTCTTCTTCTACCTTTTTCTTCTAAAAAAAATGATTTGTATTTTCATGATATTTGGGTTGGATATGTGATGTATGTAGTCAACTCTTATAGAACGGATTTGCGGTTCGTTACAGTTGGTATTAGAGCTTAGGTTGAGCGAATACCTAGGCTTTGGTGGGGTTGTGCTCCTTAGAGATAGGGTCAGTAGTACCCTAGAATGAGTTGAATGTATATATACGAGATCGTGTATTTGTTAATTAATATAAAAGTTGTTTTATATTGTGTTAGCTAGTCTATTGAGTGGTTTATGAATTCTAGTCGAATCATGGGACGCCACGAAGTCGATAGAAATTTTAAACACTTAAATAGAGAAATTTGGCACAATATTGTTTTAAGTGGGTAGAAGAAATAATTTACTCAAAAATTATATTTTTGAAAGAAAAGCAATAATTTTTTGAAATTATTACAATATATATGGATGTGTTGGATGTTATTATTATAATCAGATGAGATTATAAAACTGAAATGGTTATTTATAACCAAAAATAATTTGTATATGAATGAGATATACAAAAGAGGTGAATTAAAATTAAATTCAAACCAGAATTTGGAATTTAAATCTTGGGAAGTTGGAAAATATTTTTTTGAAGTATATTAAACTAATACATCTTTGTTCTGAAAGGATTTTTGAATAAAAAATGATTTTAGATGGATTTTTAAAGTGATAAAGCACTAAACTCATTTCAGTCACTGGAAAATAATTCTGATGATGGTCACGACATCATCAGTGTTCATTTTCGAGTTTCTAAGTGATGGATTGCTACCTTAGAAAAGATTTTGTTGGAAGTTTGTTTGAAAGAAAACAAGCTGGTTTGAAAATTCAAATACTTTGAATTTGAGATGGAAATAAATATATGTATATGTTTAAATAAAAAACTAGGTATTTGAATTCAGAAATTTAAATTTAACTTAAGCAAGTTAAATGGATCAAGGTAAACGAATTGAATAAAATCAATTTAAATGAATCTAAATACATATGAATGAAAACCAAAAGTTTGGTTGGAACTAAATTATAGAAATATAAAGTGTTGAGTTTCAAAACAAGTGGGTTTTTGAAAAGTTAATGAGTCTGAAGCATTTTCTTACCTTAGTAATTTCGGGGACGAAATTCTTTTAAGGGATAAAGAATGTAATGACCCAGATTTTGGTCGATTTATTTGAAATATTTAATATGATTTTAAATATTGAATTTATAATATAAAAGAATTTTTATATTGAGTTATCGATCAATAATCAATATAGGATTTAATTTTGAATATATATAATTATTGTAATACGAGAATATGAAATAATTAAATTCGAAATTTATAATAGTGTCAAAACAATTTAATTAATTTATATAAATTTGTTTGGATATATATAAATGATAATAATAATTTATTATCCTGGAATTTAATTGTTTTAAATTTAATTTATCAATTTAAATTAATATCATCTCCGTATGATCGAACCGGGGTTCGAAACCTGTCCCAGTGTGTTCTGAATAGTATTATAATGCTAGAAACGCTAGTTGTTGCGCTCGAATAGGAGTTCAGAAACACTGGATAATTTAAATCGTATTGGTTCAATTCAAAGTAAAATTTGTAAAATAAATAAATGTTTTACTTCCATCCTAAGTAAACAAAACTAACTGCAAATCTAAAAGTAGCACAAGCCTAGTTTGAAATTACGGTACCTAGAGAAATTACTTTCTTCTTATCTGTTCTACCCATATTATATAACCGTGTATACCCTTTGCTCTCTCTATTTTTCATTTCTTTCAGCAAATTGAATAAAAACTGCTTCCTTCTCATAAATCAGAAACCGCTTTCCTCTTTTGATTTCTGAAATTCGTAAACTCATTTTTAAATCGAATTGAAATCCCTAGAATTATTAAATCAACTGCGGGGAGTTCGTTTGGAGCTAGTCTTCGCGTCAGTGGGAGTTTTAGGTAGCTCGATTTAATCAGGAGCTCGATCTTTTCTCCAATTACAAGCTAAGGTTCACTGAATGGCGTTTAGATATTTGTGCGATGTCAGTATAGGCGGGTGGTGGTTTTAGGTTAAATTGGGGAGTGCGACGGCTGATATTGACGAAAACCGAGAATCGCGAGATGATGTTAAGGGGCTCGGCAGTGTGAATTGCATGATGGAGGGTTTTCGATGGTTCATTGATGTTGCGATCTGGAAGTTGGGTGGATACGAAGCTATTAAAGGGTGCGAATGAGTGTTTCTTGAACTCGAGATTTGGGCGGTAGAGACATTAAAATTCGGGATTCATGGCTTAGTAAATCTCGGACTGGAGGAAGCTTTAGGTTGGTTGTGTTTTTATTTGGGGGAAGTCAGTTTTTTTCTTCTTCTCTATAATCTGGAAGTTACATTTTCTTGTTGATCAAGTGAGATGTTGGTAAGGCTTCAATGAGGAGTTGTGAGAGGGTAAATTTGGTTCTGGAAAGTGTTTGCTATCATGGGATGCTGGATGGTTGTGTAATGGAGACGGGTTGATAAGGCATAAGAGTGTCATAGTTTTGTGAAGCAGCAGTTCTGGGATAATGGCATAGAGGAATTTAGATGTCTGGTGAATGGAATGGTGGAAATTGAAGTGTAGGTTTTAGTGAGATAGTTCCTGATGGAATTGCAGTAGTGATGGCTTCACGGTCATTCGTGTAGAGGGGAGATTGAACGAGAAGGGAAGGAGATTGGATATTACAGTGTATTAAGGTAATTATTTATAGTTTAGTAATTAATTTTTATTTACATTTAAGTAGTTCGATAGAGTAAATATAATTTGTAAAATTTATACAAGATTTCTTCGAATGGAATCGATTGTTAAATCCGTAGCTGCAGGATATCTAATCAGGAATTAAAATGGAATCAGAACAGATCGCAACTAAATATCACCATGAGTGAATCTCACTCCGTTTTTATTTAGAATTATTTTTATGTGTTAAAAATATTTGTCTGTTGATTGTTTAGTTGCATAAAAATATTATTGTGGCTATAAAATATATATTAGTTATTTAGGATTGGTTTGTGGTTAATATATATATATATATATATATATATATATATATATATATCGGTGATTGGATTCCCGTTGTACCATTAGCGGATGCTCGCAGTACCATTAGAGGATGACCCTATACGCCCTACGCTATGTGTAATAACCCGAAAATCCGAGCCAATTTAAAATTTTTATTTTGGTAATTTTAGTGAATTTTGAATATTTAGAATGGATTATTTTAAATAATAACGACGAGAAATTTATTTTGTATAGAATTAGAACGTATATATTTATATACGTCGTCGTTAGAATATAAATATTTGTTTTAAATTATAAAAGGAACTGAAAATGGCGCGGTAGTTCGATAATTCGATTTCAAAGTTCAAATGAATGTACAGGATTCAAAATAAACCGGATTTTAGTGAAACCAAAAACATTTGAATCTAATTATGAATATCTTTCCAACAAATCCGAAAATTGAATTTTCATAGCGGGAATCAAAAGATATGTCCAGTTGAAAATTCAGAATAGTCACTATGGAATTCAGGCCCTTTAAAATGGAAATTTTGCAAACGACCTCGGTTTTTGACGAATCCACTTTTGTTGGATCCGTGATGTCAAGTTATTGCTGGATTCCAAAATTCTTAATTTTTCGAATCAATATGTGGGCGTGGCAAAGGAAAACGCGTTTGACCGGTTTGAGTTGATTTTAATCGACTGGAAAATGGCCATTTTTCAAACGGTCTCAGAATTTGACGAGATTAGTTTGGTTAGGACCGTATCGTCAATACGAAGCTAGAAAATATTTTTCTGGAATTTTTTGAGTTAGTATGTATCCCCGGTAAATTGAAATGCATGTTCAAATTCAATATATAGAGTTATATATGGATTTTGATGAAAACTAATCGAAACAGCCGAATTGGCCTACGATACATAGCCCATTGTGTTCGGAATGGGGGTAGTTTAATATGGACGACAGGCAGTGGGTTCAATTTCGAGTTCGAAAATAAAGTTTACTTTTTGGAAATTAATAATATATATATATAATTATATATTTTCCTTAGCCCCCCCGATTCATTTTAGAAGACAAATAAAAAAAGGGCGACGAACGGGGAGGAGCCGCGCCCCCCTTTAGCGCGTCGCCGCCTCCTCTGGCGCGCCGCTAGGGCAAGCCCCCTCCTCCTCCTCAACGCACACCCTTCTTTTCCTCTTTGGCGATGGACGACTCCCAAACCCCTCAAATCGACACAACCGCCCACCCCCTCAGCCTCTTGGCCGCGCCCCTCTGACCGCAACCACCACGCCAAGTCGCAGCACCTCCACCTCGAGCCACCCCATCTCCGACGCAGCAGACCACCCCCTCTTTTTTCCAATGTAAATTTTCCCCCTTTTCTTCGATTTTAAAATCCTTAGAAAAACTGATTTTTGTTTAATAGGAAGCTTTGGTTTTTATTTAAATAAAGGTTTGATTTTTATTATATGAACGTGAGAATAAAGATTTGATTTTTTGTTGTATGAACATTGTATAAAGATTATATTTTTATTATAGAAAAGATGGGGTTTTTAATCGTATAAAGTAGAAGTATTAAAAATATGATTTTTATATCATAGGAAGAATAAAAATATAATTTTTATAAAGTAGAAGTATTAAAAATATGATTTTTATATAATAGAGAATATAAAAATATAATCTTTATATATGTAGTGTAATAAAAATTTGATTTTTATTATATATATGTTGAAATAAAAATGTGATTTTTATAGCGTTGATATAAAAATACGATCTTTATATTAGAAGTAGATGTATAAAAATATAATTTTTATATAGAGAATAGCGTGATAAAAATATAATCTTTATTATATGGGCACCGGTGTAAAAATAGAATTTTTGTCTATATAGTAGCGGTGTAAAAATAGAATTTTTATCTATATAGTAGCGGTGTAAAAATAGAATTTTTATCTATATAGTAGCGATGTAAAAATAGAAATTTTATCCATATAGCGTAGTTATAAAAATAAGATTTTTATATAATAGAGGATATAAAAATGTGTTTTTTTTTTATATACATAACAACAATATAAAAATGTGATTTTTATATATGTAGTGGCTACGGACGACAAAACTGACAAAAGGCGAGCACGACGAAGACTTCTACATGTGAAGAGTCATGGCGTTTGGTATAGCTTGGGTGAGAACTCCTCACCTTTAGTTTAAATTTCTAGTTAAAAATATATACTAGGATGCAGACGGTGTTTAGTAGCACCCGACACCTGTCGTCCACAGACCATGGACGGCTTGTATGCTTGTTTGTTTGATTTTGATGTGTAGTTGATTGTGTGATGTGATGTGAAATGAAATAAAATATTTATATAGTTAAAAATATTTTATAGTTGAAAATAGAATTTTTAACGTGTATATGAAATGAAATAAATACAAACAAATCGGACGATTTGTTTACATACACACATTTGACTGATATGGATTGGGACGATAAATTTTACACATCGCCCAACTACACAAATAAAATCTGTGTTTGATTGATTGAAACCCCACACAGATATTGGGATGATATATGACATACACTAATCCCAATAACTAGTAGTATGTCGATCGATCGATTGACAGGCTGTTATAAGCGTTAAAATATTTATATTTAATGCTTATGCAGTTGTGTGGTGCACTCTGGATGATGGTTGATTATTTATCATTGTTATTTTATTAATCAACATTATATGGTAATTGATTGGGCCTCATTCTATTTTTGAATAGAATATTTGAATAGAAATATTTGAAAAAGAAATATTTGAAATAGAAATATTTGAAATAGAAATATTTGAAAAAGAATTATTTGAAATAGAAATAGAAATATGTGAAGTCATGTTGATTAGATTGACGCCATTTTGACGTGAACGATATTTATATCGGTTTTATTCATTTTTTAATGAATATTGAACGTGATTTTCAAAATTCGAATTAGATTGAATAGATTTGAAATTCAAATTAAATTGAATAGATTTGAAATTCGAATTAAATTGAATAGATTTGAAATTCAAATTAAATTGAAAAGAATTGAAATTCGAATTAAACTGAAAAGAATTGAAATTCGAGTTAAACTGAATAGAATTGAAATTCGAATTAAACTGAATAGAATTGAAATTCGAATTAGATTGAAATAGAATTGAAATCGTTTTGAATTGAATTTAAAGGGTATTGAAATTGAACTGAAATTGATCTGAATTGAAACCGATTTGAGTTAAAATTGATTTGAATTTAAATCGATTTGAAATGAAATTAAAACGAATTTATATTGAAAAAAATCAATTTTGATTTGAATTTGAAAATGAAGTTGAAATCGTTTTGAAAACGAATTTTAAACGATTTATAAAATACGTTTTGAAAGGAAATCGACGAAATACATACATACATACATACATACATATATATATATATATATATATTTTTTATAATGGCCTGAATAGAACGCGCCGTGCTGCGGCAGTTCACGAATTTCGACCATTGAGTTCGAATGGACATTGCGGGAGATCCGACCGTCGGATTATCCTAAAACCTAAACCGTTGGATTCGTATCGAAAAGGGCTTTCTAACGAATATTAGAAATTTGAAATCTAACGGTTGGATTTGGAATTATGTCCAAATCAAATTTGGAAAAGGTCGCTGTAAGTGCAGTTCGATGGCCGTTGATGGAAATCGGCTGTACGGGCCTTGATAAAGTTATTAAAAATAGTAATAATTTGTGTAGAATCATAAGAAATGATTTGTGAAGAATTGGGATGAAAAACTCCATATTTCAAAAGATAAAAATAGATTTTTATCGAAATGAACTAATTTTGAACTAGAGTAATAATTTATTTATTTTTTAAAAATAATAATAAATAAATTGGATTTGAAATGGTTTTAAAAATAATCAGAATTTCCAATACGTGAATTGGAATGGATTCGAATCGAAATTGTCTTCGGAATATTTCGATGTTGGTCGTGATTATATAGATATTGTTATGGAAATTTGAAAGATATATTTATATCGTTATTTCCAATACGATATTTGTTGGTCGTAGAATTTGATATTGAATATAAGCTGATATATTTTCTTTTCAGAGCCTTGTATTTTATATCAAATGTGATTTGGGTTTGTCGTGAATGGTGTCTTCATTAACACTGTTCTTAAACCCAGTTGAGAAAAAGATTAAATCTTTTTATTTAGATTTAATGAAGTGTACCAATTAAATGGTATTTAATTGGAATTTAATTCGAATTGATTTTTGGGTTTATTGTGAACGGTGTTTTAAATAACACTCGTTCTTTAAACCGATAATTAATGGAATGTGATTTTGGGTTGTCGTGAACGGTATCTTCAATAATACTGTTCGTACACGCCAGTTGTGAACTAGAAACGGGAGAGGACTTTAGGGAGGACATGCGTTTCTTTCTAGCTAGAAGAGGCGTCAGTGGTTTTACACGCCCTGACGAGTTTGACTTATGTTGTTGTTGTTGTTGCGAGGTGCCTCGGATTTATCGGTGACTATGTGAAGCCGATGGAGTCATTCGTTGGCTCATTTGCACCTCATAGGGTGGGGAACGTAGTGTTCAGGCATTTTAATCCACATCAGTGGACCGACCCTGACGATCCAAGGTGCAGTTGCGGCTATTACCGAGACATGGTAGGCTAGATTGTCTCGAATCGGTAGAGGACGATCCCTGGCCTCGGTTCATAGATGGAAATCCAATTTCCAAATACATGACTTTGCGGTGTTGATTGTAGAGCCTAGTATGGCGACATAGTGGGATGAGGCACTTATGCCATCTATGATTGATACTTATGATATGAAGTTGTTTATACACTATACACTTATAGTAATAATAAATGATGAAATTTAGCGTATCAAGCATTCTTTGGCTATTATAAGGTAAAACCTTATCCTCTGGCTTGGGTTGCATTGTGTGATGGGACCTCGGTCTTATAATAGCTTCATTGTTCTTTATTTAGTATTGCGATATTGTTTTATGCACTGGTATTCTTGGGAGGAAACTCGTTCCGTGTTATACGGCGTGGTCCCTTGATTTACCTAAATTTAAAAATGAAGATTAATAACTGTTTTAGTTCTCACACCAGTACCATGACTGACCTGGAGTTCATTGTTTTAACCTAAACTCTGGGTGCCCTTATTTTGACATGGGAAGCTAGTAGTTTTGGTTTTGCAGATTTATATTCACAGGATCCTGATTTACAGCTGGAACGATACTCGGAAAGCTCTGTATCTGTGTATTACTTCTAGTTGTGTTTTGTATTATTTTCCGCTGTGATGTACTTAAATGTAATTTAAATCTCTGATATTTTTGTGTATTATTTATTCATACTCTGTATATTCTTATAATCTGATGGAGTTGTTGTAATAAACAATAAAATGTTCTTCTGTCTGCGTTCTGATGTGGCTTGTCCTCAACTCAATCCGGGCTTTCCTTACTGGGGAAGTTCGGGTCGTTTCACTATGATAGTTGATGACCTTCTATACCGCGATATCCTGCCTCAAAGCAGGTTGGGTATTATTTATGCTGGCTAACGTCTGTGGATGCAAGAAAACAGGTTGGAGGGATCCAACTGGATTCCTCAAAAATATTATTATTTGTTTGTTTTTATATATTATCATATATGATGTGTAGAAAACCTATGGTTGATAATTATGTGTTTTTGATTGATTAAATATCACTGGGACTGAATTGTAACAACCCGTAAAATGCGAGCCAGTTTGAAATTTTTATTTTTGCAATTTTAGCGAATTTTGATTATTTAAAATGAATTATTTTAAATAATATCGACAAGAAATTTATTTTGAATATAATTAGAACGTATATATTATATACGTCGTCGTTAGAATATAAATAATTATATAATTATAAATAGAATTGAAAATGGCGCGGTAGTTCGATAATTCGATTTCAAACTTCAATTGAATGTACCGGGTGCAAAACAATCCGGATTTTAGTGAAACCAAAAATAATGGAATCTAATAGTGAATATCTTTCCAACGAATCCGAAAAATCAAAATTTCGTAGCGGGGATCAAAAGATATGTCCAGTTGAAAATTCTGAATAGTCGCTATGGAATTCAGGCCCTTAAAAATGGACATTTTGCAAATGACCTCGGATTTTGACGAAACCACTTTTGTTGGGTCCGTGATGTCGAGTTATTGCTAGATTCCAAATTTCATAATTTTTCGAATCCATATGTGAGCGTGGCAAGGGAAAACGCGTTTGACCAGTTTCAGTTGATTTTAATCGACTGGAAATTGGTCATTTTTCTAACGGTCTCAGAATTCGACGAAATTAGTTTTGTTAGGACCGTATCGTCAATACGAAGCTAGAAAATATTTTTCGGGAATTTTTAGAGTTAGTATGTGACCCCGGTAATTTGAAATGTACGTTTAAAATTCAATATAGTGATTTAAATGTAAATTCAACGGAAACTAATTGAAACAGCCGAATCAGCCTAAGATACATATCCCATTGTGTTCGGAATGGGGGTAAAACGCTATGGACGACAGGCGGTGGGCCTCGTTTCGAGGTCGTATGTAAAAGTCAACTTTTTTCGAATAATAAAAAAAAAATATAATCCATCTCCCTTACACCAGGCCCCCCCCGATCTCATTTCAAAGCAGAAACAAAAAGAAAAAGAAAAAGAAAAAGGCTGCATGCCCTAGTTCCAGTCGCGCCGCCAGGGGGGGCCACCGCGCGCCACCGCCGCCTCCCCTCCTCGACTATCCCTCTCCCTCTCGCACTCACCCTGCTCTTCCTCGAAGAACCCGAAGCCCAAACCCCGCAGCTCGCCCTCAACGTGTCGAGCCACCGCGCGCCACCAACCAAGCTCCACCGCACTGCCCACCGCCGACCTCCGATGATCGCTTCCCTCTCCCTATCCTCTGTAGACCACTGACTGTAAGTTTTGTTTGGTTTTATTTATTTATTTTCTTTTATCTGTGAATTTTATTAATGTTTAAAAACTGATTTTAAAATAAAAGTAAAAACTGATTTTATAAGATTTTAAAACTGATTTTAAAATAAAAGTAAAAACTGATTTTATAAGATTTTAAAACTGATTTTAAAATAAAAGTAAAAACTGATTTTATAAGATTTTAAAACTGATTTTAAAATAAAAGTAAAAACTGATTTTTAGAAAAAGGTTTGAACTTTTAAAATGGAAAAGATTGAATTTTTGAAATGGAAAAGATCATATTTTTAAAATAGGAAAAATTAGATTTTTGAAATGGGAAAAGGCGAAATCCTTTGAAATAAAAATTCGATTTTTATATATTGAACTTTGAAATAAAAATTCGATTTTTATATATTGAACTTTGAAATAAAAATTCGATTTTTATATATATAGTGGCCTTGGGCAACGAAGGTGACAAAAAGGCGAAACGACGAAGATTTCTATCAATGATGTGCCGTGGAGCTAGGATAGCTATATGTGAGAATTTCTCACCTTTCAATTTCATTTCTCTTTATATATATATACTAGGATGCAGACGGTGCTTAGTAGCACCCGACACAATCGTCCACAGACCATGGACTTGTTTGTTTGGTTGCATAAATTAGTTTGATGATTTGATTTGAATTTGATTGTTTGGTGAATTTGATTGATATGTGAATGGCGTGGGCCTTCACTAGACCGGGGATAAGGCTAGGCCTCGTCCCGTTTCTAGTATAGTGCCGTTATGCCGCCGAAATTTTCTAAAATATGTTAGAAAAATAAAAATATCATTTTATTAAAGAATGAACTGAATAGAAATTCATATGTTGGAATAAAAATGTTTTTTTATCGTTAAAAATATAATTTTTAACGTGAAGTGAATAAAATAAATATTCATTCACAAACCAGACGGTTTGTTTATGTACACCTATTTGAAGGACATTGATCGGGTCGATAAATTTTACACATCACCCAACTGCACAAATAAAATCTGTGTTTGATTGTTTGAAACCCCACACGGGTGTTGGGATGAAATTTGAAGTTCACTCATCCTGATTGATTAAATATGTCGATCGATTGATTGACATGCTGTTATAAGCGTTAGATATCTTTATTTGATGCTTATACAGTGTAGTGCACTTTGGTTGATGGTTGATCATTTTTCAATGCTATTATATACATGTGTTGTATGAAAATCCATATAATTAATTTTATATGGTAATTGATTGGGCCTCATTCCAGTTTAGAAATAGAAATATTTGAAATAGAATATTTGAAAATAGAAATTTATGAAGCCGTGTTGATTAGAGTGACGCCATTTTGACGTGAACGATATTGAAAACTATTTCGAAATGAAGTGAATTGAAAACGATTTCGAAATGAATTGAATTGAAAACGATTTCGAAATGAATTGAATTGAAAACGATTTCAAAGTGAATTGAAAACGATTTCGAAATGAAGTGAATTGAAAACGATTTCGAAATGAATTGGATTGAAAACGATTTCGAAATGAATTGAATTGAAAACGATTTCGAAATGAATTGAATTGAAAACGATTTCGAAATGAATTGAACTGAAAACGATTTCGAAATGAATTGAATTGAAAACGATTTCAAAGTGAATCGAAAACGATTTCAAAGTGAATTGAAAACGATTTCGAAATGAACTGAATTGAAAACGATTTCGAAATGAATTGAATTGAAAACGATTTCGAAATGAATTGAATTGAAAACGATTTCGAAAAGAATTGAATTGAAAACGATTTCAAAGTGAATTGAAAACGATTTCAAAGTGAATTGAAAACGATTTTGAAATGAAGTGAATTGAAAACGATTTCGAAATGAAGTGAATTGAAAACGATTTCGAAATGAATCGAATTGAAAACGATTTCGAAATGAATTGAATTGAAAACGAATTGAAATGAATTCAAATTGAATTGAAATTTGAATTGAATAGAAATGAATTTTGAAACGAATTTATAAAGAAGAATTCAATTTTGCTTTGAATTGAAATGGAAGTTGAAATAGATTTTGAAACGAATTTTAAACCTATTTATATAATTCGTTTTAAATAGAAATCGACGAAGTATATATTATATATATTATATATATAATATAATGGCCTGAATAGAACGCGCCGCGCCGCGGCAGTTCGTGAATTTCGACCATTTATTTCAAACGGACATTACGGGAGATCCGACCGTCGGATTCTCCTAAAACCGGAACCGTTGGGTTCGTATCGAAAAGAGCTTTCTAACGAATATTAGAAATTAGAAATCTAACGGTTGGATTTGGAATTATGTCCAAATCAAATTTGAAAAAGGTCGCTATAAGTGCAGTTCGATGGCCATTGATGGAAATCGACTGTACGGGCCTTGATAAAATTATTAAAAATAGTAATAATTTGTGTAAAATCATAAGAAATGATTTGTGAAGATTTGGGATGAAAAACTCCATATTTGAAAAGATAAAAATAGTTTTTATCGAAATGAACTAGTTTTGAACTAGAATTATAATTCTATTTATTTTTAAATAAATAAATTGAATTTGAAAAGGGTTTTGAAAATAACCAAAATTTCCAATGATTTCATTGGAGTGGATTTGAATCGAAATTGTCTTCGGAATATTTCGATGTTGGAATTCGTGATTATACAGATGTTGTTATGGAAATTTGAAAGATATATATTTATATCGTTATTTCCAATACGACATTTGTTAGTCGTAGAATTTGATATTGAATATAAGCCGATATATTTTCTATTCAGAGCCTTGTATTGAATATCAAATGTGATTTGAGTTTGTCGCGAATGGTGTCTTCACTAACACTGTTCTTGAACCTAGTTGTGAAAAGATTAAATCTTTTTATTTAGATTTAATGAAGTGTACCAATTAAACGATATTTAATTGAAATTGAATTGGTATTGATTTTTGGGTTTATCGTGAACAGTGTTTTAAATAACACTTGTTCTTTAACCCGATAATTAATGGAATGTGATTTTGGGTTTATCGTGAACCGTGTTTTAAATGACACTGATTCTTTAACCCAGTTAAAGATTAAAACTAAGTGGAGTTTTAATGAATCTTTAATTAGATTGAGATGATCGAAAATGGAGTATCACCAGTTTTGCTCCAGGCGATGGTTAAATCTTTAATTAGATTTGAACATGAAATGGTAATTGAATTTACCGATAACACTAGTGTTAGATATGAAGTATTACCAGTTTTACTTCATGGGATGTATAGGTTGGGATTGGGAAATAAAATAAATGATTACTTCGGTGTGGTTCGCTAATCCCGACTAGTTTGAATTGATATTCAAAGGAGATTAAAGAATAAATTTAAAGAATTTATCTTGGATAAAATTAATGGGAACTTTTCCCAAAGTATACGAATATTTGAATAAAAGAATATTCTGAATTGGAATGAGGCGTATGTTGTGTTTGTGTAACACTTTTATAATATATACGCGAGTTATTCAGAAAGACCGGGTTTATCCCATTCTGAATAACTGATTCGACGTGGTGTCGAAGATGAAGACGGTGGTCGAAGACCAGAAGTCTTCACGTCGTTTGGGTGATAACTGATGATCTTGATTGGGCTGTACACCCAAGAAGATGGAAACAGTTGGTGATCGTCCAGACGTACTTGGAGATCGATGGATATGCGAGGTACTAGGTGCCTCCGGTTTCGTTCAGCCCCGGAACGGACTTGTAAATGGACTGTGTGTCTGACATTGGATTTTAGTCCGTGTGATTGATCTCTATTAAATATATATCTGTTTGGCGGCGGAGAATTTATTCTCTTGCTTAACGCCCTTCTCTGAGACGTACGAGCTCAGGGGTTATATATTGATGGATATCAAACGCATGGAGTGAATTGCCTGTGTGGCATGCCTAAGTGGCAATTGATCGAGGCTTCTGTTGAAAAGCAAGGTCTTGTGGTGATGATCAAAGCACAGCCTGTGTGGCATAGCTTTGTGTAACATGTATTCGCGAGCCTCGCACCCCGGTTGTGAACCAAAAACGGGAGAGGACCTCAGGGAGGGCATGCGTTTTTTTCTAGCTAGGGTGGTGTCAGTGACCTACCAGCCCTGACATTTATATACTTTTCACCTGTGTGGTTGTTGCTGTTGCGAGGCGCCTCGGTTTGATCGGACGATCCGGGTCCGATGGAGTCATTCGTTGGCTCATTTACGCCCCAAAGGGCGGGGAAACGTATTGTTCAGGCACTATAATCCACATCGGTGGACCGGCCCTGTCGCTCCAAGGGGCAGTTGCTGCTGTTCCGGTGGCTCGGGCTAGAGAGTCACGAAATCGGTTGAGGACTATCTTTTGCCTCGGTTCATAGACGGAAATCCAATTTCCAAATACGTGACATTTGCGGTTTCATTTGTAAACCTATATATGGCGACATGATATATGGTACCCATGCCGCCTATGATTGATACTTATGATTTGAAGTTGTTTTATACACTATGCACTTATAATAGTATCAAATGATTTGTTTTATCCGTATCAAGCATGTTTGGCTGTTATAAGGGAAAACCCTATCCTCGGCTGCGTTGCATTGTGTGATGGGACCTGGGTCTTATAACAGCTTCATTTTTCTTTATTTAGCATTGCGCTGTTTGTTTTATGCACTGGTATTCTTGGGAGGAAACCCGTTCCGTGTTATACGGCGTGGTCCCTTGATTTACCTAATGATTTAAAATAAAGATTAATAACTGTTTTAGTTCTCACACCAGTCACATGACTGACCTGGAGTTTATTGTTTTAACCTAAACTCTGAGTGCCCTTATTTTCGACACGGGCAGCTAGTAGTTTTGGTTTTGCAGATTTATATTCACAGGATCCTGGTTTACAGCTGGAATGATATCCGGAAAGCTTTGTATCCGTATATCTCTTCTAGTTGTGTATTGTATTATTTTTCGCTGCTATGTATTTAAATGTAATTTAAATCTCTGATATTTCTGTGTAATATTCATTTATACTCTATATATTCCTGTAATCTGATGCATTGTTGTAATATACAATGAAATGTTCTTCCGTATGCGTTCTGTTTTGTCATGTTCTCAAACGATAGGGCGTTTCGAACGGTCTGGGTCGGTTTAGCGACCGGTTCGGACCGAGCGAAATTCCTTCTCGTCACAGTTGGTATCAGAGCTTTGGTTTACAAGGCTCAGAGAACAAGACACATTAGAACCATACGAAAGAATTCATCAGATATTGGATTAGTAATATCCAATGGAACGACTCGTTAGAGATGGGATCAGTAGTATCCTAGAACGAGTGTGAAGAGTATATTTTTGAAAATGAAAACAAATTTTGTTTTGAAGATTTAAATCAATTATTCGTATTTAATTATCTATTTATATTGATGTGGACAATCCAGTATATATAGATTTTGCGTATACGTCTGATCCGCGTGTATTCGAAATTTTAATATACTGGATAGATATAGAATTACACTCTAATCGCCCGGAGATGATTTTGATGATGGAGCTCCATCATTAGAATTTATGTTCGAGTGACGAAAGTGGGCTTTCTATATATTTCCTATTGACTGGTGTGAGAACCAAAATTAGATAGGGCCTATTGTTGTGATTTGGCATCAAAAATCTGATTTTTGACTATATATCAAAGTTATGCATTTGAAACTCTAATCAACTAATTGATTGATGTTTGTGTTGTTTGTTTATTTGTTTGCTAATTTTTAGCCATTTAGCCTAACTGAATCACATATTGAATTATATTGAAAATTGGTTGCGTTTGCTTGCATATACATATACTTACATTGAACAGGTCATAGCAAGGAGGCTAGAGCAGAGAATAAAATTTGTTTGCCCGACAAATAGGTACATGTTTATTACATAATTTCCCGTTTTGTTTGGGTGATGATGATTTTGTGAGCCTATTGGCTAGCCGCTTGGCTTTTTCTTTTTCTTTTTGAGATCTGAAGGACCGGGGAAGCTATTTGAAATTCCCCGATGCTCCCGGTGCAGGGGAGGTTATGGCGAAATTTTTCGAAAATTTAGGGTGTTAGCCAAATTTTTGAAATTTTGAAAATTCTCAGAAACTAAAGAATTGGAGAATGCAAGCCAGATCGAACGTAGAGTTGATTAATCAAACCACTTTCGACTTTGTTCCTTTTCGGGGACGAAAAGTTTTAAGTGGGGGAGATTGTAACAACCCGTAAAATGCGAGCCAGTTTGAAATTTTTATTTTGGCAATTTTAGCGAATTTTGATTATTTAAAATGAATTATTTTAAATAATATCGACGAGAAATTTATTTTGAATATAATTAGAACGTATATATTATATACGTCGTCGTTAGAATATAAATAATTATATAATTATAAATAGAATTGAAAATGGCGCGGTAGTTCGATAATTCGATTTCAAACTTCAATTGAATGTACCGGGTGCAAAACAATCCGGATTTTAGTGAAACCAAAAATAATGGAATCTAATAGTGAATATCTTTCCAACGAATCCGAAAAATCAAAATTTTGTAGCGGGGATCAAAAGATATGTCCAGTTGAAAATTCTGAATAGTCGCTATGGAATTCAGGCCCTTAAAAATGGACATTTTGCAAATGACCTCGGATTTCGACGAAACCTCTTTTGTTGGGTCCGTGATGTCGAGTTATTGCTAGATTCCAAATTTCATAATTTTTCGAATCCATATGTGAGCGTGGCAAGGGAAAACGCGTTTGACCAGTTTCAGTTGATTTTAATCGACTGGAAATTGGCCATTTTTCTAACGGTCTCAGAATTCGACGAAATTAGTTTTGTTAGGACCGTATCGTCAATACGAAGCTAGAAAATATTTTTCGGGAATTTTTAGAGTTAGTATGTGACCCCGGTAATTTGAAATGTACGTTTAAAATTCAATATAGTGATTTAAATGTAAATTCAACAGAAACTAATTGAAACAGCCGAATCAGCCTAAGATACATATCCCATTGTGTTCGGAATGGGGGTAAAACGCTATGGACGACAGGCGGTGGGCCTCGTTTCGAGGTCGTATGTAAAAGTCAACTTTTTTCGAATAAAAAAAAAAATAATAATAATATAATCCATCTCCCTTACACCAGGCCCCCCCCGATCTCATTTCAAAGCAGAAACAAACAAAAAAAAGGCTGCGTGCCATAGTTCCAGTCGCGCCGCCAGGGGGGGCCACCGCGCGCCACCGCCGCCTCCCCTCCTCGACTATCCCTCTCCCTCTCGCACTCACCCTGCTCTTCCTCGAAGAACCCGAAGCCCAAACCCCGCAGCTCGCCCTCAACGTGTCGAGCCACCGCGCGCCACCAACCAAGCTCCACCGCACTGCCCACCGCCGACCTCCGATGATCGCTTCCCTCTCCCTATCCTCTGTAGACCACTGACTGTAAGTTTTGTTTGGTTTTATTTATTTATTTTCTTTTATCTGTGAATTTTATTAATGTTTAAAAACTGATTTTAAAATAAAAGTAAAAACTGATTTTATAAGATTTTAAAATTGATTTTAAAATAAAAGTAAAAACTGATTTTATAAGATTTTAAAACTGATTTTAAAATAAAAGTAAAAACTGATTTTATAAGATTTTAAAACTGATTTTAAAATAAAAGTAAAAACTGATTTTTAAAAAGGTTTGAACTTTTAAAATGGAAAAGATTGAATTTTTGAAATGGAAAAGATCATATTTTTAAAATAGGAAAAATTGGATTTTTGAAATGGGAAAAGGCGAAATCCTTTGAAATAAAAATTCGATTTTTATATATTGAACTTTGAAATAAAAATTCGATTTTTATATATATAGTGGCCTTGGGCAACGAAGGTGACAAAAAGGCGAAACGACGAAGATTTCTATCAATGATGTGCCGTGGAGCTAGGATAGCTATATGTGAGAATTTCTCACCTTTCAATTTCATTTCTATTTATATATATATATACTAGGATGCAGACGGTGCTTAGTAGCACCCGACACAATCGTCCACAGACCATGGACTTGTTTGTTTGGTTGCATAAATTAGTTTGATGATTTGATTTGAATTTGATTGTTTGGTGAATTTGATTGATATGTGAATGGCGTGGGCCTTCACTAGACCGGGGATAAGGCTAGGCCTCGTCCCGTTTCTAGTATAGTGCCGTTATGCCGTCGAAATTTTCTAAAATATGTTAGAAAAATAAAAATATCATTTTATTTAAAGAATGAACTGAATAGAAATTCATATGTTGGAATAAAAATGTTTTTTTATCGTTAAAAATATAATTTTTAACGTGAAGTGAATAAAATAAATATTCATTCACAAACCAGACGGTTTGTTTATGTACACCTATTTGAAGGACATTGATTGGGTCGATAAATTTTACACATCACCCAACTGCACAAATAAAATCTGTGTTTGATTGTTTGAAACCCCACACGGGTGTTGGGATGAAATTTGAAGTTCACTCATCCTGATTGATTAAATATGTCGATCGATTGATTGACATGCTGTTATAAGCGTTAGATATCTTTATTTGATGCTTATACAGTGTAGTGCACTTTGGTTGATGGTTGATCATTTTTCAATGCTATTATATACATGTGTTGTATGAAAATCCATATAATTAATTTTATATGGTAATTGATTGGGCCTCATTCCAGTTTAGAAATAGAAATATTTGAAATAGAATATTTGAAACTAGAAATTTATGAAGCCGTGTTGATTAGAGTGACGCCATTTTTACGTGAACGATATTGAAAACTATTTCGAAATGAAGTGAATTGAAAACGATTTCGAAATGAATTGAATTGAAAACGATTTCGAAATGAATTGAATTGAAAACGATTTCAAAGTGAATTGAAAACGATTTCGAAATGAAGTGAATTGAAAACGATTTCGAAATGAATTGAATTGAAAACGATTTCGAAATGAATTGAATTGAAAACGATTTCGAAATGAATTGAATTGAAAACGATTTCGAAATGAATTGAATTGAAAACGATTTCAAAGTGAATTGAAAACGATTTCAAAGTGAATTGAAAACGATTTCGAAATGAAGTGAATTGAAAACGATTTCGAAATGAATTGAATTGAAAACGATTTCGAAATGAATTGAATTGAAAACGATTTCGAAATGAATTGAATTGAAAATGATTTCAAAGTGAATTGAAAACGATTTCAAAGTGAATTGAAAACGATTTCGAAATGAAGTGAATTGAAAACGATTTCGAAATGAAGTGAATTGAAAACGATTTCGAAATGAATCGAATTGAAAACGATTTCGAAATGAATTGAATTGAAAACGAATTGAAATGAATTCAAATTGAATTGAAATTTGAATTGAATAGAAATGAATTTTGAAACGAATTTATAAAGAAGAATCCAATTTTGCTTTGAATTGAAATGGAAGTTGAAATAGATTTTGAAACGAATTTTAAACCTATTTATATAATTCGTTTTAAATAGAAATCGACGAAGTATATATTATATATATAATATAATGGCCTGAATAGAACGCGCCGCGCCGCGGCAGTTCGTGAATTTCGACCATTTATTTCAAACGGACATTACGGGAGATCCGACCGTCGGATTCTCCTAAAACCGGAACCGTTGGGTTCGTATCGAAAAGAGCTTTCTAACGAATATTAGAAATTAGAAATCTAACGGTTGGATTTGGAATTATGTCCAAATCAAATTTGAAAAAGGTCGCTATAAGTGCAGTTCGATGGCCATTGATGGAAATCGACTGTACGGGCCTTGATAAAATTATTAAAAATAGTAATAATTTGTGTAAAATCATAAGAAATGATTTGTGAAGATTTGGGATGAAAAACACCATATTTGAAAAGATAAAAATAGTTTTTATCGAAATGAACTAGTTTTGAACTAGAATTATAATTCTATTTATTTTCAAATAAATAAATTGAATTTGAAAAGGGTTTTGAAAATAACCAAAATTTCCAATGATTGCATTGGAGTGGATTTGAATCGAAATTGTCTTCGGAATATTTCGATGTTGGAATTCGTGATTATACAGATGTTGTTATGGAAATTTGAAAGATATATATTTATATCGTTATTTCCAATACGACATTTGTTAGTCGTAGAATTTGATATTGAATATAAGCCGATATATTTTCTATTCAGAGCCTTGTATTGAATATCAAATGTGATTTGAGTTTGTCGCGAATGGTGTCTTCACTAACACTGTTCTTGAACCTAGTTGTGAAAAGATTAAATCTTTTTATTTAGATTTAATGAAGTGTACCAATTAAACGATATTTAATTGAAATTGAATTGGTATTGATTTTTGGGTTTATCGTGAACAGTGTTTTAAATAACACTTGTTCTTTAACCCGATAATTAATGGAATGTGATTTTGGGTTTATCGTGAACCGTGTTTTAAATGACACTGATTCTTTAACCCAGTTAAAGATTAAAACTAAGTGGAGTTTTAATGAATCTTTAATTAGATTGAGATGATCGAAAATGGAGTATCACCAGTTTTGCTCCAGGCGATGGTTAAATCTTTAATTAGATTTGAACGTGAAATGGTAATTGAATTTACCGATAACACTGGTGTTAGATATGAAGTATTACCAGTTTTACTTCATGGGATGTATAGGTTGGGATTGGGAAATAAAATAAATGATTACTTCGGTGTGGTTCGCTAATCCTGACTAGTTTGAATTGATATTCAAAGGAGATTAAAGAATAAATTTAAAGAATTTATCTTGGATAAAATTAATGGGAACTTTTCCCAAAGTATAGGAATATTTGAATAAAAGAATATTCTGAATTGGAATGAGGCGTATGTTGTGTTTGTGTAACACTTTTATAATATATACGCGAGTTATTCAGAAAGACCGGGTTTATCCCATTCTGAATAACTGATTCGACGTGGTGTCGAAGATGAAGACGGTGGTCGAAGACCAGAAGTCTTCACGTCGTTTGGGTGATAACTGATGATCTTGATTGGGCTGTACACCCAAGAAGATGGAAACAGTTGGTGATCGTCCAGACGTACTTGGAGATCGATGGATATGCGAGGTACTAGGTGCCTCCGGTTTCGTTCAGCCCCGGAACGGACTTGTAAATGGATTGTGTGTCTGACATTGGATTTTAGTCCGTGTGATTGATCTCTATTAAATATATATCTGTTTGGCGGCGGAGAATTTATTCTCTTGCTTAACGCCCTTCTCTGAGACGTACGAGCTCAGGGGTTATATATTGATGGATATCAAACGCATGGAGTGAATTGCCTGTGTGGCATGCCTAAGTGGCAATTGATCGAGGCTTCTGTTGAAAAGTAAAGTCTTGTGGTGATGATCAAAGCACAGCCTGTGTGGCACAGCTTTGTGTAACGTGAATTCGCGAGCCTCGCACCCCGGTTGTGAACCAAAACGGGAGAGGACCTCAGGGAGGGCATGCGTTTCTTTCTAGCTAGGGTGGTGTCAGTGACCTACCAGCCCTGACATTTATATACTTTTCACCTGTGTGGTTGTTGCTGTTGCGAGGCGCCTCGGTTTGATCGGACGATCCGGGTCCGATGGAGTCATTCGTTGGCTCATTTACGCCCCAAAGGGCGGGGAAACGTATTGTTCAGGCACTATAATCCACATCGGTGGACCGGCCCTGTCGCTCCAAGGGGCAGTTGCTGCTGTTCCGGTGGCTCGGGCTAGAGAGTCACGAAATCGGTTGAGGACTATCTTTTGCCTCGGTTCATAGACGGAAATCCAATTTCCAAATACGTGACATTTGCGGTTTCATTTGTAAACCTATATATGGCGACATGATATATGGTACCCATGCCGCCTATGATTGATACTTATGATTTGAAGTTGTTTTATACACTATGCACTTATAATAGTATCAAATGATTTGTTTTATCCGTATCAAGCATGTTTGGCTGTTATAAGGGAAAACCCTATCCTCGGCTGCGTTGCATTGTGTGATGGGACCTGGGTCTTATAACAGCTTCATTTTTCTTTATTTAGCATTGCGCTGTTTGTTTTATGCACTGGTATTCTTGGGAGGAAACCCGTTCCGTGTTATACGGCGTGGTCCCTTGATTTACCTAATGATTTAAAATAAAGATTAATAACTGTTTTAGTTCTCACACCAGTCACATGACTGACCTGGAGTTTATTGTTTTAACCTAAACTCTGGGTGCCCTTATTTTCGACACGGGCAGCTAGTAGTTTTGGTTTTGCAGATTTATATTCACAGGATCCTGGTTTACAGCTGGAATGATATCCGGAAAGCTTTGTATCCGTATATCTCTTCTAGTTGTGTATTGTATTATTTTCCGCTGCTATGTATTTAAATGTAATTTAAATCTCTGATATTTCTGTGTAATATTCATTTATACTCTATATATTCCTGTAATCTGATGCATTGTTGTAATATACAATGAAATGTTCTTCCGTATGCGTTCTGTTTTGTCATGTTCTCAAACGATAGGGCGTTTCGAACGGTCTGGGTCGGTTTAGCGACCGGTTCGTACCGAGCGAAATTCCTTCTCGTCACAGTTGGTATCAGAGCTTTGGTTTACAAGGCTCAGAGAACAAGACACATTAGAACCATATGAAAGAATTCATCAGATATTGGATTAGTAATATCCAATGGAACGACTCGTTAGAGATGGGATCAGTAGTATCCTAGAACGAGTGTGAAGAGTATATTTTTGAAAATGAAAACAAATTTTGTTTTGAAGATTTAAATCAATTATTCGTATTTGATTATCTATTTATATTGATGTGGACAATCCAGTATATATAGATTTTGCGTATACGTCTGATCCGCGTGTATTCGAAATTTTAATATACTGGATAGATATAGAATTACACTCTAATCGCCCGAAGATGATTTTGATGATGGAGCTCCATCATTAGAATTTATGTTCGAGTGACGAAAGTGGGCTTTCTATATATTTCCTATTGACTGGTGTGAGAACCAAAATTAGATAGGGCCTATTGTTGTGATTTGGCATCAAAAATCTGATTTTTGACTATATATCAAAGTTATGCATTTGAAACTCTAATCAACTAATTGATTGTTGTTTGTGTTGTTTGTTTATTTGTTTGCTAATTTTTAGCCATTTAGCCTAACTGAATCACATATTGAATTATATTGAAAATTGGTTGCGTTTGCTTGCATATACATATACTTACATTGAACAGGTCATAGCAAGGAGGCTAGAGCAGAGAATAAAATTTGTTTGCCCGACAAATAGGTACATGTTTATTACATAATTTCCTGTTTTGTTTGGGTGATGATGATTTTATGAGCCTATTGGCTAGCCGCTTGGCTTTTTCTTTTTCTTTTTGAGATCTGAAGGACCGGGGAAGCTATTTGAAATTCCCCGATGCTCCCGGTGCAGGGGAGGTTATGGCGAAATTTTTCGAAAATTTAGGGTGTTAGCCAAATTTTTGAAATTTTGAAAATTCTCAGAAACTAAAGAATTGGAGAATGCAAGCCAGATCGAACATAGAGTTGATTAATCAAACCACTTTCGACTTTGTTCCTTTTCGGGGACGAAAAGTTTTAAGTGGGGGAGATTGTAACAACCCGTAAAATGCGAGCCAGTTTGAAATTTTTATTTTGGCAATTTTAGCGAATTTTGATTATTTAAAATGAATTATTTTAAATAATATCGACGAGAAATTTATTTTGAATATAATTAGAACGTATATATTATATACGTCGTCGTTAGAATATAAATAATTATATAATTATAAATAGAATTGAAAATGGCGCGGTAGTTCGATAATTCGATTTCAAACTTCAATTGAATGTACCGGGTGCAAAACAATCCGGATTTTAGTGAAACCAAAAATAATGGAATCTAATAGTGAATATCTTTCCAACGAATCCGAAAAATCAAAATTTTGTAGCGGGGATCAAAAGATATGTCCAGTTGAAAATTCTGAATAGTCGTTATGGAATTCAGGCCCTTAAAAATGGACATTTTGCAAATGACCTCGGATTTCGACGAAACCACTTTTGTTGGGTCCGTGATGTCGAGTTATTGCTAGATTCCAAATTTCATAATTTTTCGAATCCATATGTGAGCGTGGCAAGGGAAAACGCGTTTGACCAGTTTCAATTGATTTTAATCGACTGGAAATTGGCCATTTTTCTAACGGTCTCAGAATTCGACGAAATTAGTTTTGTTAGGACCGTATCGTCAATACGAAGCTAGAAAATATTTTTCGGGAATTTTTAGAGTTAGTATGTGACCCCGGTAATTTGAAATGTACGTTTAAAATTCAATATAGTGATTTAAATGTAAATTCAACAGAAACTAATTGAAACAGCCGAATCAGCCTAAGATACATATCCCATTGTGTTCGGAATGGGGGTAAAACGCTATGGACGACAGGCGGTGGGCCTCGTTTCGAGGTCGTATGTAAAAGTCAACTTTTTTCGAATAAAAAAAAAATATAATCCATCTCCCTTACACCAGGCCCCCCCCCCCCCCGATCTCATTTCAAAGCAGAAACAAAAAGAAAAAGAAAAAGAAAAAGGCTGTGTGCCCTAGTTCCAGTCGCGCCGCCAGGGGGGCCACCGCGCGCCACCGCCGCCTCCCCTCCTCGACTATCCCTCTCCCTCTCGCACTCACCCTGCTCTTCCTCGAAGAACCCGAAGCCCAAACCCCGCAGCTCGCCCTCAACGTGTCGAGCCACCGCGCGCCACCAACCAAGCTCCACCGCACTGCCCACCGCCGACCTCCGATGATCGCTTCCCTCTCCCTATCCTCTGTAGACCACTGACTGTAAGTTTTGTTTGGTTTTATTTATTTATTTTCTTTTATCTGTGAATTTTATTAATGTTTAAAAACTGATTTTAAAATAAAAGTAAAAACTAATTTTATAAGATTTTAAAACTGATTTTAAAATAAAAGTAAAAACTGATTTTATAAGATTTTAAAACTGATTTTAAAATAAAAGTAAAAACTGATTTTTAGAAAAAGGTTTGAACTTTTAAAATGGAAAAGATTGAATTTTTGAAATGGAAAAGATCATATTTTTAAAATAGGAAAAATTAGATTTTTGAAATGGGAAAAGGCGAAATCCTTTGAAATAAAAATTCGATTTTTATATATTGAACTTTGAAATAAAAATTCGATTTTTATATATTGAACTTTGAAATAAAAATTCGATTTTTATATATATAGTGGCCTTGGGCAACGAAGGTGACAAAAAGGCGAAACGACGAAGATTTCTATCAATGATGTGCCGTGGAGCTAGGATAGCTATATGTGAGAATTTCTCACCTTTCAATTTCATTTCTATATATATATATATATACTAGGATGCAGACGGTGCTTAGTAGCACCCGACACAATCGTCCACAGACCATGGACTTGTTTGTTTGGTTGCATAAATTAGTTTGATGATTTGATTTGAATTTGATTGTTTGGTGAATTTGATTGATATGTGAATGGCGTGGGCCTTCACTAGACCGGGGATAAGGCTAGGCCTCGTCCCGTTTCTAGTATAGTGCCGTTATGCCGCCGAAATTTTCTAAAATATGTTAGAAAAATAAAAATATCATTTTATTAAAGAATGAACTGAATAGAAATTCATATGTTGGAATAAAAATGTTTTTTTATCGTTAAAAATATAATTTTTAACGTGAAGTGAATAAAATAAATATTCATTCACAAACCAGACGGTTTGTTTATGTACACCTATTTGAAGGACATTGATTGGGTCGATAAATTTTACACATCACCCAACTGCACAAATAAAATCTGTGTTTGATTGTTTGAAACCCCACACGGGTGTTGGGATGAAATTTGAAGTTCACTCATCCTGATTGATTAAATATGTCGATCGATTGATTGACATGCTGTTATAAGCGTTAGATATCTTTATTTGATGCTTATACAGTGTAGTGCACTTTGGTTGATGGTTGATCATTTTTCAATGCTATTATATACATGTGTTGTATGAAAATCCATATAATTAATTTTATATGGTAATTGATTGGGCCTCATTCCAGTTTAGAAATAGAAATATTTGAAATAGAATATTTGAAAATAGAAATTTATGAAGCCGTGTTGATTAGAGTGACGCCATTTTGACGTGAACGATATTGAAAACTATTTCGAAATGAAGTGAATTGAAAACGATTTCGAAATGAATTGAATTGAAAACGATTTCGAAATGAATTGAATTGAAAACGATTTCAAAGTGAATTGAAAACGATTTCGAAATGAAGTGAATTGAAAACGATTTCGAAATGAATTGAATTGAAAACGATTTCGAAATGAATTGAATTGAAAACGATTTCGAAATGAATTGAATTGAAAACGATTTCGAAATGAATTGAATTGAAAACGATTTCGAAATGAATTGAATTGAAAACGATTTCAAAGTGAATTGAAAACGATTTCAAAGTGAATTGAAAACGATTTCAAAGTGAATTGAAAACGATTTCGAAATGAAGTGAATTGAAAACGATTTCGAAATGAATTGAATTGAAAACGATTTCGAAATGAATTGAATTGAAAATGATTTCGAAATGAATTGAATTGAAAACGATTTCGAAATGAATTGAATTGAAAATGATTTCAAAGTGAATTGAAAACGATTTCAAAGTGAATTGAAAACGATTTCGAAATGAAGTGAATTGAAAACGATTTCGAAATGAAGTGAATTGAAAACGATTTCGAAATGAATCGAATTGAAAACGATTTCGAAATGAATTGAATTGAAAACGAATTGAAATGAATTCAAATTGAATTGAAATTTGAATTGAATAGAAATGAATTTTGAAACGAATTTATAAAGAAGAATCCAATTTTGCTTTGAATTGAAATGGAAGTTGAAATAGATTTTGAAACGAATTTTAAACCTATTTATATAATTCGTTTTAAATAGAAATCGACAAAGTATATATTATATATATTATATATATAATATAATGGCCTGAATAGAACGCGCCGCGGCAGTTCGTGAATTTCGACCATTTATTTCAAACGGACATTACGGGAGATCCGACCGTCGGATTCTCCTAAAACCGGAACCGTTGGGTTCGTATCGAAAAGAGCTTTCTAACGAATATTAGAAATTAGAAATCTAACGGTTGGATTTGGAATTATGTCCAAATCAAATTTGAAAAAGGTCGCTATAAGTGCAGTTCGATGGCCATTGATGGAAATCGACTGTACGGGCCTTGATAAAATTATTAAAAATAGTAATAATTTGTGTAAAATCATAAGAAATGATTTGTGAAGATTTGGGATGAAAAACTCCATATTTGAAAAGATAAAAATAGTTTTTATCGAAATGAACTAGTTTTGAACTAGAATTATAATTCTATTTATTTTTAAATAAATAAATTGAATTTGAAAAGGGTTTTGAAAATAACCAAAATTTCCAATGATTGCATTGGAGTGGATTTGAATCGAAATTGTCTTCGGAATATTTCGATGTTGGAATTCGTGATTATACAGATGTTGTTATGGAAATTTGAAAGATATATATTTATATCATTATTTCCAATACGACATTTGTTAGTCGTAGAATTTGATATTGAATATAAGCCGATATATTTTCTATTCAGAGCCTTGTATTGAATATCAAATGTGATTTGAGTTTGTCGCGAATGGTGTCTTCACTAACACTGTTCTTGAACCTAGTTGTGAAAAGATTAAATCTTTTTATTTAGATTTAATGAAGTGTACCAATTAAACGATATTTAATTGAAATTGAATTGGTATTGATTTTTGGGTTTATCGTGAACAGTGTTTTAAATAACACTTGTTCTTTAACCCGATAATTAATGGAATGTGATTTTGGGTTTATCGTGAACCGTGTTTTAAATGACACTGATTATTTAACCCAGTTAAAGATTAAAACTAAGTGGAGTTTTAATGAATCTTTAATTAGATTGAGATGATCGAAAATGGAGTATCACCAGTTTTGCTCCAGGCGATGGTTAAATCTTTAATTAGATTTGAACGTGAAATGGTAATTGAATTTATCGATAACACTGGTGTTAGATATGAAGTATTACCAGTTTTACTTCATGGGATGTATAGGTTGGGATTGGGAAATAAAATAAATGATTACTTCGGTGTGGTTCGCTAATCCCGACTAGTTTGAATTGATATTCAAAGGAGATTAAAGAATAAATTTAAAGAATTTATCTTGGATAAAATTAATGGGAACTTTTCCCAAAGTATAGGAATATTTGAATAAAAGAATATTCTGAATTGGAATGAGGCGTATGTTGTGTTTGTGTAACACTTTTATAATATATACGCGAGTTATTCAGAAAGACCGGGTTTATCCCATTCTGAATAACTGATTCGACGTGGTGTCGAAGATGAAGACGGTGGTCGAAGACCAGAAGTCTTCACGTCGTTTGGGTGATAACTGATGATCTTGATTGGGCTGTACACCCAAGAAGATGGAAACAGTTGGTGATCGTCCAGACGTACTTGGAGATCGATGGATATGCGAGGTACTAGGTGCCTCCGGTTTCGTTCAGCCCCGGAACGGACTTGTAAATGGACTGTGTGTTTGACATTGGATTTTAGTCCGTGTGATTGATCTCTATTAAATATATATCTGTTTGGCGGCGGAGAATTTATTCTCTTGCTTAACGCCCTTCTCTGAGACGTACGAGCTCAGGGGTTATATATTGATGGATATCAAACGCATGGAGTGAATTGCCTGTGTGGCATGCCTAAGTGGCAATTGATCGAGGCTTCTGTTGAAAAGCAAAGTCTTGTGGTGATGATCAAAGCACAGCCTGTGTGGCACAGCTTTGTGTAACGTGAATTCGCGAGCCTCGCACCCCGGTTGTGAACCAAAAACGGGAGAGGACCTCAGGGAGGGCATGCGTTTCTTTCTAGCTAGGGTGGTGTCAGTGACCTACCAGCCCTGACATTTATATACTTTTCACCTGTGTGGTTGTTGCTGTTGCGAGGCGCCTCGGTTTGATCGGACGATCCGGGTCCGATGGAGTCATTCGTTGGCTCATTTACGCCCCAAAGGGCGGGGAAACGTATTGTTCAGGCACTATAATCCACATCGGTGGACCGACCCTGTCGCTCCAAGGGGCAGTTGCGGCTGTTCCGGTGGCTCGGGCTAGAGAGTCACGAAATCGGTTGAGGACTATCTTTTGCCTCGGTTCATAGACGGAAATCCAATTTCCAAATACGTGACATTTGCGGTTTCATTTGTAAACCTATATATGGCGACATGATATATGGTACCCATGCCGCCTATGATTGATACTTATGATTTGAAGTTGTTTTATACACTATGCACTTATAATAGTATCAATTGATTTGTTTTATCCTTATCAAGCATGTTTGGCTGTTATAAGGGAAAACCCTATCCTCGGCTGCGTTGCATTGTGTGATGGGACCTGGGTCTTATAACAGCTTCATTTTTCTTTATTTAGCATTGCGCTGTTTGTTTTATGCACTGGTATTCTTGGGAGGAAACCCGTTCCGTGTTATACGGCGTGGTCCCTTGATTTACCTAATGATTTAAAATAAAGATTAATAACTGTTTTAGTTCTCACACCAGTCACATGACTGACCTGGAGTTTATTGTTTTAACCTAAACTCTGGGTGCCCTTATTTTCGACACGGGCAGCTAGTAGTTTTGGTTTTGCAGATTTATATTCACAGGATCCTGGTTTACAGCTGGAATGATATCCGGAAAGCTTTGTATCCGTATATCTCTTCTAGTTGTGTATTGTATTATTTTCCGCTGCTATGTATTTAAATGTAATTTAAATCTCTGATATTTCTGTGTAATATTCATTTATACTCTATATATTCCTGTAATCTGATGCATTGTTGTAATATACAATGAAATGTTCTTCCGTATGCGTTCTGTTTTGTCATGTTCTCAAACGATAGGGCGTTTCGAACGGTCTGGGTCGGTTTAGCGACCGGTTCGGAACGAGCGAAATTCCTTCTCGTCACATGAATGCTGAATTTTAAAAATATCATGAAAAAGGATACTGAGTTTTAAAAGGGGAAATCTATTTTAAAAATGGAGTTTGAATTTCGAATGAGAAATTATATATATATATATATATATATATATGTTGACTTGGTTTGAATAATAAAACAAGTGCTGAATTTATAAATGGTATTTATAAATTAAATGGAATAATTTTCATTAGATAAAGCGCGGATTAAAATGAATGTATGAACAGTGTTTATAAATGAAGTGTAATGAATTATTAGTGGATAATTAGGGAAATGTAAATACAAGTATGATTTTAAAATAAAATAGAAATTTACCTTTCCAAAGAAGAAATTTAATTTCAAATAGATTTGAAATCGGGACTTGTTTAAATATATATAAACAAGTAATATAAACAATGTTTAAAAATAAAGAAAAAAATTATCATTGGATAATTTAAATATTTAAATTCAAATATGAATTTAAAATGAAAATTGGGAACCATGATAAAAAAAGGAAATGAGGAAATCTATTCTGATGTTCATAATATAAATTAAAGTAAATCCAAACGGATTTATGGTTTGAATTCGACTATGTCGAATTTATAAGAATAAATTATATTTAGAAAGGATAATTATATTGTGTGAAATAGAAGCTGAAATAAAATATGAAAATAGATTGTATATTATATATAAGTTATAATAAATAAAATATTCCAAATAAGATTTTGGTTTTAAATAGATTTTTAAATGGAGCTTGTTTTTAATATATAAAACAAGGAAGTTGGATTTATAAATGATATTTATAAATCTAGTGTAATAAATTATCACTGGATAGTTTTAAATCCTAATAGAAATTTGATAATAGAATTTGAAAATAGAATTTGGAATCGTTTCGAAATGGGAACGACGAAAGATATTTCAGAATGTGGATTATAAAAAGAATTGAAATAAATCCAAAGGATTTATAATTTATCTTCAAAGGAATTGGAATATTACATATAAGATAGAGTTGTAAATAAAATTTACAGCTTAGTTATGAAAATCGATGATTTAGAAAAAAATCGAAATGTTAAGTTAAATTTGGAAAGCCAATCTTATATATATTGAAATAAATTAGAATGGAAGTGAAATTTATTTATAAACAAAGTTTAGAATGTTTATATTTAATTATAATTAAAACGAACTCGCCGTAGTGCGGCAGTTCGTAGATTGGCGTTTCAAACTTCAATTGAGTATACAGAACTCAATTTAAGTCGGAATTCTTTGAAACAAGAACCGTCAAGACCGATTTGATAATAGTTTTCAAATGGAAGAGGAAAATATGGATTTCTTCGTATAGGTTTTGAGTTATGTCAAAATCAAATTTTCAGAAAAACAGCGCCATAACCATTATAAAACCATAACGGTATATTTAAATAAATAAAAGGATTTGAAGTAAATAAAATCCGAATTTCCATTAGAAAAATCTATACTTGAGATGTAAAAAAGTATGAACTCAAGTGGAGTAAGTGAACTGATTTTTGAAACAAAAATCTGATTTTTAATTGTTGAATAGAATTAACTAATTTAAAGAACAATTAGTTAATGGGATTTGAATAAAATTGGGTTTTGGTTAAGTAAATTGAACTGGTGAATTTATATTCAAAATCGAGTATGAAATTGGAATTGGAAATGGCATTGGATCAGTTTATACGCAAATTAATATATATATATATATATATATATATATATATATATATATATGGACATGATATGTTCAGCTGAAAGGAGAAAGAGGCAAAAGAGCTAACTGAAGTATAAATTAACAAATTGAGTTAAACTGACCAGGTTGAGTTGGATTAAATTAGAAATGGATGCATATGTGTTAAACATGTATGGAATGAAGAGAATGAAGTTTATAAATTTAGTGCTCGACAAAAAGGTACATGTTTAAATTCCATATGAGATTTGTAACGACCCAACTTTCGAACACATCGGAAGTCGTGCCATTAATAAGAATAAGAATAGATAGAAGATAAAATCACAGAAAACATCAGAATCTCACAGCGGATTTTTTTTTACAAAAGATAATACTTCATAATATTACACAGCGGTACATATTACATCAGAGCATCATATATCTAGTGATACCAGCCATTCATAGTACATCTTTAATTATACATATCATCGATGACCCAACTTGCAGACTTAATTATACAGTAGATAAGATAAGTAAACTGTAACGACCCAGAAAATCTGAACCAATTTAAAAATTTAAAATTGGCTAAAGTAATGGATTTTAAATATTTAAAATAAATATTTTAGCTAATGGCAATGAAAAGTTAGTTGAATCGACAATTGAAAACGAATATAATTAATTATAATTATAAACAAGGCTTGAAAAGGAGCTGCAGTTTCAAAAATTGAATTCAAACTTTGTCGGACTGTACCGGGTGCAAAACAAAACGGATTTTAGTGAAACCAAAAATATTTAAATCTGTTAGTGAATACCTTTCTAACGAATCTGAAAAATCGAATTTTCATAACGGAAAGCAAAAGTTATGGCCGAATGAATTTTCAGAACGGTCGCTATGGAATTTATATAGCCCGTGAAATTGGCCATTTTGCATACGACCTCGGAATTCGACGAAACCACTTTTGTTGGATCCGGGATGTGAAGTTATTGCTAGGTTTCAAATTTCATAATTTTTGAAGCTAGTATGTGAGCGTGGCAAAAGAAAATGTGTTTTGGTCAATTACAGTTAAATTGGATCGACCAAAAATAGGCCTTTTTGCAAACGGTCTCAGAATTCGACGAAACTAGTTTTGTTGGGACTGTATCATCAAAACATAGCTAGCTTTTATTTTCTGGAATTTTTCGAATCAGTTTGTGGCCATGGCAAATTGAAATGCACGTTCAAATTGAATATTGAATGTTTTATATTTTAATTTGAATGGAAACTAACTGAAACAGTTGAATGTGCCTATGAAACATAATCCATTGTGTTCGGAATGGGGGTAAAACGCTAGAGACGACAGTCGTTGAGTTTAGATTGGTGGTCGCGTCAGAAAACCCCTTATAAAACCCATCGGCCAATCAAAATTTTTATAAAATAAAAAGAAAATTCTTTAAATTTTCTCTCTCCCCGATATCGATTCACGGCGGAAACAGCACGCCACCTTCTCTCCTCTTTTCTGGCCGCTCCGATCACCAAAACGCCATGGCCCAGTTGAACTTTTTGTAGATCCCTCCGAGCTCTTCAAATCCGTATAAGCCTCGTCCTTTACCATCGCGTATTCGTCGAGATACAAGCCCCCAAAGTTGCGCCGTTCACAGCCGATTTCCTCCTCCTCGCCGCCGCCGAGTTCGCCGCCGTCAAGGGTGCTGGTGTGCCTCTCCTAGCCCGTCAACGTGGCAAAAGCCGATCGCGTTCAAGTGCTTCGAATTCAAAGAAAACTGAAGACCTAGATTTGTACATTACTGAAAGGAATCGGCCTGTATGAATTAAACTGTTTTCAACTTCTAAAAGCGTTGCAAACCTTGTAAAAATAATATCTTTTTCGTTCGTTAACGAAATTCGATGAAACAGGAAACATCGTGACCATGTGGACGCCTTCTACATTTTAGAAGAGACCGCATATTTTTCTGAGCCTTCTTCTATTTTTAGTGGAGTGGAACCCAAGGTGAGATTTCTGATTTAAAAACAAAATGGAAAACGACGATGTATAAATTATATAGTTGATGTATGAGTTATATAAACGTTGTATACCTCATGTATAAGCGTTGTATAAGTTGTATGTTCGATGTATAAGTTATATATGCATTGTAAAAATTATATATGTGTTGAAATAAAAGTGAATCGCTATATATATATATATATATATATATATATATATATATATATATATATACGCTCCTCGTCCATAAACCATGGACGATATTTATTGATTGTGATTGGTGTGAATATTGATTGATAGCGAATGGTTGTTTGGGATTGTTTTTGGTTGATATTGATTGATTGTTGTTGAAAAATACCCATTTGTGGTTGAGAAATATTCGGTTGAGACCACATAGGATTAGTTTATGGAAATGAAATAAATATATACATGCCGCCTACGTGCGAACTAGATGCATGATCCCCATTGTCAAAAACCGCGAGGTTTTAAGGTAGAGCGAGGAGCCGTACTAGGGACGGTCCCGGTTTAAACTACCCTGCCGTTATGCTACCGAAATTTTGAATCATGTGTTTGAATTATTTTCATTTGCTAAAACTATATTTATTCATTGAATAGAAAACCTTCATGTGTTGAATCGATATCCATTCGTTGATTTGAAATTCATGTGTTGAATGGTATTCGCGTTTTAAATATAAAAATCACATTTTTATCTATATATAGAAACTATAGAAAACCTTCATGTGTTGAATCGATATTCATTCGTTGATTTGAAATTCATGTGTTGAATGGTATTCATATTTTGAAATAAATTGTTTGATAATAAAAATCACCTTTTATCGACTATATTAACTGTGTAAAATAATCTCGTTTTGAAAGGAATTGTTTTATAAGAGAAATCCTATTTTTATCACCGATATAAACTATATAAAATAATAGTGTTTTGAAATGAATTGTTTTACAATAAAAATCACATTTTTATAATATACACGAATTGTTGAAATGTGAAGTGTTAAAAATAGCCACTCGTTCAAATAAATATATATGAGTTGAAATATTCATTAATTAGCTAATGATATGATTTGGGCCTATATATGCAACATTAGAATGAATGGTGTTTTTAAACCAAATGGAAATCAAATATGAAGTTGAATGAAAAATGATAAACGATAAGAACTGTATATATGTACATGCATATTTATTGAACAGGTTATAGCAAAGGGGCTAGAGAAGAGGAATAAAATTTTGTGCCCGACAAATTGGTACACATTTACTGCTTTGTTTGGGTGATGATTTTATGAGCCTGTTGGCTAGCCGCTTGGCTTTTTCTTTTTCTTTTCGACATGAGACGCCCGTGTGGCTATTTGGGGATTTTCCTAGCCCTCTCGTACAAAGGAGGTTATGGCGAAATTTTCCAAAATTTTAAGGCGTTAGTGAAATATTTGAAATGAAAACGATATAGGAATTTTTGAATGAACTATATTTATTTAAATATAAATAAAATTAAAATGAAACGTAGTCGTGCAGTTCGCATTTTGAAACCGTGATTTCAAACAACTAGTGTGGGAAATCCGACCATTGGAATTTCCCGAAACCGCAACCGTCGGGTTCGCCTTGGAAATATCTTTCCAACGGCACCAACTTTGTAAAAATCCAACGGTTGGATTGTCTGGAATGTTTAATTCAAATCTGAAGAAAAACAGCGCCAGAAACGATTATATTTATATATAAATATAAATATAATTATATTTAATCGAATAACGACGCTGCAGTTCATATTTTGAAATCGAAACTTCAAACAATTGTACCGGGAGATCCGACCGTTGGATTTTCCCGAAACTGGAACCGTTGGATTCGTTTTGATAAGACCTCTCTAATGAAGTAAATTTTGTGAAAATCCAATGGTTGGATTTTCAGATATGTGTAAATCAAATCTGAAGAAAAACAGCGCCACGGCCGCGTTATGGCCCGAAGCGTCGTTTTGAATAAATTGGCTATTTTAAAATAAATAAAAATAGCGATAAATCGTTATAAAATATCATAAACAATATGGAGTAGAAATAAACTGAATTTGCTTGATTTATGTGGTATTTGATGGTAGAATGTGTTTGGTGTGAAAATTACATTAAAGAACAAAATTGGTGTTGTTGAATGATTTAACCATTGAAATAAATTGATTTGAAATTCTAAATATACGTGAATTATTTGAAAAGTCCGAGTTAATTCTCATTTCAAATAATTGACCGACGATTGAAAGTTGAAGATGAAGAAGGTGGTCGAAGACCGGAGATCTTCACCTCGTTTGGATGGTAACCGAGGTCCTGATTGGGAGGCATCCCGAAATATGGATAATGAGTGGTGATCGTTCAGACGTACGTGGTGATCGATGGGTTTGCGAGGTATTTATCCTCCGGTTTCGTTCAGACCCAGAACGGACTTGTAGATGGACTGTGTGTCTGACATTGGATTTTATTCTGTATTGATTGATCTCTGTCAAATATACATCAGTTTGGCGGCGGAGAATTTATTCTTTTGCTTAACGCCCTTCTCTGAGACGCACGAGCTCAGAGGTTGTATATCGATGGACATCAGTCGCATGGCATGAATTGCCTGTGTGGCATGCTAAGATGCAGTGATCAGGGCTTATGTTGAAAAGCAAAGTCTTGTGGTGATGATCAAAGCACCGCCTGTGTGGCATAGCTTTGTGTATAACGTAAATTTGCGAACCTCACACCCCGGTATGAACCAAAAACGGGAGAGGACATCAGGGAGGGCCTGCGTTTCTTCCTAGCTAGGGTGGTGTCAGTCACCTACCAGTCCTGACATTTATATACTTTTCACCTGTGTGGTTGTTGCTATTGCGAGGCGCCTCGGTTTGATCGGACGATCCGGGTCCGATGGAGTCATTCGTTGGCTCATTTACGCCCCAAAGGGCGGGGAAACGCAGTGTTCAGGCATTTTAATCCACATCGGTGGACCGGCCCTGACGATCCAAGGGTCGATGCGCTCTGACCCTGAGGCTCGGGCTAGGCAGTCTCGAATTCGGTAAGGACTATCTTTTGCCTTGGTTCATGACGGAAATCCAATTTCCAAATACGTGACGATGCAGTTTCGATTGTATATATATATATATATATATATATGTGGCGACATAGTGGCATGGGACGCTCATGTCGTCTATGATTGATAGTTATGATTTGAAATTGTTTTCAAAACATATGGACACTAGCAATAATATCAAATGCCTTTGTTTTATTCGTATCAAGCATATTTTGACCGTTATAAGGTAAAAACCCTATCCTCCGGTTTGCGTTGCATTGTGTGATGGGAACTGAGTCTTATAACGGCTTCATTTTTATAAAAAGCATAGCGATGTTTAAAAGAAAGATTTGTTTTAAAGCACTGGCAATCCGATGGAGTAATCCCGTTCCACGAAAGTGGCGTGGTCCTGTGATTAGCCATATTATATATGTGTTGAGTAGATTTCTCATACCAGTGCCATGACCGACTCATAGTTTGTTTCACTTTCAAACTCGGGTGCCCCTTTTTCTGCACGGGCAGCCTTGTATTCAGGTTTAGCAGGCTTTATCTGGATAGCTGGAGTTGAAGATGGATTCTATCATTTATCTCTTTTTATGCTGTTCAGCTCCTATTGTACATATTTTGTTTGTTTTCCGCTGTAGACATTTATGTATAGCTGAACTGTATTTGTTATAAGTAAAATCCTGTATGCTGTGTAACAATGATGATTACTTTTATCTGGTATATTGTTTTGTTCATTATCTGGTGTATTTATTTTATTCTATTCTGCTTTTATCTGTTTCTGTGTTATATTCCAAAGATAACCCTTGTCTCCGTCTGAACGGGATTTGGGGTCGTCTCAACGTGGTATCAGAGCTTTGGTTAAGCTTAGTTCTAGAATATAACATTTGAACGAACTCGTCAGAAATAGAACCAGTAGTGTTCTAGGACGGGTAACTCAATACAGATAGGATCAGTAATATCCTAGTATGAGTAAAGCAGAATGAAATAACACCTCGATAGACACATTTACACTTGAAGTATATGTTTCTATATTTTAAAAATATCTTTTCTGTGACCTGACACTTGATCTGCTAATTGCAGAAGTACTAGAAAAATGAGTGTCAGAAACAGGAGAAATGCAGAACCCGATCTAGAGGCTCTATTAAAGAGATATCAAAATCTAAACGGAGCACAGTTCTCGGGCAATGAATCTATAATTCAGACTCAAGCTTGGGTGAGCTCTGCAGAAAGAATATTTGAGCGTATACAGCTGAGGGATGACCAGAAACGGTTAGTAGCATCTTGGGCGCTCAAAGAAGAAGCTTTAATCTAGTGGGAAACGATCATTAAAGATAATCCAAAAGGTGATATCACCTGGGACAGATTCAAAGTGATTTTCCTAGAAAGATTTACTCCTCCCGAAGCGACGGAGCGATTATGTGATGAATTTTCTTATCTAATACAAGGTGACATGACCATTCCCGAATATCATAAGAAATTCAACGAACTTGCTCACTTTGCTCCTCATCTGATTCAAGATCCAAAGAGGAAAAATCTGAGATTTATTCATGGCCTGCAAAGGAGATATCAGAATAGTGTAATGAGGAATGTGAAGCTCCCTTTTTCTGAAATGATATACATGGCTTATGAGTATGAAGATCTCCATAAGAAAGGAATGTTGCGTGACGAAGAAGAAGTTTGTTGTAGTGACAAAGAAGAGTCGGAAACTGATATTCCTGAAGCCAGTACGAGGTCTGAGGTCAGTAAAGAGCCTATAGTAAATTGAAAAGGGCTAGATCTGAAAAAGAACCTGTCACGACTGCCATATGCAAGAACTGCAATCAGAGGGGGCATTTTTCCAGAAAATGTAAATCTTTAAAGAAACCAATAAAGGATGGATATAGAGCCAATCGAAAGCAAAAGAAGAAAAGGTTGGGAAAAGATGGGGGGTTTCAAGAGAATAGGCATTGTAAACAGTGCCACGAGGCCGGTCATCTTGCAAAGGATTGCCCGCTCTTAAACAAGGCCGAAGCAATACATGTAAATGAATTGGCAGAAACTTCTAAGCCCTCAGCTAGTCGAGAAAGGGCTGATGTCTTAGAAGGCACACTCAATGTCAAGAACTTTCCAGTTAAAGTACTATTTGATACTAGCGCATCACGAAGCTTTATAGCAAAGAGTGTAGTCAAGAAGTTGAATTTAAATGTGAAGAAGCTCAAAGAACCAATGACTGTCCAAAACCCGGTCGGGGGTTCCATCGGTCTCAGTTGGGCTTGTGCAGTACCTGTCTCTTTTTCCTGCTATAAGTTCCCTACTATTTCTATGGTCATGAATTTTAATGAATTCGATCTTATTCTGGGATTGGATTGGCTAACCAAGTATGAGGCAGAGGTTAGATGCGCCGAGAGAGTTGTTAGGGCAAAGATAAAATCGGGTGGTTATATAACCATTCCCTGTGAAGGGCAGAAAGCTAATAGAAAAGACTTTTGGGCAGCTCTAAATGTTTCTCCAGCCCAAATAGAAAATATCCCTGAAATCACAGAGAATATTCTCGACCTAGTCAAAGATATTCCTGTCGTCAAAAACTATGCGGATGTGTTCGAGGAAGTCGTTCGCTTACCTCCGCAGAGAGAAATAGATTTCAAAATTGCTTTAATTCCGAATGCAAGGCCGGTAGTTCACGCTATTCGAAGAATGTCCTTGAAAGAGAAAGAAGAACTTGACAGTCAAACACGACAGCTAGTATGAAAGGGTCTGATCAGACCTAGTTTCTCTGACTGGGGTGCAGCAGTGGTATTTGTCCCAAAATCTGACGGTACTCTACGGCTATGCGTGGACTATCGTGATCTGAACAAACAGACAATAAAGAACAAATATCCATTGCCGTGTATTGATGATTTGTTGGATCGATTAAATGGAGCACAAGTATTTTCACGAATGGACCTAGCTACAGGCTTCCATCAGCTTCGAATTGCCGAAGAGTGTGTTCCAATGACAGCATTCAGAGGCCCCGACTTATTCTATGAGTGGTTAGTAATGCCGTTCGGCTTACGTAACACTCCCGCTTACTTCGTCGATCAAATGAACAGAGTATTCAGAGGAGTATTGAATAAATTTGTTCTGGTTTTCACTGACGATATTCTAATCTTCTCTAAATCAAAGGCCGAACATGAAAAGCATCTGGAACAGGTTCTAGAAATTCTGAGACGGAATGTATTAAAAGCTAAGTTTTCCAAATGTATATTCTGGCAAGATGAAGTGAAATTTCTAGGCCATGTTGTATCAAAAGAAGGAATCGCTGTGGATCCAGGTAAAATAACAGCCATTCAGAATTGGAAACAGCCTAGTACCCTCACTAAAGTCCGTAATTTTCTCGGATTGGCTAGCTATTATCGGAAGTTCGTTAAAGACTTTTCGAAGATATCTGGTCACTTAACGAATCTTACAAAGAAGCATTCTAAGTTCAAATGGACTCCAGAAAGTGAGGAGGCTTTCGAAGAGCTAAAGTTGAGATTAACAACTGCTCCAGTGTTAACCATCATCGATGGAAACCAGGATTTGAAAGTCTGGACTGATGCTTCTAGAGAAGGCCTTGGCGCAGTTTTAATGCAAAGCGGCCAAGTGATTGCTTATGCTAGCCGTCAATTGAAGCCGCACGAGAAGAACTACGTAACTCATGATCTTGAGTTATTGGCTATAGTATTCGCTTTGAAAATCTGGAGACACTATCTTCTGGGCGATAGATTTGAACTGTTTACAGATCACCAGTCGTTTAAGTATCTGTTCACTCAGAAGGACTTGAATCTGAGGCAGCAACGTTGGCTGGAGTTTCTTGCAGCATATGATTTTGAAATTCTATACACTCCAGGGAAAGCCAATGTCGTGGCCGATGCGTTAAGCCGAAAGAATGAGATGATCGCCAGTTTTATCATTGCGACTTCGTTGATTGATAAGGTATCGGCTCTCCAAGAAGACGACCAATTTATCAAAGGAATGAGTCAACGAATTCGTGAAGGCAATGCTTTGGATTTCCAGCTAGATAGCGAAGGGATTCTGAGGTTAGAAGGGCGAATTTGCGTTCCAGAGATTCCTGAACATAGAAGAGATGTGCTTGATGAATGTCACAAATCTAAGCTTAGTATCCACCCAAGTGTGAATAAAATGTATAATGATATCAAACGCACATTCTGGTGGAAGTCGTTAAAAAGAGACATCTCGATATATGTTAGTCGATGCCCTACTTGCCAACTATTCAAAAGCGACCAACAGAAATTGGCTGGATTATTACAACCGCTGGAAGTTCCTGGTTGGAAGTGGGAACATATTTCTATGGATTTCATTGATGGTCTGCCCAGAACCAGAAAAGGGAATGACAGTATTTGGGTGATCGTAGATCGCTTCACGAAGACCGCCCATTTCATACCTGTCAGATCAAATAGGACCACTCAGAGTCTGGCACAGATTTACTTCAGGGAAATAGTTAGACTACATGGAGTGCCGCTCAGCATAGTCAGTGATAGAGATACAATATTCACTAGCAAATTCTGGAAAGCATTTCAAGTCGACCTGGGAACGAAGTTAAACTTGAGCACCGCTTATCATCCTTAGACAGACGGTCGGACTGAGAGGGTGAATCGCATTTTAGAAGATCTATTGCGGGCTTGTGTTCTTGATTTCGGTGGATCATGGGAAGACCATCTGCATTTGGCTGAATTCTCTTATAACAACAGCTACCAGGCGAGTCTGACAATGTCGCCATTCGAAGCATCGTATGGTAGACCGTTCCGATCTCCTGCTTGTTGGGTCGAGCCTGGAAATAGACTTGTGTTAGGGCCTGATATGATTCGCGAAGCTGCCGACAAAGTCGATTTTATTAAGAAGCGATTACTCGCCGCTCAAAGCCGACAAAAGAGCTATGCCGATAGAAGAAGAAGAGATATATCCTTTGCTGTTGGCGACTATGTATATTTGAAAGTATCGCCGATGAGAGGAGTTATCCGGTTCGGTAAAACTGGAAAGTTGGCGCCCAAATTCATAGGTCCGTTTCCTATTCTGGAATGGATCGGAACTCTCGCTTATAGGGTCAAACTGCCTGACTGGTTGCCTGGAGTTCCTGATGTATTTCACATATCTCAACTTCGAAAGCACGTTCATGATCCAGACTTGATCGTGGAAGAAGCAGCTCAACATGACATTGAAATAACCCCAGAATTAGCTGTGAGAAGAGAGTCGCTAAAGATAATAGGCAAAGAAACCAAAGAGCTGAGGAACAAGAAGGTTCACTTAGTCAAAGTGCAATGGAGTGGAGATCCGCGAGATTGTACTTGGGAAACTAAGGAGAGCATTCAGAAAGCCTATCCCAGATGCCGAATAGATATCTCTGATTGACTTCGGTGCAAGGCACAATTACCATACTTTGCATTACCATTTAATTCTCTATTCAGTTGCTATTTTCTTCCCATGGATGTGCACTATTTATTCTATACTCTGAATGATTTTTAAAGGAATATAGGAGTTGATCAATATATTTTTGAAAGGTTAAAAACAAATTGGTTGGTTGGGTTGTATGATTATAGATTTATCAAACCACTTTCGACTTTGTTCCTTTTCGGGGACGAAAAGTTTTAAGTGGGGGAGATTGTAACGACCCAGAAAATCTGAACCAATTTAAAATTTTTAAATTGGCTAAAATAATGGATTTTAAATATTTAAAATAAATATTTTAGCTAATGGCAATGAAAAGTTAGTTGAATCGACAATTGAAAACGAATATAATTAATTATAATTATAAACAAGGCTTGAAAAGGAGCTGCAGTTTCAAAAATTGATTTAAACTTTGTCGGACTGTACCAGGTGCAAAACAAAACAGATTTTAGTGAAACCAAAAATATTTAAATCTGTTAGTGAATACCTATCTAACGAATCTGAAAAATCGAATTTTCGTAATGGAAAGCAAAATTTATGGCCGAATGAATTTTCAGAACGATCGCTATGGAATTTATATAGCCCGTGAAATTGGCCATTTTGCATACGACCTCGGAATTCGACGAAACCAATTTTGTTGGATCCGGGATGTGAAGTTATTGCTAGGTTTCAAATTTAATAATTTTTGAAGCTAGTATGTGAGCATGGCAAAAGAAAATGTGTTTTGGTCAATTAAAGTTAAATTGGATCGACCAAAAATAGGCCTTTTTGCAAACTGTCTCAGAATTCGACGAAACTAGTTTTGTTGGGACCGTATCATCAAAACATAGCTAGATTTATTTTTCTGGAATTTTTCGAATCAGTTTGTGGCCCTGGCAAATTGAAATGAACGTTCAAATTGAATATTGAATGTTTTATATTTTAATTTGAATGGAAACTGACTGAAACAGTCGAATGGGCCTACGAAACATATTCCATTGTGTTCGGAATTGGAGTAAAACGCTAGGGACGACAGTCGTTGGGTTTAGATTGGTGGTCACGTCAGAAAACCCCTTATAAAACCCATCGGCCAATCAAAATTTCTATTAAAAAAAATTCTTTAAATTTTCTCTCTCCCCGATATCGATTCACGGCGGAAATAGCACGCCACCTTCTCTCCTCTTTTCTGGCCGCTCCGATCACCAAAACGCCATGGCCCAGTTGAACTTTTTGTAGATCCCTCCGAGCTCTTCAAATCCGTATAAGCCTCGTCCCTTACCAACGCGTATTCGTCGAGATAGAAGCCCCCAAAGTTGTGCCGTTCACAGCCGATTTCCTCCTCCTCGCCGCCGCCAAGTTCGCCGCCGTCAAGGGTGCTGGTGCGCCTCTCCTAGCCCGTCAACGTGGCACAAGCCGATCTCGTTCAAGTGCTTCGAATTCAAAGAAAATTGAAGACCTAGATTTCAACATTACTGAATGGTATCAGCCTATATGAATTAAACTATTTTGAACTTCTAAAAGCATTGCAAACCTTGTAAAAATCATATCTTTTTTGTTCGTTAACGAAATTCGATGAAACAGGAAACATCGTGACCGTGTGGACGCCTTCTACATTTTAGAAGAGACCGCATATTTTTCTGAGCCTTCTGCTATTTTTGGTGGAGTGGAACCCAAGGTGAGATTTCTGATTTAAAAACAAAATGGAAAACGACGATGTATAAATTATATAGTCGATGTATGAGTTATATAAACGTTGTACACCTCATGTATAAGCGTTGTATAAGTTGTATGTTCGATGTATAAGTTATATATGCGTTGTAAAAATTATATATGTGTTGAAATAAAAGTGAATTGCTATATATATATATATATATATACATAAGCCCCTCGTCCACAAACCATGGACGATATTTATTGATTGTGATTGGTGTGAATATTGATTGATAGCGAATGGTTGTTTGGGATTGTTTGTGGTTGATATTGATTGATTGTGGTTGAAAAATACCCATTTGTGGTTGAGAAATATTCGGTTGAAACCACATAGGATTAGTTTGTGGAAATGAAATGAATATATACATGCCGCCTGCGTGCGAACTAGATGCATGATCCCCATTGCCAAAAACCGCGAGGTTTTAAGGTAGAGCGAGGAGTCGTACTAGGGACGGTCCCGGTTTTAACTACCCTGTCGTTATGCTGCCGAAATTTTGAATAATATTCATGTGTTTGAATTATTTTCATTTGCTAAAACTATATTTATTCATTGAATAGAAAACCTTCATGTGTTGAATCGATATTCATTCGTTGATTTGAAATTCATGTGTTGAATGGTATTCGCGTTTTAAATATAAAAATCACATTTTTATCTATATATAGAAACTATAGAAAACCTTCATGTGTTGAATTGATATTCATTCGTTGATTTGAAATTCATGTGTTGAATGGTATTCATATTTTGAAATAAATTGTTTGATAATAAAAATCACCTTTTATCGACTATATGAACTGTGTAAAATAATCTCGTTTTGAAAGGAATTGTTTTATAAGAGAAATCCTATTTTTATCACCGATATAAACTATATAAAATAATACCGTTTTGAAATGAATTGTTTTACAATAAAAATCATATTTTTATTATATACATGAATTGTTGAAATGTGAAGCGTAAAAATAAACACTCGTTCAAATAAATATATATGAGTTGAAATATTCATTAATTAGCTAATGATATGATTTGGGCCTATATATGCAACATTAGAATGAATGGTGTTTTTAAACCAAATGGAAATCAAATATGAAGTTGAATGAAAAATGATAAACGATAAGAACTATATATATGTACATGCATATTTATTGAACAGGTTATAGCAAAGGGGCTAGAGAAGAGGAATAAAATTTTGTGCCCGACAAATAGGTACACATTTACTGCTTTGTTTGGGTGATGATTTTATGAGCCTGTTGGCTAGCCGCTTGGCTTTTTCTTTTTCTTTTCGACATGAGACGCCCGTGTGGCTATTTGGGGATTTTCCCAGCCCTCCCGTACAAAGGAGGTTATGGCGAAATTTTCCAAAATTTTAAGGCGTTAGTGAAATATTTGAAATGAAAACGATATAGGAATTTTTGAATGAACTATATTTATATAAATATATAAATATAAATAAAATTAAAACGAAACGTAGTCGTGCAGTTCGCATTTTGAAACTGTGATTTCAAACAACTGGTGCGGGAAATCCGACCATTGGATTTTCCTGAAACCGCAACCGTCGGGTTCGCCTTGGAAATATCTTTCCAACGGCACCAAATTTGTAAAAATCCAACGGTTGGATTGTCTGGAATGTTTAATTCAAATCTGAAGAAAAACAGCGCCAGAAATGATTATATTTATATATAAATATAAATATAATTATATTTAATCGAATAACGACGCTGCAGTTCGTATTTTGAAATCGAAACTTCAAACGATTGTACCGGGAGATCCGACCGTCGAATTTTCCCGAAACTTGAACCATTGGATTCGTTTTGATAAGACCTCTCTAATGAAGTAAATTTTGTGAAAATCCAATGGTTGGATTTTCAGATATGTGTAAATCAAATCTGAAGAAAAACAGCGCCCGGCCGCGTTATGGCCCGAAGCGTCGTTTTGAATAAATTGGCTATTTTAAAATAAATAAAAATAGCGATAAATCGTTATAAAATATCATAAACAATATGGAATAGAAATAAACTGAATTTGCTTGATTTATGTGGTATTTGATGGTTGAATGTGTTTGGTGTGAAAATTGCATTAAAGAACAAAATTGGTGTTGTTGAATGATTTAACCATTGAAATAAATTGATTTGAAATTCTAAATATACGTGAATTATTTGAAAAGGCCGAGTTAATTCTCATTTCAAATAATTGACCGACGATTGAAAGTCGAAGATGAAGACGGTGGTCGAAGATCGGAGATCTTCACCTCGTTTGGATGGTAACCGAGGTCCTGATTGGGAGGCATCCCGAAATATGGATAATAAGTGGTGATCGTTCAGACGTACGTGGTGATCGATAGGTTTGCCAGGTATTTATCCTCCGGTTTCGTTCAGACCCAGAACGGACTTGTAGATGGACTGTGTGTCTGACATTGGATTTTATTCTTTGTTGATTGATCTCTGTCAAATATACATCTGTTTGGTGGCGGAGAATTTATTCTTTTGCTTAACGCCCTTCTCTGAGACGCACGAGCTCAGAGGTTGTATATCGATGGACATCAGTCGCATGGCATGAATTGCCTGTGTGGCATGCTATGATGTAGTGATCAGGGCTTCTGTTGAAAAGAAAAGTCTTGTGGTGATGATCAAAGCACCGCCTGTGTGGCATAGCTTTGTGTATAACGTAAATTCGCGAACCTCACACCCCGGTATGAACCAAAAACGGGAGAGGACATCAGGGAGGGCCTGCGTTTCTTCCTAGCTTGGGTGGTGTCAGTGACCTACCAGCCCTGACATTTATATACTTTTCACCTGTGTGGTTGTTGCTGTTGCAAGGCGCCTCGGTTTGATCGGACGATCCGGGTCCGACGGAGTCATTCGTTGGCTCATTTACGCCCCAAAGGGCAGGGAAACGCAGTGTTAAGGCATTTTAATCCACATCGGTGGACCGGCCCTGACGATCCAAGGGTCGATGCGCTCTGACCCTGAGGCTCGGGCTAGGCAGTCTCGAATTTGGTAAGGACTATCTTTTGCCTTGGTTCATGACGGAAATCCAATTTCCAAATACGTGACGATGCGGTTTCGATTGTGTATATATATATGTGGCGACATAGTGGCACGGGACGCTCATGTCGTCTATGATTGATAGTTATGATTTGAAATTGTTTTCAAAACATATAGACACTAGCAATAATATCAAATGCCTTTGTTTTATTCGTATCAAGCATATTTTGACCGTTATAAGGTAAAAACTCTATCCTCCGGTTTGCGTTGCATTGTGTGATGGTAACTGAGTCTTATAACGGCTTCATTTTTATAAAAAGCATAGCGATGTTTAAAAGAAAGATTTGTTTTAAAGCACTGGCAATCCGATGGAGTAAACCCGTTCTACGAAAGTGGCGTGGTCCTGTGATTAGCCATATTATATATGTGTTGAGTAGATTTCTCATACCAGTCCCATGACTGACTCGTAGTTTGTTTCACTTTCAAACTCGGGTGCCCCTTTTTCTGTACGGGCAGCCTTGTATTCAGGTTTAGCAGGCTTTATCTGGATAGCTGGAGTTGAAGATGGATTCTGTCATTTATCTCTTTTTATGCTGTTCAGCTCCTGTTGTACATATTTTGTTTGTTTTCCGCTGTAGACATTTATGTATAGCTGAACTGTATTTGTTCTAAGTAAGATCCTGTATGCTGTGTAACTCTGATGATTACTTTTATCCAGTATATTGTTTTGTTCATTATCTGGTGTATTTATTTATTCTATTCTGCTTTTATCTGTTTCTGTGTTATATTCCAAAGATAACCCTTGCCTCCGTCTGAACGGGATTTGCGGTCGTCTCAACGACCAGCACACAGAAAGTCTCCATCCAGCTTCTCAAGTTTTATCAAATCCTGATTCACTGGTCTATTCATAACAAGTGTTATGAATACTCAAGAGTTTAAGGGAAACACAGAAAAATAAACTCTGGGTCAGTCAGGGGACTGGTATGAGTAAACAGTTTAAAACAGATAAAAATATCTCATAAGACCACGTCGTGAATACGAAACGGGTTTTTACCTTACGAGATCAAAACACTTTGTATACTTGAAATCAGATATTATCATAGTGTCTAGGTATTTCACAAATAATTTAGAATCTAGAAAAATGCTTGCATCTTACATTCTCGTATATAGTATACAAATAAAAACCGCTTGGCGTTTATGGAAATTGGGTTTCCAACTATGACAGGGTATGGGACCACCTTCCGATGATGTATCTCTAGAGACGAATACACCTGGGTTCAACAAGAACGTCTTGCAACCCATCCCACACATGATCAACCACTCATTTCTCTTGAGTGTATCAAATGTTTATCACCAACGGTTGGGCTCAAACCACCGTTTCCCAAAACGGGACAGCATCGAAATAGATTAAAGAAGTAAAAGGAATTTCTCTAGATAGGTGATTATACACCCTAATGGGAGTGACCCACATAGCCATGCTACCTGCCCGATTTTTGTCATTTCTTGGGTGTGAGGCTTGAGGCTAGACTTACCTTTTCATCATCATTGTTTGATTTCTTTGAATGCCACATCGTCAAAACTCGCCAACCACTAATTGACTTCCCCAGAAATATATTATAGGTATACAGCGAGAGAAACGAATTCCTCTGCCACCATATAAATACCTTTGAAGAGATCAACGTACATGATCAGTTAGAATTACTTTGTCAGACATTCGTCCATACAAGTTGTCCTGGGATTGGACAAACCGAAGTCACTGTTCAAGAATAGCACTTTATATCGTTGTCTTCAATTTAAAAATCTCTAACGTGCGACATATAATCAAATCAAAGTGAAATATTTATTTCGGCCTCTTTGAAATGATTTACGAATATTTTCTTTTTAAATTATTGATCTAACATGATTATAATCAAATTTACATATATAATTACAGTCAAATTAAACAGTATATAATCACCTTGCTTATATTTGGGTATTTTGACCATCTCTTAAAAACGAACAATTTCAGTGTGCGCGTCGCACACAGTTTCTCTTTCCATTTTGTTCGTCAACTTTAAAAATGAATACTTTCATTATTCTTTGGAAAATTATTTTACTCCTAATTATCCCTTAATCTAATTGTTCATAAATGAATAAAATTCATGATTTATAATTTATTTTACAGCTTTTACGCTTTGTATTGTTTTCGTCAAATTTTCCTTTTTGATCCTTTATACCTGATCTACTTTACATACCAATAGAGATAAATTTTCTTTTTAAATTTATCTAAACATGATTATACAGTTCTTATTTTCATATAATACAGAACGATATATAACGATTTATTTTTACAGGAAATACAGATTTACAGTTTATAATAGACAAATTTATCGTATGTTTGCACACGGTTTCTAATTACTTTGTTTGTTTAAAATCTAAATGTTTCATTAGCAAATACATTCTAATTTAAAATATAACTAAATTTATAATTTAATAAAATTTACAGCTTCCATACTTTAATTTCAACTGTCAACAAAACTGTACTAGATCTTGATTCACTTCGTTTTCTTGACTTGCTAATTTAAATAAAAATTATATTTTTATTTAAATATTTATTTTCCTATTTTATTTAATCTAATATTTATTTAAAACTAGTTTAAATTTAAAATATATTCAAAATTTCTCATTTAAAAGCTTAAATACCCAAAGTACCACTTTTCAGTGAAGTACCAGTTGAGAACATGGGTTTGCGCTCATGAAACCTTGGCCAGCTCTCATGATTTTGGCAAAGTACCACTTTTGACTTTGCCAAAGTGCCAGGCTCCTGAAGTACCGCCCCCTGACCTTAGTATTTCCTAGCCCGATCACCTCTGGCTCCTATGCGCCAGCCCAGTACCCAATTTCCCGATCACTTACCAAGCACTAAAATACCATCTCCCTCTAGCCCTCATGATTTCTGGTCCGATCACCCCTGAGATCACGTGTGCCAGCCCTTTTCCGTGTGGTAGTACCACATTGAAGTACCAAAATTTTGAAATCACAACTGATCACTTCAATTTCCCAGTGTTTCTTCCCCGTTCACACACACTTGCACGTGCACATGCACAGGGGCCCGCGTCCATCTTCAACAACCACCGCCGCACGTCAGTCGTCACCCCCTGATCAATTCGCCATAGCCCAAACCACGTCACCACATCGCTAGTAAAAATCCACTGTGCCACCCCTTTTACCAGAAAAACACCATCGAAGAGAAGCTCCATCACGCCTTGCCCTGACCACGTGACACTGCCACCTTCCTGCCATGTCACCACACCACCCTGATGCTTCTTCTCCCCATGGACCGCACCCCTAGTGCCGCCATTGCTGAGCAGTTCCGGCGTGAACCCAGGCACCCAAAAACCCAATTTTAACCCTATTTATTTTTTGTTTTCAAAATCTATTTGTTTAAAAATTAAACTTATATTTTTCCATGATCCATGACTTCTCCTACCCCTTCTAGTCAAACGCCGTCACTTCCCATCGAGTGAATCTCCGGAAGTTCACCAAAGTTGAATTTTTGGCCATCCCTTTATTTCTTGCAATCTATACCCTTAAAAATCTTGATTTTCTTTTTAAAAATCATCATTTTGATCTATCATTCCATTTATGTAATCAAATCAAGTTTTTAAGCCATTTGAAAATCTACTTTGATTATGTGATTACAGAGAACTTCCTGTTGATTTCTGTTTCCAGGTTTTGGGTATTTTCTCAGTGATTACCCTACCTCCCGACAACTAGATGACCATGTAAGGCTATCATAACTAATATGAAGTATATTCTGTCATCTAACCTAGGTTCCATTGGCAAATAAATCACCAGTTTTTGTTATGTGAAGTTAGAAACAAAATAACAGAACATACATCATAACACATTGATACTTAAGGGTTTGAGTATCAACAATAGTTCCTTTATTTGCAAAAGAGTATTCAAACAGGACCTAACTTAAACAAGATCATCACATAACCAAGTCTAACTAGCAGTTTCAAAACAAGAAAGAACAGGAAGAAAATCTGAAAAGTTTACTCACTTTTAAAAGCTTGAAACCCTTGGCTTTTCCTCTAATGATCTTAATCAAGTGCTCTTGTGTTGTGTGTGGAAAATGTGTGTGTTTATTGTCTATATATAGTGGTAGAAAATCATTAAAATATGATGCACAAAATCAGTTTTCAGATTTCATGTTTGACAAATGATAGACAACTCAAAAAGAAAAATCTTTTTCTTACCAAAACAAAACATCACAACCCCCTTTCACATGGCTTATATCAGCCATACTTCACCCTAAAAATCCCCTTGCACATGACCTTCTTCCTTCCTATTGGTTTCTATGAATTATCACCAATAATGCTCATGTACCGTCCATATTTTTTTTCACAAATCTCTTCTTGGTTTAAACAATTTATAGTATCCATTTTAGAACCTTCCTTGCTCAGTTTTTCCTTGGTTTTTCTAACCCAAAATATTCGCATGAAAATTTGATTTAACACAAAATATATAAATAATTTTACTTGGCTTTCAAGGTAATCTAAAATATGAATGTTCCTGTACCATTTGATCTCGGCCATGTGATGATTTAACATGGAACATCTTGGAAAATCTATGTTTTAGTATAGATCTAGTGTAGATGAAAAGCTATGGTATATACAAGATTTTGCAAATCTTTATGCATAGGTTTATGACAAAGTGAACATGTTTTGAAAATGCAAAAGGAAAATGTCATTTCAGAAAATCTTGTGTACAAAAGAAAAAGATTTTGAAACTAAAAATATTTGATCTAAATTGATTCGGCCATGTGATCATATTTTCTCCTAGATCCTCTCTTTACTAGTCTAGTACTAGTGTAGGTTGTATTCTCAAGTACACACACACACGCACACACACACACACACACACACACACACACACACACACACACACACACACATATATATATATATATATGAGAACATGTTTGCAAAAAGAAATGGTATTTCATGTTTTGTGTTGATGTACATGTGAACATGAACTTGCTTTTGAACTTTGCTTTGACAAAATAAAATGTTTTTGGCATGTTTAATTCAAGTATTAAAAGTTTTCAAATCAAAAATTTGAAAAAAAAAACAAATTCTAATCCTTTGAATAAAAAAAACATGTGAAAAAATGGTATTTTAAAACTTGCTATGCCTAAGTGTTAATAAATATACCTATATAAAATCAACTTAAACAAACGCTACTAAGTACACGCTATCATACCTGAATGTGTAAAAATGGGTTTTGGTAAATGTTGTGATACATACATAAGTAAATGCTATTATACATAAATTAACATGTTTTGGAATTTTAAAATCTGGATTTTAAATCGTATTTGAAAATATGTTCTTACGATTAGTTAATATCTGTGTCAGTGATATGTGTAAATACCGGGTCATTACAAGATTTTATCCGCCGAATCGGCAAGCCACTTAGCTTTTTGATTTTCTTTTTGAATGGAGAGGGCCTAGAGATGCGTTTTGTAGTTGTACCGAGTGACACGTACAAAGGAGGTTATGTCGAAATTTTCCGTAAATTTAAGAAGTTAGAATATTTTTTAAGGGAATTGGATAACTAGAAAATCAATGTATCGATAAATATAGGATTCGATAAGGAAACAAACTTAAAAATAGAATATTATAAACAAAAGGGAAATCTATAATTTAATCGGGTAAAATTAGAAAGCGAAACTGTAACGACCCAGAAAATCTGAACCAATTTAAATTTTTTAAATTGGCTAAAATAATGGATTTTAAATATTTAAAATAAATATTTTAAACAATGGCGATGAAAACTGAGTTTGAATCGACATTTGAAAACGAATATAATTAATTATAATTATATATAGAATTGAAAATGGCGCGGTAGTTCGATAATTCGATTTCAAACTTCAATTGAATATACCGGGTGCAAAACAATCCGGATTTTAGTGAAACCAAAAACATTAGGATCTAATTGGTAATATCTTTCTAACGAATCCGACCAATCGAAATTTGATAGCGGGAATCAAAAGATATGTCCAGTTGAAAATTCTGAATAGTCGCTATGGAATTCAGGCCCTTAAAAATGGATATTTTGCAAATGACCTCGGATTTCGACGAAACCACTTTTCTTGGATCCGCAGGGTCAAGTTATTTTTAGGTTTCAAATTTCATAATTTTTCGAATCAATATGTGAGCGTGGCATAGGAAAACGCGTTTGACCAGTTTCTGTTGATTTTAATCGACTGGAAATTGGCCATTTTTCAAACGGTCTCAGAATTTGACGAAACTAGTTTTGTTAGGACCGTATCGTCGATACGAAGTTAGAAAATATTTTTCTGGAATTTTTCTAGTCCGTATGTGACCCCGGTAATTTGAAATGTGCGTTTAAAATTCAGTATAATGATTTAAATGAAAATTCAAAAGGAAACTGATTGTAACGATCAAATCAGCTTGCGATACATATCCCATTGTGTTCGGAATGGGGGTTAAACGCTATGGACGACAGGCGGTGGGCCTCGTTTCGAGGTCATGGGTAAAGGTCAACCTTTTTGAAAAAAAAAAAAGAATAAAACAATATACTTTCCCTCCCTATATCCTTCGTACTGGCCCCCGTTCATTTCAGTTTCAACGAATAAATAAAAAAAAAAGAAGAAGAAAACCCTCGTCGAAGACCGACCGCTCCTCCCTCCATCGCGAGCAGATCGATCGACGCTGTGACGGCCTGGAATTTCGCTCGATCTGAATCAGTCGTTAAACCAATCTAAACCGTTCGAAACCCCTGAACGTTGAGAACAGGACAAATCAGAACACAAACAGAAGAACATTTCATTGTATATTACAACAATGCATCAGATTACAAGAATATACAGAGTATAAATGAATAAATATTACACAGAAATATCAGAGATTACAATAAATTACATAGCAGCGGAAAAATAATATAAAGCACAACTGAAGGTGATATACGGATACAGAGCTTTCCGGATATCATTCCAGCTGTAAACCAGGATCCTGTGAATATAAATCTGCAAAACCAAAACTACTAGCTGCCCGTGCGGAAAATAGGGGCACCCAGAGTTTAGGTTAAAACAATAAACTCCAGGTCAGTCATGTGACTGGTGTGAGAACTAAAACAGTTATTTAAAACTTTACTTTTAAAAGAGAGTAATTCAAGGGACCACGCCGTATAACACGGAACGGGTTTTCTCCCAAGAATACCAGTGCATGGAATAAACAACGCAATGCTTTTTCGAAAAATGAAGCTATTATAAGACCCAGGTCCTATCATACAATGCAACGCAAGCCGGGGGATAGGGTTTTCCCTTATAATAGCCAAACATGCTTGGTACGTTTTAAACAAATCATTTGATACTATAATAAGTGTATAGTGTCAAAATAATTTCAATCATAAATATAAATCATAGACGGCATAGCATCCCATGCTACTATGTCGCCATACTAGGCTCTACAAATAAAGCCGCAATACACGTATTGGAAATTGGATTCCGTCATGAGTCGAGGCAAGGGGCAAGCTCCTCTCCGCGTTCGAGACACTCTAGCAAATGTCCCCGGGATTACGCACACTGGGTAACCCCTGGATGCTTCAGGGCCGGTCCTCACTTACGTTAGAGGATTAGTATTCCTGAACACACGTTTCCCGGTCCTTACAGACCTATAATCGAGGCGCCTCATCCAACAACCACAAAGGTGAAAAGTATATATATGTCAGGGCTGGTAAGTCACTGACACCACCAAAGCTAGAAAGAAACGTGCGCTCTCCCTGCAGTCCGTATCCCGTTTTTAACTCATACCGAGGTGTGAGGCTCGCGAATACACGCTATACACAAAGCTACCACGTAGGCTGTGCTTTGATCATCAACCACAAGACTTTGCTTTTCAACAGAAGCCTTGATCCATGCAACTCAGCATGCCACACAGGCAATTCATGCCGTGCGATTGATATCTATCGATATATAACCTCTAAGCTCGTACGTCTCAGAGAAGGGCGTTAAGCAAGAGAATAAATTCTCCGCCGCCAAGCAGATATATATTTAATAGAAATCAATCAACACAGAATAAAATCCAATGTCAGACACACAATCCATTTACAAGTCCGTTCTGGGTCTGAACGAAACCGGAGGCACTTTCCTCGCATATCCATCCATCTCCAGGTACGTCTGGACGACCACCGACTATTTCCATCCTCTTGGGTGTACTGCCCAATCAGGATCGTCAGTAATTATCCCTACGATGTGAAGACTTCCGGTCTTCGACCACCGTCTTCATCTTCGACTTATCGTCGAATCGGTTATTCAGAATGGGTATAAACCCGGATTTTCCGAATAACCCGCGTATATTGAAAACAAATGTTACACAAACACAACATACGCCTCATTCCAATTCATTAGTCACTAACCGTAAATTAACAAGAGAACAATTTCCCAAACATTAACCCCGAAGGCCGAAACCAACATCAGATCAATACCCAGGAAACCATTCTTCTTAGCCAACCTACAGCTAGTTCCTAAATTCCACATTCTCAGGGAAAGGTTCCCATTAATTTTATCCAAGATAAATTCTTTAAAATTTATCCTGAAATCTTCCTTTGGATGTTATTTAAAACCAAATTATGGTTTTTCCAACTAGTCGAGATTAGCGAACCACAACGAAGTAATTATTTATTTTATTTCCCAATCCCAACCTATTCATCCCCTGAAGCAAAACTGGTAATACTCCATATCTAACACCCCTGTGTTATCGGTAAAACTAATTACCATTTCACGTTCAAATCTAATTAAAGATTTAACTATCGCTTTGGAGCAAAACTGGTAATACTCCATTCCCGCTCATTTTCTAAATTTGGAAATTTAGATTACGAATTCACATTTCAATCTAATTGCAGATTCGTTAAAACTCCTTTTACTGGGTTAAAGAACTAGGTGTTATTTAAAACACAGTTCACGATAAACCCATTTCAAACTCAATCAAATATATTAGAAATTCGATTATTTAAAACCCCTTTTTTAAATCTTGTTCATTTATTTAAAAATAAATTGGTTTTAAATTTAGTTCAAAACTAGTTCATTTTGATAAAAATCTATTTTTATCTTTTCAAATATGGAGTTTTTCACCCCAATTATTCCCAAATCATTTCTTATGATTTTACACAAATTATTGATATTTTTAATAATTTTATCAAGGCCCGTACAGTCGATTTCCAACAATGGCCATCGAACTGCACTTACAGCGACCTTTTTCGAATTTGATTTGGACGTATCTCCAAATCCAACCGTTAGATTTTGAATTTCTAATATTCGTTAGAAAGCTCTTTTCGATACGAACCCAACGGTTCCGGTTTTAGGAGAATCCGACGGTCGGATCTCCCGTAATGTCCGTTTGAAATAAATGGTCGAAATTTACGAACTGCCGCGGCGCGGCGCGTTCTATTCAGGCCATTATATTATATATATAATATATATAATATATATTTCGTCGATTTCTATTTAAAACGAATTATATATTTAGTTTTGAATTCGTTTCAAAAACAAAGTCAACTTCTATTTCAATTCAAATCAAAATTGAATTCTTCTTTATAAATTCGTTTTAAAATTCATTTCTATTCAATTCAAATTTCAATTTAATTTGAATTCATTTCACTTCATTTTAAATTCAATTCGAATTCGTTTCTCAATTCAATTCAATTCAATTCAATTCAAATTGATTTTTTATTCGATTCAAATTCATTTTCTATTCAAATTAAATTCGTTTCGTTTTCTATTTGAATCAAGTTCATTATATATTCAATTTGAAATCAAATTGGTTTTCTATTCCATTCAATTCGAAATCGTTTTATATTCAATTCATTTCGAAATCGTTATATATTCAATTCATTTCGAAATCGTTATATATTCAATTCATTTCGAAATCGTTATATATTCAATTCATTTCGAAATCGTTATATATTCAATTCATTTCGAAATCGTTATATATTCAATTCAAATCGAAATCGTTATATATTCAATTCATTTCAAAATCGTTATATATTCAATTCATTTCGAAATCGTTATATATTCAATTCAAATCGAAATCGTTATATATTCAATTCATTTCGAAATCGTTATATATTCAATTCAAATCGAAATCGTTATATATTCAATTCATTTCGAAATCGTTATATATTCAATTCAAATCGAAATCGTTATATATTCAATTCAAATCGAAATCGTTATATATTCAATTCAAATCGAAATCGTTATATATTCAATTCATTTCGTAATCGTTATATATATCGTTCGCGTCAAAATGGCGCATCACTATTCAACACGGCTTTATATATTCTATTTCAAATATTTCTTTTTGTCAACACACGACTAATCTCAACGAATGAGTACCGTCCATGTGTGACTATTTTTGGTTAAATTATTTCGTTCAACACATGACTAATCTCAACGAATGAGTACCGTCAACACATGAACCTTTATTTTATATTGATAAAGATGTAAATTTTATTATAAAAATAATTCGTTCAACACATGACTAATTCCAACGGATGAGTATAGTCAACACATGAACCTTTATTTTATATTGATAAAGATGTAAATTTTATTATAAAAATAATTCGTTCAACACATGGCTATTCCCAACGGATGAGTATAGTCAACACATGAACCTTTATTTTATATATTCTTTATTTTTCAAATTGGAATGAGGCCCAATCAATCACCATATAAAATTAATTATATGGATTTTCATACATCACATGTATATAATAGCATTGAAAAATAATCAACCATCAACCAAAGTGCACTACACTGTATAAGCATCAAATATAGATATCTAACGCTTATAACAGCCTGTCAATCAATCGATCGACATATTTAATCAGTCAGGATGAGTGAACTTTAAATTTCATCCCAACACCCGTGTAGGGTTTCAAACAATCAAACATAAGTTTTTATTCGTGCAGTTGGGCGATGTGTAAAATTTATCGACCCAATCAATATCAGTCAAATAGGTGTACATAAACAAACCGTCCGGTTTGTAAATGAATATTTATTTATTCACATTCACGTTAAAAATTATAATTTTAACGATAAAACATTTTATTTCAACATATGAATTTCTATTCAGTTCATTTATTCAATAAAAATGATATTTTTATTTTTCTAATATATTTTTAGAAAATTTCGGCGGCATAACGGCACGATACTAGAAACGGGACAAGGCCTAGCCTTATCCCCGGTCTAGTGAAGGCCCACGCCATTCACACATCCATCACATTCACTTTCGTTATGCAAACCACAAAATTTGGAGTAAGGGTCTAACCTAGCCTTACTCCTTCGCCTTATAACGGCGCACGTCTAATCCTAACCAATTTATCGATTCGATTTTTTCACACCACAAACCACATTCAAACCAATATCGCAATCAATCACCAAACAGTCAAACAAACAAGTCCATGGTCTGTGGACGATTGTGTCGGGTGCTACTAAGCACCGTCTGCATCCTAGTATATATATAACTAGAAAAATTAAATTGAAAGGTGAGAAGTTCTCACATATAGCTATCCAAGCTCCACGGCTCTTCTTTTGCAGAAGTCTTCGTCGTTTCGCCTCTTGTCACTTTCTTCGCCCGTATTCACTACCTATGTAAAAATCACATTTTTACTTTGCTATTCAATATATAAAATCATATTTTTCTTTCGATGTTCTATATATAAAAATCATATTTTTATATCGAAGTTCAATATATAAAAATCGAATTTTTTTTTACTTCAAAGTTCAATATATAAAAATCGAATTTTTACTTCAAAGTTCAATATATAAAAATCGAATTTTTACTTCACTATGTCAAATAGATAAAAATTAAATTTTTATCACGCTATTTTCCACATAAAGATTTCGCCTTTATAAAAATAAAGTTTTCGCTTTTATAAAAATTACCACTTTATCTCTACGTATATAAAATAAAAATCAGATTTTTATTTCGCTACATATACAAAGATGATATCTTTATATTCTCTATCTTATAAAGATTATATTTTTAATACTTTAAAAATATAAAAATCCTATTTTTAATATTTCTATATAGTAAAGATTATATTTTTAATACTTTAAAAATATAAAAATCCTATTTTTCTTTAACTAAAAATCAAATCTTTTTTTTTTTCTAATCAGTTTTAATCCTTTTGAAAAATCAGTTTTTATTTTCTTTTAAAACAGTTTTTATAATTCTTTTAAAAATTCTGTTTTTAAAACCCTTTTAAAAATTCTGTTTTTAGAACTCTTTTAAAAAACAAAACAGTTTTTATTTTCTTTTAAAACAGTTTTTAAATCCTAAATATAAAATCAGTTTATTTTCTGTTTAAAACAGTTTTTAAATCCTAAAAATAAAAACAGTTTATTTTCTGTTTAAAACAGTTTTTAAATCCTAAAAATAAAAACAGTTTTCTAACTAAAATAAAAAAAACAAAATCAGTTTTGAAATTCCTAAAAAAATCAGTTTTTAAAAATCAATATAAAAGTAAAAATAAATAAAATAAAATAAAAAAAACTACCTGGGGCGCTGTCGGCTTTGTCGAGGGGGGGGGCTTCGCTTCGTCGCTGGAGGTGGAGGTACTGGGCGTCGGAGGTCTTCAGGCAGGGGCTCGCGTCCGGGGGGGGGGGAGAAAGGCGGTTGCGGTCATCTCTGGTGGCGCGGTTGGGTTGAGGGGCACGGCAGCTTCTAATTGGAGGAGAGGAGAGGAGCAAGGGAAGGAGGAAGAAGAGGAGGGGGGGCGCGCCTGCCACCGGCGCGGCGGTGGTTGGGTGGAGGCGTCGATCGCCTGGGGCGATTCCCTTTTTTTCTCTTTTTTTTTTTTTTTTTTTTATTTTGTTTTCTGTTTGAACGTGGGGGGGGGGGGGCCAGAAAGATATAGGAGGAAGGATAATATCTTTTTTTTATTTTATTTTATTAATTAATTAATTAATTAATTCTAAAGAGTTGACTTCCACATACGACCTCGAAACGAGGCCCACCGCCTGTCGTTCATAGCGTTTTACCCCCATTCCGAACACAATGGGATATGTATCGTCAGCTGATTCGGCTGTTACAATCAGTTTCTGTTGAATTTACATTTAAATCACTATATTGAATTTTAAACGTACATTTCAAATTACCGGGGTCACATACTAACTAGAAAAATTCCAGAAAAATATTTTCTAGCTTCGTATTGACGATACGGTCCTAACAAAACTAGTTTCGTCGAATTCTGAGACCGTAAGAAAAATGGCCAATTTCCAGTCGATTAAAATCAACTGAAATGGTCAAAACACGTTTTCCTTTGCCACGCTCACATATTGATTCAGAAAATTATGAAATTTGAAATCTAGCAATAATTCGGCATCACGGACCCAACAAAACTGGTTTCGTCGAAATCCGAGGTCATTTGCAAAATGTCCATTTTTAAGGGCCTGAATTCCATAGCGACTATTCAGAATTTTCAACTGGACATATCTTTCAATTTTTAAAGTGAAATCTCAGTTTCTTACATCTGTTAGAAAGATATTATCAATTAGATCCTAATGTTTTTGGTTTCACTAAAATCCGGATTGTTTTGCACCCGGTACGTTCAATTGAAGTTTGAAATCGAATTATCGAACTACCGCGCCATTTTCAATTCTATTTATAATTATATATAAATATTATATTCTAACGACGACGCGTATAATATATACGTTCGAATTTCTATTCAAAATAAATTTTACGTCGATATTATTTAAAATAATCTATTTTAAATATTCAAAATTCGCTAAAATGGCCAAAATAAAAATTTTAAACTGGCCCAGATTTTCGGGTTATTACAATCTCCCCCACTTAAAACTTTTCGTCCCCGAAAAGGAACAAAGTCGAAAGCGGTTTGATTATTCAACTCTATGTTCGATCTGGCTTCCATTCTCCAACTCTTTAGTTTCTGAGAATTTCCAAAATTTCAAAAATTTGGCTAACACCCTAAATTTTTGAAAAATTTCGCCATAACCTCCCCTGCACCGGGAGCATCGGGGAATTTCAAATAGCTTCCCCGGTCCTTCAGATCTCAAAAAGAAAAAGAAAAAGCCAAGCGGCTAGCCAATAGGCTCACAAAATCATCATCACCCAAACAAAACAGTAAATTATGTAATAAACATGTACCTATTTGTCGGGCAAACAAATTTTATTCTCTGCTCTAGCCTCCTTGCTATGACCTGTTCAATGTAAGTATATGTATATGCAAGCAAATGCGACCAATTTCAATATAATTCAATTATTAGTTTACTTAGGCATAAATGGTTAAAATTAGCAAACAAATAAACAAACAACCCATACATCAATCAATTAGTGAATTAGAGTTTCAAATTCATAATTTTGATATATATAAAGAAAATCATGTTTTTGATGCCAATTCACAACAATGTGTTCTAACTATATAAGTTTTGGTTCTCACACCAGCCTAATGGAAATATATAGAAAATCACGCCTTCGTTACTCGAACATGAATACTAATGACAACTAGTCAATCATCAGAATCATCTTCGGGCCACTAGAGTATGATTCTATATCTATCCAGTATATTAACACTTCGAATATACGTTCATGACGCGTATACGCGAAATCTATATATACTCGATTGTCCATATTCAAAATAAATAAATAGTCAAATACGTATAAAACGATTTAAATTTTCAAAACAAAATTGTTTTCATTTGAAAAATATACTCTTCACACTCGTTCTAGGATACTACTGATCCTATCTCTAACGAGTCATTCTAATTGGATATTACTAATCCAATATCTGATGAATTCTTTGGTATGGTTCTAATGTGTCTTGTTCTCGAGCTCTGTAAACCAAAGCTCTGATACCAAATGTGACGGCCTGGAATTTCGCTCGATCTGAATCAGTCGTTAAACCAATCTAAACCGTTCGAAACCCCTGAACGTTGAGAACAGGACAAATCAGAACACAAACAGAAGAACATTTCATTGTATATTACAACAATGCATCAGATTACAAGAATATACAGAGTATAAATGAATAAATATTACACAGAAATATCAGAGATTACAATAAATTACATAGCAGCGGAAAAATAATATAAAGCACAACTGAAGGTGATATACGGATACAGAGCTTTCCGGATATCATTCCAGCTGTAAACCAGGATCCTGTGAATATAAATCTGCAAAACCAAAACTACTAGCTGCCCGTGCGGAAAATAGGGGCACCCAGAGTTTAGGTTAAAACAATAAACTCCAGGTCAGTCATGTGACTGGTGTGAGAACTAAAACAGTTATTTAAAACTTTACTTTTAAAAGAGAGTAATTCAAGGGACCACGCCGTATAACACGGAACGGGTTTTCTCCCAAGAATACCAGTGCATGGAATAAACAACGCAATGCTTTTTCGAAAAATGAAGCTATTATAAGACCCAGGTCCTATCATACAATGCAACGCAAGCCGGGGGATAGGGTTTTCCCTTATAATAGCCAAACATGCTTGGTACGTTTTAAACAAATCATTTGATACTATAATAAGTGTATAGTGTCAAAATAATTTCAATCATAAATATAAATCATAGACGGCATAGCATCCCATGCTACTATGTCGCCATACTAGGCTCTACAAATAAAGCCGCAATACACGTATTGGAAATTGGATTCCGTCATGAGTCGAGGCAAGGGGCAAGCTCCTCTCCGTGTTCGAGACACTCTAGCAAATGTCCCCGGGATTACGCACACTGGGTAACCCCTGGATGCTTCAGGGCCGGTCCTCACTTACGTTAGAGGATTAGTATTCCTGAACACACGTTTCCCGGTCCTTACAGACCTATAATCGAGGCGCCTCATCCAACAACCACAAAGGTGAAAAGTATATATATGTCAGGGCTGGTAAGTCACTGACACCACCAAAGCTAGAAAGAAACGTGCGCTCTCCCTGCAGTCCGTATCCCGTTTTTAACTCATACCGAGGTGTGAGGCTCGCGAATACACGCTATACACAAAGCTACCACGTAGGCTGTGCTTTGATCATCAACCACAAGACTTTGCTTTTCAACAGAAGCCTTGATCCATGCAACTCAGCATGCCACACAGGCAATTCATGCCGTGCGATTGATATCTATCGATATATAACCTCTAAGCTCGTACGTCTCAGAGAAGGGCGTTAAGCAAGAGAATAAATTCTCCGCCGCCAAGCAGATATATATTTAATAGAAATCAATCAACACAGAATAAAATCCAATGTCAGACACACAATCCATTTACAAGTTCGTTCTGGGTCTGAACGAAACCGGAGGCACTTTCCTCGCATATCCATCCATCTCCAGGTACGTCTGGACGACCACCGACTATTTCCATCCTCTTGGGTGTACTGCCCAATCAGGATCGTCAGTAATTATCCCTACGATGTGAAGACTTCCGGTCTTCGACCACCGTCTTCATCTTCGACTTATCGTCGAATCGGTTATTCAGAATGGGTATAAACCCGGATTTCCCGAATAACCCGCGTATATTGAAAACAAATGTTACACAAACACAACATACGCCTCATTCCAATTCATTAGTCACTAACCGTAAATTAACAAGAGAACAATTTCCCAAACATTAACCCCGAAGGCCGAAACCAACATCAGATCAATACCCAGGAAACCATTCTTCTTAGCCAACCTACAGCTAGTTCCTAAATTCCACATTCTCAGGGAAAGGTTCCCATTAATTTTATCCAAGATAAATTCTTTAAAATTTATCCTGAAATCTTCCTTTGGATGTTATTTAAAACCAAATTATGGTTTTTCCAACTAGTCGAGATTAGCGAACCACAACGAAGTAATTATTTATTTTATTTCCCAATCCCAACCTATTCATCCCCTGAAGCAAAACTGGTAATACTCCATATCTAACACCCCTGTGTTATCGGTAAAACTAATTACCATTTCACGTTCAAATCTAATTAAAGATTTAACTATCGCTTTGGAGCAAAACTGGTAATACTCCATTCCCGCTCATTTTCTAAATTTGGAAATTTAGATTACGAATTCACATTTCAATCTAATTGCAGATTCGTTAAAACTCCTTTTACTGGGTTAAAGAACTAGGTGTTATTTATAACACAGTTCACGATAAACCCATTTCAAACTCAATCAAATATATTAGAAATTCGATTATTTAAAACCCCTTTTTTAAATCTTGTTCATTTATTTAAAAATAAATTGGTTTTAAATTTAGTTCAAAACTAGTTCATTTTGATAAAAATCTATTTTTATCTTTTCAAATATGGAGTTTTTCACCCCAATTTTTCCCAAATCATTTCTTATGATTTTACACAAATTATTGATATTTTTAATAATTTTATCAAGGCCCGTACAGTCGATTTCCAACAATGGCCATCGAACTGCACTTACAGCGACCTTTTTCGAATTTGATTTGGACGTATCTCCAAATCCAACCGTTAGATTTTGAATTTCTAATATTCGTTAGAAAGCTCTTTTCGATACGAACCCAACGGTTCCGGTTTTAGGAGAATCCGACGGTCGGATCTCCCGTAATGTCCGTTTGAAATAAATGGTCGAAATTTACGAACTGCCGCGGCGCGGCGCGTTCTATTCAGGCCATTATATTATATATATAATATATATAATATATATTTCGCGATTTCTATTTAAAACGAATTATATATTTAGTTTTGAATTCGTTTCAAAAACAAAGTCAACTTCTATTTCAATTCAAATCAAAATTGAATTCTTCTTTATAAATTCGTTTTAAAATTCATTTCTATTCAATTCAAATTTCAATTTAATTTGAATTCATTTCACTTCATTTTAAATTCAATTCGAATTCGTTTCTCAATTCAATTCAATTCAATTCAATTCAAATTGATTTTTTATTCGATTCAAATTCATTTTCTATTCAAATTAAATTCGTTTCGTTTTCTATTTGAATCAAGTTCATTATATATTCAATTTGAAATCAAATTGGTTTTCTATTCCATTCAATTCGAAATCGTTTTATATTCAATTCATTTCGAAATCGTTATATATTCAATTCATTTCGAAATCGTTATATATTCAATTCATTTCGAAATCGTTATATATTCAATTCATTTCGAAATCGTTATATATTCAATTCATTTCGAAATCGTTATATATTCAATTCAAATCGAAATCGTTATATATTCAATTCATTTCGAAATCGTTATATATTCAATTCATTTCGAAATCGTTATATATTCAATTCAAATCGAAATCGTTATATATTCAATTCATTTCGAAATCGTTATATATTCAATTCAAATCGAAATCGTTATATATTCAATTCATTTCGAAATCGTTATATATTCAATTCAAATCGAAATCGTTATATATTCAATTCAAATCGAAATCGTTATATATTCAATTCAAATCGAAATCGTTATATATTCAATTCATTTCGAAATCGTTATATATATCGTTCGCGTCAAAATGGCGCATCACTATTCAACACGGCTTTATATATTCTATTTCAAATATTTCTTTTTGTCAACACACGACTAATCTCAACGAATGAGTACCGTCCATGTGTGACTATTTTTGGTTAAATTATTTCGTTCAACACATGACTAATCTCAACGAATGAGTACCGTCAACACATGAACCTTTATTTTATATTGATAAAGATGTAAATTTTATTATAAAAATAATTCGTTCAACACATGACTAATTCCAACGGATGAGTATAGTCAACACATGAACCTTTATTTTATATTGATAAAGATGTAAATTTTATTATAAAAATAATTCGTTCAACACATGGCTATTCCCAACGGATGAGTATAGTCAACACATGAACCTTTATTTTATATATTCTTTATTTTTCAAATTGGAATGAGGCCCAATCAATCACCATATAAAATTAATTATATGGATTTTCATACATCACATGTATATAATAGCATTGAAAAATAATCAACCATCAACCAAAGTGCACTACACTGTATAAGCATCAAATATAGATATCTAACGCTTATAACAGCCTGTCAATCAATCGATCGACATATTTAATCAGTCAGGATGAGTGAACTTTAAATTTCATCCCAACACCCGTGTAGGGTTTCAAACAATCAAACATAAGTTTTTATTCGTGCAGTTGGGCGATGTGTAAAATTTATCGACCCAATCAATATCAGTCAAATAGGTGTACATAAACAAACCGTCCGGTTTGTAAATGAATATTTATTTATTCACATTCACGTTAAAAATTATAATTTTAACGATAAAACATTTTATTTCAACATATGAATTTCTATTCAGTTCATTTATTCAATAAAAATGATATTTTTATTTTTCTAATATATTTTTAGAAAATTTCGGCGGCATAACGGCACGATACTAGAAACGGGACAAGGCCTAGCCTTATCCCCGGTCTAGTGAAGGCCCACGCCATTCACACATCCATCACATTCACTTTCGTTATGCAAACCACAAAATTTGGAGTAAGGGTCTAACCTAGCCTTACTCCTTCGCCTTATAACGGCGCACGTCTAATCCTAACCAATTTATCGATTCGATTTTTTCACACCACAAACCACATTCAAACCAATATCGCAATCAATCACCAAACAGTCAAACAAACAAGTCCATGGTCTGTGGACGATTGTGTCGGGTGCTACTAAGCACCGTCTGCATCCTAGTATATATATAACTAGAAAAATTAAATTGAAAGGTGAGAAGTTCTCACATATAGCTATCCAAGCTCCACGGCTCTTCTTTTGCAGAAGTCTTCGTCGTTTCGCCTCTTGTCACTTTCTTCGCCCGTATTCACTACCTATGTAAAAATCACATTTTTACTTTGCTATTCAATATATAAAATCATATTTTTCTTTCGATGTTCTATATATAAAAATCATATTTTTATATCGAAGTTCAATATATAAAAATCGAATTTTTTTTACTTCAAAGTTCAATATATAAAAATCGAATTTTTACTTCAAAGTTCAATATATAAAAATCGAATTTTTACTTCACTATGTCAAATAGATAAAAATTAAATTTTTATCACGCTATTTTCCACATAAAGATTTCGCCTTTATAAAAATAAAGTTTTCGCTTTTATAAAAATTACCACTTTATCTCTACGTATATAAAATAAAAATCAGATTTTTATTTCGCTACATATACAAAGATGATATCTTTATATTCTCTATCTTATAAAGATTATATTTTTAATACTTTAAAAATATAAAAATCCTATTTTTAATATTTCTATATAGTAAAGATTATATTTTTAATACTTTAAAAATATAAAAATCCTATTTTTCTTTAACTAAAAATCAAATCTTTTTTTTTTCTAATCAGTTTTAATCCTTTTGAAAAATCAGTTTTTATTTTCTTTTAAAACAGTTTTTATAATTCTTTTAAAAATTCTGTTTTTAAAACCCTTTTAAAAATTCTGTTTTTAGAACTCTTTTAAAAAACAAAACAGTTTTTATTTTCTTTTAAAACAGTTTTTAAATCCTAAATATAAAATCAGTTTATTTTCTGTTTAAAACAGTTTTTAAATCCTAAAAATAAAAACAGTTTATTTTCTGTTTAAAACAGTTTTTAAATCCTAAAAATAAAAACAGTTTTCTAACTAAAATAAAAAAAACAAAATCAGTTTTGAAATTCCTAAAAAAATCAGTTTTTAAAAATCAATATAAAAGTAAAAATAAATAAAATAAAATAAAAAAAACTACCTGGGGCGCTGTCGGCTTTGTCGAGGGGGGGGGGCTTCGCTTCGTCGCTGGAGGTGGAGGTACTGGGCGTCGGAGGTCTTCAGGCAGGGGCTCGCGTCCGGGGGGGGAGAAAGGCGGTTGCGGTCATCTCTGGTGGCGCGGTTGGGTTGAGGGGCACGGCAGCTTCTAATTGGAGGAGAGGAGAGGAGCAAGGGAAGGAGGAAGAAGAGGAGGGGGGGCGCGCCTGCCACCGGCGCGGCGGTGGTTGGGTGGAGGCGTCGATCGCCTGGGGCGATTCCCTTTTTTTCTCTTTTTCTTTTTTTTTTTTTATTTTGTTTTCTGTTTGAACGTGGGGGGGGGCCAGAAAGATATAGGAGGAAGGATAATATCTTTTTTTTTATTTTATTTTATTAATTAATTAATTAATTAATTCTAAAGAGTTGACTTCCACATACGACCTCGAAACGAGGCCCACCGCCTGTCGTTCATAGCGTTTTACCCCCATTCCGAACACAATGGGATATGTATCGTCAGCTGATTCGGCTGTTACAATCAGTTTCTGTTGAATTTACATTTAAATCACTATATTGAATTTTAAACGTACATTTCAAATTACCGGGGTCACATACTAACTAGAAAAATTCCAGAAAAATATTTTCTAGCTTCGTATTGACGATACGGTCCTAACAAAACTAGTTTCGTCGAATTCTGAGACCGTAAGAAAAATGGCCAATTTCCAGTCGATTAAAATCAACTGAAATGGTCAAAACACGTTTTCCTTTGCCACGCTCACATATTGATTCAGAAAATTATGAAATTTGAAATCTAGCAATAATTCGGCATCACGGACCCAACAAAACTGGTTTCGTCGAAATCCGAGGTCATTTGCAAAATGTCCATTTTTAAGGGCCTGAATTCCATAGCGACTATTCAGAATTTTCAACTGGACATATCTTTCAATTTTTAAAGTGAAATCTCAGTTTCTTACATCTGTTAGAAAGATATTATCAATTAGATCCTAATGTTTTTGGTTTCACTAAAATCCGGATTGTTTTGCACCCGGTACGTTCAATTGAAGTTTGAAATCGAATTATCGAACTACCGCGCCATTTTCAATTCTATTTATAATTATATATAAATATTATATTCTAACGACGACGCGTATAATATATACGTTCGAATTTCTATTCAAAATAAATTTTACGTCGATATTATTTAAAATAATCTATTTTAAATATTCAAAATTCGCTAAAATGGCCAAAATAAAAATTTTAAACTGGCCCAGATTTTCGGGTTATTACAGACGCCACCGCCCTGTCCTCCTCCAAGCCCCGCCTCGCCTGTTCCCCCTCCCTCGATCGATGACCCAAAGCCTCGAAGCCGCTCCCCGTTCGGAACCCTAGCGCCGCCACCCACGAACCCTGCCGCCGCACCTCCGCTTCGCCAACTCCTTCTGCCGCCGACGAAGACGAGTCGTTCCCCCCCCCCCCCCTTCACAGATTACAGTAAGGATTCCATCTTATTTTTATTTTTATTTTAATACTGTAAATTTCGTTTTTTTTATTTCTGTAAAAACTGGTTTTCTTGAAAAGAATAAAACTGATTTTATGTAAGAATTAAAAACTGATTTTTATTTTTAAAAATTAGAAACTGATTTGGTTTTTAAAAAAGTTAAAAACTGATTTATAAAAAAAATTAAAAACTGCATTTGAAAAAGGATTTAAAAACTGCATTTTTTATAAAAATAAAAACTGCATTTTAAAAAAAAGATAAAAACTGCATTTTTATAAAAGAGAAAAACTGATTTTATTTTGAACTTTAAAATAGGAAAAAGGTTTAATCTTTCAGTAGAAAAAGATTTGAACTTGCAAAAATAAAAAATCATATTTTTATATGTTGAAAGTCGAAGTAAAAATCGTATTTTTATATGTTGAAAGTCGAAGTAAAAATCATATTTTTATATATTGAATAGCGAAGTCAAAATTCGATTTTTATATATTGAATAGCATAGTAAAAATTCTATTTTTACATATGTAGAGAATACGGGCAAAAGCGACAAAAGGCGAAGATTTCTATAAGTGAAGTGTCGTGCAGTTGGATAGCTATTGGTGAGATTTCTGATTTAAAATTTATATATATATGTGTGAAATGAAAGTGAATAGCTATATATAAATATCTATATATATATATATACGCCCCTCGTCCACAAACCATGGACGATATTTATTGGTTGAAACTGTTGTGAAAATGGATTGATAGCGAATGATTGTTTGGGATTGTTTGTGATTGATATTGGTTGATTGTGGTTGAAAAATACCCGTTTGTGGTTGTGAAATATTTGGTTGAAACCACATAGGATTAGTTTGTGGAAATGAAATAAATATATACATGCCGCCTGCGTGCGAACTAGATGCATGATCCCCATTGTCAAAAACCGCGAGGTTTTAAGGTAGAGCGAGGAGCCGTACTAGGGACGGTGCCGGTGTAACTACCCTGCCGTTATGCTGCCGAAATTTTGAATAATATTTGTGTGTTTGAATTATTTTCATATGCTTAAATTATATTTATTCATTGTATAGAAAACATTCATGTGTTGAATTGATATTCATTCGTTGTTTAGAAATTCATATGTTGAATGGTATTCATATTTTGAAATAAATTGTTCGATAATAAAAATCACATTTTTATCTATATATAAAAACTATTGAAAACATTCATGTGTTGAATTGATATTCATTCGTTGTTTAGAAATTCATGTGTTGAATGGTATTCATATTTTGAAATAAATTGTTCGATAATAAAAATCACATTTTTATCTATATATAAAAACTATTGAAAACATTCATGTGTTGAATTGATATTCATTCGTTGTTTAGAAATTCATGTGTTGAATGGTATTCATATTTTGAAATAAATTGTTCGATAATAAAAATCACATTTTTATCTATATATAAAAACTATTGAAAACATTCATGTGTTGAATTGATATTCATTCGTTGTTTAGAAATTCATGTGTTGAATTGTATTCATATTTTGAAATAAATTGTTCGATAATAAAAATCACATTTTTATCTATATATAAAAACTATTGAAAACATTCATGTGTTGAATTGATATTCATTCGTTGTTTAGAAATTCATGTGTTGAATGGTATTCATATTTTGAAATAAATTGTTTGATAATAAAAATCACCTTTTATCGACTATATGAACTATATAGAAAAATAGTGTTTTGAAATGAATCGTTTTACAATAAAAATCGCATTTTTATTGTATGCATAAATCGTTGAAATGTGAAGTGTTAAAAATAGCCACTTGTTCGAAATAAACATATATGAGATGAAATATTCATTAATTAGCTAATGAAATGATTTGCACCTATTTATGTAACATTAGAATGAATGGTGTTTTTAAACCAAATTGAAATCAAATATGAAGTCGAATAGAAAATGATAAATGATAAGAACTGTATATATATGTACATGCATATTCATTGAACAGGTTATAGCAAAGGGGCTAGAGAAGAGGAATAAAATTTTGTGCCCGACAAATAGGTACACATTTACTGATTTGTTTGGGTGATGATTTTGAGCCTGTTGGCTAGCCGCTTGGCTTCTTCTTTTTCTTTTTGAGATTAGAAGGACCGGGAACGCTATTTGCGATTTCCCGATGCTCCCGGTACAGGGGAGGTTATGGCGAAATTTTTCCAAAATTTAAGGTGTTAGAAAAATATTTGAAGTGAAAACGATATTGAAATCATTGAATGAACTATATTTATATAAATATATAAATATAAATAAAATTAAAACGAAACGAGGCCGTGCAGTTCGTATTTTGAAACCGTGATTTCAAACGACTAGTGCGGGAAATCCGACCATTGGATTTTCCCGAAACCTCAACCGTCGGGTTCGCCTTGGAAATATCTTCCCAACGACACCAACCTTATGAAAATCCAACGGTTGGATTGTCTGGAATGTTTAATTCAAATATGAAGAAAAACAGCGCCAGAAACGATTATATTTATATATATATATATAAATATAATTATATATTTAATCGAATAACGACGCTGCAGTTCGTAATTTGAAATCGAAAATTCAAACGATTGTACCGGGAGATCCGACCGTCGGATTTTCCCGAAACTGGAACCGTTGGATTCGCTTTGAAAAGACCTTTCTAATGATGTAAATTTTGTGAAGATCCAACGGTTAGATTTTCAGATATGTGTAAATCAAATCTGAAGAAAAACAGCGCCACGGCCGCCTTATGGCCCGAAGCGTCGTTTTGAATAAAATGGCTATTTTAAAATAAATAAAAATAGCGATTAATAGTTATAAAATATCATAAGCGATATGGAATGGAAATAAACTAAATTTGCTCAATTTATGTTGTATTTGATGGTTGAATGTGTTTGGTGTGAAAACTATATTAAAGAACACAATTGGTGTTGTCGAATAATTTAACCATTGAAATAAATCGATTTGAAATTCTAAATATACGTGAATTATTTGAAAAGGCCGAGTTAATTCTCATTTCGAATAATCGACCGACGATTGAAATTCGAAGATGAAGACGATGGTCGAAGACCGGAGATCTTCACCTCGTTTGGATGGTAACCGAGGTCCTGATTGGGAGGCATCCCGATATATGGATAATGAGTGGTGATCGTCCAGACGTACGTGGTGATCGAAGGGTTTGCGAGGTATTTAGTGCCTCCGGTTTTGTTCAGACCCAGAACGGACTTGTAAATGGACTGTGTGTCCGACATTGGAATTTGTTCTGTGTGATTGATAGCCATCAGTTGCACGGCGTGAATTGCCTGTGTGGCATGCTAAGATGCAGTGATCAGGGCTTCTGTTGAAAAGCAAAGTCTTGTGGTGATGATCAAAGCACCGCCTGTGTGGCGTAGCTTTGTGTATAACGTGAATTCGCGAGCCTCACACCCCGGTATGAACCAGAAACGGGAGAAAGGACCTCAGGGAGGGCCTACGTTTCCTCCTAGCTAAAAGTGGCGTCAGTGGTTTTACACGCCCTGACGAGTCTGACTTATGTGGTTGTTGCTGTTGCGAGGCGCCTCGGTTAGATTGGACGATCCGGGTCCGATGGAGTCACTTGTTGGCTCGCTTACGCCCCAAAGGGCGGCGAAACGTAGTGCTCAGGAATTTTAATCCACTCCGTGTGGACCGGCCCTGTTGCTCCTAGGGTCACTCGAGCTCTGATCCTGAGACTCGGGCTAGGCAGTCTCGAATTCGGTAAGGACTATCTTTTGCCTTGGTTCATGACGGAAATCCAATTTCCAAATACGTGACGATGCGGTTTCGATTGTATACATACATTTGGCGACATAGTGGCATGGGACGCTCATGTCGTCTATGATTGATAGTTATGATTTGAAATTGTTTTCAAAACATATAAACACTAGCAATAATATCAAATGCCTTTGTTTTATTCGTATCAAGCATATTTTGGCCGTTATAAGGTAAAAACTCTATCCTCCGGTTTGCGTTGCATTGTGTGATGGGAACTGAGTCTTATAACGGCTTCATTTTTATAAAAAGCATAGCGATGTTTAAAATAAAGATTTGTTTTAAAGCACTGGCAATCCAATGGAGTAAACCCGTTCCACGAAAGTGGCGTGGTCCTGTGATTAGCCAAAATATATGTGTTGAGTAGATTTCTCATACCAGTCCCATGACTGACTCGTAGTTTGTTTCACTCTCAAACTCGGGTGCCCCTTTTTCCACACGGGCAGCCTTGTTTTCAGGTTTAGCTGGTTCTTTCTGGATAGCTGGAGCTGAAGATGGATTCTATCATTTATTTCTTTTTATGCTGTTCAGCTCCTATTGTACATATTTTGTTTATTTCCGCTGTAGACATTTATGTATGGCTGAACTGTATTTGTACTAAGTAAGATCCTGTATACTGTGTAACTCTGATGATTACTTTTATCCAGTATATTTTGTTGTTCATTCTGGTGTATTTATTTAATTCTGTTCTGCTATTATATGTTTCTGTGTTATATTCCAAAGATAACCTTGTTTCCGTGAGAACGGGAAATCGGGTCGTCTCATCGTGGTATCAGAGCTTTGGTTAAGCTTAGTTCTGGAATATAACATTTGAACGAACTCGTCAGAAATAGAATCAGTAGTGTTCTAGGACGGGTAACTCTATACAGATAGGATCAGCAATATCCTAGCATGAGTAAAGCAGAATAAATTACACCTCGATAGACACATTTACATTTGAAGTATATGTTTCTATGTTTAAAATACCTTTTCTGTGACCTGACACTTGATCTGCTAATTGCAGAAGTACTAGAAAAATGAGTGCCAGAAACAGAAGGAATACAGAACCCGATCTAGAGGCTCTATTAAAGAAATATCGAAATCTGAACGGAGCGCAATTCTCGGGTAATGAATCTATTATTCAAACTCAAGCTTGGTTGAGTTCTGTCGAAAGAATCTTTGAGCATATCTAGCTGAGAGATGACCAGAAACGGTTAGTAGCATCTTGGGCGCTCAAAGAAGAAGCTTTAATCTGGTGGGAAACAATCATCAAAAATAATCCAGAGGGTGATATCACCTAGGACAGATTCAAAGTGATTTTCCTAGGAAGATTTACTCCTCCCGAAGCAACCGAGAGATTGTGTGAAGAATTTTCTTATCTAATACAAGGTGACATGACCATTCCCGAATATCATAAGAAATTCAATGAACTTGCTCACTTTGCTCCTCATCTAATTCAAATTCCGAAGAGGAAAAATATGAGATTTATTCACGGACTTCAAAGGAAATACCAGAATAAAGTATTGGGGCATGTGAAGCTTCCTTTTTCTGAAATGATATATATGGCCTATCAGTATGAAGATCTCCATAAGAAAGGAATGTTGCGCGACGAAGAAGAAGTCTGTTCTAGTGACAAAACAGAGTCAGAAACTGATATTCCTGAAAACAGTACGAGGTCAGAGGTCAATAAGAAGCCCAGTGCCAAGAGAAAAAGGGCCAGAGCTGAGAAAGAACCCGTAACGACCACCGTATGCAGTAACTGCCATCAGAAAGGGCATTTGTCAATAAACTGTGGACCCCTGAAGAAGCGAAGAGAGAATAAATTTAAATCCAAAGACAAGTTCCTAGAAAATAGAAAGTGCGTTCAATGCCGTCGGACTGGCCATCTTGAGAAGGACTGCAAGCAATTTAAGAAGTCCAAAGCAGCGCAAGTAAATGAAGTGGTAGAAGTGCCTGCATCTTCGTCTGTTCAGGAAAGATCTGATGTTTTAAAAGGCACGCTCAATGTCAAAAACATTCCAGTAAAAGTACTGTTTGACACAGGCGCGTCACGAAGCTTTATTGCAAAGAGTGCAGTCAAGAAACTGGATTTGAATTGGAAGAAGCTCAAAGAGCCAATGACTTTCCAAAATCCAGTTGGAGGTTCCATCAATCTCAGTTTGATTTGTGCAGTACCTGTCTCTTTTTCTTGCTATAAATTCCCTATTATCTCTATCATCATGAATTTTAATGAATTCGATCTTATTCTGGGATTGGATTGGTTAACTAGATATGAAGCTGAAGTTAAATGCGCCGAGAGAGTGGTTAAAGCAAAGGCCCAATCGGGGAATTATATAACCATACCATGTGAAGGCCCGACTTCAAATAGAAAAGATTTCTGGTCAGCTCTCGATGTTTCTCCAGCCCAAATAGAAAATGTTCCTGAAGTCGCAGAGAATATTCCTGACCTCATTAAAGATATTCCTGTCGTCAAGAATTATGCGGATGTGTTTGAGGAAGTCGTTCGCTTACCTCCGCAGAGAGAAATAGATTTCAAGATTACTTTGATTCCCAATGCAAGGCCGGTAGTTCACGCTATTCGAAGAATGTCCTTGAAAGAGAAGGAGGAATTAGACAATCAAATACGACAGCTAGTGTGGAAGGGTCTAATCAGGCCTAGTTTCTCTGATTGGGGTGCAGCAGTGGTATTTGTCCCAAAATCTGACGGTACTCTACGTCTATGTGTGGATTATCGTGATCTAAACAAACAGACAATAAAGAATAAATATCCATTGCCGCGAATAGATGATTTGTTGGATCGATTAAATGGAGCACAAGTATTCTCACGAATGGACCTAGCTACAGGATTCCATCAACTTCGAATTGCCGAAGAGTGTGTTCCAATGACAGCGTTCAGAGGCCCCGACTTATTCTACGAGTGGTTAGTAATGCCGTTCGGCTTATGTAACGCTCCTGCTTACTTCGTCGATCTAATGAACAGAGTGTTCAGAGGGGTTTTGAATAAATTTGTTCTGGTTTTTATTGATGATATTCTAATCTTCTCTAAATCAAAGGCCGAACATGAAAAGCATCTGGAACAAGTGTTAGAAATCCTCAGGAGAAATGTATTGAAAGCAAAGTTTTCCAAGTGTATATTCTGGCAAGATGAAGTGAAATTTCTGGGCCACGTTGTATCAAAAGAAGGAATCGCTGTGGACCCAAGTAAAATCACAGCCATTCAGAATTGGAAGCAGCCCAGTACTCCCACTGAAGTCCGCAGTTTTCTCGGATTGGCTAGCTATTACCGGAAATTCGTTAAAGACTTTTCGAAGATATCTGGTCATTTAACGAAGCTTACAAAGAAGCATTCTAAATTCAAATGGACTCAAGAGAGTGAGGAAGCTTTCGAAGAGCTGAAGTTGAGATTAACGACAGCTCCAGTGTTAACCATCATCGATGGCAACCAAGATTTGAAAGTCTGGACAGATGCTTCTAGAGAAGGCCTTGGCGCAGTGTTAATGCAAAGAGGCCAAGTAATTGCTTATGCTAGCCGTCAACTTAAGCCACACGAGAAAAACTATGTAACTCATGATCTTGAGTTATTGGCTATCATATTCTCTTTGAAAATCTGGAGACACTATCTTCTGGGCGAGAGATTTGAACTGTTTACAGATCACCAGTCGTTAAAGTATCTGTTCACTCAGAAGGACTTGAATTTGAGGCAGCAACGTTGGCTGGAGTTTCTTGCAGCATATGACTTTGAAATTATATATACTCCAGGGAAAGCCAATGTCGTGGATGATGCGTTAAGCCGAAAGAATGAGATGATCGCTAGTTTCATCATTGCGACTTCGTTGATTGATAAGATATCGGCTCTCCGAGAAAACGACCAATTTATCAAAGGGATAAGTCGGCGAATTCGCGAAGGCAATGCTTCGGATTTCCAGCTAGACAGCGAAGGGATTCTGAGGTTAGAAGGGCGAATTTGCGTTCCAGATATTCCTGAATTAAGAAGAGAGGTGCTTGATGAATGTCACAAATCTAAGCTCAGTATCCATCCGGGTGTGAATAAAATGTATAACGATATCAAACGCACATTCTGGTGGAAGTCGTTAAAAAGAGACATCTCAATATATGTTAGTCGATGCCCTACTTGCCAGCTAGTCAAAAGTGACCAACAGAAATTGGCTGGATTGTTACAACCACTAGAAGTTCCTGGTTGGAAGTGGGAACATATTTCGATGGATTTCATCGATGGTCTGCCCAGAACCAGAAAAGGAAATGACAGTATTTGGGTGATCGTAGATCGTTTCACGAAGACCGCCCATTTTATACCCGTCAGATCAAACAGAACTGCTCAAAGTCTGGCGCAGATTTACTTCAGGGAAATAGTTAGACTACATGGAGTGCCGCTCAGTATAGTCAGTGATAGAGATACAATATTCACTAGTAAATTCTGGGAAGCATTTCAAGTCGACCTGGGAACGAAGTTAAACATGAGCACCGCTTATCATCCTCAGACAGACGGTCAGACTGAGAGGGTGAATCGCATTTTAGAAGATCTATTGCGGGCTTGTATTCTAGACTTCGGTGGATCATGGGAAGACCATCTGCATTTGGATGAATTCTCTTATAACAACAGCTACCAGGCGAGTCTGACAATGTCGCCATTCGAAGCATTGTATGGTAGACCGTGCCGATCTCCTGCTTGTTGGGTCGAGCCAGGTAATAGACTTGTGTTGGGTCCTGATATGATCCGAGAAGCTGCCGACAAAGTCGATTTTATTAAGAAGCGATTACTCGCCGCTCAAAGCCGACAAAAGAGCTACGCCGATAAAAGAAGAAGAGATATATCCTTCGAAGTAGGCGACTATGTATATTTGAAAGTATCGCCGATGAGAGGAGTTATCCGGTTCGGTAAAACTGGAAAGTTGGCACCCAAATTCATTGGTCTGTTTCCTATTCTGGAACGGATTGGAACTCTCGCATATAAAGTTAAACTGCCTGACTGGTTGCCTGGAGTGCATGATGTATTTCATATATCTCAACTTCGAAAGCACGTTCATGATCCAGACTTGATCGTGGAAGAAGCAGCTCAACAGGACATTGAAATTACTCCAGAATTAGCTGTGAGGCGTGAGCCGCTGAAGATTATTGGCAAAGAAACCAAAGAGCTGAGGAACAAGAAGGTTCACTTAGTCAAAGTGCAATGGAGTGGAGATCCGAGAGATTGTACTTGGGAAACCGAGGAGAGCATTCAGAAAGCTTATCCCAGATGCCGAGTAGATATCTCTGATTGACTCCGGTGCAAGGTACATTTACCCTACTTTGCACTACCATTCAATTCTCTATTCTGTTGTTATTTCCTTTTCATGGATGTGCACTATTTATTCTATACTCTGAATGATTTATGAAAGAATATAGGAGTTGATTAGTATATTTTTAAAGGTTAAAAACAATTGGATTGGTTGTTGTGTTGTGTGATTGTACATTTATCAAACCACTTTCGACTTTATTCCTTTTCGGGGACGAAAAGTTTTAAGTGGGGGAGATTGTAACGACCCAGAAAATCTGAACCAATTTAAAAATTTTAAATTGGCTAAAATAATGGATTTTAAATATTTAAAATAAATATTTTAAACAATGGCGATGAAAACTGAGTTTGAATCGACATTTGAAAACGAATATAATTAATTATAATTATATATAAAATTGAAAATGGCGCGGTAGTTCGATAATTCGATTTCAAACTTCAATTGAATATACCGGGTGCAAAACAATCCGGATTTTAGTGAAACCAAAAACATTAGGATCTAACTGGTAATATCTTTCTAACGAATCCGACCAATCGAAATTTGATAGCGGGAATCAAAAGATATGTCCAGTTGAAAATTCTGAATAGTCGCTATGGAATTCAGGCCCTTAAAAATGGATATTTTGCAAATGACCTCGGATTTCGACGAAACCACTTTTGTTGGATCCGCAGGGTCAAGTTATTGTTAGGTTTCAAATTTCATAATTTTTCGAATCAATATGTGAGCGTGGCATAGGAAAACGCGTTTGACCAGTTTCTGTTGATTTTAATCGACTGGAAATTGGCCATTTTTCAAACGGTCTCAGAATTCGACGAAACTAGTTTTGTTAGGACCGTATCGTCGATACGAAGCTAGAAAATATTTTTATGGAATATTTCTAGTCCGTATGTGACCCCGGTAATTTGAAATGTGCGTTTAAAATTCAATATAATGATTTAAATGAAAATTCAAAAGGAAACTGATTGTAACGATCAAATCAGCTTGCGATACATATCCCATTGTGTTCGGAATGGGGGTTAAACGCTATGGACGACAGGCGGTGGGCCTCGTTTCGAGGTCATGGGTAAAGGTCAACCTTTTTGAAAAAAAAAAAAGAATAAAACAATATACTTTCCCTCCCTATATCCTTCGTACTGGCCCCCGTTCATTTCAGTTTCAACGAATAAATAAATAAAAAAGAAGAAGAAGAAAACCCTCGTCGAAGACCGACCGCTCCTCCCTCCATCGCGAGCAGATCGATCGACGCCACCGCCCTGTCCTCCTCCAAGCCCCGCCTCGCCTGTTCCCCCTCCCTCGATCGATGACCCAAAGCCTCGAAGCCGCTCCCCGTTCGGAACCCTAGCGCCGCCACCCTCGAACCCTGCCGCCGCACCTCCGCTTCGCCAACTCCTTCTGCCGCCGACGAAGACGAGTCGTTTCCCCCCCCCCCCTTCACAGATTACAGTAAGGATTCCATCTTATTTTTATTTTTATTTTAATACTGTAAATTTCGTTTTTTTATTTCTGTAAAAACTGGTTTTCTTGAAAAGAATAAAACTGATTTTATGTAAGAATTAAAAACTGATTTTTATTTTTAAAAATTAGAAACTGATTTGGTTTTTAAAAAAGTTAAAAACTGATTTATAAAAAAAAATAAAAACTGCATTTGAAAAAGGATTTAAAAACTGCATTTTTTATAAAAATAAAAACTGCATTTTAAAAAAAAAAGATAAAAACTGCATTTTTATAAAAGAGAAAAACTGATTTTATTTTGAGCTTTAAAATAGGAAAAAGGTTTAATCTTTTAGTAGAAAAAGATTTGAACTTGCAAAAATAAAAATCATATTTTTATATGTTGAAAGTCGAAGTAAAAATCGTATTTTTATATGTTGAAAGTCGAAGTAAAAATCATATTTTTATATATTGAATAGCGAAGTCAAAATTCGATTTTTTTATATTGAATAGCATAGTAAAAATTCTATTTTTACATATGTAGAGAATACGGGCGAAAGCGACAAAAGGCGAAGATTTCTATAAGTGAAGTGTCGTGCAGTTGGATAGCTATTGGTGAGATTTCTGATTTAAAATATATATATATGTGTGTGAAATGAAAGTGAATTGCTATATATGTATATATATATATATATATATATATATATATATATATATACGCCCCTCGTCCACAAACCATGGACGATATTTATTGGTTGAAATTGTTGTGAAAATGGATTGATAGCGAATGATTGTTTGGGATTGTTTGTGATTGATATTAGTTGATTGTGGTTGAAAAATACCCGTTTGTGGTTGTGAAATATTTGGTTGAAACCACATAGGATTAGTTTGTGGAAATGAAATAAATATATACATGCCGCCTGCGTGCGAACTAGATGCATGATCCCCATTGTCAAAAACCGCGAGGTTTTAAGGTAGAGCGAGGAGCCGTACTAGGGACGGTGCCGGTGTAACTACCCTGCCGTTATGCTGCCGAAATTTTGAATAATATTTGTGTGTTTGAATTATTTTCATATGCTTAAATTATATTTATTCATTGTATAGAAAACATTCATGTGTTGAATTGATATTCATTCGTTGTTTAGAAATTCATGTGTTGAATGGTATTCATATTTTGAAATAAATTGTTCGATAATAAAAATCACATTTTTATCTATATATAAAAACTATTGAAAACATTCATGTGTTGAATTGATATTCATTCGTTGTTTAGAAATTCATGTGTTGAATGGTATTCATATTTTGAAATAAATTGTTCGATAATAAAAATCACATTTTTATCTATATATAAAAACTATTGAAAACATTCATGTGTTGAATTGATATTCATTCGTTGTTTAGAAATTCATGTGTTGAATGGTATTCATATTTTGAAATAAATTGTTCGATAATAAAAATCACATTTTTATCTATATATAAAAACTATTGAAAACATTCATGTGTTGAATTGATATTCATTCGTTGTTTAGAAATTCATGTGTTGAATGGTATTCATATTTTGAAATAAATTGTTCGATAATAAAAATCACATTTTTATCTATATATAAAAACTATTGAAAACATTCATGTGTTGAATTGATATTCATTCGTTGTTTAGAAATTCATGTGTTGAATGGTATTCATATTTTGAAATAAATTGTTTGATAATAAAAATCACCTTTTATCGACTATATGAACTATATAGAAAAATAGTGTTTTGAAATGAATCGTTTTACAATAAAAATCGCATTTTTATTGTATGCATAAATCGTTGAAATGTGAAGTGTTAAAAATAGCCACTTGTTCGAAATAAACATATATGAGATGAAATATTCATTAATTAGCTAATGAAATGATTTGCACCTATTTATGTAACATTAGAATGAATGGTGTTTTTAAACCAAATTGAAATCAAATATGAAGTCGAATAGAAAATGATAAATGATAAGAACTGTATATATATGTACATGCATATTCATTGAACAGGTTATAGCAAAGGGGCTAGAGAAGAGGAATAAAATTTTGTGCCCGACAAATAGGTACACATTTACTGATTTGTTTGGGTGATGATTTTGAGCCTGTTGGCTAGCCGCTTGGCTTCTTCTTTTTCTTTTTGAGATTAGAAGGACCGGGAACGCTATTTGCGATTTCCCGATGCTCCCGGTGCAGGGGAGGTTATGGCGAAATTTTTCCAAAATTTAAGGTGTTAGAAAAATATTTGAAGTGAAAACGATATTGAAATCATTGAATGAACTATATTTATATAAATATATAAATATAAATAAAATTAAAACGAAACGAGGCCGTGCAGTTCGTATTTTGAAACCGTGATTTCAAACGACTAGTGCGGGAAATCCGACCATTGGATTTTCCCGAAACCTCAACCGTCGGGTTCGCCTTGGAAATATCTTCCCAACGGCACCAACCTTATGAAAATCCAACGGTTGGATTGTCTGGAATGTTTAATTCAAATCTGAAGAAAAACAGCGCCAGAAACGATTATATTTATATATATATAAATATAATTATATATTTAATCGAATAACGACGCTGCAGTTCGTAATTTGAAATCGAAAATTCAAACGATTGTACCGGGAGATCCGACCGTCGGATTTTCCCGAAACTGGAACCGTTGGATTCGCTTTGAAAAGACCTTTCTAATGATGTAAATTTTGTGAAGATCCAACGGTTAGATTTTCAGATATGTGTAAATCAAATCTGAAGAAAAACAGCGCCACGGCCGCCTTATGGCCCGAAGCGTCGTTTTGAATAAAATGGCTATTTTAAAATAAATAAAAATAGCGATTAATAGTTATAAAATATCATAAGCGATATGGAATGGAAATAAACTAAATTTGCTCGATTTATGTTGTATTTGATGGTTGAATGTGTTTGGTGTGAAAACTATATTAAAGAACACAATTGGTGTTGTCGAATAATTTAACCATTGAAATAAATCGATTTGAAATTCTAAATATACGTGAATTATTCGAAAAGGCCGAGTTAATTCTCATTTCGAATAATCGACCGACGATTGAAATTCGAAGATGAAGACGATGGTCGAAGACCGGAGATCTTCACCTCGTTTGGATGGTAACCGAGGTCCTGATTGGGAGGCATCCCGATATATGGATAATGAGTGGTGATCGTCCAGACGTACGTGGTGATCGAAGGGTTTGCGAGGTATTTAGTGCCTCCGGTTTCGTTCAGACCCAGAACAGACTTGTAAATGGACTGTGTGTCCGACATTGGAATTTGTTCTGTGTGATTGATAGCCATCAGTTGCACGGCGTGAATTGCCTGTGTGGCATGCTAAGATGTAGTGATCAGGGCTTCTGTTGAAAAGCAAAGTCTTGTGGTGATGATCAAAGCACCGCCTGTGTGGCGTAGCTTTGTGTATAACGTGAATTCGCGAGCCTCACACCCCGGTATGAACCAGAAACGGGAGAAAGGACCTCAGGGAGGGCCTACGTTTCCTCCTAGCTAAAAGTGGCGTCAGTGGTTTTACACGCCCTGACGAGTTTGACTTATGTGGTTGTTGCTGTTGCGAGGCGCCTCGGTTAGATTGGACGATCCGGGTCCGATGGAGTCACTTGTTGGCTCGCTTACGCCCCAAAGGGCGGCGAAACGTAGTGCTCAGGCATTTTAATCCACTCCCTGTGGACCGGCCCTGTCGCTCCTAGGGTCACTCGAGCTCTGATCCTGAGACTCGGGCTAGGCAGTCTCGAATTCGGTAAGGACTATCTTTTGCCTTGGTTCATGACGGAAATCCAATTTCCAAATACGTGACGATGCGGTTTCGATTGTATACATACATTTGGCGACATAGTGGCATGGGACGCTCATGTCGTCTATGATTGATAGTTATGATTTGAAATTGTTTTCAAAACATATAAACACTAGCAATAATATCAAATGCCTTTGTTTTATTCGTATCAAGCATATTTTGGCCGTTATAAGGTAAAAACTCTATCCTCCGGTTTGCGTTGCATTGTGTGATGGGAACTGAGTCTTATAACGGCTTCATTTTTATAAAAAGCATAGCGATGTTTAAAATAAAGATTTGTTTTAAAGCACTGGCAATCCAATGGAGTAAACCCGTTCCACGAAAGTGGCGTGGTCCTGTGATTAGCCAAAATATATGTGTTGAGTAGATTTCTCATACCAGTCCCATGACTGACTCGTAGTTTGTTTCACTCTCAAACTCGGGTGCCCCTTTTTCCACATGGGCAGCCTTGTTTTCAGGTTTAGCTGGTTCTTTCTGGATAACTGGAGCTGAAGATGGATTCTATCATTTATTTCTTTTTATGCTGTTCAGCTGCTATTGTACATATTTTGTTTATTTCCGCTGTAGACATTTATGTATGGCTAAACTATATTTGTACTATGTAAGATCCTGTATACTGTGTAACTCTGATGATTACTTTTATCCAGTATATTTTGTTGTTCATTCTGGTGTATTTATTTAATTCTGTTCTGCTATTATATGTTTCTGTGTTATATTCCAAAGATAACCTTGTTTCCGTGAGAACGGGAAATCGGGTCGTCTCAGAAACGTATACGGGTTTAAAAATGAATAATTGGTTTGTATGATGTTGATTATTCGAGGTAAGTGGTCTTGTCCGTTTTGAAGTTAAAGATGTTTTCAGTCAAGGTTTGAGAGGTAGTTATACTCAAATTGATTGATTTCATTTTTAACCGATAAATAGCAAGATCCAGTCTCGAAAAGAAATGTTTGAATAGGAGTTAGTTGAATGTAGTGTTTTGGGTTGTTGTAACGATGTTTTACACAACATTCATTTTAACCCAAGTAAGCGGAAATTTGGAAATATAATAATAAATATTTCCTAAGTATAGAAATAAATAAATGGTCGTGAATGAGATAAGTAATTGGAATGTTTTCAAATTGCAAATAAAAGATATTTTCTAAATGTAGAAAATAAAAGAAGTTGATATTTTTAAATGTTTTCCCAGTAGTGTGGGAGGCCAGGATGATTGCCAAAATTATCATGTTAACGAATAGTGATAAGGAAGTGGAGAAGCGATTTAATTAATGAAATATTAATTAAAGGGCCCAGTGCTTGTTTGATGCTATGAATGGATGTTTGTTTTTCTTCGATAGTTAAATAACTGACTATCAAAGTGTTTGCCAATATCGTTGTCAATATGGAGAGACCGGTTGGATTATTATCCGAGAACCACTCTGTATTTGCAGTAGTGTTGCGAATCAGATTATATGAAGATAATAGAAGATTGAGTAAAGTGCAAGGACTTTTTCTATAATGGAAATTGTGCCTTCGGTTTCGTTTAATCCCAGAACAAATGTATATAGACGAGTGTCTGATAGAGTATTTCTAATGATCGCATTGGTTGGTCTGTATAGATATATATGGTGGAAGAGAATTTATTCTCTTAGCATAATATCCAGAATATATTTGTGCAAATAAATTAATGATTAACGGATCAGACAATGTGGCATTCAAAGTGATTGTGTTATCAATGAATGATAAGTAATCGTAGCTTCAGGCCTCAACAACTAGGAAATGACAAAAATCGGGCAGGCAGTATGGCTATGTGGGCAGCTCCCATTAGGGTGTATTATCACCTATCTAGAGAAATTCATTTAATTCCTTATTCAACTCGATGCTATCCCATTTCGGAAAACGGTTGTTGATCCAAAACGTTGGTGATATACATTCGATACACTCAAGTGAAATGAGTGGTCGGTCATGTGTGGTTGGGTTACAAGATGTTCTTGTTGAACCCAGTGTATTCTTCTTTAGAGATACACTATCGGAAGGTGGTTCCATACCTTGTCATAGTTGGAAATTCGTTACCCAATAAGCGCTCGCGGTTTTGATTGTATATTATGTATATGTGGAGCGTGAGATGAAAGCGTTCCACTAGATTTCTATTTATTTGATTTAGACACTATTATAATATCAAAAGAGTTTTGATATAAAGATTATCGTTTCTTTCAAAAGGATTTTGAAAGTTAAATCAAGTGTTTTGGATTCTCATAAGGGAAAATTCCGTTCCGTGTTATACGGCGTGGTCTTATGAGATATCGTTTATTTTCTCAAACTATTTTAAATTGTTTACTCATACTAGTCCCATGACTGACCCATAGTTTATTTTGTTTTGTTTTACCTAAACTCTTGGGTGCCCAAATTTGCACGGGCAGTCAAGTAATTCAGGATTTTACAGATCTATCTAAAGGAGCTTGGAGCAGGAGGCTTCAGTATTAGATATAGTGTTTTTATTTCCGCTGTGTTGTAAGTGTTGTACTTTGATAATTGTATGTTATATAGTCAAAATTTTGTATTTCAAAAGTTATGATATATTATATTTTGTTCCGCTACGATGTGAGATTTTATGTTGTTATTTCTGTTCCTCCTCTACCTTTTTCTTCTAAAAAGAATGATTCGTATTTTCGTGATATTTGGGTTGGATGTGTGATGTATGTAGTCAACTCTTATAGTACAGATATGTGGTTCGTTACACTAAGGGTGCATTTGTAGTGATGAAGGGAGATATGTTTCATAATTTGTATCTCCTGAGGGGAAGCACTGTACTTGGAGAGTCAAGGGTTGGAGTCTATGGTTCTCGTGGAAAAGATGTCAAAGCTGGGCATACGAGAAAGGAGTTTGAGTTTCTACGTAGGCGGAATATGATCAAAGGGAAAAGCTTCAACAAGGTTGGATTTTGCCAAGAGGATATGCTTGATAAGTGGAAGAAGGGATACTATGAAGTTGTTCAGAGATCAAAGGAGAAAACAGTGGATATGCAAAAGTCTTTGCGGACTGCTAAGTTCGGACGTTGCTTGAGATGGAATCGCTTATCGAAATACTAGGTGCCACGCGGTGGCACAGTGTGGGAGAGAGTTGAGATGGTTCATGGAGACGTTTGTTTTCATGGTGAAGATTGATAGGTCTTACATGAAGGAGGTACTTTGCACACTTTGTTGGTAAGTGGTGGCGTTGCCGGAGTTTGTTGACAAAGTGCAATGGGTGATGGCCATGTCGAAGCTCATTGGGGAAGTAACAATGGTGTCTTGTCCGAGAATATGCTTAGAGTAAGAGGATGTAGGTGGAATTGGTATGCTTTCAAGGAAATATAGTATCAAGGTGGAGATTGTTAGATTTCGTGATACAATATTTACATTTGCAGAAGAATTGGAAGATACTATTGATTATGGGGATACAATATTTCCATATAGAGAAGATTTGGGAAATATTGTTATTCTGAGTAATATAATATTTCCAACTACAGAAGATTTGGAAGATATCAGAAAATTTATTGCCTCCTTTGTAAAATTAGATAGGGTGATAAATTACGTACATAAATGAAAGAATATGAAGCAGTTTTTTTTTTTTTTTTTTTTTTTTGGATATTGAAGTAAAGAATTAATTCTCTGAATGAGAGCAAATAAATTGGAGAATTTATTAGGCATTGATCTATAACCATAAATCAATTACTTCAACCCCAAGTATTAATCCTTATATAAGGATAGGGATTAGGTAAATGTATGTATCATCTCTAAAAGTTGAACTTCTTCTTCTTCTTCTTCTTCTCTATTATTAGTCTTGTAATATTTTCTTATTTAGAAAAGTAATAAAATCTCCTCTCCCCAAGTGGACGTACACCAACAAGACGTTAGTGGAACCACTATAAATCTCTTGTGTTCTTTCTTTTATTTCTTGATCCATGATTGTTTTGCCAGTGACTATCTGTTGTTCGTTTTGCCTCAACATCAATCCGTTCCTATTTGTTTTTTTTACAAGGTTGGTTTTTATTCCCAAGCGTTTTAGGGAAAATTTTCCCCAACACAGTTAACTATGTGTATACAGTAAATTCTCTACATGTATACATGTGACTTATAGATATTTACTTTAAAGTTGCCACTTAAGTTTGGAAAACAATTTCGATTAGCGCAAATAATGTTGTCCTCTCTTCAGCCGACCAATTAAAACCATGCTACATGGTTAAGATACAAAATTTACAATTATTTTTTATACAATCACCAGATAACCTATTTGTCGAATCTATAATGTCAATATACTTTTGGTAACATAAGTGTAGAACATATATTTAGGACCCAACAATTGTTTAAACTATTTACCATGCATGTTCATTCGCCTATTTAAAATGGAAGCCAAGCAAAACTTTTCCAACAACCCGTACCTAAGTTTAACATGTAATATAATATTACTCATCAACATACGTACATACATACATACATACATACATCCATACATATATAGCATACTTAAATCATTTCTTAGGTAAATGTTTGTACTACCTAGCAGCATTTTTATATCATTTTCCAAACAACATGTTTATACCATTTCCCAAGCAACTTCTTGCAACAAGTTTGCACGACAATCTAATATCATTCCATGCAATGTGTACTATAACCACCCAAAACACATATGAAAGTGTGTAATATATATATATGTATATATATAAGTTTAGCATATATTTATTAAAAAAAATAGATGGGTATTTGGCGTGAGTGAACAAACACTCATCTCGACTACATAGTGGAGATCTGACACCCGTGAATCGATTGCGGATTGTCGCACCTTGCTTCAGACACGTTGGTAGTTTTGTTGTCCTTTCTAATTTCCAAGTAAACTTCGATTTTTTATTATATATATAGGGTGGCGGCTATATGAATGTGGGGGACGAGGAGTTGAAAAACAAAATTGGGATATATATATATATATATATATATATATATATATATATATATATATATATATATATGCGGGTACGTATAAGGTAATGTGTTTTTATAAAAGTAGGTCAATTGTGAAAGGGCATATAGAATTAAATTAACACATGCATGGAAAACGCATGCATGGAAAACGCATGCATGGAAATGCATGCGTGAGATAAAATTGGAAAATGGATGAAACATGCCAATAATATGTTTATATATATATATATATATATATATATATATATATGTATGTATGTATATATATATATATATGTATGTATGTATGTATGTACATATGTTAAACATGGCTTTTGGAACATACGCATGAATGCAAAGGTTGGATGAATGAGTCACGCATGCATGCATAGCTTGGAAGGATGAACACATAGTGTTGAAATAAAGAAAAGAAAGAAAACATATACATTAACAAGTTATCGACAAAATTATACATATAATAGTCTGAACGTCCGAATTTCACAATATAAAAAATGACATTCTTTTCAAAATACAATTTAGTATTTTTAGTTCAAATTCCGACAACGTTTTATTCGTAGCGATTTATTAAATCTTTAATTAAATTAACACAAACGAAGCAAACTTGCGTAATTTTCTAGGAAATTCATTCCTCTGCTATGTCTAGTTAGACACATATCAAATATTAAATTTTGAAATTTTATTTTTATTTCAAATTTTTATTATTATTTACGACATATCGGTTGAAAAAATCGATTCAAACTAAGCGAACAAACTTTGACGTTTTCGATATATAATTGTATATATCACTTCTGCATGGAAATAATAAATCTTAAGAATATTTGCGTCCATTTTTTTGCACCATTTTCGTCCCTTCAGTGGTGATGCAAATGCAGCCAACGTAAATTTAAAAAAATATTTGCATCAAATTTTTAATGGATGCAAATGTGTTCTATGTGCGTCCGTTGTTACTAGGAGCACACGCGAATACTCTATGTATTTGCTTCTGCTTCGTTACTACAACAGATGCAAATGGGTTACTACAATTTGCATTTTAGTGCTTTTGCGTTTGTTTTGGCACTACAAAAGATGCAAATTTGTGTTTTTTTCTAAAAAGATGTGACTTTTTGGTTTGCTACAACATAATACTGAATACAATCAAATAGAACATTTCGGCAACGTAATTCTGAATCTTATACGCCTATTTTGACACGTATATCTCAAAAAATATCAACACAGTCAAATAGTCCTCATACTTAATTAATAATGGAATTTACCCAAAAAATATCAACACAGTCAAAAATATCCTCACACTATTTTTTTCTTAAACATTGGATAGATTCTCTATGCCTTTCTTCAAAGTCTTTCTCTAACCAGTAAGTTCAGTAAGATGTTCCTTATTACGTGATAATTCAGCTTCCATCTTGCAGTAAGCCCTTCTATCTTGCTAGTGGAATCTAACTATTGAAATGATACATAAATTAAAGAAAACTAACAAAAAATAAAAATCTTAAAAAGAGAAACTACATGACTTTCAGCGCAGCTAGGAAGACTCTAAAAGTGCAATTGGTCTTTAAAACCCTGGTAACCTGCTGTTGCACAGAGCGCTTAACTCCATCGATTCTCATCTACTTATGTAAAGACAAAAAGTACATCAAGAAATCAACATAAAGATAAAAATTCGGTTTGAGAATATGGAATTGAATTATTGATTTCATTCAACTTTGAAAAGGTTTACATACTGTCATGTAACCAGGAGTAGCTTTATCGATAAAACTCCAATCCACTTGAGTACCAAAAGGATTGTAGCTGAAGGTACTAACTAAAGAATCTTCTTCAGTTGCACTTTGTAAAATATAGTCACATAATTTCACAACTAGAAATCAAATTCACACCAATCAAAACATGAAACGTGATATAGCCAAACCTCGGCAAGGAGAAGATATTTTGATGTTAGCCTATATGAATCTAACTCAAACTTGATACCTTTGTTTTAGAATATTTTTTTTATTGAACAAACCAAACCTTCGTGTGATAATCCACCGAGACAATCACAGACCCCAATAGTCAGATTTGAAGTATTGTGTTTCATGTGGACCTCCAAATAGAGATGTGGCAAATAACTATCTTTGAAATCGATTAAGGCGTAATCACAACCCTCCTTGTAACTAATGATTTTATTCAACCGCTCCATGTATGGTTTGAAAATTATTTGGCTTCGTTTCCACAATCATTAGACCCAATGCTGAAAAAACAACCTCTCTCTTTGTAGAATGGTTAATGAGGTAATTGTTGTATACAGAAATACATATACATACAACACCGTCTCTACACTTGATATTCAACTACATGACACATCTTTAGACACATACTTACATTTGGTTGTTAATTTGAGCGATGCAATCTTTTAGTATAAGTTCCATATAGGTAACTTTATGTCAGTATTATTATGATTATTTCGAAAAGAAAGGATTTTTATTTGTAATGCAGATGACTAAAATTTTCTAGTTGTTTCAATTATTGTAGTGTAATAATATACCATTTCAGAAAATTGATAAAGCAATAAAAATATTTCTCTAGTTGCGAAAATGACAAGACAAGAAACAGTCACACTAAAATCAAACCAAAAGATGACTGAATGTGAATTTCAACAACCAAAATCTAAGAGAAAAGTAAAAAAATCTTAGTGTTGGCCACATCTTAAAAAGTACTAACACCTAGCAACCAACAAAAAAAGAATTAGAAATAAGATTTAATTTAGCAATAAAAGCACTACAAGATAAACATGGCAGTGATCCCAAAATGCCATAACAGCTAAAAGTTAATTTTGCCATTCTCAATGTTTGGGTCATTGACAATGAGATCATCTTCCAATTGCTTCCCTTCATGATATAGATATCGTACATGCCCTTGGGTTTTTATATTTTTATACTACAATCAAGACATAATATATATATATTAACAAGTTGCACTTTAAGATGGATAAAAAAGAGTGACAAAACGAACCAAACTATAACAATCAGAGAAAAATTAATATAAATCAGTTGATATCAAAATGTTGCACTTACTATGTATATTTTGCTCTTTAATTCATACTTCATTATGACTGGTAAAAAAAATCTATCATTTCCATTTTGCAAAGTCTGCTTCAAGGTTCATATGTGCTTCTTTACAGAATCGCATGAAATTGTCAAAATTATTTACTTTAGATGATAACTGATAAAGACAGAAAGAAGGGGTAATTCACCCTAAAACAAGATTCTTTAGCTACATTGTAAATAGTTAATCGCCTAGAGCATAAGTTCACATTATTTTTTCCACCATTTGATCAGACTTTTGATTATAAGATCATACTATACACTTTAGTGTATTATATAAACAAATAATATAATTGCTGAAATAGATATGTCGATCTGACCTGTTAATTATTTGATCCAATGGTTGGAACTTAAATTTGATTCAATGCTTTGGTTTGTGGTAAGTAAGTATATTCATAGATAAGCTCGTATTATTACTAATATTAATTGTAGTTCAGTAATGTACCAGCCACCACCATAGATTGAAATGTGTAGGTTCTTTATAGAGAGAAGGATTTAAAGGCATGGCGCCAAAATGAATTATGACACGGCTGTCTTATGGAATCAAATGGTCTAAACAAATTAAATAGGTAGTGTCTGTCTCATGTCATGAGAAAAGGTAAAGAAGCGACAGAGAAATTTTTAGCAAGGAATCTCCGACTAATCGTTAAACTGAACATTTATGAAATAAAACTTATCTGCATCAGCACTAAATTATTCAAGATGAAAAAAAGGATTAGATATAACAACTAATCAGGCCAAAATGATTAAAATAGTTATTCATACCTTCGAATTCGACGTTCTCTGTTACCTTCCTCCCAATAAACATAGCAATGTTTCCAAGTCATAGCGTCTTGTTGATAAGCTATAATTACAAGAACTGTAACACCCGCATTTTTAACTTAAGATAATAAAATGAGAATAACTTAATTTAATATTCATAATTAAGTAAAACGAATGGTACCGTTGCGTTCGTCTTGGAATTCTGGTTCAAATGGACCCCAAGTTTGCGTAAAACGGATAACGTATGAAGAAGTTATGAGCATTAGAATTTTATATATAAGGCTTATATATATAAATATATTAAATAAATTTATCCAAAAACTCAAATTACACAACAGGAAAGTATACCGTTGGGGGTCGACCCACCCAAAGGGGGGTCGACCGCGGGGTCGATCCTACCGTAGATCTGGGCAGATTCTTTTGCCTGAACGTGGACTATTTTCTGGTCTAAATTCGTTTGCTGAACACCTATAAATAAGCTTGTAGAGCGTACCCTAAATCTCATATTTCTGAGACAATGGAGAAGCTCTGCCATTCTTCTTCCTCCTCAAATCTCTTTAGAAAATTAAGATTATTAATTCAGGAAAAATTCTGAATCCATATCTAAAGGAAAGGAACATATGTTTGTAAATGAGTGTTCAAATCTCTTATCGAAGTGAGGTAATTTCCTAGATCTGTTTTATTTCAATTTTCTTCTCTTTCTTCCCTCTTTCATTTAGTAAAAATTATGAATCCATGGTTGTTAGGTTCTGAATCCAATTATGGGAAGACCATGGAATGCTAGATCTGGACCAGATCTAGGATTTGAAAAGCAATTAATGTGAGTGGATTTAAGTTATATCATTTTTGATAATAATATATTATCGTTTAACATTCCTCGTTATTATACGATGTGAATTTTCTAGAATAATTAAAAAGCATTGAAATGTTATATATGATATGTTGAAATGTTTAAACATATGATTAAAGTGACGAATATGACATGTTGGAATATTAATATGCTAAGATATTAATATGTTGGGAAAATTCATATGTTGATAAGCTTGTCAAAATGTATGTAGCGATTACTGTTGTTTCAATTCCATGTTACCTTGTGGCATTTATGTAGCTGGACCATTAACAGTAGAAATTGAGAAAATCACACGTTAGTTTATTTGATTTGAACAATTACATGATAAACGATTTAAAATAGAATTTATTATATATTAGAAAGAACATGCGACATAAATTGGGCTTAATATGATGACATTTAAAATATAGGAAATTTACAGTAAAAAGGAAACTGTAACCGCACTTAAACACGAGGTTACATTACACTTGTGGTAGAAGTCTGCCCGGAACCGCCCGACATATCCAGCATCCACAAGTGGTAAATCTAATGTGAGGGTTTTAAGTACATAAATAAAACATGTAGTGGTGGTGCTAAGACACGAGGTTAAGTCAACTTATGGTAGAAGTCTTCCCGGAGCCACCCGACAAATCCAACATCCACAAGTGTAGGCTTAATGTGGGATGTCTAGTGCATAAATATATACAAATATATATATGAATTAATGTAAATAGAAGGACAGATATATAACATTAATTATAATTAATGAAATTAAATGGAATTGAATGAAAGATACAATAGTAAAAGGATTGGAATAAATGGGGAATGATAATAACCTATTATAAATAAATTACAATAATGAGAAAGTTACATAATAGGTAGGCTTGTCCTAGGGGCAAGTGGAAATTATAACTTAGGTTTTAATAAGGGAATGGAATAACTTATGTAAGGAAATAAGTTTTACTTAATTATTAATCAAGAACAAGAATCTGAAATCTACAGATAAGGACAACATAAGTTATATTTATGGGAAGAGAAACTTGTTAGTGACCTTAGTTAAGAGAACTAAGTTAATAAGTAAACAACGATAAGTTGTGGTGGCAGTATGAGATTGAATTATGGTTAAATAAGAGAGAATGAGGCAAACATATGAAATAAATTATATTTAATTATAAATAATGACTGACATGTTAAGCAGAAAACATATGAATTGAGAAACACTTAATTACATATTAAGTATGACATGTTATGGTAACTTTGGAATTAAACATGAATATAAAGGGATTGTGGATTACAATCCTTGGGCCATAATCTAGGAAATAACATGTTGTGGGCTTATTAATAACCTTAAATGGGTTAAGTTATATGACTGAAATTAATAAGCAAGAGAAACCTGGTCACCTGAATAAGAAGTCAATGTGAATAGGAATAACCAAATTAAATGGAAACATGGTAAGGTAAAGCAAGCGCATAAAAGAATGTTTAGACATAGGGTCTAATGACACAATCTGTAACGATACGGATTTCGCTCGAACCTAATCGATTGCTAAATCGACCATGACCGTTCAAAACCCGCATACGCTAACTCGGGGCATACAACACATCAGAATAAATAACATAAGACTTTTATAAACATCATAATAATGTTACATCAGAGTACAAAATATATCAGAGTATATTGAAATATAATACATCGAAAGATTAATTTACAATAAATGTAATACAATGCAGCGGAAACAAATAAAATAACACAGAGGAAGACCATCAATACTCTGGAAACAGCCTTTTGCTTCGATCTAGAATCCTGCTAAATGAAATAATCTGCAAAACAAACGACTCGACTACCCATGTGGAAAATAGGGGCACCCGAGTTTGCAAGGGAAAAGCAAACTATGAGTAAGTCATGGGACTTATGTGAGAAACTATACAGTTGAAATTAACTTATATAAATGATAAAGCAAATCATAGGACCATGCCGCTAATGCGGAACAGGTTAATCCCCCTGAATGCCAGTGTATAAACAACAATCAGTCATAGAGTTATGGATCTACTATGCATCAATCAACATGCAATATCCCAATCACCCATTTAGATTAATCACTACACTTAGATTTTCCAAAATCCAATTCAATTTACAGAAATTATTCCTTTGGACTTTATTTCCCGATTTCCTATTTCAAATCATTTGAAATACATATCTAGCTTTTATATCAAAGTAGATTTCACTTCGGGATCTCAAATCAAATCATTTAGAAATATGAATTCCAAAACAAATTCATACAAACAAGTATGCAACCAAATATCGGGCTCCCTTCAGATAAGGAAAAGGGCACGTACCTAGGCAACTCGATATATATATATATATATATATATATATATATGTATATATATGCACCTCCCACACAAGGAGCAGGCTACACTGGATCCCACCCATACTTTTAGTAGAACAGGTTACCAAATCTTTAGCCATATACCAAATCATTTCATATCCCGGAGTAGGGAAAATCATTTCACAACATAATCATAAGTATAATCAAATCTATAGTACTTCACATCAGCAATTCACACATATGATCAGTCACTATTAATCGCATAACCTTTGACCTCGTACGTCTCAAAGAATGGTGTTAAGCAAAGAGTAGATTCTCCGCCACCAAACATATACATCATTAATAGCAACTCATCGAATATGTGATGAACTACAATGTAAAACCATAATACATTTCCAAATCTTTTCGATATCATCGGGTTTTAGCCCTCGAAATCCTTTTTGTTTTATAAAACATTCCCTGTCCAAAATCGGGAATACATTCTTTTCACTTAAGAATAATATCATTTCAAAATCATTCATTAAATTTGAAATGAACACAACAACATAGCTACACATCTCATAGTCAAATCGTGAAGTTTTTCACAAGATGTTAGCATACCAGTATTTCTACCCAACCTAATGCTAAATGTAAAAGCATATCTTGCTCATAAACTGGTCGAGCACAATCCAAACAATCAATCAATCACAATCACGAATATCAACAACCAAATAAATTTGGTTTAATCACATCACGTGTTTTGGTAAATTCAATTACCATTTATTCATTCACAATCTTTTTAAAGATTTATTCGCACTCCAGTTAGTTTTAAATCCCAAAAATCATTTCTTATTGATTTTCAACTTTCTGGAAATTAATCCTGCTTTTACTTGGGTTAAAGAACTAATTTCATTTAAAAACGGTTCACGACAAACCCAAAATCCAATTTGATATCAAATACAAGGCTCTAAATAGAAATTATACCGGCTTATATTCAACATCAAATTCTGAAACCAACAAATATCATATTGGAATAACGATATATATATCTTCCAAACTCCTCAACAAAATCCATATAATCACAAAATTCAATTTCGAAATATTCCGAAGATTATTTCCATTCAAATCCATTCCAATTTATTTCTTGGAAAATCCTAGTTATTTTAAAACCCTTTTCACATCCAATTTATTTATTAAAAATATTGGATTATAATTCTAGTTAATAACTAGTACATTTCGATAAAAATATATTTTTATCTTCACAAATGTGGAATTTTTCATTCCAATTTTTTCCAAATCATTTATTATGATTTTTACACAAATTATTAGTATTTTTAATAATTTTATCAAAGCCCGTACAGTCGATTTCCATAAACGATCATCGAACTGCACTTACAGCGACCTTTTCCAAATTTGATTTGGACATAATTCCAAATCCAACCATTAGATTTCAAATTTCTTATATTCTTGGAAAGCTCTTTTTGATACGAACCCAACTGTTCCAGATTTAGGAGAATCCGTCGGTCGGATCTCCTGTAATGTCCATTCGAAGTCAATCGTCGAAATTCGCGAACTGCCGCAGCGCGGTGCGTTCTATTCAGGCCATTATATATAATGTATATATATTATACATATTTCGTCGATTTCCACTTAAAACGTATTTTTTAAATCATTTTAAATTCGTTTTCAAAACGATTTCAACTTCATTTTCGATTTTATATCAAAATTGAATATTCCATATACATGATAATTTCATACAGTATATATATATATATTAAAAATTATATTTTTAATGATCCAATATTTATTTTATTTCATGACCATTTCATGTATCCCATATATATAATTCATACAATGCATGTATATGTTAAAAATTATTTTTGTAACTAACAAATATTTTGCACACCACACACACACACGCATATATATATTACACATCGCATATATATTATTTTCTCATCGTATATATATAGTTCATTCACATCGTATATATATAATTCATTCACATCGTATATATGTAATTCATTCACATTATATATATAATTCATTCACATCGTATATATTTGTTCCATTCACATCGTATACATATGTTCCATTCACATCGTATATATTTAATTCATATATATATATATATATATATATATATATATATATACAGCAATATCAATACATGTGTAACGACCTGCATTCTACGCATCGGGGGATCGTAGAATATTTATTTCCTTCCCGTATGAAGTCGTATGGTCATGTAACTTTGGGAAACATCCGTTAGAGTCATTTCTCATGCTTATGATTTTTGTCGATTTTTAAATGACCATTTTGCCCTTAGTTGGTACTGTTTTGGCCATAACTTTTGATTGGAAAGGAAGTTTGACCTGAAACCACTTCCATTGGATTCATTTGATGGTTTACCTTTCCGTAGAGTGGTCATAATAGCCAAACGGACTTACCGTTTGGGAGATATGGCTGAAATAAGGTTTGGAGGGTGAAAAACTGCTTAACCGGGCCAAATCAGGTGATTAGTGAGTAGGCCCATAACCCATTTCGGGATTAGGGTTATGGGAAGGCTGAAATGAGATAGAGCATCATTCCATTTCAGTTTTCTAGCCTCCACTTATCACCAAGGAACCCTAAAAATGGCCTCCACCTCTAAATCACCTCCAAATCACATTTTGGTCAAGGATTTGGCTTAGCAACCTCTAATCAAGAAAGATCTACACCAAAGCAACATTGGAGTTGCTGTTTAGCATTGGGATTCACATCAAATCAGAGATTTATTTCAGATCTTAGTTTTGTTTGTGGCTAAGGTGAGTGATTTGCATAGTTTTGCACTAATTATGGCTAATTAAGGGTAATTAGTGTTAATTAGCAAATTAATACACTAATAAATTCGGGAAAATGTTCATAAATTCCTAAATGATGTTTTAGACCTCTGATATGAATTTGGGTTAATTTGGTTAAGTTTTGTTAATCCTATCATTAGTTTCACTTAAATATGCTTAAGGGGAAAAATGGGATTTTGGGGTATGTTTGATCCATTTTAACCTATCATATTGATGATTTGATGTTTGTGGTTGATTATGTATGTTGCTATGACTGTATGAAATGATTTGTGATTGATTTCAATAGTTAGAATGATCGAAAACGTCGTCGAATGGCGTAAACACTTGCTGGAACAATTTCAGAAAGCAGTGCAGGTTTCGGATCGGATCGGATATGTTGAACTGGGCAAGGGATTCGATCGGATCGGAACCTGACACTTGAGAAAATTGGAAAAAAGGAAGGTGTAACGACCCAGAAAATCTGAACCAATTTAAAAATTTTAAATTGGCTAAAATAATGGATTTTAAATATTTAAAATAAATATTTTAAATAATGGCGATGAAAACTAAGTTTGAATCAACAATTGAAAACGAATATAATTAATTATAATTATAAACAAGGCCTGAAAAGGGGCTGCAGTTTCAAAAATTGAATTCAAACTTTGTCGGACTGTACCGGGTGCAAAACAATCCGGATTTTAGTGAAACCAAAAATATTTAAATCTGTTAGTGAATCCGGATTTCAGGACGGTCGCTATGGAATTTATATAGCCCGTGAAAATGGCTATTTTGCATATGACCTCGGAATTCGACGAAACCACTTTTGTTGGGTCCGGGATGTGAAGTTATTGCTAGATTTCAAATTTCATAATTTTTGAAGCTAATATGTGAGCGTGGCAAAAGAAAATGTGTTTTGGTCAATTACAGTTAAATTGGATCGACCAGAAATGGGCCTTTTTGCAAACGGTCTCAGAATTCGACGAAACTAGTTTTGTTGGGACCGTATCGTCAAAACATAGCTAGATTTATTTTTCTGGAATTTTTCGAATCTGTTTGTGGCCCTGGAAAATTGAAATGTACGTTCAAATTAAATATTGAATGTATTATATTTTGATTTGAATGGAAACTGACTGAAACAGTCGAATGGGCCTACGAAACATATCCCATTGTGTTCGGAATGGGGGTAAAACGCTAGGGAGGACAGTCGTTGGGTTTGGATTGGGGTTCGCGAGAGGCAAGGGGTATTTTTGGATTTTTAAAACTTTATAAAAAAAATGATTGGGCCACGTCAGAACGCACCCCCCCCCCCCCCCCCCCAATTTTCTCTCTCCCCGACTCGAGCAACGGCGGAAATAAGCCGCTCCCTTCTCTCCTCTTTTTCTTCTGATCCGCTCAATGAAATCCAATGCCACAGTTGAGGTTTTTGTAGTACTTCTCGTGATCTTCAAATCCATATAAGTATTGATTTTTTCGTGGCCTGTGGAGGGAGAACCACCCTCGAGAAGTTCGGCCGTTCGCACCCCGATTCCACCGCCTAGGGACCACCGAGCTCGACCTCCTCCCTGGCGCACGTGCGCCTCTCCTAGCCCGACAAGGTGGCGCTGGCCGATCGAAGCAACAATCAACGGATTTCCTGAAAGATCGAAACCTAGTTTTGAAGATTCTGAAAGGTAATCGGCTGTTAATTATTTAACTGATTTCGACAGTTTAAAACCGTTGCAAACTTCGAAAAATCATATCTTTTTGCTGTGTTAACGAAATTCGATGAAACAGGAAACATCGTGACCGTGTGGACGTCTTCTACATTTTAGAAAAGACCGCATATTTTTCTGGGCCTTCTGCTATTTTTGGTGGAGTGGAACCCAAGGTGAGATTTCTAATTTATAAACTATATGGAAAACGACGATGTATAAATTATATAGTCGATGTATGAGTTATATTAGCGTTGTACACCTCTTGTATAAGTTGTACGTTCGATGTATAAGTTATATATGCGTTGTAAAAATTATATATGTGTTGAAATAAAAGTGAACTGCTATATATATATATATATATATATATATATATATATATATATATATATATATATACGCCCCTCGTCCACAAACCATGGACGATATTTATTGATTGTGATTGGTGGAAAATTGATTGATAGCGAATGGTTGTTTGGGATTGTTTGTGGTTGATATTGATTGATTGTGGTTGAAAAATATCCGTTTGTGGTTGAGAAATATTTGGTTGAAACCACATAAGATTGGTTTGTGGAAATGAAATAAATATATACATGCCGCCTGCGTGCGAACTAGATGCATGATCCCCATTGTCAAAAACCGCGAGGTTTTAAGGTAGAGCGAGGAGCCGTACTAGGGACGGTCCCGGTTTTAACTACCCTGCCGTTATGCTGCCGAAATTTTGAATAATATTCATGTGTTTGAATTATTTTCATTTGTCGAAACTATATTTATTCTCTAAATAGAAAACCCTCATGTGTTGAATCGATATCCATTCGTTGATTAGAAATTCATGTGTTGAATGGTATACACGTTTTAAATATAAAAATCACATTTTTATCTATATATAGAAACTACAGAAAACCTTCATGTGTTGAATCGATATTCATTCGTTGATTAGAAATTCATGTGTTGAATGGTATTCATATTTTGGAATAAATTGTTTGATAATAAAAATCACCTTTTATCGACTATATGAACTGTGTAAAATAATCTCGTTTTTAAAAGAAACTGTTTTGTAAGAAAAATCCTATTTTTATCACCTATATAAACTATATAGAATAATAGTGTTTTGAAATGAATTGTTTTGCAATAAAAATAACATTTTTATTATATACATGAATTGTTGAAATGTGAAGTGTTAAAAATAGCCACTCGTTCAAATAAACATATATGAGTTGAAATATTCATTAATTAGCTAATGATATGATTTTTGCCTATACATGCAACGTTAGAATGAATGGTGTTTTTTAAACCAAATGGAATCAAATATGAAGTTGAATAGAAAATGATAAGTGATAAGAACTATGTATATGTACATGCATATTTATTGAACAGGTTATAGCAAAGGGGCTAGAGAAGAGGAATAAAATTTTGTGCCCGACAAATAGGTACACATTTACTGTTTTATTTGGGTGATGATTTTATGAGCCTGTTGGCTAGCCGCTTGGCTTTTTCTTTTTCTTTTTGACATGAGACGCCCGTGTGGCTATTTGGGAATTTTCCCAGCCCCTCCCGTACAAAGGAGGTTATGGCGAAATTTTCCAAAATTTTAAGGCGTTAGTGAAATATTTGAAGTAAAAACGATATTGAAATTGTTGCATGAACTATATTTAAATAAATATATAAATATAAATAAAATTAAAACGAAACGAGGCTGTGCAGTTCGTATTTTGAAATCGAAACTTCAAACGATTGTACCGGGAGATCCGACCGTCGGATTTTCCCGAAACTAGAACCGTTGGATTCGTTTTGAAAAGACCTTTCTAATGATGTAAATTTTATGAAGATCCAACGGTTAGATTTTCAGATATGTGTAAATCAAATCTGAAGAAAAATAGCGCCACGGTCGCGTTATGGCCCGAAGCGTCGTTTTAAATAAATTGGCTATTTTAAAGTAAATAAAAATAGCGATAAATCGTTATAAAATATCATAAATGATATGGAATGGAAATAAACTGAATTTGCTCGATTTATGTGGCTTTTGATGGTTGAATGTGTTTGGTGTGAAAATTACATTAAATAACAAAATTGGTGTTGTCGAATAATTTAACCATTGAAATAAATTGATTTGAAATTCTAAATATACGTGAATTATTTGAAAAGGCCGAGTTAATTCTCATTTCAAATAATTGACAGACGATTGAAAGTCGAAGATGAAGACGATGGTCGAAGACCGGAGATCTTCACCTCGTTTGGATGGTAACCGAGATCCTGATTGGGAGGCATCCCGAAATATGGATAATGAGTGGTGATCGTCCAGACGTACGTGGTGATCGATGGGTTTGCGAGGTATTTAGTGCCTCCGGTTTCATTCAGACCCAGAACGGACTTGTAAATGGACAGTGTGTCTGACATTGGATTTTATTCTATGTTGATTGATCCCTATTAAATATACATCTGTTTTGCGGCGGAGAATATATTCTTTTGCTTAACGCCGTTCTCTGAAACGCACGAGCTCAGAGGTTGTATATCAATGGACATCAGTCGCATGGCATGAATTGCCTGTGTGGCATGCTAAGATGCAGTGATCAGGGCTTCTGTTGAAAAGCAAAGTCTTATGGTGATGAACAAAGCACCGCCTGTGTGGCGTAGCTTTGTGTATAACGTGAAATCGCGAGCCTCACACCCCGGTATGAACCAGAAACGGGAGAGGACATCAGGGAGGGCCTGTGTTTCTTTCTAGCTAGGGTGGTGTCAGTGACCTACCAGCCCTGACATTTATATACTTTTCACCTATGTGGTTGTTGCTTTTGCGAGGCGCCTCGGTTTGATCGGACGATCCGGGTCCGATGGAGTCATTCGTTGGCTCGTTTACGCCCCAAAGGGCGGGGAGACGTAGTGTTCAGGCATAATAATCCACATCGGTGGACCGGCCCTGACGATCCAAGGGGCAATTGCGACTGTTCCTGAGACATGGGCTTGAGCGTCTTGAATTCGGTAAGGACTATCTTTTGCCTTGGTTCATGACGGAAATCCAATTTCCAAATACGTGATCGTGCGGTTTCGATTGTATATATATATTTGGCGACATAGTGGCATGGGACGCTCATGTCGTCTATGATTGATAGTTATGATGTGAAATTGTTTTCAAAACATATAAACACTAACAATAATATCAAATGCCTTTGTTTTATTCGTATCAAGCATATTTTGGCCGTTATAAGGTAAAAACTCTATCCTCCGGTTTGCGTTGCATTGTGTGATGGGAACTGAGTCTTATAATGGCTTCATTTATATAAAAAGCATAGCGATGTTTAAAAGAATGATTTGTTTTTAAAGCACTGGCAATCCAATGGAGTAAACCCGTTCCATGAAAGTGGCGTGGTCCTGTGATTAGCCAAATTATATATGTGTTGAGTAGATTTCTCATACCAGTCCCATGACTGACTCGTAGTTTTTTCACTTTCAAACTCGGGTGCCCCTTTTTCTACATGGGCAGCCTTGTATTCAGGTTTAGCTGGTTCTTTCTGGATAGCTGGAGCTGAAGATTGATTCTATCATTTATCTCTTTTTATGCTGTTCAGCCTCTATTGTACATATTTTGTTTGTTTTCCACTGTAGACATTTATGTATAGCTGAACTGTATTTGTTCTAACTAAGATCCTATATACTGTGTAACTCTGATGATTACGTTTATCCAGTATATTCTATTGTTCATTTTCTGGTGTATTTACTTTATTGTGTTCTGCTATTATCTGTTTCTGTGTTATATTCCAAAGATAACCCTTGTCTCCGTCGGAACGGGATTTCGGGTCGTCTCAACGTGGTATCGGAGCTTTGGTTAAGCTTAGTTCTGGAATATAACATTTGAACGAACTCGTCAGAAATAGAACCAGTAGTTTTCTAGGATGGATAACTCTATACAGATAGGATCAGTAATATCCTAGTATGAGTAGCAGAATGAAATAACACCTCGATAGTCACATTTACATTGAAGTATATGTTTCGATATTTTAAACTATCTTTTCTGTGACCTGACACTTGATCTGTTGTCTACAAAAGTACTAGAAAAATGAGTGTCAGAAGCAGAAGGAATGCAGAACCGGATATTGAGGCCTTATTAATCTAATATCGAAATATGGGTGGAATACCGTTCTCTGGTGAAGAATCTATTATGTAGACACAAGCTTGGATTCGTTCGGCTGAGAAAATCTTCGAAGCATTAAAGCTGAGGGATGACCAGAAAAGATTACTGGCCTCCTGGGCACTCAAAGATGAAGCTTTGTTCTGGTGGGATTCTGTTGTTAAGGATAATCCAGAAGGTGATATCACCTGGGACAGATTCAAGGTGATTTTCTTAGAAAGATTTACTCCTCCCGAAGCAACCGAGAGATTATGTGATGAATTTTCTTATTTGATACAAGGGGATATGACTATCCCAGAATATCATAAGAAATTCAACGAACTTGCTCACTTTGCTCCTCATCTGATTCAAGATCCAAAGAGGAAAAAACTGAGATTTATTCATGGCCTGCAAAGGAGATATCAGAATAGTGTACTGAGAATGTGAAGCTTCCTTTTTCTGAAATGATATACATGGCTTATCAGTATGAAGATCTCCATAAGAAAGGAATGTTGCGCGACGAAGAAGAAGTCTGTTGTAGTGATAAAGAAGAGTCGGAAACTGATATTCCTGAAGCCAGTACAAAGTATGATGTCAGTAAGAAGCCCAGTGCCAAGAGAAAAAGGGCTAAATCTGAAAAGGAACCAGTAAAGACCGCCACTTGCTCTAACTGCCATCTGAAGGGGCATTTGTCTATAAACTGCGGACCCTTAAGGAAGCGATTAAAAGGTGGACTTCAATCCAAAGAAGAACTTCAAGCGAATAGAAAATGCAATCTCTGCCATCAGGCTGGTCACGTAAAGCAAGATTGCTGGCAGTTGAAAAAGACTGAAATAGTTCAAGTGAATGAAGTAGCAGAAACTTCTGATCCCTCAGCAAGTCAAGGAAGATCTGATGTTTTAGAAGGAACGCTTACTGTCAAAAACATTCCAGTTAAAGTACTGTTTGACACAGGCGCATCACGAAGCTTCATTGCAAAGGGAGCCACTAAGAAGCTAGATTTGAATTTGAGGAAGCTCAAGGAACCAATGACTGTCCAGAATCCGGTCAGGGGTTCTATCAATCTCAGTTGGATTTGTGCAGTACCTGTCTTTTTTTCTTGCTATAAATTCCCTATTATTTCTATCGTTATGAATTTTAATGAATTCGATCTTATTCTGGGATTGGATTGGCTAACCAAATATGAAGCAGAGGTTAGATGCGCCGAAAGAGTTGTTAGGGCTAGGATTAAATCAGGAAATTATATAACCATCCCCTGTGAAGGTCAGAAATCTAATAGAAAAGACTTCTGGGCAGCTTTGAATGTTTCCCCAGCTCAAATAGAAAATGTCCCTGAAGTCACAGAGAATATTCCCGACATAGTGAAAGATATTCCTATCGTCAAGAACTATGCGGATGTGTTCGAGAAAGTTGTTCGCTTACCTCCGCAGAGAGAAATAGATTTCAAAATTGCTTTAATTCCGAATGCAAGGCCGGTAGTTCACGCTATTCGAAGAATGTCCTTGAAAGAGAAGGAGGAATTAGACAATCAAACACGACAGCTAGTATGGAAGGGTCTGATCAGGCCTAGTTTCTCTGATTGGGGTGCAGCAGTGGTGTTTGTCCCGAAATCTGACGGTACTCTACGTTTATGTGTGGATTATCGTGATCTGAACAAACAGACAATAAAGAACAAATATCCATTGCCGCGGATTGATGATTTGTTGGATCGATTAAATGGCGCACAAGTATTTTCACGAATGGACCTAGCTACAGGCTTCCATCAACTTCGAACTGCCGAAGAGTGTGTTCCAATGACAGCATTCAGAGCTCCCGACTTATTCTACGAGTGGTTAGTAATGCCATTCGGCTTATGTAACGCTCCAGCTTACTTCATCGATCTGATGAACAAAGTATTCAGAGGAGTATTGAATAAATTTGTTCTGGTTTTTATTGACGATATTCTAATCTTCTCTAAATCAAAGGCCGAACATGAAAATCATCTGGAACAAGTTCTAGAGATTCTGAGAAGGAATGTATTGAAAGCAAAGTTTTCCAAATGTATATTCTGGCAAGATAAAGTAAAATTTCTGGGCCACGTAGTATCGAAAGAAGGAATCGCTGTGGATCCAAGTAAAATCACAGCTATTCAGAACTGGAAACAGCCCAGTACTCCCACTGAAGTCCGCAGTTTTCTCGGATTGGCTAGCTATTACCGAAAGTTCATTAAAAACTTTTCGAAGATATCTGGTCATTTAACGAAGCTTACGAAGAAGCACTCTAAGTTCAAATGGACTCCAGAAAGTGAGGAGGCTTTCGAAGAGCTAAAGTTAAGACTAACGACTGCTCCAGTGTTAACCATCAACGATGGCAACCAGGATTTAAAGGTCTGGACTAACGCTTCTAGAGAAGGCCTTGGCGCAGTGTTAATGCAAAGAGGCCAAGTGATTGCTTATGCTAGCCATCAACTGAAGCCGCACGAGAAAAACTACGTAACTCATGATCTTGAGTTATTGGCTATTGTGTTCGCTTTGAAAATCTGGAGACACTATCTTCTGGGTGAGTGATTTGAACAGTTCACAGATCACCAGTCGTTAAAGTATCTGTTCACTCAGAAGGACCTGAATCTGAGGCAGCAATGTTCGCTGGAGTTTCTTGCAGCATATGATTTTGAAATTCTATACACTCCAGGGAAAGCCAATGTCGTGGCCGATGCGCTAAGCCGAAAGAATGAAATGATCGCTAGTTTCATCATTGCGACTTCGTTGATTGATAAGATATCGGCTCTCCAAGAAGATGACCAATTTATCAAAGGAATGAGTCAGCGAATTCGTGAAGGCAATGCTTTGGATTTCCAGCTAGACAGCGAAGGGATTCTGAGGTTAGAAGGACGAATTTGCGTTCCAGAAATTCCTGAACTCAGAAGAGATGTGCTTGATGAATGCCACAAATCTAAGCTCAGTATCCATCCGGGTGTGAATAAAATTTATAATGATATCAAACGCACATTCTGGTGGAAGTCGTTAAAAAGAGACATCTCGATATATGTTAGTCGATGCCCTACTTGCCAGCTAGTCAAAAGCGACCAACAGAAATTGGCTGGATTGTTACAACCACTAGAAGTTCCTGGTTGGAAGTGGGAACATATCTCTATGGATTTCATTGATGGTCTACCCAGAACCAGAAAAGGGAATGACAATATTTGGGTGATCGTAGATCGCTTCACGAAGACCGCCCATTTCATACCTGTCAGATCAAACAGAACTGCTCAGAGTCTGGCGCAGATTTACTTCAGGGAAATAGTTAGACTGCATGGAGTGCCGCTCAGTATAGTCAGTGATAGAGATACAATATTCACTAGCAAATTCTGGGAAGCATTTCAGGTCAAACTGGGAACGAAGTTGAACTTAAGCACCGCTTATCACCCTCAGACATACGGTCAGACTGAGAGGGTGAATCGTATTTTAGAAGATCTATTGCGGGCTTGTGTTATAGATTTCGGTGGATCCTGGGAAGACAATCTGCATTTGGCTGAATTCTCTTATAACAACAGCTACCAAGCGAGTTTGACAATGTCGCCATTCGAAGCATTATATGGTAGACCGTGCCGATCTCCTGCTTGTTGGGTCGAGCCTGGAAATAGACTTGTGTTGGGTCCTGATATGATCCGAGAAGCTGCCGACAAAGTCGATTTTATTAAGAAGCGATTACTCGCCGCTCAAAGCCGACAAAAGAGCTATGCCGATAGAAGAAGAAGAGATATATCCTTTGAAGTTGGCGACTATGTATATTTGAAAGTATCGCCGATGAGAGGAGTTATACGGTTCGGTAAAACTGGAAAGTTAGCGCCCAAATTTATAGGTCCGTTTCCTATTCTGGAACGGATCGGAACTCTCGCTTATAGGGTCAAACTGCATAATTGGTTGCCTGAAGTTCATGATGTATTTCACATATCTCAACTTCGAAAGCACGTTCACGATCCAGACTTGATCGTGGAAGAAGCAGCTCAGCATGACCTTGAAATTACCCCAGAATTAGCTGTGAGAAGAGAGCCGCTAAAGATAATAGGCAAAGAAACCAAAGAGCTGAGGAACAAGAAGGTTCGCTTAGTCAAAGTGCAATGGAGTGGAGATCCGCGAGATTGTACTTGGGAAACTGAGGAGAGCATTCAGAAAGCTTATCCTGGATGCCGAGTGGATATCTCTGATTGACTCCGGTGCAAGGTGCATTTACCATACTTTGCATTACCATGTAATTCTCTATTCTGTTGCTATTTTCTTCCCATGGATGTGCACTATTTATTCTATACTCTGAATGATTTTTAAAGGGATATAGGATTTGATTAGTATATTTTTGAAAGGTTAAAACGATTTGATTGTTGGTTGTGTTGTGCGATTGTAGATTTGTCAAACCACTTTCGACTTTGTTCCTTTTCGGGGACGAAAAGTTTTAAGTGGGGGAGATTGTAACGACCCAGAAAATCTGAACCAATTTAAAAATTTTTAATTGGCTAAAATAATGGATTTTAAATATTTAAAATAAATATTTTAAATAATGGCGATGAAAACTGAGTTTGAATCGACAATTGAAAATGAATATAATTAATTATAATTATAAACAAGGCCTGAAAAGGGGCTGCAGTTTCAAAAATTGAATTCAAACTTTGTCGGACTGTACCGGGTGCAAAACAATCCGGATTTTAGTGAAACCAAAAATATTTAAATCTGTTAGTGAATACCTTTCTAACGAATCTGAAAAATCGAATTTTCATAGTGGAAAGCAAAAGTTATGGCCGAATGAATTTTCAGGACGGTCGCTATGGAATTTATATAGCCCGTGAAAATGGCCATTTTGCATATGACCTCGGAATTCGACGAAACCACTTTTGTTGGGTCTGGGATGTGAAGTTATTGCTAGATTTCAAATTTCATAATTTTTGAAGCTAATATGTGAGCGTGGCAAAAGAAAATGTGTTTTGGTCAATTACAGTTAAATTGGATCAACCAGAAATGGGCCTTTTTGCAAACGGTCTCAGAATTCGACGAAACTAGTTTTGTTGGGACCGTATTGTCAAAACATAGCTAGATTTATTTTTCTGGAATTTTTCGAATCAGTTTGTGGCCCTGGCAAATTGAAATGTACGTTCAAATTAAATATTGAATGTTTTATATTTTGATTTGAATGGAAACTGAATGAAACAGTCGAATGGGCCTACGAAACATATCTCATTGTGTTCGGAATGGGGGTAAAACGCTAGGGACGATAGTCATTGGGTTTGGATTGGGGTTCGCGAGAGGCAAGGGGTATTTTCGGATTTTTAAAACTTTATAAATAAATAAAATGATTGGGCCACGTCAGAACGCACCCCCACTCCCCCCCCCCCCCCCCCCGATTTTCTCTCCACGACTCGAGCAACGGCGGAAATAAGCCGCTCCCTTCTCTCCTCTTTTTCTTCTGATCCGCTCAATGAAATCCAATGCCACAGTTGAGATTTTTGTAGTACTTCTCGTGATCTTCAAATCCATATAAGTATTGGATTTTTTCGTGGCCTGTGGAGGGAGAACCACCCTCGAGAAGTTCGGCCGTTCGCACCCCGATTCCGCCGCCTGGGGACCACCGAGCTCGACCTCCTCCCTGGCGCACGTGCGCCTCTCCTAGCCCGACAAGGTGGCGCTGGCCGATCGAAGCAACAATCAATGGATTTCCTGAAAGATCGAAACCTAGTTTTGAAGATTCTGAAAGGTAATCGGCTGTTAATTATTTAACTGATTTCGACAGTTTAAAACCGTTGCAAACTTCGAAAAATCATATCTTTTTGCTGTGTTAACGAAATTCGATGAAACAGGAAACATCTTGACCGTGTGGACGTCTTCTACATTTTAGAAAAGACCGCATATTTTTCTGGGCCTTCTGCTATTTTTGGTGGAGTGGAAACCAAGGTGAGATTTCTAATTTATAAACTATATGGAAAACGACGATGTATAAATTATATAGTCGATGTATGAGTTATATTAGCGTTGTACACCTCTTGTATAAGTTGTACGTTCGATGTATAAGTTATATATGCGTTGTAAAAATTATATATGTGTTGAAATAAAAGTGAATTGCTATATATATATATATATATATATATATATATTTATATATATATATACGCCCCTCGTCCACAAACCATGGACGATATTTATTGATTGTGATTGGTGGAAAATTGATTGATAGCGAATGGTTGTTTGGGATTGTTTGTGGTTGATATTGATTGATTGTGGTTGAAAAATATCCGTTTGTGGTTGAGAAATATTTGGTTGAAACCACATAAGATTGGTTTGTGGAAATGAAATAAATATATAAATGCCGCCTGCGTGCGAACTAGATGCATGATCCCCATTGTCAAAAACTGCGAGGTTTTAAGGTAGAGCGAGGAGCCGTACTAGGGACGGTCCCGGTTTTAACTACCCTGCCGTTATGCTGCCGAAATTTTGAATAATATTCATGTGTTTGAATTATTTTCATTTGTTGAAACTATATTTATTCTCTAAATAGAAAACCCTCATGTGTTGAATCGATATTCATTCGTTGATTAGAAATTCATGTGTTGAATGGTATACACGTTTTAAATATAAAAATCACATTTTTATCTATATATAGAAACTACAGAAAACCTTCATGTGTTGAATCGATATTCATTCGTTGATTAGAAATTCATGTGTTGAATGGTATTCATATTTTGGAATAAATTGTTTGATAATAAAAATCACCTTTTATCGACTATATGAACTGTGTAAAATAATCTCGTTTTTAAAAGAAACTGTTTTGTAAGAAAAATCCTATTTTTATCACCTATATAAACTATATAGAATAATAGTGTTTTGAAATGAATTGTTTTGCAATAAAAATCACATTTTTATTATATACATGAATTGTTGAAATGTGAAGTGTTAAAAATAGCCACTCGTTCAAATAAACATACATGAGTTGAAATATTCATTAATTAGCTAATGATATGATTTTTGCCTATACATGCAACGTTAGAATGAATGGTGTTTTTTAAACCAAATGGAATCAAATATGAAGTTGAATAGAAAATGATAAGTGATAAGAACTATGTATATGTACATGCATATTTATTGAACAGGTTATAGCAAAGGGGCTAGAGAAGAGGAATAAAATTTTGTGCCCGACAAATAGGTACACATTTACTGTTTTGTTTGGGTGATGATTTTATGAGCCTGTTGGCTAGCCGCTTGGCTTTTTCTTTTTCTTTTTGACATGAGACGCCTGTGTGGCTATTTGGGAATTTTCCCAGCCCCTCCCGTACAAAGGAGGTTATGGCGAAATTTTCCAAAATTTTAAGGCGTTAGTGAAATATTTGAAGTAAAAACGATATTGAAATTATTGCATGAACTATATTTAAATAAATATATAAATATAAATAAAATTAAAACGAAACGAGGCTGTGCAGTTCGTATTTTGAAATCGAAACTTCAAACGATTGTACCGGGAGATCCGACCGTCGGATTTTCCCGAAACTGGAACCGTTGGATTCGTTTTGAAAAGACCTTTCTAATGATGTAAATTTTATGAAGATCCAACGATTAGATTTTCAGATATATGTAAATCAAATCTGAAGAAAAATAGCGCCATGGCCGCGTTATGGCCCGAAGCGTCGTTTTAAATAAATTGGCTATTTTAAAGTAAATAAAAATAGCGATAAATCGTTATAAAATATCATAAACGATATGGAATGGAAATAAACTGAATTTGCTCGATTTATGTGGCTTTTGATGGTTGAATGTGTTTGGTGTGAAAATTACATTAAATAACAAAATTGGTGTTGTCGAATAATTTAACCATTGAAATAAATTGATTTGAAATTCTAAATATACGTGAATTATTTGAAAAGGCCGAGTTAATTCTCATTTCAAATAATTGACCGACGATTGAAAGTCGAAGATGAAGATGATGGTCGAAGACCGGAGATCTTCACCTCGTTTGGATGGTAACCGAGGTCCTGATTGGGAGGCATCCCGAAATATGGATAATGAGTGGTGATCGTCCAGACGTACGTGGTGATCGATGGGTTTGCGAGGTATTTAGTGCCTCCGGTTTCATTCAGACCTAGAACGGACTTGTAAATGGACAGTGTGTCTGACATTGGATTTTATTCTGTGTTGATTGATCCCTATTAAATATACATCTGTTTGGCGGCGGAGAATATATTCTTTTGCTTAACGCCCTTCTCTGAAACGCATGAGCTCAGAGGTTGTATATCGATGGACATCAGTCGCATGGCATGAATTGCCTGTGTGGCATGCTAAGATGCAGTGATCAGGGCTTCTGTTGAAAAGCAAAGTCTTGTGGTGATGACCAAAGCACCGCCTGTGTGGCGTAGCTTTGTGTATAGCGTGAAATCGCGAGCCTCACACCCCGGTATGAACCAGAAACGGGAGAGGACATCAGGGAGGGCCTGCGTTTCTTTCTAGCTAGGGTGGTGTCAGTGACCTACCAGCCCTGACATTTATATACTTTTCACCTATGTGGTTGTTGCTGTTGCGAGGCGCCTCGGTTTGATCGGACGATCCGGGTCCGATGGAGTCATTCGTTGGCTCGTTTACGCCCCAAAGGGCGGGGAGACGTAGTGTTCAGGCATAATAATCTACATCGGTGGACCGGCCCTGACGATCCAAGGGGCAGTTGCGGCTGTTCCTGAGACACGGGCTAGAGCGTCTCGAATTCGGTAAGGACTATCTTTTGTCTTGGTTCATGACGGAAATCCAATTTCCAAATACGTGATCGTGCGGTTTCGATTGTATATATATATTTGGCGACATAGTGGCATGGGACGCTCATGTCGTCTATGATTGATAGTTATAATGTGATTTTTTTTCAAAACATATAAACACTAACAATAATATCAAATGCCTTTGTTTTATTCGTATCAAGCATATTTTGGCCGTTATAAGGTAAAAACTCTATCCTTCGGTTTGCGTTGCATTGTGTGATGGGAACTGAGTCTTATAATGGCTTCATTTATATAAAAAGCATAGTGATGTTTAAAAGAATGATTTGTTTTTAAAGCACTGGCAATCCAATGGAGTAAACCCATTCCATGAAAGTGGCGTGGTCCTGTGATTAGCCAAATTATATATGTATTGAGTAGATTTCTCATACCAGTCCCATGACTGACTCGTAGTTTGTTTCACTTTCAAACTCGGGTGCCCCTTTTTCTACACGGGCAGCCTTGTATTCAGGTTTAGCTGGTTCTTTCTGGATAGCTGGAGCTGAAGATGGATTCTATCATTTATCTCTTTTTATGCTGTTCAGCTTCTATTGTACATATTTTGTTTGTTTTCCGCTGTAGACATTTATGTATAGCTGAACTGTATTTGTTCTAAGTGAGATCCTGTATACTGTGTAACTCTGATGATTACGTTTATCCAGTATATTCTATTGTTCATTATCTGGTGTATTTACTTTATTTTGTTCTGCTATTATCTGTTTCTGTGTTATATTCCAAAGATAACCCTTGTCTCCGTCGGAACGGGATTTCGGGTCGTCTCAGAAGGCCACGCTAACTGAACTGGGATCGGATCGGATTAAGGAGGAGGGACCGGAGCGGATAGAGGAGGACAGATCGGATCAGAGCACGTGAAAAATGAGGAGGCGGATCGGAGCGGAAGCACGAACTGGAGGGGAGATGGCACCCGACCCGACCCGAAGTGAGGCACCCGACCCGACCCGAGGAAAAACACCCGACCCGACCCGTACCAGAAGAAGACCCGACCCGACCCAATGGAGGACACCCGACCCGAACCGACGGCTTGAGGAGGAACCCGACCTAGTATTGACCAATAACCCGAGATGCAAAGGTAGTCCAGTATGAGAAGTTAGAGCTCAGGATCCAGTTGGGAACCGATGAGTTCACTTCATGGTTGGACTTTGTTGCGGGACGTGTGCTAAGGAGTTCTCGACGTTCATAACTTCGATTCACCACTAAAAATGGATGATGGGCTACTTATCAGTGCAGTAGAGTCATTGCGACTCGAGGGGCAAGGTGATGGTAGCAAGACTACGTTATCAGTGCAGTAGAGTCATTATGACTTGAGGGGCAAGGTGATGCGTAGTAAGACTATGAGCCAGCGCAGATGGGGTGAATAACTCCATGGGGCAAGTGGACATAGTAAGGATTGGTAAGACCATGAGCCAGCGCAGATGGGGTGAATAACTCCATGGGGCAAGTGGACATGGTAAGGATTAGTAAGGCTATGAGCCAGTGCAGATGGGGTGAATAACCCCATGGGGCAAGTGGACATAGCAAAGGACTAGTGGCTACGTTATCAGTGCAGTGAAGCCATTTATGACTTCATGGGGCAAAGTGATCGTAGCAAGGGTGGGTGATCGAAGTGGTGAATATCGTATGCTTTACGCACTGAGTGAGAGATGTGAGGATGGATGCTATGTTTGATTGTTTGCCATCACTATGACATGCACACCTCCCCCACCTCCGTATCTTTACACCGTTTGATATGGTACCTTAGAGTGTTGTACAGTATGTAGTGCTAACTCTTTGGTTGCAGGTCCAGGTTCAAGTATGTTTTAGTCTACCTGTTATTGTTCACTTTAGGTGCTTATCGCTCATACTAGGCTTTATGTCTGACCCAGAGTTTTATGTCTCCTCTTATTACTCTGGGTGCTCACACGAGCAGACTAGAGACAGGTTAGCTGGTGGTGCGCGAGTAGCTGATTCGGAGGCGGGCAGGAGGCTTCCACGTATGATATATATACACATTCTCCCTGTGTCATTGGTGGTCGCTACTTGGGCATTAGTAGTGTACCTCCTTTATCTTACTTTTGCTTTGAGACAGTTTGAAAGTTGTAATAAGCTGTATTTTGGATTTCCGCTGCTATGATGTTTAGTTCTGGTTTTCAGCTTGTGCACTGTCTCTCCTGTTTTATGTCAAGTATGTTATTATTATATTTTATTCTATGCGCTGTGAGACATTCTACAGGTTCTTTGTATGTTCATTTCCTTCTTCCCTTTCCTTCTGACGACCCGTTCCGTGCTAACTGGACATGTGTACAGCGCACCTTTGGAGTAAATGTCGGTTGGTGCGGGGCGGACCGTCACACTTGGTATCAGAGCTCTAGGTTGCGTAGTTAACCTAGGGAAAGACACTAGGGAGAGATAGTACGTATATGAGAGCATGTATTTGTGATTACTTTTGTTTTAAAAAGCTATATATATACTATTGGTAGTATAAGAATGAAGTCACACTGCACTAGCACCACCATGGGGTCGTTAATCCTTTCCCTTTTCAGATTGACGATGAGCCAAGACACAAGGGGTGCTGGTAGAGGGACCAACCATGGGAATGCCGCTGACATGAGGGCAATGTTTACTAACCTCATGAGAGGCATGCTTAGAGAAGTGCAAGGGGCAGTTCCCAATCTCGGAGTTGGTGTTGGCCCAGTAGTGCAGGCGCCTAGGGTCGATTTCGCCAAGTTGTGCAAGGATTACACTAACCTTGGTGGGAACCCGTTCCACGGGACGGAGTCGGCTACAGATGTTCAAGATTGGATGGATAACTGTGATCGTATCTTTGATGACTTGGGTCTTGAGGATGCGATGAAGAGAAGGCTAGCGTCTCGTCAGCTGCAAGGGCGAGCGATGAATTGGTGGAATGCTATTAGAACAGCTACTCCAAAAGATCAGGTTACTTGGGTTCAGTTCAAGGCTCGCTTTAGCGAGAAGTTCGTTCCAGCTGCCCAGAAGTCAGTGTTGTTCAAGAGGTTCTTGGAACTCAAGCAGAACGGAAGGGCAGTTTCTGACTATATTGCTGAGTTCGACACCTTGTCCAAGTATGGACTGTCTCTTATCGATACTACTGAGAAGAAGAATGAGAAGTTCATTACTGGTTTGGATGGATACTTGGGGGAAAGGCTTATCAACCACATCGATGAGACTTTTGAATCGATTGTGGGGAAAGCTTTGAGATCAGAGAGTCTTTACCCTAAGTCAAAGACTGAGGCTGCATCTGCAGAAGGGCCAAAGCCGCAAGCAGGCGGTGGAGACAAGAATAACTCTCAGAATAAGAGGAAGCAGGACCAATCTAAGGGTGGTCAGAAAAAGAGCAAGAAGGATGTTGAGTGCTTCAGCTGTGGTAAGAAGGGACATTATGCTAAAGATTGTCGGGCCAAGCCAGCGGATAAGAAGTTCTTCAATTGTGGTCAAGTGAGACATTTCAAGGATAAGTGTCCGCAACCTCTTAAGGAGAAGCAGATTGTGAAAGCATATGCTATTGATGTTGTTCCTTCTTCGTCGAATGCCCCAACTGCGGCGAAGAAAGGAAAGAATGTTGTTATACAAGGTATGCTTTCTATTTATGATGTACCAGTTCGAGTTTTGTTTGATACTGGGGCTTCCCGTTCCTTCATATCTAGTGACCTGGTAGATAGGTTGGGACTGGAACCCGAGATAGTCGATAGACCATTGGTTGTAACGAACCCGATTGGTGGTTCGACTAGCCTTAGTATGATTTGCAGGAATTTGGTCTTATCGAGTCATGGATGTATGTTTGTATGTGATTGCTTTGTTTTGGGCTTTACTGGGTATGGCATTATATTGGGAGTCGATTGGCTCCAAAGATACGGGGTGGTGGTAGACTGTGAGGGCTTTTTGGTGACAGTGAGGGCGAATAATGGGCGGAGGGTAGTGTTTGGTAGTCTACCTAGTGATGGTGTTATGGCTAGTTTTGTAAATTCCCTCGACATCCCGCAGGATGAGTTGTCAGATGTGCCCGTGGTTGGCCAGTATCCGGACATCTTCGTGGAGGTGACCGGGCGTCCACCACACCGAGAGATTGAGTTCCGTATTGATTTAGTGAAAGATGCCAGACCTATAGTGATGCCACTTCGTCGTATGGCACCAAGGGAGCAGCGAGAGCTCGGGGTGCAAGTCAGCAATCTTTTGAAGAAGGGATTTATTAGAAGGAGTGTCTCCGAGTGGGGAGCACCAGTTGTGTTTGCCACTAAGGCAGATGGTTCCCTTCGTTTGTGTGTGGACTATCGCGAGTAGAATAAGGTGACGAGGAAGAATATGTATCCTCTACCGCGGATAGATGGTTTGTTTGATCAACTGGAAGGAGCAAGAGTATTCTCCTAGTTGGACCTCGCGGTAGGATTTCATCAGCTACGAGTAGCGGATGAGAGTGTTCCGAAAACGGCATTTAGGACGCCGTCTGGATTTTATGAGTGGTTGGTCATGCCGTTAGGGTTGACCAATGCACTAGCCTACTTTGTGGATCTTATGAATCGAGTATTCAGAGATCAGTTGAATAAGTTTGTTCTTGTGTTCGTGGATGATATCCTTGTTTACTCAAGGACAGAGGAGGAACACAAGGGACACTTTAGGATAGTGATGGACGTGTTGAGGAAACACCAATTGAAAGCGAAATTCTCTAAGTGTCATTTCTGGAGAAGGGAAGTGAGATTCTTGGGTCATGTTGTTTCTGAGAGTGGTATTGCCGTGGACCGCGAAGGTGGCTACGGTACAGGATTGGCCTACGCCCAAGGGATTAGCCGGATATTATCGTAAGTTTATCCAGGACTTCTCCAAGATAACAGCACCATTGACTCAATTGACTAAGAAGAATCAGTCCTTCGTCTGGGACGGAGTGTGTGAAGATGCCTTCAAGAGTCTAAAAGAGAAGTTGACGCGTGCGCCAATGTTAGTCATTCCTAAAGGGAATGAAGAGATGACGATATACACGGATGCTTGTGGTACCGGACTGGGTGCTGTATTGATGAAAGGAGGTAGGGTTGTAGCTTATGCTAGTCGACAGCTAAAGCCGCATGAGAAGAAGTATCCTACCCATGATTTGGACTTAGCAGCGATTGTGTTTGCGCTGAAGATGTGGAGACACTATCTCTTGGGAGAAAGATTTGAGTTGTTTACCGATCATAAATCGTTAAAATATCTCTTCTCCCAGAAGGATCTGAATCTCCATCAGCAAAGATGGTTAGAGTTCTTGGCTTCGTATGATTTTGATATCGCATATACACCTGGGAAAGGTAATGCGGTAGCCGATGCCATGAGTAGGAGACATGCCAGCTTAGGGGCAATGTTTCTTGAGTGGAATCAACTGGAGTACATCGTGGGGTTTGATTTCAAACCAAAGTGCGAATTGGATCCAGTCATGCTAGCTAGTTTGACGATCAGACCCACTTTGATTGAGCGGATCGGCTCTAGTCATAGGGACGATCCTAACTTATTGGAAATCATCTCCAAGTTAGAGATGGGTATCGATGAGGAGATGAACAAGTATGGGCTTGATCGAGATGGATGGCTTCGGAAGAATGGAAGACTAGATGTGCCCAACGTGAATGGTTTGAGAGATGAAGTGCTTAGAGAATGTCATCACTCAAAACTGACTATACATCCCGGTGGTAATAAGATGTATCGAGACATGAGACAGACTTACTACTGGGAGGGGATGAAAAGAGACGTTGGAAAGTTTATATCCAAAGCATGAATTGCCAGCTAGTTAAAGCCGAGAAAAAGAAGCCTAGTGGTTTGTTGCAACCATTAGAAATTCCCGAATGGAAATGGGAGCAAGTCTCGATGGATTTCATCGATGGTTTACCAAGGACTAGATCGGGATATGATAGCATTTGGGTAATTGTGGATCGATTGACTAAGAGCGCAAGATTTATACCAGTCAAATCGACCAGAACGGCGGCCAAGTTGGCAGAATTGTATATGAAGTGGGTAGTGAGATTTCACGGAGTACCTAAAAGCATTGTGAGTGACCGAGACCCGTTGTTCACTAGTGGGTTATGGAAGAGCTTACAAGAGGCTCTAGGGTCAGGATTACATCTCAGTACCGCATATCATCCTCAGACGGACGGTCAGACGGAGAGGGTGAATCGTATATTGGAAGATCTCTTGAGAGCTTGTATAATGGATTTTGGGGGATCATGGGATGACCATTTGCATCTAGTAGAGTTTGCATATAATAATAGCTACCAATCCAGTATCGATATGGCTCCATATGAAGCTTTGTACGGAAGACCGTGCAACTCACCATCACGTTGGATAGAGACTGGCGAGAAGTTTGTGCTTGGACCAGATGTGGTGAGAGAAACTTCGGATAAGGTTAAGATCATTCAGCAACGAATGAAAGATGCCCAAGATAGGCAGAAGAGTTATGCTGATAAGAGGAGAAGAGACTTGAAATACTCCGTTGGTGACTTGGTGTTTGTCAAGATCTCTTCGTTGAAGAGCGTGATACGATTTGGCAGGAGAGGCAAGTTGGCACCAAAATTTGTTGGCCCATTCCCTGTTCTTAAACTAGTCGGGAATTTGGCATATAGAGTTGGCTTACCAGAGAAAATGAAGGGAGTTCATAATATATTTCATGTTTCCCAACTAAGGAAATTCGTTCACGACTCAGATATGACTATTTCACCTGATCAGTTAGAGGACTTCGAAGTGGAACCCGAGGCGGTTGGGAACCGCAAACCGATTCGTATTGTGGGGAACGATACGAAGCAACTTCGAAGGAAGGCAGTGAAGCTAGTCAAGGTTCAGTGGGGCGAGAGAGAGAATGATTGTACTTGGGAAACAGAGGAGAGCATTAGGAAGGTGTATCCAGAATTCTTTGCCTGGTAAGATTTACTTTGCAATTTAGTTTTCCGCATGCTAGGGTAGACTTGTTTTGCTTGTTTGCATGTTTGATTGTTGTTTTATGATTGATAGGCATGCGGGACCTTTGTGTGTGTTTTAATTAGGGAATTTCGGGGGCGAAATTTCTTAAGAGGGGGGGGGGGAGGGGGGAAGAGTGTAACGACCATTAGAGTCATTTCTCATGCTTATGATTTTTGTCAATTTTTAAATGACCATTTTGCCCTTAGTTAGTACTGTTTTGGCCATAACTTTTGATTGAAAAGGAATTTTGACCTGAAACCACTTCCATTGGATTCGTTTGATGGTTCACCTCTCCGTAGAGTGGTCATAATAGCCAAACGGACTTACCGTTTGGGAGATATGGCTGAAATAAGGTTTGGAGGGTGAAAAACTTCTTAACCGGGCCAAATCGGGTGATTAGTGAGTAGGCCCATAACCCATTTTGGGATTAGGGTTATGGGAAGGCTGAAATGAGATAGAGCATCATTCCATTTCAGTTTTCTAGCCTCCACTTATCACCAAGGATCCCTAAAAATGGCCTCCAACCTCTAAATCACCTCCAAATCACCTTTTGGTCAAGGATTTGGCTTAGCAACCTCTAATCAAGAAAGACCTACACCAAAGAAACATTGGACCTGTTGTTTAGCATTGGGATTCACATCAAATCAAAGATTTATTTCAGATCTTAGTTTTGCTTGTGGCTAAGGTGAGTGATTTGCATAGTTTTGCACTAATTATGGCTAATTAAGGGTAATTAGTGTTAATTAGCAAATTTATACACTAATAAATTCGGGAAAATGTTCATAAATTCCTAAATGATGTTTTAGACCTCTGATATGAATTTGGGTTAATTTGGTTAAGTTTTGTTAATCCTATCATTAGTTTCACCTAAATATGCTTAAGGGGAAAAATGGGATTTTGGGGTATGTTTGATCCATTTTAACCTATCATATTGATGATTTGATGTTTGTGGTTGATTATGCATGTTGCTATGACTGTATGAAATGCTTTGTGATTGATTTCAATAGTTAGAATGATCGAAAACGTCGTCGAATGGCGTAAACACTTGCTGGAACAATTTCAGAAAGTAGTGCAGGTTTCGGATCGGATCGGATATGGGGCTCGGATCGGATATGTTGAACTGGGCAAGGGATTCGATCGGATCGGAACCTAACACTTGAGAAAATTGGCAAAAAGGAAGGCCACGCTAACTGAACTGGGATCGGATCGGATTAAGGAGGAGGGACCGGAGCGGATAGAGGAGGACGGATCGGATTGGAGCACGTGAAAAATGAGGAGGCGGATCGGAGCAGAAGCACGAACTGGAGGGGAGATGGCACCCGACCCGACCCAAAGTGAGGCACCCGACCCGACCCGAGGAGAAACACCCGACCTGACCCGTACCAGAAGAAGACCCGACCCGACCCAATGGAGGACACCTGACCCGAACCGATGGCTTGAGGAGGAACCCGACCCGACCTAGTATTGACCAATAACCCGAGATGCAAAGGTAGTCCAATATGGGAAGTTAGAGCTCAGGATCCAGTTGGGAACCGATGAGTTCACTTCATGGTTGGACTTTGCTGCGGGACGTGTGCTAAGGAGTTGTCGATGTTCATAACTTCGATTCACCACTAAAAATGGATGATGGGTTACTTATCAGTGCAGTAGAGTCATTGCGACTCGAGGGGCAAGGTGATGGTAGCAAGACTACGTTATCAGTGTAGTAGAGTCATTATGACTTGAGGGGCAAGGTGATACGTAGTAAGACTATGAGCCAGTGCAGATGGGGTGAATAACTCTATGGGGCAAGTGGACATAGTAAGGATTGGTAAGACCATGAGCCAGCGCAAATGGGGTGAATAACTCCATGGGGCAAATGGACATGGTAAGGATTGGTAAGGCTATGAGCCAGCGCAGATGGGGTGAATAACCCCATGGGGCAAGTGGACATAGCAAAGGACTAGTGTCTACGTTATCAGTGCAGTGAAGCCATTTATGACTTCATGGGGCAAAGTGATCGTAGCAAGGGTGGGTGATCGAAGTGGTGAATATCGTATGCTTTACGCACTGAGTGAGAGATGTGAGGATGGATGCTATGTTTGATTGTTTGCCATCACTATGACATGCACACCTCCCCCACCTCCGTATCTTTACACCGTTTGATATGGTACCTTAGAGTGTTGTACAGTATGTAGTGCTAACTCTTTGGTTGCAGGTCCAGGTTCAGGTATGTTTTAGTCTACCTGTTATTGTTCACTTTAGGTGCTTATCGCTCATACCAGGCTTTATGTCTGACCCAGAGTTTTATGTCTCCTCTTATTACTCTGGGTGCTCACACGAGCAGACTAGAGACAAGTTAGCTGGTTGTGCGCGAGTAGCTGATTCGGAGGCGGGCAGGAGGCTTCCACGTATGATATATATACACATTCTCCCTGTGTCGTTGGTGGTCGCTACTTGGGCATTAGTAGTGTACCTCCATTATCTTAATTTTGCTTTGAGACAGTTTGAAAGTTGTAATAAGCTGTATTTTGGATTTCCGCTGCTATGATGTTTAGTTCTGGTTTTCATCTTATGCACTGTCTCTCTTGTTTTATGTCAAGTATGTTATTATTATATTTTATTCTATGCGCTGTGAGACATTCTACAGGTTCTTTGTATGTTCATTTCCTTCTTCTCTTTCCTTCTGACGACCCGTCCCGTGCTAACTAGACATTTGTACAGCGCACCTTTGGAGTAAATGTCGGTTGGTGCGGGGCGGGCCGTCACAACATGACAATCACAATCAATTTCTACATCAAAATAAAATCAAACAAGTCGTCCATGGTCTGTGGACGACGGGGAACAGTTCATATGTGCAGTTACAAAATAATTTAAATAACCGTACAAAAATAATAGTGAGAAAGTCTCACATTGGTTCTTTTATTTCTGAATTTCACCGCCGTTCGGGTCTGAATTTATCTAAAATTCTAGCGTGCTCCAAATTGAACCCGGTCAGTTTTGTTGCGAAGCTCTCGGCTCCACGATCGCAACAGATCCAGTTTTGCATGATTTAGACATCGCATGAGGAAATTACCACGTTAAATACCTTGGGTAATTAAACGAGTTAATTAATTTAAATTAGCGACAAAAAAAAACGTTACCCTCACTATCTCCTTCTTTCCCGTAACTCTCTAAACCCCGTAAATCACAGGTCGCCGTTTCTTCATTCTTGAGGCATGGAACCATCGCCGCCTCGATTAACTTGGACGCCATCAACACGTGCCACGACGACCGGCTTGGAGGTGCCTCCGTCCTCCCCAATTGCATCGAACTCGCCGACTTCAGGCACCCCGAAAACCACTCCAAAACCCGGAAATTCGAGCAACAAATTCGAGAAATCCGCCAACCCTTCAACGATCACCACCGTTGGCCTGAGAGAGCCCAGCGAGCTCTTCGATTTGCTTCGAGAATCGTTGAAATTGGTTGCGCGGATGAAGAGAAATTGAGGGAGAACGCAATGAGCGATTTCCGCTCTTGATTTTTAGAGTGGCGGAGGATTATGATAAGGAAACTAGGGTTTATGGTTTTTAGTATATATATATATATTAATAATTTTTTATTTTGAAAAATACTTGTTTGTTAATGCAAACTCCAATCCAAGACCGACGACTGTCGTCCCTAGCTAAATACACCCATTCCAAACACAATGGGATATGTTTCATAGGCCAATTCGACTATTACGATCAGTTTTCTTTTAAATTAAAATATAAATCATTATATATTCACTTTAAACGTATATTTTAATTTACCGCGGCCACCTACTGACGTTATAAATTCCAAAAAAATAAATCTGGCTATGTTTTGACGATACGGTCCTAACAAAACTAATTTCATCGAATTTGAAGACCGTTTGAAAAATGACCATTTTCTGGTCGATCCAAATTGACTAAAGCTATCAAAACAAGTTTTGTTTTGCCACGCTCGCATATTGATCCCAAAAATTATGAAAATTTGAATCTAGCAATAATTTGACATTCTGGTTCCAACAAAAGTGGTTTCGTCGAAAATGGAGGTCGTTTGCAAATTGGCCATTTTAAAGGCCTTTATATATATTAAAAAATATATAAATTCTACAGCGACTTTTCTAAATTTTAAACTGGACGTAACTCTCAACTTATAAAATAAATTCTCAGTTTCTTACATCCGTTATAAAGATATCATCAAATAGATTCCAATATTTCTTGTTTCGTTCAATTCTGACTTATATTGAATTCTGTGTATTCAATTGAAATTTGAAATCAAATTTTCAAACTACCGCGCCATTTCAGGCTCGTTTTATAATTAAATAAAATTTATTCATTCTAACTTCGTAGAAAATAATATTTTCATCGTTATTATTTAAAATAAATCATTTTAAATATTCAAAATTCATTAAAATTCAAAAATAAAAAATTTAATTGGTTCTGATTTTCCGGGTTGTTACAATCTCCCCCACTCAAAATCTTTTCGTCCTCGAAAAGGAACTTAGCTGAAAGTTGTTTAACTAACCAACTCAATTTCCATTCTGGCATTCATTCTTCAACATTTTAGTTTCTAAGAATTTTCAAAATCTTCAAAAATTTGGCTAACACCCTAAATTTTCGAAAAATTTCGCCATAACCTCCTTTGTATGGGGAGCATCGGGAAAATCCCCAAACCACCACACAGGCGCTCTCATCTCAAAAAGAAAAAGAAAAAGGCAATCGACTCATAAAATCATCCAAACCCAAGAAATTAGTAAACATGTACCTATTTGTTGGGCATACAATTTTTTCCCTCTTCTCTAGCCTCCTTGCAATGACCTATTCAATATACATGCATGTACATGTATGCAATTCCAAACAATTTTCAATTGAGTTCAACATTCGCCATAATTTGGCTAAATTTACCTTTTCGTTTTCATGTTGGTTTTATTAGTTGACAAATAATCATACAACACAATCATCAATCAATTTGTTGATTAACTTTTCAATATATACAACTTTTGTATACTCAAAAATCCTATTTTCTAAACCAGATTATATATATAATCACAAATACGTTATTCATACGTATAACTCTCAACTCATTCTGGGGCATTACTAATCGCATATCTAATGAGTTTCTCATTCTAGGATGCTATTGATTCTATCTATAATGAGGATTCTTCAACAGTATATTACTAATCCTACCTCCGATGAGTATTTTATTCAGTTCTAATGAGTTGCACCCCAAGATTTGAGTTAACCAAAGCTCCGATACCATCTGTAACAATACGGATTTCACTCGGACCTAATCGATCGCTAAATCGACCAAGACTATTCAAAACCCGCATACGCTAACTCTGGGCATACAACACATCAGAACAAATAACAGAAGACTTTTATAAACATCATAATAATGTTACATCAGAGTACAGAATATATCAGAGTATATTGAAATATAATACAGTGGAAGATTAATTTACAATAAATGTAATACAATGCAACAGAAACTAATAAATTAACACAGCAGAAGACCATCAATACTCTGGACATAGCTTTTCGCTTCGATCCAGAATTCTGCTAAATGAAATAATCTACAAAACAAACCATTCAACTGCCCGTGTGGAAAATAGGGGCACCCGAGTTTGTAAGGGAAAAGAAAACTACGAGTCAGTCATGGGACTAGTGTGAGAAACTCTATAGTTAAAATCAACTTATATAAATGATAAAGCAAATCACAGGACCACGCCGCTAACGCGGAACTGGTTTACCCCTATGAATGCCAGTGTATAAACAACAATCAATCATAGAGTTATGGATCTACTATGCATCAATCAACATGCAATATCCCATTCTACCCATTTAGATTAATCATTACACCTAGATTTTCCAAAATCCAATTCAATTTATAGAAATTATTCCTTTGGACTTTATTTCCTGATTTTCTATTTCAAATCATTTGAAATACATATCTATCTTTAATATCAATTTAGATTTCACTTAAGGATCTCAAATCATATCATTTGGAAATATGAATTCCGAACCAAATGCATACAAACAAGTATGCAACCAAATATCGGGCTCCCCACAGACAAGGCAAAGGGCACGTATCTAAGCAACTCAATATATGTATATATATGCACCTCCCACACATGGAGTAGGCTACACACTGACCACTCACCCTAAGGCACTGGATCCCACCCATACTTTTAGTAGAACGGGTTACCAAATCTTTAGCCACATACCAAATCATTTCATATCCCGAAGTAGGGAAAATCATTTCACAACATAATCATAAGTATAATCAAATCTATAGTACTTCACATCAGCAATTCACACATATGATCAGTCACTATTAATCACATAACCTTTGAGTTTGTACGTCTCAAATAAGGGTGTTAAGCAAGAGAATAAATTCTCCGCCACCAAATAGATACATCATTAATAGCAGCTAATCAAACAGGTGATGAACTACAATGTAAAACCATAATACATTTACAAATCATTTCGAAATCATCAGGTTTTAGCCCTCGAAATCCTTTCTGTTTTATAAAACATTTTTTTATAAAACATTTCCTGTCCAAAATCGGGAATACATTCTTTTCACTTAAGAAAAATATCATTTCAAAATCATTCATTAAATTTGAAATGAACACAACAACATAGCTACACATCTCATAGTCAAATCGTGAAGTGTTTCACAAGATGTTAGCATACTAGTATTTCTACCCAACCCAATGCTAAATGTAAAAGCATATCTTTTCTCATAAACTAGTCGAGCACAATCCAAATAATCAATCAATCACAACCATGAATATCAACAACCAAGTAAATTTGGTTTAATCACATCACGTGTTTTGGTAAATTCAATTACCATTTATTCATTCACAATCTATTTAAAGATTTATTCACACTCCAATTAGTTTTAAATCCCAAAAATCATTTCTTATTGATTGTTCAACTTTCTGGAAATTAATCCTGCTTTTACTCAGGTTAAAAAACTAATGTCATTTAAACACAGTTCACGACAAACCCAAAATCCAATTTGATATCAAATACAAGGCTCTGAATAGAAATTATACCGGCCTATATTCAATATCAAATTCTGAAACCAACAAATATCGTATTGGAATAACGATATATATATATCTTCCAAACTCCTTAACAAAATCCGTACAATCACGGAATTCAATATTGAAATATTTCGAAGATTATTTCCATTCCAATTTATTTATTGGAAAATCCTGGTTATTTTAAAACCCTTTTCACATCCAATTTATTTATTTTAAAATATTGGATTATAATTCTAGTTAATAACTAGTTCATTTCGATAAAAATATATTTTTATCTTCACAAATGGGGAATTTTCATTACAATTCTTTCCAAATCATTCATTATGATTTTACACAAATTATTGGTATTTTTAATAATTTTATCAATTCCCGTACAGTCAATTTCCATTAACGGTCATCGAACTGCACTTACAGCGACCTTTTCCAAATTTGATTTGGATATAATTCCAAATCCAACTGTCAGATTTCAAATTTCTTATATTCATTGGAAAGCTCTTTTTGATACGAACCCAACGGTTCCGGTTTTAGGAGAATCCAACGGTCGGATCTTCCGTAATGTCCGTTCGAAGTCATTGGTCAAAATTCGTGAACCGTCGCGGCGCGGTGCGTTCTATTCAGGCCATTATATATATTTATATAATATATATTATATATAATATATATTATATATATTTCGTTGATTTCCATTTAAAACGTATTTTATTAATCATTTTAAATTCGTTTTCAAAACGATTTCAACTTCATTTTCAATTTTATATCAAAATTGAATATTCCCTATACATGATAATTTCATACAGTGTGTGTGTGTATATATATATATATATATATATATATATATATATATATGTTAAAAATTATATTTTTAATGATCCAATATTTATTTCATTTCATGTATCCTATATATATAATTCATACAACGCATGTATATGTTAAAAATTATATTTGTAACTAACAAATATTTTGCACACTGCATATATATATGTATGTATGTATATGTATGTATGTATATTACACATCACATATATATATATTATTTTCTCATCGTATGTATATATATATAATTCATTCACAATATATAAAATTCATTCACATCTTATATATATAATTCATTCACATCCTATATATATATATAATTCATTCTCATCGTATATATATGCTCCATTCACATCGTATATATATGTTCCATTCGCACCATATATACAAGTTCCATTCACATCGTATATATATGTTCCATTCACATTGTATATATATAGTTCATATATATATATATATATATATATATATATATTATACAATAATATCAATACATGACAATCACAATCAATTTCTATATCACAATATAATCAAATAAGTCGTCCATGATCTGTGGACGACGGGGAGCAGTTCATATGCGCAGTTACAAAATAATTTAAATAACTATACAGAAATAATAGTGAGAAATTCTCACATTGTTTCTTTTATTTCTGAATTTCACCGCCGTTCGGGTCTGAATTTGTCTAAAATTCTAGCGTGCTCCAAATTGAACCCGGTCAGTTTTGTTGCGAAGCTCTCGGCTCCATGATCGCAGCGGATCCAGTTTCACGTGATTTAGACCTCATATGAGAAAGTTAGCGTGTTAAATACCTTAGGTAATTGAACGAGTTAATTAATTTAAATTAGCGACGAAAAAAAACGTTACCCTCTCTATCTCCTTCTTTCCCATAACTCTCTGAATCCCGTAAATCACAAGCCTCCGTTTCTTCATTCCTAGGGCATGGAACCATCGCCGCCGCGATCAACTTGGACGCCATCAACACGTGCCATGGCAACTGGCTTGGAGGCGCCTCCGTCCTCCCCCAATTGCGTCGAACTCGCTGGCTTCAGGTGCCCCCAAAATCCCTATGAAACCCACCACTTCGAGCAACAAATTCGAGAAATTCGCCAACCCTTCAACGATCACCACCGTTGGCCTGAGAGAGCCCAGCGAGCAGTTCGATTTGCTTCGAGAATCATTGAAATTGGTTGCGCGGATGAAGAGAAATCGAGGGAGAACGCAATGAGCGATTTCTGCTCTTGATTTTGAGCGTGGCGGTAGATTACGACAAGGAAACTATGTTTTTCTTGTTTTTAATATATATATATATATATATATTTTAATAACTATTTAATTTGAAAAATACTTGTTTGTTAATAAGAACTCCAATCCAAGCCCGATGACTGTCGTCCCTTGTTAAATACCACCATTCCGAACACAACCAGTTCGACTGTTATGATCAGTTTTCCTTTAAATTAAAATATAAATCATTATATATTCAATTTAAATGTACATTTTAATTTACCGGGGCCACCAACTGACTCTAAAAATTCCAGAAAAATAAATCTGGCTACGCTTTGACGATACTGTAACGACTCAAAAAATCTGAACCAATTTAAAAAAATTTAACTGGCTAAAATAGTGAATTTAAAATATTTAAAGTAAATATTTTAAATAATAACAACGAAAAGTGAGTTTGAATTGATGTTTGAAATTAAATTTAATTAATTCTAATTATAAACAAGGCCTGAAATGGCGCGGTAGTTTCAACTTTTGAATTCAAACTTTGACTGACTGTACCAGGTGCCAAACAAAACGGATTTGAGTGAAAACGAATCTGAAAAATCAAAGTTTCATAGCAGGAAGCAAAAGTTATGGCCAAACGAATTTTCAGAAAGGTCGCTATATAGTTTATATAGCCCGTGAAAATGGCCATTTTGCAAACGACCTCAAAATTCGACGAAACCACTTTTGTTGGATCCGGGATGTTAAATTATTAGTAGGTTTCAAATTTCATAATTTTTGAAGCTAATATGTGAGCGTGGAAAAGGAAAATGAGTTTGGTTGATTTCTATTAAATTGGATCGACTAGAAAAGGGCCATTTATCAAACAGTCTCAGAATTCGACGAAACTAGTTTTGTTGGGACTGTATCGTCAAAACATAGCTAGATTTATTTTTCGGGAATTTTTAGAATTAGTATGTGACCCCGGCAAATTGAAATGTACGTTCAAATCAAATATTGAATGTTTTATATTTTAATTTGAAGGAAAACTGACTGAAACAGTCAAATGGGCCTACGAAACATATCCCATTGTGTTCGGAATGGGGGTATTTAGCTAGGGGCGATAGTCGTTGGGTTTGGATTGGTGTTCGTGCGTGACAAGGGGTGTTTTTGAGAATTAACAATTATAAAATAAAATAAAAATTTTTATTGGCATCATTTGTTCTCTCCCCCCAATATCATCCAGAACGACAACGGAAACCCTTCCAACGCTTCCCTCCTTGATTTCTCCTTCCACACTCAATAAAAACCCATCCTCTAGGTGAAGATTTTGAAGAGCTCGAGACGAGCTTCAAATCCATACCAGGACTGGATTTTTTCGTGGAGTTTTCGTGGAGATACAGGTCCCGAAAGTCGACCCCTTTGAATCGCCGTTGCGGCCACGTCTGGCCACCGAACTGGGGCCCACTTCCGGCGAGCAGGCGCCTCACCTCCCCCTTCGACCTCATGCAACCCGATCCCCGTATCGATCAACGGATTTGCTGAAAATTTGAAACCTTGTTTCGAACCATTCAGCTGAGGTACGACCTATTTTAATTTCAACTATATTATAGCACTTTAAAGCGCTATGGTTTTTGGTTTCACTGTAAAAATCATATCTTTTTCGTTTCTTGACGAAATTCAGTGAAACAAGAGAAAGTGGACTCGTGTGGATGTCTCCTGCATTCTAGAAGAGACCACATATTTTTCTGAGCCTTCTGTTATTTTTGGTGGAGTGGAACCCAATGTGAGATTTCTAAATTATAAACGATATGGAAAACGACGATGTATAAATTATATAGTCGATGCATGAGTTATATAAGCATTGTACACCTCTTGTATAAGCGTTGTATAAGTTGTACGTTCGATATATAAGTTATATATGCGTTGTAAAAATTATATATGTGTTGAAATAGAAGTGACATGCTTATATATATATATATATATATATATATATATATATATATATATATATATATATATATATGCCCGTCATCCACAAACCATGGACGATATTTATTGGTTGTGATTGGTGTGAAAATTGGTTGATTACGAATGGTCGATTAGAATTGTTTGTGGTTGAAATTGATTGATTGTGGTTGAAAAATACTCGTTTGTGGTTGAGAATTATTTGGTCGAAACCACATAGGATTAGTTTGTGGAAATGAAAAAATATACATGCCGCATGCGTGCGAACTAGATGCATGAAATCCCCATTGTCAAAAGCTGCGAGGCTTTAAGGTAGAGCGAGGAGCCATACTAGGGACGGCCCCAGTTTTAACTACCCTGCCGTTATGCTGCCGAAATTTTCTGAAATATTCATGTGTTAGAATTATTTTCATTTGGTGAAATTATTTTCATATGTTTAAAACCTTCATGTGTTGAATAGAAATTCATTCGTTGAATAGAAATTCACGTGTTGAATGGTATTCGTGTTTGAAATAAAATATTTTATAATAAAAATCATATTTTTATCATCTATATGAACTATATAAAACAGTCGTGTTTTGAAATAAATTGTTTTAACAATAAAAATCACATTTTTATCTTTTATATACGAACTATAGAAAACCTTCATGTGTTGAATAGAAATTCATTCGTTGAATAGAAATTCATGTGTTGAATGGTATTCGTGTTTTAAAAAAATTGTTTTAACAATAAAAATCACATTTTTATCTTTTATATACGAACTATAGAAACCGTTCATGTGTTGAATAGAAATTCATTCGTTGAATAAAAATTCATGTGTTGAATGGTATTCGTGTTTGAAATAAATTGTTTTATAATAAAAATCATAATTTTATCATCTATATGAACTATATAAAATATTCATGTTTTGAAATAAATTGTTTTACATTAAAAATCACATTTTTATCATATACATGAATTGTTTAAAATAGTGAAGTGTTGAAATAAAAGTCGGTTGGATAAAAATATCATCTTTATCAAATATATGAAAAGAATATTGGTTTGAAATCGAAGAATCGATTATATTTTTATATATATAAATATAATTAAAATAAATCGAATAACGAAGCTGTAGTTCGTGTTTTGAAACCGTTATTTCAAACGATTAGTGCAGGAGATCTGACCATCGGATTTTCCCGAAACCGAAACCGTTGGGTTCGCTTTGGAAATATCTTTCCAACGACACCAACTTTGTAAAGATCCAACGGTTGGATTGTCTGGAATGTTTAACTCAAATCTGAAGAAAAACAGCGCCATAATAGATTATATTTTTATATATAAATATAATTAAATTAAATCGAAAAACGACGCTGTAGTTCGTATTTTGAAATCGAAACTTCAAACGATTGTACCGGAAGATCCGACCGTCGGATTTTCCCAAAACTGGAACCGTTGGATTCGTTTTGAAAAGATCTTTCTAATGATATAAATTTTGTGAAGATCCAACGGTTAGATTTTCATATATGTGTAAATCAAATCTAAAGAAAAACAGCGCCACGACCGCGTTATGGCCTGAAGCGTCGTTTGTATAAATTGGCTATTTTTAAATAAATAAAAATAGCGATAAATCATTATAAAATATTATAAACGATATGGAATGTGAAATTTAGAAACTAACTGAAGGTTAGCTAAGTCGAGTGGTTTCCTGGGTTTTGATCTGATGTTGGTTTCGGCCTTCGGGGTTAATATTTGGGAAATCATTCTCTTACAGATTTACGGTTAGGGACTGATGAAGTGGAATGATGCGTATGTTGTGTTTGTGTAGCACTTGTTTATTATATACGCGAGTTGCTCAGAAAGGCCGGGTTTATCCCATTCTGAATAACTGAATCGACGATAAGAAATTGAAGATGAGGACGGTGGTCGAAGACCGGAGATTTTCACCTCAGTTGGATGGTAATTGATGTCCTGATTGGGAGGCATCCCGAAATATGGATAATGAGTGGTGATCGTCTAGACGTATATGGAGATCGATGGGTATGCGAGGTATATAGTGCCTCCAGTTTCGTTCAGACCCAGAACGGACTTGTAAATGGACGTGTGTCTGACATGGGAACTCATTCTGTGTGATTGATAGCCATCAGTTGCATGGTGTGAATTGCCGGTGTGGCATGCTAAGATGCAATGATCAAGGCTTCTGTTGAAAAGCAAAGTCTTGTGGTTGATGATCAAAGCACCGCTTGTGTGGCATAGCTTTGTGAATAACGTGAATTCGTGAGCCTCACACCCTGGTATGAACTAGAGACGGGAGAGAACCTCAGGGAGGGCATGCGTTTCCTTCTAGCTAGAGGTGGCATCGGTGCTTAAACTGGCTGACATTTATATTATTTTCACCTATGTGGTTGTTGCTGTTGCGAGGCGCCTCGGTTATTTCAGTCGATCTGGGACTGATGGAGTCATTCGTTGGCTCATTTACGCCTTAAAGGGCGGGGAAACGTAGTGTTCAGGTATTTTAATCCACATCGGTGGACCGGCCCTGACGATCCAAGGGTCACTTGAGCTTTGATCCTGAGACATGAGCTAGATTATCTCGAAATCGGTAAGGACTATCTTTTGCCTTGGTTCATGACGGAAATCCAATTTTCAAATACGACATCGTGCGGTTTTGATTGTATACCTATATATGGCGACATAGTGGTATGGGGCATTAATGTCGTCTATGATTGATACTTATGATTTGAAATTATTTTTGAAACATATAAACACTAGTATTAATATCAAATGCTTTTGCTTTATTCGTATCAAGCATATTTTGGCCGTTATAAGGTAAAAACTCTATCCTCCGGTTTGCGTTGCATTGTGTGATGGGAACTGAGTCTTATAATGGCTTCATTTTTATAAAAAGCATTGCGATGTTTAAAAGAATTATTTGTTTTAAAGCACTGGCAATCCAATGGAGTAAACCCATTCCACGAAAGTGTCGTGGTCTTGTGATTAGCCATATTTTAAATGTGTTGAGTAGATTTCTCATAGCAGTCCCATGACTGACTCGTAGTTTGTTTCACTTGCAAACTCGGGTGCCTCTTTTTCTACACGGGCAGCCTTGTATTCAGGTTTTAGCTGGCTCTTTCTGGATAGCTGGAGCTAAAGATGGATTCTATCATTTATCTCTTTTTATGATGTTCAGCTCCTATTATACATATTATGTTTGTTTTCCGCTGTAGACATTTATGTATAGCTGAACTATATTTGTATTAAGTATGATCCTGTATACTATGTAACTCTGATGATTTCGTTTATCCAGTGTATTATTTGTTCATTATCTGGTGTATTTATTTTATTCTGTTATGCTATTATCTGTTTATGTGTTATATTCCAAAGATTACCCTTAACACCGTCGTACGGGGTTTTGGGGTCGTCACAACGTGGTATCAGAGCTTTGGTTAAGCTTAGTTCTGGTATATAACACATTAACGAACTCGTCAGAAATAGAACCAGTAATGTTCTAGGGTGAATAACTCATTACAGATAGGATCAGCAATATCCTAGTATGAGTATAGCAGAATCAGAATAACTCGTTAGAGATAGGGTCAGAAGAGCCCCAGAACGAGTCGAGAGTTTTATGTTTATAAATGTATTTGTGATTATATATAGTTTGGTTTTAGAAATATGATTTTTAAATATATAAAAGATGATTTTGAAAAGTTAAAAACAAATTGCTTGTTGTTTGTGTTGTGTGATAGTGGGTTGGATTAATTAAATTATTAGAACGATGGTTAATTTAATCAATAAGAGAATGAATGATAGAATTTATTCGATTAAATCACACATTGAACTGAGTTAAAAATAGATAGAAATATATACATGTGCATCATATATGTTTGAACAGGTAAATGGATAGCTGTTGAGTGAAGAAGTTATTTGCGTGCCCGACAAATAGGTAAACCTTAATGAGTTGGATGCGAAATATTATTATATCAACTCCTGTGAATGCCATTGGATGCGGAGTGCTGGTTGTTCTGTGTGTAATAATAAATGTCTCCATAGGATAGTAATAATTAATTTTGAACTACGCTACATGGCATACTTCTTGAAATAGGCATACTTCATCATATATCACATAAGTATTTGGAGCTTGTGTGACGAGGTTGAAGATTTACCATACGAGCGAGAGGCTTGTATGGCGATGACTATGTATTAATGGTTGAACTGATGATTGATATGGACTATATAAAATTGCAACGATAAATTGCCATAATAGTAAAAACCCCCACACGGGTCTGGAGTTGGTAATAATCACGTCTCTCTAGTTATTAGATACGGCACATGGATTATTTATTTCCCACATGGGACGAGGTGACGAGAATTTATTCTCTGGAGTAATTAAAAATACACACTCACTCAGGCTTAGACAGGGTGACGAGAATTTATTCTCTGGAGTGATTATCTATAACGCTACCCTATAAACACCAGAATATATCACTATAAATATGTGTATGCTTTATAGGATTTATTGGGTACCTAATACGGCCCAATAAATTTCCAAACCCTTCCCCGTACATAGGAGGTTATGGCGAAATTTTTCGAAAATTTAGGGTGTTAGCCAAATTTTTTGAAGAATTTGAAAATTCTCAAAAACTGAAAAGTTGGAGAATGGAAGCCAGATTGAAAGTCGAGTTGATTAATCAAACCACTTTCGACTTTGTTCCTTTTCAGGGACGAAAAGTTTTAAGTGGGGGAGATTGTAACGACCCGGAAAATCTGAACCAATTTAAAATTTTCAAATTGGCTAAAATAGTGAATTAAAAATATTTAAAATAAATATTTTAAATAATAACGATGAAAAGTGAGTTTGAATCGACGTTTGAAAATAAATATAATTAATTCTAATTATAAACAAGGCCTGAAATGGCGCGGTAGTTTCAAAATTTGAATTCAAACTTTGACTGACTGTACCGGGTGCAAAACAAAACTGATTTGAGTGAAACCAAAAATATTTAAATCTGTTAGTGAATATCTTTCTAACGAATCTGAAAAATCGAAGTTTCATAGCAGGAAGCAAAAGTTATGGCCAAACGAATTTTCAAAAAGGTCGCTATAGAGTTTATATAGCTCGTGAAAATGGCCATTTTGCAAACGACCTTAGAATTCGACGAAACCACTTTTGTTGGATCCGGGATATTAAATTATTGATAGGTTTCAAATTTCATAATTTTTGAAGCTAGTATGTGAGCGTGACAAAGGAAAATGTGTTTGGTCGATTTCTATTAAATTGGATCGACCATAAAAGGGCCATTTTTCAAACGGTCTCAGAATTCGACGAAACTAGTTTTGTTGGGACCGTATCGTCAAAACATAGCTAGATTAATTTTTCGGGAATTTTTAGAATTAGTATGTGGCCCCGGCAAATTGAAATGTACGATCAAATCAAATATTGAATGTTTTATATTTTAATTTGAAGGAAAACTGACTGAAACAGTCGAATGGGCCTACGAAACATATCCCATTGGGTTCGGAATGGGGGTATTTAGCTAGGGGCGACAGTCGTTGGGTTTGGATTGGTGTTCGTGTGTGATAAGGGGTATTTTTGGGAATTTAAAAATTATAAAATAAAATAAAAAATTTCTATTGGCCATCATTTGTTCTCTCTCCCCGATATCATCCAGAACGACGGTGGAAACCCTTCCAACGCTTCCCTCCTTGATTTCTCCTTCCACACTCAATAAAAACCCATCCTCCAGTTGAAGATTTTGAAGAGCTCGAGACGAGCTTCCAATCCATACCAGGATTGGATTTTTTTCATGGAGTTTTCGTAGAGATACGGGTCTCGAAAGTCGAGCCCTTTGAATCGCCGCCGCGGCCACGTCTGGCCACCGAACTGGGGCCCACTTCCGGCGAGCAGGCGCCTCACCTCTGTAAGGACCCTTAACTTCCCCGTGAAGGAAAGAGCGGATACTTCGAGAACAAGCCACAAAGGACGCAGACGGAAGAACATTTCAATGTATATTACAACAATTCATCAGATTACCAGAATATACGGAGTATAAATGAATATTACATTCGATAAATATCAGAGATTACAATACATTACATCGCAGCGGAAAATAATACAATACACAACTAGAAGTAATACGCGGATACAAAGCTTTCCGAGTATCGTTCCAGCTGTAAATCAGGATCCTGTGAATATAAATCTGCAAAACCAAAACTACTAGCTGCCCGTGTCAAAATAAGGGCATCCAGAGTTTAGGTTAAAACAATAAACTCCAGGTCAGTCAATTGACTAGTGTGAGAACTAAAACAGTTATTAATCTTTATTTCAAAGTTAGGTAAATCAAGGGACCACACCGCTAACACGGAACGGGTTTCCTCCCAAGAATGCCAGTGCATAAAACAAACAGCGCAATGCTAAATAAAGAAAAATGAAGCTATTATAAGACCCAGGTCCTATCGCACAATGCAACGCAAGCCGGGGGATAGGGTTTTACCTATAATAGCCAAAGAGTGCTTGATACGCTAAATTTCATGTTTTGAATTTTTAATCAGACTCCAACTGTAAATTAGTAAGAGAACGATTCCCTAAGTATTTACCCCGAAGACCGAAACCAACATCAGAATAATACCCAGGAAACCACAGTTCTTAGCTCGTTTTCAGTTAGTTTCTGATTTTATATGCAATCATAAATATCAATCATATGCGGCATGAATGCCCCATACCACTATGTCGCCATATATAGGTATACAATCAAAACCGCAAAATATCGTATTCGAAGTTGGGTTATCATTTATGGTATGAACCGAGGCTAGGGATCGTCCTCTACCGATTCAAGACTGTCTAGTCCGAGTCTCAGGATCAGAGCTCGAGTGACCCTTGGATCGTCAGGGCCAGTCCACACAGAGTGGATTAAAAATCCTGAACATGCGTTTCCCCGCCCTATGGGGTGTAAATGAGCCAACGAATGACTCCATCGGCTTCACATAGTCACCGATATATCCGAGGCGCCTCTGCAACGTCTCGCATTTTTGTCGATTGGTATTTGAATATTTAAATCAATTTAAATATTGAATTTGTAATATAAGTGGATTTATATATTAATTAAAAAGAAGTTGAACGTATATAAATATATATTAATCATAATCGAGCTCAGAACAACCCTGCAGTTCGTAATTTAACGTTCTGAACTTCAACTAAGTGTACCAGACTCGTTTTGAATCGGATTTCTTCGAAACGAGAAACGTTGGAATCTGTTGAACTGTATCTTTCCAACGGAAGTGGAAAATGTAGATTTCGTCATATAGATTGCAAGATATGTCCAAATCAAATATTCGAAAAGTCGTTATGGAATCATATATCGACCGTAACGGTTATTTGAATATAACTAGATATCGGATTCGAATTTGAACAAGGTTCTTTTGGGACATAGTGATAATTTAATTTTTAGAATTTTACTATAATTTTTAATTAATTAAATATGCAACTTTTTATTTGGAGTATTTCGCACTCTGTATCGGTATTTTGAGGTTTCAAAATATGAGTTAATCTACCGGTATTATTATATTTTTGGGGTCGTGACACCTCGTTGAGCATGACTGTACTCTTACTTCTGTCCGTGGCAGTACATAAAATGAATGTAATTTTAGGATATGGGGTACCGTAAATAAATATAATATAACTAGTTTCCTTCTCCGTTAAGTCTCTACACCCGTTTCATCCTACCAAATCACAGACCCATGTCCCTCCCTATTGATTAAAACTTAAGCAAGGAATTCTTAGATTTCAGCTATTACTTAACGAGTGCACGTCCTACCTAAGGAATGGTAAAATCAACCCACGTTCTACCTATGAAAAACATAATGGTCTATTCCTTGGCAACCAAGGTTCGCCTCTATATAAAAGCAAACACTAGACTGTGACCTACGGTTTGAATTTACTTCACACTTAAGTATTGAATTTCCGCATAAACTACAGAAAACTATGTCATACTCCATAAACTACAGTAGCCTATGTCTGAAAATATATCTCCCATGCTGTCCTATACGAAATGACATTGATATTTTCTCGTTCTCTTCACATATAAAAATGTACAGACAAAATATAGCATCTACAATATAACCATACCCAAAATCCTACTCTATGTATTAACACCTATGTTAAGTCTAAATCACACAAACTCAAAGAAAGCATAACTACACCATACCCCTGTTTTCGCTATCCCATACTGTGAAATGAAAATGCTAGAAAACCTACCCTATGTACTGTATAAACGCAAGCCTAAGAACATCGAATACATAAATAGTGGTAGCCAACTGTATTTACCTCGAGGGTAAAGATTTTACATAAATAACGCACCGAGTATTCTTCTTCTTACTTCAGGAAGAAACCGAATTCCTAAATGAAAACTAAAAATCTCCCAAGCCAAGCCGTGTTCAACAGGTAGAATCGAAAAGAGAACCTCCCGTGCTACGTTAGGGGTGCGACAAAAAGGCACCATAGTGGCTTAGGGTGCTGGTACTTCGTGACGAATAGGCTGAGATGAAACTTGCGCGCTAGTATAAGGTGGGTATGGGGTGTACGATGTGGATGGAGCATCAGGTTTTCGGCAAAGGGTAGTCTTTGTAGCTTGAGGATGGATGAGAGAGTGCAAGCATATGTTTTTGTTTGCAGAATAGTGAATAAAAAGGGGGGACACGTGAAGCCTAAAGTGTAAAGGAGAGTAGCAGGGAAGCAAGTACTGTCAGGTGCATAAATAATAACCTAATATATATATGATATAATCGGAAGAGGAGAGAAATGTGAGGGAATGGAGTAATGTAACAACATTTGTACTGGTGTTTTTCATCGGGGATGGAAGCATGGTATATGGAGGAGCAGATCACGGCTATTAGGGGAGAAGGGCTAGCGTGCGAGTGAAGAGTCAGTACATGAAGGAAAATTATATAAGTTTGAACGCAAGGGGGTAGGGGATGCGTGTGTATGTTGGTGTGGAAGGAAGGACGTGAGAGGTAAACAAATGATGGCTTCACAGTTGGAAATGACTTTCGAATATAGGGGTAGTCTGGGTTCTTACGTGCTGGGGTATTAGAGTTTCGTGAAATAGAAAGTTAGGAGCAGCAGCTCGTTCAAAGTATGGACAACGAAGCAATGTGTTCAGAAATATACCGGGGAGGAAGGAGCGTTTGTATGAGCGCAGGCGGGTTTTCACTTATTTGGGCTTTTGGTCGCACGCTATATATAAAGGGATCATAACCGACGTGAATGGCTTCAAAGGAGTCCGGGAGTATATTTCTTACATTGGGAAAGGAGCAGCAAAAAAGGGTTGCTATACGTGAACATAAATTTCCATTTTTGGTCAAGGTTAACAACTGGAATCGGTCCAATATCAATTCAGGTTGACCACGTGTTGAGAAGTGCCGTCACTTCTTTGGTTTGATGAGGTTTCTACAGCAGCAAATCCTGTACGCGTGACTAGCTGATGGGTACTGCTTGTCTTAAGTGTCGGATTTAGGCGAAATTGGATTTATTGGAATCAGTCGATCACGGGCTACAAGATAGAATCAACTGGGAGTGATTTGGAGCACATTACAGTTTTAGGCAATTGAAGCGCCGGGTATAATTAACTGACGCAAATCGTTATTTAACGGTTAACGCGCCAAGGTGAGTAAAATCACTAACTCTGATCTATTTTAAAATATTATAATTATATTTTAATGTTGTTTGAATGTTGTGTGATGGTCGATTAGTTAGATTACAATCCATTTGGTTGAATATTATACATCATCATCGATTGGACACTGATTACATCGATTAGAATATCCCCTAGTATAGAGTTAGTGTAAATTGTGTTGACTGACATTTGTGGATGCGGGAAACCGGTTGGAGGAATCCGACCGGATTCCTCAATATTTATATGTACTGTTTGTTTGATATGCACTGTTTGAACCCGAATTACATTTAGAACCACGTGTGAATATTGATGTTGAATGAAAATTCAGCAATTTACTTCGATAAATAAATAAACGATATCGATTTAGAAAGTGGTAACAGTCGACTGTAAACCAGTCGTTTTGTTAAGAAGTTGATTTGACTGTCAGGTAAATCAACGAAGTAATTATAAGAATTATATTTTTATAATTAAAAAGAAGATTTAAATTATAATAGAAGTTATATTATAAACCAGTATTCTAGAGTTCGTTTTTATAAAATAAATAAAAACGATTGTTGACAATTAAATAAGTTATAAAGCAGAAATTATCCGACGATTAAATATTTGGATAATTATATTTAAGATAAACAATTTAGAAATATTATTAGATTAATTATATTAATCTAATGTTGAGGAGTAATTAAAATCAGTTAATGAGTTTACTAATGGAATGAGGTTGATTTAATCAACTGTTATTTGGAAAATGGTTATTAGATTAATTGGTCTTTAATTAACCTAATGAAACAGTTTAGAAATAAATTAATTCAAAGTAATAAGATTTAATTAGAACTGTGGAATGGAGAAAGCGAAGAGTAAATGTTTAATATAAATAATCAAACACCAGAGATTTCAAAGTAACGATATGGTGTTATAAAACCATAGTTAAAAATAAACATGAAACTACGATCTGATAGGTGTTATAAGTAATAAGGGATTAGAGTACAGACTTGTATCGGTTTTAAGGTATGAACGTTGTCGATCAAGGTCTGAGAGGTAAATAGAATACCCCAACTTGAACGACTTCACTATTATCGAGGAACGATAACAGTTGTAACGGGAAGAGATGTCAAGATGTGTATAAAAGGAATACGGCAGCGTATTGCTAGTCTTAGAATTATAGCAATAAAATAACGCTGTTGATAAGATAAGTGTGACTGTTATGTCAAGATTTGTTATAACAAAGAATATTACAGCGTATGACAAGTTGAACTATAGCAATAAAATAACGTTGTTGATAAGGTAAGTGTGACTGTAATTAGTTATAAGGAGAATATTACAGCGTATGACAAGTTTAGAACTATAGCGACAAATTAACTGCTGTTGATTTGACTTAAGCATAACTTTTATATATAGCAACACTTCCTAGGAAATGTAACAGTTTGGTTTGAAATCCACTTATTCTAGAGTAATAAGTAACGACGTTTGTTCAAAGAAATATAAGAAAGAGTTTAGAAAAAGAATTGGGGAATCGTATTAGAAACTGAGGACAACATTTCGATGTTCGAAATGTGATTAGAATTAAACTGTTAGGATTTGTAACTAGAATTCGACGGTGTCGAATGTATTAAAAGTAAACTATTTTTAGGGATTATAATCTGATAGAATAATTAACATTTAGTTTAAACAAATAAATGTTAATAGGATAGGAGTCAGTATTTAGTTATAAACTTGATATCGATTGGATAAGATGTTGACTTAGAGACAGAGTTTATAAAGTGGAATAGGAGTGAAAAATTATGAAAGAGATTTCGGTAAATAAGATAAGGGAGATTATTGCGTGAATAAAGAGTTATATGATCAAGGTGTTTAGATTTTTATAAGAAGGGTTGGTATTCCCATTTCAAAGGGAATAATGTTTTAAAAGTGAACGTTGGGCCGATTAAAAGGTTAAGATGAATTTGGAAATATTTTCCAGTGTAAATAAGGTAGATTACCCAAGTATAGGAATAAATAATGTGAAATTAATGGGAAATAGTTCGAACGTTAATAACGGATATTTTCTGGAACATGAAAGAATAAGAGTTTATAATAACTGGAAATGTTTTCTAAGAAGTATGAAAAGGCTAAAACGGGATTTGAGAAATATCTGGTAAGATATGGGAATTCAAAAAATAAAACGAATGTCAAATAAAAGTGCCCGTGGTTGTGTGGTGTTTAGTTATACATTAGAATGGATGTTTGTTTTTACTCCGATGGTTAAATAACCGACTATCGAAGTGTTTTGACCATCGTTGTCAATACGGAGAGTCCGGTTGGATACGTTATCCGAAAACCACTCCGTATAGGCATAAGCGCTGCGAATTAGATATGCTGAAGATAATTGAAGACGAAGTTAAATGCAAGGGTCGTCCAGTTCTAGAATGATGTTTATTTGTTTGTCCAGTCCCAGGACAACTTGTATGGACGAGTGTCTGACAGAGTATTTCCAACGGTCACGCCGTTGATTTTATGAATACACCAAGTTGGTGGGGAGAAGGTGACTTCTCTTTATTCTACACCCAGTGTGCATTTGTGTAATCAATGTGTGATTACGGATTTGACGATGTGACATTCAAAGTGAATGGTGATCAGATGTTCTGAAGATAGACGTAGCCTCTAGCCTCACAACCAGGAAGTGACAGAAGTTGGGCTAGGCAGCATGGCTAGTTGGGTCATCCCCAAGCAGGGTGTATTGTCACCGATCTAGAGAAAATTCATATTTATACTTCTTTTCGATTCTATATCTTCGGATGACGGTTGGATGGCCTACAACCGTGGTGGTAATATATTCGCGACACTCAAGCTAAATGAGTGAGCGGTCATGTGTGGCCGGGTTGCAAGACGTTCTTGTTGAACCCTGAGTGTATCCCCTCCAGAGTACACTATTCAGAAGGTGCTCCCATACCTTGTCTGTTGGAATCCATTCTCCAATAAGCGCCCTGCGGTTTATAATTTTATAACATATATATGTGGAACGTGAGATGCAAGCGTTCTGCTACTTGGATATTTATGTGCTTAGACATTATCATAATATCACTGGTTTTGACATCAAAGTATTTTGGATTATAGTAAGATAAAAACCGTCCATGTTTATGTGTGGGCTGGTCTTACTATTATCTTCTTGTTTGAAAAGAATTTTCAAAGTTAAACAGTATGGTTGGAATTTACTCACACCAGTCCCATGACTGACCCAGAGTTTATTTTGTTGTTTTCCCTAAACTCTTGGGTGCCCAAATTTGTACGGGCAGTCAAGTGTTTCAGGCTTTGCAGATTCACTTGGAGGAGCTCGAAGCAGAAGGCTCCACCGTTAGTAAATAGAGATTATTTTCCGCTGTGATATGATGTACTGTACTCTGATATGATATGTAAGTACAAATTCAGATTTTGTATTTCAAAGTAATGTATATAATACATTTCATTTTATTCCGCTGTGAGATTCGTATTTACTCTGATTCTGTTCAGTTGTGATCTTCTTCTTCTTCTATTCTATTAGTTCTATCTTTTCTATCTCATCCTCTAAATTCTTCTATTAATGCCGTGGTATTTTCGATGCTTGAATAGTCAACAGTGTGTTTTTATGTTGATTTTCTGGGTCGAAAATTCCATCCATTACAGCCTCGCAAACCAACAACCACATAAGTCAAACTCGTCAGGGCGTGTAAAACCACTGACGCCGCTTCTAACTAGAAGGAAATGCATGCCCTCCCTGATGTCCTCTCCCGTTTCTGGTTCATACAGGGTGTGAAACTCGCGAAGTAAACGTTACACAAAGCTATGCCACAAAGGCCTTGCTTTGATCATCAACCACAAGACTTTGCTTTTCAACAGAAGCCTCGATCATTTGCCACTAAGGCATGCGACACAGGCAATTCACTCTATGTGTTTGATATCCATCAGTATATAACCCCTGAGCTCGTACGTCTCAGAGAAGGGCGTTAAGCAAGAGAATGAATTCTTCACTGCCAAACAGATATATATTTAATAGAAATCAATCACACAGAATATAATCCAATGTCAGACACACAGTCCATTTACAAGTTTGTTCTGGGTCTGAACGAAACCGGAGGCACCTAGTACCCCGCATATCCATCGATCTCCAAGTACGTCTGGACGATCACCAACTGATTCCCTCCTCTTGGGTGTACGGCCCAATCAAGATCATTAGTAATTACCCATGTGACGTGAAGACCTCCGGTCTTTGACCACCGTCTTCATCTTCGACTTATCGTCGTATCAGTTATTCAGAATAGTATAAACTCGGTCTTTCCGAATAACTTGCGTATATAATAAACAAGTGTTACACAAATACAACATACGCCTCATTCCAATTCATCAGTCTCTAACCATAAATTAATCAAGAGAATAATTCCCCAAATATTAACCCCGAAGGCCGAAACCAACATCAGATCAATACCCAGGAAATCACTCTGCTTAGTCAACCTACAACTAGTTTCTAAATTTCACATTCTTAGGGAAAGGTTCCCATTAATTTTATCAAAGATAATTCTTTTAAATTTATTCTTTAATCTTCCTTTTGAATATCACTTCAAACTAGTCGGGATTAGCGAACAACATCGAAGTAATCATTTATTTTATTTCCCAATCCCAACCTATTCATCCCATGAAGTAAAACTGGTAATACTTCATATCTAACACCACGATGTTATCAGTAAATTCAATTACCATTTCACGTTCAAATCTAATTAAAGATTTAACTATCGCCTGGAGCAAAACTGGTGATACTCCATTCTCGATCATTTCAATCTAATTAAAGATTCATTAAAACTCCACTTAATTTTAATCTATAACTAGGTTAAAGAATCCATGTCATTTAAAATACGGTTCGCGATAAACCCAAAATCACATCACACTTCAATCAGTCCCTAACCGTAAATTACCAAGTGAGCAATTCCCTAAGTATTAACCCCGAAGGCCGAAACCAACATTAGATCAATACCCCAGAAACCATTCAACTTAACTAATCTCCAATTAGTTTCTGATTTTCTTAACTCCATGGGTCTAGGAACAGTATTATTGAAGATACCGTTCACGACAACCCAAAATCACATTTCATTAATTATCGGGTTAAAGAACAAGTGTTATTTAAAACACTGTTCACGATAAACCCAAAAATCAATACCAATTCAATTCTAATTAAATATTATTTAATTGGTACACTTCATTAAATCTAAATTAAAAGATTTAATCTTTTTTCTCAACTGGGCTTAAGCTCAGTGTTAATGAAGACACCATTCACGACAAACCCAAATCACATTTGATATTAAATACAAGGCTCTGAACAGAAAATATATCGGCTTATATTCAATATCAACTTCTACGAACAACAAATATCGTATTGAAAATAACGATATATATATATATATATCTTTCAAATTCCCATAACAATATCTGTATCATTACGAAATCCAACATCGAGATATTCCAAAGACAATTTCGATTCAAATCCATTCCAATTCAATTATTGAAAATTCTGGTTACTTTCAAAACCTTTTTCAACTCCAATTTATTTATTTCAAAAATAAATTGATTTTAATTCTAGTGCAAAACTAGTTCATTTCGATAAATATCTATTTTTATCTTTTCAAATATGGAGGTTTTCATCCCAATTCTTCCCAAAACATTTCTTATGATTTTACACAAATTATTACTACTTTTAATAATTATATCAAGGCCCGTACAGTCGATTTCCATCAATGGCCATCGAACTTCACTTACAACGACCTTTTCCAAATTTGATTTGGACATAATTCCAAATCCAACCGTTAGATTTCTAATTTCTAATATTCGTTAGAAATCTCTTTTCAATACGAACCCAACGGTTTCAGTTTTAGGAGAATCCGACGGTCGGATCTCCCGCAATGTCTGTTTGAAGTCAATGGTCGAAATTCACGAACTACCGCAGCGCGGCGCGTTCTATTCGGGCCATTATATATATATATATATATATATATATATATATATATATATATAAAATACATACTTCGTCGATTTCCTTTTAAAACGTATTCTATAAATCGTTTTAAATTCTTTTTCAAAATGATTTCAAATTCTTATTCGATTTCAAATCAAAATTGAATTTTCCTTTATAGATTCCTTTTTACATTCATTTCTATTTGATTTCAATTCGATTTCAATTCAATTTCAATTCGATTCAATTCAATTTCAATTCGATTTGAATTCTATTCAATTCAATTTAAATTCGATTTGAATTCCTATTCAATTCAATTTTAATTGGAATTCATTTTCTATTAGATTCAATTCGAATTCATTTTCAATTCAATTCAATTTCAATTCGATTTTATTCAATTTCAATTCGATTTTTATTTTCTAAAATATTCGATTATTGAAATCACTTTTCAATATTCATTTAAAAATGAATAAAATCGATATAAATATCGTTCACGTCAAAATGGCGTCAATCTAATCAACACGGCTTCATATATTCTTATTTTCAAATATTCTATTTTAAATATTTCTTTTTCAAATATTTCTTTTCAAATATTTCTATTTTAAATATTTCTTTTCAAAACTGGAATGAGGCCCAATCAATTACCATATAATGTTAATTATATGGATTTTCTACAACACATGTATAAAATAACACCGATAAATAATCACCCATCATCCAGAGTGCGTTCTACACTGTATAAGCATCAAATATAAATATTTAACGCTTATAACAGCTTATCAATCAATCGATCGATATACAACTAATTATTGGGATTAGTGTATGTCATATATCACCCCAATACCTGTGTTGGGTTTTCAAACAATCAAACACAGATTTTATTTGTGCAGTTGGGCGATGTGTAAAATTTATCGTCCCAATCAATATCAATCAAAACAATGTATACAAACAAATCGTCGATTTGTTTATAAATATTCATTTCATATACACATTAAAAATTATATTTTTAACAATAAAATGTTTTCCACTATAAAATATTTTATTTCAACTATATAAATATTTTATTTCATTTTCACATCTCATCACACAATCAACTACACATCACAATCAAACAAACAAGCATACAAGCCGTCCATGGTCTGTGGACGACGGGTGTCGGGTGCTACTAAACACCATCTGCATCCTAGTATATATTTTAGCTAGAAATAAATTTTAAAGTGAGGAGTTCTCACCGAGGGTTCCACTCCTCCGTAGAAATTTCTGAAATTCAGAACTGTCTGGATTTACCCGTACTTCCAACGTAGTCTTCTCCACGCTGTTCATATTAAAATCACATTTTTAATATGATGTTCTATACATTAAAAATCATATTTTTAATATTCACATATAATAAAAATCACATTTTTATTTTACTATTTCTGTTTTAAAAAAAACAAATTTTATTTTAAAAGCAAAGATTTTTATTTTCAAAGCAAATATTTTTGTTTTCAAAACCCATGTTTATAAATTTTTAAAACCCGTGTATATATATTTCTCAAAACCCTTGTTTATATATTTTCAAAAACCCTTGTTTATATATTTTCAAAACCATTGTTTATATATTTTTAAAGCAATTTTATTTATAAAGCAATATTATTCATAAAGCAATTTTATTCATAACTAAATCTGACATTTTTAACTAACTAAATTAATTAATAACTAATCAATTCAGTAAATCAATTACCTGCCGTGCTTTTCTAGTTGATCAAAACCTAGGTTTTAATTTTGCAACCAATCCGAGGCGAATGGCAATGATCGAGTTGCTTCACGTTCTGCGCCTTCGAATGGGCTTTCTGGTGATATGCTCGATGGCGAGCTCGAGCTTCAGGTGGCAACGCAATTTACGGCGAGGGCTTTGCGGTTAAATCGAACAGTGAAGAGAGAAGAGGAGGGGATGCGAGGGGGGAACGGAGGCGGCGAGCGTGGGCTGTGATGGCGCGACGTTCATCGACGGTGGTCGGATCGAGGGGGGGCGCCACTGATTTGAGCGGGATTTTTTTTCCTTCGTTGACCTTCTGAGGAGAAATAGGGGCAAGGGGCTTTTATATAAAAATATATTTAATTATTTTATTCAAATAAAAAGTAACTTTTTATTTCGAAACCCGAATCGAACCCAACGACTGTCGTCCCTAGCGTGTTACCCCAATTTCGAACACAATGGGATATGTATCGCAGGCCAATTCGACCGTTACGTTCAGGTTTCGTCAAAATCAACAAATAACTCTATATATTAAATTTGAACGCGCATTTCAATTTACCGGGGCCACAAACTAACTCGAAAAATTCCCAAAAAATATTTTCTAGCTTCGTATTGACGATACGGTCCTACCAAAAATAATTTCGTCCAATTCCGAGACCATTTAAAAAATGGCCATTTTCCAGTCGATTAAAATCAACTAAAACTGGTCAAATGCGTTTTACTTCGCCACGCTCACATATTGATTTGAAATATTATGAAAATTGGAATCTAGCAATAACATGACATCAAGGATCCAACAAAAGTGGTTTCGTCGAAAATCGAGATCGTTTGCAAAATTTCCATTTTTAAGGGCCAGAATTCCATAGCGACTATTCTGAAAATTCATTTGGACATAACTTTTGATTCCCACTGTGAAATTTTGATTTTTCGGATTCGTTGGAAAGATATTCTCAAATAGATTCTAATATTTTTGGTTTCACTAAAAATCCGACTTATTTTTAATCTGGTACATTCAATTGAACTTTGAAATCGAATTATCGAACTACCGCGCCATTTTTAATTCCTTTTATATTTATAAATAAATATTTTTATTCTAACAACGATCTATATAAATATATACGTTCGAATTCTATTCAAAATAAATTTCTCGTTGTTTTTATTTAAATTAATTCATTTTAAATATTCAAAATTCGCTAAAATTGCCAAAATAAAAATTTTAAATTGGCCCAGATTTCTGGGTTATTACAATCTACCCCACTTAAAACATTTCGTCCCTGAAAAGGAATGAAGCCGAAAGTTGTTTAGCAAATCAACTCAACTTTCATTATTTTCACTACGGCTTAAGTTCTCAAACTTTTCAGTTTCTAAGAACTTTTCAAATTTTTTAAAAATTTGGCTAACACCCTAAATTTTCGAAAAATTTCGCCATAACCTCCTCTGCACCGGGAGCACCGGGAAAATCTCGAAATTTCCATACAGGCCCTCTGATCTCAAAAAGAACAAGAAAAGGCCAAGCAGCTAGCCAATCGGCTCATAAAATCATCATCACCCAAACAAAATTGTAAATTATGGTAAACATGTACCTATTTGTCAGGCAAACAATTTTATTCTTCTGCTCTAGCGTCTTTGCTATGACCTGTTCAATGTAAGTACATGTATATGCAAGCAAATGCAACTAATTTTCAATACAATTCACTTTTTGATTCAAATTGGCTATATGGATCAAAATTTCAATTAAACAAACAATAATCAAACAACACAACCAGCAATCAATTAGTTGATTATCGTTTCAAACTCATAATTTTGATATATAGTCAAAAATCACATTTTTGATGCCAAATCACAACAATAGGCCCTATCTAATTTCGGTTCTCACACCAGTCAATAGGAAATATATAAATATCACACCTTCGAAACACGAACACAATTACTGATGATGCCTGGGCATCACCAAAATTATCCCCGAGCGTTTAGAGTGTTATTCTATATCTGCCCAATATATTAAAACTTCGAATACACGCGGATCAGACGTATATGCAAAATCTTTATATACTGGATAGTCCAAATCAATATAAATAAATATTCAAATACGAACAATTGAATTAAATTTTCAAAACAAAAATTTGTTTTCAATTTTTAAAATATACTCTTCACACTCGTTCAAGAATACTACTGATCCTATCTCTAACAAGACTTTCTCGTTGGATATTACTAATCCAATTTCTGATGAATTCTTTCGTTTGGTTCTAACGTGTCTTGTTCCCTGAGCTTTGTAAACCAAAGCTCTGATACCAGTGTAAGGACCCGTAACTTCCCCGTGAAGGAAAGAGCGGATACTTCGAGAACAAGCCACAAAGGACGCAGACGGAAGAACATTTCATTGTATATTACAACAATTCATCAGATTACAAGAATATACAGAGTATAAATGAATATTACATTCAATAAATATCAGAGATTACAATACATTACATAGCAGCGGAAAATAATAAAATAATACGCAGATACAAAGCTTTCCGAGTATCGTTCTAGCTGTAAATCAGGATCCTGTGAATATAAATCTGCAAAACCAAAACTACTAGCTGCCCGTGTCAAAATAAGGGCACCCAGAGTTTAGGTTAAAACAATAAACTCCAGGTCAGTCATGTGACTGGTGTGAGAACTAAAACAGTTATTAATCTTTATTTTAAAGTTAGTAAATCAAGGGACCACGACGCTAACGCGGAACGGGTTTCCTCCCAAGAATGCCAGTGCATAAAACAAACAGCGCAATGCTAAATAAAGAAAAATGAAGCTATTATAAGAACCAGGTCCTATCACGCAATGCAACGCAAGCCGGGGGATAGTGTTTTACCTTATAATAGCCAAAGAATGCTTGATACGCTAAATTTCATGTTTTAAATTTTTAATCAGACTCCAACTGTAAATTAGTAAGAGAACGAATCCCTAACTATTAACCCCGAGGGCCGAAACTGACATCAGACTAATACCCAGGAAACCACCAATCTTAGCTCGTTTTCAGTTAGTTTCTGATTTTATATACAATCATAAATATCAATCATAGGCGCCATGAATGCCCCATACCACTATGTCGCCATATATAGGTATATAATCAAAACCGCAAAATGTCGTATTGGAAGTTGGGTTATCATTTATGGTATGAACCGAGGCTAGGGATTGTCCTCTACCGATTCAATACTGTCTAATACGAGTCTCAGGATTAGAGCTCGAGTGACCCTTGGATCGTTAGGGCCGGTCCACACGGAGTGGATTAAAATGCCTGATCATGCGTTTCCTCACCCTATGGGGCGTAAATGAGCCAACGAATGACTCCATCGGCTTCAAATTGTCACCGATATATCCGAGGCGCCTCGCAAACCAACAACCACATAAGCCAAACTCGTCAGGGCGTGTAAAACCACTGACGCCACTACTAACTAGAAGGAAACACATGCCCTCCCTGATGTCCTCTCTCGTTTCTGGTTCATACAGGGTGTGAAACTCGCGAAGTAAACGTTACACAAAGCTATGCCACAAAGGCCTTGCTTTGATCATCAACCACAACCATTTGCTTTTCAACAGAAGCCTTGATCATTTGCCACTTAGGCATGCCACACAGGCAATTCACTCTATGTGTTTGATATCCATCAGTATATAACCCCTAAGCTCGTACGTCTCAGAGAAGGGCATTAAGCAAGAGAATGAATTCACCGCTTCCAAATAGATATATATTTAATAGAAACCAATCACACAGAATATAATCCAATGTCAGACACACAGTCCATTTACAAGTTCGTTCTGGGTCTGAACGAAACCGGATCACCTAGTACCCTGCATATCCATCAATCTCGAAGTACGTCTGGACGATCACCAACTGATTCCCTCCTCTTGGGAGTACGACCCAATCAAGATCATCAGTAATTACCCAAACGACGTGAAGACCTCCGGTCTTCGACCACCGTCTTCATCTTCGACTTATCATCGTATCAGTTATTCAGAATGGGATAAACCCGGTCTTTCCGAATAACTTGCGTATATAATAAAAAAGTGTTACACAAACACAACATACGCCTCATTCTAATTCATCAGTCACTAACCGTAAATTAATCAAGAGAATAATTCCCCAAATATTAACCCCGGAGGCCGAAACCAACATCAGATCAATACCCAGGAAATCACTCTGCTTAGCCAACCTACAGCTAGTTTCTAAATTTCACATTCTTAGGGAAAGTTTCCCATTAATTTTATCAAAGATAAATTCTGTTAAATTTATTGTTTAATCTTCCTTTTGAATATCACTTCAAACTAGTCGGGATTAGCGAACCACACCGAAGTAATCATTTATTTTATTTCCCAATCCCAACCTATTCATCCCATGAAGTAAAACTGATAATACTTTATATCTAACACCACGGTGTTATCGGTAAATTCAATTACCATTTCACGTTCAAATCTAATTAAAGATTTAACTATCGTCTGGAGCAAAATTGGTGATACTCCATTCTCGATCATTTCAATCTAATTAAAGATTCATTAAAACTCCACTTAGTTTTAATCTATAACTAGGTTTAAGATTCCATGTCATTTAAAACACGATTCACGATAAACCCAAAATCACATCACATTTCAATCAGTCCGTAACCGTAATTACCAAGTGAGCAATTCCCTAAGTATTAACCCCGAAGGCCGAGACCAACATCAGATCAATACCCCAGAAACCATTCAACTTAACTAATCTCCAATTAGTTTCTGATTTTCTTAACTCTATGGGTCTAAGAACGGTATTATTGAAGATACTGTTCACGACAACCCAAAATCACATTCCATTAATTATCGGGTTAAAGAACAAGTGTTATTTAAAACACTGTTCACGATAAACCAAAAAATCAATACCAATTCTATTCCAGTTAAATATTATTTAATTGGTAAACTTCATTAAATCTAAATAAAAAGATTTAATCTTTTTTCTCAACTGGGCTTAAGATCAGTGTTAATGAAGACACCATTCACGACAAACCCAAATCACATTTGATATTAAATACAAGGCTCTGAATAGAAAATATATTGGCTTATATTCAATATCAACTTCTACGAGCAACAAATATCGTATTGGAAATAACGATATATATATATATATCTTTCAAATTTCCATAACAATATCTGTATCATCACGAAATCCAACATCGAGATATTCCAAAGGCAATTTCGATTCAAATCCATTCTAATTCAATTATTGGAAATTCTGGTTACTTTTAAAACCTTTTTCAAATCCAATTAATTTATTTCAAAAATAAATTGATTTTAATTCTAGTTCGAAACTAGTTCATTCGATAAAAATCTATTTTTATCTTTTCAAATATGGAGTTTTTCATCCCAATTCTTCCCAAATCATTTCTTATGATTTTACACAAATTATTACTATTTTTAATAATTTTATCAAGGCCCGTACAATCGATTTCCATCAATGGCCATCGAACTGCACTTACAGCGACCTTTTCCAAATTTGATTTGGACATAATTCCAAATCCAACCGTTAGATTTCTAATTTCTAATATTCCTTAGAAATTTCTTTTCAATACAAACCCAACGGTTCCGGTTTTAGGAGAATCCGACGGTCGGATCTCCCGCAATGTCTGTTTGAAGTCAATGGTCGAAATTCACGAACTACCGCAGCGCGGCGCGTTCTATTCAGGCCATTATATATTTATATATATATATATATATATATATATATATAATACATACTTCGTAGATTTTCTTTTAAAACGTATTCTATAAATCAATTTAAATTCGTTTTCAAAACGATTTCAACTTCTTATTCGATTTCAAATCAAAATTGAATTTTCCTTTATAGATTCCTTTTTACATTCATTTCTATTTGATTTCAATTCTATTCAATTCAATTTCAATTCGATTTGAATTCTATTCAATTCAATTTCAATTCGATTTGAATTCATATTCAATTCAATTTTAATTCGAATTCATTTTCTATTCAATTCAATTTTTATTTTCTAAAATATTCGATTATTGAAATCACTTTTCAATATTCATTTAAAAATGAATAAAATCGATATAAATATCGTTCACGTAAAAATGGCATCAATCTAATCAACATGGCTTCATATATTCTTATTTTCAAATATTCTATTTTAAATATTTCTTTTTCAAATATTTCTTTTCAAATATTTCTTTTCAAAAATGGAATGAGGCCCAATCAATTACCATATAATGTTAATTGTATGGATTTTCTACAACACATGTATAAAATAACACCGATAAATAATCAACCATCATCCAGAGTGCGTTCTACACTGTATAAGCATCAAATATAAATATTTAACGCTTGTAACAGCTTGTCAATCAATCGATCGACATACAAGTAATTATTGGGATTAGTGTATGTCATATATCACCCCAATACCCGTGTGGGGTTTTCAAACAATCAAACACAGATTTTATTTGTGTAGTTGGGCGATGTGTAAAATTTATCATCCCAATCAATATCAGTCAAATCAGCGTATATAAACAAATCGTCGATTTGTTTATAAATATTCTTTTCATATACACGTTAAAAATTATATTTTTAACTATAAAAATTTTTCCACTATAAAATATTTTATTTCAACTATATAAATATTTTATTTCATTTTCACATCTCATCACACAATCAACTACACATCACAATCAAACAAACAAGCATACAAGCCGTCCATGGTCTGTGGACGATGGGTGTCGGGTGCTACTAAACACCGTCTGCATCCTAGTATATATTTTAACTAGAAATAAATTTAAAAGTGAGGAGTTCTCACCGAGGGTTCCACTCCTTCATAAAAAATTTGAAATTTAGAACAGTCTGGATTTGCCCGTACTTCCAACGTAGTCTTCTCCACGCTGTTCATATTAAAATCACATTTTTAATATGATGTTCTATACATTAAAAATCATATTTTTAATATTCACATATAATAAAAATCACATTTTTATTTTACTGTTTCTGTTTTAAAAACAATGCAAATTTTATTTTAAAAGCAAAGATTTTTATTTTCAAAGCAAATATTTTTGTTTTCAAAACCCATGTTTATAAATTTTTAAAACCCGTGTATATACATTTCTCAAAACCCTTGTTTATATATTTTTAAAAACCCTTGTTTATATATTTTCAAAACCCTTGTTTATATATTTTTAAAGCAATTTTATTTATAAAGCAATATTATTCATAAAGCAATTTTATTCATAACTAAATCTGACATTTTTAACTAAATTAATTAATAACTAATCAATTCAGTAAATCAATTACCTGCCGTGCTTTTCTAGTTGATCAAAACCTAGGTTTTAATTTTGCAACCAATCCGAGGCGAACGGCAATGATCGAGTTGCTTCACGTTCTGCGGCTTCGAATGGGCTTTCTGGTGATATGCTCGACGGCGTGCTCGAGCTCCAGGTGGCAACATGATTTACGGCGAGGGCTTTGGGGTTAAATCGAACGGGGAAGTAGAAGAGGAGGGGATGCGAGGGGGGAACGGAGGCAGCGGACGTGGGCTGTGGTGGCGCGGCGTTCATCGACGGTGGTCGGATCGAGGGGGGGCGCCACTGATTTGAGCGGGATTTTTTTTTTCCTTTGTTGACCTTTTGAGGAGAAAAAGGGGCAAGGGGCTTTTATATAAAAATATATTTAATTATTTAATTCAAAGAAAAAGTAACTTTTTATTTCGAAACCCGAATCGAACCCAACGACGGTCGTCCCTAGCGTATTACCCCCATTACGAACACAATGGGATATGTATCGTAGGCCAATTCGCCCGTTACGTTCAGTTTTCGTCAAAATCAACATATAACTCTATATATTGAATTTGAACGCGCATTTCAATTTACCGGGGCTACATACTAACTCGAAAAATTCCCAAAAAATATTTTTTAGCTTTGTATTGACGATACGGTCCTACCAAAACTAATTTCATCAAATTCCGAGACCGTTTGAAAAATGGCCATTTTCCAGTCGATTAAAATCAATTGAAACTGGTCAAATGCATTTTACTTCGCCACGCTCACATATTGATTCAAAAAATTACGAAAATTGGAATCTTGCAATAACTTGACATTACGGATCCAACAAAAGTGGTTTCGTCGAAAACCGAGATCGTTTGCAAAATTTCTATTTTTAAAGGCCATAATTCCATAGCGACTATTCTGAAAATTTATTTGGACATAACTTTTGATTCCCAGTATGAAATTTTGATTTTTTGTATTCGTTGGAAAGATATTCTCAAATAGATTCTAATATTTTTGGTTTCGCTAAAATCCGGCTTATTTTGAATCCGGTACATTCAATTGAACTTTGAAATTGAATTATCGAACTACCGCGCCATTTTTAATTCCTTTTATATTTATAAAAAATATTTTTATTCCAACGACGATCTATATAAATATATACGTTCGAATTCTATTCAAAATAAATTTCTCGTCGTTTTTATTTAAAATAATTCATTTTAAATATTCAAAATTCGCTAAAATTGCCAAAATAAAAATTTTAAATTGGCCCAGATTTCCGGGTTATTACAACCTCCCCCTTCGACCTCGCGCAACCCGATCCCCGTATCGATCAACGGATTTTCTGAAAATTTGAAACCTAGTTTCGAACCATACAGCTGAGGTACGACCTATTTTAATTTCAACTATATTATAGCACTTTAAAGCGCTATGGTTTTTGATTTCATTGTAAAAATCATATCTTTTTCGTTTCTTGACGAAATTCAGTGAAACAAGAGATAATGGACTCGTGTGGACGTCTTCTACATTCTAGAAGAGCCCACATATTTTTCTGAGCCTTTTGTTATTTTTGGTGGAGTGGAACCCAATGTGAGATTTCTAAATTATAAACGATATGGAAAACGACGATGTATAAATTATATAGTCGATGCATGAGTTATATAAGCATCGTACACCTTTTGCATTAGCGTTGTATAAGTTGTATGTTCGATATATAAGTTATATATGCGTTACAAAAATTATATATGTGTTGAAATAGAAGTGAAATGCTTATATATATATATACGCCCCTCGTCCACAAACCATGGACGATATTTATTGCTTGTGATTAGTGCGAAAATTGGTTGATTACGAATGGTCGATTAGAATTGTTTGTGGTTGAAATTGATTGATTGTGGTTGAAAAATACCCATTTGTGGTTGAGAATTATTTGGTTGAAACCACATAGGATTAGTTTGTGGAAATGAAAAAATATACATGCCGCCTGCGTGCGAACTAGATGCATGAAATCCCCATTGTCAAAAGCCGCGAGGCTTTAAGGTAGAGCGAGGAGCCGTACTAGGGACGGCCCCGGTTTTAACTACCCTGCCGTTATGCTACCGAAATTTTCTGAAATATTCATGTGTTAGAATTATTTTCATTTGGTGAAATTATTTTCATATGTTGAAAATCGTCATGTGTCGAATAGAAATTCATTCGTTGAATAGAAATTCACGTGTTGAATGGTATTCGTGTTTGAAATAAATTGTTTTATAATAAAAATCATATTTTTATCATCAATATGAACTATATAAAATAGTCGTGTTTTGAAATAAATTGTTTTAACAATAAAAATCACATTTTTATCTTTTATATACGAATTATAGAAAACCTTCATGTGTTGAATAGAAATTCATTCGTTGAATAGAAATTCATGTGTTGAATGGTATTCGTATTTTAAATAAATTGTTTTAACAATAAAAATCACATTTTTATCTTTTATATACGAACTATAGAAACCGTTCATGTGTTGAATAGAAATCCATTCGTTGAATAGAAATTCATGTGTTGAATGGTATTCGTGTTTGAAATAAATTGTTTTATAATAAAAATCATTTTTTATCATCTATATGAACTATATAAAATAGTCGTGTTTTGAAATAAATTGTTTTACATTAAAAATCACATTTTTATCATATACATGAATTGTTAAAAAAAGTGAAGCGTTGAAATAAAAGTCGGTTGGATAAAAATATCATTTTTATCAAATATATGAAAAGAATATCGGTTTGAAATCAAAGAATCGATTATATGTATATAAATATAAATATAATTAAAATAAATCGAATAACGAAGCTGTAGTTCGTATTTTGAAACTGTGATTTCAAACGATTAGTGCGGGAGATCCAACCGTTGGATTTTCCTGAAACTGAAACCGTTGGGTTCGCTTGGGAAATATCTTTCCAACGACACCAACTTTGTAAAGATCCAACGGTTGGATTGTCTGGAATGTTTAATTCAAATCTAAAGAAAAACAGCACCAGAATCGATTATATTTATATATATAAATATAATTAAATTAAATCGAATAACGACGCTGCAGTTCGTATTTTGAAATCGAAACTTCAAACGATTGTACCGGGAGATCCGACCGTCGGATTTTCCCAAAACTGGAACCGTTGGATTCGTTTTGAAAAGATCTTTCTAATGATATAAATTTTGTGAAGATCCAACAGTTAGATTTTCAGATATGTGTAAATCAATTCTGAATAAAAACAGTGCCACGACCGCGTTATGGCCTGAAGCGTCGTTTGAATAAATTGGCTATTTTTAAATAAATAAAAATCGATAAATCGTTATAAAATATTATAAACGATATGGAATGTGAAATTTAGAAACTAACTGAAGGTTAGCTGAGTCGAGTGGTTTCCTGGGTTTTGATCTGATGTTGGTTTCGGCCTTCGGGGTTAATATTTAGGAAATCGTTCTCTTACTGATTTACGGTTAGTGACTGATGAATTGTAATGATGCGTATGTTGTGTTTTTGTAGCACTTGTTTATTATATACACGAGTTGCTCAGAAAGGTCGGGTTTATCCCATTCTGAATAACTGAATCAAAGATAAGAAATCGAAGATGAGGACGATGGTCGAAGACCGGAGATTTTCAGCTCAGTTGGATGGTAACTGATGTCCTGATTGGGAGGCATCCCGAAATATGGATAATGAGTGGTGTTCGTCCAGACGTACGTGGAGATCGATGGGTATGCGAGGTATATAGTGCTCCGGTTTCGTTTAGACCCAAAACGCACTTGCAAATGGACTGTATGTCTGACATGGGAATTCATTCTGTGTGATTGATAGCCATCAGTTGCGTGGTGTGAATTGCCGATGTGGAATGCTAAGATGCAGTGATCAAGGCTTCTGTTGAAAAGCAAAGTCTTGTGGTTGATGATCAAAGCACCGCCTGTGTGGCGTAGCTTTGTGTATAACGTGAATTCATGAGCCTCACACCCCTGTATGAACCAGAAACGGGAGAGGACCTCAGGGAGGGCATGTGTTTCCTTCTATCTAGAGGTGGTGTTGGTGCTTAAACTGGCTGACGTTTATATTATTTTCACCTATGTGGTTGTTGCTGTTGCGAGGCGCCTCGGTTATATCGGTTGATCCGGGACCGATGGAGTCATTCGTTGGCTCATTTACGCCCCAAAGGACGGGGAAACGTAGTGTTCAGGCATTTTAATCCACATCGGTGGACCGGCCCTGACGATCCAAGGGTCACTCGAGCTGATCCTGAGACATGGGCTAGATTGTCTTGAAGTCAGTAAGGACTATCTTTTGCCTTGGTTCATGATGGAAATCCAATTTCCAAATACGACATCGTGTGGTTTTGATTGTATACCTATATATGGCGACATAGTGGTATGGGGCATTAATGCCGTCTATGATTGATACTTATGATTTGAAATTGTTTTTGAAAAATATAAACACTAGTAATAATATCAAATGCTTGTGTTTTATTCGTATCAAGCATATTTTGGTCGCTATAAGGTAAAAACTCTATCCTCCGGTTTGCGTTGCATTGTGTGATGGGAACTGAGTCTTATAATGGCTTCATTTTTATAAAAAGCATTGCGATGTTTAAAAGAATTATTTGTTTTAAAGCACTGGCAATCCAATGGAGTAAACCCATTCCACGAAAAAGGCGTGGTCCTGTGATTAACCATATTTTAAATGTGTTGAGTAGATTTCTCATACCAGTCCCATGACTGACTCGTAGTTTGTTTCACTTGCAAACTCGGGTGCCCCTTTTTCTACACGGGCAGCCTTGTATTCAGGTTTTTGCTGGCTCTTTCTGGATAGCTGGAGCTGAAGATGGACTCTATCATTTATCTCTTTTTATGTTGTTCAGCTCCTATTGTACATATTATGTTTGTTTTCCGCTGTAGACATTTATGTATAGCTGAACTGTATTTGTACTAAGTATGATCCTGTATACTGTGTAACTCTGATGATTTCGTTTATCCAGTGTATTATTTGTTCATTATCTAGTGTATTTATTTTATTTTGTTCTGCTATTATCTGTTTATGTGTTATATTCCAAAGATTACCCTTTACACCGTCATACGGGGTTTTGGGATTGTCACAGATACGGTCCTAACAAAACTAATTATGTCGAATTTGAAGACCGTTTGAAAAATGGTCATTTTCTGGTCGATCCAAATTGACTAAAACTGTCAAAATACGTTTTCTTTTGCCACACTCACATATTGATCCCAAAATTATGAAAATTGGAATCCAGCAATAATTTGAAATTCCGGTTCCAACAAAAGTGGTTTCATCGAAAACGGAGGTCGTTTGCAAAATGGCTATTTTTAAGGCCTTTATATATATATATTGAAATATATATAAATTCCATAGCGACTTTTCTAAATTTTAAACTGGACGTAACTCTCAACCTATAAAACGAAATCTCGGTTTCTTACATCCGTTAGAAAGATGTCATCAAACAAATTCTAATATTTCTTGTTTCGTTCAATTGTGATTTATATTGAATTCTGTATATTCAATTGAAATTTGAAATCAAATTTTCAAACTACCGCGCCATTTCAGGCTCTTTTATAATTGAATAAAATTTATTCGTTCTAACTTCGTCGAAAATAAAAATTTTGTCGTTATTATTTAAAATAAATCATTTTAAATATTCAAAATTCATTCAAATATCCAAAATAAAAATTTTTAATTGGTTCTGATTTTCCGGGTCGTTACATGATAAAACTGAGGTGCTTGGACAAGTCCGTATGTTGAGGGTGAATAAACCAACGAGGTAAATCACTGTGGTATCATAAGGCACGAGGGGAGCGCACGTTCATCTGATTATTCTGTCGGCTCCGAAGGACTGGAAGGGGAAGCACGCTGCTTCCTGAGATACGTAAGGTGCTCCTGGTAGTCCTTTGTGCGGTGGCAGATGTTTAGGCTATGCTCGCAGAGGTTGGATCTACGTGATACTATCAGGTGGGTGGGACTTGACTGCAAAATTAACTTTGTAGTCAGAATGTTGTGACGTGGTGAGATTAGGGTGATTCGGCGATCGCCTCTACGAGAGGCGAGGTCAGGACCAACAAAGATAGCAGATCGTCGGGTACCCGCCATTGGCAGCCAGTGGGATGCGAAAAGACTAGAGCTAAACCCGATATACCATTCACTATCGAGGTACGGTGGTTGAGGGGAGACACCAATTGGATGTTTAGATTATTTGTTAGGGGCAAGTCGCTTAGCTCTTATAGTCTTTACTAGTTGAGGGAGGGGCCGAGGTGGAGCCATAGCCATCATGAAAAACACACCCGAGGGATATCTGTATATTCAAGGCTCTTAAAGGCGGGCCTGTACATGTATGGAAAAGCTCCCGACCGAGTTCCGTGTTTCATGTATAGCCCTGCCATGGAACTCGGTGCACATTATGTGCGGTTAAGGCATCAAATACGATTGACGATATGTAAGTGGGAAAGTCTAGATGCATGCATGTCTGCTCTGGGTGGTGTATCATAGACTTGAGGGAATTACTTTGGTATGGAATCTGATTCGATCAAAGGTGGAAATCCGTACACTTACATAGCACAGTAATGACAGATATATGCGGAACGTAACATTGTTATGTAGAAATCCGTATGTCACTCTGGTGTAGGATGAGGGACTGCGTTCATTTCTATGGCATTATGTTGGAGACCGTGCAAGTGGGGTACCATGGGGTGTACCTCAATATTGGGGCAACTACATAAATATTGTATTCGGTTAAACCACTTAGAAGTAAATGGGTACGACGTGTGTGTAAGCCTTGAGTGCTGTTAACCCAAGTAACCTAATAAATAAGAATATGTGATTGAATGGTATATGTAGGATTATCCAAAGTGTATAGTTTAAATCTAGTCACTAGAACTTGTGTTCTGACCCCCTCCTCATAACATACTCGCAGGTTAGATTTGTGGCAGAGACATAATAGCTTTGGATACTGGTTAGGCAGCATGATTAATACGGTAAGGCTATACTTTGATTATATAATATTTCATACATTCCGCTGTGAGATTTTTTCTAAGTTCTGACATATTTTATGTCTTTGTCTTTTCTGCAGGATACCAGAGCAAACCAACACGAGTTTTGATAGATTAGAATTTTGAAAAAAATTGATCTATCGAAATTCGGGTTGTTACATCTAGCAAGGTTTAGGATTCCTGTATAGATAGTGAGTGAACGTATTTGTATTTTTTAAAAGTATTATATATATATATATACCTAGATCCATAGAGGAACCTACTGAATAGAAGGATCCTGATATGTTAAGAATTAGGATGACTGTTTGTACACTAAAGGAACAAATATGGTAATTTGAGATCCATAGGAAATTTAAATAGTGTACAATACGCATCCTATGGAAGTAGGGCGAATCCCATATGACAATATTTGGGATAGTGGATTCAGTATTGAAACCTTATCAGGAAAGGTTAAATGGAATATATATATAAGAATATATACGAAAAATTAGAAAATTGTGACTTTGGGGCTCCATAAGACAGAAAGGAGATATTGGTTTTAAATGAACCACTAGAAATGGAAGGACTTTTCAAGTGATAAGATAACAAAAGTGAATATTTCATAAAATTGAGCAATTGGCCCGCCTTTCCCCGTTTTCTCAAAAAAAGGGGGGTCGACCCAGGTGTTTACCCATGGGGGTCGACACACCAGGCAAGGGGGTCGACACCCCAACGCTGTAGCGAAAAATAATAATTGGAACGAGGCCGAAGCTTCGTCCCCATTCCCATCCCCACCCAGCCACCGAAGCCCACCCATTTTCCCTCCTCCCCAAGCCCACCAGCACCTCAAATCTCCACCGACTCGTGCAATTTTGGTGCCAAATCGAAGCTCTTGACGCTCTCTACCCGGATCTACTAGTGTTTCTCTTCAATTTGAAGAAAAATAACCGCAATCTCCCCTCACCGCAACTTTTCCCCAATTAAACCCTTAAGAAATTGCTTGGTGAAACAATCAAAGTGACATAGTGAAACACCCCACCTCTGTTAAGGTCACTCACAAAGGGAATGACTTAACTTTGGTGGAGCATTTTAGGTAAAAGATGCATATAAATTACAAGGCAGACAAATAAAGCAGCGGATTTTTTTATAAACAATATGGTTTAGTCAAGCTTTTACAATAGTTATCTCAACCATACTTAAAAGTAATACATAGAACTTCTGTCTTGATCTAAAATCCTCCAAATATTAAAGAAGCATAAAAAAAACAATGATATTCCCCAATAAACCATGAACCAGCCATAGCAGTGGAAGAGAGAGTCCAAAGCAATACATCTACTATCTTCGAGCTTGGAAAGAAAACTGAGCTAAGTGGTAACATTTCCTCCCTGTGAACCTGGGGGGGGGGGGGGGACAAAAGAAAAGTGGCAAAACAAAACTAGGTCAGACATAAGTCTGGTAAGTTCAGTGACTTTCAGCATATAAACAGGCAAAAGCATCATGACGTGAATAAACTGAATATAAGACAATACCGTGATAACAGGGACAACATGATAACATAGGATAAGCATAAGGTATGTTAGGGCAAGATAAACTAAATGCGCTTCTGCTCTTTCTCTGCTTCGCTACTACATTGTTATTCTGATTTCTATATCTACTCTGCACCACCTAACAAGTGTCCAAACTAGTAATCTGTATAAAATGATAAATATGATAACGTGATCCCAATCCCCGCAATTGTGGTAGCCTTCAGGTGTACATCTATCATGAGGATTCCACCTCAATCTGCCTAATTGCCATGAACATGTTAGATGTACCCTTACTACCCTATCGATAGGCTCCCTACTTGTATTAATTTCTCGTGTCTGTGTCAATCCGCACTCTCTTACGGGTAGATACCCCTGTGTTGGTCTCACCATAAGGTGTATCAATGCTTATGATAGCAACAGGACACGATTCAAGATGCACAGTGTATAATTACTGGTACTCAGTGCCAGCTTTTTCCCACTTTGGAGTACGTGCACGCTCGTAAACCGTCGGGACCTACACTGACGTACCCCCTATCATTGTTTTGACCGCTTATAATCTGCCCAGTAATCGTACCCCACCTTGACGAGGTTTAGGGTAACATGATACATCTATGTGGGTTACTGCTGAAATGGGCCCCCGTCACTAGGGTTTCCTGCTGGCTAAGTTTGTGGGCCTATATATACAAATATTACCTACCTACACGAGATGTACTTAACCCTCCCACCGATTCTAGCATGTTTTCTTGATGGTTAAGTTTGTGGTCCTATAGGTACTAATATTACCCACCTACACGAGATTTACTTAACCCTCCCATCGATTCAAGCATGTTTATTTAACGGTTAAGTTTGTGGGGCTATATTTACTAATATTACCCACCAACCCGATATGTAGTTAATCCTCCTGCACATTATGTCATATTGGTTAAGTGTTGTCCTTCATGTTAACTTAACCCAGCCATTCATCGTGTTATGTTGGTTATGTGTTTCTTATTAACTTAACCCCATTCATTCATCAAGTTATATTGGTCAAGTTTTTCTTGTTGACTTAACCCATCCATTCATTGTGTCATGTTACTTTGGTTAAGTGTTGCCTTCTTGTGTTAACTTAACCCTACCACAAATCAAGTTATATTGGTTAAATGTTAACTTAACCCTTTCCATTTATCAAGCTATATCGGTTAAGTGTTTCCTATTAACTTAATCCTAGTCATCCATCTTGTTATGTTGGTTAAGTTTTTCTCATTACTTAACCCTAGTCATTCATGTTATATTGGTTAAGTGTTCCTATGAACTTAACCCTACTCATTCCTCTTGTTCATTAACATTAATTGATTTATTAATGCACCAACCTCTCACATTAGATATGTGTTGTTACGGTTATTGGATGTGCCAGGCAGTTCCGGGCAGTTTTACACCACAACTCAATCTAACCTTGGGTTTTTCTTAGGCATGATGCACTAATCTCTCACATTAGATAGGTGTTGTTGTCGTTACTGGATGTGTCGGGCGGTTCCGGGCAGTTTTACACCACAACTCAATCTAACCTCGGGTTAGGCACATTCGTCTTTTCACTAATATACATATTTACAGTTTATATGTAAATTATTTACAATTGTCGTCAATGCCACATTTTCCAAAAATGTCCACGTCTAGATTTATATGCTAGTTATCCCAACCAGTCATATTCCAATTCTCAAGTTATGCCCAGCAAAGATAATTGCAAGTTATGGCCCCCAAATTCAATTTCGAGTTAATACTCAAAATAGACTACACCTAATCTTCCTAAGTTTTCAATAATGGTCATGCCCAAATATCCCAATATATATTATGCTTGGCGTCTTAACCAATGATTATGCCCAATCTAGATTAATATTCCAATTTACAGTTTGCGCCAAATCTAAATTTAATATTTCCATTTACCCCAAGTTCGCAATAAAGACAATTATGCCCTAAATCATAAGTTACAAAATTATGTTCCACCATTACCAAATAGACTATTCCCCATTAACCCCGCATTCCAATCGCACGTATAATAAGTTTCAGTCTAGATTTGAGGTTAATCTAGCTTCATAAGATACAATGGACGAAAGAGGAACATAAACGAGAGTAGGCATAAAACAGGTATTAAAATGGTAGATCTGTCAAATATTTTGGATCTAAGAGGATTACAAATCTGTTAGAGTTGGGGTATAACAAAGATAGATTTGATACAAACTGACAGAAATAACCTCATAGACATATAGATCTGACATAAATAACATCATGAACCTAAAAGGATTATATATGAGATGTCCAACAAAGATAGGCTTGATTGAATAATAACTTCCTAGGCATGTAAATCATTAATTCAATAGAAAGATAGGAATTGATCTAAAAGGTTTGTCTTATCATCAAGCATGGACTTAGATCCATTTCATTATATGCCAAAATCACCATTAGGTGTTTAAATCTAAAAATATCTTGAACTTACATGTTTAAAATTCAATTTATGCCCCCAAATCCCTAGTTATATGTCCAATATACTTTATGCCTCAAATCTCAAGTCATATGTCCAATACTTTATGCCTCAAATCTCAAGTCATATGTCCAATACTTTATGCCTCAAATCTCAAATTATATGTCCAATATACTTTATGCCTCAAATCTTAAGTCATATTTCCAATATTTTATGCCTCAAATCTCAAGTCATATGTTCGATACACTTTATGTTTTGAATACAACATGTGTTATGTCCTCAAATCAGTTACAACTCAATTATGCCCAATTATATACAATTTAATACTTTTCCCAATTTTTGGCGCTAGTCATGTCCAAATCATATATTATGCCCAAATTTATTTCCGGCGTACGTTCATCTCTTATGAGATTTGGCTCAGGCTCGCACTAGCTTGGCTACAAAACAAAAAAGGGAAGAAGGAAAGAAGAGACAAAAATGGACATAATACTATCAGTGAGATAGATCCAAAGGATATAGAAAGACAGATAGAAATAGCCATAATCTCAGATCCAGTTTTATTACAATGTCAGAATCACAATTAACTTTTATTTCTGAAGGTAACGTGAACTTACAAGTTACAGAACGATCTTGAATTCTGGGATCTGTATTCTGAAACTGAATAGCACTCCCTTGAAGTAGACTATTTGTTCTTCTAATTTAGATTTGATTCTTAGAAATAGTTGTTGAAGTCATTGAATTAGCCTTTGAATTTCTACTTGAATTCTAAACTTGATTTCTACGAAGAGCTTGAGCAGCATAACCCCGTCTTTGATTTATTTGGATATGAATTAGGGTAGAGTATAGGCAAAATAAAGTTGTGTAGAGAAAACTGTAGCCTTAAGGGTGTTTATGTAGCATAGGGATCAATGAATCTGGTCAGAACGGGCGTCCAAATGCAGAAAAATGAATCTGTCCTCGGATCTGGAAATAGGGGGAGGTCGACCCCCAGGTCGCCCCCTGGTAGACCCCCAGGTCGCCCCCTGGTCAACCTGTGTGACCGAGGTCGACCCCCTGATTGACCTGGGTCCTGGGCGGGAAATTTCCCGCCCAGCCCGGGTGTGTGATTTGAATTTCGAAACTTTAAATTTTGATTTTGGGCTGGTTTTTATTTTAAATTTCTGAAACTTCTAAGTGCCATAACTTCTTCATACGAAGTTCGATTTACGAAAACTTGGACTTTATTCCAAGCAGAATTTCGAGATGAATGCAATGGCGTAACCCATTTCGCTTAATTCTTCTCTTAAAAATTAAGTATACTTTAATGTGTCGCTTTATTGCTCACAGAAAATACGGGGTGTCATATTCTCCCCTCCTTAAAGGATTTCGTCCCCGAAATCTTCAAGTTAAGAAGAATGTATATCCTAACATCCAACATCCATCTACTCAACCATTAAATCACAAGCATCCATTGTCCTTAAAAAGATTTCTAAGGCTTTCATGATTATATGCATTGTGTGTGTACATGTCCTTATCTAATGCAAAATCAGGCGGTCTACTGATTCAGTTGACCTCCTTAATGCGGATTATGTTAGTTCCATGAGTCCATCATGTATGCAATTATTCCTAATCGTACTTTATAACTTCTACATGAGTGCACAGTCATTCATACAAATGCAACATCCATATGATAACACATCAAGTTTCAATCCATATATATAAAAGTTCATTCATGCATATGCAATATGAAAGTGACTGAGCCGATCTAGTGCCTAATGTGTGTATATGCATCCACGAGCAACCACTAGCAAACACTTGCAACCACTAGCAACCACCAAACATAACATGTCTCAAACACATGTTTACATCCATTGGCTTCTACCTAATGATCGAGGATAGGACCGAGAGGATATACTTAAAAGATAAAGACTAGCATGCAAATAAACATTACAGAGAAAGTGGAATCAAGGATATACCCTCAAAAAAGGTATGATGCGCGTATCTAGTCTTCAGTCTTCTAAGTTGCATCTTATTAAGCTTTACTCCGCTGTACCTTAACTAATTTAACTTCACGATTGCGAAGCTTCTTGACCTCCATTTCCAAAACCCACTAGTAAAGATAGGACCTTGATCACTTACTATGCTGGAGGGTATCCAATGTAGTCGAACTATCATTCCAAGATAAACAGATGTTAACCATGATAACAAGTGTATATACTATGATGATTAGAGGTCTCTCTTCTACTTAGCCTATCCATCATGTCACAATTCTGAGGGTCTAAAGCTAAAGGTTGCTATGTACTCCTAAGGTCAGTCTTACTTAGGGCGCCTGCCACAACCATTTATTTCTCACGCAAACCATCCTAGTCGAACTCGACATCCCTCAAGTACAAGCCCCAAAGGCCTAAAACAATATCAAACAAGCACCCAAGGAATACCTCCTCCGAATTTGGATGATTTATGTGAGACGATACTAGCAAAACAACCAAACAATTGAGCACTTAACCGATTCTGGCTATCCCCGCCAATCTTGCTCCAAAACTATCGTTGATCGCCTAACTGGCTTTGCATTGTCGACTAGATATATGTGGAAGTCTATCTCGTGTTTTAGGAGGCAAACCCCTAACCTAATCAAAAACATCTGCGTGTTGATGGACTACTCTAACGGATCGCAAATCGTCGATAGATGCATCAAATGATTCTACGTAGCCAAGACAAACTGATCCCTTAGGATCGCATGAAATCTCGAGGTTATTCCCTAGGCAAGTCAAAAGTCTAACTACCCTCCTTTCACAATTACTAGCTAACCAATCCATGCCTAGAATAAACCCATAGCCCATGAAACCCGGAAACATAAGCATTACACTTAGACTCAATACTTAATATAGCTATTCTCAAATCCTTACAAATCAAAGATAAATGAGCCGAACCACCAATTGGATTTTGAGACAATAATGGGATCTTTTACTATACAAGCACTAAGGTGCAGAGACTCAACTATGGAAGAAAATATAAATGAATGTGAAGAGATAAAATCAAAAGAGTACTAACAGGATGATCAAGAAGAAAAACTAAACTTTTTCAACAGAAACTCTACTGCCTCTCTCTTAGTTACGCTGGCAGTGAGCATGCACTCCTCCTGAAAATCCTGTCCTTTGTTCTTGCCCTTGTCCTTAATTATATGACCTGCTATACCATAACAACGACACTTCCTCTTGTCTTAGATTTTTCTATTCTTTCCTCCTTTGTGAACCAAGCCCATATCCATGAGTTCCTCATCCTTGGGTTGTGCTCCTTAGAAAAACCCCCTCAGTCTCATCTTTACTATCCTTGTGTAACACGTTGACAAGTCTCTCGAAAGTTGCCTCCATCGCATGGAAAATCCTACAAAGCTCGAAAGAAAATTAGCCGCAAGTGAAACTACAACGGCTATAGATGGAAGTTGGGCTTTTCTTCGCCCTTTGACAAGTGTCGTAGTCTCATTAAGCCTACGGAACCATGCCGCGATGAGGTTACCTCCCGGAAAGCCAGGAGCCCCAGAGCCTTAGGAAAGAAGGAAACAAGGATTCAAACAGAGGATCGAAAAGATAGTGCTTATGGCTTTGGGGAATATGCCTTTAAAAAAAACTTTTCTTTTGAAAATGCTTCTTTTAAAATCGTTTTGAAAATAATTTTTCAAATCTTTTATCTGATCCGGTAACCTTCAGCTCTGATACCAAGTGAAACACCCCACCTTCGTTAAGGTCACTCACAAAGGGAATGCCTTAACTTTGGTGGAGCATTTTAGGTAATAGATGCAGATAAAATAAAAGACAGACAAATAAAGCAGCGGAAAATAAAGTCATTTTATAAACAATATGGTTTAGTCAAGCTTTTACAACAGTTATCTCAATCATACTAAAAAGTAATACAAAGAACTTCTGTCTTGATCTAAAAACCTCCAAATATAAAATAAGCATAAAAACAACAATGATATTCTCCAATAAAGCATGAACCAGCCATAGCAGTGGAAGAGAGAGTCCAAAGCAATACATCGACTACCTTCGATCTTGGAAAGAAAACCGAACTAAGTGGTAACATTTCCTCCCTGAGAACATGGGGGGGAGGGGACGGAAGAAAAGAGAAGAAACAAAACTAGGTCAGACATAAGTCTGGTAAGTTCAGTGACTTTCAGCATATAAACAGGCAAAAGCATTATGACATGAATAAACTGAATATAATACAGTACCGTGATAACAGGGACAACATGATAACATAGGATAAGCATAAGGTATGATAGGGTAAGGTAAACTGAATGCGCTTTTACTCTTTCTCTGCTTCGCTACTACTTTGTTATTCTAATTTCTATATCTATCTCTGCACCACCTAACTAGTGTCCCAACTAATAATCTGTATAAAATGATAATATGATAACATGATCCCAATCCCTGCAATTGTGGTAGCCTTCAGGTGTACATCTATCGTGAGGATTCCACCTCAATCTACCTAATTGCCATGAACATGTTAGATGTACCCTTACTACCCTATCGATCGGGTCCCTACTTGTATTAATTTCTCTTGTGTCTGTCTCAATCGACCCTCTCTTGCATGTAGATACCCTGTGCTAGTCCCATCATAAGGCGTATCAATCCTTATGATAGCAACCCGACACGATTCAAGATGCACAGTGTATAACTACTGGTACTCAATGCCTGCTTTTTCCCACTTTGGAGTACGTACACGTCCATAAACCATCGGAACCTACACTGACGTACCCCCCGCCGCTATTTTGACCGCTTATAATCAGCCCAGTAATCGTGCCCCACCCTGCCTGGTTTTAGGGTATCATGATACATCTATGTGGGTTACTGCTGAAATGGGTCCCCGTTACTAGGGTTTCCTGCTGGTTAAGTTTGTGGGACTATATATACAAATATTACCCACCTTCACGAGATGTACTTACCCCTTCCACCGATTCTATCATGTTTCCTTAATGATTAAGTTTGTGGGCCTATATGTACTAATATTACCCAGCTACAGGAGATGTACTTAACCCTCCCATCGATTCAAGCAAGTTTATTTAACGGTTAAGTTTGTGGGCCTATATTTACTAATATTACCCACCAACCCGATATGTACTTAACCCTCCCACGCATTATGTCATATTGGTTAAGTGTTGTCCATTCATGTTAACTTAACCCGCCCATTCATCATGTCATGTTGGTTAAGTGTTTCTTATTAACTTAACCCCATTCGTTCATCAAGTTATATTGGTCAAGTGTTTCTTGTTGACTTAACCCACCCATTCATCATGTCATGTTACTTTGGTTAAGTGTTGCCTTCTTGTGTTAACTTAACCCTACCATAAATCAAGTTATATTGGTTAAGTGTTAACTTAACCCTTTCCATTTATCATGCTATATCGGTTAAGTGTTTCTTATTAACTTAACCCTAGTCATCCATCTTGTTATATTGGTTAAGTGTTTCTCATTACTTAACCCTAGACATTCATGTTATATTGATTAAGTGTTCCTACGAACTTAACCCTACTCATGCCTCTTGTTCATTAGCATATAATTGATTTATTAATGCACCAACCTCTAGCATTAGATATGTGTTATTGCGGTTACTGGATGTGCCAGGCGGTTCCGGGCAGTTTTACACCATAACTCAATCTAACCATGGGTTTTTCTTGGGCATGGTGTACTAACCTCTCACATTAGATGGGTGTTGTTGTGGTTACTGGATGTGTCAGGCGGTTCCGGGCAGTTTTACACCACATCTTAATCTAACCTCGGGTTAGGCACATTCGTCTTTTCACTAATTTACATATTTAGAGTTTGTATGTAAATTATTTACAATTATCGTCAATGCCACATTTTCCATAAATGTCCAAGTCTAGATTTATATGCTAATTATCCCAACCAGTCATATTCCAATTCTCAAGTTATGCCCAACAAAGCTAATTGCAAGTTATGGCCCCCAAATTCAATTTCGAGTTATTGCTCAAAATAGACTACACCTAATCTTCCCAAATTTTCAATAATGGTCATGCCCCAATATCCCAAAATACATTATGCTTGGCGTCTTAACCAATGGTTATGCCCTATCTAGATTAATATTCCAATTTATAGTTTGCGCCAAATCTAGATTTAATATTTCCATTTATCCCAAGTTCGCAACAAAAACAATTATGCCCCAAATCATAAGTTACAAAATTATGTTCCGCCATTACCAAATAGACTACTCCCCATTACCCCCACATTCCAATCACACGTACAATAAGTTTCTGTCTAGATTCGAGGTTAATCTAGCTTCATAAGATAATGTGGACGAAAGAGGAACATAAACGAGAGTAGGCATAAAACATGTATTAAAATGGTAGATCTGTCAAATATTTTGGACCTAAGAGGATTACAGATCTGTTAGAGTTGGGGTATAACAAAGATAGATCTGAGATAAACTGACAGAAATAACCTCATAGACATATAGATCTGATATAAATAACATCATGAACCTAAAAGGATTATATATCAGATGTCCAACAAAGACAGGCATGATTGAATAATAACTTCCTAGGCACGTAAATCATTGATTCAATAGAAATATAGGAATTAAACTAAAAGATTTGTCTTATCATCAAGCATGGACTTAGATCCGTTTCATTATATGCCAAAATCACTACTAGGTGTTTAAATCTGAAAATAACTTGAACTTACATGTTTACAGTTCAATTTATGCCCCAAATCCCAAGTTATATGTCCAATATACTTTATGCCTCAAATCCCGAGTCATGTGTCCAATACTTTATGCCTCAAATCTCAAGTCATATGTCCAATACTTTATGCCTCAAATCTCAAGTTATATGTCCAATATATTGTATGCCTCAAATCGCAAGTCATATGTCCAATACTTTATGCCTCAAATCTCAAGTCATATGTTCGATACACTTTATGTTTTGAATACATGTGTTATGTCCTCAAATCAGTTACAACTCAATTATGCCCAATTATACACAATTTAATACTTTTCCCAATTTTTGGCACTAGTCATGTCCAAATCATATATTATGCCCAATTTTATTTCCATTGTACGTTCATCTCCTACGAGATTTGGCTCAGGCTCGCAGTAGCTTGGCTATAAAACAAAAAAGGGAAGAAGAGACAAAGAATGGACATAATATTATCAATGAGATAGATCCAAAGGATATAGAAAGACAGAGAAATAGGCATAATCTCAGATCTAGTTTTATTACAATGTTAGAATCACAATTAACTTTTATTTCTAAAAGTGACGTGAACTTACAAATTACAGAACGGTCTTGAATTCTTGGATCTGTATTCTGAAAATGAATAGCTCTCCCTTGAAGTAGACTATTTTTTCTTCTAATTTAGATTTGATTTGATTCTTACAAATAGTTGTTGAAGTCGTTGAATTAGCCTTTGAATTTCTACTTGAATTCTAAACTTGATTTCTATGAAGAGCTTGAGCAGCATAACCCCGCCTTTGATTTTATTTTATATGAATTAGGGTAGAGTATAGGCAAAATGATGTTGTGTAGAGAAAATTGTAGCCTTAGAGGTGTTTATATAGCATAGGGATCAACGAATCTAGTCTGAACGGGCGTCCAAATGCAGAAAAATGAATCCGTCCTTGGATTTGGAAATATGGGGAGGTCGACCCCCTGGTCGACCTGTGTGACCCAGGTCGACCTGGGTCCTGGGCGGGAAATTTCCCGCCCAGCTCGGGTGTGTGATTTGAATTTAGAAACTTTAAATTTTGATTTCGGGCTGGTTTTTATTTTAAATTCCTGAAACTTCTAAGTGCCATAACTTCTTCATACGAAGTCTGATTTACAAAAACTTGGACTCTATTCCAAGCAGAATTTCGAGACGAATGCAATGGCGTAACCCGTTTCCCTTAATTCTTCACTTAAAAATTAAGTATACTTTAATTTGTTACTTTATTGCTCATAGAAAATACGGGGTGTTACACATAGTGGAGGCATATGCATAACCGTAGGGCACAGTATTCTACTTAGGAGACCAGGTAAGTTTGGAGACTTTGTGGGCACCGATTTGGGGGCATTATTCAATAAAGTGGGGTTGGACGACATTTTGGACCACAACATTGTTGAGAAAAGGGGTTTTTCAAGGTTAGTACATCTTTTTGATGCCAATTTGGTCATTAGTAAAGAGCATGATATGATGGTTTTTGAGTATGAGGTAAAAGGAGTGCAAATTCGATTTACTCAGGCCTAGTTTGGGGCCATGCTTGGTTTAAGGGGATGGGGCTTAAATTTAGAGGACGTGGAAATGTCAAATCTAGCAGTCTTGCGTAGGATTTTTATAGATGAGATCAAAAACATTGGAATATGACACATCTATGCCCTTTAGCCAGAGTAGTCATACGTATACTGCAATATAATTTGGTTGCCAAGACAGGTTGTTTTGATAAGATTTCTCCCACGATTAAGCTCGCTACCTATGCAATTTTTGTTGGACTTGAAATAAATTAGGCCCACTTGATTTTACAGTATTATAACTCTTTTAGGGAGATGAGACAGACTAATATTCCTTATGGACATCTTTGGACCATAGTTTTTATATAGTCACAGGTTCCCTTGGCAAGGGAAAGTCATACATCACATCCCGGACATGTTATAGGCCTAGGCATGTTGACTACGATGCAGATTGAGTTTCATGAGTTGAAAGCAATACGCCCACAACCAATGGAGCATGACCAAGGGGAAGGAGTAGGTAGGGGAGATAGAGAGGAAGAGCCCCCAGAGGATGTTGGGGCAGATGATGATCAGCTGAACGAGGGGGATTAACAGAACCTAGGAGTACAGCCCTATTGGTATCAGCCCATGCCATAGATAGATCCTCAACATTCACCAGCATAAGAGCCGCAGCAGTATCAGTACTTTTATCCCTCAGAGGACTACCAGTATACGGATATGGAGCAGTAGTGGGGAGGTGTCGGATCCTCCCAGACCTCTGGGTGGGACACATGGTCATCCAGAGAGCACGGGGACCTGAGGGATGAGGTTAGAACCATCTCAGACAGATAGGATCAGCTAGCTAGGGAGAATTAAGGTATCTTGCGGGGGCAGCAAGAGATGATTCGAGCACAGATAAAGGCTTCCCAAACACAACAGCAGAGCTTAAAGGAGATCTACGCCGCACAATAGCGATTTGATCAGATGCAGGCCGATATGCGGGACATGCAGTTAGAGGTTAGAGATGGGAATAGATGGCAGGAGGAGCATCTTGGTAGAGTGGAGGATACTTTGGGCGGACATGATTCTTTCATTCGTGGTCTCTTTGTGCAGGGACCCAGGCCTCCATTCTAGTGGTGATCTTCTAGACCGCATGTGCCAGATCTTGACTATCTTAGTTTTACCTTATTGTAGTAGAATCTGTGTTTGAGATCTACTTTATGTTAGTACGGCTTGTGTTTTACTTTGATGTAGAAAACATATGCTTTAGATTTGCTTTGGTTTAGCAGCGTGTTAGTTTATTATGTGTAGAACTCTATTATCTAGTAAGAAAACTTCTACTGTACCAAATTGTCTCGTAATAATAAAAAGAAAATCAGTAACAAAGAAAATTTTCTTATGTTGGTTGTGCTTGGATAGGAAAATAGGGAATCTTTAAAATCCAAGTACGGTTAAAAGAAGTATATAAAAGAAAAACGGAAGATGTGAAAATTTACGTTTTCCACATTTTTATAACATAAGAAATTGAATTTAGAAAATTAGAATTTTTTTTTGTTGAAATTTGAAAAATAATGTTGGTTGGTAGGATTTTGGATGCAACAATTGGATGAACTACGCTCTTACTTAATAAGAGTATGGGGAAAAATTTGGATGAAAAAGCACTTTTGACATTCAAATTATTGCGTCATGTAAAACTGCCAGTATATTAAGGATGTGAGAATCAGATTTTAAGGATTTTTTAAAAAATTTGCATAAATGTAGGAAGTACCGCTTAGGCATACATGCATTATTATGTCGTATTTCACTTTGCACAAGTACACAATGTTTGCAAAAATTGGATGCACACATGATGGATGTATATTATGCGAGAGGTTAATTGATCTTTACCCTTATCAAATTTCGGGGACAAAAAATTTACTAAGGGTGGGAGAATGTAACACCCCACATTTTTAACTCAAGATAATAAAATGAGAGTAACTTAATTTAATATTCATAATTAAGTAAAACGGATGGTACCATTGCATTTGTCCCAGAATTTTAGTTCAAATGGACCCCAAGTTTGCGTAAAACGGAAAACGTATGAAGAAATTATGAGCATTAGAATTATATATATAAGACTCATATAAATATATTAAATAAATTTACCCAGAAACTCAAATTAAGAAGCGGGAAAGTGAGAAGGTAAGGGTACCGTTGGGGGTCGACCGACCCAAAGGGGGGTCGACCCTAATGTAGATCTGAGCAGATTCTTCTACCTGAACATGGACTGTTTTCTAGTCTAAATTCGTTGTTGAACACCTATAAATAAGCCTGTAGAGCCTACCATAAATCTCATATTTCTGAGACAACGCAAAAGCCCTACCATTCTTCTTCCTCCTCAAATCTTTTCGGAAAATTAAGATTATTGGTTTAGGAAAAATTTTGAATCCAGATCTGAAGGAAAGGAACGTATGTTTGTAAATGGGTGTTCAGATCTTTATTGAAGTGAGGTAATTTCCTAGATTTGGTATATTTCAATACTCCTCTCTTTCTTCCCTCTTTCTTTTAGTAAAAATTATGAATCCATGGCTGTTAGGTTCTGAATCCAAACAGGGGAAGACCATCGAATGCTAGATCTGGACCAGATCCAGGATTTGGAAAGAAAATAATGTGAGTGGATTTAAGTTATATCATTTCTGATAATGATATATTATCGTTTAGCATTCCCTGTTATTATACGATGTGAATTTGCTAGAATAATTAAAAAGCATTGAAATGTTATATATGACATGTTGAAATATGATATGTTGAAATGTTTAAACATATTAAAAAGATTAAAGTGACGAATATGACATGCTTGAATATTAATATGTTGGGAAAATTCATATGTTGAAATATAAGCTTGTCAAAATATGTGTAGCGATTACTGTTGTTTCAATTCCATGTTAACTTGTGGCATTTATGTACCTGGACCATTAACGGTAGAAATTGAGAAAATCACATGTTAGTTTATTTTATTTGAACAATTACATGATAAACGATTACATGTTAGAATAGAATTTATTGTATATTAGAAAGAACATGCGACATAAATTGTCCTTAATATGATGACATGTAAAATATATGAAATTTACAGTAAATAGGAAACTGTAACGGCACTTAAACATGAGGTTAGATTACACTTGTGGTAGAAGTATGCCCGGAACTTTCCGGCATATCCAACATCCACAAGTGGTAAATCTAATGTGAGGGTTTTGAGTACATGAATAAAACACGTAGTGTTGCTAAGACACGAGGTTAAGTCAACTTATGGTAGAAGTCTACCCGAAGCCGCCCAGCAAATCCAGCATCCACAAATGTAGGCTTAATGTGAGAGGTCTAGTGCATAAATACAGACATATATATATTTATATATATTTGAATATACGTAAATAGCAGGACTGATATACAACATTAATTATAATTAATGAAATTAAATGGAATTGAATGAAAGATACAACAATAAAAGGATTGGAATAAACATGGAATGATAATATCCTATTATAAATAAATTACATTAATGAGAGTGTTATATAGTAGGTAGGCTTATTCTAGGGGCAAGTGGAAATTATAACTTAGGTTATAATAAATGAAAAAGGAATGGAATAACTTATGTACGGAAATAAGTTGTACTTAATTGTAAATTAAGAACAAGAATCTGAGATCTACAGATGAGGACAACATAAGTTATATTTATGGGAAGAGAAACTTGTTAGTGACCTTAGTTAAGAAAACTAAGTTAATAAGTAAACAACGATAATTTATGGTGGTAGTATGAGATGGAATTATGATTAAATAAGAGAGAATGAGGAAAACTTATGAAATAAATTATATTTAATCATAAGTAATGACTGACATGTTAAGCAGAAAACGTGTGAATTGGGAAATACTTAATTACACATTAAGTAGAAAATGTTATGGTAACTTTGGAATTAAACAAGAATACAAAGGGATTGTGGATTACAAACCTTGGGCCATAATCTAGGAAATAACATGTTATGGGCTTATTAATAAACGTAAATGGGTTAAGTTATATGACTGAAATTAATAAGCAAGAGAAACCTAGTCACTTGAATAAGAAGACAATATGAATGGGAATAACCAAGTTAAATGTAAATATGGTGAAGTAAAGAAAGCACATAAAAGAATGTTTAGACATAGGGTCTAATAACACATTAAAATTGAGGCGCTTGGACCAGTCCGTACTTGAAGGTGAATAACTCAACATGATAGATCACTGTGGTGTCATAAGGCACGAGGGGAGAGCACATTCATCTGATTATTTTGTCGGCTCTGAAGGAATGGAAGGGTAAGCACGGGGCTTCCTAAGATACGTAAGGTGCTCCTGGTAGTCCTGTATGCGGTGAAAAATGTTTAGGCTGTGCTTGCATAGGTTTGGTTTGCGTGTTACTATCAGGTGGGTTGGCCTTGACTGCTAAAGTAGCTTTTCAATCAGAATGCTGTGACGTGGTGACACTTGGGTGATTTGGCGATCATCTCAATGGGAGGTGAGGTTAGGACCAACAAAGATTGTAGATCACCGGTTACCCGTCATCGGTAGCCAGTGGGATGCGAAAAGACTAGAGCTAAACCTGATAGACCATTCACCTTTCACTATCGAGGTACGGTGGTTGAGGAGAGATGCCAACTGGATGTTTAGATTGTTTGTTAGGGGCAAGTCGCTTAGCTTTTGTAGTCTTTACTAGTTGAGGGAGGGGCCGAGGTGGGGCCATAGCCACCATGAAAAATAGACCTAAGGGATATCTGTATATTCGAGGCTCTTAAAGGCGGGCCTGTACAGGTACGGAACTCGGTGCACATTATGTGCGGTTAAGGCATCGAATACGATTGACGGTACATACGTGGGAAAGTCTAGATACATGCATGTCTGCTCCGGTTGGTGTATCGTAGACTTGAGGGCATTACTTTGGTATAAAATCTGATTCGATCGAAGGTAGCAGTCCGTATGCTTACGTAGCATAGTAATGACATATATTTGCGGAACATAACATTGTTATGAAGGGATCTGTATGTCACTCCGTTGTAGGATAAGATATTGCGTTCATTTCTATGGCATTACGGTGGAGACTATGCGAGTGGGGTACCATGGGGTGTACCTCAATATTGGGGGTAGCTACATATATACTATATTATGTTAAACCACTAGGAAGTAAATGGGTACGACGCATGTGTAAGCCTTGAGTGTTGTTAACCCAAGTAACCCAATAAATAAGAAAATGTGATTGAACGGTATATGTAGGATTATCTAAAGTGTATAGTTTAAATCCAGTCATTAGAACTTGTGTTCTGACCCCCTCCTCATAACAAACTCGCATGTTAGAACTGTGGCAGAGACATAATAGCTTTGGATACTGGTTAGGCAGTATAATTAATACAGTAAGGCTATATTTTGATTATATTATATTTTATCCATTCCGCTATGAGATATTTTCTGAGTTCTGACATATTTTATGTCTCTATCTTTTCTGCAGGATACTAGAGCAAACCAACATGAGTTTCAATAGATTAGAGTTTTGAAAAAAATTCGATCTGTTGAAATTCAGGTTGTTACAATAACATCCTTATAAAATGAAATATTTACGATCTCAAAGGTTCATTTGCTAAACTTACCCATTTTGTAAATTCCATTTTCTTGTAACCGTCCCCTATGGATTTTCTCATGCCTTGTTAGTTCTTCGAACCAAAAACTTCATTATAATTTTTCTAGAATGTGTTTTATGTCCTCCAAACACTTTCTAAATATTCAAATAAAAGGCAGAGTTTCATACCTCTTGGTAATATTTAGTCATGTAACCATCTCCATGAAAGTTTTAATTTTTTATTACCCTTGATTTAGATATAAATTTTGGACAACTTTCAAGATAATATATTAGTAAGTATATTGCACATGCAGTGGTAGCCAAACACTTCATCCTGGGCCTAAAGGATTTTTTTGTAAAATCAAATAGCAGAAATGTCTTAATACTGACAAAAGACTTAAATTCTTTCACCACAGACCAAGTAGGATACCAACACCAGTATGGACCAAGACTTGCAATACTAGAATTGCCTGTTTTAAAAAAAAATTCAATGCTTAACCTTAAAACTATCACATAATATTTTCAATACATAAATACATGCTATGTCGGTTGTCGTACATGGTTTGTTTGGAGCCATTTTTATGGTTGTTCTAGAACTTTGAAGAATAGCACTTAAAGAATGATGAATCAGAAGAGCTTCGAAACAGGTTTGTTGGACGCTTTTTTAATTCATCATTCAAGTACTCTTCTTCAAACTTCCAGTGCAACCATGCATGGTTTCTTCCCAAAACTGTACAATGGTATGCATATCATAGAAACCTGAAATGAATTTAAAAGGATTACATGACAGTCTTAGATAAGCATTCAATACCGACACTTTCGTTAAAGTTTCGTGGATCCCTTCATCCACGATTGTATTGTGCTTTGCAGACTCATTTGTTATTACATTAATGATCATTTCATCATTACTTCCGACCACACTCTTGCTTTGTTGAGACATAAATCCCTAATTCAAAATTGTTTAAGGTGCTCGATGTTAGAAAAATATCAGCATCTCATGGGTCGCTTCTTTCGCAGTACTTTATAAAAATTGAAACTATTTTTTAATTTGTAGGTTGAGCACAATTTTACATAAGTTTGCAATTAATAAATTTTGTTAGAATGAACGCAAATAAATGTATATCGAATATATATGAAATGAGAAACCATTTTAAGCTCCAATTAACTATTTTTAGGATTCATTTAACTATTTTTATTTGAAGCTACATTTGAGCGTTATTTAACTATTTTTATTTGGAAAAAATCAATCAATGCAATGGTTGCGAAATGTTAAGCAATGAACTTAAAATGATTATATGTCACATCTCAATCTTTGGTAATCATTTTACTTTAAAATAATAATTTTAATTTAAAGAATACTTTTCAAACTCTTATCATATCAGAATGTATTTATCCTTTAAGTGCATAATAACAAAAGTAACATGCTTAAGTTTGAACCATGCATATACACTTTTAACTTATTCCTAAACATTGTATCGTTTTTTCAAACATAATTAAAAATAATGCTTACTTTTATTTTATTTATATCCAAATTAATATCTTTAATTTAAGATATAATAGAAGCTTCAGTGTATAAACAAACAAAGGAAAAAATAGGTATTTTTTTTAAATAATGTTAATTCAGTACTACAATTGGTAAATTAATTTTAAAAAATTATAAAATGTGATTTTTGTTTTCTTTTTAATGCTCAGCAAGAGGTACATTTTATATTAACCACAATTTAAGCAATCGCCAGCGTAAATTGTGTTAACATTATGTGTCTTAATAAGAAGCAGTAATATTAATGAAGAAAATTCATAATAGTCGTTTGAAAATAAATAGATGCTTGAAGGACAAGTAAATGAATTGCCTATCAGAAATTGGTCCATGCACTAGTAACATTTCCATGTTATCGTTGTACCATCACTTTTATGTGAAAGCGTGCACCCTAAATAGAAAGTATTAAGACTAGCAACCTGACTATAACGTGTTCAACCTCTATAATATGGATGTGAAAGAAAAAACATCTTTAAAACGTCATAGTTAATTCCATATAATAATATCATCTTAAGGTTAAGTCCCTTAATTGAAGGTCAAATTCAATTACTTACTTTAATTTCTCTTTAATAGAATATTGATAAAAGGTGGCTTCAGAGTTTCAAATTAGAAAAGCAAATGCAAACTCAAATATTTAAAATTATAATTATCTAGGAATTAAGTACGCAAGTGACCAATAACAAAAAAGTATGCATCCTAAAGTGTGCAGACTAACAATAAACATTTGTATGAGTTAGAAGTAAGCATTTTGTAATGTGTTATCATGTTAATGTGTATACACGTCCTTGTTTTGTCTACTTTCTTTAAGTAACGTAAACTCCAACATTTTTATGCTTGATTTTTGTGTAGAATGATGGTAAACTAGTGTTGGAATTGGAAGGATCATAGTTTGGTTATGTTAATACTACAAAAAATAGCCGTAACAACCTGCCATTTTTGACCAATCTAAGTCGGTAATTAAACCAAATCAGAACGTTCAAAATGACAGATAGTTATTAAGCTTATAGGGTTTAACATAGAATATACACATAGAATCACATATACAGAAATAAATCTGAATATCTCACAACTGAATTTATTTATACAAAATATTAGAGTCAAACAATATTTTACACAACAGGAAAATAATATAATATATACATGAATATAAAAATAATGTTTGCATTTCAGTCGAGCCTTGCACGCGCATATGCGTCTTTATGTTCCTCTCCAGTTTTGAGAGGTGAAAATCATTAAATTTAGAACACTTAGGGCCTGACCCGAGCGTTCCATGCAAAAACATAAAACACCCGAGTCAGGATTAAACTTATTTCATGTCAGTAAACTTCGATAAACACATAAATATAACTAGTTTAGCCCGAACAAATTTATTTAAATAATTCGAGTATAACATATGTGAGCTGCCGAATGCATGCTAACAAAGTCAAAATCATGGGCCAAAGCAGGAAATCAAAACGTGCATGCATATACCCATCTTAAATGATAAAAAGCACATGTAAGGGACACTACAGTAATCACATTATGACATAACATGGAAATTTGAGATGAAACCATGCATGGCCCAAACATCACATCCATAACAAAATTGAAGAGAGATTAAAGGTAATACTACTCATGGCAGTAAACAAGTCATAATAGAGTTATCAGACCATACTAACTAAAATCTTGATATAAATCTTTATTTAACAATGATTATAATGTTACGAACTAATTTTGACAATAAGAATGCAATGGTTTATTAGGAAAATGTATATATGATTTGTGTTACAGGAATTTTGATGGTTTCCAACTAATTAAAATTTCAAACCCAGGAATAAATTCATGGTAAGGAAGGCACAGTAAACAAATGAAATAGATGAGTTCATGACAAGAAAGTATAGGCATGTGGACATGCCATAGGAATAAATTTTCTTCTTTTGTTCGCACATTCGTCCTGTAAAAGTTTGGGGTTCAAATCTATTAAAGCATCGTCAGTATACTCAACAATAATACAAAAAATTCTGATAGGGTCATTTGCCTTTCGCAACGCAAGAATGGCTCCACCTCAGGACATATAGTCATGTACACAGTAAACATATTACAAACTGAAGGTCAATACACGAACATGTGAAGAAAACAACACACATTAGCAAACAACCCATACTAATTTCATTTAGTGAAGTGCAAAGTTAGATAACTTGAAATAAGTCGAATCATAAGTTAAACTTACTTTATTGGAGCACTGATGAAAACTATGCGAGAGGCAGAGGAGTGGCCGAAAACAACTCGAAGTTGATGAAGTCGCGGTCGATCAGTTGTGAAATGGTGACTTCGTTTCAGCTTTGATGCGTGTTCATACATTTAGGGTTTTTCCAGTGGCTCGAGGACGAGCTGTTTTTGGGTTTCAACGAATTGATTTTTGATTTGGGGAAAACTGATTTTTTGGTGGAGATGGAGAATATCGACAGGGAATAAAATGGAGAAGAGAAAAGGAATTGGTAAATAAGAAACAAGGGATGGTGAAAAATAAACAACAAGGGACAGTGAAACGTGAAAGAGGACACGCGTTATACAGTATCACAACCAGTTGAACAAATCGCATTAAATTCTAGCTCAAAAGAACAAGTGTAAAAACAAACAAATTTCTCAATTGTATACGTACCAAATACTAGTATGTACAATACACTCCATATTCAACTAAAATTAAATAAAAATCAAACTCATGCTTAAAATAAGATTTTCCAATACATATCCAAAATTTAATTTTAAGCCAAGTTCAACTTAAATAAGTTTTATTTAAATTAAATACCCAAGTTAAATAAATAAATGAATAAATCAAATTCATGATCTCCCAACAATATATATATATATTTTAAAATGTAGTTAATGTCTAATATAATAAAGCTATTCAGATTCAAATTATAAAACTTTAAATATACAAAATAAAATTCAAAACCAAAATTTAGATGACTAGATTCAAAACCCACGTCATACCTTTGTTTAGTCACGGGTTACTCGAATCTTAGTAACAAATTATTTCATTTCGTATCCTGAAGTTTGTAAATCATTTTGCAATCATAATTTACAAATACTTTCAAATCATATTATTGTTGTTTTCAAACAGTTCAAAATATCTAGATTTCAAGTCGTCGAACATTCTACATTTATAACCACTTTATAAACCATTTCGATTTATAAATCATATCAAGTTTTCATAAAAATAAATTTCATTTCATTTTCCAAATATCCTTGAAATAAGATTTCCAACAACTCCACGTATGATAAATTTTTCCAAGAGATTCACAGAATCATATTATTTTCCATTCAAATCTCATTTCCAGAATCATTTCACAAAATATAGGATTTTATTCATTTCGGTTTCAAATATTTAAGTCTCATTTGAAAAGGTTACACTATTCGAATAATCGGAAAATCTCTTGAAACAATTTTATTTGAAAATATCTTCATGCTTTCACTGCGCTACTTTGATCTAGCATATACATATTTCAAACTAGTTTTGTTTCAAAATATTACTTCTATAACATTACAAACCGATTTCAAAAATATTGGGAACCAAATTCTCAAACATGTTTTTCTTTTCAAAATCCAACCTGTCCATAGATTTGTCAACACAATGCTAAGGATTGGGATAAGATTTGGACAGTTTCATAAACTCAAGCACGAACGGTTCGACTCGATAAGCAAAAGATGATGGCAAGTCAAGGCAAACAAACACAACAACAAGCGGAATGACAAACATTATATTTTAAAAAATTCATTTCTATTCAAATTTTATTCAAATTCTTCCCAATTTCAATTTATACATTACAAACAATGAAAGTGTCATTTATTTTAACTTTTCTTATCTATTCTCGCTTATATCTATCAAAATATTTTAATTAAAATTTATCCAAACATGCTTATCTAATCAGTTTCAAGTATTTCTCGATGTTTAAATCGGAATCATATAGTCATTCCATTTTCAAAACTCGAAAATAAATTTCTGATGATGATCGATTAATTAACAGAATTATCTTCCAGCGACTAGAATGTGATTATATATCTACCTAGTATATATTGGACTACGTATATATGTTAATCAGGAGGATATGCAAAATCTTCACATACTAAATAGTCCTATCTCGACGTCCGTTAAAATACTTAAAACTCTTATCATATATTATATTTTAAAATAATTTCACTTTTCAAAATGATAATTTAATCTCGAAATAATTTATACTTTCAAAATATGCTCTCTTTACGGTGATTCTTGTGTCAATTCCACCAATTCTATGATGTCGCTATCCTATATCTAATGAGCTTTTAAACCCGGTAAGCTCAGCTTTGTCAAACCAATGCTCCGATGCCACATGTAACGACCTACCATTTTTGACCGCTCAAAGTCGGCAATTAAACTGACTCGGAACGTTCAAAATGACAGATAGTTATTTAGCTTATAGGGTCTAACATGGAAAATACACAAAGAATCACATATACAGAAATAAAGCTCAATATCACACAGTAGATTTTATTTATACAAAATGTCAGAGTCAAAACAATAATTTACACAATGGGAAAATAATATAATATATACATGAATTTAAAAATAAAGTTTACATTTCAGTCGAGCCTTGCACGCGCATATGTATCTTCACGTTACTCTCCAGTTTCGAGAGATGAAAATCTTTAAATTTAGAACACTTAGGGCCTGACCCAAACGTTCCATGCAAAAACATAAAACACCCAAGTTAGGATTAAACTTATCTAAAGTTAGTAAACTTAGATAAACACATAAATATAATTAGTTTAACCCCAACAAATTTATTTAAATAATTCGAGTATAATATTTGTGAGCCGTTGAATGCATGTTAACAAAGTCAAAATCATGTGCCAAAGCAAGACAGCAAAACGTGCATGCACAAACCCATCTTAAATGATAAAAAGCACATGCAAGGGATACTACAGTAATCACATTATGACATAACACAGAAATCTGAAATGAAACCATGCATGGTCCAAACATCACGTCCATAACAAAAAAGAAGAGAAATTAAAGGAAATACACTCACGGCAATGAACAATTCATAACAAAGTTATCAGACAATCCTAACTAAAATATTGATATAAATCTTTATTTACAATGATTTTAACATTATAAACTAATTTTAACAATAAGAATGCAACCGTTTGTCAAGAAAATGAATATATGATTTGTGTTACAAAAATTTTGATGGTCTCCAACTAATTAAAACTTCGAACCCAGGAATAAGTTCGTGGTAAGGAAGGCACAATAAACAAATGAAATAGATGAGTTCATGATACAGAAGTGTAGGCATATGGACATGACATAGGAACATATTTTCTTCTTTTGTTCGCACATTCATTGTGTCAAAGTTTGGGGTTCAAATCTAAGAAAGCATCCTCAGTATACTCAACAATAATACAAAAAATTCCGATAGGGTCATTTGCCATTCTCAACGCAAGTATGGCTCCATCTCAGGACATATAGTCATGTACACAGTAAACATAATACAAACCGAAGGTCAATACACAAACATGTGAAGAAAACAGCATGCAGTAGCAAACAACCCATACTAATTTCATTTATTGAAGCGTGAAGTTAGATAACTTGAAATAAGTCAAACCGTAAAGTTAAACTTACTTTATTGGAGCATTGACGGAAATCGTGCGAGAGGCAGAGAAGTGGCCAAAAACAACTCGAAGTTGATGAAGTTAAGGTCGATCGATTGCGAGATGGTGATTGCGTTTCAACTTTGAGGCGGGTACGGACATTTAGGTTACTTCGAGTGGCTCGAGGAGGAAGCTGAACGACGACTGGGGTTATGGCTCAGCGAGAGGAGGATGGTGACAAATTGGTGTTGGCTGAAGACAGTGAGGAGGAGCTATTTTTGGGTTTAAACGAATTGATTTTTGATTTGGGGAAAACTGAATTTTTGGTGGAGATGGAGAATATCGACAGGGAATAAAATGGAGAAGAGAAAAAGAATGGGCAAATAAAGAAACAAGCGACGGTGAAAAATAAACAATATGGGATGGTGAAACTTGAAAGAGGACACGCATTATACAATATCACATCCAATTGAACAAATGGCATTAAATTCAAGCTCACAAGGACAAGTGTAAAAACAAACAAATTTCTCAATTGTATACGTACCAAATACTAGTATATACAATACACTACATATTCAACTTAAATTAAATAAAAATCAAATTCATGCTTAAAATAAGATTCCAATACATATCAAAAATTTAATTTTAAACCAAGTTCAACTTAAACAAGTTTTATTTAAATCAAATACCCAAGTTAAGTAAATAAATGAATAAATCAAATTCATGATCTCCAACAATATATATAAACAAAATTTAAAATACAGCTAATGTCTAGTACAATAAAGCTATTAAAATTCAAATAATATAATTTTTAATATACAAATGAAATTCAAAACCAAAATTTAGATAGACTAGATTTCAAATTTTAAACAAATATCAAATTTCAAATACCACATGTTCTCAACACTAAATAAAATTAACTTAAAATTTTAAATGCCAAAATTTCTTGCTTGTTACAAATGCAATGCAAGAACAATTGTAGTATAGAAGTGGTTAGGGAATTGTGAAAGCTTACAAAAAAGTTAATATTTATTTCTATGGTTACTTTCAGTAAACATGATACATATTTGTATTCCTTGTAAATTTTATTGCTATTACTAAACTATGTCAGTAAAAAGTTTCAGTAGGAATTCAAGTAGTTATTTCACACTCCTGTTTTGAACACTACTTTTATCCAGTCTTCAGTAGACAGAGTCATTTTAATTTCATCAATGTAAAAGAAATAAATAAATAAAATCTAAATGTATAATATGTTTATGTAATGGATGGCGGACCTACATGAAAAACGGAACTAAATAACTAACAGTTTGTGAATCTTCTAAATTATGCATCACACGGTTATTTTTTCACTAAGCCTTGTTGGAAGGTGTTTATGTTGGAATCGCCATATTTATTTTAAGCCATCTTGAAAAAATTTATGTGCTGTAATTTTTTATATTGGTTCACCATTAAATTACACCGAATGAACATTAACGTATTTTTGTTAAACTCGGGCTATATAAATCTCAAACTCACAAATTAGTTAACTTATGGAGTAATTAAATCATTGGCATGATATAACAATAGCAAAGTTTAAAAATCAGACATGTAACAAAAGAGCATCTAAAGTTAACATGAATATTTTATCTATCCATGTTTTTCACCTCATCCTACAATGTAAACATAACAGTCGACTAAAGTGCTACCCACTAGATAGCGGAAAAAAAATTCTAACTCATTTAAATAACATGTTTCTCAATTGTGTTCATTAGAACTTATTTATGTCATTCACCAACCTCGGGAAAAATCAACCCTTCTGCTAGTCCCTTGCTGACTACTTGTATAACTCATCGCTTAGCTATGAGAAGTTTCCTTTTCCCTATAACAACCAATCAGGTGGTGTACATCGTCTACTCTTCAGACAGTTAATCATACTTATAATAAGAAAAATGGAGTTGAATAGGAATATTAAGAAAGCGTAAATTGACAGTGCCAATTGAAATAACTAAACCACTGGTGAATAGCGATTATAAACATAACAGACATTTGCTTTATCTATCCAGTATATTACAAAAAGAGTATGTCAAAACGCAAACCTCTACATTGTGCACACATCTCGTAAGAAAACACAAGAACATTATGTTGGACCAAAATTTCGTTGCTGATTCTTCTTGGATACAAAACTTTGAGGCACGATGTGTTGATCGCAATCCTAAAACAGTATTTGTCCTCTTATATTATGTGCACGAGTAATAGCAAATTTGTTCGAAGATACAACGGAGCAGATAAATTGAATATCTTTAATCGGCGTGTTTGCACAATCACGACGATTCACTATAGTAGATTAGATCGCTGCAGTGACTAGATAATAGAATTATAGCATGGAGAACTATAACTAAATTGCTTTATAATTTTAGAAAATGGCAAAGAATTATAGAAAGAAGAAGATGTAGCAAAGAAAAATGGAGTGATTCAAAAATGGAGTGTTGTCCAGTTTTTATAGCGATGAGGAGATATAGCTGCTTATGTTCGAAGAAATGGTTGTAACTATTCGAATAGTAGCATCCATTTCTTTTCAGAAAAGTCGCACCTGTTCGGACCAGTTTTAGGCAATTTCTTGAACAGTCGTGTCTGTTTGAAATCAAACGAACCCTATCAGTTTACACCTGACCAGTCGATTGGTAATGTTAAAACCCTGCATCAGTTGAATGGTGCAAACAGCATCAGTCGACTGGTAACGACTTCAATTCCTATGAGCAAAACAAAATGGTCTGTTGCAAAGTAAGCTCATTCTCATTCCAAGTCCCATTTGATCACGAGAAGTCAAGAGCACCAAGGCCCAAATGTAACAACCCGGAAAATCAGAACCAATTTAAAATTTCTAATTTGGCTATTTTAATGAATATTGAATATTTAAAATGAATTATTTTAAATAATAATGATAATAAATTTATTTTGAATAGAATTAGAATGTATATATTTATTTGAATTGACGTTGGAATATAAATATTAATTTTAATTTTAAAAAGGAGTTGGAAATAGCGCGGTAGCTTGAAAATTTGAATTCGAACTTTGACTGACTGCACAGGATGCAAAATAAAACGGATTTTAGTGAAACCAAAAATATTCAAATCTGTTTAAGAATATCTTTCTAACGATTCTGAAAAATTGAAATTTCATAGTGGGAATCAAAAGTTATGGCAAAATGAATTTTCAGAAAGGTCGCTATGGAATAAATATAGCCCGTAAAAATAGACATTTTGCAAATGACCTCCGTTTTTGATGAAACCACTTTTGTTGGATCCGGAATGTCAAATTATTGCTAGGTTTCAAATTCCATAATTTTTGGAATTAATATGTTAGCGTGGCAAAAGAAAACGTGTTTGGTTAATTTCAGTCAAATTGGATTGACCAGAAAATGGCCATTTTTCAAACAGTCTCCAAATTCGAAGAAAATAGTTTGGTTAGGACCGTATCGTCCAAACATTGCTAGATCTATTTTTCTGGAATTTTTGGAATCAGTATGTGGCCCCAGCAAATTGAAATGTACGTTCAAATCCATATTTGAATGTTTTATATTTTAATTTGAAGAAAAACTGACTGAAACAGTCTAATGGACCTACGAAACATATTCCATTGTGTCCGGAATGGGGGTATTTAGCTAGGGGTGACGGTCTTTAGGTTTGAATTGGTGTTCGTATGAAGAAAAGAGTATTTTTGGATTTAATGAAATTATAATTAAATATAAAATAAAATGGACCAATCATTTTCCTTCTTCATTCACGCGTTGACCAAAAAAATCCCGATCCCTCTTCATCGCGAATGGCGACTGTTGCTTCCCCCTTCCCTCCTCTATTGCTCTTAAACCGCTCAACGAAACTCAGAGCCCCTTTAGAGAATATTGTAGCGCTCACTTCCATCTTCAAATCCATGTCGGTTTCACCCGTTATCATCGAGTATCGGAGGTGAATCAATGTCGTGAAGTCGTCTCGTTTGGAGCTCCACCAGGGAACATCGATCGGAGTGCAACCACTGACGCCGGTGACCCCTCTCCTCCCTCTTCGACGCTGCGCAAGCCGATCATCCAACCGTTGAGCGGTTGGATCGCAAATTTGAAACCTAGTTTTGGACAGGTATGGAAAACATACGGCTTTATTTATTTTAACTGTTTTCAACATTTAAAACCGTTGCAAACTATAATTTTTGAATAAAAATCATATCTTTTTGCTATGTTGTCAAAATCCAGTGAAACAAGAAACATTGGGACCGTGACATCGTGCACTACATTCTAGAAGAGACCGGAGAATTTTTGGAGCTTCCTACAATTTATGGAGGAGTGGAACCCAATGTGAGATTTCTAAATTCAAATTTGAATGGAATGGCAATGTATGAATTATATGATCGATGTATAAGTTACATAAATGTTGTACATCTCATGTATAAGCATTGTATAAATTATATGTCCAATGTATAAGTTCTATATACGTTGTAAAAATCATATGGAGCTGAAATTAAATGAAATTGAAATGAAATTGAAATATATTTATATATGTATATATATACTCCCCTCATCCACAGACCATGGACGATATATATTGGTTGTGATTGTTTGGTTGATGTGAAATTTGGTTGATAAATGCGAATGGTTGATTGTGGTTGAAACAAAATTGGAATTGTTTGTGGAAAAATTCAATGTGATATGAATATGATCAAAATGATTAGATCGTTAAGATAAGCCCCTTAGGGAACGCCGTGAGGTGTAAGGTCGTGCGGGGAGCCGTACTCGGGACGGTGCCGGTTTTAAACCCCCTTGCCGTTATGTTGTCGATTTTTTTTGAAATATTCATGTGTTTGATTTATATTCATGTGTTGAAATATATTCATATGACGAATAAATTTTTTGAACAATAAAAAACACATTTTTATCATGTATATGAAGTATATAAAATATTCATGTTTGAAATAAATTGTTTTAACAATAAAAATCACATTTTTATTATACATATATGAATCGCAAAAAATATTCATGTTTGAAATAAATTGTTTTAACAATAAAAATCATATTTTTATTATAGATATGAAGTGTTAAAAATACTCAGGTGTTGAAATAAATATTTGTTAGATAAAAATATTATTTTTACTACACATATGAAATGAAAATGGTTTGGAAATCGAAGAACGGATTATATATATATATAATTAATTAAAATAAAGCAAATAACGACTTTGTAGTTCGTGTTTTGAAATCGTGATTTTAAACGATTATTACGGTAGATCCGACCGTCGGATTTTCCCGAAATCAAAACGGTTGGGTCCGCTTCGAAAATATTTTTACAATGATACCAAATTTGTAAAGATCCAACGGCTAGATTGTGTGAATTTTTTAATTCAAATCTGAATAAAAACAGTGCAAGAATGGATTTTATATACACACACACACATATATATATATAACTAAAATAAAACGAATAATGAAGCTGTAGTTTGTATTTTGAAATCGTAACTTTAAACGATTGTACCGGGAGATCCGACCGTCGGATTTTCCCAAAACTGGAACAGTTGGGTCCGTTTTGAAAAGACATTTCCAATGATATAAAATTTGTATAGATCCAACAGCTATATTTTCAGATATGTGTAAATCAAATCTGAAGGAAAACAGCGTCGTGGCCGCATTATGGCTTGAAGCGTCGTTTGAATAAATGGGCTATTTTTAAATAAATAAAAATAGCGATAAATCGTTATAAAATATTATAAATGATATGGAATGGAAATAAACCGAATTTACTCGGTTTATTGGATATTTGATGGTTGTGTTTGACATGAAAATTATATTACTGAACTGAATTATGGACGTCAAATAATTTAACTATGGAAATGAATTGATTTGAATTCTAAATATACGTGAATTAATTGAAAAGGCCGAGTTAAATCTCATTTCAAATAATTGGTCGACGATTAGAAGTCAAAGATATGAAGACGGTGCAAGACCGATGATCTTCACATTGAATGGATGCCTAGTGATGCCTTTGATGGGAGTTGCTTCCCTGAAGGGGTTACAGTGGTGGGTGTCCAGACGTACTTGTTGATCGTTCGGATGTGCGAGGGCCTCTCTCCTGTAATGGACATATGGGACAAGGAATAAGGTGCCTTTGGTTTCGTTCAGACCCAAAACGAACTTGTAAATGGATGTGTGTCTGACGTTGTAACTTGACAACGTGGCATGCCGAGATGCAGTGATCAAGGCTTTTGTTGAAAAGCAGAGTCTTGTGGTTAATGATCAAAGCACGGCTTTATACAGCATAGCTTTGTGTGTAGAGTTAATTCGTGAGCCTCACACCCTAGTATGAACCAGAAACGGGAGAGGACATCAGGGAGGACATGCGTTTCCTTCTAGCTAGAAGTGGTGTTTGGTTTTTACACGCCCGGACGTTTTACTTATGTGGATGGTGGATAGCGAGGCGCCTCGGTTATTTTGGTCTCCTTGGAGCCGATGTTTTGGTCGGGATATGACCAGTTTACGCCCAATAGGGCGGGGGAACACAGTGTTCAGGCATTTTAATCCACTCTGTGTGGACCGGCCCTGACGATCCAAAGGCTTCACAGAGTACTTGCCTGAGGCTCGGGCTAGATAGTCTCGAAGCGGTAAGGACGATCCCTTGCCTTGGTTCATGATGGAAATCCAATTTCCAAATACGACATCGTGCGGTTTTGATTGTAAACCTATATATGGCGACATATTGGTGTGGGGCACTTATGCCGCCTATGATTGATACTTATGATTGAAATTGTTTTTAAGACATATAAACACTAGTAATAATATCAATTGCTTTTGTTTTATACGAATCAAGCATATTTTGGCCATTATAAGGTAAAATTCTATCCTCCGACTTGCGTTGCATTGTGTGATGGGACCTGAGTCTTATAATGGCTTCATTTTTGTAAAAAGCATTGCGATGTTTAAATGGTTTACTTGTTTTAAACATTGGTAATCCAATGGAGTAAACCCGTTCCGCGTTAGCAGCGTGGTCCTGTGATTGGCCTTATTGTAAGATAAGTTAAGTAGATTTCTCATACCTGTCCCATGATTGACTCGTAGTTTGTTTCACTTGCAAACTCGGGTGCCTTATTTTCTACACGGGCAGCCTTGTATTCAGGTTTTAGCAGGCTCTTTTTGGATAGCCATGGAGCTAAAGATGGATTCTATCACTTCTTTTATGCTGTTCCACTCATGTTATGTATATTACGTTTGATTCCGCTGTAGGCATTTTATATAAAGCTAAAACTGTATTTTGCACTAAGTATGATCCTGTTACACTGTGTAACTTTGATGATTATGTTTATCCAGTGTATTCTGCTGTACATTATCTGGTGTAATGATATATTTCTAAATGAGTGTAGCAGAATAAAATACACCCCAATAGACACATTTATATTCAAGTATATGTCTTTATACTTTAAAATACCTTTTCTGTTGGCCTGATACTTTGTCTGCTATTTGTGGACATCATAGAAAATGAGTGGTAGAGGTAGAAGAGGTAGGTCAGAACCAAATATTGAAGCTCTTTTAAAGAAGTATCGAAATTTGGGTGGAGTACCATTCTTGGGCAAAGAATCTATTACTGAAACACAAGCATGGATGCACTCTGCTGAGAATTTTTTTTGTGGTTCAAAGCTGAGAGATGATCAGAAAAGATTACTGGCATCTTGGGCACTCAAAGACGAAGCTTTAATTTGGTTGAACCTTTATTAAAGATAATCCAGAAGGTAATATTACTTGGGATAGATTTAAAGAAATTTTCAATGAAAAATTTATTCCTCCAGAAACAACTGATCGGCTATATGATGAATTCTATTGTACGATACAAGGAGATATGACCATTCCAGAATATCATAAAAAATTCAATGAACTTTCTCATTTTTCTCCGCATCTAATTCAAAATCCTAAGAGAAAGAATCTGAGGTTTATTAAGGGGCTCCAAAGAAAGTACCAAAGTAGTGTAACTGCACATGTGAAGCTACCTTTTTTCTAAAATGATATATATGGCTTACCAGTATGAAGATCTTAATAAGCAAGGCCTTTTTGAAATGAAGAGGAAGTCAGTTCTAACAATAAAAGGAAATTCGAAACTGATAGCCCAGAGGCAAGTACGCAGCCTGAGACAGTTACGACGTCTGGGGTCAGAAAGAAGCCTAGAGTCAATAGGAAAAAGGTTAAATCTGAAAAAGAACCAGTAACGATTGCCATATGCCTTAACTGCAATCAGAAAGGCCATTTGTCCAAAAAGTGTAAATCTTTAAAGAAACGAATAAAGAGTGGATTTAAACCCACTAAGAAGCAAAAGAACCCACATGGTGAAAGGAAATGCCATGAGTGCCACCAAGCAGGTCATGTTGCAAGGGAGTGCCAACTATCAAAGAAATCTGAAAAGGTACATGTAAATGAAGTGGCAGAAACTTCTACACCCTCAGCTAGTCAGGGAGGGCCAGATGTTTTGGAAGGCACGCTTACTGTAAAAAACATTCCAGTTAAAGTACTGTTTGATACAGGCGCGTCGCGAAGCTTATTTCAAGTAATGCAGTTAAGAAATTGGATTTGAAATTGAAAAAGCTCAAAGCACCCATGGCTGTACATAATCCAGTTGGGGGTTCCCTCAATCTTAGTTGGATTTGTGGGGTGCCTATTTCTTTTTCCTGTTATCGGTTCCCTACTATCTCAATCGTCATGAATTTTACCGAATTTGATCTTATTTTAGGATTGGATTGGTTAACCAAATGTGAAGCTGAAGTTAAATGCGCCGACATAGTCGTAAGGGCAAAGACTAAATCAGGGAATTATATAACCATTCCATGCGAAGGTTCGAATTCGGATAGAAAAGACTTTTGGTCAGCTCTTGATGTTTCTCCTACTCAATTAGAACCTATTCCTATCGTCACTAAGAATATTCCGGTCAACATAGAAAATATCCCTGTCATCAAGAATTATGCGGATGTGTTTGAAGAAGTTGTTAGCTTATCTCCACGTAGAGAAATTGATTTCAAAATTGCTTTAATTTTGAATGCAAGGCCAGTAGTTCACGCTATTCGAAGAATGACCTTGAAGGAAAAAGAAGAGTTAGACAATCAAACTCGACAGCTTGTATGGAAGGGTCTGATTAGACCTAGTTTCTCTGACTCGGGAGCAGCAGTGGTGTTTGTCCTACAGTCAGACGGTACTATCAGATTATGCGTGGATTATCGTGACTTGAATAAGCAGACATTAAAGAATAAATATCCATTGCCGTGAATTGATGATTTGTTGGATCGATTGAATGGCGCACAAGTATTTTCAACAATGGACCTAGCTACAGGTTTCCATCAGCTTCGTATTGCCGAAGAGTGTGTTCCTTTGAATTATATACTGATCATTAATCATTGAAGTATTTATTCACCCAGAAAGATCTGAATATGAAGCAGCATCGTTGGCTATAATTTCTCGTGGCATATGATCTAGATATTTTGTATACTTTGGGGAAAGCCAATGTTGTGGTTGATGCGCTCAGCAAGAAGAATGTGATCATCGCCAATCTTATCATTATGCCTTCGTTGATAGAAAATATCTGTTCTTCAGAAAGACGACAATTTTGTTAAAGAGATGATCAAAAAAATTCAAAGGGGCGAAGTATCCAATTTCCAAGTGGATAGCACGGGAGTTCTGAGATTGAAAGGAAGAATTTGTGTTCCCGACATCCTTGAGCTCAAAAAAGAAGTATTGGATGAGTGTCACAAGTCCAAGCTGAGTATCCATCCAGGGGTTAGTAAAATGTATAATGACCTCAAGCGAACATTCTGTTGGAAGGCGATGAAAAGAGACATCTCTATATATGTTAGCCGGTGTTCCACCTGTCAACAAGTTAAAAGCGATCAACAAAAACTAGCCGAATTGTTGCAACCGTTGGAAATTCCAGGTTGGAAGTGGGAACAAATTTCTATGGGTTTCATAGATGGTTTTCCTAGAACCAAGAGAGGAAATGATAGTATATGGGTGATCGTAGATCGTTTCACGAAGACCGCCCATTTTATACCTGTCATATCAAATAGAACTGCTCAAAGTCAGGCACAGATTTATTTTAAAGAAATTGTTAAACTGCATGGAGTTCCCATGAGTATCGTTAGTGATCGTGGCCTGATTTTTGCTAGTAAATTTTGGGAAGCATTCCAAGCAGAATTGGGAACAAAATTGAATTTGAGCACTGCATATCATCCTCAAATTGATGGCCAAACTGAGAGAGTGAATCGTATTCTAGAATATTTACTACGGGCTTGTGTTATTGATTTTGGCGGATCATGGGAAGACAACGTACATTTGGCTGAGTTATCGTACAACAACACCTATCAAGCAAGCCTAAAAATGTCCTCATTCGAAGCATTGTATGGTAGACCATGCAGGTCTCTCACATGTTGGGTAGAACCGGTCAATAGACTTGTATTGGGACCCGATATGATTCACGAAGCTTCGGACAAAGTTGATTTCATTAAGAAACGATTACTAACGGCTCAAAGCTGACAGAAGAGCTATGTAGATTCGAGAAGAAGAGATTTAGCATTTGTTGTTGGTCACTATGTGTATTTGAGGGTTTCTCCAATGAGAGGAGTAGTCCGATTCGGTACAACAGAGAAGTTGGCGCCTAGATTTATTGGTCCATTTCCTGTGCTCGAAAGGATTGGAACTCTTGCTTATAGGATTCAATTGTCTGATTGGTTTCCTGAAGTACATGATGTGTTTCACGTGTCTCAACTTAGAAAGCATGTCATGATCCGGACTTGGTCGTGGAAGAAGTCGCGCAACAAGATTTGGAAATTACTCCAGAATTAGCTGTGAGAAAGGAGCCGATAAAGACTATTGGCAAAGAAACTAAAGAGCTGAGGAACAAGAAGGTTCATTTAGTCAAAGTGCAATGAAGTGGAGATCCGCGGGACTGTACTTGGGAAACTGAGGAGAGCATTAAGCAAGCTTATCCCAATTGCAGAGTGGATATCTCTGATTAACTCTGGTGCAAGGTACATTTATAGTATTTTGCATTTCCGTATTGTTTTCTACTTTGTTGTTGTTTCCTTTTCATGGATGCAAAATTTTTAATTGTTTAGTATGATCTTATCAAACATGGTGTTAAAAGAGTATATAAATTAATTATTAAATTTTTGAAAAGTTAATCGACAAATTGGTTACTGTTTGTGTTGTGTGATTATGAACTTGACTAATCAAAATATTGGAATGATAATTAATCTGATCAATAAGAGAGTGAAAGGTAAATTTATGCAAATTGAATCAAATATTGAACTGATTTGAAAATTAATTGAAATACATGCATGTACAGTATATACGTTTGAACAGGTAAATGGATTTGCTATTGAGTAAAGAATCTATTTGCGTGCCCGACAAATAGGTAAATCTTAATGAGTTGGAAGCGCAATTTTATTTGTATATCAACTCCTATGAAGGACATTAGATGCAGATAACCGGTTGTTCTATGTAAAATCATAAACATCGCCATAGGATAGTAACAATTAATTTTGAACTACACCACATGGCATACTTCTTGAAGATAGCATACTCTATCATATACCACATAAGCACTTGGAGCTTGTGTGACGAGGTTGAAGATTTACCATACAAGCGAGAGGCTTGTATGGCGATGATTATATTACAGGTTGAACCGAAGACTAATATAAAATGTAATGATAAATTGCCAGATTAATAAAAAAAATCCCACATGGATCTGGAGATGATAATAAACACGTCTCTCTAGTCATTAAGGCACAAAAACTATTTATAGGGTGACGAGAATTTATTCTCTAGAGTTATGATCTATACACAGTCCCCTGTGGACACCGAAATATATCACTATAAATGTGTGTATGCTTTTTAGGATTTATTGGGTACCTAATACGGCCCAATAAATTTCCAAACCCCTCCCGGTATAAAGGAGGTTATGTGAAATTTTTCGAAAATTTATGGTGTCAGCCAAATTTTTGAAGAAGTAGAAAATTCTTAGAAACTGAAAAGTAATGAAAGCCAAAATGAAAGTTGAGTTGGTTAGTTAAACAACTTTCAGCTCCGTTCCTTTTCGAGGACGAAAAGATTTTAAGTGGGGGAGATTGTAACAACCCGGAAAATCAGAACCGATTTAAAATTTTTAATTTGGCTATTTTAATGAATTTTGAATATTTAAAATGAATTATTTTAAATAATAACGACAAGAAATTTATTTTGAATAGAATTAAAACGTATATATTAATTTGAATCGATGTTGGAATATAAATATTTATTTTAATTTTAAAAGGAGTTGGAAATAGCGCGGCAGTTTGAAAATTTGAATTCGAACTTTGACTGACTGTACAGGATGCAAAATAAAATGGATTTTAGTGAAACCAAAAATATTTAAATATGTTTAATAATATCTTTCTAACGAATCTGAAAAATCGAAATTTCATAGCGGGAATCAAAAGTTATGGCCAAATGAATTGTCAGAAAGGTCGCTATGGAATAAATATAGCCCGTAAAAATAGACATTTTGCAAACGACCTTCGTTTTCGATGAAACCACTTTTGTTGGATCCGGAATGTCAAATTATTGCTAGGTTTCAAATTCCATTATTTTTGGAATTAATATGTGAGCGTGGCAAAAGAAAACGTGTTTGGTTAATTTCAGTCAAATTGGATCGACCAGAAAATGGCCATTTTTCAAATGGTCTCCAAATTCAACAAAACTAGTTTTGTTAGGTATCGTCCAAACATAGCTAGATCTATTTTTCTGGAATTTTTGGAATCAGTATGTGGACTTGGCAAATTGAAATGTACGTTCAAATCCATATTTGAATGTTTTACATTTTAATTTGAAGAAAAACTGACTGAAACAGTCGAATGGACCTACGAAACATATTCCATTGTGTCTGGAATGGGGATATTTAGCTAGGAGCAACAGTCATTGGGTTTGAATTGGTGTTCGTATGGAGAAAAGGGTATTTTCGGATTTAATGAAATTAAAAATAAATATAAAATAAAATGGACCAATCATTTTCCTTCTTCATTCACGCATTAACCAAAAAAAAACCTGATCCCTCTTCATCGCGAATGGCGACTGTTGCTTCCCCTTTCTTTCCTCGATTGCTCTTAAACCGCTCAATGAAACTCAGTGCCCCATTGGAGAATATTGTAGCGCTCACTTCCATCTTCAAATCCATGTCGATTTCACCAGTTATCGTCGAGTATCGGAGGTGAATCAGCCCCGTGAAGTCGTCGCGTTTGGAGCTCCGTCGTGGCCACCAAGGACCATTAATCGGAGTGCAACCACCGACGTCGGAGACCCCTCTCCTCCCTCTTCGACGCTGCGCAAACCGATCGTCCAACCGTTGAGCGGTTGGATCGCAAATTTGAAACCTAGTTTTGAACAGGTATGGAAAACATACGGCTTTATTTATTTTAACTATTTTCAACATTTAAAACTGTTGCAAACTATAATTTTTGAATAAAAATCATATCTTTTTGCTATGTTGTCGAAATCCAGTGAAACAAGAAACATTGGGACTATGACCTCGTGCGCTACATTCTAGAAGAGATTGGAGAATTTTTGGAGCTTCCTACAATTTTTGGAGTGGAACCCATTGTGAGATTTCTAAATTCAAATTTGAATGAAATTGAGATGTATAAATTATACGATCGATGTATAAGTTATAAAAGCGTTGTACACCTCATGTATAAGCGTTGTATAAATTATATGTGTGATGTATAAGTAATATATATGTTGTAAAAATCATATGGATATGAAATGAAATTGAAATATATTTATACACGTATATATATATATACTCCACTCGTCCGCAGACCTTGGACGATATACATTGGTTGTGATTGTTTGGATTTTGGTTGACGTGAAATTTGGTTGATAAATGTGAATGTTTGATAATGGTTGTTTGTGGTTGAAACAAAATTGGAATTGTTTGTGGAAAAATTCAATGTGATATGAATACAATCGAAATGATTAGATCGTTAGGATAAGCCCCTTAGGGAATGCCACGAGGTGTAAGGTAGTGCGAGGAGTCGTACTCGGGTCCGTGTCAATTTTAAATCCCTTGTTGTTATGCCGGCGAATTTTTTTGAAATATTCATGTGTTTGATTTATATTCATGTGTTGAAATGTATTCGTGTGTTGGAAAAATATTCATGTGACGAATAAATTGTTTAAACGATATAAATCACATTTTTATCATGTATATGAAGTATATAAAATATTCATGTTTGAAATAAATTGTTTGAACAATAAAAATCACATTTTTATTATATATATGAATCGCCAAAAATATTCATGTTTGAAATAAATTGTTTTGACAATAAAAATCATATTTTTTATTATAGATATGAAGTGTTAAAATAGTCATGTGTTGAAATAAATATTTTTTGGATAAAAATACTATTTTTACAACATATATGAAATGAAAATGGTTTGGAAATCGAAGAATGGATTGTATATATATAAATATAAATATAACTAAAATAAAATGAATAACGATGTTGTAGTTCGAAATCGTGATTTTAAATGATTATTACGGGAGATCCGATCGTCGGATTTTCCCTAAACCGAAACTGTTGGGTCCACTTTGAAAATATCTTTCCAACGATACCAAATTTGTAAACATCCAACGATTAGATTGTGTGAAATGTTTAATTCAAATCTGAATAAAAACAGCGCCAGAAAGGATTATATATATATATATATAATTAAAATAAAACAAATAACGACGCTGCAGTTCATATTTTGAAATCGTAACTTTAAACATTTGTATTGGGAGATCCGACCATCGGATTTTCCCAAAATTGGAACTATTGGGTTCGTTTTGAAAAGATCTTTCCAATGATATTAAATTTGTAAAGATCCAACGGTTAGATTTTCAGATATGTGTAAACCAAATCTAATGAAAAACAGTGCCATGGCCGCGTTATGGCCTGAATCGTCGTTTGAATAAATGGGATATTTTTAAATAAATAAAAATAGCGATAAATCGTTAAAAATATTATAAACGATATGGAATGGAAATAAACCGAATTTACTCAGTTTATTGGATATTTAATGGTTGAATGTGTTTGACATGAAAATAATATTAATAAACTGAATTTTGGACGTTAAATAATTTAACTATAGAAATGAATTGATTTGAATTCTAAATATATGTGAATGAAAAGACCGAGTTAAATCTAATTTCAAATAATTGGTCGACGATTAGATGTCGAAGATATGAAGACGATGTAAGACCGATGATCTTCACATTGAATGGTTGGCTACTGATGCCTTTGATGGGAGTTGCTGCCCTGAAGGGGTTACAGTGGTGGTTGTCCGGACGTACTTGTTGATCGTTCGGATGTGCGAGGGCCTCTCTCTTATATTGGACATATGAAACGAGGAATAAGGTGCCTCCAGTTTCCTTCAGACCCAGAACGGACTTGTAAATGGATGTATGTCTGACGTTGTAACTTGACAACGGGGCATATTGAGATGCAGTGATCAAGGCTTTTGTTGAAAAGCAGAGTCTTGTGGTTGATGATCATAGCACAGCTTTAAATAGCATAGCTTTGTGTATAGCGTTAATTCGCAAGCCTCACACCCCGGTATGAACCAGAAACGGGAGAGGACATTAGGGCGGACATGCGTTTCCTTCTAGCTACAAGTGGCGTTTGGGTTTTACATGCCCGGATGTTTTACTTATGTGGATGATGGATAGCGAGGCACCTTGGTTATTTCGGTCTCTTCGGAGCCGATGGTTTGGTCGGGATATGACCAGTTTACGCCCCATAGGGCGGGGAAACGCAGTGTCTAGGCATTTTAATCCACTCCGTGTGGACCGACCTTGATGATTCAAAGGCTTGACAGAGTACTTGCCTAAGGCTGGGGCTAGACAGTCTCAAGCGGTAAGGACGATCCCTTGCCTTGGTTCATGACGGAAATCCAATTTCCAAATACGACATCATACGGTTTTGATTGTAAACCTATATATGGCGATATAGTGGTATGTGACACTTATGCCGCCTATGATTGATACTTATGATTGAAATTGTTTTTGAAACATATAAACACTAATAATAATATCAAATGCTTTTGTTTTATACGTATCAAGCATATTTTGGCCATTATAAGGTAAAACTCTATCCTCCGGCTTGTGTTGCATTGTGTGATGGGACCTGAGCCTTATAATGGCTTCATTTTTGTAAAAAGCATAGCGATGTTTAAATGATTTACTTGTTTTAAACATTGGCAATCCAATGGAGTAAACCTGTTCCACGTTAGCGGCGTGGTCCTGTGATTGGCCTTATTATAATATAAGTTAAGTGGATTTCTCATACCAGTCCCATGATTGACTCGTAGTTTGTTTCGCTTGCAAATTTGGGTGCCCTATTTTCTACACGGGCAGCCTTGTATTCAGGTTTTACCAGGATCTCTCTGGATAGCTATGGAGCTGAAGATGGATTCTATCACTTCTTTTATGGTGTTCAGCTCTTGTTATGTATACTATGTTTGATTCCGCTGTAGGCATTTTATATAAAGCTGAAACTGTATTTTGTACTAAGTATGATCCTGTTACACTGTGTAACTCTGATGATTATGTTTATCCAGTGTATTTTGATGTGCATTATCTAGAGTAATGATATATTTCTGTTCTGTTGTTATTTGTTTATGTGTTATATTCCAAAGATTACCGTTGCCACCGTGGAATGGGGGTTTGGGGTCGTCACACCAAAGCCCATTTTTTGACCTTTTAATTATTAATGTTCATTAGCCAATGTCATGTTCTTGCCTTATCTCTCCCTTCCTCTTTCTTTTGATATAGTATATCATGCCTTTATATATAAAGTGGCGTACCTTGCTATATTCCATGATGTGGGACAAATGATATTTTCCCTTTTGTTCTTTCCTTCTTCCTTTTATTTCAAATTTCCTCTAACAATCCTCCATCATATTTTAAATAAATTCCTCTTGTCATTTTATGCAAGAAAATTTGTGCATAGCTGTAGATGTCTATACAGACTTGAATCTATACGTAGTGAAAACCAGTCAAAGTATATTAGGATGGAGTGGTTGACTAAGCATTGAATCGTTGATCCTATATAATATACCGGATGTGATTATCACACACTCATTTTCATATTTTCCAGATAATATGTATGCTCAACCCGTGGATTAGCCTTGAGTCAGTATCTTCTTTCATGAAATGCCCTTAGAGATCAACCCAAATTCTCGTAGAAGGCGGCACCACCTTCGTTGCATTCATATAGGTAGGTTTATCAGAAGTGCCTTATAACACACACCTCAACTGTATATCTATTATAAACCTATTAAGTTTCCTCTCTTTATCATTATAAGTACCAATCACTTTTCCTTGGAATGTATGATAATACTTAGTTTTTCATACTAAATATTATAGTGCTTCCAACCTCAAACATATGAAGTACTTTTGCTCTATGAACTTAAGATAACAAATTTCTTTATTATGTTGAGTTGAGTTTCTTTCATTGGCAATTGTATTGTATAGGCTTTAAACCTATTCCCTGTGATGTTTTTATCACTAAGTTCCTTTCAAGTCCTTTAGTAAATGGACCTGCCAAATTCTGGCAAGATCTCACAAAATCTATGGTAATTACCACTTCGGTGAGCATTTGCCTAACCAAACTATGCCTTAGACCAGTATGTCTAGATTTACCATTATAAACTTGGTTATATGCTTGTGACAAAGTAGATTGGCTACCACAATGCACAGATATTGGTGGCATAGGTTTTGGCCACACAGGAATTTCCAATAGTAAATTCCATAACTATTCCGCTTCTTTACAACCAGAAGCCAGTGCTATAAACTCAACAGCCATGGTTGAATCAACAATACATGTTTGTTTCTTTGAGGCCTAGGATATTGGTCCCCCACCAAGAGCTAATATCCGTCCACTAGTTGATTTATTATCTTCACTTCCAGTGTTCAATTAGCAAATGTGTATCCTTCTGTTATACTCGGATAACCGTTGTAATGTATACCATAATTTATGGTACCTTTTAAATACTTTAAAATTCTATGTATTACATTCCAATGGATATTACTAAGGATGCTAGTATACCAACTCATTTTGCCAACAACATAGGGAATATCTGGTCATGTGCATGTCATTGCATACATAAAACATCCAAAAACTCTAGCATATTCCAATTGCTATATAGCTCTTCCAGTATTAGTGTATAACTGCATATTGGGATCAAATGGAGTAGACACAGGTTTACAATCGAATAGATTGAACCTTTTCAAAATTTTCTCAATGTAATGAGACTGGGTAATTGATAACCCATCTTTTGTTTTCATGGTTCTTATTTTAAGAATCATTTTAGCAACTCCCATATCTTTTATGTCAAAGCATGAAGATTGATATCTTTTAATTTCTTCAATACTTGAAGTATCCTTTCCAAATATAAGCATATCATCCACATAAGGGCATATAATTACACCTTATCCTGAATGAAACTTGCTATGGACACATTTGTCAGATTCAAAAATCCTAAAGCCATTGGATATGATATTTTTATCAAACTTTTCATGCAATTTCTTTGATGCTTGTTTAAGACCATAAAGTGATTTGATAAGTTTACACACTTTATGCTCTTGTCCAGGCACTACAAAGCCTTCTGGTTGAGACATATATATCTCTTCATCAAGTTCTCCATTTAGAAATGTTGTCTTGACATCCATTAGATGAATTTCGAAATTATAGATAGAAGCTAATGCAATTATTGTTCTAATAATTGATATTCTTGCTATTGGGGGCATACGTATCAAAATTAATATATTCCTTCTTTCTATGTGAATCCTTTGGCAACTAATCTTGCTTTAAACTTTTCGATTGTGCCATATGTTTATATGTTTTTATCTTTTCTTAAATATCCATTTACATTGTAACGACCTGAACTTCCCCGGTCTCCGAAGAGAAGAGAAAGAACGGATTGTCTGAGAACACGACAGATTGGAACACAAACAGAAGAACATTTCATTGCTTATTACAAGAATTTACATCAGAGTACAAGAATATACAGAGTATGAACAAATGATATACATTTGATAAATATTAGAGATTTAAAAATTACAATGCAGCGGAAAATAATACAAAACACAACTGAAAGAGATACATGGATACAGAGCTTTCTGAATATCATTCCAGCTGTAAACCAGGATCCTGTGAATAGAAATCTGCAAACCAAACTACTAGCTGCCCATGTGGAAAATAGGGGCACCCAGAGTTTAGGTTAAAACAATAAACTCCAGGTCAATCATGTGACTGGTGTGAGAACTAAAATAGTTATTTAAAACTTTACTTTAAAATGGAGTAAATCAAGGGACCACGCCGTATAACACGGAACGGGTTTACTCCCAAGAATACCAGTGCATAAACAGGTATAAATAGTGCAATGCTTAAAAATGAAGCTATTATAAGACTCAGGTCCCATCACACAACGCAACGCAAGTCGGAGGATAGACTTTTACCTTATAATAGCTAAACATGCTTGGTACGTTTAAAACAAATCATTTTGATACTATTATATTGTAAAGTGTATGAAAACAACTTCAAATATAAATGTATCAATCATAGACGGCACAGTGCCCCATCCCACTATGTCAATATACTAGGCTCTACAAATAAAACCGAATGTCACGTATTGGAAATTGGATTTCCGTCATGGGTTTAGGCAAGGGATGTACTCCTAACCGCTTCAAGACACTCTAGCAAATACCTTGGGACTACACACTTTGGGCAACCCCTGGATCCTCCAAGGTCGGTCCTCTCTTATGTTTGACGGTTGGCAATTCCTGAACACACGTTTCCCCGCCCTATAGGGCATAATTGAGCCAGATGACACAATATCCATCGGCTCCGTAGTAACCGATATATCTGAGGCGCCTTACATTCCAACAACCACATAGTTAAAATATAAAAATGTCTGGGCTTGCAAAACCTTGACACCACCCATAATAGAAAGAAACGTCATGTCCTCCTTGGGTCCCTTATACCGTTTTTAACTCATACTGAGTTGTGAAGCTTGTGAATTAACGCTATACACAAAGCTATGCCCTTTAAGGCTGTGCTTTTATCATTAACCACAAGACTATTCTTTTCAATAGAGGCCTTTATCTTTTGCATCTCAGCGTGCCACATAGGCAATTCACGCCATGCGACTGATGTCTATCGATATATAACCTCTGAGCTCGTACGTCTCAGAGAAGGGCGTTAAGCAATAGAATAAGTTTTCCGCCGCCAAACAAATATATATTTAATAGAGATCAATCAACACAGAATAAAATCCAAAGTCAAACACACATCCATTTACGAGTTTGTTCTGGGTCTAAATGAAAGCAGAGGCACCTTATTCCTCGTCCCGTATGTCCAATACAGGAGAGAGGTCCTCGTATATCCGGTCGATCTCCAAGTACGTCTGGACGATCACCACTTATTACCTTGTCTTGGGTGTACAGCCCAATCAAGACATCAATAATCATCCAAATTATGTGAAGACCTCCTTTTTTTCAACCATCATCTTCACCATCGACTTATCATCGAATCAGTTATTTAGAATGGGTATAAAACCGGCCATTCCGAATAACTTGCGTACATTATAAACAAGTGCTATAAAACACAACATACGCCTCATTCCAATTCTGAATATTCTTTCATTTAAATATTCATATCCTTTGGGAAAGGTTCCCATTAATTTTATCAAAGATAAATTCTTTAAATTTATTCTTTAATCTTCCATTGGATATCAGTTCAAACCAAATTAAGGTTTGTCCAAACTAGTCGGTATTAACGCACCTTACCGATGTAATCATCCCTTTTATTTCCCAATCCCAACATATTCATTCCATGGAGCAGAACTAGTAATACCCCATATCTAACACCATGGTGTTATCGGTAAATTCAATTACCATTTCACGTTCAAATCTAATTAAAGATTTAACTATCGCTTGGAGTAAAATTGGCGGTACTCCATATCTCGATCATTTACCAAATTTGATAATTTAAATTATCAATTCACATTTTAGTCTAATTAAAGATTCATTAAAACTCCACTTAGTTTTAATCTTCCCAAAAATCAATATGAATGATTATTTAATTTTGGAAATACAAACATGCCACATCGACAATCTACACCGTACTATTGATTTCTACCGATATATAACCTCTAAGCTCGTACATCTTAGAGAAGGGTGTTAAGCAAGAGAATAAACTCTCCGCTACCAAACAGATATATATTTAGCGGAGATCAACTATACAGTTCGAAATACAATGTTAGACATGTAATCCTGTCTTTAACTTGGTTAAAGTACTAATGTCATTTAAAACACAGTTCACGATAAACCCAAATCACATTCCATTAATTATGGAATCTCCACGGAAAAACAAATCGATATCAATTTCCGTGTCAGACCAATAATATAAGTGGAATAACGACAAAGCCTTTTAAATTCCATATATATTAACAGTGTTCCTCCACAGAAGCTCACTTCGATTATTATCAAATCGAATTCCGTTCAACTCCAATTTAATATATTAAATTGGAAATCTTTACTTTGGAAAATTCCTACTAAATCTTAATAAAAAGATTTATAAATTCCAAATCACATTTCACTGTAAATCGGGTTAAAGAACGAATGTCGTTTAAAACACAGTTCACAATAAACCCAATTCACATTCCATTTAATTCCAATTAAATGTTAATTAATTGGAAACACTAATAATCTTAATTAAAAGATTTATTCTTTTCACACGGGGTTTAAGAACAGTGTTATTTAAAACAACATTCACGACAAACCCAAAATCTCATTTGATATTAAATACAAGGCTCTGAATAGAAATTATATCGGCTTATATTCAACATCAAATTCTGAAATCAACAAATATCGCATTGGGAATAACGATATATATATCTTCCAAATTCCTCCACAATATCCGCATAATCACGGAATCCAATATCGAAATATTATGAAGATAATTTCAATTCAAATCCATTCCAATTCATATATTGGTTATTTTGGTTATTTTTAAAACCATTTCAAATCCAATTTATTTATTTTAAAATAGTGGATTATAATTCTAGTTCATAACTAATTCATTTTGATAAAAAAAATATTTTTATCTTTGCAAACGTGGAATTTTTCACCCATATTCTTTCGAAATCATTTATTATGATTTTAAACAAATTATTGATATTTTTAATAATTTTATCAAGGCCCATACAGTCGATTTTCATAAACGGTCATCAAATTGCACTTACAACGACCTTTTCCAATTTTGATTTGGACATAACTCTAAGTCCAACCGTTAGATTTCAAATTCCTTATATTCATTAGAAAGCCCTTTTCGATACGAACCTAACGGTTCCGGTTTTAGGAGAATCCAACGGTCGGATCTCCCTTAATGTCAACTCGAAGTCAATGGTCAAAATTCGCGAATTGTCAGGCGCGGCGCGTTCTGTTCAGGCCATTAAATATATATATATGTATTATATATATTTCATCGATTTCCATTTAAAACATATTTTATAAATCATTTTAAATTTGTTTTCAAAACGATTTCAACTTCATATTCAATTTCAAATCAAAATTGAATATTCCATATCATTAATATGTAAATGATTATATTTTCAAAACAGTAGTTTTTGAAATCACTTCATTTTCGATATTCATTATAAAAATGAATAAAATCGATATAAATATCGTTCACGTCAAAATGGCGTTAATTTAATCAATACGTCTTTATATATTTAAATAATTTCGTGTCCATCCCAAATCGGACATCAAAATCATATTTTGATCTATTACTGAATATTATTTTAAAATATTAGTTATTTTGAAATATTCATTATTCGTTATTTTAAAATATTCGTTAATTTAAAACATTCGTTCTTTCCGAACTGAAATCAGACACAGTCAATTACCATATAATTACATTTATATGGATTTCATACACACATGTACACAACCATAATCAAACATAATCAACCATCATCCAGAGTGCATTACACAACTGCATAAGCATTAAATATGAATAATTAACGCTTACAATAGCCTGTCAACCAATCGATTGACATACAACTAAATACTGGGATTATTGTATGTCCAATATTATCCCAATACCCGTGTGGGGTTTTCAAACAACAAACACTGATTATTATTTGTGCAGTTGGGCGATATGTAAAATATATTGTCCCAATCCATATCAGTCAAATGTGTGTACACAAACAAATCATCTGATTTGTAAATGAATATTTATTTTATTCATATACACGTTAAAAATTATGTTTTTAACTATAAAATATTTATTTCAACTCATAAATAATTTATAAAATTCATTTATACAATAAAATGATATTTTTATTGTTCTAACATTTTTAGAAAATTTCGGCAACATAACGGCGCGATACTAAGGTCTAGCCTTATCCCTCGTCTAATAATGCCTCGCGCCATATACAAACCAAATTCTAATCAATTCATTTCATTTTCCAAACCAAATTCAAACAAATAAACCGATCAACCAACCATCCAAACAAACATGGTTTCAAACAATGGTGTCGGGTGCTACTAATCACCATCTGCATCCTAGTATATATATTTAACTAGAAAATAAATTAAAGTGAGAAGTTCTCACATTTGGAATCCACTCCTCCAGTTTTATTTCTGAATTTCTGAATCGTTTGGATTTGTCCGAAATTCCAACGCAGTCCTTTCCACGCTGTTCATACTAAAAATAACATTTTTAATATGATGTTTATATATTAAATTTTTTATTTTTATCACTTCATTCAAATAACCGCTTCATCCAAATAAATAAAAATCATATTTTTATCGCTTCATTCAAATAAATAAAAATCATATTTTTATCGCTTCATTCAAATAAATAAAAATCATGTTTTTATCGCTACTTATGTAAAAATAATATTTTTATATTCTCTACTATATAAAAATATAATCTATTCATATTTAAAAATATAATCTTTTTATATTTAAAAATATAATATTTTTAAACAAATAAAAATCAAATCTTTAATAGCTTAAAAATCATATTATTTTTAACCTAAAAATCAGATTTTATTAACCTAGAAATCAAATCGAAAAAACTTACATTTGCAGGGTTTGGATCGCTAGGGAGTAGGGGGAGACATCGCTGGTCGGCACTGGGTGTCGGGGTGGTCCAACAGGGTAGTGGTGGTTGATTTAGGATTTTGGGGAAGGGGGTTTAGCGTTCAAGAGGGAAGAGGAGAGAGGAGCGCAAGAGGAGGGAGGAGGGTTAGGAGGGCGTGCCACCATCGACGGCGGTGAGGAGGGTTCGCGGTGCACGCGGCGGCCTGGAGGCGTCGTCCTCGATCGATCTCGTTGGAGCTTTTTTTTCTTTTTCTTTTTATTTGAGAAAACGAATACGGGGAGGGGGGTATATGTGTAAAAAATATATATTATATTATATATTTTTTCCTAAAATTGTTGACTTTTCATTCGAACTCCAAACGAGGCCCAACGACTATCACCCCTAGCGAATTACCCCCATTTTTAACTAAATGAGATATATCTCATAACCCAATTCGGCTGTTACAATCAGTTTTCGCTAAATTTAAAATATAAATCATTATATTTTAAATTCAAACGCACATTTTAATTTATCGGGGCCACATATTGACTCCAAAAATTCCCGAAAAATAAATCTAATTATGTTTCGATGATACGGTGCTAACAAAACTAATTTTGTCAAATTTGGAGACTATTTGAAAAACGATCATTTTCCAGTCGATTAAATTCAAACTGAATTGACCAAACACGTTTAAATTCACCACGCTCACATATTGATTCCAAAAATTATGAAAATTGTAATCCAGCAATAATTTTACATTTTGGATCCAACAAAAGTGGTCTCGTCGAAAACGGAGGTCATTTGCAAAAATCGCTATTTTTAATGGCTATATATTATATAAATTTCATAACGACTATTCTGAATTTTCAACTAGACATAACTTTTTATTCCCGCTATAAAATATGGATTTTTCACATTCATTAGAAAGATATTTTCAAACAGATTCAAATATTTTTGGCTTTACTAAAATCCGGTTTATTTTGAACCCTGTACATTAATTTGAAATTTGAAATCGAGTTTTCAAACTACCGCGCCATTTCCAATTCCTTTTATAATTAAAATAAATATTTATATTCAACTTTTGATTGAAATAAATTTATATGTTGTAATTCAATTCAAAATAAATTTCTAGTCATTATTATTGAAAATAAATCATTTTAAATATTCAAAATTCATTAAAATGGCCTAAATAAAAAATTTAAATTGATTCTGATTTTCCGAGTTGTTACAATCTCCCCTACTTAAAATCTTTTCGTCCTCGAAAAGGGAATGAAGCTGAAAGTTGTTTAACCAACCAACTCAACTTTCATTCTGGCTTCTATTCTTTAACTTTTCAATTTCTAAGAATTTCTAATTTTTCAAAAATTTGGCTAACACCCTAAATTTTTGAAAAATTTCTCCATAACGTCCTATGTACACGGACACATTTAAAACCGCAGCTGGCCACACAGGGCCCTCAATAATCCGAAAGAAAAAGAAAAATCCAAGCGGCTAACCAATCGGCTCATAAAATCATCCAAACCCAATAAATTAGTAAACATGTACTATTTGTCGGGCATACAATTTTATTCCTCTTCTCTAGCTTCCTTGCTATGACATGTTCAATGTATGTATATGTATATGCATGTAATTCCAATCAATTTTCTAGTCAGTTCAATATTTGATCAATTTGGCCCAATTTACCATACATTTACATGTTGGTTCAAGTGAATAATCACACAATGAAATCAACAATCAATTAGTTGATTAGCTTTTCAAACACATATCTTTAATATATATACTCAAAAATCATATTTTTGATGCCAATTTATAAACAATAAACCCTATCTAATTCTGTAAAAACACGTAACTTCCCCGTGAAGGAAAGAGCGGATAGTTCGAGAACAAGCCACAACAGAACGCATACGAAAGAACATTTCATTGTATATTCCAACAATGCATCAGAATACAAGAATATACAGAGTATAAATGAATAAATATTACACAGAAATATCAGAGATTACAATAAATTACATAGCAGCGGAAAATAATACAATACACAACTAGAAGAGATATACGGATACAAAGCTTTTCGGATATCGTTCCAGCTGTAAACCAGGATCCTGTGAATATAAATCTGCAAAACCAAAACTACTAGCTGCCCGTGTCAAAATAAGGGCACCCAGAGTTTAGGTTAAAACAATAAACTCCAGGTCAGTCATGTGACTGGTGTGAGAACTAAAACAATTATTAATCTTTACTTTCAAAGTTCGGTAAATCAAGGGACCACGCCGTATAACACGGAACGGGTTTCCTCCCAAGAATACCAGTGCATTAAACAAACAGCGCAATGCTAAATAAAGAAAAATGAAGCTGTTATAAGACCCAGGTCCTATCACACAATGCAACGCAAGCCGGGGGATAGGGGTTTCCCTTATAACAGCCAAAGAATGCTTGATACATTTAAAACAAATCATTTGATACTATTATAAGTGCATAGTGTATAAAACAACTTCAAATCATAAGTATCAATCATAGACGGCATGGGTACCATATATCATGTCGCCATACTAGGCTATACAATCAAAACCGCAAATGTCACGTATTTGGAAATTGGATTTCCATCTACGAACCGAGGCTAGGGATCGTCCTCTACCGATTCGAGATGCTCTAGCCCGTGTCTCAGGAACAGAACGCAGCGTCCCTTGGAGCGATAGGGCTGGTCCACCGATGTGGATTAAAATGCCTGAACACTGCGTTTCCCCGCCCTTTGGGGCGTAGGTGAGCCAACTGAATGACTCCATCGGACCCAGATCGTCCGATCAAACCGAGGCGCCTCGCAACAGCAACAACCACATAAGTCAAACTCGTCAGGGCATGTAAAACCACTGACGCCACTTTTTATCTAGAAGGAAACGCATGCCCTCCCTGAGGTCCGTCTCCCGTTTTTGGTTCATACAGGGTGTGAAACTCGCGAAGTAAACGTTACACAAAGCTATGCCACAAAGGCCAAGCTTTGATCATCACCACAAGGCTTTGCTTTTCAACAGAAGCCTCGATCAATTGCCACTTAGGCATGCCACACAGGCAATTCACTCCATGCGTTTGATATTCATCAATATATAACCCCTGAGCTCGTACGTCTCAGAGAAGGGCGTTAAGCAAGAGAATAAATTCTCCGCCGCCAAACAGATATATATTTAATAGAGATCAATCACATGGACTAAAATCCAGTGTCAGACACACAGTCCATTTACAAGTCCGTTCTGGGTCTGAACGAAACCGGAGGCACCTAGTACCCCGCACATCCATCGATCTCCAAGTACGTCTGGACGATCACCAACTGTTTCCATCTTTTTGGGTGTACATCCCAATCAAGATCATCAGTAATCCCCCAAACGACGTGAAGACTTCTGGTCTTCGACCATCGTCTTCATCTTCGACTTATCGTCGTATCAGTTATTCAGAATGGGATAAACCCGGTCTTTCCGAATAACTCACGTATATTTTAAATAAGTGTTACACAAACACAACATACGCCTCATTCCAATTCATCAATCACTAACCGTAAATTAATCGAGAGAATAATTCCCCACATATTAACCCCGAAGGCCGAAACCAACATCAGATCAATATCCAGAAAACCATTCTGCTTGGCTAACCGACAGTTAGTTTCTAAATTTTACATTCATAGGGAGAGGTTCCCATTAATTTTATCAAAGATAAATTCTTTAAAATTTATTCTTTAATCTATTTTTGAATATCAATTCAAACTAGTCGGGGTTAGCGAACCTTACCGAAGTAATCATTTATTTTAATTTCCCAATCCCAACCTATTCATCCCATGAAGTAAAACTGGTAATACTTCATATCTAACACCACAGTGTTATCGGTAAATTCAATTACCATTTCACGTTCAAATCTAATTAAAGATTTAACTATCGCCTGGAGTAAAACTGGTGATACTCCATTCTCGATCTTTTCAATCTAATTAAAGATTCATTAAAACTCCACTTAGTTTTAATCTTTAACGGGGTTAAAGAATCAGTGTCATTTAAAACACGGTTCACGATAAACCCAGAATCACCTTCCATTAATTATCGGGTTAAAGAACGAGTGTTATTTAAAACACTGTCCACGATAAACCCAAAAATCAATATCAATTCAATTCCAATTAAATATTATTTATATGGTACACTTCATTAGATCTAAATAAGAAGATTTAATCTTTTCTCGACTGGGTTCAAGAACAGTGTTAGTCAAGACACCATTCACGACAAACCCAAATCACATTTGATATTAAATACAAGGCTCTGAATAGAAAATATCCCGGCTTATATTCAATATCAAATTCGACGACCAACAAATATCGTATTGGAAATAACGATATATATATCTATATCTTTCAAACTTCCATAACAACATCTGTATAATCACGAAATCCAACATCGAAATATTCCGAAGACAATTTCGATTCAAATCCATTCCAATGCAATCATTGGAAATTCTGTTTATTTTTAAAACCCTTTTCAAATTCAATTTATTTATTTGAAAATAAATAGAATTATAATTCTAGTTCAAAACTAGTTCATTTCGATAAAAATCTATTTTTATCTTTTCAAATATGGAGTTTTTCATCCCAAATCTTCACAAATCATTTCTTATGATTTTACACAAATTATTACTATTTTTAATAATTTTATCAAGGCCCGTACAGTCGATTTCCATCAATGGCCGTCGAACTGCACTTACAGCGACCTTTTTCAAATTTGATTTGGACGTATCTCCAAATCCAACCGTTAGATTTCAAATTTCTAATATTCGTTAGAAAGCTCTTTTCGATACGAACCCAACGGTTCTGGTTTTAGGATAATCCGACGGTCGGATCTCTCGTAATGTCCGTTTGAAATAAATGGTCGAAATTCACGAACTGCCGCGGCGCGGCGCGTTCTATTCAGGCCATTATATTATATATATATAATATATATAATATATATTTCGTCGATTTCTATTTAAAACGAATTATGTAAATAGTTTTAAGTTCGTTTCAAAAGCAATTTCAACTTCCATTTCAATTCAAATCAAAATTGAATTCTTCCTTATAAATTCGTTTTAAAATTCATTTCTATTCATTTCAAATTTCCATTCAATTTGAATTCATTTCAATTCGCTTTCAATTCAATCTGAATTCGTTTTCAATTCAATTCAATTCCAAAGTTGTTTTCTATTCGATTCAATTCAAATCGGTTTTCTATTCGAATCAAATTCGTTATATATTCAATTGAAATCAAATTTGTTATATATTCAATTCGAATCAAATTCGTTTTCTTTTCAAATTTCATTTCAAAATATTCGATTTCGAAATCATTTTTTAGTATTCATTTTAAAATGAATAAAATCGATATAAATATCGTTCACGTCAAAATGGCGTCAATCTAATCAACACGGCTTCATATATTTCTATTTTCAAATATTCTTTTTCAAATATTTCTTTTTCAAATATTTCCATTTCAAATATTTTTATTATTAAAATATTTCGTTCAACACATGACTAATCTCAACGGATGAGTACTGTCAACACATGAACCTTTATTTTATAATATTCTTTATTTTCTAAATTGGAATGAGGCCCAATCAATTACCATATAAAGTTAATTATATGGATTCCATACAACACATGTATATAATAGCATTGAAAAATAATCAACCATCAACCAAGGTGCACTACACTGTATAAGCATCAAATATAGATATCTAACGCTTATAACAGCATGTCAATCAATCGATCGACATATTTAATCAATCAGGATGAGTGAACTTCAAATTTCATCCCAACACCCGTGTGGGGTTTCAAACAATCAAACATAGATTTTATTTGTGCAATTGGGCGATGTGTAAAATTTATCGACCCAATCAATGTCAGTCAAATCAGTGTATATAAACAAATCGGCTGATTTGTTTATAAATATCTATTTATAAACTTTCACGTTAAAAATTATATTTTTAACGATAAAACATTTTATTTTAACACATGAATTTCTATTCAGTTCATTCACACAATAAAAATGATATTTTTTATTTTTCTAACATATTTTAGAAAATTTCGGCGGCATAACGGCACGATACTAGAAACGGGACGAGGCCTAGCCTTATCCCCTGTCTAGTGAAGGCCCACGCCATTCACACATCAATCAAATTCACCAAACAACCAATTCAAATCAAGTCATCAAATTAATTTATGCAACCAAACAAACAAGTCCATGGTCTGTGGACGATTGTGTCGGGTGCTACTAAGCACCGTCTGCATCCTAGTATATATATATAACTAGAAAAGAAATTGAAAGGTGAGAAATTCTCACCGATAGCTATCCAATCATCTTGACTCTCTTTTGATAGAAATCTTCATCGTTCTTGCCTTTTTATCACCTTCGTTGCCCGTATTCTCTACATATGTAAAAATCGAATTTTTACTATGCTATTCAATATATAAAAATCGAATTTTTATTACGTTATCATATAGATAAAATTCCATTTCAAAAATATAGATTTCGCATTTTTACATCCAAAAATTTCGCCTTATTATATTTTTACATCTATATCTCATAAAGATTATATTTTTATAGTTCCTACTATGCAAAGATCATATTTTTATCTTTCTACAATATAAAAGATTATATTTTTACTACTTTAAAAATATAGAAATCATATTTTTATAATCGCTATATTGTAAAGACTATATTTTTAATACTTTAAAAATATAAAAATCATATTTTTAATTCTTTAAAAATATAAAAATCATATTTTTACTCCTTTGATATAGTAAAGAACATGTTTTTATTTTCGCTACTTCGTTATAAAAGAAATATATTTTTCTTCATAAACCGCTATGAAAAAATCTAAATTTTCTCTATTACAAAAACCCTAATTGTTTTCTCTTTTATTTTATCTGTATTTTAATGAAAATGAAAATAAAATAAAATAAAAATAAAAACATACCAGCGAAGGGGGGGTGATGGCCCGGCTCAGCGGCAGGAGGAGGAGCAGGGGGGTGTGCGGCGGTGGAGGAAAAGGGGAGGGGGCTCTCGATGCTGCGGCGCGACTCATCGGGGGGGGGGTGGACTCTCGATGCGACGAGGGGGGGTGTGCGCTTCGAGGTGGCGGAGGAGAAGAAGAAGGGGAGGGCGGCGAGCTGAGGGAGGGGGTCTGCGTCGATGGTGAGGCGGCGCGGTGGTTTAGGGGGGCGGCGAAATCAATTTCCCCCTTTTTCTTCTTTTTTTTTCCTGTATAATCGATTGAAAATGAAAAAGGGGGGGCCAGAGCGGGTTAAAGGGGAGGGAGATATTTTTTATATATTATTTAATTTCAATATTTTATTCACATAAAGTAACTTTTTCTATCGACCTCGAAACGAAGCCTACCGCCTGTCGTCCCTAGCGTTTTACCCCCATTCTGAACACAATGGGATATGTATCGTAGGTTGATTTGATCGTTTGTATCAGTTTCTGTTAAATTTACATTTAAGTCTATATATTGAATTTTAAACGCGCATTTCAAATTACCGGGGTCACATACGAACTTTAAAAATTCCAAAAAAATATTTTCTAGCTTCGTATTGACGATACGGTCCTAACAAAACTAGTTTCGTCGAATTCTGAGACCGTTTGAAAAATGGCCATTTTCCAGTCGATTAAAATCAACTTAAACTGGTCAAACGCGTTTTCCTTTGCCACGCTCACATATTGATTCGAAAAATTATGAAATTTGGAATCTAGCAATATCTTTACATCACGGACCCAGCAAAAGTGGTTTCGTCGAAATCCGAGGTCGTTTGCAAAATTTCAATTTTTAAGGGCCTGAATTCCATAGCGACTATTCGGAATTTTCAACTGGACATATCTTTTGATTCCCGCTATGAAATTTCGATTTTTCGGATTCGTTGGAAAGATATTCTCAATTAGATCCTATTGTTTTTGGTTTCACTAAAATCCGGATTGTTTTGCACCCGGTACGTTCAATTGAAGTTTGAAACCGAATTATCGAACTACCGCGCCATTTTCAATTCTATTTATAATTATAAATAAATATTTATATTCTAACGACGACGTATATAATATATACATCGAATTATATTCAAAATAAATTTCTCGACGATATTATTTAAAATAATTCATTTTAAATAATTAAAATTCGCTAAAATCGCCAAAATAAAAATTTTAAACTGGTCGGGTTGTTACAAATTCTGATTCTTACACCAGTCAATTGGAAATATATAGATACCCCACTTTCAGCACTCGAACATAAACACTGGTGATACTAGTAATCATCAGTATCATCTCCGGGCGACTAAAGTGTGATTCTACATCTATCCAGTATATTAAAACTTCGAATGTACGTTTGCAAGGCGCATATGCAAAACCTTTATGTACTCGATTGTCCAAATTCAATATAAAATAAATATTCAATTACGTATAAAATGGTTTAAATTTTCAAAACAATTTTTTTATTTTATATTTAAAAAACGGTACTCTTCACACTCGTTCTTGGATATTACTGATCCCATCTCTAACGAGTCATTATTATAGGATATTGCTAATCCAATCTTTGATGAATTCTTTTAATCGGTTCTAATGTATCTTGTTCTCGAGCTCTTTAAATCAAAGCTTTGATACCAAACTGTAACAACCTGAACTTACCCGGTCTCCGAAGAGAAGAGAAAGAACGGATTATCTGAGAACACGACAAATCGGAACACAAACAGAAGAATATTTCATTGCTTATTACAACAATTTACATCAGAGTACAAGAATATACAGAGTATGAACAAATAATATACATTTGATTAATATCAGAGATTTATAAATTACAATGCAGCGGAAAATAATACAAAACACAACTGAAAGAGATACACGGATACAGAGCTTTCCGAATATCATCCCAGCTGTAAACTAGGATCCTATGAATAGAAATCTGCAAACCAAACTACTAGCTGCCCGTGTGGAAAATAGGGGCACCAAGAGTTTAGGTTAAAACAATAAACTCCAGGTCAGTCATGTGACTGGTGTGGGAACTAAAACAGTTATTTAAAACTTTACTTTAAAATGGAGTAAATCAAAGGACCACACCGTATAACATGGAATGAGTATCCTCCCAAGAATACCATTGCATAAACAGTTATAAACAACGCAATGCTTTTTGAAAAATGAAGCTATTATAAGACTCAGGTCCCATTACACAACGCAATGCAAGCCGGAGGATAGAGTTTTACCTTACAATAGCCAAACATGCTTGGTACGTTTAAAACAAATCATTTTGATACTATTATAGTGTAAAGTGTATGAAAACAACTTCAAATATAAATGTATCAATCATAGACGGCATAGTCCCCCATCCCACTATGTCGCTGTACTAAGCTGTACAAATAAAACCGAATGTCACGTATTGGATATTGGATTTCCGTCATGATTCTAAGCAAGGGATGTACTCCTAACCACTTTGAGACACTCTAGCAAATGCCTCAGGACTACAGACTCTAGGAAACCCATGGATCCTCCAAGGCCGGTCCTCTCTTACGTTTGAGGATTGGCAATTCCTGAACACACGTTTCCCTGCCCTATAAGGCATAATTGAGCCAGATGACTCAATATCCACCGGCTCTGTAGTAACCGATATATCTGAGGCACCACGCATTCCAACAACCACATAGGTAAAAATATAAAAATATCTGGGCTTGCAAAACCCTGACACCACCCATAGCTAGAAAGAAATGTCATATCCTCCTTGGGTCCCTTATCTCGTTTTTAACTCATACGGAGGTGTGAGGCTCGCGAATTAACACTATACACAAAGTTATGCCCTTTAAGACCGTGCTTTAATCATCAACCACAAGACTCTACTTTTCAACAGAAGCTTTGATCCTTTGCATATCAGCATGCCACAAAGGCAATTCACGCCATGCGACTGATGTCTATCGATATATAACCTCTGAACTCGTACATCTCAGAGAAAGGCGTTAAGCAAGAGAATAAGTTCTCCGCCGCCAAATTGATATATATTTAATAGAGATCAATCAACACAGAATAAAATCCAATGTCAGACACACATCCATTTACAAGTTTGTTCTGGGTCTGAACGAAACCAGAGGCACCTTATTCCTCGTCCCATATGTCCAATATAGGAGTGAGGTCCTCGCATATCCGGTCGAAACCAGAGGCACTTTATTCCTCGTCCCATATGTCCAATATAGGAGTGAGGTCCTCGTATATCCATTCAATCTCCAAGTATGTCTGGACGATCACCACTTATTACCTTGTCCTGGGTGTACAGCCCAACCAAGACTTCGGTAATCATCCAAATGATGTGAAGACCTCCGGTCTTCAACCATCGTCTTCATCATCGACTTATCGTCGAATCAGTTATTCAGAATGGGTATAAATCCGAACTTTCCGAATAACTCGCGTATATTATAAACAAGTGCTATAAAACACAACATACGCCTCATTCCAATTCTTAATATTCTTTTATTTAAATATTCATATCCTTTGGGAAAGGTTCCCATTAATTTTATCAAAGATAAATTCTTTAAATTTATTCTTTAATCTTCCATTGGATATCAACTCAAACCAAATAAAGGTTTATCCAAACTAGTCGGGATTAACACACCTTATCGATGTAATCATCTCTTTTATTTTCCAATCCCAACATATTCATCCTATGGAGCAAAACTGGTAATACTCCATATCTAACACCACAGTGTTATCGGTAAATTCATTTACCATTTCACGTTCAAATCCAATTAAAGATTTAACTATCGCTTGGAGTAAAACTGGCGGTACTCCATATCTCGATCATTTCCCAAATTTGATAATTTAAATTATCAATTCACATTTCAATCTAATTAAAGATTCATTAAAACTCCACTTAGTTTTAATCTTCCCAAAAATCAATATTAAAGATTATTTAACTTTGGAAACACAAACATGCCGCATCGACAATCTACACCGTACTATTGATTTCTGCCGATATATAACCTCTAAGCTCGTTTGTCTTAGAGAAGGATGTTAAGCAAGAGAATAAATTCTCTGCCACCAAACAGATATATATATTTAGCAGAGATCAACCATACAGTTTGAAAAAATGTTAGACATGTAATCCTGTCTTTAACTAGGTTAAAGAACTAATGTCATTTAAAACAAAGTTCACGATAAACCCAAATCACATTCCATTTATTATGAAATCTCCACGGAAAAGCAAATCAATATATAATCGATATCAATTTCCATGTCAGACCAATAATATAAATGGAATAACGACAAAGCCTTTTAAATTCCATATATATTAACAGTCTTCCTCCATAGAAGCTCACTTCGACAAATCAATATATAATCGATATCAATTTCCATGTCAGACCAATAATATAAATGGAATAATGAAAAAGCCTTTTAAATTCCATATATATTAACAGTCTTCCTACATAGAAGCTCACTTCAATTATTATCAAATCGAATTCCATTCGACTCCAATTTAATATATTAAATTGGAAAACTTTATTTTGGAAAATTCTCGTCAAAAATTAATAAAAAGATATATAAATTCCAAATCACATTTCACTGTAAATCGGGTTAAAGAACGAATGACGTTTAAAACACAATTCACAATAAACCCAATTCACATTCCATTTTATTTCAATTAAATGTTAATTAACTGGAAACACTAATAATCTTAATTAAAAGATTTATTCTTTTCATACGAGGTTTAAGAACAGTGTTATTTGAAACACCATTCATGACAAACCAAAAATCTCATTTGATATTAAATACAAGGCTCTGAATAGAAATTATATCGGCTTATATTCAACATCAAATTCTGAAATCAACAAATATCGTATTGGGAATAACGATATATATATCTTCCAAATTCCTCCACAATATCCGTATAATCATGGAATCAAATATCGAAATATTCCGAAGATAATTTCGATTCAAATCCACTACAATTCATGTATTGGAAATTCTGGTTATTTTTAAAACCATTTCAAATCCAACTTATTTATTTAAAAATATTGGATTATAATTCTAGCTCATAACTGAATCAATTTGATATAAATATATTTTTATCTTTACAATGGTGGAATTTTTCACCCAAATTCTTTCCAAATCATTTATTATGATTTTACACAAATTATTGATATTTTTAATAATTTTATCAAGGCCCGTACGGTCGATTTCCATAAACTGTCATCGAACTGCACTTACAACAACCTTTTCCAATTTTGATTTGGACATAATTTCAAGTCCAACCATTAGATTTCAATTTCCTTATGTTTGTTGGAAATCTTTTTTCGATGCGAACCCAATGGTTCCGGTTTTAGGAGAATCCGACGGTCGGATCTCCCGTAATGTCAATTCGAAGTCAATGGTCGAAATTCGCGAACTACCACGGCGCGGCGCGTTCTATTTAGGCCATTAAATATATATAATATATATTATATATATTTCATCGATTTCCATTTAAAACATATTTTATAAATCGTTTTAAATTCATTTTCAAAACGATTTCAACATCATATTCAATTTCAAATCAAAATTGAATATTCCATATCATTAATATGTAAATGATAATATTTTCAAAACGTAAGATTTTGAAATCACTTCCTTTTCGATATTCATTATAAAAATGAATAAAATCGATATAAATGTCGTTCACGTCAAAATGGCGTAAATTTAATCAACATGGTTTTATATATTTAAATATTTTCGTGTCCATTCCTAGGCGGGCATCAAAATCATATTTTCATCCATTACTAAATATTATTTTAAAATATTAGTTATTTTAAAATATTCATTATTCGCCATTTTAAAATATTTGTTAATTTAAAATATTTGTTCTTTCTGAGTTGGTATTAGACACAATAAATTATCATATAATTTCAATTATATGGATTTCATACGCTGATGTACACAACCATAATCAAACATAATCAACCGTCATCCAGAGTGCATTAAACAACTGCATAAACGTTAAATATGAATAATTAACGCTTACAACAACCTGTCAACCAATCAATTGACATATAACTAATTATTGGGATTAGTGTATGTCTAATATCATCCCATTACCCGTGTGGGATTTTCAAACAACAAACACTGATTATTATTTGTGCAGTTGGGCGATGTGTAAAATATATTGTCCCAATCCATATCAGTCAAATGTGTGTACATAAACAAATCGTCCGATTTATAAATTAATATTTATTTTATTCATATACACGTTAAAAATTATATTTTTAACTATAAAATATTTATTTCAACTCATGAATAATTTATACAGTTCATTTATACAATAAAAATGATATTTTTATTGTTCTAACATTTTTAGAAAATTTCGGTAGCATAACGGCACGATACTAGAACCGGAATAAGGTATAGCCTTATCCCTCGCCTAATAATGACTCGCGCCATATACAAACCAAATTCTAATCAACTCATTTCATTTTTCAAACCAAATTCAAACAAATAAACCAATCAACCAACCATAGAAACAAACATGGTTTCAAATAATGGTGTCGGGTGCTACTAAGCACCTTCTGCATCCTAGTATATATATTTAACTAGAAAATAAATTAAAGTGAGAAGTTCACACATTTGGGATCCACTCCTTCAGTTTTATTTCTGAATTTCTGAATTTCTGAATCGTTTGGATTTTTCCAAAATTCCAACGCAGTCCTTTCCACGCTGTTCATAATAAAAATCACATTTTTAATATGATGTTTATATATTAAAAATCATATTTTTATCGCTTCAGTCAAATAAATAAAAATCATATTTTTATCGCTTCATTCAAATAAATAAAAATCATATTTTTATCGCTTCATTCAAATAAATAAAAATCATGTTTTTATCGGTACGCATATAAATATAATATTTTTATATTCTCTATTATATAAAAATATAATCTTTTCATATCTAAAAATATAATCTTTTCTTATTTAAAAATATAATCTTTTCATATTTAAAATTATAATCTTTTCATATTTAAAAATATAATCTTTTCATATTTAAAAATATAATCTTTTTAAACAAAATAGAAATCAAATCTTTAATAGCTTCAAAATCATATTTTTATTAACCTAAAAATCCAAGAAATTAAATTGAAAAAACTTACATTTTTAGGGTTTGGATCGCTGGGGAGCAGGGGGAGGCGTCGTTGGTCGGCACTGGGTGGCGGGGTGGTCTAGCAAGGTGGCGGCGGTTGATTTAGGGTTTTGGGGAAGGGTGTTTAGCGTTTAAGAGGGAAGAGGAGAGAGGAGCAACGGGCGCGAGAGGTGGAAGGAGGGCTAGTGGGCGCGCCACCATCGACGGCGGTAGAGAGGGTTGGCAGCGACGCGCGGCGGCTAGGAGGCGTCTCCTCAATCGATCTCGTCAGAGATTTTTTTCTTTTTATTTCTTGATTTGAGAAAACGAATAGGGAGGGGGTATATGTGTAATATATATATATATTATATTATATATTTTTTCTTTAATTCCCTAAAATTGTTAACTTTTCATTCGAACTACAAACAAGACCCAACGACTGTCGCCCTTAGCTAATTACCCACATTCCGAACACAATGGGATATATTTCATAACCCATTTCAGCTGTTATGATCAGTATCCTCTAAATTTAAAATACAAATCATTATATTTTAAATTCAAATGCACATTTTAATTTATCGGGGCTACATACTAACTCCAAAAATTCCCGAAAAATAAATCTAGCAATGTTTCGACGATACGGTCCTAACAAAACTAGTTTCGTCAAATTTGGAGATCGTTTGAAAAACGGTCATTTTCCAGTCGATTAAATTTAAGTTGAATTGACCAAACACGTTTAAATTTACCACGCTCACATATTTATTCCAAAAATTATGGAATTTGGAATCTTGCAATAATTTGAGACTCCGGATCCAACAAAAGTGGTCTTGTCGAAAATGGAGGTCGTTTGCAATAATCGCTATTTTTAATGGCTATGTATTATATAAATTCCATAGCGACTATTCTGAATTTTCAGCTGGACATAACTTTTTATTCCCGCTATGAAATCTGGATTTTTCACATTCGCTGGAAAGATATTTTCAAACAGATTCAAATATTTCAGGTTTTACTAAAATTCGATTTATTTTGAACCTTGTACATTAATTTGAAATTTGAAATCTAATTTTCAAACTACCGCGCCATTTCCAAATCCTTCAATAATAAAAATAAATATTTATATTCTAATTTCGATCTAAATAAATTTATACGTTCTAATTTTATTCAAAATAAATTTCTAGTCGTTATTATTTAAAATAAATCATTTTAAATATTCAAAATTCATTAAAATAGCCAAAATAAAAAAAATTAATTGGTTCTGATTTTCCAGGTTGTTACATACATCCTATTGGTTTAGAATCAGGAGATAAATCTACTATTTTCCATGTTTTATTTCCCATAATAGAATCCATTTCATCATTTATGCCTTCTTCCCAAAATGATGAATCCTGAGATTTCATTGCTTCATTATATGTTAAAGGATCAGATTCTATGTTTGTAGATATCATTAATTGATGCTCTACATTATTTCTAGATCCTTCAACAAAATGTACGATGAAGTCTGGTCCAAAAGAATTTTCTATCCTTCTTTGTTTACTTCTCTTAAAAGAATCACCATTTTCTTCGATATTTCCATCAGTGTTTTCTACAGGTTCAATAGCTGGTTCATTAATGTCCACCACTTCATTAGTAGTTGTATTGACCTCCATCATTTCATGAATCGGTTTATCTTGAATAGATGTGGATCTATTCTCATAGAACACTGCAACCCTTGATTCTATTACTATATTTACTTCAATAGAGCTATTAGGTTGTACTATTAGAAACATATATCCTTTGCTATGTTGATCATAGCCTAAGAATATGCACTCGGTAGCCTTTTGTCCCAATTTACTTATTTTTGGTTCAGGCAATCGGACTACATCCCCAAACTCGATAATAATCAAGATTTAGTTTTCTTTTCTTCCAAAGTTCATACGGAGTAATTTTACTTTTCTTATGAGGTATTCTATTCAGAATATAACATGTGGTACGTAGAGCTTCTCCCTAGAAACTAGTATTCAGTCCAGAATTACACAACATTGCATTTACCATTTCGGTAAGGGTTCTATTTTTCCTTTCAGCCACTCCATTTTGTTGTGGAGTATAAGCAATAGATGTTTCATGTATAATTCCTACTGATTCACGATATCCAGGAAATTGATATTTGCCTCCCTATCAGATCAAAGTGTTTTTATTTTACCATCACACTGGTTTTCTACTTCAGTTTTATAAGACATAAATCAATTAAACACTTCACTTTTAACATGCATAAGATAAACATAACAATATTTTGAATAATCATCTATGAATGTGACAAAATTTTCTTTCCACCTCTAGTAGGAGTACTATGCATATCACATACATCACTATGAATAAGTTGTAACAATTTTGTTGCACTTTCCGCTTTAATAGGAAACGGTTTTCTAGTGATCTTAGTTAATGAACATATCCTACACTTCTCTAGTATACCATTTTGGTGTTTGGGATTCAGATTCAATGATTAACAGTTTCATCTTCAGTTTCCGCTGGTTTTGGCGTAGTTAGAACATATACCACTTTCATTCCAGCCAATAAAAAATGCATCTTTTTCTTCCATCGTAGAAAGTTAACACCATCAACCCTCTCCAATTTTGTAAAATCAGCGGCGAATTCCTTAAGACTGTGAGGAGCCATTGCCGAAATACTATATAAGATCGTTGGACTAAAATTTCGTTGTTGATTCTTCTTTGATACAATCTCCAAGGCATGATGTGCCGATTGCTATCCTAAAACAGTATTTTCCCTCTTATATTATGTGCACGAGTAATAGAAAATGTGTTTGAAGATAAAATGGAGCAGATATATTAAATATCTTTAATAGGCGTGTTTGCACAATCACGACGATTCACTATCGTAGATTAGAACGTTGTAGTGACAAGATAATTGAATTATAGCCTGCAGAACTATATCTCAATTGCTTTATATTTATATAAAATGGCAGAGAATTATAAAAAGAAGAAGATGTAGCAAAGAAAAATGGAGTGATTCAAAAATGGAGTGTAGTCCAGTTTTTATAGCAATGAGAAGATACAGCTGCTTCTGTTCGAAGAAATGTTTGCAACTCTTCGAACAATAGTATCCATTTCTTTTCAGAAAAGGCCCACCTATTCCGACCAGTCGATTGGTCTGTATACTACTAATCGATTGTTATGTGTTTCAGGTAATTTTTTTAACATTCGCGACTGTTTGAAATCAAACGAACCCTATTGGTTTACACCTGACTAGTTGACTGGTCTGTATAGAACCAGTCGACTGGTAATGTTACAACCCTGCATCAGTTGACTTGTGCAAACAACACCGATCGACTGGTAGCGACTTCAATTCCTGCGGGCAAACCAAAATGGCGTGCTGCCCAGTAAGCTCATTGGCACTCCAAGGCCTATTTGATCATGAGACCCCAAGAGCCCCAAGGCCCATCTTTTGGACTTTTAAATATTAATGTTCATTAGCCAATGTCATGTTCCTGCCTTGTCTCTCGCTTCCTCTTTCTTTTGATGTGGTATATCATGCCTTTATATGTATAGTGGAATACCAAGCTATATTCCATGATGTGGGACAAATAATATTTTCCCTTTTGTTCTTTCCTTCTTCCATTTATTTCAAATTTCCTCTAACAATCCTCCACCAAATTTTAAATAAATTCCTCTTGTCATTTTATGCAGGAAAATTTGTGCATAAGCATAGATGTCTATACAGACTAGAATCTATACATAGGGAAAACCCATCAAAGTATATCAGGATGGAGTGGTTGACTAAGCATTGAACCATCGATCCTATATGATATACCGGATGTGATTATCACACACTCATTTTCATATTTTCCAGATAGTATGTATGCTCGACCTGTGGATTGGACTTAAGTTAGTATCTTCTTACATGAAATGCCTTTAGAGATCAAGCCAAAATCTCGCAGAAGGCGGCACCACCTTCGTTGCATTCATATAGGTAAGTTTATCAGAAGTTCCTTATAACACACACCTCAACAATATATCTGTTATAAACCTATTATGTTCTAAGCAGAACATCCTCCCTTTGTCATTATAAGTACCAAGCACTTTTCCTTCGAATGTATGATAATAAATAGTTTTTCAGACTAAATATTATAGTGCTTCCAACCGCAAACACATGAAGTACTTTTGCTCTTTGAACTCAAGATAACAAATTTCTTTATTATGTTGAGTTGAGTTTCTTTCATTGGAGATTGTATTGTATTGGCTTTAAACCCATTCCTTGTGATGTTTTTATCACTAATTTCCTTGCAAGTCCTTTAGTAAATGGATCTTCCAAATTCTGGCTAAATCTCACAAGATCTATGGTAATAACCCTTTCAGTGAGCATTTGCCTAACCAAACTATGCCTTAGACCAGTATGTCTAGATCTACCATTATAAACTTGGTTATATGCTTGTGACAATGTAGATTGACTGTCACAACGCACAGATATTGGTAGCATAGGTTTTGGCCACGTAGGAATTTCTAATAGTAAATTCCTAAACCATTCCGCTTCTTTACTAGAAGCCAGTGCTATAAACTCAGCAGCCATGGTTGAATCTACAATACATGTTTGTTTCTTTGAGGCCCAGGATATTGCTCCCCCACCAAGAGTGAATATCCATCAACTAGTTGATGTATTATCTTCACTTCCAGTGTTCCAACTAGCATATGTGTATCCTTCTATTACACTCGGATAACCATTGTAATATATACCATAATTTATGGTACCTTTTAAATACTTCAAAATTTATGTGTTGGAATCCAGTGGATATTACTGGGGATGCTACTATACCAAATCATTTTGCCAACAACATAGGCAATATCTGGTCGTGTGCATATCATTGCATACATCAAACTTCCTATAACTCTAGCATATTCCAATTGCTCTATAGCTCTTCCAGTATTAGTGTATAACTGCATATTTGGGTCAAACGGAGTAGACATCGGTTTACAATCGAATAGATTGAACCTTTTTGAAAATTTTCACTACAAGAAAATATGACATACATTGCTTTATGTGATAGCCTTATATTAAAGAGCTATAAAAAAATAACCAAAGAAAAGAAAATAACAAATAAATTGTGCTATAGAAATGAAATAAAGAAAATAACATATAACCCATGCTACTTAAGGATATATTCCGCTATATTAGTGTTGCGTACTAAGAAGGCGGGAGCGAAAAGCAGCGTGTAACATAGTGAAAACAAAAGGCCGTGAAAATGAAAATTTGCTCAGCTCCATCACTTCCACTAAAACTCCTCAAAACCCTAAAATATTCTATTCACTTAAGATACTCCAGGAACACCAGTCATTCGACGTTCAATCCAGCATCCCATAAGTCGAAAATCTTCTATTCAGTACACCGGTAAATCGTTTCACTCCAGCATCCTGAAGTGACCATCGTCGATTCAGTAAATCGCAAATCTACGTTGTATCTATCCTAATCAATAACAGAATCATCTAAACTGTTCAACATTATTCCTCTCAGACTTCATACCTTTTCAACTGTAATAGGAAATCGTATCCCCCTTTTTCAAGGTAGCGATTTTCTCATTTTTTCTTTAATTTGTTCGGTCTAATTGGTACTTTGACTATAGGAATATGCTATTATGAATTTACCCTGAAATCCATTTGACATTGAGTTTAACTATTTGCAGGCGTTTTACAAAATAATTGGATTTTATTCATTTGAGTCCCTAAAGGTAAAATGGCAATGTTATTCAAACTTCTTCAATATTACCAGAATTACAGAATTTACTTGCTTATTTATGATGTTCATTGTGATAATTTCAATATTCATTTGAGTCCCTAAAGGATTTGATGCTGAAGAGGTTGATATTTAAATGCAGTAGGTCACCGTGGAGAGAAAAAGAGACAGTTGCACTCAGATCAAGAAAAAAGCTCTAGAAAAGTGTTTTGAAGTATAAAACAAGCTCGAAACTGAACGAAAGGTTTGGGTAGCGCTGGTGCTAGGCCTGTAGTTGTGCCAAATTCCAATTTGGTTCCAAAACTGACGTACCAAATGGAGGACCAAACATCTCGAGTGCAGTTATGGAGGTCTATTAAGTACTGTGTATAGTCTGAACATGGATATTTAGATTGGGTTTTTGACTTTTTTTGTAAATTGCCTTGTAGATGAACCCTTAACGTTATTCTTTTACAAATTTTTGTAAGGCTACAAAAAACTAAAAGCAAACGGAAAGGAAAAAGAATACAATTAACGCTGCAGCGTTAACAATTAAATGTGTATTGTTCAAGATTCCACCGAATGGTTTAAGTTTATTACAACATTAACATTATGACATTCATATTCAGTACATTGATTCTATTTTGAATGACAACTAAAACACTGTTTACTAATTCTATTTTCAGCGATGGACTGTAAAATGAATGTTCACTATTGCTTTCGGTGCTGTTTCATGTGGCGTTGGAATCTTGGTTAGGATGGTTTTCACTTTTTTATTGCTACAGCTTTTACATTGAATTACTTTTACTTCTCTGTTACTTTGTTTGATATATCCTGTTATACATAAGCATAGGTAATACAATATACGGTGAGCTTTACTAAGTTGAAAATGATTGATTTACTTTATATATTCTACACACATCGGTCTCTCAATATGTTGCGCAACCTTGCTTATTTTAATATTGCTTTGAACTGTTCTTCATACTAAAACCTGTTCGACAGTATTCAGAATAATTTCAGTTCAAAATTTTAAGCCACTGGCTTAATAAGAGTATGTAATATTATACTCTATCAACTTTGCCAACAGTGGTATATTAATCCGTTTGCATATTACATGATACTTATATCATATTCATTGTCCTGCAATGATTCTTGCATCTGTCTGCAATTGCCTCGACTCAAATTCTGCCTGAAATGTGTTCAGCCCATCAGCTGATCATATAATCCTCTGTATACACACTTCTTTTAAGGTATAATGAGTATTGTTTGTCCACTTTCCACATATATGCATCTGTCACATTCTACAACTTTAATTTGGCACAATATGATTCACATTGACTACCCTGAAATTAACGATACTATAATGTATGAGCATTAGTTTTTATATAAGCTGCTGCCATAGTTAGGCCCGATTTTAGGCAGTTATAAATCATGATGTAATCAATGCATCTTCCTCTAGAAAAATAACATTACTTCTGCTGATTTGTTTCACAATATTTATTTACACTGGTTGGAACACTCTTATCAGGAAAATGACGAGCTAGAAAACTAAAAAAATAAATAAATCTGGCAATGAAATTCACTTTTCATTTTAATACACTGTGCCGGTATGCATTATGGGTCTGTTAGCAGTCATTTAGTTTCTACCCAGTTCTGGCATCGGAGCATCTGACAGACCTAACGCTGACAATGGGCTTACCTCTTCTTAGCTCTATTCAGATGGAGCGGGGAGAGAGATCCATTCTAACCCAAATTGGTTAAGCGAGAAGTGCACTTCGAATTGATCAAGTTCATAAAGTTTTGCTTCCACTTCTAAACAATGTGGTTAAAATACTGCAAAATCAGACTTCATCTTCTTTTTAATCCTAAACTATGTAGCTTCAACACGGTTTTACTGCCTTTGTAGGCTGGACAAGAATTTTTGAAGAATCAATGCTTGATTCACACGGCCACCTACTCCTTTGGTAGTCTCATCAATAACTGCTTAGCCTGCACACTTAATAACACAGAAGTGGGCTATGACTATGCATTGTTAAAGGATGAAGCAGAAAGGTTGACACAGTTGCTTATATCTTAATATGGGCAACCAACTAATGCTTAATCCTTGACCATTGGAAAACTTCGTAGGTATTTTGTTTTGCCTTTCGACACTTAAGTTTAAGTGTGAATGGGTTTTTTGAGAAGGATTGCTCTTATGAATACCAAACTTCATGTTCATGATTTCCTGCAGGTGAGATGACTTCAGGGGCCTAAATGAAAAAGCCATTTTCCTTCATATCTAAAATCGCAGAGAATCCAAACTATGGATTTATGATGATCCCTTGAGTGCAAATATTTACCAAAATAGGTATTCTTAAAATAAATACCTTTAATTTTTGTTGTTGTCCTTTTTTTCTTCCCTTTTCCTGTTATACCCCTAGGCATGAATTACCTGGAAAAATAGATGATTGTGGTGAAGAGCCAGTGTATCTCTAATGCGGTGTGGTTCTAGAAATTATTATCCATTTATAGGAGGGGTTATAGACTTATAGTAACATAAAACGATGTCCTTCTCTTTTGCAGGTGAGCAACCAGTCATTGCAGCTTCACCTACAAAAGGCGTATGAATCTAACTTTAATCTTGGTTGATTCTATCCTGCTATATATGTGTCGTAGGATTACCAAACTTTGTTTGTGGATTGTTGTTCCTATCTATGAGCATTTCTACTATATGATATTTGGTATATTATCAAATAATTAAAATACCGACCTTAGGAACACACATGTCTTCTTCCTATTTTTTTATTATGAACATGACGTTATTCAAAACTTCATAATGATACCATTATTCCAAACATAAATGTGCTATTTCTAAATTTTCATTGTGAATATGAAGTCACCCAGAACTTGGTAAATGCCCATCAGAGGCAAAAAAGAAATAGCATAAAATAGCAAATTGTGAACTCATCGTGATAATCTAGAAAGCATAGTGCGTTGAGGATTGATCCAGTTGCTAATAGGCTTTGGTAGCATATGTCATAGGAGATGTTCCTATATATGGACTCTGTTTTACTCTTCGTAATAAAATATTATAGAGTAACTGATAAGCATACTAAAATATTATAGAGTAAATGTCATAGCCAGCAGGCTTCAAGTATCACACATCACTATGTCTTCCACGTATAGTGATTATACTCCAGATACTGACTTTATATTTATTTTTAAAATGAAATGTAGTCATTGAAAATTTTATATGCATAAATAATTCTGCTAAAATTTCACAGTGATAACATGGTCAATAGGTTACTGTACTGCAATGTGAATAAATTATGCTTTTATAATATGCACAGAACTAATTTGATTTGAATTCTAATAAGCAAATGAAAGCTAGATCTGGTAAAAGTATTACCTAATGGTAAGTGTAAAACTGAAGCTTTTCTTAAATTTAATTTCTGGTGAGCACAAAGGGAAATAGAACTGAAAGACAGTAAACTGACGGTTGGAGATGCTTTCCTTAATTGTTACAAAGGTAATTGCATCGTTAATCATTTACGCTGGAGTGAAGTAGTCATTCCAAATAGTTGCCTTTGACATTTAATAGTAATATATATATATATTTGTACTATGAAATTTTGATTCGCAACTATGAGCAACTTTATCAAATAGTAATTCATTATTTTTTTATTAAGCGGATTTTCTTCCTTGCAATAACAGACCTAGGTTTTCTTTTCGTTGTAATCTTATGCTAATTATTTTAATAAAGAATTAGCATATCATTATTTGCACATGTTTTACTAAATACTGGATACAATAAATGTGAAATCAACCACTAGTTGAGTTTAATAAATGTGAAATCAACCACTGTTACAACAATGCTGTGAATTCTTTCCTAGCATGATAACCAGACGATTGCATATGTTGCTTTGCATCTGAAATATTACAAATGAAGGTTTACAAATTTTTATTAAAAAAAGTCTATATGCTACCGCTGATGTGTAAATACTTGGAAAGGATAACGATCTGTTATACAATTCATGCTCATCGTTAACAGTTAGACGTCATAAAGATATATCAAGCACCATGACCTTGTAACTATTTTACCTCACTCTGGCAGTCTGGCACATGCATACAACTATCCCCAAAAGGCAAATCAATCATTTTATCTCACTCTGCCAAGCTACCGAGCCTCTTTATCTGAACCCATACTCTAGGTTGATTCTACTGCACCCAGACCTGAGTAGATAATAGGCGTTGCTGAGTCAAGAAAAAAGGAGAGAGTGATTTGCTGAGGAGTTGAAAAGTAGGCAGTATCTATTCAGTAAACGGAACTGAGAAAGTGTATTGGATTTAGCAAGATCTTGTATTTAAAAAAGAGTATTGAAGGGCAAAAAAGCATGGATTGTGAGTATTGTAGCTGGATGCTACATTAACAAGAATGAGGAACCAATGATGATATTTGGTGAGAAACAATTTTACTTTCTTTGGTATGTCATCCTTTTATTTATTTATATGTATAAAATCGAAAAATAGTAACTAGAACGCAGATTTTATTAAAAACAAGTGTGCACCTGTGATTCGCACACGGGTGTGAAAAAAATAAGGAAGCCTTATTTGTATTTATGCGTAGATATGAAAGAGCGTTATACATGAATACTAACTATCGAAAAGGTGAAAGATTGACCTGGTGACTACTAGTATATTGTGACGTTATAATGTTTGTAACAGAGATGTTTATAAAAATATTATTATCCTCTCCCCAACTGTGTAAATTTATGATATATTCGTTCAGAAGTTTATGGATTGTCCTGATTATCAAACATCTCAATGTTAAAGTAAAAGAAAAGGATAAACTAGGAAAAAATAATTTGCCAGACATGCACATGATTTCTTTAGGTATTAATGTAAACTTACGATATGAAATTTTATAACCATGATTTTAGGTAGAAGTGTTATTTGAGGGCAGCACAGGTGCTCACATTTTGTAAAATTGAAAGGCTGAGGCTGGGAGGATGAGAAGCGGCTACTGGTATACTTTATTTATGTCAGACTTTGTATTGGTAGTCTATTGTATGTATATCATACCCTGCTTTTCTAAAAAGAGGGTTGCCATTAGTAACAACTGGTCGCATTGTTTTAAATTTCATACTAGATCATTGTTTTAACTTTTAAAGCCTGGTGCATTGAAGTGACTTTGGAAAGAGCATGGTACAAGTTTTTCTTTTATTGTTTATCCTTTTTCTAATTAGTTTTTCATATTTACTAATATTTAACTTAAGTGCGTCATGTCTATCTTGTTATACAGTTGAAAATCTTATGGTATTTTATTTCCGATTTACTATTAGTCAGCTAGTAGTCGATTACTGTTTGCTGCTCTCAAATTAGCGGGTCTCAATGAAATAGTTAATTGTTGCAGCATACATTAGTATAGAAGGTGGTATTCTCATCTTCTTAGCCAATGAATTTCTTTAAAGTGAATTTCTTTAGAGAACAGTACGGAAGAAGTTTACGAGGAAGCTGTTAAGGAAATTACACTTCAGTTATTAATGGTATTAACTGTAAGTCGATCTGTCAGTCTCACTTTATATATGTCCGTTATCTGCTTTAGCGTGCAACTGAGGTGAATGTGTTAGAATGCAATTATGGATCCTTGTAACAACTATTTTTGCATACAGGCAAACAAGCAGTGGAAAAATTTATACAATACGTGGAGTAACCAAATATGCAATGTAAGGTATTTTTGATTACATTAAAAGGGTGATTTTCTGAATATAGTGTTTTTCTTTTCTTCTCCTAATTCTTATACATGATTTTGTTACTTTTTTGTTTGTTCATTGTTTCCTTAATTTAGCACGATGAAAGAGAGTATATTTTGAAATTCTTAGTGCTAGAAATTTACAATGAAGTAGCAAGAGATCTCCTTACCATGGATAACCCTCCACTTAGGGTTCATGGTGACCCTGAGGTAAAAAGAATCAATCTTTTATTTATTTATTTATTTTGTTTTGAGGTCTAACCAACTAACACACTCGATTATTTGCAAAAACCAACAGTTGTCGAAAAATTAACAGAGGTGTTGTTAAGAGGCTGGAATAATTTGAAGGAACTTCTTGTTGTGTGTGAAGGTGTGAAAAATTGATCGTAGTTATTTTATGAGGAATTTGACCATGCATTAGCTGTCTTATATGCAATATTTAAAAAAAAAAATCTTTTTGTTGCATTACCATTTGGGGTAAATTTGACCAGTTTTGGGATAAGTAGCGAAAGAAAATAATCTGAAGTTGAATAACGCGAATTGGGAAAACCAAATAATCTGCATATACTGCTGTTTCAATGGAATAACGTCTTAAATACAAGTTTGGTCCTATCTAGAATCAACAGAATGAAAGCCTAATTTTATTATTTCATGAATGGTTAATTTACTTTCAACTATAAAATCATGTTGCAAACATAAAATTAAGAAAATAAGAAATTTATGTTAAGTTTAGTTTCAGATGTGTAGATAGGCTCAGTATATATGCAACTGTATCTAATGATTTAGAATTTTCTGGGTTAATAAACATTGATATGCTGGTTTACTAATGTTTGAATATTTTGATTTTTGTTTATTTGCGTCAAATTGATGGCTTGAAAAACCTGGGGGCCATCAGAAACCTTCAAGTTATAACCTTTATCTTTTTGTAGAAAAAAATCTATTCGTTCAACCAAATATCTTATGAGCTTGTTTTATGCAAAAGATCCTACAACCAATGACAAAGGCCATTTAGATTCTGGTGAAATTGCTTTGGAAAGGTTTCTATGGATTAGTTTCAGTATCTTTTCCTTCTCATTCATATAATATGTAGTGATATTAGACTTGTAGAGTTCTATTAAATTTGTTTTCCCAGGAAAGGTTAGCCATTTACTGAAGTTCTTTAAAGCCTTTGTATGGCATTCAAAGCTACATTAACTTAGCAGAGAACAAGCACTTATCTTGGATCGTCTAGCTTTTCCAGTTGATGAGTTTGTCTTGCTAATACGAGCTCTTGAAGCTTTGTCCGGTACCTTATTTTTGTCGAGTTGATCAGGTAAATCTAGTGTAGATGATGAAATTTGTTCTAGTTTACAAGTATATAAGAAAATGCCAGTTTATGTGATGCAAGGCCATGTTTCTAAGTTTACATGCACATAAAATTTTTAAACGGCTAACTATATTACAACCTAAATAGAAACTGAATCCCAACCATATATTTTGTTGTAAAATGGGTCTTGTTAGTTAATTTTCCCTTATATATAGCTCATTCAATTTTCCATTTATTTAGGAACCAATCAAAATGCTAAGATCTTTAATGAAAAATCATTTCGGTTTTCACAATTAAGTCATAAATTATGCAGATGTTTTTAATGGTTGGCATTGCACATAAATACAAATTTATATTGTGTAAGTTGTATTTTGTAACATGATAAAACTGATATATTAAAAAGGATGCTAAACTATCTTTTGTAGTTCAAATCTCTTTTCGGTCAGAAGGCAAGTATAACTGATGATTTTATTGTCAAAAGGCAATGGAAGTATTAATATATGACACAAAAACTGCTTATTTCTCAAAAGGGAAGCTTAACAACTCCTTTGCTTTAGTCTTATTGCTCAAAGAGAAAGTTGCTAAAATTAACATTAACAAGAAGAGAAAATGCCAGCTTAAGTCTTATTTCTCAGAAGGGAAGCTAAATAGCTCCTGACTTTCTTCGTTGTTTGGCTGATTAAAACTGAGAACTACTGCTAATAAAATCGAAATGACATCAAACACTGTTTCATTTTTGCATCTTAATTATGTTTCTTGCATTTTGCGTTGTTATAAGACCGTAACTTGTGCTTGTGAATTACAGGTTTTAGAAGTTGGACGAGCTTACAAGCTGAAGACTAAGTGATTTTTCATGTAATCTAGTTTTGAAATGATGTTTGAACAACATGTATGTTGACTTATTTATATATTTATTTGTAGATTTATTAACTATGACTTTGTAATTGAAATCAAATATGCTTTTGGTATATTTTTTTTTGCTATTGACAGTTTTGTCTTGTGAATGTATTGCTTAATTATTTGAAGTGTGCACAAATTAAATAAGAGATTTGCTATATAAAGATCATAGCTAAAATGTGTTATATATTATAAATATTAATATCGGAAAATTGCACTTATGGAAATAAAAGGTGAAATGCTATGTAAAAAATTTAGTATGAGAAATCTTTTTATATCATTGAATGTGTGCTATGAAAACATCGAAAACGCTATATATATACTACAATTATTCATAGTGGAAAACTCCTCTTATGGAATCAAAATGTGAAATGCTATATAAAATGTAAACCATGTAGAAAACTTTTCATATCACTGAATATGAGCTATGAAAATAGTGATAATGCTATAGAAAAAAGCTAGTATTTAACATAGTAAGATCTGAACGCTATATATCAATGGAGAATTCAATAGTAGCGGATTTTATTTTAAAACAAAATGGAAAACATTTTTCATAGCAATGAATATGTGCTATGAAATTATTGATACCGCTATAAAAAATAAGCTAAGATTTTAGTAAGAAAATATAATTGCAAGGTCAGGACGCTATGTAAAACATTTCATGCTGGTGAATGTGCGCTATAAAATGTATAATATTATAGCGTTTAGATTTGAGCTATAAGATATAACAGGGCTATTATTACATGTTGTTATATAGCGTCGTCACTAATGCTATGGTAACCTATTATAGCGTTTTTCACGTGCTATTAAAAGGTAAATCTGTTGTAGTGTTTCTCAATTTAATGAGACTGGGTAATTGATAACCCATCTTTTGTTTTCATGATTCTTATTCCAAGAATCATTTCAGATACTCCCATATCTTTTATGTCAAAGCATGAAGATAGATATCTTTTAGTTTCTTCAATACTTGAAGTGTCCATTCCAAATATAAGCATATCATCCACATAAAGACATATAATGACATATTTACCTGAATGAAACTTGCTATAGACACATTTGTCAGATTCAAAAATCCTAAAGCCATTAGGTATAATAGTTTTATCAAACCTTTCTTGCCATTGCTTTGGTGCTAGTTTAAGACCATAAAGTGATTTGATAAGTTTACATACTTTATGCTCTTGTCCAAGTATTAGAAAGCCTTCTGGTTGAGACATATATATCTCTTCATCAAGTTCTCCATTTAAAAATGTTGTCTTGACGTCTATTTGATGAATTTCAAAATTATAGATAGAAACGAATGCAACTAAAGTTCTAATAGTTGAAATTCTTGCTACTAGGGCATATGTATCAAAATAATCTATTCCTTCTTTCTGTGTGAATCCTTTGGAAACTAATCTTGCTTTAAATTTTTCGACTTTGCCGTCTGTTTTTAACTTTTTCTTAAATATCCATTTACACACAATTGGTTTAAAGCCAGGAGGTAAATCTACTAGTTTCCATGTTTTTTTCCCATAATTGAATCCATTTCATCATTTATGGCTTTTTTCCAAAATGATGAATCTTGAGATTTCATTGCTTCAGTATATGTTAAAGGATCAGATTCTATGTTTGTAGATATCATTAATTGACGTTCTACATTATTTCTAGATCCTTCAACCAAATATACGACAGCGTGTGGTCCAAAAAAAATTTCTATCCTTCTTTGTTTACTTCTCTGAATAGAATCACCATTTTCGTTAATATTTCATTCAGTGTTTTCTACAGTTTCAATAGTTTGTTCATTAATCTCCACCACTTCGTTAGTAGATATATTGACCTCCACTGTTTCATGAATCGGTTTATTTTGAACAGATGTGAATCTATTCTCATAAAACACTACATCCCTTGATTATATTACTGTATTTACTTCAATAGAGCTATTAGGTTCTATTACTAGAAACCTATATCCTTTGTTGTGTTGAGAATATCCTAAGAATAAGCACTCGATAGCTTTTTGTCCTAATTTACTTATTTTTGGTTCAGGTAACCGGACAATTGCTCTACATCCCCAAACTCGATAATAATCAAGATTTAGTTTTCTTTTCTTCCAAAGTTCATAAGGATTAATTTTACTTTTCTTATGAGGTATTCTATTCAGAATATAACATGTGGTAAGTAGAGCTTCTCCCCAGAAACTAGTATTCAGTCCAGAATTATACAACATTGCATTTACCGTTTCGTTTAGGGTTCTATTTTTCCTTTCAGCCACTCCATTTTGTTATGGAGTATAAGCAATAGATGTTTCATGTATAATTCCTACTGATTCACGAAAATCAGGAAATTGATATTCTCCTCCCCTATCAGATCTAAATGTTTTTATTTTAGCATCACACTAGTTTTCTACTTCATTTTTATAAGACATAAATGAATTAAACACTTCACTTTTAACATGCATAAGATAAACATAAAAATATTTTGAATAATCATCTATGAATGTGACAAAATATTTCTTTCCACCTCTAGTTGGAGTACTATGCATATCACATACATCACTATGAACATACCCTACCTTTGTCTAGCATATCATTTTGTTGTTTGGGAATCAGATTTAATGATATTATATCAAGCATGCGTTTATGATTAACATGTCCTAATCTATTGTGCCATATTGAAAATGAGTCAACAATGTAAGTAGAATTCATAATTTTATTAATATCAACATTCTGTTTAAACATACCATCACATATATACCCTTTTCCTACAAACACACCGCCTTTGGTTAGCACATATTTATATGACTCAAAGACTTGTTTGAAACCAAACTTATCAAGAAGACTTCCCGAAACAAGATTCTTCCTAATCTCGGGTACATAATGTATATAATTCAATGTCAGAACTTTTCCGGATGTGAATTTCAAATCCCCAATCCACTTCCCTTTGACCTCCGCCTTTGCTGAATTTTCCATGTATAGGTAATCTTCATCTTTGGTCGGTTCCAGTTTCTTGAATTGATTCTTGTCTATGAAAACATGCTTAATAGCGCCATAATCGATCCACCTAGAATTTTCTTGTTCAATCATATTCACTTGTGATATGACTGCTGCAAACATTTCTTTTTCAGATTGCTGCTTCTTTTTCAAGAAGCGACAATCCCTTTTGAAATGTCCCGGTTTACCACAAAAGTAGCAACCATTTTTGCTTTTCTTGTTCTTGGAATTATTGTTGTTCAACTCTTTCCTCTTCTTATTAGAAGAGTTATTCGAATCATTGCTTGCTTTCTTTTCTTCCACCAATTGGACTTTTGATCTATCAATAACTGTTTCATCTTGAGCATCTTTCTGCCTCAATTGTTGTTCAACCTGCAAATACTATGCAAGGCTGTATAGATTCATATCCTCCTTCTTATGTTTCGGTAGTTTCCTCTGATCTTTCCAAGAGGGGGTAATTTTCTCACCCATATTTAAGTTATGTTGACTGAATTGGTTAAGTAAGTGCATGATATCATTGAATTGCTCTACCACTAAACAATCATCGGTCATTTTGTAATTAAAAAATTCGGTAACTAGAAATTTCTTACTAGTTGTGTCCTCCATAAGATACTTTGCTTCTAATGAATCACGTACGTCTTTTGCAATGGGCTGTTGTAGTACATATCAAAGGGTGTATCCATCATTGCGTTGCATATATGCCTTTTGCAAATATAATCATCCTATTCCCATTTGATTCTTTCACGTGCTTATGCAATAATTTCATCTTCAGTTTCCGCCGGCTTTGGCGTAGTTAGAACATGTACCACTTTCATTCCAACCAATAAAAAATGCATCTTTTTCTGCCATCGTAGAAAGTTATCACCATCAAACGTCTCCAGGTTTGTAAAATCGGCGGCAAATTCCTTAAGAGTATGAGGAGCCATTACCGAAATACTATTTTAGATTGCTGGCTAAAATTTCGTCGCTGATTCTTCTTGGATACAAATCTCTGAGGCATGATGTGTTGATAGCTATCCTAAAACTGTATTTTCCTTCTTATATTGTGTGCACAAGTAATAGCAAATTTGTTCAAAGATACAACGGAGCAGATATATTGAATATCTTTAATCAGCGTGTTTGTACAATCATGATGATTCACTATCGTAGATTAGATCGTTGTAGTGACAAGATAATAGAATTATAGCTTGCAGAACTATAACTCAATTGATTTATATTTTTAGAAAATGATAGAGAATTATAGAAAGAAGAAGATATAGCAAAGAAAAATGGAGTGATTGAAAACTGGAGTGTAGTCCAGTATTTATAGCAATGAGGAGATACAGCTGCTTCTGTTTGAAGAAATGGTTGCAACTCTTCGAACAACAACATCCATTTCTTTTCAGAAAAGTCGCAACTATTCAAACCAATCGACTGGTCTATATAGTACCAGTCGACTGGTCTTTATAGTACCAGTCGACTGGTATGTGTTTCAGGCAGTTTTTTGAACATTCGTGTCTGTTTGAAATCAAACGAACCCTGTCAGTTTACAGCTGACTAGTTGACTGGTAATGTCAAAACCATGCATCAGTTGACTGGTGCAAATAGCACCAGTCGACTGGTAACGACTTCAATTCATGCAAGCAAAAATAAGTGGTCTACTGCATAGTAAGCTCATTGGCATTCCAAGGCCCATCTGATCACGAGACCTTAAGAGCCCCAAGGCCCATCTTTTGACCTTTTAAATATTAATGTTCATTAGCCAATGTCATGTTCTTGCCTTATCTCTCCCTTCCTCTTTCTTTTGATACGGTATATCATGCCTTTATATATAAAGTGGCATACCTTGCTATATTCCATGATGTGGGATAAATGATATTTTCTGTAACAACCCGGAAAATCTGGGCCAGTTTAAAATTTTTATTTTGGCAATTTTAGCGAATTTTGAATATTTAAAATAGATTATTTTAAATAATATCGACGAGAAATTTATTTTTAATATAATTCGAACGTATATATTTATACGCGTCGTCGTTAGAATATAAATATTTATATATAATTATAAATAGAATTGAAAATGGCGCGGTAGTTCGATAATTCGATTTCAAACTTCAATTGAATGTGCCGGGTGCAAAACAATCCGGATTTTAGTGAAACCAAAAATAATGGGATCTAATTGATGATATCTTTCCAACGAATCCGGGAAATTGAGATTTCATAGCGGAAATCAAAAGATATGTCCAGTTGAAAATTCTGAATAGTCGCTATGGAATTCAGGCCCTTAAAAATGGACATTTTGCAAACGACCTCGGATTTCGACGAAACCAGTTTTGTTGGGTCCGCAGAGTCAAGTTATTGCTAGATTCCAAATTTCATAATTTTCCGAATCAGTATGTGAGCGTGGCAAAGGAAAACGCGTTTGACCAGTTTCAGTTGATTTTAATCGACTGGAAATTGGCCATTTTTCATACGGTCTCAGAATTCGACGAAACTAGTTTTGTTAGGACCGCATCGTCAATACGAAGCTAGAAAATATTTTTATGAAATTTATAGAGTTAGTATGTGACCCCGGCAATTTGAAATGTACGTTTAAAATTCAATATATAGAGTTAAATGTAATTTTAAATGAAACTGATCGAAACGATCAAATCGGCTTGCGATACATATCCCATTGTGCTCGGAATGGGGGTATTACGCTAGGGACGACAGTCGGCGGGTTCAAATCTGAGTTGAAACGGAAAGTCAACTTTAATTTGAGATAAATAAATAAATAATTAATAAAAAAAAAATCCCTTCCCTTAAAACCTAGCCCCCCCCTGTTCGTTTATCTCAGAAGAAAAAAAAAAAGAGAGATCAAGAATCGCGGAGCCCCCCCCCCTCGTCGTTGCCTGCGCCGCCAGTCGGAGACGCCCCCACCCTCTTCTTCTTCCTCCGCCGCCTTCCTTCTCTCCCCTCGATCCTCCGTCGAATCGAACCCCGCCACCTCGCAAGCCCTTGCCCTAGCCGCACTACCAGCCCACCCCACAAACCCGACGCCGACATCGCGAGAACCCCAGATTCAAGACGCCGCCACCTCCCCTCACCGCCCAGACCCCCTCCGACGATCTGCGAAACCCCCCCCCCCTGTAAGTCGTTTTTTATTTTATTTGTTTTATTTTTATTCTGTATTTTTAGGAATTTAAAAAAAAAAAAACTGATTTAAAAAGTAATTTTAAAACTGATTTAAAAAAAAAAAAGATTAAAACTGAAATATTTTTATAGGTATAAAACTGATATTTTTAAAAAAGTATAAACCTGTTTTGTTTTAAAAAAAAAAAAATAATAATAATAAAAACTGCATTTTTTATGCAGTTAAAAAACTGAATTTTTAAAAGAAATAAAAACTGAATTTTATAAAAATAAAAATTGATTTTGAAATAAAAATCAGATTTAAAGCAAAAGTAAAAATCATATTTTTATATGTTGAAAGCAAAAGAAAAAGATTTTAAAGCAAAAGTAAAAATCATATTTTTATATATTGAATAGCGAAGTAAAAATTCAATTTTTATGTATTGAACTTCAATAGAAAAATAGAATTTTTATGTATTGAACTTCGATAGAAAAATAGAATTTTTATGTATTGAACTTCGATAGAAAAATAGAATTTTTATGTATTGAACTTCGATAGAAAAATAGAATTTTTATGTATTGAACTTCGATAGAAAAATAGAATTTTTATGTATTGAACTTCGATAGAAAAATAGAATTTTTATGTATTGAACTTCGATAGAAAAATAGAATTTTTATGTATTGAACTTCGATAGAAAAATAGAATTTTTAGGTATTGAACTTCGATAGAAAAATAGAATTTTTATGTATTGAACTTCGATAGAAAAATAGAATTTTTATGTATTGAACTTCGATAGAAAAATAGAATTTTTATGTATTGAACTTCGATAGAAAAATAGAATTTTTATGTATTGAACTTCGATAGAAAAATAGAATTTTTATGTATTGAACTTCGATAGAAAAATAGAATTTTTATGTATTGAACATCGAAGTAAAAATTCGATTTTTATATATAGAATAGCGAAGTAAAAATTCGATTTTTACATAGGTAGTGAAAGCGGACAACGGAGGTTCAAAAAGGGCGAAACGACGAAGACTTCTGCAAATGAAGAGCCGTGGAGCTAGGATAGCTATATGTGAGAATTTCTCACCTTTCAATTTCTTTTCTAGTTTTATATATATACTAGGATGCAGACGGTGCTTAGTAGCACCCGACACAATCGTCCACAGACCATGGACTTGTTTGTTTGATTGTTTGGTGATTGATTGCGATATTGGTTTGAATGTGGTTTGTGATGTGAAAAATCGAATCGATAAATTGGTTAGGATTAGACGTGCGCCGTTATAAGGCGAAGGAGTAAGGCTAGGTTAGACTCTTACTCCAAATTTTGTGGTTTGCATAACGAAATTGAATGGTTTGATTGATGTGTGAATGGCGTGGGCCTTCACTAGACCGGGGATAAGGCTAGGCCTCGTCCCGTTTCTAGTATCGTGCCGTTATGCCGCCGAAATTTTCTAAAATAAGTTAGAAAAATAAAAATACCATTTTATTTAAAGAATGAACTGAATAGAAATTCATATGTTAAAATAAAATGTTTTATCGTTAAAAATATAATTTTTAACGTGAATGTGAATAAATAAATATTCATTTACAAGCCGGACGGTTTGTTTATGTACACCTATTTGAAGGACATTGATTGGGTCGATAAATTTTGCACATCGCCCAACAGCACAAATAAAATGTGTGTTTGATTGTTTGAAACCCCACACGGGTGTTGGGATGAAATTTGAAGTTCACTCATCCTGATTTATTAATTATGTCGATCGGTTGATTGACAGGCTGTTTTAAGCGTTGAATATCTATATTTGATGCTTATACAGTGTAGTGCACTTTGGTTGATGGTTGATTATTTTTCAATGCTATGATATACATGTGTTGTATGAAAATCCATATAATTAACTTTATATGGTAATTGATTGGGTCTCATTTCAATTTGAAAAATAAAGAATATTATAAAATAAAAGTTCATGTGTTGACAGTACTCATTCATTGAGATTGGTCATGTGTTGAACGAAATATTTTGATAATAACAACTATTTTGAAAAAGAAATATTCGAAATAGAATATTTGAAAATAAAGGAATATATGAAGCCGTGTTGATTAGATTGACGCCATTTTGACGTGAACGATATTTATATCGATTTTTGAAAACGATTTCGAAATGAATTGAATTGAAAACGAATTCAAAATGAATTGAAAACGATTTCGAAATGAATTGAATTGAAAACGAATTCAAAATGAATTGAATTGAAAACGAATTCAAAATGAATTGAAAACGAATTCAAAAAGAATTGAATTGAAAACGAATTCAAAATGAATTGAAAACGAATTCAAAAAGAATTGAATTGAAAACGAATTCAAAATGAATTGAAAACGATTTCGAAATGAATTGAATTGAAAACGAATTCAAATGGAATTGAAAGCGAATTGAAATGAATTCAAATTGAATTGAAATTTGAATTGAATAGAAATGAATTTTGAAACGAATTTATAAAGAAGAATTCAATTTTGCTTTGAATTGAAATGGAATTTGAAATAGGTTTTGAAACGATTTTAAAACTATTTATATAGTTCGTTTTAAATAGAAATCGACGAAATATATATTATATATATTATATATATAATATAATGGCCTGAATAGAACGCGCCGCGCCGCGGCAGTTCGCGAATTTCGACCATTTATTTCAAACGGACATTGCGGGAGATCCGACCGTCGGATCCTCCTAAAACCGGAACCGTTGGGTTCGTATCGAAAAGAGCTTTCTAACGAATGTTAGAAATTTGAAATCTAACGGTTGGATTTGGAGGTACGTCCAAATCAAATTCGAAAAAGGTCGCTGTAAGTGCAGTTCGATGGCCGTTAATGGAAATCGACTGTACGGGCCTTGATAAAATTATTAAAAATAGTAATAATTTGTGTAAAATCATAAGAAATGATTTAGAAAGATTTGGGATGAAAAACTCCATATTTGAAAAGATAAAAATTGATTTTTATCGAAATGAACTAGTTTTGAACTAGAAATATAATTCTATTTATTTTTAAATAAATAAATTGAATTCGAAAAGGGTTTTAAAAATAACCAAAATTTCCAATGACTGCATTGGAGTGGATTTGAATCGAAATTGTCTTCGGAATATTTCGATGTTGGAATTCGTGATTATACAGGTGTTGTTATGGAAATTTGAAAGATATATACTTATATCGTTATTTCCAATACGACATTTGTTAGTCGTAGAATTCGATATTGAATATAAGCCGATATATTTTCTATTCAGAGCCTTGTATTGAATATCGAATGTGATTTGGGTTTGTCGTGAATGGTGTCTTCACTAACACTGTTCTTGGACCCAGTTGAGAAAGGATTAAATCTTTTTATTTAGATTTAATGAAGTGTACCAATTAAATAATATTTAATTGGAATTGAATTGATATTGATTTTTGGGTTTATCGTGAACAGTGTTTTAAATAACACTTGTTCTTTAGCCCGATAATTATCGAATGTGATTTGGGTTTGTCGTGAATGGTGTCTTCACTAACACTGTTCTTGAACCCAGTTGAGAAAAGATTAAATCTTTTTATTTAGATTTAATGAAGTGTACCAATTAAATAATATTTAATTGGAAGTGAATTGATATTGATTTTTGGGTTTATCGTGAACAGTGTTTTTAAATAACACTCGTTCTTTAACCCGATAATTAATGGAATGTGACTTTGGGTTTATCGCGAACCGTGTTTTTAGATGACACTGATTCTTTAACCCAGTTAACGATTAAAACTAAGTGGAGTTTTAATGAATCTTTAATTAGATTGAAAAGATCGAGAATGGAGTATCACCAGTTTTGCTCCAGGCGATAGTTAAATCTTTAATTAGATTTGAACGTGAAATTTAGAAACTAACTGTCGGTTAGCCAAGCAGAATGGTTTTCTAGATATTGATCTGATGTTGGTTTCGGCCTTCGGGGTTAATATTTGGGGAATTATTCTCTTGATTAATTTACGGTTAGTGACTAATGAATTGGAATGAGGCGTATGTTGTGTTTGTGTAACACTTATTTAAATATACGCGAGTTATTCGGAAAGACCGGGTTTATCCCATTCTGAATAACTGATACGACGATAAGTCGAAGATGAAGACGATGGTCGAAGACCGGAGGTCTTCACGTCGTTTGGGTGATAACTGATGATCTTGATTGGGCTGTACACCCAAGAAGATGGAAACAGTTAGTGATCGTCCAGACGTACTTGGAGATCGATGGATATGCGGGGTACTAGGTGCCTCCGGTTTCGTTCAGACCCAGAACGGACTTGTAAATGGACTGTGTGTCTGACATCGGATTTCATTTTGTGTGACTGATATCGGTTGCATAGGATGGTTTGCCTGTGTGGCATGCTAAGATGCAAATGATCAAGGCTTCTGTTGAAAAGCAAAGTCTTGTGGTGGATGATCGAAGCACGGCCTTTGTGGCGTAGCTTCGTGTAACGTTTGATTCGCAAGTTTCACACCCGGTATGAATCAAAAACGGGAGACGGACCTCAGGGAGGGCATGCGTTTCTTTCTAGTTAGAAGTGGCGTCAGTGGTTTTACACGCCCTGACGAGTTTGACTTATGTGGTTGTTGCTGTTGCGAGGCGCCTCGGTTATATCGGTTTCGGCCGATGCTTCTGGTCGGCTGACGGACCAGACTTACACCCCATAGGGTGGGGAAACGTAGTGTTCAGGGTTTAAGTTTAATCCACATCGGTGGACCGGCCCTGTCGCTCCAAGGGTCGATGCGCTCTGACCCTGTGGCTCGGGCTAGAGAGTCACGAATCGGTTGAGGACTATCTTTTGCCTCGGTTCATAGACGGAAATCCAATTTCCAAATACGTGCCATTTGCGGTTTTATTTGTAAACCTATTTATGGCGACATAGTGGTATGGGGCATTCATGCCGCCTATGATTGATACTTATGATTTGAAGTTGTTTTATACACTTATAATAGTATCAAATGATTTGTTTTAAAACGTATCAAGCATTCTTTGGCTGTTATAAGGGAAAACCCTATCCTCGACTGCGTTGCATTGTGTGATGGGACCTGGGTCTTATAACAGCTTCATTTTTCTTTATTTAGCATTGCGCTGTTTGTTTTATGCACTGGTATTCTTGGGAGGAAACCCGTTCCGTGTTATACGGCGTGGTCCCTTGATTTACCTAGCTTTGAAATAAAGATTAACTGTTTTAGTTCTCACACCAGTCACATGACTGACCTGGAGTTTATTGTTTTAACCTAAACTCTGGGTGCCCCTATTTTGACACGGGCAGCTAGTAGTTTTGGTTTTGCAGATTTATATTCACAGGATCCTGGTTTACAGCTGGAACGATATCCGGAAAGCTTTGTATCCGTATATCTCTTCTAGTAGTGTATTATATTATTTTCCGCTGCTATGTATTTAAATGTAATTTAAATCTCTGATATTTCTGTGTAATATTCATTTATACTCTGTATATTCTTGTAATCTGATGCACTGTTGTAATATATAGTGAAATGTTCTTCTGTATGCGCTCTGTTGTGGTTTGTTCTCGAACTATCCGACGCTTTCCTTTACGGGGAAGTTGTGGGTCTTCACAGTTGGTATCAGAGCTTTGGTTTACAAAGCAGAGAACAAGACACATTAGAACCATACGAAAGAATTCATCAGATATTGGATTAGTAATATCCAATGGGAATGACTCGTTAGAGATAGGATCAGTAGTATCCTAGAACGAGTGTGAAGAGTATATTTTTGAAAATGAAAACAAACTTTGTTTTGAAAATTTAAAATCAATTATTCGTATTTGATTATCAATTTATATTGATGTGGACAATCCAGTATATATAGATTTTGCGTATACGTCTGATCCGCGTGTATTCAAAATTTTAATATACTGGATAGATATAGATTCACACTCTAGTCGCCTGAAGGTGATTCTGATGATTGTAGCTACATCATCAGAATTAATGTTCGAGTGTTGAAGGTGTGATTTTCTATATATTTCCATTAGGCTGGTGTGAGAACCAAAACTTATATAGTTAGAACACATTGTTGTGAATTGGCATCAAAAACATGATTTTTTGTATATGTATCAAAATTATGAATTTGAAACTCTAATTCACTAATTGATTGATGTATGTGTTGTTTGTTTATTTGTTTGCTAATTTTTAGCCAATTAGCCTAATTGAATCACATATTGAGTTATATTGAAAATGGGTTGCATTTGCTTGCATATACATATATATCATTGAACAGGTCATAGCAAGGAGGCTAGAGCCGAGAATAAAATTTGTTTGCCCGACAAATAGGTACATGTTTACTACATAATTTCCTGTTTTGTTTGGGTGATGATGATTTTGTGAGCCTATTGGCTAGCCGCTTGGCTTTTTCTTTTTCTTTTTGAGATCTGAAGGACCGGGGAAGCTATTTGAAATTCCCCGATGCTCCCGGTGCAGGGGAGGTTATGGCGAAATTTTTCGAAAATTGAGGGTGTTAGCCAAATTTTTGAAATTTTAGAAAATTCTCAGAAACTGAAAGGTTAGAGAATGGGAGCCTGATAGAGCGTAGAGTTGATTAATCAAACCACTTTCGACTTTGTTCCTTTTCGGGGACGAAAAGTTTTAAGTGGGGGAGATTGTAACAACCCGGAAAATCTGGGCCAGTTTAAAATTTTTATTTTGGCAATTTTAGCGAATTTTGAATATTTAAAATAGATTATTTTAAATAATATCGACGAGAAATTTATTTTTAATATAATTCGAACGTATATATTTATACGCGTCGTCGTTAGAATATAAATATTTATATATAATTATAAATAGAATTGAAAATGGCGCGGTAGTTCGATAATTCGATTTCAAACTTCAATTGAATGTGCCGGGTGCAAAACAATCCGGATTTTAGTGAAACCAAAAATAATGGGATCTAATTGATGATATCTTTCCAACGAATCCGGGAAATTGAGATTTCATAGCGGAAATCAAAAGATATGTCCAGTTGAAAATTCTGAATAGTCGCTATGGAATTCAGGCCCTTAAAAATGGACATTTTGCAAACGACCTCGGATTTCGACGAAACCAGTTTTGTTGGGTCCGCAGAGTCAAGTTATTGCTAGATTCCAAATTTCATAATTTTCCGAATCAGTATGTGAGCGTGGCAAAGGAAAACGCGCTTGACCAGTTTCAGTTGATTTTAATCGACTGGAAATTGGCCATTTTTCATACGGTCTCAGAATTCGACGAAACTAGTTTTGTTAGGACCGCATCGTCAATACGAAGCTAGAAAATATTTTTATGAAATTTATAGAGTTAGTATGTGACCCCGGCAATTTGAAATGTACGTTTAAAATTCAATATATAGAGTTAAATGTAATTTTAAATGAAACTGATCGAAACGATCAAATCGGCTTGCGATACATATCCCATTGTGCTCGGAATGGGGTTATTACGCTAGGGACGACAGTCGGCGGGTTCAAATCTGAGTTGAAACGGAAAGTCAACTTTAATTTGAGATAAATAAATAAATAATTAATAAAAAAAAAATCCCTTCCCTTAAAACCTAGGCCCCCCCCCTGTTCGTTTATCTCAGAAGAAAAAAAAAAAGAGAGATCAAGAATCGCGGAGCCCCCCCCCCCTCGTCGTTGCCTGCGCCGCCAGTCGGAGACGCCCCCACCCTCTTCTTCTTCCTCCGCCGCCTTCCTTCTCTCCCCTCGATCCTCCGTCGAATCGAACCCCGCCACCTCGCAAGCCCTTGCCCTAGCCGCACTACCAGCCCACCCCACAAACCCGACGCCGACATCGCGAGAACCCCAGATTCAAGACGCCGCCACCTCCCCTCACCGCCCAGACCCCCTCCGACGATCTGCGAAACCCCCCCCCCCCTGTAAGTCGTTTTTTATTTTATTTGTTTTATTTTTATTCTGTATTTTTAGGAATTTAAAAAAAAAACTGATTTAAAAAGTAATTTTAAAACTGATTTAAAAAAAAAAAGATTAAAACTGAAATATTTTTATAGGTATAAAACTGATATTTTTAAAAAAGTATAAACCTGTTTTGTTTTAAAAAAAAAATAATAATAATAAAAACTGCATTTTTTATGCAGTTAAAAAACTGAATTTTTAAAAGAAATAAAAACTGAATTTTATAAAAATAAAAATTGATTTTGAAATAAAAATCAGATTTAAAGCAAAAGTAAAAATCATATTTTTATATGTTGAAAGCAAAAGAAAAAGATTTTAAAGCAAAAGTAAAAATCATATTTTTATATATTGAATAGCGAAGTAAAAATTCAATTTTTATGTATTGAACTTCAATAGAAAAATAGAATTTTTATGTATTGAACTTCGATAGAAAAATAGAATTTTTATGTATTGAACTTCGATAGAAAAATAGAATTTTTATGTATTGAACTTCGATAGAAAAATAGAATTTTTATGTATTGAACTTCGATAGAAAAATAGAATTTTTATGTATTGAACTTCGATAGAAAAATAGAATTTTTATGTATTGAACTTCGATAGAAAAATAGAATTTTTATGTATTGAACTTCGATAGAAAAATAGAATTTTTAGGTATTGAACTTCGATAGAAAAATAGAATTTTTATGTATTGAACTTCGATAGAAAAATAGAATTTTTATGTATTGAACTTCGATAGAAAAATAGAATTTTTATGTATTGAACTTCGATAGAAAAATAGAATTTTTATGTATTGAACTTCGATAGAAAAATAGAATTTTTATGTATTGAACTTCGATAGAAAAATAGAATTTTTATGTATTGAACATCGAAGTAAAAATTCGATTTTTATATATAGAATAGCGAAGTAAAAATTCGATTTTTACATAGGTAGTGAAAGCGGACAACGGAGGTTCAAAAAGGGCGAAACGACGAAGACTTCTGCAAATGAAGAGCCGTGGAGCTAGGATAGCTATATGTGAGAATTTCTCACCTTTCAATTTCTTTTCTAGTTTTATATATATACTAGGATGCAGACGGTGCTTAGTAGCACCCGACACAATCGTCCACAGACCATGGACTTGTTTGTTTGATTGTTTGGTGATTGATTGCGATATTGGTTTGAATGTGGTTTGTGATGTGAAAAATCGAATCGATAAATTGGTTAGGATTAGACGTGCGCCGTTATAAGGCGAAGGAGTAAGGCTAGGTTAGACTCTTACTCCAAATTTTGTGGTTTGCATAACGAAATTGAATGGTTTGATTGATGTGTGAATGGCGTGGGCCTTCACTAGACCGGGGATAAGGCTAGGCCTCGTCCCGTTTCTAGTATCGTGCCGTTATGCCGCCGAAATTTTCTAAAATAAGTTAGAAAAATAAAAATACCATTTTATTTAAAGAATGAACTGAATAGAAATTCATATGTTAAAATAAAATGTTTTATCGTTAAAAATATAATTTTTAACGTGAATGTGAATAAATAAATATTCATTTACAAGCCGGACGGTTTGTTTATGTACACCTATTTGAAGGACATTGATTGGGTCGATAAATTTTGCACATCGCCCAACAGCACAAATAAAATGTGTGTTTGATTGTTTGAAACCCCACACGGGTGTTGGGATGAAATTTGAAGTTCACTCATCCTGATTTATTAATTATGTCGATCGGTTGATTGACAGGCTGTTTTAAGCGTTGAATATCTATATTTGATGCTTATACAGTGTAGTGCACTTTGGTTGATGGTTGATTATTTTTCAATGCTATGATATACATGTGTTGTATGAAAATCCATATAATTAACTTTATATGGTAATTGATTGGGTCTCATTTCAATTTGAAAAATAAAGAATATTATAAAATAAAAGTTCATGTGTTGACAGTACTCATTCATTGAGATTGGTCATGTGTTGAACGAAATATTTTGATAATAACAACTATTTTGAAAAAGAAATATTCGAAATAGAATATTTGAAAATAAAGGAATATATGAAGCCGTGTTGATTAGATTGACGCCATTTTGACGTGAACGATATTTATATCGATTTTTGAAAACGATTTCGAAATGAATTGAATTGAAAACGAATTCAAAATGAATTGAAAACGATTTCGAAATGAATTGAATTGAAAACGAATTCAAAATGAATTGAATTGAAAACGAATTCAAAATGAATTGAAAACGAATTCAAAAAGAATTGAATTGAAAACGAATTCAAAATGAATTGAAAACGAATTCAAAAAGAATTGAATTGAAAACGAATTCAAAATGAATTGAAAACGATTTCGAAATGAATTGAATTGAAAACGAATTCAAATGGAATTGAAAGCGAATTGAAATGAATTCAAATTGAATTGAAATTTGAATTGAATAGAAATGAATTTTGAAACGAATTTATAAAGAAGAATTCAATTTTGCTTTGAATTGAAATGGAATTTGAAATAGGTTTTGAAACGATTTTAAAACTATTTATATAGTTCGTTTTAAATAGAAATCGACGAAATATATATTATATATATTATATATATAATATAATGGTCTGAATAGAACGCGCCGCGCCGCGGCAGTTCGCGAATTTCGACCATTTATTTCAAACGGACATTGCGGGAGATCCGACCGTCGGATCCTCCTAAAACCGGAACCGTTGGGTTCGTATCGAAAAGAGCTTTCTAACGAATGTTAGAAATTTTAAATCTAACGGTTGGATTTGGAGGTACGTCCAAATCAAATTCGAAAAAGGTCGCTGTAAGTGCAGTTCGATGGCCGTTAATGGAAATCGACTGTACGGGCCTTGATAAAATTATTAAAAATAGTAATAATTTGTGTAAAATCATAAGAAATGATTTAGAAAGATTTGGGATGAAAAACTCCATATTTGAAAAGATAAAAATTGATTTTTATCGAAATGAACTAGTTTTGAACTAGAAATATAATTCTATTTATTTTTAAATAAATAAATTGAATTCGAAAAGGGTTTTAAAAATAACCAAAATTTCCAATGACTGCATTGGAGTGGATTTGAATCGAAATTGTCTTCGGAATATTTCGATGTTGGAATTCGTGATTATACAGGTGTTGTTATGGAAATTTGAAAGATATATACTTATATCGTTATTTCCAATACGACATTTGTTAGTCGTAGAATTCGATATTGAATATAAGCCGATATATTTTCTATTCAGAGCCTTGTATTGAATATCGAATGTGATTTGGGTTTGTCGTGAATGGTGTCTTCACTAACACTGTTCTTGGACCCAGTTGAGAAAGGATTAAATCTTTTTATTTAGATTTAATGAAGTGTACCAATTAAATAATATTTAATTGGAATTGAATTGATATTGATTTTTGGGTTTATCGTGAACAGTGTTTTAAATAACACTTGTTCTTTAGCCCGATAATTATCGAATGTGATTTGGGTTTGTCGTGAATGGTGTCTTCACTAACACTGTTCTTGAACCCAGTTGAGAAAAGATTAAATCTTTTTATTTAGATTTAATGAAGTGTACCAATTAAATAATATTTAATTGGAAGTGAATTGATATTGATTTTTGGGTTTATCGTGAACAGTGTTTTTAAATAACACTCGTTCTTTAACCCGATAATTAATGGAATGTGACTTTGGGTTTATCGCGAACCGTGTTTTTAGATGACACTGATTCTTTAACCCAGTTAACGATTAAAACTAAGTGGAGTTTTAATGAATCTTTAATTAGATTGAAAAGATCGAGAATGGAGTATCACCAGTTTTGCTCCAGGCGATAGTTAAATCTTTAATTAGATTTGAACGTGAAATTTAGAAACTAACTGTCGGTTAGCCAAGCAGAATGGTTTTCTAGATATTGATCTGATGTTGGTTTCGGCCTTCGGGGTTAATATTTGGGGAATTATTCTCTTGATTAATTTACGGTTAGTGACTAATGAATTGGAATGAGGCGTATGTTGTGTTTGTGTAACACTTATTTAAATATACGCGAGTTATTCGGAAAGACCGGGTTTATCCCATTCTGAATAACTGATACGACGATAAGTCGAAGATGAAGACGATGGTCGAAGACCGGAGGTCTTCACGTCGTTTGGGTGATAACTGATGATCTTGATTGGGCTGTACACCCAAGAAGATGGAAACAGTTAGTGATCGTCCAGACGTACTTGGAGATCGATGGATATGCGGGGTACTAGGTGCCTCCGGTTTCGTTCAGACCCAGAACGGACTTGTAAATGGACTGTGTGTCTGACATCGGATTTCATTCTGTGTGACTGATATCGGTTGCATAGGATGGTTTGCCTGTGTGGCATGCTAAGATGCAAATGATCAAGGCTTCTGTTGAAAAGCAAAGTCTTGTGGTGGATGATCGAAGCACGGCCTTTGTGGCGTAGCTTCGTGTAACGTTTGATTCGCAAGTTTCACACCCGGTATGAATCAAAAACGGGAGACGGACCTCAGGGAGGGCATGCGTTTCTTTCTAGTTAGAAGTGGCGTCAGTGGTTTTACACGCCCTGACGAGTTTGACTTATGTGGTTGTTGCTGTTGCGAGGCGCCTCGGTTATATCGGTTTCGGCCGATGCTTCTGGTCGGCTGACGGACCAGACTTACACCCCATAGGGTGGGGAAACGTAGTGTTCAGGGTTTAAGTTTAATCCACATCGGTGGACCGGCCCTGTCGCTCCAAGGGTCGATGCGCTCTGACCCTGTGGCTCGGGCTAGAGAGTCACGAATCGGTTGAGGACTATCTTTTGCCTCGGTTCATAGACGGAAATCCAATTTCCAAATACGTGCCATTTGCGGTTTTATTTGTAAACCTATTTATGGCGACATAGTGGTATGGGGCATTCATGCCGCCTATGATTGATACTTATGATTTGAAGTTGTTTTATACACTTATAATAGTATCAAATGATTTGTTTTAAAACGTATCAAGCATTCTTTGGCTGTTATAAGGGAAAACCCTATCCTCGACTGCGTTGCATTGTGTGATGGGACCTGGGTCTTATAACAGCTTCATTTTTCTTTATTTAGCATTGCGCTGTTTGTTTTATGCACTGGTATTCTTGGGAGGAAACCCGTTCCGTGTTATACGGCGTGGTCCCTTGATTTACCTAGCTTTGAAATAAAGATTAACTGTTTTAGTTCTCACACCAGTCACATGACTGACCTGGAGTTTATTGTTTTAACCTAAACTCTGGGTGCCCCTATTTTGACACGGGCAGCTAGTAGTTTTGGTTTTGCAGATTTATATTCACAGGATCCTGGTTTACAGCTGGAACGATATCCGGAAAGCTTTGTATCTGTATATCTCTTCTAGTTGTGTATTATATTATTTTCCGCTGCTATGTATTTAAATGTAATTTAAATCTCTGATATTTCTGTGTAATATTCATTTATACTCTGTATATTCTTGTAATCTGATGCACTGTTGTAATATATAGTGAAATGTTCTTCTGTATGCGCTCTGTTGTGGTTTGTTCTCGAACTATCCGACGCTTTCCTTTACGGGGAAGTTGCGGGTCTTCACATTTTCCCTTTTGTTCTTTCCTTCTTCCATTTATTTCAAATTTTTCTCTAACACATTAATTTAGAAGTTGTAAAATCCTTGTATATCATCATCATGGTTGTAACAACCCGTATTTTTGAATAACATGTTATAACATAAATCAAGGAAGAATTAAATTGTAAATTCTGAATCAAGGGAAACGAGCTGTGCCATTGCGTTCGTCTCAGAAAAATACGAGAAATAGAGTCCTAGTTTTCGAAAATCGGAGTCCGTATGACCGAGATATGGCCTCGCGAAGTTTCACGAAAAATTCAAATTCAAAACAGATTCAAATTTCAGAGAAAACAGGGTAGGCGAGAAAAATCCCGCCCAGACCAGGTCGACCTGGGGGTCGACTTGGGAGTCGACCTGGGTGGGGCCAGGTCGACTGGGGAGTCGACCCCAGGGTCGACCTGCCTGGTCGGACCCAGGCAACCTGGTGCACCATTCTGGCTATTTTGACCTGTTTTGTTGGCTAGTGACGGGATTTGAGGGCTCTGATTGAATCTATGGTTAATCCTATGGCTAATACTATCCTAATCTTCTATAAAAAGACCCCTAAACCTAGCCTAAATCACCATTATTCAATCGTACAACCAAACTATGTCAAATTGGTTCCTCTCATGGCCTCCACTCTCATGCTAAAATTCCTAAGTTTATTTCTATGAGAGATTGTGATTTCATACAAGTGTTTTCAAGCTTGTATGAGTATTCTTAGCTTGCATTCAAGTCAAGTTGCAACATTTCTATTTCAAAGCAAGGGTTTTTATTGATTTGGCTCAAGGGTTTTTCATTGGAGCATTCATATTTGGGTCTTTTTGGTGATTGCATAAGGGCTTCGTCTCAATCTTTATAATAAATATTCATTTGTGTCTTCATAGCATTGTAAGCCCTTTTCTACTTTCTTTTTATTGAACTCTAAAGTTAAATGAATGATGCAAGTTTGGGGTTGATCATTATGATATGCAAGTTTGGTTGATCATTATGCTATGCAAGTTGGTTTAATCATTATGTATGACACATGTTGCTATGTTATGCAAGTTTGGGTTGATCATTATACACATGTTATCATGTTATGTAAGTTAAACTTGAGGTTGTGAGCATAAAGCTCCAAGCTTTATATTAAAGGTTGCATTTTGGCAACATGGGAGTTATCATATCCCTTATGATAACTTGCATGTGAGGCTAAATGCGAACTTCTAGCAACTTCTACATGTCATTTATCACCATGTATCACTCATATGCTAAGGTTGGTTTTATGCATGCTTTTGAAGCCTAATAATTCAATATGCAAGTATATGAACATATGTACATTTCATATGCCACCATGATAAACTTGTGGCTTCAACACCTTTTTGTCATGATTATGCCAAGTTCCCTATTTTATCCTTTATGCGTTGTTGCGAGTATGTAAACGATGGGATTACGTTGGGGTTGGGTAAAATTATGACATGAACATGATTTTTATAACATGACGTGATACGTTAACTTGTAATTATGTTTTGGAAACATAATGGGCATGACACTTAGAAAATATGAGTGTGGCCAACTTGAGGTTGGGTTGAGTTTGTAGCATAAATCTACCCGGACCCGCCCGGCTTAACTAGTGGCTACAAACAATAGGACCCAATGTGAGAAGTTGGTCATGTTGTGCTCGAACCCGAGGTTAGACCAAGTTGTGGTGTAAAGCTACCCGGACCCGCCCGGCTTAACTAGTAACCACAACAAGGTCTAATGTGAGAGGTTAAAGCACATTAAGTTAATTAATGCCTCCTGATTAGGGTTAAGTCGTGATCCACTTAATACTTAATCAATTTGGGCTTGATGGGTTAATCGGGGTTCATGAACCATGGGTACACTTAACCAATTTAATCCACGTTTGGATCTGGTTAACTACATTTAACCTGTTAAGGAAACCCTAGTTGCGTGGTCCTTTTCAGCAGTAACCCTCTTGATAGTATCATAAGACCCTAGGACTAGGCTAGGGTGGGGCACGATTACTGGGCTGACATGTAAGCGACCAAAACGATGGCTGAGTAGGTACGCCGGTGTAGGTCCAGGCAGACTATGGTCGTGCACATAGTCCGGAGTTAGAGAATCAGGCACGGGTACTAGTAGATCTAGACTGTGCATACTTGATTGGTGTCCGAGGTTGACACCCTAGGACTTGATACACCCTAGGGTGGATCTAGCGCAGTTTATCTACCTTGCATGTTTGGGCCGTATGACACCGACACTTGACGAGTTAGGCTTATAGGGAGCCGATCGACTAGACCGTGTAGTTGGACCTTGATTTAGGTCATCTCATGATGTTGGGCCAAGCTTGGGGCAAGGGATCAATCCTTGTTTTTATTTGACATGTTAAAATGCTAGTACATCCGTGGTGCAAAACTTAACCTTGATTATGCGATGTCACCTTTATCTATCTTGTTAGTTAACCACCATGCCAGTATGTTGTTATCCTTATGTTCATCTCAGCTTCTCATGCCAGTTAACTTTACTAGTTAATGGACAGATAGTAGTTAGGGCTTACCAGTCTTTTTGACTGACCTGTTTTCTTTCGCCTCTTTTCTTCCATTCCCCCCCCCCCTCAGGTTCTCAGGGTGGGAACATTGGAGCTTAGCTTGGATCTTTACAGCTTGCTTGCTGGATTTGCTCATGTACGGTTTTGGACATTGAGCTAGCTATGGTTTATCGCTTCACTTTGGGGATAGTACTTTATGTATTTCAGTTTTTCCAGTTAATGTTTCTTTCTAGACTTTGTTTGTTGGAAAATAATGACTAAGTACTTTGTTGTAACTTAACTATGGTTTTGGAAATGCAAGTTTTATCCGCTGCTTTACTACTCTGTTTTACTTATATGTTCTGTCTTGTGATATCTTCATGCATGTTTACCTTGTTTAACGCCCCTCCAAAGCTAGTGTGCTTGCAAGAGTTACCCTGGCGGAGGTGGGGTGTTACATTTGGTATCGGAGCATAAGGTTTACAAGATTTGAGCAAAAGTGTTTTTGAAACTTTCCTTTTGAAAAACTATTTTCAAAACCAATTAAGTATTTTCCAAGAAAAGTCTAGTTATTTTAAAAAGGCTATTCCCCAAAAGCCATAGCACTATCCTTCGTTTCTTCGTTCTGAATCTATCTTTTTCCTTTTTAGTATGGCCGATCGCTTTAACATCCCGGAAGGCGTACAAATACCCGTCTGGTTCCGGAGATTTATGGAGGCAAGGGCGAATGAAGCCGGCCCCGCAAACATTCCTCCTCCTTCCCCCGTCGCTAACATCTCACCTCCTCCCATAGCTGAGGTTCCTCCTCCCCCTCAGCATCCGCAAGAGGATTTCACAAAGCTTTGCAAAGACTTTAAGGCGATGGGTTGCAAGAATTTTGTCGGAACGGAGACTTTTGTGGAGGCAAGAAATTGGTTGAAAGAAACTGAAGACCTCTTTGCTATCTTTGATGTGGAAGATCGTAGGAAAGTTCTGTTGGCGGTATGGCTATTGAAAGGGGAAGCTGCTTATTGGTGGGTAGTCACCACCACTACTAGACCAATTGAGACATGGGATGACTTTAGGAGAAGGTTTGGACTAAAGTTTCGATCATCGACAGAAGAGAACCTTCAGATGGAGAGGTTCCTATCTCTGAAGCAAGGGGACATAACAGTTAGGGAATACGTGGATAAGTTTAATCAACTTGCTCAGTTCGGTCTATAATTGGTTAACACAGCTCGGAAGAAGGCCCTATACTTTGCTCTAGGATTGAATGAGCCATTGCGCGGTTTGGCCATGTCTCATATACCCCTGGGGCGACCTTCGAAAATTTGGTGAATACGGCACTACTTCAAGAGGAAGATAAGAGTGACAAGAAGAAGGTCAAGGCAAATGAGCCCCAAGGCAAGAAGGAAGATGCCGAGAAAAGAGAGAAGAACAACAAGAAGGGGAACAAGGGCAACAACAATCGCAATGACAACAAGACCAGGGAAACAAGGAGGTGCAGGTTCTGTCGGATCGTGGGGCACATATCCAAAGATTGCAGGAAGAAGAAGAGGAAGTTAGGCGAGTGTTTTCATTGCGGAGAATCTGGACATTTTAGCAAGGATTGCCCCAAGAAGCAAGGACAGAATCAGCGTGCAGGACCTTCTGGAGGGCAAATGCATGCTCTCAACACTGCTCCAGCTCAGGATCGAGGTAGTATTTCTGTAGAAAGTCTTGTTTATATTTCTGATTATCCTGTTCGCACCTTATTTGATTCTGGCGCATCGCATAGCTTTATCTCTTCTGACATTGTTGAAAGTTTGCACCTAAGTACTAGCCTAGTTGAGGATCCCGTTTGTGTTACAAATCCAATTGGGGGTTCCGCCCATCTATCTATGATTTGTGTGGATTTGAAGATTTCTATCTTGACCGTAGAATTCACGTGTAATGCTTATGTTCTCGGGTTCACGGGATATGGGTTGATCTTGGGCATGGATTGGTTGTCCAGTTATGGAGCCATTCTCGATTGTGAACATAGGGTGGTGAGGCTCATGACTCGCCTCAGTAATACCCTAGAAATTTCTTGTAACCCTAGAGGTCCCATCATGTTATGTTATCTTGAATCTCTCGACTCGTCCATCAATGATTTGCACTCTGTAAGGGTGGTCCGAGACTATCCTGATGTCTTTGAAGAAGTTAAGGGGTTACCCCCTAAACGAGGGATAGATTTCCGCATTTATCTAATCGATAATGCCAAGCCAGTATCATTGCCCGTTAGGCACATGGCCCCACGTGAAAGAAGGGAGATCGGTAAGCAAATCAAGGAGTTGCTCGAAAAGAATTTTATTAGACGAAGCATTTCTGAATGGGGTGCTCCGGTGGTATTCGCTACTAAGGCGGATGGTTCGCTTCGTCTATGTGTTGATTATCGAGAGTTGAACAAGCTGACAAAGAAGAATAGGCACCCTTTACCAAGGATTGATGATCTCTTTGATCAGCTGGTTGGTGCTTCTGTTTTCTCTCAGCTCGATCTAGCCACGGGATTCCATCAACTTAGAGTAGCTGAGGATAGCATTGATAAAACTGCGTTTAGGACTCCAGATGGATTCTTTGAATGGCTTATCATGCCGTTCGGATTGACTAATGCACCCGCCTACTTCGTAGACTTGATGAGTAGGGTGTTCAGGGAGTTCCTCAACAAGTTTGTTATTGTCTTCGTGGATGATATTCTGATCTTCTCAAAGGATGAGGAAGAGCATGCTAGGCATCTCGAGGAAGTGATGGATACGCTTAGAGCGCATCAGTTGAAAGGCAAGTTCTCCAAATGTCATTTCTGGAGAAGGGAAGTTCGGTTTCTTGGACATATAGTTTCTAAGCAAGGCATAGCGGTGGATCCCGCGAAAGTGGTTATGGTTCAAGACTGGAAGACTCCTAGGAATGCAACCGAAGTAAGAAGCTTTCTCGGTCTGGCGGGCTACTATAGGAAGTTCATCAGGGACTTCGCTAAGATTTCGGCCCCTCTTACTAAGTTGACGAAGAAGAACTTAGTCTTCGCATGGGACTTGGAGAGCGAGCTTGCTTTTCAAAAGCTCAAAAGAGCCCTTACCTCAGCCCCAGTTTTGGCATTACCCGATAGCTGTAAGATGTTTACTGTGTACACCGATGCATGTGGTACGGGGCTAGGATCTGTTCTGATGCAAGAGGGAAGAGTGATATGTTATGGGGGTAGGAAACTTAAAGCTCATGAGAAGAACTATCCCACTCATGATTTGGAGTTGGCGGCGATCGTCTTTGCACTCAAATCCGGGCGCCACTATCTTCTAGGCGAAAGGTTTGAGTTGTATACTAATCACAAGTCACTCAAGTACCTCTTCTCGCAAAAAGATCTGAATCTAAGGCAGCAAAGGTGGATGGAATTCTTGGCCTCTTATGACTTCGAGATAGCTTATACCCCTGGCAAGGGTAATGTTGTGGCAGATGCACTAAGCAGAAGGAGATTGACTTTGAGCCCCTTGTTTATTGAGATGAAGAACTTAGAATTCTTGGCAACCTTTGATTTCACGACGGCTATTGAGTCGATGACGGGTTCATTAGCCTCCCTTGAGCTTAGACCCGCACTGCTTGATCAAGTTGGGGCTTCACAGAAGGAAGATCCACAGATAGTCGAAGTTATGGACAAGTTGATTCGTGGTGAGACGTCTAGTCACCTTGCTAGATATACTATTGATGATAAAGGATGGCTAAGACGTGAGGGGAGATTATGTATTCCTCGAGTGGGAGATTTAGTCCATAGAGTTCTTGAAGAAGCGCATCACTCGAAGATGACTATACATCCTGGAGGGGACAAGATGTATAGGGATATGAAGCGCATTTTATTTTGGGATGGAATGAAGAGGGATGTGGCAGAGTATGTTTCAAAGTGCATGGTGTGCCAACAAGTGAAAGCCGAGTCAAAGAAAACAGGTGGGCTATTACATCCATTGGAGGTCCCGCAATGGAAGTGGGAGAGTATTTCTATGGATTTTGTGGATGGATTGCCTAGGTCAAGGAGAGGGAACACAAGAATATGGGTCATAGTTGACAGACTTACGAAGAGTGCTCACTTCATCCCAGTAAAAAGCAAGAGGACCGCATCAGGGTTGGCATCTATTTATCTCCGAGAGATAGTGCGGTTGCATGGAGTTCCTCCTAGCATAGTTAGCGATCGTGACCCAATTTTCACTAGCCAGTTCTGGAATAGTTTGCAAGAAGCGATGGGTACGCGATTGAATCTGAGTACAGCCTATCACCCCCAGACGGATGGCCAAACCGAAAGGGTGAATAGAGTAATAGAAGATCTCTTGAGGCTTTGTGTTCTCGACTTCGGTGGTACTTGGGAAGACCACCTTCCTCTTGTAGAGTTTGCGTATAATAATAGCTATCAAGCCAGCATAGGGATGGCACCATTTGAAGCTTTGTATGGGAGGCGGTGTAGGTCACCATCTTGTTGGTGGGAGACAACAGATAGACTTATACTTGGGCCCGATATGATACGGGACACATCCAAGAAAGTTGAATTAGTGAGAAGAAGGATGAAGGCGGCCCAAGATAGACAGAAATCCTATGCTGACAAGCGAAGGGCAGATTTGGAATTCGAAGTGGGAGACATGGTTTTCGTGAAGGTTTCTCCTTTACGTAATGTGGTTCGTTTTGGAGCAGTTGGGAAGCTGGCACCAAGGTTCGTAGGACCCTTCCCTATCATAGAGAGAATTGGAAAGATGGCCTATAGGGTGCAATTGGCTGAAAAGCTAGCCGGAGTGCATAATGTCTTTCATGTCTCGCATCTCCGAAAGTGCCTACATGAATCCGCTGAGGTGGTTGAACCAAGCCTTCTTGAAGACATTGAGGTAGAGAAAGAAGCAACTTTGAGAAAAGCTCCGATTCGAATCTTGGGAACAGAGATCAAGAAATTAAGGAATCGAGAAGTCAAATTGGTGAAAGTTCAGTGGGGTGAAGCCGACGAAGATGCAACTTGGGAAACCGAGGAGAAGATGCATGGGCTTTATCCATTTCTTTTTGAGGGTACATTCTCGATCTCTTCTCCTAATTAGCATATCTTTCTTTCCGCGTTTATCCTGTTTATCTTATTATCTCGTTAAACTTGTCATGAGAACCTTAGGTAGAAACCCTTTGGATGAAACATGTATTTGAAACATGTTATGCTTGATGGTTGCAAGTGGTTGCAAGTGTTTGCACGTGGATACTCGTGCATGCATGATACACATTAGGCACTAAGATCGGCTCACACACTTTCATGTTGCATATGCATGAGTGCTTATACTTATTCATGGATGAAACTGGTTATGCTATCATGTGGATGTTGCATATGAATGAATGTTATGTGCACTCATGTAGAGACTATGAGTTATGTTAGGAATTTGCATACATATGGACTCATTTCACTAACATACTTTGCATTGAGGAGGTTTACTGTAACAGTAACCGCCTGATTTTTGCATTAGATAAGTACATATACAAACACCTTTGCATATGATCATACAGCATTTAGAATCCTTTAAGGACAATGATTGCATGTGGATGATGTTTTGAGTAGATGGGTGATGGATGGTAGGATACGTTCTTCCTAACTTGGAGATTTCGGGGACGAAATCCTTTAAGGAGGGGAGAATGTAACAACCCGTATTTTTGAATAACATGTTATAACATAAATCAAGGCAGAATTAAATTGTAAAATCTGAATCAAGGGAAACGGGCTGTGCCATTGCGTTCGTCTCGGGAAAATACGCGAAATAGAGTCCGAGTTTTCGAAAATCGGAGTCCGTATGACCGAGATATGGCCTCGTGAAGTTTCACGAAAAAATCAAATTCAAAACAGATTCAAATTTCAGAGAAAACGGGGCAAGCGGGAAAAATCCCGCCCAGACTAGGTCGACCTGGGGGTCATCCTGGGAGTCGACCTGGGCGAGTCCAGGTCGACTGGGGAGTCGACCCCAGGGTCGACCTGGGTGTCGACCTGCCTGGTCGGACCCAGGCAACCTGGTGCACCATTCTGGCTGTTTTGACCTGTTTTGTTGGCTAGTGACGGGATTTGAGGGCTTTGATTGAATCTATGGTTAATCCTATGGCTAATACTATCCTAATCTTTTATAAAAAGACCCCTAAACCTAGCCTAAATCACCATTATTCAATCCTACAAATAAACTATGTCAAATTGGTTCCTCTCATGGCCTCCACTCTCATGCTAAAATTCCTAAGTTTATTTCTATGAGAGATTGTGAGTTCATACAAGTGTTTTCAAGCTTGTATGAGTGTTCTTAGCTTGCATTCAAGTCAAGTTGCAATATTTCTATTTCAAAGCAAGGATTTTTATTGATTTGGCTCAAGGGTTTTTCATTGGAGCATTCATATTTGGGTCTTTTTGGTGATTGCATAAGGGCTTCGTCTCAATCTTTATAATAAATATTCATTTGTGTCTTCATAGCATTGTAAGCCCTTTTCTACTTTCTTTTTATTGAACTCTAAAGTTAAATGAATGATGCAAATTTGGGGTTGATCATTATGATATGCAAGTTTGGTTGATCATTATGCTATGCAAGTTGGTTTAATCATTATGTATGACACATGTTGCTATGTTATGCAAGTTTGGGTTGATCATTATACACATGTTATCATGTTATGCAAGTTAAACTTGAGGTTGTGAGCATAAAGCTCCAAGCTTTATATTAAAGGTTGCATTTTGGCAACAAGGAAGTTATCATATCCCTTATGATAACTTGCATGTGAGGCTAAATGCGAACTTCTAGCAACTTCTACATGTCATTTATCACCATGTATCACTCATATGCTAAGGTTGGTTTTATGCATGCTTTTCAAGCCTAATAATGCAATATGCAAGTATGTGAACATATGTACATTTCATATGCCACCATGATAAACTTGTGGCTTCAACACCTTTTTTTCATGATTATGCCAAGTTCCCTATTTTATCCTTTATGCGTTGTTGCGAGTATGTAAATGATGGGATTACGTTGGGGTTGGGTAAAATTATGGCATGAACATGATTTTTATAACATGATGTGATATGTTAACTTGTAATTATGTTTTGGAAACATAATGGGCATGACACTTAGAAAATATGAGTGTGGCCAACTCGAGGTTGGGTTGAGTTTGTCGCATAAATCTACCCGGACCCGCCCGGCTTAACTAGTGGCTACAAACGATAGGACCCAATGTGAGAAGTTGGTCATGTTGTGCTCGAACCCGAGGTTAGACCAAGTTGTGGTGTAAAGCTACCCGAACCCGCCCGGCTTAACTAGTAACCACAACAAGGTCTAATGTGAGAGGTTAAAGCACATTAAGTTAATTAATGCCTCCTGATTAGGGTTAAGTCATGATCCACTTAATACTTAATCAATTTGGGCTTGATGGGTTAATCGGGGTTTAGTCATGAACCTTGGGTACACTTAACCAATTTAATCCACGTTTGGATCGGGTTAACCACATTTAACCCGTTAAGGAAACCCTAGTTGCGTGGTCCTTTTCAGTAGTAACCCTCTTGATAGTATCATAAGATCCTAGGACTAGGCTAGGGTGGGGCACGATTACTGGGCTGACATGTAAGCGACCAAAACGATGACTGAGTAGGTACGCCGGTGTAGGTCCAGGCGGACTATGGTCGTGCACATAGTCCGGAGTTGGAGAATCAGGAACGGGTACCAGTAGATCTAGACTGTGCATACTTGATTGGTGTCCGAGGTTGACACCCTAGGACTTGATACACCCTAGGGTTGACCTAGCGCAGTTTATCTACATTGCATGTTTGGGCCGTATGACACCGACACTTGACGAGTTAGGCTTATAGGGAGCCAATCGACTAGACCGTGTAGTTGGACCTTGATTTAGGTCATCTCATGATGTTGGGCCAAGCTTGGGCCAAGGGATCAATCCTTGTTTTTACTTGACATGTTAAAATGCTAGTACACCCGTGGTGCAAAACTTAACCTTGATTATGCGATGTCACATTTATCTATCTTGTTAGTTAACCACCATGCCAGTATGTTGTTATCCTTATGTTCATCTCAGCTTCTCATGCCAGTTAACTTTACTAGTTCATGGACAGATATTAGTTAGGGCTTACCAGTCTTTTTGACTGACCTGTTTTCTTTCGCCTCTTTTCTCCCGTCCCCCCCCCCCCCTCCCTCAGGTTCTCAAGGTGGGAACATTGGAGCTTAGCTTGGATCTTTACAGCTTGCTTGCTGGATTTGCTCATGTACGGTTTTGGACATTGAGCTAACTATGGTTTATCACTTCACTTTGGGGATAGTACTTTATGTATTTCAGTTTTTCCAGTTAATGTTTCTTTCTAGACTTAGTTTGTTGGAAAATAATGACTAAGTACTTTGTTGTAACTTAACAATGGTTTTGGAAATGCAAGTTTTATCCGCTGCTTTACTACTCTGTTTTACTTATATGTTCTGTCTTGTGATATCTGCATGCATGTTTACCTTGTTTAACGCCCCTCCAAAGCTAGTGTGCTTGCAAGAGTTACCCTGGCGGAGGTGGGGTGTTACAATGGTGCAGATTTATTCTTAGTTGTTAAGCACAAACAAGTCATAACTCCTGTGTACCAAAAACACAGGCATACAAAATGTGAACATTGACTTGCTTTAGTTTCTCGTTAGTATAATATTCATAACAGGAGGCTTCAGACTTTCAAATGCAAATCAGATATTTAATATTATAATTATCCAGGAATTAAGTACACAAGTGACCAATAACAAAAAGGTATGCATCCTAAACTACATTGACTAACAATAAACATTATTGTGTGGAAATATTTATTTTTAGCAAAAATATATTGGCATTGTAACTGTTGCAAGGTGAACAAAATGTCAAGTGGAATAAAAAAAATGAATGATCCACACTAATTCGGCATTCAAAGAATGTAAATAACCATTGTGTAAACCATACCAGTTTAAAGTACTGTCAGTTAGGTTAAGATAAATCGGGGACCGTATCCGGAAGGAAGCGTAACTTAAATTATTAGGCGCGTATGTAAAAGATGGAAGAAATTGAACGATCTTCGGCTTCAACTCATCTTCCAGGCAGATGCGGAGCTAATTTGTGGAGGAAGAAAAAATAGATTCACATCGATGGGAAGCATGGCGGATGGAATGTCAGTAACATGTAGGGAGGCGAAGTTTGCTGTAATTTTAGGAAGCGGATTTACCATAAAATTAAGCGGAGAAGAAACGGAAATTGGGAAAATTAAGTTGAGGAGGGAATAGTTCGAAAGGTAGTTGAAAAAATTCGAATGTCCTTGTAAATTGATGTATTTAGAATTGAGTGGTACTTGCGTCTGTTTATAAGAAATCAGACGCAAATAATTTATTCTATTGCCTATTTACATCCAATTATACCATGAACTGACACAAATAACTATACTAAATTTTCTTTACCATTCTACCGTGTCGGTTCATAGACAACAACTGATGCAAAGGCTAGAATAATATTTACTTCTCTTTATTTGCGTATGGTTACGGTTATTAACAGATGCAAATTGTACTGTTTGCATATGTTATTTATACAACATATGCAAATGAAGAGATGCCAAAGATAAGTTCTGTACTAGTGTATAAATTGAATTCATGTTTTAGTCAAATAAACTACTTTCTAAATTAAAATTACCATTTAATTCTTATTATAAATTGTTGTTTATTCGAAACAAATTTTATATAGTTCATTAATAACATATTAAATTGTATTTTAAAACCATTTTAATTTAAATATATATATTTAATTCTAACTTAAATGGTTGAAATTTACGAGATGTTACAATCTCCCATACTCAAAACTTTTTGTCCTAAAAAAGGAACAAAATGGGAAACTAGTAATTAAATGATATATCATTCATATGCATATCAACCTTGATTGTTTGTTTTAAATAAAAAAATTGCTTCTTATTGGTATTATTACCTGATCATTCTAGTGTGAACTTAAAATTCGATTTCTTGATTAAAAACTTCTATTCTCCTTGCATAGCAATAAACCATGATAGACAATTTCATATTCATATCAAAAGTTCTTATTAGAAATTCATTGTCGAGAATCAAGCTAACAATTCTATTTAGAATCAAATTTGTACATTCAAAGCTGAACCAAGACTATTATGCGAATAGAATGATTTACATTCAACTACATATTTATACCATTAGCTCTTTCCTTTTCAAAGACAAAAATTAGCATTTTGATATATTTCAAAGCTGTGAACTAGCAAAGCATTTAAAACCACTGTCTTAGTTTATTTATGTTGAGGTGACATAATATTAAATTTTCATTTTACTGATTTGCTATTTAAAGTCAAAATACTTTTATAACTCGAAATCTTAACAATTTTATTTTCGTTCTTACAGAATTTAGGCATACGTTGATCCGGCACACGACTAAAATCTCAAAGTACTCAATAGACTTGTTTCAACTTGCATCAAAATTACTTAAAACTTTTGAAAATAGATATGGAAAGCACATTCCCATATGGATCATAGTTACGTAGTGGTTACTCCACTGTCTCAGTGGAATCACTTGTAATTATAGACAACACCCCCATCGAATTACGCCATAGTTATTGCATACCGTGCAGTTTATGCCCCGCTATTACCCCGCCATATCCCTGCTATATCGTTTAGTGGATTTCTACTGCTACGCTATTTCCAAATAGCCTATGAAATAGCCTGTCTGCTTTAAGCCCTATTATATTCTGATATATCTCGTTATTCCAGCTATATTCCGCTATTTCTGTTATATCTTTTATAAAAGAAATGAATTGAAAATGGATACATTTATATTAAAAAAATTCTAAAATTAGTATTTTAATAGAATTTTTTGACATATGTTTTTCATAATAGAAATTATTATAATATTTTATTAAATTTAATCAAACTAATAAAAGTTTACATTTATTTACATATATTTGCACATGCTTTTATTTAAAATTAAGAATGTACTAATTATAAGTAGATTGAATGTTAATTTTCCATTTATTTATCATTTGTATAATTTTAAAAGCATTAAATATGAGTTTTATATGCTATTTTAGACTCATCCACTATATACTGTTATTTCCTCACTTTATCGCCGATATAAATTTTTGCATCTTCATCACATTGTATTTGAGCTCATTCACTGCACAGATTGCATAGATCGCAGTTACTCACCGGTTATGCCACTATCCCAATGGAATCGCTTGTAACTGTAGACATCTTGCCCCTGAATTACGTTACGGTTATAGATCGCAGTTATGCAGCGATTATGCCACCATCCCAGTGGAATCGCTTGTAACTATAGGCATCTCGCCCCTCGAATAACGCTAGGGTAACATCGAGTGGGTATAGTAAATCAAGATGAACTTATCGAGTGGCGATCCTAGTTTGTGTTTCTACCGAATAAAACCTCGATTTTTGATGGACACTACCGTCAGATGGAATTCCAACGCGGCCCCTACGAGTAGATTCGCGATTTCTGATAGGCACTTCACGCAGAGTTCCAACGCAACCATAGAGAATAGGATCGCGATTTTCGATAGAAATTACTTTCCATATTTTCGATTTGAAATCATATAATACTATACACAGCATTTCTTTTCACTTCGCATATATCGTGCTTATATAAAATTTCATTTACATAAGATTTCTCAAAATATATTTCAACATATCATTATTATATAAATTCCATTATATATAAGATCATCAATTCATATCGATTAACTTTCAAATTAGTAGTTCTGAATTAGCCACATTCTTATCCAAATCATATATATAAATTCAAAAGCTTCCACATCGAGATCTTCTAAAATCAGAAGTTCTTAAAAATTTTGATTTTGATATTTGTTTGGATTCTAAGTTACATATGGTTTCAAATTTTTTTTCTTCAAATAGTTTTATACTAATAGTTTAGGTAATTCACTTTATATTTCCAAAGTCATATAAAAATCAAAATTCATTTTTTTTCTTCTAATCAATTATTTTTCGAATCTTTATCGAGTTTGAGAAATATTAAAGTTAATAAATTCTAAACTTACTAGTTTCACTCTTTTATAAATATAAGGTCATAAATTTTCACGTTCCATTCCAAATTTAATTATATGGATTCAATTTCACGCCACTGAGAGGTCGTATATATATATATATATATATATATATATATATATATATAAGTCCAAGTGGGAAGCATTTTAATATAATTTGCATGAACACCGCTTATTAATCAACATCTTCAATTCTTCAGTATTTCATTTGAACCCCCCCCCCCCCCCCCCAAATAAATTTCAAGATTTGTAAACCAAGATTTCATAATTCAATTTCATTCTTTACCAATTCTTTCGGAGATGATCATACACTCAAATTTCACTTCACTCAATGCTTCATTTACTAAAACTAAGCATAGAAATTCGTTTATCTGATACTAGACATTTTAAAATCAAGATTTTCATACATATTGAGTTCTAGAATTTATTCAATTCATGTTAAATCGGTCTCTTACAAATTTCTTGTTAGCAACAATCTAAAATTTAGAAAACAACGGATTTTATTCTACGCGGGGTTCACTTCTTGAATAACTTCCACATCCTCTGTAAAGCCTATCCCTCGAGTAGAATGTGTCACTGGCCATTCTTTCTGTCTATTGGGGAAATTTCTAACAATATGCCCACTTAACTTACAATGGAAGCAAACCATTGACTCGACTTTCGATGTAGTGGAAATGATTTTCTTTTTCTTTACCTTAGGACAATGACTAAGAAGTCCCTCCTTTTGGCATTTTAGACATATGATCTCAAAATGAGCACACCTATCTTGCACATCCTATCTTTCTTTGTTTCCTCTGCACATGGCTACATAATGTCCTTTCTCATGGCATCTGTAACATATGATGTTATCATAAGGACCGGGCACTTGGTTCTCCTTGATTAACCGTTCATATTCTGCGATTGCCTCTTCCTTTTCCTTATGAGCAAGCACTCTTTTCTCTCGACGTGATGCCTTCTACTCCTCGGTCTTTGCCATTCGGATGGACAAAAAGGGGTTAAATAAGGATTTCCTACACATTTTAAAATCTTCATTAGTTACCTTTTAATCGTTAAGTTTAAGCATAACATCTGTAACAACCCATAATTTTGGAACCAATTTAAAATTTATTTTTAATTGATTTTCATAGAAATTAAATATTTTAGGTGAATTATTTTGAGAATAAATGATTAAAATTTTATTTTAATCGAAGTTAGAACGTATAAATTTAAAGTTTAATTTAAAATGAGCTTGAGATGGTGCGGTAGTTTGAAAATTCGATTTTAAACTTTGAATGAATATATAGAATTCAATATAAATCAGAATTCAATAAAACAAGAAAACGTTGGAATATATTGAATTGTAATTTTCTACCAAAGGTAAGAAACTGAGATTTCACTTTATAAATTGTAAGCTATGTCTAAATTAAAATTTAGAATAGTCGCTATGGAGTTTATATATATATATATATATATATATATATATATATATGTATGTGTGTGTGTATATATATACATATACATACATATATATTAATACTAGTGGAAATTTGCGTGAAGGGCTTACAAGTCAGTTCCAATTAGTTTAAAGGACACGGCTTTTAAAGAATAAGTTTTAAGGACAAAAAAATGTCGCTGCCGTTATTTTGCAAATCTGAAACCCTTGTCATTCTTCTCAAAATGGCGATTTTCAAAAGCTTTTCAAGTTTCGAACGAATCGACTGAAAGATTCGGTTTAATTTCTATAGCCACAATCGACTGAACGATTCGATTTAATGAATGGATTGAACGATTCAATTGATTGAATCAATTGAACAATTTGGTTTTCAAAAGCTTTTCATTTTATGTCATGTGTTGACGAAGTAAAGGAGGATTGTTGTGTTTTGATGATGAGTGGTTGGTTTCAGTGTGCACAGAAATGCAAAATAGAGAGAAGATGGGAAGTAAATGGAAATCATATGTAAAAATAAAATTAGAACAGGATGTAAAAACAATACTGCAAGTGCAATGTAAAATATATTTTTGTGTGGATTGAATGCAGGTGCATTTCTGATTTTGTAACTAGTAGTTATAATGTTCACGTATTTGGTTTCATATACTTCTTTTTATACTTTCAGATAAAGATAAATACTTTTATCTTTTTCAAAGAAGGAAAAACAGCCTGCAGTAATGATAAAACAGAATACTGGTTGGTTTATGTGATTTAACTGTGAAACTGTCTGCTCATGTATATATTTTTGATACAATGGAATACTAGATTTGTGATGGCCGGGAATTTCGCTCGATCTGAATCAGTCATTAAACCGATCTAGACCGTTCGAAACCCCTGATCGTTTTGAGAACAGGACAAAATAGAATGCAGACGGAAGAACATTTCATTGTTATTACAACAATTCCATAAGATACAAGAATATACAGAGTATGAATGAATAAATTACATTCGATAAATATCAGAGATTACAATAAATTACATAGCAGCGGAAAATAATACAAAGCACAACTGAAGGTGATATATGGATACAGAGCTTTCCGGATATCATCCCAGCTGTAAACCAGGATCCTGTGAATATAAATCTGCAAAACCAAAACTACTAGCTGCCCGTGTCGAAAATAAGGGCACCCAGAGTTTAGGTTAAAACAATAAACTCCAGGTCAGTCATGTGACTGGTGTGAGAACTAAAAATAGTTATTTAAAACTTTACTTTAAAAGAAGGTAGTTTAAGGGACCACGCCGTATAACACGGAATGGGTTTCCTCCCAAGAATACCAGTGCATAGAAAAGACAGCGCAATGCTTTTTCGAAAAATGAAGCTATTATAAGACCCAGGTCCCATCACACAATGCAACGCAAGCCGGAGGATAGGGTTTTCCCTTATAATAGCCAAACATGCTTGGTACGTTTAAAACAAATCATTTGATACTATAATAAGTGTATAGTGTCAAAACAATTTCAATCATAAATATAAATCATAGACGGCATAGCATCCCATGCTACTATGTCGCCATACTAGGCTCTACAAATAAAGCCGAAATATCTCGTATTGGAAATTGGATTTCCGTCATGAGTCGAGGCAAGGGGCAAGCTTCTCTCCGCTTTCGAGACACTCTAGCAAATGTCCCAGGGCTACGCACTATGGGCAACCCTTGGATGCTTCAGGGCCGGTCCTCTCTTACGTTTGAGGATTAATTATTCCTAAACACATGTTTCCCGGTCCTTACAGACCTAAAATCGAGGCGCCTCATCCAACAACCACATAGGTGAAAAGTATATAAATGTCAGGGCTGGTAAGTCACTGACACCACCAAAGCTAGAAAGAAACGTCGTGCTCTCCCTGCAGTCCTTATCCCGTTTTTAACTCATACCGAGGTGTGAGGCTCGCGAATCCACGCTATACACAAAGCTACCACGTAGGACGTGCTTTGATCATCAACCACAAGACTTTGCTTTTCAACAGAAGCATTGATCCATGCAACTCAGCGTGCCACACAGGCAATTCATGCCATGCGATTGATATCTATCGATATATAACCTCTAAGCTCGTACGTCTCAGAGAAGGGCGTTAAAGCAAGAGAATAAATTCTCTGCCGCCAAACAGATATATATTTAACAGAAATCAATCAACATAGAATAAAATCCAATGTCAGACACACAATCCATTTACAAGTTCATTCTGGGTCTGAACGAAACCGGAGGCACTTTCCTCGCATATCCATCGATCTCCAAGTACGTATGGACGACCACCAACTGATTCCCTCATCTTGGGTGTACAGCCCAATCAAGATCATCAGTAATCACCCAAACGATGTGAAGACTTCCGGTCTTTAACCACCGTCTTCATCTTCGATTTATCGTCGAATCGGTTATTCAGAATGGGTATAAACCCGGCCTTTCCAAACAACCCGCGTATATTAAAAACAAATGTTACACAAACACAACATACACCTCATTCCAATTTAGCAGCCACTAACCGCAAATTAGCAAGAGAATAATTTCCCAACTATTAACCCCGAAGGCCGAAACCAGCATCAGATCAATACCCAGGAAACCATTCTTCTTAACTAACCTACAGCTAGTTTCTAAATTTCATATTCTTTGGGAAAGGTTCCCATTAATTTTATCCAAGATAAATTCTTTAAAATTTATCCTTTAATCTTCCTTTGGATATCATTTCAAACCAGATTATGGTTTTCCAAACTAGTCGAGATTAGCGAACCACACCGAAGTAATTATTTATTTTATGTCCCAATCCGAACCTATTCATCCCATGAAGAACAACTGGTAATACTCCATATCTAACACCACGGTGTTATCGGTAAAATTAATTACCATTTCACGTTCAAATCTAATTAAAGATTTAGCTATCGCTTTGGAGAAAAACTGGTAATACTCCATTCTCGCTCACTTTCTAAATTTGATAATTTAAATTATCAATTCACATTTCAATCTAATTGCGGATTCATTAAAACTCCTTTTACTGGGTTAAAGAACTAATGTCATTTAAAACACAGTTCACGATAAACCCAAATCACATTCTATTTATTATCGGGTTAAAGAACTAGTGTTATTTAAAACACCGTTCACGATAAACCCACAAAACAATTCTATTTAAAACCCGTTTCAAATCCAATTTATTTATTTAAAAATAAAGGGGTTTAATTTTAGTTCAAAACTAGTTCATTTCGATAAAAATCTATTTTATCTTTACAAATGTGGGATTTTTCATCCCAGTTCTTCACAAATCATTTCTTATGATTTTACACAAATTATTACTATTTTTGATAATTTTATCAAGGCCCGTACAGTCGATTTCCATCAACGGCCATCGAACTGCACTTACAGCGACCTTTTCCAAATTTGATTTGGACGTATTTCCAAATCCAACAGTTAGATTTCAAATTTCTAATATTCGTTAGAAAGCTCTTTTCGATACGAACCCAATGGTTCCAGTTTTAGGAGAATCCGACGGTCGGATCTCCCGTAATGTCCGTTCGAAGTCAATGGTCAAAATTCACGAACTGCCGCGGCGCGGCGCGTTCTATTCAGGCCATTATATTTTATATATATATAATATATATAATATATATTGCATCGATTTCTATTTAAAACGAATTTTATAAAAAGTTTTAAATTCGTTTCAAAAACATTTCAAATTCCATTTCAAATTCCATTTCCAATTCAAATCAAAATTGAATTTTTCCTTATAAATTCGTTTTAAAATTCATTTCAATTCAATTCAAATTTCAATTCAATTTGAATTCATTTCAAATCGATTTTTATTCTATTTCAATTTGTTTTCAATTCAATTTGAATTCGTTTTATATTCAGTTCAATTCGAATTCGTTTTCTATTCAATTCAATTCGAATTCGTTTTCTATTCGATCCATTTCAAATTCGTTATATATTCAATTCAATTCAATTCAATTCGAATTCATTTTCTATTCGATCCATTTCAAATTCTTTATATATTCAATTCAAATTCGTTTTCTATTCAATTCAATTCAAATTCGTTTTCTATTCAATTCAATTCGAATTTGCTTTCTATTATATTCGATTTTTATCTCTTTTCAATATTCATTATAAAAACGAATATAATCGATATAAATATCGTTCACGTCAAAATAGGGCATCTCTAATCAACACGAATTTATATATTTCAATAATTTCGTTATTCTATTCGACAAATGAATATTTATCCTATTCAATACGTGAATCTAAATTTTTGTCAACACATGACTAATCTCAACGAACGAGTACTGTCCACGTGTGACTGTTTTTGTCATTCAATATATTTTATAGAAATTATGGTATCTATCGTTTGTTTTAAAATCAGACTCCAACCGTAAATTAGTAAGAGAACGATTCCCTGAATATTAACCCCGAAGGCCGAAACCAACATCAGATCAACATCCAGGAGACCACTCATCTTGTCTATTTTCTAGTTAGTTTCTAATTTTCTATATGATAAAGATGTAAATTTTATTGTTAAAATATTTCGTTCAACACATGACTAATCTCAACGGATGAGTACTGCCAACACATGAACCTTTATTTTATAATATAAAGATGTAAATTTTATTGTTAAAATATTTCGTTCAACACATGACTAATCTCAACGGATGAGTACTGTCAACACATGAACCTTTATTTTATAATATAAAGATGTAAATTTTATTGTTAAAATATTTCATTTAACACATGACTAATCTCAACGGATGAGTACTATCAACAAATGAACCTTTATTTTATAATATTCTTTATTTTCCCGATTGGAATGAGGCCCAATCAATTACCATATAAAGTTAATTATATGGATTCCATACAACACATGTATATAATAGCAACGATAACTAATCAACCATCATCCAAAGTGCACTACACTGTATAAGCATCAAATATAGATATCTAACGCTTATAACAGCCTGTCAATCCATCGATCGACATACAACTAATTATTGGGATTAGTGTATGTCATATATTATCCCAATACCCGTGTGGGGTTTCAAACAATCAAACCCAGGTTTTATTTGTGCAGTTGGGCGATGTGTAAAATTTATCGTCCCAATCAATGTCCTTCAAATAGGTGTACATAAACAAACCGTCCGGTTTGTAAATGAATATTTATTTATTCACATTCACGTTAAAAATTATATTTTTAACGACCAAATTATTTTATTCAACCTATGAATATTCTATTCGGTTCATTTATTCAATAAAATGATATTTTCATTTTTCTAATTTATTTTAGAAAATTTCGACGGCATAACGACACGATACTAGAAATGGGGCGAGGCCTAGCCTTATCCCCGGTCTAGTGATGGCCCACGCCATACACATATCAATCAAATTCATTTCAATTCACCAAACAACCAAATTAAAATCAAATAATCTAACTAATCTATGCAACCAAACAAACAAGTCCATGGTCTGTGGACGATTGTTTCGGCTGCTACTAAACACCGTCTGCATCCTAGTATATATCATAATATAACTAGAAAAAGAAAATTTAAAAGGTGAGAAGTTCTCACCAAAGCTAATCCAATCATCTCGACACTTCCTATGTAGAAATCTTCGTCGTTCTCTCCCTTTTGCCACTTTCGTTGACCGTAGCCACTACATATATAAAAATCACATTTTTATATTGTTGCTATGTATATAAAAATCATATTTTTATTATTAGTCCATATGGATAAAAATTCCATTTTTACATCGCTGCTATATAGATAAAAATTCTATTTTTACATCGCTACTATATTGATAAAAATTCTATTTTTACATCGCTACTATATAGATAAAAATTCTATTTTTACATCGATGCTATATAATAAAGATTATATTTTTATACCGCTTCTATATGAAAAGATTATATTTTTATCGACGCTACTATATAGGAAAGATTATATTTTTATCGACGCTACTATATAGGAAAGATTATATTTTTATCGATGCTACTATATAGGAAAGATTATATTTTTATCTACGCTACTATATAGAAAAGATTATATTTTTATCGACAAGGTGACTTCATAAAAATCTCATTTTTCTTTTTCTAATCAGACAATAAAAATTCAATCCTTTCCTTTCAATATAAAAATGTAAACTTTTTTTATATAAAATTATGAACTTTTCTATTATCTTCTTCATTAAAAATCGTATTTTTATTCCTACTTCATATAAAACTGATTTAAAAACCTTTTAATATTAATGGCATGAAACAAAATAAAATAAATAAGTAAAATAAAAAGGAACTTACAGTGCAAATTGGGGGGAAAAGGGGGTTCATGGCTGCGTTGTGGTGCTCGTCGCTGGTTTAAGGGGAGGGGTGCGCGCCTGTCGAGGCGGCGTTTGCTGGCCGGAGGAGGCCTAGGGCTCGCTGGGTGGAAGGGGTTTGGGCCATCGGGTTTTCTTCGAACGAAGACTCGTACGGGGGGGGGGGGGGGCTCTGATGCGAGGAGGGCGCTCGGAGGTCAGAGGCGCCGTCGCCAGGGGTTGGAGGCAGGCGGAGCGTGGCTAGGGTTGGGTGCGGGCTCGAGTTGGGCGGTTTCGTGGTGGAGCAGGAACGGAGAGAGGAAGGAGAGCGATGGAGAAGGAGGAGATGGGGGTACGGCTGACGAGGGGGGCGCCTCGCGCCGGCGGCGAGGTCACCGGAGGAGGGGGGCAACGAGCGGTCCCCCCCTTTTTCTCCCTTTTTTTTATTTTTAATTCTGATTTGAAGAAACAGGAGGGCAGAAGTTAAAAGAATAAGGGAAGAGAGAATTTTATTTTTAATTATTTAATTTCAAAAAGTTGACTTTTTCATACGACCTCTAAACGAGGCCCACCGCCTGTCGTTCATAGCTAATTACCCTCATTCCGAACACAATGGGATATGTATCGCAAGCTGATTCGATCATTTCGATCAGTTTTCGTCAGAATCAACATATAACTCTATATATTGAATTTGAACGCACATTTCAATTTACCGGGGTCATATACGAACTCTAAAAATTCCATAAAAATATTTTCTAGCTTCGTATTGACGATACAGTCCTAACAAAACTAGTTTCGTCGAATTCCGAGACCGTTGGAAAAATGTCCATTTTCCAGTCGATTAAAATCAACTGAAACTGGACAAACACGTTTTCCTTTGCCACACTCACACATTGATTCAATAAATTATGAAATTTGAAACCTAGAAATAATTTGACATCACGGATCCAACAAAAGTGGTTTCGTCGAAATCCGAGGTCGTTTGCAAAATTTCTATTTTTAAGGGCCTGAATTCCATAACGACTATTCAGAATTTTCAACTGGACATATCTTTTGATTCCCACTATGAAATTTCGATTTTTCGGATTCGTTGGAAATATATTCTCAATTAGACTCCATTATTTTTGGTTTCACTAAAATACGGTTTATTTTGCACCCGGTACATTCAATTGAAGTTTGAAATCGAATTATCGAACTACCGCGCCATTTTCAATTCCTTTTATAATTATTTATATTCTAACGACGACGTATATAATATATACGTTCTAAATATATTCAAAATAAATTTTCGTCGATATTATTTAAAATAATTCATTTTAAATATTGATCGTCGCTAATCTATGAATCAGAAAAGCGCGACATTTGCAATAAATTCTGCAAGCATACAGGTGTGTAGCGTACAGGTCGAACACAGGGAGGTGTAATTAAAAATTATTATCTATTTATTCTTGGGCAAGTTAGACGAATTCTGAGGATGTTTTTACCGCTAATGATTTTACTGTTGATCTGAATCTAATCAGATCAACACCAAAATTTAACAACTGAAACTGAAAGACAATTAACTAGAAAGAAAACAACAATTAACAACTACGACAACAGAAATTAAACTTAGAATTGTCGTTGAATCTAATCGAACGACTAATTCTAATATGCAAACAGAAATAACAATAACAATTCGTGTTCTATCAAAACTAATTGAATAGAGACACAAATTGTTAGAAAAGAGCAATAAAACTAAATGAAAAAAAAAACTTTGTTTAGAATAAAAGAGAGTACAGAAGAATGAATGATTTTTACAATGGTTACAACACATATTTATAGATGAGAATGGGAAAACCATAATTAGGTCTATGACTAAATGGGCCTCCTCATTCATGAATATCTCTTGCCTTCCTTGACTCAGCTTGATTGGAGAAAATCTGGGCATATCATGGTAAATATTTTCCATATCTCTCAATTCTCTCATGTGGCTAATTGATTGATAAAGGATTGCATATAATTATTTCTTCCAAACAAGGATGCTTATTAGACTCCAAAGGCAACAAAGGATAAAATCTTCACAATGGATCTTTTCTTGGCAGCAATTCAATCAGAAATTCTTCTAATTGAAATTGAATGATTTGAATTTAATTCCATGATAAGAATATGGCTATTGCTGAAATGTTAATTGGTGCACATCATAAATACATACACATGAATATGTGTATGTATATATATAACATAACACTAATCCAAATATTCCTCAAAGCAAAGGGGCCAGTGTGAACGCGTTCTGTTCTTTGGCAAAAAGTGAGCTCGACGGGGATCGAACTCAGGTCTCTCGGTACAAACTTCCATGCAATTACCAGTGAGCTACAACGTCTTTTGTAGTTGAGATGGCTTTAATACGGGGAAGTAGCTTTTATCTGTAGTTGGCCTTTAATTTGAAATGGAGGAGGCATTTCTTGACATCCTGTAAAAAACATACAAAAGTAACCAAAGTATCATTTATTTATTTACAAAAGATAAAATATAAGAGCATAGAATAAACACATTTCTATGTTAATCAAATACCCCCACACTTATCTTTTACTCGTCCTCGAGTAAAAAGAAAATGAAAAACTAACTAGATAGGTCGCACTTTCGTAGGAAATTTGATTGCATTGAGCGTATGCAACAAGCCGTTAAACCTCTAGGTGTCCCCAGTAGGACGAGTGATGTCTCGTGAGGGTTTTCAGTGGATACTACCCACAAAATCCAAATGCAGTATGCTATGATTCTAATGAACTACATGAATGCAATGGACATATGCAAATAAAAACGAAAAAATGAAAACACGACTTGTTTCAGGAAAGTGGTACAACAAATTAAGTTAACAATTTCTAGTCAGTTGATTTTATTTTAGATACCTCGACTTGTCACAAATTTTCAATATAAATCAAGTTTTCAAATGTTAAATTCCAGTTTGGCCAGTTAGTTCGGTCGATAACATAGTGCAGCCATGAAATAGATTCTTAGTTTGCTTGGCACAGTTTGCAAAGTGGTTTTAATATTTTCTCATGTATGGCTAGTCAAATCAATAAGGTCAAGAAGTGTTTGGGCATCATCGCTTATTCTTTATTCTATAAAATTTTAAAATTTATGATTAAGTACATACACCTAACTTAGAAGACCAAGGTTTACCACCCATGCACTGCCTCGTGGACTAACGGAGAGTAGGTAAGGAGCTTGGTGGATTGTGCAGGCCGACTTTGACTTTGTCAACAACGTGTCGGTAATCCTTAGGTGTCCAATCTCATAAAATGAGACCAAGATATTCCAACGCTGACTTTGTCAACCACACGTCGGATAGAGCTTGGTGGGTTTGCACACCAACGCTCGATATACAAGCAATGTTGGATACCCTTGGAATACTATTATTATTATTATTATCGAAAATATAAGCACAAAAGAGAGTTACGCGAATTCAACTTAACACAACTTAGTTTTAAACATTTGAAAAGCCAATATAAGTATTTTAAGTCCTCCACTTATTTAAACAAAGTCTACAATATAGAATAGATTTCATGGCCATCACCTAAGAATCTCCCTATGTACCGGTTACACTATTATCCCTCAAAGTTAAACTTTTCATTATATTTCCTATTCGATCTAAGTTGAGAAAGAAAAATACTATCAACTGGTTAAAAATTGTAAACTTATTTTGCTGTATCAATTGAAAATGAGTCGTATTTCAAAAAAAAAATTATGGTATGTTACTATAATCTAAAATGTATGTTTGTCCTACTGAAATGGTTGAAAATAAAAAGAAATAAAAACAAAGAAAAATGAAAATGGATGAAATGCAGACTCCCCCCCACCCCCACACTTGATTGAGACAGTGTCCCAACTGTCTAAGACAGAAAAAGAAAAATAAAATTAAAAAAATGAAAAAGAAAAAGAACGTGTACCACCTGATTTCATGGTGGATGATCATGCAGATCGATAGAGTCATCTTCGTCATATTGCTCGAATTCGAAAAATGGTTTCAGTCGTTGACCGTTTACTTTGAAGACTTTTCCATCCCTAGGATTTTCAATTTCAACTGCTCCATGAGGGTATACTGTTTTCACGACATAAGGTCCAGTCCATCGAGATCTGAGTTTTCTTGGAAACAAGTGAAGTCTAGAGTCGTATAAAAGAACTTTTTGACCTACGTTGAATTCCTTACGAAGCATGTTTTTGTCGTGTTGGGCTTTGGTTCTTTCTTTGTAGATTTTCGCATTTTCATACGCCTCATTTCTTAATTCCTCTAATTCCGAAATTTGTAACTTCCTATGCGAGCCGGCTTTTTCTAAGTCAAAGTTCAAAAATTTTATGGCCCAAAGAGCGCGATGCTCTAATTCAAGAGGTAAGTGACAGGCCTTTCCAAAGACTAATCGGTATGGCGACATCCCTAGATTGGTTTTATACGCAGTGTGGAAAGCCCAAAGTGCATCAATCAGTTTTACAGACCAATCTTTTCTATTGGAATTCACGGTTTTCTCAAGAATTTGTTTGATTTGTCTAATAGAAACTTCTGCCTGTCCACTAGTTTGTGGATGGTAAGGTGTTGACAGCTTGTGTGTGATTGAGTATTTTTTGAGCAAGGACTCAAAAGCACGATTACAGAAATGAGTGCCATTATCGCTAATGATAGCTCGAGGTGTGCCAAAGCATGAAAAGATGTTTTCTTTGAGGAATTTGACAACAACCTTGTTGTTGTTGGTTTTGGTCGGAATGGCTTCAACCCATTTTGAGACATAATCTACCACAAGTAAGATGTAAAGATTCCCAAATGAGTTAGGGAATGATCCCATGAAATCGATGCCCCAAACATCGAATAACTCAATCACTAAAATGGGGTTAAGAGGCAACATGTTTCGCTTAGAGATTCGACCCGTTCTTTGACATCGCTCACATTTAGAGCAAAATTCGAAAGCGTCACGGAAGAGTGTGGGCCAATAAAAACCGCTTTGCAAAACTTTTGCAGCAGTTTTTCTTGCTCCAAAATGACCGCCACAAGCATGGTCATGTGAGAAAGAGAGAATACTTTGGTGTTCATGATCGGGCACACACCTTCGAATGATTTGGTCTGGACAGTATTTGAAAAGATATGGGTCGTCCCAATAGAAGTTTCGAACTTTCGAGAGAAATTTTTGCTTATCTTGTTTCGACCATTCAGCGGGCATTTGTTGTGTGACAAGATAATTCACAATGTCAGCGTACCAAGGGGTGTTAGAGATGGAAAGAATTTGTTCGTCAGGAAAACAGTCATCGATTTGGGTGTCGTTATCATTTTCGTGCACAATTCGAGAGAGATGATCAGCTACAACATTTTTAGAACCCTTTTTATCTTGTATTTCTATATCGAATTCTTGAAGAAGAAGAAGAATCCAACGAATCAAGCGGGCCTTGGCATCCTTTTTAGAAAGCAAATATCGTAGGGCAGCATGGTCCGTGTAAACTATGACTTTGGATCCTATGAGATATGGTCTGAATTTCTCAAGAGCGAAGACAACTGCCAAAAATTCCTTTTCAGTAGTTGAGTAATTCAATTGGGCCTCGTTTAAAGTTTTGCTAGCGTAGTAAATGACTCGAGGGAGTTTATCAATTCGCTGACCCAAGATGGCTCCAATTGCAAAGTCAGAAGCGTCGCACATAAGTTCAAAGGGTTGAGTCCAATCAGGAGGTTGAATGATGGGAGTTGTGGTCAAGATTGACTTAAGAGTTTCAAAAGATGTTTTGCAATCATTGGAAAATTCAAACTTTACGTCTTTGGCAAGTAATTTCGAGAGAGGTTTTGAAATTTTTGAGAAATCCTTAATGAATCTTCTATAGAATCCTGCATGGCCAAGAAATGAACGAACATCTTCGACAGACTTAGGAGGAGGTAAATTGGCAATCAAATCGATTTTGGATTTATCGACTTCTAGGCCATCTTTGGAGACGACATGACCTAGAACTATCCCCCTTTTTACCATAAAGTGACATTTTTCCCAATTAAGCACGAGTGATTTCTCCTTACAACGCTTAAGGACGAGTTCTAAATGAGTGAGACATTGGGAAAAAGATGATCCATATATTGAAAAATCGTCCATGAATATTTCCAAGAATTCTTCCACCATATCAGAGAAAATACTCATCATACACCTTTAGAAAGTCGCGGGGGCATTACAACGACCAAAAGGCATGCGACGATAAGCAAAGGTTCCAAAGGGACAAGTAAAGGTGGTCTTATGTTGATCTTCTAAAGCAACAGGAATTTGGTTATAGCCAGAGTATCCATCGAGAAAACAGTAGTACTCATGTCCCACTAAGCGTTCGAGCATTTGGTCAATAAAAGGCAAGGGAAAATGGTCTTTTCGTGTGGCTGAGTTAAGCTTTCGATGGTCGATACACACACGCCATTTGGTTTTGATTTTTGTTGGGACGAGTTCATTACTGTCGTTTTTGATCACTGTGACTCCCGACTTCTTTGGTACAACTTGTACCGGACTCACCCAAGTACTATCAGAGATGGGATAGATGATGTTATTGTCTAGACATTTGATTATCTCTTCCTTGACCACTTCTCTCATGTTTGGGTTTAATCGCCTTTGAGCCTCACGGGTGGGTTTAGCCTCATCAACTAAATGTATGCGATGTTCCACAATTGATGGGTTAATTCCTTTTATATCGCTAATTTCCCACCCCAAGGCGTCCTTATTTCCCCGCAAGATATCCAAAAGTTTTTCTTCTTGGTCCTCGGTAAGATCGGAGGCCAAGATTACGGGAAAAGTTTTTGAAGAGTCTAGGTAGGCATACTTAAGGTCTGGTGGCAAGGGTTTGAGGTCTAACTTAGGAAGTTCTTGTGTATCAACGTTGGTCAACATTCCTTGGTTAGATTCAGGTGGCGAAGTGTCGGAGTCAAGAATTTTGTTTAGTTCAGAAATGTATTCGAGTTCGTCGAAATCAGAGTCGAAATGGTCAAGACACATTTTCAAGGCTTCAGAAGTGTCACTAGAGGTTTCATCAACTGTGGTTTGAATCATGTCAGTTTCATCGATCTCAAAATCCCTAGGTTGCTTGTTGAGATTAAAGATGTTTAGCTCAATGGTTTGGTCCCGAAGGAAAGTCGAAGCTGACCATTCTTGCAATTTATGACAGCATTAGAGGTTGCTAAGAAAGGGCGTCCTAAGAACAATGGTATTTGAACTTTGGGATTTGAGACAGGCTCGGTTTCTAGAACTATAAAATCGACAGGGAAGTAAAACTGTTCGATCTGTATCAAGACGTCTTCGATAATTCCCAATGGCTTTTTGACAGATCGATCGGCTAGTTGAAGTGTGATGTTTGTTGGTTTAATCTCCCCTAGTCCAAGTTGACGATAGACAGTATAAGGGAGAAGGTTGACACTGGCACCAAGGTCGAGTAGGGCATGAGAGATATGAGTGTTTCCTATTTTACAATCAATCGTAGGGCAGCCAGGGTCTTTGTACTTGACTGGGGCAAGATTCGAAAGAACAGAGCTTGTATTTGCAGTTAGAAAGGCGGTTTTTGGGACATTGGTCGCACGTTTTTGTGTGCACAATTCCTTAAGACATTTAGCATATTGAGGAATTTGTTCAATGGTGTCTAAAAGAGGAATGTTCACACGGACTTGTTTGAAAATTTCGAAGATTTTATCGAAATTTGCCGCCTTCTTCTTATTATTGAGTCTATGAGGAAAAGGAGCTACTGGTTTTTCGACTCTGTGATGAGTTTCATCATTCGAAGAAGAATGTTTATCCAAGGGAAGAGAAGGTGGTAAGGTTGTAGAAGATGGAATGTTGGTATTGCCAACATTATCTTTTGAAGGTGGGTCGGGTTTGCCGACACTGGGAGAAGAACTGTTGGGATTGCCAACATTTGAGGAAAATGGAGGTTTAGAAGAATTGGCATTCGAAGCCAATGGGTGATCATCAAGATTTGGCATTGGGGTCGAGTTAGAAAGTTCGTCAGGGTCACTCACGTTATTATCAATCCTCTTTCCAGATCGAAGGGTTGTAATAGCGTTGACTGGATTATGGTTTTCGTCCTCACAAGAATTTACAGCACGAGAGTTATACTTTGGATTCACCTCGGGTTGACTAGGCAATTTTCCCCTCTCATTATTTTTCGCCATTTCCTTTATCATATTCATCATTTGGTCCATTTTAGCGTATTGCGAGTTTATTTTGGCTTCGTAAGAGCTCAACTGTTTTTCTAGACGCACAATTTCTTGTGATGGTAGGGAAGATTGAGAGGATTGGTTTGATGATTGAAAATTGGGGTGCCTATAAGGTTGTTTGGATTGAGGTGAAGCTTGAGATGTTTGAGAATTGGAATAAGGAGCTTGGTAATTCGGATTGGGAATAAAGGGTTGCACATGAGATGGGTTAGCCGAATTATTGGGGTTTGACCAGGAAAATTTTGGGTGGTTCCTCCAACCAGGGTTGTACGTGGATGAGTAAGGATTATTTTGAGCTATGGCATTGGCTTGGTCTTGAGAGTAATAGTGGGGTAACCCTTCTCCGACTTGAGGAGTTTGATTTTCTAAGGGAATTTGAATTGGGTCTACGACATGCACTCCTCTAGTAGAAGTACGAATGGGAACACGAATCGATTCCCACTGCATGTCCTTTTCAGAATAATCTTCTAAAAACCGCCAAGCTTCATCGGCTGTTTTAGACATAAAGTCTCCTCCACACATTGATTCTAGTTGAGTTCTAGTCTGATAGTTTAGCCCTTCATATGCAATTTGACATAAGTGATCTTTTAGAATTCCATGATGAGGACAACTATATAATAGCTGGTTGAATCTCTCAAAGTATTTTGAAAAAGTTTCCCCCTCATTTTGACAAAATTGATTTATCTCGGTTCGGATTTTTAGAGTTTTATGGAAAGGGAAAAACTTTTTCAAGAATGCAGTGACAAATTCATCCCAACTTCTTATGGAATGTCGTGGAAGAGAATTTAGCCATCTTTTAGCGCTTTCAAGTAGTGCAAATGGAATTAGCCTTAGCTTGATCGATTCGTTAGATAGTTGTTGCATTTTTGTTGTGGAGGCATACATTTCAAATTCACCCAGAAATTCATAAGCATTTTCAGACCCAGTAAATTTTGGTACCCCTTGGATAAAAGAATGTTTTAGCTCAAAATTGTTTCCTTCAGCTGGTGGGAACACAATGACAGATGGTTGAACGGTCCTAGTAGGATAACATCGATCACGAAGAGACAAGGGTCTATCCATTTGGATATTGAGGTTTTGAAAATTTTGATTTATTTGGTTTTGATCCCGAAGTTTGGAAGGTTTTGATTCACTCGATTTTGATCCAATTCGGTTGGAAAATTTTGGTTGATTTGAGAACCCCTAGGAGAATTTTGTTGGCTGACACTTTTTTCACTCATTGTTGTTAAATGCAAGCACAGAAATTAGCTACAATGAAGTTTTCTGTCCTTATTGGTTCCTAACCCAAAATTATAAAGTGATGCGTTTGATTACTTAGATCAAAAGATTTCTCAGCCAGTTAACGGACAGGAGTTATCGGTGCACCAGGAATCACCCTAGCAATGCAGCCGAAGGTTTAAGTACCTTCAGAGTAACAATCAATATAATATTTACGAATCACCGTAATATTTATAAACGGTTATTTCTCTGCCGTAGTCTAGACACCAAGAAATAATTCGTTCCAAATGAATCAACTATCACAATGTAATTAAGCCCTAGATGAGCCCGTGACTCCCTTAAGTCCAACATCTAACCGTTATTATTAGTCAGATTATACGATGAAATGCAATTTGTGGGCTAAGGAAAGGGTGATGAAATCCCTCACCTTATGTGAATTGGGGTATTGCCCTTAACAGAATGAATAAAAATGCAGAAATAACAACAATCACACAAAATAACTGCAAAACTTAAAAATTGTACATTCAAAGCCGCTGCCCCTGCAAAAAAATTTTACAACAATTGTCTATATATTTTTTCTTTGCAGCAGAGCACCTGTAGAGTTTTTTTTTTTAATTTCTCACCTTGATCGGCAGTCCGTCCAGTGAATTTGGGTAGCGCTAGCGCGTTCACACCCCACTTGGTGTGCAACCGCTCCAACAATTTGTTAACCTTTGAATTCCTGTGTTGTTTGCTTGAATCTGTTTTTCTGTCCTTTGACCTTTGATTTGTTTTGAGGTTTTTTTTGTGAAGAAGAGAAATACAAACAGAGGAAAAAAAACTGAAATAAACTAATTAGCAAATGATCAGACTAAAAGAAAATATATATACGGTAAGCAAAACTAGCTTAGAAAGAAATTTAAGCCTAACCAAAAAAAAAACAAAAAAGTGTGAATAAATTCCCTTTTTTTTTGAAAAAGAAAAAGAAATTGAGAGGGAGAAAAATCCTAAAATAAAATGAACACACTGGCTCAACTAAAAAAAATAAACCCAATAAAAAAAACTAAACTAAAAGAACTACAGACTAGACTGAGAATAAAAGAACTAAGCTCCACATATAAAAGATCCCACGCAAGAAACTGGTCCTATTGGACAGCCGCACTCAAATATCAGAACCAAAACACGTGCCCTATGCTTCAAACCAAAAAAACATAAACAGGTCCCCTTTTCCAATCACAAAAACAATTTCCTCTCTCACACAGTTTCTCAGATAATCCCAACGAACTGAGGCAACAAATTATGCCAAAAGAAATGAGATGGGAGCAAATCGTGACTCCCTTTTTTTCTTTCTCTTTTTTTCCGAACTTAAAAACAAACGAATGTACCTAAAAACTCAACGCAAGCATTCAAATATAAAACCACCCACAAGGACTTAATAGCAAACCCTAAAAAGAATCAACAGAGAAAATAAAATTCCATTCTAATACACGCCGCCTTCCTATTCTAAACCGAAATCGATCCAAAAACCCAGCAAATAACGCGATCACAATTCCCCTTTTTCTTTTTCTTTTTTTTTTGTTTTGAGATTCACAAGTGGGTTTGGGTTCGAATCAATCTCGGATTGATGATTTGGGGTTTTTAGGTCCACGAGTTAAATCTGGTTCGATGGCAGATGGCGGTTGATAGGAAATTTCTGATGCGGGTCTGAGAGGCGGTTGGAGGATGGTGCTTTGTTGACGTTTTGCTTTTCTTCGAAGTGGTTGAAAGTGAGGTTCGGTTTTTTTTTAAAGAACGTGAAGGTGACTTTGGTTGTTGCTGTGGGGTTATTTCGGGTAGAAGGCGGATGTGGTTTTAGCGTTTGAAGGTGGTTGAGGACTGAGAAGGTGTTATGGGAGTGCGTTGTTTGTCAAGGTGGTGATGATGCGTGCTTGTTTTCACGCAGTGAAGTTGTTCGGTGTAGTTGGGTGATGGGGTATTCCGTGGTTAGGCTGGGTGAGTGGTTGGATTTTCGGTTGATGAGAGTGGTAGGATTGGCAAGGGGGCTGTTGTAAGAGCTGGGCAGGTGCGGTATTGGTTTAGCATGCAGAACCGGTGGTTGAAAGGTTTATGGAAGGGTGGTGGTATTTACGGAATTATTGATGAAGTTGTGGAGTTGTGAATAATGGTGATTGCGGTGGTAGAAATTGTGGTAGATGATGATGTATAGAAGGCAGAAGGTAATGGAGATGTTTAACTGAAGGTTTGTGATGGTTGCGGATTTGTTGTTTGGGGTGAGAAGGACAATTAGTATGAGTGTAGCGTGATGGGGGGGGGGAGTTTTGAACGGCTTGCAGTAGATGGTCTGTTGGAGGATATTGGCAGAGAAGAATATAGCAAGAAAGAAAGAAGAAGAAAGAAAAGAGAAAAAAAAGTATTTTTGTAATTTTTTTTTTGTATAAGTAGAAAGGAAGATTCGGTAGAATAAGAGGAATTAGTTAAGAGTAAATCTAGGAAGAAATCCAAAAGAAATGGCAAGTATTTTTTTGTTTTTTTTTTTTTTTTTTTTGAATTGAGAAGAATGAAGAAAAGAAGAGATTGAGAAATGAAGAGGAGAGAAATCAAATAAAAATTAGCAAGTTTTTTTCTATATATATAAGAAAACAAAAGGAAAAATAAAATAAAACTAACACGAATCGGAAATTAAATAAATAATAAAATTTAATCGTTACCTCCCCGGCAACGGCGCCAAAAACTTGATCGTCGCTAATCTATGAATCAGAAAAGCGCGACATTTACAATAAATTCTACAAGCATACAGGTATGTAGCATACAGGTCGAACACAGGGAGGTGTAATTAAAAATTATTATCTATTTATTCTTGGGCGAGTTAGACGAATTCTGAGGATGTTTTTACCGCTAATGATTTTACTGTTGATCTGAATCTAATCAGATCAACACCAAAATTTAACAACTGAAACTGAAAGACAATTAACTAGAAAGAAAACAAAAATTAACAACTACGACAACAGAAATTAAACTTAAAATTGTCGTTGAATCTAATCGAACGACTAATTCTAATATGTAAACAGAAATAACAATAACAATTCGTGTTCTATCAAAACTAATTGAATAGAAACACAAATTGTTAGAAAAGAGCAATAAAACTGAATGAAAAAAAAAACTTTGTTTAGAATAAAAGAGAGTACAGAAGAATGAATGATTTTTACAATGGTTACAACACATATTTATAGATGAGAATGGGAAAACCATAATTAGGTCTATGAATAAATGGGCCTCCTCATTCATGAATATCTCTTGCCTTCCTTGACTCAGCTTGATTGGAGAAAATCTGGGCATATCATGGTAAATATTTTCCATATCTCTCAATTCTCTCATGTGGCTAATTGATTGATAAAAGATTGCATATAATTAATTCTTCCAAACAAGGATGCTTATTAGACTCCAAAGGCAACAAAGGATAAAATCTTCACAATGGATCTTTTCTTGGCAGCAATTCAATCAGAAATTCTTCTAATTGAAATTGAATGATTTGAATTTAATTTCATGATAAGAATATGGCTATTGCTGAAATGTTAATTGGTGCACATCATAAATACATACACATGAATATGTGTATGTATATATATAACATAACACTAATCCAAATATTCCTCAAAGCAAAGGGGCCAGTGTGAACGCGTTCTGTTCTTTGGCAAAAAGTGAGCTCGACAGGGATCGAACTCAGGTCTCTCAGTACAAACTTCCATGCAATTACCAGTGAGCTACAACGTCTTTTGTAGTTGAGATGGCTTTAATACATGGAAGTAGCTTTTTATCTGTAGTTGGCCTTTAATTTGAAATGGAGGAGGCATTTCTTGACATCCTGTAAAAACATACAAAAGTAACCAAATTATCATTTATTTATTTACAAAAGATAAAATATAAGAGCATAGAATAAACACATTTCTATGTTAATCAAATATTCAAAATTCGCTAAAATTGCCAAAAATAAAAAATTTAAACTGGCTTAGATTTTCGGGTTGTTACAAGATTTAAGTATTTGTCACGTATATATTTTTATATTTTTCAGATAAAGATAAATACTTTTATTTTTTTTAGGAAAGGGAGAAAAACTTGTAATAATGATCTAAATCATATTGGCATACTTGAACTTTTTTGTATATTGCGTACTACAGTACAATTAAAATTAAGAACAATGCAGAAGTCGTAGCTATTATTTTTAACAAAAAAAGATAATTAAAAAGGAAGAACAACCAACTGCGTAACTTCCCACTGTTCTTTCCAGCTCGTTTATACACAAATTTGCACAGCTCATTTATGGTTTTAACTTCGCAAAGAACAATTAACAAAAAAGACCTAAGGTCACCAGAACAAAAAACAAATAAACATGACTCTGCAAGTTCATAGACATTTTATTTACAAGCTCAACAATAAACAATATGACTATGACTATCATGGTAGATCAGTCTCTGTATCGCTGCACCCACTAAATAACGCTTGTTGATCCTCGAATTCCTACAAAAGAAATTTGAATATGTATCAGCAAGGATGAAACTAGAAAGAAAGAAAAATATTTGATAAATGATAACATATTTTTGATTTAGTTAGCCTACCATGAGCTTGAAGTTATATGCTCTAATGTTGTAATTATTATGTAACTAAATTTTGGCATATCATTTGATATTCATAAACAACTAAAAGCATTTCGTTATAATTTATTTTGTAACTAAGTTGTTTGTACAAAAACATAAATGCTTTTATCTTTTTTATGCAAGCTTTAAATCAAGTTCATATGGTATGTAATAATTGTAAACAATGAGTAAAACATCAAACTTGTTTAACATGTATCATTAATTATTTTCAAACATAAGTAGTGCTTAACATGTAATTATATTTTTTTAAATCTGAAGTTCAATTTTGACAAGATATATAAAACTATCTTTTATAAACCAAAAATATACTAAGATATTCTATTAAACTTTTAAAAATTGTTAATTACAAAATGCAATTTTGTAATCAAAAATTCATTTTTATCATTAACATTGCATATTTGCAACTAACAATTAACACATGACATATATATTCATTCATCTTTTTTAAATATGAAGTTCAGTTTGGAAAAGATAGATGCATCTATCTTTTTTAAATATGAAAAAAAAAGATATTCTACTAGACATTTAAAAATTATTAATTACAAAATACAATTTTGTAATCAAAAGTTCAGTTTTATCATTATAATTGCATATTTGCAACTAACAATTAACACATGACATATATATATTCATTTATATTTTTAAATATGAAGTTCAGTTTTGAAAAGATAGATGCAACTGTCTTTTCTAAATCAGAAAAAAATTAAGATATTCTACTAAATATTTAAAAATTGTTAATTATGAAAATGCATTTTTGTAATCAAAATTTAAGTTTTATCATTAACATTGCATATTTGCAACTAACGATTAACACATGACATATATATTCATTTATCTTTTTTAAATATGAAGTTCAGTTTTGAAAAGATAGATGCATCTATCTTTTTCAAATCTGAAATAAAATAAGATATTCTAACTAAACATTTAAAAATTGTTAATTATAAAAATGCAATTTTGTAATCAAAAGTTCAGTTGGTGGAATCGGTTCGGTACCGGAACTTTGTACTCAAAACCATTACCGTACTGACTTTATATGGTAATAGAAAAATCATACCATTGCTATCCAAAAAAATCGGTTACCAGTAGTTCGGTTTATGGTTAGTAATGGTTGCTAGAGGTCGGTAATAAGGTTTTACCATTCACTAGTTTGAGATCTTTTTGTTTACAATATTTCACGTTACAATATTAAATATTAATTTTTTAATTATTATATTATTATTTATATATCTTATTTTACGTCGTTAAACATGCTGAAAACTTTATGAATGAACAAAAATACCATTTAAATTATACCATTTCTAAGGTATATAATAAAAATTGCATTCGATCTTGTATCGTCAAAGTGTTTTTCTAGGTGTTTTATTAAATCATTACATATTAAAAATTCTTCATTATGTAATAAACTTATATGTGGTAGGTATGATAATTACCATTTTCAATGCTCAATTACCATTACCGTACCACATATTTTCATGTAGTTTGGCATAACGTACCAATCAAATTGGTTACCGATTGTTCGGTACCACTTTCGTTGGTAGCGGTTAGTGATGGCTGGTAAGTGGTAATATGGTAAAAATTTCCAGCCCTAAACATTGCATATTTGCAACTAACAACTAACACATGACATATATATATATATATATATGTATGTATATGTATGTATTCATTTATCCTTTTTAAATCAGAAGTTCTGTTTTGAAAAGATAGATGCAACTATCTTTTTCAAATCTGAAATAAATTAAGATATTCTACTAAACATTTAAAAATTGTTAATTACAAAAATGCACTTTCGTAATAAAAATTTAAGTTTTATCATTAACATTGCATATTTGCAACTAACAATTAACACATGACAATATATTCATTTATCTTTTTTGAATCTGAAGTGCAGTTTTGAAAAGATAGATGCATCTATCTTTTTTAAATCTGAAATAAAATAAGATAGTCTAATGAACATTTAAAAGTTGTTAATTACAAAATTGCAATTTTGTATTCAAAAGTTCAGTTCTATCATTAACATTGCATATTTGCAACTGACAATTAACACATGACATACATATTCATTTATCTTTTTATATTTGAAGTTTAGTTTTGAAAAAGATAGATGCATCTATCTTTTTTAATTCTGAAATAAAATACGATATTCTAACGAACATTTAAAAGTTGTTAATTACAAAAGTGCAATTTTTTATTCAAAAGTCCAGTTCTATCATTAACATTGCATATTTGCAACTAACAATTGACACATGACATATATATTCATTTATCTTTTTTAAATCTGAAGTTCAGTTTTGAAAAGATAGATGCAACTATCTTTTTTAAATCTGAAATTAATTAAGATATTCTACTAAACAATTAAACTCCACCTGTGTAGTTTTCTATGCAGCCTGTCCCAAGCCAGGGTAAAGCAGGAGGGTTGTGATAGGCTTGGCGAGCCAATGTAAAAACTTAGCTTCTCTTATGGATATCGAACTTTATAAACAATAAAAAAAATTAATTACAAAAATTCAATTTTTTAATCAAAAATTTAGTTTTATCATTAACATTGCATATTTGCAACTAACAATTATCACATGACATATACATTCATTTATTTATTTATTTTAAATCTGAAGTTCGGTTTTTAAAAGATAGATGCAATGATCTTTTTTAAATCTGAAATAAATTAAGATATTATACTAAACATTTAAAAATTGTTAACTACAAAAATGCAATTTTGTAATCAAAAATTTAGTTTTACAATTAACACTGCATATTTGCATCTAACAATTAACACATGACATTTATTCATTTATCTTTTTTTAATCTGAAGTTCAGTTTTGAAAAGATAGATGCATCTATCTTTTTTAAATCATAAATAAAATAAGATATTTTATTAAACATTTAAAAATAATAATTATATAAATGCAATTTTGTAATCAAAAGTTCAGTTTAGATAAATGCACTTTTCTTGTTAAATGAATAACAAATAGAAAAGATAGTTGCAGTTTTCTTCTTAAACAGTTGAATAGAATAACATTAATCGTAACTATCAGCACATTCAAAAAAATTAAAAGGTTTTATCATAATAAATCCAAATCATAAGAAAAACAACAAATATGCTTAACATGTATAGTACTTATTATATATTTCTATGGTTTAATACGTAATTAAATCATTCTAATCAAAAGATAAATATCTTTATCTTTTTAGGTTGTCAAACAAAATATTATCTACCACTGAATATATACTTATGATTAACCAAACAATTTCATACTATAAATTGATTCATATTACGTACGATAAACACACTCAATATATACGTATGATTAACAAAATAATAAATATGTTTAACATTTATCAGTAATTACAAAACATTACTAATGTTTAATACATAGTTAAATCATTCAAATTAAAAGATACAAACAAAATAACACCTACTGCTGAATATATACGCATATACAGCAAATAAAATCAACCAGTGAATGACTACTTACTTCAACTAACAAAAACAAATTATATATAGTAAACAAAAATAATCGATGAACAACAAACAACAAAGATAAACAAGTAATTACTTGTTCAACAACTAGTGAACAAAAATCGCATCTTGCAAATAGTTAATAGAAATCGCATCTTAGTTTTTTCAGCTGAATAAATGTAAGGTGATTAACATCAGCTGATGAAAGGTGGCGCAGATTAATCGATGAAATTTTTTAGGGTTTAGGCTTTTCAGTGAAATTGTTAAAGATTTTCAGTGAAATGGTTAGCCAAATGAGAAAATAATGAGTTCAAATCGTTTTAATTCGAAGGTGACAAAGCGATGAGTAAAAGATGAAGAAGAAAGTGAATTTGAAATCGATTTGGGATTTTTTGAGCTTTGATAATGCTTACGGAATTGAAGAATAGACGGCACAAATAGCCAAATAAAATTTTGTCCTACAAATTAACTATTGTAACGGCGTGTCCTAGAAACTAAATAGTGGATGAAAGGAGGACTTTATGGTAAAATGCCCCTTAATACTATGTATGCCCTAAAAGGCACATTTTGTATACGGATGAATTTGAACTTGAAACCACTTCCATTGAGTTCAAAATGTTGTTTGTGTGTTCGAAAACTATTAACATTGATACCTTTAGGGTTAGGAGAAATTTGGTCTTTTCTTTGTGTATATGACCAAAGTATCACTTTTTGCATTTGGACGAGTTTGGACTCGAAACCACTTCCATTGAATCTGAAATGTCATTTTCCTGCTCAAAAACTACAAGCTTCGATATATTTTGAGCTTGTGGAAATTGGGACACGGGTTGGGTCTAGGTTGCCTAAACCTAGCCACTCACTTAAGAGCCCCAAATGAGCCTCTCCCTCTAATTCACCTTCAACAATTAGATTTTTTTTAGAAAAATGAAGAGTGGAAAGTGAAATTAAAATTCCTAAGCTAGGGATTTCAATTAGTTGCTCAAATCAAAGGGGAAATCAAAGAGGAAACCTTAGTAAGCCTCCTCTTCATCTTCTCCAGCTTATCTCCTCTTTGATTTTTCATGATTCCTGCAATAACCCGGAAATACGAACCAATTTAAAATTTTTATTTTGGCAATTTTGATGGATTTTGAATATTTAAAATGAATTATTTTAAATAATATCGACGAGAAATTTATTTTGAATAGAATTCGAACGTATATATTTATATAGATCGTCGTTAGATTATAAATATTTATTTTAAATTATAAAAGGAATTGAAAATGGCGCGGTAGTTCGATAATTCGATTTCAAATTTCAAATGAATGTACCGGGTGCAAAATAAACCGAATTTTAGCGAAACCAAAAATAATAGAATCTATTTGAGAATATCTTTCCAACGAATCCGAAAAATCAAAATTTCATAGCGGGAATCAAAAGATATGCCCAGTTGAAAATTCTGAATAGTCGCTATGGAATTCAGGCCCTTAAAAATGGAAATTTTGCAAATGACCTCGGATTTCGACGAAACCACATTTGTTGGATCCGTGATGTCAAGTTGTTGCTAGGTTTCAATTTTCATAATTTTTTGATTCAGTATGTGAGCGTGGCAAAGGAAAACGCGTTTGACCAGTTTCTGTTGATTTTGGCCATTTTTCAAACGGTCTCAGAATTTGACGAAATTAGCTTCGTTAGGACCGTATCATCAATACGAAGCTAGAAAATATTTTTCTGGAATTTTTCGAGTTAGTATGTGACCCCAGTAAATTGAAATGCGTGTTCAAATTCAATATATAGAGTTATATGTTGATTTTAACGAAAACTGATCGAAACGATCAAATCAGCATGCGATACATAACCTATTGTGTTCGGAATGGGGTAATTAGCTATGGACGACCGGCGGTGGGCCTCGTTTCGAGGTCGAAAATAAAAGTTACTTTTTAAAATTAAAATAAAATAAAATATAAATTATTTAAACCCCCCCCCCCCATACCTACCCTCCTCTCTCTCTTCTGAAATTCCAAATCGAGATTAAATAAAAAAATGGCAAACGACGGGAGGGGGGGGATCTGCCGCCGCCGCCAGCGCTAGTGTGGGCCACCGCACCCTCTCCCCCTATCGCTCCACCTCCCCTTCTCTCCACCCAATCTAGCTCCAAAGACCTCCATCCCCAGTGTCGGCGAGACCACGCCGCACCCCACTCCACCACTGTGACCTCCATTTCCATCACCCCCCTCTCTCCTCTGCTCCAGCGCCATCAACGAACCCCATACCTCGCGCAGACCTCTCCAAGTAGCAAATCCCCAGGCCCGAACCACCACACCCTCACCACAGCTGACGACGACCCCCCTCCCCTTAATCCGCCACCTCCGATCAACTGAGCCCGACGCCCCATGCCCTGGCGCCGCCTGCAGCTGATCCGACTCCCCTCGACTCCAATGCTCTCCCTTCTACTTCCTACGATCGAAGAAAGTGAGTTTTCCCATTTTAAATATATGTTTTTATTATTTATTTCAGTTTTCTTTTTCTCTTTTATGTAAAGCATTTAATTAATTTTGTAAATAAACAAAATGTGATTTCTGAAAGAAAACAACATGGATTTGTTTTCAGATTGTAATATGAATTCAACTTAGATTTATTTTCAGTTTTAAATATAGAAAGATCGTATTTTTAAATATGATTTTTATATTTTGGAAAGAATAAAAAATTCGATTTTTAATTTATAGAAGAGATAAAGAAATGATTTTTATAATGGAATAGCGAAAAGATTATATCTTTGAAGTAGGAAAGATATGATTTTTTATATTATAGAAAGATTAAAAATATGATTTTTATATAATGTCGATAATAAAGATATGATTTTTATTATATATTTAGTGAAATAAAAATGTGATTTTTATAGCGATGATAATAAAAATTCGATCTTTATATAAGAAGTAGAAAAATAAAACTATAACTTTTATATAGGTATGATGATAAAAATTCGATCTTTCTATATAGAATGAAGCGTTGTAAAAATATATGAAATAAAAATACGATTTTTATTTATTGAAAAGAAGTGATAAAAATATAATTTTTATTATTAACAGCGTGAAAATAACTGCATTGGAATTTCAAGCAGATCTAGACAGTTCAGCAGTTCAACTGCAAAGCACGGCGGAGTGGAACCCTCTGTGAGAACTTCTCACTTTAATTTTCTTTCCTAGTTTAAATTATATACTAGGATAAAGACGGTGTTTAGTAGCACCCGACACCCGTCGCCCACAGACCATGGACGGTGTAACGACCCAAAAAATCTGAACCAATTTAAATTTTTTAAATTGGCTTAAATAATGGATTTTAAATATTTAAAATAAATATGTTAAATAATAGCAATGAAAACTGAGTTTGAATCGACAACTGAAAACGAATATAATTAATTCTAATTATAAACAAGGCCGGAAATGGCGCTGTAGTTTCAAAAATTGAATTCAAACTTTGTCGGACTGTACTGGGTGCAAAACAAAATGGATTTGAGTGAAACCAAAAATATTTAAATCTGTTAGTGAATACCTTTCTAACGGATCTGAAAAATCGAAGTTTCATAGCGGAAAGCAAAAGTTAAGGCTAAATGAATTTTCAGAAAGGTCGTTATGGAATTTATATAGCCCGTGAAATTGGCCATTTTGCATACGACCTTGGAATTCGACGAAACCACTTTCGTTGGATCCAGGATGTGAAGTTATTGCTAGGTTTCAAATTTCATAATTTTTGAAGCTAGTATGTGAGTGTGGCAAAGGAAAATGTGTTTTGGTCAATTATAGTTAAATTGGATCGACCAGAAATGGGCCTTTTTGCAAACGATTTCAGAATTCAACGAAACTAGTTTTATTGGAACCGTATCGTCAAAACATAGCCAGATTTATTTTTCTAGAATTTTTCGAATTAGTTTGTGGCCCTGGCAAATTGAAATGTACGTTCAAATCAAATATTTTAATGTTATATATATTAATTTGAATGGAAACTGAATGAAATAGTCGAATGGGCCTTCGAAACATATCCCATTGTGTACAGAATGGGGGTAAAACGCTAGGGACGACAGTCGTTGGGTTTGGATTGGGGTTCGTGGGTGAAAGGGGTATTTTGGAGATTTTAAAAATTATAAAAAAAAATTGATTGGTCAGCTCACTCCTCTCTCCCCAACCTTTCTTCCTCGCGCAACATGGAGGGCCGCTCCTCCCTTCTCTCCTCTTTTTCTTTCCAACCACTCAGTAAAATCACCAGCTTCAGTTAGGGATTTTGTAGAGTTTCCTCTCCTCTTCAAATCCATACTAGATTGGATAATTATCGTCAAGTATCTGAGAAGAATCGGCCACCTGAAGTCACGAAGTTCAGCACGCCGGAGCTCCTCCCCTACTGCGTCGATCAGCACCAAACCACCACCGCTGGGTGCGGTTTTCCTCTCTCCTCGGCGTAGTGTACTTCGATTTCGTCATCGTTCAACGGTTTGATTGAAAAATCAAAACCCTAGTTCGAACCATTTCAAAGAGGTATACGGGTTTATTTATTTTTAACTGATTTCGACAAATAAAAGCATTGCAAACTTCTAAAAATCATATCTTTTTCGTGTATTGACGAAATTCAGTGAAACAAGAGACAGTGGACTCGTGTGGATGTCTTCTACATTCCAGAAGAGACCGCATATTTTTCTGAACCTTCTGCTATTTTTTGTGGAGTGGAATCCAATGTGAGATTTCTAATTTATAAACGATATGGAAAATGACGACGTATAAATTATATAGTCGATGTATGAGTAATATAAGCATTGTACACCTCTTGTATAAGCGTTGTATAAGTTGTACGTTCGATGTATAAGTTATATATGTGTTGTAAAAATTATATATGTGTTGAAATAGAAGTGAATTGCTATATATATATATATATATATATATATATATATATACGCCCCTCGTCCACAAACCATGGACGATATTTATTGGTTGTGATTGGTGTGAAAATTGATTGATAGCGATTGGTTGATTGGAATTTTTTGTGGTTGATATTGATTGATTGTGGTTGAAAAATACCCATTTGTGGTTGAGAAATATTTGGTTGAAACCACATAGGATTAGTTTGTGGAAATGAAAAATATATATATATATGCCGCCTGTATGCGAACTAGATGCATGATTCCCCATTGTCAAAAACCGCGAGGTTTTAAGGTAGAGCGAGGAGCCGTACTAGGGACGGTCCCAGTTTTAACTACCCTGCTGTTATGCTGCTGAAATTTTGAATAATATTCATGTGTTTGAATTATTTTCATTTGTTGAAACTATATTTATTTGTTGAATAGAAAACCTTCATGTGTTGAATTGAAACTCATTCGTTGATTAGAAATTCATGTGTTGAATGGTATTCGTGTTTTAAATATAAAAATCACCTTTTTATCTATATATATAAACTATAGAAAACCTTCATGTGTTGAAACGATATTCATTTGTTGAATTGAAATTCATGTGTTAAATGGTATTCATATTTTGAAATAAATTGTTTTATAATAAAAATCACATTTTTACCATCTATACGAACTATATAAAATAATCTTGTTTTGAAAGAAATTGTTTTATAATAAAAATCCTATTTTTATTACCTATATGAACTATATAAAATAATAGTGTTTTGAAATGAATTGTTTTACAATAAAAATCACATTTTTATTATATACATGAATTGTTAAATATAGCGAAGTGTTGAAATAGAAGACAGTTAGATAAAAATATCATTTTTATCAAATGTATGAAAAGAATATAGCTTTGAAATCGAAGAATCGATATTTATATATATATATATATATATATATAGAATTAAAATATATCGAATAACAATGCTGCAGTTCGTATTTGGAAACCGTGATTTCAAACGATTATACCGGGAGATCCGACCATCGGATTTTCCTGAAATCGCAACTGTTGGGTTCGCTTTGGAAAAATCTTTCCAACGGCACCAACTTTGTAAAAATCCAACGGTAGGATTGTCTGGAATGTTTAATTCAAATCTGAAGAAAAACAGTGCCAGAATCGATTATATATATATATATATATATAATTATATCTAATCGAATAACGACGCTGCAGTTCGTATTTTGAAATCAAAACTTCAAACGATTTTACCGGGAGATCCGACCGTCGGATTTTCTTGAAACTAGAACCGTTAGATTCGTTTTGAAAAGATCTTTCTAATGATGTAAATTTTATGAAGATCCAACGGTTATATTTTCAGATATGTGTAAATCAAATATGAAGAAAAACAGAGCCACGGCCACGTTATGGCCCGAAGCGTCGTTTTGAATAAATTGGCTATTTTAAAATAAATAAAAATAGCGATAAATCATTATAAAATATTATAAACGATATGGATGTGAAATTTAGAAACTAACTGAAGGTTGGCTAAGTCGAATGGTTTCTTGGTTATTGATCTGATGTTGGTTTCGGCCTTCGGGGTTAATATTTGGGTAATCGTTCTCTTACTGATTGACGGTTAGTGACTAATGAATTGAAATGATGCGTGTGTATGTTAGTGTTGCACTTGTTTTATTATATACGCGAGTTGCTCAGAAAGACCGGGTTTATCCCATTCTGAATAACTGAATCGACGATAAGAAATCGAAAATGAAGATGATGGTCGAAGGCCAGAGATCTTCACCTCGTTCGGATGGTAACCGTGGTCCTGATTGAGAGGCATCCCTAAATGTGGATAATGAGTGGTGATCGTCCAGACGTACGTGGTGATCAATGGGTTTGCGAGGTATATAGTGCCTCCGGTTTCGTTCAGACCCATAACGGACTTGCAAATGGACAGTATGTCTGACATTGGAATTTATTCTGTCTGATTGATAGCCATCAGTTGCACGGTGTGAATTGCCTGTCTGGCATGCTAAGATGCAATGATCAGGGCTTCTGTTGAAAAGAAAAGTCTTATGGTGATGATCAAAGCACCGCCTGTGTGGCGTAGCTTTGTGTATAACGTGAATTCGTGAACCTCACACCCCGGTATGAACCAGAAACGGGTGATGACATCAGGGAGGGCATGCGTTTCTTCCTAGCTAGATGTGGCGTCAGTGGTTTTACACGCCCTGACGAGTTTGACTTATGTGGTTGTTGTTGTTGCGATGCGCCTCGGTTAGATCGGACGATCCGAGTTCGATGGAGCCATTCATTGGCTCATTTACGCCCCAAAGGGCGGGGAAACGCAGTGTTCAGGAATTTTAATCCACATCGGTGGACCGGCCCTGACGATCCAAAGGCTTGACTGAGTACTTGCCTGAGGCTCGGGCTACGCAGTCTCGAAGTTGGTAAGGACTATCTTTTGCCTTGGTTCATGACGGAAATCCAATTTCCAAATACGTGACTATGCGATTTTGATTGTATACCTATATATGGCGACATAGTGGTATGGGGCATTAATGCCGTCTATGATTGATACTTATGATTTGAAAATGCTTTTGAAATATATAAACACTAGTAATAATATCAAATGCTTTTGTTTTATTCGTATCAAGCATATTTTGGCTATTACAAGGTAAAACTCTATCCTCCGGTTTGCGTTGCATTGTGTGATGGGAACTGAGTCTTATAATAGCTTCATTTTTATAAAAAGCATTGCGATGTTTAAAAGAATGATTTGTTTTAGAGCACTGGCAATCGAATGGAGTAAACCCGTTCCACGAAAGTGGCGTGGTCCTGTGATTAGCCATATTTGAAATGTGTTGAGTAGATTTCTCATACCAGTCCCATGACTGACTCGTAGTTTGTTTCACTTTCAAACTCGGGTGCCCCTTTTTCTACACGGGCAGCCTTGTATTCAGGTTTAGCTGGCTCTTTCTAGATAGCTGGAGCTGAAGATGGATTCTATCATTTATCTCTTTTTATGCTGTTCAGCTCCTGTTGTACATATTATGTTTGTTTCCACTGTAGACATTTATGTATAGTTGAACAGTATTTGTACTAAGTATGATCCTATATACTGTGTAACTCTGATGATTATATTTATCCAGTGTACTATTGGTTCATTATCAGGTGTATTTATTTAATTCTGTTCTGCTATTATCTGTTTCTGTGTTATATTCCAAAGATTATCCTTGTCTCTGTATGTACGGGAAATGGGGTCGTCACAACGTGGTATCAGAGCTTTGGTTAAGCTTAGCTCTGGAATATAACATACTAACGAACTCGTCAGAGATAGAACCAGTAGTGTTCTAGGACAGGTAACTCAATACAGATAGGATTAGTAATATCCTAGTATGAGTATAGCAGAATCAAAACAACTCGTTAGAGATGGGGTCAGACGTGCCCCGGAACGAGTCAAGAGTAATATGTTTTTAAAATAACGTATTTGTGATTATATATATAGTCTGATTTTAGAAATATAATTTTTGAATATATAAAAGATGTATTTTTGGAAAAGTTAAAAGCAATTGATTACTATTTGTGATGGTAGATTTGATTAATTAAATTATTAAAACGATAGTTAATTTAATCAATAATAGAATGAACCGTAGAATTTATTTGATTAAATCACACATTGAACTGATTAGAAAGTAGATAAAAATATATACATGTGCATTATATATGTTTGAACAGGTAAATGGACAACAGCTGAGTAAAGAATTTATTTGCGTGCCCGACAAATAGGTAAACCTTAATGAGTTGGATGCGAAATATTATTATATCAACTCCTGTGAATGCCATTGGATGCGGAGTGCTGGTTATTCTGTGTGTAATAATAAACGTCGCCATAGGATAGTAACAATTAATTTTGAACTACATTACATGGCATACTTCTGAAGATAGGCATACTTCATCATATACCACATAAGCATTTGGAGCTTGTGTGACGAGGTGGAAGATTTACCATACGAGCGAGAGGCTTGTATGGCGATGACTATATTTTACAGGTTGAACTGATGACTGATATGGACTATTTAAATTGTAACGATTAAATTGCCAGATCAATAAAAACCCCCACACGGGTCTGGAGTTGACAATAATCACGTCTCTCTAGTTATTAGATATGGCACATGGACTTTTATTTCCCACACGGGACGAGGTGACGAGGATTTATCCTCTGGAGCATTTAAAATACACACTCCCTCAGGCTTTGACAGGGTGACGAGAATTTATTCTCTGGAGTTATTATCAATACACGCTCCCCTGTAAACACCAAAATATATCACTATAAATATGTATATGCTTATTAGGATTTATTAGGTACCTAATACGGCCCAATAAATTTCCAAACCTCTCCCCGTACAAAGGAGGTTATGGCGAAATTTTTCGAAAATTCCGGGTGTTAGCCAAATTTTTAAAGAATTTGAAAATTCTCAGAAACTGAAAAGTTAGAGAATGGAAGCCAAATCGAACGTAGAGTTGATTAATCAAACCACTATCAATTTTTTTCCTTTTCGGGGACGAAAAGTTTTAAGTGTGGGAGATTGTAACGACCCAGAAAATCTGAACAAATTTAAAAATTTTAAATTGGCTAAAATAATGGATTTTAAATATTTAAAATAAATATTTTAAATAATAGCAATGAAAACTGAGCTTGAATCGACAATTGAAAACGAATATAATTAATTCTAATTATAAATAAGGCCGGAAATGGCGCTGCAGTTTCAAAAATTGAATTCAAATTTTGTCGGACTGTACCGGGTGCAAAACAAAACGGATTTGAGTGAAACCAAAAATATTTAAATCTGTTAGTGAATACCTTTCTAACGAATCTGAAAAATCGAAGTTTCATAGCGGAAAGCAAAAGTTATGGCCAAATGAATTATCAGAAAGGTCGCTATGGAATTTATATAGCCCGTGAAATTGGCCATTTTGCATACGACCTCGGAATTCGACGAAACCACTTTCGTTGGATCCGGGATGTGAAGTTATTGTTAGGTTTCAAATTTCATAATTTTTGAAGCTAGTATGTGAGCGTGGCAAAGGAAAATGTGTTTTGGTCAATTACAGTTAAATTGGATCGACCAGAAATGGGCTTTTTTGCAAATGGTCTCAGAATTCAATGAAACTAGTTTTGTTGGGACCGTATCGTCAAAACATAGCCAGATTTATTTTTCTGGAATTTTTCGAATTAGTTTGTGGCCTTGGCAAATTGAAATGTACGTTCAAATCGAATATTGAATGTTATATATTTTAATTTGAATGGAAACTGACTGAAAAAGTCGAATGGGCCTTCGAAACATATCCCATTGTGTTCGGAATGGGGGTAAAACGCTAGGGACGACAGTCGTTGGGTTTGGATTGGGGTTCGTGGGTGAAAGGGGTATTTTGGAGATTTTAAAAATTATAAAATAAAATAAAAAATTTTGATTGGTCAGCTCACTCCTCTCTCCCCGACCTTTCTTCCTTGCACAACACGGAAGGCCGCTCCTCCCTTCTCTCCTCTTTTTCTTCCCAACCACTCAGTAAAATCACCAACTTCAGTTAGGGATTTTGTAGAGTTTCCTCTCCTCTACAAATCCATACTAGATTGGATAATTATCGTCAAGTATCTGAGAAGAATCGGCCACCTGAAGTCATGAATTTCAACACGCTGGGCTCCTCCCCTGCTGCGTCTATCAGCACCAAACCACCACCGCTGGGTGCGGTTTTCCTCTCTCCTCGGTGTAGTGTACTTTGATTTCGTCATCGTTCAACGGTTTGATTGAAAAATCAAAACCCTAGTTCGAACCATTTCAAAGAGGTATACGGGTTTATTTATTTTTAACTGATTTCGACAAATAAAAGCGTTGCAAACTTCTAAAAATCATATCTTTTTCGTGTATTGATGAAATTCAGTGAAACAAGAGACAGTGGACTCGTGTGGACGTCTTCTACATTCCAGAAGAGACCGCATATTTTTCTGAGCCTTCTGCTATTTTTGGTGGAGTGGAACCCAATGTGAGATTTCTAATTTATAAACGATATGAAAAACGACGATGTATAAATTATATAGTCGATGTATGAGTTATATAAGCATTGTAAACCTCTTGTATAAGCGTTGTATAAGTTGTATGTTCGAGGTATAAGTTATATATGCGTTGAATAAATTATATATGTGTTGAAATAGAAGTGAATTGCTATATATATATGCCCCTCATCCACAAACCATGGACGATATTTATTGGTTGTGATTGGTGTGAAAATTGATTGATAGCGATTGGTTGATTGGAATTGTTTGTGGTTGATATTGATTGATTGTGGTTGAAAAATACCCATTTGTGGTTGAGAAATATTTGGTTGAAACCACATAGGATTAGTTTGTGGAAATGAAAAATATATACATGCCGCATGCGTGCAAACTAGATGCATGATTCCCCATTGTCAAAAACCGCGAGGTTTTAAGGTAGAGCGAGGAGCCGTACTAGGGACGGTCCCGGTTTTAACTACCTTGCCGTTATGCTGCTGAAATTTTGAATAATATTCATTTGTTGAAACTATATTTATTCATTGAATAGAAAACCTTCATGTGTTGAATTGAAACTCATTTGTTGGTTAGAAATTCATGTGTTGAATGGTATTCGTGTTTTAAATATAAAATTCACCTTTTTATCTACATATATAAACTATAGAAAACCTTCATGTGTTGAAACGATATTCATTTGTTGAATTGAAATTCATGTGTTGAATGGTATTCATATTTTGAAATAAATTGTTTTATAATAAAAATCACATTTTTATCATCTATATGAACTATATAAAATATTCTTGTTTTGAAAGAAATTGTTTTATAATAAAAATCCTATTTTTATTACCTATATGAACTATATAAAATAATAGTGTTTTGAAATGAATTGTTTTACAATAAAAATCATACTTTTATTATATACATGAATTGTTAAATACAGCGAAGTGTTGAAATAGAAGACAGTTAGATAAAAATATCATTTTTATCAAATGTATGAAAAGAATATAGCTTTGAAATCGAAGAATCGATATATATATATATAAATAGAATTAAAATATATCGAATAACGACGCTGCAGTTCGTATTTGGAAACCGTGATTTCAAACGATTATACTGGGAGATCCGACCATCGGATTTTCCTGATATCGCAACCGTTGGGTTTGCTTTGGAAAAATCTTTCCAATGGCACCAACTTTGTAAAAATCCAATGGTTGGATTGTCTGGAATGTTTAATTGAAATCTGAAGAAAAACAGCGCCAGAATCAATTATATTTATATATATATAAATATAATTATATTCAATCGAATAACGACGCTGCAGTTCGTATTTTGAAATCAAAACTTCAAACGATTATACTGGGAGATCCGACCGTCGGATTTTCCCGAAACTGGAACTGTTGGATTCGTTTTGGAGAGATCTTTCTAATGATGTAAATTTTATGAAGATCCAACGGTTAGATTTTCAGATATGTGTAAATCAAATCTAAAGAAAAACAGCGCCACGGCCGCGTTATGGCCCGAAGCGTCATTTTGAATAAATTGGCTATTTTAAAATAAATAAAAATAGTGATAAATCGTTATAAAATATTATAAACGATATGGATGTGAAATTTAGAAACTAACTGAAGGTTGGCTAAGTCGAATGGTTTCTTGGGTATTGATCTGATGTTGGTTTCGGCCTTCGGGGTTAATATTTGGGAAATTGTTCTCTTACTGATTGACTGTTAGTGACTAATGAATTGAAATGATGCGTGTGTATGTTAGTGTTGCACTTGTTTATTATATACACGAGTTGCTCAGAAAGACCGGGTTTATCCCATTCTGAATAACTGAATCGATGATAAGAAATCGAAGATGAAGACGATGGTCGAAGACCAGGGATCTTCACCTCGTTTGGATGGTAACCGAGGTCCTGATTGGGAGGCATCCCGAAATATGGATAATGTGTGGTGATCGTCCAGACGTACGTAGCGATCGATGGGTTTGCGAGGTATATAGTGCCTCCGGTTTCGTTCAGACCCAGAATGGACTTGCAAATGGACAGTGTGTCTGACATTGGAATTTATTCTGTGTGATTGATAGCCATCAGTTGCACGGTGTGAATTGCCTGTGTGGCAAGCTAAGATGCAGTGATCAGGGCTTCTGTTGAAAAGCAAAGTCTTGTGGTGATGATCAAAGCACCACCTGTGTGGCATAGCTTTGTGTATAACGTGAATTCGCGAACCTCACACCCCGGTATGAACCAGAAACGGGAGAGGACATCAGGGAGGGCCTGCGTTTCTTCCTAACTAGAAGTGGCATCAGTGGTTTTACACGCCCTGACGAGTTTGACTTATGTGGTTGTTGCTGTTGCGAGGCGCCTCGGTTAGATCGGACGATCCGGGTCCGATGGAGCCATTCGTTGGCTCATTTACGCCCCAAAGGGCGGGGAAACGCAGTGTTCAGGAATTTTAATCCACATCGGTGGCCCGGCCCTGACGATCCAAAGGCTTGACTGAGTACTTGCCTGAGGCTCGGGCTAGGCAATCTCGAAGTCGGTAAGGACTATCTTTTGCCTTGGTTCATGACGGAAATCCAATTTCCAAATACGTGACTGTACGATTTTGATTGTATAGCTATATATGGCGACATAGTGGTATGGTGCATTAATGTCGTCTATGATTGATACTTATGATTTGAAAATGCTTTTGAAATATATAAACACTAGTAATAATATCAAATGCTTTTGTTTTATTCGTATCAAGCATATTTTGGCTATTATAAGGTAAAACTCTATCCTCCGGTTTGCGTTGCATTGTGTGATGGGAACTGAGTCTTATAATGTCTTCATTTTTATAAAAAGCATTGCGATGTTTAAAAGAATAATTTGTTTTAGAGCACTGGCAATCCAATGGAGTAAACCCGTTCCACGAAAGTGGCGTTGTCTTGTGATTAGCCATATTTGAAATGTGTTGAGTAGGTTTCTCATACCAGTCTCATGACTGACTCGTAGTTTGTTTCACTTTAAAACTCGGGTGCCCCTTTTTCTACATGGGCAGCCTTGTATTCAGGTTTAGCTGGCTCTTTCTGGATAGCTGGAGCTAAAGATGGATTCTTTTATTTATCTCTTTTTATGCTGTTCAGCTCCTGTTGTACATATTATGTTTGTTTCCGTTGTAGACATTCATGTATAGTTGAACTGTATTTGTACTAAGTATGATCCTGTATACTGTGTAACTCTGATGATTATATTTATCCACTGTACTTTTTGTTCATTATCAGGTGTATTTATTTAATTATGTTATACTATTATCTGTTTCTGTGTTATATTCCAAAGATTACCCTTGTCTCCGTCTGTACGGGAAATGGGGTCGTCACAGATGGCTTGTTTGTTTGATTGATGTGTTGTGAAAATTAATTGTGTTGTGGAATGATTGGAAAATAAATATTCATCTGTTGAAATAAATAAATTGTCGTTAAAAATATAAATATTAACATGAATGTGAATAAATAAATATTCATTTACAAACCGGACGGTTTGTTTATGTACACCTATTTGAAGGATATTGATTGGGATGATAAATTTTACACATCGCCCAACTGCACAAATAATATTCAGTGTTTGTTGATTTGAAACCCCACACGGGTGTTGGGATGATATTAGGCATACACTAATCCCAATTATTTAATTGTATGTCGATCGATTGGTCGATAGGCTGTGTAAGCGTTAATTATTTATATTTGATGCTTATGCAGTTATGTGGTGCACTTTGGATGGTGATTGATTATTTATCGTTGCTATTATATACATGTGTTGTATGGAATCCATATAATTAACATTATATGGTAATTGATTGGGCCTCATTCCAATTGGGAAAAACTAAAGAATATTAGAATATAAAAATAGTCATGTGTTGACGATGCTCACGTGTTGAGAATATTCATGTTTTGAAACTATTCATGTGTTGAGTAAAATATTTTAACAATAAAATTTACATCTTTATCATAATTAAGATTAGAATCTACCTTACGGTTGGAGTTTAATTAAAAATCAAACGATAGATACCATAATTTTATAAAATATATTTCATAACAAAAATAGTCATGTGTCGACAGTACTCATGTGTTGAGATTAGTCATGTGTTGAAAGAAATATAGATTCATGTGTTGAATAGAATATATATTCATTTATTGAATAGAATAACGAATTTATTGAAATATATAAAGCCGTGTTGATTAGAGTTGCGCTATTTTGACGTGAACGATATTTATGTCGATTATATTCATTTTTATAATGAGTATAGAAAAAGTAGCGATTTCAAAATATAACGTTTTGAAAATATCATCATTTTTATGGTAATGATATGAAATATGAAATATTCAATTTTGATTTGAAATTGAATATAAAGTTGAAATCGTTTCGAAAACGAATTTAAAACGATTTATAAAATACATTTTAAAAGGAAATCGATGAAATATATAATATATATATATATATATAATGGCCAGAATAGAACGCGCCGCGCCGCGGCAGTTCGTGAATTTCGACCATTGACTTCGAATTGACGTTGCGGGAGACCGACCGTCGGATTCTCCTTAAACCGAAACCGTTGGGTTCGTATCGAAAAGAGCATTCCAATGAATATTAGAAATTTGAAATCTAACGGTTGGATTTGGAATTATGTCCAAATCAAATTTGGAAAAGGTCGCTGTAAGTGCAGTTCAATGGCCATTGATGGAAATCGATTGTATGGGCCTTGATAAAATTATTAAAAATATCAATAATTTGTGTAAAATCATAATATGTGAATTGGAAAGAACTGGGATGAAAAATTCCACATTTGAAAAGATAAAAATAGATTTTTATCGAAATGAAATAGTTTTGAACTAGAATTAAAATCAATTTATTTTTGAAATGATTAAATTGAATTTGAAAGTGGTTTTAAAAATAATCAAAATTTCCAATATACGAATTGGAATGGATTTGAATCGAAATTGTCTTTGGAATATTTCGATGTTGGATTCCGTGATTATACAGATATTGTTATGGGAATTTGAAAGATATATTTATATTGTTATTTCCAATACGATTTTTGTTGGTTTCAGAATTTGATATTGAATATAAGCCGATATATTTTCTATTCAGAGCCTTGTATTTAATATCAAATGTTATTTGGGTTTGTCGTGAATCGTGTTTTAGATGACATTGGTTCTTTAACCCAGTTAAAGACAGGATATTGATTTGGGGGAAAGATTAAAATGAAGTGGAGTTTTAATGAATCTTTAAATAGATTGAAATGTGAAGTGACAATTTAAATTATCAAATCTGAAAAGTGATCGAGAATGGAGTACCACCAGTTTTGCTCCAAAGCGATAGTTAAATCTTTAATTAGATTTGAACGTGAAATGGTAATTAATATTTACCGATAACACCGTGGTGTTAGGTATGGAGTATTACCAGTTTTGTTCCATGGGATGAATAGGTTCAAATTGGGAAATAAAATAAATAATTACTTCGGTGTGGTTCGCTAATCCCGACTAGTTTGGAAAACCATAATATGGTTTGAAATGATATCCAAAGGAAGATTAAAGAATAAATTTAGAAGAATTTATCTTTGATAAAATTAATGGGAACCTTTCCCTAAGAATGTGAAAATTTGAATAAAAGACTATTCTGAATTGGAATGAGGCGTATATGGTATTTGTGTAACACGTGTTCATTATATACGCGGGTTATTCGGAAAGGCCGGGTTTATACCCATTCTGAATAACCGATTCAACGATAAGCCAAAGATGAAGATTGTGGTTGAAGACCTTAAGTCACATTGTTTGGCTGATTACTGATGATCTTGATTGGGCTGTACACCCAAGATGAGGGAATCGGTTAGTGATCGTCCAGACGTACTTGGAGATCGATGGATACGTGAGGAAAGTGCCTCCGGTTTCGTTCAGACCCAGAACGAACTTATAAATGGACTGTGTGTCTGACATTGGAATTTATCATGTGTTGATTGATCTCTATTAAATATACATCTATTTGGTGGCGGAGTATTTATTCTCTTGCTTAACGCCCTTCTCTGAGACGTACGAGCTCAGAGATTGTATATCGATGAACATCAGTCGCATGGAGTGAATTGCCTGTGTGGCACGCCTAAGTGGAAAATGATCAAGGCTTCTGTTGAAAAGCAAAGTCTTGTGGTTGATGATCAAAGCACAGCCTGTGACATAGCTTTGTGTATAGCGTGAATTCGCGAGCCTCACACCTCGGTATGATTCAAAAACGGGATACGGACCGTTGGGAGAACACGAAGTTTCTTTCTAGCTAGTGGTGGTGTCAGTGCTTAAACTGGCTGACATTTATATATACTTTTCACCTGTGTGGTTGTTGGAATGCGAGGCACCTCGGATATAGGTACGTTAGGACCGGGAAACGTGTGTTTAGGAATAACTAATCCTCAAAAGTAAGAGAGGACCGGCCCAACCGATTCCAAGGATCAAAGTGGGGTCCTGAGACATTTGCTAGAGTGTCTCGAACGGAGAGGAGTTTGCCCCTTGCCTCGACTTATGACGGAAATCCAATTTCCAATACGTGATATTGCGGTTTTATTTGTAGAGCCTAGTATGGCGACATGATAGATGGTACCCATGCCGCCTAGGATTGATATTTATGATTTGAATTGTTTTGACACTATACACTTATAATAGTATCAAATGATTTGGTTTAAACGTACCAAGCATGTTTGGCTATTATAAGGGAAAACCCTATCCTCCGGCTTGCGTTGCATTGTGTGATGGGGCCTGGGTCTTATAATAGCTTCATTTTTCCAAAAAGCATTGCGCTGTTTTGTTATATGCACTAGTATTATTGGGAGGAAACCCGTTCCATGTTATACGGCGTGGTCCCTTGAATTACTCTCTTTCAAAGTAAAGTTTTAAATAACTGTTTTAGTTCTCACACCAGTCACATGACTGACCTGGAGTTTATTGTTTTAACCTAAACTCTGGGTGTCCCTATTTTCTACACGGGAAGCTAGTAGTTTTGGTTTTGCAGATTTATATTCACAGGATCCTGATTTATAGCTGGAACGATGCTCGGAAAGCTTTGTATCTGTATATTACTTTCTCTTGTGTTTTTGTATCGTTTTTCCGCTGCTATGTAATTTATTGTAATCTCTGATATTTATCGAATGTATTTTATTCAGTTTATACTCTGTATATTCTTGTATCTGATGGAATTGTTGTAATAACAATGAAATGTTCTTCTGTTTGCATTCCAATTTGTCGTGTTCTCAAGGTAATCCGAGCTTTCCTTACCGGGGAAGTTACGGGTCACTACAGTGGTATCGGAGCTTTGGTTTACAGAGCTCGAGAACAAGACACATTAGAACCATACGAAAGAATTCATCAGATATTGGATTAGTAATATCCAATATGAATAACTCGTTAGAGATGGGATCAGTAGTATCCTAGAACGAGTGTGAAAAGTATATTTTTAAAAATGAAAACAAATTTTGTTTTGAAAATTTAAACCTTATTCAATGTATTTTAATATTTATTTGTATTGAATATGGACAATCCAATATATAAAGATTTTTCATATACGCGTCATGAACGTATATTCAAAGTTTTAATATACTGGATAGATATAGAATCACACTCTAGTTACCCGGGGATGATTCTGATGATGTGGCGCCACATCATCAGCATCTGTATTCGAGTTTCGAAGGTGTGATATCTATATATTTCCATTAGACTGGTGTGAGAACCAAAATTAGATAGGATTATTTGTTGTGATTTGGCATCAAAAACATGATTTTATGTATATATATATATCAAAATTATGAATTTGAAATGATAATCAACTAATTGATTGATGGTTGTGTTGTTTGATTATTGATTTGAAATTTTGAACCATTTATGCCAAATTGAACCAAATATTGAACTGTATTGAGGAATGATTACAATTGCATGCATACACATGTATATCCACTGAACAGGTCATAACAAGGAGGCTAGAGCAGAGAAATAAAATTGTTTGCCCAACAAATAGGTACATGTTTACCATAATTTACTGTTTTGTTTGGGTTTGGATGATTTTATGTGCCGATTGGCTAGCCGCTTTTTCTTTTTGATTTAAGAATGCCATGGGAGGCTATACGAAATATCCCGAAGTCCCCGGTGTAGGGGAGGTTATGGCGAAATTTTTCGAAAATTTAGGGTGTTAGCCAAATTTTTGAAAAATTTGAAAAGTTCCTAGAAACTGAAAAGTTGAAGAACTTAAGCCATAGTGAAAATAATGAAAGTTGAGTTGATTAGTTAAATAAATTTCGGATTCGTTCCTTTTCGGGGACGAAAAGTTTTAACTGGGGGAGATTGTGATAACCCGGAAATACGAGCCAATTTAAAAATTTTATTTTGTCAATTTTGATGGATTTTGAATATTTAAAATGAATTATTTTAAATAATATTGATGAGAAATTTATTTTGAATAGAATTCGAACGTATATATTTATATAGATCGTCATTAGATTATAAATATTTATTTTAAATTATAAAAGGAATTGAAAATGGTGCGGTAGTTCGATAATTCGATTTCAAATTTCAAATGAATGTACTGGGTGCAAAATAAACCGGATTTTAGCGAAACCAAAAATAATAGAATCTATTTAAGAATATCTTTCCAACGAATCCGAAAAATCAAAATTTCATAGCGGGAATCAAAAGATATGCCCAGTTGAAAATTCTGAATAGTCGCTATGGAATTCAGGCCCTTAAAAATGGAAATTTTGCAAACGACCTCGAATTTCGACGAAACCACTTTTATTGGGTCCGTGATGTCAAGTTATTACTAGGTTTCAATTTTCATAATTTTTCGATTCAATATATGAGCGTGGTAAAGGAAAACGCGTTTGACCAGTTTCAGTTGATTTTAATCGACTGGAAAATGGCCATTTTTCAAACGGTCTCAGAATTTGATGAAATTAGTTTTGTTAGGATCGTATCGTCAATACTAAGCTAGAAAATATTTTTCTGGAATTTTTCGAGTTAGTATGTGACCCCAGTAAATTGAAATGCATGTTCAAATTCAATATATAGAGTTATATGTTGATTTTGATGAAAACTGATCAAAACGATCGAATCAGCCTGCGATACATATCCCATTGTGTTCGGAATGGGGGTAATTAGCTATGGACGACAGGCGGTGGGCCTCGTTTCGAGGTCGAAAATAAAAGTTACTTTTTAAAATTAAAACAAAATAAAATATAAATTATTATGAACCCCCCATACCTACCCTCCTCTCTCTCTCTCTCTCTTCTGTAATTCCAAATCGAGATTAAATAAAAAAAATGGCGAACGACGGGGGGAGGGGGATCAGCCGCCGCCGCCAGCGCTGGTGTGGGCCACTGCACCCTCTCCCCCTATCGCTCCACCTCCCCTTCTCTCCACCCAATCCAGCTCTAAAGCCCTTCATCCCCAGCGTCAGCGAGACCACGCCGCACCCCACTCCACCACTACGACCTCCATTTCTGTCACCCCCTCTCTCCTCTGCTCCAGCGCCATCAACGAACCCCATACCTCGCGCAGACCTCTCCAGGCAGCGAATCCCCAGGCCCGAACCACCGCACCCTCAACACAGCTGACGCTGCCCCCCTAATCCGCCACCTCCGATCAACTGAGCCCGACGCCCCATACCCTGGCGCCGCCTGCAGCAGATCCGACTCCCCCCGACTCCAATGCTCTCCCTTCTACTTCCTACGATCGAAGAAAGTGAGTTTTCCCATTTTAAATATATGTTTTTATTATTTATTTCAGTTTTCTTTTTCTCTTTTATGTAAAGCATTTAATTAATTTTGTAAATAAACAAAATGTGATTTCTGAAAGAAAACAACATGGATTTGTTTTCAGATTGTAATATGAATTCAATTTAGATTTATTTTCAGTTTTAAATATAGAAAGATCGTATTTTTAAATATGATTTTTAAATTTTGGAAATAATAAAAAATTCGATATTTAATTTATAGAAGAGATAAAGAAATGACTTTTATAATGGAATAGCGAAAAGATTATATCTTTGAAGTAGGAAAGATATGATTTTTTATATTATAGAAAGATTAAAAATATGATTTTTATATAATGTCTATAATAAAGATATGATTTTTATTATATATTTAGTGAAATAAAAATGTGATTTTTATAGCGATGATAATAAAAATTCGATCTTTATATAAGAAGTAGAAAAATAAAAATATAATGTTTATATAGGTATGATGATAAAAATTCGATCTTTATATAAGAATTAGAAATATAAAAATATAATTTTTATATTGAATGAAGCGTTGTAAAAATATATGAAATAAAAATATGATTTTTATTTATTGAAAAGAAGTGATAAAAATATAATTTTTATTATTAACAGCGTGAAAAGAACTGCATTGGAATTTCAACCAGATCCAGACAGTTCAGCAGTTCAACAGCAAAGCACGGCGGAGTGGAACCCTCTGTGAGAACTTCTCACTTTAATTTTCTTTCCTAGTCTAAATTATATACTAGGATGCAGACGGTGTTTAGTAGCACCCGACACCCCTCGTCCACAGACCATGGACGGCTTGTTTGTTTAATTAATGTGTTGTGAAAATTGATTGTGTTGTGGAATGATTGAAAAATAAATATTCATCTGTTGAAATAAATAAATTGTCGTTAAAAATATAATTTTTAATGTGAATGTGAATAAATAAATATTCATTTACAAACCGGACGGTTTGTTTATGTACACCTATTTGAAAGATATTGATTGGGATGATAAATTTTACACATCGCCCAACTGCACAAATAATATTCAGTGTTTGTTGATTTGAAACCCCACACGGGTGTTGGGATGATATTTGGCCTACGCTAATCCCAATTATTTAATTGTATGTCGATCGATTGGTCGACAGGCTGTATAAGCGTTAATTATTTATATTTGATGCTTATGCCGTTGTGTGGTGCACTTTGGATGGTGGTTGATTATTTATCGTTGTTATTATATACATGTGTTGTATGGAATCCATATAATTAACATTATATGGTAATTGATTGGGCCTCATTCCAATTGGGAAAAAATAAAGAATATTAGAATATAAAAATAGTCATGTGTTGACGATGCTCATGTGTTGAGAATATTCATGTGTTGAAACTATTCATGTGTTGAGTAAAATATTTTAACAATAAAATTTACATCTTTATCATATTTAAGATTAGAATCTACCTTACGGTTGGAGTCTAATTAAAAATCAAACGATAGATACCATAATTTTATAAAATATATTACATAACAAAAATAGTCATGTGTTGACAGTACTCATGCGTTGATATTTGTCATGTGCTGAAAGAAATATAGATTCATGTGTTGAATAGAATATATATTCGTTTGTTGAATAGAATAACGAATTTATTGAAATATATAAAGCCGTGTTGATTAGAGTTGCGCTATTTTGATGTGAACGATATTTATATCGATTATATTCGTTTTTATAATGAATATAGAAAAGGTAGTGATTTCAAAATATAACGTTTTGAAAATATCATCATTTATATGGTAATGATATGAAATATTCAATTTTGATTTGAAATTGAATATAAAGTTGAAATCGTTTCGAAAACGAATTTAAAACAATTTATAAAATACGTTTTAAAAGGAAATCGACGAAAAATATTATATATATATATAATGGCCTGAATTGAACGCGCCGCGCCGCGGCAGTTCGTGAATTTCGATCATTGACTTCGAATTGATGTTGTGGGAGATCCGACTGTCGGATTCTCCTAAAACCGGAACCGTTGGGTTCGTATCGAAAAGAGCTTTCCAATGAATATTAGAAATTTGAAATCTAACGGTTGGATTTGGAATTATGTCCAAATCAAATTTGGAAAAGGTCGCTGTAAGTGCAATTCGATGGCCGTTGATGGAAATCGATTGTACGGGCCTTGATAAAATTATTAAAAATATCAATAATTTGTGTAAAATCATAATATGTGAATTGGAAAGAACTGGGATGAAAAATTCCACTTTTGAAAAGATAAAAATAGATTTTTATCGAAATGAACTAGTTTTGAACTAGAATTAAAAACAATTTATTTTTGAAATGAACAAATTGAATTTGAAAGTGGTTTTAAAAATAATCAAAATTTCCAATATACGAATTGGAATGGATTTGAATCGAAATTGTCTTTGGAATATTTCGATGTTGGATTCCGTGATTATACAGATATTGTTATGGGAATTTGAAAGATATATTTATATCGTTATTTCCAATACGATATTTGTTGGTTTCAGAATTTGATATTGAATATAAGCCGATATATTTTCTATTCAAAGCCTTGTATTTAATATCAAATGTGATTTGGGTTTGTCGTGAATCGTGTTTCAGATGACCTTGGTTCTTTAACCCAGTTAAAGACAGGATATTGATTTGGGGGAAAGATTAAAATGAAGTGGAGTTTTAATGAATCTTTAAATAGATTGAATTGTGAATTGATAATTTAAATTATCAAATCTGAAAACTGATCGATAATGAAGTACCACCTGTTTTGCTCCAAAGCGATAGTTAAATCTTTAATTAGATTTGAACATGAAATGTTAATTAATATTTACAGGTAACACTGTGGTGCTAGGTATGGAGTATTACCAGTTTTTCTCCATGGGATGAATAGGCTGGGATTGGGAAATAAATTAAATAATTGCTTCGGTGTGGTTCGCTAATCCAGACTAGTTTGGAAAACCATAATATGGTTTGAAATGATATCCAAAGGAAGATTAAAGAATAAATTTAGAAGAATTTATCTTTGATAAAATTAATGGGAACCTTTCCCTAAGAATGTGAAAATTTGAATAAAAGAATATTCTGAATTGGAATGAGGCGTATGTGGTGTTTGTGTAACACGTGTTTATTATATACGCGGGTTATTCGGAAAGGCCGGGTTTATACCCATTTTGAATAACCGATTCGACGATAAGCCGAAGATGAAGACGGTGGTTGAAGACCGGAAGTCTTCACGTCGTTTGGGTGATTACTGATGATCTTGATTGGGCTGTACACCCAAGATGAGGGAATCAGTTAGTGATCGTCCAGACGTACTTGGAGATCGATGGATATGCGAGGAAAGTGCCTCCGGTTTTGTAACGACCCGTATTCTACACATCATAGGATCGTAGAATATTTATCTCTTTCCCATGTGAAGTCGTATGGTCATGTAACTTTGGGAAACATCTATTAGAGTCATTTCCCATGTCCATGATTTTTGTCGATTTTTAAATGACCATTTTGCCCCTAGTTAGTACTGTTTTGGCCACAACTTTTGATTGGAAAGGAATTTTGACCTGAAACCACTTCCATTTGATTCGTTTGATGGTTTCTCTTTCCGTAGAGTGGTCATAATAGCCAAACGGACTTACCGTTTGGGAGATATGGCTGAAACAAGATTTGGAGGGTGAAAAACTGCTTAACCGGGCCAAATCGGGTGATTGTGAGTAGGCCCATAACCCATTTCGGGATTAGGGTTATGCGAGGGCTGAAATGAGATGGAGAATCATTCCATTTCAGTTTTCTAGCCTCCACTTATCACCAAGGATCCCTCAAAATGGCCTCTAACCTCTAAATCACCTCCAAATCATCTTTTGGTCAAGGATTTAGCTTAGCAATCCCTAATCAAGGAAGATCTTCACCAAATCAGCATAGGAGCTGCTATTGGCATTGAGATTCACATCAAATCAGAGAATTATTTCAGATCTTAGTTTATTTTGTGGCTAAGGTGAGTGATTTGCATAGTTTTACGCTAATTATGGCTAATTAGGGGTGATTAGTGCTAATTAGCGAATTTAAGCATGATAAAATTGGGGAAAAATGTTCATAAATTCCTAAATGATGTTTTAGACCTCTGATATGAATTTGGGTTAACTTGGTTAAGTTTTGCTAATCCTATCATTAGTTTCACCTAAACATGCTTAAGGGGGAAATATGGGATTTTGGATATGATTGATCCATTTTAACCTATGATATTGATGTGAATGATGTTTGTGGCTGATTATGCATGTTGCTATGACTGTATGAAATGCTTTGTGATTGGTTTCAATAGTTAGAATGGTCGAAAACGTCGTCGAATGGCGTAAACACTTGCTGGAACAGTTTCAGAAAACAGTGCAGGGTTCGGATCGGATCGGATAAGGGGCTCGGATCGGATATGTGGAACTGAGCAAAGAATCTGATCGGATCGGAACCCAACACTTAGGAAAAGTGGCAAAAAGGAAGGCCACGCTAGCTGAACTGGGATCGGATCGGATAGGGGAAAACGGATCGGATCGAAAAGGACAGATCGGATCGAAGAGGACGGATCGGATCGGAAACACAAAGGCGAATCAGAGTAGGAGCACGAAAGCGGATCGGATAGGAGCATATGAAGGGGAGCATGAAGATGGACCGAAAGCACGAACCAAGAAGGACCCGACCCGACCTGAAAGGAAGCACCGACCCGACCCGAAGAAGAAGAAGCAGCTGACTCGAACCCAGAGGAATGCCGACCCGAACCGCATCAGAAGGGGGACCCGACCCGAACGGATAAAGAACACCGACCCGAACCGATGACCTGAGGAAGAACTCGACCCGACCCAGTATTGACCAATAACCCGAGATGCAAAGGTAGTCCAATAGGGGAAGTTAGAGCTCAGGATCCCGGAACCAGTTGGGAACCAACGAGTTCACTTCATGGTTGGATTTCGCTGCGGGACGTGTGCTAAGGAGTTGTCGACGTTCATAACTTCGATTCACCACTAAAAGGAATGATGGGCTACTTATCAGTGCAGTAGGGTCATTACGACCTGAGGGGCAAGGTGATGGTAGCAAGACTACGTTATCAGTGCAGTAGGGTCATTATGACCTGAGGGGCAAGGTGATGCGTAGTGAGACTATGAGCCAGCGCAAATGGGGTGAATAACTCCATAGGGCAAGTGGACATAGTAAGGATTGGTAAGGCTATGAGCCAGCGCAGATGGGGTGAATAACTCCATGGGGCAAGTGGACATAGCGAGGAATTTGTGGCTACGTTATCAGTGCAGTGAAGCCATTTATGACTTCATGGGGCAAAGTGATCGTAGCAAGGAATGTTGGGTGATCGAAGTGGTGAATATCGTATACTTTACGCACTGAGAGAGAGATGTGAGGATGGATGCTATGCTTGACTGTTTGCCATCATTATGACATGCACACCTCCCCCACCTCCGTATCTTTACACTGTTTGATATGATACCTTAGAGTGTTGTACAGTATGTAGTGCTAACTCTTTGGTTGCAGGTCCAGGTTCAGGTATGTTTTAGTCTACCTATTATAGTTAACTTTAGATGCTTATCGCTCATACCAGGCTTTATGTCTGACCCAGAGTTTTATGTCTCCTCTTATTACTCTGGGTGCTCACACGAGCAGACTAGAGACAGGTTAGCTGGTGATGTGCGAGTAGCTGATCCGGAGGCGGGCAGGAGGCTTCCACGTATTATATATATACACATTCTCCCTGTGTCGTTGGTGGTCGCTACTTGGGCATTAGTAGTGTACCTCCTTTATCTTGTTTTGCTTTGAGACAGTTTGAATGTTGTAATAAGCTGTATTCTGAATTTCCGCTGCTATGATGTTTAGTTCTGATTTTCAGCTTATGCACTGTCTCTCCTGTTTTATGTCAAGTATGTTACTATTATATTTTGTTCTATGCGCTGTGAGACATTCTACAGGTTCTTTGTATGTTCATTTCCTTCTTCCTTTTCCTTCTGGCGACCCGCTCCATGCTAACTGGACATGTGTACAGCGCACCTTTGGAGTAAATGTCGGTTGGTGCGGGACGGGCCGTCACACTTGGTATCAGAGCTCTAGGTTGCGTAGTTAACCTAGGGAAAGACACTAGGGAGGGTTAGTACGTATGTGAGAGCGCGTATTTGTGATTACTTTGGTTTTCAAAAGCTATGTATATATATACTATTAGTAGTATAAGAAAGAAGTTGCACTGCACTAGTACCACTATGGGGTCGTTAATCGTTTCCCTTTTACAGATTGACAATGAGCCGACATGTTAGAGGTACCGGTAGAGGGGCCAATAATGGGAATGCCGCTGACATGAGGGCGATGTTTACCAACCTCATGAGAGACATGCTTAGAGAAGTGCAAGGGGCAGTTCCCAATCCCGGAGTTGGTGTTGGCCCAGTAGTGCAGGCGCCTAGGGTCGATTTTGCATAGTTGTGCAAAGATTACACTAATCTTGGTGGGAAGCCGTTCCACGGAACGGAGTCGGCCACAGATGTTCAAGATTGGATGGATAACTGTGATCGTATCTTTGATGACTTGGGTCTTGAGGATGCGATGAAGAGAAGGCTAGCGTCTCGCCAGCTGCAAGGGCGAGCGATGAACTGGTGGAATGCCATTTGAACAGCTACTCCAGAGGACCAAGTTACTTGGGTTCAGTTCAAGGCTCGCTTTAGCGAGAAGTTTATTCCAGCTGCCCAGAAGTCGGTGTTGTTCAAGAGGTTCCTGGAACTCAAGCAGGGTGGCAGGGCAGTTTCTGATTATATTGCTGAGTTCGACACTTTGTCGAAGTATGGACTGTCTCTCATTGATACTCCTGAAAAGAAGAATGAGAAGTTCATTACTGGCCTGGATGGGTACTTGGGGGAGAGGCTTATTAACCACATCGATGAGACTTTTGAATCGATCGTGGGGAAAGCTTTGAGGTCAGAGAGTCTTTACCCTAAGTCAAAGACTGAGGCTGCATCTGCAGAAGGGCCAAAGCCGCAAGCAGGCGGTGGAGGCAAGAATAACTCTCAGAATAAGAGGAAGCAGGACCAATCTAAGGGTGGTCAGAAAAAGAGCAAGAAGGATGTTGAGTGCTTCAGCTGTGAAAAGAAGGGCCATTATGCTAAAGATTGTCGGGCCAAGCCAGCGGATAAGAAGTGCTTCAACTGTGGTCAAGTGGGACATTTCAAGGACAAGTGTCCGCAACCTCTTAAGGAGAAGCAGAATGTGAAAGCATATGCTCTTGATGCTGTTCCTTCTTCGTCGAATGCCCCAACTGCGGCGGAGAAAGGAAAGAATGTTGTTATTCAAGGTATGCTTTCTATTTATGATGTACCAGTTCGAGTTTTGTTTGATACTGGGGCTTCCCGTTCCTTCATATCTAGTGACCTGGTAGATAGATTGGGACTGGAACCCGAGATAGTCGATAGACCATTGATTGTGACGAACCCGATTGGTGGTTCGACTAGCCTTAGTATGATTTGCAGGAATTTGGTCTTATCGAGTCATGAATGTATGTTTGTATGTGATTGCTTTGTTTTGGGCTTTACTGGGTATGGCATTATATTGGGAGTCGATTGGCTCCAAAGATACGGGGTGGTGGTAGACTGTGAGGGCTTTTTGGTGACAGTGAGGGCGGATGATGGACGGAGGGTAGTGTTTGGTAGTCTACCTAGTGATGGGGTTATGGCTAGTTTTGTAAATTCCCTCGACATCCCGCAGGATGAGTTGTCAGATGTGCCCGTGGTTGGCCAGTATCCGGACGTCTTCGAGGAGGTGACCGGGCTTCCACCACACCGAGAGATTGAGTTCCGTATTGATTTAGTGAAAGATGCCAGACCTATAGTGATGCCACTTCGTCGTATGGCACCAAAGGAGCAGCGAGAGCTCGGGGTGCAAGTCAGCAATCTTTTGAAGAAGGGATTGATTAGAAGGAGTGTCTCCGAGTGGGAAGCACCAGTTGTGTTTGCCACTAAGGCAGATGGTTCCCTTCGTTTGTGTGTGGACTATCGCGAGTTGAATAAGGTAACGAGGAAGAATATGTATCCTCTACCGCGGATAGATGATTTGTTTGACCAGCTGGAAGGAGCAAGAGTGTTCTCCCAGTTGGACCTCGCGACAGGATTTCATCAGCTAAGAGTGGCGGATGAGAGTGTTCCGAAAACGGCATTTAGGACGCCGTCTGGATTTTATAAGTGGTTGGTTATGCCATTTGGGTTGACCAATGCACCAGCCTATTTTGTGGATCTTACGAATCGAGTATTCAGAGATCAATTGAATAAGTTTGTTCTTGTGTTCGTGGATGATATCCTTGTTTACTCAAGGACAGAGGAAGAACACAAGGGACACTTGAGGATAGTGATGGAGGTGTTGAGGAAACACCAATTAAAAGCGAAATTCTCTAAGTGTCATTTTTGGAGAAGAGAAGTGAGATTCTTGGGTCATGTTGTTTCCGAGAGTGGTATTGCCGTGGACCCTGCGAAGGTGGCTACGGTACAGGATTGGCCTACACCCAAGAATGCTACAGATGTGAGAAGTTTCTTGGGATTAGCTGGATATTATCGTAAGTTTATCCAGGACTTCTCCAAGATTGCAGCACCGTTGACTCAGTTGACTAAGAAGAATCAGTCCTTCGTCTGGGACGGAGTGTGTGAGGATGCCTTCAAGAGTCTAAAAGAGAGGTTGACACGTGCGCCAGTGTTAGTCATTCCTAAAGGGAATGAAGAGATGACGGTATACACGGATGCTTGTGGTACCGGACTGGGTGCAGTATTGATGCAAGGAGGTAGGGTTGTAGCTTATGCTAGTCGACAGCTAAAGCCGCATGAGAAGAAGTATCCTACCCATGATTTGGAATTAGCAGCGATTGTATTTGCACTGAAGATGTGGAGACACTATCTCTTGGGAGAAAGATTTGAGTTGTTTACCGATCACAAATCGTTAAAGTATCTCTTCTCTCAGAAAGATCTGAATCTCCGTCAGTAGAGATGGTTAGAGTTCTTGGCTTCGTATGATTTTGATATCGCATATACACCTGGGAAGGGTAATGCGGTAGCCGATGCCTTGAGTAGGAGACATGCCATCTTAGGGGCAATGTTTCTTGAATGGAAGCAACTGGAGTATATCGCGGGGTTTGATTTCAGACCAAAATGCGAATTGGATCCAGTTATGCTAGCTAGTTTGACGATCAGACCAACTTTGATAGAGCGGATTGGTTCTAGCCAGAGGGACGATCCTAATCTATTAGAAATCATCTCCAAATTAGAGATGGGTATTGATGAGGAGATGAATGTGTATGGGCTTGATCGAGATGGATGGCTTCGAAAGAATGGAAGACTAATTGTGCCCAACGTGAATGGTTTGAGAGATGAAGTGATTAGAGAATGTCATCACTCAAAACTGACTATACATCCTGGTGGTAATAAGATGTATCGAGACATGAGACAGACATACTACTGGGAAGGGATGAAAAGAGACGTTGGGAAGTTTATATCCAAATGCATGAATTGCCGGCTAGTTAAAGCCGAGCAAAAGAAGCCTAGTGGGTTGTTGCAACCATTAGAAATTCCCGAATGGAAATGGGAGCAAGTTTCGATGGATTTCATCGATGGTTTACCAAGGACTAGATCGGGATATGATAGCATTTGGGTAATTGTGGATCGATTGACTAAAAGCGCAAGATTTATACCAGTCAAATCGACCAGGACGGCAGCCAAGTTGGCAGAATTGTATATGAAGTGGGTAGTGAGATTTCATGGAGTACCCAAAAGCATTGTGAATGACCGAGACCCGTTGTTCACTAGTGGGTTTTGGAAGAGCTTACAAGAGGCTCTAGGGTCAAGATTACATCTCAGTACCGCATATCATCCTCAGACCGACGGTCAGACAGAGAGGGTGAATCGTATATTGGAAGATCTCTTGAGAGCTTGTATATTGGATTTTGGTGGATCATGGGATGACCATTTGCGTCTGGTAGAGTTTGCATATAATAATAGCTACCAATCCAGTATCGGTATGGCTCCATATGAAGCTTTGTACGGAAGACCGTGCAACTCACCATCATGTTGGATAGAGACCGGTGAGAAGTTTGTGCTTGGACCAGATGTGGTGAGAGGAACTTCAGATAAGATTAGGATCATTCAGCAACGAATGAAAGCTGCTCAAGATAGGCAGAAAAGCTATGCCAAAAAGAGGAGAAGAGACTTGGAATTCTCCGTTGGTGACTTGGTGTTTGTCAAGATCTCTCCATTGAAAAGCGTGATTCGATTTGGCAGGAGAGGCAAGTTGGCACCAAGATTTGTTGGCCCATTCCCTGTTCTTGAACTAGTCGGGAATTTGGCATATAGAGTTGGCTTACCAGAGAAAATAGCGGGAGTTCATAATGTATTTCATGTTTCCCAACTAAGGAAGTTCGTTCACGACTCAGATATGACTATTTCACCTGATCAGTTAGAGGACTTCGAAGTAGAACCCGAGGCGGTTGGGAACCGCAAGCCGATTCGTATTGTGGGGCACGATACGAAGCAACTTCGAAGGAAATCGGTGAAGCTAGTCAAGGTTCAGTGAGGCGAGGACGAGAATGATTGTACTTGGGAAACAGAGGAGAGCATTAGGAAGGCATATCCAGAACTCTTTGCCTGATAAGATTTACTTTGCGATTTAGTTATTCCGCATGCTAGAATAGACTTGTTTTACTTGTTTTACATGGTTGATTGTTGTTTTATGATTGATAGGCATGCGGGACCTTTGTGTGTGTTAGGATTAGGGAATTTCGGAGGCGAAATTTCTTAAGGGGGTGAGAGTGTAACGACCCGTATTCTACACATCATAGGATCGTAGAATATTTATCTCTTTCCCATGTGAAGTCGTATGGTCATGTAACTTTGGGAAACATCTACTAGAGTCATTTCCCATGTCCATGATTTTTGTCGATTTTTAAATGACCATTTTGCCCCTAGTTAGTACTGTTTTGGCCATAACTTTTGATTGGAAAGGAATTTTGACCTGAAACCACTTCTATTTGATTCGTTTGATGGTTTCTCTTTCCGTAGAGTGGTCATAATAGCCAAACGGACTTACCGTTTGGGAGATATGGCTGAAACAAGATTAGGAAGGTGAAAAACTGCTTAACCGGGCCAAATCGGGTGATTGTGAGTAGGCCCATAACCCATTTCGGGATTAGGGTTATGGGAGGGCTGAAATGAGATGGAGAATCATTCCATTTCAGTTTTCTAGCCTCCACTTATCACCAAGGATCCCTCAAAATGGCCTTTAACCTCTAAATCACCTCCAAATCATCTTTTGGTCAAGGATTTAGCTTAGCAATCCCTAATCAAGGAAGATCTTCACCAAATCAGCATAGGAGCTGCTATTGGCATTGAGATTCACATCAAATCAGAGAATTATTTCAGATCTTAGTTTATTTTGTGGCTAAGGTGAGTGATTTGCATAGTTTTACGCTAATTATGGCTAATTAGGGGTGATTTGTGCTAATTAGCGAATTTAAGCATGATAAAATTGGGGAAAAATGTTCATAAATTCCTAAATGATGTTTTAAACCTCTGATATGAATTTGGGTTAATTTGGTTAAGTTCTGCTAATCCTATCATTAGTTTCACCTAAACATGCTTAAGGGGGAAATATGGGATTTTGGATATGATTGATCCATTTTAACCTATGATATTGATGTGAATGATGTTTGTGGCTGATTATGCATGTTGCTATGACTGTATGAAATGCTTTGTGATTGGTTTCAATAGTTAGAATGGTCGAAAACGTCGTCGAATGGCGTAAACACTTGCTGGAACAGTTTCAGAAAACAGTGCAGGGTTCGGATCGGATTGGATAAGGGGCTCGGATCGGATATGTGGAACTGAGCAAAGAATCTGATCGGATCGGAACCCAACACTTAGGAAAAGTGGAAAAAAGGAAGGCCACGCTAGCTGAACTAGGATCGGATCGGATAGGGGAAAACGGATCGGATCGAAAATGACAGATCGGATCGAAGAGGACGGATCGGATCGGAAACACAAAGGCGAATCAGAGTAGGAGCACGAAAGCGGATCGGATAGGAGCATATGAAGGGGAGCATGAAGATGGACCGAAAGCACGAACCAAGAAGGACCCGACCCGACCTGAAAGGAAGCACCGACCCGACCCGAAGAAGAAGAAGCAGCTGACTCGAACCCAGAGGAATGCCGACCCGAACCGCATCAGAAGGGGGACCCGACCCGAACGGATAAAGAACACCGACCCGAACCGATGACCTGAGGAAGAACCCGACCCGACCCAGTATTGACCAATAACCCGAGATGCAAAGGTAGTCCAATAGGGGAAGTTAGAGCTCAGGATCCCGGAACCAGTTGGGAACCAACGAGTTCACTTCATGGTTGGATTTCGCTGCGGGACGTGTGCTAAGGAGTTGTCGACGTTCATAACTTCGATTCACCACTAAAAAAGGAATGATGGGCTACTTATCAGTGCAGTAGGGTCATTACGACCTGAGGGGCAAGGTGATGGTAGCAAGACTACGTTATCAGTGCAGTAGGGTCATTATGACCTGAGGGGCAAGGTGATGCGTAGTGAGACTATGAGCCAGCGCAAATGGGGTGAATAACTCCATAGGGCAAGTGGACATAGTAAGGATTGGTAAGGCTATGAGCCAGCGCAGATGGGGTGAATAACTCCATGGGGCAAGTGGACATAGCGAGGAATTTGTGGCTACGTTATCAGTGCAGTGAAGCCATTTATGACTTCAAGGGGCAAAGTGATCGTAGTAAGGAATGTTGGGTGATCGAAGTGGTGAATATCGTATACTTTACGCACTGAGAGAGAGATGTGAGGATGGATGCTATGCTTGACTGTTTGCCATCATTATGACATGCACACCTCCCCCACCTCCGTATCTTTACACTGTTTGATATGATACCTTAGAGTGTTGTACAGTATGTAGTGCTAACTCTTTGGTTGCAGGTCCAGGTTCAGGTATGTTTTAGTCTACCTGTTATAGTTCACTTTAGATGCTTATCGCTCATACCAGGCTTTATGTCTGACCCAGAGTTTTATGTCTCCTCTTATTACTCTGGGTGCTCACACGAGCAGACTAGAGACAGGTTAGCTGGTGATGTGCGAGTAGCTGATCCGGAGGCGGGCAGGAGGCTTCCACGTATTATATATATACACATTCTCCATGTGTCGTTGGTGGTCGCTACTTGGGCATTAGTAGTGTACCTCCTTTATCTTGTTTTGCTTTGAGACAGTTTGAATGTTGTAATAAGCTGTATTCTGAATTTCCGCTGCTATGATGTTTAGTTCTGATTTTCAGCTTATGCACTGTCTCTCCTGTTTTATGTCAAGTATGTTACTATTATATTTTGTTCTATGCGCTGTGAGACATTCTACAGGTTCTTTGTATGTTCATTTCCTTCTTCCTTTTCCTTCTGGTGACCCGCTCCGTGCTAACTGGACATGTGTACAGCGCACCTTTGGAGTAAATGTCGGTTGGTGCGGGGCGGGCCGTCACAGGTTTCGTTCAGATACAGAACGAACTTGTAAATGGACTATGTGTCTGACATTGGAATTTATCCTGTGTTGATTGATGTCTATTAAATATACATCTGTTTGGCGGCGGAGAATTTATTCTCTTACTTAACGCCCTTCTCTAAGACGTACGAGCTCAGAGGTTGTATATCGATGGACATCAGTCGCATGGAGTGAATTGCTTGTGAGCCACGCCTAAGTGGCAAATGATCAAGGCTTCTATTGAAAAGAAAAGTCTTGTGGTTGATGATCAAAGCACAGTTTGTGTGGCATAGCTTTGTGTATGGCGTGAATTTGCGAGCCTCACACCTCGGTATGAGTCAAAAACGGGATACGGACCGTTGGGAGAGCACGACGTTTCTTTCTAGCTAGTGGTGGTGTCAGTGCTTAAACTGGCTGACATTTATATATACTTTTCGCCTGTGTGGTTGTTGGGATGCAAGGCACCTCGGATATAGGTATGTTAGGACCGGGAAAGGTGTGTTCAGGAATAACTAATCCTCAAAAGTAAGAGAGGACCGGCCTAACCGATTCCAAGGATCAAAGTGGGGTCCTGAGACATTTGCTAGAGTGTCTCGAACGGAGAGGAGCTTGCCCCTTGCCTCGACTCATGACGGAAATCCAATTTCCAATACGTGATATTGCGGTTTTATTTGTAGAGCCTAGTATGGCGACATGATATATGGTACCCATGCCGCCTAGGATTAATATTTATGATTTGAATTGTTTTGACACTATACACTTATAATAGTATCAGATGATTTGTTTTAAACGTTCCAAGCATGTTTGGCTATTATAAGGGAAAACCCTATCCTTCAGCTTGCTTGCATTGTGTGATGGGACCTGGGTCTTATAATAGCTTCATTTTTCCAAAAAGCATTGCGCTGTTTTGTTATATGCACTAGTATTCCTGGAAGGAAACCCGTTCCGTGTTATACGGCGTGGTCCCTTGAATTACTCTCTTTTAAAGTAAAGTTTTAAATAACTGTTTTAGTCCTCACACCAGTCACATGACTGACCTGGAGTTTATTGTTTTAACCTAAACTCTGGGTGCCCCTATTTTCTACACGGGCAGCTAGTAGTTTTGGTTTTGCAGATTTATATTCACAGGATCCTAATTTATAGCTGGAACGATGCTCGGAAAGCTCTTTATCCGTGTATTACTTTCAGTTGTGTTTTGTATTGTTTTTCCGTTGCTATGTAATTTATTGTAATCTTTGATATTTATCGAATGTATTTTATTCAGTTTATACTCTGTATATTCTTGTATCTGATGGAATTGTTATTATAACAATGAAATGTTCTTCTGTTTGCGTTCCAATTTGTCATGTTCTCAAGGTAATCCGGGCTTTCCTTACCGGGGAAGTTACGGGTCACTACAATTCCTATGACCTAACTCTTAGAAAATTTATTTATATGCGCTTAGATCGAAGATTTGCATCTAATATGGAAGAGAGGTTGATTTTTCTTGTTATTGGATATATTCCTTGTTTGTAATCAAGCAAAGGTGAGATTTTCCATTACAATATTTATTGTAAGAAACAAAAAGGGCTAGTATAAGTTAAATATGTAGTAGTTGATTAAGTTTGGGTTGATTAAATGACTATTGATAGATCATATGAGTTTAACATGAGGATAAATGTTAAGTATTCTAATAAAATTGTTTTTATTTGATATAGGTGAGTTATTCATGAACTCACAACTATGCCACAAGCTATTGGCTTGTAAAAAAGTAACTTAAGGTTCATTTGGGTTTGCATATGTTAGTGGAATGGATATTTTAGTGTAACTTAGAAGAATTCATGTATTTATGTTGCATTGAGTTAGAAATTATGATAAGGATTGTCTATATGATCTAATTCATGTGCTATGAGTGTATTTGGTGATCTTGTGAAGCTCCATTGCCGCCCAGGCAAAGTCTTAAGTCTTCAGAAGTCATTTAAATCGCTTTTGCATGCTTTGGTTTGAAATTTAGTTCACCTTTGAATTTATAATCAGAATCATTGCAAATCCCTAGTATGAATGTTTGTGCATGTGCATTTGTGTGTTGTAAGTTGTTTCGGCAAGCCTTAGACACCTCATATACATTTATATAACATCATACGCCTTCGGGAATTTGTTGATATCGCTTTGAACTTGTTTTCTAGGCTAATTGTGCTTTGGAACAGGATTCAGACGTCTAAATTATTTAGTTCAGATGTCTAACCTGCTCCAAATAATTATGGAACCAAGCAGGGAAACTCAGATGTCTGAAATTTCTAATTCAAATGTCTGAATTTTAATTTAGACGTCTAAAATAGCTCGAAAATGAACTAAATTCTTGCTGGTTCAGGAAATTGCAAATTTAGACGTCTGAATTTTTAATTCAGACGTCTGAATTTTTTCAAACTATTGACTAGTGGAGACCTCAATCAACAGTTTAGATCCATCCAGGCTCTTTCCCGACCGAGTTTCGGCCCATTTCGACTTCGTTTGTGACTTGTCATTTGCACTAATTCGCAGATTTCAGCAACCGATTTTTATTCGAAATTGTTTTATAAATCATTTCAAGTTTTTTTAAACGATTTAGAATGTGTTCAAATCAATTGTGCTTAGTTCGTAAAATAAAAATGGTTAAATACAATTGGAATGAAAAGGTATAAAATGAATATTGGATATGATATGACTTGAGTATCTAATTCGATGACCGAATTAGATTCTTGGTTAAACTTCTTTACATACGGTAATAATTGGTGATGGCCAGTGATTTAACAAGGAAAAGAATTTGATTTGAAATCCATGCGAGAATTATTTGAAAAAACCGAGTTAAATCTCATTTCAAATAATTAAACGACGATTAAAAGTCGAAGATAATGAAGACGGTGCAAGACCGGCAATCTTCACATCGAAAGGACTACTACTGATGTTTTAGACATAGGTATCTCCCTTGAAGGGATTATAGTGGTAGTTGTCCGGACGTACTTGTTGATTGTCCGGATATGCAAGGACCTCTCTTTTGTGTTGGACATATGGAACGAGGAATAATGTGCCTTCGGTTTCGTTCAGACCCAGGACAGACATATAAATAGATTGTATGTTTGACATTGTAGTGTGTGATATGTTGTTCATCACCACTAAATACATATCTGTTTGGTGGTGGAGAATTTATTCTATTTCTTAACACCCTTCTCTAAGACGCACGATCTTAGAGGTTATATATTTGTGGAGATAAATGACATAGTATGGTTTGATAGTGTGGCATGCTTAGATTCAAATGATCAAGTCTTTTGTTGAAAAGCAAAGTCTTGTAGTTGATGATCTAAGCACAGCTTTAAGTAGCATAACTTTGTATATAGCGTTAATTCGCGAGCCTCACACCCCGCTTTGAGTCTAAAACAGGATTAGGGACAGCAGGGAGTGCATGCATTTCTTTCTATCTAGAAGTTGTGTCATGGTATGGAGCCCATACATTGTTACATATGTGGTTGATGGATTGCGAGGCACCTCGGATATCGACCCGACTAAAAGGCTCAGTTATAGGTCCGATAGGACCGGGAAACGTATTGTTCAGGAATAACTAATCCTCAAAAGTAAAAGAGGACCGGCCCTGCAAGATCCATGGGTTGCCTATAGGTGTGATCCTGGGTTATCTTGCTTGAGGTGATCTGAATCGGTAAGGAAACCATCCCTTTCCTTGACTCATGACGGAAATCCAATTTCCAATATGACATCGTGCGGTTTTGATTGTAAACCTATATGGCGACAAAGTAGGATGGGGTACTATGCCGTCTATGATTGATACATTTACATTCGAAGTTGTTTTATACACTATGCACCTATAGTAATATCAAAATGATTTGTTTTAAAGCGTATCAAGCATGTTTGGCCATTATAAGGAAAAACTCTATCCTATGGTTTGTGTATGCATTGTGTGATGGGACCTGAGTCTTATAATGGCTTCGTTTTTCTAAAAAAACATTATGATGTTTATCTGATTTACTTTATTTTATGCACCGACAATCCAATGGAGTAAGCCCATTCCGTGACATATGGCATGGTCCTGTGATTTGCCTTATACTTTAAATAAGTTAAATAATTGTAGAATTTGTCATACTAGCCCCATGACTGACTCATAGTTCGTTTTTCCCTTGCAAACTCGGGTGCCCATATTTTTACACAGGCAGCCAAGTGAACAGATGATTGGTTTTCTTTTGGATACACACCGTAGCATTGGTGCTCTTTTGGCTGAAGAAGAAGATCTATCTTTCGAGCATTTCTTTTGAACATTTAAACACTACCTTGTGTATGTTTATATTTGATTTCGTTATAGACTTATGATCTATTTGGTGAAACTTGATATGTACTCAGTAATATCTTGTATCTGTACAGCTCTGATGTTGATTATGATTCTGCTGTTATGATATAATGTAAATTATTCTCCAACTTTATGCATTATGCTATACTCTGTATTCTGCTGATGTGATTAATGTTTTATTTTACAAAGAACGGCCTTGCCACCATGGAGTTGGGGTTTGGTTCGTGTCAGTCGTGGTATCAAGGTTTTGGTTAACCTTAGTTCTGGAAGATAACATATTAAACAAATCGTCAGATATAGAATCAGTAGTATTCTAGGATGAGTAACTCATTAGAGATAGGATTAGTAATGTCCTAGAATGAGTATGTCAGAATAGCATATAACTTGATTACTACATCATTATTCATGCATATATCTATATGCTTCTATCATTCCTTAAGTTATCTTCTATGTTAGCCTGACTCTTTCCTTGATATCCACAGAACTGAAAGGAAATGAGTGGGCAAGGCAAAGGCCAAGGAAGGGGCAATATCCCCGTAGTTAATATTCGGCTTGATCTCGATGAGGATGTATCAGTGGCTGATAATGAGCCCGTATTACAACAACAACCATTTGATCTTGATGTAGTTGCCAAGAAATATAAGAACTTAGGCAGAGTGCCATTCACCGGCATTGGAACCGTAATGGAAGCTCAAGCTTGGTTAAGGTCTTGTGAACGGATCTTCGCGGGCCTAGAATTGGTAGATAACAGGAAAAGATTTTTAGCATCCTGGTTACTTAAAGATGAGGCCCTAATTTGGTGGGAAGTCGTGGCGGTAGGTGAGCTCGAAGTTGACATGACTTGGGCAAGGTTTAAAGAAGTTTTTGAGGAGAGGTTTGTCCCACGACAGGAAATCGAGCTCTTGCATGATGAATTTGCTAAACCCCAGCAAGGCGAAAGAACTATTCATGAGTATGTTAGCAAGTTTAATGAACTCTCTTGCTATGGACCCGAATTAATACAAGAACTGATCAGAGAGAACAAGCGGTTCATCTACGGCCTTCAGAGGAGGTACCATAACAGAGTGATATCCCATATAGACCATCCATTTGCTAAGGTTGTCGAGATGACTTGTAGGTATGAGGGCAACGATAAGAAGAAATCTCAAGCAGATCGGGAGAGAAGTCAATCCAACAACAAGAGAAAGCTTCCCGACAAGAAGCCTAAAGCGAGCAAGGCTGAAATAGCTAATCCCCAGAAGGATAGAAAATCAAAGGGTAAATGCTTCAATTGTGATCAGTACGGGCATTGGTCAAGCTAATGTAATGCTCCTAAAAGGGCAAGAAGAAATGACTTCAGCGCTAGCCAACAGCCTCAAAATAGTGGTGAATGCTATAATTGCCGTAAGCCGGGATATTTTGCAAGAAACTGCCCATTGCTGAAAAGGCCGAAGTGGCTCATGTATATGATGGGGCGAATGCACTAACTTCTTCTACTGGTGAAGGTAAACCCGATGTGTTGGAAGGTACACTTACAATTAAAAATATTCCTGTTAAAGTATTATTCGATAAGGTTTTTATTTCAAGTAACACGGTTAAGATGTTAAACTTAAAATTGAGAAATCTTGAAAATCTATCAGCGTCCACAACATGATAGGGGATTCTCTTGTTCTTCGTTTATATTGTAGAGTTCCGATCTACTATTCCTATTACCGGTTTTCTTTTAAATTGATCATCATGAATTTTTCCGATTTTGATATTATTCTTGGGTTGGATTGGTTGACAAAGTTTGAGGCCGAAGTTAAGTGTGCCAAAAGAATTGTTGAAGTCAATACAAAGTTTGGAAATATCATTAGTATACCTTATGGAGGCTCAAGTTCAGATAAAAAAGAGTTTTGGTCTGCTCTTGAAGTTTCTCCTACTTTTATTAAGAATATTCCAATTGTTATAGATTATACGGATGTGTTTGAAGAAGTTGATAGCTTACCTCCACGAAGATAAATTGATTTCAAAACCGATTTAGTTCCGAATGCAAGGCCAGTTTGCATACAATTCAAAGAATGACATTGAAAGAGAAGGAAGAGTTGGGTGATCAACCCGACAGATTTTATGGAAAGGTCTAATCCGGCCTAGTTTCTCGGGTTTGGGAGCAGCCATAGTATTTGTTCCTAAGTCAGATGGTACTCTCCGATTATGCATTGATTACCTGGGCTTAAATAAGCAAACATTGAAGAATAAATATCCATTGCCACGCATTGATGATTTATTAGATTGGTTGAATAAAGATCGAGTGTTTCCGAAGATGGACCTAGCTATAGGTTTCCATAATTGTGAATTTCAGAAGAATGTGTTCCTTTGACAGCTTTCATAGGTCCATACTTATTTTATGAATGACTAGTAATGTCGTTCTGCTTATGTAACGCTCCTGCTTACTTTGTTGATTTAATGAATCGAGTATTTCGCAGAGTTTTGAATAAATTTGTGCTAGTTTTCATTGATGGTTTTTTTAATCTTCTATAAGTCAGCTAGCGAGCATGCAAAGCATTTAGAAGAGGTTTTGGACATTCTAAGAAAGAATGTATTAAAAGCAAAATTTTCTAAATGCATATTCTGGCAAGAGAAAGTGAACTTCCTCGGTCATGTGGTATCGAAGGAGGGAATTTCAATGGATCCAAGCAAGATTATAGCCATTAGAGCTTGGAAGCAACCTAGCACTCCCGCAGAAGTCAGAAGTTTTCTAGGATTTGCGGGCTATTATCGGAAATTCGTTAAGTATTTTTCGAAGCTATCTAGTCCATTGGCGAAGCTTACAAAGAAACATGCAAGATTTCATTGGACAACAGAATGTGAGGCATCTTTCCTACAGATGAAAGTAAGGCTGACTACTGCTCCAGTGTTGACTATTATAGATAACAATCAAGATTTCACTGTCTATACAGATGCTTCTCATGAATGAGTAGGGGTGGTATTAATGCAAAGAGGCCAAGTTGTTGCTTATGCTAGCCGTCAATTGAAGCCACATGAGAAGAGGTATGTTACTCATGATTTATAGTTGTTAGCCGTGATATTCGCTTTGAAGATATGGAGGCACTATCTTTTGGGTGAGAAGTTCAAATTATATATAGATCATAAATCATTGAAATATCTATTCAGCCAAAAAGGGTTGAATTTGAGACAACGGCATTGGTTAGAATTTCTTGCAGCATACGATATTGATATTTTGTAAACTCCCGGGAAAGCCAAGGTTTTAGTGGAAGCACTTAGTAGGAAGAATGAAATCATTGCTAATCAGATTATTACACCTTCATTGATTGAGAAGATTTCTATTTTACAGAAGGAGGGTGAGTTTATTCAGATAATTAGAAAGTGAGTTCAAGAAGGAGAAGTTTCAAACTTTCAAATTGATAGCAAAGGAACTCTTCGATTGGAAGGGTGAATCCGTGTTCCGGATATTCCCGAGCTCAAAGAAGAAGTAATGGATGAATGTCACAAATCCAAGCTTAGTATTCATCCGGGGGTGAGTAAGATGTACTATGATCTTAAGCGCACATTCTGGTGAAATCCTACGAAGAGAGACATTTCTATATATGTTAGTAGGTGTTCAACTTGCCAACAAGTTAAGAGTGATCAACAAAAGGTCGCTGGTTTGTTACAACCTTTGGAGATTCCAGAGTGGAAGTGAGATCAAATTTTTATGGATTTCATTGATGGTTTTCCTAGAACTAAGAAAGGAAAAGATAGTATTTGGGTCATAGTTGGTCATTTCATGAAGAACACCCATTTTATTCCAGTGAAATCAAACAGAACAACTCAGAGTTTGGCTCAGATATATTTTGGAGAGATTGTTAGACTGCATGGAGTTCCCAGCGGGATTATTAGTGATCGTGATCCGCTCTTTGCTAGTAAATTCTGGGTGCATTCCAATCTGAATTGGGGACGAAGATCAATCTTAGCGCTGCGTATCTTCCTCAGACAGACGGCCAGACTGAGAGGGCGAATCGTGTATTAGAAGGTTTATTACATGCTTGATTCTTGATTTTAGAGGATCTTGGGAAGATCATATACATTTTGGTTGAGTTTTCATATAATAATAGCTTCTAAGCAAGTTTAAAAATGTATTTGTTTAAAGCATAGTATGGTAGACCAGGTAGATCTCCTGCATGTTGGATAGAGCCTGGTAATCTATTAATGCTGGGTCCAAATATGATATGAGAAGATTTAGATAAAGTGGATTTCATTAAGAAGTAATTACAAGCAACACAAAGCCGACAGAAGAGTTATGCAGATTCCAGAAGAAGAGATTTGGCCTTTTTTGTTGGTGATCACGTGTATTTGAAAATTTCTCCGATGAGAGGGGTAATTCAATTTGGGAAGACGGGGAAGTTGACACCTAGATATATTGGCCCATTTCCAATACTTGAGAAGATTGGGACTCTTGCTTATAGGGTTCAATTGCCAAATTGGTTTTCCGGTGTGCATGATGTATTTCACATTTCATAACTTCGGAAGCATGTACATGATCCAGACTTAGTCATGGAAGAAGCATAACAACAAGATTTGGATATTACTCCGAGTGTGGATGTGCGAAGAGATCCAATGAAGATTATTGGCACAGAAATCAGAGTTCTAAGGAACAAGAAGATGCATTTAGTCAAAGTGCAATGGAGCGGAGATCCTAGACACTATACATGGGAAATAGAAGATAGCATTAAATAGGCTTATCCCAAGTGCAGAGTGGATATCTCTGATTAACTCTATGAGAGGTATGTTTATGTTATGATCACATTACTACTTAGCTCTTACTTTGCTGTCATTTCCTTTTCGGGGACTAAAAGTTTTAAGTGGGGGAGATTGTAACAACCCATATTTTTGGAACCAATTTAAAATTTATTTTTAACTGATTTTCATAGAAATTAAATATTTTAGATGAATTATTTTGAGAATAAACAATTTAAAATTTATTTTAATCGAAGTTAGAACGTATAAATTTAAAGTTTAATTTAAAACGAGCTTGAGATGGCGTGGTAGTTTGAAATTTTGATTTTAAACTTTGAATGAATATATAGAATTCAATATAAATCAGAATTAGACAAAACAAGAAAACGTTGGAATATTTTGAATTGTAATTTCCTAACGAAGGTAAGAAATTGGGATCTCACTTTATAGATTGTAAGTTATGTCTAAATTAAAATTTTAGAATAGTTGCTATGGAGTTTATATATATATATATATATATATATATATATATATATATTACATATAACCCTAAAAGTCACATTTTGTATACGGATCAATTGGGACTCAAAACCACTTCCATTGAGTTCAAAATGTCGCTTGTGTGTTCGAAAACTATAAACATCGATACCTTTAGAATTGGGAGAAATTTTGTCTTTTCTTTGTGTGCATGACCAAAATATCACTTTTTGCATATGGACGAATTTGGACTCGAAACCACTTCCATTGAGTCTGAAATATCGTTTGCGTGCTTAAAAACTATAAGCTTCGATATATTTTGAGCTTGTGGAAATTGGGACATGGGTTGGGTCTAGGTTGGCTAAACCTAGCCACTCACTTAAGAGCCCCAAATGAGCCTTTCCCTCTCATTCACCTTCAACACTTAGAAAAAAATTTAGAAAACTGGACAGTGGAAAGGGAAATTAAAATTCCTAAGCTAGGGATTTCAATTAGTTGCTCAAATCAAAGGGGAAATCAAATTGGAAACCCTGGTAAGCCTCATCTTCGTCTTCTTTAGCTTATCCCCTCTTTGATTTTTTGATGATTCCTATGACCTAACTCTTAGGAAATCTATTTATATGTGCTTAGATTGGAGATTTGCATGCAATAGTGGAAGAGAGGTTGATTTTGCTTGCTATTGGATCTATTCCTTGTTTTCAATCAAGCAAAGGTGAGATCGTCCATCATAATATTTGTTGTGAGAAACAAAAAGGGCTAGTATTAGTTTAATATGTTGTAGTTTATTAAGTTTGGTTTGATAAAATAACTACTGATAGATCATATGAGTTTAACATGAGGATAATAAGTATTACAATAAAAATCGTTTTTATTTGATATAGGAGTTATTCATGAACTCACAAATATTCCACAAGCTATCGGCTTGTAAAAGAGTAATTAAAGGTTCATTTGGGTTTGCATATGTTAGTGGAATGGATATGCTAGTGTAACTTAGGCGAATTCATGTATTTATGTTGCATTGAGTTGAAAATTATGATGAGGATTGTCCATATTATCTAATTCATATGCTATGAGTGGATTGGTGATCTTGTGAAGCTTCGTTGCCGCCCCGACAAAGTCTTAAGTATTCACGAGTCATTTAAATAGCTCTTGCATGCTTTGGTTTTGAATTTAGTTCACCTTTGAATTTATAATCAAAACCATTGCAAATCTCTAGTATGAATGTTTGTGCATGTGCATTTGGATGTTGTAAGTTGTTTCGGCTAGCCTTATATGCCTCATATACATGTATATAAAATCATAGGCCTTCGGGCATTTGTCGATATCGTTTTGAACTTGTTTTCTATGTTGATTGTGCTTTGGAACAGGATTTAGACGTCTGAATTATTTAGGTCAAATGTCTGACCTGCTCCAAATAATTATGGAATCAAGCAGAGTAATTGAGACGTCTAAAATTTTTAATTCAGATATATGAATTTTAATTCAGATGTCTAACCAAAAAAATTCAAACGTCTGAAATAGCGCAAAAATAAACTAAATCCTTGCAAGTTTAGGAAATTGCAAATTCATACATCTGAGCTTTTAATTCAGATGTCTGAATTTTGTTTTCAAACTGTTGACCAGTGGAGACCACGGTCAACAATTTAGATCCATCCAGGCTCTTTCTAGCCGAGTTTCGGCCCATTTCGACTTCGTTTGTGACTTATCTGTTGCACTAATTCACATATTTCACAATCGATTTTTATTCGAAATCGTTTTATAAATGATTTCGAATTATATTAAGTGATTTAGAATGTGTTCAAACATATAAAATGAATATTGGATATGATATGACTTGAGTATCTAATTCGATGACTGAATTAGATTCTCGAATGAACCTTTTTGCATACGGTAACAATTGGTGAAGGCCAATGATTTAACCAAGGGAAATAATTTGATTTGAAATCTATGCGAGAATTATTTGAAAAGACCAAGTTAAATTTCATTTCAAATAATTGAACGATGATTAAAAGTCGAAGATAATGAAGATGGTACAAGACCGGCAATCTTCACATCAAAAGGACTACTACTGTTGCTTTGGACATGAGTAGCTCACTTGAAGGTGTTATAGTGGTAGTTGTCCGACCGTACTTGTTGATTGTCCAGATATGCGAGGACCTCTCTTCTATATTGGACATATAGAATGAGGAATAATGTGCCTCCGGTTTCATTCAGACGCAGAACAGATGTATATATGGATTGTATGTTTGACATTGTAGTGTGTACTATGTTGTCCATCTCCACTAAATATAATCTGTTTGTGGTGGAGAATTTATTCTCTTGCTTAACGCCCTTCTCTGAGACGCACGAACACAGAGGTTATATATTGTGGAGATAAATGACATAGTATGGATTGACAGTGTGGCATGCTAAGATGCAAATGATCAAGGATTTTGTTGAAAGGCAAAGTCTTGTGGCTGATGATCAAAGCACAACTTCAAGTAGCATAGCTTTGTGTATAGCATTAATTTATGAGCCTCACACCCCGGTCTGAATCTAAACAAGATTAGGGACAGTACGGAGTGCATGCATTTCTTTCTAGCTAGGATTTGTATCATGGTATGAAGCCCAGACATTTTTACTTATGTGGTTGATGGATTGCGAGATGCCTCGGATATCGAGCCGACTAAAAGACTCAGTGATAGGTCCGATAGGACCGGTAAAGGTATTGCTCAGGAATAACTAATCCTCAAAACTAAGAGAGGACCGATCCTGCAAGATCCAAGGGTTGCCCAAAGGTGTGATCCTGGGTCATCTTGCTGGAGGTGATCCCAATTGGTAAGGGGACCATCCCTTGCATTGACTCATGACGGAAATCCAATTTACAATACGACATCGTGCGGTTTTAATTGGAAACCTATATGGCGACATAGTAGGATGGGGTACTATGCCATCTATGGTTGATACATTTACATTTGAAGTTGTTTTATACACTATGCACCTATAGTAATATCAGAATGATTTGTTTTAAAGCGTATCAAGCATGTTTGGCCATTATAAGGAAAAATTCTATCCTCTGGTTTGTGTATGCATTGTGTGATGGGACCTGAGTCTTATAATGGCTTCATTTTTCTAAGAAGCATTATGATGTTTATCTGATTTATTTTATTTTATGCACCGGCAAACCAATGGAGTAAACCCATTCCTAACATACGGCGTGGTCTTGTGATTTGCCTTATACTTTAAATAAGTTAAGTAATTGTAGAATTTCTCATACCAGTCCCATAACTGACTCGTAGTTTGTTTTTCCCTTGCAAACTCGAGTGCCCATATTTTTACACGAGTAACCAAGTGAACAGGTGATTGATTTTCTTTTGGATATGCACCTTAGCATTGGTGCTCTTTTGGCTGAAGATAAAGATCTATCTTTTGAGCATTTCTTTTGAATATTTAAATGCTACCTTATGTATGTTTATATTTGATTCCGATGTAGACTTATGATCTATTTGGTGAAACTTGATTTGAACTATCCTGTATCTGTGTAACTCTGATGATGATTATGGTTCCGCTGTTATGATATAATGTAAATTATTCTCCAACTTTATGCATTATGCTATATTCTATATTCTGCTGATGTGATTAATGCGTTATTTTCTAAAGATCGGCCTTGCCATTGTGGAGCGAGGGTTTGTTTCGTGTCAATATCCATGCTAAAATTATATTCCACTCATTAAATAATTTCTTTTTCTTAATTGAATAATCTCAAATTGTAATTATTATTGAAAATTTTCAAAATCTACTTAATAAATTTTAATATGCTTTCTCAATACTCTCAACTTAATCTAGGATACTACTTACCCTATCTTTATTGGGTGTAACCTGAACAGGCATTGGTATTCGGTGAACCAAAGCTCTGATACCAACTTTAACAATCCGCCCTTTTTTGAACTATTTAAGTCAACAATAAATCATACATGTTTAACTCAAACCATCCAAAAATAATGAAGTATTAATGGGGTTTAATAGAAGGATAGAATTTAGAAGAGTAGGAACTAAACAATAAACAGAATCTCACAGCGGAATAAAAAATATATAATAATAACATAGGAGTTTAATAAAATTGCTAAACAATATACATTTGATCCGATTTAAAAATATATCAAAGCTAAACCTTTACTAGAGCATACCAATAATGCTGCATAATAAAATAGTAGTAAATACGATCTTCAGACCACATCTTCGTCTTTAAGTAACAACTCAGGCATAACATCCTCTTGTAAATCAATAAATCAATACATAGTAACTTAAGAGATGTTACAGAATTTTCCATCTCATAAGGATCCATTTTTATCACATTTAATTTTCGCAACAAAATCGAAATAGTCCCGTACAGTGGTAAATATGACATGGAATACGAGGCTACGTCCAAGGTTTATTTTACACACTACTTGTTCATTATAGGGTTCCAAACAATTTATATTTAAATGAAATAAGACTTTAGCCTTTCGATTTTCATAATAAAATTTAACAATTTATCCCAACTTTATCCTAAATATTTCGATTTTCCAATTTGCTTTCTTTAGAATAATTCGATTATAAATCTCATTCAATTCAATGACGATTTAAATACCTTTTTCCTTAAACAATATTCAGTCTTAATTAACGTTAATGAAATAACACTCATTTATTTAGAAACTTGTTGCTAAATTAAAATTTGAAACTAAATCAAATTCTTACTTGACTTTTCTTTTAACATACATTCATATATTCAATATATGCATCATTAAATTTAAACAATTCCTACTGCTAAACAAGAACTTGAATCAAATATCCTTTCTTGACATTCAAATGTTTGTTTACAAAAAGATATATTGTGTAAAACATATATTATTTAACAACTTTAATATATTGATTGCGCTCTCTTATATTCCACACAAGCTTATCTAGCAAATATTTAAAACACAAATCACGTACCCAACAAATGTTTAAAGATGCAAATCACATACCCAGTAAACTACATCAGTTAACTATATGTATATAGCAAACCAACATATGAACTTGAACATATAATATATGTTTCAACCATCAAGTCTACATCAGTTAACTGCATGTATATAGTAAATTCTCCACATGCATGCATGTGCGTTGTAGATACATATGCGTTGTAGATACATATGTGCATTGTAGATATGTATTGTAAAGGTGCCACTTCGGTTTGGAAGACAATTTCAATTAGCTAAAATAAAGTTGTCCTCTCTTCAGCCGACCAATAAAAACCATACTACATGGTTAAGGTACAAAATTTACATTTCTTTTCTTATATAATAACCAAATAACGTATTAGTCTAATCTATAATATCAATATACTTTCGATAACATAAGTGTAGCATATATATTTACCACCCAACAATTGTTTAAATTATTTACCATGCATGTAATTCATTCGCCTATTTAAAATGGAAGCTAACAAAAACTTATCCAACAACCTGTAACTAAATTTAACATGTAATATAATACTTCCCGTCAACGTGTGTGTGTGTGTATATATATCCGGCATACTTAAATCATTTCTCAAGTAAATGTTTGTACCACCTAGCAGCATGTTTATATCATTTCATGCAATGTATATTATAACCACCCAACACACATATGAAAGTAAGTATATATATATGTGTGTGTGTGTGTGTGTGTGTACATATATATATGTGTGTATATGTATGTGTATATATATACAAGTTTAGCATAGACTTACTAAATAAATTAGATGGGTGTTAGGCGTGAGTGAACAAACACTCATCTCGATTACGCAGTGGAGATCTGATACTTGTGAATCGATTACGGACTGTCGCACGTTGCTTCAGACACGTTGGTAGTTTTGTTGTTCTTTCTCCTTTCCAAGCAAACTTCGGGTTATATATATATATATATATATATATATATATACACACACACACACACACACACACATATATATATATATATATATAGGGTGACGGCTATAGGAATGAAGAGAAGGAGGAATTGGAAAACAAAATTGGGGAAGAAGCATAACATAATAACGTGTTGGTTATAAAGGAAACATGCATAATATATATATATATATAGTGGCAGTTTGAATTAGTAACCAAAGGATAAAAGAAGCATGGGTATGCGACTAAGGAATAGGTACTATTCGGTTTACACACTACTATTTACACTTCCCGAATGTTCATTTTTTTTTTTTTGACTAAAGGTTGAGTCCAGGTTGTAAAGGAAAAGGAGCAAGTATCGATAAGGTTGAAACTTAGCAGGCAAGTGATTTTTGTATTATATATATATATATATATATGTGTGTGTGTGTGTGTGTGTGTGTGTGTGTGAGTGTGTGTGTGGAAAAGTATATTTAGACACAAAATATTGACACAAATTTAGACATAAACAATCTCAACCACAAGATTTCCCCCTGAATTCCACCTTACACATAAAGACAAACAAATCACACAGTCCAAATTTTTTGAATCTAATTCTGTATTTAATTTTGTGTCCCAAAAGCTGCTAAATATATATATATATATATATATGTATGTATGTATGTATGTATATGAACATATATATATATATATATATATATTTGGACAATATAATATTGTGGGCTTTTGGCTTGTTAATGGTGATAGGCGATTTATCGTCGCTTTCTTTTGCTATACGTGAGCCATAACCCTAATTTTTTTCTCACTTTTTAATTGAATTTCTCTGATGATTGCAGTTCGCTAGCGACCTATACGCAACCTTCAACGAATCCTCATTCGTTGATAAGCCAATTTTATTTTATTATCATTTTACAAGCGAAGCCAGATCCAAGTTATGATTCGTGAAGATCTAACAATTTTCAATCATGTTGGTTTTAGATCTATTTCGATTATGGAAGGACAAGCCACTGTTGATTTGGGCTTCTGCATGATCCAGCGCTACTAAATTTGTTTCTCTACCAAATATTCCAACCGTTCTTTCCTGTTGGTCATGACAAATCTACATCAGTGTTTGGATTTTATTTGACTGTTTGGCTTTGGATGGATATACTGACTGTGGTTTTAGATTTTCGATTCTAGTATTTTGGGTTCGGGTCACCATTTTGGATTAATGTGTATTGATCTATCAAGATAGTGGAAATGTAATATTTCTTTGCGTTTTGTTCGAATTTGCACTATTTTCTTCTTTGACGGATGCGACTTTGGTGACACCCACGTCCGTTAATGTCACTCTTTATTAGAATGCATTAAGTTCCGTGAAGTATTATAGGTAAACAGAAACAAAAACATCACAAGATGGATATAAAATAACAGCGGAATTTAAAACTTTATTAAATAGAAATCATCGTGGTCCATAACCCAGTTACATCACAAATCTGAAATACAGAAAACCCATTACATCAATTTAAAACTTCCGACTTGTACTAAAATCATCAGTGTATAATAATATATAAAAGCATAGTCCTCAAAATATAGCCATGTCAAAGAAAACAGGAAATCAAAGTGGTACATCTAAGCAGCTCCAAGCAGAATGAACGAGAGAATCGATATCAAGCCTGAGTATTCCCACCCTAAGAACTTGGGGGTGGGGGGGGGACGGAAGAGAGAGAAAAGGAAACAGAATGGGTTAGACATAAAGTTTGGCGAGTCCATGTACTTTTATCATATAAATAAGTAAAGCATCATGACAGGCGTATAAACTGGATGAGAGATATAACAGTATCATAAGGCAGATATAATAGACTGAGTAGGATAAACAGAATAAACAGAACAGAATATATCGCGCTTCTCGAGTACTTTTCTCTCTGCACTAATACTAGTATAACAGAAACAAGATGATCCCATCAAGAACAAGATGGTAGACTTAGGTGCACTTCTAGTGAGGGGTTTTACCCCCATACAATAATAACAGGTAGCCCCACAGAAATGACAGGTGTTACGCCCAATGATAATAACGGGCTCCTAAGCAAGAAAGACTAGATATACCCTCATTACTACCCCAATCGACCGGCTCCCTATCCCGTAGACACCCTGTATTGGCCCCACGGTAGGATGTATCACTTCCTAAAGTGGCAACCCCTTTTACTAACGAGATGCACAGTCATCTAATGACGTCACATCATCTTATTAAATCCCAACGCAAACAGATTCATGCACACACATGAATCCGACGGAGTGCACCTTCAACATCCCCACTTAAATGAACCTCTTAAAATCAGCTCAGTAAGCGTGCCCAAACCCCAATTTAGTTCGGGGTTCCCCGTTTGATACCAAGATGGTTACTGACTGATATGGGTCCCACACCACAGATGATACAAGCTTTCCTCTAGGCTTGCATCCCCATTACTAGGATTTTGACAGGTTATGGCTAACAGGTTAACAAGGTTGCATGACCCCAACATATAAAGCAGGTTAAGTTTGTTGGCTATATATATATATATATATATATATATATATATATATATATATATATATATATATATATGTATATATGTATACATATAAACCTGCCCCTATAAATTTAACAAGATTAGCTTAACCCCCACTAATTCAAGCAAATTTACTTAACCCCCACTAAATTTGACAGGTTCATGTAACCCACATAGATTTAATCAGGTTAAGTATTTCAGTTTAACAAGTTATTATCATTCTTCCATTCATGGCTGTTAATGGACTAGACCTTTCACATTAAGTCTACCACTTGTGGATGTTGGATATGCTGGCGGTTCCGGGCAGACTTCTACCATAACTCGAACTTAACCTCGTGCCTCAGCTCCGTTACGTGTACATTTATGCACTAGACCCCTCACATTAGATTTACCACTTGTGGATGCTAGATTTGTCGTACGGTTCTGGGCAGGCTTCTACCACAAGTATAATCTAACCTCGTGTCTAAGCGCGGTTACAGTTTCTAATTACTGTAAATCTAGGCATGTTCATTATTAAATAATTTTCATGTTTATCCAAGGTTATTCCTCCAAATCCCAGACCGATTCACGATACAAGTTAGGCCCCAAATTAAAGTTTTAGATCAAGGTATACATTTTGCCCCAAATTCCAATCATGTTTTACAATATAAGTTATGCCCCAATTTATCATTTCCAACCATTCCCAATTTCATGTGCTCGTATATTTCTGTGATAGGCCTAGGCATGAAGGTAGCTTGTGTAAAGGCCCGCAAATCCGTACACTTTGAATTGACTAATATTACACACGTCCAACCCAAAATGTATGAAAATACGAATCTTTAATAGAAATAAAACTAGAGGATGAGGAAAGAAAGAAAGAAATACTAGAATTGAAGAATAAGAAAAAGAACCCCATTACAAAGAGTCTCACATCGCAACGGAACAAAAATATAATATTGAAATTAATCTTTATTGAGAGCTTGAAAATATACTTACAATCATCAGAGTACATCAACTTATCGGGACAGTTATAATAATATGTCCTCATATACAACACACAGCTGAATAATATAACCTCATACGTCTGAATTCTTCCTGCCCATCTCTTCACAACATCCTATAACCTAAACCTGCAGACCCGGGCTAATCCGAGCATTACAAACACAGGGTCAGTTTGGTGAACCAGAGTGAGCAAAACCCGCTAAGTTTAAAGGTATCACACAACTTGATTTTAAAGTTAGAAATCCTTTTCGAAAGAAAAGGATAATAGTAAGACCAAATTCATATATAAATATAGACGGTTTTTACCTTACGATAACCCAAAACAGTTTTGAAAATCAACATTTTTTGATATTATAATAGTGTCTAAATAAAAATAAATAGAATCTAGCGGAATGCTTACATCTCACGCTCCATATATATAGTATACAAACAAAACCATGGGCGCTTATTGGAGAATGGATTCCGACTATGACAAGGTATGGAACCACATGCTGATAGTGTATCTCTAGAGGGGAATACATTGGGTTCAACAAGAACGTCTTGCAACTCGGTCCACACATGACCGCCCACTCATTTCGTTGAGTGTAGCGAATGTATATCACCAATGGTTGGGATCAGCAACCGTTTCCCGAAAAGGGACAGCGTCGAAATAGATTAAAGAAGCAAAAGGAATTTCTCTAGATAGGTGATTATACACCCTAATGGGAGCGACCCATATAGCCATGCTGCATGCCCGTTTTTTGTTGTTTCTCGGTTGATGAGGCTTGAGGTTTGAATTTACCTTTAGAACATCAGGCCACCATTTACTTTGAATGCCACATTGTCAGATCCATTGAAAACCACTAATTGATTTCCACAAAAAATACTCAGATTGTTAGGCTAAAGAAGTTTCCCTTCTTTGCCACCAACTTCGTACGTTTGAAGAAATCAACATACGTGATCCTTTTGGAAATACTCTGTCAGACACTCGTCCATAGAAGTTGTCCTGGGATTGGACAAACCGAAGGCACCCTCCTACTGCATCCTAGGAATCACCCTATGGATCAATAGCGAGTAGTCCTTGCAATCCATAGATTTTAACCACGACCGAACTACTATCAAAAGATCTCTGGTTGCAACATCAGAGAAATCTATCAAGTAGCCCTTCCGCTTACGAAGATCCATGGCCTTCAACTGCTCCATCTTCAATCAACATCTTTTACGTATTTGCTGGTTCAGAATGGTTTTCAAATATAAATTCGATCCCGGTCTTTCCGTACCAACAGCGCAATGGGCATGATTTTGATAGTCGGTTATTTAACTATCAAAATAAACAATCGTAAAAATAAAATAAATCCATTGGTTTATTACACAACATAACTTGGCTATTTAAAATAATTTACCAGTTGTAATATCAAAGATAATATATTAGTTTAATATATAAATATTCTCAAATCATTTTATTTAAAATACTTAAAATAAACCCCTTAAAATCTTATCCAATTGCCCGTTACTATCCTTCAAAAAAAAATTCCACCACATTACTTATCCTCTAAAATTACGAGATCAATTCATTTATCATCGTAAGACAATTGTTACAAATTCCCCTTTTTCCATTATAATGGAAATATAATTTCATATTCTCAGCCACTCTTTATTTCTTTTATTTCGGAATCCCATTATGTATATATATCCAAATTCTTTAGATAACGTTACACTAATACTTCCCCAAAATAATTTACATTACCGTCTCTACTCTTACAATTAACATCACTCTTCGATAATCCTGAATCGTTGGGGTATTTTAACACTTCTCAGACCTTGATCAACACGTGCTTATCTTAAGATAAACATGAATTGTAATTCAAAGACCCATCTTCATTTTAATCCCACTTAACTAATGTATAGAAATACGGTTTTATAAAACCTTGTTGCTTTAGAATTCCCCTTTTTAAATATACGGTTATCACTAAATTCCTTGATTTAGTAAGTGAGTAATACACATTAACTTTTCAAACCTTACTCCTTTAAAACTATTTGTCCCATTATTTGGATTTCTATTTCAAATCCTTTTACTAACATTTTACCAAATCGAATTAAAGAAATCTCTTTTTAATTCTTTAAATCATCTCCTTCCGGAAATCACACTTCAATCTCACATTAACGTTAATTCACAATTTAACGCTTTAACTCATCTCCTTATTCACAACTCGTTTACACATCTCTGGTTTAATATATACCCTCTTCCTATCTCGATTCCTTTTACTTAATTCAAATATTTAGTAACATTTATTTTAAGCTTGCCATATTCTCTTAAAATCACTTTATAACTTTATTTTCCAAACTCGGTTTAAATATAAACCCATTCATCAATTTCCTTTGCAACTCAACTATATTTTATTTCTAACTTCAATTTCTTACCTAAGTGAACTTCACTTAAGAAAATAATTCCTTAAATTAAATAACAATTATAATTTACTTCATTATTGACTAGAATTAAATCTCCTTCTTAAAATCTCATTAAGTTGAACACCATTCGCTAAATTATTACATTAGAAAAATCGGCACAATCTAATTTAATACAAAATAAATTTCCGTTAAACAGTTGGCTTGGTTAATCATAAAACATGATTAACCCATTGAACAATTCCAACTCATCTTTCTATTCAAATTAATAAATAACGTTATTAATGCAAATAATCTCACTTACTTCGATTATTACTAAATAAATAATAACCTATTTCTAAATAAATCTCATTTTAATTATTCCTTAAAAACCATAGATCCTGGTTATTAATTGTCACGTTAATTCCCTCCCACTTGCTTATCAATCTTATTAATATACGAATCAGCTTTATAAAATTATTTAGAAATTAAGATGAGGCACGTGCTTCGCACGCGGTCTATTTTGGTACAAAATAGTGGTTCGTGGTTAAAACAAATAATATATATGGTTGATTTATCCCATTTTTATGAATTTCATTTAAAAATATATTTAAAAAAAAATTATACAAAAATAAATTTCATAACTTCATTTCTGATGGTAAATCAAAGCAGTTTGTATTTTGGCCATCTACTATAAATTGCTCATCCAATATCACTCACTGGTTACCAACCAAACAAATGTTGAATTTGGGTTTACTAATCAATAACCAATTCAATAGTTCAATCATATGGGTTCAACAGTTCATATAATGACCATGTGAAAATAAACAATAATTTTGAAGAATCCGGTTAGATTTCCCCAACCTGCCCTTCTTTTCATTAAATATGTTATCCCAAATACAACAGACCATTCCATATGATAATATAAACATGATAAATTAATTTAACTAATCACGATCAATTAACAATGATAATTCAATCATCCAAATTAAATTCAATTCGTTTATTTTATAATAAACGTAACCAACAAGGTAAATTACCTTGTTTGGAAATCATCATTAAAAATGATGACATCGTTTCATTTAAATTAAACAATCATTTAATATAAATAAACGATATAAAAATATTTAACATGCATTCAATTAATCAACAAACAACCAATAATTAGCAGCCATAAAAACAAATGATAAACCCCACTTATAATTATTATAAGTGGGAGATTGAGTAAGTTTAACTCACCTCAATCTGTGTTGTATACACATCTCATTCCAGATAATTCCAACCCTGTCCAATTAAATTTTATTCCATACCGTCTGACTCATAAATACGGTTCCAGTCTATTTAGAATCGGCCAATTCTGATAAAATACAAATACTTGTAAATATTTAGATTTTACTTTATTTTAGTAACTAATTAATTCAAATTAATATAAATTAATGAACTAATTACTTGATTCCATAATATTGCAGCTCGACTTCTTTATTCACCAATTCGTCCGTTCCCGCCTTATTCGTGACTGCCAATTCAGGAATCCTAGCTTAATTATTACACCCCTGTCATGATTTAAAATATCACATGACTATTAGTAATTTAATATATAATTCAATTAACTTTTAATTTTAGATAATTTGAACTAATTATTTGTTAATAACCTTACCAGGCCATGTATTTCGTTCCCTGAAATTTGGATTCCTCGTATTGCAAGCCCAAAGATCTTAAAGCCCATTCCTACCCGTTACAAGCCAACCCAGTCCACGTGAAACCCTTTCCCCCATACTAAATAACAGAGCCGCCTTCAATTTCTTTTATACCACCTGCTCCATTTTTCTCTCGTCCAAAATCAAAAACACCCCTCTGCCGAAATAAATCATATCGCCTCCCTCACTACTACGTTGACTGGAGCTCCACCAGACACCCCTAAATCAGGCGCCTAGGTCAACTCCTTCTCCAGCTTAAACGGCATCGTCCCTGGCCCTTCCATCAGCCCGCCGTTCGTCCTCAAAGACCACGCCTTTTAGGCGAGATCTGGTCCTCGTCGCCAATTCGATTTCGCCAAACCAGGTTTGCACATCAATCTCATCTTTCTATTTATTTTTTTGTTAAATCCCTTGTGAATTAGTGTATAAGTCGAGTGTTCCATGGGGTAGAAAAATAGAATGGGTTTATTGCCCTTACCCTGCTATTTTGCATGACTGTTTGGTTACGGTTTGGTCACACTAAAACATTGCGAAGTGAATCATTTTGTTTGGGGAAACATGGGTACTACAGTGGTATTTATAGTTGAACGGGGATTAAAGATAAGGATGAAGTCTGGTTAGTAGGGTTTTCAGCTATGTATTTTCTCTTCAATAATAGCTGTGTAACAGTCCACTAATTTGAGAAGATTGAAAGGGGGAAATGGACGTACTGGTTGATGGCCTGAGTGTCTTCAGGCTTGAGTTGTCTCCTTCACTAGGGTGTGGGTTACTGGAAAGGATAGTCTAGGCATGAGTTGTCTACTGCAAATGTTGTCTTTCATCAACAAAAGTGATGTGGAAAATCTGCCGAAGTACATATTTTTTTTTCCTTTTTTACTGTATTTGATTTGATCCAATGCTTTGTAATGTCGGCATGAAAATTTGTTGATTTGTTGGCAAAAGACTTTGTACCTGAACACATGGGCATGACAAAGCTATTTTATCCTATATTTTTTCTTTGTATTTGATTTGATCTTCATGTTAGTAGAATGGTTGTAGATTTGTACCTAAACAATTTTGAAATAAATTGTTGATGAATAGTTTTTATTGTTATTGTTCTCTTATTGTATTTATATTCACATTGTATTGTTTTGTTTGCATTCAGACCATTTTATAAGTTCTGTTGTATTTGATTTGTTGTTGAATAGACTGGATTGAGAATTTATATTTGCTGTGTATGTTACACCGTTTTGCTATTATACAGTAAAGTCTGTAATTATATAAATAGTTTATAAAATACTATCGATAAATAAATAAATCCCAAAATTATTAAATTCAAAATAAATAAATTATTATCGTTAGATATATCCAACTGGAATAGTGTATCATTTCAAATTTAATCAATATCGAACTATAATTCAGTATCAAAATTTTCAAGTTAACTGAAATCCAAGATATATAGAAAACGTTATTAAATTTATAAAATAACGTTATCGTTTATTAACGATTTCCATAGCGACTATTTAAAAATTTAAATTGGACATAACTAACAATCTATAAATTGAAATTCTAATTTTTCTCTTTTATTAGAAAATTATACTCAAATAGATTCAAACGTTTCTCGTTTTAAGAAATTCCGACTTATATCGGATCCTATATATTCCATTGAAGTTCAAAACAGAATATTACGAACTACCGTGCCATGTCGAGCTCGTTTATAATTATATATAAATTATAACGTTTAAACTTCGTTTTTATAGCGAATTAAATATTAAAAATCCATAAATATTCCAATAAAAATATGTAAACAAAATTAAATATTCAAATTAAAATGGATGAAAATCTGGGTCGTTACAGCCTGCTATAAAATAAAAAGGGAAGGTGGGAGAGTAGAGAACAGAAATTGGCATGATAATCAAAACAAATATATGATGATAGAAATAGGCACACTAACAGAATAGGCATATGGTGACATGATTAGGCATAATAACAGAATAGGCATATCAGGAATGGGCATATGAGAACTAAACAGTAGATCAGGTGTACAAGTAGTGGCAAATCTATTTAGTTATGATTCAAGTTATTAAAAGGCACAGGTTTAGATCCAAACTTATAAACATGTTAAGATTACTATTAAATGTTTATATCTAAAAATAACATGAACTCACCGTGACTGGATCTAAAGAACTGAGAATTGACTGTTGATGTTGTAGCAGAGATTCATGTATGCTTATAAATTGTTGTTGCAGAAGAATAGGCTAGTTCAATATGAGTTGGGGCAGCACCTCATTGTCTCCATTTTTTTACTGAATAAAAAATAGAAATGATGTCCTTTTTATAGCCTACGATCAACAAATCTGGTCAAGAAACGAGTCCACGTTCATTGAAATGGATCTGCCCCAGATCAGGGTAGGGTCGATCCAGGGGTCGACACCTACGTGTAGGGGTCGACACCCATAGGGCATGGGGTCGACCCCTAACGGGTCAATTTCCCTCCTTTTTTCGCTCTCTAATTTTGATTTTCTAGATTTATTTGTTTATATCTATTATGCTTATATGTATACAAACTTCAAACATTAATATCTTTTTTGTACGATGTCTTTTGCGCAGACTCGGAGTCTATCTTAAGCAAAATTCCTTGACAAATGCAATAGCGCAGTCCGTTTTACTTTATTCCCAATATTTAATTAAGTGTTCTATAATTTATCATTATGGTGTTCTTTAAAATTACGGGGTGTTACATTCTCCCCTACTGAAAGGATTTCGTCCCCGAAATCTCTAAGTTAAGAAGATGTATATCCTAACATCCATCATCCATCTACTCATCCAACAATCACAGGCATCCATTGTCCTTAAAATATTTCTAATGCTTATATGAACACACGCAAAGGAAAATGCTTATATGAACATATGCAAAGGTGTGTGCATATGTCCCTATACTAATGCGAAAAATCAGGCAGTCTACTAATTCGGTTGACCTCCTTAATCCAATGTATGTTAACTGCCGTGAATCCAACATTTATGCAAATAATCCTAATATATCATGTAAATGCTATATGCGTGCACAATCATCCATCAAAATGCAACATCTAGATGATACACTCATTTCCCATAAAAGAAGAAAATTTCACATGCACTCGTATGCAGTATGAGAGTGATTGAGCCGATCTAGTGCCTAGTGTGTGTGTACACGCATCCACGAGCAACCACCAGCATACACTTGCATCCATCAAACATAACATATCTCAAACACATGTTTACATCCAATGGATTCCTACCTAAAGGTCGAAGATTTGATCGATAGGATATACTTAATGATAGAAACATGTACGAATAAAAGATCTGGAAAAAGAAGTTAAGAACATACCATTGAAAAGAAAAGGGTACGAAGCTCGAATCTTGTCTTTAGTCTCCCAAGTTGCATTCTCGGGGTCTTCTCCCCATAAAAGTTTGATCAACTTGACCTCTCGGTTGCGTAGCTTCTTAACCTCTGATCCAAGAATACGGGTAGGAACTTGTCTAACTGTCACCTCCTATTCCACCTCTACTTCCTTAACCATACTCAGCTCAACTTCTTCTGCGGTATCATGCAAGCACTTCCGTAAATGAGAAACGTGGAAAACATCATGCACACCAGTCAGTTTCTCTGGTAACTTCACTCTATAAGCCATTTGACCAATCCTTTCTGTTATGGGAAATGTCCTACAAATCTAGGTGCCAATTTCCCTACAGATCCAAAGCGAACCACATTCCTCAAAGGTGATACCTTGATGAAAACCATATCTCCCACTTCAAACTCAATATCGGTCCTTCTCATATCTGCATAGGACTTGTGCCTGTCCTGAGCTGCTTCATGCGTCTGCGAATAATATCAATCTTCTCAAAAGTTTCCCTAATCATCTCAGGTCCAAGTAGAACCCTATATGTAGACCCCCACCAATAATTCGGTGATCTACAGAGTCGTCCATATAGTGCCTCGAAGGATGCCATGCCAATACTAGCCTGATAATTGTTGTTGTAGGAGAACTCTACCAAAGGAAGATGCTCTTCCCAAGTCCCTCTGAAGTCTAAGATACACAGTCTTAAAAGATCCTCAAGAACTCTATTCACCCTTTCCGTCTATCCATCGGTCTGAGGGTGATAATCGGTGGTCAAACATAACTGTGTACATACTACCTCTTGCAAGCTTCTCCAAAACTCACTGGTGAATATGGGGTCACGATCACTCACAATACTGGAAGGTACTCCATATAAACGGACTATCTCATGAAGATAAACTACTACCAGCCATGCTGCCATCGTCTTACTCTTAACGGGAATGAAATGAGCGCTCTTGGTAAGCCGATCAGCTACGATCCAAAAACTGCTGTTGCCTTTCTTTGATCTAGGTAAACAATCAATGAAATCCAAAGAGACGCTCTCCCACTTCCATTGTGGAACCTCCAAAGGATGATGTAAACCACCGAGCTTCCTTAGCTCAACCTTGACTTGTTGGAAAATCAAACATCAAGAAACAAACTCCACTGCATCTTTGTTCATCCCAGTCCAAAAGAAAACCCTCTTCATATCTCTATACATCGATCACTGCCGGGATGAATAGTCATCCTAGAACGATGGGATTCCTCAAGGACTGTCTTCAACAGATTCCCAACTTGGTGAATCTGAAGTCTTCTATCTCGTCACAACCACCCTTTATCATCCGTGAAATATCTACTGAGTTGAATGGAAGTCTCCCCTCTACTGAGCATGTCCAAGATGTCGGCTATCTATGCGTCCTCCAGCTGCGAAGTTCCTATCTGATCCAAAAGAGTATGTCACACCTCTAATGATGCCAATAAACTAGGTGTGAACTCGGTAGAGGGTCTAAAATCAAAAGTCGATATATACTCCAAGCTCTGCCTCTCTATGAATAGAGGACTGAAGATATATTATCCTCTGCCTACTCAGTGCATTCGCCACCACATTACCCTTGTCATGGGTATAAGCAATCTCAAAGTCATAGGACGCTAGGAACTCCATCCATCTATGCTGCCTCAAATTGAGATCCTTCTGCGAGAACAAGTACTTGAGAGATTTATGATCGGTGTACAACTCGAACTTCTCTCCAAATGGATAGTGACACCAAGTCTTAAGCGCGAATACTATGGCAGCCAAAGTCATGGGTAGGGTAGTTCTTCTCATGAACCCTTAACTGTCAACCTCCATAACAAACTACCCTCCCCTCTTGCATTAGAGTCGCACCAAACCCTGTACCGCATGCATTAGTGTATACAGCGAACACTTTGTTCCCATCAGGCAAAGTCAAGACTAAGGTTGTTTTCAGTGCCCTCTTCAATTGCTTAAAAGCAACCTCACAGTCTACATCCCAAGAAATTATTAGATTCTTCTTTGTCAGTCTGGCGAGTGGGGCTGATATCTTTGTGAAGTCCTTAATGAACTTCCTATAATAGCCCGCTAATCCAAGAAAACTCCTTACCTCCATTGCATTTTTTGGAATTTGCCAATCTTGAACATACTTTCGCGGGATCTACCACTATCCCATCCTTTGAGACCACATGCCCTAGAAATCTCACTTCCTTTCTCCAAAAATGACATTTGGAGAATTTCGCCTTCAGTTGGTGCGCACGGAGAGTTTTCAAAGGCTCCCTTAAATGTAGGGAATGCTCTTCCTCGCACTTCGAGAAAATCTAGATGTCATCAGCAAAGACCACAACGAACTTTTTAGAAACTCCTGAAACACCCTACTCATCAGATCCACAAAATCGGCGGGTGCATTCGTCAAACCAAAGGCAAGACAAGCCACTCGAAGAAACCATATGCAGTTCTAAAAGCAGTTTTGTCTATACAGTCCTCGGCCACCCTCAACTGATGAAACCCCGTGGCTAATTCTAACTGGAAGAAAATAGATGCACCAACAAGCTGGTCAAACAGATCATCTACCCTCGGAAGTGGGTGCCTATTCTTCTTGGTAAGCTTGTTCAACTCCCTATAATCCACGCATAAGCGAAGCGAACCATCTGCCTTAATGGCGAATACTACTGGAGCACCCCATTCAGATATGCTTCACCTAATAAACTCTTTCTCAAGTAGCTCCCCTACTTGATTGCTAAGATCCGTCCATTCTCAAGCGAACCTCCTCTTTTCTCGGGCTTTGTCGTTCTTTCCTCCCATCTTTTGTTGTTGCTGCTGTTGTTATTCTTTCTTGGGCCACACTTTCTTATTTTATGTTTCATCAATCTTAGCCTCTTTCTTTTCACCTTTATCTTCTTCGTGCATCATTGCCATATCAATGAGTTTCTCAAAAGTTTCTTCCATAGGAATATGAGACATAGCCAACCCATGGAGGGGGTTCATTCAATCCTCTAACAAACCTCAATGCTTTCTTGTGCGGGGTATTCACTAGCTCCAAACCAAACCTTGCCAATTGATTAAACTAATTAACATACTCTTTGACAGACATGCTTCCTTGGTTAAGTGCCAAAACCTTTTCATTTGCATACTTTGCTCAGCTTGAGAAAGAAACTTCAACTCGAATCTTTATCAGAAATCATCCCAAGTCTTAACTGAACGCCCTGCTTGTGTCACTTCCCACCAGAACGAAGCCTCGTCTTTCAGTTTCCAAATGGCTAACTGAATCTTCCTGCGGTCGTCAACCTCAAAAATCCCAAACAAATCCTCTGCCTCTTTAAGCCAATTCCTTGCTTCTACAAAAGTCTCAGTTCCTCAGAATGACTTCCTCCCATTGCACAGAATGTTAGGGATTACATAATGGATCGTTAAGGCATAACAAACACTAGAGTGGGGTGAATAGTGTTTTTGAGAATTTAAACAAAATCTAAAACTTATGTGAACTACTATATGAATCAAACACCACATAGACAATCACAGAGTCAAACACAAATACAAACATAAACAAAATTAAAGTGCAGAAATGGAAAGAACACACCGGATTTTATACTGGCTCAGATTGATCCTACATCCAGTCCCATGAAACGCTGTATTGCATAGAGTTTTATTACTATATCAATAGTCAATTACAACCCTCCTTGATTTCATGGCTACAAGGGATACCACCGATTACCCATCCTTGATTTCACGGCTACAAGGGATACCACAGATTACCCGTCCTTGATTTCACGGCTACAAGGGATACCATCGATTACCCATCCTTGATTTCACACCTACAAGGGTTACCACTGATTACTTACACAACCCAAACAACTACAAATAGCCCTATAACTTTACAATAGCACTTGATTCAGAGAGTATTGGGTAAAGAGTGAGAAGAGAAGAAGTTTAATGAAAATAGAATTGAATTCGGTAGAGTATAAGTGTAGAAATCAAAAAAATGAGAAAGAATAATGGTGTAATGAAAGGGAATAAAGATGGAGATGAAGTATGATAAAAAAAATTCGAAATCCACCCCTATTTATAAGATTTGAAAGGTTGCAATATTTCTGAACCGTCAAAAATAGTGAAAAGACACTTCCTTTTAATTTTGAAAAAATGATAGTTATATGTCGACATGTATATATATGTATGTCGACATATCAATGTATAAAATTGAAATTTGAATATTTTTCATGTGTTTATATATATATATATAGTTATGGAAATTCTCGAATTAAAACATAGTGTTATAAATGAATATTATAAAGTATAAAATCATATGAAAACATAAATATAAATTATATAAATATATTTGTAAAATTATAGAGTTAAAACTATATAAATATAAAGTATATAAAGTATAAATATATAAAACTTTTAAAGTATAACTTTATAAAACTTAAGTTTAAAATCAAAATAAATAAAAAGTAAAATAGAGAAGATAGAGAGAAAAGATAGAATTTGAAAATATAATTTGATATCAGAAATTGAAAAACAGAATTTGAATTTAAACTTGAATTTGAACCTAGAGTGCTATTCAGAGTCTTATATAATCTAGACTCTGTTACTATATTTGTCTTGAACTCTTGAATTCTTGAAATCTTGAATACTCATAAGTCTTGAATCATCTATGAATTTTGAATCTCTAATATCTTTAAACTGTCCAATCTTCAGTAATAATTCCTGTATATAAATCCTGTATATATATATATATATATTCTAGACAAAAGTGTTGGTATATATTTTGTAATCAATTAATATTGAAATAAGGCAGTTGTCATCAAAACTCCATTCTCCAACAATCTCCCCCTTTTTGATGACAACAACCCTAGTTTATAAAATATCATACCTGTATATACCTGTTGATGATGATCCTTTAAATACTCCCCTTGTTTATATGAATCCTATATACTATGTCTATATTTTATAATTTCTCCACCTTTCGCATTATCAAAAAGAAATTCTAAAACTACTTCCCTTAAATTCTATCTAAATAATTCCTATACTAAAGTAAAATACTCCCCCAAAATTTATGCCTATACAATATCCTAATTATGTATATAACTTTCCTAAAATCTATAACTCTCCCTTAATTTATAATTCTCTATAAATTTATATAACTCCCCCTAAATCTATGACTACACTATCTAACAAACTAAATATAAGGATAATAAACTAAGCAAACCAATCAATTCAAACAAGCAAATCAATCAAAACAAGCAATTCAAACAAACATGCTATTTAAACAAACAGTTCTAAACAATTAAATCAACCAAAGCATTCTTGAACCTTTAACTAATCCTCTAAAACTTCCCCTTAATCTAATACAATACTAAACCTATCATATACTCTAATTCCCTTAAAACTATCATAAGACTTTAATCTGGACTAAGAAATCACTCTAATATGATATCCTTAAAATTATGATATAAGCAAACCAGTTTAATCCAAATAATCAATCAATTCAAACATAAAACCAAACATTTCTTGTACTTATATTTATCCTAAAACTTATAAAGTTCCTATCAACCACTAATGAAATTTATCTATGTCAAGTAAGTTAATTAAGTTATTCAAGTCAAACAAATCAAACAAGTCAATCAATTTAATCAAGCCAAATAACTCAATCAAATTAATCAAGACAAAGTAAATATGTTATGTATACTTGTTATGTGTGGAGTTAAAGTTAACATGTAATGCAGTGTGTTGGTAATAATGCAGTATGACATATGCAAAACTATATGAAGTGACATATTGAATGAAATGCAGTTTGTGATGTAAATGATTTTAATTTGGGATGCACTGTAATGATGTATGATATGAAATAAGATGTGTTATGATATAATATATAGAATGATTTCATGGTGATATGTATTCCTATAAAAGATACATAAAGTAATATCTAACTATTATGCATATAATAAATTATTTGAATCAAACAAGGATAATGTTAATTTCTAGACTTAGGTTAATTATACTAATGAAAGTGATCAAAATAATAATAAAGACAAGAGTTTAATTAAAAAATATTAATGATAAATTATTCAAAATAATTATGGAGTTAAATAATATTAGCAGGTTAAATATAGTAAGAATTGATGATCTTTTTTTTGGGAAAGCCATTTGGTTTTTTAGGTGGTTGTAAACACCTTTTATTATAACTAATAATAAAAAAACAGAACAGTATAGGTGATTGCTAGTTGACAATCAGCTACATCGGTTTTTAAGGTGGACCGTCCACCACATACGGAGTTTATAGTGTTCCGTCCATTATGTCTAAACAGGCTTACAACACCGGAGCTAGCAAAGGAACTAAACTACAATAACAATGATAAAACAGAAGCTTGACTTATATATCAAGATTACTATGCGCTAACGAGGAATTACTCCCCATTAGCATCTCCTGGTGGATACCCCTTTACAACCTCAGCAAAATGCCAGGCTAATCCAACAACGAATTGTGGTGATTGCTCTGAGTAAAAGCAACATCTGTCCCATGTTGTATCATTAAGCTATTTCACATTATTAATACCGTCTTGGCCTTAGCCAGAATGAGACCAGCATCATCAACTTGATAGAATATCTTTCTTGTTTCTCTTTTTCCATCGACATTTAAATAATACTTTTGCAGTTTGAGATTATATTTCATTTGGGTGTTGTTATGAATCATAATGCCTTCCTCGGTATTCCATGTAAAGGATTCACCACCTAGAAACTCATCTTCTTGAAGAGAGTCGAGGCTAGCTTCAACAAAAGACGCGGTATTACCATCTTGCTTATCGTCATTTTGAATAGAGTTTTGATTAGCATCAGCAGGTGGCACAGGAAATACAGGGATTAAAGGCGGGAGGGGAGGGGGGAGTGGGAGGCTTAGGAACCCAATGAAGCAGAGGCTTACAAAGAGGAATCTTAGAAGAAGACACAGAAACAGTCGTACAAGCGTCAGAAGTGTGACCAAACGAATGACATTTGATATATATATATCTGGGCTCCAGCTATAACTAACATCTGCATCAACGTCAAAACCTTCCACAAGAGTCACATGCAATTTTCTGGGCAAATGCTGCAAAGGAGTAATTTCTATCAGCGCTCTAGCGTAGTTAAGACTCTTCCTAGCAACTATATTCGAGTCAAAACATATGAGCTTGCCAATCAGACTAGCTAACCAATCCGGACCAATCAATGGCCAAAGAACCGAAGGCACGTTGGTGAACATTTCCCAAAAAGGGATGGAAAGGACTTGTTCCTTGCTTTACCAATAGTGACACTCCAAGGAGTTATGATGAAAGCTTGTCCATCAATGATAAGGGGATATTTTTCAAGAATACTCAGTTTATCGCTGGAATTACTGAACTTAAAGTAGAACAGGGAATCAAAGTATTGGACATTTAGCCTACCTCTGAGTCTCCAAAACTTATTGCATTGTTCTCGTACCGGGAGATATGAAGGTGCAGTACCAAGGAAGAAACCCAGGGGATGGTCTGACCAGTATTCTTTACCCACACACTGAACTTCAATCAACAACAAAACTCGACCATTAGCAACTTTAGTATGAAAATTCATCTACGGAGTATAATCACCCGCAACGTTTAGGAGCTTCTCAAATAAGGATGTCCAATGCGGAGTACAGGTAGGTTCATAGAACCAACTGGGATGTTGCCGGAAGGATTACTGTCCAATGAGGTAATTTGGCGAACAGTTGGAAAGCACTTCTCCTTACTAGCAAATTTGGCAATTTCACCAGCGTTTTCCTCCAAATCAGACTCGTTTCCATTCAAACCATCCATACCAGATATATCAGTATTCAAATTAACACCAAAATCGACCATTGATATAGTTTGGTCACCCTACAGGGAATCGCGAGCAGCATCTATTAAGGGAGATAGTGGCGTTTGCAAGATGTTAGCTATTACATGAGAGAGTGTATGAGCATCTCTAGAGTGTTCTGAAGCTACGCTGAAGACAGCCTCAAGCCCTGCGTCGGAATTAGCTACCTTCGCACCAAACTCAGATCTGGAAAAGGCAGGAGTTGAATTGAAGATACGACCTGACCTGGTGCGAGAGAAGGGGCTCAGAGGCTCAAAAGGCGGGGATGAGGTGCGGCAGCGTGTCATGGAGGTGGGCAGCGGTAGGAGAAGGAAGGATTTTACGCTAGATGGACACTTGAGGCGACAACCATTATGTAAAGGTTAAATTACTTTGATATTAACGGGAATATGTTACACTAACATACTGTTTGAAGATCTTTTTAGAGAGAATATAAAATTATATAAAGTAGACAATAAACTTATATTCATAATAGTATATAAAAACTGATTTTGAATTTAAACTTTAGGAATCTAAACATATTTATTTGCTAGAGAACAATTTATATGTAAATTTTTTAAAAGAAATCTATAGTTATAACAAAATTATTTTAATAAAAGCTGATAATATAAAGTAATATATAAAGCTATAATTTCTTATATTTAGACTGTATTTTTAAGACATAAAAATCATATATATATATATATATATATTATTTTTATTCCAAAATATTAGGTTAAATATTCAAGCTTTTTAAAAATCTTGATAAAAAATCAAAATAAGTATTAAGTTACAAATAATATTTGTGAAATTATATGACAATATATATGTTTAAACTATATATGAAAGATAAGTAAAATTATATTTTATAACAATAAAAAATTTATTTTAACTCTTATATCATACTAACATGTCTATATAATTTTATAAATTTATATACTTGTAACATATTTATATATTTTGAAATAAGATATAAGAAAATAAGTAGAAAGATAAAGTTAATAACTAGAATTTAAACTAACATTTTCTAATTGAAAAGATGGAGATAAGTTTGAAAGTTTAAATTCTTGAAATTAAAATTTTAAATTTCATTATGTTGACATGACCATTTTTGTATGTCGACATACATGTAGAAAATCAAAAGATATATAGTTTTTACTTCTTGGTTTTATATTATCGATTTATATTTCAGGTTTAACTATTTCCTGAAATAATATTAATCCTAACAAACATCCAAAATTTATTTTATTATTTTATTGATATTTTGAATTTCAAAATTAAACTTTCAAATTTGAATTTTAAATTTCAAATTTGAGTTTTAAAGTTCTAAATTTCAAATTCAAAGCATTCATTCAACCAAAAATTTAATTAAAGCGTACCTATTTTTGCAATCCTTCTTTTTGTTGTTCTTCCATTGTCATCAATCACGCATTCACAACTTCTAGAGTTTGATGATGAAATCTACTTTATTGCGACGGGCTCATTTTTCTGGTCAGGATAGTATATTTGTTTGCTGAATTTGAACACCGTATGAGAAAGATATCGAAGATTTAGTTGTTCAACCAACTTGGTGCCAAAATTTGAATTTTGAATTTTGAATGAATGGACACTTAAACTACTATATAAAGGCCCAAAAGTCATGACCCCCCACAATCTCTTCTTCTTCTTCTCGTTTTTCACTTACAATCAAACTTTCAAGAGGCATAACTTCTTTGTTTCTTAACGGAATTGGTTGAAATCAATGGTGAATAGAAGAGAAATTCAAGGATTACGATCTTATGGTTTGGGGATGAATTTGGATGACATGGGGGTGCAGCAAGTCGAATCAGTAAGAGATATGCATGGAATCCCATAACGGTTTTACAATTTTGCATAACCAACTTCAAATAGTCACATCTCACTCAATTTTGATCAGAATTTGACGATCTACCCATCAAATTGACTGCAAGAACGAGAATAACAGTATGGAAAAGAATTTGAGATAAAATAGTCTAACCTGTGGATGCAATTTGAAGATAACCATCGACAGTTTTGGTTTCCTTCTCTCTTTATTCACCAAAACTTCATTTGATCATTACTTGATCATTTTTTTATGGATTGACATGAAACTATGGGAATTACGAAGAAAAGAGAAGTACAATACTGAATCTACTTGTAGATGAGAATCAAAAGTTTCTACTTATCTGGTACCCATTTCTTCGTTAATTTACATTGTATATTTCCATTTCTTCCTCTTGATGTCTTTTCACGATCCTTCATTACTGTTCTTCAATTGTCCTTCAAAATTTGAATTCTCAACACCCATGTAAACCAATTCGGAATTTGAATTTCCAATAGCCACCTTTTCAAAATTTGAATTCTGAAATAACCCGTAACCTCCCCGGTAAGGAAAGAGCGGATACTTTGAGGACAAGACAAATCTGAACGCAAACAGAAGAACATTTCATTGTTAATTACAACAATTCCATCAGAATACAAGAATATACAGAGTACGAATAAATATTACACATCATAAATTATTAGAGATTTAAATACATTACTGCAGCGGAAAAACAATACAAAATCACAACTGAAAGGAATACGCGGATATAGAGCTTTCCGAGTATAATTCTTGTTGTAAATCAGGATCCTGTGAATATAAATCTGCAAAACCAAAACTACTAGATGCCCGTGCCAAAATAAAGGCACCCAGAGTTTAGGTTAAAACAATAAACTCCAGGTCAGTCATGTGACTGGTGTGAGAACTAAAACAGTTATTAATCTTTATTTTAAAGTTACGTAAATTAAGGGACCACGCCGTATAACACGGAACGGGTTTCCTCCCAAGAATACCAGTGCATAAAACAACAGCGCAAAGCTAAATAAATAACAATGAAGATATTATAAGACCCAGGTCCCATCACATAATGAAACGCAAGCCGGATGATAGGGTTTTCACCTTATAATAACCAAGAATGCTTGGTACGTGAAATTTCATGTTTTATTATTACTATAAGTGTATAGTGTCAAAACAAATTCAATCATAAGTATCAATCATAGACGGCATAAGTGCCCCATACCACTATGTCGCCATATATAGGTTTACAATCAAAACCGCAAAGTCACGTATTGGAAGTTGAATTTCCATCTGCGAACCGAGGCTAGGGATCGTCCTCACCGAATTCGAGACTGTCTAGCCCGAGTCTCAGGCAAGCGCGCAGGCAAGCCTTTGATCATCAGGGCCGGTCCACCGATGTGGATTATTATGCCTGAACACTACGTTTCCCCGCCCTTTGGGCGTAATTGAGCCAAATGACTCCATCGGCTCCACATAGTCACCGATATATCCGAGGCGTCTCGCAACAGCAACAATCACACAGGTGAAAATAATATAAATGTCAGGGCTGATAGATCATTGACACCACCCTAGCTAGAAAGAAACGCATGCCCTCCCTGATGTCCTCTACCGTTTCTAGTTCGCAACCGGGGTGTGAGGCTCGCGATTCAATGCTACACAAAGCTATGCCACACAGGCGGTGCTTTGATCATCAACCACAAGACTTTGCTTTTCAACAGAAGCCTTGATCAATTGCCACTTAGGCATGCCACACAGGCAATTCACACCATGCGACTGATATCTATCGATATACAACCTCTGATCCCGTACGTCTCAGAGAAGGGTGAAGTAAGGGAATGAATTCCCCTTTACCAGGCAGATGCATATTTAATAGAGATCAATCAACATAGAGAAAAATCCAATGTCAGACACACAGTCCATACAAGTTCGTTCTGGGTCTGAACGAAACCGGAGGAACCTTGTACCTCGCATATCCATCGATCTCCAAGTACGTCTGGACGATCACCAACTGATTCCCTCCTATTGGGTGTACAGCCCAATCAAGATCATCAGTAATCACCCAAATGATGTGAAGACCTCTAGTCTTCGACAACCGTCTTCATCCTCGACACATCGTTGAATCAGTTATTCAGAATGGGATAAACCCGGTCTTTCTGAATAACTCGCGTATATAATAAACCAGTGTTACACAAACACAACATACGCCTCATTCCAATTCAGAATATTCTTTTGTTCAAATATTCTTATACTTTGGGAAAGGTTCCCATTAATTTTATCAAAGATAAATTCTTTAAATTTTTTCTTTAATCTTCCTTTGAATATCAATTCAAACCAAATTATGGTTTATCCAAACTAGTCGGGATTAACGAACCTTACCGAAGTAATCATTTGTTTTATTTCCCAATCCCAACCTATTCATCCCATGAAGTAAAACTGGTAATACTTCATATCTAACACCACGGTGTTATCGGTATATTCAATTACCATTTCACGTTCAAATCTAATTAAAGATTTAACTATCGCCTGGAGCAAAACTGGTGATACTCCATTCTCGATTATTTCAATCTAATTAAAGATTCATTAAAACTCCACTTGGTTTTAATCTTCCCAATAATCACTATAAATGATTAATTAACTTGGGATATCATATCCTGTCATTAACTGCGTTAAAGAACTAATGTCATTTAAAACATGGCTCACTATAAACCCAAAATCACGTTCATTAATTATCGGGTTAAAGAACAAGTGTTATTTAAAACACCATTCACGATAAAGCCAAAAATCAATTTCAATTCAATTCCAATTAAATACCATTTGATTGGTATACTTCATTAACTCTTAATAAAAAGATTTAATCTTTTTCTCAACTGGGTTTAAGAACAGTGTTAATGAAGACACCATTCATGATAAACCCAAATCCCATTTGATATTAAATACAAGGCTCTGAATAGAAAATATATCGGCTTATATTCATTATCAAATTCTACGACCAACAAATATTGGAAATTCTGGTTACTTTTAAAACCCTTTCAAATCCACTTTATTTATTTTAAAAATAAATGGATTCTAATTCAAAACTAGTTCCTTTCGATAAAAAACTATTTTTATCTTTTCAAATATGGATATTTTCATCCCAATTCTTTCCAAATCATTTATTATGATTTTACACTAATTCTTGATATTTTTAATAATTTTATCAAGGCCCGTACAGTCGATTTCCATTAATGACCATCGAACTGCACTTACAACGACCTTTTCCAAATTTGATTTGGACATAATTCCAAATCCCACCATTAGATTTCAAATCTCTAATATTCATTAGAAAGCTCTTTTTGATACGAACCCAAGGGTTCCGATTTTAGGAGAATCCGATGGTCGGATATCCCGTTATATCCATTCGATGTCAATTGTCGAAATTCACAAACTGCCGCGGCGCGGCGCGTTCTATTCAGGCCATTCTATATATAATATATATATTATATATATTTCATCGATTTCCTTTTAAAACGTATTTTATAAATCGTTTTAAATTCGTTTCAAAACGATTTCAACTTCATATTCAATTTCTAATCGAAATTGAATATTCCATATCATCAATATACAAATGATAATATTTTCAAAATGTTTTATTTTGAAATCATTTCCTTTTCTATAATCATTATAAAACCAAATATAATCAATATAAATATCGTTCGCGTCAAAATGGTGCATATCTAACCAACACGGCTTTATATATTTCAATAACTTCGTTATTCTATTCAACACATGAATATTTTCTTCAACACATGAATATATATTTTATTCAACAAACGAATGTTTATTAATTCTTACTTACAATAAAAATGTGAATTTTATTGTATAAATATTTCGTTCAACACATGAATATTCTCAACACATGAGTTTTCTTTAATTCGACACATGAATATATATTTTTATTCAACATATGAATATTTATTTTATTCAACACACGAATTTTCTTTTATAATATTCCTCATTTTCCAAATTGGAATGAGACCTAATCAATTACCATATAACGTTAATAATATGGATTCCCTACAACACATGTATATAATAGCAACGACAAATCATCAACCATCATCCAGAGTGCACCACACAACTGCATAAGCATTAAATATAAATAATTAACGCTTACACGGTCTGTCAACCCATCGATTGACATACAACTAAACAATCGGGATTAGTGTACGTTAAATATCATCCCAATACCCGTGTGGGGTTTCAAATCGACAAACACAGATTTTTATTTGTGCTGTTGGGCGATGTGTAAAATTTATTGTCCCAATCAAAATTAGTCAAATGGGTGTATATAAACAAATCGTCCGATTCGTTTATAAATATTTATTTTATATACACATTAAAAATTATATTTTTCACTATAAAATATTTTATTCCATTCCACATCACACAATCAACTTTCAAAACACATCAATCAAACAAACAAGCCATTCATGGTCTGTGGATGACGGGTGTCGGGTGCTGTTAAGCACCGTCTACATCCTAGCATATATTTCAAACTAGAAATAAAATAAAATAAAAGTGAGGAGTTCTCACCTTGAAGCTAAACCAAACGCCGCGATTCTTCTTATGTAGAAATTCTTTGTCGTGTTTTATCCATCGCATATATTATCTGAAAATCATATTTTTATCAAATTAAAAGTTGTTTCCTAACATGACTATTTTTAGAATAGTATAGGTAAGATAAGAATTATATTTTTAACTTTCTAAAAATATTTACATAGCTTATACTAGTTAAAAATCATATTTTTAACTTATAAAACTATTTTCTTTAATATAATAAAAACAAAAAAACATATTTTCCGAATCAAAGAAATCCTAATTTTATTTCAAAGAAAATCATATTTCTATATCACTAAAAATTATAAATTCATACAATGAAAAATCATATTTTAGTCAAGGAAAAATCGTATTTTATTCAAAGAAAGATCATATTTTTATATTCATACCTTTTATATAAAAATCACATTTTTAATTAAAAATCATTTGTGAAAAGATCAAATTTTTATTAATTCACTTTCATGTTAAAAATCAAACCTTTTGTAAATAAAAAAAACTCCTTTTTATATACACAAAAAAATCACATTGGTATTAACGTGACATACGATTAAAAATAACCTTTTCCTAATCAAAACATATGTATAAATTTCAGATCTAAAAGGAATGTAAATAAATTAGTAAGAACTCACTATTTTTCGTTTCTGGGGGGTGTGAGGTTCGCAGCGGCGCCAGGAGGAGGTGGGCCTGTGGTGGAGCGGCGGTCGGATCTCGTGTGGAATTGGGGGCTCCGCGACTGTTTTTGAGGAGGGTTCGGGCTAGGGTTTCACGGAAGGAGGGGGGAGAGGAGTAGAGGTAGTGGAGGGGGGAGCAGATGGACGCGGTGGAGCGCTCGCCTGAACGGCGGTGGAGGAGGAATCACGACGAGCGATTTTGATTTTAGGAGGGGCGCGGTTTCTTTGTCTGAATTGGGGGGGTGACTTTGTGTGTGAGGGAGTTAGGTTTAGAAATATATATTTATTTTATTAATTTTATAATCCATAAAGTTACTTTTTATTTCGACCTCGAAATCAAGCCTACCGACTGTCGGCCATAGCTAATTACCCCCATTCCGAACACAATGGGATATGTATCGTAAGCTAATTCGGCTGTTTCGAGCAGTTTTCGATAAAATCAAAATATAAATCTATATATTGAATTTGAACACACATTTCAATTTACCGGGGCCACATACGGACTCTAAAAATTCCAGAAAAATTATTTCTAGCTTCATATTGACAATACGGTCCTAACAAAACTAATTTCATCAAATTCTGAGACCGTCAGAAAAATGGCCATTTTCCAGTCGATTAAAATCAACTAAAACTGGTCAAACGCGTATTCCTTTGCCACGCTCACATATTAATTCACAAAATTACGAATTTTGAAACCTAGCAATAACTTGACATCACGGATCCAATAAAATTTGTTTCGACGAAAAACGAGGTCATTTGCAAAATTTCCATTTTTAAGGGCCCGAATTCCATAGCGACTATTTTGAATTTTCAACTAGACGTAACTTTTGATTCCCGATATGAAATTTTGATTTTTCGGATTCGTTGGAAAGATATTCTCAATTAGATTCAAATACTTTTAGTGTCACTAAAATCCGGTTTATTTTGAATTATGTACATTCATTTGAAATTTGAAATCGAATTTTCGAACTACCGCGCCATTTTAGGCTCGTTATATAATTAAAATAAATTTATTCGTTTTAACTTCATCAAAAATATATTTTCCATCGTTATTATTTAATATAATTCATTTTAAATATTCAAAATTCACCAAAATTGCCAAAATAAAAATTTAAAATTGGCTCAGATTTCCGGGTTATTACAATCTCCCCCACTTAAAACTTTTCGTCCCCGAAAAGGTACGAAGCTGAAAGTTGTTTTACTAACCAACTCAACTTTCATTATTTTCTTTACGGCTTAAGTTCTTCAACTTTTCAGTTCCTAAGAACTTTTTAAAATTTTCAAAAATTTGGCTAACACCCTAAATTTTCGAAAAATTTCGCCATAACCTCTCCTGCACAGGGAGCTTTGGGATATTTCAAATAGCCTCCAATGGCCCTCATCAATCCAAAAAGAAAAAGAAACAGCCAAGCGGCTAGCCAATCGGCTCATAAAATCATCAAAAACCCAAGAAATACAATAAACATGTACCTATTTGTCGGGCAAACAATTTTATTCCTCTTCTCTAGCCTCCTTATTATGGCCTGTTCAATGTAAGTACATATATATGCATGCAAATGCGACTAATTTTCAATACAATTAACTATTTGGTTCAATTTGGCTAAATGGTTCAAATTTTAATTAATCAACCAATAATCAAACAACACAACCAGCAATCAATTAGTTGATTAACGTTTCAAATTCATAATTTTGGTACATGTACAAAAAATCATATTTTTGATACCAAATCACAACAATAAACCTATCTAGCTTTGGTTCTCACACCAGTCTAATGGAAATATATAGATATCACACTTTCGAAACTCGAACATAAATACTGATGATGTGGCCACATCATCAGAATCATCCCCAGGTGTCTAGAATGTAATTCTATATCTATCTAGTATATTGGAGGCCTCCAATACACGTGGATCAAACGTATATTAAAATCTCTATATACCTGATAGTCCAAATCAATATAAATAAATATTCAAATACAAATAATTGAATTAAATTTTCAAAACAAAACTTGTTTTCAATTTTGGTTTTTCAAAACAACACTCTTTACACTCGTTCTAGGATACTACTGATCCCATCTCTAATGAGTCATTCTCATTGGATATTACTAATCCAGTCTCTGATGAATTCTTTCATTCGGTTCTAATATGTCTTGTTCTCGAGCTCTATAAACCAAAGCTCTGATACCAACTGTAATAACCCGCAACTTCCCCGGTAAGGAAAGAGCGAATACTTTGAGGACAAGACAAATCCGAATGCAAATAGAAGAACATTTCATTGTTAATTACAACAATTCCATTAGAATACAATAATATACAGAGTATGAATAAATATTACACATCATAAATTATCAGAGATTTAAATACAATACTGCAGCGGAAAAATTATACAAGAACACAACTGAAAGGAATACGCGAATACAGAGCTTTCCGAGCATAATTCCACCTATAAATCAGGATCCTGTGAATATAAATCTGCAAAACTAAAACTATTAGCTGCCCGTGTCAAAATAAGGGCACTGAGTTTAGGTTAAACAATAAACTCCAGGTCAGTCATGTGACTAGTGTGAGAACTAAAACAGTTATTAATCTTTATTTTAAATTTAGGTAAATCAAAGGACCATGCCGTATAACACGGAACGGGTTTCCTCCCAAGAATACCAGTGCATAAAACAACAGCGCAATGCTAAATAAAGAACAATAAAGCTATTATAAGACCCAGGTCCCATCATATAATGCAACGCAAGCCGGAGGATAAGGTTTTTACCTTATAATAGCCAAGAATGCTTTGTACGTGAAATTTCATGTTTTATTATTACTATAAGTGTATAATGTCAAAACAATTTCAATCATAAGTATCAATCATAGACGACATAAGTGCCCCATACCACTATGTCGCCATATATAGGTTTACAATCAAAATTGCAATGTCACGTATTGGAAGTTGGATTTCCATCTGCGAACCGAGGCTAGGGATCGTCCTCACCGAATTCGAGACTATCTAGCCCGAGTCTCAGGCAAGCGCGCAGGCAAGCCTTGGATCGTCAGGGTTGGTCCACCGATGTGGATTATTATGCCTGAACACTATGTTTCCCCGCCCTTTGGGGCGTAAATGAGCCAAATAACTCCATCGGCTCCACATAGTCACCGATATATCCGAGGCGCCTCGCAACAGCAACAACCACACAGGTGAAAATAATATAAATGTCAGGGCTGGTAGGTCACTGACACTACCCTAGCTAGAAAGAAACGCATGCCCTCCCTGATGTCCTCTCCCATTTCTGGTTCACAACCGGGGTGTGAGGCTCACGAATCAATGCTACACAAAGCTATGCCACACAGGCAGTGCTTTGATCATCAACCACAAGATTTTTCTTTTCAACAGAAGCCTTAATCAATTGCCACTTAGGCATGCCACACAGGCAATTCACACCATGCGACTGATGTCTATCGATATACAACCTCTGATCCCGTACGTCTCAGAGAAGGGTAAAGTAATGGAATGAATTCCCCTTCACCAGGAATATGTATATGTAATAAAGATCAATCAACACAGAGCAATATCCAATGTCAGACACACAGTCCATACAAGTTCGTTCTTGGTCTGAACGAAACCGGAGGCACCTTGTACCTCGCATATCCATCGATCTCCAAGTACGCCTGGACGATAACCAACTGATTCCCTCCTCTTGGGTGTACATCCCAATCAAGATCATCAGTAATCACCCAAACAATGTGAAGACCTCCGGTCTTCGACCACCGTCTTCATCCTCGACACACCGTCGAATCAGTTATTCAGAATGGGATAAACCCGGTCTTTCTGAATAACTCGCGTATATAATAAACCAGTGTTACACAAACACAACATACACCTCATTCCAATTTAGAATATTCTTTTATTCAAATATTCTTATACTTTGGGAAAGGATCCCATTAATTTTATCAAAGATAAATTCTTTAAATTTGTTCTTTAGTCTTCCTTTGAATATCAATTCAAACCAAATTATGGTTTATCCAAACTAGTCGGGATTAACGAACCTTACCGAAGTAATCATTTGTTTTATTTCCCAATCCCAACCTATTCATCCCATGAAGTAAAACTGGTAATACTTCATATCTAACACCACGGTGTTATCGTTAAATTCAATTACCATTTAACGTTCAAATCTAATTAAAGATTTAACTATTGCCTGGAGCAAAACTGGTGATACTCCATTCTCGATTATTTCAATCTAATTAAAGATTCATTAAAACTCCACTTGGTTTTAATCTTCCCAATAATCACTATCAATGATTATTTAACTTGGGAAATCATATCCTGTCTGTAACACCCCGCCTCCGCTAGGGTCACTCGCAAAGGAATGCACTAGCTTTAGAGGGGCATTATTGGTAAACATGCACAGAAATATCACAAGAAAGAACATATAAAAATAGCGGAAGTAAAATCAAACTTTCATAACATGAATAAATAAGGTCTAAAGCCTTTTACATCAGAGTACATCAAAACCTGTCTTGCAATAGTAAAGAAGCATAAAGACATTTTCATAAATTATTCCCCAAGTAAAAACAGTAAAGTAGCCATTAGCCAAGAAAAGTCCAAGCCATCCATGATGACCTTCAAGCAGAAGAAGTCCGAACTAAACAACAGTATTTCCTCCCTGTAACCTGGGGGGAAACGGAAGAAAAGAGGCGAAACAAAACGGGTCAGTCAAAAAGACTAAGTAAGCCCTATCTACTATTAGCATAAAAACTAGTAAAGTTAACTGACATGAGAAACTGAGATGAACATAAGCATGATAACAAGATAGATAAGCTAAATCAAAATAACAGGATGAACTACTGAACTCAGATAAACTAAGGTGTCATGATAAATTACGATGTCAAGATAAAACAAGGTATCACATCGTCAGGTTTCTATCAAGTATAATATCCCCAAGATATCTATCACGTATAACGTCCCATGATATCTATCCTGCATTTTAGCTCTGCACCTACCGTACTAGTATCCCCACCGTATCATGTGTTAACCAAGAATGACCCTCACTCAAAAGTCGTGTAATGGTCCATGTCAACCTAATATATCGCATATATAGGTTACTCAACTTGTATGTTTTATTTCATGTAAATGTTCAGTCCCTTGCCGCAGACCATACGGGCTTTCCCATGAGATTCTACATTACTTTAACATAGTTCCATGATCCTTAAGATCGGTTTGGACTGTTACCCTAAACCTAGCTAGGGTCTTCCAACATGAATTATCGTTTGTACAACTAGGACTTATGCTACCTAGGGCCACTAGGGATTACGCTTACCTATTGCACGTTTTCGTATCTCGGTTTTGGTTCAACCACCCAGGGCCACTGGGATTTACGCTAACCGTCAACCGCGCCCTTTTTCCCACGCATTCATCGTGAATCGTTTTCCATGACTGTATGCACATGTATCACATCGTGCCATCAGAGTCCTGTCACAGGGCAGATCGAGAAATACAGGACTCGGTCGGGAGCTTTCGATTTATCTGCCGATGCAGATGCTAAGGTCTGTTTTTCTATACGTGGCTATGGTCCCACGCGACCCCTCCCTCAACTAGTGAAAGACAAGACAGGATAAATCCTATATGAGAACACACTACTGGCCAACCCACAATCCTAGCCTTACCGCAACCATAATTAGATAGCAATTATGGTCTATTGGGTGTTCTCTGCCTTTCCGTACGTACACGCTTGACCAAAGATGGTAGGTAGTCTGAAGAAATGCTATCTAGGGTACGACAGTGTATCGTCGACTATCCCCTATCCATCCCCGTCTTTAGGTCGCTCGCATAGCAACCAAGGCATACTCTTGGTTCTTCTAACGCAGACCTTAACCTCTCATGAGTCTAGTATAATCACCTGGCAGCTCATAGAGGGATACCAAGAATACCCTCACGTTCCCCGAAGCCGCTGCTTCGTTACCCAGTTCGCTGGAGCCTTTATCTAAATCAGATACTTGCTCCTACTCGTATACTTAAACGATGACCTACCGTATCAGGTTACTCATCTATCTATGAACTGGTCTAAATTTCCTTGACTAAGAATCATTACTTAGTTATTCCTCAACTAAGGTTTATCACTTAGCCTTATTCCCGTTATCCTTGTTAACTACGGTTATCCCCTATCCTCAGAACTAGAGTTTACATAATGGATTAAGTGTCACTTAAGTTCATGACTTAACCCGTCTACCAATCATGTCAAAATTGGCTAAGTATCCAAGTCCAAGACTTAACCCGTCTTCAAATCATGTCAAAATTGGCTAAGTATCCAAGTCCAAGACTTAACCCTACAAACCATGCTCACGTTGGTTAAGTATGTATTAAGCAATTCACGACTTAACCTCGTCCAATTATCATTCTAGATTGGTTAAGTATATATTAACTTGACCCTATCAATTTACTCAGTCAAATCGGTCAAGTGTATTCAAGCGATTCGTGACTTAGCCTTATCATGTTTTCACGTTAGATCGGTTAAGTATAGGTTAACTTAACCTCAATAAATTCACGAGTTAGATTGGTTAAGTATAGGTCACTTAACCACATCAATTCATCATGTTTAGATTAGTTAAGTGTTTAACTTAACCCCATACGATTTCCATGTTTAGACTAGCTGAGTCTAATCTTAACCCCATTCGTTAACCGTATTTTTCGGTTAAGCATCATTAAGAAAACTTACTTAACCTTACCAAGTTATCGCGTTGGATTGATTAAGTGTTGGTTAACTTAACCCCATCCACTAGTCATATAAAAATGGTTAAGTGTCATTAGGCAAATCAAGTTACTTAACCTACCCAACCTTGTCATGTTTTGTTAAGTATCATTAGCCTAATCAAATTACTTAACCCATTTGTCCATGTCATATTTGGTTAAGAGTCATTAATCAAATTAACTTAACCCTATCATGTGGCATTAATTACTTAATGCACCTTCACCTCTCACATTAGACTTTGTTGTGGTTACTAGTTAAGCCGGTCGGTTCCGGGTAGCTTTACACCACAACTTGGTCTAACCTCGGGTTCAAGCACAACATGACCAACTTCTCACATTGGGTCCTATTGTTTGCAACTACTAGTTAGGCCGGTCGGTTCCGGGTAGTTTTACGTTGCAAACTCAACCCAACCTCGAGTTGGCCACACTTATATTATCTAAGTGTCATGTCCATCATGTTTCCCAAAACATGTTACAAGTTTTCAAGCATTTGGGTAGACCTAACTTAATAGGTAAATTCCCAAAGGGTAGACATAACTTAATAGGTAAATTCCCAAGCTTATGTTTTTATGCATACTTACATGTCAACTTCCATGTTATATTTCAAGTCATGTTTTCAAGTTGTATTTTCATATCATTAGAAATTACCCATAACATAACCCAACGCTTTTAAACTCGCATATACGTTCGCGACAACGTAATGGATTAAAAGAAGAGACTTGGCAAAGGCATGACAAAAATGGATATTAAGCCACAAGTTAATCATGGTGGAAAATGAGGCACAAATGTGTTCATTAACTTGCATGTTACATTATTAAGCCTCAAAACATGCATAAACCCAAACTTGGCACATAAGCGAATCATGGTGACAAAAGATATGGAATGATGACTAGTAACTCGCATATATCATCATATAAGGGTTATGACTTCATATGCAAGTTGACATAAAGGTTATGAGGGTTCTCATGTTGCCTAATGCAACATTTCAACATAAAGGTTGTAGCTTTTAGCTCACAAGATCAAGATAATGACTTCATAAACTTGCATGACATGATAGCATGTATCATACTCAATGATCAAACCCCAAACTTGCAACATGAACATTTAACTTCATAGTTAATATCTAAGAGTAGGGAAAGGGCTTACATTGCTATGAAGGCACAAAAGATATGACAAAGCCCTTATGCAATCAAATAGACCCAAAATGCAAGCTCTAACATAAAAACCCTTGAGCCAAAATGATCAAAACCCTTGCTTTATGATGCAAAGATAGAAACTTGACTTGAATGCAAGCTAATGACACTCATACAAGCTTGAAAACACTTGTATGCATGGAAAATCTCTCATAGAAACCATTTAGAAATTTTATGAAGAGAGTGGAGGCCATGAGAGGTAAAATTTTGCCATAGTTTAGTTGCATGAATGAATAATGAGGATTTAGGATAGGTTAGGGTCTTATTTATAGATTAGGCAAGTGTTTTAGGCCATAGGATTAAACCTAGATTCAATCCAAGCCATCAAAGCATGTCTTGGGGAAGAAGTCAAGTGTAGGAACCATCTAGGGCCTTTAGATTAAAGATGAACCATGAGAACCATCCAAATGCAAAATCTGCATTTGAGCGAATCGGCCCACGGGTTGACAGCCAAACACCCTGGATTAACCCCTAGTCGACCCAGCGAGCTCGGGTCGACCTCAAAAATCGGCCGGTTCGGTTATTCCCCTCTCCCAATTCGCTGTTTTGAACATTTTTGCATATTTATTTATTTAATTTTCAATTATATATATATATATCAATATATATATATTTCTCTGCGCAACCCATTTCACTTAATTAAGTATACTTTAATTTGGGAATTTTTCGTGAAACTTCGCGATGCCATATCTTGGTCATACGGACTCCGATTCTCGAAAACTCAGACTCTATTTCGCGTATTTTTCCGAGACGAACGCAATGGCATAGCCCGTTTTACTTGATTCAGAATTTAAAATTAAATTCTGCCTTGATTCTCATCTTAACACGTTATCGAAAAATACGGGTTGTTACACTGTCTTTGACTAGGTTAAATAACCAATGTCATTTAAAACACGACTCACTATAAACCCAAAATCACATTCATTAACTATCGGGTTAAAGAACAAGTGTTATTTAAAACACCGTTCACGATAAACCCAAAAATCAATTTCAATTCAATTCTAGTTAAATACCATTTGATCGGTATACTTCATTAAATCTAAATAAAAAGATTTAATATTTTTCTCAACTGGGTTTAAGAACAGTGTTAATGAAGACACCATTCACGACAAACCCAAATCCCATTTGATATTAAATACAAGGCTCTGAATAGAAAATATATCGGCTTATATTCAATATCAAATTCTACGACCAACAAATATCATACTGGAAATAACGATATAAATATATATTTCAAATTGCCATAACAACATCTGTATAACCAAGAAATCCAACATCGAAATATTCCAAAGACAATTTCGATTCAAATCCATTCCAATTCAATTATTGGAAATTCTGGTTACTTTTAAAACCCTTTCAAATCCACTTTATTTATTTAAAAAATAAATGGATTCTAATTCAAAACTAGTTCCTTTCGATAAAAATCTATTTTTATCTTTTCAAATATGGAGTTTTTCATCCCAATTCTTTCCAAATCATTTCTTATGATTTTACACTAATTAATGATATTTTTAATAATTTTATCAAGGCCCGTACAGTCGATTTCCATCAACGGCCATCGAACTGCACTTACAACGACCTTTTCCAAATTTGATTTGGACATAATTCCAAATCCCACCATTAGATTTCAAATCTCTAATATTCGTTAGAAAGCTCTTTTCGATACGAACCCAACGGTCATGGTTTTAGGAGAATCCGACGGTCGGATCTCCCGTAATATCCATTCGAAGTCAATGGTCGAAATTCGCGAACTGCCGCGGCGCGGCACGTTCTATTCAGGCCATTCTCTATATATATATATATATATATATATATATATATATATATATTATATATTTTGTCGATTTCCTTTTAAAACATATTTTATAAATCGTTTTAAATTCGTTTCAAAACGATTTCAACTTCATATTCAATTTCTAATCAAGATTGAATATTCCATATCATCAATATACAAATAATAATATTTTCAAAACATTATATTTTGAAATCACTTCCTTTTCTATAATCATTATAAAAACGAATATAATCAATATAAATATCGTTCACGTCAAAATGGCGCATATCTAACCAACACGGCTTTATATATTTCGATAACTTCGTTATTCTATTCAACATATGAATATTTTCTTCAACACATGAATATATATTTTATTCAACACATGAATATTTATTAATTCTTACTTACAATAAAAATGTGAATTTTATTGTATAAATATTTCGTTCAACACATGAATCATTTCAACACATGAATATTCTCAACACATGAGTTTTCTTTTATTCAACACATGAATATATATTTTTATTCAACACATGAATATTTATTTTATTCAACACATGAATTTTCTTTTATAATATTTCTTATTTTCCAAATTGGAATGAGACCCAATCAATTACCATATAACATTAATTATATGGATTCCCTACAACACATGTATATAATAGCAACGACAAATCATCAACCATCATCCAGAGTGCACCACTCAACTGCATAAGTATTAAATATAAATAATTAATGTTTACACCGTCTGTCAACCCATCGATTGACACACAACTAAACAATCGGGATTAGTGTACGTCAAATATCATCCAAATACCCGTGTGGGGTTTCAAATCAACAATCACAGATTTTTATTTGTGCAGTTGGGCGATGTGTATAATTTATCGTCCCAATCAATATCAGTCAAATGGGTGTATATAAACAAATCGTCCGATTCGTTTACAAATATTTATTTTTTATACACATTAAAAAATATATTTTTAACTATAAAATATTTTATTCCATTCCACATCACACAATCAACTTTCACAACACACCAATCAAACAAACAAGTCATCCATGGTCTGTGGACGACGGGTGTCGGGTGCTGTTAAGCACCGTCTGCATCCTAGCATATATTTCAAACTAGAAATAAAATAAAATAAAAGTGAGGAGTTCTCACCTTGAAGCTAAACCAAACGCCGCGATTCTTCTTATGTAGAAATTCTTTGTCGTGTTTTATCCATCGCATATATTATCTGAAAATCATATTTTAATCAAATTAAAAGTTATTTCCTAACATGACTATTTTTAAAATAGCATAGGTAAGATAAGAATTATATTTTTAGCTTTCTAAAAATATTTCCATAGCTTATACTAGTTAAAAATCATATTTTTAACTTATAAAAATATTTTCTTTAATATAATAAAAACAAAGAAAACATATTTTTCGAATCATAGAAATCCTAATTTTATTTCAAAGAAAATCATATTTCTATATCACTAAAAATTATATATTCATACAATGAAAAATCGTATTTTTAATCAAGGAAAAATCCTATTTTAATCAAAGAAAGATCATATTTTTATATTCATACCTTTTATATAATAATCACATTTTTAATTAAAAATAATAAGTGAAAAGATCAAATTTTTATTAATTCACTTTCATGTTAAAAATCAAATCTTTTGTAAATAAAAATAAAAATTCCTTTTTATATGCACAAAAAAAATCACATTGGTATAAACGTCACATATGATTAAAAATCACCTTTTCCTAATCAAAACATATCTATAAATTTCAGATCTAAAAGGAATGTAAATAAATTAGTAAGAACTCACTGTTTTTCGTTTCTAGGTGGTGTGAGGTTCGCGGTGGCTCCAGGAGGAGGTGGGGCCTGTGGTGGTGCGGCGGTCGGATCTCGTATGGAATTAGGGGCTCCGGCGACGGTTTTTAAGGAGGGTTCGGGCTAGGGTTTCACGGAAGGAGGAGGGAGAAGAGTAGAGGCGGTAGAGGGGGGGAGCAGATGGACGTGGTGGCGCGCTCGCCTGAACGACGGTGGAGGAGGAATCGCTACAAGTGATTTTGATTTTGGGAGGGGTGCGGTTTCTTTGTCTGAATTGGGGGGGGAAGGTTGACTTTGTGAGCGAGGGAGTTAGGTTCAAAAATATATATTTATTTTATTAATTTTATAATCCATAAAGTTACTTTTTATTTCGACCTCGAAATCAAGCCCACCGACTGTCGTCCATAGTTAATTATCCCCATTCCGAACACAATGGGATATGTATCGTAAGCCAATTTGGATGTTTCGACCAGTTTTCATCAAAATCAAAATATAAATCTACATATTGAATTTGAACGCACATTTCAATTTACCGGGGCCACATACGGACTCTAAAAATTCCAGAAAAATTATTTCTAGCTTCGTATTGACGATACGGTACTAATAAAACCAATTTCGTCAAATTCTGAGACCGTTAGAAAAATGGCCATTTTCCAGTCGATTAAAATCAACTAAAACTAGTCAAACGCGTTTTCCTTTGCCACCCTCACATATTAGTTCAGAAAATTATGAATTTTGAAACCTAGCAAAAACTTGACATCACGGATCCAACAAAAGTGGTTTCGTCGAAAACCGAGGTCGTTTGCAAAATTTCCATTTTTAAGGGCTTGAATTCCATAGCGACTATTCTGAATTTTCAACTGGGCGTAACTTTTGATTCCCGCAATGAAATTTTGATTTTTCGGATTCGTTGGAAAGATATTCTCAATTAGATTCAAATATTTTAGGTTTCGCAAAAATCCGATTTATTTCGAGCTACCGCGCCATTTTAGGCTCGTTATATAATTAAAATAAATTTATTCGTTTTAACTTCATCGAAAATATATTTTCCGTCATTATTATTTAAAATAATTCATTTTAAATATTCAAAATTCACCAAAATTGCCAAAATAAATTTTTGAAATTGGCTTAGATTTCTGGGTTATTACAAATTCAGTAGCCACCATTTCAAATTTGAATTGTAAATAGCCACCATTTCGGAATTTGAATTGTCAATAGCCACCATTTCGGAATTTATATCACCAACAGCCACTTTACCCATCTTTTCAACTTTTGAATTTTCAAAAGCCGTATAACACATCTTTTCCGGCGAAACAACACAACTTTTCAAAGAATCAAGTGATTTTTTAAAATAACTAATTGTAATTTGAAATAATAACATCATGAGAATTTTGTGATATATCCATTTAAACTTTTCAAGAAATCATATCTTGATAACTTGATTTTTCAATAAAATGGAATGCAGACTCATCTAATACTAATGCATTACATGAATTAAAACTAGTGTTAATTATTTCAAAATTTTCCATTTACAAATTTTCAAAAATCAGATTATGAACTTTTTGAAAGACCTTGCTCTGATACCAATTGTTAGGGATTGCAGAATGGATTGTTAAGGCAAAATAAACACTAGAGGAGGGTGAATAGTGTTTTTAGGAACTTAAAAAAAAAAACTTATGTGAACTACTATATGAATCAAACACCACAAAGACAATCACAGACACAGAATCAAACACAAACACAAATATAAATAAAAGTAAAGTGCAGAAAATGAAAGAACACACTGAATTTCATACTGGTTCGGATTGTTGCTACATCTAGTCATACACAACGCTAGATTGCGTAGAGTTTTATTACTATATCAATAGTCAATTACAACCCTCCTTGATTTCATGGCTACAAGGGATACCACCGATTACCTATCCTTGATTTCACGGCTACAAGGGAAACCACCGATTACCCGTCCTTAATTTCACGGCTACAAGGGATACCACCGATTACTTACACAACCCAAACAATTAAAAACAACCCTATAACTATTCAATAGCACTTGATTCAGAGAGTATTGAGTAGAGAGTGAAAAGAGAGGAAGTTTAATGAAAATAGAATTGAATTTGATAGAGTGTAAGTGTAGAAATCATAAAAATGAGAAAGAATAATGGTGTAATGAAAAGGAATGAAGATGGAGAAGAAGAACGATAAAAAAAATTCGAAGTCAACCCCTATTTATAAGATTTGAAAGGTGGCAATAGTGAAAAGACGCTCCTTTCAATTTTGAAAAAATGACAGTTATATGCCAACATGTATATATATGTATGTCGACATATCAATGTATAAAATTGAAATTTGAATATTTTTCAGGTGTTTTGATATATATATATATATATATATATATATATAATTCTGGAAATTCTTGAGTTAAAACATAGTGTTATAAATGAATATTATAAAGTAGAAAATCATATGAAAACATAAATATAAATTATATAAACATATTTATAAAATTATGGATTTAAAACTATATAAATATAAAGTATATAAAGTATAAATATATAAAACTTTTAAAGTATAAATTTATAAAACTTAAGTTCAAAATCAAATTAAAATAAAAAGTAAAATAGAGAAGATAGAGAGAAAAGATAGAATTTGAAAATAGAATTTGAAATCAGAAATTGAAAAACAGAAATTGAATTTAAACTTGAATTTGAACCTGGAGTGTTATTCAGAGTCTTACATAATCTAGACTCTATTACTATATTTGTCTTGAACTCTTTAACTCTTGAAATCTTGAATACTCATGAATCTTGAATCATCTCTGAATTTTGAATCTCTAATATCTTTAAACTGTATAGTCTTCTGTAATAATTCCTGCATATAAATCCTGTATATGTGTGTGTGTGTGTGTATATATATATATATATATATATATATATATATATATATATATATATTCTAGACAAAAGTGTTAGTATGTATTTTATAATCAATTAGTATTGAAAAAAGGTTGTTGTCATCAAAACTCCATTCTCCAACACAGAATTTCTTTCATATCTTGGAAAAATTATCTGCTCGCGGAGGAGGAGGAGGAGAAACAGCAGCTGCAGCTGGGGGAGGGGCGTCTGCTTGGCCTTTGGCAGGCGCTATAGCCTCAAGATACCTATGGAACCAAGCCAGTACCATAATGCCGTCAGGAAGAATTGGTTCCCCAGACATGATGGAAAGAAAAGGAAAAGGGACTCAAACAGAGAGTCGAAAGATATTTCATATGGATTTGGGGAATATGTTTTTCAAAACAGAGTTTTCTTTTGAAAATGCTTTCTTTTAAACCTTTTGAAAAAAAATTCAAAACCTTTTTATCTGATCTAATGACCTTCAGCTCTGATAACAAATGTGACACCCCACATCTATTAATGTCACTCTTTATCAGAATGCATTAAGTTTCGTGAAGTGTTATAGGTAAACAGAAACAAAAACATCACAAGACAGATATAAAATAACAGCGGAATTTAAAACTTTATTAAAAAAATCATCGTTGTCTATTACCCAGTTACATCACAAGTCTGAAATACAGAAAACCTGTTACATCAATTTAAAACTTCTATCTTGTACTAAAATCATTAGAGTACAATAATATATAAAATCATAGTCCCAAAATTATAGCCATATTAGTGAAGATAGGAAATCAAAGAGGTACATCTAAGCAGCTCCAAGCAGAATGAAAGAGAGAATCCAAATCAAGCCTTAGTATTCCCACCTAAGAAACTGGGGGGAACGGAAGAGAGAGAAGAGGTAACAAAATGGGTCAGACATAAAGTCTTGTGAGTCCGGTTACTTTTAGCATATAAATAAGTAAAAGCATCATGACAGGCATATAAACTGGATGAGAGAGATAACCGTATCATAAGGCATATATAATTGACTCAGTGGGATAAACATAATAAACATAACATAATATATCGCGCTTCTCAAGTACTTTTCTCTCTACACCAATACTAGTATAACAGAAATAAGGTGATCCCAACAAGAATAAGATGGTAGACTTAGGTGTACTTCTAGTGAGGGGTTTTACCCCCATACAATAATAACAGGCAGACCAACAGAAACGACAGGTGTTACCCCCAATGATTATAATGGGCTCTAAAGCAAGCAAGACTAGATGTACCCTCATTACTACCTCAGTCGATCAGCTCCCTATCCCATAGACACCCTGTGTTGGCTCCACAGTAGGACGTATCACTTCCTAAAGTGGCAACCCCTTTTATTAATGAGATGCACAACCATCTACTGATGTCACAGCGTCTTATTATCCCAACGCAAGCAGATTCATGCACGCACATGAATCCGATGGAGTGCGCCGTCAACATCTACACTTAATGAACTTCTTAAAATCAACTCAGTAAGCGTGCCCAAACCTCGACCTAGTTCGGGGTTCCCCATTTGATACCAAAATGGGTTACTGACTGATATGGGTCCCACACCACAGATGATACAAGCTTCCCCCTAGGCTTGCATCCCCACTACTAGGATTTTGACAGGTTATGCCTAACAGTTTAACAAGGTTGCATAACCCCAACATATAAAACAAGTTAAGTTTGTTGGGTGTGTGTGTGTGTGTATTTATATATGTGTGTGTGTATAACCCGCCCCTGCAGATTTAACATGATTAACTTAAACCCTGCTGATTCAAGCAAGTTTAATTAACCCCTACTCAATTTGATAGGTTCATGTAACCCCCACAGATTTAAACAGGTGAAGTATTTTAGGTTATCAAGATATTATCATATTTCCATTCATGGATGTTAATGGACTAGACCTCTCACATTAAGTCTACCTCTTGTGGATGCTGGATATGCCGAGCGATTCTGGGCAAACTTCTACCACAAATTGGATTTAACCTCGTGTCTCAGCACCGTTACATGCACATTTATGCACTAGACCCCTCACATTAGATTTACCACTTGTGGATGCTGGATTTGTCGGGCGGTTCCGGGCAGGCTTCTACCACAAGTGTAATATAACCTCGTGTCTAAGCGTGGTAACAGTTTCTAATTACTGTAAATCTAGGCATGTTCATTATTAAACAATTTTCATGTTTATCCAAGGTTATGCCTCGAAATCCCAGTCTAATTCACGATACAAGTTAGGCCTCCAAATTAAAGTTTTAGATCAAGGTATACGTTATGCCCCTAATCCCAATCATGTTTTACAATATAAGTTATGCCCCAATTTATCATTTCCAACTATTCCCAATTTCATGCGCTCGCATATTTCAGCGATAGGCTTAGGCTCGAAGGTAGCTTGGCTATAAAATAAAAAGGAAAGGAGGGAGAGAAGAGAACATAAATAGGTATAATAATCAAAACAGACATAAGATGACAGAAATAGGCATACTAACAGAATAGGCATATGGCAACATGATTAGGCATAATAACAGAATGTGCATATCAGGAATGGACATATGAGAACTAAACAGTAAATCAGGTGTACAAGTAGTGGCATATCTGTTTAGTTATGATTCAAGTTATTAATAGGCACATGTTTAGATCCAAACTTATAAAAATGTCAAGATTACTATAAAATGTTTATATCTAAAAATAACATGAACTCACCGTGACTGGATCTAAAGAATAGAGAATTGATTATTGATCCTATAGCAGAGATTCTTATATACTTATAAATTGTTGTTGCAGAAGAATAGACTAGTTCAATGTGAGCTGGGGCAGCATCTCGTTGTCTCCATTGTTTTTTGTGAATAAAACAATAGAAATGAGGTCCTATTTATAGCCTATGGTCAATGAATTTGGTCAAGAAACGAGTCCACATTCACAGAAATGGATCTACCCTAGATCTGGGTAGGGTCGACTCATGGGTCGACACCCATGGGGCATGGGGTCAACCCCTAATGGGACTATTTCCCTCCTTTTTCTCCTCTCTGATTTTGATTTTTTGGATTTATTTGTTTATATATATTATGCTTATATGTATACAAACTTCAAACCTTAATATCTTCTTCATACGATGTCCGTTTTATGCAAACTCGGAGTCTATCTTAAGTAGAATTCCGAAATGAACGCAATGGCGCAATCCCCTTTACTTAATTCCCAATATTTAATTAAGTATTCTTTAATTTATCATTATGGTGTTCTTTAAAATTATGGGGTGTTACAACTTTGCAGTTCAGATTTCCAATGGGGATTGTTTTTAGTGGTGCCTCAATGTTTCAGATCTATCTATAGGTATCCTGCTACACAATTTTTCTCGTATTGTTTGCCAAAACAAGTAATTTGGCAATAGTCCTTACACATGTACGAAGTAGAACCTTTTTTTACCAGCTGCTGAGTTTCAGATTCACACATATATTTAATATTGAGTGATGTTGGTAAAGCAGTGTGTGATTGGATCGTACATCACGCATGTTTTGGTGCAAAACAGATCTGTATCTAAAATATCCATGTTAGTAGATTCGGTCTTATGTTTCATTCCGAATGAAATTTTCCAAGTAGAAAGATGGTGTTGGATAATTTACACAGTTTTGGTATTGGTAGTATATTTTCTGTTTTGGTAATTTCTGAAGCTACATGTGTGATTCTACTTCTTCAAATAATTTGGTGGAATTTTAATTCCTGATCAGGGTATTGCACTTAGAGGACTGTTCAGAAGTCCATTAAAGTCAAGTCGTTTGGTTATTTTGGAAAGAATGTCTTATTTTTTGAATTGGAGAATATAAAACAAAGCAGTTTTAAGTGTTTCAGAATACAGTGCATGGAAGCTTATAGTAGAATAAACTACTGTTTTGGCATTTCTAAATATGTTTCTATGAGACATGCGTCCAATTTGATGTCTTGAAGTAGTTAAATGTTGGAATGACAAAGATGGTTGTTGTGGTTATCTCATGCACTCATCAATGTTTAAGCAACAACATGATTCAAGATGCATCTGCGGTGAACAAAGAGCAGGTTTGCAGCAAGGAGGTTAAGCTCAGTGGGATCGAGCTGGTGCGTGCAAGTCCGTTTGCACTTCAAACTTTTAGGAAACAACGACCTCATCATGGGTCCTTTATATTTTTCTGTTATGTAATTTTTTCGGTTGTTTTTCATAGCCATGTATTTTCTTTTATGAACGAATAAAGCGTACCCATGTTCAGTGTATATATATATATATATATATATATATATATATATATATATAAAGTGGGTACACATAGGGGAATGTGTTTGTATAAAAGTAGGGAAATTGTGAAAGGACATATGGTAGAATTTAATTAATGCATGCATGAAAAACACATGCATGGAAAAGCATGTGTGAGTTAAGATTGGGAATGGACGAAACGTGCCAACGAAAAGTTTATATATATTATATATATGTATGATGTATATAAGTATGTATATACTCAAACATGGCTTTTGGAACATACGCATACATGCATAGGTTGGAAGGATGATTCACGCGTGCATGCATAACTTGGATGAACACATAGTTTAGAAACAATGAAAAGAAAGAAAAGGCATGCATTAACAAGTTACCGACAAAATCATACATATGGTGGTTCGAACAACCGAATTTCACGAAATAAAAAATAACGTTCTCTTCAGAATAAATTCTAGTATTTTTAGTTCAAATTCGCTCAAATTCCAACAACGTTTTATTCGTAGCGATTTATTAAATATTTAATTAAATTAACGCAAACGAAGCAAATTTGCGTAATTTTCATTAAGCGAAACTTCCAATCTAAAATCGGAGTCATGAAACAAGCTCTCTAGCTGTCATGCTTTAGTATCTAGTTATCACTTGTATCAATACAGGGGAAAAAACCTAAAATTGAAATTCAATAAAAAATAATTGTGAAGTTTACTTGCCCTTTCCCTATTCTGAAGAGGAATGGGTTTAGTCAGAGCAGGCAATCGGCCTATGCTATCGGCGATCGAGATGAAAAAAAAACCCTGATAGTTTTGATAGTTTTTTGTATGGACCCGTGATGTTTATCTAATAAAAAGAAGGGTTTTTTAGCCTCAAGGAAAAAATGAACAAAAACTTGTTCCATAAGGATAAGGAGGCAAAATTTTATCCGTAAGGACAAATTTTAGTGTAAAGAATGGAATTCAGGAGCCCACTATAATTCCTCCCTTTACACTAAAATTTGTCCTTATGGACAAAATTTTAGCCTCTTATCCTTATGGAACAATTTTTTGTTCATTTTGTCATTTAGGGTATTTTCTTGATTTTATAAACGAAGAAGAAGTAGGGTAAGACAATCAGAGAAGAATTAGGGAGAAACAGATAATCTTTCTTCGTCGCTTTAACTGAGGGGAGATTGGATTTTATAAGAAAAGGGAAGAAGTATGGAGAAATTGAAACACGGAAAAAAATTCGTCGAAGAACGGAGAAGAAGCTGGGAGAAACTAAGCATGGAGAACAACTTTCGAAGAAGACGCCTTGTTTTTTTAATGTCACAAAAATTAATTTGATTGAAGTGACAATAAGAAAACGTTTCTAACGATCGGTTTGATTACGCTATTAAATATGTCACCATAACACATAAACATAGTCGTCCCCTTGATGGTAAACAACAACAACAAAAAAAAAAAACACTAACTTGTTCCATTTATGTTGGCTAGTTCTATTTCCACCTATTTTTCCTCTTTGTACACCCCACCTGGTACAGAAAATTGACAATACCTAATTTTTTCACCCTTTGTTATTTTTTAAAAATGTCATCATATTTTTTTTAACCACGTTCGACTGAAACGTGGTTTGTTTATGAACCAAGGTCGGATCGAACTAGGTTATTATACAATTCTCGTTTGAGCTGAACTGGATTGTTGTACGAACCTCACTTGTCCGAACTAGGATATTACATGAACCTCACTTTTACCGGGCTAAGTTTTATAGGAACATTGCTTCATTAAGGATATTTATGTGATTGTTTTTTTTAGCATAATCTACCATGTTGAAAGATAGGGATAATCTTGAAAAATCAAAAAATTGAACAAACGATGAGGCGTTTAAAAAAAGGAAAACGGCATGTAAATAGAATTATCCTTCTATGCTAAGGAATGAATTAAACCTCATATTCTCAAAATCTTCCTGATATAAGGAATAGTTTATAATAGGCAACTTTCTATTTTATGACCCTACAAATACATCGGTATAATTTTCCAAACCAAAAAAAATTGAAAAATCACTTTTTTCGCCTTCTGCCTTACGGGATTGTGGTTTGAAGCCAAACCATGGAAAACTTGCGCACAATTCGATTAAATGGCGATGAAGAAGAAAATGCCCAATCACTGCCTTTCATGCATCCATACAGAAAGCTTCCTCTTACAAGGGCAGACTAATTATTTCCTTAGCTCATTTAGCCGATTCCTTAAATATTAATTTGAAATTATTTGCAAAATTCAATTTTTGACTCCTTAATGTAAAATCTAAAAGTAATTGATACTGATTTAGTTCTCCTCAATATTCCATAAAGTATTAATTATTATTTACGTGTATACACAATTTTAACTTGTTATTTGATCTAGTTTTAACCGCAAAATATAGAAAGCGGAATTTAGAAATGGAACAACAAGTAGTTTCATGGTTACTTTTGTTTGAAATTTTTGTAGCGAGTTATCAGTATCACACAATAAAATGAAGCACCAATAAATAAAATGCTTAACTCATGACTTCAAGCATGTGTTTTCCACGGAACAAGGTGGAAAAATCAAATTAGGAATAATTTATGATATTTAAATATTGAAGGATGACTTGGCTAAGTTGAGAAAAAAAAAATCTAAGCGCAGACATGATCCACTAAAACTCTTAAGCCAATCATGCACAAATAACGGGGATAACAAAATAATTTGAATTAAATTTCAAGGGGTCTTCACTGTCCTTATCCAGTAAAAAGTCAAAACATTTCTTTATAACAACAAAGTTCTTTAATACTGCTATATATAGCAAATTATTGTTTAAATAGCACTTGCATTTTTTTTTAAAGTGTTGTCTATTTACGTTGCTTTAACATTGTGGACACATAAATTAAATTAGACAATACATGCTCCATACATTGAAGATGCTCTTACCTCAACTTGATCATTTTTCTTGGCACCATTACCTGTAACTGACTTTCCATTACATTGGCTCCTTTATACAGAGTTTTTGGAGTTGATGTTAATCTTATCTGCATGATGTGGGAAAAAAACAAAATATTACAAAAGTATATTCACTTTTATATATTACAACACAAACCATTATTAAAAAAAATTAAATCCTATTGTTCCTTTTGTTTTCAATTCATTACTATCTGCTAAAAAGAAGTCAGTTGGGTTTCTTACATATTATTCTTGGATGTTGGTCCAATTTTTGAGTTGACAATTTGATGAAATTGTCAAACCTCAAAGCAAGCCCAAGTGGATCGACTAGTCTTGCAGGTGGGTCAAGCCTCAAAAAATGCTTTTCTTTCATCAAAACTTAGGCACAATTAAATTGAGGATTTGGGTACCCGACCCAATATGTACTGGCCTTTCTACACTTTTCACTTCAACCGAATCAATTTGGGGAATTAAGTTCAACAACCCATTTGCTATACGATTTTACCTTAAACCTTGATTATATGGTTTTTGACTTTAGATTGACTGTTTAATAACCGATTTTCAAATAGTGGATTGCTTGGGTATTTGGGCTTTTGGAGTTAATCGTATTCCTTTCATAATTTTCCTCGAATTGACATATTTTATTTTAGGCAAATTTCTCAGTCGCAACTCTATAAATACATCAGCCTTACGAAATTGGAAATTGTTCTCTAAACCAAAACCATGGAAAACTTCATCACAAATCGATTACATGGCGATAGACCCTACCACTGCCTTTCAAGCATTCGTACAAGAAGCTTTTGTTGAAATTAATGCACTTTTATATTTATTTATTATAGGTTCATGAACCAAGTAATCAAAGGACTTTCATATTTATTTATTGTAGGTTCATGAACCAAGTAATCAAAGGTCATCTATAGAGTTCTCTAGAAAAGGTCATCTATAGAGTTCTCTAGAATGTTCTGTAGAAGCTATATAAGCATGTTATGGAAAAGTACTATATGTGAGAGAGATAAAAATAAAATAAAATAAAAAAAAGATTCTTTCATCTTTTTTTTTTTTTTTTTTTTTGAGCTCTGCTGTAGCAACTCATTTACATTCCTTCAAATTGGTATCAGAGCGGTTTTTCGATTCTAATCTGGGATTGAAACAAGAAGTGATTTCATGGCGTCAGATTCAGAATCATCTCTAATTCCTGTCTTTGATGGTGAAGATTATGACTACTGGAAGATCAAAATAAAAACTGTTCTAAGGGCAGAAGGCTTGTGGAATATTGTGGAGAAAGGGTTTACAGAACCTGAAGATGAAACAAACTTGCCTGAACAAGAATTAAAGAAAATTGAAACGTCTCGTCACCAAGATGCAAAAGCACTGAGCAAACTTCAGATGGGAGTCACAAAACCAATTTTCACAAGGATATCAACAGCTTCAACAACAAAAGATGCATGGGATATTCTAGAAGGTGAATTCCATGGAGATGAAAAGGTACGAAGCATTAATCTCCAATCCCTTAAAAAAGATTTTCAGAATTTAAGAATGAAGGATTCTGAAAATATACAAAATTATCATGCTCGTGTAATGGAGATTGTGAATCAAATGAAAACCTATGGTGATAATATTTCTGATCAACATGTTGTGGAGAAAATTTTGATCAGTTTAACAGATAAATATGAATATATTGTTTCCGTTATTGAAGAAACAAAGGATCTTACCAAGTTGTCCGTAAAAGAATTGATGGGCTCTCTTCAAGCACATGAAAAAAGAAGACTTAAACAGGCTGAGCAATCAGAAAATGCTTTTCTATCTGAAGCAAAGGTGAAGCCACAACAATTTGCAAAGAAGGGTGGTTACAACCAGGAGCAAAAGAAGTCAGACTGGAGGAAGAAGAGAGAAGACAATTCCAGCACTTACAAAAATAATCAGAATGATAGAGGTACAAGTTCTAACCCAATTTTTTTTTGCAACATCTACAAAAGAACCAGTCATATAACATCTAAATGTTGGTTCAAGGGTAAGCCTCAATGTGATTATTGTAGAAGGTTTGGCCATATTGAAAAAGACTGCAGATTTAAAATTGTCGAGAAGACAAATTTTACAGAAGAAAAGGAGGACAGCGAGGAAGAGAAAATATTTTATGCTTGCCATTCCAGCCTTCCTGAAGACAAGAAAGCCTGGTATATAGACAGTGGATGCAGCAATCATATGTGTGAAGATAAAAATATCTTTGTGCAGATTGAGACAACAATAAACCCAAAGGTGAGGATGGGTAATGGAGCTGTTGCAAAAGAAAAAGGCAAAGGAACAATTGCTATCAACACAAAATCTGGAGTCAAATATATACGAGATGTTCTTCTCATTCCAGATTTAAAAGAAAATTTATTAAGTGTTGGACAGCTTTTGGAACATGACTATTGTCTTGTATTTGAGGATAATATGTGCAGAATCTTTGAGAAAAAAAACAAGAGACAGGCCATTGCAGAAGTAAAGATGGAGAGGAACAGGAACTTTCCACTAATATTCAACTACAATGCTCTAAAGGCTGAAGTGGAAGATCAATCATGGCTTTGGCATAAAAGATATTGCCATCTAAATTTTCAGGGATTAAAGCTTCTCAAAGAAAAGAACATGGTGGACGACCTTCCCAAAATACAAAATGAAAAGAACTCGTGTGAAGGATGCATCATGGGAAAGCACCACAAAATGCCATATCCAAGAGGAAAATCATGGAGAGCGAAAGGACGCTTGGAACTTATACATACTGACATTTGTGGTCCAATGAAAACACTATCGTTGGGACAACAAAGGTATTTTATAATTTTCATTGATGATTTTTCACGAATGACTTGGATTTATTTTCTAAAGGAAAAACCAGAAGCATTCATTACTTTCAAGAGATTTAAAGCCCTTGTAGAAAAACAAAGTGGGTGTGACAATAAGTGCATACGGAGTGATAGAGGAGGTGAATATACCTCTAAAGAATTTGAAGAATGTTGCAAAGATGAAGGCATTTGGAAGCAGCTTACAGCAGGGTACAGTCCACAACAGAACGGAGTTGCAGAACGCAAAAATAGAACAATTGTTGAAATGGCCAGATCAATGATGAATGAAAAAGGACTGCCAAAGACATTCTGGGCTGAAGCTACAAACACAGCTTTGTACATCCTCAATAGGTGTCCCACAAAAGCTGTAAGAAACATGACACCTATTGAAGCATGGAGTGGGGAAAAACCATCTGTAAGTAATTTAAGAATATTTGGCTGCATTGGTTATGTTCATATACATGTTGAGAAACGTTCTAAACTTGATGATAAAAGTACAAAATGTATTTTTACTGGTTATACTCTGGAGACTAAAGGTTACAGGCTTTTTACTGTTGAAACTAACAAATTGGTTGTTAGTAGAGATGTTCTATTTGATGAAAATGCAGCCTGGGGTTGGAAAGAAAAACAAGTTGAACATGTCAATCTACCAAGTTCTCTGGAAACAAATGAAGAAACTGAAGAAAGAGAAGAACAAGATCAACACATAGAAACTGAAGAAAGAGAAGAACAAGATCAACACACTCACACATCTGAATCAGAGGATGAGAATGAAACTCCACCAAGAAAATTCAGAAGAATGAGTGAAATATATCAATCTTGTAATTTTGTGGTTACTGAACCAGAAAATTTTGAAGAAGCTGAGAAACATGAAGTATGGCAGCAAACAATGGAAAAAGAAATGCACATGATTGAGAAGAACAAAACATGGGAGCTTGTAGACAAACCTGAAGGAAGAGAAATTATCGGGTTAAAATGGATCTACAAGACAAAATTAAATCAAAATGGAGAAGTTCAAAAGCATAAGGCGAGGCTAGTCGCTAAAGGCTTTACTCAAAAGCCCGGCGTTGATTTTTCAGAAACATTTTCCCCAGTAGCAAGACTTGAAACCATAAGAACCGTGATTGCTCTTGCTGCACAAAAGAAATGGAAAATTTTCCAGCTCGATGTTAAGTCAGCATTCTTAAACGGAAAGCTAGATGAAGAAATTTACGTTGAGCAACCACAAGGATTCTTGGTGGAAGGGGGAGAAAACAAAGTGTACAAACTCATAAAGGCCCTTTACGGACTTAAACAATCACCTCGTACATGGTACAAGGAGATTGACACATATTTTCTGAAAAATGGATTTCAAAGAAGCAAGAATGAAGCAACTTTGTATGTGAAGAAACAAGGAAGCAAGATCCTCATTGTATGTCTCTATGTCGATGATCTCATTTTTACGGGAAATGATAAAGTGGTGATAGAAAGCTTTAAAGAACACATGATGAAGTCCTATGAGATGAGTGATTTGGGGCTACTTCATTATTTCTTGGGCATTGAAGTATCACAAGGAGCAGATGGGATTTTTGTTTCACAAAAGAGATATGCAAAAAGTATCCTTGATAAATTTAAAATGTCAAATTGCAAGCCAGTTTCAACACCGCTGGTTGTAAGTGAAAATTTATCAAAAAATGATGGAACATCAAAAGTAGATTGCTCTCATTATAGAAGTTTAGTGGGTAGCTTGTTGTATCTTACAGCAACAAGGCCTGACATAATGTTTGGAGCAACTCTACTGTCAAGATTTATGCAAAACCCAAGTCAAACACATTTTGGAGCAGCAAAAAGAATCCTGAGATACTTGCAGGGAACAATTGACTATGGGATCTTGTACAAAGATGGAGAAAATCTGAATCTAATTGCTTACTCAGATAGTGATTGGGCTGGAAGCATTGATGACATGAAAAGTACATCTGGCTATGCATTTTTACTTGGAACAAACATTTGTTCCTGGCTGTCAAAGAAGCAGAAAGTTGTTGCACAATCATCAGCTGAAGCTGAATATGTGGCAGCTTCAAAAGCAACATCTCAAGCAATTTGGTTAAGGAGGATACTTGAAGATATTGGAGAAAAACAAAAGGAAGCTACAATTCTACTCTGTGACAATAAATCAGCCATTTCTAAAGCTAAGAATCCAGTGTGTCACGAAAGGACGAAGCACATTGCAATCAAATATCATTTTATCAGGGATGCAGTTGAAGAAGGGGAGATACAGCTACAATATTGTAAGACTCAAGAACAGCTAGCAGACATTTTTACAAAGGCTCTTCCAAAAGAAAAATTCTGCTACTTACGTGAACGCATTGGAGTTGTCAAACAAGTGCATTAAGGGGGAGTGTTGAAATTAATGCACTTTTATATTTATTTATTATAGGTTCATGAACCAAGTAATCAAAAGACTTTCATATTTATTTATTGTAGGTTCATGAACCAAGTAATCAAAGGTCATCTATAGAGTTCTCTAGAAAATGTCATCTATAGAGTTCTCTAGAATGTTTTGTAGAAGCTATATAAGCATGTTATGGAAAAGTACTATATGTGAGAGAGATTAAAAAAAAAAATTCTTTCATCTTCTTCTTTTTTTGAGCTCTGCTGTAGCAACTCATTTACATTCCTTCAGCTTTCCTGCTTTCCTCTTGCAGTGGCAGACGATGGCTTGAAACATGGATCAAGATGGGGGTGAGGCGGCCAGTGCTGCATTTAAGAAGGAAGGATCTGACTATTTGCGGCACAAAACCTGATCAACTTGAGCTGCAGTTGACAAGTGCTGACGTTTTTGTACATCTACGCGAGTTAGCAAAGATGGCTTCTGATCAACTTAAAGACACGGGTCTGGATGTGAAGATAATGGATAAGCATGGTAACAAGTATCATAAAGTCATATTTGAGTATGTTTCCGTTTCTGACACCTATCGATTCAGCGGTCCGAGTTTTGGGGAATTTTTCTTAGTAGCTTGAAAGATAGTCGGTTTCTAGATATCTGGGGATTGCCTAAAAATAGAGGCCATGATGGAGTTATATGGTTCGCTTTGGTCGATTATTCATAAGATGATATTATATGTATTATGAGAATTGCTGTTATTATTTCTTCATTTGTTTCTTAAGATGAATTTATATGTATTATGGAAATATTATCAGTATATGTAGGCTTTTGATGGTTATGCAAAAAATAATTCAATTTTGATGGTTATTTTCAATATGCCTAAAAATATTTCTTCATTTGTTTTTATTTTCAGTATCATCACCATTGAATAAAAGAAACAATAGGCTTTTGATGGTTATGCAAAAAATAATTCAATTTTGAAAATCATATTCTGTAAAGAAACTTTTAACTACCCTGACATTTTTCATCGCATCATGTTGTTGATGCAGTTTCAACTACATCATAGTGACGCACTTAAATCTGCATCATGGTAGAAGGCCCATGTAAATTAACTTCTTTGCTCATGATTGTTGATGGGTTTTCTGGTGAACAGCTTAGGGATTTAGATGGAGAAGAAGGAGTTAGCAGTGATAATTTGTTGTATAGGCAGCTTATATTTGCAAGGTATACGGAGGATATAGGGGAGAATTTGATATTTGAATAAGCAAATGAACTTTATAATTCAAAAGATTGAGATTTTAGTTGCGAGAACAAGGTGAACTAAAGGTATAACAATGCAGGTAACAAAAACTAAACATGAATCTAAGTGCAAAAAAGGAAAATAATCAAAGAATTAACTACATAATGACAACAGAACAAAAGAACTAAGGAATAATGGCGTTAAACTAAAAAGAGGAAAGTAAATCGTATTCAAATCCCAGTCACCAAAAAACATAGGCATCCACATTTCCTACCTGAAACCACCTGGACTCAATTAACAAGGACCTACCGATGTATAAGACTGCAAACTACCACATACAAGTAAATGATCGAGTACACCAAATATATATGAAAACATTTGCATCAACTTTGCACATGCACATTTGCTCAGACATGCGCACATTTGCTCAGGCGTGCACACATTGATACGCCTGTTTACTCCTCTTCACTACCCCAGAATTCAGTCAATTCCGCACCTGACTCCATCCTGTCACCTCCAACGACTGATTCTAATGATCTTTGATCTTCCTCTAATGAACTTGGTCTGAGTTTTAAGTTCTTCCTTACCCTCTGCAATATACAAAGAAGCCTTCTTTCTTCAACACCATGGCAACCAAGGCCTGGTTATTACATCTCCCTTCTCCTACTAGAATTGATTTTTTTTCCAAGGTCCAAGGAAGGAAATATACCGATCATTGGCCAATAGTCCTCCCATGTTGGTTCTTCTTCAGTTTATCTTTCCATTTCATTAAGAATGCTTGGTTTTTTTGCCTGCTAGGTTCGATACTCGGTTAAGTGGGCCAAATCCATGGCGATCTGGCACTTTGTTTTTTCTCTTGCAACTTCTGTCCATACCGCTTATTTCCTCTTCAAGATGGTAGACTTCTCTTGTACAGTGAGCATGATTCTATTTCTATACCATTCTTCTAGCTTTAATTTGGTTGAATTCTGACTATCCAAGTTATAGTCCTAAATTTCTAGCTTATTTTCTGATCATTAAACATATGGCTTGGTTCAACTTCAATGGCAGGATAACTCATTAGATGTTCACCGTTGTCGATTAGGTCCATTGAGTTAATCATATGCATTTGAATGCGATTAGCATGCCATTATTAACACAGCTGGCAAGACATAGGCTATTAATATAAAATGGATTATGATTGATTATGTTATTAATGATTGAAATGATATCACATGGCTGCAAAATGGATCCGACTTAGGTTCCATTTTAAGAGGTGGTTTTTGGATTTCAAAAATCCAACCCTGAGCCTGGACTACTCTCGTCACCATCAATTATAAATTCTCAGAAGTATGTAAATGCTATATGTGAACAGTTTTGAACCCTTGGTGTCTATGCTATCCCAGCACAATCAATTGACACAAACTATTCGCCACCATCAAAGTACTTTGCATTTTCTTCAATCCAAATCCGGTACAGTGAATTCTTGCCTCTTCCATCATTCATTCAAAGCTACCTAAAACGTGTCAACATGGCTCCCATCCAGTTATTGTCGGATGTTTATACTTACATCACGCACTGGGCAGTCAGCTCACAAAGTTAGCATCTCATCTATATGGTAAGGCTTACTGGAAGTGGTGACGTTGAAAACTGATGCAGCCAACTGAAACTGGCTAGGCATGGCTTTTAGGGTCACAGCCACAACTCTCAAATGAAAATGTGAGAATCTTGGATGATAGAGGCATCCAAGTGATGAGAATTATCTGATGGACAATCTATCTATAGATAGATTTGCTGAAATTCAAATGATTGGATCGTTTCTTGATGAAGTTATCACAATTGCTCTGATACCATATGCGAAACAGAGTTGTAATGTGAGAACTTTTGTATTGTAATCAGAATGATGATTTGTACAGGAGTTATGGGCTTTGTAATAATTCAGACATTCATACTGAACGTATCGGGCTAAGCCTACTTGTATTGTAAAATAACAAAGACGGATGGTATCAGTGTAATTTAATACACTTCATAAGCACTGCTTCAAAGAACGTAGTTACTAGACCTATTATCATGGCGAAACGTGGTTCAACTACCAGGGAATTTATTATGCAGTTTGAGCTTTTGATGAGGAAGCATCAAACTTAACCAAGTTTCGAGCCAAACTTTTTCTAAAAAGAAGAAGATAATTGAAGACTTTTCCCCAATTTTTACAAAAGATATTGAGGATCTTAACATCACTGAGGGCTCAAAAGCTATAGATTTTGAACTAACTCCTTCGACTGACCTTAGCTGCAAAGGCTCTTCTTCAGTATTACATAGCAATTTGAAGCAAATGAAGAAGAGCTAAGACTAATTGCTTCTCCTTCCATGCCATGATCATCAGTGACACTAACGGCTACATCTACGGATAAGTTATAAGAACTTGTATAAACTACTCTTCAGTCTGCCTCATTCATTCAAGAGTTCGACTCTAATGTCCCTCTTACTTCAATTCGCTAACTCGATATTATCCAAAGCATCCTAATAGTACGTTATTTTTTGATGTCACTTTAATCCTTTCTTTTTTGAATTATAGATTTTAAATTGATTTTGCTTTCATACTAGGTAACCAAGTGGGATTTTTATGTCCAAGGCAGCACTCCAGAAGTGGCAAAGCATAAATAAGAAGGTGCTTCTCTTAAATCTGCTTAACCTTTTAGCCGTTAAAGATGCTTTGGTCAAGGAGTATGGAAGGGAGAAAGAGAAGTCCGCCTATGCACGTAGAACATGGACAAAGCCATAAAGTTAAGGTGAAGCATAAAGTTCAATTTAAAGCTGTTAATGGAAAATGTGCTTATGTAGATTCTACTTTTGGTTGCAACCAAAGGGAAACTTGAAAAGAAGGGATAATTATTGGAAACTTCAACCAAAGTGACTAAAGAGGCAAAGCAGAAGTTAGCCCGCTTCCTAGACAAATATGTAGAGGCTATTATAGAGAGATCCCTAGAGAAAGTCATCTGTGTTTCCAGTTGTTACAACATTGAGATATGTCCAAATTTTGACTTTACTCTTTTGACGGAGAACGAAGAATACAAGAGAAGATTTCAGTCTATGCTTCCTAGAATAGAAGATTTAGGAACTGGTTTGGACGCTGCATCTCCCTTCGCTATTTGTGATCCCCCAATGGGCGAGGAAATGGACTCTGATGATGAGGAGGATGCAGAAGAAGAGGTCAACGTTAAAGGAGATGATATGAGAGATGATGATAACGATAAAGATGATAATGACAAAAAATGGTGATGTAGTGTATGGCTGTCACTAACCAAGCCCTTCTCACGATGGTAGTGGTGGAGATACTGAGAAAGAATCTCCATTAGCACATGACAAGGTAAAGGGAACTAGCACTCCTCAAACAAATTGTCTGCAATGAAGTAGACCCTCCCATGAAAGCAAAAGGAAGAGTAAATATCTCAAATGGTAATCTCTACACCCTAGGTAAGACACTTACTGTTCAAGTGTTTCTGGATATTTTATTTTAAGAATAGTTTATAATTTTGTGTATTATTTCCATCAGACTAGGATTAAATCCAAATATACACATGAATTTCTTCTTTAGGAAGAATAACTGAAGACAAATAAATTTATAAAGAGTTTGATAAGAAAGTGAAAAGTTTAATGAAATATTGGAAAAGTATAGAAAGATTCTTTTTTATACTGCTCATCTAAGATATCATAACAATAAGAAAGTAGCCCCTAGGATGAGGAAGATGTTCCTTCACAATAAGAAAGCCCTAGAGTAAAATGCAAAACTAATGAAATTATCTCTAATGCTGATTGAGGATAGGAGGTTACATGAAGAAGCTTTATATAAATAATATAGTAGCACTTCCTACACTAGTTGCTCATATTGGGAAATGAGTGTGGCAGCTCACTCAGATGCTATCATAGGAGATATATAGACGAGTTCAACGAAGAGGACCCTCATATTGGCAGTTGTTCGAAACTTCCCTGGGTTAAGACTATTCCCCTAGTTTGACCGCTCCGTTCTAAAGGAAAACTTAAGATATTATAAGGAAAAGTTCGTTTTCAAATTATATAAAAGAACTGTTTTGTATGAATCCAAAGTTTAAACATGTAAATTTCACTTTGGGGTGTGTGTGTGTGTGTGTGTGTGTGTGTATGTTTTGAAATGATGTTTGCACTTTTAACAATATGTTATGTTTTATGCTTATGGCACAGATTTATGACAGGATAAGTGGTCATATTTATGTTTCACTTTTAACTTAATATGTGAGGCCCAGGAAAAAGTTTAAGGAAAATCCTAAGACCTTTGAAGTTTCCAAGTTAGCAAAATATTGCTTTCCTAGAGATCTCTAGGAAATTCATACATGGCCTCCCACTCTCAACCCTAAATTTTAGGAGATTGGAATGAAAAATGAACTACTAGAGCTTGAAATTTACATGAAATCAACTCTATGAACAACCTACTCCCCCTATTTTGAGTTTTGACTGTTAAAGATCTCCTCTTGTGTACACCTTAGATGGAATAGAAGTTCCTTTAGATAATTTGTTTAGAAGGAGCCGTAAGACATTTAGGAAAGTGAAAAACATAATTTTGAAGTTGTAGTGACATCTCCTTGTAACTTGAAAATTTAGCATAATTAGTAAAAACCTTTCATTTTGTTTGAAATTAAGTTTCTTGTTATGTTTTAGAGAGAAGTAGGTATCCCTAATTGTCAAAGAACAAATCGCTCTCCCTCGCCTCAACTTAATTAAGGGAAGGCTTGATGTAACAGCCTAACCCAAAAATCCCAGTATGTAAAAGTTTCTAGAAATTTTGAATATGTTAGTTCAGTCCAATACAGATATTTAAGTATGATATATATATATATATATGTGTGTGTGTGTGTGTGTGTGTGTGTGTGTGTGTGTGTGTATGCATAAATATATACATAATACATAGTTTATAAATGGTATGTGTACAAATTCTAGAATAAGAAAAATGGCTTAAAGTGATAGGGACATGTGTCATCAAATGAAAGGAACACGTGTCTCATAAGTAAATAAGGTTAAGACACATACACACATTAGGTGTCCATGTGTAGAAACCTCTTTAGACACATAAGAGGGCATGTGTCTACATCCTAAAGAATTCATGAAGACGTAGTGGACAAGTGTCCAAAACTAAATTACCAAATTAACCTTGAAAACTACTATATAAAGGGTGTAAAGGTTCACTTCATTTCATACATTTTGAAAACAAAAAATAAAATAAGATAAAGAGGAGAAGCTTAGAAGAAGGCAAGAGGATAAGTACAAAATCAAGATACAAGTTTAAGGTGAGGAAAAGTATTTAAGTTCATGTATTCATTTCATATTTTGAAGAAAAGTTGAGAATTTTATGAATGAACGTTTGGATGTGAACCCCCGAAAATGACGTTCGGTATTTTGGGCATAACTTTTGCAATTTTTAATGAAATTTCGACTTCTCTATCAATTTGGAAACCTAATTCAAAGGGCTACAACTTTGTCTTGGGCCACCTTTACTAATTCGGTCGTTTTCATACTCGAAAACTGGATGCAAAGTAAGGTAAAAATCAGCCCGGATTAGACATGTTAAAAACACCTTGTATTGTTGAATTTTATTTACTGAATAGATAAATAATTTTAATGGTTTCTTTTTATGATAATTAAATAGACAAAGATAGATTTTTTCTGTAAAAAATTTGGTGTCAAGATCTATTTTTATCATAGAAAAACAGTGTCAAACATTTCACCCAAAAACTGGAAAAAAAACTGATTTTCCGAAACTTGAAACACTTCGGAAATTTGAACGCTTTCTGAATGTTCCTAAAGCAGAAGTGTATCAAACAGAACTTTCTGTAGCACTTTGAAGCACTATCTTTTCACTGAATTGATTATAAAGCCGTGAACTTGACCAGAACTCTTTTTATAGCACGCAGAAACGCTGTAGCAGCTGAATTTAGTCTAAAACCATTATAGACTAACCAGAACTTTCCATAGCACGGCTGAAACGCTGTAGATAGGTGTTTTGAGCCTAAAACCATATGAAACTTGTCTTAACACTTTTAAAATGCTGCAGTTTTTATTTTATGATGCTGAAACTTTTTATAGTACTTTTTAAATGTTACCTTTTCTTTGTTTCAAGTAGTTTCGAGGTTCTTCTTAACATAGATTGGAATAATTTGAGATAGTTTGGTTTTGTCTTAAACCCTTTAAAAGGATGAATTTAAAAGTAGGAGATTTGCCTATTACCAATATAACACCTTAATTTTTGCGCGAATACACATATATTATAAAAGTATCTTTCAAAATGAATGACTGGAACGTTCTAAGGTGACAGAGAGGATAGTGTCTAGGCTTGAGTTTGGAAAATATAGTTTCCTGTTCTCCCTGACTATCCCTAACTGATCCGACGAATGGGAAGGTTAATTCAAATTTAATTTGAAATTATTTGAATTTAGAAAATAATTTAGAACTTTATTCAATACTAAAGAAAAGTAATTTAAGATTACTTTTGAGAATCACTTTCTTGATTATATTTCTTCGATGGGGTGCGGTATAAGACAATAGATCTTGGGTAGTGCCTTATTACTCTATGTTGGTATCGAGCCGAGTAGAGTACATCATGTTTGATGACAGGATGCCGACCGCAATGGGATAATATATTCTAAAATCTAACCAAGTTGAGGATGTGGTTCAGATTTATAACTATAAATTGGATAAATTATGAGTTTTGATGAAAGGAAGTTTTCATAAATTTGTTTGATTTAGCATTTCGAAGTCTTCCTTGATTTTTGTTTTAAAACTTGGATTGATGAAACCTTCGAAGTAAAGAGTCATGATGAAACTATAATACAACCCATTAAGAAATGATGTGAAAACTAAGCTTAAATAGCTATCTCGTTGGGTCTGTGTTGCTCATGATGCTGCACTTAAAACTTTTCAGGTTTAGATGGTTAGTTGGATACTTTGAAGTGAAGACTTACATTATGTAGATTATCTCGTTATGTATTCCTATGTTTAATTATTAGAGTCGTGAACCTTTGTAACCATATTTTATGATGGAATGATTGTATAATAGCTCTTCCGTTTAAAATCATGTACTAAGAATGATTTTATGTTCCGACAAGTTTATGTTAAGTTGTGATATTGTTCTATTAGAACCATTTTATATGTAGCATCACCGCTTCTGAATAAATATATCAGAGTGGGGGTCTTACAAAGTTGGTATCAGAGCCAAGGTTTATAGGGTGCTTTTGGAAAATTTATAGTATCACAATTTAATTTGTCAGAATAGGAAGTTTATACAATTATTGACATCTTTATGACTATTTGCAGCTATAAGTTATGGCTAGCAACAGAACTTGGTGTACGGGGGATACATGGGGTGGTGTTAAGTGCACCACCACACCAAACGAACGACTAGTTGCTGCAAGTCGCACAATAGAGAAGCATGCACTTAAGAGGAGAGCAAGGACGATTCTCATTGATGAGATATATGAAGTTTATAATAGGGTAACGATTATGAAGACGGTCTAAAAAGAGATTTTGTTCTTTACCGTCTGCGCCAGAAGATGAAACCCTTTGCAATGGCGATTAAGCTGACAGAACGTACTGACTATGGAGATGCTTTAGAATTTCTAAGGCAAGAAGGGGCATTACCACCACAAGGAGGGAATATAAGACGTAAACGACTTCCAAATAAAATAGTGGAACAATATGATGAAGAATAGTCTGAGACAGTTGGCTCAAATGATTACTCTCAAGAAGTCACTGGACCTTCTCGAGCAGTAAAGGAGGAAACCGGCCCTTCTTCATCAAAGGAAATAATAATGATAGATTAAGAATGAAATAGGAAGTTAAGTATTAGATAGTATATCAAGTAGTATGGATGACTATCTATAGTTTGGGAAGGTTGTGGATAAACACCCAAATTTTGTTTGTAAATAAGGGTTATAAGTAATATAATATGTTTGTGTGTTCATGACTTGAGTATGTTATTAGATATTCTTTATAACGAAAGGTGTATTTCATCCATGACCATAACAAGATATTTTTATTGAAGGTCATGGAAAATCAAAATAACTCAACAACTCAAAGTCAAGAGGCTCAGTCCTCCACACAAACAAATGCTATGGAACTGTTTGCATCTTTCATCAAGCAGACGGAGCAAGTTTCTTCAACATCTTCAATAAATCACCTTCTAAAGTTTGAAACCAGACAAATTTGTTGGAGGTGCAGATCCAGTTAAGGCAGAGCAATGGATTCAACATCTAGAGGATATATTTGAAGTTTTGGAATGTAACGAAGTTGATAAGAGGAAGTTGGTTGTCTTTCAGTTATTAGAGGAAGCTCGAAATTGATGGGAGCTAGTTCGAACAACAACTAGTCCGGTCGAGATGGAACAGATGACATGGGAAGAATTCAAGGTGAAGTTTTTGGATAAGTATTTCCCAGAGAATGAGAGAGAGAGAAGATGGAGACAAAATTTCAAAATCTTACTCAAGAAGGTATGTCCGTGGCCCAATATCAAAATAAGTTTGAAGCACTATCCCGATTCGGAAATCACTTAATTGATACACCTGAAAAGCGTGCTAGACGATTTGCGTAGGGGTTAATTCCTCCCATAAAAAGACATGTTATTGGAGATAGACGTAAAATTTATGAGATGATAGTAGTTGAAGCTTTAAATCTGGAAGAAGACTATCTTCAGTTCCAGCAAGAAAGGAAGGTTTCAAATAAAAGGAAACCAAGCAATCTTTCTGACAATCAAAAGAAACCAGATGAGAATAAGAAGAAACCAAATGAAGGAAGCAAAGGACCAACGGGACAGGAAAAGGAGCCTGATAAAGTAAAGAGATGTTTCCGTGCAATGAGACTTGACACATTTCTCCGAATTGCACAAAGCCGATTGTGTGTTACAATTGCAATGAACCTGGGCACATTAGTTGAAATTGCAAGAAGCCAAGGAAGGACAAAAAGGGACAACAAGGACGAGTGTATGCAGTTGTTTCTAAACAAGCTCAAGTAAAAGGTAATGTGTTTATTTTTGACTTTCAAGCAAGAATTTTATTCGATACTGGTGCCACACATTCTCTAATATCCGAAATATTTGCTACTAAGATAGGATTATTTATTAAACAACTATTAAATCCTTTGATAGTATATAGCGTAGTAGGAAGGAGAACTAAACTTGAGAAAGTATGTAGGAACTGAATCCTTAACTTTAACGGTAAGGATATGGTGGCTAATTTAATTGTCTTTCCAATGGAACACTTTGATATAATCCTTGGGATGGATTGGCTTACAGAATATCAAGCTATCTTTAATTGTCACAACAAAACTATAAGTTTGACAATTCGGGAACATGAAACCTTTGTTTACTCATGTGATAAAGTTGAAGACGCTTTTATATCTAGATATATTGCTCATATCAATATTGAGGATAAGGGTCCAATGGTGGATCAAATCCCGATAGTAAGGGAATTTAAAGAAGTTTTTCAAGAAATACCAGGATAACCACCAAAAAGAGAAATTGATTTTTGCATCGACTTAATACTTGGTACAACTCCTATTGCTAAAGCAGCATATCGTATGTCTCCTACAGAAAATAAAGAATTAAAGAGACAAATTAAGGAGATGGAGGATCAAGGATTTATTAGACCTAGTAAATCCCCCTGGGGAGCACCAGTGTTGTTTATAAAGAAGCACGACGGGACGTTTCGTTTATGCGTAGATTATCGAGAGCTTAATAAGGTAACAATTAAGAGCAAATATCCATTACCTCGGATCGATGATTTATTTGATCAACTCCAAGGAGCTACTGTATTTTCGAAAATTGACTTAAGGTCTGGGTATCATCAATTAAGAATAAAAGAAGAAGATATTCCAAAGACAGCCTTCCAAACACGATACAGACACTACGAATTCTTGGTGATGCCTTTTGGCCATACCAACGCACCAGCAGTATTCATGGATCTAATGAATCGTGTGTTCCGTCCATATCTTGATCATTTTGTTATTGTATTTATTGATGATATCCTTATCTATTCTAAGACAAAGGAGGATCATGAATTCCATTTGCGTTTATGTCTCCAAACACTAAGAGAGCATCAGCTATATGCAAAATTTAGTAAATGTGAATTCTGGTTGGAGGAAGTAAAATTTCTTGGACATGTTGTCTCAAAGAATGGAATAGGAGTAGACCCATCAAAGGTTGAGGCGGTGTTGAAATGGAATCTCCGACAACACCAACAGAAGTTCGAAATTTTCTAGGATTAGCTGGTTACTACCGAAGATTTATTCAAGATTTCTCAAAGATAGCATCTCCATTAACAAAACTAACTCGTAAGGAAACTAAGTTTATTTGGGATGAAAAATGTAAGATAGCATTTGAAACCTTAAAGAAAAGATTGACAGAGACACCAAATTTGTCTTTGCCAAGAAGTGGAGTCCCATATAAAGTATATTCTGATGCATGCGGACAAGGATTAAGATGCGTACTAATGCAGGATGACAAAATTATTGCTTATGGCTCTCGTCAATTAAAGCCCCATGAAGCTAATTATCCAACTCATGACTTAGAATTGGCCGCAATTGTGTTTTCCTTAAAAATTTGGAGACGTTATCTTTATGGAGAATAATTCCATGTTTACTCTGACCATAAGAGTTTAAAATATTTGTTCTCTCAAAAAGAATTAAATATGAGACAAAGAAGGTGGATGGAATTCATAAAAGATTATGATTTTACATTACATTATCATCCAGGAAAGGCAAATATAGTTGTTGATGCATTAAGTCGAAAAAGCTATGGCGTAATAGCTCATTTAATGATAAGAGAATGGAGAGCTCTAGAGACTCTTGCTGAAATGAACGCTTGCACAAGGATGGTTAATGGATCCATGATTAATGAAGTAGCACTTCTATGTAATTTTATTATTCAGTCAACTTTGATAAGTAGAATATTGAAAGCTCAAGAAGATGATGAGGAATTAAAAGAGTTATTTATGAAAATGAAGGATAATGAACCCATGGATTGGAACACTGATAAAGATGGCGGTTATAGACTAAAGAATCGACTTTGTGTTCCAAATCAAACTGAACTGAAAAATGAAATTCTTAGTGAAGCACATCGTTCAAGGCTAACGGTGCATCCACGAAGTACAAAAATGTTTAAGGATCTTAAGCGTCAATTTTGGTGGAACGGAATGAAGAAGGACGTTGCTGAATTTGTGGCAAAATGTCTTACGTGCCAACAAATTAAAGCAGAGCAGCAACGACCGGCAGGACTTCTGCAACCACTTCCTATTGTTGAATGGAAATGGGAGCATATAACAATGGATTTTATCACTGGTTACCAATGACAAAACAAGGTCATGTTGCAATATGGGTAGTGGTGGATCGCCTGACAAAGTCAGCACATTTTATACCTTACAACATGACCTACTCAATGGAGAAATTGAGTAAACTCTATTTGAAAGAAATTGTTCGACTACATGGTATACCTGTTACCATAGTTTCAGATAGAGATTCACGATTCACTTCAAGGTTTTGGAGAAGTCTTCAAAAAGCACTAGGGACATCACTAAACCTGAGCACAGCCTTTCATCCTCAAACAGATGGAGAAACTGAATCATAGAAGATATGTTAAGATATTGTATGATGGAATTTGAAATCACACGGGAAACTCGAATACCATTAATCGAATTTGCAAATAACAACACTTATCACGCAAGCATTGGTATGGCCCCATATGAAGCTTTGTATGGAAGGCCTTGTCGTTCGCCAGTATGTTGGGCAGAAGTTGGAGATCGTGAGCTTCTTGGTCCAGACCTAGTAAAGGAAACAACTGAGAAGATTTCCATTATAAGAGAAAGATTGCAAGCAACCCAAAGTAGGCAAAAGAGTTATGCAGATCATAGAAGAAAGGATTTGGAATTCGAAGCAGGAGATCAAGTCATTCTTAAAGTTTCTCCGGTACGAGGGGTAATGCGATTTGGAAAGAAGAAGGCAAAACTATCACCAAGATTTATCGGACCATTTTGTATTACCAGGAAAATTAGGAAAGTTTCATACGAACTCGATTTACCTGAAAAATTATCAGATATACATAATGTGTTTCACATATCAATGCTACAAAAGTATATTTCTGACCCATTTCATGTGATTGATTTAAGCGGCATTGAAGTTAGAAAAGGGACCAAGTACATTGAAAGACCCGTTTGAATTCTTGAGAGAAAAGTTAAGAAACTAAGAACAAAAGAAATTCCCTTAGTAAAAGTTCAATGGAACCATCATAACGAAGACGAAGCATCATGGGAAGTGGAGTCATAAATTCGTAAAGATTATCCAGAATTGTTTGAAGCTAAGATTTCAAGGACATAATCTTTTTCTAAGGGTGGTAGAGTGTAACAGCCTAACCCAAAAATCCTGGTATGTAAAAGTTTCTAGAAATTTTGAATATGTCAGTTCAGTCCAATACAGATATTTAAGTATGATATATATATATATATATGTATGTATGTATGATATATGTATGCATAAATATATACATAATACATAGTTTATAAATGGTTTGTGTACAAATTCTAGAATAAGAAAAATGGCTTAAAGTGATAGGGTAATGTGAAAGGAACACATGTCTCATAAGTAAATAAGGTTAAGACACATACACACATTAGGTGTCCATGTGTAGACACCTCTTAAGACACATAAGAGGGCTTGTGTCTAAATCCTAAAGAATGCATGAAGATGTAGCGGACAAGTGTCCAAAACTAAATTACTAAATTAACCTTGAAAACTACTATATAAAGGGTGTAAAGGTTCACTTCATTTCATACATTTTGAAAACAAAAAATAAAATAAGATAAAGAGGAGAAGCTTAGGAGAAGGCAAGAGGATAAGTACAAGATCAAGATACAAGTTTAAGGTGAGAAAAACTATTTAAGTTCATGTATTCATTTCATATTTTGAAGAAAAGTTGAGAATTTTATGAATGAATGTTTGGATGTGAACCCCCGAAAATGACGTTCGGTATTTTGGACATAACTTTTGCAACTCTTAATGAAATTTCGACTTCTCTATTAATTTGGAAAGCTAATTCAAAGGGATACAACTTTATCTTCGGCCACCTTTACTAGTTCGGTCATCTTCATAGTCGAAAACTGGATGCAAAGTAAGGTAAAAATCAGCCCGAATTAGACATGTTAAAAACGCCTTGTATTGTTGAATTTTATTTATTAAATAGATAAATAATTTTAATGGTTTCTTTTTATGATAATTAAATAGATAAAGATAGCTTCTTTCTGTAAAAAAATTGGAGTCAAAATCTATTTTTATCATAGAGAAACAGTGTCAAACATTTCACCCAAAAACTAAAAAAAAAGCTGATTTTTTGAAACTTGAAACACTTTGGAAATTTGAAACACTTTCTGAATGTTCCTAACGCAGAAGCGTATCAAAACAGAACTTTCTATAGCACTTCTGAAGCGCTATCTTTTCACTGAATTGATTGTAAAGCCTTGAACATGACCAGAACTCTTTTTATAGCGCGCAGAAACGATGTAGTAGCTGAATTTAGTCTAATACCATTATAGACTAACCAGAACTTTCCATAGCACGGCTGAAACGCTGTAGATAGCTGTTTTGAGCCTAAAACCATACGAAACTTGTCCTAACACTTTTAAAACACTGCAGTTTTTATTTTATGATGCTAAAACTTTTAATAGTACTTTTTAAATGTTACATTTTCTTTGTTTCAAGTAGTTTCGAGGTTCTTCTTAACATAGATTGGAATAATTTTAGATAGTTTGGTTTTGTCTTAAACCCTTTAAAAGCATGAACTTAAAAGTAGGAGATTTTCCTATTACCAATGTAACAGCCTAATTGTTGCATGAATACACATATATTATTAAAGTATCTTTCAAAATGAATGACTGGAATGTTCTAAGGTGACAGAGAGGATAGTGTCTAGGCTTGAGTTTGGAAAATATAGTTTCCTGCTCTCCCTGGCTATCCCTAACTGATCCGACGAACGGGAAGGTTAATTCAAATTTAGTTTGAAATTATTTGAATTTAGAAAATAATTTAGAACTTTATTCAATACTAAAAAAAGTAATTTAAGATTACTTTTGAGAATCACTTTCTTGATTATATTTCTTCGATGGGGTGCGGTATAAGACAATAGATCTTGGGTAATGCACTATTACTCTATGTTGGTATCGAGCCGAGTAGAGTACATCCTATTTGATAATGGGATGCCGACAGCAATGGGATAATATATTCTAACATCTAACCAAGTTGAGGATGTGGTTCAGATTTATAACTATAAATTGGATAAATTATGAGTTTTGATGAAAGGAAGTTTTCATAAATTTGTTTGATTTAGCATTTCGAAGTCTTCCTTGATTTTTGTTTTAAAACTTGGATTGATGAAACCTTCGAAGTAAAGAGTCATGATGAAACTATAATACAACCCATTAAGAAATGATGTGAAAACTAAGCTTAAATAGCTATCTCACTGGGTTTGTTTTGCTCATGATGCTACACTTAAAACTTTTCAGGTTTAGATGGTTAGTTGGATGCTTTGAAGTGAAGACTTACATTATGTAGATTATCTCGTTATGTTTAGTTATTAGAGTCGTGAACCTTTGTAACCATATTTGATGATGGAATGATTGTATAATAGCTCTTCCGTTTAAAATCATGTACTAAGAATGATTTTATGTTCCGACAAGTTTATGTTAAGTTATGATATTGTTCTATTAGCACCATTTTATATGTAGCATCACCGCTTCTGAATAAATATATCAGAGTGGGGGTGTTACACTTAAGGTCCGGGTGTAGAAGACGAAATAATCCCTGAAGCGTTTTCCAGATAACCTAGAAACACAAATTTGGCATGACAATTTCTATTAGCAGAAAGCTCAAGAAGATGAGCTTAAGAAGTCGTGCAATAATTTGGATAAACAAGTCAAATCTAGGATACCCAAATTATTGAGTTATCATGAAAAGTAGAAGCCTTGCTATTCCTTCTTCAAAACTTTAAAAAGAATATGATTTGATAGAGAGATTGTGAAGCTTCACTTGAAGATTCTAGATCTTGAGGTGGAGTTAGCAAAAGCTTAGGCTCATTGCTAGTCCTTAGAAATCATCTCAAGAGGAGAGGAAATTGATTGTGGTGACCAAGAAAAATATTAAGCAATTGACATTCCTTTAAAGAGTTTGGATGAACTGCATCTTAGCAAATTGTGCCATATTCTTGTTTGAATGCATGAGTTATGCCAATAATAAATGGAACGTCAATGTATTGAATACATTAATTAATATGATGTCTAGGCTCTAGAGCATGAAAGGAATGAATATATCTTTGAACATCAAGTGGCGTAGAAGTTAAACTCTTGAAAGGGCCCGAAAGGTTTGATACAGGCTCTTACCCAAGCAATATAAATTTAGAGTATGACTATTTATGATGTAGATACCATTAGAGATAAGGGTAGGAGATTAAAGCTAATTTTGAATGAAGTCATTCGTCACATCACATATTTTACTCCTAAGGCACAATGTTTGTGGGAAGATGCCTGTGATTTCCATCTTGAATTTTTTGTAACTTAACGTACATATGAATGCATAAATATATATTTGTAAAACCATACCTAACCGGATTACCTTTGGTTTAAATCATGAATTAGTTTTATATGTGTATGATGCATAGCTTTCTTAATTTGATTTGATTATACCTTTTCTTTGTCTTGTAAGTCTTTGATAATAGTCTGAAATAGAATAGATTAAAGACCTACATTTGATAATAGTGAATTTAGGAATCTTCGTACATTCATTATGTTTGATGGCAATTCATTTACTGCAATAGTTAGGTTAAGATCAATCATCGTTATGAGTCATTAGAAAGTAATAAATTAGAATTTCTTATATGATTGATGATCAAGAACACCTCGCTCAACAATGATGTGCAAAAAGCTATATCTTATGGCACGAGCTGACAGACAAGAAGTTATATCCTAAAATTTAGTGTAGAGACTGGAAACCTTCATCTAATGTGTTGATTGAATATGCCATGAATCTTTATCTGGCAAGACTTAACAATCTAGAAATCTCTATCTAGGACGATAAATTGAAGACTTGGAATCTCTATTTGGAATAAGATATTGAATAGGCTAGGAACTTTCATCTAACATGAAAATTTGGTAGCATAAGAACTTTTAATTAGCATGATCTAGTAGCATTTATCTAGATAGTTAAACGATTAGGCTAGGAAATTCATTTGGAGAGAGTCGACGATGCATAAATCTTTTTTTGGATAGTTGAGTGAATAGGCTAGGAAATTCATCAACAAGATGTCCTCCCTGATAGAGGTACTCCATTGGGGCGTAGACCTAACCATGAAAGTTTTTACACCTTGAAACAGGTGAAGGGTCTCCACGCTCTATAAGGTTATCTAGTGAGGCATAAAGAAAGCACCAAAGGCTTGACAACTTAAAACATGACAAGGGTTTCGTCTCGCTAGAAGGTGCATTAACGAGGCCATTATGATGGTACTAAAAGATTCACTTCCAAGAATGTGCCTCGCACCGACTCGTGCTAGCAGCAATCAGACGTGCCGTAACCTGGACTTAGGAGTGCCCCAGAAGGCCAGGGATTGCCAGGATTTAAGCTTGTGAAGTTCCCAAGTATGATTCACCCTTTGGGAGAAAACTGGTTTTTCTTGGCCTGGATTTGCCAGGATTTTTGCCTTGGAAGTGTAGAGGACTTTCTAGATGCGGGACCACTTTAATTCATTGAAAGAGTGTATTTCTAGCATAATTCATGATGGCTCCTTTAGGAGGGCGATCTGGTTTGTCCCATGCCCATTAGCTAGACAATATAGGAAGTAGGAGTCGTCGATTTTCTCTTTAAGCTATGGCTCATTCAGGCTTGAGATTTCTTAGCCTAGCTTTAATGGGATGGGAATTTAAGTTCTAAGAGTGGTCGTCGTCTATTCTTGAATTAGTCCCCTTTTGAGCAAAGTGGTTGGCTTGGGAATTTGTTAAGTTAATTATTATTTTCGATAGTAAGAGCGTCAGATTTCTTATCAAGTTTAAGCGAAGACAAAGAAATATATCCTCGCTTTCCGCGTCTTTCCTGGACTACTTGGAGACCAAAACGACTATAATTAGACGTATGAAAAATGATATCGTGAACATCCAACTTTTAATCAATGATGCACAATATTAGAGTATGGAATAGAAGTAGCACTCGCCATATTATTAAGAAAAATCAATGTAAAGAGATGATTCTTAATCATAATCTTCATCTACTTGTCATTCTTGAAATCAATCTTAATGCGGACAAAAGGCTAAAAGTTGCTAATCACATCCCTCCTACTTGGAAACTCAACCGCAGCCTAAATAAATCACCCTATCGTCGCATAATGGTAAACCATGACCTTACGACCTTCAATCTAATGCCTATCCTAGTCACACAATAGATTATTTATTTCCATGCCATGCATCTTCCATCAAATATCACTTTCTACATGTTCATCATTTCTGCTTTCAATACTCAAGTAGAATATTGAAAGCTCAAGAAGATGATGAGGAATTAAAAGAGTTATTTATGAAAATGAAGGATAAGGAACCCGTGGATTGGAACACTGATAAAGATGGCGGTTATAGACTCAAGAATCGACATTTTGTTCCAAATCAAACTAAATTGAAAAATGAAATTCTTAGTGAAGCATATTGTTCAAGGCTAACGGTGCATCCAGGAAGTACAAAAATGTTTAAGGATCTTAAGCGTCAATTTTGGTGGAACGGAATGAAGAAGGACGTTGCTGAATTTGTGGCAAAATGTCTTACGTGCCAACAAATTAAAGCAGAGCAGCAACGACCGGCAGGACTTCTGCAACCACTTCCTTTTGCTGAATGGAAATGGGAGCATATAACAATGGATTTTATCACTGGTTTACCAATGTCAAAACAAGGTCATGATGCAATATGGGTAGTGATGGATCGCTTGACAAAGTTAGCACATTTTATACCTTACAACATGATCTACTCAATGGAGAAATTGAGTAGATTCTACATGAAAGAAATTGTTCGAATACATGGTATACCTGTTACCATAGTTTCAGATAGAGATTCACGATTCACTTCAAGGTTTGGGAGAAGTCTTCAAAAAGCACTTGGGACATCACTAAACCTGAGCACAGCCTTTCATCCTCAAACAGATGGACAAACCGAAAGAGTAAACCGAATCATAGAAGATATGTTAAGATCTTGTATAATGGAATTTGAAATCACATGGGAAACTCACATACCATTAATTGAATTTGCCTATAACAACAATTATCACGCAAGCATTGGTATGGCCCCATATGAAGCTTTGTATGGAAGGCCTTGTCGTTCGCCAGTATGTTGGGCAGAAGTTGGAGGTCGTGAGCTTCTTAGTCCAGATCTAGTAAAGGAAACAACTGAGAATATTTCCATTATAAGAGAAAGATTGCAAGCAGCCCAAAGTAGGCAAAAGAGTTATGCAGATCATAGAAGAAAGGATTTGGAATTCAAAGTAGGAGATCAAGTCCTTCTTAAAGTTTCTCCGGTACGAGGGGTAATGCGATTTGGAAATAAGAAGGCAAAACTATCACCAAGATTTATCGGACCATTTCGTATTACCAGGAAAATTGGGAAAGTTGCATACAAACTCGATTTACCTGAAAAATTATCAGATATACATAATGTGTTTCACATATCAATGCTACGAAAGTATATTTCTAACCCATCTCATGTGATTGATTTAAGCGGCATTGAAGTTAAAAAAGGGACCAAGTACATTGAAAGACCCGTTATAATTCTTGATAGAAAAGTTAAGAAACTAAGAACAAAAGAAATTCCCTTAGTGAAAGTTCAATGGAACCATCATAACGAAGACGAAGCATCATGGGAAGTGGAGTCAGAAATTCGTAAAGATTATCCAAAATTGTTTGAAGCTTAGATTTCGAGGACAAAATCTTTTTCTAAGGGTGGTAGAGTGTAACAGCCTAACCCAAAAATCCCGGTATGTAAAAGTTTCTATAAATTTTGAATATGTTAGTTCAGTCCAATACAAATATTTAAGTATGATAAATACATGTGTATATATATTTTTTTATTTATGCATGTATGTATGTATGATATATGTATGCATAAATATATACATACTACATAGTTTATAAATGTTATGTGTACAAATTCTAGAATAAGAAAAATGGCTTAAAGTGATTGGGACATGTATCATCAAATGAAAGGAACACATGTCTCATAAGTAAATAAGGTTAAGACACATACACACATTAGGTGTCCATGTGTAGAAACCTCTTAAGACACATAAGAGGGCATGTGTCTACATTCTAAAGAATGCATGAAGATGTAGTGGACAAATGTCCAAAATTAAATTACCAAATTAACCTTGAAAATTACTATATAAATGGTGTAAAGGTTCACTTCATTTCATACATTTTGAAAACAAAAAATAAAATAAGATAAAGAGGAGAAGATTAGAATAAGGCAAGAGGATAAGTACAAGATCAAGATACAAGTTTAAGGTGAAAAAACTATTTAAGTTCGTGTTTTCATTTCATATTTTGAAGAAAAGTTGAGAATTCTATGAACGAATGTTTGGATGTGAACCCCCGAAAATGACGTTCGGTATTTTGGGCATAACTTTTGCAATACTTAATGAAATTTCGACTTTTCTATCAATTTGGAAATCTAATTCAATGGGCTACAACTTTGTCTCAGGCCACCTTTATTAGTTCGGTCGTTTTCATACTCGAAAACTGGATGCAAAGTAAGGTAAAAATCAGCCCGAATTAGACATGTTAAAAATGCCTTGTTTTGTTGAATTTTATTTATTGAATAGATAAATAATTTTAATGGTTTCTTTTTGTGATAATTAAATAGACAAAGATAGCTTCCTTCTGTAAAAAATTTGGAGTCAAAATCTATTTTTATCATAGAGAAACAGTGTCAAACATTTCACCCAAAAACTGGGAAAAAGCTGATTTTCCGAAACTTGAAACGCTTTGGAAATTTGAAACGCTTTCTGAATGTTCCTAACGCAGAAGTGTATCAAAACAGAACTTTCTATAGCACTTCTGAAGCGCTGTCTTTTCACTGAATTAATTATAAAGCCTTGAACACAACCAGAACCCTTTTTATAGCGCGCAGAAACGCCGTAGTAGTTGAATTTAGTCTAAAACCATTATAGACTAACCAGAACTTTCCATAGCACGGCTGAAACGCTAGATAGCTGTTTTGAGCCTAAAACCATATGAAACTTGTCTAACACTTTTAAAACGCTGCATTTTTTATTTTATGATGCTGAAATTTTTTATAGTACTTTTTAAATGTTACCTTTTCTTTGTTTCAAGTAGTTTCGAGGTTCTTCTTAACATCGATTGGAATAATTTGAGATAGTTTGGTTTTGTCTTAAACCCTTTAAAAGCATGAATTTAAAAGTAGGAGATTTGCCTATTACCAATATAAAACCCTAATTGTTGCGCGAATACACATATATTATTAATGTATCTTTTAAAATGAATGACTGGAACGTTCTAAGGTGACAGAGAGGATAGTGTCTAGACTTGACTTTGAAAAATATAGTTTCCTGCTCTCCCTGGCTATTCCTAACTAATCCGACGAACGGGAAGGTTAATTCAAATTTAATTTGAAATTATTTGAATTTAGAAAATAATTTAGAGCTTTATTCAATACTAAAGAAAAGTAATTTAAGATTACTTTTGAGAATCACTTTCTTGATTATATTTCTTCGATGGGGTGCGGTATAAGACAATAGATCTTGGGTAATGCACTATTACTCTATGTTGGTATCGAGCCGAGTAGAGTACATCCTATTTGATAACGGGATGCCGACCGCAATGGGATAATATATTCTAACATCTAACCAAGTTGAGGATGTGGTTCAGATTTATAACTATAAATTGGATAAATTATGAGTTTTGATGAAAGGAAGTTTTCATAAATTTGTTTGATTTAGCATTTCGAAGTCTTCCTTGATTTTTGTTTTAAAACTTGGATTGATGAAACCTTCAAAGTAAAGAGTCAAGATGAAACTACAATACAACCCATTAAGAAATGATGTGAAAACTAAGCTTAAATAGCTATCTCACTGGGTTTGTGTTGCTCATGATGCTACACTTAAAACTTTTCAGGTTTAGATGGTTAGTTGGATGCTTTGAAGTGAAGACTTACATTATGTAGATTATCTCGTTATGTATTCCTACGTTTAATTATTAGAGTCGTGAACCTTTGTAACCATATTTTATGATGGAATGATTGTATAATAGCTCTTCCGTTTAAAATCATGTACTAAGAATGATTTTATGTTCCGACAAGTTTATGTTAAGTTGTGACCTTGTTTTATTAGCACCATTTTATATGTAGCATCACCGCTTCTGAATAAATATATCAGAGTGGGGTGTTACACTTGAGTTCGGGGTGTAGAAGACCAAATAATCCCTGGAGCGTTTTCCAGATAACCTAGAAACACAAATTTGGCATGACAAATTCTATTTGCAAAGAGCTCAAGAAGATGAGCTTAAGAAGTCATGCAATAATTTGGATAAACAAGTCAAAGCTAGGATACCCAAATTATTGAGTTATCATGAGTAGAAGCCTTGCTTTTCCTTCTTCAAAATCTTTAAAAAGAATATGATTTGATAGATAGATTGTGAAGCTTCACTTGAAGATTCTAGATCTTGATGTGGAGTTAGCAAAAGCTTAGGCTCATTGCTAGTCCTTAGAAATCATCTCAAGAGGAGAGGAAATTGATTGTGGTGACCAAGAAAAATATTAAGCAATTGACAGTCCTTTAAAGAGTTTGGATGAACTGCATCTTAGCAAATTGTGCCATATTCTTGTTTGAATGCATGAGTTATGCCAATAATAAATGGAACGTCAATGTATTGAATACATTAATTAATATAATGTCTAGGCTCTAGAGCATGAAAGGAACGAATATATCTTTGAAATTCAAATGGCATAGAAGTTAAACTCTTGAAAGGGCCAGAAATGTTTGGTACAGGATCTTACCCAAGCAATATAAATTTAGAGTATGACTATTTATGATGTAGATACCATTAGAGATAAGGGTAGGAGATTAAAGCTAATTTTGAATGAAGTCATTCGTCATATCACATATTTTACTCCTAAGGCACAATGTTTGTGGGAAGATGCCTGTGATGTCCATATTGAAAAACTTTTAACTTAACGTACATATGAATGCATAAATATATATTTGTAAAACTATACCTAACAGGATTACCTTTGGTTTAAATCATGAATTTGTATTATATGTGTGTGATGCATAGCTTTCTTAATTTGATTTGATTATGCATTTTCTTTGTCTTGTAAGTCTTTGATAATAGTCTGAAATAGAATAGATTAAAGACCTACATTTGATAATAGTGAATTTAGGAATCTTCGTACATTCATTATGTTTGATGGATATTCATTTACTGCAATAGTTTGGTTAAGATCAATCATCGTTATGAGTCATTAGAAAGTAATAAATTAGAATTTCTTATATGATTGATGATCAAGAACACCTCGCTCAACAATGATGTGCAAAAAGTTATATCTTATGGCACCAGTTGACAGACAAGAAGTTATATCCTAAAATTTAATGTAGAGACTGGAAACCTTCATCTAATATGTTGATTGAATATGCTAGGAATCTTTATCTGGCAAGACTTAACAATCTAGAAATCTCTATCTAGGACGATAAATTGAAGACTTGGAATCTCTATTTGGAATAAGATATTGAATAGGCTAGGAACTTTCATCTAACATGAAAATTTGGTAGCACAAGAACTTTTAATTAGCATGATCTAGTAGCATTTATCTAGATAGTTAAACGATTAGGCTAGGAAATTCATTTGGAGAGAGTCGACGATGCATAAATCTTTTTTTGGATAGTTGAGTGAATAAGCTAGGAAATTCATCAACAAGATGTCCTCCGTTAGAGAGGTACTCCATCGGGGCGTAGACCTAACCATGAAAGTTTTTACACCTTGAAACAGGTGAAGGGTCTCCACACTCTATAAGGTTATTTAGTGAGGCATAGAGAAAGCACCAAAGGCTTGACAACTTAAAACAAGACAAGGGTTTCGTCCTGCTAGAAGGTGCACTAACGAGGCCATTGTGATGGTACTAAAGGATTCACTTCCAAGGATGTGCCTCGCACTGACTCGTGCTAGCAGCAATTAGACGTGCTGTTACCTAGACTTTGGAGTGCCCATGAAGGCCAGAGATTGCCAGGATTTAAACTTGTGAAGTTCCCAAGTATGATTCACCCTTTGGGAGAAAACTAGTTTTTCTTGGCCTGGATTTGCCATGATTTTTGCCTTGGAAGTGTAGAGGACTTTCTAGATGCGGGACCACTTTAATTCATTGAAAGAGTGTAGATGTGGAATGAACAGGTTTATTTGACTATACAGAATTAGTTTCTTTGTACAAATTGATAGAGTTGGCTATTTCTAGCATAATTCATGATGGCTCCGTTAGGAGGGCGATCTGGTTTGTCCCATGCCCATTAGCTAGATGATATAGGAAGTAGGAGTCGTTGATTTTTCTCTTTAAGTTGAATGAGATTTCTTAGCCTAGCTTTAATGAGATGAGAATTTAATTTTCTAAGAGTGGTCGTCGTCTATTCTTGAATTAGTCCCCTTTTGAGCAAAGTGGTTGGCTTGGGAATTTGTTAAGTTAATTATTATTTTCGATAGTAAGAGCGTCAGATTTCTTATCAAGTTTATGCGAAGACAAAGAAATATATCCCCGCTTTCCGCGTCTTTCCTGGACTACTTGGAGACCAAAATGACTATAATTAGACGTATGAAAAATGATATTGTGAACATCCAACTTTTAATCAATGATGCACAATATTAGAATACGGAATAGAAGTGGCACTCGCCATATTATTAAGAAAAATCAATGCAAAGAGATGATTCTTACTCATAATCTTCATCTATTTGTCATTCTTGAAATCAATCTTAATGCGGACAAAAGGCTAAAAGTTGCTAATCACATCACTCCTGCTTGGAAACTCAACCGAAACCTAAATAAATCACCTTGTCGTCGCATAATGGTAAACCATGACCTTACGAGCTTCAATCTAATGCCTATCCTAGTCACACAATAGATTATTTATTTCCATGCCATGCATCTTCCATCAAATATCACTTTCTACATGTTCATCAATTGTGCTTTCAATACTCAAGTGTCCAGAATCCCACTGTTCAATCTAATCGCCTTTCATATTAGGACGTCCTGATACTCCATTGCGTTTTTGTTGTTAGAATAATGGCTTTCATAAATTTCCTAAAACACTTTGTTATAAGGATTAACATACATTTATCCACTTCCAGATTTTCGCTAAAAGCGAATCGTTCAAACATGGATTATTTCAGAGGTAAGCAAGGAATCAACACAGTGACCCAATGTCCTATCTATTTATTAGAGCTATGGATGTGCTCACACAAATTCTTAAATGTTTGGTTATTGGAGGCCTATTCATGTTGCATCGAAGTTGTAAATATCGCAAATTACGTCCTTGATGTTTACTAATGATCATGTTGGCTTCATTAAGGCTTACCTCCCTTCTGTCCAAGTAATATTAGACGGCCTTGATCAGTTTTATCTAATTTACGGGCTTAAGGTGAACACTAAGAAATTATTTAGCATGCCTTTAGTGATAATGTCTAGAATCACTATGAACCTGCGTCTTCCCCTCTATGAGAAAATAAGTGTTGGACTTGATAATTCGAGCAATAAATGTTTAACTTGGCGAGAAGACTAACTCTTATATTATTTTTTTGACGTAAGTATATTGGGCTAGGGCTTTCAATCTACCTGTCAAGCTTATTAAGTTGATACGAAGTGCTATTTGAAATTTTATGGAAAGGAAATATGCACTAGAATTATTTGGCTTCTATTTCCTTTTGTAAGTTGGAGATACCTAAGACTAAATGTGGGCTTCGGATTAAAAATCTCATGTAGTGGAACAAGGTTGCGATAGCAAAACAATTGCACACCATCTTGCATAGAACTGAAAGTCTACAGGTGTAGTGGTCTGTTTCTCATGTCTTGCATGGGGAGAATTTCAAGCATATGCTATTTCCTTAAAATGCTAACAGGACTTAGTGTAATTTAATCAGTTTAAGAGATGAAATGTTGTCGTTGATCAAGTACGTGTTGAACGAAAATAATGTGGTTAGCTTTTGGGAGGGTCCATTGATTTATGCTAGTTGCATTCTTAAAAGTAAAATTAGTCACCATGATAAATTACAAACCGGTATCCATCGCTAGTGTTTTTTTTTCTTTTTTTTTTAAATTTTAACTTTAATCAATTTGATTGTAATTTTTATTGGTATAATTATAAATTTTGTTACAATGTTAATAACAGGCATTTATGTGATACTATTTTCTTAATACTTGTTGGTATATTTGGTATGAAAGAAATTGATATGCCTTTCACAACCATAATGGTGATATTGCTAATTCATTTTTTAGAATCTCCCTTTTTATTTACAATTAAATGATGGAACTGGTAATAATGGTGCAAATCCATAAGCACCGTTCATATAATGGTATCATGTCACTAATAATCACAACTCAAGGTTTATTCAGTTCCTAAAACCTCATCACCGCACAAGGATGATAAACAATCTATTAAGCATCTCCTTACGCTCAACAGCCTAAGATCAACAGTTAATCAATCATTCATGCTACCTAAAACAACTTAAAGATTCAATTTCCAAATTCTCCACAAGTTATTAGCATAGCATGACATATTATTTTTACAGCTCATATGATATACATAAGTCCTTCGTACGTAATATCAAATTTGATCGCTCACTCGAATAACATAATTTTTCTTCCATGCTAGTATCACCCACTCGATCACTCTAGTGCGAACTTAGATCTTTATTGATTAGAAACTGTTATTCTCCTTGCATAGCCATATACTACGATATAGAATCACATAATCATATCGAAATCCTATATCTAACTTTTTCGTCAAGAATCGAATGAAAAATACTAACTCGGATTGGTATATGCTACCCAAAATCATGCACTCGAATCTTGATCAAATCGCAAAGCAGATAAAATAACCTATGCAAATTTTACATATTCATTCCATTAGTTTATTAACATACCAATTCTTTTATTCATCTTCATATGCCTAGTTTATTATTCTATACTAATATCATTTATGAATCACTGCATCCAACTTTACTTCAAGTTATTAACCATTATATTAATTAAGCTCATACGCTTAACTTCCGTTTCATTAATATTAGTTTTAGGTTCACGAATAACCAAACCTGATTTTTTTTTTTTTTTGAAAATTTGATTTAGCAATATCTTGCAATCTAGAAGATGACATCTAAATCCTTTTCTTTTGTTAGAAAACTATAACCCAATATATCCGAATGATTCTTGTTTCCAAGATGACTTATATTGGATCCTATGCATCCATTTAAACTTTAATTCGGAAATTCGCAGACCATCGCTATACGACGAGCTTGTTTTGATTAAATTTAATTAATTCATTCAACCTTCATTAAGTAAAAAAATTATAAACCTATTCTCTTATGTATTGACATAAACTAGTTAAACATTCAAATTCGACTTGGAAATATCAACTATCCAAAATTGTCGAACATTCCATTTTATATATTGATGAAATCTACCAAACATTATAACAACTAAGATGAAACATCGTATAACTCTAATACAAAGACTATATGCATCCATTTTATAACTTAATTGAAAATTTCAGAATTGAACTTACATATTTTATACTTCAAATACCTTGGTTTCAAAACAGAAATAAATTTTAATCCAAAAAATTATCCCTAGTAGCAAGTTCTTACTTTGAAACTCGAAAATGAATCCCAATGATGCTGCAGTCATCATCAACATCATTTTCCAGTGACCAAAGCAAGATATTGCTTTTAAAGAAAATTATTCTCATAAACACTTTCGAACAATATCAATATATCTTTTCATCTTTGAAAATCATTTTCAAACTTGCTGAAATTCCAAAGTCTTCGATTTTCAACACAAATAAATTTCATATTTATAAATCTCATTTATAAATTACACTTGCATATATCCTGTTTAAATTCATTTTAATTAACTTTCAATCAGGTTGAATTTTTACCTAACATCATCTTCAATTGCATAATAGTTAAATCGTGGAATTGAATTCACAAGGTGTTCATTTCCGATGTTCTCATGATTGTCAATCTACCTATAACGACCCGACTTCTCGACCCTCAGGTTTCGATAATTAATACATCCACGGTATTCATGTGCCGAAACCCAAGTGCCGGAAAGGCGGATTGTTAGGGGTAATAACACATTAGAATAGAAACAAATGAACTTTTATAAACATAACAAAATTTTACATCAGAGTTACATAGATCATATCAGAGTACAATAAGTACACAGCGGAAAAATACTAATGCTTCAGCGAAAAGAATCCAAAATGCTCCAAATACAGCTCCAGTCTTATCCCAGCTGTGACACCCCACTTCCGTTAATCTCACTCATTAAGAGAATGCATTAAGTTTTGTGAAGCGTTATAGGTAAATAGAAACAGAAATATTACAAAACAGATATAGAATAGCAACGGAATTTAAAATTTTATTAAAACATAAATCATCGTGGTTCAAAGCATAGTTACATCATAAGCCTGAAATGCATAAAGCCCTGTACATCAATTTAAAACTTCTATCTTGTACTAAAATCATCATAGTACAAGAATAAAAGAAGCATAATCCCCAAAAACATAGCCATAGTAGGGAAGGTACGAATCAAGCAGTACATCTATGCGGCTCCAAGCAAAACTAAGCAGAATCCTGATCAAGCTTGAGTATTCCCACCCTGAGAGCCTAGGAGGGGAACGGAAGAGGAAACAAAATAGATCAGACATTAAGTCTGGCGAGTCCAGTTACTTTTAGCATATAAATAAGTAACTACATCATGATAGGCATAAAAACTGGATAAGAGAGATAACAGCAGATAAGACAGGTATGACAAGGTACACAAGATAAACATGATAGAAAAAATAGTGCTTCCCTAACATTTTAGTGCTTCCCTAACATTTTACTTTCTCTACACTAATACTAGTACAACATATATGTAACAGGATTACATACTCCCTAATTACTTAACAGAAACAGGATGACCCCAACAGAAATATAATGGTAGTTTTAGGTGTACTCTAGTAACGGGTTTTAACCCAAACAGAATTAACCAGTACCTAAACAGAAATAATGCATGTTAGCCCAGACAAAAAAACAGGTACCCCACAGAAACATACAGGACTAGATGTACCCTATTTACTACCTCCCAATCAATCGGCTCTATATCCTGTAAATACCCTGTGTCGGCCCAACTGTAGGGTGTATTACTTCCTAAAGTGGCAACCTACAGAAGGACACAAAACTATTTAATGGTACTACAACGGCTTATTTTCCCAGATGCAGGCTGTACTTATGCACACACATGAGTCCGTTGGAACGCGCCGGTACACACCTCCTCTCAGATGGACCTCTTAGATCCATTTCAGTAAGCGTGCCCTGACGGGCCTGGCCCCTACCTAGTGCGGGGTCCCCCTTTAATACCAGAATGGGTTACTGACTAATATGGGTCCACACAACAGATGACACAAGCCAACCCTTACAGATCTTGTGTCCCCAACTAATTAGGATTTTGACAGGTTATGCCTAATAGATTTAACAGATTCACATAACCCCCTACAGATTTACGGGTTAAACTTTACAAGTTAACGGGTCTATATAACTCCAACAGATTTAACAGGTTAAGTTTTCTAAATTAACAGGTTCGCATAACCCCTACGGATTTAACAGGTTTACTTAACCCTACAGATTTAATAGGTTTACTTAGCCTCACCGATTTAACAGGTTACTTAACCCCACCGATTTAACATGCTTACTTAACCCCACTGATTTAACATGTTTACTTAACCCCACATACTTAATAGGTTTACTTAACCACACAGATTTAACAGGCTCATACAATCCTTATGGATTTAAACAGGTTAAGTATTACAAGTTCATTACCATACATTCATTTATGGTTATAATGCGTTAGTCCTCCCGCATTAAGTCTACCACTTGTGGATGTTGGATATGTCGGTCGGGTCCAGGAAGACTTCTTCCACAAGTTGGACTTAACCTCGTGTCTTAGCACCGTCACAGGTTTATGCGCGTAGACCCCTCACATTAGATTTACCACTTGTGGTCGTTGGATGTGCCGGTCAGGTCCGGGCAGATTTCTACCGCAAGTGTAATCTAACCTCGTGTCTAAGTGCAGTTACAGTTTTCTAATTACTGTAATTCTAGACATCTTCATTCATTAACAAGTATTCCTATTTCATTATAGGTTTTCATGCCCCTTTCCCAAGTCATATTCATCATGTGTTATGTTCCCAAATTAAGATCTTTAATCACAGTTTGGCTTATGCCCCAAATCCATATTCATGCTTTCAATTCAAGTTCTACCCCAAATTTCCCAATACAAGTTATGCCCCAATTTTATCGGATTAAACAAGCTTCACAGATTCTTTACAGTTCCAATAACATGTTTCGCTTAATCTTAAATTAAGACTATAGATTTTTATGTCCCAAACCACAAGTCATAATTTACCATATAAATCATGCTCCAAATTTTTAGTCCAATTTCATAATATAGTTTATGCCCCCAGATCCCAATCATGATTCAAAGTACAAGTTATGCCCTACCAGTTCCAATCATTCCCAATTGAACCCAGTTTCGTTCGTACGCATATTTCAGCGATATCGGCCTAGAATCAAAAGTAGCCTGGCTATAAAAATAAAAAGGGACTGAGAGAGAAGGACAGAATAGGAATAAAACCAACAGTAATAGAAATGGGCATATGATAGCAGAAATAGGCATATAAGAATAGATCTGATGAACAGATATAGGCATACAAGAACAGATCTGATGAACAGAAATATGCATATAAGAACAGATCTGATGAACATGTAATAATATGAGTGATTATACATAGTTTCATGATCATAAACATGCATAATGAGATCTAATCAATGAATATACAAATATAGTAGATCTGACATGATTCCAATAGTCATAGGCTTAGATCTAATTCATGGGCATGTCAAGATTGAATTTTAATTATTTTTATCCAAAAATAACGTAGACTCACAGAGAATAGATCTAAGAGACAGAAGAATAGTTGCAGATGTTGAATCACGGATCTCTAAACATAAATGACTCTAGTTTATTGTTGAAGAAGAAAAGACTTGATTTATTCTGGACAGAGGCAGCATCTAGTTCTCCATTATTTTAGGCGTAGAGAAACAAGAGAAGTAGGGTCTTATTTATAGCCTAGGGTCAATGAATCCAGTTAAGAAAGGAGTCCACGTGCGAAAACTGAATTCTGCCCAGATCTGTATGGGGGTCGACCCCCTTTTGGGTGTCGACCCATGTGTCGACCCCAAACACCCTAGGTTGACCCAGTAGATCTCGGGTTGACCCCCAAAATGGGGCGTTTCGGCTATTCCCCCTCCCGCTTCACTTTTTATTTTTTTTTATTTTAATTTGTTTGTATATACATAATTCTATTGTGCGTATAAAAAACTTCTAGGCTTAATAACTTCTTCATACGATGTCCGTTTTACGTAATCTTGGCGTCTATCCTAAGCAGAATTCCGAGACGAACACAATGGCGCAGTTTGTTATACTTAATTCCCAATATTTAATTAAGTATTCCTTAGTTTATCATTTTAATGTGTTGTTAAAATTATGGGGTGTTACATTCTCCCTTACTTAAAGGATTTCGTCTTGAAATCTCCATGTTAAGAAGAATGTATATCCTACCATCAATACCAATCTACTCATCCACCAATCATAGGCATCCATTGTCCTTAAAGACTTCTAATGCTTATATGAACATATGAAAAGGTGTGTGTATATGTCTGAATTCTAATCGGAAGATCAGGCGGCCTACTGATTTAGTCGACCTCCTTAATACAATGTATGTTAGTTTCATGAATCCAACATCTATGCAAATAGCCCTGTTATAACATGTAAGTTCTATATGTGTGCACAATTATCCGTCCAAATGCAACATCCATATGATGATACACCCATTTTCATCCATTAAAGGAAGAAAAATGCATACACATACATATGCAGTATGAGAGTGATTGAGTCGATCTAGTGCCTAATGTGTGTGTATATGCATCCACGAGCAACCACTAACAAACACTTGCATCCACTTGCATCCATCAAACATAACATGTCTCAAACACATGTTTGCAACCATGGAATTTCTATCTAAAGGTCAAAGATTCAGTTGATAGGATACACACGAATGACAGAAGAAAGTACGAATAAAAGCTTGGAAAAAGAAGTTAAGAATATAGTCCCAACAAAGAAAGGGTATGAAGAGCGATCCTTGTCTTCAGTCTCCCAAGTCGCATCCTCATTGTCTTCTCCCCATTGCACTTTTACTAACTTAACCTCTCTGTTGCGCAGTTTCTTAACCTCTGATCCAAGTATACGGGTGGGAACCCGTCTAATTGTCGCCTCCCGTTCTACCTCTACTTCCCTAAGCATGTTCGGCTCAACTACCTCTGCTGTATCGTGCAGACACTTCCATAAATAAGAAATGTGGGAAAAATCACGAATATCCACACATAAGCAAATTAAGTTATACGCCTTAGTTGCAAAGACGACCGGTGCACCCCATTCAGATATGCTTCGCCTAACCAACACCTTTTCAAGTAGTTCCCCTACTTGTTTGTTGAGCTCCCTCCTTTCCTTAGGAGTCGTGTGGCGCACAGCTAATGCGACTGCCTTCATTTTATCTACCAAGTATATCCAGAAATCGTTCTCGCGCCTCGGAGGTAAGTCTCTAACCTCCTCAAAAACATCTGGATACTCACAAACTACAGGTACAGACCGTAGATCATCGACAAAAGCATCAAGTGACTCTGGGAAACTAAGCATGCTAGACCCTGTTGGGTCACTAGAAATCTCGAGAGTCCGCCCACGGAAAGTCAGAAATTTAACGACCCTCCTTTAACAATCTTGAATGGCACCATACATGGCTAGCCAATCCATCCCTATAATCAAACAGTATCCCATAAAACCAAGTACATATGCGTCGCACTCAAACTTGATGCCTAACATAGATATTCTCAAACCCAGACAAGTCACAGACAGATGAGCCGTACCACCAATGGGGTTTGAGACAACAACGGGATCCAAAACCATATAGTACTAAGGTGTAGAAACTCAACTACAGAATCAGATATAAAAGAGTGAGAAATGAGAGAATCAAAAAGAGTCTTAACTAGATGATCAGAAAGAGAAATCAAACCTTCAATAGAAACTTTCATACCTCTGTCTGGTACACTGGCCTCCAGAGCATGCATCTGCCCTCCAGAAGGTCCTGCCCTTTGGCCGTGTCCTTGCTTCTTCGGGCACTCCCTAGCATAGTGTCTGACTTCACCACAATTTAAGCAAGCATTCTTCCTTTTTCTGCAGTCTTTGACCAAATGACCCACGTTCCCGCAACCATGACATTTCTTTTTGTCTTGAGCTTTATCACTGTAACGACCCGCATTCTACGCATCGTAGGATCGTAGAATATTTATTTCTTTCCCATATGAAGTCGTATGGCCGTGTAACTTAGGGAAACATCTATTAGAGTCATTTCCCATGTTCATGATTTTTGTCGATTTTAAATGACCATTTTGCCCCTAGCTGATCTTGTTTTGGCCATAACTTTTGACTGGAAGGGATTTTGACTTGAAACCACTTCCATTAGATTCGTTTGATGGTTTACCTTTCCGTAGAGTGGTCATAGTAGCCAAACAGACTTACCGTTTGGGAGATATGGCTGAAATAAGGTTTGGAAGGTGAAAAACTGCTTAACCGGGCCAAATAGGGTGATTAGTGAATAGGCCCAAAACCCATTTCGGGATTTGGGTTATGGGAAGGCTGAAATGAGTTAGAGAATCATTCCATTTCAGTTTTCTAGCCTCCACTTATCACCAAGGAGCCCTAAAAATGGCCTCCAACCTCTAAATCACCTCCAAATCATCTTTTGATCAAGGATTAAGCTTAGCAACATCTAATCAAGGGAGATCTACATCAAATCAACATTGGAGTTGTTGTTTAGAATTGGGATTTGCATCAAATCAGAGATTTATTTCAGATCTTAGTTTGTTTGTGGCTAAGGTGAGTGATTTGCATAGTTTTGCACTAATTATGGCTAATTAAGGGTAATTAGTGTTAATCAACAAATTTATACACTAATAAATTCAGAAAAAATGTTCATAAATTCTTAAATGATGTTTTAGACCTCTGATATGAATTTGGTTAATTTGGTTAAGTTTTGCTAATCCTATCGTTAGTTTCACCTAAACATGCTTAAGGGGAAATATGGGGTTTTGGGTATGTTTGATCCATTTCAACCCATCATATTGATGTTTTGATGTTTGTGGTTGATTATGCATGTTGCTATGACTGTATGATATGCTTTGTGATTGATTTCAATAGTTGGAATGGTCGAAAACGTCGTTGAATGGCGTAAACACTTGCTGGAAAAGTTTCAGAAAACAGTGCAGGATCGGATCGGATCGGATATGGGGGCTCGGATCGGATAAGTTGAACTGGGCAAGGGATTCGATCGGATCGGAACCTGACACTTGAGAAAATTGGCAAAAAGGAAGGCCACGCTAACTGAACTGGGATCGGATCAGATAAAGAAGGCGGGATCGGATCGGAGCACGTGAAGAACGAGGGAGCGGATCGGAGCGGAAGCATGAACTGGAAGGGAGATGGCACCCGACCCGACCCAAAGTGGGACACCCGACCCGTTCCGTGCTAACTAGACATGTGTACAGCGCACCTTTGGAGTAAATGTCAGTTGGTACGGGGCAGGCCACCACACTTGGTATCAGAGCTCTAGGTTACGTAGTTAACCTAGGGAAAGACACTAGGGAGAGATAATACGTATATGAGAGCGCGTATTTGTGATTACTTTGGTTTTCAAAGCTATGTATATGTATACTATTAGTAGTATAAGAATGAAGTCGTACTGCACTAGCACCACTATAGGGTCGTTAATCGTTTCCCTTTTACAGATTGACGATGAGTCGTGACACGAGGGGTGCTGGTAGAGAGACCAACCATGGGAATGCCGCTGACATGAGGACGATGTTTACTGACCTCATGAGAGACATGCTTAGAGAAGTGCAAGGGGCAGTTCCCAATCCCGGAGTTGGTATTGGTCCAGTAGTGCAGGCGCCTAGGGTCGATTTCGCCAAGTTGTGCAAGGATTACACTAACCTTGGTGGGAAGCCGTTCCACGGGACGGAGTCGGCCACAGATGTTCAAGACTGGATGGATAGTTGTGACCGTATCTTCGATGACTTGGGTCTTGAGAATGCGATGAAGAGAAGGCTAGCGTCTCGTCAGCTGCAAGGGCGATCGATGAATTGGTGGAATGCCATTAGAACAGCTACTCCAGAAGATCAGGTTACTTGGGATCAGTTCAAGGCTCGCTTTAGCGAGAAGTTTATTCCATCTTCCCAGAAGTCAGTGCTGTTTAAGAGATTCTTGGAGCTCAAGCAGAGTGGTAGGGCAGTTTCTGACTATATTGCTGAGTTCGACACTTTGTCAAAGTATGGACTATCTCTTATCGATACTCCTGAGAAGAAGAATGAGAAGTTCATTACTGGTTTGGATGGATACTTGGGGGAAAGGCTTATCAATCACATCGATGAGACTTTTGAATCGATTGTGGGGAAAGCTTTGAGATCAGAGAGCCTTTACCCTAAGCCAAAGACGGAGGCTGCATGTGCAGAAGGGCCAAAGCCGCAAGCAGGCGGTGGAGGCAAGAATAACTCTCAGAATAAGAGGAAGCAAGACCAATCTAAGGGTGGCCAGAAAAAGAACAAGAAAAATGTTGAGTGCTTCAGCTGTGGTAAGAAGGGTCATTATGCCAAAGATTGTCGGGCCAAGCCAGCGGATAAGAAGTGCTTCAACTGTGGTCAAGTGGGACATTTCAAGGATAAGTGTCTGCAACCTCTTAAGGAGAAGCAGATTGTGAAATCATATGCTATTGATGTTGTTCCTTCTTCATCGAATGCCCCAACTGCGGCGGAGAAAGGAAAGAATGTTATTATTCAAGGTATGCTTTCTATTTATGATGTACCAGTTCGAGTTTTGTTTGATACTGGGGCTTCCCGTTCCTTCATATCTAGTGACCTGGTAGATAGGTTGGGACTGGAACCCGAGATAGTCGATAGACCATTGGTTGTGACGAACCCAATTGGTGGTTCGACTAGCCTTAGTTTGATTTGCAGGAATTTGGTCTTATCGAGTCATGGATGTATGTTTGTTTGTGATTGCTTTGTTTTGGGCTTTACTGGGTATGGCATTATATTGGGAGTTGATTGGCTCCAAAGATACGGGGTGGTGGTAGACTGTGAGGGCTTTATGGTGATAGTGAGGGCGGATGATGGGCGGAGGGTAGTATTTGGTAGTCTACCTAGTGATGGGGTTGTGGCTAGTTTTGTAAATTCCCTCGACATCCCGCAGGATGAGTTGTCAGATGTGCCCGTGGTTGGCCAGTATCCGGACGTCTTCGAGGAGGTGACCGGGCTTCCACCACATCGAGAGATTGAGTTCCGTATTGATTTAGTGAAAGATGCCAGACCTATAGTGATGCCACTTCGTCGTATGGCACCAAGGGAGCAGCGAGAGCTCGGGGTGCAAGCTACGAATCTTTTGAAGAAGGGATTTATTAGAAGAAGTGTCTCCGAGTGGGGAGCACCAGTTGTGTTTGCCACTAAGGCAGATGGTTCCCTTCGTTTGTGTGTGGACTATCGCAAGTTGAATAAGGTAACGAGGAAGAATAAGTATCCTCTACCGTGGATAGATGATTTGTTTGATCAACTGGAAGGAGCAAGAGTGTTCTCCCAGTTGGACCTCGCGACAGGATTTCATCAGCTTTGAGTAGCGGATGAGAGTGTTCCGAAAACGACATTTAGGACGCCGTCTGGATTTTATGAGTGGTTGGTCATGCCATTTGGGCTGACCAATGCACCAGCCTACTTTGTGGATCTTATGAATCGAGTATTCAGAGATCAGTTGAATAAGTTTGTTCTTGTGTTCGTAGATGATATCCTTGTTTATTCAAGGACAGAGGAGGAACACAAGGGACACTTGAGGATAGTGATGGAGGTGTTGAGGAAACACCAATTGAAAGCGAAATTCTCTAAGTGTCACTTTTGGAGAAGGGAAGTGAGATTCTTGGGTCATGTTGTTTCAGAGAGTGGTGTTGCCGTGGACCCTGCGAAGGTGTCTACGGTACAGGATTGGCCTACGCCCAAGAATGCAACAGATGTAAGAAGTTTCTTGGGATTAGCTGGATATTATCGTAAGTTTATGCAGGACTTCTCCAAGATAGCAGCACCGTTGACTCAGTTGACTAAGAAGAATCAGTCCTTCGTCTGGGACGGATTGTGTGAGAATGCATTCATGAGTCTAAAGGAAAGGTTGACGCGTGCGCCAGTGCTAGTCATTCCTAAGGGGAATGAAGAGATGACAGTATACACGGATGCTTGTGGTACCGGACTAGGTGCTGTGTTGATGCAAGGAGGTAGGGTTGTAGCTTATGCTAGTCGGCAACGAAAGCCGCATGAGAAGAAGTATCCTACCCATGATTTAGAATTAGCAGCGATCGTGTTTCGCTGAAGATGTGGAGACACTATCTCTTGGGAGAAAGATTTGAGTTGTTTACCGATCACAAATCGTTAAAGTATCTCTTCTCTCAGAAGGATCTGAATCTTCGTCAGCAGTGTTGGTTAGAGTTCTTGGCTTCGTATGATTTTGATATCACATACACGCCTGGGAAAGGTAATGCAGTAGCTGATGCCTTGAGTAGGAGACATGCCAGTTTAGGGGCAATGTTCCTTAAATGGAAGCAACTGGAGTATATCGCGGGATTTGATTTCAGACCAAAGTGCGAATTGGATCAAGTTATGCTAGTTAGTTTGGCGATCAGACCCACTTTGATAGAGCGGATTGGTTCCAGCCAGAGGGACGATCCTAATCTATTGGAAATCATCTCCAAGTTAGAGATGGACATCGACGGTGAGGAGATGAATGTGTATGGGCTTGATCGAGATGGATGGCTTTGAAAGAATGGAAGACTAGTTGTACCCAACGTGAGTGGTTTGAGAGATGAAGTGCTTAGAGAATGTCATCACTCAAAACTGACCATACACCCCGGTGGTAATAAGATGTATAGAGACATGAAGCAGACTTACTACTGGGAAGGAATGAAAAGAGACGTTGGGAAGTTTATATCCAAATGCATGAATTGCCAGCTAGTTAAAGCCGAGCAAAAGAAGCCTAGTGGGTTGTTGCAACCATTAGAAATTCCCGAATGGAAATGGGAGCAAGTCTCGACGGATTTCGTCGATGGTTTACCAAGGACTAGATCGGGACATGATAGCATTTGGGTAATTGTGGATCGATTGACTAAAAGTGCAAGATTTATACCAGTCAAATCGACCAGAACGGCAGCCAAGTTGGCAGAGTTGTATATGAAGTGGGTAGTGAGATTTCATGGAGTACCTAAAAGCATTGTGAGTGACCGAGACCCGTTGTTCACTAGTGGGTTTTGGAAGAGCTTACAAGAGGCTCTAGGATCAGAGTTACATCTCAGTACCGCATATCATCCTCAGACCGACGGTCAGACGGAGAGGGTGAATCGTATATTGGAAGATCTCTTGAGAGCTTGTATATTGGATTTTGGTGGATCATGGGATGATCATTTGCATCTAGTAGAGTTTGCATATAATAATAGCTACCAATCCAGTATCGGTATGGCTCCATATGAAGCTTTGTACGGAAGACCGTGCAACTCACCATCATGTTGGATAGAGACTGGCGAGAAGTTTGTGCTTGGATCAAATGTGGTGAGGGAAACTTCCGATAAGATTAAGATCATTCAACAACGAATGAAAGCTGCCCAAGATAGGCAGAAGAGTTATGCTGATAAGAGGAGAAGAGACTTAAAATTCTTCATTGGTGACTTGGTGTTTGTCAAGATTTCTCCGTTGAAGAGCGTGATACGATTTGGCAGGAGAGGCAAGTTAGCACCAAGATTTGTTGGCCCATTCCCTGTTCTTGAACTAGTCGGGAATTTGGCATATAGAGTTGTCTTACCAGAGAAGATGGCGGGAGTTCACAATGTATTTCATGTTTCCCAATTAAGGAAGTTCGTTCACGACTCAGATATGACTATTTCACCTGATCAGTTAGAGGACTTCGAAATAGAACCCGAGGCGGTTAGGAACCGCAAGCCGATTCGTATTGTGGGGCACGATACGAAGCAACTTCGAAGGAAGGCGGTGAAGCTAGTCAAGGTTCAGTGGGGCGAGGACGAGAATGATTGTACTTGGGAGACAGAGGAGAGCATTAGGAAGGCATATCCAGAACTCTTTGCCTGGTAAGACTTACTTCATAATTTAGTTATTCTGCGTGCTAGGATAGACTTGTTTTGCTTGTTTTGCATGTTTGATTGTTGTTTTATGATTGATAGGCATGCGAGACCCTTTTGTTTGTTTTGGTTAGGGAATTTCGGGGACGAAATTTCTTAAGGGGAGGAGAGTGTAAGACCCGCATTCTACGCATCGGAGGATCGTAGAATATTTATTTCTTTTCCATATGAAGTCGTATGGCCGTGTAACTTTGGGAAACATCTATTAGAGTCATTTCCCATGTTCATGCTTTTTGTCGATTTTAAATGACCATTTTGCCCCTAGCTGATCTTGTTATGGCCATAACTTTTGACTGGAAAGGGATTTTGACTTGAAACCACTTCCATTAGATTCGTTTGATGGTTTACCTTTCCGTGAGTGGTCATAGTAGCCAAACGGACTTACCGTTTGGGAGATATGGCTGAAATAAGGTTTGAAAGGTGAAAAACTGCTTAACCGGGCCAAATAGGGTGATTAGTGAATAAGCCCATAACCCATTTCGGGATTAGGGTTATGGGAAGGCTGAAATGAGTTAGAGAATCATTCCATTTCAGTTTTCTAGCCTCCACTTATCACCAAGGAGCCCTAAAAATGGCCTCCAACCTCTAAATCACCTCCAAATCATCTTTTGATCAAGGATTAAGCTTAGCAACATCTAATCAAGGGAGATCTACACCAAATCAACATTGGAGCTGTTGTTTAGCATTGGGATTTGCATCAAATCAGAGATTTATTTCAGATCTTAGTTTGTTTGTGGCTAAGGTGAGTGATTTGCATAGTTTTGCATTAATTATGGCTAATTAAGGGTAATTAGTGTTAATTAGCGAATTTATACACTAATAAATTCGGGAAAAATGTTCATAAATTCTTAAATGATGTTTTAGACCTTTGATATGAATTTGGGTTAATTTGGTTAAGTTTTGCTAATCCTATCGTTAGTTTCACCTAAACATGCTTAAGGGGAAATATGAGGTTTTGGGTATGTTTGATCCATTTTAACCTATCATATTGATGTTTGTGGTTGATTATGCATGTTGCTATGACTGTATGATATGCTTTTTGATTGATTTCAATAGTTAGAATGGTCGAAAACGTCGTCGAATGGCGTAAACACTTGCTGGAAAAGTTTCAGAAAACAGTGCAGGATCGGATCGGATATGGCGGATCGGATACGTTGAACTGGGCAAGGGATTCGATCGGATCGGAACCTGACACTTGAGAAAATTGGAAAAAAGGAAGGCCACGCTAACTGAACTGGGATCGGATCGGATAAAGAAGGAGGGATCGGATCGGAGCACGTGAAGAACGAGGGAGCGGATCGGAGCGGATCGGAGCGGAAGCACGAACTAGAAGGGAGATGGCACCCGACCCGACCCGAAGTGGGACACCCGACCCAGAGTAGGACACCCGACCCGTTCCGTGCTAACTGGACATGTGTACAGCGCACCTTTGGAGTAAATGTCGGTTGGTGCGGGGCGGGCCGCCACAGTCGCGCTTTCCGCCCTCTTGTTATTTTTCTTTCTTGGGCCATATTTTTTTGTTTTGTGTTTCCTCAACCTTAACTTCCTTCTTTTCAGCTTTATCATCCTCATGCATTAAGGCCATATCAACGAGCCTCTCAAAAGTTGTTGTAATTGGAATATGAGACATTGTTAACCCATGAAGGGGTTCATTCAGTCCTCTAGCAAACCGCAAAGCTTTCTTATGCGGGGTATCTACTAGCTCCAACCCAAACCTTGCTAGTTGGTTGAATTTGTTAACATACTCTTTAACAGTCATGCCTCCTTGCTTGAGCGCCAAGAAACTTTCCATTTGCATTCTTTTCTCAGCTTGAGAAAGAAACTTCATTTCAAACCTCTATCTAAAAAGGAGAAGTAGCCATGTTTTCGGTACGCTGTATGAAATGGCAGGCAAAAGAAATACGGATGGGAACGTTTGGCGTTATAGTTGCGTTTCAGGTGGGGGTGAAAATGAAAGAAGCAATGTGAAGATGTTGTTCGAGATGGTGGCGGGTACCGTTCACGTGAAATGAAAGATAAGGAACTGTGCATGGTTTTGTAAACTAAGGTTTGGAGTTGTAGTAGGTTCTGTCTCGCGTATACACAGCTCGGTGGAGGGATATCTAGACTGAAGCGGAGGTGCACTACAAGGGAAGCGTGGTTCGTAGTGTCAAGGCAGCGGAGTTGTGAGGTGGTGAAAGAGTGTGAATGAGGATGGGTGGCAGCAGCAGACGTACAATGTTTTTGGGACATGCTGGAAAGAGGAGTATAAAGAAACAGAGGGGATGGAAATATATGAGGAGTAAAGCTTGGTGCGTCGTGTTCATGGAAGTGCTAAAGCATGAATGAGGTCCGCTTCGGAAGTAGCTGCACACGTGGGGTGTGTGTGGACCTACGATGAAGAGCGAATGGGGTGGAGCATTAAAAATAATGGAGCAAAAGTGGGATGGAAGATGAGAAACAGGTGCCGAATATTTAATTACACCTGGGTAAAACTTTGATTTCGACTAATCATGTTACTTTTGCCTAATCAGTTTTAAAGTGTCATTTAGTTTGTGTAACAATAATTATATATAGCTAATCAACAATTAAATCTGCCTAATCATCTAAGTAATCTAGGCCTAACTTAAAAAACATGTATAATAGAAGACCAGGAAGACCAAGTGACATATATATAATAATAACATGGCCTCCAAAAGTTTTAAATATACCCACTTTAAATTTGCTTACCCCTCCTGCTAACATGACGTGGTCCGACTTCCATACATTATATTTAATATGCCCATTTTTATGTTAGGCTAATCATCTACTTCATAGCCTATTCAAATGCAACGTGATTATGCTAAAGAAGGATTTGGGCCATATCTTTCTATCGTGCCCAACTATATGATTATACCATATGGTTTAAAGTGCCTAGTTCTACTTAACCATGATAGTAAATGCCTAATTAAAGTTAAATAAGGGTAAGCAAGGATTTAGGATAATAATACTACTAAGTAAATATATTAGTTTAATTAGAATCATGTTAAACGTTAATATCTTTTTATTCTGATAACAGAATTAAATAAAACCAAAAGGCATTGGATCCATATCGGCGAACACGACATTATGGAACTAATGTGACCACAGATGGAAGCAGTTAAGGGGTTTAATTAAATTAAACACATTGAACCATTTTTAACGTTAGATGGAAACCCAAGGTGAGTTCAACTCACTCACTTTATCCCATTTATATTTTATATAAGCTGGGTTTTTTAATTTGTGTGTAATATTTGTCAATGGTTGATAACTGGATGACCGTTTTCACGTATACTGAATATTTCAATATTCAGTGATAAATTAAGCGTTTGTTTAATTTAATCAAATCAAACCGTTATTTTTAACGATTAGATTCCAAACGAGGTAACCTACCTTGTCGGTTACGTCTATAATAATATAGATGTATTAAATAAATAATTGAATGCTTGAATGTGTGTTGTTGAATGATTGTTGGCCATTGTTAGTTAAACTGCTTATTCTGTTTATGGGGATATATTAAATTTGAGGTAACCAATTTGATGCAGGGATGGATAGGTTGGAGGGATCCAACTGGATTCCTCAAAAATATTGTTTACTTATATGAACTGTTAACCGATCTGATTGATTGTTGAATGTTGACCCCAAACCCAACACATGTGTGATATTAACCAGTGAGTGATATTGATTGAGTAATTATTGGCAGATGGCCTATAAATGAATCAGTTTATAAAGATTGATATACCGTTAGGGAAATCAATAGCAGGAAAGTTATAAATTTGTTTTATAACTAAAGGCAGATTTGAAATCTATTTTATATATATTATTTTTTACGAAAGTTTATTAAAGGAAATAAAATATTTATTATTATCGAAGTTTATTCTGTTGAATAAGCAAATTAATAGAAATTAACCAAATGGTTAAGGATGGAGTTAATTGTTTCAAATAATAATTAATGAACATTATTTAATTTAATTAGATTATTAATTAAATTAAATAAGATTATTTAAATTGATTTTTAAATCAATTTAAAAGGAGGATCAAATTAATTGTTTCGAATAAACAATTAATTGCAATTATTTAAATTAATTAGATTGCTAATTAAATCAACTGAAATTATTTACATTTAATTTTATAACTAAATGGGAAAGGTTAATGAATTAACCTTTCTTTGAATTGACTAAGTCAACTTCTTATCCAGATTTGATTATTGGACAATTATTAATTATTATTTAAATAACATTAAAGAGAAGATTAACTATTATAATAATAGTTAATTAGTTGATTTCTAAAATAATTGGAATTGATTATTATGTAATAATAATGAAAAAGATAATTCTTGAAGTTAAGTGCCTCAATTAGAAGTTGTGAAGTCGTATAGTCTTAGTTGTAGTTTAACTAATTGGTAAGCGAATTTATATTTAATATGAACGTATATTTAGAATTCTATTGGTCGGATTTCTATAAATCCAAATTGGACAATTATAGAGGCAAGTTAAAATTGGATTTATGTTATAAGATTCGAAACAAGTGAAAAATGGGATTTGTAATCTGAAGAGAGTTAAAAGGAAATTAAAATTCTAAAGATGAGGAAATAGGAATGTTTTAAATTAGAAAAGCATGGTTTTGGAATTTGCAAAAAGGGTGTTTCGAAATAAAATTGATGGGGTCAAATCCATGTTAAAAAGTAGTGAAAATAAAAGCATTGGGATATTTATTGGGATGAGATTCGTTGATAAACTTCTATCCATTCCGAAGGTAAGAGTGTTGTCATCTCAAGGTCTGAGAGGTAAATAAAATACCCCAACTTGTAATGACTGCATGATTATCCAAGGATGATATTAGTTTAGAGACGATGGTGATTTAGGGGATTAAAGAATATTTCCATGAAGGATATATATACTATAATTCAAAAAATTATAAGTTGAATCATTTGATTTGGAAATAAGAAATGGGAAAGGGAGATAATCCAAATGGTTGGAGATTTAGAATTTAATTAACCACTGCTCAAATAAAAAGGCCAAGTGACGTTGTATATTGAACCAATGAATCCACTTTATTTTCTATGGATGATGATTGTTTATTTTGATAGTTAAAACACCGACTATCAAAATCTGGCCAAGTCGATTGTTGGTATGGAAAGACCGGGATCGAAGTTATATTCGGAAACCATTCTGACCAGCAAATACGTAAAACGTTGAAATATCAGAAGACGATCGAAGTGGAGCATTGATGACCGTGGATCTTCATAAATGGAAGGATCATTTGTTGAATTTCTCTAGCTAGCTACCAGAGGTTTTTATACTATGATTCGTTCGTGGTTAAGATTTTACAGATTGCAAGGACTTCTTGCTACTGATCCATAGGGTAATTCAAGGATGCGGTAGGAGGGTGCCTTCAGTACATCCTGTTCCTGGATGACTTGTATGGACGGGTGTCTGATAGAGTATTTCCAGATGGTCACGTACATTGATTTCTTCAAACGTGCCCAGTGTATTTTTGAGGTCGTCAATTAGTGATTTGACGGATTTGACGATGTGGCATTCAAAGTGAATGGTGATCAGATGTTCTAAGAAGTAAACGTGACCTCAAGCCTTATCAACCGGGAAATGACAGAAATCGGGCAGGCAGCATGACTAGGTGGGTCATACCCAAGCAGGGTGTATTATCACTATCTAGAGAAATTCCTTTTTACTTCTTAATCTATATTTCGCTGCTACAGCTTTCGGAAATGGTGGTTTGAGCCCAACTGTTGGTGGAAATATATTCGATACACTCAAGATAAATGAGTGGTCGGTCATGTGTGGCCGGGTTGTAAGACGTTCTTGTTGAACCCTGGAGTATCCTCTCTAGAGTAAACTGATCGGAAGGTGATCCCATACCTTGTCTAGTTGGAATCCAATCTCCAATAAGCGCCCGCGGTTTTTGATTATATATTATGTATGTGGAGCATGAGATGCAAGCATTCTGCTATTTGGCTATTTATTTGATAGACACTATTATAACAACACTGAAGTCTGATATCAAAACTATTTTGGGAAATAGTAAGGTAAAAACCGTCCGTTTTTATGTGTGGGCTGGTCTTGCTATTATACTTTTCTTTCAAAAGGATTTTGGACTTAAATCAGTATGGATGTTACTTAAACTTAGTGAGTTTTTCTCACGCTGGTTCACTAGACTGATCCGTGGCGTTTGTAATGTCTCAGGTCAGCCCGAGTGCAAGTTCAGGTTATTGGATGCCATGAAGTTCAGAGACGAACTGGAGGAGTTCAGACGTACGATATTATCTAGTATTTATTCCACTGTGTGATGTATTTCAGGACAGGTTATTATAGCTGTACAGATGGTCTGCTGTACACTGATGAATATAAGTATTTATATAATGTTATTTATAAAGTTTTACTTCTGTATTATATTTTGTTCCGCTGCGATGTGAGACTGTGTGGTGTTAGTTCTTCTTCTTCTTCTATTCTAATAGTTCTATCTTATCTTTATCATCCTCTTATTTCTTTCTATTAATGATTTGTATTTTCATCCACTTTGAGTTGAATGTGTAGTATATTAGTCAGCTCAAATTGGTATAGATTTACGGGCCATTACAATTAAACAAGCTTCACAGTTCTTTACAGTTCCAATAACATTTTTCGCTTAATCTTAAATTAAGCATGTAGATTTTTATGTCCTAAACCACAAGTCATAATTTACCATATTAATCATGCCCTAAATTTTTAGTCCAATTTCACAATATAGTTTATGCCCCCAGATCCCAATCTTGATTCAAAATACAAGTTATGCCCCAAAATTACCATTTCCAATCATTTCCAATTCAACCTAATTTCGTTCGTACGCATATTTCAGCGATAACGGCCCAGGCTCGAAGGTAGTCTGGCTATAAAAATAAAAAGGGAATGAGAGAAGGACAGAATAAGCATAAAACCAACAGTAACAGAAATGGGCATATGATAGCAGAAATAGGCATATAAGAACAGATATGATGAATAGATATGGGCATATAAGAATAAATCTGATGAACAGAAATAGGCATATAAGAACAGATCTGATGAACATGTAATAACTGAACGGATTATGCATAGTGTCATGATCATAAACAAGCATGATGAGATCTAATCAATGAATTAGATATACAAATATAGCAGATCTGAAATGATTCCAATAGTCACGGGCTTAGATCTAATTCATAGGCATGTCAAGATTGCATTTTAATTATTTTTATCTAAAAATAACGTAGACTCACAGAGAATAGATCTAAGAGACAGAAGATTAGTTGTAGATGTTGAATCACAGATCTCTAAACTTGAATGACTCTAGTTGATTGTTGAAGAAGAAAAGACTTGATTTATCCTGGGCAGAGGCAGCATCTAGTTATACATTGTTTTAGGTGTGGAGAAACAAGAGAAATGGGGCCTTATTTATAGCCTAGGGTCAATGAATCTAGTTAAGAAAGGAGTCCACGTGCGAAAACTGAATTCTGCCCAGATCTGTATGAGGTCGACCCCCCCCCCTTTTGAGTGCCGACCCCGGGGTCGACCCATGTGTCGAGCCCAAACACCCTGGGTCGACCCAGCGGGTCTCGGGTCAACCCCAAAAATGGGCCGGTTCGGCTATTCCTCATCCCGCTTCGCTGTTTTGATTTTTTTAATTTTAAACTATTGTGCGTATATAAACTTCTAGGCTTAATAACTTCTTCATACGATGTCCGTTTTATGCAAACTTGGTGTCTATCTTAAGCAGAATTCCGATACGAACGCAATGGCGCAGTCTATTTTATTACTTCCCTATATTTAATTAAGTATTCTTTTGTTTATCATTTTAATGTGTTGTTAAAATTACGGGGTGTTACACCAGCAAATGCTCTATGAAATAACTCCAAGACTATACGGCAAAACGATGACTACTAAGCTGCTCGTGTGAAAAAATAAGGGCATCCGGAGTTTAGATGGAAGAATAATAAACACTAAGCCAGTCATAGGATTAGTGTGAGAACTCAAAAACAGTTGTTTAAAAAACAAAAGAAAAGAAAGGTATCTCATAAGGCCACGCCACAAGTGCAGAACGTTTTTTTTCTTATGATAACTAAAATACTTACTTTATCAAAACCACTGATATTACTTTTACTGACATCATTTTAAAAACCTTTTCTAATAAATGTAGTTGAATTATCCGAAATTTTTACATTTAATAAATTTTGGTGGTTATTATGACTTTAATTTTAAAAGCGTAGGTTCATATTGGAACATTAGATGTTAACAATGACCAAAGCAAAGGATCTTCGTTATCCGATGGGAACAATTCTAGAGGGACACACACTTGAGAAACAACTGGTGAATCTCTGCCAACACAAGGTGGGACCATCTCTATACACTAATCCGCTAGATGGCAACTCGAATATGACATTTCCCAATCGTTACCGACCATTGTCCGTGCACACATAATCCATCATCCACATAGGTAAAATATTTGGGATCCATACCATGATTTAACTTTTTATCTAGAAGGGATTGACCATACCTAAATGGGAGCGACCCACATAACCTTACTGCATTCAACCTGTTTCGGGCTATTATTGGGTTGTGAAGCTTGAGGTCTCCTTAAACACAAAGCTATGTTTTAATTAAGCCATGTTTTGATCATCTGCAACTCTTAACACTTCGCTTGCCACATTGTCATTTCATAACATACAACCGATAATTACTAACCATATCATCTTTAAGCTCATACGTCTCAAAGAAGGGTGTTAAGCTAAGAGAATAAATTCTCAGCCACCAAATAGAAATATGTTTAGTAAAGATCAATCAATGCATTACAAAATACAATATTAGACACATCCATACAAGTTCACTTTAGGACTGAACGAAACCGAAGGCGCTTTATTTCTCGACCCAAACTGGGTGTAAAATCCATTACAATCCCGAATCTCCCCAAGTAAGTTGGGACCACAGCTAAAAATAATCTCGTTATGGGATGCCTCCCAGCAGAAACATCAACAAGCAATACCTTGCATGTGAAGAGCTCCGGTTTTCAATCACCGTCTTCAATACCTTCAGTTTCTCCATCATGTCGTAACATTATTCGAAGTGGTTTTTCAGATAGGTATCCTCCATATCCACTTCTGGTCTCTTCAAATAATTAGTGTGGTTATAAAAACAGTATTGACTATACATAATCTCAATTAAATTTCGTCCCTTTGATAAACTATTCATTTATCAATATTAAATTTTACTCAAAACTTTATATTTTCCATTCAGATCACTTTAAAATCATTTATTATGATTTTTCATAATTTTTCATATTTTTGCCAAATTTTATAAAACCTATTTCGGTAGTTTCCAAATTCAGTCACCGAACTACAAAACCGCGATTTTATTTTAAACTTGTTTTGGACATAATTGAAAATCTATATTTAGAAATCTAAAATTTCCGTTTTCATTTGAAAGCTATTATCATTAGAAAACAAATGTTTTTGTTTCAAGAAAATCCAATTTAAATTCCATCCGGTATAATCATTCGAAATTCACGGTTGAATTTCGCGAACTATCACGGCGTGACAAGCTATATTTTGGACTGTTATACAACTTCACATTATAACTAATCCGGATTGCTTCTAATATATTTATAAATCATTCAAAAACGTATTAAACTTCATTTTAAAATATTATTACAATTTTAACTTCAAATTCAATTATCTTTTATCTTTTAATATTTTATTATTAATAAAATATTAATATTTTTCAAAAATTTATCCTTTGAACTACAAAATTTGTAGAAAATCAAATTAAACATTATACAAGCTTATTAGAACATCCGGTTTGAGTTTAAACATGGTTTATATAGCTAACTCAAATTCAAAATTTTAAAATTACAATTTCAAATTGATTAGAAATTTACCAAGCCATATTATACCAAAATCTTTATCAAAATTGATTTCCATCATTACAAAAGTTATTCATAACCACCTTAATTTCATTTCTAACCAGTTTTGGATACAAAATTCCAACTTTTAATTTAAACCTTATTCCCACTTTAAATAAATACAAATATCATTTATATTTATCAATTACAAAGAGACTTAACGGGTACCCATATAGTTCAATAATTTAGGGTATAACAGGTGTATGGTGACATACTAGCAATAATAACAACCATATAAACATCCATGGAAAAATATTAACAATGTCATTAACTAAATGTCATTAACTACGACATAAGCGTTACAATAATTAACGCTTGTCATTATATATATGGAACTAGCAATACAACTGTTCAACCAATATCAAACAAATATATCTAAGCTATCATAAAAACTATATAAAATAAAGAAGTGCATAGTTTCTCACCGACATATCCACTCCGTCAAACTTTATGGTAGAATACGGACTCGGACGAACGTAACCTTTCACCGTCTTTTGCTTTTATGGGTTTAACACATCATTAACATTCGTTAACGGTCATTAACAATCGTTAACTTCCAATTATCACATAATTACATCATTAACATAAGCGTTAAGGTCATTAATACTTAATTACTATTTCAATTCACTTTAGCTAAATTATTAACCATCGTCAATAATTTGTTTGCTATAATTAGCAATCTAATCATGTCCAATTAATGTTGACACACATCACAACAAATTGTCAATCAATGTCACATCAAAATTTATTGATGTAACTATTCATCCATAACATAACAATCACGTTATCAACCAAATTAACCGAACATTTATTTACGGTTTAACTTCATAATCATTAGTGTATTCACTATAATTACTCCATTATCATGTAATTAACTTACTAACTTCCATTAACAACATTACAAGTCATTAAATCCAAAGTTACTTAAATAACTAGCAATTACTATTCAAAACGTAATTAGCTACTAACTACGAAAGTTAACCAAATGTGAGTGAAGTGTGCTCATCATTGCTTATCCACTCCGCCAAACTTTAAGTATAGAACTCTCTAACTTCTCTACAACTTCCGATCTCACTTCGCAACCAAGTTCGTGCCTTTTCTGCTTCAAATACTCAACAAATACTATATATACTAATTAATATATATATATATATATATATATATATACATATATTTAAGAAGAGAAAGATAGGATTTTTAGTGGTTTAAGTGGGGTTTAGGGAGGTGGGTCCATGGTCTAAAGGGGGAAGCTACTATGGGGCCTAGCACGCCCTATGTGAGGCCCATGGAGAGAGGTGGTGGTGGTTGAGAGAGAGAGATGGTGGTGGTAGAGAAAAGAGGATGGGGTTTAAATGGTGTAAAGGAGGTATTTTAAGGTGGAAATGAGGAGCTTTGAGCTAATGGGGACCACGTGGGGGAGGTGGGCTGCTTTATGCATGTGCTGGTGGGGGGAGGCTGTGGCCAGCGGTGAAGGCAAGGGGTGGCGCTTGGAGCTTTGGAGAAGGAGGAAATGAAAACGAAGTAGAAATGAAATGGAAAATAAAAACAAAATCATTACTTATATAAACTATTTTCTTTGGAAGGAGGCAATGAAAGAGGTAATGGCATGTGGAAGACGAAGGTGATGAGGTGTCAAAGGGGAAGTGGGTTTAGCAAAATGTGTATTTGTTGATTTTGATTGGTTTAACCCTATGTTTGATTAAACAACCTTCATCCGTTTTCAAGTCTTACGATCAAACCGTAAGTACTATTGATATGAAATCCTACTATATTTTACAGATACGGTCCAAGGAAATTGGTCTCATTGAATTCGGAGACCGTTTGCAAAATGGCCTTCTTATATGTTATTATTAAATTTTAGCTAATTTTTTAACATGCATTTATATTGTGCACACTCACATACTAACTCTGTTTAATATGAAATTTGGAATCTTACAATAATTTAACATTTCAGATCCGATGGATTGGTTTCGTCGAAATTCGAGATCATTTGAAAAATGTCTATTTTTTTGCTATTGAAATAATATTAAGTTATCGAATTTTAATATATTTACTTTTTAAATCAATTTTAAAAGTTCACTAACCTTATTTTAACTTTAGTAAATTATAAAACAAAGTCAGAATTCATTTTCCATAGTTTTCAAGTCTAGATTCAATACTTAACAAAATTTGAAATTCAATCAAACTTATCCATTTAAAAATCCTTTTAAATATATTTTAAATCCATATTTTAAAGTGTCTAAAAATACAGGTTGTTACAAGTCAAATCCATGATATCCTAATATGGGTTAATACTAAGCAAAGTACAAAAATTCATCCAAAATATATGAAATTATCATAAATGCTTAGCTTCGATTGATTTCTGCTTTAACGGTGAACTCCTAGTCTATGCTTACCACCTATCATCCACCCAACGTTCACAACGTTGGTTTTCATATTAATATGCCAATCAACAAAACATTTTTAATTTAGTGTATTCATTTTTCTTGATGGATGATCAAGACTAAGTAAAATTTTGCAAACTCATCCATTCCTCTACATACAAGTACCTAGGGTTCTTGTTATGTATAAAAGCTTCTAACATAACAGCCTCAAAATTTCAAATTATGCATGACCTGTAAAATAATATACGATCTGATTATTATTATTCAAAATTTGGATTTATTAGGTTCTATTTCCAAATGAATGATTATTAAGAGTTATGATAGTTATGTGTGTGTAGATCGCATGTTGTAGCACCTATGACTTTGCTAGTCTAATGAATAAGTAATACATTCATCTTTTTTTTCATTTAATGCATATAAGATAGTAGACTTGTATGCTACAAGATATTAAGGGTTTTCGTTATTTTACACTGATGTTAGTTTACTTACGTTCTAAAATTCTCACTGCCAACCTGGTAATCATCTTCTATGAAGTTGCACGGCTATTTTTCAAGAAAAGAACTGACTTTGAGACAGTATATATGCCAATGTTGAAGAGAAAATGACAATTTTTCATCCATCGCATGTCATAACCATAGAAATGGATAGTTACATATCATCATCAACATTCACATCAAATAATCAAAAAATATTTCATGATTTTTTTATCAATCGTGGGAGATTTTGCTAGATTTTGACTAACTTATTGAAAATATATAATCTCATCTATAACTAAGGGAACGACCTTTTAATGGTATTATAGCAACCCTGGTTTTTTGTTTACATGGGTAAACTAATTATAATAAGGTTTGTAATTTAAAAGTGAAGAAAATAAAATATGAATTCAAAACAGAGAACTCTTATAATTATCTAGGTTGGAATAAAAATAATATGCGAAATTTTGTTGGTTCGGTTATAAACTAAATTCAAATAAAAGATGAAAGAAATTAACCAAACTAATCTCCACTAAATAAAAGTGTAAAATAAAGAAATAAAAGTTCTAGAAACTTTATTATTTTAATTTGAGTTAAAATAAGTTTAAAAATATTAATTGTCAATGTGCGTTAATTTTGTAAATTATTGCTAACAACGATTTTTATTTGTTGAAGCAGATGTTTAAATTAAAATTGGTTTGTAAATGAAAATTATAAATATGAAATATTGATTGAAATCAATGTTTAAGTATTAAAATATTATAATATGGGTTATTAAGTTGTTTTAAATAAGATAACAATTTTTTGTGTAATTTTGATGTTAAAATAGTAAGTTTTAAACAATTGAAAATTGTGAAATTAATGTTGTATTAATAGTTAGGAATTATATTTAAAATTGATTAAAATGATTCCGTGAATGTTTTAAAATATTTTAAAAAGTTAAAAGTGTTAAAATTTGAACAATTTAGTGTAATATGTGTTAAGTGTGTAAAAATGATGTAAACTTGTGTTTAATGTGGAGATAATGTCGTAACTAATCCTAATTAACTTTAAAAAATATTACACTTAAACTTAGTGGGTTGGTTCTCGGATCAAACCCAAACCCAATTACTAGCTTTGAATAGGTAGGAACAATAAATTAGAGAATATATGTACACTCCTCTTCCCTGATTTCTCCTCTTTTCTTCTTGTAAATTCCAAAAAATAGAAATTCTCTTACTCATATTTACAAAAACCAACTCCTTTGTAAAATAAACCCTAAGAAAACTTGTTAGAGTTGTCCTAATAAGTAATCTAAAAAAATTAATGAACTTATTCATTTAATTGTTGAATTTGAGAAAAGAATTTACTGTAGTGTCAAGATTCTTATTGCATGTCTGTGTTCTTCTATCTACACGTACATAACACATATCTATGGCCAAAAGAATAATATTTTCTCACAAAAAGCGTGCTAATTCTTTGGAATCACTTAAAGGTGAGTTGTAAACTCACTCTTCAAGCTTAATTCTAGTTATGTGATGGCGTTCTACAATAGATTTGCAAGGTGTTGCCCGCTAAAATGTTGCGACAGCTATAAAATTTTGGTCTATTGCAACATCGCTTCAAGATGTTAGCATAGATATCAACAAGATGTGGCAGTAGCTATAAATATATTCAAATTAAAAAAATTAATAAAACTTTACACCCTAGCGATCCACATAAGCATTTAAAACAAAACCTCAACTGTAATACCCCATGTCCATTAATTTCACTCACAAAAGGGAATGCATTAACTTCTATGGAGCGTTTTAAGTGAATATAGAACAGAAAATCATAACAAGCACTACTACAAAACAGAGTATTTGCTTCTGCCTTTTTCTACCATTTGCATCTAATTCAGATCGGATGCAAATAAGATGGGCGCAAATGTAAAAAAATAATTGCGTCTGACTTTCATCCGATGCAAATATTATGTATTTGCGTCCAATATGTCCCGAACCAGATGTTAATTCTATACATATTTGCGTCTGCTTGGTGTTACATTAGATGCAAACTGCTTATGGCAATTGTATTAATTCAATGCATTTGCGTCCACTTTGTTACTAGAGCAGATGCAAACTATTTGTGAATTTGCATCTGCTTTGCCAGCACGCCAGATGCAAATTTGTTTTTTTTTTTTTTTTTAAATTGAGCCTTTTAGGCTTGCCACAATACAAACATACAAATATGAATATAATCAAATAGAACAACACAAATATACAAATCTATAAATGTCAGCAGCTAAGTTGATTTCATACAAAGTTCCTTGGCTCCTTCTTCAATGTAAATTCCAAGGTTAATCTGAAAACAATGTTTATAAAATTTAAAACAGAAAAAGGAAGGAGGAGACAAAATAACCGTCCAGACATAATTGCATATATGCTACGTTTCAACTTGTAATGGGGGAGGAGCCAACTCCAGAATATGTTACTAAGCAATTTCTTAAATATACAGTTTCCTCTCCTAATGATACATCAGTAGAAGAAATTAAGTACTTACAGGATAATAATTCCTAGCAACTGGATGATGGACTTCCAATTCCTAATCAGATCTGTAGTCACGGATCTGTTAAAGATCTAACATTAGATCTTGAAATGATAGGAATACATAGATCAGATTGTTAATCACTAGTTGTATGTTCTGTGCATGAAGCATGTAAAAACATATAGAACATCCAAGAAAGCAACAAAAACATTTGGAAAGAACATGTATCAAAATACGAGCCCAAGAAATATAATACCCTTTTCAGACAATCACAGCCACTTGAATCTGTGTAGAATGTTTTGTTGGTGACCATAGCAGTTGTTATTTGCATGGCAACTTCTTTTCCGATTCTATCTTCTACTGGTATTGGCCCAACCTAAAATGTTTGAATTAGGTTCAAATGAAATAGAATAAGATTTTAGAGCCAGGTTTCTCGAGTTATGTGCCTAATGATAACCATTTGATAGTTAAAATCATTAGAAAATTTACTTACTACAAACCCAACTTCAACATGTTATCTTTCTCTGTATGCTCTTGAAATTTGTACCAGCAAATCAATTTTATGAACACGAATTCTACTAATTTTGCATGGTTTACTGGATATATCTTCGGAGTAATTTAGTCTGTCTTGAGACCTATCTGTTGAGCACAAAATGAAAAAAGAAACGTCGATACTCATGATACCTGATATATCCATGGATTTATCTGTTGCTGCACTTCATCAACAAGTGGTCCCTGTAGAACTGTTGAATCCTGCAAAAAAAAGGGAATGAGAAAAAAAAAATTACCTGATAGTCAAAATTCAGAAATAATTGTATCCATTAACTCTACAATAAAAAAATTCATGGAGAACCTGATATTTAGGCTTTATGGGGAACTTATCATCTGGGCGGAATATGTATGCTCCCGATGCCTGCAGCGAGCATGACGTGCTATTTACTAAGTTATTAACACATAAATGCTGCCTTTCTCCAAATAGCATCCATAATACCATTTACCTGAGGATCGCCACCCATTCCATTATGTTCAGTGTAATAATTGTATGACAACTGTATTTCACTTTTCACCTGAATCGAAAAAAATTAAGGTTAATCATAAATTATTTAGCAAAGTGGACGAAAAAGTAGTTGTTCTTTTATGCATAGTCCCAATGCAAACAAGAATTTTATACCTTACCAAAGTTCTAAAATTAGAATAGTGATACATCTTGCCTTGCTTTGCATCAAAAGAAAGTCTCAGGTTCCCTGGTCCAACTTCTATATGTCTTCCTTCTCTTCTTGATGAGTGTAACATTAATCATGTCTGTTGTTGGGCCATCACCATTTCTTCCTTTGAAAAAATCTAATTGCCTAGCAGCCTGGTTAAACATTAATAATTCAAGTAATGCAGACACAAGATTCACAAATCATAATGAACCTCAGATATGAAATAAATACATGATTCACAAATCATAGGGTCAAGCTATTCACACCCCATTATTTGCTCTTCACCCCCCGATTAAAATTTTAAATTTTCATTTCCATATTTGCCCTTTAACAGTCGATTAAATAGCTTGTCTAATGTTGCAAAATGATTAAAAAATAATAATTTCAACTATATATATAAGTGCTTGATGCTAAATTACAAATTATAATTAAATTTAAAATCAACATCGTACATAATCTTTATAAAAGATAGGTAGAAATTAGAAATAACGATTAAAAAAATTAAATCAATTATTAAAAATATAAAAACTGTACTATCAACGATACGTATCATTATGCATTTTGAGATCGAGTATGTTAGCAGTATACAGAAATTGCAAAAATTTAAGCAGTAAATAAATAAATCATGAATATAGATGATATTATTCAAATAAATCGACGTTGAAATAATATACAATAAGGGAATTTTTGGATTAAACGGGGTGGACTGAGAAAATGATGGGGTGCATGTTTTATTTTCTAGTTGGTGGGGGGTGAAGAGTAATCAAGGGGGTGTTAATAGACGAACCCCAAATCATAATGAACCTCAAACATACTAAAATCAGTCACCCAGGTATATTTGTTTCATATCTCATTAGGATCATCTTGAAATTGAGCATATACTCAGTTTCTCGCTCAGTTTCTATGAAACTAAGCATATACTCGGTTTCTGCTGTGTAAAACTATCCTTTACTATTGACACATCTAATAAAAGAACATCATTTTGTTATTGGTAAATTTGCAATCAACACTATGTAACACTAACTCGTGCATCTGCTGTATAAAAAACTAGTAAACATAACTGTGCAACTTACCCCATCTTGATTACCGCCTTCGGCAGACAACCAACGCATCAAAGTTCCCAAATGCAAGACAGCAGGAATAAGCCTGAACATCAATAAATGTCCTGTGATACTGAAGGAAGTATGAAAATTTATTAATGTTTGGGATTGACCGAGTTAAAGCTAATCTGTGAAGCCGTGTTAGAAAAGGAAAAATGAGCGATGAAAATTATGAGAAAACGCTTTGTCTTCTCATTGGTGTTCTCAATTACGATACTTTCAAAGATGTGGATATGGTAATTGATGCGGTTATAGAGAATGTGACTTTGAAGCAAGAAATATTTGCTGAACTGGAAGTATATGGCAGTAATTCTGAAAGAATAAATAGTCAGCTTGAACGTGAATTAAACCAGTAGCCAGCATGTAAGATTACACCAGTGTTTCACTTACTGTGACCATTTTTTTAATGGGTTATTTTCTGATTCAACAAAATCGCTTCTCGTTGCAATTCTCAATAAAATGTCAAGGTTTGACCATAGTGAACATAAGCATGATTCTGAAGTCTGTCTCCTCAAAATCTCTTGGGTGACAATCTACAAGTTATCAACAAGGTTTGATGCATCTGAACTGTTGGAGCTATTCTTTGATACTGTTGAAGTTGAACAAACGAGAAATGACTGATGAGTTGAGCCATTTATGTTATCATCTGTCAATGCCAAAGTTGAAGATTCTATCTTTGACTTCAATCCATTGATATAAATTTGTGTGCCATCATCACAACTTTCATGGAGGTCGTTCATATCAGTTTCAACAACTGCTGTAAAAATACCAAGAATTTGGTCTTCTTTTAATGGGTGAGCTTCAAGTAAACGTTCTTAAACTAGATATCTTGCATTAGACAGAGTTGCTGATGTAATGTGAATAAGAACCTGTAAGTTTAGGTAAGACTTAATATCTGTACTATTACCCAAATAAACTTTAGATGTTACTCTCAGTAAAATGCTACCTGTGGAAATAATGGATTGGAGCTCAAACTTAGCAAAGCCTCATCAAGTTCATTTCTGGAGTCTTCTAAGTAGTCAGTTTCATGCAAACAATTAAGGACCTGAAAAGGAAAACACAAAGTTAAAGTAAAGCAGCCACTTTCAAAAGAAAACCATCTACAATTAGAATGCTGGATTCGAGAAAAGGCATGCTATAATGGTCATACTTCCAATCCCATAGTTAGTTTATAAGTCCTTATGATATTAATTTTAAAATAGACTCCATGTTAGATCCTAATGACCTTTTTACCTCTTGAATTTTGTTTCCTATTTGATTTCGAAGTTATTTTCCTTGATACCTTTGCATATGCATTTTATGAATCATTTGCGTTCGTCCCTATTAGATACTGATGATCCATACTTCAATATTGCCTTCACACAATATAAAATAATTATCATTTTTTTGCTAGTTCATTGTACCTTTAATATAAGAATGGTAAACTTTATTAGACGGGAACTGAAGAAACCTGATAGTAGTGCTTATGAAGATGTATTTCTTACTATAGGGTTGTCATGAACAAACATGTATACATTTTTACAAACAATCTCTCTTTAAACCTATAAATAGAAAAATATAAAAGCATGCATACTATAATCCGTGAGATTCAGCTAATGTTTTCCAAAAATTAAACAACTTTAATAAGTTTTTCCTATCATGAATCCTTTTCATATTTTTTTTTCATGTCAGAGTGCTTTGGTCCATTCATTTTTGAAAATCGCCTTTTTCAAATTGATATGTTTCGTTCTCATTACCTTTACAACCAGCACCATCAGTGATTAGATTCTTCGATTTTAGCGGGAGAGGTCACAAACTTGAAACTTGCATATTATGATTCTAACATAAAGACATATAATACGATTCTAATAGAACAATAAAACAACAATTAATACATGTCATAACTGACACAATTAAACAACTACAATTAAACATCATATTATACACGTCAGGAAGTGCTAGAGTCTAAATTAAAAGGCTACAGACTTAATATTACATAGTATTAAAGATGGATAACAGTGACACTATATTCATAATTTAATCGATTATCTTACGGATTTTTTTTATTTTATTTTTTGCGCACCATATCCCAAGTGCATTGTGTTGTAATATCAGGTGTTCTAACTATAGTGCTATCTCTATTTCGAATTGAGGAAATAAGTTTTCATTTTTTTGGAACAACTAAATTGGTTGAACAAATATAAACCAAATAATAGGCTAATAGAATTGCATATTGTAATTTAGTTAGTAATTTTTCTTTATACAGGATAGAACAATTTGGAAGCATTCATTGTATTCTTGCTTCTTAAAAGCAAGTATTGCAGTTGCGCGATCCCCTTCTATGTTTAATGACAGCATGATATGTTTGTTTCTGTCTTTATTGCTATGCAAAATAAATGTTGGGTGGAAATGGAATCATTCCTTGAATTTGAAAACAGATAAATGAAAAACTACCTTTGTAGGTTGACTAAAATGGAAATATATTTTGAAAAAAAAATCTGGTTTAAGAGTTGCAGATGCATCATTTTACATATGTGCCCCTTTTGTTTCAAATGAGCTGTAAGAAAAAAGAAATTTCCATTTTTCTTCCCTACGCTGTCCTTTTACAGTTCTTCTTCTTAAAAGTTAAAATATATATAAGTTTAACAACTAGACGTCATAAATTTGCTTTGTTTAATATAATTAAGTTATATAAGAGTTTTCCTTGAAGGAAAAACATTTTCGTTTCCTTAATGAAAAAAATTATATTTGCTTGAAAATATTTACTATGTTATGTGAAATTCGTGTTTTAAATTGATGTTTTATTAGAGTAGTTACAGGAAAAGTCCATACACTGGCAGCAAATTTATTAAGTAAGATGATTTGATGAGTATGTGGAACGAATTGGTTATAAAGATAAACAAGATATATTTAGATATATAAGTAAAGCATATGAAATGCTAGCTTGATTTACATGTGCATGATAAATTAAATGAATGACTCTTCGTAGTTTCTTTCTTTGGTTACAGTAAAGCTTAATTTAGATTTATAAACTACCGATTTAATTCTTGATTTGCTTAATACAACTACATAAACAAATTACCTTAATAAGAAATATGAGTTACATAGTCAAGGAGGGCTTTGATTTTTTTAGAACTCATGAACTTTTAGCAAACAAACTATCCCTTGCACGAAAATTTTACACCATGCTGTATATATTTATTACATGTTTCTTTTAGTTCATCTGAGTCTCTATCTTATAAATGAGTTGTTATAAATTACAAGCTACAAATTACGAATGACATTTGATACAAATTTGATTAGAAGTAGGTTTCCTCATATTTAGATATAACAATTGAAACTTTCCACTATTGTGAATCGGTTTAATTGAAAAAAAATACACTTAAACTTTTGAATTTGAAATAAATATCTCAAAGAACAATTTATGGGCTGTCTTAAAGATGCTGATGAAAATCAACATATAGCCGTAACTTTATAGTTTGATGTATACGTTGTGTAAAATTTACTTCTGCATAAGAGAATCACATTTACCTTATTATATATCATGTCATCACTATAATCGAGTAGTGAAATAATAATAAACACATTACTGAGCCTAAATAGTTTAACCAACCTATCAAGTCACAAACATCACAAGAGTAAATGGACTAAAACATAAATCTACAAAATAATAAAGAAGTTACCTCAATTTCATCAACAGTTAGTAGAAGGACAATAATTTTCTCAACAAATCTCTGATCCATCTTCATTGTACTTTGGTTTTCAGTTTTTAGTATCTCTGTATTGCTAAATACTTCTATAATGAGATTATTTCCTTTTGTGGCGCTGTAGCGCGGTTAACATTGTTTCACACGATATTTTTGAATTTTTTATTCAACAAGAAATTTTAAGATCTGCATACATAGAAAACACTAATAAAAAAATGTAATTTATACGCTTGAGCTAATTAGTAAAACGTCGCAACCTTGCTTGATTAAATTATATCTGCCCTAAATGCCCCGTTAAATTCAACAGTCCTATATATAGGTAGTAATTAAAGTTTAATATAAAAACCTATTTGCGCATCAATCTCGTGCCTAATCTTTATAGGTTCTGTCTTAACATTGATATTACAGATGCAACTATGTCGACCACTGTCAATGCCTCTGATAAGGAAGCAGAGTGTCTTATCGGTAATGAAGTAGAGGAAATTCTTACCACATCCAAAATGGTTGTTATCTGATTGTACTTTCCACTTATCACTGAGACATTTATTCCTACACAGTTGGCCAAAACTCTCCCTGTTTGTTTAACGGAGTTAACAATTTACAACTATTCAAGACGCCGATGACGCTGAAGGATGACTGACTGCAATAATAAAAGCTTCGAAAGAGGAATGTATAACGTCTTCATACCATCTTCTGTTATTGCACCAGGTCCACCACTGCACACACCATAATTCTCGCATACAACGACAACTCAGTTATAAAGTGCTTTATCAATTAATTAAAGTTCTTATCTTTGCCTTTGATTTTTACTATTTGTACTTAGTGTAAATATACGATCGCATGTTTGTTCAACGTTAACCTTTCAGGGCAATTCATATAATCTACTTATATAACTTAGTTATGTTGATGTTATATTTGTTCATGTACTCTACACCGTGCATGTATGTTTCTGAATTTAATACTACAGTTATAACAGCACTTCCCGACATACAATCTATTTCAAACAAATAACTGTAATCTGTTCTAAAATGTCAGGTTTAAAAGTTCAGTCCTATTCATCTGTGTGTTAATCATTTTTCACTTCATCACAACTGACAACTTATTGATTGTGCAAGACACTTATTGTTTTACTTCCTATTTCACCTGTGGAATTTAACAAACTATATAGAATCTGCGCATTTTCTTCTAGATCAGCTGTTTTCCTTCACTTCATTGCCACTTAACTACGCAGTGACACGTAATGGTCACTGCTTATCTTCATTCTTATGTGTAATATGCTTACTACGTGTGGCCAATCAAAATAATTCTTTGCAATACAATCCCCTGATTAATCTGCACAGGAGCAGCTGACACTTTAGAAACTGTCAAATACGATCCATAATTACACCCTCAACATCACAACTTTTTAGACCTGCATTGTATTTACTATTACATGAACTTTGGACTACTACCTTCCTTAACATGCTGCTAAAATAAGTCTTCCCAAACATGCTGCTAAATAAGTTAGTTTCCCACATAAATTTCTGTGTATCCAGATCATCTGTGATTATGTTCAACCCATTAACCAAAACTGCCATTACCTGTTGTTCACGACCGACTGCCCGTGTGCGAAGCACGGGGCTCATTCTAGTGATCCCTCTTGTCAGAGCAATTGCTAAGGCAACAAGATTTAGGAATACAAAGATCATGACATGGCAAAGCACACAACCAAAGACCAAAAAGGCAATGAATCAGCAGGCCCAAAACTTAAGTATAAGTATATAGATGGGCGAAATACTCCCTGATAAAATTCTGACATAATCTTATTTTTGAAGTAAGTAACTTCCAAACATCAGCTTAATTTGAGAAATAATTACTAAGACATTCTCCTCACATTAATTTAACAGTATTTCCGCATAGAAATAAAGATGATAAAGAGCCACCAACAACAATTCGAGAATAGGAAATATCCGGAGGCTATGAGAAAGATACAACATTTTTACAACGTTGAATTTCTATTTCAGAAACAAAATTCTAATCACAACACAATCATAATTTATAATACTGAATTTCACTTAAATGTTTTAGTATATGATTCATTTATTTTTACCATCTGATACTCACCAGATTCAACTTAAATGGAGATTCAAAAATAAAAAGGCTTCAACGAGGAAGATTTCACGTTAAAAAGATCAAAATAGCCAAATTAAGCAGTTAGAATACCTAAATAAAATAATCATATGATAAAATCTCACCTTAAAAAGCGAGAGAGGAACGAGGAAGATTTCGACGATTGGACGACTTCGATGGTTGGACGAGTTCGATGATTTCGACGGCACAGTTTTGCAGCAGTACAAATTGAATACAGAATATAAACTTGGAAACGGAAATTGGATTGAATGCAGAAATTATTCCCAGTTTTTGTAGAGGTTGGCCAATGGTGGACCGACGTTGTGGAGATTGAGAGCGGCGTAGGTTTTCTTATTTTGAGCGAAGTAATGTTTGGGCTTATTGACACTCCAAAAAATTGTTAAGGGGAGTACTAAGGAGAAAAGTAGGCCCTTAACAAATAAATGTACTTTTACATTATTATCCATTTAGGCTTAATTTGGGTTTTTGTGATTTAGGAGACTTATGATTCTACAGTTGGCTAATTCTATTTATACACCAAAAATTGCTAAACATATACCAAAAATTATAATAAACTAATATACATCATATATTACTTTACATACCATTTCTTTTACTAAAATATCCATGTTCTCATCTTTTTTTCTTTCCTTTTTCAAATGTAAAACACAATTACCAAAAATTAGAAACTCTTTGCATCAAATTGAGTAAAATTTTACAAAATGAAATATATTTCTTGTACTAATATTGCAACTTTTATTAACTTTATGAAAAAAATCAATTTCAACAAAATTACTGTAATTTTACAAAATAAATCAACACTTCTAAATTAGACCGTTATTTATGAATGTTTTCTTAATTGAAATTTTAGATTTCATGATTAAATAATTCATTAACATATCTATTTTGTATCAAATTTCAATACTTTTAAGAATGATTTGACATTTTATATGCAGAAGTATTAAAAAAGCAACTATGAGGAAAGGGTAATTTAGTAATAAAATTTTATAGAAAAAATAATGGTGTATGTTAAGGAATTTTTGGTGTATAAATAGAATTTGCCTTTATGGTGAGTAATTTTTAGAAGTAAGGGTAAAAACGTAAAATGTAAAAAAAATAGTCATTTACATTGATCCCTCCCTTAACAATTTAAAAAAAGTGGAGTGTTCTTAAAATTTGGCCTCCCCTTAACAGAAAATGGAGTGTCAATAACAATGCCCTAATTTTTTATTTTTATTTTTGGTTTACCAAATTTCATTGAACTCGCGCCAGTTATTTTTCTTCCCTCCACGATCCCAATTTTGTGCGGTTTTTTTTCCACCCCCATATTTTTTTTGCGTCTGATTATACAATAGTAGACGCAAATATTTTTACTCCACAGGCTACTCGCGTCTAATTATATAGTAAACAGACGCGCACAACTAAATTTAATTTTCCTCCCAACCCTACGGCGTCTGTTTATACCCAAAAACTGATGCAAAGGCGGAAGAAATATTCACTTCCATTTATTTGCATCTGTAGTCTGTTAGCAACAGATGCAAATTGCACAATTTGCATCTAATGTTTACACAGCAGATGCAAATGAAGAGATGCAAAAAACAAGTTTTGAACTAGTGAAGACTGGTATGAAATAGTACTTGAAAATTTAAAACTTTATTTATTGCAACAGAAGGTAAATATGTTTGGTTACATCACCAAAACCCAAAGACTAAAGTCAAGTACATAATATCCATCTTGACAAAATCAAAGTACATAATATAAAAAGCATAATCCCATAAATAGCCATAAAAGAGATAGGTTGGGATTTACTTCAGCAATCCAAATCCAAGTGCTCCCAAAGAGATCCAAATCAAGCTTCCCACCCTAAGAACCTGGGGGGGGGGTGGAGGAAGAAAAGAGGTGGAAACAAAGGGGGTCAGACATAAAGTCTGGCAAGTCCGATAACTCCAACAATATAATTATCAAAGTAACTAGGATAAGACATAAGCTTGGTAAATAAGGAAATGACTATGAATTAATGGCAAGACCAAGCAACCAAAAATAATAGGATGATAAAGTTAAAGGCGCTTCCTAATCAATATAGGGTAATTATTATACTCTACCGTACTGTACCGTACTGTACTGTACTAACACTAACTGCACCCATACTAGTCACTCTAGAAACTTGATCCCTCTTGACTAAATAGAATGATGATAGCTTCGTGTACTACTAGATGTACCCACTATCCCCACTAGATGTACCCCTTCAATGGTAATTCCATGTACTCCTAGCTGATGTCATAGGTGCCGCCTGCTCCTATCTCCACTAGGTGTACCCCTTTAATGATTAATTAATAATGGTAGTTTCGTGTACCCCTAGGTGACTACATAGGTGCCGTCTGCTCCTATCTCCACTAGATGTACCCACTACCCTGTCCCATTCGATCGGCTCCCTAACTCGTAGATACCCGTGCTGGTCCCACAGTGGGATGTATCACTCCCCTAAAGTGGCAACCCAATACAACTTAAGGATGCACGGCTTATACCTACACGATGCAACAACGTCTTACCTACCAGCTCGGGCCCACGCACGCACATGACCCCGTTGGACTTGCGTTGCCACCGCTAGCCCATTTTGGCCTCTAACAATCAGGCCCAGTAGGCATGTCCCGTCCTCGACTTGGGTTGAGCTCACAAAGATACTTAATGGGCTACTGGACTGAAAAGGGCCCCCACCAAGCTTCCCACCTAGGCTTGGTCCCCTCTAATACATCCCACATAACCCCATGTCCACTTAAATGTATAAATTTGGTTAAGTGTTTTCTAATTTAACCTCGTCTCACCCTTTTGTTTAATTAACAGGTTGTATTGGTTTAGTCTGTGGGCCTATATACACAAATATTACCCACCTACCCAAGATTTACTTAACCCTCTCGCTGGTTCAGACATATTAATTTACGGTTAAGTTTGTGGGCCTATATGTACTAATATTACCCACCTACCCAAGATTTACTTAACCCACTCATTCCGTATAACCCAGTTTACTTAACCCCCAACTTAAACTTAAGTTCTTACAATCCCTAGGGATCAGATTTGGTTAAGTAGTCCATTTCATTTACCATGTCCATTTTTAATTAATTAATCAATTAATTAAAACCTTTCCCTTCATAGGTGTCAATACCTATTTTATCCAATAATTTAAATTACATGTCATAATTGTTTATATTCAAATTATTCCATTTTTCTAATCATATTTCTCATGACATCCTCATGTCACCCACATGTCACCCACTAGATTCCTCATGCCACCCAAGGCACCCACTTAACCCCCTCATATCCCACTACATATTTACTTTGGTTAAGTGTTTCTTAATTTATTACTATCGTAACCCCTGTAGGACCTCTCACATTAGACAGACATTTGTGGCTGCTGGATTTGCCGGGCGGGTCCGGGCAGTCTTACACCACAAACGAGCCTAACCTCGTGTCCATACAATTGTTACGCATTTAGTTTGGGCCTTTGACCTCTCACATTGGGCTACCATTTGTGTCTGCTGGATTTGCCGGACGGGTCCGAGCAGCCTTACACCATAATTAATTTCCCCCAATATTTGAATTACTTTCCCTATTCAAATTACAAATCATTTCCATATTTATTTATGTATAAATATGTCACCTTAGTTATGTCCACTATTTATGGTACATAAATTGTACCAATTTACATCTCAAATTAATTTCATGCCTTTTTAGGCATTTGTGCCAATTCCCAATATTTAATATCCCTATTCAAATTCAAATTAATCTATGTCCGTAATTAAACTATGTCCATTACTACACATTAATTTTACAATTAATGCCTTCACTAAAATTTTCACCTTTTAAGGCAATTCACCTTAATTAATATCTCAAATTCGTTATATGCCTCATTTACATGCCAATTCACATTTATTAACATAATCAATATTTTCATCCCATATTTGGATTAATTATTCCTATTCAAATATGTTAATAAAATTCCAATTATCTTTATGACCATAATTCACATTAATTATGTCCATATATCACTTTGCCAATTAATATCTCAATTTACATATATGCCTCTTTTAAGGCTATTACATGCCAATTCACATTTATTAACATAATCAATATTTTTTCCGTAACCCCTGCGGCGTCCGTTCGCATAGAATATATGATAGACTAAGAAATAGTCTAACACATGAAAAAGGAAAAAACACCACATATTCACATAACATACAAAATAGGTCTAACTTGCATATGAGAATTTACCACATAACTTGCATAAAATCATAGATCTAAACATAGGCCTAAAAGGTATGAACCTGCATGTTATGAATAAGATTTTCATCACCAAATTTACATAGGCAATAACCACAAACTTGCATAACATGATTCATATTCCAAACTCATATTTTTATATAAACTTGCATATGTGATTTATGCAACATAACAATGGTGTAAATTTACCTCTAAACATATAAACTAGCATGTAAAGATTTAGCATATAACTCATACATGTCATAGCCTAACTTTTGACCTAAATTAGATGTCATAATCTTTACTAACTTGCATGTGATTTATGTCTAAATCAACATCTAAACTTGCATACATACATATGATCTATCATATGAATCAACATAACCAAACTAGCATTTAAACAACATGATGATTTGATTATACATAAGCCAATCATAGAATTACAACATAGATCATAACTTTACAACATGTATGATAACATCACAATTTAACAACATAATCATATCATACGGTCAATAATTCATATCATATCCATATAGTCCACAATTATATCTAATCTTACTTAATTTAATAATTATCTTGATTATAGAAATCGAACTTGCCTTTCGTGGTTAAAGAATTATGAACAATTGATCAAACTTGATGCAGAATTGTTGTAGCGACGTTAGTTTATTCGTTGTTGAAGCTCTAAGCTTGAATTAGGTTGAATTGATTAGCTATCTTCCTCTTTAGTTGGCGGCGGCTACACTGAGTTCCATGGCGACGACATAACGACTTTAGTTTCAATTTTAATTAGGTTTAGGGTTAGCATTAGGATGTATTTATAGGTGTAGGAAGTTATTTAGCACCAATAGATTAACCCTGAACCATGAGAACCAACCAAATGCAAAATCTGCATTTGAGCGAATCGGCCCACGGGTTGACAGCCAAACACCCTGGATTAACCCCTAGTCGACCCAGCGAGGCTCGGGTCGACCTCAAAAATGGGCCGGTTCGGTCATTCTCCTCTCCCAATTCGATGTTTTGAACTTTTTCGCATATTTATTTATTTATTTAATTTTTTAATTTATATATATATATATATATCAACATATATATTTCTCTGCGCAACCCATTTTATTTAATTCTTTTCTAAAAATTAAGTATACTTTAATTTGTGAATTTTAATGTTATAAAATTACGGGGTGTTACATTCTCCCCTCCTTAAAGGATTTCGTCCCCGAAATCTCCAAGTTAAGAAGAATGTATTTCCTACCATCTAATCGTCCATCTACTCAACCATCAAACACCAGCATCCATTATCCTTAAAAGACTTCTAATGCTTTAATGTTTATATGCACAGTGTGTGTATATGTCCATATCTAATGCAAAATTAGGCGGTCTACTGATTCAGTCGACCTCCTTAGTGCAATTCATGATAGTGCCATGCGTCCAATATGTATGCAAAAGATTCCTAATGATACATATTTATTCTATATGCGTGCACAACCATCCACCCGAATGCAGCAACCATATGATAATACAACCATTATACATCCATTTTACATACATCCATATATATGCAATATGCAATATGAAGTGACTGAGCCGATCTGGTGCCTAATAGTTTGTATATATGCATCCACGAGAAACCACTAGCGAACACTTGCTTCCACTTTGCATCCATCATACATAACATGTCTCAGACACATGTTTCAACCATAGGATTTCCCTAACTGGAGGTCAAAGATACTAGCGAGAGGACATACTAAAGATAAGATAAGCACAAGCTAAGCGATAAAGGAGAAATTAAAAGACATGCCCTCGAAAAGAAAAGGGTACAATGAACGCATCTTCTCTTCCGTCTCCCAAGTAGCATTACTCTCATCGTCTTCCCATTGTACTTTGACTAGTCTGACCTCTCGATTTCTCAACTTCTTGATCTCCGATCCAAGAATGCATGTAGGAGCTCGTCGAATCGTCGCATCACGCTCTATTTCCACCTCTCTAAGCAAGCTCGGCTCCACTACCTCCGCGGTCTCGTGTAAGCACTTCCTCAAATGTGATACATGGAATACGTCGTGTACACCACTAAGTCTCTCAGGCAACTCCTCTTATCCGCATAAGATTTCTGCCTATCTTGCGCTGCCTTCATCCTTCTTCGAATCAAATCAATCTTCTACGAAATCTCTCTAATCATATCGGGCCCAAGTAAGATCTTATCCGTAGATTCCCACCAACGTGTAGGTGAACGACAAGGTCGTCCATAAAGAGCTTCGAAAGGTGCCATGCCAATGCTAGACTGAAAGCTATTATTATATGCGAACTCCACCGATGGAAGATGCTCTTCCCATGTACCCCCAAAGTCTAGGATACATAGCCTCAAAAGGTCCTCTAGAATACGATTCACCCTCTTGGTTTGGTCGTCCGTCTGAGGATGATATGTGGTGCTCAAACATAACTGAGTCCCTACCGCTTCTTGTAAGCTCCTCCAAAATTCGCTAGTGAAGATAGGATCGCAGTCGCTTACTATGCTAGAAGGAACACCATGCAAACGAACTATATCTCGGACGTATACAGAAGCAAACCATGGAGCAGTCCTCTTACTCTTCACGAGAATAAAATGGGCGCTCTTAGTAAGTCTATCTACTATAATCCAAATCCCCATATTACCCTTCCTCGTTCTTGGTAATCCATCAAAAAAAAAAATCTATCGATACTATCCATGTGAACTTATCGCAACTATCCATCTTCCACGCAAGCTGTCCTATTCGAACTCGATATCCCCCAAGCACAAGCCCCAAAGGCCTAAACCAATATCAGACAAGCACCCAAGGAATACCTCCTCCGATTTCAGACAGCCTACGTGAGATGATACTAGCAAAACAAATAATTGGGCACTTAACCGACTCTGGCTGTCCTCGCCAGTCTTGCTTCAAAACCATCACTAATCACCTAACTATTATCCCCTAGGCACACACGAATACCTCGTGCCTCTAGGTAAACCCCGCACTTCATCGAAGACGTCACTGTACTCACGGACCACACGAAAAGATTCCAAATCACCATTGGATACGTCAAGAGATTCGAGACAGCTAAACGTCACTGAACCCCTAGGGTCACAAGAAATATGAGGGTCTTTCCATAATGAATCAATAGTCTAACTACCCTCCTTTCACTATCTAGGATGGCACCCCGCCTGGGTAGCCAATCCACCCCTAGAATCAAACTATATCCCGTGAAACCAAGGACGAAGGCGTTGCATTCAAATCCAACGTCCAAGATAGACACTCTCAAATCCCGACAAACCATTGAAGGATGAGCCGAACCACCAAAAAGATTTGAGACTAGGATGGGATCCTTAACTAGACTAGTATTTAGGTGCAGTGTTTTCAACTAACGAAGCAGATACTAACGAGTATGAAGCGCCAGAATCAAACAAAGTTCGAACAGGATGATAAAGGAAACCAAATTTCTACCTGGATGGTCCTACCCCTATCAGGTATACCAACCGTGAGGGAATATAACTACCCTCCAGAAGATCCTGTACTTTTCCCTTGCCTCTTTGGACAATCCTAATAAGGTGTCCTATTTCTCTAAAAGGATAACTACTAGCGTTCTTGTTCGCATTCCCCATTCGTGACCTTCCACCAAGATGAGGTTTCGTCCTTCATTAACCAACAGCTATTTGAACCTTCCTCCCATCGTCTACCTTAAAGGTATCAACAAGCCCTCCACTTCCTTGAACTAACTTCTAGCCCGTCAAACGTCTAAGTCCCTTGAAGTGGTTTTTCGTCCTTCGTATGGAAGTCCCTATTTATCTTAGAAAAAACATCTATACGTGGAGGGGAAATCCAAAAAAGAGAAAGAGGAAGAGATTCAAAACGGAGAGTCGAAGGAAAGATATATAGCTCTTGGGGATTATGTTTTTTAAAACAAACCTTTCTTTCAAAAATACTCTTCTACAAACATATTTTTGAAAGTTCTTTATAAAAATGCTTTTGAAAAATAGTTTCTCAAAAAATCTTATCTGTTCTGGTAACCTTCAGCTCTGATACCACGTGTAACACCCCATGTCCATTAATGTCACTCACAAAAGGGAATGCATTAACTTCTATGGAGCGTTTTAAGTGAATATAGAACAGAAAATCACAACAAGACAGATATGAAATAGTACTTGAAAATTTAAAACTTTATTTATTGCAACAGAAGGTAAATATGTTTGGTTACATCACCAAAACCCAAAGACTAAAGTCAAGTACATAATATCCATCTTGACAAAATCAGAATACATAATATAAAAAGCATAATCCCATAAATAGCCATAAAAGAGATAGGTTGGGCTTTACTTCAGCAATCCAAATCCAAGTGCTCCCAAAGAGATCCAAATCAAGCTTCCCACCCTAAGAACCTTGGGGGGGGGGGAAGGAAGAAAAGAGGTGGAAACAAAGGGGGTCAGACATAAAGTCTGGCAAGTCCGATAACTCCAACAATATAATTATCTAAGTAACTAGGATAAGACATAAGCTTGGTAAATAAGGAAATGACTGTGAATTAATGGCAAGACCAAGCAACCAAAAATAATAGGATGAGCAAAGATAACGTTAAAGGCGCTTCCTAATCAATATAGGGTAATTACTATACTCTACCGTATTGTACCGTACTGTACTGTACTAACACTAACTACACCCATACTAGTCACTCTAGAAACTTGATCCCTCTTGACTAAATAGAATGATGATAGCTTCGTGTACTACTAGATGTACCCACTATCCCCACTAGATGTACCCCTTCAATGGTAATTCCATGTACTCCTGGCTGACGTCATAGGTGCCGCCTGCTCCTATCTCCACTAGGTGTACCCCTTTAATGATTAATTAGTAATGGTAGCTTCGTGTACCCTTAGCTGACTACATAGGTGCCGTCTGCTCCTATCTCCACTAGATGTACCCACTACCCTGCCCCATTCGATCGGCTCCCTAACTCGTAGATACCCGTGCTGGTCCCACAGTGGGATGTATCACTCCCCTAAAGTGGCAACCCAATACAACTTAAGGATGCACGGCTTATACCTACACGATGCAACAACGTCTTACCTACCAGCCCGGGCCCACGCACACACATGACCCCGTTGGACTTGCGTTGCCACCGCTAGCCCATTTTGGCCTCTAACAATCAGGCCCAGTAGGCGTATCCCTTCCTCGACTTGGGTCGAGCTCACAAAGATACTTAATGGGCTACTGGACTGAAAAGAGCCCCCACCAAGATTCCCACCAAGATTCCCACCTAGGCTTGGTCCCCTCTAATACATCCCACATAACCCCATGTCCACTTAAATGTATAAATTTGGTTAAGTGTTTTCTAATTTAACCTCGTCTCACCCTTTTGTTTAATTAACAGGTTGTATTGGTTGAGTCTGTGGGCCTATATACACAAATATTACCCACCTACCCAAGATTTACTTAACCCTCTCGCTGGTTCAGACATATTAATTTACGGTTAAGTTTGTGGGCCTATATGTACTAATATTACCCACCTACCCAAGATTTACTTAATCCACTCATTCCGTATAACCCAGTTTACTTAACCCCCAACTTAAACTTAAGTTCTTACAATCCCTAGGGATCAGATTTGGTTAAGTAGTCCATTTCATTTACCATGTCCATTTTTAATTAATTAATCAATTAATTAAAACCTTTCCCTTCATAGGTGTCAATACCTATTTTATCCAATAATTTGAATTACATGTCATAATTGTTTATATTCAAATTACTCCATTTTTCTAATCGTATTTCTCATGACATCCTCATATCACCCACATGTCACCCACTAGATTCCTCATGCCACCCAAGACACCCACTTAACCCCCTCATGTCCCACTACATATTTACTTTGGTTAAGTGTTTCTTAATTTATTACTATCGTAACCCCTGTAGGACCTCTCACATTAGACTGACATTTGTGGCTGCTGGATTTGCCGGGCGGGTCCGGGCAGTCTTACACCACAAACGAGCCTAACCTCGTGTTCATACAATTGTTACGCATTTAGTTTGGGCCTTTGACCTCTCACATTGGGCTACCATTTGTGGCTGCTGGATTTGCCGGGCGGGTCCGGGCAGCCTTACACCACAAATGAGTCCAACCTCGTGTCTTAGGCAATTAATTATACATAATTAATTTCCCCCAATATTTGAATTACTTTCTCTATTCAAATTACAAATCATTTCCATATTTATTTATGTATAAATATGTCACCTTAATTATGTCCACTATGGTACATAAATTGTACCAATTTACATTTCAAATTAATTTCATGCCTTTTTAGGCATTTGTGCCAATTCCCAATATTTAATATCCCTATTCAAATTCAAATTAATCTATGTCCATAATTAAACTATGTCCATTACTACACATTAATTTTCCAATTAATGCCTTCATTAAATTTTTCGCCTTTTAAGGCAATTCACCTTAATTAATATCTCAAATTCGTTATATGCCTCATTTACATGCCAATTCATATTTATTAACATAATCAATATTTTCATCCCATATTTGGATTAATTATTCCTAGTCAAATATGTTAATAAAATTCCAATTATCTTTATGACCATAATTCACATTAATTATGTCCATATATCACTTTGCCAATTAATATCTCAATTTACATATATGCCTCTTTTAAGGCTATTATATGCCAATTCACATTTATTAACATAATCAATATTTTTCCCATAACCCCCACGGCGTCCGTTCGCATAGAATATATGATAGACTAACATGAAAAAGGGAAAAACACCACATATTCACATAACATACAAAATAGGTCTAACTTGCATATTAGAATTTACCACATAACTTGCATAAAATCATAAATCTAAACATAGGCCTAAAAGGTATGAACCTGCATGTTATGAATAAGATTTTCATCACAAAATTTACATAGGCAATAACCACAAACTTGCATAACATGATTCATATTCCAAACTCATATTTTTATATAAACTTGCATATGTGATTTATGCAACATAACAATGGTGTAAATTTACCTCTAAACATATAAACTAGCATGTAAAGATTTAGCATATAACTCATACATGTCATAGCCTAACTTTTGACCTAAATTAGATGTCATAATCTTTACTAACTTGCATGTGATTTATGTCTAAATCAACATCTAAACTTGCATACATACATATGATCTATCATATGAATCAACATAACCAAACTAGCATTTAAACAACATGATGATTTGATTATACATAAGCCAATCATAGAATTACAACATAGATCATAACTTTACAACATGTATGATAACATCACAATTTAACAACATAATCATATCATATGGTCAATAATTCACATCATATCCATATAATCCACAATTATATCTAATCTTACTTAATTTAATAATTATCTTGATTAGAGAAATCGAACTTGCCTTTCGTGGTTTAAGAATTATGAACAATTGATCAAATTTGATGCAGAATTGTTGTAGCGACGTTAGTTGATTCGTTGTTGAAGCTCTAAGCTTGAATTAGGTTGAATTGATTAGCTATCTTCCTCTTTAGTTGGCGGCGGCTACACTGAGTTCCATGGCGACGGCATAACGACTTTAGTTTCAATTTTAATTAGGTTTAGGGTTAGCATTAGGATGTATTTATAGGTGTAGGAAGTTATTTAGCACCATTAGATTAACCCTGAACCATGAGAACCAACCAAATGCAAAATCTGCATTTGAGCGAATTGGCCCACAGGTTGACAGCCAAACACCCTGGATTAACCCCTAGTCGACCCAGCGAGGCTCGGGTCGACCTCAAAAATGGGCCGGTTCGGTCATTCCCCCCTCCCAATTCGTTGTTTTGAACTTTTTCGCATATTTATTTATTTAATTTTTTAATATATATATATATATCAACATATATATATATTTCTCTGCGCAACCCATTTCACTTAATTCTTTTCTAAAAACTAAGTATACTTTAATTTGTGAATTTTAATGTTATAAAATTACGGGGTGTTACATCAACCATCAATCCACACCTCAGCTATTTCTATTTCCCACTTTTATTTTCATTCACCCACTTTCCTCCTTTAAACTTCAATGGTGGCCGAATTGATTAAAATTAGGGTTTTTGTGCTCTTCCCTAAATCAAAATATCGGATGTCCGCTTCGTTACCTTTAGATGTCCGCTTCCACAATATCGGATTAGTTCGGATCTGGACAAATGACGTTAATTATTCGATCTACAAGCGATCGAGCCATCAAGGAAAAAGTAGTTTCAGCGTTGCCGAATTCAAGGTCAACATCTTCAAGCTGAGCCTCGTTTTCTCAAAATTGATCCTTTATTGCAGATTGGAATCTAAATGTCGCGACTTCGAGTGTATACAACGGTAAGAATCATTAAAATTGGTTTTTTTCGTCAAGACTTAGGTATTTTTTGTTGAGCCATGGAGGTTCTACATTTTGGATTGGCTGTTTTTAATACAAAAATTGGTTTCACTGTTCAATTTTCACTCATCGATTGTTGCAGAAATCTAGATACTGATTTACATTAGAGGATGCTTGTTTACAAATTAGAATCTGGAACACATTTTCGAAAGTTGAGTGGATTTACTGTATAATTTTTCCTTGTTATTTTACTTCCTTTTCATTCATTTGGACTTTTTTATCTTGTTTGTTGAGCAACATGTATTAATACAACATTAACCACTGGAGTTAGATGGTTTGAGTCCCATAAATCTTGATGCATATATTTACTTGTGATTCAGCCTTTTAGTTTCAAACCTACTCAAAATTTCTACTGCATGTTCATGCTTTGTCTTTTCAGTTGAAAGAGAACACAATCCACGCTTGTTATGTGATGGTTTAAATTAAAAGGTGAATTATAATGTAACTGGGTTAGAGGAGGAATATATATGAGTTCCCACTTCTAATCAGCTTGCATTTAGAAGACTTAAAAACTAATTTAATGCTGCATACTATTTTAATATAATAGGAATACTATATTTTCAGTGAGCCGTGAACCTGACTGCTTTGATCTTGGTATGCAGATACTATAAGCAATCCAGACAAACAAAGATTATGCATGTAAACATAATATCAAGTGAATTTGATTTTTAATCATTATTGTATTTTTGTTTAAGATCTTGACCATACTGTTAGTTACAAACAATACATAAATCATAGCTACAGACATTGATTGAGAAGAAGATAATGAGATGTAGATCTGTAAGTTGTAGATCTGGAAATTGCCTTCTCTCTCTTATTCGTACTATTATTTGTGATGTCTTTTCGATAACCCTAACGATGATTAATGGGCTATATTAATAGGCAGAGAGGGGCCAAATTCTGTTATGGATATAATCTCGACCGTTCACCAAGGTTGATCATTAATAGAGAATATCCATATTTAAAGGAATATACCTTCAATTTCAGTCTTATCGTATCAAATCAACAGACTCCATAAATGACCACATAATGACATTTAATATTAAATTAATAATTTCATATTCGTTATATGGACCACATAATGAGATGTATAAAAAAAATTGCATTCTCCCACTTGGTCCTTATGACAAATGCTTTAATGGTCATATAGGAACAAACAAAAGTGCGCATAAATGCTGAAAGCTTTAATGGTCATATAGGAACAAACATAAGGGCGCATAAATGCTGAAATGATATTTTTTGATAAGTTTATCTTAATTACACTCAGTCGATGTGAATCATCAATTAGGATCATGGCAGTTCTACATTAATTAAAGAATGTAGTCCCTTCTATGTACCACTAACTGACAATCAAAACAGCTAACTCTGTATAAGTAAAAGTAACCATAATGGTCCCCATTCATGTCTTGATGAAAGACTAGTTCTGTTATCATGTATTACTTTGATATGTACATAAACATAAAGATCCATAATATGAAACAGAAAATTTCAGAAGTTGCAATAATGTATACTTAAAAAGTGTCATGATAAAAGCACTCAACAATCCACAAATTCATAAATAAGAAGAGCGACATTATTGGTTTCTCTCAAAAACCGTTGCTTCAGCATGTTGCTTAAATGTCTTAAGTGTTAACCACTTAGTTAATGGATCTGCTATACTAGCATGAATAGCTCGATTGACACTCTTTTCTTCCGAACTTCATCCTTGATTGATAAGTATCTCATCTCCATGTGCTTTATACCCTTATAATACTTATCATTCTTTGAAAAAAATATGGTTGTGGTGTTATTACAATAAACTTTTAGCGTTCTACTAATAGAATCCATGACTGGAACCCCTGAAATGAAATTTCGTAACCATAATGCATGAATCGTAGCCTCAAAGCATACTACGAATTCGTCCTCCATAGTGGATGATGCTATGATGGATTGTTTGGCACTTCTCCATGAGACGACACCACCGGCTAACATGAATACATAAACAAAAGTGCTCTTCCTAGTGTCCACACATCCACCAAAATCTGAATCTGTTTATCCAGTTACTTCAAGTTGATCAACACTCCTAAATGTGAGCATAAGTTTCTTTGTTCCTTGTAAATACCTCAACACTTTCTTTGCATCTTTCCAATGATCATTGTCTGGATTGCTTTGGTAGCGACCTAGCATGCCAACTACAAAACTGATGTCTGGTCTAGTGCAAACCTGTATATATCCCAAACTCCTTACAAAAGGTGCATACGGATAGTCTCTCATTTGATCACGTTCAAACTCGGTTTGAGGACATTGACTTAAGCTGAATTTCCCCCTTCTGAACTGGAGCAACATTAGGATCACATGACGCCATGCTAAAATTTTCTAAAACTTTTGTGATATAGGTTTTTGGAGATAGTCCTAAAATCCTACGTGATCTGTCATGGAATATTTCTATCCCAATCACATAAGAAGCGTCTCCCATACCATTCATTTCAAAATTTTGAGAAAGAAAGTCCTTGGTTTCTCGTAATAAGCCAAGGTCACTGCTTGCTATCAAGATATCATCAATATGTAGAACTAGAAATATAAACTTACTCCCACTGATCTTCAGGTATATGCACTGATCAACCATGTTTTCAGTGAACCCAAAGGTGGTAATGATATCATGAAACTTAAGGTACCATTGTCGAGAAGCTTGCTTTAGTCCATATATTGATCTTTTTAACAAACAAACCATGTTTTCCTTTCCATCTATAATGAAGCCTTCTGGCTGAGCCATATAGACTTATTCTTCTAAAATCCTATTCAGAAAAGCCATTTTCGCATCCATTTGATGTAACTCTAAGTCAAAATGAGCAACTAAAGCCATGATGATTTGTAAAGAATCCTTCTTTGAAACTGGAGAGAAGGTCTCATTATAATCAGTGCCCTCTTTTTGATGGAACCCTTTTTCCACAAGTCTAGCTTTGTGTTGTTCGATTTTACCAAGAGAGTCACATTTAGTCTTATAGACCCATTTACAACTGACTTTCTTATGTCTTTTTGGTAGATCGAACAAGTTCCAAACTTTATTTGCATCCATAGATTTTATCTCTTTAAACATGGTATCAATCCATTTCTCACAATCTTCACTTTTCATGGCTTGTGCATACATAGCCGGATCTTTTTCCAATCCCATGTTAAATTCACGTTCTTGCAAGTACAATATATAATCATCTAAAATAGCTGGCCTTCATGGTCTAGTGGATTTCCTTAATGCTACCTCAGGTGTTGTATTCACAATCGGTTCAATGGCAACATGCTCATGATGAAGTGCATGATCATTGACAATTGGTTCTACATTATTGGCTTGGCCAACGGCATTAGGTAGAATAATGTCAGTCGAAATTCGAGGTAAAGGAATTGGTATCGGTTCTCGAATCTCTCCGATGACCACTTCTCTTACTGGATCACTCCCACTGACCTCGCCATTCTCAAGGAATTTATCATTTTCGATTTCTACAATTCTGGTGTTATGATTAGGACAATAAAACTTATACCCTTTTGATCTTTTTGGATATCCAATAAAAAAATCACTGATTGTTTTTGGGTCCAGTTTCTTCTCATGTGAACTATAAATGCGCGCCTCTGCTAGACATCCCTAAACATGTAAATGTCTTAAACTGGGTTTCCATCCTTTCCACATCTCAAAAGGTGTTTTAGGGATAGCTTTACTGGGAACCCGGTTCAAGATATATACAACAGTCATAAGGGCATGCATTCATAATGAAATGGGTAAGTTTGAACTACTCATCATACTCCTAACCATCTCTAAAAGTGTACGATTACGTCTCTCAGCAACACCATTCATCCGTGGTGAACCAGGCATTATGTACCGAGGAACAATTCCTAATTTTTCAAGAAGTTTATCAAAAGTGTAACGACCTGAATTTTTGACTGTTCAAATCGACAATAATCCTCATATGTCGACTTAAACAAATCTAAAATACAGATAGTTATTGGGATTAATATAAGAAAAAGAAGAAAGACGATAACAGAATCTCACAGCTAAAGGACAAAATATAATAAATAAATAACATTTCATGAAGCAGTTAAAACATACATTTTATTATATTTTGCAACAATTATCAGAGTTAACTATCATAAACATACCAATATTTGCAGTGGAAATGTATAATAATAATGCACTTATCAAGCTCCATCTTCATCTTAATAACAGTGTCTTCGATAACTGAAAAACTCAGGTTGAGCCGAGCACAAATGAAAAGACAGAACACTCGGATCAGAACTAAAATATTCCCATATCAGTTAAATCAAATTCATGTGACAATATGAGTGCAATAACTTAAGAGATGTTATAGGAATTTCCATCTCCTAAGGATTCGTTAAACTAGATACTATATAATACAATATGCTATTATAATAGCTTCTATGTTTAAATATAAAATGTTAAATTAACGTAAGCGGGATTACAATTATTACCCTTACACTATTTATAATACCATAATCTACACAGATACCGTAAAGTCCACTATAAACCAGTCGCTATCAGAGGGCACTTCATAGGTACGGTACAAATCAAAGTCGTAGGGGCTCGATCAGGATAATATGACAAGGCACACGAGGAATGCCCAGAGTAGGAATATACTAGTTGCATGTCCAAACTGATGCATAACTGCGACTACCGCCCACCTCGAACAACACACCTAAATCAAGAATGCGCATCAAATCAAATCAATCAAATCGAGGGACTATAGTAACAAAGGAAGAGGTGTTGCCGAAGGACGTACCTAACCTCACTTGGTCCAGTATAACCCTGTTTTAGTCATTTTAATTATGACCTGAAGGCCAAGGACATCCATCATAATTCTCTTACTTAATTCCTGTAGCGTTCGCTAAACCAACCTACTTCATTCTGGATTCTCCACCACATACACAGTTGTTAAAGTGGTTTTCGGTATTGGCAGAGAGTATGACAATATCGGATCCCGGTCTCTTTAACAACCAAAGGTTTACATTTTTCACACCAATCAGTTCTTTTCATTTCAAAAATAGTCAATACTACATATCAAAATATCATATTTTCTTAAAATCATTTCATTATTCAAGCTATAATATTATTCATATTAAAATCTCCACTTAAAAACCAAACTTCGAATCTTGAACAATTCCAATTCCAAATAATTTGACTACTTAAAATAGTAGAAAAGTAAGTTAAATAATTTAGATATATATATAATGTAATAGTTATGAAATAAATAGTTATATATTAAAAGTTTAAAATAAAGTAGTTTTTATCAAATTTTTGTAAAATACATATATATGTAGTAAAATATAAAGTAGTTGTAAAATAGATAATAAAAATAGTTTATTTAAATAGTAAATATATATAATAAAAAATAGTTTATAATGATAGTACAACATAAATATATGTTAAATAGTATAGTTTGTAAAATAAAATAAATATTTCGTAAAATAGCTTATAAAATGGTTTAAAATATTATAATTGGAATTGGTATTATTCCTTCTGAATAACTTGAAGTCAAGTTTCAATTTCAAATCAATGCAGCTCAATTTCAGTATTTCAGTTTGATTCAACCTCTTTTTTTCAAACCAATTCAATTTAGACAATCTGATTTAAAATTTTAAAGTTTAACATATAATTCTCATTTAGAATCATTTCAGTTTGTAGTGAATCTAGAGTTCACAAATCAAATATTACTTTAAATCAGGTTAATTCAAAGTAAATTTTAAGGATGGATAATCGTTTATATTTTTAATCAATTCAACTCAATAGGTTCAATCCATGCTAAATTACAAATATTTAGCTTCTATTTACAACAGAATAATAATAATAATAATAATAATAATCATTTAACGTTAAATTCTAAAATTTTAAAGTTTAATTTTTGAAGGAAATCGATTCATTAATCTCATTTATACTGCTTTTAAATCAAGATTTCAAAATTCAAGGTTTAAAAAAATAATATTTAACCAATTGGTGTTCGTATATAATTTTCTATCATATGACCAAATAATAATTAAAATTTAATTTTAGTATTTTGGGAAAGGATATATATCATTTCAATCCAAATCAGGGTCATAGGTGTCTATCATTTCAACCTATATTCTTAATTCATTTAAATGATTAATCCCGGGTTTATTTGATGCCCGTAACATCTAGGCTAACGGTTGGGATTAATCAACAAAAATCAATAAGCATATATAAACTAGGTCGATAACAAGTTGAATTACATACCAATACATTAGTTATATAAATCCAAGGCATCCATCAAATCAATACATCTAAACAGTTCAATGTAATATCAATTTACCGGTTATCAGGTATGAGGTTTTTAAACTAGTAATTAAATTCTAACTGTACAATTTATATTAACAGTTAAATTAAAGTATACTGTTTATGCAGATTAACATAAATAATCAATTTAAATAGTCAAACAGCAAACAATACAGTCATATCATAACATTAATTTAATTTAACTAACAATCAAATATTTTAGTTAGGTGTGAGTGGGTTTAATAACTCAACTTTGGTTTCAAACGAGATTGAAATCCAATTTTTAGCCCAAAAATAAACAATCTTAGAATCAATTTGCAATAGTTCCATTTTGTTCGGAATTTCGATACGATCCCAACGGATCCAACTACGCGTAAAACTGAGGTCGTATGAAGAAGGTATCAGTGTTAATGCATTAGAAATTCACATTTATATAAAATAAAATAAAACACTCCTCACCCAACCAATACGTGACACGTCAGTGTTCCCTGCGCCCTCCTTTTTTCTTCTTTTAATCACGTTTTTAATTTCCGGAACCCAAACCGCTCAAATCCTTTGATCCACGCATGCACCATCAACCACTATATGCCGATCAACCACCTCCATCAGATGCACCGCCTCGCTATTGACCTCCGACCCAAACCCCTCCCCGTCTGATCAGCGATAACGCGCGCACCACCACGAAGAACGCGGGACACTTGAGGCATGATTTTGGCATATCCGTGAAGAGAAGGATGTAATTCACCATATGGATACGAAGAGCCAGAGAAGAGCTACGATTTTCGTGTTTGAAGTTCGTCGAACCGTTGCCTGGATTTGAAGAAAAAGAGGGAGAAAGATTGGGAATTCGTGGCCATTGAAATGAAGGAGGCAGCCGCCTGAAATAAAATAGGTTTTTGGAATTATTTTATTAATTAATTTCCTCAGTTTGTGTGATTCATAGCCAAAAACGGACTAGAGTCCAAATCAGGCCTGCTTACAGCCTACCAATAGGTTTTAGCGCCTTCAAAACACAATGGAATAAGTTTCAAAGCCCAATTCCAAAGTATCTTGGGGTTTCTTTTAAAACTCGATTATTTAATTAAATTGTACACAAAAATTTCTACACGCTTTAATTTCTTTCGATCAAACGATAACTCCGATACAAAATTTTAGATATTACAATAATTTACAATGCCGGATCCAATAAAATTAACTTCATCGAATTCCGAGATTGTTTATAAAATGAAAATTTTAACTAGTTCATTAATATATTAAAATATTCATTTTTCGTTTATTAACCATTTAATTCAATTCAAGTGTTTTATTAAATTTATTCAAATCAAAATGGAACTCATATAAACGTTTAAATCAACTGTCGTTTATTGTGAATTCAATTCTCATTATTTACAAATTCAAATTTTATTTCAATTATAAATTACGCAAATCAATTTCATTAAATATAGTAATATCAAAATTCCAACTTCTCAATGATTATCCATATAAACAAAATCACAAGTTTTAATTGCAACCAATGCAAGTCACCACTATCAAAATAAGTTGAATTTAATTACCTAAGCAATTAACTTAAGTTTCCACCATAAACTTTTCACAATCAAATCATTAAAATTAAATTATAAATTTATTAACTCAATTTAATATAAATAATTTCAATATTAAATTTCAAATATCAATATTTGACAGTACAAACCAATCGTACTTACATCTTCGATCAATGCAGGTTATTACAGCTATACCTAGTTTGCAATTCATTATAATATCAAATGGATCAATATTATTATCGTATTCAATACATTAAAATTTTCAACATATATGAAATTCCAAAATTAGTTAATCCAACATTAATTTCAATTTTCCATGTAATTAAATTATCAAATAGAACTCATTATCATATATAGCCATAGGAATTCATTGCTTAACAAGTCAAATTAAGTTCGTATCTTAAAAATTCATGACACAAAACATTATATTTTAATATCAAAACTAACATTGTTAAAAATCTCATTAAATTTAATATTTCAAATTGTCGCAAAATCTCGGGATGTTATAAAAAGGGCCAGGGTGTTGTCCCGACTCATCATACTTTCCATAATATTCACCACCTCTATCAGACCTATTGATTTTAACATTTTTACCTAATTGACTCTTAACCTCAGTTATGTAGGATTCTACAACATTCACAGATTGAGATTTATCATGCAAAAGGTAAAGATAACAATAGCATGATAATCATCGATGAAGGTAATGAAATATTTTTCTCCACCAAAAGATGGATAATCGAAAAGTCCGCATATTTTTGTATGTATAATTTCAAGTAGTTTAGTACTTCTTTTGGCTCCTTTCTTGGTATGTTTAGTTTGCTTACCCTTAATGCAATATTTACAAACCTCAAAATCAGTGAAATCAAGAATTGGAAGAATTCCTTCTTTCAGTAATGAGTTAACTTTTTCTCTGGATATATAACAGAGCCTTTTATGCACCAAGAATAAATAACTCTCACTTTCCCTACTACATTTCAAACCCATTTTAGGATGCAAGGTGACATTAAGCGATTCAGAAAATGAATTATCAAGTGTAATTTGATATAAACCATTAACTAGAATTGCAGAACCTACTAATTCATTGCTTTTAAACAACTTAAAACATCCATCACCAGTACATGAAGAAAACCCATCAAAATCAAGTTTAGACAAGGAAATTAAATTACGATAAACTGTAGGAACATAAAGAGTGTCCTCTCAATATAAATGAAAACTAGTACCTAATGTTAAACGAATATTTCTGATGGCTTCACTGGTGCTTTCATCCTATTTCCTATGTAAATGTAGGCTTCATTTGGACTCATGTTCCGGGTTGTAAGGTATGCCTGCATTATGTTTGAAACATTAACATTAGATCCAGAGTCAGTCCACCAAGTGTTAGAAGGTGCTTCTACAGAATTTGATTTCAAACATACAAAAGCCAAAGGCTTACCCTTCTTTTCGAACCATTCTCTGCACTTTATGCAATCCTTTTGAATGTGTCCACTCTTTTTGCAAAAGTGGCATTTATCATTCTTCTTAACCTTCTTTGATGTAGGTTAACTAGAGTGGTTGGAAGAAATATTCTATTTGGAGGAACTCTTCTTACTGTCCTTCCAATTTTTCTTTTCGAGTTTGTTCTTCCCATTCCCATATACATGTAATTTGCATTAGCAACACGGTTGTTTTGCTGCTTAGTTCTCACCTCTTCTTGAACCAGCTTATTAGTTAATTGATTCACATTCCACGTTTACGTGATCGTGTTATAATGAACCTGGAAAGGTCCATACTATGGAAGCAGGCAGTTGAAAATAAATTGGACTAGGAATGAATCCTCTACTTTCATTCCCAATTTACCCAACTTTGCATCCAAGTTAGTCATGTCAAGTACATGTTGCTGCATGGTTTTGGTACCATCATAGTGGGGAGTAGTTAGTTCAACCACAACTTTCCCAGCAACAGTTTTGCCGCCAGGTTTAAAGCATTCAATGGTTATCTTTAAGTATTCCTTAACAGTTAAGGTTTCATTTTCAGGAATGGAAGACTTAATGTTGGATGCAGTGGTTAGATGTAGGAACTTCAGACATAGTTTATTAGCTTTAGTCCATGTATCATGGGCAAGTTTCTCATCATCTATGGACGCAGCCGTAAGATCAGCAGGCTTATTCATAATCAAACCCAAGTCCATCTCTAGTACACCCAAGTAGAACTCAACATATTCATTCCATTCATTATACTTATTTTCATTTAGTTCAAGAACCGAGTTGACAAAGAATTTAACTTGGGTAGTTTGAGGAACTGCAATATTGGAACAATCTCACAATAGTTAAATTTGGAAGATATATATATACATACATACATACACACACACACACACACACACACACATATATATATATATAACATTCATGACTAAGATTTAAACATAAATAAGTGGCTTATGGCTTATAATTAAACAAGTATGGTATATGTGGATATCCTATACATGCTTAATCACATAACTAAGTCATCAACTCAATGGCTACTTTTACTTATGATGCATAGTCTACCCATGGTAAAACATTGTGCTACGAATTTAACCAACAATAAGATTACTTAGTTAACATTCAAGTCATAGTTTGAATTTGTTGTGGCAAATTACGAACAATAATATGAATGTCTTATGAATAATGAAATATAATATACATGTATTGAATTGTTATCACTGTGGTGATAATCAAAACAATATAATATGAATACTATATTGCTGAATGTATTGATCCTGAGAAAATACAATATACATGTATTGAATTTTTATCACTGTTGTGATAATCAAAGCAATATAATATGAATATTGACTTCATTAGGTTATACATGTCACCAAAAAAAACATGAAATTTCAGAGTGACAAAATTACAACTATAGTCCCATATATTTTAATCAAGCTATTACAAATTTTGCTTTAAATATGTGGTTATATTCATGACATTCTCTAGATAAGTACAATAACGGACTTAAAATAATTACATAAAAGAAAGTCACATTTGAATGCTAAAATTAAGTGACATATAAACTTATATCTAAATGACATAGAAAATATCGTATCAAATAACACAAATCAACTATTATTTCTATTTAGTTTATGCTAACGTACGCATAAAAAAGAAACATATTTTCAATGAGTAAAGTCACAAATATTTATCTATATAATAAAATCTTTTGGTAGCACAAACCAAAAGACAAAGAAAGGTTAGGATTATTCTGAACAGAGATATCAGATGGTTGAAAATAATCTACACCATAACATACCTAACACTGCTAACTCATTAACTTCTTCATTGAAAACTGAAATTCGTTTCTCCATTACCATAAATGCTTCCTCCACTTTCCCATTTCCTCCACTCACCCAGTATTTCCTTTGACAATAAAAACCGCATACAGGCAAAATGCAATAAGAAGTCCATCCATTTTCGGATGCCTTTTTAGACATAACGAAATAGTTACTGGAAGACAAACAAAGAGGCAAAGAACGCTGGCATAACTTAGCCTCCAAGATAATGGAATGATGTATTTTCTGGTAATGGTGTTCCAATAGGTTCACCTTTGCAGTTCCATCCACCCACTAAATTTTCTGGTTATGGTATCTGTCTTTCTCAATTTCGGATCTAATAGATTTGTTACTATGAAAAGGTTAGATCTTCTACCTTAAAATTATCATTATTTTGTACTACTTTGGTGTTCATCTAATTACTTTGGATATTTGATCGATTCAACCCTTATTTTTGATGACAGGCTGATTTTCTTATTCTTTGTAATTTGCGATTTTGATTTCTTTTCTCTAATAGAATTAATCAACTTATTCTGCTTCGTAATCACACCATGAGTTCCTGCTAATTTTAGGACTAATTTTGTTTGTCTGTTCCGCCCTTAATTTAGGCCAATTAATTTGATTTTCTTTCAGCCAATTATTAGTGAAGACAGAGGTTGGTATGTGCACTATTCTCTCTAATTTATGTCTTATTCCTACTGTAAGGTAGGTTTATGGATTTTTCTTAGTACACGATATGCAACTCTCGGTGTAGGATATAGACAATCGGCGTAGGATATGCAACTGTCGGCGTAGGACACGGAATGGACACCGAAATGACCTAAATGAAAGTGCCATTAAATTATTAATTTAACATGCCATTTGTTTTATTTCATATTACTTGTCCCATCAGAAGAAAACCAGGGAGATGAAGCTGTTTCAAAAAAAGGTACAAGCAGTTTAAAAAAAAAGTCAAAAAACATGCTACAAAAGAACTACTTATGGAACCACATAAGAAAAGCTTCCACGCTTATTAACCTACTTCAAACTATCAGAAATGGAAAGCTAAGCTGCTTTTGTTAGCCTGTACATTTTATCATGTGAAATTGGATGATTTTTTTTTCTAACATTAATATCATTTCACAATCTAAATTGAGCACGTTTAGTAAAGTAGACTGACATATTTTGATTAGTAAAGTAGACTGACATATTTTCTGCATTACATAAACTTAATATGAAACTTAGCCTATGAAATGATTTCCACTAAATATTTTTGAACAACTTTTATAAATTATGAAATATTACTCTTGCGATATGAGTTTTAAATGGTTTATTTCTGAAGTTGCGAAAGGATGTCCAGTCTTAGCACCTTTAACCAATTGAAAGCATATGTTTTTGAGTTGATAACTTAAGTTTGGGATTGAATTTAATTGCAATTGTTGGAATATGGAATTAAACATATTTTTTTGCTCTTGAATTATCACAGTATTAATTATTTGTTCCTATATATAATTTTAGTCATTTTATGAATATAAAAAAAGTCTTTTATTCAATTTTTGTTTGTTTTTTAGATGAATACTTTCCAGCAGAACTTTGTTTTTGATGTCTAATGACACAAAATCAGCTTTATTTATTATAACCATAGGATAAAAGGAATGCAATTTATTTATGTGTTGCACATAATTTAACCTAGGTACATATTTATGTTATACATAATACCATTTTAACTTAAACTTACATACGCAGTGGGTTTTACTTTAACAGTACCACGTATGCTTAATTATAAATTTATGGTCTTCCTTTTATGTTGTATCCATATTTAAATTGGTGTCGTTAGACAAACAGACAATAGTTATTAGTCTTTATTTGACTATGTAAGAAACTGACAATACAAAAATATAAAACAACAGTGAAAATGAAGCAAGCAAATGATGTTGCATTTATATTTTTATCTTATAATTTTTCTTTCCACTGACATGAACCTTAAAATCTAGGTTAGCTTTATGATGTGTGCTTATAACAGTTACCTATAACATGTTCATAATGTGTTCCCTATACTTTTATTTCCCAAGAACTTTAAGAATCAATTATTACTATTTTAGTTCTTCCAGCACCTAACTTTCTTCTTAAAACACAATTTATTTTGTTTCATGTTGAGGCTGTTCACGGTTCACAAAAAAGGATGAAGTTAGGAAAATAATCACTGGATGATATATTTTGTCAATACATTGTATTATGTATTCAGTTTTGATTTCAGGAAACAAAAGGTGCATTATATTGTAAGTTTATGCGCCCTGAGACAATCCTATGACTAGTTATTGTTTTTGCTATACTACTTTTGTAATACTTATTCACTAAACCTTTGTATCAAAACTTCTAAATTAAGATTAACTAATTAGACTGATTGTTGTGTGCAATCTGACCTTTTTCTGTTTCTTTAACTTTAGTGTACTCCTTAATCGCACCATTCACTCCTCATTGTTTAGAGAATTTAACCTTTTCCTATATAACCATCATAGTACTAAATGTTAACTTTTTAAAATAGCAGCAAAAAAGATCATTTTTCTGTTATCTGCATTAATTTCTCTTCATCAAATATCGTTCAATTCATACTATTATTAAACATTAAATTTAATGTTGAGGATACGTCAAATGTATGTTCAATTCATACAATTATCTATATGTTTATACATGATACCAATTGATAATATTTAAGTAGCATGTTATTACTTAATAAATGCTCTGAAATATGGTTACATACCCATGAACATATTTGATATTCAAAAAATAATATGGAGACATAATGACAGTGAGTCGTATTATTAGCAGCATATAAACAATATATCTTCATATGTTTTCATATCTTTTATCACATGCTTAGTAAAAAAACATTTATGTACGGGTATGGTCATTACTAAAATAGTGGGATTGATTGCTAGCAGCATTATAAGTTTCTCATAACCAAGAACCTCTATATTAGTTGATATATTGAGAAGTTTATTCGGTTCGGAAACTGTCATGTGCAATCAACCTGAATACTTTAGTTTTGTACTAAAAAATATAGTACAATATAAACAATCAAACCCTCAAACAATTACTGTAAGTCTGTAATATTCTCCACACATTTAATTCTCTCCTCTTTGATTACTGTTATATGTTAAGTGACTTTTCATGTAAGCAATCAAATACAAATTTTCCTACAATTAATTGCAATCTTCAATTTTGAGAACCAGCTTTAATGTTAATATCACCTTGGCATATTTAATTGCAATTAAATATTAAATACCATCCTAAATTGCCCTTCCATTTGTACCACTGCACTAATTAATGCTTCTTCCGCACACTCAAAATACAACATCCTACATTTCTTAACACTATTACTTACAAAAAAAAATTCAAATAGGCAAACTTTACTACATATGCTTCCGCTTTTTCATTGTTCACCAATCCTATAGTTTGTATGCATACATCATGCTAACTTTATAAACCTAAAAATAATAACCTAAGCAAATCAACAGAGACAAGATGATCTAATTCATCATTTCATACATACATATTTTCAACAAGTCAACAGAAGTACATAAAAATTGACACTGTTTAGGTCACACACAGATTATACCGACTAGCTATACATACATCATTTACTTTATGCAAAATTTAGTTTCTACATTTCAGTATTAACAAATACATATGTCTGTTACATTATATATGTCACTATTGTATGATATATTATGATCGCTTATACATGCGAACTAAAATACTTAGTACTCCATGCTCCCGTGCATCGCACGGGTTTCCACTCGTATGATAATAAAATGCATCAAATAATAAAATATATGCCTTTCCATTTACTGAATACCAACTTGATCCACCACTAATTTAGTATAACCGAAAAAATTAATGCATTTATGTCAATTAATTAATTGATTTATTATCGTAACAACCACATTTAACGCAATTGTTATAGAAATAAGTGCAATTGGCGGTTATGCGGATCAAATAATAATGTAAATTAGTGTCATCAACATTTACTTCAATGATAAAAAGATACATAAATACTATAAAGGACCAAGATTAATTCTATTCAACCAAAATTTCACAAAAACATCATACGAAATTTCAATTATCATGAATCATCATTACAGTTGTTGCTAGAAAAGCAGTAAAAAAATGCAATCTTGAAGGTCTAAATGATTGTAAAAAAAGGAAACGTAAAAATTCACAGTAGAGCGATGATTGCTTAGAGATCTTATTATTTTCTATCAACTATGAAAATTTCATTCAATACTGACACAAAAGGCATGTTTTGGCCTAGTAGTGATACAAAAATATATATGAAAAATAGACCTAAAATAATTATTGTACCATAATCATAATAAATCGCTAAACCAGTTAAGGAAAAATTATAATAATATCAACATGTAATTTGAATAAACATAACCAACACATGACATTATACAAGAATCAAGATGATTAATTGCGGAAAAACATAATACCAGCATGATTCTACAATGAATTTGAACTAAGAATATGATCTTCAACCTTGCTCTGGTACCACATGTAAACATAATATCAAGTAAATTTGATTTTTAATCATTATTGTATTTTTGTTTAAGATCTTGACCATACTCTTAGTTACAAACAATATATAAATCATATTTATAGACAATGATTGAGAAGAAGATAATGAGATGTAGATCTGTAAGTTGTAGATCAGGAAATTGCCTTCTCTCTTTTAGTCATATTATTATTTGTGATGTCTTTTCGATAACCCTAATGATGAATATTGGGTTATATTTATAGGCAAAGAGAGGGGCCAAATTTAGTTATGGATATAATCTCAACCGTTCATCAAGGTCGACCGTCAATAGAGAATATCCATATTTAAAGGAATATTCCTTCTATTTCAATCTTATCATATCAAATCAACAAACTCCATAAATGACCACATAACGACATTTAATATTAAATTAATAATTTCATATTCGTTATATGGTCCACATAATGAATGTACAAAAATTCTTACAATGCAATGCGAGACAACTTGTTTATCATCTGAACTGCTTATATGGGCTAGTAGGTAGGTTGTCATACTTGCATGCTTGATTAAATTGAGTACCACTGAAGATCCATGTGCAAAGAAACCTAGTGTACAATTCAATTTCTTCATTCAATTTGTAAGAAAACTGTTCTCCCTTTCTTTTTCCTTTTTGGTTAGTTATTGGTTCATGTAATATGAAACAGTTGGTGCTGCATTTGATATTTATATATTTGTTTGAATGGAAAGGTTAGTTGATTAAAATGAGTTGTATGTTCTTCATTAATCATGCATGCTGTTGGATTTATATAATAATAGGAAGAGGGAGAGATCATGTGATTGAATGTCAGTCTGCCTCATTTCATCATGGGTTATAATACTGCCAAGCACAAAACCTAAGGTGACTAAGGCTCAAACCAGAACATGGTACATTCATGACAGTTTCATTTGCTTTTAATTTTTTTTAGTAGTTTTAATTCTTAGTTTTTAGTTTTATACACGAGGAGTAGTTTGACTTAATGATGGTTTTGAATTCACGATGTCGATAGTGGTTTAATTATATTTGTTATGAATTATAACATTTTTTTGTTTTCAAGTTAATGATTTATCTTTCCTGATGAAAACAATCTTTAAATCTAATCAAATTTCAAACAGAGTGGATTCAACTCAAGGAGGAAGGCAATGTTTCAAGAATAGAATGGAACAAATCCATCAAAGCATGACGACATTATATCATTTGCCATTTTAGATCTACCATAAAGTTGTATATCTTTTTCAATATATTTATTATAAGCTTGAAATTTGTGCAAACAATTAAATTGCATATGTTGTATGGTTTATTGTTTGATTTTGTAACTTAAAATGGGCGTTAGTTGCTTTGTATGATATGCGAACAAAAAAGGAAAAATTATTATAAAAATATGATTCTATCCATATTGAACTTTTGTCTTTTTGACTTATTAGTCGTTATTGCACCAAATAGACTTTTTTCTTTTTAGAGGTATAAATACTTATCAAATTAGAAAAAACATTTCTGCTTTGAGTTGCCAAACGGGCCCTATATTTGTTTATTTTCATATTACTGCTCTAATTGTTTATTGTACAGGTAAACAAGAGATAGAGTGAAAGCAGGACCTGGACCAAAGTGTGGAGAAAATACAAAGACAAATAGTGTATTGAGTGTTTGAGTGTATGTAGTGAGGGTTGTGATATGTGACATGAAATCACATATGTTAATGAAGAGCATGTAATCAATTAATTGATTTGATTAATTGATTGATTTGATTGATTAATTAATTGACTAATTGATTTGATTGATTGGTTGATTGATTGATTGGTTAGTTAACTGATTTGATTGATTGATTTTATTATAGAAGGAAAGAAATAAATGATTATATTATTGATATATTTCTGAGGGGCAAATTGCATATTTGCCTAGGCCTTCTATTCTCCTATAAAACCAGCTTTCAGTATTGAATCAGGTATGACCGAATTGAGTTGAGAGTTTGAGAGGCTATGTGCCTCCAGGGCTTGTGTCCTAGAGAGGAAAATTAGGAATTGAGGGCTGAGAGAAGCTATTCCTATTGGTGCCTCTAGATTATTCTAGGGTCTCCGTCGTTCTTCATTGTTCTCCTTCTTCAACAAAAGTTGTAGTCATCTAGAATTTTTTCCTTATCTCAATAAGGTTATTGATTTTTGTAATTTTGTTTATTTTTGGTTGTTGGTCCATTGTATGTAAACAAAATTTGTATTGTTGAATCAATAAAGATGGTGTTTGGGTGGAATATCTTGTTTTCGCATGTGATTTCATATCTGTGTTGTTTTTTATAGAAATCATCTTTAAATATTTGGGTGAATAAGATCCTGGTCGCTTCCGCAAAGGAACAATTTCCCTAACAATTGGTATCAAAGCTAGATCATCGCAAAGCTTATAGTGATTTTGGATTGAAAAGAAAAAAATTGATTTTTGTTTGGAAAAATTGATTTTTGTTGGATATGAGGACGCTTTAGGTGATGACTATTTTTGATTGGGGATTCTGAAGGCCTCAATAGTTTGGTTGACGGAGATGAAGAGAAGCCCTCCGATGTGGATGAGGGAAGATGGAAGAAGACAAAGATGTTGACAATTGGTTTGATTTTCCTGTACCTTGGTGATCCGGTTCATGTTTTCGACTTGGGTCTTCATGTTGATGACGCCCGAGGGATCCGGGGTGATCGAAAATGGAGCTCACATCAAGTGATAGATGGGTGTCGATGTGTACTGCAAGCACTTTTAGACCGTTAGTTTATGTGCGGTGCAACTCAGGTGGTAGATGCATCTTTTGTAGACAGTGGGTTGTGTTTGTAATTGAGGTGTGTTCATAGTCCTTTCAAATTGACTAGGTGTGATTGTTGCCCTGAAATTAATTGAGTTCATGTACTCCGGAAACAAGTGGGGTGTATCTCGTTGCCTGCAAATCGAGGTTGGTTTTGACTGAGAGAAAGTGTCGTGGAAAGAGCTAGATTGACTTGTTTGGTTATTGTTGGAGTGTTGATATGAATTCGGATAAAGGTGGAGTAAGTTGTGATACGCGGTATCACATGTCCATGGAAGTCAGTTGACTTATTTTTGATGTGATTTCATATCAGAGTGGAGTGAAGTGATTTGTGACATGAAATCATATATGTTAATGAAGAGCAAGTAATCAATTAATTGATTTGATTAATTTGATTGATTAATTAATTAATTGACTGATTTGATTGATTGGTTGATTGGTTAATTGACTGATTTGATTGATTGATTTTATTATAGAAGGAAAGAAATGAATGATTATATCCTGAGGGGAAAATTGCATATTTGCCTAGACCTTCTATTCTCCTATAAAATCAGCTTTCAGGATTGAATCAGGTATGACCGAATTGAGTTGAGAGTTTGAGAGGCTGTGTGCCTCTAGGGCTTGTGCTCTAGAGAGGAAGATTAGGAATTGAGGGCAGAGAGAAGCTATTCTTATTGGTGCCTCTAGATTGTTCAAGGATCTCCATCATTCTTCATTGTTCTCCTTCTTCAACAAAAGTTGTAGTCATCTAGAATTCTTAACATATCTCAATAAGGTTATTGATTCTTGTAATTTTGTTTATTTTTGGTTATAGATCCATTATATGTAAACAAAATTTGTATTGTTGAATCAATGAAGAGGGTGGTTGGGTGGAATATCTTGTTTGCGCGTGTGATTTCATATCTGTGTTGTTTTTTGTAGAAACCATCTTTAAGTATTTTGGTGAATAAGACCTTGGTCACTTCCGCAAAGGCATAATTTCCCTAACAATTGGTTCAAAGCTAGATCATCGCAAAGCTTATAGTGATTTTGGATTGAAAAGAAAAAAATTGATTTTTTTTTTTGGAAAAATTGATTTTTGTTGGATATGAGGACGCTTTTGGTGATGACTATTTTTGATTGGGGATTCTGAAGGCCTCAATAGTTTGGTTTATGGAGATGAAGAGAAGCCTTCCGATGTGGATGAGGGAAGATAGAAGAAGACGAAGATGTTGGCAATTGGTTTGATTTGCCTGTACCTTGGTGATTCGGTTCATGTTTTCGGCTTGGGTCTTCACGTTGATGACGCTCGAGGGATCCAGGGTGATCGAGAAAGGAGCTCAAATCAAGTGGTAGATGCGTGTCAATGTGTATTGCAAATACTTTTAGACCGTTAGTTTATGTGTGGTGCAGCTCATGGTAGTAGATGCATCTTTTGCAGACCGTGAGTCGTGTTTGTAATTGAGGTGTGGTTGTAGTCCTTTCAAATCGACTGGGTGTGATTGTTGCCCTGAAATCAATTGAGTCCCTGTACTCCAGAAATAGGTGGGGTGTAACTCGTTGCCTGCAAATCGAAGTTGGTTTTAATTGAGAAAATGTGTTGTTGAAAGAGCTTGATTGACTTGTTTGTTGATTGTTGGAGTGTTGATATGAATTCAGATTAAGGTGGAGTAATTTGTGATAGGCGATATCACATGTTTATAGAAGTCAGTTGACTTGTTTTTGATGTGATTTCATATCAAGGTAGAGAGTTGTAATTTGTGACATGAAATCACATATGTTAATGAAGAGCATGTAATCAATTAATTGATTTGATTAATTGATTGATTGATTTGATTGATTAATTAATTGACTAATTGATTTGATTGGTTGGCTGATTGATTAGTTAATTGACTGATTTGATTGATTGATTTTATTATAGAAGGAGAAAAAAAGAGATTATATTCTGGATATATTTCTGAGGGGCAAATTGCATATTTTTCTAGGCCTTGTATTCTCTTGTAAAATCACCTTTCAGGATTGAATCAGGTATGACCGAATTGAGTAGAGAGTTTGAGAGGCTGTGTGCCTCTAGGTATTGTGCCCTGGAAAGGAAGATTAGGAATTAAGGGCTGAGAGAAGCTATTCCTATTGGTGCCTCCAGATTGTTCAAGGGTCTCCGTCGTCCTTCATTGTTCTCCTTCTTCAACAAAAGTTGTAGTCATCTAGAATTCTTTCCCTATCTCAATAAGGTTATTGATTCTTGTAATTTTGTTTTATTTTTGGTTGTAGATCCATTGTATGTAAACAAAATTTGTATTGTTGAATCAATAAAAAGGGTGGTTGGGTGGAATATCTTGTTTGCGCGTGTGATCTTATATATGTGTTGTTTTTCATAGAAATCATCTTTAAGTATTTGGGTGAATAAGATCCTGGTCGCTTCCGCAAATGCGCAATTTCCCTAACAGTAAGGTGTGAACGTGACTTGTATTATAGAGAGATATAAAATATTGTACTATTTAAATGTTGAAATATTATATTGAATAAAATATTGCTTGAATCATTTAAATTCTTTGCAATAGTATCATTATTCAATATCAATATATATTATTATATGAGTGCAAAATAGTATAGTATACAAGATATGGACCCAAACAAATTCAGAAAGTTAATATCTATAGCAACATTTTGGAATGTTGTTACAAACACTTGAGGATGTTGTTATAGTCCTAAATAGGGTACTATTGCAACAATATTTCTTATGTTGTCTTAAATAGCCAAAATGTTGCCTTTGAGGTATAAGGCAACGATAAAAATTGCAACACAGGAAATACGTTGCCAAAGACCTATGGCAATATTTTTTGGGCTTGACTCAACATTTTTTTGTGTGTTGCAGATGACCATTTATGGCGTAGTGACCAGCCCTTTTGGTCGATTGCTAGGCTTCGGCCAGTAGTTGGACGTTCAGGTCAGTTGTTGGGCACCACCTTTGTAGTTAATACTTGGCTGTGTAGCTTATGCTCACCACTAATGATATAGATCCATATTTTTATTATCTAAAGATTTCATTATTTTTTATTTTGGAATTTGTTAATACCAAATGTTTTCACCACCTTTTTGATATTGATTATATATATAGCCTTATATCTATTTTGTTGATTAAATATGATGATTACATTTATATTTCTTTGAACTCTTAAATGTGTTCTATATATTGATATTTTGTTGGTTTACATCTTGTTGTTTCTATGTATTTTGAGATTTCATATAGTTTGGCTTTAAAGCCTAAGCCATTTGTTATCGATGTAAACATTCATATTATTGTTGTTATTACATACATGAGAATCTTTCCTATTTGTCAACTTAGATTATCTTATCTCATGTACTTTATGTTGTTCCGTCTCTATTGAAAGGAAATATCACTCATGTGTCATTATGCTTCACTTATTATGCTCTAACCATCTTGTTTGAGCTAAACTGACCAGTGTATTTTATGTACTTGGGTCAGAACGAGTTATTTCGGGTTAGTCTTTTGTTGTTAGATGTCACTATGCTTTGCTTTTGCCATGAATTGTCCTATTTAATGCTTATACTTATATTAAATAGTCGAGAGTTGTGTCATATGCATATTTATTTGTCGGGATATGTTGTGTTTGTGTCTAGTTCCTAAGAACCATTCGTTAATGTAACAAATTTGATGTTGTATTTCTGCTAGCTGCGTGTGTGTGTGTTTGTATATATATATATATATATATATATATATATATATATATATTCGGTTTCGTGTGTTATTTGTGATGTTATATTTTATTTTGAATAGATCCTTAACCATCGTAGTCTTGTATTAAACTTGAATCGAGTATGTCGATCTACATAATGTAAGAAAAGAAAATTTGAGCAACCATTCGACGTATTCGATACTGGTTTAAGACAAAGCTTACAGATGGTCGCTTCTAACAAGCTCCATTCTCTACACTAGCAGACAATTACATTGTAATGCTCTTTGTTAATATACGTCTCGCGGTGGGGCATCACAGGTGCAGTCGGACCATTGGATGACACTTTAGTCAATGCAAATATTTCGATACATGATCAAATTTCATTCAAAGGGAGAGGTCGGGGTAATTGTTATCAAAATGTTACGAAGGTTTGTGATTTCTACATGTCATGCCAAGACAGAAGGGATTAACTCATGATTCAAGAGTGCTCAATGAAGCAATTTGTAATCATGTTTATAACTTTCCAGCCGCTTCTTTATGTGAGTAAATCACATAAATTAATGTATTAGAATTATGCTAACGTATTGACTTATTTTTTATCCAGTTATAGATAATCATTACCTTTGTGACACGACTTATACAAATACAATATTCTTAGCGCAATATATGTTATAAGTTGAAAAGTTACAAAACTAACACTGTGACAAATAAAAGGGAACAAAAGCACATGCATAATTAAGAAATACCATCAAATGAAGTTTTGGTGTATTAAAGAGAATATTTTCTATTTTAATTAAAATGCGTCATGGGTTGAAAAGTTACAAATTTCCCACCAAACATATATTATTATTCCATGTAACGCAATATACGTTATGGGTTGAAAAGTTGCAAATTTAGCACCAAAGAGATATTATTATTCCATCTATCGCAATACACAACTTTATAAGTCACATTTCATTTGACGAATTATTTTTGAAAGTTAAGCGAGAAGAAAATGCGGCAAAGGAGGCAACAAACAATTGAATTGATAATAAAAAAGACCACCAGAGGCACCACCAAGTCATAGTAAAGTGTTTTCATCTGAGTTGCAAGCTTTTACAACAAATTTAAATGATCAAATAACCAATCTTACCTAATTTGTGGTAAATTAAATAATATTGCTGACAAACAATTTTGTTTCTTGATTTTCTTCAAAAGGTCACTAAATATATTTTTGTTTTTAATTTGTAATCGCTCATGCCATATGATTTCATTGTATTGTTCAAATCGAAATGATATCATCAACGATAGACAAATTTGTCAAACTGACACGTTATTACAATAAAATTTAATTATAATCAACAATCAATCAAACAATATTGTAGTATTCTGCATACGACATTAAACATCCACTATTCATTATCCAGCCTTTAACTTTCAACATGAAACATTCAACCTTAAGATAGTTTTCGTTTTGATCTATGAAATGCTTTTTTGTTAACCACCACTTTGAAGCTCTACATGTAAGTTACAACTTAGAGCATCTCCATTGGAGGCCAATTCAACACTAATATTTCAAATTGGCCTCCCACTGGTGGTGTTACAATGTAATATTAAGGGTAATATTACATTTTCAATCCAGGATTCGTAATATCTAGCTCTTAATGTTACGTTTTCAAGCCAGGCTCTTTGTTCGAAAATATATATTAGTGGAATAAGTAAAAAAAATTGGTTAGACGGGCTATTTTATGGGTGGGTAATGTCCATTTAATAGAAGCTAGAGTAACACGAGCCAGAGGTCTTCGCGTTCGAAAATATAGAGTAGTAGTGAAACAAGGATGCCTTTTCAACTGCCTGTGTGATGATTGGGCGGTGAAGATCGGTCAGGCAAAACCCTACGGCGAAATCGAAGTTGGAGAATAGCTTCGAGAGAAATAAAAAGTAGGAAAAAAGAAAGATCCACTCGGAATCATGATAAACCTGTTGCGATGTTCTGTAAGTAAGAGATGTTCTGTAAGTAAGAGATGTTCTGTGGCAGTGTTCTAGATCTGGGCAACTTTATCCATATGGTTTAATTTATTATAAGTAACAATTATTCTTAGATTTTTAGACTTTGTTGGTTACTATAGCTATAATTTGTTCGTGCGTACATACCATCGATGAGATTTTATGGCAATTGAATTGTTAGTACACATCAATTTAGGAAATGAAACGATACTCTCTTGATTTGTAGGGTATGTTACATATTTTATTTCCCTATCTCGTGGATAATCGGATTAAATACTGAAACACACCGCAAATGCTTTGACCATTTCTGTGAAATTCAAATTAAGTTACATTAATTTGTATTTACTTTTAATATTTCCTTTTAGGCTGTAGAACTATTTACTTGTATGGACATAGTCCGGCATATCTATATGTAGTTGAGTTTTATGTATGTTTGAAATAAACAATAAAGTTAGCCCTGAATTCTCAGCAAATAGGTGCACTGCAAGAATTCAAGTAGATGCAGTTTATTATCAGATGCATTAAACTAGTCAAGAGTAACAAATGGAAGGTTGGGCAAAGGAAAAGATGATTATATTCTCATGTACTCATGTTATGATGCTTCAATCTCCTGAACCAAATTAGAGAAAAGTCTATGAATTGCAGCAGGCATTCATCGTTTTTTATAAACATATTGTATGTACCTTTTATCCTGATTCTTCATTTTTTATATTAGAAGCACTTTTCTTTCTTATATACCTTGGTTAATTTAAATAAATTGAAATGACATGCTGGATCTGAGAGTGAGGTCAGGTCAAAAATAGGATACTTGTAGTAGATCTAATCATCGACAAACTAGCAAAAAGAAGTTAATTTTTCTAGAAGTCAAACACATGGTATTGTAGATTCGTAGACTATCAGCTTATCCATTTGACCACACAGTCGATCATCTTATCAATTGGATTCGCGCAAAGAAAAATAGTATACATGCTTCAGTTTTAAAGTAAAAGATGTTATGGTTTATGACATTCACATATGCCCCGTTTATTTGTATACTTATTGTCGATTTATAAAATACTTCTGGGTGCAATTTTTTTTGAAAGATTAAATTGGGTGACAATATAAAATGCAGGAATTAGGTAGTTATGTTGCCCTAATTGTAGGACAAATGAACATTTATTGTAATTTACGTAAAAAGCCTTCAGTTTTTTGGAATGCGGAGAGGCATTATTGTTTGGGGTTTGGTAGATCAAGTAAATGATCACTCAATATGACTTCAAATTTCTGTTTAAATTTGAAGTTAACTCATTGTGGGACCGAATACAAAATATATGGTTTGGATGCTTCACAGTTTAGCGTTTTGTCCATTAAGCTGCAACTAGCAAAATACTTTTAGTTGTTGGTTCAGGCCAAGCAAAAGATACCCCAATTTACATTTCAAGGCGGATGTAGCGACTCTGCTGGGGATCGAACCCAGAGTCTCTGGTTTCGTAGACCAGCGCCTTATCCATTGGGCCACAGAGTCACATATCCTATTACCTGACTTTGTATAAAATAGAATTAACAGTGTTCTTTTATATGCTTTTACATAAATATAAAATATCTGTGTTCTATATCATGGCACCAACATATACATGATTTATTTTTATAGTTGATATTGTTTATTACTCAATTTTTAAGATGTATTTATCTGGATTTTTGGTGCAAATCATGTTACAAGTTTGATTTTGTAGTAAGATTAAAGATAATAGAGCTGACACTCCAAATCCATTGAGCCACAAAGTCCTGTATCATAGAGTGCATTCATTGTTAAGCGAATGAGGAATGTGGAATCAGTATTTTGAACAGGAAACGAACGAATAATGTTTGGTGAAAGAGGATTGTGTTTTATGCTATGAAATGGACAACGCAAGGAGCACCAAAGGGGCGTTGAATGTGGTAAAGTATAAAAGGTGAAGAGAACTGAATTGTTTAAGCTTGTCGCGTAGGACACATCAAGCTTGAACAAATCAATTTTCTCAAGTTCTAGCAACGAACCAAATGGAGCTTTGCCCCTTTCAGAGCATCTGACGCGTGAAACACGGCAAAAAGTTGAACAACCAATTATAGTTGTACAGATGCAGCCTTGTTCAGATTTATGAGAAATATATTCACAATACATTTTCATATGCTTTCACATTGTTAGAGAATATGTCATGCGAAGAGATATGCAGAGAAATAAGTGTTAGAGAATATGCCAAGAGATATGCCAGAGAATATGCTGCAGAATAAAGAATGTGCTAGGAATATCTAGAGAATATGTCATGCGAAGAGATATGCTGAGAAATAAGTGTTAGAGAATATGCCAAGAGATATGCCAGAGAATATGCTGCAGAATAAAGAATGTGCTAGGAATATTCTAGAGAATAATTGACCCTATAAATATAGGGATTAACATTGTAATAGCCATCAATTCATATTAATAAAAATGTAGCCTTTTGATTGTTTACTGTTTCATCTCTCTCTTCTCTCCGATCTAAATTCTTTCATGGTATCGGAGCCAGGTCAAAGGGAGGAAAGAGATATGTATATATATATATATATTAAAAAAAAAAAAGAGTCGGCAGTCCCTATAGCTAGTGCAGCACCGTCAAGTGGTCTTCGCCTCCTCTGTTTCTGGCTATTTGGTTTTCCTACTGATTGAAGAGTATTGGGATGGAGTTTGTTTATGATGAAGGCTGTTTATGGTGATGAAGTACGGTGATTGTTGGCTGTTGTGGTAGTCGATGCTGTTGTTTTGTGTCTTTCAAAAAAAAAAAAAAAAAAAAATCTTGCTGCTGCTTGTGGATTTTTTTTTTTAGTTTGCCGTTTGTTGTGGCTATTCCCCCTGCATTATTGAGTGGTAGGTCCACTTTAAAAAACCATTATTGAGCGGTAGGTCCACTTTAAAAACCATTATTGAGTGGTAGGTCCACTTTAAAAACCATTATTGAGTGGTAGGTCCACTTTAAAAACCGTTTGCTAAAAGATTGAAAAGTTGATGACGGCGTTTGAGGCGATGTTGAAGTAACAATTTCTATTTGGCAAACTCACGATTTTCAGCATCGTGAGTTTGAGGGGGGGGGGGGGTGTTAGAGAATATGTCATGCGAAGAGATATGCTGAGAAATAAGTGTTAGAGAATATGCTGCAGAATAAAGAATGTGCTAGGAATATTCTAGAGAATAATTGACCCTATAAATATAGGGATTAACATTGTAATAGCCATCAATTCATATTAATAAAAATGTAGCTTTTTGATTGTTTACTGTTTCATCTCTCTCTTCTCTCCGATCTAAATTCTTTCACACATTAATATGAAATCTGTATGTTCTATATTAAAAACTCAACGTATATTCGATTTACCGATAGTTAATATTGTCTATCGTTCGGTATGAAATATAAATTTCACTGGAAGTTTTTCATCCAAATTTCCGTTGTAAATTTTATTTTGCTTTAAGTAACATACTTGAATTAGGAACTTACGATGCACCAATATATCCAACGAGTTTTCCCGTATTTCACATTAAAATATTGAAGCTACTATATACCTAGGTTCCATTAGAAGGTTATAGCTTTATTGAGCAAAGTATATATTATAATTTGATGTTCAGCGTGATTTTTAATTTGTTTGAATTTATGAAAAAAAAGGTAACCTATAATCGTTGTTTTGTAAACCAATACATGTTCATTGGGCCACGGTGTCACTTATCTTACTGCTTAAATCGTAAAGTCACATTCAAAATATAATATAAAATTATGCAGTTTAACTGATTAAAAAAGGAAGGATGCTTTTAGATCAGGGCATTGACATGAATCCCATTCTTTAATTATTGGTTTGTTTTCCATGTGTTATAAAAAAAATTCTCAGATTTTTGTTTAATTTTTTACTATAAAGTAGACTGGGTGAATAGATAAAATATTTGAAGCAAGAAGCGGTGATTAAGGATGTCAATGGATATTTGAAATCCATCACATTCGTATTTGGAAACTGAATAGAAAAAAAAAAAAAAAAAACGAAAATTTGAAAAAACGAGTATGCATGTGGATGCGTCCAAATTTATTTTTACTTATGCATTTAGATTTTTTTTTTATGAGCAAGCAGACAAAAAACGGATATCTATTTGATATATGCCACCGCGAAGATCCGTTATGCTAAAATGGTTTCATATATAAATATGGATACTATACTTATCTCTATCTTATCCGACCGTTGCAAGGCCTAGTTGCAATGCTCTAATTAGGCTGACAATTACCTTCATGATTTAAATCGAAATATTAAGGTTATCCTTTTGAATGTCATTGTTTGCTTATAGTTACCTTAGCTAGTTGGATAAAACAAATTGCTAATCAACATGATTTTGAATATATCATTATAGTTATTTACCAGGCACAGTGCAAAAAGGTGCAAAATCTTTTTATAGACTTAACACATGTGTGCCTTTTTTGAATAAATACGCATGTACTAGTTTTTAATATATTCATTATTCATCTCAATTAGTTAAAACATGAATGATAAAGTTTATACTTTCAATTACGGAAATATATCCCAAAGATTTTTTTAATCATTTTGCAAAAATTACCAAGTATAATTCTATATGAGTAGAGTGCAAAAATCAATTTAGCATTACAACCTGACATTGAATTTTTATCATAGCTCTTTATGAGGATTGGCCTAGATAGGTGCAAAACCATGTTGTAATCTTGACGCACTGCACGTGCTTTCTTGATTAGTACACATATAACAATTTATTTTTTTTGGTATGATTATTGTAAATCACCTTCACCACAACAAGACTAGTATAATTTATATTATTTTTCTGAAAAATATGCAGTGAAGTTTTTTTCTTTTCTTTGATTTCATGAAAAATCTTCTTATCTGAAAATTCTATTTCTTTGAATAAATAATATTATATTGAGAAGTCTCTGAAATAAATGAATTTTTTTAGAATAAACTGTTGAGATATTTTGTTTTTTGAGAAGACGTGAAGGTTTTTTGTTTACTGCACCTTTTCTCAACTCTCTCAAACTACTTGTGATGGTTCAAGCTGTTTCTGTTTTTTGTTTCCAAATGTTTAAATTTCTATGGAATTTTGAGATATTGAAGAAATTTTAAAATGTTTAGAGAGATTAAAAATCTAAGTAAAGTACAAAGAATTTGTTGGCAGTTACTTGGTATTGTTGAAATAATTAATTCTTTTTCCAGTAAATTCAGAAGATATATCAATTTTTTTTTGAAATATTGAAAGAAAAAATATATATTTTCCAACACAGTTTAATTGTCATATAAGGATCATGTACATTAGACCTTATAAAATAGCATGTTAGTCCCACATCACAAAATTTTAGTGAATAATTCTGAACATATATCAAGTCCTCACCTGATCAATTGCTGAGCTTAGATGCGTGAGCTTGTGACCAAGTGGGGCATTAATGTGGAATGTTGGGTCATGTTGTTGAATTGGGTACATTGTGCAATTTGTTGGTTTGCCTGATCCAAGTTGTCGAGTGGCGTATGAAGTTGGAGTGGAAAGTCTGACTGTGTCTCCTATAATAAGGAATGCAATGCTTGTGACCAGCGAAAACTCCTTGCTCCGAACAGCGGATGGATAACAGGCAATTAAGTGATTAACGTTAAAGCAATTTTGGCGTTGCTTACACTTGAATTTGTATTTTAGCCTCCTAGGCAGTTAATTTTTTGTATCTCATTGATCTGTTGAACACCCATCACTAGTTGATTATATGTCGTGAATTCAAAACATTGAAGACTTTTTAGATCCATTTCGAACTTTATAACATTTGTTTAGTTGGATGTTTCTGTATTCTTGAATCTATAACAAAATTTCTAACTGATTCTTCGTTTGCTTATATAGAGCTTGGCATCCACCGTTGGGAGCAAACAAATTATCCTAGCAAAACACAAAAAAGAGAGCAAAATGTTATCAGAGCCAGGTTTCGATCCTGGGACCTGTGGGTTATGGGCCCACCACGCTTCCGCTGCGCCACTCTGATTGTTGATGAAATGTGAGAATTGCATTTTTTTGAATAACATGCAAGCTGCACCTAAATTCTATCCCACGGCATATCATCTTGTACTGTCTACAGCACAGAAGAGATTTCTTCTACAATATCACTAAATTGTATTATCCATAGACCAAATTGCATGCACCCTCATTTCATTATTTGCAGCCAAATCAGTTTGAGTTCCGTAAATCAACACATCACCCACCGTATGTCTACATAAAGTTGTTTCACACTCAAAATTAACTTGGGTTTTGGAAGTAAGGTCGTTCTAAACTGTTGAAAAAAGTACTCTATATTTTAAGTTCTGCAGGACTTGTGTAGAGTGCAAAAAATCAGTTTAGCAGTTCAACCTGATATTGAATTTATCATAGCTATTTATGGGATTGGACTAGATAGGTGCAAAACCATGTTGTAACCTTGACGCACTACACGTTTTTTTTTAGTATACATATATCTATGTTTTTGTATAACTATTGTATATCACCATTAGCACATCAAGACTAGTATAGTTTATATTATTTCACTGAAAAATATGTAACGAAGGTTATTTTTCTTTCTTTGATTTCATGTAAAATCTATGGTGACATTTGGTTTACATTTAATTTTGTGTTTTGGGTGTTCTACATTAATTACAAAAAATAAGAAAAGTGGTCGGACGACAGAGAGAATGAAGGCGGAGAGAATGAAGGAACGACGGAGGGATGACGGAAGGACGAGTTGTCTCCTATAATAAGGAGGCAGTGCGTCAGGCTGGTCACAGAGCAGCGAAAACTCCTTGCTCTCAATAGTGGATGGATAACAGCCAATTAAATGATTAACGTTAAAGCAGTTTTGGCGTTGCTTACACCTGAATTTGTATTTTAGCCTCCTAGGCAGTTAATTTTTTGTATCTCGTTGATCTGCTGAACACCCATCACTAGTTGATTATATGTCGTGAATTCAAAACATTGAATATTTGTTAGATCCATTTTGAACTTTATAACATTTGTTTAGTTGGATGTTTCTGTATTCTTGAACCTATAACGAAATTTTTAATTGATCCACGTTCTACAATAAAAGTTCTTCTGTATCAGATCCCGGGGCACTTTTAATAAATAGTTTATTCACATCGCTTTGGATGCATTGTTGCTTTACTTTTTAGTGTATATTGATTCTTCGTTTGCTTATATAGAGCGAGGCATCCACCGTTGGGAGCAAACAAATTACCTAGCAAAACAAAAAAAAGATAGCAAAATGTTATCAGAGCCAGGTTTCGATCTTAGGACCTGTAGGTTATGGGCCCACCACACTTTCGCTGCGCCACTCTGATTGTTGATGAACTGTGAGAATTGCATTTTTTTTGAATAACATGCATGCTGCACCTAAATTCTATCCGACGGCATATCATCCTGTACTGTCTACAGCGCAGAAGAAATTTCTTCTACAATATCACTAAATTGTATTATCCATAGACCAAATTGCATGCACCCTTATTTCATTATTTGCAGCCAAATCAGTTTGAATTCTGTAAATCAACACATCATGCACCGTATGTCTACATAAAGTTGTTTCACACTCAAAATTAACTTGGGTTTTGGAAGTAAGGTCGTTCTAAACTGTTGAAAAAAGTACTAGGACGGGAGACTGTCTGGAAAGTCCTCTCGCGCTTGAGTACGGGAGCCTTTGGCACTGGGCCACCTTTATGATTTCATGTAAAATCTTCGGTGACATTTGGTTTACATTTTATGTTTTGGGTGTTCTACATTAATTACAAAAAAATAAGAAGAGTGGTCGGACGGCGGAGAGAATGAAGGCGTAGAGAATGAAGGAACGATGGAGGGATGACGGAAGGATGAGTTGTCTCTCGTTCTTGTGCCACTTCTCAAAACAGGAAAAATAAATAAAAGTTGTTTTATGTTTTGTGTTTTAATTTCGTTTTTCATGATATACATGGCGTCATTCACATTTTTATATTGACGAGTCGAGAACTCAAAACTAAAATGGTACCATCTTCTTGTCTGAAAATTATGTTTCTGCAAAATAAATAATAGGCAAATTCTATTCATATACCCATAATTTCTTAACACACACCAATATTTTAATATGAAAAAACTATGACTATGTTACCATTGTCCTTAGTTGCATTCTCAGTCCTTTTATAATGCATCTAATTAAAACTTTAAAATGAGAAATATTTGATTAAATCTGCAGAATTTTATGAAGTTGATGAAACTTGAAATAACAATTAAGACAACTTTGAAAATTAAGTAATGTAATTTAAATATGTTCAATCATCTAAAATTAGTGTTGATTTTTAAAATAAAACTATAAAATAATTTACAATATTAGTGTCGAAAAAAAAAACCTTTTTTTGAATTTAATGTAAATTTATTGCAGTGAATTCGTATTTTCATTTAATTTATTTTTAAGGTTAAAGAGGGAAGATAACGAAAATATAAAGGGTAATTTTGTGTGGTGTATGAAAAGAAATTTTTGGTGCATGCTATTTTATTTCATTTCATGATGTATGTAAAGAAATTATAGGTGTATGAATAGAATTTGCCTAAATAATATTATACTGAAAAATCTCTAGAATAAATATAAAAAAAATTCTAAACGAAACCGTGGAGAAATTTTGGTTTCTAAGAACATTTGAAAATCTTCAAAAAGGGATTATCTTTTATAAAATGTTAAAAGTTTACAGGATTTCCTTTTTTTACTGCACCTTTCCTCAACTTTCTCAAACTAGTTATACCCACACACGATAAAAGTTGAGATTATTATAGTTTAATAAAAAAATTCAGTTTTATGTTTTTTATATTGTCAAATATTTCGAAAATTATTGTTTCGAAGCGGTTCAACTTGTGGAAAATAGTAATTTAGATATCGAATATTTTTTCTTTGAACTCAAAAGTCATTGAGGTTCAAGCTGTTTCAGGTTTTTTTTTTTTCCAAATGTTTAAACTTCTAAGGAAGTTTGAGATATCGCAGAAGTTTTAAAGTGTTTAAAGAGATTAAAAATCCAAGTAAAATACAATGAAACTTAAAAGGTTAAAGTAATTCAAATTGTTGGCAGTTTCTCGATGTTATTGAAAGGAAGGAAATAACATAATTTCAATTTTCCAATACAGTTTAAATGTTTAATTGTCATATAAGATTCATATGTATTAGACCTTATAAAACAGCATGTTAGTCCCGCATCACAAAATTTTAGTGAATAATTCTGTACAAATATCAGATCCTCACCGATAAATTGTGAGCTTGTGACCAAGTGGGCATTAATGTGATGGAATGTTGGGTCATGTTTTTGAATTGGGGTGCATTATGCAATTTGATGGCTTGCGGACAGGGTCGGTCCTAGGACTTTTGGTACCTAAAGCGGAAAAGAGGCCTTCTATATATGCTAATGTATGACATCAAAACAATTTATATAATATAAAAAAACGAAAAAATAGCAAATAACTTTATTCGTAATAATAATCAAAGCTATGTAACAAAAAATACTAGTTACTTATGAACATACAACTTAATAGCTTGAAATCATATTTAATTGATAGCAAATAACATCATTCAGTATTCCATTAAGAACGGTTGAATTAAGACACACAGTAACTGTCAATTAAATCTGGAGTAAGAGTCAACCACATTGTATTTCATTCCAATCAACTAAACATAGTTATCTCTGTGTAGACAACAAATAACTTTTTTATGTGAGCATTTATATTGGCAGTAACCGGAGTAAGAGTCAACCATATTGTCCATTCGTATATTTAAGTTAATGAAGTGATAGTTTTTCATTATTGCAGATAGCTTAAGTACGCCTTCGATGGAAAACAGTACTCTGAAAAGTTCTCCAAATTCATGTAGATATGTTAATTTGAAATAAGTTTCAGTTTATTCCTGGCATGTTAGTGTTTCTATTTACTCACAGTGCTCTCAGAAATTCACAATGCAACTCCTAAGAGTTCATCGGTACATACGTTGGAGTTAGAAAAAAAGGATGATAATAAAATCATACATATCTTTGAAGAAGGGCTTAATTACAGATATTGTAAAACTTAATCTATCATATAATGAGTTTAATTCATCAACTTTTAAGAACTCATCATCTACCACAAAGAAAAACGTTACAGTTTCATTAGTGAAAGAAAATATCACAATCAATTCAACTATAGAATCAGGTAAAAAGATTCATTGTTGATTCACGTTCATATCCTAACAAGCAAACGTTTGATCAATACAACTTATATCTGAATCATGTCTCTTAATTACAGTTAGAAAGAAAAACACTGACAAAGCCTATATTGCAAAAGAAAACTTCAAATCTCAAATCTGTATAAACTGTCAATTAAAATATACATTACAAATTGTAGTTCCAGGGAATGGCCGAATGGGTTATATAGACAGGCAGTATAAATACAATAACATACAAATAAATTAAATTAAAACACAGTCAAATTATTGAATTACTAACCGCCCAAGAAGATTAGAAGAATACCCTTCGCTGGAAATGCTTTGCTATCGTGTTTGCCTTCCTAGATCGTCGCCGTGCCATAGTTGGAAATTGGAATCCAAATCCTTGGACTGGAATCGCTATTGTGCCTGCTCTGAGTCGCTAAAATCGCTGCCAACCCTTAGTTGGAATCAGCAAATTGAAGCGACACGGATGATTTTGCTGATTTGGATTGCGATTTTTTTTTTTGTATGTAATCGATCGATGATGGATAATGGGGCCCCTGTTTTTCCGGTGCCCTAAACCATCGCTTTTCCCGCTTGTCGGAAGGGTCGGGCCTGCTTGCGGATCCAAATTGCTGGGTGGTTTGTGCAGTTTGGCTGGAAAGTCTGGCTGTGTACTCTATAGTTGCCTCCCAGATGTCTTCTTTTTTCTTCCTTCCTTTTTTTTTTTTTCCCGTGTGTATCTCATTGATATGTTGAACACCATTGATTATATTTCATGAATTCAAAACACTGAAGATTTTTCGATCCATTTCAAACTTTTTTTAAACATTTGTTCAGTTGGATGTTTCTGTTTTCTTCAAGCTACAAAGAAATTTCTAATTGATCTATGTTCTACAACAAAAGTTTTGTATCAAATCCAAGGACACTTCTAATAGATATTTTATTCCTTTGGATGCATTGTTGCTTTACCATTTTGTGTATACTGATGCTTCATTTGTATATATAGAGCAAGGCATCCACCCTTGAGAGCAAAAGTTTTTCGCTGCTCTGTGAACAATCGTAGCAAAACACTATTAGAGCCAGGTTTCGATACTGAAACCTGTGGGTTGTGGCCCTACCACGCTTTCGCTGCGCCACTCTTATTGTTGATAAAATGTGAAAATTGCATTGTCCATACATGTTCTATCTCAAGGTATATCGTCGTGTACTGTATATAGTGAAGAGATTTCTACAATATCACTAAATTGTATTGTCCATACATTAAATTGCATGCTCATTTCATTACTTGCAGCCAAATCAGTTGAGCTTTATATTTCAACACATCACCCACCGTATGTCGACATAAAATTGTTTCAGACTTGAAATAAACTTGGGTTTTGGAAGTAAGGTTGTGCTAAAACCGTTGAGAAGAATATGTTAGAAAAACTGCGTCTTTGTGGAGCGACAGAGATTTTATTCACCTAATTACTTAAAGATGTTTTCTATGGAAAACAACACTGATACGAAATTACATGTACAAACACAAGATATTCCACCCAACCATCCTTTTTATTGATTCACAGAAAACTTTTGTTTACATTGGATGGATCAAAAACCAAAAGTTAACAAACTACAAGAATCAATAACCTTAATAAGATAGACAAAGAATATCTAGATGACTACAATTTTTGTTGGAGAAGGAGAACAATGAAAAACGACGACAAACCCTTGGACAATTTGGAGGCACCAATAGGAATAGCTTCTATCGACCCTCAATTTCTAATCTTCCTCTCCAGGGCACAAACCCTGGAGGCACACAACTTCTAAATCTCTCAACTCAATTTGGTCATGAATAATTCAATCTTAGAAGATGCTTGTATAGGAGAATAAAAGAGCTAGACAAAATAACCAATTTGCCCTCTTAAAACTTGCAAAATATATCTCTGAAAGACCAGGTCTAAAACAGATCACAGATTAAAGATGAGAAAAACTAGGTCAAAGTTATCTTTTTCGATCTTCATTCTTCAAACTTCAAACTATCTCCTCTATCACAAAGCACTTCCAAGCATCGTCTTCTTCAACATACATGTGATTTAATATCACAAATCACAACACTCGACCTTAATATGAAATCACACCAACAACAAGTCATCTGACTACCAGAACATGTGATATCACAAATCACAATGCTACACTTTAATCTAAAATCATATCAACACTCCAACAATCACCAAACAAGTCAACGTAGCTCGACACCTACTCTCAGTTAAAACCAATCTCGATTTCCAGACAACGAGAGTTACGAGATACAACTCACAATCTCGATTTTAGGCCAGCGAGATACACCCAACAACCTCGATTTCAGGGCGACGAGAGACACCCAGCAACCTTGATTTCAAGGCAACGAGATAAACCCAGTCGATTTGAAAGGACTACGACCACACCTCAGTTACGAACACAACTCACTGCCTGTAAAAGATGCATCTACCATCTGAGCTGCACCACACAAAACTAACGGTTTAAAAGTGCTTGCAATACCACAAGATCTTTGACTTGTGGATTTTTTCACATGGATACTTGTCTTCCACTTGATTGAGCTCCTTGCTCAATCACTCGGATCCCTCGAGCATCATCAACGAGAAAACCCAAGTCGAAAACGTGGACCAAATCATCAAAGTACAGACAAATCAAACCAATTGCCAATTTCTTTGTCTTTTTTCATTTTCCCTCATCCACATCAAAGGGCTGCTTCTCATCTCCATCAATCGGATCATGATGATCATTGAGGTAGTGCACATCCTCCATCTTAGGCTTCCAAATCCCTCAATTTCTTCCATTAAAAACAGTCATCTTCGGAAACACCATCATATTCGACATATAAAAAAAAAAAATCAAAATTTCCAAACAAAAATCAAATTTTCAATCCAAAACTACTCTAAATTTTGCGATGATCTAGCTCCGATATCAGCTGTTAGGAAAACTGCGCCTTTGCGGAAGCGACCAAGATCTTATTCAACTAATTACTTAAAGATGATTTTTATGGAAAACAACATAGATATGAAATTACATTCGCAAACACAAGATATTCCACCCAACCATCCTCTTTACTGATTCGACAAAAACAAATTTTTGTTTATACTGAATGGATCAAAAACCAAAAGTAAACAAACTACAAGAATCAAACAACTTATTGAGATAGACAAAAAATATCTAGATGACTACAACTCTTGTTGGAGAAGGAGAACAATGAAGAACGACAGCAAACCCTTGGACAATCTGGGGGCACCAATAGTAATAGCTTCTCTCAGTCTTCAATTCCTAATCTTTCTTTCCAGGGCACAAGCCCAAGAGGCACACAGTCTCTCAATCTCTCAACTAAATTCGATCATGAATAATCCAATCCTAGAAGATGCTTACATAGGAGAATAAAAGAGTTAGGCAAAATAACCAATTTGCCCCCTCAAAACTTGCAAAATATATCTCTGAAAGATCTGGTCAAAACAGAAATATCACAGGTTAAAAACGAGAAAAACTAGGTCAAAGTTATCTTCTCCGTTCTTCAATCTTCAAACTATCTCCTCTATCACAAAACATTTCCAAGCATCGTCTTTTTTAACATACATGTGATTTAATATCACAAATCACAACATAATGCTCTATATTTTAAGGTCCGAAGGACTTGCGTAGGTCATATGATATACTCAAGTAAATATTGTACTTGATTTGCATATATTTGATGCATTTATTGCAAAATATATCTCTGAAAGATCTGGTCAAAACAGAAATATCACAGGTTAAAAACGAGAAAAACTAGGTCAAAGTTATCTTCTCCGATCTTCAATCTTCAAACTATCTCCTCTATCACAAAACATTTCCAAGCATCGTCTTTTTCAACATACATGTGATTTAATATCACAAATCACAACATAATACTCTATATTTTAAGGTCCGAAGGACTTGCGTAGGTCATATGATATACTCAAGTAAATATTGTACTTGATTTGTATATATTTGATGCATTTATTGCAATTTCTAGTGTTTCTCTTATTTTCGCATTTGTATCTTCAAGATCAACCGACTATTTCCTCAAAAATTAAAATAAATAAATAATTTCATCCTAGTTTTGCCAGTGGTATAACAAATTCTTGTTAACATATATTAGTAATGTTACATCTTTTAAGCATTGTAACCCTCAAACTCACTATAAACTTTTCAGTATATGCATATTTTATTGCCCTTTTTGTTATTTTATCTAGTGTCACCATGCGTACATATATTGATGTTTTTTCAATACTGATCCGTGTATGCTTCTATAAGGAATGCCTGCCTGTTATTCTTGAGAAAAAAATAAAAAAAATAAAATCTTGTGATGTATTTGTTTATCTGCCATTTTTTTTAACATATGGCATACTATTTGATAATGTTTATACGTTCACCTCCTTATCTGATAATGTTTATAACTTAGCAAATGCAGCCACTGGGTCATAACTCAGTTGGATAGAAGATCAATTATCTTATGGTTGACTCCATAATTTGGCTTGGAGCTACCGGGAACGTCGATTATCTTAAGGTTGACTCATTTATTTTTGCCTATTTATTTATTTGTCGACTTCATGGCATATCTTACTTAAGCTAATTAGAATAACACACTGCCTTCTGTTATTAGACCTGCCTCCTTGTTTTCTCAATAGTTTGTTTTGGTATTTCAATGTTACGTGCTGAATTATTTTTTAATGAAGAAGTGAAGGAACATTAATGCATTTAGTGGGAAAGTAGCAGGATTCGATAAATAGCAAGCCGCTGTTAAAATATATCTGGATGCAAGGTTTAGCTCTATAATGTTGGCATGGTTTATGCATAAACTAACGACTGAGAATTGGTTTACTGGGTACAAGTTCATAGTGATATGGAATTTTGAGTTATAAGCTGGTAACAAAATTATTTCTACTACTAGAACTGAAGCAGAAGGGTAACCAAATCTTTATCAATAGTTGGTTTTGAAGCGCGGATGCTTGGTTCGATTGTGACTTTCCAAATTACTTTAATGTGCAACTTTTTAAATATTAAACTGTTATTTCATATGATTTTCCCGATAAGTTAGGGGATAGAATCTTCCGAAATTTACTTTGGATGTATTCAAACTTCGATGTTGATTCTAATTATTTATAGACCGGAATTGTTCAATTGGGTTTAAACTTCAGATAACGAATTAAAATATGGCTGCATTAGAACAGGTAATGCAAGGTCTTTTTAGATAAATCAACCAATCTATAAATTTTTAGTAATAGTTGGAATAAAAATTCAAACTTTTTTGTCTGACCAAAAGAGTTTGCTTCTATTCCAACTATAAATAAACGGGTACGCGTGGTGGTTATGGAAGAAGAGGAGGTCGAAATAGCGGTCGTAGAAATTATGTTGTACGGTTTAACAATAACTGTGGCTCTACCCAGCAGTTCATTTTGGGTTCAGCACCTTCATGTTTATGGTAATCATTCAAGTTGTCAAGTGTGGAAAATGAGGGCACTCAGCACTTCAATGCTTTAATCTGTACGATCATGCTTATCAACCAAATGATCTTCCACAAAGCTTCACTGTGATGCAACTTGATGGCACTCCATATGACCAACATTTGTATCCCGATATGGTGCTACACATCACTGTAAATGGATAGCTAGCTGCTGAATCGAGAAACTAATCAAGGTGTATGACTGTTGTACCTCGATCTGAATTTGTGGCTGAATCATGGAATAGGTTGGTCTCTTTAAGACGTTTCACCGCTATGTAAAAACGGTGCAGAACAATCTAAATTGCAACGCCTCCTCCATGATAGAACAGCCATATAATATCAACAATTTCTTCAACAAAGATCATTGATCGAATAACACTGTTTTGCATTGCTCGGATCTTTAGAAAACAAAGGTGGAAAAAGATGATAACTCGATTATAAATCTGATGCATTTATGAAATTTGAGCATAGCAGTTTATTTAAATAGATTTGAGAAAATATCGGGGATTATGTCACAAGTAAAATGGGATCTGAAAATAGCCAAAACCAATTTAAAAATATATCGTCAAAAATAAAAAAGCTCTACATCGCATTGGCCTAACCCAGCCCGGCCTGGTTCAGTCGGTCGGTATGCATACTCGTGTGGTGGTCATGCTTGTGCTCCCTCCTCAACGGAAAAGCCATATTGGATGCTCATGTTAGGCTTTCCACAAGATCACTACACAATTAGATTTTGAAAGAGAGGAAGATAACAATAATAAACAAATTTCTCCAAACAAACCTTTATTATTCCACCAATTTATTACAAAGAAATACCTAAAATTAAGATATTTCAATCCCTAAAAACAAAAACAAGTTTTTCTCTCTCAAATGTACAAATAAATCTAACTCTAATGTCATGCTTATATAGACAAATAGAAAAACTAGATTTATTCAAAATTGAGCCCTAAAATATCTCAGAAATAAATACTCCTCAAAATTTGTTCAAAATAAAACTTTCTCTAAAATATTTCAGCAAATCCATAAAACTTGGTGAACAGATCCTAAAATCCCACAACTTCCAATATCTTCACTTTAATATCCATGTGATAAATATCACAAACCATAACACTCCACCTTGATATGAAATCACTCCAACACTCAACAAATCTAAAAATCATCCCCAAATTATGCATTTTCCTAATGAGATATACCACATAAAAGACCTCAAAATTGCTTGTAATACCACAATGGTCTCCATGTAGACTTTGTGGCTTTACGTTGATGGCTCCACCTTGATTTAAACGAACTCGCCTCTCCTAATCCAATTTGAGAACTCGTAACATTCTTCATTGTTTTTCCAAGCAATTTATATATGTTATTATTTTCCCGTTTTGCGTGCAGAAGCTACTTGTTACCCCTCCAAACTCTTGTAACTCCACCTCTAGTCGAGAAAATTGCAACCTTTTTGTTCCAACTGTCCAATTGAAGCAAGATTCTTCTTAATTTCTGGGATGTACCTAACTCCCGTTAGCTTCACCAACCTTCCATCATTCATCTTCAATTGAACCGAACTTATACCTTTAACATGCAAATCTCGACCGTCGGTAGATTCCACTGTACTAGTTTGTTCTTCATAATCAACAAATGCTTCCTTTTGATGGAAAACAAGCTCCTGAATCAAGTATCCAATCTTTGCTTTCGCTTTTATTAACACAAAACATTTCCTTTAATCTCCTCGCCAAAATTCACCTCATTACCGTTGTTATTTTGTTCATCAATCTTTTCTTCCAATGCCTTCATCTTTTCCTTATTCTTTTTAAGCTTGTGACAAAATCTCAGTTGATGACCGGGTTTGTCATAGTAAAAGCAAACATATTCCTTTCTCATGTCCGATCTATTCGATTGTCTTTCCATATTTCGTTGACTATCCCTCCTTGCAATAAAGGCTTTTTCAATTGGAGTTTCAATTTCCGTTTTCTCCTTATCTTTTCCTTAAGGCTCATCCTCCGCATTTCTTCATTCAACAAGCTGCTAACCACGGACCCCATTGAAACAATGCCATCCGAATTTGAGTTATTCAGCGCAACCACAAGTGTTTCCCAATTTTCTGGCAATGAACTCATCATCATTAAAGCTTGTGTTTCGTCATCCACCTTGAAATTCACGGCAGCCAATTGATTCATAATTTTCTGAAAATTACTAAGATGCTCCCCAATTGATCCACCTTCCTTAAGCTTCAGATTTACCAATCTTCTCATAAGAAGAGCCTTGTTTGTTGCGGAGTTTTTCGCATAAACCCCTTCCAATTTCTTGCATATTGCATAAGCAAATGTTTCATTAACAACAATATGAAACACTGAATTATCCAAAAAACATCGAATAGATGCAGCAGCCTTCCTATCCAAAGTCTTCCATTTTGTTTCAGATAGGTTGCTAGGTTTTTCCCCATTATTTTCCAGTGGCTGATGAAGATCATTAAGATAAAGAAAATCTTCCATCTTTACCCTCCATAATCCCCAATTTCTTCCATTAAACTTTTCAATAATTATTTTATTCATATTTTAATCCTCTTCCAAAAAATTGTGTAGAAGGCTGATACCAAATTGTTAGGCTTTCCACAAGATCACTACTTAATTAGTTTTTGAAATAGAGAAGAAGATAACAATAAGATTTTGCAATCTATAGTCCGTGTTTCAAAGGTCTGCACATCTATCTCGGTTTAGCTAATGCTTTAGGAATTCTGTTCAAAATTCCATAGGAAATATTGGCGAACCTATCAAGATATCAGGAGTACTCTGTAGCTAGGTACTCCACTCAATGCAGATTATAAATTTAATTAAAAGGTGAATTCATCCTCCTATTGTTTCTGGACTATATGGTTTTATCAATTGAAAATTTAGTATATTCAATATCACATCATAACTTTTTATTACCCATTGAATCTATTTCAATTTCTTGGGATCTCCACTCATTCGGTTTGGCTACCGTCATGAGCGACTCTTTTATGAGTTATTTTCTATTCTAAGGTTAATAGCCTCATTTTTTTAGATGAGTGCCTATGGCGAATTTGTCATCTCTTATTGTTGTAACAAGCGGTCATTAATCTAGCGCAATACTAAAAATATATTCAGTAGTGGATTGAGCCAAAATGGTATGTTTCTTAGATTTCAGGAAACAGCTACCCCTGCAATACCAAAGGTATATTCAGTATTCATTATAAGAAACGTATGGTAACGTATTCCAATAGGCATTTCTATGTCCTTCAAGAACAACGGGAAATTTCTGATAGTGTAATCCAATGTTCGTGGTTCTTTTAACTTATTTCATGATTCATTCAATAACATGCCCATGTTCTATGGTTAGGCCCGTCGTTGCCTCGCCCCAGGGTAAGACGTACAAGGCAGCCGCTTAAGGTTACGTACTGGAGGAGAGAGATAAAATTTTAAATTTGTTTTAAATATATATAATGACAACTATTATCAAGAGGTATCTTGCTAAACTGGTATGTTGTATTCTCGGCCTTGAGGTGCATGGTTCAGTTGCTGTTACTAGTATGCCAATTTTTTTTTTTTTCCATTTCACGCTTGCCTTGGGCGCAATCCAAACTACCAGGTTGGCCCTGTCTGCTATTTCTCTTCTTTTTATGTTTGTATCTTTGGAGTTCAATCTTATATTACTAGTGACACACCATAAGTTGTTAGTAACATGTGTCTCTAATGTTGTAAGAATTGTTACCCTCAAAATCACTATAATTGATTATTTTCAGTGTATGCATATATTTATATTTTGCAGCCTTTCTTCCTATCGTATTTAGTGCCTCCAGCTGCTGCTTTATTTCGGAGCTAATCCCTTGTGTGCCTTCACAAGTGATGCTTGCATGGCTATTCTTGAGAAAATATATTCTTGTGATAGACGGCTGCGTGTGCTACCAGGTGAACGTATATTATCGGCTAGATTTATTCTCTGATACATAAGATACTGTTAACTGATTCTTTATTACAAGTCTACCCCTTAATCTCATGATGTTTAGAAATGCAGTCATTCGGAGACGGTGCTTTAATAAAAAGCATCAGGGCTGATAAGAAGCTTGATCATCTGAAGGTTGAGTCCGTTGTCATTGCCCTATACGTTTTGATTATAGGTTTCATTGTACATATTTGCTGCTTAAGCTAATTAGAATGTCTAAATGCCCGCTCTATTTGTTCAATACTTTGTTTTGAGTGATTGCGGTGGTTACATTATCTAGATTGCTTGTAACATTAGCTATATTGCTTGTAATGTTAATGAGAAATATTAAGAACTCTGTTTAGAAGGTAAATTTGGATCACTTGATTACCTACGTTGTCATTTAAAAATTTATGCTGGTGTTGATGATACAGTGCACTGTTTACGTCTGCATATTTGATCTTGTTGTCAGTGCATGTTACTTCTCCTTGTTTTGTAGTCTGGTTGGCTCCTGTGACTCAATTCTAGATTGATTTCGTACCATGCATGGAAAACAATAGAAACGTTTTCTTTTTTAGGCTTTATAGCGTTCATCATTATGCATTGTTCATTGTAGCATGTTATAGACCAATTGTGCATTGTAGCATGCTGTTGGACAGTCTGACCTGTTCCTAAAATTTAGCTGTCCAAGCCCATTTAATCAGTTATGAGAAAAAAATTGAAAGAAAAATTACTTTCTTTAAGCAGATTCTAAACAGCAACACAATGGTGCATGCCCACCGATTTCCAATGAACCACGCGTCCCTTTAGAAAATGATATTTAAAGATTTTTATATGACCAATTAAAAAAAATATTGTTATGTTGTTCCAATCAGTGGACCGTCCTTTGGGCCGAACCCATAAAGAGTATAGCCGTCAATATATCCGACAAATAACGGTATATATAGAACGAAATGATCTTAAGTCCTAATCCATTGTGGTCCATGATAAATATAGAATGAAAGGATCTTAAGTTCTAGATGACTTAATACTATTTTGGTGGAAATAATAGGAGTATTTCAAAATGTAAGTTGCATAACATAAGCAATATTTTGTTTGTGTTTCAAAGGGCTAAAAGATTTTTCTACATGCTGTTTGTGTTTAAACAAGCTAGCTTTATTTTTGGAATTACAAAGTGTGAGAGAAATGATGTAAGTTGGTGTAAATAAGGTGTTAAAACTATAGTAATAGGCCATTTACATTCACCTAAGGCCTAATTACCCACTAATTATCTTAATTAAAATTTATAGGGCTTCCTAAGTGGTGGGTTAGGAAGAGAAATATTTGGCTAGCTTCTTAAACCTTCTTCCTCTTTCAACTTACGAACAGAAACAAAAGTGGAAATTTCCTTTAACAAACATAATTTCCAACTCCAAAAACTTAATCAAAAGAAAAGATTGATTGTTGAAACCAAGCAAACACAGGTAGTGACTCTAAAGCCAAGGATATATCTCTGTTTACTCTTAGCTTTGTAAACTTAAGTTACTGTAAGTTAAGATTCTCCTTTGCATGTTACCGTTAGTCAATTTTCAAGTGTCCGACCTCCTTAAGTCCAAAAAGCTCGTAATCTGCTTCAATCTCGTTGTAAAAGCGCTAAAATTCGCAAAAAAGGTGAGTGACTCTCATACTTTTTAGTTTATCAGTGATTTTATTGTAATTTAGTCATACTACGTTGAAATTGCTGAGTACTGTAAACAAAAAAAATTTCATTTCTTCTACAGTAAGAAAATTAGCCTGTTGTCTGATTTTTGATATGCTGTAGCTCTTTTGTTTCTTGACGAAATCATGTCATTCTTTTCTAAATATTATTTGAGTTTCTGTTCTTAGTGCGTGTCTGTTTTCAGGCAATTCTGATCATGTTTGATGCCTAAAATCACTCGTTGAATTAGGGTTCGTCAAAGATGATTATTCTGAGGAAAATTGCGTGACCTGTGTCGGCAAAGGCTCCAGTTGTGTCGACACAGGTAGGGGCCTGTATCGACACATTCTTTGTAAAACGCACGGAGAGTTTTCTCCTTATTATTATCTTGGCTTGAGGAATTTTTGCTAAGTGCTAGTGCACTGTTTTGCCTATTTCCTCCTGGTTTTCACATGCATGATGATTGTCGGTATTGATACCATTCAAGGCTTATATGGAAGCCAAAATTACGTTGCATTCATAATATATTTGAGATGAATTTACATGGACCTTTTTTGTGTATTGTGGCTTCTTTTTTATGGTCGATTTTCACATGGTGCACGTTTTTAAAAAGCTATTTGTAACGACCCGTGTTTTTGACCGTTAAATATTTAATTTAATTTATTTATTTTAAATATCATATTGGGAATATAATGAAATTTAATATTTAATTCGTTATTAAAACGAAGTTGAACGTTATAATTTATATATATAATATAAATCGAGCTTGAAAATGGCGTGCAGTTCGTGAAATGAAGTTTTGAACTTCAACTGAGAATACAGAGTTCGATATAAGACGGATTTCTGTGAAACAAGACACGTTGGGACCGTATTGACAATAGTTTTCATATGAAAGAGAAAATCCAGATTTCGTGTTATAATTTGATAGTTATGGCCAAATCAAATTTTGAAATAGTCGCTATGGAAAATCGTTATTAAATTATAGGCCTTTAAAATGGCCATTTTGCAAACGGACTCAGATTTCGACGAAATCAGTTTCATTAGAACCGTATCGCTAAATTATTGTACGGTGGTGAATTGCGTGGAAAACCGATATCGTATGTGACCATGGTAGCCGTAAACGCCCGTTCAATTTCTATAGCGCGTATTTAAATGAATAAAGGGATATTTGAGTGTAACTTGAGAAGACGATCGAATTAGGCCACGAAACCAATTCCGTTGAGTTCGTAGCGTCGATTTTAGTCAGGGTAGGTATATAGTTTATTATTTTTAGAGACCGGGAAATTTGGCGTTAAAAAGGGTAGGGCGGTTCAGGGTAAAAATGGCCTACCGGGGCAACAGTTTCAGAATGCGACAAAATTAGTGCCGTTGGGTTCGTATCGAAAAGTTATTGTCGATGTTCGCAGTTTCAAGTTGATTCGATTTATCTGGTGACCGTGGAAAAATTAAACGTGTGTTCATTTCTGGTTTCATAAAGGAAATTTTTCCATACGACCTCGGATTTCGATGAAACTTGTCCCATTGGGTCCGGAATATCTTTTTACATCAAGAATAGTCTTTTTATCAGTAGACAGAGATCGTATGTAGTGGGTTTTAGCACGTTTTCCCCATAACAAAGTTTGTACGTTAAAATATGAATAAAACTATCCATTCTTTGTTGCCATAGCTTGTTTCTCTTCTGTACTTGCTGGCCAAACTATCCATCAGTGTTGTCCAAGGAAACGTGCCACCCAAACATTTCTTTTCTCTGTCTACCATTACACAGACACCGTGCCGACCAAGTAATCTTCGAGACCCACCCTACCTATGTTATTTGCAATCCTATACCCCTACGCCGTGGCCACCACGTCTTTGCCTCTATAAATACATCTACTTTTCGTTCATCCCTTACTACTTCCAGCAATGAAAATGCTCCATTCCTCCAACAAATAAAATCCAAAACCAAACCCACTAAGAACAGGTAGGAGGCGTCTTCGAAGAAGCCGGGGTTTTGGACGAGTGTAGGGGCCAGCGCGACCTTCGAAGTGACGCCATCTGATCACAATCGGGCAGAAGAATGGGTAAGCGATGGTGCGGTTTTTCAAACGTGAGTGGTTGCGCGGGTCTCTGGGAACAAGGATGAAGTGAGGCTTTGTTTTTTTTTTTTGGACGTAAGCAAACTGAAAGGGGGTCAGTACTGTTTGGGTGCTAAATGATGTTGGAGCATGGTAATAAAGAGGAGGAAGGCCCTGCGTGGGAGCTGCTGGAAGATGGTGGCGACGGAGTGAGGATGCTGCGGTAGTGTCTTGGCAGTGCGGTAACGTGAAAGAGCAAGAAGAAGCTCGCGTGTAGGCAGAGGCAGGAAGAAGAACAGTTATGTATAATGCGCTGGGTAATAAACTTGTTTACCGTGCTTTTTAATATGTGAATCCTAAACTAAACGTGCTTAATCATTTGTTTAGAATAATTAAACATGGCCGATTGTTTTAGAACATAAACTAATATTTTAGTTTATATATACTTCGCATGCCATAGTGTATTCGTACCCACTCTTAAATTATAATGTCCTTAAACATGGTTTGTTTAACCCAAGTGGTCACTTAGACTGTTATATATCCTTAAAGTGAACAATGCCAATTTATACAAATGAATAGTTATGGTGACCTAGAAGAACTTGAATATACCTAATGTACTTCACCCGTGTCAAAGGAAGACATTTAAACATTTAGATTAGTAAATAATAACTATTAGAATTTTATTAATAAAATTGAAAATAGTAAATATCATATTAAATTTATGTATGTGTCATGTAGTGATGGGGTTGGATGAAGCATGTAACGTATCGACAAGCACAACGTGCTGAAGCTAGTTTGATCAGAATTGGCAGCTACCGAGGTTTTTAATTAAACGCCCGTTTAATTTAATTAAAGACCAACCGCTTCAATGATAAATCAAATCAAAGTGAGTTAAACTCACTCAGTTACCCTTTTTATATTTTATATAAATTGGGCGTTTTTATTTTATGTGCTTTGCTTGCCAATGGTTGACTATTTTGCTAGTTATAAAATTGTTTGTTGATTTAACCGATGAAATTAAACTGTGTTTAATTTCAGTGAAATACCCCATCGTTATTTTTAACGATTGGTTCCAATAAAGGTGACTCACCTTGGTTGGTCATGTTTATTTATAAACGTGTTTAAATGGTTGAATTGTTTGAATTGTTTGTGGTTGATGTTGAATGGTTGCTATTTAGTGTTAACAGTTAAACAAAAACTGAACCATCTGATTTGAGATAACCATTCGAATACAGAGAAGAACAGGTTGGAGGGACCCAACCGGATCCCTCAAATATATTATTTATTTTCATATTACCATATATGAACTGTCCTGTTAGGGTTGATTGATTTGATGGTTGATTATTGAATGTTCAACATCTGTTAGTTTAAACCAATGGGTGATATTGGTTGGGTATTTGGCGGCGTATGGCCTATAAAATCAAGCGGGTTATAAATATCGATTCACCGTCAGGTGAATCGATAAAAATGAAGTTATAAAATTTACTTTATAACTGGAGTTGGATTTTGAATATATTATTTTGAATAAAGATTTATAAAAGAAAAATAAATAAATATTTTATTTATTAAAGACTTCGATTTGTTCTGATGTTAATCAGATTTACAAGTATGAGCATAAGAAATGAGTTGAATGGTTAAACTTTGATAATTATTTTGTAAAGAAACAATTAATGGGATTTATTTAAATTAATTATATTTTTAATTAATTTAAAGAGAGGATTAATGGGAATCGATTAACGAGATAATCGAGTTTTGAGTTAATTAAATCGACCGTTTGAATTGGAATTTGATTATCAAAATTGATGTGTTTTGATTTGATAGTTTAATAAATATTGTTTAAATCTAAACAAGGTTTTAAAAAGGGATTTACCGTTTAATTTTGTTATTAAAGAAATTAACTACTCATGTATTTAATGATTGAAATAAATTATTATTTTAATTAATAATAATTTAGACAATTACTTTTCAAAAGTAATTGAAGTAAAAATGACATCAAAGGAGATTGGAAATAAGCGAATCTGGTTAAAGAACTGGGTTATAGAGTTGTATAACCAAACCCAATGGTTAAATGGAATTTGTTGAGACTAGAATGAAATATTGATTTTGATTACAATTCGTATTTATCTGAGGATGAGAACGGTGTTGATCAAGGTTTGAGAGGTAATTAAAATACCCCAACTTGAACGACATCGGGATTATCTGAAGATAGTATTAGTTGGTAATCGTAAGAGACGTTAGTGGATATGTTTTGAAAATCTAAACAGCGATTTTAGCGCTGTCATTATAATATATGTTTTGTAAATCTAATATAGCAATTGTAGCGCTTTTGCTATAGTAAATGGGTTGTAAACCTAAACCGCGATTATAGCGCTGTTGTTTTGTAAATCTAAATAGTAATTATAACGCTATTGTTATAACATATGTGTTATAAATTTCTTTGTTAAAACTAATGGATTTCCGAATTTAAAAGATGTTTGGAAGGACGATTTAAGTGGGAAATTGAATATAGTTATTCGAGCTAGAGTTGGTCAAACATAGATATTCAAGATGAGTTGCCATTTTGTACGACTGCTAGCGTAATTCGCAGGGCTGCAGATAGCCTACGGCGGTCGGATGTTTCCTGAGGGAATCAGGCGTAACCATTGTAATCGCTGTGATCTAGAGTCAAGCGAATGGAGTTAAGACGAATGTTAATTAATCAATTAGAGTTATTCAAATATCGTGTTTTTGAATATTAAAAGAATTGGATGTTTCAATTTAACAAAAAGGAAATCAGTTTGTTAAAGGCCAAATGATGCAAAATACTGAACCAGTGAACTCATTGGAGTGTCATGATTGAAACACTGTACATTTTGATAGTTAAAACACCGACTATCAAATCTGACCAATACGATTGTTGGTACGGAAAGACCGGGATCGAATTTATTCGAAAACCATTCCGTCCAACAAGTACATGAAGATCTCAGAAGATGGTCGAGATGGTGCTGTGAAGACCGTTGATTTTCATAAACGGAAGAACCACTAATTTTCTCTGCCTGGCAAGCAGAGATAAGCTGTGATTCTGTCGTAGTTGGAATCTACGGGTTGCAAGGACTTCTCGCTATTGATCCATGGGGTGATTCCTATATGGATGCGGTAGGAGAATGCTTTCGGTTCATCCTGTTCCTGGATGACTTGTATGGACGAGTGTCTGACAGAGTATTTCCAAAGGATCACGTACGTTGATTTCTTCAAACGTACGATAGTTGATGGCAGGGAATTGCCGTTCTCTAGCTTTCAGCTAGAGTATTTTTGTGGACGTCAATTAGTGATATCTGACGGATCTGACGATGTGGCATTCAAAGTGAATGATGACCAGATGTTCAAAAGCTAATCTAGACCTCAAGCCTCATCAACCGGAAGATGACAAAAATCGGGCAGGCAGCATGGCTATGTGGGTCGCTCCCATTAGGGTGTATGATCACCTATCTAGAGGAAATCCTATTTGCTTCTTAAATCTATGTTTCGATGCTGTCCCTTGTCGGGAGACGGTTGCTGATCCCAACCGTCGGTGATATACATTCGATACACTCAAGCGAAATGAGTGGTCGGTCATGTGAGGGCCGGGTTGCAAGAAGTTCTTGTTGAACCCAGTGTATTCGTCTCTAGAGATACACTATCGGAAGGTGGACCCATACCTTGTCAAGTTGGAATCCAATCTCCAATAAGCGCCTGCGGGTTTTGATTGTATACTATATATGTGGAGCGTGAGATGCAAGCGTTCCACTAGATTGTTATTTACTTGTATTTAGACATTATTATAATATCAGACAAGATATTGGTTTCAAAACTGTTTTGGGTTATCGTAAGGTAAAAACCGTCCGTGTTTATGTGTGGATTTGGTCTTACGATTATCCTTTTCTTTTGAAAAGATTTTGAACTTTAAAATCAAGATTGGATGGTTCACCCTTATTACTGTGCGAGTTTATCTCACTCTGGTTCACCAGACTGACCCGGTATTTTGTAAATGCTCGGGTTAGGCCGGGTTGTACAGGTCCAGGTTATTGACTGCTGTGAAGAGACGAGCTGGAAGAGTCCAGACGTATGATATTATTACTATTCCGCTGTGTGTTATATGAGGACAGATTAGTATCACTGTCCAGATGTGTACTCTGATATTGTAAGTATTTCAAAAGCTTTCAATAAAGGTTATTTCTGTATTATAATTTGTTCCGCTGCGATGTGTGACTCTGTGTGGTGTTTTCTTCTTCTTCTTCTATTCTAATATTTCTATCTTATCTATTCTCACCCTCTAACTTCTTTATATTAATGATCTGGAATGTTCGATGTCTGAATGGTCAACATGGTAGTTTGATGTTGATTTTCGGAGTCGAAAATCCCGGTTCGTTACAGTGGTATCAGAGCTGAAGGTTAAGTAATTACCTTGGCTCTGTGGCGTGACTCAGTAGAGATGGGGTTAGCAATACCCTAGATTGAGTTTGAGTGTATATATATGAGCGCGTATTTGTAAATTGTTATAAAAACTGTCTTATATTGTGTTGATTGGTTTGTCGAGTAGTTTATAAATTCTGGTCGATACAGTAATGCAAACTGTGTCGATAAGTGATTCTAAACTCTTGAACAGAATAATTCGACACAGTATGTTTTTGAAAGAGGGTAAATGGAAATTTTACCCGAAATATATTTTGATATAAACAAGGTATATATATTAAAATTATGTATATATTGGTTATGTTAATTTGTTAATATAATTGAATCAGATTATAATCAAGATGGTTATAAATGACTAGTCAGGATTAGTAGAAATGTAATAAATCAGTCAGATGAATTAAATCTCAATTTAAATTAGAATTTAGATTGAAATTATGAAAACTTAGAAAAGTGTGAAAACGAATTTTGGATTAAATATATGGGAATTTTAAGATCCTGGGAGATTTTAAATTGTTTACAAGCATCGTGAATGGTATTTTGAAATAAATTTCAAAATGGAAGTGTTTAAATATGGTTTGATAAGTGATATAGTATTGAACTCACTTCGATAGCTGGGGAATAACTCTGAGGATGCTGGCCACATCATCAGTGTTCATTTTCGAGTTCTAAGTGACGGATTGCTACCAAAGGTTTTGTTTTGAATTGCTTTAAGAAAAACAAGTTGTTTGAATCCTGAAAAAGGATTATTTGATTTTTGAAAGAGCTGAACTGTTTAAAAACTCCCAGGGAAATTGTTTGAACAAAGGCAAAATTTAATAGAAATTTTTGAAAGGAAATATGAATTGAATTGAAACAAATTAACTGGAAATTGAATTGAGATATATATATCAAGTAGAATCAGATTTGGGATTTGGAGACAGGAATCTGAAATGGTGTTGGACTGGCAAGTTAAGAGTTGGAATGGATAACGGATGGAAATTGAGTTAAGAATGAGATTTGGCTTGGTTGCGTGAAGGATTTGGGCTTGAGGATAAAAGTGGAATTTCGTTTGGGAATGCAATTGTATATGCTGACAGGGTAGCAGATGGAAGGGATATAATGATATGCCCGACAAAAAGGTACACGTTTATTTTGATATGGGTTTGGTGATTTATGAGCCTATTTGGCAAGCCGCTTGGCTGTTTCATTTTCTTTTGAATTGGAGAAGGCCCAAAGAGGCGAGTTGGAGTTGTACCGATTGAGCTGTACAGAGGAGGTACTAGCGAAATTTTTCGAAAATTTAAAGTGTTAGAAAATTTTCGATATTTTTGAAAATATTTATTCACGGTATTGAATTGGTTTCAAATTTAATATAAAATTAGATTTGAAATTAATGAGTTTATAACGTTCTTTCGTACCTTAGCAATTTCGAGGACGAAATTATTTTAAGGGGGGAAGAATGTAACGACCCGTGTTTTTGACCGTTAAATATTTAATTTAATTATTTTAAATATCATATTGGGAATATAATGAAATTTAATATTTAATTCGTTATTAAAACGAAGTTGAACGTTATAATTTATATATATAATATAAATCGAGCTTGAAAATGGCGTGCAGTTCGTGAAATGAAGTTTTGAACTTCAACTGAGAATACAGAGTTCGATATAAGACGGATTTCTGTGAAACAAGACACGTTGGGACCGTATTGACAATAGTTTTCATATGAAAGAGAAAATCCAGATTTCGTGTTATAATTTGATAGTTATGGCCAAATCAAATTTTGAAATAGTCGCTATGGAAAATCGTTATTAAATTATAGGCCTTTAAAATGGCCATTTTGCAAACGGACTCAGATTTCGACGAAATCAGTTTCATTAGAACCGTATCGCTAAATTATTGTACGGTGGTGAATTGCGTGGAAAACCGATATCGTATGTGACCATGGTAGCCGTAAACGCCCGTTCAATTTCTATAGCGCGTATTTAAATGAATAAAGGGATATTTGAGTGTAACTTGAGAAGACGATCGAATTAGGCCACGAAACCAATTCCGTTGAGTTCGTAGCGTCGATTTTAGTCAGGGTAGGTATATAGTTTATTATTTTTAGAGACCGGGAAATTTGGCGTTAAAAAGGGTAGGGCGGTTCAGGGTAAAAATGGCCTACCGGGGCAACAGTTTCAGAATGCGACAAAATTAGTGCCGTTGGGTTCGTATCGAAAAGTTATTGTCGATGTTCGCAGTTTCAAGTTGATTCGATTTATCTGGTGACCGTGGAAAAATTAAACGTGTGTTCATTTCTGGTTTCATAAAGGAAATTTTTCCATACGACCTCGGATTTCGATGAAACTTGTCCCATTGGGTCCGGAATATCTTTTTACATCAAGAATAGTCTTTTTATCAGTAGACAGAGATCGTATGTAGTGGGTTTTAGCACGTTTTCCCCATAACAAAGTTTGTACGTTAAAATATGAATAAAACTATCCATTCTTTGTTGCCATAGCTTGTTTCTCTTCTGTACTTGCTGGCCAAACTATCCATCAGTGTTGTCCAAGGAAACGTGCCACCCAAACATTTCTTTTCTCTGTCTACCATTACACAGACACCGTGCCGACCAAGTAATCTTCGAGACCCACCCTACCTATGTTATTTGCAATCCTATACCCCTACGCCGTGGCCACCACGTCTTTGCCTCTATAAATACATCTACTTTTCGTTCATCCCTTACTACTTCCAGCAATGAAAATGCTCCATTCCTCCAACAAATAAAATCCAAAACCAAACCCACTAAGAACAGGTAGGAGGCGTCTTCGAAGAAGCCGGGGTTTTGGACGAGTGTAGGGGCCAGCGCGACCTTCGAAGTGACGCCATCTGATCACAATCGGGCAGAAGAATGGGTAAGCGATGGTGCGGTTTTTCAAACGTGAGTGGTTGCGCGGGTCTCTGGGAACAAGGATGAAGTGAGGCTTTGTTTTTTTTTTGGACGTAAGCAAACTGAAAGGGGGTCAGTACTGTTTGGGTGCTAAATGATGTTGGAGCATGGTAATAAAGAGGAGGAAGGCCCTGCGTGGGAGCTGCTGGAAGATGGTGGCGACGGAGTGAGGATGCTGCGGTAGTGTCTTGGCAGTGCGGTAACGTGAAAGAGCAAGAAGAAGCTCGCGTGTAGGCAGAGGCAGGAAGAAGAACAGTTATGTATAATGCGCTGGGTAATAAACTTGTTTACCGTGCTTTTTAATATGTGAATCCTAAACTAAACGTGCTTAATCATTTGTTTAGAATAATTAAACATGGCCGATTGTTTTAGAACATAAACTAATATTTTAGTTTATATATACTTCGCATGCCATAGTGTATTCGTACCCACTCTTAAATTATAATGTCCTTAAACATGGTTTGTTTAACCCAAGTGGTCACTTAGACTGTTATATATCCTTAAAGTGAACAATGCCAATTTATACAAATGAATAGTTATGGTGACCTAGAAGAACTTGAATATACCTAATGTACTTCACCCGTGTCAAAGGAAGACATTTAAACATTTAGATTAGTAAATAATAACTATTAGAATTTTATTAATAAAATTGAAAATAGTAAATATCATATTAAATTTATGTATGTGTCATGTAGTGATGGGGTTGGATGAAGCATGTAACGTATCGACAAGCACAACGTGCTGAAGCTAGTTTGATCAGAATTGGCAGCTACCGAGGTTTTTAATTAAACGCCCGTTTAATTTAATTAAAGACCAACCGCTTCAATGATAAATCAAATCAAAGTGAGTTAAACTCACTCAGTTACCCTTTTTATATTTTATATAAATTGGGCGTTTTTATTTTATGTGCTTTGCTTGCCAATGGTTGACTATTTTGCTAGTTATAAAATTGTTTGTTGATTTAACCGATGAAATTAAACTGTGTTTAATTTCAGTGAAATACCCCATCGTTATTTTTAACGATTGGTTCCAATAAAGGTGACTCACCTTGGTTGGTCATGTTTATTTATAAACGTGTTTAAATGGTTGAATTGTTTGAATTGTTTGTGGTTGATGTTGAATGGTTGCTATTTAGTGTTAACAGTTAAACAAAAACTGAACCATCTGATTTGAGATAACCATTTGAATACAGAGAAGAACAGGTTGGAGGGACCCAACCGGATCCCTCAAATATATTATTTATTTTCATATTACCATATATGAACTGTCCTGTTAGGGTTGATTGATTTGATGGTTGATTATTGAATGTTCAACATCTGTTAGTTTAAACCAATGGGTGATATTGGTTGGGTATTTGGCGGCGTATGGCCTATAAAATCAAGCGGGTTATAAATATCGATTCACCGTCAGGTGAATCGATAAAAATGAAGTTATAAAATTTACTTTATAACTGGAGTTGGATTTTGAATATATTATTTTGAATAAAGATTTATAAAAGAAAAATAAATAAATATTTTATTTATTAAAGACTTCGATTTGTTCTGATGTTAATCAGATTTACAAGTATGAGCATAAGAAATGAGTTGAATGGTTAAACTTTGATAATTGTTTTGTAAAGAAACAATTAATGGGATTTATTTAAATTAATTATATTTTTAATTAATTTAAAGAGAGGATTAATGGGAATCGATTAACGAGATAATCGAGTTTTGAGTTAATTAAATCGACCGTTTGAATTGGAATTTGATTATCAAAATTGATGTGTTTTGATTTGATAGTTTAATAAATATTGTTTAAATCTAAACAAGGTTTTAAAAAGGGATTTACCGTTTAATTTTGTTATTAAAGAAATTAACTACTCATGTATTTAATGATTGAAATAAATTATTATTTTAATTAATAATAATTTAGACAATTACTTTTCAAAAGTAATTGAAGTAAAAATGACATCAAAGGAGATTGGAAATAAGCGAATCTGGTTAAAGAACTGGGTTATAGAGTTGTATAACCAAACCCAATGGTTAAATGGAATTTGTTGAGACTAGAATGAAATATTGATTTTGATTACAATTCGTATTTATCTGAGGATGAGAACGGTGTTGATCAAGGTTTGAGAGGTAATTAAAATACCCCAACTTGAACGACATCGGGATTATCTGAAGATAGTATTAGTTGGTAATCGTAAGAGACGTTAGTGGATATGTTTTGAAAATCTAAACAGCGATTTTAGCGCTGTCATTATAATATATGTTTTGTAAATCTAATATAGCAATTGTAGCGCTTTTGCTATAGTAAATGGGTTGTAAACCTAAACCGCGATTATAGCGCTGTTGTTTTGTAAATCTAAATAGTAATTATAACGCTATTGTTATAACATATGTGTTATAAATTTCTTTGTTAAAACTAATGGATTTCCGAATTTAAAAGATGTTTGGAAGGACGATTTAAGTGGGAAATTGAATATAGTTATTCGAGCTAGAGTTGGTCAAACATAGATATTCAAGATGAGTTGCCATTTTGTACGACTGCTAGCGTAATTCGCAGGGCTGCAGATAGCCTACGGCGGTCGGATGTTTCCTGAGGGAATCAGGCGTAACCATTGTAATCGCTGTGATCTAGAGTCAAGCGAATGGAGTTAAGACGAATGTTAATTAATCAATTAGAGTTATTCAAATATCGTGTTTTTGAATATTAAAAGAATTGGATGTTTCAATTTAACAAAAAGGAAATCAGTTTGTTAAAGGCCAAATGATGCAAAATACTGAACCAGTGAACTCATTGGAGTGTCATGATTGAAACACTGTACATTTTGATAGTTAAAACACCGACTATCAAATCTGACCAATACGATTGTTGGTACGGAAAGACCGGGATCGAATTTATTCGAAAACCATTCCGTCCAACAAGTACATGAAGATCTCAGAAGATGGTCGAGATGGTGCTGTGAAGACCGTTGATTTTCATAAACGGAAGAACCACTAATTTTCTCTGCCTGGCAAGCAGAGATAAGCTGTGATTCTGTCGTAGTTGGAATCTACGGGTTGCAAGGACTTCTCGCTATTGATCCATGGGGTGATTCCTATATGGATGCGGTAGGAGAATGCTTTCGGTTCATCCTGTTCCTGGATGACTTGTATGGACGAGTGTCTGACAGAGTATTTCCAAAGGATCACGTACGTTGATTTCTTCAAACGTACGATAGTTGATGGCAGGGAATTGCCGTTCTCTAGCTTTCAGCTAGAGTATTTTTGTGGACGTCAATTAGTGATATCTGACGGATCTGACGATGTGGCATTCAAAGTGAATGATGACCAGATGTTCAAAAGCTAATCTAGACCTCAAGCCTCATCAACCGGAAGATGACAAAAATCGGGCAGGCAGCATGGCTATGTGGGTCGCTCCCATTAGGGTGTATGATCACCTATCTAGAGGAAATCCTATTTGCTTCTTAAATCTATGTTTCGATGCTGTCCCTTGTCGGGAGACGGTTGCTGATCCCAACCGTCGGTGATATACATTCGATACACTCAAGCGAAATGAGTGGTCGGTCATGTGAGGGCCGGGTTGCAAGAAGTTCTTGTTGAACCCAGTGTATTCGTCTCTAGAGATACACTATCGGAAGGTGGACCCATACCTTGTCAAGTTGGAATCCAATCTCCAATAAGCGCCTGCGGGTTTTGATTGTATACTATATATGTGGAGCGTGAGATGCAAGCGTTCCACTAGATTGTTATTTACTTGTATTTAGACATTATTATAATATCAGACAAGATATTGGTTTCAAAACTGTTTTGGGTTATCGTAAGGTAAAAACCGTCCGTGTTTATGTGTGGATTTGGTCTTACGATTATCCTTTTCTTTTGAAAAGATTTTGAACTTTAAAATCAAGATTGGATGGTTCACCCTTATTACTGTGCGAGTTTATCTCACTCTGGTTCGCCAGACTGACCCGGTATTTTGTAAATGCTCGGGTTAGGCCGGGTTGTACAGGTCCAGGTTATTGACTGCTGTGAAGAGACGAGCTGGAAGAGTCCAGACGTATGATATTATTACTATTCCGCTGTGTGTTATAGGAGGACAGATTAGTATCACTGTCCAGATGTGTACTCTGATATTGTAAGTATTTCAAAAGCTTTCAATAAAGGTTATTTCTGTATTATAATTTGTTCCGCTGCGATGTGAGACTATGTGTGGTGTTTTCTTCTTCTTCTTCTATTCTAATATTTCTATCTTATCTATTCTCACCCTCTAACTTCTTTCTATTAATGATCTGGAATGTTCGATGTCTGAATGGTCAACATGGTAGTTTGATGTTGATTTTCGGAGTCGAAAATCCCGGTTCGTTACACTATTTTTTTAAGGTCAATTTTTAATCTCACTTCGCTCTTCAAGAAGTGACACTTTGAAAACTTATCCTTCAGCTGATGCTTTCGCAAGTTTCCAAAACAACTCGCAAGTGCGTCTTATGCTCTTCCTCATTCTGGGAGTAAACCAGAATATCGTCCACGAACACAAGCACGAACTTGTTCAACTGGTCTCTGAAAACCCTATTCATAAGATCCACAAAATATGCTGGTGCGTTAGTCAACCCAAATGGCATCACCAACCATTTAAAGAAATCAGATGATGTCCTAAAAACAGTCTTTGGTACACTATCCTTCGCCATTCTCAATTGGTGAAATCCCATTGCCAAATCCATCTGAGAAAACACCTTGGCCTCGTGAAGCTGATCGAACAAGTCATCTATCCTCAGTAATGGATACTTGTTCTTCTTGGCCACCTTGTTCAGCTCACGATAGACCACACACAATCTCAAAGAGCCATCAGCCTTGGTTGAAAACACAACTAGTGCACCCCATTCAGATACAATTCTCTGAATGAATTCTTTTCCCAAAAGGTCACGTACCTACACCTCTAACTCTCGCTGTTCCTTGGGCGCCATCCGCCTAAGAGGCATAACGATATGTCTAGCACCCTCGACCAAATTGATTCAAAACTCAATCTCGCGATGCGGCGGCAAACCTTTGACTTCCTCAAAGAAATCCTTAAACTCAATAGCGATAGCACAAATGACAAGTCTTCATGTGGAATCACAAGTGAATATAAAAATCTCACGAAGACACCATCTTCGAGCTTACATCGAATTCAAACCCTTCGCCCTTCCACATCCCCAACTCTTACCTCAGGCTTCTCGCAATTCACTCTTGCTACATACTTCTTAAGCCGATCTATACCCAAGATGATTCCAAACCCAACGAAGTTCAAAACAAAATAATCACACATAAAGGAGCAACCATAACTCGATAACACAAGACCACGACAAAGCATACAAAGGCTGGACGAACCCCCAACTGGATTAGTCACAACCAAAGGTCTATCACAAATCTCGAGTTCCAAACCCAAGCGACACACAAGCTCATCATAAATGAATGATTGCGATGCTCCAGTATCAAAAAACACTCGAACTGAAACATCACAAACGGAAAGGGTACCTTGAACAATGACACCCTTTCTCCTCTACAGTAGGATCTCTTGAAGAAGAGGGAACAACCTCCAAAGCATACACCTTCACTATATGCTTCCCTTTTGCTAGCTCCGGACAATCCTTCTTATCATGCCCAGGTTTTCCATACTTGAAGCACTTCTTCTCAGCTTTTGGATTCTTACATTCATTAGCAAAATGACCCTTCTGTTGGCAATTGTAGCAAATCACCTCACTCTTAGGTTTCTTTTTGCCACATTTCCTTTCTGTTATTCTGCTTCCTCATCTTGTTAATATTACCATCTTGTTGTGGTTTCGTAGCTTCCTTGGCTGCAACATAGACAACTTCTTCTTCTTCTTTAGGAAGCAAACTTTCATATCTCATAGCTTTTTCCATTATCCTCTCATATGGATCGTCAAGATGATCCACCAATGGCTTTCCAATATAAGTATCCAAACTCATCACAAACTTCTCGTTCTTCTGATAAGGAGAGTCAATATATGAATGATCATATTTGGACAATGCCTCGAAGTCAAAAACAAAATCAAGCACTGGTCGACCATTTTGTTTTAGCTCCACAAACTTCTTGAATAGAACTGACTTCTGAGAAGTAGAGACAAACTTCGTCTTAAATTGAACTTGGAATTGCTCCCATGAAATCTCATCCTCCGGAGCCTCAAGCGTAACAGAGTTCCATCAATCCGTGGCTATGCCCTACAATTGTCTCGATGCAAGCTTCCTCTTTATTGCATCATCTATACCCAAGTCTCCAAAAAATAGAATACAAGTATCTAGCCATATTTGAACCTCTTCAGTCGGTTCTGCCCCTTTGCACTGTTTTCCTCATAGAGGTGTAAAGTCTTTACACAGCTTCGCGAAATCGACAAACCTGGGCATTTGCACCTGAACCCCTACATCTACTGCGATTGCCTCTGGAGCGGGGGCCCTCCTCATGATTGCTTCCATCATGGCCTCGAACGTAGCTGGGTAGTCTGGTATACCGCCATTTCCCCCTCTAGGCACAGTCCCCTCCCTAGCAGTATGTCTCGAAGTTCGATGACTCATTCTATGTACGAGAAAACTACAATGGAGTTCTAATGCTATTATACTATACACTAATATATATTATACATTCATCAAAAATCTACAAATACATCTCTCATACGTAATTACGTCTTCGAACTTTGGTTAAATCGATAACCAGAGCTCTGATACCAAATGTGACGACCGCCCATAATTCCTTCACTTAACAAGGGAAATAATGCGTTGAAAGACGTGTCATGCAGCTATGGACGATCATCAGAGTAAGAACAATATAGGCAGAACCTATCGAATAACTCACAGTGCAAGGATAAAATATAATAGAACATATACAACGGTAATAATAGTGAATCATATTTGAGTAGGAACTTTAACTTTCATAACAACTAGAAAGAATATCCATATATCTTTGGATTACAACATAAGTGTCTTACAAACCGCCTCACTACTTAATCTCTCAGAGAATCATACAACATAAGCAACAACGGAAACAACAATTACTAAATATAAAAAATAACATGCCATCCTCTTGCTCGTCATCGTTCAGCATCCTCGCCTCACTAAGCTCTGCTACCTGTAACCTGCTACTCAGTCTGTCCATCCATATCATCATGGATGAACAGCCCAAGGTAATAAGAGGAAACATAAAACCTTGAGTCAAACAACAGTCTTAGTGAGCGATAAAACAACTATCTAACATCATCAATAAAGGATATGAGAATAGGTAGATTAACAAACCAATCTTCCAAAACACCAGAGAAGAACCCAAACCCATCTTCCCCACGTCTGACAGTGATAGCCTTTATAATCAAGCATTTACAAACAACAACACATACATAGCAGTCAGAAGTATACAGACAATAGTAATCATAGCAACAAGTTATATCTCACGTAAACCATCCTAATCGAGATTAACATCCTTCAAGAACAAGCTCCGAAGGCCTAAACCAACATCAAACAAACACCCAGGAAACATCTCCTTCGACGTTAGACAATTTATGTGAGACGGTACAAGCAAAACAACCAACACTCATGACTTTGGCTATCAGTGCCTATCCTGTTTCGAAACCATCGTTAATCGTATGATGGCCAACCTTGCCATACGTCAAGGGATAATTATAACCCGATTCTAGCAAAAACTCCATACGCCTTTCAACGAAACGTATGTAGGCCTTTCAACGATACCCAGGGTACTTGACCAACAACATTCCGGTCTTTTAGATATCTCTATTATACCCTTGCTTTGAGCCCGTTAGAACCTACGACAACAATAATCTCTCAACCTTCCATATCTCTAGACATCCAACCTGATGACTATTTATAGCTCAAGCAACCATTATCCATTAACTCATCACTTTGAGTTGTCTTCGCATTCGTTGCATTTCGACGATCAACGAACACATCACAACTATTTGAACATTCCTACTTGAATCCACTTCGAAGCCACAACCATAACCGACCCAAAAACATACGCTATTTGGTCGATGTTCCCATTCATAGTATTTCCAGACTTCCCGCTATGAAAAACAAACCATAACGTTTAATCCTCCATTCAGCATTTACAAATGTTGTCTTTTCCCATTAGGCCATTCAACAACCCGACCCATTGAGCCCCTTAACGACCCGACCTGGCAGTCACGCCCTAACTTCACCAACCTAGGCCGACCCAACTCCCTTGACCGACCCAAGTGTCTACAACCTAACACTAGCCGACCCAACCTTTGTATATCCAGTGACCTGACTAGGTCGTTCCATACCTACCCCAAGCCATCCACGACCTAACCCCCTTCAACACAAACTGACTCGCTTTCCTTCGAGCTGCACGACCTGATTCTTCACAACTTCTCACGACTTGACTTGGCCATGTCCAGAACGACCTGACCCAACTTCGATTCTTTGCAACGTCCTAACTCCAGAAGCTCCCTCCAACGTCCTACGACCTAAGGATCCCACAACCCAAACACCAATGACCCGACCTTTCTGTCTTGGAGCACAAACCACGACCCAACACTGCCACGTCCACGCTGACCTAGCCTCCAACGACCCGAGTTCCAATCTGACTAAAATAGCTCCAATCTTGACCAAATCATCACCAAACGACAACGTCGATGTAAATAACTCATCCAAATCATCCAATTCAACCATAAACACTTTCTGAAATCAACAACTTCAAAATGACAATTATTCATCAATATTCATATAAAATTCACCGAATCATGTTAAATCAGTGAATAAACGAAAATATGGATCTAACTTGCAAAAACATATGAATTAACATAAGAATTACCAATCTTAAGTTGCTAAATTAGATCATATGGTGATTCAAATGGAAATATACTTACCATGGTGTAGATCTAGGTGAAAACAACTTAAATTGATGAAAATAAGATCTAAGAACCCATGTACTTAATTGAATCCACGTGAAATATGTATATCATTCACCAAATCTTCAAACAAGCTTAAAACCGAACAACGAAGAATATACTTCAAACCTCTTGATTTGATGCGATCTCTCTTCACTTGACGTAGATCAAGCTTCAAACGATGTAGATCTTCGATTCTCTTATGTAGATCTTGAATTTTAATGGTGGAAAGATGTATTTGATTGAGCAAGGAGGATCATGAGCTCAAGCAAATGCGATAATGAAGAAAGCAAACTATTCTCCATGCCTCTAACCCCTTATTTATAGCCTCAAATCAGTATAACAACCCGGATATTCAAAACCAGTTTAAAATTTATTTTTAGTTGATTTTCATGGAAATTAAATATTTTTAGAATAAACGACTTTGAATTTATTTAAAACGAAGTTCGAGCGTACATATTTATTTTAATTATAAAACGAGATTACAATAGCGTGGTAGTTTGAAAATTTATTTTTAAACTTCAAATGAATGTACAAAATTCAATATAAGTCATAATTTGACGAAACCAAAAACGTTAGAATCTATTTAACTATATCTTTCTAACGAATGTAAGAAATTGAGATTTCATTTTATAAATTGTAAGTTATGTCCAGTTTAAAATTTAGAATAATCGCTATGGAATTATATATATTTTAATATATATATATATATACATGTATATATGTATATATAGCTCTTAAAAATAGCCATTTTGCAAACGGCCTCTGTTTCCAATGAAACTAATTTTGTAGGATACGGAAAGTCAAATTGTTGTCAGGTTTAAAATTTCAAGTCATGTGGAATTAATATGTGAGCGTGGTAAATTTAAACCCGTTTTGTAAATTCAGTTGAATTTTAAAAGCTAATAAAAAGGACAATTTTCAAAAGGTCTCAAAATTGGATGAAATTGATTTTGTTAGGACCGTATCATCAAAACATAGTTAGATTTCAAATTTCATCATTTTTGGAGTCAGTATGTGGCCCCGGTAAATTAAAATGTACATTAGAATTCAATATTAAACATTATATTGAATTATATTTTAATTTTGACAAAAACTGATTAAAATAGCTGAACCAGCATACAAAACATATCCCATTGTGTCCGGAATGGGGGTATTTGGTTATGGACGCCAGTCGTTGGGGTTCGTTTGAAGTTCGGAGCAAAAATTTCAATGATAAGTAAAAAAACGGATTAAAATATTATAAAATAAACGGGTATAAATACACCATTTCTCCACTAAACCCTACTTCCTAATTCAGTAGTGCCGCCACCATTTCACACGAACGACCATGGATTTCAAATGCATTCCTCCAAAATTTTCTCAATTGGTAAATCGAATCGAGATATTTCGATCTAAAATAATGTTCTACTCAACAACCTCTCCAATCTAAACGGATAAGATCTGAAATTTCGAAGTAATCTAGTTATGATTTTAGCACCAATGAGCTGCGTTTGTGAGCCATTTTTAAGGGTTGAGATCCACAGGATTTCATGCCGTTCAAGGCGGTAGAGGAGGGGTCTGGGTGCTTCAGAGGGTGGCGATGGATCGTGGTGGATATTTTTGCACGACAGATGGGTGACTGACAGCATGTAATTTGAATGATGAAGAACGGGTAACGACCGTTGAGAATTAACCATGTAATTAAGTTTTTTAATTAAGTGGTTTTGTTTTTTTAATTATAATTAAATTGTATTAACTTAAAAATCTGATAACTTTTTACTACGTTATCAGAACTAGACGAAATTGAGTCCGTTCGAATCGTTGAGTCGAACTCTACAACATGGTACTGACCAAAGAGAAACGGAGTAAGTTGAATTTTTGAGCTAAATTAAATGTCCGTTTAATTTAGTTTAAAAATAAATCCTCAATTAAAGACCAACGGAGTGGAAATCAAAGTGAGAACTCTCTCACTTAAATTATTTTTACAGTTATTATATCTGTGACTGAATATGTATTTATTGCCTGTGATTGCAATATTTGTTTGGTGATTGATGGTTGGTTACATTTTTAATGTCATTATTATTAAACTATAGATATGTTTACACGGATTGTGATGTAAACCCCACACGGATATTGGGATGATAATTTTGCAAATCACCCAAGTATACAAATAATAATATTTGTTTGAAAACCCCACACGGGTCTGGGGATGATAATTAATTCACATCTCCCTTGGAATTAATTGTATGTCAACCGATTGATTGACAGACTGTTATAAGCGTTATTTAATTATTTAATGCTTATACAGTTGTAAATAGCACTCTGGATGCAAATTGAATATGTAATAGTTGTTTATCACTATTTTTGAATACATGCGATGTATGGAATCCATATAAATAAAATTATATAGTAATTGATTGAGTCTAATTCCAATTCAGAAATAACAAATATTTTAAAATAATATTCAGTGAAGAATCAAATATGATTTTGATGTCCGATTTTGGATGGACACGAAAATATTAAAATAGCTGAAATGAATATGAAGTCGAGTTAAGTAGATATACGCCATTTTAACTTGAACAGAATTTTTCAGTCGATTTTACTCATTTTATAATGAATATAAAAAAAAATTGATTTCAAAATTTGATAATTTGAAAATATTATCATTTTAATATTATAATGGTATGGAATATTCATTTTTGATTTAAAATTGAAATGGAAGTTGGAATCGTTTTTAAAATGAATTTATAAATGATTTATAAAATACGTTTTAAATGGAAATCAACAATATATATATATATATATATATATATATATTATAATGGCATGATTAGAATGTGTCGTGTAACGACCGTTCGCGAATTTCGACCATTGACTTTGAATTGACGTAACAGAAGAACCGACCGTCGGATTCTCCTGAAACTGGAGTCGTTGGGTTTGTATCCAAAAGAGCTTTCAAATGATAATAAGAGATTTAAAATCTAACTGTTAGATTTTGAAAAATGTTTAATTCAAATTTGAATGAAAACAACGCCACACAGCTAAGTGACCTGAAACGTCATCTAACCGAAAGAGGCTATTTTTAAAGGAATAATAGGAAAAGTTATGTAAAATCATAATAAATGATTTGAAATGATTTTGGATGAAATATTCCAAGTTTGTAAAGATAAAATATATTTTTATCTGAATAAGTTGTTTATCAATTGAGTAAAGAACTGAAAAAATCATATGGTTTTAATATAACCACAATTTTCTAGCATATGTATTGGAAAGGATTTGAATGGAAATAATCTTAGGAATATTTCGATATTAGATTCTGTGATTATACAGATATTGTTGAGGAATTTGGAAGATATAGATATCATTATTCCAAATATGATATTTGTTAGTTTTAGAATTTGATATTGAATATAAGCCGATATGACTTCTATTCAGAGCCTTGTATTTAATATCAAACTGGATTTTGGATTTGTCGTGAATGGTGTCTTAAATAACACTGTTCTTAAACCTAATTGAGAAAGGAATAATCCTTTCATTAAGATTTAATGATGTTTTCCAATTAATAAATATAATTGGAATTAAATAGAAGTTGATTTTGGGTTCATTATGAACCGTGTTTTAAATAACATTAGTTCTTAAACCCAATTAACAGTGAAGACATGATTTGGAATTTATAAATCTTTTAACTAAGATTTAAGTGAATTTTCCAAAGTAAAGATTTTTTCCAATTTAATATATTAAATTGGAATATAGTGGAATTCGATTTAGTGATAATCGAGAGGAGCTTCCATGAAGGAAGACCGTTACTATTTATGGAATTTAAAAGGCTTTATCATTATTCTATGTATAGTATTAGTCCGATACGGAAATTTATGTCAATTATACATTGATCATATTTCCGTGAAGATTCCATTTTGATGGAAGAGGATTTCAGGTTTATCATGAACTTTGTTTTAAATGTCATTGGTTCTTTAACCCAGTTAAAGAAAGGATTAATTTCCAAAAAGATTGAATAATAATTAAGTAATGATTTTTGAGATTAAAACTGTAACAACCCGGAATTTTGGACCAATTTTAAAATCTTATTTTTATGAAGTTTGTTAAGAAATTGAGGTAGAAAATAAAAATTCTATTTTTAAATAATTTATGTTGAAATTATATGTTGACAACAAACATATAAAATTTGGGTTGTGTATTTTCACTAAAAACAAGTATGAACTTAGCGTCGTTGTGTTATACTAGAAATAATTATATTTTTAGCATCATATTAATATATGTGAATAAGGATATTTTTTTAGCGTCATGTTAATATAAACATCATTTGTTTAGAAACATTGTATTAATATAGAATCATCACTCTTATTAGGAATGTTTAGTTAAAATAAATATGTCATTTTAGTTAGTAATGTAAGTTATATAAAAATGTCATGTTAATAAAAATGTCATTATGTTAAGAATGTTATGATGGAGAAATATACAAATGATAAGATTTCATTTTTATTGTACATATAGAAATGGTCATTAGTTGGAATATTAAGAGTAAGAAAAAAAATATTTTTAATATCATGTTTTTAAATATTAAAAATAAAGCATATTTTTAGTATCATGTATAAATAGTAAGAATAAACGCATTTTTAGTGTCACGTTGAATCATGTAATGAAAGAAGAGATTACATTTTAATGTAATAAAAGAAATGAAGGAAAACACGTTCTTGTTAATTTAAATAATAATAATAATAATAATAATAATAATAATAAAACATACAAGGTTGAATAAGATAAAACATACAAAAGTTTTTCTTTTCTTTTTAAGATGAGTTGGAGCTATTAAATAAGGGGTTCTTTTTGCAAATTCCTTCGCACGCGTTCACACTAAGCTACTTTGTTTAGGTGTTATTTTTGAAATGGAGTTTTGTCCCACATCGTAAACTAATCCCCTTGGCCTTGGCTAATGCAGCTATATAAGCATGGTACCTCCTTCATGTGTTGTATACTAAGTTTTATTAGAATAAAACCTTTCTTCCTTCCTCTTCTTTTACTTTCTTCTTTCTTCTCTTTTCTCTTTCTCTTCAAAAGAAAGAGAAGAGGATTTCCAAAATAAAATTTTGCTTGTTCTTGTCTCTACCCTTATCCGCGCAAGGTGAGATTTCTGAATTTAATTATTTTTATTTACTGTTAAATAATTGTCTGTGAGAAATCCTATTTATTTTATTTAAATTATTATACTTTAATTATTGATGTTTGCATTTATAATCATATATGCATGTGTTATTCTGCGCTGTGATAATTTAGATGTTATTTATGTATTATTGTTGTTATGGAAAATATATTCGCTTGGTTTGATGCGATAAATCTCATAATAAATTGAGATTCTAAATTTGTGAATACGCGATGAAAATTATAATTATTATATTCTAGATCTGTGGGATAGGATCTGTGAACACGCGAATACTGTTCATTTTCTTTGTATGACGCGTTGTTTATTTTCATATGTTATTTTCTTTTATTTTCAAGCTGTGGGATGTCAAAATTCCATCTTGATGTTATTTTCTTTTATTTTCAAGCTGTGGGATGTCAAAAATTCCATCTTGATGTTATTTTCTTTTATTTTCAAGCTGTGGGATGTCAAAAATTCCGTCTTGAATTTATTTTCCTTTATTTTCAAACGTGGGATAAAACTCTCATCTTTGCGGCTCGTGTTACTAGCGTGGGATGTAAAAATCTCATGTTGCTTACAGTTATAAAAGTTGAGATGTAAAAGTTCCATTTTTGAATTCATTTTATTTTGTTCCAAGAGTGGGATGTAAAAGTTCCATCGTGGGATTCATTTTATTTTGTTCCAAGAGTGGGATGTAAAAGTTCCATCGTGGGATTCATTTTTATTCAGTTTCAAGTGTGGGATGTGAAAATCTCATCTTGAGGTTTATTTTATTTCATTTCATTTATATTCAGAATTGTTAATACGATAAAAATCTAATCTTTGCGGAGATATATATACATATATGTATATATATATATATATATATATATATATATATATATATACACACACACACGAATGGTTCCTTTGGATTTGTGTGTTTGAAATTTGAAATTGTATATGTTGGGAATATTTATATATATACACGAATGGTTCCTTAGGATGTGTGCGTTTTAAAATTTGCATTCGTATATGTTGGATATAGTTACACCAAATTTATCACAATTGGTTATTGAAGTTGTTGTGGAAAATTGTAACATCATTTTGTTCATATTAAGAAGAACCACTTTTTAATACCGTTTGTTCATATTAAAAAGATCAACTTTTTAATATCGTTTTGCTCAAATTTAAAAGAACATATTTTTGCTCAAATTAAAAGAACATATTTTTGTTCGAATTAAAAGAACATATTTCTGTTCGCATTTAAAGAACGTATTTTGACGTTATTAAAAAGGACATATTTTTAGTGCGATAAAAAAAATTATATTTTAGCGTAATAAGAAGAGTATATTTTTAGCGTCATTATAAGAACATATTTTAGCGTTAAATTGTTTACGTTAAAAGTTTATATTTTTAATGTGAATTGTTTACATAAAAAAGAATGAAATTAAAAGAGTATATTTTTAATGTAGCATAAGAATAAGAGAAAAGCTTACATTTTTAATGTAATGCAAGAAATAATTATTAGTTTGTTAAAAAGATGATTTTTAACATATGTTTACAACATATAAAATTGACATGTTATGATTGATTGATTTAATGGATTGTGCTCGACCAGTTTATGAGCAAATTATGTTTTTTTTTTTTTTTTTTTTTTTTTTTTTTTTTTTTTTATAGTGCAAGTATTGCATAAGAAAATAAAACTATTCTTTTATACTTGCATTTATAATGCAAGTATTGCATAAGAAAATAAAACCATTCTTTTTACTCGCATTTATAGTGCAAGTATTGCATAAGAAAATAAAACCATTCTTTTTACTCGCAATGCAAGTATTGTATAAGAAAAGAAATCGTCTTTTATACTTGCATTTATAATGCAAGTATTGCATAAGAAAATAAAACCATTCTTTTTACTCGCATTTATAATGCAAGTATTGCATAAGAAAATAAAACCATTCTTTTTACTCGCATTTATAGTGCAAGTATTGCATAAGGAAATAAAACCATTCTTTTTACTCGCATTTATAATGCAAGTATTGCGTAGGGAAAATAAAGTCGTTCTTTTTATTTGTGTTTCAACACAAATATATGCATAGAAATAAAAACATTCTTTTTATTTGCATTCATTATGCAAACATTTGCATAGAAATAAAAACATTTCTTTTTATTTGCATTCATTATGCAAACATTTGCATAGAAATAAAAACATTCTTTTTATTTGCATTCATTACCACAAACATTTGCATAGAAAATAAAGCACTCTTTTTAGTTGTGTTCTTAACACAAAAAAATTACATAGGAATAAATCATCTCTATATTTTTGTTCTTAACACAAATACATATAGGGAAATGAATGCCTTTTTAACTTTGTCTTTTGACACAAATATTAACATAGGATTTAGGTTCATCTTTATATTTGTATTTCCAATACAAATATGACATAGAAATAGAATTCATCCTTTTATTTGTATTCTCCAATATAAATAGGTCAGAGAAATAAAAGTGCATCTTCTATTTGTGCACTCTATTGCAAATGAAACTTAGAAATAAAAGCTACGTGTTTTTATTTACATCCCTCGATATAAATGAACATGAAAGAAAAGTACATTTTTTTTTAATTTGCGTTCCACAACACAAATAAGATTTGGAAGTATAAAATTAAGAGTTATATTTCTATGATTGGTAAAACACATTTTGTTAAACATTAAACATGAATGTGTGTGTTAGGTCGACAGTTCATTCTTTACGGGACATGTTACCCATGTTAATATTATCGCCAAATGATTTATATTCATAAATATAAATAAGAATAGCGACAAATCATTATTCAATACTATTAATGATATGAAATGGTTTAAAACTTTATATATATACGATAATCATTTGAAAAGACCGAGTCCATCTCATTTCAAATGATTATACGGCGATATCCAAATTGAAGAGTTAAAGACGACGATCGAAGACCGACGATCTTCAAGGCGAATGGTTGTATTGCTATTATTGGCCTTGATGGGAGTAGCTACCTTGATGGGTTGATGGTAGTGATCATCCGGACGTTCTTGTTGATTGTACGGGTTTGGCTTTCGCTCAGACCCAGAGCATAAGCTCGTAAATTGATGCGTGTCTCACATTGAATTTCGTTCCATGTGAATTACATCGATTTCTGTTAATTTATGTCTGTTTGGTGGTGGAGGATTTATTCTCTACTTAACACCCTGGTATATATTAATAGTGATTGATCGCATGGCGTGAATTGTCAATGTGGCACGCCAAGATGCAATTGATCAAGGCTTTTGTTGAAAAGCAGGGCCTTGTGGTTGATGATCAAAGCATAGCCTATTACGGCATAGCTTTGTGTATATCGTGACTTCGCGAGCCTCACACCCCGGTATGAGTCAAAAACGGGATATGGACCGTAGGGAGTGCACACGTTTCTTTCTAGCTAGAGTGGTGTCAGCGACCTACCAGCCCTGACATTTTACTTATGTGGATGATGAATTTTGAGGCGCCTCGGATTTTTATAGGTCGATGTGGTCATATTATAGGTTCAAAGGAACCGGGAAGCGTGTGTTCAGGCATAACCAATCCACTACCGATAGGCGGGGACCGGCCCTACCGCATCCAAGGGTTCACTGCGGGGGATCCTGAGGCATTTGCTAGAGTGTCTCGAATCTGTCACTTTATTGAATCGATTTAGTTCATCAATTCAATATAAAGATTAAAGATAAGCACTCTTGTCTGAATTGAATTTATTGGTCAATTATATATGTGAAAACCACTTCTTGGATCACTTGTGTCGGTTTGTCAATATTAGCCATTTGGTCTATACGATTGGATTTGAAATAGAGAAACGAACTATACATTTTTATTTGATATTACGTAGAACATTAAATGACATTTTTAATTGTGTTTTTAAACACAAATATTACATAAGGAAAAAGATGACATTTTTATTTGTGTTTTTTTTAAACACAAATATTACATAAGAAAAAGATGACATTTTTATTTGTGTCCATAAACACAAATATCACATAGAAAATGGAATGACATTCTAGTTGTGTCCTTAAACACAAACATTATATATAAAATTGGACGATCTTTTTTTTTTTATTATTTGTGTTCTCAAACACAAATAAAACATTAAAAATAAAAGTACATTTTTATTTGTGTTCTCTAACGCAAATAAAACATGTAATTAAAATTATATCTTTTTATTTGTGTTCTCCAACGCCAATATAATATGATTTTAAAAGTGGCACATTTTTATTTTCTTTTTTTTCAATGCAAGTATGACATGAGAAGGAAAATCTTTTTTTTTTCGCATTCCTTAATGCAAACGAGATGTAGAAAATAGATTTTACATTTAATGTTTGTATTCTAAAATGCAAACACATATTGCAAATAAAATTTATTCTTTTATGCTCATTCACAAATACAAACATACATTGAAAATGAAAGTTCATTTTTTTGTCTTCATTCACAAATGCAAATACACATTTAAATAAAGTTTTGTTCTTTTATTTGCATTCTCAAATGCATGTATATATTAAAAAGTAAAACTTGTTCTTTTATTTGCATTTACAGATGCAAATATGTATTAAAAATAAAATTTGTTCTTTTATTTGCATTCACTTATGCAATATTTTGCAAATGAAATTTGTTTCTTTTATTTGCACTCATTGATGCAAATATATTTTAAAAAGAAAAGTTGTTCTTTTATTTGCACTCGTTAATGCAAATATAACATTAAAAATAAAATTAGCATTCTTGATTGCATTCACAATGCGAACAAAACATTAAAAATATAAAATTAACATTTTTGTTCGCATTGACAATGCGAATAAAACATTTAAAAATAAGATTTACATTTTTGTTCGCATTCACAATGCGAACAAAACATTAAAAATACATTTTTGTTTGCATTCTTTATTGAAAATAAAGCATGCTTTATAAAGAACACATTTTGTTTGCATTCTTTATTGAGAGTGAGATTCACATTTCTATTTGCATCTTTTATTGAAAATAAAACCTTAGAATAAAGAACACATTTTTATTTGCATCTTCCATTGCAAATAAAATATAATGAAAAGAATAAAATTTACTCTTTATTTGCATCCACTAACACAAATATTCACATTGAAAAGAAGTTAATCTTTTTGTTTGCATTTACTATACAAACATTTACATAGCAAATTAAGCTATACTTTTATTTGTGTTTTCAACACAAATTTTGACATTTAAAAGAAGTTAATCTTTTATACTTGCAATCACAATACAAGTATTTCATAAGAATAGAAATCATCTTTTATACTTGCATTTACATTGCAAGTATCTCATAAGAAAAGAAATTATCTTCTATACTTGCATTTACAATGCAAGTATTGTATACATACATATAATTCTACCCACCCAAAGTTAAAAAAAAAAACAAACAAACATAATTTGCTCATAAACTGGTCGAGCACAATCCATTAAATCAATCAGTCATAACATGTCAATTTTATATGTTGTACACATATGTTAAAAATCATCTTTTTAACAAACTAATAATTATTTCTTGCATTACATTAAAAATGTAAGCTTTTCTCTTATTCTTATGCTACATTAAAAATATACTCTTTTAATTTCATTCTTTTTGATGTAAACAATTCACATTAAAAATATAAATTTTTAACGTAAACAATTTAATGCTAAAATATGTTCTTATAATGACGCTAAAAATATGCTCTTCTTATTACGCTAAAATATAATTTTTTTATCGCACTAAAAATATGTCCTTTTTAATAACGTCAAAATACGTTCTTTTAATGCGAACAGAAATATGTTCTTTTAATTCGAACAAAAATATGTTCTTTTAATTCGAGCAAAAATATGTTCTTTTAAATTTGAGCAAAACGATATTAAAAAGTTGATCTTTTTAATATGAACAAACGGTATTAAAAAGTGGTTCTTCTTAATATGAACAAAATGATGTTACAATTTTCCACAACAACTTCAATAACTAATTGTGATAAATTTGGTGTAACTATATCCAACATATACGAATGCAAATTTTAAAACGCACACATCCTAAGGAACCATTCGTGTATATATATATAAATATTCCCAACATATACAATTTCAAATTTCAAACACACAAATCCTAAGGAACCATTCGTATATATATATATATATATATATATATATATATATATATATATATATACACATATATATATATATAAATCTCCGCAAAGATGAGATTTTTATCGTATTAACAATTCTGAATATAAATGAAATGAAATAAAATAAACCTCAAGATGAGATTTTCACATCCCACACTTGAAACTGAATAAAAATGAATCACACGATGGAACTTTTACATCCCACTCTTGGAACAAAATAAAATGAATCCCACGATGGAACTTTTACATCCCACTCTTGGAACAAAATAAAATGAATTCAAAAATGGAACTTTTACATCTCAACTTTTATAACGTGTAAGCAACATGAGATTTTTACATCCCACGCTAGTAACACGAGCCGCAAAGATGAGAGTTTTATCCCACGTTTGAAAATAAAGGAAAATAAATTCAAGATGGAATTTTTGACATCCCACAGCTTGAAAATAAAAGAAAATAACATCAAGATGGAATTTTTGACATCCCACAGCTTGAAAATAAAAGAAAATAACATCAAGATGGAATTTTGACATCCCACAGCTTGAAAATAAAAGAAAATAACATATGAAAATAAACAACGCGTCATACAAAGAAAATGAACAATATTCGCGTGTTCACAGATCCTATCCCACAGATCTAGAATATAATAATTATAATTTTCATCGCGTATTCACAAACTTAGAATCTCAATTTATTATGAGATTTATCGCATCAAACCAAGCGAATATATTTTCCATAACAACAATAATACATAAATAACATCTAAATTATCACAGCGCAGAATAACACATACATATATGATTATAAATGCGAACATCAATAATTAAAGTATAATAATTTAAATAAAATAAATAGGATTTCTCACAGACAATTATTTAACAGTAAATAAAAATAATTAAATTCAGAAATCTCACCTTGCACGGATAAGGGTAGAGACAAGAACAAGCAAAATTTTATTTTGGAAATCCTCTTCTCTTTCTTTTGAAGAGAAAGAGAAAAGAGAAGAAAGAAGAAAGTAAAAGAAGAGGAAGGAAGAAAGGTTTTGTTCTAATAAAACTTAGTATACAACACATGAAGGAGGTACCATGCTTATATAGCTGCATTAGCCAAAGCCAAGGGGATTATTCTACGATGTGGGACAAAACTCCATTTCAAAAATAACACCTAAACAAAGTAGCTTAGTGTGAACGCGTGCGAAGGAATTTGCAAAAAGAACCCCTTATTTAATAGCTCCAACTCATCTTAAAAAGAAAAAAAAAACTTTTGTATGTTTTATCTTATTCAACCTTGTATGTTTTTTTTTTAATTATTATTATTATTTAAATTAACAAGAACGTGTTTTCCTTCATTTCTTTTATTACATTAAAATGTAATCTCTTCTTTCATTACTTGATTCAACGTGACACTAAAAATGCGTTTATTCTTACTATTTATACATGATACTAAAAATATGCTTTATTTTTAATATTTAAAAACATGATATTAAAAATATTTTTTTTCTTACTCTTAATATTCCAACTAATGACCATTTCTATATGTACAATAAAAATGAAATCTTATCATTTGTATATTTCTCCATCATAACATTCTTAACATAATGACATTTTTATTAACATGACATTTTTATATAACTTACATTACTAACTAAAATGACATATTTATTTTAACTAAACATTCCTAATAAGAGTGATGATTCTATATTAATACAACGTTTCTAAACAAATGATGTTTATATTAACATGACGCTAAAAAAATATCCTTATTCACATATATTAATATGATGCTAAAAATATAATTATTTCTAGTATAACACAACGACGCTAAGTTCATACTTGTTTTTAGTGAAAATACACAACCCAAATTTTATATGTTTGATGTCAACATATAATTTCAACATAAATTATTTAAAAATAGAATTTTTATTTTCTGCCTCAATTTCTTAACAAACTTCATAAAAATAAGATTTTAAAATTGGTCCAAAATTCCGGGTTGTTACAAAAACCAAGTTGGAGTTTTAATGAATCTTCAATTAGATTGGAATGTGAATGAGGTAATTAAATTTACCGAATTCAAGAAATGATCGAGAATGGAGTACCACCAGATATACTCCATGCGATAGTTAAATCTTTAATTAGATTTGGAATGTGAAATGGTAATTAATTTTATTGGTAACGCAGTAGGTGTTAGATATGGAGTACTACCAGTTTTGCTCCGTGGGATGAATAGGTTGGGATTGGAAAAATAAAATAAATGATTATTTCGGTAAGGCTCGATAATCCCGACTAGTTTGATAAACCTTAATTTGATTTAAGACTGTTAAAAGATAACATAAAATCTTTTGCAATGGTTTTCAAAGAAAGATTTAAATGAATGAAATCTTTGATAAGATTTATGGGAATGAGTCCCAATGTAATGAATATTTGAATAAAAATTATTCTAGACCGTAATGAGGTGTATGATGTGTTATTATAGCACTTGATTATAAAATACGCGAGTTATTCGGAAAGACCGGGTTTAACCCATTCTTAATAACTGATACGATGATAAAAAGTCGACGATGAAGACTGTGGTTGAAGATCGGAGATCTCCACTTCGAATGGATGATTACTAATGTCTTGATTGAGCTATACACCCAAGATGGGGTAATAAGTGGTGATCGTCCAGACGTACTTGGAGATCAACCGGATATGCAAGGGCCTCTCTCTTGTATTGGACATATGAGATGAGGAATATGGTGCCTTCGGTTTCGTTCAGACCCAGAATGGACTTGCAAATGGATTGTGTATCTGACATTGTATTTCGCGTTGTATCAATTGATCTCTGCTAAATATATATCTTTTGGTGGCGGAGAATTTATTCTCTTGCTTAACACCATTCTCTGGGACGTATGAGCTTAGAGGTTATATATTGGTGGAAATCAATGGTACGGTATGGATTGACAATGTGGCATGCCGAGTTGCATGGATCAAAGCTCTGGTTGAAAAGCAAAGCTTTGTGGTTGATGATCAAAGAACAACTTTAAGTACCTCAGCTTTGTGTAGCGTTAATCCATGAGCTTCACACCTCAGTATGAACCAAAAATGGGATGAGGACCGTAGGGAAATGGACATACGTTTGTTTCTATCTAGGAGTGATGTCATGGTATGAAGTCTAGACATTTTACTTATGTGGATGTTGGATTATGATGGAAAGCGAGGTACCTCGGATTTGGTTTGGGTCGCCAATGGCCCATTGATATGGTCAAAAATAGGGTTGTATATCGGACAGGAAAGTCGTTTGTTTGGCTCGGTCTGAAACTATAAGATGTCCGGTCCGTGTCCGTCCGATTCTCTTATAGGACAGAGCTTGGACACACTAGTGTTCGGTCCGATCTAAAATGTTCGATGTTTTTCGATTATCCAAGGCTATACTGGACAGGACAATCCGTTGTCCAGCTCAGTCCGAGATATATGATATCCGGTCCATGTCCATCCGAATTCTTATAGGACAGAGCTTGGACACACCTCCGTTCGATTCGGTCTGACCCGTTTACACCCGTAGTCGAAAACTGACAGATTTCTCGACGTACGGACCATTTTGGAGGTTCGGTAGAATCGGCTAACGTATAGTTTATTGTATGAATAATCAGTGATGGCTGACTGGCCCTGCCGCTAACCGAGGGTTGCCCAGAAATGTGATCCTCAGGCATTGCTAGTGTGTCTCGAATCGGAGAGGAGGACCACTTGCCTTGGTTCATAGATGGAAACCCAATTTCTAATACGTGATTTTATGGTTTTAGTTGTAAACCTATATGGTGACATAATATATGGTGCCTATGCCGCCTATGATTGAAACATTTATATTTGAAGTTGATTTCTTCACTTATAATAATAGTGAAATAAAATTTTGCGTATCAAGCATGTTTAGCTATTATATGATATCCTCTGGCTTGTGTTGCATTGTGCGATGGGACCTGAGTCTTATAATAGCTTCATTTTTCCTTTTAACATTGCGTTGTTTGTTTTATAGTACTCTTGGTAGAAAACCCATTCTACGTTATACGACGTGGTCCCTTGATTTGCCAAACTTTAAAATAAAGTTATAACTGTTTAGTTCTCACACCCGTCCCATGACTAACTCGGAGTTTATTGTTCCCACCTAAACTCTGGGTGCCCATATTTTCCACATGGGCAGCTAGTAGTTTTGGTTTTCATAGATATTTCTTTTCACAGGATCCTGGATTACAGCTGGAGCTATATTCATAATGCTTTGTGTCCATGTATTTATTTCAGTTGTGGAAGTTGATGTTTTCCGCTACACATTACGTTTATGTGTTTAAGTGTAATTTAAATATCTGATATTTTTTCACTGTATATTATTTATTTGTACTCTGATATCTTTTACTCTGATGTAAATTGTTGCAATAGCAATGAAATTTTCTCATGTTTGTGTTCTAATGAGTCGTGTTCTCGAAGTACTCCGCCTTCTTGTTCGGTTTAGGGCAGCCGGGAAGTTCGGGTCGCTACAGGTGGTATCAGATCTTTGGTTTACAAAGCTCAAGAACAAGACACATTAGAACCGTATGAGAGAATTCATCAAAGATAGGAGTAGTAATATCCTATAAGAATAACTCGTTAGAGATAGGGTTAGTAATACAATAGAATTAGTTTGAAGAGTGTTATTTATAAATAAAAAAACGAACTTAATTTTGAAAATTATATCTTTTTATAAGAATTTAGGTATTTTATTTGACATTTATTGTGGACTATTGAGTATATGAAGATTTTTCATATACGCGTCATGAACGTATATTCGAAGTCTCAAATATACTGGGTAGTTATAGAATCACACTCTGGTCGCCCAGGGATGATTCTGGTGATGCGGCCGTATCATCAGTATTTATGTTCGAGTTTCAAAAGTGGGATATCAATATGATTCCAATTGACTGGTGTGAAAACCAAAACTTAGTTAGAGTTTAATGGTTGTGATTTGGCTTTGAAACTATATTTTTGCGTATAAAGGTTATATATTTGAAAAGCTAATCAACTAATTGATTGCTGGTTATGATGTGTGATTATTAATTTAACTAATTAAAATATTGGATTAATAAAACCTAATATGATAATGGAAGTTAATATAAGCCAAATCAAATATAATGTTGAACTGAATTGAAAATTAGTTCGAATTGGATTTATATGCATGGATATACATATATATGTTGAACAGGTTATGGATTTACAGTTGAGTAGAGAAATAAATTGCGTGCCCGACAAATAGGTGCACCTAAAAGAGTTGGTTGCACAATTTTATTTTTATTATAACTACTGCGAATGATTTGGATGCGCAGTGATGGTTGTTCTGTGTGAAATTAAAAATCCGTCATAGGATAGTAACAAATAAAGTATGAATACACTGCATAACATAATACCGAAGACAGCATAACATATCATATTCCATATAAGCATTTGGTGCTTATATGATGTGGTTTGGATTGCCATACGAGCAAGATGCTTGTATGGCGAGGACTGAATTACAGGTTAAACAAAAGACTGATTATGGACTTAATAACCTATAATGGAAAATTGCAGGATTTAATAACAAACCCTACATAGGTCTTGAGATGACCAAAATGTACAGGTCTCTCTTGTTTTAGATACAACACATGGATTATGACTAATTCCCATCACTGGGTCAAGGAATGATTTTTTTTCACATCTCCCTTGAGCGTATATAACTCACATTTAATTTGTATGCGATATATTGATTTGTTGGGTGCCAATACAAGCCATTAAAATTTTCCAGATCAACCCATACAAAGGAAGTTATGGTGAAATTTTTCAGAAATTTAGGGTGTTAGCCAAATTTTAGAGAAATTTAGAAGTTCTTATAAACTGAAAAGTTGAAGAACTCAAGCCTGAATGGAAGTTGAGTTGGTTAGTTAAACAACTTTCAGCTCCGCCCATTTTCAAGGACGAAATTTTTTTTAAGTGGGGGAGATTGTAACAACCCTGAAAGTTAGAACCAATTTAAAATTTGTGTTTAATTGATTTTCATGGAAATTAAATATTTTTAGAATAAACGACTTTAAATTTATTTAAAACGAAGTTCAAGCATGTGACGAAAAGGAATTTCGCTCGGTCCGAATCAGTCGCTAAACCGGCTAAGACCGTTCGAAACGCCCTATCGTTTGAGTACACGACAAATCAGAACGCAGACGGAAGAACATTTCATTGTATATTACAACAATGCATCAGATTACAAGAATATACAGAGTATAAATGAATAAATATTACACAGAAATATCAGAGATTACAATAAATAACATAGCAGCGGAAAATAATACAATACACAACTAGAAGAGATATACGGATACAAAGCTTTCCGGATATCATTCCAGCTGTAAACCAGGATCCTGTGAATATAAATAGCAAAACCAAAACTACTAGCTGCCCGTGTCGAAAATAAGGGCATCCAGAGTTTAGGTTAAAACAATAAACTCCAGGTCAGTCATGGGACTGGTGTGAGAACTAAAACAGTTATTATTCTTTATTTTAAAGTTAGGTAAATCGAGGGACCACGCCGTGTAACACGGAACGGGTTTCCTCCCAAGAATACCAGTGCCTAAAACAAACAGCGCAATGCTAAATAAAGAAAATGAAGCTGTTATAAGACCCAGGTCCTATCACACAATGCAACGCAAGCCGGGGGATAGGGTTTTCCCTTATAACAGCCAAAGAATGCTTGATACGTTTAAAACAAATCATTTGATACTATTATCAGTGCATAGTGTATAAAACAACTTCAAATCATAAGTATCAATCATAGGCGGCATGGGTACCATATATCATGTCGCCATACTAGTTCTACAATTAAACCGCAAATGTCACGTATTTGGAAATTGGATTTCCATCTATGAACCGAGGCAAAAGATAGTCCTCAACCGATTCGAGACTCTCTAGCCCGAGCCTCAGGCAAGTACTCAGTCAAGCCTTGGAGCGACAGGGCCGGTCCACCGATGTGGATTAAACTTAAACCTTGAACATGCGTTCCCCCGCCCTATGGGGCGTAAATGAGCCAACGAATGACTCCATCGGACCCGGATTGTCCGATCAAACCGAGGCGCCTCGCAACAGCAACAACCACATAAGTCAAACTCGTCAGGGCGTGTAAAACCACTGACGCCACTTCTAACTAGAAAGAAACGCATGCCCTCCCTGAGGTCCGTCTCCCGTTTTTGGTTCATACCGGGTGTGAAACTCGCGAAGTAAATGTTACACAAAGCTACGCCACAAAGGCCGTGCTTCGATCATCAGCCACAAGACTTTGCTTTTCAACAGAAGCCTTGATCATTCGCCACTTAGGCATGCCACACCGGCAGTTCACTTTATGCGTTTGATATCCATCAGTATATAACCTCTGAGCTCGTACGTCTCAGAGAAGGGCGTTAAGCAAGAGAATAAATTCTCCGCCGCCAAACAGATATACATTTAATAGAAATCAATCACACAGACTAAAATCCAATGTCAGACACACAGTCCATTTACAAGTCCGTTCTGGGTCTGAACGAAACCGGAGGCACCTAGTACTCCGCATATCCATCGATCTCCAAATATGTCTGGACGATCACCAACTGTTTCCATCTTCTTGGGTGTACAGCCCAATCAAGATCATCAGTAATCACCCAAACGATGTGAGGACTTCCGGTCTTCAACCGCCGTCTTCATCTTCGACTTATCGTCGTATCAGTTATTCAGAATGGGATAAACCCGGTCTTTCCGAATAACTCGCGTATATTTTAAATAAGTGTTACACATACACAACATACGCCTCATTCCAATTCATCAGTCACTAACCGTAAATTAATCAAGAGAATAATTTCCCAAATATTAACCCCGAAGGCCGAAACCAACATCAGATCAATATCCAGAAAACCATTCTGCTTGGCTAACCGACCGTTAGTTTCTAAATTTCACATTTATAGGGAAAGGTTCCCATTAGTTTTATCAAAGATAAATTCCTTGAATTTATTCTTTAATCTTCTTTTGAATTTCGATGCAACTAGTCGAGATTAACGAACCTTACCGAAATAATCATTGGTTTTAATTTCCCAATCCCAACCTATTCTTCCCATGAAGTAAAACTGGTAATACTTCATATCTAACACCACGGTGTTATCGGTAATTTCAATTACCATTTCACGTTCAAATCTAATTAAAGATTTAACTATCGCCTGGAGTAAAACTGGTGATACTCCATTCTCGATCTTTTCAATCTAATTAAAGATTCATTAAAACTCCACTTAGTTTTAATCGTTAACTGGGTTAAAGAATCAGTGTCATTTAAAACACGGTTCACGATAAAGCCAAAATCACATCACATTAATTATCGGGTTAAAGAACAAGTGTTATTTAAAACACTGTTCACGATAAACCCAAAAATCAATATCCATTCAATTAAATATTATTTAATTGGTACACTTCATTAAATCTAAATAAAAGATTTAATCTTTTCTCAACTGGGTTCAAGAACAGTGTTAGTGAAGACACCATTCACGACAAACCCAAATCACATTTGACATTCAATACAAGGCTCTGAATAGAAAATATATCGGCTTATATTCAATATCAAATTCTACGATTAACAAATGTCGTATTGGAAATAACGATATAAATATATATCTTTCAAACTTCCATAACAACATCTGTATAATCACGAATTCCAACATCGAAATATTCTGAAGACAATTTCGATTCAAATCCACTCCAATGCAATCACTGGAAATTCTGGTTATTTTTAAAACCCTTTTCAAATTCAATTTATTTATTTAAAAATAAATAGAATTATAATTCTAGTTCAAAACTAGTTCATTTCGATAAAAATCTACTTTTATCTTTTCAAATATGAAGTATTTCATCCCAATTCTTTCTAAATCATTTCTTATGATTTTACACAAATTATTACTATTTTTAATAATTTTATCAAGGCCCGTACAGTCGATTTCCATCACCGGCCATCGAACTGCACTTACAGCGACCTTTTCCAAATTTGATTTGGACGTATCTCCAAATCCAACCGGTAGATTTCAAATTTCTAATATTCGTTAGAAAGCCCTTTTCGATACGAACCCAACGGTTCCGGTTTTAGGAGAATTCGACGGTCGGATCTCCCGTAATGTCCGTTTGAAATAAATGGTCGAAATTCACGAATTGCCGCGGCGCGACGCGTTCTATTCAGGCCATTATATTATATATATAATATATAATATATATTTCGTCGATTTCTATTTAAAACGAATTATATAGATAGTTTTAAATTCGTTTCAAAAATAATTTCAACTTCCATTTCAATCCAAAGCAGAATTGAATTCTTCTTTATAAATTCGTTTTAAAATTCATTTCTATTCAATTCAAATTTCAATTCAATTTGAATTCAATTCAATTCGCTTTCAATTCAATTTGAATTCGTTTTCCATTCAATTTGAATTCGTTTTCAATTCTATTCAATTTCAAAGTCGTTTTCTATTCGATTCAAATTGGTTTTCTATTCGATTCAATTCAAATTGGTTTTCTATTCGATTCAATTCAAACTGGTTTTCTATTCGATTCAATTCAAATTGGTTTTCTATTCGATTCAATTCAAATTGGTTTTCTATTCAATTCATTTCAAAATCGTTTTCAGTTCAATTCATTTCAAATTGGTTTTCTATTCGATTCAATTCAAATTGGTTTTCTATTCGATTCAATTCAAATTGGTTTTCTATTCGATTCAATTCAAACTGGTTTTCTATTCGATTCAATTCAAATTGGTTTTCTATTCGATTCATTTCAAAATTGTTTTCAATTCAATTCAATTCAAATTGGTTTTCTATTCGATTCAATTCAAATTGATTTTCTATTCGATTCAATTCAAATTGGTTTTCTATTCGATTCAATTCAAATTGGTTTTCTATTCGATTCATTTCAAAATCGTTTTCAATTCAATTCATTTCAAAATGAATAAAATCGATATAAATATCGTTCACGTCAAAATGGCGTCAATCTAATCAACACGGCTTCATATATTTCTATTTTCAAATATTCTATTTCAAATATTTCTTTTTCAAAATAGTTGTTATTATCAAAATATTTCGTTCAACACATGACTAATCTTAACGGATGAGTACTTTCAACACATGAACCTTTATTTTATATTGATAAAGATGTAAATTTTATTACTAAAATATTTCATTCAACACATGACTAATCTCAACGGATGAGTACTGTCAACACATGAACCTTTATTTTATAATATTCTTTATTTTCTAAATTGGAATGATGCCCAATCAATCACCATATAATATTAATTATATGGATTTTCATACATCATACGTATATAATAGCGTTGAAAAATAATCAACCATCAACCAAAGTGCCCTACACTGTATAAGCATCAAATATAGATATCTAACGCTTATAACAGCCTGTCAATCAATCGATCGACATATTTAATCAATCAGGATGAGTGAACTTCAAATTTCATCCCAACACCCGTGTGGGGTTTCAAACAATCAAACACATATTTTATTTGTGTAGTTGGGCGATGTGCAAAATTTATCGTCCCAATCAATGTCCTTCAAATAGGTGTACATAAACAAACCGTCCGGTTTGTAAATGAATATTTATTTATTCACATTCACTATATTCATATTCACGTTAAAAATTATATATTTTTAACGATAAAACATTTTATTTTAACATATGAATTTCTATTCAGTTCATTCTTTAAATAAAACGATATTTTTATTTTTTAACTTATTTTAGAAAATTTCGGCGCATAACGACACGATACTAGAAACGGGACAAGGCCTAGCCTTATCCCCGGTCTAGTGAAGGCCCACGCCATTCACACATCAATCACATCAATTTCATTTCACCAAACAATTAAATTCCAAACCAAATAATCTAACCAACTACACAACCAAACAATTAAACAAACAAGCCATCCATGGTCTGTGGATGACGGGTGTCGGGTGCTACTAAACACCGTCTGCATCCTAGTATATATATAACTAGAAAAGGAAATTGACGAGTGAGAAGTTCTCACAGAATTGCTAATCCAACGCCACGACTTTTCTTAGGTAGAAATCTTCGCCGTTCTTGCCTCTTGTCACTTTCTCTGCCCGTAGCCAATATTTTCTATCGTCCGGATTTGTTGTTCTGGCTCCAGAATTTGCAAATGAGCCTCAAACTTCACACCATCTTTTTTTTTAGCACAAGCACGCCATTCTGAACAACTTTTTCCTAGTGGTCTTCCTGCCGAAAATGTGCCATTTCGCCGGAAATCGCGAAAAGACAGCAATTTGACAGTGTTGGAACAGCAGACTTCGGATGCGTTTTCCCGACAACTCCACAATGCAAAGTAGGACTTATGATATATCAAATCGAAGAGAAAATCGTGCTCTTCGACTTTGGTCTTGAGGAACTTTGGCTAGAAACGTACGGTTTGGGAGTTATTTGCGGAATAAAGACAGGGTGTTTTATGTAAAACGGGAATTTTGGTGAAAATGAGTTTTTGAGTGTAGCGGGGCCCACGGCCGGAGCTGGGCTGGGGGGTGGCGGTGCTGGGCCTGATTGGGCGTGGGGAGGGTGCTGGTGGGTGGTGGCGGTGGTGGAGGGGCCCACGGTGGTGGTGGTTGGTGGTTGGGGCCTAGGGTTGCAAATTAGAAGAGGGAAAGAGGAGGAGAGAGAGAGGAGGAAGAGGAGGAGGAGGTGGCGCCAGAGGGAGGAGGTGGCAGCCAGAGGTGGTGGTGGCAGTGGAGGAGGGCCGGCAGCCCTCTTGGAGGAGGAGGCCATTTTTTTCTTTTTTGAAGAGGAAGAGAAGTGAAGTTATGAAGAGAGAAATGGAGTAAAAGTGATTATATGCTAGTTTCTCGCGTATCGCCCGAACGCTAACGAACTCCAATCGCCGAGGATTTCGGACACGAGATAGTAGATGTGAAGACGAATCCAACGAAACAAGTTTCGTCGAATTCCGAGTTCGTTTGACCGTTCAAAAAAAATCACGAATATGCCCAGATATTGCTCAAAAATGCGATTTTGGCGCACCTTTTCTTCTCGCACGCTCACACACTAACTCAAAAATCGTGCCCTCTTGGATTTAACTATTATTAGATGATACGAATTCAGAAAAAAAAAGTAGAATCGAATTCTGAGGTCGTGTCAGTAATGTTCCTTTATAAAATGACTGCTCGTTTTACCCTGAACTGTTTTAGCTCGCACGACCACATACTGACTCCGTTCGACGCGCCCTTTGGAACATAACAAAAATTTGTCATTATGAATCCATAAAAATTTATCTCGTCGAACTCTGAGCTCGTATGCAAAATTTCACTTTTTAAGGGTTATGTATTGTTAACCGAACAACTCCAGCCCATAGCCACTATTCCGGATATCGGAATATATCGAAGCTTATACTTTTCGGAGTTCTAAACGGCATTTTGAACTCAATGGAAGTGGTTTCAAGTCCAAATTCGTCCGTACGCAAAATATGACTTTTTGGCGCCGTATGTAATTTACATAGCGCCCATTCTGAATTTTCAACTGGGCACAACTTTTGATTCCTGCTATGAAATTTCGATTTGTTGGATTCGTTGGAAAGATATTCTCAAATAGATTCTAATGTTTTTGGTTTCACTAAAATCCGGTTTGTTTTGCACCCGGTACATTCAATTGAAGTTTGAAATCGAATTATCGAACTATCGCGCCATTTTCAATTCTATTTATAATCATATATAAATATTTATATTCTAATGATGACGTATATAAATATATACGTCGAATTCTATTCAAAATAAATTTCTCGTCGATATTATTTAAAATTATCTATTTTAAATATTCCAAATCTGCTAAAATTGCCAAAATAAAAATTTTAAATTGGCCCAGATTTTCGGGTTGTTACAATCTCCCCCACTTAAAACTTTTCGTCCCCGAAAAGGAACAAAGCCGAAAGTTGTTTGATTAATCAACTCTACGTTCGATCTGGCTTCCATTCTCCAACTTTTCAGTTTCGGAGAATTTTCAAAATTTCAAAAATTTGGCTAACACCCTAAATTTTCAAAAAATTTCGCCATAACCTCCCCTTCACCGGGAGCCACGGGAAAATCCCAAAATTGCCATATAGGCCTTCTGATCTCAAAAAGAAAAAGAAAAGGCCAAGCGGCTAGCCAATAGGCTCATAAAATCATCATCACCCAAACAAAACAGTAAATTATGTAGTAAACATGTACCTATTTGTCGGGCAAACAAATTTTATTCTCTGCTCTAGCCACCTTGCTATGACCTGTTCAATGTAAGTACAAGTATATGCAAGCAAATGCGACCAATTATCAATACAAATCAATATTTGATATAATTAGGCTAAATGGTTCAAAATTAGCAAACAAATAAACAAACAACACAAACATCAATCAATTAGTGAATTAGAGTTTCAAATTCATAATTTTGATACTTATACAAAAATCAGATTTTTGATGCCAAATCACAACAGTAAGCCCTATCTAGTTTCGGTTCTCACACCAGTCTAATGGAAATATAGAAATCTCACTTTCGTTGATCGAAAATAAATACTGGCGACAGTGCCCCATCACCAGAATTATCCCCGGGCAAGTAGAGTATGATCCTATAACCATCCAGTATATTAAAACTTCGAATACACGTTTGCAAGACGCATATGCAAAATCTTTATATATCGGATTGTCCACATCAATATAGAATAAATAATCAAATACAAACAGTTGATTTAAATTTTCAAAACAAAATTGGTTTTCATTTTAAAAATATACTCTTCACACCCGTTCTAAGATACTACTGATCCCATCTCTAACGAGTCATTCCCATTGGATATTACTAATCCAATATCTGATGAATTCTTTCGTATGGTTCTAATGTGCCTTGTTCTCTGAGCTTTGTAAACCGAAGCTCTGATACCAACTGTGACGAAAAGGAATTTCGCTCGGTCCGAATCAGTCGCTAAACCGGCTAAGACCGTTCTAAACGCCCTATCGTTCGAGAACACGACAAATCAGAACGCAGACGGAAGAACATTTCATTGTATATTACAACAATGCATCAGATTACAAGAATATACAGAGTATAAATGAATAAATATTACACAGAAATATCAGAGATTACAATAAATTACATAGCAGCGGAAAATAATACAATACACAACTAGAAGAGATATACAGATACAAAGCTTTCCGGATATCATTCCAGCTGTAAACCAGGATCCTGTGAATATAAATCTGCAAAACCAAAACTACTAGCTGCCCGTGTCGAAAATAAGGGCACCTAGAGTTTAGGTTAAAACAATAAACTCCAAGTCAGTCATGGGACTGGTGTGAGAACTAAAACAGTTATTATTCTTTATTTTAAAGTTAGGTAAATTGAGGGACCACGCCGTATAACACGGAACGGGTTTCCTCCCAAGAATACCAGTGCCTAAAACAAACAGTGCAATGCTAAATAAAGAAAAATGAAGCTGTTATAAGACCCAGGTCCTATCACACAATGCAACGCAAGCCGGGGGATAGGGTTTTCCCTTATAACAGCTAAAGAATGCTTGATACGTTTAAAACAAATCATTTGATACTATTATCAGTGCATAGTGTATAAAACAACTTCAAATCATAAGTATCAATCATAGGCGGCATGGGTACCATATATCATGTCGCCATACTAGTTCTACAATTAAAACCGCAAATGTCACGTATTTGGAAATTGGATTTCCATCTATGAACCGAGGCAAAAGATAGTCCTCAACCGATTCGAGACTCTCTAGCCCGAGCCTCAGGCAAGTACTTAGTCAAGCCTTGGAGCGACAGGGCCGGTCCACTGATGTGGATTAAACTTAAACCCTGAACATGCGTTCCCCCGCCCTATGGGGCGTAAATGAGCCAACAAATGACTCCATCGGACCCGGATCGTCCGATCAAACCGAGGCGCCTCGCAACAGCAACAACCACATAAGTCAAACTCGTCAGGGCGTGTAAAACCACTGACGCCACTTCTAACTAGAAAGAAACGCATGCCCTCCCTGAGGTCCGTCTCCCGTTTTTGGTTCATACCGGGTGTGAAATTCACGAAGTAAACGTTACACAAAGCTACGCCACAAAGGCCGTGCTTCGATCATCAACCACAAGACTTTGCTTTTCAACAGAAGCCTTAACCATTCGCCACTTAGGCATGCCACACCGGCAGTTCACTCTATGCGTTTGATATCCATCAGTATATAACCTTTGAGCTCGTACGTCTCAGAGAAGGGCGTTAAGCAAGAGAATAAATTCTCTGCCGCCAAACAGATATACATTTAATAGAAATCAATCACACAGACTAAAATCCAATGTCAGACACACAGTCCATTTACAAGTCCGTTCTGGGTCTGAACGAAACCGGAGGCACCTCATACCCCGCATATCCATCGATCTCCAAATACGTCTGGACGATCACCAACTGTTTCCATCTTCTTGGGTGTACAGCCCAATCAAGATCATCAGTAATCACCCAAACGATGTGAAGACTTCCGGTCTTCAACCGTCGTCTTCATCTTCGACTTATCGTCGTATCAGTTATTCAGAATGGGATAAACCCGGTCTTACCGAATAACTCGCGTATATTTTAAATAAGTGTTACACAAACACAACATACGCCTCATTCCAATTCATCAGTCACTAACCGTAAATTAATCAAGAGAATAATTTCCCAAATATTAACCCCGAAGGCCGAAACCAACATCAGATCAATATCCAGAAAACCATTCTGCTTGGCTAACCGACCGTTAGTTTCTAAATTTCACATTCATAGGGAAAGGTACCCATTAGTTTTATCAAAGATAAATTCCTTGAATTTATTCTTTAATCTTCTTTTGAATTTCGATGCAACTAGTCGAGATTAACGAACCTTACCGTAATCATTGGTTTTAATTTCCCAATCCCAACCTATTCTTCCCATGAAGTAAAACTGGTAATACTTCATATCTAACACCACGGTGTTATCGGTAATTTTAATTACCATTTCACGTTCAAATCTAATTAAAGATTTAACTATCGCCTGGAGTAAAACTGGTGATACTCCATTCTCGATCTTTTCAATCTAATTAAAGATTCATTAAAACTCCACTTAGTTTTAATCGTTAACTAGGTTAAAAAATCAGTGTCATTTAAAACACGGTTCACGATAAACCCAAAATCACATCACATTAATTATCGGGTTAAAGAACAAGTGTTATTTAAAACACTGTTCATGATAAACCCAAAAATCAATATCCATTCAATTAAATATTATTTAATTGGTACACTTCATTAAATCTAAATAAAAGATTTAATCTTTTCTCAACTGGGTTCAAGAACAGTGTTAGTGAAGACACCATTCACGACAAACCCAAATCACATTTGACATTCAATACAAGGCTTTGAATAGAAAATATATCGGCTTATATTCAATATCAAATTCTACGATTAACAAATGTCGAATTGGAAATAACGATATAAATATATATCTTTCAAATTTCCATAACAACATCTGTATAATCACGAATTCCAACATCAAAATATTCTGAAGACAATTTCGATTCAAATCCACTCCAATGCAATCATTGGAAATTCTGGTTATTTTTAAAACCCTTTTCAAATTCAATTTATTTATTTAAAAATAAATAGAATTATAATTCTAGTTCAAAACTAGTTCATTTCGATAAAAATCTACTTTTATCTTTTCAAATATGGAGTATTTCATCCCAATTCTTTCTAAATCATTTCTTATGATTTTACACAAATTATTACTATTTTTAATAATTTTATCAAGGCCCATACAGTCGATTTCCATCAACGGCCATCGAACTGCACTTACAGCAACCTTTTCCAAATTTGATTTGGACGTATCTCCAAATCCAACCGGTAGATTTCAAATTTCTAATATTCATTAGAAAGCCCTTTTCGATACGAACCCAACGGTTCCGGTTTTAGGAGAATCCGACGGCCGGATCTCCCATAATGTCCGTTTGAAATAAATGGTCGAAATTCACGAACTGCCGCGGCACGGCGCGTTCTATTCAGGCCATTATATTATATATATAATATATATAATATATATTTCGTCGATTTCTATTTAAAACGAATTATATAGATAGTTTTAAATTCGTTTCAAAAACAATTTCAACTTCCATTTCAATCCAAAGCAGAATTGAATTCTTCTTTATAAATTCGTTTTAAAATTCATTTCTATTCAATTCAAATTTCAATTCAATTTGAATTCAATTCAATTCAATTTGGATTCGTTTTCCATTCAATTTGAATTCGTTTTCAATTCAATTCAATTTCAAAGTCGTTTTCTATTCGATTCAAATTGGTTTTCTATTCGATTCAATTCAAATTGGTTTTCTATTCGATTCAATTCAAATTGGTTTTCTATTCGATTCAATTCAAATTGGTTTTCTATTTGATTCAATTCAAATTGATTTTCTATTCAATTCATTTCAAAATCGTTTTCAATTCAATTCATTTCAAATTGGTTTTCTATTCGATTCAATTCAAATTGGTTTTCTATTCGATTCAATTCAAATTGGTTTTCTATTCGATTCAATTCAAATTGGTTTTCTATTCGATTCAATTCAAATTGGTTTTCTATTCGATTCAATTCAAATTGGTTTTCTATTCGATTCATTTCAAAATCGTTTTCAATTCAATTCATTTCAAAATGAATAAAATCTATATAAATATCGTTCACGTCAAAATGGCGTCAATCTAATCAACACGGCTTCATATATTTCTATTTTCAAATGTTCTATTTCAAATATTCTATTTCAAATATTTCTTTTTCAAAATAGTTGTTATTATCAAAATATTTCGTTCAACACATGACTAATCTCAACGGATGAGTACTGTCAACACATGAACCTTTATTTTATATTGATAAAGATGTAAATTTTATTACTAAAATATTTCATTCAACACATGACTAATCTCAACGGATGAGTACTGTCAACACATGAACCTTTATTTTATAATATTCTTTATTTTCTAAATTGGAATAAGGCCCAATCAATCATCATATAATATTAATTATATGGATTTTCATACATCATACGTATATAATAGCATTGAAAAATAATCAACCATCAACCAAAGTGCCCTACACTGTATAAGCATCAAATATAGATATCTAACGCTTATAACAGCTTGTCAATCAATCGACATATTTAATCAATCAGGATGAGTGAACTTCAAATTTCATCCCAACACCCGTGTGGGGTTTCAAACAATCAAACACATATTTTATTTGTGTAGTTGGGCGATGTGTAAAATTTATCGTCCCAATCAATGTCCTTCAAATAGGTGTACATAAACAAACCGTCCGGTTTGTAAATGAATATTTATTTATTCACATTCACTATATTCATGTTCACGTTAAAAATTATATATTTTTAACGATAAAACATTTTATTTTAACATATGAATTTCTATTCAGTTCATTCTTTAAATAAAATGATATTTTTATTTTCTAACTTATTTTAGAAAATTTCGGCGGCATAACGGCACGATACTAGAAACGGGACAAGGCCTAGCCTTATCCCCGGTCTAGTGAAGGCCCACGCCATTCACACATCAATCACATCAATTTCATTTCACCAAACAATTAAATTCCAAACCAAATAATCTAACCAACTACACAACCAAACAATTAAACAAACAAGCCATCCATGGTCTGTGGATGACGGGTGTCGGGTGCTACTAAACACCGTCTGCATCCTAGTATATATATAACTAGAAAAAGAAATTGAAGAGTGAGAAGTTCTCACAGAATTGCTAATCCAACGCCATGACTCTTCTTAGGTAGAAATCTTCGCCGTTCTTGCCTCTTGTCACTTTCTCTGCCCGTAGCCAATATTTTCTATTGTCCGGATTTGTTGTTCTGGCTCCAGAATTTGCAAATGAGCCTCAAACTTCACACCATCTTTTATTCCTAGCACAAGCACCCCATTCTGAACAACTTTTGCCTAGTGGTCTTCTTGCCGAAAATGTGCCATTTCGCTGGAAATCGCGAAAAGACAGCAATTTGACAGTGTTGGAACAGCAGACTTCGGACGCGTTTTCTCGACAACTCCGCAATGCAAAATAGGACTTATCATATACCAAATCGAAGAGAAAATCGTTCTCTTCGACTTTGGTATTGAGGAACTTTGGCTAGAAACGTACGGTTTGGGAGTTATTTGCGAAATAAGGACAGGGTGTTTTATGCAAAACGGGAATTTTGGTGAAAATGAGTTTTTGAGTGTAGCGGGGCCCACAGCCGGAGCTGGGCTGGGGGGTGGCGGTGCTGGGCCTGATTGGGCGTGGGGAGGGTGCTGGTGGGTGGTGGCGGTGGTGGAGGGGCCCACGGTGGTGGTGGTTGGTGGTTGGGGCCTAGGGTTGCAAATTAGAAGAGGGAAAGAGGAGGAGAGAGAGAGGAGGAGGAAGAGGAGGAGGAGGAGGTGGCGCCGGAGGGAGGAGGTGGCGGCCAGAGGTGGTGGTGGCAGTGGAGGAGGGCCGGCAGCCCTCTTGGAGGAGGAGACCATTTTTTTCTTTTTTGAAGAGGAAGAGAGAAGTGAAATTATGAAGAGAGAAATGGAGTAAAAGTGATTATATGCTAGTTTCTCGCGTATCGCCCGAACGCTAACGAACTCCAATCGCCGCGGATTTCGGACACGGGATAGTAGATGTGAAGACGAATCCAACGGAACAAGTTTCGTCGAATTCCGAGTTCGTTTGACCATTCAAAAAAAATCACGAATATGCCCAGATATTGCTCAAAAATGCGATTTTGGCGCACCTTTTCTTCTCGCACGCTCACACACTAACTCCAAAAATCGTGCCCTCTTGGATTTAACTATTATTATACGATACGAATTCAGAAAAAAAAAGTAGAATCGAATTCTGAGGTCGTATCAGTAATGTTCCTTTATAAAATGACTGCTCGTTTTACCCTAAACTGTTTTAGCTGGCACGACCACATACTGGCTCCGTTTGACGCGCCCTTTGGAACATAACAATAATTTGTCATTATGAATCCATAAAAATTTATCTCGTCGAATTCTGAGCTCGTATGCAAAATTTCACTTTTTAAGGGTTATGTATTGTTAACCGAACAACTTCAGCCCATAGCCACTATTCCGGATATCGGAATATATCGAAGCTTATACTTTTCGGAGTTCTAAACGGCATTTTGAACTCAATGGAAGTGGTTTCAAGTCCAAATTCGTCCGTATGCAAAATATGACTTTTTGACGCCGTATGTAATTTACATAGCGACTATTCTGAATTTTGAACTGGGCACAACTTTTGATTCCCGCTATGAAATTTCTATTTGTCGGATTCATTGGAAAGATATTCTCAAATAGATTCTAATGTTTTTGGTTTCACTAAAATCCGGTTTGTTTTGCACCCGGTACATTCAATTGAAGTTTGAAATCGAATTATCGAACTACCGCGTCATTTTCAATTCTATTTATAATTATATATAAATATTTATATTCTAACGACGACATATATAAATATATACGTCGAATTCTATTCAAAATAAATTTCTCGTCGATATTATTTAAAATTATCTATTTTAAATATTCCAAATCCGTTAAAATTGCCAAAATAAAAATTTTAAATTGGCCCAGATTTTCGGGTTGTTACAAAGCATATATATTTATTTTAATTATAAAACGAGCTTGAAAGGGCGTGGTAGTGTGAAAATTTAATTTTCAACTTCAAATGAATGTACATAATTCATTATATGTCAGAATTTGGCGAAACAAGAAACGTTGGAATCTTTCTAATGAATGTAAGAAATTGAGATTTTGTTTTATAAATTGTTAGTTATGTCCAGTTTAAAATTTAGAATAGTCGCTATGGAATTTATATATATTTTAATATTATATATAGCCCTTAAAATAGCCATTTTGCAAACGATCCCCGTTTTCGACGGAACTAATTTTGTTGGATCTGGAATGTCAAATTATTGTCAGGTTTAAAATTTCAAATCATTTGGAATTAATATGTGGGCGTGGTAAATTTAAACGCATTTCGTAAATTCGGTTGAATTTTAAAAGCTAATAAAAAGGGCATTTTTCAAATGTTCTCCAAATTAGCTGAAATTAATTTTGTTAGCACCGTATCATCCAAACATAGCTAGATTTAAAATTTCATAATTTTTGAAGTTAGTATGTGACCCTGCTAGATTAAAATGTACGTTAGTATTTAATATTGAACGTTATATTGAATTATATTTTAATTTTGACAAAAACTGACTAAAACTGTTGAACCAGCTTATGAAACATATCCTATTGTATTTGGAATGAGGGTATTTGGTTATGGACACTGGTCATTGGATTTCGTTTGGATTTCGGACACAAAAATTTCAATGATAAGTAAAAAACGAATTAAAATATTATAAAATAAAAGGGTATGAATACACCATTTCTCCATTAAACCCTACTTCCTAATTCAGGAGCGCCACCGCCATTTCATACAAACGACCAGGGATTTCAAATGCATTCATCCAAATTTCTCTCAATCGGTAAATCGAATCGAGATATTTCCAACTGAAATAATATTCTACTCAACAAGCCCTCCAATCTGAACGGACAAGATCTAAAATTTCAAAGTAATTTGGCCAGGATTTGAGCACCAATGCATTGCGTTCATGAGCCATTTTCGAGGGCTGAGAGCCACCGAATTTCATGCTGATCATGGCAGTAGGGGGAGGGGTCAGGGCACTTCACGGGGTGGCGATAGATCGTGGTCAAAGTGCTTGGATTTTCGTGTATGGTGGAGATTTTTGCATGATGGATGGGTGACTGGCAGCATATAATTTGAATGATGAAGAACAGGTAATGGCCGTTAAGATTTAACCACTGTAATTAAGGTTTTTAATTAAGTGGTTATGTTTTTTAATTATAATTAAATTGTATAAAATTAAAAATTTGATAACTTTTTACTACGTTATTCGAACTGGACGAAACTGAGTCCATTCGAATCGTTGTGTCGAACTCTACAACATGGTACTGACCAGAACAAAAACGGAGTAAGTTGAATTTTTGAGCTAAATTAAACGTCCATTTAATTTAGTTTAAAAATAAATCTTCAATTAAAGACCAATGGAGTGGAAATCAAAGTGAGAACTCTCTCACTCAAATTATTTTTACAATTGTTAAATCTGTGACTAAATATGTATTTATTGCATGTGATTGCAATATTTGTTTGGTGATTGATGGTTGGTTACAGTTTTAATGCCATTATTATTAAACTGTAGATAAATTCACATGGATTGCGATGTAAACCCCACATGGGTACTGGGACGTTAATTTTACACATCGCCCAAGTATACAAATAATAGTATTTGTTTGGAAATCCAACACGGATCTGGGGATGATAATTAATTCACATCTCCCTTGGAATTAACTGTATGTCAATCGATTGATTGACAGACTGTTATAAGCGTTATTTAATTATTTAGTGCTTATACATTTAATAGTACCCTGGATGTGAATTGAATGTGTAATAGTTGTTTATCACTATTTTTGAAATGCATGGAATCCATATAAACAAAATTATAAGGTAATTGATCGAGTCTGATTCTAATTTAGAAATAGCAAATATTTTAAAATAATATTCAGTGAAGAATCAAATATGATTTTGATGTCCGATTTTAGATGGACACGAAAATATTGAAATATTCATAACTGAAATGAATATGAAGCCTAGTTAAGTATATATACGCCATTTTGGCTCGAATGGAATTTTTCTATCAATTTTATTCATTTTATAATGAATATAAAAAAGATTTGATTTCAAAATATGATATTCTTTGAAAATATTATCATTTTAATATTATAATGGTATGGAATATTCAGTTTTGATTTAAAATTGGAATGAAGTTGGAATCGTTTTTTGTAACACCCCACCTCCGCTAGGGTCACTCGCAAAGGAATGCACTAGCTTTAGAGGGGCATTATTGGTAAGCATGCACAGAAATATCACAAGACAGAACATATATAAATAGCGGAAGTAAAATCAAACTTTCATAACATGAATAAATAAGGTCTAAAGCCTTTTACATCAGAGTACATCAAAACCTGTCTTGCAAAAATAAAGAAGCACAAAAACCTTTTCATAAATTATTCCCCAAGTAAAAAAAAAAAAAAAACAGTAAAGTAGCCATAGCCAAGAGAAGTCCAAGCCATCCATGATGACCTTCAGGCAGAAGAAGTCCAAACTAAACAGCATTGTTTCCTCCCTGTAACCTGGGGGGGGGGGGGGGGGAAACAGAAGAAAAGAGGCGAAACAAAACGGGTCAGTCAAAAAGACTGAGTAAGTCCTATCTACTTCCAGTATAAAAACAGGTAAAGGTAACATGACATGCATAAACTGAAAGTAAACATAAAGATGACTACAAGATAGATAAACTAAATCGGGGTAACGGGCTGAACTACTGTAGCAAGCTAAACTAAGGTATCGTGGTAAATCAAGGTATCACATCGTCAGATCTCTATCGGGTACATTATCCCAAGGTATCTACCCCGTCTAACATCCCACGGTATCTATTATGTATATTCTTCCTAGTTCTAACATGTATATTTGCTCTGCACCTCTCGTACTAGTATCCCTACCCGCGTCACGTGTTAACCATGAATGTCCCGTGCTCAAAGTCGTGTTATGGTCCATTTCAACCTAATATCGCATATATAGGTTACTCAAATCAAATGTTTCTTTCCATGTATATAAGTTCAGTCCTTTGCCGTACCTCGTACGGGCTTCCTCATGTCGTATTATCCTTGAATTCGTTGGACTGTCACCCTTGTTCTAGCTAGGCTCTTCCATATGAATCATCGTTTGAACTACTAGGACTTACGCCACCTAGAACCACTAGGGATTACGCTTACCTATTGCACGCTTTCGTATTTCGGTTTGGGTTAAACCACCTAGGCCACTATGGATTACGCTAACCCTCAACCGCGCCCTTTTCCCCACGCATTCATCGTGAATCGTTTTTCTATAACTGTATGCACATGTATCACATCGTGCCATCCGAGTCCTGTCACAGGGCAAAACAAGAAATACAGGACTCGGTCGGGAGCTTTAGATTTATCTGCCGATGCAGATACTAAGGTCTGCTTTTCTACACGTGGCTATGGTCCCACGAGACCCCTCCCTCAACTAGTGAAAGGCAACACAAGAGAAAATCTTGTATGAGAACTACACTCCGGTCAGCCCACATCCTACGACCTACCTCACCCATAATTAGATAGCAAATTATGGTCTGTTGGGTGTCCCCTGCCTTTCCGTACGTACACGCTTGACTTAAGATGGTAGACGATCGACGAACTTGCTATCTCGGGCACCGTATGTATCCGCCGACTCACTGCTATCCACCCCAGTCTTTAGGTCGCTCGCATAGCAACCAAGGCATATTCTTGGTTCTTCTACCGCAGACCTCAACCTCTCGTGAGCCTAGTATAATGACCTGGCAGCTCACAGAGGGATCCCAAGAATATCCTCACATCCCCCGAAGCCGCTGCTTCGTTACCCAGTTCGTTGGAGCCTTTATCTAAATCAGATAGCCTGCTCCTACGCGTATACTTAAACGATGACCTACCGTATCGGGTTACTCATCTATCTAAGAAGTGGTCCAGATTTCCTTGACTAAGAATTATTACTTAGTTCCCTTAACTAAGGTTTACCACTTACCCTTATTTCCATTACCCTTGTTAACTATGGTTATTTACCTAATCCTCCGAATTAGGGTTTATCTAATGGGTTAAGTGTCACTTAAGTTCATAACTTAGCCCGTCTACAAACCATGTCAAAATTGGCTAAGTATCCAAGCAATCCATAACTTAACCTCGTCTAATTATCATTTTAGATTGGTTAATTATATAAATTAACTTGACCTTGTCAAATTACCGAGTCAAATCGGTCAAGCGTATTCAAGTGATTCGTGACCTAGCCTTATCATGTTTTTACGTTAGATTGGTTAAGTTTAGATTAACTTAACCTCATCAAATTACGAGTTCGATTGGTTAAGTATAGGTCACTTAAACTCATCAAATCATCGTGTTAAATTAGTTAAGTGTTTAACTTAACCCCATTGAATTACCAAGTGGGATTAATTAAGTCTAGGCTAACTTAACCCCATCCGATTACCATGTTTAGATTAGTTAAGCCTAATCTTAACCCCATCCATTAATTGTATTATACGGTTAAGTGTCATTAAGAAAATTTACTTAACCTTATCACGTTATCGTGTTGGATTGATTAAGTGTTGGTTAACTTAATCCCGTCCACTAGTCGTATAAAAATGGTCAAGTGTCATTAGGCAAATCAAGTTACTTAACCTACCCAAGCTTATCATGTTTTGTTAAGTATCATTAGCCTAATCAAATTACTTAACCCATTTGTCCATATCATATTTGGTTAAGCCTCATTAATCAAATTAACTTAACCCTATTATGTGGCATTAATTTAATTAATGCACCCTCAACCTCTCACATTAGACCTTGTTGTGGTTACTAGTTAAGCCGGGCGGGTCCGGGTAGATTTACACCACAACTTAGTCTAACCTCGGGTCTTAAGCGCGACATGACCAACTTCTCACATTGGGTCCTATTGTTTGCAACTACTAGTTAGGCCGGTCGGTTCCGGGTAGTTTTACGTTGCAAACTCAACCCAACCTCGAGTTGGCCATACTTATATTATCTAAGTTCATCATGTTTCCAAAACATGTTACAAGTTTTCGAGCATTTGGGTAGACCTAACTTAATAGGTAAATTCCCAAAGGGTAGACCTAACTTAATAGGTAAATTCCCAAGCTCATGTTTTTATGCATACTTACATGTCATCTTCCATGTTATCTTTCAAGTCATATTTTCAAGTATAAACACATGTCATATTCAAGTTAAGATTTTGCGACATGTTCATGTTTATCTAACTACCCAAAATCGTGCTTTCCCAACGCAAGCAAAGCGAGTCAACATAGTAAGGATACTATGTCACATATTGGTCTCAAAACATGCATGATGCCAAAAAGGGCTTGGCCTCCACATGCATAACACCATAGAGGGATTGGCCATAAACATGCATAGTGTCATAAGGTAATTTGGCCACAAACATGCATATTATCAAAAGGGATTTGGTCATAAACATGCACAACTTAAAAAGAGGGGATTGGCCACGAGCATGCATAATCTCATAAAGGATTTGGCCACAAACTCGCATGTTACCATAAGGGGTTTGGGTTCATAAACATGCATAAGCCCCAAGATCTTGTCTTAGCCAATGTTTCATAAGTAAAGTGGTTCCTAAAGGTTCATGCTAGCATTTCATGCATAAAGATCCAAACTTGCAAGTTAAACTAGGTTATGCATAACATGAGAGGCATGATTAAGTCACTCACATGGCCTAAGATCATAAATATGAACACAAGAGGCATGGTAAGGTTCATATAGATTCGCATAATCATGTTTAGCCTCATTTTATCCCATGTCAACATTAAAAATACCGTTTTGATCCAAAAGTAGCTAGAACTTACATAGCATGGCAAGAGGACTAGGAGCATGAATCGTTTTGGCGAAGAAAGGTGGCTCCTTTGATGAAGATCCGCCATGAAACTCGCATAGAAATGTTGATTTGGCCTTGATTTGATGTAGCAAGCTTGCACCTTTTGATTTGAACTTGATTTGGATGCATAGGCTCTAGGGATTTGAGATGGAGGCCATGACCAAAATTGATTTTGGCAGCACTTAGTTGCTAGGTTTAATTTTTAGGGATTTAGGTTAGATTTAGGGTCTTTTTATAGAGATTAGGATAGTTTTAGGCCCTTAGATTAACCCTAGGATAGATTAGGACCATCAGATCTCGGAAGCTTCCAGACCCAGCCCAAGAACAAGACTAGGTGAGACAAACAGGTGCGCCAGGCTATATGCCCCGGCCACCCCCTGTCGACAGGCAAGTCGACAGGGCTGTCGACTTGGTCTGGGCCCAAGTCGACAGGCCTGTCGACAGCCCTGTCGACATGGCCTAGGCGGGAAACTCCCCGCCTAGCCCCAGATCCGATTACCAAAATCTGTTTCCGAAATTCAAATTTCCAGAAATCTTCTTTGGGCCTTTAACGGGTCATACGGACTCCGATTCTCGAAAACTCGGACTCTATTTCGCGTATTTTTCTGAGACGAACGCAATGGCACAGACCGTTTCTCTTGATTCAGAATTTATAATTTAATTCTGTCTTGATTCTTGATTTAACGTGTTATCGAAATACGAGTTGTTACATTCTCCCCACCTTTTAGGATTTCGTCCCCGAAATCTCAAAGTTAGGAAGAACATATCCAACCATCCATCATCCATCTACTCAAACCATCATCCACAAGCAACCATTGTCCTTAAACGACTCCTAATGCTTTATGAATGTATGCAAAACGTGTGTGTACATGTTCCTTAGCTAATGCTAATGATCAGGCCTGAAAAATCTTTTGAATGCAAAATATGTATAGTGCCATGAATCCAACATGTATGCAAATAGTCCTAGTCATATATATACACTATATGCGTGCACAAACATTCATCCATATGCAACGTCCACATGGTAACACATTCAATTTCATCCATAAACAAATATAAATACTCGTGCATATGCAATATGAAATGTGACCGAGTCGAGCTAATACCTAATGTAAATTCGCGCATCCACGAGCAACCACTTGCAACCATTTGCAACCATATCAACCATAACATGTTTCAAATACATGTTTACATCCATAGGGTTCTACCTAAGATTCCCTGAAACAGGGTCGAGAAGATAACTAAAACGAACTCCTTACGGGGTTTGTAACAGAAACAGGACCGAGAGGATATCCCTAAAAGATGGCCTACAAGCAAACTCAACAGAAAACAGGGGTCGAGGATATATTCCCAAAAGAGATATCATGCACGTATTTAGTCTTCAGTCTCCTGCGTCGCATTACCTTGAGCTTAGTTCCATCGTGCATTGACCGCCCCTTTTTCTTCACGATTTCGCAGCTTCTTACTTCCTGTTTCCATAACATGAGCTGGAACTCATTTCCTCGTCGCCTCTCGTTCCACTTGCACTTATTCTTTCCCTAGCATACTTGGCTCAACAATATCTACGTACTCAAGCCAGCTCTCCAAAATTCACTAGTGAATTCTGGATCTCGTTTTCCGATGCCAATCCAAATTGCCAAGAGTCCTTACTAGGGTGATTCCCATAACTCATACATAATCGAAACGAACCATCCGTCTTAGCGGCGAATTCTATTCAAACGGATTACCAACAACTGCATCCTGGGATTCTAGGTAACTAGCCATGACAGAACCCAAAAGGTTACACGAGACTTCGAGGGTATTACCAAAGCAAGCCAAGAGTCTAACTACCCTCCTTCTAAAACCGAGAGTGGCATCCCTTACTGGATAACCACTTCATTCCTAGAATCCATCCACAACTTACAAACATAAGCATTATTTCCAAGCTCAACACTTGACATAGACATTCTCAAATCCAAACAAGCCATGAGTAAATGGACCGATCTTCCAATAGGACTTGAGACAAAAGCGGGATTCTCTACCACGCTAGTACTAAGGTGCAGAGACTCAATTATCGAAGCGGACTTAAAAGATGCGGTGATCAAAGCAAAGTCCCGACAGGATGATAGAGAAGAAAAGCTAAACCTTTGACAAGATCGTTACCCTCCTTCTGAGGTACCCTAGAAATGAGAGCATACTATTGCCCTCCGAATGATCTTGTCCCTGTTCCATGATACTTAACTATCCATCCCGTTTCACCATGCCAAAGGTACTCTCTCATCATGGGTTTCATTGTTCATCTTTCTCCCTCCCTTGAGGACTAAGCCATATCAACAAGTTGCTCATCCTTAAGCTCGTATCCTTTATCTTCTTCCTTACTATCCTTTCTTATAACGCGGCCACTGGTCTCTCGAGAACCACCTCCATCGTAAGGAAAACATTTTCGTAGGTAGAAAAGACTAGTCGCAGTTAAAACTACTGTGACTACAGATGGAGGAAAGAAAGGAAAAGAGATTAAATCAAGGAAACAAGGATGATGCTAATGGCCTTTGGGGAATAGCCTTTTTCTTTTTACAAGAAAATTTTCTTGAAAAATGCTTCTTTGTAAACGGTTTTTCAAATAATTTTCAGAAGGTCTTTAAAAACTTTTGCCCAGTCTGGTAACCTTCTGCTCTGATACCAAATGTAACACCCCACCTCCGCTAGGGTCACTCGCAAAGGAATGCACTAGCTTTAGAGGGGCATTATCGGTAAGCATGCACAGAAATATCACAAGACAGAACATATATAAATAGCGGAAGTAAAATCAAACTTTCATAACATGAATAAATAAGGTCTAAAGCCTTTTACATCAGAGTACATCAAAACCTGTCTTGCAAAAATAAAGAAGCACAAAAACCTTTTCATAAATTATTCCCCAAGTAAAAAAAAAAAAACAGTAAAGTAGCCATAGCCAAGAGAAGTCCAAGCCATCCATGATGACCTTCAGGCAGAAGAAGTCCAAACTAAACAACATTGTTTCCTCCCTGTAACCTGGGGGGGGGGGGGAAACAGAAGAAAAGAGGCGAAACAAAACGGGTCAGTCAAAAAGACTGAGTAAGTCCTATCTACTTCCAGTATAAAAACAGGTAAAGGTAACATGACATGCATAAACTGAAAGTAAACATAAAGATGACTACAAGATAGATAAACTAAATCGGGGTAACGGGCTGAACTACTGTAGCAAGCTAAACTAAGGTATCGTGGTAAATCAAGGTATCACATCGTCAGATCTCTATCGGGTACATTATCCCAAGGTATCTACCCCGTCTAACATCCCACGGTATCTATTATGTATATTCTTCCTAGTTCTAACATGTATATTTGCTCTGCACCTCTCGTACTAGTATCCCTACCCGCGTCACGTGTTAACCATGAATGTCCCGTGCTCAAAGTCGTGTTATGGTCCATGTCAACCTAATATCGCATATATAGGTTACTCAAATCATATGTTTCTTTCCATGTATATAAGTTCAGTCCTTTGCCGTACCTCGTACGGGCTTCCTCATGTCGTATTATCCTTGAATTCGTTGGACTGTCACCCTTGTTCTAGCTAGGCTCTTCCATATGAATCATCGTTTGAACTACTAGGACTTACGCCACCTAGAACCACTAGGGATTACGCTTACCTATTGTACGCTTTCGTATTTCGGTTTGGGTTAAACCACCTAGGCCACTATGGATTACGCTAACCCTCAACCGCGCCCTTTTCCCCACGCATTCATCGTGAATCGTTTTTCTATAACTGTATGCACATGTATCACATCGTGCCATCCGAGTCCTGTCACAGGGCAAAACAAGAAATACAGGACTCGGTCGGGAGCTTTAGATTTATCTGCCGATGCAGATACTAAGGTCTGCTTTTCTACACGTGGCTATGGTCCCACGAGACCCCTCCCTCAACTAGTGAAAGGCAACACAAGAGAAAATCTTGTATGAGAACTACACTCCGGTCAGCCCACATCCTACGACCTACCTCACCCATAATTAGATAGCAAATTATGGTCTGTTGGGTGTCCCCTGCCTTTCCGTACGTACACGCTTGACTTAAGATGGTAGATGATCGACGAACTTGCTATCTCGGGCACCGTATGTATCCGCCGACTCACTGCTATCCACCCCAGTCTTTAGGTCGCTCGCATAGCAACCAAGGCATATTCTTGGTTCTTCTACCGCAGACCTCAACCTCTCGTGAGCCTAGTATAATGACCTGGCAGCTCACAGAGGGATCCCAAGAATATCCTCACGTCCCCCGAAGCCGCTGCTTCGTTACCCAGTTCGTTGGAGCCTTTATCTAAATCAGATAGCCTGCTCCTACGCGTATACTTAAACGATGACCTACCGTATCGGGTTACTCATCTATCTAAGAAGTGGTCCAGATTTCCTTGACTAAGAATTATTACTTAGTTCCCTTAACTAAGGTTTACCACTTAGCCTTATTTCCATTACCCTTGTTAACTATGGTTATTTACCTAATCCTCCGAATTAGGGTTTATCTAATGGGTTAAGTGTCACTTAAGTTCATAACTTAGCCCGTCTACAAACCATGTCAAAATTGGCTAAGTATCCAAGCAATCCATAACTTAACCTCGTCTAATTATCATTTTAGATTGGTTAATTATATAAATTAACTTGACCTTGTCAAATTACCGAGTCAAATCGGTCAAGCGTATTCAAGTGATTCGTGACCTAGCCTTATCATGTTTCTACGTTAGATTGGTTAAGTTTAGATTAACTTAACCTCATCAAATTACGAGTTCGATTGGTTAAGTATAGGTCACTTAAACTCATCAAATCATCGTGTTAAATTAGTTAAGTGTTTAACTTAACCCCAGTAAATTACCAAGTGGGATTAATTAAGTCTAGGCTAACTTAACCCCATCCGATTACCATGTTTAGATTAGTTAAGCCTAATCTTAACCCCATCCATTAATTGTATTATACGGTTAAGTGTCATTAAGAAAATTTACTTAACCTTATCACGTTATCGTGTTGGATTGATTAAGTGTTGGTTAACTTAATCCCGTCCACTAGTCGTATAAAAATGGTCAAGTGTCATTAGGCAAATCAAGTTACTTAACCTACCCAAGCTTATCATGTTTTGTTAAGTATCATTAGCCTAATCAAATTACTTAACCCATTTGTCCATATCATATTTGGTTAAGCCTCATTAATCAAATTAACTTAACCCTATTATGTGGCATTAATTTAATTAATGCACCCTCAACCTCTCACATTAGACCTTGTTGTGGTTACTAGTTAAGCCGGGCGGGTCCGGGTAGATTTACACCACAACTTAGTCTAACCTCGGGTCTTAAGCGCGACATGACCAACTTCTCACATTGGGTCCTATTGTTTGCAACTACTAGTTAGGCCGGTCGGTTCCGGGTAGTTTTACGTTGCAAACTCAACCCAACCTCGAGTTGGCCATACTTATATTATCTAAGTTCATCATGTTTCCAAAACATGTTACAAGTTTTCGAGCATTTGGGTAGACCTAACTTAATAGGTAAATTCCCAAAGGGTAGACCTAACTTAATAGGTAAATTCCCAAGCTCATGTTTTTATGCATACTTACATGTCATCTTCCATGTTATCTTTCAAGTCATATTTTCAAGTATAAACACATGTCATATTCAAGTTAAGATTTTGCGACATGTTCATGTTTATCTAACTACCCAAAATCGTGCTTTCCCAACGCAAGCAAAGCGAGTCAACATAGTAAGGATACTATGTCACATATTGGTCTCAAAACATGCATGATGCCAAAAAGGGCTTGGCCTCCACATGCATAACACCATAGAGGGATTGGCCATAAACATGCATAGTGTCATAAGGTAATTTGGCCACAAACATGCATATTATCAAAAGGGATTTGGTCATAAACATGCACAACTTAAAAAGAGGGGATTGGCCACGAGCATGCATAATCTCATAAAGGATTTGGCCACAAACTCGCATGTTACCATAAGGGGTTTGGGTTCATAAACATGCATAAGCCCCAAGATCTTGTCTTAGCCAATGTTTCATAAGTAAAGTGGTTCCTAAAGGTTCATGCTAGCATTTCATGCATAAAGATCCAAACTTGCAAGTTAAACTAGGTTATGCATAACATGAGAGGCATGATTAAGTCACTCACATGGCCTAAGATCATAAATATGAACACAAGAGGCATGGTAAGGTTCATATAGATTCGCATAATCATGTTTAGCCTCATTTTATCCCATGTCAACATTAAAAATACCGTTTTGATCCAAAAGTAGCTAGAACTTACATAGCATGGCAAGAGGACTAGGAGCATGAATCGTTTTGGCGAAGAAAGGTGGCTCCTTTGATGAAGATCCGCCATGAAACTCGCATAGAAATGTTGATTTGGCCTTGATTTGATGTAGCAAGCTTGCACCTTTTGATTTGAACTTGATTTGGATGCATAGGCTCTAGGGATTTGAGATGGAGGCCATGACCAAAATTGATTTTGGCAGCACTTAGTTGCTAGGTTTAATTTTTAGGGATTTAGGTTAGATTTAGGGTCTTTTTATAGAGATTAGGATAGTTTTAGGCCCTTAGATTAACCCTAGGATAGATTAGGACCATCAGATCTCGGAAGCTTCCAGACCCAGCCCAAGAACAAGACTAGGTGAGACAAACAGGTGCGCCAGGCTATATGCCCCGGCCACCCCCTGTCGACAGGCAAGTCGACAGGGCTGTCGACTTGGTCTGGGCCCAAGTCGACAGGCCTGTCGACAGCCCTGTCGACATGGCCTAGGCGGGAAACTCCCCGCCTAGCCCCAGATCTGATTACCAAAATCTGTTTCCGAAATTCAAATTTCCAGAAATCTTCTTTGGGCCTTTAACGGGTCATACGGACTCCGATTCTCGAAAACTCGGACTCTATTTCGCGTATTTTTCTGAGACGAACGCAATGGCACAGACCGTTTCTCTTGATTCAGAATTTATAATTTAATTCTGTCTTGATTCTTGATTTAACGTGTTATCGAAATACGAGTTGTTACATTTTTAAAATGAATTTATAAACGATTTATAAAATACGTTTTAAATGGAAATCGACGAAATATATTATATATATTATAATGTCCTGAACAGAATGTGTCGCGGCACGACCGTTCGCGAATTTCGACCTTTGACTTTGAATTGACATAACCGGAGATCCGACCATCGGATTCTCCTAAAACCAGAACCGTTGGGTTCATATTGAAAAGAGATTTCAAATGATAATAAGAGATTTGAAATCTAACAGTTAGATTTTGAGAAATTTTTAAATCAAATTTGAATAAAAACAGCGCCAGCACAGCTAATTGACCTGAAACGTCATTTAACCGAAAGAGGCTATTTTTAAAGGAATAAAAGTAGGGAAAATTATGTAAAATCATAATAAATGATTTGAAATGATTTTTGATGAAATATTCCAAGTTTGTAAAGATAAAATGTATTTTTATCTGAATAAGTTGTTTAACAATTGAGTAAAGAAATGAAAGAAATCATATGGTTTTATTATAACCAAAATTGTCCAACTCATGAATCAGAAAGGATTGAATGGAAATAATATTAGGAATATTTCGATATAGGATTCCGTGATTATATAGATATTTTTGAAGAATTTGGAAGATATAGATATCGTTATTCCCAATATGATATTTGTTGGTTTCAAAATTTGATATTGAATATAAGTCGATATGACTTATATTCAAAGCCTTGTATTTAATATCAAACTGGATTTTGGGTTTGTCGTGAATGGCATTTTAAATAGCACTGTTCATAAACCTAGTTGAGAAAGGAATAAATCTTTTCATTAAGATTTATTGAAGTTTTCCAATTAATAGATATAATTGGAATTAAATGGAAGTTGATTTTGGGTTCATTGTGAACTATGTTTAATAACATTAGTTCTTAAACCCAACTAACAATGAAGTTATGATTTGGAATTTATAAATGTTTTAACTAAGATTTAACAGAATTTTCCAAAGTAAAGTTTTTTTTCCAATTTAATATATTAAATTGGAATCGAGTGGAATTCGATTTAGTGATAATCGAGATGAGCTTCCATGAAGGAAGACCATTACTATTTATGGAATTTAAAAGGCTTTGCTGTTATTCTATTTATAGTATTAGTTAGATATGGAAATTTATATCAATTATATAATGATTAGATTTCCGTGAAGATTCCATTTAGATTGTAGAGGATTTTGGGTTTATCGTGAACTTTGTTTTAAATGACATTGGTTCTTTAACCTAGTTAAAAACATGATTAATTTCCTAAAAGACTGAATAATCATTAAGTAGTGATTTTTGGGATTAAAACCAAGTTGGAGTTTTATTGAATCCATAATTATATTTGAATGTGAATGAGGTAATTAAATTTATCGAATTCAAGAAATAATCGAGAATGGAGTACCACCAGTTTTACTGCATGCGATAGTTAAATATCTAATTAGATTTGAAATGTAAAATAGTAATTAATTTTACCGGTAACACAGTAGGTGTTAGATATGGAGTACTACTAGTAATGTCCATGGGATGAATAAGTTTAGATTGGAAAAATAAAATAAATGATTACTTCGGTAAGGCTCGATAATCCCGACTAGTTTGATAAACCTTAATTTGGCTTAAGATTGTTAAAAGATAATACAAAATATTTTGCATTGGTTTTCAAAGAAAGATTTAAACAAGAAGTTTAAATGAATTAAATCTTTGATAAGATTTATGGGAATGATTCTCAATGTAATGAATATTTGAATAAAAGAATATTATGGATTGGAACGAGGTGTATAATGTGTTATTATAGCACTTGATTATAAGATATGTGAGTTATTTGAAAAAACCGGGTTTAACCCATTCTGTATAACTGATAAGATGATTAAAAGTCGACGATGAAGACGGGGGTTGCAGACCGGAGATCTTCACATCAAATAGATGATTACTGATGTCTTGATTAGGCTGTACACCCAAGACGAGGTAATAAGTAGTGATCGCCCAGACGTACTTGGAGATCGACCGGATATGCGAGGGCCTCTCTCTTGTATTGGACATATGGGACGAGGAATTTGGTGCCTCCGGTTTCGTTCAGACCCAGAACGGACTTGGAAATTGATTATATGTCTGATATTGTATTTTGCGCTGTATTCGTTGATCTCTACTAAATATATATCTGTTCAGTGGCAGAGAATTTATTCTCTTGCTTAACACCCATCTCTGAGACGTATGAGTTTAGAGGTTATATATTGTTGGAAATCAATGGTACGATATGGATTGACAATGTCGCATGGTGAGTTGCATGGATCAAAACTCTTGTTGAAAAGCAGGGCTTTGTGGTTGATGATCAAAGCACATATTTAAGTAGCACAACTTTGTGTAGCACTAATTCACGAGCTTCACACCTTGGTATGAACCAAAAATAGGACGAGGACCTTAGGGAAATGGACATACGTCGGTTTCTAGCTAGGAGTAATGTCATGGTATGGAGCCCAGACATTTAACTTATGTGGATGTTGGATTATAATGGAAAGCGAGGTACCTCGGTTTTGATTTGGGTCGCCAATGGCCCATAAATATGGTCGAAAATTGACAGATTTCTTGTGTACTGACCATTTTGGAGGTTTGATAGAATCAGCTAACGTATAGTTTATGGTATAAATAATCAGCGGTGGCTGATCAGCCCTGTCGCTAACCGAGGGTTGCCCAGAGACGTGATCCTGAGGCATTGCTTGTGTGTCTTAGAATTTGATATTGTGTAACGGCCCGAAAATCCATACCAATTTGAGCTAACTAATATCCTACACATTCAACTCAAAGTGCACGAAAATTCAGATCATTAATAGAAAGAAGTTAGAGGGTGAGAAAGATCGGATAGAACTAATAGAATAGAAGAAGAAGAATACAACTAAACAGAATCAGAGTAAACACGAAACTTATAGCGGAAAGAAATAAAATGTAATATATAACATAACTTTGAAATACAAATCTGTATTGTATATACATATCGTTATCAGAGTACAATACATCATATCACAGTGGAAATAATTTCTACATAACTAGTGGTGAAGCCTTCTGCTTCCAGCTCCTCCAAGTGTATCTGTAAAAGCCTGAAACACTCGACTGCCCGTACAAATTTGGGCACCCAAGAGTTTAGGAAAAACAGAAAGAAAATAAACTCTGGGTCAGTCATGGGACTGGTGTGAGTAAAATCCAACCATACTGTTTAACTTTGAAAAATCCTTTTTAACCAAAAGGATAATAGTAAGACCAGCCCAAACATAAACAAGGACGGTTTTTACCTTACAATAACCCAAAATACTTTGATATCAAACTCCAGTGGTATTATAATAATGTCTAAACAAATAAATATCCAAGTAGCAGAACGCTTGCATCTCACGCTCTACATATATATATATATATATATAGTATAAAATCATAGACCGCAGGGCGCTTATTGGAGAATGGATTCCAACAGACAAGGTATGGAAGCACCTTTCGAACAGTGTACTCTAGAGGGGATACACCTGGATTCAACAAGAACGTCTTGCAACCCGGCCACACATGACCGCTCACACATTTAGCTTGAGTGTCGCGAATATATTGCCACCACGGTTGTAGGCCATCTAACCGTTATCCGAAGATACAGAATCAAAAAGTAGTATAAATATGAATTTTCTCTAGATCAGTGACAATACACCCTGCTTGGTGATGACCCAACTAGCCATGCTGCCTAGCTCAACTTTTGTTACTTCCTAGTTGTGAGGCTAGAGGCTACGTCTCTCTTCAGAACATTTGATCACCATTCACTTTGAATGCCACATCGTCAAATCCGTAATCACATATTGATTACACAAATGCACACTAGGTGTAGAATAAAGAGAAGTTACCTTCTCCCCACCAACTTGGTATATTCGTAAAAATCAACGGCGTGACCGTTGGAAATACTCTATCAGACACTCGTCCATACAAGTTGTCCTGGGACTAGACAAACAGAAAGCACCATTCTGGAACTGGACGAACCTTGCGTTTTACTCCATTTTCAATTGTCTTCAGCATAATCTCATTCGCAGCGCTTGTGCCTATACGGAGTGGTTTTCCAGATAATATATTCAACCAGTCTCTCCGTATTGACGACGATGGTCAAAACACTTCGATAGTCGGTTATTTAACCATCAAAGTAAAAACAAACATTCATTCAAATGTATAACTAGACATCACACAAACACGGGTACTTTTTATTTAACATTCGTTTTTATTATTCGAATTCTCATATCTTACCAGATATTTGTCAAATCTCGTTTTAGCCTTTTTACACTTCTTGGAAAACATTTCCAGTTATTATAAACTCTTATTCTTTCATGTCCAAAAAACATACGTTATTAACATTCGAACTATTTCCATTAATTTCACATTCTTTATTTCTATACTTGGATAATCTACCCTATTTACATTGGAAAATATTTCCAATTTCATTTTAACCTTTTAATCGGCCCAACATTCACTTTTAAAACATTACTCAATTTGAAATGAGAATACCATCCCTTATTATAGAAATCTGAACATCTTTATCATATACTCTTTATTAACGTAATAATTTCCCTTATCTTGTTTACCAAAATCTATTTCATACTTTTATATTCCTATTCCACTTTATAAACTCTATTTCTAAGTCAACTTCTTATCAAATCAGTATCAAATTTATAACTAAATGCTGATTCCTATCCTATTAACATTTATTTGTTTAAAACTAAATGTTAATTATCCTATCAGATTATAATTCCTCAAAATGATTTACTTTAATACATTCGACCTCGTTGAATTAAAATCTCAAATCCTAATGGTTTAATTCTAATCACATTTCGAAGATCGAAATGATATCATTGCTTTCTGAAATAATTTTCCAATATCTCTTTCTAACTCATTCTTATACCTCTTTGGATAAATATCATTACTTATTACTTTTATAATAAGTGTATTTCAAACCAAACTGTTTACATTCCTAGGAAGTGCTGCTATATATAAAAATCACGCTTAGGTTTGGTTAACAGCGTTAATTTATCGTTACAGTTCAAAACTTGTCATACGCTGTAATATTCTCCTTTATAACTAATCTCGACATAACAGTCACGCTTAAGCCTAGTCAACAGCGTTATTTTATCGCTATAGTTTTAAGACTTGCAATACGCTACCATATTTCCTTTATACAAAACTTGACATTCCTTTTTGTTACAAACTGATATCGTTCCTCGATAATAGTGAAGTCGTTCAAGTTGGGGTATTTTATTTAGCTCTCAGACCTTGATCGACAACGTTCTTATCTTAGAACAGATATAAGTCAATACTCTAATTCCTTATTACTTATAATATCTATCAGACCGTATTTTCTTGTTTAGTTTGAACTATGGTTTTATAATACCAATCCTTACTTTGAAACTCGGTTGTTTTTTACTATCTATATTAAAAATTAACTCTTCCCTTTAACTTCATTTCACGGTTCTATTTATAACTTATTTAGATATCAAATAATCGTTAATATTTATTTTATAGAAATGAACTATAAAATATCAGTTTTTAATAGAACTTCTATTATGGGTTAAAAACTTCGCTTTAATTATAAAAATATAATTTTTATAATTAACTTCGTTGATTTGCCCGACGGCCAATCAACTCCTTAACAAAACGATTGGTTTATGGTCGACTGTTGTCAGTTTCTTAATCGATACCGTTTATTTATTTAATCAAAACAAATGTTGAATTTCCCTTCAACATCAATATTCACATGGGGTTTTACTGTCATTTGGGTTCAAACAGTGCACACATATAAAACAAACAATACACCTAAATACTGAGGAATCCGGTTGGATTCCTCCAACCGGTTTCCCACATCCACAGATGTTAGTCAAACAATTTACACTGATTCCTACTAGGAAATCTTATGATCCATGGAATCAGTATCCAACAAATGATGTGTACATATGCAACGATATATAATATTCAACCAATTTAATTGTAATTTACCTAATCGACCATCACACAGCATTCAACAACATTAAAATATAATTATAATATTTTAAAATAGATCAGAGTTAGTGAAATTACCCACTTTCGCGCGTTAACTGTTAAATAACGATTTGCGTCAGTTGATCCACGTCAGTTGTTTTATTTCGCCATAATTCTGACAAGCTCCAAATGTTTCCGATCCAGCTTCATAACGTAGTTCGCCTTTGTATGGTTCCAACAGAATTGACGGCTTTAAATTCCGCACAGATCCTTCCATGCACATCGTTATTTCAAAACATTCCCCACTGATATATACCAATATATATATTAAGGAGAAACGCCTGAAGCCCATTTCTTTCATAACCGACACTTCTTTACCTTTAACACCCTTATTTCTTCACTAATCATCAAAACAGTCTTTACTGTCCATCACCTCATCACATGTGTTAATTCATTTCCACTTTCGTGTTCCAAGTATTCGGCGCACTTTGTTTTCAACTTCAGAAATCCACATTCTTGAACTGGTAACGCACTCCCGGTTTTCTTCTAAACTTTACGCGTAAATGAATCCGCAATATCAACCCATACTATCACGTTATATTTATCCCATATGTTTTGTGAAATCCGCAATCGTCTGCTACAAACATTTGGAAACTTCATGCTCCCATTTAAACTTCCCAACACGTAAACCATTTGTGCTGCGAAGACATACTCAACCACCATATAAACTCATCGAATCCCTCATTATCATGCACCACAACTGATTGTCCACATGGCAGCGAGCTTCCCCATGCAAGCTTCTCCGTCACGTACACCCTGACATCATCCTCGCACCCTTCAGAAAGAAACCGATCCCGCTTTTGATCCCCTTCGCGGTTCCAGATCCCCGCTGAGCGTGCAGTACAAGGCTTAAGGACTGCAACTGTAAGGATTTTAAGATTTTAATTTTTCTTCAACAAATTGTTTGCAAACTTGCCTTTCGTTTTTCCCAGTAGAAGAAAAAGAATGAGCTTCAGTGTTAAGTTATTTATAGGCAAAGTAGCTTAAGCACTAAGCTTTAGGTACATGGTAGGAAAGTGACTGCATTAGGTAGTTTATACTTCCAAGAAGTAACCTGTACAAAACTACGTGTGTATGTACGTTTAGGTAAGGGAAAGCTTAACTGTGAAAGAAATTTGTTTTAATTTACTTGTCATTAAGTATTTTAAAATGGAAAAGGATAGGGAAAATGTACATCATTTGTCCATAGGTCAGTAGTGCAGTGGGTTTTTTAACTTAGGTAGGTTATGGTCTTCCATGATATTTTCATTTCTTAGGATAGCGACTATTTCTTACATCTAAAGTCTTTGGGGAATGGTCTGCTAACAGTGCACCTACATGTTTCCTTTTTGAATGAAGTAATAGCGCACATAAAAATATCAGAGTAGGTGATAGACGCAAAGCATAACCCTGGATTGGAGATGATAGGGTACGAACGAAGTCTTCAAAATTAAGCAATAGAAATATATATACTTTATATATTTAGGGTACCCAATTGCGTAAATTTTCGTCTGTGTCCGACCTGCTATGGACAGAAGTTAGATTATGGTTGTGTCCTGCGAGGTGCCACGATCCAAAAAATATAATAATACCGGTAGGTTAATTCATATTTTGAAACCCCGAAATATTGATTAAGGGTGTAAAATACTTCAAATAAAAAGTTGCATATTTAATTAATTAAAAATTACAATAAAATTCTAAAAATTAAATTATCACTATGTCTGGAAAGAACTATGTTCAAATTCGAAACCGATATCTAGTTATATCAAATAAACTGTTACGGTCGATAAACGATTCTACAACGACTATTTGAATATTTGATTTGGATATATCTTGCAATCTATTCGACGAAATCTCCATTTTCCACTTTCGTTAGGAAAATACAGTTCAACAGATTCCAACATTTCTTGTTTCGAAGAAATCCAACTTGCAACGGATCCTGTACACTCAGTTGAAGTTCAGAATGTTAAATTACGAATTACCACGATATTACGGGCTCGATTATATTTAATATATATTTTTATATGTTCTACTTTGTTTTAATTAATATATAAATCCATTTATATTACGAATTCAATATTTAAACTGATTTAAATATTCAAATACAAACCAACAAAAATGCGGGACATTACATATTGAATATAAGTCGATATGACTTCTATTTAGATCCTTGTATTTAATATCAAACTAGATTTTGGGTTTGTCGTGAATGGTGTTTTTAATAACACTGTTCTTAAACCCAATTGAAAAAGGAATAATCTTTTCATTAAGATTTGATGATGTTTCCAATTAATAAATATAATTGGAATTAAATGGAAGTTGATTTTGGGTTCATTGTGAACCGTGTTTTAAATAACATTAGTTCTTAAACCCAATTAATAGTGAAGACATGATTTGTAATTTATACATCTTTTAACTAAGATTTAAGGGAATTTTCCAAAGTAAAGATTTTCCAATTTAATATATTAAATTGGAATCTAGTGGAATTCGATTTAGTAATAATCGAGAGGAGCTTCCGTGAAGGAAGACCATTACTATTTATGGAATTAAAAAGGCTTTATCATTATCTATGTATAGTATAGTCAGATACGGAAATTTATATCAATTATATACTGATCATTTTTCCGTGAAGATCCCGTTTTGATGGAAGAGGATTTCAGATTTATCATGAACATTGTTTCAAATGTCATTGGTTCTTTAACCCAATTAAAGAAAGGATTAATTTCCAAAAAAATGAATAAAAATTAAGTAATGATTTTTGAGATTAAACCCAAGTTGGAGTTTTAACGAATCTTTAATTAGATTGGAATGTGAATGAGGTAATTAAATTTATCGAATTCAAAAAATGATCGAGAATGGAGTATTACCAGATATACTCCAGGCTATAGTTTAGTCTTTAATTAGATTTGAAATGTGAAATGGTAATTAATTTTACCGGTAACACAGTAGGTGTTAGATATGGAGTACTACCAGTTTTGTTCCATAGGATGAATAGGTTGGGATTGGAAAAATAAAATAAATGATTATTTCGGTAAGGCTCGATAATCCCAACTAGTTTGATAAACCTTAATTTGGTTTAAGAATGTTAAAAGTAAATACAAAATCTTTTGCAATGGTTTTCAAAGAAAGATTTAAAAAAGAGGTTTAAATGAATTAAATCTTTGATAAGATTTACCGGAATGATTCCCAATGTAATGAATATTTGAATAAAAAATATTCTGGATTGGAATGAGGCATATAATGTGTTATTATAGCACTTGATTATAAGATACGCGAGTTATTTGGAAAGACTGGGTTTAACCCATTCTGAATAACTGATACGACGATTAAAAGTCGACGATGAAGACTATGGTTGAAGACTGGAGATCTCCACATCGAATGGATGATTACTAATGTCTTGATTGGGATGTAAACCCAAGACAAGGTAATAAGTGGTGATCGTCCATATGTACTTGGTGATCAACCGGATATGCGAGGGCCTCTCTCCTGTATTGGACATATGGGTCGAGGAATATGGTGAAACCTGTTTCGTTCAAACCTAGAATGAACTTGCAAATGGATTGTATATCTGACATTGTATTTCATGCTGTATTCATTGATCTCTGCTAAATATATATCTTTTTGTTGGAGGAGAATTTATTCCCTTACTTAACACCCTTCTCTAAGACGTATGAGCTTAGAGGTTATATATTGGTGGAAATCAATGGTATGGTATGGATTAACAATGTGGCATGGTGAGTTGCATGGATCAAAGCTCTTGTTGAAAAGAAGGGCTTCGTGGTTGATGATCAAAGAACAACATTAAGTAGCGCATCTTTTTGTAGCGTTAATTCGTGAGCTTCACACCTCCATATGAACCAAAAACGAGATGAGGACTGCAGTGAAATGGACATATGTTGGTTTCTATCTAGGAGTGATGTCATGGTACGGAGCCCAGACATTTTACTTATGTGGATGTTGGATTATGATGGAAAGCGAGGTACCTTAGATTTGATTTGGGTCACCAATGGTCCATTGATGTGGTCGAAAACTGACAGACTTCTTGACGTACTGACCATTTTGGAGGTTCGATAGAATCAGCTAACGTATAGTTTATGGTATAAATAATCAGTGGTGGCTAACCGGCCCTGTCGCTAACCGAGGGTTTCCCAGATATGTGATCCTGAGGCATTGCTAGTGTGTCTCGAATTGGAAAGGGGGATCGCATGCCTTGGTTCATGTATGGAAACCCAATTTCTAATATGTGATTTTACGATTTAGTTGTAAACCTATATGGCGACATAATATATGTTACCTGCCGCCTATGATTGATACATTTATATTTGAAGATGATTTCTTCACTTATAATAATAACGAAAGATAAATTTTGCGTATTAAGCATGTTTAGCTATTATAAGGTAAAACTATATCCTTCGGCTTGCGTTGCATTGTGTGATGGGACCTGAGTCTTATAATAGCTTCATTTTTCCTTTTAGCATTGTGTTGTTTGTTTTATAGTATTCTTGGGAGAAAACCCATTCCGTATTATACGCATGGTCTCTTGATTTTCCAAACTTTAAAATAAATTTAATAACTGTTTTAGTTCTCACACTAGTCCCATGAGTGGCTCGGAGTTTATTGTTCCCTCCAAAACTTTGGGTGCCTATATTTTCCACAAGGACAGCTAGTTGTTTTGGTTTCCACAGATATTTCTTTTCATAGGATCCTGGATTACAGGTGGAGCTATATTCGGAATGTTTTGTATCCGTATATTTATTACAGTTGTCGAAGTTGATGTTTTCCGCTACACATTATATTTATGTATTTAAATGTAATATAAATATCTGATATTTTTCCGATGTATATTATTTATTTGTACTATGATATCTTGTACTCTGATGTAAATTATTGTAATAGAAATGAAATATTCTCATATTTGTGTTCTGATGAGTCACGTTCTCAAAGCAGTGCGCCTTCTGGTTCGGTTTAGGCCGGTCGGGAAGTTCGGGTCCCTACAATCAGCCCACTAATGGGCCACCCCAAATCAGCCCATCAATGGCTTATTATACCTGAATAGAAATTGTAGAACACAAAAACAGCGGTTCCTCCTGAACCACTGAACCAAATCTTTAATGTGACCACTGTACAAAATTGGCAACACCATTTCCTTTCCAATGAAATCAATCACTGCACCTGATTCAATTCTAGTCGAAAGTTATTCCCTATACAAGAATGACAGGCGAAATACGGTAACAAATAAACTTGGTAAAAATTATGCACATGTATTACATCCCCATAAAAGACATATCAAAATATGAGAATGATTCAACCCTCAGAGAATTAAATAAAAATATTTTACGATCCTCCGATATGAAAAATGTGGGCTGTTATAGGGCAAATAACGAAATTAGGAGACTTAACTCACTTCTTGCCTTTAGGTCTGTAACAACCCAGGGAATTCGACTCCCTATTTCCAACAATAATACATAACATGTATTACTTGCCAGAGCTCAAGTACCGAAAACACCAGATAGTTAATGAGAAATTAGAGGGTGAGATAAGAAAGAAATATTAGAATAGAAGAAGAAGAACCAACGGAATAAAATACTAGAAATATTAGAGTCTCAGATCACAGCGGAATAAAATATAATACAGAAATATATCTTTATTGAGAGCTTTGAAATAAATACATACAATCATCATAGTACATTAACACATCTGAAGAGTTATAGTAATCTGTCCTCATATATAACACACAACGGAATAAATATATCATCCGTCAGAACTCCTCCAACACGTCTTCTGAAGTTCACAGCATCCAAACCTAAACCTGTACAACCTGGGCTAACCCAAGCATTACAAACGCCGAATCAGTCTGGTGAACTAAAGTGGGAAAACTCGCTAAGTTTATAATATCATCCAACTTGATTTTAAAGTCAAAACATTTCTTTTCAAAAGAAAAGGATAATCATAAGACCAATCCACACATAAACATGAATGGTTTTTACATTATGATTACCCAAAACATTCTTTGAAATCAATATCTTATTCGGATATTATAATAATGCCTAATCACAAATAAATATCAATCTAACGGAACGCTTGCATCTCATGCTCCACATATAGAGTATACAATCAAGACCGCGGGCACTTATGGAGATTGGATTTCCAACTATAACAAGGTATGGAACCACCTTCCGATAGTGTATCTCTAGAGGAGAATACACTGGGTTCAACAAGAACATCTTTCAACCCGACCACACATGACCAAGCATTCATTCCGCTTGAGTGTATCATATATATATCACCAACGGTTGGGATCAGCAACCGTTTCTCGAAAAGGGATAACAACGAAAATAGATTAAAGAATGAAATGGATTTTCTCTAGATAGGTGATTATACACCCTAATGGGAGCGACCCACATAGCCATGCTGCTTGTCCGATTTTTGTCATTTCCCGACCGAAGAGGCTTGAGGCTTTAACATTACCTTTTTAAGAACATCGCAATCACTTTGAACGCCACATCGTCAGATCCGCCAAATTACTAATTGACATCCACAAAAATATTCTGGGTGTTTATGCTAAGAGAAGGTGTCTTCTCTGCCACCTACAGAGATACGTTTGTAAAAATCAACGTACATGATTCTTAAGAAATACTCTGTTAGACATTCGTCCATGCAAGTCATCTAGGAGCAGGATGAACCGAAGGCACCCTCCTACCACATCCAAGGAATTACCCTATAGATCAGTAGCGAGTAGTCCTTGCAAATCCTTGGATTTCAAGCCATAGTATATATCTGGTTATAAAATATAGGTTAAGTTAATATATAATAAACTTTGAAAACTATAGAAGTTAACAAAAGATTTAAGTAGCTCTCCCGTTTTATGAAGATCTATGGTCTTCAATGGTTCCATCTTGATCAGCCTCTAACATCTTCTTAATTTCGTATTTGCTGGTTGAAATGGTTTTCGAATATAATTCGATCCCGGTCTTTCCGTACCAACAATCGTATAGGTCAGATTTGATAATCGGTTATTTAACTATCAAATAAACAACCAATCAAACATAAAAATAAAAATGAACTTATGGGTTCAGTATTCAACATCACTTGGCCTTTTTAATTAAAATTTCTTGAGCTTTTAATATTTTGAAACACAAGATTACTTCTTATTTTTTTATAAGGATATTCACAAAACCATTTTTAAACACTTTAGGATTAATTCATGTATATACTCCACACATTTAAGTTCAATCAAATCCCACATAAAAACATCATTACGAAATCTCTTTGATTTTCATTGTTGGGAAACAAAAACAAACACTTATTCCTTTTTGAATAAACCCCTTCAAAGTCATCCCATTAATTCCTTTACTTCATAAATATCAATATATTTTTACCAAATCTCTTTTTATTTCCCTTACATTGGAAATATAATTTTAAATGTTCTCAACTTCTTTTTGTTTCCATTACTTAACTCCCTATCGATCCATATTATTCCACTTTTATCATTCAACAATTTTCAATTTTAAAATCTCATTTTCATTCCATTTATTTTATTTAATAAGTATCGTCAACATAAAATCATCGTTTTAACCCCACGCCCTTGATTAAAATCTTATTTATATAACTTAGTTTAATATGAAACCCCTTTCTATCTCGATTTCTTTTTACTTAATTTAAATATTAGGTACCATCTATTTTAAGTTATCGAATTCGTTTAAAATCTCTATTATAACTTCGTTATGCAACTTGGATTCAATATAACTCATTCATAACCTATTTTCAAAACTCAACCATATTCCATTCCAATATCGGATACTTACATAAATGTATTTCATTTAAGAAGTAAATAATTAAATTATTATTAATTAAAATAATAATTTACGTCATTATTAACCACCGAATAAGTAGTTAACTCCTTTATTAACTAAATAAACAATAAATTTCTCTATTTAAAATCTTATTAAAAATTTACAGATATTCATTAAACACTTTCATTAGATTTATTTAATAATAAACTAATTTAATTTAATACTTAATCCCCGTAAAGACATTTGATTCAAACATGGTTATCTCGTTAACCAATCCAACTAAATCCTTTCTTTAAATTAATTGATAATATAATTAACTTAAATACTCCATTTAATTGTTACTTAGAACAATTAAACCAACTCTTAAGTATTACACTAATTCTGCTTATTTAATTTGCTTATAATTCTCATTACCTAAGAATTTTCTTTATAAAACAATTTGATAACTACATATAACTTAAATAATAAATAATTATTTCTTTCAAATAATTTTTATTCCAATTAATAGATTTAAAATCTATTTTCGGTTATAAAATAAATTTTATAATTTTACTACCGTCGATTCATTTGACGGTAAATCAACATTTATAAAACGATTGATTTATAGGTCATATGTTACTAGTTTCCCTAGCAATACCGTCCATTGATTAATACCATTACAAATCTTGAACTTAGATTCAACGATTAATAAACAAAATAATCGTCTAACCATATGGGATAAACAACTCATATAAAATAAACAATAAATTTAAGGAATCACGTTGGATCCCTCCAACTTGTTTTCCCTGCTCCAAATATGTTACCTCAAATAATATTATTCAAATAAACAAATATGATATTCAATAGTAAATAAATAATAGTAATCCAAGCGTCCATAGTTTAATTTAGTACGTTTATATTATTATAAGCGTAACCAACATGGTAAGTTACCTCATTTGTAATTAACTGTTAAACTAATGTTTAAATCAATATTTATATGTATATATATATATATATATTCAGTAAACAACAAAACAATTATCAACCATAGCACACAAAATAAATCCTGACTTATATAAAATATAAATGGGTAAAAAACTGAGTGAATTATACTCACTTTGATTTAGTTGTTGAACGGTTCGATTATAGTTAAATTAAACAGTGTTTACTTTAACTGTAAATTCCCAGCATCTCCATTTCTATTCAAAATGGTTCCATAACGTGATACTCGTCACCATGATTCTGATATACTCGTTTTGTCTAATTTTGATAAACTGACAAAACGTTATTAATGTTTAGTCTAACAATTTAATTAACTAACTTATTAATTTCCTCAACTAAAATTTAATTTTAAACAAATTACTTGTTAATTAATAAAATGGCTGACATCTTACTTCCAGACCCGAAATTTTCTTGAATCATGCATTGTTATTCATTCCCTCGTCCCCTCTTGTGACACACCACTATTATGCTTCATCCAGGAATATTTCTTTTGAATTGAAAACAAGGACAAACATATTTCTTTCATCTTATTCAATATTCTCGATTTTCTTTACATGGTCAACGTATGCTTGGCGTCTTCAAATATGAGACAAGCTGCCCAGTCCCTTCGCTTGTTTAATTGTTGAACCACGGTTTAATTAAAGTAAATTAATTTAGCTTCCTAATTAACAATATTTAGCTAATTTCATAATTATCATTATCTAATTTCGGAAATCACCATCTAAAATCACTTGTGATCAAAAGGATGTAGTCCCGTAACTGCTGCTAACCGCCGACTTTTCTATTTGTTCCATATGCTTGGTTTGAAAATACTTCAGGTGTCCAGCTCTCTTGCATCGTTCCAAGTATAATTTACACCTTCACCATTATTTTCTTCTTACTGTATCATCTCAAAATAACTACTCCAAGTTACCTTGTAATGGCGCAATAGGCCGACATATTTAAATCTTTGCTATCGTTCAAAACATTACTCCATCGCGTCTTCATTATGGCAACTGAACGCTCTCCCCACCAAAACCGTTAGCAACAGACCCCTCTACCCCAAATATACCATAACCTCCTGAAACTTTACTGTGCACACCGTGCACGACTTCACTGATCCCATGTTTCACATACCCCTTAAAATGCTTCTCTTCGTTCTACCATGCTGTTCCATTGTTCACAAAGCTTCCTCCCAAATGTTACTCAACTGATGCAACCCGTTCGTAACAATTCGCTACCACCCTTCATTTCAAAATGCTCACGCATAATCCCTCAACTTCATCTTCTCCATGTTGCTCATACCAAATGCCCTACTGCTAGCATGAACCTTTGGTATCATGAAGGGCTGTGCCATTGCGTTCGTCTCGGAAAAATACGCGAAATAGAGTCCGAAATTTCGTAAATCGGAGTCCGTATGGCTGAGATATGGTCTTCGGAAGTATCACGAAAAATCAGAATTCAAAACAGATTTCAAATTTTCAGAAATCAGGCTAGGTGGGAAAAATCCCGCTTGAACCAGGTCGACCTGGTAGTCGACCTGGGTGGGACCAGGTCGACTGGGGAGTCGACCCCAGGGTCGACCTGGGGGTCGACCTGCCTGGTCGGCCAGGTGCACCTGTTTTGGCTCCTGGGTCTTGTTTTGGAGGCTTGTGACGATTTTTGAGGGCTTGGATCTATCCTAGGGTTAATCTAACGGCCTAAACTACTCCTAATCTCTATAAAAAGACCCTAAGCCTACCCTAAACCCCTCATAATTCACTCATGCCACGAAGTGCTGCCCAAATGCCAAGTGATCATGGCCTTCATCTCCAATTCCTAGAGACTATGCATTCAAATCGGGTTCAAATCAAAAGGTGCAAGCTTGTTACACCAAATAGAGGCCAAATCAACGTTGCTATGCGAGTTTCATGATGGTTCTTCATCAAAGGAGCCACCTTTCTTCGTCACGACGATGCATAATCCTTCCCTAAGCCTCGATATGTAAGTTCTAGCTACTTGTAGATTCTAACGGTGGTTCTAATGTGATATGGGATAAAATGAGATGTAACATGAGTATGTTAACCCATGTAAACCTAGTTTGCCCCTTTATCATGAACACATGACTTTGGATTATGTTTTAACGACTTAATCATGCCACTCATGTTATGTATAACCTAGTATATCTTGCAAGTTTCAATCTTTATCTATGGAATGCTAGCATGAACCTTTGGGAACCATTTGACTTGTGAAACATTAGCAAAGATTTGACTTTGGAGCTTATGCATGTAAATGAAACCAACCCCCTTATGATATCATGTTTATGTAAGGTCAAATCCCGTTATGATAATATGCAAAATTGTGGCCAAATCCTTTATGACATTATGCATGCTTGTGGCCAATCCCCTTTTATGTTATGCATGCTTGTGGTCAACCCTTATATGATAGTATGCATGTACAAGGCCAATCCCTTCATGATACCATGCATGTTTGAAGCCAACCCCGTCGTGGCATCGTGCATGTTTTGGGGTCAATGTGTATCATAGTATTTATACTATGTTGACTCGCTTTCACTCAAGTGAAAACACGATTTTGGGGTAGTTAGATAAACATGAACATGACACGAAATCTTGACTTGAATATGACATGAAAACTTGACTTGAGGTTACATGTGAATACGACATGTAAGTTGAACCAAAATGGGGGCATGACACGTGGGGTAAACATGGGACTTGAGATTAGACACGTATGGGTTGTAGGTGTAATATGACACTAGACTAAACATGAAAGTGGCCAACTCGAGGTTGGGTTGAGTTTGTAGCATAAATCTACCTGGACCCACCCGGCTTAACTAGCGGCTACAAACAATAGGATCCAATGTGAGAAGTTGGTCATGTCGCGCTTAAGACCCGAGGTTAGACTAGGTTGTGGTGTAAAACTACCCGGACCCGCCCGGCTTAACTAGTAACCACAACAAGGTCTAATGTGAGAGGTTGAGGGTGCATTAATTAAATTAATGCCACATGATAAGGTTAAGTAAATTTGACTAATGACACTTAACCGATATGACATGAATGGGTAGGTTAAGTGGGACCGGGTTTGACTTCTTAATGACACTTAACCATACAAGATGATTAGGGGATGGGGTTAAGTAATTTACACTGAACTAATCCGACTTGGTAATTAGATGGGGTTAAGTAATTAAGACTTAACTAATCTAAACACGGTAATTAGATAGGGTTAAGTAACCTATACTTAACTAATCTAAACACGGGAATTCGATGGGGTTAAGTTAAACACTTAACCAATCTAAACTTGGTAATTCAATGGGGTTAAGTAACCAATACTTAACCAATTCAACATGATAACTTAATGGGGTTAAGTAACTTATACTTAACCAATTATACGTGATGATTTGATGAGGTTAAGTAACCTATACTTAACCAACCCAATAGGTGGACCTGATAGGGTTAAGTCACAAGACCTTTTAAAAGTAGGCTTAACCATTGTAATATGATTAGTGGATGGGGTTAAGCTAACCCATACTTAACCAATCCGACTCGATAATCTGATGGGATTAAGATAATCTATGCTTAATCAATCTAACATGATAATCTGATAGGGTTAAGACAAATAAATACTTAACCAGTTTGACTTGATAAGGTTAAGTCATGAGCTTCTTGGTACACTTAACCAACTTGTAGGGCTAAGCCTTGAACTTGAGTACTTAGCCAATCTTGACATGATTCGTAGGCGGGTTAAGTCATGAACTTGGATAACAACACTTAACCCATTTGACAAAACCCTAGCTCAGGGGACTAGGTGGGAAATCGTAGTTAACGAGGATAGCGGAAAGAGGGGCTAAGTGGTAAACCTTAGTTAAGGGTAACTAAGTAATAATTCTTAGCTAAGGACATGTGACTAGTTCATAAAGAGATGAGTAACCTGGTACGGTAGGTCATCGCTTAGTATACGAGGGGGAGCAAGTTATCTGACTTGGATAAAAGCTCCAGCGAACTGGGTGACGAAGCGGAAGCTTCGAGGAACGTGAGGGTACTCTTGGTATCCCTCTGTGAGGTGGCAAGTGGTCCATGTAACCCGGCCTCACAGAGGTTAAGGTCTGCGGTAGAAGAGCCAAGAGTATGCCTTGGTTGCTATGCGAGCGACCTAAAGACTGGGATGGATTAGCGTGGAGTCGACGATACTTGATTTTGCCCTGGGATAGCATGTCGCCGACTACCTACCATCTTTAGTCAGTCGTGTACGTACGGAAAGGCAGGGAACTCCCAAAAGACCATATACTAGCTATCGAGTTATGGGTGAGGTTGGCTATCTGGAAGTGGGCATCGATGGGCCTTAGTGTAGTTCTCATACATGATTTTTCTTGGATTGCCTTTCGAGGGAGGGGTCACGTGGGACCATAGCCACGGGTACAAAAACAGACCTTGATATCTGCATCTGCAGACGACTTAAAGCTCTTGACCGAGTTCTGTATTTCTTGATTTGCCCTGGCACGGAACTCGGATGGCACATTGAGGAACATGTGCGTCTATACATGGAAAACGGTTCACGATACATACGTGGGACAAAAAGGGCGCGGTTGACGGGTGGCATAATCCCTAGTGGTCCTAGGTGGCATAAACCCTAAGTGGACACGCGATAGTTCATAGTAAGGAAACATAACTAGATCAAGGGTAGCAGTCCAAAATAACCTCAAGGATAAAACGTTTACATGGGAAAGCCCGTATGGCCTACGGCAAAGGACTGAACTTATACATGGAAAGAAACATACGAGTTGGGAAAACCTACATATGCTATATATTAGGTTGACATGGACCATTACATTACATTGGGCAAGGGACGTTCATAGTTAACATATGACGCGGGTTGGGGATACTAGTACGAGAGGTGCAGAGCAAATATACATGTTAGAACCATGAGAAATATACATGATAAATACCGTGGGACGTAATACAGGATAGATACCTCGGGATATTATACTTGATAGAAATCGGACGATGCGATACCTTGACTTATCATGACACCGTAGTTTATCATGATATCTTAGTTTACCTTACTACAGTAGTTCAGCCTGTTTTAGTTTATCCATCTTGTAGTCATCCTTATGTTTACTTTCAGTTTATGCATGTCATGTTACCTTTACCTGTTTTTTTACTGGAAGTAGATAGGACTTACCAGTCTTTATGACTGACCCCGTTTTCTTTCGCCTCTTGTCTTCCGTTCCACCCCCCCAGGTTTTCAGGGAGGAAACACTGTTATCTAGTTCGGACTTCTTCTACTTGAAGGTCATCACGCATGGATTGGACTTTTCTTGGCTATGGCTACTTTACTGTTTTACTTGGGGAATAATTTATGAAATGGTTTATGCTTCTTTACTATTGCAAGACAGGTTTTGATGTATTCTGATGTAAAAGGCTTTAGACCTTATTTTATAAGGTAATGAAATTTGTTTTACTTCCGCTGTTTTATATATATACGTTCTTTCTTGTAATATTTCTGTGCATGTTTACCTCGATAATGCTTCACCAAACCTAGTGCATTCCCTTGTGAGTGACCCTAGCGGAGGTGGGGTGTTACAAAATTCGACGCTCGAATTTTCAACAATAATACATAACCTTGCATTACTTGCCAAAAATCCAAGTATCAAATTATATATTGTTAATAGAAATAAGTTAGATGGTTAGAGAAGAAAGAAAGAAATACTAGAATAGAAGAATAAGAAGATCAGAGTCTCACAGCGGAATGGACAAAATATAACATATCAAATACTTTATACAAAAGAGCTGTATGTATATTACACATCAGAGTATATATTCAGATCAATACAACACACAGCGGAAAAAAACTAGTACCAGTAAATGTATGGGGTACGTCTCGACTTCAGCACCTTCTCTGGAACTCCAAGCCAAACCTAACCTGGAAGTATACTCGGTCTGACCCGGGCACATTTGAAGCAAAGCAAAATTCACCCGGAATAGTCTGAAATACTATCAGTGATAAATTCATAACACAAACGAGTTGTTTGACTTTATAAATTGTTTTAAAAGAAAAGGATAATAGTAAGACCAGCCCACACATAAACACAGACAGTTTTTTACCTTACTATAACCCAAAACATTTTTGATATATCAAAATCCGATGATATTATAATAGTGTCTATCAAACCACAAACAAATAACCATCTAGCAGAACGCTTGCATCTCACGCTCTACATATTTAATATAAAATAAAAAGAAATCGCAATGGGCTTATTGGGGAATGGCTTCCAGTTATGACAAGGTATGGGACCACCTTCCGATCAGTGCACTCTAGAGGGTATACACTGGGGTTCAACAAGAAAGTCTTGCAACCCGGCCCACACATGACCGACCACTCATTTAGCTTGAGTGTATCAAATATATTGTCACCTATTACGGTTTTAAGGGCCCACCGTACATCCATGGAGATATAGAAATTGAAAGAAGAAGAAATATGAATTTTCTCTATATCAGTAACAATATACCCTGCTTGGGAATGACCCACCTAGCCATGCTGCCTGCCCGATTTTTGTCATTTCTTGTTTGATGTGGCTTGAGGTCATGTTTAATTTCCCGCCATCATTCACTTTGAATGCCACATTGTCAGATCCGTCAAAACACTAATTGACGTCCACAAAAATACCCTAGTGGTTAAGCTAAGAGAAGTGCCCCTCTCTGCCACCAACTATGGTACGTTTGTAAAAATCAACGCACGTGAGTTTTCAGGAAATACTTTGTCAGACATTCGTCCATACAAGTCATCCAGGAATAGGATGAACCGAAGGCACCCTCTTACCACATCCTTATATAGGAATCACCCCAAGGATCAGTAGTGAGTAGTCCTTGCAATCCTTAAATTCCAATCACGACGGAACCACAGTGTATCTCTTTTGTGGGAGCTACCCATAGATTATAAGTAGTCCTTCTGTTTCATGAAGATCTACGGTCTTCAATGCTCCATCTTTACTTGCTGCAAGTTAGTTTCAACCGTAACGTTGAATCGAAGTGGATTTCGGTCTAGTTCCCATCCTGGTCTCTTCGAAACAACACGTCAAAAAGGTCCAATAAGTTATTTCATTGATAGTCGGGTTTTAACTATCAATATACACAATAGCATTGTCAAGTATAATTGCAGCTCGGGATCTTATCATTATTTAAAACCATTCATTTAAACTCTTCCTCGATCTTTAAACCATTTCATTGATTAATCAATTTCATTTACTTTTCGTTTAGAACAAATGCATTTCAATTCGTATCATTTCCCATCTTCTAGAAAATGGTGTTGTATATTTAGCCAGTTGATACAAACATAATCATTCCAAATGTTTAATTATACATTTGTTTATTTAAAATTCCAATAGTTCAGTTTCAATTCAAATCTTGCAAATAATATTGCAATATTCCTTATGGAAATGATAAACTCATTTCAACTTCCTTTACTATCACAAACTAATAATATCCCTCGATAATAGTGAAGCCGTTCAAGTTGGGGTATTTTATTTATCACTCAGACCTTGATCGACGACATTCTTATTTTAGAATAGATAGAAATCTGTAACTTAAAATGCATATTATTTCAAACATCAATCAAAATCTTATTTACTCTTTAAAATATGGTTTTATAAACTATTTTCTATTTTGGAAAAACTTCGGTCGGTTATAACCATTTCTACTCAATTTGTATTTTAAATCATTCCCCAAACCATTCCTTTATCTTCAAATTCTTTTATTATCATTCCATTTACAACTTGGATTAAACTCTTTATTCAAACTATTAAACTTCCTATTATAAACTAGATCTTTGGATTTTTTATAATTAAAATCCCTTCTCAACTTCTTTACCCAAACCCAATAAGTATTTCTTTTTATTCTTGAAATTATCACTTTTTATCTTAATTCGAATAACAAAAATATTTATTTTGAACCTACATTAGTTCTAATCACTTTTATAAGTTCTTTTACGGAACTCGGATTTTTAAAACAAAAATCCATTTAGCGTTCCTTTACCAAAATCATTTAACATTCAACTTCTTTGCCTCTTCTAGATTTTCTTTCTATTCAAATCATTTATTTAATTAAATAAAACATCACTTTTAAGTCAATAACTTAGTTTTGATTTCACCTTATAAACCCTTTCCAAATATTTGGGTTTTTATAATAAAATCTCCTTCGCAAAATCTTTACAAATATCCCATTATAACCCAGTCATTATCTTAAATGAATCCCATTTAAGAATTAATTGCTTTAATTATTATTAAGTAAAATAATTAACTTCATCATTTCCTTAAGTAAAAATGGTTTACTTTTCCATTAACTAGAATATATTAGTTAATCACTTAGTTAGACAATAACTAGTTACATTAGTTAAACAATCATTTTTAGCGTTATTAAATATTTACTTTAAAGTAATTATTTAACAAACCCTTTTCCATTAGATTAATTGGAAATCAATTAATCTAAAAATCAATTTCAACAAAACAGTTGACTTCAGCTTCAAACCATCAGTTAATTTGTTTAACTGATTCCATTAAACTCTTCCCCATAGATTAATATAATTAATCTAACTAAATTGTTTCTTATAAATAATTATTCCAATTGATTAGCCAGTAGATTAATTACGGCTTTATCTTGCTTATAAAACCCGATTTAACGTAAATTTCTTATGATAAAAAATCATTTTATAATACTTACAAAATCAATTTATAATTATCGATTTATTTTCAAAACTCCATTTTATAAATTGTAATAGGCAAATCTCACTTCAGTTATAAAAATAAGTTTTTATAGCTTAACTGCGACAATTCACCTAATGGCAAATCAACGACTAAATAACAAGTGTGTTCCAGGCCATTTGCTTCCAATTCCTAAATCGATATCGTATATCAATTAAAAATACAACAACGTTGAATTTCAATTCAACGTCAACATCCAAACAGGTTTTCAGCGTCATTTGGGTTTAGTCAGTGCATATACAAATAAGATAAAAAACAAACAACACGCATAATATTTAAGGAATCCGGTTGGATTCCTCCAACCTGTTCTTCTCTGCATAACAACATTTAATAATAAGATCTGAAATAAATACTTTAATCTAAATCAACCAATTCGACATAAATAATGTCGGCAACCAATAAACAACCAATAATCAACCAAGCAACCAACCAACCAAAGTTTATACTAACAATGATAAAGTATAACAATATGAATTTAATCACATCACAGTATTTCAGAAGGCATGAGAATTAACTCACCTTGTTTTAGATTCGATTCCAACGTTACTTAATTTAATTTTAAACAGCTGTTTAAAATCAAATGAATCTCGAAATTGTTTCCAACTCTTCCAAGTCAGCTTAGTATCGTAGTATTCTCCATTGCAATTTCAACGTTCCTAATTTAGTCAAATTTTAGCAACATATATACACGTTATAAACATTATAAGCTCACGGATTAAATAATGATTCCTTATTTATAACTAAATTAGTTAATTAATTATAGTTTTTTTTACTTTGATCAAATATTCCTCCAGTCCCATAACTTCTGCCTCGCTTTCAAACCTCATCAGTTCACTGTGCTTGCCAAAACGAAATGACTACTCTGTTCTACCCATTCATGTTGACTGCTAAATCCCCTTCCTGTATGTTATAACGCATATTATTATAAGTTAATATAACCTAACTAGTAAAGAGGTAATCAGCTAGTTTAATTACTTTTGTTAACCACCGGGTCCAATCTTTTTCTCTTGATCTTCATTAATACTGCTTCGCCGTTGATTCCGATTCACGTGATACCCAACATCAACCCTTATTGATACCTGCAGCAACTAATATAAGTCCAAACATTTAACTAAACTATGAACCGTTAGTTAAAATTTAATTAGCTTAATTAATTTACATTTAATAACGTGAACTTCGATGCTCCCTCATTGACCAAAACTACAGCTCACTCGGTTACGTCCTCCTCTCACCATGCAAATGAACTCCCACCTCTCCTGCTCATGCCATGCTCTAGACCCAAGTCCACGAGCCCACACAGTCCACGTCACATGTAATCTTATTCATAATCACGAAACCCCACCTTAACTTCTTCTCTTAACATCACCTTATTTTGCTTCGCCCTTCACGCCATCATAGACTGGCGACGGCTCCCACTCCCCTTCGACTTATGAGACGACCCCAAACCCCGTACTGATGGTGGCAAGGGTAATCCGTGGAATATAACACAAAAACATAATAACAGCAGAATAAAATTAAATAAATACACTAGATAATAAACAATAGAATATACTGGATAAAAGTAATCATCAGAGTTACACAGTATACAAGATCATACTTAGTAAAAATACAGTTCAGCTATACATAAATGTCTACAGCGGAAAACAAACATAATATGTACAATAGGAGCTGAACAGCATAAAAAGAGATAAATGATGGAATCCATCTTCAGCTCCAGCTATCCAGAAAGAACCAGCTAAACCTGAATACAAGGCTGCCCATGTAGAAAAAGGGGCACCCGAGTTTGAAAGTGAAACAAACTACGAGTCAGTCATGGGACTGGTATGAGAGATCTACCCAACACATATATAATTTGGCTAATCATAGGACCACGCCACTTTCGTGGAACGGGTTTACTCCATTGGATTGCCAGTGCTTTAAAACAAATCATTCTTTTAAAACATCGCCATGCTTTTTATAAAATGAAGCCATTATAAGACTTAGTTCCCATCACACAATGCAACGCAAACCGGAGGATAGAGTTTTTACCTTATAACGGCCAAAATATGCTTGATACGAATAAAACAAAGGCATTTGATATTATTGCTAGTGTTTATATGTTTTGAAAACAATTTCACATCATAACTATCAATCATGGACGACATGAGCATCCCATGCCACTATGTCGCCAAATATATATATACAATCGAAACCGCACGATCACATATTTGGAAATTGGATTTCCGTCACGAACCAAGGCAAAAGATAGTCCTTACCGAATTCGAGACTGCCTAGCCCGAGTCTCAGGACCAGAACGCATCGACCCTTGGAGCGACAGGGCCGGTCCACACGGAGTGGATTAAAATGCCTGAGCACTACGTTTCGCCGCCCTTTGGGGCGTAAGCGAGCCAACAAGTGACTCCATCGGACCCGGATCGTCCGATCTAACCGAGGCGCCTCGCAACAGCAACAACCACACAGGTGAAAAGTATATAAATGTCAAGGCTGGTAGGTCACTGACACCACCCTAGCTAGGAGGAAATGCAGGCCCTCTCTGAGGTCCTTTCTCCCGTTTCTGGTTCATACCGGGGTGTGAGGCTCGCGATTTCACGTTAGACACAAAGCTACGCCACACAGGCGGTGCTTTGATCATCACCACAAGACTTTACTTTTCAACAGAAGTCCTGATCATTTGCCACTTAGGCATGCCACATTAGCAATTCATGTCATGCGACTGATGTCCATCGGTATACAACCTCTGAGCTTGTGCGTCTCAGAGAAGAGCGTTAAGCAAAAGAATAAATTCTCCGCCGCCAAACAGATGTATATTTAACAGAGATCAATCAACACAGTATAAACTCCAATGTTAGACACACAGTCCATTTACAAATCCGTTCTGGGTCTGAACGAAACCGGAGGCACTAAATACCTCGCAAACCCATCGATCACCACGTACGTCTGGACGATCACCACTCATTATCCATATTTCGGGATGCCTCCCAATCAGGACCTCGGTAACCATCCAAACGAGGTGAAGATCTCCGGTCTTCGACCACCGTCTTCATCTTCGACTTTCAATCGTCGGTCAATTATTTGAAATGAGAATTAACTCGGCCTTTTCAAATAATTCACGTATATTTAGAATTTCAAATCAATTTATTTCAATGGTTAAATCATTCGACAACACCAATTTTGTTCTTTAATGTAATTTTCACACCAAACACATTCAACCATCAAATACCACATAAATCGAGCAAATTCAGATTATTTCCATTCCATATCGTTTATGATATTTTATAACGATTTATCGCTATTTTTATTTATTTTAAAATAGCTAATTTATTCAAAACGACGCTTCGGGCCATAACGCGGCCGTGGCGCTGTTTTTCTTCAGATTTGATTTACACATATCTGAAAATCTAACCGTTGGATCTTCACAAAATTTAAATCATTAGAAAGGTCTTTTCAAAACGAATCCAACGGTTCCAGTTTCGGGAAAATCCGACGGTCGGATCTCCCGGTACAATCGTTTGAAGTTTCGATTTCAAAATACGAACTGCAGCGTCGTTATTCGATTAAATATAATTATGTTTTTATATATATATATGAATATAATCGTTTTTGGCGCTGTTTTTCTTCAGATTTGAATTAAACATTCCAGACAATCCAACCGTTGGATTTTTACAAGGTTGGTGCCGTTGGAAAGATATTTCCAAGGCGAACCCGACGGTTGCGGTTTCGGGAAAATCCAATGGTCGGATTTCCCGCACTAATTGTTTGAAATCACGAACTGCACGACCACGTTTCGTTTTAATTTTACTTATATTTATATATTTATATAAATATAGTTCATTCAACAATTTCAATATCGTTTTCACTTCAAATATTTCACTAACGCCTTTAAATTCTGGAAAATTTCGCCATAACCTCCTTTGTACGGGAGGGGCTGGGAAAATTCCCAAATAGCCACATGGGCGTCTCATGTCAAAAAGAAAAAGAAACAGCCAAGCGGCTAGCCAACAGGCTCATAAAATCATCACCCAAACAAAACAGTAAATGTGTACCTATTTGTCACAAAATTTTATTCCTCTTCTCTAGCCCCTTTGCTATAACCTGTTCAATAAATATGCATGTACATATACACAGTTCTTATCACTTATCATTTTCCATTCAACTTCATATTTGATTCCATTTGGTTTAAAAACACAATTCATTCTAATGTTGCATGCATAGGCGAGAATCATATCATTAGCTAATTAGTAAATATTTCGACTCATGCATATTTATTTGAATGAGTTGTTATTTTTAACACTTCACATTTCAACAATTCATGTATATAATAAAAATGTGATTTTTATTGTAAAACAATTCATTTCAAAACACTATTATTTTATATAGTTTATATAGGTGATAAAAATAGGATTTTCCTTATAAAACAATTACTTTTAAAACGAGGTCATTTTACATAGCTCATACAGAGGATAAAATGGTGATTTTTATTATGAAACAATTTATTTCAAAATATGAATACCATTCAATACATGAATTTCTAATCAACGAATGAATGTCGATTCAACACATGAAGGTTTTCTATAGTTTCTATATATAGATAAAAATGTGATTTTTTATATTTAAAACACGAATACCTTTCAACACATGAATTTCAAATCAACGAATGAATATCGATTCAACACATGAAGGTTTTCTATAGTTTCTATAGATAGATAAAAATGTGATTTTTATATTTAAAACACGAATACCTTTCAACACATGAATTTCAAATCAACGAATGAATATCGATTCAACAAATGAAGGTTTTCTATTCAACGAATAAATATAGTTTCAGCAAATGAAAATAATTCAAACACATGAATATTATTCAAAATTTCGGCAGCATAACGACAGGGTAGTTAAAACCGGGACCGTCCCTAGTATGGCTCCTCGCTCTACCTTAAAACCTCGCGGTTTTTGACAATGGGGATCATGCATCTAGTTCGCACGCAGGCGGCATGTATATATATTTATTTCATTTCCACAAACTAATCCTATGTGGTTTCAACCAAATATTTCTCAACCACAAATGGGTATTTTTCAACCACAATCAATCAGTATCAATCAAAAACAATCCCAACCTACCATTCGCTATCAATCAATTTTCACACCAATCACAATCAATAAATATCGTCCATGGTTTGTGGGCGAGGGGCGTATATATATATATTTATATATAGCAATTCACTTCTATTTCAACACATATATAATTTTTACAATGCAAATACAACTTATACATCGAACGTACAAATTATACAATGCTTATACATGAGGTGCGCAACGCTTATATAACTCATACATCGATCATATAATTTATACATCGTCGTTTTCCATATCGTATATAAATTAGAAATCTCACATTGGGTTCCACTCCACCAAAAATAGCAGAAGGCTCAGAAAAATATGCGGTCTCTTCTAAAATGTAGAAGACGTCCAAACAGTCACGATGTTTCCTGTTTCATCGAATTTCGTTAACGAACGAAAAAGATATAATTTTTCAAAGTTTGCAACGGTTTAAAACTGTTAAAATCAGTTTTAAATTAAAACAGCCGATACCTTTCAAAATCTTCAAAACTAGGTTTCGATCTCTCGCGAAATCCGTGAAGCTAGAGGACGATCGGCCTTCGCAGCGTCGAAGAGATAGGAGAGGCGCACCACCCCCTGGAAGCACGGCCAACTCGGATCCACGGTGGGGGAGAATCGGCGGCTTGAACGTCGAAACTTCAGGCGGGCGATTCTCGCGGAATACGAAACCAGAAGGGGCGAGACTGGTGCGGATTTGAAGAGTGGAGGATGCTCTTCAAAAAGTTCAACTGGGGGTGGAGCTGAAAATGAGCGTGGAGGCCAGAAATTTCTTGGGAAGTGGCGAAAACGGCTTCCGTCGATATCAGGAGGGCGGCGAAGGTTTTTCGATTTTATTTTTATTTTTAATTTATGAAGAAATAATTCTATTGGCCGATGGTTTATAAAAAGGGGTTTTCTTACACGTCCCCCAATCCAAACCCAACGACCATCGTCCCCAGCGTTTTACCCCCTTTCCGAACACAATGGGATATGTCTCGAAGGCCCATTCGAATGTTTCAGTCAGTTTTCCTTCAAATTAAAATATAAAACATTCAATATTTAATTTGAACGTGCATTTCAACCTGCCAGGGCCACAAACTAATTCGAAAAATTCCAGAAAAATAAATCTAGCTATGTTTTGACGATACGGTCCCAACAAAACTAGTTTCGTCAAATTCTGAGACCGTTTGCAAAAAGGCCCATTTCTGGTCGATCCAATTTAACTGTAATTGACCAAAAAGCATTTTCCTTTGCCACGCTCACATATTAGCTTCAAAAATTATGAAATTTGAAACCTAGCAATTACTTCACATCCCGGATCCAACAAAAGTGGTTTCATCGAATTCCGAGGTCGTATGCAAAATGGCCAATTTCACGGGCTATATAAATTCCATAGCGACCTTTCCGAAAATTAATTCGGCCATAACTTTTGCTTTCCGCTATGAAAATTCGATTTTTCAGATTCGTTAGAAAGGCATTCACTAATAGATTTAAATATTTTTGGTTTCACTAAAATCCGTTTTGTTTTGCACCCGGTACAATCCGACAAAGTTTGAATTCAATTTTTGAAACTGCAGCGCCTTTTCAAGCCTTGTTTATAATTATAATTAATTATATTCATTTTCAATTGTCGATTCCAACTCACCTTTCATCGCTATTATTTAAAATATTTATTTTAAATATTTAAAATCCATTACTTTAGCCAATTTAAAAATTTTAAATTGGTTCAGATTTTCTGGGTCGTTACAATCTCCCCCACTTAAAACTTTTCGTCCCCGAAAAGGAACAAAGTCGAAGGTGGTGTGATTAATCAACTCTACGTTCGATCTGGCTTTAATTCTCCAACTTTTCAGTTTCTGAGAAATTTCAAATTCTTCAAAAATTTGGCTAACACCCGGAATTTTCAAAAAATTTCGCCATAACCTCCTTTATACGGAGAGAGGTTTGGAAATTTATTGGGCCGTATTATGTACCCAATAAACCCTAATAAGCATACACATATTTATAGTGATATATTCTGGTGTTTATAGGGGAGCATGTATTGATAATAACTCCAGAGAATAAATTCTCGTCACCCTGCCCCGTGTGGGAAATAAATAGTCCATGTGTCGTATCTAATAACTAGAGAGACGTGGTTATTGTCAACTCCAGACCCGTGTGGGTTTTTTTATTATTCTGGCAATTAAATCGTTACAATTTAAATAGTCCATATCAGTCATCAATTCAACCTATAAAATATAGTCATCGCCATACAAGCCTCTCGCTCGTATGGTAAATCTTCCACCTCGTCACACAAGCTCCAAATGCTTATGTGGTATATGATGAAGTATGCCTATCTTCCAGAAGTATGCCATGCGGTGTAGTTCAAAATTAATTGTTACTATTCTATGGCGACGTTTATTATTTCACACAGAAAAACCAGCACTCCGCATCCAATGCCATTCACAGGAGTTAATATAATAATATTTCGCATCCAACTCATTAAGGTTTACCTATTTGTCGGGCACGCAAATAAAATCGTTACTCAACAACTAATCCATTTACCTGTTCAAACATATATAGTACACATGTATATATATTTCTATTTATTTTCTAATCAGTTCAATGTCTGACATAATCGAATAAATTCTAACATTATTCTATTGTTGATTAAATTAACTATCATTTCAATAATTTTAATTAATCTAATCTACAATCACACAACACAACCAACAAGCAATTTGTTTTTAACTTTTCAAAACCATTTAAATTAATTCCTATTCTCCTTTTAAAACCATTCAGACTATAGAGTTAAAAGTGCACATCCATGGAAAGAAAATAACAATAGAATAGAGCACTAATTGGAAAGGCAAAGTATGGTAAATGTACCTTGCACCGGAGTCAATCAGAGATATCCACTCGGCATCTAGGATAAGCTTTCTGAATGCTCTCCTCAGTTTCCCAAGTACAATCTCGCGGATCTCCACTCCATTGCATTTTGACTAAGTGAACCTTCTTGTTCCTCAGCTCTTTGGTTTCTTTACCGATAATCTTTAGCGGCTCTCGCCTCACACCTATTCTAGGGTAATTTCAATGTCCTGTTGAGCTACTTCTTCGACGATCAAGTCTGGATCATGAACGTGCTTTCGAAGTTGAGATATATGAAATACATCATGAATTCCAGGCAACCAATCAGGCAATTTGACCCTATAAGCAGAGTTCCGATCCGTTCCAGAATAGGAAACAGACCAATGAATTTGGGCGCCAACTTTCCAGTTTTACCGAACCGGATAACTCCTCTCATCGGCGATACTTTCAAATATACATAGTCTCCAACTTCCAAGGATATATCTCTTCTTCTTCTATCGGCATAGCTCTTTTGTCGGCTTTGAGCGGCGAGTAATCGCTTCTTAATAAAATCGACTTTGTCGGCAGCTTCTCGGATCATATCAGGCCCTAACACAAGTCTATTTCCAGGCTCGACCCAACAAGCAGGAGATCGACACGGTCTACCGTACAATGCTTCGAATGGCGACATTGTCAGACTCGCCAGGTAGCTGTTGTTATAAGAGAATTCAGCCAAATGCAGATGGTCTTCCCATGATCCACCAAAATCTAGAACACAAGCCCGCAATAGATCTTCTAAAATACAATTCACCCTCTCAGTCTGACCGTCTGTCTGAGGATGATAAGCGGTGCTCAAGTTCAGCTTCGTCCCTAGCTCGACTTGAAATGCCTCCCAGAATTTGCTAGTGAATATTGTATCTCTATCACTGACTATACTGAGCGGCACTCCATGTACTCTAACTATTTCCCTGAAGTATATCTGCGCTAGACTCTGAGCAGTCCTGTTTGATCTGACAGGGATGAAATGGGCGGTCTTCGTGAAGCGATCTACGATCACCCAAATACTGTCATTCCCTTTTCGGGTTCTGGGCAGACCATCAATGAAATCCATAGAAATATGTTCCCACTTCCAACCAGGAACTTCTAGTGGTTGTAACAATCCAGCTAGTTTTTGTTGGTCACTCTTGACTAGCTGGCAAGTAGGGCATCGACTAACATATATCGAGATGTCTCTCTTTAACGACTTCCACCAGAATGTGCGCTTTATATCGTTATACATTTTACTCACACCCGGATGGATACTGAGCTTTGATTTGTGGCATTCATCCAGTACATCCCTTCTTAGTTCAGGAATTTCTGGAACACAGATTCGTCCTTCTAACCTCAGAGTCCCTTCGCTGTCTAGTTGGAAATCCGAGGCATTGCCTTCACTAATTCGCTGACCCATTCCTTTGATAAATTGGTCGTCTTTTTGGAGAGCCGATATCATGTCAATCAAAGAAGTCACAATGATAAAACTGGCAATCATTTCATTCTTTTGGCTTAACGCATCGACCACGACATTGGCTTTCCCTGGAGTGTATAGAATTTCAAAATCATATGCTGCAAGAAACTCCAGCCAACGTTGCTGCCTCAGATTCAAGTCTTTCTGAGTGAACAGATACTTTAACGACTGGTGATATGTAAACAGTTCAAATCTCTCACCCAGAAGATAGTGCCTCCAGATTTTCAAGGCGAATACAATAGCCAATAACTCAAGATCATGAGTTACGTAGTTCTTCTCGTGTGGCTTCAGTTGATGGCTAGCATAAGCGATCACTTGGCCTCTTTGCATTAACACTGCGCCAAAGCCTTCTCTAGAAGCATCAGTCCAGACCTTTAAATCCTGGTTTCCATCGATGATGGTTAACACTGGAGCAATTGTTAATCTCAACTTTAGCTCTTCAAAAGCCTCCTCACTTTCTGGAGTCCATTTGAATTTAGAGTGCTTCTTTGTAAGCTTTGTTAAATGACAAGATATCTTCGAAAAGTTTTTAACGAACTTCCGGTAATAGCTAGCCAATCCGAGAAAACTACGGACTTCAGTGGGGGTACTGGGTTGTTTCCAATTTTAAATAGCTGTGATTTTGCTTGGATCCACAGCGATTCCTTCTTTCGATACGACGTGGCCTAGAAATTTTACTTCATCTTGCCAGAAGATACATTTGGAAAATTTGTCTTTTAATACATTCCGTCTCAGAATTTCTAGAACCTGTTCCATATGCTTTTCATGTTCGGCCTTTGATTTAGAGAAGATTAGAATATCGTCAATGAAAACCAGAACAAATTTATTCAAAACCCCTCTGAACACTCTATTCATCAGATCGACAAAGTAAGCTGGAGCGTTACATAAGCCGAACGCATTACTAACCACTCGTAGAACAAGTCGGGACCTCTGAATGCTGTCATTGGAACACACTCTTCGGCAATTCGAAGTTGATGGAAACCTGTAGCTAGGTCCATTCATGAAAATACCTGTGCTCCATTCAATCGATCTAACAAATCATCAATCCGCGGCATTGGATATTTGTTCTTTATTGTCTGTTTGTTCAGATCATGATAATCCACACATAGACATAGAGTACCGTCAGATTTTGGGACAAATACCACCGCTGCACCCCAATCAGAGAAACTAGGCCTGATCAGATCTTTCCATACTAGCTGTTGTGTTTGATTGTCTAATTCCTCCTTCTCTTTCAAGGACATTCTTCGAATAGCGTGAACTACCGGCCTTGCATTAGGAATCAAAGCAACTTTGAAATCTATTTCTCTCTGCGGAGGTAAGCGAACAACTTCTTCAAACACATCCGCATAATTTTTGATGATAGGAATATCTTTGATGAGGTCGGGAATATTCTCTGCAACTTCAGGGATATTTTCTATTTGGTTTTGAGAAACATTCAAAGCTGCCCAGAAGTCCTTTCTATTTGAAGTCGGGCCTTCACATGGTATGGTTATATAATTCCCCGATTGTGCCTTCGCCTTAACAACTCTCTTGGCGCATCTAACCTCAGCTTCATATTTGGTCAGCCAATCCAATCCGAGAATAAGATCGAATTCATTAAAATTCATGATGATAGAGATAATAGGGAATTTATAGCAGGAAAAAGAGACAGGTACTGCACAAATCCAACTGAGATTGATGGAACCCCCAACGGGATTTTGGACAGTCATTGGTTCCTTAAGCTTCTTCAGTTTTATATCTAATTTCTTGACTGCACTCTTTGCAATAAATCTTCGTGACGCGCCTGTGTCAAACAGTACTTTAACTGGAATGTTCTTGACATTGAGCGTGCCTTCTAAAACATCAGACCTCTCCTGCGCAGACGAAGATGCAGGTACTTCTACCACTTCATTTACTTGTGCTGCTTTGGACTCCTCAAATTGCTTGCAGTCTTTTTCAAGATGGCCAGTCCGACGGCATTGAACGCACTTTCTATTCTCTCGAAACTAGTTATTGGGTTTAGACCCCTTCTTTCGTTTCTTCGAGGTATTACACTTCCTGGTCAGATGCCCCTGTTTATTGCAGTTAGAGCATGTGGCAGTCGTTGCCGGTTCCTTTTTAGATTTAGCCCTTTTTCTCTTGGCACTGGGCTTCCTACTGACATCAGACTTCGTACTGGCCTCAGGACGATCAGTTTCAGACTCCTTTCTATTACTAGAGCTGATTTCTTCTTCGTACTGTAGCATACCTTTCCTGTCGAGATCTTCATACTGATAAGCCATATAAATCATTTCTGAGAAAGGAAGCTTCACATTCCTCATCACACTGTTCTGATATTTTCTTTGAAGCCCGTGGATAAATCTCAGATTCTTCCTCTTTGGGTCTTTAATCAGATGAGGAGCAAAGTGAGAAAGTTCATTGAATCTCTTATTATATTCTGGGATGGTCATATCACCTTGTATCAGATAAGAAAATTCGTCACATAATCGCTCAGTCGCTTCTGGAGGAGTAAATCTTTCTAGGAAAATCACTTTGAATCTATCCCAGGTGATATCACCTTCTGGATTATCCTCCATAACCGAATCCCACCAGAACAAAGCTTCATCTTTGAGTGCCCAGGAGGCCAGTAATCTTTTCTGGTCATCCCTCAACTTTAAACCATAAAAGATCTTTTCAGCCGAACGAATCCAAGCCTGTGTCTTCATAATAGATTCTTCACCAGAGAACGGTATTCCACCCATATTTCGATATTTGATTAATAGGGCCTCAATATCCGGTTCTGTATTCCTTCTGTTTCTGACACTCATTTTCTAGTACTTCTGCAAACAACAGACCAAGCGTCAGGTCATAGAAAAGATAATTTTAAAACATAGAAACATATACTTCAATGAAAATGTGTCTATCGAGGTGTTATTTCATTCTGCTTTACTCATATTAGGATATTACTGATCCTATCTGTATAGAGTTACCCGTCCTAGAACACTACTGGTTCTATTTCTGACGAGTTCGTTCAAATGTTGTATTCCAGAACTAAGCTTAACCAAAGCTCTAATACCAAATGAGACGACCCCAAACCCTGTACTGACGGTGGCAAGAGTAATCCGTGGAATATAACACGGAAACAGAATAATAGCAAAATAAAATTAAATAAATACACCAGATAATAAACAATAGAATATACTGGATAAAAGTAATCATCAGAGTTACACAGTATACAGGATCATACTTAGTAAAAATACAGTTCAGCTATACATTAATGTCTACAGTGGAAAACAAACATAATATGTACAATATGAGCTGAACAACATAAAAAGAGATAAATGATGGAATCCATCTTCAGCTCCAGCTATCCAGAAAGAACCATCTAAACTTGAATACAAGGCTGCCCGTGTAGAAAAAGGGGCACCCAAGTTTGAAAGTGAAACAAACTACGAGTCAGTCATGGGACTGGTATGAGAAATCTACCCAACACATATATAATTTGGCTAATCATAGGACCACGCCACTTTCGTGGAACGAGTTTACTCCATTGGATTGCCAGTGCTTTAAAACAAATCATTCTTTTAAAACATCGCCATGCTTTTTATAAAATGAAGCCATTATAAGACTCAGTTCCCATCACACAATGCAACGCAAACCGGAGGATAGAGTTTTTACCTTATAACGGCCAAAATATGCTTGATACGAATAAAACAAAGGCATTTGATATTATTGCTAGTGTTTATATGTTTTGAAAACAATTTCACATCATAACTATCAATCATAGACGACATGAGCGTCCCATGCCACTATGTCGCCAAATATATATATATATATATATATATATATATATATACACAATCGAAACCGCACGATCACGTATTTGGAAATTGGATTTCCGTCACGAACCAAGGCAAAAGATAGTCCTTACCGAATTCGAGACTGCCTAGCCCGAGTCTCAGGATCAGAACGCATCGACCCTTGGAGCGACAGGGCCGGTCCACATGGAGTGGATTAAAATGCCTGAGCACTACATTTTGCCGCCCTTTGGGGCGTAAGCGAGCCAACAAGTGACTCCATCGGACCCGGATCGTCCGATCTAACCGAGGTGCCTCGCAACAGCAACAACCACACAGGTGAAAAGTATATAAATGTCAGGGCTGGTAGGTCACTGATACCACCCTAGCTAGGAGGAAACGCAGGCCCTCCCTGAGGTCCTTTCTCCTGTTTCTGGTTCATACCGGGGTGTGAGGCTCGCGATTTCACGTTAGACACAAAGCTACGCAACATAGGCGGTGCTTTGATCATCACCACAAGACTTTGCTTTTCAACAGAAGTCCTGATCATTTGCCACTTAGGCATGCCACATTAGCAATTCATGTCATGCGACTGATGTCCATCGGTATACAACCTCTGAGCTCGTGCGTCTCAGAGAAGAGCGTTAAGCAAAAGAATAAATTCTCCGCCGCTAAACAAATGTATATTTAACAGAGATCAATCAACACAGAATAAACTCCAATGTCAGACACACAATCCATTTACAAGTCCGTTCTAGGTCTGAACGAAACCCGAGGCACTAAATACCTCGCAAACCCATCGATCACCACGTACGTCTGGACGATCACCACTCATTATCCATATTTCGGGATGCCTCCCAATCAGGACCTCGGTTACCATCCAAACGAGGTGAAGATCTCCGGTCTTCGACCACCGTCTTCATCTTCGACTTTCAATCGTCGGTCAATTATTTGAAATGAGAATTAACTCGGCCTTTTCAAATAATTCACGTATATTTAGAATTTCAAATCAATTTATTTCAATGGTTAAATCATTCGACAACACCAATTTTGTTCTTTAATGTAATTTTCACACCAAACACATTCAACCATCAAATACCACATAAATCGAGCAAATTCAGATTATTTCCATTCCATATCGTTTATGATATTTTATAACGATTTATCGCTATTTTTATTTATTTTAAAATAGCTAATTTATTCAAAACGACGCTTCGGGCCATAACGCGGCCGTGGCACTGTTTTTCTTCAGATTTGATTTACACATACAAAATTTACATCATTAGAAAGGTCTTTTCAAAACGAATCCAACGGTTCCAGTTTTGGGAAAATCGGACGGTCGGATCTCCCGGTACAATCGTTTGAAGTTTCGATTTCAAAATACGAACTGCAGCGTCGTTATTCGATTAAATATAATTATGTTTATATATATGTAAATATAATCGTTTCTGGCGCTGTTTTTCTTCAGATTTGAATTAAACATTCCAGACAATCCAACGATTGATTTTTACAAGGTTGGTGCCGTTGGAAAGATATTTCCAAGGCGAACCCGACGGTTGCGGTTTCGGGAATATCCAATGGTCGGATTTCCCGCACTAGTTATTTGAAATCACGGTTTCAAAACACGATCTGCACGACCACGTTTCGTTTTAATTTTATTTATATTTATATATTTATATAAATATAGTTCATTCAACAATTTCAATATCGTTTTCACTTCAAATATTTCACTAACGCCTTTAAATTCTGGAAAATTTCGCCATAACCTCCTTTGTACAGGAGGGGCTTGGGAAATTCCCAAACAGCCACACGGGCGTCTCATGTCAAAAAGAAAAAGAAAAAGCCAACCGGCTCATAAAATCATCACCCAAACAAAACAGTAAATGTGTACCTATTTGTCGGGCACAAAATTTTATTCCTCTTCTCTAGCCCCTTTGCTATAACCTGTTCAATAAATATGCATGTACATATATACAGTTCTTATCACTTATCATTTTCCATTCAACTTCATATTTGATTCCGTTTGGTTTAAAAACACAATTCATTCTAATGTTGCATGCATTGGCGAGAATCATATCATTAGCTAATTAGTGAATATTTCGACTCATGCATATTTATTTGAGCGAGTTGTTATTTTTAACACTTCACATTTAAACAATTCATGTATGTAATAAAAATGTGATTTTTATTGTAAAACAATTCATTTCAAAACACTATTATTTTATATAGTTTATATAGGTGATAAAAATAGGATTTTCCTTATAAAACAATTTCTTTTAAAACGTGGTCATTTTACATAGCTCATACAGAGGATAAAAAGGTGATTTTTATTATGAAACAATTTATTTCAAAATATGAATACCATTCAACACATGAATTTATAATCAACGAATGAATATCGATTCAACACATGAAGGTTTTCTATAGTTTCTATATATAGATAAAAATGTGATTTTTTATATTTAAAACACGAACACCTTTCAACATATGAATTTCAAATCAACGAATGAATATCGATTCAACACATGAAGGTTTTCTATAGTTTCTATAAATAGATAAAAATGTGATTTTTATATTTAAAACACGAATACCTTTCAACACATGAATTTCAAATCAACGAATGAATATCGATTCAACACATGAAGGTTTTCTATTCAACGAATAAATATAGTTTCAGCAAATGAAAATAATTCAAACACATGAATATTATTCAAAATTTCGGTAGCATAACGGCAGGGTAGTTAAAACCGGGACTGTCCCTAGTACGGCTCCTCGCTCTACCTTAAAACCTCGCGGTTTTTGACAATGGGGATCATGCATCTAGTTCGCACGCAGGCGGCATGTATATATTTATTTCATTTCCACAAACTAATCCTATGTGGTTTCAACCAAATATTTCTCAACCACAAATGGGTATTTTTCAACCGTAATCAATCAATATCAATCACAAACAATCCCGAACAACCATTCGCTATCAATCAATTTTCACACCAATCATAATCAATAAATATCGTCCATGGTTTGTGGGCGAGGGGCGTATATATATATATATATATTTATATATAGCAATTCACTTCTATTTCAACACATATATAATTTTTACAACGCATATACAACTTATACATCAAACGTACAACTTATACAACGCTTATACATGAGGTGTACAACGCTTATATAACTCATACATCGATCATATAATTTATACATCGTCGTTTTCCATATCGTTTATAAATTAGAAATCTCACATTGGGTTCCACTCCACCAAAAATAGCAGAAGGCTCAGAAAAATATGCGGTCTCTTCTAAAATGTAGAAGACGTCCACACGGTCACGATGTTTCCTGTTTCATCGAATTTCGTTAACGAACGAAAAAGATATGATTTTTCAAAGTTTGCAACAGTTTTAAATTGTTAAAATCAGTTTTAAATTAAAACAGCCGATACCTTTCAAAATCTTCAAAACTAGGTTTCGATCTCTCGCGAAATCCGTGAAGCTAGAGGACGATCGGCCTTCGCAGCATCGAAGGGCTAGGAGAGGCGCACCACCCCCTGGAAGCGCGGCCTACTCGGATCCACGGTGGGGGAGAATCGGCGGCTTGAACGTCGAAACTTCAGGAGGGCGATTCTCGCGGAATACGAAACCAGAATGGGCGAGACTGGTGCGGATATGAAGAGTGGAGGATGCTCTTCAAAAAGTTCAACTGGGGGTGGAGCTGAAAATGAGCGTGGCGGCCAGAAATTGCTTGGGAAGTGGCGAAAACGGCTTCCGTCGATATCAGGAGGGCGGCGAGGGTTTTTCGATTTTATTTTTATTTTTAATTTATGAAGAAATAATTCTATTGGCCGATGGTTTATAAAAAAGGGGTTTTCTTACACGACCCCCAATCCAAACCCAACGACCGTCGTCCCTAGCATTTTACCCCCATTCCGAACACAATGGGATATGTCTCGATGGCCCATTCGAATGTTTCAGTCAGTTTTCCTTCAAATTAAAATATAAAACATTCAATATTTAATTTGAACGTGCATTTCAACCTGCCAGGGCCACAAACTGATTCGAAAAATTCCAGAAAAATAAATCTAGCTATGTTTTGACGATTCGGTCCCAACAAAACTAGTTTCGTCGAATTCTGAGACCGTTTGCAAAAAGGCCCATTTCTGGTCGATCCAATTTAACTATAATTGACCAAAACACATTTTCCTTTGCCACGCTCACATATTAGCTTCAAAAATTATGAAATTTGAAACCTAGCAATTACTTCACATCCCGGATCCAACAAAAGTGGTTTCGTCGAATTCCGAGGTCGTATGCAAAATGGCCAATTTCATGGGCTATATAAATTCCATAGCGACCTTTCCGAAAATTCATTCGGCCATAACTTTTGCTTTCCGCTATGAAAAATCAATTTTTCAGATTCGTTAGAAAGGTATTCACTAACAGATTTAAATATTTTTGGTTTCACTAAAATCCGTTTTTTTTGCACCCGGCACAGTCTGACAAAGTTTGAATTCAAATTTTGAAACTGCAGCGCCTTTTCAAGCCTTGTTTATAATTATAATTAATTATATCCGTTTTCAATTGTCGATTCCAACTCACCTTTCATCGCTATTATTTAAAATATTTATTTTAAATATTTAAAATCCATTACTTTAGCCAATTTAAAAATTTAAAATTGGTTCAGATTTTCTGGGTCGTTACAACTTAACTACCGCTCTTCGACTTAACCTCGTAAACCATGGCCCACAACTACACCCATGCTCAAAGCTTCTTCTCCCTCATGCATCTGTTACGCGTGTCACATCCCCACCAACCTTCATGCCAAATATAACCACGTCAGCCGCTGCCGTTCGTTGGCAAACAACCCAAACCCGTGATTTGCTTCCCTACCCATTTTTGGCCACCACCGCCATTTAGATCTGATCGCGTCCATTCACCGGAGAGCTCACATCGAGCTGAAACCATTTGCAGAAGGAGGTTTATTGGATAGAGGCTTGGACCCGAAGATTATGGAGAAGAAGATCTCGTAAATGCATGCCGTCGGTTGAGTTTGGAATGAAATGGAGAAACGAGGTATGTGGAACCAGAAGAAGATGCCAACTTGTAAGGAAAAAGAAACGTGGCTGCCACCGAAGGAATAGTAGAAATGATTTTATTATACTATTGTTATCATTTTATATAAAGTCACATGCTTTCTGATCAAAATAAAGAAACACAGTTGTGTATGCAGGGTACGGGTAACATGGGATTTCACAAGTTTTGGACAATAGTACGAGACATATCTTTTACTTTACTTTTATTATTCGTATTTATGGAAGCTTTTTGATTGGTCAGCGTAACTAGTTGCAGAAATCACATGGTGAAGATTTTCGAAAGTGTAGATGCATATGGCTAGATGTTTAATATGTCAGATTTCATATGTATATCTTTTTATATTTAGATGGTAAGGTGTTTTCGTGTCCATGCATCCCAACAAAGAAAGAAAAGAAATCTACAATAAATACTGGGTTATCCTACTGATTGATTGGATCCCGTTTATTTATTTAGATATGTCGAGATTACTAACTGATAAAAGATTTGGTAAGATTTTTATATCCTTCATATGTTATACGTGATTTGATGTACATGCAGGTTGCGAGATTTAATAAGGTATTTCAACGTCCATTTGGATTTGTAAGAAGTTAAAAATAATACACGGTACCGGACCATAATAAAAATACCATGACTGACATTTCTAATTTTAATCGTTATTTTGATTACGTTGGAACTGGTTTCAAGATTTAACTCGACCGCAGGGACAACGTATAACATTATAATCAATGTTTTATAATAATTATAATTAAATTATTTCAATCTGTTAATTTATGTGTGTACACCGCGCACGGTCACTAAATAACTACAAATAAATATTTAAATTAATAAAATAATTAAAATATATAACTACAGAAAATACGGGACGTTACATTCCTTCCCCCTTAGAAGAATTTCGTCCCCGAAATTACTAAGGCCAAAAGAATGCTATAACCCATTATCTTCACAAATAAAACTTCAATCCCATTTCCAAAACTAATACGATTGGTTTTAAAACCAATTTATTTCCGAAAATAAATTTTCCAAAAAATGTTCAAAAATTTCCTAACACCTTAAATTTTGGAATAATTTTGGCAGCGTCTCCCTTATACGGAGGATGTCTGCAATATTGCAGGTTCAACAAATATATATTCATCGACTCATACGGTCGGAAAAATTCAAAATTCCAATCTCAAAACCCCAAATAAAAACCAAAATTCTATATTTTGCGTAGGCGTACCTTTTTCGAGCGTTATTAAGCAATTAGTAGCAAACTCTACTCGAGTGTGTTCAATTATTATACAGCTCTAAACAAACTGGATTCAATCGGCATCCAATCTTTATCCAATTAGATTAAAGACGGATTAACTCCTCTACACCTATTCTTAACTCAGATGAATTTCATCAGTTCCATAATATAGGTTCAACCATTCACATTATCCACTTCAACTATCCAATTCCTATGAGATTTATTAATAACCAATAGCAATTCTATTTTGAATACATCTACATTCAAATTAAATTCATTATACTTGAATTCATTCATTCATGGGTTCTCAACCAATTCTTCACTTATACAATTCAACCACTCAATCTGATTGATTCTCAAACATTCCACTTGAATTCATTGATCTGCATACATTTCTGTTGATTACGTCAAATTTTTATTTTAATATAAAAATTCACTCATGACTTATATAATTCCTTTAACATAAGCTAAATTAAATATTCTCATCCATATTTGAAGTTATTGATTTATTGGTTCTCAACAAAATCTATTTGCTTTCAAATTTACATCCGAGCAATCATCCATAAAATCCAACGTTTTATTTGGGTTCATTAACTGGAATCTAATTTTATTCTCCCAACATCAATCCAATTTCGTTTCCAATTACAACTCATGAGATTTATTTTAACTCAACATAAGTAAGTATGATATCTGAAATTTCATAACCCATTTTGGATTCCAATTCAAATCAACATCAGTTTATTATAATAATTTAAGAAAATTACTATTTTTAATCTCTTTACAAAATATACTATTAAATTGCATATACGTGCTCTATATATACACTCAAACTCAATCTAGGGTATTACTAACGCATTCTCTATTGAGTTACGCCACAGAGCCAAGGTTTTCACTAAACCAATTGCTCTGATACCAACTGTAACGATCCGAAAAATTCAACGCTCGAATTTTCAACAATAATACATAACCATGCATTACTTGCCAAAAATCCAAATATCAAATTCCAGATTGTTAATAGAAAGAAGTTAGATGGTGAGAGAAGAAAGAAATAAATATTAGAATAGAATAATAAGAAGATCAGAGTCTCACAGCGGAATGGACAAAATATAACATATCAAATACTTTATACAAAAGAGCTGTATGTATATTACACATCAGAGTATACATTCAGATCAATACAACACACAACGGAAATAAACTAGTACTAATAAATATATGGGTACGTCTTGACTTCAATACCTTCTCTGGAACTCCAACCGAAACCTAACCTGGAAATATACTCGGTTTGACCCGAGCAAATTTGAAGCAAAGAAAAATTCACCCAGATCAGTCTGAAATACTATCAGTGATAAATTCATAACACAAACGAGTTGTTTGACTTTAGAAATCGTTTTGAAAGAAAAGGATAATAGTAAGACCAACCCACACATAAATACGAACGGTTTTTACCTAACTATAACCCAGAACATTTTTAATATATCAAAATCCAGCGATATTATAATAGTGTCTATAAAACCATAACAAATATTCTTCTTGCAGAACACTTGCATCTCATGCTCTACATATTTAATATAAAATCAAAAAAAAAAAAATCGCAAGGCACTTATTGGGGAATGGATTCCAGTTATGACAAGATATGGGACCACCTTTCGATCAGTATACTCTAGCAGGTATACACTGGGGTTCAACATGAACGTCTTACAACCCGACCCACACATGACCGACCACTCATTTAGATTGAGTGTATCGAATATATTGTCACCCATTATGGTTTTAAGGGCCCACCGTACATCCGCAGAGATATGAATTTTCTCTAGATCGGTAACAATATACCCTGCTTGGGAATGACCCACCTAGCCATGCTGCCTGCTCGATTTTTGTCATTTCCTGGTTGATGAGGCTTGAGGTCACGTTTAATTTTCCGCCATCATTCACTTTGAATGCCACATCGTCAAATCCATCAAAACACTAATTGACGTCCACAAAAATACCCTAGCGGTTAAGCTAAGAGAAGTGCCCCTCTCCGCCACCAACTATGGTACGTTTGTAAAAATCAACGTATGTGAGTTTTCAGGAAATACTCTGTCAGACATTCGTCCATACAAGTCATCTAGGAACAGGATGAACCGAAGGCACCCTCCTCCCGCATCCTTATATACGAATCACCCCAAGGATCAGCAGCGAGTAGCCCTTGCAATCCGTAAATTCCAATCACGATGGAACCATAGTGTATCTCTTTTGTGGGAGCTACCCAGAGATTATAAGTAGTCCTTCTGTTTCATGAAGATCTACGGTTTTCAATGCTCCATCTTTACTTGCTGCAAGTTAGTTTCGATCGCAACGTTGGATCGAAGTGGTTTTGGATCTACTTCCCATCCCGATCACTTCGAAACAACACGTCAAAATGGTCTAATAAGTAATTCATTGATAGTCGGGTATTAACTATCAATACTCACAATAACATTGTCAAGTATATTGGCAGCTCAGGATCTTATCATTATTTAAAACCATTCATTTAAACTCTTCCTCGATCTTTAAACCATTTCATTGATTAGTCGATTTCATTTACTTTTCATTTAGAACAAATGCATTTCAAATCATATCATTTCCCATCTTCTAGAAAATGGTGTTGTATATTTAGCCAGTTGATACAAACATAATGATATTTCCAAATGTTTAATTATACATTTGTTTATTTAAAATTCCAATAGTTCAGTTTCAATTCAAATCTTGCAAATAATATTGCAATATTCCTTATGGAAATGATAAACTCATTTCAACTTCCTTTACCATCACAAACTAATAGTATCCCTCGATAATAGTGAAACCGTTCAAGTTGGGGTATTTTATTTACCTCTCAGACCTTGATCGACGACATTCTTATTTTAGAATAGATAGAAGTCTGTAACTTAAAATCCATATTATTTCAAACATCAGGCAAAATATTATTTACTCTTTAAAATATGGTTTTATAAACCGTTTTCTATTTTGGGAAAACTTCGGTCGGTTATAACCATTTTACTCAATTTGTATTTTAAATCATTCTCCAAACCATTCCTTTATCTTTGAATTCTTTTATTATCATTCCATTTATAACTTGGATTAAACTCTTTATTCAAACTATTAAACTTCCTATTGTAAACTAGATCTTTGGATTTTTATAATTAAAATCCCTTCTCGACTTCTTTACCCAAACCCAATAAGTATTTCTTTTTATTCTTGAAATTATCACTTTTTATCTTATTCGAATAATAAAAATATTTACTTTGAACCTACATTAGTTCAAATCACTTTTATAAGTTCTTTTACGGAACTCGGATTTTTAAAACAAAAATCCATTTAACGTTCCTTTACCAAAATCATTTAACATTCATCTTCTTTGTCTCTTCTAGATTTTCTTTCTATTCAAATCATTTACTTAATTAAATAAAACATCACTTTTCAAATGAATAACTTATTTTTGATTTCACCTTATAAACCCTTTCCAAATATTTGGATTTTTATAATAAAATCTCCTTTGCAAAATCATTACAAATATCCCATTATAACCCGACCATTATCTTAAATGAATCCCATTTAAGAATTAATTTCTTTAATTATTATTAAGTAAAATAATTAACTTCATCATTTCCTAAAGTTAAAATGGTTTACTTTACCATTAACTAGAATATATAAGTTAATCACTTAGTTAGAAAATAACTAGTTACATTAGTTAAACAATCAATTTTAGCATTATTAAATATTTAAGAAATCCTGTTACTTCAAAGTAATTATTTAACAAACCCTTTTCCATTAGATTAATTGGAAATCAATTAATCTAAAAATCAATTTCAACAAAATAGTTGTAATAACCCAGAAATCTGAGTCAATTTAAAATTTTATTTTGCCAATTTTGATGAATTTTGGATATTTAAAATTAATTATTTTAAATAATAATGACGAGAAATTTATTTCGAATAGAATTTGAACGTATACATTTATATAGATCATCGTTAAAATATGAATATTTTATTTTAATTATAAAAGGAATTGAAAGTGGCGTGGTAGTTTGAAATTTCGATTTCAGAGTTCAAATGAATGTAAAGGATTCAAAATAAACTGGATTTTGGCGAAACCAAAAATATTAGAATCTATTTGAGAATATATTTCCAACGAATCTGAAAAATTGAAATTTCATAACGGGAATAAAAAGTTATGCCCAATTGAAAATTCAGAATAGCCGCTAAAGAATTCTGGCCCTAAAAAATGGAAATTTTTGCAAACGACCTCGGTTTTTGACGAAACCACTTTTGTTGGATCCGTGATGTCAAGTTATTGCTAGTTTCCAAAATTCGTAATTTTTCGAATCAATATGTGGGCGTGGCAAAGGAAAACGCGTTTGATCAATTTCAGTTGATTTTAATCAACTGGAAAATGGCTATTTTTCAAATGGTCTCGGAATTGGACAAAATTAGTTTTGTTAGAACCGTATCGTCAATACGAAGCTAGAAAATATTTTTTGGAAATTTTTAGAGTCCGTATGTGGCCCCGGTAAATTGAAATGTACATTTAAAATTGAATATACTGATTTATATTTTAATTTAAATGGAAACTGATTGAAATGATAGAATTGGCTTATGGAATATATCCCATTGTGTTCGGAATGGGGGTATTTGGCTAGGGGCGACAATCGTTGGGTTTGATATGGAGTTCGGTGCATGAAGTTTCATTGAAAAGAAATAAAAGGATTAAATATTATTAAAATTTAGTATAAATAAACCTTTCCCTTGCCAAACCTAGTCAACCAAGTTTCCATGGTCAAAATCATAAATCCGCCTCCAAATAAACCAACGGCGTCGAGCTTCTCCCCTTTCTCCTCGATTTTCACCAAATGCATGCACCGATTCAATCGGGTTCAATGGGAAAAAGCTTCAGACCGTCGTGCTCATCAAGATGATCGGCGGAGATGGTTTTAGGGCTTCGAGGTGGCTGAAATCAAGCCTCAAACAGTGGCGGTTCGTGGGGGATTTTTGGGCTCATTGGAACACCGGAGTTGATGGCGTGACCGACATTGGGGGTAGCTCGTGGAGGCGATCAGAGTGGTGCAGGCTGATGAGGGTCCGGCCCCTTCTGTGGCATGCCGTTTGAGGTAGACAAAGTGAGCAAATGGGTTTATTGCGGGTCCAGAAGCTTTGAACGTGGAAGATAAGTGGTATACCCTTAATTTTTGTAAAATATATTAGTTAATTATAGTTAGTTAATTAATGTGTTTATATATATATATATATATATATATATATATATATATAGAAAACTTTGTTTTATAATTGTATTTTTTTTAGGAAATAGTCTAAATAAAATTTAAAATACCATTGTTTTAAAACAAAAATAGAACTGTTTCGAAATAAAAATATACATTGTTTGAAAAGTATAAAAATATCATTGTTTGAAAAATATAAAATACTTTGATTTGAAAGTATAAAATACTTTGATTTGAAAGTATACAATACTTTGTTTTGAAGATATAAGAACATAGAATAGAATACAAATATGGCTTTTAAAATATATATAGAATAGTATAAAAAGAAATTAGCATTGATTTAAAAATAGGATTTTTAAATAGAACTGGTGTTATTAAAAATATGATTTTTAATATATACTTCGTGAAACAGGTGGCGATGGATCAGACTGAAATCAAAACGAAATCCAAACCGTTCAGATATAAAGAATGGCGGAGTGGATCCCAAAGGTGAGAACTCCTCACTTTTAATTTAATTCTAGTTGAAATATATACTAGGATGCTGACGGTGCTTAGCAGCATCCGACACCCGTTGTCTACAGACCATGGATGACTTGTTTGTTTGATTGCTGTGTTGTGAAATTTGATTGTGTGATGTGGAATGAAATAAAATATTTTATAGTGGAAAATATTTTATAGTTAAAAATATGATTTTTAATGTGTATGTAAAATAAATATTTATAAACAAATCGGACGATTTGTTTATATACACTGATTTGACTAATATTGATTAGGACGATAAATTTTACACATCGCCCAACTGCACAAATAAAAATCTGTGTTTGTTGATTTGAAACCCCATACGGGTATTGGGATGATATTTGACGTACACTAATGCCGATTGTCCAGTTGTGTGTCAATCGATGGGTTGACAAACTGTGTAAGCGTTAATTATTGATATTTAATGCTTATCCAGTTGTGTGCCGCACTCTGGATGATAGTTGATTATTTATCGTTGCTATTATATACATGTGTTGGTTGGAATCCATATAATTAATATTATATGGTTATTGATTGGGCCTCATTCTAATTTGGAAAATAAAGAATATTATACAAATATAAATTCATGTGTTGAATAGAATATAAATTCATGTGTTGAATAAAAGCAATATTGACTAGATTGACGCCATTTTGACGTGAATGATATTTATATTGATTTTATTCATTTTTATAATGAATATAGAAAAGAAAGTGATTTCAAAATATAACGTTTTGAAAATACTATCATTTGTATATCGATGATGTGGAATATTCAATTTTGATTCGAAATTGAATATGAAGTTAAAATCGTTTCGAAAACGAATTTAAAACGATTTATAAAATACGTTTTGAAAGGAAATCAACGAAATATATATGATACATATTTATATATATATATTATATATAATGGCCTGAATAGAATGCGCCGTGCCGCGGCAGTTCGCGAATTTCGACCATTGAATTCGAATGGATATTACGGAAGATCCGACCGTCGGATTCTCCTAAAACCAGAACCGTTGGGTTTGTATCGAAAAGAGCTTTCTAAAGAATATTAGAGATTTGAAATCTAATGGTTGGATTTGGAATTATGTCCAAATCAAATTTGGAAAAGGTCGTTGTAAGTGTAGTTCGATGGCCGTTGATGGAATTCGACTGTTAGGGCCTTGATAAAATTATTAAAAATAGTAATAATTTGTGTAAAATCATAAGAAATGATTTGTGAAGAATTGAGATGAAAAATTCCAAATTTGAAAAGATAAAAATAGATTTGTATCGAAATGAACTAGTTTTGAACTAGAATAATAATTTATTTATTTTTAAATAAATAAATCGGATTTGAAAGGGTTTTAAAAGTAACCAGAAGTTTCAATAATTGAATTGGAATGGAATGTGATTTTGGGTTTATAGTGAACCGTGTTTTAAATGGCATTGGTTCTTTAACCCAGATATAGACAAGATATTGAATTTTGGGAAGATTAAAACTAAGTGGAGTTTTAATGAATCTTTAATTAGATTGAAGTAATCGAGAATAGGGTATCACCAGTTTTGCTCCAGGCGATAGTTAAATCTTTAATTAGATTTGAACGTGAAATGGTAATTTAATTTACTAATAACACCATGAGCATGACCAGTTTTACTTCATGGGATGAATAGGTTGGGATTGGGAAATAAAATAAATGATTACTTCGGTGTGGTTCACTAATCCCGACTAGTTTGAATTGATATTCAAAAGAAGATTAAAGAATAAATTTAAAGGATCTATCTTTGATAGAATTAATGGGAACCTTTCCCAAGGTGTAAGAATATTTGAATAAAAGAATATTCTGAATTGAAATGAAGCGCATTTTGTGTTTGTGTAACACTTGTTTATTATATATGCGAGTTAGTCAGAAAGACCGGGTTTATCCCATTCTGAATAACTGATTCGACGTGGTGTCGAGGATGAATACAGTGGTCGAGGACCGGAGGTCTTCACATCGTTTGGGTGATTACTGATGATCTTGATTGGGCTGTACAACCGAGAGGAGGGAATCAGTTGGTGATCGTCCAGACGTACTTGGAGATCGATGGATATGCAAGGTGCAAGGAGCCTCCGGTTTCGTTCAGACCCAGAACGGACTTGTAAATGGACTGTTTGTCTGACATTGGATTTTATTCTGTATGTTTGATTTCTATTAAAAATATATCTGCTTGGAGGTGGATAATTTATTCTCTTGCTTAACGCCCTTCTCTGAGACGTACGAGCTCAGAGGTTATATGTTGATGGATATCAAACGCATGGAGCGAATTGCCTGTGTGGCATGCCTAAGTGGCAATATGATCAAGGCTTCTGTTGAAAAGCAGAGTTTTGTGGTTAATGATCAAAGCACGACCTGTGTGGCATAGCTTTGTGTAGTATTGATTCGCGAGCCTCACACCCCGGTTGTGAACCAAAAACGGGAGAGGACTTCAGAGAGGGCATGCGTTTCCTTCTAGCTAGAAGTGGCGTCAGTGGTTTTACATGCCCTGACGAGTTTGACTTATGTGGTTGTTGCTGTTGCGAGGCGCCTCAGATATATCAGTGACTATGTGGAGCCGATGGAGTCAGTGGACTCATTGACACCCCGTAGGGTGGGGAAGCGCAGTGTTCAGGCATTATAATACACATTGGTGGACCGACCCTGATGATCCAAGGGGCAGTTGCGGCTGTTCCTGAGACACGGGCTAGAGCGTCTCGAATTCAGTAGAGGACGATCCCTCGCCTTGGTTTACATATGGAAATCCAACTTCTAATACGTGACTTTGCGGTTTTGATTGTAGAGCTTAATATGGAGACGTAGTGGGATGGGGCACTTATGCCGTCTATGATTGATACTTATGATTGAAATTGTTTTGATACTATGCACTTACAGTAATAATAAAAGATGAAATTTAGCATATCAAGCATTCTTTAGCTATTATAAGGTAAAACCCTATCCTCCGGCTTGTGTTGCATTGTGTGATGGGACATGGGTCTTATAATAGCTTCATTGTTCTTTATTTAGCATTATGCTATTGTTTTATGCACTGGTATTCTTGGGAGGAAACTCGTTCCGTGTTATAGGGTGTGGTCCCTTGATTTACCTAACTTTAAAGTAAAGTTTTAAATAACTGTTTTAGTTCTCACACCAGTCACATGACTGACCTGGAGTTTATTGTTTTAACTTAAACTCTGGGTGACCTCATTTTCCGCATGGGCAGCTGGTAGTTTTGGTTTTGCAGATTTATATTCACAGGATCCTGATTTACAACTGAAGCGATATTCGGAAAGCACTGTATCCGTGTATTACTTCTAGTTGTGTATTGTATTATTTTCCGCTGTAGTTATGTAATTTAAATCTCTGATATTTTCTGTGTAATATTTATTCATACTTTATAATATTCTTGTATTCTGATGGAATTGTTGTAATAAGCAATGAAATGATCTTTTGTTTGCGTTCCGGTTTGTCTTGTCCTCCAAGTATCCGCTCTTTCCTTACCGGGGAAGTTACGGGTCTTTACAGTTGGTATCAGAGCTTTGGTTTATAGAGCTCGGAGAACAAGGCATATTAGAACCAAACGAAAGAATTCATCAGAAATTGGATTAGTAATATCCAATGGGAATGACTCGTTAGAGACAGGATCAGTAGTATCCTAGAACGAGTGTAAAGAGTGTTGTTTTGAAAAATAAAAGTGAAAACAAGTTTTGTTTTGAAAATTTAACTCAGTTATTCATATTTGAATATCTATTTGTATTGATTTGGACAATACAGTATATAAAGATTTGGCATATGCGTCTGATCCGCATGTATTTGAAGTTTTAATATACTGGATAGATATAGAATTACACTCTAGTCACTCGGGGATAATTCTGATGATGTCCGGACATCATTAGTATTTATGTTCGTGTTTCGAAGGTGGGATTTCTATATGATTCCAATTGACTGGTGTGAGAACCAAAATTAGATAGGGCTTATTGTTGTGATTTGGCATCAAAAATCTGATTTTTGGACTATATATCAAAGTTATGTGATTGAAAATAATAATCAACTAATTGATTGCTGCTTTTGTTGTTTGATTATTGTTTGAATTTATTAAATGTTGAACCTTTAGCCAAATTATATCAAATGTTGGACTGAATTGAAAATTGTTTGAAATTGCATGCATATACATGTACTTACATTGAACAGGTCATAGCAAGGAGGCTAGAGAAGAGAAATAAAATTGTTTGCCCGACAAATAGGTACATGTTTACTAATTTCTTGGGTTTGGATGATTTTATGAGCCGATTGGCTGTTTTTTTTCTTTTTGGACTGATGAGGGCCATGGGAGGCTATTTGAAATATCCCGAAGTCCCCAGTGCAGGGGAGGTTATGGCGAAATTTTTCGAAAATTTAGGGTATTGGCCAAATTTTTGAAAATTTTGAAAAGTTCTTAGAAATTGAATAGTTAAAGAACTTAGGCCGTAAAGAAAATAATGAAAGTTGAGTTGATTAGTTAAACAACTTTCGGCTTCGTTCCTTTTCAGGGACGAAAAGTTTTAAGTAGGGGAGATTGTAATAACCCGGAAATCTGAGCCAAATTAAAATTTATATTTTGGCAATTTTAATGAATTTTGGATATTTAAAATGAATTATTTTAAATAATAACAACGAGAAATTTATTTCGTATAGAATTTGAACGTGTATATTTATATAGATCGTCGTTAGAATATAAATATTTTATTTTAATTATAAAAGGAATTGAAAGTGGCGCGGTAGTTTGAAATTTCGATTTCAAAGTTCAAATGAATGTAAAGGATTCAAAATAAACCAGATTTTGGCGAAACAAAAAATATTAGAATCTTTTTGAGAATATCTTTCCAACGAATCTGAAAAATTGAAATTTCATAACGGGAATAAAAAGTTATGCCTAGTTGAAAATTCAGAATAGTCGCTATGGAATTCTGGCCCATAAAAATGGAAATTTTGCAAACGACCTCGGTTTTTGACGAAACCACTTTTGTTGGATCCGCGATGTCAAGTTATTGCTAGGTTCCAAAATTCGTAATTTTTAGAATCAATATGTGGGCGTGGCAAAGGAAAACACGTTTGACTAGTTTTAGTTGATTTTAATCGATTGGAAAATGGCCATTTTTCAAATGGTCTCGGAATTGGACAAAATTAGTTTTGTTAGAACCGTATCTTCAATACGAAGCTAGAAAATATTTTTCGGAAATTTTTAGAGTCCGTATGTGGCCTCGGTAAATTGAAATGTATGTTTAAAATTGAATATACTAGTTTGTATTTTAATTTAAATGGAAACTAATCAAAACAATGGAATTAGCTTACGGAACATATCCCATTGTGTTCGCAATGGGGGTATTTGGCTAGGGGCGATAGTCGTTGGGTTTGATATGGAGTTCGGTGCATGAAGTTTCATTGAAAAGAAATAAAAGGATTAAATATTATTAAAATTTAGTATAAATAAACCTTTCCCTTGCCAAACCCTAGTCAACCAAGTTTCCACGGTCAAAATCATAAACCCGCCTCCAAATAAACCGAAGGCATCAAGCTTCTCCCCTTTCTCCTCGATTTTCACCAAATGCATGCACCGATTCAATCGGGTTTAATGGGAAAAAGCTTCAGCCCGTCGTGCTCTTCAAGATGATCGGCGGAGATGGAGTTCAGGGCTTCAAAGTGGCTGAAATCAAGCCTCAAACAGCGGCGGTTCGTGGGGGGTTTTTGGGCTCGTCGGAACACCGGAGTTGATGGCATGGCCGACGTTGGGGGTAGCTCGTGGAGGCGATCAGAGTGGTGCAGGCTGATGAGGGTCCGGCCCCTTCTGTGGCATGCCGTTCGAGGTAGACAAAGTGAGCAAATGGGTTTCTTGCGGGTCCAAACGCTTTGAACGTGGAAGATAAGTGGTATACCCTTAATTTTTGTAAAATATATTAGTTAATTATAGTTAGTTAATTAACGTGTTTATATATATATATATATATATATATATAAAACTTTGTTTTATAATTGTAATTTTTATTAGGAAATAGTCTAAATAAAATTTAAAATACCATTGATTTAAAATAAAAATAGAATTGTTTCGAAATAAAATTATACATTGTTTGAAAAGTATAAAAACATCATTGTTTAAAAAATATAAAATACTTTGATTTGAAAATATAAAATACTTTGATTTGAAAGTATACAATAGTTTGTTTTGAAAATATAAATACATAAAACAGAATAAAAATATGGCTTTTAAAATATATATAGAATAGTATAAAAAGAAATTAGCATTGGTTTTTAAAAATAGGATTTTTAAATAGAACTGGCATTATTAAAAATATGTTTTTTAATATAAACTTCGTGAAACAGATGGCGATGGATCAGACTGAAATCAAAACGAAATCCAAACCCTTCAGATATAAAGAATGGCGGAGTGGATCCCAAAGGTGAGAACTCCTCACTTTTAATTTAATTTCTAGTTGAAATATATACTAGGATGCTGATGGTGCTTAGCAGCACCCGACACCCATCGTCCACAGACCATTGATGACTTGTTTGTTTGATTGCTGTGTTGTGAAATTTGATTGTGTGATGTGGAATGAAATAAAATATTTTATAGTGGAAAATATTTTATAGTTAAAAATATGATTTTTAACGTGTATATAAAATATATATTTATAAACAAATCGGACGATTTGTTTATATACAATAATTTGACTAATATTGATTGGGACGATAAATTTTACACATCGCCCAATTGCACAAATAAAAATATGTGTTTGTTGATTTGAAACCCCACATGGGTAATGGGATGATATTTGACGTACACTAATCCCGATTGTTTAGTTGTATGTCAATCGATGGGTTGACTGACTATGTAAGCGTTAATTATTGATATTTAATGCTTATGCAGTTGTGTGGTGCACTCTGGATGATAATTGATTATTTATCGTTGCTACTATATACATGTGTTGGTTGGAATCGATATAATTAACATTATATGGTAATTGATTGGGCCTCATTCAAATTTGGAAAATAAAGAATATTATAAAAATATAAATTCATGTGTTGAATAGAATATAAATTCATGTGTTGAATAAAAGCCGTGTTGACTAGATTGGCGCCATTTTGACAGGAACGATATTTATATCGATTTTATTCATTTTTATAATGAATATAGAAAAGAAAGTGATTTCAAAATATAACGTTTTGAAAATATTATCATTTGTATATCGATGATGTGGAATATTCAATTTTGATTTGAAATTGAATATGAAGTTGAAATCGTTTCGAAAACGAATTTAAAATGATTTATAAAATAAGTTGTGAAAGGAAATCGATGAAATAATATATATATATATATATATATATATATATATATATATATTATAATGGCCTGAATAGAATGCGCCACGGTAGTTCGCGAATTTCGACCATTGACTTCGAATGGATATTACAGGAGATCCGACCGTCGGATTCTCCTAAAACTGGAGCCGTTGGGTTCATATCGAAAAGTGCTTTCTAACGAATATTAGAGATTTGAAATCTAATAGTTGGATTTGGAATTATATCCAAATCAAATTTGGTAAACGTCGCTGTAATTGCAGTTCGATGGCCGTTGATGGAATTCGACTGTACGGGCCTTGATAAAATTATTAAAAATAGTAATAATTTGTGTAAAATCATAAGAAATGATTTGTGAAGAATTGAGATGAAAAATTCCAAATTTGAAAAGATAAAATAGTTTTGTATCGAAACGAACTAGTTTTGAACTAGAATAATAATTTATTTATTTTTAAATAAATAAATTGGATTTGAAAGGGTTTTAAAAGTAACCAGAAGTTTCAATAATTGAATTGGAATGGAATGTGATTTTGGGTTTATAGTGAACCCTGTTTTAAATGGCATTGGTTCTTTAACCCAGTTAAAGACAGGATATTGATTTTTGGGAAGATTAAAACTAAGTGGAGTTTTAATGAAACTTTAATTAGATTGAAGTAATCGAGAATGGGGTATCACCAGGTTTGCTCCAGGCGATAGTTAAATCTTTAATTAGATTTGAACATGAAATTGTAATTGAATTTACCGATAACACCGTGGTGTTAGATATGAAGTATGACCAGTTTCACTTCATGGGATGAATAGGTTGGGATTGGGAAATAAAATAAATGATTACTTCGGTGTGGTTCGCTAATCCCGACTAGTTTGAATTGATATTCAAAAGAAGATTAAAGAATAAATTTAAAGGATTTATCTTTGATAGAATTAACGGGAACCTTTCCCAAGGTGTAAGAATATTTGAATAAAAGAATATTCTGAATTGGAATGAGGCATATGTTGTGTTTGTGTAACACTTGTTTATTATATACACGAGTTATTCAGAAAGACCGGGTTTATCCCATTCTGAATAACCGATTCGATGTGGTGTCGAGGATGAAGACGGTGGTCGAAGACGGGAGGTCTTCACATCATTTGGGTGATTACTGATGATCTTGATTGGGTTGTACACCCGAGAGGAGGGAATCAGTTGGTGATCGTCCAGACGTACTTGGAGATCGATGGATATGCGAGGTACAAGGTGCCTCCGGTTTCGTTCAGACCCGGAACAGACTTGTAAATGGACTGTGTGTCTGACATTGGATTTTATTCTGTGTGATTGATTTCTATTAAATATATATCTGTGTGGCGGCGGAGAATTTATTCTCTTGCTTAACGCGCTTCTCTGAGACGTACGAGCTCAGAGGTTATATATTGATGGATATCAAAATCATTGAGTGAATTGCCTGTGTGGCAAGCCTAAGTGGCAATATGATCAAGGCTTCTGTTGAAAAGAAGAGTCTTGTGGTTGATGATCAAAGCACGGCCTGTGTGGCATAGCTTTGTGTAGCATTGATTCGTGAGCCTCACACCCCGGTTGTGAACCAGAAATGGGGGAGGACTACAGGGAGGGCATTCGTTTCCTTCTAGCTAGAAGTGGCGTCAGTGGTTTTACACGCCCTGACGAGTTTGACTTGTGGTTGTTGCTGTTGCGAGGCGCCTCAGATATATCGGTGAATATGTGGAGCCGATGGAGTCAGTGGACTCATTGACACCCCATAGGGTGGGGAAACACAGTGTTTAGGCATTATAATACACATCGGTGGACCGGCCCTGATGATCCAAGGGGCAGTTGCGACTGTTCCTGAGACAAGGGCTAGAGCATCTCGAATTCGGTAGAGGACGATCCCTCGCCTTTGTTCACAGATGGAAATCCAACTTCCAATACATGACTTTGCGTTTTTTGATTGTAGAGCCTAGTATGGCGACATAGTGGGATGGGGCACTTATGTTGTCTATGATTGATACTTATGATTGAAATTGTTTTGATACTATGCACTTATAGTAATAATAAAAGATGAAATTTAGCGTATCAAGCATTCTTTGGCTATTATAAGGTAAAACCCTATCCTCCGGCTTGTGTTGCATTGTGTGATGGTACCTGGGTCTTACAATTGCTTCATCGTTCTTTATTTAGCATTGCGTTGTTGTTTTATGCACTGGTATTCTTGGGAGAAAACCCATTCTGGGTTATGCGGCGTGGTCCCTTGATTTACCTAACTTTAAAGTAAAGTTTTAAATAATTGTTTTAGTTCTCACACCAGTCACATGACTGACCTGGAGTTTATTTATTTAACCTAAACTCTGGGTGCCCTCATTTTCCGCACGGGCAACTGGTAGTTTTGGTTTTGCAGATTCATATTCATAGGATCCTGATTTACAACTGAAGCGATATTCGGAAAGCTCTGTATCCATGTATTACTTCCTGTTGTGTATTGTATTGTTTTCCGCTGTAGTAATGTAATTTTAATCTTTGATATTTTTTGTGTAATATTTATTCATACTCTGTAATATTCTTGTATTCTGATGGAATTGTTGTAATAAGCAATGAAATGTTCTTCTGTTTGCGTTCCGATTTGTCTTATCCTCCAAGTATCCGCTCTTTCCTCACTGGGGATGTTACGGGTCTTTACAACAATTGACTTCGGCTTCAAACCGTTAGTTAATTTGGTTAACTGATTCCATTAAACTCTTCCTCATAGATTAATATAATTAATCTAACTAAGTTGTTTCTTATAAATAATTATTCCACTTGATTAACCAGTGGATTAATTACGTCTTTATCTTGCTTATAAAACCCGATTTAACGTAAATTTCTTATGATAAAAAATCATTTTATAATACTTACAAAACAATTTATAATTATCGATTTATTTTCAAAACTCCATTTTATAAATTATAATAGACAAATCTCACTTCAGTTATAAAAATAAGTTTTTATAGCTTAACTACGTCAATTCACCTGACGGCAAATCAACGACTGAGTTACAAGTTGTTCCAGGCCATTTGCTACCAATTCCTAAATCGATTCCGTATATCAATTAAAAATACTACAACGTTGAATTTCAATTCAAAGTCAACATCCAAACAATTTTTCAGTGTCATTTGGGTTCAGTTAGTGAATATACAAATAAGATAAAAAAACAAACAACACGTATAATATTTGAGGAATCCGGTTGGATTCCTCCAACATGTTATTCTCTGCATAATAACATTTAATACTAACATCTGAAATATATACTTTAATCTAATCAACCAATTCGACATAAATAATGTTGGCAACCAATAAACAACCAATAATCAACCAAGCAACCAATCAACCAAAGTTTATACTAGCAATGATAAAGTATAACTATATGAATTTAATCACATCACAGTATTTCAGAAGATGTGAGAATTAACTGACCTTGTTTTCGATTCAATTCCAACGTTACTTAATTTAATTTTAAATAGATGTTTAAAATCAAATGAATCTCGAAACTGTTTCCAACTCTGCTTAGTATCGTAGTATTTTCCATTGCAATTTCAACGTTCCTGATTTCGTCAAATTCTGGAAACATATATACACGTTATAAACATTGTACGCTCACGGATTAAATAATGATTCCTTATTTATAAATTAATTAATTAATTATAGTTTTATTTACTTTGATCAAATATTCCTCCAGTCCCATAACTTCTGCTTCGCTTTCAAACCTCATCAGTTCACTGTGCTTGCGAAAATGAAATGACTACTCTGTTCTACCCATTCACGTTGACTGCTAAATCCCGTTCCTGTATGTTATAACGCATATTATTGTTGAAATCAAAAATTGGTTCAACACCCAAAAAGAAGAGTTTTGTAGAGAATAAGTGAAGATTAACAATTATTAACAATACGTATAAAATGAGAAGGGATCACACACAAATTTATAGTGGTTCAGCGTTAATGAGCCTACATCCACTTTATAATCTTTATATATGATTTCAACTATCAATTATAATGATTCTCTCCTTTTTTCTTATGTCCTCTCCTTATGAACTAGAACAGAAGTATTTATAGGTGACATGATACTTGGCCGTTATCAACACGTGTCATCGGATCCAGAAGAAAAGTTGCAGCTGAATGAATCAGTATCCGCTGAAGAATTGGTATCCCATCCCAAAAACCTTGGTGTGGATTGGTATGCGATTCATCTTCCTTGGGTAATTTGAATGAAAAAGATCTGGAACGAGCTATTCATTAGGCTAGCTTTTCGGACTCCAGGTGAACACATCATAGTTGGTCTGGCTTGGTCATCTCGAGTTCCTGTTGGGCCGCACCTAATGGATGAAGCGAACTGGAATGTTGGGCTTCACTGATATATTCAGTTCGAGTGCCTTGGGTATGAATCTACCACGTTATCATGCCTTGATTGGAAGTCCAAAAGGGCCATCAACACTTTGCCCCCAAAGTATGGTTTGTTTAATACGAAGCATACTTTGTTGTAGTGTATCCTAAACCAAATTGTACGCATCACGTGTTCCACTGGTTGCTTTGACTCTTATTCAATAGACCTTGCAAATTGCATCGAATCCCATCAATCGCTTCAAAATTATAGACGAGTTCATATAATGATGACACATTCCTATCTTCTCGTCTTATCGGCTGGTCCCTAACTCTCCAACTTCTTCACATGTCATCTAGGTCCAATCATATTAGTCGAATTTGAATAGCCACTCTTTCTCTCATTATAAAAGTAAAATCTCCTTTACCCTTTTCTTTTTACTTTTTACCATTGCAGGGGTTAATTTGCTGTTCCAAAAGAAAGATGATTGGCAATCAACATCTTCTTCTAAGATCATCTTTTTCAGGTATGAAACGTTTCCCATGTCGAAACACCATTCTTGCACGGGACATTCCTTTTCTTTATCATAGTCTGAGGTTTACCTTGACCCAATCGACGAAGGTCTTCTGCTTCAGATCGCCAGAGTCAGCGGCGGTGCGGTCTTCCAAGGTGAAACCACCATCTTTCGGGTAAGACTTGCTGATGTCGAATCCCTAATCCGGATGGCATCGCAGATGGAAAAGGGATTCCTCGCCTTCCTTAAGCATTCTGTGAATCAGGGTGGCTTTAAACCTTAAGGCACGTGATAGTGCGATGAAAGGGTGCCAACTTTCGTATAACTTGGGTCATATCATTTGCAATTCATCTTTTACCGGGGCTACGTCTATAAAAAATCCTGACCCTTTTTCTTCTTCTGCACCCCTCCTCCCTCCCCCCCTTTTTTTTACAAGTTCTTTGCATATCAGTGGTCAGAACACATGGCAATCGTAAACAAGGGCCCAGCGAGGAAATACTTTTTTCCATTAGAGTGGATAGTTCTTCAGAGTCATCGGGTCAGTCAGATTCCATTTTTAACAACGATCCTCGAAGTCAGTCAATGGACACGTTACCTATTCCCTCGATAGCAGTCGAGCTAAACAAAGCGATACCCATTCCCATGGCACCTGACATGCTTCCAGGTGCGGTGATTTTAAGGGACCCTCCAGAAGCAGAAAGATCCAACATTACTCTTAAACGACTACAACATTAACAGCAAAGCACAACATTCCTTTCGACGATGTCCTCGTCCCTAAGAAAACTGATAGGCCCAATTATCCCCCGGAGTGCTATATGGCAATCTCTCTCCTGATGTGTAACGTGGGGGCCATTCCCCCTTTCCCTCTTTCATTGTTGACTTTTTATGTCAGATGAATTTGGCTTTGATGCAGTTTCACCCGATGGCCTACGGCAATTTGCTGTCTACCTGTTAATTGTATATGAAGTATCTGGGTTATACTCCGACCTTCGATGATCTTTCCTTTCTTTTTAATTTCAAACATAATGAGAAACAGTCCCCTTCTCTTCTTTACTTTGAAGTTGTTCAGGGCTTGAAGATTATCGAAGGAGTTCCAAGCAAGGCGGGCGATCCTAAGCGAGACTGGCTTTGGATTAAGCAACAACCGGGGTGCGCTCGATACTGGCTTAAGTGTGGTGAGTTCCTCTCTTTCTTTATATAACCCTTTCCATTAGAATTCCTCCTGTTGATTACCCCATCTTTTTATGTATAAAGGATGAGCCAACGAAGCCTGAGGAGGAAGTATTTAAAGAACGTCATAGATGATTGATCGAGTTGAGAGAGAAGCAACGCCGGTTTTGGAAATGCCTGACTGATGAAAACTTGCACTAATATGCTTTTCTTGACCGAAGTAGGATGATGGGCTCAACAAAATAAGGATCTGACCTTGCAGCACCAGTCCAAGATGAGGTGCCCTAAGTCAAAAAGAAGCTGGGAGATGACCAAGTGATTCATTCGACCGAAGGATCCTCTACCCATCCCTTGTCTGGGAAGAAAGAGAAATTCGGTCCAAAATAACCTGCTTTCAAAAGGCGGGTTCGAGATGTCGGGCACCGAGAAGCCGATCGAGATGAGGTCAGATGTCGACAAAGAGAGAAGGTTCCTACCAAGAGAGCTCTCAAGGGGGTGCAAGGAGAACCTAATGAAGAAAAACCCACTGGAGCTCATCCAAAAGACTCGGAGATCGAGAGAAATTCTCCTTCGGTCTATGATTTACAGGAGGGGTGTGGCGCATCCCCTCTTCCAGGGTTGGAAAATTTACAGATGCCTGATATTATTCTCTCGCCATAAATCTTAGATCCAAATCGATACTTTGCTAATCAATCTGAGGGAATGTCCTTCCCAGATAGACATAAAGGCATTGAAGGTATGATTTTACCATTGGTATCATGTTGATCGCATGTCACAACATCATATTCTTCACATAAAAACTAAAAATAGCCCATCTTCTTTACTTTCTCTGTAGGCATTAATGAAGAGTTTTATGGGGACCTGTTCGCCTCCTTCCCGATGGACCTTAGGCTGGATGAGTCAACCTTGTCGCGCACTAAAAGAGAAGGCAATGACAAAGATGATAATAGTAGGAGGAACGATGGAATGGAGGTAGAGGATGCGAAGAGAGACTAAGGCAATGAGAGAGAGGAAGGAGGAAAAGAGAAGGAGAAGGATGGAGAGAGAAAGAACGAAGGAAAGGGCGAAATGCCCAAGGATCAGGACGGGCAGAGGAAGAAACACTTAAGAAAACATGGTCGAGTATTGGGAGATACAGAGGAGTTGGGAAACATCCCCAAGAAAAGGAATGTGGATAAGTCCCCCAAGTCCAAAAAGGGAGAAGGGGTCGAGCTTTCTCGAACAACATTACATCGCTCCAGTCCTACGGTCGGAACTTCTTCCCCCGACCGACTCAAAGATTTGGAACGAGATTTCCTCGACCTCATCTTTTCAGAAATTGAGCCAGCCCTCGAGATACAACCATTGACCCATAGCTTTTGCCTCCACATGCGTAATAACCTTGAGTATGTTCTTTCTCAATACGACGCCATGCGCGAGTACGCCAGGCAAGTGAGTGGAGCATTGAAGGAAAAGTTAGTCGAAATTGCTGGTTTAAAAAGAGACATCGATAGTGGCAAAAGAACCTTTGGGTTTCTAGAAAAGAAAATCAAAGACCAGGAGTTACAGGCAGCGACTGACAAAAAAAGGCATAGGAGAGAGGTTGAGGACTTGAGCACTAGGGTCCAACAGAAAGGCCAGGAGTGTGATTCAATGAAAGGGGAGATTGAATCGTTGAATAGGGGCAAGGCTCAACACGACCTTGAAATTCAAAATCTAAGTCCGGGCTAGCTAAAAATCAGGCTGAAGAAAATGCAGTTGCAGCAATCGAGTCTGCTAACAATTTGAAACTTCAACATGACATGGATATCGAGACCATTAAGGCCGAGCATGCCCGGGAGAAAGTTGAACTAAAAAAAGGGGCATGCTCGCTAGATTCTTTGGTTTGTGCGCGCTTCCTCCATTAAGGGATTTGTCTTGGATGCTAGGATATTCTAGATCATTAGTTGACATATGGAAGGTAGTCATATGGGAAGAGAAGAAAGAGGCATAGGGTCATCAAGTGGATGAGGCGTCGCTGATGACCCATATTTTGAATGATAGAGAACGAGCTATCGTGGCGGAGGCACAAAGTTAGGAAAAGAAAAATGGAAGAGTCGGAACGCCGCAGGGAGAAGGGAAAATCGATTCCCGAAGTCGAGGTAGGTGGCAGTCATCTTATAGCTACCATATCCTCCGCACATGTGGTTACGGGAAAGGGTTCATCATCTTCCTTTCCATCCGATCCAGTCAAGGTCACAGAAGGGCAGGTGACGGGCTCAAATGTCAGAGGTAAACTTTTGTACCGAATCTGAACCCACCATCTTATCCTGAATTGTGTGCATTTCGTTTCTTCTGTAGGAGTCTCGTTAGTGGTTGAGAATGCAGATGAAGGACCTACTGTCGAAGAAAAAGGCAACACTGACGAAACAGACAAGACTGTGGGAGAAGAGAGGATTGATTTGGTACCTTCCGAAGAGAGGGACGTCGAGATCATTGGAGAGTCCAAAAGAGAAGATTACCCATCCATGGCGGAATAAAAGACCGGAAAGACAAGGAAATTTCTTCTATGAAACCCGAGCCTGTGGAAGATTCTCTGAATATCAAACCTCCCCAGGCCAATCCTCTAACCATTCTCTTGTCAGTCCCAACTCTCGCTGTTCCCATCAACCCGCAGGTTTCTGTCTCAACTTCTGGTTCTTTTGGGAGCACACTTGGAGGGTCGAGACGTAGAATGAACACTGAAGAGATGCAGGAGATGATTAGGCAAAAAGAGTTGGCTGAGATGATGGAACAAGGACTGATGCCGCCTCCTTTTTAGAAATTTCCTTCCTTTGTAATTATTAAACGATATATCGCCAATGATGTCGTCAGATTGGTACCTGTCATGCAGTAGTATTTTGTGATGATGTCAGGGTATTTTAAATGGAAATCTACTTATTTTGCTAATGCTTGTAATGTGTGTGTATTAAGATTTAAGAATGTCATATGAATTTCCTGTTTCGTTTTGCTTTAAATGTTAAGGATGAATCACACTTTTCCCTTGTCGGGTGTGCTGATTATTTCTTTTGCCCCCAGTGTTGGGGTAGGTGTTTGAATAGCAACCTCCTCTGCCGAACTCAAGCAGTCCCTATGTTGATCAAGGATTGGATGCAATCGAGAAGGAGCGCCTCTAGGCTTTTATACTTGTCCTTTAGTCATTAAAGGGAAAAGTTTTATTTTTTGAGCGGTCTTTTGTCGGGGTGCACCATTCACGCTCTTTTGTCACTTATACTCATCCTCAAGTCAATGAGTTTGGGAGTTGAGTCCTGATAGTCGATCAGTATGTTTGGATGGGAGTCAACTTTACCCTTGAGTTATCCAAAATAGAAGTCATAAACCTAGTCAGTCGGTTGATGGGGTCGAGCTCTCATTCCTTTAGTCGAGCTATCTTGCTCTTTCTTTGTCCGTCTTATCAAAGCGTCAAAGCATGATCTATAGTCGTTCGAGCATAACCGTTAGCTTTTACAATAATAACAAAACAGAGCAAGAACGGAGACTCTTATTCATAAGCCAATGCGACCAATGAAAGGCCGATTATTACAATGCTAAAAACAAACTAACAAACCAATTGTTAAAAGAAATAAAATAAACACTAGAAAATAATTTTTAAGAGAGATAAGGTCGTAAATGCTCCGCATTCCATGCTCTTTGAAATGGCTCTCCATCCATAGTTGTTAGTCTGAAACTTCCGTTATCGAGCTTTCTTTGAATGACGTTGGGTCCTTACCACTTCGGGCCCATGTGGACAGGGACCGGGAAGACTCGTTTCAGAACTAAATCTCGTACTTCGAAGGTCTTTGGTCAGACTTTCTTGTTGTAATCCGAGCAATTTTCTTGTGGGACACGACATGAATATTTGCCTCTTCTCTTTTCCCATCGATCATGTCTAATGATGTCAGGAGAAGCACCTTGTTAGACAAGGGATCGTAGTAGGTCGTCCGATGGGTCGGGACTTCAAGCTCTATCGGGAGAACTGCTTCAGAACCGTACGACAAGGCGAAGGGAGTATGTCCTATAGCTGTTTTATGAGTAGTACGATATGCCCATAATGCCAGAGGCAATTCGTCGACCCATTTTCCTTTGCCACGCTCCAGCCGTTTCTTCAAAATGGTTTTAATGATCTTGTTAATTGCTTCAACTTGACCATTGGATTGGGGATGTGCGACTATGGTATATTTCTCGATATGATACTTCTTACAAAAATCTCGAAATTCCAGACTGTCGAACTGAGTTCCGTTGTCTGAGATAATGTCTCGGGATATTCCATATCGGCATATAATGTTTATGACGATAAAGTTGATGACTTTCTTTGTTGTAATCGTAGTCATCCGTTCGGCTTCCGCCCACTTTGTGAAGTAATCTACCGCCACGACCGCGTACCTGGAAACTCCCTTCGAAATGGGCAAGGTTCCGATAATGTCAACTCCCCATATAGCGAATGGCCAAGGACTCGTCATTTGAGTGATCTCTGTTGGGGGCGCTCGTGGGATTCGTGCGAATCTCTGGCATTTATCGCATCTCTTGGAATAATTAGCAGCGTATTTATTGATGACCGGCCAGAAATATCCGTAGCGTAGTATTTTCCGGGCCAGGGTTTGCCTCCTTTGTGTTCCTTACAACCCCCCTCATGTACTTCCTGCAGTATCCTTTTGATGTCATCGTTGGCTACACATCGAAACATTGGAACAGAAAGCCCTCTTCTGTAGAGCTGGCCTTGCTGAATAAGGTACCTGAAAGCCTGTTGTACCAAGGCTCGCTTCTCATTTTTCTTTTCGGACAACTTGCCATGGAGAAGGAAATTTTTGATGGGTGTCTACCATGATTCTTCTTTGGGCTCGTCATCAGTCTGGTCGACTTCCATCTGGTTGATGCTTGGTATTCTCAGGGTCTCTATTAGAACTAACTCTTTCTCGCTCAGATGGTCTGAACTAGCAAGTTTTGCTAGTCTATCTGCTTTCTGGTTCTCCTCTCGGGGAATATGAGAAATGCTATACTGGTCGAAATTCCGCAATAATTTCTTGATCTCCTTGAGGTAAGAGGTCAGTCGACCTCCCCTGGTAATGAATTCCTTTTGAACTTGGCATAGTACAAGCTGTGAATCACAAAAGATTTAGAGTGACGTTATCTTCAGATCTTTCGCTAATCTGAGCCCAGCAATTAGGGCTTCATACTCGGAGTCGCTGTTGGTTGCCAAAAATTCTAATCTCAAAGCATAATAAATCGATCGCCCGACGGGGGACAGAAGTACTTTGCCAACTCCCGAGCGTTGCTTATTTCGGGCTCCATCCGTGTAAAGCTTCCAGACGACTGGCTCCTGGTCGGCCTTCATAGGCCTAGGGTCATCGCCCTGATAGTCATCTTCCGGGGTTGTAAATTCTACTATGAAATCAGCTAAGGCCTATCCTCGAATTGATTTCCGAGGAACGAATGCCAAGTCGAACCGTCTCAATTCGATATTCCATTTCAGTAGCCTCCCGCTGGCTTCTGGTCGTTGCAAGATTTGTCGAAGAGGTTGGTCAGTGAATATCTTAATTGGATGAGCTTGGAAATAGCGTTGAAGTTTTTTCGATGTGATTAACAAGTTATAAGCCAATTTTTCGATCTTAGGATAGTTTCGTTCAGCTCCGGTTAATTTCTTACTCACATAATAAACCGGTCGTTGTGATCGCTCCTCTTCGCGGACCAGGACGAGCTAATCACATGCGTGGATACTGCTAAATAAACAAATAAATCTTCATGATCGATAGGCTTAGACAGAATAGGAGTTTTTCAAGGTGGTCGAGCAGATTTTGGAAAGCTTCAGCACAGTCGGGAGTCCAGGCGAAGTGTCATTTTCCTCTTTTTATTAATTCAAAGAAGGGCAGGCATTTATCAGTGGCTTTCGAAATGAACCATCCCATGGCTGCAACCTCACCTGCTAAAGTTTGGACATCCTTTATTCAGCGAGGTTCTTGAATTCCCTTGAGGGCCGAAATTTGATCAGGATTGATTTCGATTCCGCGGGAACTCACAATGAAGCCCAAGAATTTGCCCGAGGCTACTCCGAAAGAACATTTTAGTGGGTTCATTTTTCATGCCGTATTTTCGGAGAATTCCAAACATCCTCGAAAGGTCGTTCACGTGCTCGGATGATTGTTTTGACTTTACTAACAAATCATCCACATACACCTCCATTGTTTTCCCTATTTAATCATGAAATATCCGGCTAACTAGCCTTTGATACGTTGCTCCTGCATTCTTCAAGCCGAAGGGCATCACCACATAACAATATAGTCCAAAGTCGGTGATGAAACTGGTATGTTCTTGGTCAGGGACGTGCATGGTGATCTGGTTGTATTCAGAGTATGCATCCATGAACGAAAGTAGCTCATGCCCGGCGGTCGAGTTGACTAACTGATCAATCCTGGGAAATGGGAAGCTGTCCTTAGGGCAAGCCTTGTTTAAATCGGAAAAATCAATACAGGTTCTTCAATTCCCATTAACCTTCTTCACAAGTACCGGGTTGGCTATCCAGTCGGGATAGGTTGAATCCCGGATGAATCCATTGGCTTGCAACTTCCCGATTTCCTCCTTCAGGGCTCTCGACCTTTCAGAACCTAGCATCCGCCTTTTTTGTTTTATAGGAGTATATTTTGGGTCGATGCTGAGAGAGTGGGTTATAATAGATGGGGTTATCCCACACATTTCAGCGTGGGTCTAGGCAAATATGTCCAAGTTCGCTTGGAGGAATTCAATTAGCTCCCTCGTCCGGAGGGAATCAAGATGAGACCCAATTTTTAGAACCTTGGTAGGATCATACTCGTCGATCGGAACTTCTACTGTGGCCTCATTTGGGGCCGCCTTTCTGCACCCTGACTCGTCGTCATATCGTGGGTCGATGTCTTCGACCTCACAGGCTGACGGTCCTGGTCGGGGTGTTCTTTGTAATTGCCATGCTTCCTTCCCCTCCCCAAGGGGAGAGGATTTTTCAGGATCCTTCTAACCACTGCATTTTAACTCCTTCCATTCTGGAAGATAGCATACTCGACCTGATACTTGGTCTCCTCGTACAGTCCCAATTCCACTATCAGTAGGAAACTTCAGAAGCAAGCACCAAAGGGCGATACATGCTCAGAACACAACCAAGGCAGGTTGTCCCAAGAAGGCATTATAGTGCGAGTTGATATTCATTACAACAAACGGCAGAATCCTGACTCTTCGCCGATCTCCATTTCCTAATTCCACTGACAGCTTGGCCTGGCTGATGGGTTCGGTGGAAGCTCCATTGAAACCTCGTATTTGGCCTTCATACAACTTTAAGTCATTTGCTTCTAGTTTCATTTAGTCGTAGGTCTGTTTGAATAGGATGTTCACTGAACTTCCATTGTCAACCAGAATTTTTCGGACAGTAGCTGGGCCAATGATAGCTGTTATCACCAATGGATCGACCGTTGGGGTTTCTATATCTATTGACTCGCAGTCGCGGAATTCGATATCCTCGCCTATTGTTCTTCTTTGTTTAACGGGACTTGAGGCCTCATGGGGATTCACTTCTTCAACATTGAGGTGTTTCGCGGCGTTGACATATCGTTCCATGGATCTGATACTATGTCCTACCGGATGCGGTCCTCCCACAATGGCGTTGATAACCATCTCCTTCCCCTTTTCCTGAGGGGTAGCGCGAGATGTACCTTGATTTTGCTTGGGCATCGAAGTTCCTTGCCCCCTGTCCCTTGGACATGTTTTATACATGTCAAGTTTCCCTTCTCGAATCAGTTTTTCAACGATGTCCTTAAGATGTCGGCACTCGTTGGTCGTATGCCCGTAAATGTCGTGGAATAAGCAATATTTCCCAGTTGCTCGTTCCTTCTCCGTGGGCTCTTATGGAGGCGGTTCCTTATACTTCATCGTATTGCAGACATCGAGATATATATTCTCTAGTGTATCATTTAAGGCAGTATATGTGTCAAATACCTGGAAACAGAGGCACTTCAGGGAGCTTCCTCTTTGTTTTGAACTCCCGTTGTTCTCAATCGACCCTCGCCACTTCGTTTTCCATGGTTTTCAACATTTAATTTGACTTTACCCGAGTTATCCCCAGATTGTTTAACCATGACATTGTTTCGAGTTGACAGAGTGAAAATATCTTTCGGGCCATCCTCTTCTTCCAGCTGCGCATCTTCTTGCCTTAGTCGGATGTGGCCCTTGAAAAGCCTCAATGGTGGTCGGTGTATTTCCAATCAAATATTTTCCAAACTCAGTTCGTTTGTCGATGCCAACGACCATGGCCATCAAGACGGTTTTGTGGTTCGGGTTGCTAACTTCAGTTGCAGCCCGATTGAATCGGTTGAGATAATTCCTCAGGGATTCACCTCTTCACTGCTTAACTGCTGACAAAGCCATAACATGCTTTGATTCGGTAGCATGAAGATGGAATTGAGTCAGGAATTTTTCGCTCAGGCCTTTAAAGCTAGGAACTGTCTTTGCGGGCAAACGTACAAACCACATGAGGGCCATCCCGCTTAAAAAGATTGGAAAAGCTTTGCACTTAATTGTGTCAGGGGCAACTGCTACTTCCATGTGCCAAGAGTATCTCATCAGGTGCTGCTGTCGGTCTGAGGTTCCATCGTATTGATTCATTTGGGGCATATTAAATCTCCTGGGAAACTCCGCTTGCAAAATGTCGCCATTGAACGGTGTATGGCTTCAGTCGACTCCCCAATCTTCAATCCTATGCCCACGACTATCATTCATAATCTGTTGTACCATAGCGGCTAGATTTGGCGGAAAAACTGTGTCTGGGTCGACCCCTTCAGCAGATGGACTTCTCATAGCCCCTTCGTCAGGAAATGTCGTCCGGGCATTTCTCCTTCTCCTCCGGTTTTCTCGGTCAATCACAATATTCCGGGGAGGATGTACGGGGCCCGATCTCTTCGAGCAACATTTCGATTTTCAGGAGGGGATGCCTCCCGATTGTACAGGGCTATAGGATCGAAAATTTCAAACTCGGCCTAATCAGCATGCTCTTGGTCAGGCTCATCCGGTGGATTCTGATGTCCCTCCATGCGTAGTTGCCGGACATTTTCAGCTCTTTCTAACGGACATCGAGGTTGACGCGGGTCTCTGCCCTCCACCGATGAGGAGGAACTTTCTGAAACTTGTTCCAACTAAGGAGGAGGGAGTTGATGGCCCCGGGCCTCCTGAGCTTGATTTATGAATTCCTCCCATTGCCTCACTATGCGGGTCATGTCCTCACGCATAGTGGCGTTCTCTTGAGAGTGGGCTCTTAGTGCATCAGTGGTTTCCTTAAGCTGATCTACCACAGCCATAAACTCGTCTTGGGTGCAGAAGGCAGAAGACAGAGCTAAGTCCCTTCAGGGGAGTAATGCAGGCTGATATGGAGTAGCTCCAAGGACGGTCGACCCGCCAGCCGCTTCCGTAGATGTTCCTATCTGCGGATTTTTTCCGGTATTACGAGCTGTTTTTCCAGACAATGCCAAATCAATGCAGTAATAAAAATGATATTTTCGTCTTGGAATTGATGATCCAAAAGTAGAGCAAAAACCTTGATTGATCTGAGAAAGTCACGCTTCTCAGTGAAAGCACCAAAATGTTGACATCAAAAATTGGTTCAACACCCAAAAAGAAGAGTTTTGTGGAGAATAAGTGAAGATTAACAATTATAAACAATACGAAAAAAATGAGAAGGGATCACACACTAATTTATAGTGGTTCGGCGTTAATGAGCCTACGTCCACTTTATAATCTTATATACGATTTCAACTACCAATTAGAATGATTACAATGATTCTCTCCTTTTTTTCTTACGTCCTCTAATTCTGAACTAGAACAGAAGTATTTATAGTTGATATGATACTTGGCCATTATCAACACGTGTCATTAGATCTAGAAGAATAGTTGCAGCTGAATGAATCAGTATCCGCTGAAGAATTGGTATCCCATCCTAAAAATCTTGGTGTGGATTGGTATGCGATTCATCTGCCTTGGGTAATTTGAATGAAAAAGATCTGGAACGAGCTATTCTTTAAGCTAGCTTTTCGGACTCCAGGTGAACACATCATAGTTGGTCTGGCTTGGTCATCTCGGGTTCCTGTTGGGCCGCGCCCAATGGATGAAGCGAACTGGAATGTTGGGCTTCACTGATATATTCAGTTCAAGTGCCTTGGATATGAATCTACCACGTTATCATGCCTTGATGGGCACTCCGAAAGGCCCATCAACAATTATTATAAGTTAATACAACCTAACTAGTAAAGAGGTAATCAACTAGTTTAATTACTTTTATTAACTACCAGGTCCAATCGTTTTCTCTTGATCTTCAATAACACTGCTTCACCGTTGATTCCGGTTCACATGTTACCCAACATCAACCCTTATTGATACCTGCAGCAACTGATATAAGTCCAAACATTTAACTAAACTATGAACCCTTAGATAAAATTTAATTAGCTTAATTAATTTACTTTTAATAACGTGAACTTCGATGCTCCCTCATTGACCAAAACAACAACTCACCCAGTTACGTCCTCCTCTCACCACGCAGATGAACTCCCACCTCTCCTGCTCACGCCATGCTCTAGACCCAAGTCCACGAGCCTACACAGTCTACGTCACATGCAATCCTCTTCATCATCACGAACCCCTACCTTAACTTCTTCTCTTAACATCACCTTAGTTTGCTTCGCCCTTCATGCCATCACAGACCGACAACATCTCCCACTCCCCTTCGACTTAACTACTGCTCTTCGACTTAACCTCGTAAACCGCGACCTACAACTACACTCATGCTCAATGCTTCTTCCTCCTCATGCATCTGTTACGTACGTCACATCCCCATCGCCCTTCATGCCAAATACCGCCACGTCAGCCGCTGTCGTTCGTTGGCAAACAACCCAAACCCATTATTTGCTTCCCAACCCATTTCTAGCCAATAACGCTGTTCAGATCTAATCGCGTTCGTTCACCGAAAAGCTCACATCGAGCTGAAACCATTTGCAGAAGGAGTTTTATTGGATAGAGGCTTGGACCAGAAGATTATGGAGAAGAAGATCTCGTGAATGCTTATCGTTGGTTGAGTTTGGAATGAAATGGAGAAACGAGGCATGTGGAACCAGTAGAAGGTGCCAATTTATAAGGAAAAAGAAACATGGCTGCCACGGAAGGAACAGTAGAAATGATTTTATTATATTATTGTTACCATTTTATATAAAGTCACATGCTTTCTGATCGAAATAAAGAAACACAGTTAACAAAAGTTGTATGCAGGGTACAGGTAACATGGGATTTCGCAAGTTTTGGACAGTAGAATGAGACATATCTTTTACTTTTATTATTCATATTTATGGAAGCTTTTTGATTGGTCAACGTAACTAGTTGCAGAAATCACATGGTGAAGATTTTCGAAAGTTTAGATGCATATGGCTAGATGTCTAATATGTCAGATTTCATATGTATATCTTTTTATATTTAGACGGTAAGGTGTTTTCGTGTCCATGCGTTCCAACAAAGAAAGAAAAGAAATCTACAGTAAATACTAGGTTGTCCCACTGATTGATTGGATCCCATTTATTTATTTAGATACATCGAGATTACCAACTGATAAAAGATTTGGTAAGATTTTTATATCCTTCATATGTTATACGTGATTTGATGTACATGCAGGTTGCGAGATTTAATAAGGTATTCCAACATCCATTTGGATTCGTAAGAAGTTAAAAATATTACATGGTATTGGACCCTAATAAAAATACCATGACTGACATTTCTAATTTTAATCGTTATTTTGTTTATTTTGGAACTGGTTTCAAGATTTAACTCGACCGCAGGGACAATGTATAAAATTATGATCAATGTTTTATAATAATTAAAATGAAATTATTTCAAACTGTTAATTTATGCGTGTACACCGCACACGGTCACTAAATAACTCTAGATAAATATTTAAATTAATAAAATAATTTAAATATCTAACTACAGAAAATACGGGACGTTACAGCGTGAGTTTTCTTGTCTGCTTGAGTTGAAAATATAGGGTAGCCCCTATTTTCCATTAGGGCATGTGTATGAAATGTCTGCTATGGAGATGGGTTTTCAGTCTGTTTTGATGTGAGAAGACGCTACAAACTAGGATAGCTAAAGAGAAAATTTGGGTAGACAAAGGAATGTAGCGTACGATTTACTTAAGCCTGGAGTATTTTAGGTCTGTACATATACAGATTCTTTGGTTGATGGCTCAACAAAATATAGGACTGCGTCGTATTATTTTGGTGAAGTAAGCTGTTGCGCGTATTATACTTTGCGTAGAAATTAAGGTTTATTATTTTATTTTGTTTTTAATACGGTTAATATATACCGCTATGTACCATTGATCGTTAAACGTGCACTGCTACATCCAAACTTTAAACTTAATAAAATTGGACACACCGCTATGTCTGGACATTTTGGTCCCAATGAAATTAATTTCGTTGGAAACCGACTTCGTTTGCACAACGACACTAGTTTAATTTCAATTTATTCATTGGTTCACCCTTAACTTACACACACAGATAAAACAACTCTGATTTGATCCAAACTGGAAATCCAGCAATAATTAATTATACGTATTCCAATAAAATTGGTTTCGTCGAAAACGGAGATCATTTGGAAAATAAATCATTTCTGAGGCGCACATAATATCAATATAGCATATTTAAATCCAGATAATTATAAAAATAAATAATAATAAGTTATTATCGCATCTCTCCAAATAAAATATCAAACAGCTTCAAAATCAACCAATATGTATTTTAGACTTAATATATGCAATTTCAAGCTAAACGATCTTCAAACAATATAAAAATTCCTTTATATTTTATTAAGTAAACGTTATCGTTTATTAACGAATTCCATAGCGACTGTTTGAAAATTTGAATTGGACATAACTGACAATCTATAATATGAAATCTCTATTTTTTTCTTCCATTATTAAAATATAATAAAGTCGATTCCAACGTTTCTTGTTTCACAGAATTCCGTCTTAAATTGGATTATGTATATTCAGTTGAATTTCAAAACGAAATTTACGAACTACCGCGACGTTACAAGCTCATTTATAATTTAAATATAAATTTAGTGTTCGAACTTTGTTATATAAACGAATTATATATTATAAATCCATTTAAAATTCTAAATCAATATTTAAAATAATAAAATAAATTAAATATCTAACTATCGAAAATACGGGACATTACAAGGTCATTCAGATAGGTACCCCAAAGCAATCTACAGTTTTCTTTGAATCCCAAATCAAACTTGCATAGCCTCATTAATGGAAATAGGGACGATAAGCTCTACCTCGTGCAAAACTCAAAGCCTTCCCAGGTTCGCTTTTCTAGGTCCTTTCAGTGAATCAATACCATGACACTTCGAAGGACTCTAGAGATGCTTGGGCTCTGCCAGTCTCCCAATTGGCTTTCTCATACACCACCCCTCTAACCTTCGTTATTAATCTCGTTTGCCCAACACTAGCATCGTCACTTTCTATCATACTAACGGGCCATCCAAGCTTTGCCGTGCAGAAACCGTCTTTGAATAGGTCCCTAATCTTAAGACATGGATGGTGCTAACAATTATGGAAGAAACGACAAACGATAGTAGAGGCAGTGAGGATAACGCTAAAGCCAATGAAATCAAAAGATGGTAGGGAAAATTTTAAATTTTGGAGACCACTATTACCAGAGAAGAAGTCCATTAAATAGTCAATTTATTTTGATGGAAAAGAAGTCATCAAACTCAAACATAAAAGGAAAATACCTACTAGTGAAATATAAAGATGAGCCTTGACATTAATGAACCGATCTCATAGCCAAATCAAAGTTCCACATGCTTCCAAGTTTTGAAATAGGAATGTGACTACATCCCTAGCTCCAAAACTATGGATGAGTCATGGGACTATCCAAAGACTGGTGTAACCATCCAAGCATTAGTCGAAACTAAGCAGCTAGATAATCATTTCCCAAAAACATGAACAGACCTGCAAAGAAGACAACCAAGATGATGTGCAACATTAAGAAGACACTACAAATCCAAATTGTCCCTATGTAAACCACCAAAAAGAGTAATAAGGGCATAACTAAGGTTGTAGAAAAAGGATGGAAAAGAAGCAATCATGATAAAGCTATCAAGCAAGAAAAGTACTAAGTTATGAAAATACGAGCAACAATGCAAAACAGACTAGAGACAATTAAACAAATTACCTAGAGTATCTAATCTTCCTACAAATACAAGAACTTTTGTAGTTATAAAGATTAACTCTCCCAACTTGTGCAAGCATGCTGAAACTCAATCAAAATCTTTACATGTACCGGAATGCGATACATGAACATGTCATGTAAAGATGATATTATGTGATTTAACAGACTACCACATGGACGATCAAGTCGCATGCAAAAGTTGTGACACCCCACATCCGTTAATGTCACTCACTAAGGGAATGCATTAAGTTTCGTGAAGCAGGTAAACAAACATGGAATATTACAAGATAAATATAAAATTTTGCATCAGAATAAAACAATTTTATCAATCATAAGACATCGTGGTCTAAAACATCATTTTTACAACATAAAAACCATTACAACATAAAAACCACTGTCATGTACTTCAGAAATATCAGAGTACATAAAAGAAATAAAATTCCCCAAGAACAAAATATAGCCATAGCAACAAGGATAGGAGCTTGAGCCATACATATCAGCAGCTCCAACAAAATAAGCAGAATCACGGTCAAGCCTGAGTGTTTCCTCCCTGAGAACTTGGGGGGGGGGGGAATGGAAGAAAGAAGAAGAAACAAAAATGGACAGACATAAAGTCTGGCGAGTCTAGTTACTTTTAGCCAGTAAATAAATAAAAGTAACATGATAGGTATATAAAGTGGATAAGAGAGATCACTACATAAATGGCAGGTGTGACAAGATATACAGGATAAGGTGTATATGCTTCTAAGGATTACTCTGCACTGTTACTAGTATATCCAGAAAGAGATGATCCCTTCAACTATAAGGTGGTAGACTTAGGTATATATCCTAATGGATCCTAACTACTACCCTGATCGATTGGCTCCCTAACCCTCGTAGATACCTTGTGCTGGCCCCACAGTAGGAGGTATCACTTCCTAAAGTGGCAACCCTTTGCCGTAATGATGTGCACAACCATATCTACAGGTATCACGGTCGTCTTATCCCCTTCTGCCCGGCTCATGCATGCACATGGCCCGGTCGGTTTGCGCTGCCCACGCCGTCCTCTACGTTTGGATCTCTTACAATCAGTCAGTACGCGTGCCTCTTCTCCGCCTAGTACAGAGTACTTTGTTTGATACCTACTCCGGGTTACTGACCAAAATGGGTCCCACACAATATGAAACAAGCTCTCCCCTTGTCTTGTATCCCTCACTAGGTTTTCACTGACTATGTATATGACTAGGTGTCTTTAATTACATAGCCTTATTTATTTCTACCAGTTATGCTTACCCTAAAGGGTGTTTTTAATTACATAACTCCAATCTTTCTACCGGTTATGCTTACCTATAGGTGTCTTTAATACATAACGCCCAATCTTCCAACCGGTTATGCTTACCTATAGGTGTCTTTAATACATAACCCTATCATTTCTACAAGTTATGTTTACCCTAAAAGGTGTCTTTAATTACATAACTTTATTTTTTTCCACCGGTTATGTATACTACTAAGTGTCCTCATCGGGTTAAGCTTGTGGGCCTATACATACTAATACTACCCACCTACCCAAGATTTACTTAACCCTCCCATTGATCCAAGCATGTTTATTTAATGGTTAAGTTTGTGGGCCTATATATACTAATATTACCCACCTACCAAAGATTTACTTAACCCTCCCACTGATCCAAGCATGTTTATTTAATAGTTAAGTTTGTGGGCCTATATATACTAATATTACCCACCTACCCAAGATTTACTTAACCCTCCCACTGATCCAATCAATTTTACTTAACCCTAACTTCAATTCTTATTCATACAATGCCTTATGGATTAGTTTAGGTTAAGTAGTCCAATTTATTACCATGTCCATTTATGGTTTATAACGGGCTAGACCTCCCACGTTAGGCTTACAACGTGTGGATGCTGGATATGCCGGTCGGGTCTGGGCAGTCTTATTCAACAGTTGGGCCTAACCTCATGTCTTAGCCAGATTCATATTTACATACTTAGACTTCCTACAGTAGGTTCAACATTAGTGGTTGCTGGATATGTCGGTCGGGTCCGGGCAGACTTCCCCCACTAATGCAACCTAACCTTGTGTCATAAGTACAATTACAATTCCTAATTGTAATTACTAAACATTCCATTTTTAATTAATTAACCAATTAATTAATCCTTTCCTTTTATAGGTGTCAATACCTATTTTACCCAATAATTTGAATTACATGTCCAAAAGTGTTCATATTCAAATCATGCCATTTTTAACCTTTTTTCCCCCGTTCCTTAACTTGTGCCCTCACAAGATTGGCAACATGCCTAGGCTAGACAATAGCCTAGTCATAAACAATAATAGGGAAAATAATGGGAATCTAACTAAAATGATCATCTTGGCATAAACATAAACTAGCATGATAATAAGGTGAACATATATACTGGCATGGACATGACATTGTCATCATAATAAGGTGGACATAAAACTGATGAACGATTGGCAGTCAATTGATTCTAACATAACTATGATGTCACAATAAGCATAGTAAGATCTAAATTAGCAATTTAGATGTCCATTCGATTTAGATCTAACATGATAACACAAGGTGATAAACTAGATCACATAATTCAGATCTAGAGGTAAAAATAGATCTAACATGATAACACAAGGTGATAAATTAGATCACATAATTCAGATCTAGAGGTAAAAGCAGATCTAACATGATAACGCAAGGTGATAAATTAGATCACATAAAATAGATCCAACATGATAATGCAAGGTGATAAATTAGATCACATAAAATAGATCTAACATGATAATGCAAGGTGATAAATTAGATCACATAAAATAGATCGAACATGGTAACACAAGGTGATAATCTAAATCTGACTAACAGTTTCAATGTCCACATAAATTAGATCTACTAGTTTAGAAATAGATCTACACGAATCCACATCATAGCATGTCATATAAGTTATAATTAAGACAAAGATTTAGATCCAATCCTAACCAAATTGAAGGTGACTTATGTTCATGATTTACATAAATGATTAGATCTATCCAATGATATAACTGTCCAAATTAACAAATTTATATTAACCAAGGTCCACAATAATAACATAGTAGAATAATCACAATTGAATTAGATCTAGAGAAATAGATCTATCATGACATAGCATAAGATATGATAATAGCATAGATCATGGTTTAAACATGTCCAAATCACAGTATTTCATAATTTACTTTTATTTATCTAAACCTAAAAGCAACTAGAACTCACCGTGGTTGGATTGCTAAGATGATAGAAAAGAAGTTGGTGCTGAGTCTATGCTTGAATCTCAGAATTTGATTTGCTTTAGTTGATAGAAGAAGATGAGAGACCCTAGTTCAGTTTAGATTCCGGCAGAGTTTAGCCGCCATTGTTTCTTTGTGAAGAAAACAAAGGAATTAAGGTATATTTATAGCTGCTAGGTTACAGAATTCGGATGCCACCTCAGCCCTAGAGTGATTCGGGCCACGGGTCGACACCTAAATGGGTCCGAATGCCCAAAAACATATATGGGTGCACTTTACAGGTGCGCCAGTGTAAAAATGCATGGGCGCACTTGTCAAGTGCGCCGGGAATTTCTGCTTTTTCTGCCAAACTTCTATCGTCCATAATTTCTTCATACGTTATCCGTTTTACGCAAAGCAGGTGTTTATCTTGACCAGAATTTCAAGACGAACGCAATGGCGCAGTCCATTACCCTTAATTCTGAATATTAAATTAATTATTCTTTAAATTATCCACTTTAATGTTGTTAAAATTTCGGAGTGTTACACAAGTGGTTACATGCAGTACACAAAACACATGTAGATTATGCAATCATGATTATTTTAGAAAACTAATCTTTCACTACCAAGATATTTCATAGGCAAGATATTCTGCAAGCACTGCATACATAAAAAATCAGCCTGATTTAGACCATGGAAAAATAAAAATTGAAATCCACCTTAAACAGGGTGTAATAGGCGAGAAACTCAAATAAGCTCGAAATCCATGCTTCAAATATGTACCTCCAAAACAAATGCAGTAAGACCACTGGCACAGATGTTGGCAACTGAGGAACCGAGAGAGGCTAAGTCAGAGTAAACCAAAAAATTAAGCATCTAGGTGATGAGTTCCATCAATGAAGTTCAGCATGCAATGCACAAAATAGGATAGTACACCTCGGACGTTGCTCAAAGTTGCATAAGCTACAATAGGACCTCGCCCTAAGAGGAGAAAATGTCGTTTCACCAGACATATATCTGAATAGCCAAAAATTCATTATAGACAACGGTACTCCACATCGAGACCGTTAGGTTTGATTTACTTTAGATTTTGAGCTCGTACGAACAATGCTTGGTATCCAAATAAAGTAAACAAATAGTTACTATTCAGATTCTGAGTGTCCATGGGGCGTATACAATGTGTTATTTGAGCAAAGAAAGTCTGATACTCTCAAACACCACACGTGGACCATCATGCGTAAATACCTCATTGGAAGTAAAATAAAGTAACTTATACTTTGTCTTTTAAAAACTCTCTCAAAACTATCCAATTGTCAATGAGAAAAGGACAATGGAACCATTGTCCAAGACGACATGACAAGCCTTCTTTTGTACCGGTGAAAGCAAGATAATAGGAAAGTTGTATTGTTGAACTGTCAACTATGTCGGGTTTTAAACAAATCTCTGCACTGGGATTCAAATTGGTAAAGAGACATCAAAGAAAACTCCTTGAAGTTGAATCAATACTGGCAGCTAAATCAAGGTTGTGTTGTTATTATTGTCAAAGACGAGTCGAGAAACTCGAGCAGGAAAATGACGCATCAAAGAAATTTCCTTGAAGTTGAATCAATACAGCAAAAAATGACTTAATGACGACTCATTCTACAACACATCTTGTTTTCAAAAAAATGTAAATGTTAACCTGATTTTGAACTGAGAGGAGTCGTATATGAGTAGGTTGAGTCAAAGAAACATAATATAATCTTAGAATCAACTCAAACTCATCCAACCCGACCTAAATAGTAAAACAAGGCAACTATGCAAGTCTCGGCCCAAAATGCACTAAGTGCATGGAGCGATACCGATCCATTCCCTATGGATCGGTACCGATCCATGGTACTTAGCCATATGGGAATGGGACCTATGCCATTATCATGGAACAATTCTTGGAAACATGTGTGCAAAGTTTCATGTGGATCGGGTGAAGATTAGCACAAGTCATTCAAAGGACTGAAGATAAAGCTTGCACGTTAAAGCGAAAAAGTTCGAAGAAGTATCAAACGAAGCACGTTAAACATCAAATTTGGCATGTAGACCTAAATAGTCCTAAGAAGCTCAAATGTGTAGTCAAAAGTTTGATAGGGGCCACCAGCATGGACCAGTACTAGTCCATAGCCCATAGACCGAAACTAATCCATCAATACATGTCATATAGGGATGATTTCTTGATGAGGCCTTCTCTGTGTATTTCCGAGCCTGTCTGCAAGCCACCTTAGTCCAATAACACCTAAAACTCTATAAATACTCTACCTAATGCTAATAGAAAAGGGGATCCATTCTCTACCTGTTGGAACTCTACAAAATCCATCCTCAGCCACTTTTGAACCCTAAGGACACTAGCCTCTATCATCTAAACTAGTTATCGAGATTTACTCCATTTACTGGTAGTATTTATAATTCTTGTTTGGTCTACTTTTTGGGTTGTTGTATTCAACAGTAATCATTGTAATCTGGCAATGGGAAAGTTAATAATAATGACATTCAATGTGGATGTAGGCTTTATCAATGGCTAAATCACAATAAAAATTATATATAATTTTTGTTTCTTACCTTTTTATTTATTTTTAAATGTTCTGTATTGTTTTCCTCATAAAGGAGTGGTGCTTTCACTAAAATCTTGTGTTAGTGCCATTTTTGGCATTAACAAACAACAATTTTTTGATGTTACAAATTTCAACGATTATTTTCATTGATTTTTGACTATTTCCAACAATCATCAATGGTTTTAGTTCGTCAGAATTGTGCACGGAACCATTATAAATGGAAGATTGAACAAAGTCTAATAATTCATTTACTTGTTTTATCTTGTTTGCACATTCTCCTAAGTGTACTTTCTTGAGATAAAGCCAGAAATTTATCCATATCATTTGACTAATTTAGTGAACGGAGATGAATTAACTATTATAAAACTACAAACTCGAACATAAATACACTATTAAATATGTCATTGGAACACATAACCATAGTCCACCAGTTGATGGAAAACAATAACAAAATAGTAACAAAACCACTTAGGGGACGTTCTTTTTTGAATCGAAAGAGGCAATTAAAATTGTAAATGAAAGGATTTAGTAAAAGGGTAATTCATGAAAAGAGAACGCGTTCTTTTTTCGAAAGGGGCAATGCTAAAGGGGGGAAATTATTACTTTATTGTTTGTTTATATTATTATTTTACTTATGTTAATTATTTTTAAATACAAAATACATAATAGACATATGAAATAAGTAAAAAATCATATTTCAGAATACAAGATACAAATGCAAAATTAAAAGTACTAAATAACAAAATATGAAAATAAAATACAAAACAAACTATATGGTCCTTCCCAACTTCCTCACAAGATAAATAAAAGCCTTCCTAAGCTTCTTGGGGTCATCCAACAATGCATGCAAAGGATTTTAACCTTTGCTATCGTAATTAACCAAATAATTCGACCTCTCTTCGCTCATAATCGACATCCTCCAGTTTCGCTGCCATGCACCTATCAAGAATCTCACAGCAGAATGATAATACATAATAATAACACAGATAGGTCTATAAAACTGTTAAATAATATACATTTGATCCCATTTTAAAATATATTAGAGTTACACATTTACTAGAGCATACAAATAATGCAGCGGAATAAAATACGATCTTCAGACTCCATCTTCGTCTTTAAGTAGCAAGTGTCTTCGAATAAGTAAAATACTCGGTCTGACTCGACCATAATGAAAAAAACTAAACACACGATTCAGGCTTAACATCCTTGTGTAAATCAATAAATCAATACATAGTAACTTAAGAGATGTTACAGGTTATTCCATCTCATAAGGATTCATTTTTAACAAATTTAATTTTCACAACAAAATCGTAATAGTGTCGTATAGTGATAAGTATGACATGGCATATGAGGCTACATCAAAGGTTTATTTTACACACCACTTGGTCATTATAGGATTCCAAATCATTTATATTTAAATGAAATAAGACTTTATTCTTTCGATTTTCATAATAAAATTTAATAATTTATCCTAATTTTTTCCTAAATATTTCGATTTTCTTATCCGCTTCCTTTACAATAATTCGATTATAAATGTCATTCAATCCAATGATATTTCAACCCCCTTTTTTTAAAACAATATCCAATCTCAATTAACGCTAATCAGATAACACTCATTTTTTAGAAACTTGTTGCTAAATTAAAATTTGAAACTAAATCAAATTCTTACTTGACTTTTTTTTAACATATATTCATATATTCAATATATGCATCATTAAATTTAAACAATTCTCGCCATTAAAAAAGTACTCGAATCAAATTTCCTTTCTTAACGTTCAAACATTTGTTTACAAAAAGATATATTGTGTAAAACATATATTATTTAACTACGATAATATATAGATTGTGCTCTCTTACATTCCACGCAAGCTTATCCAGCAAATATTTAAAACACAAATCACGTAAACAACAAATGTTTAAGATGCAAATCACGTACCTAGTAAACTACCTCAGTAAACTATATGTATATAGAAAGCCAACATATGAATTTGAACATATATTATATGTTTTAACCCATCAAGTCTACATCAGTTTGTTAGATTTCGTAATACAATATTTATGTTTACAGAAGACTTGGAAGATATTATTGATTGTGGTGATACAATATTTCCATTTAGAGAAGATTTGGGAAATTTTGTTAATTTGAGTAATATAATATTTCCAACTATAGAAGGTTTGGAAAATATCAGAATATTTTTTGCCTTCTATGTAAAATTAGACAGGGTAATAAATTTCCTACATAAGTGGAAGAATATGAAGAAGTTTTTTTGTGATATCGAAGTTAAGAATTAATTCTCTGATTGGGAGTAAATAAGTTGGAGAATTAATTAGGCATTAATTTATAACCATAAATCAATTACTTCAACCCAAGTATTAATCCTTATATAAGGATAGGGATTTGGTAAATGTATGTATCATCTCTAAAAGTTGTATTTCTTCTTCTTCTTTTCTATTATCAGTCTTGTAATATTTTCTTATTTAGAAAAGTATAAAAATCTACTCCCCCAAGTGGACGTACACTAACAAAATGTCACTGGAACCACTATAAATCTCTTGTGTACTTTTTTTATTGCTTGATCCGTGATTGTTTTGCTGGTGACTATCTGTTGTTTATTTTTCCTCAACATCAATATGTTCCAATTTGTTTTTTTCCGAAAGGTTGGATTTTATTCCCAAGGCCTTTTAGGGAAAATTTCCCCTAACAATTGGTATCAGATCTACCAAGTTGATTGAAAAAGGGTGTTAGGCATTATGGCAGGAGATGAGGAGAAATTAGCAATAGTATCAAGGCCATATGTCAAAGGGACACATATGGCAGCAAGATCTCAGTTAGCAATAGAAAGATGGAATGGGGATAAAAACATCGAGAGGTGGCAATGGAGGATGAAAGCTGTTCTGATGAGGAACAATTTTCATCCTGTGGTGTCTGCTCATGAGGAGTTGACGGATGATATTTTAGACTGGAATGGAAGGAGATGGAACATTGGGCATTTACTACTTTACAATTAGCACTGGGAGAAAATGTCATTTCAGAGATTAGCGGTGAGACAACTGCTAAGGACATTTGGACCAAGCTGGAAAAACTCTATTTAAAGAAGTCACTAATCAAACGTATTATTTTGCTGAAAATGCTTTTCACCATGCGAATGAGAGAGGGTATTTCAGTGAAGGCACATCTAAGCTTCTTCGACGATCTCGTGTTGAAGATGAAGACTATTGACTTGAAAGTGGATGAGGAGCAAATAACAACGATTTTTTTGTGTTCTCTTCCGGAGTGGTACACAGGTTTCCCTAACAGTCTTATCTATGTCAGAGATACACTAAACATAGATGCTGTGAAGGAAGGTTTACTATATGAGGACTTTAGGGATAAGATGAAGGGGTTGAGTGAAAGTAGAGGTGGAAGTAGTACAGAACCCTTATTAGCTGGTATGGAGAAAGGGGAGAAGAAAATAAAGTCAAGAAATGGAAAAAGCTACATTTGCAAGAAACCAGGCCATTGGAAGAGAGAATTTGTCTGGACTTAAAGAAAAATTTTGAAGCTAGTAATTCATCGGTTGCGATGGTGGAATTTTTGTCTGATGACTTTTTGACAGCGGTAGTATCAGATGTATCAGACCATTGGATGCTAGATACGGGAGCGTCTTTTCATATGACACCTAATAAGAATTATTTCATTTTTTTTAAAAAAAAAGAGGGAAACTAATTCTTATGTGAAATGATGCTAGTTGTAGAGTCATGGACGAACGTACCATGCAAATTCGCATGTATGACGGGGTAATACGCACCTTGATAGGTGTCCATTATGTTCCAGGTCTTCGGAAGTTAACGATATCTCTTGGGCAGTTAACATCTAGAGGATGCAAGGTGGCTATTGATAAGGATAGTCCAAGAGTTTCTAAGTGTAAAGACCCAGATTTTGGTCGATTTATTTGAAATATTTAATATGATTTTAAATATTGAATTGATAATATAAAAGAATTTTTATATTGAGTTATCGATCAATAATCAATATAGGATTTAATTTTGAATATATATAATTATTGTAATACGAGAATATAAAATAATTAAATTTGAAATTTATAATAGGGTCAAAACGATTTAAATAATTTATATAAATTTTGTTTGGATATATATATATATATATATATATATAAATGATAATAATAATTTATTACCCCAGAATTTAAATGTTTTGAATTTAATTTATCAATTTAAATTAACATCATCTCTATATGATCGAACTGGAGTTCAAAACCTGTCCTAGTGTGTTCAGAATAGTATTATAATGCTAGAAACGCCGGTTGTTGCGCTCGAATAGGAGTTCAGAAACACTGGATAATTTAAATCGTATCGGTCAAAGTAAAATTTATAAAATAAATAAAATAAATAAATGTTTTACTTCCATCCTAAGTAAACAAAACTACATTGCAGATCTAAAAGTAGCACAACCCTAGTTTGAAATTACGGTACCTAGAAAAATTACTTTCTACTTATCTGTTTTACCCATATTATATAACCATATATACCCTTTGCTCTCTCTATTTTTCATTTCTTTCAGCAAATTGAAGAAAAACTGCTTCCTTCTCATAAATCAAAAACCGCTTTCCTCTTTTGATTACAGAAATTCGAAAACTCATTTTTAAATCGAATTGAAATCCCTAGAATTTTTAAATCAACTGCAAGGAGTTCGTTCGGAGCTAGTCTTCATGTCAATGGGAGTTTTATGTAGCTCGATTTAATCTGTAGCTCGATCTTTTCTCCAATCGCAAGCTAAGGTTCACTGAATGGCATTTAGGAATTTGTGCGATGTCAGTATAGGCAGGTGGTGGTTTTAGGTTAAATTTGGGGAGTGCGATGGCTGATATCGATGAAAACAGAGAATTGTGAGATGATGTTAAGAGGCTCGGCAGTGTGAGTTGCATGATGGAGGATTTTCGATGGTTCATTGATGTTGCGATCTGGAAGTTGGGTGGATACGAATCTGTTAAAGGGTGCGAACGAGTGTTTCTGGAACTCGAGATTTGGGCGGTATAGACATTAAAATTTGGGATTCATTGCTTAGTAAATCTCGGACTGGAGGAAGCTTCAGGTTGGTTGTGTATTTAATTGGGGGAAGTCGGTTTTTTCTTCTTCTCTATAATCTGGAAGTTACGTTTTCCTATTGATCAAGTGAGATGTTGGTAAGGCTTCAATGAGGAGTTATGAGAGGGTAAGTTTGGTTCTGGAAAGTGTTTGCTGTCATGGGATGCTGGACGGTTGTGTAATGGAGACGGGTTGATAAGGCATAAGAGTGTCATAGTTTAGTGAAGCAGCAGTTCTGGGATAAGGGCATAGAGGAATTTAGTTGTCTGGTGAATAGAATGGTGGAAATCGAAGTGTAGGTTTTAGTGAGATAGTTCGTGATGGAATTGCAGTAGTGATGGATTCACGGTAATTCGTGTAGAGGGGAGATTGAACGAGAAGGGAAGGAGATTGGATATTACAGTGTATTAAGGTAATTATTTATAGTTTAGCAATTAATTTTTATTTACATTTAAGTAGTTCGATAGAGTTAATATAATTTGTTAAATTTATACAAGGTCTCTTCGAATGGAATCGGTTGTTAAATCCGTAGCTGCGGGATATCCAATCAGGAATTAAAACGGAATCAGAACAGATCGCAATTAAATATCACCGTGAGTAAATCTCACTCCGTTTTTATTTAGAATTATTTTTATGTGTTAAAAATATTTTTCTGTTGGTTGTTTAGTTGCATAAAAAGTATTATTGTGGCTGTAAAATATATATTAGTTATTTAGGATTGGTTTGTGGTTATTATATATATATATATCGGTGATTGGATTCCCGCAGTACCATTAGCGGATGCCCGCAGTACCATTAGCGGATGACCCTATACGCCCCACGCTATGATAGTTGATGAACTTCTATACCGCGATATCCTGCCTCAAAGCAGGATGGGTATTATTTATGCTAGCTAACGTCTGTGGATGCAGGAAAATAGGTTGGAGGGATCCAACTGGATTCCTCAAAAATATTATTATTTGTTTGTTTTTATATATTATCGTATATGATGTGCAGAAAACCTATGGTTGATAATTATGTGTTTCTGATTGATTGAATATCACTGGGCCTGAATGTTGAATTTTAAAAATATCATGAAAAAGGATACTGAGTTTTAAAAGGAAAATCTATTTTAAAAATGGAATTTGAATTTCGAATGAGAAATTATATATATATATATATATATATATATATATATATATATATATATATATATATATATTGACTTGGTTTGAATAATAAAACAAGTGCTGAATTTATAAATGGTATTTATAAATTAAATGGAATAATTTTCATTGGATAATGCGGGGATTAAAATTAATGTATGAACGGTGATTATAAATGAAGTGAAATGAATTATTAGTGGATAATTAGGGAAATGTAAATATAAGTATGATTTTAAAATAAAATAGAAATTTACCTTTCCAAAGAAGAAATTTAATTTCAAATAAATTTGAAATCGGGACTTGTTTAAATATATATAAACAAGTAATATAAACGATGTATAAAAATAAAGAAAAAATTATCATTAGATAATTTAAATATTTAAATTCAAATATGAATTTAAAATGAAAATTGGGAATCATGATAAAAGAAGGAAATGAGGAAATCTATTCTGATGTTCAGAATATAAATTAAAGTAAATCCAAACGGATTTATGGTTTGAATTTGACTATGTTGAATTTATAAGAATAAATTATACTCAGAAAGGATATTTATATTTTGTTAAATAGAAGCTGAAATAAAATATGAAAATAGAATATATATTATATATAAGTTATAATAAATAAAATATTCCAAATAAGATTTTGGTTTTAAATAGATTTTTAAATGGAGCTTGTTTTTAATATATAAAACAAGGAAGTTGGATTTATAAACGATATTTATAAATCTAGTGAAATAAATTATCATTGGATAGCTTTAAATCCAAATAGAAATTTGATAATAGAATTTGAAAATAGAATTTGGAATCGTTTCGAAATGGGAACGATGAAAGATATTTCAGAATGTGGATTATAAATAGAATTGAAATAAATCCAAAGGATTTGTAATTTATCTTCAAAGGAATTGGAATATTACATATAAGATAGAGTTGTAAATAAAATTTACAACTTAGCTATGGAAATCGATGATTTAGAAAAAATCGAAATGTTAAGTTAAATTTGGAAAGCCGATCTTATATATATTGAAATAAATTAGAATGGAAGTGAAACTTATTTATAAACAAATTTTAGAATGTTTATATTTAAATATAATTAAAACGAACTCGTCGTAGTGCGGTAGTTCGTAAATTAGCGTTTCGAACTTCAATTGAGTATACAGAACTCAATTTAAGTCGGAATTCTTTGAAACAAGAACCATTAGGACCAATTTGATAATAGTTTTCAAATGGAAGCGGAAAGTATGGATTTCGTCGTACAGATTTTGATTTATGTCAAAATCAAATTTTCAGAAAAACAGTGCCATAACCATTATAAAACCATAATGGTTTATTTAAATAAATAAAAGGATTTGAAGTAAATAAAATCCGAATTTCCATTAGAAATATTCAGACTTGAGATGTAAAAAAAGTATGAACACAAGTGGAGTAAGTGAACTGATTTTTTAAACAAAAATCTGATTTTTAATTGTTGAATAGAATTAACTAATTTAAAGAATAATTAGTTAATGGGATTTGAATCAAAATTGTGTTTTGGTTAAGTAAATTGAACTGGTGAATATATATTGAAAATCGAGTATGAAACTGGAATTGGAAATGGCATTGGATCAGTTTATAAGCAAATTATATATATATATATATATATATATATATATATATGGACATGATATGTTCAGCTGAAAAGTGAAAAAAGCAAAAGAGCTAACTAAAGTATAAATTAACGAATTGAGTTAAACTGAACAAGTTGAGTTATAGTAATTGGAAATGGACGCATGTGTTAAATAGGTATGGAATGAAGAGAATGAAGTTTATAAATTTAGTGCTCGACAAAAAGGTACATGTTTAAATTCCATATGAGATTTTATGCGCCGAATCGGCAAGCCACTTGGCTTTTTTATTTTCTTTTTGAATGGACAGGGCCTAGAGAGGCGTTTTGTAGTTGTACCGAGTGACCCGTACAAATGAGGTTATGGAGAAATTTTTCGGAAATTTAAGGAGTTAGAATATTTTTAAAGGGAATTGGATAACTAGAAAATCAATGTATCGATATATATAGGATCCAATAAGGAAACGAACTTAAAAATAGAATATTATAAACAAAAAGGAAATCTATAATTAAATCGGGTAAAATTAGAAAGTGAAACGTATACGGGCTTAAAAATGAATAATTGGTTTGTATGGTGTTGATTATTCGAGGTAAGTTGTCTTGTCCGTTTTGAAGTTAAGGATGTTTTCAGTCAAGGTCTGAGAGGTAGTTATACCCCAACTTGATTGATTTCATTTTTAACTGATAAATAGCAAGATCCAAACTCAAAGAGAAATGTTTGAATAAGAGTTAGTTGAATGCAGTGTTTTGGGTTGTTGTAACGATGTTTTACACAACATTCGTTTTAACCCAAGTAAGCGAAAATTTGGAAATATAATAATAAATATTTCCTGAGTATAGAAATAAATAAATGGTCGTGAAAGATGTAACGACCCTGATTTTTGCCCGATTTATTTTATATATTTAATATTGTTTTAAATATTAAGTGATAATATAAATCGATTTTATATTGGGTTATCAATTTAACAATCAAATTACGGTTTATTTCGAATATATATAATTATCGAAATACGGGATCTGAAATAATTCAATTTGAAATTAAAACGGAGTCAAAATATTTCAAATGATCAATAAAAATTGTATTTGATAATAAACGATAATAATAAATAATTTATTATAAGAGAATTAACGGTTTCTGAATTTAAATTATATTATATTAATTTAATATGGTATATACATTCAAATTAAATTCCAGACTATATTGTGTTGGGTTCAGTATATCGCTATGATATTTAAACGTCGGTCGGTGCATTAAAATAGCGGTTCACGGTTTCAAGTTGCAAACCCCATAATATTTGATTAATGGATAAGATCAAATCAAATCAGAATCCGTTTAGATAAAATAAAAATCCCTTTGTGTCTAATCATATTAATTAGAAATCAAATTGATTTAAATAATGTTCATACTATGGTAGACAACCATTTTATTGAAGCGTATGTATGTCCCCCTTCTTCCTGTATAAAGCCGCGCCCCTCTCTTATTTTCCTCCTAAAATTTGATCGAGGTTTAGAAATTTAAAATTGCCTAATTGGAAATGAAATAAAATCCACTTTCTTTTTTTTCTTCTATTTAAATCCGCAATCTTCTCTACATATAATCAATTCAATTCCAAATCACGGATCATGGGACGAGGTGAAATAATGGTCGGGGTCTCGACAGTCATCAGTGGCAAAGGGATGGCATGAGCTACTTCTAATGGACTGATGTGTGATTGGAGATTTGGGGGAAAATCGATTCAAATAGCGCTAACCTAGGTTTTGGGTTCGAGTGTTACCTGGGCGATGATGATAGGATTTGCGAGCGACTGGTTGAACTGCGAGTGGATCGATGGTTAGGATTGTGAAGCGCAAGTGGTGGTGGCACTGGGAGGACCTTCGATGGTCTATAGACATGGGAAAATGAGTAGCAACTTGTGTAATTAGATCACGTCATCCACTGGTGCTAGTTTTTCGATGAACTAGGTGATGGATGAGATGAAACCGATGGTGCGTTCAGGGTAGATTTAATTTAAGCTGGGTCAAAGTAAATACAACAAGACAATTCTAGGTGACAGGATTGAAGGGGTTGAAGTTTTGTTGATGGCGCTTGTGAGGAGTTGGAGAGGAGTAGTAGTTGATAACAGCGGATGTCGACCGTGCCAGTGACGTGGTGGTGTTTGGTGCAGAGATGGTTTATGATGTTTATGATTTAATAGATGCAGTGAAGGCTCGATTGGAATGGGAGATTGCTAGGTGTTTGGTGAGATGTCAATAGGGAATAAAGCATTGTTTTGGGTTGATTTCGGGGGTATTGATCGGCGAGTGCGGAGTTTGCTCGGGGGTCGGTTAGATATTAAGGTATACGTTTTTACGAGTTTAAATTAATTAGAATGAATTATTTGTTTATTTTAATAGTTATTTTAAATTAAAAATAGCCTAATCTATAAACCAAAATATATATTCGTAGGTACAAAATAAATTATTCAAGCGACTCGAATGGATTTATGGCTGCGATGATATGAAATTAAACGGGATATTCGACAACGGAAAACCACGGTGAGTAAATCTCACTCACATGTTAATTAGAATTATTTTAATCCATTAAAAATAATTGTTGTTGCTTGTTTGGATTTTTTTTTGGTTGCTTTGAATATATTAGTTATTTAGGGTTGACTATTATGTAATAATCCAGAAATCTGAGCCAATTTAAAAAATTTATTTTGGCAATTTTAGTGAATTTTGATTATTTAAAATGAATTATTTTAAATAAAAACAAAGAGAAATTTATTTTGAATAGAATTCGAACGTATATATTTATTCGAATCGTCGTTAGAATATAAATATTTATTTTTATATATAAAAGGAATTGAAAATGGCGCGGTAGTTCGATAATTCGATTTCAAAATTCAAATGAATGTACAGGATTCAAAGTAAACCGGATTTTAGCAAAACCAAAAATATTAGAATATATTTGAGAATACCTTTCCAACGAATCCGAAGAATCGAAATTTCATAGCGAGGATAAAAAGTTATGCCCAGTTGAAAATTCAGAATAGTCGCTATGGAATTTCGGCCCTTAAAAATAGCCATTTTGCAAACGACCTCGGTTTTCGACGAAACCACTTCTGTTGGATCCGGGATGTCAAGTTATTTCTAGGTTTCAAATTTCATAATTTTTCGAATCAATATCTGAGCGTGGCAAAGGAAAACGCGTTTGACCAGTTTTAGTTGATTTTAATCGACTGGAAAATGGCCATTTTCAAACGGTCTCAAAATTCGATGAAATTAGTTTTGTTAGGACCGCATCGTCAATACGAAGTTAGAAAACATTTTTCGGAAATTTTTCTCGTTAGTATGTGGCCCTAGTAAATTGAAATGCGCGTTCATATTCAATATATAGAGTTATATGTTGACTTTGACGAAAACAGATCGAAATGATCGAATCAGCTTATGATACATATCCCATTGTGTTCAGAATTGGGGTAATTAGCTAGGGACGATAGGTGGTGGGTCTCATTTTGAGTTCGAATGAAAAAGTTACTTTTTAAAATTAAATTAAAATATAATATATATTATTATATATACTTTCCTTTAGCCCCTCCGTTTTCTCTGTCAAACCTCAAAAGAAAAATAATAAAAAAACCCGTTGACCTAAATCGCCCCGACCTCGATCATCACCGCTGCCCCCCCTTCCTGATCTGCCGCGCGCAGCCTCCCCCCTCCTTCCTTGATCCATGCACCCTCCATCCTCTTTCCGCGATAAACCGCGCCCCAACCCCTTTCCACCTAAATCTGCCACCCTGCCGTCCGCCTCCCCCTTCCGCTCCGATCCCCTCCCCTTTTCGCAGCCCCCTCTGGAAGCGCGCATCAGCCTCCCCCAGCCTCTGGCCACCCTCCGACGCTGATGAGTGATTCCCCCTCCTCCTCAACTTGACCAAAGTGAGTTGTTTTAATTATTTTGTCATGTGTTTAGCTTCTTTAACTCAGCGATTAACAAAAAGGGGTGGTAGAGTGTTAAAAATATAATTTTTATTATGGTAGGGTGTTAAAAATATAATTTTTATAATATAGAAAAGTTAAAAATATAATTTTTATACTGGTGGCATAGTAAAAATATGATTTTTATTCATGTAGAGTAATAAAAATATAATCTTTATTAGGAGAATGGCAGTATAAAAATATAATTTTTATAACAAAGTGAAAGTAAAAATTCGATTTTTATATAAGTAGCGTATTGAAAATAGAAATTTTATATAACAGAGAATGTGAAAATATAATTTTTTTTATTTATGTAGCGAACATGGATGACAAAAGTGACAAAAGGCGAGCAAGGTGAAGATTTCCTACATATGAAGAGTCGCGGTGAATTGGTTTAGCTAGTTGGTGAGAACTCCTCACTTTTAATTTACTTCTAATTTAAAATATATACTAGGATGCAGACGGTGTTTAGTAGCACCCGACACCCGTCGTCTACAGACCATGGACGGCTTGTTTGTTTGTTTGATTTTGATGTGTAGTTGATTGTGTGATGTGGATTGAAATAAAAAAAAATTATAGTTAAAAATAGAATCTTTAACGTGTATATGAAATGAAATAAATTAATATAAACAAATCGAACGATTTGTTTATATACACACATTTGACTGATATTGATTGGGACGATAAATTTTACACATCGCCCAACTGCACAAGCAAAATCTGTGTTTGATTGTTTGAAACCCCACATGGGTATTGGGATGATATATGACATACACTAATCCCAATAATTAGTTGTATATCGATCGATTGATTGACAGACCATTATGAGCGTTAAATATTTATATTTGATGCTTATACAGTGTAGAATGCACTTTGGATGATTGTTAATTATTTGTCGTTGTTGATATATACATGCGTTGTATGGAAATCCATAGAAATAAAATCTATGGTAATTGATTGGGCCTCATTCCAGTTTTTAAATAGAATATTTGAAAAAGAAATATTTGAATAGAAATATTTGAAATAGAATATTTGAAAAAGAAATATTTGAAATTGAATACTTGAAAATTGAAATATATGAAGCCGTGTTAAGTAGTTACATACCATTTTAACACGAACGAGAGTTTTGTCGATTTTATAATGAATATGAATATAATTTCAAAATCGAATATTTAGAAATGAATTCGAATTGAAATTGAATAGAAATGAATTCGAATTGAAATTGAATAGAAATGAATTCGAATTGAAATTGAATAGAAATGAATTCGAATTGAAATTGAATGGAATTGAATTCGAATTGAATTGAAATGAATTTGAATTCGAATTGAAATTGAATAGAATTGAATTCGAATTGAAATTTAATAGAAATGAATTCGAATTGAAATTGAATAAAATTGAATTCGAATTGAAATTGAATAGAAATGAATTCGAATTGAAATGGAATAGAAATGAATTCGAATTGAAATTGAATTGAAAACGAATTGAAATTGAATTGAATTGAAAACGAACTGAAGTTGAATTTAAAATCAATTTGAAATGAATTTAAAACGAATTTATAAGGAAAAATTCAATTTTGATTTGAATTTGAAATGAAGTTGAAATCGTTTCGAAAACGAATTTAAAACGATTTATAAAATATGTTTTAAAAGGAAATCGACGAAATATATATATAATATAATGGCCTGAATAGAACGCGCCGCGCCGTGGCAGTTCGCGAATTTCGACGATTGACTTCGAATAGATATTATGGGAGATCCGACCGTCGGATTCTCCTAAAAACCAGAACCGTTAGGTTCGTATCGAAAAAGCTTTCTAACGAATATATGAAATTAGAAATCTAACGGTTGAATTTGGTATTATGTCGAAATCAAATTTGGAAAAGGTCGCTGTAAATGTAGTTCGATGGCCATTGGTGGAAGTCGACTGTACGGGCCTTGATAAAATTATTAAAAATAGTAATAATTTGTGTAAAATCATAAGAAATGATTTGTGAAGAATTGGGATGAAAAACTACATATTTGAAAAGATAAAAATAGATTTTATCGAAATGAACTAGTTTTGAACTAGAATTATAATTCTATTTATTTTTAAAATAAATAAAGTGGATTTGAAATGGTTTTAAAAGTAACCAGAATTTCCAATAATTGAATTGGAATGGATTTGAATCGAAATTGTCTTTGAAATATTTCGATGTTGGATTTTGTGATTATATAGATATTGTTATGGAAATTTGAAAGATATATATATATCGTTATTTCCAATACAATATTTGTTGGTCGTAGAATTTGATATTGAATATAAGCCGATATATTTTCTATTCAGAGCCTTGTATTTAATATCAAATGTGATTTGGGTTTGTCGTGAATGGTGTCTTCATTAAAACTGTTTTTAAGCCCAGTATAGAAAAAGATTAAATCTTTTGTTTAGATTTAATGAAGTGTACCAACTAAATAGTATTTAATTGGAATTGAATTCGAATTGATTCTTGGGTTTATCTTGAACGGTGTTTTAAATAACACTCGTTCTTTAACCCGATAATTAATGAAATGTGATTTTGGGTTGTCGTGAACGTTATCTTCAATAATATTGTTCTTAGACCCAACCGAGTTAAGAAAATCAGATACTAACTGGAGATTAGTTAAGTTGAATGGTTTCTTGGGTATAGATCTGATGTTGGTTTCGGCCTTCGGGGTTAATACTTAGGGAATTTCTCACTTGCTAATTTACGGTTAGGGACTGATTGAAATGTGATGCGATTTTGGGGTTTATAGTGAACCATGTTTTAAACGACACTAATTCTTTAACCCAGTCAAAGATTAAAACTAAGTGGAGTTTTAATGAATCTTTAATTAGATTGAAAAGATCGAGAATGGAGTATCACCAGTTTTACTCCAAACGGTAGTTAAATCTTTAATTAGATTTGAACGCGAAATGGTAATTGAATTTACCGATAACACTGTGGTGTTAGATATGAAGTATGACCAGTTTTACTTCATGGGATGAATAGGTTGGGATTGGGAAATAAAATAAAAGATTACTTCGGTGTGGTTCGCTAATCCCGACTAGTTTGAATTGATATTCAAAGGAAGATTAAAGAATAAATTTAAAAGAATTTATCTTTGATAAAATTAATGGGAACCTTTCCCTAAGAATGTGAAATTTAGAAACTAACTGTAGGTTGGCTAAGATGAATGGTTTCCTGGGTATTGACCTGATGTTGGTTTCGGCCTTCGAGGTTAATATTTGGGGAATTATTATCTTGCTAATTTACGGTTAGTGACCGATGAATTGGAATGAGGTGTATGTTGTGTTTGTGTAACACTTGTTTATTATATACGCGAGTTATTCAGAAAGACGGGGTTTATCCCATTCTGAATAACTGATTCGACGATGAGTCGAAGATGAAGACGATGGTCGAAGACCGGAGGTCTTCACGTTGTTTGGGTGATTACTGATGGTCTTGATTGGGATGTACACCCAAGAGGAGGGAATCAGTTGGTGATCGTCCAGACGTACTTGGAGATCGATGGATATGCGAGGAATAAGGTTCCTCCGGTTTCGTTCAGAACGGACTTGTAAATGGATGTATGTCTGACATCGGATTTCATTCTATGTGATTGATATCGGTTGCATGGAGTGGTTTGTCTGTGTGGCATGCTAAGATGCAAATGATCAAGGCTTCTGTTGAAAAGCAAAGTCTTGTGGTTGATGATCAAAGCACAACCTGTGTGGCATAACTTTCTGTAACGTTGATTCGCGAGCCTCATCCCCCGGTAGTGAACCAGAAATGGGAGAGGACTACAGGGAGAACATGCGTTTCCTTCTAGCTAGAAGTGGCGTCAGTGGTTTTACGTGCCCTGACGAGTTTGACTTATGTGGTTGTTGTTTTTGTGAAGCGCCTCAGATATATCGGTGACTATATGAAGCTGATGGAGTCTTGACTCATTGACACCCCAAAAGGGTGGGGAGACGTAGTATTCAAGATTTCGTCTAATCCGCATCGGTGGACTAGCCCTGAAGATCCAAGGGACGATGCGTTCTTATCCTGAGGGGCGGGCTAAAGCGTCTCGAATCGGTAGAGGACTATCTTTTGCCTCGGTTCACAGATGGAAATCCAACTTCCAAATACGTGACATTTGCGGTTTTGATTATAGAGCCTAGTATGGCGACATGATATATGGTACCCATGCCGTCTAGGATTGATTCGTTTATATTTGAAGTTGTTTTGACACTATACACCTATTTTAGTATCAAATGATTTGTTTTAAACGTATCAAGCATGCATTGGCTATTATAAGGGAAAACCCCATCCTCTGGTTTGTGTTGCATTATGTGATGGGACCTGGGTCTTATAATAGCTTCATTTTTCTTTATTTAGCATTGCGCTGTTTGTTTTAAGCACTGGTATTCTTGGGAGGAAACTCGTTCCGTGTTATACGGCGTGGTCCCTTGATTTACCTAACTTTAAAAATAAAGATTAATAACTGTTTTAGTTCTCACACCAGTCATATGATTGACCTAGGGTTTATTGTTTTAACCTAACCTCTAGGTGCCCTTATTTTGACATGGGCAGCTAGTAGTTTTGGTTTTGCAGATTTATATTCACAGGATCCTGATTTACAGCTGGAACGATACTCGGAAAGCTCTGTATCCGTGTATGACTTCTAGTTGTGTTTTGTATTATTCTCCTGTAACGACCCAGAAAATCTGAACCAATTTAAAAATTTTAAATTGGCTAAAATAATGGATTTTAAATATTTAAAATAAATATTTTAAATAATGGCGATGAAAACTGAGTTTGAATCGACAATTGAAAACGAATATAATTAATTATAATTATAAACAAGGCCTGAAAGGGCGCTGCAGTTTCAAAAATTGAATTCAAACTTTGTCGGACTGTACCGGGTGCAAAACAATCCGAATTTTAGTGAAACCAAAAATATTTAAATCTGTTAGTGAATACCTTTCTAGCGAATCTGAAAAATAGAATTTTCATAGCGGAAAGCAAAAGTTATGGCCGAATGAATTTTCAGAACGGTCGCTATGGAATTTATATAGCCCGTGAAATTGGCCATTTTGCATACGACCTCGGAATTCGACGAAACTAGTTTTGTTGGGACCATATCGCCAAAACATAGCTAGATTTATTTTTCTGGAATTTTTCGAAGCAGTTTGTGGCCCTGGAAAATTGAAATGTACGTTCAAATTTGATATTGAATGTTATATATTTTAATCTGAATGAAAACTGACTGAAACATTCGAATGGGCCTTCGAAACATATCCCATTGTGTTCGGAATGGGGGTAAAACGCTAGGGACGACAGTTGTTGGGTTTGGATTGGGGTTCGCGTGTTAAAGGGGGTATTTTTGGAATTTTCAAAGTTATAAAAAAAAATTCATTTGCCCACGTCAGCCCCCCGATCGTTTCTCTCTCCCCGATACGAACGACGCCCCCCTTCTTTCCTTCTCTCCTCTTTTTCCGCCACCTCCGTCCACGTCAGCCAACGCCACCACAACACCTCGACAGCGCCTCCCCTCCTCTTTAAATTGAGACAACCCCTGAGCCCCCTCGTCGCTTCCACCTCGAGAACGACGCCTGGGAAGTCTCCTACTTCACGCCGCTGCCACGATCGCCAGAGGCCACCAGACCCGACCGCACCGCCATCGAGACGCGCGCCTAGCTCCCCTCTTTCATGTCGCACCCTCCGATCTTCACCACGGTGCACAGGTTTCGCAAAATCTTCGAACCCTAGTTCGAACAACAAAGGGAGGTAGACCTTTGTTCTCTTTGAATTGATTTAAACACTTTTAAGTGTTGCAAAGTTTGAAAAATCGTATCTTGCTCTTTTCTTAACGAAATTCGATGAAACAGGAAACATCGTGACCGTGTGGACGCCTTCTACATTTTAGAAGAGACCGCATATTTTTCTGAGCCTTATGCTATTTTTGGTGGAGTGGAACCCAATGTGAGATTTCTGATTTAAAAACAATATGGAAAACGACGATGTATAAATTATATAGTCGATGTATGAGTTATATAAGCTTTGTACATCTCTTGTATAAGCGTTGTATAAGTTGTACGTTCGATGTATAAGTTATATATGCGTTGTAAAAATTATATATGTGTTGAAATAAAAGTGAATTGCTATACATAAATATATATATATATATATATATATATATATATATATATATATATATATATATATATATGCCCCTCGTCCACAAACCATGGACGATATTTATTGATTGTGATTGGTGTGAAAATGGATTGATAGTGAATGGTTGTTTGGGATTGTTTGTGGTTGATATTGATTGATTGTGGTTGAAAAATACCCATTTGTGGTTGAGAAATATTTGGTTGAAACCACATAGGATTACTTTTGTGGAAATGAAATAAATATATACATGCCGCCTGCGTGCGAACTAGATGCATGATTCCCATTGTCAAAAACCGCAAGGTTTTAAGGTAGAGCGAGGAGCCGTACTAGGGACGGTCCCGGTTTTAACTACCCTGCCGTTATGCTGCCGAAATTTTGAATAATATTCATGTGTTTGAATTATTTTCATTTGCTAAAACTATATTTATTCATTGAATAGAAAACCTTCATGTGTTGAATCGATATTCATTCGTTGATTAGAAATTCATGTGTTGAATGGTATTCGCGTTTTAAATATAAAAATCACATTTTTATCTGTATATAGAAACTATAGAAAACCTTCATGTGTTGAATCGATATTCATTCGTTGATTTGAAATTCATGTGTTGAATGGTATTCGCGTTTTAAGTATAAAAATCACATTTTTATCTATATATAGAAACTATATTTATTCATTGAACAGAAAACCTTCATGTGTTGAATCGATATTCATTCGTTGATTAGAAATTCATGTGTTGAATGGTATTCGCGTTTTAAATATAAAAATCACATTTTTATCTATATATAGAAACTATAGAAAACCTTCATGTGTTGAATTGATATTCATTCGTTGATTAGAAATTCATGTGTTGAATGGTATTCGCGTTTTAAATATAAAAATCACATTTTTATCTATATATAGAAACTATAGAAAACCTTCATGTGTTGAATCGATATTCATTCGTTGATTAGAAATTCATGTGTTGAATGGTATTCGCGTTTTAAATATAAAAATCACATTTTTATCTATATATAGAAACTATAGAAAACCTTCATGTGTTGAATCGATATTCATTCGTTGATTTGAAATTCATGTGTTGAATGGTATTCATATTTTGAAATAAATTGTTTGATAATAAAAATCACCTTTTATCGACTATATGAACTGTGTAAAATAATCTCGTTTTGAAAGAAATTGTTTTATAAGAAAAATCCTATTTTTATCACCAATATGAAATATATAAAATAATAGTGTTTTGAAATGAGTTGTTTAACAATAAAAATCACATTTTTATTATATGCATGAATCGTTGAAATGAGAAGTGTTAAAAATAGCCACTTGTTCAAATAAATATATATGAGTTGAAATATTCATTAATTAGCTAATGATATGATTTGTACCTATGTATGTAACATTAGAATGAATGGTATTTTTAAACCAAATAGAAATCAAATATGAAGTTGAATAGAAAATGATAAATGATAAGAACTATATATATGTACATGCATATTCATTGAACAGGTTATAGCAAAGGGGCTAGAGAAGAGGAATAAAATTTTGTGCCCGACAAATAGGTACACATTTACTGTTTTGTTTGGGTGATGATTTTATGAGCCTGTTGGCTAGCCGCTTGGCTTTTTCTTTTTCTTTTCGACATGAGACGCCCGTGTGGCTATTTGGGAATTTTCCCAGCCCTCCCGTACAAAGGAGGTTATGGCGAAATTTTCCAAAATTTTAAGGCGTTAGTGAAATATTTGAAGTGAAAACGATATTGAAATCATTGAATGAACTATATTTATATAAATATATAAATATAAATAAAATTGAAACGAAACGAGGCCGTGCAGTTCGTATTTTGAAACCGTGATTTCAAACAACTAGTGCGGGAAATCCGACCATTGGATTTTCCCGAAACCTCAACCATCGAGTTTGCCTTGGAAATATCTTCCCAACGGCACCAACTTTGTAAAAATCCAACGGTTGGATTGTCTGGAATGTTTAATTCAAATCTGAAGAAAAACAGCGCCAGAAGCGATTATATTTATATATATAAATATAATTATATATTTAATCGAATAACGACGCTGCAGTTCGTATTTTGAAATCGAAAATTCAAACGATTGTACCGGGAGATCCTACCGTCGGATTTTCCTGAAACTGGAACCGTTGGATTCGTTTTGAAAAGACCTTTCTAATGATATAAATTTTGTGAAGATCCAACGGTTAATTTTCAGATATGTGTAAATCAATTCTGAAGAAAAACAGCGCCACGACCGCGTTATGTCCCGAAGCGTCGTTTTGAATAAATTGGCTATTTTAAAATAAATAAAAATAGCGATAAATCGTTATAAAATATCATAAACGATATGGAATAGAAATAAACTGAATTAGCTCGATTTATGTAGTATTTGATGGTTGAATGTGTTTGGTGTGAAAATTACATTAAAGAACAAAATTGCTGTTGTCGAATGATTTAACCATTAAAGTAAATTGATTTGAAATTCTAAATGTACGTGAATTATTTGAGAAGGCCGAGTTAATTCTCATTTCAAATAATTGACCGATGATTGAAAGTCGAAGATGAAGACGGTGGTCGAAGACCGGAGATCTTCACCTCGTTTGGATGGTAACTGAGGTCCTGATTGGGAGGCATCCCGAAATATGGATAATGAGTGGTGATCGTTCAGACGTACGTGGTGATCGATGGGTTTGCGAGGTATTTAGTGCCTCCGGATTCGTTCAAACCCAGAACGGACTTGTAGATGGACTGTGTGTCTGACATTGGATTTTATTATGTGTTGATTGATCTCTGTCAAATATACATCTGTTTGGCGGCGGAGAATTTATTCTTTTGCTTAACGCCCCTCTCTGAGACGCACGAGCTCAGAGGTTGTATATCGATGGACATCAGTCGCATGGCATGAATTGCCTGTGTGGCATGCTAAGATGCAGTGATCAGGGCTTCTGTTGAAAAGCAAAGTCTTGTGGTGATGATCAAAGCACCGCCTGTGTGGCGTAGCTTTGTGTATAACGTAAATTCGCGAGCCTCACACCTCGGTATGAACCAGAAACGGGAGAAGGACCTCAGGGAGGGCATGCGTTTCTTTCTAGCTAGGGTGGTGTCAGTGACCTACCAGCCCTGACATTTATATACTTTTTACCTATGTGGTTGTTGCTGTTTCGAGGCGCCTCGGTTTGATCGGACGATCCGGGTCCGATGGAGTCATTCGTTGGCTCGTTTACGCCCCAAAGGGCGGAGAAACGTAGTGTTCAGGCATAATAATCCACATCGGTGGACCGGCCCTGACGATCCAAGGGCCCACCTGAGTCTGGGCCTGAGACATGGGCTAGATTGTCTCGAATTCGGTAAGGACTATCTTTTGCCTTGGTTCATGACGGAAATCCAATTTCCAAATACGACATCATGCGGTTTTGATTGTATATATATATGGCGACATGATATATGGTACCCATGCCGTCTATAATTGATAGTTATGATTTGAAATTGTTTTCAGAACATATAAACACTAGCAATAATATCAAATGCCTTTGTTTTATTCGTATCAAGCATATTTTGGCCGTTATAAGGTAAAAACTCTATCCTCCGGTTTGCGTTGCATTGTGTGATGGGAACTGAGTCTTATAATGGCTTCATTTTTATAAAAAGCATTGCGATGGTTAAAAGAATGATTTGTTTTAAAGCACTGGCAATCTAATGGAGTAAGCCCGTTCCACGAAAGTGGCGTGGTCCTGTGATTATCCAAATTATATATGTGTGGAGTAGATTTCTCATACCAGTCCCCCGACCGACTCATAGTTTGTTTCACTTTCAAACTCGGGTGCCCCTTTTTCTACACGGGCAGCCTTGTATTCAGGTTTAGCTGATTCTTTCTGGATAGCTGGAGCTGAAGATGGATTCTATCATTTATCTCTTTTTATGCTGTTCAGCTCCTATTGTACATATTATGTTTGTTTTCCGCTGTAGACATTTATGTATAGCTGAACTGTATTTGTACTAAGTAAGATCATGTACTTTGTAACTCTGATGATTACATTTATCCAGTATATTCTATTGTTCATTATCTGGTGTATTTATTTAATTCTGTTCTGCTATTATCTGTTTCTGTGTTATATTCCAAAGATAACCCTTGTCTCCGTCTGAACGGGATTTGGGGTCGTCTCATCTCCGCTGCGATGTATTTAAATGTAATTTGAATCTCTGATATTTTCTGTGTAATATTCATTTATACTATGTATATTCATGTATTCTGATGGAATTTTTGTAATATACAATGAAATACAATAAAAAGTTCTTCTGTTTGCGTTCTATTTTGTCGTGTTCTCAAGATAATCCAGGCTTTCCTTACCGGGAAGTTACGGGCTATCCCAGTGGTATCAGATCTCTGGTTTATAGAGCTAGAGAACATGACACATTAGAACCAAACGAAAGAATTCATCATAAATTGGATTAGTAATATCCAATCAGAATGACTCGTTCGAGATAGGATCAGTAGTATCCTAGAACGAGTGTGAAGAGTATATTTTTAAAAATGAAAACCAAATTTGTTTTGAAAATTTAAATCGTATCATACGTATTTGACTATTTATTTTATATTGATGTGGACAATCCAGTATATAAAGGTTTTGCATATACGCCTTGCAAACGTGTATTCGAAGTTTTAATATACTGGATGGATATAGAATCACACTCTGGTCGTCCGTGGATGTTCTGATGGTGGTTCGAAACATCATCATAATTTATTTTCGAGTGACGAAAGTAAGATTTCTATATATTTCCAATTGACTGGTGTGAGAACCGAAATTAGATAGGGCCTATTGTTGTGATTTGGCATCAAAAATGTGATTTTTGACTATATATCAAAGTTATGGATTTCAAAAGCTAGTCAACTAATTGATTGATGGTTGTGTTATTTGATTATATTTTGATTAATTAAAAATTGAACCTTTAGCCAAATTATATCAAATAGTGAAATGTATTGAAAATTAGTCGCATTTGCATGCATAGTATATGTATATCTATTGAACAGGTCATAGCAAGGAGGCTAGAGCAAAAGAATAAAATTGTTTGCCTGACAAATAGGTACATGTTTACCAAAATTTACTGTTTTGTTTGGGTGATGATGATTTTATGAGCCGATTGGCTAGCCGCTTGACTTTTTCTTTTTCTTTTGGATTAAAGAAGGCCATGGAAGGCTATATGAAATATCCCGAAGTCCCCGGTGTAGGGGAGGTTATGGAAAAAAATTTCGAAAATTTAGGGTGTTAGCCAAATTTTTGAAAAATTTGAAAAGTTCTTAGAAACTGAAAAGTTGAAGAACTTAAGCCGTACAGAAAATGAAAGTTGAGTTGATTAGTTAAACAACTTTTGGCTTCGTTCCTTTTCGGGGACGAAATTTTTTAAGTAGGGGAGATTGTAATAATCCGGAAATCCGAGCCAATTTAAAATTTTTATTTTGGCAATTTTAGTGAATTTTGATTATTTAAAATGAATTATTTTAAATAAAAACGATGAGAAATTTATTTTGAATAGAATTCGAATGTATATATTTATTTGAATCGTCGTTAGAATATAAATATTTATTTATATATATAAAAGGAATTGAAAATGGCGCGGTAGTTTGATAATTCGATTTCAAATTTCAAATTTCAAATTTCAAATGAATGTACAGGATTCAAAATAAACTGGATTTTAGCGAAACCAAAAATATTAGAATCTATTTGAGAATACCTTTCCAATGAATCCGAAGAATCGAAATTTCATAGCGGGGATAAAAAGTTATGCCCCGTTGAAAATTCAGAATAGTCGCTATGGAATTTCGGCCCTTAAAAATGGCCATTTTGCAAACAACCTCGGTTTTCGATGAAACCACTTCTGTTGGATCCAGGATGTAAAGTTATTGCTAGGTTTCAAATTTCATAATTTTTCGAATCAATATGTGAGCGTGGCAAAGGAAAATGCGTATGACCAGTTTTAGTTGATTTTAATCGACTGGAAAATGGCCATTTTTCAAACAGTCTCAGAATTCAAAGAAATTAGTTTTGTTAGGACTGTATCGTCAATACGAAGTTAGAAAATATTTTTCAAGAATTTTTCTTATTAGTATGTGGCCCCAGTAAATTGAAATGCGCGTTCAAATTCAATATATAGAGTTATATGTTGATTTTGACGAAAATAGATCGAAACGATCGAATCAGCTTACGATACATACCCCATTATGTTCGAAATTGGGGTAATTAGCTAGGGAAGACAGGCGGTGGGTCTCATTTTGAGTTCGAATGAAAAGGTTACTTTTTAAAATTAAAATAAAATAAAATATATATTATTATATATACTTTCCTTTATCCCCCCCCCCCCCCCCGTTTTCTCTGTCAAACCTCAAAAGAAAAATAAAAAAAACCCGTTGACCTAAATCGCCCCGACCCCGATCATCACCGCCACCCCCCTTCCTGATCCGCCACGCGCAGCCTCCCCTCCTCCTTCCTCGATCCATGCACCCTCCATCCTCTTTCCGCGATAAACCGCGCCCCCAACCCATTTCCACCTAAATCTGCCGCCCTGCCATCCGCCTCCCCCTTCCACTCCGATCCCCTCCCCTTTCCGCAGCCCTCCCTCTTGAAGCGCGCAGCAGCCTCCCCCAGCCTCTGGCCACCCTCCAACGCTGATGAGTGACCCCCCTCCTCCTCTACTTGACCAAAGTGAGTTGTTTTAATTATTTTGTCATGTGATTAGCTTCTTTAACTCAGCGATTAACAAAAAGGGGTGGTAGAGTGTTAAAAATATAATTTTTATTATGGTAGGTTGTTAAAAATATAATTTTTATAATATAGAAAAGTTAAAAATATATTTTTTATACTAGTGGCATAGTAAAAATATGATTTTTATTCATGTAGAGTAATAAAAATATAATCTTTATTAGGAGAATGGCAATATAAAAATATAATTTTGATAACAAAGTGAAAGTAAAAATTCGATTTTTATATAAGTAGCGGATTGAAAATAGAAATTTTATATAACAGAGAATGTGAAAATATAATTTTTTTTATTTATGTAGCGAACATGGATGACAAAAGTGACAAAAGGTGAGCAAGGTGAAGATTTCCTACATATGAAGAGTCGCGGTAAATTGGTTTAGCTAGTCGGTGAGAACTCCTCACTTTTAATTTACTTCTAGTTTAAAATATATACTTGGGTACAGACGGTGTTTAGTAGCACCCGACACCCGTCATCCACAGACCATGGACGACTTGTTTGTTTGTTTGATTTTGATGTGTAGTTGATTGTGTGATGTGGATTGAAATAAAAAATATATTTTTGTAGTTAAAAATAGAATCTTTAACGTGCATATGAAATGAAATAAATTAATATAAACAAATCGAACAATTTGTTTACATACACACATTTGACTGATATTGATTGGGACGATAAATTTTACACATCGCCCAACTGCACAAATAAAATCTGTGTTTGATTGTTTGAAACCCCACACGGGTATTGGGATGATATATGACATACACTAATCCCAATAATTAGTTGTATGTAGATCGATTGATTTACAGACTGTTATGAGCGTCAAATATTTATATTTGATGCTTATACAGTGTAGAATGCACTTGGGATGATGGTTGATTATTTGTCGTTATTGATATATACATGCTTTGTATGGAAATCCATAGTAATTGATTGGGCCTCATTCCAGTTTTGAAATAAAATATTTGAAAAAGAAATATTTGAATAGAAATATTTGAAATAGAATATCTGAAAAAGAAATATTTGAAATAGAATATTTGAAAATAGAAATATATGAAGCCGTGTTAAGTAGTTACACGCCATTTTAACACGAACGAGAGTTTTGTCGATTTTATAATGAATATGAAAATAATTTCAAAATCGAATATTTAGAAATGAATTCGAATTGAAATTGAATAGAAATGAATTCGAATTGAAATTAAATAGAAATGAATTCGAATTGAAATTGAATAGAATTGAATTCGAATTGAAACGAATTTGAATTCGAATTGAAATTGAATAGAATTGAATTCGAATTGAAATTGAATAGAATTGAATTCGAATTGAAATTGAATAGAAATGAATTCGAATTGAAATGTAATAGAAATGAATTCGAATTGAAATTGAATTGAACTGAAAACGAATTGAAATTGAATTGAATTGAAAACGAACTGAAGTTGAATTAAAAATCAATTTGAAATGAATTTAAAACGAATTTATAAGGAAAAATTCAATTTTGATTTGAATTTGAAATGAAGTTGAAATCGTTTCGAAAACGAATTTAAAACGATTTATAAAATACGTTTTAAAAGGAAATCGATATATATATATATATATATATAATATAATGGCCTGAATAGAACGCGCCACGCCAAGGCAGTTCACGAGTTTCGACCATTGAATTCGAATGGATATTGCGGGAGATCCGACCGTCGGATTCTCCTAAAACCGGAACCGCTTGGTTCGTATCGAAAAGAGCTTTCTAAGAACATAAGAAATTAGAAATCTAACGGTTGAATTTGGAATTATCTCCAAATCAAATTTGGAAAAGGTCGCTGTAAGTGCAGTTCGATGGCCGTTGGTGGAAGTCGACTGTACGGGCCTTGATAAAATTATTAAAAATAGTAATAATTTGTGTAAAATCATAAGAAATGATTTGTTAAGAATTGGGATGAAAAACTCCATATTTGAAAAGATAAAAATAGATTTTTATCGAAATGAACTAGTTTTGAACTAGAATTATAATTTTTTTTATTTTTAAAATAAATAAAATGGATTTGAAATGGTTTTAAAAGTAACCAGAATTTCCAATAATTGAATTGGAATGGATTTGAATCGAAATTGTCTTTGGAATATTTCGATGTTGGATTTCGTGATTATACAGATATTGTTATGGAAATTTGAAAGATATATATATATATATATATATCGTTATTTCCAATACGATATTTGTTGGTCGTAGAATTTGATATTGAATATAAGCCGATATATTTTCTATTCAGAGCCTTGTATTTAATATCAAATGTGATTTGGGTTTGTCGTGAATGGTGTCTTCATTAACACTGTTCTTAAGCCCAGTTGAGAAAAAGATTAAATCTTCTGTTTAGATTTAATGAAGTGTACCAATTAAATAGTATTTAATTGGAATTGAATTCGAATTGATTCTTGGGTTTATCGTGAAAGGTATTTTAAATAACACTCGTTCTTTAACCCGATAATTAATGAAATGTGATTTTGGGTTGTTGTGAACGGTTTCTTCAATAATACTGTTCTTAGACCCAACTGAGTTAAGAAAATCAGAAACTAATTGGAGATTAGTTAAGTTGAATGGTTTCTTGGGTATAGATCTGATGTTGGTTTCGGCCTTCGGGGTTAATACTTAAGGAATTGCTCACTTGCTAATTTACGGTTAGGGACTGATTGAAACGTGATGTGATTTTGGGGTTTATCGTGAACCGTGTTTAAAATGACACCGATTCTTTAACCCAGTCAAAGATTAAAACTTAGTGGAGGTTTAATGAATCTTTAATTAGATTGAAAAATCGAGAATGGAGTATCACCAGTTTTACTCCAGACGGTAGTTAAATCTTTAATTAGATTTGAACGTGAAATGGTAATTGAATTTACCGATAACACCGTGGTATTAGATATGAAGTATGACCAGTTTTACTTCATGGGATGAATAGGTTGGGATTGGGAAATAAAATAAAAGATTACTTCGGTGTGGTTTTCTAATCCCGACTAGTTTGAATTGATATTCAAAGGAAGATTAAAGAATAAATTTAAAAGAATGTATCTTTGATAAAATTAATGGGAACCTTTCCCTAAGAATGTGAAATTTAGAAACTAACTGTAGGTTAGCTAAGATGAATGGTTTCCTGGGTATTAATTTGATGTTGGTTTCGGCCTTCGGGGTTAATATTTGGGGTATTATTCTCTTGCTAATTTACGGTTAGTGTATGATGAATTGGAATGAGGCGTATGTTGTGTTTGTGTAACACTTGTTTATTATATACGCAAGTTATTCAGAAAGACGGGATTTATCCCATTCTGAATAACTGATTGGACGATGAGTCGAAGATGAAGACGATGGTCGAAGACCGGAGGTCTTCACGTCGTTTGGGTGATTACTGATGCTCTTGATTGGGATGTACACCCAAGAGGAGGGAGTCAGTTGGTGATCGTCCAGACGTACTTGGAGATCGATGGATATGCGAGGAATAAGGCTCCTCCGGTTTCGTTCAGACCCAGAACGAACTTGTAAATGGATGTTTGTCTGACATCGGATTTCATTCTATGTGATTGATATCGGATGCATGGAGTGGTTTTCCTGTATGGCATGCTAAGATGCAAATAATCAAGGCTTCTGTTGAAAAGCAAAGTCTTGTGGTTGATGATCAAAGCACAGCCTGTGTGACATAACTTTGTGTAACGTTGATTCGCGAGCCTCACCCCCTAGTAGTGAACCAGAAACGGGAGAGGACTACAGGGAGAACATGTGTTTCCTTGTAGCTAGAAGTGGTGTCAGTGGTTTTACACGCCTTGACGAGTTTGACTTATGTGGTTGTTGCTGTTGCGAGGCGCCTCGGATATATCGATGACTATGTGAAGCCGATGGAGTCATTTGTTGAATCATTGACACCCCAAAGGGTGGGGAGACGTAGTGTTTAGGATTTCGTCTAATCCACATCGGTGGACCAACCCTGAAGATCCAAGGGACGATGCGTTCTATTCCTGAGGGGCAGGCTAGAGTGTCTCGAATCGGTAGAGGACTATCTTTTGCCTCGGTTCATAGATGGAAATCCAACTTCCAAATACGTGACATTTGCGGTTTTGATTGTAGAGCCTAGTATGGTAACATGATATATGGTACCCATGCCGTCTAGGATTGATACATTTATATTTGAAGTTGTTTTGACACTATACACCTATTATAGTATCAAATGATTTGTTTTAGACGTATCAAGCATGCTTTGGCTATTATAAGGGAAAACCCTATCCTCTGGTTTGTGTTGCATTGTGTGATGGAACATGGGTCTTATAATAGCTTCATTTTTCTTTATTTAGCATTGCGCTGTTTGTTTTATGCACTGGTATTCTTAGGAGGAAACTCGTTTCGTGTTATACGGCGTGGTCCCTTGATTTACCTAACTTTAAAAATAAAGATTAATAACTGTTTTAGTTCTCACACCAGTCACATGACTGACCTGGGGTTTATTGTTTTAACCTAAACTCTGGGAGCCCTTATTTTGACACGGGCAGCTAGTAGTTTTGGTTTTGCAGATTTATATTCACAGGATCCTGATTTACGGCTGGAACGATACTCGGAAAGCTCTGTATCCGTGTATTACTTCTAGTTGTGTTTTGTATTATTCTCCACTGCGATGTATTTAAATGTAATTTAAATCTCTGATATTTTCTGTGTAATATTTATTTATACTCTGTATATTCTTGTATTCGGATGGAATTGTTGTAATATACAATGAAATACAATGAAAAGTTCTTCTGTTTGCGTTCTATTTTGTCGTGTTCTCAAGATAACCCGGGCTTTCCCTACCTGGGAAGTTACGGGCTATCACATATTATATATATATATATTGGGTTGGTGATTGCATTGTTCCCGCAGTCTCATTAGCGGATGCCCGCAGTACCATTAGCAGATGATTTCCCTATGCGCCCCACAAATATATATTAGTGGATGGCCTTCATACCGCGATATCCTGCCTCGAAGCAGGATGGGTATTACTATGTTGACTAACGCCTGTGGATGCAGGAAAAACAGGTTGGAGGGATCCAACTGGATTCCTCAAAAATATATTATCTGTTTGTTTATTTGTTTGCATATATACTGTCATACATGATGTGTTAGAAAAATAAATAATTGGTTGTTTGGTGTTTAAATATCACTGGGCTTAACTGTTGATATTTAGAAAATATCATAAAAAGGAATTTTTTAGATTTAAAAGGGAGATTCTATTTTGCTAGAATAGAAATTGAAATTTCGAATAGAATAGAATTTGAAATTTCGAATAGAATAGAAATATGAACTTGTTTTAAAGAAATAAACGATGGAATTTATTCTGATGTTCAGAATATAAATTGAACGAAAATAAATCGATAAGGATTTACGATATGAATTCAATTAATTCGAATTTATTTAAGTAGAAGTTAAATTGAATATGAAAATAAACTGGGTATTTTATTTATAAGTTATTATAAATAGAATTTCCAAAATGAGATTTTGGTTTTAAAAAGAAATTTGAAAGGGGAACTTGTTTAAATATTAAACAAGGAAATTTGTAAAATGGTGTTTATAAATAAAATGAATAAATTATCAAGAGATAATTTGAATATTAAAATTCAAAGAGAATTGGAATAGAATTTGAATAAAGAAAATTCAAATTTAGAGTTTGAATATAGAAATTCAAATGGAGTTTGAAAATAGATTTGAATATAGAAATTCAAATGGTGTTTGAAAATAGATTTGAATATGGAAATCCAAATGAAGTTTGAATATAAATTGAAATTCAAATGTGATTTAAATATGGAATTTGAATATAGGAAATTCAATTTGAAATAGAAATTGAATATAGAAGATCGAAGTATAAATATATTTATTTCTGAGCTAAAGAAAATCGACAATTTTAGAAGATCGAAAATATTATGTTGAATTGGAAAATTTTGATTTGATATATATTAAAAATATATTAGAATGGAGTTGAATTTATTATAAATGAAGTTCAAACGTTTATATATATATAAATATAATTAAAACGAACTCGCCGTAGCGTGGCAGTTCGTAAATTGGCGTTTTGAACTTCAATTGAGTATACAGAAATCAATTGAAGTCGGAATTCTTTGAAACAAGAAACGTCAGGACCGATTTGATAATAGTTTTCTAACGGAGGAGAAAAATCTAAATTCCATCGTGTATGTATATTTTGAGTTATGTCAAAATCAAATTTTCAAAAAAAGCGCCATAACCATTTAAAAACCATAACGGTTTATTTAATTTTATAAAAGGATTTTAAGAGAATAAAATCTGAATTTCTATTTAGAAAATTTCAGATTTTGAGTTGTAAATTATATGTGAACTCAGGTGGAGTAATGAATTGATTTTTGAAACAGAAATCAGATTTTTGATTATTGAATAGAATTAACTAATTTGAATAGTACTTAGTTAAATGAGATTTTGAATTGATATTGGGCTTTGAATAAGTGAATTTGATTTGAAAATTTACATTTGAAACCGAAAAGGAAACTAGAATTGAAATTGAAATTCAATTTGGTTATGAGCAAGTTAAATATTTTGTTCGAACATGTTATGTTCAAACAAAGAAGTGAATTAGGCAAAATAGCTAATTAAAGAATAAATGAGCGAAACTGAATTCAAACGATTGGATTGAGTTGATTTGAATTGGAAACAGGTGAGCATGTGTTAGACAGGTATGGGATGGAGTATATGAAGATTTTAAATTATGTTCCCGACAAAAAGGTACATGTTTAAATTCATATATGGGATTTTATGCGCCGTATCGGTAAGCCGCTTGGCTTTTTTTCTTTTTCTTTTGGATTGGTTGAGGGCCATGGGAGGCTATTCGAAATATCCCGATGCTCCCGGTACAAGGGAGGTTATGGCGAATTTTTTCCGGGAATTTAAGGAATTAGAATATTTTTAAGAAAAATTTGATAGTTAGAAATAAATGTATCGATATATATAGAATTCGATAAGGAAACGGATTTAAAAATAGAATATTATAAACAAAAAGGGAAATCGATAGGCTGGTAATAGAAAGAGAAACATATATACGTTTAAAATGAATAATTAATTTTTATAATGTTGATTATTCGGGGTAAGTGGTTTTGTCTGTTTTGAAGTTAATGATGTTTTCAGTTAAGGTCTGAGAGATAATTTTACCCCAACTTGATTGATTTCATTTTTAATTGATAAATAGCAAGATCCCATCTCGAAGAGAAGTGTTGGATACTAGTTAGTTGAATAAAATATTTTGAGTTGTTGTAACGATGTTTTACATAGCATTCGTTTTAACCCAAGTGATGGAATTTTGGAAATATAAAAGTAAATATTTCTTGAGTATAATTAAAGTAGTCAGGAAAGAGATAAGTGATTGAAATTGTTTCAATTTCAAATAGAATATATTTTCTAAGTGTAGAAAATAAAAGAAGGCGAGATATAGAAATGTTTTCCAAAGAATGTAAGAGACCAAGATGATAATTAAAAATATTTGTTTAACAATTAATGAATAGTGATCAAGGGGCCCAATGATTGTTTGATTGTTTCGAATGGATGTTTGTTTTTCTTCGATAGTTAAATAACCGACTATCGAAGTATTTACCAATATCGTTGTCAATATGGAGAGATCGGTTGGATTATTATCCGTGAACCACTCTGTATTGGCAGTAGCGTTGCGAATCAGATTATATGAAGATAATCGAAGACGGAATGAAGTGCAAGGGCTTTTTCTATTAATGGAAATTGTGCCTTCGTTTTCGTTCAAATCCCAGAACGAGCGTACATGGACGAATGTATGACAAAGTATTTCCAATGATCGAATATGTTGGTCTGTATAAATGTATATATGGTGGCAACGGATTTATTCCCTTAGCATAATATCCAGAATATTTGTGGAAATCAATTAGAGATTAACGGATCTGACGATGTGGCATTCAAATTGATTGTGCTATCAATGAATAGAAAGTAATCGTAGCCTCAGGCCTCAATAACTGGGGAATGACAAAATTTGGGCAGGCAGCATGTGTAAAGACCCGGAAAATTCGAACACTTAATCTTTGAATAACACAACAATTTGTAATATTGTTAAGTGTTATAAATATGATTTTATAACCTTGTTAAACATCATTTAATTAGTAATTTATAATCCTAGACTCGTTTTGGAAAAATGCTTTCAAAAATATATTTTTGGTAAAATATTGATAAAATGACCGAAAATCGTTTTATCAATAAATGGCTATTTCTCAGTAAAAGTTGTTGAAAATTTTAGTGAATGTCTAATTAATCATCAGGGAAGTAGTTAGCTAATAAAAGTATTTTTCATATTTATGGTTAACTATTTTGATGATGTCATCATTTTCAAAAATGAGCATTTAAGGAAAGTTTTTGTATTTTGGGTATTTAAGTATTCAAATAAGTGCTTTATAATTTGAATATGCTTGTTTTAATTGTTTAAATAAGTTAATGGATTTATTTCCAAGTTTTATTTACTTGAATAAATCATTTGATAAATAACTAAAAATATGATCGAGGTTCAACTTCCAGATTCACTTCCTATCGTTGAATAGAAGTTGTTTCATATCGTTGCAACGTTGTTTGATATATTTGTATATATGCACATACACATATATATGTAATCATAATTAGTCACATCGAGAGTTTAGAAAATATCCTAAGTGTATGTATATAAGCTTCTTATATGTATACAAATGAATGCTTACTTTTTAAGCTTTGAAAAAGCAAACTTACCATCTCTTACACACCTTTCACTTCTCTTACACACCTTTCACTTCTTTCATGAGTGTGTTTAGGGTTCTAAGGGCATTTTGGTCTTTTCCCATCCACTTTCTTTTTCCTATATAAGGAGGGGTATACCTCCTTCTTTCTTACACAAAATTCCTAAGCAAAAGTGAAGCTTTTTAATGGCTTATCTTCATCTTCTTCCTCTTCCTTACTAACTTTCTCAAACTATACTCCAACCAACTCCAAATCAACTCAAACTTTGAGTGTAGCCTTCTTATGCCATTACAAGACCTTTTAGCAAGTTAGAAGTTGAAAAATCCAAGCCCCTCTCAATTTTAATCTTTGGTCGTGAGCTATATAAGGAAGAAAGCAAGGAAAAACAAGGGAAGGAAGGAGGTTGCTAGCTTGGATCTTTGTTCTTATTCTTGGATCTTTATTCTTATTATTGGATCTTGGATTTTCTAAGGATTAAGGTGAGTTTACTCACTATTTAGGACAGCAAACATAAACCCTTTTGCATGTTTTTAACTATGCTTAAAGTTGCTTGAATGTTGGTAACTTATGTTAAAAATGTTGTCTTGATTCTTACTTTAAAAGTAAGCGACATATGTGATCCATGTTAATGTATTGGAATGGACTTGAATGGACTTGGAATTAGACTTGAATTGACTTGTATAACAAGTGGAATGGACTTGAAACAAAGCACATAAGGATTAGTAGAGAATTGACATATTGTGGACTTGAACTTGAAAGTGCACTTATAGCGATAGTCGCTATATATGCAGTTTTAATTGTTGTGTTTTCAATACATTGTATGGAACTTTGTAATGACGTCTTTAGTGATTTCTTATCATATTAAAATGGTTGTTTAACTTGTATGTTAAATTGAAGTAAGTTTGAAAGTGTGTGAAGCTAGAATAGTGATATGAGTGCACTTCCTAATTACTTGTTTATTGAATATCATGGTTACTGTGCTTAATTCTAATAAGCCGACTGTAACACCCCGAGAATTCTATAACTGTGAAATTCATGAATTAAAGTATAATCAAATTCAAATCAAAGAACTAAGGGAAACGGGATACGCCATTGCGTTCGTCTCGGAAAAATACGCGAAATAGAGTCCGAGTTTTCGAAAAACGGAGTCCGTATGAAGAAGATATGGCCTTCGGAAGTTTTGAATTAAATTTAAAATTCAAACAGAATAAAATAATTCGAAAATGGGGCCCAATGGGCCAGGGCGGATAAACACCCGCCTAGGCCACCCAGGTCGACTGGGCTGTCGACCTGGGCTACCCATGTCGACAGGGCTGTCGACAGCCCTGTCGACAGGGGTGTCGACCTGGTCGAGCCCAGTCAACCTGGCTGGCCAGGTCGGTGTGTGGTCGAATTTCTGTGGTCTGCTTTGTCATTAGGGCTAGGTGGCGGGTTTTTATTGGTCTCTCTTCCTAATGAATGGCTACGATCTATCCAAGCAACATCAAGGGTCCTAATCAATTCCTAACCTCTATATAAACAACCCTAGACTAAACCCTAATCTATTCATTCAAATTAAGAACATAGCCGCCATGTTGCTGAGGAACGACTAAGAGTAGCCGCCGACTAGAGAGAGAGTTAGAAAGAAAGTTCTAAAGCCTAAAGCAATTCAAGCAACCTAAAGCCAGTCAATTCAACAAAGGAATCATATCTCTTAATTAGAGAATACGCCGCAACCATTGTAAGTAGAGTATTACTTTGGTATAAATAAACAACTGTGTTGATGTGTATGCTTGAATTGTGGCAATGGAAGTAATTCATATTTGTGCGTTCTTATCAATTTACATACGTTTGGATATTCTTGAATTATGTTACTCATTATAAAGAACTACATGCGGTAGTTCTACGTAAGTATACGTTTGGAATATTGCGCAAATTATGTAATCTATGTTGAAGCTACATGTATGTAGTTGATTGAAATTCATGCGAGTTTGGGGCTTTGTTATTATGCCATCATGATGTACGTTTTTGTGCATAAATCATTTTGCAAGTAATTGAAACAAGTTTGGTTGTTATAGTTCATATGAAACTATGTTGGAATTTTGACACCATAATCCATGTATTAAGTCATGCTTTTGCAAACTTATGAATATGGCTAGGCTATGAATGATATTTGGCATAATTGAAATCTATGATTAAGTCTATCTTGTTTAAAAGAATTATATGATGACATATGTGAGACATGGCTAGGTTAGACTCAAAAATCCCTTTTTGCAAGTTTAAAGCAAACACCATGATTAGGAATATTTATGCATAAGTATATTTATACTATCGTTATGTGATTAGACTTAAACCATAATTAAGTTGATCTATGCTTTTGTGTTAATAACAAAGTATCCCCTTTGTAAACATGTAGAAACCTTATGAACATGGCTTGTTTATGTTTATGCCATGAACAAATTTAACTTTATTTATGCCATGTTTATGTTTGACATTATGCCATGTTTATGCTAGAAGTATTTATGCCATGCTTATGTTTGACATTATGCCATGTTTATGCTAGAAGTATTTATGCCATGCTTATGTTTGACATTATGCCATGTTTATGCTAGAAGTATTTATGCCATGCTTATGTTTGACATTATGCCATGTTTATGCTAGAAGTATTTATGCCATGCTTATGTTTGACATTATGCCATGTTTATGCTAGAAGTATTTATGCCATGCTTATGTTTGACATTATGCCTAAATAAAAATATAGGTTCATGTGTCAATAATGATATCTCAATTACAAGTTCACATGCTTTGATTCATGTCACCTATGTTTTATGACCAAAGTATATGTCACTACTATGCAAGTACACCAGTTTCTATTTTGTATTCCCATCGTCATATTGCAAGTTCATACGCTCACCTTCCCCTCTTTGTGTATGTAATCACGCTTTAAGCCTCCCCTTTTCGCATGGCTAAATTGGGCTTTAAAAGGCTAAGCCCAATATATATGAACGGACGTGTAAAACGGGGGAAAATAACGTTGGGTTAAAATTAATTAATGAATGAAAATATAAAGTAGAAGGGCCCAAATTCAAGTATGGGTTGGGCCCGTGATTGGTGTAACCTTTACACCATTAACTTAATAATGGGCCGCAAATATTTACATATAAGAAATAAAGAAGAATGACAAGATATGTAAATGTAGAAAATACGATGTGTTTAACTCGAGGTTGGATTGAGTTGTGATGTAAACCTGCCCGGAACCGCCCGGCTGTCCAGTAGTCACAACAATACCTATCCAATGTGGGAGGTTAAACATGGAGCCCAATAAGGACCCGAGGTTAGACTGAGTTGTGGCGTAAGACTGCCCGGAACCAACCGGCAACTGGCAGCCACAACAATACCCGTCTAATGTGAGAGGTCAGGGCCTTAATAAGACAATTAAGGCTGAGTCAGGATTGTTAGGATTAAGTGGACTAAAGACTTAATCAAAATGGAACATGCTAAACTAAACGGACTGGTGGGGGTTAGGTTAGAAACACTTAACCAACTTAGCATGTTGGCTAGAGATAGAAAACCTAGTAACGGGGGACCCTTTTCAGCAGTAACCCTAAAAGGTGTATCATGATACCCTGAAACTAGGCAGGGTGGGGCACGATTACTGGGCTGATTGTAAGAGGTCAAAGCGACGGCGGTGGTGTAGCAGTGTAGGTTCTAACGGAGTGCGGGCGTGCACACACTCCGGCGCAGAAAAATAAGGCACTGGACACCAGTAGCATACCTGTGCACTCTAAGGTTGTGTCGGGTTGCCACTATGGGACTTGATACACCCCATGGTGGGACCAGCATAGGTAACTACAACATCGGGGGCCGTAAGACACATGTAACTATGCGAGTAGGAGCCAATCATCATAGAATGGATCACATCACTCTGATTTTGGGGTGCCAGTTGGAAACTAGTTTATACGGGTTCAGAGATTAACAGGGGGTACGATAGTATATTCGACCCTAGACAACTTAACCAAGTTTATAGTGCATGCCCACTTCTTGTTTATACTTATCATACCCAGTTCTTTATTCATAGACAAAATAGTACTAGACTTACTCAGGCTTTATGTCTGACTCTACTTTTCTTTCGTCTTCTTTCTTCCGTTTCCCCCCAGGTCCTCAGGGAGGGAACACAGCAGTTTGATCAGCCTCAACATCCAGCTTGAAGAAGAGAAATGTATTGCTTGGACTTTCCTGTTTTGAACTATGGCTTTGGACAATCCACTATGGGGCTTTTGCAGTTTATCTACGTTTTATTTATGCTTCTTTAAATCATGTACTCAAGACAGATTATGAAAATGTTATGCTATGTTTTTGGAAAGGATGTTGTTGTAACACGTATTTGACTTTATGAAATAAAAGTTTGTTATTCTTCCGCTGTTTACAAATATGTGTTCTTATATCTGTCTTGTATATCTGTGACTTGTACTTATAAACCTCCACCAAAATTAGGGCATTCCCTTTGAGAGTGACCCTAACGGAGGTGGGGTGTTTCACCGACGAGTAGGCTTATCTATCTGTGAGTGTCAAGAATGGGGTGTCTAGGCAAGGGGTGATATGCAGCCAGTGCTCTAACTTACCTGGCCTCACTCTTGACCGAGGGATAGTTAAGTTGATAATGTCGGAAACGAGTCAAGTACACGAAGTGTGATTTCTGTAAGCATAAAATGGTTTTGGGTTTGTCGTGACAATGTGTTAATTACATTAGTCTTTAACCCTCTCAGATTATATCATGGAAGTAAATATAATTGAATCTTTAAACAAACATTTAAGGATAAATTATAAAGGATTGTTTTGGGTTTGTTGTAAACATTGTTTTAGCAACACTTGTTTTGAAACCCTTGGAATGTAGTTAAACTAGAATATACGGTTTAATGATTTTGAATATACTTAGATCTTTAATAATTGATTTTAAAGATAGAAACAAGTATAGGAATCTTTTAGAATAAAGATATTGAATAAGATGTTTAACTTATAAAAGAGAAGAGGTTCTTTATTAAACAATGGTTTTAACCTCTTTGGTTATACTTTAAGAAATCCTAGAAATTAATTATTGTAGTTATACTTATACCGGAGGGATAAGTATATGAATACGTTTTGAAGTATTGAAGTTAGAAAAGAAATCTTAAAATTGAATTGTAGATATACTTATACCAGAGGGATAAGTATATGAGTACGTTTTGAAATATTGAAGTTAAATAGGAAATCTTGGAATTGAATTGTGATTATACTTATACCGGAGGGATAAGTATATTAAAACCCTTTTTGGGTAGTAAGACTATAACGGATTAGGTAATTCGTAGAATATATACATATACACATTTTATATGTATAAGTTGAATATATACGCTAGTATATAAAGGAATATTAATCGAGTATGAGTTATTGATTAATACGTGATGTCTTATTTGAGAAACGAAGTTTTATTAGTTAAAGAAGTTTTACTAATAAAGGAATATTAATCGAGTATGAGTTATTGATTAATAATTGAAGTTGTATTTGACAAGTGAAGTTTTATTAGTTAAAAGGAGTTTTACTAATAAAATAAGTTTTAATTAATGAAAGATTAATTAAATGGTAAAGGAATTAGAAGCCGTTTATATGAGTTAATCGTGCTTTGACTATTATTATGCTATGTGACTTGATATTGATTTGATTGTTTATCATGGTTCATGATCTTGATAGTGCCTTGAATGTTTATTCGTTTGTTATGGAAATTAAGCGAGGCTATTTTCCATATACAATCATTTATTGTGTGTACTATAGTCGGTTTCGACTATGGAACTTGTCCTTAAATCTAGCGACTGGTTTTGAGGAGACCGGGATTGGTAAGTGTTCTACTTATCGAAAACCACTTCAAAACTAGTATACGGGTTCTACGTTTTGGAAGCGGCTGGGAAGTGAAGGCTATGCGGTGATTCGAGATCTATTGAGATGCTCGAACACATATAGTGATTCTAAGGTCTATGAAAGAATCTATGTGTGATTCGAAGATCTGTTGATATATTGGAATCCATGTGTGATTCCGAGATCTGTGAAGAAATCTATGTGTGATTCCAAGATCTATTGAGCTGTGAGATTCCAACTGGGAATTCTTGTTTTGTTCGAGTGGTGAAGATTCATGTGAACGATGCTGAAAGAAACCTCGACATCGGAAATGGCTAAAAACAGAGTAGGAGCACAATCTGGGGTTTTGCTAACCTACGGCAGGATATATTGACTCCATATCTAGTGTATGCTTATTATCGAATCGTTCCGGGAGCTCTTTGAAGTTGCGCGCGGGAGTTGGGTATATTTGGTTCCACGTGGTGCACTCCGGTGTTTTCGTGCGTGGGCCAGTTGTGTTTACCTTATGGTATATTTCATCTAGAGATATACGACGCTCGGAGGTACTTTCTGACCCTTGTGCATGGAGTTCGGATCTATATTGAGAGATCTCCGATGGAAAATCCAATATGCGAACGTGCCTTATCGGTTTTGTTTGTACACTTAATAGTTGTTGAATGTAACCAATGTAACCATTCCTTCTATGTGAATTTATTTATATTCTACACCCTAGACATTATTTATAATACAACTATACTTCTCCTAATAAATGGTTGGTTTCAATTGAGGGGAAATCCGGAGCGGTTATCTGCACAGTCCCCTCAATGTTGTTACATGCAATGTGTATCTTGAGTTTCTCATACCAGACTGATGTCTGACGCTTGGTTTTTGTTTTCCTTAAAATTATCACATACTCCTTCGAGTAGGTTGAGTATGGCAGGTTTTACTTTGGATGCCTTGGAGCTTTTGGAAGAGAGTTGGAGTTCATTTTACCGTACTTTTTATATCCGATGCATTCTATGTTGTACATCAACATTTATGACGACGGGTTGTTATAACTGTCCAAGTTGATGATAGGTTAGTCTTCTCTGATAGTTGTAATCATACAGTTTTATTTGGTAAAGATCATTCCTTATATTATATATTACCGTTCCGTTGTGAGATTCTGATAATGTGTCCTTTTCTTCCTCAGTCTATTTTCTTTTTATTTTATTTCACCCTAACTTTTCGTCTTTCCGGCACTTGGGTGCTCGGCACGTGAATACCGTGGATGTATTAGTGTCGACATTTGAGGGTCGAAAAGTCGGGTCGTTACATTTGGTATCAGAGCACAAGGTTGAGCGAACACCTTGGCTTAGGTTGGGTATGACTCATCAAGAGATAGGGTAATGGAATGCCCTAACATGAGTTGAGTGTATTATATATAAGAGAGCGCGTATGTGTTTGTGCTATAAAAATATTTTATGTTGTGTTAGTTAATCTGTTGAGTGGTTTATGAATTCTGGTCGATATGTGGGACGCCATGGTACCGATAGGGATTTCTAAATACTTAAACAAGGAAAATCGACACGATATTGGTTTTAAATTGGTAAATGAAATAATTTTACCTAGTCTTATATTTTTGTATAAAATATAAACTTTCATAAATTGATATAGTTATTTATGATGTGTCTGGTTGTTAGGAATGATAATATTCAACTATTATCGGTTATTGAATATTATTTATGCTTGATAAGTTTATGAGCATGTACTATTTCTTGTTGACTTATAACTAGTTTACCTTTTTAAAACTTGGGTTGGGTAGATGGGAATAAGTGAGAACATTAGATATGAACACCTTGTGAATTAAGTTTCATAGTTTGACTATAGGGTGTTTAATGATGATGTTAGGTTAAATTTAATTTTAACATGATCCGTCTATTATAATCCGAATAATGATAAGAATTTGTGAAATAAGTTAGATAAAGAAGTGCTTTATATAAATTATTGAAACCCGATTAAGTCATTTTACGGAACCATATAGACTATGCATTAAGATTGTATAAATGTGAATAATGCCATGATTTGTAGTTTGGTCGGTTTCATTTGTTAAAATGAAACGGGATTTTCAACGATTTTGGATAGTTGAAAACATTTGAATTATTATGGAACTTGAAGTTAAGTGTTTGTGAAAATATAAAGTTGAGTTTATATAACACTTGAATTATTAAGATAGCAAGTTGGAACAAGTTCAAAATTTGATTAACATACTCAACAAATTTGATGTTTGGATATACTCATAGAATGTATTAGAGTATTATACGTGTACAAACTTAAGTTATACAGTGTTTAATAACTTGAAGTAAAGTTTTATGAAATGATTCATAAGTGGTTTTAGTATTAATAAAGAAATACTAAGTGATAATTGAATGTCGAAAATAGAGGAAGGATATTAGAATAAAATGGCATACTATACATATAGAAGAATTAATAAAGGATATTGGTGGTTAAGAAACCAATAGGATAAAATACGTGAGTTGTACGTAGATCGTTTTATTCGCATAGTTGATCTTGGTACAGATTCGAGTACAGGATTTTGAAGGTGATTTACACCGGTCCGAACAAGGGTTCTTCACTAGACTTTGATAGTGAATACTTGATATGGATTTTTGATATGATCCTGAAGTTTTCTATCATAGTGTATGGCTATGTAAGGAAGATGGAAGTTTCTGGTCAAGAAACTAGATCGAAGTACGCACTAGATATGTCAAGTGTGGTATACTAGTTCGGAAACGAAGTCTTGTGATCGGGAAAGTGATATGATCAAACAATGTGTACAGAAGGTTTATTAACATCGTATGGGATTTAGTATGTTTGGTAGCTAGTGGAGGGTTTGGGAAATGACTCTTTGAATTGTTATGAGGTATTGTGAATTATCGACTGGGTAATCCCTAAGGCTGTTGAGCGTAAGGCGCACTTAGTAGGTTGTTTATCATCCTTATGCGATGAGGGGGTTTGAACTTGATCAAGCCATGAGTTTTGTTTGCTGGTAGTATGATACTGTTAGGTATCGATGTTTGATTGTTTCTTTGGTTTCTCGTGTTGCAATTTCGGGGACGAAATATTTTAAGTAGGGGAGAATGTAAAGACCCGGAAAATTCGAACACTTAATCTTTGAATAACATAACAATTTGTAATATTGTTAAGTGTTATAAATATGATTTTATAACCTTGTTAAACATCATTTAATTAGTAATTTATAATCCTAGACTCGTTTTGGAAAAATGCTTTCAAAAATATATTTTTGGTAAAATATTGATAAAATGACCGAAAATCGTTTTATCAATAAATGGCTATTTTCTCAGTAAAAGTTGTTGAAAATTTTAGTGAATGTCTAATTAATCATCAGGGAAGTAGTTAGCTAATAAAAGTATTTTTCATATTTATGGTTAACTATTTTGATGATGTCATCATTTTCAAAAATGAGCATTTAAGGAAAGTTTTTGTATTTTGGGTATTTAAGTATTCAAATAAGTGCTTTATAATTTGAATATGCTTGTTTTAATTGTTTAAATAAGTTAATGGATTTATTCCAAGTTTTATTTACTTGAATAAATCATTTGATAAATAACTAAAAATATGATCGAGGTTCAACTTCCAGATTCACATCCTATCGTTGAATAGAAGTTGTTTCATATCGTTGTTTGATATATTTGTATATATGCACATACACATATATATGTAATCATAATTAGTCACATCGAGAGTTTAGAAAATATCCTAAGTGTATGTATATAAGCTTCTTATATGTATACAAATGAATGCTTACTTTTTAAGCTTTGAAAAAGCAAACTTACCATCTCTTACACACCTTTCACTTCTCTTACACACCTTTCACTTCTCTTACACACCTTTCACTTCTTTCATGAGTGTGTTTAGGGTTCTAAGGGCATTTTGGTCTTTTCCCATCCACTTTCTTTTTCCTATATAAGGAGGGGTATACCTCCTTCTTTCTTACACAAAATTCCTAAGCAAAAGTGAAGCTTTTTAATGGCTTATCTTCATCTTCTTCCTCTTCCTTACTAACTTTCTCAAACTATACTCCAACCAACTCCAAATCAACTCAAACTTTGAGTGTAGCCTTCTTATGCCATTACAAGACCTTTTAGCAAGTTAGAAGTTGAAAAATCCAAGCCCCTCTCAATTTTAATCTTTGGTCGTGAGCTATATAAGGAAGAAAGCAAGGAAAAACAAGGGAAGGAAGGAGGTTGCTAGCTTGGATCTTTGTTCTTATTCTTGGATCTTTATTCTTATTATTGGATCTTGGATTTTCTAAGGATTAAGGTGAGTTTACTCACTATTTAGGACAGCAAACATAAATCCTTTTGCATGTTTTTAACTATGCTTAAAGTTGCTTGAATGTTGGTAACTTATGTTAAAAATGTTGTCTTGATTCTTACTTTAAAAGTAAGCGACATATGTGATCCATGTTAATGTATTGGAATGGACTTGAATGGACTTGGAATTAGACTTGAATTGACTTGTATAACAAGTGGAATGGACTTGAAACAAAGCACATAAGGATTAGTAGAGAATTGACATATTGTGGACTTGAACTTGAAAGTGCACTTATAGCGATAGTCGCTATATATGCAGTTTTAATTGTTGTGTTTTCAATACATTGTATGGAACTTTGTAATGACGTCTTTAGTGATTTCTTATCATATTAAAATGGTTGTTTAACTTGTATGTTAAATTGAAGTAAGTTTGAAAGTGTGTGAAGCTAGAATAGTGATATGAGTGCACTTCCTAATTACTTGTTTATTGAATATCATGGTTACTGTGCTTAATTCTAATAAGCCGACGAGTAGGCTTATCTATCTGTGAGTGTCAAGAATGGGGTGTCTAGGCAAGGGGTGATATGCAACCAGTGCTCTAACTTACCTGGCCTCACTCTTGACCGAGGGATAGTTAAGTTGATAATGTCGGAAACGAGTTAAGTACACGAAGTGTGATTTCTGTAAGCATAAAATGGTTTTGGGTTTGTCGTGACAATGTGTTAATTACATTAGTCTTTAACCCTCTTAGATTATATCATGGAAGTAAATATAATTGAATCTTTAAACAAACATTTAAGGATAAATTATAAAGGATTGTTTTGGGTTTGTTGTAAACATTGTTTTAGCAACACTTGTTTTGAAACCCTTGGAATGTAGTTAAACTGGAATATACGGTTTGATGATTTTGAATATACTTAGATCTTTAATAATTGATTTTAAAGATAGAAATAAGTATAGGAATCTTTTAGAATAAAGATATTGAATAAGATGTTTAACTTATAAAAGAGAAGAGGTTCTTTATTAAACAATGGTTTTAACCTCTTTGGTTATACTTTAAGAAATCCTAGAAATTAATTATTGTAGTTATACTTATACCGGAGGGATAAGTATATGAATACGTTTTGAAGTATTGAAGTTAGAAAAGAAATCTTAAAATTGAATTGTAGATATACTTATACCAGAGGGATAAGTATATGAGTACGTTTTGAAATATTGAAGTTAAATAGGAAATCTTGGAATTGAATTGTGATTATACTTATACCGGAGGGATAAGTATATTAAAACCCTTTTTGGGTTGTAAGACTATAACGGATTAGGTAATTCGTAGAATATATACATATACACATTTTATATGTATAATTTGAATATATACGCTAGTATATAAAGGAATATTAATCGAGTATGAGTTATTGATTAATAAGCGATGTCTTATTTGACAAACAAAGTTTTATTAGTTAAAGAAGTTTTACTAATAAAGGAATATTAATCGAGTATGAGTTATTGATTAATAATTGAAGTTGCATTTGACAAGTGAAGTTTTATTAGTTAAAAGGAGTTTTACTAATAAAATAAGTTTTAATTAATGAAAGATTAATTAAATGGGAAAGGAATTAGAAGCCGTTTATATGAGTTAATCGTGCTTTGACTATTATCATGCTATGTGACTTGATAGTGATTTGATTGTTTATCATGCTTCATGATCTTGATAGTGCCTTGAATGTTTATTCGTTTGTTATGGAAATTAAGCGAGGCTATTTTCCATATACAATCATTTATTGTGTGTACTATAGTCGGTTTTGACTATGGAACTTGTCCTTAAATCTAGTGACTGGTTTTGAGGAGACTGGGATTGGTAAATGTTCTACTTATCGAAAACCACTTCAAAACTAGTATACGGGTTCTACGTTTTGGAAGCGGCTGGGAAGTGAAGGCTATGCGGTGATTCGAGATCGATTGAGATGCTCGAACACATATAGTGATTCTAAGGTCTATGAAAGAATCTATGTGTGATTCCAAGATCTGTTGATATATTGGAATCCATGTGTGATTCCGAGATCTGTGAAGAAATCTATGTGTGATTCCAAGATCTATTGAGCTGTGGGATTCCAACTGGGAATTCTTGTTTTGTTCGAGTGGTGAAGATTCATGTGAACGATGCTGAAAGAAACCTCGACATCAGAAATGGCTAAAAACAGAGTAGGAGCACAGTCTGGGGTTTTGCTAGCCTACGGCAGGATATGTTGACTCCATATCTAGTGTATGCTTATTATCGAATCGTTGCAGGAGCTCTTTGAAGTTGCGCGCGGGAGTTGGGTATATTTGGTTCCACGTGGTGCACTCCGGTGTTTTCGTGCGTGGGCCAGTTGTGTTTACCTTATGGTATATTTCATCTAGAGATATACGACACTCGGAGGTACTTTCTGACCCTTGTGCATGGAGTTCGGATCTATATTGAGAGATCTCCGATGGAAAATCCAATATGCGAACGTGCCTTATCGGTTTTGTTTGTACACTTAATAGTTGTTGAATGTAACCAATGTAACCATTCCTTCTATGTGAATTTATTTATATTCTACACCCTAGACATTATTTATAATACAACTATACTTCTCCTAATAAATGGTTGGTTTCAATTGAGGGGAAATCCGGAGCGGTTATCTGCACAGTCCCCTCAATGTTGTTACATGCAATGTGTATCTTGAGTTTCTCATACCAGACTGATGTCTGACGCTTGGTTTTTGTTTTTCTTAAAATTATCACATACTCCTTCGAGTAGGCTGAGTATGGCAGGTTTTACTTTGGATGCCTTGGAGCTTTTGGAAGAGAGTTGGAGTTCATCTTACCGTACTTTTTATATCCGCTGCATTCTATGTTGTACATCAACATTTATGAGGATTGGTTGTTATAACTGTCCAAGTTGATGATAGGTTAGTCTTCTCTGATAGTTGTAATCATACAGTTTTATTTGGTAAAGATCATTCCTTATATTATATGTTACCGTTCCGTTGTGAGATTCTGATAATGTGTCCTCTTCTTCCTCAGTCTATTTTCTTTTTTTTTTATTTCACCCTAACTTTTCGTCTTTCCGGCACTTGGGTGCTCGGCACGTGAATACCGTGGATGTATTAGTGTCGACATTTGAGGGTCGAAAAGTCGGGTCGTTACAGCATGACTATGTATGTAGCCCCCATTAGGGTGTATAATCACCTATCTAGAGATTCATTTAATTCCTTACTCTATTTGATGCTGTCCCATTCGGGAAACGGTTGCTGATCCCAACCGTTGGTGATATACATTCGATACACTCAAGCGAAATGAGTGGTCGGTCATGTGTGGGCTGGGTTGCAAGATGTTCTTGTTGAACCCAGTGTATTCCTCTTTAGAGATACATTAGCGGAAGATGGTTCCATACCTTGTCATGTTGGAAATCCAAATCTCCAATAAACGCCCTGCGGTTTTTTTGTTTTTATATTATATATGGAGCGTGAGATGCAAGCGTTCCGCTAGATTCTATTTATTTGATGTAGACATTATTATAATATCACTGGATTTTTGAATCAAAGTGTTTTGGATTATAGTAAGGTAAAAACCGTCCATGTTTATGTGTGGTCTGGTCTTACTATTATCTTTTCTTTTGAAAGGATTTTTAAGGTTAAACAAATGGTTGGAGTTTACTCACACCAGTCCCATGACTGACCCAGAGTTTATTTTGTTTGTTTTCCCTAAACTCTTGGGTGCCTAAATTTGTACGGGCAGTCAAGTAGTCGGGATTTTGCAGATTCACTTGGAAGAGCTGGAAGAAGAAGTCTTCACCAGTTAGCTATAGAATATCATATTTCCGCTGTGTACTATGTTGTATCTGGAAACAGGCGTTTATAACTGTTCCAGGAATAACTGTTGTGCTCTGATGATGGTATGTATATAAAGTTACTGATTTGTATTTCAAAAAGTTATGTTATATAATATATTTTATTCATTCCGTTGTGAGATATGTTTTCTTTGTTTTCTTCTATTCTAACATTTCTTTCTTTTTATTTCTCATCCTCTAACTTCTTTCTAATAATGATTCGTATTCTGTGCAATTTGGGTTGGACGTGTGGTGTTGTTAGTCAACTCAGATAGTACGGATTTGCGGGTCGTTACAGTTGGTACCAAAGCATAGGTTGAGCGAATACCTAGGCTTTGGTGGGGGTGTGCTCATTAGAGATAGGGTAAATAGTACCCTAGAATGAGTTGAGTGTGTGTGTGTGTGTATATATATATATATATGAGAGCGTATTTGTAAATTGATATAAAAATTATTTTATATTGTGTCAGCTAGTCTGTTGAGTGGTTTATGAATTCTGATCGAATCGTGGGACGCCACAAAGTCGATAGGAATTTCTGAATACTTGAATAAAAGATTGAACACAATATTTTTTAAGTGGATAAATGGAATAATTTTACCCAAAATTCGATTTTTATATAGAAATAATAATTCTTGAAATTTTTTTGATGTGTTGGTTGATAATATTATAATCAAATGAGATTATAAAATCGAAATGGTTACATCTAACCAAATAGAATTTATATATGAATGAAAATATACAAATGAGAAGAATTAAAATTGACTTCAAACCAGAATTCAAAATTTAAAATCCTGGGTAATTGGAAAATATTTTCTGAAGTATATTAAAATAATATAGCATTGTTTTAAAAGGGATTTTTGAATCAAAATCAATTTTGATGGATTTTAAAAAGTGATAAAGCACTGAACTCACTTCAGTAGCTGGGTAATAATTCTGATAATGACTGCAGCATCATTAGTGTTCATTTTCGAGTTTCTAAGTGATGAATTGCTACCTTAGAAAAGTTTTCGATGGAAATTTGTTTGAAAGAAACAAGTTGGTTTTGAAAATTCAAATGTTTTGAATTTGAGATGGAAATAAATATATGTATGTATTTATATGATTTCAAAAGTGATTTGAAATAAAAACCCAGGAATTTGAATTTGGAATTTAGAATTTAGCTCAGGAAAGTTAAATGGATTGAAGTAAATAAATTAACTAGAATCAATTTGAATAGATTAATGGAATATAGATTGAATGTAAATGTATTGATTGTAGATCATTCGAATTAAATGAATGAAAACCAAAAGTTTGGTGGAATTAAATTTGTTGAAATATGAAGAGTTGAGTTCAACATAATTAAGGTTTTGAAAAACTAATGGGATGATAGCACTTTTCCTACCTTAGTAATTTCGGGGACGAAACTCTTTTAAGGGGGAAGAATGTAACGACCCTGATTTTTGCCCGATTTATTTTATATATTTAATGTTGTTTTAAATATTAAGTGATAGTATAAATCGATTTTATATTAAGTTATCAATTTAATAATCAAATTACGGTTTATTTCAAATATATATAATTATCGAAATACAGGATCTGAAATAATTCAACTCGAAATTAAAACGGAGTCAAAATATTTCAAATGATCAATAAAAATTGTATTTGATAATAAACGATAATAATAAATAATTGATTATCAGAGAATTAACGGTTTTTGAATTTAAATTATATTATATTAATTTAATATGGTATATACGTTCAAATTGAATTCCAGAGTATATTGTGTTGGGTTCAGTTTATCGCTATGATATTTAAACATCGGTCGGTGCATTAAAATAGCGGTTCACGGTTTCAAGTTGCGAAACCCATAATATTTGATTAATGGATAAGATCAAATCAAATCAGAATCCGTTTAGATAAAATAAAAATCCCTTTGTGTCTAATCATATTAATTAGAAATCAATTCGATTTAAATAATGTTCGTACTATGGTAGACAACCATTTAATTGAAGCGTACGTATGTCCCCCTTCTTCCTGTATAAAGTCGCGCCCCTCTCTTATTTTCTTCCTTCTAAAATTTGATCGAGGTTTAGATATTTAAAATGGCCTAATTAGAAATGAAATAAAATCCACTTTCTTTTTTTTCTTCTATTTAAATCCGTAATCTCCTCTATATATAATCAATTCAATTCCAAATCACGGATCATGGGACGAGGTGAAACAAAGGTCAGGGTCTCGACAGTCATCAGTGGCAAAGGGATGGCGTGCGCTACTTCTAGTGGACTGATGTGCGATTGGAGATTTGGGGGAAAATCGATTCAAACAGCGCTAACCTAGGTTTTGGGTTCGAATGTTACCTATGCGACGATGATAGGATTTGCGAGCGACAGGTTGAACTGCGAGTGGATCGATGGGTTAGGGTTATGAAGCGCAAGTGGTGGTGGCACTTGGAGGACCTTCGATGGTCTGTAGACGTGGGAAAAAGAGTAGCAACTTGTGCAATTAGATCTCCTTCAACCACTGGTGCTAGTTTGTCGATGAACTAGGTGATGGATCAGATGAAACCGATGGTGCGTCCAGGGTAGATTTAGGTGAAGCTGGGTCAAAGTAAATAAAATGAGACAATTCTAGGTGACAGGATTGAAGGGGCTAAAGTTTTGTTGATGGCGTTTGTGAGGAGTTGGAGAGGAGTAGTAGTTGATAGCAGTGGATGTTGACCGTGCCAGTGACGTGGTGGTGTTTGGTGCAGAGATGGTTTATGATATTTATGGTTTAATAGATGCAGTGAAGGCTCGACTGGAATGGGAGATTGCTAGGTGTTTGGTGAGATGTCAATAGGGAATAGAGCATTGTTTTGGGTTGATTTCGGGGGTATTGATCGGCGAGTGCGGAGTTTTCTCCGTAGTTGGTTAGAAATTAAGGTATACGTTTTTACGAGTTTAAATTTATTAGAATGTATTATTTGTTTATTTCAATAGTTAGTTTAAATTAAAAATAGCCTAATCGTTAAATCAAAATATACATTCGTAGGTACAAAATAAATTATTCGAGAGACTCGAATGGATTTATGGCTGCGATAATATGGAATTAAACGGGATATTCGACAATGGAAAACCACGGTGAGTAAATCTCAATCACCTGTTAATTAGAATTATTTTTATCCATTAAAAATAATTGTTTTTGCTTGTTTGGATTTTTTTTGGTTGCTTTAAATATATTAGTTATTTAGGGTTGACTATTATATATATTGGGTCGATGATCGGATTGTTCCCGCAATCTCATTAGCGGATGCCCATAGTACCATTAGCGGATGATTTCCCTATGCGCCCCACAAATATATATTAGTGGATGACTTTCATACCGCGATATCCTGCCTCGAAGCGGGATGGGTAGTACTATGTTGACTAACGTCTGTGGATGCAGGAAAAACAGGTTGGAGGGATCCAACTGGATTCCTCAAAAATATATTATTTGTTTGTTTATTTGTTTGCATATATACTATCATATATGATGTGTTAGAAAAATAAATAATTGGTTGTTTGGTGTTTAAATATCAATGGGCTTAAATGTAGATATTTAAAAATATCATAAAAAGGAATTTTTCTGATTTAAAAGGGAGATTCTATTTTGCTAGAATAGAAATTGAAATTTCGAATAAATAGAATTTGAAATTTCGAATAGAATAGAAATATGAACTTGTTTTTAAATAATAAAACAAGTAGTTCATTTATAAACGAAGTTTATAAAGGAAGTGGAAGGAATTGTCATTGGATAAATTCGGAAAATATCTACATAGGTGTGAATAAATGAAAAGGGAAATTTATCCTTCCAAAGTAGAAATTTTATTTCAGACGAATTGAAATGGACTTGTTTAAATATATAAACAAGTAAAAGAAATGATGCTTGTAAATGATAATGAAAAATTATCATTTGGATAATTCGTATATTTAAATTCAAATGTGAATTTAAAAATAGAAATGCGAAAATCGTTTTAAAGAAATAAATGACGGAATTTATTCTGATGTTCAAAATATAAATTGAACGAAAATAAATCGTTAAGGATTTATGATTTGAATTCGATTAATTCGAATTTATTTAAGTAGAAGTTAAATTGAATATGAAAATAAATTGGGTATTTTATTTATAAGTTATTATAAATAGAATTTCCAAAATGAGATTTTGGTTTTAAAAAGAAATTTGAAACGGGAACTTGTTTAAATATTAAACAAGGACATTTGTAAAATGGTGTTTATAAATAAAATGAATAAATTATCAAGAGATAATTTGAATATTAAAATTCAAAGAGAATTGGAATGGAATTCGAATAAAGAAAATTCAAATTTTGAATTTGAATATAGAAATTCAAATGGAGTTTGAAAATAGATTTGAATATATAAATTTAAATGGAGTTTGAAAATAGATTTGAATATGGAAATCCAAATGAAATCTGAAAATAAATTGAAATTCAAATGTGATTTAAATATGGAATTTGAATATAGGAAATTTAATTTGAAATAGAATTTGAATATAGATGATCGAAGTATAAATAAATTTATTTCTGAGCTAAAGAAAATCGACAATTTTAGAAGATCGAAAATATTATGTTGAATTGGAAAATTTTACTTTGATATATATTAAAAATATATTAGAATGGAGTTGAATTTATTATAAACGAAGTTCAAACGTTTATATATACAAATATAATTAAAACGAACTGGCCGTAGCGCGACAGTTCATAAATTGGCGTTTCGAACTACAATTGAGTATACAAAACTCAATTGAAGTCGGAATTCTTTGAAACAAGAAACGTCAGGACCGATTTGATAATAGTTTTCTAATGGAGGAGAAAAATCTAAATTCCATCGTATATATTTTGAGTTATGTCAAAATCAAATTTTCAGAAAAACAACACCATAACCATTTAAAAACCATGACGGTTTATTTAATTTTATAAAAGGATTTTAAGAGAATAAAATCTGAATTTCTATTTAGAAAATTTCAGATTTTGAGTTGTAAATTATATGTGAACTCAGGTGGAGTAACGAATTGATTTTTGAAACAGAAATCAGATTTTTGATTATTGAATAGAATTAACTAATTTGAATAGTAACTAGTTAAATGAGATTTTGAATTGATATAGGGCTTTGAATAAATGAATTCGATTTGAAAATTTATATTCGAAGTCGAAAAGGAAACTCGATTTGAAATTGAAATTCAATTTTGTTATGAGGAAGTAAAATATTTTGTTTGAACATGTTATGTACAAACAAAGATGTGAAATAAGCAAAATAGCTAATTAAAGAATAAATGAGCGAACCTGAATTCAAACGATTGGATTGAGTTGAATTAAATTAGAAACAGGTGAGCATGCGTTAGACAGGTATGGGATAAAGTATATGAAGATTTTAATTTATGTGCCCGACATAAAGGTATGTGTTTAAATTCATATATGAGATTTTATGCGCCGTATCGGCAAGCCGCTTGGCTTTTTTTTCTTTTTCTTTTGGATTGGTGAGGGCCATGGGAGGCTATTTGAAATATCCCAATGCTCCCGGTACAAGGGAGGTTATGGCGAATTTTTTCCGGGAATTTTAAGGGTTAGAATATTTTTAAGAAAAATTTGTTAGTTAGAAATAAATGTATCGATATATATAGAATTCGATAAGGAAACATATTTAAAAATAGAATATTATAAACAAAAAGGGAAATCGATAGGCTGGTAATAGAAAGATAAACATATATACGTTTAAAATGAATAATTGGTTTTTATAATGTTGATTATTCGGGGTAAGTGGTTTTGTCTGTTTTGAAGTTAATGATGTTTTCAGTTAAGGTCTGTGAGGTAATTTTACCCCAACTTGATTGATTTCATTTTTAATTGATAAATAGCAAGATCCCATCTCGAAGACAAGTGTTCGATAATAGTTAGTTGAATAAAATATTTTGGGTTATTGTAACGATGTTTTACACAACATTCGTTTTAACTCAAGTGATGGAATTTTTGAAATATAAAAGTAAATATTTCCTGAGTGTAATTAAAGTAGTCGGGAAAGAGATAAGTGATTGAAATTGTTTCAATTTCAAATAGAATATATTTTCTAAGTGCAGAAAATAAAAGAAGGCAAGATATAGAAATGTTTTCCAAAGAATGTAAGAGACCGAGATGATAATTGAAAATATTTGTTTAACAAATATTGATAAGGAAATGGAAAGGGTGATTTAATTAATGAATAGTAATCAAGGGGCCCAGTGATTGTTTGATTGTTTTGAATGGATGTTTGCTTTTCTTCAATAGTTAAATAACCAACTATCGAAGTATTTGCCAATATCGTTGTCAATATAGAGAGACCGGTTGGATTATCATCCGTGAACCACTCTGTATTGGCAGTAGCATTGTGAATCAAATTATATGAAGATAATCGACGACGGAGTGAAGTGCAAGGGATTTTTCTATTAATAGAAATTGTGCCTTCGTTTTCTTTCAAATCCCAAAACGAATGTATATGGACGAATGTCTGACAAAGTATTTCCAATGATCGAATATGTTGGTCTGTATAAATGTATATATGGTGGCAACGGATTTATTCCCTTAGCATAATATCCAGAATATTTGTGCAAATCAACTAGAGATTAACGGATCTGACGATGTGGCATTCAAACTGATTGTGCTATCAATGAATAGAAAGTAATCGTAGCCTCAGGCCTCAACAACTGGGAAATAACAAAAATCGGGCAGGCATCATGGCTATGTGGGTCGCTCCCATTAGGGTGTATAATCACCTATATAGAGATTCATTTAATTCCTTATTCTATTTGATGCAATCCCATTCGGGAAACGGTTGCTGATCCCAACTGTTGGTGATATACATTCAATAAACTCAAGCGAAATGAATGGTCGGTCATGTGTCGGCCGGGTTGCAAGATGTTCTTATTGAACCCAGTGTATTCCTCTCTAGAGATATACTATAGGAAGGTGGTTCCATACCTTGTCATGTTGGAAATCCAAATCTCCAATAAGTGCCCTGCGGTTTTTTTGATTTTATATTATATATGGAGCGTGAGATGCAAGCGTTCCGCTAGATTCTATTTATTTTATGTAGACATTATTATAATATCACTGGATTTTTGAATCAAAGTGTTTTGGATTATAGTAAGGTAAAAACCGTCCATGTTTATGTTTGGGCTGGTCTTACTATTATCTTTTCTTTTGAAAGGATTTTTAAGGTTAAACAAATGGTTGGAGTTTACTCACGCCAGTCCCATGACTGACCCAGAGTTTATTTTGTTTATTTTCCCTAAACTCTTGGGTGCCTAAATTTGTACGGGCAGTCAAGTAGTCGGGATTTTGCAGATTCACTTGGAAGAGCTGGAAGTAGGAGGCTTCACCAGTTAGCTATAGAATATCATATTTCCGCTGTGTACTATGTTGTATCTGGAAACATGTGTTTATAACTGTTCCAGGAATAACTTTTTTGCTCTGATGATGGTATGTATATAAAGTTACTGATTTGTATTTCAAAAAGTTATGTTATATAATATATTTTATTCGTTCCGCTGTGAGATCTATTTTCTTTGTTTTCTTCTATTCTAACATTTCTTTCTTTCTATTTCTCATCCTCTAACTTCTTTTAAATAATGATTCGTATTCTATGCAATTTGGGTTGGACGTATGGCGTTATTAGTCAACTTAGATAGTACGGATTTGCGAGTCGTTACAAAAGAGATAAGTAATTGGAATGTTTTCAAATTGCAAATAAAAGATATTTTCTAGATATAGAAAATAAAAGAAGTTGATATTTTGAAATGTTATCCCAATAGTGTAAGAGGCCAGGATGATTGTCGAAATTATCACGTTAACGAATAATAATAAGGAAGTGGAGAAGTGATTTAATTAATGAAATATTAATTAATGGGCCCAGTGATTGTTTGATGCTATGAGTGGATGTTTGTTTTTCTTCGATAGTTAAACAACCGACTATCGAAGTGTTTGCCAATATCGTTGTCAATATGGAGAGACCGGTTGGAATATTATCTGAGAACCACTTCGCATTGGCTGTAGCATTGCAAATCAGATTATATGAAGATAATCGAAGATGGAGTAAAGTGCAAGGACTTTTTCTATAATGGAAATTGTGCCTTCAGTTTCGTTCAATCCCAGAACAAACGTATATGGACGAATGTCTGACCGTGTATTTCCAATGATCGCATAAGTTGGTCTGTATAGATATATATAGTGGCAGAGAATTTATTCTCTTAGAATAGTATCCAGAATATATTTGTGCAAATCAATTAATGATTAACGGATCTGACAATGTGGCATTCAAACTGATTGTGTTATCAATGAATGATAAGTAATCGTAGCCTCAGGCCTCAACATCTGGGAAATGACAAAAATCGGGCAGGCAGCATGGCTATGTTGGTAGCTCCCATTAGGGTGTATTATCACCTGTCTAAAGAAATTCATTTAATTCCTTATTCTGTTCGATGTTGTCCCATTTGGGAGAACAGTTGCTGATCCTAACCGTTGGTGATATACATTCGATACACTCAAGCGAAATGAGTGGTCGGTCATGAGTGGCCAGGTTACAAGCTGTTCTTGTTGAACCTAGTGTATTCTCCTTTAGAGATACACTATCGGAAGGTGGTTCCATACCTTGTCATAGTTGGAAATTCATTACCCAATAAATGCTCGTGGTTTTGATTGTATATTATGTATATGTGGAGCGTAAGATGAAAGCGTTCCACTAGATTTTTATTTATTTGATTTAGACACTATTAATATCAAAAGAGTTTTGATATAAAGATTATCATTTCTTTCAAAAGGATTTTGAAAGTTAAATCAAGTGTTTTGGATTCTCATAAGGGAAAAATCCGTTCCATGTTATACGGCTTGGTCTTATGAGATATAATTTATTTTCTCAAACTGTTTTAAGTTGTTTACTCATTCTAGTCCCATGACTGACCCATAGTTTATTTTGTTTTGTTTTACCAAAACTCTTGGGTGCCCAAATTTGTATTGGGCAATCAAGTAGTTTAAGATTTCACAGATCTATCTAAAGGAGCTTGGACCAGGGTGCTTCAATATTAGATATAGTGTTTTTATTTCCAATGTGTTGTAAGTGTTGTACTCTGATAATTGTATGTTATATAGTCAAAATTTTGTATTTCAAAAGTTATGATATATTATATTTTGTTCCGCTGCGATGTGAGATTCTGTGTTGTTATTTCTGTTCTTCTTCTACCTTTTTCTTCTAAAAAAATGATTCGTATTTCCGTGATATTTGGGTTGGATATGTGATGTATGTAGTCAACTCTTATAGAACGGATTTGCGGTTCGTTACAGTTGGTATCAGAGCTTAGGTTGAGCGAATACCTAAGCTTTGGTGGGGTTGTGCTCATTAGAGATAGGGTCAGTAGTACCCTAGAATGAGTTGAATGTATATATACGAGAGTGTGTATTTGTTAATTAATATAAAAGTTGTTTTATATTGTGTTAGCTAGTCTATTGAGTGGTTTATGAATTCTAGTCGAATCGTGGGATGCCACGAAGTGGATAGGAATTTATAAACACTTCAACAGATAAATTTGGCACAGTATTGTTTTAAGTGGGTAAATGAAATAATTTACTCAAAAATTCTATTTTTGATAGAAAAGCAATAATTTTTTGAAATTATCACAATATATATGGATGTGTTGGATGTTATTATTATAATCAGATGAGATTATAAAACTGAAATGGTTATTTATAACCAAAAATAATTTGTATATGAATGAGATATACAAAAGAGGTGAATTAAAATTAAATTCAAACCAGAATTTCGAATTTAAATCCGGAGAAGTTGGAAAATATTTTTTTGAAGTATATTAAACTAATATATCTTTGTTCTGAAAGGATTTTTGAATAAAAATCATTTTAGATGGATTTTTAAAGTGATAAAGCACTAAACTCATTTTAGTCACTGGAAAATAATCCTGATGATGGTCACGACATCATCAGTGTTCATTTTCGAGTTTCTAAGTGATGGATTGCTACCTTAGAAAAGCTTTTGATGGAAGTTTGTTTGAAAGAAAACAAGCTGGTTTGAAAATTCAAATATTTTGAATTTGAGATGGAAATAAATATATGTATATGTTTATGTGTTTTCAAAGGGATTTGAAATAAAAACCTAGGTATTTGAATTCTGAAATTTAAATTTAACTTAAGCAAGTTAAATGGATCAAGGTAAACGAATTGAATAAAATCAATTCAAATGAATCTGAATACATACGAATGAAAACCAAAAGTTTGGTTGGAACTAAATTGTAGAAATATAAAGTGTTGAGTTTCAAAACAAGTGGGTTTTTGAAAAGTTAATGGGTCTGAAGCATTTTCTTACCTTAGTAATTTCGGGGACGAAATTCTTTTAAGGGAGAAAGAATGTAATGACCCAGATTCTGGTCAATTTATTTGAAATATTTAATATGATTTTAAATATTGAATTTGTAATATAAAAGAATTTTTATATTGAGTATCGATCAATAATCAATATAGGATTTAATTTTGAATATATATAATTATTGTAATACGAGAATATGAAATAATTAAATTCGAAATTTATAATAGGGTCAAAACAATTTAATTAATTTACATAAATTTTGTTTGGATATATATAAATGATAATAATAATTTATTATCCCAGAATTTAATTGTTTTAAATTTAATTTATCAATTTAAATTAATATCATCTCCATATGATCGAACCGGGGTTCGAAACCTGTCCCAGTGTGTTCAGAATAGTATTATAATGCTAGAAACGCAGGTTGTTGCGCTCGAATAGGAGTTCAGAAACACTGGATTATTTAAATCGTATCGGTTCAATTCAAAGTAAAATTTATAAAATAAATAAAATAAATAAATATTTTACTTCCATCCTAAGTAAACAAAACTACACTGCGAATCTAAAAGTAGCGCAAGCCTAGTTTGAAATTACGGTACCTAGAGAAATTACTTTCTTCTCATCTGTTTTACCCATATTATATAACCGTGTATACCCTTTGCTCTCTCTATTTTTCATTTCTTTCAGCAAATTGAAGAAAAACTGCTTCCTTCTCATAAATCAGAAACCGTTTTCCTCTTTTGATTTCAGAAATTCGAAAACTCATTTTTAAATCGAATTGAAATCCCTAGAATTATTAAATCAACTGCGGGGAGTTCGTTTGAAGCTAGTCTTCACGTCAATGGGAGTTTTAGGTAGCTCGATTTAATATGGAGCTCAATTTTTTCTCCAATTACGAACTAAGGTTCATTGAATAGCGTTTAGGTATTTGTGCGATGTCAGTATAGGCGGGTGGTGGTTTTAGGTTAAAATTGGGGAGTGTGATGGCTGATATTGATGAAAACTGAGAATCGCGAGATGATGTTAAGGGGCTCGGCAGTGTGAATTGCATGATGGAGGGTTTTCGATGGTTCATTGATGTTGCGATCTGGAAGTTGGGTGGATACAAAGCTATTAAAGGGTGCGAATGAGTGTTTCTGGAACTCGAGATTTGGGCAGTAGAAACATTAAAATTCGGGATTCATGGCTTAGTAAATCTCGGACTGGAGGAAGCTTCAGGTTGGTTGTGTATTTAATTGGGGGAAGTCAGTTTTTTCTTCTTCTCTATAATCTGGAAGTTACATTTTCTTGTTGATCAAGTGAGATGTTGGTAAGGCTTCAATGAGGAGTTGTGAGAGGGTAAGTTTGGTTCTGGAAAGTGTTTGCTGTCATGGGATGCTGGATGGTTATGTAATGGAGACGGGTTGATAAGGCATAAGAGTGTCATAGTTTAGTGAAGCAGCAGTTCTGGGATAAGGGTATAGAGGAATTTAGTTGTCTGGTGAATGGAATGGTGGAAATTGAAGTGTAGGTTTTAGTGAGATAGGTCGTGATGGAATTGCAGTAGTGATGGCTTCACGGTCATTCGTGTAGAGGGGAGATTGAACGAGAAGGGAAGGAGATTGGATATTACAGTGTATTAAGGTAATTATTTATAGTTTAGTAATTAATTTTTATTTACATTTAAGTAGTTCGATAGAGTAAATATAATTTGTTAAATTTATACAAGATCTCTTCGAATGGAATCGGTTGTTAAATCCGTAGCTGCAGGATATCTAATCAGGAATTAAAATGGAATCAGAACAGATCGCAATTAAATATCACCATGAGTAAATCTCACTCCGTTTTTATTTAGAATTATTTTTATGTGTTAAAAATATTTGTCTGTTGGTTGTTTTGTTGCATAAAAATATTATTGTGCCTATAAAATATATATTAGTTATTTAGGATTGGTTTGTGGTTATTATATATATATATATATATATATATATATATCGATGATTGGATTCCCGTAGTACCATTAGCGGATGCCCGCAGTACCATTAGAGGATGACCCTATACACCCCACGCTATGTGTAATAAACCGGAAATCCGAGCCAATTTAAAATTTTTATTTTGGCAATTTTAGTGAATTTTGAATATTTAAAATGGATTATTTTAAATAATAACGATGAGAAATTTATTTTTAATAGAATTAGAACGTATATATTTATATACATCGTCGTTAGAATATAAATATTTATTTTAAATTATAAAAGGAATTGAAAATGATGCGGTAGTTCGATAATTCGATTTCAAAGTTCAAATGGATGTACAGGATTCAAAATAAACCGGATTTTGGTGAAACCAAAAACATTTGAATCTAATTATGAATATCTTTCCAACGAATCCGAAAAATTGAAATTTCATAGCGGGAATCAAAAGATATGTCCAGTTGAAAATTCAGAATAGTCGTTATGGAATTAAGACCCTTAAAAATGGAAATTTTGCAAACGACCTCGGTTTTCGATGAAACCACTTTTGTTGGATCCGTGATGTCAAATTATTGCTAGATTCCAAAATTCGTAATTTTTCGAATCAATATGTGGGCGTGGCAACGGAAAACGCATTTGACCGGTTTCAGTTGATTTTAATCGATTGGAAAATGGCCATTTTTCAAACGGTCTCAGAATTCGATGAGATTAGTTTTGTTAGGACCATATCGTCAATACGAAGCTAGAAAATATTTTTCTGGAATTTTTCGAGTTAGTATGTGACCCCGGTAAATTGAAATGCACGTCCAAATTCAATATTTAGAGTTATATGTTGATTTTGACGAAAACTAATCGAAACAGCTGAATCAGCCTACAATACGTAGCCCATTGTGTTCGGAATGGGGGTAATTAGCTATGGACGACAGGCAGTGGGTTCGATTTCGAGTTCGACAATAAAGGTTACTTTTTAGAAATTAAAAATAATAAAATATATATATACATATATATATATATATATGTATAATTATATATTTTCCTTAGCCCCCCCGATTCATTTCAGAAGACAAATAAAAAAAAGTGAGCGACGAACGGGGAGGAGCCGCGCCCCCCCTTCAGCGCGTCGCTGCCTCCTCTGGCGCGCCGCCAGGGAAAGCCCCATCCTCCTCCTCAACGGACACCCCCCTTTTCCTATCTGACGATGGACGACTCCCAAACCCCCCAAATCGATGCAACCGCCCACCCCCTCAGCCACCTGGACGCGCGCCTCTGACCGAAACCACCACGCCCAGTCGCAACACCTCCACCTCGAGCCACCCCATCTCCGACGCAGCAGACCACCCCCTCTTTTTTCCAATGTAAGTTTTTTCACCCTTTTCTTCGATTTTAAAATCCTTAGAAAAACTGATTTTTGATGAATAGGAAGCTTTGGTTTTTATTTAAATAAAGGTCTGATTTTTATTATATGAACGTGAGAATAAAGATTTGATTTTTTGTTATATGAACATTGTATAAAGATTAGATTTTTATTATAGAAAAGGTGGGGTTTTTATTCGTATAAAGTAAAAGTATTAAAAATTTGATTTTTATATCATAGGAAGAATAAAAATATAATTTTTATAAAGTAGAAGTATTAAAAATATGATTTTTATATAATAGAGAATATAAAAATATAATCTTTATATATGTAGTGTAATAAAAATTTGATTTTTATTATATATATGTTGAAATAAAAATGTAATTTTTATAGAGATGATATAAAAATTCGATCTTTATATTAGAAGTAGATGTATAAAAATATAATTTTTATATAGAGAATAGCGTGATAAAAATATAATCTTTATTATATGGGCACCGGTGTAAAAATAGAATTTTTATCTATATAGTAGCGGTGTAAAAATAGAATTTTTATCTATATAGTAGCGGTGTAAAAATAGAACTTTTATCTTTATAGTAGCGGTGTAAAAATAGAATTTTTATCTATATAGTAGCGGTGTAAAAATAATTTTTTTATCCATATAGCGTAGTTATAAAAATATGATTTTTATATAATAGAGAATATGAAAATGTGTTTTTTTATATACATAGCAACAATATAAAAATGTGATTTTTATATATGTAGTGGCTACGAACGACAAAATTGACAAAAGGCGAGCGCGACGAAGACTTTTACATATGAAGAGTCGTGGCGTTTTGTATAGCTTGGGTGAGAACTCCTCACCTTTGATTCAATTTCTAGTTAAAAATATATACTTGGATGCAGATGATGTTTAGTAGCACCCGACAACCGTCGTCCACAGACCATGGACGGCTTGTTTGCTTGTTTGTTTGATTTTGATGTGTAGTTGATTGTGTGATGTAATGTGAAATGAAATAAAATATTTATATAGTTAAAAATATTTTATAGTTGAAAATAGAATTTTTAACATGTATATGAAATGAAATAAATAAATATAAACAAATCAGACGATTTGTTTATATACACACATTTGACTGATATGGATTGGGATGATAAATTTTACACATCGCCCAACTGCACAAGTGTGTTTGATTGATTGAAACCCCACACGGGTATTGGGATGATATATGACATACACTAATCCCAATAATTAGTAGTATGTCGATCGATTGATTGACAGACTGTTATAAGCGTTAAATATTTATATTTAATACTTATGCAGTTGTGTGGTGCACTCTGGATGATGGTTGATTATTTATCGTTGTTATTTTATTAATCAACATTATATGGTAATTGATTGGGCCTCATTCCTGTTTTGAATAGAATATTTGAATATAAATATTTAAAAAATAAATATTTGAAATAGAAATATTTGAAAAAGAAATATTTGAAATAGAAATAGAAATAGAAATATGTGAAGCCGCGTTGATTAGATTGATGCCATTTTGACGTGAACGATATTTATATCGATTCTATTCATTTTTCAATGAATATTGAACATGATTTTCAAAATTCGAATGAGATTGAATAGATTTGAAATTCGAATTAAATTGAATAGATTTGAAATTCGAATTAAATTGAATAGATCTGAAATTCGAATTAAATTGAAAAGAATTGAAATTCGAGTTAAACTGAAAAGAATTGAAATTCGAATTAAACTGAATAGGATTGAAATTCGAATTAAACTGAATAGAATTGAAATTCGAATTAGATTGAAATAGAATTGAAATCGTTTTGAATTGAATTTAAAAGGTATTGAAATTGAACTGAAATTGATTTGAATTGAAACCGATTTGAATTGAAATTGATTTGAATTGAAATCGATTTGAAATGAAATTAAAACGAATTTATATTGAAAAATTCAATTTTCATTTGAATTTCAAAATGAAGTTGAAATCGTTTTGAAAACGAATTTTAAACGATTTATAAAATACGTTTTGAAAGGAAATCAATGAAATATATTATATATATATATATATATATATTATATAATGGCCTGAATAGAACGCGCCGCGGTGCGGCAGTTCGTGAATTTCGACCATTGACTTCGAATGGACATTGCGGGAGATCCGACCGTCGGTTTCTCTAAAACCGAAACCGTTCGGTTCGTATCGAAAAGATCTTTCTAACGAATATAAGAAATTTGAAATCTAACTGTTGGATTTGGAATTATGTCCATATCAAATTTGGAAATGGTCGCTGTAAGTGCAGTTCGATGGCCGTTGATGGAAATCGGCTGTACGAGCCTTGATAAAGTCATTAAAAATAGTAATAATTTGTGTAAAATCATAAGAAATGAATTGTGAAGAATTGAGATAAAAACTCCATATTTGAAAAGATAAAAATAGATTTTTTTCGAAATGAACTAGTTTTGAACTAGAGTAATAATTTGTTTATTTAAAAAAAAATTGGATTTGAAATGGTTTAAAAAATAATCAGAATTTCCAATACGTGAATTGGAATGGATTCGAATCGAAATTGTCTTTGAAATATTTCGATGTTGGGTTTCGTGATTATACAGATATTGTTATGGAAATTTGAAAGATATATTTATATCGTTACTTCCAATACGATATTTGTTGGTCGTAGAATTTGATATTGAATATAAGCCGATATATTTTCTATTCAGAGCCTTGTATTTAATATCAAATGTGATTTGGGTTTGTCGTGAATGGTGTCTTCATTAACACTGTTCTTAAACCCAGATGAGAAAAAGAGTAAATCTTTTTATTTAGATTTAATGAAGTGTACCAATTAAATGGTATTTAATTGGAATTGAATTTGAATTGATTTTTGGGTTTATTGGGAACGGTGTTTTAAATAACACTCGTTCTTTAAATCGATAATTAATGGAATGTGATTTTGGGTTGTCGCGAATGGTATCTTCAATAATACTGTTCTTAGACCCAAAGGGAGTTAAGAAAATTATGAACTAACTGGGAATCAGTTAAGTTGAATGGTTTCTTGGATATTGATATGATGTTGGTTTCGGCCTTCGGGGTTAATATTTAGGGAACTGTTCTCTCACTAATTTACGGTTAGGGACTGATAGAATAGAATGTGATTTTGGTTTTATCGTGAACCGTGTTTTAAATGACATTGGTTCTTTAACCCAGTTAAAGATTAAAACCAAGTGGAGTTTTAATGAATCATTAATTAGATTGAAAAGATCGAGAATGGAGTATCACCAGTTTTGCTCCAGGCAATAGTTAAATCTTTAATTAGATTTAAACGTGAAATGGTAATTGAATTTACCGATAACACCGTGGTGTTAGATATGAAGTATGACCAGTTTTACTTTATGGGATGAATAGGTTGGGATTAGGAAATTAGAACAAATGATTACTTCGGTAAAGTTCGTTAATCCCGACTAGTTGAATCGATATTCAAAAGAAGATCAAAGAATAAATTTGAGGAATATATCCTTAATAAAATTAATGTGAACCTATCCCTAAGAATGTGAAATTTAGCAACTAACTGGAGATTAGTTAAAATGGATGGTTTCCTGGGTATTGATTTGATGTTGGTTTCGGCCTTCGGGGTTAATATTTGGGGAATTGTTCCCTTACTAATTTACGGTTAGTGACTGATGAATTGGAATGAGGCGTATGTTGTGTTTGTGTAACACTTGTTTATTATATACGCGAGTTATTCAGAAAGACCAGGTTTATCCCATTCTGAATAACTGATTTGACGTGTTGTCGAGGATGAAGACGGTGGTCGAAGACCGGAGGTCTTCACGTCGTTTGGATAATTACTGATGATCTTGATTGGGCTGTACACCCAAGAGGAAGGAATCAGTTAGTGGTCGTCCAGGAGTACTTGGAAATCGATGGATATGCGGGGTACTAGGTGGCTCCAGTTTCATTCGGACCCAGAATGGACTTGTAGATGGACTGTGTGTCTGACATTGGATTTCATTCTGTGTGACTGATATTAGTTGCATAGAGTGGTCTGCCTGTGTGGCATGCTAAGATGCAAATGATCAAGGCTTCTGTTGAAAAGCAAAGTCTTGTGGTTGATGATCAAAGCACGGGCTGTGTGGCATAGCTTTGTGTAGCGTTGATTCGCGAGCCTCACACCCCGGTTGCGAACCAGAAACGGGAGAGGACTTCGGGGAGGACATGCGTTTCTTTCTAACTAGAAGTGGCGTCAGTGGTTTTACACGCCCTGACAAGTTTGACTTATGTTGTTGTTGCTGTTGCGAGGTGCCTCGGATTTATCGGTGACTATGTGAAGCCGATGGAGTCATTCGTTGGCTCATTTGCGCCCCATAGGGTGGTGAAGCGTAGTGTTCAGGCATTTTAACCCACATCGGTGGACCAGCCCTGACGATCCAAGGTGCAGTTGTGGCTGTTCCTGAGACATGGTATGCTTGATTGTCTTGAATCTATAGAGGACGATCCCTGGCCTCGGTTCATTGATGGAAATCCAATTTCCAAATACATGACTTTGCGGTTTTGATTGTAGATCCGAGTATGGCGACATAGTGGAATGGGGCACTTATGCCGTCTATGATTGGTACTTATGATTTGAAGTTGTTTTATACACTATACACTTATAGTAATAAAAAAAGATGAAATTTAGCGTATCGACCATTCTTTGGCTATTATAAGGTAAAACCCTATCCTCTGGCTTGGGTTGCATTGTGTGATGGGACCTGGGTCTTATAATAGCTTCATTGTTCTTTATTTAGCATTGCGCTGTTGTTTTATGCACTGGTATTCTTGGGAGGAAACCCGTTCCGTGTTATACGGCGTGGTCCCTTGATTTACCTAACTTTAAAAATAAAGATTAATAACTATTTTAGTTCTCACACCAGTCCCATGACTGACCTGGAGTTTATTGTTTTAACCTAAACTCTGGGTGCCTATATTTTGACATGGGAAGGCAGTAGTTTTGGTTTTGCAGATTTATATTCACATGATCCTGATTTACAGCTAGAACGATACTCGGAAAGCTCTGTATTCGTGTATTACTTCTATTTGTGTTTTGTATTATTTTCCGCTGCGATGTACTTAAATGTAATTTAAATCTCTGATATTTCTGTGTAATATTTATTCATACTCTATATAGTCTTGTAATATGATGGAATTGTTGTAATAAACAATGAAATGTTCTTCTGTCTGCGTTCTAATGTGGCTTGTCCTCAACTTAATCCGGGCTTTCCTTACCGGGGAAGTTTGGGTCGTTTCATTTTGGTATCAGAGCTTTGGTTTACAAAGCTCAGAGAACAAGACACATTAGAACCCTATGAAAGAATTCATCAGAAATTGGATTAGTAATATCGAACGAGAATGACTCGTTAGAGATGGGATCAGTAGTATCCTAGAACGGGTGTGAAGAGTATATTTTTAAAATCGAAAACCCAAATTAAATTCAATTATTCGTATTTCAACATATATTTGTATTGATTTGGACAATCAAATATATAGAGATTTTAGTATATGTCTGATCCACGTGTATTGAAGCCTCAAATATATTCGATAGATATAGAATCACACTCTAGTCGCCCGGGTCTGATTCTGATGATGGCGCGCAGTCATTAGTGTTTATATTCGAGTGACGAAAGTGAGGTTTCTATATATTTCCAATTGACTGTTGTGAGAACCAAAACTAGATAGGGCTTACTGTTGTGACTTGGCATCAAAAAAGTGATTTTTTGACTATATATCCAAATCATGAATTTGAAATGATAATCAACTAATTGATTGATGGTTGTGTTGTTTGGTATTGTTTGATTAAATAAATGTTGAGCCTTTGGTCAAATTGAACCAAATATTAAATTGTATTGAAAATTTGTCGCATTTGCATACGTGTACATCTGTTTACATTGAACAGGTTATAGCAAGGAGGCTAGAGCAGAAGAATAAAATTGTTTGCCCGACAAATGGGTACATGTTTAGTGTATTTACTTGAGTTTTGGGTGATTCTATGAGCTGATTGGCTAGCCGCTTGGCTTTTTCTTTTTCTTTTGGATTGAAAAGGGCCATCGGAGGCTATATGAAATATCCCGAAGTCCCCGGTGCAGGGGAGGTTATGGCGAATTTTTTCGAAAATTTAGGGTGTTAGACAAATTTTTGAAAAATTTGAAAAGTTCTTAGAAACTGAAAAGTTGAAGAACTTAAGCCGTAACGAAAATAATGGAAGTTGAGTTGATTTGTAAAACAACTTTCGGCTTTGTTCCTTTTCGAGGATGAAAAGTTTTAAGTGGGGGAGATTGTAACAACCCGGAAATCCGAGCCAATTTAAAAATTTTATTTTGGCAATTTTAGTGAATTTTGAATATTTAAAATGGATTATTTTAAATAATAACGACGAGAAATTTAGTTTGAATAAAATTAGAACGTATATATTTATATACGTCGTCGTTAGAATATAAATATTTATTTTAAATTATTAACGGAATTGAAAATGGCGCGGTAGTTCGATAATTTGATTTCAAAGTTCAAATGAATGTACAGGATTCAAAATAAATCGGATTTTAGTGAAACCAAAAACATTTGAATCTAATTATGAATATCTTTCCAACGAATCCAAAAAATTGAAATTTCATAGCGGGAATCAAAAGATATGTCCAGTTGAAAATTCAGAATAGTCGCTATGGAATTCCGGCCCTTAAAAATGGAAATTTTGCAAATGACCTCGGTTTTCAACGAAACCACTTTTGTTGGATCCGTGATGTCAAGTTATTGCTAGATTCCAGAATTCATAATTTTTTCGAATCAATATGTGGGCGTGGCAAAGGAAAACAAGTTTGACCAGTTTCAGTTGATTTTAATCAACTGGAAAATGGCCATTTTTCAAACGGTCTCAGAATTCGACGATATTAGTTTTGTTAGGACCATATCGTCAGTACGAAGCTAGAAAATATTTTTTCTGGAATTTTTTGAGTTAGTATGTGACCCCGTTAAATTGAAATGCACATTCAAATTCAATATATAGAGTTATATGTTGATTTTGATGAAAACTAATCGAAACAGCCAAATCGGCCTACGATACACAGCCCATTGTGTTCGGAATGGGGGTAAATAGCTATGGACGACAGGCGGTGGGTTCGATTTTGAGTTCGAAAATAAAGGTTACTTTTTGGAAATTAAAAATAATATATATATAATTATATATTTTCCTTAGCCCCACCCCGATTCATTTAGAAGACAAATAAAAAGAAAAAAGAAAGAGAGCGACGAACAGGGAAGAGCCACGCCCCCCTTCAGCGCGCCGCCGCCTCCTCTGGCGCGCCGCCAGGGTAAACCCCCTCCTCCTCCTCAACGGACACACCCCTTTTCCTCTCTGGCGATGGACGACTCCAAAACCCCCAAATCGATGCAACCGCCCACCCCCTCAGCCACCTGGTCATGCCCCTCTGACCGCAACCACCACGCCCAGTCGCAGCACCTCCACCTCGAGCCACCCCATCTCCGACGCAGCAGACCACCCCCTCTTTTTTCCAATGTAAGTTTTTCCCCCTTTTCTTCGATTTTAAAATCCTTAGAAAAACTGATTTTTGTTTAATAGGAAGCTTTGGTTTTATTTAAATAAAGGATTGATTTTTATTATATGAACGTGAGAATAAAGGTTTGATTTTTTGTTGTCTGAACATTGTATAAAGATTAGATTTTTATTATAGAAAAGGTGGGGTTTTTAATCGTATAAAGTAAAAGTAATTAAAATATGATTTTTATATCATAGGAAGAATAAAAATATAATTTTTATAAAGTAGAAGTATTAAAAATATGATTTTTATATAATAGAGAATATAAAAATATAATCTTTATATACGTAGTGTAATAAAAATTTGATTTTTATTATATATATGTTGAAATAAAAATGTAATTTTTATAGCGATGATATAAAAATTTGATCTTTATATTAGAAGTAGATGTATAAAAATATATTTTTATATAGAGAATAGCGTGAAAAAAATATAATCTTTATTATATGGGCAGCGGTGTAAAAATAGATTTTTTATCAATATAGTAGCGGTGTAAAAATAGAATTTTTATCTATATAGTAGCGGTGTAAAAATAGAATTTTTATCTATATAGTAATGGTGTAAAAATAGAATTTTTATCTATATAGTAGCGGTGTAAAAATAGAATTTTTATCTATATAGTAGCGGTGCAAAAATAGAAATTTTATCCATATAGCGTAGTTATAAAAATATGATTTTTATATAATAGAGAATGTAAAAATGTGTTTTTTTATATACATAGCAATAATATAAAAATGTGATTTTTATATATGTAGTGGCTACGGACGACAAAATTGACAAAAGGCGGGCACGACGAAGACTTCTACATATGAAGAGTTGTGGCGTTTGGTATAGCTTAGGTGAGAACTCTTCACCCTTAATTTAAATTTCTAGTTAAAAATATATACTAGGATGCAGACGGTGTTTAGTAGCACCCGACACCCGTCGTTCACATATCATAGACGGCTTGTATGCTTGTTTGTTTGATTTTGATGTGTAGATGATTTTGTGATGTGAAATGAAATAAAATATTTTTATAGTTAAAAATATTTTATAGTTGAAAATAGAATTTTTAACGTGTACATGAAATGAAATAAATAAATATAAACAAATCGGACGATTTGTTTATATACACACATTTGACTGATATGGATTGGATGATAAATTTTACACATCGCCCAACTGCACAAATAAAATCTGTGTTTGATTATTTGAAACCCCACACGGGTATTGGAATGATATATGACATACACTAATCCCAATAATTAGTAGTATGTCGATCGATTGATTGACAGGCTGTTATAAGCATTAAATATTTATATTTAATGCTTATGCAGTTGTGTGGTGCACTCTGGATGATGGTTGATTATTTATCGTTGTTATTTTATTACTCAACATTATATGGTAATTGATTGGGCCTCATTCCAGTTTTGAATGGAATATTTGAATAGAAATATTTGAAAATGAAATATTTGAAATTGAAATATTTGAAAAAGAAATATTTGAAATAGAAATATGTGAAGCTGTGTTGATTAGATTGACGCCATTTTGACGTGAACGATATTTATATCGATTTTATTCAATTTTCAATGAATATTGAATGTGATTTTCAAAATTCGAATTAGATTGAATACATTTGAAATTCGAATTAAATTTAATAGATTTGAAATTTGAATTAAATTGAAAAGAATTGAAATTCGAATTAAACTGAAAAGAATTGAAATTCGAATTAAACTGAATAGAATTGAAATTCGAATTAAACTGAATAGAATTGAAATTCGAATTAGATTGAAATAGAATTGAAATCGTTTTGAAATGAATTTAAAAGGTATTCAAATTGAACTGAAATTGATTTGAATTGAAACCGATTTGAATTGAAATTGATTTGAATTCAAATCGATTTAAAATGGAATTAAAACGAATTTATATTGAAAAATTCAATTTTGATTTGAATTGGAAATTGAAGTAGAAATCGTTTTGAAAACGAATTTTAAACGATTTATAAAATACGTTTTGAAAGGAAATCGACGAAATATATAATATATATATATATACATATGTATGTATGTATATTATATATAATGGCATGAATAGAACGCGCCGCGCTGCAGCAGTTCGTGAATTTCGACCATTGACTTCGAATGGACATTGTGGGAGATCCGACCGTCGGATTCTCCTAAAACCAAAACCATTGGGTTCGTATCGAAAAGAGCTTTCTAATGAATATTAGAAATTTGAAATCTAACGGTTGGATTTGGAATTATGTCCAAATCAAATTTGGAAAAGGTCGTTGTAAGTGCAGTTCGATGGCCGTTCATGGAAATCAGCTGTACGCGCCTTGATAAAGTTATTAAAAATAGTAATAATTTGTGTAAAATCATAAGAAATGATTTGTGAAGAATTGGGATGAAAAACTCTATGTTTGAAAAGATAAAAATAGATTTTTATCGAAATGAACTAGTTTTGAACTAGAGTAATAATTTATTTATTTATTTAAAAATAAATAAATAAATTGGATTTGAAATGGTTTTAAAAGTAATCAGAATTTCCAATACGTGAATTGGAATGAATTCGAATTGAAATTGTCTTCGGAATATTTCAATGTTGGGTTTCGTGATTATATAGATATTGTTATGGAAATTTGAAAGATATATTTATATCTTTATTTCCAATACGATATTTATTGGTCATAGAATTTGATATTGAATATAAGCCGATACATTTTCTATTCAGAGCCTTGTATTTAATATCAAATGTGATTTGGGTTTGTCGTGAATGGTGTCTTCATTAACACTGTTCTTAAACCCAGTTGAGAAAAAGATTAAATCTTTTTATTTAGATTTAATGAAGTGTACCAATTAAATGGTATTTAATTGGAATTGAATTTGAATCGATTTTTGGGTTTATTGTGAACGGTGCTTTAAATAACACTCATTCTTTAAACCAATAATTAATGGAATGTGATTTTGGGTTGTCGTCAATGGTATCTTCAATAATACTGTTCTTAGACCCAAAGGGAGTTAAGAAAATTAGGAATTAACTGGGAATCAGTTAAGTTGAATGGTTTCTTGGATATTGATCTGATGTTGGTTTCAGCCTTCGGGATTAATATTTAGGGAGCTGTTCTCTCACTAATTTACGGTTAGGGACTGATAGAATTGAATGTGATTTTGGGTTTATCGTGATCCGTGTTTTAAATGACATTGGTTCTTTAACCCAGTTAAAGATTAAAACCTAGTGGAGTTTTAATGAATCTTTAATTAGATTGAAAGGATCGAGAATGGAGTATCACTAGTTTTGCTCCAGGCGATAGTTAAATCTTTAATTAGATTTAAACGTGAAATGGTAATTGAATTTACCGATAACACCGTGGTGTTAGATATGAAGTATGACCAGTTTTACTTCATGGGATGAATAGGTTGGGATTCGGAAATTAAAAAAAATGATTACTTCGGTAAAGTTCGTTAATCCCAACTAGTTGAATCGATATTCAAAAGAAGATTAAAGAATGAATTTGAGGAATTTATCCTTGATAAAATTAATGGGAACCTATCTCTAAGAATGTGAAATTTAGCAACTAACTGGAGATTAGTTAAAATGAATGGTTTCCTGGGTATTGATCTGATGTTGGCTTCGGCCTTCGGGGTTAATATTTGGGGAATTGTTCCCTTACTAATTTTCGGTTAGTGACTGATGAATTGGAATGAGGCGTATGTTGTGTTTGTGTAACACTTGTTTATTATATACGCGAGTTATTCAGAAAGACCGGGTTTATCCCATTCTGAATAACTGATTCGACGTGATGTCGAGGATGAAGATGGTGGTCGAAGACCGGAGGTCTTCACGTCGTTTGGATAATTACTGATGATCTTGATTGGGATGTACACCCAAAAGGAGGGAACCAGTTAGTGGTCGTCCATACGTACTTGGAAATTGATGGATATGCAGGGTACTAGGTGCCTCCAGTTTCGTTCGGACCCAGAACGGACTTGTAGATGGACTGTGTGTCTAACATTGGATTTCATTCTGTGTGACTGATATCGGTTGCATAGAGTGGTCTTCCTGTGTGGCATGCTAAGATGCAATTGATCAAGGCTTCTGTTGAAAAGAAAAGTCTTGTGGTTGATGATCAAAGCTCGGCCTGTGTGGCATAGCTTTGTGTAGCGTTGATTCGCGAGCCTCACACCCCGGTTGTGAACCAGAAACGGGAGAGGACTTCAAGGAGGAAATGCATTTCTTTCTAGTTAGAAGTGGCGTCAGTGGTTTTACACGCCCTGACGAGTTTGACTTATGTGGTTGTTGCTGTTGCGAGGCGCCTCGGATTTATCGGTGACTATGTGAAGCCGATGGAGTCATTCGTTGGCTCATCTATGCCCCATAGGGTGGGGAAACGTAGTGTTTAGGCATTTTAATCCACATCGGTGGACCGGCCCTGACAATCCAAGGTGCAGTTGCGGCTGTTCCTGAGACATGGTAGGCTAGATTGTCTCGAATCGGTAGAGGACGATCCCTGGCCTTGGTTCATAGATGGAAATCCAATTTCCAAATACGTGACTTTGCGGTGTTGATTGTTGAGCCTAGCATAGCGACATAGTGGTATGGGGCACTTATGCCGTCTATGATTGATACTTATGATTTGAAGTTGTTTTATACATTATACACTTATAGTAATAATAAAAGATGAAATTTAGCGTATCAGGCATTCTTTGGCTATTATAAGGTAAAACACATTGAGTGATGGGACCTGGGTCTTATAATAGCTTCATTGTTCTTTATTTTGCATTGCGCTGTTGTTTTATGCACTGGTATTCTTAGGAGGAAACCCGTTCCGTGTTATACGGCGTGGTCCCTTGATTTACCTAACTTTAAAAATAAAGATTAATAACTGTTTTAGTTCTCACACCAGTCCCATGACTGACCTGGAGTTTATTGTTTTAACCTAAACTCTGGGTGCCCTTATTTTGACATAGGCAGCCAGTAGTTTTGGTTTTGCAGATTAATATTCACAGGATTCTGATTTACAGCTGGAACGATACTCGGAAAGCTCTGTATCCGTGTATTACTTCTAGTTGTGTTTTGTATTATTTTCCGCTGCGATGTCCTTAAATGTAATTTAAATCTCTGATATTTCTATGTAATATTTATTCATACTCTGTATATTATTGTAATCTGATAGAATTGTTGTAATAAACAATGAAATGTTCTTCTGTTTGCGTTCTGATGTGGCTTGTCCTCAACTCAAACCGGGCTTTCCTTACCGGGGAAGTTCGGGTCGTTTCACTATGATAGTTGATGACCTTCTATACCGCGATATCCTGCCTCAAAGCAGGATGGGTATTATTTATGCTGGCTAACGTCTGTGGATGCAGGAAAACAGGTTGGAGGTATCCAACTGGATTCCTCAAAAATATTATTATTTGTTTGTTTTTAAATATTATCGTATATGATGTTAAGAAAACCTATGGTTGATAATTATGTGTTTTTGATTGATTGAATATCACTGGGACTGAATGCTGAATTTTAAAAATATCATGAAAAAGGATACTGAGTTTTAAAAGGGGAAATCTATTTTAAAAATGGAGTTTAAATTTCGAATGAGAAATTATATATATATATATATATATATGTTGACTTGGTTAGAATAATAAAATAAGTGCTGAATTTATAAATGGTACTTATAAATTGAATGGAATAATTTTCATTGGATAAAGCGGGGATTAAAATGAATGTATGAACGGTGTTTATAAATGAAGTGAAATGAATTATTAGTGGATAATTAGGGAAATGTAAATACAAGTATGATTTTAAAATAAAATAGAAATTTACCTTTCCAAAGAAGAAATTTAATTACAAATAGATTTGAAATCGGGACTTTTTTAAATATATATAAACAAGTAATATAAACGATGTTCAAAAATAAAGAAAAAAATTATCATTGGATAATTTAAATATTTAAATTCAAATATGAATTAAAATGAAAATTGGGAACCATGATAAAAAAGGAAATGAGGAAATCTATTTTGATGTTCATAATATAAATTAAAGTAAATCCAAACGGATTTATGGTTTGAATTCGACTATGTCGAATTTATAAGAATTAATTATATTCAGAAAGGATATTTATATTGTGTGAAATAAAAACTGAAATAAAATATGAAAATAGATTATATATTATATATAAGTTATAATAAATAAAATATTCCAAATAAGATTTTGGTTTTAAATAGATTTTTAAATGGAGCTTATTTTTAATATATAAAACAAGGAAGTTGGATTTATAAATGATATTAATAAATCTAGTGAAATAAATTATCATTGGATAGTTTTAAATCCAAATAGAAATTTGATAATAGAATTTGGAATCGTTTCAAAATGGGAACGACAAAAGATATTTCAGAATGTGGATTATAAAAAGAATTGAAATAAATCCAAAGGATTTATAATTTATCTTCAAAGGAATTGGAATATTAGAGTTGTAAATAAAATTTACAACTTAGTTATGGAAATCGATGATTTAGAAAAAAAATTGAAATGTTAAGTTAAATTTGGAAAGCCGAACTTATATATATTGAAATAAATTAGAATGGAAGTGAAATTTATTTATTAACAAAGTTTAGAATGTTTATATTTAAATATAATTAAAACGAACTCGCCGTAGTGCGGCAGTTCGTAGATTGGCGTTTCGAACTTCAATTGAGTATACAGAACTGAATTTAAGTCGGAATTCTTTGAAACAAGAACCGTCAGGACCGATTTGATAATAGTTTTCAAATGGAAGAGGAAAATATGGATTTCTTCGTATAGATTTTGAGTTATGTCAAAATCAAATTTTCAGAAAAACAACGCCATAACCATTATTTAAATAAATAAAAGGATTTGTAGTAAATAAAATCCGAATTTCCATTAGAAAAATCTAGACTTGAGATGTAAAAAAGTATGAACTCAAGTGGAGTAAGTGAACTGATTTTTGAAACAAAAAATCTGATTTTTAATTGTTGAATAGAATTAACTAATATAAAGAACAATTAGTTAATGGGATTCGAATCAAAATTGGGTTTTGGTTAAGTAAAGTGAACTGGTGAATTTATATTCAAAATCGAGTATGAAATTGGTATTGAAAATGGCATTGGATCAGTTTATAAGCAAATTATATATATATATATATATATATATATATATATGGACATGATATGTTAAGCTGAAAGGAGAAAGAGGCAAAAGAGCTAACTAAAGTATAGATTAACAAATTGAGTTAAACTGACCAGGTTGAGTTGGAGTAAATTAGAAATGGACGCATATGTGTTAAATAGGTATGGAATGAAGAGAATGAAGTTTATAAATTTAGTGCTCAATAAAAAGGTACATGTTTAAATTCCATATGAGATTTGTAACGACCCAACTTTCGAACACATCGGAAGTCGTGCCATTAATAAGAATAAGAATAGATAGAAGATAAAATCACAGAAAACATCAGAATCTCACAGCGGATTTTTTTACAAAAGATAATACTTCATAATATTACACCGCGGTACATATTACATCAGAGCATCATATATCTAGTGATACCAGCCATTCATAGTACATCTTTAATTATACATATCATCGATGACCCAACTTGTAGACTTAATTATACCGTAGATAAGATAAGTAGACCAGCACAAAGAAAGTCTCCATCCAACTTCTCAAGTTTTATCAAATCCTGATTCACTTGTCTGTTCATAACAAGTGTTATGAATACCCAAGAGTTTAAGGGAAACACAGAAAAATAAACTCTGGGTTAGTCAGGGGACTGGTATGAGTAAATAGTTTAAAACATACAAAAATATCTCATAAGACCACGTCATGAATACGGAACGGGTTTTGACCTTACGAGATCAAAACACTTTGTATACTTGAAATCAGATATTATCATAGTGTCTAGGTGTTTCACAAATAATCTAGAATTTAGAAGAATGCTTGCATCTTACATTCTCTTATATAGTATACAAATAAAAAACACTTGGCGCTTATGGAAATTGGGTTTCCAACTATGACAAGGTATGGGACCACCTTCCAATGATGTATCTCTAGAGACGAATACACCTGGGTTCAACAAGAACGTCTTGCAACCCAGCCCACACATGATCGACCACTCATTTCTCTTAAGTGTATCGAATGTATATCACCAACGGTTGGGCTCAAACCACCGTTTCCCAAAAAGGGACAGCATTGAAATAGATTAAAGAAGTAAAAGGAATTTCTCTAGATAAGTGATTATACACCTTAATGGGAGCGACCCACATAGCCATGCTGCCTGCCCGATTTTTGTCATTTCCTGGGTGTGAGGCTTGAGGCTAGACATACCTTTTCATCATCACTGTTTGATTTCTTTGAATGCCACATCGTCAAAACTTGCCAACCACTAATTAACTTCCCCAAAAATATATTATAGGTATACAGCGAGAGAAACGAATTCCTCTGCCACCGTATAAATACCTTTGAAGAGATCAACGTACGTGATCAGTTAGAATTACTTTGTAAGACATTCGTCCATACAAGTTGTCCTGGGATTGGACAAACCGAAGTCACTATTCAAGAATAGCCCTTGTATATCGCTGTCTTCAATTTAAAAATCTCTGACGCGCGACGTATAATCAAATCAAAGTGAAATATTTATTTCGGTCTCTTTGAAATGATTTATGAATATTTTCTTTTTAATTTATTGATCTAACATGATTATAATCAAATTTACATATATAATTACAGTCAAATTAAACAGTATATAATCATCTTTCTTATATTTGGGTATTTTGACCATCTCTTAAAAATGAACAATTTCAGTGTGCGCGTCGCACACAGTTTCTCTTTCCATTTTGTTCGTCAACTTTAAAAATGAATACTTTCATTATTCTTTGGAAAATTTTTACTCCTAATTATCCCTTAATCTAATTGTTCATAAATGAATAAAATTCATGATTTATAATTTATTTTACATCTTTTACGCTTTGTATTGTTTTTGTCAAATTTTCATTTTTGATCCCTTATACCTGAACTACTTTACATACCAATAGAGATAAATTTTCTTTTTAAATTTATCTTAATATGATTATACAGTTCTTATTTTCATATAATACAGAACGATATATAACCATTTTTTTTTACAGGAAATACAGATTTTCAGTTTATAATAGACAAATTTATCATATGTTTGCACACGGTTTCTTATTACTTTGTTTGTTTAAAATCTAAATATTTCATTAGAAAATACATTCTAATTTAAATTATAACTAAATTTATAATTTAATAAAATTTACAGCTTCCATACTTTAATTTCAACTGTCAACAAATCCTGATTCACTTCGTTTTCTTGACTTGCTAATTTAAATAAAAATTCTATTTTTATTTAAATATTTATTTTCCTATTTAATTTAATCTAATATTTATTTAAAACTAGTTTAAATTTAAAATATATTCAAAAATTCTCATTTAAAGGCTTAAATACCCAAAGTACCACTTTTCGGTGAAGTACCAGTTGAGAACATGGGTGTGCGCTCATGAAACCTTGGCCAGCTCTCATGATTTCGACAAAGTACCACTTTTGACTTTGCCAAAGTTCCAGGCTCCTGAAGTACCATCCCCTGACCTCAGTATTTCCTTGCCCGATCACCCCTGGCTCCTATGCGCCAGCCCAGTACCCAATTACTTACCAAGTACTAAAATACCATCTCCCTCTAGCCCTCATGATTTCAGGCCCGATCACCCCTGAGATTACGTGTGCCAGCCCTTTTCCATGTGGTAGTACCACATTGAAGTACCAACATTTTGAAATCACAGTTGTTCACTTCAATTTCCCAGTGTTTCTTCCTCGTTCACACACACTTGCACGTGCACACACACAGGGGCCCGCGTCCATCTTCGACAACCACCACCGCACGTCAGTCGTCACCCCCCTGATCACTTCGCTATGGCCCAAACCACGTCACCACATCGCCAGTAAAAATCCACCGTGCCACCCCTTTTAGCAGAAAAACACCATCGAAGAGAAGCTCCATCACGCCTTGCCCTGACCACGTGACACTGCCACCTTCCTGCAATGTCACCACACCACCCTGACGCTTCTTCTCCCCTTGGACCACACCCTTAGTGCCGCCATTGCTGAGCAGTTCCGACGTGAACCCAGGCACCCAAAAACCCAATTTTAACCCTATTTTCTTTTTGTTTTCAAAATCTATTTGTTTAAAAGTTAAACTTATATTTTTCCCATGATCCATGACTTCTCCTACCCCTTCTGGCCGAACGCCATCACTTCCCGTCGAGTGAATCTCCGGAAGTTCACCAAAGTTGAATTTTTGGCCATCCCTTTATTTCTTGCAATCTATACCCCTAAAAATCTTGATTTTCTTTTTAAAAATCATCATTTTGATCTATCATTCCATTTATGTAATCAATTCAAATTTTTAAGCCATTTGATAATCTACTTTGATTATGTGATTACAGAGAGCTTCAAGTTGATTTCTGTTTCCAGGTTTTGGGTATTTTCTCAGTGATTACCCTACCTCCCGACAACTAGATGACCATGTAAGGCTATCATAACTAATATGAAGTATATTCAGTCATCTAACCTAGGTTCCATTGGCAAATAAATCACCAGTTTTTGTTATGTGAAGTTTGAAACAAAATAACAGAACATACATCATAACACATTGATACTTAAGGGTTTGAGTATCAACAATATTTGCTTTATTTGCAAAAGAGTATTCAAATAGGACCTAACTTAAACAAGATCATCACATAACCAAGTCTAACTGGCAGTTTCAAAACAGGAAAGAACAGGAAGAAAATCTGAAAAGTTTACTCACTTTTAAAAGCTTGAAACCCTTGGCTTTTCCTCTACTGATCTTATTCAAGTGCTCTTGTGTTGTGTGTGGAAAATGTATGTGTTTATGGTCTATATATAGTGGTAGAAAATCATTAAAATATGATGTACAAAATCAGTTTTCAGATTTCATGTTTGACAAATGATAGACAACTCAAAAAGAAAAATCTTTTTCTTGCCAAAACAAAACATCACAACCCCCTTTCACATGGCTTATATCAGCCATACTTCACCCTTAAAATCCCCTTGCACATGACCTTCTTCCTTCTTATTGGTTTCTATGAATTATCACCAATAATGCTCATGTACCATCCATGTTTTTTTTTTCACAAATCTCTTCTTGTTTTAAACAATTTATAGTATCCATTTTAGAATCTTCCATGCTCAGTTTTTCCTTGGGTTTTCTAACCTAAAATATTCTCATGAAAATTAGATTTAACGAAAAATATATAAATACTTTTACTTGGCTTTCAAGGTAATCTAAAATATGAAAGTTCCTGTACCATTTGATCTCGGCCATGTGATGATTTAACATGGAACATCTTGGAAAATCTATGTTTTAGTATAGATCTAGTGTAGGTGAATAGCTATGGTATATATAACATTTTGCAAATCTTTATGCACAGGTTTATGACAAAGTGAACATGTTTTGAAAATGCAAAAGGAAAAATGTCATTTCAGAAAATCTTGTGTACGAAAGAAAAAGATTTTGAAACTGAAAATATTTGATCTAAATTGATTCGGCCATGTGATCATATTTTCTCCTAGATCCTCTCTTTACTAGTCTAGTACTAGTGTAGGTTGTATTCTCAAGTACACACACACACACACACACACACACACACACACACACACATATATATATATATATATATATATGAGAACATGTTTGCAAAAAGAAATGGTATTTCATGTTTTGTGTTGATGTACATGTGAACATGAACTTGCTTTTGAACTTTGCTTTGACAAAATAAAATGTTTCTGGCATGTCTAATTGAAGAATTAAAAGTTTCCAAATCAAAAATTTGCAAAAAACCAAATTCTAATCCTTTGAAAAAAATAAATAAAACATGTGAAAAAATGGCATTTTAAAACTTGCTATGCCTAAGTGTTAATACTCATACCTGTATAAAATCTACCTAAACAAACACTACTAAATACATGTTATCATACCTGAATGTGTAAAAATGGGTTTTGGTAAATGTGGTGATACATACATAAGTAAATGCTATTATGCATAAATTAACATGTTTTGGAATTTTAAAGTCTGGATTTTAAATCATATTTGAAAATATGTTCTTACGATTAGTTAATATCTGTGTCAGTGATAGGTGTAAATACCGGGTCATTACAAGATTTTATGCGCCGAATCGGCAAGCCACTTGGCTTTTTGATTTTCTTTTTGAATGGAGAGGGCCTAGAGAGGTGTTTTGTAATTGTACCGAGTGACCCGTACAAAGGAGGTTATGGCGAAATTTTCCATAAATTTAAGGAGTTAGAATATTTTTTAAGGGAATTGGATAACTAGAAAATCAATGTATCGATATATATAGGATTCAATAAGGAAACGAACTTAAAAATAGAATATTATAAACAAAAGGGAAATCTATAATTTAATTGGGTAAAATTAGAAAGCGAAACGTATACGGGTTTAAAAACGAATAATTGGTTTGTATGATGTTGATTATTCGAGGTAAGTGGTCTTGTCCGTTTTGAAGTTAAGGATGTTTTCAATCAAGGTCTGAAAGGTAGTTATACCCCAACTTGATTGATTTCATTTTTAACCGATAAATAGCAAGATCCTATCTCGAACACAAATGTTTGAAAAGGAGTTAGTTGAATGTAGTGTTTTGGGTTGTCGTAACGATGTTTTACACAACATTCATTTTAACCCAAGTAAGCGGAAATTTGGAAATATAATAATAAATATTTCCTAAGTATAGAAATAAATAAATGGTCGTGAAAGAGATAAGTAATTGGAATGTTTTCAAATTGCAAATAAAAGATATTTTCTAAATGTAGAAAATAAAAGAAGTTGATATTTTGAAATGTTTTCCCAATAGTGTTGGAGGCCAAGATGATTGCTGAATTATCATGTTAACAAATAGTGATAAGGAAGTGGAGAAGTGATTTAATTAATGAAATATTAATTAAGGGGCCCCGTGATTGTTTGATGCTATGAATGGATGTTTGTTTTTCTTCGATAGTTAAATAACCAACTATCGAAGTGTTTGCCAATATCATTGTCAATATGGGGAGACCGGTTGGATTATTATCCGAGAACCACTCTGTATTTGCAGTAGTGTAGCGAATCAGATTATATGAAGATAATAGAAGATGGAGTAAAGTGCAAGGACTTTTTCTATAATGGAAATTGTGCCTTCGGTTTCGTTTAATCCCAGAATGAATGTATATGGACGAATTTCTGACAGAGTATTTCCAATGATCGCATTGGTTGGTCTGTATAGATATATATGGTGGCGGAGAATTTATTCTCTTAGCATAATATCCAGAATATATTTGTGCAAATCAATTAATGATTAACGGATCAGACAATATGGCATTCAAAGTGATTGTGTTATCAATGAATGATAAGTAATCGTAGCCTCAGCCTCAACAACTGGGAAATGACAAAAATCGGGCAGGCAGTATGGCTATGTGGGTAGCTCCCATTAGGGTATATTATCAACCATCTAGAGAAATTCATTTAATTCCTTATTCTATTCGATGCTGTCCCATTTCGGAAAACGGTTGCTGATCCCAACCGTTGGTGATATACATTCGATATACTCAAGCGAAATGAGTGGTCGGTCATATGAGGCTGGGTTACAAGATGTTCTTGTTGAACCCAGTGTATTCTTCTTTAGAGTTACACTATCGAAAGGTGGTTCCATACCTTGTCATATTTGGAAATTCGTTACCCAATAAGCGCTCGCGGTTTTGATTGTATATTATGTATATGTGGAGCGTGAGATGAAAGCGTTCCACTAGATTTCTATTTATTTGATTTAGACACTATTATAATATCAAAAGAGTTTTGATATAAAGATTATCGTTTCTTTCAAAAGGATTTTGAAAGTTAAATCAAGTGTTTTGGATTCTCATAAGGGAAAAACCCGTTCCGTGTTATACGGCGTGGTCTTATGAGATATCGTTTATTTTCTCAAACTATTTTAAATTGTTTACTCATACTAGTCCCATGACTGACCCATAGTTTATTTTGTTTTGTTTTACCTAAACTCTTGGGTGCCCAAATTTGTACGGGCAGTCAAGTAGTTCTGGATTTTACAGATCTATCTAAAGGAGCTTGGAGCAGGAGGCTTCAGTATTAGATATAGTGTTTTTATTTTCGTTGTGTTGTAAGTGTTGTACTCTGATAATTGTCTGTTATATCATCAAAATTTTGTATTTCAAAAGTTATGATATATTATATTTTGTTCCGCTGTGATGTGAGATTCTATGTTGTTATTTCTGTTCCTCCTCTACCTTTTTCTTCTAAAAGAAATGATTTGTATTTTCGTGATATTTGGGTTAGATGTGTGATGTATGTAGTCAACTCTTATAGTACGGATATGTGGTTCGTTATACTAAGGGTGCATTTGTAGTGATGAAGGGAGATATGTTTCATAATTTGTATCTCTTGAGGGGAAGCACTATACTTGGAGAGTCAAGGGTTGGAGTCTATGGTTCTCATGGAAAAGATGTCAAAGCTGGGCATACGAGAAAGGACTTTGAGTTTCTACGTAGGCGGAATATGATCAAAGGAAAAAGCTTCATGTAATAACCCGCAAATTCTGAGCCAGTTTAAAATTTTTATTTTGGCAATTTTAGCAAATTTTGAATATTTAAAATGGATTATTTTAAATAAAATCGACGAGAAAATTTATTTTGAATATAATTAGAACGTATATATTTATATACGTCGTCGTTAGAATATAAATAATTATAAAAGGAATTGAAAATGGCGCGGTAGTTCGATAATTCGATTTCAAACTTCAATTGAACATACCAGGTGCAAAACAATCCGGATTTTAGTGAAACCAAAAACATTAGGATCTAATTGATGATATCTTTCCAACGAATCCGAAAAATCGAAATTTCATAGCGGGAATCAATAGATATGTCCAGTTGAAAATTCTGAATAGTCGCTATGGAATTCAGGCCCTTAAAAATGGAAATTTTGCAAACGACCTCGTATTTCGACGAAACCACTTTTGTTGGATCCGTGATGTCAAATTATTGCTAGATTCAAAATTTCATAATTTTTCGAATCAATATGTGAGCGTGGAAAAGGAAAACGCGTTTGACCAGTTTAAGTTGATTTTAATCGACTGGAAATTGGCCATTTTTCAAACGGTCTCAGAATTCGACGAAACTAGTTTTGTTAGGACCGTATCGTCAATACGAAGCTAGAAAATATTTTTCGGGAATTTTCAGAGTTAGTATGTGACCCCGGTAATTTGAAATGGACGTTTAAAATTCAATCTAGTGATTTAAATGTAAATTTAACGGAAACTGATTGTAACAGCCGAATCAGCCTGCGATACATATCCCATTGTGTTCGAAATAGGGGTAGAACGCTACAGACGACAGGCGGTGGGTCTCGTTTCGAGGTCGTATGTGAAAGTCAACTTTTTGCAGAATAAAATAATTAAAAAAAATTCTCCCTTCCTCCTTAACCAGCCCCCCCCCCCCGATGAAATCATTTGCAAAGCAGAAAAGAAAAAAGAAAAAAAGGGGCATCGCGCCCTAGCCGACGCGGCGCCTCCAGGAGGCCACCGCCGCGCCGGAGGCAGGCGCACCCCCTCCTCTTCTTCCTCCTTCCTTCTTCCCTTCCTCCGCTTCCATCTCCTCCGTCGAAACCCCCCCTTTTTTCTCTGATCGACGCTACCCCCCCAAACCCCGACTGCACCCCCCACCAAACCACCTCGCGCGAAACCCCAAGCCCCACGCCCCGGACACCGCCTCAACAAAACCCTGCAGCCCCTCTCTCCCTCAGGCGCACGAAACCCCTCCCCAATTCGAAGCAAGGTGAGTTTTTAACTTCATTTTTCTTTATTTACTTATGTATTAGAAATGTGATTTTATTTTTAATTATATAACCTTGTTTAAGAAGTGATTTTTATAAATGAATATAAAATTTAGATCAGATTTTTAAAATGGAAAAGATCAGATTTTTAAAATTGAAAAGGCGGATTTTTAATGAATGAAAGACGATACTTTTAAAGGTGAAAAGATCGTATTTTTATTTGAATGTAGAAAGATCAGATTTTGATTAGTGGTGATAATAAAAATATAATCATCATACTATACATAGGATAAAAATATAATTTTTATAAAAGGAAGAGGTAGAAAATATTTTTATTCAATTAAAAATACAATTTTTATATTTTTATTCAATTAAAAATATGATTTTTATATTTTTAAAGTATTAAAAATATAATCTTTACTATATAGAAGATGTGAAAATATGATTTTTGTTTATGTAGAGGATTAAAAATATAATTTTTACATGATAGGAATATTAAAAATAGCATCTTTATATGTGTAGCAAAATAAAGATTGATTTTGAAAAGATGATATTTTTAGATATTAAAAGACGATATTTTTAGATATGAAAAGGCGATATTTTGAGATGAGTAGAGATGTAAAAATATGATTTTTACTTCGAGAAAAATATAATTTTTATACTATAGAAATGCGACATCTATATTTTTGAAAAAGCGAAATCTTTATATGAAGAATAGCGGGATATAAATAGAATTTTTATCTATATAACATCGTTGTAAAAATTCAATTTTTATATATTGAATAGCATAGTAAAAATTCGATTTTTATATATTGAATAGCGAAGTAAAAATTTGATTTTTATATATTGAATAGCGAAGTAAAAATTCGATTTTTACATATGTAGTGGCTACAACAACGAAGATGACAAAAAGATGCGATAACGATGAAGATTTCTATCAAAGAAGAGTCAAGATGATTGGATAGCCATCGGTGAGAATTTCTCACTCTTCCATTTCTTTTCTAATTATATATATACTAGGATTGAGAGAGTGGTAGCACCCGACACAATCGTCCACAGACCATGGACTTGTTTGTTTGGTTGCATAAATTAGTTAGATGATTTGATTTGAATTTGGTTATTTGGTGAATTTGATTGATGTGTGAATGGCGTGGGCCTTCACTAGACCGGGGATAAGGCTAGGTCTCGTCCCGTTTCTAGTATCGTGTCGTTATGCCGCCGAAATTTTCTAAAATATGTTAGAAAAATAAAAATATCAATTTTATTGAATAAATGAACTGAATAGAAATTCATGTGTTAAAATAAAATGTTTTATCGTTAAAAATATAATTTTTAGCGTGAATGTGAATAAATAAATATTTATAAACAAATCGACCGATTTGTTTATATACACTGATTTGACTGATATTGATTGGGTCGATTAATTTTACACATCGCCCCACTGCACAAATAAAATCTGTGTTTGATTGTTTGAAACCCCACATGGGTGTTGGGATGAAATTTGAAGTTTACTCATCCTGATTGATTAAATATGTCGATCGATTGATTGACAGGCTGTTATAAGCGTTAGATATCTATATTTGATGCTTATACAGTGTAGTGCACTTTGGTTGATGGTTGTTTATTTTTCAATGCTATTATATACATGTGATGTATGAAAATCCATATAAATAATATTATATGGTGATTGATTGGGCCTCATTCCAATTTAGAAAATAAAGAACAATACAAAATAAAGGTTCATGTGTTGACTGTACTCATCCGTTGAGATTAGTCATGTGTTGAATGAAATATTTTAATAATAAAATTTACATCTTTATCAATATAAAATAAAGGTTCATGTGTTGACTGTATCATCCGTTGAGATTAGTCATGTGTTGAACGAAATATTTGAAAAAGAAATATTTGAAATAGAATATTTGAAAATAGAATTATATGAAGCCGTGTAGATTAGAGATGCGCCATTTTGACGTGAACGATATTAATATCGATTTTATTCATTTTAAAATAAATATTGAAAAGTGATTTCGAAATCGCATAATTTGAAATGAATTGAATATATAACGAATTCGAAATGAATTGAATATATAACGAATTCAAAATGAATTGAATATAAAATGATTTCGAAATGAATTGAATATAAAACGATTTCGAAATGGATTGAATATATAATGAATTCGAATTGAATGGGAAACGAATTTGATTTCAATTGAATAGCAAACGAAACGAATTCGAATTGAATTGAATATATAACGAATTCGAATTGAATTGAATAGAAAACGAATTTGAATTGAATTGAATATAAAACCTATTCGAATTGAATTGAAAATGAATTCGAATTGAATTGGAAACAAATTGAAATTTGAATTGAATAGAAATGGATTTTAAAACGAATTTATAAAGAAGAATTCAATTTTGCTTTGGATTGAAATGGAAGTTGAAATGGTTCTTGAAATGAATTCAAAACTATTTATATAATTCGTTTTAAATAAAAATCGACGAAATACATATTATATATATAATATAATAGCCTGAATAGAACGCGCTGCGCCGCGGCAGTTCGCGAATTTCGACCATTTATTTCAAACGGACATTACGGGAGATCCGACCGTTGGATTCTCCTAAAACCGGAACCGTTGGGTTCGTATCAAAAAGAGATTTCTAATAAATATTAGAAATTCAAAATCTAACGGTTGGATTTGGAGAAACGTCCAAATCAAATTCGAAAAAAGTCGCTGTAAGTGCAGTTCGATGGCCGTTGATGGAAATCGACTGTACGGGCCTTGATAAAATTATTAAAAATAGTAATCATTTGTGTAAAATCATGAGAAATGATATGGGAAAAATTGGGGTGAAAAACTCCATATTTGAAAAGATAAAAATGGATTTTTATCGAAATGAACTAGTTTTGAACTAAATTTAAAACCCAATTATTTTTAAATAAATAAATTAGATTTAAAAAGGGGTTTTAAATAATCGGAATCTCTAATATATTTGAATGGATTTGAAATGGGTTTATCGTGAATGGTGTTTTAAATAACACTAGTTCTTTAACCCGATAATAAATAGAATGTGATTTGGGTTTGTCGCGAACTGTGTTTTAAATAACACCTAGTTCTTTAACCCAGTAAAAGGAATTTTAACGAATCTGCAATTAGATTGAAATGTGAATCTATAATCTAAATTATCAAATTTAGAAATGAGCGAAAATGGAGTATCGCCAGTTTTGCTCCAAAGTGATAGTTAAATCTTTAATTAGATTTGAACGTGAAATGGTAATTAATTTTACCAATAACACCATAGTTAGATATGGAGTATCGCCAGTTTTGCTCCAAAGCGATAGTTAAATCTTTAATTAGATTTGAACGTGAAATGGTAATTAATTTTACCGATAACACCATAGTTAGATATGGAGTATTACCAGTTTTGCTTCATGGGATGAATAGGTTGGGATTGGGAAATAAAATAAATAATTACTTCAGTATGGTTCGCTAATCTCGACTAGCTTGGAAAACCATAATGTGGTTTGAAACGACATCCAGAGGAAGATTAAAGGATAAATTTTAAAGAATTTATCTTAGGTAAAATTAATGGGTACTTTTCCCTGAGAATAAGAATTGGAATGAGGCGTATATTGTGTTTTCTAGCACTGTTTTTAATATACGCGGATTGTTCGGAAAGGCCGGGTTTATACCCATTCTGAATAACCGATTCGACGATATGTCGAAGATGTAGTTCGGTGGTTGAAGACCGGAAGTCTTCACATCGTTTGGATAATTGCTGACGATCCTGATTGGGTTGTACACCCAAGAGGATGGAAATAGTTGGTGGTCGTCCAAACGTACTTGGAGATGGATGGATATGCGAGGAAAGTGCCTCCGGTTTCGTTCAGACCTACAACGGACTTGTAAATGGATGGTGTGTCTGACATTGTATTCCTTTATATTGTATTTGTTGATCTCTGCTAAATATATATCTGTTTGGCGGCGGAGAATTTATTCTCTTGCTTAACGCCCTTCTCTGAGACATATGAGCTTAGAGGTTATATATTGGCAGAAATCAGTGGTACGATATGGATTGATAGTGTGGCATGCTGAGATGCAGTGATCCAGACTTTTGTTGAAAAGCAAAGTTTGGTGGTTCATGATCAAAGCGCAGCTGATATAGCATGGCTTTGTGTATAGCGTTGATCCGCGAGCCTCACACCCCGGTATGGTGGTAAACTGGTGGTTTGATCAGTATGCTTTTTATTGGATGGGCACCTTAGTGGTGTCGTGGATTCGGTCGACCGAGATGAGCCTAGTGCTCAGGGATATATAGAGTAGGCGGTGTTTTCTCTCGCTGGGACGTAAGCCGCGGTGGTACTCTGGTCCCAAAAGTGCGGATGTGCAGACGGTGTTTTCTCTTGTAGGGACGTAAGCCGTGGTGAATTGCATTACGCGATCGATCTTTCGAATCAGGAGCCACCATGATGGAAATCCAATTTCCAATACGTGTATTGCGGTTTTAATTGTAGAACTAGTATGGCGACATAGTAGATGGTAGCTATGCCGTCTATGATTTATATTTATGATTGAAAATGTTTTGACACTATACACACATTATAGTATCAAATGATTTGTTTTAAACGTACCAAGCATGTTTGGCTATTATAAGGGAAAACCCTATCCTCCGGCTTGCGTTGCATTGTGTGATGGGACATGGGTCTTATAATAGCTTCATTTTTCGAAAAAGCATTGCGCTGTTGATTCTATGCACTAGTATTCTTGGGAGGAAACCCGTTCCGTATTATACGGCGTGGTCCCTTGAATTACTCTCTTTTAAAGTAAAGTTTTAAATAATTGTTTTAGTTCACACACCAGTCACATGACTGACCTAGAGTTTATTGTTTTAACCTAAACTCTGGGTGCCCCTATTTTCCGCACGGGCAGCTAGTAGTTTTGGTTTTGCAGATTTATATTCACAGGATCCTGATTTACAGCTGGAATGATATCCGGAAAGCTCTGTATCCGTATATCACCTTCAGTTGTGCTTTGTATTATTTTCCGCTGTTATATAATTAATTGTAATCTCTGATATTTATTCGAATGTATAATATTCATTTATACTCTGTATATTCTTGTATCTGTGTAACACCCCACATCCGTTAGTGTCACTCACAAAGGGAATGCACTAAGTTTTGTGGAGCATTATGGGTAAAAGATGCAGATAAATTACAAGACAGACAAACATTAAACAGCGGAAAATAAAACTTTGCTTTATTGACAAAATAATTTGTACAAGGTTCCTTTACAATATCAGAGTATCAACTGTCTTTACAAAATAAAGAAGCATAAAATACATTTATATTCCCCAATGTAACAAAAGCCAGCCATAGCAATCCAAAGCCGATGCATCCAAGATTCTTCAAGCTTGGAAAGAGAAATCATCCCAAAACAAATCTGAGCTATCCTATTTCCTCCTTAACAACCTGGGGGGGAGAACGGAAGAAAGAAGACGAAAGAAAAATAGAGTCAGACATAAAGCCTGAGTAAGTTCAGTAACTTCTAGCATGTGAACATGGAAGACAAAACGACATGAATTAACTGAATACAAGATTACACCATGACGATAGGGTCAACAAGATTAGACAAGGTAGTCACAAGATATGCTAAGATAAACTGGATACGCTCTAATACTTTCACTGCTTCGCTATTTACTTGTTATACTGGTTTCTATATCTCTGCACCGCCTAACTAGTGTTTCAACTAGTAACAATAACGTGATCCCAATCCCTGTATTTTCCATCGCCTTCAGGCATCCATTTATTAGTTGTTACCCAGATCTAATCTAGGGTTTTCTATCCACTTCTTTCTAGATTTAACTATAGTTTTACGCAATCTGCTGAACGCTTTTCGAGTTCAGGGTTTATGCCACCTAGTCCAACTAGGGATTACGCTACCTGTCGAACAATGCCCCCAAGTCTAGGACACACTACCTAGAGTGGTATATGTTCCTAGGCTTCCCCACGTATGTATCGCGAATCGTTATCGCTTGTCTAGATGCACATGTCCTGTAATGTGCGATCCGAGTCCTGTGACAGGGCAAATCAAGGAATACAGAACTCGGTCGGGAGCTTTCAGATATCTGCCGATGCAGATGCTAAGGTCTGTTTTTACTCCAGTGGCTATGGTCCCACTTGACCCCTCCCTCAGCTAATGAAAGGCACACCTTGTAAAATGAGAACTATACGCCGGCCCCCGGTGCCCCACTATCCTATGGCCATCCGCAACCATAACTAGATAGCAAGTATATGGTCTTTTGGAGTTCTCCGCCTTTCCGCTTCACGTATCTCGATTGACTCAAGATGGATGGTAGACGACGAGTTGCTGTCATAGGGCTACCGTCTTCTGGCCGAATCACGCTGGTCCATCCTAGTCTTTAGGTTGCCACATATATATTGCAACCAAGGCATACCCTCGGTTCTTCTAACGCAGACCTTAACTCTGTGAGCCCAGGATGATCATCTGCAGCCTCACAGAGGGATACCAAGAGTACCCTCACGTCCCCTCGAAGCCTCGGGCTTCGTAACCCAATTCGTTGGAGCCTTCTTAAAACCAGATGGATGTCCGCTCCTTCGTGTTATACTAAGAATTACTACTTAGTTCTACTAACTAAGGTTTACCACTTAGTTTCCAAATTCCTTGTTTTCTTAACTAAGTTTTACTACTTAGTTTTCTTTCTCGCCAGGTTGGGTTGGTTAAGTGTCTTTAGTCGATTCAAGCTATCTTAACCCTCTTCCCTTATTCTATTACACTGGTTAAGTGTTATCCCTTTATGCTTTTTACTTAACCCTATTCATTTATCATATTCTGATGGTTAAGCGTTCAAGTTTACTTAACCCTATGGTCTAGTCCAGTTAACATATTAATTTGGCTAAGTGTATTACTTAACCCCAACCTCTAGTCTAATTAACATGTTAAATTGGCTAAGTGTATTAACTTTACTTAACCCCACCTTCTAGTCTAGTCAACATGTTAATTTGGCTAAGTATTCCCATGGACTTAACCCTCCCATTCTAGCTTTAACTGTGCTAAGTTGGTTAAGTGTTCCTTAACCTTCCCATTCTAGCTTAACCGTGTTAGGTTGGTTAAGTGTTCCTATGGACTTAACTCTCCCATTCTTGTTCTAGCTTTAATTAATAAATTAAAGCCGCAACCTCTCACATTAGACAGATATTGCTGCGGTTACTGGATGTGCCGGTCGGTTCCGGGCAGGTTTACACCGCAACTCAGTCTAACCTCGGGTTAGGCATATTCATGTTTTCTAAGTTCAAAGGGTTTTTGATTAATTTCCAAAACTGGTTTTGAAAACAACCATCCCGTCCTTCGGATCAGTTAGGGATAGCCAGGGAGGGCAGGAAACTTGTATTTTCCAAACCCAAGCCTAGACACTATCCTCTCTGTCACCCTAGAACCTTCTGGTCTATGTGTTATAAAAAGGGATGTTATCAAAATACTTTTCTTTTGTTTATAAATTGTTAACAATTTATTTCAAAAGCCCATTTCCCCTTTTTAGACAAATTTGGCCTATATTTATTTGTCAAGCCTACTAGTATACTTATATTCTAGGCCCAAGTCCTAACCCAACATGCAGTTTAGGCCATTTCCTATTTCATTGCCGAAACTAGATTAAATATCCTAGTTTATAATTTATGGCCAAAACTTAACCAAGTTACATATTTTGTGGTAAATGAACAATTTAACATTTATGACGAATTCTATAAGTAAATTACTCCTAATTTACTTATTTCATTACTACTCTTTTAATGTACATTGTCACATTTATTATTATGGCCCATTCTCTCTTATTTATCATATTTATACTTTTTGGTATGTAAATTATACCAAATTTAGTGTCGCTAACCATAATTTATTCTAAACATGACAATTGCTCACAATTATGAATAAATTCAAAATTGTGCTAATATACTTATTCCAAATCAACCTTAATTAACCCAATCTTGGTTTAACATCCTAATTCACAATTTATGGCAAAACTAGAATTATTTTTCTAGTTTACATTTTATGCCTAAAATTTAGCTTACTTACTAACGCTAAATTTAATATGTCAAAATCACATATTCCCTAATCCATGTCAAATTTCCCCGTTTTCATTTTAATATGCATGTCATAATACATATTCCAAATTATGCCAATTTCCCAGTTTACAATTACGTTCATATTCATTTCCATGTTTTTCCCCAAATCGCATTCCCACCGTTCGAATAATCGTGATTCAGCCTAGATTATAAATAAATCTAGATTCGTAGATAAAAAGGGAATGAATCAAAATGACAAGAAGGAATAATTGGCATAAAAAGGTTTGGATAACAATGTAGGTTCAAGAATATGGGTAGACCTAACTAAATAGGTAAATTCCCACTGTCTTAAAACCAAAGAATGGGCAAAATAGGTTCAAGAACGTGGGTAGACCTAACTTAATAGGTAAATTCCCACTGTCTTAAAACCAAAGAAAAAAACCAAGGAACAGGTAGAATAAATAATTGGGTTTAGACCCAATTTCACAATTACCAAACTAAAGCAATATTTTCCTAATCATGAATCATGGGTGTCAAAATCACAATTGTCCTCATTATGTCATAAGCAATAGTTTATGTCCAATTCAAAGGCTTATGTTCTTAGTCATAAGTAATGTCCATGGTCATAGGCAATATAGGCGATGTTCATAGTCCAAAAGGGAAAATAATTCCCATAGTCCTAAGTCATTGTCATATGCAATGTTTATATGTCCCAAAATCAAAGGCTTATGTCATAGTCCAAAGGCATATGCTTTCAAAGGCCACAGTTCTATAGTCATAGTCACGGTTACAGTCTTATTTGTCCTCGAATCATAACAGTTCTTAATTCAGTCCAAGAGTATAAACACAGATTCGAAGAGAGAGAGAGAGAGATTTGGCATATTCCTTTAATTTCATGTCACAAATAAAACAAAATATTCAGATCTAGAAATAACCAACTTACAGAAAATAGATCTAGAAAAGAAGGAAAGCGTGGCTATGATTCGTGCGTCGTTGCTTGAAACTTGTTTGAGCTAGCCTTTGAATTCTTCACTTGAAACTTTGATTTGAATCCCTCCTTAAAAGTCTTTTAGCAGCATCTCCTCGTCTTGAATCATATTTTATTTTATTTATTTAAGAAAATTTAGAAGAGGGGAAGAAGCCATGAATCTTAGCAGCATAAGGATAGAAGAGAATTGGTGCAAAGAGAATGAAGACTAGGGCTGTTTATATAGCTGCTCAAGACCTTATCGTACACGCAGCGCTGAGTCAGCATTGAACCTAGTTAAGAAAATAGTCCAGGTACGTAGATGAATCTAGCCAAACCTTATCATACACGCAGTGCTGAGTCAGCATTGGGTCCCACAAGCTATTTTGGCGTAAAAGTTTGATTTTCAAACTTTTGAATTTCTGGAATTTATTTAACTGTTTTATTCACATGAAATATTCTTATATGTATACAATTCCTCTAACGACCATTTTACGCGTATATATATACGCACAACTTTCATTTTATTTTCAAAATTCAAATGATGTTGCCATATTTCATTGACTGTAGCCTTATCTTGAATTTTATCTTTCGTATACATATATTTTTGCATATATATATATATTCTCATATGTATATATATATATTCTTTATTTCCTTATATGTACGTTCTTATCCTTTCAAATTTTGAATTTGTATACGTATATATATTTGCATGTTCAGTTGGCCCTCTCTAAAACAAAGATAAAAAAATTATGCCGCCGCCGGGGTTCGAACCCCGACCTCCATGCTACAAATCCATTGCCTTAACCAACTGAGCTACAGAGGCTTTTGTTAATAAGTCTTAGAACAATAATAATTATTGTTCTCTCCTTACTTCTCTTTTTCATGTTAGTTACAATACTTAAATTAAACAACTGCATGGATCTTTTTCTTTTAATTTTTCTTTTAAAAATTAATTATACTTTAATTTGAGAATCTTAATGTCGCAGAATTACAGGGTGTTACAATCTGATGGAATTGTTGTAATAACAATGAAATGTTCTTCTGTTTGTGTTCTGATTTGTCTTGTCCTCACAGTAATTCGTTCTTTCTCATCTCTTCGGAGACCGGGGAAGTTTCGGGTCGCTTCATTTGGTATCAGAGCTTTGGTTTACAGAGCTCGAGAACAAGACACATTAGAACCATACGAAAGAATTCATCGGATATTGGATTAGTAATATCCAATTAGAATGACTCGTTAGAGATAGGATCAGTAGTATCCTAGAGCGAGTGTGAAGAGTATATTTTTCAAATGAAAACAATTTTGTTTTGAGAATTTAAACCATTTTATACGTATTTGATTATTTATTTATTTTGAATATGGACAATCCAATATATAAAGATTTTGCATATACGCGTCATGAACGTATATTCGAAGTTTTAATATACTGGATAGATATAGAATCATATTCTAGACACCCGGAGATGATTCTGATGATTGATATATCATCATCAGAATTTGTGTTCGTGTTTCGAAGGTTTGATTTCCATATATTTCCATTAGGCTGGTGTGAGAACCAAAACTTATATAGTTGGAACACATTGTTGTGAATTGGCACCAAAACATGATTTCCTGTATATGTATCAAAATTATGAATTTGAAACTCTAATCCACTAATTGATTGATGATTGTGTTGTTTGTTTATTTGTTTGATAATTTTGAACCATTTTGCCTAATTATATCCAATATTGAATTGTATTGAAAATTGGTCGCATTTGCTTGCATATACATATACTTACTTTGGACAGGTCATAGCAAGGAGGCTAGAGCCAAAGAATAAAATTTGTTTGCCCGATAAATAGGTACATGTTTACTACATAATTTACTGTTTTGTTTGGGTGATGATGATTTTATGAGCCTATTGGCTAGCCGCTTGGCTTTTTCTTTTTCTTTTTGAGATCAGAAGGCCTGTATGGCAATTTCGGGATTTTCCCGTGGCTCCCGGTGTAGGGGAGGTTATGGCGAAATTTTTCGAAAATTTAGGGTGTCAGCCAAATTTTTGAAAATTTTGAAAATTCTCAGAAACTGAAAAGTTGGAGAATGGAAGCCAGATCGAACATAGAGTTGATTAATCAAACCACTTTCGACTTTGTTCCTTTTCGGGGACGAAAAGTTTTAAGTGGGGGAGATTGTAATAACCCGCAAATTCTGAGCCAGTTTAAAATTTTTATTTTGGCAATTTTAGCGAATTTTGAATATTTAAAATGGATTATTTTAAATAAAATCGATGAGAAAATTTATTTTGAATATAATTAGAACGTATATATTTATATACGTCGTCGTTAGAATATAAATAATTATATATAATTATAAAAGGAATTGAAAATGGCGCGGTAATTCGATAATTCGATTTCAAACTTCAATTGAACATACCGGGTGCAAAACAATCCGGATTTTAGTGAAACCAAAAACATTAGGATCTAATTGATGATATCTTTCCAACGAATCCGAAAAATCGAAATTTCATAGCGGGAATCAATAGATATGTCCAGTTGAAAATTCTGAATAGTCGCTACGGAATTCAGGCACTTAAAAATGGAAATTTTGCAAACGACCTCGGATTTCGACGAAGCCACTTTTGTTGGATCCGTGATGTCAAATTATTGCTAGATTCCAAATTTCATAATTTTTCGAATCAATATGTGAGCGTGGAAAAGGAAAACGCGTTTGACCAGTTTTAGTTGATTTTAATCGACTGGAAATTGGCCATTTTTCAAACGGTCTCAGAATTCGATGAAACTAGTTTTGTTAGGACCGTATCGTCAATACGAAGCTAGAAAATATTTTTCGGGAATTTTCAGAGTTAGTATGTGACCCCGGTAATTTGAAATGGACGTTTAAAATTCAATCTAGTGATTTAAATGTAAATTTAATGGAAACTGATTGTAACAGCCGAATCAGCCTGCGATAAATATCCCATTGTATTCGAAATGGGGGTAGAACGCTATAGACGACAGGCGGTGGGTCTCGTTTCGAGGTCGTATGTGAAAGTCAACTTTTTGCAGAATAAAATAATTAAAAAAAAAAATTCTCCCTTCCTCCTTAACCAGGCCCCCCCGGTGAAATCATTTGCAAAGCAGAAAAGAAAAAAGGAAAAAAAAGGGGCATCGCGCCCTAGCCGACGCGGCGCCTCCAGGAGGCCACCGCCGCGCCGGAGGCTGGCGCCCCCCCTCCTCTTCTTCCTCCTTCCTTCTTCCCTTCCTCCGCTTCCATCTCCTCCGTCGAAACCCCCCCTTTTTTTCTCTGATCGACGCTACCCCCCAAACCCCGACCGCACCCCCCCCCCCACCAAACCACCTCGCGCGAAACCCCAAGCCCCACGCCCCGGACACCGCCTCAACAAAACCCTGCAGCCCCTCTCTCCCTCAGGCGCACGAAACCCCTCCCCAATTCGAAGAAAGGTTAGTTGTTAACTTCATTTTTCTTTATTTACTTATGTATTAGAAATGTGATTTTATTTTTAATTATATAACCTTGTTTAAGAAGTGATTTTTATAAATGAATATAAAATTTAGATCAGATTTTCAAAATGGAAAAGATCAGATTTTTAAAATTGAAAAGGCGGATTTTTAATGAATGAATGACGATATTTTTAAAGGTGAAAAGATCGTATTTTTATTTGAATGTAGAAAGATCGGATTTTGATTAGTGGTGATAATAAAAATATAATCTTTATACTATACATAGGATAAAAATATAACTTTTATAAAAGGAAGAGGTAGAAAAGATTTTTATTCAATTAAAAATATGATTTTTATATTTTTAAAGTATTAAAAATATAATCTTTACTATATAGAAGATGTAAAAATATGATTTTTGTTTAGGTAGAGGATTAAAAATATAATTTTTACATGATAGGAATATTAAAAATAGCATCTTTATATGTGTAGCAAAATAAAGATTGATTTTGAAAAGATGATAATTTTAGATATTAAAAGACGATATTTTTAGATATGAAAAGGCGATATTTTGAGATGAGTAGAGATGTAAAAATATGATTTTTACTTCGAGAAAAATATAATTTTTATATTATAGAAAGGCGACATCTATATTTTTGAAAAGGCGAAATCTTTATATGAAGAATTGCGGGATAAAAATAGAATTTTTATCTATATAACATCGTAGTAAAAATTTGATTTTTATATATTGAATAGCATAGTAAAAATTCGATTTTTATATATTGAATAGCGAAGTAAAAATTCAATTTTTATATATTGAATAGCGAAGTAAAAATTTGATTTTTACATATGTAGTGGCTACAGCAACGAAGATGACAAAAAGATGCGATAATGATGAAGATTTCTATCAAAGAAGAGTCAAGATGATTGGATAACTATCGATGAGAATTTCTCACTCTTCCATTTATTTTCTAATTATATATATATACTAGGATGCAGACGGTGCTTAGTAGCACCCGACACAATCGTCCACAGACCATGGACTTGTTTGTTTGGTTGCATAAATTAGTTAGATGATTTGATTTGAATTTGGTAATTTGGTGAATTTGATTGATGTGTGAATGGCGTGGGCCTTCACTAGACCGGGGATAAGGCTAGGCCTCGTCCCATTTCTAGTATCGTGCCGTTATGCCGCCGAAATTTTCTAAAATATGTTAGAAAAATAAAAATATCAATTTTATTGAATAAATGAACTGAATAGAAATTCATGTGTTAAAATAAAATGTTTTATCATTAAAAATATAATTTTTAGCGTGAATGTGAATAAATAAATATTTATAAACAAATCGACCGATTTGTTTATATACACTGATTTGACTGATATTGATTGGGTCGATAAATTTTACACATCGCCCAACTGCACAAATAAAGTCTGTGTTTGATTGTTTGAAACCCCACACGGGTGTTGGGATGAAATTTGAAGTTTACTCATCCTGATTGATTAAATATGTCGATCGATTGATTGACAGGCTGTTATAAGCGTTAGATATCTGTATTTGATGCTTGTACAGTGTAGTGCACTTTGGTTGATGGTTGATTATTTTTCAATGCTATTATATACATGTGATGTATGAAAATCCATATAATTAATAATATATGGTGATTGATTGGGCCTCATTCCAATTTAGAAAATAAAGAACAATATAAAATAAAGGTTCATGTGTTGACTGTACTCATCCGTTGAGATTAGTCATGTGTTGAATGAAATATTTTAATAATAAAATTTACATCTTTATCAATATAAAATAAAGGTTCATGTGTTGACTGTACTCATCCGTTGAGATTAGTCATGTGTTGAACGAAATATTTGAAAAAGAAATATTTGAAATAGAATATTTGAAAATAGAATTATATGAAGCCGTGTGGATTAGAGATGCGCCATTTTGACATGAACGATATTTATATCGATTTTATTCATTTTAAAATAAATATTGAAAAGTGATTTCGAAATCGCATAATTGGAAATGAATTGAATATATAACGAATTCGAAATGAATTGAATATAAAACGATTTCGAAATGAATTGAATATAAAACGATTTCGAAATGGATTGAATATATAATGAATTCGAATTGAATGGGAAACGAATTTGATTTCAATTGAATAGCAAACGAAACGAATTCGAATTGAATTGAATATATAACGAATTCGAATTGAATTGAATAGATAACGAATTTGAATTGAATTGAATATAAAACGAATTCGAATTGAATTGAAAACGAATTCGAATTCAAAACGAATTCGAATTGAATTGGAAGCAAATTGAAATTTGAATTGAATAGAAATGGATTTTAAAACGAATTTATAAAGAAGATTTCAATTTTGTTTTGGATTGAAATGGAAGTTGAAATGGTTCTTGAAACGAATTCAAAACTATTTATATAATTCGTTTTAAATAGAAATCGACGAAATATATATTATATATATTATATATATTATATATATAATATAATGGCCTGAATAGAACGCGCTGCGCCGCGGCAGTTCGCGAATTTCAACCATTTATTTCAAACGGACATTCTGGGAGATCCGACCGTCGGATTCTCCTAAAACAGGAACCATTGGGTTCGTATCGAAAAGAGCTTTCTAATGAATATTAGAAATTCAAAATCTAACGGTTGGATTTGGAGATACGTCCAAATCAAATTCGAAAAAAGTCGCTGTAAGTGCAGTTCGATGGCCGTTGATGGAAATCGACTGTACGGGCCTTGATAAAATTATTAAAAATAGTAATAATTTGTGTAACATCATGAGAAATGATTTGGGAAAAATTAGGGTGAAAACTCCATATTTGAAAAGATAAAAATGGATTTTTATCGAAATGAACTAGTTTTGAACTAAATTTAAAACCCAATTATTTTTAAATAAATAAATTAGATTTAAAAAGGGGTTTTAAATAATCGGAATCTCTAATATATTTGATTGGATTTGAAATGGGTTTATCGTGAACGGTGTTTTAAATAACACTAGTTCTTTAACCCGATAATAAATAGAATGTGATTTGGGTTTGTCGCGAACTGTGTTTTAAATAACACCTAGTTCTTTAACCCAGTAAAAGGAATTTTAACGAATCTGCAATTAGATTGAAATGTGAATCTATAATCTAAATTATCAAATTTAGAAATGAGCGAAAATGGAGTATCGCTAGTTTTGCTCCAAAGCGATAGTTAAATCTTTAATTAGATTTGAACGTGAAATGGTAATTAATTTTACCGATAACACCATAGTTAGATATGGAGTATCGCCAGTTTTGCTCCAAAGCGATAGTTAAATCTTTAATTAGATTTGAACGTGAAATGGTAATTAATTTTACCGATAACACCATAGTTAGATATGGAGTATTACTAGTTTTGCTTCATGGGATGAATAAGTTGGGATTGGGAAATAAAATAAATAATTACTTCAGTATGGTTCGCTAATCTCGACTAGCTTGGAAAACCATAATTTGGTTTGAAACGACATCCAGAGGAAGATTAAATGATAAATTTTAAAGAATTTATCTTGGGTAAAATTAATGGGTACTTTTCCCTGAGAATAAGAATTGGAATGAGGCGTATATTGTGTTTTCTAGCACTGTTTTTAATATACGCGGATTGTTCGGAAAGGCCGGGTTTATACCCATTCTGAATAACCGATTCGACGATATGTCGAAGATGAAGTTCGGTGGTTGAAGACCGGAAGTCTTCACATCGTTTGGATAATTACTGACGATCCTGATTGGGCTGTACACCCAAGAAGATGGAAATAGTTGGTGGTCGTCCAGACGTACTTGGAGATGGATGGATATGCGAGGAAAGTGCCTCCGGTTTTGTTCAGACCTAGGACGGACTTGTAAATGGATGGTGTGTCTGACATTGTATTCCTTTATATTGTATTTGTTGATCTCTGCTAAATATATATCTGTTTGGCGGCGGAGAATTTATTCTCTTGCTTAACGCCCTTCTCTGAGACATATGAGCTCAGAGGTTATATATTGGCAGAAATCAGTGGTACGATATGGATTGATAGTGTGGCATGCTGAGATGCAGTGATCTAGACTTTTGTTGAAAAGAAAAGTTTGGTGGTTGATGATCAAAGCGCAGCTGATATAGCATGGCTTTGTGTATAGCATTGATCTGTGAGCCTCACACCCCGGTATGGTGGTAAACTGGTGGTTTGGTCAGTATGCTTTTTAGTGGATGGGCACCTTAGTGGTGTCGTGGATTCGGTCGACCGAGATGAGCCTAGTGCTCAGGGATATAGAGTAGGCGGTGTTTTCTCTCGCTGGGACGTAAGCCGCGGTGGTACTCTGGTCCCAAAAATGCGGATGTGCAGACGGTGTTTTCTCTTGTGGGGACGTAAGCCGTGGTGAATTGCATTACGCGATCGATCTTCCGAATCAGGAGCCACCATAATGGAAATCCAATTTCCAATACGTGTATTGTGGTTTTAATTGTAGAACTAGTATGGCGACATAGTAGATGGTAGCTATGCCGTCTATGATTTATATTTATGATTGAAAATGTTTTGACACTATACACATATTATAGTATCAAATGATTTGTTTTAAACGTACCAAGCATGTTTGGCTATTATAAGGGAAAACCCTATCCTCCGGCTTGCGTTGCATTGTGTGATGGGACCTGGGTCTTATAATAGCTTCATTTTTCGAAAAAGCATTGCGCTGTTGATTCTATGCACTAGTATTCTTGGGAGGAAACCCGTTCCGTATTATACGGCGTGGTCCCTTGAATTACTCTCTTTTAAAGTAAAGTTTTAAATAACTGTTTTAGTTCTCACACCAGTCACATGACTGACCTGGAGTTTATTGTTTTAACCTAAACTCTGGATGCCCCTATTTTCCGCACGGGCAGCTAGTAGTTTTGGTTTTGCAGATTTATATTCACAGGATCCTGGTTTACAGCTGGAAGGATATCCGGAAAGCTCTGTATCCGTATATCACCTTCAGTTTTGCTTTGTATTATTTTCCGCTGTTATATAATTAATTGTAATCTTTGATATTTATTCGAATGTATAATATTCATTTATACTCTGTATATTCTTGTATCTGATGGAATTGTTGTAATAACAATGAAATGTTCTTCTGTTTGTGTTCTGATTTGTCTTGTCCTCACAGTAATTCGTTCTTTCTCGTCTCTTCAGAGTCCGGGGAAGTTTCGGGTCGCTTCACTTCAACAAGGTTGGATTTTTCCAAGAGGATGTGCTTGATAAGTGGAAGAAGGGATAATATGAAGTTGGCCAGAGATCAAAGGAGAAAGCAGTGGATATGAAAAAGTCGTTGCAGACTGCTAAGTTCGGACGTTGCTCGAGATGGAATCGCTTGTCGAAATACTAGGTGCCACGCGGTGGCACGGTGTGGGGGAGAGTTGAGATGGTTCATGGAGATGTTTGTTTTCATGGTGAAGATTGATAGGTCTTACATGAAGGGGGTACTTTGAACACTTTGTTGGTAAGCGGCGGCGTTGCCGGAGTTTGTTGACAAAGTGCAATGGGTGATGGCCATGTCGAAGCTCATTGGGGGAAGTAACCATGGTGTCTTGTCCGAGAATATGCTTAGAGTAAGAGGATGTAGGTGGAATTGGTATGCTTTCAAGGAAATATAGTATCAAGGTGGAGATTGTTAGATTTCGTGATACAATATTTACATTTGCAGAAGAATTGGAAGATACTATTGATTATAGGGATACAATATTTTCATTTAGAGAAGATTTGGGAAATATTGTTATTCTGAGTAATATAATATTTCCAACTACAGAAGATTTGGAAGATATCAGAAAATTTATTGCCTCCTTTGTAAAATTAGATAGGGTAATAAATTACCTACATAAATGAAAGAATATGAAGTAGTTTTTTTTTTTTTTTTTTTTTTTTTTTTTTTTTTTTTTTAGGGATATTGAAGTAAAGAATTAATTCTCTGATTGGGAGAAAATAAATTGGAGAATTTATTAGGCATTGAGTTATAACCATAAATCAATTACTTCAACCCCAAGTATTAATCCTTATATAATGATAGGGATTAGGTAAATGTATGTATCATCTCTAAAAGTTGAACTTGTTCTTCTTCTCTATTATCAGTCTTGTAATATTTTCTTATTTAGAAAAGTAATAAAATCTCCTCTCCCCAAGTGGATGTACACTAACAAGACGTTAGTGGAACAACTATAAATCTCTTGTGTTCTTTCTTTTATTTCTTGATCCATGATTGTTTTGCTAGTGACTATCTATTGTTTGTTTTGCCTCAACATCAATCCGTTCCTATTTGTTTTTTCTACAAGGTTGGTTTTTATTCCCAAGCGTTTTAGGGAAATTTTTCCCCAACATAGTTAACTTTGTGTATACAGTAAATTCTCTACATTTATACATGTGACTTATAGATATTTACTTTAAAGTTGCCACTTAAGTTTGGAAAACAATTTCGATTAGCGCAAATAATGTTGTCCTCTCTTCAGCCGACCAATGAAAACCATGCTACATGGTTAAGATACAAAATTTACAATTATTTTTTATACAATCACCAGATAACCTATTTGTCGAATCTATAATGTCAATATACTTGTGGTAACATAAGTGTAGAACATATATTTAGGACCCAACAATTGTTTAAACTATTTACCATGCATGTTCATTCGCCTATAAAATGGAAGCCAAGCAAAACTTTTCCAACAACCCGTATCTAAGTTTAACATGTAATATAATATTACTCATCAACGTACATACATACATACATATATAGCATACTTAAATCATTTCGTAGGTAAATGTTTGTACTACCTAGCAGCATGTTTATATCATTTTCCAAACAACATGTTTATACCATTTCCCAAGCAACTTCATGCAACAAGTTTGCACGACAATCTAATATCATTCCATGCAATGTGTACTATAACCACCCAAAACACATATGAAAGTGTGTAATATATATATATAAGTTTAGCATATATTTATTAAAAAAAATAGATGGGTATTTGGCGTGAGTGAACAAACACTCATCTCGACTACATAGTGGAGATCTGACTCCTATGAATCGATTGCGGATTGTCGCACGTTGCTTCAGGAACGTTGGTAGTTTTGTTGTCCTTTCTAATTTCCAAGAAAACTTCGATTTTTTATTATATATATAGGGTGGCGGTTACAGGAATGTAGGGGACGAGGAGTTGAAAAAAAAAATTGGGATATATATATATATATATATATATATATATATATATATATATATAAGCGGGTACGTATAAGGTAATGTGTTTGTATAAAAGTAGGTCAATTATGAAAGGGCATATAGAATTAAATTAACACATGCGTGGAAATGCATGCGTGAGATAAAATTGGAAAATGGATGAAACATGCCAATAATAGGTTTATATATATATATATATATACATATATTAAACATGGCTTTTGGAACATACGCATGAATTCAAAGGTTGGATGAATGAGTCACGCATGCGTGCATAACTTGGAAGGATGAACACACAGTGTTGAAATAAAGAAAAGAAAAAACATATACATTAACAAGTTATCGACAAAATCATACATACAGTAGTCTGAATGTCTGAATTTCACAATTTAAAAAAAATGACATTCTTTTCAAAATACAATTTGGTATTTTTAGTTCAAATTCCGACAACGTTTTATTCGTAGCGATTTATTAAATCTTTAATTAAATTAACACAAACGAAGCAAACTTGCGTAATTTTCTACGAAATTCATTCCTCCGCAATGTCTAGTTAGACACATCTCAAATATTAAATTTTGAAATTTTATTTTTATTTCAAATTTTTATTATTATTTACGATACATCGGTTGAAAAAATCGATTCAAACAAAGAGAACAAACTTTGATGTTTTCGATATATAGTTGTATATATCACTTCTGCATGGAAATAATAAATCTTAAGAATATTTACGTCCATTTTTTTACACCATTTTCGTCCCTTCAGTGGTGATGCAAATGCAGCCAACGTAAATTTAAAAAAATATTTGCATCAAATTTTTAATGGATGCAAATGTGTTCTATTTGCGTCCGTTGTTACTAGGAACATATGCGAATACTCTATGTATTTGCTTCTGCTTTGTTACTACAACAGATGCAAATGGGTTACTACAATTTGCTTTTTAGTGCTTTTGCGTCTGTTTTGGCACTACAAAAGATGCAAATTTGTGTTTTTTCTAAAAGATGAGACTTTTTGGTTTGCTACAACATAATACTGAATATAATCAAATAGAATATTTCGGCAACGTAATTCTGAATCTTATACGCCTATTTCGACACGATATCTCAAAAAATATCAATACAGTCAAATAATCCCCATACTTAATTAATAATGGAATTCACCCAAAAAATATCAACACAGTCAAAAATATCCTCACACTATATTTTTCTTAAACATTGGGTAGATTCTCTATGCCTTTCTTCAAAGTCTTTCTCTAACCAGTAAGTTCAGCAAGATGTTCCTTATTACGTGATAATTCAGCTTCCATCTTGTAGTAAGCCCTTCTATCTTGCTAGTGGAATCTAACTATAGAAATGATACATAAATTGAAGAAAAATAACAAAAAATAAAAATCTTAAAAAGAGAAACTACATGACTTCCAGTGCAGCTAGGAAGACTCCAAAAGTGCAATTGGTCTTTAAAACCCTGGTAACCTGCTATTGCATAGAGCGCTTAACTCCATCGATTCTTATCTACTCATGTAAAGACAAAAAGTACATCAAGAAATCAACATAAAGATAAAAATTCGGTTTGAGAATATGGAATTGAATAATTGATTTCATTCAACTTTGAAAAGGTTTACATACTGTCATGTAACCAGGAGTAGCTTTATCGATAAAACTCCAATCCACTTGAGTACCAAAAGGCTTATAGCTGAAGGTACCAACAAAAGAATCTTCTTCAGTTGCACTCTGTAAAATATAGTCACATAATTTCACAACTAGAAATCAAATTCACACCAATCAAAACATGAAACGTGATATAGCCAAACCTCGGCAAGGAGAACATATTTTGATGTTAGCCTATACGAATTTAACTCAAATTTGATACCTTTATTTTAGAATAAATTTTTATTGAACAAACCAAACCTTCACGTGATAATCCACCGAGACAATCACAGACCCCAGTAGTCAGATTTGAAGTATTGTGTTTCATGTGGACCTCCAAATAGAGATGTGGCAAATACCTATCTTTGAAATCGATTAAGACGTAATCACAACCCTCCTTGTAACTAATGATTTCATTCAACTGCTCCATGTATGGTTTGAAAATTATTTGGCTTCGTTTCCACAATCATTAGACCCAATGCTGAAAAAAAGACCTCTCTCTTTGTAGATTGGTTGATGAGATAATTGTTGTATACAGAAATACATATACATACAACACCGTCTCTACACTTGATATTCAACTACATGGCGCATCTTCAGACACATACTTACATTTGCTTGTTAATTTGAGCAATGCAATCTTTTAGTATAAGTTCCATATAGGTAACTTTATGTCAGTATTATTATGATTATTTTGAAACGAAAGGATTTGTATTTGTAATGCAGATGACTAAAATTTTCTAGTTGTTTCAATTATTGTAGTGTAATAATATACCATTTCAGAAAATTGATAAAGCAATAAAAATATTTCTCTAGTTGCGAAAATGACAAGACAAGAAACAGTCACACTAAAATCAAACCAAAAGATGACTGAATGTGAATTACAACAACCAAAATCTAAGAGAAAAGTAAAAAACCTGTAATAACCCGGAAAATCTGAGCCAGTTTAAAATTTTTATTTTTGCAATTTTGAATATTTAAAATGAACTATTTTAAATAATAACGACGAGAAATTTATTTTGAATATAATTAGAACAAATATATTATATACGTCGTCGTTAGAATATAAATAATTATATATAATTATAAATAGAATTGAAAATGGCGCGGTAGTTCGATAATTCGATTTCAAACTTCAATTGAACATACCGGGTGCAAAACAATCCGGATTTTAGTGAAACCAAAAACATTAGGATCTAATTGACAATATCTTTCTAATGAATCCGAAAAATCAAGATTTCATAGCGGGAATCAAAAGATATGTCCAGTTGAAAATTCTGAATAGTCGCTATGGAATTCAGGCCCTTAAAAATGGACATTTTGCAAACGACCTCGGATTTCGACGAAACCACTTTTGTTGGGTCCGTGATGTCGAATTATTGCTAGGTTCCAAATTTCATAATTTTTCGAATCAATATGTGAGCGTGGCAAAGGAAAACGCGTTTGACCAGTTTCAGTTGATTTTAATCGAATGGAAATTGGCCATTTTTCCAATGGTCTCAGAATTCGACGAAACTAGTTTTGTTAGGACCGTATCATCAATACGAAGCTAGAAAATATTTTTCGAGAATTTTTAGAGTTAGTATGTGACCCCGGTAATTTGAAATGTACGTTTAAAATTCAATATAGTGATTTAAATGTTAATTCAACGGAAACTGATTCAAACGATCGAATCAACATATGAAACATGTCCCATTGTGTTCGGAATGGGGGTAAAACGCTATGGACGACAGGCGGTGGGCCTCGTTTCGAGGTCGTATGTGAAAGTCAACATTTTGCAAAATAAAATAATTAAATTAATTAAAAAAAATTAAATCTCTTCCCTTTATACGCTGGCCCCCCCTTTCTCGTTTGCATTCCAGAAATTAGAAAAAAGAAAAAAAAAAACAAATCGCTCCTCCTCGAGAAGCCGCCGCCTCCAGGCGTTCGCCGCCGCCACCAAGGGCGTTGCGCCGCCCTTGCTTCCCCTCCTCGACCTCGCGACAGCCCCCCCCCCCCCCATCGCAGCTCTCTCCTTCCTCCTCCTCCCCTTCCCCTGGCGCGCCGCCGCAAGCAGAAGCCCCCCCTCTCTCCAGCGAGATCCCCAAACCCCCTTTCCCCCTAGCCGGCCACCACCTCGCCTACACCGACCACCGCAGGTCAACCCCACCACCCACGACCGCCTGCTCCGCCCCTGCCGCCTCTGACGCGACGCCTTAGCCCTCCTTCATTCGGTTCTAGGTGAGATTTCCTTATTTTATTTCATAGGATTTATCGATGTTATTTTCAGTTTTTAATTTATAAAAGGTAGGATTTTTAATTTAAAAAAGATAAGTTTTTATTTTGAAGAAAAGTCGGATTTTTATTTATAACAAAGACGATATTTTTATATTATAGAAGGGCTAAAGATATAATCTTTATGAGATAGAGAATATAAAAATATCATCTTTGTATATGTAGCGAAATAAAAATCTGATTTTTATTTTATATACGTTGAAATAAAGTGGTGATTTTTATAATGATGAAATCTATATTTTTGTAAAGATGAAGTCTTTATATTAGAAAAGGCGAAATCTTTATAGTTGAAAAGGCGAGATCTTTATACAGAAAATAGAGAAGTAAAATATAATTTTTATATATTGAATAACAAAGTAAAAATTCGATTTTTATATATTGAATAGCGAAATAAAAATGTGACTTTTATTTTAAAGACATCAAAATATAAAACCGTGTGATTTTTATATATGTAGTGACTACGGGCAACGAAGATGATAAAAAGGCGAGAATGAAGAAGATTTCTATAAAAGAAGAGTCAAGATGATTGGATAGCTATTGGTGAGAACTTCTCACTCTAAACTTCTTTTTCAAATTATATATATATAACTTCTCACTCTAAACTTCTTTTTCAAATTATATATATATATATATATATATATATATATATATACTAGGATGCAGACGGTGCTTAGTAGCACCCGACACCCGTCATCCACAGACCATGGATGGCTTGTTTGTTAAATTGTTTGGTTGAGTAGTTGGTTAGTTTGTTGGGCTTGAATTGAATTGTTTGGTGAAATGGAATGGATTGATTGATGTGTGAATGGCGTGGGCCTTCACTAGACCGGGGATAAGGCTAGGCCTTGTCCCGTGTCTAGTATCGTGCCGTTATGCCGCCGAATTTTTCTAAAATATGTTAGAAAAATAAAAATATCAATTTATTGAATAAATGAACTAATAGAAATTCATGTGTTAAAATAAAATGTTTATCGTTAAAAATATAATTTTTAACGTGAAAGTGGATAAATGAATATTTATAAACAAATCGGCCGATTTGTTTATATACACTGATTTGACTGATATCGATTGGGTCGATAAATTTTATACGTCGCCCAATTGCACAAATAAAATCTGTGTTTGATTGTTTGAAACCCCACACGGGTGTTGGGATGAAATTTGAAGTTCACTCATCCTGATTGATTAAATATGTCGATCGATCGATTGACAGGCTGTTACAAGCGTCAGATATCTATATTTGATGCTTATACAGTGTAGTGCACTTTGGTTGATGGTTGATTATTTTTCAATGCTATTATATACATGTGTTGTATGGAATCCATATAATTAACATTATATGGTGATTGATTGGGCCTCATTCCAATCGGGAAAATAATAAATATTTTAAAGGAAAATTCATGTGTTGAATATAAAAATAGTCATGTGTTGACGATGTTCATGTGTTGAAACTATTCATGTGTTGAGTAAAATATTTTAAATAAAATAAATTACATCTTTATCATATTTACAATTAGAATCTACTTCACGGTGGAGTCTAATTAAAATCAAACGATAGATACCATAGTTTTATAAAATATTTTACAAAACAAAAATAGTGATGTGTTGACAGTACTCATGTGTTGAGATTAGTCGTGTGTTGAAAGAAATATAGATTCATGTGTTGAATGGGATAAATATTCATTTGTTGGATAGAATAAAGAAGTTTTGAAAATATAAAGCCGTGTTGATTAGAGATGCGTTATTTTGACACGAACGATATTTATATCGATTTTATTCGTTGTATAATGAATATCGAAAAGTGATTTCAAAATTAAATATTTTGAAATGAAATTCAAATTGAATTAGATTAAAATTCGAATTGAATAGGAAACGAATTCGAATTGAATTGAATTGAAACGAACTTGAAATTGAATTAAATTGAAATTGAAATTTAAAACGAACTGAAATTGAATTGAAATCAATTTGAAACGAATTCGAATTGAATCAAATAGAAGGTAAATTCGAATTGAATTGAATTGAAACGAATTTGAATTTGAATTGAATTGAAATGAACTCGAATTGAATTGAAATCAAATCGACTTGAAATTGAAAATGAAGTTGAATTGTTTTAGAAACGAATTTAAAACGATTTATAAAATTCGTTTTAAATAGAAATCGACGAAATATATATTATATGTATTATATATATAATATAATGGCCTGAATAGAACGCGCCGCGCCGCGACAGTTCGTGAATTTCGACCATTTATTTCAAACGGACATTACGGGAGATCCGACCGTCGGATTCTCCTAAAACCGGAACAGTTGGGTTCGTATCGAAAAGAGCTTTCCAATGAATATTAAAAAATTGAAATCTAACGGTTGGATTTGAAATTATGTCCAAATCAAGTTTGAAAAAGATCGCTGTAAGTGCAGTTCGATAGCCGTTGGTGGAAATCGATTGTACGGGCCTTGATAAAATTATTAAAAATAGTAATAATTTATGTAAAATCATAAGAAATGATTTGGGAAAAATTGGGCTGGAAAATTCCACATTTTAAGAATAAAAATAGATTTTGTCGAAATGAACTAGTTTTGAACTAGAATTAAAGTCAATTTATTTTTGAAATAAATAAATTGAATTTGAAAGTGATTTTAAAAATAATCAATATTCCCAATACGTGAATTGGACTGGAGTTGAATCAAAATTATCTTCGGAATATTTCGATGTTGTATTTCGTGACTATATAGATATTGTTATGGGGATTTGAAAGATATATTTTATATCGTTATTTCCAATACGATATTTGTTGGTTTCAGAATTTGATATTGAATATAAGCCGATATATTTTCTATTCAGAGCCTTGTATTTAATATCAAATGTGATTTGGGTTTATCGTGAGTCGTGTTTTAGATGACATTGTTTCTTTAACCCAGTTAAAGGCAAGATGTCGATTTCTGAAAAGATTAAAACTAAATGGAGTTTTAATGAATCTTTAATTAGATTAAAAAGTGAATTGATAATTTAAATTATCAAATCTAAAAAGTGATCGAGAGTGGAGTATCACCAGTTTTGCTCCAAAGCGATAGTTAAATCTTTAATTAGATTTGAACGTGAAAAGGTAATTAATTTTACCGATAACACCGTGGTGTTAGATATGGAGTATCACCACTTTTGCTCCATGGGATATATAGGTTGGGATTGGGAAATAAAACAAATAATTACTTCGGTGTGGTTCGCTAATCCCGACTAGTTTGAAATGATATCCAAAGGAGGATTAAAGAATAAATTTAGAATAATTTATGTAACACCCCACCTCCACCAGGGTGGCTCTTGCAAGCACTCTGACTTTGGAGGGGCGTTTGAATCAGGTAAACATGCATAATGATATATCAAGGCAGAACAAGAACATATGTATATATGTAAACAGAGTAAATAACATAGATAAAACAGCGGAATATTACAAAACATTTCAAAACAAGTCTGGTACAACATAGCTTTCCAAATAAACAAGTCTAGATAAAACAACATCAACTGAAAAACTAAAATAAATAAGTGCTATCCCCAATTAAGTGGTAACCATAGCTAGCTTCATGTCGAAACCGTACATGAGCTGAAATCCCACAAGCAAGCAATCCGAAATCCAAGCTAAGCTCCAGTATTCCCTCCCTGAGAACCTGGGGGGGGGGGGGGGAAACGGAAGAAAAGAGGCGAAAGAAAACAGGTCAGTCAAAAAGACTGAGTAAGCCCTACTATAATCAATGTAAACTGATAAAGTTAATTGGCATGAGCAGCAGGGCTGAACATAAGGATAACAATATACTAGCATGATGATTAACTAACAAGGTAGATAAAGGTGTCATCGCATAATCAGGATTAAGGTTTTGCACCACAGGTGTACTAGCAAACTAACATGACTTGAATAAACAAGTATTGATCCCTTGGCCCAAGCTTTGGCCCAATAACATGAAATGACCCTAATACAAGGTCCAACCAAACGGTCTAGTCGATCGGCTCCCTAAGCCTAACTCGTCACGTGTTGGTGTCAATACGGCCCAATCATAATTGCAGTCGAACTGTGCCGGGTCCACCCTTCGGGTGTATCAAGCCCTAGGGTGTCAACCCCTGGACACCATGAACATGAGTGCACAGTCCCGATCTACTGGTACCCGTGCATGTTTTCTCCGGCTACGGACTATGTGCACGACCAGAGTCCGCCCGGAACTACACCGGCGTACCCTCTGCCGTCGCTTTTGGTCACTTACCTCCAGTCCAGTAATCGTGCCCCCACCCTAGCCTAGTCCCTAGGGTCATGATGATACTAACTTGGGATTACTGCTGGAGTGGGCCCTCATTGCTAGGATTTTTCTAGTGGGTTAAGTACGGTTTAACCCTCTTGCTAATCCTAGATTAACTTGGTTAAGTGTAACGATGAGTTCACGACTTAACCCCGATTAATCTACCAAGCCCAAATTGGTTAAGTATTAAGTGGACCATGACTTAACCCTAATCACGAGGCATTAATTAATTTAATGCGCCTTAACCTCTCACATTAGACCTTGTTGTGGTTACAAGTTAAGCCGTGCGGGTCCGGGTAGCTTTACACCACAACTTGGTCTAACCTCGGGTTCAAGGTACAACATGACCAACTTCTCACATTGGGTCCTATTGTTTGTAGCAACTAGTTAAGCCGGTCGGTTCCGGGTAGGTTTACGCTACAAACTCAACCCAACCTCGAGTTGGCCACACTTATCTTTTCTAAGTGTCATGTCCATCATGTTTCCAAAACGTGTTACAAGTTTTCAAGCAATTGGGTAGACCTAACTTAATAGGTAAATTCCCAATGGGTAGACCTAACTTAATAGGTAAATTCCCAAGCTTATGTTTTATGTCTTTTAAGTTTACCCAACCCCAAACGCAATCCCATCGCTTACATATCGCAATTGCGCATAAAGGATAGAAAGAGGGAACTTGGCATAATCATGACATAAAGGTATTGAAGCCACAAGCTTAACATGGTGGCATATGAAATGTTTTAGGCCTCAAAAGCATGCATAAAACCAAACTTAGCATATTGGTGATACATGGTGCTAAATGACATGTAGAGATGGCCATAAGTTCGCATTTAGCCTCACATGCAAGTTATCATAAGAGATATGATAACTTACATGTTGCTAAAATGCAACCTTTGGCATAAAGCTTAAAGCTTTATGTTCATAAACCCAAAATAAGCTTGAATAACATGATAGCATGAACAAAATGTTCAACCCAAACTTGCATAACATAACTTGGCATACTGGCATATAAACTTGCATATCACAACATGATAAACTTGCATATAAACTTGCATATCACAACATGATAAACTTGCATATAAACTTGCATATCACAACATGATAAACTTGCATATAAACTTGCATATCATACATTTAACTTCAGAGTTTAAGTATGAAAGTAGAATAGGGCTTACAATGCTTAAGAAGTCACAAAAATATGACAAAGCCCTTATGAAATCAATTAAACCCAAAATGCAAGCAAAACCCTTGAGCCAAAATGATCAAGACTCTTTCTTTATGATGCAAATATATAAACTTGACTTGAATGCAAGCTAATGATGCTCATACAAGTTTGAAAACACTTGTATGCATGGAAAATCACTTAGGAATTTATTTAGGAATTTTATGAAGAGAGTGGAGGCCATGAGAGGATTGATTTTGCCATAGTTTAGTTGTATGAATGAATAATGATGATTTAGGGTAGGTTAGGGTCTTATTTATAGATTAGGCAAATGTTTTAGGCCATAGGATTAAACCTAGATTCAATCCAAGCCATCAAAGCATGTCTTGGGGAAGAAGTCAAGTGTAGGAACCATCTAGGGCCTTTAGATTAAAGATGAACCATGAGAACCATTCAAATGCAAAATCTGCATTTGAGCGAATCGGCCCACGGGTTGACAGCCAAACACCCTGGATTAACCCCTAGTCGACCCAGCGAGCTCGGGTCGACCTCAAATATCGGCCGGTTCGGTTATTTCTCTCTCCCAATTCGCTGTTTTGAACATTTTTGCATATTTATTTATTTAGTTTTCAATTATATATATATATATATATCAATATATGTATATTTCTCTACGCAACCCATTTCACTTAATTAAGTATACTTTAATTTGGGAATTTTTCGTGAAACTTCGTGAGGCCATATCTTGGTCATACGGACTCCGATTTTCGAAAACTCGGACTCTATTTCGCGTATTTTTCCGAGACGAACGCAATGGCATAGCCCGTTTCCCTTGATTCAGATATTACAGTTTAATTCTGCCTCCATTTATGTTATAACATGTTATTCAAAAATACGGGTTGTTACAATTTATCTTGGATAAAATTAATGGGAACCTTTCCCTAAAAATGTGATTTTGTGAATGAAAGAATATTCTGAATTGGAATGAGGCGTTTGTTGTGTTTGTGTAACATTTGTTTATCATATACGTGGGTTATTCAGAAAGGCCAGGTTATACCCATTCTGAATAACCGATTCGACGAGATGTCGAAGATGAAGACGGTGGTTGAAGACCGGAAGTCTTCACATCGTTTGGGTGATTACTGATGATCTTGATTGGGTTGTACACCCAAGATGAGGGAAACAGTTGGTGATCGTCCAGACGTACTTGGAGATGGATGGATATGCGAGGAAAGTGCCTCCGGTTTCGTTCCGACCCAGAACGAACTTGTAAATGGATTGTGTGTATGACATTGGATTTTATTCTGTGTCGATTGATCTCTATTAAATATACATCTGTTTGGCGGCGGAGAATTTATTCTCTTTCTTAACGCCCTTCTCTGAGACGTACGAGCTCAGAGGTTGTATATCGATGGACATCAGTCACATGGAGTGAATTGCCCGTGTGGCACGCGTAAGTGGCAATTGATCAGGGCTTCTGTTGAAAAGAAAAGTCTTGTGGTTGATGATCAAAGCACGACCTGTGTGGCGTAGCTTTGTGTATAACGTGAATTCGCGAGCCCCACACCTCGGTATGAGTCAAAAACGGGATAGTGACTGCAGGGAGAGCACGACGTTTCTTTCTAGCTAAGGTGGTGTCAGTGACCTACCAGCCCTGACATTTATATACTTTTCACCTGTGTGGTTGTTGGATACGAGGCGCCTCAGATATAGGTCTGTAAGGACCGGGAAACGTGTGTTCAGGAATTGCCAATCCTCAAAAGTAAGAGAGGACCGGCCCTGAAGATCCAAGGATCATAGTGGGGTCCTGGGACATTTGCTAGAGTGTCTCGAACGCGGAGAGGAGCTTGCCCCTTGCCTCGACTCATGATGGAAATCCAATTTCCAATACGTGATATTGCGGTTTTAATTGTAGAACTAGTATGGCGACATGATATATGGTACCCATGCCGTCTATGATTGATATTTATGATTGAAATTGTTTTCACACTATACACTTATGATAGTATCAAATGATTTGTTTTAAGCGTACCAAGCATGTTTGGCTATTATAAGGGAAAACCCTATCCTCCGGCTTGCGTTGCATTGTGTGATGGGACCTGGGTCTTATAATAGCTTCATTTTTCTAAAGAGCATTGCGCTGTTTTGTTATATGCACTAGTATTCTTGGGAGGAAACCCGTTCCGTATTATACGGCGTAGTCCCTTAAATTACTATCTTTTAAAGCAAAGTTTTAAATAACTGTTTTAGTTCTCACACCAGTCACATGACTGACCTGGAGTTTATTGTTTTGACCTAAACTCTAGGTGCCCCTATTTTCCGCACGGGCAGCTAGTAGTTTAGGTTTTGCAGATTTATATTCACAGGGTCCTGATTTACAGCTGGAACGATGCTCGGAAAGCTCTGTATCCGTGTATCACTTCTAGTTGTGATTTTGTATTATCTTCCGCTGCTTTGTAATTTATTGTAATCTCTGATATTTGTCGAATGTAATTTATTCATTTATACTCTGTGTATTCTTGTATCTGATGGAATTGTTGTAATAACAATGAAATGTTCTTCCGTATGCGTTCTATTTTGTCTTGTACTCAATTCTATCCGTGCTTTCCTTCACGGGGAAGTTCGGGTCGTCTCAGTTTGGTATCAGAGCTTTGGTTTACAGAGCTCGAGAACAAGACACATTAGAACCATACGAAAGAATTCATCAAATATTGGATTAGTAATATCCAATTAGAATGACTCGTTAGAGATAGGATCAGTAGTATCCTAGAACGAGTGTGAAGAGTATATTTTTCAAATGAAAACAATTTTGTTTTGAAAATTTAAATCGTTTTAAACGTATTTGATTATTTATTTATTTTGAATATGGACATTCCAATATATAAAGATTTTGCATATACGCGTCATGAACGTATATTCGAAGTTTTAATATACTAGATAGATATAGGACCGCACTCTAGTAGCCCGGAGATGTTCTGATGGTGGTTCGAAACATCATCAGCATTTATTTTCGAGTGACGAAGGTGTGATACCTATATATTTCCTATTGACTGGTGTGAGAACCAAAATTAGATAGGGCCTATTGTTGTGATTTGGCATCAAAAATGTGATTTTTTGACTATATATCAAAGTTATGAATTTCAAATGCTAATCAACTAATTGATTGATGTTTGAGTTGTTTGTTTATTCGTTTGATAAATTTTAACCATTATGCCTAATTGAATTCATATTGAATTATATTGGAAATTGGTCGCATTTACTTGCATATACTTGCACTTACATTGAACAGGTCATAGCAAGGAGGCTAGAGCAGAGCATAAAATTTGTTTGCCCAACAAATAGGTACATGTTTACTACATAATTTACTGTTTTGTTTGGGTGATGATGATTTTATGAGCCTATTGGCTAGCCGCTTGGCTTTTTCTTTTTCTTTTTGAGATTAGAAGGACCGGGGAAGCTATTTGAAATTCCCCGATGCTCCCGGTGCAGGGGAGGTTATGGCGAAATTTTTCGAAAATTTAGGGTGTTAGCCAAATTTTTGAAAATTTGAAAATTCTCAGAAACTGAAAAGTTGGAGAATGGAAGCCAGATCGAATGTAGAGCTTAATAATCAAACCACTTTCGACTTTGTTCCTTTTCGGGGACGAAAAGTTTTAAGTGGGGGAGATTGTAATAACCCGGAAAATCTGAGCCAGTTTAAAATTTTTATTTTTGCAATTTTGAATATTTAAAATGAACTATTTTAAATAATAACGACGAGAAATTTATTTTGAATATAATTAGAACGTATATATTATATACGTCGTCGTTAGAATATAAATAATTATATATAATTATAAATAGAATTGAAAATGGCGCGGTAGTTCGATAATTCGATTTCAAACTTCAATTGAACATACCGGGTGCAAAACAATCCGGATTTTAGTGAAACCAAAAACATTAGGATCTAATTGACAATATCTTTCTAACGAATACGAAAAATCAAGATTTCATAGCGAGAATCAAAAGATATGTCCAGTTGAAAATTCTTAATAGTCGCTATGGAATTCAGGCCCTTAAAAATGGACATTTTGCAAACGACCTCGGATTTCGACGAAACCACTTTTGTTGGGTCCGTGATGTCGAATTATTGCTAGCTTCCAAATTTCATAATTTTTCGAATCAATATGTGAGCATGGCAAAGGAAAACGCGTTTGACCAGTTTCAGTTGATTTTAATCGACTGGAAATTGGCCATTTTTCCAACGGTCTCAGAATTCGACGAAACTAGTTTTGTTAGGACCGTATCGTCAATACGAAGCTAGAAAATATTTTTCGAGAATTTTTAGAGTTAGTATGTGACCCCGGTAATTTGAAATGTACGTTTAAAATTCAATATAGTGATTTAAATGTTAATTCAATGGAAACTGATTCAAACGATCGAATCAACATACGAAACATGTCTCATTGTGTTCGGAATGAGGATAAAACGATGGACGACAGGCGGTGGGCCTCGTTTCGAGGTCGTATGTGAAAGTCAACATTTTGCAAAATAAAATAATTAAATTAATTAAAAAAAATTAAATCTCTTCCCTTTATACGCTGGCCCCCCTTTCTCGTTTACATTCCAGAAATTAGAAAAAAGAAAGAAAAAAAAAACAAATCGCTCCACCTCGAGAAGCCGCCGCCGCCACCAAGGGCATCGCGCCGCCCTTGCTTCGTCTCCTCGACCTCGCGACAGCCCCCCCCCCCCCCCATCGCAACTCTCTCCTTCCTCCTCCTCCCCTTCCCCTGGCGCGCCGCCGCAAGCAGAAGCCCCCCCTCTCTCCAGCGAGATCCCCAAACCCCCTTTCCCCCTAGCCGGCCACCACCTCGCCTACACCGACCACCGCAGGTCAACCCCACCACCCACGACCGCCTGCTCCGCCCCTGCCACCTCCTGCCGCCTCTGACGCGACGCCTTAGCCCTCCTTCATTCGGTTCTAGGTGAGATTTACTTATTTTATTTCATAGGATTTATCGATGTTATTTTCAGTTTTTAATTTATAAAAGGTAGGATTTTTAATTTAAAAAAGATAAGTTTTTATTTTGAAGAAAAGTCGGATTTTTATTTATAACAAAGACGATATTTTTATATTATAGAAGGGCTAAAGATATAATCTTTATGAGATAGAGAATATAAAAATATCATCTTTGTATATGTAGCGAAATAAAAATCTGATTTTTATTTTATATACGTTGAAATAAAGTGGTGATTTTTATAATGATGAAATCTATATTTTTGTAAAGATGAAGTCATTATATTAGAAAAGGCGAAATCTTTATAGTTGAAAAGGCGAGATCTTTATATAGAAAATAGAGAAGTAAAATATAATTTTTATATATTGAATAACAAAGTAAAAATTCGATTTTTATATATTGAATAGCGAAATAAAAATGTGACTTTTATTTTAAAGACATCAAAATATAAAAACGTGTGATTTTTATATATGTAGTGACTACGGGCAACGAAGATGATAAAAAGGCGAGAATGAAGAAGATTTCTATAAAAGAAGATTCAAGATGATTGGATAGCTATTGGTGAGAACTTCTCACTCGAAATTTCTTTTTCAAATTATATATATATATATATATATACTAGGATGCAGACGGTGCTTAGTAGCACCCGACACCCATCATCCACAGACCATGGATGGCTTGTTTGTTAAATTGTTTGGTTGAGTAGTTGGTTAGTTTGTTGGGTTTGAATTGAATTGTTTGGTGAAATGGAATGGATTGATTGATGTGTGAATGGCGTGGGCCTTCACTAGACCGGGGATAAGGCTAGGCCTTGTCCCGTTTCTAGTATCGTGCCGTTATGCCGCCGAATTTTTCTAAAATATGTTAGAAAAATTAAAATATCAATTTATTGAATAAATGAACTAATAGAAATTCATGTGTTAAAATAAAATGTTTATCGTTAAAAATATAATTTTTAACGTTAAAGTGGATAAATGAATATTTATAAACAAATCGGCCGATTTGTTTATATACACTGATTTGACTGATATCGATTGGGTCGATAAATTTTACACGTCGCCCAACTGCACAAATAAAATCTGTGTTTGATTGTTTGAAACCCCACACGGGTGTTGGGATGAAATTTGAAGTTCACTCATCCTGATTGATTAAATATGTCGATCGATCGATTGACAGGCTGTTATAAGCGTCAGATATCTATATTTGATGCTTATATAGTGTAGTGCACTTTGGTTGATGGTTGATTATTTTTCAATGCTATTATATACATGTGTTGTATGGAATCCATATAATTAATATTATATGGTGATTGATTGGGCCTCATTCCAATCGGGAAAATAATAAATATTTTAAAGGAAAATTCATGTGTTGAATATAAAAATAGTCATGTGTTGACGATGTTCATGTGTTGAAACTATTCATGTGTTGAGTAAAATATTTTAAATAAAATAAATTACATCTTTATCATATTTACAATTAGAATCTACTTCACGGTGGAGTCTAATTAAAATCAAACGATAGATACCATAGTTTTATAAAATATTTTACAAAACAAAAATAGTGATGTATTGATAGTACTCATGTGTTGAGATTAGTCGTGTGTTGAAAGAAATATAGATTCATGTGTTGAATGGGATAAATATTCATTTGTTGGATAGAATAAAGAAGTTTTGAAAATATAAAGCCGTGTTGATTAGAGATGCGTTATTTTGACGCGAACGATATTTATATCGATTTTATTCATTGTATAATGAATATTGAAAAGTGATTTCAAAATTAAATATTTTGAAATGAAATTCAAATTGAATTAGATTAAAATTCGAATTGAATAGGAAACGAATTCGAATTGAATTGAATTGAAACGAATTTGAAATTGAATTAAATTGAAATTGAAATTTAAAACGAACTAAAATTGAATTGAAATCAATTTGAAACGAATTCGAATTGAATCAAATAGAAGGTAAATTCGAATTGAATTGAATTGAAACGAATTTGAATTTGAATTGAATTGAAATGAAATGAACTCGAATTGAATTGAAATCAAATCGACTTGAAATTGAAAATGAAGTTGAATTGTTTTAGAAACGAATTTAAAACGATTTATAAAATTCGTTTTAAATAGAAATCGACGAAATATATATTATATATATTATATATATAATATAATGGCCTGAATAGAACGCGCCGCGCCGCGACAGTTCGTGAATTTCGACCATTTATTTTAAACGGACATTACGGGAGATCCGACCGTCGGATTCTCCTAAAACCGGAACCGTTGGGTTCGTATCGAAAAGAGCTTTCCAATGAATATTAGAAATTTGAAATCTAACGGTTGGATTTGGAATTATGTCCAAATCAAGTTTGAAAAAGATCGTTGTAAGTGCAGTTCGATAGCCGTTGGTGGAAATCGACTGTACGGGCCTTGATAAAATTATTAAAAATAGTAATAATTTGTGTAAAATCATAAGAAATGATTTGGGAAAAATTGGGTTGGAAAATTCCACATTTGAAAGAATAAAAATAGATTTTGTCGAAATGAACTAGTTTTGAACTAGAATTAAAATCAATTTATTTTTGAAATAAATAAATTGAATTTGAAAGTGATTTTAAAAATAATCAATATTCCCAATACGTGAATTGGACTGGAGTTGAATTGAAATTATATTCGGAATATTTCGATGTTGGATTTCGTGACTATACAGATATTGTTATGGGGATTTGAAAGATATATTTTATATCGTTATTTCCAATACGATATTTGTTGGTTTCAGAATTTGATATTGAATATAAGCCGGTATATTTTCTATTCAGAGCCTTGTATTTAATATCAAATGTGATTTGGGTTTATCGTGAGTCGTGTTTTAGATGACATTGGTTCTTTAACCCAGTTAAAGGCAAGATGTCGATTTCTGAAAAGATTAAAACTAAATGGAGTTTTAATGAATCTTTAATTAGATTAAAAAGTGAATTGATAATTTAAATTATCAAATCTAAAAAGTGATCGAGAGTGGAGTATCACCAGTTTTGCTCCAAAGCGATAGTTAAATCTTTAATTAGATTTGAACGTGAAAAGGTAATTAATTTTACCGATAACACCGTGGTGTTAGATATGGAGTATCACCACTTTTGCTCCATGGGATATATAGGTTGGGATTGGGAAATAAAACAAATAATTACTTCGGTGTGGTTCGCTAATCCCGACTAGTTTGAAATGATATCCAAAGGAGGATTAAAGAATAAATTTAGAAGAATTTATCTTGGATAAAATTAATGGGAACCTTTCCCTAAAAATGTGATTTTGTGAATGAAAGAATATTCTGAATTGGAATGAGGCGTTTGTTGTGTTTGTGTGACATTTGTTTATCATATACGTGGGTTATTCAGAAAGGTCGGGTTATACCCATTCTGAATAACCGATTCGACGAGATGTCGAAGATGAAGACGGTGGTTGAAGATCGGAAGTCTTCACATCGTTTGGGTGATTACTGATGATCTTGATTGGGCTGTACACCCAAGATGAGGGAAACAGTTGGTGATTGTCCAGACGTACTTGGAGATGGATGGATATGCGAGGAAAGTGCCTCCGGTTTCGTTCCGACCCAGAACGAACTTGTAAATGGATTGTGTGTCTGACATTGGATTTTATTCTGTGTCGATTGATCTCTATTAAATATACATCTGTTTGGCGGCGGAGAATTTATTCTCTTTCTTAACGCCCTTCTCTGAGACGTACGAGCTCAGAGGTTGTATATCGATGGACATCAGTCACATGGAGTGAATTGCCCGTGTGGCACGCGTAAGTGGCAATTGATCAGGGCTTCTGTTGAAAAGCAAAGTCTTGTGGTTGATGATCAAAGCACGGTCTGTGTGGCGTAGCTTTGTGTATAACGTGAATTCGCGAGCCTCACACCTCGGTATGAGTCAAAAACGGGATAGTGACTGCAGGGAGAGCACAACGTTTCTTTCTAGCTAAGGTGGTGTCAGTGACCCACCAGCCCTGACATTTATATACTTTTCACCTGTGTGGTTGTTGGATACGAGGCGCCTCGGATATAGGTCTGTAAGGACCGGGAAACGTGTGTTCAGGAATTGCCAATCCTCAAAAGTAAGAGAGGACCGGCCCTGAAGATCCAAGGATCATAGTGGGGTCCTGGGACATTTGCTAGAGTGTCTCGAACGCGGAGAGGAGCTTGCCCCATGCCTCGACTCATGATGGAAATCCAATTTCCAATACGTGATATTGCGGTTTTAATTGTAGAACTAGTATGGCGACATGATATATGGTACTCATGCCGTCTATGATTGATATTTATGATTGAAATTGTTTTGACACTATACACTTATGATAGTATCAAATGATTTGTTTTAAACGTACCAAGCATGTTTGGCTATTATAATGGAAAACCCTATCCTCCGGCTTGCGTTGCATTGTATGATGGGACCTGGGTCTTATAATAGCTTCATTTTTCTAAAGAGCATTGCGCTGTTTTATTATATGCACTAGTATTCTTGGGAGGAAACCCGTTCCGTGTTATACGGCGTGGTCCCTTGAATTACTATCTTTTAAAGCAAAGTTTTAAATAACTGTTTTAGTTCTCACACCAGTCACATGACTGACCTGGAGTTTATTGTTTTGACCTAAACTCTAGGTGCCCCTATTTTCCGCACGGGCAGCTAGTAGTTTAGGTTTTGCAGATTTATATTCACAGGGTCCTGATTTACAGCTGGAACGATGCTCGGAAAGCTTTGTATCCGTGTATCACTTCTAATTGTGATTTTGTATTATCTTCCGCTGCTTTGTAATTTATTGTAATCTCTGATATTTGTCGAATGTAATTTATTCATTTATACTCTGTGTATTCTTGTATCTGATGGAATTGTTGTAATAACAATGAAATGTTCTTCCGTATGTGTTCTATTTTGTCTTGTACTCAATTCTATCCGTGCTTTCCTTCACGGGGAAGTTCGGGTCGTCTCAAAACCTTAGTGTTGGCCACATCTTAAAAAATCCTAACACCCAGCAACCATAAAAAAATAGAAATAAGATTTAATTTAGCAATAAAAGCACTACAGGATAAATATGGCAGTGATCCCAAAATACCATAACAGTTAAAAGTTAATTTAGCCATTCTCAATGTTTGGGTCATTGACAGTGAGATCATCTTCCAATTGCTTCCCTTCATGATATAGATATTGTACATGCGCCTGGGTTTTTATATTTTTATACTAAAATCAAGACATTATATATATATATATTAACAAGTTGCACTTTAAGATGGATAAAAAAGAGCGACAAAACGAACCAAACTATAACAATCAGAGAAAAATTAATATAAATCAGTTGATATCAAAAAGTTGCACTTATTATGTATATTTGGCTCTTCAATTAATACTTCATTATGATTGGTAAAAAAATTATCATTTCCATTTTGCAAAGTCTGCTTCAAGGTTCATATGTGCTTCTTTACAGAATGGCATGAAATTGTCAAAATTCTTTACTTTAGTTGATAACTGATAAAGACAGAAAGAAGGGGTAATTCACCCTAAAACAAGATTCTTTAGCTACATTGTAAATAGTTAATCGCCTAGAGCATAAGTTCACATTATTTTTTCCACCATTTGATCAAATTTTTTATGATAAAGATCATACTATACACTTCAGTGTATTATAGGAACAAATAATATAGTTGCTGAAATAGATATGTCGATCTGACCTGTTAATTATTTGATCCAATGGTTGGAACTTAAATTTGATTCAATGCTATGGTTTGTGGTAAGTAAGTATATTCATAGATAAGTTCGTATTATTACTAATATTAATTGTAGTTCAGTAATGTACCAGCCACCACCATAGATTGAAATGTGTAGGTTCTTTATAAAGAGAAGGATTTAAAGGCATGGCGCCAAAATGAATTATGACACGGCTGTCTTGTGGAATCAAATGGTCTAAACAAATTAAATAGGTAGTGTTTGTCTCATGTCATGAGAAAAGCTAAAGAAACGACAGAGAAATTTTTAGCAAGGAATCTCCGACTAATCGTTAAACTGAACATTTACGAAATAAAACTTATCTGCATCAGCACTCAAATATTCAAGCTGAAAAAAGGATTAGATATAACAACTAATCAGGCCAAAATGATTAAAATAGATATTCATACCTTCGAATTCGACGTTCTCTGTTACCTTCCTCCCAATAAACCTAGCAATGTTTCCAAGTCATAGCTTCTTGTTGATAAGCTATAATTACAAGAACTATAACACCCGCATTTTTAACTTAAGATAATAAAATGAGAATAACTTAATTTAATATTCATAATTAAGTAAAACGGATGGTACCGTTGAGTTCGTCTTGGAATTCTGGTTCAAATGGACCGCAAGTTTGCGGAAAGCGGATAACGTATGAAGAAGTTATGAGCATTAGAATTATATATATACATATAAGGCTTATATATATAAATATATTAAATAAATTTATCCAGAAACTCAAATTACACAGCAGGAAGGTGTAACGTTGGGGGTCGACCCACCCAAAGGGGGGTTGACCCCGGGGTTGACCCTACCGTAGATTTGGGCAGATTCTTTTGCCTGAACGTGGACAGTTTTTGGGTCTAAATTCGTTTGCTGAACACCTATAAATAAGCTTGTAGAGCGTACCCTAAATCTCATATTTCTGTGACAATGCAGAAGCTTTGCCATTCTTCTTCCTTCTCAAATCTCTTTAGAAAATTAAGATTATTAATTTAGGAGAAATTCTGAATCCATATCTAAAGGAAAGGAACATATGTTTGTAAATGAGTGTTCAGATCACTTATCGAAGTCAGGTAATTTCCTAGATCTGTTTTATTTCAATTTTCTTCTCTTTCTTCCCTCTTCCATTTAGTAAAAATTATGAATCCATGGTTGTTAGAATCTGAATCCAATTATGGGAAGACCATGGAATGATAGATCTGGACCAGATCCAGGATTTGAAAAGCAAATAATGTGAGTGGATTTAAGTTATATCATTTTTGATAATAATATATTACCGTTTAACAATCCTCGTTATTATACGATGTGAATTTTCTAGAATAATTAAAAAGCATTGAAATGTTATATATGATATGTTGAAATGTTTAAACATATGTTAAAAAGATTAAAGTGACGAATATGACATGTTGGAATATTAATATGCAAAGATATTAATATGTTGGGAAAATTCATATGTTGATAAGCTTGTCAAAATGTGTGTAGCGATTACTGTTGTTTCAATTCCATGTTACCTTGTGGCATTTATGTAGCTGGACCATTAACAGTAGAAATTGAGAAAATCACATGTTAGTTTATTTGATTTGAACAATTACATGATAAACGATTACATGTTAGAATAGAATTTATTATATATTAGAAAGAATATGCGACATAAATTGGGCTTAATATGATGACATTTAAAATATAGGAAATTTACAGTAAATAGGAAACTGTAACCGCACTTAAACACGAGGTTACATTACACTTGTGGTAGAAGTCTGCCCGGAACCGCCCGACATATCCAGCATCCATGTAATAACCCGGAAATACGAGCCAGTTTAAAATTTTTATTTTGGCAATTTTAGCGAATTTTCTATATTTAAAATGAATTATTTTAAATGATAATGACTAGAAATTTATTTTGAATAGAATTAGAACGTATATATTTATATACGTCGTCGTTAGAATATAAATATTTATTTATATATATAAAAGGAAATGAAAATGGCGCAGTAGTTCGATAATTCGATTTCAAAATTCAATTGAACATACCGGGAGCAAAATAAACCAGATTTTAGCGAAACCAAAAATAATAGAACCTATTTGATGATATCTTTCCAACGAATCCAAAAAATCGAAATTTCATAGCGGTAATTAAAAGATATGCCCAGTTGAAAATTCAGAATAGTCGCTATGGAATTTTAGCCCTTAAAAAGGTAAATTTGCAAATGACCTCGGATTTCGACGAAACCACTTTTGTTGGATCCGCGATGTCAAGAGATTGCTAGATTCCAAATTTCATAATTTTTCGAACCAATTTGTGAGCGTGGCAAAGGAAAACGCGTTTGAGCAGTTTTAGTTGATTTTAATCGGTTGGAAAATGGCCATTTTTCAAAGATCTCAGAATTCGACGAAACTAGTTTTGTTAGGACCGTATCGTCAATACGAAGCTAGAAATTATTTTTCAGGAATTTTTAGAGTTAGTATGTGACCCCAGTAAATTGAAATGCACGTTCAAATTCAATATATAGAGTTATATGTTGATTTTGACTAAAACTGATCGAAACGAACGAATCAGCTTACGATACATATCCCATTGTGTTCGGAATGGGGGTAATTAGCTATGGACGACAGGCGGTGGGCCTCGTTTCGAGGTCGAAATAAAAGTCAACTTTTGAGAAATTAATAAAAAAACCTCACACCTCTCTCTTTCCCCTTTTTACTTCAGCCCCCCCCCCTCCGTTACCGTTCATTTCGAAATCAATTAAATAAATAATAAAAAAACCAAAGGGGGAAAATCACGCTAAGCGATCGCCGCCTCGGCGAAGCAGCGCCCCCCTCTCTCGCGTCTCCTCCTCTTCCCCCACTTCCTCTCTCCGTTCACTCCCTCTCTCCCTCTAAAACCACCTAAACCCGCATCCCCTGGCCACCGTTCGAACCCCAGCGCCGCCAGTCCCCATTCCGCTGCGTAGACACCTCCACGGCTACCATCTCCGACGCCAAGTCGAGCGAACCCACTCACCTACGCTGTAAGTTTTTAATTTACTTCTATTTCGATTTTGTTTTTAGTTTGTAATAATGTGGGTTTTAACATGATAAAACACGATTTTTAGATGGTAAAAGCTTGATTTTTATTGTAGGAAGATGCAATCTTGGTTGTTGAAAGGTTAAGATTTTAATATAGGAAAGTTTACATTTTTATATATGTAAAGAAAAGTATAAAAATATAATCTTTCTTATGTAAAGCACGGTATAAAATATAATTTTTATATGCAGTGATTAGCTTTAAAAATATAATTTTTATATGAAGTGATTAGCTTTAAAAATATAATTTTTATATGATAGGAATGTTAAAAATATAATTTTTATAATATAGGAAGTTTAAAAATATTATTTTTATATTATATAGATAGTAAAAATTTGATCTTTATATATGTAACGAAATAAAAATCTAATTTTTATTATATCTAAGTTGAAATAAAAATGTGATTTTTATTGCGATGAAATAAATATTCAATCTTTATATAAGAAGTAGACATATAAAAATATAATTTTTATATAGAAAGAAGCGTTGTAAAAATATATAAAGTAAGGATAAAAATACGATTTTTATTTATTAAAATGAAGCAATAAAGATATAATTTTTATTTGAACAGCGTGAAAAGAACTACATTGGAATTTCAAGCAGATCTAGACGGTTCAGCAGTTCAACAGCAAAGCACGGCGGAGTGGAACCCTCTGTGAGAACTTCTTACCTTTTATTTTTATTTTAAAATTTCTAGTTAAAAATATATACTAGGATGTAGACGGTGTTTAGTAGCACCCGACACCCGTCGTCCACAGACCATGGACGACTTGTTTGTTTGATTGATTTTGATGTGTAGTTGATTGTGTGATGTGAAATGAAATAAAATATTTATATAGAAAATAAATATTGTATAGTTAAAAATGGAATTTTTAACGTGTATATGAAATAAAATAAATAAATGTAAACAAATCGGACGATTGGTTTATATACACACACATTTGACTGATGTTGATTGGGAGATAAATTTTACACATCGCCCAGCTGCACAATTAAAATCTGTGTTTGATTGTTTGAAACCCCACACGCGTATTGGGATCAAATACGACATACACCAATCCCAGTAATTAGTTGTATGTCGATCGATTGATTGACAGGCTGTTATAAGCGTTAGATATCTATATTTGATGCTTATACAGAGTAGTGCACTTTGGATGATGATTGATTATTTATCGTTGCTATTATATACATGTGTTTTATGGAATCCATATAATTAACTTTTTATGGTGATGGATTGGGCCTCATTCCAATTTAGAAAATAAAGAATATTATAAAATAAAGGTTCACGTGTTGACAGTACTCATCCGTTGAGATTAGTCACGTGTTGAACGAAATATTTTAACAATAAAATTTACATCTTTAACACATATAAAATTAGAAACTAACTTCTTTATAAAATAAAGGTTCACGTGTTGACAGTACTCATCCGTTGAGATTAGTCATGTGTTGAACGAAATAATTTAACAATAAAATTTACATCTTTATCATATATAAAATTAGAAACTAACTGGAAAATAGATAAGATGAGTGGTCTCCTGGATATGGATCTGATGTTGGTTTCGGCCTTCGGGGTTAATATTCAGGGAATCGTTCTCTTACTAATTTACGGTTGGAGTTTGATTTGAAATCAAACGAAAGATACCATAATTTTTATAAAATATATTAAATAACAAAAATAGTCACACGTGGACAGTACTCATTCGTTGAGATTAGTCATGTGTTGAAAAAAATATAGAGTCATGTATTGAAATTCATTTGTTGAATAGAAGAACGAAGTTATTGAAAAATATAAGGTCGTGTTGATTAGAAATGCGCTATTTTGACGTGAACGATATTTATCTCGATTATATTCGTTTTATAATGAATATTGAAAAGAAAACGAATTGAATTGAATTGAATTGAATTGAAAACGAATTCGAATTGAATTAAATTGAAAAGAAAACGAATTCGAATTGAATTGAATTGAAAAGAAAACAAATTCGAAATGAATTGAATTGAATTGAAATGAAAACTAATTTGAATAGAAATGAATTGAATTGAAATGAATTGAAATAGAATAAAAATCAATTTGAAACGAATTCAAATTGAATTGAAATGAATCTAAAACGAATTTATAAGGAAAAATTCAATTTTGATTTGAATTTGAAATGAAAGTTGAAATTGTTTTTGAAACGAATTTAAAACTATTTATAAAATTCGTTTTAAATAGAAATCAACGAAATATATATTATATATATAATATAATGGCCTGAATAGAACGCGTCACGCTGTGGCAGTTCGTAAATTTCGAACGGACATTACGGGAGATCCGACCGTCGGATTCTCCTAAAACCGGAATCATTGGGTTCATATCGAAAAGAGATTTCTGAAATATTAGAAATTTGAAAACTAACGGTTGGATTTGGAGATATGTCCAAATCAATTTCAGAAAAGGTCGCTGTAAGTGCAGTTCGATGGCCGTTGTTGGAAATCGACTGTACGAGCCTTGATAAAATTATTAAAAATAGTAATAATTTGTGTAGAATCATAAGAAATGATTTGGGAAAAATTAGGATGAAAAACTCCATATTTGAAAAGAGAAAAATAGATTTTATCGAATTGACTAGGTTTGAACTAGAATTAAAACCCAGTTATTTCTAAATAAATAAATTGGATTTGAAAATGGGTTTTAAATAACCAGAATTTCTAATATATTTAATTGGAATTGAATTAGAATTGATTTTTGGGTTTATCGTGAATGGTGTTATAAATAACACTAGTTCTTTAACCCGATAATAAATAGAATGTGATTTGGGTTTGTCGTGAACTGTGTTTTAAGTGACATTAGTTCTTTGACCCAGTAAAAGGAGTTTTAATGAATCTGTAATTAGATTGAAATGTGAATTGATAATTTAAATTATCAAATTTGGAAAATGAGCGAGAATGGAGTATCACCAGTTTTGCTCCAGGCAATAGTTAAATCTTTAATTAGATTTGAATGTGAAATGGTAATTAATTTTACCGATAACACCGTGGTGTTAGATATGGTGTATTACCAGTTTTGCTTCATGGGATGAATAGGATGGGATTGGGAAATAAAATAAATAATTACTTCGGTGTGGTTCGCTAATCCCGACTAGTTTGGAAAATCATAATTTGGTTTGAAATGACATCCAAAGGAAGATTAAAGAATAAATTAGAAGAATTTATCTTTGATAAAATTAATGGGAACCTTTCCCTAAGAATATGAAATTTAGAAACTAGTTGTAGGTTAGCTAAGAAGAATGGTTTCCTGGGTATTGATCTGATGTTGGTTTCGGCCTTCGGGGTTAATATTTGGGAAATTGTTCTCTTGCTAATTTACGGTTACTGACTAATGAATTGGAATGAGGCGTATGTTGTGTTTGTGTAACATTTGTTTATAATATACGCGGGTTGTTCGGAAAGACCGGGTTTATACCCATTCTGAATAACCGATTCGACGATATGTCGAAGATGAAGACGGTGGTTGAAGACCGGAAGTCTTCATGTAACAACCCGTATTATTGAATAACATGTCATAACATAAATGGAGGCAGAATTAAACTGTAAATTCTGAATCAAGGGAAACGGGCTATGCCATTGCGTTCGTCTCGGAAAAATACGCGAAATAGAGTCCGAGTTTTCGAAAATCGGAGTCCGTATGACCAAGATATGGCCTCGCGAAGTTTCACGAAAAATTCCCAAATTAAAGTATACTTAATTAAGTGAAATGGGTTGCGCAGAGAAATATATATATATATTGATATATATGTATATATATATATAATTGAAAATTAAATAAATAAATATGCAAAAATGTTCAAAACAGCGAATTGGGAGAGGGGAATAACCGAACCGGCCGATTTTTGAGGTCGACCCGAGCCTGCTGGGTCGACTAGGGGTTAATCCAGGGTGTTTGGCTGTTAACCCATGGGCCGATTCGCTCAAATTCAGATTTTGCATTTGAATGGTTCTCATGGTTCATCTTTAATCTAAAGGCCCTAGATGGTTCCTACACTTGACTTCTTCCCCAAGACATGCTTTGATGGCTTGGATTGAATCTAGGTTTAATCCTATGGCCTAAAACACTTGCCTAATCTATAAATAAGACCCTAACCTACCCTAAATCATCATTATTCATTCATACAACTAAACTATGGCAAAATCAATCCTCTCATGGCCTCCACTCTCTTCATAAAATTCCTAAATAAATTCCTAAGTGATTTTCCATGCATACAAGTGTTTTCAAACTTGTATGAGCATCATTAGCTTGCATTCAAGTCAAGTTTATATATTTGCATCATAAAGAAAGAGTCTTGATCATTTTGGCTCAAGGGTTTTGCTTGCATTTTGGGTTTAATTGATTTCATAAGGGCTTTGTCATATTTTTGTGACTTCTTAAGCATTGTAAGCCCTATTCTACTTTCATACTTAAACTCTAAAGTTAAATGTATGATATGCAAGTTTATATGCAAGTTTATCATGTTGTGATATGCAAGTTTATCATGTTGTGATATGCAAGTTTATCATGTTGTGATATGCAAGTTTATATGCAAGTATGCCAAGTTATGTTATGCAAGTTTGGGTTGAACATTTTGTTCATGCTATCATGTTATTCAAGCTTATTTTGGGTTTATGAACATAAAGCTTTAAGCTTTATGCCAAAGGTTGCATTTTAGCAACATGTAAGTTATCATATCTCTTATGATAACTTGCATGTGAGGCTAAATGCGAACTTATGGCCATCTCTACATGTCATTTAGCACCATGTATCACCAATATGCTAAGTTTGGTTTTATGCATGCTTTTGAGGCCTAAAAATGTAATATGCAAGTGTATGAACATATGAACATTTCATATGCCACCATGTTAAGCTTGTGGCTTCAATACCTTTATGTCATGACTATGCCAAGTTCCCTCTTTCTATCCTTTATGCGCTATTGCGATATGTAAGCGATGGGATTGCGTTTGGGGTTGGGTAAACTTAAAAGACATAAAACATAAGCTTGAGAATTTACCTATTAAGTTAGGTCTGCCCATTGGGAATTTACCTATTAAGTTAGGTCTACCCAATTGCTTGAAAACTTGTAACATGTTTTGGAAACATGATGGACATGACACTTAGAAAAGATAAGTGTGGCCAACTCGAGGTTGGGTTGAGTTTGTAGCGTAAACCTACCCGGAACCGACCGGCTTAACTAGTTGCTACAAACAATAGGACCCAATGTGAGAAGTTGGTCATGTTGTACCTTGAACCCGAGGTTAGACCAAGTTGTGGTGTAAAGCTACCCGGACCCGCACGGCTTAACTTGTAACCACAACAAGGTCTAATGTGAGAGGTTAAGGCGCATTAAATTAATTAATGCCTCGTGATTAGGGTTAAGTCATGGTCCACTTAATACTTAACCAATTTGGGCTTGGTAGATTAATCGGGGTTAAGTCGTGAACTCATCGTTACACTTAACCAAGTTAATCCAGGATTAGCAAGAGGGTTAAACTGTACTTAACCCACTAGAAAAATCCTAGCAATGAGGGCCCACTCCAGCAGTAATCCCAAGTTAGTATCATCATGACCCTAGGGACTAGGCTAGGGTGGGGGCACGATTACTGGACTGGAGGTAAGTGACCAAAAGCGACCGCAGAGGGTACGCCGGTGTAGTTCCGGGCGGACTCTGGTCGTGCACATAGTCCGTAGCCGGAGAAAACATGCACGGGTACCAGTAGATCGGGACTGTGCACTCATGTTCATGGTGTCCAGGGGTTGACACCCTAGGGCTTGATACACCCGAAGGGTGGACCCAGCACAGTTCGACTGCAATTATGATTGGGCCGTATTGACACCAACACGTGACGAGTTAGGCTTAGGGAGCCGATCGACTAGACCGTTTGGTTGGACCTTGTATTAGGGTCATTTCATGTTATTGGGCCAAAGCTTGGGCCAAGGGATCAATACTTGTTTATTCAAGTCATGTTAGTTTGCTAGTACACCTGTGGTGCAAAACCTTAATCCTGATTATGCGATGACACCTTTATCTACCTTGTTAGTTAATCATCATGCTAGTATATTGTTATCCTTATGTTCATCCCTGCTGCTCATGCCAGTTAACTTTATCAGTTTACATTGATTGTAGTAGGGCTTACTCAGTCTTTTTGACTGACCTGTTTTCTTTCGCCTCTTTTCTTCCGTTTCCCCCCAGGTTCTCAGGGAGGGAATACTGGAGCTTAGCTTGGATTTTGGATTGCTTGCTTGTGGGATTTCAGCTCATGTACGGTTTCGACATGAAGCTAGCTATGGTTACCACTTAATTGGGGATAGCACTTATTTATTTCAGTTTTTTCAGTTGATGTTGTTTTATCTAGACTTGTTTATTTGGAAAGCTATGTTGTACCAGACTTGTTTTGAAATGTTTTGAAATCTTCCGCTGTTTTATCTATGTTATTTACTCTGTTTACATATATACATATGTTCTTGTTCTGCCTTGATATATCATTATGCATGTTTACCTGATTCAAACGCCCCTCCAAAGTCAGAGTGCTTGCAAGAGCCACCCTGGTGGAGGTGGGGTGTTACATTTGGTATCAGAGCATATGGTACGAGAAGGAACAAAAAGGCTTTTAGAAAACTTTTGGAAAACTATTTTCAAAACCAAGTATAAAGTATGTTCCAAAGAAAAGTCTAGTTTATTTTAAAGGCTATTCCCCAAAAAGCCATTAGCAAAATTCCTTCGTTTTTCTCCATTCTGAATCTGTCTTTTTCTTCGTTTTCAGTATGGCCGATAACTTTGCTATTCCGGAGGGAGTACACGTACCTGTTTGGTATAGGAGACTTTTGGAGGCTAGGGCGACCGAAGCCGGCACCGCAGATGTTCCTCCTCCTCCTCCTCCGGTAGTTAATGTTCCTCCTCCTCCTCCTCCTCCGGTGGTTAATGTTCCTCCTCCTCCTGTCGCTGAGGTTCCTCTTCCTCCTCCCCCTCAGCATCCTCAAGTGGACTTCGCAAAGACTTGCAAAGATTTCAAAGCAATGGGTGGCAAGAACTTTCAAGGCACTGAGACTTTTGTAGAGGCCAGAAATTGGTTGAAAGAGACCGATGATTTGTTTGCTATCTTTGGGTTAGACGATCAGAGGAAGCTCTTATTGGCGGTTTGGCTTATGAAGGATGAAGCCGCTTATTGGTGGGAAGTCACCAATGGTACTAGGCCTGTTGAGACTTGGGCCGATTTTAGGGCAAGGTTCATGCTTAAGTTTCTATCTTCTGCTGAGGAGAATCTGCAAATGGAGAGGTTCATAACTTTGAAACAAGGAGATATGTCTGTCAAAGAATATGTGAACAAGTTCAATCAGTTAGCTCGTTTTGGCTTGGATATGGTGAATACTCCTCAGAAGAAGGCTCTTCGTTTTGCTAGAGGATTGAATGAGCCGTTGCAGGGATTGGCTATGTCACATATTCCCCATGGGGCCACGTTTGAGAGTTTGGTTGATATGGCGTTACTTCAGCGAGATGTCAAGAAAGAAACCAAGATGAATGATACTCAAGCCAAGAAGACTGATTCCCAGGGAAAAGGAAATCAGGGTAATCCAAGTGGTCAGAGCAGTCAAGGCAATCAGAACAAGAAAAAGAGTCAAGGTAACAAGGGGAACAACAACAAGGGCAATAACAACAAGGGCAAGAACAACAAGGGGAAGTGCCATTATTGCGGTTCAGTTGGGCATCTTATTAAGGATTGTAAGAAGAGGAAAAGGAAGAATGGTGAATGCTTTTTCTGCGGTGAGACTGGACATTTCAGTAAGGATTGCCCGAGGAAGCAAGGGCAAGGCCAGGGTCAGACTCAGCGTGCTGGACCTTCAGGAGGGCAAGTTCATGCTCTCAATGTCGCTCCAGTTCCCGATCGAGGTAGTATTTCTGTTGAGACCCTTGTATATATTTCTGATTTTCCAGTTCGTACCTTGTTTGATTCTGGTGCATCGCATAGCTTTATCTCATCTGATCTTGTTGATAGTTTGCACCTTAGTACTAGCTTGGTAGATGATCCCGTCTGTGTCTCAAATCCTATTGGGGGTTCCGCCCATTTGTCTATGATATGTGGGGATTTGAGGATCTCTATACTGAGTGTAGAGTTCTTGTGCAGTGCTTATGTTCTTGGTTTTAGGGGATACAGATTGATATTGGGCATGGATTGGCTGTCCAGATATGGAGCCATTCTTGATTGTGAGCATAGGGTTGTGAGGCTCGTGACTCGCCTCGGAAACACCCTAGAGATTTCTTGTGATCCGAGAGGTCCCGTCATGTTGTGCTATCTGGAATCACTCGACTCGTCAATGGAAACTCTTCAGTCTGTGAGAGTGGTTCGAGAGTATCAAGATGTTTTCGATGAAGTTAGAGGGTTGCCCCCTAAGCGAGAGATTGATTTCCGCATTTATTTGGTGGATAATGCAAAGCCTGTTTCTTTGCCCGTTCGACACATGGCTCCGCGTGAAAGGCGGGAGCTAAGTAAGCAAGTGAAAGAGTTGCTTGAGAAGAACTTCATTAGACGAAGTATATCTGAATGGGGAGCGCCTGTGGTATTTTCTACTAAGGCGGATGGTTCTCTCCGACTTTGCGTTGACTATCGAGAGTTGAATAAGCTGGCTAAGAAGAACAGACACCCGTTACCGAGGATTGATGATCTCTTTGACCAGCTTGTCGGTGCTTCTGTTTTCTCTCAGCTTGATCTTGCTACTGGGTTCCATCAGCTCAGGGTAGCTGAAGATAGTATAGACAAGACTACGTTCAGAACTCCAGATGGATTCTTCGAATGGCTTGTCATGCCGTTCGGCTTGACTACTGCACCCGCATATTTCGTGGACTTGATGAGTAGGGTGTTCAGGGAGTTCTTGAACAAGTTTGTCGTGGTCTTCGTAGATGATATTCTGATCTTCTCTAAGGATGAGGAAGAGCACGCAAGGCATCTCATGGAGGTGATGGATACGCTTAGAGCGCATCAGTTGAAGGCCAAGTTCTCCAAGTGTCACTTTTGGAGAAGGGAAGTTAGATTCCTTGGGCATATAGTATCTAAGCAAGGCTTAGCGGTGGATCCCGCTAAGGTAGTGGCAGTTCAGGATTGGAAGACTCCAAGGAATGCAACCGAAGTGAGAAGTTTTCTAGGTCTTGCGGGTTTTTACCGGAAGTTCATCAAGGACTTCGCAAAGATATCCGCTCCTATCACTAAATTGACGAAGAAGAATTTAGTTTTTGCTTGGAGCATAGAATGCGAGCTTGCTTTTCAGAAGCTCAAGAGAGCCCTCACATCAGCACCTGTTCTAGCTTTGCCCGATGGAGGGAAGTTATTTACCATATACACCGATGCATGTGGCACGGGGTTAGGAGCTGTTCTTATGCAAGAAGGAAGAGTGATATGCTTTGGCGGTAGACAACTCAAAGTGCATGAGAAGAATTATCCCACTCATGACTTAGAGTTGGCAGCAATAGTATATGCACTCAAGGCTTGGCGCCATTATCTTCTGGGAGAAAGATTTGAGCTTTATACCGATCACAAGTCATTGAAGTATCTCTTTTCTCAGAAGGATCTGAATCTGAGGCAACAAAGATGGATGGAATTCTTGGCGTCCTACGATTCTGAGATAGCTTATACCCCTGGCAAGGGGAATGTGGTAGCAGATGCATTGAGTAGAAGAAGGTTGACCCTAAGTCCTCTATTCGTTGAGATGAAGAATTTAGAGTATGTGGCAACCTTTGATTTCTCTTTGGCGATTGAGTCGATGACCGGTTCTTTAGCATCTCTGGAACTCAGACCTACCCTTCTTGATCAAGTTGGGGCTTTGCAGAGAGAAGACCCTCAGATAGTTGAGATTATGGATAAGCTAATTCGAGGAGAGACGTCTAGTCATCTCGCTCGATATTCTATTGATGACAAGGGTTGGCTGAGGAGAGACGGAAGGTTATGTGTTCCAATGGTAGAAGATCTAGTAAGAAGAGTTCTTGAGGAAGCGCATCGCTCTAAGTTGACTATACATCCGGGCGGAGATAAGATGTATAAAGATATGAAGCGCATTTTCTTTTGGCCTGGGATGAAGAAGGATGTGGCAGAATTTGTCTCTAGATGTATCATTTGCCAGCAAGTTAAGGCCGAGTCGAAGAAGCCCGGTGGGCTATTGCATCCTCTAGACGTTCCACTATGGAAGTGGGAGAGTATTTCCATGGATTTTATCGATGGGCTACCAAGGTCAAGGAAAGGGAATACGAGCATTTGGGTTATTGTGGATAGACTTACGAAGAGTGCTCATTTCATTCCGGTGAAGAGCAAGAGGACCGCATCTTGGCTAGCGTCTGTATATCTTCGTGAGATTATGAGACTACATGGAGTCCCTTCTAGTATAGTCAGTGACTGTGACCCAATCTTTACAAGTCAATTCTGGAATAGCTTACAAGAAGCTATGGGCACAAGGTTGAATCTAAGTACGGCTTATCACCCACAGACGGACGGTCAAACCGAAAGGGTGAATAGGGTACTCGAGGATCTGTTGAGGCTTTGTATTCTGGATTTTGGTGGTACTTGGGAAGACCATCTTCCTCTTGTTGAGTTTGCATATAATAACAGTTATCAGGCAAGCATAGGGATGGCACCATTTGAAGCTTTATATGGGAGGCCGTGTAAGTCGCCTACATGTTGGTGGGAGACTACAGATGAGCTTATACTTGGGCCTGATATGATCAGAGATACATCCGAGAAGATCGAGTTGATTCGGAGACGGATGAAAGCGGCCCAAGACCGATAGAAATCCTATGCTAATAAGCGAAGAACAGATTTGGAGTTTGATGTTGGGGATATGGTTTTCGTGAAGGTTTCTCCTTTGCGGTATGTGGTCCGATTTGGAGCTGTTGGGAAGTTGGCACCGAGGTTTGTTGGACCATTTCCTATTATAGAGAGGATCGGGCAGATGGCTTATAGAGTGAAGTTGCCCGAGAAGCTTGCTGGAGTACACGATGTTTTTCATGTCTCGCATCTCCGGAAGTGTTTACATGAATCAGCAGAGGTTGTTGAGCCAAGTGTTCTAATATGTAGAAGTGGAGAAAGAGGCTACCTTGAGGAGAGCTCCAATTCATATCTTGGGGACGGAGACCAAGAAGCTAAGGAATCGAGAGGTCAAATTGGTGAAGGTTCAATGGGGTGAAGCCGAAGAAGACGCAACTTGGGAAACCGAGGAGAAGATGCATGGGCTTTATCCATTCCTTTTTGAGGGTACACTCTCAATATCTTTTCTTTGTTAGCATATCTTTCTCTTTGCTATCCATGTTTATCTAGTTTATCGTGTTAATCTTGTCATGAGAACCTTAGGTAGAAACCCTTTGGATGAAACATGTGTTTGAAACATGTTATGCTTGATGGTTGCAAGTGGTTGCAAGTGTTTGCAAGTGGATACTCGTGGATGCATAATACACGTTAGGCACTAAGATCGGCTCACACACTTTCATACCGCATATGCATGAGTGTTTATGCTTATTCATGGATGAAAACTTGTTATGCTATCACGTGGATGTTGCATATGGATGAATGTTATGTGCACTCATGTAGAGATTATAAATTATGTTAGGAATTTGCATACATATGGACTCATTTCACTAACATATTTTGCATTAAGGGGGTTTACTGAATCAGTAACCTCCTGATTTTCGCATTAGATAAGTACATATACACACACCTTTGCATATGATCATACAGCATTTAGAACCTTTTAAGGACAATGATTGCTCGTGGATGATGTTTTGAGTAGATGGATGATGAATGGTAGGATACGTTCTTCCTAACTTGGAGATTTCGGGGACGAAATCATTTAAGGAGGGGAGAATGTAACAACCCGTATTTTTGAATAACATGTTATAACATAAATGGAGGCAGAATTAAACTGTAAAATCTGAATCAAGGGAAACGGGCTATGCCATTGCGTTCGTCTTGGAAAAATACGCGAAATAGAGTCCGAGTTTTCGAAAATCGGAGTCCGTATGACCAAGATATGGCCTCGCGAAGTTTCACGAAAAATTCCCAAATTAAAGTATACTTAATTAAGTGAAATGGGTTGCGCAGAGAAATATATATATATATTGATATATATATATATATATATATATAATTGAAAATTAAATAAATAAATATGCAAAAATGTTCAAAACAGCGAATTGGGAGAGGGGAATAACCGAACCGGCCAATTTTTGAGGTCGACCCAAGCCCGCTGGGTCGACTAGGGGTTAATCCAGGGTGTTTGGCTGTCAACCCGTGGGCCGATTCGCTCAAATGCAGATTTTGCATTTGAATGGTTCTCATGGTTCATCTTTAATCTAAAGGCCCTAGATGGTTCCTACACTTGACTTCTTCCCCAAGACATGCTTTGATGGCTTGGATTGAATCTAGGTTTAATCCTATGGCCTAAAACACTTGCCTAATCTATAAATAAGACCCTAACCTACCCTAAATCATCATTATTCATTCATACAACTAAACTATGGCAAAATCAATCCTCTCATGGCCTCCACTCTCTTCATAAAATTCCTAAATAGATACCTAAGTGATTTTCCATGCATACAAGTGTTTTCAAACTTGTATGAGCATCATTAGCTTGCATTCAAGTCAAGTTTATATATTTGCATCATAAAGAAAGAGTCTTGATCATTTTGGCTCAAGGGTTTTGCTTGCATTTTGGGTTTAATTGATTTCATAAGGGCTTTGTCATATTTTTGTGACTTCTTAAGCATTGTAAGCCCTATTCTACTTTCATACTTAAACTCTAAAGTTAAATGTATGATATGCAAGTTTATATGCAAGTTTATCATGTTGTGATATGCAAGTTTATCATGTTGTGATATGCAAGTTTATATGCAAGTTTATCATGTTGTGATATGCAAGTTTATATGCAAGTATGCCAAGTTATGTTATGCAAGTTTGGGTTGAACATTTTGTTCATGCTATCATGTTATGCAAGCTTATTTTGGGTTTATGAACATAAAGCTTTAAGCTTTATGCCAAAGGTTGCATTTTAGCAACATGTAAGTTATCATATCTCTTATGATAACTTGCATGTGAGGCTAAATGCGAACTTATGGCCATCTCTACATGTCATTTAGCACCATGTATCACCAATATGCTAAGTTTGGTTTTATGCATGCTTTTGAGGCCTAAAAATGTAATATGCAAGTGTATGAACATATGAACATTTCATATGCCACCATGTTAAGCTTGTGGCTTCAATACCTTTATGTCATGACTATGCCAAGTTCCCTCTTTCTATCCTTTATGCGCTATTGCGATATGTAAGCGATGGGATTGCGTTTGGGGTTGGGTAAACTTAAAAGACATAAAACATAAGCTTGGGAATTTACCTATTAAGTTAGGTCTACCCATTGGGAATTTACCTATTAAGTTAGGTCTACCCAATTGCTTGAAAACTTGTAACATGTTTTGGAAACATGATGGACATGACACTTAGAAAAGATAAGTGTGGCCAACTCGAGGTTGGGTTGAGGTTGTAGCGTAAACCTACCCGGAACCGACCGGCTTAACTAGTTGCTACAAACAATAGGACCCAATGTGAGAAGTTGGTCATGTTGTACCTTGAACCCGAGGTTAGACCAAGTTGTGGTGTAAAGCTACCCGGACCCGCACGGCTTAACTAGTAACCACAACAAGGTCTAATGTGAGAGGCTAAGGCGCATTAAATTAATTAATGCCTCGTGATTAGGGTTAAGTCATGGTCCACTTAATACTTAACCAATTTGGGCTTGGTAGATTAATCGGGGTTAATTCGTGAACTCATCGTTACACTTAACCAAGTTAATCCAGGATTAGCAAGAGGGTTAAACCGTACTTAACCCACTAGAAAAATCCTAGCAATGAGGGCCCACTCCAGCAGTAATCCCAAGTTAGTATCATCATGACCCTAGGGACTAGGCTAGGGTGGGGGCACGATTACTGGACTGGAGGTAAGTGACCAAAAGCGACGGCAGAGGGTACGCCGGTGTAGTTCCGGGCGGACTCTGGTCGTGCACATAGTCCGTAGCCGGAGAAAACATGCACGGGTACCAGTAGATCGGGACTGTGCACTCATGTTCATGGTGTCCAGTGGTTGACACCCTAGGGCTTGATACACCCGAAGGGTGGACCTGGCACAGTTCGACTACAATTATGATTGGGCCGTATTGACACCAACACGTGACGAGTTAGGCTTAGGGAGCCGATCGACTAGACCGTTTGGTTGGACCTTGTATTAGGGTCATTTCATGTTATTGGGCCAAAGCTTGGGCCAAGGGATCAATACTTGTTTATTCAAGTCATGTTAGTTTGCTAGTACACCTGTGGTGCAAAACCTTAACCTGATTATGCGATGACACCTTTATCTACCTTGTTAGTTAATCATCATGCTAGTATATTGTTATCCTTATGTTCATCCCGGCTGCTCATGCCAGTTAACTTTATCAGTTTACATTGATTGTAGTAGGGCTTACTCAGTCTTTTTGACTGACCTGTTTTCTTTCGCCTCTTTTCTTCCATTTCCCCCCCAGGTTCTCAGGGAGGGAATACTGGAGCTTTGCTTGGATTTCGGATTGCTTGCTTGTGGGATTTTAGCTCATGTACGGTTTCGACATGAAGCTAGCTATGGTTACCACTTAATTGGGGATAGTACTTATTTATTTCAGTTTTTTCAGTTGATGTTGTTTTATCTAGACTTGTTTATTTGGAAAGCTATGTTGTACCAGACTTGTTTTGAAATGTTTTGAAATCTTCCGCTGTTTTATCTATGTTATTTACTCTGTTTACATATATACATATGTTCTTGTTCTGCCTTGATATATCATTATGCATGTTTACCTGATTCAAACGCCCCTCCAAAGTCAGAGTGCTTGCAAGAGCCACCCTGGTGGAGGTGGGGTGTTACACTTCACATCGTTTGGGCGATTACTGATGATCTTGATTGGGTTGTACACCCAAGATGAGGGAATCAGTTGGTGATTGTCCAGACGTACTTGGAGATCGATGGATATGCGAGGAAAGTGCCTCCGGTTTCGTTCAGACCCAGAACGAACTTCTAAATGGACTGTGTGTTTGACATTGGATTTTATTCTATGTTGATTGATCTCTATTAAATATACATCTATTTGGCGGCGGATAATTTATTCTCTTGCTTAACGCCCTTCTCTAAGACGTACGAGCTCAGAGGTTGTATATCGATGGACATCAGTCGCATGACATGAATTGCCTGCGTGGCACGCCTAAGTGGCAATTGATCAAGGCTTCTGTTGAAAAGCAAAGTCTTGTGGTTGATGATCAAAGCACGGCCTTTGTGGTGTAGCTTTGTGTATAACGTGAATTCGCGAGCCTCACACCTCGGTATGAGTTAAAAACGGGACAAGGATTGCAGGGAGAGCACGACGTTTCTCTCTAGCTTTGGTGGTGTCAGTGACTTACCAGCCCTGACATTTATATACTTTTCACCTATGTGGTTGTTGGAATGAGGCGCCTCGATTTTAGGTCTGTAAGCACCGGGAAACGTGTGTTCAGGAATTGCCAATCCTCAAACGTAAGAGAGGACCGACCCTGAAGCATCCAGGGGTTACCCAGAGTGTGTAGTCCCGAGGCGTTTGCTAGATTGTCTCAAATCAGAGAGGAGCTTGCCCATTGCCTCGACTCATGACGGAAATCCAATTTCCAATACGTGTATTTCGGTTTTATTTGTAGAGCCTAGTATGGCGACATAGTGGGATGGGGCACTTATGTCATCTATGATTGATACTTATGATTTGAAGTTGTTTTATACACTATGCACTTACAATAGTATCAAATGATTTGTTTTAAACGTATCAAGCATTCTTGGCTATTATAAGGTAAAAACCCTATCCTCCGGCTTGCGTTGCATTGTGTGATGGGACCTGGGTCTTATAATAGCTTCATTCTTCGAAAAAGCATTGCGCTGTTTATTATATGCACTGGTATTCTTGGGAGGAAACTCGTTCTGTGTTATACGGCATGGTCCCTTGAATTACTCTCTTTTAAAGTAAAGTTTTAAATTACTGTTTTAGTTCTCACACCAGTCCCATGGCTGACCTGGAGTTTATTGTTTTAACCTAAACTCTGAGTGCCCCTATTTTCCGCATGGGCAGCTAGTAGTTTTGGTTTTGCAGATTTATATTCACAAGTTCCTGGTTTACAGCTGGAATGATATCCAGAAAGCTCTATATCCGTATATCTCTTTCTGGTTGTGTTTTGTATTATTTCCGCTGTGATGTATTTAAATGTAATTTATTGTAATCTCTGATATTTATCGAATGTAATTTATTCAATTATACTCTGTATATTCTTGTATCTGATGGAATTGTTGTAATAACAATGAAATGTTTTTCTGTTTGCGTTCTATTTTGTCGTGTTCTCAAGGTAATCCGGGCTTTCCTTACCGGGGAAGTTTCGGGCTATTACAGTTGGTATCAGAGCTTTGGTTTACAGAGCTCGAGAACAAGACACATTAGAACCATACAAAAGAATTCATCAGATATTGGATTAGTAATATCCAATTAGAATGACTCATTAGAGATAGGATTAGTAGTATCCTAGAACGAGTGTGAAGAGTATTTTTTTCAAATGAAAACAATTTTGTTTTAAAATTTAAATAATTTTATACGTATTTGAATATTTATTTGTATTGAATTTGGACAATCCAACATATAAAGATTTTGCATATACGCGTCATGAACGTATATTCGAAGTTTTAGTATACTGGATAGATATAGAATCACACTCTAGTTGCCCGGGGATGATTCTGATAAGGCTGCAGCATTATCAGTATTTATATTCGTGTTTCGAAGGTGTGATTTCTATATATCTCCTTTAGACTGGTGTGGGAACCAAAATATAGCTAGAATACATTGTTGTGAATTGGCATCAAAAACATGATTTTTTGTATATATCAAATTTATGGATTTGAAACGTTAATCCACAAATTGATTGATGTTTGTGTTGTTTGTTTAATTGTTTGATAATTTTGAACCATTTAGCCTAATTAAATCACATATTGAATTGCATTGAAAATTGGTCACATTTGCTTGCATATACATGTTCTTACATTGAACAGGTCATAGCGAGGAGGCTAGAGCAGAGAAATAAAATTGTTTGCCCGACAAATTGGTACATGTTTACTATAATTTACTGTTTTGTTTGGGTGATGATGATTTTATGAGCCGATTGGCTAGCCGCTTGGCTTTTTCTTTTTCTTTTTGAGATCAGAAGGCCTGTATGGCAATTTCGGGATTTTCCCGGTGCTGCCAGTGCTGGGGAGGTTATGGCAAAAAAATTCGAAAATTTAGGGTGTTAGCCAAATTTTTGAAAAATTTGAAAAGTTTTTAGAAACTGAAAAGTTGAAGAACTTAAGCCGTAACGAAAATAGAGAAAGTTGAGTTGATTAGTAAAACAACTTTCGGCTTCGTTCCTTTTCGGGGACGAAAAGTTTTAAGTGGGGGAGATTGTAACAACCCGGAAATGCGAGCCAGTTTAAAATTTTTATTTTGGCAATTTTAGCGAATTTTCTATATTTAAAATGAATTATTTTAAATGATAATGACGAGAAATTTATTTTGAATAGAATTAGAACGTATATATTTATATACGTCGTCGTTATAATATAAATATTTATTTATATATATAAAAGGAATTGAAAATGGCGCAGTAGTTCGATAATTCGATTTCAAAATTCAATTGAACATACCGGGTGCAAAATAAACCGATTTTAGCGAAACCAAAAATAATAGAACCTATTTGATGATATCTTTCCAACGAATCCGAAAAATCGAAATTTCATAGCAGGAATCAAAAGATATGTCCAGTTGAAAATTCAGAATAGTCGCTATGGAATTTTAGCCCTTAAAAAGGTAAATTTGCAAATGACCTCGGATTTCGACGAAACCACTTTTGTTGGATCCGCGATGTCAAGAGATTGCTAGATTCCAAATTTCATAATTTTTCGAATCAATTTTGAGCGTGGCAAAGGAAAACGCGTTTGAGCAGTTTTAGTTGATTTTAATCGGTTGGAAAATGGCCATTTTTCAAAGATCTCAGAATTCGACGAAACTAGTTTTGTTAGGACCGTATCGTCAATACGAAGCTAGAAATTATTTTTCAGGAATTTTTAGAGTTAGTATGTGACCCCAGTAAATTGAAATGCACGTTCAAATTCAATATATAGAGTTATATGTTGATTTTGACGAAAACTAATCGAAACGATCGAATCAGCTTACGATACATATCCCATTGTGTTCGGAATGGGGGTAATTAGCTATGGACGACAGGCGGTGGGCCTCGTTTCGAGGTCGAAATAAAAGTCAACTTTTGAGAAATTAATAAAATAAAATAAAAAACCCTCACACCTCTCTCTTTCCCCTTTTTACTTCAGCCCCCCCCGGTTACCGTTCATTTCGAAATCAATTAAAAAAAACCCAAAAGGGGGAAAATTGCGCCAGGCGAACGCCGCCTCCGGCGAGGCAGCGCCGCCCCCCTTCTCTCGCGTTTCCTCCTCTTCCCTCACTTCCTCTCTCTGTTCACTCCCTCTCTCCCTCTAAAACCACCTAAACCCGCATCCCTTGGCCACCGTTCGAACCCCAGCGCCGCCAGTCCCCATTCCGCCGCCCAGACACCTCCACGGCCACCATCTCCGAAGCCAAGTCGAGTGAACCCCCTCCCTACGCTATAAGTTTTTAATTTACTTCTACTTCGATTTTGTTTTTAGTTTGTAATAATGTGGGTTTTAACATGATAAAAACACGATTTTTAGATGGTAAAAGCTTGATTTTTAATGTATGAAGATGCAATCTTGGTTGTTGAAAGGTTAAGATTTTAATATAGGAAAGTTTACATTTTTATATATGTAAAGAAAGGTATAAAAATATAATCTTTCTTATGTAAAGCACGGTATAAAAATATTATTTTTATATGAAGTGATTAGCTTTAAAAATATAATTTTTATATGAAGTGATTAGCTTTAAAAATATAATTTTTATATGATAGGAATGTTAAAAATATAATTTTTATAATATAGGAAGGTTAAAAATATATTTTTTATATTATATAGATAGTAAAAATTTGATCTTTATATAAGTAACGAAATAAAAATCTAATTTTTATTATATCTAAGTTGAAATAAAAATGTGATTTTTATTGCGGTGAAATAAATATTCAATCTTTATATAAGAAGTAGACATATAAAAATATAATTTTTATATAGAAAGAAGCGTTGTAAAAATAAATAAAGTAAGGATAAAAATACGATTTTTATTTATTAAAATGAAGCAATAAAGATATAATTTTTATTTGAACAGCGTGAAAAGAACTGCATTGGAATTTCAAGCAGATCTAGACGGTTCAGCAGTTCAACAGCAAAGCACGACGGAGTGGAACCCTCTGTGAGAAATTCTCACCTTTTATTGTTATTTTAAATTTTCTAGTTAAAAATATATACAAGGATGTAGACGGTGTTTAGTAGCACCCGACACCCGTCGTCCACAGACCATGGATGGCTTGTTTGTTTGATTGATTTTGATGTGTAGTTGATTGTGTGATGTGAAATGAAATAAAATATTTATATAGAAAATAAATATTGTATAGTTAAAAATGGAATTTTTAACGTGTATATGAAATGAAATAAATAAATATAAACAAATCGAACGATTGGTTTATATACACACGTTTGAATGATATTGATTGGGACGATAAATTTTACACATCGCCCAGATGCACAAATAAAATTTGTGTTTGATTGTTTGAAACCCCACACGGGTATTGGGATCAAATACGGCATACACCAATCCCAGTAATTAGTTGTATGTCGATCGATTGATTGACAGGCTGTTATAAGCGTTAGATATCTATATTTGATGCTTATACAGAGTAGTGCACTTTGGATGATGATTGATTATTTATCGTTGCTATTATATACATGTGTTGTATGGAATCCATATAATTAACTTTATATGGTGATGGATTGGGCCTCATTCCAATTTAGAAAATAAAGAATATTATAAAATAAAGGTTCACGTGTTGACAGTACTCATCCGTTGAGATTAGTCATGTGTTGAACGAAATATTTTAACAATAAAATTTACATCTTTAACATATATAAAATTAGAAACTAACTTCTTTATAAAATAAAGGTTCACGTGTTGACAGTACTCATCCGTTGAGATTAGTCATGTGTTGAACGAAATATTTTAACAATAAAATTTACATCTTTATCATATATAAAATTAGAAACTAACTGGAAAATAGATAAGATGAGTGGTCTCCTGGATATGGATCTGATGTTGGTTTCGGCCTTCGGGGTTAATATTCAGGGAATCATTCTCTTACTAATTTACGGTTGGAGTCGGATTTGAAATCAAACGAAAGATACCATAATTTTTATAAAATATATTAAATCACAAAAATAGTCACACGTGGACAGTACTCATTCGTTGAGATTAGTCATGTGTTGACAAAAATATAGAGTCATGTATTGAAAGAAATATAGATTCATTTGTTGAATAGAATAACGAAGTTATTGAAAAATATAAAGCCGTGTTAATTAGAGATGCGTTATTTTGACGCGAACGATATTTATCTTGATTATATTCGTTTTATAATGAATATTGAAAAGAAAATGAATTCGAATTGAATTGAATTGAATTGAAAAGAAAACGAATTGAATTGAATTGAAAAGAAAACGAATTCGAATTGAATTGAATTAAAAAGAAAACGAATTCGAATAGAAATGAATTGAAACGAATTGAAATAGAATAAAAATCAATTTGAAACGAATTCAAATTGAATTGAAATTTGAATTGAATTGAAATGAATTTAAAACGAATTTATAAGGAAAAATTCTATTTTGATTTGAAATTGAAATGGAAGTTGAAATTGTTTTTGAAACGAATTTAAAACTATTTATAAAATTCGTTTTAAATAGAACTCGACGAAATATATATTATATATATATAATATAATGGCCTGAATAGAACGCGTCGCGCCGCGGCAGTTCGTAAATTTCGACCATTGATTTCGAACGGACATTACGGGAGATCCGACCGTCGGATTCTCCTAAAACAGGAACCGTTGGGTTCGTATCGAAAAGAGCCTTCGAACGAATATTAGAAATTTGAAAACTAACGGTTGGATTTGGAGATATGTCCATATCAATTTCAGAAAAGGTCGGTGTATGTGCAGTTCGATGGTCGTTGTTGGAAATCGACTGTACGAGCCTTGATAAAATTATTAAAAATAGTAATAATTTGTGTAAAATCATAAGAAATGATTTGGGAAAAATTGGGATGAAAAACTACATATTTGAAAAGATAAAATTAGATTTTATCGAAACGAACTAGGTTTGAACTAGAATTAAAACCCAGTTATTTTTAAATAAATAAATTGGATTTTAAAAGGGGTTTTAAATAACCAGAATTTCTAATATATTTAATTGGAATTGAATTAGAATTGATTTTTGGGTTTATCGTGAACGGTGTTTTAAATAGCACAAGTTCTTTAACCCAATAATAAATAGAATGTGATTTGGGTTTATCATGAACTGTGTTTTAAATGACATTAGTTCTTTGACCCAGTAAAAAGAGTTTTAGTGAATTTGTAATTAGATTGATATGTGAATTGATAATTTAAATTATCAAATTTGGAAAATGAGCGAGAATGGAGTATTACCAGTTTTGCTCCAGGCGATAGTTAAATCTTTAATTAGATTTGAACGTGAAATGGTAATTAATTTTACCGATAACACCGTGGTGTTAGATATGGAGTATTACCAGTTTTTCTTCATAGGATGAATAGGTTGGGATTGGGAAATAAAATAAATAATTACTTCGGTGTGGTTTGCTAATCCCGACTAGTTTGGAAAACCATAATTTGGTTTGAAATGACATCCAAAGGAAGATTAAAGAAAAAATTAGAATAATTTATCTTTGATAAAATTAATGGGAACCTTTCCCTAAGGATATGAAATTTAGAAACTAGCTGTAGGTTAGCTAAGAAGAATGATTTCCTGGGTATTGATCTGATGTTGGTTTCGGCCTTCGGGGTTAATATTTGGGAAATTGTTTTCTTGCTAATTTACGGTTAGTGACTAATGAATTGGAATGAGGCGTATGTTGTGTTTGTGTAATATTTGTTTATAATATACGCGGGTTGTTCGGAAAGACCGGGTTTATACCCATTCTGAATAACCGATTCGACGTTATGTCGAAGATGAAGACGGTGGTTGAAGACCGGAAGTCTTCACATCGTTTGGGTGATTACTAATGATCTTGATTAGGCTGTACACCCAAGAAGAGGGAATCAGTTGGTGATCGTCCAGACGTACTTGTAGATCGATGGATATGCGAGGAAAGTGCCTCCGGTTTCATTCAGACCCAGAACGAACATGTAAATGGACTGTGTGTCTGACATTGGATTTTATTCTGTATTGATTGATCTCTATTAAATATACATCTGTTTGGCGGCGGAGAATTTATTCTCTTTCTTAACGCCCTTCTCTGAGACGTACGAGCTCAAAGGTTGTATATCGATGGAAATCAGTCGCATGGCATGAATTTCCTGCGTGGCACGCCTAAGTGGCAATTGATCAAGGCTTCTATTGAAAAGCAAAGTCTTGTGGTTGATGATCAAAGCACGACCATTGTGGCATAGCTTTGTGTATAACGTGAATTCGCGAGCCTCACACCTCGGTATGAGTTAAAAACAGGATAAGGACTGCAGGGAGAGCACGACATTTCTTTCTAGGTTTGGTGGTGTCAATGACTTACCAGCCCTGACGTTTATATAATTTTCACCTATGTGGTTGTTGGAATGAGGCTCCTCGATTTTAGGTCTATAAGGACCAGGAAACGTGTGTTCAGGAATTGCCAATCCTCAAACGTAAGAGAGGACCGACCCTGAAGCATCCAGGGGTTACCCAGAGTGTGTAGTCCCGAGGCATTTGCTAGAGTGTCTCGAATCGGAGAGGAGCTTGCCCCTTGCCTCGACTCATGACGGAAATCTAATTTCCAATACGTGTATTTCGGTTTTATTTGTAGAGCCTAGCATGGCGACATAGTGGGATGGGGCACATATGCCGTCTATGATTGATACTTATGATTTGAAGTTGTTTTATACATATGCACTTACAATAGTATCAAATGATTTGTTTTAAATGTATCAAGCATTCTTGGCTATTATAAGGTAAAAACCCTGTCCTCCGGCTTGCGTTGCATTGTGTGATGGGACCTGGGTCTTATAATAGCTTCATTCTTCGAAAAAGCATTGCGCTGTTTATTATATGCACTGGTATTCTTGGGAGGAAACCCGTTCCGTGTTATACGGCATGGTCCCTTGAATTACTCTCTTTTAAAGTAAAGTTTTAAATTACTGTTTTAGTTCTCACACCAGTCCCATGACTGACCTGGAGTTTATTGTTTTAACCTAAACTCTGGGTGCCTCTATTTTCCGCATGGGCAGCTAGTAGTTTTGGTTTTGCAGATTTATATTCACAGGTTCCTGGCTTACAGCTGGAATGATATCCGAAAAGCTCTGTATCCGTATATCTCTTTCTAGTTGTGTTTTGTATTATTTCCGCTGCGATGTATTTAAATGTAATTTATTGTAATCTCTGATATTTATCGAATGTAATTTATTCAATTATACTCTGTATATTCTTGTATCTGATGGAATTGTTGTAATAACAATGAAATGTTTTTCTGTTTGCGTTCTATTTTGTCGTGTTCTCAAGGTAATCCAGGCTTTCCTTACCGGGAAAGTTTCGGGCTATTACAATCCACAAGTGGTAAATCTCATGTGAGGGGTTTAAGTACATAAATAAAACATGTTGTGGTGCTAAGACACGAGGTTAAGTCAACTTATGGTTGAAGTCTGCCGGAGCCACCCGACAAATCCAACATCCACAAGTGTAGGCTTAATGTGGGATGTCTAGTGCATAAATATATACAAATATATATATATATATATATGAATTAATGTAAATAGAAGGACTGATATATAGCATTAATTATAATTAATGAAATTAAATGGAATTGAATGAAAGATACAATAGCAAAAGGATTGGAATAAATGGGTAATAATAATAACCTATTATAAATAAATTACAATAATGAGAATGTTACATAATAGGTAGGCTTGTCCTAGGGGCAAATGGAAATTATAACTTAGGTTTTAATAAGGGAATGGAATAACTTATGTAAGGAAATAAGTTATACTTAATTATTAATCAAGAACAAAAATCTGAAATCTACAGACAAGGACAACATAAGTTATATTTATGGGAAGAGAAACTTGTTAGTGACCTTAGTTAAGAGAACTAAGTTAATAAGTAAACAACGATAAGTTGTGGTGGCAGTATGAGATTGAATTGTGATTAAATAAGAGAGAATGAGGCAAACATATGAAATAAATTATATTTAATCATAAATAATGACTGACATGTTAAGCAGAAAACATGTGAATTGAGAAATACTTAATTACATATTAAGTAGAACATGTTATGGCAACTTTGGAATTAAACAAGAATATAAAGGGATTGTGGATTACAAACCTTGGGCCACAATCTAGGAAATAACATGTTGTGGGCTTATTAATAACCTTAAATGGGTTAAGTTATATGACTGAAACTAATAAGCAAGAGAAACCTGGTCACTTGAATAAGAAGTCAATGTGAATAGGAATAACCATATTAATTGGAAACATGGTAAGCAAGCCCATAAAAGAATGTTTAGACATAGGGTCTAATGACACAATCTGTAACGATACGGATTTCGCTTGGACCTAATCGATTGCTAAATCGACCAAGACCGTTCAAAACCCGCATATGCTAACTCTGGGCATACAACACATCAGAACAAATCACAGAAGACTTTTGTAAACATCATAATAATGTTACATCAGAGTACAAAATATATCAGAGTATATTGAAATATAATATAGCGGAAGATTAATTTACAATAAATGTAATACAATGCAGCGAAACAAATAAAATAACACAGTGGAAGACCATCAATACTCTGGACATAGCTTTTCGCTTTGATCTAGAATCCTGCTAAATGAAATAATCTGCAAAACAAACCACTTGACTACCCGTGTGGAAAATAGGGGCACCCGAGTTTGCAAGAGAAAAGCAAACTATGAGTAAGTCATGGGACTGATGTGAGGAACTGTACAGTTAAAATTAACTTATATAAATGATAAAGCAAATCACAGGACCACGCCGCTAATGCGGAACAGGTTAATCCCCATGAATGCTAGTGTATAAACAACAATCAGTCATAGATTTATGGATCTACTATGCATCAATCAACATGCAATATCCCAGTCACCCATTTAGATTAATCACTACACTTAGATTTTCCAAAATCCAATTCAATTTACAGAAATTATTCCTTCGGACTTTATTTCCCGATTTCCTATTTCAAATCATTTGAAATACATATCTAGATTTTATATCAAAGTAGATTTCACTTCGGGATCTCAAATCAAATCATTTAGAAATATGAATTCCAAAACAAATTCGTACAAACAAGTATGCAACCAAATATCGGGATCCCCTCAGATAAGGAAAAGGGACACGTACCTAGGCAACTCGATTTATATATATATATATATATATATATATATATATATATATGCACCTCCCATACATGGAGCAGGCTACACACTGACCACTCACCCTAAGGCACTGGATCCCTCCCATACTTTTAGTAGAACAGGTTACCAAATCTTTAGCCATATACCAAATCATTTCATATCCCGAAGTAGGGAAAATCATTTCACAACATAATCATAAGTATAATCAAATCTATAGTACTTCACATCAGCAATTCACATATATGATCAGTCACTATTAATCACATAACCTTTGAGCTCGTACGTCTCAAAGAAGGGTGGTAAGAAAGAGAATAAATTCTCCGCCACCAAACATATACATCATTAATAGCAACTAATCGAATATGTGATGAACTACAATGTAAAACCATAATACATTTCCAAATCATTTCGATATCATCGGGTTTTAGCCCTCGAAATCCTTTCTGTTTTATAAAACATATTTATAAAACATTCCCTATCCAAAATCGGGAATACATTCTTTTCACTTAAGAATAATATCATTTCAAAATCATTCATTAAATTTGAAATGAACACAACAACATAGCTACACATCTCATAGTCAAATCGTGAAGTGTTTCATAAGATGTTAGCATACCAGTATTTCTACCCAACCCAATGCTAAATGTAAAAGCATATCTTGCTCATAAACTGGTCGAGCACAATCCAAACAATCAATCAATCATAATCATGAATATCAACAACCAAGTAAATTTGGTTAATCACATCACGTGTTTTGGTAAATTCAATTACCATTTATTCATTCATAATCTATTTAAAGATTTATTCGCACTCCAATTAGTTTTAAATCCCAAAAATCATTTCTTATTGATTGTTCAACTTTCTGGAAATTAATCCTGCTTTAACTCGGGTTAAAGAACTGATGTCACTTAAAAACGGTTCACGACGAAGCCGAAATCCAATTTGATATCAAATATAAGGCTATGAATAGAAATTATACCAGCTTGTATTCAACATCAAATTCTGAAACCAACAAATATCATATTGGAATAACGATATATATATCTTCCAAACTCCTCAACAAAATCCATATAATCACGGAATTCTATTTCGAAATATTCCGAAGATTATTTCCATTCAAATCCATTCCAATTTATTTATTGGAAATTCCTGGTTATTTTAAAACCCTTTTCACATCCAATTTATTTATTTAAAAATATTGGATTATAATTCTAGTTAATAACTAGTACATTTCGATAAAAATATATTTTTATCTTCACAAATGTGGAATTTTTCATTCCAATTCTTTTCAAATCATTTATTTGGAAAATCCTGGTTATTTTAAAGCCCGTACAGTCGATTTCCATAAACGATCATCGAACTGCACTTACAGCGACCTTTTCCAAATTTGATTTGGACATAATTCCAAATCCAACCATTAGATTTCAAATTTCTTATATTCGTTGGAAAGCTCTTTTTGATACGAACCCAACGGTTTCGGATTTAGGAGAATCCGATGGTCGGATCTCCCGTAATGTCCATTCGAAGTCAATCGTCGAAATTCGCGAACTACCGCAGCGCGGCGCGTTCTATTTAGGCCATTATATAAAATGTATATATATTACATATATTTCATCGATTTCCATTTAAAACGTATTTTTTAAATCATTTTAAATTTGTTTTCAAAACAATTTCAACTTCATTTTCAATTTTATATCAAAATTGAATATTCCATATACATGATAATTTCATACAGTGTGTATATATATATATATATATATATATGTTAAAAATTATATTTTTAATGATCCAATATTTATTTCATTTCATGACCATTTCATGTATCCCATATATATAATTCATACAACGCATGCATATGTTAAAAATTATTTTTGTAACTAACAAATATTTTGCACACGACATATATATATATATATATATATATATATATATATTACACATCGCATATATATATATATTATTTTCTCATCGTATATATATAATTCATTCACATCATATATATATAATTCATTCACATCGTATATATATGTTCCATTCACATCGTATACATATGTTCCATTCACATCGTATATATATGTTCCATTCACATCGTATATATTTAATTCATATATATATATATATACACACACACACAACAATATCAATACATGACAATCACAATCAATTTCTACATCAAAATAAAATCAAACAAGTCGCCCATGGTCTGTGGACGACGGGGAACAGTTCATATGTGCAGTTACAAAATAATTTAAATAACTGTACAAAAATAATAGAGAGAAAGTCTCACATTGGTTCTTTTATTTCTGAATTTCACCATCGTTCGGGTCTGAATTTATCTAAAATTCTAGCGTGCTCCAAATGGAACCCGGTCAGTTTTGTTGCGAAGCTCTCGGCTCCACGATCGCAACAGATCCAGTTTTGCATGATTTAGACCTTGCATAAGGAAATTACCACGTTAAATACCTTGGGTTATTAAACGAGTTGATTAATTTAAATTAGTGACAAAAAAACGTTACCCTCACTATCTCCTTCTTTCCCGTAACTCTCTGAACCCCGTAAATCACAGGCCGCTGTTTCCTCATTCCTAGGGCATGGAACCATCGTCGCCTCGATCAACTTGGACGCCATCAACACGTGCCACGACGACCGGCTTGGAGGCGCCTACGTCCTCCCTAATTGCATCGAACTCGCCGACTTCAGGCGCCCCAAAAAGCAATCCAAAACCCGCTAATTCGAGCAACAAATTCGAGAAATCCGCCAACCCTTCAACGATCACCACCGTTGGCCTGAGAAAGCCCAGCGAGCTCTTCGATTTGCTTCGAGAATCGTTGAAATTGGTTACGCGGATGAAGAGAAATTGAGGGAGAACGTAAGAGCGATTTCCGCTCTTGATTTTTAGTGTGGCGGCGGATTATGATAAGGAAACTAGGGTTTATGGTTTTTAATATATATATATATATTAATAATTATTTATTTTGAAAAATACTTGTTTGTTAATACGAACTCCAATCCAAGCCCGACGACTGTCGTCCCCAGTTAAATACCCCCATTCCAAACACAATGGGATATGTTTCATAGGCAAATTCGACTGTTACGATCAGTTTTCCTTTAAATTAAAATATAAATCATTATAAATTCACTTTAAACTAAAATATAAATCATTATATATTCACTTTAAACATATATTTTAATTTACCGGGGCCACCTACTGACTCTAAAAATTCCAAAAAAATAAATCTGGCTATGTTTTGACGATTCGGTCCTAACAAAACTAATTTCATCGAATTTGAAGACTATTTGAAAAATGGTCATTTTCTGGTCGATCCAAATTGACTAAAACTATCAAAACATGTTTTGTTTTTCCACGCTCACTTACTGATCCCAAAAATTTTGAAAATTTGAATCTAGCAATAATTTGACATTCTGGTTCCAACAAAAGTGGTTTCGTCGAAAACGGAGGTCATTTGCAAAATGGCTATTTTAAAGGCCTTTATATATATTAAAAAATATATAAATTCCACAGCGACTTTTCTAAATTTTAAACTGGACGTAACTCTCAACTTATAAAACAAATTCTCAGTTTCATACATCCGTTATAAAGATATCATCAAACAGATTCCAATAATTCTTGTTTCGTTCAATTCCGACTTATATTGAATTCTGTATATTCAATTGAAATTTGAAATCAAATTTTCAAACTACCGCGCCATTTCAAGCTCGTTTTATAATTAAATAAAATTTATTCGTTCTAACTTCATGGTAAATAAAATTTTCGTCATTATTATTTAAAATAAATCATTTTAAATATTCAAAATTCATTAAAATTCAAAAATAAAAAATTTAAAGTGGTTCTGATTTTCCAGGTTGTTACAATCTCCCCCACTCAAAATCTTTTCGCCCTCGAAAAGGAACTTAGCTGAAAGTTGTTTAACTAACCAACTCAATTTCCATTCTAGCGTTCATTCTTCAACTTTTTAGTTTCTAACAATTTTCAAATTCTTCAAAAATTTGGCTAACACCCTAAATTTTCGAAAAATTTCGCCATAACCTCCTTTTTACGGGGAGCATCGGGAAAATCCCAAAACTGCCACACAGGCCCTCTCATCTCAAAAAGAAAAAGAAAATGCCAATCGGCTCATAAAATCATCCAAACCCAAGAAATTAGCAAACATGTACCTATTTGTTGGGCATACAATTTTTTTTCCTCTTCTCTAGCCTCCTTGCAATGACCTGTTCAATATACATGCATGTACATGTATGCAATTCCATACAATTTTCAATTCAGTTCAACATTCGCCATAATTTGGCTAAATTAACCTTTTCGTTTTTCATGTTGGTTTTATTAGTTAACAAATAATCATACAACACAATCATCAATCAATTTGTTGATTAACTTTTCAATATATACAACTTTTGTATACTCAAAAATCCTATTTTCTAAACCAAATTATATATATAATCACAAATACGTTATTCATAAACGTATAACTCTCAACCCATTCTGGGGCATTACTAACCCTATCTCTAATGAGTTTCTCATTCTAGAATGCTACTGATTCTATCTCTAATGAGGATTCTTCAATAGGATATTACTAATCCTACCTTCGATGAGTATTTTATTCAGTTCTAATGAGTTCCACCCCAAGATTTTAGTTAACCAAAGCTCCGATACCATCTGTAACAATACGGATTTCGCTCGGACCTAATCGATCGCTAAATCGACCAAGACCGTTCAAAACCCGCATACGCTAACTCTGGGCATACAACACATCAGAACAAATAACAGAAGACTATTATAAACATCATAATAATGTTACAAAAAAGTACAGAATATATCAGAGTATATTGAAAAAAAATACAGTGGAAGATTAATTTACAATAAATGTAATACAATGCAGCGGAAACAAATAAAATAACACAGTGGAAGACCATCAATACTCTGGACACAGCTTTTCGCTTCGATCTAGAATCCTGCTAAATGAAATAATCTGCAAAACAAACCATTCGACTGCCCGTGTGGAAAATAAGGGCACCCGAGTTTGTAAGGGAAAAGCAAACTACGAGTCAGTCATGGGACTGGTGTGAGAAACTCTACAGTTAAAATCAACTTATATAAATGATAAAGCAAATCACAGGACCACGCCGCTAACGCGGAATGGGTTTACCCCCATGAATGCCAGTGTATAAACAACAATCAATCATAGAGTTATGGATCTACTATGCATCAATCAACATGCAATATCCCATTCTACCCATTTAGATTAATCATTACACCTAGATTTTCCAAAATCCAATTCAATTTACAGAAATTATTCCTTTGGACTTTATTTCCTGATTTTCTATTTCAAATCATTTGAAGTACATATCCATCTTTTATATCAATGTAGATTTCACTTCAGGATCTCAAATCATATCATTTGGAAATATGAATTCCAAACCAAACGCATATAAACAAGTATGCAACCAAATACCGGGCTCCCCTAAGACAAGGCAAAGGGTATGTACCTAAGCAACTCGATATATGTATATATATGCACCTCCCACACATGGAGCAGGCTACACACTGACCACTCACACTAAGGCAATGGATCCCACCCATACTTTTAGTAGAATGGGTTACCAAATCTTTTGCCGCATACCAAATCATTTCATATCCCAATGTAGGGAAAACCATTTCACAACATAATCATAAGTATAATCAAATCTACAGTACTTCACATCAGCAATTCACACATATGATCAGTCACTATTAATCACATAACCTTTGAGCTCGTACGTCTCAAATAAGGGTGTTAAGCAAGAGAACAAATTCTCCGCCACCAAACAGATACATCATTAATAGCAGCTAATCGAACATGTGATGAACTACAATGTAAAACCATAATACATTTCCAAATCATTTCGAAATCATCGGGTTTTAGCCCTCGAAATCCTTTCTGTTTTATAAACATTTTTAATAAAACATTCCCTGTCCAAAATCGGGAATACATTCTTTTCACTTAAGAAAAAGATCATTTCAAAATCATTCATTAAATTTGAAATGAACACAACAACGTAGCTACACATCTCATAGTCAATCGTGAAGTGTTTCACAAGATGTTAGCATACCAGTATTTCTACCCAACCCAATGCTAAATGTAAAAGCATATCTTTTCTCATAAACTGGTCGAGCACAATCCAAACAATCAATCAATCACAATCATGAATATTAACAACCAAGTAAATTTGGTTTAATCACATCACGTGTTTTGGTAAATTCAATTACCATTTATTCATTCACAATCTATTTAAAGATTTATTCACACTCCAATTAGTTTTAAATCCCAAAAATCATTTCTTATTGATTGTTCGACTTTCTGGAAATTAATCCTGCTTTTACTTGGGTTAAAGAACTAATGTCATTTAAACACGGTTCACGACAAACCCAAAATCCAATTTGATATCAAATACAAGGCTCTAAATAGAAATTATACCGGCTTATATTCAATATCAAATTCTGAAACCAACAAATATCGTATTGGAATAACGATATATATATCTTCCAAACTCCTCAACAAAATCCGTACAATCACGGAATTCAATATCAAAATATTTCGAAGATTATTTCCATTCAAATCCATTCCAATTTATCTATTGGAAAATCCTGGTTATTTTAAAACCCTTTTCACATCCAATTTATTTATTTGAAAATATTGGATTATAATTCTAGTTAATAACTAGTTCATTTTGATAAAAATATATTTTTATCTTCACAAATGTGGAATTTTTCATTCCAATTCTTTCCAAATAATTCATTATGATTTTACACAAATCATTGGTATTTTTAATAATTTTATCAATTCCCGTACAGTCGATTTCCATTAACGGTCATCGAACTACACTTACAGCGACCTTTTCCAAATTTGATATGGACATAATTCCAAATCCAACTGTCAGATTTCAAATTTCTTATATTCATTGGAAAGCTCTTTTTGATACGAACCCAAAGGTTCTGGTTTTAGGAGAATCCGACGGCCGGATCTTCCGTAATGTCTGTTCGAAGTCATTGGTCGAAATTCGCGAACTGCCGCGGCACGGCGCGTCCAGTTCAGGCCATTATATATATTTATATAATATATATTATATATATTTTGTTGATTTCCATTTAAAACTTATTTTATAAATCATTTTAAATTCGTTTTCAAAATGATTTCAACTTCATTTTCAATTTTATATCAAAATTGAATATTCCCTATACATGATAATTTCATACAGTGTATATATATATATATGTTAAAAATTATATTTTTAATGATCTAATATTTATTTCATTTCATGTATCCTATATATATAATTCTTACAATGCATGTATATGTTAAAAATTATATTTGTAACTAACAAATATTTTGCACACCGCATATGTATACACATATATATGTATGTATATTACACATCACATATATATATATATTATTTTCTCATCGTATATATATATATATATATAATTCATTAACATCGTATATATATATACATACATATATATATATAATTCATTCACATCCTATATATATAATTCATTCTCATCGTATATATATGCTCCATTCACATCGTATATATATGTTCCATTTACATCATATATACAAGTTCCATTCACATCGTATATATATGTTCCATTCACATCGTATATATATATATATATATATATATATATATATATATATATATATATATAGTTCATATATATATATATATATAATATACAACAATATCAATACATGACAATCACAATCAATTTCTACATCATAATACAATCAAACAAGTCGTCCATGGTCTGTGGACGACGGGGAGCAGTTCATATGTGCAGTTACAAAATAATTTAAATAACTGTACAAAAATAATAGTGAGAAATTCTCACATTGTTTCTTTTATTTCTGAATTTCACCGACGTTCGGGTCTGAATTTGCCTAAAATTTTAGCATGCTCCAAATTGAACCCGGTCAGTTTTGTTGTGAAGCTCTCGGCTCCATGATCGCAGCGGATCCAGTTTCGCGTGATTTAGACCTCGAATGAGAAAGTTACCGCGTTAAATACCTTAGGTAATTGAATGAGTTAATTAATTTAAATTAGCGACGAAAAAAAAACGTTACCCTCTCTATCTCCTTCTTTCCCATAACTATCTGAATTCCGTAAATCACAAGTCGTTGTTTCTTCATTTCTAGGGCATAGAACCATCGCCGCCTCGATCAACTTGAACGCCATCAACACGTGCCATGGCGACTGGCTTGGAGGCTCCCCTGTCCTCCCCCAATTTCCGTCAAACTCGCCGGCTTCAGGTGCCCCCAAAATCCCTCCAAAACCCGCCACTATGAGCAACAAATTCGAGAAATCCGCCAACCCTTCAACAATCACCACCGTTGGCCTGAGAGAGCCTAGCGAGCTCTTCGATTTGCTTCGAGAATCGTTGAAATTGGTTGCGCGGATGAAGAGAAATCGGGGGAGAACGCAATGAGCGATTTCTGCTCTTGATTTTGAGCGTGGCGATAGATTACGACAAGGAAACTATGTTTTTCTGGTTTTTAATATATATATATATATATTAATAATTATTTAATTTGAAAAATACTTGTTTGTTAATACGAACTCCAATCCAAGCCCGATGACTGTCGTCCCCAGCTAAATACCCCCATTCCGAACACAATTGGATATGTTTCATAGGCAAATTCGACTGTTATGATCAGTTTTCCTTTAAATTAAAATATAGATCATTATGTATTCAATTTAAATGTACATTTTAATTTACCGGGGCTACCTACTGACTCTAAAAATTCCAGAAAAATAAATCTGGCTATGTTTTGACGATACTGTAACGACCCAGAAAATCTAAACCAATTAAATTTTTTTAAATTGGCTAAAATAGTGAATTTAAAATATTTAAAATAAATATTTTAAATAATAACAATGAAAAGTGAGTTTGAATCGACGTTTGAAAATAAATATAATTAATTCTAATTATAAACAAGGCCTGAAATGGCGCGGTAGTTTCAAAATTTGAATTCAAACTTTGACTGACTGTACCGGGTGCAAAACAAAACGGATTTGAGTGAAACCAAAAATATTTAAATCTGTTAGTGAACATCTTTCTAACGAATCTGAAAAATCAAAGTTTCATAGCAGGAGGAAAAAGTTATGGCCAAACGAATTTTCAGAAAGGTCGCTATAGAGTTTATATAGCCCGTGAAAATGGCCATTTTGCAAACGACCTCAAAATTCGACGAAACCACTTTTGTTGGATCCGGGATGTTAAATTATTACTAGGTTTCAAATTTCATAATTTTTGAAGCTAGTATGTGAGCGTGGAAAAGGAAAATGTGTTTGGTTGATTTCTATTAAATTGGATCAACCAGAAAAGGGCCATTTTTCAAATGGTCTCAGAATTCGATGAAACTAGTTTTTTTGGGACCGTATCATCAAAACATAGCTAGATTTATTTTTCGAGAATTTTTAGAATCAGTATGTGGCCCCGACAAATTGAAATGTACATTCAAATCAAATATTGAATGTTTTAATTTTAATTTGAAGGAAAACTGACTGAAACAGTCGAATGGGCCTACGAAACATATCCCATTGTGTTCGGAATGAGGGTATTTATCTAGGGGCGATAGTCGTTGGGTTTGGATTGGTGTTCGTGTGTGACAAGGGGTATTTTTGAGAATTTAAAAATTATAAAATAAAATAAAAATTTCTATTGGCCATCATTTGTTCTCTCTCCCCGATATCATCCAGAACGACGGCGGAAACCCTTCCAACGCTTCCCTCCTTGATCTCTCCTTCCACACTCAATAAAAACCCATCCTCCAGTTGAAGATTTTGAAGAGCTCGAGACGAGCTTCAAATCCATACCAGGATTGGATTTTTTTGTGGAGTTTTTGTGGAGATACGGGTCTCAAAAGTCGAGCCCTTTGAATCGCCGCCGCGGCCACGTCTGGCCACCGAACTGGGGCCCACTTCCGGCGAGCAGGCGCCTCACCTTCCCCTTCAACTTTGTGCAACCCGATCCCCGTATCGATCAACGGATTTGCTGAAAATTTGAAACCTAGTTTCGAACCATTCAACTGAGGTATGACCTATTTTAATTTCAACTATATTATAGCACTTTAAAGCGCTACGGTTTTTGATTTCACTGTAAAAATCATATCTTTTTCGTTTCTTAACGACGTTAAGTGAAACAAGAGACCGTGGACTTGTGTGGACGTCTTCTACATTCTAGAAGAGACCACATATTTTTCTGAGCCTTTTGTTATTTTTGGTGGAGCGGAACCCAATGTTAGATTTCTAAATTATAAACGATATGGAAAACGACGATGTATAAATTATATAGTCGATGCATGAGTTGTATAAGCGTTGTACACCTCTTGTATAAGTGTTGTATAAGTTGAACGTTCGATATATAAGTTATATATGCGTTGAAAAAATTATATATGTGTTGAAATAGAAGTGAAATTCTTATATATATATACACACACCCCTCGTGCACAAACCATGGACGATATTTATTGGTTGTGATTGGTGTGAAAATTGGTTGATTACGAATGGTCGATTAGAATTGTTTGTGGTTGAAATTGATTGATTGTGGTTGGAAAATACCGGTTTGTGGTTGAGAATTATTTGGTTGAAACCACATAGGATTAGTTTGTGGAAATGAAAAAATATACATGTCGCCTGCGTGCGAACTAGATGCATGAAATCCCCATTGTCAAAAGCTGCGAGGCTTTAAGTAGAGCGAGGAGCCGTACTAGGGCCGGCACCGGTTTTAACTAACCTGCCGTTATGCTGCCGAAATTTTCTGAAATATTCATGTGTTAGAATTATTTTCATTTGGTGAAATTATTTTCATATGTTGAAAACCTTCATGTGTTGAATAGAAATTCATTCGTTGGATAGAAATTCATGTGTTGAATGGTATTCGTGTTTGAAATAAATTGTTTTATAATAAAAATCATATTTTAATCATCTATATGAACTATATAAAATAGTCTTGTTTTGAAATAAATTGTTTTAACAATAAAAATCACATTTTTATCTTTTATATACGAACTATAGAAAACCTTCATGTGTTGAATAGAAATTCATGTGTTGAATGGTATTCATGTTTTAAATAAATTATTTTAAAAATAAAAATCACATTTTTATCTTTTATATACGAACTATAGAAACCGTTCAGGTGTTGAATAGAAATTCATTCGTTGAATAGAAATTCATGTGTTGAATGGTATTCGTGTTTGAAATTGTTTTAAAATAAAAATCATATTTTTATCATCTATATGAACTATATAAAATAGTCGTGTTTGAAATAAATTGTTTTAGATTAAAAATCATATTTTTATCATATAGATGAATTGTTAAAAATAGTGAAGTGTTGAAATAAAAGTCGGTTGGATAAAAATATCATTTTTATCAAATATATGAAAAGAATATCGGTTTGAAATCGAAGAATCGATTATCTATATATATAATTAAAATAAATCGAATAACAAAGCTATAGTTCTTGTTTTGAAACCGTGATTTCAAACGATTAGTGCGGGAGATCCGACTATCGGATTTTCCCGAAACCGAAACCGTTGGGTTCGCTTTGGAAATATCTTTCCAATGACACCATCTTTGTAAAGATCCAACGGTCGGATTGTCAGGAATGTTTAATTCAAATCTGAAGAAAAATAGCGCCAGAATCGAATATATATATATATATATATATAATTAAATTAAATTGAATAACGACGCTGCAGTTCGTATTTTGAAATCGAAACTTCAAACGATTGTACCGGGAGATCCGACCATCGGATTTTCCCAAAACTGGAACCGTTGGATTTTTTTTGAAAAGATCTTTCTAACGATATAAATTTTGTGAAGATCCAACGGTTAGATTTTCAGATATGTGTAAATCAAATCTGAAGAAAAATAGCGCCACGACCGCGTTATGGCCTGAAGCGTCGTTTGAATAAATTGGCTATTTTTAAATAAATAAAAATAGCGCTAAATCGTTGTAAAATATTATAAACGATATGGAATGTGAAATTTAGAAACTAACTGAAGGTTAGCTAAGTCGAGTGGTTTCCTGGGTTTTGATCTGATATTGGTTTCGGCCTTCGGGGTTAATATTTGGGAAATCGTTCTCTTACTGATTTACGGTTAGTGACTGATGAATTGGAATGATGCGTATGTTGTGTTTGTGTAGCACTTGTTTATTATATACGCGAGTTGCTCAGAAAGGCCGGGTTTATTCCATTCTGAATAACTGAATCAACGATAAGAAATCGAAGATGAGGACGGTGGTCGAATACCGAAGATTTTCACCTCGGTTGGATGGTAACTGATGTCCTAATTGGGAGGCAACCCGAAATATAGATAATGAGTGGTGATTGTCTAGACATACGTGGAGATCGATGGGTATGCGAGGTATATAGTGCCTCCGGTTTCGTTCAGACCCAGAACGGACTTGCAAATGGACTGTGTGTCTGACATGAGAATTCATTCTGTGTGATTGATAGCCATCAGTTACATGGTGTGAATTGCTGGTGTGGCATGCTAAGATGTAGTGATCAAGGCTTCTGTTGAAAAGCAAAGTCTTGTGGTTGATGATCAAAGCACCGCCTATGTGGCGTAGCTTTGTGTATAACGTGAATTTGCGAGCCTCACACCTCGGTATGAACCAGAAACGGGAGAGGACCTCAGGGAGGGCATGCGTTTCCTTCTAGTTAGAGGTGGTGACGGTGCTTAAACTGGCTGACATTTATATTATTTTCACCTATGTGGTTATTGCTATTGCTAGGCACCTCGGTTATATCGGTCGATCCGGGACCGATGGAGTCATTCGTTGGCTCATTTACGCCCCAAAGGGCGGGAAAACTTAGTGTTCAGGCATTTTAATCCACATCGGTGGACTGGCCTTGACGATCCAAGGGTCACTCGAGCTCTAACCCTGAGACATGGTCTAGATTGTCTCGAAGTCGGTAAGGACTATCTTTTGCCTTGGTTCATGATGTAAATCCAATTTCCAAATACGACATCATGCGGTTTTGATTGTATACCTATGTATGGCGACATAGTGGTATGGGGCATTAATGCCGTCTATGATTGATACTTATGATTTGAAATTGTTTTTGAAACATATAAACACTAGTAATAATATCAAATGCTTTTGTTTTATTCGTATCAAGCATATTTTGGTCGTTATAAGGTAAAAACTCTATCCTCCGGTTTGTGTTGCATTGTGTGATGGGAACTGAGTCTTATAATGGCTTCATTTTTATAAAAAGCATTGCGATGTTTTAAAGCACTGGCAATCCAATGGAGTAAACTCGTTCCACGAAAGTGGCGTGGTCCTGTGATTAGCCATATTTTAAATGTGTTGAGTAGTTTTCTCATACCGGTCCCATGACTGACTCGTAATTTGTTTCACTTGCAAACTCGGGTGCCCCTTTTTCTACACGGGCAGCCTTGTATTCAGGTTTTAGCTGGATCTTTCTGGATAGCTGGAGCTGAAGATGGATTCTATCATTTATCTCTTTTTATGATGTTCAGCTCCTATTGTACATATTACGTTTGTTTTCCGCTGTAGACATTTATGTATAGCTGAACTATATTTGTTCTAAGTATGATCCTGTATACTGGGTAACTCTGATGATTTCGTCTATCCAGTGTATTATTTGTTCATTAACTGGTGTATTTATTTTATTCTGTTCTTCTATTATCTATTTATGTGTTATATTCCAAAGATTACCCTTAACACCGTCGTACGGGGTTTTGGGGTCGTCACAACGTGGTATCAGAGATTTGGTTAAGCTTAGTTCAGGTATATAACACATTAACTAACTCGTCAGAAATAGAACCAGTAGGGTTTTAGGGCGAATAACTCATTACAGATAGGATCAGCAATATCCTAGTATGAGTATAACAGAATCAGAATGACTCGTTAGAGATGGGGTCAGAAGAGCCCAAGAACGAGTCGAGAGTTATATGTTTATAAATAACGTATTTGTGATTATATATATAGTTTGGTTTTAGAAATATGATTTTTGAATATATAAAAGATGATTTTGAAAAGTTAAAAACAAATTGCTTGTTGTTTGTGTTGTGTGATAGTGTAACAACCCGGAAAATCTGGGCCAGTTTAAAATTTTTATTTTGGCAATTTTAGTGAATTTTGATTATTTAAAATGAATTATTTTAAATAATATCGACGAGAAATTTATTTAGAATATAAATCGAACGTATATATTATACGCGTCGTCGTTAGAATATAAATATTTATATATAATTGTAAGTAGAATTGAAAATGGCGCGGTAGTTCGATAATTCGATTTCAAACTTCAATTGAATGTACCGGGTGCAAAACAATCCGGATTTTAGTGAAACCAAAAATAATGGAATCTAATAGTGAATATCTTTCCAACGAATCCGAAAAATCAAAAGTTGGTAGCGGGAATCAAAAGATATGTCCAGTTGAAAATTCTGAATAGTCGCTATGGAATTCAGGCCCTTAAAAATGGACATTTTGCAAACGACCTCGGATTTCGACGAAACCAGTTTTGTTGGGTCCGGGATGTGAAGTTATTGCTAGGTTTCAAATTTCATAATTTTTCGAATCAATATGTGAGCGTGGCAAAGGAAAACGCGTTTGACCATTTCAGTTGATTTTAAATCGACTGGAAATTGGCCCTTTTTCAAACGGTCTCAGAATTCGACGAAACTAGTTTTGTTAAGACCGTATCGTCGATACGAAGCTAGAAAATATTTTTCTGGAATTTTTCTAGTTAGTATGTGACCCCGGAAATTTGAAATGTACGTTTAAAATTCAATATAGTGATTTAAATGTAAATTTAACGGAAACTGATTGTAACGATCGAATCAGCTTGCGATACATATCCCATTGTGTTCGAAATGGGGGTAAAACGCTATGGACGACAGGCGGTGGGCCTCGTTTTGAGGTCGTATGAAAAGTCAACTTAGGAGAGAGAAATTAAATTAATTTAATAATAATAATAAAAAAAATATCTCTCTTCCCCTTTTTAACCAGGCCCCCCCCCCCACGTTTAAATCAATTCGGGAAGGAAAAAAAAAAAAAAAAGGAAACCTACGGATCTCGTTCTAGCCGCCAGCCCCCCCCCCCCCCCCCGTTCATCGTCGCCGTCGAGCCGCCAAGGGAGGTGCTTCCCCATCGCCTGGACCTCGCCGCAACCCCTCGAAGCAACCCCACCACCTCGACGCCTCCACATCGGACATCTTCGCGACGCTCCCTGAACCCTTGCCGCCGACGAACAACACCATCGAGCCCCCCCTCTGATGTTCGACAGCCCATTTCCCTCCTTTTCAATTAAACTGTAAGTTTTGTTTTTTTTTCTTTCTATTATTTATGTATTTTCATTTATCTGTTCAGTTTTTATTAAAATGATTGAAATCAGTTTTTATTAAATTGATTAAAACCAGTTTTTATTAAAATGATTGAAACCAGTTTTTTTTTAAAATGATTAAAGCTGTTTTTTTTTAAAATGATTAAAGCTGTTTTTTTTAAAATGATTAAAGCTGGTTTTTTTTAAAATGATTAAAGACCAGATTTTTTTTTTTTTTTTTTTTTTTTAAGATGGAAAAGTTTAGATTTTTAATAGATAAAAGATTGAATTTTTATAATGTTAAAAGACGAGATTTCTCTTAATTAATAGAAAGAATAAAAATATAATTTTTATATGATAGGAAAAATAAAAATAGAATTTTTATATGTTGAACTTCGAAATAAAAATTCGAATTATATATTGAACTTCGAACTAAAAATTCGATTTTTATATATTGAATAGCGAACTAAAAATTCGATTTTTATATATTGAACTTTGAAATAAAAATTCGATTTTTATATATCAAACTTTGAAGTAAAAATATGATTTTTATATATCGAATAGTGAAATAAAAATTCGATTTTTATATATTGAATAGCGAACTAAAAATTCGATTTTTATATATTGAACTTTGAAATAAAAATTCGATTTTTATATATCAAACTTTGAAGTAAAAATATGATTTTTATATATCGAATAGTGAAATAAAAATTCGATTTTTATATATTGAATAGCGAACTAAAAATTCGATTTTTATATATTGAACTTTGAAATAAAAATTCGATTTTTATATATCAAACTTTGAAGTAAAAATATGATTTTTATATATCGAATAGTGAAATAAAAATTCGATTTTTATATATTGAAAAGCGAAGTAAAAATTCGATTTTTATATGTAGTGAAAGCAGCAACGAAGGTGACAAAAAGGCGAAACGACGAAGACTTCTGCAAATGAAGTGCCGTGGAGCTAGGATAGCTATAAGTGAGAATTTCTCACCTTTCTATTTTATTTCTAGTTATATATATATACTAGGATGCAGACGGTGCTTAGTAGCACCCGACACAATCGTCCACAGACCATGGACTTGTTTGTTTGGCTGTTTGGTTATTGATTGTGATATTGGTTTGAATGTGGATTGTGGTGTGAAAAATCGAATCGATAACTTGGTTAGGATTAGACGTGCGCCGTTATAAGGCGAAGGAGTAAGGCTAGGTTAGACCCTTACTCCAAATTTTGTGGTTTGCATAACGAAAGTGAATTTGATTGATGTGTGAATGGCGTGGGCCTTCACTAGACCGGGGATAAGGCTAGGCCTTGTCCCGTTTCTAGTATCGTGCCGTTATGCCGCCGAAATTTTCTAAAATATGTTAGAAAAATAAAAATATCATTTTATTTAAAGAATGAACTGAATAGAAATTCATATGTTGAAATAAAATGTTTTATCGTTAAAAATATAATTTTTAACGTGAATGTGAATAAATAAATATTCATTTACAAACCCGACGGTTTGTTTATGTACACTTATTTGAATGACATTGATTGGGACGATAAATTTTACACATCGCCCAACTGCACAACTAAAAATCAGTGTTTGATTGTTTGAAACCCCACACGGGTGTTGGGATGAAATTTGAAGTTCACTCATCCTGATTGATTGAATATGTCGATCGATTGATTGACAGGCTGTTATAAGCGTTGAATATCTATATTTGATGCTTATACAGTGTAGTGCACTTTGGTTGATGGTTGATTATTTTCAATGCTATTATATACATGTGTTGTATGAAAATCCATATAATTAATTTTATATGGTAATTGATTGGGCCTCATTCCAGTTTTAAAAATAGAAATATTTGAAATAGAAATATTCGAAATGGAATATTTGAAAATATCAATATATGAAGCCGTGTTGATTAGATTGACGCCATTTTTGACGTGAACGATATTTATATCGATTTTAACGATTTCGAAATGAATTGAATTGAAAACGATTTCGAAATGAAATGAATTGAAAACGAATTCAAATTGAATTGAAAACGATTTCGAAATGAATTGAATTGAAAACGATTTCGAAATGAATTGAATTGAAAACGAATTCAAATTGAATTGAAAACGATTTCGAAATGAAATGAATTGAAAACGAATTCAAATTGAATTGAAAACGATTTCGAAATGAATTGAATTGAAAACGATTTCGAAATGAATTGAATTGAAAACGATTTCGAAATGAAATGAATTGAAAACGAATTCAAATTGAATTGAAAACGATTTCGAAATGAATTGAAAACGAATTCAAATTGAATTGAAAACGATTTCGAAATGAATTGAATTGAAAACGATTTCGAAATGAATTGAATTGAAAACGATTTCGAAATGAATTGAATTGAAAACGATTTCGAAATGAATTGAATTGAAAACGAATTCAAATTGAATTGAAAACGATTTCGAAATGAAATGAATTGAAAACGAATTCAAATTGAATTGAAAACGATTTCGAAATGGATTGAATTGAAAACGATTTCGAAATGAAATGAATTGAAAACGAATTCAAATTGAATTGAAAACGATTTCGAAATGAATTGAATTGAAAACGATTTCGAAATGAATTGAATTGAAAACGAATTCAAATTGAATTGAAAACGATTTCGAAATGAAATGAATTGAAAACGAATTCAAATTGAATTGAAAACGATTTCGAAATGAATTGAATTGAAAACGATTTCGAAATGAATTGAATTGAAAACGATTTCGAAATGAAATGAATTGAAAACGAATTCAAATTGAATTGAAAACGATTTCGAAATGAATTGAAAACGAATTCAAATTGAATTGAAAACGATTTCGAAATGAATTGAATTGAAAACGATTTCGAAATGAATTGAATTGAAAACGATTTCGAAATGAATTGAATTGAAAACGATTTCGAAATGAATTGAATTGAAAACGAATTCAAATTGAATTGAAAACGATTTCGAAATGAAATGAATTGAAAACGAATTCAAATTGAATTGAAAACGATTTCGAAATGAATTGAATTGAAAACGATTTCGAAATGAATTGAATTGAAAACGATTTCGAAATGAATTGAATTGAAAACGAATTGAAATGAATTCAAATTGAATTGAAATTTGAATTGAATAGAAATGAATTTTGAAACGAATTTATAAAGAAGAATTCAATTTCGATTTGAATTGAAAAGGAAGTTGAAATTGCTTTTGAAACGAATTTAAAACTATTTATATAATTCGTTTTAAATAATAATCGACGAAGTATATATTATATATATTATATATATAATATAATGGCCTGAATAGAACGCGCTGCGCCGCGGCAGTTCGTGAATTTCGACCATTTATTTCAAACGGACATTGCGGGAGATCCGACCGTTGGATTCTCCTGAAACCGGAACCGTTGGGTTCGTATCGAAAAGAGCTTTCTAACGAATATTAGAAATTTGAAATCTAACGGTTGGATTTGGAATTATGTCCAAATCAAATTCGAAAAAGGTCGCTGTAAGTGCAGTTCGATGGCCGTTGATGGAAATCGACTGTACGGGCCTCGATAAAATTATTAAAAATAGCAATAATTTGTGTAAAATCATAAGAAATGATTTGTGAAGATTTGGGATGAAAAACTCCATATTTGAAAAGATAAAAATAGATTTTTATCGAAATGAACTAGTTTGAACTAGAATTATAATTCTATTTATTTTTAAATAAATAAATTGAATTTGAAATGGTTTTGAAAATAACCAAAATTTCCAATGATTGCATTGGAGTGGATTTGAATCGAAATTGTCTTCGGAATATTTCGATGTTGGAATTCGTGATATTACAGGTGTTGTTATGGAAATTTGAAAGATATATATTTGTATCGTTATTTCCAATACGACATTTGTTAGTCGTAGAATTCGATATTGAATATAAGCCGATATATTTTCTATTCAGAGCCTTGTATTGAATATCGAATGTGATTTGGGTTTGTCGTGAATGGTGTCTTCACTAACACTGTTCTTGAACTCAGTTGAGAAAAGATTAAATCTTTTTATTTAGATTTAATGAAGTGTACCAATTAAATAATATTTAATTGGAATTGAATTGATATTGATTTTTGGGTTTATCGTGAACAGTGTTTTAAATAACACTTGTTCTTTAACCCGATAATTAATGAATGTGATTTGGGTTTGTCGTGAATGGTGTCTTCACTAACACTGTTCTTGAACCCAGCTGAGAAAAGATTAAATCTTTTGATTTAGATTTAATGAAGTGTACCAATTAAATAATATTTAATTGGAATTGAATGGATATTGATTTTTGGGTTTATCGTGAACAGTGTTTTAAATAACACTTGTTCTTTAACCCGATAATTAATGGGATGTGACTTTGGGTTTATCGTGAACCGTGTTTTAAATGACACTGATTCTTTAACCCAGTCACAGATTAAAACTAAGTGGGGTTTTAATGAATCTTTAATTAGATTGAAAAGATCGAGAATGGAGTATCACCAGTTTTGCTCCAGGCGATAGTTAAATCTTTAATTAGATTTGAACGTGAGATTTAGAAACTAACTGTCGGTTAGCCAAGCAGCATGGTTTTCTGGATATTGATCTGATGTTGGTTTCGGCCTTCGGGGTTAATATTTGGGAAATTATTCTCTTGATTAATTTACGGTTAGTGACTAATGAATTGGAATGAGGCGTATGTTGTGTTTGTGTAACACTTTTATAATATATACGCGAGTTATTCGGAAAGGCCGGGTTTATCCCATTCTGAATAACTGATACGACGATAAGTCGAAGATGAAGACGATGGTCGAAGACCGGAGGTCTTCACGTCGTTTGGGGGATAACTGATGATCTTGATTGGGCTGTACACCCAAGAAGATGGAAACAGTTAGTGATCGTCCAGACGTACTTGGAGATCGATGGATATGCGGGGTACTAGGTGCCTCCGGTTTCGTTCAGACCCAGAACGGACTTGTAAATGGACCGTGTGTCTGACATCGGATTTCATTCTGTGTGACTGATATCGGTTGCATAGGATGGTTTGCCTGTGTGGCATGCTAAGATGCAAATGATCAAGGCTTCTGTTGAAAAGCAAAGTCTTGTGGTGATGATCAAAGCACGGCCTTTGTGGCGTAGCTTTGTGTAACGTTTACCTCGCGTGTCTCACACCAGGTATGAACCAAAAACGGGAGACGGACGTCAGGGAGGGCATGCGTTTCTTTCTAGCTAGAAGTGGCGTCAGTGGTTTTATACGCCCTGACGAGTTTGACTTATGTGGTTGTTGCGGTTGCGAGGCGCCTCGGTTATATCGGTTTCGGCCGAATGCATTCTGGTCGGCTGACGGACCAGACTTACACCCCATAGGGTGGGGAGACGTATTGTTCAGGTATAATAATCCACTCCGTGTGGACCGGCCCTGAGGATCCAGGGGGCAGTTGCGGCTGTTCCTGAGACACGGGCTAGAGCGTCTCGAATCGGTAGAGGATCTTGCCCCTAGCCTCGGTTCATAGACGGAAATCCAATTTCCAAATACGTGACATTTGCGGTTTTAATTGTAATCCTATATATGGCGACATAGTGGGATGGGGCGCTTATGCCGCCTATGATTGATACTTATGATTTGAAGTTGTTTTATACACTTATAATAGTATCAAATGATTTGTTTTAAAACGTATCAAGCATTCTTTGGCTGTTATAAGGGAAAACCCTATCCTCGACTGCGTTGCATTGTGTGATGGGACCTGGGTCTTATAACAGCTTCATTTTTCTTTATTAAGCATTGCGCTGTTTGTTTTATGCACTGGTATTCTTGGGAGGAAACCCGTTCCGTGTTATACGGCGTGGTCCCTTGATTTACCTAACTTTGAAAATAAAGATTAATAACTGTTTTAGTTCTCACACCAGTCACATGACTGACCTGGAGTTTATTGTTTTAACCTAAACTCTGGGTGCCCCTATTTTCGACACGGGCAGCTAGTAATTTCGGTTTTGCAGATTTATATTCACAGGATCCTGGTTTACAGCTGGAACGATATCCGGAAAGCTTTGTATCCGTATATCTCTTTCTAGTTGTGTATTGTATTATTTCCCGCTGCTATGTATTTAAATGTAATTTAAATCTCTGATATTTCTGTGTAATATTCATTTATACTCTGTATATTCTTGTAATCTGATGCATTGTTGTAATATACAATGAAATGTTCTTCTGTACGCGTTTTGTTGTGGTTTGTTCTCGAACTATCCGTCGCTTTCCTTTACGGGGAAGTTGCGGGTCCTCACATTTGGTATCAGAGCTTTGGTTTACAAGGCTAGAGAACAAGACACATTAGAACCGTACGAAAGAATTCATCAGATATTGGATTAGTAATATCCAATGGGAATGACTCGTTAGAGATAGGATCAGTAGTATCCTAGAACGAGTGTGAAGAGTATATTTTTCAAATGAAAACAATTTTTGTTTTGAAAATTTGAATCAATTATTCGTATTTGATTATCTATTTATATTGATGTGGACAATCCAGTATATATAGATTTTGCGTATACGTCTGATCCACGTGTATTTGAAATTTTAATATACTGGATAGATATAGAATCACACTCTAGTCGCCCGAAGATGATTCTGATGATAGTTCGAACATCATCAGAATTGGTATTCGTGTTTCGAAGGTGTGATATCTATATATTTTCTATTGACTGGTGTGAGAACCAAAATTAGATAGGGCTAATTGTTGTGATTTGGCATCAAAAACATGATTTTTTGTATATGTATCAAAATTATGAATTTGAAACGTTAAATTCACTAATTGATTGATGTTTGTGTTGTTTGTTTAAATTGTTTGCTAATTTTTAGTCATTTAGCCTAACAGAACCAAATATTGAATTATATCGAAAATTTGGTCGCATTTGCTTGCATATGCATATATATCTTTGAACAGGTCATAGCAAGGAGGCTAGAGCAGAGAATAAAATTTGTTTGCCCGACAAATAGGTACATGTTTACTACATAATTTCCTGTTTTGTTTGGGTGATGATGATTTTGTGAGCCTATTGGCTAGCCGCTTGGCTTTTTCTTTTTCTTTTTGAGATCTGAAGGACCGGGGAAGCTATTTGAAATTCCCCGATGCTCCCATTGCAGGGGAGGTTATGGCGAAATTTTTCGAAAATTTAGGGTGTTAGCCAAATTTTTGAATTTTTGAAAATTCTCAGAAACTAAAGAGTTGGAGAATGGAAGCCAGATCGAACGTAGAACTGAATAATCAAACCACTTTCGACTTTGTTCCTTTTCGGGGACGAAAAGTTTTAAGTGGGGGAGATTGTAACAACCCGGAAAATCTGGGCCAGTTTAAAATTTTTATTTTGGCAATTTTAGTGAATTTTGATTATTTAAAATGAATTATTTTAAATAATATCGACGAGAAATTTATTTAGAATATAAATCGAACGTATATATTATACGCGTCGTCGTTAGAATATAAATATTTATATATAATTGTAAATAGAATTGAAAATGGCGCGGTAGTTCGATAATTCGATTTCAAACTTCAATTGAATGTACCGGGTGCAAAACAATCCGGATTTTAGTGAAACCAAAAATAATGGAATCTAATAGTGAATATCTTTCCAACGAATCCGAAAAATCAAAAGTTGGTAGCGGGAATCAAAAGATATGTCCAGTTGAAAATTCTGAATAGTCGCTATGGAATTCAGGCCCTTAAAAACGGACATTTTGCAAACGACCTCGGATTTCGACGAAACCAGTTTTGTTGGGTCCGGGATGTGAAGTTATTGCTAGGTTTCAAATTTCATAATTTTTCGAATCAATATGTGAGCGTGGCAAAGGAAAACGCGTTTGACCATTTCAGTTGATTTTAAATCGACTGGAAATTGGCCCTTTTTCAAACGGTCTCAGAATTCGACGAAACTAGTTTTGTTAAGACCGTATCGTCGATACGAAGCTAGAAAATATTTTTCTGGAATTTTTCTAGTTAGTATGTGACCCCGGAAATTTGAAATGTACGTTTAAAATTCAATATAGTGATTTAAATGTAAATTTAACGGAAACTGATTGTAACGATCGAATCAGCTTGCGATACATATCCCATTGTGTTCGAAATGGGGGTAAAACGCTATGGACGACAGGCGGTGGGCCTCGTTTTGAGGTCGTATGAAAAGTCAACTTAGGAGAGAGAAATTAAATTAATTTAATAATAATAATAAAAAAAATATCTCTCTTCCCCTTTTTAACCAGGCCCCCCCCCCACGTTTAAATCAATTCGGGAAGGAAAAAAAAAAAAAAAGGAAACCTACGGATCTCGTTCTAGCCGCCAGCCCCCCCCCCCCCCCCCCCGTTCATCGTCGCCGTCGAGCCGCCAAGGGAGGTGCTTCCCCATCGCCTGGACCTCGCCGCAACCCCTCGAAGCAACCCCACCACCTCGACGCCTCCACATCGGACATCTTCGCGACGCTCCCTGAACCCTTGCCGCCGACGAACAACACCATCGAGCCCCCCCTCTGATGTTCGACAGCCCATTTCCCTCCTTTTCAATTAAACTGTAAGTTTTGTTTTTTTTTCTTTCTATTATTTATGTATTTTCATTTATCTGTTCAGTTTTTATTAAAATGATTGAAATCAGTTTTTATTAAATTGATTAAAACCAGTTTTTATTAAAATGATTGAAACCAGTTTTTTTAAAATGATTAAAGCTGTTTTTTTTTAAAATGATTAAAGCTGTTTTTTTTAAAATGATTAAAGCTGGTTTTTTTTAAAATGATTAAAGACCAGATTTTTTTTTTTTTTTTTTTTTTAAGATGGAAAAGTTTAGATTTTTAATAGATAAAAGATTGAATTTTTATAATGTTAAAAGACGAGATTTCTCTTAATTAATAGAAAGAATAAAAATATAATTTTTATATGATAGGAAAAATAAAAATAGAATTTTTATATGTTGAACTTCGAAATAAAAATTCGAATTATATATTGAACTTCGAACTAAAAATTCGATTTTTATATATTGAATAGCGAACTAAAAATTCGATTTTTATATATTGAACTTTGAAATAAAAATTCGATTTTTATATATCAAACTTTGAAGTAAAAATATGATTTTTATATATCGAATAGTGAAATAAAAATTCGATTTTTATATATTGAATAGCGAACTAAAAATTCGATTTTTATATATTGAACTTTGAAATAAAAATTCGATTTTTATATATCAAACTTTGAAGTAAAAATATGATTTTTATATATCGAATAGTGAAATAAAAATTCGATTTTTATATATTGAATAGCGAACTAAAAATTCGATTTTTATATATTGAACTTTGAAATAAAAATTCGATTTTTATATATCAAACTTTGAAGTAAAAATATGATTTTTATATATCGAATAGTGAAATAAAAATTCGATTTTTATATATTGAAAAGCGAAGTAAAAATTCGATTTTTATATGTAGTGAAAGCAGCAACGAAGGTGACAAAAAGGCGAAACGACGAAGACTTCTGCAAATGAAGTGCCGTGGAGCTAGGATAGCTATAAGTGAGAATTTCTCACCTTTCTATTTTATTTCTAGTTATATATATATACTAGGATGCAGACGGTGCTTAGTAGCACCCGACACAATCGTCCACAGACCATGGACTTGTTTGTTTGGCTGTTTGGTTATTGATTGTGATATTGGTTTGAATGTGGATTGTGGTGTGAAAAATCGAATCGATAACTTGGTTAGGATTAGACGTGCGCCGTTATAAGGCGAAGGAGTAAGGCTAGGTTAGACCCTTACTCCAAATTTTGTGGTTTGCATAACGAAAGTGAATTTGATTGATGTGTGAATGGCGTGGGCCTTCACTAGACCGGGGATAAGGCTAGGCCTTGTCCCGTTTCTAGTATCGTGCCGTTATGCCGCCGAAATTTTCTAAAATATGTTAGAAAAATAAAAATATCATTTTATTTAAAGAATGAACTGAATAGAAATTCATATGTTGAAATAAAATGTTTTATCGTTAAAAATATAATTTTTAACGTGAATGTGAATAAATAAATATTCATTTACAAACCCGACGGTTTGTTTATGTACACTTATTTGAATGACATTGATTGGGACGATAAATTTTACACATCGCCCAACTGCACAACTAAAAATCAGTGTTTGATTGTTTGAAACCCCACACGGGTGTTGGGATGAAATTTGAAGTTCACTCATCCTGATTGATTGAATATGTCGATCGATTGATTGACAGGCTGTTATAAGCGTTGAATATCTATATTTGATGCTTATACAGTGTAGTGCACTTTGGTTGATGGTTGATTATTTTCAATGCTATTATATACATGTGTTGTATGAAAATCCATATAATTAATTTTATATGGTAATTGATTGGGCCTCATTCCAGTTTTAAAAATAGAAATATTTGAAATAGAAATATTCGAAATGGAATATTTGAAAATATCAATATATGAAGCCGTGTTGATTAGATTGACGCCATTTTTGACGTGAACGATATTTATATCGATTTTAACGATTTCGAAATGAATTGAATTGAAAACGATTTCGAAATGAAATGAATTGAAAACGAATTCAAATTGAATTGAAAACGATTTCGAAATGAATTGAATTGAAAACGATTTCGAAATGAATTGAATTGAAAACGAATTCAAATTGAATTGAAAACGATTTCGAAATGAAATGAATTGAAAACGAATTCAAATTGAATTGAAAACGATTTCGAAATGAATTGAATTGAAAACGATTTCGAAATGAATTGAATTGAAAACGATTTCGAAATGAAATGAATTGAAAACGAATTCAAATTGAATTGAAAACGATTTCGAAATGAATTGAAAACGAATTCAAATTGAATTGAAAACGATTTCGAAATGAATTGAATTGAAAACGATTTCGAAATGAATTGAATTGAAAACGATTTCGAAATGAATTGAATTGAAAACGATTTCGAAATGAATTGAATTGAAAACGAATTCAAATTGAATTGAAAACGATTTCGAAATGAAATGAATTGAAAACGAATTCAAATTGAATTGAAAACGATTTCGAAATGGATTGAATTGAAAACGATTTCGAAATGAAATGAATTGAAAACGAATTCAAATTGAATTGAAAACGATTTCGAAATGAATTGAATTGAAAACGATTTCGAAATGAATTGAATTGAAAACGAATTCAAATTGAATTGAAAACGATTTCGAAATGAAATGAATTGAAAACGAATTCAAATTGAATTGAAAACGATTTCGAAATGAATTGAATTGAAAACGATTTCGAAATGAATTGAATTGAAAACGATTTCGAAATGAAATGAATTGAAAACGAATTCAAATTGAATTGAAAACGATTTCGAAATGAATTGAAAACGAATTCAAATTGAATTGAAAACGATTTCGAAATGAATTGAATTGAAAACGATTTCGAAATGAATTGAATTGAAAACGATTTCGAAATGAATTGAATTGAAAACGATTTCGAAATGAATTGAATTGAAAACGAATTCAAATTGAATTGAAAACGATTTCGAAATGAAATGAATTGAAAACGAATTCAAATTGAATTGAAAACGATTTCGAAATGAATTGAATTGAAAACGATTTCGAAATGAATTGAATTGAAAACGATTTCGAAATGAATTGAATTGAAAACGAATTGAAATGAATTCAAATTGAATTGAAATTTGAATTGAATAGAAATGAATTTTGAAACGAATTTATAAAGAAGAATTCAATTTCGATTTGAATTGAAAAGGAAGTTGAAATTGCTTTTGAAACGAATTTAAAACTATTTATATAATTCGTTTTAAATAATAATCGACGAAGTATATATTATATATATTATATATATAATATAATGGCCTGAATAGAACGCGCCGCGCCGCGGCAGTTCGTGAATTTCGACCATTTATTTCAAACGGACATTGCGGGAGATCCGACCGTTGGATTCTCCTGAAACCGGAACCGTTGGGTTCGTATCGAAAAGAGCTTTCTAACGAATATTAGAAATTTGAAATCTAACGGTTGGATTTGGAATTATGTCCAAATCAAATTCGAAAAAGGTCGCTGTAAGTGCAGTTCGATGGCCGTTGATGGAAATCGACTGTACGGGCCTCGATAAAATTATTAAAAATAGCAATAATTTGTGTAAAATCATAAGAAATGATTTGTGAAGATTTGGGATGAAAAACTCCATATTTGAAAAGATAAAAATAGATTTTTATCGAAATGAACTAGTTTGAACTAGAATTATAATTCTATTTATTTTTAAATAAATAAATTGAATTTGAAATGGTTTTGAAAATAACCAAAATTTCCAATGATTGCATTGGAGTGGATTTGAATCGAAATTGTCTTCGGAATATTTCGATGTTGGAATTCGTGATATTACAGGTGTTGTTATGGAAATTTGAAAGATATATATTTGTATCGTTATTTCCAATACGACATTTGTTAGTCGTAGAATTCGATATTGAATATAAGCCGATATATTTTCTATTCAGAGCCTTGTATTGAATATCGAATGTGATTTGGGTTTGTCGTGAATGGTGTCTTCACTAACACTGTTCTTGAACTCAGTTGAGAAAAGATTAAATCTTTTTATTTAGATTTAATGAAGTGTACCAATTAAATAATATTTAATTGGAATTGAATTGATATTGATTTTTGGGTTTATCGTGAACAGTGTTTTAAATAACACTTGTTCTTTAACCCGATAATTAATGAATGTGATTTGGGTTTGTCGTGAATGGTGTCTTCACTAACACTGTTCTTGAACCCAGCTGAGAAAAGATTAAATCTTTTGATTTAGATTTAATGAAGTGTACCAATTAAATAATATTTAATTGGAATTGAATGGATATTGATTTTTGGGTTTATCGTGAACAGTGTTTTAAATAACACTTGTTCTTTAACCCGATAATTAATGGGATGTGACTTTGGGTTTATCGTGAACCGTGTTTTAAATGACACTGATTCTTTAACCCAGTCACAGATTAAAACTAAGTGGGGTTTTAATGAATCTTTAATTAGATTGAAAAGATCGAGAATGGAGTATCACCAGTTTTGCTCCAGGCGATAGTTAAATCTTTAATTAGATTTGAACGTGAGATTTAGAAACTAACTGTCGGTTAGCCAAGCAGCATGGTTTTCTGGATATTGATCTGATGTTGGTTTCGGCCTTCGGGGTTAATATTTGGGAAATTATTCTCTTGATTAATTTACGGTTAGTGACTAATGAATTGGAATGAGGCGTATGTTGTGTTTGTGTAACACTTTTATAATATATACGCGAGTTATTCGGAAAGGCCGGGTTTATCCCATTCTGAATAACTGATACGACGATAAGTCGAAGATGAAGACGATGGTCGAAGACCGGAGGTCTTCACGTCGTTTGGGGGATAACTGATGATCTTGATTGGGCTGTACACCCAAGAAGATGGAAACAGTTAGTGATCGTCCAGACGTACTTGGAGATCGATGGATATGCGGGGTACTAGGTGCCTCCGGTTTCGTTCAGACCCAGAACGGACTTGTAAATGGACCGTGTGTCTGACATCGGATTTCATTCTGTGTGACTGATATCGGTTGCATAGGATGGTTTGCCTGTGTGGCATGCTAAGATGCAAATGATCAAGGCTTCTGTTGAAAAGCAAAGTCTTGTGGTGATGATCAAAGCACGGCCTTTGTGGCGTAGCTTTGTGTAACGTTTACCTCGCGTGTCTCACACCAGGTATGAACCAAAAACGGGAGACGGACGTCAGGGAGGGCATGCGTTTCTTTCTAGCTAGAAGTGGCGTCAGTGGTTTTATACGCCCTGACGAGTTTGACTTATGTGGTTGTTGCGGTTGCGAGGCGCCTCGGTTATATCGGTTTCGGCCGAATGCATTCTGGTCGGCTGACGGACCAGACTTACACCCCATAGGGTGGGGAGACGTATTGTTCAGGTATAATAATCCACTCCGTGTGGACCGGCCCTGAGGATCCAGGGGGCAGTTGCGGCTGTTCCTGAGACACGGGCTAGAGCGTCTCGAATCGGTAGAGGATCTTGCCCCTAGCCTCGGTTCATAGACGGAAATCCAATTTCCAAATACGTGACATTTGCGGTTTTAATTGTAATCCTATATATGGCGACATAGTGGGATGGGGCGCTTATGCCGCCTATGATTGATACTTATGATTTGAAGTTGTTTTATACACTTATAATAGTATCAAATGATTTGTTTTAAAACGTATCAAGCATTCTTTGGCTGTTATAAGGGAAAACCCTATCCTCGACTGCGTTGCATTGTGTGATGGGACCTGGGTCTTATAACAGCTTCATTTTTCTTTATTAAGCATTGCGCTGTTTGTTTTATGCACTGGTATTCTTGGGAGGAAACCCGTTCCGTGTTATACGGCGTGGTCCCTTGATTTACCTAACTTTGAAAATAAAGATTAATAACTGTTTTAGTTCTCACACCAGTCACATGACTGACCTGGAGTTTATTGTTTTAACCTAAACTCTGGGTGCCCCTATTTTCGACACGGGCAGCTAGTAGTTTCGGTTTTGCAGATTTATATTCACAGGATCCTGGTTTACAGCTGGAACGATATCCGGAAAGCTTTGTATCCGTATATCTCTTTCTAGTTGTGTATTGTATTATTTCCCGCTGCTATGTATTTAAATGTAATTTAAATCTCTGATATTTCTGTGTAATATTCATTTATACTCTGTATATTCTTGTAATCTGATGCATTGTTGTAATATACAATGAAATGTTCTTCTGTACGCGTTTTGTTGTGGTTTGTTCTCGAACTATCCGTCGCTTTCCTTTACGGGGAAGTTGCGGGTCCTCACAGATAGTGGGTTGGATTTATTAAATTATTAGAACGATAGTTAATTTAATCAATAAGAGTATGAATGGTAGAATTTATTCGACTAAATCACACATTGAACTGAGTTAAAAATAGATAGCAATATATACATGTGCATCATATATGTTTGAACAGGCAAATGGATAGTTGTTGAGTAAAGAATTTATTTGCGTGCCCGACAAATAGGTAAACCTTAATGAGTTGGATGCGAAATATTATTATATCAACTCCTGTGAATGCCACTGCATGCTGAGTGCTAGTTATTCTGTGTGTAATAATAAATGTCGCCATGGTATAGTAACAATTAATTTTGAACAACGCTACATGGCATACTTCTTGAAATAGGCATACTTTATCATATACCACATAAGTATTTGGAGCTTGTGTGACGAGGTTGAAGATTTACCATATGAGCGAGAGGCTTGTATGGCGATGACTATGTATTACAGGTTGAACTGATGACTGATGTGGACCATATAAAATTATAACAATAAATTGCCAGAATAATAAAAACCCCACATGGGTCTGGAGTTGGCAATAATCACGTCTCTCTAGTTATTAGATACGGCACATGGATTATTTATTTCCCACACGGGACGAGGTGACGAGAATTTATTCTCTGGAGTAATTAAAAATACAAACTCCCTCAGGCTTAGATAGGGTGACGAGAATTTATTCTCTGGAGTGATTATCTATACACGCTCCCCTGTAAACTCCATAATATATCACTATAAATATGTGTATGCTTTATAGGATTTATTGAGTAACTAATACGGCCCAATAAATTTCCAAACCCCTCCCCGTACAAAGGAGGTTATGGCGAAATTTTTCAAAAATTTAGGGTGTTAGCCAAATTTTTTGAAGAATTTGAAAATTCTCAGAAATTGATAAGTTGGAGAATGGAAGCTAGATTGAAAGTTGGGTTGATTAATCAAACCACTTTCGAATTTGTTCCTTTTCGGGGACGAAAAGTTTTAAGTGGGCGAGATTGTAACAACCCGGAAAATCTGAACCAATTAAAAATTTTTAAATTGGCTAAAATAGTGAATTTAAAATATTTTAAATAAATATTTTAAATAAAAACGACGAAAAGTGAGTTTGAATCGACATTTGAAAATAAATATAATTAATTCTAATTATAAACAAGGCCTGAAATGGTGCGGTAGTTTCAAAATTTGAAGTCAAATTTTGACTGACTGTACCGGGTGCAAAACAAAACGGATTTGAGTGAAACAAAAATATTTAAATCAGTTAGTGAATATCTTTCTAATGAATCTGAAAAATCGAAGTTTCATAGCAGGAAGCAAAAGCTATGGCCAAACGAATTTTCAGAAAGGTTGCTATAGAGTTTATATAGCCCGTGAAAATGGCCATTTTGCAAACGACCTCAGAATTCGACAAAACCACTTTTGTTGGATCCGGGATGTTAAATTATTGCTAGGTTTCAAATTTCATAATTTTTGAAGCTAGTATGTGAGCGTGGCAAAGGAAAATGTGTTTGGTCGACTTCTATTAAATTGGATCGAGCAGAAAAGGGCCATTTTTCAAACGGTCTCAGAATTCGATGAAACTAGTTTTGTTGGGACCGTATCGTCAAAACGTAGCTAGATTTATTTTTCGGGAATTTTTATAATCAATATGTGGCCCCGACAAATTGAAATGTACGTTCAAATCAAATATTGAATGTTTTATATTTTAATTTGAAGGAAAACTGACTGAAACAGTCAAATGGGCCTACGAAACATATCCCATTGTGTTCGGAATGGGGGTATTTAGCTAGGGGCGACAGTCGTTGGGTTTGGATTGGTGTTCTGTGTGACAATGGGTATTTTTGAGAATTTAAAATTATAGAATAAAATAAAAAATTTCTATTGGCCATCATTTGTTCTCTCTCCCCGATATCATTCAGAACGACGGCGGAAACCCTTCCAACGCTTCCCTTCTTGATTTCTCCTTCCACACTCAATAAAAACCCATCCTCCAGTTGAAGATTTTGAAGAGCTCGAGACGAGCTTCAAATCCATACCAGGATTGGATTTTTTTGTGGAGTTTTCGTGGAGATACGGGTCTCGAAAGTCAATCCCTTTGAATCGCCGCCGCGGCCACGTCTGGCCATCGAACTGGGGCCAACTTCCGGCGAGCAGGTACCTCACCTCCCCCTTATACCTCGCGCAACCCGATCCTCGTATCGATCAACGGATTTGCTGAAAATTTGAAACCTAGTTTCGAACCATTCAGCTGAGGTATGGCCTATTTTAATTTCAACTATATTATAGCACTTTAAAGCGCTATGGTTTTTGATTTCACTGTAAAAATCATATCTTTTTCGTTTCTTGACGAAATTCAGTGAAACAAGAGACATTGGACTCGTGTGGTCGTCTTCTACATTCTAGAAGAGAGCGCATATTTTTCTGAGCCTTCTATTATTTTTGGTGGTGTGGAACCCAATGTGAGATTTCTAAATTATAAATGATACGGGAAACCATGATGTATAAATTATATAGTCGATGCATGAGTTATATAAGCGTTGTACACCTCTTGTATAAGCGTTGTATAAGTTGTACGTTCGATATATAAGTTATAAATGCATTGTAAAAAATTTATATATGTTGAAATAGAAGTGAAATGCTTATATATATATATATATATTTATATATATGCCCCTCGTCCACAAACCATGGACGATATTTTTTGGTTGTGATTGGTGTGAAAATTGGTTGATTACGAATGGTCGATTAGAATTGTTTGTGGTTGAAATTGATTGATTGTGGTTGAAAAATACCCGTTTGTGGTTGAGAATTATTTGGTTGAAACCACATAGGATTAGTTTGTGGAAATGAAAAAATATACATGCCGCCTGCGTGCGAACTAGTTGCATGAAATCCCCGTTGTCAAAAGCTACGAGGCTTTAAGGTAGAGCGAGGAGCTGTACTAGGGACGGCCCTGGTTTTAACTATCCTGCCGTTATGCTGCCGAAATTTTCTGAAATATTCATGAGTTAGAATTATTTTCATATGTTGAAAACCTTCATGTGTTGAATAGAAATTCATTCGTTGAATAGAAATTCATGTGTTGAATGGTATTCGTGTTTGAAATAAATTGTTTAATAATAAAAATCATATTTTTATCATCTATATGAACTATATAAAATAGCCGTGTTTTGAAATAAATTATTTTAACAATAAAAATCACAATTTTATCTTTTATATACGAACTATAGAAAACCTTCATGTGTTGAATAGAAATTCATTCGTTGAATAGAAATTCATATGTTGAATGGTATTCGTGTTTTAAATAAATTGTTTTAACAATAAAAATCACATTTTATCATTTATATAAGAACTATAGAAACCGTTCATGTGTTGAATAGAAATTCATTCGTTGAATAGAAATTCATGTGTTGAATGGTATTCGTGTTTGAAATAAATTGTTATATAATAAAAAATCATATTTTTATCATCTATATGAACTATATAAAATAGTCGTGTTTTGAAATAAATTGTTTTACATTAAAAATCACATTTTTATCATATACATGAATTGTTAAAAATAGTGAAGTGTTGAAATAAAAGTCGGTTGGATAAAAATATCATTTTTATCAAATATATGAAAAGAATATCGGTTTGAAATCGAAGAATTGATTATATTTATATATATATAATTAAAATAAATCGAATAACGAAGCTGCAGTTCGTGTTTTGAAACTGTGATTTCAAACGATTAGTGCGGGAGATCCGATCATCGGATTTTCCCGAAACCGAAACCGTTGGGTTCGCTTTGGAAATATCTTTCCAACGACACCAACTTTGTAAAGATCCAACGGTAGGATTGTCTGGAATTTTTAATTCAAATCTGAAGAAAAACAACGCCAGAATCGATTATATATATATATAATTAAATTAAATCGAATAACGACGCTGCAGTTCGTATTTTGAAATCGAAACTTCAAACGATTGTACCGGGAGATCCGACCGTCGGATTTTCCCAAAACTGGAACCGTTGGATTCGTTTTGAAAAGATCTTTCTAATAATATAAATTTTTTGAAGATCAAACCGTTAGATTTTCAGATATGTGTAAATCAAATCTGAAGAAAAACAGTGCCATGGTTGCGTTATGGCCTGAAGCGTCGTTTGAATAAATTGGCTATTTTTAAATAAATAAAAATAGCGATAAATCGTTATAAAATATTATAAACGATATGGAATGTGAAATTTAGAAACTAACCGAAGGTTAGTTAAGTCGAGAGGTTTCCTGGGTTTTGGTCTGATGTTGGTTTCGGCCTTCGGGGTTAATATTTGGGAAATCGTTCTCTTACTGATTTACGGTTAGTGACTGATGAATTGGAATGATGCGTATGTTGTTTTTGTGTAGCACTTGTTTATTATATACGCGAGTTGCTCAGAAAGGCCAGGTTTATTCCATTCTGAATAACTGAATCGACGATAAGAAATCGAAGATGAGGACGGTGGTCGAAGACCGGAGATTTTCACCTCGGTTGGATGGTAATTGATGTCCTGATTGAAAGGCATCCCGAAATATAGATAATGAGTGGTGATCATCCAGATGTACGTGGAGATCGATGGGTATGCGAGGTATATAGTGCCTCCGGTTTCGTTTAGACCCCGAACGGACTTGCAAATGGACTGTGTGTCTGACATGGGAATTCATTCTGTGTGATTGATAGCCATCAGCTACATGGTGTGAATTGCCGGTGTGACATGCTAAGATGCAGTGATCAAGGCTTCTATTGAAAAACAAAGTCTTGTGTTTGATGATCAAAGCACCGCCTGTGTGGCGTAGCTTTGTGTATAACGTGAATTCGCGAGCGTTACACCCCGGTATGAACCAGATACGGGAGAGAACCTTAAGTAAGGCATGCGTTTCCTTCTAGCTAGAGGTGGTATCGGTGCTTAAACTGGATGACATTTATATTATTTTCACCTATGTGGTTGTTGCTGTTGCGAGACGCCTCGGTTATATCGGTCGATCCGGGATCGATGGAGTCATTCGTTGGCTCATTTACGCCCCAAAGGACGGGGAAACGTAGTGTTCAGGCATTTTAATCCACATCGGTGGACCGGCCCTGATGATCCAAGGGTCACTCGAGCTCTGATCCTGAGACATGGGCTAGATTGTCTCGAAGTCGGTAAGGGCTATCTTTTGCCTTGGTTCATGATGGAAATCCAATTTTCAAATACGACATCATGCAGTTTTGATTGTATACCTATATATGGCGACATAGTGGTATGGGGCATTAATGCCATCTATGATTGATACTTATGATTTGAAATTGTTTTTGAAACATATAAACACTAGTAATAATATCAAATGCTTTTGTTTTATTTGTATCAAGAATATTTTGGTCATTATAAGGTAAAAACTCTATCCTTCTGTTTGCGTTGCCTTGTGTGATGGGAACTGAGTCTTATAATGGCTTCATTTTCATAAAAAGCATTGCGATGTTTAAAATAATTATTTGTTTTAAAGAACTGGCAATCCAATGGAGTAAACCCGTTCCACGAAAGTGGCGTGGTCCTGTGATTAGCCATATTTTAAATGTGTTGAGTAGATTTCTCATACCAGTCCCATGACTGACTCGTAGTTTGTTTCACTTGCAAACTCAGGTGCCCCCTTTTCTACATGGGCAGCCTTGTATTTCGGTTTTAGCTGGCTCTTTCTGGATTGCTAGAGCTAAAGATGGACTCTATCATTTATCTCTTTTTATGTTGTTCAGCTCCTGTTGTACATACTATGTTTGTTTTCCGCTGTAGACATTTATGTATAGCTGAACTGTATTTGTACTAAATATGATCCTGTATACTGTGTAACTCTGATGATTTCGATTATCCAGTGTATTATTTTTTCATTATCTGGTGTATTTATTTTATTATGTTCTGCTATTATCTGTTTATGTGTTATATTCCAAAGATTACCCTTAACACCGTCGTATGGGGTTTTGGCGTCGTCACAGATACGGTCCTAACAAAACTAATTTTGTCGAATTTGAAGACCGTTTGAAAAATGGTTATTTTCTGGTCGATCTAAATTGACTAAAACTTTCAAAACACGTTTTCTTTTTCCACGCTCATATATTTATCCCAAAATTATGAAAATTGGAATCCAGCAATAATTTGACATTCTGGTTCCAACAAAAGTGGTTTCATCGAAAACGGAGGTCGTTTGCAAAATGGCTAATTTTAAGGCCTTTATATATATATACATATATATTGAAATATATATAAATTCCACAACAGCTTTTCTAAATTTTAAACTGGACGTAACTCTCAACTTATAAAACGAAATCTCGGTTTCTTACATCTGTTAGTAACGACCCAGAAAATCTGAACCAATTTAAAATTTTTAAATTGGCTAAAATAATGGGTTTTAAATATTTAAAATAAATATTTTCAATAATAGGGATGAAAAATGAGTTTGAATCGACAATTGAAAACGAATATAATTAATTATAATTATAAACAAGGCCTGAAAGGGCGCTGTAGTTTCAAAAATCGAATTCAAACTTTGTCGGACTATAACAGGTGCAAAACAAAACGAATTTTAGTGAAACCAAAAATAATGGAATCTAATTGATAATATCTTTCCAACGAATCTGAGAAATCGAAATTTGATAGCGGGAATCAAAAGATATGTCCAGTTGAAAATTCTGAATAGTCGCTATGGAATCCAGGCCGTGAAAATGGCCATTTTGCATACGACCTCGGATTTCGACGAAACCACTTTTGTTGGATCCATGATGTCAAATTATTGCTAGGTTACAAATTTCATAATTTTTCGAATCAATATGCGAGCGTGGCAAAGGAAAACGCGTTTGACCGGTTTTAGTTGATTTTAATCGACTGGAAATTGGCCATTTTTCAAACGGTCTCAGAATTTGACGAAACTAGTTTTGTTAGGACCGTATCGTCAATACGAAGCTAGAAAATATTTTTTGAGAATTTTTCTAGTTAGTATGTGACCCTAGTAAATTGAAATTCGCGTTCAAATTCAATATATAAAGTTATATGTTGATTTTAACGGAAACTGATCGAAATGGTCGAATCAGCTTACGATACATATCCCATTGTGTTGAAATAAAAGAGAATTGCTATATATAAATATATATATATATCTATATATACGCCCCTCGTCCACAAACCATGGACGATATTTATTGATTGTGATTGGTGTGAAAATTGATAGATAGCGAATGATTGTTTGGGATTGTTTGTGTTTGATATTGGTTGATTGTGGTTGAAAAATACCCATTTGTGGTTGAGAAATATTTGGTTGAAACCACATTGGATTAGTTTGTGGAAATGAAATAAATATATACATGCCGCCTGCGTGCGAACTAGATGCATGATCCCCATTGTCAAAAACCGCGAAGTTTTAAGGTAGAGCGAGGAGCCGTACTAGGGACGGTCCCGGTTTTTACTACCCTGCCATTATGCTGCCGAAATTTTGAATAATATTCGTGTGTTTGAATTATTTTCATCTGCTTAAACTATATTTATTCATTGAATAGAAAACCTTCATGTGTTGAATTGATATTCATTCATTGATTAGAATTTCATGTGTTGAATGGTATTCGCGTTTTAAATATAAAAATCACATTTTTTATCTATATATAGAAACTATAGAAAACCTTCATGTGTTGAATCAATATTCATTCGTTGATTTGAAATTCATGTGTTGAATGGTATTCATATTTTAAAATAAATTGTTTGATAATAAAAATCACCTTTTATCGACTATATGAACTGTGTAAAATAATCTCGTTTTGAAAGAAATTGTTTTATAAGAAAAATCCTATTTTTATTATATGCATGAATCGTTGAAATGTGAAGCGTTAAAAATAGCCACTTGTTCAAATAAATATATATGAGTTGAAATATTCATTAATTAGCTAATGATATGATTTGTACCTATGTATGTAACATTAGAATGAATGGTGTTTTTAAACCAAATAGAAATCAAATATGAAATTGAATAGAAAATGATAAATGATAAGAACTATATATATGTACATGCATATTCATTGAACAGGTTATAGCAAAGGGGCTAGAGAAGAGGAATAAAATTTTGTGCCCGACAAATAGGTACACATTTACTGTTTTGTTTGGGTGATGATTTTTTGAGCCTATTGGCTAGCCGCTTGGCTTTTTCTTTTTCTTTTTGAGATTAGAAGGACCGGGGAAGCTATTTGAGATTTCCCGATGCTCCCGGTGCAGGGGAAGTTATGGCGAAATTTTCCAAAATTTTAAGGCGTTAGTGAAATATTTGAAGTGAAAACGATATGGAAATCATTGAATGAACTATATTTATATAAATATATAATATAAATAAAATTAAAACGAAACGTAGTCGTGCAGTTCGCATTTTGAAACCATGATTTCAAACAACTAGTGCGGGAAATCCGACCATTCGATTTTCCCGAAACCGCAACCGTCGGGTTCGCCTTGGAAAAATCTTTCCAACGGCACCAACTTTGTAAAGATCCAACGGTTGGATTGTCTGGAATGTTTAATTCAAATCTGAAGAAATACAGTGCCATAAAAGATTATATTTATATATAAATATAAATATAATTATATTTAATCGAATAACGACGCTGCAGTTCGTATTTTGAAATCGAAACTTCAAACGATTGTACCGGGAGATCCGACCGTCGGATTTTCCCGAAACTGGAACCGTTTGATTCGTTTTGAAAAGACCTTTCTAATGATGTAAATTTCGTGAAGATCCAACGGTTAGATTTTCAGATATGTGTAAATCAAATCTGAAGAAAAACAGCGCCACAGCCGCGTTATGGCCCGAAGCGTCGTTTTGAATATATGGGCTATTTTAAAATAAATAATAATAGCGATAAATCGTTATAAAATATCATAAACGATATGGAATGGAAATAAACTGAATTTGCTCGATTTATGTGGTATTTGATGGTTGAATGTGTTTGGTGTGAAAATTACATTAAAGAACAAAGTTGGTGTTGTCGAATAATTTAACCATTGAAGTAAATTGATTTGAAATTCTAAATATACGTGAATTATTTGAGAAGGCCGAGTTAATTCTCATTTCAAATAATTGACCGACGATTGAAATTCGAAGATGAAGACGATGGTCGAAGACCGGAGATCTTCACCTCGTTTGGATAGTAACCGAGGTCCTGATTGGGAGGCATCCCGAAATATGGATAATGAGTGGTGATCGTCCAGACGTACGTGGTGATCGATGGGTTTGCGAGGTATTTAGTGCCTCCGGTTTCGTTCAGACCCAGAACGGACTTGTAAATGGACAGTGTGTCTGACATGGGATTTTGTTCTGTGTTGATTGATCTCTATTAAATATACATCTTTTTGGCGGCGGAGAATTTATTCTTTTGCTTAACGCCCTTCTCTGAAACGCACGAGCTCAGAGGTTGTATATCGATGGACATCAGTCGCAGCCTGTGTGGCATGCTAAGATGCAGTGATCAGGGCTTCTGTTGAAAAGCAAAGCCTTGTGGTGATGATCAAAGCACCGGCTGTGTGGCGTAGCTTTGTGTATAACCTAAAATCGCGAGCCTCACATCCCGGTATGAAACAGAAACGGGAGGGGACATCAGAGAGGGCCTGCGTTTCTTCCTAGCTAGGGTGGTGTCAGTGACCTACCAGCCCTGACATTTATATACTTTTCACCTATGTGGTTGTTGCTGTTGCGAGGCACCTCGGTTTGATCGGACGATCCGGGTCCGATGGAGTCATTCGTTGGCTCATTTACGCCCCAAAGGGCGGGGAAACGCATTGTTCAGGCATTTTAATCCACATCGGTGGACCGGCCCTGACGATCCGAGGGTCGATGCGCTCTGACCCTGAGGCTCGGGCTAGGCTGTCTCGAATTCGGTAAGGACTATCTTTTGCCTTGGTTCATGACAGAAATCCAATTTCCAAATACGACATCGTGCGGTTTCAATTGTAAATATATATTTGGCGACATAGTGGCATGGGACGCTCATGTCATCTATGATTGATAGTTATGATTTGAAATTGTTTTCAAAACATATAGACACTAGCAATAATATCAAATGCCTTTGATTTATTCGTATCAAGCATATTTTAGCCGTTATAAGGTAAAAACTCTATCCTCCGGTTTGCGTTGCATTGTGTGATGGGAACTGAGTCTTATAACGGTTTCATTTTTATAAAAAGCATAGCGTTGTTTAAAAGAAAGATTTGTTTTAAAGCACTGGCAATCCAATGGAGAAAACCCGTTCCACGAAAGTGGCGTGGTCCTGTGATTTGCCAAATTATATATGTGTTGAGTAGATTTCTCATACCAGTCCCATGACTTACTCGTAGTTTGTTTCACTTTCAAACTCGGGTGCCCCTTTTTCTACACGGGCAGCCTTGTATTCTGGTTTAGCTGGTTCTTTTCCTGGATAGCTGGAGCTGAAGATGGATTCTATCATTTATCTCTTTTTATGCTGTTCAGCTCCTATTGAACATATTTTGTTTGTTTTCCGCTGTAGACATTTATGTATAGCTGAACTGTATTTGTACAAAGTAAGATCCTGTATACTGTGTAACTCTGATGATTACTTTTATCCAGTATATTTTATTGTTCATTATCTGGTGTATTTATTTAATTTTGTTCTGCTATTATCTGTTTCTGTGTTATATTCCAAAAGATAACCCTTGTCTCCGTGAGAACGGGATTTGGGGTCGTCTCAAAAGATATCATCAAACAAATTCTAATATTTCTTGTTTCGTTCAATTATGACTTATATTGAATTCTGTATATTCAATTGAAATTTGAAATCAAATTTTCAAACTACCACGCCATTTCAGGCTCGTTTTATAATTAAATAAAATTTATTCGTTCTAACTTCATCGAAAATAAATTTTTTGTCGTTATTACTTAAAATAAATCATTTTAAATATTCAAAATTCATTCAAATAGCCAAAATAAAAATTTTAAATTGGTTCTGATTTTCCGGGTTGTTACACAATAAAATTGAGGCGCTTGGACAAGTCTGTACGTTGAGGGTGAATAAACCAACGAGGTAAATCACCGTGGTGTCATAAGGCACGAGGAGAGCGCACGTTCATCTGATTATTCTGTCGGCTCCGAAGGACTGGAAGGGGAAGCACGCTGCTTCCTGAGATACGTAAGGTGCTCCTGGTAGTCCTTTGTGTGGTGGCAGATGTTTAGGTTGTGCTCATAGAGGTTGGATCTATGCGATACTATCAGGTGGGTGGGACTTGACTGCAAAATTAACTTTGCAGTCAGAATGTTGTGACGTGGTGACATTAGGGTGATTCGGCGATCGCCTCTTCGGGAGGCGAGGTCAGGACCAACAAAGATAGCAGATCGTCGGGTACCCGTCATTGGCAGCCAGTGGGATGCGAAAAGACTAGAGCTAAACCCGATAGACCATTCACTATCGAGGTACGGTGGTTGAGGGGAGACACCAACTGGATGTTTAGATTATTTGTTAGGGGCAAGTCACTTAGCTCTTATAGTCTTTACTTGTCGAGGGAGGGGCCGAGGTGGAGCCATAGCCACCATGAAAAACACACCCGAGGGATATCTATATATTCGAGGCTCTTAAAGGCGGGCCTGTACATGTATGTAAAAGCTCCCGACCGAGTTCCGTGTTTCTTGTATAGCCCTACCATGGAACCCGGTGCACATTATGTGCGGTTAAGGCATAGAATACGATTGACTATATGTAAGTGGGAAAATCTAGATGCATGCATGTCTACTTTGGGTAGTGTATCACAGACTTGAGGGCATTACTTTGGTATGGAATTTGATTCGATCGAAGGTGGAAATCCATAAACTTACATAGCACAGTAATGACAGATATATGCGGAACGTAACATTGTTATGTAGAAATCCGTACGTCACTCCGGCGTAGGATGAGGGACTGCATTCATTTCTATGGCATTATGTTGGAGACCGTGCAAGTGGGGTACCATGGGGTGTACCTCAATATTGGGGGCAACTACATAAATATTGTATTAGGTTAAACCACATAGGAGTAAATGGGTACGACGTGTGTGTAAGCCTTGAGTGTTGTTAACCCATGTAACCTAATAAATAAGAATATGTGATTAAATGGTATATGTAGGATTATCCAAAGTGTATAGTTTAAATCCAGTCACTAGAACTTGTGTTCTGACCCCCTCCTCATAACATACTCGCAGGTTAGATTTGGGGCAGAGACATAATAGCTTTGGATACTAGTTAGGCAGCATGATTAATACGGTAAGGCTATACTTTGATTATATTATATTTTATCCATTCCACTGTGAGATATTTTCTAAGTTCTGACATATTTCATGTCTTTGTCTTTTCTGCAGGATACCAGAGCAAACCAACATGAGTTTTGATCGATTAGAATTTTGAAAAAAAATCAATCTATCAAAATTCGGGTTGTTACATCTAGCAAGGTTTAGGATTCCTGTATAGATAGCGAGTGAACGTATTTGTATTTTTTAAAAGTATTATATATATATACCTAGATCCATAGAGGAACCTACTGAATAGAAGGAGCCTGATATGGTAAGAATTAGGATGACTGTTTTGTACACTAAAGGAACAAATATGGTAATTTGAGACCCATAGGAAATTTAAATAGTGTACAATACGCTTCCTATGGAAGTAGGGCGTATCCCATATGACAATATTTGGGATAGTGGATTCAGTATTGAAACCTTATCAGGAAAGGTTAAATGGAATATATATATATATAAGGATGAATAGGAAAAATTAGACAATTGTGACTTTGGCGCTCATAAGACAGAAAGGAGATATTGGTTCTAAACGAACCACTGGAAATTGAAGGACTTTTCAAGTGATAAGATAACAAAAGTGAATATTTCATAAAATTGGGCAATTGGCCAGCCTTTCCCCATTTTCGGAAAAAAAAGGGGAGGGGGGGTTGACCCAGGTGTTGACCCACAGGGGTCGACACACCAGGCAAGGGGGTCAACACCCCAACGCTGCAGCGAAAAATAATAATTGGAACAAGGCCGAAGCTTCGTCCCCATTCCCATCCCCACCCAGCCACCGAAGCCCACCCATTTTCCCTGCTCCCCAAGCCCACCAGCGCCTCAAATCTCCACCGTTTCATGCAATTTTGGTGCCAAATCGAAGCTCTTGACACTCTCTACCCGGATCTACTAGTGTTTCCCTTCAGTTTGAAGAAAAATAACAGCAATCCTCCCTCACCGCCGCTTTTCCCCAATTAACCCCTTAAGAAATTGCTTGGTGCAACAATCAGAGAGACATAGTGAAACACCCCACCTCTGTTAAGGTCATTCACAAAGGGAATGCCTTAACTTTGGTGGAGCATTTTAGGTAAAAGATGCAGATAAATTACAAGGCAGACAAATAAAGCAACGGAAAATATAGTCATTTTATAAACAATATGTTTTAGTCAAGCTTTTACAATAGTTATCTCAACCATACTTAAAAGTAATACATAGAACTTCTATCTTGATCTAAAAACCTCCAAATATAAAAGAAGCATAAAAACAACAATGATATTCCCAAATAAACCATGAACCAGCCATAGCAGTGGAAGAGAGAGTCCAAAGCAATACATCGACTATCTTCGAGCTTGGAAAGAAAAACTGAGCTAAGTGGTAACATTTACTCCCTGTGAACCTGGGGGTGGGGGGGGGGGGACAAAAGAAAAGAGGAGAAACAAAACTAGGTCAGACATAAGTCTGGTAAGTTCAGTGACTTTTAGCATATAAACAGGCAAAAGCATCATGGCATGAATAAAATAAATATAAGACAATACCGTGATAATAGGGACAACATGATAACATAGGATAAGCATAAGGTATGATAGGGCAAGATAAACTAAATGTGCTTCTACTCTTTCTCTGCTTCGCTACTACTTTGTTATTCTGATTTCTATATCTATCTCTGCACCATCTAACTAGTGTCCCAACTAGTAATCTATATAAAATGATAAATATGATAATGTGATCCCAATCCCCGCAATTGTGGTAGCCTTCAGGTGTACATCTATCGTGAGGATTCCACCTCAATCTGCCTAATTGCCATGAACATGTTAGATGTACCCTTACTACCCTATCGATAGGCACCCTACTTGTATTAATTTCTCGTGTCTGTGTCAATCGGCCCTCTCTTACGGGTAGATACCCTGTGTTGGTCTCACCATAAGGTGTATCAATCCTTATGATAGCAACCCGACACAATTCAAGAGGCACAGCGTATAACTACTGGTACTCAGTGCCTGCTTTTCCCACTTCGGAGTACGTGCACGCCCGTAATCCGTCGGGACCTACACTGGCGTACCCCCCTGTCGCTGTTTTGACCGCTTATAATCTGCCCAGTAATCGTACCCCACCTTGCCTAGTTTTATGGTACCATGATACATCTATGTGGGTTACTGCTGAAATGGGCCCCCGTCACTAGGGTTTCCTGCTGGTTAAATTTGTGGGCCTATATATACAAATATTACCCACCTACACGAGATGTACTTAACCCTCCCACCAATTCTAGTATGTTTTCTTGACGGTTAAGTTTGTGGGCCTATAGGTACTAATATTACCCTCCTACACGAGATGTACTTAACCCTCCCATCGATTCAAGCATGTTTATTTAATGGTTAAGTTTGTGGGCCTATATTTACTAATATTACCCACCAACCCGATATGTATTTAACCCTCCTGCACATTATGTCATATTGGTTAAGTGTTGTCCTTCATGTTAACTTAACCCACCCATTCATCGTGTCATGCTGGTTATGTGTTTCTTATTAACTTAACCCCATTCGTTCATCAAGTTATATTGGTCAAGTGGTTCTTGTTGACTTAACCCACCCATTCATCGTGTCATGTTACTTTGGTTAAGTGTTGCCTTCTTATGTTAACTTAACCCTACCACAAATCAAGTTATATTGGTTAAGTGTTAACTTAACCCTTTCCATTTATCATGCTATATCGGTTAAGTGTTTCCTATTAACTTAACCCTAGTTATCCATCTTGTTATATTGGTTAAGTGTTTCTCATTACATAACCCTAGTCATTCATGTTATATTGGTTAAGTGTTCCTATGAACTTAACCCAACTCATTCTGTAACGACCCGTGGATTTTCGACTCCGAAAATCGACACAAAACCCAGCGTCGACTGTTCAGACATCGAAAATACTGGATCATTAATAGAAAGAAATAAGAGGATGAGAAAGATAAGATAGAACTAATAGAATAGAAGAAGAAGAAGAACACAGCTGAACATAATCAGAGTAAACACGAATCTCACAGCGGAACGAATAAAATATATTATATAACATAACTTTGAAATACAAAACTGTATTGTATATACATACTATTATCAGAGTACAATACATCATATCACAGCGGAAATAGTCTCTAAATACTAACGGTGAAGCCTTCTGCTTTTAGCTCCTTCAAGCGTATCTGTAAAAGCCTGAAACACTTGACTGCCCGTACAAATTTGGGCACCCAAGAGTTTAGGGAAAACAACCAAAATAAACTCTGGGTCAGTCATGGGACTGGTGTGAGTAAATTCCAACCATACGGTTTAACTTTGAAAATCCTTTTTGAAACAAAAAGGATAATAGTAAGCCCAATCCACACATAAACATGGACGGCTTTTACCTTACTATAACCCAAACTATTTTTGATATCAAAATCCAGTGATATTATAATAATGTCTAATCAAATAAATAACCAAATAGTAGAACGCTTGCTTCTCACGCTCTACATACATAGTATAAAATCAAAACCCGCAGGGCGCTTATTGGAGATTGGATTCCAACTATGACAAGGTATGGGACCACCTTCCGATGATGTATCTCTAGAGGCGAATACACCTGGGTTCAACAAGAACGTCTTGCAACCCGGCCCACACATGGCCGACCACTCATTTCGCTTGAGTGTATCGAATGTATATCACCAACGGTTGGACTCAAACCACCGTTCCCGAATGGGCAGAATCGATAGATTTAGAAACAAAAGGAATTTCTCTAGATAGGTGATTATACACCCTAATGGGAGCGACCCACATAGCCATGCTGCCTGCCCGATTTTTGTCATTTCCCGGTTGTGCAGCTTGAGGCTACGCCTACCTTTTAGAACACCTGGCTACCATACACTTTGAATGCCACATCGTCAAACCCGTCAAATCACTAGTTGATCTTTCCCAAAATATTACGGGTATAAAAGCCAAGAGAAACGAATTTCTCCGCCACCAGACGTAATATCTTGAAAAGAACGTCTTAGGTGATCTTCTAAGAATACGCTGTCAGGCATTCATCCATACAAGTTGTCCTGGGTCTGGACAAACAGAAAGCACCATTCTGAACAGGACGACCCTTGCACTTCACTCCGTCTTCAATTTTTTTCAGCATAATTTGCAGCGCTTATGCCTATACGGAGTGGTTTCAGATAGTATATCCAACCGGTCTCCCCGTATAGACAACGATGGTCAAAACACTTCGATAGTTGGTTGTTTAACTATCGAAGTAAAAACAACATCCATTCAATGTACAACCAATATCACACAAATCACAGGCACTTTTTATTTAACATTCGTTCTTACATTTCTTTGGACAAACGTCATTACTTATTACTTTTGAATAAGTGAATTTCAAAACAAGCTGTTTTCCTTCCCTAGGAAGTGCTACTGTATATCAACATCACGCTTAAGTTTGGTTAACAGCGTTTCATTTATCGTTACAGTTCAAATTTGCTATACGCTGCTATATCCCTTTATAACTAATCTTGACATAACAGTCACGCTTAAGCCTAGTCAACAGCGTTACTTTACTGCTATAGTTCTGAGACTTGCCATATGCTACTATATTCCACTTTATAATTTATCTCAACACCTCTTTCCGTTACAAATTCTTGACATCTCTTTTCATTACAAAAATCTTGACATCTCTTTCTGTTATAAACAAATACCATCCTTCGTTAATAGTGAAGTCATTCAAGTTGGGGTATTTTAATTACCTCTCAGACCTTGATCAACAACATTATTACCTTAGAATAGATATAAGTTCGTAACTCTACCCCCTTATACTTAAAAATCCGTAAACGTGCTTCTTGCTATATTTTAAATATAGTTTTATGACACCATATCCTTATTTTGAAAACTCGGTTATTTACATTAGCTTATACAAATCCATTTTTAAACATTTCTCTCTGCTTCGTCTCCCTTAGACAAATCTCTTTTTAAACATTCCTCTTCGCTTTGTCTTCCTTGGACAAATCCCTTATACTTTAAAATCTTATGTAAACTAAATCCACTATTCCTTAATTTATTACATTAGATTAATCAGTCCAATCTAATTTAGTTAAATAACCAATTATAGATCAAAACAGTTTGCTTGGTAAATATTTAGCCATGATTAACCCACTAATCAATTCTAACAAATCTTTTCATTTTGAATAAATAACATTTATTAATCCAAATAATTTCACTTGTATCGATTTCTATAAAAATAATAATTTATTTCTAAATAATTTCATTTAATATTAAATAAACAATAATCGATTCTAACTAATCTTACTTAATATGAAATCAACCAAAATCTATTTGTAAATATCTCATTTAATTGTTCTTAAAACAATAAATTCTTGTTATTAATCATCAAGCTAATCTCCGCCTACTTACTTATCAATCTTATTAATATAAGAATCCACTTTACCAAATCATTTAGTAAGTATGGTGAAACACGTGCTTCGCACACGGTGGGATTTTGGTAAAACAATAGCGGTTAAAACAAATGATACATTTATGGTTGGTTGTTGCCACTTTCTTAATCGATATCATCTATTGATTAAATCAAAATAACGTTTGAATTTCCATTCAACGCTAACATCAACACAAGGTTTCAAAAGTCATTAGGGTTCAAACAGTGCATCTATATAAAACAGTACATATAAATATTGAGGAATCCGGTTGGATTCCTCCAACCGGTTTCCTGCATCCACCGATGTTAGTCAACAATTAACATAGATTCCATACCAAGAAATATTATAATCGATGGAATCAGTCCAACCAATGATGTGTGTATATATATATATGCAACGATATATAATTTAACCAATTTAATTGTAATCTACTAAAGCGACCATCACACAACGTTCAATCAATATTTAAAATAAAATTATAATGTTTTAAAATAGAGAGTTAGTGAATTTACTCACCTTTGCGCGTTAACCGTTAAATAACGATTTGCGTTGGCTGATTTGATTGAGCGGTTTGTTTTGCCTGAATTCAGACGAGTGGCAAATCACTTTAGACCGGTCCCAGTATGGCCACAACTTCACCACCAACGTTTTACCATTTCGTGACAAGCCCCTCTGATATTTCCCTCCCAGCGTTCCTTATTCTCCACTATTAACATGCCACTTCGAGTTCACCATCCTCCATCGTTCCGCACTATCAAGCTCGACATGCTCCATAACTCGCGATGTTAGGCACTTCGGCCCCTCCGTCCTATACATGACACGTCATCCTTTTGTTGCTGAATATTTACAGACTTTGCCAACCCTCTACACTCGATGCAAGGAATCCAACATTTTCAAAGTCCATATTGTATCTCCTCGCAACACACGAACCACCTTAATGTTTGAGCGCATGTTGTCTTGAACTCAGCGGCGAAAAAGGATGGCACCGGCTCCCTCAACACTTCATTGTTACTACAAACGCACCACCCTGTACATTTCTTCCACATCAGTACGTCCTTTTTACCCCATCTCCTCTTCTTACACCTTCCATTTACTCGCACCATCACTTTACAGTAGAATTTTCCCCTCACTTTCCTTGAACGTGCTGCCATCATTCCGTAGTCTTGCTCATTAACCAGAGCTCATCCCTTCAGCTTAGTTTCCGTCCTCGGCAAACACACGAGACTGAGTTTGGATTTCTACTTTGATTTGTTTCCACCGCAACTCCAGCCTTCTGCCAACCATTAACGCACGTATTACTTCCTCAGCAATATCATTATTATCTTATTTTTCTGCCATATTCAGTGGAGTGTTTTAGGTTTGTTATTATTTATGAACGCATGGATTTGATGAAGAACAAGGAGTGGATGCAGCTCATATTTATAGTGTTAATTCCCCTTGGGTGCCAAGGAACAGCGGTACATGTAGGGTGGTATAGCTTTGATATAGCGTGTGTGGTAGGCTCAGTGATTAGAAACAACTGTTGCGTGAATAGTCACCGTCAAGGCTTAGGTTAAGGTAGCCATGTTTTGTAGGTTCCCTTAAGTTTGATATGCCAAGACATAGCCTGAGCGAGTTGTAGTAAATTTTTTAGGTCGGCTTTAACAGCAACCAGTCTCGTGCTTGATGCTATCTTCCAACGTCATTGATTAGCTACCCAAACTTCAAAACATAAGCACGAAGTTATAGATAGTAGCATAGGTATGCTTATTGGAGTTTCCATGTCATTATCATGTGTGTACGTGGGTATACAAGACTTAAGCCTGAAGTATTTGGAGAGTGTAGGTCTGTAGTGGCATTTAGCATGTGCGTTTCATTTATTGTTATTGAGATATGTTTATTTCATTTGATTTGATTAAGACATGAAAGAAGAACAGAGTATGGGCCTTCACGTGGCTACATACATGTGTTTATCAAATAATAGTATAGCCGGAGCGTTCATGGCTATTTTGGGAACCATCGGGACACATGCACAATTTAGACAAACGGCTAACCCAGTTGCTGCGATTACTTGTATTTTAAAAAGATGAAATATACTCAGTTAAGGCAGATACACCGATAACTGCTCTTAACATTGTTGTTGAACTGTATATTATTAAATATAATACTAGTGTAATTTACTATTACTATAAATAATAGTAAGATATTATTAAACATAATAACATTATGTCTGGCCTAAAGGTTTTCCTTTGTATACGGTTTCAAAAGCAATGTAGAATGGAAGGACAAAAATAAATAAAAAGTATATGGGAGGATGTGGCACAAAATCACATTGTAGAATGTACGTGCTGCATGAACGAGGTGTTTATTTTCTTCACATTTATGTACACACCACGTTACCCTTGGTTTCCTTTTTCCTTCAAAGTTCAAAATTAGCCAGCAAACAAAAAGTGGGATATTAAGATGTGAACAACTAAATGAGGGTATCTATACACGCTCTGCACAGGTTGAAACTATTCCATTTGTTTTATTTCGGACTGGTGTACGTAAGGTGTAACGTTGTTTTAAAGTTTATGCGGTCTTTGTTACACAAAATTTCAATTATTTTGGACCACTACGGACAGAAGTAATAATACGATCGTGATGAGCGATGTGCTCTGGTCCCGAAAATATATTAATATCGGTAGTTTAACTTATATTGTGAAACCTCAAAATATCGTTACAGGATGCAAAATACTCCAAATAAAAAGTTGCGTATTTAATTATTTAAAAATTACAGTAAAATTCTAAAAATTAAGTTATCACTACGCCTCAAAAGAACCTTATCTAAATTCGAAACCGATGTCTAGTTATATCGAATAAACAGTTACGGTCGATAAACGATTCTATAGCGACTATTCGAAAATTTGATTTTGACATATCTTGCAATCTATACGACGAAATCTCAATATTTCACTTCTGTCAGAAAGATACAGTTCAACAGATTCCAATATTTCTTGTTTTGCAGAAATCCGATTTAAACTGGGTCCTGTACACTCAGTTGAAGTTCAGAACGTTAAATTACGAACTGCAACGTCGTTATGAGCTCGATTATATTGAATATATATTTTTATACGTTCAAATTCGTTTTAATTAATATTCAAATCTACTTATATTAAGAATTCAATATTTAAACTGATTTAAATATTCAAATATAAACCGATAAAAATGCGGGACATTACATTCCTTCCCCCTTAAAATAATTTCGTCCTCGAAATTGCTAAGGTAGGAAAAATGCTACAATTTCTGTTGTAAACATGTTAAAAATTCTTTTGGTTTACTTCATAATTTCAGTTCCAACTGGACTGATCAAAATATTAATTCCCTTCTTTGTAACGAAATTTTTCAAAATTCGGAAAATTTTCTAACACTTAAATTTTCGAAGAATTTCGTCAGCCTCTCCGCTGCATGGTTCATTCGGTACTACTACCACACTCCACTCTGGGCCTTCTCCCTTTATCGGGCATCTAACTTTCTCGCTTTCATTTGCAATCCATTCAGCATACCCGAATACATCTCCAACTGATCTCGAGTCAGTTTATCTTCAATCAATAATTCCAACTCAAATTTCTTTTTCAAACTCTAGTTCAATTCCAATTACAAATAATCAAACTTCCCAACCAAGTTTGGTTCCATTCCCAATCTCATTTCACAACTCAACTACTTTGCCAAGTCAAATCCTTACTCCAGTACGATTTCCACTTACTTGGCTTCAATTCAACTCCACTTTTATTTGACTTATTTAAATTCTCTGTTTATTTACTTCATAAGTGAATTTTAATTTCAGAATTCAAATTCCTGGGGTTTTCATTTCAAATCAGTTTGAAATCATATACATATATATTCATAACATAGCAATTCAAAACCTTTGAATTCCTGACAACTTGTTTCCTCACAATAATTCAAAAACAAAATCGTTGGTAGTAATCCGGCACTTAGAACTCGAAAATGAACACCGATAATGGTCGACTTCATCATCGGAGTTTATTTCCAGCGATCAAAGTGAGTTCAATACTATATCACTTTCAAAACTCATATTCAAATACTTTTATTTGAAATTACTTCAAAAAAACTCTTTTTCGAAACTTGGATAATATTTCAAAATTTCCCCAGGATCTTAAAATTCCATATATTTAATTCAAATTTCATTTACAAACATTTTCATGTTTCATAATTTTTATTCCAATTCTGGTTTAAATTTCAGATTCAGTTCATCTGATTTTGCATATTATATTCATTGGTTATCTATAATCACTTCACTTATCACCCTATTTGATTATAATTTCAACCAACGCATTCAATATATACTAGATAATTCCAATATATATGCTTTCTTTATATTAAAATATATTTCGGGTAAGATTATTTCATTTACCCTCTTCTCCAAAACATACCATGTCGAATTGCTCTATTCAAGAGTTTAGAAACACCTATCGATACAGTTTGCATTACTGTTTCGACCAGAATTCATAAACCTCTCGACTGACCAGTCAACACGATATAAAACAGTTTTTATATTAATTTACAAATACGCGCTCATATATATACACTCAAACTCAATCTAAGGTACTGCTAACCTTATCTCTATTGAGTCACGCCACAGAGCCAAGGTAATCACTTAAACCTTCAGCTCTGATACCAACTGTAACGACCCGGGGATTTTCGACTCCGAAAATCGACACAAAACCCAGCGTCGACTGTTCAGACATCGAAAATACCGGATCATTAATAGAAAGAAATAAGAGGATGAGAAAGATAAGATAGAACTAATAGAATAGAAGAAGAAGAAGAAGAACACAGCTGAACATAATCAGAGTAAACACGAATCTCACAGCGGAACGAATAAAATATATTATATAACATAACTTTGAAATACAAAACTGTATTGTATATACATACCATTATCAGAGTACAATACATCATATCACAGCGGAAATAGTCTCTAAATACTAACGGTGAAGCCTTCTGCTTTTAGCTCTTTCAAGCGTATCTGTAAAAGCCTGAAACACTTGACTGCCCGTACAAATTTGGGCACCCAAGAGTTTAGGGAAAACAAACAAAATAAACTCTGGGTCAGTCATGGGACTGGTGTGAGTAAATTCCAACCATACGGTTTAACTTTGAAAATCCTTTTTGAAACAAAAAGGATAATAGTAAGACCAATCCACACATAAACATGGACGGCTTTTACCTTACTATAACCCAAACTATTTTTGATATCAAAATCCAGTGATATTATAATAATGTCTAATCAAATAAATAACCAAATAGTAGAACGCTTGCATCTCACGCTCTACATACATAGTATAAAATCAAAACCCGCAGGGCGCTTATTGGAGATTGGATTCCAACTATGACAAGGTATGGGACCACCTTCCGATGATGTATCTCTAGAGGCGAATACACCTGGGTTCAACAAGAACGTCTTGCAACCCGGCCCATACATGACCGACCACTCATTTCGCTTGAGTGTATCGAATGTATATCACCAACGGTTGGACTCAAACCACCGTTCCCGAATGGGCAGAATCGATAGATTTAGAAACAAAAGGAATTTCTCTAGATAGGTGATTATACACCCTAATGGGAGCGACCCACATAGCCATGCTGCCTGCCCGATTTTTGTCATTTCCCGGTTGTGAAGCTTGAGGCTACGCCTACCTTTTAGAACACCTGGCCACCATACACTTTGAATGCCACATCGTCAAACCCGTCAAATCACTAGTTGATCTTTCCCAAAATATTACGGGTATAAAAGCCAAGAGAAACGAATTTCTCCGCCACCAGACGTAATATCTTGAAAAGAACGTCTTAGGTGATCTTCTAAGAATACGCTGTCAGGCATTCATCCATACAAGTTGTCCTGGGTCTGGACAAACAGAAAGCACCATTCTGAACAGGACGACCCTTGCACTTCACTCCGTCTTCAATTTTCTTCAGCATAATTTGCAGCGCTTATGCCTATACGGAGTGGTTTCAGATAGTATATCCAACCGGTCTCCCCGTATAGACAACGATGGTCAAAACACTTCGATAGTTGGTTGTTTAACTATCGAAGTAAAAACAACATCCATTCAATGTACAACCAATATCACACAAATCACAGGCACTTTTTATTTAACATTCGTTCTTACATTTCTTTGGACTAACGTCACTACTTATTACTTTTGAATAAGTGAATTTCAAAACAAGTTGTTTTCCTTCCCTAGGAAGTGCTACTGTATATCAACATCACGCTTAAGTTTGGTTAACAGCGTTTCATTTATCGTTACAGTTCAAATTTGCTATACGCTGCTATATCCCTTTATAACTAATCTTGACATAACAGTCACGCTTAAGCCTAGTCAACAGCGTTACTTTACTGCTATAGTTCTGAGACTTGCCATATGCTACTATATTCCACTTTATAATTTATCTCAACACCTCTTTCCGTTACAAATTCTTGACATCTCTTTTCATTACAAAAATCTTGACATCTCTTTCTATTATAAACAAATACCATCCTTCGTTAATAGTGAAGTCATTCAAGTTGGGGTATTTTAATTACCTCTCAGACCTTGATCAACAACATTATTACCTTAGAATAGATATAAGTTCGTAACTCTACCCCCTTATACTTAAAAATCCGTAAACGTGCTTCTTGCTATATTTTAAATATAGTTTTATGACACCATATCCTTATTTTGAAAACTCGGTTATTTACATTAGCTTATACAAATCCATTTTTAAACATTCCTCTTCGCTTTGTCTTCCTTGGACAAATCCCTTTTTAAACATTCCTCTTCGCTTTGTCTTCCTTGGACAAATCCCTTATACTTTAAAATCTTATGTAAACTAAATCCACTATTCGTTAATTTATTACATTAGATTAATCAGTCCAATCTAATTTAGTTAAATAACCAATTATTGATCAAAACAGTTTGCTTGGTAAATATTTAGCCATGATTAACCCACTAATCAATTCTAACAAGTCTTTTCATTCTGAATAAATAACATTTATTAATCCAAATAATTTCACTTGTATCGATTTCTATAAAAATAATAATTTATTTCTAAATAATCTCATTTACTATTAAATAAGCAATAATCGATTCTAACTAATCTTACTTAATATGAAATCAACCAAAATCTATTTGTAAATATCTCATTTAATTGTTCTTAAAACAATAAATTCTTGTTATTAATCATCAAGCTAATCTCCGCCTACTTACTTATCAATCTTATTAATATAAGAATCCACTTTACCAAATCATTTAGTAAGTATGGTGAAACACGTGCTTCGCACACGGTGGGATTTTGGTAAAACAATAACGGTTAAAACAAATGATACATTTATGGTTGGTTGTTGCCACTTTCTTAATCGATATCATCTATTGATTAAATCAAAATAACGTTTGAATTTCCATTCAACGCTAACATCAACACAAGGTTTCAAAAGTCATTAGGGTTCAAACAGTGCATCTATATAAAACAGTACATATAAATATTGAGGAATCCGGTTGGATTCCTCCAACCGGTTTCCTGCATCCACCGATGTTAGTCAACAATTAACATTGATTCCATACCAAGAAATATTATAATCGATGGAATCAGTCCAACCAATGATGTGTGTATATATATATATGCAACGATATATAATTTAACCAATTTAATTGTAATCTACTAAAGTGACCATCACACAACGTTCAATCAATATTTAAAATAAAATTATAATGTTTTAAAATAGAGAGTTAGTGAATTTACTCACCTTTGCGCGTTAACCGTTAAATAACGATTTGCGTTGGCTGATTTGATTGAGCGGTTTGTTTTGCCTGAATTCAGACGAGTGGCAAATCACTTTAGACCGGTCCCAGTATGGCCACAACTTCACCACCAACGTTTTACCTTTTCGTGACAAGCCCCTCTGATATTTCCCTCCCAGCATTCCTTATTCTCTCCTATTAACATGCCACTTCGAGTTCACCATCCTCCATCGTTCCGCACTATCAAGCTCGACATGCTCCATAACTCGCGATGTTAGGCACTTCGGCCCCTCCATCCTATACATGACACGTCATCCTTTTGTTGCTGAATATTTACAGACTTTGCCAACCCTCTACACTCGATGCAAGGAATCCAACATTTTCAAAGTCCATATTGTATCTCCTCGCAACACACGAATCACCTTAATGTTTGAGCGCATGTTGTCTTGAACTCAGCGGCGAAAAAGGATGGCACCGGCTCCCTCAACACTTCATTGTTACTACAAACGCACCACCCTGTACATTTCTCCCACATCAGTACGTCCTTTTTACCCCATCTCCTCTTCTTACACCTTCCATTTACTCGCACCATCACTTTACAGTAGCATTTTCCCCTCACTTTCCTTGAACGTGCTGCCATCATTCCGCAATCTTGATTATTAACCAGAGCTCATCCCTTCAGCTTAGTTTCCGTCCTCGGCAAACACACGAGACTGAGTTTGGATTTCTACATTGATTTGTTTCCACCGCAACTCCAGCCTTCTGCCAACCATTAACGCATGTATTACTTCCTCAGCAATATCATTATTATCTTATTTTTCCGCCATATTCAGTGGAGTGTTTTAGGTTTGTTATTATTTATGAACGCATGGATTTGCTGAAGAACAAGGAGTGGATGCAGCTCATATTTATAGTGCTAATTCCCCTTGGGTGCCAAGGAACAGCGGTACATGTAGGGTGGTATAGCTTTGATATAGCGTGTGTGGTAGGCTCAGTGATTAGAAACAACTGTTGCGTGAATAGTCACCGTCAAGGCTTAGGTTAAGGTAGCCATGTTTTGTAGGTTCCCTTAAGTTTGATATGCCAAGACATAGCCTGAGCGAGTTGTAGTAAATTTTTTAGGTCGGCTTTAATAGCAACCAGTCTCGTGCTTGATGCTATCTTCCAACGTCATTGATTAGCTACCCAAACTTCAAAACATAAGCACGAAGTTATAGGTAGTAGCATAGGTATGCTTGTTGGAGTTTCCATGTCATTATCATGTGTGTACGTGGGTATACAAGACTTAAGCCTGAAGTATTTGGAGAGTGTAGGTCTGTAGTGGCATTTAGCATGTGCGTTTCATTTATTGTTATTGAGATATGTTTATTTCATTTGATTTGATTAAGACATGAAAGAAGAACAGAGTATGGGCCTTCACGTGGCTACATACATGTGTTTATCAAATAATAGTATAGCCGGAGCGTTCATGGCTATTTTGGGAACCATCGGGACACATGCACAATTTAGACAAACGGCTAACCCAGTTGCTGCGATTACTTGTATTTTAAAAAGATGAAATATACTCAGTTAAGGCAGATACACTGATAACTTCTCTTAACATTGTTGTTGAACTGTATATTATTAAATATAATACTAGTGTAATTTACCGTTACTATAAATAATAGTAAGATATTATTAAACATAATAACATTATGTCTGGCCTAAAGGTTTTCCTTTGTATACGGTTTCAAAAGCAATGTAGAATGGAAGGACAAAAATAAATAAAAAGTATATGGGAGGATGTGGCACAAAATCACATTGTAGAATGTACGTGCTGCATGAATGAGGTGTTTATTTTCTTCACATTTATGTACACACCACGTTACCCTTGGTTTCCTTTTTCCTTCAAAGTTCAAAATTAGCCAGCAAACAAAAAGTGGGATATTAAGATGTGAACAACTAAATGAGGGTATCTATACACGCTCTGCACAGGTTGAAACTATTCCATTTGTTTTATTTCGGACTGGTGTACGTAAGGTGTAACGTTGTTTTAAAGTTTATGCGGTCTTTGTTACAAAAAATTTCAATTATTTTGGACCACTACGGACAGAAGTAATAATACGAACGTGATGAGCGATGTGCTCTGATCCCGAAAATATATTAATATCGGTAGTTTAACTTATATTGTGAAACCTCAAAATATCGTTACAGGATGCAAAATACTCCAAATAAAAAGTTGCGTATTTAATTATTTAAAAATTACAGTAAAATTCTAAAAATTAAGTTATCACTACGCCTCAAAAGAACCTTATCTAAATTCGAAACCGATGTCTAGTTATATCGAATAAACAGTTACGGTCGATAAACGATTCTATAGCGACTATTCGAAAATTTGATTTTGACATATCTTGCAATCTATACGACGAAATCTCAATATTTCACTTCTGTCAGAAAGATACAGTTCAACAGATTCCAATATTTCTTGTTTTGCAGAAATCCGATTTAAACTGGGTCCTGTACACTCAGTTGAAGTTCAGAACGTTAAATTACGAACTGCAACGTCGTTATGAGCTCGATTATATTGAATATATATTTTTATACGTTCAAATTCGTTTTAATTAATATTCAAATCTACTTATATTAAGAATTCAATATTTAAACTGATTTAAATATTCAAATATAGACCGATAAAAATGCGGGACATTACATTCCTTCCCCCTTAAAATAATTTCGTCCTCGAAATTGCTAAGGTAGGAAAAATGCTACAATTTCTGTTGTAAACATGTTAAAAATTCTTTTGGTTTACTTCATAATTTCAGTTCCAACTGGACTGATCAAAATATTAATTCCCTTCTTTGTAACGAAATTTTTCAAAATTCGGAAAATTTTCTAACACTTAAATTTTCGAAGAATTTCGTCAGCCTCTCCGCTGCATGGTTCATTCGGTACTACTACCACACTCAACTCTGGGCCTTCTCCCTTTATCGGGCATCTAACTTTCTCGCTTTCATTTGCAATCCATTCAGCATACCCGAATACATCTCCAACTGATCTCGAGTCAGTTTATCTTCAATCAATAATTCCAACTCAAATTTCTTTTTCAAACTCTAGTTCAATTCCAATTACAAATAATCAAACTTCCCAACCAAGTTTGGTTCCATTCCCAATCTCATTTCACAACTCAACTACTTTGCCAAGTCAAATCCTTACTCCAGTACGATTTCCACTTACTTGGCTTCAATTCAACTCCACTTTTATTTGACTTATTTAAATTCTCTGTTTATTTACTTCATAAGTGAATTTTAATTTCAGAATTCAAATTCCTGGGGTTTTCATTTCAAATCAGTTTGAAATCATATACATATATATTCATAACATAGCAATTCAAAACCTTTGAATTCCTGACAACTTGTTTCCTCACAATAATTCAAAAACAAAATCGTTGGTAGTAATCCGGCACTTAGAACTCGAAAATGAACACCGATAATGGTCGACTTCATCATCGGAGTTTATTTCCAGCGATCAAAGTGAGTTCAATACTATATCACTTTCAAAACTCATATTCAAATACTTTTATTTGAAATTACTTCAAAAAAACTCTTTTTCGAAACTTGGATAATATTTCAAAATTTCCCCAGGATCTTAAAATTCCATATATTTAATTCAAATTTCATTTACAAACATTTTCATGTTTCATAATTTTTATTCCAATTCTGGTTTAAATTTCAGATTCAGTTCATCTGATTTTGCATATTATATTCATTGGTTATCTATAATCACTTCACTTATCACCCTATTTGATTATAATTTCAACCAACGCATTCAATATATAGTTGATAATTCCAATATATATGCTTTCTTTATATTAAAATATATTTCGGGTAAGATTATTTCATTTACCCTCTTCTCCAAAACATACCATGTCGAATTGCTCTATTCAAGAGTTTAGAAACACCTATCGATACAGTTTGCATTACTGTTTCGACCAGAATTCATAAACCTCTCGACTGACCAGTCAACACGATATAAAACAGTTTTTATATTAATTTACAAATACGCGCTCATATATATACACTCAAACTCAATCTAAGGTACTGCTAACCTTATCTCTATTGAGTCACGCCACAGAGCCAAGGTAATCACTTAAACCTTCAGCTCTGATACCAACTGTAACGACCTAGGGATTTTCGACTCCGAAAATCGACACAAAACCCAGCGCCGACTGTTCAGACATCGAAAATACCGGATCATTAATAGAAAGAAATAAGAGGATGAGAAAGATAAGATAGAACTAATAGAATAGAAGAAGAAGAAGAACACAGCTGAACATAATCAGAGTAAACACGAATCTCACAGCGGAACGAATAAAATATATTATATAACATAACTTTGAAATACAAAACTGTATTGTATATACATACCATTATCAGAGTACAATACATCATATCACAGCGGAAATAGTCTCTAAATACTAACGGTGAAGCCTTCTGCTTTTAGCTCCTTCAAGCGTATCTGTAAAAGCCTGAAACACTTGACTGCCCGTACAAATTTGGGCACCAAAGAGTTTAGGGAAAACAAACAAAATAAACTCTGGGTCAGTCATGGGACTGGTGTGAGTAAATTCCAACCATACGGTTTAACTTTGAAAATCCTTTTTGAAACAAAAAGGATAATAGTAAGACCAATCCACACATAAACATGGATGGCTTTTACCTTACTATAACCCAAACTATTTTTGATATCAAAATCCAGTGATATTATAATAATGTCTAATCAAATAAATAACCAAATAGTAGAACGCTTGCATCTCACGCTCTACATACATAGTATAAAATCAAAACCCGCAGGGCGCTTATTGGAGATTGGATTCCAACTATGACAAGGTATGGGACCACCTTCCGATGATGTATCTCTAGAGGCGAATACACCTGGGTTCAACAAGAACGTCTTGCAACCCGGCCCACAAATGACCGACCACTCATTTCGCTTGAGTGTATCGAATGTATATCACCAACGGTTGGACTCAAACCACCGTTCCCGAATGGGCAGAATCGATAGATTTAGAAACAAAAGGAATTTCTCTAGATAGGTGATTATACACCCTAATGGGAGCGACCCACATAGCCATGCTGCCTGCCCGATTTTTGTCATTTCCCGGTTGTGAAGCTTGAGGCTACGCCTACCTTTTAGAACACCTGGCCACCATACACTTTGAATGCCACATCGTCAAACCCGTCAAATCACTAGTTGATCTTTCCCAAAATATTATGGGTATAAAAGCCAAGAGAAACGAATTTCTCCGCCACCAGACGTAATATCTTGAAAAGAACGTCTTAGGTGATCTTCTAAGAATACGTTGTCAGGCATTCATCCATACAAGTTGTCCTTGGTCTGGACAAACAGAAAGCACCATTCTGAACAGGATGACCCTTGCACTTCACTCCGTCTTCAATTTTCTTCAGCATAATTTGCAGCGCTTATGCCTATACGGAGTGGTTTCAGATAGTATATCCAACCGGTCTCCCCGTATAGACAACGATGGTCAAAACACTTCGATAGTTGGTTGTTTAACTATCGAAGTAAAAAACAACATCCATTCAATGTACAACCAATATCACACAAATCACAGGCACTTTTTATTTAACATTCGTTCTTACATTTATTTGGACAAACGCCATTACTTATTACTTTTGAATAAGTGAATTTCAAAACAAGCTGTTTTCCTTCCCTAGGAAGTGCTACTGTATATCAACATCACGCTTAAGTTTGGTTAACAGCGTTTCATTTATCGTTACAGTTCAAATTTGCTATACGCTGCTATATCCCTTTATAACTAATCTTGACATAACAGTCACGCTTAAGCCTAGTCAACAGCGTTACTTTACTGCTATAGTTCTGAGACTTGCCATATGCTACTATATTCCACTTTATAATTTATCTCAACACCTCTTTCCGTTACAAATTCTTGACATCTCTTTTCATTACAAAAATCTTGACATCTCTTTCTGTTATAAACAAATACCATCCTTCGTTAATAGTGAAGTCGTTCAAGTTGGGGTATTTTAATTACCTCTCAGACCTTGATCAACAACATTATTACCTTAGAATAGGTATAAGTTCGTAACTCTACCCCCTTATACTTAAAAATCCGTAAACGTGCTTCTTGCTATATTTTAAATATAGTTTTATGACACCATATCCTCATTTTGAAAACTCGGTTATTTACATTAGCTTATACAAATCCATTTTTAAACATTTCTCTCTGCTTCGTCTCCCTTAGACAAATCTCTTTTTAAACATTCCTCTTCCCTTTGTCTTCCTTGGACAAATCCCTTATACTTTAAAATCTTATGTAAACTAAATCCATTATTCGTTAATTTATTACATTAGATTAATCAGTCCAATCTAATTTAGTTAAATAACCAATTATTGATCAAAACAGTTTGCTTGGTAAATATTTAGCCATGATTAACCCACTAATCAATTCTAACAAATCTTTTCATTTTGAATAAATAACATTTATTAATCCAAATAATTTCACTTGTATCGATTTCTATAAAAATAATAATTTATTTCTAAATAATCTCATTTACTATTAAATAAACAATAATCGATTCTAACTAATCTTACTTAATATGAAATCAACCAAAATCTATTTGTAAATATCTCATTTAATTGTTCTTAAAACAATAAATTCTTGTTATTAATCATCAAGCTAATCTCCGCCTACTTACTTATCAATCTTATTAATATAAGAATCCACTTTACCAAATCATTTAGTAAGTATGGTGAAACACGTGCTTCGCACACGGTGGGATTTTGGTAAAACAATAGCGGTTAAAACAAATGATACATTTATGGTTGGTTGCTGCCACTTTCTTAATCGATATCATCTATTGATTAAATCAAAATAACGTTTGAATTTCCATTCAACGCTAACATCAACACAAGGTTTCAAAAGTCATTAGGGTTCAAACAGTGCATCTATATAAAACAGTACATATAAATATTGAGGAATCCGGTTGGATTCCTCCAACCGGTTTCCTGCATCCACCGATGTTAGTCAAAAATTAACATTGATTCCATACCAGGAAATATTATAATCGATGGAATCAGTCCAACCAATGATGTGTGTGTATATATATATGCAACGATATATAATTTAACCAAATTAATTGTAATCTACTAAAGCGACCATCACACAACGTTCAATCAATATTTAAAATAAAATTATAATGTTTTAAAATAGAGAGTTAGTGAATTTACTCACCTTTGCGCGTTAACCATTAAATAACGATTTGCGTTGGCTGATTTGATTGAGCGGTTTGTTTTGCCTGAATTCAGACGAGTGGCAAATCACTTTAGACCGGTCCCAGTATGGCCACAACTTCACCACCAACGTTTTACCTTTTCGTGACAAGCCCCTCTGATATTTCCCTCCCAGAGTTCCTTATTCTCTCCTATTAACATGCCACTTCGATTTCACCATCCTCCATCGTTCCGCACTATCAAGCTCGACATGCTCCATAACTCGCGATGTTAGGCACTTCGGCCCCTCCGTCTTATACATGACACGTCATCCTTTTGTTGCTGAATATTTACAGACTTTGCCAACCCTCTACACTCGATGCAAGGAATCCAACATTTTCAAAGTCCATATTGTATCTCCTCGCAACACACGAACCACCTTAATGTTTGAGCGCATGTTGTCTTGAACTCAGCGGCGAAAAAGGATGGCACCGGCTCCATCAACCCTTCATTGTTACTACAAACGCACCACCCTGTACATTTCTTCCACATCAGTACGTCCTTTTTACCCCATCTCCTCTTCTTACACCTTCCATTTACTCGCACCATCACTTTACAGTAGCATTTTCCCCTCACTTTCCTTGAACGTGCTGCCATCATTCCGCAGTCTTGCTCATTAACCAGAGCTCATCCCTTCAGCTTAGTTTCCGTCCTCGGCAAACACACGAGACTGAGTTTGGATTTCTACATTGATTTGTTTCCACCGCAACTCCAGCCTTCTGCCAACCATTAACGCACGTATTACTTCCTCAGCAATATCATTATTATCTTATTTTTCCGCCATATTCAGTGGAGTGTTTTAGGTTTGTTATTATTTATGAACGCATGGATTTGCTGAAGAACAAGGAGTGGATGCAGCTCATATTTATAGTGTTAATTCCCCTTGGGTGCCAAGGAACAGCGGTACATGTAGGGTGGTATAGCTTTGATATAGCGTGTGTGGTAGGCTCAGTGATTAGAAACAATTGTTGCGTGAATAGTCACCGTCAAGGCTTAGGTTAAGGTAGCCATGTTTTGTAGGTTCCCTTAAGTTTGATATGCCAAGACATAGCCTGAGCAAGTTGTAGTAAATTTTTTAGGTCGGCTTTAACAGCAACCAGTCTAGTGCTTGATGCTATCTTCCAAAGTCATTAATTAGCTACCCAAACTTCAAAACATAAGCACGAAGTTATAGATAGTAGCATAGGTATGCTTGTTGGAGTTTCCATGTCATTATCATGTGTGTACGTGGGTATACAAGACTTAAGCCTGAAGTATTTGGAGAGTGTAGGTCTGTAGTGGCATTTAGCATGTGCGTTTCATTTATTGTTATTGAGATATGTTTATTTCATTTGATTTGATTAAGACATGAAAGAAGAACAGAGTATGGGCCTTCACGTGGCTACATACATGTGTTTATCTAATAATAGTATAGCCGGAGCGTTCATGGCTATTTTGGGAACCATCGGGACACATGCACAATTTAGACAAACGGCTAACCCAGTTGCTGCGATTACTTGTATTTTAAAAAGATGAAATATACTCAGTTAAGGCAGATACACTGATAACTGCTCTTAACATTGTTGTTGAACTGTATATTATTAAATATAATACTAGTGTAATTTACCGTTACTATAAATAATAGTAAGATATTATTAAACATAATAACATTATGTCTGGCCTAAAGGTTTTCCTTTGTATACGGTTTCAAAAGTAATGTAGAATGGAAGGACAAAAATAAATAAAAAGTATATGGGAGGATGTGGCACAAAATCACATTGTAGAATGTACGTGCTGCATGAATGAGGTGTTTATTTTCTTCACATTTATGTACACACCACGTTACCCTTGGTTTCCTTTTTCCTTCAAAGTTCAAAATTAGCCAGCAAACAAAAAGTGGGATATTAAGATGTGAACAACTAAATGAGGGTATCTATACACGCTCTGCACAGGTTGAAACTATTCCATTTGTTTTATTTCGGACTGGTGTACGTAAGGTGTAACATTGTTTTAAAGTTTATGCGGTCTTTGTTACACAAAATTTCATTTATTTTGGACCACTACGGACAGAAGTAATAATACGATCGTGATGAGCGATGTGCTCTGATCCCGAAAATATATTAATATCGGTAGTTTAACTTATATTGTGAAACCTCAAAATATCGTTGCAGGATGCAAAATACTCCAAATAAAAAGTTGCGTATTTAATTATTTAAAAATTACAGTAAAATTCTAAAAATTAAGTTATCACTACGCCTCAAAAGAACCTTATCTAAATTCGAAACCGATGTCTAGTTATATCGAATAAACAGTTATGGTCGATAAACGATTCTATAGCGACTATTCGAAAATTTGATTTTGACATATCTTGCAATCTATACGACGAAATCTCAATATTTCACTTCTGTCAGAAAGATACAGTTCAACAGATTCCAATATTTCTTGTTTTGCAGAAATCCGATTTAAATTGGGTCCTGTACACTCAGTTGAAGTTCAGAACGTTAAATTACGAACTGCAACGTCGTTATGAGCTCGATTATATTGAATATATATTTTTATACGTTCAAATTCGTTTTAATTAATATTCAAATCTACTTATATTAAGAATTCAATATTTAAACTGATTTAAATATTCAAATATAAACCGATAAAAATGCGGGACATTACACATTCCTCTTGTTCATTAGCATTAATTGATTTATTAATGCACCAACCTCTCACATTAGATATGTGTTGTTGCAGTTACTGGATGTGCCGTGCGGTTCCAGGCAGTTTTACACCACAACTCAATCTAACCTTGGGTTTTTCTTTGGCATGATGCACTAACCTCTCACATTAGATAGGTGTTGTTGTGGTTACTGGATGTGTCGGGCGGTTCCGGGCAGTTTTACACCACAACTCAATCTAACCTCGGGTTAGGCACATTCGTCTTTTCACTAATTTACATATTTACAGTTTATATGTAAATTATTTACAATTTTCGTCAATGCCACATTTTCCATAAATGTCCAAGTCTAGATTTATATGCTAGTTATCCCAACCGGTCAAATTCCAATTCTCAAGTTATGCCCAACAAAGCTAATTGCAAGTTATGGCCCCCAAATTCAATTTAGAGTTAATACTCAAAATAGACTACACCTAATCTTCCCAAGTTTTCAATAATGGTCATGCCCCAATATCCCAATATACATTATGCTTGGCGTCTTAACCAATGGTTATGCCCAATCTAGATTAATATTCCAATTTACAGTTTGTGCCAAATCTAGATTTAATATTTCCATTTACTCAAAGTTCGCAACAAAGACAATTATGCCCCAAATCATAAGTTACAAAATTATGTTCCACCATTAATAGACTATTCCCCATTACCCTCGCATTCCAATCGCATGTATAATAAGTTTCAGTCTAGATTCGAGGTTGATCTAGCTTCATAAGATACAGTGGACGAAAGAGGAACATAAACGAGAGTAGGCATAAAACAGGTATTAAAATGGTAGATCTGTCAAATATTTCGGATCTAAGAGGATTACAGATCTGTTAGAGTTGGGGTATAACAAAGATAGATCTGATACAAACTGATAGAAATAGCCTCATAGACATATAGATCTGATATAAATAACATCATGAACCTAAAAGGATTATATATCAGATGTCCAACAAAGATAGGCATAATTGAATAATAACTTCCTAGGCATGTAAATCATTAACTGAATAGAAAGATAGGAATTAGTCTAAAAGGTTTGTCTTATCTTCAAGCACGGACTTAGATCCATTTCATTATATGCCAAAATCACCATTAGGTGTTTAAATCTAAAAATATCTTGAACTTACATGTTTACAATTCAATTTACGCCCCAAATCCCAAGTTATATGTCCAAATATACTTTATCCCTCAAATCTCAAGTCATATGTCCAATACTTTATGCCTCAAATCTCAAGTCATATGTCCAATACTTTATGCCTCAAATCTCAAGTTATATGTCCAATATACTTTATGCCTCAAATCTTAAGTCATATTTCCAATTTCCTATTGTAAGAGATTATGCTGATGTTTTCGAAGAGGTGGATAGCTTGCCTCCTCGTCGAGAAATTGACTTCAAAATCGAATTAGTTCCTGATGCTAGACCAGTTGTTCATGCTATAAGGAGAATGTCTCCAAAAGAGAAAGAAGAGCTGAGCAACCAAACCAAACAGCTTTTATGGAAGGGTCTAATCAGACCAAGCTTTTCTAGTTGGGGCGCAGCAGTGGTGTTTGTGCCTAAATCTGACGGTACCCTTAGGCTTTGCGTGGACTATCGTGATCTTAATAAACAGACATTAAAGAATAAATACCCTCTTCCCCGCTTTGATGATCTTCTTGATAGATTGCATGGAGCTCGTGTATTCTCTAAGATGGATCTAGCCACAGGTTTCCATCAACTGCGCATCGCAGAAGAGTGTATTCCTCTCACTGCTTTTAGAGGGCCTGACACATTTTATGAATGGCTAGTAATGCCTTTTGGACTGTGCAATGCTCCAGCTTATTTTGTTGATTTGATGAATCGCGTTTTTAGAAATGTCCTTAATAAATTTGTGCTTGTATTCATTGACGATATTCTTATCTTTTCAAAATCTGTTGAGGAGCATGAAAAGCATTTGAGAGAAGTCTTAGAAATTCTTCGCAGAAATGTACTGAAAGCCAAATTCTCTAAGTGTATGTTTTGGCAAGAAGAGGTGAAATTCCTCGGCCACGTAGTTTCCAAAGAAGGTATTTCAGTTGATCCTGGAAAGATCTCAGCCATCCAAGAATGGAAGCAGCCTACTACTCCCACTGAAGTACGAAGTTTCTTGGGTTTGGCTGGCTACTATCACAAATTCATGAGAGATTTCTCTAAATTATCTGGTCCATTGACTGAGCTGACTAAAAAGCATAAGAAGTTCGTTTGGACACCAAAATGCGAGGCATCTTTCCAAGAGCTTAAAAAGAGGCTGACCACTGCTCCTGTCTTGACCATCATCGATGGCAATCAGGATTTGAAGGTTTGGACCGACGCTTCCAAAGAAGGTTGTCCCTATTTTATTTTAAATAAACATGTTTGAGGTGACATTTTCCTTTTTGTCAAAACTCATTTTAACATGTTATGCTTCATCTTTAATTTTAAGGTATTGGCGCGGTGCTTATGCAAAGAGACAAAGTTGTCGCTTATGCTAGTCACCAACTAAAAGTCCATGAGAAGAAGTACCCCACCCACGACCTTGAAGTTATGGCTATTGTCTTCGCTCTGAAAATTTGGAGACATTATTTATTGGGGGGAAAGTTCGAGCTCTACACTGACCATCAATCTCTGAAATATCTCTTCACTCAAAAAGATCTAAATTTGAGACAACAGAGATGGGTGGAATTCCTTACAGATTATGACTTGGATATTTATATACGCCTGGAAAGGCGAATGTTGTGGCAGATGCGCTCAGTCGAAAGAACGCCGCCAACCCTAATCTCATTCTTGCCCATCTCATTATCACTCCTTCTCTGATAGACAAGATTGCCGCTCTTCAGAGGAATGAAAAATTTATTCAAATGATTGCTGAGCATGTTCAAAAAGGTGAAGCATCAAGCTTTTCTATTGACGACAAAGGAATTCTCATAATGCAAGGGCGTATTTGTGTGCCTGATATCCCAGAACTAAAAAGGGAAGCCATGGATGAGAGTCACAAATCAAAAATCAGTGTTCATCCCGGGGTTAGCAAGATATACAAGGATCTAAAGCGTACATTTTGGTGGAAATCTATGAAGCGGGATAATTCTATGTATGTTGCTAGATGTCCTACCTGCCAGCTAGTAAAGAGTGATCAGCAGAAGCTAGCAGGATTATTACAGCCGCTAGAGATTCCAGGTTGGAAATGGGACCAGGTCTCCATGGACTTCATAGATGGCTTACCCCGAACTAGAAAGGGGAATGATAGTATCTGGGTGATTGTTGACCGTCTTACAAAAACTGCTCATTTTATTCTGGTCAAATCCAACTGTACAGCTAGAAGTTTGGCGCAGCTGTATGTGAAAGAGATTGTCAGATTACATGGTGTCCCTAGTAGCATCGTCAGTGATCGCGACCCAATTTTTACTAGCAAAATTTGGGAAGCCTTTCAAGAAGAATTGGGAACCAAGCTGAATTTTAGTACAGCATATCACCCTCGGATAGATGGGTAGACTGAGAGGGTGAACCACATCCTAGAAGATCTGTTGCGAGCTTGCATTTTAGATTTTGGTGGCTCAAGGGAGGATCATATACACTTGGTCGAGTTTTCTTATAACAGCGGTTACCAAGCAAGTATAGGGATGTCGCCTTTTGAAGCTCTTTATGGCAGACCATGCAGATCCCCCGCATGTTGGGTAGAATCCGGTGATCGTCTAGTGCTGGGGCCTGACATGATTCGAGAGGCAGCAGATAAAGTTGATTTTATTAAGAAGAAATTATTAGCTGCCCAAAGCTGACAGAAAAGTTATGCTGATACTAGAAGGAGAGACTTACAATTTTCTGTTGGTGATATGGTATATCTTAGAGTTTCCCCATTACGTGGTGTAATACGATTTGGGAAGACTGGCAAGCTGGCACCTAGATTCATTGGCCCATTCCCCATTACTGAAAGGATTGGCGCACTTGCTTACAGATTACAGTTGCCTGATTGGCTGCCAGGCGTACACGATGTCTTTCATGTATCCCAACTGCGTAGGCATGTCCATGATCCAGATATTGTTGTAGAGGAAGCTGCATAGCAGGATTTAGAAATTACACCGACCTTGCAAGTGAGAAGAGAACCAATTAAAATAGTGGGTAGAGAAACTCGTGAGCAAAGAAATAAAAGAATCAATCTTGTGAAGGTGCAATGGAGTGGAGACCCTAGAGACTGCACCTGGGAAACAGAGGAGAGTATCAAGCAAGCCTACCCCACGTGCAGAATGGATATTTCCGACTGATGGTTGTGTGAGGTACATTTTCAATACTTCACATTTTCCCGTTTTGTTCCTACTTTACTTTTCCTTTTCGAGGACAAAAAGCTTTTAAGTGGGGGCGATTGTAACAACCCGAAAATCAGCGCTAATTTAAAATTTTTATTTTTTAGAATTTTATAGGAAAATCTACCAGAATTTAAAATTTCCATTTTTATATAATATTTTAATTATGGAAAAATAAACATTTTGCAAACGAACCCCGTTCTCTACGAAACCACTTTTGTTGGAACCGGAATGTCATATTATTGCTAGGGTTCAATTTTCATAATTTTCAGAATCAGTAGATGAGCGTGGCAGAAGAAACTGTGTTTGGGTCAATACAGTCAAAATTGAACGACTTAAAAATGGCCGTTTTTCAAACAGCCTCAGAATTCGACGAAAATAAATTTTTTGGGTTCGTATCGTCGATACATAGCCAAAAATATTTTTTTGGGATTTTTCGGAGTCCGTATGTGGCTCCGGCAGATTTTTGATTGTGTCAGAATTAAAAATATAAAAGAATTTATTTTTAATTTCAAAAATTGAGGGTCGAGATGACCTTTTGGGCCTGCGAGACATGGCTAGATGGATCCGGAATGGGGGTTATTGGGTAGGGTAGCTTTTTGTTGGACCGGATTCTGAATAATATGAGAGAAATGGATTTTTTTGTAAAAATTACAATAAAATAATATAAAAAGGAGAAAACCTAATATCTAAAATCACTATTCATTCTCTTCCTCACAGCCGCCGACCCCTACCTCTCCAATGGCCGAAATTTCTTCTTCCAATTGCTCCCTCTCTTCTCCAAATTAAAATCCAATTCTCATCCCACATCAAAGATCTCCTCCTCTTCAATCTCATACGGTTGGATCTCGTCTGGAGCCACCAATTCGCCGAAACCCGAACCCAAACCGCTGCCGTTCGGACCCGTCGCCGTTCGGACCCGTCGCCACCCCCTAGGCCGAACCAAGTTCATCCATTCCAGTCCCCCTTCGAGCGCCTCTCTCCCCTCTCCGCTCTGGTGTCTTTTGATCAGGCCCTAGTGCTGTGTATCGAAGATTAGATCCTACCCTAGTTTTGAACGTGAGGTAGAAGGTGCGGCCGAATACAGGAGGTAGAAGAGAAGGATTAATTTCCTAATTAATTAATTAATTAATCTAATTTATTTTATAATTTATTTTGACCATATCTAATTCATTTCAAACCGGAATTCGATGATTTCAGCGACGTTGTGATCGTATTGAGCAGATCTACGTAGCTGGACTGAAACGGAGCAATTTTGAACATTTTGAATTTTGGACAGAAATCGCAACGACAGTGAGATTCTTTATTTAAATTTAATAATTTATTAAATTATTCAATTACGATGTAAATTAAATATGACTACGATTCAGATCTGTTTATTTGGTCATGGTTTGTGATGATTGTTCTATGTTTGAATAATCGTATAGATCCATATGATTATCATTTTTATATTGTGCTATGTTATCACTTGTTATCACTTTAGATTAGAGATTAAATTGATCTAATTATCAATTTAAAGAAAAAGAATAATATGATCATCACATGTCACCCCTTGTGTCAGCATTGGATTGATTTTATTTATCAATTCGAATCAATAGAAATTTGATTTTCATATTATCGCTTGTGTTCAAATTAAATTGAATTGATTTGATTACCCATTCAAATCAAAAGGAATCTGACTATCACCTTTATTTGAATTGATCTAGGATTATCAACTCAATATAGAAATTGTAAAGAAAAATAAAAAGAACAAAAGCCATTTGAGTCATTCATTTGCAATTCCTATTTGCAAATGAAAAGAACAAAGGCATTAGAATCATGTATTTGCAATTCCTATTTGCAAATAAAAAAAAACACAAACATGAGAATCATATATTTACAATTCCTATTGTAGATAAAAAGAACAAAACATTGAAATCATTTTATTTACAATTGAAAAAAAAAACACAAACATGAGAATCATTTATTTACAATTCCTATGGTAGATAAAAAGAACAAAACATTGAAATCATTTTATTTACAATTTCTATGTAAAAAAAAAAACACAAACATGAGAATCATTTATTTACAATTCCTATTGTAGATAAAAAGAACAAAACATTGAAATCATTTTATTTATAATTTCTATGTAAAAAAAAAGAAACAAAATTTGTGAATTGTCTTTATTTACATTTTATATGTAAAAGAAGAGAAAAACAAAAGTATGTGAATTGTTTTATTTATGTTTCCTATGTAAAGTAAAAGAGAACAAAATATGTACATCATTTTATTTTGCATTTTCTATGTAAACAAAAGAGAACAAAAATATGTAAATCATTTTGTCATATTTTATATGTAAAACAAAAGAGAACATGATATGTAAATCATTTTGTCATATTTTATATGTAAAACAAAAGAGAACAAAATATGTGAACCATTTTATTTTACATTTTTTTTATGTAAAACAAAGAGAACAAAACATGTTAGTCACTTCATTTACATTTTATACGTAAAAGAAAAAGAGAACAAAATAGGTGAATGGTTTTATTTACAATTTTTATGTAAACCAAAAGGAACAAAATATGTGAATCACTTTTAGGGGCAATTTTCTATTGAAAGGAAAAGTACAAACATGAGTATCATTTATTTACAAATTTCTATTGTAAATAAAAAGAACACAAACATGAGAGTCATTTTATTCATATTTTCTTTGTGAAAGAAAAAGCACAAAATATGAGAATTGTTTTGATTTACATTTTTGTCTAGAAGAAAAGGAACAAAATGTGTGAATTGATTTTACATACAATTTTCCTTATATGTAAAAAGCACACAATATGAGAATTTTTTTGATTTATATTTTATATGTAAAACAAAAGAGAACATGATATGTAAATCATTTTGTCACATTTTATATGTAAAACAAAAGAGAACAAAAATGTGTAAATCATTTTGTTCACATTTTATATGTAAAACAAAAGAGAACATGATATGTAAATCATTTTGTCACATTTTATATGTAAACAAAGAGAACAAAAATTTGTGAAGTGTCTTTATTGATATTTTCTCATGTTAAGAAAAAGAACAAATATGTGAATTGTTTTTATTCACATTTTCTAGAGTGAATAAAAGTGTAAATTATGTGAACCTCTTGTATTTACATTTTTAGTGTAAATGAAAGATACAAACTATGTGAATCACTTTTATTTGCAAATTTCCATTGTAAATAAAAGATATAAGATTGGAAATGTACTTTTACTAATATTATGTTTATTAATAAAAGGACAAGATTATAATTTCATTTTTATTTACACTGTTTTGATGAAATGAAAAGATAAAGTTATGAAATACGTTTTCATACATAAATAAACCGATAAAGTTATGAAATACAATTTCATTTACAAATAAAGAGGTTTTGAACTGGAAATGTCATTTTATCAAAATCTACATATGATAAGATAGAAGACAAAAACCATAAACAGAATCATGTTATGATTGACTGCACTTGCTTGTTTGTATTGACTGACTTGTGTGAATCGCCAAATGGACTTATATTTATTTATAAATATTAATTAAATTAAAGCGAATCGCGTATGGTAGTTCGCGTTTCGAAAACATAACTTTAAATGATCTTACAGAAAGATCCAACCGTCGGATTTTTCCAAGGCCGGACCCGTTAGGACTGTCTTGGGAAAATCTTTCCAACGGTATACATTTAGTCAAAATCCAACGGTCAGATCTTGAGTTAGGTGTAAATCAACATTTGGGAAAACAGCGCCACGGCCATCTATTGACCTGAAGCGTCGTTAAGAAAAATAAAACTATTTTAACTAAACAGAAATAGTGGAAATCATTATAAAGCATTTCTAGCGATATAAATTGGTTTTGTAATTTATACAACTACGAAAATTATTTGGAAAACCGAGTTTAATCTCATTTCAAATAATTATACGGCGACATTTAATTGAAGAGTTGAAGACGACGGTCGAAGACCGACGATCTTCAAGGCGGATGGTTGTATTGCTATTGTTGGCCTTAATGGGAGTAGCTACCTTGATGGGTCGATGGTGGTGATCGTCCGGACATTCTTGTTGATGGTTCGGATTTGCGAGTGTCTTTATTTTCCACGAAATAAGACGACTCTGGTTTCGTTCAGACCCAGAACAGACTTGTAAATGGATCGCATGCCTGACGTCGAAATTTATTTCATGTAATAAAATTGGTTTTTATTTAATGTATAAATGCTTGGTGGCGGAGGATTTATCCTCTTGTTTAACACCCCTTTATATGTTAAATAATTATCGATTGCGTGATATGAGTTGTCGATGTGACATGCCAAATTGCACTCGAACAAGGCTTATTGTTGCAAGGCAGAGCCTTGTAGGATGATCAAAGCATGGTCCAGTATGGACACAGCTTTGTGTATACGTTACTTCGCGAGCCTCACACCCCGGTGGAGTCTAAAACGGAGCAAGGGAATGCAGGGAGTGCGCACGTTTATTTCTAGCTAAAAGTGGTGTCAGTGACCTACCAGCACTGATATTTACTAAGTGGTTGTTGGATTTGAGGTACCTCGGTTATATTGGTCGCTACTGGCCAATTTAGAGATCCGTTAGGATCGGGAAATGTGTGTTCAGGCATTTCTAATCCACAAAATTAAGTGTGGACCGGCCCTGCAGGATCCAAGGGTTGGACAGAGTACCAATCCTGGGGCATTGCTAGAGTGTCTCGAATCGGTAAGGATTTCGCTCCTAGCCTTGACTCAGTATGGAAACCCAACTTTCCAATATGAGATAACGGACTTGATTGTATATTTATTATGGCGACATAGTAGGATGGGGTACTATGCCGTCTAGGATTAATACATTTATTTTGAAGTATTTTAAATCATATTACACACTTATGATATAAAAATAGTATTTGACTCGTACTCTGCATTTTTGATCATTATAAGGAAAAACTCTATCCGTTGGTGTGCGTTGCATTGTGTGATAGGACCTGAGTCTGATAATGATTTCATTTTTACAAAAGCATTACGTTACTCCTTTTATTTAATAAATATATGCACAGGCAATCTATTGGAGTAAACCCGTTCCACGAAAGTGGCGTGGTCCTTAGATTTGTCATATTCGGTAGTTATTATAAATTTCTCATACCAGTCCTATGACTGACCTGTTGTTTGTTTCACTTTGCAAACTCGGGTGCCCTCTCTCTACACGGGCAGCCAATTGACAGGTTTCTATTTATCTTGCTTGGAGTTCTTGATTGGAGATCTCTATTGTGGAGGTGACTTGGAGGATGAAGACTTGCTATCTTTCTTTTTTTTCATTTCATTTTCTTTTAGACATTTTTGAGTTCTTGAGACATTTAGACTTATCCAGTTTTAATCCTGTACTTTGGAATTTTGAGTCACATTACATTCTATTTGGCTCTGATGTAATAATTAGAACTTCTGTGACTGTGGGATTCTATATTTTGATGACATCTATTTCCGCTGCCATGATGTTGTTATGATATAGTTTTCTTATATTTATGTTGTCATCTGTGTTATGTATTGCCATATTTATGTTGTATCCCAATGATCATCCTTGCTTTCGTTATGTGGAAGTTGGGGGTTATCACAATTTTATGCCTCAAATCTCAAGTCATATGTTCGATACACTTTATATTTTGAATACAACATGTATTATGTCCTCAAATAAGTTACAACTCAATTATGCCCAATTATACACAATTTAATACTTTTCCCAATTTTTGGCGCTAGTCATGTCCAAATCATATATTATGCCCAAATTTATTTCCGACGTACGTTCATCTCTTATGAGATTTGGCTCAGGCTCGCAGTAGGCTGGCTATAAAACAAAAAGGGAAGAAGGAAAGAAGAGACAAAAAATGGACATAATACTATCAATGAGATAGATCCAAAGGTTATAGAAAGACAGATAGAAATAGGCATAATCTAAGATCCAATTTTATTACAATGTCAGAATCATAATTAACTTATATTCCTGAAGGTAACGTGAACTTACAAATTATAGAACGGTCTTGAATTCTGGGATCTGTATTCTAAAACTGAATAGCTCTCCCTTGAAGTTGACTATTTGTTCTTCTAATTTAGATTTGATTTGATTCTTAGAAATAGTTGTTGAAGTCGTTGAATTAGCCTTTGAATTTCTACTTGAATTCTAAACTTGATTTCTACGAAGAGCTTGAGTAGCATAACCCCATCATAGATTTATTTGGATATGAATTAGGGTAGAGTATAGGCAAAATGAAGTTGTGTAGAGAAAACTGTAGCCTTAAGGGTGTTTATATAGCATAGGGATCAACGAGTCTAATCAGAACGGGCGTCCAAATGCAGAAAAATGAATCTGTCCTCGGATCTGGAAATAGGGGGGAGGTCGACCCCCAGGTCAACCCCCTGGTCGACCTGTGTGACCCAGGTCGACCCCCTGATTGACCTGGGTCCTCGCGAGAAATTTCCCGCCCAGCCCGGGTGTGTGATTTGAATTTCGAAACTTTAAATTTTGATTTCGGGCTGGTTTTTATGTTAAATTTCTGAAACTTCTAAGTGCCATAACTTCTTCAACGAAGTCCGATTTACGAAAACTTGGACTCTATTCCAAGCAGAATTTCGAGATGAATGCAATGGCGTAACCCATTTCGCTTAATTCTTCTCTTAAAAATTAAGTATACTTTAATTTGTCACTTTATTACTCATAGAAAATACGTGGTGTCACATTCTCCCCTCCTTAAAGGATTTCATCCCCGAAATCTTCAAGTTAAGAAGAATGCATATCCTAACATTCAACATCCACCTACTCAACCATTAAATCACAGGCATCCATTGTCCTTAAAAATATTTCTAAGGCTTTCATTGAAACACCCCACCTCCGTTAGGGTCACTCACAAAGGGAATGCCCTAATTTTGGTGGAGGTTTATAAGTATAAGTCACAGATACACAAGACAGATATAAATACACATATTTTTAAACAGCGGAAATAATAGCAACTTTTATTTCATCAAAATACGTGTTACACAAACCATACCACAATTGTCTTACAATACTTCCAAAAACATTACATTTCCATAACTGTCTTGATTTCATAACTTAAAGAAGCATAAAAACATAAGTAAACTGCATATGTCCCCATAGTTGCTATCCAAAGCCATAGTTCAAAACGAAAGAGATCCAAGCAATACATTCTCTCTCTTCAAGCCGGATGTGAAACTGGTCAAGCTGCAGTATTCCCTCCCTGCGGACCTTGGGGGGGACGAAAGAAAAGAAGACGAAAGAAAAGTAGAGTCAGACATAAAGCCTGAGTAAGTCTAAGACTATTCAGTCTATAAATAAGAAAAAGAGCATGATAAGTACAAACTGGAAATGGGAAAGCACCATAAACTAAGTTAAGTTGTCTAGAGTCGAATATACTATCGTACCCCATATTAATCTCTGCACCCCCTATAAACTAGTTCCCAACTGGCACCCCACAATCAGAGTGAAGTGATCCTTTTTATTGATCGGCTCATACTCGCATAGTTACATGTGTCTTACGGCCCCCGATGTTGTAGCTACCTATGCTGGTCCCACCATGGGTTGTATCAAGTCCCATGGTGGTGGCCCGACACAGTTCTAGAATGCACAGGTATACTACTGGTGCCCAGTGCCTAATTTTTCTGCGCCGGAGTGTGTGCACGCCCGCACCCCGTTAGAACCTACACTGTTGCACCACCGCCGTCGATTTGACCTCTTACAGTCAGCCCAGTAATCGTGCCCCACCCTGCCTAGTTCAGGGTATCCTGATACACCTTGTAGGGTTACTGCTGAAAAGGGTCCCCCGTTACTAGGTTTTCTATTTCTAGCCAACATGCTAAGTTGGTTAAGTGTTCTGTATAAACCTAACCCCCAATCAGTCTGTATAGTTTAGCACGTTGTATTAGATTAAGTATTAATTCAATTTACTTAATCCTATCAATCCTGACTTAGCCTTAATTGTCTTATTAAATCTCCAACCACTCACATTAGACAGGTATTGTTGTGACTGCCTATTGCCGGTTGGGTCCGGGCAGTCTTACGTCACAACTCAGTCTAACCTTGGGTCTTTATGGGGCTCAATGCTTAACAACCCACATTGGATAGGTATTGTTGTGACTACTGGACAGCCGGGCGGGTCCGGGCAGGTTTATGTTACAACGCAATCCAACCTCGGGTTAAGCATGTCGTATTTTCTAAGTTTACATATTTTGTCTCTTTTTCTTTTATATGTAAATATTTGCGGCCCATTATTCAAATTCATTATTCTTGGGTATAGTAATTTATACCATTTTAAATGCCATGAGTCGTTGGCATGTGCCAAACATGCCAACACATATATTCTAATTAACCCCAATGTATTTCCCCGTTTGTACGTAATAATATAACATATGTTGGGCTTCAACATTTTAGCCCAACTTAGCCACATAAAAAGGGGAGGCTTAGAACATGATGTATATATATTCTAAGTAACATCAAAAAGGGGTGTGTAAACGCATGAACTTGCAACATAGCGGTCGAATTAACATAAATTAGGCACTTGTGAACTTGCATTGTAATAGCATAAAAACTTGACATAAAACATACCTAAACATGAATCATGGTTTTAATCTAATCATGTAAACTTTTATTTAAAGTATGAATCTAACTTAATTATGTGCCACATATATTATCATATGTTTTCTAACAACAACCTAAGCTTAAAACATATTTTGTTTGGGCATAAAGTTAAACATGAACCAGGCATGTTCATAAAGTCAACACAAGTTCACAAAGATGCTTACTTTTGTCACTAATACACAAGTATGGTTTTTACTTGAATCAATGATGCCTATTCCAACATAAATTCATATGAATCATAATACCCAATTGGATCCAACTACATTAAAAGTGATCATAAAAATATACATAGAAGGATCTAAAATCATATTGGCATAATAGTGAATCATATACTTGCATAAGTCTTAACTTGGTTGCAACGAAATATGTATAACTTCTCATTAACCACAACGTACAAGTATCAAATTCCCAACATAAGTTATATACTTGTATCGCAACTATTCAATAGATCTAATACCATGTTAATTACACTACCACATCCCAAAATCCATTCATAGCAAATCATAGCAACATACAATTATGAATTAACATCATTATAATTAAAGTACAATCCCATTTCTTATTCTACACAGATCAAATCCCAATTATTCATTCACATCGGAATAACACTCTACTTACAACGTATGACGAGTCTTGTATTCAGGACTCTGAATTCTGAATTTGGTGATGCTTATCCTTTGTTGTAGGCGTTGTTTTGATTTAATAGTCATGGCTTTAAGCTTTTGAATCAACTCCTAATTGTCTCTTGATTTGACGGCTACTCCTAGTCCTTCTTCAGCAGCATGACGGCTCCATACTCATTTTTATTTGTGTGAATTAGGTGGATTCTTAGGTCCTTTTTATAGAGTTTGTGAATTGATTAGAGCCGTCGATGGAGCCAAGATTAATATAAGTTGTTCGTTTTAAAGAGAAACCAATCAAGGGTTGACACATAAGCCCTAGTGACAAGACCAAGTCCAGAAATTCGGCCAAGCATAGACCAGGCCAGCCAAGAGGGGTTGGGTTCGACTTGGCTCAGGGGCCAGGTCGACTACCCAGTCGACACCCAGGTCGACTGCCCAGTCGACCTGGGTCTTGGGCGGGAAAATTCCCGCCCAGCCCAATCTGGGTCCGATTTTGAATTTGAATTCGTTTTTCTGAACTGTTTCTTCCTGTTTGAATTTTAAACTGAATTCTGAAACTTCCGGAGGTCATATCTCTCTCATACGGAGTCCGTTTTACGCAAACTCGGACTCTATCTCAAGCAGAATTCCGAGACGAACGAAATGGCATATCCCGTTTCCCTTAATTCTTTGATTTGAAATTAATTATACTTTAATTTATGAATTTCACTATTATAGAATATACGGGGTGTTACATTCATGATCATATGCATTGTGTGTGTACATGTCCTTATCTAATGCAAAATTAGGCAGTCTGCTGATTTAGTTCACCTCCTTAATGCGGATTATGTTAGTTCCATGAGTCCATCATGTATGTAATTATTCCTAATCGTACTTTATAACTTCTACAGAGTGCAAAGTCATTCATACAAATGCAACATCCATATGATAACGCATCAAGTTTTAATCCATATATATAAAAGTTCACTCATGCATATGCAATATGAAAGTGACTGAGCTGATCTAGTGCCTAATGTGTGTATATGCATCCACGAGCAACCACTAGCAAACACTTGCAACCACTTGCAACCACCAAACATAACATGTCTCAAACAAATGTTTACATCTATTGGCTTCTACCTAACGATCGAGGATAGGACCGAGAGGATATACTTAAAAGATAAAGACTAGCATGCGAATAAACATTACAGAGAAAGTGGAATCAAGGATATACCCTCGAAAAGGGTATGATGCGTGTATTTAGTCTTCAGTCTTCTAAGTCGCATCTTCTTAAGCTTTACTCCGTTGTAACTTAACTAATTTAACTTCACGATTGCGAAGCTTCTTGACCTCCATTTCCAAAACCCACTAGTAAAGATAGGACCATGATCACTTACTATGCTAGAGGGTATCCAATGTAGTCGAACTGTCTTTCCAAGATAAACAGATGTTAACCATCATACCAAGTGTATATACTAAGATGATTAGAGATCTCTCTTCTACTTACCCTATCCATCATGTCACAATTCTGAGGGTCTAAAGCTAAAGGTTGCTATGTACTCCTAAGGTCAGTCTTACTTAGGGCGCCTGCCACAACCATTTATTTCTCATGCAAACCATCCTAGTCAAACTCGACATCCCTCATGTACAAGCCCCAAAGGCTTAAACCAATATCACACAAGCACCCAAGGAATACCTCCTCCGAATTTGGATGATTTATGTGAGATGATACTAGCAAAACAACCAAACAATTGAGCACTTAACCAACTCTGGCTATCCCCGCCAATCTTGCTCCAAAACTATCGTTGATCGCCTAACTGGCTTTGCATTGTCAACTAGATATATGCGGAAGTCTATCTCGTGTTTTAAGGGGCAAACCCCTAACCTAATCAAAAACATGTACGTGCTAAGGGACTACTCTAACGGATCGCAAATCGTCGATAGATGCATCAAATGATTCTAGGTAGCCAAGAAAAACTGATCCCTTAGGATCGCATGAAATCTCGAGGGTATTCCCGAGGCAAGTCGAAAGTCTAACTACCCTCCTTTCACAATTACTAGCTAACCAATCCATGCCTAGAATAAACCCATAGCCCATGAAACCCGGAAACATAAGCATTACACTTAGACTCAATACTTAATATAGCTATTCTCAAATCCTTACAAATTAAAGATAAATGAGCCGAACCACCAATTGGATTTTGAGACAATAATGGGATCTTCTACTATACAAGCACTAAGGTGCAGAGACTCAACTATGGAAGAAAATATAAATGAATGTGAAGAGATAAAATCAAAAGAGTACTAACAGGATGATCAAGAAGAAAAACTAAACTTTTTCAACAGAAACTCTACTACCTCTCTCTTAGGTACGCTGGCGGTGAGCATGCACTCCTCTTGAAAATCCTGTCCTGTGTTCTTGCCCTTGTCCTTAATTATATGACTTGTTATACCATAACAACGACACTTCCTCTTGTCTTAGATTTTTCTATTCTTTCCTCCTTTGTGAACCAAGTCCATATCCATGAGTTCCTCATCCTTGGGTTGTGCTCCTTAGCAAAACTCCCTTAGTCTCGTCTTTACTATCCTTGTGTAACACGTTGACAAGTCTCTCGAAAGTTGCCTCCATCGCATGGAAAGTCCTGCAAAGCTCGAAAGAAAATTAGCCGCAATGAAACTATAGCGGCTATAGATGGAAGTTGGGCACTTTTTCTCCCTTTGACAGGTGTCGTAGTCTCATTAAGCCTACGGAACCATGTCGCGATGAGGTTACCTCCCAGAAAGCCAGGAGCCCGGAGACTTAGGAAAGAAGGAAACAAGGATACAAACAGAGGATCAAAAAGATAGTGCATATGGCTTTGGGGAATATGCCTTTAAAACAAAACTTTTCTTTTGAAATGCTTCTTTTAAAATTGTTTTGAAAATAATTTTTCAAATCTTTTATCTGATCCGGTAACCTTCAGCTCTGATACCAAGTGAAACACCCCACCTCCGTTAAGGTCACTCACAAAGAGAATGCCTTAACTTTGGTGGAGCATTTTAGGTAAAAGATGCAGATAAATTAAAAGACAGACAAATAAAGCAGCAGAAAATAAAGTCATTTTATAAACAATATGGTTTAGTCAAGTTTTTACAACAGTTATCTCAATCATACTAAAAAGTAATACAAAGAACTTCTGTCTTGATCTAAAAACCTCCAAATATAAAAGAAGCATAAAAACAAAAATGATATTCCCCAATAAGGCATGAACCAGCCACATCAGAGGAAGAGAGAGTCCGAAGCAATACATCGACTATCTTCGAGCTTGGAAAGAAAACTGAACTAAGTGGTAACATTTCCTCCCTGAGAACCTGGGGGGAACGAAAGAAAAGAGAAGAAAAAAAACTAGGTCGGACATAAGTCTGGTAAGTTCAGTGACTTTCAGCATATAAAGAGGCTAAAGCATTATGACATGAATAAACTGAATATAATACAGTACCGTGATAACAGGGACAACATGATAACATAGGATAAGCATAAGGTATGATAGGGCAAGGTAAACTGAATGCGCTTTTACTCTTTCTCTGCTTCGCTACTACTTTGTTATTCTGATTTCTATATCTATCTCTGCGCCACCTAACTAGTGTCCCAACTAGTAATCTGTATAAAATGATAATATGATAATGTGAACCCAATCCCCGCAATTGTGGTAGCCTTCAGGTGTACATCTATCGTGAGGATACCACCTCAATCTACCTAATTGCCATGAACAAGTTAGATGTACCCTTACTACCCTATCGATCGGGTCCCTACTTGTATTAATTTCCCTTGTCTCTATGTCATTTGGCCCTCTCTTGCGTGTAGATACCCTGTGCTAGTCCCATCATAAGGTGTATCAATCCTTATGATAGCAACCTGACACGATTCAAGATGCATAGTGTATAACTACTAGTACTCAATGCTTGCTTTTTCCCACTTTGGAGTACGTGCACGCCCGTAAACCATCGGAACCTACACTGATGTACCCCTCTGCCGCTGTTTTGACCGCTTATAATCAGCCCAGTAATCGTGCCCTACCCTGCCTGCTTTTAGGGTACCATGATACATCTATGTGGGTTACAGCTGAAATGGGTCCCCGTTACTAGGGTTTCCTGCTGGTTAAGTTTGCTGGACTATATATACAAATATTACCCACCTTCACGAGATGTACTTAACCCTCCCACTGATTCAATCATGTTTCCTTAACGATTAAGTTTGTGGGCATATATGTACTAATATTACCCACCTACACGAGATGTACTTAACCCTCCCATCGATTCAAGCATGTTTATTTAACAGTTAAGTTTGTAGGCCTATATTTACTAATATTACCCACCAACCCGATATTTTTTTAACCCTCCCGCACATTATGTCATATTGGTTAAGTGTTGTCCATTCATGTTAACTTAACCCGCCCATTCATCATGTCATGTTGGTTAAGTGTTTCTTATTAACTTAACCCCATTCGTTCATCAAGTTATATTGGTCAAGTGTTTCTTGTTGACTTAACCCACCGATTCATCGTGTCATGTTACTTTGGTTAAGTGTTGCCTTCTTGTGTTAACTTAACCCTACCATAAATCAAGTTATATTGGTTAAGTGTTAACTTAACCCTTTCCATTTATCATGTTGTACCGGTTAAGTGTTTCTTATTAACTTAACCCTAGTCATCCATCTTGTTATATTGGTTAAGTGTTTATCATTACTTAACCCTAGTCATTCATGTTACATTGATTAAGTGTTCCTATGAACTTAACCCTACTCATGCCTCTTGTTCTTTAGCATTAATTGATTTATTATTGCACCAACCTCTAACATTAGATATGTGTTATTGCGGTTACTGGATGTGCCAGGCGGTTCCGGGAAGTTTTACACCATAACTCAATCTAACCTCGGGTTTTTCTTGGGCATGATGCACTAACCTCTCACATTAGATGGGTGTTGTTGTGGTTACTGGATGTGTCAGGCAGTTCCGGGCAGTTTTACACCACAACTCAATCTAACCTTGGGTTAGGCACATTCGTCTTTTCACTAATTTACATATTTAGAATTTATATGTAAATTATTTACAATTGTCGTCAATGCCACATTTTCCATAAATGTCCAAGTCTAGATTTATATGCTAATTATCCCAACCAGTCATATTCCAATTCTCAAGTTATGCCCAACAAAGCTAATTGCAAGTTATGGCCCCAAATTCAATTTCGAGTTATTACTCAAAAAAGACTACACCTAATCTTCCCAAATTTTCAATAATGGTCATGCCCCAATATCCCAAAATACATTATGCTTGGCGTCTTAACCAATGGTTATGCCCAACCTAGATTAATATTCCAATTTACAGTTTGCGCCAAATCTAGATTTAATATTTCCATTTACCCCAAGTTCGCAACAAAGAAAATTATGCCCCAAATCATAAGTTACAAAATTATGTTCCACCATTACCAAATAGACTATTCCCCATTACCCCCGCATTCCAATCGCATGTACAATTAGTTTCAGTCTAGATTCGAGGTTAATCTAGCTTCATAAGATAAAGTGGACGAAAGAGGAACATAAACGAGAGTAGGCATAAAACATGTATTAAAATGGTAGATCTGTCAAATATTTAGGACCTAAGAGGATTACTGATCTATTAGAGTTGGGGTATAACAAAGATAGATCTGAAACAAAATGACAGAAATAACCTCATAGACATATAAATCTGATATAAATAACATCATGAACCAAAAAGGATTATATATCAGATGTCCAACAAAGACAGGCATGATTGAATAATAACTTCCTAGGCATGTAAATCATTGATTCAAGGTTTGTCTTATCATCAAGCATGGACTTAGATCCATTTCATTATATGCCAAAACCACTATTAGGTGTTTAAATCTAAAAATAACTTGAACTTACATGTTTACAGTTCAATTTATGCCCCAAATCCAAAGTTATATATCCAATATACTTTATGCCTCAAATCCCGAGTCATGTGTCCAATACTTTATTCCTCAAATCTCAAGTCATATGTCCAATACTTTATGCCCCAAATCTCAAGTTATATGTCCAATATACTGTACGCCTCAAATCTCAAGTCATATGTCCAATACTTTATGCCTCAAATCTCAAGTCATATGTTAGATATACTTTATGTTTTGAATACAACATGTGTTATGTCCTCAAATCAGTTACAACTCAATTATGCCCAATTATACACAATTTAATACTTTTCCCAATTTTTGGCGCTAGTCATGTCCAAATCATATATATGCCCAATTTTATTTCCAATGTATATTCATCTCTTACGAGATTTGGCTCAGACTCACAGTAGCCTGGCTATAAAACAAAAAAGGGAAGAAGGAAAGAAGAGACAAAGAATGGACATAATATTATCAATGAGATAGATCCAAAGGATATAGAAAGACAGATAGAAATAGGCATAATCTCATATCTAGTTTTATTACAATGTTAGAATCATAATTAACTTTTATTTCTGCAAGTAACGTGAACTTACAAATTACAGAACGGTCTTGAATTCTGGGATATGTATTCTAAAACTGAATAGCTCTCCCTTGAAGTAGACTATTTTTCCTTCTAATTTAGATTTGATTTGATTCTTACAAATAGTTGTTGAAGTTGTTGAATTAGTCTTTGAATTTCTACTTGAATTCTAAACTTGATTACTACGAAGAGCTTGAGCAGCATAACCCCACCTTTGATTTATTTCGATATGAACTAGGGTAGAGTATAGGCAAAATGAAGTTGTGTAGAGAAAATTTTAGCCTTAGGGGTGATTATCTAGCATAGGGATCAACGAATCTGGTCAGAACAGCGTCCAAATGTTGAAAAATGAATCTGTCCTTGGATCTGGAAATATGGGGAGGTCGACCCCCTGGTCGACCTAGGTCCTAGGCGGGAAATTTCCCGCCCAGCCCGGGTGTGTGATTTGAATTTAGAAACTTTATATTTTTATTTCGGGCTGGTTTTTATTTTAAATTCCTGAAACTTCTAAGTGCCATAACTTCTTCATACGAAGTCCAATTTACAAAAACTTGGACTCTATTCCAAGCAGAATTTCGAGATGAAGGCAATGGCGTAACCAGTTTCCCTTAATTCTTCCCTTAAAAATTAAGTATACTTTAATTTGTTACTTTATTGCTCAGAGAAAATACGGGGTGTTACACATAGTGGAGGCATATTCAAGCACCGTAGGGCACGGTATTCTACTTTGGAGACCAGGTAAGTTTGGAGACTTTATGGGCACCGATTTGGGGGCATTATTCAATAAAGTGGGGTTGGATGACATTTTGGACCACAACATTGTTGAGAGAAGGGGTTTTTCATGATTAGTACATCTTTTTGATGCCAATTTGGTAATTAGTAAAGAGCATGATATGATGGTTTTTGAGTATGAGGTAAAAGGAGTGCATATTCAATTTACTCAGGCCAAGTTTGGGGCCATGCTTGGTTTAAGGGGATGGGGCTTAAATTTAGAGGATGTGGAAATGTCAAATCTAGTAGTTTTATGTAGGATTTTTATAGTTGAGGATCAAAGACATTGGAATATGACACATCTATGCCCTTTAGCCAGAGTAGTCAAATGCATACTGCAATATAATTAGGTTGCCAAGACAGGTAATTTTGATAAGATTTCTCCCACGATTAAGCTCGCTACCTATGCAGTTTTTGTTGGACTTGAAATAAATTGGGCCCACTTGATTTTACAGTATTATAACTCTTTTAGGGAGATGAGACAGAATAATATTCCCTATGGACATCTTTGGACCACGGTTTTTATACCGTCGTAGGTTCCCTTGGCAAGGGAAAGTCATACATCACATCCCGGACATGTTATAGACCTAGGCATGTTGACTACGATGCAGATTGAGAATCTTGAGTTGATGGCAATTGTAACGACCCGGATTTTTGCGCGACTTTGGTTATCGACATAAGCACGATGTCGATAACCAAAACGTCGAAAAATCCTGGTAATTAGTGAAAGAAATTAGAGGGTGAGGAAAGATAAGATAGAAAATTAGAATAGAAGAAGAAGAAGAACACAACATCAGAGTAACACGAATCTCACAGCGGAACGAATAAATATATTTCATAACATAACTTTGAAATACAAATCAGTACTTGCATATACATATCATTATCAAAGTACAGCACTTACAACACAGCGGAATAATAAAAGCTATATGATCCTGAAGCCTCCTGCTCCAAGCTCTTCAAGTGTATCTGTAAAATTCCGACTACTTGACTGCCCATACAAATTTAGGCACCCAAGAGTTTAGGGAAAACAACAAAGTAAACTCCGGGTCAGTCATGGGACTGGTATGAGTAAAACAGTTTAAAACAGTTATACAGGTATATGATATCTCATAAGACCACGCCGCATAACGGAACGGGTTTTTCCCTTATGAGAATCCAAATATCTTTATATCAAAAAAACCTTTTGATATTATAATAATGTCTATCAACCACAGTATATATATATCATCTAGCAGAAACGCTTTCATCTCACGTTCTACATATATAATATACAATCAAAACCGCAAGCACGTATTGGGTAATGGATTTCCAACTATGACAAGGTACGGATCCACCTTTTGCTAATGTACCTCTAGAGAGGAATACACTGGGTTCAACAAGAACATCTTGCAACCCGGCCACACATGACCGACCACTCATTTCGCTTGAGTGTATCGAATGTATATCACCAACAGTTGGGATCAGCAACCGTTTCCCGAATGGGACAGCATCAACAATAGATTTTTTAGAAATGAATGAAACTCTAGATCAGGTGATTATACACCCTACTTCGGTGCGACCGACTTAGCCATGCTGCCTGCCCGATTTCTGTCATTTACCGGCTGATGAGGCTAGAAACTACGCTTATCATCACACCAGATTCACTTTGAATGCCACATCGTCAAATCCATCAAATCTCCGATTGACGTCCTCAACAATACTTTATGTGTTAGCTAAAAGAAGTTTCCTTCTCCGCTTCCACTCTTGGTACGGTTGGAGAAATCAATATACGTGATCGTCTGGACATACTCTGTCAGACATCCGTCCATACAAGTCATCCAGGAACAGGATGAACCGAAGGCACTATTCTGTAAATAGGATAGCCCTTGCATAACTCCGTCGTCAATTATCTTTGGCATATATGATTCGCAACGCTTATGCCAATACAGAGTGGTTCTTTGGATAATAATCCAACCGGTCTCTCCATATTAACAACGTTAAAATGGTCAAAACTTCGATAGTCTGTGATTTAACTATCGAATAAAAATAGGTGTGCAAACAATGATATTATTTCCAAATGGAAATTATATCGATCAAACATCATTCAACATTCATCTCTTTAGTTCATTAATTTACTTATCTCATGTTTCCTACGTTCAATATTCCTTATTTTCTAAATTGGGAAAATATACATTATTAACAAATGGAAAACATTTCCATTTCCTGTTTTCTTTATTAGAAAACATTTCTGGTTTCTTATTTGGAAAACATTTCCAAGCTTCTTCATTGGACTTAGACAGATGTTTAAACAAACCATCGCGATGCCAACTCAAACCATATCCTTTACTGTCGAACCTTAACTATTCCTTAGTTTAAAACGAAGCCAATCAAGTTGGGGTAGAACTACCTCTCAGACCTTAACTGAACAACATTTCTAACTTTGAAATTAGCAAAGTTCACTTTATTCCTTTTTCTAACTTCCTTACTTAACCCTCCTTCGAATAACTATATTCGATTGACTCTTATCAATTAACTCTATTGGACTAACCCCTATCAATTTACTCTATTGGACTAACACTATTGGATTAACTCTATTTGACTAATGCTATTGATTTACCCATTTCACTTAACTCCTTTCGAATAACTATATTCGATTAACTCATTTGCTTCTATTCGAATAACTATATTCGATTAACTCTTTTGCTTCTATTCGAATAACTATATTCAATTAACTCATTCGCTTCTATTCGAATAACTATATTCGATTAACTCTTTTGCTTCTATTCGAATAACTATATTCGATTAACTCATTCGCTTCTATTAACTCTTTTGCTTCTATTCGAATAACTATATTCGATTAACTCTTTCGCTTTAAACTCTAATCGATTAAACTAACATCGATTAACTTCTTTTACTTTAACACTAATCGATTAACTAACATCGATTAACTTCTTTTACTTTAATACAAATCGATTAACTAACATCGATTAACTTCTTTTACTTTAACACTAATCGATTAACTAACATCGATTAACTTCTTTTACTTTAACACTAATCGATTAACTAACATCGATTAACTTCTTTTACTTTAACACTAATCGATTAACTAACATCGATTAACTTCTTTTACTTTAACACTAATCGATTAACTAACATCGATTAACTTCTTTTACTTTAACACTAATCGATTTACTAACATCGATTAGCTCCTTTTGATAAACTACGTTTTCCGTTACAACTATTTCCTTTTTATAACGTTTACTTACCGTTACAAATATATCCTATTTATAACTTCTATTTACCGTTACAAATATTTCCTATTTATAACATTTACTTACCGTTACAAATATATCTTATTTATAACGTTTACTTACCGTTACAAATATATCTTATTTATAACGTTTACTTACCGTTACAAATATATCCTATTTATAACTTCTATTTATTTTCTAAATAAACATTCCTTTTCTATTTCTATTTATTTTCTAAATAAATATCCCTTTTATAAAACCGTGTTCGTTATATAAATAATTCCTTTTATAAAATCCTGTGATTTTATAAAATTCCTTTATTTCAATATATATTGAAATACTTCTTTTTTTTTCATCCCAGGGTTTTCTTATGATATTTAAAATATCGAATAACAATGATCAATATCATTCTAACACCCATAATCAATAACAGATTATAAATCACAATATATATCACAATATATGAAAACAGTAAAATAATTGTTGAGGAACCCAGTCGGATTCCTCCAACCTGTCTCCCTGCATCACAGATGTTAAACAATATAGATAACATCACTTTTCAGTTCTATATGATATATTTTGTTAAACAGAATCAATATAGAAAATTTAACTAACTGACTAACAGTTCAATTAAACAGTCAACATACAGTCAAACAACCAATATCTAACAGTTCTAAAAATATAACATGAAATTATAAACTGTTCAAGGTTGGTGAGATTTACTCACCATGGCGCGTTAATCGTTAAATAACGGTTTGCGTTATTTGACTCAGTTGGACAATTTATTCCGCCATAAATTGTAACGTGCTCGGATGGACTTCCAGTCTGTTCCATCATGTAGTGTTAGTCTATACGGTCCCAACGGAACTTACGGTTCGATAATCATTTATTGTAACCGGCTCCTCTCAAAGTTCAACTCGCACCTGGACGGTGCTTGCTTCCCCTAATATAAAACGTGCTCCCAGCATTTGTAAAGATCCTTCCATGTTTTAACAGCCCATTTCCCTTTTTGATGTGTCCATTTTTTTTATATAAAACATGGCCCAAAATCATTTAAATATGCCGGCCCACAAATCATATACCACTGCATACAGTGTTCACCTTCCCCGATGTTCCTCTCCTGATCTCCGCACTTTACAATACAACTACATAGACTATCTCAAGTTCCCACCCACCATGCATTAATTTACCTCATCACGTCCTTTTGGTTGAACAGTACTTCACCACTTCCACTTTGTTGAACTGCTCTCTCCCCCATGACATACAACAACGTGTCCGCTCCTCCTTTATTTACACAGTAGTGTCCATCTCCTCAAGCTCATGTTTGCACTGAAACGCACACTAGATCCCACCGTTCAGCTCCCATACCTCACCAGCTCGAACACCCCTCAGTAACAACAGCAAACGGTCCCTCACGCCATCAACATGCAAAGACACGTATGCAACTTCCTATACTCCAAAGTGTTCCCACGTTCACCCCCATCTTTACCCCTTTTCAAAACTTTCTAGCCTGCAAACACCCGCCACTCATCACCATTTAAAACTTCCGTCCCTTCCTCCCTTGCGTGTTCGAACAGCAGGTAGTTCCTCTCTGAACTTCACGTATAACACAATTACTTTCCCTGAAAGTTTGCTGCGCCTCTCCCTTTTTATTTGTTTTGAAGTAAATTCTTTTGAAGTATTTACTTCTCATGATTTTTTGGGTTCCTGAAAGTAAAAGAAAGGGACGGGTACGGGATGGGTATTTATAGAGTTTAAGTTGAAGACGTGGCTCGGTTTGATCCAGCGAAAATAGATTTCTTATTTGCTTTTCCTTTGATCCGATTTTTGTGGCTAAGCATCATGTTTTGTGGCTCCCTTTTGATTTTTAAGGCATTGCTTTTCCCACGTTTCGGTTTTCTTTTGAGGAGACAGGAGGTAACAGTGGCACAATATTGTCCAGAGGGAAACGAAGATAACTTAGTTTTAAGATATAAAACTTAGTGTATCCCATTAGGTAATATTTCGTTCCCGTACGAGTTCTTATGGACAGATATAAAAATAGCGTTGTGATAAACAACGCCCCACGATTACATAAATATAAAAATATTGGTAGGTTAACTCATTCTGTGAAACCCCGAAATGTTGACTACAGGGTGCAAATTACTCCAAACAAAAAGTTGCTTATTTAATTTATTAAAAATTTCCTTAAAATTCTAAAAATTAAATTATCACTACTCCCCAAAAGAACCTTGTCTAAATTCAAACCCGATCTCTAGTTATATCGAATAAACTGTTATGGTCGATAAACGGTTCTATAGTGACTATTTTAAAATTTGATTTGGACGTAAATCAAAATCTACATGACGAAATCCTGATTTTTCTCTTCCACTAGAAAGATATACTCCACCAGCTCCACACGTTTCTTGTTTCACAGAAATCCGGCTTAAAACGAATCCTATACATTCAGTTGAAGTTCAAATCGCCAATTTACGAACTGCAGCATCATTTCGAGCTCGTTTATAATTATATTATAAACTATACGTTCAACTGTCGACGATTGAATATATTCGTTATTCAAATTCAATTCCAAGATGAATTAAATATCACAGATGATCCAGTTCACACCATATCGCTATTTCAGTCAATTCTGATTATTTCAGAATTTAATTTATTATTTTAATTAAATATTCATCATTATTTAATTGCACGACCATTAAATTCACTAAACCACCATTTATATAATAAAATAAATTAATCATAATACCTCCGCCAATGCGGGTCATTACAATCTTCCCCACTTAAAATAATTTCGTCCTCGAAATTGCTACAAGGTAGAGGACGACCCTATCGACTGGTTATAACATATTTGTTCACTTCTTATCTCTTCAGTTTCAACTGAACGAATTTAATTTCAATTAAATTATTTATTAATTCTTATCAACAAAAATTTCAAAAAATCCTGAAAATTCTCTAACGCCTTAACTCTTCGAAAAATTGCGCCAGTACCTCCTTTGTACTGGTCAATCGGTCAAACTCCAACTCGCCTCTCTGGGCCATCTCCATCCCAAAAGAAAAACAAACAGCCAAGCGGCTTGCCAATTCGGCTCATCAATCTTATATCCAATAGAAATATAAACTTGTACCTTTCGTCGGCATATCATTATATCCTTTCCACCTGTCATCAATTCAGCGGATACAAGGGTCATCCCAATCAAATTCCAATCTTTTTTTATCCACAACACAACCATTTGCTTACATCCGAGCCAGATATCATTTCAACTCGAGTTTCTTCTCGATTCCCACTCTTAACTTGATTATCACATTACACTTCAAATTTGAATCTCACAATCCAATTTGTCTTGATATCATTCTAATTCAAAACTCAGTAACCACTTTACTGGCTTTACTTTAATTCAAATTTTCTTTCACAATTTATGTTAAATTTGTTTTTAATTCAAACAGTCTTTCCCTGGGAGTTTTAAACAGTTTACACTTTTCAAAAATCAAATTTTCCTTTTTGAAATTCAACTGAGCATATAATCAATATTCCGTTAGTTAAATCACTTCTCTATTTCTTTATCAATATTTGTTAACCAAATATTTTCAATAACCATATTGGCCCTTTTATGTTATTGGGAAAACATTTCCGAATATCGCCCTCCTCTATTTCCTAAACTTAGAAAATATATGCTATTTATAATTGGAAAATATTCCAATTACTTATCTCTTTTCCGGTCTTGTTTATTTCTATACTTAGGAAATATTTATTTTTCTATTTCCAAGTTTACACTTATTCGGGTTAAAACAGATGTTGTGTAAAACATCGTTACGACAATCCAAATACTATATTCAACTAACTCTTATTCAACATTGATCTTCGAGCCTGAAATCTTACTATTTATTTGTTAATAATGAAATCAGTCAAGTTGGGGTATAACTACCTCTCAGACCTTGACTGAATAACATTTATAACGTCAAAACAGATATGACTGCTTACTGGAATAATCAATGCCATACAACTACTGATTAACTTTCAAACACGTATATGCTTCCTCTTTCTATCCTAACTAGATTTTATTCTAGACTTCCTTTTTGATTTTACTATTCTATTTTTAAGTTCGTTTCCTTATCGACTTCTAAATATATATATCGATACGTTGATTTCTAACTATCAGATTATCTTAAAAAGGTTCTAACTTCTTAAATTCCCGGAAAAATTCGCCATAACCTCCTTAGTACTAGGAGCATCGGGAAAATCCCCAAACTGCCACACAGGCCTTCTCCAATCAAAAAGAAAAAGAAAAGCCAAGCGGCTAGCCGATACGGCGCATAAAATCTCATATATGAATTAAATACATACCTTTCGTCGAGCATTCTATTTATAAACCTTCATACCTTATCCATACCTATCTCATGTATATTTATACATTTCTAATTCATTTCAACTTAATCCAATCATTTTAACTTAGTTCGTTAAGTGATTTTCAAATTACTGGTTTGTCTATTTCACCTTCATATTTGAGTATAACATGTTCAAATATATTTAAATTTGTTTATCAACTAATTGAATTCCATTTCAAATTTTATTTGAATTTCCTATCTTCAAATTCCATTTCGATTCTCTTATTCAAATTCCATATTTGAATTTCATTATTCAAATCTCTTATTCAAATTCTATACTTGAATTCCATTATTCAAATCTATTTTCAAACTCCATTTGAATTTCTATATTCAAATCTATTTGAATTCTCTTTATTTCATTTCAATTCCCTTTGAATCTTCTATATTCAAATTTCAAATTCAATTCTATTTGAATCTTCTATATTCAAATTTCATTTCACTTTCGATATTCAAATTCTATATTTGAAATCTCTTATATTTTCTATATACAAACGCCATTTGAATTTCTACATTCAAATTCTATATCACTTCCATTGAATTTCATATATTCAAACTCCCTTTGAATTTCTATATTCAAATCAACTTTGAATTTCTATATTCAAATTCTATATCACTTCTCTTTTTCAAATTCTATTTGATTTCTCATATTCAAATTCCCTCTATTCAAATTTCTTTAAATAAGTCTCGATTTCAATTCCCTTTGAAATCGATATTTCTACCTTTGGAAGATAGATTTCCCTTTCAATTTCACACTTGTATTTTTATTTCTGAATTATCCAATGATAATTCTTTTCACTTCATTTTATAAACTTCGTTTATAAAAGAACTATTTATAAACTTCGTTTATAAAGGAACTTCTCGTTTTATTTCTTTTTAAACAAGTTAATATTTCAAATCTATTTAAAATTTCAAATTCTATTATTCAAATTCTATATTATAAATCCCACTTAAATTTCTACACAACTTGTCTTTCCCAAAACAAATTCAGCACAGTATCTCTGGTAGTAATTCTTCACTTACAACTCGAAAATGAATACTGATGATGCAGCTGTCATCATCAGAATCTATTTTCCAACGATCGAAGTGAGTTCAATACTATAAAACCATTTCTAAACATTTCCCCTTTGAAATTCATTTCAAAATATAATTCACACTGCTTGTAAAATAATTTTCTCCCAGGATCTTAAATTTTCATTATTCTTAATCCAAATCCATTTACAAACACTTATCCAATTTTCCAGAGCTTTAATTTCAATTTCTGGTTTAAATTTCAGATTTAACTCATCTGATTTCACGTATTTCACTTATATGAATTCTGATTGGTTATTTACATAACCATTTTATTTATAATCTTACTCGATTATAATAACAACCAATATATCCAATATATATCAAAATATACGTTGGGTAAACTATTTCGTTTACCCTCTTTCAAAACATACCATGACGCTTCATCGTATTCAAGTGTTTAGTAACTCCTACCGATACAGTGGATCAAACTGATCGACCAGAACTCATAAACGACTCAACCAATGAATCTCCACAATATAAAACAAATTTTTATATCAATAACAAATACGTTCACTCGTATATATACACTCAATCTCAGTCTAGGGTATTACTAACCCTATCTCTACCGAGTCACGCCACAGAGCCAAGTAATTCTTAACTTAAGCTCTGATACCAACTGTAACGACCCGGATTTTTGCGCGACTTTGGTTATCGACATAAGCACGATGTCGATAACCAAAACGTCGAAAAATCCTGGTAATTAGTGAAAGAAATTAGAGGGTGAGGAAAGATAAGATAGAAAATTAGAATAGAAGAAGAAGAAGAACACAACATCAGAGTAACACGAATCTCACAGCGGAACGAATAAATATATTTCATAACATAACTTTGAAATACAAATCAGTACTTGCATATACATATCATTATCAAAGTACAGCACTTACAACACAGCGGAATAATAATAGCTATATGATCCTGAAGCCTCCTGCTCCAAGCTCTTCAAGTGTATCTGTAAAATCCCGACTACTTGACTGCCCATACAAATTTAGGCACCCAAGAGTTTAGGGAAAACAATAAAGTAAACTTCGGGTCAGTCATGGGACTGGTATGAGTAAAACAGTTTAAAACAGTTATACAGGTATATGATATCTCATAAGACCACGCCGCATAACGGAACGGGTTTTTCCCTTATGAGAATCCAAATATCTTTATATCAAAAAAACATTTTGATATTATAATAATGTCTATCAACCACAGTATATATATATCATCTAGCAGAAACGCTTTCATCTCACGTTCTACATATATAATATACAATCAAAACCGCAAGCACGTATTGGGTAATGGATTTCCAACTATGACAAGGTATGGATCCACCATTTGCTAATGTACCTCTAGAGAGGAATACACCGGGTTCAACAAGAACATCTTGCAACCCGGCCACACATGACCGACCACTCATTTCGCTTGAGTGTATCGAATGTATATCACCAACAGTTGGGATCAGCAACCGTTTCCCGAATGGGACAGCATCAACAATAGATTTTTTAGAAATGGATGAAACTCTAGATCAGGTGATTATACACCCTACTTCGGTGCGACCGACTTAGCCATGCTGCCTGCCCGATTTCTGTCATTTACCGGCTGATGAGGCTAGAAACTACGCTTATCATCACACCAGATTCACTTTGAATGCCACATCGTCAAATCCATCAAATCTCCGATTGACGTCCTCAACAATACTTTATGTGTTAGCTAAAAGAAGTTTCCTTCTCCGCTTCCACTCTTGGTACGGTTGGAGAAATCAATATACGTGATCGTCTGGACATACTCTGTCAGACATCCGTCCATACAAGTCATCCAGGAACAGGAGGAACCGAAGGCACTATTCTGTAAATAGGATAGCCCTTGCATAACTCCGTCTTCAACTATCTTTGGCATATATGATTCGCAACGCTTATGCCAATACAGAGTGGTTCTTTGGATAATAATCCAACCGGTCTCTCCATATTAACAACGTTAAAATGGTCAAAACTTCGATAGTCTGTGATTTAACTATCGAATAAAAATAGGTGTGCAAACAATGATATTATTTCCAAATGGAAATTATATCGATCAAACATCATTCAACATTCATCTCTTTAGTTCATTAATTTACTTATCTCATGTTTCCCTACGTTCAATATTCCTTATTTTCTAAATTGGGAAAATATACGTTATTAACAAATGGAAAACATTTCCATTTCCTGTTTTCTTTATTAGAAAACATTTCTGGTTTCTTATTTGGAAAACATTTCCAAGCTTCTTCATTGGACTTAGACAGATGTTTAAACAAACCATCGCGATGCCAACTCAAACCATATCCTTTACTGTCGAACCTTAACTATTCCTTAGTTAAAAACGAAGCCAATCAAGTTGGGGTAGAACTACCTCTCAGACCTTAACTGAACAACATTTCTAACTTTGAAATTAGCAAAGTTCACTTTATTCCTTTTTCTAACTTCCTTACTTAACCCTCCTTCGAATAACTATATTCGATTGACTCTTATCAATTAACTCTATTGGACTAACCCCTATCAATTTACTCTATTGGACTAACACTATTGGATTAACTCTATTTGAATAATGCTATTGATTTACCCATTTCACTTAACTCCTTTCGAATAACTATATTCGATTAACTCATTCGCTTCTATTCGAATAACTATATTTGATTAACTCTTTTGCTTCTATTCGAATAACTATATTCGATTAACTCATTCGCTTCTATTCGAATAACTATATTCGATTAACTCTTTTGCTTCTATTCGAATAACTATATTCGATTAACTCATTCGCTTCTATTCGAATAACTATATTCGATTAACTCTTTTGCTTCTATTCGAATAACTATATTCGATTAACTCTTTCGCTTTAAACTCTAATCGATTAAACTAACATCGATTAACTTCTTTTACTTTAACACTAATCGATTAACTAACATCGATTAACTTCTTTTACTTTAAAACAAATCGATTAACTAACATCGATTAACTTCTTTTACTTTAACACTAATCGATTAACTAACATCGATTAACTTCTTTTACTTTAACACTAATCGATTAACTAACATCGATTAACTTCTTTTACTTTAACACTAATCGATTAACTAACATCGATTAACTTCTTTTACTTTAACATTAATCGATTAACTAACATCGATTAACTTCTTTTGTTTTATCTCTAATCGATTTACTAACATCGATTAGCTCCTTTTGATAAACTACGTTTTCCGTTACAACTATTTCCTTTTTATAACGTTTACTTACCGTTACAAATATATCCTATTTATAACTTCTATTTACCGTTACAAATATTTCCTATTTATAAAATTTACTTACCGTTACAAATATATCTTATTTATAACGTTTACTTGTCGTTACAAATATATCTTATTTATAACGTTTACTTACCGTTATAAATATATCCTATTTATAACTTCTATTTATTTTCTAAATAAACATTCCTTTTCTATTTCTATTTATTTTCTAAATAAATATCCCTTTTATAAAACCGTGTTCGTTTTATAAATAATTCCTTTTATAAAATCCTGTGATTTTATAAAATTCCTTTATTTCAATATATATTGAAATACTTCTTCTTTTTTTTCATCCCAGGGTTTTCTTATGATATTTAAAATATCGAATAACAATGATCAATATCATTCTAACACCCATAATCAATAACAGATTATAAATCACAACATATATCACAATATATGAAAACAGTAAAATAATTGTTGAGGAACCCAGTCGGATTCCTCCAACCTGTCTCCCTGCATCACAGATGTTAAACAATATAGATAACATCACTTTTCAGTTCTATATGATATATTCTGTTAAACAGAATCAATATAGAAAATTTAACTAACTGACTAACAGTTCAATTAAACAGTCAACATACAGTCAAACAACCAATATCTAACAGTTCTATAAATATAACATGAAATTATAAACTGTTCAAAGTTGGTGAGATTTACTCACCATGGCGCGTTAATCGTTAAATAACGGTTCGTGTTATTTGACTCAGTTGGACAATTTATTCCGCCATAAATTGTAACGTGCTCGGATGGACTTCCAGTCTGTTCCATCATGTAGTGTTAGTCCATACGGTCCCAACGGAACTTACGGTTCGATAATCATTTATTGTAACCGGCTCCTCTCAAAGTTCAACTCGCACCTGGACGGTGCTTGCTTCCCCTAATATAAAACGTGCTCCCAGCATTTGTAAAGATCCTTCCATGTTTTAATAGCCCATTTCCCTTTTTGATGTGTCCATTATTTTATATAAAACATGGCCCAAAATCATTTAAATATGCCGGCCCACAAATCATATACCACTGCATACAGTGTTCACCTTCCCCGATGTTCCTCTCCTGATCTCCGCACTTTACAATACAACTACATAGACTATCTCAAGTTCCCACCCACCATGCATTAATTTACCTCATCACGTCCTTTTGGTTGAACAGTACTTCACCACTTCCACTTTGTTGAACTGCTCTCTCCCCCATGACATACAACAACGTGTCCGCTCCTCCTTTATTTACACAGTAGTGTCCATCTCCTCAAGCTCATGTTTGCACTGAAACGCACACTAGATCCCACCGTTCAGCTCCCATACCTCACCAGCTCGAACACCCCTCAGTAACAACAGCAAACGGTCCCTCACGCCATCAACATGCAAAGACACGTATGCAACTTCCTATACTCCAAAGTGTCCCCACGTTCACCACCATCTTTACCCCTTTTCAAAACTTTCTAGCCTGCAAACACCCGCCACTCATCACCATTTAAAACTTCCGTCCCTTCCTCCCTTGCGTGTTCGAACAGCAGGTAGTCCCTCTCTGAACTTCACGTATAACACAATTACTTTCCCTGAAAGTTTGCTGCGCCTCTCCCTTTTTATTTGTTTTGAAGTAAATTCTTTTGAAGTATTTACTTCTCATGATTTTTTGGGTTCCTGAAAGTAAAAGAAAGGGACGGGTACGGGATGGGTATTTATAGAGTTTAAGTTGAAGACGTGGCTCGGTTTGATCCAGCGAAAATAGATTTCTTATTTGCTTTTCCTTTGATCCGATTTTTGTGGCTAAGCATCATGTTTTGTGGCTCCCTTTTGATTTTTAAGGCATTGCTTTTCCCACGTTTCGGTTTTCTTTTGAGGAGACAGGAGGTAACAGTGGCACAATATTGTCCAGAGGGAAACGAAGATAACTTAGTTTTAAGATATAAAACTTAGTGTATCCCATTAGGTAATATTTCGTTCCCGTACGAGTTCTTATGGACAGATATAAAAATAGCGTTGTGATAAACAACGCCCCACGATTACATAAATATAAAAATATAGGTAGGTTAACTCATTCTGTGAAACCCAGAAATGTTGACTACAGGGTGCAAATTACTCCAAACAAAAAGTTGCTTATTTAATTTATTAAAAATTTCCATAAAATTCTAAAAATTAAATTATCACTACTCCCCAAAAGAACCTTGTCTAAATTCAAACCCGATCTCTAGTTATATCGAATAAACTGTTATGGTCGATAAACGGTTCTATAGCGACTATTTTAAAATTTGATTTGGACGTAAATCAAAATCTGCATGACCAAATCCTGATTTTTCTCTTCCACTAGAAAGATATACTCCACCAGCTCCACACGTTTCTTGTTTCATAGAAATCCGGCTTAAAACGAATCCTGTACATTCAGTTGAAGTTCAAATCGCCAATTTACGAACTGCAGCATCATTTCGAGCTCGTTTATAATTATATTATAAACTATACGTTCAACTGTCGACGATTGAATATATTCGTTATTCAAATTCAATTCCAAGATGAATTAAATATCACAGATGATCCAGTTCACACCATATCGCTATTTCAGTCAATTCTGATTATTTCATAATTTAATTTATTATTTTAATTAAATATTCATCATTATTTAATTGCACGACCATTAAATTCACTAAACCACCATTTATATAATAAAATAAATTAATCATAATACCTCCGCCAATGCGGGTCATTACAGCAATAGGCCCACAACCAATGGAGCATGACCAAGGGGAAGGAGTAGGTAGGGGAGATGGAGAGGAAGAGCCCCTAGAGGATGTTGGGGCAGATGATGATCAGCTGAATGAGGGGGATCAACAGAACCTAGGAGTACAGCCCTATTGGTATCAGCCCATGCCATAGATAGATCCTCAACATTCACCAGCATTGGAGCCGCAGTAGTATCAGTACTTTTATCCCTCAGAGGACTACTAGTATGCGGACATGGAGCAGCAGTGGGGAGGTGTCGGATCCTCCCAGACCTTTGGATGGGACACATGGTCATCCAGAGAGCACGGGGACCTGAGGGATGAGGTTAGAACCATCTCAGATAGATAGGCTCAGCTAGCTAGGGAGAATTAGGGTATCTTGCGGGGGCAGCAAGAGATGATTCGAGCACAGATATAGGCTTCCCAAACACAACAGCAGAGTTTAAAGGAGATCTACGCCGCACAACAGCGATTTGATCAGATGTAGGCCAATATGCGGGACATGCAGTTAGAGGTTAGAGACGGGACTAGATGGCAGGAGGAGCATCTCGGTAGAGTGGAGGATACTTTAGGCGGATAGGATTCTTTCATTCGTGGTCTCTTTGTTGAGGGACCCAGGCCTCCATTCTAGTGGTGATCTTCTAGACCGCATGTGTCAGATCTTGACTATCTTAGCTTTACCTTATTGTAGTAGAATCTGTGTTTGAGATCTACTTTATGTTAGTAGGGCTTGTGTTTTACTTTGATGTAGAAAACATATGCTTTAGATTTTCTTTGGTTTAGCAACGTGTTATTTATTATGTGTAGAACTCTATTATCTAGTAAGAAAATTTTTACTGTATCAAATTGTCTCATAATAATAAAAAGAAAATTAGTAACAAAGAAAATTTTCTTATGTTAGCTGTGCTTGGATAGGAAAATAGGGAATCTTTAAAATCCAAGTACGGTTGAAAGAAGTATATAAAAGAAAAACGGAAGATGTGAAAATTTGCGTTTTCCACATTTTTATAACATAAGAAATCGAATTTAGAAAACTAGATTTTTTTTGAAATTTGAAAAAAAAAGTTGGTTGGTAGGATTTTGGATGCAACAATTAGATGAACTACGCTCTTACTTAGTAAGAGTATAGGGAAAAAATTGGACGAAAAAGCACTTTTGACATTCAAATTATTGCGTTCATGTAAAACTGCCAGTATTTTTAGGATGTGAGAATCATATTTTAAGGATTTTTGAAAAAATTTCATAAACGTAGGAGGTACTGCTTAGGCATACATGCATTATTATGTCGTATTTCACTTTGCACAAGTACACAATGTTTGCAAAAATTGGATACACACATGATGGATGTATATTATGCGAGAGGTTAATTGATCTTTACCCTTATCAAATTTCCAGGAATTTTTTTTTACTAAAGGTGGGAGAATGTAACACCCCACATTTTTAACTCAAGATAATAAAATGAGAGTAGCTTAATTTAATATTCAGAATTAAGTAAAACGGATGGTACCATTGCATTTGTCTCAGAATTTTGGTTCAAATGGACCCCAAGTTTGCGTAAAACGTAAAATGTATGAAGTAGTTATGAGCATTAGAATTATATATATAAGACTCATATAAATATATTAAATAAATTTACCTAAAAACTCAAATTACAAAGCGGGAAAGTGAGAAGGTAAGGGTACCATTGGGGGTCTGCCGACCCAAAGGGGGGTCGACCCCAATGCAGATCTGAGCAGATTCTTCAACCTGAACATGGACTGTTTTCTGGTCTAAATTCGTTGTTGAACACCTATAAATAAGCCTGTAGAGCCTACCATAAATCTCATATTTCTGAGACAACGCAAAAGCCCTGCCATTCTTCTTCCTACTCAAATCTTTTCAGAAAATTAAGATTATTGGTTTTGGAAAAATTCTGAATCCATATCTGAAGGAAAGGAACATATGTTTGTAAATGGGTGTTCAGATCTTTATTGAAGTGAGGTAATTTCCTAGATTTGGTATATTTCAATTCTCCTCTCTTTCTTCCCTCTTTCTTTTAGTAAAAATTATGAATCCATGGTTGTTAGGTTGTGAATCCAGATAGGGGAAGACCATGGAATGCTAGATCTGGGCCAGATCCAGGATTTGTAAAGCAAATAATGTGAGTGGATTTAAGTTATATCATTTCTGATAATGATATATTATCGTTTAGCATTCCCTGTTATTATACGATGTGAATTTGCTAGAATAATTAAAAAGCATTGAAATGTTATATATGACATGTTGAAATATGATATGTTGAAATGTTTAAACGTATTAAAAAGATTAAAGTGACGAATATGACATGCTGGAATATTAATATATTGGGAAATTTCATATGTTGAAATATAAGCTTGTCAAAATATGTGTAGCGATTACTGTTGTTTCAATTCCATGTTAACTTGTGGCAATTATGTACCTGGACCATTAATGGTAGAAAATTGAGAAAATCACATGTTAGTTTATTTGATTTGAACTATTACATGATAAACGATTACATGTTAGAATAGAATTTATTGTATATTAGAAAGAACATGTGACATAAATTGGCCTTAATATGATGACATGTATAATATAGGAAATTTACAGTAAATAGGAAACTGTAACCACACTTAAACATGAGGTTAGATTACATTTGTGGTAGAAGTATGCCTGGAACTTTCCGGCATATCCAGCATCCACAAGTGGTAAATCTAATGTGAGGGGTTTGAGTACATGAATAAAACATGTAGTGTTGCTAAGACACGAGGTTAAGTCAACTTATGGTAGAAGTCTACCCGAAGCCACCCAAAAAAATCCGGCATCCACAAGTGTAGGCTTAATGTGAGAGGTCTAGTGCATAAATACATACATATATATATTTGAATATACGTAAATAGCAGGACTGATATACAACATTAATTGTAATTAATGAAATTAAATGAAATTGAATGAAAGATACAACAATAAAAGGATTGGAATAAACAAGGAATGATAATATCCTATTATAAATAAATTACATTATTGAGAGTGTTATATAGTAGGTAGGCTTATTCTAGGGGCAAGTGGAAATTATAACTTAGGTTATAATAAATGAAAAAGGAATGGAATAACTTATGTAAGGAAATAAGTTGTACTTAATTGTAAATTAAGAACAAGAATCTGAGATCTACGGATGAGGACAACATAAGTTATATTTATGGGAAGAGAAACTTATTAGTGAACTTAGTTAAGAGAACTAAGTTAATAAGTAAACAACGATAATTTATGGTGGCAGTATGAGATGGAATTATGATTAAATAAGAGAGAATGAGGAAAACTTATGAAATAAATTATATTTAATCATAAGTAATGACTGATATGTTAAGCAGAAAACATGTGAATTGGGAAATACTTAATTACACATTAAGTAGAACATGTTATGGTAACTTTGGAATTAAAAAAGAATACAAAGGGATTGTGGATTACAAACCTTGGGCCACAATCTAGGAAATAACATGTTATGGGCTTATTAATAAACGTGAATGGGTTAAGTTATATGACCGAAATTAATAAGCAAGAGAAACCTAGTCACTTGAATAGGAAGACAATGTGAATGGGAATAACCAAGTTAAATGTAAACATGGTGAGGTAAAGAAAGCACATAAAAGAATGTTTAGACATAGGGTCTAATAACACATTAAAATCGAGGCGCTTGGACCAGTCCGTACTTTAAGGTGATTAACTCAACGAGATAGATCATCGTGGCGTCATAAGGCAAGAGGGGAGAGCACATTCATCTGATTATTTTGTCGGCTCCGAAGGAATGGAAGGGTAAGCACGGGGCTTCCTGAGATACGTAAGGTGCTCCTGGTAGTCCTGTATGCGGTGGAAAATGTTTAGGCTGTGCTTGCAGAGGTTGGGTCTGCGTGTTACTGTCAGGTGGGTTGACCTTGACTGCTAAAGTAGCTTTGCAGCCAGAATGCTGTGACGTGGTGACACTTGGGTGATTTGGCGATCACCTCAATGGGAGGTGAGGTTAGGACCAACAAAGATTGTAGATCATCGGTTACCCGTCGTCGGTAGCCAGTGGGATGCGAAAAGACTAGAGCTATACCCGATAGACCATTAACCTTTCACTATCGAGGTACAGTGGTTGAGGAGAGATGCCAACAGGATGTTTAGATTGTTTGTTAGGGGCAAGTCGCTTAGCTCTTGTAGTCTTTACTAGTTGAGGGAGGGGCCGAAGTGGGGCCATAGCCACCATGAAAAACAGACCTAAGGGATATCTGTATATTCGAGGCTCTTAAAGGTGGGCCTGTACATGTATGGAACTCGGTGCACATTATGTGCGGTTAAGGCATCAAATACGATTGACGGTATGTACGTGGGAAAGTCTAGATACATGCATGTCTGCTCTGGTTGGTGTATCGTAGACTTGAGGGCATTACTCTGGTATAAAATCTGATTCGATCGAAGGTGGCAGTATGTACGCTTACGTAGCATAGTAATGACATATATATGTGGAACATAACATTGTAACGCAGGGATCTGTATGTCACTCCGGTGCAGGATAAGATATTGCGTTCATTTCTATGGCATTACGGTGGAGATCGTACGAGTGGGGTACCATGGGTGTACCTCAATATTGGGGGTAGCTACATATATACTATATTAGGTTAAACTACTGGGAAGTAAATGGGTACGACGCGTGTGTAAGCCTTGAGTGCTGTTAACCTAAGTAACCCAATAAATAAGAAAATGTGATTGAACGGTATATGTAGGATTATCCAAAGTGTATAGTTTAAATCCAGTCATTAGAACTTGTGTTCTGACCCGCTCCTCATAATATACTCGCATGTTAGAATTGTGGCAGAGACATAATAGCTTTGGATACTGGTTAGGCAGTATGATTAATACAGTAAGGCTATATTTTGATTATATTATAATTTATCCATTTCGCTATGAGATATTTTCTGAGTTCTAACATATTTTATGTCTCTATCTTTTCTGCAGGATACCAGAGAAAACCAACACGAGTTTCGATAGATTATAGTTTTGAAAAAAAATCGATCTGTTGAAATTCAGGTTGTTACAAGAACATCCTTATAAAACGAAATATTTCTGATCTCAAAGGTTCATTTGCTAAACTTACACATTTTGTAAATTCCATTTTCATGTAACCGTCCCCTATGGATTTTCTCATGCCTTGTTAGTTCTTCGAACCAAAAACCTCATTATGATTTTGCTAGAATGCGTTTTATGTCCTCCAAACACTTTCTAAATATTCAAATAAAAGGCAGAGTTTCATGCCTCTTGTAAATGTAATATATAGTCATGTAATCATCTCCATGAAAGTTTTAATTTTATATTACCCTCGATTTAGATATAAATTTTGGACAACTTTCAAGATAATATATTAGTAAGCATATTGCACGTGCAGTGGTAGCCAAACACTTCATCCTGGGCCTAAAGGATTTTTTTGTAAAATCAAATAGCAGAAATGTCTTAATATTGACAAAAGACTTAAATTCTCTCACCACAGACCAAGTAGGATACCAACACCTGTATGGACCAAGACTTGCAATACAAGAATTGCTTGTTTAAAAAAAAATTCAATGCTTAACCTTAAAGCTATCACATAATATTTTCAATACATACATACATACGTGCTATGTCGATTGTCGTACATGGTTTGTTTGGAACCATTTTTATGGTTGTTCGAAAACTTTGAAGAATAACACTTAAAGAATGATGGATCAGAAGAGCTTCGAAACAGGTTTGTTGGACGCTTCTTTAATTCATCATTCAAGTACTCTTCTTCAAACTTCCAGTGCAACCATTAATGGTTTCAACCCAAAACTGTACAATGGTATGCATATCATAGAAACCTGAAATGAATTTAAAAGGATTACATGACAGTCTTAGATAAGCATTCAATACTGACACTTTCGTTAAAGTTTCGTGGATCCCTTCATCCACGATTATATTGTGCTTTGCAGACTCATTTGTTATTACATTAATGATCATTTCATTATTACTTCCGATCACACTCTTGCTTTGTTGAGATATGAATCCCTAATTCAAAATTGTTTAAGGTGCTCGATGTAGAAAAATATCAGCATCTCATGGGTCGGTGCTTTCGCAGTACCCTATAAAAATTGAAACTATTTTTTAATTTGTAGGTTGAGCACATTTTTACATAAGTTTGCAATTAATAAATTTTGTTAGAATGAATGCAAATAAATGTATATCGAATATATATGAAATGAGAAACCATTTAATGCTCCATTTAACTATTTTTAAGATTCATTTAACTATTTTTATTTGAAGCTACATTTGAGCGTTATTTTGACTATTTTTATTTGGAAAAAATCATTCAATGCAATGGTTGCAAAATGGTAAGCAATGAACTTAAAATAGTTTAATGTCACATCTCAATCTTTGGTAATCATTTTACTTTGAAATAATAATTTTAATTTAAAGAATACTTTTCAAACTCTTATCATATCAGAATGTATTTATCCTTTAAGTGCATAATAACAAAAGTAACATGCTTAAGTTTGAACCATGCATATACACTTTTAACTTATTCCTAAACATTGTATCGTTTTTTCAAACACAATTAAAAATAATGCTTACTTTTATTTTATTTATATCCAAATTAATATCTTTAATTTAAGATATAATAGAAGCTTCTGTGTATAAGCGAACAAAGGAAAAAATAGGTAATTTTTTTAAATGATGTTAATTCAGTACTATAATTGGTAAATTAATTTTAAAAAATTATAAAATGTATTTTTGTTTTCTTTTTAATGCTCAGCATGGGGTACATATTACATTAACCACAATTTAAGCAATCGCCAGCGTAAATTGTGTTAACATTATGTGACTTAATAAGAAGCAGTAATATCAATGAAGAAAATTCGTAATAGTCATTTGAAAATAAATAGATGCTTGAAGGACAAGTAAACGAATAACCTATCAGAAATTGGTCCATGCACTAGTAACATTTCCATGTTATCGTTGTATCATCACTTTTATGTGAAAGCGTGAACCCTAAATAAAAAGTATTAAGATTAGCAACCTGACTATAACGTGTTCAACCTCTATAATATGGATGCGAGAGGAAAAACATCTTTAAAACGTCATAGTTAATTCCATATAATAATATCATCTTAAGGTTAAGTCCCTTAATTGAAGGTCAAATTCAATTACTTACTTTAGTTTCACTTTAATAGAATATTGATAAAAGGTTGCTTCAGAGCTTCAAATTAGAAATGCAAATGCAAACTCAAATATTTAAAATTATAATTATCTAGGAATTAAGTACGCAAGTGACCAATAACAAAAAATTATGCATCCTAAACTGTGCATACTAACAATAAACATTTGTATGAGTTAGAAGTAAGCATTTTGTAATGTGTTATCATGTTAATGTGTATACACGTCCTTGTTTTGTCTACTTTCTTTAAGCAACGTAAACTCCAACATTTTTATGCTTGATTTTTGTGTAAAATGATGGTAAATTAGTGCAGGAATTGGAAGGATTATAGTTTGGTTATGTTAATACTACAAAAAATAGCCATAACAACATGCCATTTTTTACCGCTCCAAGTCGGTAATTAAACCAAATCAGAACATTCAAAATGACAGATAGTTATTTAGCTTATAGGGTTTAAAATAGAATATACACATAGAATCACATATACATAAATAAATCTGAATATCTCACAACGGAATTTATTTATACAAAATATCAGAGGCAAACAATATTTTACGCAATGGGAAAATAATATAATATATACACGAATTTAAAAATAAAGTTTACATTTCAGTCGAGCCTTGCTCGCGCATATGCATCTTTATGTTCCTCTCCAGTTTTGAGAGATGAAAATTATTAAATTTGGAACACTTAGGGCCTGACCCGAGCGTTCCATGCAAAAACATAAAACACCCGAGTCAGGATTAAACTTATTTCATGTCAGTAAACTTCAATAAACACATAAATATAATTAGTTTAGCCCGAAAAAATTTATTTAAATAATTCGATATAACATATGTGAGCTGCCGAATGCATGCTAACAAAGTCAAAATCGTGGGCCAAAGCAAGAAATCAAAATGTGTATGCACATACCCATCTTAAATGATAAAAAGCACATGTAAGGGATACTACAGTAATCACATTATGACATAACATGGAAATTTGAAATGAAACCATGCACGGCCCAAACATCACGTCCATAACAAAAATGAAGAGAGATTAAAGGAAATACTACTCATGGCAGTAAAAAAGTCATAATAGAGTTATCAGACCATACTAACTAAAATCTTGATATAAATCTTTATTTAACAATGATTATAATGATACGAACTAATTTAGACAATAAGAATGCAATGGTTTATTAGGAAAATGTATATATGATTTGTGTTACAGGCATTTTGATGGTTTCCAACTAATTAAAATCTCAAACCCAGGAATAAATTCATGGTAAGGAAGGCATAGTAAACAAATGAAATAGATGAGTTCATGACAAGGAAGTATAGGCATGTGGACATGCCATAGGAATAAATTTTCTTCTTTTGTTCGTACATTCGTCCTGTCAAAGTTTGGGGTTCAAATCTATAAAAGCATCTTCAGTATACTCAACAATAATACAAAAAATTCTGATAGGGTCATTTGCCCTTCCCAACGCAAGTATGGCTCCACCTCAGGACATATAGTCATGTACATAGTAAAAATAATAAAAACCGAAGGTCAATACACGAACATGTGAAGAAAACAACACACAGTAGCAAACAACCCATACTAATTTCATTTAGTGAAGCGCAAAGTTAGATAACTTGAAATAAGTCGAATCGTAAGTTAAACTTACTTTATTGGAGAACTGGCGAAAACTATGCGAGAGGAAGAGGAGTGGCCGAAAACAACTCGAAGTTGATGAAGTCGCGGTTGATCGGTTGTGAAATGGTGACTTCGGTTCTGCTTTGAGGCGCGTTTATACATTTAGGGTATTTCCAGTGGCTCGAGGACGAGCTGTTTTTGGGTTTCAATGAATTGATTTTTGATTTGGGGAAAACGATTTTTTTGGTGGAGATGGAGAATATCGACAGGGAACAAAATGGAGAAGAGAAAAGGAATGGGTAAATAAAGAAACAAGGGATAGTGAAAAATAAACAACAAGGGACAGTGAAACGTGAAAGAGGACACGCGTTATACAGTATCACAACCAGTTGAACAAATGGCATTAAATTCTAGCTCAAAAGGACAAGTGTAAAAACAAACAAATTTCTCAATTGTATACATACCAAATACTAGTATGTACAATACACTCCATATTCAACTTAAATTAAATAAAAATCAAACTCATGCTTAAAATAAGATTTTCCAATACATATCCAAAATTTAATTTTAAGCCAAGTTCAACTTAAACAAGTTTTATTTAAATTAAATACCCAAGTTAAATAAATAAATGAATAAATCAAATTCATGATCTCTCAACAATATATATATATATATATATATATATATATAAATTTTAAAATGTAGTTAATGTCTAATATAATAAAGCTATTCAGATTCAAATAATAAAATTTTAAATATACAAAATAAAATTCAAAACGAAAATTTAGATGACTAGATTCAAAACCCACGTCATACCTTTGTTTAGTCACGGGTTACTCGAATCTTAGTAAATAATTATTTCATTTTGTATCCTGAAGTTTGTAAATCATTTTGCAATCATAATTTAAAAATACTTTCAAATCATATTATTGTTGTTTTCAAACAGTTCAAAATATCTAGATTTCAAGTCGTCGAACATTCTACATTTATAACCACTTTATAAACCATTTCGATTTATAAATCGTATCAAGTTTTCATACAAATAAATTTCATTTCATTTTCGAAATATCCTTGAAATAAGATTTCCAACAACTCCATGTAAGATAAATTTTTCCAAGAGATTCACAGAATCATATAATTTTCCATTCAAATCTCATTTCCAGAATCATTTCAAAAAACATAGGATTTTATTCATTTCAGTTTCAAATATTTAAGTCTCATTTGAAAAGGTTACACTATTCGAATAATCGGAAAATCCCTTGAAACAATTTTATTCGAAAATATCTTCACACTTTCACTACGCTACTTTGATCTTGCATATACATATTTCAAACCAGTTTTGTTTCAAAATATTACTTCTATAACATTACAAACCGATTTCAATAATATTGGGAACCAAATTCTCAAACATGATTTTCTTTTCAAAATCCAACATGTCCATAGATTTGTCAACGCAATGCTAAGGATTGGGATAAGATTTGGACAGTTTCATAAATTCAAGCACGAACGGTTCGACTTGATAAGCAAAAGATGATGGCAAGTCAAGGCAAACAAACACAATAACAAGCGGAACGACGAACATTATATTTTAAAAAATTCATTTCTATTCAAATTTTATTCAAATTCTTCCCAATTTAATTTATACATTACAAACAATGAAAGTGTCATTTATTTTAACTTCGCTTATCTATTCTCGCTTATATCTATCAAAATATTTTAATTAAAATTTATCCAAACATGCTTATCTAATCGGTTTCGAGTATTTCTTGATGTTTAAATTGGAATCATATAGTCCTTCCATTTTCAAAACTCAAAAATAAATTTCTGATGATGATCGATTAATTAACAGAATTATCTTCCAGCGACTAGAATGTGATTATATATCTACCTAGTATATATTGGACTTCGTATATATGTTGATCAGGCGGATATGCAAAATCTTCGCATACTAAATAGTCCAATCTCGACGTCCGTTAAAATACTTAAAACTCTTATCATATATTTTATTTTAAAATAATTTCACTTTTCAAAATGATAATTTAATCTCGAAATAATTTATACTTTCAAAATATGCTCTCTCTACGGTGATTCTTGTGTCAATTCCACCTATTCTAGGATGTCGCTATCCTATCTCTAATGGGTTTTTAAACCCGATAAGCTAAGCTTTCAAACCAATGCTCCTATGCCACATGTAACGACCTACCATTTTTGACTGCTCAAAGTTGGCAATTAAACTGAATCGGAACGTTCAAAATGACAGATAGTTATTTAGCTTATACGGTCTAACATAGAAAATGCACAAAGAATCACATATACAGAAATAAAGCTCAATATCACACAGTAGATTTTATTTATACAAAATGTCAGAATCAAAACAATATTTTACACAACGGGAAAATAATATAATATATACATGAATTTAAAAATAAAGTTTACATTTCAGTCGAGCCTTGCACGCGCATATGCGTCTTCACGTTACTCTCTAGTTTCGAGAGCTGAAAATCTATAAATTTGGAACACTTAGTGCCTGACCCGAGCGTTCCATGCAAAAGCATAAAACACCCAAGTTAGGATTAAACTTATTTAAATTCAGTAAACTTAGATAAACACATAAATATAATTAGTTTAACCCCAACAAATTTATTTAAATAATTCGAGTATAATATTTGTGAGCCGCTGAATGCATGTTAACAAAGTCAAAATCATGGGCCAAAGCAAGACAGCAAAACGTGCATGCACATACCCATCTTACATGATAAAAAGCACATGCAAGGGATACTACAGTAATCACATTATGACATAAGACGGAAATCTGAAGTGAAACCATGCATGGTCCAAACATCACGTCCATAACAAAAAAAGAAGTGAAATTAAAGGAAATACTACTTATGGCAGTGAACAATTCATAACAAAGTTATCAGACAATCCTAACTAAAATATTGATATAAATCTTTATTTAACAATGATTTTAATATTACAAACTAATTTTAACAATAAGAATGCAACGGTTTGTTAGGAAAATGAATATATGATTTGTGTTACAAAAATTTTGATGGTCTCCAACTAATTAAACTTCAAACCCAGGAATAAGTTCGTGGTAAGGAAGGCACAATAAACAAATGAAATAGATGAGTTCATGACACAGAAGTGTAGGCATATGGACATGACATAGGAACATATTTTCTTCTTTTGTTCGCACATTCATTGTGTCAAAGTTTGGGGTTCAAATCTAAGAAAGCATACACAGTATAATCAACAATAATACAAAAAATTCTGACAGGGTCATTTGCCATTCTCAACGCAAGTATGGCTCCATCTCAGGACATATAGTCATGTACACAGTAAACATAATACAAACCGAAGGTTAATACACAAACATGTGAAGAAAACAGCATGTAGTAGCAAACAACCCATACTAATTTCATTTATTGAAGCATGAAGTTAGATAACTTGAAATAAGTCAAACCGTAAGTTAAACTTACTTTATTGGAGCATTGACGGAAATCGCGCGAGAGGCAGAGAAGTGGCCAAAAACAACTCGAAGTTGATGAAGTTAAGGTCGATCGATTGCGAGATGGTGATTGCATTTCAACTTTGAGGAGGGTTCGGACATTTAGGGTACTTCGAGTGGCTCGAGGAGGAAGTTGAACGACGACTGGGGTTATGGCTCAGTGAGAGAAGGACGGTGACAAATTGGGGTTGGCTGAAGACAGTGAGGAGGAGCTATTTTTGGGTTTCAACAAATTGATTTTTGATTTGGGGAAAACCGAATTTTTGGTGGAGATGGAGAATATCGACAGGGAATAAAATGGAGAAGAGAAAAAGAATGGGCAAATAAAGAAACAAGGGACGGTGAAAAATAAACAATATGGGATGGTGAAGCTTGAAAGAGGACACGCATTATACAATATCACAGCCAATTGAACAAATGGCATTAAATTCAATCACACAAGGACAAGTGTAAAAAAAACCAATTTCTCAATTGTATACGTACCAAATACTACTATATACAATACACTACATATTCAACTTAAATTGAATAAAAATCAAATTCATGCTTAAAATAAGATTTTCCAATACATATGAAAAATTTAATTTTAAACCAAGTTCAACTTAAACAATTTTTATTTAAATCAAATACCCAAGTTAAGTAAATAAATGAATAAATCAAATTCATGATCTCCAACAATATATATAAACAAATTTTAAAATATAGCTAACGTCTAATACAATAAAGCTATTCAAATTCAAATAATATAATTTTTAATATACAAATGAAATTCAAAACCAAAATTTAGATAGACTAGATTTCAAATTTTAAACAAATATCAAATTTCAAATACCACATGTTCTCAACACTAAATAAAATTAACTTAAAGTTTTAAATGCCAAAATTTCTTGCTTGTTACAAATGCAATGCAAGAACAACTGTAGTATAGAAGTGGTTAGGGAATTTGAAAGCTTATAAAAAAGTTAATATTTATTTCTATGGTTACTTTCAGTAAACATGATACATATTTGTATTCCTTTTAAATTTTATTGCTATTACTAAACTATGTCAGTAAAAAGTTTCAATAGGAATTCAAGTAGTTGTTTCACACTCCTGGTTTGAACACTACTTTTATCCAGTCTTTAGTAGACAGAGTCATTTTAATTTCATCAATGTAAAAGAAATAAATAAATAAAATCTAAATGTATAATATGTTTATGTAATGGATGGCGGACCTACGTGAAAAACAGAACTAAATAACTAACAGTTTGTGAATCTTCTAAATTATGCATCACACAGTTATTTTTTCACTAAGCCTTGTTGGAAGGTGTTTATGTTGGAATCGCCATATTTATTTTTAAGCCATCTTGAAAAATTTTATGTGCTGTAATTTTTTATATTGGTTCACCATTAAATTACACTGAAATGAACATTAACCTATATGTATTTTTGTTAAACTCAGGCTATATAAATCTCAACTTCACAAATTAGTTAACTTATGGAGTAATTAAATCATTGACATGATATAACAATAGCAAAGTTTAAAAATCAGACATGTAACAAACGAGCATCTAAAGTTAACATGAATATTTTATCTATCCATGTTTTTCACCTCATCCTATAATGTAAACATAACAGTCGACTAAAGAGCTACCCACTAGATAGCGGAAAAAATTCTAACTCATATAAATAACATGTTTCTCAATTGTGTTCATTAGAACTTATTTATGTCATTCACCAACCTAGGGAAAAATCAACCCTTCTGCTAGTCCCTTGCTGACTACTTGTATACCTCATCGCTTAGCTATGACAAGTTTCCTTTTCCCTATAGCAACCAATCAGGTGGTGTACATCGTCTACTCTTCAGACAGTTAATCATACTTATAATAAGAAAAAGGGAGTTGAATAGGAATATTAAGAAAGTGTAAATTGGCAGTGCCAATTGAAATATCTAAATCACTGGTGAACAGCGATTATAAACATAACAGACATTTGCTTTATCTATCCAGTATATTACAAAAAAGAGTATGTCAAAGCGCAAACCTCTACACTGTGCACACATCTTGTAAGAAAACACAAGAACATTATGTTGGACTAAAATTTCGTAGCTGATTCTTCTTGGATACAAAACTCCGAGGCACGATGTGTTGATCGCAATCCTAAAACTGTATTTGTCCTCTTATATTATGTGCACGAGTAATAGCAAATTTTTTCGAAGATACAACAGAGCAGATAAATTGAATATCTTTAATCGGCGTGTTTGCACAATCATGACGATTCACTATTGTAGATTAGATCGCTGCAGTCACAAGATAATAGAATTATAGCCTGGAGAACTATAATTCAATTGCTTTATATTTTTAGAAAATGGCAAAGAATTATAGAAAGAAGAAGATGTAGCAAAGAAAAATGGAGTGATTCAAAAATGGAGTGTTGTCCAGTTTTTATAGCGATGAGGAGATATAGCTGCATATGTTCGAAGAAATGGTTGCAACTATTTGAATAGTAGCATCCATTTCTTTTCAGAAAAGTCGCACATGTTCGGATCAGTTTACACCTGACCAGTCGACTGGTAATGTTAAAACCCTGCATCAGTTGAATGGTGCAAACAACATCAGTCGACTGGTAACGACTTCAATTCCTATGAGCAAAACAAAATGGTCAGTTGCAAAGTAAGCTCATTCTCATTCCAAGTCCCATTTGATCATGAGAAGTCAAGAGCACCAAGGCCCAATTGTAACAACCCGGAAAATCAGAACCAATTTAAAATTTCTAATTTGGCTATTTTAATGAATTTTGAATATTTAAAATGAATTATTTTAAATAATAACGACAATAAATTTATTTTGAATAGAATTAGAACGTATATATTTATTTGAATTGATGTTGGAATATAAATATTAATTTTAATTTTAAAAAGGTGTTGGAAATAGCGCGGTAGTTTGAAAATTTGAATTCGAACTTTGAATGACTATACAGGATGCAAAATAAAACGGATTTTAGTGAAACCAAAAATATTTAAATATATTTAAGAATATCTTTCTAAAAAATCTGAAAAATTGAAATTTCATAGTGGGAATCAAAATTTATGGCTAAATGAATTTTCAGAAAGGTCGCTATGGAATAAATATAGCCCGTAAAAATAGACATTTTGCAAATGACCTCCGTTTTCGACGAAACCACTTTTGTTAGATCAGGAATGTCAAATTATTGCTAGGTTTCAAATTCCATAATTTTTGGAATTAATATGTTAGCGTGGCAAAAAAAACGTGTTTGGTTAATTTCAGTCAAACTGGATCGACCAGAAAATGGTCATTTTTCAAACAGTCTCCAAATTTGACGAAAATAGTTTGGTTAGGACCGTATCGTCCAAACATAGCTAGACATATTTTTCTGGAATTTTTGGAATCAGTATGCGGGCCCGGCAAATTGAAATGTACATTCAAATCCATATTTGAATATTTTATATTTTAATTTGAAGAAAAACTGACTGAAACAGACTAATGGACCCACAAAACATATTCCATTATGTCCGGAATGGGGGTGTTTAGCTCGGGGTGACGGTCTTTGGGTTTGAATTAGTGTTCGTATGCAGAAAATGGTATATTCGGATTTAACGAAATTATAAATAAATATAAAATAAAATGGACCAATTATTTTCCTTCTTCATTCACACGTTGACCCAAAAAATCCCGATCCCTCTTCATCGCGAATGGCGACTGTTGCTTCCCCCTTCCCTCCTCAATTGCTCTTAAACCGCTCAACGAAACTTAGAGCCCCTTTGGAGAATATTGTAGCGCTCACTTCCATCTTCAAATCCATGTCGGTTTCACCAGTTATTATCGAGTATCGAAGGTGAATCAACATCGTGAAGTCGTCGCGTTTGGATCTCCACCAGGGGCCATCAATCGGAGTGCAACCACTGACGCCGGTGACCCCTCTCCTCCCTCTTCGAGGCTGCGCAAGCTAATCGTCCAACCGTTGAGCGGTTGGATCGCAAATTTGAAACCTAGTTTTGAACAGGTATGGAAAACATACAACTTTATTTATTTTAACTATTTTCAACATTTAAAACTGTTGCAAACTATAATTTTTGAATAAAAATCATATCTTTTTGCTATGTTGTCAAAATCCAGTGAAACAAGAAACATTGGGACCGTGACATCGTGCACTACATTCTAGAAGAGACCGGAGAATTTTTGGAGCTTCCTACAATTTATGGAGGAGTGGAACCCAATGTGAGATTTCTAAGTTCAAATTTGAATGGAATGGCAATGTATGAATTATATGATCGATGTATAATTTACATAAGCGTTGTACGTCTCATGTATAAGCATTGTATAAATTATATGTGCAATGTATAAGTTATATATACGTTGTAAAAATCATATGGAGCTGAAATGAAATTGAAATGAAATTTAAATATATTTATATAGTGTGTATATATATATACTCCCCTCATCCACAGACCATGAACGATATATATTGGTTGTGATTGTTTGCTTGATGTGAAATTTGGTTGATAAATGTGAATGGTTGATAATGGTTATTTGTGGTTGAAACAAAATTGGAATTGTTTGTGGAAAAATTCAATCTGATATGAATATGATCAAAATGATTAGATCATTAGGATAAGCCCCTTAGGGAACGCCGAGAGGTGTAAGGTCGTGCGGGGAGCCGTACTCGGGACAGTGCCGGTTTTAAACCCCCTGCCGTTATGCTGCCGAATTTTTTGAAATATTCATGTTTTGATTTATATTCATGTGTTGAAATATATTCATGTGTTGGAAAAATATTCATATGACGAATAAATTATTTGAACAATAAAAAACACATTTTTATCATGTATATAAAGTATATAAAATATTCGTGTTTGAAATAAATTGTTTTAACAATAAAAATCACATTTTTATTATACATATATGAATCGCAAAAAATATTCATGTTTGAAATAAATTGTTTTGACAATAAAAATCATATTTTCATTATAGATATGAAGTGTTAAAAATACTCATCTGTTGAAATAAATATTTTTTGGATAAAAATATTATTTTTACCATATATATGAAATGAAAATGGTTTGGAAATCGAAGAACGGATTATTTATATATATATATATATAATTAAAATAAAGCAAATAACAACGTTGTAGTTCATGTTTTGAAATTGTGATTTTAAACGATTATTACAGTAGATCCGACCGTCGGATTTTCCCGAAATCAAAACCGTTGGGTCCGCTTCGAAAATATCTTTCCAATGATACCAAATTTGTAAAGATCCAACGGTTAGATTGTGTGAAATTTTTAATCCAAATCTGAATAAAAACAGCGCCAGAATGGATTATACACACACACACACACACACATATATATATATATATAACTAAAATAAAACGAATAATGATGCTGTAGTTTGTATTTTGAAATCGTAACTTTAAACGATTGTACCGGGAGATCCGACCGTCGGATTTTCCCAAAACTGGAACAGGATGGTCCGTTTTGAAAAGATCTTTCCAATGATATAAAATTTGTATAGATCCAATGGTTAGATTTTCAGATATGTGAAAATCGAATCTGAGGGAAAACAGCGTCATGGCCGCGTTATGGCCTGAAGCGTCGTTTGAATAAATGGGCTAATTTTAAATAAATAAAAATAGCAATAAATCGTTATAAAATATTATAAATGATATGGAATGGAAATAAACCGAATTTACTCGGTTTATTGGATATTTGATGGTTGTGTTTGACATGAACATAATATTAATGAACTGAATTATGGAAGTTAAATAATTTAACTATAGAAATGAATTGATTTGGATTTTAAATATACGTGAATGAAAAGACCGATTTAAATCTCATTTCAAATAATTGGTCGACGATTAGAAGTCGAAGATATGAAGACGGTGCAAGACCGATGATCTTCACATCGAATGGATGCCTAGTGATGCCTGTGATGGGAGTTGCTTCCCTGAAGGGGTTACAGTGGTGGGTGTCCGGACGTACTTGTTGATCGTTCGGATGTGCGAGGGCCTCTCTCCTGTAATGGACATATTGGACGAGGAATAAGGTGCCTTTGGTTTCGTTCAGACCCAGAACGGACTTGTAAATAGATGTGTGTCTTACGTTGTAAATTGACAACGTGGCATGCCAAGATGCAGTGATCAAGGCTTTTGTTGAAAAGCAGAGTCTTGTGGTTGATGATCAAAGCACGGCTTTATATAGCATAGCTTTGTGTATAGCGTTATTTCGTGAGCCTCACACCCCGGTATGAACCAAAAACGGGAGAGGACATCAGGGAGGGCATGCGTTTCCTTCTAGCTAGAAGTGGGGTTTGGGTCTTACATGCCCGGACATTTTACTTATGTGGATGATGGATAGCGAGGCGCCTCAGTTATTTTGGTCTCTTTGGAGCCGACCACGTCGAGATATGACTAGTTTACACCCCATAGGGCGGGAAAACGCAGTGTTCAGGCATTTTAATCCACTCCATGTGGACCGGCCCTAACGATCCAAAGGCTTCATAGAGTACTTGCCTGAGGCTCGGGCTAGACAGTCTCGAAGTGGTAAGGACGATCCCTTGCCTTGGTTCATAACGAAAATCCAATTTCCAAATACGACATCGTGCGGTTTTGAATGTAAACCTATGTATGGCGACATAGTGGTATGGGGAACTTATGCCACCTAAGATTGATACTTATGATTGAAATTGTTTTCAAGACATATAAACACTAATATCAAATGCTTCTATTTTATACGTATCAAGCATATTTTGGCCATTATAAGGTAAAATTCTATCCTCCGGCTTGTGTTGCATTGTGTGATGGGACCTGAGTCTTATAATGGCTTCATTTTTGTAAAAAATCATTGCGATATTTAAATGGTTTACTTGTTTTAAACATTGGCAATCCAATGGAGTAAACCCAAACCGCATTAGCGGGTGGTCCTGTGATTGGCCTTATTGTAAGATAAGTTAAGTAGATTTCTCATACCAGTCCCATGATTGACTCGTAGTTTGTTTCACTTGCAAACTCCGGTGCCCTATTTTCTACATGGTCAGCCTTGTATTCAGGTTTTAGCAGGCTCTCTTTGGATAGCTATGGAGCTGAAGATGGATTCTATCACTTCTTTTATGCTGTTCAACTCCTGTTATGTATATTACGCTTGATTCCGCTGTAGGCATTTTATATAATGCTAAAACTGTATTTTGCACTAAGTATGATCCTGTTACACTGTGTAACTCTGATGATTATGTTTATCCAGTGTATTCTGCTGTACATTATCTGGTGTAATGATATATTTCTAAATGAGTGTCGCAGAATAAAATACACCCCAATAGACACATTTACATTCAAGTATATGTCTCTATACTTTAAAATACCTTTTCTGTTGGCCTGACACTTTGTCTGCTATTTGCGGACATCGTAGAAAATGAGTGGTAGAGGTAGAAGAGGTAGGTCAGAACCAAATATTGAAGCTCTTTTAAAGAAGTATCGAAATTTTGGTGGAGTACCATTCTCGGGCAAAGAATCTATTACTGAAACACAAGCATGGATGCACTCTGCTGAGAAAATTTTTGATGGTTCAAAGCTGAGAGATGATCAGAAAAGATTACTGGCATCTTGGGCACTCAAAGACGAAGCTTTAATTTGGTTAAACCGTTATTAAAGATAATCCAGAAGGTAATATTACTTGGGATAGATTTAAAGAAATTTTCAATGAAAGATTTATTCCTCCAGAAACAACTGATCAGCTATATGATGAATTCTATTATACGATACAAGGAGATATGATCATTCCATAATATCATAAAAAATTCAATGAACTTTCTCATTTTGCCCCGCATCTAATTCAAAATCCTAAGAGAAAGAATCTGAGGTTTATTAACGGGCTCCAAAGAAAGTACCAAAGTAGTGTAACTGCACATGTGAAGCTACCTTTTTCTAAAATGATATATATGGCTTACCAGTATGAAGATCTTTATAAGCAAGGCCTTTTTGCGATGAAGAGGAAGTCAGTTCTAACAATAAAAGGAAATTCGAAACTGATAGCCCAGAGGCAAGTACGCAGCCTGAGACAAGTACGACGTCTAGGGTCAGAAAGAAGCCTAGAGTCAAAAGAAAATGGTTAAATCTGAGAAAGAACTAGTAACGATTGCCATATGCCTTAACTGCAATCAGAAAGGCCATTTGTCCAAAAAGTGTAAATCTTTAAAGAAACGAATAAAGAGCAGATTTAAACCCACTAAGAAGCAAAAGAACCCACATGGTGAAAGGAAATGCCATGAGTGCCACCAAGTAGGTCATGTTGCAAGGGAGTGCCAACTATCAAAGAAATCTGAAAAGGTACATGTAAATGAAGTGGCAGAAAATTCTGCACCCTCTGCTAGTCAGGGAGGGCCAGATGTTTTGGAAGGCACGCTTACTGTAAAAAACATTCCAGTTAAAGTAATGTTTGATACAGGCGCGTCGCGAAGCTTATTTCAAGTAATGCAGTTAAGAAATTGGATTTGAAATTGAAAAAGCTGAAAGCACCAATGGCTGTACATAATCCGGTTGGGGGTTCCCTCAATCTTAGTTGGATTTGTGGGGTGCCTGTGATGACCCGTAACTTCCCCGGTGAGGAAAGTCCGGATTACCTTGAGAACACGACAAAATAGAACGCAGACGGAAGAATATTTCAATGTTAATTACAAAAATTCCATCAGAATACAAGAATATATAGAGTATAAATAAATATTATACAACAAAGAATATCAGAGATTTAAATACGGTATTGCAGCGGAAAAATAATACAAAACACAACTGAAAGTAATACACGGATACAGAGCTTTCCGAGCATCATTCCAGTTGTAAATCAGGATCCTGTGAATATAAATCTGCAAAACCAAAACTACTAGCTGTCCATGTCGAAAATAGGGGAACCCAGCGTTTAGACTAAAACAATAAACTCCAGGTCAGTCATGTGACAGGTGTGAGAACTAAAACAGTTATTTAGAACTTTACTTTAAAAGAGAGTAATTCAAGGGACCACGTCGTATAACACGGAACGGGTTTCCTCCCAAGAATACCAGTGCATAGAATAAACAACGCAATGCTTTTTCGAAAAATGAAGCTATTATAAGACCCAGGTCCCATCACACAATGCAACGCAAGCCGGAGGATAGGGTTTTCCCTTATAATAGCCAAACATGCTTGGTACGTTTTAAAAACAAATCATTTGATACTATAATAAGTGTATAGTGTCAAAACAATTTCAATCATAAATATCAATCCTAGGCGGCATAGGTACCATCTATCATGTCGCCATACTAGGCTCTACAAATAAAACCGAAATATATCATATTGGAAATTGGATTTCCGTCATGAGTCGAGGCAAGGGGCAAGCTCCTCTCTGCTTCGAGACGCTCTAGCAAATGTACCAGGACTACACACTCTGGGTAACCCCTGAATCTTCAGGGTCGGTCCTCTCTTACGTTTGAGGATTGGCAATTCCTGAACACACGTTTCCCGGTCCTTACAGACCTAAAATCGAGGCGCCTCATCCAACAACCACATAGGTGAAAAGTATATAAATGTTAGGGCTGGTAATTCACTGACACCACCAAAGCTAGAAAGAAACATCGTGCTCTCCCTGCAGTCCTTATCCCGTTTTTAACTCATACTGAGGTGTGAGACTCGCAAATTCACGTTATACACAAAGCTACGCCACAAAGGCCGTGCTTTGATCATCAACTACAAGACTTTGCTTTTCAACATAAGCCTTGATCCATGCAACTCAGCGTGCCACACAGGCAATTTATGCCATGAGATTGATATCTATCGATATATAACCTCTAAGCTCGTACGTCTCAGAGAAGGGCATTAAGCAAGAGAATAAATTCCCCGCCGCCAAACAGATATATATTTAACAGAAATCAGTAAACACAAAATAAAATCCAATGTCAGACACACAATCCATTTACAAGTTCGTTCCGGGTTTGAACGAAACCGGAGGCACTTTCCTCGCATATTTATCGATCTCCAAGTACGTCTTGACGACCACCAACTGATTCCCTCATCTTGGATGTACAGTCCAATCAAGATCATCAGTAATCACCCAAACGATATGAAGACTTCCGGTCTTCGACCACCGTCATCATCTTCGACTTATCGCCGAATCGGTTATTCAGAATGGGTATAAACCCGGCCTTTCCGAACAACCCGCGTATATTAAAAACAAATGTTACACAAACACAACATATGCCTTATTCCAATTCATTAGTCACGAACCGTAAATCATTAAGAGAGCAATTTCCCAAATATTAACCCCGAAGGCCGAAACCAACATCAGATCAATACCCAGGAAACCATTCTTCTTAACGAACCTACAGCTAGTTTCTAATTTTCATAATCTTAGGGAAAGGTTCCCATTAATTTTATCAAAGATAAATTCTTTTAAATTTATTCTTTAATATTCCTTTGGATATCATTTCAAACCAAATTATGGTTTTCCAAACTAGTCGAGATTAGCGAACTGCACCGAAGTAATTATTTATTTTATTTCCCAATCCCAACCTATTCATCCCATGAAGCAAAACTGGTGATACTCCATACCTAACACCACGATGTTATCGGTAAATTTAATTACCATTTGACGTTCAAATCTAATTAAAGATTTAACTATCGCTTGGAGCAAAACTGGTGATACTCCATTCTCGCTCATTTTCCAAATTTGATAATTTAAATTATCAATTCACCTTTCAATCTAATTGCAGATTCATTAAAACTCCTTTTACTGGGTTAAAGAACTAATGTCATTTAAAACACAGTTCACGATAAACCCAAATCACATTCTATTTATTCTCGGGTTAAAGAACAAGTGTTATTTAAAACACCGTTCACGATAAACCCAAAAATCAGTTCTAATTCAATTCCAGTCAAATATATTAGAAATTCCAATTAATTAAAACCCCTTTTAAATCCAATTTATTTATTTTAAAAATAATTGGGTTTTAAATTTAGTTCAAACCTAGTTCATTTCGATAAAAATCCATTTTTATCTTTACAAATGTGGGATTTTTCACCCCAGTTCTTCACAAATCATTTATTATGATTTTACACAAATTATCGATATTTTTGATAATTTTATCGAGGCCCGTACAGTTGATTTCCAACAACGGCCATCGAACTACACTTGCAACGACCTTTTCTGAAATTGATTTGGACATATCTCCAAATCCAACTGTTAGATTTCAAATTTCTAATATATGTTAGAAAGCTCTTTTCGATACGAACCCAACGGTTCTGGTTTTAGGAGAATCCAACGGTCGGATCTCCCGTAATGCCCGTTCGAAATCAATGGTCGAAATTCACGAACTACCGCGGCGCGGCGCGTTCTATTCAGGCCATTATATTATATATATAATATATATTTCATCGATTTCTATTTAAAACGAATTTTATAAATAGTTTTAAATTCATTTCAAAAACAATTTCAACCTTCATTTCTAATTCAAACCAAAATTGAAATTTCCCTTATAAATTCTTTTTATATTCATTTCTATTTGATTTCAAATTCAAATTCGTTTTCTATTCAATTTAATTCGAATTTGTTTTCTATTCAATTTAATTCGAATTCGTTTTCTATTCAATTTTCATTATAAAACGAATATAATCGGTATAAATATCGTTCGCGTCAAAATAGAGCATCTCTAATCAACAAGGCTTTATATATTTCAATAACTTCGTTATTCTCTTCAACAAATGAATCTATATTTTTGTCAACACGTGACTAATCTCAGCGAATGAGTACTGTCCACGTGTGACTATTTTTGTTATTTAATATATTTATAACAATTATGGTATCTATCATTTGATTTCAAATCAGACTCCAACCATAAATTAGTAAGAGAATGATTCCCTAAATATTAACCCCGAAGGCCGAAACCAACATCAGATCAACATCCAGGAGACCACTCATCTTATCTATTTTCCAATTAGTTTCTAATTTGATATATGATAAAGATGTAAATTTTATTGTTAAAATATTTCGTTCAACACATAACTAATCTCAACGGATGAGTACGGTCAACACATGAACCTTTATTTTATAATGATAAAGATGTAAATTTTATTGTTAAAATATTTCGTTCAACACATGACTAATCTCAACGGATGAGTACGGTCAACACATGAACCTTTATTTTATAATATCCTTTATTTTCTAAATTGGAATGAGTCCCAATCAATTACCATATAAAGTTAATTATATGGATTCCATACAACAAATGTATATAATAGCAATGATACATAATCAACCATCATCCAAAGTACACTACACTGTATAAGCATCAAATATAGATATCTAACGTTTATAATAGCCTGTCGATCCATCGATCGATATACAACTAATTATTGTGATTAGTGTATGCCATATTTTATCCCAATACCCGTGTGGGGTTTCAAACAATCAAACACAGATTTTATTTGTGTAGTTGGGCGATGTGTAAAATTTATCGTCCCAATCAATATCCTTCAAATAGGTGTACATAAACAAACCATCCGGTTTGTAAATGAATATTTATTTATTCACGTTCACGTTAAAAATTATATTTTTAACGACCAAATTATTTTATTCAACCTATGAATATTCTATTCGGTTCATTTATTAAATAAAATGATATCTTTATTTTTCTAACTTATTTTAGAAAATTTCGGCGGCATAACGGCACGATACTAGAAACGGGACAAGGCCTAGCCTTATCCCCGGTCTAATAATGGCCCACGCCATACACATATCAATCCAATCCATTCCATTTCACCAAATAATTCAATTCAAATCAAATAATCTAACCAACTACACAACCAAACAAACAAGTCCATGGTCTATTGACGATGGTGTCGGGTGCTACTAAACACCGTCTGCATCCTAGTATATATTTATATAACTAGAAAAGAAAAGTTAAAGTGAGAAGTTCTCACATTGATTTTTTTTCTAACGCCTTTTCTGAACTGCTGAATTGTTGTTCAAGCTCCAGACTTCGCATACAAGCTCAAATCTTCAAGCCATCTTTTTTTCTAGCACAAGCGTGGCATTCTGAACAACTTTTGCCTAACTTTTTGCCGAAAATGCTCCAATTCGCCAGAATTCGCGAAAGTACTCGAATTTTACCACTTTTGAACAGCAGACTTCGAACACATTTTCCGAGCAGCTCCGAACTCCAAAACACGACTTCCATATAGCCAAATCGATGAGAATTTCGTGCTCTACAACTTTGGTCTAGAGGGACTTTGGTCAAAAACGCACCGTTTGAGAGATATAGGCCAAAACAGTCCAGGGACTTATTTGCAAAATGGGAATTTTGGTGAAAATGGGTTTTTGGAGACGGGGGGCCCCACGGCCGGAATTGGGGGGGGGGGGGAGGGGGGAACGGGGCGCTGGACCTAATGTGAGGCGGGGAGGGTGCTGGTGGGCCGCGGCGGTGGTTGTGGGGCCCGTGGTGGTGGTTTGGGGTGTTGTGAGGCTTAGGGTTCACGAAAAGAGGAGAGAGGAGGAGGAGGAAGAGGAGGAGGAGGGGAGGAAGAGAGGGGGGTGCGGCGGCTTGCTGGAGGCCGGTGGTGGCGCTGGTGGAGGAGGGCAGCGGGGTAGGGGGCGGTGGTGGTGGTGGCCATTTATTTTCTTTTTTGAAGAGGAAGAGAGAAGTGAAGTTATGAAGAGAGAAATGGAGTAAAAGTGATTATATGCTAGTTTCTCGCCTATCGTCCAAATGCCGACGATATCCAATTACCGCGGATTTCGGACACGACATAGTAGACGTGAAAACGAGCCTAACGAAACAAGTTTCGTTGAAGTCCGAGTTCGTTTGACTGTCCGTTAAAATTCTCAAAAATGCTCAGATAAGCTCTAAAAATGCGGTTTTGGCGCACCATTTCTTCTTGCACGCTCACATGATAACTCAAAAAATCAAGCCCTCTTGGATTTAACCATTATTAGACGATACGAATCAAAAAAAAGTAGAATCGAATTCCGTGGTCGTATCAATAATGTTCCTTTGTAAAATGACTGCCCGCTTTTGAACAAATGGTTTTGCTTCGCAAGGCCACATACTGGCTCCGTTCGACGCACACTTTGGGACTTAACAATAATTTGTCATTGTGAATCCATAAAAATTTATCTCGTCGAATTCTGAGCTCGTATGTAAAATTTCACTTTTTAAGGGCTATGTTTTGCTAACCGAAAAACTCCAGCCAATTGCCACTATTCCGGATATCAGAATATATTGAAGCTTATACTTTTCGGAGTTCGAAACGGCATTTTGAACTCAATGGAAGTGGTTTCGAGTCCAAATTCATCCGTATGCAAAATTTTACTTTTTGGACCATGTATAATTTACATAGAGACTATTCTAAATTTTCAACTGGGCATAACTTTTGATTCCCGCTATGAAATTTCGATTTTTCAGATTCGTTGGAAAGATATTTTCAACTAGATTCTAATATTTTTGATTTCACTAAAATCCGATTTATTTTGCACTCGGTATGTTCAATTGAAATTTGAAATCGAATTATCGAACTACCGCGCCATTTTCAGTTCCTTTTATAACTTAAGATAAATATTTATATTCTAACGACGATCTATATAAATATATACGTTCTAATTATATTCAAAATAAATTTCTCGTCAATTTATTTAATATAATTCATTTTAAATATTCAAAATTCATTAAAATTGCCAAAATAAAAATTTTAAATTGGCTCGGATTTTCTGGTTATTACAATCTCCCCTACTTAAAACTTTTCGTCTCCGAAAAGGAACGAAGCCGAAAGTTGTTTTAAAAACCAACTCAACTTTCATTCTGGCTTCCATTCTCCAACTTTTCAGTTTCTGAGAATTTTCAAATTCTTCAAAAATTTGGCTAACACGCGGAATTTTCGAAAAATTTCGCCATAACCTCCTTTGTACGGGGAGGAGTTTGGAAATTTATTGGGCCGTATTAGGTACCCAATAAATCCTATAAAGCATACACATATTTATAGAGATATATTCTGGTGTTTACAGGGGAGCGTGTATAGATAATAACTCCAGAGAAAAAATTCTCGTCACCCTGACAAAGCCTGATGGAGTGTGTATTTTAATTGCTCCAGAGAATAAATTCTCGTCACCTCGTCCCGTGTAGGAAATAAATAATCCATGTGCCGTATCTAATGACTAGAGAGACATGATTATTGTCAACTCCAGACCCGTGTGGGTTTTTTATTAATCTGGCAATTTTACCGATACAATTTTATATTGTCCATATCAGTCATCAGTTCAACCTGTAATATATAGTCCATATCTGTCATCAATTCAACCTGTAATATATAGTCATCGCCATACAAGCCTCTCGCTCGTATGGTAAATCTTCCACCTCGTCACACAAGCTCCAAATGCTTGTGTGGTATATGATGAAGTATGCGATCTTCAAGAAGTATGTCATCTTCAGGAAGTATGCCATGCAGTGCAGTTCAAAATTAATTGTTACTATCCTATGGCGACATTTATTAATTACACACAGAATAACCAGCACTCCACATCCAATGGCACTCACAGGAGTTGATATAATAATAAAAGTGCGCATCCAACTCATTAAGGTTTACCTATTTGTCGGGCACGCAAATAAATTCTTTACAAAACAACTAATTCATTTACCTGTTCAAACATATATATGTATATGCATGCATTTGCAAATAATTTACAATACAATTCAATATTTGGTTCAATTAAGCCTAAATTCACCATTCATTCACATAATGGTTTAAATAAATAATCATACAACACAACCATCAATCAATTAGCGAATTAACTTTTCAAATTTATAATTTGATATATATAGAAAAACATGTTATTGATGCTAAATCACAACAATAAACCTATCTAGTTATATTAGTTTTGGCTCTCACACCAGTCTAATGGAAATATATAGATATCACACCTTCGTCACTCGAAGATAAATACTGGTGATGATATACTTCATCATCAGGACCATGTCCGGGCGACTAGAGTGTGACTCTATATCTATCTAATATACTAAAACTTCGAATATACGTTCATGACGCGTATATGCAAAACCTTTATATACTAGATTGCCCAAATCAATATAAATAAATTATTCAAATACGTATAAGATGGTTTAAATCTCAAAACAAAATTGTTTTCATTTGAAAAATATACCATTCACACTCGTTCTAGGATACTACTGATCCTATCTCTAACGAGTCATTCTAATTGGATTTTACTAATCCAATATCTGATGAATTCTTTCGTTCGGTTCTAATGTGCCTTGTTCTCGAGCTCTGTAAACCAAAGCTCCGATACCAACTGTGATGACCCGTAACTTCCCCGGTGAGGAAAGTCCAGATTACCTTGAGAACACGACAAAATAGAACGTAGACGGAAGAACATTTCATTGTTAATTACAACAATTCCATCAGAATACAAGAATATATAGATTATAAATAAATATTATACAACAAAGAATATCAGAGATTTAAATACAGTATTGCAGCGTGAAAATAATACAAAACACAACTGAAAGTAATACACGGATACAGAGCTTTCCGAGCATCGTTCCAGCTGTAAATCAGGATCCTGTGAATATAAATCTGCAAAACCAAAACTACTAGCTGCCCGTGTCCAAAATAGGGGCACCCAGAGTTTAGGTTAAAACAATAAACTCCAGGTCAGCCATGTGACTGCTGTGAGAACTAAAATAGTTATTCAGAACTTTACTTTAAAAGGGAGTAATTCAAGGGACCACGTCGTATAACACGGAACGGGTTTCCTCCCAAGAATATCAGTGCATAGAATAAACAGCGCAATGTTTTTCGAAAAATGAAGCTATTATAAGACCTAGGTCCCATCACACAATGCAACGCAAGTTGCAAGCCAGAGGATCGGGTTTTCCCTTATAATAGCCAAACATGCTTGGTACGTTTTAAAAACAAATCATTTGATACTATAATAAGTGTATAGTGTCAAAATAATTTCAATCATAAATATCAATCCTAGGCGGCATGGGTACCATCTATCATGTCGCCATACTAGGCTATACAAATTAAACCGAAATATCTCATATTGGAAATTGGATTTCCGTCATGAGTCGAGGCAAGGGGCAAGCTCCTCTCCTCTTCGAGACACTATAGCAAATGTCCTAGGACTACACACTTTGGGTAACCCCTGGATCTTTAGGGTCGGTCCTCTCTTACATTTGAGGATTGGAAATTCCTGAACACACGTTTCCCGGTCCTTACAGACCTAAAATCGAGGCGCCTCATCCAACAACCACATAGGTGAAAAGTATATAAATGTCAGGGCTGGTAAGTCACTGACACCACCAAAGCTAGAAAGAAATGTCGTGCTCTCCCTGCAGTCCTTATCCCGTTTTTAACTCATACCGAGGTGTGAGGCTCGCGAATTCACGTTATACATAAAGCTACGCCACAAAGGCCGTGTTTTGATCATCAACCACACGACTTTGCTTTTCAACATAAGCCTTGATCCATGCAACTCAGCGTGCCACACAGGCAATTCATGCCATGCGATTGATATCTATCGATATATAACCTCTAAGCTCGTACGTCTCAGAGAAGGGCGTTAAGCAAGAGAATAAATTCCCCGCCGCCAAACAGATAAATATTTAACAGAAATAAATCAACACAGAATAAAATCCAATGTCAGACACACAATCTATTTCCAAGTTCGTTCTGGGTCTGAATGAAACCGGAGGCACTTTCCTCGCATATCCATCGATCTCCAAGTACGTTTGGACGACCACCAACTGATTCCCTCATCTTGGGTGTACAGCCCAATCAAGATCATCAGTAATCACCCAAACGATGTGAAGACTTCCGGTCTTCGACCACCGTCATCATCTTCGACTTATAGCTGAATCGGTTATTCAGAATGGGTATAAACCCGGCCTTTCCGAACAACCCGCGTATATTAAAAAAAAATGTTACACAAACACAACATATGCCTCATTCCAATTCATTAGTCACTAACCGTAAGTCATTAAGAGAGCAATTTCCCAAATATTAACCCCGAAGGCCGAAACCAACATCAGATCAATACCCAGGAAACCATTCTTCTTAACGAACCTACAGCTAGTTTCTAATTTTCATAATCTTAGTGAAAGGTTCCTATTAATTTTTATCAAAGATAAATTCTTTTAAATTTATTCTTTAATCTTCCTTTGGATATCATTTCAAACCAAATTATGGTTTTCCAAACTAGTCGAGATTAGCGAACCGCACCGAAGTAATTATTTATTTTATTTCCAATCCCAACCTATTCATCCCATGAAGCAAAACTGGTGATACTCCATACCTAACACCACGATGTTATCGGTAAATTTAATTACCATTTCACGTTCAAATCTAATTAAAGATTTAACTATCGCTTGGAGCAAAACTGGTGACACTCCATTCTCGCTCATTTTCCAAATTTGATAATTTAAATTATCAATTCACCTTTCAATCTAATTGCTGATTCATTAAAACTCCTTTTACTGGGTTAAAGAACTAATGTCACTTAAAACACAGTTCACGATAAACCCAAATCACATTCTATTTATTCTCGGGTTAAAGAACAAGTGTTATTTAAAACACCGTTCACGATAAACCCACAAATCAGTTCTAATTCAATTCCAATCAAATATATTAGAAATTCCGATTATTTAAAACCCCTTTTAAATCCAATTTATTTATTTTAAAAATAATTGGGTTTTAAATTTAGTTCAAACCTAGTTCATTTCGATAAAAATCCATTTTTATCTTTACAAATGTGGGATTTTTCACCCCGTTCTTCACAAATCATTTATTATGATTTTACACAAATTATCGATATTTTTGATAATTTTATCGAGGCCCGTACAGTCGATTTCCAACAACGGCTATCGAACTGCACTTACAACGACCTTTTCTGAATTTGATTTGGACATATCTACAAATCCAACCGTTAGATTTCAAATTTCTAATATATGTTAGAAAGCTCTTTTCGATACGAACCCAACGGTTCCGGTTTTAGGAGAATCCGACGGTAGGATCTCCCGTAATGCCCGTTCGAAATCAATGGTCGAAATTCACGAACTGCCGTGGCGCGGTGCGTTCTATTCATGCCATTATATTATATATATATAATATATATTTTGTCGATTTTTATTTAAAACGAATTTTATAAATAGTTTTAAATTCGTTTCAAAAACAATTTCAACCTTCATTTCTAATTCAAACCAAAATTGAAATTTCCCTTATAAATTCTTTTTATATTCATTTCTATTTGATTTCAAATTAAATTCGTTTTCTATTCAATTCAATTCGAATTCATTTTCTATTCAATTTAATTCGAATTCGTTTTCTATTCAATTTAATTTGAATTCGTTTTCTATTCAATTTAATTCGAATTCGTTTTCTATTCAATTTAATTCGAATTCGTTTTCTATTTAATTTTCATTATAAAACAAATATAATCGATATAAATATCGTTTGCGTCAAAATAGCGCATCTCTAATCAACACGGCTTTATATATTTTAATAACTTCGTTATTCTATTCAACTAATGAATCTATATTTTTGTCAACACGTGACTAATCTCAATGAATGAGTACTGTCCACGTGTGACTATTTTTGTTATTTAATATATTTATAACAATTATGGTATGTATCGTTTGATTTCAAATCAGACTCCAACCGTAAATTAGTAAGAGAACGATTCCCTGAATATTAACCCCGAAGGCCGAAACCAACATCAGATCAACATCCAGGAGACCACTCATCTTATCTATTTTCAATTAGTTTCTAATTTGATATATGATAAAGATGTAAATTTTATTGTTAAAATATTTCGTTCAACACATGACTAATCTCAACGGATGAGTACGGTCAACACATGAACCTTTATTTTATAATGATAAAGATGTAAATTTTATTGTTAAAATATTTCGTTCAACACATGACTAATCTCAATGGATGAGTACGGTCAACACATGAACCTTTATTTTATAATATCCTTTATTTTCTAAATTGGAATGAGGCCCAAGCAATTACCATATAAAGTTAATTATATGGATTCCATACAACAAATGTATATAATAGCAACGATACATAATCAACCATCATCCAAAGTGCACTACACTGTATAAGCATCAAACATAGATATCTAACGCTTATAACAGTCTGTCGATCCATTGATCGACATACAACTAATTATTAGGATTAGTGTATGATGTATTTTATCCCAATACCCGTGTGGAGTTTCAAACAATCAAACACAGATTTTATTTGTGCAGTTGGGCGATGTGTAAAATTTATCGTCCCAATCAATATCCTTCAAATAGTTGTACATAAACAAACCGTCTGGTTTGTAAATGAATATTTATTTATTCACGTTCACATTAAAAATTATATTTTTAACGACCAAATTATTTTATTCAACCTATGAATATTCTATTTGGTTCATTTATTAAATAAAATGATATCTTTATTTTTCTAACTTATTTTAGAAAATTTCGGTGGCATAACGACACGATACTAGAAACGGGACAAGGCCTAGCCTTATCCCCGGTCTAATAATGGCCCACGCCATACACATATCAATCCAATCCATTCCATTTCACCAAACAATTCAATTCAAATCAAATAATCTAACCAACTACACAACCAAACAAACAAGTCCATGGTCTGTGGACGATGGTGTCGGGTGCTACCAAACACCGTCTACATCCTAGTATATATTTATATAACTAGAAAAGAAAAGTTAAAGTGAGAAATTCTCACATTGATTTTTTTCTAACGCCTTTTCGAAACTGGTGAATTGTTGTTCGAGCTCCAGACTTCGCATACAAGCTCAAATATTCAATCCATCTATTTAAGTAGTACAAGCACGGCATTCTGAACAACTTTTGCCTAGGGACTTTTTGCCGAAAATGCTCCAAATCGCCAGAATTCGCGAAAGTACACGAATTTTACCGTTTTTGAACAGCAGACTTCGAACGCGTTTTCCGAGCAGCTCCGGACTCCAAAACACGACTTCCATATAGCCAAATCAAAGAGAATTTCGTGCTCTACAACTTTGATCCAGAGGGTCTTTGGCCAAAAACGCACCATTTGAGAGATATAGGCCAAAACAGTCCAAGGACTTATTTGCAAAACGGGAATTTTGGTGAAAATGGGTTTTTGGAGACGGAGGGCCCCACGGCCGGAATTGAGGGGGGGGGGGGGGGGAAGGGGGCGCCGGACCTGATGTGAGGCGGGGAGGGTGCTGGTGGGCCGCGGCGGTGGTGGTGGGGCCCGTGGTGGTGGTTTGGGGTGTTGTGAGGCTTAGGGTTCATGAAAAGAGGAGAGAGAAGGAGGAGGAGGAAGAGGAGGAGGAGGGGAGGAAGAGAGGGGGGTGCGACGGCTCGCCAGAGGCCGGTGGTGGCGCTGGTGGAGGAGGGAAACGGGTAGGGGGCAGTGGTGGTGGTGGCCATTTATTTTCATTTTTGAAGAGGAAGAGAGAAGTGAAGTTATGAAAAGAGAAATGGAGTAAAAGTGATTATATGCTAGTTTCTCGCCTATCGTCCAAACGCCAACGATATCCAATTGCCGCGGATTTCGGATACAACATAGTAGACGTGAAGACGAGCCCAACGAAACAAGTTTCGTCGAATTCCGAGTTCGTTTGACCGTCCGTTAAAATTCTCAAAAGTGCTCAGATAAGCTCTAAAAATGCGATTTTGGCGCACCATTTCTTCTTGCACGCTCACATGTTAACTCAAAAATCAAGCCCTCTTGGATTTAACCATCATTTGACGATACGAGTCCAGAAAAAAAAGTAGAATCGAATTCCAAGGTCGTATCAATAATGTTCCTTTGTAAAATGACTGCCCGCTTTTGAACAAATGGTTTTGCTTCGCACGCCCACATACCGACTCTGTTCGACGCGCACTTTGGGATATCGGAATATATCGAAGCTTATACTTTTCGGAGTTCTAATCGGCATTTTGAACTCAATGGAAGTGGTTTCGAGCCCAAATTCATCCGTATGCAAAATTTGACTTTTTGGGCCATGTATAATTTACATAGCGACTGTTCTAAATTTTCAACTCGGCATAACTTTTGATTCCCGCTATGAAATTTCGATTTTTCAGATTCGTTGGAAAGATATTTTCAACTAGATTCTAATAATTTTGGTTTCGCTAAAATCCGGTTTATTTTGCACTCGGTATGTTCAATTGAAATTTGAAATCGAATTATCGAACTACCGCGCCATTTTCAATTCCTTTTATAATTTAAAATAAATATTTATATTCTTACAACGATCTATATAAATATATATGTTCTAATTATATTCAAAATAAATTTCTCGTCAATTTATTTAATATAATTCATTTTAAATATTCAAAATTCATTAAAACTGCCAAAATAAAATTTTTAAATTGGCTCGGATTTTCGGGTTATTACAGTGACTGTTTCTTTTTCCTGTTATCGGTTCCCTACTATCTCAATCATCATGAATTTTATCGAATTTGATCTTATTTTAGGATTGGATTTGTTAATCAAATATGAAGTTGAAGTTAAATGTGCCGACAGAGTCGTAAGGGCGAAGATTAAATCAGGGAATTATATAACCATTCCATGCGAAGGTTCGAATTCGGATAGAAAAGACTTTTGGTTTGCTCTTGATGTTTCTCCTACTCAATTAGAACCTATTCGTATTGTCACTGAGAATATTCCGGTCGACATAGAAAATATCCCTGTCATCAAGAATTATGCGGATGTATTTGAAGAAGTTGTTAGCTTATCTCCAAGTGGAGAAATTGATTTCAAAATCGCTTTAATTCTAAATGCAAGGCCAGTAGTTCACGCTATTCGAAGAATGACCTTAAAGGAAAAAGAAGAGTTAGACAATCAAACTCGACAGCTTGTATGGAAGGGTCTGATTAGACCTAGTTTCTCTGACTGGGGAGCAGCAGTGGTGTTTATCCTAAAGTCAGACGGTACTCTCAGATTATGCGTGGATTATCGTGACTTGAACAAGCAGACATTAAAGAATAAATATCCATTGCCATGAATTGATGATTTGTTGGATCAATTGAATGGCGCGCAAGTATTTTCAAGAATGGACCTAGCTACAGGTTTCCATAAGCTTGTATTGCCGAAGAGTGTGTTCCTTTGAATTATATACTGATCACTAATCATTGAAGTATTTATTCACCCAGAAAGATCTGAATATGAGGCAGCATCGTTGGCTAGAATTACTCGCGGCATATGATCTAGATATTTTGTATACTTTGGGGAAAGCCAATGTTGTGGCTGATGCGCTCAGCAAGAAGAATGTGATCATCGCCAATCTTATCATTATGCCTTCGTTGATAGATAAAATATCTGTTCTTCAGAAAACGACAATTTTGTTAAAGAGATGATCAAAAAAATTCAAAGGGGCGAAGTCTCCAGTTTCCAAGTGGATTGCACGGGAGTTCTGAGATTGAAAGGAAGAATTTGTGTTCCTGACATCCTTGAGCTCAAAAAAGAAGTATTGGATGAGTGTCACAAGTCCAAGCTAAGTATCCATCTAGGGGTTAGTAAAATGTATAATGACCCCAAGCGAACATTCTATTGGAAGGCGATGAAAAGAGACATCTCTATATATGTTAGCCGGTGTTCCACCTATCAACAAGTTAAAAGCGATCAACAAAAACTCGCCGGATTGTTGCAACCGTTGGAAATTCCAGGTGGGAAGTGGGAACAAATTTCTATGGATTTCATAGATGGTATGCCCAAAACCAAGAGAGGAAATGACAGTATATGGGTGATCGTAGATCGTTTCACGAAGACCGCCCATTTTATACCTGTCACATCAAAAAGAACTGCTCAAAGTTTGGCACAGACTTATTTTAAAGAAATTGTTAAACTGCATGTAGTTTCCATGAGTATCGTTAGTGATCGTAACCGATTTTCGCTAGTAAATTTTGGGAAGCATTCCAAGCAGAATTGGGAACAAAATTAAACTTGAGCACTGCATATCATCCTCAAACAGATGGCCAAACTGAGAGAGTGAATCGTATTCTAGAATATTTACTACGGGCTTGTGTTATTGATTTTGGTGGATCATGGGAAGACCACTTGCATTTGGCTGAGTTATCGTACAATAACAACTATCTACCGAGCCTAAAAATGTCCCCATTCGAATCATTGTATGGTAGACCGTGCAGGTCTCTCACATGTTGGGTAGAACCGGTCAATAGACTTGTATTGGGACCCGATATGATTCGCGAAGCTTCGGACAAAGTCGATTTCATTAAGAAACGATTACTAGCGGCTCAAAGCTGACAGAAGAGCTATGCAGATTCGAGAAGAAGAGATTTAGCATTTGTTGTTGGTGAGTATGTGTATTTGAGGGTTTCTCCAATGAGAGGAGTAGTCCGATTTGGTACAACAGGGAAGTTGGCGCCTAGATTTATTGGTCCATTTCCTATGCTCGAACAGATTGGAACTCTTGCTTATAGGATTCTATTGCCTGATTGGTTTCCTGGAGTACATGATGTGTTTCACGTGTCTCAACTTAAAAAGCATGTCATGATCCGGACTTGGTCGTGGAAGAAATCGCGCAACAAGATTTGGAAATTACTCCAGAATTAGCTGTGAGAACGGAGCCGATAAAGACTATTGGCAAAGAAACTAAAAAGCTGAGGAACAAGAAGGTTCATTTAGTCAAAGTGCAATGGAGTGGAGATCCGCGGGACTGTACTTGGGAAACTGAGGAGAGCATTAAGCAAGCTTATCCCAATTGCAGAGTGGATATCTCTGATTAACTCTGGTGCAAGGTACATTTACAATATTTTGCATTTCCGTATTGTTTTCTACTTTGTTGTTGTTTCCTTTTCATGGATGCAAAATTTTTAATTGTATAGTATGATCTTATCAAATATGGTTTTAAAAGAGTTTATAAATTAATTGTTAAATTTTTGAAAAGTTAATCGACAAATTGGTTACTGTTTGTGTTGTGTGATTATGAACTTGACTAATCAAAATATTGGAATGATAATTAATCTGATCAATAAGAGAATGAAAGGTAAATTTATGCAAATTGAATCAAATATTGAACTGATTTGAAAATTAATTGAAATACATGCATGTACATTATATATGTTTGAACAGGTAAATGGATTTGCTATTAAGTAAAGAATCTATTTGCATGCCCGACAAATAGGTAAACATTAATGAGTTAGAAGCGCAATTTTATTTATATATCAACTCATGTGAATGCCATTAGATGCAGATATCTGGTTGGAAGCGCAATTTTATTTATATATCAACTCATGTGAATGCCATTAGATGCAGATATCTGGTTGTTCTATGTGAAATCATAAACGTTGCCATAGGATAGTAACAATTAATTTTGACACCACATGGCATAATTCTTGAAGATAGCATACTCTATCATATACCACATAATCACTTGGAGCTTGTGTGACGAGGTTGAAGATTTACCATACAAGCGAGAAGCTTGTATGGTGATGACTATATTACAGGTTGAACCGAAGACTAATATAAAATGTAATGGTAAATTGCCAGATTAATAAAAAAATGCCACATGGATCTGGAGATGACAATAAACACGTCTCTGTAGTCATTAAGGCACAAAAACTATTTATAGGGTAACGAGAATTTATTCTCTGCAGTTATGATCTATACACACTCTCCTGTGGACACCGAAATATATCACTATAAATATGTGTATACTTTTTTGGATTTATTGGGTACCTAATACGGCCCAATAAATTTCCAAATCCCTCCCGGTACAAAGGAGGTTATGTGAAATTTTTCGAAAATTTACGGTGTTAGCCAAATTTTTGAAGAATAAGAAAATTCGTAGAAACTGAAAAGTTGAAGAATGAAAGCCAAAATGAAATTTGAGTTGGTTAGTTAAACAACTTTCAGCTCCGTTCCTTTTCGAGGACGAAAAGATTTTAAGTGGGAGAGATTGTAACAACCCGGAAAATCAGAACCAATTTAAAAATTTTAGTTTAGCTATTTTAATGAATTTTGAATATTTAGAATGAATTATTTTAAATAATAACGACAAGAAATTTATTTTGAATAAAATTAGAACGTATATATTTATTTGAATCGATGTTGGAATATAAATATTTATTTTAACTTTAAAAGGAGTTGGAAATAGCGCGGCAGTTTGAAAATTTGAATTCGTACAATGACTAACTGTACAGGATGCAAAATAAAATGGATTTTAGTGAGACCAAAAATATTTAAATCTATATAAAAATATCTTTCTAACGAATCTGAAAAATCGAAATTTCATAGCGGGAATCAAAAGTTATGGCCAAATGAATTGTTAGAAAGGTCGCTATGGAATAAATATAGCCCGTAAAAATAGACACTTTGCAAACGGCCTTCGTTTTCGACGAAACAACTTTTATTGGATCTGGAATGTCAAATTATAACTAGGTTTCAAATTCCATTATTTTTGGAATTAATATGTGAGCGTGGAAAAAGAAAACGTGTTTGGTTAATTTCAGTCAAACAGAAAAGGGCCATTTTTCAAACGGTCTCCAAATCCGATGAAACTAGTTTTGTTAGGTATCGTCCAAACATAGCTAGATCTATTTTTCTAGGATTTTTGGAATCAGTATGTGGACTTGGCAAATTGAAATGTACGTTCAAATCCATGTTTGAATATTTTATATTTTAATTTGAAGAAAAACTGGCTGAAACAGTCGATTGGACCTATGAAACATATTCCATTGTGTTCGAAATAGGGATATTTAGCTAGGGGCAACAGTCATTGGGTTTGAATTGGTGTTTGTATGGAGAAAAGGGTATTTTCGGATTCAGTGAAATTAAAAATAAATATAAAATAAAATGGACCAATCATTTTCCTTCTTCATTCACGCATTGACCAAAAAAAACCCGATCCCTCTTCATCGCGAATGGCTACTATTGCTTCCCCTTTCTCTCCTCGATTGCTCTTAAACCGCTCAATGAAACTCAGTGCCCCTTTGGAGAATATTGTAGCGCTCACTTCCATCTTCAAATCCATGTCAGTTTCACCAGTTATCGTCGAGTATCGGAGGTGAATCAGCCCCGTGAAGTCGTCGCGTTTGGAGCTCCGTCGTGGCCACCAAGGACCATCGTTCGGAGTGCAAAAACCGATTGCGGAGACCCTCTCCTCCCTCTTCGATGCTGCGCAAACCGATCATCCAACTGTTGAGCGGTTGGATCGCAAATTTGAAACCTAGTTTTGAACAGGTATGGAAAACATACGGCTTTATTTATTTTAACTATTTTCAACATTTAAAACTATTGCAAACTATAATTTTTGAATAAAAATCATATCTTTTTTCTATGTTGTCGAAATCCAGTGAAACAAGAAATATTGGGACCGTGACATCGTGCGCTACATTCTAGAAGAGATCGGGGAATTTTTGGAGCTTCCTACAATTTTCGGAGTGGAACCCATTGTGAGATTTCTAAATTCAAATTTGAATGGAATTGCGATGTATAAATTATATGATCGATGTATAAGTTATATAAGCGTTGTACACCTCATGTATAAGCGTTGTATAAATTATATGTGTGATGTATAAGTAATATATACATTGTAAAAATCATATGGAGATGAAATGAAATAGAAATATACTTATAAACGTATATATATATATATATATATATATATATATATATATATATATATATACTCCCCTCGTCCATAGACCATGGACGATATACATTGGTTGTGATTGTTTGGATTTTGGTTGACGTGGAATTTGGCTGATAAATGCGAATGGTTGATAATGGTTGTTTGTAGTTGAAACAAAATTGGAATTGTTTGTGGAAAAATCCAATGTGATATGAATACGATCGAAATGATTAGACCGTTAGGACAAGCCCTTTAGGGAATGCCACGAGGTGTAAGGTAGTGCGAGGAGCCGTACTCGGGTCCGTGTCGATTTTAAATCCCCTGTTGTTATGCTGGCGAATTTTTTTGAAGTATTCATGTGTTTGATTTATATTCATGTTTTGAAATGTATTCATGTGTTGGAAAAATATTCATATGACGAATAAATTGTTTGAACGATATAAATCACATTTTTATCATGTATATGAAGTATATAAAATATTCATGTTTGAAATAAATTGTTCTAACAATAAAAATCACATTTTTATTATATATATGAATCGCTAAAAATATTCATGTTTGAAATAAATTGTTTTGACAATAAAAATCATATTTTTATTATAGATATGAAGTGTTAAAATAGTCATGTGTTGAAATAAATATTTGTTGGATAAAAATATTATTTTTACCACATATATGAAATGAAAATGGTTTGGAAATCGAAGAATGGATTATATATATAAATATAAATATAACTAAAATAAAACAAATAACGATGCTACAGTTCGTGTTTTGAAATCGTGATTTTAAACGATTATTACGGGAGATCCGACCGTCGGATTTTCCCAAAACCGAAACCGTTGGGTCCGCTTTGAAAATATCTTTTCAACGATACCAGATTTGTAAAGATCCAACGGTTAGATTGTGTGAAATGTTTAATTCAAATCTGAATAAAAACAGCGCCAGAAAGGATTATATATATAAAATTAAAATGAAACGAATAACGACGCTGCAGTTCATGTTTTGAAATCGTAACTTTAAACAATTGTACTGGGAGATCCGACCATCGGATTTTCCCAAAACTGGAACTGTTGGGTTCGTTTTGAAAAGATCTTTCCAATGATATAAAATTTGTAAAGATCCAACGGTTAGATTTTCAGATATGTGTAAACCAAATCTGATGAAAAACAGCGCCATGGCCGCGTTATGGCCTGAATCGTCGTTTGAATAAATGGGATATTTTTAAATAAATAAAAATAGCGATAAATCGTTATAAAATATTATAAACGTTATGGAATGGAAATAAACCGAATTTACTTAGTTTATTGGATATTTAATTGTTGAATGTGTTTGACATGGAAAAAATAGTAATGAACTGAATTTTGGACGTTAAGTAATTTAACTATAGAAATGAATTGATTTGGATTCTAAATATACGTGAATGAAAAGACCGAGTTAAATCTCATTTCAAATAATTGGTCGACGATTAGAAGTCGAAGATATGAAGATGATGTAAGACCGATGATCTTCACATTGAATGGATGGCTACTGATGCCTTTGATGGGAGTTGCTGCCCTGAAGGGGTTACAGTGGTGGTTGTCCGGACGTACTTGTTGATCGTTCGGATGTGCGAGGGCATCTCTCTTATATTGGATACATGGGACGAGGAATAAGGTGCCTCCAGTTTCCTTCAGACCCAGAACAGACTTGTAAATGGATGTGTGTCTGACGTTGTAACTTGACAACGGGGCATACTGAGATGCAGTGATCAAGGCTTTTGTTGAAAAGCAGAGTCTTGTGGTTGATGATCAAAGCAAGGCTTTAAATAGCATAGATTTGTGTATAGCGTTAATTCGCAAGCCTCACACCCCGGTATGAACCAGAAACGGGAGAGGACATTAGGGCGGACATGCATTTCCTTCTAGCTACAAGTGGCGTTTGGGTTTTACATGCCCGGATGTTTTACTTATGTGGATGATGGATAGCGAGGCACCTCGGTTATTTCGGTCTCTTCGGAGCCGATGGTTTGGTCGGGGTATGACCAGTTTACGCCACATAGGGCGGGGAAACGCAGTGTTCAGGCATTTTAATCCACTCCGTGTGGACCGGCCTTGACGATCCAATGGCTTGACAGAGTACTTGCCTAAGGCTCGGGCTAGACAGTCTCGAAGCGGTAAGGACGATCCCTTGCCTTGGTTCATGACGGAAATCCAATTTCCAAATACGACATCGTGCGGTTATGATTGTAAACCTATATATGGCGACATAGTGGTATGTGACACTTATGCCGCCTATGATTGATACTTATGATTGAAATTGTTTTTGAAACGTATAAACACTAATAATAATATCAAATGCTTTTGTTTTATACGTATCAAGCATATTTTGGCCATTATAAGGTAAAACTCTATCCTCCGGCTTTTGTTGCATTGTGTGATGGGACCTGAGTCTTATAATGGTTTCATTTTTGTAAAAAGCATTGCGATGTTTAAATGATTTACTTATTTTAAACACTGGCAATCCAATGGAGTAAACCTTTCCACATTAGCGGCGTGGTCCTGTGATTGGCCTTATTGTAAGATAAGTTAAGTGGATTTCTCATACCAGTCCCATGATTGACTCGTAGTTTGTTTTGCTTGCAAACTCGGATGCCCTATTTTCTACACGGGCAGCCTTGTATTCAGGTTTTACCAGGCTCTCTCTGGATAGCTATGGAGCTGAAGATGGATTCTATCACATCTTTTATGCTGTTCAGCTCTTGTTATGTAAATTATGTTTGATTCCGCTGTAGGCATTTTATATAAAGCTGAAATTGTATTTTGTACTAAGTATGATCCTGTTACACTGTGTAACTCTTATGATTATGTTTATCCAGTGTATTTTGCTGTACATTATCTGGAGTAATGATATATTTCTGTTCTGTTGTTATTAGTTTATGTGTTATATTCCAAAGATTACCCTTGCCACCGTGGAATGGGGGTTTGGGGTCATCACTCCAAAGCCCATCTTTTGACCTTTTAATTATTAATGTTCATTAGCCAATGTCATGTTCTTGCCTTATCTCTCCCTTCCTCTTTCTTTTGATATAGTATATCATGCCATTATATATAAAGTGGCACACCTTGCTATATTCCATGATGTGGGACAAATGATATTTTCCCTTTTGTTCTTTCCTTCTTCCATTTATTTCAAATTTCCTCTAACAATCCTCCATCATATTTTAAATAAATTCCTCTTGTCATTTTATGTAGGAAAATTTGTGCATAGCTATAGATGTCTATACAGACTTGAATCTATACGTAGTGAAAGCCAGTCAAAGTATATTAGGATAAAGTGGTTGACTAAGCATTGAACCATCGATCCTATATGATATACCGGATGTGATTATCACACACACATTTTCATATTTTCCAGATAGTATGTATGATCAACCCGTGGAATAGCCTTGAGTCAGTATCTTCTTTCATGAAATGCCCTTAGAGATCAAGCAAAAATCTCACAGAAGGCGGCACCACCTTCGTTGCATTCATATAGGTAGGTTTATCAAAAGTGCCTTATAACACACACCTCAACTATATATCTATTATAAACCTATTAAGTTTCCTCTCTTTATCATTATAAGTACCAATCACTTTTCCTTGGAATGTATGATAATACTTAGTTTTTCATACTAAATATTATAGTGCTTCCAACCTCAAACATATGAAGTACTTTTGCTCTATGAACTTAAGATAACAAATTTCTTTATTATGTTGAGTTGAGTTTCTTTCATTGGCAATTGTATTGTATAGGCTTTAAACTCATTCCCTGTGATGTTTTTATCACTAAGTTCCTTGCAAGTCCTTTAGTAAATGGATCTGCCAAATTCTGGCAAGATCTCACAAAATCTATGGTAGTCACCCCTTCGGTGAGCATTTGCCTAACCAAAGTATGCATTAGACCAACATATCTAGATTTACCATTATAAACTTGGTTATATGCTTGCGACAATGTAGATTAACTACCACAATGCACAGATATTGGTGGAATAGGTTTTGGCCACACAGGAATTTCAAATAGTAAATTCCATAACTATTCTGCTTCTTTACTACTAGAAGCCAGTGCTATAAACTCAACAGCCATGGTTGAATCAACAATACATGTTTGTTTCTTTGAGGCCCAGGATATTGCTCCCCCACCAAGAGTGAATATCTGTCTACTAGTTGATTTATTATCTTCACTTCCAGTGTTCCAACTAGCATCTGTGTATCCTTCTATTACACTCGGATAACCGTTGTAATGTATACCATAATTTATGGTACCTTTTAAATACTTTAAAATTCTATGTATTACATTTCAATGGATATTACTAGAGATGCTAGTATACCAACTCATTTTTCCAACAACATAGGGAATATCTGGTTGTGTGCATGTCATTGCATACATAAAACATCCAATAACTCTAGCATATTCCAATTGCTATATAGCTCTTCCAGTATTAGTGTATAACTGCATATTTGGATCAAATGGAGTAGACACAGGTTTACAATTGAATAGATTGAACCTTTTCAAAATTTTCTCAATGTAATGAGACTGGGTATTTGATAACCCATCTTTTGTTTTCATGATTCTTATACTAAGAATGATTTTAGCTACTCCCATATCTTTTATGTCAAAGCATGAAGATTAATATCTTTTAATTTCTTCAATACTTGAAGTATCCTTTCCAAATATAAGCATATCATCCACATAAGGGCATACAATTACACCTTATCCTGAATGAAACTTGCTATGGACACATTTGTCAGATTCAAAAACCCTAAAGCCATTGGATATGATATTTTTATCAATCTTTTCATGCCATTGCTTTGGTGCTTGTTTAAGACCATAAAGTGATTTGATAAGGTTACACACTTTATGCTCTTGTCCAGGCACTACAAAGCCTTCTGGTTGAGACATATATATCTCTTCATCAAGTTCTCCATTTAGAAATGTTGTCTTGACGTCCATTTGATGAATTTCAAAATTATAGGTAGAAGCCAATGCAATTATAGTTCTAATAATTGATATTATTGCTATTGGGGACATACGTATCAAAATAATCTATTCCTTCATTCTATGTGAATCCTTTGGCAACTAATCTTGCTTTAAACTTTTCGATTGTGCCATATGTTTATATGTTTTTATCTTTTCTTAAATATCCTTTTACATTGTAAAGACCTGAACATCCCCGGTCTCCGAAGACAAGAGAAAGAACGGATTGTCTGAGAACACGACAGATTGGAACACAAACAGAAGAACATTTCATTGCTTATTACAAGAATTTATATCAAAGTACAAAAATATACAGAGTATGAACAAATAATATACATTTGATAAATATTAGAGATTTAAAAATTACAATGCAGCGGAAAATAATACAAAACACAACTGAAAGAGATACATGGATACAGAGCTTTCTGAATATCATTCCAGCTGTAAACCAGGATCCTGTGAATAGAAATCTACAAACCAAGCTACTAGCTGCTCGTGTGGAAAATAGGGGCACCCAGAGTTTAGGTTAAAACAATAAACTCCAGGTCAATCATGTGACTGGTGTGAGAAATAAAACAGTTATTTAAAACTTTACTTTAAAATGGAGTAAATCAAGGGACCACGCCGTATAACACGGAACGGGTTTACTCCCAGGAATACCAGTGCATAAATAGGTATAAATAGTGCAATGCTTAAAAATGAAGCTATTATAAGACTCAGGTCCCATCACACAACGCAAACGCAAGCTGGAGGATGGACTTTTACCTTATAATAGCTAAACATGCTTGGTATGTTTAAAACAAATCATTTTGATACTATTATAATGTAAAGTGTATGAAAAAAACTTCAAATATAAATGTATCAATCATAGATGGCATAGTGCCCCATCCCACTATGTCGCTATACTAGGCTCTACAAATAAAACTGAATGTCACGTATTGGAAATTGGATTTCCGTCATGAGTTTATGCAAGGGATGTACTCCTAACCACTTCAAGACACTCTAGCAAATGCCTTGGTACTACACACTTTGGGCAACCCCTGGATCCTCCAAGGTCGGTCCTCTCTTACGTTTGACGGTTGGTAATTCCTGAACACACGTTTCCCCGCCCTATAGGGCATAATTGAGCCAGATGACACAATATCCATCGGCTCCGTAGTAACCGATATATCTGAGGCACCTCACATTCCAACAACCACATAAGTAAAAATATAAAAATGTCTGGGCTTGCAAAACCTTGACACCACCCATAGATAGAAAGAAACGTCATGTCCTCCTTGGGTCCCTTATCCCATTTTTAACTCATACTGAATTGTGAAGCTCATGAATTAATGCTATACACAAAGCTATGCCCTTTAAGGCTTTGCTTTTATCATTAACGACAAGATTATGCTTTTCAACAAAGGCCTTTATCTTTTGCATCTCAGCATGCCACATAGGCAATTCACGCCATGCGACTGATGTCTATCGATATATAACCTCTGAGCTCGTACGTCTCAGAGAAGGGCGTTAAGCAAGAGAATAAGTTTTCCACCGCCAAACAGATATATATTTAATAGAGATCAATCAACACAGAATAAAATCCAAAGTCAAATACACATCCATTTACGAGTTTGTTCTGGGTCTAAACGAAACCGGAGGCACCTTATTCCTCGTCCCGTATGTCCAATACAGGAGAGAGGTCCTCACATATCCGGTCGATCTCCAAGTACGTCTGGACGATCACCACTTATTACCTTGTCTTGGGTGTACAGCCCAATCAAGACATCAGTAATCATCCAAATGATGTGAAGACCTCCATTCTTCAACCATCGTCTTCATCGTCGACTTATCATCGAATCAATTATTCAGAATGGGTATAAAACCGGCCATTCCGAATAACTCGTGTACATTATAAACAAGTGCTATAAAACACAACATACGCCTCATTCCAATTCTGAATATTCTTTTATTTAAATATTCATATCCTTTGGGAAAGGTTCCCATCAATTTTATCAAAATATAAATTCTTTAAATTTATTCTTTAATCTTCCATTGGATATCAGTTCAAACCAAATTAAGGTTTATCCAAACTAGTCGGTATTAACACACCTTACCGATGTAATCATCGCTTTTATTTCCCAATCCCAACATATTCATTCCATGGAGCAGAACTGGTAATACTCCATATTTAACACCATGGTGTTATCGGTAAATTCAACTACCATTTCACGTTCAAATCTAATTAAAGATTTAACTATTGCTTGGAGTAAAACTGGCGGTACTCCATATCTCGGTCATTTACCAAATTTGATAATTTAAATTATCAATTCACATTTCAATCTAATTAAAGATTCATTAAAACTCCACTTAGTTTTAATCTTCCCAAAAATCAATATTACTGATTATTTAACTTTGGAAATACAAACATGCGACATCGACAATCTATACCGTACTATTGATTTCTGCCGATATATAACCTCTAAGCTCGTACGTCTTAGAGAAAGGTGTTAAGAAAGAGAATAAATTCTCCGCTACCAAACAGATATATATTTAGCTGAGATCAACCATACAGTTCGAAATACAATGTTAGACATGTAATCCTGTCTTTAACTTGGTTAAAGAACTAATGTCATTTAAAACACAGTTCACGATAAACCCAAATCACATTCCATTAATTATGGAATCTCCACGGAAAAACAAATCGATACAAAATCGATATCAATTTCCGTGTCAGACCAATAATATAAATGGAATAACGACAAAGCCTTTTAAATTCCATATATATTAACAGTCTTCCTCCACAGAAGCTCACTCCGATTATTATCAAATCGAATTCCATTCAACTCCAATTTAATATATTAAATTGGAAATCTTTACTTTGGAAAATTCCTGCTAAATCTTAATAAAAAGATTTATAAATTCCAAATCACATTTCACTGTAAATCGGGTTAAAGAACGAATGTCGTTTAAAACACAATTCACAATAAACCCAATTCACATTCCATTTTATTCCAATTAAATGTTAATTAACTGGAAACACTAATAATCTTAATTAAAAGATTTATTCTTTTCACACGGGGTTTAAGAACAGTGTTATTTAAAACGCCATTCGCGACAGACCCAAAATCTCATTTGATATTAAATACAAGGCCCTGAATAGAAATTATATCGGCTTATATTCAACATCAAATTCTGAAATCAACAAATATCGCATTGGGAATAACGATATATATATCTTCCAAATTCCTCCACAATATCCGCATAATCACAGAATCCAATATCGAAATATTCTGAAGATAATTTCGATTCGAATCCATTCCAATTCATATATTGGTTATTTTGGTTATTTTTAAAACCATTTCCAATCCAATTTATTTATTTTAAAATATTGGATTATAATTCTAGTTCATAACTAATTCATTTTGATAAAAATATATTTTTATCTTTGCAAACGTGGAATTTTTCACCCAAATTCTTTCGAAATCATTTATTATGATTTTAAACAAATTATTGATATTTTTAATAATTTTATCAAGGCCTAGACAGTCGATTTTCATAAACGGTCATCAAATTGCACTTGCAACGACCTTTTCCAATTTTGATGTGGACATAATTCCAAATCCAACCATTAGATTTCAAATTCCTCATATTCATTAGAAAGCCCTTTTCGATACGAACCTAACGGTTCCGGTTTTAGGAGAATCCAACGGTCGGATCTCCCTTAATGTCAACTCGAAATCAATGGTCAAAATTCGCAAACTGTCAGGCGCGGCGCATTCTATTCAGGCCATTAAATATATATATTATAAATATATTTCATCGATTTCCATTTAAAACATATTTTATAAATCATTTTAAATTCGTTTTCAAAATGATTTCAACTTCATATTCAATTTCAAATCAAAATTGAATATTCCATATCATTAATATGTAAATGATTATATTTTCAAAACAATAGATTTTGAAATCACTTCCTTTTCGATATTCATTATAAAAATGAATAAAATCGATATAAATATCGTTCACGTCAAAATGGCGTTAATTTAATCAACACTGCTTTATATATTTAAATAATTTCGTGTCCATCCCAAATCGGACATCAAAATCATATTTTGATCTATTACTGAATATTATTTTAAAATATTAGTTATTTTAAAATATTCATTAATCGCTATTTTAAAATATTCGTTCTTTCCAAACTGAAATCAGACACAGTCAATTACCATATAATTACATTTATATGGATTTCATACACACATGTACATAACCATAATCAAACATAATCAACCATCATCCAGAGTGCATTACACAACTGCATAAGTGTTAAATATGAATAATTAACGCTTACAATAGCTTGTCAACCAATCGATTGACATACAACTAAATACTGGGATTAGTGTAGGTCCAATATAATCCCAATACCCATGTGGGGTTTTCAAACAACAATCACTGATTATTATTTGTGCAGTTGGGCAATGTGTAAAATATATTGTTCCAATCCATATCAGTCAAATGTGTGTACACAAACAAATCATCCGATTTGTAAATGAATATTTATTTTATTCATATACACGTTAAAAATTAAACTTTTAACTATAAAATATTTATTTCAACTCATGAATAATTTATAAAATTCATTTATACAATAAAATGATATTTTTATTGTTCTAACATTTTTAGAAAATTTTGGCAACATAACGGCGCGATACTAGAACCGGAATAAGGTCTAGCCTTATCCCTCGTCTAATAATGGCTCGCGTCATATACAAACCAAAATTCTAATCAATTCATTTCATTTTCCAAACCAAATTCAAACAAATAAACCAATCAACCAACCATCCAAACAAACATGGTTTCAAACAATGGTGTCGGGTGCTACTAAGCACCATCTGCATCCTAGTATATATATTTAACTAGAAAATAAATTAAAGTGAGAAGTTCTCACATTTGGAATCCACTCCTTCAGTTTTATTTCTGAATTTCTGAATCGTTTGGATTTGTCCGAAATTCGAACATAGTCATTTCCACGCTGTTCATAATAAAAATCACATTTTTAATATGATGTTTATATATTAAAATTTTTATTTTTATCACTTCATTCAAATAATCGCTTCATCCAAATAAATAAAAATCATATTTTTATCGCTTCATTCAAATAAATAAAAATCATGTATTTATCGCTACTTATATAAAAATAATATTTTTATATTCTCTACTATTTAAAAATATAATCTTTTCATATTAAAAAATATAATCTTTTCATATTTAAAAATACAATATTTTTAAACACATAAAAATCAAATCTTTAATAGCTTAAAAATCATATTTTTTTAACCTAAAAATCAGATTTTATTAACCTAAAAATCAAAGAAATCAAATCGAAAAAACTTACATTTGCAGGGTTTGGATCGCTAGGGAATAGGGGGAGGCGTCGCTGGTCGGCACTGGGTGTCGGGGTGGTCCAACAGGGTGGTGGCGGTTGATTTAGGATTTTGGGGAAATGGGTTTAGCGTTCAAGAGGGAAGAGGAGAGAGGAGCTAGGGGCGCAAGAGGAGGGAGGAGGGCTAGGAGGGCGTGCCACCATCGACGGCGGTGAGGAGGGTTCGCTGTGCGCGCAGCGGCCCGGAGGCATCGTCCTCGATCGATCTCGTTGGAGATTTTTTTTCTTTTTCTTTTTATTTGAGAAAACGAATACGGGGAGGGGGTATATGTGTAAAATATATATATTATATTATATATTTTTTCCTAAAATTGTTGACTTTTCATTCGAACTCCAAACGAGACCCAACGACTATCTCCCCTAGCTATTTACCCCCATTTTAACCAAACGAGATATATCTCATAACCCAATTCGGCTGTTACGATCAGTTTTCGCTAAATTTAAAATATAAATCATTATATTTTAAATTCAAACACACATTTTAATTTACTGGGGCCACATATTAACTCCAAAAATTCCAGAAAAATAAATCTAACTATGTTTCGATGATATGGTGCTAAGATAACTAATTTCGTCAAATTTGGAGACCATTTGAAAAACGGTCATTTTCCAGTCGATTAAATTCAAACTGAATTGACCAAAAACATGCTTAAATTCACCACGCTCACATATTGATTCCAAAAATTATGAAAATTGGAATCCAGCAATAATTTGACATTTCGGATCCAACAAAAGTGGTCTCGTCGAAAACGGAGGTCATTTGCAAAAATCGCTATTTTTAATGGCTATATATTATATAAATTCCATAGCGACTATTCTGAATTTTCAACTGGACATATCCTTTTATTCCCGCTATGAAATATGGATTTTTCACATTCATTGGAAAGATATTTTCAAACATATTCAAATATTTTTGGTTTACTAAAATCCGGTTTATTTTGAACTCTGTACATTAATTTGAAATTTGAAATCGAGTTTTCAAACTACCGCGCCATTTTCAATTCCTTTTCTAATTAAAATAAATATTTATATTCTAATTTTGATTGAAATAAATTTATATGTTCTAATTCTATTCAAAATAAGTTTCTAGTCGTTATTATTGAAAATAAATCATTTTAAATATTCAAAATTCATTAAAATATCCAAAATAAAAAATTTAAATTGATTCTGATTTTCCGGGTTGTTACAATCTCCCCCACTTAAAATCTTTTCGTCCTCGAACAGGGAGCGAAGCTGAAAGTTGTTTAACCAACCAACTCAACTTTCATTCTGGCTTCTATTCTTTAAATTTTCAATTTCTAAGAATTTCTAATTTTTCAAAAATTTGGCTAACACCCTAAATTTTTGAAAAATTTCGCCATAACCTCATATGTACAGGGACACATTTAAAACCGCAACTGGCCACACAGGGCCCTCAACAATCCAAAAGAAAAAGAAAAATCCAAGCGGCTCATAAAATCATTAAAACCCAATAAATTAGTAAACATGTACTATTTGTCGGGCATACAATTTTATTCCTCTTCTCTAGCCTCCTTGCTATGACATGTTCAATGTATGTACATGTAATTCCAATCAATTTTCTAGTCAGTTCAATATTTGTTGGCCCAATTTACCATACATTTACATGTTGGTTCAAGTGAATAATCACACAATGAAATCAGCAATCAATTAGTTGATTAGCTTTTCAAACACATATCTTTAATATATACACACTCAAAAATCATATTTTTGATACCAATTTACAAACAATAAACCCTATCTAGTTCTGGTTCTTACACCAGTCAATTGGAAATATATAGATACCCCACTTTCGGCTCTCGAACATAAACACTAGTGATACTAGTAATCATCAGTATCATTTCCAGGCGACTAAAGTGTGATTCTACATCTATCCAGTATATTAAAACTTCGAATGTACGTTTGCAAGGCGTATATGCAAAATCTGTATGTACTCGATTGTCCAAATTCAATATAAAATAAATATTCAATTACGTATAAAATGGTTTAAATTTTCAAAACAATTTTTTTATTTTATATTTAAAAAGCACTACTCTTCACACTCATTCTTGGATACTACTGATCCCATCTCAACGAGTCATTATTATAGGATATTGCTAATCCAATCTCTGATGAATTCTTTTAATCGGTTCTAATGTGTCTTGTTCTCGAGCTCTGTAAATCAAAGCTCTGATACCAAACTGTAATGACCCGAACTTCCCCGGTCTCCGAAGAGAAGAGAAAGAACGGATTGTCTGAGAACACGACAAATCGGAACACAAACAAAAGAATATTTCATTGCTTATTACAACAATTTACATCAGAGTACAAGAATATATAGAGTATGAACAAATAATATACATTTGATAAATATCAGAGATTTACAAATTACAATGCGGTGGAAAATAATACAAAACACAACTGAAAGAGATACACGGATACAGTGCTTTCCGAATATCATTCCAGCTGTAAACTAGGATCCTGTGAATAGAAATCTGCAAACCAAACTACTAGCTGCCCGTGTGGAAAATGGGGGCACCCAGAGTTTAGGTTAAAACAATAAACTCCAGGTCAGTCATGTGACTGGTGTGAGAACTAAAATAGTTATTTAAAACTTTACTTTAAAATGGAGTAAATCAAAGGACCACAACATATAACATGGAATGGGTTTCCTCCCAAGAATACCATTGCATAAACAGTTACAAACAGTGCAATGCTTTTTTGAAAAATGAAGCTATTATAAGACTCAGGTCCCATTACACAACGCAATGCAAGCCAGAGGATAGAGTTTTACCTTATAATAGCCAAACATGCTTGGTACGTTTAAAATAAATCATTTTGATACTATTATAGTGTAAAGTGTATGAAAACAACTTCAAATATAAATGTATCAATCATAGACGGCATAGTGCCCCATCCCACTATGTCGCCGTATTAAGCTGTACAAATAAAACTGAATGTCACATATTGAAAATTGGATTTCCGTCATGAGTCTAGGCAAGGGATGTACTCCTATCCACTTTGAGACACTCTAGAAAATGCCTCAGGACTACACACTCTGGGCAACCCATGGATCCTCCAAGGTCGGTCCTCTGTTACGTTTGAGGATTGGCAATTCCTAAACACACGTTTCCCTGCCCTATAAGGCATAATTGAGCCAGATGACTCAATATCCATCGGCTCCGTAGTAACCGATATATCTGAGGCACCTCGCATTCCAACAACCACATAGGTAAAAATATAAAAATATCTGGGCTTGCTAAACCCTGGCACCACCCATAGCTAGAAAGAAATTTCATGTCCTCCTTGGGTCCCTTATCCCGTTTCTAACTCATACTGAGGTGTGAGGCTCGCGAATTAACACTATACACAAAGTTATGCCCTTTAAGACCGTGCTTTAATCATCAACCACAAGACTCTTCTTTTCAACAGAAGCCTTGATCCTTTGCATATCAGCATGCCACACAGGCAATTCACGCCATGCGACTGATGTCTATCGATATATAACCTCTGAGCTCGTACATCTTAGAGAAAGGCTGTAATAACCCGCAAATTCTGAGCCAGTTTAAAATTTTTATTTTGGCAATTTTAGCGAATTTTGAATATTTAAAATGAATTATTTTAAATTATATCGACGAGAAATTTATTTTGAATATAATTCGAACGTATATATTATATACGTCGTCGTTAGAATATAAATAATTATATATAATTATAATAGAATTGAAAATGGCGCGGCAGTTCGATAATTCGATTTTGAACTTCAATTGAATGTACCGGGTGCAAAACAATTCGGATTTTAGTGAAACCAAAAACATTAGGATCTAATTGAGAATATCTTTCCGACGAATCCGAAAAATTAAATTTTCATAGCGGGAATCAAAAGATATGTCCAGTTGAAAATTCTGAATAGTCGCTATGGAATTCAGGCCCTTAAAAATGGGAATTTTGCAAACGACCTCGGATTTCGACGAAACCACTTTAGTTGGATCCGCAGTGTCAAGTTATTGCTAGGTTTCAAATTTCATAATTTTTCGATTCAATATGTGAGCGTAGCAAAGGAAAACGTGTTTGACCAATTTCAGTTGACTTTAATCGACTGGAAATTGGCCATTTTTCTAACGGTCTCAGAATTCGACGAAACTAGTTTTGTTAGGACCGTATCGTCAATACAAAGCTAGGAAACATTTTTCGGGAATTTTTAGAGTTCGTTTGTGACCCCGGTAAATTGAAATGCGCGTTAAAATTCAATATATAGTGTTATATGTTGATTTTGACGAAAACCGATCGAAACAGTCGAATCAGCCTATGATGCATATCCCATTGTGTTCGGAATGGGGGTGAAACGCTATGGACGACAGGCGGTGGGCCTCGTTTTGAGGTCGTATGTAAAAGTCAACATTTTGAAATTAAAAAAAAGGGTAATAAAAGAAAAAACTCTCTTTCCTCCTCCCTTATACTCTGCCCCCCTTCAATCGATTTCAGATGAAAGAAACAAAAAACCGCTCGACCCCAGGCAATCGCCACCGCGTCCCACCACCGCTCGACCGCCACACCTCCGATGATTTCCCCCTCCCCCCTTTCCCCTCGGCTCCGATCCCCACCATCGCAACCCCCCTCGTCGTGAGAATCCGCACCCCCATACCTTTTCCACCCAAATCGACGACCGCCACCAACCTCATCACCTCCTGCTCCTCCCCTCCTCCAACTCGCGCAGCACCCTCCACTCCCTCCACGTTCAAGCACAAAACCCCCAGCGTGCCCTAACTCCTCCGACCCCTCTTCCTCCTCATGAGCGAACGAGACCCCATACCCCTCCTTCCAGCCATTGCTCGCAGAAATCGCCCCTTTTTCCGCTGTAAGATTTTTCTTTCTTATACCTTTTATATTTATTTATTTGTGTTAAACTTTTTTTTTTTTAACGCTATAAAGGTCTGGGAATTTAGTGAAGTTATCAAAGAAAGTTTAGATTTTTAAAATGCAAAAGAACAGATTTTTAAAATGCAAAAGATTAGATTTTTATTTTTGAAAAGGCGATATTTTTATATTATAGAAAGATTAAAAATATGATTTTATATTTTTAAAGTATTAAAAATATGATTTTTATATTTTTAAAGTATTAAAAATATAGTCTTTACTATATAAATGATGTAAAAAATATGATTTTTGGTTATGTAGAAAAGTAAAAATATAATTTTTACATGATAGGAATATTAGGAATATCATCTTTGTGTATGTAGAAAAATAAAAATCTGATTTTTATTTTATATACGTTGAAATAAAGTGGTGATTTTTATAATGATGCAATCTATATTTTTGAAAAGGCGACATCTATATTTTTGAAAAGGCGACATCTATATTTTTGAAAAGGCAAAATCTATATTTTTGAAAAGGCAACATCTATATTTTTGAAAAGGCGAAATCTATATTTTTGAAAAGGCGAAATCTATATTTTTGAAAAGGCGAAGTCTTTATATGAAGAATAGCGGGATAAAAATAGAATTTTTATCTATATAACATCGTTATAAAAATAGAATTTTTTTCTATTTCGTAGCAAGGTAAAAATTCGATTTTTATATATTGAATAGTATAATAAAAATTCGATTTTTATATATTGAATAGTATAACAAAAATTTGATTTTTATATATTGAATAGTATAATAAAAATTTGATTTTTATATATTGAATAGTATAATAAAAATTTGATTTTTATATATTGTATAGTATAATAAAAATTCGATTTTTATATATTGAATAGCGAAGTAAAAATTCGATTTTTACATATGTAGTGGCAACAGCAACGAAGATGATAAAAATGCGATAACGATGAAGATTTCTATCAAAGAAGAGTCAAGATGATTGGATAGCTATTGGTGAGAATTTCCCACCTTTCAATTTCATTTTCTAGTTATATATATATATACTAGGATGCAGACGGTGTTTAGTAGCACCCGACACAATTGTCCACAGACCATGGACTTGTTTGTTTGGTTGCATAGATTAGTTAGATGATTTGATTTGAATTTAGTTGTTTGGTGATTTTGATTGAATTTGAAATGGGTTTATCGTGAACGGTGTTTAAAATAACACTAGTTCTTTAATCCGATAACAAATAGGATGTGATTTGGGTTTGTCGTGAACTGTGTTTTAAATAACACCTAGTTCTTTAACCCAGTTAAAGGAGTTCTAACGAATCTGCAATTAGATTGAAATGTGAATCTATAATTTAAATTATCAAATTTAGAAATGAGCGGGAATGGAGTATCACCAGTTTTGCTCCAAAGCGATAGTTAAATCTTTAATTAGATTTGAACGTGAAATGGTAATTAATTTTACCGATAACACCATAGTGTTAGATATGGAGTATCACCAGTTTTGCTTCATGGGATGAATAGGTTGGGATTGGGAAATAAAATAAATAATTACTTCGATGTGGTTCGCTAATCTCGACTAGTTGGAAAAACCATAATTTGGTTTTAAATGACATCCAAAGGAAGATTACAGGATAAATTTTAGAGAATTTATCTTGGATAAAATTAATGGGAACCTTTCCCTAAGAATGTGGAATTTAGAAACTAGCTGTAGGTTGGCTAAGAAGAATGGTTTCCTGGGTATTGATCTGATGTTGGTTTCGGCCTTCGGGGTTAATGTTTAGGAAATTGTTCCCTTGGTAATTTGCGGTTAGTGACTAATGAATTGGAATGAGGCGTATGTTGTGTTTGTGTAAGATTTGTTTTTAATATACGCGGGTTGTTCGGAAAGTCCGGGTATATACCCATTCTGAATAACCGATTTGACGATAAGTCGAAGATGAAGACGGTGGTTGAAGACCGGAAGTCTTCACATCATTTGGATAATTACTGACGATCCTGATTGGGTTGTACACCCAAGAGGATGGAAATAGTTGGTGGTTGCCCAGACGTACTTGGAGATGGATGGATATGCGAGGAAAGTGCCTCCGGTTTCGTTCAGACCCAGAACGGACTTGTAAATGGATTGTGTGTCTGACATTGGATTTTATTCTGTGTTGATTGATTTCTGTTAAATATATATCTGTTTGGCGGCGGAGAATTTATTCTCTTGCTTAACGCCCTTCTCTGAGACGTACGTGCTTAGAGGTTATATATCGATAGATATCAATCGCATGGCATGAATTGCCTGTGTGGCATACTGAGTTGCATGGATCAAGGCTTCTGTTGAAAAGCAAAGTCTTGTGGTTGATGATCAGAGCACGGCCTTTGTGGCGTAGCTTTGTTTATAGCGTGGATTCGCGAACCTCACACCTCGGTATGAGTTAAAAACGGGATACGGACCGCTGGGAGAGCACGACGTTTCTTTCTAGCTATGGTGGTGTCAGTGACTTACCAGCCCTGACATTTATATACTTTTCACCTTTGTGGTTGTTGGGATGAGGCGCCTCGATTATAGGTCTGTAAGGACCGGGAAACGTGTGTTCAGGAATTGCCAATCCTCTAACGTAAGTGAGGACCGGCCCAGCCGCATCCAGGGTTGCCCAGAGTGCGTAACCCTGAGGCATTTGCTAGAGTGTCTCGAACGTGGAGAGGAGCTTGCCCCTTGCCTCGACTCATGACGGAAATCCAATTTCCAATACGTGTATTGCGGTTTTAATTGTAGAACTAGTGTGGCGACATGATATATGGTACCCATGCCGCCTATGATTGATATTTATGATTGAAATTGTTTTGACCCTATACACTTATTATAGTATCAAATGATTTGTTTTAAACGTACCAAGCATGTTTGGCTATTATAAGGGAAAACCTTATCCTCCGGCTTGCGTTGCATTGTGTGATGGGACCTGGGTCTTATAATAGCTTCATTTTTCGAAAAAGCATTGTGTTCTTTATTCTATGCACTGGTATTCTTGGGAGGAAACCCGTTCCGTGTTATACGGCGTGGTCCCTTGAATTACTATCTTTAAAAATGAAGTTTTAATAACTGTTTTAGTTCTCACACCAGTCACATGACTGACCTGGAGTTTATTGTTTTAACCTAAACTCTGGGTGCCCTCATTTTCCGCACGGGCAGCTAGTAGTTTTGGTTTTGCAGATTTATATTCGCAGGATCCTAGTTTACAGCTGGAATGATATCCGGAAAGCTCTGTATCCGTATATCACGTTCAGTTGTGCTTTATATTATTTTTCCGCTGCTATGTAATTTATTGTAATCTCTGATATTTATCGAATGTAATTTATTCATTTATACTCTGTATATTCTTGTATCTGATGGAATTGTTGTAATAACAATGAAATGTTCTTCCGTCTGCGTTCTATTTTGTCCTATTCTCAACAATCTGGGTTTTCGAACGGTCTAGATCGGTTTAACGACTGATTCAGATCGAGCGAAATTCCAGGCCGTCACATTTGGTATCAGAGCTTTGGTTTACAGAGCTCGAGAAGGCACATTAGAACCATACGAAAGAATTCATCAGATATTGGATTAGTAATATTCAATTAGAATGACTCGTTAGAGATAGGATCAGTAGTATCCTAGAACGAGTGTGAAGAGTATATTTTTCAATGGAAAACAATATTTGTTTTGAAATTTAAATCAATTCTACGTATTTGATTATTTATTTATTTTGAATATGGACAATCCACTATATAAAGATTTTGCATATACGCGTCATGAACGTATATTCGAAGTTTTAATATATTGGATAGATATGGGATCACATTCTAGTCGCCCGGAGATGGTACTGATGATTGTCATGACATCATCAGTATTTATGTTCGTATTTCGAAGGTGTGATTTTCTATATATTTCCATTAGACTGGTGTGAGAACCAAAACTTATATAGCTAGAACACATTGTTGGGAATTGGCATCAAAAACAGGATCTTTGTATATGTATCAAAAATTATGAATTTAAAACTCTAATTCACTAATTGATTGATGTTTGTGTTGTTTGTTTATTTGTTTGCTAATTTTGAACCATTATGCCTAATTGAACCAAATATTGAATTATATTGAAAATTAGTTGCATTTGCTTGCATATACATATACTTACATTGAACAGGTCATAGCAAGGAGGCTAGAGCAGAGAATAAAATTTGTTTGCCCGACAAATAGGTACATATTTACTACATAATTTACTGTTTTGTTTGGGTGATGATGATTTTATGAGCCTATTGGCTAGTCGCTTGGCTTTTTCTTTTTCTTTTTGAGATTAGAAGGACTGGGGAAGCTATTTGAAATTCCCCGATGCTCCCGGTGCAGGGGAGGTTATGGCGAAATTTTTCGAAAATTTAGGGTGTTAGCCAAATTTTTGAAAATTTGAGAATTCTCAGAAACTAAAAAGTTGGAGAATGCAAGTCAGATCGAACGAAGAGTTGAATAATCAAACCACTTTCGACTTTGTTCCTTTTCGGGGACGAAAAGTTTTAAGTGGGGGAGATTGTAATAACCTGAAAATTCTGAGGCAGTTTAAAAATTTTGTTTTGGCAACTTCGGCGGATTTTGAATATTTAAAATGAATTATTTTAAATAAAATCGACAAGAGATTCATTTTGAATATATATAGAACGCATATATTATATACGTCATCGTTAGAATATAAATATTTATATATAATTATAAATAGAATTGAAAATGGCGCGGTAGTTCGATAATTCGATTTCAAACTTCAATTGAACATACCGGGAGCAGAATAATCCGGATTTTAGTGAAACCAAAAACATTAGGATCTAATTGATAATATCTTTCCAACGAATCCGAAAAATTGAAATTTCATAGCGGGAATCAAAAGATATGTCCTGTTGAAAATTCTGAATAGTCGCTATGGAATTCAGGCCCTTAAAAATGGAAATTTTGTAAACGACCTCGGATTTCGACGAAACCAGTTTTGTTGGATCTGCAGTTTCGAATTATTGCTAGGTTTCAAATTTCATAATTTTTTGAATCAATATATGTGCGTGGCAAAGGAAAACGCGTTTGACCGGTTTTAGTTGATTTTAATCGACTGGAAAATGGCCATTTTTCCAACGGTCTCAGAATTCGACGAAACTAGTTTTGTTAGGACCGTATCGTCAATACGAAGCTAGAAAATATTTTTCTGGAATTTTTCTAGTTAGTATGTGACCCCGATAATTTGAAATGTACGTTTAAAATTCAATATAGCGATTTAAATGTAAATTAAACGGAAACTGGTCGAAATGATCGAATCAGCTTACGATACATATCCCATTGTGTTCGGAATGGGGGTAATTAGCTATGGACGTCAGGCGGTGGGCCTCGTTTCGAGGTCGTATGTAAAATTCAACTTTTTAAAAATAAATTAATTAAATAAATTAATAAAAATATCTCCTCTCTCTTCCCCTTAATCCCTCTCTGGCCCACCCCCTTTTTCATTTTCAATCGATTTACAGAAAAAAAACCCAACGCTTTCCCGTCGCCCCCCCCTCGACTGAGCCGCCGCGCTCGACGGCGCCACCACCACCCACGGCCGGACCCCCCTGCCCTTCCTCCTCCTTCCCAAATCAAACCCCCCCCCCCACGCCAATTCGAGGATCGAACAGCCCCAAACCCGGATGAAACCGCGTCGCTACCCCTCTGACCCACCACCAGGCCACGGCCGCCGCCACTGTAGACTACCCCCGACCCCCCTTCTCTCTCTACCCTCGACGCCGTCTCCCTTCTGTTCGAATCAATGAAGACCCCCAAACCTCCTCCAAATCGAGCGACGCCGCTGCCTGCCTGCGCCACCAGACAGTCGACTGCACCACCGCCGACCGCGCCAGCACCTCCCCCGACGGCGAGCACCCCCTTCGAGTAAACTGTAAGCCTCTTTTCTTTTATGATTTTGTGATAGGTTGTTTTATATATATATATATATATATATATATGTATGTATGTATTTATATATATATAAACAAAAATCTGATTTTTTTTATTAGAAAGATTATATTTTTATAGTTAAAAGATTGGATTTTTATCGCCAAAAAGACTGGATTTTTATCGCTATAAAGAAAATATTCTTGGCAAGTAATAAAAATATGATTTTTCTATTTTTAAAGTATTAAAAATATAGTCTTTACTATATAGCGATTATAAAAATATGATTTTTATATTTTTAAAGTAGTAAAAATATAATCTTTTATATTCTAGAAAGATAAAAATATGATCTTTGCATAGTAGGAACTATAAAAATATAATCTTTACTATATAGAAGATGTAAAAATATGATTTTTGTTTATGTAGAGAATTAAAAATATAATTTTTAAATTGAAGGTGAATAAATAAAAATGTGATTTTTTATAATGATAAATTTGAAAAGATGAAAGCTTTAAATTTGAAAAGGCGAAGTCTATATTTTTATAAAGGCGAAATCTTTTTAGTTGAAAAGGCAAGACCTTTATATAGAGAATAACAAAATAGAATTTTTATCTAAATAGAGAAATAAAAATTCGATTTCTATATATTGAATAACAAAGTAAAAATTCGATTTTTATATATTGAATAACAAAGTAAAAATTCGTTTTTTATATATTGAATAGCATAGTAAAAATTCAATTTTTACATATGTAGTGGCTACAGCAACGAAGATGACAAGAATGCAATAACGATGAAGCTTTCTATCAAAGAAGAGTCAAGATGATTGGATAGCTATCGGTGAGAATTTCTCACCTTTCAATTTCTTTTTTCTAGTTATATACATATACTAGGATGCAGACGGTGCTTAGTAGCACCCGACACAATCGTCCACAGACCATGGACTTGTTTGTTTGGTTGCATAGATTAGTTAGATGATTTGATTTGAATTTGGTTGTTTGGTGATTTTGATTGATGGTGAATGGCGTGGGCCTTCACTAGACCGGGGATAAGGCTAGGCCTTGTCCTGTTTCTAGTATCGTGCCGTTATGCCGCCGAAATTTTCTAAAATAAGTTAGAAATATAAAAATATCATTTTATTTAAAGAATGAACTGAATAGAAATTCATATGTTAAAATAAAATGTTTTATCGTTAAAAATATAATTTTTAACGTGAAGTGAATAAAATAAAATATTCGTTTACAAACCGGACGGTTTGTTTATGTACACTAATTTGACTGACATTGATTGGGATGATAAATTTTACACATCGCCCAACTGCACAAATAAAAATCTATGTTTGATTGCTTGAAACCCCACTCGGGTGTTGGGATGAAATATGAAGTCCACTCATCCTGATTGATGAAATATGTAGATCGATTGATTGACAGACTGTTATAAGCGTTAGATATCTATATTTGATGCTTATACAGTGTAGTGCACTTTGGTTGATGGTTGATTATTTCTCAATGCTATTATATACATGGTTGTATGAAAATCCATATAATTAATTTTATATGGTGATTGATTGGGCCTCATTCCAATTTAGAAGATAAAGAATAATATAAAATAAATGTTCATGTGTTGACTGTACCCATCCGTTGAGATTAGTCATGTGTTGAACGAAATATTTTTATATTAAAATTTATATCTTTAATAATATAAAGTAAATGTTCATGTGTTGACTGTACTCATCCGTTGAGATTAGTCATGTGTTGAACGAAATATCTTTAAAATAAAATTTACATCTTTAATAATATAAAATAAAGGTTCATGTGTTGACTGTACTCATCCGTTGAGATTAGTCATGTGTTGAACGAAATATTTGAAATATAAAAAAGATTTCGAATTGAATTGAATATATAACGATTTCGAAATGAATTCAATATATAACGATTTCGAAATGAATTGAATATATAACGATTTCGAAATGAATTTAATATATAACGATTTCGAAATGAATTGAATATATAACGATTTCGAAATGAATTGAATATATAAAGATTTCGAAATGAATTGAATATATAACGATTTCGAATTGAATTGAATATATAACGATTTCAAATTGAATTGAATATATAACGATTTCGAATTGAATTGAATATATAACGATTTCGAAATGAATTGAATATATAACGATTTCGAATTGAATTGAATATATAACGATTTCGAAATGAATTGAATATATAACGATTTCGAAATGAATTGAATATATAACGATTTCGAAATGAATTGAATATATAGCGATTTCGAAATGAATTAAATATACAAAGATTTAGAAATGAATTTGAATCGAATAGAAAACCAATTTGAATTGAATCGAATTGAAAACGAATTCAAATTGAATAGAAAGCGAATTGAAACGAATTCAAATTGAATTGAAATTTGAATTGAATAGGAATGAATTTTAAAACGAATTTTTTAAGAAGAATTCAATTTTGCTTTGGATTGAAATAGAAGTTGAAATGGCTCTTGAAACGAATTCAAAACTATTTATATAATTCATTTTAAATAAAAATCGACGAAATATATATTATACATATTATATATATAATATAATGGCCTGAATAGAACACGCCGCGCCGCGGCAGTTCGTGAATTTCGACCATTAATTTCAAACGGACATTACGGGAGATCCGACTGTCGGATTCTCCTAAAACTGGAACCGTTAGGTTCGTATCGAAAAGAGCTTTCTAACGAATATTTGAGATTTGAAATATAACGGTTGGATTTGGAGATACGTCCAAATCAAATTCGAAAAAGGTCGTTGTAAGTGCAGTTCGATGGCCATTGTTGGAAATCGACTGTACGGGCCTTGATAAAATTATTAAAAATATCAATAATTTGTGTAAAATCATAAGAAATGATTTGAGAAAATTTGGGATGAAAAACTCCATATTTGAAAAGATAAAAATAGATTTTATCGAAATGAACTAGATTGAACTAAATTTAAAACCTGATTTGTTTTTAAATAAATGAATTAGATTTAAAAAGGGGTTTTAAATAATCGGAATTTATAATATATTTGATTGAATTTGAAATGGGTTTATCGTGAACGGTGTTTTAAATAACACTAGTTCTTTAACCCGATAACAAATAGGATGTGATTTGGGTTTGTCGTGAACTGTGTTTTAAATAACACCTAGTTCTTTAACCCAGTTAAAGGATTTCTAACGAATCTGCAATTAGATTGAAATGTGAATCTATAATCTAAATTATCAAATTTAGAAATGAGCGGGAATGGAGTATCACCAGTTTTGCTCCAAAGCGATAGTTAAATCTTTAATTAGATTTGAACGTGAAATGGTAATTAATTTTACCGATAACACCATAGTGTTAGATATGGAGTATCACCAGTTTTGCTTCATGGGATGAATAGGTTGGGATTGGGAAATAAAATAAATAATTACTTCGGTGTGGTTCGCTAATCTCGACTAGTTGGAAAAACCATAATTTGGTTTTAAATGACATCCAAAGGAAGATTACAGGATATATTTTAAAGAATTTATCTTGGATAAAATTAATGGGAACCTTTCCCTAAGAATGTGGAATTTAGAAACTAGCTGTAGGTTGGCTAAGAAGAATGGTTTCCTGGGTATTGATCCGATGTTGGTTTCGGCCTTCGGGGTTAATGTTTAGGAAATTGTTCCCTTGCTAATTTGCGGTTAGTGACTAATGAATTGGAATGAGGCGTATGTTGTGTTTGTGTAAGATTTGTTTTTAATATACGCGGGTTGTTCGGAAAGTCCGGGTATATACCCATTCTGAATAACCGATTTGACGATAAGTCGAAGATGAAGACGGTGGTTGAAGACCGGAAGTCTTCACATCGTTTGGATAATTACTGACGATCCTGATTGGGTTGTACACCCAAGAGGATGGAAATAGTTGGTGGTTGTCCAGACGTACTTGGAGATGGATGGATATGCGAGGAAAGTGCCTCCGGTTTCGTTCAGACCCAGAACGGACTTGTAAATGGATTGTGTGTCTGACATTGGATTTTATTCTGTGTTGATTGATTTCTGTTAAATATATATCTGTTTGGCGGCGGAGAATTTATTCTCTTGCTTAACGCCCTTCTCTGAGACGTACGTGCTTAGAGGTTATATATCGATAGATATCAATCGCATGGCATGAATTGCCTGTGTGGCATACTGAGTTGCATGGATCAAGGCTTCTGTTGAAAAGCAAAGTCTTGTGGTTGATGATCAGAGCACGGCCTTTGTGGCGTAGCTTTGTTTATAGCGTGGATTCGCGAACCTCACACCTCGGTATGAGTTAAAAACGGGATACGGACCGCTGGGAGAGCACGACGTTTCTTTCTAGCTATGGTGGTGTCAGTGACTTACCAGCCCTGACATTTATATACTTTTCACCTTTGTGGTTGTTGGGATTAGGCACCTCGATTATAGGTCTGTAAGGACCGGGAAACGTGTGTTCAGGAATTGCCAATCCTCTAACGTAAGTGAGGACCGGCCCAGCCGCATCCAGGGTTGCCCAGAGTGCGTAACCCTGAGGCAATTGCTAGAGTGTCTCGAACGCGGAGAGGAGCTTGCCCCTTGCCTCGACTCATGACGGAAATCCAATTTCCAATACGTGTATTGCGGTTTTAATTGTAGAACTAGTGTGGCGACATGATATATGGTACCCATGCCGCCTATGATTGATATTTATGATTGAAATTGTTTTGACACTATACACTTATTATAGTATCAAATGATTTGTTTTAAACGTACCAAGCATGTTTGGCTATTATAAGGGAAAACCCTATCCTCCGGCTTGCGTTGTATTGTGTGATGGGACCTGGGTCTTATAATAGCTTCATTTTTCGAAAAAGCATTGCGTTGTTTATTCTATGCATTGGTATTCTTGGGAGGAAACCCGTTCCATGTTATACGGCGTGGTCCCTTGAATTACTATCTTTAAAAATGAAGTTTTAATAACTGTTTTAGTTCTCACACCAGTCACATGACTGACCTGGAGTTTATTGTTTTAACCTAAACTCTGGGTGCCCTCATTTTCCGCACGGGCAGCTAGTAGTTTTGGTTTTGCAGATTTATATTCGCAGGATCCTGGTTTATAGCTGGAATGATATCCGGAAAGCTCTGTATCCGTATATCACCTTCAGTTGTGCTTTATATTATTTTTCCGCTGCTATGTAATTTATTGTAATCTCTGATATTTATCGAATGCAATTTATTCATTTATACTTTGTATATTCTTGTATCTGATGGAATTATTGTAATAACAATGAAATGTTCTTCCGTCTGCGTTCTATTTTGTCCTGTTCTCAACGATCAGGGGTTTCGAACGGTCTAGATCGGTTTAACGACCGATTCGGATCGAGCAAAATTCCAGGCCGTCACATTGAGTTGCGTGGATCAAGGCTTCTATTGAAAAGCAAAGTCTTGTGGTTGATGATCATAGCACAGCCTTTGTGGCAGCTTTGTGTATAACGTGAATTCGCGAGCCTCACACCTCGGTATGAGTTAAAAACGGGATACGGACCGCTGGGAGAGCACGACGTTCCTTTCTAGCTTTGGTGGTGTCAGTGACTTACCAGCCCTGACATTTATATACTTTTCACCTTTGTGGTTGTTGGAATGAGGCGCCTCGATTATAGGTCTGTAAGGACCGGGAAACGTATGTTCAGGAATTGCCAATCCTCTAACGTAAGTGAGGACCGGCCCAGCCGATTCCAGGGTTGCCCAGAGTGCGTAACCCTGAGGCATTTGCTAGAGTGTCTCGAACGCGGAGAGGAGCTTGCCCCTTGCCTCGACTCATGATGGAAATCCAATTTCCAATACGTGTAATTCGGTTTTAATTGTAGAACTAGTATGGCGATATAGTAGATGGTAGCTATGCCACCTATGATTTATAGTTATGATTGAAATTGTTTTAACACTATACACTTATTATAGTATCAAATGATTTGTTTTAAACGTACCAAGCATGTTTGGCTATTATAAGGGAAAACCCTATCCTTCGGCTTGCGTTGCATTGTGTGATGGGACCTGGGTCTTATAATAGCTTCATTTTTCGAAAAAACATTATGCTGTTTATTCTATGCACTGGTATTCTTGGGAAGAAACCCGTTCTGTGTTATACGGCGTGGTCCCTTGAATTACTATCTTTTAAAATAAAGTTTTAATAATTGTTTTAGTTCTCACACCTGTCACATGACTGACCTGGAGTTTATTGTTTTAACCTAAACTTTGGGTGCCCTTATTTTCAACACGGGCAGCTAATAGTTTTGGTTTTGCAGATTTATATTCATAGGATCCTGGTTTGCAGCTGGAATGATATCCAGAAAGCTCTGTATCCGTATATCACCTTCAGTTGTGTTTTATATTATTATCCGCTGCTATGTAATTTATTGTAATCTCTGATATTTGTCGAATGTATAATATTCATTTATACTCTGCATATTCTTGTATCTGATGGAATTGTTGTAATAGCAATGAAATGTTCTTCCGTCTGCGTTCATTTGTGTGTTGTTCTCAAAGTATCCTCCCTTTCCTTAACGGGGAAGAAACGGGTCCTCACATTTGGTATCAGAGCTTTGGTTTACAGAGCTCGAGAACAAGACACATTAGAACCATACGAAAGAATTCATCAGATATTGGATTAGTAATATCGAATTAGAATGACTCGTTAGAGATAGGATCAGTAGTATCCTAGAACGAGTGTGAAGAGTATATTTTTCAAATGAAAACAATTTTTGTTTTGAAAATTTAAATCACTTCTACGTATTTGATTATTTATTTATTTTGCATATGGACAATCCGATATATAAAGATTTTGCATATACGCGTCATGAACGTATATTCGAAGTTTTAATATATTGGATAGATATAGAATCACACTCTAGTCGCCCGGACCTGATTCTGATGATTGACGTGTCATCATCAGTAATTATTTTCGTGTTTCAAAGGTGTGATATCTATATATTTCCATCAGACTGGTATGAGAACCAAAACTTATATATAGTTAGAACACATTGTTGTGAATTGGCATCAAAAACATGATTTTCTTTATATATATCAAAAATTATGAATTTGAAACGTTAATTCACTAATTGATTGATGTTTGTGTTGTTTGTTTATTTAGTTGATAATTTTGAACCAATATGCCTAATTGTATCAAATATTGAACTATATTGAAAATTGGTCGCATTTGCTTGCATATACATGTACTTACATTGAACAGGTCATAGCAAGGAGGCTAGAGCCGAAGAATAAAATTTGTTTGCCCGACAAATAGGTACATGTTTACTATAATTTTCTGTTTTGTTTGGGTGATGATGATTTTATGTGCCTATTGGCTAGCCGCTTGGCTTTTTCTTTTTCCTTTTGAGATCAGAAGGTCTGTATGGCAATTTCGGGATTTTCCCGTGGCTCCCGGTGCAGGGGAGGTTATGGCGAAATTTTTCGAAAATTTAGGGTGTTAGCCAAATTTTTGAAAATTCTCAAAAACTGAAAAGTTGGAGAATGCAAGCCAGATCGAACGTAGAGTTGATTAATCAAACCACCTTCGACTTTGTTCCTTTTCGGGGACGAAAAGTTTTAAGTGGGGGAGATTGTAATAACCCGCAAATTCTGAGCCAGTTTAAAATTTTTATTTTAGCAATTTTAGCGAATTTTGAATATTTAAAATGAATTATTTTAAATTATATCGACTAGAAATTTATTTTGAATATAATTCGAACGTAAATATTATATACGTCGTCGTTAGAATATAAATAATTATATATAATTGTAATAGAATTGAAAATGGCGTGGTAGTTCGATAATTCGATTTCAAACTTCAATTGAATGTACCGGGTGTAAAACAATTCGGATTTTAGTGAAACCAAAAACATTAGGATCTAATTGAGAATATCTTTCCGACAAATCCGAAAAATCAAATTTTCATAGCGGGAATCAAAAGATATGTCCAGTTGAAAATTCTGAATAGTCGCTACGGAATTCAGGCCCTTAAAAATGGGAATTTTGCAAACGACCTCGGATTTCGACGAAACCACTTTTGTTGGATCTGCAGTGTCAAGTTATTGCTAGGTTTCAAATTTCATATTTTTTCGATTCAATATGTGAGCGTAGCAAAGGAAAACGTGTTTGACCAATTTCAGTTGATTTTAATCGACTGGAAATTGGGCATTTTTCTAGCGGTCTCAGAATTCGACGAAACTAGTTTTGTTAGGAACGTATCGTCAATACGAAGCTAGGAAACATTTTTCGGGAATTTTTAGAGTTCGTTTGTGACCCCGGTAAATTGAAATGCGCGTTAAAATTCAATATATAGTGTTATATGTTGATTTTGATGAAAACCGATCGAAACAGTCGAATCAGCCTACGATGCATATCCCATTATGTTCGGAATGGGGGTGAAACGCTATGGACGATAGGCGGTGGGCCTCGTTTTGAGGTCGTATGTGACGGCCTGGAATTTCGCTCGATCCGAATCAGTCGTTAAACCGATCTAGACCGTTCGAAACCCCTGACTGTTGAGAACATGACAAACCAGAACGCAAACAGAAGAACATTTCATTGTATATTACAACAATGCATCAGATTACAAGAATATACAGAGTATAAATGAATAAATTACATTCGATAAATATCAGAGATTACAATAAATTTCATAGCAGCGGAAAATAATACAAAGCACAACTGAAGGTGATATACGGATACAGAGCTTTCCGGATATCATTCCAGCTGTAAACCAGGATCCTGTGAATATAAATCTGCAAAACCAAAACTACTAGCTGCCCGTGCGGAAAATAGGGGCACCCAGAGTTTAGGTTAAAACAATAAACTCCAGGTCAGTCATGTGACTGGTGTGAGAACTAAAACAGTTATTTAAAGCTTTACTTTAAAAGAGAGTGATTCAAGGGACCACGCCGTATAACACGGAACGGGTTTCCTCCCAAGAATACTAGTGCATAGAATAAACAACGCAATGCTTTTTCGAAAAATGAAGCTATTATAAGACCCAGGTCCTATCATACAATGCAACGCAAGCCGGGGGATAGGGTTTTCCCTTATAATAGCCAAACATGCTTGGTACGTTTAAAACAAATCATTTGATACTATAATAAGTGTATAGTGTCAAAACAATTTCAATCATAAATATAAATCATAGACGGCATGGGTACCATATATCATGTCGCCATACTAGTTCTACAATTAAAACCGCAATACTCGTATTGGAAATTGGATTCCGTCATGAGTCGAGGCAAGGGGCAAGCTCCTCACCGCGTTCGAGACACTCTAGCAAATGCCTCAGGATTACGCACACTGGGTAACCCCTGGATGCTTCAGGGCCGGTCCTCACTTACGTTAGAGGATTAGTATTCCTGAACACACGTTTCCCGGTCCTTACAGACCTATAATCGAGGCGCCTCATCCAACAACCACAAAGGTGAAAAGTATATATATGTCAGGGCTGGTAAGTCACTGACACCACCAAAGCTAGAAAGAAACGTGCGCTCTCCCTGCAGTCCGTATCCTGTTTTTAACTCATACCGAGGTGTGAGGCTCGCGAATACACGCTATACACAAAGCTGCCACGTAGGCGTGCTTTGATCATCAACCACAAGACTTTGCTTTTCAACAGAAGCCTTGATCATTGCATCTTAGTATGCCACACAGGCAATTCATGCCATGCGACTGATGTCCATCGATATACAACCTCTGAGCTCGTACGTCTCAGAGAAGGGCGTTAAGCAAAAGAATAAATTCTCCGCCGCCAAACAGATGTATATTTAATAGAAATCAATCAGCACAGAATAAAATCCAATGTCAGACACACAATCCATTTACAAGTCCGTTCTGGGTCTGAACGAAACCGGAGGCACTTTCCTCGCATATCCATCCATCTCCAAGTACGTCTGGACGACCACCAACTATTTCCATCCTCTTGGGTGTACAGCCCAATCAGGATCGTCAATAATTACCCAAACGATGTGAAAACTTCCGGTCTTCGACCACCGTCTTCATCTTCGACTTATCGTCGAATCGGTTATTCAGAATGGGTGTAAACCCGGTCTTTTCGAACAACCCGCGTATATTAAAAACAAATGTTACACAAACACAACATACGCCTCATTCCAATTCATTAGTCACTAACTGCAAATTAGCAAGAGAACAATTTCCCAAACATTAACCCCGAAGGCCGAAACCAACATCAGATCAATACCCAGGAAACCATTCTTCTTAGCCAACCTACAGCTAGTTTCTAAATTCCACATTCTTAGGGAAAGGTTCCCATTAATTTTATCCAAGATAAATTCTTTAAAATTTATCCTGTAATCTTCATTTGGATGTCTTTTAAAACCAAATTATGGTTTTCCCAACTAGTCGAGATTAGCCAACCGTAACGAAGTAATTATTTATTTTATTTCCCAATCCCAACCTATTCATCCCATGAAGCAAAACGGGTAATACTCCATATCTAACACCGTGGTGTTATCGGTAAAATTAATTACCATTTCACGTTCAAATCTAATTAAAGATTTAACTATCGCTTTGGAGCAAAACTGGTAATACTCCATTCTCGTTCATTTTCTAAATTTGGAAATTTAGATTACGAATTCACATTTCAATCTAATTGCAGATTCGTTAAAACTCCTTTTACTGGGTTAAAGAACTAGGTGCTATTTAAAACACAGTTCACGATAAACCCAAATCACATTCTATTTATTATCGGGTTAAAGAACTAGTGTTATTTAAAACACAGTTCACGATAAACCCATTTCAAATCCAATCAAATATATTAGAAATCCCGATTATTTAAAACCCCTTTTAAATCTAATTTATTTATTAGAATCAATTGGGTTTCAAATTTAGTTCAAACTAGTGCATTTCGATAAAAACCATTTTTTATCTTTTCAAATGTGGAGTTTTTCATCCCAAATTTTCCCAAATCATTTCTTATGATTTTATACAAATTATTACTATTTTTAATAATTTTATCGAGGCCCGTGCAGTCGATTTCCAACAACGGCCATCGAACTGCACTTATTGCGACCTTTTTCGAATTTGATTTGGACGTATCTCCAAATCCAACCGTTAGATTTCAAATTTCTAATATTCGTTAGAAAGCTCTTTTCGATACGAACCCAACGGTTCCGGTTTTAGGAGAATCCGACGGTCGGATCTCCCGTAATGTCCGTTTGAAATAAATGGTCGAAATTTACGAACTGCCGCGGCGCGGCGCGTTCTATTCAGGCCATTATATTATATATATAATATATATAATATATATATTTCGTCGATTTCTATTTAAAACGAATTATATAAATAGTTTTAAATTCGTTTCAAGAACCATTTCAACTTCTATTTCAATCCAAAGCAAAATTGAATTCTTCTTTAAAAATTCGTTTTAAAAATTCATTTCTATTCAATTCAAATTTCAATTAAATTTGAATTTATTTCAATTCGCTTTCAATTCAATTTGAATTCGTTTTCAATTCAATTTAATTCAAATTGGTTTTATATTCGATTCCAATTCATTTTCTATTCAAATCAAATTCGTTTCGTTTTCTATTTGAATCAAGTTCATTATATATTCAATTTGAAATCAAATTGGTTTTCTATTCCATTCAATTCGAAATCGTTTTATATTCAATTCAAATCGAAATCGTTATATATTCAATTCAAATCGAAATCGTTATATATTCAATTCAAATCGAAATCGTTATATATTCAATTCATTTCGAAATCGTTATATATTCAATTCAAATCGAAATCGTTATATATTCAATTCATTTCGAAATCGTTATATATTCAATTCAAATCGAAATCGTTATATATTCAATTCATTTCGAAATCGTTATATATTCAATTCATTTCGAAATCGTTTTATATTCAATTCAAATCGAAATCGTTATATATTCAATTCATTTCGAAATCGTTATATATTCAATTCATTTCGAAATCGTTTTATATTCAATTCAAATCGAAATCGTTTTATATTCAATTCAAATCGAAATCGTTTTATATTCAATTCATTTCGAAATCGTTTTATATTCAATTCAAATCGAAATCGTTATATATTCAATTCATTTCGAAATCGTTATAATCGATATAAATATCGTTCGCGTCAAAATGGCGCATCACTATTCAACACGGCTTTATATATTCTATTTCAAATATTTCTTTTTGTCAACACACGACTAATCTCAACGAATGAGTACCGTCCATGTGTGACTATTTTTGTTAAATTATTTCGTTCAACACATGACTAATCTCAACGGATGAGTACAGTCAACACATGAACCTTTATTTTATATTGATAAAGATGTAAAATTTTATTATAAAAATAATTCGTTCAACACATGACTAATCTCAACGGATGAGTACAGTCAACACATGAACTTTTATTTTATATTATACTTTATTTTTCAAATTGGAATGAGGCCCAATCAATTACCATATAACGTTAATTATATGGATTTTCATACAACACATGTATACGATAGCATAAAAATAATAATCAACCATCAACCAAAGTGCACTACACTGTATAAGCATCAAATATAGATACTCAACGCTTATAACAGCCTGTCAATCAATCGATCGACATATTTAATCAATCAGGATGAGTGAACTTCAATTTTCATCCCAACACCCGTGTAGGGTTTCAAACAATCATACACAGATTTTATTTGTGTAGTTGGGCGATGTGTGAAATTTATCGACCCAATCAATATCAGTCAAATAGGTGTACATAAACAAACCGTCCGGTTTGTAAATGAATATTTTATTTTATTCACTTTCACTATATTCATATTCACGTTAAAAATTATATTTTTAACGATAAAATATTATATTTCGACGTATGAATATCTATCCAGTTCGATTTTTAAATAAAATGTTATTTTTATTTTTCTAACATATTTTAGAAAATTTCGGCGGCATAACGGCACTATACTAGAAACGGAACAAGGCCTAGCCTTATCCCCGGTCTAGTGAAGGCCCACGCCATTCACACATCAATCAAATTCACTTTCGTTATGCAAACCACAAAATTTGGAGTAAGGGTCTAACCTAGCCTTACTCCCTCGCCTTATAACGGCGCACGTCTAATCCTAATCAATTTATCGATTCGATTTTTCACACCACAAACCACATTCAAACCAATATCGCAAACAATCACCAAACAGTCAAACAAACAAGTCCATGGTCTGTGGACGATTGTGTCGGGTGCTACTAAGCACCGTCTGCATCCTAGTATATATATAACTAGAAAAATTAAATTGAAAGGTGAGAAGTTCTCACATATTGCTATCCAAGCTCCACGGCACTTCTAATGCAGGAAACCTTCGCCAACTCGCCTTTTGTCGCTTTCGTTGTCCGCTTTCACTACATACGTAAAAATCACATTTTTACTTCGCTATTTAATATACAAAAATCGAATTTTTACTTCGATGTTCAATATATAAAAATCGAATTTTTAGTTCAAAGTTCAATATATAAAAATCGAATTTTTAGTTCAAAGTTCAATATATAAAAATCGAATTTTTAGTTTAAAGTTCAATATATAAAAATCGAATTTTTTCTATGCTGTTCTATTGATAAAAATTATATTTTTATCATGTTGTTCTTCATATAAAGATTACCCTTTTCTAAAATAAAGATTTCACCTTTATAAAAATATAGACTTCGCCTTTATAAAAATATGGTTTTCTCCTTATAAAAATCACCACTTTATCTCAACGTATATAAAATAAAAATCAGATTTTTATTTCGTTACATACACAAAGATGATATCTTTATATTCTCTATTCTATAAAGATTATATTTTTAATACTTTAAAAATATAAAAATCATATTTTTAATATTCCTATATAGTAAAGATTATATTTTTAGTACTTTAAAAATATAAAAATCATATTTTTACTTCTTCTACTCAATAAAAATCCCGTCTTTCCTATTTTAAAGATATGATCTTTATTTTATCAAGTTCAAATCCTTTTTTCTTTTAAAAGATTAAAACCTTTTGTTATTTAAATTCTAAAAAAAAAAAATCAGTTTTGAAATTCATTAACAATTCAGTTTTTTAAAATTCTATTTATATAAAAAAAATAAAAATAAAACAAATAAATAAATAAATAAACCGACTTACAGGGGGGGGGGGTTGCGGCGCCTGGCTCCGGAGGTGGATCCTACGGCGGAGGGGGTGGGCCAGGGTAGTAGCGGGCGGAGGCTTCTTTGCGTCGCGGGGCTTCGGGTGCTTTGCCTGCGGAGGAGAGAGAAGCGAGAGGGGGAAGGGAAGGAGGGGGATCGGAGAAGAGGAGGTGGGGGCGGTGAACGACGGCGGCGCCAGGGAGGGAGCGCGATGGTGGATTGGAAGAGAAGAGCGGGTTTTTCCTTTCCCTTTCCTTTTTATTCGGGGTTGACTGAAATGAGGGAGGAAGAAAAAAGGGAGGGTGTAGTTATATATTTAATTATATTATTTATTATTTTAATTTAAAAAGTACCTTTTTATTTCGAACTCAAAACGAAACCCACCGCCTGTCGCCCATAGCGTTTCACCCCCATTCCGAACACAATGGGATATGTATCGCAAGCTGATTTGATCGTTACAATCAGTTTCCTTTTGAATTTTCATTTAAATCACTATATTGAATTTTAAACGTACATTTCAAATTACCGGGGCCACATACTAACTAGAAAAATTCCAGAAAAATATTTTCTAGCTTCGTATTGACGATACGGTCCTAACAAAACTAGTTTCGTCGAATTCTGAGACCGTTTGAAAAATGGCCAATTTCCAGTCGATTAAAATCAACTGAAACTGGTCAAACGCGTTTTCCTTTGCCACGCTCACATATTGATTCGAAAAATTATGAAATTTGGAATCTAGCAATAATTTGACACTGCGGATCCAACAAAAGTGGTTTCGTCGAAATCCGAGGTCGTTTGCAAAATGTCCATTTTTTTAAGGGCCTGAATTCCATAGCGACTATTCAGAATTTTCAACTGGACATATCTTATCATTTATAAAGTGAAATCTCAGTTTGTTAACTTCGTTGGAAAGATATCGTCAATTAGATCCTAATGTTTTTGGTTTCACTAAAATCCGGATTGTTTTGCACCCGGTACATTCAATTGAAGTTTGAAATCGAATTATCGAACTACCGCGCCATTTTCAATTCTATTTATAATTATATATAAATATTTATATTCTAACGACGACGCGTATAATATAAACGTTCGAATTATATTCAAAATAAATTTCTCGCCGATATTATTTAAAATAATTCATTTTAACTAATCAAAATTCGCTAAAATTGCCAAAATAAAAATTTTAAACTGGCCCAGATTTTGCGGGTTATTACAATCTCCCCCACTTAAAACTTTTCATCCCCGAAAAGGAACAAACTCGAAAGTGGTTTGATTATTCAACTCTATGTTCGATCTGGCTTCCATTCTCCAACTCTTTAGTTTCTGAGAATTTCCAAAATTTCAAAAATTTGGCTAACACCCTAAATTTTTGAAAAATTTCGCCATAACCTCCCCTGCACCGGGAGCATCGGGGAATTTCAAATAGCTTCCCCGGTCCTTCAGATCTCAAAAAGAAAAAGAAAAAGCCAAGCGGCTAGCCAATAGGCTCACAAAATCATCATCACCCAAACAAAACAGGAAATTATGTAGTAAACATGTACCTATTTGTCGGGCAAACAAATTTTATTCTCTGCTCTAGCCTCCTTGCTATGACCTGTTCAATGTAAGTATATGTATATGCAAGCAAATGCGACCAATTTCAATACAATTCAATATTTGGTTCAATTAGGCTAAATGGTTCAAAATTATCAAACAAATAAACAAACAACACAAACATCAATCAATTAGTGAATTAGAGTTTCAAATTCATAATTTTGATATCTATATATAAAGAAAATCATGTTTTTGATGCTAATTCACAACAATGTGTTCTAACTATATATAAGTTTTGGTTCTCACACCAGTCTAATGGAAATATATAGAAATCACACCTTCGAAACACGAACACTAATTCTGATGATGATATATCAATCATCAGAACCATCTCCGGGTGTCTAGAATGTGTAACTATATCTATCCAGTATATTAAAACTTCGACTATACGTTCATGACGCGTATACGCGAAATCCATATATACTCTATTGTCCATATTCAAAATAAATAAATATTCAAATACGTATAAAATGGTTTAAATTCCAAAACAAAAATGTTTTCATTTAAAAAAAAAAATATACTCTTCCCACTCATTCTAGGATACTACTGATCCTATCTCTAACGAGTCATTCTAATTGGATATTACTAATCCAATATCTGATGAATTCTTTCGTAAGGTTCTAATGTGTCTTGTTCTCGAGCTCTGTAAACCAAAGCTCTGATACCAAATGTGACGGCCTGGAATTTCGCTCGATCCGAATTAGTCGTTAAACCGATCTAGACCGTTCGAAACCCCTGACTGTTGAGAACATGACAAACCAGAACGCAAACAGAAGAACATTTCATTGTATATTACAACAATGCATCAGATTACAAGAATATACAGAGTATAAATGAATAAATTACATTCGATAAATATCAGAGATTACAATAAATTTCATAGCAGCGGAAAATAATACAAAGCACAACTGAAGGTGATATACGGATACAGAGCTTTCCGGATATCATTCCAGCTGTAAACCAGGATCCTGTGAATATAAATCTGCAAAACCAAAACTACTAGCTGCCCGTGCGGAAAATAGGGGCACCCAGAGTTTAGGTTAAAACAATAAACTCCAGGTCAGTCATGTGACTGGTGTGAGAACTAAAACAGTTATTTAAAGCTTTACTTTAAAAGAGAGTGATTCAAGGGACCACGCCGTATAACACGGAACGGGTTTCCTCCCAAGAATACTAGTGCATAGAATAAACAACGCAATGCTTTTTCGAAAAATGAAGCTATTATAAGACCCAGGTCCTATCATACAATGCAACGCAAGCCGGGGGATAGGGTTTTCCCTTATAATAGCCAAACATGCTTGGTACGTTTAAAACAAATCATTTGATACTATAATAAGTGTATAGTGTCAAAACAATTTCAATCATAAATATAAATCATAGACGGCATGGGTACCATATATCATGTCACCATACTAGTTCTACAATTAAAACCGCAATACTCATATTGGAAATCGGATTCCGTCATGAGTCGAGGCAAGGGGCAAGCTCCTCACCGCGTTCGAGACACTCTAGCAAATGCCTCAGGATTACGCACACTGGGTAACCCCTGGATGCTTCAGGGCCGGTCCTCACTTACGTTAGAGGATTAGTATTCCTGAACACACGTTTCCCGGTCCTTACAGACCTATAATCGAGGCGCCTCATCCAACAACCACAAAGGTGAAAAGTATATATATGTCAGGGCTGGTAAGTCACTGACACCACCAAAGCTAGAAAGAAACGTGCGCTCTCCCTGCAGTCCGTATCCCGTTTTTAACTCATACCGAGGTGTGAGGCTCGCGAATACACGCTATACACAAAGCTGCCACGTAGGCGTGCTTTGATCATCAACCACAAGACTTTGCTTTTCAACAGAAGCCTTGATCATTGCATCTTAGTATGCCACACAGGCAATTCATGCCATGCGACTGATGTCCATCGATATACAACCTCTGAGCTCGTACGTCTCAGAGAAGGGCGTTAAGCAAAAGAATAAATTCTCCGCCGCCAAACAGATGTATATTTAATAGAAATCAATCAGCACAGAATAAAATCCAATGTCAGACACACAATCCATTTACAAGTCCGTTCTGGGTCTGAACGAAACCGGAGGCACTTTCCTCGCATATCCATCCATCTCCAAGTACGTCTGGACGACCACCAACTATTTCCATCCTCTTGGGTGTACAGCCCAATCAGGATCGTCAGTAATTACCCAAACGATGTGAAAACTTCCGGTCTTCGACCACCGTCTTCATCTTCGACTTATCGTCGAATCGGTTATTCAGAATGGGTGTAAACCCGGTCTTTCCGAACAACCCGCGTATATTAAAAACAAATGTTAAACAAACACAACATACGCCTCATTCCAATTCATTAGTCACTAACTGCAAATTAGCAAGAGAACAATTTCCCAAACATTAACCCCGAAGGCCGAAACCAACATCAGATCAATACCTAGGAAACCATTCTTCTTAGCCAACCTACAGCTAGTTTCTAAATTCCACATTCTTAGGGAAAGGTTCCCATTAATTTTATCCAAGATAAATTCTTTAAAATTTATCCTGTAATCTTCCTTTGGATGTCTTTTAAAACCAAATTATGGTTTTCCCAACTAGTCGAGATTAGCGAACCGTAACGAAGTAATTATTTATTTTATTTCCCAATCCCAACCTATTCATCCCATGAAGCAAAACGGGTAATACTCCATATCTAACACCGTGGTGTTATCGGTAAAATTAATTACCATTTCACGTTCAAATCTAATTAAAGATTTAACTATCGCTTTGGAGAAAAACTGGTAATACTCCATTCTCGTTCATTTTCTAAATTTGGAAATTTAGATTACGAATTCACATTTCAATCTAATTGCAGATTCGTTAAAACTCCTTTTACTGGGTTAAAGAACTAGGTGTTATTTAAAACACAGTTCACGATAAACCCAAATCACATTCTATTTATTATCGGGTTAAAGAACTAGTGTTATTTAAAACACAGTTCACGATAAACCCATTTCAAATCCAATCAAATATATTAGAAATCCCGATTATTTAAAACCCCTTTTAAATCTAATTTATTTATTAGAATCAATTGGGTTTCAAATTTAGTTCAAACTAGTGCATTTCGATAAAAACCATTTTTTATCTTTTCAAATGTGGAGTTTTTCATCCTAAATTTTCCCAAATCATTTCTTATGATTTTATACAAATTATTACTATTTTTAATAATTTTATCGAGGCCCGTGCAGTCGATTTCCAACAACGGCCATCGAACTGCACTTATTGCGACCTTTTTCGAATTTGATTTGGACGTATCTCCAAATCCAACCGTTAGATTTCAAATTTCTAATATTCGTTAGAAAGCTCTTTTCGATACGAACCCAACGGTTCCGGTTTTAGGAGAATCCGACGGTCGGATCTCCCGTAATGTCCGTTTGAAATAAATGGTCGAAATTTACGAACTGCCGCAGCGCGGCGCGTTCTATTCAGGCCATTATATTATATATATAATATATATAATATATATATTTCGTCGATTTCTATTTAAAACGAATTATATAAATAGTTTTAAATTCGTTTCAAGAACCATTTCAACTTCTATTTCAATCCAAAGCAAAATTGAATTCTTCTTTAAAAATTCGTTTTAAAAATTCATTTCTATTCAATTCAAATTTCAATTAAATTTGAATTTATTTCAATTCGCTTTCAATTCAATTTGAATTCGTTTTCAATTCAATTTAATTCAAATTGGTTTTATATTCGATTCCAATTCATTTTCTATTCAAATCAAATTCGTTTCGTTTTCTATTTGAATCAAGTTCATTATATATTCAATTTGAAATCAAATTGGTTTTCTATTCCATTCAATTCGAAATCGTTTTATATTCAATTCAAATCGAAATCGTTATATATTCAATTCAAATCGAAATCGTTATATATTCAATTCAAATCGAAATCGTTATATATTCAATTCATTTCGAAATCGTTATATATTCAATTCAAATCGAAATCGTTATATATTCAATTCATTTCGAAATCGTTATATATTCAATTCAAATCGAAATCGTTATATATTCAATTCATTTCGAAATCGTTATATATTCAATTCATTTCGAAATCGTTTTATATTCAATTCAAATCGAAATCGTTATATATTCAATTCATTTCGAAATCGTTATATATTCAATTCATTTCGAAATCGTTTTATATTCAATTCAAATCGAAATCGTTTTATATTCAATTCAAATCGAAATCGTTTTATATTCAATTCATTTCGAAATCGTTTTATATTCAATTCAAATCGAAATCGTTATATATTCAATTCATTTCGAAATCGTTATAATCGATATAAATATCGTTCGCGTCAAAATGGCGCATCACTATTCAACACGGCTTTATATATTCTATTTCAAATATTTCTTTTTGTCAACACACGACTAATCTCAACGAATGAGTACCGTCCATGTGTGACTATTTTTGTTAAATTATTTCGTTCAACACATGACTAATCTCAACGGATGAGTACAGTCAACACATGAACCTTTATTTTATATTGATAAAGATGTAAAATTTTATTATAAAAATAATTCGTTCAACACATGACTAATCTCAACGGATGAGTACAGTCAACACATGAACTTTTATTTTATATTATACTTTATTTTTCAAATTGGAATGAGGCCCAATCAATTACCATATAACGTTAATTATATGGATTTTCATACAACACATGTATACGATAGCATAAAAAAAATAATCAACCATCAACCAAAGTGCACTACACTGTATAAGCATCAAATATAGATACTCAACGCTTATAACAGCCTGTCAATCAATCGATCGACATATTTAATCAATCAGGATGAGTGAACTTCAATTTTCATCCCAACACCCGTGTAGGGTTTCAAACAATCATACACAGATTTTATTTGTGTAGTTGGGCGATGTGTGAAATTTATCGACCCAATCAATATCAGTCAAATAGGTGTACATAAACAAACCGTCCGGTTTGTAACTGAATATTTTATTTTATTCACTTTCACTATATTCATATTCACGTTAAAAATTATATTTTTAACGATAAAATATTATATTTCGACGTATGAATATCTATCCAGTTCGATTTTTAAATAAAATGTTATTTTTATTTTTCAAACATATTTTAGAAAATTTCGGCGGCATAACGGCACTATACTAGAAACGGAACAAGGCCTAGCCTTATCCCCGGTCTAGTGAAGGCCCACGCCATTCACACATCAATCAAATTCACTTTCGTTATGCAAACCACAAAATTTGGAGTAAGGGTCTAACCTAGCCTTACTCCCTCGCCTTATAACGGCGCACGTCTAATCCTAATCAATTTATCGATTCGATTTTTCACACCACAAACCACATTCAAACCAATATCGCAAACAATCACCAAACAGTCAAACAAACAAGTCCATGGTCTGTGGACGATTGTGTCGGGTGCTACTAAGCACCGTCTGCATCCTAGTATATATATAACTAGAAAAATTAAATTGAAAGGTGAGAAGTTCTCACATATTGCTATCCAAGCTCCACGGCACTTCTAATGCAGGAAACCTTCGCCAACTCGCCTTTTGTCGCTTTCGTTGTCCGCTTTCACTACATACGTAAAAATCACATTTTTACTTCGCTATTTAATATACAAAAATCGAATTTTTACTTCGATGTTCAATATATAAAAATCGAATTTTTAGTTCAAAGTTCAATATATAAAAATCGAATTTTTAGTTCAAAGTTCAATATATAAAAATCGAATTTTTAGTTCAAAGTTCAATATATAAAAATCGAATTTTTTCTATGCTGTTCTATTGATAAAAATTATATTTTTATCATGTTGTTCTTCATATAAAGATTTCCCTTTTCTAAAATAAAGATTTCACCTTTATAAAAATATAGACTTCGCCTTTATAAAAATATGGTTTTCTCCTTATAAAAATCACCACTTTATCTCAACGTATATAAAATAAAAATCAGATTTTTATTTCGTTACATACACAAAGATGATATCTTTATATTCTCTATTCTATAAAGATTATATTTTTAATACTTTAAAAATATAAAAATCATATTTTTAATATTCCTATATAGTAAAGATTATATTTTTAGTACTTTAAAAATATAAAAATCATATTTTTACTTCTTCTACTCAATAAAAATCCCGTCTTTCCTATTTTAAAGATATGATCTTTATTTTATCAAGTTCAAATCCTTTTTTCTTTTAAAAGATTAAAACCTTTTGTTATTTAAATTCTAAAAAAAAAAATCAGTTTTGAAATTCATTAACAATTCAGTTTTTTAAAATTCTATTTATATAAAAAAAATAAAAATAAAACAAATAAATAAAAAAAAAACGACTTACAGGGGGGGGGTGTTTGCGGCGCCTGGCTCCGGAGGTGGATCCTACGGCGGAGGGGGTGGGCCAGGGTAGTAGCGGGCGGAGGCTTCTTTGCGTCGCGGGGCTTCGGGTGCTTTGCCTGCGGAGGAGAGAGAAGCGAGAGGGGGAAGGGAAGGAGGGGGATCGGAGAAGAGGAGGTGGGGGCGGTGAACGACGGCGGCGCCAGGGAGGGAGCGCGATGGTGGATTGGAAGAGAAGAGCGGGTTTTTCCTTTCCCTTTCCTTTTTATTCGGGGTTGACTGAAATGAGGGAGGAAGAAAAAAGGGAGGGTGTAGTTATATATTTAATTATATTATTTATTATTTTAATTTAAAAAGTACCTTTTATTTCGAACTCAAAATGAAACCCACCGCCTGTCGCCCATAGCATTTCACCCCCATTCCGAACACAATGGGATATGTATCGCAAGCTGATTTGATCGTTACAATCAGTTTCCTTTTGAATTTTCATTTAAATCACTATATTGAATTTTAAACGTACATTTCAAATTACCGGGGTCACATACTAACTAGAAAAATTCCAGAAAAATATTTTCTAGCTTCGTATTGACGATACGGTCCTAACAAAACTAGTTTCGTCGAATTCTGAGACCGTTTGAAAAATGGCCAATTTCCAGTCGATTAAAATCAACTGAAACTGGTCAAACGCGTTTTCCTTTGCCACGCTCACATATTGATTCTAAAAATTATGAAATTTGGAATCTAGCAATAATTTGACACTGCGGATCCAAAAAAAGTGGTTTCGTCGAAATCCGAGGTCGTTTGCAAAATGTCCATTTTTTTAAGGGCCTGAATTCCGTAGCGACTATTCAGAATTTTCAACTGGACATATCTCATCATTTATAAAGTGAAATCTCAGTTTGTTAACTTCGTTGGAAAGATATCGTCAATTAGATCCTAATGTTTTTGGTTTCACTAAAATCCGGATTGTTTTGCACCCGGTACATTCAATTGAAGTTTGAAATCGAATTATCGAACTACCGCGCCATTTTCAATTCTATTTATAATTATATATAAATATTTATATTCTAACGACGACGCGTATAATATAAACGTTAGAATTATATTCAAAATAAATTTCTCGCCGATATTATTTAAAATAATTCATTTTAACTAATCAAAATTCGCTAAAATTGCCAAAATAAAAATTTTAAACTGGCCCAGATTTTGCGGGTTATTACATCGTATGTAAAAGTCAACATTTTGAAATTAAAAAAAAGGGTAATAAAAGAAAAAACTCTCTTTCCTCCTCCCTTGTACTCTGCCCCCCCCTTCAATCGATTTCAGATGAAAGAAACAAAAAAACCGCTCGACCCCAGGCGATCGCCACCGCGCCCCACCACCGCTCGACCGCCACACCTCCGACGATTCCCCCCTTTCCCCTCAGCTCCGATCCCTACCATCGCACCCCCCTCGTCGTGAGAATCCGCACCCCCATACCTTTTCCACCCAAATCGACGGCCGCCACCAACCTCGTCACCTCCTGCTCCTCCCCTCCTCCAACTCGCGCAGCACCCTCCACTCCTTCCACGTTCAAGCACGAAACCCCCAGTGTGCCCTAACTCCTCCGACCCCTCTTCCTCCTCACGAGCGAACGAGACCCCATACCCCTCCTTCCAGCCATTGCTCGCAGAAATCACCCCTTTTTCCGCTGTAAGATTTTTCTTTCTTATACCTTTTATATTTATTTTATTTATTTGTGTTAAACTTTGTTTTTCTTAAACGCTATAAAGGTCTGGGAATTTAGTGAAGTTATCAAAGAAAGTTTAGATTTTTAAAATGCAAAAGAACAGATTTTTAAAATGCAAAAGATTAGATTTTTATTTTTGAAAAGGCGATATTTTTATATTATAGAAAGATTAAAAATAAGATTTTTATATTTTTAAAGTATTAAAAAATATGATTTTTATATTTTTAAAGTATTAAAAATATAGTCTTTACTATATAGATGATGTAAAAATATGTTTTTTGGTTATGTAGAAAAGTAAAAATATAATTTTTACATGATAGGAATATTAGGAATATCATCTTTGTGTATGTAGAAAAATAAAAAATCTGATTTTTATTTTATATATGATGAAATAAAGTGGTGATTTTTATAATGATGAAATCTATATTTTTGAAAAGACGACATCTATATTTTTGAAAAGGCGACATCTATATTTTTGAAAAGGCGAAATCTATATTTTTGAAAAGGCGACATCTATATTATTGAAAGGCGAAATCTATATTTTTGAAAAGGCGAAATCTATATTTTTGAAAAGGCGAAATCTATATTTTTGAAAAGGCGAAGTCTTTATATGAAGAATAGCGGGATAAAAATAGAATTTTTATCTATATAACATCGTTATAAAAATAGATTTTTTATCTATTTGGTAGCAAGGTAAAAATTTGATTTTTATATATTGAATAGTATAATAAAAATTTGATTTTTATATATTGAATAGTATAATAAAAATTTGATTTATATATATTGAATAGTATAATAAAAATTTGATTTTTATATATTGTATAGTATAATAAAAATTTGATTTTTATATATTGAATAGCGAAGTAAAAATTCGATTTTTACATATGTAGTGGCAACAGCAACGAAGATGATAAAAATGCGATAACGATGAAGATTTCTATCAAAGAAGAGTCAAGATGATTGGATAGCTATTGGTGAGAATTTCCCACCTTTCAATTTCATTTTCTAGTTATATATATATACTAGGATGCAGACGGTGCTTAGTAGCACCCGACACAATCGTCCACAGACCATGGACTTGTTTGTTTGGTTGCATAGATTAGTTAGATGATTTGATTTGAATTTAGTTGTTTGGTGATTTTGATTGATGTGTGAATGGCGTGGGCCTTCACTAGACCGGGGATAAGGCTAGGCCTCGTCCCGTTTCTAGTATCGTGCCGTGATGCCGCCGAAATTTTCTAAAATAAGTTAGAAAAATAAAAATATCATTTTTATTTTGTAAATGAACTGAATAAAAATTCATGTGTTAACATAAATTATTTTATCGTTAAAAATATAATTTTTAACGTGAATGTGAATAAATAAATATTCATTTACAAACCAGACGGTTTGTTTATGTACACCTATTTGAAGGACATTGATTGGGTCGATAAATTGTACACATCGCTCAACTGCACAAATAAAATCTGTGTTTGATTGTTTGAAACCCCACACGGGTATTGGGATGAAATTTGAAGTTCACTCATCCTGATTGATTAAATATGTCGATCGATTGATTGACATGCTGTTATAAGCGTTAAACATCTATATTTGATGCTTATACAGTGTAGTGCACTTTGGTTGATGGTTGATCATTTTCAATGCTATTATATACGTGTGATGTATGAAAATCCATATAATTAATTTTATATGGTGATATATTGGGCCTCATTCCAATTTAGAAGATAAAGAATAATATACAATAAAGGTTCATGTGTTGACTGTACTCATCCGTTGAGATTAGTCATGTGTTGAACGAAATATTTTAAACAATAAAATTTACATCTTTATCATATATAGAATTAGAAATCAACTGGAAAATAGATGAGATGAGTGGTCTCCTGGATATTAATCTGATGTTGGTTTCGGCCTTCGGGGTTAATATTCAGGAAATCGTTCTCTCACTAAATTACGGTTGGAGTCTGATTCAATATCAAACGATAGATACCTTAATTTTTATAAAATATATTAAATAACAAAAATAGTCACACGTGGACAGTACTCATTCGTTGAGATTAGTCATGTGTTGACAAAAATAAATATTCATTTGTTGAATAGAATATTTGAAAATAGAAATATATAAAGCTGTGTTGATTAGAAATGCGCCATTTTGACGCGAACGATATTTATATCGATTATATTCGTTTTTAAATTTGATTTGAATTGAATTTGAGCAGAATAGAAAATGAATTCGAATTGAATATAAAACGAATTTGATTTCAATTGAATATAAAACGAATTTGATTTCAATTGAATATAAAACGAATTTGATTTAAATTGAATAGAAAGCAAAAATGAATTTAAATTGAATAGAAAACGAAAATGAATTCGAATTGAATAGAAAACGAAAATGAATTCGAATTGAATAGAAAACGAAAATGAATTAAAATCAAATAGAAAATGAATTGAATTCAAATCGAATAGAAAATGAATTGAATTCAAATCGAATAGAAAATGAATTGAATTCAAATCGAATAAAAAATGAATTGAATTCAAATCGAATAGAAAATGAATTGAATTCAAATTGAATAGAAAATGAATTGAATTCAAATTGAATAGAAATGAATTTTAAAACGAATTTATGAGGAAAGATTCAATTTTGATTTAAATTGAGATGGAAGTTGAGATTGTTTTTGAAACAGATTCAAAACGATTTATAAAATTCGTTTTAAATAGTAATCGACGAAATATATAATATATATATATATATTATATATAACGGCCTGAATAGAACGTGCCGCGCCGCGGCAGTTCGTGAATTTCGACCATTTATTTCAAACGGACATTACGGGAGATCCGACCATCGGATTCTCCTAAAACCGGAACCATTGGGTTCATATCGAAAAGAGCTTTCTAACGAATATTTGAAATTTGAAATCTAACGGTTGGATTTGGAGATACGTCCAAATCAAATTCGAAAAAGGTCGTTGTAAGTGCAATTCGATGGCCGTTGTTAGAAATCGACTGTACGGGCCTTGATAAAATTATTAAAAATAGTAATAATTTGTGTAGAATCATAAGAAATGATTTGGGAAAAATTGGGGTGAAAAACTCCATATTTGAAAAGATAAAAATAGATTTTTATCGAAATGAACTAGTTTTGAACTAAATTTAAAACCTAATTATTTTTAAATAAATAAATTAGATTTAAAAAGGGGTTTTAAATAATCGGAATTTCAAATATATTTGGTTGGATTTGAAATGGGTTTATCGTGAACGGTGTTTTAAATAACACTAGTTCTTTAACCCGATAATAAATAGAATGTGATTTGGGTTTGTCGTGGACTGTGTTTTAAATAATACCTAGTTCTTTAACCCAGTAAAAGGAGTTTTAACGAATCTGCAATTAGGTTGAAATGCGAATCTATAATCTAAATTATCAAATTTAGAAATGAGCAAGAATGGAGTATCGCCAGTTTTGCTCCAAAGCGATAGTTAAATCGTTAATTAGATTTGAACGTGAAATGGTAATTAATTTTACCGATAACACTGTGGTGTTAAATGTGAAGTACTACTAGTTTTGCTTCATGGGATGAATAGGTTGGGATTGGGAAATAAAATAAATAATTACTTCGTTGTGGTTCGCTAATCTCGACTAATTTAGAAAACCATAATTTGGTTTGAAACGACATCCAAAGGTAGATTAAAGGATAAATTTTAAAGAATTTATCTTGGATAAAATTAATGAGCCTTTCCCTAAGAATGTGATTTCGTGAAAGAAAAAAGGATATTTTGAATGGGAATGAGACGTATGTTGTGTTTGTGTTACATTTGTTTTTATTATACGCGGGTTGTTCGGAATGTCCGGGTTTATACCCATTCTGAATAACCGATTCGACGATATGTCGAAGATGAAGACGGTGGTCGAAGACCGAAAGTCTTCACATCGTTTGGGTAATTACTGACGATCCTGATTGGGCTGTACACCCAAGAGGATGGAAATAGTTGGTGGTCGTCCAGACGTACTTGGAGATGGATGGATATGCGAGGAAAGTGCCTCCGGTTTCGTTCAGACCCAGAACGGACTTGTAAATGGATTGTGTGTCTGACATTGGATTTTATTCTGTGTTGATTGATTTCTATTAAATATATATCTGTTTGGCGGCGGAGAATTTATTCTCTTGCTTAACGCCCTTCTCTGAGACGTACGAGCTTAGAGGTTATATATCGATAGATATCAATCGCATGGCATGAATTGCCTATGTGGCACGCTAAGTTGCATGGATCAAGGCTTCTATTGAAAAGCAAAGTCTTGTGGTTGATGATCAAAGCACAGCCTTTGTGGCAGCTTTGTGTATAACGTGAATTCGTGAGCCTCACACCTCGGTATGAGTTAAAAACGGGATACGGACCGCTGGGAGAGCACGACGTTTCTTTCTAGCTTTGGTGGTGTCAGTGACTTACCAGCCCTGACATTTATATACTTTTCACCTTTGTGGTTGTTGGAATGAGGTGCCTCGATTATAGGTCTGTAAGGACCGGGAAACGTGTGTTCAGGAATTGCCAATCCTCTAACGTAAGTGAGGACCGGCCCAGCCGATTCCAGGGTTGCCCAGAGTGCGTAACCCTGAGGCATTTGCTAGAGTGTCTCGAACGCGGAGAGGAGCTTGCCCCTTGCCTCGACTCATGACGGAAATCCAATTTCCAATACGTGTAATTCGGTTTTAATTGTAGAACTAGTATGGCGACATAGTAGATGGTAGCTATGCCACCTATGATTTATAGTTATGATTGAAATTGTTTTGACACTATACACTTATTATAGTATCAAATGATTTGTTTTAAACGTACCAAGCATGTTTGGCTATTATAAGGGAAAACCCTATCCTCCGGCTTGCGTTGCATTGTGTGATGGGACCTGGGTCTTATAATAGCTTCATTTTTCGAAAAAACATTGCGTTGTTTATTCTATGCACTGGTATTCTTGGGAGGAAACCCGTTCCGTGTTATACGGCGTGGTCCCTTGAATTACTATCTTTTAAAATAAAGTTTTAATAACTGTTTTAGTTCTCACACCAGTCACATGACTGACCTGGAGTTTATTGTTTTAACCTAAACTCTGGGTGCCCTTATTTTCGACACGGGCAACTAGTAGTTTTGGTTTTGCAGATTTATATTCACAGGATCCTGGTTTGCAGCTGGAATGATATCTAGAGAGCTCTGTATCCGTATATAACCTTCAGTTGTGTTTTATATTATTTTCCGCTGCTATGTAATTTATTGTAATCTCTGATATTTGTCGAATGTATAATATTCATTTATACTCTGCATATTCTTGTATCTGATGGAATTTTTGTAATAGCAATGAAATGTTCTTCCGTCTGCGTTCATTTGTGTGTTGTTCTCAAAGTATCCGCCCTTTCCTTAACGGGGAAGAAACGGGTCCTCACATAGGCGTTAAGCAAGAGAATAAGTTCTCCGCCGCCAAATTGATATATATTTAATAGAGATCAATCAACACAGAATAAAATCCAATGTCAGACAGACATCCATTTACAAGTTTGTTCTGGGTCTGAACGAAACTGGAGGCACCTTATTCCTCGTCCCATATGTCCAATATAGGAGTGAGGTCCTCGCATATCCGATCGGTCTCCAAGTATGTCTGGATGATCACCACTTATTACCTTGTCTTGGGTGTACAACCCAATCAAGACATCGGTAACATCCAAACGATGTGAAGACCTCCGGTCTTCAACCATCGTCTTCATCATCGACTTATCGTCGAATCAGTTATTCAGAATGGGTATAAACCCGACCTTTTCGAATAACTCGCGTATATTATAAACAAGTGCTATAAAACACAACATACGCCTCATTCCAATTCTTAATATTCTTTTATTTAAATATTCATATCCTTTGGGAAAGGTTCCCATTAATTTTATCAATGATAAATTCTTTAAATTTATTCTTTAATCTTCCATTGGACATCAACTCAAACCAAATTAAGGTTTATCCAAACTAGTCGGGATTAACGCACCTTACCGATATAATCATCTCTTTTATTTCCCAATCCCAACATATTCATCCCATGGAGCAAAACTGGTAATACTCCATATCTAACACCACAGTGTTATCGGTAAATTCTTTTACCATTTCACATTCAAATCCAATTAAAGATTTAACTATCACTTGGAGTAAAACTGGCGGTACTCCATATCTCGATCATTTCCCAAATTTGATAATTTAAATTATCAATTCACATTTCAATCTAATTAAAGATTCATTAAAACTCCACTTAGTTTTAATCTTCCCAAAAATCAATATTAATGATTATTTAACTTTGGAAACACAAACATGCCGCATCGACAATCTACACCGTACTATTGATTTCTGCCGATATATAACCTCTAAGCTCGTTTGTCTTAGAGAAGGGTGTCAAGCAAGAGAATAAATTCTCCGCCACCAAACAGATATATGTTTAGCAGAGATCAACCATACAGTTTGAAACAATGTTAGACATGTAATCCTGTCTTTAGCTAGGTTAAAGAACTAATGTCATTTAAAACACAGTTCACGATAAACCCAAATCACATTCCATTGATTATGAAATCTTCACGGAAAAACAAATCAACATATAATCGATATCAATTTCCATTTCAGAGCAATAATATAAATGGAATAACGACAAAGCCGTTTAAATTCCATATATATTAACAGTCTTCCCCCATAGAAGCTCACTTCGAAAAATCAATATATAATCTATATCAATTTCCATGTCAGACCAATAATATAAATGGAATAACGACAAAGCCTTTTAAATTCCATATATATTAACAGTCTTCCTCCATAGAAGCTCACTTCGATTATTATCAAATCGGATTCCATTCAACTCCAATTTAATATATTAAATTGGAAAACTTTACTTTGGAAAATTCTCGTCAAAACTTAATAAAAAGATTTATAAATTCCAAATCACATTTCACTGTAAATCGGGTTAAAGAACGAATGACGTTTAAAACACAATTCACAATAAACCCAATTCACATTCCATTTTATTCCAATTAAATGTTAATTAACTAGAAACACTAATAATCTTAATTAAAAGATTTATTCTTTTCACATGAGGTTTAAGAACAGTGTTATTTGAAACACCATTCATGACAAACCAAAAATCTCATTTGATATTAAATACAAGGCTCTGAATAGAAATTATATCGGCCTATATTCAACATCAAATTCTGAAATCAACAAATATCGTATTGGGAATAACGATATATATATCTTCCAAATTCCTCCACAATATTCGTATAATCACGGAATCCAAATTCGAAATATTCCGAAGATAATTTCGATTCAAATCCACTCCAATTCATATATTGGAAATTCTGGTTATTTTTGAAACCATTTCAAATCCAATTTATTTATTTAAAAATATTGGATTATAATTCTAGTTCATCACTAAATCATTTTGATATAAATATATTTTTATCTTTACAATGGTGGAATTTTTCACCCAAATTCTTTCCAAATCATTTATTATGATTTTACACAAATTATTGATATTTTTAATAATTTTATCAAGGCCCGTACGGTCGATTTCCATAAACTGTCATCGAACTGCACTTACAGCGACCTTTTCCAATTTTGATTTGGACATTATATCAAGTCCAACCATTAGATTTCAATTTCCTTATGTTTGTTGTAAATCTCTTTTCGATGCGAACCCAACGGTTCCAGTTTTAGGAGAATCCGACGGTCGGATCTCCCATAATGTCATTTCGAAGTCAACAGTCAAAATTCGCGAACTACCACGGTGCGACGCGTTCTATTCAGGCCATTAAATATATATAATATATATATTATATATATTTCATCGATTTCCATTTAAAACATATTTTATAAATCGTTTTAAATTCGTTTTCAAAACGATTTCAACTTCATATTCAATTTCAAATCAAAATTGAATATTTCATATCATTAATATGTAAATGATAATATTTTTAAAACGTTAGATTTTGAAATCACTTCCTTTTTTATATTCATTATAAAAATCAATAAAATCGATATAAATATCGTTCACGTCAAAATGGCGTAAATTTAATCAACATGGTTTTATATATTTAAATATTTTCGTGTCCATTCCTAGGCGGACATCAAAATCATATTTTGATCCATTATTAAATATTATTTTAAAATATTAGTTATTTTAAAATCTTCATTATTCGCCATTTTAAAATATTTTTTAATTTAAAATATTTGTTAATTTAAAATATTTGTTCTTTCAGAATTGGAATTAGACACAATAAATTACCATATAATTTCAATTATATGGATTTCATATACACATGTACACAACCATAATCAAATATAATCAACCATCATCCAGAGTGCATTAAACAACTGCATAAGCGTTAATAATTAACGCTTATAACAACCTGTCAACCAATCCATTGACATACAACTAATTATTGGGATGTGTATGGCCAATATCATCCCAATACCCGTGTGGGGTTTTCAAACAACAAACACTGATTATTATTTGTGCAGTTGGGCGATGTGTAAAATATATCGTCCCAATCCATATTAGTCAAATGTGTGTACATAAACAAATCGTCCGATTTGTAAATGAATATTTATTTTATTCATATACATGTTAAAAATTATATTTTTAACTATAAAATATTTATTTCAACTCATGAATAATTTATACAGTTCATTTATACAATAAAAATGATATTTTTATTGTTCTAACATTTTTAGAAAATTTCGGCAGCATAATGGCACGATACTAGAACTGGAATAAGGTCTAGCCTTATCCCTCGCCTAATAATGACTCGCGCCATATACAAACCAAATTCTAATCAACTCATTTCATTTTCCAAACCAAATTCAAACAAATAAACCAATCAACCAACCATCCAAACAAACATGGTTTCAAACAATGGTGTCGGGTGCTACTAAGCACCGTCTGCATCCTAGTATATATATTTAACTAGAAAATAAATTAAAGTGAGAAGTTCTCACATTTGGGATCCACTCCTCCAGTTTTATTTCTGAATTTCTGAATCGTTTGGATTTGTCCGAAATTCCAACGCAGTCCTTTCCACGCTATTCATAATAAAAATCACATTTTTAATATGATGCTTATATATTAAAAATCATATTTTTATCGCTTTAGTCAAATAAATAAAAATCATATTTTTATCGCTTCATTCAAATAAATAAAAATCATATTTTTATCGCTTCATTCAAATAAATAAAAATCATGTTTTTATCGCTACTTATATAAAAATTATATTTTTATATTCTCTATTATATAAAATTATAATCTTTTCATATTTAAAAATATAATCTTTTCTTATTTAAAAATATAATCTTTTCATATTTAAAAATATAATCTTTTCATATTTAAAAATATAATCTTTCATATTTAAAAATATAATCTTTTTAAACAAAATAGAAATCAAATATTTAATATCTTCAAAATCATATTTTTATTAACCTAAAAATCCAAGAAATTAAATTGAAAAAACTTATATTTTAGGGTTTGGATCGCCGGGGAGTAGGGGGGAGGCGTCGTTGGTCGGCACTAGGTGGCGGGGTGGTCCAGCAGGGTGGCGGCCGTTTATTTAGGGTTTTGGGGAAGGGGGTCTAGCGTTCAAGAGGGAAGAGGAGAGAGGAGCAACGGGCGTGAGAGGAGGGAGGAGGGCTAGTGGGCGCCCCACCATCGACGGCGGTAGAGAGGGTTCACGGCGGCGTGCGGCGGCCTGGAGGCGTCGTCCTCAATCAATCTCGTCAAAGCTTTTTTTCTTTTTATTTTCTGATTTGAGAAAACGAACAGGGAGGGGGGTATATGTGTAAAATATATATATTATATTATATATATTTTTCTTTAATTCCCTAAAATTGTTAACTTTTCATTCGAACTACAAACGAGACCCAACGACTGTCGCCCCTAGCTAATTACCCACATTCCGAACACAATGGGATATATTTCGTAACCCATTTCGGCTGCTATGATCAGTATCCTCTAAATTTAAAATATAAATGTAACGGCTGGAAATTTCCGACTCCTCGAGAGTCGGAAATTCCGAGACGTTAGTGAAAGAATTTAGAAGGTGAGAAAGAAAAGATAGAACTAATAGAATAGAAGAAGAAGAAGAACATCAGAATCATCAGAGTAACACGAATCTCACAGCGGAACGAATAACATATAATATATAACATAACTTTGAAGTAAACAGTTATATATATACAATAGCACTTATCAGAGTACAACACTTACAACACAGCGGAAATAACTATAGCTATAGAATCTTGAAGTCTCCTGCTCCAAGCTCTCCAAGTATATCTGTAAATCCCGACTACTTGACTGCCCGTACAAATTTAGGCACCCAAGAGTTTAGGGAAAACAACAAAGTAAACTCCGGGTCAGTCATGGGACTGGTATGAGTAAAATAGTTTAAAACAGGTATAGGATATCTCATAAGACCACGCCGTGAATACGGAACGGGTTTTTCCCTTATGAGTATCTGAACAACTTTGACAAGTAATATCATTGTGATATTATAATAATGTCTAAGTACAAATAGGTATCAATCTAGCAGAAACGCTTGCATCTCACGTTCTACATACATAGTATAAAATCATAAACCGCAGGGCTCTTATCGGAGATTGGATTCCAACAGACAAGGTATGGGAGCACCTTCTGAATAGTGTACTCTAGAGGTGATACACTCAGGGTTCAACAAGAACGTCTTGCAACCCGGCCACACATGACCGCTCACTCATTTAGCTTGAGTGTCGCGAATATATTGCCACCACGGTTATAGGCCATCAAACCGTCATCCGAAGATACAGAATCAAAAAGAAGTAATAATATGAATATTCTCTAGATCGGTGACAATACACCCTGCTTGGGGATGACCCAACTAGCCATGCTGCCTAGCCCAACTTTTGTTACTTCCCGGTGTGAGGCTAGAAGCTACGTCTATCTTTAGAACATCTGATCACCATTCACTTTGAATGCCACATCGTCATACCCGCCAAATCACAAATTGACTTATTCAAAAATAACACGGGTATACAGCTAAGAGAAACGAATTCCTCCGCCACCAAACGTGAATACGTTTGAACAGATCAACTTACGCGATCCATTGGATATACTCTGTCAGACCTTATTCCATATACGTTGTCCTGGGACTGGACAAACCGAAGGCACTATTCAATATATCCATCTTAGTCACTGTTATCTAAGACTTATACAACAGCCCTTGCACTTTACTCCGTCTTCAATTTATCTTTGGCAGATATTGCTCGCAACGCTTATGCCAATACAGAGTGGTTCTTTGGATAATAATCCAACCGGTCTCTCCACATTAACAACGTTAAAATGGTAAAAACTTTGATAGTCTGTGATTCAACTATCAAATTAAAACATGTCGGTGTACAAACAACGATCTTATTTCCAAATGGAAATTCGATCGATCAATCATCATATGTTCATATTTCCTTATTTCATATATTTAGAAAATATATGTTATTAATCATTGGAAAACATTTCCATAGCTTATTTTCACATCCCTATTATTTCGCAACTATCAGTCCCTAACTGTAACTAGTATGAGAACAATTCTCTAAGTATCAATACGGAAGGTCGAGACCAACATCAGATCATCACTTAGAAAACCGTTCAACTTACCCTCTCCAGTCAGTTTCTGAATTTGCTTAACTCTATTTCTTAAATTCTTATCATGAAAACATTTCATTTTCTATGTTTAGAAAACATATCTGACTATATTTGGAAAACGTTTCCAAAACTCATTTACGGATTTTCCAATGAACGTTGTATAAAACATCGTTACGCTTAATCCATTAATCGCTTATTACTTAACTATATTTCAAATCAACCTTTCCTATCGAACCACAACTATTCCTTTGTCAATTCTGAAGTCAATCAAGTTGGGGTATAATTACCTCTCAGACCTTAATTGAACAACGTCCTTTACTGTGAAATAGATGAAGCTCGACACTCACTTTTTCCAATCATCTGTTTACGTAAATTCTCGGATTCGGGTTACGAATCTACTTCTTATATGAAAACGTTTGATCATAACTATACGTTATAATTTCTACTTCTGCAATATCTAACCTAAATTATAACTTTATCTCCTAACTCGAATAATTTAACAGACACCTAATTTCTAAATCAATAACTAAATCTTGATTTAAACCCTGGAAAGTAAATAGTACTTTCCCGAATTCGCTATAATCGAATTCGACGTATAACTCTCTTTCGAGTAATCTCTATTTGATTAACTCTTCTTCGAATAACCTATATTCGATTATCTCTCTTCGAATAACTCATATTCGAAATCTCTCTCTTTCGAATAAACAATATTCGATCTCTTTCTTTCGGATATGCTATATTCGAAAATCTCCTTTCGATTTACTAATCGATAACTCCTTTCGATCAAAATAAAATCGATAACTCCTTTAACTCTATTCGAATAACTAATATTCGACTAACTCCTTTGGATCGACTCATTTGATTAACTCCTTCGAATAACTAATTCGAATAACTTACCTTCGAATAACCAATATTCAATTTACTCTAACTCGATTAACTTAATTCTAATCGATTTACTCCATTTCGATTCAACTTAATTCAAATCGATTAACTTAACTCAAATTGATTAACTCCTTTCGAATAACTAAATTCGATTTAACTCTAATTGAATAACTAGTATTCAATTAACTCTTACGTGTTTAACTCTATTTGAATAAGTAATTCGAATCACTCAAATGTGTTTAACTCTATTCAAATATCAAATTCGAATAACTCATTTCGAATAACTAAATTCGTTTAACTTTACTCGAATAACTATATTCGATTAACACCTTCTTTCGAATAACTATATTCGATTAACTCTTCGACTAACTCCTTTGGATTAACTAACTTCGAATAACTCCTTTGGATTACTAACTTCGAATAACTCCTTTGGATCAACTAACTTCGAATAACTCCTTTGGATTACTAACTTCGAATAACTCCTTTGGATTACTAACTTCGAATAACTCCTTTGGATTAACTAACTTCGAATAACTCCTTTGGATTAACTAACTTCGAATAACCAATATTCGATAACTACTCTTCGAATAAATAATATTCGGTAACTCTTCTCAAATGAATAACATTTGATTTCCCCGCTCGAATAAACTATATTCGATTAACTCTTTTAACTTCACTCGAATAACTATATTCGATTAACACTTTCTTTCGAATAACTATATTCGATTAACTGAACTAATCCACTTAGTTTAACTTAGTTAATTCACTTTGATTAACTCTAACCGATTTACTTAGTTTAACTCAGCTAATTCACTTTGATTAACCCAACTAATTTACTTCGATTAACCAATTAGTTTAACTTGACTAATTCACTTAGTTTGACGCAACTAATTCCCTTTGATTTACCAATTAGTTTAACTTAACTAATTCACTTCGATTAACCGCTTAGTTTATCTTAACTAATTTACTTTGGTTAACTTAACCAATTACTTTGATTAACTCGACTAACTTGCTTTGGTTAACCTAACAAATTACTTTGTTTAACTCTATTCGAATAACTAATTCGAATCACTCTAATGTGTTTAACTCTATTCAAATATCTAATTCGAATAACTCATTTTGAATAACTAAATTCGATTAACTCCTTTTATTAACGTTTATTCATTTCAAAAGATTTCCTTTTTACAACGTTTATCCATTGATAAAGATTTACTTTTTACAAGGTTTATCCATTTATAAAGATTTACTTTTAGTAACGGTTCTTCACTTTATAAATGTCCTTTTAATAACGTTTCTACTTCTCTATATAAGTCCAGACTTATATATATTCCATTTATCAACAATAAAAGTTTATTTAATTTATAAAACATTATTTATAAATTAATCTACTTCAATTTATCTGTTTAAAACAGATTTCCTATTTAATATCTCATTTAAATCTATATCGTGTTATACCGTGTGCGAAGCACGTGTTTAAATCTATCCTTGTAAAATTCTATTTATTTTCCGAACAAGCGTTCCTTTATTTATTCCCTAAATAAATATTCCTTTATTCCATTTATTTATAATCTAAATAAATGTTCCTTTATTTATTTCCTAAATAAATAAATGTTTTCATTTTATAAAATCCTATCGATTTTATAAATAAGATTTATTTTTAATATAAACATTGAAAATTCCCTTTTTACATTCTAGTATCACCTACGGTGTTTAACGTGTCGTATAACAATGATCGGTATCATTCAAACATATGAAATCAATAACAGATTTCATAACACATCATATATCACAATATATGAAAAACGGTAAAATAAATGTTGAGGAATCCAGTCGGATTCCTCCAACCTGTTTCCCTGCATCCACAGATGTTACACAATAAAATATGCATCAATTTCATTCCAACATGAAATATACTGATGAACTGAATCAATATTTGATTGTCGTTTATATATATAACTATATCTATGTTTCAATCAAATCTATTTAACAGTCTAAAATATCAATACACAGCAATCAAATCATTTAACACAGTTTATATAAAAATATAAACTGAGGAGAGTTAGTGAGTTTTACTCACCTTGGCGCGTTAGCCGTTAAATAACGGTTTGTGTTATTTGATTCAGTAGGACAATTTATTTCGCCATAAATTGTAACGAGCTTGGATTCACTCCCAGTCAGCTTCATGGTGTAGCCACCGTCCATACGATCCTAACGGATCTGACCGTTCGAAATTCCTTTCATTCTTGGCCCAACAAAGTATACATCGCTGTTGCTCAGCGTCTTCCCCCTCTAACAAACACCTTGCTACAGAATAGTTTAAAAATGCCATTTTCCCTTTACCCGCTAGTTCACGTCTTCGGCCCTTTCACCATGTTCTTTTCTTTATAACTGGGCCTAACATTTTTCTTTCAGGCTTCACGTAAATAACTGGCCCGCCCCACGTTTCCAACCACACCTGCTACTGTAGTAGCTTCTTCTTCAAAATGAGAACATGTTACAAAGATACCCTGCTGCTTCACGAACTGATCCGCCTTCCATCCCATATTTTCCCATTATGCAACACTCTCAGGTATACCCATTACAAGGCGATCCTTAAACTTCCCATCCTTCCCATATACTTCATATTATCAAACCGCTCCAGTATTTTATTCATGCAAATGCCTGTACATGGTTCCTTCCACCCATCCATTTGCTTTCCCAAAGCAATAAGCTTTGGTGCTTCTTCTACATTTCGTAATGTGAGCTCCAATCATGTAGTACCACGCATGGCTCCAGTAACCCCCAACGTAAAACTGGCCATCCTCCAAAACACAAGTCTCTCAGCTCCTCACCAAAACAAACGCGGCCAACCTTCATGTTTTTGTCGAACCCAACATTACTATCACCGCTACAACACTGTAGCGTACTTCTTCTTACCAACAGCATCCGTAAGGGCTCACAACATCAGGCTCCGCCATATCTCGAAACCAATACATGTTCCTCGATGCTCACAGACTCCACGTCACAGCTGTGTACCAGAACCTCCTCATCACTATTAACTCACGCCAAGCCTCCTCCTGCCTTTATTTGCTGCCGTGAAACCAAAGTACATGCCCTTTATTTTATTTGATTTTCTAAAGATTTTCTTTCTCATTGTTTTGACAGTGGCGGCAACCAAAGAAAATGAATAAAGGTTGAGAGGTTTGTTAAGAGGATATATATAGATTGTATAACGTAGGGGTTAAAGGAATATAGGGGACGTGGCCTATCATGGGGCACTAAGAACTTGTGGATAGAGAAGAAGGCGGCGTGCACTCTTAAGGTCCAAGAAAATTTAATATATATACATCTATCATATATGTTTTACGTTACAAATATATGTGTGCTCCATTACTTAAATTTTCGTTCATGTTGGGCCGCAACAGACAGAAGTAAGAGCACAGTCATGCTCAGTGAGGTGTCACGATCCCAGAAATATAAAAATATCGGTAGGTGGACTCATATTTTGAAACTTCAAAATGTTGATTTCAGGGTGCGAAATACTTCAAATACGAAGTCGCTTATTAAATTAATTAAAAATTACAGTAAAATTCTAAAAATTAAATTATCACTACGTCTCAAAAGAACCTTGTCTAAATTCAAATCTGATCTCTAGTTATATCGAATAAACCATTATGGTCGATATACGATTCTATAGCGACTATTTTAAAATTTGATTTGGACGTAACTCAAAATCTACACGACGAAATCCCGATTTTTCTTCTCCATTAGAAAGATATACTCCATCAGCTCCACACGTTTCTTGTTTCACAGAAATCCGGCTTAGAATGAATCATGTACATTCAGTTGAAGTTCAAATCGCCAAATTGCGAACTGCCGCGACGTTTCAGGTTCGTTTTAATTATAATTATAAGTTATAAGTTCGAACGTTGTACTTTAAGTTATCGATATCGCCAAATCGATATATAAATAATTAAATAAATTAATTATTCGATAGCTAACAAAACGCGCCATTACAATAAATCGTTATATTTTAAATTCAGATGCACATTTTAATTTATCGGGGCCACATACTAACTCCAAAAATTCCCGAAAAATAAATCTAGCTATGTTTCGACAATACGGTCCTAACAAAACTAGTTTCGTCAAATTTAGAGATCGTTTGAAAAACGGTCATTTTCCAGTCGATTAAATTTAAATTGAATTGACCAAACACGTTTAAATCCACCACGCTCACATATTTGTTCCAAAAATTTTGGAAATTGGAATCTTTCAATAATTTGAGATTCTGGATCCAACAAAAGTGGTCTTGTTAAAAACGGAGGTCATTTGAAAAATCGCTATTTTTAATGGCTATGTATTATATAAATTCCATAGCGACTATTCTGAATTTTCAACTGGACATAACTTTTTATTCCCGCTATGAAATCTGGATTTTTCACATTTGTTGGAAAGATATTTTCAAACAGATTCAAATATTTCAGGTTTTACTAAAATTAGATTTATTTTGAACCCTGTACGTTAATTTGAAATTTGAAATCTAATTTTCAAACTACCGCGCCATTTCCAAATCCTTTAATAATAAAAATAAATATTTATATTCTAATTTCGATTTAAATAAATTTATACGTTCTAATTTTATTCAAAATAAATTTCTAGTCGTTATTATTTAAAATAAATCATTTTAAATATTCAAAATTCATTAAAATGGCCAAAATAAAATTTTTTAATTGGTTCTGATTTTCCAGGTTGTTACATACATCCTATTGGTTTAAAATCAGGAAATAAATCTACTATTTTCCATGTTTTATTACCCATAATAGAATCCATTTCATCATTTATGCCTTCTTCCCAAAATGATGAATCCTGAGATTTCATTGCTTCATTATATGTTAAAGGATCAGATTCTATGTTTGTAGATATCATTAATTGATGCTCTACATTATTTCTAGATCCTTCAACAAAATATACGATGAAGTCTGGTCCAAAAGAATTGTGACGATCCCAAAACCCCGTGACACGGTGTTAAGGATAATCATTGGAATATAACACATTAATCATCATTAGCAGATCACAGATAATAGCATAAACGGAAAATAGAATAATTTACACACATATGACAGCGGAATCATATAGATAACATCACATCAGAGAAGCACAGTACAGGATACAACTTAGTGCATAATGATACATAATCAGTCACCATCGCCTGAGGCGGAATCATACATAAAGAGTACACAAAAGGAATATCAGTCTACATCGCCAGTGGCGGAATCATAATATAGATACAATAATGGCAGAGAAAATCCAAGTCAGCACGGTGTAGTCAAGCCTCGCCATGAGCCAAAAGGTGCGTCAGAAACCTGTAACTAGGCTGCCCGTGTGAAAATAAGGGCACCCGAGTTTGCAAGGTGAAACAAACTACGAGTCAGTCATGGGACTGGTATGAGAAATCCATTCAACTTATTAACAACAATAATAAGGCAAATCAAAGGACCACGCCACTTTCGCGGAACGGGTTTACTCCAATGAGTGCTAGTGCATGAAATAAAACAAACGATTAAATCAACGCAATGCTTTTTATAAAATGATGCCATTATAAGACTGAGGTCCCATTATACAATGCAACGCAAGCCGGAGGATAGAGTTTTCCCTTATAATGGCCAAAGATGCTTCATACGAATAAAACAAAGTGTTTGATATTATTACTAGTGCATATATGTTTCAAAAGCAAATTCAATCATAAATATCAATCCTAGACGGCATGGGTACCATATATCATGTCGCCATACTAGTAATACAATCACATCCGCATATATCGTATTGGAAATTGGATTCCTTCATGAGTCGAGGCAAGGGGCAAGCTCCTCTCCGTTCGAGACACTCTAGCAAATGCTTCGGGACCGCACACAGCAATCCCCTGGATCCTCCAAGGCCGGTCCTCTCTTACTTTTGAGGATTGGTTATTCCTGAACACACGTTTCTCGGTCCTTACAGACCTATAATCGAGGCGCCTCGCATTCCAACAACCACACAGGTGAAAAGTAGATATAAATGTCAGGGCTGGGAGGTCACTGACACCACCATAGCTAGAAAGAAACGTCATGCACTCCTTGGGTCCTTCTCTCGTTTTTGACTCATACCGGGGTGTGAGGTTCGCGAATTCACGTTATACACAAAGCTACGTCACACAGACCATGCTTTGATCATCAACCACAAGACTTTGCTTTGCAACAGAAGCCTTGATCATATGCCACTTAGGCGTGCCACACAGGCAATCCACTCCATGCGACTGATTTCTGTCAATACATAACCTCTAAGCTCGTACGTCTCAGAGAAGGGCGTTAAGCAAGAGAATAAATTCTCCGCCGCCAAACAGATATATATTTAACAGAGATCAATCAACACAGAACAAAATCCAATGTCAGACACACAGTCCATTTACAAGTCCGTTCTGGGTCTGAACGAAACCGGAGGCACCAATTCCTCGCATATCCGTACAATCAACAATATGTTTGGACGGCTACTACTTCAATTCCTTCATGGTAGCTACTCCAATCACGAGCATCAGTAGCGCCCATCCATCCAACGTGGAGATCGTTGGTCTTCAGTCGTCTTCGACTCTTCGACTTCTCAACGTCGATCGATTATTTGAAATGAGATAAACTCGGCCTTTTCAAATAATCCACGTATATTTAGATTTTCAAACCAATTAATCACATGGTTGAACTATTCAACATTCACATTTCAGTTATTTAGTTAAAATTTTCATGTCAAATACATCCAGCCATCACATATCAAGCAACCACAACAAAATTGGTTTATTTTCACTCTATATCGTCTATAGCACTTAATAACGATATATCGCCATTTTTATTTAATTTAAAACGGCCATATTTAATTAAACGACGTTTCAGGTCGTGTCGATGCACTGGCGCTGCTTTCCACTAATTTTGTTTTACACATATAGGAAAATCTAACCGTTGGATCTTCACAAATTTTACATCATTAGGAAGGTCTTTTCAAAACGAATCCAACGGTTCCAGTTTTAGGAAAATCCGACGGTCGGATCTTCCACACTAACCATTTGAAGTTACGATTTCAATTTACGAACTGCAGCGTCGTTATTCGATTTAATTTAATTATATTTATATATATATAAATATAATCGTTTCTGGCGCTGCTTTTCACTAATTTTGAATTAAACATTCCAGACAATCCAACCGTCGGATCTTCACAAAGTTGGTGCCGTTGGAAAGGTATTTGCAAGGCGAACCCAACGGTTGAGGTTTCGGGAAAATCCAATAGTCGGATCTTCCGCACTAATCATTTGAAATCACGGTTTCAAAATATGAACTGCACGGCCACGTTTCGTTTTAATTATATTTATATTTATATATTTATATAAATATAGTTCATTCAATGATTTCCATATCGTTTTCACTTCAAATATTTTTCTAACACCTTAAAATTTTGGAAAATTTCGCCATAACCTCCCCTGCACCGGGAGCATCGGGAAATCGTAAATAGCGTTCTCGGTCCTTCTAATCTCAAAAAGAAAAAGAAAAACCCAAGCGGCTAGCCAACAGGCTCATAAAATCATCACCCAAACAAAACAGTAAATGTGTACCTATTTGTCGGGCACAAAATTTTATTCCTCTTCTCTAGCCCCTTTTTGCTTTAACCTGTTCAATAGATATACATGCACATATATACAATTTCTAACATTTATCATTTTCTATTCAACTTCATATTTGATTTGCTTTGGTTTAAAAACACCATTCATTCTAATATCGCATGCATAGGCTAAAATCATATCATTAGCTAGTTAATGTATATTTCAACTCATGCACGTTTATTTGAACAAGTGGATATTCTTAACACTTTATATTTCAAAAGATGATAATTTTGGCGAACTAAAATAGATTTCAACACACGACTATTTTATTTAATTCCTATGCATGTTAAAATTAATACTTCTATCACAAATATTTATTTCAACGTCCGCATCTCTTTAGCATGTCACACATATGATAAAAATGATATTTTTATCGTTTAAAATATTTATTCAACCAATGTATGGTTTCAACACTTCATAGTTTCAATAAAAATGTAATTTTTATCGTTCAATCTTTTTATTCAACACATGAACCTTTCCACTACACACACTTCTCAACAAATGAGTATTTCCACACATGGACAATTTATTTATGTTGTTCATATTAGAAAGATGGGATTTTTATGATTGAAATTATTTATATAAGGCGAATATTTTTCATACTTCATATATATATATAAAATATGATTTTTATTGTTATACACTTCATTCATTCACGAATGATTTTTATTTTCACACAACACTTTTCAACACATGAATATTTCCACACATGGACATAGTTTCAATATATATCTTTAATTTCTATGCATGCAAATAATTTCAACATATGAAAATAATTCTAACACACAAAGATTATTCAAAATTTCGGCAGCATAACGGCAGGGTAGTTAAAACCGGCACCGTCCCTAGTACGGCTCCTCGCTCTACCTTAAAACCTCGCGGTTTTTGACAATGGGGATCATGCATCTAATTCGCACGCAGGCGGCATGTTTATATTTATTTCATTTCCACAAACTAATCCTATGTGGTTTCAACCAAATATTTTCCAATCACAAACGGGTATTTTTCAACCACAATCAATTCAATATCAACCACAAACAATCCCAAACAACAATTTGCCGTCAACCAATTTTCACATCAATTTCAACCAATAAATATCGTCCATGGTTTGTGGACGAGGGGGCGTGTATATATATATATATATAAATATTTATATATAGCAATTCACTTTTATTTCCACACACATATATATATATATATAAAGAAATTGAAGAGTGAGAAATTCTCACCAATAGCTATCCAATAACACGACTCTTCCTTTATAGAAATCTTCGCCTATTTCGTCTTCTTGTCGCTTTCGTTGCCCGTATTCTCTACATAGGTAAAAATCGAATTTTTACTATGTTATTCAATATATAAAGATCATATTCTAAAAACAAAGATTATATTTTTAATATTCCTATGATGTAAAAATTATATTTTTATTGCTGTAAAAATATAAGAATCATATCTTACTTCTTCTACTTAACAAAAATTCCGTCTTTTCTCTTTTTTTTGTAAAAATATGATCTTTATTTTTGCAAGTTCAAATATTTTTCTTTTAAAAGATTAAACCTTTTTCTATTTCAAAGTTTAAACCCCTTTTTTTTCAAACCTTAAAATAAAATCAGTTTTTATTTCCTTTAAAATCCGTTTTTTTTATATCTTTTTCAAATCAGTTTTTAAATTCTAAAAAAAAAACAGTTTTTATAATTCTAAAAAAAATCAGTTTTTAAATTCTAAAATAAAACAGTTTTTATAAATCTAAAAAAATCAATTTTTAAATTCTAAAAAAACAGTTTATATATCTTAAAAAAATCAGTTTTTAATATTCTAATAAATCAGTTTTATAAATTCTAATAAATCAGTTTTTAACAAAACAAAAATAAAAATAAAAATAAAATAACCTAAATTCTCACCGATAGCTTGCGAAGGGGATGGAAGAAGAAGGAGGCGTCGGCGGCTTCGTGGTAGTGGTGCTCGGTGGTGTCGACGTCGAGGTAAGGGCGGCGGGCTGCTTCGATTTGCGTCGCGAGGGGTTCGAGGTGAAGGCGCTGGGAGGAGGAGGTCGGACGGAGGGGGCGGCGGCGATGATGTCTTCGTCGGCGGCGATGTCTTGAGGGGGGCGGCGGCTCGATTTGATTTAGGTTTTTCTTCTTTTTTTTTTCTCTTTTCTGAATAATGAATCGGGGGGGGGGGGAGGGGGGGCAAGCAGAAGAAAAGGAGGGAATAATATTTTTTTTATTATTTAATTATTTAATTTCTCAAAAAGGTTGACTTTTACATACGACCTCGAAACGAGGCCTACCGCCTGTCGTCCATAGCGTTTTACCCCCATTCCGAACACAATGGGATATGTATCGTAAGCTAATTTGATCGTTACAATTAGTTTCCGTTGAATTTACATTTAAATCCTTATATTGAATTTTAAACGTACATTTCAAATTACCGGGTTCACATACTAACTAGAAAAATTCCAGGAAAATATTTTCTAGTTTCGTATTGACGATACGGTCCTAACAAAACTAGTTTCGTCGAATTCTGAGACCGTTTGAAAAATGGCCAATTTCCAGTCGATTAAATTCAACAGAAACTGGTCAAACGCGTTTTCTTTTGCCACGCTCACATATTGATTCGAAAAATTATGAAATTTGAAACCTAGCAATAGTTTGACATCCCGGACCCGACAAAAGTGGTTTCGTCGAATTCCGAGGTCGTTTGAAAAATATCAATTTTCCAGGCCTATATATTCCATATACCGACTCTTCTGAAAATTCATTCGGCCATAACTTTTGATTCCCGTTATGAAACTTCGATTTTTCAGATTCGTTAGAAAGGTATTGACTAACAGATTTAAATATTTTTGGTCTCACTAAAATCCGTTATATTTTCCACCCTGCACAGTTGGTCAAAGTTTGAATTCAAAATTTCAAACTGACTCACTATTTCTAATTCACTAATTTATTGAAATATTCTATTTCAATGGTTCAAATTGCTTTTAAATAATCAATTTAAAAATTTTAAATTGGCTCGTATTTTTCGGGTTATTACAATCTCCCCTACTTAAAACTTTTCGTCCGCGAAAAGGAAACAACAATAAAGTAGGAAATAAAATGTAAATGCAAAGTATGGTAAAGGTACCTTGCACCGGAGTTAGTCAGAGATATCCACTCTGCATTTGGGGTAAGCTTGCTTAATGCTTTCCTCAGTTTCCCAAGTACAGTCTCTAGGATCACTGCTCCACTGCACTTTAACTAAATGAACTTTTTTGCTTCTGAGTTCTCTAGTTTCTTTGCCAACAATTTTTAATGGCTCTCTTCTGAGTGCTAATTCTGGAGTTATCTCCACATCCTGTTGCGCTGCCTCCTCTACAACAAGATCCGGATCATGCACATGTTTCCTAAGCTGAGATACGTGAAATACATTGTGCACTCCAGGCAACCAATCTGGCAATTGAACCCTATAAGCAAGAGTTCCAATTCGCTCAAGTATAGGAAAGGGACCAATAAATCTCGGTGCCAACTTCCCAGTCTTTCCAAATCTGATTACTCCTCTCATCGGAGAAAACTTTAAATAAACATGTTCACCAACAGCAAATGTCAAATCTCTCCTTCTAGAGTCTGCATAACTTTTCTGTCGGCTTTGGGCGGTTTTCAATCGCTTCTTGATGAAGTCCACTTTATCAGATGCTTCCCTAATCATATCGGGTCCTAGTACAAGTCTGTTGCCAGGTTCTACCCAACATGCTGGAGATCTGCAGGGTCTGCCATATAATGCTTCAAACGGTGACATCCTCAAACTTGCTTGATAGCTATTGTTATATGAGAATTCTGCCAAATGCAAATGATCTTCCCATGACCCACCAAAATCGATTATACAAGCCCGCAATAAATCTTCTAGAATTCTATTCACCCGCTCAGTTTGGCCATCTGTTTGGGGGTGATAAGCGGTGCTCATATTCAGTTTCGTTCCCAATTCTGTCTGGAAAGCCTCCCAGAATTTGCTAGTAAATAGGGGATCTCTATCACTGACTATGCTGATGGGAATTCCATGCAGCTTAACAATTTCTTTGAAATATATCTGTGCTAGACTTTGGGCAGTTCTATTGGACCTGACAGGTATAAAATGGGCAGTCTTCGTGAAGCGATCTACGATTACCCAAATACTGTCATTACCTTTCTTGGTTCGCGGAAAACCATCTATGAAATCCATGGAAATCTGTTCCCATTTCCAACCTGGGACTTCCAACGGTTGCAACAGTCCAGCTAGCTTTTGTTGGTCACTCTTGACCAAATGACAAGTAGGGCATCTGCTAACATACAAAGAAATATCTCTTTTCATTGCCTTCCACCAGAAAGTGCGTTTGATATCGTTGTACATTTTACTCACCCCAGGATGGATGCAAAATTTGGATTTATGGCATTCATCTAGCACTTCTCTTTTGAGCTCAGGAAGGTTGGGAACACAAATTCTCCCATTCAGCCTCAAAACTCCTTCTTTATTTACTTGAAAGCTTGAGGATTCTCCTTTCTGGATTCTTTCCTTGATCTTTTGAATGAAATAATCATTCTTCTGGAGAGCACATATCTTATCGATCAAGCTAGGTGTAATTATAAGATGGGCAACAATTGCGGTCTTTCTACTAAGTGCATCTGCTACCACGTTAGCTTTCCCTGGAGTATACAGGATATCAAGATCATACGCTGCAAGAAATTCTAGCCAACGCTGCTGTCTCAGATTTAGATCTTTCTGGGTATATAAATACTTCAATGAGTGATGATCTGTGTACAATATAAATTTCTCGCCCAATAAGTAATGCCTCCAGATTTTCAAGGCAAATACGATGGCTAGCAACTCAAGATCATGAGTCACATAATTCTTCTCATGCGGTTTCAATTGGCGGCTTGCATAAGCGACTACTTGGCCTCTCTGCATTAATACTGCACCAAGACCTCTAATAGAAGCATCCGTCCAAACCGTTAAATCTTGAATGCCATCAATAATTGTTAACACTGGAGCGGTGGTCAGCTTCGATTTCAATTCCTGGAAAGCTTCTTCACAGTCGGAAGTCCACTTAAACTTCTCATGTTTCTTTGTGAGCTTCGTTAACGGACCGGATATCTTCGAAAAATCCTTAACGAACTTTCGATAATAACTAGCCAACCCCATAAAACTTCTAATTTCTGTGGGAGTAGTGGGTTGTTTCCAGTCTTGAATCGCTGTTATCTTGCTTGGGTCAACAGAAATTCCTTTCTCTGACACGACATGGCCGAGAAATTTGACTTCTTCTTGCCAGAAGATACATTTAGAGAATTTGGCTTTGAAGACGTTCTTCCTTAGAATCTCCAATACTTGTTCTAAGTGTTTTTCATGCTCGGGTTTTGATTTGGAGTAGATTAAAATATCATCGATAAATACGAGGACAAATTTATTCAGAACTCCCCTGAACACTCTATTCATTAGATCGACAAAGTATGCTGGAGCGTTGCAAAGGCCAAACGGCATTACTAACCATTCATAAAATATGTCTGGACCTCTGAAAGCGGTCAAGGGAACACACTCTTCTGCTATTCTCAATTGATGAAAACCTGTAGCTAGGTCCATTCGGGAAAATACTTTCGCCCCATTCAATTGGTCTAGCAAATCATCAATGCGGGGTAATGGATATTTATTTTTAAGCGTCTGTTTGTTGAGGTCTCGGTAATCAACACATAATCTAAGAGTACCGTCTGACTTCGGGACAAACACAACAGCTGCACCCCAATTAGAAAAACTCGGTCTGATTAGATCTTTCCACAACAGTTGACGAGTTTGATCGCCTAATTCTTCTTTTTCTTTCGGAGTCATTCTACGAATTGGATGTACCACGGGTCTGGCATTAGGAATTAGATCGATTCGGAATTCTATTTCTCTTTGCGGAGGTAAGTTTTCAACCTCTTCAAACACATCCGCATAGTTGCTAACAATCAGAATCTTTTCTATGGAAGTGGGGATAAGTTCTAATGCTGACCAAAATTCTTCTCTATTCGGATTCGAACCATGACAGGGAATATATATATGTCCAAGCTCCGTTCAAATTTTAACGATTCTTTCCGCACAATTCACTTCGGCTTCATGTTTCGTTAACCAATCTAGCCCGAGAATAATATCGAATTCGGGAAAATCCACAACGATTAAATTGAAAGGAAACTTGTAGGAAGAATAAGAGATCGACACTCTACAATATGAACCGAGAGTAATAGGACCCCCTATCGGGTTATGAACTTCAACTGATTCCTTAAGCTTTCGCTGTTTTAACTTTAGTTTGTGCACTGTGTTTTTAGCAATAAAACTACACGATGCACCTGTGTCAAATAATACAGAAACAGGAATATTTTTAATTGTAAGGGTACCTCCCAAAACATCGGGTTTACCTGCTCCATCGGAAGCAGCTGGCGGGCTAGACCCGTCATAGACATGAGCTACAGTAGCTTTCTTTAGCAAAGGACAGTCTTTGACCAGATGGTCGGTCTTGCGACAGTTGAAGCACGAGCGAGGGTTCTGAGAGCCTTGGCTCGAGCCTTGAGAATTTGTTTTCTGCCTCTTCGGAGCTGTGCAGACGTTTGAGTAGTGCCCCGGCTTACCACAATTAAAGCAACTTCCTCTTGGCGGCTTGCCAGTCTGAGGCTTTGAAGATGCTGCTTGGCTTGACTCGCCCTGATTTCCAGTAGGCTTGCGCTTGTTTCCTGCTTGGCTTCTAGCGCGATCCTGATCCAGATGCCTTTGATCAAGGTCTTCATAGTTGCATGTCATTTCCACTAGCTCGTTGAAATCCAGCTTGACATGGGCCATGGCTCTATCATGATATTGACGTCTTAGTCCAAAGATAAACCTCTTATTTTTGGATTTCGCGGTAGCAACGAGTTCTGGAGCATAGGGCGACAACATTGTGAATTTGTTCAGATAATCTTGCACGGAAAGATCCCCTTGCTGGAGATTGGCGAAGTCATCGTGCATTCTTTCTAGAGCTTGTTCTGGGACATATTTCTCCTTGAAGAGTTCTTTGAATCCATCCCATGTTCTTCCAGCTTCTCTATTCCCGACGGTAAGAGATTCCCGCCATAATTCGGCTTGTTCCTACATAAGCCAGGCGCCCATAATAGCTTTGTCTTCGTCTCCTAGCCTTAGGCCTTCAAGAATTTTCTCGCATGTTTTGAGCCATGCAAGGGCCTCTATTACGGTGCCAGTTCCCGAGAAGGTCTTGCCTCCTAAGTTCTTATATCTCTTAGCTACACGGTCGAGCTCGAAGTATTGAGCTGCCGGAGGTTGTATCAAACGTCCTTCTTGAGCTGGGATTTCTCCCCTTCCTCGGCCTCGGCCGGCACGGCCTCCTCTAGCAGCGGATGCTCTTCTAGCCATTTGTCAGATTCTGTATAAGCAACGAAAAAGTCAGTTAACAGAAATGATAGTCTATTTCATAGTTAAGCAGAAATTCTACGGAAAGATAACGATGGACTGGTCAATTGTTTTTGCTATTCTGCTCCGCTCATTCTAGGACTTTACCAGTCCTATCTCTAATGAGCGACTCGCCTTAGAATACTACTGATTCTATCTTGACGAAGTGTTTAATGTGTTAGACTCCAGAACTAAGGTTAACCAAAGCTCTGATACCAGCTGTGACGATCCCAAAACCCCGTGACACGGTGTTAAGGATAATCATTGGAATATAACACATTAATCATCATTAGCAGATCACAGATAATAGCATAAACAGAAAATAGAATAATTTACACACATATGACAGCGGAATCATATAGATAACATCACATCAGAGAAGCACAGTACAGGATACAACTTAGTGCATAATGATACATAATCAGTCACCATCGCCTGAGGCAGAATCATACATAAAGAGTACACAAAAGGAATATCAGTCTACATCGCCAGTGGCGGAATCATAATATAGATACAATAATGGCGGAGAAAATCCAAGTCAGCACGGTGTAGTCAAGCCTCGCCATGAGCCAAAAGGTGCGTCAGAAACCTGTAACTAGGCTGCCCGTGTGAAAATAAGGGCACCCGAGTTTGCAAGGTGAAACAAACTACGAGTCAGCCATGGGACTGGTATGAGAAATCCATTCAACTTATTAACAACAATAATAAGGCAAATCAAAGGACCACGCCACTTTCGCGGAACGGGTTTACTCCAATGAGTGCTAGTGCACGAAATAAAACAAACGATTAAATCAACGCAACGCTTTTTATAAAATGAAGCCATTATAAGACTCAGGTCCCATCACACAATGCAACGCAAGCCGGAGGATAGAGTTTTCCCTTATAATGGCCAAAGATGCTTCATACGAATAAAACAAAGTGTTTGATATTACTACTAGTGCATATATGTTTCAAAAGCAAATTCAATCATAAATATCAATCCTAGACGGCATGTGTACCATATATCATGTCGCCATACTAGTAATACAATCACATCCGCATATATCGTATTGGAAATTGGATTCCTTCATGAGTCGAGGCAAGGGGCAAGCTCCTCTCCGTTCGAGACACTCTAGCAAATGCTTCGGGACCGCACACAGCAATCCCCTGGATCCTCCAAGGCCGGTCCTCTCTTACTTTTGAGGATAAGTTATTCCTGAACACACGTTTCCCGGTCCTTACAGACCTATAATCGAGGCGCCTCGCATTCCAACAACCACACAGGTGAAAAGTAGATATAAATGTCAGGGCTGGGAGGTCACTGACACCACCATAGCTAGAAAGAAATGTCATGCACTCCTTGGGTCCTTCTCCCGTTTTTGACTCATACCGGGGTGTGAGGCTCGCGAATTCACGTTATACACAAAGCTACGTCACACAGACCATGCTTTGATCATCAACCACAAGACTTTGCTTTGCAACAGAAGCCTTGATCATATGCCACTTAGGCGTGCCACACAGGCAATCCACTCCATGCGACTGATTTCTGTCAATACATAACCTCTAAGCTCGTACGTCTCAGAAAAGGGCGTTAAGCAAGAGAATAAATTCTCCGCCGCCAAACAGATATATATTTAACAGAGATCAATCAACACAGAACAAAATCCAATGTCAGACACACAGTCCATTTACAAGTCCGTTCTGGGTCTGAACGAAACCGGAGGCACCAATTCCTCGCATATCCGTACAATCAACAATATGTTTGGACGGCTACTACTGCAATTCCTTCATGGTAGCTACTCCAATCACGAGCATCAGTAGCGCTCATCCATCCAACGTGGAGATCGTCGGTCTTCAGTCGTCTTCGACTCTTCGACTTCTCAACGTCGATCGATTATTTGAAATGAGATAAACTCGGCCTTTTCAAATAATCCACGTATATTTAGATTTTCAAACCAATTAATCACATGGTTGAACTATTCAACATTCACATTTCAGTTATTTAGTTAAAATTTTCATGTCAAATACGTCCAGCCATCACATATCAAGCAACCACAACAAAATTGGTTTATTTTCACTCTATATCGTCTATAGCACTTAATAACGATATATCGCCATTTTTATTTAATTTAAAACGGCCATATTTAATTAAACGACGTTTCAGGTCGTGTCGATGCACTGGCACTGCTTTCCACTAATTTTGTTTTACACATATAGGAAAATCTAACCGTTGGATCTTCACAAATTTTACATCATTAGGAAGGTCTTTTCAAAACGAATCCAACGGTTCCAGTTTTGGGAAAATCCGACGGTCGGATCTTCCACACTAACCATTTGAAGTTACGATTTCAATTTACGAACTGCAGCGTCATTATTCGATTTAATTTAATTTAATTATATTTATATATATATATAAATATAATCGTTTCTGGCGCTGCTTTTCACTAATTTTGAATTAAACATTCCAGACAATCCAACCGTCGAATCTTCACAAAGTTGGTGCCGTTGGAAAGATATTTCCAAGGCGAACCCAACGGTTGAGGTTTCGGGAAAATCCAATGGTCGGATCTTCCGCACTAATCATTTGAAATCACGGTTTCAAAATATGAACTGCACGGCCACGTTTCGTTTTAATTATATTTATATTTATATATTTATATAAATATAGTTCATTCAATGATTTCCATATCGTTTTCACTTCAAATATTTTTCTAACACCTTAAAATTTTGGAAAATTTCGCCATAACCTCCCCTGCACCGGGAGCATCGGGAAATCGCAAATAGCGTTCCCGGTCCTTCTAATCTCAAAAAGAAAAAGAAAAAGCCAAGCGGTTAGCCAACAGGCTCATAAAATCATCACCCAAACAAAACAGTAAATGTGTACCTATTTGTCGGGCACAAAATTTTATTCCTCTTCTCTAGCCCCTTTTTGCTTTAACCTGTTCAATAGATATACATGCACATATATACAATTTCTAACATTTATCATTTTCTATTCAACTTCATATTTGATTTGCTTTGGTTTAAAAACACCATTCATTCTAATATCGCATGCATAGGCTAAAATCATATCATTAGCTAGTTAATGTATATTTCAACTCATGCACGTTTATTTGAACAAGTGGATATTCTTAACACTTTATATTTCAAAAGATGATAATTTTGGCGAACTAAAATAGATTTTAACACACGACTATTTTATTTAATTCCTATGCATGTTAAAATTAATACTTCTATCACAAATATTTATTTCAACGTCCGCATCTCTTTAGCATGTCACACATATGATAAAAATGATATTTTTATCGTTTAAAATATTTATTCAACCAATGTATGGTTTCAACACTTCATAGTTTCAATAAAAATGTAATTTTTATCGTTCAATCTTTTTATTCAACACATGAACCTTTCCACTACACACACTTCTCAACAAATGAGTATTTCCACACATGGACAATTTATTTATGTTGTTCATATTAGAAAGATGGGATTTTTATGATTGAAATTATTTATATAAGGCGAATATTTTTCGTACTTCATATATATATATATATAAAATATGATTTTTATTGTTATACACTTCATTCATTCACGAATGATTTTTATTTTCACACAACACTTTTCAACACATGAATATTTCCACACATGGACATAGTTTCAATATATATCTTTAATTTCTATGCATGCAAATAATTTCAACATATGAAAATAATTCTAACACACAAAGATTATTCAAAATTTCGGCAGCATAACGGCAGGGTAGTTAAAACCGGCACCGTCCCTAGTACGGCTCCTCGCTCTACCTTAAAACCTCGCGGTTTTTGACAATGGGGAGCATGCAGCTAATTCGCACGTAGGCGGCATGTTTATATTTATTTCATTTCCACAAACTAATCCTATGTGGTTTCAACCAAATATTTTCCAATCACAAACGGGTATTTTTCAACCACAATCAATTCAATATCAACCACAAACAATCCCAAACAACAATTCGCCGTCAACCAATTTTCACATCAATTTCAACCAATAAATATCGTCCATGGTTTATGGACGAGGGGGCGTATATATATATATAAATATTTATATATAGCAATTCACTTTTATTTCCACATATATATATATATATATATATTAAAAAAGAAATTGAAGAGTGAGAAATTCTCACCAATAGCTATCCAATAACACGACTCTTCCTTTATAGAAATCTTCGCCTATTTCGTCTTCTTGTCGCTTTCGTTGCCCGTATTCTCTACATAGGTAAAAATCGAATTTTTACTATGTTATTCAATATATAAAGATCATATTCTAAAAACAAAGATTATATTTTTAATATTCCTATGATGTAAAAATTATATTTTTATTGCTTTAAAAATATAAGAATCATATCTTACTTCTTCTACTTAACAAAAATTCCGTCTTTTCTCTTTTTTTTAAAAATACGATCTTTATTTTTGCAAGTTCAAATCTTTTTCTTTTAAAAGATTAAACCTTTTTCTATTTCAAAGTTTAAACCCTTTTTTTTTCAAACCTTAAAATAAAATCAGTTTTTATTTCCTTTAAAAATCCCTTTTTTATATCTTTTTCAAATCAGTTTTTAAATTCTAAAAAAAAAACAGTTTTTATAATTCTAAAAAAAATCAGTTTTTAAATTCTAAAAAAAAACAGTTTTTATAAATCTAAAAAAATCAGTTTTTAAATTCTAAAAAAACAGTTTATATATCTTAAAAAAATCAGTTTTTAATATTCTAATAAATCAGTTTTATAAATTCTAATAAATCAGTTTTTAACAAATCAAAAATAAAAATAAAAATAAAATAACCTAAATTCTCACTGATAGCTTGCGAAGGAGAGGGAAGAAGAAGGAGGCGTCGGCAGCTTCGTGGTGGTGGTGCTCGGTGGTGTCGGCGTCGAGGTAAGGGCGGCGGGCTGCTTCGATTTGCGTCGCGAGGGGTTCGAGGTGAAGGCGCTGGGAGGATGAGGTCGGACGGAGGGGGCGGCGGCGATGATGTCTTCGTCGGCGGCGATGTCTTGAGGGGGGCGGCGGCTCGATTTGATTTAGGTTTTTCTTCTTTTTTTTTTCTCTTTTCTGAATAATGAATCGGGGGGGGGGGGGGGGCAAGCAGAAGAAAAGGAGGGAATAATATTTTTTTTTTTTATTTAATTATTTAATTTCTCAAAAAGGTTGACTTTTACATACGACCTCGAAACGAGGCCTACCGCATGTCGTCCATAGCGTTTTACCCCCATTCCGAACACAATGGGATATGTATCGTAAGCTGATTTGATCGTTACAATTAGTTTCCGTTGAATTTACATTTAAATCCTTATATTGAATTTTAAACGTACATTTCAAATTACCGGGGTCACATACTAACTAGAAAAATTCCAGGAAAATATTTTCTAGTTTCATATTGACGATACGGTCCTAACAAAACTAGTTTCGTCGAATTCTGAGACCGTTTGAAAAATGGCCAATTTCCAGTCGATTAAATTCAACAGAAACTGGTCAAACGCGTTTTCTTTTGCCACGCTCACATATTGATTCGAAAAATTATGAAATTTGAAACCTAGCAATAGTTTGACATCCCGGACCTGACAAAAGTGGTTTCGTCGAATTCCGAGGTCGTTTGAAAAATATCAATTTTCCAGGCCTATATATTCCATATACCGACTCTTTTGAAAATTCATTCGGCCATAACTTTTGATTCCCGTTATGAAACTTCGATTTTTCAGATTCGTTAGAAAGGTATTGACTAACAGATTTAAATATTTTTGGTCTCACTAAAATCCGTTATATTTTCCACCCTGCACAGTCGGTCAAAGTTTGAATTCAAATTTTCAAACTGACTCACTATTTCTAATTCACTAATTTATTGAAATATTCTATTTCAATGGTTCAAATTGCTTTTAAATAATCAATTTAAAAATTTTAAATTGGCTCGTATTTTCCGGGTTATTACAAGAATTTTCTATCCTTCATTGTTTACTTCTCTTAAGAGAATCACCATTTTTTTTCGATATTTCCATCAGTGTTTTCTACAGGTTCAATAGCTGGTTCATTAATGTCCACCACTTCATTAGTAGTTGTATTGACCTCCATCGTTTCATGAATCGGTTTATTTTGAATAGATGTGAATCTATTCTCATAAAACACTGCTTCCCTTGATTCTATTACTATATTTACTTCAATAGAGCTATTAGGTTGTACTATTAGAAACATATATCCTTTGCTATGTTGATCATAGCCTAAGAATATGCACTCGATAGCCTTTTGTCCCAATTTACTTATTTTTGGTTCAGGCAATTGGACTACATCCCCAAACTCGATAATAATCAAGATTTAATTTTCTTTTCTTCCAAAGTTCATACGCGGTATTTTTACTTTTCTTATGAGGTATTCTATTCAGAATATAACATGTGGTAAGTAGAGCTTCTCCCTAGAAACTAATATTCAGTCCATAATTACACAACATTGCATTTACCATTTCGGTAAGGGTTCTATTTTTCCTTTCAGCCACTCCATTTTGTTGTGGAGTATAAGCAATAGATGTTTCATGTATAATTCCTACTGATTCATGATATTCAGGAAATTGATATTTGCCTCCCCTATCAGATCAAAGTGTTTTTATTTTACCATCACACTGGTTTTCTATTTCAGTTTTATAAGACATAAATGAATTAAACACTTCACTTTTAGCATGCATAAGATAAACATAACAATATTTTGAATAATCATCTATGAATGTGATAAAATTTTCTTTCCACCGCAATTAGGAGTACTATGAATATCACATACATCACTATGAATAAGTTGTTACAATTTTGTTGCACTTTCCGCTTTAATTGGAAATGGTTTTCTAGTGATCTTAGTTAATGAACATATCCTACACTTCTCTAGTATACCATTTTGGTGTTTGGGATTCAGATTCAATGATTAACAGTTTCATCTTCAGTTTTCGCTGGTTTTGGCGTAGTTAGAACATGTACCACTTTCATTCCAGCCAATAAAAAATGCATCTTTTTCTTCCATCATAGAAAGTTAACACCATCAACCCTCTCCAATTTTGTAAAATCAGCGGCGAATTCCTTAAGACTGTGAGAAGCCATTGCTGAAATACTATATAAGATCGTTGGACTAAAATTTCGTTGCTGATTCTTCTTGGATACGATCTCCGAGGCATGATGTGCTGATTGCTATACTAAAACAGTATTTGCCCTCTTATATTGTGTGCAAGAGTAATAGCAAATGTGTTTGAAGACAGATATATTAAATATCTTTAATAGGTGTGTTTGCACAATCACGACGATTCACTATCGTAGATTAGAACGTTGCAGTGACAAGATAATTGAATTATAGCCTGTAGAACTATATCTCAATTGCTTTATATTTTTAGAAAATGGCAGAGAATTATAAAAAGAAGAAGATGTAGCAAAGAAAAATGGAGTGATTCAAAAATGGAGTGTAGTCCAGTTTTTATAGCAATGAGAAGATACAGTTGCTTCTGTTCGAAGAAATGGTTGCAACTCTTTGAACAATAGTATCCATTTCTTTTCAGAAAAGGGCCACCTATTCCGACCAGTCGATTGGTCTGTATACTACTAGTCGACTGTTATGTGTTTCAGATAATTTTTTTAACAGTCGCGGCTGTTTGAAATCAAATGAACCCTATTGGTTTACACTTGACTAGTTGACTGGTCTGTATAGAACCAGTCGACTGGTAATGTTAAAACCTTGCATCAGTTGACTTGTGCAAACAACACCGATCGACTGGTAGCGACTTCAATTCCTGGGGGCAAACCAAAATGGTCTGCTGCCCAGTAAGCTCATCTTTTAAACTTTTAAATATTAATGTTCGTTAGCCAATGTCATGTTCCTGCCTTATCTCTCCCTTCCTCTTTCTTTTGATATGGTATATCATGCCTTTATATGTATAGTGGAATGCCAAGCTATATTCCATGATGTGGGATAAATAATATTTTCCTTTTTGTTCTTTCCTTCTTCCATTTATTTCAAATTTCCTCTAACAATCCTCCACCAAATTTTAAATAAATTCCTCTTGTCATTTTATGCAGGAAAATTTGTGCATAAGCATAGATGTCTATACAGACTAGAATCTATACATAGTGAAAACCCATCAAAGCATATCAGGATGGAGTAGTTGACTAAGCATCGAACCATCGATTGTGACGGCCCGCCCCACACCAACCGACATTTACTCCAAAGGTGCGTTGTACACATGTCCAGTCAGGACGGGTCCTCAAAAGGAAAGGGAAGAAGGAAATGAACTAATCAAGGAACCTGTAGAATGTCTCACGGCGCATGGAACAAAATATAATAACAACATACTTGACATAAAACAGGTGAGACAGTGCATAAGTTGAAAATAAACTAACATAGCAGCGGAAAATCCAAGTACAACCTATGATCCAAAGTTAACATTATTACAACTTTTCAAACTATCTCAAAAAGCAAAAGCAAGATAAAGGAGGCACACTACTAATGCCCAAGTAGCGACCACCAACGACACAGGGAGAATATCTATATATCATACGTGGAAGCCTCCTGCTCGCCTCCGAATCAACTACTCGCGCATCACCAGCTAACCTGTCTCTAGTCTGCTCGTGTGAGCACCCAGAGTAATAAGAAGAGACATAAAAGTCTGGGTCAGACATAAAGCCTGGTATGAGCGACAAGCATCAAAACAGAATAATAACAGGTATAATCCAATCATACCTGAACCTGGACCTGCAACCAAAGAGTTAGCACTACATACCATACAATACTCTAAGGTGTCACTAACATACTGTGTAAGAGATACGGGGGTGGGGGTGTGCATGTCATAGTGGTGTCAAACAATCAAGCATAGAAATCATCCTCACATCCCTCACTCGGTGCGTAAAGCATACGATATCCACTACCTTGGTCACTTAATACTTTGGGCCATGACGGTATCCAATCCCGTGTAACTATCACTACAAGCCCACCATCCATCTCTCAGTGGTGAACCAAAGTTATGAATACCGACAACCCCTTTGCACATGTCCCGCAGCAAAGCCCAATCACGAAGTGAACTCATTGGTTCCCAACTGGATCCTGAGCTCTAACTTCCATTTGGACTACCTTTGCATCTCGGGTTATTGGTCAATACTGGGTCGGGTCGGATTCCCCTTCAAGCTATCGGTTCGGGTCGGGTTCACTACGTTCCGTCAGTTCATGGTCCTCCTCTAGTAAGGTTCGGTTCGGGTCCACTCCATCGCGTTGGTTCGGGTCAGGTGTCCCACTTCGGGTCGGGTCGGGTGTCGTCTCCCATCCAGTTCGTGCTCCCGCTCCGATCAGCTCCCTCGCCCTTTATTTGTTCCGATCCGATCCGCCTCCTTTAGCCGTTCCGATCCCCCTCCTTTATCCGATCCGATCCCAATATTGCTAGCATGGCCTTCCTTTTTGCCAGATTTCTCAAGTGTCAAGTTCCGATCCGATCGAATCCCTTGCCCAGTTCACTTATCCGATCTGAGCCACCATATCCGATCCGATCCGAAAATCTGCACTGTTTCCTGAAACTTTTCCAGCAAATGTTTACACCATTCGACGACATTTTCGACCATTCAAACTATTGAAATCAACCACAAAGCATATCATACAGTCAAAGCAACATGCATAATCAACCACAAACATCAAAACATCGATATGATAAGTTAAAAAGGATCAAACATACCCAAAACCCATATTTTCCCATAAGCATGTTTAGGTGAAACTAATGATAGGATTAGCAAAACTTAACTAAACTAACCCAAATTCATATCAGAGGTCTATAACATCATCTAAGAATTTATGAACATTTTTCCCGAATTTTATCATGTTTAAATTCGCTAATTAACACTAATTACCCTTAATTAGCCATAATTAGTGAGGAACTATGCAAATCACTCACCTTAGCCACAAATAAACTAAGATCTAAAATAAATCTCTGATTTGATGCAAATCCGAATGCTAAACAGCAGCTCCAATGTTGATTTGGTGTAGATCTTTGTAACACCCCACACCCGCTAAGGTCACTCACTAAGGGAATGCCTTAACTTCGATGGAGTATTTTAAGTGAATATAGAACAGAAAAATTACAACAAGACAGCTATAAGTAATACTTGAAATTTAAAACATCATTTCATTGCAGCAGAAGGTAAACATGTTTGGTTACATACCAAAAACCAACAAGAGTCAAGTACAAAATATCCATCTCGATAAAAACATAAGTACATAATCCCACTACATACTAATAGCCATAATAGAAAAGATAAGCTGAGCTTTACATCAACGGTCCAAGCTCCAAAAGATAGATAAAGCAATCTGATCAAAGCCCACTAGTGCTAGGCCCAACCTGAGGACCTGAGGGGGAGGGAGATAAAAACAACGGGGTCAGACATAAGTCTGAGCGAGTCCTATAACTTTAACAATACAATCATTAAAGTAATTAGGGTATGATATAAACTTGGTACGGTAACGACTGGGGATAAATGACTACACTAAGCAGCCAACTAGACATAGGAAGAACTAAGATATCGGTAAAGACGCATCTACCCACCCAAGGGTAATTACTACGCTGCACCACACTAGTCATTCCTAACTTAAAGGTTGATCCCACCCAAGGACTTAGAAAATTTAACTAGTAGTTTCGTGTACCCCTAGCTGACCACATAGGTGCCGTCTGCCCCTATCTCCACTAGGTGTACCCACTACTCCCCAAGCGATCGGCTCCCTAACGTAGATACCCGTGCTGGCCCCACAGTGGGGTGTATCACTCCCCAAAGTGGCAACCCGATACAACCAACGGTGCACGGCTTATACCTACACGATGCAACAACGTCTTACCTACCAGCCCGGGCCCACACACGCATATGAAACCCGTTGGACTTGCGTTGCCACCGCTACCCCGTTTTGGCCTCTTACAGTCAAGCCCAGTACGCGTGTCCCGTCCTCGACATGGGTCGAGCCCACAAAGATACACATGGGTTACTGGTTGAAATGGGCCCCCACAAGCTACCCACCTAAGCTTGCTCCCTCTAGTGTATCCCACTTAACCCTTTAATCATGTTTAATTACATGTTTCCACTTTGGTTAAGTATTCTAATCGTATTTTCTATTGCCACCCAAGGCAACCACTAGATTTCCACATGCCACCCAAGGCACCCACTTAACCCCTCATGCCCCACTACATGCTTATCTGGTTAAGTGTTTCTTAATTAATTAAGACCGTAACCTTTGTAAAGACCTCTCACATTAGACTGTCTTTTATGGCAGCTGGATTTGCCGGTCGGGTCCGGGCAGCCTTACGCCATAACAGAGTCTAACCTCGTGTCTTTACACTTGTCACGTATTTAGTTTATGCCTAAGACCTCTCACATTGGGCCAATCATTTGTAGCCGCTGGATTTGCCGGTCGGGTCCGGGCAGTCTTATGCTACAAAAGGGTCCAACCTCGTGTCTTAGTCGATTAATTACACCTAATTAATCACCCCCATATTTTGAATTAATTTTCCCTAATTAATTCCAATTTAATGATGTACATAATTGACTCAATTATGTCCATCCACTTATGGTATGCAACATCATACCAATTTCACCATAATTTTGTTAACATGAATATTAACCCCATCGTTCCCGACGTAATACGCTAACATGGCATACTTAAAAGGGAAGATTCATCACAAATACAATGGGTTCAACTTAGCATCAACATGGGTTTTAAAGGTGTCAACTTGCATATATGACCATAGCATCAAACCCAACTAGCATAAATAATCCACCCAAACTTGCATGAATCACATATGTCACAAAGAGGGTAACTTGCATAGATGTTCATGTCATAGACCTATCATAAAGGGATAAACTTGCATACATGTCATAGGTCTAAAAAGGGATGAACTTGCATATGTTACTCATATCATAAAAAGGGGTAAACATGCATATATATGCATGACATACAAAGGGGTAAACTTGTATATGTATGCATATCATACAAAGATGTAAACTTGCATATGTTACTTGCATATAATCAAACACCAAACTGCCATAACATGTCATATATGAACTTGCATATAATCAAACACCAAACTTGCATAACATGTCATATATGAACTTGCATATAATCAAACACCAAACTTGTATAACATGGTGTCATAATGGATCAATGTTTATCATAGTGATTTGCATAACTAGCATCATGAGCATATAGCATAAAACTTGCATAACTAGCATCATGGACATATAGCATAAAACTTGCATAACTAACATCATGAGCACATAGCATATGATAACATAACTTGCATTGATCCACATTCATAACCATAACCTCATTACATCCTATCATAATTAGTTTAGCAATTGCTTGCTAAAGGCATAGAAACTCACAACTTGTTGATTAGCACTCCTATGAAGAAGATTAAGTTGCTAGAGTTGATTAGAAGTTGATTTGAGAAGCTATCTTCCTTTCTAATTTGTGGAGGCTCCTTCTAAGTTGCATTTTGACGGCATGATGACGTTGTATCTATTTTTAGTATGGATTAGGGTAGTCTTAGGGTGTATTTATAGATTTAGGATGTAGTTTAGGCCCTTAGATTAACCCTAGTTTAGATCTAAACCATCAAAAATCGTCACAGGTCAGCAGAACAGACCAGAGAACCAAAACAGGTGCACCAGTCCAGCTAGGGTCAAACCAGAAAGCTGTGCAGGTTTCTGGCTCGACACGGGTGCACTTCCCAAGTGCGCCAGTGTATTTTTGTGCTGGCGCACTTCACAAGTGTGCCAGTGCATTCTGGCTTGTTTTCGGTTTTTCTGCCTAACTTCGTTCGCCCATATCTTCTTCATACGGATTCCGATTTTCGAAAACTCGGACTCTATTTCGCGTATTTTTCCGAGACGAACGAAATGGCGCAACCCGTTTCCCCTATTTCCCACATCTGGGATTAGTTATTCTTTAATTTGTGGATGTTAATATTAACTGAAATTCGGGGTGTTACAATCTTCCTCGATTTGATGTTGCTAAGCTCAATCCTTGATCAAAAGATGATTTGGAGGTGATTTAGAGGTTGGAGGCCATTTTTAGGGTTTCTTGGAGATAAGTGGAGGCTAGAAAACTGAAATGGAATGATTCTCTACCCCTTTTAAGCCTCCCCATAACCCTAATCCCGAAATGGGTTATGGGCCCATTCACTAATCACCCTATTTGGCCCGGTTAAGCAGTTTTTCACCTTCCAAACCTTATTTCAGCCATATCTCCCAAACCGTTTTTCACATGTGACCACTTTACGGAAAGTTAAACCATCAAACGAATCTAATGGAAGTGGTTTCAGGTCAAAATTCCTTTCCAATCAAAAGTTATGGCCAAAACAAGATTAGCTAGGGGCAAAACAGTCATTTAAAAATCGGCAAAAATCATGAATATGGGAAATGACCCCAATAGTCGTTTCCCAAAGCCACATGACCATACGACTTCGTATAAGAAATAAATAAATATTCTACGTTCCTTCGATGCGTAGAATGCGGGTTGTTACATCGATCCTATATGATATACTGGATGTGATTATCACACACTCATTTTCATATTTTCCAGATAGTATGTATGCTCGACCTGTGGATTGGCCTTAAATTAGTATCTTCTTACATGAAATTTCTTTAGAGATCAAGCCAAAATCTCGTAGAAGGCGGCACCACCTTCGTTACACTCATATAGGTAAGTTTATCAGAAGTGCCTTATAACACATACCTCAACAATATATCTGTTATAAACCTATTAAGTTCTAAGTAGAACAGCCTCCCTTTGTCATTATAAGTACCAAGCACTTTTCCTTGGAATGTATGATAATAATTAGTTTTTCAGACTAAATATTATAGTGCTTCCAACCGCAAACACATGAAGTACTTTTGCTCTTTGAACTCAAGATAACAAATTTCTTTATTTTGTTGAGTTGAGTTTCTTTCATTGGAGATTGTATTGTATTGGCTTTAAACCTATGCCTTGTGATGTTTTTATCGCTAAGTTCCTTGCAAGTCCTTTAGTAAATGGATCTTCGAAATTTTGGCTAAATCTCACAAGATCTATGGTAATTACCCTTTCAGTGAGCATTTACTAACCAAACTATGCCTTAGACCAGTATGTCTAGATCTACCATTATAAACTTGGTTATATGCTTGTAACAATGTAGATTGACTATCACAATGCACAGATATTGGTAGCATAGGTTTTGGCCATGCAGGAATTTCTAATAGTAAATTCCTAAACCATTCCGCTTCTTTACTACTAGAAGCCAGTGCTATAATCTCAGTATCCATGGTTGAATCAACAATACATGTTTGTATCTTTGAGGCCCAGGATATTGCTCCCCCACCAAGAGTGAATATCCATCAACTAGTTGATTTATTATCTTCACTTCCAGTGTTCCAACTAGCATCTATGTATCCTTCTATTACACTCGGATAACCATTGTAATATATACCATAATTTATGGTACCTTTTAAATACTTCAAAATTTATGTGTTGGAATCCAATGGATTTTACTAGGGATGCTATTATACCAACTCATTTTGCCAACAACATAGGCAATATCTGGTCCTGTGCATGTCATTGCATGCATCAAACTTCCTATAACTCTAGCATATTCCAATTACTCTATAGCTCTTCCAGTATTAGTGTATAACTGCATATTTGGGTCAAACGGAGTAGATATTGGTTTAAAATCGAATAGATTGAACCTTTTTGAAAATTTTCTCAATGTAATGAGACTGGGTAATTGATAACCCATCTTTTGTTTTCATGATTCGTATTCCAAGAATCATTTCAGATACTCCCGTATCTTTTATGTCAAAGCCTAAAAATAGATATCTTTTAGTTTCTTCAATACTTGAAGTATCCATTCCAAATATAAGTATATCATCCACATAAAGACATATAATGACATATTTACCTGAATGAAACTTGCTATAGACACATTTGTCAGATTCAAAAATCCTAAAGCCATTAGGTATAATAGTTTTATCAAACCTTTCTTGCCATTGCTTTGGTGCTTGTTTAAGATCATAAAGAGATTTGATAAGTTTACATACTTTATGCTCTTGTCCGAGTATTAGAAAGCCTTCTAGTTGAGACATATATATCTCTTCATCAAGTTCTCCATTTAGAAATGTTGTCTTGATGTCTATTTGATGAATTTCAAAATTATAGATAGAAACTAATGCAATTAAAGTTCTAATAGTTGAAATTCTTGCTACTGGGGCATATGTATCAAAACAATCTATTCCTTCTTTCTGTGTGAATCCTTTGGAAACTAATCTTAATTTTAATTTTTTGATTTTGCCATCTGTTTTTAACTTTTTCTTAAATATCCATTTACACACTATTGGTTTAAAGCCAGGAGGTAAATCTACTAGTTTCCATGTTTTATTTCCCATAATTGAATCCATTTCATCATTTATGGCTTTTTTCCAAAATGATGAATCTTGAGATTTCATTGCTTCCGTATATGTTAAAGGATCAGATTCTATGTTTGTAGATATCATTAATTGATGTTCTACATTATTTCTAGATCCTTCAACCAAATATATGACGGAGTCTGGTCCAAAAGAATTTTCTATCCTTCTTTGTTTACTTCTCTTAATAGAATCACCATTTTCGTTGATATTTCATTCAGTATTTTCTACAGGTTCAATAGTTTGTTCATTAATCTCCACCACTTTATTAGTAGATGTATTGACCTCCACTGTTTTATGAATCGGTTTATTTTGAATAGATGTGAATCTATTCTCATAAAACACTACATACCTTGATTATATTACTGTATTTACTTCAATAGAGCTATTAGGTTCTATTACTAGAAACCTATATCCTTTGTGGTGTTGAGAATATCCTAAGAATAAGCACTCGATAGCCTTTTGTCCTAATTTACTTATTTTTGGTTCAGGTAACCGGACAATCGCTCTACATCCCCAAACTCGATAATAATCAAATTTAGTTTTCTTTTCTTCCAAAGTTCATAAGGGTTAATTTTACTTTTCTTATGAGGTATTCTATTTAGAATATAACATGTGGTAAGTAGAGCTTCTCCCCAGAAACTAGTATTCAGTCCAGAATTATACAACATTGGATTTACCATTTTGTTTCAGGTTCTATTTTTCCTTTCATCCACTCCATTTTGTTATGGAGTATAAGCAATAGATGTTTCATGTGTAATTCCTACTGATTCACGATATTCAGGAAATTGATATTCGCCTCCCCTGTCAGATCTAAGTGTTTTTATTTTAGCATCACACTAGTTTTCTACTTCATTATTATAAGACATAAATGAATTAAACACTTCACTTTTAACATGCATAAGATAAAAATAAAAATATTTTGAATAATCATCTATGAATGTGATAAAATATTTCTTTCCACCTCTAGTTGGAGTACTATGCATATCACATACATCACTATGAACATACCCTGCCTTTGTCTAGCATATCATTTTGTTGTTTGGGAATCAGATTTAATGATATTATATCAAGCATGCGTTTATGATTAACATGTCCTAATCTATTGTGCCATAATGAAAATGAGTCAAAAATATAAGTAGAATTCATACTTTTATTAATATCAACATTCAGTTTAAACATATCATCACACATATACCCTTTTCCCACAAACACACCGCCTTTGGTTAACACATATTTATCTGACTCAAAGACTTGTTTGAAACCAAACTTATCAAGAAGACTTCCCGAAATAAGATTCTTCCTAATCTCGGGTGCATAATGTACATAATTCAATGTCAGAACTTTTCCGGATGTGAATTCCAAATCCACTATCCACTTCCCTTTGACCTCCGCCTTTGCTGAATTTTCCATGTATAAGTGATCTTCATCTTTGGTCGGTTCCAGTTTCTTGAATTGATTCTTGTCTATGAAAACATGCTTAGTAACGCCAGAATCGATCCACCTAGAATTTTCTTGTTCAATCATATTCACTTGTGATATGACTGCTGCAAACTTTTCTTTTTTAGATTGATGCTTCTTTTTCAAGAAGCGACAATCCCTTTTGAAATGTCCCGGTTTACCACAAAAGTAGCAACCATTTTTGCTTTTCTTGTTCTTGGAATTATTGTTGTTCAGCTCTTTCCTCTTCTTATTAGAAGAGTTATTCGAATCATTGTTTGCTTTCTTTTCTTCCACCATATGGACTTTTGATCTGTCAATAACTGTTTCATCTTGAGCATCTTTCTGCCTCAGTTGTTGTTCAACCTGCAAATACTATGCAAGGTTGTTTAGATTCATATCCTCCTTCTTATGTTTCAGTAGTTTCCTCTGATCTTTCCAAGAAAGGGGTAATTTTCTCATCCATATTTAAGTTATGTTGACTGAATTGGTTAAGTATGTGCATGATATCATTGAATTGCTCTACCACTGAATGATCATCGGCCATTTTGTAATTAAAAAATTTGGTAACTAGAAATTTCTTACTAGCTGTGTCCTCCATAAGATACTTTGCTTCTAATGAATCACGTACTTCTTTTGCAGTGGGCTGTTTTAGTACATATCAAAGGGTGTATCCCTCATTGCGTTGCATATATGCCTTTTGCAAATATAATCATCCTATTCCCATTTGATTATTTCACGTGCTTGTGCAATAGTTTCATCTTCAGTTTATGCCGCTTTGGCATAGTTAGAACATATATCACTTTCATTCCAACCAATAAAAAATGCATCTTTTTCTGCCACCGTAGAAAGTTAACACCATCAAACGTCTCCAGGTTTGTAAAATCAGCAGCGAATTCCTTAAGACTACGAGGAGCCATTACCGAAATACTGTTTTAGATTGTTGGACTAAAATTTCGTCGCTGATTATTCTTGGTTACAAATCTCCGAGGCATGATGTGTTGATAGCTATCCTAAAGCTGTATTTTCCTTCTTATATTATGTGCACAAGTAATAGCAAATCTGTTCGAAGATACAGTGGAGCAGATATATTGAATATCTTTAATCAGCGTGTTTATACAATCGTGACGATTCAGTATCGTAGATTAGATCGTTGTAGTGACAAGATAATAGAATTATAGCCTGCAGAACTATAACTCAATTGATTTATATTTTTATAAAATGATAGAGAATTATAGAAAGAAAATATAGCAAAGAAAAATGGAGTGATTCAAAACTGGAGTGTAGTCCAATTTTTATATCAATGAGGAGATACAGCTGCTTCTGGTCGAAGAAATGGTTGCAACTCCTCGAACAACAACATCCATTTCTTTTCAGAAAAGTCGCACCTATTCGAACCAGTCGACTGGTCTATATAGTACCAGTCGACTGGTATGTGTTTCAGGCAATTTTTTGAACATTTGTGTCTGTTTGAAATCAAACGAACCCTACCGGTTTACAGTTGACTGGTAATGTTAAAACCATGCATCAGTTGACTGGTGCAAATAGCACCAGTCGACTGGTAACGACTTCAATTCATGCGAGCAAAACAAAGTGGTCTGCTGCACAGTAAGCTCATTGGCATTCCAAGGACCATCTGATCACGAGACCCTAAGAGCCCCAAGTCCCATCTTTTGACCTTTTAAATATTAATGTTCATTAGCCAATGTCATATTCTTGCCTTATCTCTCCCTTCCTCTTTCTTTTGATACGGTATATCATGCCTTTATATATATAGTGGCATACCTTGCTATATTCCATGATGTGGGATAAATGATATTTTCCCATTTGTTCTTTCCTTCTTTCATTTATTTCAAATTTTCTCTAACACATTAATTTAGAAGTTGTAAAATCCTTATAAATCATCATCATGGTGCAGATTTATTCTTTGTTGTCAAGCAAAAATAAGTCACAACTCCTGTGTACCAAAAACACAGGCATACAAAATGTGAACATTGACTTGCTTTAGTTTCTTATTAGTAGAATATTCATAAAAGGAGGCCTCAGAGTTTCAAATGCAAACTCAGATATTTAATATTATAATTATCCAGGAAGTAAGTACACAAGTGACCAATAACAAAAAGGTATGCATCCTAAACTGCATTGACTAACAATAAACATTATTGTGTGGAAATATTTATTTTTAGCAAAAATATATTGGCATTGTAACTGTTGCAAGGTGAACTAAATGTCAAGTGGAATAAAAAAATTGAATGATCCACACTAATTCGCATTCAAAGAATATAAATAACCATTGTGTAAACCATACCAGTTTAAAGTACCGTCAGTTAGGTTAAGATAAATCGGGAACCGTATCCGGAAGGAAGCGTAGTTTAAATTACTAGGCACAAATGTAAAAGATGGAAGAAATTGAACGATCTTCGGCTTCAACTCATCTTCCAGGCAGATGGGAGCTAATTTATGGAGGAAGAAAAATAGATTTACATCGATGGGAAGCATGGCGGATGGAATGTCAGTAACATGTAGGGAGGCGAAGTTTGTCGTAATTTTGGGAAGCGGATTCACCATAAAATTAAGCGGAGAAGAAATGGAAATTTGGAAAATTAAGTTGAGGAGGGAACAGTTCGAAAGGTAGTTGAAAAAATTTGAATGTCCTCGTAAATTGATGTATTTAGAATTGAGTGGTACTTGCGTCTGTTTATAAGAAATCAGACGCAAATAATTTATTCTATTGCCTATTTACATCCAATTATACCATGAACTGGCACAAATAACTATACTAAATTTTCTTTACCATTCTACCGTGTCGGTTCATAGACAACAACTGATGCAAAGGCTAGAATAATATTTACTTCTCTTTATTTGCGTATGGTTACGGTTATTAACAGATGCAAATTGTACTGTTTGCATATGTTATTTATACAACGTATGCAAATGAAGAGACGCCAAAGATAACTTCTGTACTAGTGTATAAATTGAATTCATGTTTTAGTCAAACAAACTACATTCTAAATTAAAATTACCGTTTAATTCTTATTATAAATTGTTGTTTATTCGAAACAAATTTTATATAGTTCATTAATAACATATTAAATTGTATTTTAAAACCATTTTAATTTAAGTAAATATATTTAATTCTAACTTAAATGGTCGAAATTTACGAGATGTTACAATCTCCCATACTCAGAACTTTTTGTCCACAAAAAGGAACGAAATGGGAAACTAGTAATTAAATAATATATCATTCATATGCATATCAACCTTGATTGTTTGTTTTAAATAAAAAAATTGCTTCTTATTGGTATTATTACCCGATCACTCTAGTGTGAACTTCAAATTCGATTTCTTGATTAAAAACTTCTATTCTCCTTGCATAGCAATAAACCATGATAGAGAATTTCATATTCATATCAAAAGTTCTTATTAGAAATTCATTGTCGAGAATCAAGCTAACAATTCTATTTAGAATAAAATTTGTACATTCAAAGCTGAACCAAGACTATTATGCGAATAGAATGATTTACATTCAACTACATATTTATACCATTAGCTCTTTCCTTTTCGAAGACAAAAATTAGCATTTTGATATATTTCAAAGCTGTGAACTAGCAAAGCATTTAAAACCACTGTCTTAGTTTATTTATGTTGAGGTGATATAATATTAAATTTTCATTTTACTGATTTGCTATTTAAAGTCAAAATACTTTTATAACTCGAAATCTTAACAATTTTATTTTCGTTCTTACAGAGTTTAGGAATACGTTGATCCGGCACACGACTAAAATCTCAAAGTACTCAATAGACTTGTTTCAACTTGCATCAAAAGTAATTAAAACTTTTGAAAATAGATATGGAAAGCACATTCCCATATGTATCATAGTTACATAGTGGTTACTCCACTGTCTCAGTGGAATCACTTGTAACTATAGACAACACCCCCGTCGAATTACGCCATGGTTATTGCATACCGTGCAGTTTATGCCCCGCTATTACCCCGCCATATCCCTGCTATATCGTTTAGTGGATTTCTACTGCTACGCTATTTCCAAATAGCCTATGAAATAGCCTGTCCGCTTTAAGCCCCGTTATATTCCGATATATCACATTATTCCAGCTATATTCCGCTATTTCTGTTATATCTTTTATAAAAGAAATGAATTGAAAATGGATATATTTATATTAAAAAATTCTAAAATTAGTATTTCAATAGAATTTTTTGACATATGTTTTTCATTATAGAAATTATTATAATATTTTATTAAATTTAATCAAACTAATAAAAGTTTACATTTATTTACATATATTTGCACATGCCTTTATTTAAAATTAAGAATGCACTAATTATAAGTAGATTGAATGTTAATTTTCCATTTATTTATCATTTGTATAATTGTAAAATGTAACGACCCAGAAAATCTGAACCAATTTAAAATTTTTAAATTGGCTAAAATAATGGATTTTAAATATTTAAAATAAATATTTTAAATAATGGCAATGGAAAGTGAGTTTGAATCGACAATTGAAAGCGAATATAATTAATTATAATTATAAACAAGGCCTGAAATGGCGCTGTAGTTTCAAAAATTGAATTCAAACTTTGTCGGACTATACCGGGTGCAAAACAAAATGGATTTTAGCGAAACCAAAAATATTTAAATCTATTAGTGAATACCTTTCTAACGAATCTGAAAAATCGAATTTTCATAGCGGAAAGCAAAAGTTATGGCCGAATGAATTTTCAGAAAGGTCGCTATGGAATTTATATAGCCCGTGAAATTGGCCATTTTGCATTCGACCTCGGAATTCGACGAAACCACTTTTGTTGTATCCGGGATGTGAAGTTATTGCTAGATTTCAAATTTCATAATTTTTGAAGCTAGTATGTGAGCGTGGCAAAGGAAAATGTGTTTTGGTCAATTACAGTTAAATTAGATCGACCAAAAATGGGCTTTTTTGCAAACGGTCTCAGAATTCAACGAAACTAGTTTTGTTGAGACCGTATCGTCAAAACATAGCTAGATTTATTTTTCTGGAATTTTTCGAATTAGTTTGTGGCCCTGGCAAATTGAAATGCACGTTCAAATCAAATATTGAATGTTATATATTTTAAATTGAATGGAAACTGGCTGAAACAGTCGAATGGGCCTATGAAACATATTCCATTGTGTTCAGAATGGGGGTAAAACTCTAGGGACGATAGTCGTTGGGTTTGGATTGGTGGTCGTGTCAGAAAACCCCTTTAAAACTCCACCGGCCAATCAGAATTTTTATTAAAAAAAAGAAAATCCTTTTTTCTTTTCTCTCTCCCCCTCGCGATTAACGGCGACCGTAGCTCCCCGCTTCCCTCCTCCTTATCTCCTCCCACGCTCCACGATAGCCAACGCCCCAGTTGGGAATTTTGAAGATCTCGTCCTCCCCTTCGCATCCATACCAGTGGCGCCTCCTACGATCGACTGTACGACGAGATCCATCACCTCGAACTTCCGCCGTTCGAGCACCGCCTGAGCCTCCTCCGCCTGAGCCTCCTCGCATCCATACCAGTTGGCCAATCCCCACCTCATTTGGAGCGCCTCTCCTTCACCTACCTGGTGACGCAACCCGATCGCCAGTTCACTGCGCGGATTTCCAGAAATTAGCAAACCTAATTTTGAACAGTTCGGGTAATATACGACAATTATTATTTAAACCTGTTTTAACACTTTAAAGTGTTGCAAATTTCGTCCATCTTTGAAAAATCATATCTTTTTGCTATGTTAACGAAATTCGATGAAACAGGAAACATCGTGACCGTGTGGACGCCTTCTACATTTTAGAAGAGACCGCATATTTTTCTGAGCCTTCTGCTATTTTTGGTGGAGTGGAACCCAATGTGAGATTTCTAATTTATAAACGATATGGAGAACGACGATGTATAAATTATATAGTCGATGTATGAGTTATATAAGCGTTGTACACCCCTTGTATAAGCGTTGTATAAGTTGTACGTTCGATGTATAAGTTATATATGCGTTGTAAAATTTATATATGTGTTGAAATAAAAGTGAATTACTGTATATATATATATATATATATACACACACACACACACCCCTCATCCATAAACCATGGACGATATTTATTGATTGTGATTGGTGTGAAAATTGATTGATAGCGAATGATTGTTTGGGATTGTTTGTGGTTGATATTGATTGATTGTGGTTGAAAAATACCCATTTGTAGTTGAGAAATATTTGGTTGAAACCACATAGGATTAGTTTGTGGAAATGAAATAAATATATACATGCCGCCTGCGTGCGAACTAGATGCATGATCCCCATTGTTAAAAACCGCGAGGTTTTAAGGTAGAGCGAGGAGCCGTACTAGGGACGGTCCTGGTTTTAACCACACTGCCGTTATGCTGCCGAAATTTTGAATAATATTCATGTGTTTGAATTATTTTCATTTGCTAAAACTATATTTATTCATTGAATAGAAAACCTTCATGTGTTGAATCGATATTCATTCGTTGATTAGAAATTCATGTGTTGAATGGTATTCACGTTTTAAATATAAAAATCACATTTTTATCTATATATAGAAACTATAGAAAACCTTCATGTGTTGAATCGATATTCATTCATTGATTTGAAATTCATGTGTTGAATGGTATTCATATTTTGAAATAAATTGTTTGATAATAAAAATCACCTTTTATCGACTTTATGAACTGTGTAAAATAATCTCGTTTTGAAAGAAATTGTTTTATAAGAAAAATCCTATTTTTATCACCTATATATACACTATATAAAATAATAGTGTTTTGAAATGAATTGTTTTACAATAAAAATCACATTTTTAGTATATACATGAATCGTTGAAATGTGAAGTGTTAAAAATAGCCACTCGTTCAAATAAATATGCATGAGTCGAAATATTCATTAATTAGCTAATGATATGATCTTTGCCTATGCATGCAACATTAGAATGAACGGTGTTTTTAAACCAAATGGAATCAAATATGAAGTTGAATGGAAAATGATAAATGATAAGAACTGTATATATGTACATGCATATTTATTGAACAGGTTATAGCGAAGGGGCTAGAGAAGAGGAATAAAATTTTGTGCCCGACAAATAGGTACACATTTACTGTTTTGTTTGGGTGATGATTTTATGAGCCTGTTGGCTAGCCGCTTGGCTTTTTCTTTTTCTTTTCGACATGAGATGCCCGTGTGGCTATTTGGGAATTTTCCCAGCCCCTCCCGTACAAAGGAGGTTATGGCGAAATTTTCCAAAATTTTAAGGCGTTAGTGAAATATTTGAAGTAAAAACGATATTGAAATGGTTGAATGAACTATATTTATATAAATATATAAATATAAATAAAATTAAAACGAAACGTGGCCGTGCAGTTCGCGTTTTGAAATCGAGATTTCAAACAACTAGTACGGGAAATCCAACCATTGGATTTTCCCGAAACCGCAACCGTCGGGTTCGCCTTGGAAATATCTTTCCGACGGCACCAACTTTGTAAAAATCCAACGGTTGGATTGTCTAGAAGGTTTAATTCAAATCTGAAGAAAAACAGCGCCAGAAACGATTATATTTATATATATGTATATATAAATATAATTATATTTAATCGAATAACGACGCTGCAGTTCGTATTTTGAAATCGAAACTTCAAACGATTGTACCGGGAGATCCGACCGTCGGATTTTCCCGAAACTGGAACCGTTGGATTCGTTTTGAAAAGACCTTTCTAATGATGTAAATTTTGTGAAGATCCAACGGTTAGATTTTCAGATATGTGTAAATCAAATCTTAAGAAAAACAGCGCCACGGCCGCGTTATGGCCCGAAGCGTCGTTTTGAATAAATTTGCTATTTTAAAATAAATAAAAATAGCGATAAATCGTTATAAAATATCATAAACGATATGGAATAGAAATAAACTGAACTTGCTCGATTTATGTAGTATTTGATGGTTGAATGTGTTTGGTGTGAAAATTACATTAAAGAACAAAATTGGTGTTGTCGAATGATTTAACCATTGAAATAAATTGATTTGAAATTCTAAATATACGTGAATTATTTGAAAAGGCCGAGTTAATTCTCATTTCAAATAATTGACCGACGATTGAAAGTCGAAGATGAAGACGATGGTCGAAGACTGGAGATCTTCACCTTGTTTGGATGGTAACCGAGGTCCTGATTGGGAGGCATCCCGAAATATGGATAATGAGTGGTGATCGTCCAAACGTACATGGTGATCGATGGTTTGCGAGGTATTTAGTGCCTCAGGATTCGTTCAGACCCAGAACGGACTTGTAAATGGACTGTGTGTCTGACATTGGATTTTATTCTGTGTTGATTGATCTCTGTTAAATATACATCTGTTTGGCGGCGGAGAATTTATTCTTTTGCTTAACGCCCTTCTCTGAGATGCACGAGCTCAGAGGTTGTATATCGATGGACATCAGTCGCATGGCATGAACTGCCGGTGTGGCATGCTAAGATGTAGTGATCAGGGCTTCTGTTGAAAAGCAAAGTCTTGTGGAGATGATCAAAGCACCGCCTGTGTGGCATAGCTTTGTGTATGACGTGAATTCGCGAGCCTCACACCCCGGTATGAACTAGAAACGGGAGCAGGACCACAGGGGGGACGTGCGTTTTCTTTCTAGCAAGGGTGGTGTCAGTGACCTACCAGCCCTGACATTTATATACTTTTCACCTATCTGGTTGTTGCTGTTGCGAGGTGCCTCGGTTTGATCGGACGATCCGGGTCCGATGGAGTCATTCGTCGGCTCATTTACGCCCCAAAGGGCGGAGAAACGCATTGTTCAGGCATTATAATCCACTTCGTGTGGACCGGCCCTGACGGTCCAAGGTACGGTTGCGGCTGTACCTGAGACTCGGGCTAGACAGTCTCGAATTCGGTAAGGACTATCTTTTGCCTTGGTTCAGGACGGAAATCCAATTTCCAAATACGTGACTGTGCGGTTTTGATTGTATACCTATATATGGCGACATAGTGGTATGGGGCATTAATGCCGTCTATGATTGATAGTTATGATTTGAAATTGTTTTCAAAACATATAAACACTAGCAATAATATCAAATGCCTTTGTTTTATTCGTATCAAGCATATTTTGGCTATTATAAGGTAAAAGCTCTATCCTCCGGTTTGCGTTGCATTGTGTGATGGGAACTGAGTCTTATATTGGCTTCATTTTTACAAAAAGCATAGTGGTGTTTCAAAGAATGATTTTTTTAAAGCACTGGCAATCCAATGGAGTAAACCCGTTCCACGAAAGTGGCGTGGTCCTGTGATTAGCCAAATTATATATGTGTTGAGTAGATTTCTCGTACCAGTCCCATGACTGACTCGTAGTTTGTTCCACTTTCAAACTCGGGTGCCCCTTTTTCTACATGGGCAGCCTTGTATTCAGGTTTAGCTGGTTCTTTTTGGATAGCTGGAGCTGAAGATGGATTCTATCATTTATCTCTTTTTATGCTGTTCAGCTCCTATTGTACATATTATGTTTATTTTCCGCTGTAGACATTTATGTATAGCTGAACTGTATTTTTACTAAGTATGATCCTGTATACTGTGTAACTCTTATGATTACTTTTATCCAGTATATTCTATTGTTCATTATCTGGTGTATTTATTTATTCTGTTCTGCTATTATCTGTTTATGTGTTATATTCCAAGGATTACCCCCGCCGCCATCAGTACGGGGTTTGGGGTCATCTCATTTGGTATCAGAGCTTTGGTTAAGCTTAGTTCTAGAATATAACATTTGAACGAACTCGTCAGAAATAGAACCAGTAGTGTTCTAGGACGGGTAGATCTATACAGATAGGATCAGCAATATCCTAGTATGAGTAAATTAGAATGAAATTACACCTCGATAGACACATTTACACTTGATGTATATGTTTCTGTGTTTGAAAATTATCTTTTCTGTGACTTGACACTTGATCTGCCATTTGCAGAGGTACTAGAAAAATGAGTGTCAGAAACAGGAGAAATGCAGAACCCGATCTAGAGGCTCTATTTAAGAGATATCGAAATCTGGGTGGAGCACAATTCTCGGGCAATGAATCTATTATTCAAACTCAAGCTTGGGTGAGCTCTGTAGAAAAAATATTTGAGCGTTTCCAGCTGAGAGACGACCAGAAAAGATTAGTAGCATCTTGAGCGCTCAATTGAGAAGCTTTAGTATGGTGGGAAACAATCATAAAAGATAATCCAGAAGATGATATCACCTGGGATAGATTCAAAGAGATTTTCCTAGGAAGGTTTACTCCTCCCGAAGCAACTGAGCGATTATGTGATGAATTTTCTTATTTGATACAAGGGATATGACCATTCCAGAATATCATAAGAAATTCAACGAACTTGCTCACTTTGCTCCTCATCTGATGCAAGATCCAAAGAGGAAAAATCTAAGGTTTATTCATGGCCTGCAAAAGAGATATCAGAATAGTGTGCTGAGGAATGTGAAGCTTCCTTTTTCAGAAATGATTTATATGGCTTATCACTATGAAGATCTCCATAATAAAGGCATGTTGCGCGACGAAGAGGAAGTCTGTTCTAGCGACAAAGAAGAGTCGGAAACTGATATTCCTGAAGCCAGTACGAGGTCGGAGGTCAGTGAGAAGCCCAGTGCCAAGAGAAAAAGGGCCAGAGCTAAGAAGGAACTCGTAATAACTGCTACATGCTCTAACTGCAATAAACAGGGGCATCTGACCAGGAAGTGTAAATCCTCGAAGAAACGAAAGGAGGATGGGTTTAAATCCGGCAAGAAGCTCCGGGAAAGTAAAGATGCAATCAATGCCATCAGTTTGGTCATGTAAAGCAAGATTGTCGGCTGTTAAAAATGACCAAAGAAGCTCAGGTAAATGAAGTAGCAGAAACTTCTGTGCCCTCAGCTAGTCAAGAAAGGGCCAATGTTTTAGAAGGCACGCTTATTGTCAAAAACATTCCAGTCAAAGTACTGTTTTACACAGGCGCATCGCGAAGTTTCATTGCCAAAGATGCAGCTAAGAAACTGGATTTGAATTTGAAAAGGCTCAAAGAACCAATGACTGTCCAGAATCCGGTTGGGGGTTCCATTGATCTCAGTTGTGTTTGTGGAGTGCCGGTTTCTTTCTCTCGTTATCGGTTTCCTACCCTCGCCATCGTCATGAATTTTAAAGAGTTTGATCTTATCTTGGGGTTAGACTGGTTGACCAAATATGAAGCTAAAGTTAAATGCACCGACAGAGTAGTAAAGGCAAAGATTAAATCAGGTGATTATATAACCATTCCCTGTGAAGGTCAGAATGCTAATAGAAAAGACTTCTGGGCAGCTTTGAATGTTTCTCCAGCCGAAATAGAAAATATCCCTGAAGTCGCAGAGAATATTCCTGACCTCATCAAAGACATTCCCGTCGTCAAAAATTATGCGGATGTGTTTGAAGAAGTTGTTCGCTTGCCTCTGCAGAGGGAAATAGATTTCAAGATTGCTTTGATTCCGAATGCAAGGCCGGTAGTTCATGCTATTCGAAGAATGTCCTTGAAAGAGAAGGAGGAATTAGACAATCAAACACGACAGCTAGTATGGAAAGGTCCGATCAGGCCTAGTTTCTCTGATTGGGGAGCACCAGTGGTGTTTGTCCCAAAATCTGACGGTACTCTACGTCTATGTGTGGATTATCATGATTTGAACAAGCAGACCATAAAGAATAAATATCCATTGCCGCGAATAGATGATTTGTTGGATCGATTAAGTAGCGCACAAGTATTTTCACGAATGGACCTAGCTACAGGCTTCCATCAACTTCGAATTGCCGAAGAGTGTTTTCCAATGACAGCGTTCAGAGGCCCCGACTTATTCTATGAGTGGTTAGTAATGTCGTTCGGCTTATGTAACGCTCCCGCTTACTTCGTCGATCTGATGAACAGAGTATTCAGAGGAGTATTGAATAAATTTGTTCTGGTTTTTATTGACGATATTCTAATCTTCTCTAAATCAAAGGCCGAACATGAAAAGCATCTGGAACAGGTTCTAGAAATTCTGAGAAAGAATGTATTAAAAGCCAAGTTTTCCAAATGTATATTCTGGCAAGATGAAGTGAAATTTCTAGGCCACGTTGTATCGAAAGAAGGAATTGCTGTGGATCCAAGCAAAATCACAGCTATTCAGAATTGGAAACAGCCCAGTACCCCCACTGAAGTCCGTAGTTTTCTCGGATTGGCTAGCTATTACCGGAAGTTCATTAAAAACTTTTCAAAGATATCTGGTCATTTAACAAAACTTACAAAGAAGCACTCTAAATTCAAATGGACTCCAGAAAGTGAGGAGGCTTTTGAAGAGCTAAAGTTAAGATTAACAACTGCTCCAGTGTTAACCATCATCGATGGCAACCAAGATTTGAAAGTATGGACTGATGCTTCTAGAGAAGGCCTTGGCGCAGTGTTAATGCAAAGGGGCCAAGTGATTGCTTATGCTAGCCGTCAACTGAAGCCACACGAGAATAACTACGTAACTCATGATCTTGAGTTATTGGCTATAGTATTCGCCTTGAAAATCTGGAGACACTATCTGGGTGAGAGATTCGAACTGTTTACAGATCACCAGTCGTTAAAGTATCTTTTCACTCAGAAAGACCTGAATTTGAGGCAGCAACGTTGGCTGGAGTTTCTTGCAGCATATGACTTTGAAATTATATATACTCCAGGGAAAGCCAATGTCGTGGCCGATGCGCTGAGCAGAAAGAATGTAATGATCGCCAGCTTTATTATCACGACTTCCTTGATTGACAAAATATCTATTCTTCAGAAGGAGGATAACTTTATTAAGGATATGATCAAAAGGATTCAGAAAGGCGAACCCTCCTGTTTTCAAGTAGATAACGACGAGACCTTGAGGTTAAAAGGAAGGATTTGTGTTCCTGACATTCCTGAGCTCAAAAGGGAAGTGTTAGACGAGTGTCACAATTCCAAGCTGAGTATCCATCCTGGTGTGGCCAAAATGTATAATGATCTCAAACGAACGTTCTGGTGGAAGGCCATGAAAAGGGACGTTTCAATATACGTTAGCCGATGCCCTACTTGCCAACTAGTCAAGAGCGACCAACATAAGTTGGCTGGATTGCTGCAACCACTAGAAATTCCTGGGTGGAAGTGGGAACATATTTCTATGGATTTCATTGATGGTCTGCCCAGAACCAGAAAAGGAAATGACAGTATTTGGGTGATCGTAGATCGCTTCACAAAGACCGCCCATTTCATACCTGTCAGATCAAAACTACTCAGTGTCTGGCACAAATATACTTCAGGGAAATAGTTAGAACACATGGAGTGCCGCTCAGTATAGTCAGTGATAGATATACAACATTCACTAGCAAATTCTGGGAAGCATTTCAAGTCGAGTTGGGAACAAAGTTGAACTTGAGCACCGCTTATCATCCTCAGACAGACGGTCAGACTGAGAGGGTAAATCGAATTTTAGAAGATCTATTGCGGGCTTGTGTTATAGATTTCGGTAGATCATGGGAAGACCATCTGCATTTGGTTGAATTCTCTTATAACAACAACTACCAGGCAAGTCTGACAATGTTGCCATTAGAAGCATTGTACGGTAGACCGTGTCGATCCCCTGATTGTTGGGTCCAACCAGGTAATAGACTTGTGTTGGGTCCTGATATGATCCGAGAAGCTGCCGACAAAGTCGATTTTATTAAGAAGCGATTACTTGCCGCTCAAAACTGACAGAAGAGCTATGCCGATAAAAGAAGAAGAGATATATCCTTTGCTGTTGGCGACTATGTATATTTGAAAGTATCGCCGATGAGAGGAGTTATCCGGTTCGGTAAAACTGGAAAGTTGGCACCCAAATTCATTGGTCCGTTTCCTATTCTGGAACGGATCGGAACTCTTGCTTATAGGGTCAAATTGCCTGACTGGTTGCCTGGAGTTCATGATGTATTTCACATATCTCAACTTCGAAAGCACGTTCATGATCCAGACTTGATCGTGGAAGAAGCAGCCCAGCAGGATATTGCAATAACTCCAGAATTGGCTGTGAGAAGAGAGCCGCTAAAGATTATCAGCAAAGAAACTAAAGAACTGAGGAACAAGAAGGTTCACTTAGTCAAAGTGCAATGGAGTGGAGATCCGCGAGATTGTACTTGGGAAACTGAGGAGAGCATTCAGAAAGCCTATCCCAGATGCCGAATAGATATCTCTGATTGACTCCGGTGCAAGTTACATTTACCATACTTTGCATTACCATTTAATTCTCTATTCTGTTGCTATTTTCTTCCCATGGATGTGCACTATTTATTCTATACTCTGAATGATTTTTAAGGGAATATAGGATTTGATTAGTATATTTTTGGAAGGTTAAAAACAAATTGGTTGTTGTGTTGTGTGATTGTAGATTTATCAAACCACTTTCGACTTTGTTCCTTTTCGGGGACGAAAAGTTTTAAGTGGGGGAGATTGTAACGACCCAGAAAATCTGAACCAATTTAAAAATTTTTAATTGGCTAAAATAATGGATTTTAAATATTTAAAATAAATATTTTAAATAATGGCAATGGAAAGTGAGTTTGAATCGACAATTGAAAGCGAATATAATTAATTATAATTATAAACAAGGCCTGAAATGGCGCTATAGTTTCAAAAATTGAATTCAAACTTTGTCGGACTGTACCGGGTGCAAAACAAAACGGATTTTAGTGAAACCAAAAATATTTAAATCTGTTAGTGAATACCTTTCTAACGAATCTGAAAAATTGAATTTTCATAGCGGAAAGCAAAAGTTATGGCCGAACGAATTTTCAGAAAGGTCGCTATGGAATTTATATAGCCCGTGAAATTGGCCATTTTGCATACGACCTCGGAATTCGACGAAACCACTTTTGTTGGATCCGGGATGTGAAGTTATTGCTAGGTTTCATATTTCATAATTTTTGAAGCTAGTATGTGAGCGTGGCAAAGGAAAATGTGTTTTGGTCAATTACAGTTAAATTGGATCGACCAAAAATGGGCCTTTTTGCAAACGGTCTCAGAATTCGACGAAACTAGTTTTGTTGAGACCGTATCGTCAAAACATAGCTAGATTTATTTTTCTGGAATTTCTCGAATTAGTTTATGGCCCTGGCAAATTGAAATGCACGTTCAAATCAAATATTGAATGTTATATATTTTAAATTGAATGGAAACTGGATGAAATAGTCGAATGGGCCTACGAAACATATTCCATTGTGTTCGGAATGGGGGTAAAACGCTGGGGGCGACAGTCATTGGGTTTGGATTGGTGGTCATGTCAGAAAACCCCTTTAAAACTCCACTGGCCAATCAGAATTTTTATTAAAAAAAAATCCTTTTTTCTTTTCTCTCTCTCCCCTCGCGATTAACGGAGACCGTAGCTCCCCGCTTCCCTCCTCCTTATCTCCTCCCACGCGCCACAATAACCAACGCCCCAGTTGAGAATTTTGAAGATCTCGTCCTCCCCTTCGCATCCATACCAGTGGCGCCTCCTACCATCGCCCGTACGACGAGATCCATCACCTCGAACTTCCGCCGTTCGAGCGCCGCCTGAGCCTCCACCGCCGTCGCGAGTTGGCCAATCCCCACCTCGATTGGAGCGCCTCTCCTTCCCCTACCTGGTGGCGCAACCCAATCGCCAGTTCACTGCGCGAATTTCCAGAAATTAGCAAACCTAATTTTGAACAGTTCGGGTAATATACAGCTGTTATTATTTAAACCTGTTTTAACACTTTAAAGTGTTGCAAATTTCGTCCATCTTTGAAAAATCATATCTTTTTTCTATGTTAACGAAATTCGATGAAACAGGAAACATCGTGACCGTGTGGACGCCTTCTACATTTTAGAAGAGACATATTTTTCTGAGCCTTCTGCTATTTTTGGTGGAGAGGAACCCAATGTGAGATTTCTAATTTATAAACGATATGGAAAACGATGATGTATAAATTATATAGTCGATGTATGAGTTATATAAGCGTTGTACACCCCTTGTATAAGCGTTGTATAAGTTGTACGTTCGATGTATAAGTTATATATGCGTTGTAAAATTTATATATGTGTTGAAATAAAAGTGAATTGCTATATATATAAATATATATATATACGCCCCTCATCCACAAACCATGGACAATATTTATTGATTGTGATTGGTGTGAAAATTGATTGATAGCGAATGATTGTTTGGGATTGTTTGTGGTTGATATTAATTGATTGTGGTTGAAAAATACCCATTTGTGGTTGAGAAATATTTGGTTGAAACCACATAGGATTAGTTTGTGGAAATGAAATAAATATAAACATGCCGCCTGCATGCGAACTAGATGCATGATCCCCATTGTCAAAAACCGCGAGGTTTTAAGGTAGAGCGAGGAGCCGTACTAGGGACGGTCCCGGTTTTAACTACCCTGCCGTTATGCTGCCGAAATTTTGAATAATATTCATGTGTTTGAATTATTTTCATTTGCTAAAACTATATTTATTCATTGAATAGAAAACCTTCATGTGTTGAATCGATATTCATTCGTTGATTAGAAATTCATGTGTTGAATGGTATTCACGTTTTAAATATAAAAATCACATTTTTATCTATATATAGAAACTATAGAAAACCTTCATGTGTTGAATCGATATTCAATCGTTGATTTGAAATTCATGTGTTGAATGGTATTCATATTTTGAAATAAATTGTTTGATAATAAAAATCACCTTTTATCGACTGTATGAACTGTGTAAAATAATCTCGTTTTGAAAGAAATTGTTTTATAAGAAAAATCCTATTTTTATCACCTATATATACACTATATAAAATAATAGTGTTTTGAAATGAATTGTTTTACAATAAAAATCACATTTTTAGTATATACATGAATCGTTGAAATGTGAAGTGTTAAAAATAGCCACTCGTTCAAATAAATATGCATGAGTCGAAATATTCATTAATTAGCTAATGATATGATCTTTGCCTATGCATGCAACATTAGAATGAACGGTGTTTTTAAACCAAATGGAATCAAATATGAAGTTGAATGGAAAATGATAAATGATAAGAACTATATATATGTACATGCATATTTATTGAACAGGTTATAGCGAAGGGGCTAGAGAAGAGGAATAAAATTTTGTGCCCAACAAATAGGTACATATTTACTGTTTTGTTTGGGTGATGATTTTATGAGCCTATTGGCTAGCCGCTTGGCTTTTTCTTTTCGACAAGAGACGCCTGTGTGGCTATTTTGGAATTTTCCCAGCCCCACCCGTACAAAGGAGGTTATGGCGAAATTTTCCAAAATTTTAAGGCGTTAGTGAAATATTTGAAGTAAAAATGATATTGAAATGGTTGAATGAACTATATTTATATAAATATATAAATATAAATAAAATTAAAACGAAACGTGGCCGTGTAATTCGCGTTTTGAAATCGTGATTTCAAACAACTAGTACGGGAAATCCGACCATTGGATTTTCCCGAAACCGCAACCGTCGGGTTCGCCTTGGAAATATCTTTCCGACGGCACCAACTTTGTAAAAATCCAACGGTTGGATTGTTTGGAAGGTTTAATTCAAATCTGAAGAAAAATAGCGCCAGAAACGATTATATTTATATATATAAAAAAATATAATTATATTTAATCGAATAACGACGCTGCAGTTCGTATTTTGAAATTGAAACTTCAAACGATTGTACCGGGAGATCCGACCGTCGGATTTTCCCGTAACTGGAACCGTTGGATTCGTTTTGAAAAGACCTTTCTATTGATGTAAATTTTGTGAAGATTCAACAGTTAGATTTTCAGATATGTGTAAATCAAATCTGAAGAAAAACAGCACCACGGCCGCGTTGTGGCCCGAAGCGTCGTTTTGAATAAATTGGCTATTTTAAAATAAATAAAAATAGCGATAAATCGTTATAAAATATCATAAACGATATGGAATAGAAGTAAACTGAATTTGCTCGATTTATGTAGTATTTGATGGTTGAATGTGTTTGGTGTGAAAATTACATTAAAGAACAAAATTGGTGTTGTCGAATGATTTAACCATTGAAATAAATTGATTTGAAATTCTAAATATACGTGAATTTTTTGAAAAGGCCGAGTTAATTCTCATTTCAAATAATTGACCGACGATTGAAAGTCGAAGATGAAGACGATGGTCGAAGACCGGAGATCTTCACCTCATTTGGATGGTAACCGAGGTCCTGATTGGGAGGCATCCCGAAATATGGATAATGAGTGGTGATCGTCCAGACGTTCGTGGTGATCGATGGGTTTGCGAGGTATTTAGTGCTATCGGATTCGTTCAGACCCAAAACGGACTTGTAAATGGACTGTGTGTCTGACATTGGATTTTATTCCGTTTTGATTGATCTCTGTTAAATATACATCTATTTGGCGGCGGAGAATTTATTCTTTTGCTTAATGCCCTTCTCTGAGACGCACGACCTCAGAGGTTGTATATCGATGGACATCAATCGCATGGCATGAATTGCCGGTGTGGCATGCTAAGACGCAGTGATCAGGGCTTCTGTTGAAAAGCAAAGTCTTGTGGAGATGATCAAAGCACCGCCTGTGTGGCGTAGCTTTGTGTATGACGTGAATTCGCGAGCCTCACACCCGGGTATGAACAAGAAACGGGAGCAGGACCTCGGGGGGACGTGCGTTTTCTTTCTAGCTAGGGTGGTGTTAGTGACCTACCAGCCCTGACATTTATATACTTTTCACCTATGTGGTTGTTGCTTTTGCGAGGCGCCTCGGTTTGATCGGACGATCCGGGTCCGATGGAGTCATTCGTTGGCTCATTTACGCCCCCAAAGGGAGGAGAAACGCATTGTTCAGGCATTATAATCCACTTCGTGTGGACCGGCCCTGACGATCCAAGGTACGGTTGCGGCTGTACTTGAGACTCGGGCTAGACAGTCTCGAATTCGGTAAGGACTATCTTTTTCCTTGGTTCAGGACGGAAATCCAATTTCCAAATACGTGACTGTGCGGTTTTGATTATATACCTATATATGGCGACATAGTGGTATGGGGCATTAATGCCGTCTATGATTGATAGTTATGATTTGAAATTGTTTTCAAAACATATAAACACTAGAAATAATATCAAATGCCTTTGTTTTATTCGTATCAAGCATATTTTGGCCGCTATAAGGTAAAAACTCGATCCTCTGGTTTACGTTGCATTGTGTGATGGGAACTAAGTCTTATAATGGATTCATTTTTATAAAAAGCATAGCGGTGTTTCAAAGAATGATTTGTTTTAAAGCACTGGCAATCCAATGGAGTAAACCCGTTCCACGAAAGTGGCGTGGTCCTGTGATTAGCCAAATTATATATGTGTTGAGTAGATTTCTCATACCAGTCCCATGACTAACTCGTTGTTTGTTCCACTTTCAAACTCGGGTGCCCCTTTTTCTACATGGGTAGCCTTGTATTCAGGTTTAGCTAGTTCTTTCTGGATAGCTGGAGCTGAAGATGGATTCTATCATTTATCTCTTTTTATGATGTTCAGCTCCTATTGTACATATTATGTTTATTTTCCGCTATAGACATTTATGTATAGCTGAACTGTATTTTTACTAAGTATGATCCTGTATACTGTGTAACTCTGATGATTACTTTTATCCAGTATATTCTATTGTTCATTATCTAGTGTATTTATTTATTCTGTTCTGCTATTATCTGTTTATGTGTTATATTCCAAGGATTACCCCCGTCGCCGTCAGTATGGGGTTTGGGGTCGTCTCATAAAAGCATTAAATATGAGTTTTATATGCTATTTTAGACTCATCCACTATATCCTGCTATTTCCTCACTTTATCCCCGATATAACCTTTTGCATCTTCGTCGCATTGTATTTGAGCGCATTAACTACACAGATTGCATAGATCGCAGTTACTCACCGGTTATGCCACTATCCCAATGGCATCGCTTGTAACTGTAGACATCTTACCCCTGAATTACGTTACGGTTATAGATCGCAGTTATGCAGCGATTATGCCACCATCCCAGTGGAATCACTTGTAACTATAGGCATCTCGCCCCTTGAATAACGCTAGGGTAACATCGAGTGGGTACAGTAAATCAAGATGAACCCATCGAGTGGCGATCCTAGTTTGTGTTTCTACCGAGTAAAACCTCGATTTTCGATGGACACTCCCGTCAGATGGAGCTCCAATGCGGCCCCTATGAGTAGATTCGCGATTTCTGATAGGCACTTCACGCAGAGTTCCAACGCAACCCTAGAGAATAGGATCGCGATTTTCGATAGAAATTACTTTCCATATTTTCGAATTGAAATCATATAATACTATACATAGCATTTCTTTTCACTTCGCATATATCGTGCTTATATAAAATTTCATTTACATAAGATTTCTCAAAATATATTTCAACATATTATTCTTATATATAAGATCATCAATTCATATCGATTAACTTTCAAATTAGTAGTTCTGAATTGGCCGCATTCTTATCCAAATCATATATATAAATTCAAAAGCTTCCACATCGAGATCTTCTAAAATCAGAAGTTCTTAAAAATTTTGATTTTGATATTTGTTTGGATTCTAAGTTACATATGATTTCAATTATTTTTTCTTCGAATAGTTTTATACTAACAGTTTAGGTAATTCACTTTATATTTCCAAAGTCATATAAAAATCAAAATTCATTTTTTTTCTTCTAATCAATTATTTTTCGAATCTTTATCGAGTTTGAGAAATATTAAAGGTTAATAAATTCTGAACTTACTAGTTTCACTCCTTTATAAATACAAGGTCATAAATTTTCACTTTCCATTCCAAATTTAATTATATGGATTCAATTTCACGCCGCTGAAAGGTCGTTTATATATATATAAGTCCAAGTGGGAAGCATTTTAATATAATTTGCATGAACACCGCTTATTAATCAACATCTTCAATTCTTGAGTATTTCATTTGAACCCCCTAAATAAATTTCAAGATTTGTAAAAAAAGATTTCATAATTCAATTTCATTCTTTACCAATTCTTTCGGAGATGATCATACACTCAAATTTCACTTCACTCAACGCTTCGTTTACTAAAACTAAGCATAGAAATTCGTTTATCTGATACTAGATATTTTAAAATCAAGATTTTCATACATATTGAGTTCTAGAATTTATTCAATTCATGTTAAATCGGACTCTTACAAATTTCTTGTAAGCAACAATATAAAATTTAGGAAACAACGGATTTTATTCTATGCGGGATTCACTTCTTGAATAACTTCCATATCCTCCGCAAAGCCTATCCCTCGAGTAGAATGTGTCACTGGCCATTCTTTCTGTCTATTGGGGAAATTTCTAACAATATGCCCACTTAACTTACAATGGAAGCAAACCATTGACTCGACTTTCGATGTAGTGGAAATGATTTTCTTTTTCTTTACCTTAGGACAATGATTATGAAGTCCCTCCTTTTGGCATTTAAAACATATGATCTCAAAATGAGCACATCTATTTTGCACATCCTTTCTTTCTTTGTTTCCTCGGCACATTGCTACATAATGTCCTTTCTCATGGCATCTGTAACGGATGATGTTATCATAAGGACCGGGCTCTTGTTTCTCCTTAATTAACCGTTCATATTCTGCGATTGCCTCTTCCTTTTCCTTATGAGCAAGCACTCTTTGCTCTCGACGTGATGCCTTCTACTCCTCGGTCTTTGTCATTCGGATAGACAAAAAGGGGTTAAATAAGGATTTCCTACATAATTTAAAATCTTCATTAGTTACCGTTTAATCATCAAGGTTAAGCACAACATCTGTAACAACCCATAATTTTGGAACCAATTTAAAATTTATTTTTAATTGATTTTCATAGAAATTAAATATTTTAGGTGAATTATTTTGAGAATAAATGATTTAAAATTTATTTTAATCGAAGTTAGAATGTATAAATTTAAAGTTTAATTTAAAATGAGCTTGAGATGGTGCGGTAGTTTGAAATTTCGATTTTAAACTTTGAATGAATATATAGAATTCAATATAAATCAGAATTCAATAAAACAAGAAAACATTGGAATATTTTGAATTGTAATTTTCTACCAAAGGTAAGAAATTGAGATTTCACTTTATAATTTGTAAGTTATGTCTAAATTAAAATTTAGAATAGTCGCTATGGAGTTTATATATATATATATATATATATATATATATATATATGTGTGTGTGTGTGTGTGTGTGTGTGTGTGTGTGTGTGTGTGTGTTTATACATACATACATACATACATATATATTAATACTAGTGGAAATTTGCGTAAAGAGCTTAGTAGTCAGGTCCAATTAGTTTAAAGGACACGACTTTTAAAGAATAGGTTTTAAGGACAAAAAAATGTCGTGGTCGTTATTTTGCAAATTTGAAACCCTTGTCGTTCTTCTCAAAATGGCGAGTTTCAAAAGCTTTTCATGTTTCGAACGAATCGGCTGAATGATTTAGTTTAATTTCTATAGCCACAATCGATTGAACGGTTCGATTTAATGAATGGATTGAACAATTCAATTGAATGAATCAATTGAATGATTTGAATTTCAAAAGTTTTTCATTTTATGTCATGTGTTGATGAAGTAAAGGAGGATTGTTTTGTTTTGATGATGAGTGGTTGGTTTCAGTGTGCACAGAAATGCAAAATAGAGAGAAGATGGGAAGCAAATGGAAATCATATGTAAAAATAAAATTAGAACAGGATGTAAAAACAATACTGCAAGTGCAATGTAAAATATATTTTTGTGTGGATTGAATGCAGGTGCATTTCTGATTTTGTAACTAATAGTTATAATGTTCACGTATTTGGTTTCATATACTTCTTTTTATAGTGTCAGATAAAGATAAATACTTTTATCTTTTTCAAAGAAGGAAAAACAGCATGCAGTAATGATACAACGAAATACAGGTTGGTTTATGTGATTTAACTGTGAAACTGTCTGCTCATGTATATATTTTTGATACAATGGAATACTAGATTTAAGTGTTTGTCATGTATATATTTTTATATTTTTCAGATAAAGATAAATACTTTTTATCTTTTTTAGTAAAGGGAGAAAAACTTGTAATAATGATCTAAATCATATTGGCATATTTGAACTTTTTTGTATATTGCGTACTACAGTACAATTAAAATTAAGAACAATGCAGAAGCCGTAGCTATTATTTTTAACAAAAAAAGATAATTAAAAAGGAAGAACAACCAACTGCGTAACTTCCCACTGTTCTTTCCAGCTCCTTTATACACAAATTTGCACTTCTCATTTATGGTTTTAACTTCGCAACAAAGAACAATTAACAAAAAAGACCTAAGGTCACCAGAATAAAAAAACAAATAAACATGACTCTGCATGTAACGACCCGTGTTTTTCGACCATTTGAATATGAATATTTAAAATTAGTTTTAAATATTTTGTTGGGAATATTAATGAAATTTAATACTTAATTCGTTATTGAAACGAAGTTGAACGTTATAATTTATATATAATATAAATTCGAGCTTGAAAATGGCGTGCAGTTCGTAAATTGGAGTTTTGAACTTCAACTGAGAATACAGGATTCGATATAAGTCGGATTTCTGTGAAACAAGACACGTTGGAACCGTATTGACGATAGTTTTCATATGAAAGAGAAAAATCTAGATTTCGTGTTATAGTTTGATAGTTATGGCCAAATCAAATTTTGAAATAGTCGCTATGGAAAACCGTTATTAAATTATAGGCCTTTAAAATGGCCGTTTTGCAAACGGACTCAGATTTCGACCAGACCAGTTTCATTAGAACCGTATCGTTAAATTGTTGTCAGAAAATCAAACTGCGTGGAAAACCGATGTCGTATATGGCCACGGTAGCCGTAAACGCCCGTTCAAATTTCTATAGCGCGTATTTAAATAATAAAGGGGTATTTGAGTGCAACTTGAGCAGATGATCGAATTAGGCCACGAAACCAGTTCCGTTGAATTCGTATCGTCGATTAGAGTCAGGATATGTATATAGTTTGTTATTTTTAGAGATCGAGAAATTTGGTGTTAAAAGGGGTAGAGCGGTTCAGGGTAAAAACAGCCTACCGGGGCAACAGTCTCAGAATGCGACGAAATTAGTGCCGTTGGGTTCGTATCGAAAAGTTATTGGCAATGTTCGCAGTTTCAAGTGGATTTGATTTATCTGGTGACCGTGGAAAAATTAAACGTGTGTTCATTTCTGGTTTCATAAAGGAAAATTTTTCATACGACCTCGGATTTCGACGAAACTTGTCCCATGGGTCCGGAATACCTTTTTACACCAAGATTAGTTTTTTTATCAGTAAACAAAAATCGTCTGTAGTGACTTTTAACACGGTTTCTCCACGACGAAGTTTCATACCTTATAATATGAATAAAACTATTCATCCGTGTTATCCAAGGAAACGTGCCACCCAACATTTCGTTTCTTTGTCTACCATTACACAAACACCTTGCCGACAAAGTGTTGTGTCCCATCTTTTCTATCGACAGCTACCTGCAAAATTCTGAAATCCTATACGGCTATACCCTACAAAGCTTGACGCCCACGTATGCCTTCTGTATAAATTCATCTGTTCCCTGCGTCTCCTTCTTGGTCCCAAAATGAAAATTAAGCTCCACTATTTAACCTCTTCCCTGACTCCTTCATAATACTCATGCAAGTGAGTCAACTTCATCGTCAGCAAATTCCGAAAGGTGACGACGTCCGTGAGTTTTGTCGGTGACTGGGTGGAAGTGGTGAGGCGGCGTTCACGGCGCGAGTCAGGGAGGGTTCGACACTTCTTCTAGTCAAAACGGATCGGAGTCTGGTCAACGACATAGGGGGCAGCAGCTCTTTCTTCGATGCAGTGGTGGGTTTGAGTGTTTTAATCGTGAACAGAAGTATACTGGAAGATAGGAGCAAGTGGACACTTTATATTTGCAAAGGGAGTTGGTCTTTGGAGCATGAAGAGGTGTCTTGCTGTGGAGCCTAGCTGAATCGGAGAAGCCAAGATGGGGTGGTGGCCGTGGTTCCGAAGGCGAGGAGGTGATGCGTGGCATGGGGCAGCGTTGGGTTCAGTGAGGGAGGGGATGTGCTGTTATATGTTTAGAAGACAAAGGGTGCGTGAACTTGGAGATGTGGGGAGGATACAGGAAGTGTTGTGTTAAATTGTTGGAGAAGGAGTTTCCTGTAGCAAAAGGGAAACGTTAATTTGAATGCAATGGTGGCGCTCTGGCGCTTGAACTAGCGGCTTCAGATGATGAGCCAAGGAACGGAGGAGGGCGCGTTTTGGGGAAGTCGAAGGTGGGATGCTCAATACGGTTGCTGGAGAGATTAAGGATGAGGTACTGAAGTTCAAAAGTATTAGTGGAGACATCTAGGAATGTACGGCCTCAGGAACAAAGTAGTATTGCGGGCAAATTTTTAAGGTATCACAGAAACGTAAATTTACTAATATTAATCTTAGTTTAGGATTAGTTAATTTTTAATTAAAATATATTACTTATAATAGTGTATATTTGTGCAGAACGCAAGGGATAAAGGACGCAGAACAGTTAAGGTAGCAGTATTTCAAATGGAATCTAAGTGAGCCATAATCTTATACCATGTGATTAGTAAGCCCTAAACTGTATATAACATACTAATCAATTATAATTTTTAATTAAGGAATTAGTATATAGTAAAGAGTACTAACTAAACCATTTGATCATATGCAGACGAGCTGCATGACACGGAGCACGGAAAGAAACAGTGGAGAAGAAATTGTCGGCCTTATTTAAGCATAAACTAAAAAGTAATTAACACTATATAATTATTATTTAGTTAAGGATTTTATTATATTATTAAATCATATAATCTTAGTAACTCCATCATATGTCATCAGAATTGGGCAAAGCTGGTACCATGGGAACCACGGTGACGAGTACTACCTTCTGGAACAGAAACGAACGCAGTGGAACGCAGCTGGCAATCCCAGTTAAATTAAACGCGAGTTTAATTTAATCAAATCAGTTGTTATTGTAACAACGCAACTCAAGGTGAGTTAAACTCACTCAGTTTTCCCATTTATATTTTATATAAATTGGGTGTTTTTATTTTGTGTGCTCTGCTTGCAAATGGTTGACTGCTTTGCTAGTTATCTACTTAACGGTTGATTTAACCGATGGAATTAAACGGTGTTTAATTTCAGTAAATACCAAATCGTTATTTTTAACGACTGGTTCCAATAAAGGTGACTCACCTTGGTTGGTCACGTTTATTTATAAACGTGTTTAAAATGGTTGAATTGCTTATGGTTGATGTTAAATGGTCATTATTTAATTTATCAGTTAAACAAAAACTGAATGGTCTGATTTGAGATAACCATTTGAATACAGGGAAGAACAGGTTGGAGGGATCCAACCGGATTCCTCAAATGTATTATTTATTTTCATATTATCATGAACTGATCTGTTTGTGTGATTGATTTGATGATTGATTATTGATTTAATATTCAACATCTGTTTGGTTTAAACCAATTGGTGATATTGGTTAAGTGTTTGGCAGAGTATGGCCTTTAAAATCAATTGGGTTATAGATGTTGATTCGCCGTCAGGTGAATCGATAGAGATGAAGTTATAAAAATTTATTTTATAACTGAAGTTAGATTTTTAAATATATGGTTTTGAATAAAAGTTATTAAAGAGAAATAAATATTTTGTTATTCAAACTTCAATTTGACATTAATTTATTTTATAGAGTAAATACTGATGTTAATCAGAATTTACCAGTAAGAGAATAAGAAATGAATCGGCTGGTTAAACTTTGATACTTGGTTGGTAAAGAAACCAATAAATGGAATTTATTTAAAATGATTTAATTTTAAATCATTTAAAGTGGGAATTTATTTGGAATCGGTTAGTGAAATAACCACGGTTTAAGTGAATTTAATCGACCGTTTTGAATTGAATGGATTATCCAATCCATGTGTTTTGATTAAATTAGTTAAATGAATATTGTTTGAAATTTAATAAGGTTTTTAAAGAGATTTACCATTTACTTTAGTTGATAAAGATTTAATGACTGAAGCAGTTGATAATCGAAAGAAATTATTATTTTAATTAATAATAATTTAGAGAATTACTTTTCGAAAGTAATCAAAGTGAAATGAAAACAAAGAGATGGTGAAGGGAATTAGTGAACGGATTTTATATTTAAAACCCGAAATTTTTATAACGATGTTACGAAGAGGATTTCAAGCAAAGACGACAACTTGAAATAAATGTTACTTAATTATTTGAAATTAAGTTAAAAGGTTTATAATAAACCAAGGTTATGTAAATAAGGTATAAAGTTGAAGCGTTAATTTTATATTAACGATACTTGAATAAAATTAAGAAAAAGGAAATGGAAATGAGATTTCCAAAGTGGAAATGGTCGAATAGAATTTAAAAGGCGACTGGAATAGAATATTGGGAGGATTATAACTTATATTTATCTAAAGGTAAGAACGTTGTTAATCAAGGTCTGAGAGGTAATTAAAATACCCCAACTTGAGCAACATCAGGATTATCTGAAGATGATATTAGTTGGTAATCGTAACAGAGGCTGGCGATAATTTATTATTTCCATTAGAGAAATAATAAGGTGATGTTGGTGGAAATTTGAAGGGTATACGAAGCAAGTATTCAAATATCATATTTTTGAATATTAAAAGAATTGGAAGTTTCAATTTAACAGAAAGGAAATTAGATTGTCAAAGGCCAAGTGATGCTGAATACTGAACCAGTGAACTCGTTGGAGAGTCATGTTTGAAACACTGTATATATTTGATAGTTAAAACACCGACTATCAAACCCTCCCAATACGATTGTTGGTATGGAAAGACCGGGATCGAATTTATTCGAAAACCATTCCGTCCAACAAATACGTGAAGATATCAGAAGATGATCGAGATGGAGCATTGAAGACCGTGGGTTTTCATAAACGGAAGAATCCCTAATATTCTCTGCCTGGCAAGCAGAGGAAAGCTGTGATTCTGTCGTGGTTGGAATCCACAGGTTGCAAGGACTTCTCGCTACTGATCCATGGGGTGATTCCTATATTGGATGCAGTAGGAGAGTGCCTTCGGTTCATCCTGTTCCTGGATGACATATATGGACGGATGTCTGACAGAGTATTTCCGAAGGATCACGTACGTTGATTTCTTCAAACGTACGATAGTTGTTGGCAGGGAATTGCCATTCTCTAGCTTTCAGCTAGAGTATTTTTGTGGACGTCAATTTGTGATATCTGACGGATCTGACGATGTGGCATTCAAAGGAAATGGCGACCAGATGTCAAGAGTTAATTCTGGCCTCAAGCCTCATCAACCGGGAAATGACAAAAATCGGGCAGGCAGCATGGCTATGTGGGTCGCTCCCATTAGGGTGTATGATCACCTATCTAGAGGAAGTCCTATTGTTTCTTGTATCTATGTTTCGATGCTGTCCCTTATCGGGAGACGGTTGCTGATCCCAACCGTCGGTGATATACATTCGATATTCTCAAGCGAAATGAGGGGTCGGTCATGTGAGGGCCGGGTTGCAAGGAGTTCTTGTTGAACCCAGTGTATTCGTCTCTAGAGATACACTATCGGAAGGTGGACCCATACCTTGTCAAGTTGGAATCCAATCTCCAATAAGCGCCTGCGGGTTTTGATTGTATACTATATATGTGGAGCGTGAGATGCAAGCGTTCCACTAGATTCTATTTACTAGTATCTAGACATTATTATAATATCAGACAAGATATTGGTTTCAAAAATGTTTTGGGTTATCGTAAGGTAAAAACCGTCCGTGTTTATGTGTGGATTTGGTCTTACGATTATCCTTTTCTTTTGAAAAGGTTTTGAACTTAAAAATCATGATTGGATGGTTCACCCTTATTACTGTGCGAGTTTATCTCACTCTGGTTCACCAGACTGACCCGGTGTTTTGTAAATGCTCGGGTTAGGCCGGGTTGTACAGGTTCAGGTTATCGACTACTGTGAAGAGACGAGCTGGAAGAATCCAGACGTATGATATTACTATTCCGCTGTGTGTTATATGAGGACAGATCATTATAACTGTCCCAGTGTATGATGTACTCTGATACTGTAAGTATTTTAAAGCTTTCAATAAAGATTATTTCTGTATTATATTTTGTTCCGCTGCGATGTGAGACTATGTGTGGTGTTTCTTCTTCTTCTTCTTCTATTCTAATATTTCTTTCTTTCTTATCTCACACTCTAACTTCTTTCTATTAATGATCTGGAATGTTCGATGTCTGAATGGTCAACATGGTAGTTTGATGTTGATTTTCGGAGTCGAAAATCCCGGTTCGTTACACTGCAAGTTCACAGACATATTATTTACAAGCTCAACAATAAACAATATGACTACGACTATCATGGTAGATCAGTCTACGTATCGCTGCACCCACTAAATAATGATTGTTGATCCTCGAATTCCTACAAAAAAAATTTGAATATGTATCAGCAAGGATGAAACTAGAAAGAAAGAAAAATATTTGATAAATGATAACATATTCTTGATTTAGTTAGCCTACCATGAGCTTGAAGTTATATGCTCTAATGTTGTAATTATTATGTAACTAAATTTTGGCATATCATTTGATATTCATAAACAACTAAAAGCATTTCGTTATAATTTATTTTGTAACTAAGTTGTCTGTACAAAAAACATAAATGCTTTTATCCTTCTTATGCAACCTTTAAATCATGTTCATATGGTATGTAATAATTGTAAATAATGAGTAAAACATCAAACTTGTTTAACATGTATCATTAATTATTTTCAAACATAAGTAGTGCTTAACATGTAATTATTATTTTTTTTAAATCTGAAGTTCAGTTTTGAAAAGATATATGCAACTATCTTTTTTAAACCAGAAATAAGTTAAGATATTCAATTAAACTTTTAAAAGTTGTTAATTACAAAAATGCCATTTTGTAATCAAAAATTCAGTTTTATCATTAACATTGCATATTTGCAACTAACAATTAACACATGACATATATATTCATTCATATTTGTTAAATATGAAGTTCAGTTTTGAAAAGATAGATGCATCTATCTTTTTTAAATATGAAAAAAAAAAGATATTCTACTAGACATTTAAAAATTGTTAATTACAAAATACAATTTTGTAATCAAAAGTTCAGTTTTATCATTAACATTGCATATTTGCAAATAACAATTAACACATGACATATATATTCATTTATATTTTTAAATATGAAGTTCAATTTTGAAAAGATAGATGCAACTATCTTTTCTAAGGCAGAAATAAATTAAGATATTCTACTAAATATTTAAAAATTGTTAATTACGAAAATGCATTTTTGTAATCAAAATTTAAGTTTTATCACTAACATTGCATATTTGCAACTAACAAACATATGACATATATATTCATTTATCTTTTTTAAATATGAAGTTCAGTTTTGAAAAGATAGATGCATCTATATTTTTCAAATCTGAAATAAAATAAGATATTCTAACTAAACATTTAAAAATTGTTAATTACAAAAATGCAATTTTGTAATCAAAAGTTCAGTTGGTGGAATCAGTTCGGTACCGGAACTTTGTACTCAAAACCATTACCATACCGACTTTATATGGTAATAAAAAAATCATACCATTACCAGTCAAAAAAATCGGCTGCCAATAGTTCGGTTTATGGTTGGTAATGGTTGGTAGAGGTCAGTAATAAGGTTTTACCGTTCACTAGTTTGAGATCTTTTTGTTTACAATATTTCACGTTACAATATTAAATATTAATTTTTTTTAGTTATTATATTATTATTTATATATCTTATTTTACGTAGTCAAACATGCATGAAAACTTTATGAATGAACAAAAATACCATTTAAATTATACCATTTCTAAGGTATATAATAAAAATTGCATTCGATCTTGTATCGTCAAAGTGTTTTTCTAGGTGTTTTATTAAATCATTACATATTAAAAATTCTTCATTATGTTATAAACTTATATGTGGTAGGTATGGTAATTATCATTTTCAATGCTCAATTACCATTACCGTGCCGTATATTTTCATGTGGTTTGGCATAACGTACCAATCACATTGGTTACCGATTGTTCGGTATCACTTTCATTGGTAGCGGTTAGTAATGGCTGGTAAGTGGTAGTGTGGTAAAAATTTCCAGCCCTAAACATTGCATATTTGCAACTAACAACTAACACATGACATATATATATATATATATATATATATATATATATATATATATATATATATACGTGTATGTATGTATTCATTTATCCTTTTTAAATCAAAAGTTATGTTTTGAAAAAATAGATGCAACTATCTTTTATAAATCTGAAATACATTAAGATATTCTACTAAACATTTAAAAATTGTTAATTACAAAAATGCACTTTTGTAATAAAAATTTAAGTTTTATCATTAACATTGCATATTTGCAACTAACAATTAACACATGACAATATATTCTTTTACCTTTTTTGAATATGAAGTTCAGTTTTGAAAAGATAGATGCATCTATCTTTTTTAAATCTGAAATAAAATAAGATATTCAAATGAATATTTAAAAGTTGTTAATTACAAAAATGCAATTTTGTATTCAAAAGTTCAGTTGTATCATTAACATTGCATATTTGCAACTAACAATTAACACATGACATACATATTCATTTATCTTTTTAAAACTGAAATTTAGTTTTGAAAAGATAGATGCATCTATCTTTTTTAAATCTGAAATAAAATAAGATACTCTAACGAACATTTAAAAGTTGTTAATTACAAAAATGCAATTTTGTATTCAAAAGTTCAGTTCTATCATTAACATTGCATATTTGCAACTAACAATTGACACATGACATATATATTCATTTAACTTTTTTAAATCTGAAGTTCAGTTTTGAAAAGATAGATGCAACTATCTTTTTTAAATCTGAAATTAATTAAGATATTCTACTAAACAATTAAACTCCGCCTGTGTAGTTTTCTATGCAGCCTGTCCCAAGCCAAGGTAAAGAAGGAGGGTTGTGATAGGCTTGGCGAGCCAACGTAAAAACTTAGCTTCTCTTATGGATATCGAACCTTATAAACAATTAAAAAAAATTAATTACAAAAATTCAATTTTGTAATCAAAATTTAAGTTTTATCATTAACATTGCATATTTGCAACTAACAATTATCACATGACATATATATTCATTTATTTATTTTAAATCTGAAGTTCAGTTTTGAAAAGATAGATGCAATGATCTTTTTTAAATCTGAAATAAATTAAGATATTATACTAAACATTTAAAAATTGTTAACTACAAAAATGCAATTTTGTAATCAAAAATTTAGTTTTACAATTAACACTTCATATTTGCAACTAACAATTAACACATGACATTTATTCATTTATCTTTTTTAAGTCTGAAGTTCAGTTTGAAAAGATAGATGCATCTATCTTTTTTAAATCAGAAATAAAATAAGATATTCTATTAAACATTTAAAAAAAATTAATTATAAAAATGAAATTTTGTAATCAAAAGTTCAGTTTAGATAAATGCACTTTTCTTGTTAAATGAATAACAAATAGAAAAGATAGCTGGTTTTCTTCTTAAACAGCTGAATAGAATAACATTAACCATAACTATCAGCACATTCAAAAAAATTAAAAGGTTTTATCATAATAAATCCAAATCATAAGAAAAACAACAAATATGCTTAACATGTATGGTAATTATTATATATTTCTATGGTTTAATACGTAATTAAATCATTCTAATCAAAAGATAAATACCTTTATCTTTTTAGGCTGTCAAATAAAATATTATCTACCACTGAATATATACTTATGATTAACCAAACAGTTTCATACTATAAATTGATTCATATTACGTACGATAAACACACTCAATATATACGTATGATTAACAAAACAACAAATATGTTTAACATTTATCAGTAATTATAAAACATTACTAATGTTTAATACATAATTAAATCATTCAAAATAAAAGATACAAACAAAATAACACCTACTTCTTAATATATACGCATATACAGCAAATAAAATCAACCAGTGAATGACTACTTACTTCAGCTAACAAAAACAAATTATATATAGTAAACAAAAATAATTGATGAACAACAAACAACAAACAACAAAGATAAACAAGTACTTACTTGTTCAACAACTAGTGAAAATAAATCGCATCTTGCAAATAGTTAATAGAAATCGGATCTTAGATTTTTCAGCTGAATAAAGGCAAGGTGATTAACATCAACCGAAGAAAGGTGGCGCAGATTAATCGATGAAATTTTTTAGGGTTTAGGCTTTTCAGTGAAATTGTTAAAGATTTTCAGTGAAAAGGTTAGCCGAATGAGAAAATAATGAGTTCAAATCGTTTTAATTCGAAGGTGACAAAGCGATGAGTAAAAGATGAAGAAGAAAGTGAATTTCAAATCAATTTGGGATTTTTTGAGCTTTGATAATGCTTACGGAATTGAAGAATAGATGGCACAAATAGCCGAATAAAATTTTGTCCTAGAAATTAACTATTGTAACGGCATGTCCTAGAAACTAAATTGCGGATGAAAGGAGGCCCTTGTGGTAAAATACACCTTAATACTATATATGCCCTAAAAGTCACATTTGTATACGGATGAATTTGGACTTGAAACCACTTCCGTCGAGTTCAAAATGCTGTTTGCGTGTTCGAAAACTATTAACATTGATACCTTTAGGGTTGGGAGAAATTTGGTCTTTTCTTTGTGTATATGACCAAAGTATCTCTTTTTGCATTTGGACGAATTTGGACTCGAGACCACTTCCATTGAGTCTGAAATGTCATTTTCCTGCTCAAAAACTATAAGCTTCGATATATTTTGAGCTTGTGGAAATTGGGACACGGGTTGTTTCTAGGTTGCCTAAACCTAGCCACTCACTTAAGAGCCCCAAATGAGCCTCTCCCTCTAATTCACCTTCAACAGTTAGAATTTTTTTTTCAGAAAAATGGAGAGTGGAAAGGGAAATTAAAATTCCTAAGCTAGGGATTTCAATTAGTTGCTCAAATCAAAGGGGAAATCAAAAAGGAAACCTTGGTAAGCCTCTTCTTTATCTTCTCCAGCTTATCTCCTCTTTGATTTTTGATGATTCCTATGACCTAACTCTTAGAAAATTTATTTATATGCGCTTAGATCGAAGATTTGCATCTAATATGGAAGAGAGGTTGATTTTTCTTGCTATTGGATATATTTCTTGTTTGTAATCAAGCAAAGGTGAGATTTTCCATTACAATATATGCAGTAAGAAACAAAAAGGGCTAGTATTAGTTAAATATGTAGTAGTTGATTAAATTTGGGTTGATAAAATGACTATTGATAGATCATATGAGTTTAACATGAGGATAAATGTTAAGTATTGCAATAAAATTGTTTTTATTTGATATAGGTGAGTTATTCATGAACTCACAACTATGCCACAAGCTGTTGGCTTGTAAAAAAATAACTTAAGGTTCATTTAGGTTTGCATATGTTAGTGGAATGGATATGCTAGTGTAACTTAGAAGAATTCATGTATTTATGTTGCATTGAGTTAGAAATTATGATAAGGATTGTCTATATGATCTAATTCGTGTGCTATGAGTGGATTTGGTGATCTTGTGAAGCTCTGTTGCCGCCCCGGCAAAGTCTTAAGTCTTCACAAGTCATTTAAATCGCTTTTGCATGCTTTGGTTTGAAATTTAGTTCACCTTTGAATTTATAATCAGAACCATTGCAAATCCCTAGTATGAATGTTTGTGCATGTGCATTTATGTGTTGTAAGTTGTTTCAGCAAGCCTTAGACACCTCATATACATGTATATAACATCAAACACCTTCGGGAATTTGTTGATATCACTTTGATCTTGTTTTCTAGGCTGATTGTGCTTTGGAACAGGATTCAGACGTCTGAATTATTTAGTTCAGACGTCTGACCTGCTCCAAATAATTATGGAACCAAGCAGGGCAACTCAAATGTCTGAAATTTCTAATTCAGATGTCTGAATTTTAATTTAGACATCTAAAATAGCTCAAAAATGAACTAAATTCTTGCTGGTTCAGGAAATTGCAAATTCCGACATCTGAATTTTTAATTCAGACGTCTGAATTTTTTTCAAACTGTTGACTAGTGGAGACCACGATCAACAGTTTAGATCCTTCCAGGCTCTTTCCCGATCGAGTTTCAGCCCATTTCGACTTCGTTTGTGACTTGTCATTTGCACTAATTCGCAGATTTCAGCAATCAATTTTTATTCAAATTGTTTTATAAATCATTTCAAGTTTTTTTAAATGATTTAGAATGTGTTCAAATCAATCTTGCTTAGTTCGTAAAATAAAAACGGTTAAATACAATTGGCATGAAAACGTATAAAATGAATATTGGATATGATATGACTTGAGTATCTAATTCGATGACCGAATTAGATTCTCGGTTAAACTTCTTTACATCCGGTAATAAATGATGATAGCCAATGATTTAACCAAGGAAAAGAATTTAATTTGAAATCCATTCGAGAATTATTTGAAAAGACCGAGTTAAACCTCATTTCAAATAATTAAACGACGATTAAAAGTCAAAGATAATGAAGACGGTGCAAGACCGGCAATCTTCACATCGAAAGGACTACTACTGATGTTTTGGATATGGGTAGCTCCCTTGAAGGGGTTATAGTGGTAGTTGTCCGTACGTACTTGTTGATTGTCCGGATATCCGAGGACCTCTCTTCTGTATTGGACATATGGAATGAGAAATAATGTGCCTTCGGTTTCATTCAGACCCAGGACGGACGTATAAATAGATTGTATGTTTGACATTGTAGTGTGTGATATGTTGTTCATCACCACTAAATACATATCTGTTTGGTGGTGGAGAATTTATTCTATTTCTTAACACCCTTCTCTGAGACGCACGATCTTAGAGGTTATATATATGTGGAGATAAATGACATAGTATGGATTGATAGTGTGGCATGCTAAGATTCAAATGATCAAGGCTTTTGTTGAAAAGCAAAGTCTTGTAGTTGATGATCTAAGCACAGCTTTAAGTAGCATAACTTTGTATATAGCGTTAATTCGCGAGCCTCACACCCCGGTATGAGTCTAAAACGGGATTAGGGGCAGCAGGGCGTGCATGCATTTCTTTCTAGCTAGAAGTTGTGTCATGGTATGGAGCCCATACATTGTAACATATGTAGTTGATGGATTGCGAGGCACCTCGGATATCGACCCGACTAAAAGGCTCAGTGATAGGTTCGATAGGACCGGGAAACGTATTGTTCAGGAATAACTAATCCTCAAAAGTAAAAGAGGACCGGCCCTGCAAGATCCAAGTGTTGCCTATAGGTGTGATCCTGGGTCATTTTGCTTGAGGTGATCTGAATCGGTAAGGAAACCATCTCTTGCCTTGACTCATGACGGAAATCCAATTTCCAATATGACATCGTGCGGTTTTGATTGTAAACCTATATGGCGACAAAGTAGGATGGGGTACTATGCCGTCTATAATTGATACATTTACATTCGAGGTTGTTTTATACACTATGCACCTATAGTAATATCAAAATGATTTGTTTTAATGCGTATCAAGCATGTTTGGCCATTATAAGGAAAAACACTATCCTATGGTTTGTGTATGCATTGTGTGATGGGACCTGAGTCTTTTAATGGCTTCATTTTTCGAAAAAAACATTGTGATGTTTATCTGATTTACTTTATTTTATGCACCGACAATCCAATGGAGTAAGCCCTTTCCATGACATATGGCATGGTCTTGTGATTTGCCTTATACTTTAAATAAGTTAAGTAATTGTAGAATTTGTCATACCAGCCCCATGACTGACACATAGTTCATTTTTCCCTTGCAAACTCGGGCGCCTATATTTTTACACAAGCAGCCAAGTGAACAGATGATTGGTTTTCTTTTGGATACACACCGTAGCATTGGTGCTCTTTTGGCTGAAGAAGAAGATCTATATTTCGAGCATTTCTTTTGAACATTTAAACACTACCTTATGTATGTTTATATTTGATTCTGTTGTAGACTTATGATCTATTTGGTGAAACTTGATATGTACTCAGTCATATCTTGTATTTGTGTAGCTCTGATGATGATTATGATTCTGCTGTTATGATATAATGTAAATTATTCTCCAACTTTATGCATTATGCTATACTCTGTATTCTGCTGATGTGATTAATGTTTTATTTTACAAAGAATGGCCTTGCCACCATGGAGTTGGGGATTGGCTCGTGTCAGTCGTGGTATCAGGGTTTTGGTTAACCTTAGTTCTGGAAGATAACGTATTAAACAAATCGTTAGATATAGAATCAGTAGTATTCTAGGATGAGTAACTCATTAGAGATAGGATTAGTAATGTCCTAGAATGAGTATGTCAGAATAACGTATAACTTGATTATTACATCATTATTTATGCATATATCTATATGCTTCTATCATTCCTTAAGCTATCTTTTATGTTAGCCTGACTCTTTCCTTGATATCCACAGAACTGAAAGGAAATGAGTGGGCAAGGCAAAGGCCAAGGAAGGGGCAATATCCCCATTGTTAATATTCAGCCTGATCTCGATGAGGGTGTATCAGCGGCTGATAATGAGCCTGTATTACAACAATAACCGTTTGATCTTGATGTAGTTGCCAAGAAATATAAGAACCTAGGCAGAGTGCCATTCACCGGCATTGGAACCATAATGGAAGCTCAAGCTTGGTTAAGGTCTTGTGAACGGATCTTCGCAGGCCTAGAATTGGTAGATAACAGGAAAAGATTTTTAGCATCCTGGTTACTTAAAGATGAGGCCCTAATTTGGTGGGACGTCGTGACAGTAGGTGAGCTCCAAGTTGACATGACTTGGGCGAGGTTTAAAGAAGTTTTTGAGGAGAGGTTTGTCCCACAACAGGAAACTGAGCTCTTGCATGATGAATTTGCTAAACCCCAGCAAGGCGAAAGAACCATTCATGAGTATGTTAGCAAGTTTAATGAACTCTCTTGCTATGGACCCGAATTAGTACAAGAACTGGTCAGACAGAACAAGCGGTTCATCGACGACCTTTAGAAGGGGTACCACAACAGAGTGATATCCCATATAGAACATCCATTTGCTAAGGTTGTCGAGATGGCTTGTAGGTATGAGGGCAACGATAAGAAGAAATCTCAAGCAGATCGGGAGAGAAGTCAATCCAACAACAAGAGAAAGCTTCCCGACAAGAAGCTTGAAGCGAGCAAGGCTGAAATAGCTAATCCCCAGGAGGATAGAAAATCAAAGGGTAAATGCTTCAATTTTGATCAGTATGGGCATTGGTCAAGCTAATTTAATGCTCCCAAGAGGGCAAGAAGAAATGACTTCAGCCTTAGCCAGCAGCCTCAAAACAGTAGCGAATGCTATAATTGCCGTAAGCCGGGACATTTTGCAAGAAACTGCCCATTGCTGAAAAGGCCGAAGTGGCTCATGTATATGATGGGGCGAATGCGCCAACTTCTTCTACTGGTGAAGGTAAACCCGATGTGTTGGAAGGTACACTTACAATTAAAAATATTCCTATTAAAGTATTATTCGATACGGTTTTTATTTCAAGTAACACGGTTAAGATGTTAAACTTAAAATTGAGAAATCTTGAAGAATCTACCAGCGTCCACAACCCGATAGGGGATTCTCTTATTCTTCGTTTATATTGTAGAGTTCCGATCTACTATTCCTATTACCGGTTTTCTTTTAAATTGATCATCATGAATTTTTCCGATTTTGATATTATTCTTGGGTTGGATTGGTTGACAAAGTTTGAGGCCGAAGTTAAGTGTGCCAAAAGAATTGTTGAAGTCAATACAAAGTTTGGAAATATCATTAGTATACCTTGTGGAGGCTCAAGTTCAGATAAAAAAGAGTTTGGTCTGCTCTTGAAGTTTCTCCTACTTTTATTAAGAATATTCCAATTGTTAGAGATCATATGGATGTGTTTGAAGAAGCTGATAGCTTACCTCCACGAAGATAAATTGATTTCAAAACCGATTTAGTTCTGAATGCAAGGCCAGTTTGCATGCAATTCAAAGAATGACATTGAAAGAGAAGGAAGAGTTGGGTGATCAACCAGATAGATTTTATTGAAAGGTCTAATCCGGCCTAGTTTATCGGGTTTGGGAGCAGCCATAGTATTTGTTCCTAAGTCAGACGATACTCTCCGATTATGCATTGATTACCGGGACTTAAATAAGCAAACATTGAAGAATAAATATCCATTGCCACGCGTTAATGATTTGTTAGAATGGTTGAATAAAGATCGAGTGTTTTCAAAGATGGACCTAGCTACAGGTTCCCATAATTGTGAATTTCAGAAGAATGTGTTCCTTTGACAGCTTTCATAGGTCCATACTTATTTTATGAATGACTAGTAATGTCGTTCGTCTTATGTAATGCTCCTGCTTACTTTGTTGATTTAATGAATCGAGTATTTCACAGAGTTTTGAATAAATTTGTGCTAGTTTTCATTGATGGTATTTTTAATCTTCTCTAAGTCAGCTAGCGAGCATGCAAAGCATTTAGAAGAGGTTTTGGACATTCTGAGAAAGAATGTATTGAAAGCCAAATTTTCTAAATGCATATTCTGGCAAGAGGAAGTGAACTTCCTCGGTCATGTGGTATCGAAGGAGGAAATTTCAGTGGATCCAAGCAAGATTACATCCATTAGAGCTTGGAAGCAACCTAGCACTCCCACAAAAGTCAGAAGTTTTCTAGGATTTGCGGGCTATTATCGGAAATTCATTAAGGATTTTTTGAAGTTATCTAGTCCATTGGCGAAGCTTACAAGAAACATGCAAGATTTAATTGGACAACAGAATGTGACGCATCTTTCCAAGAGATGAAAGTAAGGCTGACTATAGCCCCAGTGTTGACTATTATAGATGGCAATCAAGATTTGAGTGTCTATACAGATGCTTCTCATGAAGGAGTCGGGGCGGTATTAATGCAAAGAGGCCAAGTTGTTGCTTATGCTAGCCGTCAGTTGAAGCCACATGAGAAGAGGTAAGTTACTCATGATTTATAGTTATTAGCCGTGATATTCGCTTTGAAGATATGGAGGCACTATCTTTTGGGTGAGAAGTTCTAATTATATATAGATCATAAATCATTGAAATATCTGTTCACCCAAAAAGACTTGAATTTGAGACAACGACGTTGGATAGAATTTCTTGCAGCATACGATATTGATATTTTGTAAACTCCAGGGAAAGCAAAGGTTTTAGTGGAAGCACTTAGTAGGAAGAATGCAATCATTGCTAATCAAATTATTACACCTTCATTGATTGAGAAGATTTCTATTTTACAGAAGGAGGGTGAGTTTATTCAGATAATTAGCAAGTGAGTTCAAGAAGGATAAGTTTCAAGCTTTCAAATTGATAGCAAAGGAACTCTTAGATTGGAAGGGTGAATCTGTGTTCAGATATTCCCGAGCTCAAAAAAGAAGTAATGGATGAATGACACAAATCCAAGCTTAGTATTCATCCGGGGTGAGTAAGATGTACTATGATCTTAAGCACATTTTGGTGGAAGCCTATGAAGAGAGACATTTCTATATATGTTAGCAGGTGTTCTACTTGCCAACAAGTTAAGAGTGATCAACAAAAGGTCGCTGGTTTGTTACAACCTTTGGAGATTCCAGAGTGGAAGTGAGATTAAATTTTTATGGATTTCATTGATGGTTTTCCTAGAACTAAGAAAGGCAAAGATAGTATTTGGGTCATAGTTGGTCGTTTCACGAAGAACATCCATTTTATTCCAGTGAAATCAAATAGAACAACTCAGAGTTTGGCTCAGATATATTTCAGAGAGATTGTTAGACTGCATGGAGTTCCCAGCGGGATTGTTAATGATCGTGATCCGCTCTTTGCTAGTAAGTTCTGGGTGCATTCCAATCTGAATTGGGAACGAAGATCAATCTTAGCGCTGCGTATCTTCCTCAGACAGACGGCCAGACTAAGAGGGTTAATCGTGTATTAGAAGGTCTATTGCATGCTTGATTCTTGATTTTAGAGGATCTTGGGAAGATCATACACATTTTGGTTGAGTTTTCAAATAATAATAGCTTCCAAGCAAGTTTAAAAATGTCTCCGTTTAAAGCATAGTATGGTAGACCAGGTAGATCTCCTGCATGTTGGATAGAGCCTGGTAATCGATTAATGCTGGGTCCAAATATGATATGAGAAGCTTTAGATAAAGTGGATTTCATTAAGAAGTAATTACAAGCAACACAAAGCCGACAGAAGAGTTATGCAGATTCCAGAAGAAGAGATTTGGCCTTTTTTGTTGGTGATCACGTGTATTTGAAAATTTCTCCGATGAGAGGGGTAATTCAATTTGGGAAGACGGGGAAGTTGACACCTAGATATATTGGCCCATTTCCAATAATTGAGAAGATTAGGACTCTTGCTTATAGGGTCCAATTGCCAGATTGGTTTTCCGGTGTGCATGATGTATTTCACATTTCATAACTTCAGAAGCATGTACATGATGCAGACTTAGTCGTGGAAGAAGCATCGCAACAAGATTTGGATATTACTCCGAGTTTGGATGTGCGAAGAGAGCCAATGAAGATTATTGGCACAGAAATCAGAGTTCTAAGGAACAAGAAGATGCATTTAGTCAAAGTGCAATGGAGTGGAGATCCTAAACACTGTACATGGGAAACATAAGATAGCATTAAATTGGCTTATCCCAAGTGCAGAGTGGATATCTCTGATTAACTCTTTGAGAGGTATGTTTATGTTATGATCACATTACTACTTAGCTCCTACTTTGCTGTCATTTCCTTTTCGGGGACTAAAAGTTTTAAGTGGGGAGATTGTAACAACCCATATTTTTGGAACCAATTTAAAATTTATTTTTAATTGATTTTCATAGAAATTAAATATTTTAGATGAATTATTTTGAGAATAAACAATTTAAAATTTATTTTAATCGAAGTTAGAACGTATAAATTTAAAGTTTAATTTAAAACGAGCTTAAGATGGCATAGTAGTTTGAAAATTCGATTTTAAACTTTGAATGAATATATAGAATTCAATATAAATCAGAATTAGACAAAACAAAAAAACGTTGGAATATTTTGAATTGTAATTTCCTAACGAAGGTAAGAAATTGAGATCTCACTTTATAGATTGTAAGTTATGTCTAAATTAAAATTTAGAATAGTCGCTATGGAGTTTATATATATATATATATTACGTATAACCCTAAAAGTCACATTTTGTATACGAATCAATTGGGACTCGAAACCACTTCCATTGAGTTCAAAATGTCGCTTGTGTGTTCGAAAACTATAAACATCGATACCTTTAGAATTGGGAGAAATTTTGTCTTTTCCTTGTGTGCATGACCAAAATATCACTTTTTGCATATGGTCGAATTTGGACTCGAAACCACTTCCATTGAGTCTGAAATATCGTTTGCGTGCTCAAAAACTATAAGCTTCGATATATTTTGAGCTTGTGGAAATTGGGACATGGGTTGGGTCTAGGTTGGCTAAACCTAGCCACTCACTTAAGAGCCCCAAATGAGCCTTTCCCTCTCATTCACCTTCAACACTTAGAATTTTTTTTAGAAAAATGGAGAGTGGAAAGGGAAATTAAAATTCCTAGGCTAAGGATTTCAATTAGTTGCTCAAATCAAAGGGGAAGCCAAATAAGAAACCTTGGTAATCCTCATCTTCGTCTTCTTTAGCTTATCCCCTCTTGATGATTCCAATTACATAACTCTTAGGAAATCTATTTATATGCGCTTAGATTGGAGATTTGCATGCAATAGTGGAAGAGAGGTTATTTTGCTTGCTATTGGATCAATTCCTTGTTTGTAATTAAGCAAAGGTGAGATTTTCCATCATAATATTTGTTGTGAGAAAAAAAAGGGCTAGTATTAGTTTAATATGTTGTAGTTGATTAAGTTTGGTTTGATAAAATAACTATTGATAGATCATATGAGTTTAACATGAGGATAAATGTTAAGTATTACAATAAAAATTGTTTTTATTTGATATAGGAGTTATTCCTGAACTCACAAATATTCCACAAGCTATCAGCTTGTAAAAGAGTAATTAAAGGTTCATTTGGGTTTTCATATGTTAGTGGAATAGATATGCTAGTGTAACTTAGGCGAATTCATGTATTTATGTTGCATTGAGTTGAAAATTTTGATGAGGATTGTCCATATTATCTAATTCATATGCTATGAGTGGATTGGTGATCTTGTGAAGCTTCGTTGCCGCCCCGACAAAGTCTTAAGTCTTCACGAGTCATTTAAATAGCTCTTGCACGCTTTGGTTTTGAATTTAATCCACCTTTGAATTTAATATCAAAACCATTGCAAATCTCTAGTATGAATGTTTGTGCATGTGCATTTGGATGTTGTAAGTTGTTTCGGCTAGCCTTATATGCCTCATATACATGTATATAAAATCATAGGCCTTCGGGCATTTGTCGATATCGTTTTGAACTTGTTTTCTATGTTAATTTTGCTTTGGAACAGGATTTAGACGTCTGGATTATTTTGGTCAAACGTCTGACCTACTCCAAATAATTTTGGAATCAAGCAGAGTAATTGAGACGTCTAAAAATTTTAATTCAGATATCTGAATTTTAGTTTAGACGTCTGACCAAAAAAATTCAAACGTATGAAATAGCGCAAAAATAAACTAAATCCTTGCTGGTTCAGGAAATTGCAAATTCATATGTCTGAGCTTTTAATTCAGATGTCTGAATTTTGTTTTCAAACTGTTGACCAGTGGAGACCACGGTCAACAGTTTAGATCCATCCAGGCTCTTTCCAACCGAGTTTCGGCCCATTTCGACTTCGTTTGTGACTTATCTGTTGCACCAATTCACATATTTCATCAATCGACTTTTATTCGAAATCATTTTATAAATGATTTCAAATTATTTTAGGTGATTTAGAATGTGTTCAAACATATAAAATGAATATTGGATATGATATGACTTGAGTATCTAATTCGATGACTGAATTAGATTCTCGAATGAACCTTTTTACATACGGTAACAATTGGTGAAGGCCAATGATTTAACCAAGGGAAATAATTTGATTTGAAATCTATGCGAGAATTATTTGAAAAGACCGAGTTAAATTTCATTTCAAATAATTGAACGATGATTAAAAGTCGAAGATAATGAAGACGGTGCAAGACCGGCAATCTTCACATCAAAAGGACTACTACTGTTGCTTTGGACATGAGTAGCTCCCTTGAAGGGGTTATAGTGGTAGTTGTCCGGACGTACTTGTTGATTGTCCGGATATGCAAGGACCTCTCTTCTATATTGGACATATAGAATGAGGAATAATGTGCCTCCAGTTTCATTCAGACACAGAACGGATGTATATATGGATTGTATGTTTGACATTGTAGTGTGTACTATGTTGACCATCTCCACTAAATATATATCTGTTTGTGGTGGAGAATTTATTCTCTTGCTTAACGCCCTTCTCTGAGACGCACAAACTCAGAGGTTATATATTGTGGAGATAAATGACATAGTATGGATTGACAGTGTGGCATGCTAAGATGCAAATGATCAAGGATTTTATTGAAAGGAAAAGTCTTGTGGTTGATGATCAAAGCACAAATTTAAGTGGCATAGCTTCGTGTATAGCATTAATTTATGAGCCTCACACCCCGGTATGAATCTAAACAAGATTAGGGACAACAGGGAGTGCATGCATTTCTTTCTAGCTAGAAGTTGTATCATGGTATGGAGCCCAGACATTTTTACTTATGTGGTTGATGGATTGCGAGATGCCTCGGATATCGTGCCGACTAAAAGACTCAGTGATAGGTCCGATAGGACCGGTAAAGGTATTGCTCAGGAATAACTAATCCTCAAAAGTAAGAGAGTACCGATCCTGCAAGATCCAAGGGTTGCCCAAAGGTGTGATCCTGGGTCATTTTGCTAGAGGTGATCCCAATTGGTAAGGGGACCATCCCTTGCATTGACTCATGACGAAATCCAATTTTCAATACGACATCGTGCGGTTTTAATTGGAAACCTATATGGTGACATAGTAGGATGGGGTACTATGCTGTCTATGATTGATACATTTACATTTGAAGTTGTTTTATACACTATGCACCTATAGTAATATCAGAATGATTTGTTTTAAAGCGTATCAAGCATGTTTGGCCATTATAAGGAAAAATTATATCCTCTGGTTTGTGTATGCATTGTGCGATGGGACCTGAGTCTTTTAATGGCTTAATTTTTCTAAGAAGCATTACGATGTTTACCTGATTTATTTTATTTTATGCATCGGCAAACCAATGGAGTAAACCCATTCCTAACATACGGCGTGATCTTGTGATTTGCCTTATACTCTAAATAAGTTAAGTAATTGTAAAATTTCTCATACCAGTCCCATAACTGACTCGTAGTTTGTTTTGCCCTTGCAAACTCGGGTGCCCATATTTTTACATGAGCAACCAAGTGAACAGGTGATTGGTTTTCTTTTGGATATGCACCGTAGCATTGGTTCTCTTTTGGCTGAAGATAAAGATCTATCTTTTGAGCATTTATTTTGAACATTTAAACGCTACCTTATGTATGTTTATATTTGATTCCGAGGTAGACTTATTATCTATTTGGTGAAACTTGATTTGAACTAAGTAGGATCATGTATCTGTGTAACTCTGATGATGATTATGGTTCCGCTATTATGATATAATGTAAATTATTCTCCAACTTTATGCATTATGCTATATTCTATATTCTGCTGATGTGATTAATGTGTTATTTTCTAAAGATCGGCCTTGCCATTGTGGAGCGAGGGTTTGTTTCTTGTCAATATCCATGCTAAAATTATATTCCACTCATTAAATAATTTCTTTTTCTTAATTAAATAATCTCAAATTGTACTTATTATTGAAAATTTTCAAAATCTACTTAATAAATTTTAATATGCTTTCTCAATACTCTCAACTTAATCTAGGATACTACTTACCCTATCTTTATTGGGTGTAACCTGAACAGGCTTTGGTATTCAGTGAACCAAAGCTCTGATACCAATTTTAACAGTCCGCCCTTTTTTGAACTATTTAAGTCAACAATAAATCATACATGTTTAACTCAAACCATTCAAAAATGATGAACTATTAATGGGGTTTAATAGAAGGATAAAATTTAGAAGAGAAGGAACTAAACAATAAACGGAATCTCACAGCGGAATGAGAAAATATAATAATAACATAGGAGTTTAATAAAACTGCTAAACAATATACATTTGATCCGATTTAAAAATATATCAAAGTTAAACCTTTACTAGAGCATACCAATAATGCTGCGGAATAAAATAGTAGTAAATACGGTCTTCAGACCACATCTTCGTCTTTAAGTAACAACTCAGGCATAACATCCTCTTGTAAATCAATAAATCAATACATAGTAACTTAAGAGATGTTACAGAATTTTCCATCTCATAAGGATCCATTTTTATCACATTTAATTTTCGCAACAAAATCGAAATAGTCTCGTACAGTGGTAAATATGACATGGAATACGAGGCTACGTCCAAGGTTTATTTTACACACTACTTTTTCATTATAGGGTTCCAAACAATTTGTATTTAAATGAAATAAGACTTTAGCCTTACGATTTTCATAATAAAATTTAACAATTTATCCCAACTTTATCCTAAATATTTCGATTTTCCATTCTGCTTTCTTTAGAATAATTCGATTATAAATCTCATTCAATTCAATGACGATTTAAATACCCTTTTCCTTAAACATTATTCAATCTTAATTAACATTAATGAAATAGCACTCATTTATTTAGAAACTTGTTGCTAAATTAAAATTTGAAACTAAATCAAATTCTTACTTGACTTTTCTTTTAACATACATTCATATATTCAATATATGCATCATTAAATTTAAACAATTCCTACTGCTAAAAAAGAACTTGAATCAAATTTCCTTTCTTGACATTCAAATGTTTGTTTACAAAAAGATATATTGTGTAAAACATATATTATCTAACAAAGATAATATATTGATTGCGCTCTCTTATATTCCACACAAGCTTATCTAGCAAATATTTAAAACACAAATCACGTACCCAACAAATGTTTAAAGATGCAAATCACAGACCTAGTAAACTACATCAGTTAACTATATGTATATAGCAAGCCAGCATATGAACTTGAACGTATAATATATGTTTCAACCATCAAGTCTACATCAGTTAATTGCATGTATACAGTAAATTCTCCACATGCATACATGTGCGTTGTAGATACATATGCGTTGTAGATACATATGTGCATTGTAGATATGTATTGTAAAGGTGCCACTTCGGTTTAGAAGACAATTTCGATTAGCTAATAAAGTTGTTCTCTCTTCAGCCGACCAATCAAAACCATACTACATGGTTAAGGTACAAAATTTACAATTCTTTTCTTATATAGTCACCAAATAACGTATTAGTCAAATCTATAATATCAATATACTTTCGATACCATAAGTGTGGCATATATATTTACCACCCAACAATTGTTTAAACTATTTACCATGCATGTAATTCATTCGACTATTTAAAATGGAAGCCAACAAAAACTTATCCAACAACCTGTAACTAAGTTTAAAATGTAATATAATACTTCCCATCAACGTGCGTGTGTGTGTGTGTGTGTGTGTGTCCGGCATACTTAAATCGGTTCTCAAGTAAATGTTGGTGCCACCTAGTAGCATGTTTATATCATTTCATGCAATGTATATTATAACCACCCAACACACATATGAAAGTAAGTATAGTGTGTGTGTATATTTATATACATATATATATGTGTGTATATGTATGTGTGTATATATACAAGTTTAGCATAGACTTACTAAATGAACTAGATGGGTGTTAGGCGTAAGTGAACAAACACTCATCTCGACTACGCAGTGGAGATCCGATACTTGTGAATCGATTACGGACTGTCGCACGTTGCTTCAGACACGTCGGTAGTTTTGTTGTCCTTTCTCCTTTCCAAGCAAACTTCAGGTTATATATATATATATATATATATAGGGTGACGGCTGTAGTAATGAAGAGAAGGAGGAATTGGAAAACAAAATTGGGGAAGAAGGATAATATAATAACGTGTTGGTTATAAAGGAAACATGCATAACATATATATATATATATATATATATATATATATATAGAGTTGCAGTTTGAATTAGGAACCAAAGGATAAAAGAAGCATGGGTATGCGACTAAGGAATAGGTACTATTCGGTTTACACACTACTATTTACAGTTCCTGAATGTTCATTTTTTTGACTAAAGGTTGAGTCCAGGTTGTAAAGGAAAAGGAGCAAGTATCGATAAGGTTGAAACGTAGCAGGCAAGTGTTTTTTGTATTATATATATATATATATATATATATATATCTGTGTGTGTGTGTGTGGAAAAGTATATTTAGACTCAAAATATTGACACAAATTTAGACACAAGCAATCTCAACCACAAGATTTCCCCCTGAATTCCACCTTACACATAAAGACAAACAAATCACGCAGTCCAGATTTTTTGAATCTAATTCTGTATTTAATTTTGTGTCCCAAAAGCTGCTATATATATATGTGTGTGTATATGTATGTATATGTATATATATGAATATGTATATATATATATATATATATGGATAATATAATATTGTGGGATTTTGGCTTGTTAATGGTGAAAGGAGATTTATCGTCGCCTTCTTTTGCTATACGTGAGCCATAACCCTAATTTTTTTCTCACTTTTTAATTGAATTTCTCTGATGATTGCAGTTCGCTAGCGACCTATACGCAACCTTAAACGAATCCTCATTTGTTGATAAGCCAATTTTATTTTATTATCATTTTACAAGCGAAGCTAGATCTAAGTTATGATTCATGAAGATCTAATTCGTTTTTGCCATCGAGATTAAACAATTTTCAATCCTGTTGGTTTTAGATCTACTTCGATTATGGAAGGACAAGCCACTGTTGATTTGGGTTTCTACATGATCCAGCGCTACTAAATTTGTTTCTCTACCAAATATTCCAACCGTTCTTTCCTGTTGGTCATGACAAATCTACATCAGTGTTTGGATTTTATTTGACTGTTTGGCTTTGGATGGATTTACTAACTGTGGTTTTAGATTTTCGATTCTGGTATTTTGGGTTTGGGTCACCACTTGGATTAATGTGTACTGATCTGTCAAGATAGTGGAAATGTAATATTTCTTTGCGTTTTGTTCGAATTTGCACTATTTTCTTCTTTGACAGATGAGACTTTGGTGACACCCACGTCCGTTAATGTCACTTTTTATTAGAATGCATTAAATTTCATGAAGTATTATAGGTAAACAGAAACAAAAACATCACAAGATGGATATAAAATAATAGCAGAATTTAAAACTTTATTAAACAGAAATCATCGTGGTCCATAACCCAGTTACATCACAAATCTGAAATATAGAAAACCCATTACATCAATTTAAAACTTCCGACTTGTACTACAATCATCACTGTATAATAATATATAAAAGCATAGTCCCCAAAATATAGCCATGTCAGAGAAGACAGGAAATCAAAGCGGTACATCTAAGCAGCTCCAAGCAGAATGAACGAGAGAATCCATATCAAGCCTGAGTATTCCCACCCTAAGAACTTTGGGGGGGAAACGGAAGAGAGAGAAAAGGAAACAGAATGGGTTAGACATAAAGTCTGGCGAGTCCATGTACTTTTAGCATATAAATAAGTAAAGCATCATGACAGGCGTATAAACTGGATGAGAGATATAACAGTATCATAAGGCAGATATAATAGACTGAGCAGGATAAACAGAATAAACAGAACAGAATATATCGCTCTTCTCGAGTACTTTTCTCTCTGCACTATTACTAGTACAACAGAAACAAGATGATCCCAATAAGAACAAGATGGTAGACTTGGGTGCACTTCTAGTGAGGGGTTTTACCCCCATACAATAATAACAAGTAGCCCCACAGAAATGACAGGTGTTACGCCCAAAGATAATAATGGGCTCCTAAGCAAGCAAGACTAGATGTACCCTCATTACTACCCCAATCGACCGGCTCCCTGTCCCGTAGACACCCTGTATTGGCCCCACAGTAGGATGTATCACTTCCTAAAGTGGAAACCCCTTTTACTAACAAGATGCACAGTCATCTACTGATGTCACATCATCTTATTAAATCCCAGTGCAAGCAAGTTCATGCACACACATGAATCTGACGGAGTGTGCCTTCAACATCCCCACTTAAATGAACCTCTTACAATCAGCTCAGTATGCGTGCCCAGACCCCAATCTAGTTCGAGGTTCCCCGTTTGATACCAAGTTGGTTACTGATTGATACGGGTCCTAGACCATAGATGATACAAGCTTTCCTCTAGGCTTGCATCCCCATTACTAGGATTTTGACAGGTTATGGCTAACAGGTTAACAAGGTTGCATGACCCCAACATATAAAGCAGGTTAAGTTTGTCGGGTATATATATATATATATATATATATATATATATATATATATACACATACATACATATAACCCACCCCTATAAATTTAACAAGATTAGCTTAACCCCCACTAATTCAAGCAACTTTACTTAACCCCCACTCAATTTGACAGGTTCATGTAACTCACATAGATTTAATCAGGTTAAGTATTTCAGTTTAACAAGTTATTATAATTCTTCCATTCATGGCTGTTAATGGACTAGACCTCTCACATTAAGTCTACCACTTGTGGATGTTGGATATGCTGGCGGTTCCGGGCGGACATCTACCATAACTCGGACTTAACCTCGTGCCTCGGCTACATTATGTGTACATTTATGCGCTAGACCCCTCACATTAGATTTACCACTTGTGGATGCTAGATTTGTCGTACGGTTCTGGGCAGGCTTCTACCACAAGTATAATCTAACCTCGTGTTTAAGCACGGTTACAGTTTCTAATTACTGTAAATCTAGGGGTGTTCATTATTAAACAATTTTCATGTTTATCCAAGGTTATTCCTCCAAATCGCAGTCCGATTCATGATACAAGTTAGGCCCCAAATTAAAGTTTTAGATCAAGGTATACATTATGCCTCAAATTCCAATCATGTCTTACAATATAAGTTATGCCCCAATTTATCAATTCCAACCGTTCCCAATTTCATGCGCTCGTATATTTCTACGATGGGCCTAGGCACGAAGGTAGCTTGTGTAAAGGCCCGCAAATCCGTACACTTTAAGTTGACTAATATTACACACGTCCAACCCAAAATGTACGAAAATACGAATCTTTAATAGAAAGAAAATTAGAGGATGAGGAAAGAAAGAAAGAAATACTAGAATTGAAGAATAAGAAGAAGAACCCCAGTACATAGAGTCTCACATCGCAGCGGAACAAAAATATAATATTGAAACTAATCTTTATTGAGAGCTTGAAAATATACTTACAATCATCAGAGTACATCAACTTATCGAGACAGTTATAATAATATGTCCTCATATACAACACACAGCTGAATAATATAACCTCATACGTCTGAATTCTTCATGCACGTCTCTTCACAACATCCGATAACCTAAACCTGCAGACCCGGGCTAATCCAAGCATTACAAACACTGGGTCAGTTTGGTGAACCAGAGTGAGCAAACCCCGCTAAGTTTAACGGTATCACACAACTTGATTTTAAAGTTAGAAATCCTTTTCGAAAGAAAAGGATAATCGTAAAGCCAAATCCACACAAAAATATAAACGGTTTTTACCATACGATAACCCAAAAACAGTTTTGAAAATCAATATTTTTTTGATATTATAATAGTGTCTAAATAAAAATAAATAGAATCTAGAGGAACGCTTACATCTCACGCTCCATATATATAGTATACAAACAAAACCATGGGCGCTTATTGGAGAATGGATTCCGACTATGATAAGGTATGGAACCACATGCTGATAGTGTATCTCTAGAGGGGAATACATTGGGTTCAACAAGAACGTCTTGCAACTCGGTCCACACATGACCGCCCACTCATTTCGTTGAGTGTAGCGAATGTATATCACCAACGATTGGGATTAGCAACCGTTTCCCGAAAAGGGACAGCATCGAAATAGATTAAAGAAGCAAAAGGAATTTCTCTAGATAGGTGATTATATACCCTAATGGGAGCGACCCACATAGCCATGTTGCCTGCCCGATTTTTGTCATTTCTCGGTTGATGAGGCTTGAGGTTTGAATTTACCGTTAGAACATCTGGCCACCATTTACTTTGAATGCCACATTGTCAGATCCATTGAAAATCACTAATTGATTTCCACAAAAATACTCAGATTGTTAGGCTAAAGAAGTTTCCCTTCTTTGCCACCAACTTCGTACGTTTGAAGAAATCAACATACGTGATCCCTTTGGAAATACTCTATCAGACACTCATCCATAGAAGTTGTCCTGGGATTGGACAAACCAAAGGCACCCTCCTACTACATCCTAGGAATCACCCTATGGTTCAATAGCGAGTAGTCCTTGCAATCCATAGATTTTAACCACGACCTAATTACTATCAAAAGATCTCTGGTTGCAACATCAGAGAAATCTATCAAGTAGCCCTTCCGCTTACGAAGATCCATGGCCTTCAACTACTCCATCTTCAATCAACATCTTTTACGTATTTGCTGGTTCGGAATGGCTTCAAATATAAATTTGATCCCGGTGTTTCCGTACCAACAACGCAATGGGCATGATTTTGATAGTCAGTTATTTAACTATCAAAATAAACAATCGTAAAAATAAAATAAATCCATTGGTTTATTACACAACATAACTTGGCTATTTAAAATAATTTACCAGTTGTAATATCAAAGATAATATATTAGTTTAATATATAAATATTCTCAAATCATTTTATTTAAAATACTTAAAATAAAACCCTTAAAATCTTATCCAATTGCCCGTTACTATCCTTCAAAAAACATTTTCCACCACATTACTTATCCTCTAAAATTACGAGATCGATTCATTTATCATCGTAAGGCAATTGTTACAAATTCCCCTTTTTCCATTATAATGGAAATATAATTTCATATTCTCAGCCACTCTTTATTTTCTTTTATTTCGGAATCCCATTATGTATATATATATATATATATCCAAATTCTTTAGATAACGTTACACTAATACTTCCCCAAAATAATTTACATTACCGTCTCTACTCTTACAATTAACATCACCCTTCGATAATCCTGAATCGTTGGGGTATTTTAACACTTCTCAGACCTTGATCAACATGTGCTTATCTTAAGACAAACATGAATTGTAATTCAAAGACCCATCTTCATTTTAATCCCACTTAACTAAAATACGGTTTTATAAAACCTTGTTGCTTTAGAAGTCCCCTTTTTAAATATATGGTTATCACTAAATTCCTTGATTTAGTAAGTGAGTAATACACATTAACTTTTCAAACCTTACTCCTTTAAAACTATTTGTCCCATTATTTGGATTTCTATTTCAAATCCTTTTACTAACATTTTACCAAATAGAATTAAAGAAATCTCTTTTTAATTCTTTAAATCATCTCCTTTGGGAAATCTCACTTCAATCTTATCTTAACATTAATTCACAATTTAACGTTTTAACTCCTTATCTCCTTATTCACAACTCGTTTACACATCTCTGGTTTAATATATACCCTCTTCCTATCTCGATTCCTTTTACTTAATTCAAATATTTAGTAACATTTATTTTAAGCTTGCCATATTCGCTTAAAATCACTTTATAACTTTATTTTCCAAACTAGGTTTAAATATAAACCCATTCATCAATTTCCTTTGCAACTCAACTATATTTTATTTCTAACTTCAATTTCCTACCTAAGTGAACTTCACTTAAGAAAATAATTCCTTAAATTAAATTACAATTATAATTTACTTCTTTATTGACTAGAATTAAATCTCCTTCTTAAAATCTCATTAAGTTGAACACCATTCGCTAAATTATTACATTAGAAAAATTGGCACAATCTAATTTAATAAAAAATAAATTTCCGTTAAACAGTTGGCTTAGTTAATCATAAAACATGATTAACCCATTGATCAATTCCAACACATCTTTCTATTCAAATTAATAAATAACTTATTAATCCAAATAATCTCACTTACTTAGATTATTACTAAATAAATAATAATCTATTTATAAATAAATCTCATTTTAATTGTTCCTTAAAAACCATAGATCCCGGTTATTAATTGTCACATTAATTCCCTCCCACTTGCTTATCAATCTTATTAATATACGAATCAGCTTTATAAAATTATTTAGAAATTAAGATGCGGCACGTGCTTCGCACGCGGTCTATTTTGGTACAAAATAGTGGTTCGTGGTTAAAACAAATAATATATATGGTTGGTTTATCCCATTTTTATAAATTTCATTTAAAAATATATTTAAAAAAAAATCTATACAAAAATAAATTTCATAACTTCATTTCTGACGGTAAATCAAAGCAGTTTGTATTTTGACCACCTACTATAAATTGCTCATTCAATATCACTTATTGGTTACCAACCAAACAAATGTTGAATTTGGGTTTACTAATCAATAACCAATTCAATAGTTCAATCATATGGGTTCAAAAGTTCATATAATGACCATATGAAAATAAACAATAATTTTGAAGAATCCGGTTGGATTTCCCCAACCTGCCCTTCTTTGCATTAAATATGTTATATCGAATACAACAGACCATTCCATATGATAATATAAACATGATAAATTATTTTAACTAATCACAATCAATTAACAATGATAATTCAATCATCCAAATTAAACTCAATTCGTTTATTTTATAATAAACTTAACCAACAAGGTAAATTACCTTATTTGGAAATCATCGTTAAAAATGATGACGTCATTTCATTTAAATTAAACAATCATTTAATTTAAATAAACAATATAAAAATATTTAACACGCATTCAATTAATCAACAAGCAACCAATAATTAGTAGCCATAAAAACAAATGATAAACCCCACTTATAATTATTATAAGTGGGAGACTGAGTAAGTTTAACTCACCTCAATCTGTGTTGTATACACAACTCATTCCAGATAATTCCAACTTTGTCCAATTAAATTTTATTCCATACCGTCCGACTCATAAATACAGTTCCAGTCTATTTGGAATCGGCCAATTCTGATAAAATACAAATACGTTGTAAATATTTAGATTTTACTTTATTTTAGTAACTAATTAATTCAAATTAATATAAATTAATGAACTAATTACTTGATTCCAAAATATTGCAGCTCGACCTCTTTATTCACCAATTCGTCCGTTCCCGCCTTATTCGTGACTGCCAATTCAGGAATCCTTGCTTAATTATTACACCCCTGTCATGATTTAAAATATTACATGCCTATTAATAATTTAATATATAATTCAATTAACTTTTAATTTTAGATAATTTGAACTAATTGTTTGTTAATAACCTTACCAGGCCATGTATTTCATTCCCTGAAATTTGGATTCCTCGTATTGCAAGCCCAAAGGTCTTAAAGCCCATTCCTACCCGTTATAAGCCAACCCAGTCCCCGTGAAACCCTTTCCCCCATACTAAATAACAAAGCCACCTTCAATTTCTTTTATACCACCTGCTCCATTTTTCTCTCGTCCAAAATCAAAAACACCCCTCTGCCGAAATAAATCATATCGCCTCCCTCACTACACCGTTGACTGGAGCTCCACCAGATACCCCTAAATCAGGCGCTTAGGTTAACTCCTTCTCCAGCCTAAACGGCGTCGTCCCTGGCCCTTCCATCAGCCCGTCGTTCGTCCTCAAAGACCACGCCTTTTAGGCGAGATCCGGTCCTCGTCGCCAATTCGATTTCGCCAAACCAGGTTTGCACATCGATCTCATCTTTCTATTTATTTATTTTGTTAAATCCCTTGTGAATCAGTGTATAAGTCGAGTGTTCCATGGGGTAGAAAAATCGAATGGGTTTATTGCCCTTACACTTCTATTTTGCATGACTGTTTGGGTATGGTTTGGTCACACTAAAACGTTTGCAAAGTGAATCATTTTGGTTTGGGGAAATATGGATACTACAGTGGTATTTATAGTTGAACGGGGATTAAAGATAAGGATGAAGTCTGGTCAGTAGGTTTTTCAGCTATGTATTTTCTCTTCAATAATAGTTTTGTAACAGTCCACTAATTTGAGAAGATTGAAAGGGGGAAATGGACGTACTAGTTGATGGCCTGAGTGTCTTCGGGCTTGAGTTGTCTCCTTCACTAGGGTGTGGGCTACTAGAAAGGATAGTCTGGGCATGAGTTGTCTACTGCAAATGTTGTCTTTCATCAACAAAAGTGATGTGGAAAATCTACCGAAGTACATATTTTTTTTCCTTTTTTATTGTATTTGATTTGATCCAATGCTTTGTAATGTCAGCATGTAAATTTGTTGATTGGTTGGCAAAAGACTCTATACCTGAACACATGGGCATGACAAAGCTATTTTATCCTATATTTTTTCTTTGTATTTGATTTGATCTTCATGTTAGTAGAACGGTTGTATGTTTGTACCTAAACAATTTTGAAATAAAATTGTTGTTGAATAGTTTTTGTTGTTGCTGTTCTCTTATTGTATTTATATTCACGTTGTATTGTTTTGTTTGCATTCAGACCATTTTATAAGTTCTGTTATATTTATATTGTTGTTGAATAGAGTGGATTGAGAATTTATATTTCCTGTGTATGTTACACCGTTTTGCTATTATACGGTAAAGTCTATAATTATATAAATAGTTTATGAAATACTATCGATAAATAAATAAATCCCAAAATTATTAAATTCAAAATAAATAAATAAATTATTATCGTTAGATATATCCAACTGGAATAGTGTATCATTTCAAATTTAATCAATATCGAACTGTAACTCAGTATCAAAATTTTCAAGTTAACTGAAATCCAAGATATATAGAAAATGTTATTAAATTTATAAAATAAAGTTATCGTTTATTAACGATTTCCATAACGACTATTTAAAAATTTGAATTGGACATAACTAACAATCTACAAGCTGAAAACCTAATTTTTCTCTTTTATTAGAAAATTATAATCAAATAGATTCAAACGTTTCTCGTTTCACGATATTCCGACTTATATCGGATCCTATATATTCCATTGAAGTTCAAAATAGAATATTGCGAACTGTCGTGCCATGTCCAGCTCATTTATAATTACATATAAATTATAACGTTTAAACTTCGTTTTATAACGAATTAAATATTAAAAATCCATACATATTCCAATAAAAATATGTAAACAAAATTAAATATTCAAATTAAAATGAATGAAAATCTGGGTCGTTACAGCCTGCTATAAAATAAAAAAGGGAAGGTGGGAGAGTAGAGAACAGAAATTGGCATAATAATCAAAACAGATATAAGATGATAGAAATAGGCATACTAACAAATAGGCATATGGTGACATGATTAGGCATAATAACAGAATAGGCATATCTGGAATGGGCATATGAGAACTAAACAGTAGATCAGGTGTACAAGTAGTGGCAGATCTATTTAGTTATGATTCAAGTTATTAAAAGGCACAGGTTTGGATCCAAACTTATAAACATGTTAAGATTACTATTAAATGTTTATATCTAAAAATAACATGAACTCACCGTGACTGGATCTAAAGAACTGAGAATTGACTGTTGATGTTGTAGCAGAGATTCATGTATGCTTATAAATTGTTGTTGCGGAAGAATAGGCTAGTTCAATATGAGTTGGGGCACCACCTCATTGTCTCCATTTTTTTCACTAAATAAAAAATAGAAATGATGTCCTTTTTATGGCCTACGATCAACAAATCTGGTCAAGAAACGAGTCCACGTTTATTGAAATGAATCTACCCCAGATCTGGGTAGGGTCGACCCAGGGGTCGACACCCATAGGGCATGGGGTCGACCCAGGGGTCGACACCCATAGGGCATGGGGTCGACCCCTAACGGGCCAATTTCCCTCCTTTTTTCGCTCTCTGATTTTGATTTTGTAGATTTATTTGTTTATATATATTATGCTTATATGTATACAAACTTCAAACCTTAATATCTTTTTCGTACGATGTCTTTTGCGCAGACTCGGAGTCTATCTTAAGCAAAATTCCTTGATGAATGCAATAGCGTAGTCTGTTTTACTTTATTCCCAATATTTAATTAAGTGTTCTCTAATTTATCATTATGGTGTTCTTTAAAATTACGGGGTGTTACATTCTCCCCTACTTAAAGGATTTCGTCCCCGAAATCTCTAAGTTAAGAAGATGTATATCCTAACATCCATCATCCATCTACTCATCCAACAATCACAGGCATCCATTGTCCTTAAAATATTTCTAATGCTTATATGAACATACGCAAAGGAAAATGCTTATATAAACATATGCAAAGGTGTGTGTATATGTTCCTATACTAATGCGAAAAATCATGCGGTCTACTAATTCGGTTGACCTCCTTAATCCAATGTATGTTAAGTGCCTTGAATAACATGTATGCAAATAATCCTAACATATCATGTAAATGCTATATGCATTCACAATCATCCATCAAAATGCAACATCCAGATGATACACTCATTTCCCATAAAAGACGAAAATTGCACATGCACTCGTATGCAGTATGAGAGTGATTGAGCCGATCTAGTGCCTAGTGTGTGTGTACATGCATCCACGAGCAACCACCAGCATACACTTGCATCCATCAAAAATAACATGTCTCAAACACATGTTTACATCCATTGGATTCCTACCTAAAGGTCGAAGATTTGATCGATAGGATATATTTAATGATAGAAACATTAAGAATAAAAGATTTGGAAAAAGAAGTTAAGAACATACCCTTGAAAAGAAAAGGGTACGAAGCGCGAATCTTGTCTTTAGTCTCCCAAGTTGCATTCTCGGGGTCTTCTCCCCATTAAACTTTGATCAGCTTGACCTCTCGGTTGCGTAGCTTCTTAACCTATGATCCAAGAATACGGGTAGGAACTCGTCTAACTGTCACCTCCTGTTCCACCTCTACTTCCTCAACCATACTCAGCTCAACTTCTTCTGCGGTATCATGCAAGCACTTCCGTAAATGAGAAACGTGGAAAACATCACGCACACCGGTCAGTTTCTCTGGTAACTTCACTTTATAAGCCATTTGACCAATCCTTTCTGTTATGGGAAATGTCCTACAAATCTAGGTGCCAATTTCCCTACAGATCCAAAGCGAACCACATTCCTCAAAGTTGATACCTTGATGAAAACCATGTCTCTCACTTCAAACTCAATATCGGTCCTTCTCATATCTGCATAGGACTTCTGCCTGTCCTGAGCTGTCTTCATGCGTCTGCGAATAATATCAATCTTCTCAAAAGTTTCCCTAATCATCTCAGGTCCAAGTATGTAGACTCCCACCAATAATTCGGTGATTTACAGAGTCGTCCATATAGTGCCTCGAAGGATGCCATGCCAATACTAGCCTGATAAATGTTGTTGTAGGAGAACTCTACCAATGGAAGATGCTCTTCCCAAGTCCCTCTGAAGTCTATGATACACAGTTTTAAAAGATCCTCAAGAACTCTATTCACCCTTTCCGTCTATCCATCGGTCTGAGGGTGATAATTGGTGGTCAAACATAACTGTGCACATACTGCCTCTTGCAAGCTCCTCCAAAACTGACTGGTGAATATGGGGTCACGATCACTTACAATACTGGAAGATACTCCATATAGACGGACTATCTCATGAAGATAAATTACTACCAGTCATGCTGCCATCGTCTTACTCTTAACGGGAATGAAATGAGCGCCCTTAGTAAGACGATCATCTAAGATCCAAACACTGGTGTTGCCTTTCTTTGATCTAGGTAAACAATCAATGAAATCCAAAGAGATGCTCTCCCACTTCCATTGTGGAACCTCCAAAGGATGATGTAAACCACCGAGCTTCCTTAGCTCGGCCTTGACTTGCTGGAAAATCAAACATCGAGAAACAAACTCCACTGCATATTTGTTCATCCCAGCCCAAAAGAAAACCTTCTTCATATCTCTATACATCGATCACCGCCGGGATGAATAGTCATCCTAGAACGATGGGATTCCTCAAGGACTGTCTTCAACAGATTCCCAACTCGGTGAATCTGAAGCCTTCTATCTCGTCACAACCACCCTTTATCATCCGTGAAATATCTACTGAGGTGAATGGAAGTCTCTCCTCTACTGAGCATATCCAAGATGTCGGCTATCTATGCATCCTCCAGCTGCGAAGTTCCTTTCTGATCCAAAAGAGTATGTCGCACCTCTAATGATGCCAATAAACCAGGTGTGAACTCGGTAGAGGGTCTAAAATCAAAAGTCGATATATACTCCAAGCTCTGTGTCTCTGTGAATAGAGGACTGAAGATATATTATCCTCTGCCTACTCAGTGCATTCGCCACCACATTACCCTTTCCATGGGTATAAGCAATCTCAAAGTCATAGGACGCTAGGAACTCCATCTGTCTCTGCTGCCTCAAATTGAGATCCTTCTGCGAGAACAAGTACTTGAGAGATTTATGATCGATGTACAACTTGAACTTCTCTCCAAGTGGATAGTGACGCCAAGTCTTAAGCGCGAATACCATGGCAGCCAAAGTTATGGGTAGGGTAGTTCTTCTCATGAACCCTTAACTGTCTACCTCCATAACAAACTACCCTCCCCTCTTGCATCAGAGCCGCACCAAACCTTGTACCGCATGCATTAGTGTATATAGTGAACACTTTGTTCCCATCAGGCAAAGTCAAGACTAAGGTTGTTTTCAGCGCCCTCTTCAATTGCTTAAAAGCAACCTCACAGTCTACATCCCAAGAAATTGTCAGATTCTTCTTTGTCAGTCTGGCGAGTGGGGCTGATATCTTTGCGAAGTCCTTAATGAACTTCTTATAATAGCCCGCTAATCCAAGAAAACTCCTTACCTCCATTGCATTCTTTGGAATTTGCCAATCTTGAACTTACTTTCGCGGATCTACCACTATCCCATCCTTTGAGACCACATGCTCTAGAAATCTCACTTCCATTCTCCAAAAATGACATTTGGAGAATTTCGCCTTCAGTTGGTGCGCACGGAGAGTTTTCAAAGCCTCCCTTAAATGTAGGGCATGCTCTTCCTCGCACTTCGAGAAAATCTAGATGTCATCAGTAAAGACCACAACGAACTTTTTAAAAACTCCTGAAACACCTTACTCATCATCCACAAAATAGGCGGGTGCATTCGTCAAACCAAAAGGCAAGATAAGCCACTCAAAGAAACCATATGCAGTTCTAAAAGCAGTTTTGTCTATACAGTCCTCGGCCACCCTCAACTGATGAAACCCCGTGGCCAAGTCTAAATGGAAGAAAACAGATGCACCAACAAGATGGTCAAACAGATCATCTACCCTCGGAAGTGGGTGCCTATTCTTCTTGGTAAGCTTGTTCAACTCCCTATAATCCACGCATAAGCGAAGCGAACCATTTGCCTTAGTGGCGAATACTACTGGAGTAGCCCACTCGGATATGCTTCGCCAAATAAACCCTTTCTCAAGTAGCTCCCTACTTGATTGCTAAGATCTATCCTTTCTCAAGCGAACCTCCTCTTTTCTCGGGCTTTGTCGTTCTTTCCTCCCATCTTTTGCTGTTGCTGCTGTTGTTATTCTTTCTTGTGCCACACTTTCTTATTTTGTGTTTCATCAATCTTAGCCTCTTTCTTTTCACCTTTATCTTCTTCGTGCATCAATGCCATATCAATGAGTTTCTCAAAAGTTTCTTCCATAGGAATATGAGACATAGCCAACCCATGGAGCGGTTCATTCAATCCTCTAACAAACCTCAATGCTTTCTTGTGCGGGGTATTCACTAGCTCCAAACCAAACCTTGCTAGTTGATTAAACTAATTAACATACTCTTTGATAGACATGCTTACTTGGTTAAGTGCCAAAACCTTTTCATTTGCATACTTTTCTTTGGCTTGAAAAAGAAACTTCAACCCGAATCTTTGTCAGAAATCATCCCAAGTCTCAACTGAATGCCCTGCTTGTGTCACTTCCCACCAGAACGAAGCCTCATCTTTCAGTTGCCAAACGGCTAACTGAATCTTCCTGCGGTCGTCAACCTCAAAAATCCCAAACAAATCCTCCGCCTCTTTAAGCCAATTCCTTGCTTCTACAAAAGTCTCAGATCCAATGACTTCCTCCCATTGCACAGAATGTTAGGGATTACAGAAAGGATCGTTAAGGCATAACAAACACTAGAGTGGGGTGAATAGTGTTTTTGAGAATTTAAACAAAATCTAAAACTTATGTGAACTGCTATATGAATCAAACACCACAGAGACAATCACAGACACAGAGTCAAACACAAATACAAATATAAACAAAATTAAAGTGCAGAAATGGAAAGAACACACCAGATTTTATACTGGTTTAGATTGCTCCTACGTCCAGTCCCACGCAATGCTTTATCGCACAGAGTTTTATTACTATATCAATAGTCAATTACAACCCTCCTTAATTTCATGGCTACAAGGGATACCACCGATTACCCATCCTTGATTTCACGGCTACAAGGGATACCACAGATTACCCGTCCTTGATTTCATGGCTACAAGGGATACCACCGATTACCCATCCTTGATTTCACACCTACAAGGGATACCACTGATTAATTACACAACCCAAACAACTACAAATAGCCCTATAACTTTTCAATAGCACTTGATTCAGAGAGTATTGAGTAGAGAGTGAGAAAAGAAGAAGTTTAATGAAAATAGAATTGAATTCGGCAGAGTATAAGTGTAGAAATCAAAAAAATGAGAAAGAATAATGGTGTAATGAAAGGGAATAAAGATGGAGATGAAGTATGATAAAAAAAAATATTCGAAATCCGCCCCTATTTATAAGATTTTAAAGGTTGCAACATTTCTGAACCGTCAAAAATAGTGAAAAGACACTTCCTTTTAATTTTGAAAAAATGATAGATATGTCGACATGTATATATATGTATGTCGACATATCAATGTATAAAATTGAAATTTGAATATTTTTCAGGTGTTTATATAAATATATATATATATAGTTATGGAAATTCTCGAATTAAAACATAGTGTTATAAATGAATACTATAAAGTATAAAATCATATGAAAACATAAATATAAATTATATAAATATATTTGTAAAATTATAGAGTTAAAACTATATAAATATAAAGTATAAATATATAAAACTTTCAAAGTATAACTTTATAAAACTTAAGTTTAAAATCAAATTAAAATAAAAAGTAAAATAGAGAAGATAGAGAGAAAAGATAGAATTTGAAAATAGAATTTGATATTAGAAATTGAAAAACAGAATTTGAATTTGAACTTGAATTTGAACTTAGAGTGCTATTCAGAGTCTTATATAATCTAGACTCTATTACTATATTTGTCTTGAACTCTTGAATTCTTGAAATCTTGAATACTCATAAGTCTTGAATCATCTATGAATTTTGAATCTCTAATATCTTTAAACTATCCAATCTTCAGTAATAATTCTTGTATATAAATCCTGCATATATATATATATATATATATATATATATATATATATTCTAGACAAAAGTGTTGGTATATATTTTGTAATCAATTAATATTGAAATAAGGCAGTTGTCATCAAAACTCCATTCTCCAACAATCTCCCCCTTTTTGATGACAACAAACCTAGTTTATAAAATATCATACCTGTATATACCTGTTGATGATGATCCTTTAAATACTCCCCCTGTTTATATGAATCCTATATACTATGTCTATATTTTATAATTTCTCCACCTTTCGCATTATCAAAACGAAATTCTAAAACTACTTCCCATAAATTCTATCTAAATAATTCTTATACTAAAGTAAAATACTCCCCCTAAATTTATGCCTATACAATATCCTAATTGTGTATATAACTTTCCTTAAATCTATAACTCTCCCTTAATTTATAATTCTCTATAAATTTATATAACTCCCCCTAAATCTATGACTACACTATCTAACAAACTAAATATAAGGATAATAAACTAAGCAAACCAATCAATTCAAACAAGCAAATCAATCAAAACAAGCAATTCAAACAAACATGCTATTTAAACAAACAGTTCTAAACAATTAAATAAACCAAAGCATTCTTGAACGTTTAACTAATCCTTTGAAACTCTATAACTTCCCCTTAATCTAATACAATACTAAACCTATCATATACTCTAATTCCCTTAAAACTATCATAAGACTTTAATCTGGACTAAGAAATCACTCTATGAGATGACCCGATTTCCCGTTCTCACGGAAACAAGGTTATCTTTGGAATATAACACAAAAACATATAATAGCAGAACAGAATTAAATAAATACACCAGAATGAACAACAAAATATACTGGATAAAAGTAATCATCAGAGTTACACAGTATACAGGATCTTACTTAGTACAAATACAGTTCAGCTATACATAAATGTCTACAGCGGAAATAAACAAAATATGTACAATAGGAGCTGAACAGCATAAAAAGAAATAAATGATAGAATCCATCTTCAGCTCCAGCTATCCAGAAAGAACCAGCTAAACCTGAATACAAGGCTGCCCGTGGAGAAAAAGGGGCACCCGAGTTTGAGAGTGAAACAAACTACGAGTCAGTCATGGGACTGGTATGAGAAATCCACTCAACACATATATAATTGGCTAATCACAGGACCACGCCACTTTCGTGGAACGGGTTTACTCCATTGGATTGCCAGTGCTTTAAAACAAATCTTTCTTTTAAACATCGCTATGCTTTTTATAAAAATGAAGCCATTATAAGACTCAGTTCCCATCGCACAATGCAACGCAAACCGGAGGATAGAGTTTTTACCTTATAACGGCCAAAATATGCTTGATACGAATAAAACAAAGGCATTTGATATTATTGCTAGTGTTTATATGTTTCGAAAACAATTTCAAATCATAACTATCAATCATAGACGACATGAGCGTCCCATGCCACTATGTCGCCGAATGTATATATATACAATCGAAACCGCATCGTCACGTATTTGGAAATTGGATTTCCGTCATGAACCAAGGCAAAAGATAGTCCTTACCGAATTCGAGACGCTCTAGCCCGCCCCTCAGGCAAGTACTCAGTCAAGCCTTTGGATCGTCAGGGCCGGTCCACCGATGTGGATTAAAATTCCTGAACACTGCGTTTCCCCACCCTTTGGGGTGTAAATGAGCCAACGAATGACTCCATCGGACCCGGATCGTCCGATCAAACCGAGGCGCCTCGCAACAGCAACAACCACATAGGTGAAAAGTATATAAATGTCAGGGCTGGTAGGTCACTGACACCACCCTAGCTAGAAAGAAACGCAGGCCCTCCCTGATGTCCTCTCCCGTTTTAGGTTCATACCGGGGTGTGAGGCTCACGAATTCACGTTATACACAAAGCTACGCCACACAGGCGGTGCTTTGATCATCACCACAAGACTTTGCTTTTCAACAGAAGCCCTGATCACTGCATCTTAGCATGCCACACAGGCAATTCACACCGTGCAACTGATGGCTATCAATCACACAGAACAAATTCCAATGTCGGACACACAGTCCATTTACAAGTCCGTTCTGGGTCTGAACGAAACCGGAGGCACTAAATACCTCGCAAACCCTTCGATCAACACGTACGTCTGAACGATCACCACTCATTATCCATATTTCGGGATGCCTCCCAATCAGGACCTCGGTTACCATCCAAACGAGGTGAAGATCTCCGGTCTTCGACCATCGTCTTCATCTTCGAATTTCAATCGTCGGTCGATTATTCGAAATGAGAATTAACTCGGCCTTTTCAAATAATTCACGTATATTTAGAATTTCAAATCGATTTATTTCAATGGTTAAATTATTCGACAACACCAATTGTGTTCTTTAATATAGTTTTCACACCATACACATTCAACCATCAAACATCACATAAATCAAGCAAATTCAGTTTATTTCCATTCCATATCGCTTACGATATTTTATAACTATTTATCGCTATTTTTATTTATTTTAAAATAGCCATTTTATTCAAAACGACGCTTCGGGCCATAAGGCGGCCGTAGCGCTGTTTTTCTTCAGATTTGATTTACACATATCTGAAAATCTAACCGTTGGATCTTCCCAAAATTTACATCATTAGAAAGGTCTTTTCAAAACGAACCCAACGGTTCCAGTTTCGGGAAAATCCGACGGTCGGATCTCCCGGTACAATCATTTGAAATTTCGATTTCAAAATACGAACTGCAGCGTCGTTATTCGATTAAATATAATTATATTTATATATATATATAAATATAATCGTTTCTGGCGCTGTTTTTCTTCAGAATTGAATTAAACATTCCAGACAATCCAACCGTTGGATTTTAACAAGGTTGGTGCCGTTGGAAAGATTATTCCAAGGCGAACTCGACGGTTGAGGTTTCGGGAAAATCCAATGGTCGGATTTCCCGCACTAGTCGTTTGAAATCACGGTTTCAAAATACGAAATGCACGGCTTCGTTTCGTTTTAATTTTATTTATATTTATATATTTATATAAATATAGTTCATTCAACAATTTCAATATCGTTTTCACTTCAAATATTTTTCTAACACCTTAAATTTTGGAAAAATTTCGCCATAACCTCCGCTGCACCGGGAGCATCGGGAAATCGCAAATAGCGTTCCCGGTCCTTCTAATCTCAAAAAGAAAAAGAAGAAGCCAAGCGGCTAGCCAACAGGCTCAAAATCATCACCCAAACAAATCAGTAAATGTGTACCTATTTGTCGGGCACAAAATTTTATTCCTCTTCTCTAGCCCCTTTGCTATCACATGTTCAATGAATATGCATATGCACATATATACAGTTCTTATCATTTATCCTTTTCTATTCAACTTCATATTTGATTTCTGTTTGGTTTAAAGACACCATTTATTCTAATGTTACATACATAGGTGCAAATCATTTCATTAGCTAATTAATGAATATTTCAACTCATATATGTTTAGTTTGAACAAGTGGCTATTTTTAACACTTCACATTTCAACGATTTATGCATACAATAAAAATGTGATTTTTATTGTAAAACAATTCATTTCAAAACACTATTTTTCTATATGGTTCATATAGTCGATAAAAGGTGATTTTTATTATCAAACAATTTATTTCAAAATATGAATCCCATTCAACACATGAATTTCTAAACAACGAATGAATATCAATTCAACACATGAATGTTTTCAATGGTTTTTATATATAGATAAAAATGTGATTTTTATTATCGAACAATTTATTTCAAAATATGAATACCATTCAACACATGAATTTCTAAACAACGAATGAATATCAATTCAACACATGAATGTTTTCTATGGTTTTTATATATAGATAAAAATGTGATTTTTATTATCGAACAATTTATTTCAAAATATGAATACCATTCAACACATGAATTTCTAAACAACGAATGAATATCAATTCAACACATGAATGTTTTCAATAGTTTTTATATATAGATAAAAATGTGATTTTTATTATCGAACAATTTATTTCAAAATATGAATACCATTCAACACATGAATTTCTAAACAACGAATGAATATCAATTCAACACATGAATGTTTTCTATTCAATGAATAAATATAGTTTAAGCAAATGAAAATAATTCAAACACACGAATATTATTCAAAATTTCGGCAGCATAACGGCAGGGTAGTTACACCGGGACCGTCCCTAGTACGGCTCCTTGCTCTACCTTAAAACCTCGCGGTTTTTGACAATGGTGATCATGCATCTAGTTCGCACGCAGGCGGCATGTATATATTTATTTCATTTCCATAACTAATCCTAAGTGGTTTCAACCAAATATTTCACAACCACAAACGGGTATTTTTCAACCACTTTCAACCAATATCAATCACAAACAATCCCAAACAACCATTCGCTATCAATCAAATTTTCACAACAATTTCAACCAATAAATATCGTCCATGGTTTGTGGACGAGGGGCGTATATATATATATATATATATATATATATATATATATATATATATATATATATATAGCAATTCACTTTCATTTCACACATATAAAATATAAATTTTAAATCAGAAATCTCACCAATAGCTATCCAACTTCAAGACTCTTCTTTGTATAAAATCTTCGCCTTTTGTCGCTTTCGCCCGTATTCTCTACACATGTAAAAATCGAATTTTTACGATGCTATTCAATATATAAATATATGATTTTTACTTCGGCTTTCGATATATAAAAATATGATTTTTACTTTCGACTTTCAATATATAAAAATATGATTTTTACTTTCGACTTTCGATATATAAAAATATGATTTTTCCTTTTAAATTCCTAATCTCCTTCTAGTTTATAAATCATTTTAAAATCAGTTTTTATATTCCTTTATAAATCAGTTTTTTTTAAAATCTCAGAAAAATCAGTTTTTATATTTTTATAAATCAGTTTTTTTATTTCTTAAAACAAAAATCATTTTAAATCCTTTTATAAAAACAGTTCTATACTTTTTAAAAAAACAGTTTTTACTTTATTTATAAAAATCATTTTTTTCCTCTAAAAAGAAAATCAGTTTTAAACTAATTAAAATCCAGTTTTTAATTTTTAAAAACCAAATCAGTTTTCAATTCTTTTATAAAATTCAGTTTTTTTTCTTTTTATAAAATCAGTTTTATTACTTTTTAAAAAATTACAGTTTTATTACTTTTAAAAAAATTACAGTTTTATACTTTTAAAAAAATTCAGTTTTATTACTTTTTAAAAATTACAGTTTTATTACTTTTTAAAAATTACAGTTTTATTACTTTTTTAAAAATTCAGTTTATAACAAAATAAAAATAAAAAAAATAAAATTACCTAAATTCTCACCGCAGGTTGCGAAAAAAGGGCTCGATGGTCACCTCGGCGCTGGCTTCGAGGTATGGACGGCGGCTTCAGCGTCGTCAGCGAGGGGGGGGGGCTTCGTCGGAGCTCGTGCGATGGGGGGGGAAGGCTTCGTCGGAGGTCGAGGGATCGGGGGGGAAGGCTTCGTCGGAGCTCGAGGGATCGGGGGGGCTGGCGATTTGATTTAGGTTTTCCTTTTCTTTTTTTTTCTCTTTCTTTTTTTTTTCTGGTTATAGAATCGGGGGGGGGGGGCAAGCAGAAGAATAAAGGGAGGGAGGGAATTAAATTTTTTTTTTTATTTAATTATTTAATTTTGCAAATAGGTTGACTTTTACATACGACCTCGAAACGAGGCCCACCGCCTATCGTCCATAGCGTTTCACCCCCATTCCGAACACAATGGGATATGTATCGCAAGCTGATTTGATCGTTACAATCAGTTTCCTTTTGAATTTTCATTTAAATCATTATATTGAATTTTAAACGCACATTTCAAATTACCGGGGTCACATACTAACTAGAAAAATTCCAGAAAAATATTTTCTAGCTTCGTATTGACGATACGGTCCTAACAAAACTAGTTTCGTCGAATTCTGAGACCGTTTGAAAAATGGCCAATTTCCAGTCGATTAAAATCAACTGAAACCGGTCAAACGCGTTTTCCTTTGCCACGCTCACATATTGATTCGAAAAATTATGAAATTTGAAACCTAACAATAACTTGACACTGCGGATCTAACAAAACTGGTTTCGTCGAAATCCGAGGTCATTTGCAAAATATCCATTTTTAAGGGCCTGAATTCTAAAGCGACTATTCAGAATTTTCAACTGGACATATCCTTTGACTCCCGCTATCAAATTTCGATTGGTCGGATTCGTTAGAAAGATATTATCAATTAGATTCCATTATTTTTGGTTTCACTATAATCCGGATTGTTTTGCACCCGGTATATTCAATTGAAGTTTGAAATCGAATTATCGAACTTCCGCGCCATTTTCAATTCTATATATAATTATAATTAATTATATTGGTTTTCAAATGTCGATTTCAACTCAGTTTTCATCGCCATTATTTAAAATATTTATTTTAAATAATTAAAATCCATTATTTTAGCCAATTTAAAAATTTTAAATTGGTTCAGATTTTCTGGGTCGTTACAATCTCCCCCACTTAAAACTTTTCGTCCCCGAAAAGGAATAAAGTTGAAAGTGGTTTGATAAATCTACAATCACAAAATACAACAACCAATTTGTTTTTAATATTCAGAGTATAGAATAAATAGTGCACATCCATGGGAAGAAAATAGCAACAGAATAGAGAATTAAATGGTAATGCAAGGTAGGGTAAATGTACCTGGCACCGGAGTCAATCAGAGATATATACTCGGCATCTGGGATAAGCTTTCTGAATGCTCTCCTCAGTTTCCCAAGTACAATCTCGCGGATCTCCACTCCATTGCACTTTGACTAAGTGAACCTTCTTGTTCCTCAGTTCTTTGGTTTCTTTGCCGATAATCTTTAGTGGCTCTCGCCTCACAGCTAATTCTGGAGTAATTTCAATGTCCTGCTGAGCTGCTTCTTCCACGATCAAATCTGGATCATGAACGTGCTTTCGAAGTTGAGATATGTGAAATACATCATGAACTCCAGGCAACCAGTCAGGCAGTTTGACCCTGTAAGCGAGAGTTCCAATCCGTTCCAAAATAGGAAACAGACCAATAAATTTAGGCGCTAACTTTCCAGTTTTACCGAACCTGATAACTCCTCTCATCGGCGATACTTTCAAATATACATAGTCGCCAACTTCAAAGGATATATCTCTTCTTCTTCTATCGGCATAGCTCTTTTGTCGGCTTTGAGCGGCGAGTAATCGCTTCTTAATAAAATCGACTTTGTCGGCAGCTTCTCGAATCATATCAGGACCCAACACAAGTCTATTTCCAGGCTCGACCCAACAAGCAGGAGATCGGCACGGTCTACCATACAATGCTTCGAATGGCGACATTGTCAGACTCGCCTGGTAGCTGTTGTTATAAGAGAATTCAGCCAAATGCAGATGGTCTTCCCATGATCCACCGAAATCTAGAATACAAGCCCGCAATAGATCTTCTAAAATGCGATTCACCCTCTCAGTCTGACCGTCTGTCTGAGGATGATAAGCGGTGCTCATGTTTAACTTCGTTCCCAGTTCGACTTGAAATGCCTCCCAGAATTTACTAGTGAATATCGTATCTCTATCATTTACTATGCTGAGCGGCACTCCATGTAGTCTAACTATTTCCCTGAAGTATATCTGCGCCAGACTCTGAGCAGTTCTGTTTGATCTGACAGGTATAAAATGGGCGGTCTTCGTGAAACGATCTACGATCACCCAAATACTGTCATTTCCTTTTCTGGTTCTGGGCAAACCATCAATGAAATCCATAGAAATATGCTCCCACTTCCAACCAGGAACTTCCAGTGGTTGTAATAATCCAGCCAATTTCTGTTGGTCGCTTTTAACTAGCTGGCAAGTAGGGCATCGACTAACATATATTGAGATGTCTCTTTTTAACGACTTCCACCAGAATGTGCGTTTGATGTCGTTATACATTTTATTCACACCTGGATGGATACTGAGCTTAGATTTGTGGCATTCATCAAGCACTTCTCTTCTTAGTTCAGGAATTTCTGGAACGCAAATTCGTCCTTCTAACCTCAGAATCCCTTCGCTGTCTAACTGGAAATCCGAAGCATTGCCTTTACGAATTCGCTGACTTATTCCTTTGATAAATTGGTCGTCTTCTTGGAGAGCTGATATCTTATCAATCAACGAAGTCGCAATGATGAAACTGGCGATCATTTCATTCTTTCGGCTTAACGCATCAGCCACGACATTGGCTTTCCCTGGAGTATATATAATTTCAAAGTCATATGCTGCAAGAAACTCCAGCCAACGTTGCTGCCTCAAATTTAAGTCCTTCTGAGTGAACAGATACTTTAATGACTGATGATCGGTAAACAGTTCGAATCTCTCACCGAGAAGATAGTGTCTCCAGATTTTCAAAGAGAATATGATAGCCAATAACTCAAGATCATGAGTTACATAGTTCTTCTCGTGTGGCTTAAGTTGACGGCTAGCATAAGCAATTACTTGGCCTCTTTGCATTAACACTGCGCCGAGGCCTTCTCTAGAAGCATCAGTCCACACTTTTAAATCCTGGTTGCCATCTATAATGGTTAACACTGGAGCTGTAGTTAATCTCAACTTTAGCTCTTCGAAAGCCTCCTCACTTTCCTGAGTCCATTTGAACTTAGAATGCTTCTTTGTAAGCTTCGTTAAGTGACCAGATATCTTCGAAAAGTCTTTAACGAACTTTCGGTAATAGCTAGCCAATCCGAGAAAACTGCGGACTTCATTGGGAGTACTGGGCTGTTTCCAATTCTGAATAGCTGTGATTTTGCTTGGATCCACAGCGATTCCATCTTTCGATACTACATGACCCAGAAATTTCACTTCATCTTGCCAGAAGATACATTTGGAAAACTTGGCTTTCAATACATTCCGTCTCAGAATTTCTAGAACCTGTTCCAGATGTTTTTCATGTTCGGCCTTTGATTTAGAGAAGATTAGAATATCGTCAATAAAAACCAGAACAAATTTATTCGATACTCCTCTGAATACTCTGTTCATTAGATCGACGAAATAAGCTGGAGCGTTACATAAGCCGAACGGCATTACTAACCACTCATAGAATAAGTCGGGGCCTCTGAACGCTGTTATTGGAACACACTCTTCGGCTATTCGAAGTTGATGGAAGCCTGTAGCTAGGTCCATTCGTGAGAATACTTGTGCTCCATTTAATCGATCCAACAAATCATCAATCCTTGGCAATGGATACTTGTTCTTTATTGTCTGCTTGTTCAGATCTCGATAGTCCACGCATAGCCGTAGAGTACCGTCAGATTTTGGGACAAATACCACTGCTGCACCCCAATCAGAGAAACTGGGCCTGATCAGACCTTTCCATACTAGCTGTCGTGTTTGATTGTCTAATTCCTCCTTCTCTTTCAAGGACATTCTTCGAATAGCGTGAACTACTGGCCTTGCATTTGGAATCAAAGCAATCTTGAAATCTATTTCTCTCTGCGGAGGTAAGCGAACAACTTCTTCGAACACATCCGCATAGTTCTTGACGACAGGAATATCTTTGATGAGGTCAGGAATATTCTCTGTAATTTCAGGGACATTTTCTATTTGGAATGGAGAAACATTTAGAGCTGCCCAGAAGTCTTTTCTATTAGCATTCTGACCTTCACACGGTATGGTTATATAACCCCCTGATTTAATCTTAGCTCTAACAACCCTCTCGGCGCATCTAACCTCTGCTTCATATTTGGTTAACCAATCCAATCCCAAAATAAGATCGAATTCATCAAAATTCATGACGACAGAGATAGTAGGGAATTTATAGCAAGAAAAAGAGACGGGTACTGCACAAACCCAACTGAGATTGATGGAACCTCCAACTGGATTTCGGACAGTCATTGGCTCTTTGAGCTTCTTCAAATTCAAATCCAACTTCTTGACTACCCCTTTGGCAATGAAACTTCGTGACGCGCCTGTGTCAAACAGTACTTTGACTGGAATGTTTTTGACAGTAAGCGTGCCTTCTAAAACATCGGCCCTTTCTTGACTAGCTGAGGGCTCGGAAGTTTCTGCTACTTCATTTATACATACGGCTTCAGATTTCTTTGAGAGTTGGCACTCCCGTGCAATATGTCCTGCCTGGCGGCACTTATGGCATCTCCTTTCCCCATGTGGGTTCTTTTGTTTCTTAGTGGGCTTAAATCCACTTTTTCTTCGTTTGTTCCAAGATTTGCAACTTATCGCCAAATGCCCTTTTCTATTGCAGCTTGAGCACGTGGCGGTCATTATTCGTTCTTTTTCGGATCTGGCCCTTTTTCGGTTTGCTTCGGGCTCCTTACTGACTTCAGACATTGTACTGGCCTCAGGAATATCAGTTTCCAATTCTGCTATGTCACTACAACAAACTTCTTCTTCGTCGCGCAACATTCCTTTCTTGTCTAGATCTTCGTATTGATAAGCCATATAAATCATTTCTGAGAAAGGAAGCTTCACATGCCCCAATACTTTATTCCGGTATTTCATTTGAAGCCCGTGACTAAATCTCATATTTTTCCTCTTCGGATTTTGAATTAGATGAGGAGCAAAGTGAGAAAGTTCATTGAATTTCTTATGATATTCGGGAATTGTCATGTCCCCTTGTATCAGATAAGAAAATTCATCGCATAGCCGTTCGGTCGCTTCGGGAGGAGTAAATTTTTCTAGGAAAATAACTTTGAATCTATCCCAGGTGATATCACCTTCTGGATTACGTTTAATAACTGAATCCCACCGAAACAAAGCTTCGTCTTCGAGTGCCCAGGAGGCCAGTAATCTTTTCTGGTCATCCCTCAGCTTTAATGCTTCGAATATTTTCTCAACCGAACGAATCCAAGCTTGGGTTCTCATAATAGATTCTTCGCCCGAGAACGGCTTTCCACCCAGATTTCTATACTTCATGAATAGAGCTTCAATATCCGGGCTAGTATTACTTCTTCTGTTTCTGGCACTCATTTTCTAGTTCTTCTGCAAATAGCAGATCAAGTGTCAGGTCAACAGAAAAGATATTTCAAAATATAGAGACAAATACTTGAATGTAAATGTGTCTATCGAGGTGTTATTTCTTTCTGCTACTCATACTAGGATATTACTGATCCTATCTGTATGGAGTTACCCGTCCTAGAACACTACTGGTTCTATTTCTGACGAGTTCGTTCAAATGTTATATTCCAGAACTAAGCTTAACCAAAGCTCTGATACCACGTTGAGACGACCCGATTTCCCGTTCTCACGGAAACAAGGTTATCTTTGGAATATAACACAGAAACATATAATAGCAGAACAGAATTAAATAAATACACCAGAATGAACAACAAAATATACTGGATAAAAGTAATCATCAGAGATACACAGTATACAGGATCTTACTTAGTACAAATACAGTTCAGCTATACATAAATGTCTACAGCGGAAATAAACAAAATATGTACAATAGGAGCTGAACAGCATAAAAAGAAATAAATGATAGAATCCATCTTCAGCTCCATCTATCCAGAAAGAACCAGCTAAACCTGAATACAAGGCTGTCCGTGTAGAAAAAGGGGCACCCGAGTTTGAGAGTGAAACAAACTACGAGTCAGTCATGGGACTGGTATGAGAAATCCACTCAACACATATATAATTGGCTAATCACAGGACCACGCCACTTTCGTGGAACGGGTTTACTCCATTGGATTGCCAGTGCTTTAAAACAAATCTTTCTTTTAAACATCGCTATGCTTTTTATAAAAATGAAGCCATTATAAGACTCAGTTCCCATCACACAATGCAACGCAAACCGGAGGATAGAGTTTTTACCTTATAACGGCCAAAATATGCTTGATACGAATAAAACAAAGGCATTTGATATTATTGCTAGTGTTTATATGTTTCGAAAACAATTTCAAATCATAACTATCAATCATAGACGACATGAGCGTCCCATGCCACTATGTCGCCGAATGTATATATATACAATCGAAACCGCATCGTCACGTATTTGGAAATTGGATTTCCGTCATGAACCAAGGCAAAAGATAGTCCTTACCGAATTCGAGACGCTCTAGCCCGCCCCTCAGGCAAGTACTCAGTCAAGCCTTTGGATCGTCAGGGCCGGTCCACCGATGTGGATTAAAATTCCTGAACACTGCGTTTCCCCACCCTTTGGGGTGTAAATGAGCCAACGAATGACTCCATCGGACCCGGATCGTCCGATCAAACCGAGGCGCCTCGCAACAGCAACAACCACATAGGTGAAAAGTATATAAATGTCAGGGCTGGTAGGTCACTGACACCACCCTAGCTAGAAAGAAACGCAGGCCCTCCCTGATGTCCTCTCCCGTTTTAGGTTCATACCGGGGTGTGAGGCTCACGAATTCACGTTATACACAAAGCTACGCCACACAGGCGGTGCTTTGATCATCACCACAAGACTTTGCTTTTCAACAGAAGCCCTGATCACTGCATCTTAGCATGACACACAGGCAATTCACACCGTGCAACTGATGGCTATCAATCACACAGAACAAATTCCAATGTCGGACACACAGTCCATTTACAAGTCCGTTCTGGGTCTGAATGAAACCGGAGGCACTAAATACCTCGCAAACCCTTCGATCAACACGTACGTCTGAACGATCACCACTCATTATCCATATTTCGGGATGCCTCCCAATCAGGACCTCGGTTACCATCCAAACGAGGTGAAGATCTCCGGTCTTCGACCATCGTCTTCATCTTCGAATTTCAATCGTCGGTCGATTATTCGAAATGAGAATTAACTCGGCCTTTTCAAATAATTCATGTATATTTAGAATTTCAAATCGATTTATTTCAATGGTTAAATTATTCGACAACACCAATTGTGTTCTTTAATATGGTTTTCACGCCAAACACATTCAACCATCAAACATCACATAAATCAAGCAAATTCAGTTTATTTCCATTCCATATCGCTTACGATATTTTATAACTATTTATCGCTATTTTTATTTATTTTAAAATAGCCATTTTATTCAAAACGACGCTTCGGGCCATAAGGCGGCCGTGGCGCTGTTTTTCTTCAGATTTGATTTACACATATCTGAAAATCTAACAGTTGGATCTTCCCAAAATTTACATCATTAGAAAGGTCTTTTCAAAACGAACCCAACGGTTCCAGTTTCGGGAAAATCCGACGGTCGGATCTCCCGGTACAATCGTTTGAAATTTCGATTTCAAAATACGAACTGCAGCGTCGTTATTCGATTAAATATAATTATATTTATATATATAAATAAATATAATCGTTTCTGGCGCTGTTTTTCTTCAGAATTGAATTAAACATTCCAGACAATCCAACCGTTGGATTTTAACAAGGTTGGTGCCGTTGGAAAGATTATTCCAAGGCGAACCCGACGGTTGAGGTTTCGGGAAAATCCAATGGTCGGATTTCCCGCACTAGTCGTTTGAAATCACGGTTTCAAAATACAAACTGCACGGCTTCGTTTCGTTTTAATTTTATTTATATTTATATATTTATATAAATATAGTTCATTCAACAATTTCAATATCGTTTTCACTTCAAATATTTTTCTAACACCTTAAATTTTGGAAAAATTTCGCCATAACCTCCCCTGCACCGGGAGCATCGGGAAATCGCAAATAGCGTTCCCGGTCCTTCTAATCTCAAAAAGAAAAAGAAGAAGCCAAGCGGCTAGCCAACAGGCTCAAAATCATCACCCAAACAAATCAGTAAATGTGTACCTATTTGTCGGGCACAAAATTTTATTCCTCTTCTCTAGCCCCTTTGCTATCACATGTTCAATGAATATGCATATACATATATATACAGTTCTTATCATTTATCCTTTTCTATTCAACTTCATATTTGATTTCTGTTTGGTTTAAAGACACCATTTATTCTAATGTTACATACATAGGTGCAAATCATTTCATTAGCTAATTAATGAATATTTCAACTCATATATGTTTAGTTTGAACAAGTGGCTATTTTTAACACTTCACATTTCAACGATTTATGCATACAATAAAAATGTGATTTTTATTGTAAAACAATTCATTTCAAAACACTATTTTTCTATATAGTTCATATAGTCGATAAAAGGTGATTTTTATTATCAAACAATTTATTTCAAAATATGAATCCCATTCAACACATAAATTTCTAAACAACGAATGAATATCAATTCAACACATGAATGTTTTCAATGGTTTTTATATATAGATAAAAATGTGATTTTTATTATCGAACAATTTATTTCAAAATATGAATACCATTCAACACATGAATTTCTAAACAACGAATGAATATCAATTCAACACATGAATGTTTTCTATGGTTTTTATATATAGATAAAAATGTGATTTTTATTATCGAACAATTTATTTCAAAATATCAATACCATTCAACACATGAATTTCTAAACAACGAATGAATATCAATTCAACACATGAATGTTTTCAATAGTTTTTATATATAGATAAAAATGTGATTTTTATTATCGAACAATTTATTTCAAAATATGAATACCATTCAACACATGAATTTCTAAACAACGAATGAATATCAATTCAACACATGAATGTTTTCTATTCAATGAATAAATATAGTTTAAGCAAATGAAAATAATTCAAACAAACGAATATTATTCAAAATTTCGGCAGCATAACGGCAGGGTAGTTACACCGGGACCGTCCCTAGTACGGCTCCTCGCTCTACCTTAAAACCTCGCGGTTTTTGACAATGGTGATCATGCATCTAGTTCGCACGCAGGCGGCATGTATATATTTATTTCATTTCCACAACTAATCCTAAGTGGTTTCAACCAAATATTTCACAACCACAAACGGGTATTTTTCAACCAATATCAATCACAAACAATCCCAAACAACCATTCGCTATCAATCAAATTTTCACAACAATTTCAACCAATAAATATCGTCCATGGTTTGTGGACGAGGGGCGTATATATATATATATATAGATATATATTTATAGATAGCAATTCACTTTCATTTCACACATATAAAATATAAATTTTAAATCAGAAATCTCACCAATAGCTATCCAACTTCAAGACTCTTCTTTGTATAAAATCTTCGCCTTTTGTCGCTTTCGCCCGTATTCTCTACACATGTAAAAATCGAATTTTTACGATGCTATTCAATATATAAATATATGATTTTTTACTTCGGCTTTTGATATATAAAAATATGATTTTTACTTTCGACTTTCAATATATAAAAATATGATTTTTACTTTCGACTTTCGATATATAAAAATATGATTTTTCCTTTTAAATTCCTAATCTCCTTCTAGTTTATAAATCATTTTAAAATCAGTTTTTATATTCCTTTATAAATCAGTTTTTTTTAAAATCTCAGAAAAATCAGTTTTTATATTTTTATAAATCAGTTTTTTTATTTCTTAAAACAAAAATCAGTTTAAATCCTTTTATAAAAACAGTTCTATACTTTTTTAAAAAACAGTTTTTACTTTATTTATAAAAATCATTTTTTTCCTCTAAAAAGAAAATCAGTTTTAAACTAATTAAAATCCAGTTTTTAATTTTTAAAAACCAAATCAGTTTTCAATTCTTTTATAAAATTCAGTTTTTTTTCTTTTTATAAAATCAGTTTTATTACTTTTTAAAAAATAACAGTTTTATTACTTTTAAAAAAATTACAGTTTTATACTTTTTAAAAAAAATTCAGTTTTATTACTTTTTAAAAATTACAGTTTTATTACTTTTTAAAAATTACAGTTTTATTACTTTTTTAAAAATTCAGTTTACAACAAAACAAAAATAAAAATAAAAAAAATAAAATTACCTAAATTCTCACCGCAGGTTGCGAAAAAAGGGCTCGATGGTCACCTCGGCGCTGGCTTCGAGGTATGGACAGCGGCTTCAGCGTCGTCAGCGGGGGGGGGGGGGGGGGCTTCGTCGGAGCTCGTGCGATGGGGGGGGAAGGCTTCATCGGAGCTCGAGGGATCGGGGGGAAGGCTTCGTCGGAGCTCGAGGGATCGGGGGGCTGGCGATTTGATTTAGGTTTTCCTTTTCTTTTTTTTCTCTTTTTTTTTTCTGGTTATAGAATCGGGGGGGGGGGGGGGGCAAGCAGAAGAATAAAGGGAGGGAGGGAATTAAATTTTTTTTTTATTATTTAATTATTTAATTTTGCAAATAGGTTGACTTTTACATACGACCTCGAAATGAGGCCCACCGCCTGTCGTCCATAGCGTTTCACCCCCATTCCGAACACAATGGGATATGTATCGCAAGCTGATTTGATCGTTACAATCAGTTTCCTTTTGAATTTTCATTTAAATCATTATATTGAATTTTAAACGCACATTTCAAATTACCGGGGTCACATACTAACTAGAAAAATTCCAGAAAAATATTTTCTAGCTTCGTATTGACGATACGGTCCTAACAAAACTAGTTTCGTCCAATTCTGAGACCGTTTGAAAAATGGCCAATTTCCAGTCGATTAAAATCAACTGAAACCGGTCAAACGCGTTTTCCTTTGCCACGCTCACATATTGATTCGAAAAATTATGAAATTTGAAACCTAACAATAACTTGACACTGCGGATCTAACAAAACTGGTTTCGTCGAAATCCGAGGTCATTTGCAAAATATCCATTTTTAAGGGCCTGAATTCTAAAGCGACTATTCAGAATTTTCAACTGGACATATCCTTTGACTCCCGCTATCAAATTTCGATTGGTCGGATTCGTTAGAAAGATATTATCAATTAGATTCCATTATTTTTGGTTTCACTATAATCCGGATTGTTTTGCACCCGGTATATTCAATTGAAGTTTGAAATCGAATTATCGAACTACCGCGCCATTTTCAATTCTATATATAATTATAATTAATTATATTGGTTTTCAAATGTCGATTTCAACTCAGTTTTCATCGCCATTATTTAAAATATTTATTTTAAATAATTAAAATCCATTATTTTAGCCAATTTAAAAATTTTAAATTGGTTCAGATTTTCTGGGTCGTTACACTCTAATATGATATCCTTAAAATTATGATATAAGCAAACCAGTTTAATCCAAATAATCAATCAATTCAAACATAAAACCAAACATTTCTTGTACTTATATTTATCCTAAAACTTATAAAGCTCCTATCAACCACTAATGAAATTTAACTATGTCAAGTAAGTTAATTAAGTTATTTAAGTCAAACAAATCAAACAAGTCAATCAATTCAATCAATTTAATCAAGCCAAATAACTCAATCAAATTAATCAAGACAAAGTAAATATGTTATGTAAACTTGTTGTGTGTTGAGTTAAAGTTAACGTGTAATGCAGTGTGTTGGTAATAATGTAGTATGACATATGCAAAACTATATGAAGTGACATATTGAATGAAATGCAGTTTTTGATGTAAATGATTTTAATTTGGGATGCACTGTAATGATGTGTGATATGAAATAAGATGTGTAATGATATAATATATAGAATGATTTCATGGTGATATGTATTCTTATAAAAGATACTTAAAGTAATATCTAACTATTATGCATATAATAAATTATTTGAATCAAACAAGGATAATGTTAATTTTTGGACTTAGGTTAATTATACTAATGAAAGTGATCAAAATAATAATAAAGACAAGAGTTTATTTAAAAAATATTAATGATAAAATATTCAAAATAATTATGGAGTTAAATAATATTAGCAGGTTAAATATGGTAAGAATTGATGATCTTTTTTTTGGAAAGCCAACTGGTTTTTTAGGTGGTTGTAAACACCTTTTATTATAACTAATAATAAAAAAAAGAACAGTATAGGTGATTGTTAGTTGAAAATCAGCTACATCGGTTTTTAAGGTGGACCGTCCACCACATACGGAGTTTATAGTGTTCCGTCCACTAGGTCTAAACAGGCTTACAACACCGGAGCTAGCAAAGGAAGTAAACTACAATAACAATGATAAAACAGGAACTTGACTCATATACCAAGACTATTATGTAACGAGGAATTACTCCCCATTAGCATCTCCTGGTGGATACCCCTTTACAACCTCAGCAAAATGCCAGGCTAATCCAACAACGAATTGTGGCGATTGCTCCGAGTAAAAGCAACTTCTGTCCCATGTTGTATCATTAAGCTGTTTCACATTATTAATACCGTCTTGGCCTTCCTTAGCCAGAATGAGACCAGCATCATCAACTTGATAGAATATCTTTCTTATTTCTCTTTTTCCATCGACATTTAAATAATACTTTTGCATTATATTTCATTTGGGTGTTGTTATGAATCATAACGCATTCCTCAGTATTCCATGTAAAGGATTCACCACCTACAAACTTATCTTCTTGAAGAGAGTCGAGGCTAGCTTCAACAAAAGACGCGGTATTACCATCTTGCTTATCACCATTTTGAATAGAGTTTTGATTAGCATCAACAGGTGGCACAGGAAATACAGGGATTAAGGGCGGGAGGGGGGGAGGGAGGAGTGGGAGGCTTAGGAACCCAATGAAGCAGAGGCTTACAAAGAGGAATCTTAGAAGAAGACACAGAAACAGTCAAAAAAGCGTCAGAAGTGTGACCAAACGAATGACATTTGATCCATATATCTGGGCTCCAACTATAACTAACATCTACATCAACATCAAAACCTTCCACAAGAGTCACATGCAATTTCCTGGGAAAATGCTGCAAAGGAGTAATTTCTATCAGCGCTCTAGCGTAGTTAAGACTCTTCCTAGCAACTGTATTCGAGTCAAAACATATGAGCTTGCCAATCAGACTAGCCAACCAATCCGGACCAATCAATGGCCGAAGAACCGAAGGCACGTTGGTGAACGTTGCCTAAAAAGGGATGGAAAGGACTTGTTCCTTGCTTTACCAATAGTGACACTCCAAGGAGTTATGATGAAAGCTTGTCCATCAATGATAAGGGGATATTTTTCAAGAATACTCAGTTTATCGCTGGGATTACTGAACTTAATGTAGAACACGGAATCAAAATATTGGACATTTAGCCTACCTCTGAGTCTCCAAAACTTATTGCATTGTTCTCGTACCGGGAGATATGAAGGTGCAGTACCAAGGAAGAAACCCAGGGGATGGTCTGACCAGTATTCTTTTCCCACACATTGAACTTCAATCAACAACAAAACTCAACCATTAGCAACTTTAGTATGAAAATTCATCTATGGAGTATAATCACCCATAACATTTGGGAGCTTCTCAAATAAGGATGTCTAATGCGGAGTACAGGTAGGTTCATAGAACCAACTGGGTTGTTGCAGGAAGGATTACTGTCCAATGAGTTATTTTCGCGAACAGTTGGAGAGCACTGCTCCTTACTAGCAAATTTGGCAATTTCACCAGCGTTTTCCTCTAAAACAGACTCGTTTCCATTCAAACCATCCATACCAGATATATCAGTATTCAAATTAACATCAAAATCGACCATTGATATAGTTTGGTCACCCCATAGGGAATCGCGGGCATCAGCTATTATGGGGGATAGTGGCGTTTGCAAGATGTTAGGTGTTACATGAGAGAGTGTATGAGCATCTCTAGAGTGTTGTGAAGTTACGCTGAAGACAACCTCAAGCCCTGCGTCGGAATTAGCTACCTTCGCACCAAACTCAGATCTGGAAAAGGCAGGAGCTGAACTGAAGATACGACCTGACCTGGTGCGAGAGGAGGGGCTCAGAGCCTCAAAATGAGGGGATGAGGAGCAGCGGCATGTCATGGAGGTGGGCAGCGTAGGAGAAGGAAGGATTTTACGCTAGATGGATACTTGAGGCGACAACCATTATGTAAAGGTTAAATTACTTTGATACTAACGGGAATATGTTACACTAACATACCGTTTGAAGATCTTTTTAGAGAGAATATAAAATTATATAAAGTAGACTATAAACTTATATTCATAATAGTATATAAAAACTGATTTTGAATTTAAACTTTAGGAATCTAAACATATTTATTTGCTAGAGAACCATTTATATGTAAATTTTTTAAAAGAAATCTATAGTTATAACAAAATTATTTTAATAAAAGCTGATAATATAAGTAGTATATAAAGCTATAATTTCTTATATTTAGACTATATTTTTAAGACATAAAAATCATATATATATATATATATATTATTTTTATACCAAAATATTAGGTTAAATATTCAAGCTTTTTAAAAATCTTGATAAAAAATCAAAATAAGTATTAAGTTACAAATAATATTTGTGAAATTATATGACAATGTATATGTTTAAACTATATATGAAAGATAAGTAAAATTATATTTTATAACAATAAAAAAATTATTTTAACTCTTATATCATATTAACATGTCTATATAATTTTATTAATTTATATACTTGTAATATATTTATATATTTTGAAATAAGATATAAGAAAATAAGTAGACGCATAAAGTTAATAACTAGAATTTAAACTAACATTTTCTAATTGTAAAGATGGAGATAAGTTTGAAAGTTTAAATTCTTGAAATTAAAATTTTAAATTTCATTATGTTGACATGACCATTTTGTATGTCGACATACATGTAGAAAATCAAAAGATATATAGTTTTTACTTCTTGGTTTTATATTATCGATTTGTATTTTAGGTTTAACTATTTCCTAAAATTATATTAATCCTAACAAACATCCAAAATTTATTTTATTATTTTATTGATATTTTGAATTTCAAAATTAAACTTTCAAATTTGATTTTTAAATTTTAAATTTCAAATTTGAGTTTTAAAGTTCTAAATTTCAAATTCAAAGCATTCATTCAACCAAAAAATTAATTAAAGCGTACCTATTTTTGCAATCCTTCTTTTTTTATTCTTCCATTGTCATCAATCACACATTCACAACTTCTAGAGTTTGATGATGAAATCTACTTTATTGCGACGGGCTCGTTTTTCTGGTCAGGATAGTATATTCGTTTGCTGAATTTGAACACCGTATGAGAAAGATATCGAAGATTTAGCGGTTCAACCAACTTGGTGCGAAAATTTGAATTTTGAATGAATGGACACTTCAACTACTATATAAAGGCCCAAAAGTCATGACTCCCCACAATCTCTTCTTCTTCTTCTCGTTTTTCACTTACAATCAAACTTTCATGAGGCATAACTTCTTTGTTTATTAATGGAATTGGACGAAATCAACAGCGAATTGAAGAGAAATTCAAGGATTACGATCTACTTTTGGTTTGGGGATGAATTTGGATGATATTGGGGTGCAGCAAGTCGAATCAGTAAGAGATATGCATGGAATCCCATAACAGTTTTACAGTTTTGCATAACCAACTTCAAATAGTCATATCTCACTCAATTTTGATCGGAATTTGATGATCTACCCATCAAATCGACCACAAGAAAGAAAACAACAATATGGAAAAGAATTTGAGATAAAATAGTCTAACCTGTGGATGCAATTTGAAGATAACCATCGACAATTTTGGTTTCCTTCTCTCTTTATTCACCAAAACTTCATTTGATCATTACTTGATCATTTTTTGACGGATTTACATGAAACTAGGGGAATTACGAAGAAAATGAAGAGAAGTACAATACTAAATCTACTTATAGATGAGAGTCAAAAGTTTCTACTTATCTGGTACCTATTTCTTTGTTAATTTACATTGCATATTTCTATTTCTTCCTCTTGATGTCTTTTCACCAACCTTCATTACTGTTCCTCAATTTTCCTTCAAAAATTGAATTCTCAACACCCATGTAGACCAATTCGGAATTTGAATTTCCAATAGCCACCTTTTCAAAATTTGAATTCTGAAATAAACCGTAACTTCCCCGGTAAGGAAAGAGTGGATACTTTGAGGACAAGACAAATCTGAACACAAACAGAAGAACATTTCATTGTTAATTACAACAATTCCATCAGAATACAAGAATATACAGAGTATGAATAAATATTGCACATCATAAATTATTAGAGATTTAAATACATTAATGCAGCGGAAAAACAATACAAAAACACAACAGAAAGGAATATGCGGATATAGAGCTTTCCGAGTATAATTCTAGCTGTAAATCAGGATCCTATGAATATAAATCCGCAAAACCAAAACAACTAGCTGCTCGTGTCAAAATAAGGGCACCCAGAGTTTAGGTTAAAACAAAAAACTCCAGGTCAGTCATGTGAATGGTGTGAGAACTAAAACAGTTATTAATCTTTATTTTAAAGTTAGGTAAATTAAGGGACCACGCCGTATAACACGGAACGGGTTTCCTTCCAAGAATACCAGTGCATAAAACAACATCGCAATGCTAAATAAAGAACAATGAAGCTATTATAAGACCCAGGTCCCATCACACAATGCAACGCAAGCCGGATGATAGGGTTTTTACCTTATAATAGCCAAGAATGCTTGGTACGTGAAATTTCATGTTTTATTTTTACTATAAGTGTATAGTGTCAAAACAATTTCAATCATAAGTATCAATCATAGACGGCATAAGTGCCCTATACCATTATGTCGCCATATATAGGTTTACAATCAAAACCGCAAAGTCACGTATCGGAAGTTGGATTTCCATCTGCGAACCGAGGCTAGGGATCATCCTCACCGAATTCAAGACTGTCTAGCCCAAGTCTCTGGCAAGCGCCCAGGCAAGCCTTGGATCATCAGGGTCGGTCTACCGATGTGGATTATTATGCCTGAACACTATGTTTCCCCGCTCTTTGGGGCGTAATTGATCTAAATGACTCCATCGGCTCCACATAGTCACCGATATATCTAAGGCGCCTCGCAACAACAACAACCACACAGGTGAAAATAATATAAATGTCAGGGCTGGTTGGGCACTGACACCACCTTACTAGAAAGAAACGCATGCCCTCCCTGATGTCCTCTACCGTTTCTAGTTCGCAACCGGTGTGTGAGGCTCGCGAATCAACGCTACACAAAACTATGCCACACAGGCGGTGCTTTGATCATCAACCACAAGACTTTGCTTTTCAACAGATGCCTTGATCAATTGCCACTTAGGCATGCCACACAGGCAATTCACACCATGCGACTGATGTCTATCGATATACAACCTCTGATCCCGTACGTCTCAGAGAAGGGTGAAGTAAGGGAATGAATTCCCCTTCACCAGGAAAATGTATATTTAATAGAGATCAATCAACACAGAGAAAAATCCAATGTCAGACACACAGTCCATACAAGTTCGTTCCGGGTTTGAACGAAACCAAAGGCACCTTGTACCTCGCATATCCATCGATCTCCAAGTACGTCTAGAATACCACCAACTGATTCCCTCCTCTTGGGTGTACAGCCCAATCAAGATCATCAGTAATCACCCAAACGATGTGAAGACCTCCAGTCTTCGACCACCGTCTTCATCCTCGACACATCGTCGAATCAGTTATTCAGAATGGGATAAACCCGGTCTTTCTGATTAACTCGCATATATAATAAATCAGTGTTACACAAATACAACATACGCCTCATTCCAATTCAGAATATTCTTTTATTCAAATATTCTTATACTTTGGGAAAGGTTCCCATTAATTTTATCAAAGATAAATTCTTTAAATTTGTTCTTTAATCTTCCTTTCAATATCAATTCAAACCAAATTATGGTTTATCCAAACTAGTCGGAATTAACGAACCTTACCGAAGTAATCATTTGTTTTATTTCCCAATCCCAACCTATTCATCCCATGAAGTAAAACTGGTAATACTTCGTATCTAACACCACGGTGTTATCGATAAATTCAATTACCATTTCACGTTCAAATCTAATTAAAAATTTAATGTAACAACCCGGAAAATCTGGGCCAGTTTAAAATTTTTATTTTGGCAATTTTAGCGAATTTAGATTATTTAAAATGAATTATTTTAAATAATATCGACGAGAAATTTATTTTGAATATAATTCGAACGTATATATTTATACGCGTCGTCGTTAGAATATAAATATTTATATATAATTATAAATAGAATTGAAAATGGCGCGGTAGTTCGATAATTCGATTTCAAACTTCAATTGAATGTACCGGGTGCAAAACAATCCGGATTTTAGTGAAACCAAAAACATTAGGATCTAATTGTGAATATCTTTCCAACGAATCCGAAAGATCAAAATTTCGTAGCGTGAATCAAAAGATATGTCCAGTTGAAAATTCTGAATAGTCGCTATGGAATTCAAGCCCTTAAAAATGGACATTTTGCAAATGACCTCGGATTTCGACGAAACCAGTTTTGTTGGGTCCGTGATGTCAAATTATTGCTAGGTTTCAAATTTCATAATTTTTCGAATCAATATGTGAGCGTGGCAAAGGAAAACGCGTTCGACCAGTTTCAGTTGATTTTAATCGACTGGAAATTGGCCATTTTTCAAACGGTCTCAGAATTCGACGAAACTAGTTTTGTTAGGACCGTATCGTCAATACGAAGCTAGAAAATATTTTTCTGGAATTTTTCTAGTTAGTATGTGACCCCGGTAATTTGAAATGTACGTTTAAAATTCAATATATTGATTTAAATGTAAATTCAAAAAGGAAACTGATTGTAACGATCAAATCAGCGTGCGATACATATCCCATTGTGTTCGGAATGGGGGTAAAACGCTATGGGCGGCAGGCGGTGGGCCTCGTTTCGAGGTCGTATGTGAAAGTCAACCTTTTGCCAATAAAATAATTAAATAATTAAAATAAATAAAAAAAAAATTCCTTCCCTTTATCTTCTGGACCCCCCCTATTTTTCATTTTACGTTCAGATTCAAAAAAAAAAAAAAAAAGAAATCGAAAAGGGGAAACCGCCGACGCCCTACGCCTGCATCCACCGCCGACGCCTCACGCCGCCCTCCTCCGACGAGAAGCTCCGACCCCCTCAGCCCCTCCTCCTCTTCGCTCGCCTCCATTCTCTCCCCCTTCTGAAACTCGAGCCCAAACCCACCGAGATCGCCGCTGGCACCCCCAGGCCCCCTTCCGCGACACTGGACCACCCTCCAGCACCTCCTGCCGCCGGTGCAGGCCCCACCACAGCCATCTCCACCTCCCAAAACTCAGTAAGCTTCTTTTTATATATTTTATTTATTAGGAAGAATACTTTTTTTTTTAGGGTTTAAATATTGATTTTAAAAGGGGTTTAAAACTGATTTTAGAAATGACTTAAAAACTGATTTTTATGTATTTAAATTCTGTTTTTAAAAGATTATAAAACTGATTATCGTGAAAAGGAAAACTGATTTTTCTTGAAAAGGAAAAAAAAAACTGATTTTGGTTTAAATAGAAAAAAAACTGATTTATGTTTAAAAAGAATTCAAAACTGATTTTTTTGTTTAAATAGAAAAAAAACTGATTTTAAGAAAAGTAAAAAATTTGAATTTTGAAAAGTAAAAAAAAAAAGTATTGAACTTTGAAATAAAAATTCGATTTTTAAGTATTGAACTTTGAAATAAAAATTCGATTTTTAAGTATTGAACTTTGAAATAAAAATTCGATTTTTATATATTGAACTTTGAAATAAAAATTCGATTTTTATATATTGAACTTCGAAAGAAAAATTCGATTTTTATATATTGAACTTCGAAATAAAATGTGATTTTTATATATTGAATAACATAGTAAAAATTCGATTTTTATGAATATTGAATAGCGAAGTAAAAATGTGATTTTTACGTATGTAGTGAAAGCAGCAACGAAGGTGACAAAAAGGCGAAACGACGAAGACTTCTGCAAAAGAAGAGCCGTGGAGCTAGGATAGCTATATGTGAGAATTTCTCACCTTTCAATTTTATTTTCTAGTTATATATATATATACTAGGATGCAGACGGTGCTTAGTAGCACCCGACACAATCGTCCACAGACCATGGACTTGTTTGTTTGGTTGCATAGATTAGTTGGATTATTTGTTTGAATTGTTTGGTGAGATGAAATTGATATGATTGATGTGTGAATGGCGTGGGCCTTCACTAGACCGGGGATAAGGCTAGGCCTTGTCCCGTTTCTAGTATCGTGCCGTTATGCCGCCGAAATTTTCTAAAATATGTTAGAAAAATAAAAGTATCATTTTATTTAATAAATGAATTGAATAGAAATTCATAGGTTGAAATAAAATGTTTTATCGTTAAAAATATAATTTTTAACGTGAATGTGAATAAATAAATATTCATTTACAAACCGGACGGTTTGTTTATGTACACCTATTTGAATGACATGGATTGGGACGATAAATTTTACACATCGCCCGACTGCACAAATAAATATGTGTTTGATTGTTTGAAACCCCACACGGGTGTTAGGATGAAATTTGAAGTTCACTCATCCTGATTGATTAAATATGTCGATCGATCGATTGACAGGCTGTTATAAGCGTTAGATATTTATATTTGATGCTTATACAGTGTAGTGCACTTTGGTTGATGGTTGATTATTTTTCAATGCTATGATATACATGTGTTGTATGAAAATCCATATAATTAACTTTATATGGTAATTGATTGGGCCTCATTCCAGTTTTAAAATAGAAATATTTGAAATAGAATATTTGAAAATAGAACTTTATGAAGCCGTGTTGATTAGATTGACGCCATTTTGACGTGAACGATATTTATATCGATTTTAAACGATTTCGAAATGAATTGAATTGAAAACGATTTCGAAAGGAATTGAATTGAAACGATTTCGAAATGAATTGAATTGAAAACGATTTCGAAATGAATTGAATTGAAAACGATTTCGAAATGAATTGAATTGAAAACGATTTCGAAATGAATTGAATTGAAAACGATTTCGAAATGAATTGAATTGAAAACGATTTCGAAATGAATTGAATTGAAAACGATTTCGAAATGAATTGAATTGAAAACGATTTCGAAATGAATTGAATTGAAAACGATTTCGAAAGGAATTGAAAACGAATTCAAATTGAATTGAAAAGAAAGTTGAAATAGCTTTTGAAACGATTTTAAAACTATTTATATAATTCGTTTTAAATAGAAATCGACGATATATATATTATATATATTATATATATAATATAATGGCCTGAATAGAACGCGCCGCGCCGCGGCAGTTCGTGAATTTCGACCATTTATTTCAAACGGACATTACGGGAGATCCGACCGTCGGATTCTCCTAAAACCGGAACCGTTGGGTTCGTATCGAAAAGAGCTTTCTAACGAATATTAGAAATTCAAAATCTAACGGTTGGATTTGGAGGTACGTCCAAATCAAATTCGAAAAAGGTCGCTGTAAGTGCAGTTCGATGGCCATTGATGGAAATCGACTGTACGGGCCTTGATAAAATTATTAAAAATAGTAATAATTTGTGTAAAATCATAAGAAATGATTTAGAAAGAATTGTGATGAAAAACTCCATGTTTGAAAAGATAAAAATAGATTTTTTTCGAAATGAACTAGTTTTGAACTAGAATTAAAATTCTATTTAGTTTTAAATAAATAAATTGAATTAGAAAAGGGTTTTGAAAATAACCAAAATTTCCAATGATTGCATTGGAGTGGATTTGAATCGAAATTGTCTTCGGAATATTTCGATGTTGGAATTCGCGATTATACAGGTGTTGTTATGGAGATTTGAAAGATATATATTTATATCGTTATTTCCAATACGACATTTGTAAATCATAGAATTTGATATTGAATATAGGCCGATATATTTTCTATTCAGAGCCTGGTATTGAATATCGAATGTGATTTGGGTTTGTCGTGAATGGTGTCTTCACTAACACTGTTCTTGAACCCAGTTGAGAAAAGATTAAATCTTTTTATTTAGATTTAATGAAGTGTACCAATTAAATAATATTTAATTGGAATTGAATTGATATTGATTTTTGGGTTTATCGTGAACAGTGTTTTAAATAACACTTGTTCTTTAACCCGATAATTAATGAATGTGATTTTGGGTTTATCGTGAACCGTGTTTTAAATGACACTGATTCTTTAACCCAGTTAACGATTAAAACTGAGTGGAGTTTTAATGAATCTTTAATTAGATTGAAAAGATCGAAAATGGAGTATCACCAGTTTTGCTCCAGGCGATAGTTAAATCTTTAATTAGATTTGAACGTGAAATGGTAATTGAATTTACCGATAACACTGTGGTGTTAGATATGAAGTATTACCAGTTTTACTTCATGGGATGAATAGGTTGGGATTGGGAAATTAAAACAAATGATTACTTCGGTAAGGTTCGCTAATCCCGACTAGTTTGAATTGATATTCAAAAATGGATTAAAGAATAAATTCAAGGAATTTATCTTTGATAAAATTAATGGGAATCTTTCCCTATGAATGTGAAATTTAGAAACTAACTGTCGGTTAGCCAAGCAGAATGGTTTTCTGGATATTGATCTGATGTTGGTTTCGGCCTTCGGGGTTAATATTTGGGGAATTATTCTCTTGATTAATTTACGGTTAGTGACTAATGAATTGGAATGAGGCGTATGTTGTGTTTGTGTAACACTTTTATAATATATACGCGAGTTATTCGGAAAGACCGGGTTTATCCCATTCTGAATAACTGATACGACGATAAGTCGAAGATGAAGACGATGGTCGAAGACCGGAGGTCTTCACGTCGTTTGGGTAATTACTGATGATCTTGATTGGGCTTTACACCCAAGAAGATGGAAACAGTTAGTGATCGTCCAGACGTACTTGGAGATCGATGGATATGCGGGGTACTAGGTGCCTCCGGTTTCGTTCAGACCAAGAACGGACTTGTAAATGGACTGTGTGTCTGACATCGGATTTCATTCTGTGTGACTGATATTGGTTGCATAGGATGGCTTGCCTGTGTGGCATGCTAAGATGCAAATGATCAAGGCTTCTGTTGAAAAGCAAAGTCTTGTGGTTGATGATCAAAGCACGGCCTTTGTGGCGTAGCTTTGTGTAACGTTTACCTCGCGTGTTTCACACCAGGTATGAACCAAAAACGGGAGAAAGGACCTCAGGGAGGGCCTGCGTTTCCTCCTAGCTAGAAGTGGCGTCAGTGGTTTTACACGCCCTGACGAGTTTGACTTATGTGGTTGTTGCTGTTGCGAGGCGCCTCGGTTAGATCGGACAATCCGGGTCCGATGGAGTCATTCGTTGGCTCGCTTACGCCCCAAAGGGCGGCGAAACGCAGTGCTCAGGCATTTTAATCCACATCGGTGGACCGGCCCTGTCGCTCCTAGGGTCACTCGAGCTCTGATCCTGAGACTCGGGCTAGGCAGTCTCGAATCGGTTGAGGACTATCTTTTGCCTCGGTTCATAGACGGAAATCCAATTTCCAAATACGTGACTTTGCAGTTTTATTTGTAAACCTATATATGGCGACATGATATATGGTACCCATGCCGCCTATGATTGATACTTATGATTTGAAGTTGTTTTATACACTTATAATAGTATCAAATGATTTGTTTTAAAACGTATCAAGCATTCTTTGGCTGTTATAAGGGAAAACCCTATCCCCCGGCTTGCGTTGCATTGTGTGATAGGACCTGGGTCTTATAACAGCTTCATTTTTCTTTATTTAGCATTGCGCTGTTTGTTTTATGCACTGGTATTCTTGGGAGGAAACCCGTTCCGTGTTATACGGCGTGGTCCCTTGATTTACCTAACTTTCAAATAAAGATTAATAACTGCTTTAGTTCTCACACCAGTCCCATGACTGACCTGAAGTTTATTGTTTTAACCTAAACTCTGGGTGCCCTTATTTTCGACACGGGCAGCTAGTAGTTTTGGTTTTGCAGATTTATATTCACAGGATCCTGGTTTACAGCTGGAACGATATCCGGAAAGCTTTGTATCCGTATATCTCCTTCTAGTTGTGTATTGTATTATTTTCCGCTGCGATGTATTTAAATGTAATTTAAATCTCTGATAATTTTGTGTATTATCATTTATACACTGTATATTCTTGTAATCTGATGCACTGTTGTAATATACAATGAAATGTTCTTCTGAATGCGTTCTGTTGTGGCGTGTTCTCGAACTATCCGACGCTTTCCTTTACGGGGAAGTTGCGGGTCTTCACAGTTGGTATCAGAGCTTTGGTTTACAAAGCAGAGAACAAGGCACATTAGAAACATACGAAAGAATTCATCAGATATTGGGTTAGTAATATCCAATTAGAATGACTCGTTAGAGATAGGATCAGTAGTATCCTAGAACGAGTGTGAAGAGTATATTTTTAAAGTGAAAACAAATTTTGTTTTGAGAATCTAAATCAATCATTCGTATTTGATTATTTATTTGTATTGATTTGGACAGTTCAGTATATAAAGAATTTGCATATACGCCTTGCAAACGTATATTCAAAGTTTTAATATACTGGATAGATATAGAGTCACACTCTAGTCGCCCGGAGACGATTCTGATGATAGTCTAGACATCATCAGAATTGGTATTCGAGTTTCGAAGGTGTGATTTTCTATATATTTCCATTAGACTGGTGTGAGAACCAAAACTAATATAGCTAGAATACATTGTTGTGATTTGGCATCAAAAATCTGATTTTTGACTATGTATCAAAGTTATGAATTTGAAAAGATAATCCACTAATTGATTGATGTTTGCATTGTTTGCCTATTTGTTTGCTAATTTTGAACCATTTTGCCTAATAGCATCAAATATTGGATTATATTGAAAATTGGTCGCATTTGCTTGCATATACATATATATCATTGAACAGGTCATAGCAAGGAGGCTAGAGCCAGAGAATAAAATTTGTTTGCCCGACAAATAGGTACATGTTTACTACATAATTTCCAGTTTTGTTTGGGTGATGATGATTTTGTGAGCCTATTGGCTAGCCGCTTGGCTTTTTCTTTTTCTTTTTGAGATCTGAAGGACCGGGGAAGCTATTTGAAATTCCCCGATGCTCCCGGTGCAGGGGAGGTTATGGCGAAATTTTTCGAAAATTTAGGGTGTTAGCCAAATTTTTGAAATTTTGAAAATTCTCAGAAACTGAAAAGTTGGAGAATGGAAGCCGGATCGAACGTAGAGTTGAATTATCAAACCACTTTCGATTTTGTTCCTTTTCGGGGACGAAAAGTTTTAAGTGGGGGAGATTGTAACAACCCGGAAAATCTGGGCCAGTTTAAAATTTTTATTTTGGCAATTTTAGCGAATTTAGATTATTTAAAATGAATTATTTTAAATAATATCGATGAGAAATTTATTTTGAATATAATTCGAACGTATATATTTATACGCGTCGTCGTTAGAATATAAATATTTATATATAATTATAAATAGAATTGAAAATGGCGCGGTAGTTCGATAATTCGATTTCAAACTTCAATTGAATGTACCGGGTGCAAAACAATCCGGATTTTAGTGAAACCAAAAACATTAGGATCTAATTGTGAATATCTTTCCAACGAATCCGAAAGATCAAAATTTCGTAGCGTGAATCAAAAGATATGTCCAGTTGAAAATTCTGAATAGTCGCTATGGAATTCAAGCCCTTAAAAATGGACATTTTGCAAATGACCTCGGATTTCGACGAAACCAGTTTTGTTGGGTCCGTGATGTCAAATTATTGCTAGGTTTCAAATTTCATAATTTTTCGAATCAATATGTGAGCGTGGCAAAGGAAAACGCGTTCGACCAGTTTCAATTGATTTTAATCGACTGGAAATTGGCCATTTTTCAAACGGTCTCAGAATTCGACGAAACTAGTTTTGTTAGGACCGTATCGTCAATACGAAGCTAGAAAATATTTTTCTGGAATTTTTCTAGTTAGTATGTGACCCCGGTAATTTGAAATGTACGTTTAAAATTCAATATATTGATTTAAATGTAAATTCAAAAAGGAAACTGATTGTAACGATCAAATCAGCGTGCGATACATATCCCATTGTGTTCGGAATGGGGGTAAAACGCTATGGGCGGCAGGCGGTGGGCCTCGTTTCGAGGTCGTATGTGAAAGTCAACCTTTTGCCAATAAAATAATTAAATAATTAAAAAAAATTCCTTCCCTTTATCTTCTGGACCCCCCCCCCCCCATTTTTCATTTTACGTTCAGATTCAAAAAAAAAAAAAAAAAAAGAAATCGAAAAGGGGAAACCGCCGACGCCCTACGCCTGCATCCACCGCCGACGCCTCACGCCGCCCTCCTCCGACGAGAAGCTCCGACCCCCTCAGCCCCTCCTCCTCTTCGCTCGCCTCCATTCTCTCCCCCTTCTGAAACTCGAGCCCAAACCCACCGAGACCGCCGCTGGCACCACCAGGCCCCCTTCCGCGACACTGGACCACCCTCCAGCACCTCCTGCCGCCGGTGCAGGCCCCACCACAGCCATCTCCACCTCCCAAAACTCAGTAAGCTTCTTTTTATATATTTTATTTATTAGGAAGAATACTTTTTTTTTTTTTAGGGTTTAAATATTGATTTTAAAAGGGGTTTAAAACTGATTTTAGAAATGACTTAAAAACTGATTTTTATGTATTTAAATTCTGTTTTTAAAAGATTATAAAACTGATTATCGTGAAAAGGAAAACTGATTTTTCTTGAAAAGGAAAAAAAAACTGATTTTGGTTTAAATAGAAAAAAAACTGATTTATGTTTAAAAAGAATTCAAAACTGATTTTTTTGTTTAAATAGAAAAAAAATTGATTTTAAGAAAAGTAAAAGATTTGAATTTTGAAAAGTAAAAAAAAAAAAGTATTGAACTTTGAAATAAAAATTCGATTTTTAAGTATTGAACTTTGAAATAAAAATTCGATTTTTAAGTATTGAACTTTGAAATAAAAATTCGATTTTTATATATTGAACTTTGAAATAAAAATTCGATTTTTATATATTGAACTTCGAAAGAAAAATTCGATTTTTATATATTGAACTTCGAAATAAAATGTGATTTTTATATATTGAATAACATAGTAAAAATTCGATTTTTATGAATATTGAATAGCGAAGTAAAAATGTGATTTTTACGTATGTAGTGAAAGCAGCAACGAAGGTGACAAAAAGGCGAAACGACGAAGACTTCTGCAAAAGAAGAGCCGTGGAGCTAGGATAGCTATATGTGAGAATTTCTCACCTTTCAATTTTATTTTCTAGTTATATATATATATACTAGGATGCAGACGGTGCTTAGTAGCACCCGACACAATCGTCCACAGACCATGGACTTGTTTGTTTGGTTGCATAGATTAGTTGGATTATTTGTTTGAATTGTTTGGTGAGATGAAATTGATATGATTGATGTGTGAATGGCGTGGGCCTTCACTAGACCGGGGATAAGGCTAGGCCTTGTCCCGTTTCTAGTATCGTGCCGTTATGCGGCCGAAATTTTCTAAAATATGTTAGAAAAATAAAAATATCATTTTATTTAATAAATGAATTGAATAGAAATTCATAGGTTGAAATAAAATGTTTTATCGTTAAAAATATAATTTTTAACGTGAATGTGAATAAATAAATATTCATTTACAAACCGGACGGTTTGTTTATGTACACCTATTTGAATGACATGGATTGGGACGATAAATTTTACACATCGCCCGACTGCACAAATAAATATGTGTTTGATTGTTTGAAACCCCACACGGGTGTTAGGATGAAATTTGAAGTTCACTCATCCTGATTGATTAAATATGTCGATCGATCGATTGACAGGCTGTTATAAGCGTTAGATATTTATATTTGATGCTTATACAGTGTAGTGCACTTTGGTTGATGGTTGATTATTTTTCAATGCTATGATATACATGTGTTGTATGAAAATCCATATAATTAACTTTATATGGTAATTGATTGGGCCTCATTCCAGTTTTAAAATAGAAATATTTGAAATAGAATATTTGAAAATAGAACTTTATGAAGCCGTGTTGATTAGATTGACGCCATTTTGACGTGAACGATATTTATATCGATTTTAAACGATTTCGAAATGAATTGAATTGAAAACGATTTCGAAAGGAATTGAATTGAAACGATTTCGAAATGAATTGAATTGAAAACGATTTCGAAATGAATTGAATTGAAAACGATTTCGAAATGAATTGAATTGAAAACGATTTCGAAATGAATTGAATTGAAAACGATTTCGAAATGAATTGAATTGAAAACGATTTCGAAATGAATTGAATTGAAAACGATTTCGAAATGAATTGAATTGAAAACGATTTCGAAAGGAATTGAAAACGAATTCAAATTGAATTGAAAAGAAAGTTGAAATAGCTTTTGAAACGATTTTAAAACTATTTATATAATTCGTTTTAAATAGAAATCGACGATATATATATATTATATATATTATATATATAATATAATGGCCTGAATAGAACGCGCCGCGCCGCGGCAGTTCGTGAATTTCGACCATTTATTTCAAACGGACATTACGGGAGATCCGACCGTCGGATTCTCCTAAAACCGGAACCGTTGGGTTCGTATCGAAAAGAGCTTTCTAACGAATATTAGAAATTCAAAATCTAACGGTTGGATTTGGAGGTACGTCCAAATCAAATTCGAAAAAGGTCGCTGTAAGTGCAGTTCGATGGCCATTGATGGAAATCGACTGTACGAGCCTTGATAAAATTATTAAAAATAGTAATAATTTGTGTAAAATCATAAGAAATGATTTAGAAAGAATTGAGATGAAAAACTCCATGTTTGAAAAGATAAAAATAGATTTTTTTCGAAATGAACTAGTTTTGAACTAGAATTAAAATTCTATTTATTTTTAAATAAATAAATTGAATTAGAAAAGGGTTTTGAAAATAACCAAAATTTCCAATGATTGCATTGGAGTGGATTTGAATCGAAATTGTCTTCGGAATATTTCGATGTTGGAATTCGCGATTATACAGGTGTTGTTATGGAGATTTGAAAGATATATATTTATATCGTTATTTCCAATACGACATTTGTAAATCATAGAATTTGATATTGAATATAGGCCGATATATTTTCTATTCAGAGCCTGGTATTGAATATCGAATGTGATTTGGGTTTGTCGTGAATGGTGTCTTCACTAACACTGTTCTTGAACCCAGTTGAGAAAAGATTAAATCTTTTTATTTAGATTTAATGAAGTGTACCAATTAAATAATATTTAATTGGAATTGAATTGATATTGATTTTTGGGTTTATCGTGAACAGTGTTTTAAATAACACTTGTTCTTTAACCCGATAATTAATGAATGTGATTTTGGGTTTATCGTGAACCGTGTTTTAAGTGACACTGATTCTTTAACCCAGTTAACGATTAAAACTGAGTGGAGTTTTAATGAATCTTTAATTAGATTGAAAAGATCGAAAATGGAGTATCACCAGTTTTGCTCCAGGCGATAGTTAAATCTTTAATTAGATTTGAACGTGAAATGGTAATTGAATTTACCGATAACACTGTGGTGTTAGATATGAAGTATTACCAGTTTTACTTCATGGGATGAATAGGTTGGGGTTGGGAAATTAAAACAAATGATTACTTCGGTAAGGTTCGCTAATCCCGACTAGTTTGAATTGATATTCAAAAATGGATTAAAGAATAAATTCAAGGAATTTATCTTTGATAAAATTAATGGGAATCTTTCCCTATGAATGTGAAATTTAGAAACTAACTGTCGGTTAGCCAAGCAGAATGGTTTTCTGGATATTGATCTGATGTTGGTTTCGGCCTTCGGGGTTAATATTTGGGGAATTATTCTCTTGATTAATTTACGGTTAGTGACTAATGAATTGGAATGAGGCGTATGTTGTGTTTGTGTAACACTTTTATAATATATACGCGAGTTATTCGGAAAGACCGGGTTTATCCCATTCTGAATAACTGATACGACGATAAGTCGAAGATGAAGACGATGGTCGAAGACCGGAGGTCTTCACGTCGTTTGGGTAATTACTGATGATCTTGATTGGGCTGTACACCCAAGAAGATGGAAACAGTTAGTGATCGTCCAGACGTACTTGGAGATCGATGGATATGCGGGGTACTAGGTGCCTCCGGTTTCGTTCAGACCCAGATGGACTTGTAAATGGACTGTGTGTCTGACATCGGATTTCATTCTGTGTGACTGATATCGGTTGCATAGGATGGCTTGCCTGTGTGGCATGCTAAGATGCAAATGATCAAGGCTTCTGTTGAAAAGCAAAGTCTTGTGGTTGATGATCAAAGCACGGCCTTTGTGGCGTAGCTTTGTGTAACGTTTACCTCGCGTGTTTCACACCAGGTATGAACCAAAAACGGGAGAAAGGACCTCAGGGAGGGCCTGCGTTTCCTCCTAGCTAGAAGTGGCGTCAGTGGTTTTACACGCCCTGACGAGTTTGACTTATGTGGTTGTTGCTGTTGCGAGGCGCCTCGGTTAGATCGGACGATCCGGGTCCGATGGAGTCATTCGTTGGCTCGCTTACGCCCCAAAGGGCGGCGAAACGCAGTGCTCAGGCATTTTAATCCACATCGGTGGACCGGCCCTGTCGCTCCTAGGGTCACTCGAGCTCTGATCCTGAGACTCGGGCTAGGCAGTCTCGAATCGGTTGAGGACTATCTTTTGCCTCGGTTCATAGACGGAAATCCAATTTCCAAATACGTGACTTTGCGGTTTTATTTGTAAACCTATATATGGCGACATGATATATGGTACCCATGCCGCCTATGATTGATACTTATGATTTGAAGTTGTTTTATACACTTATAATTGTATCAAATGATTTGTTTTAAAACGTATCAAGCATTCTTTGGCTGTTATAAGGGAAAACCCTATCCCCCGGCTTGCGTTGCATTGTGTGATAGGACCTGGGTCTTATAACAGCTTCATTTTTCTTTATTTAGCATTGCGCTGTTTGTTTTATGCACTGGTATTCTTGGGAGGAAACCCGTTCCGTGTTATACGGCGTGGTCCCTTGATTTACCTAACTTTCAAATAAAGATTAATAACTGCTTTAGTTCTCACACCAGTCCCATGACTGACCTGAAGTTTATTGTTTTAACCTAAACTCTGGGTGCCCTTATTTTCGACACGGGCAGCTAGTAGTTTTGGTTTTGCAGATTTATATTCACAGGATCCTGGTTTACAGCTGGAACGATATCCGGAAAGCTTTGTATCCGTATATCTCCTTCTAGTTGTGTATTGTATTATTTTCCGCTGCGATGTATTTAAATGTAATTTAAATCTCTGATAATTTTGTGTATTATCATTTATACACTGTATATTCTTGTAATCTGATGCACTGTTGTAATATACAATGAAATGTTCTTCTGAATGCGTTCTGTTGTGGCGTGTTCTCGAACTATCCGACGCTTTCCTTTACGGGGAAGTTGCGGGTCTTCACATTTAACTATCGCCTGGAGCAAAACTGGTGATACTCCATTCTCGATTATTTCCATCTAATTAAAGATTCATTAAAACTCCACTTTGTTTTAATCTTCCCAATAATCACTATCAATGATTATTTAACTTGGGAAATCATATCCTGTCATTAACTAGGTTAAAGAACCAATGTCATTTAAAACACGGCTCACTATAAACCCAAAATCACATTCATTAATTATCGGGTTAAAGAACAAATGTTATTTAAAACACCGTTCACGATAAACCCAAAAATAATTTCAATTCAATTCCAATTAAATACCATTTGATTTGTATACTTCATTAAATCTAAATAAAAAGATTTAATCTTTTTCTCAACTGGGTTTAAGAACAGTGTTAATGAAGACACTATTCATGACAAACCCAAATCCCATTTGATATTAAATACATGGCTCCTAATAGAAAATATATCGGTTTATATTCATTATCAAATTATACGACCAACAAATATCGTATTGGAAATAACGATATAAATATATCTTTCAAATTTCCATAACAACATCTGTATAATCACGAAATCCAATATCGAAATATTCCAAAGACAATTTCGATTCAAATCCATTGCAATTAAATTATTGGAAATTCTGGTTACTTTTAAAACCCTTCCAAATCCACTTTATTTATTTTAAAAATCAATGGATTCTGATTCAAAACTAGTTCCTTTCAATAAAAAACAATTTTTATCTTTTCAAGTATGGAGTTTTTCATCCCAATTCCTTCCAAATCATTTCTTACAATTTTACACTAATTCTTGATATTATTAATAATTTTATCAAGGCCAGTACGGTCGATTTCAATCCATGACCATCGAACTGCACTTACAACGACCTTTTCCAAATTTGATTTGGACATAATTCCAAATCCCACCTTTAGATTTCAAATCTCTAATATTCGTTAGAAAGCTCTTTTCGATAAGAACCTAAGGGTTCCGATTTTAGGAGAATCCGACGGTCGGATCTCCCGTAATATCCATTCGAAGTCAATGGTCGAAATTCGCGAACTGCCGCGGCGCGGCGCGTTCTATTCAGGCCATTATATATATATATATATATATATATATCTTCGATTTCCTTTTAAAACGTATTTTATAAATCATTTTAAATTCGTTTCAAAACGATTTCAACTTCGTATTCAATTTCTAATCGAAATTGAATATTCCATATCATCAATATACAAATGATAATATTTTCAAAACGTTATATTTTGAAATCACTTCCTTTTCTATAATCATTATAAAATCGAATATAATCGATACAAATATCGTTCGCGTCAAAATGGCGCATATCTAACCAACACGGCTTTATATATTTCAATATCTTTGTTATTCTATTCAACACATGAATATTTTCTTCAACACATGAATATATATTTTATTCAACACATGAATATTTATTAATTCTTACTTACAATAAAAATGTGAATTTTATTGTATAAATATTTCGTTCAACACATGAATCGTTTCAACACATGAATATTCTCAACACATGAGTTTTCTTTAATTCGACACATGAATATATATTTTTATTCAACACATGAATATTTATTTTATTCAACACATGAATTTTCTTTTATAATATTCCTTATTTTCCAAATTGGAATGAGACCCAATCAACTACCATATAATGTTAATTATATGGATTCCCTACAACACATGTATATAATAGCAACGACAAATCATCAACCATCATCCAGAGTGCACCACACAACTGCATAAGCATTAAATATAAATAATTAATGCTTACACGGTCTGTCAATCCATCGATTGACAAACAACTAAACAATCGGGATTAGTGTAAATATCATCCCAATACCCGTGTGGGGTTTCAAATCAACAAACATAGATTTTTATTTGTGCATTTGGGCGATGTGTAAAATTTATCGTCCCAATCAAAATCAGTCAAAAGGGTGTATATAAACAAATCGTCTGATTCGTTTATAAATATTTATTTTATATACACGTTAAAAATTATATTTTTAACTATAAAATATTTTCCACTATAAAATATTTTATTACATTCCACATCACACAATCAACTTTCACAACACATCAATCAAACAAACAAGCCATCCATGGTCTGTGGATGACGGGTGTCGGGTGCTGCAAAGCACCATCTACGTCCTAGCATATATTTCAAACTAGAAATAAAATAAAATAAAAATGAGGAGTTCTCACCTTGAAGCTAAACCAAACGCCGCGATTCTTCTTATGTAGAAATTCTTTGTCGTGTTTTATCCATCGCATATATTATCTGAAAATCATATTTTTATCAAATTAAAAGTTATTTCCTAACATGACTATTTTTAAAATAGCTTAGGTAAGATAAGAATTATATTTTTAACTTTCTAAAAATATTTACATAGCTTATACTAGTTAAAAATCATAATTTTAACCTATAAAAATATTTTCTTTAATATAATAAAAATAAAGAAAACATATTTTTCAAATCAAAGAAATCCTAATTTTGTTTCAAATAAAATCATATTTCTATATCACTAAAAATTATATATTCATACAATGAAAAATCATATTTTTAATCAAGGAAAATCTTATTTTAATCAAGGAAATATCATATTTTAATATTTATACCTTTTATATAAAAATCACATTTTTAATTAAAAATCATACGTGAAAAGATCAAATTTTTATTAATTCACTTTCATGTTAAAAATCAAATCTTATGTAAATAAAAAAAACTCCTTTTTATATACAAAAAAAAATCACATTGGTATAAACGTCACATACGATTAAAAATCACCTTTTCCTAATCAAAACATATGTATAAATTTCAAATCTAAAAGGAATGTAAATAAATTAGTAAGAACTCACTGTTTTTCGTTTCTTGGGGGGGGGGAGTGTGAGGTTCGCGGCGACGCCAGGAGGAGGTGGGCCTGTGGTGGTGCAGCGGTCGGATCTCGTATGAAATTGGGGGCTCCGCGACGGTTTTTGAGGAGGGTTCGGGTTAGGGTTTCATAGAAGGAGGAAGGAGAGGAGTAGAGGCGGTGGAGGGAGGAGCAGATGGACGTGGTGGCGCGCTCGCCTGAACGGTGGTGGAGGAGGAATCGCGACGAGTGATTTTGATTTTGGGAGGGGCGTGGTTTCTTTGTCTGAATTGGGGGGGGGGTTGACTTTGTGAGTGAGGGAGTTAGGTTTTAAAATATATATTTATTTTATTAATTTTATAATCCATAAAGTTACTTTTTTATTTCGACCTCGAAATCAAGCCCACCAACTGTCGGCCATAGCTAATTACCACCATTCCGAACATAATGGGATATGTATCGTAAGCCAATTCGGCTGTTTTGAGCAGTTTTCGATAAAACCAAAATATAAATCTATATATTGATTTTGAACACACATTTCAATTTACCGGGGCCACAAACGGATTCTAAAAATTCCAGAAAAATTATTTCTAGCTTCATATTGACGATACGGTCCTAACAAAACTAATTTCATCAAATTCTGAGACCGTTAGAAAAATGGCCATTTTCCAGTCGATTAAGATCAACTAAAACTGGTCAAACGCGTTTTCCTTTGCCATGCTCACATATTAATTCACAAACTTAAGAATTTTGAAACCTAGCAATAACTTGACAACACGGATTCAACAAAATTGGTTTCGTTGAAAAATGAGGTCATTTGCAAAATTTCCATTTTTAAGGGCCCGAATTCCATAGCGACTATTCTAAATTTTCAACTAGACGTAACTTTTGATTCCCGATATGAAATTTTGATTTTTCGGATTCGTTGGAAAGATATTCTCAATTAGATTCAAATATTTTTGGTTTCACTAAAATCCGGTTTATTTTGAATCATGTACATTCATTTGAAATTTGAAATCGAATTTTCGAACTACCACGCCATTTTAGGCTCGTTATATAATTAAAATAAATTTATTCGTTTTAACTTCATCGAAAATATATTTTCCTTCGTTATTATTTAAAATAATTCATTTTAAATATTCAAAACTCACCAAAATTGCCAAAATTAAAATTTTAAATTGGCTCAGATTTCCGGGTTATTACAATCTCCCCCACTTAAATTTTTTCGTCCCCGAAAAGGAACGAAGCCGAAAGTTGTTTTACTAAACAACTCAACTTTCATTATTTTCTTTACGGCTTAAGTTCTTCAACTTTTAAGTTCCTAAGAACTTTTCAAATTTTCAAAAATTTGGCTAACACCCTAAATTTTCAAAAAAAATCGCCATAACCTCCCCTGCACCGGGAGCTTTGGGATATTTCAAATAGCCACCCATAGCCCTCATCAATCCAAAAAGAAAAAGAATCAGCCAAGCGGCTAGCCAATCGGCTCATAAAATCATCAAAAACCCAAGAATTACAATAAACATGTACCTATTTGTCGGGCAAACAGTTTTATTCCTCTTCTCTAGCCTCCTTGCTATGACCTATTCAATGTAAGTACATATATATATATGCATGCAAATGCGACTAATTTTCAATGCAATTCACTATTTGGTTCAATTTGGCTAAATGGTTCAAATTCTAACTAATCAACCAATAATCAAACAACGCAACCAGCAACCAATTAGTTGATTAACGTTTCAAATTCATAATTTTGGTACATGTACAGAAAATCATGTTTTTGATACCAAATCACAACAATAAACCTATCTAGCTTTGATTCTCACACCAGTCTAATGGAAATATATAGATATCACACTTTCGAAACTCAAACATAAATACTGATGATGTGGCCACATCATCAGAATCATCCCCGGGTGTCTAGAATATAATTCTATATCTATCCAGTATATTGGAGGCTTCCAATACACGTGGATCAAACGTATATTAAAATCTCTATATACATGATAGTGCAAATCAATATAAATAAATATTCAAATACACATAATTGAATTAAATTTTCAAAACAAAACTTGTTTTCAATTTTTATTTTTCAAAACAACACTCTTTACACTCGTTCTAGGATACTACTGATCTCATCTCTAACGAGTATTCTTATTGGATATTTATCCAGTCTCTGATGAATTCTTTCGTTTTGGTTCTAATATGTCTTGTTCTCGAGCTCTGTAAACCAAAGCTATAATACCAACTGTAATAACCCGTAACTTCCCCGGTAAGGAAAGAGTGGATACTTTGAGGACAAGACAAATCCGAACGCAAACAGAAGAACATTTCATTGTTAATTACAACAATTCCATAAGAATACAAGAATATACAGAATATGAATAAATATTACGCATCATAAATTATCTCAGATTTAAATACAATACTGCAGCAGAAAAATAATACAAAACATAACTGAAAGGAATACGCGAATACAGAGCTTTCCGAGTATAATTCCAGCTGTAAATCAGGATCCTGTGAATATAAATCTGCAAAACCAAAACTATTAGCTGCCCGTGTCAAAATAAGGGAACAGAGTTTAGGTTAAAACAATAAACTCCAGGTCAGTCATGTGACTGGTGTGAGAACTAAAACAGTTATTAATCTTTATTTTAAAGTTAGGTAAATCAAGGGACCATGCCGTATAACACGGAACGGGTTTCCTCCCAAGAATACCAGTGCATAAAACAACAACGCAATGCTAAATAAAGAACAATGAAGCTATTATTAGACCCAGGTCCCATCACATAATGCAACGCAAGCCGGAGGATAAGGTTTTTACCTTATAATAGCCAATAATGCTTGGTACGTGAAATTTCATGTTTTATTATTACTATAAGTGTATAGTGTCAAAACAATTTCAATCATAAGTATCAATCATAGACGGCATAAGTGCCCCATACCACTATGTCGCCATATATAGGTTTACAATCAAAACCGCAAAGTCACATATTGGAAGTTAGATTTCCATCTACGAACCGAGGCTAGGGATCGTCCTCACCGAATTCAAGACTGTCTAGCCCGAGTCTCAGCCAAGCGCGTAGGCAAGCCTTGGATCGTCAGGGTCGGTCCACTGATGTGGATTATTATGCTTGAACACTATGTTTCCCCGCCCTTTGGGGCGTAAATGAGCCAAATGACTCCATCGGCTCCACATAGTCACCGATATATCTGAGGCGCCTCGCAACAACAATAACCACACAGGTGAAAATAATATAAATGTCAGGGCTGGTAGGTCACTAACACCACCTGAAACGACCCGCAAATCCGAGCTATCTGAGTTGACTAAATACACCACACGTCCAACCCAAATAACACAGAAATACGACTCATTATTAGAAAGAAGTTAGAGGGTGAGAATAGATAAGATAGAAACTTAGAATAGAAGAAAAACGAAGATCACAAACTCACAGCAGAACGAATAAAATATATTATATAACATAAGCTTTGAAATACAAGTCTGTTTGTACATATATACATACCATCATCAGAGTACACATAATATTTGATTCAGCGGAAGTAACTCTAAATAACTAACGTTGAAGCCTCCTTCTTCAAGCTCCTCCAAGTGTATCTGTAAAAGCCTGAAACACTTGACTGCCCGTACAAATTTGGGCACCCAAGAGTTTAGGGAAAACAAACAAAACAAACTCTGGGTCAGTCATGGGACTGGTGTGTGTAAACTCCAACCACTTGTTTAACTTTTGAAAATCCTTTCAAAAGAAAAGGTAATAGTAAGACCAGTCCACACATAAACATGGACGGTTTTTACCTTACTATAACCCAAAACACTTTGATACGAAAAATCCAATGATATTATAATAATGTCTACATCAAATAAATAACCAAATAGCAGAACGCTTGCATCTCACGCTCCACATATATAATATAAACTCAAAACCCGCATGGCGCTTATTGGAGATTGGATTTCCATCACGACAAGGTATGGAACCACCTTCCGACTGTGTATCTCTAGAGAGGAATACACTGGGTTCAACAAGAACGTCTTGCAACCCGGCCCACACATGACCGACCACTCATTTCGCTTGAGTGTATCGAATGTATATCACCAACGGTTGGACTCAAACCACCGTTTCCCGAATGGGCAGAATCGATAGATTTAGAAACAAAAGGAATTTCTCTAGATAGGTGATTATACACCCTAATGAGTGCGACCCACATAGCCATGCTGCCTGCCCGATTTTTTTTGTCCTTTCCCGGTTGTTGAGGCCTGAGGCTACGAATACTTACCATTCATTGATAACACAATCACTTTGAATGCCACATTGTCAGATCCGTTAATCACTAGTTGAGTTTGCACAAATATGCTGGATATTATGCTAAGGGATAAATCCGTTGCAACCATATATATCCATACAGACCAACCCATTTGATCATTGGAAATACCCTGTCAGACATTCGTCCATTTACGTTCGTTCTGGGACTGAACGAAACCGAAGGCACTATTTCTATTACTAGAAAAGCCCTTGCACTTTACTCCGTCTTCAATATATTCAGCATACTTGGTTCGCAACGCTTATGCCGATACGGAGTGGTTCTTCGGATAATAATCCAACCGGTCTCTCCATATTGACAACGATGGTCAAAAACTTCGATAGTCTGTGATTTAACTATCGAACAAAAACAAGTGTTCATCCAACATATCAAACAAATCAAATCACTGGGCCCTTTAATTAATATTTCATTAATTAAATCTCTTCTATATTTTCTTATCAATATTTGTTAACCAAATATTTCAATAATCATCTCGGCCTCTTATGTCATTTGGAAAACGTTTCCAAACATTAACTTCTTTTATTTTCTATATATTAGAAAAATCTCTATTTGCAATTGAAACAATTTCAATCACTTATCTCTATCCCTTTTTGTTTACAACATTCGATTTTTATATTCACTTTACTATCGAATTTAATACGTCGATACAATGATTTCAAATTATCAAAATATCTTAAAAATATTCTAACTCCTTAAATTTCCGGAAAATTTCGCCATAACCTCCCCTATATCGGGAGCATCGGGAAATTTCAAATAGCTTTCCCGGTCCTTCTAATCTCAAAAAGAAAAAGAAGAAGCCAAGCGGCTTGCCGATACGGCGCATAAAACCCATATATGAATTTAAACATGTACCTTTGTCGAGCACATTATTTATATACCTGCATTATCCTTGTCCCATACCTGTCTCCTGTATGTCTATACCTGTCAAATTTATTTCCACTTCACACACTCGTTTTGACCCAACTCGTTAATTAACTCGTTGGTCTATTTCGCTTGTATATTGGAATATAACATATTTCAAATATATTTCACCTACTTATCAAATAATTGAATTCAAATTTCAATTTAAGTTCTATATTCGATTTCAAATATATATATATTTACGAACGCAAAATTTACCTTTCAAGGTTCGACTTTAGTTCAAACTCGGTTAACTAATTTCTACTTGACTTAGTTAATCCTAAATAATCAAAATAGGGTTATTGTTTCAAAAATCTCTGTACTTACTTCACTCGAGCTCGCCTTTATTTCCTAACTCAAGATTAGGCTTTTAAAATGGAACTTTGGATTTTTATTTGCTTAAAAATCCTTATATTTATATATAAAATCCATTATGGTTTATAATGGTTTCTGGCGCTGCATTTTTGAAATTTTGATTTTGATATAACTCAAAATCTATACGACGAAATTCAGATTTTTCTCCTTCATTAGAAAACTATTATCGAATTGATCCTGACGTTTCTTGTTTCAAAGAATTCCGACTTCAATTGCGTTCTGTATACTCAATTGAAGTTCGAACCGCTATTTTACGAACTGCAGCGCTGCGGCGAGTTCGTTTTAATTATATTTATATATATAAACTTTTTAAACTTCTTAAAAATGAATTCAACTTCATTCTAATATATATATTCATATATATTTCAAATTCCATTTGAAACTTTACATTTCAAATTCCATAGTTTTAAATCCTGTATTCAAATCCCATTTGAAATCCTTTATTCGAATTCCATTTCAAATTCTTTATTCGAATTCCATTTCAAATCCTCTATTCGAATCCCCACTTTAATTCAACTCCTTTTTGAATTTCTATATTTGAAATTCATACTTGAATTTAAATATCCAAACTCCATTTAAATTTCTATTTGAAATTCTAAATGTTTCAAATTCCATTTGCACATCTATATTCCAATTTCTATATTTGAATTTTTATTGAAATTCAAATATTCACTTCTTTTTAAATTTTATATTCAAAATTCCATAGTTTAAAACCCATTTGAATTTCATATTCAAATCCCATAGATTAAATCCTATTTGAATTCGATTTGAATCTCTTATATTCAAATTCCATTTTTCTTTTCCATTTGAATTCTAATATTCAAATTCATCTCCAATCCCATTTGAATTCTAGTATTCAAACTTATTTTTTTACACCATTTGAATTACTTCACTCAAATCCATTTGAATTCCCTTAAATTCAAATTCCATTTCAAAACCATTTGGATTTCCTATTTTGAAATCCTATTTGAATTTCTATTTCCAATTCTACTTTGAAAATCCTATTTCAAAGTTTATTTCAAATTCTATTTTGAAATCCCATATTCAAATTTCTATTCGAATTTACTAATTCAATTCCCTGTTCAACATTCAATACTCGAATTTCCATTTAAAATTCAAATTCTATTTAAAAATAGAAATTTTCCTTTAAATCTCAAATACTCTTTCCACGATATTTTTAAATATCATTACTTAAGCCCAGTGATATTTAAACACACAAAGCAACGAATTATTTATTTTTCTAACACATCATATATAAAAATATATATGCAAACAAATAAACAAACAGATAATATATTTTTGAGGAATCCAGTTGGATTCCTCCAACCTGTTTTCCTGCATCCACAGATGTTAGCACATAAATAATACCCATTCTGCTTCGTGGCAGAATATCGCGGTATAGAAGGTCATCCACTAATCATAGCGTGGGCGTATAGGGTAATCATCCGCTATGAAACTGCGGGCATCCGCTAATGAGACTGCGGGAATCCAACCAATCAATCAACCCAATATATATATATAGCCTAATAACTAATATATATAAAGCAACCATAAAACATTCACACAAGCAACAGACAATTATTTTTAATGAAATAAAAATAATTCTAAAGGTGAGTGAGATTTACTCACCGGAGTTTTCAGTTGTCGAATATCCTGTTTATTTCCAAATCATCGACTATGAATCTTCTCGAATGAATTCGCACCTACGATAATTTGATTTAAATTTTCTGATTAATATTTATTTAAATTAACTATTTAAATAAATAAATTACTTTCCTATATTTTTCTTCTTCTTTTAGTGGTTATTAACTGAAACCTTACTTAACAAATAAAATTAAACTAACCTACGTATCTTTAAACACACACACACATATATATATATATATATATATATATATATATATATGTGTTAGGTTTTCTTGAACAAATAAATAACACATTTTAATTGTTATTTTTTTCCATTTTTATTTATGATTTTTGACATAAATCAAACTGATTTCATAAAAGAAACATAACTAAACTAATATCTAAATAAATTCACTTTAAATAGATTACCAATTGTATAAATTAATTTTCTATATTATTTAAAATGAAAATAAAAATTACCTTAATTCTTTTCTGAAATTTCAAAAATAGGAGAAAAAGAACAAGCCTCTTCTCCCTTGCTGATTTCGGGTTCGACATCCCCAAAAACTAGTTCGAGTCCAGTACCCTTGACCTCCATCGCTCGCATCACTACGTCGATCTTCTGAGGCTGCCATGCCCTTCCATCCAGCTAACCGAACAAGACCATATCGCACTTCCAATTTTAACAAGTCCTTTCTGTTGAACTTGACGCCTCAAAATCCGCAACCTGGAGCAATAACTCATCGTCGCGGTTTCTAGAACGGAGCCAAGTAGAACCAGTTCTCCACCTCGCGCTACTCTTCAATCACCTACATCGTGATTTCTACCTCGCTCCCACACCTCGCAAACCCCCTCCGTGAGCGCGACTTTCCCAAACACCCATCGCATACTGATTTCACTTCGCCCCCCTGATTTTGATTTGTTCGATTTACAAGAACGACAGCCCTTTTTTTTTTATTGAAGCTCGAACGGGAATAGACGAAAAGAGGTAAAGGGGAAATTGGATTCTGGATTTTGGAATGAAATACGAAGGCCGATGGTGGTATATATATACATGCGAACAGGGAACAAAAGGGTACGAGGCCATTAAATCCTATGTTGGCTTGATGTAGAACAGGGGAAGACATAAATTTTGGCTCGAGGAAGGCAATAGGGTGGCGCGATTTAACACATAGGTTTGTATTGTAACAGGAGTAGGTCGGCCTCTTTTTATTTTATCTATTTTGATTTTTGTTTTGTTTTAATTTATTTTTATTATCGACCATATTCAAATTTATACCGGTCTTCTGAACTGTTTGATTCAGTTTTCATCTTTGATTCAAAATTTATTTCGTATTACTATAAATTTATAAATAAAATTTATTTATATTATCAACAAAATATTTAAAACCATATTAAATATTAAAATTTTATCGTTCAAAAATCTGGGTCGTTACACCACCCTAGCTAGAAAGAAACGCATGCCCTCCCTGATGTCCTCTCCCGTTTCTGGTTCACAACCGGGGTGTAAGGCTCACGAATCTATGCTACACAAAGCTATGCCACATAGGCGGTGCTTTGATCATCAACCACAAGACTTTTCTTTTCAACAGAAGCCTTGATCAATTGCCACACAGGCAATTCACACCAAGCGACTGATGTTTATCGATATACAACGTCTGATCCCGTACGTCTCAGAGAAGGGTGAAGTAAGGGAATGAATTCCCCTTCACCAGGAAGATGTATATGTAATAGAGATTAATCAACACAGAGCAAAATCCAATGTCAGACACACAGTCCATACAAGTTTGTTCTGGGTCTGAACGAAACCGGAGGCACCTTGTACCTCTCATATCCATCGATCTCCAAGTATGCCTGGATGATCACCAACTGATTCCCTCCTCTTGGGTGTACAGCCGAATCAAGATCATCAGTAATCACCCAAACGATGTGAAGACCTCCGGTCTTCGACGACCGTCTTCATCCTCGACACATCGTCGAATCAGTTATTCAGAATGAGATAAACCCGGTCTTTCAGAATAACTCTCGTATATAATAAACCAGTGTTACACAAACACAACATACGCCTCATTCCAGTTCAGAATATTCTTTTATTCAAATATTCTTATATTTTGGGAAAGGTTCCCATTAATTTTATCAAATGTAAATTCTTTAAATTTGTTCTTTAATCTTCCTTTGAATATCAATTCAAACCAAATTATGGTTTATCCAAACTAGTCGGGATTAACGAACCTTACCAAAGTAATCATTTGTTTTATTTCCCAATCCCAACCTATTCATCCCATGAAGTAAAACTGGCAATACTTCATATCTAACACCACGGTGTTATTGGTAAATTCAATTACCATTTAAAGTTCAAATCTAATTAAAGATTTAACTATCGCCTGAAGCAAAACTGGCGATACTCCATTCTCGATTATTTCAATCTAATTAAAGATTCATTAAAACTCCACTTGGTTTTAATCTTCCCAATAATCACTATCAATGATTATTTAACTTGGGAAATCATATACTGTCTTTAACTGGGTTAAAGAACCAATGTCATTTAAAACACGGCTCACTATAAACCCAAAATCACATTCATTCATTATCGGGTTAAAGAACAAGTGTTATTTAAAATACCGTTCACGATAAACCCAAAAATCAATTTCAATTCAATTCTAGTTAAATACCATTTGATCGGTATACTTCATTAAATCTAAATAAAAAGATTTAATCTTTTTCTCAACAGGGTTTAAGAACAGTGTTAATGAAGACACCATTCACGACAAACCCAAATCCCATTTGATATTAAATACAAGGCTCTGAATAGAAAATATATCGGCTTATATTCAATATCAAATTCTACGACCAACAAATATCGTATTGGAAATAACGATATAAATATATCTTTCAAATTTCCATAACAACATCTGTATAATCACGAAATCCAAGATCGAAATATTCCAAAGACAATTTCGATTCAAATCCATTCCAATTCAATTATTGGAAATTCTAGTTACTTTTAAAACCCTTTCTTATCCACTTTATTTATTTTAAAAATAAATGGAGTCTAATTCAAAACTAGTTCCTTTCGATAAAAATCTATTTTTATCTTTTCAGATATGGAGTTTTTCATCCCAATTCTTTCCAAATCATTTCTTATGATTTTACACTAATTATTGATATTTTTAATAATTTTATCAAGGCCCGTACAGTCGATTTCCATCAACGACCATCGAACTGCACTTACAACGACCTTTTCCAAATTTGATTTGGTCATGATTCCAAATCCCACCATTAGATTTCAAATCTCTAATATTCGTTAGAAAGCTCTTTTCGATATGAACCCAACAATCTCGGTTTTAGGAGAATCCGAAGGTCGGATCTCCCGTAATATCCATTCGAAGTCAATGGTCGAAATTCGCGAACTACCGCAGCGCGGCACGTTCGATTCAGGCCATTCTATATATATATATATATATATATATATATATATATATATATATATATATATATTCGTCGATTTCCTTTTAAAACATATTTTATAAATAGTTTTAAATTCGTTTCAAAACGATTTCAACTTCATATTCAATTTCTAATCAAAATTGAATATTCCATATCATCAATATACAAATGATAATATTTTCAAAACGTTATATTTTGAAATCACTTCCATTTCTATAATCATTATAAAAATGAATATAATCAATATAAATATCGTTCGCGTCAAAATGGCACATATCTAACCAACACGACTTTATATATTTCAATAACTTCGTTATTCTATTCAACACATGAATATTTTCTTCAACACATGAATATGTATTTTATTCAACACATGAATATTTATTAATTCTTACTTACAATAAAAATGTGAATTTTATTGTATAAATATTTCGTTCAATACATGAATCGTTTCAACACATGAATATTCTCAACACATGAGTTTTCTTTTATTCAACACATGAATATATATTTTTATTCAACACATGAATATTTATTTTATTCAACACATGAATTTTCTTTTATAATATTCCTTATTTTCCAAATTGGAATGAGACCCAATCAATTACCATATAACATTAATTATATGGATTCCCTAAAACACATGTATATAATAGCAACGACAAATTATCAACCATCATCCAAAGTGCACCACTCAACTGCATAAGCATTAAATTTAAATAATTAATGCTTACACAGTCTGTCAACCCATCGATTGACATACAACTAAACAATTGGGATTAGTGTACGTCAAATATCATCCAAATACCCGTGTGGGGTTTCAAATCAACAAAAACAGATTTTTATTTGTGCAGTTGGGCGATGTGTAAAATTTATCGTCCCAATCAATATCAGTCAAATGGGTGTATATAAACAAATCGTTCGATTCGTTTATAAATATTTATTTTATATACACGTTAAAAATTATATTTTAACTATAAAATATATTATTCCATTCCACATCACACAATCAACTTTCACAACACACCAATCAAACAAATAAGCCATCCATGGTCTGTGGACGACGGGTGTTGGGTGCTGTTAATCACCGTCTGCATCCTAGCATATATTTCAAACTAGAAATAAAATAAATTAAAAGTGAGGAGTTCTCACCTTGAAGCTAAACCAAACGCCGCAATTCTTCTTATGTAGAAATTCTTTGTCGTGTTTTATCCATCGCAAATATTATCTGAAAATCATATTTTAATCAAATTAAAAGTTATTTCCTAACATGACTATTTTTAAAATAGCATAGGTAAGATAAGAATTATATTTTTAGCTTTCTAAAAATATTTCCATAGCTTATACTAGTTAAAAATCATATTTTTAACTTATAAAAATATTTTCTTTAATATAATAAAAACAAAGAAAACATATTTTTCGAATCAAAGAAATCCTAATTTTATTTCAAAGAAAATCATATTTCTATATCACTAAAAATTATATATCACTAAAAATTATATATTCATGCAATGAAAAATCGTATTTTTAATCAAGGAAAAATCCTATTTTAATCAAAGAAAGATCATATTTTTATACTCATACCTTTTATATAATAATCACATTTTTAATTAAAAATCATATGTGAAAAGAACAAATTTTTATTAATTCACTTTCATGTTAAAAATCAAATCTTTTGTAAATAAAAATAAAATTTCCTTTTTATATGCACAAAAAAATCACATTGGTATAAATGTCACATACGATTAAAAATCACCTTTTCCTAATCAAAACATATGTATAAATTTCAGATCTAAAAGGAATGCAAATAAATTAGTAAGAACTCACTGTTTTTCGTTTCCAAGGGGGTGTGAGGTTCGCGGTGGCGCTAGGAGGAGGTGGGGCCTGTGATAGTGCGGCGGTCGGATCTCGTGTGGAATTAGGGGCTCCGGCGACAGTTTTTGAGGAGGGTTCACGCTAGGGTTTCACGGAAGGAGGAGGGATAGGAGTAGAGGCGGTGGAGGGGGGGAGCAGATGGACGTGGTGGCGCGCTTGCCTAAATGGCGGTGGAGGAGGAATCGCGACGAGCGATTTTGATTTTGGGAGGGGCGCGGTTTCTTTGTCTGAATTGAGGGGGGGTTGACTTTGTGAGTGAGGGAGTTAGCTTTAGAAATATATATTTATTTTATTAATTTTATAATCCATAAAGTTACCTTTTATTTCGAGCTCGAAATCAAGCCCACCGACTGTCGTCCATAGCTAATTACCCCCATTCCGAACACAATGGGATATGTATCGTAAGCCAATTCGGCTGTTTCGACCATTTTTCGTCAAAATCAAAAGATAAATCTATATATTGAATTTGAACGCACATTTCAATTTACCGGGGCCACATACGGACTCTAAAAATTACAGACAAATTATTTCTAGCCTGGTATTGACGATACTTTCTTACCAAAATTAATTTCATCAAATTCTAAGACTGTTAGAAAAATGGCCATTTTCCCGTCGATTAAAATCAACTAAAACTGGTCAAATGCGTTTTCCATTGCCATGCTCACATATTAATTCAAAAAATTATGAATTTTGAAATCTAGCAATAACTTGACATCACGAATCCAACAAAAGAGGCTTCGTCGAAAACCGAGGTCATTTGCAAAATTTTCATTTTTAAGGGCCCGAATTCCATAGCGACTATTCTGAATTTTAAACTGGGCGTAACTTTTGATTCCCGCTATGAAATTTTGATTTTTCGGATTCGTTGGAAAGATATTCTCAATTAGATTCAAATATTTTAGGTTTCGCTAAAATACAGTTTATTTCGAATCTTGTACGTTCATTTGAAATTTGAAATCAAATTTTCGAGCAACCACGCCATTTTTGGCTCGTTATATAATTAAAATAAATTTATTCGTTTTAACTTCATCGAAAATATATTTTCTGTCGTTATTATTTAAAATAATTCATTTTAAATATTCAAAATTCACCAAAATTGCCAAAATAAAATTTTTAATTGGCTTAGATTTCTGGGTTATTACAAATTCAGTAGTCACCATTTCAAATTTGAATTGTAAATAGCCACCATTTCGGAATTTGAATTGTCAATAGCCACCATTTCGGGATATAAATCACCAACAACCACTTTACCCATTTTTTCAACTTTAGAATTTTCAAAAGCCATATAACACATCTTTTCAGGTGAAATAACACAACTTTTCAAAGAATCAAGTGATTTTTCAAAATAACTAATTGTAATTTGAAATAATAACATCATGATAATTTTGTGATATACCCATTTAAACTTTTCAAGAAATCATATCTTGATAACATGATTTTTCAATAAAACGGAATGCAGACTCATCTAATACTAATGCATTACATGAATTAAAACTAGTGATAATTATTTAAAAAATTTCCATTTAGAAATTTTCAAAAATCAGTTTATGAACTTTTTGAAAGACCTTGCTCTGATACCAATTGTTTGGGATTGCAGAATGGATTGTTAAGGCAAAATAAACACTAGAGGAGGGTGAATAGTGTTTTTAGGAACTTAAAAAAAATTAAAACTTATGTGAACTACTATATGAATCAAACACCACAAAGACAATCACAGACACAGAATCAAACACAAACACAAATATAAAGAAAAGTAAACTGCACAAAATGAAAGAACACACCGAATTTTATATTGGTTCAGATTGCTGCTACGTCTAGTCATACACAACGCTGGATTGCGCAGAGTTTTATTACTATATCAATAGTCAATTACAACACTCCTTGATTTCATGGCTACAAGGGATACCATCGATTACCTATCCTTGATTTCACCGCTACAAGGGATACCACCGATTACACGTCCTTAATTTCACGGTACAAGGGATACCACCGATTACTTACACAACCCAAACAATTAAAAACAACCCTATAACTATTCAATAGCACTTGATTCAGAGAGTATTGAGTAGAGAGTGAGAAGAGAGGAAGTTTAATGAAAATAGAATTGAATTCGATAGAGTGTAAGTGTAGAAATCATAAAAATGAGAAAGAATAATGGTGTAATGAAAAGGAATGAAGATAGAGAAGAAGAATGATAAAAAAATCGAAATCAACCCCTATTTATAAGATTTGAAAGGTTGCAATAGTGAAAAGACACTCCTTTCAATTTTGAAAAAATGACAGTTATATGCCGACATGTATATGTATGTATGTCGACATATCAATGTATAAAATTGAAATTTGAATATTTTTCAGGTGTTTTGATATATATATATATATATATATATATATATATATATATATATAATTCTAGAAATTCTTGAATTAAAACATAGTGTTATAAATGAATATTATAAAGTAGAAAATCATATGAAAACATAAATATAAATTATATAAACATATTTATAAAATTATGGATTTAAAACTATATAAATATATAGTATATAAAGTATAAATATATAACACTTTTAAAGTATGAATTTATAAAACTTAAGTTCAAAATCAAATTAAAATAAAAAGTAAAATAGAGAAGATAGAGAGAAAAGATATAATTTGAAAATAGAATTTGAAATCAGAAATTGAAAAACAGAAATTGAATTTAAACTTGAATTTGAACCTGGAGTGTTATTCAGAGTCTTACATAATCTAGACTGTATTACTATATTTGTCTTGAAATCTTTAACTCTTGAAATCTTGAATACTCATGAATCTTGAATCATCTCTGAATTTTGAATCTCTAATATCTTTAAACTGTACAGTCTTCTGTAATAATTCCTGCATATAATTCATGTATATGTATGTGTGTGTGTATATATATATATATTCTAGACAAAAGTGTTAGTATGTATTTTATAATCAATCAATATTGAAATAAGGTTGTTGTCATCAAAACTCCATTCTCCAACATAGAATTTCTTTCATATCTCGGAAATATTATCTGCTCGCGGAGGAGGAGGAGGAGGAACAGCAGCTGCAGCTGGGGGAGGGGCGTCTACTTGGCCTTTGGCAGGCGCCATAGCCTCAAGATACCTACGGAACCAAGCCAGTACCGTAACGCCGTCAGGAAGAATTGGTTCCCCAGACATGCTGAAAAGAAAAGGAAAAGGGACTCAAATAGAGAGTCGAAAGATATTTCATATGGCTTTGGGGAATATGTTTTTCAAAACAGAGTTTTCTTTTGAAAATGCTTTCTTTTAAACCTTTTGAAAACAATTTTCAAAACCTTTTTATCTGATCTGATAACCTTCAGCTCTGATACCAAATGTGACACTCCACATCTGTTAATGTCACTCTTTATCAGAATGCATTAAGTTTCATGAAGTGTTATAGGTAAACAAAAACAAAAACATCACAAGACAGATATAAAATGACAGCGGAATTTAAAACTATTTTAAAAAATCATCGTTGTCTATAACCCAGTTACATCACAAGTCTGAAATACAGAAAACTCGTTACATCAATTTAAAACTTCTATCTTGTACTAAAATCATTAGAGTAAAATAATATATAAAATCATAGTCCCTAAAATATAGCCATATCGGTGAAGACAGGAAATCAAGAGGTACATCTAAGCAGCTCCACGCAAAATGAAAGAGAGAATCCAAATCAAGCCTTAGTATTCCCACCTAAGAAACTAGGGGGAATGGAAGAGAGAGAAGAGGTAACAAAATGGGTCAGACATAAAGTCTTGTGAGTCCAGTTACTTTTAGCATATAAATAAGTAAAAGCATCATGACAGACATATAAACTGGATGAGAGAGATAACAGTATCATAAGGCATATATAATAGACTGAGTAGGGTAAACAGAATAAACATAACATAATATATCGCGCTTCTCAAGTACTTTTCTCTCTGCACCAATACTAGTATAACAGAAATAAGATGATCCCAACAAGAATAAGATGGTAGACTTAGGTGTACTTCTAGTGAGGGGTTTTACCCGCATACAATAATAACAGGTAGACCAACAGAAACGACAGGTGTTACCCCCAACGATAATAATGGGCTCCAAAGCAAGCAAGACTAGATGTACCCTCATCACTACCCCAGTCGATCAGCTCCCTATCCCGTAGACACCCTGTGTTGGCCCCACAGTAGGACGTACCACTTCCTAAAGTGGCAACCCCTTTTATTATTGAGATGCACAACCATCTACTGATGTCACAGCGTCTTATTATCCCAACGCAAGCAGATTCATGCATGCACATGAATCCGATGGAGTGCGCCGTCAACATCTACACTTAAATGAACCTCTTACAATCAACTTAGTAAGCGTGCCCAAACCTCGACCTAGTTCGGGGTTCCCCATTTGATACCAAAATGGGTTACTGACTGATATGGGTCCCACACCACAGATGATACAAGCTTCCCCCTAGGCTTGCATCCCCACTACTAGGATTTTGACAGGTTATGCCTAACAGTTTAACAAGGTTGCATAACCCCAACATATAAAACAAGTTAAGTTTGTTGGGGGTGTGTGTGTATAACCCGCCCCTGCAGATTTAACATGATTAACTTAAACCCTGCTGATTCAGGCAAGTTTAATTAACCCCTACTCAATTTGACAGGTTCTTGTAACCCGCACAGATTTAAACAGGTGAAGTATTTTAGGTTATCAAGATATTATCATATTTCCATTCATGGATGTTAATGGACTAGACCTCTCACATTAAGTCTACCTCTCGTGGATGCTGGATATGCCGACCGATTCTGGGCAGAATTCTACCACAAATTGGACTTAACCTCGTGTCTCAGCACCGTTACATGCACATTTATGCACTAGACCCCTCACATTAGATTTACCACTTGTGGATGCTGGATTTGTCGGGCGGTTCCGGGCAGGCTTCTACCACAAGTGTAATATAACCTCATGTCTAAGCGCGGTAACAGTTTCTAATTACTGTAAATCTAGGCATGTTCATTGTTAAAAAAAATCATGTTTATCCAAGGTTATGCCTCCAAATCCCAGTCCGATTCACGATACAAGTTAGGCCCCCAAATTAAAGTTTTAGATCAAGGTATACATTATGCCCCTAATCCCAATCATGTTTTACAATATAAGTTATGCCCCAATTTATCATTTCCAACTGTTCCCAATTTCATGCGCTCGCATATTTTAGCGATAGGCCTAGGCTCGAAGGTAGCTTGGCTATAAAATAAAAAGGGTAGGAGGGAGAGAAGAGAACAGAAATAGGTATAATAATCAAAACAGACATAAGATGACAGAAATAGGCATACTAACAGAATAGGCATATGGCGACATGATTAGGCATAATAACAGAATATGCATATCAGGAATGGGCATATGAGAACTAAACAGTAAATCAAGTGTACAAGTAGTGGCATATCTGTTTAGTTATGATTCAAGTTATTAATAGGCACAAGTTTAGATCCAAACTTATAAAAATGTCAAGATTACTATAAAATGTTTATATTTAAAAATAACTTGAACTCACCATGACTGGATCTAAAGAATAGAGAATTGACTATTGATCCTATAGCAGAGATTCTTGTATACTTATAAATTGTTATTGCAGAAGAATAGGCTAGTTCAATATGAGTTGGGGCAGCACCTCGTTGTCTCCATTGTTTTTTGTGAATAAAACAATAGAAATGAGGTCCTATTTGTAGCCTATGGTCAACGAATTTGGTCAAGAAACGAGTCCACATTCACAGAAATGGATCTACCCTAGATCTGGGTAGGGTTGACTCATGGGTCGACACCCATGGGGCATGGGTCAACCCCTAATAGGACTATTTCTGTAACACCCCACGTCCATTAATGTCACTCACAAAGGGAATGCATTAACTTCCATGGAGGTTATAAGTGAATATAGAACAGAAAAATTACAACAAGACAGATAATAAATAGTACTTGGAAATCTAAAACTTCATTTTATTGCAGTGGAAATTAAACTTGTTTGTTACATCATAAAACCATAGATCATAACCAAGTACAATATCCATCTTCATAAAAACAAAATACATAATCCCATTACATAAATAGCCATTAAAAAGATAACAAGCTGGACTTTACTTCAACGGTCCAAGCTTTTCAAAGAGAGATGAAGCAATTCAATCAAACTCCACTAGAGCTGGGCCCAACCTGAGGACCTGGAGGGGGAAAAAGGATAGAAATATAGGGGGTTAGACATAAAGTCTGGTGAGTATGATAATTCTAACAATACTATTATCAAAATAACTAGACTAAGGCATAAGCTGGAAGACAAGTAAATGTCTATGAACTCTTAGGAAGATAAAGATAGTGTTTAAGATAACGTTAAAGATAACGGTAAAGGCACACCTAATTACTAACGAATGATTACTACACTGCACCGCACATTACTACACTGCACCACACCAGTCACCCAATTGTTTGATCTCACTTGCTTCACACAGAAACTTTATAAACAGCCTTACGTACCCCCTAGCTGACTACATAGGTGCCGTCTGCCCCTATCTCCACTAGGTGTACCCCACTACCCACTTTCGATCGGCTCCCTACTCGTAGATACCCGTGCTGGCCCCACAGTGGGGTGTATCACTCCCCTAAAGTGGCAACCCGATACAACTTGAGAATGCACGGCTTATACCTACACGATGCATCAACGTCTTACCTACCAGCCTGGGTCCATACACGCATACGAAACCCGTTGGACTTGTGTTGCCACCGCTCCCCGTTTTGGCCTCTTACAGTCGAACCCAGCATGCGTGTCCCGTCCTCGACTTGGGTCGATCCCACAAAGATACGTTTGGGATACTGGTCGAAATGGTCCCCCATAAGCTACCCACCTAAGCTTGTCACTAGTATATCCCACTTAACCCTCTTAGTCATGTTCATTTACATGTGTGTTTGGTTAAGTCTTACTAATCGTATTTCACATGCCACTAAGGGCACCCCTAGATTCCTCATGCCACCCAAGGCGCCTACTTAACTCCCATGTCCCACCTTACATGTTTATCTGGTTAAGTATTTCTTAATTCATTCAGGCCATAACCTCATAAAGACCTCTCACATTAGACTGACATTTATGGCAGCTGGATTTGCCGGGCGGGTCCGTGCAGTCTTACACCATAAAAGAGTCTAACCTCGTGTCTTTACAACGTTATGCTTTAGTTTAGGCCTAGGACCTCTCACATTGGGCTGACATTTGTGACCACTGGATTTGTCGGGCGGGTCCGGGTAGGTTTACGTCACAAACGAGTCCAACCTCGTGTCCTAAGCATTGATTAACACTTAAAATCTTTTACCCCACTTTTAATAATTCCCTATTCAAATTATTAATTAAGTCAACTTTTAATGATGTCCATAATTGACTCAATTATGGCCATCCACTTATGGCATGCAAAATCATATCAATTGCACCCCAACTTTTTAATATTAAATCCTTAATATTACCCCTACCCCACGTTTATACGTTCGATTATTCAACGCATAATATAGGCTAGACTTGTATAGTCTAACACTTAGCACAAAGATAAATTATCACAACATATAGACAACTAAAATAAATCTATTCATAATAGGGGTGAAACTTGCATAAACTACACATGTTAAGGATCAAAAGGTGTCAACTTGTTAAATGTCTCAATTTATATGATATGATCATAGCCCAAATCTATACATAAACTTGCATATGGGGTTTTTAGGCAACATAATGGTGGTGTGAACTAGCATAGGATATCACACATGTCATAGCATAATTCTAGATGTAGATGTCTTGGTATATGTTCATAACTTTTCTAATCAATCTAACTTGCATATGTGACTTGTCATATAGATCAACATAACCCAAACATGATGATTTAATTAATATGAACTAACTAGCATAGATGGTAACATCATGGCCTTTTTAACATGTATGATTCATCACAACTTAGCATAGAAACTTTCAACATACATAACATCATCATAGCATGATTTACAACATATAAGATATCATCATCACATAACATTGGATTTACAATATACATGATAGCAAAAGGGGTTTACAACAACATATATGATAATTTACATCATCTACTCATAATCCATTCATAACTCAACCTAATTAAAATGATAATAATCTTGTTAAGATCATCATACTCACAATTTAGAGAAGAAAAGAGAGAGTTTTGCTTTGCTTTAGGGTTGAGAGAATTAGAATTGAATTTGCTTTTCTTCTTTCTTAGTTGACGGCGGCTCCATTGATTTCCATGGCGATGGTATGATGGTAACTATTCTATTTTAATTAGGTTTAGGGTTAGCATTAGGATGTATTTATAGGTGTAGGAAGTTATCTAGGACCACTAGATTAACCCTGAACCATGAGAACCAATCAAATGCAAAATCTGCATTTGAGCGAATCGGCCCAGGGGTTGACAGCCAAACACCCTGGATTAACCCCTAGTCGACCCAGCAGGGCTTGGGTCGACCTCAAAAATGGCCCGGTTCGGTTATTTCCCCTCCCAAATTGCTGTTTTGAACTTTTTCGCATATTTATTTATTTAATTTTTAATTTATATATATATATATATATATCAATATATATATATTTCTCTGCGCAACCCATTTCACTTAATTCTTTTCTAAAAATTAAGTATACTTTAATTTGTGAATTTTAATGTTATAAAATTATGGGGTGTTACATTCTCCCCTCCTTAAAGGATTTCGTCCCCGAAATCTCCAAGTCAAGAAGAATGTATATCCTACCATCTAATCGTCCATCTACTCAACCATCAAACACCAGCATCCATTGTCCTTAAAAGACTTCTAATGCTCTAATGTTTATATGCACAGTGTGTGTATATGTCCATATCTAATGCAAAATTAGGCGGTCTACTGATTCAGTCGACCTCCTTAGTGCAATTCATGATAGTGTCATGCGTCCAATATGTATGCAAAAGATTCCTAATGATACATATTAATTCTATATGCGTGCACAACCATCCACCCGAATGCAGCAACTATATGATAATACAACCATTATACATCCATTTTACTAAATACATCCATATATATGCAATATGCAATATGCAATATGAAGTGACTGAGCCGATCTGGTGCCTAATAGTGTGTGTATATGCATCAACGAGCAACCACTAGCAAACACTTGCATCCACTTTGCATCCACCATACATAACATGTCTCAAACACATGTTTCAACCATAAGATTATCCTAACTAAAGGTCAAAGATACTAGCAAGAGGATATACTAAAGATAAGATAAGTACAAGCTAAGCGATAAAGGAGAAATTAAAAGACATACCCTCAAAAAGAAAAGGGTATCGTGAACGCATCTTCTCTTCTGTCTCCCGAGTAGCGTTGCTCTCATCATCTCCCCATTGCACTTTGACTAGTGTGACCTCTCGATTCCTCAACCTCTTGATCTCCGACCCAAGAATGCACGTAGGAGCTCGTCGAATTGTCGCATCACGCTCTATCTCCACCTCTCTAAGAAAGCTCGGCTCTACCACTTCCACGGTCTCGTGCAAGAACTTCCTCAAATGTGACACATGGAATACGTCGTGTACACCACTAAGTCTCTCGGGCAACTCCACTCTATACGCCATCCGTCCAATCCTCTCCTTAATAGGAAACGGCCCTACAAACCTTGGTGCTAATTTCCCAACGGACCCAAAGCGAACAACGTTTCGTAATGGATACACTTTGACAAAGACCATGTCCCCAACTTCAAACTCGAGATTTGTCCTCCTCTTATCCGCATAAGATTTCTGCCTATCTTGCGCTACTTTCATCCTCCTTCGAATCAAGTCGATCTTCTCCGAAGTCTTCCTAATCATATCGGGCCCAAGTAAGATCTTATCCGTAGATACCCACCAACATGTAGGTGAACGACAAGGTCATCCATAAAGAGCTTCGAATGGTGTCATACCAATGCTGGATTGAAAGCTGTTATTATATGCGAACTCCACCAATGGAAGATGCTCTTCCCATGTACCCCCAAAGTCTAGGATACATAGCCTCAACAGATCCTCTAGAATGCGATTCACCCTCTCCGTCTGGCCGTCCGTCTGAGGATGATATGCGATGCTCAAACATAACTGAGTCCCTACCGCCTCTTGTAAGCTTCTCCAAAATTCGCTAGTGAAAATAGGATCGCGGTCGCTCACTATGCTAGAAGGAACACCGTGCAAACGAACTATTTCTCGAACGTATACGGAGGCTAACCATGGAGCAGTCCTCTTACTCTTTACGGGAATGAAATGGGCACTTTTAGTAAGTCTATCTACTATAACCCAAATTCCCGTATTACCCTTCCTTGATCGCGGTAACCCATCCACAAAATCCATCGAGACACTTTCCCACTTCCATAGTGGAACCTCCAATGGGTGAAGCAACCCACCGGGTTTCTTTTGCTCCGCTTTTACTTGTTGGCACACCAAGCATCTAGCGACATACTCGGCCACATCTTTCTTCATGCTGGCCCAAAAGTAAACTCTCTTCATGTCTTTGTACATCTTGTCCCTGCCGGGATGAATGGTCATCTTCGAATGATGTGCTTCGTCAAGAATCGTCTTCCTTAGGTCATCGTCTTTTGGTACACAAAGTCTACCATCCCTACGTAACCAACCCTTATCGTCTAGTGTATACCTACGGAGATGGCTTGATGACTCCACTCCTTTGAGTTTTTCTACTAACTCAACTAACTGTGGGTCGTCTCGCTGTGCCTCGCCAATCCGTCCCAAAAGTGTAGGTCTGACCTCCAAGGATGCTAGCAAAATGGGTACGAAGTCAACGGAAGGTCTAAAGTCAAACATCGAAATGAATTCTAAACTTCGCCACTCAACAAACAAAGGACTTAAGGATAATATTTTTCTACTTAAGGCGTCTGCCACCACGTTACCCTTGCCAGGGGTATAGGCTATTTCGAAGTCGTGGGACGCTAAGAACTCCATCCACCTTTGCTGCCTTAAGTTCAAGTCCTTCTGAGAGAATAAGTATTTTAAAGTTTTGTGGGCAGTGAATAGTTCGAATTTCTCGCCAAGAAGATAATGACGCCAAGACTTAAGCGCGAAAACAATAGCGGCCAACTCTAGGTCATGTGTGGGGTAATTTTTCTCATGCGCTCTCAACTGCCTTCCACCATAGGCTATTACCCTGCCCTCTTGCATTAAGACTGCGATTAGTCCTGTCCCACAAGCATCAGTATAAACGGCTTACTCCCGTTTGGCAATACTAAGACTGGGGCTGAAGTCAAAGCTCTCTTCAAACGTTGGAACGCATCATCACAATCTACATCCCATGTGAAAACTAGGTTCTTCTTCATCAGCGTGCCAATGGAGCTGATATCTTTGCAAAGTCTTTGATAAACTTCCTATAGTAGCCAGCCAACACCAAGAAACTTCTCACTTCGGTAGCATTTTTAGGGACCTTCCAATCTTGGATGGCCACCACCTTCGCGGGATCCACGGCTATCCCTTCTTTGGAAACCACGTGCCCCAAGAACCGTACTTCCTTCCTCCAGAAAGAAAATTTAGCCTTAAGGCTATGCGCTCGTAGGGTCTTCAACACTTCCCTAAGATGTAGGGCATGCTCTTCTTCATCCATAGAAAAGATCAAGATGTCATCTACAATGACTACCACGAATTTGTTAAGGTACTCCCTAAACACCCTACTCATCAAATCAACAAAATATGCTGGGGAGTTTGTCAAACCGAAGAGCATCACTAGCCATTCATAGAAACCGTCCGGAGTCCTAAAGACAGTCTTGTCTATGCTATCCTCATCCACTCTCAACTGATGTAACCCAATGGCTAAGTCCAACTGTGAAAACACTGAGGCGCCAGCTAACTGATCGAAGAGATCGTCAATCCTCAGCAGTGGATGTCTGTTCTTCTTAGTAAGTTTATTAAGTTCTCTATAGTCAACACACAGTCTAAGGGACCCATCCGCCTTCGTGGCAAATACTACTGGAGCACCCCACTCCGATATACTTCGTCTTATGAACCCCTTCTCAAGCAACTCCTTCACTTGCTTATCGAGTTCCCTCCTTTCACGTGGAGCCATGTGGCGTACTGGCAAAGATACTGGTTTCACATTATCCACAAAATATATTCGAAAATCTATCTCCTGCTTCGGAGGCAAGCCCTTCACCTTCCCAAACACATCCGAATATTCTCGGACCACTCTAACAGATCGTAGATTTTCCTCAGACGCGTCAAGAGATTCTAGATAACTTAGCATAACCAAATTTATGGGATTATAGAAGATTTCGAGAGTGTTTCCAAGGCGAGTCACGAGCCTAACTACTCTCCTTTCACAATCAAGAACGGCCCCATTTCTGGATAACCAATCCATTCCTAAAATTAGCCCATAGCCCGTGAAGCCCAACACATAAGAATCACATCTAAATTCAACGCTAAGTATGGAAATTTTCAAATCCAAACACATCATGGACAAATAAGCTGAGCCCCCTATTTGATTCGAAACAACTAAGGGATCCTCTACTAAACTGGTGTTTAAGTGAAGTGATTCAACTAATGATGTAGAGATAAACGAATGTGATGCACCCAAATCGAATAAGGTACGGACAGGATGATCAAACAGAAAAACTAAGCTTTCAACAGAAATGGTTCAACCTCGTTCTTGCAGCGGTGGGACCGCGAGAGCCTGAACTTGTCCCCTAGCCTGCCCTGGTGCCATAAGAGCCTGCACCTGTCTTCCCGAGGTAGCTCATGCCCTCTGCCCCTTCTTTGGGCAGTCCTTCACTAAATGTCCCGCATAGCCACAATGAAAACAGCCTGTCTTCTTTTTCTTTCGGCAATCCTTGCTGAGATGGCCTGGGGTTCCACAGTTAAAGCACTTCTTCTTTCCCTTGCCATTATTGTCTTTTCCACCCTTCTTGTTTTTCTATTGTGGTTTCTTCTGATCCCCCTTCTTCTCGGGTGCCTTATCAGCTTTAGCGCTTTTCTCCTCATGCATGAGCGCCATTTCTACTAACTTCTCAAAGGTGGCCCCCATCGGGATGTGGGTCATAGCCAACCCTTGCAATGGTTCATTCAAGCCATTCATGAACCTTAAAGCCTTCTTCTCCGGCTGTTTATTAAGTCCAAGCCAAACCTTGCTAACTGATTAAATTTACTGACATATTCTTTCACTGATGAGCTTCCTTGCTTCAATGTCAAGAACCTTTCCATATATAGATTTTCTTCCGCCCTTGATAGAAACTTCGCCTCGAACCTACGTCTGAAATCCGCCCAAGAGTCAACAGGACGCTCCCCATTAGTGACCTCCCACCAAAACGAGGCCTCTCCCTTCATCAACCAAGCTGCTAAACGAACTCTCCTCCCTTCTTCTACTTCAAAGATTTCTAGTAATTCTTCCACCTCCTTAAGCCAATCTCTAGCTTCCACAAACGTTTCTGACCCTTGAAATGGTTTTCCACCCATAGCCTTGAATTCCTTGCACGTCTTTGCAAAAGTATCTACGCGAGGAGGAGGAGGAGGAACGGGTGCAACTGGTGGTGGTGGAACATTGGCTGGACCTGCAGCGGCCCAAGCCTCTAATAACCTTCTATACCATCCTGGTATCGTTACACCGCCGGGTAGATTAAGATCTTAAGCTATGCTGAAACGAAAAAGGAAAGATTCAAAATGGAGAATTCGAAAGATAAAGATATATGGCTATTGGGGATTATGTTTTTCTTAAAAACTTTTCTCTTTAAATTTCTCATTAAAACATGTTTTTGAAAACACTTCTTCCTAAAATAACTATTTTTCTAAAGTATTTTTATCTGTTCTGGTAACCTTAAGCTCTGATACCACGTGTAACACCCCACGTCCATTAATGTCACTCACAAAGGGAATGCATTAACTTCCAAGGAGGTTATAAGTGAATATAGAACAGAAAAATTACAACAAGATAGATAATAAATAGTACTTGGAAATCTAAAACTTCATTTATTGCAGCGGAAATTAAACATGTTTGTTACATCATAAAACCATAGATCATAACCAAGTACAATATCCATCTTCATAAAAACAAAATACATAATCCCATTACATAAATAGCCATTAAAAATATAACAAGCTGGACTTTACTTCAACGGTCCAAGCTTTCCAAAGAGAGATGAAGCAATTCAATCAAATTCCACTGGAGCTGGGCCCAACCTGAGGACCTGGAGGGGAAAAAGGATAGAAATAGAGGGGGTCAGACATAAAGTCTGGCGAGTATGATAATTCTAACAATACTTTTGCCAAAATAACTAGACTAAGGCATAAGCTGGAAGACAAGTAAATGCCTATGAACTCTTAGGAAGATAAAGATAGCGTTTAAGATAACGTTAAAGATAACGGTAAAGGCACACCTAATTACTAACGAATGATTACTACACTGCACCGCACATTACTACACTACACCACACCAGTCACCCTATTGTTTGATCCAACTTGCTTCACACAGAAACTTTATAAATAGCCTTACGTACCCCTAGCAGACTACATAGGTGTCGTCTGCCCCTATCTCCACTAGGTGTACCCCACTACCCACTTTCGATTGGTTCCCTACTCGTAGATACCCGTGCTGGCCCCACAGTGGGGTGTATCACTCCCCTAAAGTGGCAACCCGATACAACTTGAGAATGCACGGCTTATACCTACACGATGCAACAACGTCTTACCTACCAGCCCGGGTCCACACACGCATACGAAACCCGTTGGACTTGCGTTGCCACCGCTCCCCGTTTTGGCCTCTTACAGTCGAACCCAGCATGCGTGTCCCGTCCTCGACTTGGGTCGAGCCCACAAAGATACCTTTGGGATACTGGTCGAAATGGGCCCCCACAGACTACCCACCTAAGCTTATCACTAGTATACCCCACTTAACCCTCTTAGTCATGTTCATTTACATGTGTGTTTGGTTAAGTCTTACTAATCGTATTTCACATGCCACTAAGGGCACCCCCTAGATTCCTCATGCCACCCAAGGCACCTACTTAACCCCCATGTCCCACCTTACATGTTTATCTGGTTAAGTATTTCTTAATTCATTCAGGCCATAACCTCATAAAGACCTCTCACATTAGACTGGCATTTATGGCAGCTGGATTTGTCGGGCGGTTCCGGGCAGTCTTACACCATAAAAGAGTCTAACCTCATGTCTTTACAACCGTTATGCTTTAGTTTAGGCCTAGGACCTCTCACATTGGGCTGACATTTGTGACCACTGGATTTGCCGGGCGAGTCCGGGTAGGTTTACGTCACAAACAAGTCCAACCTCGTGTCCTAAGCATTGATTAACACTTAAAATCTTTTACCCCAGTTTTAATAATTCCCTATTCAAATTATTAATTAAGTCAACTTTTAATGATGTCCATAATTGACTCAATTATGGCCATCCACTTATGGCATGCAAAATCATATCAATTGCACCCCAACTTTTTAATATTAAATCCTTAATATTACCCCTACCCCACGTTTATACGTTCGCTTATTCAACGCATAATATAGGCTAGACTTGTATAGTCTAACACTTAGCACAAAGATAAATTATCACAACATATAGACAATTAAAATAAATCTATTCATAATAGGGGTGAAACTTGCATAAACTACACATGTTAAGGATCAAAAGGTGTCAACTTGTTAAATGTCTCAATTTATATGATATGATCATAGGCCAAATCTATACATAAACTTGCATATGGGGTTTTTAGGCAACATAATGATGGTGTGAACTAGCATAGGATATCACATATGTCATAGCATAATTCTAGATGTCATAATAGATGTCTTGGTATATGTTCATAACTTTTCTAATCAATCTAACTTGCATATGTGACTTGTCATATAGATCAACATAACCCAAACATGATGATTTAATTAATATGAACTAACTAGCATAGATGGTAACATCATGGCCTATTTAACATGTATGATTCATCACAACTTAGCATAGAAACTTTCAACATACATAACATCATCATAGCATGATTTACAGCATATAAGATATCATCATCACATAACATTGGATTTACAATATACATGATAGCAAAAGGGGTTTACAACAACATATATGATAATTCACATCATCTACTCATAATCCATTCATAACTCAACCTAATTAAATGATAATAATCTTGTTAAGATCATCATACTCACAATTTAGACAAGAAAAGAGAGAGTTTTGCTTTGCTTTAGGGTTGTGAGAATTAGAATTGAATTTTCTTTTCTTCTTTCTTAGTTGGCGGCGGCTCCATTGATTTCCATGGCGATGGTATGACGGTAACTATTCTATTTTAATTAGGTTTAGGGTTGGCATTAGGATGTATTTATAGGTGTAGGAAGTTATTTAGGACCATTAGATTAACCCTGAACCACGAGAACCAATCAAATGCAAAATCTGCATTTGAGCGAATCGACCCACGGGTTGATAGCCAAACACCCTGGATTAACCCCTAGTCGACCCAGCAAGGCTCGGGTCGACCTCAAAAATGCGTCGGTTCGGTTATTTCCCTTCCCAATTCGATGTTTTGAACTTTTTCGCATATTTATTTATTTAATTTTTAATTTATATATATATATATATATATATTAATATATTTATTTCTCTGTGCAACCCATTTCACTTAATTCTTTTCTAAAAATTAAGTATACTTTAATTTGTGAATTTTAATGTTATAAAATTACGGGGTGTTACAATTTCCCTCCTTTTTCCCCTCTCTGGTTTTGATTTTTTGGATTTATTTGTTTATATATATTATGCTTATATGTATACAAACTTCAAACCTTAATATCTTCTTCATACGATGTTCGTTTTATGCAAACTCGGAGTCTGTCTTAAGTAGAATTCCGAAATGAACGCAATGGCGCAATACGCTTTGCTTAATTCCCAATATTTAATTAAGTATTCTTTAATTTATCATTATGGTGTTCTTTAAAATTATGGGGTGTTACCACTTTGCTGTTCACTTTTCCAATGGGGATTGTTTTCAGTGGTGCCTCAATGTTTCAGATCTGTTTATAGGTATCCTGCTACACAATTTTTCTCGTATTGTTTGCCAAAACAAGTAATTTGGCAATAGTCCTTATACATGTACGAAGTAAAACATTTTTGTACCAGCTGCTGAGTTTCAGATTCATACATATATCTAATATTGAGTGATGTTGGTAAAGCAGTGTGTGATTGGATCATACATCACGCATGTTTTGGTGCAAAATAGATCTGTATCTAAAATATCCATGTTAGTAGATTCGGTCTTATGTTTCATTCCAAATGAAATTTTCCAAGAAGAAAGATGGTGTTGGATAATTTACACAGTTTAGGTATTGGTGGTATATTTTCTGTTTTGGTAATTTCTGAAGCTACATGCATGATTCTACTTCTTCATATAATTTGGTGGAGTATTAATTCCTGATCAGGGTATTGCACTTAGAGGACTGTTCAGAAGTCCATTAAAGTCAAGTCGTTTGGTTATTTTGGAAAGAATGTCTTATTTTTTGAATTGGAGAATATAAAACAAAGCAGTTTTAAGTGTTTCAGCATACAGTGTATGGAAGCTTATAGTAGAATAAACTACAGTTTTGGCATTTCTAAATATGTTGCTATGAGACATGCGTCCAATTTGATGTCTTGAAGTAGTTTAATGTTAGAATGACAAAGATGGTTGTTGTGGTTATCTCATGCACTCATCAATGTTTAAGCGACAACATGATTCAAGATGCATCTGCGGTGAACAAAGAGCAAGTTTGCAGCAAGGAGGTTAAGCTCAGTGGGATCGAGCTGGTGCGTGCAAGTCCGTTTGCACTTCAAACTTTTAGGAAACAACGACCTCATCATGGGTCCTTTATATTTTTCTGTTATGTAATTTTTTTGGTTTTTTTTTGGCTAGCCATGTATTTTCTTTTATGAAGAAATAAAGCGTACCCATGTTCAATATATATATATGTATATATATATGTATGTATATATATATATGTATATATATATATTTATGTATATATATATGTATGTATATATATATATGTATGTATATATAAATATATAAAGTGGGTACACATAGAGGAATGTGTTTGTATAAAAGTATGGAAATTGTGAAAGGACATATGGTAGAATTGAATTAATGCATGCATGAAAAACACATGCATGGGAATGCATGCGTGAGATAAGATTGGGAATGGATGAAACGTGCCAACGAAAAGTTTATATATATTATATATATGTATGATGTATATAAGTATGTATATATTCAAACATGGCTTTTGGAACATACGCATACATGCATAGGTTGGAAGGATGATTCACGCATGCATGCATAACTTGGATGAACACATAGTTTTGAAACAATGAAAAGAAAGAAAAGGCATGCATTAACAAGTTACCGACAAAATCATACATATGGTGGTTCGAACATCCGAATTTCACGAAATAAAAAATAACATTCTCTTCAGAATAAAGTCTAGTATTTTTAGTTCAAATTCTCTCAAATTCTAACAACGTTTTATTCGTAGCGATTTATTAAATCTTTAATTAAATTAACGCAAACAAAGCAAATTTGCGTAATTTTCTGTAAGCGAAACTTGCAATCTAGAATCGGAGTCATGAAACAAGCTCTCTAACTGTCATGCTTTGGTATCTAGTTATCACTTGTATCAATACGGGGGAAAAAATACTAAAATTGAAAGTCAATAAAAAAATAATTGTGAAGTTTACTTGCCCTTTCCCTATTCTGAAGAGGAATGGGTTTAGTCAGAGCAGGCAATCGGCCTATGCTATCGGCGATCCAGATGAAAAAAACAACCCTGATAGTTTTGATAGTTTTTTGTATGGACCCGTGATGTTTATCTAATAAAAAGAAAGGTTTTTTAGCCTCAAGGAAAAAATGAACAAAAACTTGTTCCATAAGGATAAGGAGGCAAAATTTTATCCATAAAGACAAATTTTAGTGTAAAGAATGGAATTCAGGAGCCCACTATAATTTCTCCCTTTACACTAAAATTTGTCCTTATGGATAAAATTTAAGCCTCTTATCCTTATGAAACAATTTTTTGTTCATTTTGTCATTTAGGGTATTTTCTTGATTGTATAAACGAAGAAGAAGTAGGGTAAGACAATCAGAGAAGAATTAGGGAGAAACAGATAATCTTTCTTCGCCGCTTTAATTGAGGGGAAATTGGATTTTATAGGAAAGGGAAGAAGTATGGAGAAATTGAAACACAGAGAAAAAATCGTCAAAGAACAGAGAAGAAGCTGGGAGAAACTAAGCATGGAGAACAACTTTCGAAGAAGATGCCTTGTTTTTTTGACGTCACAAAAAATTAATTTTATTGAAGTGACAATAAGAAAACGTTTCTAATGATCGGTTTGATTACGCTATTAAATATGTCACCATAACACATAAACATAGTCGTCCTCTTGATGGTAAACAACAACAATAACAACAACAACAAAAAACAACAACAACAACCAAACACTAACTTGTTCCATTTATGTTGGCTAGTTCTATTTCCACCTATTTTTCCTCTTTGTACACCCCACCTGGTACAAAAAATTGACAATACCTATTTTTTTCCACCCTATGTTATTTTTTAAAAATGTCATCATATTTTTTTTAACCATGTTCGACTGAAACGTGGTTTGTTTATGAACCAAGGTCGGATCGAACTAGGTTATTATACAATTCTCGTTTGAGCTGAACTGGATTGTTGTACGAACCTCACTTGTCCGAACTGGGATATTACATGAACCTCACTTTGACCGGGCTAAGTTTTATAGGAACATTGCTTCATTAAGGATATTTATGTGATTGTTTTTTTAGCATAATCTACCATGTTGAAAGATAGGGATAATCTTGAAAAATCAAAAAATTGAACAAACGATGAGACGTTAAAAAAAAGGAAAACGGGATGTAAATAGAATTATCCTTCAATGCTAGGGAATGAATTAAACCTCATATTCTCAAAACCTTCCAGATATAAGGAATAGTTTATAATAGGAAACTTTCTATTTCATGACCCTACAAATACATCGGTATAATTTTCCAAACCAAAAAAAAATTGAAAAATCACTTTTTTTGCCTTCTGCCTTACGGGACTGTGGTTTGAAGCCAAACCATGGAAAACTTACGCACAAGTCGATTAAATGGCGATGAAGAAAAAAATGCCCAATCACTGCCTTTCATGCATCCATACAGAAAGCTTCCTCTTACAAGGGCAGACTAATTATTTCCTTAGCTTATTTAGCCGATTCCATAAATATTAATTTGAAATTATTTGCAAAATTCAATTTTTGACTCCTTAATGTAAAATCTAAAAGTAATTGATATTGATTTAGTTCTCCTCAATATTCCATAAAGTATTAATTATTATTTACGTGTATACACAATTTTAACTTGTTATTTGATCTAGTTTTAACCGCAAAATATAGAAAGCGAAATTTAGAAATGGAGCAACAAGTAGTTTCATGGTTACTTTTGTTTGAAATTTTTGTAGCGAGTTATCAGTATCACACAATAAAATGAAGCACCAATAAATAAAATGCTTAACTCATGACTTCAAGCATGTGTTTTCCATGGAACAAGGTAGAAAAATCAAATTAGGAATAATTTATGACATTTAAATATTGAAGGATGACTTAGCTAAGTTGAGAAAAAAAATTCTAAGCGTAGACATGATCCACTAAAACTCTTAAGTCAATCATGCACAAATAATGGGGATAACAAAATAATTTGAATTAAATTTCAAGGGGTCTTCACTGTCCTTATCCAGTAAAAAGTCAAAACATTTCTTTATAACAACAAAGTTCTTTAATACTGCTATATATAGCAAATTATTGTTTAAATAGCACTTGCATTTATTTTTTTAAAAGTGTTGTCTATTTACGTTGCTTTAACATTGTGGACACATAAATTAAATTAGACAATACATGCTCCATACAATGAAGATGCTCTTACCTCAATTTGATCATTTTTCTTGGCACCATTACCTGTAACTGACTTTCCATTACATTGGCTCCTTTATACAGAGTTTTTGGAGTTGATGTTAATCTTATCTGCGTGATGTGGGACAAAACAAAATATTACAAAAGTATATTCACTTTTATATATTACAACACAAACCATTATTAAAAGAATTAAATTCTATTGTTCCTTTTGTTTTCAGTTCATTACTATCTGCTAAAAAGAAGTCAGTTGGGTTTCTTACATATTATTCTTGGATGTTGGTCCAATTTTTGAGTTGACAATTTGATGAAATTGTCAAACCTCAAAGCAAGCCCAAGTGGATCGACTAGTCTTGCAGGTGGGTCAAGCCTCAAAAAATGCTTTTCTTTTATCACATCTTAGGCACAATTAAATTGAGGATTTGGGTACCCGACCCAATATGTACTAGCCTTTCTACACTTTTCACTTCAACTGAATCAATTTGGGGAATTAAGTTTGTAACGACCCGTGTTTTTCGACCATTTGAATATGAATATTTAAATTAGTTTTAAATATTATATTGGAAATATTAATGGAATTAAATATTGAATTCGTTATTTAAACAAAGTTCAAACGTTATAATTTATATATAATATAATTCGAGCTTGAAAATGACGTGCAGCTCGTAATATTTGGTTTTGAACTTCAATGGAGAATACAGGATTCGATATAAGTCGGATTTCTGTGAAACAAGACACGTTGGAACCGTATTGACGATAATTTTCATATGAAAGAGAAAAATCCAGATTTCGTGTTGTTGATAGTAAGTTATGGCCAAAACAAATTTTGAAATAGTCGCTATGGAAAATCGTTATTAAATTATAGGCCTTTAAAATGGCCGTTTTGCAAACGGACTCAGATTTCGACGAAATCAGTTTCATTAGAACCATATCGCTAAATTATTGTATGGTGGTGAATTGCGTGGAAAACCGATATCGTATGTGACCACTGTAGCTATAAACGCTCGTCCAATTTCTATAGCGCGTATTTAAATAAATAAAGAGATATTCGAATGTAACCTGAGCAAACGATTGAATTAGGCCGCGAAACCAGTTCCGTTGAGTTCGTATCATCGATTAGAGTCAGAATAGCTATATAGTTTGTTGTTTTTAGAGATCGAGAAATTTGGCATTAAAAAGGGTAGGGCGGTTCAGGGTAAAAACAGCCTATCGGGCAAACAGTCTCAGAATGCGACGAAATTAGTGTCGTTGGGTTCGTATCGAAAAGTTATTATCGATGTTCGCAGTTTCAAGTTGATTTGATTTATCCGGTGATCGTGGAAAAATTAAACGTGTGTTCATTTCTGGTTTCATAAAGGAAAAATTTTCATACGACCTCGGATTTCGATGAAACTTGTCCCATTGGATCCAAAATATCTTTTTACATCGAGATTAGCTTTTTCATCAGTAAACAGGAATTGATTATTTTTAGTTTTACGTGATATTTTACGGCGTAGTTTCGTTAAACTTAAAATATTAATTGAAACCATTTCACCCCTTTTGCCTAATGCCTTAAATAGTTTAACCTATACAATTAATGCCAACATGTGTTTTCATATCAAACACACTACTTGCGCCCAACGTTTGTTATAAATCCTGGCACCTTAAACTAGTTGGATGCCTTCAGTGGATAAAATATTTCCTACCCATGCAAGCTAGGTGATACATCAAAATCATAGCTGCTCTGACGTACAACTCCTGTCCCAAATTTGTGAAGCCTTGCCGACCAAGGGTCGTGGATTCCCAAACATACAGCTAGCTGTATTTGCAGCTACCTATCCTAAAAGTGTACCCCAATTTCATGCTACCCAAACCATCGTTTGCCTATATATACCCATACCCATGTTATATCCCTTTGTTTTTCTTCCTGGCAAGCAAATCAAAAATGCAAACCATTCTGTTTAAAAAGAAAAATCTAAAACATCACCCCTTGTATACCCTTTTGTGCGCACAGTCCTCGTATGGTGACATACTTGGGAAGCTGGTTTCGAGGAGTAAAGGCGCGGCAGTCGACATTAGGAGGGAGGAGCTGGACTTGGAGAGGGTGGGGTCGACTGATGAGGGGACTCGGACGAAACTTCTGGGCGTTTCTGATCGGCTTCCGGGGGAGGCTATGCGATGCAGCGTGAACTTGAGGGTGTCGAACTGTGTTTCGGTGGTCTTGTATAGCAAGCAGGTGAAACAAACGAAGAAAATAGAAAGAAAAGGTGACGCCTTGATCAAAGTAGAAGAACAGTTCGAAGGGAGAAGCCCGTTGGTTTTTTGTCACCGCGTATGGAAGCTGAAACCAAAAGAACTTGATACAGTTGAAGCCGAGACCTAGCTGCCTGAAACAAATGAGAAGAAGGTCGGCCAGTTTAATGTCAAATGTAATTAGTGATTTAAAAGTTGGTTAAAATAAATAACATAAAACATGAATTTTGCAGGCATAGTCTTTTGTTTGGATGAAGCGGAAATGGAACGGGAAGGAAGATAAAAGAACGGGTCGGACCTGATTTGCTGAACGGTATATGGTAGAACGTTATTAGCTTATAAATTATACCATTATGGATTTAATTAATTTAATTAAAAGGGGATGACCGTATGTTTTAAGCCGATGCATGCGTGTTTGAATAGAAGGAAACGAACAGAGGCACATAATTGGACTATCATTGGAAATTCAAACAAAAAGGAAATGGGTCCGTAAGTTACATGAAAAGATAACTGGCCAGTATTCGAAGAAATAAAGTGAAATAATGAAAGCAATGGAACTGTTGAGCTATCATGAGGGAGTCAGTGAGCAAGAACAAAGGAAAATTGCTGGACTGTGATACTCTAAACAAAACATGGTAGGTCTTTATTGATAATTTTAATTATGACTTGATCATCCGAATGAAATCGTATAACTTGAAAAGATTTTTAACTTGTGCAGAACCACGAGATCAGCGTATTCGAAGGAGAGTAAACAAATGAGGAAGCAGAACTGTATTGTCCTGTGAACGTGATTACAAGTAATTAATGATAATAATTAAATTAAAAAGCTATTTAGTTTAAAAAAATAATAATTAATCATATGATTACAACGGTGGTAATTGATGTATATGTTATCAGAATAGATCCAGACAAGGAGCAATGGAACAGTGGAATATATCTTAACAGAGCTGGAGGTAGCAGGGATTTTCGTTAAATTAAATGCTGTTTAATTTAACTAAAACCCGGCCGTTCAATGCCAAATGAAATCAGGTGAGTTAACTCACTCAGTTACCCTTTTTATATTTTATATAAATTGGGTATTTTTATTTTTGTGTGCTCTGCTTGCAAATAGTTGATTGTTTGCTAGTTGTCTGTTTATCGGTTGATTTAACAGATGAAATTAAACTGTGTTTAATTTCAGTGAAATACCAAATCGTTGTTTCAACGATTGGATCCAACGGAGGTAGCTTACCCTGTTGGTCACGTTTATTTATAAACGTGTTTAATTGTTTGAATTGTTCTATTATTTGGTTGAGGTTAAATGGTTGTTATTTATCATCAGTTAAATGTGATTGATTTGGTTGTTGTTTATTGAATGGATATTCAACATCTGTTGGTTCAAACCAGTGGGCGGTGTTGGTTAAGTGTTTAGCAGAGTATGGCCTATAACATCAATCGAGTTAAAAATAGTGTTTCACCGTCAGGTGGATCGACAGAATCAAAGTTATAAAAATTATTTTATAACTGAACTTAGATTTGAAATATATTATTTTGAATAAAAATGGTCAAAGAGAAGTAAATAAATATTTTATCAAGACGTTGATTTATTATTAATTTAGTTTATAAACTCTATGCTGATGTTAGTCGGACTTACAAGTAGAAGGATAAGAAATGAATTAAATGGTTAAACCTTGAAAATTTGTTTTGTAAAGAAACAAATAATTAGAATCTAATTAAATTAATTATATTTTTAAAGCGAGGATTTGTGAAATCGGTTAATGAGATAATCAAGTTTTTGTGTTAATTAAATCGACCGTTTGGAATTAGAATTTGTTTATCAAGTTAATGTGCTTTGACTAAATTAGCTAAATGAATATTGTTTGAATTTAAATAAGGATTTAAAAAGGGATTTAATATTTAATTTAGTTAATAAAGGGATTAACTACTAAAGTAGTTAATGTTTGATAAATTTAGGAATATATTGTAAATGGGAATTCATTTAAAAAGGTTACCGAATGGGAGATGCAAGCCAATTGAATGGTGAAAGGAAATAAACGTACTTAATTATATGAATTAAGTGGAAGGAGATTACGATCAAAAGGGTTTATTATAAACCAGAGGTTTTAAGTGAGATTCAAAGTGTTAAGACGTTAATTTTACATTAACGTTATTTGAAAACGAGATCAAGTAAAAAGGAGGATTTTAAATGAGATTTAAAAATGGGAAATTGAATATATTTATTCGAGATAGAATTAGCCAAACATAATTATTCGGATGAGTTGCCATTTCGTACGACTGCTAGCGTAATTCGCAGGGCTGCAGATAGCCTACGGCGGTCGGATGTTTCCTGAGGAATTCAGGCGTAACCATTGTGATCGCTGTGATCTAGAGTCAAGCGAATGGAGTTAAGACGAATGTTAATTAATCAATTAGAGTTATTCAAATATCGTATTTTTGAATATTAAAAGAATTAGAAGTTCTAATTTAACAAAAAGTAAATTAGTTTGTCAAAGGCCAAATGATGCTAAATACTGAACCAGTGAACTCATTGGAGTGTCATGTTTGAAACACTGTATATTTTGATAGTTAAAACACCGACTATCAAACCTGACCAATACGATTGTTGGTATGGAAAGACCGGGATCGAATTTATATTCGAAAACCATTCTGACCAACAAATGCGTGAAGATCTCAGAAGATGATCGAGATGGTGCTGTGAAGACCGTGGATTTTCATGAACGGAAGAACCACTAATATTCTCTGCCTGGCAAGCAGAGATAAACTGTGATTCTGTCGTGGTTGGAATCTACGGGTTGCAAGGACTTCTCGCTACTGATCCATGGGGTGATTCCTAGAAGGATGCAGTAGGAGAGTGCCTTCGGTCCATCCTGTTCCTGGATGACGTATATGGACGAATGTCTGACAGAGTATTTCCAAAGGATCACGTACGTTGATTTCTTCAAACGTACGATAGTTGTTGGCGGAGAATCGCCGTTCTCTAGCTTTCAGCTAGAGTATTTTTGTGGACGTCAATTAGTGATATCTGACGGATCTGACGATGTGGCATTCAAAGTGAATGGTGACCAGATGATCAGAAGTTAATTCTGGCCTCAAGCCTCATCAATCGGGAAATGACAAAAATCGGGCAGGCAGCATGGCTATGTGGGTCGCTCCTATTAGGGTGTATGATCACCTATCTAGAGGAAATCCTATTTGTTTCTTAAATCTTTGTTTCGATGCTGTCCCTTGTCGGGAGACGGTTGCTGATCCCAACTGTCGGTGATATACATTCGATACACTCAAGCGAAATGAGTGGTCGGTCATGTGAGGGCCGGGTTGCAAGAAGTTCTTGTTGAACCCAGTGTATTCGTCTCTAGAGATACACTATCGGAAGGTGGACCCATACCTTGTCAAGTTGGAATTCAATCTCCAATAAGCGCCTGCGGTTTTGATTGTATACTATATATGTAGAGCGTGAGATGCAAGCGTTCTACTAGATTCTATTTACTTGTATTTAGACATTATTATAATATCAGACAAGATATTGGTTTCAAACTGTTTTGGGTTATCGTAAGGTAAAAAAAAAACCGTCCGTGTTTATGTGTGGATTTGGTCTTACGATTATCCTTTTCTTTTGAAAGATTTGAACTTTAAAATCATGATTGTATGATTCACCCTTATTACTATGCGAGTTTATCTCACTCTGGTTCACCAGACTGACCCGGTGTTTTGCAAATGCTCGGGTTAGGCCGGGTGTACAGGTTCAGGTTATCGACTACTGGGAAGAGACGAGCTGGAAGAGTCCAGACGCGTGATATTACTAGTATTCCGCTGTGTGTTGTATGAGGACAGGTTATCACTGTCCAGATGGCATGATGTACTCTGATACTGTAAGTATTTTAAAGCTTTCAATAAAGATTATTTCTGTATTATATTTTGTTCCGCTGCGATGTGAGACTCTGTGTGGTGTTCTTCTTCTTCTTCTATTCTAACATTTCTATCTTATCTATTCCCACCCTCTAACTTCTTTCTATTAATGATCTGGAATGTTCGATGTCTGAATGGTCAACATGGCAGTTTGATGTTGATTTTCAGAGTCGAAAATCCCGGTTCGTTACAGTGGTATCAGAGCTTAAGGTTAAGTAATTACCTTGGCTCTGTGGCGTGACTCAGTAGAGATGGGGTTAGTAATACCCTAGATTGAGTTTGAGTGTATATATACGAGTGAACGTATTTGTAGATTTTATAAAAATTGTTTTATATTGTGGAGATTTATTGGTTGGGTTGTTTATAAGTTCTGATCGATCAGTTTGATCCACTATATCGATATGGGTTTATAAACACTCGAATACGATGGGTCGTCACGATATGTTTTGAAAAGAGGGTAAATGAAATAATTTTACCCAAATTATATTTCAATATAAAAGAATGATATATATTGGAAGTATTATAGTATATTGGATGTGTTGGTTGATTATAATTGAAATGGTTATATAAATAACCAATCCAAATTCGTATAATATGGAATCAGATGAATTAAATCTGAAATCTAAACCAGAATTGGAATTAAAATTCCTTAAAATGGGATAAATGATTGCAAATGAACTTGAATTGAATATATGAGAATTTTAAAATCCTGGGAGATTTTGATTTTGTTACAAGCATTGAAAGGGATATTTTGAAATGGATTTCAAATGGAAGTGTTCAGAAATGGTTTTGAAAGTAATATAGTATCGAACTCACTTCGATAGCTGGAAAATAGATTCCGATGATGTGCGCGCCATTATCGGTGTTCATTTTCGAGTGGTAAGTGACGGATTACTACCAAAGATTTTGTTTTGAATTACTTTGAGAAAAACAAGTTGTTTTGAATCCTGAAAGGAAATATTAATTTTCGAAAGAGCTACTGTTTAAAAACTCCCAGGGAAATTGTTTGAACAAAAACAAAATTAAATAAAAGTTTGTGAAAGCAAATATGGATTGGATTGAAACCGATTAACTGGAAATTGAATCAAAATATAATATATCAAGTGGAATCAGATTTGGAATTGGGAGACAGGAATCTGAAATGATGTTGGACTGATAAGTTAAGAGTTGAAATTGATAATGGATGGAAGTTGAGTTAAGGATGGGATTTGGCTTGGACGCGTGAAGGATTTGATTTTGAGGATTAAGTTGGAATTTTGATTGGAAATGCATTTGTTTATGCTGACAAGGTAGAAGACAGAATGGATATAATGCTGTGCCCGACAAAAAGGTACACGTTTATTTTATATGGGTTTAGTGATTTATGAGCCTATTTGGCAAGCCACATGGCTGTTTATTTTCTTTTGGATTGGAGAAGGCCCAGAAAGGCGAGTTGGAGTTGTACCAATTGAGCCGTACAGAGGAGGTGCTGGCGAAATTTTTCAGAAATTTAAAGTGTTAGAAAATTTTCGATATTTTTGAAAATATTTATTCACAGTATTGAATTGGTTTCTAATTTAGTATAAAATTAGATTTGAAGTTAATGAATTTATAACGTTCTTTCTTACCTTAGCAATTTCGAGGACGAAATTATTTTAAGGGGGGAAGAATGTAACGACCCGTGTTTTTCGACCATTTGAATATGAATATTTAAATTAGTTTTAAATATTATATTGGAAATATTAATGGAATTAAATATTGAATTCGTTATTTAAACAAAGTTCAAACGTTATAATTTATATATAATATAATTCGAGCTTGAAAATGACGTGCAGTTCGTAATATTTGGTTTTGAACTTCAATGGAGAATACAGGATTCGATATAAGTCGGATTTCTGTGAAACAAGACACGTTGGAACCGTATTGACGATAATTTTCATATGAAAGAGAAAAATCTAGATTTCGTGTTGTTGATAGTAAGTTATGGCCAAAACAAATTTTGAAATAGTCGCTATGGAAAATCGTTATTAAATTATAGGCCTTTAAAATGGCCGTTTTGCAAACGGACTCAGATTTCGACGAAATCAGTTTCATTAGAACCATATCGCTAAATTATTGTATGGTGGTGAATTGCGTGGAAAACCGATATCGTATGTGACCACTGTAGCTATAAACGCTCGTCCAATTTCTATAGCGCGTATTTAAATAAATAAAGAGATATTCGAATGTAACCTGAGCAAACGATTGAATTAGGCCGCGAAACCAGTTCCGTTGAGTTCGTATCGTCGATTAGAGTCAGAATAGCTATATAGTTTGTTGTTTTTAGAGATCGAGAAATTTGGCATTAAAAAGGGTAGGGCGGTTCAGGGTAAAAACAGCCTATCGGGCAAACAGTCTCAGAATGCGACGAAATTAGTGTCGTTGGGTTCGTATCGAAAAGTTATTATCGATGTTCGCAGTTTCAAGTTGATTTGATTTATCCGGTGATCGTGGAAAAATTAAACGTGTGTTCATTTCTGGTTTCATAAAGGAAAAATTTTCATACGACCTCGGATTTCGATGAAACTTGTCCCATTGGATCCAAAATATCTTTTTACATCGAGATTAGCTTTTTCATCAGTAAACAGGAATTGATTATTTTTAGTTTTACGTGATATTTTACGGCGTAGTTTCGTTAAACTTAAAATATTAATTGAAACCATTTCACCCCTTTTGCCTAATGCCTTAAATAGTTTAACCTATACAATTAATGCCAACATGTGTTTTCATATCAAACACACTACTTGCGCCCAACGTTTGTTATAAATCCTGGCACCTTAAACTAGTTGGATGCCTTCAGTGGATAAAATATTTCCTACCCATGCAAGCTAGGTGATACATCAAAATCATAGCTGCTCTGACGTACAACTCCTGTCCCAAAATTGTGAAGCCTTGCCGACCAAGGGTCGTGGATTCCCAAACATACAGCTAGCTGTATTTGCAGCTACCTATCCTAAAAGTGTACCCCAATTTCATGCTACCCAAACCATCGTTTGCCTATATATACCCATACCCATGTTATATCCCTTTGTTTTTCTTCCTGGCAAGCAAATCAAAAACGCAAACCATTCTGTTTAAAAAGAAAAATCTAAAACATCACCCCTTGTATACCCTTTTGTGCGCACAGTCCTCGTATGGTGACATACTTGGGAAGCTGGTTTCGAGGAGTAAAGGCGCGGCAGTCGATATTAGGAGGGAGGAGCTGGACTTGGAGAGGGTGGGGTCGACTGATGAGGGGACTCGGGCGAAACTTCTGGGCGTTTCTGATCGGCTTCCGGGGGAGGCTATGCGATGCAGCGTGAACTTGAGGGTGTCGAACTGTGTTTCGGTGGTCTTGTATAGCAAGCAGGTGAAACAAACGAAGAAAATAGAAAGAAAAGGTGACGCCTTGATCAAAGTAGAAGAACAGTTCGAAGGGAGAAGCCCGTTGGTTTTTGGTCACCGCGTATGGAAGCTGAAACCAAAAGAACTTGATACAGTTGAAGCCGAGACCTAGCTGCCTGAAACAAATGAGAAGAAGGTCGGCCAGTTTAATGTCAAATGTAATTAGTGATTTAAAAGTTGGTTAAAATAAATAACATAAAACATGAATTTTGCAGGCATAGTCTTTTGTTTGGATGAAGCGGAAATGGAACGGGAAGGAAGATAAAAGAACGGGTCAGACCTGATTTGCTGAACGGTATATGGTAGAACGTTATTAGCTTATAAATTATACCATTATGGATTTAATTAATTTAATTAAAAGGGGTTGACCGTATGTTTTAAGCCGATGCATGCGTGTTTGAATAGAAGGAAACGAACAGAGGCACATAATTGGACTATCATTGGAAATTCAAACAAAAAGGAAATGGGTTCGTAAGTTACATGAAAAGATAACTGGCCAGTATTCGAAGAAATAAAGTGAAATAATGAAAGCAATGGAACTGTTGAGCTATCATGAGGGAGTCAGTGAGCAAGAACAAAGGAAAATTGCTGGACTGTGATACTCTAAACAAAACATGGTAGGTCTTTATTGATAATTTTAATTATGACTTGATCATCCGAATGAAATCGTATAACTTGAAAAGATTTTTAACTTGTGCAGAACCACGAGATCAGCGTATTCGAAGGAGAGTAAACAAATAAGGAAGCAGAACTGTATTGTCCTGTGAACGTGATTACAAGTAATTAATGATAATAATTAAATTAAAAAGCTATTTAGTTTAAAAAAAAAATTAATCATATGATTACAACGGTGGTAATTGATGTATATGTTATCAGAATAGATCCAGACAAGGAGCAATGGAACAGTGGAATATATCTTAACAGAGCTGGAGGTAGCAGGGATTTTCGTTAAATTAAATGCTGTTTAATTTAACTAAAACCCGGCCGTTCAATGCCAAATGAAATCAGGTGAGTTAACTCACTCAGTTACCCTTTTTATATTTTATATAAATTGGGTATTTTTATTTTTGTGTGCTCTGCTTGCAAATAGTTGATTGTTTGCTAGTTGTCTGTTTATCGGTTGATTTAACAGATGAAATTAAACTGTGTTTAATTTCAGTGAAATACCAAATCGTTGTTTCAACGATTGGATCCAACGGAGGTAGCTTACCCTGTTGGTCACGTTTATTTATAAACGTGTTTAATTGTTTGAATTGTTCTATTATTTGGTTGAGGTTAAATGGTTGTTATTTATCATCAGTTAAATGTGATTGATTTGGTTGTTGTTTATTGAATGGATATTCAACATCTGTTGGTTCAAACCAGTGGGCGGTGTTGGTTAAGTGTTTAGCAGAGTATGGCCTATAACATCAATCGAGTTAAAAATAGTGTTTCACCGTCAGGTGGATCGACAGAATCAAAGTTATAAAAATTATTTTATAACTGAACTTAGATTTGAAATATATTATTTTGAATAAAAATGGTCAAAGAGAAGTAAATAAATATTTTATCAAGACGTTGATTTATTATTAATTTAGTTTATAAACTCTATGCTGATGTTAGTCGGACTTACAAGTAGAAGGATAAGAAATGAATTAAATGGTTAAACCTTGAAAATTTGTTTTGTAAAGAAACAAATAATTAGAATCTAATTAAATTAATTATATTTTTAAAGCGAGGATTTGTGAAATCGGTTAATGAGATAATCAAGTTTTTGTGTTAATTAAATCGACCGTTTGGAATTAGAATTTGTTTATCAAGTTAATGTGCTTTGACTAAATTAGCTAAATGAATATTGTTTGAATTTAAATAAGGATTTAAAAAGGGATTTAATATTTAATTTAGTTAATAAAGGGATTAACTGCTAAAGTAGTTAATGTTTGATAAATTTAGGAATATATTGTAAATGGGAATTCATTTAAAAAGGTTACCGAATGGGAGATGCAAGCCAATTGAATGGTGAAAGGAAATAAACGTACTTAATTATATGAATTAAGTGGAAGGAGATTACGATCAAAAGGGTTTATTATAAACCAGAGGTTTTAAGTGAGATTCAAAGTGTTAAGACGTTAATTTTACATTAACGTTATTTGAAAACGAGATCAAGTAAAAAGGAGGATTTTAAATGAGATTTAAAAATGGGAAATTGAATATATTTATTCGAGATAGAATTAGCCAAACATAATTATTCGGCTGAGTTGCCATTTCGTACGACTGCTAGCGTAATTCGCAGGGCTGCAGATAGCCTACGGCGGTCGGATGTTTCCTGAGGAATTCAGGCGTAACCATTGTGATCGCTGTGATCTAGAGTCAAGCGAATGGAGTTAAGACGAATGTTAATTAATCAATTAGAGTTATTCAAATATCGTATTTTTGAATATTAAAAGAATTAGAAGTTCTAATTTAACAAAAAGTAAATTAGTTTGTCAAAGGCCAAATGATGCTAAATACTGAACCAGTGAACTCATTGGAGTGTCATGTTTGAAACACTGTATATTTTGATAGTTAAAACACCGACTATCAAACCTGACCAATACGATTGTTGGTATGGAAAGACCGGGATCGAATTTATATTCGAAAACCATTCTGACCAACAAATGCGTGAAGATCTCAGAAGATGATCGAGATGGTGCTGTGAAGACCGTGGATTTTCATGAATGGAAGAACCACTAATATTCTCTGCCTGGCAAGCAGAGATAAACTGTGATTCTGTCGTGGTTGGAATCTACGGGTTGCAAGGACTTCTCGCTACTGATCCATGGGGTGATTCCTAGAAGGATGCAGTAGGAGAGTGCCTTCGGTCCATCCTGTTCCTGGATGACGTATATGGACGAATGTCTGACAGAGTATTTCCAAAGGATCACGTACGTTGATTTCTTCAAACGTACGATAGTTGTTGGCGGAGAATCGCCGTTCTCTAGCTTTCAGCTAGAGTATTTTTGTGGACGTCAATTAGTGATATCTGACGGATCTGACGATGTGGCATTCAAAGTGAATGGTGACCAGATGATCAGAAGTTAATTCTGGCCTCAAGCCTCATCAATCGGGAAATGACAAAAATCGGGCAGGCAGCATGGCTATGTGGGTCGCTCCTATTAGGGTGTATGATCACCTATCTAGAGGAAATCCTATTTGTTTCTTAAATCTTTGTTTCGATGCTGTCCCTTGTCGGGAGACGGTTGCTGATCCCAACTGTCGGTGATATACATTCGATACACTCAAGCGAAATGAGTGGTCGGTCATGTGAGGGTCGGGTTGCAAGAAGTTCTTGTTGAACCCAGTGTATTCGTCTCTAGAGATACACTATCGGAAGGTGGACCCATACCTTGTCAAGTTGGAATTCAATCTCCAATAAGCGCCTGCGGTTTTGATTGTATACTATATATGTAGAGCGTGAGATGCAAGCGTTCTACTAGATTCTATTTACTTGTATTTAGACATTATTATAATATCAGACAAGATATTGGTTTCAAACTGTTTTGGGTTATCGTAAGGTAAAAAAAAAAACCGTCCGTGTTTATGTGTGGATTTGGTCTTACGATTATCCTTTTCTTTTGAAAGATTTGAACTTTAAAATCATGATTGTATGATTCACCCTTATTACTGTGCGAGTTTATCTCACTCTGGTTCACCAGACTGACCCGGTGTTTTGCAAATGCTCGGGTTAGGCCGGGTGTACAGGTTCAGGTTATCGACTACTGGGAAGAGACGAGCTGGAAGAGTCCAGACGCGTGATATTACTAGTATTCCGCTGTGTGTTGTATGAGGACAGGTTATCACTGTCCAGATGGCATGATGTACTCTGATACTGTAAGTATTTTAAAGCTTTCAATAAAGATTATTTCTGTATTATATTTTGTTCCGCTGCGATGTGAGACTCTGTGTGGTGTTCTTCTTCTTCTTCTATTCTAACATTTCTATCTTATCTATTCCCACCCTCTAACTTCTTTCTATTAATGATCTGGAATGTTCGATGTCTGAATGGTCAACATGGCAGTTTGATGTTGATTTTCAGAGTCGAAAATCCCGGTTCGTTACAAAGTTCAACAACCCATTTGCTGTACGATTTTACTTTAAACCTTGATTATATGGTTTTTGACTTTAAATTGACTTTTAATAACCAATTTTCAAATAGTGGATTGCTTGGGTATTTGGGCTTTTGGAGTTAATCGTATTCCTTTCATAACTTTCCTCGAATTGACATGTTTTCTTTTAGGCAAATTTCTCAGTCGCAACTCTATAAATACATCAGCCTTAGGAAATTGGAAATTGTTCTCTAAACCAAAACCACAGAAAACTTCACCACAAATTGATTACATGGTGATGAAGAGAAAAGGCCCTACCACTGCCTTTCAAGCATTCGTACAAGAAGCTTTCCTGCTTTCCTCTTGCAGTGGCAGACTATGGCTTGAAACATGGATCAAGATGGGGGTGAGGCGGCCAGTGCTGCATTTAAGAAGGAAGGATCTGACTATTTGCGGCACAAAACCTGATCAACTTGAGCTGCAATTGACAAGTGCTGACGTTTTTGTACATGCTTCTGATGAAGTACGCGAGTTAACAAAGATGGCTTCTAATCAACTTAAAGACACGGGTCTGGATGTGAAGATAATGGATAAGCATGGTAACAAGTATCATAAAGTCATGTTTGAGTATATTTCCGTTTCTGACACCTATCGATTCAACGGTCCGAGTTTTGGGGAATTTGTGAGTAGCTTGAAAGATAGTCGGTTTCTAGATATCTGGGGATTGCCTAAAAATAGAGGCGATGATGGAGTTATATGGTTCGCTTTGGTCGATTATTCGTAAGATGATATTATATGTATTATGAGAATTGTTGTTTTTATTTCTTCATTTGTTTCTTAAGATGAATTTATATGTATTATGGAAATATCATCAGTATCTGTAGGCTTTTGATGGTTATGCAAAAAATAATTCAATTTTGATGGTTATGATGGTTATTTTCAATATGCCTAAAAATATTTCTTCATTTGTTTTTATTTTCAGTATCATCACCATTGAATAAAAGAAACAATAGGCTTTTGATGGTTATGCAAAAAATAATTCAATTTTGAAAATCATATTCTATAAAGAAACTTTTGTTAGAAGTTAACTTGTAATTTTATCAGGCAACAATTAAATGCATTGACAAATATGCTTTTGTATTAATGTAGGGAATAATTTAAAATTCCTATATATGACATAATTAGATAAATCTAGATAAGGTATTATCTGGAATATTCCAGAGAACGCACTATATTATAAAAGACAAGTTGTATCTCATGTAATCAAGAAGCATCAAGAAAAAAAATTAAATTTTTTATCTATCTCTCCATATATCACTCTGCCGTGCCTAACAAATTTGGTATCAGAGCCTTGTCAACTTCATTAATCAGTCACTCAAAAATAATGGTAGCAGTCTCTACAATGTTCAAGTACTCTCCAAGTGAAGTGCCAATATACGAAGGCGGGCATTATGACTATTGGAGCAGTGAGATTGTAATGACCCGGATTTCGAGCGACTTTGGTTATCGACATAAGCTCGATGTCGATAACCAAAACATCAAAAAATCCTGGTAATTAGTGAAAGAAATTAGAGGGCGAGAAAAGATAAGATAGAAACTTAGAATAGAAGAAGAAGAACACAACCTCAGAGTAACACGAATCTCACAGCGGAACGAATAACATAAAATAGATAACATATCCTTGAAATAAATCATTATATGTATACAATACATTATCAAAGTACAATACTTACAACAAAGCGGAAATAAACTATAGCTATATGATCCTGAAGCCTCCTGCTCCAACTCTTCCAGTATATCTGTAAAATCCCGACTACTTGACTGCACGTACAAATTTAGGCACCCAAGAGTTTAGGGAAGCAACAAAAAATAAACTCCGGGTCAGTCATGGGGCTGGTGTGAGTAAAACAGTTTAAAAACAGTTCGAACAAGTAAACGATATCTCATAAGACCACGCCGCATAACGGAACGGGTTATTCCCTTATGAGAATCCAAAATATCCTTATATCAAAAACCTTTTGATATTATAATAATGTCTATCAACACAATTTAATAATCATCTAGTAGAAACGCTTTCATCTCACGTTCTACATATATAGTATACAATCAAAACCGCAAGCACGTATTGGATAATGGGTTTCCAACTATGACAAGGTATGGAACCACCTTTCGCTAGTGTACCTCTAGAGAGGAATACACTGGGTTCAACAAGAACATCTTGCAACCCGGCCACGCATGAACGACCACTCATTTCGCTTGAGCGTATCGAATGTATATCACCAACAGTTGGGATCAGCAACCGTTTTCCGAATGGGACAGCATTAACAATAGATTTTTAGAAGTAAATGAAACTCTAGATCAGGTGATTATACACCCTACTTCGGTGCAACCGACTTAGCCATGCTGCCTGCTTGATTTCTGTCATTTACCGGATGTGAGGCTAGAAGCTACGCTTTATCATCACACTAGATTCACTTTGAATGGCACATCGTAAAATCCATCAAATCACCGATTGACGTCCTCAACCATACATTATGTGTTAGCTAAAAGAAGTTTCCTTCTCCGCTTCCACTCTTGGTACGGTTGGAGAAATCAATATACGTGATCGTTTGGAAATACTTTGTCAGACATCCGTCCATACAAGTCATCCAGGAACAGGATGAACCGAAGGCACTATTCTGTAACCAGGATAGTCCTTGCATAACTCCGTCTTCAATTATCTTTGGCATATATGATACGCAACGCTTATGCCAATCGATCCTCTTATCCCCAATATAAACTCCAAATCCCATACCGTTGCTTCAATTTTCACAAAACGCGAACCCTACTTTACTGTTGAAGGTGTCGAGCACCAAGAACCGACGACGAACACCACAAAACTGAGAAGGAACTGAAAGAAATCTCACAACGGATTCAGAAATGTATACTTCATGATTTCTAGGATTTAATTCTATTTGAATTTGATTGTCTTTGCTCACGAAATGTTTTTGCTGTGTAAAAAATTTAGTGAAGGCGGATTCTTTCTTTTAAATGTTGAAGGAGAGGCTATAAGGAAGTGAACGTGGCCTTAGTCCTGATCACAAATAGATTAGGTTATTTTTTTTTATTATTATAATTGGTTTTATTTTATCGTTGTTTATATTGGTCTTCTAAAAATTCCTGTGACTACATACGATAACCAAAAATCACCAAACTGGACATGCAGCTATAGTTCGACATTACGGTCCCAACGAAAGTGGTTTCGTCGAATTCCGACTCCTTATGCTCACACAGCGTATTTTTAACTGTCGAAATACTGACTATTTTACACTCTAAAAATCCGTACGGCCACATAGTGACTCTAAAAATCACGAAACTGGAAATCTAACAACTATTTGATATTGCGGATCCAACAAAACTGATTTCGTCGAATTCCGACTTCGTTGCAAAAGTGGCTATTTTTAGCGCTCCAAATAGCCTATTTAAATATTTAAATATAATTAAATTAAATATTTAAAATTAAATATTATCGTCTATATTCACAGTGGCATACCACACAGCTCTAGAATATTCCTGTATGTATTTACAACTCGATATTCGCTTCTGGATCAACCCGATATTTGATTTATATTGAAATCCGTTTTAAAAATATAAATAATTCCTTTATAAATTATAAAGGAATTCCACAGCGACTTTTCTAAAATTTGATTTGGACATACATCAAAATCTACACGATGAAATCCCGATTTTTCTCTTCCACTAGAAAGATATACTCCACCAGCTCCACACGTTTCTTGTTTCACAGAAATCCGGCTTAAAATGAATCCTGTACATTCAGTTGAAGTTCAAATCGCCAAATAGCGAACTGCAGCGCCATTTCGAGCTCGATTTTAATTATATTATAATCTATACGTTCAACTGTCGACAATTTGAATATATTCGTTATTCAAATTCAATTCCAAGCTGAATTAAACATCGCAGATGATCCGGTTCACACCATATCGTCATTTCGGCCAATTCTGTTTTTTTCAGAATTAAATATATTATTTAATTTATTATTTTAATTAAATATTCACCATTATTTAATTCCACGACCATTAAATTCACTAACCCACCATTTATTTAATTAAATAAATTAATTCTAATACCTCTGCCAATGCAGGTCATTACAGAGATGATGGACTTCTTCATCTCTCATGATTTATGGGATGTCATCGAAAAAGATTATCCGGAGCCACCTGACGATGGAAATTCCACAAGATGGACGGTTGCACAAGAGAAGTTGTACAAAGAAAATCAAAAGAAAGATGCCACCGCAATTAGGTATATCAAACAAGGAGTGAGTAAATCTATCTATCCAATAATTTTCAATAAAAGAAAAGCAAAGGATGCATGGGAAGTTTTGCAAAAAGAATTTTGAGGCAATGACAAAGTTATCTCCATTAAACTTCAATCTTTATGGAGAGATTTTGACAACCTGCAAATGAAGGAATCTGAAAATATCAGAGATTTCTTCTCCAGAGTCTTTGAAATTGTAAATCAAATACAATGTCTTGGAGATAACATTCAAGAAAAGAAGGTGGTAGAGAAGATATTGAGATGCCTTCCTCCAAAGTTCGATCATTCCGTTGCTGCAATAGAGGAATCAAAGGACCTTGGCAAGATGTCAACACATGAGCTAATGAGTTCACTTCAAGCTCATGAACAAAGAATTAATAGAACATTAGCAAATTCATTGGAGCAAGCATTCCAATCCAATCTCAGTTTTTCAGAAAAGAAATGAAGTTATTACAACTCAAAGAAGGGCTTATTTCAGAAGCAAAATCAAAATCAAAGAAAGGGCAACGAAAGAAATTATCAAGGCAAAGGAGAACAAAGACGAGAACAGCAGAAAATGCTAGGTAATTCTGCCACTTATTGCATTATTTGCAATAAATCAAATCATAATTCTGAAAATTGTCACTTCAAATGCATGAGATGTCGAATTCCTAAACATTCCCAAAGAGATTGTTGGTATCAAAATTAAAAAGAGAAGGACAAAGCAAATTTTACAAGTGAAGAAAATGAAGAGCAGGTTTTCTACTCTTGTTTATCCGCTGAAAATGAATCACAAGATGCTTGGTATATTGACAGTGGTTGTAGCAACCACATGACTGGCAACAAAGACATTTTTGTAGAACTTGATGCAAATTTTTTATCAGAGATAAAGCTTGGAGATGGAAAGACGCAAAAAGTTGAAGGAAAGGGGACCATTGCAGTCCACACTAAAAAAGGTAAGAAATTTATTCATGATGTGATTTACGTGCCAAATTTAGCACAAAATCTCTTAAGTGTGGGACAACTTGTTCAAAAAGGTTATGCGGTGAATTTTGATAATAATTCTTGCAAGATCATTGATAAGAAAAGTAATTTAACAGTGGCAAATATTGACATGACTCCAAATAAAATTTTCCGCCTATTTATGTCTCTAAATGAGAATTGTGCATTCAAATCTGAAAATTCTAATGTGTCTCATTTATGGCATTTGAGATATGGCCACTTAAGCAATAAGGGGTTGCATTTGCTGAAATCAAAGAATATGGTCATTGGACTTCCTATCATCATGAAAGAAAATAAGGTGTGTGAAGGTTGTATTTTTGGCAAAATGCATAGATTTCCTTTTCCGAAAACTTCATGGCGAGCAAACTCTCCTTTGGAGTTGATACATGCTGATATTTTTGTTCCTACAAGGACTCTTTCACTAAATAACAAGAGATATTTCATTCATTTTGTTGATGATTACACTCGTATGATGTGGATTTATTTTTTAAGTGAAAAATCAGAAGTTTTCTCAAGTTTCCTACGGTTTAAAGCTATTGTAAAACGCCAAAGTGGACACTTAATAAAAACTCTTCGAACTGATCGTGGAGAAGAGTTTATTTACAGCGAGTTCATGAATCATTGCAAGAAAGAAGGGATTGCAAGGAAGCTTACTGTGCGATATACACCGCAGCAAATCGGCGTCGCAGAAAGGAAAGATCGAACAATTGTTGAAATGGCTCGAAGTATGCTGGAAGGAAAATCCATGCCAAAGAAGTTATGGGCTGAAGCTGTCAACACAGCTGTCTATATATTGAATCGTTCGCCAATTAAAGCTGTTTGAAATATGACACCGTTTGAAGCCTGGCATAAAAGAAAGCCCAACGTAGATCACATGAAAGTATTTGGAAGTGTAGCGTATGCATTGAACCAGAGCCCAAACAAAGATAAATTTGAGAAGAAAGGAGAGAAATTTGTCTTTGTTGGTTACGGCGAAGAGTCGAAGGGATATCGGCTATTAAATCCCAAAAATAATCAACTCATTATCTCAAGAGATGTTGTCTTTGATGAAATGGCAGCATGGCAGTGGGATCATGATGGCTACCAAAAATCAAATTCTATGGTGCCTAAAAGATCTCAAAATAATGGCTCAAAACCTGACGGTTCTCAGCAAAGTTTCAATGTAGATAATGCTCCTTGTTACGGCTCAAATGATGAAAATGAATATGAAGACTTGGACTCTCCTATTCGAAAGGTGCGTTCTTTAAAAGATATTTATGACTCAAGCAATGTTGTTCTTTTTTCTTGTGAACCGCAGTTATTTGAAGATGCAAGCAAAGAAGATGTGTGGATTAAAGCAATGAAAGAAGAAATAACAGCCATTGAGAAAAATAAAACATAACAGTTAGTTGACTTGCCAAAAGATAAAGAAGTAATTGGCTTGAAATGGGTTTACAAGACAAAATATGGCGAAGATGGTTCTATAAAAAGACACAAAGCATGACTGGTTGCAAAGGGATATTCGCAACAACCCGGAATTGATTGAGAAGTTTGAAAAGTTCAAGAAACAATTAAAAATTACAAATTAAGAGTGTTAAAAGTTAATTTGTAATTTTATCGGACAACAATTAAATGCATTGACAAATATGCTTTTGTATTAATGTAGGGAATAATTTAAAATTCCTATATATGACATAATTAGATATATCTAGATAAAGTATTATCTGGAATATTCCAGAGAACGCACTATATTATAAAAGACAAGTTGTATCTCATGTAATCAAGAAGTATCAAGAAAAAAAATTAAATCTTTTATCTATCTCTCCATATATCACTCTGCTGTGCCTAACAACTTTTAACTACCCTGACATTTTTCATCGCATCATGTTGTTGATGCAGTTTCAACTACATCATAGTGACGCACTTAAATCTGCATCATGGTAGAAGGCCCATGTAAATTAACTTCTTTGCTCATGATTGTTGATGGGTTTTCTGGTGAACAGCTTAGGGATTTAGACGGAGAAGAAGGAGTTAGCAGTGATAATTTGTTGTATAGGCAGCGGATATCTGCAAGGTACACGGAGGATATAGGCGGATATATATTTGAATAAGCAAATGAACTTTATAATTCAAAAGATTGAGATTTTAGTTGCGAGAACATGGTGAACTAAAGGTATAACAATGCAGGTAACAAAAACTAAACATGAATCTAAGTGCAAAAAAGGAAAATAATCAAAGAATTAACTACATAATGATGACAGAACAAAAGAACTAAGGAATAATGGCGTTAAACTAAAAAGAGGAAAGTAAATCGTATTCAAATCCCGGTCACCAAAAAACATAGGCATCCGCATTTCCTACCTGAAACCACCTGGACTCAATTAACAAGGACCTACCGATGTATAAGACTGCAAACTACCACACACAAGTAAATGATCGAGTACACCAAATATATCTTCCAAGTGTATCAACTTTGCACATGCACATTTGCTCAGGCATGCGAACATTTGCTCAGGCGTGCACACATTGATACGCCTGTTTACTCCTCTTCGCTACCCCAGACTTCAGTCAATTCCGCACCTGACTCCATCCTGTCACCTCCAACGACTGATTCTAATGATCTTTGATCTTCCTCTAATGAACTTGGTTTGAGTTTTAAGTTCTTCCTTACCCTCAGAAATATACAAAGAAGCCTTCTTTCTTCAACACCATGGCAACCAAGGCCTGGTTATTACATCTCCCATGCTTGGTTTTTTTGCCTGCTAGGTTCGATACTCGGTTAAGTGGGCCAAATCCATAGCGATCTGGCACTTGTTTTTTCTCTTGCAACTTCTGTCCATACCACTTCTTTCCTCTTCAAGATGGTAGACTTCTCTTGTATAGTGAGCATGATTCTATTTCTATATCATTCTTCTAGCTTTAATTTGGTTGAATTCTGACTATCCAAGTTATAGTCCTAAATTTCTAGCTTATTGTCTGATCATTAAACATATGGCTTGGTTCAACTTCAATGGCAGGATAACTCATTAGATGTTCACCGTTGTCGATTAGGTCCATTGAGTTAATCATATGTATTTGAATGCGATTAGCATGCCATTATTAACACAGCTGGCGGAGAACAGTAACTGATTTGCTTGCACAACAAATCAGTGCAGATTTTGCACTTTCGAAATAAATAACTGCTCGAAAATTTATATAAGAATATTTTAATGGCGGAGGAGAAAAAAATATTTTTATTATGTGTAAATCTCGTCTACAACTGAAGATAATATATAGACGGGGATTAGGGTTAATCGAAAATACTGGACAGTATGAGAAAATAGGATTTGCTGAAATACCGGGTCAAAAGTTTACCGCTTCATGATAAAGTCGGCTCAGAAATATTTTTCATAAAAACGGTTTGAAAAAGTCAAGGTTTTCTGGTCCAAAAATATAAGTGTCTACACCACATAGCCAAGGCTCAAGCCCAAACCAAACTGAGCTGGGTCGGGTCGGTTGGTCGCGCGCGCGCGTGTGGTGTTCATGATGCATAGTCTCCCTCCTCGCAACAAAGCATGCATTGGGAGCCCAAGGCCCCAACATGACTTCTTAGAAATAAGTATAAATACTTGCATCTTTCTTATAATCCCATGATGTGGGACTATTCACATATAGGAGTCATTATACACTTATTTCTATATTTTAAATAATTCACATAAATTTCCAATAATCCCCCACTTGAATTTTTTAAAATATTATCGACCAGTTTCTAAAAACATAAGACTGTGCATAAACAAAGGTGTCATCCGACTTGAACCTTTGGATAGTGAGTAAGATTCAGTTTTTACTAGAGTAACACGTAGTCTTGAACTTTATTCCTGACATCAAACCATACACAACCTTTTCTATAGTGCAATCAAATAAGTTTGTGCGTTTATGGCCATGCACGTCTATCCTAGTTTAGTGAACGCTCTAGAAGTTTGCCCAAAACTCCATAGGAAACAGCCACATTTCCAAATTCACATAGGTGAGTCTATCAAGAGTACTCGTGAAGGTAGGTACTCCACTCCAAATAGAGTATAGATCTCATTAATAGTTTCTATTAACTCATCCTTTAATCACTTCAGGAATACATGCTTCTTAGTTTATTAAATAGCATGTTCTACTCTATCACTACACAACTTGTTTTTACCCATTGAACCCATTTCTTGGGATCTCCAATCATTTAGGTTGGGTTACCATTGTGCGTGATTCCACAATCTCAGGGCAATAACCTCATTCTTTTAGAATTATTAAGGACTTTCTTTCTGGTCAGTCCTTTCGTCAAAGGATCTGCCAAATTATCATCACTTCATATGTGATGTCCTCTAACAATACTGTGCATACGACTGCCATTTCTTACCGTTGTATTATCGGTTCTGTTTTTCTTTCAGTAGTCGTCAAATCTTTCATCACTATATATGTGATGTTCTTTTACAGTATTGTGCTTACGACGTCGTTTTCTACCATTGTTATAATGGTTCTATACTTTTTGTAATAGCCGCGGAACTATCACAATCGATTACACCACTGGTGTCTATCTTTCCCGTATAGGGATCTCAACTAGCAGATTTCTTTAGTTCTCTGCTTCTTCACTAGATGTGGCTAGTGCTCTTATCTCAGTCACTATAGTATACTGAGTCAAGATATTCTGTTTCTTAGATTTCCAAGAAATAGTTCTTCCAGCAATGCTAAATATATAGCCACTGGTCGCAATAGAATCATCAGATAAAATATTCTAGTCAGCATCGGAATATCCTTCAAGTACAGCTTGAAACTTTTCATAATGTAATCCAAGGTTCATGGTTCGTTTAAGGTATCTCATGACCCTTTCAATAGCATGTCAGTGCTCTATACTGGGTCTACTGGTAAATCTGCATAATAATCCCACGACATAGTCAATGTCGGGTCTAGTACATTCAGTGGCATACCGAAGGCTGCCAATTATGCTCTCAACATCAGACTGTCTTACACCTTCATCAGTGTTCTTAAATAATTTTACACAGAGACCATATGGTGTATATGTAGGTTTACAGTCAAAATAATTTTATTTCTTTAGAGTATTCTCATTTTAATGAGATTGATCCAAAGAAAATCCCCTTTTTACCCAGTAATCTTAATACCAAGGATTACACTCACCTCACCCAGTTCTTTCATATTAAAAATTGGCATTTAATAAGGATTTGACTGAGTTTATGGCATGAATGTTTGACCCAAAGATGAGTAGGTCATCTACATAAAGGCATATAATAGTGCAAATGTCATTCTCAGATTTGTAATAAATGCATTTGTCACTTTCATTAACTTTAAAACCATGTGAAATGATTAAAGTTATCAAAAAAAAAAAATTATGTCATTGTTATGTGTGCTTGTTTTAAACCATATAATGGTTTATCTAATTTGCATACTTTATGTTCTTGACTATGTACTACGAATCCTTTAGGCTGGTCCATATGAATTTCTTCTTCTAATTCACCGTTCAAAAATGCGGTTTTAACATCCATTTGGTGTATTAATAAATTATGAGTGGAAGCAAGTGAGATTAATACCCGGATGGATGTTATTCTAGTTACAGGTGAAAAAGTGTCGAAGAAATCTATATTTTCTTTTTCTCTAAAACCTTTAGCTACTAGTCGTGCTTTGTATTTATCAATAGTACCATCAGGTTTTAGCTTTCTTTTTAAGTACTCATTTACAGCCTATAGATTTACAACCAAAGGGTAAATATTTCAAATGCCAAGTCTTATTGGATTTCAAAGAATCCATCTCATTATTTATAGCCTCTCGCCAAAAATCGACATCTAAAGAAGATAAGCCCTCTTGGAGGTTTAAGGGATCCTCCTCTATAGTAAAATCACAAAAATTCGAACCAAATTCGTTTACGATTCTTGCTCTTTTACTTCTTCTAGGTTCAACTTCAGAACTTTTATTACGTTTTGTTCTAATAGGCGTACTTGATGTGCCCCCACTATTCCTTAATTTAAAAAGAAATTTCGTTTCATAAAAATTGGCATCATTTGATTCAAATTATATTATGTGTATTTAGGTCATAAATTCTGTATGCTTTGCTATTAACAACATAGCTTATAAATACACATTCGTATGATTTACTTGCCAATTTTATTCTCTTAGGGTCTGAAATGCGAACATATGCTAAGCAACCCCAAGTTCTAAAGTATGACGTATTGGATTTATATTTCTCTAAAATTTCATCAGGCGGAATTTTGTTCTTAGATTTGGGGATTCTATTCAGAACATAACATACAGTCTATAAAATATTCCCCCACTAATGTTTTGCAGCACCAAAATTTAATAAAATGACAATTACTAATTCGGTAAAGGTCCTATTTTTTTAGCTTTACCTTCCATTTCAGGTGAAAATGGTGCAGTTCTCTTATGTACAATATATCACATAAAAAATCCATAATAGAATTTGATTCATCTTCTGTTCCTCTATCACTACGTAGTCTCTTAATTTTCCTATTTGCTTGATTTCAATTTTGAATGTTTCAAACATATCAAATGCATCACATCTTTAAGAATCAATGTCTTTCCAATCATATGTTTTATTTTCATATTACCAGTCTCTACAACTTAAGTGGTGCGAGAATCTCACAACACACTTTCTGATCGTCAGCAACCTTGTATATTGTGAATATATCACGATCATAGCAAACATGGCGAGAAACACCAATGTCTACCCCCAACCTCTAATTCACCAATAAGGCGAATCTTAGTAATCATAGCTGTAAGAGGCTCCTCAGTCAGGTTAGCCTGCGTTGCAGGGCCTGGCATGTTCCAATACATTAGTGTCATATGATCTGGTTTTCTACAATTGTATTATAGAATCACTGTCCAGAATCATTCATTTGGGTTGATTGCTGCTGTCATCTATGGTTTCCTTGCGGATTCCATTCTGTTATTTACTGGTCAGTTGTTGATGCTTACTATTTTTTAGAGATGTTCATATGTTTGAGAATTTATATTTTCTCATAGGAAAATATTCATAAACTCAGAGACTAACATAAATTATCCACATGTATGCAACAAAGGTGTTCTATATTCTATCTTTTCACTTGTATGCATATAAACTATGTCAATTTATTTGATGCAAAAAACCTATTCATCCAATTAATGTCAATTCTTAAGGACATTATCAAATAACATACACATTCTATTAATGTCAAATTTTTAGTGACATTTCCCAATATTATATGTGTTCTATTAATGTCAATTTTGATGACATTTCCATATAACCATATGCATTTCAAATGTATTGACCAATTATTTATTTTGGCCACTTCTTATCTTCCCTAAAAATATATATAAATAAATCGAGATATTTATGCATCATAATACAGTCTAAAAATCGCAATTCATGCATTTCTACTTGCTCAACCTCGTGGTCATCACTTGAGCGTGTAATTACATTTAACCATGTGTATGTGCTTCGGCTTCGGCATTCACAACCAATTTAATCAACATTGACAAAGCACATTACTGTATAAGTTATCATACTTCAAATGTCACATGGAGCAAAAGAAACGATAAAAAATTAAAACCATACCAGACATTAAGTTGCAAGTAGGAAACAAGTTCTGAAGCTTTACTTCTCTTTATGACCACGCATCAGCTCTCTCAACTCAACTATCTCATCTTCACCGTACATGTATTTCTTCAGATCCAGGGTATACCCGAAAGCTCAATCAGGCCAAATTATTAGATCTGGGATCTTTAGTGAATATCGAGAGTGGTAGCTGCGGTCTGGTATGTACAGATAAACATAGAAATGAATACAGCAAACCCTAGACGGGTATTAGAAATGAGCGAGGTTGAAGATGTTTGGTCGCCGAACGTAAATGGGGCAGTCGAAACCATTGTTTCGTGGATCATCTTCAAATTGTTGGGAAACAATGGCTGAGTCGCGGACCAGGTCGATCTCTTGAAGACGATTCGGCGATATGGTCGGCGGTGCAAAACCAGTTCGTACTCTCGCCGCCGCCTCTAGGATAAAACAGCCTCGTAGAACAGTAACTGATTTGCTTGCACAACAAATCAGTGCAGATTTTGCACTTTCGAAATAAATAACTGCTCGAAAATTTCTGTAAGAGAAAATAGGATCTGCTGAAATACCGGGTCAAAAGTTTACCGCTTCATGATAAAGTCGGCTCAGAAATATTTTTCATAAAAACGGTTTGAAAAAGTCAAGGTTTTCTGGTCCGAAAATATAAGTGTCTACACCACATAGCCAAGCCCCAAGCCCAAGCCCGAACCGGGCCGGGCCGGGTTGGGTCGGTCGGTCGCGCGCGCATGTTTGGTATTCATGATGCATGGTCTCCCTCCTCACAACAAAGCATGCATTGGGAGCCCAAGTCCCCAACATGACTTCTTAGAAACAAGTATAAATACTTGCATCTTTCTTATAATCCCATGATGTGTGACTATTCACATATAGGAGCCATCATACACTTATTTCTATATTTTAAATAATTCACATAAATTTCCAACAGTCGCCATTCAAACAACATTCTTCAATACAAGGAGATTCCATAAGTGATCTTTATCTTATGATGTTCAATTCTATAATGACCTGCAAAATTATAATTGTGTAAAATCTTATAGGTTCTTCTATTCACAAAGACTTTATTAGCACTGCTTCAAATAATGTAGTTACTAGACCTATTATCATGGTGAAACATGGTTCAGCTACCAGGGAATTTAGCAGGCAGTTTGAGCTTTTGGTGAGGAAGCATCAAACTCTACCAAGTTCGGAGCCAAGTTTTTCTAAAAAGAAGAAGATAATTGAAGATTTTCCCCCAGTTTTTACAAAGGATATTGAGGATGTTAACATCACTCAAGGCTCAAAAGCTATAGATGTTGAACCAACTCCTTCGACTGACCTTAGCTGCAAAGACTCTTCTTCAATATTACATAGCAATTTGAAGCAAACTGAAGAAGAGTTAAGACTGATTGCTTCTCCTTCCATGCCATGATCATCAGTGACACCAACGGCTACTTCTACCGGTAAGTTTTATGAACTAGTATAAACTACTCTCCAGTCTCCCTCATTCATTCAAGAGTTTGACTATAATGTCCCTCTTACTTCAATGCACTAAGTCGATATTCTCCAAAGCATCCTAATAGTACGTTATTTTTTGATGTCACTTTAATCCTTTCTTTTTTGAATTATAGATTTTAAACTGATGTTGCTTTTATACTAGTTAACCAAGTGGGATTTTTATGTCCAAGGCAACACTCCAGAAGTGGCAAAGCATAAATAAGAAGGTGCTTCTCTTAAACCTGCTTAACCTTTTAGCATTTAAAGATGCATTGGTCAAGGAACATGAGAGGGAGAAAGAGAAGTCTGCCTATGTAGGTAGAACAATGCAGGCATCTTTGGACAAAGCCATAAAGTTAAGTGAAGCATAAAGTTCAATTTAAAGCTGTTAATGGAAAATGTGCTTCAGTAGATTTGACTTTTGGTTGCAAAAGGGAAGCTTGAAAAGAAGGGATAAGTATTGGAAACTTCAATCAAAGTGACTAAAGAGGGAAAGTCAAAGTTAGCCCGCTTCCTAGAGGAATATGTAGAGGCCGTTACAGAGAGATCCCTGGAGAAAATCATCTACGTTGCCTGCTGTTACGACATTGAGAAATGTCCAAAATTTGTTATTACTCTTTTGACCGAGAACGAAGAATACAAGAGGAGATTTCAATCTATGCTTCCTAGCATAGAAGATTTAGGAATTGGTTGGACGTTGCATTCCTTCGCTATTGGTGATCCCCAATTGGCGAGGAAATGGACTCTGATGGGGAGGAGGATGCAGAAGAAGAGGGCAACGTTGAAGGAGATGATAAGAGAGATGATGATGACGGTAAAGATGATAATGACTAAAAATGGTGATGTAGTGTATGACAGTCACTAACCAAGCCCTTCTCACGATGATGGTGGTGGAGACAATGAGAAAGAATCCCCATTAGCATATGACAAGCTAGAGGGAACTAGCATTCCTCAAAAAAGTTGTCTATAATGGAGTAGACCCTCTCATTAAAGCAAAAGGAAGAGTAAATATCTTATTGTTTACGTGCTTCTAGATATTTTATTTTAAGAATAGTTTATGAGTTTGTCAATTATTTCCATTAGACTCAGATTAAATCCAAATATAAACATGAACTTCTTCTTTTGGATGAATAATTAAAGTCAAATAAATTTATAAAGAGTTTGATAAGAAAGTGAAAGATTTTAATGAACTATTGGAGAAGTATAGAAAGATTCTCTTTTATACTGCTCGTCTAAGATATCATAACAATAAGAAAGTAGCCCATAGGATGAGGAAGATGTGAACCTTCACAAGAAGAAAGCCTAGAGTAAAATGCAAAACTAATGAGAATATTTCGGATGTTGATTAAGGATAGGAGGGTACATGAAGAAGCTTTATATAAAGAATATTGTAACACTTCCTATGATGTTTGAATCAAAAATGACTCAAACATCAATGGTGTGAAATCACACTTTACCAATTATGGTTAGAAATTAAAAGGGCCACAATCGCAAAATAAATGGAGAAAAACAAGTAAAGGACACGAGATTTTATAGTGGTTCAATTCGAAATGAATCTACGTCTACATTTCAAGTATTATTCACCATTATGGAGAGGATTACATAGTTTATGATCTCATACGTCTTGTTTATTACACTTAATCACTTTTTACGATAATTCTCCACTTTATGCTCTCTTTTCGCTTTAGATCTCACTTGGATTCAAGAAGGAACGGGTTGGATCATGTAATTATATACTTTTCTTTGGCTCCTTCATGAAAATGGTGTTAGATCCGTGCTTTGAAGAGGAGCAATAGCGATTGGAAATCACTTGGAGTAGATCGGAGTGTGAATTAATTGTGCTAGGAGAAGAAAAGATCTATTTCATATAGGAGTAAGAAGGAGAGAATGTTGGCAGCCACTAATGGAGTTTTTAGAAGCTTTAGAACGGTCGAGGAATGATTTAGGCAGCCCTTCGAGGTAGTGGAATTCGTCCCTTGAATTGTGAAGAAAGGGGGTATTTATAGAAGAAGTTTGAGGGTAGTGGCAGTCTCGTAATTACGGGGTGCAGAGTTTGGATCGGCCATAAATTTGGATTGGCCTAAAACTATTTATAGAAATGCCACTGGTCCACTTTACAGTGTATACAGCTGGCATATCCCATATATTATGGTTCTGCCACTGCATTTGAACATGAGCGATCCAAAATAGCTACTCACCGGCGAGGAAATGGTTTTGGCACCGACCCATTTATATTAAAATGTACCGATCCATTTTACATTACTGTGCCGATCCACTTGTTTCTCTAGAACCGATCCACCTTTATGAATACTGTACCGATCCACTTTTCCTCTACAGGACCGATCCATTTCCAACTGAATGCACCGACCCAGTTCTAATTACTATTGTGCCACCGCCAGTTCTTTCTGCATGGAGACTTGTCCGACCATATACTCTGAAGCCGTTCCACTTTCATATAGCCGACCACATGTCATCACTTCCTGCTGACCCAAATGAATTTGTTGAAAGCCGCCTTTTCCTTTTGTATTGACCCACATGTTATTCACTACTGGTCCACGTGAATTTTTTATATTATATATACAGACTGGTCCTTTACAAAAATGGGCCGACCCATTTTTATCTACAAAATGCATTTCCACGTGGCTTATGCTTTCAATGAATTACGTATACTAATCCTTCCAATTCTTCTTATATTATGCGAGCCATTTCTCATGCAAGTGTCCATCCATTTGCAAACTCGCCGTTGTGTGTTCAAGTGCATAGTAAGATGCGGATCCATGGATATTATATGAACCGAACCAACATTCTTGGAGCTATTTACTACTTTGAAGTGAACCACATGTGAGCTTTCCTAATCATGTGACACGAGTGGAATACCTTTTCTACATGTATTTTCATGTAAGACGTGTATGTGAATACCCATTATTAGCTCAAAACAGTGGCGTGTCTTCATGTACGTCGTAATGCTTTGTTTAACATAGCCGACCCGAAATTAAGTATCAAAGTGCCGATCCATTTTCTAAATAAATGGACTGACCCATTGTAGTGCAACTGACTGACCCAGTTCTTCGATACTGACCGATCCGGTCCATTAATTCTGACAGACCCGGTTCTTTGTTATTGACCAACCCGGTCCTTTAATTCTGACCGACCGATCCACATTGTTGAGGCCAATCCACATTTGCGACTGATCCAGTGCTTTGAACTATGTTTTAACAGGGTTAACATATAATAACTTATCATATTGGGGAAATGAGTGTGGCACCTTACTCAGATGCTATCATAGGAGATATGTAGACAAGTTCGACGAAGAGGACCCTCATGTTGGCAATTGTTCGAAACTTCCCTAGGTAAGCCTATGCCCCTTGTTTGACCGCCCCATTCTAAAGGAAAACTTAAGATATTATAGGGAAAAGTTTGTTTTCAAATTATATAAAAGAACTATTTTGTATGAAACCAAAGATTAAACATGCAAATTTCACTTTGGTGTGTGTGTGTGTAACGACCCAAGTTTTTCTAACCATTTAATTTAATATTTAATTTTTTTTTAAATATCGATTTGAATTTAAATGGTTTGAAACTAATAAATTTGAATATTATATTAGTTTAAATAATATAAATAATGATTTAATTTTGAAATAGTCGAAATTGACCGAACTTGCGATATTATATGATTTGGTGATATAAGAGAATTTATTTAAGTTTTTATTTAATTTTAATTCACGATTTCATTTATTAAACATTGTTTGAAGGTTTAAATTTTTATTTTTGTTATATGACGAGCTGCAGCGGCGCGGCAGTTCGTAATTTGGCGTTATGAACTTCAATTGATCGTATAGGACCCAATTTAAGTCGGATTTCTTCGAAACAAGAAACGTCCGAACCCATTTGAAAATAGTTTTCTGATGAAGCAAAAAAATCGAGTTTCCGTATTGTAGATTTTGTTTTATGGCCAAATCAAATTTTCAAATAGTCGCTGTGGAATTCGTTTATTTATTATAGCGATTTATTATATAGAAATATATGGTTTTTAACTTATTTAATATCGTTTTGGCTCAGAATTCAACCTAGGTTATTTTATTTTGAAAATATATGAAATTCTGCTCTGGTATGTCCAATTGAAGTATTTTTATATTATTATGTTGAGGTATTTTAAAATTTGTTTATTTTAATTCAAATTGGGCCTTTTAAAAGGGACTTTGTTCAAACGATCGCTGTTTTCAGCGAAACAAATTTTATTGAGACCATAACAGTAAATTATTGTTATATTTCAGGTTGCAAGTCAAACAGAGTTATTCTGTGAGTGTGGCAAAATAAAATGCGAATAAAAAACGACCATTTGAGCTTAAACAAGTGCCATTTGAGCAAACAGACTCGGAATTCGACGAAACAAGATTCATTAGGACCGCAATGTCGAATTATATTATGCCGTCCATTTCCGTTATGATTAGAGTTCGTGTGTGATCACAGTAATCAATAAACAGAGTTTGAAGTTGCGATAGGTACGAATAAAAATCATTAGTCATATCAATAAATATCGTCACTCGCGTCAGATAAAAATCGTCAATCAAATCCGAAATAAAATAATAAAAATATTAAAATAATTAAATAAAAAAATTATATTTTCACCCTATAAAATACCCCCCATCGTGACCTCCTCCCCAACCAAAATCACTTCTCTACTTTATGTTCCTTTTTCTCCCTTCAGACCAGTTCTTTTAGTAAAAAGCTCCTCCATTATATTCAACAGCAATTCCATTTAATTCCTATAAATTCAACAGCTTATGATTTGGATTGCTGATAGTTTAAGTTTTAATTTGGGGTATAGTTTGAAAGGCGCGATCATTGTTTTGAGGGTCTTTTATTTTCAACTATAGCGCTAAAAACCAGTAACCGTTTATACCAAATTCTGGCGAACTCGGGTTGAGTTGGTAGGAGTGGTTCAGACGATGGAAGGTAGAGGTCTGGAGAGTCATTTGGGGGCGGTGTGGAGATATCTAGTGGTCGGAGGGTGGCGTTCCAGGGGTTTAAACGGAGGGGTGTGCTGTGAATGTTGGGGTTCGGTTTTTAACACGGTGGAGGGTTTGTAGACCACCGGAAGTGGTCGGGTTTGGTCGAGGTGATAGTTGGAGGGGCGGCGAAGGTCATGGTGGTGGTCCGATGGTCTCTGGCCAACAGGAGGCGGCGCATTCCTGACTTAAACGAAGGGGTTTGCTGGGTTATTTTATTGGATCTGGTTTCGGTTTTTGTGGTCATGAGCGGGCTGCGGAGCACCGGGGAAAGCGAGGTCAGCCTCAGGTGGAAGCCAGAAGGGTGGCGGTTCTAACCAGGGTGGTGCGGTGGCTTGTAGTCGCCTATGGCGGTGGCGGAGTCAAGTTGAACGGAAGGCATTTCGTAGTGAATTCTGGCGGTTAAGCGGCGTGTGGTGAAGCAGTTCTTGAGGCATAGGGATTGGAGGCTCTGGCAAAGAGGGTGGAAGAGTTGTCATCGGCTCCGGCGAAGCCTAGGAGGTGCGGCAGCATTATTATGAGTTGAAGGTTTTGCTTCGAGATGATTTGGGAAGGAGGATGGCATTGGGGAATCTAGTTGAAGAAGGAAACGCTTTAACATTTGTCTGACGTGACGTGGCCTGTGATTATTAAGGTAGTTAATAGGTAGTTAATTAACCATGATTATTAATTAATAGAAAATAAAATGGTAGTTAATTTATTAGTTTATTCAATTCGAAACAAATAGTATAATACGCATAACTTTTGCAGTTATTAACGGAATTGGACGAAACTGGAACCGATGGGCTCGTAATTACGGTTCAGACATGTACAAGCCGGAATGGAGTCATTCTGAGACCGTGGAATTTCACGTAGTTTTGAACGTCAGTTTAAAACTATATAAAGCAACGCAACCTCGTCAGAAACATAATTGGTGAGTTAATTCTCACACTTCTGAAATACCATGATGTGTTAAATCCATATCATTAATATTTATCATTAATTGGCTGAATGGATGCTATGGTTGATTTCAATTTATTTATTGGTTGATTTTTTGTTTGTGGTTATCAATTGACTATTAAAATACATGACATCTCCTGTATTAGTGTTAATGATGTTATAAACTGTTGTGCAGGGAAGAACAGGTTGGAGGAATCCAACCGGATTCCTCAAATAAATTATATATTATTGTTTGTTTATCCCAATTAATATTATTGTATCATGTTTAGAAATCTATGATGGCATGGGTGTTGATTATTGAACCAAATGGTCGTCTTTTAATTAATATGTAGTATTGATTGAGTAATTGGCAACGGATGGTCTATAACCCATCGGTTTGAGACAAATTATTCGCTGTCAGGCGAATTTACATATTTTAAATTATAAAATATATTAAGAAAAAATATCGAAGTTTCAATTTTATTCTAGTTGTTGAAAAAGAGAATTTTAGTAAATGGACATTTATGACTTTGTATTATGATTCATATTGTAACGTCTTATGTTAAAATACATAAGAAAGTTAAATATTAACAAGGAAGTTGATATTTTGAGATAATCGTTTCCAAGGAAAACGATTAAGTAAGATTTTATTATTTTAACTTAACGATGGGTTTTAAAAGCTAATAATCTTAATTTAAGGGGGTTGTTGAACAATTATTATTTATAAAACTAACTATCTTCATAATAACTTATCAAGGAGACTAACTAACCTATTGTTAGTTAACGATGAAGTAATATCCTTTTACTTTAGAAATAAAAAGTTAATTATCATTTTAAGAAGGTTTCATCTTTTTAATGAAAACATGAAAGAAGTAATTAAGGGATTCTTAATCAAAGCATGCTAAATGAACTCAAAAAGGGAATGTTGAGAATGAATCCAAGTTTATAAACAAAGTAGATTTGAAATTTTGAATTGAGGCGAGGGCTTTGAATAAACATTTTACTAAAGAACCAAATTAAGTAAAGTGGTATAATCGAAGTGAAATTTGAAAGATAAAAAGGATAGTAATGTTTTGTATAAAAGAAATTTAGAAAAGGGATTTATGGTCATGAATCCAAAGTTAGATTTTTTTAATCAAAAGGTTTTGGAAAGATATTAGCGAATGGATTAGTGCGATATAATTCAAGTTATGAATTGAATACTTTGCAAGAGTTTTGAAGCGAAAGGGTAAATATTTGGGTAAGTGATTTACTTAAAAATATATTAAGTAAAATGGTGATGGTCGATCGAGATGTTCAAGTGAAAAGATATGGATTACAAACCATGGTTTAAAGAAAAATATAGAAAGTATGATCTGATCGATGTTATAAGAACGTGCATTTTAAGTTATGAACTTCTATCTACTCTGAGATAAGAACGTTGTCGATTGAGGTCTGAGAGGTAAATAAAATACCCCAACTTGATTGACTTCACTATTATCGAGGAATGGTATTAGTTTGTAACAGTAAAGGAGTTTGGAAAGGAGTTATTATCGTCATAAAACATTTATAATCCATTTGCAAGGTTTGAAATGAAATAAAATACAATGGGTTTTAAATTAAATAATGTACATTAACGTTGTTTAATCTGGATCAAGACATATAGTTTTAATTATACCTATAGACTATTTATATAACACTGGTTTTTTGAAAATAGTAATAATGTGAATATAGCGATATTTCAGAATTTAAGGGAAATAAAGCGAAGTGAGAATAAATGAGATATATTATTTCCAAATTGCGAAACAAAAGATAACGTGGTAAGCGATTTAATGTAATCGACTTTAAGTCGAGAAAATGATTTTAATTGTTTCGATAAAGAGTTTTAATGAACGGTTTTAAAAATGAGAACTTGAGTTGCCAATGTACTTGAACGTACTGGTTTGACGTTGATAGTTAAAACACCAAACTATTAACGAAATATTTATTGGACCTTTTTGACGTGTTGTTTCGAAGAGACCGGGATGGGAACTAGACCCAAAACCACTTCGACTCAACGTTACGTACGAAGTTAACTTGCAATCGAATGAAGATGAAGCAAGTGAAGACCGTGGATATTCAAAATGAAAGGACTACTTATAATCTATGGTCTGCAGCCAAGGATATACCGCGGTTCGGTCGTGAATGAGATCTACGGATTTGCAAGGACTACTCGCTACTGATTTATAGGGTGATTCCTTAGATGCGGTAGGAGGGTGCCTTCGGTTCATCCTGTTCCTGGATGACTTGTAGGGACGAATGTCTGACAGAGTATTTCCAAAGCGATTACATATGTTGATTTCTTCAAACGTACCATAGTTGATGGCAGAGAAATGGTTTTTCTCTAGCCAAATAACTAGAGTATTTTTGTGGACATCAATTAGTAATACCAGGCGGATATGACGATGTGGCATTCAAAGTGAATGATGACCAGAGGTTCAAAGTAAATTCTGGCCTTAAGCCTCATCAACCGGGAAATGACAGAAATCGGGCAGGCAGCATGGCTATGTGGGTCGCTCCCATTAGGGTGTATAATCACCTATCTAGAGAAAATCCATTTGTTATCTTTAATCTATTTCAATGCTTTCCCTTCTCGGGAGATGGTTGCTGACCCCAACCGTCAATGATATACATTCGATACACTCAAACGAAATGAATGGTCGGTCATGTGTGGGCCGGGTTGTAAGACATTCTTGTTGAACCCAGTGTATTCGCCTCTAGAGATACACTATTGGCAGGTGGTCCCATACCTTGTCATAGTAGGAATCCAAATTCCAATAAGCGCCTGCGGTTTTGATTGTAAAATACATATTTGGAGCGTGAGATGCAAGCGTTCCACTAGATTACTATTTATTTGTGGTTGATAGACACTATTATAATATCAAAAAAAAAATTGTTCTTCAAAAATGGTTTGGGTTATAGTAAGGTAAAAACTGTCCGTTTTTACGTGTGGACTGATCTTCCTATTATCCTTTTGTTTCAAAAAGGATTTCCAAAGTTAAACCGACTATTGACGTGAATTTAGCACTGAAAGTATTCCTGACTGACCCGTGTGTTTTTGCTTTGCTTCAAAATGTGCTCGGGTCAGACAGAACATATTTGACAGGTTAGTTTTCGCTTGGAGTTTCAGAAGCTGGAAGCAGGAGGCTTCACCATTAGTTATTAAAGTTATTCCGCTGTATCTGATTCATGTTGTACTCTGATGATTTGTATGTATAGAAGATTTTCATTTGTATAAAAATATGTTGTTATATTATATATTTTGTTCGTTTCGCTGTGAGCTTCTGATGTTCTTCTTCTTCTTCTATTCTAATATTTCTTTCTTTCTTATCTTACCCTCTAACTTCTTTCTATAGACGTTCTAGTGTTTTCGGTGTTTGGAAGATCGACATGAATTACGGTAAGCGTATTTGTCGATTTTCAGGGCCGAAAATCCTTCGATCGTTACGGGGTGTGTGTGTGTGTGTATGTGTGTGTGTATATGTTTTGAAATGACCAGCCACTTATGTGGTATTCGTTAGTCGGGCTAGGTTCATTGAGGCTTTTACGACTCCGGTCGGTTTCCCTCTTGAAAAAACTCAAAAAATATGTTTTGAAATGATGTTTGCACTTTTAACTTATGTTATGTTTTACACTTATGACACAGATTTATGACAGGATACGTAGTTCTGTTTCTATTTCACTCTTAACTAAATATGTGAGACTCAGGAAAGAGTTTAAGGAAAATCCTAAGACCTTTGAAGTTTCAAAGTTAGCAAAATATTGCTTTCTTAGAGATCTCTAGGAAATTCATACATGGCCTCCGACTCTCAACTCTAAATTTTTGGGAGATTGGAATGAAAAATGGACGATTAGAGCTTGAAATTTACGTGCAAATCAACTCTGTGAACAACCTACTCCCTTATATTAAGTTTTAACTAGCAAAGATCTCCTCTTATGTAAGCCTTATATGGAATAGAAGTTCCTTTTGATAATTTGTTTAGAATGAGCTATAAGACATTTAGGAAAGTGAAAAACAATTTTCTAAAGTTGTAGTGACATCTCCTTATAACTTGAAAATTTTGCATAATCGGTAAAAACATTTCATTTTTGTTTGAAATTAAGTTTCTTTTTATGTTTTAGAGAGAAGTAGATATCCCTAACCGTCAGCGAACAAATCGCTCTCCCTCGCCTCACTTAATTAAGGAAGGCTTGAGGTTGGGGTGTGGAAGACAAAACAATCCCTGAAGCGTTCTCCAGATAACCTAGAAGCAAAAATATGGCATGACAATTTCTATTAGCAGAAAGCTCTTTGAGATGAGCTTAAGGAGACATGCAATAATTTGGATAAACAAGTTAAAGCTAGGGATACCCAAATTATTGAGTTATCGTGAAAAGTAGAAGCCTTGCTATTCCTTCTTCAAAATCTTTAAAAAGAATATGATTTGATAGAGAGATTGCGAAGCTTCACTCGAAGATTCTATATCTTGAGGTGGAGTTAGCAAAAGCTTAGGCTCGTTGCTAGTCCTTAGAAATCATCGCAAGAGGGGAAGAACTTGATTGTGGTGACCAAGACAAATATTAAGTAATTGACAATCCTTCAAAGAGTTTGGATGAACTTCATCTTAGCAAATGTATTGAATACATGAGTTATTCCAATAATAAATGGAACGTCAATGTATTGAATACATTAATTAATATGTTGTCTAGGCCTTAGAGCATGAAAGGAACGAATATATGCTCGAACAACAAGTGGGGTAGAAGTTAAATTATTGAAAGGGTCAGAAGGGTCGGTACAAGCTCTTACCCAAGCAATATAAATTTAGAGTGTGACTATTTATGATGCAGATACCATTAGAGAAAAGGGGGGAGATTAAAGCTAACGTTGAATGAAGCCATTCGTCATATCACATGTTTTACTCCTAGGACCCAATTTTTGTGAGAAGATGCCTGTGATGTCCATCTTGAAAAACTTTTAACTTAACGTTTATATGAATGTGTAAATATATATTTGTAAAACCATACCTGAAAGGATTACCTTTGGTTTAAATCATGAATTAATGTTATATGTGTATGATGTAGAGCTTTCCTAATATGATTTGATTATGCCTTTGGGAGGAATCGTTGTTTTAGTGTTGCACATTTTCTGTATAGGTTTTGTGAAGCCATTGATGGGCTGATTTGGGGTGGCCCGTTAGTGGGCTAGTGGGAGGCTATAAATAGGAGGTTAGAGGTATATAGAATAGTTTACTTTCTCCATTCTCGCATTTGGTTGAGCTCGTGATCCTCTTTTCTCAATCAAATACACCTTTCCACCATTAAAATCTAGATCCAAGGAAGGAGATTGAAGATCTACATCAATCAAAGCAAGATCTACATCAAGTGCAGAGAGATCATATCAAATCGAGAACTTGGGGATCAATCTTCGCTGTTCGGATTGATAATTTGGTGATTTTCTATTGTTTTGAAGAATTGGTGAGTGATAAGCATCTTTCACACGAATTCAATCAAGTATATGGGTTGTTTGATCTTATTTCATTATTTTAAGTTGTTTTCACCAAGATCTACACCATAGTAAGTATATTTTCATTTAAATCATCATAGCATCTAATTTAGCAACTTAAAATTGGTAATTCTTATATTAATTCATATGTTTATGCAAGTTAGATCCATTATTCTAGTTTATTCATTGATTTCTCATGATTTGATGAATTTTACATGATTATTGGTGAATAATCGTCATTTCGACATTGTTGATGATTCTATGAAATGTTGATTATTGAATTGGATGATTTGGATGAGTTGATTGCACCGATATGGTCATTTGCTGATGATTTAGTCTAGTTTAAAGCTATTTTGGTCAGATCTGGAGTCAGGTCGTCTTTTCATAGGTCTAGTCTTTGTCCTGTTCTCTAAGAAATGGAAATTCAGGTCGTTCGGGTCATTTGGGTTCGTGAAGCACACGGATCATTGATGCATAGGTCAGGTCGTTCAGGTGAGGCTCGGGTCCTGATGTACTTTCATGTCGTAGGTCGTTCAGAGGAGTTTGGTTCAACCTATTTTAGTGATGATGGGTTAATGAAAGGGGACGACCTTATCAGGCCGTTGAGGGTAGCACGACCTAGTCAGGTCATTGGGTATATAAGGGGTAGGTTTTCTTGTATGATGGAAATGGGAAGTAGTCAGGTCGTGGAAAGGTTGGAACGACCTGATGGTGTTAGGTCGTTGAACGACATAAGGGGGAGAGACAACGTTTGTGAGCATTGTGGAATAGAGATTAAACGTTGTGGTTTGTCTTTCATAGCTAGAAATTTGGAAATGCTATGAAAAGGAATATCGACAAAATGATGTATATTTCTGGGTCGACTATGATGTGACTTTGAAGTGGATTCAAGTGGGAATGTTCGAAGTGATATGATGTGTTCATTGACCATCAAAATGCACTCAATGCGAAGACGACTCAAGGTGGTGAGTTCATGGATAACTGTTGTTCGAGAAGGTTGCTTGAGCTATAAATAGTCATCGGGTTGGATGACTAGAGATATTGAAGGTTGAGATATTATTGTTGTCGTAGATTCTATCTAGCTTAAATCAAGGGTATAACAGGGGCACCTAAAAGGCTGGAGGGTTGCTAGTCGAGTACTCGGGGTATCGTCGAAAGGCCTAGATATGCATCGTTGAAAGGTGTATGGAATTTTTGCCAGAACCGGGGCTACCATTAGCCCTGAGATATGGCAGGGTTGGTCATCATACGATTAATGATGGTTTCGAAGCAGGATAGGCAGTGATAGCCAGAGTCGTGAATGTTGGTTGTTTTGCTTGTACCATCTCACGTAAGTTGTCTGATGACGAAGGAGATATTTCTCGGGTGCTTATCTGATGTTGTTTTAGGACTTCAGGGCTTGGGCTTGAGGAATGTTGATCTCGATTAGGATGATTTACGTGAGATATAACTAGTTGCTATGATTGTTATTGTCTTGTTACTTCTGATTGCCATGAATGAACTATTTGTTCCTTTTTTGTTGTTCTGAATGCTTGATTGTAAAGGCTATCACTGTCGGATGTGGGGGAGACGAGGTTGGGTTCTTCTCTGGTGTTTTGGTGCATTGGTTGGTTGATCTACCTATTCTCATATACTTTGTTGATGATGTTAGATATCTATTTTAGTGCTCATTAGGACTGTTGTCTGACTCGAGGTTTTATATTTCCTCTTATTACCTTGGGCTGTTCATCTGGTTTTGGATGGGCAGACTGAGTAGCAGGTTACAAATGATTGATCTTAATGGGAACGATGGTGCTGTGCAAGGGCGAGCAGGAGGCTGGCGTATTATTTTGCTACTATGTAGTATTAGATGTTTCCATTGATACGTTTGATGTTTACTTTGAGTTAGTAGTGATGCCAATTTGTACAGACACTTATGTTGTAATGCAAGGATGTATGAATATGCTTTCTTGTTGTTATAAAAATTCAAGTTTCTGCTCAAATATGCTACATTATCATAGCCTGTTGTATATGTTCTATTATATTTTATCCTTGCGCTGTGAGTTATACGACGGGATCTCCTTGTGTTATCTTATCTTGGTGATCGACATAGCTGCCTGACACACCTTTAAGCGCATTATTCCTCTTGTTTAGTGCAGGAGTTATGGGCAGTCGTCACATTTGGTATCAGAGCTCTGGTTATCGATTTTAGCCAAAGTTCAAGGACATAATTATGTATGAGAGACATACTTGTAGATTTCTGATGGATGTATACTATATAAGAGTGTATAGAATAGTAGCGTTTGAACTCCATTTGCAGTTTTTCTCGTGCATGGACTAATCATTCTATTTTACAGATTTAGGCTGATTCGTCGACCATCGAGACACGCTGCTAGGGAGAGTATTTTTCTAGTAGGGGGTAATGACGGTATACCTAACTACGAAGCTATGTTATAGGCCATGATGGCAACGATCATGAGTAGGGTACTTGCTCAGGAGACAATCGCGATAGATGTGGGAGTTCACATGCAGGACCGAGTGTTAGGGACTTCGTGAAGCTATGTAAGGACATCGCTTCTCTCGGAGGAAAACCGTTCAAGGGGACAGAGCCGACAGAAGAGGTTCAGAGGTGGTTAGATGCTTGTGTACGGATTTTTGGAGACTGGGGTATAGATGATGCAACAAAGAGGAAGCTTACATCTAGACAACTGCAAGGCAAGGCCATGGATTGGTGAAACTCTGTCACTTTGGAGACTTCGGAAGATGAGATCACATGGAATTAGTTCCAAGTCATGTTCGAGGAAAAGTTTATCTCTACTGCTCAAAAGCCTGTTCTGTTCACAAAATTTGTGGAGTTGAAGCAGAATGGTCGGCTGGTGTTGGAGTATGTTTCTGATTTTGAGGCCTTGTCCAAGTATGCTCATTTGTATGTCAATTCTCCTTACTGGAAGAACGAGAAATTTGTTATAGGTTTGGATACCTATATTGGGAGGGCATCGGTTGATCATCTGGATGATCCATATGAGAAGATAGTGAAAAAGGCTATGAGGTATGAAAGCTTGTTTCCTAAATAAAAAGAAGTTGTTGCAGCCAAGGAAGTCCCGAAACCACAGCAGGGTGGTAATAACAATAAGAGAGGAAGCAGCAACAGTAGAAAGGCAAGATGGCAAGAAGAAACCTATAACTAAGGTGGTTTTGCTACAACCACCAACAGAAGGACAATTTTGCTAATGAATGTAAGAATCCTAAAGTTGAAAAGAAGTGTTTCAAGTGTGGAAAACCTGAGCATGATCAGAAGGATATTCCGGAGCTTGCAAAAGGGAAGCTGATTGTGAAGGCATATGCTTTTGAAGTTGTGTCATCGCCTTCAAAGGCTCCTACTAGAAGCGAAAGGGAAGAGTGTCGTCGTCTAAGGTTCTCTTTCCGTTAGAGGTGTTTCAGTTCAAGTGTTTTTTGATACTGGAGCATTGCATTCATTCATTTGTAATGAGCTTGTGTGCCGCTTGGGTTTGGAACCCGAGATTTGTGATAGAACTTTGGTGGTGACTAATCCAGTTGGAGGTTTGTCCAACCTTTGTGTGCTTTGTCGTGGTCTATTGTTATCGAGTCATGGTTGCTCCTTTGTATGTGATTGTTTTGTTTTGAACTTCGCTGGTTTGGGATCATCATGGGCATGGTTGGATCAAGAGGTATGCGGCAAGAATGAATTGCGAGAAGCTTGAGGTCAGAATCGGGGAAGTGGAAGGACGAAAGGTTTGATTCGATGTAAGCCCGAAGATGGTGTATTCGTGAGCTTTTTATATTCGCTTGTGATTCACAGGAAGACTTGTCATCTGTGATGATCGCTAATGAGTTTGAGGATGTCTTTGACAAGGTCAAAGGGTTGTCGCAACATCGTGAGATTGAGTTTAGAATCGATTTGGTCATGGGTGCTAGACCAATCGTTATGCCTCTTAGGTGGATGAGGCCTAAGGAACAATGAAAGTTAGAGGTGCAAGTTCATGACATTTTGGGAAAAGGATCCATTCGGAGAAGTGTGCTCGAATGGGTGCACTAGTTATGTTTGCAACCAAGGTTGATGGCTCATTGAGATTGTGTGTGGATTATCATGAGTTGAACAAGGTGACCAAGAAGAACAAGTATCCGTTGCCGATAATTGATGACTTTTTCGATCAGATTCACGAATCCAAGGTGTTTTCTCAGATGGATTTGGCAACCAGATTCCTCCAGTTGAGGGTGGTAAAGGATAGTGTGCCAAAGACTCCTTTTAGGACACCATCCGGTTACTTCGGATGGTTGGTGATGTCATTTGGGTTGACTAACGCGCCAACGTATTTCATGGATCTTATGAATAAGGTTTTCAGAGATCAGCTGAACAAGTTCATGCTTGTGTTCATGGATGACATTCTGGTTTACTCTCGGAATGAGGAAGATGTAATGACCCGCATTGGCAAAGGTATTATAATTAATTTATTTAATTATATAAATAGTGATATAGAGAATTTAATGGTCATGGAATTAAATAATGATGAATATTTAATTAAAATAATAAATTAAATAATATATTTAATTTTGAAATAATCAGAATTGGCTGAAATGGCGATATGGTGTGAACTGGATCATCTGTGATATTTAATTCAGTTTAGAATTGAAGTAGAATAACGAATATATTATTTGAACGACAGTTTGAACGTATAATTATATTATAATTAAAATCAAGCTTGAAATGGCGCTGCAGTTCGTAAATTCGCGATTTGAACTTCAACTGAACGTACAGGATTCGTTTTAAGCCGGATTTCTGTGAAACAAGAAACATGTGGAGCTGGTGGAGTATATCTTCCTAGTGGAAGAGAAAAATCGGGATTTTGTCGTGTATATTTTGATTCACGTCCATATCAAATTTCAGAAAAGTCGTTGTGGAATTCCTTTATAATTTGCGACGCTTTAATTACGTTGTAAATGGATTTTCGATATAAAAACTGAAAATCGATTTATCTGGAATTCTGAAATATCATGATATAAGTCTGGTATGATAATCTGGGGCTGTACGATATCGTATACGAATATATATGATAATATTAATTTATTAATATTATATTTAATCATATTTAAATATATTTATATATTTAAATGGTCTATTCAGAGCTTTAAAAATAGCCGGTTTTGCAAATGAAGTCGGAATTCAACGAAACTAATTTTTGTTGGATCCGCAATGTCAAATAGTTGTTAGATTTCCAGTTTCGTGATTTTTAGGGTCACTATGTGGCCGTATGGATTATTAGAGTGGAAAACAGCCGGTATTTTGACAGTTAAAAATACACTGTGTGAGCATACGAAGTCGGAATTCGACGAAACCAGTTTCGTTGGGACCGTAATGCCGAACAGTAGCTACATGTACATTTTCGTGATTTTTGGGTATTATATATGGTCGTACGAATTTTTGAGGACAAATACAGATAGCGATGACTTAAGAATAAATATAAAATTCGAATTAAAAATTAATATAAAAATCCTATAAATACCTAACTTAAACTAAACCCTAAACTAATTTCCTCAGAAGTCAATAGGGCAAGAAATAATGCACCGCTTCTTTCTCTCATCTTCAACAGTAAAAACCGATACTTCAAAATCAAAAAGAATTCAAATAAAAGTTTATAAATTCCCAAACATACATATGTTGATTCCTGGCAAGGAGAGTTTCAACCTCATGTTAGTATTATACGATGCGATGCAAATTTGTTTGATGTCCTGTTCAGCAGCAGAAACTAGGGTTGGCGGGCGAGTGTAAATTGGGAAACCGGTGTTAGGTTTGAGTGTATAGGGGAGTTCGTTGTACCAAGGGGGTAGTGTTGACGAAGTTTGGGGAAATATTGCGATAAAAATTGTCGCAGGTTCTCGAGAACTGCTGTAAAACGCAGTTTTCTGCGTGAACTCGAGATGAGCGAAATGGGGATGAAGGTGGAGCTCCCAAGAAGAGAAGAAGAGGGGTTGCTTAGGTTTTTGGAACAATGGTGAGACGAGGTCGGCAAGGAGGAAGTTTGCGGCAATAATGGTGTGGAGATTTTCTGTTTCGTGGAAGAAGATTAGGAAGGGCAGAATTGGGAGAAGAAGACTCACGCGGGCCTGGAAGATTTAAGATGGTGATGGGCCTTTTAAAATGGTAAAGCCCAAGGTCAATGTTAATTTAGTTTAAATTAAAACAAATTAGTGTCTTAGTTTTAAGATATCATAACTTGCTCATACTTTATCGAAATCAAACAAAACAGAACCCGTTGGGATCGTATGGACGGACACTACCCAATTAACTGACTGGGAGTGGAGTGGAGCTCGTTTGAATTTATGGCAAATAAATTGTTTGATTCAAATCAAATAACAGTTTATCGTTCTTTAACGATGAACTGCGAAAGTGAGTAAATCTCACTAACTCTGAACAGTTTATAATTTCATGTTGTATTTTTAGAACTGTTAAATATTGGTTGATTGAATGTGTGTTGATAGTTTGATTGAACTGCTAGTCAAATATTGAATTTCTATATTGATTTTGTTTAACAGAATATATCATAATGAAATGAAAGTGATGTTTATTATATTGTTTAACATCTGTGGATGCAGGAAGACAGGTTGGAGGAATCCAATTGGATTCCTCAATATTTATTTTACTGTTTTTCATATATTGTGATATATGGTGTGTTATATAATCTATTATGGATTATGTGTGTTGGAATGATGTTGATCATTGCTATTCGATATTTTTAATATCATAAAAGATCCTGGGATGTAAAAAGAATTATTTCAATGTATATTGAAATAAAGGGAGTTTATAAAATCAACAGATTTTATAAAAGGAAATATTTCAAAAGTAAATAAAAGGGAAAAATGTTTTTAAAACGAATAGAGTTTTATAAAGGGAAATCATTTGTAAAGTGAAGAACCATTACTAAAAGTAAATCTTTATAAATGAATAGTTTAATCGAGTTAAAAGGAGTTAATCGATGTTAGTTTAATCGAAAGGAGTTAATTGATGTTAGTTTAATCGAAAGGAGTTAATCGATGTTAGTTTAATCGAAAGGAGTTAATCGATGTTAGTTTAATCGAAAGGAGTTAATTGATGTTAGTTTAATCAAAAGGAGTTAATCGATGTTAGTTTAAATCAAAAGGAGTTAATTGATGTTAGTTTAATCGAATAGAGTTAGAGGAGTTATCGAATATAGTTTATTCAAATAGAGTTAGAGGAGTTATCGAATATAGTTTATTCGAATAGAGTAAAAGGAGTTAATCGAATATATAGTTTATTCAAATAGAATTAAAAGAGTTATCGAATATAGTTTATTCGATAGGAGTTAAGTGAATAGAGTTAGAGTTAAATCAAAAGAGTTAAGTGAATAGAATAAGTTGAATAGTGTTATTGAATATACCTTATCGAAGGAAAGAATTACCGAATAGAAAAGATTTGAAAGAGAGTTACGTAAAGAAGTTTGTTAAAGAATTAGAAGGGTGAACTTTGTCTATTTTCAAGGTTAGAAACGTTGTTCAGTTAAGGTTTGAGAGGTAGTATTACCCCAACTTGATTGACTTCATTTTTAACTAAGTAATGGTTAAAGTTTGATAGTAAAGGATGGTTAAGTGAATTTAGTAATTAAAGGAAATGGTTTGAGTTGGCATCGCGAAGGTTTTTTTAAACATCTGTCTAAGTCCAATGAAGAAGCTTTGGAAATGTTTTCCAAATAAGAAACCAGAAATGTTTTCTAATAAAGAAAACAAGAAATGGAAATGTTTTCCATTGTTAATAACATATATTTTCCAAATTTAGAAAATAAAGAAATATTGAATATAGGGAAACAGGAAATAAGTAAATTAATGAAATAAAGAGATAAATGTTGAATGATGCCTGATCGATATAAATTTCCATTTGGAAATAATATCGTTGTTTTGCACACTTATTTTTATTCGATAGTTAAATCACAGACTATCGAAGTTTTAACCATTTTAACGTTGTTAATATGGAGAGACCGGTTGGATTATTATCCAAAAAAACACTCTGTATTGGCATAAGCGTTGCGAATCATATATGCCAAAGGAAATTGAAGACGGAGTTATGCAAGGGCTATCCTATTTATAGAATAGTGCCTTCGGTTCATCCTGTTCCTGGGTGACTTGTATGGACGGATGTCTGACAGAGTATTTCCAGACGATCACGTATATTGATTTCTCCAACCGTACCAAAAGTGGAAGCGGAGAACGAAACTTCTTTTAGCTAACACATAATGTATGGTTGAGGACGTCAATCGATGATTTGATGGATTTGACGATGTGGCATTCAAAGTGAATCCGGTGTGGTGATAAAGCTTAGCTTCTAGCCTCACATCCGGTGAATGGCAGAAATCGGGCAGGCAGCATGGCTAAGGCGGTCGCACCGAAGTAGGGTGTATAATCACCTGATCTAGAGTTTCATTTACTTCTATAAATCTATTGTTGATGCTGTCCCATTTGGGAAACGGTTGCTAATCCCAACCGTTGGTGATATACATTCGATACACTCAAGCGAAATGAGTGGTCGGTCATGTGTGGCCGAGTTGCAAGATGTTCTTGTTGAACCCAGTGTATTCCTCTCTAGAGGTACACTAGCGAAGGGTGGTTCCATACCTTGTCATAGTTGGAAATCCATTACCCAATACGTGCTTGCGGTTTTGATTGCATACTATATATGTAGAACGTGAGAAGAAAGCGTTTCTGCTAGATGATTATTATATTGTGTTGATAGACATTATTATAATATCAAAAGGTTTTGATATAAAGATATTTTGGATTCTCATAAGGGAAAAACCCGTTCCGTTATACGGCGTGGTCTTATGAGATATCGATTACTTGTTTGAACTGTTTTAAACTGTTTTACTCATACCAGTCCCATGACTGACCCGGAGTTTATTTGTTTGTTTCCCTAAACTCTTGGGTGCCTAAATTTGTACGGGACGTCAAGTAGTCAGGATTTACAGATATACTGGAAGAGCTGGAGCAGGAAGCTTGTAAAGACCCGGAAATTCCCGCTCTTTGAATCGACCATAAACCACACAGGTCTGACCCAAAGGTTGGAAATTTTCGAATACTTTAACTTTGGGAATACAATACATCAGAACAATAACAGCAGACTTTTATTACATTATAATAATGTTACATCAGAGTACAGAATATATCAGAGTACATTGAAATAAAATTACAGCGGAAGATAAAATTACAATACTTTTAATACATTAAACAGCGGAAGACTACAAAGCTCTGGACACAGCTTTAGGCTTCAATCCAGGATCCTGCTAAAGAGAAAGATATCTGCAAAAAGCTACTCGACTGCCCGTGTGGAAAAGAGGGCACCCGAGTTTGCCAGTGAACAAACTACAGGTCAGTCATGGGACTGGTGTGAGAATTCTAAACTAATATAACTAATAAGACAAATCCAAGGACCACGCCACTTTCGCGGAACGGGTTTACTCCTATGGATTGCCAGTGCATAAACCAAAGTAAATCGAGAAATAACGCAATGTCTTTTTGGAAAAATGAGACCATTATAAGACCCAAGTCCCATCACACAATGCAACGCACACCAGAGGATAGGGTTTTACCTTATAATGGTCAAAAGATGCTTGATACGTATAAAACGGATTTGATATTATTATTAGTGTATATATGTTTTAATAAAAAGATTTGAATCGTAAGTATCAATCCTAGACGGCATGGTTACCATATAGCATGTCGCCAATACTAGTTCTACAATCAAAACCGCAAGGGCGTAATGGAAATTTGGATTCCATCATGAGTCGAGGCTAGGGGCAAGATCCTCTCCGATTCGAGACACTCTAGCAAATGCCTCAGGATCCCCCGCAGTGAACCCTTGGAAGCGGTAGGGCCGGTCCCCGCCAATGGGCAGTGGATTAGTTATGCCTGAACACACGTTTCCCGGTCCCTTTGGACCTATAGTATGACCACCAACGGCCTATAAAAATAACGAGGCGCCTCAAAATCCATCATCCACATAAGTAAAATGTCAGGGCTGGTAGGTCACTGACACCACTCTAGCTAGAAAGAAACGTGTGCACTCCCTACGGTCCATATCCCGTTTTTGACTCATACCGGGGTGTGAGGCTCGCGAAGTCACGATATACACAAAGCTATGCCTAAACAGACTATGCTTTGATCATCAACCACAAGGCCCTGCTTTTCAACAAAAGCCTTGATCAATGCATCTTAGTATGCCACATTGTCAGTCCATACTATACCATTGATTTCTGCCAATATATAACCTCTAAGCTCATATGTCTCAGAGAAGGGTGTTAATCACCAAGCAGATATGTATTAACAGAGATCAACGAATGTAGTATAAAGGACTACAACGTCAGACATACATTCCATTTATAAACTTATGCCCTGGGTCTGGACGAAAGTCAAATCCGTACAAATCAACACTACGTCCGGATAACTACCATCTTAGCCCCGTCTTGGGAGCAAATCAATCAAGGACCTCAACACTAGTTACCCATTCGATGTGAAGATCGTCGGTCTTCAATCGCCGTCTTCAACTCTTAGATTTAGAACGTCGTGTAATCATTTGAAATGAGATTGAACTCGGTCTTTTCAAATGATTCTCGCATATATATATATATATATATATATATATATATATATATATAATTTGAAAACATTTCATATCGTTATTGATATTTGATAACGATCTATCGCTATTTTTATTTATATAAAAATAGCCTAAATTAATTTAACGACGCTTCGGGTCGATGGGCGACCCTGGCGCTGTTTTTAACCAAATTTTGATTTAAATATATCTTGAAATCTAACCGTTGGATTTTGGCGAAATTTATGTCATTGGAAAGATCTTCCCAAAGCGGTCCTAACGGTTCCAGTTTTGGGAAAATCCGACGGTCGGATCTCTCGGTATAACCGTTTAAAGTAACGATCATCGATACGCGAACTACCGCGCGCGTTTTGTTTAATTTATAATTTATATTTATATGTAAATATAAATACTTGGCGATTTCAAATATAAATTGTCAATTAAAAATTCGACTTTTAATTTAATCATTTATTTACCCTATGTGTAAATAAATTATACTTTTCTACATTTTGCTTTATTCACCTAAATGTAAATAAATATACTTGCAATATTTTCCAACCCTAATGCGACAAAAATGATGTTTAACCATGTATATAAATTTATACAAAGTATATTTTTGTCCGCAAGTTCTAATGCGACAAAAATTATGGTTTAACTTCGTATACATTTTAAAAAGTATGTTTTTGTCCGCAAGTTCTAATGCGGCGAAAATTACATTTTAATAATGTATATTTAACTTTACTTACATTTAGATAACAAAAATGTACTTTTAACTTTTATTACATTTTTAACACATAAAAATGTATGTTGACTTTTATTGCATTTTTACTACATAAAAATGTATTTTAACTTTTATTTTCTTTTACATTAGAAAATGATATTGCTTTTATTATTTTCTTTTACGATCGATTAGGAAATAATGTTTCTTTATTTACATTGAACAAAAATGTAAATTCTTCTCTTTACTATGCTTTACATTGAAAATGTAAATTCTTTACCTCATTTATTTACAAAAAAAAAAATGTAATTCTTTGTTTCATTTTATCTCACTTTGAAAAATGTAAATCTTAATTTCTCTTTATTTTACATTGAAAAATGTAAATCTTAATTTCTCTTTATCTTTACATTGACAAAAGTAAATCTTAACTATTTAATCTTTACTTTGACAAATGTAAATCTTAACTATTTAATCTTTACATTGACAAATGTAAACTTTTCGTTTAATTTGAAATAAATGAAAATGTCTTTATTTCTTTTACATTGAAATAAATGTTTTCTATTTCTAATCCTTTAAATAGAAATGTAAGTTTTCAATTTCTTTCTTTCACATAGAAAAATAATGTTTTATACTTTCACATAGAAACATAATGTTTTCTATTTATTTCTTTTATTTTACTTACATTAGAAAAATGATTTCTTTTTAATCTCATTTTCTTTACATTAGAAAATGTTTTCTTTCTATGTTCTTTTTAACATAGAAAATGTTTTCATTCCATTTTCTTTTAACATAGAAAATGTTTATATTTTATTTTCTTTTAACATAGAAAATGTTTATATTTGCTTCTTTTCTTGAACAAAGAAAAATGTGTATTTTAATTTCATTTTAATCACATAAAATGTACCTTTCATATTTCACATTTTTACAACGTAAAATGTACTTTTATCTATTTTACATTTTAAAACATGTGTTACCTATAGCTTATGTAAATATCTTTACTAGCGCTAGCATTTCTAAATAGTTATATTTCTGATGCCAATCCATTTCAATTATACAGTATGACGATGAATGTGTGTCACCATACCCAAATTTTCACAACTATGGTTTTTTTTTGGTGTCCTAGTACTCAAATTAACCTAATGATGGTATAGATGTCATAACAACTATTTTAACACAAGTATAATTGGGTGTATTTCTGATGAGTAACAATAAAAGTCCAAACTTCACTTTTATTTGTAAATGAAAATGAAGATTTAAAACTCACCTTTTATTTATACATAAAAGTAAGGTTGAACTTACATATTATTATGTTAACAAAAGAAACATAAAAAGTTTGTCTTTTTATTCTTAACAAAATAAACATAAAATGTTATTCTTTTTATTCTTAACAAAATTAACATAAAAAGTTATTCTTTTTATTCTCAACAAAATTAACATAAAAAGTTATTCTTTTTATTCTCAACATAAAAAGTAAATCTTTTTATCTTGACAAAGAAACATAAAAATTAAGTCTTTTGTTTTAACAACAAAATTAAGTAAAATGTCTTTTTGTTTCAACAACAAAAATGGTGACAAAGATGGTTCTTTTTGTTTAATCAACAAAATAGTGACAAAATGACTCTTTTAACTTTAACAACAAAAGTAGCGTCAAATTTGTTCGTTTAACTTTAATAATAAAAGTAGCGTCAAATTTGTCAACAAAAGAAACACAAAAATTAGATCTTTTGTTTTTAACAAACAACTATGTTAAAAATGGTCTTTTTATTTTTAACAAACAACTATGTTAACAATTAGTCTTTTTAATGTTAACAAACAACTATGTTAAAAATAGTCTTTTAAATGTTAACAAACACTTGCCTTTTATTTTGTAAACAAAATAAAGGTAAAATTGGAGGTTTATTTCATAAACAAAATAAAGGAAAACTTTGTCTTTTATTTCCAAATCATGTTTAACAAAAATAAATCCCTTTATTGACAAATAGTATATAACCCTTTTTAATTAACAAATAAAAGTTATTTTTAACATGCCTTATAAATTAACAAATAAAAGGTTAATCTAAAAAGGTAAGTTATTCACGACTTTTTAAAATGTTATTTTAATATGCCTTTAAATCAACAAATAAAATGTTAATTAAAAATGCAATTCCCCTACGTATTCAAATGACAAAATAAGAGAATATTTTTATTTGTTTCAATGACAAACAAAGAGTGATTTATTAATATGCCATTTGTATTCTACTTAACAAATAAAAGGATGACAATTTTATTTGTAAAAATTTCTAATTTAGCTTAACAAAAATGATAATTTTATTTATTAACCATTTCTAATCAAACAAAAGATATTTTGGTTTTAACTATTTTATTTCAATTAATATGATTTTTTTCAATCCAACAAAGATGACAATTCAATTATTGTCCAATCCAATCAACAAAGACGACAATTCTAATTACACAAATATCAATTTTAACTGGTCTACAGAACACACAAATCATAGATAAAACAACATACAGATTACAGCACAAACAGATCTAGATTAGACACATATAGTTATCATATAACAAATAAAATAATTGAATCGATTAACTAATTATTTTTAAATAAAAGAAATCTCACCAATATTGTTGTTCATAGTTTCCAATACACAGTTGTTTCATATAGCATTTGTTTTCAACCAACAAAATAGGTGTTGTTACTTTTGTCTCAACTAAACAAGATAATAGTGTTGGGTTTATATCGTTTCAACTAACATGATGATAATGCTTGGGTTCATATCGTTTTAACAAAATAAAACAAAACAATTGGTTTATATGCTTCAACAAAATAAAACAAAACAATTGATTTATATGCTTCATTATTTCAACAAAAACAAAATGAAATGATTTATTTAGTTTCCAACAAAATATATACATGTTGATTTTTGTTTCAACGACGTGAATCATAAATTACCTTGTTTTCAACAACTCACCATAAAGATTTATTCTATTTTAACCAACTAAGATAAAAAGATTCATTTTATTTCTTTAAAAACAAAATAAAAGAAAGGTTGTATCTTTTATCTCAATAAACAAATAAAATGTTCCAACCTTGTTTCAAATAAAACAAATAAAGTTGATTCAACATTTTCAACAAAGCAAAACAAAAATTTGGTTCTCTATTGTCATCAAAACAAAATAAAAATTGGATTTTTATTTACAAATCAAAAGAGTTACCTTTTAATAATAAAAGCAAAAGTTGAGTCTTTGTTATTAAAACCAAAGATTAAATCTTTTATAATTAAAACAAACATGAATTCTTTAAAAAAAAAAAAATTTAATCTTTGCTTTATAAAATAAAAGTTTGATTCTTTTATAATAAAACAAAAGATTTCATTATTTTTATTAAACAAAAAATTTCATTTTTGTTCAACCAAAAACAAATTAAACAAATCTCTATTTTTAAAATAAACAAAAATACCTTTATCATAAAATGATATTTCAACTTTTACAAATAAATTTGTCATCTTTTATTTATAAAACCAAATCCATCATCATCATAGTCCAACGATTTTTCAAGTTATGTCAACACCCAATTTCCAATACAATTCAATGATAATTCAACATAGTGTCATACACAACCAGATCAACATACACACAGAACTTTTCATATGAACATCAATAAATTAAATAGAATAACAACACAATTCGACATCATCATTCATACAATAATTTCAGATTATTTTCAGATTTAATTAAATAATTAATTAAATTTAAACTTAGAAAACTCACCTAGGCCTTTGGATAGATAAATCAAAGAGAGGTAGAACTTGTCACCGTTCCAAAATCATCACAATAGAATGAAACTTATTTTCTTTCATTTTTTTTCTTTTGATGGAGGAAGAAAGAAGAGAATGGCGGCCATGGCTTGGAGAGGAAGAAAAAAAAAAGAGGCAGCTCATTTTTCACAAATGGGAATGGAGAAGTGCATGAGGTAGAAGTGGGAAAAGAAATTAATACATTAGAGGAAAGAAACGAATGTTCTATTAATAAGAAATAAAGTGGAGAGAACGTAGGTAGTAAGTTTAGGGAAAGAAAAATAAATAAATGATAGAAAAGAAATTAATAGTTAGAAAGAAAAAGGAATAAATGGAAGGAAATAAATGAAAGAGAAAGGAAATAAATGCAAATAAATGAATTATTTAAAGATTCAAGCTTCAGATATATATATATATATATATATATATAATCATCTCATTAATCATATTTGTAATATACCTCAATTACCCATTAACACACATTGATTACTGTTGTAACATATGTTAATTGTAATTGTAATGTACATTGATTACCATTAATTCTTCAATCGTTTTTGTCATTATATGTATATATATTTTTTTTAGTCATGCATTTCTTTAATTAATTTCTATACATATGTCTTATGTTTTTTTTTATAAAATAAATGTTAACATTAATTTCCATTAACTGTGGAAATTAAACGTACATTATATCGTTGACACACTGTTTTGTTACTATTCTTTCTATACAAAATTAAACTAGAAACATTCATAATTTTATTTCCAATTATCGTATTAATTCCTATATTGAATCTTTAAAATAAAGACAAGGTTCAACTGCAAATTTTTCTTTTGTCAACAATAGTTCAAAGTTAGATAGTCCAAATGTACAAACAATTTAATAATTTCCATTATCATCAATCACAGTTCATCTCAATGTAAGTTATTGTTTATCAAAATAAATTTTGGAGTCATAAATTAATGAATCATAAATTATGTTTTAATACCATTTTTAATTCAATAATTAAATTAAATTCTATATTTATTCTATTCCCATTTATTTAATATCTTACACTTTCCCAAAATGTGTAATTCTATTAATTTAACCCCCCTTATGTAAGTTATTTAATATAATCATTGTCCCTTTTACTATAAACAAATCATACTTTTCTTTCAATCTTTTCAATGTAATGATACATTTAAATGCAACTTTTTAATGCGATAAAAACGATACATTTCATTGCAACTTTTTAATGCAAATAAATATGGTACATTTGAAATTCTAATGCGACTAAATTAATGAGTTTTATTTTGTCCGTTCACATTCAACAAAAATATATATTTTGTTTTATAAAATTTTAATGCAACAAAAATAATAAACTTAATATTCCAGCCATTATTAATAAAATAATTTAATAAAAATAGAATACTTTTATTTTCTGACTCGATTTCTTAGCAAAATTATTTAAAATAAAAATTTTAAATTGGCCCCAAAATTCCGGGTTGTTACAGTCGCCCCCACTTAAAATCTTTTCGTCCTCGAAAAGGCACTAAGGTAAAAGTTGTTTAATTTACTAACTAAATTTTAATTTTCTTTTATTAATTTTATTTGTTAGCTAACTTATCAAATATATATACTCTTATATATATAAAAATCATATTTCCAAAAATAGATTATATAATCAAAAATACGCTAATTATAAACTTGTTACTCTTAACTCATTCTAGGGTATTGCTAACCCCATCTCTAACGAGTTTTCTCATTCTAGGACACTGCTGGTCCTATCTCTAATGAGTATTCTTATTGGATTTTACTAATCCAATCTCTGATGAGTCTTTGTTCAGTTCTAACGAGTTGTACCCCAAAGATTTGAGCTAACCAGAGCTCTGATACCAACTGTAAAGACCCGGAAATTCCCGCTCTTTGAATCGACCATAAACCACACAGGTCTGACCCAAAGGTTGGAAATTTTCGAATACTTTAACTTTGGGAATACAATACATCAGAACAATAACAGCAGACTTTTATTACATTATAATAATGTTACATCAGAGTACAGAATATATCAGAGTACATTGAAATAAAATTACAGCGGAAGATAAAATTACAATACTTTTAATACATTAAACAGCGGAAGACTACAAAGCTCTGGACACAGCTTTAGGCTTCAATCCAGGATCCTGCTAAAGAGAAAGATATCTGCAAAAAGCTACTCGACTGCCCGTGTGGAAAAGAGGGCACCCGAGTTTGCCAGTGAACAAACTACAGGTCAGTCATGGGACTGGTGTGAGAATTCTAAACTAATATAACTAATAAGACAAATCCAAGGACCACGCCACTTTCGCGGAACGGGTTTACTCCTATGGATTGCCAGTGCATAAACCAAAGTAAATCGAGAAATAACGCAATGTCTTTTTGGAAAAATGAAACCATTATAAGACCCAAGTCCCATCACACAATGCAACGCACACCAGAGGATAGGGTTTTACCTTATAATGGTCAAAAGATGCTTGATACGTATAAAACGGATTTGATATTATTATTAGTGTATATATGTTTTAATAAAAAGATTTGAATCATAAGTATCAATCCTAGACGGCATGGTTACCATATAGCATGTCGCCAATACTAGTTCTACAATCAAAACCGCAAGGGCGTATTGGAAATTTGGATTCCATCATGAGTCGAGGCTAGGGGCAAGATCCTCTCCGATTCGAGACACTCTAGCAAATGCCTCAGGATCCCCCGCAGTGAACCCTTGGAAGCGGTAGGGCCGGTCCCCGCCAATGGGCAGTGGATTAGTTATGCCTGAACACACGTTTCCCGGTCCCTTTGGACCTATAGTATGACCACCAACGGCCTATAAAAATAACGAGGCGCCTCAAAATCCATCATCCACATAAGTAAAATGTCAGGGCTGGTAGGTCACTGACACCACTCTAGCTAGAAAGAAACGTGTGCACTCCCTACGGTCCATATCCCGTTTTTGACTCATACCGGGGTGTGAGGCTCGCGAAGTCACGATATACACAAAGCTATGCCTAAACAGACTATGCTTTGATCATCAACCACAAGGCCCTGCTTTTCAACAAAAGCCTTGATCAATGCATCTTAGTATGCCACATTGTCAGTCCATACTATACCATTGATTTCTGCCAATATATAACCTCTAAGCTCATATGTCTCAGAGAAGGGTGTTAATCACCAAGCAGATATGTATTAACAGAGATCAACGAATGTAGTACAAAGGACTACAACGTCAGACATACATTCCATTTATAAACTTATGCCCTGGGTCTGGACGAAAGTCAAATCCGTACAAATCAACACTACGTCCGGATAACTACCATCTTAGCCCCGTCTTGGGAGCAAATCAATCAAGGACCTCAACACTAGTTACCCATTCGATGTGAAGATCGTCGGTCTTCAATCGCCGTCTTCAACTCTTAGATTTAGAACGTCGTGTAATCATTTGAAATGAGATTGAACTCGGTCTTTTCAAATGATTCTCGCATATATATATATATATATATATAATTTGAAAACATTTCATATCGTTATTGATATTTGATAACGATCTATCGCTATTTTTATTTATATAAAAATAGCCTAAATTAATTTAACGACGCTTCGGGTCGATGGGCGACCCTGGCGCTGTTTTTAACCAAATTTTGATTTAAATATATCTTGAAATCTAACCGTTGGATTTTGGCGAAATTTATGTCATTGGAAAGATCTTCCCAAAGCGGTCCTAACGGTTCCAGTTTTGGGAAAATCCGACGGTCGGATCTCTCGGTATAACCGTTTAAAGTAACGATCATCGATACGCGAACTACCGCGCGCGTTTTGTTTAATTTATAATTTATATTTATATGTAAATATAAATACTTGGCGATTTCAAATATAAATTGTCAATTAAAAATTCGACTTTTAATTTAATCATTTATTTACCCTATGTGTAAATAAATTATACTTTTCTACATTTTGCTTTATTCACCTAAATGTAAATAAATATACTTGCAATATTTTCCAACCCTAATGCGACAAAAATGATGTTTAACCATGTATATAAATTTATACAAAGTATATTTTTGTCCGCAAGTTCTAATGCGACAAAAATTATGGTTTAACTTCGTATACATTTTAAAAAGTATGTTTTTGTCCGCAAGTTCTAATGCGGCGAAAATTACATTTTAATAATGTATATTTAACTTTACTTACATTTAGATAACAAAAATGTACTTTTAACTTTTATTACATTTTTAACACATAAAAATGTATGTTGACTTTTATTGCATTTTTACTACATAAAAATGTATTTTAACTTTTATTTTCTTTTACATTAGAAAATGATATTGCTTTTATTATTTTCTTTTACGATCGATTAGGAAATAATGTTTCTTTATTTACATTGAACAAAAATGTAAATTCTTCTCTTTACTATGCTTTACATTGAAAATGTAAATTCTTTACCTCATTTATTTACAAAAAAAAAATGTAATTCTTTGTTTCATTTTATCTCACTTTGAAAAATGTAAATCTTAATTTCTCTTTATTTTACATTGAAAAATGTAAATCTTAATTTCTCTTTATCTTTACATTGACAAAAGTAAATCTTAACTATTTAATCTTTACTTTGACAAATGTAAATCTTAACTATTTAATCTTTACATTGACAAATGTAAACTTTTCGTTTAATTTGAAATAAATGAAAATGTCTTTATTTCTTTTACATTGAAATAAATGTTTTCTATTTCTAATCCTTTAAATAGAAATGTAAGTTTTCAATTTCTTTCTTTCACATAGAAAAATAATGTTTTATACTTTCACATAGAAACATAATGTTTTCTATTTATTTCTTTTATTTTACTTACATTAGAAAAATGATTTCTTTTTAATCTCATTTTCTTTACATTAGAAAATGTTTTCTTTCTATGTTCTTTTTAACATAGAAAATGTTTTCATTCCATTTTCTTTTAACATAGAAAATGTTTATATTTTATTTTCTTTTAACATAGAAAATGTTTATATTTGCTTCTTTTCTTGAACAAAGAAAAATGTGTATTTTAATTTCATTTTAATCACATAAAATGTACCTTTCATATTTCACATTTTTACAACGTAAAATGTACTTTTATCTATTTTACATTTTAAAACATGTGTTACCTATAGCTTATGTAAATATCTTTACTAGCGCTAGCATTTCTAAATAGTTATATTTCTGATGCCAATCCATTTCAATTATACAGTATGACGATGAATGTGTGTCACCATACCCAAATTTTCACAACTATGGTTTTTTTTTGGTGTCCTAGTACTCAAATTAACCTAATGATGGTATAGATGTCATAACAACTATTTTAACACAAGTATAATTGGGTGTATTTCTGATGAGTAACAATAAAAGTCCAAACTTCACTTTTATTTGTAAATGAAAATGAAGATTTAAAACTCACCTTTTATTTATACATAAAAGTAAGGTTGAACTTACATATTATTATGTTAACAAAAGAAACATAAAAAGTTTGTCTTTTTATTCTTAACAAAATAAACATAAAATGTTATTCTTTTTATTCTTAACAAAATTAACATAAAAAGTTATTCTTTTTATTCTCAACAAAATTAACATAAAAAGTTATTCTTTTTATTCTCAACATAAAAAGTAAATCTTTTTATCTTGACAAAGAAACATAAAAATTAAGTCTTTTGTTTTAACAACAAAATTAAGTAAAATGTCTTTTTGTTTCAACAACAAAAATGGTGACAAAGATGGTTCTTTTTGTTTAATCAACAAAATAGTGACAAAATGACTCTTTTAACTTTAACAACAAAAGTAGCGTCAAATTTGTTCGTTTAACTTTAATAATAAAAGTAGCGTCAAATTTGTCAACAAAAGAAACACAAAAATTAGATCTTTTGTTTTTAACAAACAACTATGTTAAAAATGGTCTTTTTATTTTTAACAAACAACTATGTTAACAATTAGTCTTTTTAATGTTAACAAACAACTATGTTAAAAATAGTCTTTTAAATGTTAACAAACACTTGCCTTTTATTTTGTAAACAAAATAAAGGTAAAATTGGCGGTTTATTTCATAAACAAAATAAAGGAAAACTTTGTCTTTTATTTCCAAATCATGTTTAACAAAAATAAATCCCTTTATTGACAAATAGTATATAACCCTTTTTAATTAACAAATAAAAGTTATTTTTAACATGCCTTATAAATTAACAAATAAAAGGTTAATCTAAAAAGGTAAGTTATTCACGACTTTTTAAAATGTTATTTTAATATGCCTTTAAATCAACAAATAAAATGTTAATTAAAAATGCAATTCCCCTACGTATTCAAATGACAAAATAAGAGAATATTTTTATTTGTTTCAATGACAAACAAAGAGTGATTTATTAATATGCCATTTGTATTCTACTTAACAAATAAAAGGATGACAATTTTATTTGTAAAAATTTCTAATTTAGCTTAACAAAAATGATAATTTTATTTATTAACCATTTCTAATCAAACAAAAGATATTTTGGTTTTAACTATTTTATTTCAATTAATATGATTTTTTTCAATCCAACAAAGATGACAATTCAATTATTGTCCAATCCAATCAACAAAGACGACAATTCTAATTACACAAATATCAATTTTAACTGGTCTACAGAACACACAAATCATAGATAAAACAACATACAGATTACAGCACAAACAGATCTAGATTAGACACATATAGTTATCATATAACAAATAAAATAATTGAATCGATTAACTAATTATTTTTAAATAAAAGAAATCTCACCAATATTGTTGTTCATAGTTTCCAATACACAGTTGTTTCATATAGCATTTGTTTTCAACCAACAAAATAGGTGTTGTTACTTTTGTCTCAACTAAACAAGATAATAGTGTTGGGTTTATATCGTTTCAACTAACATGATGATAATGCTTGGGTTCATATCGTTTTAACAAAATAAAACAAAACAATTGGTTTATATGCTTCAACAAAATAAAACAAAACAATTGATTTATATGCTTCATTATTTCAACAAAAACAAAATGAAATGATTTATTTAGTTTCCAACAAAATATATACATGTTGATTTTTGTTTCAACGACGTGAATCATAAATTACCTTGTTTTCAACAACTCACCATAAAGATTTATTCTATTTTAACCAACTAAGATAAAAAGATTCATTTTATTTCTTTAAAAACAAAATAAAAGAAAGGTTGTATCTTTTATCTCAATAAACAAATAAAATGTTCCAACCTTGTTTCAAATAAAACAAATAAAGTTGATTCAACATTTTCAACAAAGCAAAACAAAAATTTGGTTCTCTATTGTCATCAAAACAAAATAAAAATTGGATTTTTATTTACAAATCAAAAGAGTTACCTTTTAATAATAAAAGCAAAAGTTGAGTCTTTGTTATTAAAACCAAAGATTAAATCTTTTATAATTAAAACAAACATGAATTCTTTAAAAAAAAAAAATTTAATCTTTGCTTTATAAAATAAAAGTTTGATTCTTTTATAATAAAACAAAAGATTTCATTATTTTTATTAAACAAAAAATTTCATTTTTGTTCAACCAAAAACAAATTAAACAAATCTCTATTTTTAAAATAAACAAAAATACCTTTATCATAAAATGATATTTCAACTTTTACAAATAAATTTGTCATCTTTTATTTATAAAACCAAATCCATCATCATCATAGTCCAACGATTTTTCAAGTTATGTCAACACCCAATTTCCAATACAATTCAATGATAATTCAACATAGTGTCATACACAACCAGATCAACATACACACAGAACTTTTCATATGAACATCAATAAATTAAATAGAATAACAACACAATTCGACATCATCATTCATACAATAATTTCAGATTATTTTCAGATTTAATTAAATAATTAATTAAATTTAAACTTAGAAAACTCACCTAGGCCTTTGGATAGATAAATCAAAGAGAGGTAGAACTTGTCACCGTTCCAAAATCATCACAATAGAATGAAACTTATTTTCTTTCTTTTTTTTTTCTTTTGATGGAGGAAGAAAGAAGAGAATGGCGGCCATGGCTTGGAGAGGAAGAAAAAAAAAAGAGGCAGCTCATTTTTCACAAATGGGAATGGAGAAGTGCATGAGGTAGAAGTGGGAAAAGAAATTAATACATTAGAGGAAAGAAACGAATGTTCTATTAATAAGAAATAAAGTGGAGAGAACGTAGGTAGTAAGTTTAGGGAAAGAAAAATAAATAAATGATAGAAAAGAAATTAATAGTTAGAAAGAAAAAGGAATAAATGGAAGGAAATAAATGAAAGAGAAAGGAAATAAATGCAAATAAATGAATTATTTAAAGATTCAAGCTTCAGATATATATATATATATATATATATATATATATATATATATATATATAATCATCTCATTAATCATATTTGTAATATACCTCAATTACCCATTAACACACATTGATTACTGTTGTAACATATGTTAATTGTAATTGTAATGTACATTGATTACCATTAATTCTTCAATCGTTTTTGTCATTATATGTATATTTTTTTTTTTTAGTCATGCATTTCTTTAATTAATTTCTATACATATGTCTTATGTTTTTTTTTTATAAAATAAATGTTAACATTAATTTCCATTAACTGTGGAAATTAAACGTACATTATATCGTTGACACACTGTTTTGTTACTATTCTTTCTATACAAAATTAAACTAGAAACATTCATAATTTTATTTCCAATTATCGTATTAATTCCTATATTGAATCTTTAAAATAAAGACAAGGTTCAACTGCAAATTTTTCTTTTGTCAACAATAGTTCAAAGTTAGATAGTCCAAATGTACAAACAATTTAATAATTTTCATTATCATCAATCACAGTTCATCTCAATGTAAGTTATTGTTTATCAAAATAAATTTTGGAGTCATAAATTAATGAATCATAAATTATGTTTTAATACCATTTTTAATTCAATAATTAAATTAAATTCTATATTTATTCTATTCCCATTTATTTAATATCTTACACTTTCCCAAAATGTGTAATTCTATTAATTTAACCCCCCTTATGTAAGTTATTTAATATAATCATTGTCCCTTTTACTATAAACAAATCATACTTTTCTTTCAATCTTTTCAATGTAATGATACATTTAAATGCAACTTTTTAATGCGATAAAAACGATACATTTCATTGCAACTTTTTAATGCAAATAAATATGGTACATTTGAAATTCTAATGCGACTAAATTAATGAGTTTTATTTTGTCCGTTCACATTCAACAAAAATATATATTTTGTTTTATAAAATTTTAATGCAACAAAAATAATAAACTTAATATTCCAGCCATTATTAATAAAATAATTTAATAAAAATAGAATACTTTTATTTTCTGACTCGATTTCTTAGCAAAATTATTTAAAATAAAAATTTTAAATTGGCCCCAAAATTCCGGGTTGTTACAAAGCTTCAAGATCATATAGCTATAGTTTATTTCCGCTGTGTTGTAAGTGCTGTACTCTGATAATGTTATTGTATACATATAATGATTTGATCTCAATGATATGTTATCTATTATATGTTGTTTCGTTCCGCTGTGAGATTCGTGTTACTCTGATGTTGTTTTCTTCTTCTTCATCTAGTCTAAGTTTCTATCTTATCTTTCCTCACCCTCTAATTTCTTTCATTAATGACAGGCTTTTTTCGATGTTTGGTTAGTCGTCGTTGAGTTTATGGCAATAACCAAAGTCTTCAAAATCCCGGGTCATTACAGTTGGTATCAGAGCCAGGTTAAGTGAATTACCTTGGCTTTGTGGCGTGACTCGGTAGAGATAGGGTAAGTAATACCTTAGACTGAGATTGAGTGTACATATACGAGTGAACGTATTTATTATTGATATAAAAATGGTTTTATATTGTGGAGATTCATTGGTTGAATTGTTTATGAGTTCTGCTCGATCAGTTTGATCCACTGTATCGGTAGGAGTTACTAAACACTTGAATACGATGGGTCGTCACGATATGTTTTGAAAAGAGGGTAAATTAAAATAAGTTTACCCAAGGTATATCTTGATATAGAGAAGATATATATATCAAAATTTTGATATATATTGGATATATTGGTTGTGATTATAATCGAGTAAGATTATAAATTAAATGGTTATGTAAATAACCAATCAGAATTCATATAAGTGAAATACATGAAATCAGATGAGTTAAATCTGAAATTTAAACCAGAAATTGAATCACAACTCTGGAGAATTGGATAAGTGTTTGTAAATGGATTTGGATTAAAAATAAGGAAAATTTAAGATCCTGGGAGATTTTAAATTATTTTACAAGCAGTGTTAATTATATTTTGAAATGAATTTCAAAGTGAAAATGTTTAGAAATGGTTTTATAGTATTGAACTCACTTCGATCGCTGGAAAACAGATTCTGATGATGACAGCTGCATCATCAGTATTCATTTTCGAGTTGTAAGTGACGAATTACTACCAGAAATACTGTTTTGAATTTGTTTTGGGAAAGACAAGTGTGTTGAATTTCAAAATGGGATTTATAATATAGAATTTGAATAAGGAGAATTCAAATAGAAATTGAATATAGAAATTCAAAGGGAGTTTGAATATATGAAATTCAATGGAATTGAAATAAAATTGAATATAGAAATTCAAAAGGAATTCAAATATAGGATTTGAATATATAAAATTTGAATATAGAATTCAAATGGAATTTAAACAATAGAATATGAATGTATAGAATTTGAATAATAGAATATGATATAGATTTGAATAATAGAAGTGATATAAAATTTGAATAGAAATTGAATAGAATTAACTAAGTCGAAGAGGAATTAGTTAATCGAGTTTTGAATTTGAAGTTGAACTTTGAAAGGTGAATTGGATTTGTAGATGGATATTCGAAATCGAATATAGAACTTAAAATTGAAATTTGGATTCAAATTAGTTAATAAGCAAGTTAAAATATATTTGAACATGTCATGTTCAAATATAAAAGTGAAATAGACTAAAGAGTTAATTAACAAATTAATTAACGAATTGAGTTAAAACGATCAGGTATAGTTAAAATAGATTGGGCAGGTATAAATATACATGAGATAGGTATGGATAAGGTATGAAGGTATATAAATAGAATGCTCGATGAAAAGGTATGTAGTTAATTCATATATGAGATTTTATGCGCCGTATCGGCTAGCCGCTTGGCTTTTTCTTTTTTCTTTTGGATTGGTAAGGGCCATGGGAGGCTATTTGAAATATCCCGATGCTCCTGGTACAAAGGAGGTTATGGCGAATTTTTCCAGGAATTTAAGGAGTTAGAATATTTTTAAGATAATTTGATAGTTAGAAATCAACGTATCGATATATATAGAAGTCGATAAGGAAACGAACTTAGAAATAGAATAGTAAAATCAAAAAGGAAGACTAAGAATAAAATCTAGTAAGAATAGAAAGAGGAAGCGTATACATGTTTAAAAATGAATAAGTAGTTGTATGGTATTGATTATTCGGGTAAGTAGTCATATCTGTTTTGTCGTTATAAATGTTATTCAGTCAAGGTCTGAGAGGTAGTTATACCCCAACTTGATTGATTTCATTATTAACAAATAAATAGTAAGATTTCAGGCTCGAAGATCAAATGTTGAATAAGAGTTTGTTGAATATAGTATTTGGGTTGTCGTAACGATGTTTTACACAACATCCGTTTTAACCCAAATAAGTGTAAGCTTGGAAATATAATAAAGAATATTTCCTAAGTATAGAAATAAACGAGATCGGAAAAGAGATAAGTAATTGGAATATTTTCCAATTATAAATGACATATATTTTCTAAAGTTTAGAAAATAAAGGAAGGTGATATTGGGAAATGTTTTCCAAATAACATAAAAGGCCAATATGGTTATTGAAAATATTTGGTTAACAAATATTGATAAAGAAATAGAGAAGTGATTTAACTAATGGAATATTAATTAAAGGCTCAGTGATATGTTCGAAAAGGAAAATTTGATTTTTTAAAGGAGTAAACTGTTTAAAAACTCCCAAGGAAAGACTGGTTGAATTAAAAACAAATTTAACAGAAATTTGTGAAAGCAAATTTGAATTAAAGTAAAGTCAGTTAAGTGGTAACTGAGATTGAATTAGAATGATATCAAGACAAATAGGATTGTGAGATTCAAATTTGAAGTGTAATGTGATAATCAAGTTAATAGTTGAGAATCGAGAAGAAACTCGAGTTGAAATGATATTTGGCTCGGATATAAGCGAATGGTTGTGTTGTGGATAAAAGCAGATTGGAATTTGATTGGGATGACCCTTGTATCCGCTGAATTAATAACAGGTGGAAGGGATATAATGATATGCCGATAAAAGGTACAAGTTTATATTTCTATTGGATATAAGATTTATGATCTGAATTGGCAAGACGCTTGGCTGTTTGATTTTCTTTTGGGTTGGAGATGGCCCAGAGAGGCGAGTTGGAGTTTGACCTATTAATCAGTACAGAGGAGGTGCTGGCGAAATTTTTCGAAGAGTTAAGGCGTTAGAAAATTTTCAGGATTTTTGAAAATTTTCGATAATAAGAATGAATAAATAATTTAATTAAAATTAAATTGGTTCAGTTGAAACTGAAGACTTAGAAGTGCACAAATATGTTCTAACCAGTCGATAGGGTCGTCCTCTACCTCTTAGCAATTTCGAGGACGAAATTATTTTAAGTGGGGAAGATTGTAATGACCCGCATTGGCAGAGGTATTACAATTAATTTATTTAATTATATAAATAGTGATATAGTGAATTTAATGGTCGTGGAATTAAATAATGATGAATATTTAATTTAAATAATAAATTAAATAATATATTTAATTTTGAAATAATCAGAATTGGCTGAAATGGCGATATGGTGTGAACTGGATCATCTGTGATATTTAATTCAGTTTAGAATTGAAGTAGAATAACGAATATATTATTTGAACGAATAAAATCGAGCTTGAAATGACACTGTAGTTCGTAATTTGGGGATTTGAACTTCAACTGAACGTACAGGATTCGTTTTAAGCTGGATTTCTATGAAACAAGAAACGTGTGGAGCTGGTGGAGTATATCATTCTAGTGGAAGAGAAAAATCGGGATTTCGTCGTGTATTTTTTTATTCACTTCCAAATCAAATATCAGAAGTCGCTGTGGAATTCCTTTATAATTTGCGATGCTTTAATTACGTTGTAAATGGATTTTCGATATAAAAACTGAAAATCGATTTATCTGGAATTCTGAAATATCATGATATAAGTCTGGTATGATAATATGGGGCTGTACGATATCATATACGAATATATACGATAATATTAATTTATTAATATTATATTTAATCATATTTAAATATATTTATATATTTAAATGGTCTATTCAAAGCTTTAAAAATAGCCGGTTTTGCAAACGAAGTCGGAATTCGACGAAACTAATTTTTGTTTGATCCGCAATGTCAAATAGTTGTTAGATTTCCAGTTTCGTGATTTTTAGGGTCACTGTGTGGCCGTACGGATTTTTAGAGTGGAAAACAGTCAGTATTTTGATAGTTAAAAATACACTGTGTGAGCATACGAAGTCGGAATTCGACGAAACCAGTTTCGTTGGGACCGTAATGCCGAACTGTAGCTACATGTCCATTTTCGTGATTTTTGGGTATTATATGTGGTCGTACGAATTTTTGACGACATATACAGATAGCGATGACTTAAGAATAAATATAAAATTCGAATTAAAAATTAATATAAAAATCCTATAAATACCTAACTTAAACTAAACCCTAAACTAAATTCCTCAGAAGTCAATAGGGCAAGAAATAATGCGCCGCTTCTTTCTCTCATCTTCAACAGTAAAAACCGATGCTTCAAAAATAAAAAAGAATTCAAATAAAAGTTCATAAATTCCCAAGCATACATATGTTGATTCCTAGCAAGGAGAGTTTCAACCTCATGTTAGTATTATACGATGCGATGCAAATTTGTTTGATGTCCTGTTCAGCAGCAGAAACTAGGGTTGGCGGGCGAGTGTAAATTGGGAAACCGAAGTTAGGTTTGAGTGTATAGGGGAGTTCGTTGTAGCAAGGGGGTAGTGTTGACGAAGTTTGGGGAAATATTGCGATAAAAATTGTCGCAGGTTCTCGAGAACTGTTGTAAAACGCAGTTTTCTGCGTTAACTCGAGATGAGCGAAATGGGGATGAAGGCTGAGCTCCCGTGAAGAGAAGAAGAGGGGTTGCATCAGTTTTTGGAACAATGGTGAGATGAGGTCGGTAAGGAGGAAGTTTGCGGAAATAATGTTGTGGAGATTTTCTGTTTCGTGGAAGAAGATTAAGAAGGGCAGAATTGGGAGAAGAAGACTCACGCGGGCCTGGAAGATTTAAGATGGTGATGGGCCTTTTAAAATGGTAAAGCCCAAGGTCAATGTTAATTTAGTTTAAATTAAAACAAATTAGTGTCTTAGTTTTAAGATATCATAACTTGCTCATACTTTATCGAAATCCAACAAAACAGAACCCGTTGGGATCGTATGGACGGACACTACCCAATGGAACTGACTGGGAGTGGAGTGGAGCTCGTTTGAATTTATGGCGAAATAAATTGTTTGATTCAAATCAAATAACAGTTTATCGTTCTTTAACGATGAACTGCCAAAGTGAGTAAATCTCACTAACTCTGAAAAGTTTATAATTTCATGTTGTATTTTTAAAACTGTTAAATATTGGTTGATTGAATGTGTGTTGATTGTTTGATTGAACTGCTAGTCAGTTAGTTGAATTTCTATATTGATTCTGTTTAACAGAATATATCATACTGAAATGAAAGTGAAGTTATATTATATTGTTTAACATCTGTGGATGCAGGAAGACAGGTTGGAGGAATCCAACTCGATTCCTCAATATTTATTTGACTGTTTTTCATATATTGTGATATATGATGTGTTATATAATCTGTTACGGATTATGTGTGTTGGAATGATGTTGATCATTGTTATTCGATATTTTTAATATCATAAAAGATCCTGGGATGTAAAAAGAATTATTTCAATGTATATTGAAATAAAGGGAGTTTATAAAATCAATAGATTTTATAAAAGGAAATATTTCGAAAGTAAATAAAAGGGAAAAATGTTTTTAAAACGAATAGTGTTTTATAAAGGGAAATCGTTTGTAAAGTGAAGAACCGTTACTAAAAGTAAATCTTTATAAATGAATAGTTTAGTCGAGTTAAAAGGAGTTAATTGATGTTAGTTTAATCGAAAGGAGTTAATCGATGTTAGTTTAATCGAAAGGAGTTCATCGATGTTAGTTTAATCAAAAGGAGTTAATCGATGTTAGTTTAATCGAAAGGAATTAATCGATGTTAGTTTAATCGAAAGGAGTTAATCGATGTTAGTTTGAATCAAAAGGAGTTAATCGATCTTAGTTTAATCGAATAAAGTTAGAGGAGTTATCGAATATAGTTTATTCGAATAGAGTTAGAGGAGTTATCGAATATATTTTATTCGAATAGAGTTAGAGGAGTTATCGAATAAAGTTTATTCGAATTGAGTAAAAGGAGTTAATGGAATATATAGTTTATTCAAATAGAATTAAAAGAGTTATCGAATATAGTTTATTCGATAGGAGTTAAGTGAATAGAGTTAGAGTTAAATCAAAAGAGTCAAGTGAATAGAATAAGTTGAATAGAGTTATCGAATATACCTTATCGAAGGAAAGAATTATCGAATAGAAAAGATTTGAAAGAGAGTTACATAAGGAAGTTTGTTAAAGAATTAGAAGGGTGAACTTTGTCTGTTTTCAAGGTTAGAAACGTTGTTCAGTTAAGGTCTGAGAGGTAGTATTACCCCAACTTGATTGACTTCATTTTTAATTAAGTAATGGTTAAAGTTCGATAGTAAAGGATGGTTAAGTGAATTTAGTAATTAAAGGAAATGGATTGAGTTGGCACTGCGATGGTTTGTTTAAACATCTGTCTAAGTCCATTGAAGAAGCTTTGGAAATGTTTTCCAAATAAGAAACCAGAAATGTTTTCTAATAAAGAAAACAAGAAATGGAAATGTTTTCCATTTTTAATAACATATATTTTCCAAATTTAGAAAATAAAGAAATATTGAATATAGGGAAACAAGAGATAAGTAAATAAATGAAATAAAGAGATAAATGTTGAATGATGCTTGATCGATATAAATTTCCATTTGGAAATAATATCATTGTTTTGCACACTTGTTTTTATTCGATAGTAAAATCACAGACTATCGAAGTTTTAACCATTTTAACGTTGTTAATATGGAGAGACCGGTTGGATTATTATCCAAAGAAACACTCTGTATTGGCATAAGCTTTGCGAATCATATATGCCAAAGGAAATTGAAGACAGAGTTATGCAAGGGCTATCCGGTTTACAGAATAGTGCCTTCGGTTCATCCTGTTCCTGGATGACTTGTATGGACGGATGTCTGACAGAGTATTTCCAGACGATCACGTATATTGATTTCTCCAACCGTACCAAGAGTGGAAGCGGAGAAGGAAACTTCTTTTAGCTAACACATAATGTATGGTTGAGGACGTCAATCGGTGATTTGATGGATTTGACGATGTGGCATTCAAAGTGAATCTGGTGTGGTGATAAAGCGTAGCTTCTAGCCTCACATCCGGTAAATGACAGAAATCGGGCAGGCAGCATGGCTAAGTCGGTCGCACCGAAGTAGGGTGTATAATCACCTAATATAAAGTTTCATTTACTTCTAAAAATCTATTGTTGATGCTGTCCCATTCGGGAAACAGTTGCTGATCCCAACCGTTGGTGATATAAATTCGATACACTCAAGAGAAATGAGTGGTCGGTCATGTGTGGCCAGGTTGCAAGATGTTCTTGTTGAACCCAGTGTATTCCTCTCTAGAGGTACACTAGCGAAAGGGGATTCCATACCTTGTCATAGTTGGAAATCCATTACCCAATACGTGCTTGCGGTTTTGATTGTATACTATATATGTAGAACGTGAGATGAAAGCGTTTCTGCTAGATGATTATTATATTGTGTTGATAAACATTATTATAATATCAAAAGGTTTTGATATAAAGATATTTTGGATTCTCATAAGGGAAAAACACGTTCCGTTATACGGCGTGGTCTTATGAGATATCGATTACTTGTTTGAACTGTTTTAAAATGTTTTACTCATACCAGTCCCATGACTGACCCGGAGTTTATTTGTTTGTTTCCCTAAACTCTTGGGTGCCTAAATTTGGATGGGCAGTCAAGTAGTCGGGATTTACAGATATACTGGAAGGGCTGGAGCAGGAGGCTTCAGGATCATATAGTTATAGTTTATTTCCGCTGTGTTGTAAGTGCTGTACTCTGATAATGTTATTGTATACATATAATGATTTGATCTCAATGATATGTTATCTATTATATGTTGTTTCGTTCCGCTGTGAGATTCGTGTTACTCTGATGTTGTGTTCTTCTTCTTCTTCTATTCTAAGTTTCTATCTTTTCTTTCCTCACCCTCTAATTTCTTTCATTAATGACCGGCTTTTTTCGATGTTTGGTTAGTCGTCATTGAATTTATGGCGATAACCAAATTCTTCAAAATCCCGGGTCATTACAGAAGATCATAAGACGCACTTGAGAGTTGTTTTGGAAAACTTGCGAAAGCATCTGTTGAGAGCTTAGTTTTCGAAGTGTCACTTCTGGAAGAATGAGGTGAGGTTCTTAAGCCATGTTGTTTCTGGAAATGGGATAACAGTTGACCCCGCTAAAGTGTTAGCAATCCAGGACTGGGATAGACCTAAGAATGCAATGGATGTATGAAGTTCCCTTGGGTTGGTGGGATATTATCGCCGTTTTATAAAGAATTTCTCCAAGATAGTTGCGCCGTTAACATGATTGACGAAGAAGAATCAAGTGTTCACATGGGATATAAAGTGTAAGCAAGCTTTTGGAATTCTGAAAGAGAGACTGACGAGTACTCCTGTTTTGATCATTTCGAGTGGGAATGAAGAGATGGTGGTATACACCGGTGCATGCAGTACTAGACGACGAGCAGTGCTGATGCAAAAAGATAAGGTTGTGGCCTATGCGAGTCAACAGCTATAGCCGCACGAAAGGAATAATCCAACTCATGATTTGAAATTGGCAGCAATTGTGTTTGCTCTGAAGATGTGGAGACATTACCTATTGGGAGTTCGATTCGAGTTGTTTACGGATCACAAGTCGTTAAAGCATATTTTCTCCCAAAAGGATTTGAATATTCGACAACAAAAGTGGTTAGAGTTTCTGGCATAATATGATTTTGGTATATCCTATACTCCTGGTAAAGTTAACGTAGCAGCGGACACGTTTCGTAAGTTTGGGAGCGATGTTTTCGGAATGGAAGCACCCCGAGTACTTGGCATGATTTGATTTCAGGCCAAGGTGTGAGTTGGAACATGAAATGTTGGCAAGCTTATCGATAAGATCTACTCTCGTCGAATGGATTGGCAAGAGCCAAAAGCGTGATGTGAGTCAAGATTATCCAGAAGTTGGAACCAGAGGATAAGGAATTCAAGGTCGACAGAGAAGGTTGGCTGCGGAAATAAGGACGATTGGTTGTTCCTGATATCGACGGACTGAGAAATGATATTCTGAGGGAATGTCACCACTCGAAGTTCACGATTCATCCTGGTGGTAATAAGATGAATCAGGGCTTGAGGCGATCTTACTACTGGGAAGGTATGAAGAGGGATGTTGGAAAGTTTATTTCCAAGTGCATGAACTGTCAGTTGGTGAAAGATGAACGGAAGAAGTCGAGTGGATTGCTTCAGCCATTGGAAGTTCCTACGTGGAAGTGGGAGCATATATTGATGGATTTTATCGATAGATTACCTAGAACCAGGGGAACGAAAGAATTTGGGTCATCGTGGATCGCATGACCAAAAGTGCAAGGTTTATTCCTGTCAGATCGACTAGGACAGCATCGAAGTTGGCTGAGCTCTATATTAAATGGATAGTTTGATTCCATGGTATCCCAAATAGCATAGTGAATGATCAAAATCCATTTTTCACGAGTGGATTTTGGAAGAGTTTGCAAGAGACTTTAGGAACCAAGTTGTGTTTAAGTACGGCTTATCATCCCCAAACTAATGGTCAAACTGAGAGGGTTAACCGAGTTTTCAAAGATCTCATAAGAGCCTTTTTATCGGACTTGGGTGGATCATGGGAAGACCATTTGCATTTAGTTGAGTTTGCCTATAAAAATAGCTACCAGTCGAGCATTGGGATGGCACCATACAAGGCGTTGTACGGTAGACCATGTAATTCTCCAGCATGTTGGTTAGAAACTGGAGCTAAGTTGCTACTTGGGCCTAAGATGATTAGAAAGACCTCAGATTGTATTGAGATCACTCGGCAATGAATGAAGGCAACCCAAGATCATCAGAAGAGCTATGTAGATAAGCATCTAAAAGATTTGGAATTTGACGAAGATGATATGGTTCTCATGAAGAATTAACTGTTAAGGCTTGTTGTTCGATTCGGAAGTAAAGGAAAGTTAGCTCCAAGGTTTGTTGGACTGTTTCCGATAGTTGAGCAGATTGGAATGCTCGCATATAGATTGGATGTACCTGAGAAAATGTCAAGTGTGCACAATGTTTTCCATGTTCGGTTCTACGGAAGTGTGTGCACGATTCGAATGTGGTGGTATCTCCGGAGCAGTACGAAAACCTAGAAGTAGAGGTCGTAGTTACAAGACTTCGTAACCCACGTCGCATTGTGGAGAATTACACGAAACAACTTAGGAGAAAGACGGTTAAGCTAGTCAAGGTGCAATGGAGTGAGGATGATGACGATTGTACGTGGGAGACGGAAGATAGTATGTAGATGACCCATCTAGAACCCTTCGTCAGTATGACCCATAAGTGTCGTATCATTCTTATCCCGTTGTAACTTTTACTATTGTTGTTAGAATTCCACGTGCTAGGATAAGTCTATGGATGCATGGCTTGATAGATGCTAGTTTGGGTGGTAAATTGGTTTCTCATGGATTATAGACATGCGCAATTGTTTGGTTGCTTGTGTTTGCTTAAGATTTCGAGGGTGAAATTCTTAAGGGGGGGAGGGGAGAATGTAACAGCTTGCAATTTACGCATCGGAGGATCGTAAAATATTTGTATTTAATTACCTGAGAGTTGGATCATTCTCATATTTTGATATGTTGTTTATGGGGATGTGAGACATGTCCATAATTTTACCAATTTTATTTGTGACCATTTTGCCCTTGTTAGTTTTGTACAGGGCATAACTTTTGTCTGGAATTGAATCAAGTGTTGAGATTGATTTCATTGGAAAGGAAATGGTGTTGCGAACTCCATAGAGTGGTCACATTATAGATTTGGTTCAGCGGTTTGGGAGGAATCGTTGTTTTAGTGTTGCTCATTTTCTGTACATGTTTTGTGAAGCCACCGATGGGCTGATCTGGGGTGGCCCATCAGTGGGCTGGGGGGAGCCTATAAATAGGGAGTTAGAGGCATGGAGAATAATTTACTTTCTTCATTCTCTCATTTGGTTGAGCTTGTGGCCCTCCTTGCTAAATCAAATTCACCTTTCCACCATTAAAATCTAGGAGATTGAAGATCTACTCCAATCAAAGATAGATCTACATCAAATGAAGAGAGATTGGATCAAATCGAGGAGTTTGAGGATCAATCTTCATTGTTCGGATTGACAATTTGGTTATTTTGTGTTGTTTTGAAGAATTGGTGGGTGATAAGCATCTCTCACACGGATTCAATCATGTATATGGGTTGTTTGATCTTATTTTCACCATTTTAAGTTGTTTTCACCAAGATCTACATCATGGTAAGTATATTTTCATTTGAGTCATCATAGGATCTAATCAAGTAACTTAAAACCGGTAATTCTTATGTTAATTCGTATGTTTATGCAAGTTAGACCCATTATTATAATTTATTCACTGATTTCTCATGATTTGGTAAATTTATACGATCATTGGTTAATAACTGTCATTTTTACGTAGTTAATGATTCCATAAAGTGTTGATTGTTGAATTGGATGAGTTGGTTGCATCAATAGGGTCATGTGGTGACGATTATCGAGTTTGGAGCTATTTTGGTCAAATCTAGAGTCGGGTCGTTTTTTCATAGGTCAGGTGGTTGTCATATTCTCCAAGAAATGGGGACTCAGGTCATTCGGGCCATTTGGGTTCGTGAAGCACATGGATCAATGATGCATAGGTCTGCTCGTTTGGGTGAAGTTCGGGTCGTGATGCACTTTCAGGTCGCAGATCGTTCGGAGGAGTATGGGTTGTCCTGTTTTAGTGATGATGGGTTAAAGAAGGGGGATGACCTTATCCAGTCGTTGGGGGTAGCACGACCTAGTCTGGTCGTTTATATATAAGGGGCGGGTTGGCTTACAAGATGGAAATGGGAAGTAATCAGGTCGTGGGAAGGTCGGAACGACCTGATGGTGTTAGGTCGTTAAACGACCTAAGGGGGAAGGGACAGCATTTGTAATCGCTGTGGGATAGAGACTAAACACTATGGTTTGTCTTTCGTAGAAGGAAATCTGGAAATGCTATTGAAAGGAATATCGACCAAATGATGTATATTTTTGGGCCGGCTATGATGTGAATTCAAGTGGGAATGTTCAAAGTAATGTGATGTATTCATTGACCGTCGAAATGCACCGAATGTTAAGACAACTCAAGGTGGTAATTTCGTGGATAATGGTTGCTCGAGAAGGTTGCTTGAGCTATAAATAGTTATCGGGTTGGATGACTAGAGATATTGAAGGTTGAGATATTATCGTTGACGTAGGTTCTAGCTGGCTAAAATCAAGGGTATAATAGGGGCACCTAAAAGATTGGAGAGTTGCTAGTCGAGTACCCGAGGTATCGTCTAAAGGCCTAGATACGCATCGTCGAAATGCGTATGGAGTTTTTGCTAGAATCGAGGTTACCATTAGCCCTTGAGATATGGCAAGGTTAGTCACCATACGATTAATGATGGTTTCAAAGCAGGATAGGCAGTGATAGCAAGAGTCGTGAATGTTGGTTGTTTTGCTTGTACCGTCTCACGTAAGTTGTCTGACGACGAAGGAGGTGTTTCTTGGGTGCTTTTCTGATGTTGGTTTAGGCCTTCGGGGCTTATGCTTGAGGAATGTTGATCTCGATTAGGATGGATTGCGTGAGATATAACTACTTGCTATGATTGCTATTTTATGGTTACTTCTTATTGCCATGAATGAACTATTTGTTCCTTCTTTATTGTTCTGAATGCTTGATTGTAAAGGCTATCGCTGTCAGATGTGGGGAAGACGAGGTTGGGTTCTTCTCTGGTGTTTTAGTAGATTGGTTGGTTGATCTACCTATTCTCATATACTTTATTGATGATGTTAGATGGTTGTTTTATCACTCATTGAGTGTTGTCTGACTCGAGATTTATGTTTCCTCTTTTTACCTTGGGTTGTTCATCCGGTTTTGGATGGGCAGACCGAGTAGCAGGCTATAGGTGATTGATTTTAATGGGGATGATGCTGCTGTGCAGAGGCGAGCATGAGGCTGGCGTATTATTTTGGTACTATCTAACATTAGATGTTTTCGTCGTTATGTTTGATGTTTACTTTGAGTGTTATAGTGAGGCCAATTTGTACATACACTTATGTTGTAATCCAAGGATGTATGGATATGCTTTCTTGTTGTTATGAAAGTTCAAGTTTCTGCTCAAATATGCTTCACATTTTAGCTTGTTGTATATGTTCTATTATATTTTATCCTTGCACTATGAGCTATACGACATGATCCGCTCATGTTAGTTGTTTGGCATACCTTTCAGCGCATTATTCCTCTTGTTTAGTGTAGGAGGTATGGGCGATCGTCACATCAATCATCATTATGAGTTAGGATAAAGTAATAAATTTGAATTTATCATATGATTGATGACCAAGCACTAGTAAAAACAGTCCATTTGCGATGCCTAATTTGCGACGGTTTACCTAAAAACAGTAGCACATATGGTTTATATGCGACTGCTTTAGTTCCAAACCGTAGCAGGTTGTCAGGGAAATGATATAGGAGAAAAATTTGCGATGGTTATTTTTAAAAACAGTAGCAAATATTTTATAATGTGCTACTGTTATATATAAATCCATGGCATATAAACTGAGTGTAACGACCCGACTTTTCGACCCTCGAATGTCGACACTAATACATCCACGGTATTCATGTGCCGAGCACCCAAGTGTCGAAAAGACGAAAAGTTAGGGTGAAATAAAAGAAAAAGAAAATAGGCTAAGGAAGAAGAGGACACAATACCAGAATCTCACAACAGAACGGTAACATATAATATAAAGAATGATCTTTACAAAATAAAACTGTATGATTACAACTATCAGAGAACAATAACATGTCATCAACTTGGACAGTTATAACAACTGTCCTCATAATTGTTCATGTACAACATAGAATGCAGCGGATATAAAAAGTACAGTAAGATGAACTCCAACTCTCTTCCAGAAGCTCCAAAGTAAAACCTGCCATACTCAACCTACTCGAAGGAGTACGTGAGGATTTTAGGGAGAACAAAAACCAAGCGTCAGACATCAGTCTGGTATGAGAAACTCAAGATTGCATGTAACAATATTGAGGGGACCGTGCAGATTACCACTCCGGTTTTCCCCTCAAAAGAAACCAACCATTTATTAGGAGAAGTATAGTTGTATTATAAATAATGTCTAGGGTGTAGAACATAAATAAATTCACATAGAAGGAATGGTTACATTGGTTACATTCGACAACTATTAAGTGTACAAACAAAACAGATAAGGCACGTTCGCATATTGGATTTTCCATCGGAGATCTCTCAATACAGATCCAAACTCCATGCATAAGGGTCAGAAAGTACCTCTGAGCGTCGTATATCTCTAAATAAAATATACCATAAGGTAAACACAACTGGCCCACGCACGAAAACACCGGTGTGCACCACGTGGAACCAAATATACCCAACTCCCGCGCGCAACTTTGAGGAGCTCCTGCACAATTCGATAATAAGCATACACTAGATATGGAGTCAATATATCCTGCCATAGGTTAGCAAAACCTCAGATTGTGCTCCTACTCTGTTTTTAGCCATATCTGATGTTGAGGTTTCATTCGGCAGCTTTCACATGAGTCTTCATCACTCGAACAGAACACGAATCCCAATTGAAATCCCATCGTACGATCGATCTTGGACTCAGACATAGATTCCTTCACAGATCTCAGAATCACACATGGATTCCAATACATCAACAGATCTTGGAATCACACATAGATTCCTAAATACTAAGTGATAATTGAATGTCGAAAAAAGAGGAAGGATATTAGAATATAATGGCATACTATACATATAGAAGAATTAATAAAGGATATTGGTGGTTAAGAAACCAATAGGATAAAATACGTGAGTTGTACGTAGATCGTTTTATTCGCATAGTTGATCTTGGTACAGATTCGAGTACAGGATTTTGAAGGTGATTTACACCGGTCCGAACAAGGGTTCTTCACTAGACTTTGATCGTGAATACTTGATACGGATTTTTGATATGATCCTGAAGTTCTCTATCATAGTGTATGGCTATGTAAGGAAGATGGAAGTTTCTGGTCAAGAAACTAGATCGAAGTACGCACTAGATATGTCAAGTGTGGTATACTAGTTCGGAAACGAAGTCTTGTGATTGGGAAAGTGATATGATCAAACAATGTGTACGGATGGTTTATTAACATCGTATGGGATTTAGTATGTTTGGTAGCTAGTGGAGGGTTTGGGAAACTACTCTTTGATTTGTTATGAGGTATTGTGAATTATCGAATGAGTAATCCCTAAGGCTGTTGAGCGTAAGGCGCACTTAGTAGCTTGTTTATCATCCTTATGCGATGAGGGGGTTTAAACTTGATCAAGCCATGAGTTTTGTTTGCTGGTAGTATGATACTTTTAGGTATCCATGTTTGATTGTTTCTTTGGTTTCTCGTGTTGCAATTTCGGGGACGAAATATTTTAAGTGGGGGAGAATGTAAAGACCCAGAAAATTCGAACACTTAATCTTTGAATAACATAACAATTTGTAATATTGTTAAGTGTTATAAATATGATTTTATAACCTTGTTAAACATCATTTAATTATTAATTTATAATTCTAGACTCGTTTCGGAAAAATGCTTTCAAAAATATATTTTTGGTAAAATATTGATAAAATGACCGAAAATCGTTTAATCAATAAATGGCTATTTTCTCAGTAAAAGTTGTTGAAAATTTTAGTGAATGTCTATTTAATCATTAGGGAAGTAGTTAGCTAATAAAAGTATTTTTCATATTTATGGTTAACTATTTTGATGATGTCATCATTTTCAAAAATGAGCATTTAAGGAAAGTTTTTTGTATGTTGGGTATTTAAATATTCAAATAAATGTTTTATAATTTGAATATGCTTGTTTTAATTATTTAAATAAGTTAATGAATTTATTTCCAAGTTTTGTTTACTTAAGTAAATCATTTGATAAATAACTAATAGTATGATCGAGATTCAACTTCCAGATTCACATCCTATCGTTGAATAGAAGTTATTTCATATCGTTGCAACGTTGTTTGATATATGTGTATGTATTAATATACATGCATATACACAAGTATATGTAAGCATAATTAGTCACATCAAAGGTTTAGAAAATACCTAAGTGAATGCATATAAGCTTCTTATATGTATACAAATGAATGCTTACTTTTTAAGCTTTGAAAAAGCAAACTTGCCATCTCTTACACACCTTTCACTTCTCTTACATACCTTTCACTTCTTTCATGAGTGTGTTTAGGATTTTAAGGGCATTTTGGTCTTTTCCCATCCACATTCTTTTTCCTATATAAGGAGGGGTATACCTCCTTCTTTCTTACACAAAATTCCTAAGCAAAAGTGAAGCTTTTTAATGGCTTATCTTCATCTTCTTCCTCTTCCTTACTAACTTTCTAAAAGTATACTCAAACCAACTCCAAATCAAGCCAAACTTTGAATGAAACCTTCTTACACCATTACAAGACCTTCTAGCAAGTTAGAAGTTGAAAAATCCAAGCCCATCTCAATTTATATTTTGGCCGTGAGCTATATAAGGAAGGAAGCAAGGAAAAACAAGGGAAGGAAGGAGGTTGCTAGCTTGGATCTTTGTTCTTATTCTTGGATCTTTATTCTTATTATTGGATCTTGGATTTGCTAAGGATTAAGGTGAGTTTACTCACTATTTAGGACAACAAACATAAACCCTTTTGCATTTTTTTAACTCTTCTTAAAGTTGCTTGAATGTTGGTAACTTATGTTAAAAATGTTAACTTGATTCTTACTTTAAAAGTAAGCAACATATGTGATCCATGTTAATGGATTGGAATGGACTTGAATGGACTTGGAATTGGATTTGAATTGACTTGTATAACAAGTGGAATGGATTTGAAACAAAGCACATAAGGATTAGTATGGATTAACATATTATGGACTTGAACTTGAAAGTGCACTTATAAAGATAGTCGCTATAAATGCAGTCTGAATTGTTGTGTTTTCAACATTTTGTATGAAACTTTGCAATGACGTCCTTAGTGATTTCTTATCATATTAAAATGGTTGTTTAACTTGTATGTTAAATTGAAGTAAGTTTGAAGTGTGTGAAAATAGAATAGTTAAATAAGTGCACTTCCTAATTACTTGTTTATTGAATATCATGATTACTGTGCTTAATTCTAATAAGCCGACGAGTAGGCTTATCTATCTGTGAGTGTCAAGAATGGGGTGCCTAGGCAAGAGGTGATATGCAACCAGTGCTCTAACTTACCTGGCCTCACTCTTGATCGAGGGATAGTTAAGTTGATAATGTCAGAAACGAGTTAAGTGCACAAAGTGTGATTTATACAAGCATAAAATGGTTTTGGGTTTGTCGTGACAATGTGTTAATTACATTAGTCTTTAACCCTCTCAGATATATCAACGAAGTAAATATAATTGAATCTTTAAAAGAATGTTTAAAGATGATTATAATGATTTGTTTTGGGTTTGTTGTAAACATTGTTTTAGCATTGAAACCCTTGGAATGTAGTTAAACTAGAATATACGGTTTAATGATTTTGAATATTCTTCGGTCTTTAATAACTGATTTTAAAGATAGTAACAAGTATAGAAATCTTTCAGGATAAAGATATTGAATAAGGTGTTTAACTTATAAAAGAGAAGAGGTTCTTTATTAAACAATGATTTTAACCTCTTTGATTATTTGAAAGGAAATCTTAGAAATTGAATTGTAGATATACTTATACCGAAGGGATAAGTATATGAATACGTTTTGAAGTATTGAAGTTATAAAGGAAATCTTAAAATTAAATTGTGATTATACTTATAACGAAGGGATAAGCATCTTAAAACCATTTTTAAGTGGCAAGGCTATAAGAGAGATAGAGAATTAGTAGAATATACATATACACCTTTATATGTATAAGTTGAATATATACCCTAGTATATAAAGGGGTATTAATCGAGTATGAGTTATTGATTAATAAATGATGTTTTATTAATAAGGATGTATTATTAAATAAATCAAGTCTTATTTGACAAATGAAGTTTTATTAGATAAAAGAAGTTTACTAATAAAGGAGTATTAATTAATGGAAGATTAATTAAATGGGAAAGGAATTAGAAGCCGTTTATATGAGTTAATCGTGCTTTGACTATTATCATGCTATGTGACTTGATAGTGATTTGATTGTTTATCATGCTTCTTGATCTTGATAGCGCCTTGAATGTTTATTTGGTTGTTATGGAAATTAAGTGTAACGACACGGATTTCGCCCGGACCTAATCGATCGTTAAACCGACCAAGACCGTTCGAATCCCGCATACGCTAACTTTGGGTATACAACACATCAGAACAAATAACAGAAGACTTCAATAAACATCATAATAATGTTACATCAGAGTACAGAATATCAGAGTATATCGAAATATAATACACAGCGGAAGATAAATTTACATAAATGTAAAACAGTGCACAGCGGAAATATAAACTACACAGCGGAAGACTGTAAATGTCTGGACACAGCTTAAAGCTTCAATCCAGAATCCTGCTCAAAACATCTGCAAAATAAAACTACTCGACTGCCCGTGTGGAAAATAGGGGCACCCGAGTTCGCAAGGGAAAAGCAAACTACAGGTCAGTCATGGGACTGGTGTGAGAACTCAAAAACAGTTGTTAACTTTGTTCAAAAATAAGGCAAATCACGGGACCACGCCACTTTCGCGGAACGGGTTTACCCCCATGAAAGCCAGTGTATAAACAACAATCAATATAGATATATGGATCTACTATGCATCAATCAACATGCAATATCCCAATCTACCCATTTAGATTAATCACCACACTTAGATTTTCCAAATCCAATTCAATTTACAGAAATTATTCCTTTGGATTTTATTCCCGATTTCTTATTTCAAATCATTTGAAATACATATCTAACTTTCTATATCAAAGTAGATTTCACTTCGGGATCTCAAATCAAATCATTTGGAAATATGAATTCCAAAACATAACAATGCATACAAACAAGTATGCAACCAAATATCGTGCTCCCCATCGACAAGGCAAAGGGTACGCACCTCGCAACTCGATATATATATGTGCACCTACCCCACATAGGAGTAGGCTACACCGACGATGCACCTCCCACTCAGGAGAGCATACACCGCCCTCTCACCCATACTTTTAGTCTCAGGGTTACCCGAATCTTTAGTCACATACTAAATCATTTCATATCCCGAAGTAGGGAAAATCATTTCACAACATAATAATCACAATGTAACATATAATACATTTCTAAATCACTTTAGAAATCATCGGGTTTTGGGCCTCGAAATCCTTTCTGTTTTATAAAACATTTTTATAAAACATTCCCTGTCCAAAATCGGGAATACATTTCTTTTCACTTAAGAAAAATATCATTTCACAATCATTCGTTAAATTTGAAATGAACACAACATCGCTAAACACCTTATCGTCAAATCGTGAAGTGTTTCACAAGGCGTTAGCACACAGATATTTTCAACCCAACCCAATGCTAAATGTAAAAGCATATTCTGCTCATAAACTGGTCGAGCACAATCCAAACCATCAATCAATCAAATTTAACATACGCCTCATTCCAATTCATTAGTCACTAACCGTAAATTAATCAAGAGAATAATTCCCCAAATATTAACCCCGAAGGCCGAAACCAACATCAGATCAATATCCAGAAAACCATTCTGCTTGGCTAACCGACAGTTAGTTTCTAAATTTCACGTTCAAATCTAATTAAAGATTTAACTATCGCCTGGAGCAAAACTGGTGATACTCCATTCTCGATCTTTTCAATCTAATTAAAGATTCATTAAAACTCCACTTAGTTTTAATCTGTGACTGGGTTAAAGAATCAGTGTCATCTAAAAACACGGTTCGCGATAAACCCAAAGTCACATTCCATTAATTATCGGGTTAAAGAACGAGTGTTATTTAAAACACTGTTCACGATAAACCCAAAAATCAATATCAATTCAATTCCAATTAAATATTATTTAATTGGTACACTTCATTAAATCTAAATAAAAAGATTTAATCTTTTCTCAACTGGGTTCAAGAACAGTGTTAGTGAAGACACCATTCACGACAAACCCAAATCACATTCGATATTCAATACAAGGCTCTGAATAGAAAATATATCGGCTTATATTCAATATCGAGTTCTACGACTAACAGATGTCGTATGGGAAATAACGATATAAATATATATCTTTCAAATTTCCATAACAACACCTGTATAATCACGAATTCCAACATCGAAATATTCCGAAGACAATTTCGATTCAAATCCACTCCAATGCAATCATTGGAAATTTTGGTTATTTTCAAAACCCTTTTCGAATTCAATTTATTTATTCAAAAATAAATAGAATTATAATTCTAGTTCAAAACTAGTTCATTTCGATAAAAACCTATTTTTATCTTTTCAAATATGGAGTTTTTCATCCCAATTCTTTCTAAATCATTTCTTATGATTTTACACAAATTATTACTATTTTTAATAATTTTATCAAGGCCCGTACAGTCGATTTCCATCAATGGCCATCGAACTGCACTTACAGCGACCTTTTTCGAATTTGATTTGGACATAATTCCAAATCCAACCGTTAGATTTCAAATTTCTAATATTCGTTAGAAAGCTCTTTTCGATATGAACCCAACGGTTCCGGTTTTAGGAGAATCCGACGGTCGGATCTCCCGTAATGTCCGTTTGAAATAAATGGTCGAAATTCGCGAACTGCCGCGGCGCGGCGCGTTCTATTCAGGCCATTATATTATATATATAATATATATAATATATATTTCGTCGATTTCTATTTAAAACGAATTATATAAATAGTTTTGAATTCGTTTCAAAAACATTTTCAACTTCCTTTTCAATTCAAATCACAATTGAATTCTTCTTTATAGATTCGTTTTAAAATTCATTTCTATTCAATTCAAATTTCAATTCAATTCGAATTCGGTTTCAATTCAATTCATTTCGAATTCGTTTTCTATTCAATTCAATTCGAATTCGTTTTCTATTCAATTCAATTCGAATTCGTTTTCTATTCAATTCAATTCGAATTCGTTTTCTATTCAATTCAATTCGAATTCGTTTTCTATTCAATTCAATTCGAATTCGTTTTCTATTCAATTCAATTCGAATTCGTTTTCTATTCAATTCAATTCGAATTCGTTTTCTATTCAATTCAATTCGAATTCGTTTTCTATTCAATTCAATTCGAATTCGTTTTCTATTCAATTCAATTCGAATTCGTTTTCTATTCAATTCAATTCGAATTCGTTTTCTATTCAATTCAATTCGAATTCGTTTTCTATTCAATTCAATTCGAATTCGTTTTCTATTCAATTCAATTCGAATTCGTTTTCTATTCAATTCAATTCGAATTCGTTTTCTATTCAATTCAATTCGAATTCGTTTTCTATTCAATTCAATTCGAATTCGTTTTCTATTCAATTCAATTCGAATTCGTTTTCTATTCAATTCAATTCGAATTCGTTTTCTATTCAATTCAATTCGAATTCGTTTTCTATTCAATTCAATTCGAATTCGTTTTCTATTCAGTTCAATTCGAATATTTCATATACATTGTTTTCAATTCATATATATATATATATATATATTCACCCTTCACTATATACGATATTTTCATTTTCAATACATACGATATATTCATTTTCAATATATACGATACTTTCACTTTCGATATATTCGATATTTTCACTTTCAATATATTCAATATTCACTTCGCTATATATATATAAATTTCACTCTTCATATATATGTTATTTCACTTCGCTATCAATCAATTTTTCACAACAATTTCAACCAATAAATATCGTCCATGGTTTGTGGACGAGGGGCGTATATATATATATAGATAGATATTTATATATAGCAATTCACTTCCACTTTCAACACATATATATAAAATTATAAAAAGAAATTGAAGAGTGAGAAATCCTCACCAATAGCTATCCAACTACACGATTCTTCCTTTATAGAAATCTTCGCCTACTTCGCCTTGTTGTTGCTTTCGTTTCCCGTATTCTCTACATATGTAAAAATCGAATTTTTACTATGTTATTCAATATATAAAGATCATATTTTGAAAACAAAGATTATATTTTTAATATTCCTATGATGTAAAAATTATATTTTTATTGCTTTAAAAATATAAAAATCACATCTTACTTCTTAACAAAATTCTGTCTTTTCTATTTTTAAAAATATGATCTTTATTTTTAAAAGTTCAAATCTTTTTCTACTAAAAGATTAAATCTTTTTCTATTTCAAAGTTTAAAATAAAATCAGTTTTTATTTTTCCCTTTAAAACAGTTTTTACATCCTTTAAAATTCTGTTTCAAATGCAGTTTTTACTTTTAAAAAAAAATGCAGTTTTTTACTAATTTTAAAAAATGCAGTTTTTTTTCTTCTTTATTCTCAAATGCAGTTTTGCCTTTTAAATAAATGCAGTTTTTACTTCTCAAAAATGCAGTTTTACTTCTTTAAAAAAAATAAAATGCAGTTTTTTGATTTCTTTTTAAAACAGCTTTTAAAAACCCTTTTTTAAATTTCTGTTTTGATTTCTTTTTAAAATTCTGTTTTAAAAACTTAAAACCAAAAATCAGTTTTATATTTCATTTTTAAAACAGTTTTAAAATCATAATAATAAAGAAAAAAACAGTTTATATATTCTGTAAAACAAAACAAAAATCAAAAATAAAAATAAAATCAATTAAACGCTCACCTAGCTCGGCCGTGGCTCGTGGCGTCGGTGGTTCAGGGGTTCGACGAGGTCGAGGGTTTCTGCTTCGATGCGTCGTTCGGTTCGTCGGTGGGAGGAGGATGCGAGGGTGGCTCAATCGTCAGGCGGTGGCTTCGTCGGCGGCTCGAGCTCAGGGGAGGCGGCGCGATATGGCTTCGAAGTCTGAGGGCGGCGGCTTCGGGTATTTAGGGTTTCGTCTCCTTTTTTTTTTTTTATTTGCTTTGTGAATAACTGAATCGGGGGGGGGGGCCATCGAGGAAGAAAAGGGGGGGGGAAGTTTAATTTTTTATTATTTTATTTTATTTTTTTATTACTTAAATTTGCACTAGGGTTGACTTTTACATATGACCTCGAAATGAGGTCCACCGCCTGTCGTCCATAGCGTTTTACCCCCATTCCGAACACAATGGGATATGTATCGCAAGCTGGTTTGATCGTTACAATCAGTTTCCGTTGAATTTACAATTTAAATCCTTATATTGAATTTTAAACGTACATTTCAAATTACCGGGGTCACATACTAACTAGAAAAATTTCAAAAAAATATTTTCTAGTTTCGTATTGACGATACGGTCCTAACAAAACTAGTTTCGTCGAATTCTGAGACCGTTTGCAAAATGGCCAATTTCCTGTCGATTAAATTCAATAGAAACTGGTCAAACGCGTTTTCTTTTGCCACGCTCACATATTGATTCGAAAAATTATGAAATTTGAAACCTAGCAATAACTTCACATCCCGGACCCAACAAAACTGGTTTCGTCGAAATCCGAGGTCATTTGCAAAATGTCCATTTTTAAGGGCCTTATATATATAAAAATTTATATAAATTCCACAGCGACTATTTCTAATTTTAAACTGGACATATCTTATCATTCCTAAGATGAAATCTCAATTTGTTAACTTCGTTACAAAGATATAGTTATACAGATTCAAATATTTCTTGTTTCGTTCAATTCTGACTTATATTGAATTCTGTATATTCATTTGAAATTAGAAATCGAATTATCGAACTACCGCGCCATTTTCAATTCTATTTATAATTATATATAAATATTTATATTCTAACGACGACGCGTATAATATATACGTTCGAATTATATTCAAAATAAATTTCTCGTCGATATTATTTAAAATAATCCATTTTAAATAATCAAAATTCGCTAAAATTGCCAAAATAAAAATTTCAAACTGGCTCGCATTTTACGGGTTGTTACAATCTCCCCCACTTAAAACTTTTCGTCCCCGAAAAGGAACAAAGTCGAAAGTGGTTTGATTATCCAACTCTACGCTCGATCTGGCTTCTATTCTCCAACTCTTTAGTTTCTGAGAATTTTCAAAATTTCAAAAATTTGGCTAACACCCTAAATTTTTGAAAAATTTCGCCATAACCTCCCCTGCACCGGGAGCATCGGGGAATTTCAAATAGCTTCCCCGGTCCTTCAGATCTCAAAAAGAAAAAGAAAAAGCCAAGCGGCTAGCCAATAGGCTCACAAAATCATCATCACCCAAACAAAACAGGAAATTATGTAGTAAACATGTACCTATTTGTCGGGCAAACAAATTTTATTCTCTGGCTCTAGCCTCCTTGCTATGACCTGTTCAATGATATACATGTATATGCAAGCAGATGCGACCAAATTCCAATACAATTCAATATTTGGTTGAATTAGGCAAAATGGTTAAAATTTAGCAACCAAATAAACAAACCACACAAACATCAATCAATTAGTTGATTATATTTTCAAATATATAATTTTATATATTTAAAATCATATTTTCTGAAATCAGATTATATATATAATCACAGATACGTTATTTATAAACAAATAACTCTCGACTCATTCTAGGGCATTTCTAACCCCATCTCTAACGAGTCACTCATCCTAGAATGCTACTGATTCTATCTCTAATGAGGATTCTTTTATAGGACATTACTAATCCTACCTCTGATGAGTCTTTTGTTCAGTTCTAACGAGTTGTACCCCAAAGATTTGAGTTTAACCAATGCTCTGATACCACGTTGTAACGACACGGATTTCGCCCGGACCTAATCGATCGTTAAACCGACCAAGACCGTTCGAATCCCGCATACGCTAACTTTGGGTATACAACACATCAGAACAAATAACAGAAGACTTCAATAAACATCATAATAATGTTACATCAGAGTACAGAATATCAGAGTATATCGAAATATAATACACAGCGGAAGATAAATTTACATAAATGTAAAACAGTGCACAGCGGAAATATAAACTACACAGCGGAAGACTGTAAATGTCTGGACACAGCTTAAAGCTTCAATCCAGAATCCTGCTCAAAACATCTGCAAAATAAAACTACTCGACTGCCCGTGTGGAAAATAGGGGCACCCGAGTTCGCAAGGGAAAAGCAAACTACAGGTCAGTCATGGGACTGGTGTGAGAACTCAAAAACAGTTGTTAACTTTGTTCAAAAATAAGGCAAATCACGGGACCACGCCACTTTCGCGGAACGGGTTTACCCCCATGAAAGCCAGTGTATAAACAACAATCAATATAGATATATGGATCTACTATGCATCAATCAACATGCAATATCCCAATCTACCCATTTAGATTAATCACCACACTTAGATTTTCCAAATCCAATTCAATTTACAGAAATTATTCCTTTGGATTTTATTCCCGATTTCTTATTTCAAATCATTTGAAATACATATCTAACTTTCTATATCAAAGTAGATTTCACTTCGGGATCTCAAATCAAATCATTTGGAAATATGAATTCCAAAACATAACAATGCATACAAACAAGTATGCAACCAAATATCGTGCTCCCCATCGACAAGGCAAAGGGTACGCACCTCGCAACTCGATATATATATGTGCACCTACCCCACATAGGAGTAGGCTACACCGACGATGCACCTCCCACTCAGGAGAGCATACACCGCCCTCTCACCCATACTTTTAGTCTCAGGGTTACCCGAATCTTTAGTCACATACTAAATCATTTCATATCCCGAAGTAGGGAAAATCATTTCACAACATAATAATCACAATGTAACATATAATACATTTCTAAATCACTTTAGAAATCATCGGGTTTTGGGCCTCGAAATCCTTTCTGTTTTATAAAACATTTTTATAAAACATTCCCTGTCCAAAATCGGGAATACATTTCTTTTCACTTAAGAAAAATATCATTTCACAATCATTCGTTAAATTTGAAATGAACACAACATCGCTAAACACCTTATCGTCAAATCGTGAAGTGTTTCACAAGGCGTTAGCACACAGATATTTTCAACCCAACCCAATGCTAAATGTAAAAGCATATTCTGCTCATAAACTGGTCGAGCACAATCCAAACCATCAATCAATCAAATTTAACATACGCCTCATTCCAATTCATTAGTCACTAACCGTAAATTAATCAAGAGAATAATTCCCCAAATATTAACCCCGAAGGCCGAAACCAACATCAGATCAATATCCAGAAAACCATTCTGCTTGGCTAACCGACAGTTAGTTTCTAAATTTCACGTTCAAATCTAATTAAAGATTTAACTATCGCCTGGAGCAAAACTGGTGATACTCCATTCTCGATCTTTTCAATCTAATTAAAGATTCATTAAAACTCCACTTAGTTTTAATCTGTGACTGGGTTAAAGAATCAGTGTCATCTAAAAACACGGTTCGCGATAAACCCAAAGTCACATTCCATTAATTATCGGGTTAAAGAACGAGTGTTATTTAAAACACTGTTCACGATAAACCCAAAAATCAATATCAATTCAATTCCAATTAAATATTATTTAATTGGTACACTTCATTAAATCTAAATAAAAAGATTTAATCTTTTCTCAACTGGGTTCAAGAACAGTGTTAGTGAAGACACCATTCACGACAAACCCAAATCACATTCGATATTCAATACAAGGCTCTGAATAGAAAATATATCGGCTTATATTCAATATCGAGTTCTACGACTAACAGATGTCGTATGGGAAATAACGATATAAATATATATCTTTCAAATTTCCATAACAACACCTGTATAATCACGAATTCCAACATCGAAATATTCCGAAGACAATTTCGATTCAAATCCACTCCAATGCAATCATTGGAAATTTTGGTTATTTTCAAAACCCTTTTCGAATTCAATTTATTTATTCAAAAATAAATAGAATTATAATTCTAGTTCAAAACTAGTTCATTTCGATAAAAACCTATTTTTATCTTTTCAAATATGGAGTTTTTCATCCCAATTCTTTCTAAATCATTTCTTATGATTTTACACAAATTATTACTATTTTTAATAATTTTATCAAGGCCCGTACAGTCGATTTCCATCAATGGCCATCGAACTGCACTTACAGCGACCTTTTTCGAATTTGATTTGGACATAATTCCAAATCCAACCGTTAGATTTCAAATTTCTAATATTCGTTAGAAAGCTCTTTTCGATATGAACCCAACGGTTCCGGTTTTAGGAGAATCCGACGGTCGGATCTCCCGTAATGTCCGTTTGAAATAAATGGTCGAAATTCGCGAACTGCCGCGGCGCGGCGCGTTCTATTCAGGCCATTATATTATATATATAATATATATAATATATATTTCGTCGATTTCTATTTAAAACGAATTATATAAATAGTTTTGAATTCGTTTCAAAAACATTTTCAACTTCCTTTTCAATTCAAATCACAATTGAATTCTTCTTTATAGATTCGTTTTAAAATTCATTTCTATTCAATTCAAATTTCAATTCAATTCGAATTCGGTTTCAATTCAATTCATTTCGAATTCGTTTTCTATTCAATTCAATTCGAATTCGTTTTCTATTCAATTCAATTCGAATTCGTTTTCTATTCAATTCAATTCGAATTCGTTTTCTATTCAATTCAATTCGAATTCGTTTTCTATTCAATTCAATTCGAATTCGTTTTCTATTCAATTCAATTCGAATTCGTTTTCTATTCAATTCAATTCGAATTCGTTTTCTATTCAATTCAATTCGAATTCGTTTTCTATTCAATTCAATTCGAATTCGTTTTCTATTCAATTCAATTCGAATTCGTTTTCTATTCAATTCAATTCGAATTCGTTTTCTATTCAATTCAATTCGAATTCGTTTTCTATTCAATTCAATTCGAATTCGTTTTCTATTCAATTCAATTCGAATTCGTTTTCTATTCAATTCAATTCGAATTCGTTTTCTATTCAATTCAATTCGAATTCGTTTTCTATTCAATTCAATTCGAATTCGTTTTCTATTCAATTCAATTCGAATTCGTTTTCTATTCAATTCAATTCGAATTCGTTTTCTATTCAATTCAATTCGAATTCGTTTTCTATTCAGTTCAATTCGAATATTTCATATACATTGTTTTCAATTCATATATATATATATATATATATTCACCCTTCACTATATACGATATTTTCATTTTCAATACATACGATATATTCATTTTCAATATATACGATACTTTCACTTTCGATATATTCGATATTTTCACTTTCAATATATTCAATATTCACTTCGCTATATATATATAAATTTCACTCTTCATATATATGTTATTTCACTTCGCTATCAATCAATTTTTCACAACAATTTCAACCAATAAATATCGTCCATGGTTTGTGGACGAGGGGCGTATATATATATATAGATAGATATTTATATATAGCAATTCACTTCCACTTTCAACACATATATATAAAATTATAAAAAGAAATTGAAGAGTGAGAAATCCTCACCAATAGCTATCCAACTACACGATTCTTCCTTTATAGAAATCTTCGCCTACTTCGCCTTGTTGTTGCTTTCGTTTCCCGTATTCTCTACATATGTAAAAATCGAATTTTTACTATGTTATTCAATATATAAAGATCATATTTTGAAAACAAAGATTATATTTTTAATATTCCTATGATGTAAAAATTATATTTTTATTGCTTTAAAAATATAAAAATCACATCTTACTTCTTAACAAAATTCTGTCTTTTCTATTTTTAAAAATATGATCTTTATTTTTAAAAGTTCAAATCTTTTTCTACTAAAAGATTAAATCTTTTTCTATTTCAAAGTTTAAAATAAAATCAGTTTTTATTTTTCCCTTTAAAACAGTTTTTACATCCTTTAAAATTCTGTTTCAAATGCAGTTTTTACTTTTAAAAAAAAATGCAGTTTTTTACTAATTTTAAAAAATGCAGTTTTTTTTCTTCTTTATTCTCAAATGCAGTTTTGCCTTTTAAATAAATGCAGTTTTTACTTCTCAAAAATGCAGTTTTACTTCTTTAAAAAAAATAAAATGCAGTTTTTTTATTTCTTTTTAAAACAGCTTTTAAAAACCCTTTTTTAAATTTCTGTTTTGATTTCTTTTTAAAATTCTGTTTTAAAAACTTAAAACCAAAAATCAGTTTTATATTTCATTTTTAAAACAGTTTTAAAATCATAATAATAAAGAAAAAAACAGTTTATATATTCTGTAAAACAAAACAAAAATCAAAAATAAAAATAAAATCAATTAAACGCTCACCTAGCTCGGCCGTGGCTCGTGGCGTCGGTGGTTCAGGGGTTCGACGAGGTCGAGGGTTTCTGCTTCGATGCGTCGTTCGGTTCGTCGGTGGGAGGAGGATGCGAGGGTGGCTCAATCGTCAGGCGGTGGCTTCGTCGGCGGCTCGAGCTCAGGGGAGGCGGCGCGATATGGCTTCGAAGTCTGAGGGCGGCGGCTTCGGGTATTTAGGGTTTCGTCTCCTTTTTTTTTTTTTATTTGCTTTGTGAATAACTGAATCGGGGGGGGGGGGGCCATCGAGGAAGAAAAGGGGGGGGGAAGTTTAATTTTTTATTATTTTATTTTATTTTTTTATTACTTAAATTTGCACTAGGGTTGACTTTTACATATGACCTCGAAATGAGGTCCACCGCCTGTCGTCCATAGCGTTTTACCCCCATTCCGAACACAATGGGATATGTATCGCAAGCTGGTTTGATCGTTACAATCAGTTTCCGTTGAATTTACAATTTAAATCCTTATATTGAATTTTAAACGTACATTTCAAATTACCGGGGTCACATACTAACTAGAAAAATTTCAAAAAAATATTTTCTAGTTTCGTATTGACGATACGGTCCTAACAAAACTAGTTTCGTCGAATTCTGAGACCGTTTGCAAAATGGCCAATTTCCTGTCGATTAAATTCAATAGAAACTGGTCAAACGCGTTTTCTTTTGCCACGCTCACATATTGATTCGAAAAATTATGAAATTTGAAACCTAGCAATAACTTCACATCCCGGACCCAACAAAACTGGTTTCGTCGAAATCCGAGGTCATTTGCAAAATGTCCATTTTTAAGGGCCTTATATATATAAAAATTTATATAAATTCCACAGCGACTATTTCTAATTTTAAACTGGACATATCTTATCATTCCTAAGATGAAATCTCAATTTGTTAACTTCGTTACAAAGATATAGTTATACAGATTCAAATATTTCTTGTTTCGTTCAATTCTGACTTATATTGAATTCTGTATATTCATTTGAAATTAGAAATCGAATTATCGAACTACCGCGCCATTTTCAATTCTATTTATAATTATATATAAATATTTATATTCTAACGACGACGCGTATAATATATACGTTCGAATTATATTCAAAATAAATTTCTCGTCGATATTATTTAAAATAATCCATTTTAAATAATCAAAATTCGCTAAAATTGCCAAAATAAAAATTTCAAACTGGCTCGCATTTTACGGGTTGTTACATTAAGCAGGGTTGTTTTCCATATACAATCGTATATTGTGTGAAATGTAGTCAGTTAGTTGACTATAGAACTTGGCCTTAAATTTAGCGACTGGTTTTGAGGAGACTGGGATTGATAAGTGTTCTACTTATCAAAAAGCACTTCAAAACTAGTATACGGGTTTTATGTTTTGAAAGCGGTTGTGAAATGAAGGCTATGTGGTGATTCGAGATCTATTGAGATGCTCGAACACATATAGTGATTCTAAGATCTGTGAAGGAATCTATGTGTGATTCCAAGATCTGTTGATGTATTGGAATCCATGTGTGATTCCGAGATCTGTGAAGGAATCTATGTCTGAGTCCAAGATCGATCGTACGTGTAATAACCCGGAAAATACGAGCCAATTTAAAAATTTTAAATTGATTATTTAAAAGCAATTTGAACCATTGAAATAGAATATTTCAATAAAATAGTGAGTTAAGAATAGTAAGTCAGTTTGAAAATTTGAATTCGAACTTTGACCGACTGTGCAGGGTGGAAAATATAACGGATTTTAGTGAGACCAAAAATATTTAAGTCTGTTAGTCAATACCTTTCTAACGAATATGAAAAATCGAAGTTTCATAACGGGAATCAAAGGTTATGGCCGAATGAATTTTCAGAAGAGTCGGTATATAGAATATATAGGCCTGGAAAATTGATATTTTGCATATGGCCTCGGAATTCGACGAAACCACTTTTGTTGGGTCCGGGATGTCAAACTATTGCTAGGTTTCAAATTTCATAATTTTTCGAATCAATATGTGAGCGTGGCAAAAGAAAACGCGTTTGACCAGTTTCTGTTGAATTTAATCGACAGGAAATTGGCCATTTTTCAAACGGTCTCAGAATTCGACGAAACTAGTTTTGTTAGGACCGTATCGTCAATACGAAACTAGAAAATATTTTTCTGGAATTTTTCTAGTTAGTATGTGACCCCGGTAATTTGAAATGTACGTTTAAAATTCAATATAAGGATTTAAATGTAAATTCAACGGAAACTGATTGTAACGATCAAATCAGCTTACGATACATATCCCATTGTGTTCGGAATGGGGGTAAAACGCTATGGACGACAGGCGGTGGGCCTCGTTTCGAGGTCGTATGTAAAAGTCAACGTTTTTGCAAAATTAAATAATTAAATATTAAAAAAATATATTACTTTAATTTTCCCCCCTTTTTTCTTCTGCTTGCCCCCCCCCCCCCCCCCCGATTTATTTACCAGAAACAAAAAAAAAAGGAAAACCTAAATCAAATCGCGCCGCCCCCCTCAAGACCTCGACGCCGACGAAGACCACCACCACGAAGCCGCCCCCCCCCCCCCCTCCGACCTCCTCCGTTCAGCCTCCTCCTCCCACCGAACAACACCTCGAAGCCGCCGCCTTACCCTGAAACCTCGAACCCTGCCGCCGACACCACCGAACAGCCCTCGAAGCCTGCCGCCGACGCCCTCTTCTTCCCTCCACTTCGCAAGCAATCGGTGAGAATTTATTTTATTTTTATTTTTGTTTTTGTTTTATTAAAAACTGATATTTTTAAATATTAAAAACTGATTTGTTTAGAATATAAAAACTGATTTGTTTAGAATATAAAAACTGATTTGTTTAGAATTTAAAAACTGAATTTTTAAAGAATTTAAAAACTGAATTTTTAAAGAATTTAAAAACTGTTTTTTTTTTAAAAAAGAATTTAAAAACTGATTTTTAAAGGAAATAAAAACTGATTTTATTTTAAGGTTTGAAATAGGAAAAAGGTTTAAACTTTGAAATAGAAAAAGGTTTAATCTTTCAAAGGAAAAAGATTTGAACTTGCAAAAATAAAGATCATATTTTAAAAAGAGAAAGGACGGAATTTTTGTCAAGTAGAAGAAGTAAGATATGATTCTTATATTTTTAAAGCAATAAAAATATAATTTTTACATCATAGGAATATTAAAAATATAATCTTTGTTTTTAGAATATGATCTTTATATATTGAATAACATAGTAAAAATTCGATTTTTTTACCTATGTAGAGAATACGGGCAACGAAAGCGACAAGAAGACGAAATAGACAAAGATTTCCATAAAGGAAGAGTCGTGTTATTGGATAGCTATTGGTGAGAATTTCTCACTCTTCAATTTCTTTTTATATATATATATATATATGTGTGTGTGTGTGTGTGGAAATAAAAGTGAATTGCTATATATAAATATATATATATATATACGCCCCCTCGTCCACAAACCATGGACGATATTTATTGGTTGAAATTGTTGTGAAAATTGGTTGACGGCAAATTGTTGTTTGGGATTGTTTGTGGTTGATGTTGAATTGATTGTGGTTGAAAAATACCCGTTTGTGATTGGAAAATATTTGGTTGAAACCACATAGGATTAGTTTGTGGAAATGAATAAATATAAACATGCCGCCTGCGTGCGAATTAGATGCATGATCCCCATTGTCAAAAACCGCGAGGTTTTAAGGTAGAGCGAGGAGCCGTACTAGGGACGGTGCCGGTTTAACTACCCTGCCGTTATGCTGCCGAAATTTTGAATAATCTTTGTCTGTTAGAATTATTTTCATATGTTGAAATTATTTGCATGCATAGAAATTAAAGCCATGTATTGAAACTATGTCCATGTGTGGAAATATTCATGTGTTGAAAGTGTTGTGTGAAAATAAAATTCATTTGTGAATGAATGAAGTGTATAAACAATCAAAATCATATTTTTATATGTATATGAAGTATGAAAAATATTCACCTTATATAAATAATTTCAGTCATAAAAATCCCATCTTTCTAATATGAACAACATAAATAAATTGTCCATTTGTGGAAATACTCATTTGTTGAGAAATGTGTGTAGTGGAAAGGTTCATGTGTTGAATAAAAAGATTGAACGATAAAAATTACATTTTTATTGAAACTATGAAGTGTTGAAACCATACATTGGTTGAATAAATATTTTAAACGATAAAAATATCATTTTTATCATATGTGTGACATGCTAAAGGTATACAGACGTTGAAACAAATATTTGTGATAGAAATATTATTTTTAACACGCATAGGAACTAAATAAAATAGTCATGTGTTGAAATCTACTTTAGTTCGCCAAAATTATCATCTTTGAAATGTGAAGTGTTAAAAATAGCCATTGGTTCGAATAAACGTGCATGAGTTGAAATATACATTAACTAGCTAATGATATGATTTTAGCCTATGCATGCGATATTAGAATGAATGGTATTTTTAGACCAAAGCAAGTCAAATATGAAGTTGAATAGAAAATGATAAAAGTTAGAAATTGTATATATGTGCATGCATATCTATTGAACAGGTTAAAGCAAAAGGGGCTAGAGAAGAGAAATAAAATTTTGTGCCCGACAAATAGGTACACATTTACTGTTTTGTTTGGGTGATGATTTTATGAGCCTGTTGGCTAGCCGCTTGGCTTTTTCTTTTTCTTTTTGAGATTAGAAGGACCGGGAACGCTATTTGCGATTTCCCGATGCTCCCGGTGCAGGGGAGGTTATGGCGAAATTTTTCCAAAATTTTAAGGTGTTAGAAAAATATTTGAAGTGAAAACGATATGGAAATCATTGAATGAACTATATTTATATGAATATATAAATATAAATATAATTAAAACGAGACGTGGCCATGCAGTTCATATTTTGAAACCGTGATTTCAAATGATTAGTGCGGAAGATCCGACCATTGGATTTTCCCGAAACCTCAACCGTTGGGTTCGCCTGGGAAATATCTTTCCAACGGCACCAACTTTGTGAAGATCCGACGGTTGGATTGTCTGGAATGTTTAATTCAAAATTAGTGAAAAACAGCGCCAGAAACGATTATATTTATATATATATATAAATATAATTAAATTAAATCGAATAACGACGCTGCAGTTCGTAAATTGAAATCGTAACTTCAAATGGTTAGTGTGGAAGATCCGACCGTCAGATTTTCCCAAAACTGGAACCGTTGGATTCGTTTTGAAAAGACCTTCCTAATGATGTAAAATTTGTGAAGATCCAACGGTTAGATTTTCCTATATGTGTAAAACAAAATTAGTGGAAAGCAGCGCCAGTGCATCGACACGACCTGAAACGTCGTTTAATTAAATATGGCCGTTTTAAATTAAATAAAAATGGCGATATATCGTTATTAAGTGCTATAGACGATATAGAGTGGAAATAAACCAATTTTGTTGTGTTTGCTTGATATGTGATGGTTGAATGTATTTGACGTGAAAATTATAACTAGATAACTGAAATGTGAATGTTGAATAGTTCAACCCTGTGATTAATTGGTTTGAAAATCTAAATATACGTGGGTTATTTGAAAAGGCCGAGTTTATCTCATTTCAAATAATCGATCGACGTTGAGAAGTCGAAGAGTCGAAGACGACTGAAGACCGACGATCTCCACGTGTGAAAGCTGCCGAACGAAACCTCAACATCGGATATGGCTAAAAACAGAGTAGGAGCACAATCTGAGGTTTTTCTAACCTATGGCATGATATATTGACTCCATATCTAGTGTATGTTTATTATCGAATTGTGCGGGAGCTCCTCAAAGTTGCGCGCGGGAGTTGGGTATATTTGGTTCCACGTGGTGCACACCGGTGTTTTCGTGCGTAGGCCAGTTGTGTTTACCTTATGGTATATTATATCTAGAGATATACGACGCTCAGAGGTACTTTCTGACCCTTGTGCATGGAGTTTGGATCTGTATTGAGAGATCTTCGATGGAAAATCCAATATGCGAACGTGCCTTATCGGTTTTGTTTGTACACTTAATAGTTGTCGAATGTAACCAATGTAACCATTCCTTCTATGTGAATTTATTTATATTCTACACCCTCGTCATTATTTATAATACAACTATACTTCTCCTAATAAATGGTTGGTTTCTTTTGAGGGGAAAACCGGAGTGGTAATCTGCACGGTCCCCTCAATATTGTTACATGCAATCTTGAGTTTCTCATACCAGACTGATGTCTGACGCTTGGTTTTTGTTTTCCCTAAAATCCTCACGTACTCCTTCGAGTAGGTTGAGTATGGCAGGTTTTACTTTGGAGCTTCTGGAAGAGAGTTGGAGTTCATTTTACCGTACTTTTTATATCCGCTGCATTCTATGTTGTACATCAACAATTATGAGGATAGTTGTTATAACTGTCCAAGTTGATGACAGGTTATTGTTCTCTGATAGTTGTAATCATACAGTTTTGTTTTGTAAAGATCATTCTTTATATTATATGTTACCATTCCGTTGTGAGATTCTGGTATTGTGTCCTCTTCTTCCTTAGCCTATTTTCTTTTTCTTTTATTTCACCCTAACTTTTTGTCGTTCCGGCACTTGGGTGCTCGGCACATGAATACCGTGGATGTATTAGTGTCGACATTCGAGGGTCGAAAAGTCGGGTCGTTACACTAAGTTTGGAATTTGGTCAGGTATAAATTTGCGACGTCAAGTAAAAAACAGTCACACATGTTCATCTTTACAATTTTGCAACAGATTTACAGTAATCCGTAGCACAAATCATGATACAGCCGCATATAACATTTGGGTTAGCTAACTCTGGAAATCAATTAAACTAATTATGCGACGTTAACAAATAAAAAGTCGCACTAACCCTATTATCCATTAAATAAAACAGTGACATACAAAATAAAACCCTTTTTTTTTAATCGAACAAAGAATCGGATCCGCCGCTTGTTATATCGAACAAAATTAAATCTCATCCAATTTCGATCAAATTAAATCTCCTCCTATTTCGATCAAACACGGCCTCCAATAATCATTTCGATCCATTGAGAAGAACGAAGTCGATTTCGTCGATTTCCTCAAAAGCTGCATTTCTGATCTTGGTAAGTTATTGTGGTTTACTACATAATTTTAATGGTTGATTTTAGGTGTTGATGGTGCCTATACAATGAATACCACAAGTGTTGATGGTTGGTTTTAGGTCTCTCTATAAAACCCTATTTTATTTAATTTATGTTTAAGTTCAGTTGTCTGAATCTTTAATTCCTCCTTAAGGTCATTTAAATAGAGTAGATGATGGTTGTGGCAGTTCTAGAAGATTTATTTGATGCAGTTTTGAATCGTTTTGTTTTGAACTTGAGAGTGCATAATGTTTTGGAACATAGAATATTTGTGATGATGGTTTATGGGATTTGGATTTTTTATAATGCTTGGTTTGAGATTAGAGGAGATGTTGGTAGTGGGGCAGGGGATGTGCTGCAGCGGTTGGTGATGTGGGTATATTATTGAATAAGGAAGTGAAATGTTTTGGTAATGCAGGAGTGTAGCAGTATTTATGATGTTTTTATGGTCAAGGTAAGGTTTTGGAATTGAAGTGTGGTATATTAATGACGAAATAGGAGATGCTAATAGTTCTGGTTGAGGAGGGTCGATGATAAATGGTTGAATGATCAGTTTGAAGAGGAGGCCAAAGGCTGTTGAATGGATTGGACATGGAATTGGTGGTGAAAGTCTAATACATGATTATCTCTTAGATATTTGTTAGTAAAATCATACTTCAGACATAAGCCCTAGCCTACAGCTGATATAAATAAATAGGTGTGCCTAACGTTGAAATCAATATCATCTCTTAGATACACTGTTTAGGAAATATATTTATTAAAATTATTTATCGGTGGCTTCTGCATTTAGTGTTGTTTCTTGAGTAATAACCAATTTATTAGCATGTGATGCGTATAGAATCCCTTTTATGGGTCATCAACCAGCATTTTTAACTATTTTATATGCTTTATCTTTTCATCCACTAAAAGATCAATATTCCTTTAATTGACAACTTGAGGAACCATCCTCATTTCCAGCAAATAATTGACAAGTGGGCAAAGCATCATGATATGCTTGGGTTAGCTAAGTCCTTTTCTGGTCTAAGTGTTGGACGACAATTGTAAGTTCACTTTATCATTTTTTAGTGTTGTATAGCTTGCTCCTTTCGAGGAGTCGTTCCTTTCAGATTTGATCGGAGATATTTTTCAAATCTTAGTAGCAATCACAGATCTGATTTGATATTCTATTTCTTATTGAAATCTCCAAAAGAATGTTTGCACATGGAACTGATAAACACTTGTACGTATCGCTAAATTTATGACCTGTTGTACACTAAATTATGCGTGAAGAAAGATCGGCATTTCTTGGAATTCAGATTCAATATTAGTTCTACACTTAGGCTGTTTGGTTTACTGACATTTTAATTTCACTTACAGTTTCATGCATGATCCCAGTTAAAATTAATAACTGATTTTTTTGTCACTTATGACTATGTACCCCTATTGAAAAGTAAATATGATACTAACGGATAGCTAAGCATGCATAGGCGTGACTTGCATGATTCTGGTTTCATTTCTGACCATGATGATTCATAAGAACTTTATTTCCTTACATAATTGATTGACTGCACTTGCTTATTTTTATGGTTTTGTTGTTGAGGATCATCTGAGTGATATTACACAATTATAAAGCTCAACTCTTTCCATTAGACGGTTACAATGTTGCATTTAATCCTACTAAGGGAGAAAGCCTTCTATTATAGTGCGGTCGCGAGCTTCTCTTGAACTTCTAGATTTAAACATGCCTTCAGTTTTTTTTTTATTACTTGAAATATTTGATTTGATGTGCTACTATGTTAGCACTACCGTATTACTTTGTATCGTGCATGATATTTATGCTATAATTAATAAGAATGTACATGTTATACTTAGACATACTTAAATTTGATTAGATGGGTATGAAATAATTTTCAACATGTATTTATGCTTTTATCTAAATTCGAAATATATTCGTACAGTTTTAAACCTAAATACAAAAATAACACGAGAATGACAGGATTTACAAAAGAAATATTAATATTCCATTAAAAAAATTGAAATTTTTTAGTCTCACATAAAGTATTGTCAATTTTGTTAATCATGAAAATACTATAAATAAATAAATATACAAAAACCTAAACGAAGTTTTGAGGTGAAATGGGTCGGAAAGTGTCACGACTGTTATGTGATGTGCCTGCGTTCGTGATTTTAGGGTGGACGTCGAAGGTATTTTCATAGCACTCGTAGAGGAGAGGAGATGGAAGGGGAGCCATCGGTGGCTATGGCAGGAGGAGCTCGAGCTTGAAGGGGAAGTCTGAGGTAAGGTTGTTGGTTTGGTTTCAACTGAGAGGAGAAGTAAGAGAGGAGCAAAGGTGTTATCTGTTTTTAAGACTGTGAATTGAAGTGGGGAAGAAGATGAACTCGTGGCTACAGGTGTGTATTTTGGCAGAGAAGAAAGGGCAGTGACGGGCGTGGTCTTGGTGGAAAAGGGGATTCGTCGATCATTTTTGGTTTGGTAATCAAGTAAATATATGGGGGAGGGAAGTGGAAATGGTACTGTGTAAACGCATGAGGTCTGTTCAATGAAGAAAATAATGAACAGGCAAGAAACGTCGGTTAAGCATGTTTATTACAACCGTTGGGTGTTTTCTGAAAATAGGAATTTATGATGGGAAGAAGACTTATAGAAGAACTGTGGCGATGGTATTTTCATTCAGCGGTTTCAAATTTGTATAATGGGGAGAAGGAGAAGACTCACGGGGGCGTAACCTTAATCTGGAAATTTAGGCTTGGAATTAATCTCCTCATTAGAAGTTAGCTGCACCATGTTTATATTTATATTTTTTAAAATTATTTTTTATTTTTTTATCTTAAGATTCCAATTTAAATTTATACGGTATGCTAGTATAAAACGAATGTATGTATATTTAATATGTAGATATATTAACTTCTTATTTTATAACAAAAATATATATGAACAAAAGTGTGTTTTAAGCGTATTGCAAACATGTCTCAATGTATAAGAAAACTGCTGACATGTCGACAATTTTTCGTTTAGTTGCTTTTTTGTTTATAGTTTTACTGAAAGTGGTATGTTTTTCATTTGTATGCAATGTTCATCGTTTTTTGATGATAATTATTGTCTAATGTGATATTTAAAAAAATACAGACATTGAATTTGAAGGCTTGAATCAATCGGCAAAAATTGCATAAAATCACGCAATTTTTTTAATATAATAACTGCAATGTCTGCAAATTCACGAAAAATTACAGGATTTTCTGCATTTTGATTGAAATGTGAATTCTTTTTATTTGTAAAGTATTTTTTTTCATGAATACGAAGATGAGTATATATTGAATTAAGTCTTGAAGTTTGACAGGATTTAAGAGTTTATAGCTTATCTGAGGTAGATAACATTGTTTGAAAGATAGTTTAATGTGAAACACTAAATATTTGTTTTTCTTGTGTAGTGTCTCTGGCATTTTCTCATGGATCGTAGTTGGATGTACATTGTGAAACGTAGCGATGCTGAATTCTTAACTAAGATTAACGAGTTCATATACTGTTCGTTGAACAATCAATGAAGAAGAAGGGAAGAAACTATTTTATGTCCTTGTTGACTTTGCAAAAATACAAAGAGGTTTCGTAACGTAGATCAAATTAAGGATCACATAATTCATAATGGATTTAAGCAAAATTATACACGATGGATATAGCATGGTGAAATCATACTCAACAAAACTAGTTCTAGTAATCATGAGAACAATAATAATGACATGGGAGATAATGTGAATAATGAGGTGAATGATGAGGATATTGAGAATGATCGTCTTCATGAGATGTTTTGTGATGTTGAAGAACAATTGATGGAAGAGCCAAAGTTGTATGAAAAAAAATTAATTGATGATGAGAAGCCTTTGTTTCCTGGTTGTGATAAGTATACAGTGTTGTCCGTTGTGCTCAAGCTTTTTAATCCAAAGGAAAAATATAGGTGGAGTGATAAAAGTTTTACATCAATGTTGGAACTTTTGAAAGACATGCTTCTAGAAGGTAACGAGCTTCCTATTTCTAATTATGAGGCTAAGAAGATTATGTGTCCAATTGGCATAGGATACAAAAAGATACATGCATGCCCAAATGATTGTATATTATATCGAAATGAATATGAAAGCTTGCATGAGTGTCCAAAATGTGGATTATCCCGTTACAAGGCACGAGGAAATGTTCGTAATGACTCAGGTAAGAAAGGACCTCCAACAAAGGTGTTATGGTATTTGCCAATTATACCAAGGTTCAAACGCTTTGCAAATAAGGATAACACAAAAAAATTGAGATGGCATGCAGATGTGAGGAAGGATGATAGGTTTCTAAGGCATCCAGCTGATTCTCCACAGTGGAGAAACATTGATACAATGTATCCCAGTTTTGGCAAAGAAATTAGAAATCTCAGACTTGGTCTTTGCACGGATGGCATAAACCCATTTGGTAACCTTAGTAGTCAACATAGTATTTGGCCTTTTCTTTTGGTGATTTACAATCTTCCACTTATTTGAGTATGAAGCGCAAATACATAATGTTGTCTCTTCGTACCTCGGGACGACGACAGCCAGGGAACGACATTGATGTTTATTTTGCTCCTCTAATTGATGATCTAAAACATTTGTGGGAAGAAGGTGTGCAAATGTTTGATGCATACAGCAAAAGTTATTTCACATTGCGCGCCATGGTTTTTTGCAACATAAATGATTTTCCTGCATGTGGTAACTTATCTGGCTATAGTACAAAAGGTGCTAAAGCATGTCCAATTTGTCAAGACGATATTGTTGTTGAACATTTGCATTTTTGCAAGAAAAAATTGTACATGCATCATCGTAGATTTCTCCCTATCAATCATCATTATCGTAAAAAGAAGAAACCTTTCAATGGAGAGGTAGAAAATAGAGTTGCTCCTTTGCCGTTAACAGGAAATGATGTTTATGAACGGGTCAAGAATATTGAAAATGTATTTGGAAAAGCCTTTCCGCTTGTAGAAGGCTCATGGAAGAAAAAAACTATATTTTGGGAACTTCCGTATTAGAGACACTTACAAGTTGGACATTGTCTAGATGTAATGCATATTGAAAAAAAATATTTGTGACAGTATCATTGGGACATTGCTGAATATACCTGGTAAGACAAAGGATGGTGAGAAATCTAGACGAGATATGTTGAAAATGGGTATTCAAAAGGAGTTAGCACCAGTAGAAAATGGTAAACATGTTTATTTGCCACTTGCTTGTCACACATTGTCCAAAAAAGAGAAAATTAGTTTTTGTGAGTATGTTCCTGGTGTTAAGGTTCCAACAGGTTATTCTTCGAACATTAGCAGTCTTGTATCGATGAAGGATTTAAAATTGACAGGCTTGAAGTCTCACGACTGCCACGTGTTGATGCAACATTTGTTACTTGTTGCAATTAGATGTATACTTCCCAAACATGTTAGACATGTTATTACTAAACTTTGTTTCTTTTTTTATACAATTTGTAGCAAGGTGGTTGATCCTCATACGTTGGATGATCAACAAGATGACGTTATTATTACTTTATGCCGATTTACTCCTTCATTTTTTGATGTTATGGTGCATTTGGTGGTTCATCTAGTCAGAGAAATCAAGATTTGTGGTCCTGTGTTTATGAGATATATGTATCCGTTCGAAATGCACATGCGAACTTTAAAAAGGAAAACAAAGAATGGATATAGACCCGAAGCCAGTATCGTAGAAGGTACTGTAGCTGAAGAGGTTATTGAGTTTGTCACTGATCAATACTTAGCTGGTATTGAACCCATTGGACTTCAAAAGTCTAGGCATGATGGACGACTTGATGGTCAGGGCACAATTGGGTTAAAATTGATTAACATTGGTGATGAAATGATGAAAAAATCCCACTTACTTGTTTTACAATACCTCAGTGAGGTTCATCCTTACTTGGAGGAACATGACAACTCTAAGATCTGAGAATCCTTCAAAGACCGAAAGGTGGTTAATAAATGAACACAACCGATCCTTCATTGACTGTTTTAGTGAAAAGATAATGACTCAAATAAATAAAACAAATCATGGTATTTCCGATTCAATAAGATGGTTGGCATATGGGCCTCGGAGTTTAGTCAGCTCTTATGAATGATATGATATTAACGGGTATGTCTTTTATACGAAGCGTCAGGATGAAAAGAGCAAAATGCAAAATAGTGGAGTTAGTGTTATGTCATCTTCAAGAGAATTTGCTAGTGCTAAAGATAGCAGACCAATAAATGTGACAATGTCATATTACGGGATAATTGAAAATATTTGGGAGATTAAATACAAAGACTTCACGATCCCTCTATTTCAATGTAAATGGGTTGATAACCATCGTGTTGTGTGAGAGGATGAGCATCGGTTCACACTTATTGACTTTGATCGAGTGAGTCATGATAACGATCCACTCATCTTGGCATCTCAAGCAAAACAAGTTTTTTACGTAACCGACCCCGCTGATCATAAGTGGTCCGTTGTACTTCTTGGTAAAAGGCGCATTGTTGGAATTAGTGATGTGATAGATGAAGAAGAGTATAATCAATTTGATGAGAATCCACCTTTCTCCGTCGGCGTAAGTTCACACGAAGAAGAAGGTGATTTAAATGCAAACTATCCACGTCATGATCATAATGAAGGAGTTTGGATAGCGGGTTACAATCAAGTTGAGGAGTAGTTGTTTTTTTTTCAATTGAAAAGCAATTTTCACTTATGTTACGAGCTCATGAAATCAAAGTCCAAACTTATTCAGTTCAGTTACATGTTTGTAAGTTTCAATTTAATAATTTGAGCTAATTTGAATTCATTTTAATAAGGTGGTTTATTTTTCTGGACTCATAAATGGTTTAAAGTAAGTTTGTCTTAAAATTCACATAAAAATCTAAGAATAGTGTGTTAGATGAGAATGTTGTGATTTTTAGGTCATTGCTTGCTTTGGCGAAGTTACATTATCAAACATGTTCAGCTAAATCATGCTTTTAAACTAGTACTTGAAGAATAGTGTGGATTCGTATTTTTCTTAGAAGTTCGCTAATTATACCCCCTCGGCATGCTTTTAAAATAGTATGAAGATTGAGCTAATGTTTCCTGTTAATTGCTGTAGAGCAACTATACACCAATAATGCTTCAAGCTGAAGCGTGCATTTACGGTATTTGTTGCCCTCTATACAATATCAGTGTGTTATATACAAATGGTTTGCAAGTCTGTTAGGGGCCAAAATATATTAAGTTCATGAATATTAGCCAGGTTTGAGTTTTGACAAACGTATTCACAGCACAGTCCTTTACTGCTAATATTGTTTCTGTTTTTGTTGTACTGTATTGTGCCTTTTCCCATTTTGAACTTTTCTTAATCTTATACACAATTTTCACATGATCTTTGTTTTTGCAAGTAACGGTCTCATGTACTCCTGTGAGTATACGTGTATATATGTGTGTATGCTTAAGGAGTGAGATTGATAATCTTCTAAAAAATTTATATCACAAAGTAATTTTCCAGTTTTCCTATTGATTAACATCAAATTGTGTAAATTTTATAGGTATAATTGATCATCCCAAAATGACATGAAAAATGTCTTCATTTCCAGTCTGTAGGATTCATGCATAGAATGGCACAATCTCTTTCTTAATCTACTTGTTTGCCTATTTTACCCTAAGAATTTAGGAATTGCAATTGTTCACAGTACATTGAACCCTTCAAACATTTCCGACTAAACATTTTTCGCAATAGATTTCCACAGTAACAATATGATCATAAAATTCAAGGTAAATTGCAGCTTTCTGTAAGGCCACGTAAACGAACTTGAAATTGAGCTTTTATGTTTAAGTAATAGATTAATGATTTGTTCACATTTACAACTCAGGAAAATGGCGAAACGGTGGTTGTTTAATAGTGGGCTTAAATGTGGTTTTCGAATTCAGACCTACATATTACGAAATGAACAACAAACACATTTCTATCAGGTTGATGTATTACTAACAGAACTATATAATCTCATATATCCACAGCCCTTTCTTACGTATATAATTTTTGTCCACTTTATAAATGTGGTGTTCGAATTTAGACCAAATAATTACGAAGTGAACAACAAACACATTCCTACCGACTCAAAGACTTAATAACAGAACTACATAATCTCAGATATTCATTGTGCTGTCTTAGATATATAATTTTAATTATTTATTTCAATTGTTCATCTTAAACTTAACAATCTTATTGGACATTCCAATGAGACACAAGTATTGCCTCTGACTACCCCACCAAGCAAACATAATACAACCACTGGAATATTTCACTCACAAACAGCAGCACAATGCCATCTAGCCTGGATTATAAAGGACACTAAGTTATAAGTTCATTTTTAAAACGACATTTGCGTTTAAAAGAAAGGACTCTATAAGGTTTTCATATTTTTGTATACTCCAATACCCCTGTTTTTTCTTTCTAATTTATTTAAATACTTGGAGTAACCTTGATGGTGAAATCAGTTTTTTCCCTCTATTCTTTTTTCATATCATAATGCCTCTTATCTTTTCTAATTATACAATGTCACTTTGTGTTATGAAGACATTATCGTTTCCATGCTGCGTTGAATCAAAAAGGTTCTGCACTATTATATTCCCCAAGATTTATATCTGCAATAAGAATATTCTGCACTATTAACTTCAGAGAAGTACCTGATTCTCCAAGTGCACCTAAAACGAAGAATAGTGGATTGAGTGCAGTTATAGTTAATTCTTCAGCTTCTTCAGATGAAGAAGGTGAACAAAATGACCAAATAAACCATTTGAATTTGACTAAGGATTCGGATTTTGGTGTCACTAGACTGTCCAGCTTATATGATTATAGAATTCGACTAAACCATTTGAATTCGCACCGATTTAAACCAAATACAGTCAATTTCATCGAGTATCAAACTGCATATTTCATTGAACTTTTGTTTAATGGTGAATATTCGCAGTTGAAGCAACCGAAGTTTTGGATTATGCCTAAAAGTAACAAACTGCATATTTCGTTGAGTATCCTCATTCTATTGTTACCATTAGCATGTTATTCATTAACAGTCATATAAACATAGCACATAAACATCCATAGCTGCATGTTATGTTGGTAATGCTCGATAATACAACCAAATAAGATTTTATGTTTGAAGCAACCGAAGTTTTGGATTAGGCCTAAAAGTAACAAACTGCATATTTCATTGAGTATCCTCATTCTATTGTTACCGTTAGCATGTTATTCATTAATAATCATTTTTTGTGCTTTCTTTTTATTTTACTATTACCTATCCTACCTTAAAACATGCTCAATATTACGTTTTTCTGAATTTTGATTTTGAAGTTGAAGCCAAATGGAAAGAATTTGGTTGTCCAGGCTATGAGTAAGTACACTATCTTATAGGGATTAGTTTTTCTTTTTTTATTAATAGGCTCTGATTAGTTTTCCATTGTCTGCATTTTATAAATGGACCGTTAAGGTGAACCATTAAGGTTCGAGATAATTTAGCTGATTATATCATCCATAACTGGATGTAGTTTTCTTATAAAAGGGAGCATTTTTTGTGAGCATTTCCTATCTAATAATTTTTTTATCCTGCATTTTTTTTATTTTGAAGTGGAAATAGTCCTATAACCATTTAATTTTGCTAAACATGCCTCGTTTTAATTTTGAAGTGGAAATAGTCCAACAAATACTTGCGTTGGTTGGAGAAATGGGGCAAAATGCCTCGTTTTAGTTTTCGATGCGTTAAACGCATCAAAATCTGTAATAGGGCAATTCTGCCCTGCAAACATCCCCTTAATGAAATTTCGACAGGTTAATCTTTATAGTACTATTAACGTCTAGTTTGGATTGATTTAATAATTTTGTTTCATATGGATTGATTCAGTTAGTTGTTATTAATAAAATAATCGCTAAGCTATAGCTGTTGTAAAGAACACTAAAGATGAGGTCTAACGGTCGTATATCACAAAACAACAATATAGGTAAAATGGTTTACCCGACAAGAAAGCCTAATCAATTATCAAAAAAGACACACTAGTAATCCATACATAAATTATATTAGCAATGTTACATATATACTACATGATATTGTCCAACAAAAGTAATGCACAAAAGGAAATGAATGCTTTACAAAATATTCAGATAAACGGCTCAGTTTACCCGAGCCAGTGGCTCACGTAAACGGCCCAGTTTACCCGAGCCACTGGCTCAGGTAAACTGAGCCTACCGTGGCTCAGGTAAACTGAGCTAGTGGCTCTGGTAGTTTACTTGAGCTATTGGCTCAATTTACGTGAGCTGATCAGCTCAGCTTACCGTGCTCATTGGTTGAACATGGTAAACAACCAATTAACATCCCTAAGTGAGTTTATAAACCCTGAATTTTATTAGTTTGTTTTCCAATTAACAGTGGCTCTGGTAGTTTACCAATTAACAACCAATTACCATGCTTAGTGGCTCTGGTAAACTGGTCCAACAACTGTTTACAATCATGCCATACACTACAGGGTACTTATTAGTTTGTTTACCAATTGACATCCTTTTTTTTTTAACATTTTCTAGCAGTACTTATTTAAGTTAATTGCGTAGTTAAATGCGTATTATCCAAAAGAACCCCCCCAGAAAAGGGGACCGTAGTTAAATGCGTATTATCCATGTAAATACAAATTGCCTTATTTTCAAATTTAGATAGAACTATGCATGCACTCGCATTTGAAATAATTTTTCAATAAAAAGTATATTTATTTATGGATATAGACGAATATCGCATGACTTATCATGATACTCTCTGTAACAACCCGAATTTTTGCAACGTGTTAAGACAAGAATCAAGGCAGAATTAAATTATAAAATCTGAATCAGGATAAACGGGTTGCGTCATTGCGTTCGTCTCGGAAAAATACGTGAAATAGAGTCCGAAATTTCGTAAATCGGAGTCCGTATGACCCAGTTAAGGCCCAACGAAGTTTCACGAAAATTCAAATCCGAAAACAGATTTAAAACTCAGCCCAGAAAGGGAAGGCTGGAAAATTCCCGCCAGACACACAGGGTGTCGACCCCTGGGTCGACCCCCCTCCAGGGGGTCGACATGGGTGTCGACCCTACGGTCGACCCCTCCCCAGGGGGTCGACATAGGGGTCGACCCCCCCCCCCGTAGAACCCCGACCTGGTGCACCTGCTTGTCATGTTGGATCGGTTTTGGAGGCTTGTGACGATTCTGGATGGCTTGGATTCGATCTAGGGTTAATCCTATGGCCTAAAACTACCCTAACATCTATAAAAAGACCCCTAGACCTAGCCTAACCCCTCATAATTCACTCATGCCACGAAGTGCTGCCCAAATGCCAAGTGATCATGGCCTCCATCTCCAACTCCAACAGACTATGCATGCAAATCGGATCCGAATCGAAAGGTGCAAGCTTGCTACACCAAATAGAGGCCAAATCAACGTTGTTATGCGAGTTTCATGACGCTTCTTCAACAAAGGAGCCACCTTTCTTCGTCAAGACGATGCATGATCCTTCCCTAAGCCTCGCTGTGTAAGTTCTAGCTACTTCTAGATCTAAACGGTAGTTTTAATGATGGCATGGAATAAAACGAGATTAAACTAAGTATGCTAGCCTATGTGAACCTTGTCATGCCTCTTTTGCTTGAACCTATGACCTTTGGCTATGCGTAGTGACTAAATCAAGCTATTCATGTTATGTTTAACCTAGTATATCTTGCAAGTTTGAATCTTTATCTATGGAATGCTAGTATGAACCTTTGGGAACCATTTGACTTCTGAAACATTGGCAAAGATTTGACTTTGGGGCTTATGCATGTAAATGAACCCATACCCCTTATGTATCATGCATGTTTGTGGCCAAATTCCCTTATGATACTATGCATGTTTGTGGCCAAATTCCCTTATGATACTATGCATGTTTGTGGCCAATATGTTGGCGTAATACCCTACTATGTGACTCGCTTCCACTTGGGTTGGAAATACGTTTGGGTAGTTTAGGAAAAACGTGGGTATGACATGAAAAACTTGACTTGAATGTGGCACGAAAACTTGACACGGGGTTGCATGAAAATGGGACACTCTTGAAACACTTAAACATGAACATGACACGTACGAAAACATGGAACTTGGGGCTAGACACGTATGGGTTGTAGGTGTAATAAGACACTAGACCAAACATGAAAGTGGCCAACTCGAGGTTGGATTGAGTTTGTAGCATAAATCTACCCGGACCCTCCCGGCTTAACTAGTGGCTACAAACAATAGGATCCAATGTGAGAAGTTGGTCATGTCGCGCTTAAGACCCGAGGTTAGACTAGGTTGTGGTGTAAAACTACCCGGACCCGCCCGACTTAACTAGTAACCACAACAAGGTCTAATGTGAGAGGTTGAGAGTGCATTAATTAAATTAATGCCACATGATAAGGTTAAGTAAATTTGACTAATGACACTTAACCGATATGACACGAATGGGTAGGTTAAGTGGGACCGGGCTTGATTTCTTAATGACACTTAACCATACAAGACAATTAGGGGATAGGGTTAAGTAATTTACGCTTAACTAATCCGACTTGGTAATTAGATAGGGTTAAGTAATTCACACTTAACTAATCCGACTTGGTAATTAGATGGGGTTAAGTAATTCACACTTAACTAATCCGATTTGGTAATTAGATGGGGTTAAGTAATTCACACTTAACTAGTCCGACTTGGTAAATAGATGGGGTTAAGTAATTCACACTTAACTAATCCGACTTGGTAATTAGGTGGGGTTAAGTAATTTGGACTTAACTAATCTAAACACGGTAATTTGATGGGGTTAAGTTAAACACTTAACCAATCTAAACTTGGTAATTCAATGAGGTTAAGTAACCAATACTTAACCAACTTAACACGGTAATTTAATGGGGTTAGGTAACTTATACTTAACCAATTATACATGATGATTTTATGAGGTTAAGTAACCTATACTTAACCAATCTAATAGGTGGACCTGATGGGATTAAGTCACAAGACCTCTTAAAATTAGGCTTAACCATTATAGTACGATTAGTGGATGGGGTTAAGCTAACCCATACTTAACCAATCCGACTCGATAATCTGATGGGATTAAGATAAACTATGATTAATCAATCTAACATGATAATCTGATAGGGTTAAGACAAATAAATACTTAACCAATTTGACTTGATAGGGTTAAGTCATGAGCTTCTTGGTACACTTAACCAACTTGTAGGGCTAAGCCTTGAACTTGAGTACTTAGCCAATCTTGACATGATTCGTGGGCGGGTTAAGTCATGAACTTGGATAACAACACTTAACCCATTTGACAAAACCCTAGCTCAGGGGACTAGGTTGAAAATCATAGTTAATCAAGGGTAACGGGGAAATGAAGCTAAGTGGTAAACCTTAGTTAAGTATAACTAAGTAATAATTCTTAGCCAAGGACATGGGACTAGTTCATGAATAGATGAGTAACCCGGTACGTTAGGTCATCGCTTAAAACACGAGGGGGAGCAAATTATCTGACTTAGATAAAAGCTCCAACGAACTGGGTGACGAAGCGGTAGCTTGGGGGGACGTGAGTGTACTCTTGGTATCCCTCTGTGAGGTGGCAGATGGTCCATGAAACCCGGCCTCACAGAGGTTAAGGTCTGCGGTAGAAGAGCTAAGAGTTTGCCTTGGTTGCTATGCGAGCGACCTAAAGACTGGGATGGATTAGCGTGGAGTCGACGATACTTGATTTTGCCCTGGATAGCACGTCGCTGACTACCTACCATCTTTAGTCAATCGTGTACGAACGGAAAGGAAGAGAACTCTCAACAGACCATATACTTGCTATCGAGTTATGGGTGAGGTTGGCTATCTGGGAGTGGGGCATCGATGGGCCATAGTGTAGTTCTCATACATGACTTCTCTTGTTTTGCCTTTCAGTAGTTGAGGGAGGGATCACGTGGGACCATAGCCACGGGTACAAAAACAGACCTTGATATCTGCATCAGTAGACGACTTAAAGCTCCCGACCGATTTCCGTATTTCTTGATTTGCCCTGGCACGGAACTCGGATGGCACATTGAGGAACATGTGCGTCTAGACATGGAAAACGATTCACGATACATACGCGGGATAAAGGGGCGCGGTTGACGGGTGGCATAATCCCTAGTGGCCCTAGGTGGCTGAACCCAAACCGAGACACGGAAACGTTCATTAGGTAGTATAATCCCTAGTGGTCCTAGGTGACATAAATCCTAAGTGAACACGCGATAGTTCATGGTAATAAAACATAACCAGATCAAGGGTAGCATTCCAAAACAACGTCAAGGATAAAATGGTACTACGTTGAGGTGGTATAGATTTACCTGGGAAAGCCCGTACGGCCTACGGCAAAGGACTGAACGAATACATGAAAAGAAACATACGAGTTGGGAAAACCTACATATGCTATATATTAGGTTGACATGGACCATTACATGACATTGGGAAAGGGACACTCATAGTTAACACATGACGCGGGTTGGGATACAAGTACGAGAGGTGCAGAGCAAATATACATGTTAGAACCATGAGAAATATATATGATAGATACCGTGGGATGTTATACAGGATAGATACCTTGGAATAGTATACTTGATAGAAACCTGACGATGTGATACCTTGATTTATCATGACACCGTAGTTTATCATGATACCTTAGTTCATCTTGCTACAGTAGTTCATCCAGTTATCTTGGTTTAGCTTATCTATCTTGTCGTCATCCTTATGTTTACTTTCAGTTTATGCATGTCATGTTACCTTTACCTGTTTTTATACTGGAAGTAGATAGGACTTACCAGTCTTTATGACTGACCCCGTTTTGTTTTGCCTCTTTGTCTTCCGTTTCCCCCCCCCCCCAGGTTACAGGGAGGAAATGCTATTGTTAGTTCGGACTTCTTCTGTTTGAAGGTCATCATGTATGGCTTGGACTTTTCTTGGCTATGGCTACTTTACTGTTTTACTTGGGGAATAATTTATGAAAAAGGTTTTATGCTTCTTTACTATTGCAAGGCAGGTTTTGATGTATTCTGATGTAAAAGGCTTTAGACCTTATTTTATAAGGTAACGAAATTTGTTTTACTTCCGCTGTTTTATACATGTTCTGTCTTGTAATATTTCTGTGCATGTTTACCTCGATAATGCTTCACCAAACCTAGTGCATTCCCTTTGTGAGTGACCCTAGCGGAGGTGGGGTGTTACAATTGGTATCAGAGCCAGGTTGGTCACCAGACTGGGCAAAAGTTTTTAAAAAACCTTCTGAAAACTAATTGAAAAACTGTTTACAAAGAAGCATTTTTCAAGAAAAGTTTTTAAAGGCTATTCCCCAAAAGCCATTAGCACTATCCTTTGATTCCTTGATTGAATCTCCTTTCCTTTCTTTCCTCCATATGTAGTCACAGTAGTTCTAACTGTGACTAATCTTTGTCTAGCCACGTAGGTGTTTTCCGTACGATGGAGGTGGTTCTCGAGAGACCTGTTGTCGTGGTACAAGGAAGGATAATAAGAGTAAGGATAAAGGACGTGAGCTTAAGGGTAAGCAACTTGTTGGTATGGCTTAGTCCATCAAGGAGGACAAGGACAAGATCATCGGAGAGGGCAATCGTACGCTCTCATTTCTAGTGTACCTAAGAGAAATGGTACTGTTTCTGGTAAAGGTTTAGTCGTTCTTTTCTATCATCCCGTCCAGACTTTGTCTTGATCATCGTATCATTTAAGTCTGCTTGGATAGTTGATTCTCTGCACCTTAGTACTAGCATGGTAGAGGATCCCAGTTTTTGTCCCAAAAATCTGGTTGGAGAGTTGGTCCATTTCTTCATGACTTGTTTGGATTTGAGAATGACATGTCTCAGCTACGGATGGATTCTAGGGATAAAGTGGTCACCCAATAAGGGGTGCCATTCTCGGTTTTGGAAAGAGGGTAGTTAGATTCTCGACTCACCTTGGTGATACCCTCGAAGTCTCGTATAACCTTTTGGGTTCTGTCATGGTTAGTTACCTAGAATCTCGGGATGCAATTGTTGGTAATCCGTTCGAGTAGGATTCGCTGCTAAGTCGGATGGTTCGTTTCGCTTATGCATCGGTTATGGGGATCACCCTAGTAAGTACACTTGGCAACATGGATTGGCATCGGCAGACGAGATCCAGAATTCCCTAGTGAATTTTGGAGAGCTTGCATGAGTAAGTGGATACGTTTGAGCCAAGTATGCTAGGGAAAGTATAAGTGAAAGTGGAATAAGAGGCGACAATGAAATGAGCTACGAAATCATGGAGTTAAAAAGATGGTCATGGCCCCGAGGAATTAAGCTCAAGGAAACGCGACTTAGAAGACGTAAAGTTAGACACGCGCATCGTACCTCTTTTTTTTAAGAGTGTATCCTTGATCCCTGGTTTTTCCTGTAGAGCTTGCTCGCATGTTATCTTTTGGTGAATATCCTCTCGGTCCTGTTTCTGTTACAAACCCCGTAAGGAGTTTGTCTTGTTTATCTCCTCGATCTTATCTTGGGAACCTTAGATAGAATTCTATGGATGTAAACATGTGTTTGAAACATGTTATGATTGATATGGTTGCAAATGGTTGCAAGTGGTTGCTCGTGGATGCGCGAATACACATTAGACACTAGATTGACGCGGTCACGTTTCATGTTGCATATGCACGAGTATTTATACTTGTTTATGGATGAAATCGAATGTGTTGTCATGTGGATGTTGCATGTGGATGAATGTTTGTGCACGCATATAGTATTTATAAGACTAGGATTATTTGCATACATGTTGGATTCATGGCACTAAACATATTTTGCATTAGAAAGATCATTCAGTCCTGATCATTAGCATTAGCTAAGGAACATATACACACACTTTCTTGCATATGTTCATACGGCATTAGAAATCATCTAAGGACCATGGTTGCCTGTGGATGATGTTTTGAGTAGATGGATGATGGATGGTAGGATACGTTCTTCCTAACTTGGAGATTTCAGGGACGAAATCCTTTAAGTTGGGGAGGATGTAACAACCCGAATTTTTGCAACGTGTTAAGACAAGAATCAAGGCAGAATTAAATTATAAAACCTGAATCAGGATAAACGGGTTGCGCCATTGCGTTCGTCTCGGAAAATAACGCGAAATAGAGTCCGAAATTTCATAAATCGGAGTCCGTATGACCCAGTTAAGGCCCAACAAAGTTTCATGAAAATTCAAATCCGAAAACAGATTTAAAACTCAGCCCAGAAAGGGAAGGCTGGAAAATTCCCGCCAGACACACAAGGTGTCGACCCCTGGGTCCAGGGGGTCGACATGGGTGTCGACCCTAGGGTCGACCCCTCCCCAGGGGGTCGACATAGGGGTCGACCCCTGGGTCGACCCCCCTGTAGAACCCCGACCTGGTGCACCTGCTTGTCATGTTGGCTCGATTTTGGAGGCTTGTGACGATTCTGGATGGCTTGGATTCGATCTAGGGTTAATCCTATGGCCTAAAACTACCCTAACATCTATAGAAAGACCCCTAGACCTAGCCTAACCCCTCATAATTCACTCATGCCACGAAGTGCTGCCCAAATGCCAAGTGATCATGGCCTCCATCTCCAACTCCAAGAGACTATGCATGCAAATCGGATCCGAATCGAAAGGTGCAAGCTTGCTACACCAAATAGAGGCCAAATCAACGTTGCTATGCGAGTTTCATGACGCTTCTTCAACAAAGGAGCCACTTTTCTTCGTCAAGACGATGCATGATCCTTCCCTAAGCCTCACTATATAAGTTCTAGCTACTTCTAGATCTAAACGGTAGTTTTAATGATGGCATGGAATAAAACGAGATTAAACTAAGTATGCTAGCCTATGTGAACCTTGTCATGCCTCTTTTGCTTGAACCTATGACCTTTAGCTATGTGTAGTGACTAAATCATGCTATTCATGTTATGTTTAACCTAGTATATCTTGCAAGTTTGAATCTTTATCTATGGAATGCTAGCATGAACCTTTGGGAACCATTTGACTTGTGAAACATTGGCAAAGATTTGACTTTGGGGCTTATGCATGTAAATGAACCCATACCCCTTATGTATCATGCATGTTTGTGGCCAAATTACCTTATGATACTATGCATGTTTGTGGCCAAATTCCCTTATGATACTATGCATGTTTGTGGCCAATATGTTGGCGTAATACCCTACTATGTGACTCGCTTCCACTTGGGTTGGAAATACGTTTGGGTAGTTCAGGAAAAACGTGGGTATGACATGAAAAACTTGACTTGAATGTGGCACGAAAACTTGACATGGGGTTGAATGAAAATGGGACACTCTTGAAACACTTAAACATGAACATGACACGTACGAAAACATGGAACTTGGGGCTAGACACGTATGGGTTGTAGGTGTAATAAGACACTAGACCAAACATGAAAGTGGCCAACTCGAGGTTGGATTGAGTTTGTAGAATAAATCTACCCGGACCCGCCTGGCTTAACTAGTGGCTACAAACAATAGGATCCAATGTGAGAAGTTGGTCATGTCGCGCTTAAGACCCGAGGTTAGACTAGGTTGTGGTGTAAAACTACCCGGACCCGCCCGGCTTAACTAGTAACCACAACAAGGTCTAATGTGAGAGGTTGAGAGTGCATTAATTAAATTAATGCCACATGATAAGGTTAAGTAAATTTGACTAATGACACTTAACCGATATGACACGAATGGGTAGGTTAAGTGGGACCGGGCTTGATTTCTTAATGACACTTAACCATACAAGACAATTAGGGGATGGGGTTAAGTGATTTACGCTTAACTAATCCGACTTGGTAATTAGATGGGGTTAAGCAATTCACACTTAACTAATCCGACTTGGTAATTAGATGGGGTTAAGTAATTCACACTTAACTAATCCGACTTGGTAATTAGATGGGGTTAAGTAATTCACACTTAACTAACCCGACTTGGTAATTAGATGGGGTTAAGTAATTCACACTTAACTAATCCGACTTGGTAATTAGGTGGGGTTAAGTAATTTAGACTTAACTAATCTAAACACGGTAATTTGATGGGGTTAAGTTAAACACTTAACCAAACTAAACTTGGTAATTCAATGAGGTTAAGTAACCAATACTTAACCAACTTAACACGGTAATTTAATGGGGTTTGGTAACTTATACTTAACCAATTATACATGATGATTTGATGAGGTTAAGTAACCTATACTTAACCAATCTAATAGGTGAACCTGATGGGGTTAAGTCACAAGACCTCTTAAAATTAGGCTTAACTATTGCAGTACGATTAGTGGATGGGGTTAAGCTAACCCATACTTAACCAATCCGACTCGATAATCTGATGGGATTAAGATAAACTATGCTTAATCAATCTAACATGATAATCTGATAGGGTTAAGACAAATAAATACTTAACCAATTTGACTTGATAGGGTTAAGTCATGAGCTTCTTGGTACACTTAACAAACTTGTAGGACTAAGCCTTGAACTTGACTACCTAGCCAATCTTGACATGATTCGTAGGCGGGTTAAGTCATGAACTTGGATAACAACACTTAACCCATTTGACAAAACCCTAGCTCAGGGGACTAGATTGAAAATCGTAGTTAATCAAGGGTGACGGGGAAATGAAGCTAAGTGGTAAACCTTAGTTAAGTATAACTAAGTAATAATTCTTAGCCAAGGACATGGGACTAGTTCATGAATAGATGAGTAACACGGTACGGTAGGTCATCGCTTAAAACATGAGGGGGAGCAAATTATCTGACTTAGATAAAAGCTCCAACGAACTGGGTGACGAAGCGGTAGCTTCGGGGGACGTGAGGGTACTCTTGGTATCCCTCTGTGAGGTGGCAGATTGTCCATGAAACCCGGCCTCACAGAGGTTAAGGTCTGCGGTAGAAGAGCCAAGAGTATGCCTTGGTTTCTATGCGAGCGACTTAAAGACTGGGATGGATTAGCGTGGAGTCGACGATACTTGATTTTGCTCTGGATAGCACGTCGCCGACTACCTACCATCTTTAGTCAATCGTGTACGAACGGAAAGGCAGAGAACTCCCAACAGACCATATACTTGCTATCGAGTTATGGGTGAGGTTGGCTATCTGGGAGTGGGGCATCGATGGGCCATAGTGTAGTTCTCATACATGACTTCTCTTGTTTTGCCTTTCAGTAGTTGCGGGAGGGGTCACGTGGGACCATAGCCACGGGTACAAAAACAGACCTTGATATCTGCATCAGCAGATGACTTAAAGCTCCCGACCGAGTTCCGTATTTCTTGATTTGCCCTGGCACGGAACTCGGATGGCACATTGAGGAACATGTGCGTCTAGACATGGAAAACGATTCACGATACATACGCGGGATAAAGGGGCGCGGTTGACGGGTGGCATAATCCCTAGTGGCCCTAGGTGGCTGAACCCAAACCGAGACACGGAAACGTTCATTAGGTAGTATAATCCCTAGTGGTCCTAGGTGACCTAAATCCTAAGTGAACACACGATAGTTCATGGTAAGAAAACATAACCAGATCAAGGGTAGCAGTCCAAAACAACTTCAAGGATAAAATGGTACTACGTTGAGGTGGTATAGATTTACCTGGGAAAGCCCGTACGGCCTACGGCAAAGGACTGAACGAATACATGAAAAGAAACATACGAGTTGGGAAAACCTACATATGCTATATATTAGGTTGACATGGACCATTACATGACATTGGGAAAGGGACACTCATAGTTAACACATGACGCGGGTTGGGATACTAGTACGGGAGGTGCAGAGAAAATATACATGTTAGAACCATGAGAAATATATATGATAGATACCGTGGGATGTTATACAGGATAGATACCTTGGAATAGTATACTTGATAGAAACCTGACGATGTGATACCTTGATTTATCATGACACCGTAGTTTATCATGATACCTTAGTTCATCTTGCTACAGTAGTTCATCCAGTTATCTTGGTTTAGCTTATCTATCTTGCCGTCATCCTTATGTTTACTTTCAGTTTATGCATGTCATGTTACCTTTACCTGTTTTTATACTGGAAGTAGATAGGACTTACCAGTCTTTATGACTGACCCCGTTTTGTTTTGCCTCTTTGTCTTCCGTTCCCCCCCCCCCCCAGGTTACAGGGAGGAAATGCTATTGTTAGTTCGGACTTCTTTTGTTTGAAGGTCATCATGTATGGCTTGGACTTTTCTTGGCTATGGCTACTTTACTGTTTTACTTGGGGAATAATTTATGAAAAAGGTTTTATGCTTCTTTACTATTGCAAGACAGGTTTTGATGTATTCTGATGTAAAAGGCTTTAGACCTTATTTTATAAGGTAATGAAATTTGTTTTATTTCCGTTGTTTTATATATGTTCTGTCTTGTAATATTTCTGTGCATGTTTACCTCGATAATGCTTCACCAAACCTAGTGCATTCCCTTTGTGAGTGACCCTAGCGGAGGTGGGGTGTTACACTCTCTTAATCACATTGACTATAAAAAGGAATCGGTTGTTTAGACAAAACATGGTGACACATATAGTGAAACAAAAAATTAGATCTATTTAAATCTTTTTGGATTCGTACAGAATATGAAATCGAGGGAACAATAAAATGATAGAGATTTATTATGTTATCAGTTACATTAATACACTGCGTTCGAACAAAGATTCCCTTACAAAAATATGCAAATCAACCAATACGATGATATTAATTAAAACGATTTTGAGCAGTCAGCATGCATTAAATACATATAATATAAAGGTTCAACTTAGTAAAATAATGAATACCTTTATTTCATTGTACAAAATACAAACAAAATAAATTATAATCCCGACAAAACCGAGTGGATTTAATGATTTTATATCTATATATGTGATCGCTTGCCGGATATTTATCTGCTTTCTATATACATGTAAATGTATTTTAGATTTCATGGTTATCCATGACAATTTTAGCATAAACATGTTGGGAACGTGTATTTAGGATATCTGAATTTGAAAATAAGTGAATTTATTCACTATTTATTACATGTAAAGAATTTTAAGCCGACTATAAAAAATTAAATTAATTAATAAGCTTTGATTTGCCTATGCTTATAAATGCTCAGTTAAGCTTAGCATAATTCTTCCTGATTTCTGCCTGACAAGTGAGCATAAAAATAACTAAATAAGTACTCTTAACACACACTTTAACTATAATATGCACACAATCTTAATTATAATATGCACCCAGATGATTTCTTACTCGCATTATATTGTGCGGCTTCCTCCCTCCATGGAGTCCATGAGACGGAATGGCTCAACTAGTCCCAAATAATAAAGTAGGGGGTGAAGAATCAAAATCAAATAACCAATCTGTATGAGTATATAACCTATTTTTTATTTTTTATTTGTTTATATATACTTCTTTGCTGACTTCAAACTGCAAATGATAACCTTAATTGTCACAATTCATGAAGTACTTTGTAGTGTATGGCATGATTGTAAACATCATTTGGCAGTGTTGTTTTCAATCAATAACGACAAGTTTGCTTAATCATTTTTATGCCAACTAGTCCTCTAATAACTGTACTTTATAACCCTCTTCTAATTCGTTAGATTGCTGACATGCCAAATTATCGTTCAACTTGGTGCTAAAATTTAATTTCTAACAAATTTCAAAGCTTTTGATTTGCTGGAGAACACATACTATACTTGTTTGCAAATTTGTATCATTGAATTGCGTGAAGTACTAAATTTAACTTCTTCCGTGTACTTTGACATTTTTAGTCAAATTTAAAGGACATTAAGCATATGTAAGCTGGTACATGGTGATCACCTTAATTACTAATAGTTAGAATAGTCATTTTACTTGTAATCTCATCAAAGAGTTACTGAGTGAATAAGGTCAAAATTATTTTAAAGGTTAGGGTACCTTATTTACCTGCTAAAACTCTAAAAGATACAGGTTTACATTCATATTATTCAGGTTTTAAGCATTGGTTCAAAATCAACATTTATACAGTTGGTCTTATAAAACATATCATTACCAAAACAACTAATGTTTCAGGAGGATAACTAAGGTAAAACAACTGAAAAGCAAGTTTTATTAACTTAATTATTGGATATTTAATGGCTATGGAAAAAATTAACATGCAAAGAAAGATAGTATCACTGTTAGTTGCTCTTAATTTAATTATTTTTGTATGTTTGCATGTCTCAATCTTTTTATCAACTACATATCATTGACTCACCTATATATTTGGTTTTGCTAGGTCATTTATAAATACTATAATATAATCATGCATGGCAAATTCAATAGTAACGCACTAACTTCCGGTATTGTTGACCACTTAAACTTGTACGCAAAGTTTATAAACTGCAAGCATTTAGAGCTTGCCAGTGTCAGCTAGAGTTAAACAAGAGCCTAATCTGTTACGACTAAAATTTTCCAGAATTTTAGAACAAACGAATATCAAATATATAAAATGATGAAAGAATGTATTAAGAAACTCACAAGATGCCGAGGAAGAGAAATATTGAAAATGTTGATTCTGTCGGTACCAACAGATTGTTAGGGATATAGTAAATGTATTATACAAACTATTACAAATATATCATAGAAAACTTTTACAAATACTGTTTGAGAATTCTTTGCAAAAACTGTGTTTGCATATGTTTTGTTGAAAATAGTTTGACGAAGGTGATTGCAAAGATTTTGCAAAACCATTATAAACGTACCAATAACTCAAATAAGTACTGTTGGAAAATGTTTTAAAAAAAAGGATGGTAATAACTGTTAACTTTGATTAGTTTGTTTTCCCAATTGTTTTTTATTTCCTGTAGATGCTTTTAACATCCCTAAATGAGTTTATAAACCCTGAATTTAACATACAAAATTTTCAATCTGTGATGATGCCGCGTGTAAGAACAAGTAAAATAAAACACTACTTTTTTCACATTACAATTAACATCCCAGAAATCTTTGATCCCAGTGATACTCATATTCATTTTAAATGATCTGGATCTAGAAATTGGGCAGTATGATGCTTGAGTTATTAGTATTAGAAGTTACTTTTATATTATACCTTATGGTGCATACACTATAATCTGTTTGATACAGTGAGAGTTATAAAATTGAAATATGTCTTTTTCCCTGATATAGGAAGATTGCAGTTTTATGATGATGAAGTAGCATGCAACAACTATGATCTCTTGGAAGGATTTTTGGGTTTGGATATGACATCTAATATTTTGGATTTGGATACGACAGCTAAAGAGATTATTATGAATTTGTGGACCTGTGTTGTCTTGTACAAGTTAGATGGTAATCTCAGTATTATGAAGTTAATGATAAATTATATAACATGTGAATTTGTGTTAATTATGGTAAATGAGACCACTGATATTATTTTGATTTATGTTGAATGTTGGAAGTATGCTTGATGTTCATTCATTTATAGTTTCTGGAAATGTGTGGGATAATAAATCTATATGGGTGTAAACCTGATGATATTACCAATTTTTGGTAGATGCAGTAGCATAATTTGTGATGGATTTTAATAAAACCATAGCATAATCAAACATAATGTATATCTTTTGCGATGGTTTTTTATAAAAACAGTAGCATAAGATGACATTTTTGCGGCGAATTTTAATAAAAACTGTCGCATAACGTACAATCTTTGCGACGGATGTTACAAAACCGTAGCATGCTAGAGGAAGTTAAAACTAAAATAATGTTCATTTGCGACAGTTTTTCATTAAAAGTAGTCGCAAAAGAGTAAGTTTTTGCGATCGTCTTTAAAAATCCGCAGCATACCAGTCAAATTCAAAAGACTTTTAACAAAAAGCAGTCGTAGAAAATAAACTATTTGCGACTGTTTTAAAGTGAAATCCGTCGCACAAAATGACATTCTGCGACGGGTTTTATCCGTCGCAAAAGGTTTTTGTTATTTGCGACGTATGCATTTGCGACGGTTGCAAAACCGTCGCAAACAATGCTAAAAATCGTTGCAAATGGCCTATTTTGTAGTAGTGAAGAACACCTTGCTCAACAATTTATGTGCAAAAAGTTTTATCTTACAACACGAGCTGGTAGACCAGAAGTTATATCCTAAAATTTAATGTAGATACAAGAAAATTTCTTCTAATATGTTGATTGAATATGCCAGGAATCTTCGTCTGGCAAGATTTAACGATCTAGAAATCTCTACCTAGGACGATAAATTGAAGACCTGGAATCCCTATCTCTAATAAGATATTGGATAGGCTAGGAACTTTCATCTAGCGTGAAGATGTTATTGACCAGGAACTTTCACCTAGCATAAAAATGTGGTAGGACAAGAACTTTTAATTAGTATGATCTAGTAGCATTTATCTGGATGGTTAAACGATTAGGCTATTAAATTCATCAGGAGAGAGTTGACGATGCATAAATCCTTTTTTTGATAATTGAGTGAATAGGCTGGGAAATTCATCTGGCAAGATGTCCTCCCTTAGAGAGGTACTCGGTCAAGGTGTAGAGCTATCCATAAAGGTTTTTGCACCTTAAAACAGGTCAAGGGTTTCCATGCTCTATAAGGTGCTCCAGTGAGGCATATAACACGCACCATAGGTTTGACAACTTAAAACAAGAAAAGGGTTTCCTTTCGCTAGAAGGTGCATTAACGAGGCCACTGTGATGGTACTCTATTAACATGTAAAAATGATTATTTTTACGCTTATATCTTATCTTTATTATAAATAAATAAATATTACATTGGGTATTTTCGTGTGCACAAGTTGTTAAATAAATGTCTATGTCATTAATTAAAGACCATTGAATAGAAAATGTTACTTTTTGGAATCAACAAATTTTCAATCACAAAGGAAGCTGTAGAAAATTGGTAAAGGCCTATGGTGCGTGTTATATGCCATAATTAGAAGAAGAAATCTGCATGGAATATCTCAAGTCCATCTTCGTATCTTTTTTATTTGTAAATAGAATATTTCAAAATAATTATTCTTGGCCAATTATTCTCATAGGATGGAGACTACATCCCCTATAAATACCCATTGTACTCATTGTAAATAGTTGAACTTTTTTCTGTCTTCTCCATTAATAAAGCTTTCTTTTGTTTTATTTTTTTGCATTCTTTTATTTTCAAGCAGCTTGTGCCGTCTATACAATTAGATTTGGTAGAGACAAGTTATCTCTGCAATTTTAATTTTTACTAGTGATTGACCATCAGATTGAATTCAATGGTAATCCTAATTTTTATTTCTATTTATTTATTTCTTTCCGCAGTTTATATTTAAGTACTCTGTTTATTTTTTTATCGTCAAATTTATTTTAGATCCGATTAGATTCGAATCTGTAGTGAACTTAATTGCAGTTTTAATTGATAATTGTGATCTGGAAGATTTGTTCTGAATCAAATTGCAATTTCAATTTTTATTTATTTCAACCAAAATCTCCAAATTTCGTCTACCTCGCCCATGAAATATATAAATAATAAAATTTAATTTTCCTCCCCATGTTCGACCTAAATACTACACACCTTTGTGCTTCTAGTAATTTATTTCAAAATTTGCGCTTATTTATTCTATAGGAAAGCATCAAACAAGTTTTTGGCGCCGTTTCCGATAGGTAACAATTAAATTTTATTAACTATTTAATTTTCGATTCATTTTAGTTTTTATCTTTATTTCTTGTTTTCTTTTACTTATAGGAAAAAAAATCTTGATTGGTTAGATTTGGTATTACTCAATGATACTGTAATCTTCCAAATAAAAGGAAAAAACTTGCCATTCTTTTATTCAATTTCTTTCTTTTTCCTATTTTCCTTCCAACTTTTACATAGCTTTATTTTATTTTTCTTTTTACAAAAAAAAAAATCTTTTGCCTTTTTTTTTCTCTTCTCTGCTTTCTTTCCCTTCTGCTAATCTTTTGCCTTTCCCTTTTCTTAGTTCCTTTTGTTTTTTATAGCGAGTAATCACACAATAAAAATGAAGTACTAGTTAATAAAATGCTTAACTCATGACTATAAGCTTGTGTTTTCCATGGAACAAGATAGAAAAATTAAATTAGGAATAATTTATGATATTAAATTATTGAAGGATGACTTAGCTAAGTCGAGAACAAAAGAGTTCTAAGCGTAGACATGATCCACTATAACTCTTAAGTTAGGCATGCACAAATAACGAGGACAATTCACTACAACAAATTGACCATATTACAATGGTGAAAAACAATTGTAGAAGACTTTTTACAACGGTAGAGCCACCGTCGTCTATTAAGAAGTTGTAATCGACTAAAATCTTTTACAACTGTTTTGCACCATTGTGAAACGTTTATCTTGCAACTGTTTTCCACCGTTGTAATAAACTTTATTACAACTGTTTATAAATGTTGTAATATATTTTATTAAAAGTATTATTTAAAGTTGTAATATATTAACAAATTATTAATAAAAGAATTCATTTCAGAACATATTATCTACAAAACTAAAGATATCAAACAAACTTAAAACATGAACCAAAACAATATATTAGAATTTTCAAACTCTCATCATTTTTTTTATAAATCATACAAGTATCTCAAGTACATAAAGCAACTACAAAGTCCATTATCCATGACTCTAAAATCCAAATGACTTGAACTCATCTTTCATGAATATACATCACTAGGAGCAATACAAACATAATAAAGTTAAGATTTGCTCGCAATGCTGCTGGTCCTGCAATAGTCTTCATTATTGAGTTAACTTCCAATGAATTTGATAATTTCTTGCAATGCTGCAAGTGTTCCTGAATTAAACTATACGAAGTAACATATTAAGCAATAAGAATGAAGTACATTAAAGTATGAAGTAACTGAAGTTGTAAATGATGTTAACAGCAGTTTAAGCTTTGTGTCGCAATAGATATCATCAAAACCATAAAATAGCAAGTTAGCTATCATAATTTTATACGGGATAAGATAAGTTTTCCAAAAATGACATGTTTATTCAAAGCAGTTACTAACAGCCTATCAACAAAATAATCCCCATTCAGAGCCATAAATCCTCGGCAAATGATGTGTGTTATGCAATTGGGAAACAAAAGACATGTACCATCAGTTTTTTACCTATATCTGAGTTTCAGCTAACACACACGAAAACAACCCCTTAAAGTTAAATACATTCCAAAGGTACAAGAAAGACCACAAAAATGTTCGGATGTTAAAAATAACATAAGAAACACTACCAAGAGTGAAGAAAAAGAAAATAGCACCGATTTCTCGTTTAAAATTGAATACGGTAGTATTATTATTAACCAAAAAAGTGAGGAAGTCCGGTATATGGAAGCAGGATGCAACACCTGAAACTATCAGGATTGCCAAACATTTGAGAATCCCTACAGCTTGTCTCTATCATGACCATCATATATTCTACTGTCGTGGTCATTGTCTCCTCTGTAAATAACCAAATTAGATGATTCCAACAAATTTACAGCCATAATGACCATTACTCATTAATTATTCCGTCATGAATTAAAAATGTTGAAATTGGCAAAAAGCATGCTCTTGTCCTCATCTGCTTCTCAATGATATGTGGTCTAATAAAATTTATCTTATGCATCGTGGTTGAATGCACATTGAATCAAAAACTGTGACTAACTTACTCTAAACGCAAAAAAGTTACAGCTTTATAGGTGATAATAATATTGTCTTCCCTTATTTATCATGATAATGCTGACAGACCCATGAATAAGCCACTAATTCAAGTAATTAGAAAGAAAAAACTTATATGACCAAACCCATTGGATACCTGAGTTATTGAATAAAGAAACAATTGCCAGTTGCGGTCATAGCCCCATGGTGTTTGAACACTTCCCACCCATCTACGTCAGCATCAACAACATGGATTCCCCAATACGCAGCAACTCCTAAACCGTAGCTCAAAAAACCTCTATTCGGTCAACTTGATATTATGGACAGTCTATTGAATCAATACGTTATATTAAAAAATATACGCATATGCGTGGATTGGCTTTCAAATACACGCTAATAAGTTGAATATTCGCTGCAGACATCATATCTTAAGATGCTCTGAGTAGTGTTTCATACGTATTAAAAAGGCCAATTCCTTTTCCCTTAACATCCTTGGACCAAGAGGCGTAATTCCAAACCCAATATATATGTCTTCTATTAACAGTTCAAATATGATGCAAATGTTGGTAATAGTTCAGCAGTAGGAATTGATGGATGTTGTGCTTGAGTGATATTTATTCCTAAAGTGAAAAATATGAGCAAATGATTAAAATTGACTCATTTGCATAATTTATGAATGAAAAGCAGATAAAAAATATACTCAAAAGTAATGTAGAAGCTTTGATAAACATCATAAGAAAACAAACCTTTTTGTTTGCCAGAATTTAAATGCCCATGACAAGAAATATGATCCCATACTTATAGCCAACATCATAAATTAAGGAGAAAAATTTTCATGGTAATTACATTAAAAAAAAACTTATACGAAAGATTTTTGATTCCTTCGATCTACAGCAACCCCTAAACCGCAGCTCAAGGATGCGGCCTTTCCTAGTAGCCATGCCGCGATTTCAGTCTTCAATCGACATTGAGCAGTGACGTTTCGCACTCCTTTAATTTTTTTCTTCTGTCGACATAAGGATTTAGGGATTGAAGGAAATTGGGCTGCGTGGTTTTATTACTGATTTAGGGATTAGCCTGGAAAGTTTTATAATTTGGGATGCGGTGGACACTGCTAACAAAATAAGGTGTGTGGAGGGAAAAAAAATTAGTGTTGCCGCCAAAATTTTCTTTGTGGAGGGAAAATTTTGTTTTCATCGCTGAATGTTAATTTAGTGCAACTCTTTAGAAGAGATTTATTACAACTATCATTTTAAGATAGTTGTAAAACAAAAGTTGTAATAGGGTCCTTTTGTTGTAGTGTAACCACAATAGTCTTATACTAATCTAAATTAAAATTCAGGGGGTCTTCATTGTCCTTATCCAACTAAAAGTCAAAACTTTTCTTTATAACAATAGAGTTCTTTAAAACCGCTTCTACTACCTTTAAGAGCATTTTTAATGCTACGGTGGTTGTAATACGTTACACATAAGCATTTGACACTTTGAGTGAAATTTTATCTTCAATGGTAATGTGTAATAGATTGTTGATATGATGTGACAAACAAATAGAAGACATTGACAATTGAAATTTCTAGTTGTACACATTGTATTTCACAATTTAGAACCAAGCACAATTATTTAAATATAATTAAACAAACACCAACTAAGGCATAAATCCCAAACAAGTTGGGGTTGGCTAGATATGAAACCCAAAAAAAAAGGTTAAAATCTTTCTTAAAAGTAAAATAAAGGTTTGAAAAAGATAAAAATGAATATTAAAAACTTTCGTAAAAGTAAAGTAATGGTTTTGAAAAAAAAAGTTAAGTTTCTGGTACATGGATTGCAAACTTTCATGCACTCCTATCTGAAACCAGCTCTTCAAATATATTATTTGTCATGATTTGATTGGCTACATATATCAAATTATTGTTTAAATAATATTTGCATTGAAGCGATTTTTTTAGGTCTTGTCCATTTACATTGGTTTAATATAGTAGCTCAACTAGATCATTTTTCTTGGCACCACTTGGTGCAACTGAGTTTGCATTGTTCTGTTCGATACCAAAATTCACCTTCCACTGTAGAATCCTTTTCTTTCATCGCATCTTAGGCACAATTAAATTGAGGATTTGGGTACCCGACCCAATATGTGTTAGGCTTTCTCCACTTTTCACTTCACCCTAATCAATCTGGGGAATTAATTTCACTAACCCATTTGCGGTACGGTTTTTCCTTAAACCTTGATTATATGGTTTTTGACTTTAATTTGACTGTTTAATAACCGATTTTCAAATAGTGGATTGCTTGGGTATTTGGGCTTTTGGAGTTATTGTATTCTTTTTAGAACTTTCCTCATATTGAGATATCTTATTTTAGGCAACTTCTTAGTCGCAACTCTATAAATACATCAGCCTTACGAAATTGTTCTCCAAACCAAAACCATGGAAAACTTCACCACAAATCAATTACATGGAAACCAAAACCAAAACTTCTCCCTCTACCAGTTAGCTGATTCAATAAATATTAATTATAAATTATTTGCAAAATTCAATTTTTGACTACTTAATGTAAAATCTAAAAGTATTTGACACCGATTTAGTTCTCCTCAATATTCCATTAAGTATTAATTATTATTTACGTGTATACGCAATTTTAACTTGTTATTTATCTAGTTTTAACCGCAAAATATAGAAAACGGAATTTAGAAATGGAGCAACAAATAAGTAGTTTCATGGTTTCTTTTGTTTGAAATTTTTGTAGCGAGTTATCACACAATAAAAATGAAGTACTAGTAAATAAAATGCTTAACTCATGACTCTAAGCATGTGTTTTCCATGGAACAAGATGGAAAAATCAAATTAGGAATAATTTATGATATTAAAATATTGAAGGATGACTTAGCTAAGTGGAGAAAAAAAAGTTCTAAGCGTACACATGATCCCTTATAACTCTTAAGTCCGGCATGCACAAATAACGAGGATAACCACAAAAGTCTTATAATAATCTAAATTAAAAGTCAGGGGGTCATCAATGTCCTTATCCAACAAAATGTCAAAACTTTTCTTTATAACAATAGAGTTCTTTAAAACCGCTTTTACTACCTTTAAGAGCATCTTCAATGTTATTGTGGTTGTCATACATTACACAGAAGAATTTAACAATTTGAAGTGAAATTTTATCTTCAATGGTTATGTGTAATAGATTGTTGATATGATGTGGCAAACAAAATAGAAGACATTGTCAATTGCAATGTCTAGTTGTAGATATTGTATTTCACAATGTAGAACCAACCACAATTAATTAAATATAACTAATTAAAATAAATATATTATTTGTCATGATTTGATTGGCTACATATATCAAATTATTGTTTAAATAACATTTGCATTGAAGTGTTTTTTTTAAGTGTTGTCTATTTATACTGGTTTAACATTGTGGACACATAGATTAAATTAGACAATACATGCTCTATACATTGGAGATGCTCTTACCTCAACTTATATCATTTTTCTTGGCATCACTAGGTGCAACTGACATTCCATTGTTCTGTTCGATACAAAATTCACCTTCCTCCACATAATCCTTTTCTTTCATCACATTTTAGGCACAATTAAATCGAAGATTTGGGTACCCGACCCAATATGTGCTTGTCTTTCTGCACTTTCCGCTTCATCCGAATCAATTTGCGGAATTAACTTTACAAACCCATTTGCGATACGATTTTTCCTTAAACCTTGATTATATGGTTTTTGACTTTAATTTGACTGTTTAATAACCGATTTTCAAGTAGTGGATTGCTTGGGTATCTGGGCTTTTGGAGTTAATCGTACTCTTTTCAGAACATTCCTCGTATTGAGATATTTAATTTTAGGCTAATTTCTTGGTCACAACTCTATAAATACATCAGCATTACGAAATTGTTCCCCAAACCAAAACCGTGGAAAACATCACCACAAATCGATTACGTGGCGATGAAGAGGAAAAGACCTTACCACTGCCTTCCAAGCGTTCATACAAGAATCTTTCCTCTTACAATGGCAGACGATGGCTTGAAACATGGATCAAGATGGGGGTGAGGCGACCAGTGCTGCATTTGAGGAGGAAGGAGGTGCCTCTTTCTGACACAAAACTAGATCAACCTGAATTACAGTTGACAATTGCTGACGTTTTCGTACATGCTTCTGATGAACTACATGAGTTAGCAAAGATGGCTTATCAACTCAAAGACACGGATCTCCACGTGAATATAATGGATAAACATGGTAACAAGTATCATAAAGTCGCGTTTGAGTATGATTCTGTTTCTGACACCTATCGATTCAACGGTCTGAGTTTTGGGGAATTTCTGAGTAGCTTGAAAGAGAGTCGGTTTCTAGATATTTGGGGATTGCCTAAAAATAGAGGCGATGATGGAGATATATGATATGCTTTGGTTGATTATTTGTAAGATATATGTATTATGAAAATATTTTAAATCAATATAAAACTGATATTTTTTAACAATTTACCATGTAAACTGGGTTATTATAGAGTTATTGACATTTTTCATTGCGTCATTTAGATGTAGTTTCAGCTACATATAAATAAACTTCTTTGCTTATGATTGTTGATGGGTTTTCTAGTGAACAGGATTAGGGATTTAGGTAGAGAGGAAGGTGTTAGCAGTGATAATTTGTTGTATTGGCAGTTGATATTTTCAAGACATAGGGAGAATATAGGCTCGAATTTGATATTTGAATAAGCAAATGAATTTTATAATTCAAATGTTATTTTATTCCATAACAATAAGAATTACGTACATTAATTATTTAAATATGCCTGGCGATTAGTTACTTTAGGTGGAAGCTATTTCTACGTTTTATAATTAAGGTTTTGCTTTCATATATTTGCATCGTTTGGTAATGCAAACCCATGTGACTATTTTTTCACTCGGTTTTTCATAATCAATCAAAATGGTTTTAGTAGTATTTTATTACTATTTAAGTGGCGATAAAGATAGTTCTAGTATGTGTATATAGTAAGACTAGGCTAGTCCCGTGCACATGCACGGTTGCATTCAATACAACTTCCATGAAGTTCCGTGTTTATAATTATGTCCTTACTTCGATACACTAACACATTAACAGTAATTAAATTTAAAATTGTTTCAAATGGAACGTTATATTTTTTTGTAAAAGAGATTTTCTTTTAAAAAAAACCACGATCTTATTTGTCTACCAGTTTCTTTTTTTTTTTTTACTTTAATAACGTTCCAGTGCGTTATAATTTGAAATCATTATATGAGTATAATTTGAAATCATCTTGCAAATTCTCGTTAAAGTTTATCATAACTTAAAAGCTAGAGTAGGCCGTGCAACCTCTATATCTCTTCGTCCTTTAAAGATGTAAGAAGCATTGTCTTCTACCAAATCTTCAAGAGACAAAAATCCAAGATCTCCTTCCTAGATTTACTTTTCAGCAAGATCAACCTCAAATTTAGCCTCCCTCTCCCATAGAGAAGCCTCCATACCATCTCTTGTTTATGAACCTTGACCATGAAAGTTGAAACCTATAGATAAAAAGAATTTCAGATAAACTCATGCAGGATCAAGAAGCAAAGATTGGGAAAGAAGGCTACTCACATAGGACAGGCGTCTACCTTAGAAATATACCTCCCATGAGGCATATCAAGAGAAAACAAAGAAGAAAAAGTAGGGGAAGAGGAAATACTAAATTAATGCAGATCTAGCCTATCGTCCTCTCTAGACTATCCATAAGAGCGGATGTGCTGCTGTCATCAGGATTAGCTGAAGTCCTTTCACCGGTAGCAGGATTGTTCTACAACAAAGAGGAGGGGGTTCATCGGGAGTAAAGTAGAAGTGATGAGAATAGAAAGCGTCATCAAGAAGAGAGGGAACTTCAACAATGGATGGAGGATGAGATGTACTCAATCTTTTATATGGAGGAGTAGGGTATTCTAAATAATCTAGAGGCATGCTTCATAGAACGCTTGCGCTTTAGAGCTTGTTGACATTGTAAGATGCTTTTGTTATTCAGTTGGTCTGAAGAAAAGAAAGTTAGTGGGTATAATACCATTAAACTAATAAGCGCAATAGACCCAATCATAATCTACAATCTTCGGTTTTTATATGTTACGACTAGCGTTTTAATGTTTGACTAGGACATGATTGTCATTTTCACCTTGGTAAAAAGAATCTGGATTCGCTGCACTTTTTCTTCCAAACCAAGAATGTGTTGCAAATAGGATTTGTATTGTTTTTTATTCTCCTTAGAAAAAATAGTGTAACTAGCAAATGTATGAAATGGGAAACGAAAATTATCTAGGTTTGGGATGAAGAAATATAAATCAACCTATTTTTTGGCTTTTCAAGGAGGATCAACGGGGGATGATTTAGTTACCTCAATATAGTAAAACTTATGTCGCCCCTTCTTTGTACTTTTCCTAATGTTGAAAATGAATAGATGCTCCTAATTATTGGGGTTATATCGTCGTTCGGCTTAAATAATTGAAGTGGAAAAAGCAATGGTGTAAGAAGAAAGAGAAATCTGAATTAAGGGAAATGTCTAGAGAACCAAGCCACCGGCGCATGGTATAATGTATAGGAAGATATAGGCCGTACCAAATATGCTCAGGAGTAATCGAGATAAACCTTATTGGTGGCATATCGATCCTCTCTTGGGGTTCTGGAACCCAATTTTTTCCAATTAGGGAACCTTCACTATATCAGAAGTGCAAGGGCAATCTTTTATTAGATAATTTTAGTAGGAAGATGCATCAACCTCGGTTTTGAGATTATTTGTAGTAACAACTAATAAATTATAATGAGTTCATTATCTATTATTTACAAAATAGATGCTATTTGTATAAGAAAATTTTAAACAACTAACTAAATTGGATTTTAAATTTGAGTATTTAGAGATTAAGTGTAGAAATTTGGAAAAAAATGGTTGTTTAATCATTAAAATGATTAAATAAAGAGCTTTTGTGAAATTATACCAATTGGTGGTGAAATTGAAGAAATAAATTCAATAATGTGTCTTGGTTGTTAATTAAATAAAATATGTGATTTGAAGTTCAATTTGTTTTAAATAAATATTTGGACTTCAGATTCGATATTTGGAAGAAAAAAATTAAAAATGGAAAATAGAATTTAGAAAACTTTATAGTGTGTAAATTTTGATAAATATAAGTGTTTACAAGATTTATATGCAACTTATTGCAACAAAATGTAATACACACACACACACACACACACACACACACATATATATATATATATATATAATGTTCAGGGGCATTCCTATTTTTAGCACTCTTTTAGTGCTGCTACCCGTTCGTGAGCTGCACTAATCCAAATCCAACAAAAATTTATAGATGTTTAGTCCACGTATATATTATTATAAATCCAACAAGAATTTATAGTGTGTAAATTGTGTTTTTTCAAGTTTAAGTAAATTGTAAATAAGATGTAACTATTTTTGAGTAGGACGGATGTGTAGCGCGAGACTACACAACCGATTAAAAATAAGATGTAAATTTTAAATATTTGTTGTAAATAGGTATTTGAGTGTTAAAACTAATTCTTGTGTGTTTATAATTTTTTTTTAAACAAAGCAATTTAAATTATTTTAATATTTATAAATGTAAATTTTTAATACAAGAAGTCAAAATGTAATGCTTGCTAAAAGAATGTAAATTTTAATGCAAACTTGTTAAAATAAAGTTTTAAATGCTAAAAAAATGTTTTAGAAACAAATTGTGTATTTTTAATAAGATTGCACAAGGTTGAAATATCAAATTCTTAGTTAAACAATTTAAGTAGTGAGAAAAATGGCCTGAAACAATGTTTATTGGGTTATTTAAGCTAATATAAGAATTAATCTGTGATGGCTTAATTAGGATTAATTAAGCCCATCATCTAAGGAATATATGAAGAAATGTCTAGAAACTATGTTGTACATATCATTTTGTCCTCATCCTTAGTTAGCAGCAAAAAAAGATTAAATTTCCTTTTTTTTCTTTTTTTCCCCTTCTATACTAATAATAAAAAAACCGATTTCAACACTTGCTCCAATTAGATAATGTAGATTTAAAATCCACTAGTGTGAAATAATTAGACTTCAGTAGTCCAATAATGATCCGATATGGTAACTTTTTTCTAAATCAACTCATATCTTCCATTGGCTGATCCAGTTAAAACTGTTGTAAATTTTCAAATTAGTTTTGGGTATGGGTTTGTTTTTGAAAAGAGAGAAGTAAGAAGGAAGAAGAAATGGAAAATTGATTTGTCCCACATTGTAGAATATTGAGGGGCATATCTCTATATATGTAATGAAATGAAGTATCATATCAAAAGAACGAAAAGGGAGAAACAAGGCAATGCACGAACATGACATGGATCTTGATATTTAAAAGGTCAAAAGATGGGCCTTGGGGATCTTGGGGTCTCGTGATCCATTGGGCCAAGAAAAACCGTTTAGAAACCAACCAGTCGACAGTTCAAATCTCAATTGGTCGACTGTTTTAGCCTTTGTTAAATACGGTCGACCGATGAAATTCTAGCAGTTGACCGCTTTCGGGTTTTTTCAGATTCGCAACGCTTTGAAGCGTTGCAAGGAGGAAAGAATGCATCTGGTCGAATTCGAACAGAAACAACTGTTGCAAATAACAGTCGCAACGCTTAGATGAACGGTCGCCTCCCTTAACATATATAAATAGGCACGGTCATAATCGTGAAAATACGATCCGAATTAAATCTTCTTCTTCCTCTAAAATTCTGCAACGCCATTAAACTGTTGCAAAACAGTTCTGTTCGAAACACTTCTGAAGTGTTTCATTTCTGAAAGTGTTGCAGAATTGCTATCTTCTTCTTACTCTTCAATTCTATACTCTAAATTGCATCATCAGTAATCAAATTTCAGAGTGTTCTTGGTCGGATCAGAATCGTACAAATTTTGAATCCGATTACAGTGTTTCTAGGCTTCATTGAATCCTAAAATTAATAGTTCGTTAACCAGTTTGTACCTGGTGGATGTAAATATTGTCTGAAAATATGCTGGGGATTCAAGATGGTGTATGAGTCTGATAAGTTACTGTTGTCCAAGAATAGAAAATTTATTGGACAGGGATATTCTTATAATGGCATGATTAAGTGGAATCTAATAAAGAATTTTTTTGCTTATATTGTTGATTCTGTTAATTTATGGCATAGTAGATTAGGACATGTTAATTATAAGTCACCTAGAAATATGCATAAATTAGGATTAATTTCTGATTGTGATTTCGAATCTATTTCTAAATGTGAAATATGTGTTCAAGCAAAAATACATCGGAAATCCTTCAAATCTGTAGAAAGGAAAACTGGTTTGCTTGATTTAGTATATAGTGATGTGGGTGACTTAAAGAGTCATATCACCTATGGTGGTAACCAATACTATATAACATTTATTGATGACTATTCTAGATATGCTTATGTATATCTAGTGAAATCTAAATATGAAGCCTTTGATAAATTCAAAATTTACAAAGTAGAAGTTGAAACACAATTAGGAATCAAAATTAAAGTGTTACATTCAGATCGTGGTGGTGAATATTTTTCAAATGAGTTTACTTTGTTTTGCAAAAAAATGGTATTATTCACCAATGTACCGCCCCTTATACACCACAACAAAATGGTGTTGCTGAGAGGAAAAGTAGAACTTTAGTAGAAATGGTTAACCCCATGATCATAAGTTCTAATTTACCTTACAATTTATGGGGTGATGCTACGTTATCTGCGTGTTACATTTTAAATAGAGTACCACATAAAAAGAATAATATTTCCCCGTATGAATTATGGTTTAATAGAAAACCTAACCTTACTAGACTTAAAGTTTGGGGTTGTTTAGCATATGTTAGAAAACCAGACCCTAAATGACCAAAGTTAGGTAATAGAGCTTTTAAGTGTGTTTTCATAGGATATTCTCTTAATAGTACAACTTATAGATTTATGATTATTGATACCTTAGAAGTCATAGAATATGTAGATGTAGAATTTTTTGAAAATCAAACTATTGGGAATCCATTGAGATCATCTAGTCCAGAACCAACTGAGACTAATGATACAAATGATGATGAATATGCTCCTGCTCAAAATAGCAAGGAAGTGTCAGTACCAGATGATAGTACTGAACATAGGAGAAGTAAACGAGCAAGAATAGAGAAGGACTATGGTCCTGATTTCATAACATATCTTGTAGAAGGCAATAAGGACGAACTACTTAATGTAACAAGATATGTAATGAATGTCGATGATGATCCCAAAACTTATTCTAAGGCTATGAGTTCTAGATATTCTAATTTCTAGAAAGAAGCTATCAATGATGAAATGAATTCAATAATGTTAAACCAAACTTGGGTATTAAGCGATTTACCTCCTGGTGCTAAACCTATAGGATGTACATGGATATTCAAGAAAAAGTTGAATACAAATGGATCCATTGATAAATTTAAAGCCAGATTAGTTGCTAAGGGATATAAACAAAGACAAGGAGTTGATTATTTTGACACATATGCTCCGGTGGCTCGCATATCTTCGATACGCTGTTTAATAGCACTTGCATCAATTCATAACTTGGTTATACATCAGATGGATGTAAAGACAACTTTTCTAAATGGAGATTTAGAAGAAGAGATATACATGGAACAACCTGAAGATTTCATAACCCCAAGCCAAGAAAAGAAAGTTTGTAAATTAGTTAAATCTCTTTATGGCCTGAAGCAAGATCCCATGCAATGGCATGAGAAGCTTGATAAAGTTGCACTGTCATTTGGATTCATTGTTAATGATGCAGATAAATGTATCTATAGCAAATCAGATAACAACGGTATATTATAATATGTTTATATGTTGATGACATGCTGATTTTTTGTTCCAATATATCCTGTGTGAATGAAACTAAGAAGTTTCTATCTTATAAATTTGATATGAATGATCTGGGAGAGGCTGATGTAATTTTAGGAATTAAAATCATTAGGAAAACGGGGGAGTTATTACTAACACAATCTCATTACATTGAGAAGTTCCTAAAGAAGTATGATTATTATAATGATAAACCAGCACCAACTCCTTTAGATCCAAGTATAAAATTAGAAAACAACACTGGACGTACCATTTCTCAATTGGAATATTCCAGTATTATTGGAAGTCTTATGTATGCTATGCATTGTACGAGACCAGACATCGCACATGCTATAAGTGTATTGTGTCGATTTACAATTAATCCAGGTTTCGAACACTGGAAAGCCATTTCCAGAGTATTAGCTTATTTGAAAGGAACCATACACTATGGTTTATCTTATAAATGATATCCTGTTGTAATAGAAGGATATATTGATGCAACCTGGAACAATATATAATACAAATCAAAGTCTACGACTGGTTAGATATTTACATTAGGAGGCGCTGCTGTGTCTTGGGCTTCCAAGAAGCGGACCTGTATATCTGATTCAACTATGTTATCAGAATTGATTGCATTAGTAGACGCATGTAAGGAAGCAGAATGGCTTAGAAATTTGTTAGTAGAAATCCCATTATGGAAGAAGTTATCTCCAGCAGTCTTGATTAATTGTGATAATCAAGCAACTATATATAATGTCTCCAATAAGACATATAATGGAAAATCTAGACATGTAAGTCTAAGACATCAAATGGTGAGACAGTTACTCAAAGGTGGAGTTATAACTGTTGACTACATAGAAACGAAGAAAAACTTAGTTGACCCACTTACGAAAGGTCTTCCAAAGGATATGGTCTCTATAAATTCTAAAGAAATGGGACTAAGGTCTGTGAATGAAGATTGATCATCCTTAACAGAAACCCAACTTGTGTCTTGAAAAGGATAGACAAAGTTCAATGGGTACCAACAAGTTAAGGAAATGATTATGGAACACTAGATCAATAATCCCATAATGTTTAGTGTTGGATTCTGCATGAACAAAGGATGGATAAACATCCTTAATAAGTCTAGAAACCCTAAAAGGTGTCTCGCACAAACACCTTAAATGACTTACCTATATGAGTATGGAAATCGGGCTGTTTCGTAGGAAAGTAAGACTGCTTTCTAAGTAGACTCATGAACCAGGATTCAAGCACATGGCCATTAACATGCTGAGCAATACAGAGCACTCTAACTAAGGAATACAACATGTGTGATGGTTCCGATTTTATCATTAAGGGATACTTGGTTCAAGATTCGTTCACCATAGAATCTCGATAGAGCTTTGAACGGTTTACACTAAGTAAAAGTTCAAATCTAGAAGATACTTTTAGTTATGTTTGTTTCCACGATGATGCAAAAATTGATCTTAGAACTACATAGGTTTGATCCCACTTGGGTGTGTAGGAAGTCACATCAGTGATTCAGCCGTCCACTTTAATTATTATTTTGAAAATTGGGGGAGATTGTTGTACATTTTCAAATTAGTTTTGGGTATGTGTTTGTCTTTGAAAAGAGAGAAGTAAGAAGGAAGAAGAAATGGAAAATTGATTTGTCCCACATTGTAGAATATTGAGGGGCATATCTCTATATATGTAATGAAATGAAGTATCATATCAAAAGAATGAAAAGGGAGAAACAAGGCAATGCATGAACATGACATGGATCTTGATATTCAAAAGGTCAAAAGATGGGTCTTGGGGTCTCGTGATCCATTGGGCCAAGAAAAACAGCTCAGAAACCAACCAACCGACATGTCAAATCTCGACTGGTTGACTGTTTTAGCCTCTGGTTAAAAAGGCCGACCAATGAAATTCTAGTCGTCGACAGCTTTCGGGTTTTTTCAGATTCGCAACGCTTTAAAGCGTTGCTAGGCGAAAAGGATGCATCTGGTCGAATTCGAATAGAAATGACTGTTGCAAATAACAGTCGCGACGCTTAGATGAACGGTCGCCTCCCTCTACATATATAAATAGGCATGGTCAGAATCATGAAAATACAATCCGAATTAAATCTTCTTCTTCCTCTAAAATTCTGCAACGCCATTAAACTGTTGCAAAACAGTTCTGTCTGAAACACTTCTGAAGTGTTTCAATTCTGAAAGTGTTGCAGAATTGCTATCTTCTTCTTAGTCTTCAATTCTATATTCTAAATTACATCATCAGTAATCAAATTTCAGAGTGCTCTTGGTCGGATCCAAATCTTAGAAATTTTGAATCCGATTACGCTGTTTCAAGGCTTCATTGAATCCTGAAGTCAATAGTTTGTTAACCTGTTTGTACGTGGGGGGTTGAACTATTGTCTGAAAGAATTTGCTCCGCAAATCCTTGAAGTCAGAAGTACGACAATTTCTACTCCTCCAAAAGCGTCTCAAGCCACAAAATCCCCAACAGAAGCTATGTACACACCTATGCTAAACATATTCGTTGTAAGATGTTGGTAGGGGATGTTATGTGACGATTGTCGGATCAAACTTATCGTCTCTAATACGGTTGAGATTATTATACAAACCATGAATAAGGCTGTTTGGAGGACAATAATTTTGGTTTAGTCCCACATCGTAGGCTTCAATGAAAGAAGACGCAAAACAGACTATATAACAAAAGCATTGAGCAACGTTTGAAGGCATCTTTGCGCTTGGGGCAACGACACATCTAATGAGGTTTAACAGAGGCGCGTCAATTGCTGGTTGAAAACTATTTCCAAACCCCCTTTTTGGTTTTTGGTTCAGCTTAAAGCCATTTAGAATTTCTGGAAGGGCTCCCTCTAACCAAGGGTATAGCCCTACAATCTTTAAGCTTAAGGTTTTTCAGTAGTATATAAGAATTTAGTTACAATTTAGCTGGTTCATTGCTAATCCACCACTGAATTAAATAATGTCTGCCTTTACGTTATCTTTGTATCTGATCAGGGTCCCGGCCTGTAAATGTTGTCAGAAAAGGGATAGATTCATAATACTGGACATTCACCCATACACGGCCATGGTTCATTTGGACAATGGCACCACTATATTTTCAAGTAGAACATACTAAGGATGCGCAGGAATTTTCGCAACATAAGACATACATCATAATATTTTGACAAGCACGGTCACTTATCATCCTAGAACCTCGTATGGTTTTTCAGTTTCAAGACCAACAGTTTGCATGGCTACTGGAGCCCATCGTACCAATGCAGGCCACATCATTAACTTTGCATACCCAAAAAAAAAAGATCAAATAAATGAAAGAAAATTTCAGAAAAATGCTAATTTGTTTGTGTATTAATATTTGTTAATCTACAAATTTCGAACAACATACTAAATACAAATTAGAGGAAAGAAGATTCGGCTAGTAAGGCTTTAACAGTCGTAGTAAAAGTATGGTTCCAAAGGATTTAATTTTATGCTATAGTCTCCTCTTATAAAGCAGCTACTTGAGATAGTAAAGCTTCAGTTCGAGTGCTTAATTTGACTTTCATATCCTTATGATTTTATTTCTATTTACAAATTAATTTGTTTAGACTAAATGCACTGCAGATTAATATGATATGTGTAGAGTTGTAGCGTTGTATTGTATTTGTTCGGTTTACTTTCATCTGTAAGTTTGTTTAGTTTTCCTGTTTCCAGACTTTTGTATTTTCTTTTTGGTTGTTGGGCTTATTTGGTAATAGCCCATTTATGTTTGTAAATAAGGGAAGACCAGTACTTTGTTTCAGCGTTTGACTGAATAATGAAAATCGTTTTCTTACTTTACTATTTTCATTTTTTAAAGTTCATAATAAAACGTAAGTAAGGCTTTGTTTGTAAATAAGGCTTTACAAATTGTCGTACCAGTCGACTTTGTTATTGTCATTGGTTCGATTAATATGACATGGGATTCTCTTCATGTAATTTGTTAGGTTTTGGACTTGATTAGCAAAGGAAACTTTTACTATTTTCATTTTTTAAAGTTCATAATAAAACGTCAAAGTTATAACTTGACCACATTCTATTTTATACCAAATTTCTGCAACGTCACACTAATAATTGACATGATAACAATGTATTCCATTTCATTTAACAATTTGTACGCTAGTTCGAACATCAAATTCAACTAGTCTTCTGTATTTAATTGGTACAATTCTTTGAGATTTGTATTTAATTAGTACAACTTTTTAACTTAGTACTGTATTACAATAAATACACTTAATAACGCGCAAATGTCTTATCATGCTACACGCGTTTAAACGGCATTTTAAATTTTAAATTAAATTATCTATTAATTACGACTTACGAGTGTACTGCATTGAAAAATTAAGATAACTGCAAGATTTCTATTGATCAATTAATTAGACTGCTTAATCGTTATTTTCAGAAAAAATCTTTAATGCCAAAAGAAAATATTGTTGCCAGCTTTGAAAATCAGGTCACACTTATAATTGACATCTTCATTCAGTAGCTTTTTGGAGTACTTCACTTAGAAGTAAATTTCTGAGCCAAGTCAACATTCTCTTGCGTTTATTTATACCAGAAATGAGAAACACGTAGTCTAAATAATCTACTGAAGAAAATGTGTGAATCTGATTACGAATTGGAGAGGCTTTTGTTCTAATTTACTTTTGTGGAGTTAATGATTTTCTTTTCGGAACTTTCCTGATATGGAAAAGAATTTATTTTAGGCAAATTTCTCATCCGCAACTCTATATATACATCAGCACATTGCCTTCTGCCCTTACGAAATTGCGCACTCTCTATCCCTCTGTGAGATAAAACCATGGCCGAAAACTTCACCAAAATTCGATTAGGTGGCGATGAAGAAGAAAAGACCTTACCACTGCCTTTCAAGCGTTCTTACAAGAAGCTTTCCTCTTATAAGGGCGGACGATGGCTTGAGACATGGATCAAGATGGGGGTGAGGCGGCCAGTGCTGCATTTAAGAAGGAAGGATCTGACTATTTGCGGCACAAAACCTGATCAACTTGAGCTGCAGTTGACAAGTTCTGACGTTTTTGTACATGCTTCTGATGAACTTCGTGAGTTAGCAAAGATGGCTTATCAACTCAAAGACACGGGTCTCCACGTGAAGATAATGGATAAACATGGTAACAAGTATCATAAAGTCGCCTTTGAGTATGATTCCGTTTCTGACACCTATCGATTCAGTGGTCCGAGTTTTGGGGAATTTCTGAGTAGCTTGAAAGAGAGTCGGTTTCTAGATATCTGGGGACTGCCTAAAAATAGAGGCGATGATGGAGTTATATGGTTCGCTTTGGTCGATTATTCGTAAGATGAAATTATATGTATTATGAGAATTGCTGTTTTTATTTCTTCATTTGTTTTTTAAGATGAATTTATATGTATTATGGAAATATTATCAGTATCTGTAGGCTTTTGATGGTTATGCAAAAAATAATTCAATTTTGATGGTTATGATGGTTATTTTCAATATGCCTAAAAATATTTCTTCATTTGTTTTTATTTTCAGTATCATCACCATTGAATAAAAGAAACGATAGGCTTTTGATGGTTATGCAAAAAATAATTCAATTTTGAAAATCATATTCTGTAAAGAAACTTTTAACTACCCTGACATTTTTCATCGCATCATGTTGTTGATGCAGTTTCAACTACATCATAGTGACGCACTTAAATCTGCATCATCGTAGAAGGCCCATGTAAATTAACTTCTTTGCTCATGATTGTTGATGGGTTTTCTGGTGAACAGCTTAGGGATTTAGATGGAGAAGAAGGAGTTAGCAGTGATAATTTGTTGTATAGGCAGCGGATATCTGCAAGGTATACGGAGGATATAGGGGAGAATTTGATATTTGAATAAGCAAATGAACTTTATAATTCAAAAGATTGAGATTTTAGTTGCGAGAACAAGGTGAACTAAAGGTATAACAATACAGGTAACAAAAACTAAATATGAATGTAAGTGCAAAAAAGGAAAATAATCAAAGAATTAACTACATAATGACAACAGAACAAAAGAACTAAGGAATAATGGCGTTAAACTAAAAAGAGGAAAGTAAATCGTATTCAAATCCCAGTCACCAAAAAACATAGGCATCCGCATTTCCTACCTGAAACCACCTGGACTCAATTAACAAGGACCTACCGATGTATAAGACTGCAAACTACCACATACAAGTAAATGATCGAGTACACCAAATATATCTTCCAAGTGTATCAACTTTGCACATGCACATTTGCTCAGACATGCGCACATTTGCTCAGGCGTGCACACATTGATACGCCTGTTTACTCCTCTTCACTACCCCAGACTTCAGTCAATTCCGCACCTGACTCCATCCTGTCACCTCCAACGACTGATTCTAATGATCTTTGATCTTCCTCTAATGAACTTGGTTTGAGTTTTAAGTTCTTCCTTACCCTCGGCAATATACAAAGAAGCCTTCTTTCTTCAACACCATGGCAACCAAGGCCTGGTTATTACATCTCCCTTCTCCTACTAGAATTGATTTTTTTCCAAGGTCCAAGGAAGGAAATATACCGATCATTGGCCAATAGTCCTCCCATGTTGGTTCTTCTTCAGTTTATCTTTCCATTTCATTAAGAATGCTTGGTTTTTTTTGCCTGCTAGGTTCGATACTCGGTTAAGTGGGCCAAATCCATGGCGATCTGGCACTTTGTTTTTTCTCTTGTAACTTTGTCCATACCACTTGTTTCCTCTTCAAGATGGTAGACTTCTCTTGTACAGTGAGCATGATTCTATTTCTATATCATTCTTCTAGCTTTAATTTGGTTGAATTCTGACTATCCAAGTTATAGTCCTAAATTTCTAGCTTATTTTCTGATCATTAAACATATGGCTTGGTTCAACTTCAATGGCAGGATAACTCATTAGATGTTCACCGTTGTCGATTAGGTCCATTGAGTTAATCATATGCATTTGAATGCGATTAGCATGCCATTATTAACACAGCTGGCAAGACATAGGCTATTAATATAAAATGGATTATGATTGATTATGTTATTAATGATTGAAATGATATCACATGGCTGCAAAATGGATCCGACTTAGGTTCCATTTTAAGAGGTGGTTTTTGGATTTCAAAAATCCAACCCTGAGCCTGGACTACTCTCGTCACCATCAATTATAAATTCTCAGAAGTATGTAAATGCTATATGTGAACAGTTTTGAACCCTTGGTGTCTATGCTATCCCAGCACAATCAATTGACACAAACTATTCGCCACCATCAAAGTACTTTGCATTTTCTTCAATCCAAATCCGGTACAGTGAATTCTTGCCTCTTCCATCATTCATTCAAAGCTACCTAAAACGTGTCAACATGGCTCCCATCCAGTTATTGTCGGATGTTTATACTTACATCACGCACTGGGCAGTCAGCTCACAAAGTTAGCATCTCATCTATATGGTAAGGCTTACTGGAAGTGGTAAGGACAAAAAGAAAATTGTGTATTGATGCAACCACCATCCTTGAAGCCTTATTACTGACATAATCGGTAAACTGAAGAAGTGGGAGAAACAGTACTTCGTTGTGAAGACAAACGTTCGGTGGTATAAATGGGACTACGATGATGCCGAAAATTTCTCTTTCTTTAGTGGGTGTCTATTACAACACATGACTATTTAAGTAACACTTTCATATGATGAAATTTTCTCAGTGATCCTTTAAAGGCTATAAGTCGATAAGGTAAGGAAAATTCTTTCTTACCTTGTCCATGTTATTTAAGCATTCCGTAAATCCTCATGGCTTTAAATTTTGGCTGAGCTGCCACTAGTTAAGTAAACTCCAAGGGGTTCCGTACTTGGTTGTTGGAAAGTTGTCGCCATTCACACAACATTCTTCAATACATGGAGATTCCAGAAGTGATCTTTATCTTATGATGTTCAATTCTATAATGACCTGCAAAATTATAACTGTGTAAGATCTTATATATAGGTCCTTCTATTCACAAAGACTTTATTAGCACTGCTTCAAATAATGTAGTTACTAGACCTATTATCATGGTGAAACGTGGTTCAGCTACCAGGCAGTTTGAGCTTTTGATGAGGAAGCATCAAACTCTACCAAGTTCTAATAAAATGAACGAGAATACTAATACAAAGGATACTTATTTCTCTCGTCATCCAAAGGCCCAATAGGCTAAAGCCCAATGCTCAGCTGAAGACTGGACCGAACTGTATTTGCTTAGCTATCAAATAACGTTACAATGTAAAAGTATAAATAGATGTAAAGTGTAATCGTCTGGACATTAATTCATTCTCAATAAAACTCATATCTGTTTCATTTTCAATTACAATTCAATTGTAAACCAGATCCAAAATCACAAAATTCTTTTATGGTATCAGAGCATCAAGCTTAACAGCAAAATTTGCCACTGAAAAACATTCAAGAATTGTATCATCATCCCCATCAGAGTATTATCATCATTTGGGGTTCCTCTCATCAAAGTTGTTAAAACTTTTCATTTGAGAGTTGCTGTGACCTTCAAGATCAGTGTCACACCACGCAACCATCACTGGCTGCATTGGAACTGAGACTCGCCAAGTTTATTTCAACTGGCTGCTACAGATTCAACATGTAACACCCCGTGTATTTTATAACAGTGAAATTCACAAATTAAAGTATAATAAATTTTAAATTAAAGTATTAGGGGAAACGGGATATGCCATTACGTTCGTCTCGGAAAAATACGCGAAATAGAATCCGAGTTTTCGAAAAACGGAGCACGTATGACCAAATTATGGCCCGATGAAGTTTCAGAAAATTCAAATTTCGAAAACAGATTTGAATTTCAGCCCAATCAGAGTATGCGGGAAAAGTTCCCGCCCAACCCACCAGGTCGACTTGGGGGTCGACCCTAGGGTCGACCTTCCAGGCCAGGTCTACCTGGGAGTCGACCTAGGGGTCGACCTGCCCAGGCAGGTCGACTCTAGAGTCGACCTGGGGGTCGACTGGGGAGTCGACCTGGCCCCTGAGCCAGGTCGAACCCAGCCCACCCTGGCTGGTCTGGTCTGTGTTTAGTCGATTTTCTGAGCCTTGCCTTGTCACTAGGGCTAGGTGTCAGCTCCTGATTGGCCTCTCCTTTGAACGAACGGCTATTATTAAACCAGGCTTCATCGACGGTCTAAATTAACTCACAAACTCTATAAAAAGGACCTAAGATTAACCCTAATTCACACAAACTAAAATGGAGATGAGGCCGTCATGCTGCTGAGGAGAGACTAGCAATAGCCGTCAGAAATTGAGAGACGATTAGGAGATAATTTGAAAGCTTAAAGCAACGTTAATCAAATCAAAGCAACGCCTACAACAAAGGATAGCATCTCCAAATTCAGATTCCTGAATTGAAGATTCGTCATACGTTGTAAGTAGAGTGCTATTCCGATGTGAATTAAATAATTGTGTTGATTTGTGTAAAGTAAGAAATGGAATTGTGGCGATAATAATCTATATTTGTACGTTGCTTTGATGTTAAACGATTTGGGAATATTATGGTATATGATTGGATATTTGCAAGTATGCGATTTGCGTTGGAAGTTAACAACGAAATGGAATTGTGGCAATAATAACCTATGCTTGTATGTTATTTTGATTCTAAACGATTTGGCAATGCTATGGTGTACGATTGGATTCATACAAGTATATGGTTTATGTTGACAACCACATGTTGTGGAATTTTAATTGGGATTCATGCAAGCATATGATCCATGTTGAAAACTACATGTTTGTGGTAGTTATTTACAACACCCATTTGATAATTGCAAGTATATGATTCATGATAACAACTATATGTTGTAATAGTTTGTTTGAAATTCATGCAAGTCTATGATTTATTGTTATGCCAACATGATGTATAATTCTATGGTCATCTTTAGTGTAATTTGGTCCATTTGAGTATTATGATTCATATGAAGTTATGTTGGAATTTGCATTATAGTTCAAGTATAGAAATCATGCTTTTGTGATAGTAACAAAAGCAAACATCTTTGTAAGCTTGTATTAATTTTATGAACATGACTAAACTATGTTTGTTATTATGCCTAGTTGAAAACATGTTTGTAGGCTTATGTTGTTATCATAATCATATGATAATATATGTGACACATAAGTCACATTAGAATTACACTAGAATTACATCCCACTTGCAAGTTACATAGATAGGATAAAAAAACCATGATTATATGAATAGTAGGATTCATGTTCAATTATGTTTATGCCATGACTATATGAATGTAAGGACTCATGTTCAATTATGATTATGCCATAATTATATGATTAGAATGGTTCATGTTTAAGTATTATTTATGCCATGACTACATGAATAGAATGATTCAAGTTTTGTTTATACCATGATTATGTGAATAGAATGATTCATGTCTAAGTATTGCTTATATTATATGTTGTTACAATTGCAAGTTTACATGTGCCTACCTTATGTTAATTGAGTCGTTATGTTGCAAGTTCATGCATTCACTGTAACAACCCGAAAATCTGGGCCAGTTTAAAATTTTTATTTTGGCTATTTTAACGAATTTTGAATATTTAAAGTAGAATATTTTAAATAAAATCGACGATAAATTTATTTTGAATAGAATTCGAACGTATATATTATATACGTCGTCGTTAGAATATAAATATTTATATATAATTATAAATGGAATTGAAAATGGCGCGGTAGTTCGATAATTCGATTTCAAAATTCAATTGAATGTACCGGGTGCAAAACAATCCGGATTTTAGTGAAACCAAAAACATTAGGATCTAATTGGGAATATCTTTCCAACGAATCCGACAAATCGAAATTTCATAGTGGGGATCAAAAGATATGTCCAGATGAAAATTCTGAATAGTCGCTATGGAATTCAGACCCTTAAAAATGGACATTTTGCAAACGACCTCAGAATTTGACAAAACCACTTTTGTTGGGTCTGTGATGTCAAGTTATTGCTAGATTCCAATTTTCTGAATCAGTATGTGAGTGTGGCGCAGTTAAACGCGTTTGACCAGTTTCAGTTGAATTTAATCGACTGGAAAGGGGCCAGTTTTCAAACGGTCTCAGAATTTGACGAAATTAGTTTTGTTAGGACCGTATCGTCAATACGAAGTTAAAAATAATTTTTCGGGAATTTTTAGGCTTAATATGTGACCACAATAAATTGAAATGTGCGTTTAAAATTCAATATAATGATTTATGTTTTAATTTCAGTGAAAACTGATCGTAACAATCGAATGAGGTTATGAAACATATCCCATTGTGTTCGGAATGGGGGTATTTAGCTAAGGGCAACAGTTGTCATGTAACATTGGAATGGAGTGAGTGCGTGGATTGAACTGACAAATAGTCTCACATCGCAGAATATTAAGAAAGATCATGGTATATATATGGTATTAGTGTCATGTAACATTGGGAATTCCTTTTGTTATAACATGTGCTTGCTAATACCAAATTATATGCTCGATGGATGGCGATGGAGATGTTTAATCTAGACACTGACATGGAAGACTTCGACGGTTGACTCCGATAGACACGGTGAAGCGCATACGGTACGCAGGGAATGACGAAACTTAATAAAAACAGTGAAGGGTCTCCACGCTCTATGAGGTTCTCCAGTGAGGCATATAGCAAGCACCAAAGGCTTGACAACTTAAAACAATACAAGGGTTTCCTCCTGCTAGAAGGTGCATTAACGAGGCCATTGTGATGGTACTAAAGGATTCACTTCCAAGGATGTGCCTCGCACTGACTCGCACTAGCAACATTCAGACGTGCCATCTTGGATGTGTCGTAATCTAGACTTAGGGGTGCCCAAGAAGGCCAAGGATTGCGAGGATTTAAAATTGTGAAGTTCCCAAGTATGATTCACCCATTGGGAGAAAACTGGATTTTCTAGGCCTGGATTTGCCAAGATTTTTTCCTTGGAAGTGTAGAGGACTTTCTAGATGCAGGACCACTTTAATCCATTGAAAGAGTGTAAACGTAGAATGAAGAGCTTTATTTGACTATATAGAATTAGTTTATATGTACAAATGGATAGAGTTTGCTATTTCTGGCATAATTCATGATGGCTCCTTTAGGAGCGCGATCTAGTTTGTCCCATGCCCATCAGCTAGATGATATAGGAAGTAGGAGCCGTCGATTTTTCTCTTTACGCTATGGCTCATTTAGCTTGAGATTTCATAGCCTAGCTTTAATGAGATGATAATTTAATTTTCTAAGAGTTGTTGTCTATTCTTGAATCAGTTTCCTTTTGATAAAAGTGGTTAGCTTGGGGTTTGGTTGAGTTAATTATTATTTTCAACAGTAAGAGCGTCTGATTTCTTATCATGTTTAAGCGAAGGCAAAGAAATATATCCCCTCTTTCCACGTCGTTCCTGGACTACTTGGAGACTAAAAAGGCCATCATTAGACGTATGAAAAATGATATCGTGAACATCCAACTTTTAATCAATGATGCACAATATTGGAGTACATAATAGAAGAGGCACTTGTTGTATTATTAAGAAAAATCAATGCAAAGAGATGATTCTTACCCATAATCTTTATCTTTTTGTCATTCTTGAAATCAATCTTAATTCGGAAAAGAAGCTAAAAGTTTCTAATCACATCACTCCTTCTTGGAAACTCAACCACAACCTAAATGAATCACCTTATCGTCGCATAATGGTAAACCATGACCCACAACCTTCAATCTAATGCCTATACTAGTCACACAATAGGTTATTTATTTCCATGCCATGCATATTCCATCAAATATCACTTTCTACATGTTCATCATTTATGCTTTCAGTGCTCAAGTGTCCAAAATCCCACTTTTCGATCTTATCCCTACTTTTAGATAAGCCACACATCCCTGGCTAGCCTGCGATGATTTCATCTGCTTAATGGAAATCACTGACAGAGTGGATGGAAACCTTCTTTCTTTAAACGAAATAAGACCTCTTAACAATGTTACTCATGATGCTGATCTTATTGCGATAATAACTTCGGGGGCTTCATACTCCTGGAATAACAACAAGAAATTTGCCTGTAAAACCTTTTCTAAAATTGATTTTTCCTTCTCTAACCTGAAAGCTCTTTCTATTTAGCGTACTTTATCTAACTGTCCCCCAAACCCGATCATTTCTGACCACTACCCTCAAATTCTTTTCGTGGGCATGACTGTTATGATAGGAAACCCAAATTTTAATGTTCGGGATTATATTTGCTAAGTTTTTTTATATTACTAAAAATATATGTGTAAAAATTACTTCGTAACCCTATGGTCGTTTTGAACAAAAATTGAAGGATACTAAGTTAGCGCTCAAACGCTGGTCTAAGGAGATGTTTGGGGCGGGCAATGAACGATTTGCCATGATTAGGGGTAAGCTTGATGAGGCTCAAACGTACATGCTCAATCATATGGATGACCAAACAGTCTCGGCTGCTAAAGTAGAATTAAGAATGATGTACAAAGAAGCGTTTGACCAAGAAAACCTTATGATTAAGCAGAATTTGAGACTAAGGTGGGATGTGAAAGGTGATCGATGCTCTGCGTTTTTCTATGCTTAGTTGAGGGATAATCATTTGGATGACAATGTCAATTCTATATCAGATTTAGAAGGGATGGTGCATGCTACCTATTAGTGCATTGAACAAGGTTTTCAAAAATACTTTGAGGATTTACTAAGTATTGCTTTCAAATTTTGTTCCTAGTTTGGATAATTTAAATCAATTTTCATTTGCCTCGGATAACAACTATAGATTACAGCAAGTCATGTGAGGAAGTTTCCGATAATGATATTAAAAATGCAATATTTTCCATGAACCAAAATTGCAATAGAGGACCCAAAATATTTAATTCATATTTTTCATTTCTTGCGGGGATTTTATCCATCTTGGCATCATCTAAGCAGTTAAAAGTTCTTTTAACAAAATTGAGTCAATTAATGGCGCTAATCTGAGTTCCTAAAATAAAGCATGATGAATGCGTTGGTCTCTTCAGACCGATTGTGTGTTGTAATTCCATTTACAAGTGTATTTCGTATGTCATTGCTACTAGATTAAAAGCAGTTCTTCTCTGCATTATTTCTAGCAACTATGCAGCGTTTCTCCATTGCATAGTATCCTTGACATTGTATTATTATCCCATGAATTTATGAAAGAATATAATATCACAAACATCTCGCCAGGAGTCAAGATAAAATTTGATACTTAGAAGTCCTGATACTCCATTGCGTTTTTGTTGTTAGAATAAGGGTTTACATAAATTTCCTTAAACACTTTGTTGTAAGGATTAACATATGTTTGTACGCTTCTAGATTTTCGGTAAAACCGAATGGTTCGAACATGGATTATTTCAGAGGTAAGCAAGGAATCAACACGGAGACCCAATGTCATATCTATTTATTGGAGTTGTGGAGGTTCTCACACAAATTCTTAAATGTTTTGTTATTGGAGGCCTATTCATGTGAATCATGTTGCATCGAAGATGTAAATATTGCAAATTACGTCCTTGATGTTTATTAATGTTCATGTTGGCTTCACTAAGGCTTACCTCCCTTCTGTCCAAGCAATGTTAGATGGACTTGATGTTGAATATTTGTAATTCAAATATTTGATAAGAGGGAACGAAATTAGTTAATTGATTCAATCAATTAATTGTGCTATACGTGGAAATATATGAGAAGGAACTAATTGATTACATAATCAATTTATCAATCAATGGGTATGTAAATAGGGAAATATGTATTTTTATTGATTGTGTAATATGAAGAGATAAGTGATTGGCTTGGAATCATGCAAGGAAGGAAACATATGGAAACTATTATCTTCTCTTTCCATTTACATTGCAATCATATCATGGAGATTTGGAAAGATTCCAAAGCAATGAGGAAATTGTTTTTCTTCATCTCTAAGAAACCTTTCATCCTGAAGCCTATTTATATCTTCATATTTGTGGAGCATGAAGGTGTGAGAGCATCTATCATTATCCTCTTCTTCAGTATACCCTAATTTCTGCAGTCAATCCATTAGGGGTTTTGTGTGCATCAATTCTTTTAAGAAATTGATGATTCAATATGTAATTATAGCGTTGTCCCTCCAATTTGCTACCTATAATTTTGTAATCTCTTTTGCTCTCTTTTGTGCTCTCTTTCTTCGGTGAAATAAAGAAAAGTATTGGGTCCGTGGACGTAGGCGTAGCCGAACCACGTTAAATCTTTGTGTCTTCTACTCTTTTTCTATTTTGTTTTGCTCGTGATTATTGTTCATTGAATTGGAGGTTGATAATTAATTGACAAGCTAGATCCTCATTTTGTATTGCTTCCGCATTTGTGTAATTATTTGCACAACAGTTTGGTATCAGAGCAAGCTGTCTTGTTCTAGATTAGTTACCAATGACAGATTCTTTTGGTAGTGGTATGAAAAATTATGGCGTCACCAAATTTGTTAGAAGAGATGCTTTTGGGACATAAAAGGTTAAAGTGAAGACTAATGATGATGTTCTTCAGCAACAACTTCATTCACTTGGAGGAAGAGATAAAATGTAGATGCGCCTTGGAGGAGATATGCATAGGACCCACTTCATAGGTTCTAGAAGAGGTGTTTGCTATTATTATAAGAAGAAGGCACATTTCATACGAAATTTTTCAGCTCTTAGAAAGAAGAGAGAAAAGAAGAAGAAAGCTTCAATTTTGGCAGCAGATAGATCAGATGCAAATAGATGTGATAGTGATACATCATTATATTCAGCCAGTATTTCACCTTTAGAGAGTACCAGTAGGGTGATTGAATCTGGATCCTCTTGTCATATGACGCCAGATAAGAGCTAATTTGTCAGTTATGAGAAGATTGACGACAGAGCAGTTCATTTGGAGAATGGCACATCTTGTCATGTTGTGGGCATTTGAAGTGTGAGGTTTAAGATGTATGATGGTGTTATTAGGACTATCACGGATGTTCGACATGTTCCGATGTTGCAAAAGAGTTTGTTATCAGTTGGATCTTTGAGTAGACTTGGTATGAGGATAATAATAGATGGAGAGAATTTAAGAGTAGCGAACGGTTCCTTGGTAGTGATGAAAGGGGAGTGAGTCGATGATATTTATATGCTTTATGGAAAGACAGTCTCAGAAGATTTAATAGCTTCTACTGATTGTAGTGTTCCAGATTCTACCCAGTTATGGCACCTTCATTTAGGTCATATTGATGAGGAGAGCCTGGAAGTATTGAAGAAGCGTATGTTAATTGCTGTTGATTCTCAATTAAAGCCTAGCTCCTGTGGAGATTGTTCTTTTGGAAAGAAGAAGCATGTCACATTTGATGTTGGAAGACCTAGAGCTACAGAGTTTCTAGAGTGTGTTCATTCTTATATGTGGGGACTCACCCCAATTGCACCTTTAGGTGGAGCCAATTTCTTCATTATTTGTGGATGATTTCTCACGTATGGCTTGGGTCTATTTCATGAAGACTAGATCCGAAATATTTGCCCAATTTCAAAAGTGGAAGACCTTAGCTGAAAGAAAGTCAGGAAAGTAGTTGAGAGTTCTTAGAGTTTGCAATAGTAGTGAATTTGCTTCACAAGAATTCACTAACTATTGTGCATCCGAGCATGTATTAAGAGATTTTTCTATGAAGTCACATTCTTTTGGAGTGGAGAAGAGCATATGTCGGATATTATGGGAAAGAGCTATGAGCTTGAGACCGACTTCTAGTCTAGAAGAGGGATATTGGGCAGAAGAGCTATCTATGGCGGTATGTAACGACCCGGATTTTTAGCGACTTTGGTTATCGACATAAACGCGATGTCGATAACCAAAACATCGAAAAATCCTGGTAATTAGTGAAAGAAATAAGAGGGTGAGGAAAGATAAGATAGAAACTTAGAATAGAAGAAGAAGAACACAACATCAGAATAACACGAATCTCACAGCGGAACGAATAACATATAATATATGTAACATAACTTTGAAATATACATCTGTATTTGAATATACATCATTATCAAAGTACAGCACTTACAACACAGCGGAAATAACTATAGCTATATGATCCTGAAGCCTCCTGCTCCAGCTCTTCAACTATATCTGTAAAATCCCGACTACTTGACTGCCCATACAAATTTAGGCACCCAAGAGTTTAGGGAAAACAACAAAGTAAACTCCGGGTCAGTCATGGGACTGGTATGAGTAAAACAGTTTAAAACAGTTCGAACAAGTACACGATATCTCATAAGACCACGCCGCATAACGGAACGGGTTTTTCCCTTATGAGAATCCAAATTATCTTTATATCAAAAACCTTTTGATATTATAATAATGTCTATCAACCACAACTATAATAATCATCTAGTAGAACGCTTTCATCTCACGTTCTACATATATAGTATACAATCAAAACCGCAAGCACGTATTGGGTAATGGATTTCCAACTATGACAAGATATGGAACCACCTTTCGCTAGTGTACCTCTAGAGAGGAATACACTGGGTTCAACAAGAACATCTTGCAACCCGGCCACACATGACCGACCACTCATTTCGCTTGAGCGTATCGAATGTATATCACCAACAGTTGGGATCAACAACCGTTTCCCGAATGGGTCAGCATTAACAATAGATTTTTAGAAGTAAATGAAACTCTAGATCAGGTGATTATACACCCTACTTCGGTGCGACCGACTTAGCCATGCTGCCTGCCCGATTTCTGTCATTTACCGGATGATGAGGCTAGAAGCTACGCTTTATCATCACATCAGATTCACTTTGAATGTCACATCGTCAAATTCATCAAATCACCGATTGACGTCCTCAACCGTACATTATGTGTTAGCTAAAAGAAGTTTCCTTCTCTGCTTCCACTCTTGGTACAGTTGGAGAAATCAATATACGCGATCGTCTAGAAATACTCTGTCAGACATCCATCCATACAAGTCATCCAAGAACAGGATGAACCGAAGGCACTATTCTGTAAACAGGATAGCCCTTGTATAACTCCGTCTTCAATTTTCTTTGGCATATATGATTCGCAACGCTTATGCCAATACAGAGTGGTTCTTTGGATAATAATCCAACCGGTCTCTCCATATTAACAATGTTAAAATGGTCAAAACTTCGATAGTCTGTGATTTAACTATCAAATAAAAACAGGTGTGCAAACAACGATATTATTTCCAAATGGAAATTATATCGATCAAACATCATTTAACATTCATCTCCTTAGTTCATTAATTTACTTATCTCCTGTTTCCCTATATTCAGTATTTCTTATTTTCTAAATTGGGAAAATATATGTTATTAACAATGGAAAACATTTCCATTTCTTTGTTTTCTTTATTAGAAAACATTTCTGGTTTCTTATTTGGAAAACATTTCCAAATCTTCTTCATTGGACTTAGACAGATGTTTAAACAAACCATCGCGTTGCCAACTCAAACTATTTCCTTTACTGCTGAACCTTAACTATTCCTAAGTTAAAAACGAAGCCAATCAAGTTGGGGTAGAACTACCTCTCAGACCTTAACTGAACAACATTTCTAACTTTGAAATAGACAAAGTTCACTTTATATTTCTTTACTAACTTCCTTACTTAACCCTCTTCGAATAGCTATATTCGATTTACTCTTTTCACTTAACTCCTTTCGATTAACCCTTATCAATTAACTTTAATGGACTAACACTATTGGATTAACTCTATTTGACTAACGCTATTGATTTACTCATTTCACTTAACTCCTTTCGAATAAACTATATTCGATAACTCCTTTTACTTTCTTCGAATAAACTATATTCGATTAACTCATTTGCTTCTACTCTAATCGATTAAACTAACATCGATTAACTCCTTTGCTTCTACTCTAATCGATTAAACTAACATCGATTAACTTCTTTTTACTTTATCACTAATCGATTAACTAACATCGATTAACTTCTTTTTAACTTTATCACTAATCGATTAACTAACATCGATTAACTTCTTTTTAACTTTATCACTAATCGATTAACTAACATCGATTAACTTCTTTTTAACTTTATCACTAATCGATTAACTAACATCGATTAACTTCTTTTTAACTTTATCACTAATCGATTAACTAACATCGATTAACTTCTTTTTAACTTTATCACTAATCGATTAACTAACATCGATTAACTTCTTTTTAACTTTATCACTAATCGATTAAATAACATCGATTAACTTCTTTTACTTTAACACTAATCGATTTACTAACATCGATTAACTCTTTTTAACTTTAACACTAATCGATCAAACTAACATCGATTAGCTCCTTTTGATAAACTACGTTTTCCGTTGCAACTATTTCCTTTTTATAACGTTTACTTACCGTTACAAATATTTCCTATTTATAACTTCTATTTACCGTTACAAATATTTCCTATTTATAACTTCTATTTACCGTTACAAATATATCCTATTTATAACTTTTATTTACCGTTACAAATATATCTTATTTATAACTTCTATTTACCGTTACAAATACTTCCTATTTATAACTTCTATTTATTTTCTAAATAAATATTTCTTTTCTATTTCTATTTATTTTCTAAATAAATATCCCTTTTATAAAACCGTGTTCGTTTTATAAATAATTCCTTTTATAAAATCCTGTGATTTTATAAAATTCCTTTATTTCAATATACATTGAAATACTTCTTTTTACATCCCAGGGTTTCTTATGATATTTAGAATATCGAATAACAATGATCAATATCATTTCAACTCCCATAATCCATAACAGATTATATAACACATCATATATCACAATATATGAAAAACAGTAAAATAAATGTTGAGGAATCCAGTTGGATTCCTCCAATCTGTCTCCCTGCATCCATAGATGTTACACAGTATAATATACATCAAAATTCATTTTAATATGAAATATTCTACTGGACAGAATCAATATTTGATTAACGATATAATATACGACTATATCTACGTTTTCAATCAAATCTATTTAACAGTCCAGTTTAACGATCAATATACAGCAGTCAACAAAATAAAGTACAATTTATATTAAAATATAAATTGAGGAGAGTTAGTGAGTTTTACTCACAGTTGCGCGTTAACCGTTAAATAACGGTTTGCGTTATTTGATTCAGACGAACAATTTATTTTGCGATAAATTGTAACGAGCTTCGATTCGCTCCCAGTCGGTCTCATTGTGTTGCTCCCATCCATACGATCCCAATGGATATTGTTTCATCCAATTCCATTTCTTCTTGGCTCGTCGTATTCCTCAACCCATTTCTTTGTTTAAACATCAATCCGTGGGTGCATCTGCTACAACCAAAGCCACCGGTAGTTTGAACATAGCATGGCGATTTGTACACCGATATCACTCAGTACCAAATCATCCATGTATGGACGAAAACATCACATGGCCCTACATATTTTCGTTTTCAACTTTTATATTATATTGGCCTCTCCCTTTTACTTCTCACGTCAGTCCATAAGGACCCGGATCCACATCTTTAGTTTCCTCTCAAAAGAAAAACAACAACAGTACTTCTTCTCCAATCTTAAAGAAACCCGCTGCTCCTTCCCTATCTTCACCATTCCATACATTCACTATTTTTCAAAACCAACATTTCACTTGTCTCCTTATGTGGAAAAGCTCCAACGCCAATAAATTACTCACGTATTAGATAAACACTTCACAGTATTTTACGTCCCCTTTTTAGCGCAAGATATATGTTGGTCTTTCCATGCACGTCCACGTTCTTTCACAACCACCACACTTGCAACTGCTCTGTCCCTTATGATCCCGTTTCAATTATTTCCATGCTACCGAGTACCATTACTTAACCCTTCGATCTCCACTGGTTCACAAAAACCGAATAACCCCAAGTTTTGGCACTACACTCCTCTCAATACTCTGAGCTCCGCAGCGCCTTCAACAAGGATCCCCTTTTGTCGATATAACGCCAACTGTATGCCAGCTAACCCAAAAGAAAGAAACTGCGAACCTATAAGAAATCTATACTGGTCATAGCGAACCCCCATACGAGATCGTATAAACATAATATGATCTATGGGTTTTTATTTTAATTATTTGGAGATTTTAGATCTTGCTTTAAACGTCTGTAAGACCCTTTGGCTATGTTGCCTGTAAAAGGAGAATAGGAGTTCTGCTTGTGTTATTTATAGTTTGAGTATACTTGGTAGTCAAGGCATCAGGGTGGAGATAACGTGTAATGTCCGGGTGCATTTGAATGAATGGAAGGGAGCTGCTGAGCGTTTTGGGTTGAAGAACAAATATGTGGTGGCTGTGAAAAAGGATGCATGGCCCCTTTTGCTTTGAGAAGGAATTGGTGGTTGAGAGAGATGAGAATGTGGCCTTCAAGTGATCGGGAAATCAATGAAATTGGGTTTAGTATTATATTAGGATATCTAGATTTTTTTTTTGTTATGTGTCATCTAAAATTTCGTCACATACGAACCGATAACGACAGAACTAAAAATACCTTCATGACGAGCAATGTACCCGGATCCCAAAAATATAATAATACCGGTAGTTCAACTCATATTGTGAAATCCCAAAATGTTGACTACAGGGTGCAAAATACTCCAAATAAAAATTTGCTTATTTAATTAATTAAAAATTACCATAAAATTGTAAAAATTTAATTATCACTACGTCCCAAAAGAATCTTGTCTAAATTTGAAACCAGTATCTAGTTATATCGAATAAACCGTTACGGTCGATAAACGATTCTATAGCGACTATTTTAAAATTTGATTTGGACATATCTCAAAATCTACACGATGAAATCCCGATTTTTCTCTTCCACTAGAAAGATATACTCCACCAGCTCCACACGTTTCTTGTTTCACAGAAATCCGGCTTAAAATGAATCTTGTACATTCAGTTGAAGTTCAAATCGCCAATTTACGAACTGCAGCGTCATTTCGAGCTCGTTTATAATTATATTATAAACTATACGTTCAACTGTCGTCGATTGAATATATTCGTTATTCAAATTCAATTCCAAACTGAATGAAATATCACAGATGATCTGGTTCACACTATATCGTTATTTCAGCCAATTCTGTTTATTTCGGAATTAAATATTTTATTTAATTAATTATTTTAATTAAATATTCACCATTATTTAATTCCAAGACCATTAAATTCACTATCCCACCATATATATAACTAAATAAATTAAATCATAATACCTCTACCAATGCGGGTCATTACAATCTTCCCCACTTAAAATAATTTCGTCCTCGAAATTGCTAAAAGGTAGAGGACGACCCTATCGACTGGTTAGAACATATTTGTTCACTTCTTAACTTCAGTTTCAACTGAACCATTTTAATTTCAATTAAATATTAATTAATTCTTATCAACGAAAATTTTCAAAAATTCTAAAAAATTTCTAACTCCTTAACCTTTCGAAAAATTTCGCCAGCACCTCCTTTGTACTGGTCAATAGGTCAAACTCTCACTTGCCTCTCTGGGCCATCTCCAACTCAAAAGAAAATCAAACAGCCAAGCGGCTTGCCAATTCGGCTCATAAATCCCATACCATATGAAATATAAACTTGTACCTTTTTGTCGGGCATATCATTATATCCCTATCATCTGTTACCAATTCTGCATATATCTATGCCATACCAATCAAATTCCAATTTGCTTTTATCCACAACACAACTATTCGCTTACATCCGAGCCAAATATCATTTCAACTCAAGTTTCTTCTCGATTCGCAACTCTTAACTTGATTATCACATTACACTTCAAATTTGAATCTCACAATCTAATTTGTCCTGATATCATTCTAATTCAATCTCAGTTACCACTTTACTGGCTTTATTTTAATTCAAATTTGCTTTTCACAAATTTCTGTTAAATTTGTTTTTAATTCAAACAGTCTTTCCCTGGGAGTTTTTAAATAGTTTACTCTTTTCAAAAATCAAATTTTCCTTTTTGAAATTCAACTGAGCCCATAATCAATATTCCATTAGTTAAATCACTTCTCTATTTTTTTATCAATATTTGTTAACCAAATATTTTCAATAACCATATTGGCCTTTTATGTTATTTGGAAAACATTTCCGAATATCGCCATCCTTTATTTTCTAAACTTTAGAAAATATATGCTATTTATAATTGGAAAATATTCCAATTACTTATCTCTTTTCCGATCTCGTTTATTTCTATACTTAGGAAATATTTATTATTCTATATCCAAGCTTACACTTATTTGGGTTAAAACGGATGTTGTGTAAAACATCGTTACGACGACCCAAATACTATATTCAACTAACTCTTATTCAACATTGATCTTCGAGCCTGAAATCTTACTATTTATTCGTTAATAATGAAATTAATCAAGTTGGGGTATAACTACCTCTCAGACCTTGACTGAATAACATTTATAACGTCAAAACAGATATGACTACTTACTCGAATAATCAATACCATACAACAACTTATTCACTTTTAAACACGTATACACTTTCTCTTTCTATTCTTACTAGATTTTATTCTTAGTCTTCCCTTTTGATTATACTATTCTATTTCTAAGTTCGTTTCTTTATCGACTTCTATATATATATATCGATACGTTGATTTCTAACTATCAAATTATCTTAAAAATATTCTAACTCCTTAAATTCCCGGAAAAATTCGCCATAACCTCCTTTTTAACGGGAGCATCGGGAAAATCCCCAAACTGCCACACAGGCCTTCTCCAATCCAAAAAGAAAAAGAACAGCCAAGCGGCTAGCCGATACGGCGCATAAAATCTCATATATGAATTAAATACATACCTTTCCGTCGAGCATTCTATTTATATACCTTCTGTACCTAATTCCAAACCTGTCTCATGTATATTTATACATTTCTAATTCATTTCAACTTAATCCAAATCATTTTAACTTAGTTCGTTAAGTGATTTTCAAATTACTGGTTTGCCCATTTCGCCTTTTTATTTGAATATATATGTTCAAATACAGGTTTAACTTGTTTATCAACTAATTGAATTTCATTTCAATTCTCCTATTCAAATTTTATTCTTGAATTTCATTTCAAATCTCTTATTCAAATTTTATATTTGAATTTCGTTTCAATTTCCTTATTCAAATTCTATATTTGAATTTCATTTCAATTCTATTTGAATCTTCTATATTCAAATTTCATTTTCAATTTTATTTGAATCCTCTACATTCAAATTTCATTTCACTTTCGATATTCAAATCCTATATTTGAAATCTCTTATATTTTCTATATCCAAACGCCATTTGAATTTCTATATTCAAATTCTATATCACTTCCATTGAGTTTCATATATTCAAACTCCCTTTGAATTTCTATATTCAATTTCTATTTCACTTCCATTGAATTTCATATATTCAAACTCCCTTTGAATTTCTATATTCAATTTTCCTTTGAATTTTCTTATTTACATTCTATGTTTGAATTTTCTTTATTCAAATTCCTTTTCAACTTTCTTTATTCATTCTTCACATAAGTCTCGATTTTAATTCCTTTTGAAATCGATATTACTACCTTTGGAAAATAGGTTTCCCTTTCAACTTCACACTTGTATTTTTATTTATGAATTATCAAATGATAATTCTCTTCACTTCATTTATAAACTTCGTTTATAAAAGAACTTTTTATAAACTTCATTTATAAAGGAACTTCTCGTTTTATTTCTTTTAAAACAAGTTAATATTTCAAATCTATTTAAAAATTCCAATTCTATATTTTAAATCCCATTTTGGAATTCAACACAACTTGTCTTTCCCAAAACAAATTCAAAACAGTATCTCTGGTTGTAATTCGTCACTTACAACTTGAAAATGAATACTGATGATGCAGCTGTCCTCATCAGAATCTATTTCCCAGCGATTGAAGTGAGTTCAATACTATAAAACCATTTCTAAACATTTCCACTTTGAAATTTATTTCAAAATATAATTCACACTGCTTGTAAAACAATTTAAAATCTCCCAGGATCTTAAATTTTCCTTATTTTTAATCCCAATCCATTTACAAACACTTATCCAATTCTCCAGAGTTTTAACTTCAATTTCTGGTTTTAATTTCAGATTTAACTCATCTGATTTCACGTATTTCACTTATATGAATTCTGATTGGTTATTCACATAACCATTAAATTTATAATCTTACTTGATTATAATGACAACCAATATATCCAATATATTATAATTTTGATATATATATATATCTTCTCTATATTAAGATATATCTTGGGTAAACTTATTTTAATTTACCCTCTTGTCAAAACATACCATGATGGTTCATCGTATTCAAGTGTTTATTTACTCCTACCGATACAGTGGATCAAACTGATCGACCAGAACTCATAAACTACTCAACCAATGAATCTCCACAATATAAAACAAATTTTTATATCAATAACAAATACGTTCACTCGTATATATATATACACTCAATCTCAGTTTAGGGTATTATTAACCCTATCTTTACCGAGTCACGCCACAGAGCCAAGAAATTCTTAACTTAAGCTCTGATACCAACTGTAACGACCCGGATTTTTAGCGACTTTGGTTATCGACATAAACGCGATGTCGATAACCAAAACATCGAAAAATCCTGGTAATTAGTGAAAGAAATAAGAGGGTGAGGAAAGATAAGATAGAAACTTAGAATAGAAGAAGAAGAACACAACATCAGAGTAACACGAATCTCACAGCGGAACGAATAACATATAATATATGTAACATAACTTTGAAATATACATCTGTATTTGAATATACATCATTATCAAAGTACAGCACTTACAACACATCGGAAATAACTATAGCTATATGATCCTGAAGCCTCCTGCTCCAGCTCTTCAACTATATCTGTAAAATCCCGACTACTTGACTGCCCATACAAATTTAGGCACCCAAGAGTTCAGGGAAAACAACAAAGTAAACTCTGGGTCAGTCATGGGACTGGTATGAGTAAAACAGTTTAAAACAATTCGAACAAGTACACGATATCTCATAAGACCACGCCGCATAACGGAACGGGTTTTTCCCTTATGAGAATCCAAATTATCTTTATATCAAAAACCTTTTGATATTATAATAATGTCTATCAACCACAACTATAATAATCATCTAGTAGAACGCTTTCATCTCACGATCTACATATATAGTATACAATCAAAACCGCAAGCACGTATTGGGTAATGGATTTCCAACTATGACAAGGTATGGAACCACCTTTCGCTAGTGTACCTCTAGAGAGGAATACACTGGGTTCAACAAGAACATCTTGCAACCCGGCCACACATGACCGACCACTCATTTCGCTTGAGCATATCGAATGTATATCACCAACAGTTGGGATCAGCAACCGTTTCCCGAATGGGACAGCATTAACAATAGATTTTTAGAAGTAAATGAAACTCTAGATCAGGTGATTATACACCCTACTTCGGTGCGACCGACTTAGCCATGCTGCCTGCCCGATTTCTGTCATTTACCGGATGATGAGGCTAGAAGCTACGCTTTATCATCACATCAGATTCACTTTGAATGCCACATCGTCAAATTCATCAAATCACCGATTGACGTCCTCAACCGTACATTATGTGTTAGCTAAAAGAAGTTTCCTTCTCTGCTTCCACTCTTGGTACAGTTGGAGAAATCAATATACGCGATCGTCTAGAAATACTCTGTCAAACATCCGTCCATACAAGTCATCCAAGAACAGGATGAACCGAAGGCACTATTCTGTAAACAGGATAGCCTTTGTATAACTCCGTCTTCAATTTTCTTTGGCATATATGATTCGCAACGCTTATGCCAATACAGAGTGGTTCTTTGGATAATAATCCAACCGGTCTCTCCATATTAACAACGTTAAGATGGTCAAAACTTCGATAGTCTGTGATTTAACTATCAAATAAAAATAGGTGTGCAAACAACGATATTATTTCCAAATGGAAATTATATCGATCAAACATCATTTAACATTCATCTCCTTAGTTCATTAATTTACTTATCTCCTGTTTCCCTATATTCAGTATTTCTTATTTTCTAAATTGGGAAAATATACGTTATTAACAATGGAAAACATTTCCATTTCTTTGTTTTCTTTATTAGAAAACATTTCTGGTTTCTTATTTGGAAAACATTTCCAAATCTTCTTCATTGGACTTAGACAGATGTTTAAACAAACCATCGCGTTGCCAACTCAAACTATTTCCTTTACTGCCGAACCTTAACTATTCCTATGTTAAAAACGAAGCCAATCAAGTTGGGGTAGAACTACCTCTCAGACCTTAACTGAACAACATTTCTAACTTTGAAATAGACAAAGTTCACTTTATATTTCTTTACTAACTTCCTTACTTAACCCTCTTCGAATAGCTATATTCGATTTACTCTTTTCACTTAACTCCTTTCGATTAACCCTTATCAATTAACTTTAATGGACTAACACTATTGGATTAACTCTATTTGACTAACGCTATTGATTTACTCATTTCACTTAACTCCTTTCGAATAAACTATATTCGATAACTCCTTTTACTTTCTTCGAATAAACTATATTCGATTAACTCATTTGCTTCTACTCTAATCGATTAAACTAACATCGATTAACTCCTTTGCTTCTACTCTAATCGATTAAACTAACATCGATTAACTTCTTTTTACTTTATCACTAATCGATTAACTAACATCGATTAACTTCTTTTTAACTTTATCACTAATCGATTAACTAACATCGATTAACTTCTTTTTAACTTTATCACTAATCGATTAACTAACATCGATTAACTTCTTTTTAACTTTATCGCTAATCGATTAACTAACATCGATTAACTTCTTTTTAACTTTATCACTAATCGATTAACTAACATCGATTAACTTCTTTTTAACTTTATCACTAATCGATTAACTAACATCGATTAACTTCTTTTTAACTTTATCACTAATCGATTAACTAACATCGATTAACTTCTTTTTAACTTTATCACTAATCGATTAACTAACATCGATTAACTTCTTTTTAACTTTATCACTAATCGATTAACTAACATCGATTAACTTCTTTTACTTTAACACTAATTGATTTACTAACATCGATTAACTCTTTCTAACTTTAACACTAATCGATCAAACTAACATCGATTAGCTCCTTTTGATAAACTACGTTTTCCGTTGCAAGTATTTCCTTTTTATAACGTTTACTTACCGTTACAAATATTTCCTTTTTATAACTTCTATTTACCGTTACAAATATTTCCTATTTATAAATTCTATTTACCGTTACAAATATATCCTATTTATAACTTTTATTTAACGTTACAAATATATCCTATTTATAACTTCTATTTACCGTTACAAATACTTCCTATTTATAACTTCTATTTATTTTCTAAATAAATATTTCTTTTCTATTTCTATTTATTTTCTAAATAAATATCCCTTTTATAAAACCGTGTTCGTTTTATAAATAATTCCTTTTATAAAATCCTGTGATTTTATAAAATTTCTTTATTTCAATATACATTGAAATACTTCTTTTTACATCCCAGGGTTTCTTATGATATTTAGAATATCGAATAACAATGATCAATATCATTTCAACTCCCATAATCCATAACAGATTATATAACACATCATATATCACAATATATGAAAAACAGTAAAATAAATGTTGAGGAATCCAGTTGGATTCCTCCAACCTGTCTCCCTGCATCCACAGATGTTACACAGTATACTATACATCAAATTTCATTTTAATATGAAATATTCTACTGGACAGAATCAATATTTGATTAACGATATAATATACGACTATATCTACGTTTTCAATCAAATCTATTTAACAGTCCAGTTTAACGATCAAAATACAGCAGTCAACAAAATAAAGTACAATTTATATTAAAATATAAATTGAGGAGAGTTAGTGAGTTTTACTCACAGTTGCGCGTTAACCGTTAAATAACGGTTTGCGTTATTTGATTCAGACGAACAATTTATTTTGCGATAAATTGTAACGAGCTTCGATTCGCTCCCAGTCGGTCTCATTGTGTTGCTCCCATCCATACGATCCCAATGGATATTGTTTCATCCAATTCCATTTCTTCTTGGCTCGTCGTATTCCTCAACCCATTTCTTTGTTTAAACATCAATCCATGGGTGCATCTGCTACAACCAAAGCCACCGGTAGTTTGAACATAGCACGTCGATTTGTACACCGATATCACTCAGTACCAAATCATCCATGTATGGACGAAAACATCACATGGCCCTACATATTTTTGTTTTCAACTTTTATATTATATTGGCCTCTCCCTTTTACTTCTCACGTCAGTCCATAAGGACCCGGATCCACATCTTTAGTTTCCTCTCAAAAGAAAAACAACAACAGTACTTCTTCTCCAATCTTAAAGAAACCCGCTGCTCCTTCCCTATCTTCACCGTTCCATACATTCACTATTTTTCAAAACCAACATTTCACTTGTCTCCTTATGTGGAAAAGCTCCAACGCCAATAAATTACTCACGTATTAGATAAACACTTCACAGTATTTTACGTCCCCTTTTTAGCGCAAGATATATGTTGGTCTTTCCATGCACGTCCACGTTCTTTCACAACCACCACACTTGCAACTGCTCTGTCCCTTATGATCCCGTTTCAATTATTTCCATGCTACCGAGTACCATTACTTAACCCTTCGATCTCCACTGGTTCACAAAAACCGAATAACCCCAAGTTTTGGCACTACACTCCTCTCAATACTCTGAGCTCCGCAGCGCCTTCAACAAGGATCCCCTTTTGTCGATCTAACGCCAACTGTATGCCAGCTAACCCAAAAGAAAGAAACTGCGAACCTATAAGAAATCTATACTGGTCATAGCGAACCCCCATACGAGATCGTATAAACATAATATGATCTATGGGTTTTTATTTTAATTATTTGGAGATTTTAGATCTTGCTTTAAACGTCTGTAAGACCCTTTGGCTATGTTGCCTGTAAAAGGAGAATAGGAGTTCTGCTTGTGTTATTTATAGTTTGAGTATACTTGGTAGTCAAGGCATCAGGGTGGAGATAACGTGAAATGTCGAGGTGCATTTGAATGAATGGAAGGGAGCTGCTGAGCGTTTTGGGTTGAAGAACAAATATGTGGTGGCTGTGAAAAAGGATGCATGGCCCCTTTTGCTTTGAGAAGGAATTGGTGGTTGAGAGAGATGAGAATGTGGCCTTCAAGTGATCGGGAAATCAATGAAATTGGGTTTAGTATTATATTAGGATATCTAGATTTTTTTTGTTATGTATCATCTAAAATTTCGTCACATACGAACCGATAACGACAGAACTATAAATACCTTCATGACGAGCAATGTACCCGGATCCCAAAAATAAAATAATACCGGTAGTTCAACTCATATTGTGAAATCCCAAAATGTTGACTACAGGGTGCAAAATACTCCAAATAAAAATTTGCTTATTTAATTAATTAAAAATTACCATAAAATTCTAAAAATTTAATTATCACTATGTCCCAAAAGAATCTTGTCTAAATTTGAAACCGGTATCTAGTTATATCGAATAAACCGTTACGGTCGATAAACGATTCTATGGCGACTATTTTAAAATTTGATTTGGACATATCTCAAAATCTACACAATGAAATCCCGATTTTTCTCTTCCACTAGAAAGATATACTCCACCAGCTCCACACGTTTCTTGTTTCACAGAAATCCGGCTTAAAATGAATCTTGTACATTCAGTTGAAGTTCAAATTGCCAATTTACGAACTGCAGCGTCATTTCGAGCTCGTTTATAATTATATTATAAATTATACGTTCAGCTGTCGTCGATTGAATATATTCGTTATTCAAATTCAATTCCAAACTGAATGAAATATCACAGATGATCCGGTTCACACTATATCGTTATTTCAGCCAATTCTGTTTATTTCGGAATTAAATATTTTATTTAATTAATTATTTTAATTAAATATTCACCATTATTTAATTCCAAGACCATTAAATTCACTATCCCACCATATATATAATTAAATAAATTAAATCATAATACCTCTGCCAATGCGGGTCATTACACGGTATTTCTCATCAACCGTACACCTTCTATTGCTATGGATATGAAGATCCCAGAAGAAGTACGGAAAAGAGAGCATGTTGATTATTCATTCCTTAAAGTGTTTGGTTGTTCAACTTATTTAGAAGACATGAGACATGGTAAGCTGAAGCCTAAAGGAAGCAAGCACATTTTGTTAGGCTATGGAGAAGGAATGAAGAAGTATAGGTTGTGGTGCAAAACAACTAAGAGAATTGTGACTAGAAGACATGCGATATTTGATGAGATGTATTTATTGAAGGTGGAGCCTCTATCAAGTGATGACGTTAGGAGGACACAAAATTTCCAAACATGTTTGGAGTCATCAGATTATTTCCATATTCGGAGAGAAAGCGGTACTTCCGATGGTACCATGGTTGATGAGAAGATTTCAGAGGTTCAGACTCTAGGTGGTGCTCAATTGCAGAAAAGGCCTTTTAGTTCAGTTGGCCCTAATGGTAAGCATATTTGTAATGATGATTCTTCATCTTATGCCTTTAATGTTGCAGAGCTTGTTGGTGAGTCTATTAGTATTGACAAAGAATACTCTAGCAAAATTCTTATGAAGGAGATTAGAGTAGATAATATTGAGTATGTCCTCACTCAATTTGGAATGGAGAAGGTGAAGCATGTTGTTGAATATCCATTGGTCTCTCGAAGCATAGTTTCTACATGTTTATCTCCTGCATCGGATATGTTGAGGAATTTTGATATTCGCTCATATGCATTATGTTTATTGATGTGCATATTATCTGTCTTGTGCTTGGGAAAGATTTGGAAGCTCTGTTAGAGCAATATTGCCCAAAGTAGTTCACATTGAGCTTGATGGTGTAGACCCAACAATTTTTTGGGATTTGATGATAGAGAGGTTGTTATGTTTGAATCAAGGTGGAGTGTTGAATATTTGTGATTCAAATATTTGATAAGAGGGAAAAAAATTAACTAATTGATTCAATTAATTAATTGTGCTGTACGTGGAAATATATGAGATGATATTTTGATAGGGAACTAATTGATTACATAATCAATTTATCAATCAGTGGATATGTAAATAGGGAAATATGTATATTCATTGATTGTGTAATATGAAGAGATAAGTGATTGGCTTGGAGAATCATGCAAGGAAGGAAACATATGGAAATTAGTATCTTCTCTTTCCATTTACATTGCAACCACATCATGGAGATTTGGAAAGATTCTAAAGCAATGAGGAAATTGTTTTTTTCTTCATCTCTAAGAAACCTTTCATCCTGAAGCCTATTTATATCTTCATATTTGTGGAGCATGATGTAATAACCCGAAAATCTGGGCCAATTTAAAATTTTTATTTTGGCAATTTTAGTGAATTTTGAATATTTAAAATGAATCATTTTAAATAATAACGACGAGAAATTTATTTTGAATAGAAATAGAACGTATATATTTATATAGATCGTCGTTAGAATATAAATATTTATTTTTAATTACAAAAGGAATTGAAAATGGCGCGGTAGTTCGAAAATTCGATTTTAAAGTTCAAATGAATGTACAGGATTCAAAATAAACCGGGTTTTAGCAAAACCAAAAATATTAGAATCTATTTAAGAATATCTTTCCAGCGAATCCGAAAAATTGAAATTTCATTGCGGGAATCAAAAGATATGTCCAGTTGAAAATTCAGAATAGTCGCTGTGGAATTCTGGCCCTTAAAAATGGAAATTTTGCAAACGACCTCAGTTTTCGATGAAACTACTTTTGTTGGATCCGTGATGTCAAGTTATTGCTAGGTTTCAAAATTCATAATTTTTTGAATCAATATGTGAGCGTGGCAAAGGAAAATGCGTTTGACCAGTTTCCGTTGATTTCGATCGACTGGAAAATGACCATTTTTCAAAAGGTCTCAGAATTCGATGAAATTAGTTTTGTTAGGACCGTATCGTCAATACGAAGTTATAAAATATTTTTCGGAAATTTTTCGAGTTAGTATGTGGCCCCGGTAAATTGAAATGTGCGTTCAAATTCAATATATAGAGTTATATTTTGATTTTGACGACTGGTCGAAACGATCGAATCAGCTTACGATACGTATCCCATTGTGTTCGGAATGAGGGTAATTAGTTAGGAACGACAGACGGTGGGTCTCGTTTCGAGGTCAAAATAAAATGGTACCTTTTTTAAATTAAATAATTAAATAATAAACTAAAATAAAACCTCTCTCCTTATACTCTCAGTCAACCCCCACCATTCCTTTTCAAATCGAGATAAATAAAAAAAAGGAATGAGGGGCGCGGCGGCCTCCTCCACGCCACCACCATCGCGCGCCGCCCTCCCCTTTTTTGCCCTAGCCGCGCCGCCTCCCAAGAGGACCACCACCCTCCTCCGCCTCGACCCCAACCCCCTTCTGCTCCTCCTTCCCCGTTCCGTTCTTCCTCTCTTCCCTTCTTTTCTTCCTCCGACCCGACCTTCCTCCCTCCGCAGATCCGAACCCGCAACACCCCCTCCTCTTTGATTCGCGCAGACAACGCCCCTCCACCGATTTACACAGTAAGTATTCTGAATTCTCATGATATTAAAATCTGAAATTTTTATGATATGAAAGTCTAGATTTTTATAGGTGAAAGGTCAAGGTTTTTATTTAGTTAAAGACGTGATCTTTATTTAGCTAAAGACGAAATTTTTATCAAGTTAAAGCAAGGCTTTTAATGCGAAAAAGGTTAATTTTTTTATATATAAGAATAAAAATATAATTTTTATATTCATATGAAAGATGGGATTTTTAATATATGAAAGGTGATATTTTATATATGGAATATGGGATTTTTTTTAACATATGAAAGGAGATTTTTATATATAGAAAGAAGAGATTTTTATATACCTGAAGTTAAGATTTTTATGTATGTAAAGTTATGATTTTTAAAAATATAATCTTTGTTTGTTTGAAAATATGATTTTTATATTATATAGATAATAAAAATTCGATGTTTATATCATTGGAAGAATAAAAATATGATTTTTATTCATGTAGAGTAATAAAAATATAATTTTTATTATATTGCTAGCAAGATAAAAATAGAATTTTTATCTATATAGTAGCGGTATAAAAATGTGATTTTTATCCATATATAGTGATTATAAAAATGTAATTTTTATATGCATAGCAACAATATAAAAATGTGATTTTTATATATGTAGTGAACACGGGCGACGAAATTGACAAGAGGCGGACACAGCAAGATTTCCTACATATGAAGAATCGTGGCGTCTGGTTAGCTAGTCGGTGAGAACTCCTCGCTTTTATTTTAATTTCTAGTTGAAATATATACTAGGATGCAGACGGTGCTTAGTAGCACCTGACACCCGTCGTCCAAAGACCATGGATGACTTGTTTGTTTGATTGTTGTGTTGTGAAATTTGGTTGTGTGATGTGGAGTGAAATAAAATATTTTATAGTGGAAAATATTTTATAGTTAAAAATATAATTTTTAACGTGTATATAAAATGAACATTTATAAACAAATCGGACGATTTGTTTATATACACTGATTTGACTGATATTGATTGGGACGATAAATTTAACACATCGCCCAACTGCACAAATAAAATATGTGTTTGTTGATTTGAAACCCCACACGGGTATTGGGATGATATTTGATGTACATTAATCCCGATTTTTTAGTTGTATGTCAATCAATAGGTTGACAGACTGTGTAAGCGTTAGTTATTTATATTTAATGCTTAGGTAGTTGTGTGGTGCACTCTGGATGATGGTTGATGATTTATTGTTGCTGTTATATACATGTGTTGTAGAAAATCCATATAATTAACATTATATGGTAATTGATTGGGCCTCATTCCAATTTAGAAAATAAATTCATGTGTTGAATTGAAAATAAATTCATGTGTTGAATAGAAAATAAATTCATGTGTTGAATAGAAAATAAATTCATGTATTGAATTGAAAATAAATTCATGTGTTGAATAGAATAAATATTCATGTGTTGAATAAAAGCCGTGTTGATTAGATTGATGCCATTTTGACGTGAATGATATTTATATCGATTTTATTCATTTTTATAGTGAATATAGAAAAGAAAGTGATTTCAAAATTTAACTTTTTGAAAATATTATCATTTGTATATTGATGATGTGGAATATTCAATTTTGATTTGAAATTGAATATGAAGTTGAAATCGTTTTGAAAACGAATTTAAAACAATTTATGAAATACGTTTTGAAAGGAAATCGACGAAATATATATAAAATATATATTATATATATAATGGCCTGAATAGAACGCGCCGCGCCGTGGCAGTTCGTGAATTTCGACCATTGACTTCGAATGATTGCGGGAGATCCGACCGTCAGATTCTCCTAAAACCGGAACCGTTGGGTTCGTATCTAAAAGAACTTTCTAATGAATATTAGAGATTTGAAATCTAACGGTTGGATTTGGAATTATATCCAAATCAAATTTGGAAAAGGTCGCTGTAAGTGCAGCTCGATGGACGTTGATGGAAATCGACTGTACGGGCCTTGATAAAATTATTAAAAATAGTAATTATTTGTGTAAAATTATAAGAAATGATTTGTGAAGAATTGGGATGAAAATTTCCATATTTGAAAGGATAAAAGTAGATCTTTAGCGAAACGAACTAGTTTTGAACTAGAATCATAATTCCATTTATTTTTAAAATAAATAAAGCGGATTTGAAACGGTTTTGAAAGTAACCAGAATTTCCAATAATTGAATTGGAATGGATTTGAATCGAAATGGTCTTTGGATTATTTCGATGTTGGATTTCGTGATGATACATATATTGATATGGGAATTTGAAAGATATATTAATATCGTTATTTCCAATATGATATTTGTTGGTCGTAGAATTTGATATTGAATATAAGCTGATATATTTTCTATTCAGGGCCTTGTATTTAATATCAAATGTGATTTGGGTTTTTCGTGAATGGTGTCTTCATTAACACTGTTCTTAAACCCAGTTGAGAAAAAGATTAAATCTTTTTATTTAGATTTAATGAAGTGTACCAATTAAATGGTATTTAATTGGAATTGAATTTGAATTGATTTTTGGGTTTATCATGAACGTGGTTTTAAATAACCCTTGTTCTTTAACCCGATAATTAATGGAATGTGATTTTGGGTTGTCGTGAACGGTATCTTCAATAATACTGATCTTAGACCCAACTGAGTTAAGAAAATCAGAAACTAACTGGAGATTAGTTAATTTGAATGGTTTCTTGGGTATTGATCTGATGTTGGTTTCGGCCTTCGGGGTTAATATTTAAGGAACTGTTCTCTTACTAATTTACGGTTAGAGACTAATAGAATGGAATGTGATGTGGGTTTATCGTGAACCGTTTTTTAAATGACATTGGTTCTTTAACCCAGTTAAAGATTAGAACTAAGTGGAGTTTTAATGAATCTTTAATTAGATTGAAAAGATCGAGAATGGAATATCACCAGTTTTGCTCCGGGCGATAGTTAAATCTTTAATTAGATTTGAATGTGAAATGGTAATTGAATTTACCGATAACACCGTGGTGATAAATATGAAGTATGACCAGTTTTACTTCATGGGATGAATAGGTTGAGATTGGGAAATAAAATAAATGATTACTTCGGTGTGGTTCGCTAATCCCGACTGGTTGAATTGATATTTAAAAGAAGATTAAAGAATAAATTTGAGGAATTTATCTTTGATAAAATTAATGGGAACCTATCCCTAAGAATGTGAAGTTTAGCAACTAACTGAAGATTAGTTAAGATGAATGGTTTCCTAGGTATTGATCTGATGTTGGTTTCGGCCTTCGGGGTTAATATTTGGGGAATTGTTCCCTTACTAATTTATGGTTAGTGACTGATGAATTAGGATGAGGCGTATGTTGTGTTTGTGTAACACTTGTTTATTATATACGCGAGTTATTCAGAAAGACTGGGTTTATCCCATTCTGAATAACTAATTCGATGTGGTGTCGAAGATGAAGACGGTGGTTGAAGACCGAAGGTCTTCACGTCGTTTGGGGGATTACTGATGATCTTGATTGGGCCGTACACCCAAGAGGAGGGAATCAGTTAGTGATCGTCCAGACGTACTTGGAGATCGATGGATATGCGAGGTAAAAGGTGCCTCCGGTTTCGTTCAGACCCAGAACGGGCTTGTAAATGGACTATGTGTCTGACATTGGATATCATTCTGTGTGATTGATGGATATCGGTTGCATGGAGTGGTTTTCCTGTGTGGCATGCTAAGATGCAAATGATCAAGGCTTCTGTTGAAAAGAAGAGTCTTGTGGTTGAAGATCAAAGCACGACCTGTGTGGCATAGCTTTGTGTAATGTGGATTCGCGAGCCTCACACCCCGGTTGTAAACCAGAAACGGGAGAAGGACCTCAGGGGGGACATGCGTTTCTTTCTGGCTAGAAGTGGCGTCAGTGGTTTTACATGCCCTGATGAGTTTGACTTATGTGGTTGTTGTTGTTGCGAGGCGCCTCGGATATATCGGTGACTATGTGGAGCCGATGGAGTCATTTGTTGGCTCATTGACACCCCAAAGGATGGGGAAACGCAGTGTTCAGGCATTATAATCCACATCGCTGGACTCGCCCTGACGATCTAAGGGGAAGTTGCGGCTGTTCCTGAGACACGGGCTAGAGCATCTCGAATTCGATAAGGACGATCCCTTGCCTTGGTTCACAGATGGAAATCCAACTTCCAATACGTTACTTTGCGGTTTTGATTGTTGAGCCTAGTATGGCGACATGATATATGGTACCCATACCGTCTATGATTGATATTTATGATTGAAATTGTTTTGACACTATACACTTATAATAGTATCAAATGATTTGTTTTTAACGTACCAAGCTTGTTTGGCTATTATAAGGGAAAACCCTATCCTCCGGCTTGCGTTGCATTGTGTGATGGGACCTAGGTCTTATAACAGCTATACTGTTCTTTATTTAGCATTGCGCTGTTTGTTTATGCACTGGTATTCTTGGGGTAAAAACCCGTTCCGTGTTATACGGTGTGGTCCCTTGATTTACCGAACTTTAAAATCAAATTAATAACTGTTTTAGTTCTCACACCAGTCACATGATTGACCTGGAGTTTATTGTTTTAACCTAAACTCTGGGTGCCCTTATTTTCGACACGGGCAGCTAGTAGTTTTGGTTTTGCAGATTTATATTCACAGGATCCTGATTTACAGCTGGAACGATGCTCGGAAAGCTTTGTATCCGTGTATTACTTTCAGTTGTGTTTTGTATTGTTTTTCCGCTGCGATGTATTTAAATGTAATTTAAATCTCTGATATTTTCTGTGTAATATTTATTCATACCCTATAATATTCTTGTATTCTAATGGAATTGTTGTAATAAACAATGAAATGTTCTTCCGTCTGAGTTCTTTTGTGTGTTGTTCTCAAAGTATCCGCTCTTTCCTTACCGGGGAAGTTACGGGTCCTTACACATGAGGTGTGAGAGCATCCACCATTATCCTCTTCTTCAGTATACCCTAATTTCTGCAGTCAATCAATTAGGGGTTTTTTGTGCATCAATTCTTTGAAGAAATTGATGATTCAATTTGTAATTATAGGGTAGTCTCTCTAATTTGCTACCTATAATTTTGTAATCTCTCTTGCACTCTTTTGTACTCTCTTTCTTCGGTGAAATAAAGAAAAGTTGTTGGGTCCGTGGATGTAGGCATAGCCGAACCACGTTAAATCTTTGTGTCTTCTACTCTTCTTCTATTTTATTTTGCTTGGTGATTATTGTTCATTGAATTGGCGGTTGATAATTAATCAACAAGATAGATCCTCTTTTTTGCATTGCTTCCGCATTTGTGTAATTATCTGCAAAATGCTTGATTGGTTTTATCTAATTAACCGACTTAAGGTGAACACTGAGAAATTATTTTGCTTCCCTTTAGCGATAATGTCTAGAATCACTATGAACTTGTGTCTTCCCCTCTATGAGAAAATAACTGCTAGACTTGATAATTCGAGCAATAAAATGTTTTACTTTGTGAGAAGACTGACTTTTATATTATTTTTTCAACGTAAGTATATTGGGTTAGGACTTTCAATCTACCTGTCAAGCTTATTAAGTTGATAAGAAGTGCTATTTTTAATTTTATGGAAAGGAAATATGCATCCAAATTATTTATCTTCTGTTTCCTTTTGTAAGTTGGAGATGCCTAAGATTAAAGGCGGGCTTGGGATTAAAAATCTCATAGTGGAACAAGGTTGCGATAGTAAAACAATTGCAAGCCATATTGCATAGAACTGAAGTCAACGGGTGCAGTGGTATACCATGATAGCAAAGTAAAACATTTTATACTTACGTTGAAATGTTATCATGCTAGAAATTCATCATGGCTAACATATGCTAACTCCTTACGTTGCTAACATAATATAAAAGTCAGTCTTACGTTGAAATGTTATCATGCTAGAAATGTCATATTCAAGTTCTATGCATGATAGCATATGCTAGAAACAACTAGTGAATCTCTAGCATGTTATGGTGATCTCTGCCAACACAAGGTCAGACCATCTCTGCCAAACACAAGGTCAGACCATCTCTATGCAGTAATCTGCTAGATAGCAACTTGAATATGACATTCCCCAGTCGTTACCGACCATTGTCCATGCGTGCACAATCCATCATCCACATAGGTAAAATATATGGGCTATATACCATGATACAACTTTTTATCTAGAAGGGATTGACCATAACCTAATGGGAGCGACCCACATAAACTTGCCGCATTCAACCTGTTTTAGGCCATTATTGGGTTGTGAAGCTTGAGGTCTCCTTAAATATAAAGCTATGCTTTAATTAAGCTATGTTTTGATTATCTGCAACCCTTAACATGTGACGATCCGCCCCGCACCAGCTTGCATTTCCTCTGAAGGTGCGCTGTACACATGCCCGACTAGCACGGAACGGTCGCCAAAGAAAGGAAAGAAGAGAATGAACTAATCAAAAACCTGTAGAATATCTCACAGCGCATGGAACAAAATATAATAATAATGTACTTGACATAAAACAGGCGAGATAGTGCATAAGCTGATAAATAAAACCAACATCATCATCAGAGTAGCGGAAGTCTAAATACAGCTTATTACAACTTTCCAAAATTACTGTCTCTAAAACAAAAGAAAGTTAAAGTAGAAGATGCACTACTAATGCCCAAGCAGTGATCTTCAACAACACAGGGAGAATACTATATGTATCATACGTGGAAGTCTCATGCTCGTCTCCGGATCAGCTACTCGTGCATACCCAGCTAACCTGTCTCTAGTCTGCTCGTGAGAGCACCCAGAGTAATAAGAAGAGACATAAAACTCTGGGTCAGACAAAAAGTCTGGTATGAGCGATAAGCAGCTAAACAGAACAATAACATGTATACTAAACCATACCTGAACCTGTACCTGCAACCAAAGAGTTAGCACTACATACCGTACAATACTCTAAGGTGCCATAGAAAATGGTGTAAAGAAAACGGGGGTGGGGGTGTGCATGTCATAATGATGAAAAACAAATCAAGCAAAGCAACCATCCTCACGTCTCTCACTTAGTGCGTAAAGCATACGATACCCACTGCTGTTAATCACTAGACCCATCGAAGTAGTGACGGAGTTCGACTTGTACAACTACTGCTACTACCAAGCTTACCACATGGAGTCATGACCAAATCTTTAAAACTGACCCCACTTCATTGGTTGAGACGACCCCAAACCCCGTACTGACGGCGGCAAGGGTAATCCTTGGAATATAACATAGAAACAGATAATAGCAGAACAGAAATAAATAAATACACCAGATAATGAACAATAGAATATACTGGATAAGAGTAATCATTAGAGTTACACAGTATACAGGATCATACTTAGTACAAATACAGTTCAACTATACATATATGTCTACAGCGGAAAACAAACATAATGTACAATAGGAGCTGAACAGCATAAAAAGAGATAAATGATAGAATCCATCTTCATCTCCAGCTATCCAGAAAGAACCAGCTAAACCTGAATACAAGGCTGCCCGTGTAGAAAAAGGGGCACCCGAGTTTGAAAGTGAAACAAACTACGAGTCAGTCATGGGACTGGTGTGAGAACTAAAACAGTTATTTAAAACTTTACTTTAAATAAGATATATCAAGGGACCACGCCGTATAACACGGAACGGGTTTCCACCCAAGAATACCAGTGCATATAACAAAACAGCGCAATGCTTTTTGGAAAAATGAAGCTATTATAAGACTCAGGTCCTATCACACAATGCAACGCAAGCCGGGGGATATGGTTTTCCCTTATAATAGCCAAACATGCTTAGTACGTTTAAAACAAATCATTTGATACTATTATAAGTGTATAGTGTCAAAACAATTTCAAATCATAAGTATCAATGATAGACGACATGGGTACCATACATCATGTCGCCATACTAGTTCTACAATTAAAATCGCAGAATCACGTATTTGGAAATTGGATTTCCGTCATGAACCAAGGCAAAAGATAGTCCTTACCGTATTCGAGACTGCCTAGCCCGAGTCTCAGGATCAGAACGCATCGACCCTTGGATCGTCAGGGCCGATCCACACAGAGTGGATTAAAATGCCTGAACACTGCGTTTCGCCGCCCTTTGGGGCGTAAGCGAGCCAGCTAATGACTCCATCGGACCCGGATCGTCCGATCTAACCGAGGCGCCTCGCAACAGCAACAACCACATAAGTCAAACTCGTCAGGGCATGTAAAACCATTGACGCCACTTCTAGCTAGGAGGAAACGCAGGCCCTCCCTGATGTCCTTTCTCCCGTTTCTGGTTCATACCGGGGTGTGAGGCTCGCGAATTCACATTATACACAAAGCTATGCCACACAGGCGGTGCTTTGATCATCACCACAAGACTTTGCTTTTCAACAGAAGCCCTGATCATTGCATCTTAGCATGCTACACATACAATTCACACCGTGCAACTGATGGTTATCAATCACACAAAATGAATTCCAATGTCAGACACATATTCCATTTGCAAGTCCGTTCTGGGTCTAAACGAAACCGGAGGCACTATATACCTCGTAATCCCATCGATCACCACGTACGTCTGGACGATCACCACTCATTATCCATATTTCGGGATGCCTCCCAATCAGGACATTAGTTACCATCCAGACGAGGTGAAGATCTCCGGTCTTCGACCATCGTCTTCATCTTCGATTTCTTATCATCGATTCAGTTATTCAAAATGGGATAAACCCGGTCTTTCTGAGCAACTCGTGTATATAATAAACAAGTGTAACACTAACATACACACGCATCATTTCAATTCATTAGTCACTAACCGTCAATCAGTAAGAGAACGATTTCCCAAATATTAACCCCGAAGGCCGAAACCAACATCAGATCAACACCCAGGAGACCATTCGACTTAGCCAACCTTCAGTTAATTTCTAAATCACATCCATATCATTTATAATATTTATAACGATTTATCGCTATTTTTATTTATTTTAAAATAGCCATTTTATTCAAAACGACGCTTCGGGCCATAACGCGACCGTGGCGCTGTTTTTCTTCAGATTTGATTTACACATATCTAAAAATCTAGCCGTTGGATCTTCACAAAATTTACATCATTAGAAAGATCTTTTCAAAATGAATCCAATGGTTCCTGTTTCGGCAAAATCCGACGGTCGGATCTCCCGGTACAATCGTTTGAAGTTTCGATTTCAAAATATGAACTGCAGCGTCGTTATTCGATTAAATATAATTATATTTATATATATATATATATATAAATATAATCGTTTCTGGCGCTGTTTTTCTTCAGATTTGAATTAAACATTCCAGACAATCCAACCGTTGGATTTTTACAAAGTTGGTGTCGTTGGAAAGATATTTCCAAGCGAACCCAACGGTTGCGATTTCGGGAAAATCCGATGGTCGGATCTCCCGGTATAATCGTTTGAAATCATGGTTTCAAAATACGAACTGCAGCGTCGTTATTCGATATATTTTAATTCTATTTATATATATATATATATATATATATATATATATATATATATATCAATTCTTCAATTTCAAAGCTACATTCCTTTCATACATTTGATAAAAATGATGTTTTTATCCAGCTGTCTTCTATTTCAACACTTCACTATATTTAACAATTCATGTATAATAAAAATGTGATTTTTATTGTAAAACAATTCATTTCAAAACACTATTATTTTATATAGTTCATATAGGTAATAAAAATAGATTTTTATTATAAAACAATTTATTTCAAAAGGAGATTATTTTATATAGTTCATATAGATGATAAAAATGTGATTTTTATTATAAAACAATTTATTTCAAAAATATGAATACCATTCAACACATGAATTTCAATTCAACGAATGAATATCGATTCAACACATGAAGGCTTTCTATAGTTTATATATATGGATAAAAATGTGATTTTTATATTTAAAACACGAACACCATTCAACACATGAATTTCAATTCAACGAATGAATATCGATTCAACACATGAAGGTTTTCTATAGTTTATATATATATAGATAAAAATGTGATTTTTTATATTTAAAACACGAACACCATTCAACACATGAATTTCCATTCAACGAATGAATATCGATTCAACACATGAAGGTTTCTATAGTTCATATATATAGATAAAAATATGATTTTTATATTTAAAACATGAATACCCTTCAACACATGAATTTCTAATCAACGAATGAATATCGATTCAACACATGAAGGTTTTCTATTCAACGAATAAATATAGTTTCAGCAAATGAAAATAATTCAAACACATGAATATTATTCAAAATTTCAGCAATATAATGGCAGGGTAGTTAAAACCGGGACCGTCCTTAGTACGGCTTCTCGCTCTACCTTAAAACCTTGCGGTTTTTGACAATGGGGATCATGCATCTAGTTCGCACGCAGGCGGCATGTATATATTTATTTCATTTCCACAAACTAATCCTATGTGGTTTCAACCAAATATTTCTCAACCACAAATGGGTATTTTTCAACCACAATCAATCAATATCAACCACAAACAATCCCAAACAACCATTCGCTATCAATCAATTTTCACCAATCACAACCAATAAATATCGTCCATGGTCTGTGGACGAGGGGCGTGTGTGTATATATATATATATATATTTATATATATAGCAATTCACTTCTATTTCAACACATATATAATTTTTACAACGCATATATAACTTATACATCGAACGTACAACTTATACAACGCTTATACATGAGGTGTACAACGCTGATATAACCCATACATCGACTATATAATTTATACATCGTCGTTTTCCATATCGATTATAAATTAGAAATCTCACATTGAGTTCCACTCCACCAAAAATAGCAGAAGGCTCAGAAAAATATGCGGCCTCTTCTAGAAGGTAGAAGACGTCCACACGAGTCCATTGTCTCTTGTTTCACTGAATTTCATTAAAACAACAAAAAGATATGATTTTTCAAAGTTTGCAACGGTTTAAAGGTGTTAAAACAGTTGAAAATAAAACAAGCCATACCTCAGCTGAAAGGTTCAAAACTAGGTTTGCAATTTTCGATCAAACCGTGAATCGATAGGAGGATCGGCCGATGCAGCGACGAAGAGGGGGGAGATGCGCGTCTGCGCGCGGTGGTGGGGGCCCACTCGGTGGAGCCAGGCGGTCGGGGCGGCGGTTTGAAGTTGACGACTTCAGGGAGGTGGTTCTCTCTCCACAGGCCATGAAAAATTCCAAACTTTATATGGATTTGAAGATCTCGAGAAGATCTTCAAAAAGTTCAACTGTGGCACGAGCTAATTTGGCGTGGATTGATCGGAAAATGAGGGGGAATATTTCGAGCGGTTTCCGTCGTTCGTCGGGGAGGGAGAAACGAAGTTTTTTTAAAAAAAAATATGATTGACCGGTGGGTTTTAAAGGGGTTTTCTGACGCGACCACCAATCTAAACCCAACGACTGTTGTCCCTAGCGTTTTACCCCCATTTCGAACACAATGGGATATGTTTCGTAGGCCCATTCGACTGTTTCAGTTAGTTTCCATTCAAATTAAAATATATAACATTCAATATTCAATTTGAACGTACATTTCAATTTGCCAGGGCCACAAACTGATTCAAAAAATTCCAGAAAAATAAATCTGGCTATGTTTTGACGATATAGTTCCAACAAAACTAGTTTCGTCGAATTCTGAGACCGTTTGCAAAAAGGCCCATTTCTGGTCGATCCAATTTAACTATAATTGATCAAAACATGTTTTCCGTTGCCATGCTCACATACTAGCTTCAAAAATTATGAAATTTGAAACCTAGCAATAACTTCACGTCCCGGATCCAACAAAAGTGGTTTCGTCGAATTCCGAGGTCGTTTGCAAAATGGCCAATTTCACGGGCTATATAAATTCCGTAGTGACCTTTCTGAAAATTCATTTGGCCATAACTTTTGCTTTCCGCTATGAAAATTCGATTTTTTAGATTCGTTGGAAAGATATTCTCAATTAGATTCAAATATTTTTGGTTTCACTAAAATCCGGTTTATTTTGGACCCGGTACATTCGTTTGAATTTTTGAAATCGAATTATCGTACTACCGCGCCGTTTTCAATTCATTTTATATGTATAAATAATTATTTATATCCTAACGACGAACTATATAATACGTACGTTCGAATTCTATTCAAAATAAATTTCTCATCGTTATTATTTAAAATAATTCATTTTAAATAATCAAAATTAGCGAAAACAACCAAAATAAAAATTTTAAATTGGCTCGGATTTCCGGGTTATTACAATCTCCCCCACTTAAAACTTTTCGTCGCCGAAAAGGAACGAAACCGAAAATTGTTTAACTAATCAACTCAACTTTTATTGTTTTCATTACGGCTTAAGTTCTTCAACTTTTCAGTTTCTAAGAACTCTTCAAAATTTTCAAAAATTTGGCTAACACCCTAAATTTTCGAAAAATTTCGCCATAACCTCTCCTGCACCGGGAGCACGGGAAAATCCCGAAATTGCCATACAGGCCCTCTGATCTCAAAAAGAAAAAGAAAAAGCCAAGCGGCTAACCAATCGGCTCATAAAATCATCATCACCCAAACAAAACAGTAAATTATGATAAACATGTACCTATTTGTCGGGCAAACAATTTTATTCTTCTGCTCTAGCCTCCTTGCTATGACCTGTTCAATGTAAGTACATGTATATGCAAGCAAATGTGACTAAATTTCAATACAAATCACTTTTTGATACCATTTGGCTAAAGGTTCAACATTTTAATTAATCAAACTATAATCAAACAATTCAATCATCAATCAATTAGTTGATTAGGTTTTCAAATTCATAACTTTGATACATAGTCAAAAAATCAGATTTTAGATGTCAAATCACAACAATAGGCCCTATCTAGTTTCGTTTCTCACACCAGTCAATTGGAAATATATAGAAATCTCACTTTCGTCGCTCGAATATAAATACTAGCGATGGTGCCCCATCACCAGAATTATCCCCGGGCAACTAGAGTGTGATCCTATAACTATCCAGTACATTAGAACTTCGAATACACGTTTGCAAGACGTATATGCAAAATCTTTATATATTGGATTGTCCCAATTCAATGTAAAATAAATAATCAACTACGAATAAGTGATTTAAATTTAAAAACAAAAATTGTTTTCATTTTTAAAAATATACTCTTCACACTCGTTCTAGGATACTACTGATCCCATCTCTAACGAGTCATTCCCATTGGATATTACTAATCCAATATCTGATGAATTCTTTCGTATGGTTCTAATGTGTCTTGTTCTCTGAGCTTTGTAAACCAAAGCTCTGATACCATGTTGAGACGACCCCAAAACCCGTACTGACAGTGGCAAGGGTAATCCTTGGAATATAACACAGAAACAGATAGCAGAACAGAAATAAATAAATACACCAGATAATGAACAACAGAATATACTGGATAATAGTAATCATCAGAGTTACACAGTATACAGGATCATACTTAGTACAAATACAGTTCAACTATACATATATGTCTACAGCGGAAAACAAACATAATGTACAATAGGAGCTGAACAACATAAAAAGAGATAAATGATAGAATCCATCTTCAGCTCCAGCTATCCAGAAAGAACCAGCTAAACCTAAATACAAGGCTGCCCTTGTAGAAAAAGGGGAACCCGAGTTTGAAAGTGAAACAAACTACGAGTCAGTCATGGGACTGGTGTGAGAACTAAAACAATTATTTAAAACTTTACTTTAAATCAGATATATCAAGGGACCACGCCGTATAACACGGAACGGGTTTCCACCCAAGAATACCAGTGCATATAACAAAACAGCGCAATGCTTTTTGGAAAAATGAAGCTATTATAAGACCCAGGTCCTATCACACAATGCAACGCAAGCCGGGGGATATGGTTTTCCCTTATAATAGCCAAACATGCTTAGTACGTTTAAAACAAATCATTTGATACTATTATAAGTGTATAGTGTCAAAACAATTTCAAATCATAAGTATCAATCATAGACGACATGGGTACCATACATCATGTCGCCATACTAGTTCTACAATTAAAATCGCAGAATCACGTATTTGGAAATTGGATTTCCGTCATGAACCAAGGCAAAAGATAGTCCTTACCGTATTCGAGACTGCCTAACCCGAGTCTCAGGATCAGAACGCATCGACCCTTGGATCGTCAGGGCCGGTCCACACAGAGTGGATTAAAATGCCTAAATACTGCGTTTCGCCGCCCTTTGGGGCGTAAGCGAGCCAACTAATGACTCCATCGGACCCGGATCGTCCGATCTAACCGAGGCGCCTCGCAACAGCAACAACCACATAAGTCAAACTCGTCAGGGCATGTAAAACCATTGACGCCACTTCAAGCTAGGAGGAAACGCAGGCCCTCCCTGATGTCCTTTCTCCCGTTTCTGGTTCATACCGGGGTGTGAGGCTCGCGAATTCACGTTATACACAAAGCTATGCCACACAGGCGGTGCTTTGATCATCACCACAAGACATTGCTTTTCAACAGAAGCCTTGATCATTGCATCTTAGCATGCTACACAGACAATTCACACCGTGCAACTGATGGTTATCAATCACACAGAATGAATTCCAATGTCAGACACACATTCCATTTGCAAGTCCGTTCTGGGTCTAAACGAAACCGGAGGCACTATATACCTCGCAATCCCATCGATCACCACGTACGTCTGGACGATCACCACTCATTATCCATATTTCGGGATGCCTCCCAATCAGGACATCAGCTACCATCCAGACGAGGTGAAGATCTCCGGTCTTCGACCATCGTCTTCATCTTCGATTTCTTATCATCGATTCAGTTATTCAGAATGGGATAAACCCGGTCTTTCTGAGCAACTCGTGTATATAATAAGCAAGTGCAACACTAACATACACACGCATCATTTCAATTCATTAGTCACTAAACGTCAATCAGTAAGAGAACGATTTCCCAAAAATTAACCCCGAAGGCCGAAACCAACATCAGATCAACACCCAGGAGACCATTCGACTTAGCCAACCTTCAGTTAATTTCTAAATCACATCCATATCATTTATAATATTTATAACGATTTATCGCTATTTTTATTTATTTTTAAATAGCCATTTGATTCAAAACGACGCTTCGGACCATAACGCGACCGTGGCGCTGTTTTTCTTCAGATTTGATTTACACATATCTAAAAATCTAGCCGTTGGATCTTCACAAAATTTACATCATTAGAAAGATCTTTTCAAAACGAATCCAATGGTTCCTGTTTCGGCAAAATCCGACGGTCGGATCTCCCGGTACAATCGTTTGAAGTTTCGATTTCAAAATATGAACTGCAGCGTCGTTATTCGATTAAATATAATTATATATATATATATATATATATATATAATCGTTTCTGGCGCTGTTTTTCTTCAGATTTGAATTAAACATTCCAGACAATCCAACCGTTGGATTTTTACAAAGTTGGTGTCGTTGGAAAGATATTTCCAAGGCGAACCCAACGGTTGCGATTTCGGGAAAATCCGATGGTCGGATCTCCCGGTATAATCGTTTGAAATCACGGTTTCAAAATACGAACTGCAGCGTCGTTATTCGATATATTTTAATTCTATATATATATATATATATATATATATATATCAATTCTTCGATTTCAAAGCTACATTCCTTTCATACATTTGATAAAAATGATATTTTTATCCAGCTGTCTTCTATTTCAACACTTCACTATATTTAACAATTCATGTATAATAAAAATGTGATTTTTATTGTAAAACAATTCATTTCAAAACACTATTATTTTATATAGTTCATATAGGTAATAAAAATAGATTTTTATTATAAAATAATTTATTTCAAAAGGAGATTATTTTATATAGTTCATATAGATGATAAAAATGTGATTTTTATTATAAAACAATTTATTTCAAAAATATGAATACCATTCAACACATGAATTTCAATTCAACGAATGAATTTCGATTCAACACATGAAGGTTTTCTATAGTTTATATATATGGATAAAAATGTGATTTTTATATTTAAAACACGAACACCATTCAACACATGAATTTCAATTCAACGAATGAATATCGATTCAACACATGAAGGTTTTCTATAGTTTATATATATATAGATAAAAATGTGATTTTTTATATTTAAAACACGAACACCATTCAACACATGAATTTCCATTCAACGAATGAATATCGATTCAACACATGAAGGTTTCTATAGTTTATATATATAGATAAAAATATGATTTTTATATTTAAAACATGAATACCCTTCAACACATGAATTTCTAATCAACGAATGAATATCGATTCAACACATGAAGGTTTTCTATTCAAAGAATAAATATAGTTTCAGCAAATGAAAATAATTCAAACACATGAATATGATTGTAATAACCCGAAAATCTGGGCCAGTTTAAAATTTTTATTTTGGCAATTTTAGTGAAGTTTGAACATTTAAAATAGATTATTTTAAATAATATCGACGAGAAAATTTATTTTGAATATAATCGACGTATATATTTATGTACGTCGTCGTTAGAATATAAATATTTATATATAATTATAAATAGAATTGAAAATGGCGCGGTAGTTCGATAATTTGATTTCAAACTTCAATTGAATGTACCGGGTGCAAAACAATCCGGATTTTAGTGAAACCAAAAACATTAGGATCTAATTGACAATATCTTTCCAACGAATCCGAAAAATCAAATTTTCATAGCGGGAATCAAAAGATATGTCCAATTGAAAATTCTGAATAGTCGTTATGGAATTCATGCCCTTAAAAATGGACATTTTGCAAACGACCTCGGATTTCGACGAAACCACTTTTGTTGGGTCCGCAGTGTCAAATTATTGCTAGGTTTCAAATTTCATAATTTTTCGAATCAATATGTGAGCGTGGCAAAGGAAAACGCGTTTGACCAGTTTTAGTTGATTTTAATCGACTGGAAAATGGCATCGGGGAATTTCAAATAGCTTCCCTGGTCCTTCAGATCTCAAAAAGAAAAAGAAAAAGCCAAGCGGCTAGCCAATAGGCTCATAAAATCATCATCACCCAAACAAAACAGTAAATTATGTAATAAACATGTACCTATTTGTCGGGCAAACAAATTTTATTCTTCGGCTCTAGCCTCCTTGCTATGACCTGTTCAATGTAAGTATATGTATATGCAAGCAAATGCGACCAATTTCAATACAATTCAATATTTGATTATATTAGGCTAAATGGTTCAAAATTATCAAACAAGTAAACAAACAACACAAACATCAACCAATTAGTAAATTAGAGTTTCAAATTCATAATTTTGATACATATATACAAAAAATCATGTTTTTGATGCCAATTCACAGCAATGTGTTCTAACTATATTAGTTTTGGTTCTCACACCAGTCTAATGGAAATATATAGGTATCACACCTTCGAAACACGAACATAAATACTGATGATGTGGCCACATCACCAGAATTATCCCCGGGTGTCGAATGTGATTCTATATCTATCTAATATATTAAAACTTCGAATATACGTTCATGACGCGTATATGCAAAACCTTTATATACTAGATTGTCCATATTCAAAATAAATTAATATTCAAATACGTATAAAACGATTTAAATTTACAAAACAAAATTGTTTTCGTTTGAAAAATATACTCTTCACACTCGTTCTAGGATACTACTGATCCTATCTCTAACGAGTCATTCTAATTGGATATTACTAATCCAATATCTGATGAATTCTTTCGTATGGTTCTAATGTGTCTTGTTCTCGAGCTCTGTAAACCAAAGCTCTGATACCAACCGTAAGGACCCGTAACTTCCCCGTGAAGGAAAGCACGAATACTTTGAGAACAACACACAAAAGGACGCAGACGGAAGAACATTTCATTTATTTTTACAACAATTCCATCAGATACAAGAATATACAGAGTATAAATGAATAAATTACATTGGATAAATATCAGAGATTACAATAAATTACATAGCAGCGGAAAATAATACAAAATACAACTGAAAGTGATACACGGATACAGAGCTTTCCGAGCATCGTTCCAGCTGTTAATCAGGACCCTGTGAATATAAATCTGCAAAACCAAAACTACTAGCTGCCCGTGTGGAAAATAGGGGCACCCAGAGTTTAGGTTAAAACAATAAACTCCAGGTCAGTCATGTGACTGGTGTGAGAACTAAAAACAGATATTATTTTAACTTTAAAGAAGAGTAATTCAAGGGACCACGCCGTATGACACGAAACGAGTTTCCTCCCAAGAATACTAGTGCATATAACAAAACAACGCAATGCTTTTTGGAAAAATGAAGCTATTATAAGACCCAGGTCCCATCACACAATGCAACGCAAGCCGGAGGATAGGGTTTTCCCTTATAATAGCCAAACATGCTTGGTACGTTAAAACAAATCATTTGATACTATTATAAGTGTATAGTGTCAAAACAATTTTCAATCATAAATATCAATCATAGACGGCATGGGTACCATATATCATGTCGCCATACTAGTTCTACAATTAAAACCGCAATATCACGTATTGGAAATTGGATTTCCGTCATGAGTCGAGGCAAGGGGCAAGCTCCTCTCCGCGTTCGAGACACTCTAGCAAATGTCCCAGGACCCCACTTTGATCCTTGGAATCGGCTGGGCCGGTCCTCTCTTACTTTTGAGGATTAGTTATTCCTGAACAAACGTTTCCCGGTCCTTACAGACCTATATCCGAGGCGCCTCGTATCCAACAACCAAACAGGTGAAAAGTATATAAATGTCAGGGCTGGTAGGTCACTGACACCACCCTAGCTAGAAAGAAACGTCGTGCTCTCCCAGCGGTCCATCTCCCGTTTTTGACTCATACCGAGGTGTGAGGCTCGCGAATTCACGTTATACACAAAGCTACGCCACACAGGCCGTGCTTTGATCATCAACCACAAGACTTTGCTTTTCAACAGAAGCCTTGATCAATTGCCACTTACGTATGCCACATTGGCAATTCACTCCATGCGACTGATGTCCATCGATATACAACCTCTGAGCTCGTACGTCTCAGAGAAGGGCGTTAAGCAAGAGAATAAATTCTCTGCCGCCAAACAGATGTATATTTAATAGAGATCAATCAACACAGAATAAAATCCAATGTCAGACACACAATCCATTTACAAGTTCGTTCTGGGTCTGAACGAAACCGGAGGCACTTTCCTCGCATATCCATCCATCTCCAAGTACGTCTGGACGATCACCAACTGATTCCCTCATCCTGGGTGTACAGCCCAATCAAGATCATCAGTAATCACCCAAACGATGTGAAGACTTCCGGTCTTCAACCACCGTCTTCAACTTCGACATCTCGTCGAATCGATTATTTAGAATGGGTATAAACCCGGCCTTTCTGAATAACCCACGTATATAATAAACGAATGTTACACAAACACAACAAACGCCTCATTCCAATTCAGAATATTCTTTTATTCACAAAAACACATTCTTAGGGAAATGTTCCCATTAATTTTATCCAAGATAAATTCTTCTAAATTTATCCTATAATCTTCCTTTGGATATCATTTCAAACCATATTACGGTTTTCCAAACTAGTCGGGATTAGCGAACCACACCGAAGTAATTATTTATTTTATTTCCCAATCCCAACCTATATATCCCATGGAGAAAACTGGTAATACTCCACATCTAACACCACGGTGTTATCGGTAAAATTAATTACCATTTCACGTTCAAATCTAATTAAAGATTTAACTATCGCTTTGGAGCAAAACTGGTGGTACTCCATTCTCGATCACCTTTCAGATTTAATAATTTAAATTATCAATTTACTTTTCAATCTAATTAAAGATTCATTAAAACTCCACTTAGCTTTAATCTCTTTCAAAATTCAATATCCTGTCTTTAACTGGGTTAAAGAACCAATGTCATCTAAAACACGATTCACGATAAACCCAAATCACATTTGATATTAAATACAAGGCTCTGAATGGAAAATCTATCGGCTTATATTCAATACCAAATTCTGAAACCAACAAATATCGTATTGGAAATAACGATATAAAATATATCTTTCAAATTCCCATAACAATATCTGTATAGTCACGAAATCCAACATCGAAATATTCCGAAGATAATTTCGATCCAACTCCAGTCCAATCCACATATTGGGAATATTGGTTATTTTTAAAATCACTTTCAAATTCAATTTATTTATTTCAAAAATAAATTGATTTTAATTTCAGCTCAAAACTAGTTCATTTCGATAAAAATCTATTTTTATCCTTTTAAATGTGGAATTCTTCAGTTCAATTCTTCCCGAATCATATATTATGATTTTACACAAATTATAGATATTTTTAATAATTTTATCAAGGCCCGTACAGTCGATTTCCATCTACGGCCATCGAACTGCACTTACAGCGACCTTTTCTTACCATCGTCTTCATCTTCGATTTCTTATCATCGATTCAGTTATTCAGAATGGGATAAACCCAGTCTTTCTGAGCAACTCGTGTATATAATAAACAAGTGCAACACTAACATACACACGCATCATTTCAATTCATTAGTCACTAACCGTCAATCAGTAAGAGAACGATTTCCCAAATATTAACCCCGAAGGCCGAAACCAACATCAGATCAACACCTAGGAGACCATTCGACTTAGCCAACCTTCAGTTAATTTCCAAATCACATCCATATCGTTTATAATATTTTATTACGATTTATCGCTATATTTATTTATTTTAAAATAGCCATTTTATTCAAAACGACGCTTCGGGCCATAACGCGGCCGTGGCGCTGTTTTTCTTCAGATTTGATTTACACATATCAAGAAATCTAACCGTTGGATCTTCACAAAATTTACATCATTAGAAAGATCTTTTCAAAACAAATCCAACGGTTCCAGTTTCAGGAAAATCCGAAGGTCGGATCTCCCAGTACAATCGTTTGAAGTTTCGATTTCAAAATACGAACTGCAGCGTCGTCATTCGATTAAATATAATTATATATATATATATATATATATATATACAATCGTTTCTGGGCTGTTTTTCTTCAGATTTGAATTAAACATTCCAGACAATCCAACCATTGGATTTTTACAAAGTTGGTGCCGTTGTAAAGATATTTCCAAGGCGAACCCAACGGTTGCGATTTCGGAAAAATCTGATGGTCAGATCTCCCGGTATAATCGCTTGAAATCACGGTTTCAAAATACGTACTGCAGCATCATTATTCGATATATTTTAATTCTATTTATATATATATATATATTGATTCTTCGATTTCAAAGCTACATTCCTTTCATACATTTGATAAAAATGATATTTTTATCCAGCTGTCTTCTATTTCAACACTTCACTATATTTAACAATTCATGTATATAATAAAAATGTAAAAAATGTGATTTTTATTGTAAGACAATTCATTTCAAAGCACTATTATTTTATATAGTTCATATAGGTAATAAAAATAGATTTTTATTATAAAACAATTTATTTCAAAAGGAGATTATTTTATATAGTTCATATAGATGATAAAAATGTGATTTTTATTATAAAACAATTTATTTCAAAAATATGAATACCATTCAACACATGAATTTCAATTCAACGAATGAATATCGATTCAACACATGAAGGTTTTCCATAGTTTATATATATAGATAAAAATGTGATTTTTATATTTAAAACACGAACACCATTCAACACATGAATTTCAATTCAACGAATGAATATCGATTCAACACATGAAGGTTTTCTATAGTTTATATATATAGATAAAAATGTGATTTTTATATTTAAAACACGAACACCATTCAACACATGAATTTCCATTCAACGAATGAATATCGATTCAACACATGAAGGTTTTCTATAGTTAATGTATATAGATAAAAATGTGATTTTTATATTTAAAACACGAATACCCTTCAACGCATGAATTTCTAATCAACGAATGAATATCGATTCAACACATGAAGGTTTTCTATTTAATGAATAAATATAGTTTCAGCAAATGAAAATAATTCAAACACATGAATATTATTCAAAATTTCGGTAGCATAACGGCAGGGTAGTTAAAACCGGGACCGTCCCTAGTACGGCTCCTCGCTCTACCTTAAAACCTCGCGGTTTTTGACAATGGGGATCCTGCATCTAGTTCGCACGCAGGCGGCATGTATATATTTATTTCATTTCCACAAACTATTCCTATGTGGTTTCAACCAAATATTTCTCAACCACAAATGGGTATATTTCAACCACAATCAATCAATATCAACCACAAACAATCTCAAACAACCATTCGCTATCAATCAATTTTCACACCAATCACAACTAATAAATATCGTCCATGGTCTGTGGACGAGGGGCGTATATATATATATATATTTATATATAGCTATTCACTTTTATTTCAACACCTGTATAATTTTTACAACGCATATATAACTTATACATCGAACGTACAACTTATACAACACTTATACATGAGGTGTACAATGCTGATATAACCCATACATCGACTATATAATTTATACATCATCGTTTTCCATATCGATTATAAATTAGAAATCTCACATTGGGTTCCACTCCACACAAAATAGCAGAAGGCTCAGAAAAATATGCGGCCTCTTCTAGAAGGTAGAAGACGTCCACACGAGTCCACTATCTCTTGTTTCACTGAATTTCATTAACACACCAAAAAGATATGATTTTTCAAAGTTTGCAACGGTTTAAATGTGTTAAAACAGTTGAAAATAAAACAAGCCGTACCTCAGCTGAAAGGTTCAAAACTAGGTTTGCAATTTTCGATCAAACCGTGAATCGATAGGAGGATCGGCCGATGCAGCGACGAAGAGGGGGGAGACTCGCGTCTGCGCGCGGTGGTGGGGGCCCACTCGGTGGCGCCAGGCAGTCGGGGCGGCGGTTTGAAGTCAATGACTTCAGGGAGGTGGTTCTCTCTCCACAGGCCACGAAAAATTCCAAACTTTATATGGATTTGAAGATCTCGAGAAGATCTTCAAAAAGTTCAACTGTGGCATAAGCTAATTTGGCGTGGATTGATCGGAAAATGAGGGGGAAGGTTTCGAGCGGTTTCCGTCGTTCGTCGGGGAGAGAGAAACGAAGATTTTCTTTTTATTTATTTTTAAAAAAATATGATTGGCCGGTGGGTTTTAAAGGGGTTTTCTGACGCGACCACCAATCTAAACCCAACGACTGTCGTCCCTAGCGTTTTACCCCCATTCCGAACACAATGGGATATGTTTCATAGGCCCATTCGACTGTTTCAGTCAGTTTCCATTCAAATTAAAATATAAAACATTCAATATTCAATTTGAACGTACATTTCAATTTGCCAGGGCCACAAACTGATTCAAAAAATTTCAGAAAAATAAATCTGGCTATGTTTTGACGATACGGTCCCAACAAAACTAGTTTCGTCGAATTCTGAGACCGTTTGCAAAAAGGCCCATTCCTGGTCAATCCAATTTAACTGTAATTGATCAAAACACGTTTTCCTTTGCCACGCTCACATACTAGCTTCAAAAATTATGAAATTTGAAACCTAGCAATAACTTCACATCCCGGATCCAACAAAAGTGGTTTCGTCGAATTCCGAGGTCGTTTGCAAAATGGCCAATTTCACGGGCTATATAAATTCCATAGCGACCTTTCTAAAAATTCATTTGGCCATAACTTTTGCTTTCCGCTATGAAAATTCGATTTTTCGGATTCGTTGGAAAGATATTCTCAATTAGATTCAAATATTTTTGGTTTCACTAAAATCCGATTTATTTTGCACCCGGTACATTCATTTGAATTTTTGAAATCGAATTATCGAACTACCGCGCCGTTTTAAATTCATTTTATATGTATAAATAATTATTTATATTCTAACGACGAACTATATAATATATACGTTCGAATTCTATTCAAAATAAATTTCTCATCGTTATTATTTAAAATAATTCATTTTAAATAATCCAAATTCGCGAAAACTGCCAAAATAAAAATTTTAAATTGGCTCGGATTTCCGGGTTATTACATTGGTCTATAGCCCTTTAGTCGTACCTAGGCCACTGTGGCCCTGAATCCATCCACGTACCTCCCATACATAGTGATCCAAAGTCATAGACATCGACAGCCCCTTAGCGCACGTCCCGCAGCAAAGCCCAATCATGAAGCCCACTCATTGGTTCCCAACTGGATCCTGAGTCAAAGCTCCTCATTTGGACTTCTTTTGCATCTCGGGTTTTGATCGAATTGGAGTTGGTCTTCGAAAGAGTCGTCGCGTAGTAGTAATGGCACATGTACAGTTCGGTTGTTCTTCCTTAGTTCGGTTCGGCTCACTCCACTTCCCGGTCATTCGGTTCGGTTCGGACGTGTTCAAGTGCTCCAGCCTCGGTTCGGTTAGGTTGTCCTCATCCGGTTCGGTTCGGGTGCCACACTCCCTTCGGTTCGGTTCGTCCCTCCTGCTCCTGCTTGCCTGCTCCGATCCGATCCCGCTCGCTTGCCTGCTCCGATCTGATCCGCTCCCTAGCTCCGATCCGATCCTCTGTCCAACTCCAACTCTAAGCAATGGCCTTCCTTCCTGCCAAACTTTCTTTGTGCCAGGCTCCAGTTCGGTTCGGATTCCTTGCCCAGTTCTCCTATCTGACCCGAGCCCATACCCGATCCGATCCGAAACCCTGCACAACTTTCTGCAACTTTTTCCAGCAACTTGTTTACGCCATTCGACGACGTTTTCGACCAATCTAACTTTTCTAAACAACCACAAATCATTCCAAACAGTCATAGCAACAAATAGAAGTGACCTTAAACACCAAAACAACAACCATAGCATGTAAAATGAATCAAACATAGCCTAAAACCCCAATTTTCCCTTAAGCATGTTTAGGCAAAACTAATTATATGATTAGCAAAACTTAACCAAATCATACCAAATTTCTAACAGAGGCTTAAAACAATAATTAAGAATATATAAATATTTTTCCAAAATTTTATCATGTTTAAATTCGCTAATTATCACTAATCACACTAAATAGCTGTAATTAGTGTCAAAACAATGTTAATCACTCACCTTGGCCACAAACAAAATCTCTGAACTGAAACCTCGCTGATTTGGGCGAATACTGGTTTCTAACAGCAGCTCTAATACTGATTTGGTGCTATTTCTCCTTGATTTGTTGTTGTTAAGCTTAATCCCTGATTAGAAAGTGATTTGGGGATGTTTCTAGATGTTGGCGGTCATTGTTAGGATTCAAGAATGAAAGTGGCGGCTGAAAAATGAAGATAAGATTGTTCTCTAACTGATTTCAGCCTCCTCATAACTCTAATCCCGAAATTCCCCATTGGGCCTAGCTGTAAATCACCCGGTTAAGCCCAATTAAGCTGTTTTTCACTATCTGAAACTTGTTTCAGCCATATCTCCCAAACGGTGAGTCCGTTTGGCTAATGTGACCACTCTACGGAATTGTAAACCATCAAACGAATCTAATGAAAGTGGTTTCCGGTCAAAATTCCTTTCCAATCAAAAGTTATGGCCAAAAAAGTACCAGCTAGGGGCAAAATGGTCATTTAAAAATCGGCAAAAGTCATGAACATGGGAAATGGCCCCAATAGTCGTCTCCCAAAGTTACATGACCACACGACTTCATATGTGAAAGAAATAAATGATCTATGATCCTGCGATGCGTAGAACGCGGGTTGTTACATTCTTCTCCCCTTAAGAAATTTCGTCCCCGAAATTCCTTAACCCATAACATACAAAAGATCCCGCATGCCTACCAATCATATATAACAATCAACCATGCAAAACAAACAAAGCAAACCTATCCTAGCATGCGGAAAGACTAAATTGAATTTGAAATCTTACCAGGCGAAGAGTTCTGGATACGTCTTCCTAATGCTCTCCTCTGTTTCCCAAGTACAGTCATTCTCATTCTCGCCCCCACTAAACTTTGACTAATTTCACCGCCTTCCTTCGAAGCTGCTTCGTATCGTTCCCAATAACACGCATAGGCTTGCAGTTCCCAACCGCCTCGGGTTCAACTTCGACATCATCCAACTGATCAGGTGAAATAGTCACACCTGGGCCGTGTACGAACTTCCTTAACTGGGAAACATGAAATACATTGTGAACTCCTGCCATCTTCTCTCGTAATTCAACTTTATATGCCAAATTCCCAATTTGCTCAAGAACTGGGAATGGACCAACGAATCTTGGTGCTAACTTGCCTCTCCTGCCAAATCGTATCACGCTCTTCAACGGAGAAATCTTGACAAACACCAAGTCGCCAATGGAGAACTTTAAATCTCTTCTCCTCTTATCGGCATAACTCTTCTGCCTATCTTGGGCAGCCTTCATTCGCTGTTGGATAACCTTAATCTTGTCTGATGTTTCTCTTATCACATCCGGTCCAAGCACAAACTTCTCACCAATTTCTAACCAACATGATGATGAGTTGCACGGTTTTCCGTACAAAGCTTCAAACGGAGCCATACCAATACTGGACTGATAGCAATTATTATATGCAAACTCTACTAGATGCAAATGGTCATCCCATGATCCACCAAAATCCAATACACAGGCTCTTAATAGATCTTCTAATATACGATTCACTCCCTTTGTTCGATCGTCGGTTTGAGGATGATACGTGGTACTGAGATGTAATTCTGATCCTAATGCCTCTTGTAAGCTCTTCCAAAATCCACTAGTGAACAACGGATCCCGGTCACTCACAATGACTTTGGGTATTCCATGAAATCTCACTGCCCACTTTATATACAGTTCCGCTAACTTAGCTGCCGTCCTGCTTGACTTGACGGGTATAAATCTTGCACTTTTAGTCAATCGGTCCACAATCACCCAAATGCTATCATGGCCCGATCTAGTCCTTGGTAACCCATCAATGAAATCCATTAACACTTGTTCCCATTTCCATTCTGGAATTTCTAATGGTTGCAGCAAACCACTAGGCTTCTTTTGCTTAGCTTTAACTAGCTGGCAGTTCATGCATTTGGATATAAACTTCCCAATGTCTCTTTTCATCCCTTCCCGGTAGTAGGTCTGCTTCATGTCTTGGTACATCTTGTTACCACCGGGGTGTATAGTCAGTTTTGAGTGATGACATGCTCTAAGCACTTCATCTCTCAATCCATTGACACTGGGTACAACAAGTATTCCGTTCTTTCTAAGCCATCCATCTCGATCGAGCCCATACTTATTCATCTCCTTATCGATATCCATCTCTAACTTGGAGATGATTTCCAATAGGTTTGGATCGTCCCTCTGACTAGAGCCGACCCGCTCAATCAAAGTGGGTCTGATCGTCAAACTTGCAAACATTTTTGGATCCAATTCACACTTTGGTCTGAAATCATACCCAGCGATGTACTCCAGTTGCTTCCATTTTAGAAACATAGCCCCTAAACTGACATGTCTTCTACTCAATGCATCGGCTACCGCATTGCCCTTTCTTGGTGTATATGTGATGTCAAAATCATAGGAAGCCAAGAATTCTAACCATCTTTGCTGTCGGAGATTTAGATCCTTCTGAGAGAAAAGACACTTCAACGACTTATGATCTGTAAACAACTCGAATCTTTCTCCCAACAGATAGTGTCTCCACATCTTCAACGAGAACACGATCGCTGCCAATTCCAAATCATGGGTAGGGTATCTTCTCTCATGTGGTTTCAGTTGCCGACTTGCATAAGCTACAACCCTACCGCCTTGCATCAATACAACACCTAGTCCGGTACCACAGGAATCCGTGTATACCGTCATCTCTTCATTCCCCTTAGGAATGACTAACACTGGTGCGCGCATCAACTTTTCCTTTAGACTCTTGAATGCATTCTCGCACCTTTCGTCCCAGACAAAAGCTTGATTCTTCTTGGTCAACTGAGTCAACGGTGCTGCTATCTTGGAGAAATTTTGGATAAACTTACGATAATATACAGCTAATCCCAAGAAACTCCTTATGTCCGTTGCATTCTTGGTCGTAGACCAATCTTGTACCGTAGCCACCTTCCCAGGATCCACGGCAATACCATTCTCTGAAACAACATGGCCCAAGAATCTCACTTCCCTCCTCCAGAAGTGACACTTAGAAAACTTTGCTTTCAATTGGTGTTTTCTCAACACCTCCATCACTATCCTCAAATGTTCTGTGTTCTTCCTCTGTCCTCGAGTAGACCAAAATATCATCCATGAACACAAGGACAAACTTATTCAACTGATCTCTGAATACCCTATTCATAAGATCCACAAAATATGCTGGGGCATTGGTCTGCTCGAATGGCATGACCAACCACTCATAAAATCCAGACGGCGTCCGGAATGCCGTTTTAGCTATACTCTCAACTTCCACTCTAAGCTGATGAAAACTTGTAGCGAGATCCAACTGAAAGAATACTCTCGCGCCACTCAACTGATCAAACAAATCATCTATCCGCGGTAGAGGATACTTATTCTTCCTCGTCACTTTATTCAACTCGTGGTAGTCTACACACAAACGAAGGGAACCATCCGCCTTGGTAGCAAACACAACTGGTGCTCCCCACTCAGAAACTCTCCTTCTGATAAATCCCTTCTTCAAAAGATCGTTGACTTTCACCCCAAGCTCTCGTTATTCCCTTGGTGCCATACGACGAAGTGGCATCACTATAGGTCTGGCATCTTTCACTAAATCAATACGAAACTCAATCTCTCGGTGTGGTGGAAGCCCGGTCACTTCTTCGAAAACGTCCGGATACTGGCCAACCACAGGCAAACCTGACAACTCAATATGCGAGATGTCGAGAGAATTTAGTAAACTAGCCATTACCCCCTCGCTGGGTAGACCACCAAACACTACCCTCTGTCCATCATCCGCTCTAGCTGTCACCAAAGAGCCCTCACAGTCTACCACCACCACGTATCTTTGGAGCCAATCGACTTCCAAAATAATGCCAAACCCAGTAAAGCCCAAAACAAAGCAATCACAAACAAACATGCATCCATGACTCGATAAGACCACATTACGGCAAATCATGCTAAGGTTAGTCGAACCACCAATCGGGTTCGTCACTACTAAAGGTCTATCGACAATCTCGAGCTCCAATCCCAACCTACCTACCAGGTCACTAGATATGAAAGAACTGGAAGCTCCGGTATCAAACAAAACTCTAACAGGAACATCATAAATAGAAAGCATACCTTGAATAACGACATTCTTTCCCTTCTCTACCGCAGTTGGGGCATTCGACGAAGAAGGAATAGCATTAAGGGCATATGCTTTCACCATCTGCTTTTCTTTAGGGGGTTGCGGACACTTGTCCTTGTGATGTCCCATTTGGCCACAGTTGAAGCACTTACTTTCCGCTGGCTTGGCCCGACAATTACTAGCATAATGGCCCTTCTTACCACAACTGAAACACTCAACGTCTTGCTCATTCCTTTTCTTCTGGCCATCCTTGGTCTGATTCTGCTTTCTCTTATTCTGAGAACCATTCTTGCCTCCACCGCTTGCTTGCGGCTTTGGCTCCTCTGTAGATGCAACCTCAGTCTTCGGCTTAGGGTAGAGACTTTCTGACCTCAATGCTTTCCCCGCAATCGATTCAAACGTCTCATCGATGCGGTTAATAAGCCTTTCCCCCAAGTACTGATCCAAACCAGTTATGAATTTCTCGTTCTTCTTCTCGGCAGTATCAATAAGAGATAACCCATACTTCGACAAAGTGTCGAATTCAACAATATACTCCGAGATAGCTCTACGATTCTGCTTGAGCTCCAAGAATTTCTTAAACAGCACTGACTTCTGAGCAGCTGGAATGAACTTCTCGCTAAAGCGAACCTTAAACTGCTCCCAAGTAATCTGATCCCCGGGGGTAGCTGCCTTTATAGCATTCCACCAATTCATTGCCCGCCCTTGCAGCTGACGGGACGCTAGCTTTCTCTTTGTAACACCCCACACCCGCTAAGGTCACTCACTAAGGGAATGCCTTAGTTTTGGTGGAGTATTTTTTTAGTGAGTATAGAACAGAGTAATTTCAACAAGACAAATATAAGTAATACTTGAAAATTTAAAACATCCTTTCATTGCAGCGGAAAGTAAAACATGTTTGGTTACATCACAAAACCATAACAAGAGTCAAGTACATAATATCCATCCGGATAAAATAGAAGTACATAATCCCACTACATAGACAATAGCCATAATAGAAAAGATAAACCGAGCTTTACTTCTACGGTCCAAGCCCAAAAGATAGATATAGCGGTCTGATCCAAGCCCTCTAGTGCTAGGCCCACTCTGAAAACCTGAGGGTTGGGAAAAAAAATAAAAACAACGGGGTCAGACATAAGTCTGAGTGAGTCCTATAACCCTAACAATAAAACCATTAAAGTAATTAGGGTATGACATAAACAAGATACGGTACCTCTGGGGATAATGACTACAAATAGTAGCCCACAAAACACAGGATGTACTGCGATAACCGAAACGACGTATTTATCCACCCAAGGATAATTACTAGCTTACACCACCCCAGATCTACTCACCCAAGGGTAATTCCTACACTGCACCACACCAGTTCTACCCACCAAGAGTAATTCCTACTTAAAGGTTGATCCCTCCCAAGGACTTAGAAAATTTCCCAAGTAGTTTCGTGTACTCCTAGCCCACTACATAGGTGTCGTCTGCCCCTATCTCCACTAGGTGTACTTAGTAATCTTACCTAGTAGTTTCGTGTACCCCTACATAGGTGCCGTCTGCCCCTATCTTTATTAGGCGTACCCACTACTCCCCAACGATCGGCTCCCTACCGTAGATACCCGTGCTGGTCCCACGATTGGGGTGTATCATTCCCCTAAAGTGGCTACCAGATAATATCAACAGTGCACGGCTTTATATCTACACGATGCAACAACGACTTACCAACCAGCCCGGGTCCACACACGCATATGAAACCCGTTGGTCCCGCGTTGCCACCGCTAACCCGTTTTGGCCTCTTATAATCAAGCCCAATATGCATGTCCCATCACCCGACTAGAGTCGAGCCCACTAAGATACGTTTGGGATATTGGTTGAAATGGCCCCCACAAGCTACCCACCTAAGCTTGTCATTCATTTAGTATAACCCAATAATGGGTCCCCACAAGCTACCCACCTAAGCTCGTCATTTATCAAATGTACCCCTATAATGGGTCCCACAAGCTACCCACCTAAGCTTGTCACTTTTATCTAGTGCATCCCACTTAACCCCTTATGTAGTCATGCCCACTTACATGTTAAGATTTGGTTAAGTCATCAATCATATTTCAATTTCCACATAGGGCACCCACTAGATTTCCACATGCCACCCAAAGCACTTACTTAACCCTTCACCCATGTTTTAATTACATGTTCCACTTTGGTTAAGTATTCTAATCGTATTTTCTATTGCCACCCAAGGCAACCCACTAGTCTCATCATGCCACCCCAAGGCACCCACTTAACCCCTCATGTCCCACTACATGCTAATATGGTTAAGTGTTTCTTAATTCATTAATTAAGATCATGAACTCATAAAGACCTCTCACATTAGACCGTCTTTTATGACTGCTGGATATGCCGGTTGGTTCCGGGCAGACTTCTGTCATCAAAAGGGTCTAACCTCGTGTCTTTACTTTAATCATGTATTTAATTTATGACTAAGACCTCTCACATTGGGCCAATCATTTGTAGCCGCTGGATGGCCGGTCGGTTCCGGGCAGACTTCCGCTACAAAAAGGGTCCAACCTCGTGTCTTAGTTGATTAATTACACCTAATTAATCACCCCCAAATTAATTATCCCTAATTAATATCAAGTTTTCCATAACATGGGTAGACCTAACTCAATAGGTAAATTCCCGTGGGATAGACCTAACTCAATAGGTAAATTCCCACTTATGGTAATTTATTTTTATGGTATGCTTAATCATAGCCAATCATACATTCATTAACATATTTACCAACCCCATCGTTCCCCACGTAAATCGTTCTCATTTCATGACATAAATAAGGGGAAGATCATCACAACTATCATGGGTTTAGCATACAACTTTGTCATGGGTTAAGAGGATGTCAACTTGCATATATGAACATATATTAACCCAACTACATATAACCCAAACTTGCATATTATCATACACATGATTTGCATAACATATGACATATGAGCTTGCATATTATCATACACATATCTTGCATAACATGTTGAACTTGCATATAAGCATTCTCATAACTTGCATAACATGTTAAACATGCATTTAAGCATACACCTAACTTGCATAAGCATTCATATACTTGCATAAGCATTCACATACTTGCATAAGCATTCACATACTTGCATACTTGCATATCACATTAAACTTGCATTTAAGCATATACATAACTTGCATAACATCATGCACATAACTTGCATAATCTCATAAACTTAACTTGCATAACACCATGCACATAACTTGCATACCCTCATACACATAACTTGCATATAAACTTGCATAACAACATGCACATAACTTACATAACATTATGCACATAACTTGCATAACATGTTGAGCTTGCATATATGACTTGCATCTTAAAGGAGGGTAAACATGCATAGCATATAAAGGTGTCATCTTGCATATGTATGCATCACATTAAAAAGGGTAAACTTATATATCATGATTTGTGCATAATACCAAACACTTAGCATGCATAAAACTACTTACTTAGCATGCATAGAATCAATTACTTGTTATGCATAAACACACCACTTAACTTGCATAAACCCAAACACTTAGCATGCATACAATCAAATACTTAGCATGCATAAACTCAAATACTTAGCATGCATAACACCAAATACTTAGCATGTATAAAATCGCATGCATAACTTGCATATCATGTTACATATAACTTGCATATACTCTCACATATAGTTTGCATAACATGTTACATATGCATAAATGTTCAACATAGTGTTTTGCATCATAAAACATGGCATTAACCTTGCATATAACATAAAACTTGCAAATAACATATCATACAAACTTGCATAAACACATTTATCCACAAACATAGCCATGTCTTATCACATCCTACCATAATCAATCTAACAATTGATTATTAAAGCCATAGGAACTCACCAAAACCAAGATTAGCAAACTTATGAAGTGGAATTAGTGGCTTTAATTGAAGAAGATGTTGATTAGCTTGCAACTCTCTTCATTGATTTGTGGAGGCCATGCTCAAATTTCATTTTGCCATAGTTTAGTTACAAAACCTAATTATGAATGAATTAGGGTAGGGTTGGGGTCTTATTTATAGGATTAGGTAGTGTTTTAGGCCCTTAGATTAACCCTAGGTTAGATTAGGACCGTTAGATTTAGGAAATCTCTAGAACCAGCCCTCTAGGCCAGCCCAAGAACCCAAACTGGTGCACCCAGTTTCACTGGGCGTCGCACCCCTGTCGACAGGCAAGTCGACAGGGCAGTCGACACCCCTGTCGACAGCCCTGTCGACAGCGCTGTCGACATGGCTAGGGCGGGAATTTCTCCCGCCTGACCCGCTGCTTCTATTTCAAATTCTGAATTTGAATTTTTAAATCTGTTTTTATCTTTGAATTTTCTGAAAACTTCTTTGGGCCATAACCGGGCCATACGGACTCCGATTCTCGAAAACTCGGACTCTATTTCGCGTATTTTTCCGAGACGAACGCAATGACGCAGCCCGTTACCCCCAATTCCCACATCTGAGATTATTTATCCTATAATTAGTGAATTTTAGTATTAACAAAAATTCGGGGTGTTACATTCTCCCCTCCTTAAAGGATTTCGTCCCCGAAATCTCTAAGCTAAGGAGAATGCATATCCTACCATCCAAACAACCATCTACTCAAATCATCAACCACGGGCATCCATTGTCCTTAAACAGTTTCTAATGATGTATGAGCATATGCAAACAGTGTGTGTATATGTTCCCTATCTAATGTATGAACATATGCAAACCATGATAGTGCCATGCATCCATTATGTATGCAAGAGAACCCTATCGACACATACAATATCTACATGAGTGCACAATCATTCACCAAAATGCATCATCCATATGATAACACAACCATTATACATCCATAGATATAGCTTCCTACACACAATTTTATGCAATATGCAATATGAAGTGACTGAGCCGATCTAGTGCCTAGGGTGTGTGTATATGCATCCACGAGCAACCACTAGCAAACACTTGCATCCACTTGCATCCATCATACATAACATGTCTCAAACACATGTTTCAACCATAGGACTATCCTATCTGAAGGTCAAAGGTACTATCGAGAGGACATACTAAGGATAAGATAAGCACAAGATATGCGATGAAGGAGAAGCAAAAGGACATACCCTCCGGAAAAAAAAGGGTACTTCGAACGCATCTTCGCTTCCATCTCCCAGGTAGCGTCGCTCTCTTCATCTCCCCTTTGTATTTTGACTAGTTGAACCTCTCTGTTTCTCATCTTCCAAATCTCTGACCCAAGGATGCAAGTAGGAGCTCGTCGAATCATCGCATCACGCTCTGCTTCCACTTCTCTAAGCAAACTCGGCTCTACCACCTCTGCGGTCTCATGTAGGCACTTCCTCCCATGGAATACATCATGTACACCACTAAGTCTGTCGGGCAACTCCACCAATGGAATATTCTCCTCCCATGTACCTCCAAAATCCAAGATACATAGTCTCAAAAAGGTCTTCTAAAACATGATTCACCCTCTCGGTCTGGCTGTCCGTCTGAGGATGATATGCGGTACTCAAACACAACTGAGTCCCTACCGCCTCTTGCAAACTTTTCCAAAACTCTCTAGTGAAGATAGGATCTCGATCACTCACTATACTGGAGGGTACACCATGCAATCGAACTATCTCTCGAAGATATACAGAAGCTAGCCATGGAGCGGTCCTCTTGCTCTTCACAGGTATACAATGGGCGTTCTTAGTAAGCCTGTCTACTACCACCCAAATTCCCGTATTACCCTTCCTTGATCTTGGTAACCTGTCAATAAAATCCTTCGAGATGCTATCCCACTTCCGTTGCGGAACTTCCAATGGGTGCAGCAACCCACCTGGTTTCTTCTGCTCCGCCTTCACCTGTTGGCACATCGAGCGACGCACTCGGCCACATCTTTCTTCATACCGGCCCAGAAGAAAACCCTCTTCATGTCTTGATACATCTTATCCCCACCGGGATGAATGGTCATCCTAGAACGGTGTGCCTCATCCAGAATAACCTTCCTCAAACCCTCATCTTGCGGTACACAAAGTCTACCGTCTCTACGCAAGCACCCCCTATCGTCTAGGGTGTACCTACTCAAATGGCTGGACGACTCCCCCCTTATGAGCTTTTCTACCAACTCAACCAACTGTGGGTCGTCCCTCTGTGCTTCTCCAATCCGCCCCAAAAGAGTAGGCCTAACCTCCAAGGAGGCTAGTAAACCGGGTATAAAGTCAACGGAAGGTCTAAAGTCAAACATAGAAATAAACTCTAAGCCCCGTCGTTCAACGAACCACAAACTCGAGGACGACCCTTTTCTACTTAAGGCGTCCGCTACCATGTTACCCTTACTCATAGGATGCTAAGGATCCCATCCACTTTTGCTGTCCTAAGACTATGCGCTCGAAGAGTCTCCAACACTTCCCTAAGATATAGGGCATGCTCTTCTCCACCAGGATAACATCCAAAATCATCACAACTGTCTCCCACGCAGACCACCCTAGTCGAATTCGGCATCCCCCAAATGCAAGCCCCAAAGGCCTAAACCAATATCAGACAAACACCCAAGGGATACCTCCTTCGAATTCAGACGACCTACGTGAGATGATACTAGTAAAAATGGCTAAATAATTAAGCCCTTGTCCAATTCTGGATGTTCTCGCCAGTCTCGCTCCAAAACCGTCGTTTATCCCATACTGGCTCTGCTCACCCTATTGAGCACATACGAAAACTTATTTCGCTCCTAGAAAAGACCAAGATGTCATCCACAAAGACCAACACGAACTTATTTAGGTACTCCCTGAACACCCTTCTCATCACATGCGGGGGCGTTCGTCAAATGGCATCTTCAGCCACTCATAAAAACCATCCGGAGTCCTAAAGATAGTCTTCTCTATACTATCCTCAGTCACTCTCAACTGACGAAACCTCGTGACTAAGTCCAACTGCGAAAATACTGAGGCGCCCACTAACTGATCAAAGAGATCATCAATCCTCGGCAGTGGGTGTCTATTCTTCTTTGTGAGTTTATTTAGTTCTCTTTAGCCTACACAAAGTCTGAGGGACCCCATCTGCCTTTGTGACAAAAACTACTGGAGCACCCCACTCCGATATACCTCGTCTTATGAACCCCTTCTCAAGCAAATCGCCTACTTAGTTATGGAGTTCCCTCCTCTCACGAGGAGCCATGTGGCACACTGGCCAAGATACTGGTTTAGCATTGTCTACCAGATATATTTGGAAGTCAATCTCCCGCTCCGGAGGTAAGCCCTTCACCTCCTCAAAACACATCCGAGTATTTCCGGACCACTCTAACAGTTCGCAAACTCTAGACGGACATGTCAAGCGATTCTAGATACTTAGCATAACAGATTCTATGGGATTACAAGAGATCTCGAGAGTGTTACCTAAGCGGGTCATAAGCCTAACAACTCTCCCTTCAAAACCAAGAACGGCACCTCTACTGGATAACCAGTCCATGCCCAAAACTAGCCCATAGCCCGTGAAGCCCAACAAACATCACACCTAAACTCAACGCTAAGTTTAAAAACTTTCAAACCCAAACACATCATGGAGCCCCAACTGGGTTTGAAACAACTAAGGGATCATCTACCAAACTGGTGTCTAAGTTTAGTGACTCAACTAACAATGATGAGATAAAAGAACTCGATGCGTCAGAATTAAATAAAGTTCGAACCGGATAATAAAGTAATCCAAATTCCAACCTAGACGGTCCTATCCCCATCTGGTACCCTAGTCGTGAGGGAATATAACTACCCTCCAGAAGATTCCATACCTTGCCCTTGCTTCTTTGGACAATCCAAATAAGGTGTCCTATTCCTCCCAAAAGGATAACTACTTGCCTTCTTCTTACCTATTCTCCACTCGTAACCTCCCACCAATGAGGTTTCATCCTTCATTAACCAAACAACTATTTGAGCCTTCCTCTCATCGTCTATCCTATAGGTACCTACCAGTCCTCCTCCTTCTTGAACCAACTTCTGATCCGACTAATGTCCAAGTTCCTTGAAGTGGTTTTCCATCCTTATCTATCTTAGAAAGATCATCTATACGCGGAGGGGAAACTCAAAATGAGAGAGAGGAAGAGATTCAAAATGGATAATTCGAAAGATATAGATATGGCTATTGGGGATTATGCTTTTCTTTCAAAAAAAAAAAAAAACTTTTCTCTTAAAAGACATGTTTTTGAAAATACTCCTTTCAAAAATATTCTTAGAAAATAGTTTTTCTAAAAATTTTATCTGTTCCGGTAACCTTAAGCTCTGATACCACGTGTAACACCCCACACCCGCTAAGGTCACTCACTAAGGGAATGCCTTAGTTTTGGTGGAGTATTTTTTTAGTGAGTATAGAACAGAAAAATTTCAACAAGACAAATATAAGTAATACTTGAAAATTTAAAACATCCTTTCATTGCAGCGGAAAGTAAAACATGTTTGGTTACATCACAAAACCATAACAAGAGTCAAGTACATAATATCCATCCGGATAAAATAGAAGTACATAATCCCACTACATAGACAATAGCCATAATAGAAAAGATAAACCGAGCTTTACTTCTACGGTCCAAGCCCAAAAGATAGATATAGCGGTCTGATCCAAGCCCTCTAGTGCTAGGCCCACTCTGAAAACCCGAGGGTTGGGAAAAAAAATAAAAACAACGGGGTCAGACATAAGTCTGAGTGAGTCCTATAACCCTAACAATACAACCATTAAAGTAATTAGGGTATGACATAAACAAGATACGGTACCTCTGGGGATAATGACTACAAATAGTAGCCCACAAAACACAGGATGTACTACGATAACCGAAACGACGTATTTATCCACCCAAGGATAATTACTAGCTTACACCACCCCAGATCTACTCACCCAAGGGTAATTCCTACACTGCACCACACCAGTTCTACCCACCAAGAGTAATTCCTACTTAAAGGTTGATCCCTCCCAAGGACTTAGAAAATTTCCCAAGTAGTTTCGTGTACTCCTAGCCCACTACATAGGTGCCGTCTGCCCCTATCTCCACTAGGTGTACTTAGTAATCTTACCCAGTAGTTTCGTGTACCCCTACATAGGTGCCGTCTGCCCCTATCTTTATTAGGCGTACCCACTACTCCCCAACGATCGGCTCCCTACCGTAGATACCCGTGCTGGTCCCACGATTGGGGTGTATCATTCCCCTAAAGTGGCTACCAGATAATATCAACAGTGCACGGCTTTATATCTACACGATGCAACAACGACTTACCAACCAGCCCGGGTCCACACACGCATATGAAACCCGTTGGTCCCGCGTTGCCACCGCTAACCCGTTTTGGCCTCTTATAATCAAGCCCAATATGTGTGTCCCGTCACCCGACTAGAGTCGAGCCCACTAAGATACGTTTGGGATATTGGTTGAAATGGGCCCCCACAAGCTACCCACCTAAGCTTGTCATTCATTTAGAATAACCCAATAATGGGTCCCCACAAGCTACCCACCTAAGCTCGTCATTTATCAAATGTACCCCTATAATGGGTCCCACAAGCTACCCACCTAAGCTTGTCACTTTTATCTAGTGCATCCCACTTAACCCCTTATGTAGTCATGCCCACTTACATGTTAAGATTTGGTTAAGTCATCAATCATATTTCAATTGCCACATAGGGCACCCACTAGATTTCCACATGCCACCCAAAGCACTTACTTAACCCTTCACCCATGTTTTAATTACATGTTCCACTTTGGTTAAGTATTCTAATCGTATTTTCTATTGCCACCCAAGGCAACCCAATAGTCTCATCTTGCCACCCCAAGGCACCCACTTAACCCCTCATGTCCCACTACATGCTAATATGGTTAAGTGTTTCTTAATTCATTAATTAAGATCATGAACTCATAAAGACCTCTCACATTAGACCGTCTTTTATGACTACTGGATATGCCGGTTGGTTCCGGGCAGACTTCTGTCATCAAAAGGGTCTAACCTCGTGTCTTTACTTTAATCATGTATTTAATTTATGACTAAGACCTCTCACATTGGGCCAATCATTTGTAGCCGCTGGATGGCCGGTCGGTTCCGGGCAGACTTCCGCTACAAAAAGGGTCCAACCTCGTGTCTTAGTTGATTAATTACACCTAATTAATCACCCCCATATTAATTATCCCTAATTAATATCAAGTTTTCCATAACATGGGTAGACCTAACTCAATAGGTAAATTCCCATGGGGTAGACCTAACTCAATAGGTAAATTCCTACTTATGGTAATTTATTTTTATGGTATGCTTAATCATACCCAATCATACATTCATTAACATATTTACCAACCCCATCGTTCCCCACGTAAATCGTTCTCATTTCATGACATAAATAAGGGGAAGATCATCACAACTATCATGGGTTTAGCATACAACTTTGTCATGGGTTAAGAGGATGTCAACTTGCATATATGAACATATATTAACCCAACTACATATAACCCAAATTTGCATATTATCATACACATGATTTGCATAACATATGACATATGAGCTTGCATATTATCATACACATATCTTGCATAACATGTTGAACTTGCATATAAGCATTCTCATAACTTGCATAACATGTTAAACATGCATTTAAGCATACACCTAACTTGCATAAGCATTCATATACTTGCATAAGCATTCACATACTTGCATAAGCATTCACATACTTGCATACTTGCATATCACATTAAACTTGCATTTAAGCATATACATAACTTGCATAACATCATGCACATAACTTGCATAATCTCATAAACTTAACTTGCATAACACCATGCACATAACTTGCATACCCTCATACACATAACTTGCATATAAACTTGCATAACAACATGCACATAACTTACATAACATTATGCACATAACTTGCATAACATGTTGAGCTTGCATATATGACTTGCATCTTAAAGGAGGGTAAACATGCATAGCATATAAAGGTGTCATCTTGCATATGTATGCATCACATTAAAAAGGGTAAACTTATATATCATGATTTGTGCATAATACCAAACACTTAGCATGCATAAAACTACTTACTTAGCATGCATAGAATCAATTACTTGTTATGCATAAACACACCACTTAACTTGCATAAACCCAAACACTTAGCATGCATACAATCAAATACTTAGCATGCATAAACTCAAATACTTAGCATGCATAACACCAAATACTTAGCATGTATAAAATCGCATGCATAACTTGCATATCATGTTACATATAACTTGCATATACTCTCACATATAGTTTGCATAACATGTTACATATGCATAAATGTTCAACATAGTGTTTTGCATCATAAACCATGGCATTAACCTTGCATATAACATAAAACTTGCAAATCACATATCATACAAACTTGTATAAACACATTTATCCACAAACATAGCCATGTCTTATCACATCCTACCATAATCAATCTAACAATTGATTATTAAAGCCATAGGAACTCACCAAAACCAAGATTAGCAAACTTATGAAGTGGAATTAGTGGCTTTAATTGAAGAAGATGTTGATTAGCTTGCAACTCTCTTCATTGATTTGTGGAGGCCATGCTCAAATTTCATTTTGCCATAGTTTAGTTACAAAACCTAATTATGAATGAATTAGTGTAGGGTTGGGGTCTTATTTATAGGATTAGGTAGTGTTTTAGGCCCTTAGATTAACCCTAGGTTAGATTAGGACCGTTAGATTTAGGAAATCTCTAGAACCAGCCCTCTAGGCCAGCCCAAGAACCCAAACTGGTGCACCCAGTTTCACTGGGCGTCGCACCCCTGTCGACAGGCAAGTCGACAGGGCAGTCGACACCCCTGTCGACAGCCCTGTCGACAGCGCTGTCGACATGGCTAGGGCGGGAATTTCTCCCGCCTGACCCGCTGCTTCTATTTCAAATTCTGAATTTGAATTTTTAAATCTGTTTTTATCTTTGAATTTTCTGAAAACTTCTTTGGGCCATAACCGGGCCATACGGACTCCGATTCTCGAAAACTCGGACTCTATTTCGCGTATTTTTCCGAGACGAACGCAATGACGCAGCCCGTTACCCCCAATTCCCACATCTGAGATTATTTATCCTATAATTAGTGAATTTTAGTATTAACAAAAATTCGGGGTGTTACACTCTTCATCGCATCCTCGATACCCAAATCCTCGAAGATACGTTCGCAACTATCCAACTAATCCGGAACATCCGTAGCCGACTCCGTTTCGTGGAACGGCTTCCCACCAAGACTAGTATAATCCTTATTCAGCTTGGCGAAGTCGGCACTAGGCGCCTGCACTATTGGACCACCACCATTACCACCATTGGGAGCTGCCCTCTGCACATCCCTAAGCATCTCCCTCACGAGGTCAGTAAACATCGTCCTCATGTCAGCAACATTCCCGTTATTGGCTCCTCTACCGGCACCTCTTACGTATCGGCTCATCGTTCAATCTGTAAAGGGAAGACGATTAACCATCTCCATAGTGGTGCTAGTGCAGTGCGACTTTATCCTTAGCTATACTAATAGTATATATATATATAGCTTTTGAAAACCAAAATAATCACAAATACGCGCTCTCATATACATATACTATCTCTTCCTGATGACTTCCCTAGGTTAACTATGCAACCTGGCTCTGATACCAAATGTGACGACCCGCCCCGCACCAGCCTGCATTTCCTCCGAAGGTGCGCTGTACACATGCCCGACTAGCACGGAACGGTCGCCAAAGAAAGGAAAGAAGAGAATGAACTAATCAAAAACCCATAGAATGTCTCACAGCGCATGGAACAAAATATAATAATAATGTACTTGACATAAAACAGGCGAGACAGTGCATAAGCTGATAAATAAAACCAACATCATCATTAGAGTAGCGGAAGTCTAAATACAGCCTATTACAACTTTCCAAATTACTGTCTCTAAAACAAAAGAAAGTTAAAGTAGAAGATGCATTACTAATGCCCAAGCAGTGATCTTCAACAACACAGGGAGAATACTATATGTATCATACGTGGAAGTCTCCTGCTCGTCTCCGGATCAGCTACTCGTGCATACCCAGCTAACCTGTCTCTAGTCTGCTCGTGAGAGCACCCAGAGTAATAAGAAGAGACATAAAACTCTGGGTTAGACAAAAAGTATGGTATGAGCGATAAGCAGCTAAATAGAACAATAACAGGTATACTAAACCATACCTGAACCTGGACCTGCAACCAAAGAGTTAGCACTACATACTGTACAATACTCTAAGGTGTCATAGCAAATGGTGTAAAGAATACGGGGGTGGGGGTGGTATGTCATAATGATGGCAAACAAATCAAGCATAGCAACCATCCTCACGTCTCTCACTTAGTGCGTAATGCATACGATGCCCACTACTGTCAATCACTAGACCCATCGAAGTAGTGACGGAGTTCGACTTGTACAACTACTGCTACTACCAAGCTTACCACATGGAGTCATGACCAAATATTTATAAATGACCCCACTTCATTGGTCTATAGCCCTTTAGTCGTACCTAGGCCGCTGTGGCCCTGAATCCTTCCACGTACCTCCCATACATAGTGATCCAAAGTCATAGACATCGACAGCCCCTTAGCACACGTCCCGTAGCAAAGCCCAATCATGAAGCCCACTCATTGGTTCCCAACTGGATCCTGAGTCAAAGCTCCTCATTTGGACTTCCTTTGCATCTCGGGTTTTGATCGAATTGGAGTTGGTCTTCAAAAGAGTCGTCGCGTAGTAATAATCGCACATGTACGGTTCGGTTGTTCTTACTTAGTTCGGTTCGGCTCAGTCCACTTCCTGGTCATTCGGTTCGAACGTGTTCAAGTGCTCCAGCCTCGGTTCGGTTAGGTTGTCCTCATCCGGTTCGGTTCGGGTGCCACACTCCCTTCGGTTTGGTTCGTCCCTCCTGCTCCAGCTTGCCTGCTCCGATCCGATCCCGCTCGCTTGCCTGCTCCGATCCGATCCGCTCCCTAGCTCCGATCCAATCCTCTGTCCAAATCCAACTCTAAGCAATGGCCTTCCTTCCTGCCAAACTTTCTTTGTGCCAGGCTTCAGTTCGGTTCGGATTCCTTGCCCAGTTCTCCTATCCGATCCGAGCCCATACCTGATCCGATCCGAAACCCTGCACAACTTTCTACAACTTTTTCCAGCAACTTGTTTACGCCATTCGACGACTTTTTCGACCAATCTAACTTTTCTAAACAACCAAAAATCATTCCAAGCAGTCATAACAACAAATAGAAGTGACCTTAAACACCAAAACAACAACCATAGCATGTAAAATGGATCAAACATAGCCTAAAACCCCAATTTTCCCTTAAGCATGTTTAGGAAAAACTAATGATATGATTAGCAAAACTTAACCATATCAGACCAAATTTCTAACAGAGGCTTAAAATAATATTTAAGAATTTATAAATATTTTTCCAGAATTTTATCATTTTTAAATTCGCTAATTATCACTAATCATCCTAAATAGTTGTAATTAGTGTCAAAACAATGCTAATCACTCAACTTGGCCACAAACAAAATTATCTGAACTGAAACCTCGCTGATTTGGGCGAATACTGGTGTCTAACAGCAGCTCTAATACTGATTTGGTGCTATTTCTCCTTGATTTGATGTTGCTAAGCTTAATCCCTGATTAGAAAGTGATTTGGGGATGTTTCTAGATGTTGGCGGCCATTGTTAGGGTTCAAGAATGAAAGTGGCGGCTGAAAAATGAAGATAAGATCGTTCTCTAACTGATTTCAGCCTCCTCATAACCCTAATCCCGAAATTCCCCATTGGGCCTAGCTGTTAATCACCCGGTTAAGCCCAATTAAGCTGTTTTTCACTATCTGAAACTTGTTTCAGCCATATCTCCCAAACGGTGAGTCCGTTTGGCTAATGTGACCACTCTACGGAATTGAAAACCATCAAACGAATCTAATGAAAGTGGTTTCAGGTCAAAATTCCTTTCCAAAATAAAGTTATGGCCAAAACAGTACCAGCTAAGGGCAAAATGATCATTTAAAAATCGGCAAAAATCATGAACGTGGGAAATGGCCCCAATAGTCGTCTCCCAAAGTTACATGACCACACGACTTCATATGTGAAAGAAATAAATGATCTATGATCCTACGATGCGTAGAATGCAGGTTATTACATAACACTTCGCATGACACATTGTCATTTCATAACATACAACTGATAATTACTAACCATATCATCTTTAAGCTCATACGTCTCAAAGAAGGGTGTTAAGCTAAGAGAATAAATTCTCCGCCGTCAAATAGAAATATGTTTAGTAAAGATCAATCAATACATTGCAAAATACAATGTTAGACACACCTATACAAGTTCACTTTGGGACTAAACGAAACCGAAGCCGCTTTATTCCTCGATCCAAACTGGGTGTAAAAGCCATTACAATCCCAAATATCTCCAAGTAAGTAGGGACCACTGCTAAAAATAATCTCGTTATGGGATGCCTCCCAATAGAGACGTCAACAAGCAATACCTTCAATGTGAAGAACTCCGGTTTTCTACTACCATCTTCAATACCTTTAGTTTTTCCATCACGTCGTAACATTATTCGAAGTGGTTTTTCGGATAGGTACCCTCCATATCCATTTCCGGTCTCTTCGAATAATTAGCATGGTTATAAAACAAGTATTGACTATACAGAATCTCAATTAATCTCGTCCTTTTGATAAATTATTCATTTATCAATATTGATTTTATAAATTTTATTTGAAACTTTATATTTTCCATTCAAATCAGTTTAAAATCATTTATTATGATTTTTCATAATTTTTCCATATTTTTACCGAATTTTATAAAGCCTATTTCAGTAGCTTCCAAATTCAGTTGTCGAATGATTTAACCATTGAAATAAATTGATTTGAAATTCTAAATATACGTGAATTATTGGAAAGGCCGAGTTAATTCTCATTTCGAATAATTGACCGACGATTGAAATTCGAAGATGAAGACGGTGGTCGAAGACCGGAGATCTTCACCTCGTTTGGATGGTAACCGAGGTCCTGATTGGGAGGCATCCCGAAATATGGATAATGAGTGGTGATCGTCCAGACGTACGTGGTGATCGATGGGTTTGCGAGGCATTTAGTGCCTCCGGTTTCGTTCAGACCTAGGACGGACTTGTAAATGGACTGTGTGTCTGACATTGGATTTTATTCTGTGTTGATTGGTCTCTATTAACTATACATCTGTTTGGCGGCGGAGAATTTATTCTTTTGCTTAACGCCCTTCTCTGAAACGCACGAGCTCAGAGGTTGTATATCGATGGACATCAGTCGCATGGCATGAATTGCTAGTGTGGCATGCCTAAGTGGCAAATGATCAAGGCTTCTGCTGAAAAGCAAAGTCTTGTAGTGATGATCAAAGCACCGCCTGTGTGGCGTAGCTTTGTGTATAACGTGAAATCGCGAGCCTCACACCCCGGTATGAACCAGAAACGGGAGAAGGACCTCAGGGAGGGCATGCGTTTCTTTCTAGCTAGGGTGGTATCAGTGACCTACCAGCCCAGACATTTATATACTTTTCACCTATGTGGTTGTTGCTGTTGCGAGGCGCCTCGGTTTGATCGGACGATCCGGGTCCGATGGAGTCATTCGTTGGCTCGTTTACGCCCCAAAGGGCGGGGAAACATATTGTTCAGGAATTTTAGTCCACATCGGTGGACCGACCCTGTCGCTCCTAGGGTCACTCGACCTCTGATCTTGTGGCTCGGGCTACAGAGTCACGAATTCGGTAAGGACTATCGCTCCTAGGGTCACTCGACCACCGATGTGGATTAAAATTCCTCAACAATACGTTTCCCCGACCATTGGGGCGTAAACGAGCCAACGAATGACTCCATCGGACCTGGATCGTCCGATCAAACTGAGGCGCCTCGCAACAGCAACAACCACATAGGTGAAAAGTATATAAATGTCAGGGCTGGTAGGTCACTGACACCACCCTAGCTAGAAAGAAACGCATGCCCTCCCTGAGGTCCTTCTCCCGTTTCTGGTTCATACCGGGGTGTGAGGCTCGCGATTTCACGTTATACACAAAGCTACGCCATACAGGCGGTGCTTTGATCATCACTACAAGACTTTGCTTTTCAGCAGAAGCCTTGATCATTTGCCACTTAGGCATGCCACACTAGCAATTCATGCCATGCGACTGATGTCCATCGATATACAACCTCTGAGGTCGTGCGTTTCAGAGAAGGGCGTTAAGCAAAAGAATAAATTCTCCGCCGCCAAACAGATGTATAGTTAATAGAGACCAATCAACACAGAATAAAATCCAATGTCAGACAAACAGTCCATTTACAAGTCCGTCCTAGGTCTGAACGAAACCGGAGGCACTAAATGCCTCGCAAACCCATCGATCACCACGTACGTCTGGACGATCACCACTCATTATCCATATTTCGGGATGCCTCCCAATCAGGACCTCGGTTACCATCCAAACGAGGTGAAGATCTCCGGTCTTCGACCACCGTCTTCATCTTCGAATTTCAATCATCGGTCAATTATTCGAAATGAGAATTAACTCGGCCTTTTCCAATAATTCACGTATATTTAGAATTTCAAATCAATTTATTTCAATGGTTAAATCATTCGACAACACCGATTTTGTTCTTTAATGTAATTTTCACACCAAACACACTCAACCATCAAATACCACATAAATCAAGCAAATTCAGTTTATTTCCAATCCATACCGTTTATGATATTTTATAACGATTTATCGCTATTTTTATTTATTTTAAAATAGCCAATTTATTCAAAACGACGCTTCGGGCCATAACGCGGCCGTGGCGCTGTTTTTCTTCAGATTTGATTTACACATATCTGAAAATCTAACCATTGGATCCTCTCAAAATTTACATCATTAGAAAGGTCTTTTCAAAACGAATCCAACGGTTCCAGTTTCGGGAAAATCCGACGGTCGGATCTCCCGGTACAATCGTTTGAAGTTTCGATTTCAAAATACGAACTGCAGCGTCTTTATTCGATTTAATATAATTATATTTATATATATATATATATATATATATATATAAATATAATCGTTTCTGGCGCTATTTTTCTTCAGATTTGAATTAAACATTCCAGACAATCCAACCGTTGGATTTTTAAAAAGTTGGTGCCGTTCGAAAGATATTTCCAAGGCGAACCCGACGGTTGCGGTTTCGGGAAAATGCAATGGTCGGATTTCCCGTACTAGTTGTTTGAAATCACGGTTTCAAAACGCGAATTGCACGGCCACGTTTCGTTTTAATTTTATTTATATTTATATAAATATAGTTCATTCAACAATTTCAATATCGTTTCCACTTCAAATATTTCACTAACGCCTTGAAATTTTGGAAAATTTCGCCATTACCTCCTTTGTATGGGAGGGGCTGGGAAAATTCCCAAATAGCCACACGGGCGTCTCATGTCGAAAAGAAAAAGAAAAAGCCAAGCGGCTAGCAAACAGGCTCATAAAATCATCACCCAAACAAAACAGTAAATGTGTACCTATTTGTCGGGCACAAAATTTTATTCCTCTTCTCTTGCCCCTTCGCTATAACCTGTTCAATAAATATGCATGTACATATATATAGTTCTTATCATTTATCATTTTCTATTCAACTTCATATTTGATTCCATTTGGTTTAAAAACACCATTCATTCTAATGTTACATGTATAGGCAAAAATCATATCATTAGCTAATTAACGAATATTTCACTCATATATAATTTTTGAACGAGTGGCTATTTTTAACACTTCACATTTCAACGATTCATGTATAATAATAAAAATGTGATTTTTATTGTAAAGCAGTTCATTTCAAAACACTATTATTTTATATAGTTTATATAGGTGATAAAAATAGGATTTTTATTATAAAACAATTTATTTCAAAATATGAATACCATTCAACACATGAATTTCTAATTAACGAATGAATATCAATTCAACACATGAAGGTTTTCTATAGTTTCTATATATAGATAAAAATGTGATTTTTATATTTAAAACACGAATACCATTCAACAGATGAATTTCTAATCAACGTATGAATATCAATTCAACACATGAAGGTTTTCAATAGTTTCTATATATAGATAAAAATGTGATTTTTATATTTAAAACACGAATACCATTCAACACATGAATTTCTAATCAACGTATGAATATCAATTCAACACATGAAGGTGTTCTATTCAATGAATAAATATAGTTTCACCAAATGAAAATAATTCAAACACATGAACTTTATTCAAAATTTCGGCAGCATAACGGCAGGGTAGTTAAAACCGGGACCGTCCCTAGTACGGCTCCTCGCTCTACCTTAAAACCTCGCGGTTTTTGACAATGGGGATCATGCATCTAGTTCGCACGCAGGCGGCATGTATATATTTATTTCATTTCCACAAACTAATCCTATGTGGTTTCAACCAAATATTTCTCAATCGCAAACGGGTATTTTTCAACCACAATCAATCAATATCAACCACAAACAATCCCAAACAACCATTCGCTATCAATCAATTTTCACATCAATCACAATCAATAAATATCGTCCATGGTTTGTGGACGAGGGGCGTATATATATATATATATATATATATAGCAATTCACTTTTATTTCAACACATATATAAATTTTTACAACGCATATATAACTTATACATCGAACATACAACTTATACAACGCTTATACATGAGGTGTACAACGCTTATATAACTCATACATCGACTATATAATTTATACATCATCGTTTTCCACATTGTTTATGAATTAGAAATCTCACATTGGGTTCCACTCCACCAAAAATAGCAGAAGGCTCAGAAAAATATGCGGTCTCTTCTAAAATGTAGAAGGCGTCCACACGGTCACGATGCTTCCTGTTTCAAATCTTTGAAACTAGGTTTCGATTTTTAGCTCCACCCGTTGCACTTCGTCCCGATCAGGTTATACCACATCGTCGAGCTTGGAATGGGCTTCAAACGCCAGAGGCGGCGTTCCGTTCGATGGCCAGAATCAGTGGCGGCGGCGAGATGATGTCGCCGCCTTTGAGGTGCTCGATCTCGCTCTACAGGGCATGGTGGAGGCCAAACCAGGTATGGATGGGAAGAGGGAGGAGAGTACTCTAAAAAGTTCAACTGGAGGGAGGTCTATCGAGGCGTGGTTTCGCCGGAAAATGGACGAGAAGTTTTGAACGCTGGCTGCCGTTCGTCGCTGAGGATATCGGTTTTTTTTTTGTTCTTTGTTTTATATTTTTAACTTAATGAAATAAAAAATCCTATTGGCCGATGTTATATTAAATTCAAAAATTTGGGTTTTTTTGGACGAACTCGAAATCAAACCCAACAACTGTCGTCCCTAGTGTTTTACCCCCATTCCGAACACAATGGGATATGTTTCGTAGGCCCATTCGACTGTTTCAGTCAGTTTCCCTTCAAATTAAAATATAAAACATTCAATATTTGATTTGAACGTGCATTTCAATTTGCCAGGGCCACAAACTAATTCGAAAAATTCCAAAAAAATAAATCTGGCCATGTTTTGATGATACGGTCCCAACAAAACTAGTTTCGTCGAATTCTGAGACCGTTTGCAAAAAGGCCCATTTTTGGTCGATCCAATTTAACTATAATTGACCAAAACACATTTTCTTTTGCCACGCTCACATACTAGCTTCAAAAATTATGAAATTTGAAACCTAGCAATAACTTCACATCCCGTATCCAACAAAAGTCGTTTCGTCGAATTCCGAGGTCGTATGCAAAATGGCCATTTTCACGGGCTATATAAATTCCATTTCGACCTCTCTGAAAATTCATTCGGCCATAACTTTTGCTTTCCGCTATGAAAATTCGATTTTTCAGATTCGTTAGAAAGGTATTCACTAACAGATTTAAATAATTTTGGTTTCGCTAAAATCCGTTTTGTTTTGCACCCGGTACAGTACGACAAAGTTTGAATTCAAATTTTGAAACTGCAGTGCCTTTTCAAGCCTTGTTTATAATTATAATTAATTATATTCATTTTCAATTGTCGATTCAACTCACTTTTCATTGCCATTAGCTAAAATATTTATTTTAAATATTTAAAATCCATTATTTTAGCCAATTTAAAAATTTTAAATTGGTTCAGATTTTCTGGGTTGTTACATTCAGTCACCGAACTACAAAACTGCGATTTTATTTTAAACTTGTTATGGGCATAATTGAAAATCTATACATTGAAATATGAAATTTCCATTTTCATTTGAAAGAGCTATTATCATTGGAAAGAAAATGTTTTTTGTTTTAAGAAAATCCAATTTAAATTCTATCCGGTATAATCATTCGAAATTTACGGTAGAAATTCGCGAACTGTCGCGGCGTGCCAAGCTCTATTTCAGACCGTTATACGACTTCATATTATAACTAATCCGGATTGCTTCTAATATATTTATAAATCATTCAAAAAACATATTGAACTTCATTTTAAAATAATATTACAATTTTAACTTCAAATTCAATTATCTTTTATCTTTGAATATTTTAATATTATAACATTAATAAAATATTAATATTTTTCAAAATTTTATCCTTTAAACTGCAAACTTTGTAGAAAATCAAATTAAACATTATATAAGCTTATCAAAACAATCAGTTTGAGTTTAAACATAGTTTATATAGCTGACTCAAATTCAAAGTTTTAAAATTACAATTTCAAATTGATTAGAAATTTACCAAGCCATATTATCTCAAAATCTTTTTGAAATTTATTTCCACCTTTACAAAAATTATTCATATCCACATTAATTTCATTTCTAACCAGTTTTGGATACAAAATTCCAACTTTTAATTTAAACCTTATTTCCACTTTAAATAAATACAAAAATCGTTTATATTTATCAATTACAAAGAGACTTAACGGGTACCCATATAGTTCAATAATTTAAGGTATAACAGGTGTATGGTGACATACTAGCAATAATAACAACCATATAAACATCCATGGCAAAATATTAACAATGTCGTTAACTAAATGTCATTAACTACGACATAAGCGTTACGGTAATTAATGCTTGTCACTATATATATGGAACTAACAATACAATTGTTCAACCAGTATCACAAAAATATATCCAAGATATCATAAAACTATATAAAAATATAAAAGTGTAGAGTTTCTCACCAACATATCCACTCCGTCAAACTTTACGGTAGAATACAGAATCGGATGAATGTAAACTTTCACTGTCTTTTCATTTTCTGGGTTTAACACATCATTAACATTCGTTAACGATCATTACAATCGTTAAGTTCCAATTATCACAAAATTACATCATTAACATAAGCGTTAAGGACATTAACACTTAATTACTATTTCAAATCACTTTAACTAAATTATTAACTATCGTTAGTAATTTTTTTGCTATAATTAGCAAATCCAATAATGTCCATTTAATGTTGACACACATCACAACAAGTTGTAAATCAATGTCACATCAAAATTTATTGATATTACTATTCATCCATAACATAACAATCATGTTATCAACCAAATTAACCAATCATTTATTTACGGTTTAACTTCATAGTCATTAGTGTATTTGCTATAATTACTCCACTATCTAGTAATTAACTTACTAACTTCCGTTAACAACATTACCAGTCATTAAACCCAAAGTTACTTAACAAACTAGCAATTACTATTTATAACTTAATTAGCTACACTAACTACGAAAGTTAACCAAACGTGAGCAAAGTGCGCTCACCATTGCTTATCCACTCCGCCAAACTTTAAGTATAGAACACTCTGACTTCTCTACAACCTTCGATCTCACTTCGCAACCAAGCTCGTGCCTTTTCTACTTCAAATACTCAACAAATACTATATATAACCTTATATTTAAGAGGAGAAAGATAGGATTTTTAGTGTTTTAAGTGAGGTTTAGGGAGGTGGGGTCCCTGGCCTGAAGCGGGAAGCTGCTATGGGGCCTGGCATGCGTTGTGTAGGACCCATGGAGAGAGGTGGTGGTGGTAGAGAAAAGAGGAGGTGGTTTAAATGGTGTTAAAGGGTGTAAAGGAGGTATTTTAAGGGGTTAAGGTGGAATATGAGGAGCTTTGGGATAATTGGGACCACGTGGGGGAGGTGGGGCTACTGCGCACGTTTGCTGGTGGGGAGAGGTTGTGGTTGGCAGTGTAGGCAAGGGGGTGGGGCTTGGAGCTTTGGAGAATAAGGAGGAAGTGAAAACGAAGTAGAAATGAAATGAAAACAAAAACAAAATCATTACTTATTTAAACTATTTTCTTAGGAAGGAGGCAATGAAAGAGGGAATGACATGTGGAAGACGAAGGTGATGAAGTGCCAAAGGGGAAGTGGGTTTAGTAAAATGTGTATTTGTTGATTTTGATTTGTTTAATCCTATTTTTTATTAAATAACCTTTATACATTTTCAACTCGTATGATCAAACCGTAAGTCCTATCGATATGAAATTTGAAATCCTACTATATTTCATAGATATAGATCCAAGGAAATTGGTCTCATCAAAATCGGAGACCATTTGCAAAATGGTCTTCTTCTATGTTATTATTAAATTTCAACTAATTTTTTGACATGCGTTTATATTGCACAGCTCACGTACTAACTCTGATTAATACGAAATTTGGAATCTTACAATAATTTAACATTTCGGATTCGATGGATTTGGTTTCGTCGAAATTCGAGATCATTTGAAAAATGTCTATTTTTAGGCTATTGAAATAATATTAAGTTATCAAATTTTAATATATTTACTTTTAAATCAATTTTAAAAGTTCACTGACCTTATTTTAACTTTAGTAAAATATAAAACAAAGTCAGAATTCATTTTCCATAGTTTTCAAGTCTAGATTCAATACTTAACAAAATTTGAAATTCAATTAGACTTATCCATTTAAAATCCTTTTAAATATATTTTAAATCCATATTTTAAACTGACTAAAAATACGGGTTGTTACAAGTCAAATCCATGATATACTATTATGGGTCAGTTAACACTAAGGAAAGTATAAAATATTCATCCCAAATATATGAAATTATTATAAATACTTAGCTTCGATTGATTTCTGCTTTGACGATTAATTCCTAGTCTATGCTTACCGCCTATCATCCACCAAACTTTCACAACATTGGTTTTTATATTAATATGCCAACCAACAAAACATTTTTAATTTAGTGTATTAATTTTTCTTTATGGACGATCTAGATTAAGTAAAAATTTGCAAACTCATCCATTCCTCTAGTTTAAATACCTTGGGTTCTTATTATGTATAAAAATTTCTAACATAACAGCCTCAAAATTTCAAATTATGTACTACCCATCAAATAATATATGATCTGATTATTATCATTCAAAATGTGGATTTATTAGGTTCTATTTCCAAATGGATGATTGTTAAGAGTTATGATAGTTATGTGTGCATAGATCACAGTTGTATCTTCCTATGTCTTTGCTAGTCTAATGAATAAATAAGACATTCATCTTTTATTTCATTTAATGCATATTTCTTGTAAGATAGTAGACTTGTATGCTATAAGATATTGAGGGTTTTTCATTATTATACAATTATGTGTAGTTTACTTACGTTCTAAAATTCTCACTGCAAACCTGGTAATAGTGAAGAATGTACATAATTTGACCATAGATTGCCTTTTTACTTTAATATATGGAATTACATAATGCATCTAACTTATATATTTTTTACACTGTAGGATGATGTCAAAAAGGTTGTTTATATTCATTATCAATTTTAATATTGCATAAGATCATGAAATGTAAAAGTGGTAGACAAAAAGTTCTGACTTCTTTATTTTCTGGAAAAGTGAACATGAAAGAGCTTTAAATATGTCCTTCAATTAAAATATACGATAAATTAGAATGGGTAAATAATCTTATATGAAGTTGTGCGACTATTTTTTCAGAAAAGAACTGGCTTCGAGAAAGTAAACATGCCAATGTAGAAGAGAAAATGACAAATTTCATCCATCGTATGTCATAACTATAGAAATGGAATAGTTATATATCATCATCAACATTCACATTAAATAATCAAAAAGTATTTCATGAATTTTTATCAATCGTGGGAGATTTCACTAGATTTTGACTGACTTATTGAAAATATATAATCTCATGTATAATTAAGGAAACGACCTTTTAAATGTGTTATAGCAACCCTGGTTTTTGGTTACTTGGGTAAACATATTATAATAAGTGAAATGACCCAAACTCGCCCTTACTGGAAAGCCCGGATTGATTTGAGAACACGACAAATCAGAACACAAACAGAAGAACATTTCATTGCTTATTACAATAGTTTACATCAGAGTACAAGAATATACAGAGTATGAATAAATAATATACATCGGAAAATATCGGAGATTAAAATCCATTACATAGCAGTAGAAAAATAATACATAACACAACTGTAAGAAATACACGGATACAGTGCGTTCCGAATATAGCTCCAGCTGTAAACCAGGATCCTGTGAATATAATATCTGCAAAACCAAAACTACTAGCTATCCGTATGGAAAATAAGGGCACCACAGTTTAGGTTAAAACAATACACTCCAGGTCAATCATGTGACTAGTGTGAGACCTAAAACAGTTATTAATTTGAGTTTAAAGTTAGGTAAATCAAGGGACCATGCTGTATAACACGGAACGGGTTTACCTCCAAGAATACCAATGCATAAAACAAACAGCGCACTGCTAATTAAAGAAAATGAAGCTATTATAAGACTCAGGTTCCATCACACAATGCAACGCAAGCTGGAGGATAGGGTTTTCCCTTATAATAGCCAAACAAGCTTGGAACGTTTAAAACAAATCATTTGATACTGTAATAGGTGTATAGTGTCAAAACTGCTTCAAATATAAAGGTATCAATTATAGACGGCATAGTATCCCGTGCTACTATGTCGCCAATACTAGGCTCTACAATGAAAACCGAAATGTCACGTATTGGAAATTGGATTTCCGTCATGAGTCTAGGAAAGGGATGTACTCCTAACCGCTTCGAGATACTCTAGCAAATGCCTCGGGACTACACACTCTGGGCAACCCTGGATCCTCCAAGGCCGTTCCACACTTATATTTGTGGATTAGTTATTCATGAACACACATTTCCCGGTCCTATAGGACTTATCATTCAGCTCCGTAGTAACCGATATATCCAAGGTGCCTCGCAATCCAACAACCACATAGGTAAAAATATAATAAATGTATAGGCTCCATACCATGACACCACCCATAGCTAGATAGAAACGTCGTGTTCTCCCTGCAGTCCCTTATCACGTTTTTGACTCATACCGAGGTGTGAGGCTCGTGAATTAACGCTATACACAAAGCTATGCTATATTAAAGTCGTGCTTTGATCATCAACCACAAGACTCTGCTTTTCAACAGAAGCCTTGATCCTTTGCATCTTAGCATGCCACACAGGCAATTCATGCCATGCGACTGATGTCTATCGATATATAACCTCTGAGCTCATACGTCTCAGAGGAGGGCGTTAAGAAAGAGAATAAATTCTCCGCTGCCAAACAGATATATATTTAATAGATATCAATCAACACAGAATAAAATCCATTGTCAGACACACATCCATTTACTAGTTTGTTCTGGGTCTAAATGAAACTGGAGGCACCTTATTCTTCATCCCATATGTCCAATACAGGAGAGAGGTCCTCGCATATCCGGTCGATCTCCAAGTACGTCTGGACGATTACCACTTATTACCTCGTCTTGGGTATACAGCCCAATCAAGACATCAGTAATCATCCAAACGACGTGAAGACCTCCGGTCTTCAACCACGTCTTCATCGTCGACTTATCGTCGAATCAATTAATCAGAATTGGTAAAAACCCGGCCTTTTCGAATAACTTGCGTATATTATAAACAAGTGCTATAAAACACAGCATACGCCTCACTCCAATTCTGAATATTGTTTTATTTAAATATTCATATCCTTTGGGAAAAGTTCCCATTAATTTTATCAAAGATAAATTCTTTAAATTTATTCTTTAATCTTCCTTTGGATATTAATTCAAACCAAATTAAGGTTTATCCAAACTAGTCGGGATTAGCGAACCTTACCGAAGTAATCATTTATTTAATTTCCCAATCCCAACCTATTCATCCCATGGAGCAAAACTGGTAATACTCCATATCTAACACCACAGTGTTATCGGTAAATTTAATTACCATTTCACGTTCAAATCTAATTAAAGATTTAACTATCGCTTGGAACAAAACTGGTGATACTCCATTCCCGATCATTTCTTGATAATTTAAATTATCACATTCTCTTTCCAACCTAATTAAAGATTCATTAAAACTTCACTTAGTTTTAATCTTCCCAAAAATCAATATTAATGATTATTTAACTTTGGAAACACAAACATGACGCATAGACAATCTACACAAACATTATTCAAAGTGGTTTTAAAACGATTCTAACTTCATTTTCAATTTTAAATCAAAATTGAATTTTCCTTATCATTATAATATATAAGTGATAATATTTTCAAAATATCAGATTTTGAAATCATTTCCTTTTCGATATTCATTATAAAAATGAATAAAATCGATATAAATATCGTTCACGTCAAAATGGCGTCAATCTAATCAACACGGCTTCGTATTTTTCAATATTTTCGTGTCTATCCCAAATCGGACATCAAAATCACATTCTGATCCATTACTAAATATTATTTTAAATTATTATTTATTTTAAAATATTCATTATTCGTCATTTTAAAATATTCGTTAATTTAAAATATTTGTTCTTTTCGAATTGGAATCAGACACAGTTAATTACCATATAATTTTATTTATATGGATTTCATACACACATGTACACAACAATAATCAAACACAGTCAACCATCATCCAGAGTGCATTACACAACTGCATAAGCGTTAAATATAAATAATCAATGCTTATAACAGCCGGTCAACTAATCGATTGACATACAACTAAACAATTAGGATTAGTGTATGTCAAATATCATCCCAATACCTGTGTGAGGTTTCAACCAACAAATATTGAATAATATTTGTGCAGTTGGTCGATGTGTAAAATTATGGTCCCAATCAATATCCGTTAAATGGGTGTACATAAACAAATCGTCCGTTTTGTAAATGAATATTTATTTTATTCATATACACGTTAAAAATTATATTTTTAACTATAAAATATTTATTTCAACTCATGAATATTTTATACAGTTCATTTATACAATAAAAATAATATTTTTATTGTTCTAACATTTTTAGAAAATTTCGGCAGCATAACGGCGCGATACTAGAACCAGAATAAGGTCTAGCCTTATCCCTCGCCTAATACAGGCTCACGTCATATACATACCAATTCTATTCAATTCAATTTACTTCCCAAACAAAATTCAAATAAATATACCAATCAACCAAACAACCAAACAAACATGGTTTCAAACAAAGGTGTCAGGTGCTACTAAGCACCGTTTGCATCCTAATATATATATATATATATATATATATATATATATATATATATATATTTAACTAGAAAATAAATTAGAGTGAGAAGTACTCACCTTTGGGATCCACTCCACCATTCTTTAATTGGCGGATTTTGTCATCGCGCTCCGTTTTGTCGCTTTCTCGCACTTGAATTCGCCTCTTTGGCCCTAGAATTTGCATACGACCTCCAATCTTCACCAAACTTTGTCACTAGCCTAAATGCGCAATTCCGGAAAACTTTTGCCTAGTGGATTTTCTTCAAAACTGCACCAATTCGCCGGAAATCGCGAAAAACAGCAGCAGATCACCGATCTTTGAACGCGTTTTCCGGACAGCTCCGCAATCCAAAATAGGACTTCCATATACTCAAATAGAAGAGGAAATCGTGCTCTTCGACTTTGGTACTGTGGAGTTTTGGCTAGAAATGCACGGTTTGGAAGTTATTGGCGAAATAGTGACAGAGTGTTATTTGCAAAACAGGAAATATTTGAAAAATGTGATTTTTGAGGAGGAGGGGCCCACGGACGGAGCTGGGGGCCTGAGGGTGGCGGCAGGGGCCTGACGTGGGCTGCGGGTAGTGCTGGTGGCGGGGTGGGGTCTATGGTGGCGGGTGGTGGCGGATTTGGGTGGAAATGGGTCATAGGGTTTGCAAAATGGAGAGAGAGAGATGAGGAGAGAGAGAGAGAGAGAGAGAGAGACAGAGGAGGAAGAGGGGGAGGCCGAAGGTGGGTGGTGGCGGCTGGAGGTACGGCGGTGAACAAGGATGGGGGGCTGATGGGTTGGGGGATGGTTCCCCATTAAAGAGAAAAAAAGAAAAAGAAGGAAGATGAAGAAAGTGAGAAACAAATAGAAAGAAAGTGATTATATACTATTTTCTCGCGTATCGTCCAAATACAAACGAGCTCCATTTACTACGGATTTCGAATACGAGATAGTAGACGTCAAGACGAGTCCAATGGAACAAGTTTCGTCGAATTCCGAGGTCATTTGACCATCCGTTAAAATTGTCAAAGATGCTCAGATATTGTTCAAAAATGCGATTTTAGCGCACCTTTTCTTCTTACACGCCCACACGCTAACTCCAAAAATCATGGCCTTTTGGATTTAACCATTAATGGACGATACGAATTCAAAAAAAAACGGTATGAGATCGTCACAATAATGTTCCTTTGTAAAATGATTGCTTGTTTTACCCTGAACTGTTTTAGCTCGCATGGCCACATACTAACTCCGTTCGACGCGCATTTTGGAACCCAACAATTATTTGTCATTATGAATCCAGAAAATTTTATCTCGTCGAATTCTGAGCTCATACGCAAAATTTCACTTTTTAAGGGTTATGTGTCGATAACCGACAACCGCATCCAATTGCCACTATTCCGGATCTCGGAATATATCAAAGCTAATACTTTTCGGAGTCGCAAATGTCATTTTGAACTCAATGGAAGTCGTTTCGAGTCCAAATTCATCCGTATGCAAAATGTGACTTTTTGGGCCATACGTAATATATTGAAAATATAATTAAATTCCGTAGCGACTATTTTCCATTATAAACTGGACATAACTTTTTATTCCCGTTATGAAATCTGGATTTTTCACATTCGTTGGAAAGATATTTTCAAACAGATTCAAATATTTCTGTTTTTACTGAAATCCGATTTATTTTGAATCTCGTACATTCATTTGAAGTTTGAAATTGAATTTTCAAACTACCGCACCATTTCAGCCTCGTTATATAATTAAAATAAATTTATTCGTTCTAACTTCGATTTAAATAATGTTTTAGTCATTATTATTTAAAATAAATCATTTTAAATATTCAAAATTCATTAAAATAGATAAAATAAAAATTTTAAATTGGTTCTGATTTTCCGGGTTGTTATAATCTCCCCCACTTAAATCTTTTCGTCCTCGAAAAGGAACAGAGATGAAAGTTGTTTAACTAATAATTCAACTTTCATTCTGGCTTTCAATCTTTAACCTTTAAGTTTCTAAGAATTTTCAAATTCTTCACAAATTTGGCTAACACTCTCAATTTTCGAAAAATTTCGCCATAACCTCCTTTGTGCGGGGAGACATTTAAAACCGCAACTAGCCACACAGGGCCCTCATCATCCTAAAAGAAAAAGAAAAAGCCAAGCAGCTAGCCAATCGGCTCATAAAATCATCCAAACCCAATAAATATAGTAAACATGTACCTATTTGTCGGGCATACAATTTTATTCCTCTGCTTAGCTTCCCTGTTATGACCTGTTCAATGTATATACATGTACATATATGCAATTGCAATCAATTTTCAAGTCAGTTCAATAGTTGATTCAATTTGGCTTAATGGTTCAAAATTTTAATTAATCGAACAACACAATCAGCAATCAATTAGTTGATTGTCATTTCAAACACATAACTTTTATATATATACATAAAAATCATATTTTGTGTGTCAAGTCACAACAATAGACCCTATTTATGTTTTGGTTCTCACACCAGTCAATTGGAAATATATAGATATCTCACTTTTGAAACTCGAGCATAAATACTGATGATGTCGTGACATCACCAGAATTATGTCCGGGCAACTAGAGTGTGATTCTATATCAAACAAGTGTATTAAAACTTCGAATATACGTTTGCAAGGCGTATATGCAAAATCTTTATGTACTCGATTGTCCAAATTCAATATCAAAATAAATATTCAAATGCATATAAAATGGTTTAAATTTTCAAAACAAAATTTGTTTTTCATTTTTGCTTTAAAAACACTACTCTTCACACTCGTTCTAGGATGCTATTGATCCCATCTCTAATGAGTCATTATAGTTGGATATGGCTAATCCAATCTCTGATGAATTCTTTCATTCGGTTCTAATGTGTCTTGTTCTCGAGCTCTGTAAACCAAAGCTCTGATACCACGATGAAACGACCCAAACTCGCCCTTACTGGAAAGCCCGGATTGAGTTGAGAACACAACTAATCAAAACACAAACAGAAGAACATTTCATTGCTTATTACAACAATTTACATCAAAGTACAAGAATATACAGTATGAATAAATAAATACATTGGAAAATATCAGAGATTAAAATACATTACATAGCAGCGAAAAAACAATGCATAACACAACTGTAAGAATTACACGGATACAGAGCGTTCCGAATATAGCTCCAGCTGTAAACGAGGATCCCGTGAATATAATATCTGCAAAACCAAAACTACTAGCTGCCAGTGTGGAAAATAAGGGCGCCCAGAGTTTAGGTTAAAGCAATAAACTCCAGATCTGTCATGTGACTGGTGTGAGACCTAAAATAGTTATTAATTTGATTTTAAAGTTAGGTAAATCAAGGGACCACGCCTTATAACACAGAACGGGTTTACCCCCAAGAATACCAGTGCATAAAACAAACAACGCAATGCAAATTAAAGAAAATGAAGGTATTATAAGACTCAGGTCCCATCACACAATGCAACACAAGCGGGAGGATAGGGTTTTCCCTTATAATAGCCAAACATGCTTGCTACGTTTAAAACAAATCATTAGATTCTATAATAGGTGTATAACATAAAAACAGCTTCAAATATAAATGTATCAATCATAGACGACATAGTATCCCATGCTACTATGTCGCCTATACCAGGCTCTACAATCAGAACCGAAATGTCACGTATTGGAAATTGGATTTCCGTCATGAGTCTAGGCAAGGGATGTACTCCTAACCGCTTCGAGACACTCTAGCAAATGCCTCGGGGCTACACACTCTGGGCAACCCCTGGATCCTCCAAGGCCGGTCCACACAGACGTTTGTGGATTAGTTATTCCTGAACACACGTTTCCCGGTCCTATAGGACCTATCCATCCGCTCCGTAGTAACCGATATATCCAAAGCGCCTCGCAATCCAACAACCACATAGGTAAAAATATAATAAATGTCTGGTCTCCATACCATGACACCACCCATAGCTAAAAAGAAACGTCGTGTTCACCCTGCAGTCCCTTATCCTGTTTTTGACTCATACCGAGGTGTGAGGCTCGCGAATTAATGTTATACATAATTCTATGCTATATTAAAGTCGTGCTTTGATCATCAACCACAAGACTCTGCTTTTCAACAGACGCCTTGATCCTTTGCATCTTAGCATGCCACACAGGCAATTCACGCCATGCAACTGATGTCTATCGATATATAACCTCTGAGCCCGTACGTCTAAGAGAAGGGCGTTAAGCAAAAGAATAAATTCTCCACCGCCAAACGGATATATATTTAATAGAGAATAATCAACACAGAATAAAATCCAGTGTCAGACACACATCCATTTACTAGTTCGTTCTGGGTCTGAACGAAACCGGAGGCACTTTATTCTTTGTCCCATATGTCCAATACAGGGGAGAGGTCCTCGCATATCTGGTCGATCTCCAAGTACATCTGGACGATCACCACTTATTACCTCGTCTTGTGTGTACAGCCCAATCAAGACATCAGTAATCATCCAAACGATGTGAAGACCTCCGGTCTTCAACCACTGTCTTCACGTCGGCTTATCTTTGAATCGGTTATTCAGAATGGGTACAAACCCGACCTTTCCGAATAACTCGCATATATTATAAACAAGTGCTATAAAGCACAACATACGCCTCATTCCAATTCTAAATATTCTTTTATTTAAATATTCATATCCTTTGGGAAAAGTTCCCATTGATTTTATCAAAGATAAATTCTTTAAATGTATTCTTTAATCTTCCTTTGGATATTAATTCAAACCAAATTAAGGTTTATTCAAACTAGTCGGGATTAACGAACCTTACCGAAGTAATCATTTGTTTAATTACCCATTCCCAACCTATTCATCCCATGGAGCAAAACAAGTAATACTCCATATCTAACACCACAGTGTTATCGGTAAAGTTAATTACCATTTCACGTTCAAATCTAATTAAAGATGTAACTATCGCTTGGAGCAAAACTGGTGATACTCCATTCCTGATCATTTCCCAAATTTAAATTATCACATTCTCTTTCCAATCTAATTAAAGATTCATTAAAACTCCACTTAGTTTTAATCTTCCCAAAAATCAATATTAATGATTATATAACTTTGGAAACACAAACATGCCGCATCGACAATCTACACCGTACTATTGATTTCTGCCGATATATAACCTCTAAGCTCGTACGACTTAGAGAAGGGTGTTGAGCAAGAGAATATATTATTCGCCAACAAACAGATATATATTTAGTAGAGATCAACCATGCAGTTCAAAATACAGTGTTACATGTAATCCCATCTTTAACTGGGTTAAGGAACTAATGTCATTTAAAACACAGTTCACAATAAACCTAATTCACATTCCATTTTATTCCAATTAAACATTAATTAACTGGAAACACTAATAATCTTAATTAAAATATTTATTCTTTTCACACGGGGTTTAAGAATAGTGTTATTTAAGACACCATTCACGACAAACCCAAAATCCAATTCTTTTGTTCAATTCCAGTTAAATCTTAATTAATTGGAAAACTTCACTAAATCTGAATTAAAAGATTTATTCTTTCCTCAACTGGGTTTAAGAACAGTGTTACTGAAGACACCATCCACGACAAACACAAAATCCAATTCAATATTAAATACAACGCTCTGAATAGAAATTATATCGGCTTATATTCAATATAAAATTCTGAAATCAACAAATACCATATTGGGAATAACGATATATATATCTTTCAAATTCCTCTACAATATCCGTATAATCACAAAATCCAATATCAAAATATTCTGAAAATAATTTCGATTCCAATCCATTCCAATTCATATATTGGAAATTCTGGTTATTTTTAAAACCATTTCAAATCCAATTTATTTATTTAAAAATATTGGATTATAATTCTAGTTCATAACTAGTTCATTTTGATAAAAAAATATATTTTTATCTTTACAAATGTGAAATTTTTCATCCAAATTCTTTCCAAATCATTTATTATGATTTTACACAAATTATTAATATTTTAAATAATTTTATCAAGGCCCATACAGTCGATTTCCATAAACGGTCATGGAACTAAACTTACAGCGACCTTTTTCAAATTTGATTTGGACATTATTCCGAATCCATCCATTAGATTTCAAATCTCTTATATTCGTTGGAAAGCTCTTTTCAATACGAACTCAATGGTTTCGGTTTTAAGAGAATCCGACGGTCGATTCTCCCGTAATGTCAATTCGAAGTCAATGGTCGAAATTCGCGAATTACCATGGCGCGGCGCGTTCTATTCAGGCCATTAAATATGTATAATATATATTATACATATTTTGTTAATTTCCATTTTAAACGTATTTTATAAATTCGTTTTAAAATGATTCTAACTTCATTTTCAATTTTAAATCAAAATTGTATTTTCCTTATCATTATAATATATAAGTGATAATATTTCAAAATATCAGCTTTTGAAATCATTTTGTTAGATCCAAAAATGGCTCTAACACCCAAGTTAACTGATTTCGCAGAGATTAATATCTAAAAATGAAAGAAAACACAGAGAGCACAAGAGATTTATAGTGGTTCGACGTTAACGGGCCTACGTCCACTTTATATCTTTTTGATTACACGTAGAATGCAAGCACAATCAATGATTTCTCTCAATCTCACAATTACAATGATAATTCACTCAATAATTTTGTAATAACACTGATCAGAAATAGTGGAGAAGCAACAATGGTGATAATGACACTTAGAATTGCCAAAAAATCCTGAAAAGCCAAGCGTAAGGCTATTTATAGGTGGTATCAACAAGCAGTTCGTGATCATACGTGGCACAAATCCCAAGGATCTCAGACCGAATCGTCAGCAGGTGAAGAAGTGGTCAATATGGCGGTTATGGACAGGTGTCATGAGATCCTGGACTCTCGGATCGTGGAAGACCAGGTCATAGCCTTTATTCTTTGGCTCTGTGGATTGGATCATGTAACACCCCGTATTTCAGTTAATGCTAAAATTCACTAGTTGCAGAATAAATAATCTCAGATGTGAGAATTGGGGAAAATGGGCTGCGTCATTGCGTTCGTGTCGGAAAAATACGCGAAATAGAGTCCGAAATTTTGTAAATCGGAGTCCGTATGGCCCAGTTATGGCCCAATGAAGTTTGCAGAAAATTCAAAGTTCAAATCAGATTTAAAATTTAGGTTCAAATTTCGAAATTGGGTCATTGGGCGTAGGAGGGAAAAATTCCCGCCTAGCTACCCAAGTCGACAGCCCTGTCGACTGGGCAGTCGACTTGGTTAGGACCAAGTCGACAGCCCTGTCGACTTGGGTGTCGACAGGGGGTGCTCGTCCAGTTTAACCTGGTGCACCATTTTAGGGTTTGGCTATGTTTTGGGTTGTTCTCTAGAAGCTTCCGAGATCTGATGGTCCTAATCTAATTTAGGGTTAATCTAAGGGCCTAAAACACTTGCCTAATCTATAAATACACCCTAATACTACCCTAATTCATACTAAAAATAGATTCAAGGGCCTTATGCCGTCAAATTAAAACTAGAAGGAGCCTCCACCAAATTTGAGAGGAAGTTGGCATCTCAAATCAACTCTAATCAAGTTCAAATCCAATCTAGCAACTTAATCTTCCTCATTGGAGTGCTAATTAGTTATTTGTGAGTTCCTATGCCTTTACCAAGCAATTGCTAAACTAATTAGGATAGGATATTAGGAGGCTATGGATGTAAATGAGGATTTATGCATGTTGTGGTTGTCATATGTTATAAGTTCATATGCAAGTTTGTCTCTTTTTATGATATGACATGTTATGCAAGCTCATATGCAAGTTTATATGCAAGTTTGTCTCTTTTTATGATATGCATAACATATGCAAGGTTGCCTCTATGTATGACATGACATGCAAGTTCATATGCAAGTTTGTATGCAAGTTCATATGCAAGTTTATATGCAAGTTCATATGCAAGTCTATATGCAAGTTTATATGCAAGTTCATATGCAAGTTTGGGTTAATGATTTATGCTTGTTGGGTTTAATGTTGTGATGCAGGTTGACACCTTTTTAAACCCATGTAAATGCCAACGTTGTGCTAAGATTGAACCCATCACATTTGTAATGAAACTCCCCATTTATATGACATGTCATGAGAACGAATTACGTGGGAAACGATGGGGTTAATATGCATGTTAATAAAAAAATGTGTAAAGTTGGTATGCTTAAGCATAACATAAAATGAATGGACATAATTGGGAATTTACCTATTAAGTTAGGTCTACCCATATTATGGAGTTGGGAATTTACCTATTAAGTTAGGTCTACCCATACTATGGAATTACCTATTTAGTTAGGTCTACCCATATTCTTAATAATATGTAATTAATTAGGGATAATTAATACAAATTATGGGGGTGATTAATTAGGTGTAATTAATCAACTAAGACACGAGGTTGGACCCTTTTGTAGCGGAAGTATGCCCGGAACCGACCGGCAATCCAGCAGCTACAAATGATTGGCCCAATGTGAGAGGTCTTAGTCATAAATTAAATACATGATTAAAGTAAAGACACGAGGTTAGACCCTTTCTATGACGGAAGTCTGCCCGGACCCAACCGGCATGTCCAGCAGTCATGAAAGAAGGTCTAATGTGAGAGGTCTTTATGAGGTCATGATCTTAATTAATTAATTAAGAAACACTTAACCATATTAGCATGTAGAGGGACATGAGGGGTTAAGTGGATGCCTTGGGTGGCATGTGGAAATCTAGTGGTTGCCTTGGGTGGCAATAGAAAATACGATTAGAATACATAACCAAAGTGGAACATGTAATTAAAACATGATTAAAGGGTTAAGTGGTATACATTAGAAATGACAAGCTTAGGTGGGTAGCTTGTGGGGGCCCATTTCAACCAATATCCCAAACGTATCTTTGTGGGCTCGACCCAAGTCGAGGACGGGACACGCATATTGGGTTTGACTATAAGAGGCCAAAACGGGGTAGCGGTGGCAACGCAAGTCCAACGGGTTTCATATGCGTGTGTGGACCCGGGCTGGTAGGTAAGACGTTGTTGCATCGTGTAGATATAAGCCGTGCACCATTTGTTGTATCGGGTTGCCACTATGGGGAGTGATACACCCCATTGTGGGGCCAGCACGGGTATCTACGGTAGGGAGCCGATCGCTTGGGAGTAGTGGGTACACCTAGTGGAGATAGGGGCAGGCGGCACCTATGTAGTCAGCTAGCGGTACACGAAACTACTGGGTAAGTTTACTAAGTCCTTGGGAGGGATCAACCTTTAAGTAGGAATGACTGGTGTGGTGCAGTGTAGTAATTATCCTTGGGTGGGTAAATGCATCTTTATCGTTATCTTAGTTCATTCTAAGTCTGATTGGCTACTGAGTGTAGTCATTTATCCCCAGTCACACCGTACCAAGTTATATCATACCCTAATTACTTTAATGATTGCATTGTTAAAGTTATAGGACTCGCTCAGACTTATGTCTGACCCCGTTGTTTTTATCTTTTTCCCAACCCTCAGGTTCTCAGAGTGGGCCCAGCACGAGTGGGCTTTGATCAGGCTGCTCTTATTACTCTCTTGGAGCTTGGACCCTAGATGTAGAGCTCAACTTACCCTTTTCTTTTATGGCTATCAGTTCATGTATTGGGATTATGTATTTTTATTTATCAGGATGGATATTTTGTACTTGACCCTTATTATGGTTTTGTGATGTAACCAGACATGTTTTACTTTCCGCTGCAATGAAATGATGTTTTAAATTTTCAAGCATTACTTATATCTGTCTTGATGTAATTTTTCTGTTCTATATTCACTTAAAATACTCCACGGATGTTATGGCATTCCCTTAGCGAGTGATCATAGCGGGAGTGGGGTGTTACACGTGGTATCAGAGCAAAGGTTACCGGAACAGATAAAATTTTTAGAAGACTATTTTTCTAAAAACATTTTCGGAAGAGATATTTTCAAAAACATGTCTTTAAAGAGAAAAGTTTTTGAAAGAAAAGCATAATCCCCAATAGCCATATCTTTATCTTTCGAATTCTCCGTTTTGAATCTTTCCTTTTTCGTTTCAGCATGGCTGAGGATCTTAACTTTCCGGAGGGTGTGACGATACCAGTATGGTATAGGAGATTGGTGGAGGCTAGGGCCACCACTGCGGGTCCAGCAAATGTTCCTCCACCAACCGTAGCACCCGATCTTCCTCCTCCCCCTCCTCCTCGCACGGATACTTTTGCTAAGACTTGCAAGGAATTTAAAGCTATGGGAGAGAAACCTTTTCAAGGATCAGAAACTTTTGTGGAGGCTAGAGATTGGCTTAAGGAGGTGGAAGAGTTGATAGATATCTTTGAGATGGAAGAAGGAAAGAAAGTCAAGTTAGCTGCTTGGTTAATGAAGGGAGAGGCCTCATTCTGGTGGGAGGTCACTAATGGAGAACGCCCCGTTGACTCTTGGGCGGATTTTAGGCAAGGATTTGTGACAAAGTTTCTCTCAAGGGCGTAGGAAAACTTGTATATGGAAAGATTCTTGACTCTAAAGCAAGGAAATCTCTCAGTGAAGGAATATGTCAACAAGTTTAATCAATTGGCAAGGTTTGGCCTAGACATGGTGAATACACCGGAGAAGAAGGCTTTGAGGTTCGTGAAAGGCTTGAATGAACCAATGCATGGGTTGGCTATGACTCATATCCCTATGGGGGCCACCTTTGAGAAGCTAGTTGACATGGCACTCATGCATGAAGAAGAGAAGGGTCCCAATGCTAATAAGGCACCCGAGAAGAAGGGGGATCAAAAGAGACCTCAGAAACAACAGCAAAACAAAGGTGGGAAAGGCAACGGTGGCAAGGGAAAGAAGAAGTGCTTCAATTGCGGGATACCAGGCCACATAAGCAAAGATTGTCGAAAGAAGAAGAAGACTGGCTGCTATAACTGTGGCGAAGCAGGGCATCTAGTGAAGGATTGCCCTAAGAAGGGGCAAAGGACGGGATCTACCTCAGGAGGACGTGTGCAAGCTCTTATGGCACCGGGTCAGGCTAGGGGGCAAGTACAGGCTCTCGCGGTTCCACCGATTCAGGAAAGAGGTAGAACTATTTTCGTTGAAAGTCTGGTTTTTCTATTTGATCATCCTGTCCGTACATTGTTTGATTCTGGCGCATCGCATTCATTTATCTCATCACCATTAGTTGAGTCACTGCACTTAGACACCAGTCTAGTAGATGATCCCTTGGTTGTTTCAAACCCAATTGGGGGCTCCACTTATTTGTCCATGATATGTTTGGGTTTGAAGATTTCTATACTTAGCATTGAGTTTAGATGTGATGCTTTTGTTTTGGGCTTCACGGGCTATGGGTTGATTTTGGGCATGGACTGGTTATCCAGTAATGGTGCCGTTCTCGATTGCGAAAGGAGAATTGTTAGGCTCATGACCCGCTTGGGTAACACTCTCGAGATCTCTTGTAATCCCATGGATTCTGTTATGCTAAGTTATCTTGAATCGCTTGACGCTTCGGTCGAGAGTTTGCAATCTGTTAGAGTGGTCCGGGAATACTCGGATGTGTTTGAGGAGGTGAAGGGCTTACCTCCAAAGCGGGAGATTGACTTCCGAATATATCTGGTGGATAATGCTAAACCTGTATCTTTACCAGTGCGCCACATGGCTCCTCGTGAGAGGAGGGAACTCCATAAGCAAGTAGGGGAGTTGCTTGAGAAGGGGTTCATAAGACGAAGTATATCGGAGTGGGGTGCTCCAGTAGTTTTTGCTACGAAGGCGGATGGGTCCCTCAGACTTTGTGTAGACTATAGAGAACTCAACAAGCTCACAAAGAAGAATAGGCACCCATTGCCGAGGATTGATGATCTCTTCGATCAGTTGGTTGGCGCTTCAGTATTTTCTCAGTTAGACTTAGCCACGGGGTTTTATCAGTTGAGGGTGGCTGAGGATAGCATAGACAAGACTGCCTTTAGGACTCCGGATGGTTTCTATGAGTGGCTGGTGATGCCATTTGGGTTGATGAACGCCCCTGCATACTTTGTTGATTTGATGAGTAGGGTGTTCAGGGAGTTCCTTAATAAGTTCGTGGTGGTCTTTGTGGATGATATCTTAGTATTTTCTAAGAGTGAAGAAGAGCATGCCCTACATCTTGGGGAGGTGTTGGAGACTCTTCAAGCACATAGCCTTAAGGCTAAATTCTCTAAATGTCACTTCTGGAAGAAGGAAGTGCGGTTCTTGGGGCACGTGGTCTCCAAGGAAGGGATAGTTGTGGATCCCGCGAAGGTAGTATCAATTCAAGATTGGAAGGTTCCGAAGAATGCTACCGAAGTAAGAAGTTTCTTAGGGTTGGCGGGTTACTATAGGAAGTTTATCAAAGACTTCGCGAAGATATCAGCCCCATTAACCCGCTTAACGAAGAAGAATCTTGTTTTCACATGGGACGTAGATTGTGATGATGCGTTCCGACGGTTAAAGAGAGCTTTAACCACTGCTCCAGTTTTAGTGTTGCCAGATGGGAGTAAGCCATTTGTTGTCTATATCGATGCTTGTGGGACAGGACTGGGCGCAGTCTTAATGCAAGAGGGAAGGGTAATAGCCTATGGCGGAAGGCAGTTGAGAGTGCATGAGAAAAATTACCCTACCCATGATTTAGAGTTGGCCGCTATTGTTTTCGCGCTTAAGATTTGGCGCCATTATCTTCTTGGTGAGAGATTCGAATTGTTCACTGACCACAAATCATTGAAGTACTTGTTTTCTCAGAAGGATTTGAATTTGAGACAGCAAAGGTGGATGGAGTTCTTAGCATCCTATGATTTCGAGATAGCGTATACCCCTGGCAAGGGTAATGTGGTGGCGGACGCCTTGAGCAGAAAAAGGTTGTCCTTGAGTCCATTGTTTGTGGAACAACAAAGCTTGGAATTTATCTCGATGTTTGATTTCAGACCTTCCATTGACTATATACCCGGTTTGCTAGCATCCTTGGAGGTCAGACCTACTCTTTTGGGGCGGATTGGAGAAGCACAGAAGGACGACCCACAGTTAGTTGAGTTGGTAGAGAAGCTCATAAGGGGGGAGTCGTCCAGCCATTTGAGTAGGTACACCCTAGACGATAGGGGGTGCTTGCGTAGAGACGGTAGACTTTGTGTACCACAAGACGAGGGTTTGAGGAAGGCTATTCTTGATGATGCACACCGTTCTAGGATGACCATTCATCCCGGTGGGGACAAGATGTACCAAGACATGAAGCGGGTTTTCTTCTGGGCCGGTATGAAGAAAGATGTGGCCGAGTATGTCGCTCGATGCTTGGTGTGCCAACAGGTGAAAGCGGAGCAAAAGAAACCAGGTGGGTTGCTTCACCCATTGGAAGTTCCGCAATGGAAGTGGGATAGCGTCTCAATGGATTTTATTGACGGGTTACCCAGATCAAGAAAGGGTAATACGGGAATTTGGGTTGTGGTAGACAGACTTACTAAAAGCGCCCATTTCATACCTGTGAAGAGCAAGAGGACTGCTCCATGGCTAGCTTCAGTATATCTTCGAGAGATAGTTCGATTGCATGGGGTACCCTCTAGCATAGTGAGTGATCGAGACCCTATCTTCACTAGCGAGTTCTGGAAAAGTTTGCAAGAAGCAGTGGGGACTCAATTATGTCTGAGCACCGCATATCATCCTCAGACGGACGGCCAGACTGAGAGGGTGAATCGTGTCCTAGAAGACCTTTTGAGGCTTTGTATCTTAGATTTTGGAGGTACATGGGAAGAGCATCTTCCATTGGTGGAGTTCGCATATAATAACAACTTTCAGTCCAGTATTGGTATGGCTCCTTTCGAAGCTCTTTATGGAAGGCCTTGTCGATCACCTACATGTTGGTGGGAATCTACGGATAAGATCTTGCTTGGGCCTGATATGGTTAGGGAGACTTCTGAGAAGATTGACTTGATTTGAAAAAGGATGAAAGCAGCGCAGGATAGGCAAAAATCTTATGCGGACAAGAGGAGGACGGATCTTGAGTTTGAAGTTGGGGACATGGTCTTTGTCAAAGTGTCTCCGTTACGAAATGTGGTTCGCTTTGGATCTGTTGGAAAGTTAGCACCAAGGTTCGTATGGCCGTTTCCTATTAAGGAAAGGATTGGACGGATGGCATATAGAGTGGAGTTGCCCGACAGACTTAGTGGTGTACATGATGTATTCCATGTGTCGCATTTGAGGAAGTGCCTACATGAGACCGCAGAGGTGGTAGAGCCGAGCTTGCTTAGAGAAGTGGAAATAGAGCGTGATGCGACTATTCGACGAGCTCCTACTAGCATCCTTGGGTCAGAGACTAGGAAACTGAGGAATCGAGATGTTCAACTAGTCAAAGTACAATGGGGAGAATATGAGGGCAACGCTACTTGGGAGACGGAAGCGAAGATGCGTTCATTATACCCATTCCTTTTTGAGGGTATGTCTTTTAACTTCTCCTTTATCGTTTGTCTAGTACTTATCTTATCTTTAGTATGTCCTCTCGTTAGTACTTTTGACCTTTAGATAGGGTAAACCTATGGTTGAAACATGTGTTTGAGACATGTTATGGTTGATGGATGCATGTAGATGCAAGTGTTTGCTAGTGGTTGCTCGTGGATGCATATACACACACTCTAGGCACTAGATCGGCTCAGTCACTTCATATTGCATATTGCATATAATTGTGTGTAGGTAGCTATATTTATGGATGTATAATGATTGTGTTATCATATGGATGATGCATTTTGGTGAATGATTGTGCACTCATGTAGATATTGTATGTGTCGATAGGGTTCTCTCGCATACATAATGGATGCATGGCACTATCATGGTTTGCATATGTTCATACATTAGATAGGGAACATATACACACACTTTTTGCATATGCTCATACATCATTAGAAATTGTTTTAAGGACAATGGATGCCCGTGTTTGATGGATTGACTAGATGGTTGTTTGGATGGTAGGATATGCATTCTCCTTTTCTTAGAGATTTCGGGGACGAAATCCTTTAAGGAGGGGAGAATGTAACACCCCGTATTTCAGTTAATGCTAAAATTCACTAATTGCAGAATAAATAATCTCAGATGTGAGAATTGTGGGAAACGGGCTGCGTCATTGCGTTCGTCTCGGAAAAATACGCGAAATAGAGTCCGAAATTTTGTAAATCGGAGTCCGTATGGCCCAGTTATGGCCCAATGAAGTTTGCAGAAAATTCAAAGTTCAAATCAGATTTAAAATTCAGGTTCAAATTTCGAAATTGGGTCATTGGGCGTAGGAGGGAAAAATTCTCGCCTAGCTACCCAAGTCGACAGCCCTATCGACTGGGCAGTCGACTTGGCTAGGACCAAGTCGACAGCCCTGTCGACTTGGGTGTCGACAGGGGGTGCTCGTCCAGTTTAACCTGTGCACCATTTTAGGGTTTGGCTATGTTTTGGGCTGTTCTCTAGAAGCTTCCGAGATCTGATGGTCCTAATCTAATTTAGGGTTAATCTAAGGGCCTAAAACACTTGCCTAATCTATAAATACACCCTAACACTACCCTAATTCATACTAAAAATAGATTCAAGGGCCTCATGCCGTCAAATTAAAACTAGAAGGAGCCTCCACCAAATTTGAGAGTAAGTTGGCATCTCAAATCAACTCTAATCAAGTTCAAATCCAATCTAGCAACTTAATCTTCCTCATTGGAGTGCTAATTAGTTATTTGTGAGTTCCTATGCCTTTACCAAGCAATTGCTAAACTAATTAGGATAGGATATTAGGAGGCTATGGATGTAAGTGAGGATTTATGCATGTTGTGGTTGTCATATGTTATAAGTTCATATGCAAGTTTGTCTCTTTTTATGATATGACATGTTATGCAAGCTCATATGCAAGTTCATATGCAAGTTTGTCTCTTTTTATGATATGCATAACATATGCAAGGTTGCCTCTATGTATGACATGACATGCAAGTTCATATGCAAGTTTGTATGCAAGTTCATATGCAAGTTTATATGCAAGTTCATATGCAAGTTTGGGTTAATGATTTATGCTAGTTGGGTTTAATGTTGTGATGCAAGTTGACATCTTTTTAAACCCACGTAAATGCCAACGTTGTGCTAAGATTGAACCCATCACATTTGTAATGAAACTCCCCATTTATATGACATGTCATGAGAACGAATTACGTGGGAAACGATGGGGTTAATATGCATGTTAATAAAAAAATGTGTAAAGTTGGTATGCTTAATCATAACATAAAATGAATGGACATAATTGGGAATTCACCTATTAAGTTAGGTCTACCCATATTATGGAGTTGGGAATTTACCTATTAAGTTAGGTCTACCCATACTATGGAATTGGGAATTTACCTATTTAGTTAGGTCTACCCATATTCTTAAAAATGTGTAATTAATTAGGGATAATTAATACAAATTATGGGGGTGATTAATTAGGTGTAATTAATCAACTAAGACACGAGGTTGGACCCTTTTGTAGCGGAAGTCTGCCCGGAACCGACCGGCAATCCAGCAGCTACAAATGATTGGCCCAATGTGAGAGGTCTTAGTCATAAATTAAATACATGATTAAAGTAAAGACACGAGGTTAGACCCTTTCTATGACGGAAGTCTGCCCGGACCCAACCGGCATGTCCAGCAGTCATGAAAGAAGGTCTAATGTGAGAGGTCTTTATGAGGTCATGATCTTAATTAATTAATTAAGAAACACTTAACCATATTAGCATGTAGAGGGACATGAGGGGTTAAGTGGATGCCTTGGGTGGCATGTGGAAATCTAGTGGTTGCCTTGGGTGGCAATAGAAAATACGATTAGAATACTTAACCAAAGTGGAACATGTAATTAAAACATGATTAAAGGGTTAAGTGGTATACACTAGAAATGACAAGCTTAGGTGGGTAGCTTGTGGGGGCCCATTTCAACCAATATCCCAAACGTATCTTTGTGGGCTCGACCCAAGTCGAGGACGGGACATGCATATTGGGCTTGACTATAAGAGGCCAAAACGGGGTAGCGGTGGCAACGCAAGTCCAACGGGTTTCATATGCGTGTGTGGACACGGGCTGGTAGGTAAGACGTTGTTGCATCGTGTAGATATAAGCCGTGCACCATTTGTTGTATCGGGTTGCCACTATGGGGAGTGATACACCCCATTGTGGGGCCAGCACAGTTATCTACGGTAGGGAGCCGATCGCTTGGGAGTAGTGGGTACACCTAGTGGAGATAGGGGCAGGCGGCACCTATGTAGTCAGCTAGGGGTACACGAAACTACTGGGTAAGTTTACTAAGTCCTTGGGAGGGATCAACCTTTAAGTAGGAATGACTGGTGTGGTGCAGTGTAGTAATTATCCTTGGGTGGGTAAATGCGTCTTTATCGTTATCTTAGTTCATTCTAAGTCTGATTGGCTACTGAGTGTAGTCATTTATCCCCAGTCACACCGTACCAAGTTATATCATACCCTAATTACTTTAATGATTGCATTGTTAAAGTTATAGACTCGCTCAGACTTATGTCTGACCCCGTTGTTTTTATCTTTTTCCCAACCCTCAGGTTCTCAGAGTGGGCCCAGCACGAGTGGGCTTTGATCAGGCTGCTCTTATTACTCTCTTGGAGCTTGGACCCTAGATGTAGAGCTCAGCTTACCCTTTTCTTTTATGGCTATCAGTTCATGTATTGGGATTATGTATTTTTATTTATCAGGATGGATATTTTGTACTTGACCCTTATTATGGTTTTGTGATGTAACCAGACATGTTTTACTTTCCGCTGCAATGAAATGATGTTTTAAATTTTCAAGCATTACTTATATCTGTCTTGATGTAATTTTTCTGTTCTATATTCACTTAAAATACTCCACCGATGTTATGGCATTCCCTTAGCGAGTGATCATAGCGGGAGTGGGGTGTTACAGATCATGTGGTGGTTCGGGATCGGTTCATGGCAATGGTACGGGTCATGGGGGGTTGTCACGAGCGGATCACAATAGTAGTGATACGAGCCGAGGGCGACAGGGTGATCACGATCAGGCTTTTATGACTTTTACAAACAAGTCTTCATATTGGACTTGCTTGTAAGTCTTGGTGGCTTGGTCCAAAAGCGAGCCAACATTTTGCCCCCTCGAAGTATGTTTTATCAAGGATGGAACAGGCTTTGAAACTATAATACCGCCTTTTCATGAAACGATGCAAACCAGTGTTTGTGTCTGTTTGCAGCATGGTGCTATTTTGGATAGTCACGTTCCTTGATCAGTATAAATATCATTTCGGATTTTCAACTATTTTTTTGTTCATTGGTTAATTTCCATCTTCTGAACTTCAGAGTGTATCGCGCATAACTTATCAGGTAAATCTTAAGTTCCATGAGCATTTCCATATTACTTTTATTCTCCCTTCTCTCTCTCTTTTTTTTTTCATGCTCGAGTCCGGTCATCATAATACTCATGTCGTTATCGGACCGGGGTATACACCATGGTCCAGGCCTCCTCCCAAAGCACAGTGGGCTCCCTTGGACGTTTGTGGCCTATGGATCTTCACGGTCCGAATGAGACAAAATCGGGGAGACAAAGGGTCTCTAAATTGGCTATATAAGTCGATGTCCCCTCTCTCCTTGCTCTTCCTTTCCTCTACCATTTTAGTTGCCGCCGCCTTGGTTTCTTCATTTCAAACCCTAAATCAGAACCTCCTCCAACACTCAAACTTCCAAGATGGTTCACTCAATCCGAATAGGTAGTTACAGCGATGCTTTCGGTTGCATTTTTTTTTCTTTTTTTATTTAAAGCATCGATTTGAATTGAGCTCTGCTTCCATGAGTTTTTCCTTTTCGTTGGTTTTGGGGTCGTCGCTGGCACTGGAGGTGATGGCGGTTGAGATCTAGCACGTTCGTGGAGATAGAAGATGGTGGATTAGGGAGGAAAGAGCCTTGGCGAAGTAATAGGTAGGTTAGAGACCCATTTGTGGTGGCAATCTTGTGAGTGGAGGAAGGAGATCTTGGAGAGGAAGAGTAGTTCTGTCGGTTCGTGGAGAAGGATAGAGAAGAGTGGAACTTTGACTCGTAATGATGAAATGGTGGGTCGGGTCGTGGAGAGGGGAAGGCATCGTTTCGTGAGCTGGTGGACTGAGTAGGATCGCGGGGATGTACAATGGAGCGGTTCGTGGGGGTCCTTCACGAGCCGTTAAGGCGGAACGATGTGAGTTACTGGCTGGGCAATCCCACGATCCGAAGACTTCACCACGAGCCGGAGTCGGTCTCGCGAGTCGGATTTCCTCCACAAACCTAACCTATTGACGATCCGTTATTCACGAGCCAGTCTCTGTTTCATGATCCAACATCTACACCACAGGCTGAACCCTAAGATTTTAACGAGCCATCTTCATTTACGATTCGATACACATGTTGACTAAAAACTGTAACGCAATTCTGATACATCAATGAACAGTTAGGCTAGAGCCTTTGAAATGGACTTTTTGAACTGAACAACAACGTAACTCATCAGCATAAAATGACCATTACTACACTTATCCAGCTTTACTCTGTGTATCTATTTTTCTAGTATTATGCACATTTGTACACATTACCACATGCACATGCACAGGGTTCACGGGTAATTGCATCCTAATCCTTCATGTTTACTCGCCAAAACAGCCATGTCAGATAGATGCTCCTCAAGAGTACCCGAAATGAGAGCAGATCCAGAGTCCTCCAAATATCACAATCCCAATGTACTCCCATCAGGTTCAAACTGGAGTAATTCTGGTTCCGAGTATGAGACAGATACAGAATCGATTTCTTCTAATAGCACATCACTTGAAGAAGAGAAAGAAGAAGATGATCGAGCTCCTAACGAGATCCCAGGTGTTAAGGAAGTAGAGAAAGAGAAGCTCACTGATTCTCTAGCTTCCAAATTGGATGATATAAAACTTAAGAAGATATGCTTAAGACATGAGATTCCTTGGGACGATGTGAAAATTCCAAAAGATGGAGATAGGCCTCACTTTTCCCCGGAAGGGTATATGATGGTCAGTAGGCTCATGTGCTGGATAGGCGCTATTCCTCCATTTCCCCAAATCGTCGTTGAGACCTTAAGACGACTGCACACTGCCCCCATGCAACTCTATCCTAATGCTTACGTGGCTTTGTACACTCTATATGGTGCGTATGCAGAGATTCTACAGACTGAGCTCACTTTCAAGGACGAGAAATTCTATTACCATTTCAAACACCATTCCATAGGGACTCCAAACTTCACTTTCTTTGAAATAGTGGCCAACAGGTTGGTTTTGCTGGATGGTCATAGCAACATAGGGGATGCCAAATCTGATTGGTTTTACATAAAGCATCAAGCCGGATGCATGAGGAAGTGGCTACAATCAAGTAGACTTTAAGTCTGTCGATGCTTGTCCTAATTGCATAATTAAAGTGCTAACATGTTCCTTTTTTTTGTGCAGATCACAATTTTCCGAAAACAGAAGGTTCGATATATGAAGATCGACTATCCCGCCTCCTCAAAAGCACATCCAATTTCTTAAAAAATCAAGAAATGTATTACCGATGAGAATCTTCACAAACACTGCCTTCTGGATATAAGATTCGAGCTTGGTACGGGTGGCAGGCCTTACAAGTATGTGCTCCCTGCTCTAGGGGAGTCTAGTAGCGTACCCCCGGCCGGGGGAGAAGGGACCACAGAAGTCGTAAAGGCTATTGAGATTCCTAAAATTCCTTCACCAATGATCAATCAGGATGACGAGGATCTAAATGTGTATAAAGAAGGCAAATCTCGGGTTAGTGAGCCGGAAGACATCCCCTCCGCTAAAGGACAATTCCCCACCAAGACTCCACCACCAGTTGAACCTTCATTAATAGATGAGCAGATACGTGAGGGTTTAGAAAAGATCCCCTTGCCAGATGACCTCTGTAACTCCGGGGATTTTGGAGGGGAACCATTCTTCCCTACCTGCGAGGGAGAAACCTCCCCTGTCAAAGACAAAGAAACTGTGCAGATGAGCCAAGCTTTAGACCCTGGTCTATTAGGGGGGATTACACGGGCACACATACACTACCTCCACCACCTGTCATGATACTGATACACTAATCATATTCATAACCCTGATTTTCATTATTATTTTCTGTAGGAAACATGCCTCGTCGTTACTCTTACTCTCTCCGCGCTCTTCGTGAGAATACTCCCGGGCTTTCTTCCGTGTCCAAGCATGATCGCAACGACAGTCGTGGGATGGATAGCCAGAGACACCATGATTCTTATCATCCTCATTCCCGTGCTCTCGCTCTACTTCTAAGAAGGATCCCGGGAAGTCCCATAGTTGCCAAACACCACATACTAGGGGTAAAGAGATTCCCAAGGCTCCAACTCCTCCAATGGGCTTACCTCCTCAGGAAAAAACTTCTAAGAAGCATCACAGACCCAAAGATAAGCATAAGGGGCCGGGCATAGACAAAGAAAGGGAGAAGGAATATTTGGTTCCTTCTGGCCAACGTCACCCGAAATCCATTACTACGTAGGAGGTGACTTTGGCCCCTGATAACCAGGCTAAACTGGAGCGCTTGCGGAAACAGTTTCCCGAGATCTATTTTGAGAGAATGGTCTTTGTCCCAGACTTAGAACCGATTCCTGAGGACTGGGATGTTGAAGTTGTGGAGCGCATCGCCCATGTAGCCAAGCAATATAAGATAATGAAGAAACATGCCAAGAATCTTTCCGACGTCATCCGTACTCTAGAGCCAGAGGCAGCCAGAGCCAGAGTAAAAATTGATAATGATGTTAGAGCCAGGGGTAAAATAGAAAAGGAACTCGAGGATGCGCAAGCTCAACTTACTTTAGCCCAGCGAGATGTAGGAAACTACAGGACTGAGTTGGAGGATGCCAAGAAATGATTCCATCTTGAGCTCGATTCTCATAGCCAAGAGCGTGTGGCTTTGAAAAAGGAAATTGAAAATCTCAAGACGACCAACATTGAATTGAAAGCAGCACAGACCGTTTTTGTGATGGCCCGCCCCGCCCCAACCGACATTTCCTCCAAAAGTGCGCTGTACACATGCCCAACTAGCACAGAACGGTCGCGAAAGAAAGGAAAGAAGAGAATGAACTAATCGAAAACCTGTAGAATGTCTCACAGCGCATGGAACAAAATATAATAATAATATACTTGACATAAAACAGGCGAGACAGTGCATAAGCTGATAATTAAAACCAACATTAACATCATCATCAGAGTAGCGGAAATCCAAATACAGCTTATTACAATTTTCCAAATTTCTATCTCTAAACAAAAGAAAGGAAGGTATACCACTAATGTCCAAAGTAGTGACCGCAGCAACACAGGGAGAATATATATATATATATATATATATATATATATATATATATATATATATATGTACGTATGTATCACATGTGGAAGCCACCTGCTCGCCTCCGGTACAGCTACTCGTGCATACCTCCTAACCTGTCTCTAGTCTGCTCGTGAGAGCACCCGGAGTAATAAGAAGAGACATAAAACTCTGGGTCAGACAAAAAGTCTAGTATGAGCGATAAGCAGCAAATAGAACAATAACAGGTATACTAAACCATACCTGAACCTGGACCTGCAACCAAAGAGTTAGCACTACATACCGTACGATACTCTAAGGTGCCACTAACACATGGTGTAAAGAGTACGGGGGTGGGGGTGTGCATGTCACAATGATGACAAACAAATCAAGCATAGCAACCATCCTCACATCTCTCACTCAGTGCGTAAAGCATATGCTACTGTCAATCACTAGACCCATCGAAGTAGTGACGGAGTTCGACTTATACAACTACTGCTACTACCAAGCTCACCCATGGAGTCATGACCAAATCTTTACAAATGACCCCACTTCATTAGTCTATAGCTCTTTAGTCGTACCTAGGCCACTGTGGCCCTGAATCCGTTCACGTACCACCTTACACATAGTGATCCAAAGTTACAGACATCGACAACCCCTTAGCACGCGTCCCGCAGCAAAGCCCAACTCATGAAGTTAACTCTTTGGTTCCCAACTGGATCCTAAGTACAACTTCCCATTTGGACTACCTTTGCATCTCGGGTTTTGGTCGTCACCTTCTTCTCTGGATCAGTCTTCATTTCTTCGCTTCACTTTGCTTTAGGTCGTGATCATCAGCTTCTCGGTTTGGATCGAGTTCCTCCATTAGATCGATGTACTTCAAGTCGTGGTGCCTCTTTGGTTCGTAAGCCCTCAGCTAGTTCCACCATCCTCCTCGGGTCGGGTCATGGTCACTCAACATGGTCGGATCGGGTCGTGATGAACTCCTCCGATCCTGTCCTCCTTCCCAAGCGCTTCGGGTCTGGTCCACATCTCCAAGCGGTTCGGATCGTGGAGAGCTCCGGATCGGGTCGGGCCTTTCTCACCAGTTCGGATCGTTGTGTGCCGATCGGGTCGGGTCTTCAAGCTCGTGGCCTTCAAGGTGGAGCAGCTCGTGGAGATGGCTTGTAATCGGGTTGTATGGTGTGAGCGGTTCGGTTCGGGTAGGGGCGATCTGATCCGGTTCCTGCATATTTTCCTACAACTTCTTCCAGCGACTGTTTACGCCATTCGACGGCGTTTTCGACCAATCTAACACTTCTAGACAACCACAAAGCATACTATACAGTCATAGCAACATGTATAATCATCCACAAACAACAAAACAACAATCCTAGCATGTAAAATGGATCAAACATACCCAAAACCCCATTTTTTTCCCTTAAGCACGTTTAGGCAAAATCTAATGATATGATTAACAAAACTTAACCAAATTAACCCAAACTTCTAACAAAGATCTAAACCATTATTTTCGAATTTATAAATATTTTTCCAGAATTTTATCATGTCTAATTTCGTTAATCTTCACTAATTACCCTTAATTAACTGTAATTAGTGCAAAACTATGCAAATCACTCACCTTGGCCACAAATGAACTTTAGATCTAAAATAATCTAATGTTATGGCGCTGTTCCCAATGCAACACAGCAGCTCTAACCTTGCTTTGGCGTTATTCCTCCTTAATTTGATGTGGTTTAAGCCAAAACTTGATTAAGAAGTGATTAGATGTGTTTTTAGATGTTGGAGGCCATTGTTAGGTTGAAGAGAGGGTTTGTGGCGGATGGAAAATGAGTGAAAAACCGAAATCCTAACCCTAGCAGCGCTTAAATACCCCTAATCCCGAAATCCCTCATTGGGCCTAGCTATTAATCACCCGGTTAAGCCCAATTAAGCTGTTATTCACAATCTGAAACTTGTTTCAGCCATATCTCCCAAACAGTGAGTCCGTTTGGCTAATGTGACTACTCTACGGAATTGTAAACCATCATCCGGAGCCAATGGAAGTGGTTTCTGGTCAAAACTCCTTTTCAATCAAAAGTTATGGCCAAAACAAGATCAAATAGGGGCAAAACGGTCATTTAAAAATAGGGAAAAATCATGAACATGGGAAATTACCCCAATAGTCGTCTCCCAAAGTTACATGACCATACGACTTCGTATGTGAAAGAAATAAATATTCTACGATCCTTTGATACGTAGAATGCGGGTCGTTACACTCTCACCCCATAAGAATTTTCGTCCCCGAAATTCCTTAGCCCAAAACATACAAAGGATCCCGCATGCCTATCGGCCATACACAACAATCAATCATGCAAAACAAACAAAACAAATCTATCCTAGCATGCGGAAAGACTAAATTGATATTGTAATCTTACCAGGCAAAGAGTTCTGGATACGTCTTCCTAATGCCCTCCTCTGTCTCCTAAGTACAATCATTCTCATTCTTGCCCCACTGAACTTTGACTAATTTCACCGCCTTCCTTGGAAGCTGCTTCGTATCGTTCCCAACAATACGCATAGGCTTGCCTCGGGTTCAACTTAGATATCATCCAACTGATCAGGTGAAATAGTCACATCTGGGTCATGTACGAACTTGCTTAACTGGGAAACATGAAATACGTTATGAACTCCTGCCATCTTCTCTGGTAATTCAACTTTATATCCCAAATTCCCAATTTGCTCAAGAACTGGGAATGGAGCAACAAATCTTGGTGCTAACTTGCCTCCTCTGCCAATCGTATCACGCTATTCAACGAAGATATTTTTACAAACACCAAGTCGCCAATGGAGAACTTTAATTCTCTTCTCCTCTTATCAGCATAACTTTTCTGCCTATCTTGGGCAGCCTTCATTCGCCGTTGAATGACCTTAATCTTGTCTGAAGTTTCTCTTATCACATATGGTCCAAGCACAAACTTCTCACCAGTTTCTAACCAACATGACGGTGAGTTGCACAGTCTTCCATACAAAGCTTCAAATGGAGCAATACCAATACTGTATGACATCTTGTTACCATCGGGATGTATAGTCAGTTTTGAGTGATGACATTCTCTAAGCACTTCATCTCTCAATCCATTGACATTGGGTACAACTAGTCTTCCATTCTTTCTAAGCCATCCATCTTGATCAAGCACATACTTGTTCATCTCTCCGTCGATTCCCATCTCTAACTTTGAGATGATTTCCAATATGTTAGGATCGTCCCTCTAGCTGAAACCAATCTGCTCAATCAAAGTGGGTCTGATCGTCAAACTTGCTAACATTTCTGGATCTAATTTGCACTTTGGTCTGAAATCATACCCAATGATGTACTCCAGTTGCTTCCATTCTAGAAACATAGCCCCTAAATTGGCATGTCTTCTACTCAATGCATCAGCCACCGCATTTCCCTTTCCTCGTGTATATGCGATGTCGAAATCATAGGAAGCCAAGAATTCTAACCATCTTTGTTGTCGGAGATTTAGATCCTTTTGAGGGAAGAGATACTTTAACGATCTATAATCGGTAAACAACTCGAATCTTTCTCCCAAGAGATAATGTCGCCACATCTTCAGTGCGAATACAATCGCTGCCAATTCCAAATCATGGGTAGGATATCTCTTTTCATGCGGTTTCAGTTGCCGGCTTGCATAAGCTATAACCCTACTGCCTTGCATCAGTACAGCACCTAGTCCGGTACCACAGGCATCTGTATATACATTCATCTCTTCATTCCCCTTAGGAATGACTAACACTGGTGCGCTCATCAACTTTTCCTTTAGACGCTTGAATGCATATTCGCACTTCTCGTCCCAAACAAAAGCTTGATTCTTCTTGGCCAACTGAGTCAAATGTGCTTCTATCTTGGAGAAGTCTTGGATAAACTTACGATAATATCCGGCTAACCCCAAGAAACTTCTTACGTCTGTTGCAATCTTGGGCGTAGACCAATCTTGCACCATAGCCACTTTTGCAGGATCCACGACGATACCATTCTCTGAAACAACATGGCCCAAGAACCAAACTTCCCTCCTCCAGAAGTGACACTTAGAAAATTTCACTTTCAGTTGGTGTTTCCTTAACACCTCCATCGCTGTCCTCAAATGTTCCTTGTGTTCTTCCTCGTTCCTCGAGTAAACCAAAATATCATCCACGAACACAAGAACAAACTTATTCAACTGATCTCTAAATACCCTATTCATAAGATCCACAAAATATGCTAGCGCATTGGTCAGCCCAAATGGCATGACCAACCACTCATAAAATCCAGACGGTGTCTGAAATGCCGTTTTAGCTATACTCTCAGCTTCCACTCTAAGCTGATGAAAACCAGTCACGAGATCCAACTGAGAGAATACTCTCGCGCCACTCAACTGATCAAACAAATCATCTATCCGCGGTAGAGGATACTTATTCTTCCTCGTCACTTTATTCAACTCGCGGTAGTCTACACACAAACGAAGGGAACCATCCACCTTGGTAGCGAACACAACTGGTGCTCCCCATTCAGAAACACTCCTTCTGATAAACCCCTTCTTCAAAAGATCGCTGACTTGCACCCCGAGCTCTCGTTGCTCCTTTGGTGCCATACGACGAAGTGGCATCACTATAGGTCTGGCATCTTTCACTAAATCAATACGGAACTCAATCTCTTGGTGTGGTGGAAGTCCGGTCACTTCCTCGAAGACGTCCGGATATTGGCCAACCACGGGCAAACCTAACAACTCACCTTGCGGGATGTCGAGGGAATTTAGAAAACTAGCCATTACCCCATCACTAGGTAGACCACCAAACACCACCCTCTGCCCATCATCCTCTCTAGTTGTCACCAAAAAGCCCTCACAGTCTACCACCACCCCGTATCTTTGGAGCCAATTGACTCCCAAAATAATGCCAAACCCACTAAAGCCCAAAACAAAGCAATCACAAATATGCATCCATGACTCGATAAGATCACATAACGACAAATCATGCTAAGGTTAGTCGAATCACCAATCGGGTTCATCACTACTAAAGGTCTATCGACAATCTCGGGCTCCAATCCCGACCTATCTACTAGGTCACTAGATATGAAAGAACTGGAAGCTCCGGTATCAAAAAAAAAAACTCTAACATGAACATCATAAACAGAAAGCATACCTTGAATAAAGACATTCTTTCCCTTCTCCGCCGCAGGTGGGGCATTCAACGAAGAAGGAATATCATTAAGGGCATACGCTTTCACCATCTGCTTTTCTTTAGGGGGTTGCGGACACTTGTCCTTGTGATGTCCCACTTGGCCACGGTAGAAGCACTTCCTATCCGCTGGCTTGGCCCGACAATTACTAGCATAATGGCCCTTCTTACCATAGCTGAAGCACTCAACATCCTTCTTATTCTTTTTCTTCTGGCCATCCTTAGTCTGATTCTGCTTTCTCTTATTCTGAGAACCATTCTTGCCTCCACCGCTTGCTTGCGGCTTTAGCTCCTCTGCAGATGCAACCTCAGTCTTCGACTTAGGGTAAAGACTCTCTGACCTCAATGCTTTCCCCATAATCGATTCAAATGTCTCATCGATGTGGTTAATAAGCTTTTTTCCCCCAAGTACTGATCCAAATCTGTTATAAACTTCTCGTTCTTCTTCTCGGTAGTATCTATTAGGGATAACCCATATTTCAACAAAGTGTCGAATTCGGCGATATAATCCGAGACAGCTCTGCCATTCTACTTGTGTTCCAAGAATTTCTTAAACAGCACTGACTTCTGAGCAGCTGGAATGAACTTATCGCTAAAGCAAACTGTAATGACCCGCATTTTTTTACTATTGAATAATTAATTTATTTAATTATTAAATATCGATTTAGTAATATCGAGAACCAGAATTAAATAATATTGAATATTTAATTTATATTCATAATGAATAATAAATTATAAATATTGAAATAGTCTGAAATAGAAGAATTCACAATAGTGTGTGAATTGAATAGTATACGAGATTTGGTTGAGTTTCGATTCAAAATATAATAACGAATATATTGAATCGACGACGCTATAACGTATAGTTTATAATATAATTATAAACGAGTGCGTAATGATGCGGTAGTTCGCTATTTGGCGATTCAAACTTCAACTGAATGTACATGGTCCGTTTTAAATCGGATTTCTGTGAAACAAGAAACGTATGGAGCTGGTGAAGTATAATTTTCTAGTGGAAGAGAAAAATCGGGATTCATTGTGTAGATTTTGATTTTTGTCCAAATCAAATTTTAGAAAAGTCGCTATGGAATTCCTTTATAATTTATAACGATGTATATAAGGAATTTCAATATAAATTTGAATATCGATTCTACCGGGATTTGAATATCGAGTTGTAAAATCCCAGTGGAGCTGTATGGTATTCTAGTGTGAATATATACGATAATATAAATTTATTTATATTTAATTTAATTATATTTAAATATATTTATATATTTAAATGGGTCATTCAGAGCTTTAAAAATAACCAGTTTTGCAAACGACCTCAGAATACGACGAAACTAATTTTGTTGGATCCACAATATTAAATTATTGCTAGAGTTCAGTTTTCGTGATTTTTCAAGTCAGTATGTGGCCGTACTGATTTTTAAAGTGAAAAACAGTCGATAATTTGACCTTTAAAAATACGCTGTGTGAGCAAATAGAGTCAGAATTCAACGAAACCAGTTTCGTTGGGACCGTAATGTCGAACTGAAAGTGTATGTCCATTTCCATGATTTTGGAATATCGTGTGTGATCACACGAATTTTTAGAAGGCGAAATGAATATATAAAAAGCTAAAATATAAGTATTGGTGAACGAAATCAAGCCACATCCTCTTTTCTTAGCCATACAAGAAATCTCGTCCCCCATATAAAATCATTCTCTCTGGTCAAATGCTTTCACCGCCTCCACAAACTCTCTCAACAGAAAAACTTGAGTTTTTAAAAATGAAAATCAAATCAGATAAATTAGTATAAATTTCAATAGGTAGGTGTATGGATTTAGCAAGGCTAGAACTTCATTTCTATACCAAAATCCTGAAGTGCGATTCACATTTGGAAGATCGATAGTACCAGCGTGAGCCTAGGGCTAAACTTTTCTGGGATTAGGTGTATTGATTTTCGAATTCGAGTATAGATTCGAACTTGTGGCGAGAAGCAGCTTCATGTGTGAACTTGTGGTGAAGTACGGTGGTTACTTGGGTCGTTCGACGTTGTACAGTGTAGGTGGGTTACCTGGAGTCGCGACTGTAAGGGGGGCACGAGTTTGGTCTTATGGTGATGAGGTGGGAGAGCGAATGACGAGAAGAGATTTGATGGTGAGATTTTGTGGAAAGGGGAAGTATGGATGGAGAACGAAGTCGTTGATGGCTGTTGAAGGAGCAGGTCGCGTTCAGTTTTTGGGGAAGAAAGTGTTTGAGCGTGTCTGGGCTTGGAATGGGCTGGGTTGAAGGGTAAGGCCCATTATAAAAATATAAATCCATGTTTTTATTTTTTTAAATATGTATAAACTTCAAATTGTTATAACTTCGTCATACGTGATCGAAATTCAGCGAAACAAGATCCGATGGGATCGTATGGACGAGAGCTACCAAATGAGACTGACTGGGAGTGGATTGGAGCTCATTTGAATTTATGGAAAAATAAATTGTTTGATTCAAATCAAACAACAGTTTATCGTTCTTTAACGATGAACTGCCAATGTGAGTAAAACTCACCAACTCTGAACAGTTATATTTTGATAACGTATTTTTAGAAACTGTTAATCATCTGTTGATTGCTGTGTGTTAACTATTTGGTTGAATTGCGTATGTATTGGTTGAAATCATAGATAACGATATATATATAAATCGTTAATCGAATATTGATTCTGTTTATCAGAATATTTTATATTCGTATTGTTTAACATCTGTGGATGCAGGGAAACAGGTTGGAGGGGTCCAACTGGACTCCTCAATATTTATAATACTGTTCTGTTCATATATCGTAATATATGATGTGATATATAATCTGTTTGATTATGTGTGTTTAAATGATATCGATATTTATGGTTTGGTATATTAAATACCGTAAGAAATACTGGGACATAGAAAGGAGATTTTCAAAGTAGATTTTGAAAATAAATTATTTATATAAAATTGAAGGATTTTATATATAAAAGGAAAAAGGATTTTATAAAAGAAATTAATTATAAAATCAAAAGAGTTATAAAGGAAATATTTATTTGTTAAATAAATAGGAAAGATAAAGGAGATATTTATTTGTTAAATAAATAGAATAAAGGATTATTTATTTAGAAAATAAATAGAATAAAGGATTATTTATTTAGAAAATAAATAGAATAAATGATTATTTATTGGGAAATTAAATAGAGGAGTTAATCGAATCGAGTTAATCGAAAGGAGTTAATCGAACATAGTTAATCAAAATGGAGTTAAACAGAAATTAGAAACTGACGAGAGATTAATAAGTTGAATGGTTTCCTGAGTATCGATCTGATGTTGGTTTCGGCCTTCGGGGTTTATACATAGGAAGTTGTTCTCTTATTAGTTTATAGTTAGAGTCTGATAGATGTGGAAGAATAGGGTTACGTAATTAAGCCATGGAAATGTTTTCCAATGTTAATAGCATATATTTTCTAGATATAGAAAATAAGGAAATATGAATATATATGTATATATATATGATGATTGATTGATCGAATTTCTATCCAGGAATAAGATCGTTGTTTGTACACCGACATGTTTTCATTTGATAGTTAAATCACAGACTATCAAGTTTGACCATATTTATGTTGTTAATATAGAGAGACCGGTTGGATTCTTATCCAAAGAACCACTCCGTATTGGCATAAGCATTGAGAATCATATATGCCAAAGGAAAGTGAAGACGGAGTAAAGTGCAAGGGTTGTTGTATAAGTCCTAGGTAGAGATTGCCTAGGATGGATGTACTGAATAGTGCCTTCGGTTTCGTTCAGTCCCAGAACGAACGTATATGGATGAGTGTCTCTGACAGAGTATTTCCGGTGATCGAATATAATTGGACTGTACAAATATATATGGTGGCAACGGATTTATTCCCTTAGCATAATATCCAGAATATTTGTGCAAATCAATTAGTGATTAACGGATCTGACAATGTTGCATTCAAAGTGATCGTGTTATCAATGAATGGAAAGTAGTCGTAACTTCTGGCCTCAACATTTGGTAAATGACAAAAATCGGGCAGGCAGCATGGCTAAGTCGGTCGCTCCGAAGTAGGGTGTATAATCACCTATCTAGAGAATATTCATTTGCTTATTTAATCTATCAATGTTGTCCCATATATATATATATATATATATATATATATATATATATATATATATATATATATATATATATACGGGAAAACGGTTGCTGATCCCAACCATTGGTGATATACATTCGATACACTCAAGCGAAATGAGTGGTCGGTCATGTGTGGCTGAGTTGCAAGATGTTCTTGTTGAACTCCAGTGTATCGTTCCTAGAGTACACTAATCGAAAGGTGGTTCCATACCTTGTCATAGTTGGAAATCCAATCATCCAATAAGCGCCTGCGGTTTATGATTATACATTATATATGTAGAGCGTGAGATGCAAGCGTTTCTGCTAGATTGATATCTATTTGTACTTAGACATTATTATAATATCAGAAGGATATTGTTTACAAAGTTGTTTGGATTCTCATAAGGGAAAACCCGTTCCGTTTTACGGCGTGGTCTTATGAGATATCCTAAGTTAAACCAAGTGTTTGGAGTTTATTCACACCAGTCCCATGACTGACCCGGAGTTTATTTTGTTTTGTTTCCCTAAACTCTTGGGTGCCTAAATTTGTATGGGCAGTCAAATAGTTGGGATTTTACAGATACACTTGGAGAGCTTGAAGCAGGAGGCTTCAGGATTAATTAGCTATTGTTTATTTCCACTGTTGTTGTAAGTGTTGTACTCTGCAATGTTATTGTATGCATATACTGTTTGTATTTCAAAAGTTATGTTATATTTTATTCGTTCCGCTGTGAGATTCGTGTTTACTCTGATGATGTTCTTCTTCTTCTTCTTCTTCTTCTTCTATTCTATAAGTTTCTATCTTATCTATTCTCACCCTCTAACTTCTTTCATTAATTATTCGGTTATTTCGATCCTTGGATGTTCGATATGTGTTGTACATCGGATAATCAGGATCGCGAAAACCCGGGTCATTACACGAACCTTAAACTGATCCTAAGTAATCTGATCCTCGGTAGTAGATGCCTTTATAGCATTCCACCAATTCATTGCCCGTCCTTGCAGCTAACGGGATGATAGCCTTCTCTTCATCGCATCCTCGATATCCAAGTCTTCGAAGATACGCTCGCAGCTATCCAGCCAATCCTGAACATCCATGGCAGACTCTGTTCCGTGGAATGACTTTCCACCAAGACTAGTATAATCCTTATTCAGCTTGGCGAAATCGGCCCTAGGCGCCTGCACTATTGGACCACCACCATTACCAGCATTGGGAGCTGCCCTTTGAACATCTCTAAGCATCTCTCTCATGAGGTTAGTAACCATCGTCCTCATGTTAGCAGCATTCCCATTATTGGCTCCTCTACCAGTACCCCTTGCGTATCGGCTCATCGCTTAATCTGCACAGAGAAAACGATTAACCATCTCCATAGTGGTGCCAGTGCAGTGCGACTTCATCCTTAACTATACTAATAATATATATAGCTTTTAATACCAAAATAATAAAAAATACGCGCTCTCATATCCGTATTATCTCTCCCTGGTGTCTTTCCCTAGGTTAACTACGCAACCTAGAGCTCTGATACCAAGTGTAACGGCCCGCCCCGCACCAGCTGGCATTTCCTCCGAAAGTGCGCTGTACACATGCCCAACTAGCACAGAACGGTTGCCAAAGAAAGGAAAGAAGAGAATGGACTAATCGAAAACCTGTAGAATGTCTCACGGCGCATGGAACAAAATATAATAATAATATACTTGACATAAAACAGGCGAGACAGTGCATAAGCTAATAATTAAAACCAACATCAACATCATCATTTGAGTAGCGGAAATCCAAATACAGCTTATTACAATTTTCCAAATTTCTATCTCTAAACAAAAGAAAGGAAGGTACACCACTAATGCCCAAAGTAGTGACCGCAGCAACACAGGGAGAATATATATATGTATCATATGTGGAAGCCTCCTGCTCGCCTCCGGTACAGCTAATCGTGCATACCTTCTAACCTGTCTCTAGTCTGCTTGTGAGAGCACCCAGAGTAATAAGAAGAGACATAAAACTCTGGGTCAGACAAAAAGTCTGGTATTAGCGATAAGCAGCAAATAGAACAATAACAGGTATACTAAACCATACCTGAACCTGGACCTACAACCAAAGAGTTAGCACTACATACAGTACAATACTCTAAGGTGCCACTAACACATGGTGTAAAGAGTACGGGGGTGGGGGTGTGCATGTCACAATGATGGCAAACAAATCAAGCATAGAAACCATCCTCATATCTCTCGCTCAGTGCGCAAAGCATATGATGTCCACTACTGTCAATCACTAGACCCATCGAAGTAGTGACGGAGTTCGACTTGTACAACTACTGCTACTACCAAGCTCACCCCATGGAGTCATGACCAAATCTTTACAAATGATCATACTTCATTGGTCTACAGCTCTTTAGTCGTACCTAGGCCACTGTGGCCCTGAATCCGTTCACGTACCCCCTTACACATAGTGATCCAAAGTTACAGACATTGACAACCCCTTAGCACGCGTCCCGCAACAAAGCCCAACTCATGAAGTTAAATCTTTGGTTCCCAACTGGATCCTAAGTACAACTTCCCATTTGGACTAACTTTGTATCTCGGGTTTTGGTCGTCACCTTCTTCTCTGGATTGGTCTTCATTTCTTCACTTCACTTTGCTTCAGGTCGTGATCATCAGCTCCTCGGTTCGGATCGAGTTCCTATATTCGGATCGGTGTACTTCAAGTCGTGGTGCCTCTTTGGTTTGGGAGGCCTTAGCTAGTTCCACCATCCTCCTCGGGTCGGGTCATGGTCACTCAACAGGGACGGATCGGGTTGTGATGAGCTCCTCTGATCCTGTCCTCCTTCCCAAGCGCTTCGGGTCGGGTCCACATCTCCAAGCGGTTCGGATCGTGGAGAGCTCCGGATCGGGTCGGGCCTTTCTCACCAGTTCGGATCGTTGTGTGCCAATCAGGTCGGGTCTTCAAGCTCCTGGCCTTCAAGGTGGAGCAGCTCGTGGAGATGGCCTGCGATCGGGTCGGATGATGTAAGCGGTTCGGTTCGGGTAGGGGCGATCCGATCCGGTCCCTGCATATTTTGCTGCAACTTCTTCCAGCGACTGTTTACGCCATTCGACGGCGTTTTCAACCAATCTAACACTTCTAGACAACCACAAAGCATACTATACAGTCATAGCAACATGTATAATCATCCACAAAGAACAAAACAACAATCCTAGCATGTAAAATGGATCAATCATACCCAAAACCCCATTTTTTCCCTTAAGCACGTTTAGGCAAAATCTAATGATATGATTAGCAAAACTTAACCAAATTAACCCTAACTTCTAACAGAGGTCTAAACCATTATTTTCGAATTTATAAATATTTTTCCAGAATTTTATCATGTCTAATTTCATTAATTTTCACTAATTACCCTTAATTAACTGTAATTAGTGCAAAACTATGCAAATCACTCAACTTGGCCACAAATGAACTTTAGATCTAAAATAATATACTGTTATGGCGATGTTCCCAATGCAACACAGCAGCTCTAACCTTGCTTTGGCGCTATTCCTCCTTAATTTGATGTGGTTTAAACCAAAACTTGATTAAGAAGTGATTAGATGTGTTTTTAGATGTTGGAGGCCATTGTTAGGTTGAAGAGAGGGTTTGTGGCGGCTGGAAAATGAGCGAAAAACCGAAATCCTAACCCTAGCAGCGCTTAAATACCTCTAATCCCGAAATCCCCCACTGGGCCTAGCTGTTAATCACCCGGTTAGGCCCAATTAAGCTGTTATTCACCATCTGAAACTTGTTTCAGCCATATCTCCCAAACGGTGAGTCCGTTTGGCTAATGTGACCACTCTACGGAATTGTAAACCATCATCCGGAGCCAATGAAAGTGGTTTCAGGTCAAAACTCCTTTCCAGTCAAAAGTTATGGCCAAAACAAGATCAGCTAGGGGTAAAACGGTCATTTAAAAATAGGGAAAAATCATGAACATGGGAAATTACCCTAATAGTCGTCTCCCAAAGTTACATGACCATACAATTTCGTATGTGAAAGAAATAAATATTCTACGATCCTTTGATGCATAGAAAGCGGGTCGTTATAGTTTTGCTACTTAGAAAGCTGCTTGGGAAAAAGAGAAGGTGAGTTTAAAAGACAATCTTGCTCTTGCTGAGTAGGAAAATGCAAGCTTGAATGACAGGCTCGCTCATGCTGACGAGTGGGCGGCTCTTGCCGAAAGTAACGCCAACACAGCCCTTGAGTCAGCCTCTACCGCCACTGCTAATCTTGCCACCGCCAAGAAGGATATAGAAGGATTTGAGGAGATGCTCATGGACTTTTTCGCTCAGGTTATTCGAACCCGAGACATCTCTTGGATCTAGGATTATAACATCACTTTAGTTAATGTCTGGGATATGATAGTCGAGGGAGAAAAATAGCGATTGAAGGTTGAGGAGATTGACGAAGGCCAACTTATGGATACTTTCCTCAAGGGCGGAGAGGCTGAGGCTTTAGTAGAGGGTAGGCGTATGATCCAAGAGGCCTTAGAGAAAGAGAATTCTGATCTCAAGGGAAAATCTAAAATCGATGAGGGTTCCAGCTCGACACCAGAACCCAAAATTTCTGAAGTTGAGGAATATAGTCTAGATGATCCCTTGATCTCCGAAGCCCCAGTTCCCCCAGCTGTTAGGGCTTCCACTGCAGCTTCGGCCGTAGAATCAGCAGAAGGTATTTCCACAATTTCTCCATAATTTGTCAAAGCTATTATAACGTGTTGTCGCATTGCAGAGCAATCAATTGAAGAGGCCACACTTTCTCCCAAACTAATAACTGTTGCTTCTCAAAATATAGGTGTCAAGTCCATCGAGGAGATTGCAAAAAAGAAGGCTGAGGTCGAGAAGGTCAGCGTGCCCCCAGTTACTGAGAATATCCCCGAAGATCCTAAGCGAACCGAGGTTAAGACAACTATGGAGGCTACTAGGGTATCAAGCATAGATGCTCCAAAAGATGCTGAAATTATTGGAGCTCTTGACGATGCCGATGACGGTCACGAGGATGAAGAGAGGATGTAGACATCATAGAGGAAACCAAGCATGATGACAGCGAGACTCTGGCCGATGACGGTCACGAGGATGAAGAGAGGATGTAGACATCATAGAGGAAACCAAGCATGATGACAGCGAGACTCTGGCTGAAATCAAGGCAAAGAGGTATAAGTAGTTGGCCCTGAAAATAGAGGATCAACAACCTCTAGATGTCCCACCGATCTCTGCAGCTGCTTCCGGCTCCGGGGTGATCATAAAGTTGTTCGGTAAATCGATAACCACGCAGCTTGCAGCCCAGTCTTCCAATCTTCAGTGAATCCTCTTTCTGACAAGAAGAAGAGGAAACTTGATAAAACTGATGCCGGTAAGGAGGAGACAGAGAAGAAAAAGAAGGAGAGGAAGATGAGGTCATCCCCAAAGCCCAAATAGTGCTAATTTAGTTACATCTTCCTTTTTAGCATTTCTACTGGCCTTATGATGTAGCTGCGAGTATGGCCCTCGCCTTATGCTTTGCTTTATTTTGTAAGTTCAAACTTAGTGAATGAAAACCTGTTTCTTTTGCATCGTCGCGTACCTACGAGTTTATCATTTACAAGCTTATCATATCTGCAAATTTATCTTCCTAATTCACAGATATTAGATATAATCACAACTAAATTAAAGTCATATGTGATTAACATTAAAAATTCCTTGCACTACACTTAAACACTTAAATGTGTAATGATATGCCCCCAATTAATCATCAACATGATGCCTGGCCAGGGCCTATTGAGGATTGATTAGATTCATATGTATGTTACCTCCCTAATCTCAGAGATGAGGGGTTTGGATTCAGATTTCATTCTGCTCCCCGATCCTTCAGCAGAGTAAGAATTCTTCGGTGACGCTAAGTCTCTAGCGCCTTTATACTCTCCCATTGGATGTCAAGGGTAGAGTGTTATCGAGACGGTCTTTTAATCAAGGTGCACCCTCAGGTCTCGCGGACAATTCTTTGTCCTTCGTACTCCTTCTCAGATCATGAGAACCGGAGCATTGATGGTAGTGTCATTTACTCCACTGTACACTTGGAATCAGATCCTTTGAGCCTTGAATTCCTTTAATTACCTGTTTCAAGATCGTCGCAAAATTTCATAATATTTCATAATGGTGATAGCTCACACGAATAAAAAGTAGCAAAATACATATGCAATATGGTAAAAGTAAACGACACACGATATTTTTATAGTGGTTCGGTCGAATCATGACTTACGTCCACTTTATAATCTTTTGTTTAAATAACCAGACTGTTCTAAACAAGTCATGCCTTTTTACATGGTCCTAAAAACAAAAGAAAAAATTGACAATTTTATGTCAAGTAATGCCGCAGATGTCGGGCATTCCACACTCTAGGAATTTCGTCTCCATCCACGGCAGCCAACTTGAAGGTTCGATTATCAAGCCTCCGTAGGAAGGTGTATGGTCCTTCCCACTTTGGGCCCAAATGTGCTGGGGGTGGAAAGACGCGTTTCAGAACCAAGTCTCCGGGTTGAAAGTTTCGAGCTCGAACTTTTTGTTGTAATATCGGGTAACTTGCTGCTTATGTCTCAAGACGCTGAGGTTGGCTTCATCCCTCTTTTCTTCAACCATGTCCAGGGACTCGAGGAGCAGTTTGTTATTGGTCATCGGGTCATAATAAGTGGTTCTATGAGAAGGTACTTCTAATTCGACCGGGATGACTGCTTCTGCTCCGAAAGTGAGGGAGAAAGGTGTATGACCCGTCGCCGACTTGTATGTCGTCCTGTAGGCCCATAGAACCAAGGGCAGCTCATCGACCCACATGGCCTTGGCCCGCTTTAGTCTTTTCTTCAAAATGGATTTAATCACTTTATTTGCTGCTTTGACCTGTTCGTTTGATTGCGGATGTGCCACAGAGGTGTACCTTTTCTCAATGTGGTACTTTGGGCAAAAATCTCTGAATTCTGCGCTATCAAATTGGGTTATGTTATCTGTTATGACGACCTTCGAAATCCCAAATCGGCATATGATGTTTCTGACGACGAATTTAATTACTCACTTGGTCATGATTGTGGTCAATGGTTCCGCTTCGACCCACTTCGTAAAGTAATCCACGGCCACAATGGCGAACTTTGCTCCACCCTTGCTATATGGGGAGACTTCCAATAATGTCAATTCCCCACACAGCGAAAGGCCACGGGCTCATCATCGTCTTCAACTGACTAGGGGGTGCCCTATAGATCTTGGAAAACCTTTGGCATGCATCCAATCGTCGTGCATATTTAGCCGCATCTTTGTTTACGGTGGGCCAGAAATAGCCATACCTCAGTATCTTCTTTGCCAACGTTTGTCCTTCAGAATGGTCACCACATTCACCTTCGTGCACTTCTTTCAGTACATGCTTGATGTCGTCATGGGCTATGCACCAGAGGAGAGGCATTGAGAATCCCTGTTTATATAGGATTTCGCCTTGCATGATATATCTAAGGCTTTTCGGATAACAGCATGCCTCTCGCTCTTCTTGGTCGTAAGCGTTCCATTCATCAAAAAGTTATTCAAGGGTGTCATCCACGACTCCCTTTCTGGTTCAATTTCCAATACGGGATCAGTTTCCATCTGATCAATGCTTGGAGAGTGAAATACTTCGAGTGGGACTAGCTCGGTGTGTTCAGGACAGTCGGAACTAGCCATCTTTGCCAACTTATCTGCTTTTTGATTCTCTTCTCGAGGGATATGGGATATACTGTAATGATCAAGGTTATCCAGCAATTTCCTCACTTCTTTCAAATATGACATCAGTCTTGGAGTCTTGGCCTGAAATTTCTCATTAACTTGGTTCACAACTAACTTGGAGTCGCAAAAGATACCTAGCTTCGTTACCTCCAGCTCCTTTGCGAGCTTCAGCCCCGCAATTAGGGCTTCATACTCAGAATCGTTATTCGTGGCATGAAACTCCAATTTGAGGGTGTAATATATCGATCGGTCTTCGGGAGTTACAAGCAAAACTCCAACGCTAGATCGTCTGTCATTCTTGGTGCCGTCAGTATATAATTTCCAGGCGTTGGGGTCAAGAAGTTGTTTCGGAGAATCAGCTTCTTCACTTACTACATCATCCTCTGGGACAGTGAACTCTGCTATAAAGTCTGCCAGAACTTTCCCCTTTATTGATCGTCGGGGATGGAAATTCAAATCAAACTGACTCAACTCAATGTTCCATTTGAGTAGTTTTCCCGAGGCCTCTGGTCTCTACAAAACTTGTCTAAGCGGGTGGTCAGTGTACACAGTGATAGGATGAGCTTGAAAATAGCGGCCAGCTTCCTGGAAGCGATCAGTAAACTATACGTGAGCTTTTCTATTCTTGGGTAGTTTCACTCGGCTGCCGCCAACTTCTTATTCACATAGTACACTGGCCTCTGAATCTTATATTCTTTCCTGACTAAAGCTAAGCTTATCGCGTGGGATGATACTGCCAAATATACAAACAAGTCCTCGTGATCGATTGGTTTTGACAGTATCGGGGGTCTCTCAAGATGATCCAGAAGGTTTTGAAAAGCTTCTTCACAATCAGGAGTCCATTCGAAATTGCGCTTTCCTCGCTTTATCACTTCGAAGAATGGAATACACTTATCCGTTGCTTTGGATATACATCTACTTAACTCAGCTACTTTTCCTGCGAGGCTTTGCACATCTTTGATTTGCCTGGGTTTCTAAATGTTTCTGATTGCTGTAATTTGGTCAGGGTTGATTTCAATTCCATGCAAACTGACAATAAATCCTAAGAACTTCCCAGAGGTAACCCCAAATGAACACTTCATAGGGTTGAGTTTCATCCCGTACCTTCGGAGGATATCAAACATTTCTGCTTAGTCAGCAGTGTGGTTGGACGATTGTCTGGACTTTACTAACATGTCGTCAACGTATACCTCCATTGTGTTCTCGATTTGGTTGTAGAACATCCTATTCACTAGCCACTGGTAGGTAGCGCCGGCGTTCTTCAAATCGAATGGCATCACTAAATAGCAATATAACCCTAGATCTGTGATGAAGCTAGTATGCTCTTAGTCCAGAACATGCATAGGGATTTGGTTTTATCCTGAGTAGGCATCCATGAAGGAGAGGAGCTCATGACCTACCGTTGAATCCACCAATTGATCAATTCTTGGTAGCGGAAAACTGTCTTTCGGGCAGGCTTTGTTTAAATCTGAGAAGTCAATACAGGTGCACCACTTCCCGTTAGCTTTCTTCACCAGGACCGGGTTTGAGATCCATTCTAGGTGTGTTGAGTCTCTGATAAACCCATTACTTCTCAGCTTCTCTACTTCTTCCTTCAAGGCAGCGGACCTTTCTGGGCCAAGCATTCGCCTTTTCTGTTTGACGGGTGGATGCTTCAGATTGATGCTTAATGAATGGCTCATAATCGAGGGGGATATTCCGCACATGTCAGCGTGGGTTCAGGAAAACACATCCAAATTAGCCTTCAAGAAATTCGTCAGATCTCTTGCTTGAAGGGGATCCAACTGAGATCCAATCTTCAGGACCTTCTCTGGGTCTCTATCATCTATTGGTACATCCACAGTTGTTTCATTGGGAGTCGCCATTCTGCCCTAGGCTCTTTGTCCTCTCTGGGATCTATGTCCTCGGGCAGTTCTCTGGGCGACTCTCCTAGAGTTATCTTCTTTAGTTGCTATGACGTTTCCTCCCTTGGAGGGGAGGGGGCGCCTTTTGTTTCTACATCTCTTCCTTTATACAACAACTTTAGCTCCACTATGTAGCATGCTCATGCAACGACTTGATCTCCTCTAATTATTCCTACACCAACATCCGTCAGGAACTTCAACAACAAACACCAGGGTGCAATGCAAGTCATGAACTCTGCTAGGGCCGGTCGGCCCAAAAAGGCATTGTATGGCGACTCAATATCCAAAATCACTAAAGGGAGGATTCTCACCCTCCGGCGTTCTTCTTCCCCAAAGGTGACTGACAGCTCTACGTATCCCATTGGAGAAGTTGAGGCTCCGTTGAAGCCGCGTACCCATCTCTCACAGGACTTTAAATCCTTTGGTTCAAGTTTCATCTGATCAAATGGCTTCTTGAACAGAAAGTTAACCGAACTTCCTTTATATACTAAGACTTTGTGGACTATAGCTGGACATGGTGACAGTAATCGCTAATGGGTCTTCTGTTGGGGAATGGACTCTAATACTCTCTCTGTTGCGGAATATAACGTCGTCGGACATTGTCTTTTGTTATTTGATTGGAGCAGAATCGTTAGGGTTACTGCATTCTCCAACTTCAAGATATTGTTTGGCTGCATTGACATACTGCTACATTGCCCTGAAGTTGTGTCCTGCCAAATGATGCCCTCCGACTATGGTGTTGATTATAATATTTTTTCCTTTCTGCTGAGGGGTAGGTCTAGAAATGGGTTGGGTTTGGTTCGGGGACTGTTCAGCTTGCCCCCTATCCCTTGGAGCCACCTTATACTCGTCTAGTTTTCCTTCTCGAAGTAGTTTTTCAACCACATCTCTCAAATGGCAACATTTGTTGGTGGAGTGACCATGAACCTGGTGGAAGAGGCAAAATTTTCCAGTTTCATGTTCTTTCTCCGTCGAATCCCTCGGGGGAGGCCTCTTATACTGGAGAACATTATATGTATCCATAAATATGTTCTCTAGCGTATCATTTAATGGCGTGAAGTTCTAAAATGGCCTGGATCGAGGCCTTCTCTGGGAATCATTCCCTCGGTTCCTTTTCCTACTGTTACTTCCCGACTGGTGGCTATTTTTATTTCCGACATTCACCTCGACTTTCTCTGAGCTGTCTCCTGTCTGCTTAATGGCCACGTTGCTCTGTATATCTTCTATGTCGACAGCCTTCCTTTTCCGGTTGGCATATATTTCTTCCTGACGCAGGCGAATATTAGCTTTCTCATAAAATATCTCTCTAGTTAATGGCGGCTTGCCGGCGAGGTACCTTCCAAACTCAGTATTTTTATCCATTCCGTCGATTAAGGCCATCAAGACAGTCTGTTCATGAGGGTCTCTGACTTCTGTGATAGCTAGGTTGAAACAATCTAGGTACGATCTCAGGATTTCGTCAGCACGTTATTTAATGGGGGATAATTCCATGATATTTTTAGACCTTTGACCATGAAGCCGAAATTGGTTCACGAACTTTTCACCTAGTTCCCTGAAACTGGATATTGATCGTGCCGACAAGCGGGTGAACCACAGTAATGCCACATCTTCCAGGAATATCGGGAATGCTTTACACTTTACGGCATCGGAGGCTGCAGCAGCATTCATAGACCATGAGTATCTCATCAGGTGTTGGACTAGGCCTGTCTTGCCGGTGTAGCGATTCATAGTTGGCATATTGAAACGCCTCAGGAATGTAACCTCCAATATGTCGTCGGTAAAGGGTGTGTGAGTACGCTCTATACCCCAATCTTCATTTCTCTGTCCACGGCTATCCACCATGATCTGCCTAATCATTGCTTCAAATTCAGCAATGTTGTAGATTCAGGATCAGCGCTCCTTGCCCTGCGAGGCCCTCCATCGTTCTTTCGACAGGCTACCGCGAAATCTGGAGCTTGAGAAGAGCTTCCTTGCCCCCTGTTGCCACGGTCAATCACGCGACGAGGGGTTGCGGTGGTCGATTCTCAACAGGATCATTAACGATTTGTGCTCTAGGAAGCATTGTAGGACTATTCAGATTATGGTCAGCAATTCTTAGATGAAGTGCTGCCTCTTCTCGGGAGGGAAGCGAACCGAAGTTGTTCTATATTTTCAAATCTTTCCAATGGTCGCCGTAGGGGTCTCGGAGATTCCCCAGACGAAGACGAGTACTCTGGAGTCAAAGGATGGGCCGACGGAGGTGCCCTCTGCCTTTGGAGATCATCAATGCGCCTATCCAATGCAGTGAGGTTCTGTCGTAACAGGGAGCTCTCTTGTCTTTGGACTGCTAACTCATCGTTCGTTCTCCCCAACATATCAAGGATACAGGAAAGATCTCCTTCAGTAGCTGGAGCAGAAGGACTGAATTGATCGTCGGCATTATCTCTTATGCATAAAGAACTCGAGCCAGGTCGAGTAGAAGTAGCAACACGAGCAGAACGAGCCATAATCTCCTTTCCAGGTCTATTTGTGGTCTGATTGTCATTTCGAGTCGTGGTCCCTCTGTGTTGATGGCTCAAGGTGGCCCCCTGAAGTCGATTCGTGGTGGTGTGAGCATGAGGGATCGTGGCATGGTCCTGAGATCGGGTTGTGACACCATCAGTCGTTCGAGTCGTGATACCATTGTCGGGTTGGATCGCCCTCTCCTCACCACGATCCGTGGACTCCACTTCGACCTACTCCTGAACGCTTCCTTCAATGGCTTCGTTTGCAGCTTCATTTGCTTGCGAAGCTCGTGCATCTTTGTATTTCTTTCCAGCCATAACGTCTTGGCTTTACAAAAATCTTCAGAAACTGAAACAGTGGAGATTCGGACTATTCTCTTCGGACTTGAATATCCAAACAGTAAAGTAATAATCCAATATGCCGAGACTTCCATTCTAAGTGAAAGTACCAAAATGTTAGTTCCAAAAATGACTCTGATACCCAAGTTAACTGATTTTGCAGAGATTAATATCTAGAAATGAAAGAAAACACAGACAGCACACGAGATTTATAGTGGTTCGGCATTAACGAGCCTACGTCCACTTTATATCTTTTTGATTACACGTAGAATGCAAGTACAATCAATGTTTTCTCTCAATCTCACAATTACAATGATAATTCAGTCAATAATTTTGTAATAACACTGATCAGAAATAATGGAGAAGCAACAATGGTGATAACGGCACTAAGAATTGCCAAAAGATCCTGAAAAATGCCAAGCGTAGGGCTATTTATAGATGGTACCTACAGGCGGTTCGTGATCATACATGGCACAAATCCCAAGGATCTCGGACCGAATCGTGAGTAGGTGAAGAAGTGGTCAATATGGCGGTTATGGACAGGTGTCATAAGATCTTGGACTCTCGGATCGTGGAAGACCAGGTCATTGCCTTTATTCTTTAGCTCTGTGGATCGGATCGTGTGGTGGTTCGGGATCGGTTCGTGGCAATGGTACGGGTCGTGGGGGGTTGTCACGAGCAGACCATGATAGTAATGATACGAGCCGAGGGCGAAAGGGTGATCACGATCGGGCTTTTTTGGCTTTTACAAACAAGACTTCATATTGGACTTGCTTGTGAGTCTTAATGGCTTGGTCCAAAAGCTAGCCAACACATTTTCTTTTCGATATTCGTTATAAAATTGTATAAAATCAATATAAATATCATTCACGTCAAAATGGCGTCAATCTAATCAACATGGCTTCATATTTTTCAATATTTTCGTGTCCATCCCAAATCGGACATCAAAATCACATTTTGATCCATTACTGAATATTATTTTAAATTATTATTTATTTTAAAATATTCACTATTCGTCATTTTAAAATATTCGTTAATTTAAAATATTCGTTCTTTCCGAATTGGAATCAGACACAGTCAATTACCATATAATTTTATTTATATGGATTTCATACACACATTTACATAACAATAATCAAACACAGTCAACCATCATCCAGAGTGCATTACACAACTTCATAAGCGTTAAATATAAATTATCAACGCTTATAACAGCCTATCAACCAATGGATTGACATACAACAAAACAATTGGGATTAGTGTATGTCAAATATCATCCCAATACCCATGTGGGATTTCAACCAACAAATATTGAATATTATTTGTGCAGTTGGGCGATGTGTAAAATTATCCTCCAAATCAATATCAGTTAAATGGGTGTACATAAACAAATCGTCCGATTTGTAAATGATTTTTTTTCATATACATGTTAAAAATTATATTTTTAACTATAAAATATTTATTTCAACTCATGAATATTTTATACAGTTCATTTATACAATAAAAATGATATTTTTATTGTTCTAACATTTTTAGAAAATTTCGGCAGCATAACTGCGTGATACTAGAACCGGAATAAGGTCTAGCCTTATCCCTCGCCTAATACTGTCTCGTGCCAAACACATACCAATTCTAATCAATTCAATTTATTTTCCAAACAAAATTCAAACAAACATACCAATCAACCAAACAACCAAACAAACATGGTTTCAAACAAAGGTGTCGGGTGCTACTAAGCACCGTCTGCATCCTAGTATATATATTTAACTAGAAAATAAATTAGAGTGAGAAGTTCTCACCTTTGGGATCCACTCCATCATTATTTAATTGGTGGATTTTGTCGTCGCGCTCCATTTTGTCGCTTTCTCGCACTTGAATTCGCCTCTTTGGCTCTAGAATTTGCATACGGCCTCCAATCTTCACCAAACTTTGTCATTAGACTAAATGCGCCATTCCGGACAACTTTAGCCTAGTGGACTTTCTTCCAAAACTGCACCAATTCGCCAAGAATCGCGAAAAACAGTAGCAGATCTGCGATCTTCGAACGCGTTTTTCGGACAGCTCCACAATCCAAAATAGGACTTCTATATACCCAAGTCTAAGAGAAAATCGTGCTCTTCGACTTTGGTACCTGTGGAGTTTTGGCTAGAAATGCATGGTTTGGGAGTTATTAGCGAAATAGTGGCAGGGTATTATTTGCAAAATGGGAAATTTGTGAAAAATGTGATTTTTGAAGAGGAGGGACCCATGGCCGGAATTGGTGGCCTGAGGGCGGCGGTAGGGGCCTGACGTGGGCTGGGGGCGGTGCTGGTGGCGGGGTGGGGTCCATGGTGGCGGGTGGTGGCGGATTTGGGTGGAAATGGGTCCTAGGGTTTGCAAAATGGAAAGAGAGAAGAGGAGAGAGAGAGGAGGAGGGGGTGGCCAGAGGTGCGGCGGTCAACAGGGGAGGGGGGCGGCTGATGGGTTTGGGGATGGTTCCCCATTAAAGAGGAAAACAGAAAAAGGAGGAAGAGGAAGAAAGTGAGAAACAAATAGAAAGAAAGTGATTATATGCTCTTTTCTCGCATATCGTCTGAATACAAACGATCTCCGTTTGCTACGGATTTCGAACACGAGATAGTAGACGTCAAGACGAGTCCAATGGAACAAGTTTCGTCGAATTCCGAGTTCGTTTGACCATCCGTTAAAATTGTCAAAGATGCTCAGATATTGTTCAAAAATGCGATTTTAGCGCACCTTTTCTTCTTGCGCGCCCACACACTAACTCCAAAAATCATGGCCTTTTGGATTTAACCATTATTGGATGATACGAATCCAAAAAAAGGAATCGAATTCTGAGATCGTCACAATAATGTTCCTTTGTAAAATGACTGCTTGTTTTACCCTGAACAGTTTTAGCTCGCACGGCCACATACTAACTCTGTTCGATGCGCATTTTGGAACCCAACAATGATTTGTCATTATAAATCCATAAAAATTTATCTCATCGAATTTTGAGCTCATACGCAAAATTTCTCTTTTTAAGGGCTATGTATTGATAACTGAAAACCCCATCCAATTGCCACTATTCTGGATCTCGAAATATGTCGAAGCTTATACTTTTCAGAGTCGCAAACGACATTTTGAACTCAATGGAAGTGGTTTCAAGTTCAAATTCATCCGTATGCAAAATGTGACTTTTTGGGCCATACATAATATAATGAAAATATAATTAAATTCCATAGCGACTATTTTCAATTTTAAACTGGACATAACTTTTTATTCCCGTTATGAAATTTGGATTTTTCACATTCGTTGGAAAGATATTTTCAAATAGATTCAAATATTTATGGTTTTACTGAAATCCGATTTATGTTGAATCCCGTACATTCATTTGAAGTTTGAAATCGAATTTTCAAACTACCGCGCAATTTCAGGCTCGTTATATAATTGAAATAACTTTATTTGTTCTAACTTCGATTTAAATAAATTTTTAGTCGTTATTATTTGAAATAAATCATTTTAGATATTAAAAATTCATTAAAATAGCTAAAATAAAAAATTTAAATTGGCTGATTTTCCGGGTTGTTACAATAAGGTTCGTAATTTAGAAGTGAAGAAAATAAAATATGAATTCAAAACGGAGAACTCTTATAATAATCTAGGTTGGAATAAAAATGGAATTTGAGTTAATATGCGAAATTTTGTTGGTTTGGTTATAAATTAAATACAAATAAAAGATGAAAGAAATTAATCCAACATTAGTCCATTGAATAAAAGTGTAAAATAAAGAAATTAAATTTCTAGAAACTTTATTATGCTGGTTTGAGATAAAAATATTAATTGTCAATGTGCATTCATTTTGTAAATTATTGCTAAACAACGATTTTTATTTGTTGAAGCGGATGTTTAAATTAAAATTGGTTTGTAAATGAAAATAACAAATATGAAATATTGATTGAAATCAATGTTTAAGTATTAAAATATTATAACATGGGTTATTAAGTTGTTTTAAATAAGACAACAAATTTTTGTATAATTTTGATGTTAAAATTGTAAGTTTTAAACAATTGAAAAATGTGAAATAAAAGTTGTGTTTATAGTTAGAAATTATATTTAAAACTGATTAAAATGATTCTGTGAATGTTTTAAAATATTTTTGAAAAGTTAAAAGTGTGGAAATGTGAACAATTTAGTGTAATTTGTGTTAAGTGTGTAAGAATGGTGTAAACTCGTGTTTAATTTGGAGATAATGTCATAACTAAGCTAATTAACTTTAAAACATGTTACACTTATCTTAGTGGGTTGGTTTTCGGATCAAAACCAAACCCAACTACTAGTTTTGAATAGGTAGGAATAATAAATTAGAGAATATATGTACACTTCTCTTCCCTGATTTCTCCTCTCTTCTTTTTGTAAACTCCAAAAAGTAGAAAATAAAAATCCTCTTATTCATATTTACAAAAACCAACTCCTTTGTAAATTAAACCTTGAGAAAACTCGCTAGAGTTGTCCTAATAAGTAACCTAACAAAATCAACAAACTTATTCGTCTAATTGCTGAATTTGAGAAAAAATTTACTGTAGTTTCAACATTTTTATTACATGTCGGTGTTCTTCTATCTACACGTACATAATGCTTATCTATGGCCAAAAGAACCATCTTTGCTCACCAAAAGAGTGCTATTTCTTTGGAATAACCTAAAAGTGTGGTGTAAACTCACCCTTCAACCTTAATTCTAGTTATGTGATGTGTTTTGTTGAGTTTTGAGTTTACAGTAAGCGAAAAATTTGAAACTCACATATTTACAGTAACTAAATTGTTTATGTCTATCTTTGAGAGCTTGTTACTCTTCCATTTTGATACCAAGTTGAGCCATTTCTACTATGTTTCATTGCCTTGTTTTTTTGAGGGCAGCGATTTATTTCCTAAGTCTTCATGCAATATTTTAATGATTCTTGGCGTTGTTTTATGCTGTTTTCAAATGACTTATTTCTTCATGTTGGAGAGCCAATATTAATGTAAAATTGTATTTGGGATTGACAAGCTTTTAAATGAGTATTCATATGCTGATTTCATTAAATTTCTATTTAAATTTGATGATTTCATTCACGTGTTTTATAAATAGATTTCAAAGAAATCCTAGATTCGAAACCAGTTTTGAAATAAATATTTCACAAATCACTTTAAAAAATATAATTGTTTCCAAGCTATTATATATATATATTCTCTATTATAAAGATCTTTTAAAAGAAATGTTTTCCAAATGTTTTCAGAAATCATTTAAAAACCAAATTTTCAAAGTATATATTTTCTATATAAAACTACATGTTTTTGTACTCTTCGAGAGAATAAAGAGGTGACTTAACGATATTATGAACCGCTTGGTACGAGACACGTAGGTTTGCTATATCTATTAATTCTGGACTTGTTCGATTGAAGCTACATTAGTGTTGAATCGACAGACTTATAGTAAACCGATAAGTGAGAACATATGGTATGAGACACATGTTGTCAATGTTTGGGTTACTATTTGGAGGTTTGTGACAGATTATGCTGTTGTTGCTGCCAGCATTCACCACTCCATAGATGACTTTCTACAACAGATTTGCAAGGTGTTGCTAGCTAAAATGTTGTGACAACTATAAAAGTTTGGTCCTACTGCAACATCTCTTCAAGGTGTTAGCATAGATATCAACAAGATGTTGCAGTAGCTATAAATATATTCAAATTAAAAAAATTAAAAAAACTCTACACCTTAGCGATCCACACTATCATTTAAAACAAAATTTTAACCATCAATCCACACTATCAATCCACACCTCAGCTATTTCTATTTTTCACTTTTATTTCCATTCACCCGCTTTCCTCATTTAAACTTAAATGGTTCCCAAATTGATTAAAATTAGGGCTTTTGTACTCTTCCCCAAATAAAAATATCGGATGTCCGCTTCATCACCTTTAGATGCCTGCTTCCACAATATTGGATTAGTTTGGATCTGGACAAATGACATTGTTCGATCTACGAGCGATCTAGCCATCAAGGAAAAAGTAGTTTTGGCGTTGCCGAATTCAAGGTCAACATCTTTAAGCCGAGCCTCGTTTTCTCAAAATTGATCCTTTATTGCATATTGAAATCTAAATGTCGTGACACGGAGTGTATACAATGGTAAGAATCATTAAAATTGGTTTAATTAATCAAGACCCAGGTGATTTTTTGTTGAGCCATGGAGGTTCTACTATACATTTCGGATTGGCTATTTTTAATACCAAAATTGGTTTCAATGTTCAATTTGCACTCATCGATTATTGTAGAAATTTAGATATTGATTTAAATTAGAGAATGCTTGTTTACAAATTAGAATATGGAACACATTTTCGAAAGTTGAGTGGATTTGCTGTATAATTTTTCCTTGTTATTTTACTTCCTTTTCGTTCATTTGTACTTTTTTATCTTGTTTGTTGCGCAACATGTATTATTACAACATTAACCATTGGAGTTAGATGGTTTGAGTCCCATAAATCTTGATGTATATATTTACTTGTGACTTGGCCTTTTAGTTTCAACCTACTCAAAATTTTCTACTGCATGTTCTTTCTTTGTCTTTTCGGTCGAAAGAGATCATGATCCATGCTTGTTATGTGATGGTTTAAATTAAAAGGTGAATTATTATGTAACCAGGTTAGACGAGGAATATACATGAGTTCCCACTTCTAATCAGCTCGCATTTAGAAGACTTAAAAACTAATTTAATGCTGCAAACTATTTTAATATTATAGGAAAATTATAATATATTTTCAATGAGCCATGAACGTGACCGCTTTGATCTTGGTATGTAGATACTATAAGCGGTGCAGACAAATAAACATGATGCATGTAAACAGAATATCAAGTGAATTTGAATTTTAATCATTATTGTATTTTTGTTTAAGATCTTGACCATACTCTTAGTTACAAGCAATACATAAATCATACCTATAGACAATGATTGAGAAGAAGATAATGAGATATAGATCTGTAAGTTGTAGATTTGGAAAATGTCTTCTCTCTCTTAGCCGTACTATTATTTGTGATGTCTTTTAGATAACCCTAATAATGAATATTGGGCTATATTTATAGGTAGAGAGTGGGGCCAAATTCAGTTATGGATATACTCTCAACCATTCATCAAGGTTGACCGTTAATAGAGAATATCCATATTTAAAGGAATATACCTTCTATTTCAATCTTATCGTATCAAATCAACGGACTCCATAAATGACCACATAATGACATTTAATATTAAATTATTAATTCCATATTCATATGGACCACCTAATGAGATGTATAAAAATTCTTACATTCTCCCAATTGGTCTATATGACAAATGCTTTAATGGTCATATAGGAACGAACATAGTGGCACATAAATGCTGAAATGATATTTCTTTGATAAGTTTATCTTAATTGCACTTAGTTATACGAATCATCAATTAGGATCATGGGGGTTCTACATTAATTAAAGAATGTAGTCTCTTCCAGGTAGCACTAATTGACAATCAAAACAACTAAGTCTGTATAAGTAGAAGTAACTATAATGGTCCTCATTCATGTCTTGTTGATAGACTAGTTCTGTTATCATGTATTATTTTGATATGTACATAAATATAAAGATCTATAATATGAAATAGAAAATTTCAAAAGTTGTAATAATGTATACTTAAAATGTGTCATGATAAAAGCACTCATCAATACACAAATTCATAAATAAGAAGAGTGGCATTATTGGTTTCTCTCAAAATCCGTTGCCTCAACATGCTGCTTAAATGTCGTAGGTGGTAACCCCTTAGTTAATGGATCTGCTATATTAGCATGAATATTGATGTGCTCGATTGACACTCTTTTCTTCTGAACTTCATCCTTGACTGTTAAGCATCACATCTCTATGTGCTTTATACCCTTTAATACTTATCGTTAAAAAAATATACAGTTGCGGTGTTATCACAATAAATTTTTAGCGGTCTAATAATAGAATCCATGACTATAATCCCTGAAATGACATTTCGCAATCAATATGCATGAATCGTATGCTCAAAGCATGCTATGAATTTGGCCTCTATAGCGGATGATGTTATGATGGATTGTTTGGCACTTCTCCATGAGACAACACCACCAGCTAACATAAATACATAACCAAAAGTTCTCTTTCTAGTGTCTACGCATCCACTAAAAGTTGAATCTGTGTATCCAATACCTTTTGAGCTGATCAACACCCCTAAATGTGTGCATAGGTTTATTTGTTCCTTGTACGTACCGCAACACTTTCTTTGAAGCTTTCCAATGATGAATGTATGGATTGCTTTGGTAGTGACCTAGCATGCCAACTACAAAACTGATGTCTGGTCTAGTGCAAACCTGTATATATCCCAAACTCCCTACAAGAGATGCATAAGGATAGTCTCTCATTGGATCACATTCGAACTCAATTTAAGGACACTGACAAGCTGAATTTGTCCCCTTTTGAATCGGAGAAGCATTGGGGTCACATGGCGCCATGCCAAAATTTTCCAAAACTTTTGTGATATAGGTATTTTGAGATAGTCCTAAAATCCTATGTGATCTATCATAGAATATTTCTATCCCAATCACATAAGAAGCATCTCCCATATCTTTCATTTCAAAGTTTTGAGAAAGAAAGTCCTTGGTTTCTCACAATAAGCTAAGGTGTCTACTTGTTATCAAGATATCATCAACATATAGAACCAAAAATACAAACTTACTCCCACTGATCTTCAGGTGTACGCACTGGTCAACCATGTTTTCAGTGAACCCAAAGCTGGTAGTGGTATCATGAAACTTAAGGTACCATTGTCAAGAAGCTTGCTTTAGTCCATATATTGATCTTTTTAACAAACAAACCATGTTTTCCTTTCCATCTATAATGAAGCCTTCTGCCTGAGCCATATAAACTTCTTCTTCTAAACTCCCATTCAGAAAAGCCGTTTTCACATCCATTTGGTGTAAATCTAAGTCAAAATGAGCTACTTAAGCCATGATGATTCATAAAGAATCCTTCTTTGAAACTGGAGAGAAGGTCTCATTATAATCAGTGCCCTCTTTTTGATGGAACCCTTTAGCTACAAGTCCGGCTTTATGTCATTCGATTTTACCAAGAGAGTCACGTTTAGTCTTATAGACCCATTTACAACCAACTTTATTATGTCTTTCTGGTAGATTGACCAACTCCCAAACTTTATTTGTAGCCATACATTTTATCTTTTCAAACATGGAATCAATCCATTTCTCATGATCTTCATTTTCATGGCTTGTGAATACGTAGCCGGATCTTTTTCCAATCCCATGTTAAATTCACATTCTCACAAGTACAACATATAATCATCTAAAATAGCTGGTCTTCGTGGTCTAGTGGACCTCCTTATTGCTACCTCAGGTGCTGTATTCACATTCGGTTCAATGGCAACAGGCTCATGACGAAGTGCATGATCATTGACAATTGGTTCTACATTATTGGCTGGGGCAACGACATTATGTATAATAATGTCAGTCAAAATTCTAGGTAAAGGAATTGGTATAGGTGCCTAAATCTCTCTGATGACCACATCTCTTACTGGTTCAATCCCACCGACTTCGCCATTCTACAGGAATTTAGCATTCACAACCCCATATATGCTAATTTGGCACTTGGTCATGCAGATGTTTGATAAAGCTTTAAGCTGTATCAAATGTGGTACAGGTCATAGCCGTATCAACTGTCCTCTTGGCGATCCGCACCTCCCCAAACACGTAGGATCTAACCGTTCATCAACAAAGTTCCGAATCAGTTCATCTGATACGATTTTGGACCGTATGAAATAAACATCCAAATTTTCCCTACTACTTCCATTCTCGCACAATCGAGTTTTGACACATCAAAATTTTCGGAAGAATTATCCCTCTTTTTATTTTGCAGTGGAGACCGAATACATAAATTAGGGTTTTATTACTCGACCGACTTCCTTTGTTAATAAGCCATCCACCGCAATCCATGGGTTATCGTCAGCTAGCGCTGCCTTCAGCTGACCGGCGAAGCTTTAGTCCACCGCTATCCATCCTTCTCGTCGCCACCGGAGGTGAGTATTAGATCACGGTTAAATTCAAATATGAATTGGATTTTAATTGGGTTTAATTTAAATTCAAAGTGGGTTTAAATTGTGTTTAAATTGTGTTTAAATTGGGTTTAATTTGAATTTCCATGCCTTAGTTAAAAAATATAAATGGTAGATATTTGCATGTGCTTGTCTACCTAGAATTCATGATGCAATTGTGTTTAAATTAGGTATATTCAGATAGTTTTATAATGCGGTTGTGTATTTGCTATCATTTACTTGTACCGTATTTGTCTACCTTTAATTTTGAAATGACCCGAACTCCCCCGGTCTCCGAAGAGGAAGAGAAAGAACGGATTGTTTTGAGAACACGACAAAATAGAACGCAGACGGAAGAACATTTCATTGTATATTACAACAATGCATCAGATTACAAGAATATACAGAGTATAAATGAATATTACACAGAAATATCAGAGATTTAAATTACATTTAAATACATAGCAGCGGAAAATAATACAATACACAACTAGAAGAGATATACGGATACAAAGCTTTCCGGATATCATTCCAGCTGTAAACCAGGATCCTGTGAATATAAATCTACAAAACCAAAACTACTAGCTGGCCGTGTCAAAATAAGGGCACCCAGAGTTTAGGTTAAAATAATAAACTCCAAGTCAGTCATGGGACTGGTGTGAGAACTAAAATAGTTATTAATCTTTATTTTTAAAGTTCGGTAATTCAAGGGACCACGCCGTATAACACGGAACGGGTTTCCTCCCAAGAACACCAGTGCATAAAACAACAGCGCAATGCTAAATAAAGAAAAATGAAGCTATTATAAGACCCAGGTCCTATCACACAATGCAACGCAAGCCGGGGAATAGGGTTTTTACCTTATAATAGCCAAGAATGCTTGATACGTTTATAACAAATAATTTGATACTATTATAAGTGCATAGTATATAAAACAACTTCAAATCATAAATATGATTCATAGGCGACATGAGCGTCCCATGCCACTATGTCGCCATATATAGGTTTACAAATAAAACCGCAAAGTAACGTATTTGGAAATTGAGTTTCCTTCTATGAACCGAGGCCAGGGATCATCCTCTACCGATTCGAGACAATCTAGCCCATGTCTCAGGCAAGTACTCAGTCAAGCCTTGGAGCGACAGGGCCGGTCCACCGATGTGGATTAAACTCAAATCCTGAACAATGTGTTTCCCCGCCCTTTGGGGCGTAAGTGAGCCAACGAATGACTCCGTCGGACCCGGATCGTCCGATCAAACCGAGGCGCCATGCAACAGCAACAACCACACAGGTGAAAAGTATATAAATGTCAGGGTTGGTAGGTCATTGACACCACCCTAGCTAGAAAGGAACGCATGCCCTCCCCGAGGTCCTCTCCCGTTTTTGGTTCACAACCGGGGTACGAGGCTCGCGAATTCACGTTACACAAAGTTGTTCCACACAGGCTGTGCTTTGATCATCACCACAAGACTTTGCTTTTCAACAGAAGCCTCGATCAATTGCCACTTAGGCATGCCACACAGGCAATTCACTCCATGCGTTTGATATCCATCAATATATTACCCCTGAGCTCGTACGTCTCAAAGAAGGGCATTAAGCAAGAGAATAAATTCTCCGCCGCCAAACAGATATATATTTAATAGAAATCAATCACACGGACTAAAATCCAATGTCAGACACACAGTCCATTTACAAGTCCGTTCTGGGTCTGAACGAAACCGGAGGCACCTAGTACCCCGCATATCCATCGATCTCCAAGTACGTCTGGACGATCACCAACTGTTTCCATCTTCTTGGGTGTACAGCCCAATCAAGATCATCAGTAATCACCCAAACGACGTGAAGACCTCCGGTCTTCGACCACCGTCTTCATCTTCGACTTACCGTCGTATCAGTTATTCAGAATGGGATAAACCCGGTCTTTCCGAATAACTCACGTATATTTTAAATAAGTGTTACACAAACACAACATACGCCTCATTCCAATTCATCAGTCACTAACCGTAAATTAATCAAGAGAATAATTCCCCAAATATTAACCCCGAAGGCCGAAACCAACATCAGATCAATATCCAGAAAACCATTCTACTTAGCTAACCGACAGTTAGTTTCTAAATTTCACATTCATAGGGAAAGGTTCCCATTAATTTTATCAAAGATAAATTATTAAAATTTATTCTTTAATCTACTTTTGAATTTCGATTCAACTAGTCGGGATTAACGAATCTTACCGAGGTAATCATTTGTTTTAATTTTCCAATCCCAACCTATTCATCCCATGAAGTAAAACCGGTAATACTTCATATCTAACACCACGGTGTTATCGGTAAATTCAATTACCATTTCACGTTCAAATCTAATTAAAGATTTAACTATCGCCTGGAGTAAAACTGGTGATACTCCATTCTCAATCTTTTCAATCTAATTAAAGATTCATTAAAACTCCACTTAGTTTTAATCATTAACTGGGTTAAAGAATTAGTGTCATTTAAAACACGGTTCACGATAAACCAAAAACCACATTCCATTAATTTTCGGGTTAAAGAACGAGTGTTATTTAAAACACTGTCCACGATAAACCCAAAAATCAATATCAATTAAATTTCAATTAAATATTATTTAATTGGTACACTTCATTAAATCTAAATAAAAAGATTTAATCTTTTCTCAACTGGGTTCAAGAACAGTGTTAGTCAAGACACCATTCACGACAAACCCAAATCACATTTGATATTAAATACAAGGCTTTGAACAGAAAATATCCCGGCTTATATTCAATATCAAATTCTACGACCAACAAATATCGTATTGGAAATAACGATATATATATATATCTATATCTATATCTTTCAAATTTCCATAACAACATCTGTATAATCACGAAATCCAACATCGAAATGTTCCGAAGACAATTTCGATCCAAATCCATTCCAATGCAGTCATTGGAAATTCTGGTTATTTTCAAAACCATTTCAAATTCAATTTATTTATTTAAAAATGAATAGAATTATAATTCTAGTTCAAAACTAGTTCATTTCGATAAAAATCTATTTTTATCTTTTCAAATATGGAGTTTTTCATCCCAATTCTTTCTAAATCATTTCTTATGATTTTACACAAATTATTACTATTTTTAATAATTTTATCAAGGCCCGTACAGTCGATTTCCACCAATGGCCATCGAACTGCACTTACAGCGACCTTTTTCAAATTTGATTTGGACATAATTCCAAATCCAACCGTTAGATTTCTAATTTCTAATATTCATTAGAAAGCTCTTTTCGATACGAACCCAATGTTCCAGTTTTAGGAGAATCCGACGGACGGATCTCCCGTAATATCCGTTCGAAGTCAATGGTCGAAATTCGCGAACTACCGCGGCGTCAGGCCATTATATTATATATATAATATATATAAATATATACTTCGTCGATTTCCTTTTAAAACGTATTTTATAAATCGTTTTAAATCCATTTTCAAAGCGGTTACAACTTCATATTCAATTTCAAATCAAAATTGAATATTCCAATATAAATTCATTTTAAATTCATTTCAAATCGATTTCAATTCAATTTCAATTCGAATTCATTTATATTCAATTTCAATTCAAATTCATTTATATTCAATTTCAATTCGAATTCATTTATATTCAATTTCAATTCGAATTCATTTCTTTTCAAAATATCAGATTTTGAAATCACTTTCGATATTCGTTATAAAATGAATAAAATCGATATAAATATCGTTCACGTCAAAATGGCGTCAATCTAACCAACACGGCTTCATATGTTTCTATTTTCAAATATTTTTATTTTAAATATTTCTATTCAAATATTTCTCTTCAAATATTTCTATTTCAAATATTTTTATTTTAAATATTTCTTTTTCGAAACTGGAATGAGGCCCAATCAATTACCATATAATGTTAATTATATGGATTTTCTACAACACATGTATACAATAACAACGATGAATAATCATCCATCATCCAAAGTGCATTCTACACTGTATAAGCATCAAATATAAATATTCAATGCTTATAACAGTTTGTTAATCAATCGATCGACATACAACTAAACTATCGGGATTAGTGTACCTCAAATTTCATCCCAATACCCGTGTGGGGTTTCAAACAATCAAACACAGATTTTATTTGTGCAGTTGGGCGATGTGTGAAATTTATCGTCCCAATCAATATCAGTCAAATGTGTGTATATAAACAAATCGTCCGATTTGTTTATTTTTATTTCATTTCATATACACGTTAAAAATTCTATTCTTAACTATAAAATATTTTTAACTATATAAATATTTTATTTCGTTTCACATCACACAATCAATTACACATCAAAATCAAACAAACAAGCATACAAGCCGTCCATGGTCTGTGGACGACGGGTGTCGAGTGCTACTAAATACCGTCTGCATCCTAGTATATATTTATAACTAGAAAAATTAAATTGAAAGGTGAGAAGTTCTCACAGAATTGCTAATCCAACGCCACAACTCTTCTTATGCAGAATCTTCGTCGTTTCATCTTTCATCACTTTCTTCATCCGTATTCACTACATATATAAAAATCACATTTTTATATTGCTATTCAATATATGAAAATCGAATTTTTACTTCGCTATTCAATATATAAAAATCGCATTTTTACTTTGCTATTCAATATATAAAAATCACATTTTTACTTTGCTATTCAATATATAAAAATCGCATTTTTACTTTTCTATTCAATATATAAAAATCGCATTTTTACTTTGCTATTCAATATATAAAAATCGCATTTTTACTTCGCTATTCAATATATAAAAATCGCATTTTTACTTTGCTATTCAATATATAAAAATCGCATTTTTACTTCGCTATTCAATATATAAAAATCGCATTTTTACTTTGCTATTCAATATATAAAAATCGCATTTTTACTTTGTTATTCAATATATAAAAATCGAATTTTTACTTTGCTGTTCAATATATAAAAATCGAATTTTTTTCTATTTTAAAAAAAATTCGATCTTTTCTATTTTAAAAATCGAATCTTTATTATTTTAAAAATCGAATCTTTATTTCGTTAAGAATCCGACTTTTACTTTGTTAAGAATCATTGAAAAGAAGAAAGAAAAATGATAAAACAAATAATAAAAGCTTACAGTTAATCGAATGGAGGAGGTGGAGTTGACGGACCGGGGGAGGCTCGGAGGGCTTCAGGGGGGGGGGGGGGGTCTGGCATCGGTCAGCAACAGGAAGGGGGGGAGTCTTCGATCGGCAGCAGGAGGATAGGGGGGTCTTCGATTTGCAGCGATAGAGGAGGGGGGTAGCGCGGTCGGCATCAGGATAAGGGAGGTTCGATCGCGAGGCAGCAGAGAGGGGGGGTTTCGATCGAGGCTGAGGAGGAGGGGGGTTTGCGGTGGCACGCCGCTTTGGGGGGAGCTCGACGGTGGGGGATCGCAGCTACGGCTGCGTCTTCTTCTTCTTCTTTTTTTTCTTTTAGCTCCGAACGAATGAAAAGGAGGAGGGGGGGGGGGGAAGAGAAAGGGAGATATATAATAATATATATTTTAATTTAATTTTAATTTTAAAAAGTAACTTTTTCATTCAAACTAGAAACGAGACCCACTGCCTGTTGTCCATAGCTAATTACCCCCATTTCGAACACAATGGGATATGTATCGTAAGCTGGTTCGACTGTTTCGATCAGTTTTCGTCAAAATCAACATATAACTCTATATATTGAATTTGAACGTGCATTTCAATTTATTGGGGTCACATACTAACTAGAAAAATTCCCGAAAAATATTTTCTAGCTTCGTATTGATGATACGGTCCTAATAAAACTAGTTTCGTCGAATTCTGAGACCGTTTGAAAAATGGCCATCTTCCAGTCGATTAAAATCAACTGAAACTGGTCAAACGCGTTTTCCTTTGCCACGCTCACATATTGATTCGAAAAATTATGAAATTTGAAACCTAGAAATAACTTTACATCTCGGATCCAACAAAAGTGGTTTCGTCGAAATCCGAGGTAATTTGCAAAATGGCTATTTTTAAGGGCCTGAATTCCACAACGACTATTCAGAATTTTCATTTGGACATATCTTTTGATTCCCACTATGAAATTTTGATTTTTCGGATTCGTTGGAAAGATATTCACAATTAGATTCCATCATTTTTGTCTTCGCTAAAATCCGGTATATTTTGCACCCGGTACATTCAATTGAAGTTTGAAATCGAATTATCGAACTACCGCGCCATTTTCAATTCCTTTTATAAATATAAATAAATATTTATATTCTAACGTCGATTCAAACGAATATATACATTCGAATTATATTCAAAATAAATTTCTCGTCGATATTATTTAAAATAATTCATTTTAAATAATCAAAATTCACTAAAATTGCTAAAATAAAAAGTTTAAACTGGCCCAGATTTCCGGGTTGTTACAATCTCCCCCACTTAAAACTTTTCGTCCCCGAAAAGGAACAAAGCCGAAAGTGGTTTGATCAATCAACTCTACGTTCGATCTGGCTTCCATTCTCCAACTTTTCAGTTTCTGAGAATTTTCAAATTCTTCAAAAATTTGGCTAAGACCCTAAATTTTCGAAAAATTTCGCCATAACCTCCCCTGCATCGGGAGCCATGGGAAAATCCCGAAATTGCCATACAGGCCTTCTGATCTCAAAAAGAAAAAGTCAAGCGGCTAGCCAATAGGGTCATAAAATCATCATCACCCAAACAAAACAGTAAATTATAGTAAACATGTACCTATTTGTCGGGCAAACAAATTTTATTCTCTGCTCTAGCCTCCTTGCTATGACCTGTTCAATGTAAGTACATGTATATGCAAGCAAATGCGACTAATTTTCAATACAAGTCAATATTTGATAAAATTGGCTATATAATACAAATTTTAATTAATCAACCAATAATCAACAACACAACCATCAATCAATTAGTTGATTAGCTTTTCAAATTCATAATTTTGATATATAGTCAAAAAATCAGATTTTTGATGCCAAATCACAACAATATGCCCTATCTAGTTTCGGTTCTCACACCAATCAATTGGAAATATATAGAATCTCACTTTCGAAACTCGAAAATAAATACTGGCGATGGTGCCCCATCACCAGAATTATCCCCGGGCACTAGAGTATGATTCTATATCTATCCAACATATTAAAACTTCGAATACACGTTTGCAAGACATATATGCAAAATCTTTATATATTGGATTGTCCAAATCAATATAAATAAATAATCAAATATGAATAGTTGATTTAAATTTTCAAAACAAAAATTGTTTTTACTTTTAAAAATATGCTCTTCACACTCGTTCTAGGATACTACTGATCCCATCTCTAACGAGTCATTCCCATTGGATATTACTAATCCAATATCAGATGAATTCTTTCGTATGGTTCTAATGTGTCATGTTCTCTGAGCTTTGTAAACCAAAGCTCTGATACCACGATGAAACGACCCGAACTCCCCCGGTCTCCAAAGAGAAAGAGAAAGAACGGATTGTTTTTAGAGCACGACAAAATAGAACACAGACGGAAGAACATTTCATTGTATATTACAACAATGCATCAGATTACAAGAATATATAGAGTATAAACGAATATTACACAAAAATATCAGAGATTTAAATTACGTTTAAATACATAGCAGTGGAAAATAATACAATACACAACTAGAAGAGATATACGGATACAAAGCTTTCCGGATATCATTCCAGCTGTAAACCAGGATCCTATGAATATAAATCGGCAAAACCAAAACTACTAATTGGCCGTGTCAAAATAAGGGCACCCAGAGTTTAGGTTAAAACAATAAACTCCAGGTCAGTCATGGGACTGGTGTGAGAACTAAATAGTTATTAATCTTTATTTTTAAAGTTCGGTAATTCAAGGGACCACGCCGTATAACACGGAACGGGTTTCCTCCCAAGAACACCAGTGCATAAAACAACATCGCAATGCAAAATAAAGAAAAATGAAGCTATTATAAGACCCAGGTCCTATCACACAATGCAACGCAAGCCGGGGTATAGGGTTTTTACCTTATAACAGCCAAGAATGCTTGATACGTTTAAAACAAATCATTTGATACTATTGTAAGTGCATAGTGTATAAAATAACTTCAAATCATAAATATCAATCATAGGCGACATGAGCGTCCCATGCCACTATGTCGCCATATATAGGTTTACAAATAAAACCGCAAAGTTACGTATTTGGAAATTGGGTTTCCTTCTATGAACCGAGGCCAGGGATCGTCCTCTACCGATTCGAGACAATCTAGCCCATGTCTCAGGCAAGTACTCAGTCAAGCCTTGGAGCGACAGGGCCGGTCCACCGATGTGGATTAAACTTAAATCCTGAACACTGCGTTTCCCCGCCCTTTGGGGCGTAAGTGAGCCAACGAATGACTCCATCGGACCCGGATCGTCCGATCAAACCGAGGCGCCTTGCAACAGCAACAACCACACAGGTGAAAAGTATATAAATGTCAGGGCTGGTAGGTCACTGAAACCACCTTAGCTAGAAAGAAACGCATGCCCTCCCCGAGGCCCTCTCCCGTTTTTGGTTCACAACCGGGGTGCGAGGCTCGCGAATTCACGTTACACAAAGCTGTGCCACACAGGCTGTGCTTTGATCATCACCACAAGACTTTGCTTTTCAACAGAAGCCTCGATCAATTGCCACTAAGGCATGCCACACAGGCAATTCACTCCATGCGTTTGATATCCATCAATATATAACCCCTGAGCTCGTACGTCTCAGAGAAGGGCGTTAAGCAAGAAAATAAATTCTCCACCGCCAAACAGATATATATTTAATAGAAATCAATCACACGGACTAAAATCCAATGTCAGACACACAGTCCATTTACAAGTCCGTTCTGGGTCTGAACGAAACCGAAGGCACCTAGTACCCCGCTTATCCATCGATCTCTAAGTACGTCTGGACGATCACCAACTGTTTCCATCTTCTTGGGTGTACTGCCCAATCAAGATCATCAGTAATCACCCAAACGACGTGAAGACCTCCGGTCTTCGACCACCGTCTTCATCTTTGACTTACCGTCGTATCAGTTATTCAGAATGGGATAAACCCGGTCTTTCCGAATAACTCACATATATTTTAAATAAGTGTTACACAAACACAACATACGCCTCATTCCAATTCATCAGTCACTAACTGTAAATTAATCAAGAGAATAATTCCCCAAATATTAACCCCGAAGGCCGAAACCAACATCAGATCAATATCCAGAAAACCATTCTGCTTAGCTAACCGACAGTTAGTTTCTAAATTTCACATTCATAGGGAAAGGTTCCCATTAATTTTATCAAAGATAAATTATTAAAATTTATTCTTTAATCTACTTTTGAATTTCGATTCAACTAATCGGGATTAACGAATCTGACCGAGGAAATCATTTGTTTTAATTTCCCAATCCCAACCTATTCAACCCATGAAGTAAAACCGGTAATACTTCATATCTAACACCACGGTGTTATCGGTAAATTCAATTATCATTTCACGTTCAAATCTAATTAAAGATTTAACTATCCCCTGGAGTAAAACTGGTGATACTCCATTCTCGATCTTTTCAATCTAATTAAAGATTCATTAAAACTCCACTTAGTTTTAATCGTTAACTGGGTTAAAGAATTAGTGTCATTTAAAACACGGTTCACGATAAACCAAAAACCACATTCCATTAATTTTCGGGTTAAGAACGAGTGTTATTTAAAACACTATCCACGATAAACCCAAAAATCAATATCAATTCAATTTCAATTAAATATTATTTAATTGGTACACTTCATTAAATCTAAATAAAAAGATTTAATCTTTTCTCAACTGGGTTCAAGAACAGTGTTAGTCAAGACACCATTCACGACAAACCCAAATCACATTTGATATTAAATACAAGGCTTTGAACAGAAAATATCCCGGCTTATATTCAATATCAAATTCTACAACCAACAAATATCGTATTGGAAATAACGATATATATATATATCTATATCTATATCTTTCAAATTTCCATAACAACATCTGTATAATCACGAAATCCAACATCGAAATGTTCCGAAGACAATATCGATCCAAATCCATTCCAATGCAGTCATTGGAAATTCTGGTTATTTTCAAAACCATTTCAAATTCAATTTATTTATTTAAAAATGAATAGAATTATAATTCTAGTTCAAAACTAGTTCATTTCGATAAAAATCTATTTTTATCTTTTCAAATATGGAGTTTTCATCCCAATTCTTTCTAAATCATTTCTTATGATTTTACACAAATTACTACTATTTTTAATAATTTTATCAAGGCCCGTACAGTCGATTTCCACAAATGCCCATCGAACTGCACTTACAGCGACCTTTTTCAAATTTGATTTGGACATAATTCCAAATCCAACCGTTAGATTTCTAATTTCTAATATTCATTAGAAAGCTCTTTTCGATACGAACCCAACGGTTCCGGTTTTAGGAGAATCCGACGGTCGGATCTCCCGTAATATCCGTTCGAAGTCAATGGTCGAAATTCGCGAACTGCCGCAGCGCGGTGCTTTCTATTCAGGCTATTATATTATATATTTATAATATATATAAATATATACTTCGTCGATTTCCTTTTAAAACGTATTTTATAAATCGTTTTAAATCCATTTTCAAAGCGGTTTCAACTTCATATTCAATTTCAAATCAAAATTGAATATTCCAATATAAATTCGTTTTAAATTCATTTCAAATCGATTTCAATTCAATTTCAATTCGAATTCATTTATATTCAATTCGAATTCATTTATATTCAATTTCAATTCGAATTCATTTATATTCAATTTTAATTCGAATTCATTTATATTCAATTTCAATTCGAATTCATTTCTTTTCAAAATATCAGTTTTTGAAATCACTTTCGATATTCGTTATAAAATGAATAAAATCGATATAAATATCGTTCACGTCAAAATGGAGTCAATCTAACCAACACGGCTTCATATGTTTCTATTTTCAAATATTCTATTTCAAATATTTCTATTTCAAATATTTTTATTTTAAATATTTCTATTCAAATATTTCTCTTCATATATTTCTATTTCAAATATTTTTATTTTAAATATTTCTTTTTCGAAACTGGAATGAGGCCCAATCAATTACCATATAATGTTAATTATATGGATTTTCTACAATGCATGTATACAATAACAACGATGAATAATCAACCATCATCCAAAGTGCATTCTACACTGTATAAGCATCAAATATAAATATTCAATGCTTATAACAGTCTGTCAATCAATCAATCGACATACAACTAAACAATCGGGATTAGTGTACCTCAAATATCATCCTAATACCCGTGTGGGGTTTCAAACAATCAAACACAGATTTTATTTGTGCAGTTGGGCGATGTGTGAAATTTATCGTCCCAATCAATATCAGTCAAATGTGTGTATATAAACAAATCGTCCGATTTGTTTATTTTTATTTCATTTCATATACACGTTAAAAATTCTATTCTTAACTATAAAATATTTTTAACTATATAAATATTTTATTTCGTTTCGCATCACACAATCAACTACACATCAAAATCAAACAAACAAGCATACAAGCCGTCCATGGTCTGTGGACGACGGGTGTCGGGTGCTACTAAACACCGTCTGCATCCTAGTATATATTTACAACTAGAAAAATTAAATTGAAAGGTGAGAAGTTCTCACAGAATTGCTAATCCAACGCCACGACTCTTCTTATGCAGAAATCTTCGCCGTTTCATCTTTCATCACTTTCTTCATCCGTATTCACTACATATATAAAAATCACATTTTTATATTGCTATTCAATATATGAAAATCGAATTTTTACTTCGCTATTCAATATATAAAAATCGCATTTTTACTTTGCTATTCAATATATAAAAATCGCATTTTTTACTTTGCTATTCAATATATAAAAATCGCATTTTTACTTTGCTATTCAATATATAAAAATCGCATTTTTACTTTGCTATTCAATATATAAAATTCGCATTTTTACTTTTCTATTCAATATATAAAAATCGCATTTTTACTTCGCTATTCAATATATAAAAATCGCATTTTTACTTTGCTATTCAATATATAAAAATCGCATTTTTACATCGCTATTAAATATATAAAAATCGCATTTTTACTTTGCTATTCAATATATAAAAATCGCATTTTTACTTTGCTATTCAATATATAAAAATCGAATTTTTTACTTTGCTATTCAATATATAAAAATCGAATTTTTTTCTATTTTAAAAAAATCTGATCTTTTCTATTTTAAAAATCGAATCTTTATTATTTAAAAATCGAATCTTTATTATTTTTAAAATCGAATCTTTATTTCGTTAAGAATCTGACTTTTACTTTGTTAAGAATCATTGAAAAGAAGAAAGAAAAATGATAAAACAAATAATAAAAGCTTACAGTTAATCGAACGGAGGAGGTGGAGTTGACGGACCGGGGGAGGCTTTGAGGGCTTCAGGGGGGTCTGGCGTCGGTCAGCAACAGGAAGGGGGGAGTCTTCGATCGGCAGCAGGAGGATAGGGGGGTCTTCGATCGGCAGCGATAGAGGAGGGGGGTAGCGCGGTCGGCATCAGGATAAGGGGGGTTCGATCGCGAGGCAGCATAGAGGGGGGTTTCGATCGAGGCTGAGGAGGAGGGGGGTTTGCGGTGGCGCGCCGCCTGGGGGGAGCTCGACGGTGGGGGATCGCAGCTACGGCTGCGTCTTTTTTTTCCTTTTAACTCTGAACAAATGAAAAGGAAGAGGGGGGAGAGAAAGGGAGATATACAATAATATATATTTTAATTTAATTTTAATTTTAAAAAGTAACTTTTTCATTCGAACTCGAAACGAGACCCACCGCCTGTCGTCCATAGCTAATTACCCCCATTCTGAACACAATGGGATATGTATCGTAAGCTGGTTCGACTGTTTCGATCAGTTTTCGTCAAAATCAACATATAACTCTATATATTAAATTTTAACGCGCATTTCAATTTAATGGGGTCACATACTAACTAGAAAAATTCCCAAAAAATATTTTCTAGCTTCGTATTGACGATACTGTCCTAACAAAACTAGTTTCGTCGAATTCTGAGACCGTTTGAAAAATGGCCATTTTCCAGTCGATTAAAATCAACTAAAACTGGTCAAACGCGTTTTCCTTCGCCACGCTCACATATTGATTCGAAAAATTATGAAATTTGAAACCTAGCAATAACTTTACATCCCGGATCCAACAAAAGTGGTTTCGTCGAAATCCGAGGTCGTTTGCAAAATGGCTATTTTTAAGGGCCTGAATTCCACAGCGACTATTCAGAATTTTCATTTGGACATATCTTTTGATTCCCACTATGAAATTTTGATTTTTCGGATTCGTTGGAAAGATATTCACAATTAGATTCCATTATTTTTGGTTTCGCTAAAATCCGGTATATTTTGCACCCGGTACATTCAATTGAAGTTTGAAATCGAATTATCGAACTACCGCGCCATTTTCAATTCCTTTTATAAATATAAATATATATTTATATTCTAATGTCGATTCAAACGAATATATACATTCGAATTATATTCAAAATAAATTTCTCGTCGATATTATTTAAAATAATTCATTTTAAATAATCAAAATTCGCTAAAATTGCCAAAATAAAAAGTTTAAACTGGCCCAGATTTCCGGGTTGTTACAAATTTAGACACTTTTACTTGTGCTACCTTGCTCATTTGTGTGTGTTATTGCACCATGTACACTGATCCTTACCGATCTGAAGTGCATGTATCATTCTGGCTTGTGCCAAAAAAATCATGTGGTATGATTTGAGAACTAAAACATACTAGTTTTGTTGGCTGAGCTGTAAGTACACATGAAACTTCATTCATTCTTTATTCACTGAGTTGCACGTATTTGATATTTTCTTCTGTGTGTTTTGGACACTTTAAAAATTGATAAGAACAGATACTTCATTATTGCTTGCTAGTTCCTCTGTTGGTTGTAATGCTTATCCATACACACACACATTCACTTATATATATATTCAATATATACTTCTGTTATCTTGTGCGTTCAAGTCAGTACTTAATCTTGTGGAAATATGTTCTTTTATGTGTAAATATGTGTGTATGTGTTATTGTTGTTGCTGCTCCACCTGAACTTCCTTTCCATTTATGACTTGCTGCCTTGAACCAAGTTGCTTTGTGCTTAAGTATATGACATTAAGTGCATCAAGTATGTGCATGTGTTTGTGCACTGATTTGTTGTATTCATCCATGACCCGACTGTGTTCTTCTTTCTTGTATGTTCATGATGTTGTTGTGCAGAGTAGGTGTGCGTGTGTTGTATATTTATATTCTTCTGTTATCTTGTGCATTCAAGTCAGTACTTAGTCTTGTGGAAATATGTTCTTTTATGTGTAAATATGTGTGTGTTGTATATGTATATTCCGACTCATTATTGTTCTAATGCAAATTAGGTTGCAAGTATAGACGAAGATGATGCATTCTGGTTAAGAATTTACTGGGTGACCCACCAGTGAAGCCTCACTAAGCTGAAAGGCTTTAACTCTCTGGTTAAGAGTTACTGGGTGATTCACCAGATGGATGCACTTTAGCTCACGACGTCGGTTCAGGTATTTATCCAGCTTATGCATTTAACTAAGCGTCAGGACTGGCCAAGGGGATAATATCAAATGTCAAATGCTTTTTCCTAAGGTTTAGTGAAGCAACATATGACACTTGATATATTATCCCCTTTGCTAGTCTTGGTGCTTAGTTAAATGCGTAAGTTATGATAAATACCCGAACCAGGTGCGTGAGCTAAAGTACATCCACCTGGTGAATCACCCAGTAAATTATTAACTAGAAAGTTACAACTTCAGCTTGGTGAATGGATTAACTTCGGATCGAAGTGGTCAATCGCCGAAGTTGAAAAGCGGAGAGTGGTTGATCGCTGAAGTTACTTCTTTATTATAATGTAACTATAAAACGATACGTATCTTCTTTATTGTAATGTAATGAAACGTTATGTATCTTCTTTATTGTAATATAATGAAACAACGTGTATCCTATTTATTGCAATGTAATCGAATAACATGTATCATTATATATTGTATGTAATGAAATATTTCATACAATTGTTTCGTTTACTGTTACAATTGTGATTTAGTATGTCCTGTGTATAAATTGTGTTATATATGCTTTGTGTTACAAATAATATGTGTTGTAGTTTCTGCTTACACACACACACACACACACACACACATATATATATATATATATAAGGTATGGTTTATAGCCGCACCTACTAATCGTTCAGATATGGCCAATAGCCGTATGTTATTACAAGTGAGATACGATTTACAGCCTTATCTAATAATTAAACGCGCCATTTTTTGATATGGCTTATTGGTGTGCCTAACTACTGTAGATACGGCTAAAAACACAGCCTAATTAGCATATATGGTGTAGTGATTACCGGTTTCTACAATTCTAGTGCTATGATTAGGGCGGTAAAACTTATACCCTTTTGATCTTTCTGGATATCCAATAAAAACCCACTGATGGTTTTTAGGTCCAGTTTCTTCTCATGTGGACTATAAATGCGTGCCTGTGTTGGACATCCCCAAACACGCAAATGTCTTAAACTGGGTTTCCATCCTTTCCACATCTCAAAAGGTGTTTAAGGTACAACTTTACGGGGAACGCGGTTCAAGATATATACAGCCACTACAACAAAAACACCATATTACAACTTTAATTTTACAATGGTGGTAAAATCACCGTTGTAATAAATGTTTTTTACAACTTTTTTCCAAAAAAGTTGTAATAAACTTATTTAACAACTGTGTTATTTTGAAAGTTGTAATAAAAGCCTATCACAACTTTTATTTTTTGACTGTTGTAATATATGACTACACTACAACAAAAATACCATATTAATAATTAATAAAAATATTGATACTCTATAACTATTGTTTAATAATAATAATAAATAGTTCATTTGAAAATATGTAATAACTAATATTAATAATTTCTTTTCGCTATAATAGTTATTATTAGAAATTAAAAATAAATAAATAAAAATTAGTTTTTAGTAATGAATAGTTAATTTTAGTAATCAATAAATAAGAAGTAAGAATCACTAATTAAGAAGTAATAATAAATAATTGTTTTTAAATATTTTAATAAAAATTTCAAGCAATTCATATAATATTCTATTACATTTTTTCATAAAATAAAAAAAGAAAAATAAATTAATAATTGACAGTTTTAACAATTAACATTCTACTACAACTTTTCACTATTACCTGTTGTAATAAGTGACAATTTTTACAATTAACATTTTATAATTAGTATTTATGTAATAATAAATTAATAATTTCTATTAAATAATCAATAATTAGTAAATAATTTTTAACAAAAAAAATTAATAATTGGTATAATAAGTAATAAATTATCAGTATTGTTAAATAATTAATTTTTAGTGTTAAATAATTAAGATATAATCGTTAATATTAATAATTTGCTTGACTCCATGCATTGAATAAAGCCTATGAATACGTCATGCCTCTAGAAATTATCCTAGTCGTCGCCATTTAGTTGTTGGTGTTCTCTGACTAACCGTCGAATCTTGACTATCAAGCCTTGACGATGATTGTTGGCCACTGCGCTGCGGCACGGGTTCGAGGGCATCGCCCCCGAAAAAAAAATTAGACCCTTTTCTTCAAATTTAGATCATACTTGATTTTTTTTAATATACTTCTTGGCTTTAAAAATCAAAACACTTCGGCTTTCAAAAAAACGCATTTTGGCTCCAAAGGAAAAATCAAAACACTTCCGAAACAAAACTTTTAGGATCCTGTAAACCGAATTTTTCTCTTCCCTCCACAAGCCCGGTTGTATGTCCCCGAAATTTTTAACTTCCCTCCACAAGCCCGCTTTTCTAACCCAAATTTTCATGAACCCAGTTAAATTTCGAGTCCTAACCCTAGCTCTTGAGATCATCAATGACCGCCTCAAAAAAAGGATTACGGTCTTCACCAGCCTCTAACACCACCGCCCCAATTAAATTCACGACTCACGATACCCAACACCACCGCCCCAATTAAACTCACGAGACCCAAGGGGCTAGAGAGGCGTTGGTCTCAGTGCAGGCAGTCGACGACTTTCAAGTGGTCGGAGGAGGGATGCGCTGGTTATCGCAAGGGGCTGGAGAGGGTCGATTGCAAGGGGCTGGAAAGAAGTGCCTCAGGTTGTTTGATTCATATATTGGTTTCTCTGATGCATAAAGTTCAAAAATATGTACCAACATCCGTGAATGTCTCTCAGGTTGTTGCTTTTAACTATATTTTAGTACATCTATCCTATAGAAGACTTTTTTTGGGAAGAAAATTGCCTTCTTCTGAATTGAATTTAAATTTTAAGTTGTTTTTATGTACTTTATCGGCCAAGTGTTGATTTCTTCTTGCCGAGCTTGAATTTATTGTAATGATTTCTTCTTGAGTTAGCATTAAGTATTAATTGTAAAGCTTATTCCATGTTCAGGTTGTTACATTTTTATGTTAGATTACTTACTAATTTTAGAGCTCTGTGTGGTTACCAGACATACATGTTCAAGTATGACACTGTTTATGGTCAATGGAAGCACCATGAAATCAAGGTGAAGTACTCCAAAACCCTTCTCTTTGGTGACAAACCAGTAGCTGTATTTGGTTGCAGGTTGGTGTCTTTAAAACTTTAGGAACTTGTTTACTATTTGTACTTATAAATTTTATTGCACTTCTTGCTTTGGTGCTAAACTTATCCGTGCTTGTTTTTATTAAGAAACCCTGAGGAGATCCCATGGGGTGAGGCTGGTGTTGATTATGTTGCTGAGTCAACTAGTGTCATTATTGACAAGGACAAAGCTGATGCTCACTTGAAGGTGAACATTTATCACAAACTGCATTGAAATTAACGAGTCTCTTATGCTTTGGTGTTGAGTTGTGAGTATATATACATATGTTAAATGGTTGGAAAAGTTAAATTTTTGCTGATAACTGTATATGTTTTTCAGAGGAGTTGGCTATTTCAAACAAACCATCAACTGTTATGTTGGACTATAACCATCAGTTGACAAATTTTAGGATTTTGCTATGGGGACAAAATGAATTTTCAGTCAAACTATAAGAACAGGATATTTGAGGTTATTTGGAGGAATTCACCAGGGCATTTTGGTAATTTGCTTTGTGATCCATCATAGAATATTGATTTTGCCGTAGATTTTTACAAAATCATTTTTGATCCTTTGCAGTGTTCTTGCCATACTCGAGTGACCAACAAGGAGTGAGCAGCGAAATTCTTGCAGTAAAGTCGCTATCAAATTTTGGTATTGTTGGCTTAAAAAAACACTTTTTGTTCTTTTTTCTAACAACAGACATATTCTTATGCAATAGGTTTGATCACTGCAGTGAACTTGCACCAAAAAGATAAATGGCATAAAGATTTCCTTGTCTTCGACTAGTGTACTCCCATAGGATATGCATTTTTTTGTGGATAACTTGTGCTTGTACTAAGTCGCTTTGTAACGATCAAGCATGTAATAATGTACAAAATGTTGTCTAAAATTTATTGTTTGTAATACTGAATATTTGAGTATTTTGATAAATTAGTTTGCAAATAACTGTAATATCGGATTTTCTTATGGAGTATTGATATATTTAGTGTATTGTTCTTTCAGTTGCAAAAGATGTTTATTTTTTTTAAACCCAAATGTCAATCACAATAGTGCATAACAGTTGTAGTAGATTTTATTACAACGGTGCATAATTGTTGTAATAAAGTTTATTACAATGGTGGAAAAAAGTTGTAAAATATACATATTACAACGGTGTTGCAACAGTGCAAAAAAGTTGTAAAAGATATTAGTCTATTACAACTTCTTAATACACGACGGTTTGCCCACCGTTGTAAAATGTATATTACAACGGTGTTCCACCGTTGTAATAGGGTCATTTTGTTGTAGTGAACATTCATAAGGGCACGCATCCACAACGATATGGGTAAGTTTGAATTACTCGTCATACTCCTAATCGTCCCTAAACGTGTACGGTTATGTCTCTCATCAACACGATTCACCCATGGTGAACCAGGAATTATGTACTGAGGAACAATTCCAAATTTTTCAAAAGTTTAGCAAAATGGACAAGGTGTTGTCCCGACTTATCATACTTTCCATAATATTCACCACCTCTATCAGACCTAATGATTTTTACCTTTTTACCTAATTGACTCTCAACCTCAGTTATATAGGATTCTACAGCATTCACAGATTGATATTTATCATGCAAAGGGTAAAGATAACAATAGCTTGAGTAATCATCGATGAAGGTAAAGAAATATTTTTCTCCACCAAAAGATGGATAATCGAAAGATCTGCATGTAAGAGCCCGCATTTTACACATCGGAAGATCGTAAAATATTTTTATTTTATTCCCTGAGGGTTGATTCATTGTCATATTTTAATATGTTGCTTATGGGCATGTGAGACATGTCCATAATTTTTACCAATTCTGTTTGTGACCATTTTGCCCCCATCACTCTTGTACAAGGCATAACTTTTGACCCATGTCGAATTAGGTGGTGAGACCTGTGCCATTTGAAAGGAAATGGTGATTGCCTTTCCGTAGAGTGGTTACATTAAAGTTTTGGCCCAGCTGTTTGGGAGAAATTGTCGTTTTAAGGTTTTTCAGTTGGCTATTCAGGTTTTGAGAGCCACAATGGGCTGATTTTGAAAGACCCATTAGTGGGCTGATAGAAAGGTATAAATATAGTGTGAGGGATATGGAAAATGGTTTAGTTTCTTCATTCTCTCATTTGGTGGCTTATATTCCTCCTTCCTCTAACACCTTTCCACCATAAAAAAATAAAAATCTAAGGAAGCAAATCGAAGATCTACCCTATTGGAGGTTAGATCTACATCATTTGAAGTGGGAATTCGTCGAATTAAGGGGTTTGGTTCGAAGTGCTTGCTGTCTGGAATCTTATTGCATTGATTTTTTCTTGTTTGGGAGGATCGGTGAGTGATTTACATCTCTCACATACATTCAATGAGTATATGAATGTTTGATCATGTTTTTCATCAAATTCAAGTATTTAACCATAGATTTATACCATGATAAGTCCATTTTCATATGAATCACCGTAGGATCTAATTTAGTAAGTTTAAACCGGTAATTACTATGCTATTTCATTTGCTTATACAAGTTAGATCTATAATTTTGTTCACGTGATCATTTATCATGATTTTGGAGAGATTTGTATAATTTTGGTGAAAATTGTCGTATTCATTGTGATAATGGTTTCATACCATGTTTATGGCCCTATTTGATGAGTTGGACGAGTCAGTTTCGTCGGATTTATCGTTTTGCTAAGTTTTGGTCGAAATCGGAGTTGCATTGGGATGGTGCAGGTTTTGGGTCGCTCATGGCAGGGCCGGTCAGTCCAAATTTATGTCTTGGGGAACATGTCATGGCTGGTCGGTCGAGCGAACCAGAAGTGGTTGGGTCGAGCGAGCCAGAAGTGGTTGGGTCGAGTGAGCCAGAAGGGGGGTGGTCGAGCGCGCGTGTATGTGGTCGGTAGCACCACATGGGAATGAGCCAAGGCAGGTCGGTCGAGCAGTGTGAAGGGTTGGTCGCTCTAATCTGTTGAACAAGGTCATTTTATGGAAAATTTATATTTTTAGGTATGACCCAGATTTAAAGAAAAAGGGCTTTTAAATTTTTTTTTTGGGGGGGGCAACCCCTTGAACCCTAGTCGCAGCGCAGTGATGTAATTAGCTCGGTGATGGTGTGACTTCGAAGTAAATTCAAGTAGGAAGGTTCAAAGTGTTGAAAGGTTCTCGTTGATTGATGTAGAACAACGAATGAGGTGACAACTAAAAGGTCGTGAGTTAGTGGATAATGGTTGCCTAAGAAGGTTGCTTGAGCTATGAAAAGTCATCGGGTTGGATGACTAGAGATGCGAATGCCGAGAGATTATCGTTGTCGTAAGTTCTGGCAGGCTCAAAGCAGGGGTACGATTGCGACACCTAAAAGACCAGTTGTAGGTCGAGTACCCTAAGTATCATTGAAAGGCCTAGTTGTCAAGGTTGAACATGCATACGTATCGCTGAAAGGCGTATAGAGTTTATGTTAGAACCGGGATTACCATTAGCCCTTGACATATGCCAAGGTCAACCGTCATACGATTAACGATGTTCCAAAGCAGGATTGTTAGTGATAGCCAGAGTCAGTCATGGATGATTGGTTGTTCTGTTTGTACCGTCTCATGTAGGTCGTCCAACGTCGAAGAAGATGTTCCTTGGTTGCTTGTCTGATATTGGTTTAGACCTCTGAGGCATGTGCTTGAGAGATGTTGAATTCGATTAGGATGGTTTACATGAGATACATATAATCGGGATGTTATGAGTACTTTACCATGATTGAATGGGTGTTCTGGTTTCCATGGATGAATGGTTGAATTATTTATGGTAAAGACTATCACTGTCCGATTTGGGGAAGATAGGGTTGAGTTCTTCTCTGGTGTTGTGGGTAGATTAGTATGTTTATCTATCCATCCTTATACACTTTATTGTTGAAGTCTGTTAGCTATTTTATCGCTCGTTAAGACTGTTGTCTGAATCAAGGTTTTATGTTTTCTCTTATTACCTTGGACTGTTCATCTAGTTGTGCATGGTCAGACTAAATAGCAGCTGACAGGTGATGAGTAAGGATGCTGCTGCTATGCGAAGACGAGCAGGAGGCTGGCGTATTACTCTTACTACTATCTAGTATTTCTATTTCCGACGTTTGAGTTGCTCTATGAATGTTGCAGTGAGGCCTTATGTACATACTTGATATTTCCTATGATGTTGGGATAATCTTTCAGGAGGTTGTGAAAGTTTGAAAAGTTTTCTATATGATGCTTCACTACTATTACCTATTGTATATGTTCTATTATATTTTATCCTTGCGTTGTGAGTTTTACGACAGGTTCTGATTGTGTTTATCTACTATGATGATCATCCATAGCTGCCATGCACACCTTTCAGCGCATTATACCTCTTATTTAGTGTGGGGGCTGTGGGCGGTCGTCACATTGCATATGTATGTATGTATAATTTCAAGTAGTTTAGTACTTCTTGTGGCTCCTTTCTTGGTATGTTTAGTTTTCTTACCCTTAATGCAATATTTACGAACCTCAAAATTAGTGAAATCAAGAATTGGAAGAATTCCTTCTTTCACTAATGAGTTAACTCTTTCTCTGAATAAATGACAGTCTTTTATGCCACAAGAATGAAGAACTCTCACTTTCCCTACTACGTTTCAAACCTATTTTAGGATGCAAGGTTACATTCAGCTATTCAGAAAATGAATTATAAAGAGTAATTTGATATAAACCATTAACTAGAATTCCAAAACCCACTAATTCATTGTTTTTAAACAACTTAAAACATCCATGTAACAACCCGAAAATCTGGGCCAATTTAAAATTTTTATTTTGGCAATTTTAGCGAATTTTGACTATTTAAAATGAACTATTTTAAATAATATCGACGAGAAATTTATTTTGAATAGAATTCGAACGTATATATTTATTCGAATCGTCGTTGGAATATAAATATTTATTTATATTTATAAAAGGAATTGAAAATGGCGCAGTAGTTCGATAATTCGATTTCAAACTTTAATTGAATGTACCGGGTGCAAAACAATCCGGATTTTAGTGAAACCAAAAGTAATGCGATCTAATTGTGACTATCTTTCCAATGAATCCGAAAAATCAAAATTTCATAACGGGGATCAAAAGATATGTCCAGTTGAAAATTCTGCATAGTCGCTATGGAATTCAGGCCCTTAAAAATGGGAATTTTGCAAACGACCTCGGATTTCGACGAAACCACTTTTGTTGGATCCGTGATGTCAAATTATTGCTAGGTTTCAAATTTCATAATTTTTCGAATCAATATGTGAGCGTGGCAAAGGAAAACGCGTTTGATCAGTTTCAGTTGATTTTAAATCGACTGGAAAACGGCCATTTTTCAAACGGTCTCAGAATTTGACGAAACTAGTTTTGTTAGGACCGTATCGTCAATACGAAGCTAGAAAATATTTTTCGAGAATTTTTCTAGTTAGTATGTGACCCCGGTAAATCGAAATGCGCGTTCAAATTCAATATATAGAGTTATATGTTGGTTTTGACGGAAATTGATCGAAACAGTCGAATCAGCTTACGATACATATCCCATTGTGTTCGGAATGGGGGTAATACGCTATGGACGACAGGCGGTGGGTTTCGTTTCGGATTCGTATGAAAAAGTTACTTTTTAAAATTAAAATATATTATATTATATTATTTTTTTCATATACCCCCTCCCTCCATTCAGTTTTCACGATTCAATTCCTCTTTCCCCTTTCCTTGTAAAACCGACGCCTCCTTCGATGAATCGCCGCCCGCCTCCGACCCCACTCCAGCCGACACCATCACCTCCACTTCGCCGCCCGCCTCCACCTCCTGTCGCTCCGCCCAGTCAACCCTCGCACCTCCCCTTCTCGATCCACGAACCCAAACCCGCTTATTAGGCCCCCATACCCCATCGCCGCCCTGTCCACCACCACCTAACCATCCGCGACGCCCCTCAGCCTCTTCTCCCGACCTCTTCCTGTTCCGATGCCCCCCGGTGCCACGGTTGGCCCCACGACCTCCTCTCGCGCTCTCTCTCCTCGGAAACTCCCCTCCAATCGGCGCAGACAGCAGCAAACCCATTCCCACACCTTCGTCGTTTAACTGTAAGTCTTCTTCTGATTTATCCATGAATAAAGTTTAGTTTTTATATAACGTAAAGTTTTGATTTTAGAATAGGATAAAAAAATGATTTTTACTTGCATAAACATTCGATTTTTATGAAGATAAGAATTATAAGTTTGCAAATAGAAATGATATGATTTTTTTAAATAGAAAAGATTAGATTTTTGAAATGGAAAAGGCGAAATCTTTATATTTGAAAAGGCGAAATCTTTATATTTGAAAAGGCGAAATCTTTATATTTGAAAAGGCGAAATCTTTATATTTGAAAAGGCGTAATCTTTATATTTGAAAAGGCGAAATCCTTATATTTGAAAAGGCGAAATCTTTATATATAGTAGCGAAGTAAAAAATTTGATTTTTATATATTGAATAGCATAGTAAAAATTCGATTTTTATATATTGAATAGCAAAGTAAAAATTCGATTTTTATATATTGAATAGCATAGTAAAAATTCGATTTTTAAATACTGAATAGCATAGTAAAAATTCGATTTTTATATATTGAATAGCATAGTAAAAATTCGATTTTTATATATTGAATAGCATAGTAAAAATTCGATTTTTATACATTGAATAGCATAGTAAAAATTCGATTTTTATATATTGAATAGCATAGTAAAAATTCGATTTTTATATATTGAATAGCATAGTAAAAATTCGATTTTTATATATTGAATAGCATAGTAAAAATTTGATTTTTACATATGTAGAGAATACATGCAAAGAAAGTGAAAAGAGGCGAGAACGGCGAAGATTTCTGCAAAAAAGGGTCATGGCGTTGGATTAGCTATCTGTGAGAACTTCTCACCTTTCAATTTAATTTTTCTAGTTATAAATATATACTAGGATGAAGACGGTGTTTAGTAGCACCCGACACCCGTCGTCCACAGACCATGGACGGCTTGTATGCTTGTTTGTTTGATTTTGCTGTGTAGTTGATTGTGTGATGTGATGTGAAATAGAATAAAATATTTATATAGTTGAAAATATTTTATAGTTAAAAGTAGAATTTTTAGCGTATATATGAAATGAAATAAAAATAAACAAACCGGACGATTTGTTTATATACACACATTTGACTGATATTGATTGGGACGATAAATTTTTCACATCACCCAACTGCACAAATAAAATCTGTGTTTGACTGTTTGAAACCCCACACGGGTATTGGGATGATATTTGACGTACACTAATCCCAATTGTTTAGTTGTATGTCGATCGATTGATTGACAGGCTGTTATAAGCGTTGAATATTTATATTTGATGCTTATACAGTGTAGAATGCACTTTGGATGATGGTTGATTATTCATCGTTGTTGAAGTATACTTGTGTTGTAGAAAATCCATATAATTAACATTATATGGTAATTGATTGGGCCTCATTCCAGTTTTAAAATAGAAATATTTGAAAAAGAAATATTTGAAATAGAATATTTGAAAATAGGAATATATGAAGCCGTATTGATTAGATTGACGCCATTTTGACGTGAACGACATTTGTATCGATTTTATTCATTTTATAGTGAATATCGAAAGTGATTTCAAAATCTGATATTTTGAAAAGAATTGAATATAAATAAATTCGAATTGAAATTGAATATAAACGAATTCGAATTGAAGTTGAATAGAAACGAATTCGAATTGAAATTGAATATAAACGAATTCGGATTTAAATTGAATATAAATGAATTCGAATTGAAATTGAATTGAATTGAAAACGAACTGAAATTGAATTAGAAATCAATTTGAATTGAAATCAAATTGAAATGAATTTAAATTGGAATATTCAATTTTGATTTGAAATTGAATATGAAGTTGAAACCGTTTTGAAAATGAATTAAAAACTATTTATATAATTCGTTTTGATTTGAAATCGATGAAGTATATATTATATATATTATATATAATATAAATGGCCTGAATAGAACGCGCCGCGCCGCGGCAGTTCGCGAATTTCGACCATTAACTTCGAACGGATATTACGGGAGATCCGACCGTCGGATTCTCCTAAAACTGGAACTGTTGGGTTCGTATCGAAAAGAGCTTTCTAACGAATATTAGAAATTAGAAATTTAATGGTTGGATTTGGAATTATGTCCAAATCAAATTTGGAAAAGGTCGCTGTAAGTGCAGTTCGATGGCCGTTGATGGAAATCGACTGTACAGGCCTTGATAAAATTATTAAAAATAGTAATAATGTGTGTAAAATCATAAGAAATGATTTGGGAAAAATTGGGAAGAAAAACTCCATGTTTGAAAAGATAAAAATAGATTTTTATCGAAATGAACTAGTTTTGAACTAGAATTATAATCCTATTTATTTTTAAAATAAATAAATTGAATTTGAAATGGTTTTGAAAATAACCAGAATTTCCAATGATTGCATTGGAATGGATTTGAATCGAAATTGTCTACGGAATATTTCGATGTTGGATTTCGTGATTATACAGATATTGTTATGGAAATTTGAAAGATATATATATATATCGTTATTTCCAATACGATATTTGTTGGTCAAAGAATTTGATATTGAATATAAGCCGATATATTTTCTATTCAGAGCCTTGTGTTTAATATCAAATGTGATTTGGGTTTGTTGTGAATGGTGTCTTCAGTAACACTATTCTTGAACCCAGTTGAGAAAAGATTAAATCTTTTTATTTAGATTTAATGAAGTGTACCAATTAAATAATATTTAATTGGAATTGAATTGATATTGATTTTTGGGTTTATCGTGGACAGTGCTTTTAAATAACACTCGTTCTTTAACCCGATAATTAATGGAATGTGATTTTGGGTTTATCGTGAACCGCGTTTTAAATGACACCGATTCTTTAACCCAGTTAACGATTAAAACTAAGTGGAGTTTTAATGAATCTTTAATTAGATTGAAATGATCGAGAATGGAGTATCACCAGTTTTACTCCAGGCGATAGTTAAATCTTTAATTAGATTTGAACATGAAATGGTAAGTGAATTTACCGATAACACTGTGAGGTTAGGTATGAAGTATTACCAGTTTTACTTCATGGGATGAACAGGTTGGGATTGGGAAATTAAAACAAATGATTACTTCGGTAAGTTTCGTTAATCCCGACTAGTTGAATCAAAATTCAAAAGAAGATTAAAGAACAAATCCAAGGAATTTATCTTTGATAAAATTAATGGGAACCTCTCCCTATGAATGTGAAATTTAGAAACTACCTGTCGGTTAGCCAAGCAGAATGGTTTTCTGGATATTGGTCTGATGTTGGTTTCGGCCTTCAGGGTTAATATTTGGGGAATTATTCTCTTGATTAATTTACGGTTAGTGACTGATGAATTGGAATGAGGCGTATGTTGTGTTTGTGTAACACTTATTTAAAATATACGCGAGTTATTCGGAAAGTCCGGGTTTATCCCATTCTGAATAACTGACATGACGGTAAGTCGAAGATGAAGACGGTGGTCGAAGACCGGAGGTCTTCACGTCGTTTGGGTGATTACTGATGATATTGATTGGGCTGTACACCCAAGAAGATGGAAACAGTTGGTGATCGTCCAGACGTATTTGGAGATCGATGGATATGCGGGGTACTAGGTGCCTCCGGTTTCGTTCAGACCTAGAACGGACTTGTAAATGGACAGTGTGTCTGACATTGGATTTTAGTCCGTGTGATTGATCTCTATTAAATATATATATGTTTGGTGGCGGAGAATTTATTCTCTTGCTTAACGCCCTTCTCTGAGACGTACGAGCTCAGGGGTTATATATTGATGGATATCAAACACATGGAGTGAATTGCCTGTGTGGCATGTCTAAGTGGAAATTGATCGAGGCTTCTGTTGAAAAGCAAAGTCTTGTGGTTGATGATCGAAGCACGGCCTTTGTGGCGTAGCTTTGTGTAACGTTTGCTTCGCGAGTTTCGCACCCCGGTTGTGAACCAAAAACGGGAGAGGACCTCAGGGAGGACATGCGTCTCTTTCTAGCTAGGGTGGTGTCAGTGACCTACCAGCCCTGACATTTATATACTTTTCACCTGTGTGGTTGTTGCTGTTGCGAGGCGCCTCGGTTAGATCGGACAATTCGGGTCCGATGGAGCCATTCGTTGGCTCATTTACGCCCTAAAGGGCGGAGAGACGTATTGTTCAGGCATAATAATCCACATCAGTGGACCGGCCCTGACGATCCAAGGCCCACCTGAGTCTGGGTCCTGAGACATGGGCTAGATTGTCTCGAATCGGTTGAGGACGATCCCTAGCCTCGGTTCGTAGATGGAAATCCAATTTCCAAATACGTGACATTTGCGGTTTTAATTGTAGAACTAGTATGGCGACATGATATATGGTACCCATGCCGCCTATGATTGATACTTATGATTTGAAGTTGTTTTATAAACTATGCACTGATAATAGTATCAAATGATTTATTTTAAACGTATCAAGCATTCTTTGGCTGTTATAAGGGAAAACCCTATCCCCCGGCTTGCGTTGCATTGTGTGATAGGACCTGGGTCTTATAACAGCTTAATTTTTCTTTATTTAGCATTGCGCTGTTTGTTTTATGCACTGGTATTCTTGGGAGGAAACCCGTTCCGTGTTATACGGCGTGGTCCCTTGATTTACCTAACTTTAAAAACAAAGATAAATAACTGTTTTAGTTCTCACACCAGTCACATGACTGACCTGGAGTTTATTGTTTTAACCTAAACTCTGGGTGCCCCTATTTTGACACGGGCAGCTAGTAGTTTTGGTTTTGCAGATTTATATTCACAAGATCCTGGTTTACAGCTGGAACGATATCTGGAAAGCTTTGTATCCGTATATCTCTTCTAGTTGTGTATTGTATTATTTTCCGCTGCTATGTAATTTATTGTAATCTCTGATATTTCTGTGTAATATTTATTTGTTTATACTCTGTATATTCTTGTAATCTGATGCATTGTTGTAATATACAATGAAATGTCCTTTCGTCTGCGTTCTGTTGTGGCTTGTTCTCGAACTATCCGCTCTTTCCTTCACGGGGAAGTTACGGGTTTTTACCTTTGGTATCAGAGCTTTGGTTTAAAAAGCTCAGAGAACAAGGCACATTAGAACCATACGAAAGAATTCATCAGATATTGGATTAGCAATATCCAACGGGGATGACTCGTTAGAGATAGGATCAGTAGTATCCTAGGACGAGTGTGAGGAGTATACTTTAAAATGAAAACAATTTTTGTTTTGAAAATTTAAATCAATTATTCGTATTTGATTATTTATTTGTATTGATTTGGACAGTCCAGTATATAAAGATTTTGCATATACGCCTTGCAAACGTGTATTTGAAGTTTTAATATACTGGATAGATATAGAATTACACTCTAATCGCCCGGAGATGATTTTGATGATGGAGCTCCATCATTAGAATTTATATTCGAGTGACGAACGTGTAGTATCTATATATTTCCTATTGACTGGTGTGAGAACCAAAAATTAGATAGGGCCTATTGTTGTGATTTGGCATCAAAAACAGGATTTTTGTATATGTATCAAAATTATGAATTTGAAACTCTAATTCACTAATTGATTGATGTTTGTGTTGGTTGTTTATTTGTTTGCTAATTTTTAGCCATTTAGCCTAATTGAATCACATATTGAATTATATTGAAAATTGATTGCATTTGCTTGCATATGCATGTACTTACATTGAACTGGTCATAGCAAGGAGGCTAGAGCAGAGAATAAAATTTGTTTGCCCGATAAATAGGTACATGTTTACTACATAATTTACTGTTTTGTTTGGGTGATGATGATTTTATGAGCCTATTGGCTAGCCGCTTGGCTTTTTCATTTTCTTTTTGAGATCAAAAGGCCTGTATGGCAATTTCGGGATTTTCCCGTGGCTCCCGGTGCAGGGAAGGTTATGGCGAAATTTTTCGAAAATTTAGGGTGTTAGCCAAATTTTTGAAGAATTTGAAAATTCTCAGAAACTGAAAAGTTTGAGAATGAAAGCCAGATCGAACGTAGAGTTGATTGATCAAACCACTTTCGACTTTTTTCCTTTTCGGGGACGAAAAGTTTTAAGTGGGGGAGATTGTAACAACCCGAAAATCTAGGCCAGTTTAAAATTTTTATTTTGGCAATTTTAGCGAATTTTGACTATTTAAAATGAACTATTTTAAATAATTTCGACGAGAAATTTATTTTGAATAGAATTCGAACGTATATATTTATTTGAATTGTCGTTGGAATATAAATATTTATTTATATTTATAAAAGGAATTGAAAATGGCGCGGTAGTTCGATAATTCGATTTCAAACATTAATTGAATGTACCGAGTGCAAAACAATCCGGATTTTAGTGAAACCAAAAATAATGGGATCTAATTGTGACTATCTTTCCAATGAATCCGAAAAATCAAAATTTCATAGCGGGGATCAAAAGATATGTCCAATTGAAAATTCTGCATAGTCGCTATGGAATTCAGGCCCTTAAAAATGGGAATTTTGCAAACGACCTCGGATTTCGACGAAACCACTTTTGTTGGATCCGTGATGTCAAATTATTGCTAGGTTTCAAATTTCATAATTTTTCGAATCAATATGTGAGTGTGGCAAAGGAAAACGCGTTTGGCCAGTTTCAGTTGATTTTAAATCGACTGGAAAATGGCCATTTTTCCAACGGTCTCAGAATTTGACGAAACTAGTTTTGTTAGGACCGTATCGTCAATACGAAGCTAGAAAATATTTTTCGAGAATTTTTCTAGTTAGTATGTGACCCCGGTAAATCGAAATGTGCGTTCAAATTCAATATATAGAGTTATATGTTGGTTTTGACAGAAACTGATCGAAACAGTCGAATCAGCTTATGATACATATCCCATTGTGTTCGGAATGGGGGTAATACGCTATGGACGACAGGCGGTGGGTTTCGTTTCGGATTCGTATGAAAAAGTTACTTTTTAAAATTATATTATATTATATTATATATATATATAAAAAATTCATATACCCCCTCCCTCCATTCAGTTTTCACGATTCAATTCCTCTTTCCCCTTTCCTTGTAAAACCGACGCCTCCTTCGATGAATCGCCGCCCGCCTCCGACCCCACTCCAGCCGACACCATCACCTCCACTTCGCCGCCCGCCTCCACCTCCTGTCGCTCCGCCCAGTCAACCCTCACACCTCCCCTTCTCGATCCACGAACCCAAACCCGCCGATTAGGCCCCCATACCCCATCTCCGCCCTGTCCACCACCACCTAACCATCCGCGACGCCCTTCAGCCTCTTCTCCCGACCTCTTCCTGTTCCGATGCCCCCCGGTGCCACGGTTGGCTCCACGACCTCCTCTCGCGCTCTCTCTCCTCGGAAACTCCCCTCCAATCGGCGCAGATAGCAGCAAACCCATTCCCACACCTTCGTCGTTTAACTGTAAGTCTTCTTCTGATTTATCCATGAATAAAGTTTAGTTTTTATATAACGTAAAGTTTTGATTTTAGAATAGGATAAAAAATGATTTTTACTTGCATAAACATTCGATTTTTATGAAGATAAGAATTATAAGTTTGCAAATAGAAAAGATATGATTTTTTTTAAATAGAAAAGATTAGATTTTTGAAATGGAAAAGGCGAAATCTTTATATTTGAAAAGGCGAAATCTTTATATTTCAAAAGGCGAAATCTTTATATTTGAAAAGGCGAAATCCTTATATTTGAAAAGGCGAAATCTTTATATATAGTAGCGAAGTAAAAATTTGATTTTTATATATTGAATAGCATAGTAAAAATTCGATTTTTATATATTGAATAACAAAGTAAAAATTCTAATTTTATATATTGAATAGCATAGTAAAAATTCGATTTTTATATATTGAATAGCATAGTAAAAATTCGATTTTTATATATTGAATAGCATAGTAAAAATTCGATTTTTATATTTGAATAGCATAGTAAAAATTTGATTTTTATACATTGAATAGCATAGTAAAAATTCGATTTTTATATATTGAATAGCATAGTAAAAATTCGATTTTTATATATTGAATAGCATAGTAAAAATTCGATTTTTACATATGTAGAGAATACGGGCAAAGAAAGTGACAAGAGGCGAGAACGGCGAAGATTTCTGCAAAGAAGGGTCGTGGCGTTGGATTAGCTATCTGTGAGAACTTCTCACCTTTCAATTTAATTTTTCTAGTTATAAATATATACTAGGATGCAGACGGTGTTTAGTAGCACCCGACACCCGTCGTCCACAGACCATGGACGGCTTGTATGCTTGTTTGTTTGATTTTGCTGTGTAGTTGATTGTGTGATGTGATGTGAAATGGAATAAAATATTTATGTAGTTGAAAATATTTTATAGTTAAAAGTAGAATTTTTAGCGTATATATGAAATGAAATAAAAATAAACAAACCGGACGATTTGTTTATATACACACATTTGACTGATATTGATTGGGACGATAGATTTTTCACATCGCCCAACTGCACAAACAAAATCTTTGTCTGACTGTTTGAAACCCCACATGGGTATTGGGATGTTATTTGACGTACACTAATCCCGATTGTTTAGTTGTATGTCGATCGATTGATTGACAGGCTGTTATAAGCGTTGAATATTTATATTTAATGCTTATACAGTGTAGAATGCACTTTGGATGATGGTTGATTATTCATCGTTGTTGAAATATACATGTGTTGTAGAAAATCCATATTATTGACATTATATGGTAATTGATTGGGTCTCATTCCAGTTTTAAAATAGAAATATTTGAAAAAGAAATATTTGAAATAGAATATCTGAAAATAGGAATATATGAAGCCGTATTGATTAGATTGACGCCATTTTGATGTGAACGACATTTGTATCGATTTTATTCATTTTATAATGAATATCGAAAGTGATTTCAAAATATGATATTTTGAAAAGAATTGAATATAAATAAATTCGAATTGAAATTGAATATAAACGAATTCGAATTGAAGTTGAATAGAAACGAATTCGAATTGAAATTGAATATAAACGAATTCGAATTTAAATTGAATATAAATGAATTCGAATTGAAATTGAATTGAAAACGAACTGAAATTGAATTAGAAATCAATTTGAATTGAAATCAATTTGAAATGAATTTAAAATGAATTTAAATTGGAATATTCAATTTTGATTTGAAATTGAATATGAAGTTGAAACCGTTTTGAAAATGAATTTAAAACTATTTATATAATTCGTTTTGAATTGAAATCGAAGAAGTATATATTATATATAATATATATAATATAAATGGCCTGAATAGAACGCGCCGCGCCGCGGCAGTTCGCGAATTTCGACCATTAACTTCGAACGGATATTTCGGGAGATACGACCGTCGGATTCTCCTAAAACCGGAACCGTTGGGTTCGTATCGAAAAGAGCTTTCTCACGAATATTAGAAATTAGAAATCTAATGGTTGGATTTGGAGTTATTTCCAAATCAAATTTGGAAAAGGTCGATGTAAGTGCACTTCAATGGCCGTTGATGGAAATCGACTGTACAGGCCTTGATAAAATTATTAAAAATAGTAATAATGTGTGTAAAATCATAAGAAATGATTTGGGAAAAATTGGGAAGAAAAACTCCATGTTTGAAAAGATAAAAATAGATTTTTATCGAAATGAACTAGTTTTGAACCAGAATTATAATCCTATTTATTTTTAAAATAAATAAATTGAATTTGAAATGGTTTTGAAAATAACCAGAATTTCCAATGATTGCATTGGAATGGATTTGAATCGAAATTGTCTTCGGAATATTTCGATGTTGGATTTCGTGATTATACAGATATTGTTATGGAAATTTGAAAGATATATATATATTGTTATTTCCAATAAGATATTTTTTGGTCATAGAATTTGATATTGAATATAAGCCGATATATTTTCTATTCAGAGCCTTGTGTTTAATATCAAATGTGATTTGGGTTTGTCATGAATTGTGACGGCAAGGAATTTCGCTCGGTCCGAACCAATAGCTAAACCGATCCAGGCCGTTCGAAACGCCCTATCGTTTGAGAACACGACAAAACAGAACGCATACAGAAGAACATTTCATTGTATATTACAACAATGCATCAGATTACAAGAATATACAGAGTATAAATGAATATTACAAAGAAATATCAGAGATTTAAATTACAATTAAATACATAGCAGCGGAAAATAATACAATACACAACTAGAATGAGATATACGGATACAAAGCTTTCCGGATATCGTTCCAGCTGTAAACCAGGATCCTGTGAATATAAATCTGCAAAACCAAAACTACTAGCTGCCCGTGTCAAAGTAAGGGCACCCAGAGTTTAGGTTAAAACAATAAACTCCAGGTCAGTCATGTGACTGGTGTGAGAACTAAAACAGTTATCTTTATTTTTAAAGTTAGGTAAATCAAGGGACCACGCCGTATAACACGGAACGGGTTTCCTCCCAAGAATACCAGTGCATAAAACAAACAGCGCAATGCTAATAAAGAAAAATGAAGCTATTATAAGACCCAGTTCCCATCACACAATGCAACGCAAGCCGGAGGATAGGGTTTTTACCTTATAATAGCCAAGAATGCTTGATACGTTTAAAAGAAATCATTTGATACTATTTTAAGTGTATAGTCTATAAAACAACTTCAAATCATAAGTATCAATCATAGGCGACATGAATGCCCCATACCACTATGTCGCCATATATAGGTTATACAATCAAAATTGCAAAGTCACGTATTTGGAAATTGGATTTCCATCTATGAACCGAGGCAAAAGATAGTCCTCAACCGATTCGAGACGCTCTAGCCCGCCCCTCAGGAGCAGAACGCATCAACCCTTTAGATCGTCAGGGCCGGTCCACCGATGTGGATTATTATGCCTGAACACTACGTTTCCCCACCCTATGGGGTGTAAGTGAGCCAACTAAATGACTCCATCGGTTCGAGAACGACCGATCAATCCGAGGCGCCTCGCAACAGCAACAACCACATAAGTCAAACTCGTCAGGGCGTGTAAAACCACTGACGCCACTTCTAGCTAGAAAGAAATGCATGCCCTCCCTGACGTCCTCTCCCGTTTTTGGTTCATACCGGGTGTGAAACTCGCGAAGTAAACGTTAGACAAAGCTACGCCACGAAGGCCGTGCTTCGATCATCAACCACAAGACTTTGCTTTTCAACAGAAGCCTTGATCATTTGCCACTTAGGCATGCCACACAGGCAATTCACTCCATGCGTTTGATATCCATCAATATATAACCCCTGAGCTCGTACGTCTCAGAGAAGGGCGTTAAGCAAGAGAATAAATTCTCCGCCGCCAAACAGATATATATTTAATAGAGATCAATCACACGGACTAAAATCCAATGTCAGACGCACAGTCCATTTACCAGTCCGTTCTGGGTCTGAACGAAACCGGAGGCACCTAGTACCCCGCATATCCATCGATCTCCAAGTACGTCTGGACGATCACCAACTGTTTCCATCTTCTTGGGTGCACAGCCCAATCAAGATCATCAGTTATCACCCAAACGACGTGAAGACCTCCGGTCTTCGACCATCGTCTTCATCTTCGACTTATCGTCGTATCAGTTATTCAGAATGGGATAAACCCGGTCTTTCCGAATAACTCGCGCATATTTTAAATAAGTGTTACACAAACACAACATACGCCTCATTCCAATTCATTAGTCACTAACCGTAAATTAATCAAGAGAATAATTCCCCAAATATTAACCCCGAAGGCCGAAACCAACATCAGATCAATATCCAGAAAACCATTCTGTTTGGCTAACCGACAGTCAATTTCTAAATTTCACATTCATAGGGAAAGGTTCCCATTAATTTTATCCAAGATAAATTTCTTGAATTTATTCTATAATCTATTTTTGAATATCAATTCAAACTAGTCGGGATTAACGAACCTTACCGAAGTAATCATTTGTTTTAATTTCCCAATCCCAACCTATTCATCCCATGAAGTAAAACTGGTTATACTTCATATCTAACACCACGGTGTTATCGATAAATTCAATTACCATTTCACGTTCAAATCTAATTAAAGATTTAACTATCGCCTGGAGCAAAACTGGTGATACTCCATTTCGATTATTTCAATCTAATTAAAGATTCATTAAAACTCCACTTAGTTTTAATCTGTGACTGGGTTAAAGAATCCGTGTCATCTAAAAACACAGTTCACAATAAACCCAAAATCACCTTCATTAATTATCGGGTTAAAGAACGAGTGTTATTTAAAAACACTGTCCACGATAAACCCAAAAATCAATTCCATTAATTATCGGGTTAAAGAACAAGTGTTATTTAAAACACTGTTCACGATAAACCCAAAAATCATTCCCAATTCAATTCCAATTAAATATCATTTTTAATTGGTACACTTCATTAAATCTAATTAAAAATATTTAATCTTTTCTCAACTGGGTTCAAGAACAGTGTTAGTGAAGACACCATTCACGACAAACCCAAATCACATTTGATATTCAATATAAGGCTCTGAATAGAAAATATATCGGCTTATATTCAATATCAAATTCTACGATTAACAAATGTCGTATTGAAAATAACGATATAAATATGTATCTTTCAAATTTCCATAACAACATCTGTATAATCACGAATTCCAACATCGAAATATTCCGAAGACAATTTCGATTCAAATCCACTCCAATGCAATCATTGGAAATTTTGGTTATTTTCAAAACCCTTTTCAAATTCAATTTATTTATTTAAAAATAAATAGAATTATATTTCTAGTTCAAAACTAGTTCATTTCGATAAAAATCTATTTTTATCTTTTCAAATATGGAGTTTTTCATCCCAATTCTTTCTAAATCATTTCTTATGATTTTACATAAATTATTACTATTTTTAATAATTTTATCAAGGCCTGTACAGTCGATTTCCATCAACGGTCATCGAACTGCACTTACAGCGACCTTTTTCGAATTTGATTTGGACGTATCTCCAAATCCAACCGTTAGATTTCAAATTTCTAACATTCATTAGAAAGCCCTTTTCGATACGAACCCAACGGTTCCGGTTTTAGGAGAATCCGACGGTCGGATCTCCCATAATGTCCGTTTGAAATAAATGGTCGAAATTCGCGAACTGCCGCGGCGCGGCGCGTTCTATTCAGGCCATTATATTATATATAATATATATAATATATATTTCGTCGATTTCTATTTAAAACGAATTATATAAACAGTTTTAAATTCGTTTCAAAAGCAATTTCAACTTCCATTTCAATTCAAATCAAAATTGAATTTATCTTTATAAATTCGTTTTAAAATTCATTTCTATTCAATTCAAATTTCAATTCAATTCATTTCGAAATAGTTTTTAATTCAATTCATTTCGAAATCGTTTTCAATTCAATTCATTTCGAAATCGTTTTCAATTCAATTCATTTCGAAATCGTTTTCAATTCAATTCATTTCGAAATCGTTTTCAATTCAATTCGTTTCGAAATCGTTTTCAATTCAATTCATTTCGAAATCGTTTTCAATTCAATTCATTTCGAAATCGTTTTCAATTCAATTCATTTCGAAATCGTTATATATTCAATTCATTTCAAAATGAATAAAATCGATATAAATATCGTTTACGTCAAAATGGCGTCAATCTAATCAACACGGCTTCATAAATTTCTATTTCAAATATTTCTTCTTCAAAATAGTTGTTATTATCAAAATATTTCGTTCAACACATGACCAATCTCAAAGGATGAGTACTGTTAACACATGAACCGTTATTTTAAATTGATAAAGATGTAAATTTTATTATCAAAATATTTCGTTCAACACATGACCAATCTCAATGGATGAGTACTGTCAACACATGAACCGTTATTTTATATTGATAAAGATGTAAATTTTATTATCAAAATATTTCATTCAACACATGACCAATCTCAATGGATGAGTACTGTCAACACATGAACTTATATTTTATAATATTCTTTATTTTCTAAATTGGAATGAGGCCCAATCAATCACCATATAATGTTAATTATATGGATTTTCATACAACACATGTATATAATAGCATTGAAAAATAATCAACCATCAACCAAAGTGCACTACACTGTATAAGCATCAAATATAGACATTTAACGCTTATAGCAGCTTGTCAATCAATCGATCGACATATTTAATCAATCAGGATGAGTGAACTTCAAGTTTCATCCCAACACCCGTGTGGGGTTTCAAACAATCAAACAAATATTTTATTTGTGCAGTTGGGCGATGTTTAAAATTTATCGACCCAATCAATGTCCTTCAAATAGGTGTACATAAACAAACCGTCTGGTTTGTAAATGAATATTTATTTATTCACATTCACGTTAAAATTATATTTTTAACGATAAAACATTTTATTCCAACATATGAATTTCTATTAAGTTCATTCTTTAAATAAATGATATTTTTATTTTTCTAACACATTTTAGAAAATTTCGGCGGCATAACGGCACGATACTAGAAACGGGACGAGGCCTAGCCTTATCCCCGGTCTAGTGAAGGCCCACGCCATTCACACATCAATCATATCAATTTCATTTCACCAAACAATTCAAATCAACTCAAACAATCTAACTAACAACACAGCCAAACAAACAAGTCCATGGTCTGTGGACGATTGTGTCGGGTGCTACTAAGCACCGTCTGCATCTTAGTATATATATATATATATATATATATATATAACTAGAAAAATAAATTGAAAGGTGAGAAATTCTCACTGATAGCTATCCAAGCTCCACGGCACTTCTAATGCAGGAAATCTTCGCCAACTCGCCTTTTGTCGCTTCCGTTGTCCGCTTTCACTACATATGTAAAAATCGAATTTTACTTCGCTATTCAATATATAAAAATCATATTTTTATTTCGAAGTTCACTATATAAAAATCATATTTTTATTTCGAAGTTCAATATATAAAAATCATATTTTTATTTCGAAGTTCAATATATAAAAATCCCATTTTTATTTCGACTTTCAACATATAAAAATCATATTTTTACATCTTCTATATAGTAAAGACTATATTTTTAATACTTTAAAAATATAAAGATCATATTTTTTTTATTCTTTAAAAATATAAAAATCATATTTTTAATATGCCACTAGTATAAAAATTATATTTTTAACCTTTCTATATTATAAAAATTATGTTTTTCTCTATTTAAAAATCATGCCTTTAAATAAATAAAAGTCGAATCTTTATTTCGCTAACTATATAAAAACCGCATTTTTATCATGTCTTTCATATTATAAAAATCTCTTATTTATCTCGCAACATATTTATAAAGAAAAGAAAAGAAGAAAAACTAGTTTTTAATTAAACTAATAACATAAAATATCCAATCTAAAAATTAGAAAACTCACAGCCGAAGTCAAGTTCAGGTGCTCGAAACTAGGGCTTCGATCTAGGGTTTTCAGAAAATGCGGAGGTGTCGGGGGCTACTGGCGGTTCACCGCTGCTTGCGTGACATGCTGGGAGTTGGTGGCAGCTTGGGTTCGTCGCGATGATGGGCTTGAGGCGATGCGGTCGACTGGAGGTAGGGGTTGGTGGCGCCTGCGTCTTTGGTGGGGTTTGGGGGTTCCAGGTAGGTTCGACGAGGAGGAGAAGAAGAGGGGGGAGGAGGGAGGTTGTCGCGCCTGCTGCGCGGTGGCGCGCTCTTCGGGGTGCGGTGGCGCATCTCGTCGGAGGAGCGGCGGCTCCTCCGTCTCTTTCTCTTTTTTTTTTTCTTCTGTAATTCGATTGTGAACGGGGGGGGGGGGGGGGGTAATATGAAAAAGATTTTATATATTTAATTTAATTTTAATTTATTTTATCCCAAGGAGTTGACTTTTTGTTCGACTTCGAACCGAGGCCCACCGACTGTCGCCCATAGCGTTTCACCCCCATTCCGAACACAATGGGATATGTATCGTAAGCTGATTCGGCTGTTACAATCAGTTTTCGTTACATTTACATTTAAATCACTATATTGAATTTTAAACGTACATTTCAAATTACCGGGGTCACATACTAACTAGAAAAATTCCTGAAAAATATTTTCTAGCTTCATATTGACGATACGGTCCTAACAAAACTAGTTTCGTCGAATTCTGAGACCGTTGGAAAAATGGCCAATTTCCAGTCGATTAAAATCAACTAAAACTGGTCAAACGCGTTTTCCTTCGCCACGCTCACATATTGATTCGAAAAATTATGAAATTTAAAACCTAGCAATAACTTTACATCACGGACCCAACGAAAGTGGTTTCGTCGAAATCCGAGGTCATTTGCAAAATGTCCATTTTTAAGGGCCTGAATTCCATAGCGACTATTCAGAATTTTCAACTGGACATATCTTTTGATTCCCGCTACGAAATTTTGATTTTTTGGATTCGATAGAAAGATATTATCAATTAGATCCTATCATTTTTGGTTTCACTAAAATCCGGATTGTTTTGCACCCGGTACATTCAATCGAAGTTTGAAATCGAATTATCGAACTACCGCGCCATTTTCAATTCTATTTATAGTTATATATAAATATTTATATTCTAACGACGACGTATATAATATATACGTCGAATTATATTCAAAACATTTTTCTCGTCGATATTATTTAAAATAATCTATTTTAAATATAGAAAATTCGCTATAATTGCCAAAATAAAAATTTCAAACTGGCTCGCATTTTACGGGTTGTTACGATCTCCCCCACTTAAAACTTTTCGTCCCCGAAAAGGAACAAAGTCGAAAGTGGTTTGATTTATCAACTCAACATTCGATCTGGCTTCCATTCTCCAACTCTTTAGTTTCTGAGAATTTTCAAAACTTCAAAAATTTGGCTAACACCCTAAATTTCTGAAAAATTTCGCCATAACCTCCCCTGCACCGGGAGCATCGGGGAATTTCAAATAGCTTCCCCGGTCCTTCAGATCTCAAAAAGAAAAAGAAAACGCCAAGCGGCTAGCCAATAGGCTCACAAAATCATCATCACCCAAACAAAGCAGGAAATTATGTAGTAAACATGTACCTATTTGTCGGGCAAACAAATTTTATTCTTCGGCTCTAGCCTCCTTGCTATGACCTGTTCAATGATATACATGTATATGCAAGCAGATGCGACCAATTTTCGATACAGTTCAATATTTGATTCAATTAGGCTAAATGGTTCAAAATTATCAAACAAATGAACAAACAACACAAACATCAATCAATTAGTGGATTAACGTTTCAAATTCATAATTTTGATATATATACTGAAAATCTTGTTTTTGATGCCAATTCACAACAATAAGCCCTATCTAATTTTGGTTCTCACACCAGTCTAATGGAAATATATAGATATCACACCTTCATCACACGAATATAAATTCTGACGATGAGTACTCAACCATCAGAATCATCTTCGGGCCACTAGAGTATGATTCTATATCTATCCAATATATTAAAACTTCGAATACACGCGGATCAGACGTATACGCAAAATCTTTATATACTGGACTGTCCAACTCAATATAAATAGATAATCAGATACGAATAATTGATTTAAATTTTCAAAACAAAAATTGATTTCATTTGAAAAATATACTCTTCACACTCGTTCTAGGATACTACTGATCCTATCTCTAACGAGTCATTCTAATTGGATATTGCTAATCCAATATCTGATGAATCCTTTCGTATGGTTCTAATGTGTCTTGTTCTCTAAGCTTTGTAAACCAAAGCTCTGATACCAACTGTGACGGCAAGGAATTTCGCTCGGTCCGAACCAGTCGCTAAACCAACCCCCACCACAAGGGACATGTGGGGGTAAGAGTCTCCCGTTCGCCACCAAACCGCGAAGCGAGAACCCCCCATAACGACTGCAACAAGAACTGGTGATACTCCATTTCAATTATTTCAATCTAATTAAAGATTCATTAAAACTCCACTTAGTTTTAATCTGTGACTGGGTTAAAGAATCCGTGTCATTTAAAAACACAGTTCACAATAAACCCAAAATCACCTTCATTAATTATCGGGTTAAAGAACGAGTGTTATTTAAAAACACTGTCCACGATAAACCCAAAAATCAATTCCATTAATTATCGGGTTAAAGAACAAGTGTTATTTAAAACACTGTTCACGATAAACCCAAAAATCATTCCCAATTCAATTCCAATTAAATATCATTTTTAATTGGTACACTTCATTAAATCTAATTAAAAAGATTTAATCTTTTCTCAACTGGGTTCAAGAACAGTGTTAGTGAAGACACCATTCACGACAAACCCAAATCACATTTGATATTCAATATAAGGCTCTGAATAGAAAATATATCGGCTTATATTCAATATCAAATTCTACGATTAACAAATGTCGTATTGAAAATAACGATATAAATATATATCTTTCAAATTTCCATAACAACATCTGTATAATCACGAATTCCAACATCGAAATATTCCGAAGACAATTTCGATTCAAATCCACTCCAATGCAATCATTGGAAATTTTGGTTATTTTCAAAACCCTTTTCAAATTCAATTTATTTATTTAAAAATAAATAGAATTATATTTCTAGTTCAAAACTAGTTCATTTCGATAAAAATCTATTTTTATCTTTAATTAGATTTGAACGTGAAATGGTAAGTGAATTTACCAATAACACTGTGAGGTTAGGTATGAAGTATTACCAGTTTTACTTCATGGGATGAACAGGTTGGGATTGGGAAATTAAAACAAATGATTACTTCGGTAAGTTTCGTTAATCCCGACTAGTTGAATCAAAATTCAAAAGAAGATTAAAGAACAAATCCAAGGAATTTATCTTTGATAAAATTAATGGGAACCTCTCCCTATGAATGTGAAATTTAGAAACTAACTGTCAGTTAGCCAAGCAGAATGGTTTTCTGGATATTGGTCTGATGTTGGTTTTGGCCTTCGGGGTTAATATTTGGGGAATTATTCTCTTGATTAATTTACGGTTAGTGACTAATGAATTGGAATGAGGCGTATGTTGTGTTTGTGTAACACTTATTTAAAATATACGCGAGTTATTCGGAAAGTCCGGGTTTATCCCATTTTGAATAACTGACACGACGATAAGTCGAAGATGAAGACGATGGTCGAAGACCGGAGGTCTTCACGTCGTTTGGGTGATTACTGATGATCTTGATTGGGCTGTACACCCAAGAAGATGGAAACAGTTGGCGATCGTCCAGACATATTTGGAGATCGATGGATATGCAGGCTACTAGGTGCCTCCGGTTTCATTCAGACCCAGAACGGACTTGTAAATGGACTGTGTGTTTGACATTGGATTTTAGTCCGTGTGATTGATCTCTATTAAATATATATCTGTTTGGCGGCGGAGAATTTATTCTCTTGCTTAACGCCCTTCTCTGAGACGTACGAGCTCAGGGGTTATATATTGATGGATATCAAACACATGGAGTGAATTGCCTGTGTGGCATGCCTAAGTGGAAATTGATCGAGGCTTCTGTTGAAAAGAAAAGTCTTGTGGTTGATGATCGAAGCACGACCTTTGTGGCGTAGCTTTGTGTAACGTTTGCTTCGTGAGTTTCGCACCCCGGTTGTGAACCAAAAACGGGAGAGGACCTCAGGGAGGACATGCGTCTCTTTCTAGCTAGGGTGGTGTCAGTGACCTACCAGCCCTGACATTTATATACTTTTCACCTGTGTGGTTGTTGCTGTTGCGAGGCGCCTCGGTTAGATCGGACGATCCGGGTCCGATGGAGCCATTCATTGGCTCATTTACGCCACAAAGGGTAGAGAGACGTATTGTTCAGGCATAATAATCCACATCGGTGGACCGGCCCTGACGATCCAAGGCCCACCTGAGTCTGGGTCCTCAGACATGGGCTAGATTTTCTCGAATCGGTTGAGGACGATCCCTAGCCTCGGTTCATAGATGGAAATCCAATTTCCAAATACGTGACATTTGCGGTTTTAATTGTAGAACTAGTATGGCGACATGATATATGGTACCCATGCCGCCTATGATTGATACTTATGATTTGAAGTTGTTTTATACACTATGCACTGATAATAGTATCAAATGATTTGTTTTAAATGTATCAAGCATTCTTTGGCTGTTATAAGGGAAAACCCTATCCCCCGGCTTGCGTTGCATTGTGTGATAGGACCTGGGTCTTATAACAGCTCCATTTTTCTTTATTTAGCATTGCGCTATTTGTTTTATGCACTGGTATTCTTGGGAGGAAACCCGTTCCGTGTTATACGGCGTGGTCCCTTGATTTACCTAACTTTAAAAACAAAGATAAATAATTGTTTTAGTTCTCACACCAGTCACATGACTGACCTGGAGTTTATTGTTTTAACCTAAACTCTGGATGCCCCTATTTTGACACGGGCAGCTAGTAGTTTTGGTTTTGCAGATTTATATTCACAAGATCCTGGTTTACAGCTGGAGCGATATCCGGAAAGCTTTGTATCCGTATATCTCTTCTAGTTGTGTATTGTATTATTTTCCGCTACTATGTAATTTATTGTAATCTCTGATATTTCTGTGTAATATTTATTTTTTTATACTCTGTATATTCTTGTAATCTGATGCATTGTTGTAATATACAATGAAATGTCCTTCCGTCTGCGTTCTGTTGTGGCTTGTTATCGAACTATCCGCTCTTTCCTTCACGGGGAAGTTACGGGTTTTTACAATCCATTACCAGTGCATGAAGAAAAACCATCAAGATCAAGTTTAGACAAGGAAATTAAATTACGAGAAACTGTAGGAACATACACTACAACAAAAATACCCTATTACAACATCATTTTTACAACGGGCAGTGTCTGCCTGTTGTAACACAGAGCTATTACAACGGTAAATTTTGGACCATAGTAATACATTCCTCATACAATGCCTTTTTTTACAACGGGCAATAATTACAAATTGTAACAGAAAGATATTACAACGTCTTTTCTAGCCTGTTGTAATAGACGCCAATATTACAATGTTCAAAAAATGCATGTTGTAATAGGTGCCAATTTTACAACTGTCTTAAAATGCCCATTGTAAGAGGTGCTAATTTTACAATGGTCGTAACGCACGTTGTAATAAGTACCAATAATCAATAATTAATAATGAGCGTTCTTAATGCTTTCTTTAAATTAATAATTATTATATTTTTTAATTTATAATTATTAATAATATTGTATTAATCATATGTTATTAATTATTAACTATAGTATTAAATTATTAATTACTAATCATTAATAATATAATATTATTCATTAATAATTAATGCTTGATGATTGATGATCATAATTAAAAATATTTAATATTTTACAACTATAAATCATAACTAATAATTTATAATAATAATAATAATAATAAATATTTACTATGTTTTGATAATTTATTTTTAATAATTTAGATTAATATGTAATTTTTAATAATTAAGAAGTGATATTTATAATTTCTTTTTAAGTATTTAATCGTTTAAATACTTGTTATCTTTAACATCTAATACTCCAGGAATTTTAAAATTTCCAAGATAAATATGATAATATTCAAAAAAATTAGAATTAAAATTTGAACCTTGGAAAAAATTCACCAATAAAAATTATAAATTTACATTTGATACATTATTCAAATTTAGAATCATAAATTTAGAATTCAAATTTTTGCTTAATGTTTAGAATGTTTTGTTACCTCTGTTAAAATGTCACGAACCAAGATTTTTAATGTTTTAAAATATGAAATTTATTTGAAATTTGATACTTAGGAAATTTATATTGGTTAAAATTTGAGATCTAGTCTATTTTATTTTGGTTTTAAATTGATTTTTAAATGTAAATTTAAACTTTTTATATTTTGTTAAATCAAACTTTTGTGATATTTTAAATTAATTGATATATATTGTTTGAAATTTTATTTAAATAATTTTGTATAGTTGAATTTGGTTTTTAATTTAAATTTAGATGTGTTTTGAAGTATATTAAAAACACTACTAGTATTGTTTGTAAAATATAATAGTATATATACATAGAGTAAACTCGGTATATACTCTTTTTAAATTATTTGTTAAAATTGTTTTGCCACTAGTTGGACCTAGCTAAATTTGTTGGCACTTGTTCGTATTGTTCAGAAATTTCAAAATGTGTTCCCTTGTTTTACCAAAACCGTGTCCGTCCCCCGTATTTTTATTTACTGCCCCTCTTATTCTATAACGGCCAAAAGCAAACCCTTCTCCATTATCATTTCATTCTCGCATCAGCCAAAACATAAGCCCCAAATTCCCAAATCGAAACATCATGGCCTCAACCGAATCCATCTCCCTTCTCAAATCCATTCGCCTCCACCTTCCTCTTTCGTTCTGATCATCGTCGCCCTTTTCTCCCTCCTCTCCTTCTCATGTAACTCTAATAGCAAAAGGATAAAAGGAGATCGCCTATCAAGCTCACCCCATCTATTCCCACTTACCGTCGCTATCACCTGTGAAACTGACCCCATCAACGATTCTCCGCAAGCCCAAGTAATCCCTCCAACCACAGTGCTCCCTGGCCACTACCTCGTCAGCACCAGCTCCGACCAACCTCACCCCGACAACCGCTACATTCACTCGTCTTCAAGTCGAAGTCCACGTGAAGCTGCCTCCTTCTGCAGGCTTTCATCGCAGTTTCCTCTTCTCAACATCGACCAAATCCATCACTGTTTGCGCCTTTGACAGTGCGCTGACCAGGGAAGCTCTCCGATACCTCTGAAGCTTCTTCGCGTAGCTGTTATTTTTTCTACTGCTATCCACCGAACAGGTGAGTCATCTCATGATTTGTTTTAATTCAGGTTCAACTTCGATTTTATACTAGAAATATAGTTGTAACTTGTTGGATGTTGAACTGCCGATTTGTCGTGGAACTCCTGTCTTATGTTTACTTCCTATGGTTGCATTATTTTCACATTTAGTTTGGTAATTTGAAGTTATATTTGGGATTTTCCGCGATTCTGTGTTGCCTTGTTCGCTATAATCTGTAGCAAGAAAATCATGTTTGCCTTGTTTATTCTGATTTATATCGTCTGTAAGAACCATCCCCTATTGTATCATTTGCAACATGAATTATTCTAGGACAAAACAAAAGTTACATTTTTTTAATTGCATGCCGACATAAATACTTACATTGGGCATACATCCCGAACGTAGAATCGCTCATGGAAGTTAGGATATAGAAGTATGCTAAACCTTTAATGCTAATGGGATTTGACTTCTTTGGTGGTGGAATTTTTTCAACCAAGGAAATGGTATTCATTTGCAGATTATTATATACGATTGAATATTAAGTTTGCTTAGTTTTAAAGTAGAATTGATTGAATACAAAATTTGACTGATTTCATATCTGACAAATAGCAATTGCGTTGCTGATATTGCTTTCTAAACCTGTTATAGCTCAGGCTCTCAACATTGGAAAAGAAGGCGGTCAATGACATGTTTGTAGTACTTTTTGATGTATGGGTTGACAATAAAGAGGTAAAAATGAGCGTGCATGCCCCTTTGTGTGCATGTTTAAATTATTATTTCAACTTACAATTGTCTGTTATGTTTTTACATCGAGAAGACCATGAAAAAATTATTGGTTGTATTGTTGGATGGCTATGAAAGCGTAGAAGTTGTGCCTTCTTTATTTGTATTGATGGTAAATTTTTTCTCTCATCCTTGCAATATTGGATGGCATGCATTTGCCGCGCTCAGGTTAGAGCTCTAATTAATTTATATCCAACTTAAAATAGTTTAGAATTTGGGATCAAGAATAATTTGCAAACATTATACGCAGAGAGCAATTTGGTAAACTTGGAGAAATGATAAAATATTATACAAGAATTAAAGAGCATAGTCGATTTTTGTTTATTCCCGGCCCAGATGATATTGGTATTTAATTCTATTTGTGTTGTTTCTTTCTTCATATATTATTGCTATGAATGAAGGTGGGTTGGCAATGCGAGTCTTCATTCTGACATGATTATATTTGTACCTTTGGTTCAGGCACATCAAAGGTTCTTCCGAGGTGCGCATTAGAAAGATATCTGACTGAAATACACTAAGAGAATGTTCCAAATGCTATTTTCTGTAGCAATCCCTACAGGTCTCATCATGACTCTCTGTTCTTGTTGATATTCATAGTTTCTTAGTTTCAAAAATGTGCAGATTGTGTATTTTCGTTTCTTGCTCAAGTACGCTAAGCCTTTTGCTAGTTAATTATGCGTCATAGTTATAGCTTAACGAATTTTGAGTGTAGTATATGATATCAGCTCCATAAGAATGTGCAAAAACAGATTGCTTATATAACAGTACAATTTCATTAAAAGTAGGACAGAACAGAGAGTACAATCTCTTATGGGCTGCTACAGTCCAGTAAAAATATATGAAATAATTATGAAAATCATATTGTGATGTGGTTATTGTGTTGTGAAAAATGGTTAATTTGTCACGGATGCACTACTGTTAAAACTATAAGCTAGTTCAGTCTAAATGTAAAACAAGAATTGCTAGATACTAGGTATTTTTTATGACAAGCAATGGATCATAAATTATCTCCTTTGTGCCATAGCGTAAAGTTCTACACCCAGGAAATTGTATTTTTTCATCAAGATCTACTTTACAGAATGCGATGGCAGAGTTTATAGTTAAACTTTCTTTAGTTTTGATCGATTATATATGTTCTGTACTGTTGCAATGAGGAATGTTGTGATGAGTTTTGGTGTAGATGGCATCCGAGCCTGTTAGAACTATTTGTGATGCATATAAACTTTTTTAACACTGGTGATTTCATTACCTGCTTCTTTGTTCCTCTTTGTTAAATAGTAGATCATTTTTTTAGACTACTGATTTTCGTTCCTTCTGCATTTGAAGAGAAGCCAAGCCACTGTAAAAAGGATAGATGGAAAGTTGAAAACTTAGACATTGAGCCTGCTCTGACATCAGGAAGATTGGAAAGTGATGCAGATCTTATGTTTTAACACTGATGTTGGAAAAAGGTAATAAAAACTGAATTCTTAGCAGATAGTGTGAATGATGAAGTCAACTTATGATTACTTCTGTCGGTTCAATTATGTTAACAGGATTTGATTTTAGTGATAACAGATGATATTGGGTGATATCTTTACCTAGCAAAATTTGTGTATGTTGGCGTCCTTGCTTCTCTCACTAATGAGTTCATTTTCCTTTTGTTTCAACTTATGCTCTGCTAATTTACCTTGGCCTGTCATTTCAATGCCAAGTAGCCCTGAATTTAACAAATTATAAAATTTATGTTTAGATCTGATAATTTGTGAAGGTTAAGATGAGTATAAAATCATTTACTTTGGCTGGCATAGGTGGCAAAAAAGTTTGGTGGGTTAATACTTACTACATGTAATCATTTTATGAATGAAATGGTTATGGTTGATTCCACCATAGCGCTTTTGGCTACCTGATAATTTCTGATAATTATGTTAACAGTTAAACTCATTTCCTTTTATTTTCTATATTATGTTGATTCCACCATAGAAATTTTGCATATCTTTCAGTCTGATAGGTACGACTAAACAAAATCAAGAGCAAGAAATCAAAGATTTAAAATAGAGTGAAGCATCTTGTTTATCAGCTATTTGTGTATTTAACTAAGGTGAATTTGGGGAAGGTTAATTGAGGTATCAGGTATCTCATGTTTTTATTCCTCAGAACGTTCACTTATACAAACTTTATTCCAAGTTTTTAATGTGCGTTGCCCTGCTCAATGCACATTTTTTTAACCTATTTGTTCTTCTTTATCCAGTTCTTTTAATGCACATTTTGGATCAATCACCGAAGACGAAGACATTGAGCATGAGAGGATGTGAGTGAGTGTAACTAAGTGGATGTAGTGAAATAATATTTGTACAAATGAGTATTTTCATATTTTGTATAGTAATTGTGTGGTAGAAAGAAATAAAACTATGTATTGTAAGAGTATAATAAAATGTTTATATTGAAATAAGAAATTTTGAGTTCAATATTTTAATTTATGCAATATTTTTATATTACTACGTTCAGATATTTTTTTAAAACTAAATAGACCTTTTACAACGGGCAATGCCCCTTGTAATATAATGTATTACAACGGGCTTATGCCCTTGTCATAGAGTTGTTGCATGTGAGAGAGCACGTTATTACAACGGTCTTTTACAACAGTCACAGCTAGTTGTAATTTAGTGAGGACCTATTACAACGATGCATATTAGGACGGGCTTTTGCCCATTGTGAAAAGCATATAACAACAGTTTTTTCCCGTTGTAAAAGCACTATTTTGTTGTAGTGATAAAGAGTGTCCTCTAAATATAAATGAAAACCAGTACTTAATGTTAAATGAATATTTCCAATTGCTTCTACTGGTGTTTTCATCCTATTTCTCATGTAAAGGTAGGCTTCATTTGGACTTATGTTCTGGGTTGTAATGTATCCCTACCTTAAGTTTGAAACATGAACATTAGATCTAGAGTCAATCCATCAAGTGTTAGAAGGTGCTTATGTAGAATTTGATTCGAAACAAACAAAGCCAGAGGCTTACCCTTCTTTTCGAACCATTCTCCGCGCTTTACGTAATCGTTCTGAATGTGTCAACTCTTTTTGCAAAAGTGGCACTTAACATTCTTCTTAACCTTCTTTGATGTAGGTTGACTGGAGTGGATGGAAAAAATATTCTGATTGGAGGAACGCTTCTTACTGTCCTTTCAAATTTTCTTTTCGAGTTTGTTCTTCCCACTTCCATGCATGTAATTTGCATTAGCAACTTGGTTGTTTTACTGCTTAATTCTAGCCTCTTTTTGTAACGACCACGGGATTTTCGACACCGAAAATCGACACAAAATCCAGCGTCGACTGTTCAAACATCGAAAACACCAGATCATTTAGAGAAAGAAGATAGAGGATGAGAAATAGAAAGAAAGAAATATTAGAATAGAAGAAAAAAAACGAAGATCACAAACTCACAGCGGGACGAATAAAATATATTATATAACATAACTTTTGAAATACAAATCAGTAACTTTATATACATACCATTATCAGAGCACAACAGTCATTTCTGGAACAGTTATAAACACCTGTTTCCAGATACAACGTAGTACACAGCGGAATACCATAATCTACAGCTAACTGGTGAAGCTTCCTGCTTCCAGCTCCACCGATTGAATCTGTGAAATCCCGACTACTTGACTGCCCGTACAAATTTGGGCACCCAAGAGTTTAGGGAAAACAAAACAAAATAAACTCTGGGTCAGTCATGGGACTGGTGTGAGTAAACTCCAACAACTTGTTTAACTTTAAAAATCCTTTCAAAAGAAAAGATAATAGTAAGACCAGCCCACACATAAACACGGACGGTTTTTACCTTACTATAACCCAAAACACTTTGATACGAAAATCTAGTGATATTATAATAATGTCTACATCAAGTAAATAACCAAATAGCAGAACGCTTGCATCTCACGCTCCACATATATAGTATAAAATCAAAAACCGCATGGCGCTTATTGGAGATTGGATTTCCAACATGACAAGGTATGGAACCACCTTCCGCTAGTGTATCTCTAGAGAGGAATACACTGGGTTCAACAAGAACATCTTGTAACCCGGCCCACACATGACCGACCACTCATTTCGCTTGAGTGTATCGAATGTATATCACCAACGGTTGGGATCAGCAACCGTCTCCCGGCTGGGACAGCATCGAATAGAATAAGAAATTAAATGAACCTCTAGATAGGTGATTATACATCCTAATAGGAGCGACCCACATAGCCATGCTGCCTGCCTGATTTTTGCCATTCCCGGTTGTTGAGGCCTGAGGCTACGAATACTTACCATTCATTGATAGCACAATCACTTTGAATGCCACATTGTCAGATCCGTTAATCACTAGTTGAGTTTGCACAAATATTCTGGATATTATGCTAAGGGATAAATCCGTTGCAACCATATATATTCGTACAGACCAACTCATTTGATCATTGGAAATACTCTGTCATACATTCGTCCATTTACGTTCGTTCTGGGATTGAACGAAACCGAAGGCACTATTTCTATTTAATAGAAAGAGTCCTTGCATTTTACTCCGTCTTCAATATATTCAGCATACTTGGTTCGCAACGCTTATGCCGATACGGAGTGGTTCTTCGGATAATAATCCAACCGGTCTCTCCATATTGACAACGATGGTCAAAAACTTCGATAGTCTGTGATTTAACTATCGAATAAAAACAAGTGTTCATCCAAACATATCAAACAAATCACTGGGCTCTTTAATTAATATTTCATTAATTAAATCTCTTCTCCATTTCCTTATCAATATTTGTTATCCAAATATTTCAATAACCATATTGGCCCTTTACGCTATTTGGAAAGCATTTCCCAATATCAACTCCTTTCATTTTCTATATATTAGAAAATATCACTATTTGCAATTGGAAACAATTCCAATCACTTATCTCTATCCCGACTATTTTAATTAGACTCAGGAAATATTTACTTGTTATATTTCCAAAATTCCATCACTTGGGTTTAAAACGAATGTTGTGTAAAACATCGCTACACAACCCAAAATATTTTATTCAACTAACTCTTTTTCAAATACTTCTCTTCGAGACTGGATCTTGCTATTTATCCATTAAAAATGAAATCAATCAAGTTGGGGTAAAATTACCTCTCAGACCTTAACTGAAAACATCCCCAACTTCAAAACGGCAAAACCACTTACCTCGAATAAACACACTATACAATCCAATTATTCATTTTTAAAACATGTATAAAGTTCGCTTTCTATTTCTAATTTATAGATTTCCCTTTTTGTTTAAAATATTCAATTTTTATATTCACTTACCTATTGAATTCTATACGTCGATACAATGATTTCTAACTATCAAAATATCTTAAAAATATTCTAACTCCTTAAATTTCCGGAAAATTTCGCCATAACCTCCCCTGTATCGGGAGCATCGGGAAATTTCAAATAGCTTCCCCGGTCCTTCTAATCTCAAAAAGAAAAAGAAAAAGCCAAGCGGCTTGCCGATACGGCGCATAAAATCTCATATATGAATTAAACATGTACCTTATTGTCGAGCACGCAAATTTTAATCTTCATACACTTCATTCCAAACCTGCTTAACCTATAAACGTCCATTTCCATTTTATTCCAACCCAATCGGGTCATTTCAACTCAAATCGCTCATTCATTCGTTAATTAGCTCTTTGGTCTATTTCACTGTTTTATTTGAACATGTCATATTCAAATATATTTTTATTCGCTTAAAATCACGTCGAGTTTCATTTCTAACTTGGGTTCCACATTCGATTTTGAATATATATTTACAAATCCCTTTTTACTACCCAAAGTCCAAATTCGATTTCACCATTTCCTTTAACTAAATTTTTCTTCAAGACTAGTAAATCTTATTTAACAAAATCTGATTTTTATACCCAAAAATCATTTCATTCACACCGCTTGAGTCCGTATTTATTCTACAACTCAAATCTGGGATTTTCCTAATGGAAATTCAGATTTTATTTGCTTAAAATCCCTTTATATATTTAAATAAACCATTATGGTTTTCAAATGGTTTCGGGCGCTGTTTTTCTGAAAATTTGATTTTGACATAACTCAAAATCTGTTCGACGAAATCCAGATTTTTCTCCTTCATTAGAAAGCTATTATTCAACCGGTCCTGACGATTCTTGTTTCAAAGAATTCCGACTTCAATTGAGTCCTGTATACTCAATTGAAGTTCGAGTCGCCAATTTACGAACTGCAGCGCTGCGGCGAGTTCATTTTAATTATATTTATATATATAAAAACTTTTTAAACTTCGTTAAAATGAATCCAACTCCATTTTAACTCTATTTGAATTTCTTGATTCAAATTCCAATCTCGCTTTTATTTGAATTCTATATTCAAATTCCAATTCCTTTTCTATTTGAATTCTATGTTCAAATTCTATTTCCTTTTCTATTATTCAAATTCTATTTAAATTCTCTTAGTCAAATTCCATTTGGATTCTCTTATTCCAAATTCTATATTCAAATTTCATATGAACTTTCTTTATTCAAATCTATTTGACTTCCTTTGAATTCAAATTCTATTTCAATTCCTTTGACCTCAAATCTATTTCAATTCCTTTGAATTCAAATCCCATATTTCAATTCCTTTGAATTCAAATCCTATATTTAAATTCCTTTTGAATTTCTATAGTCAATTTCTCTTTCAATTTTATTTGAATTCAAATTTCATTGCAATTCTATCTTTGAAATTCTATTTTCAAAGTCTATTTCAAATTCTCTTTTGAAAATTCTATTTTGAAAATCTATTTCAAATTTCTATTTGGGAATTCTATTTCAAATTCTCTATATTCAAACTCCATTTGAAAGTTCTATATTCAAATCCACTTTGTATTTTCTATTTGAATTCTATATTCAAAATCTATATTCAAATGTTACTTCAAATTCCCTTATTTAAATTCTATTTGAATCCTCTTATTCAAACTCTATATTTAAATTCCATTTGAATCATATTTTCAAATCTCTATAGTTAACTTCATTGAATTCTATTTTCAAGTCTCTATAGTTAACTCCATTTGAATTTTCTTTATTCAATTTCTTTAAACAAGTCTCGACTTCAATTCCTTTTTGAAATCAATATCTCTATTTTCCTTTTGAAGATAGATTTCCCATTCCAATTTCAAACTTGTATTTCTATTTCTGAATTATCAAATGATAATTCTTTTCACTTCATTTATAACTTCGTTATAAAAGAACTATTTATAAACTTCATGATAAAAGAACTATTTATAAACTTCGTTTATAAAGGAACTACTTGTTTTATTTTTCAAAAACAAGTTTATATTTTTATTTCCATTTAAAATTCAAATTCTATTTAAAAATAGAATTTTCCCTTTTAAATCTCAAATATCCTTCCATGATATTTTAAATAAATTAACACTTAGCCCAGTGATATTTAAAACAATCAAATCACCCAATTTTCAATCATTTTATTTTTAACACATCATATATGAATATATGAAATCAGCAAACAACAAACAGATAATATATTTTTGAGGAATCCAGTTGGATCCCTCCAACCTGTTTTCCTGCATCCACAGATGTTAGCACATAAATAATACCCATTCTGCTTCGTGGCAGAATATCGCGGTATAGAAGGTCATCCACTAATCATAGCGTGGGGCGTATAGGGTAATCATCCGCTATGAAACTGCGGGCATCCGCTAATGAGACTGCGGGAATCCAACCAATCATCAACCCAATATATATAATAGTAACCCTAAGTAACTAATATATTTAAAACAACCAGAAAAATCCAAACAAGCAACAAATAATTATTTTTACGAAATAAAAATAATTATAAATAAAGGTGAGTGAGATTTACTCACCGAGATTTTTCTTTTGCCGAATATCTAGTTAGAATTCCTTATCGTCTTAGCTATCAATCGTCTCAAATCGTCTTGGATTGTCCTAAATAAATTTATCTGGCACATCTTGCTGCTATTGAAAACTACTCGACTCACTCAAAAAGCATATCAACAATCGTCGATCCATTCTTATCGCAATCAGCCCCAAAAACTGTCGTTCTCCACTTCGGCAATTTATCGAACACATTGTAGTCACTGCATTTCCCCCCCAACAGCAACATCGTCGAACAATACCATCAAAATAATCCAATCATCATCCCAAAAACTATCGCTGCACTACTAAATCAACCCAAAAGCTATATCGCCCCTTTCAATACAACATCGACCTCCTCCCCTGAAGGACAAGTCCGAACCCTCTTCTGTCGCACTCTAGAATTCACAGATCCATCTACGTCCAGTTTCAATCAAAACTGTCGCCCTTCCTACTAGCTCCAGCTTCGATCCTTCCCATCATCCTACTAGCACCGAGCCACTCTACCACACTCGCGACTCCTGAAAACCCCATACCAATCTCCGTCGAACCATGCCAAACCACCAAATAGCCATCGCAACTCAACCCTAGGTCATCTATCCTGGTGTCGAGCCCTATAAATGGCATTACATCAAATCATCCCCAAAACCGTACCATAGCTTAGTCGCGATGCTCCAGCTCTGTTCGAATTCACGGATTTCGTGATTTTTGATTTTGATTTCTTGAGTGAGAAAACGAGATGAGAGAGGGTGCGTTGATTTGATTATCTGTTGATTGGAAAAACACGAGAAGAAGGCTTGAATTTATAAAGCGATTGGGGGAAGACAGAAGTACCATGCCCTGTAATATCCTGTCTGCTTGATATCAAAGAAAGGAGACACTGTGGTGTGCGAAATGAAAAGAGCTGAAGCTAAGGTAGGCTCAACGTTTAAAAATATAGGTCGGCTCTTCTCCTCTTTTATATAAATATTGATTTGAAATTATTTATATTAAATAATTAAAATATCTATTGGTCCTTAAATTCGAAATCCTGAACCAATATTTTAACGTAACGACATATGTTTCCACGTTTATACAATACTCCGAAATTTTATTTGACTACATATCGGAGATAACAATTCAAATTAAGTTCGATTTAAAATCTGAATCGATTTCAAATGAATAAATAATAATTATTGTTCTAATTCACATAGAGTTTATATTAATCGACTGAAACGTTTCAATTCAGTTTTAACTGCTAATTTGATTATTATCGTATCACGATAATTCTGTATATATATAAAAAAATTAAATCGTATATCGATTATTTGATCGGTAATTCACTATAAAAATTCTTTTATATGGTTAATTCAATATTTAAACGATACTAAATATTTAAAATACTATTCGAAAAATCCGGGTCGTTACATTCTTCCCCCCTTAAAATAATTTCGTCCTCGAAATTGCTAAGTTAGGAAAAATGATACAAATCCATTACCTTTCAACAATCCACTTATGTTGAAACTCAACTCCTCATATTTCAACAAATTTAATTCCACCAAAACTTTTGGTCTTCCTTCATTTAATTTGAATGATCTACGATCAATCCATTTATACCCAATCTATGTTCTATTAAACTAATTCAAATTGATTCTAGTCAATTGATTCACCCTGAACCATTTAACTTGCTTAAGTTAAATTTTAATTCCAGAATCCAAATCCCAGGGTTTTCATTTCAAATTCTTTTTGAAATCACATATATTTATAACTAATTCAAATTCAAAACATTTGAATATTTCCAAACTATTTGTTTTCTTCCAAACAAATTTCCATCAAAAATTTTCTAAGGTAGCAATCCATCACTTAGAAACTTGAAAATGAACACTGATGATGTTGCAATCATCATCAGAATAATTTCCCAGCCACAAAAGTGAGTTCAGTGCCTTATTATTTCAAAATCCATGATTTTCTTTCAAATCCTTTAAAACAAATCTATATTATTTTAATATACTTTGAAAAATATTTTTCAACTTCCCAAGATTAAATTTCCAAATTCTGGTTTGAATTAAGTTCTAATTCATCTCATTTGTATATTTAATTCCTATACAAATTCTATTTGGTTATAAATAACCATTCTAATTTTATAATCTCATTTGATTATAAAATCAACATCCAACAAATCCATATAATAATAATTCTAGAAAATTATTCTTTCTATATCAAAATAGAAATTTTGGGTTAAATTATTTCATTTACCCACTTAAAAACAATATCATGTCGTATTTTCTGTTCAAGTGTTTAGAAATCCCTATCGACTTCGTGGCGTCCCACGATTCGACCAGAATGCATAAACCACTCACAGACTAGTCAACACAATATAAAACAACTTTTATATCAATTTACAAATACGCTCTCTCGTATATATACGCTCAACTCATTCTAGGGTACTACTGACCCTATCTCTAATGAGCACATGCCACACAAGCCTAGGTGTTCGCTCAACCTAAGCTCTGATACCACTGTAACGACCACGGGATTTTCGACTCCGAAAATCGACACAAAATCCAGCGTCGACTGTTCAAACATCGAAAACACCAGATCATTTAGAGAAAGAAGATAGAGGATGAGAAATAGAAAGAAAGAAATATTAGAATAGAAGAAAAAAAACGAAGATTACAAACTCACAGCGGGACGAATAAAATATATTATATAACATAACTTTTGAAATACAAATCAGTAACTTTATATACATACCATTATCAGAGCACAACAGTCATTTCTGGAACAGTTATAAACACCTGTTTCCAGATACAACGTAGTACACAGCGGAATACCATAATCTACAGCTAACTGGTGAAGCTTCCTGCTTCCAGCTCCACCGATTGAATCTGTGAAATCCCGACTACTTGACAGCCCATACAAATTTGGGCACCCAAGAGTTTAGGGAAAACAAAACAAAATAAACTCTGGGTCAGTCATGGGACTGGTGTGAGTAAACTCCAACTACTTGTTTAACTTTAAAAATCCTTTCAAAAGAAAAGATAATAGTAAGACCAGCCCACACATAAACACGGACGGTTTTTACCTTACTATAACCCAAAACACTTTGATACGAAAATCTAGTGATATTATAATAATGTCTACATCAAGTAAATAACCAAATAGCAGAACGCTTGCATCTCACGCTCCACATATATAGTATAAAATCAAATACCGCATGGCGCTGATTGGAGATTGGATTTCCAACATGACAAGGTATGGAACCACCTTCCGCTAGTGTATCTCTAGAGAGGAATACACTGGGTTCAACAAGAACATCTTGTAACCCGGCCCACACATGACCGACCACTCATTTCGCTTGAGTGTATCGAATGTATATCACCAACGGTTGGGATCAGCAACCGTCTCCCGGCTGGGACAGCATCGAATAGAATAAGAAATTAAATGAACCTCTAGATAGGTGATTATACATCCTAATAGGAGCGACCCACATAGCCATGCTGCCTGCCCGATTTTTGCCATTCCCGGTTGTTGAGGCTTGAGGCTACGAATACTTACCATTCATTGATAGCACAATCACTTTGAATGCCACATTGTCAGATCCGTTAATCACTAGTTGAGTTTGCACAAATATTCTGGATATTATGCTAAGGGATAAATCCGTTGCAACCATATATATTCGTACAGACCAACTCATTTGATCATTGGAAATACTCTGTCATACATTCGTCCATTTACGTTCGTTCTGGGATTGAACGAAACCGAAGTCACTATTTCTATTTAATAGAAAGAGTCCTTGCATTTTACTCCGTCTTCAATATATTCAGCATACTTGGTTCGCAACGCTTATGCCGATACGGAGTGGTTCTTCGGATAATAATCCAACCGGTCTCTCCATATTGACAACGATGGTCAAAAACTTCGATAGTCTGTGATTTAACTATCGAATAAAAACAAGTGTTCATCCAAACATATCAAACAAATCACTGGGCTCTTTAATTAATATTTCATTAATTAAATCTCTTCTCCATTTCCTTATCAATATTTGTTATCCAAATATTTCATTAACCATATTGGCCCTTTACGCTATTTGGAAAGCATTTCCCAATATCAACTCCTTTCATTTTCTATATATTAGAAAATATCTCTATTTGCAATTGGAAACAATTCCAATCACTTATCTCTATCCCGACTATTTTAATTATATTCAGGAAATATTTACTTGTTATATTTCCAAAATTCCATCACTTGGGTTTAAAACGAATGTTGTGTAAAACATCGCTACAACAACCCAAAATATTTTATTCAACTAACTCTTTTTCAAATACTTCTCTTCGAGACTGGATCTTGCTATTTATCCATTAAAAATGAAATCAATCAAGTTGGGGTAAAATTACCTCTCAGACCTTAACTGAAAACATCCCCAACTTCAAAACGGCAAAACCACTTACCTCGAATAAACACACTATACAATCCAATTATTCATTTTTAAAACATGTATAAAGTTCGCTTTCTATTTCTAATTTATAGATTTCCCTTTTTGTTTAAAATATTCAATTTTTATATTCACTTACCTATTGAATTCTATACGTCGATACAATGATTTCTAACTATCAAAATATCTTAAAAATATTCTAACTCCTTAAATTTCCGGAAAATTTCGCCATAACCTCCCCTGTATCGGGAGCATCGGGAAATTTCAAATAGCTTCCCCGGTCCTTCTAATCTCAAAAAGAAAAAGAAAAAGCCAAGCGGCTTGCCGATACGGCGCATAAAATCTCATATATGAATTAAACATGTACCTTATTGTCGAGCACGCAAATTTTAATCTTCATACACTTCATTCCAAACCTGCTTAACCTATAAACGTCCATTTCCATTTTATTCCAACCCAATCGGGTCATTTCAACTCAAATCGCTCATTCATTCGTTAATTAGCTCTTTGGTCTATTTCACTGTTTTATTTGAACATGTCATATTCAAATATATTTTTATTCGCTTAAAATCACGTCGAGTTTCATTTCTAACTTGGGTTCCACATTCGATTTTGAATATATATTTACAAATCCCTTTTTACTACCCAAAGTCCAAATTCGATTTCACCATTTCCTTTAACTAAATTTTTCTTCAAGACTAGTAAATCTTATTTAACAAAATCTGATTTTTATACCCAAAAATCATTTCATTCACACCGCTTGAGTCCGTATTTATTCTACAACTCAAATCTGGGATTTTCCTAATGGAAATTCAGATTTTATTTGCTTAAAATCCCTTTATATATTTAAATAAACCATTATGGTTTTCAAATGGTTTCGGGCGCTGTTTTTCTGAAAATTTGATTTTGACATAACTCAAAATCTGTTCGACGAAATCCAGATTTTTCTCCTTCATTAGAAAGCTATTATTCAACCGGTCCTGACGATTCTTGTTTCAAAGAATTCCGACTTCAATTGAGTCCTGTATACTCAATTGAAGTTCGAGTCGCCAATTTACGAACTGCAGCGCTGCGGCGAGTTCGTTTTAATTATATTTATATATATATAAACTTTTTAAACTTCGTTAAAATGAATCCAACTCCATTTTAACTCTATTTGAATTTCTTGATTCAAATTCCAATCTCGCTTTTATTTGAATTCTATATTCAAATTCCAATTCCTTTTCTATTTGAATTCTATGTTCAAATTCTATTTCCTTTTCTATTATTCAAATTCTATTTAAATTCTCTTAGTCAAATTCCATTTGGATTCTCTTATTCCAAATTCTATATTCAAATTTCATATGAACTTTCTTTATTCAAATCTATTTGACTTCCTTTGAATTCAAATTCTATTTCAATTCCTTTGACCTCAAATCTATTTCAATTCCTTTGAATTCAAATCCCATATTTCAATTCCTTTGAATTCAAATCCTATATTTAAATTCCTTTTGAATTTCTATAGTCAATTTCTCTTTCAATTTTATTTGAATTCAAATGTCATTGCAATTCTGTCTTTGAAATTCTATTTTCAAAGTCTATTTCAAATTCTCTTTTGAAAATTCTATTTTGAAAATCTATTTTGAAAATCTATTTCAAATTTCTATTTGGGAATTCTATTTCAAATTCTCTATATTCAAACTCCATTTGAAAGTTCTATATTCAAATCCACTTTGGATTTTCTATTTGAATTCTATATTCAAAATCTATATTCAAATGTTACTTCAAATTCCCTTATTTAAATTCTATTTGAATCCTCTTATTCAAACTCTATATTTAAATTCCATTTGAATCATATTTTCAAATCTCTATAGTTAACTTCATTGAATTCTATTTTCAAGTCTCTATAGTTAACTCCATTTGAATTTTCTTTATTCAATTTCTTTAAACAAGTCTCGACTTCAATTCCTTTTTGAAATCAATATCTCTGTTTTCCTTTTGAAGATAGATTTCCCATTCCAATTTCACACTTGTATTTCTATTTCTGAATTATCAAATGATAATTCTTTTCACTTCATTTATAACTTCGTTATAAAAGAACTATTTATAAACTTCGTGATAAAAGAACTATTTATAAACTTCATTTATAAAGGAACTACTTGTTTTATTTTTCAAAAACAAGTTTATATTTTTATTTCCATTTAAAATTCAAATTCTATTTAAAAATAGAATTTTCCCTTTTAAATCTCAAATATCCTTCCACGATATTTTAAATAAATTAACACTTAGCCCAGTGATATTTAAAACAATTAAATCACCCAATTTTCAATCATTTTATTTTTAACACATCATATATGAATATATGAAATCAGCAAACAACAAATAGATAATATATTTTTGAGGAATCCAGCTGGATCCCTCCAACCTGTTTTCCTGCATCCACAGATGTTAGCACATAAATAATACCCATTCTGCTTCGTGGCAGAATATCGCGGTATAGATGGTCATCCACTAATCATAGCGTGGGGCGTATAGGGTAATCATCTGCTATGAAACTGCGGGCATCCGGTAATGAGACTGCGGGAATCCAACCAATCATCAACCCAATATATATAATAGTAACCCTAAGTAACTAATATATTTAAAACAACCAGAAAAATCCAAACAAGCAACAAATAATTATTTTTACGAAATAAAAATAATTATAAATAAAGGTGAGTGAGATTTACTCACCGAGATTTTTCTTTTGCCGAATATCTAGTTAGAATTCCTTATCGTCTTAGCTATCAATCGTCTCAAATCGTCTTGGATTGTCCTAAATAAATTTATCTGGCACATCTTGCTGCTATTGAAAACTACTCGACTCACTCAAAAAGCATATCAACAATCGTCGATCCATTCTTGTCGCAATCAGCCCCAAAAACTGTCGTTCTCCACTTCGACAATTTATCGAACACATTGTAGTCACTGCATTTCCCCCCCAACAGCAACATCGTCGAACAATACCATCAAAATAATCCAATCATCATCCCAAAAACTGTCGCTGCACTACTAAATCAACCCAAAAGCTATATCGCCCCTTTCAATACAACATCGACCTCCTCCCCTGAAGGACAAGTCCGAACCCCCTTCTGTCGCACTCTAGAATTCACAGATCCATCTACGTCCAGTTTCAATCAAAACTGTCGCCCTTCCTACTAGCTCCAACTTCAATCCTTCCCATCATCCTACTAGCACCGAGCCACTCTACCACACTCGCGACTCCTGAAAACCCCATACCAATCTCCGTCGAACCATGCCAAACCACCAAATAGCCATCGCAACTCAACCCTAGGTCATCTATCCTGATGTCGAGCCCTATAAATGGCATCACATCAAATCATCCCCAAAACCGTACCATAGCTTAGTCGCGATGCTCCAGCTCTGTTCGAATTCACGGATTTCGTGATTTTTTATTTTGATTTCTTGAGTGAGAAAACGAGATGAGAGAGGGTGCGTTGATTTGATTATCTGTTGATTGGAAAAACACGAGAAGAAGGCTTGAATTTATAAAGCGATTGGGGGAAGACAGAAGTACCATGCCCTGTAATATCCTGTCTGCTTGGTATCAAAGAAAGGAGACACTGTGGTGTGCGAAATGAAAAGAGCTGAAGCTAAGGTAGGCTCAACGTTTAAAAATATAGGTCGGCTCTTCTCCTCTTTTATATAAATATTGATTTGAAATTATTTATATTAAATAATTAAAATATCTATTGGTCCTTAAATTCGAAATCCTGAACCAATATTTTAACGTAACGACATATGTTTCCACGTTTATACAATACTCCGAAATTTTATTTGACTACATATGGGAGATAACAATTAAAATTAAATTCGATTTAAAATCTGAATCGATTTCAAATGAATAAATAATAATTATTGTTCTAATTCACATAGAGTTTATATTAATCGACTGAAACGTTTCAATTCAGTTTTAACTGCTAATTTGATTATTATCGTATCACGATAATTCTGTATATATATAAAAAAATTAAATCGTATATCGATTATTTGATCGGTAATTCACTATAAAAATTCTTTTATATGGTTAATTCAATATTTAAACGATACTAAATATTTAAAATACTATTCGAAAAATCCGGGTCGTTACACTTTTTGAACCAGCTTATTGGTCAATTGATTCACATTCCACATTTCTGTAATTGTGTTATAATGAATCTAGAAAGGCCCATACTGTGGAGGCAAGGAGTTGAGAATAAATTGGACTAGGAATGAATCCTCTACTTTCATTCCCAATTTACCCGACTTTGCATCCAAGTTAGTCATGTCAAGTACATGTTGCTACATGGTCTTAGTACCATCATAGCGGGGATTAGTTAGTTCATCAATGAGTTTCCCAGCAACAGCTTTGTCACCAGGCTTAAAGCGTTCAGTGGTTATCTTTAAGTATTCCTTAGAAGTTAAGATTTCATTTTCAGGAATGGATGACTTAATGTTGGATGCAGTGGTTAAACGTAGGAACTTCAGACATAGTTTATTGGCTTTAGTCCATGCATCATGGGCAAGTTTCTCATCCTCTGTGGACGCAATCGTAAGATCAGCGGGTTTATCCATAGTAAAATTCAAGTCCATCTCTAGTACACCCAAGTAGAACTCAACATGTTCTTTCAATTCATTATAATTATTTCCATTTAGTGCAGGAACTGAGTTGACAAAGAAATTAACTTGTGTAGTTTGAGGAACTACAATATTGGAACGATCTCATAACAGTTAAATTTTGGATATATATATATATATATAATATTCATGACTAACATTTAAACATAAATAAGTGACTTATGGCTTATAATTAAACAAGTATGGTATCTGTGGATATCCTATACATGCTTAATCACATAACTAAGTCATCTACTTAATGACTATTTTCACTTATGATGCATAGTCTACGTATCGGTAAAACATTATGCTAAGAATTTAACCAATAAGATTTTTTTTTTTGGCAAGGACGACCGGTTTTTTAGGTGGCCGTAAACACCTTTATTATGGATAAAAGTACTGGTACCTTGGACATGCATGGAGTAACATTCTTGGTTTGAATTGTCCAGTTACTATCATAACAACATATTCGCAAAGCTAATCAACATAACTAGGTACAAAAGATAGTACAGACATAAAACAATGGAACATCACCAACATCGTCATTATCATAGAAAGAGCCCGTATAGGGAGTCATATTACGCTTGTAAGCCCAAAAGCGAAGAGCTAAATCATCCACATTGAAAGGAGCTAAAAGTCGGTTTCTATTACAAGAAGGGTTCTTCATTAGAATTTCACTGTTTTCACCAACTTCACCATCATTCCTGATTGTCAATTTATCACTATCAGGCCTATAGAGTAGTCGAATGCGGTCTTCCACTGCTTCATCAATAAAAATGAAAAATACATTGTCTTAGTCTAACAATAAAATTACTTAGTCTAACATTCAAGTCATATTTTGAATCTGTTGTAGCAAATTACAAACAATAATATGAATGTCATATGATAATGAAATACAATATACATGTATTGAATTGTTATCACTGTGGAGATAATCAAAACAATATAATATGAATATTGTATTGCTAAATGTATTGATCCTGAGAAAATACAATATACATGTACTAAGTTGTTATCTCTGTGGTGATAATCAAAGTAATATAATATGAATATTGACATCATTAGGTTATACATGTCACCAAAAAAATCATGAAATTTCAGAGTGACAAAAGTATAACTATAGCCCCATATATTTTAATCATAGTTATTACAAATTTTGCTTTAAATATGTGGTTATACTCATGACATTCCCTAAATAAGTACAATAACGGACTTCATAAATAATTACATAAAGAACGTCACATTTGAATGCTAATATTAAGTGCCATATAAACTTATATCTAAATGACATAGAAAATGTCATATCAAATAACACAAATCAACTATTATTTCTATTTATTTTATGCTAACCTATGCATAAAAAAGAAACATAATTTCAATGAGTAAAGTCACAAATATTTATATGATAATAAGTTTCATCAAATAATAAAATATATGCCTTTCCATTTACTGAATACCAACGTGCTCCACAACTAATTTAGTATAACCAAAAAAATTAATGCATTTATGATAATTAATTTATTGATTTATTATTGTAACAACCACATTTAACGCAATTGTTATAGAAATAAGTGCAATTGCCGGTTATGTGGATCAAATAATAATGTAAATTGGTGTCATCAACATTTACTTTGATGATAAGAAGATACATAAATACTTTAAAGGAGCAAGTTTAATTCTATTCAACCAAAATTTCGCAAAAACATCATACAAAATTTCAATTACCATGCATCATCATTATAGTTGTTACTAGTAAAGCAGTAAAAAAAATGCAATCTTGAGGGTCTAAATGATTTTAAAAAAAGGAAATGTAAAAGTTCAAAGCAGAGCAATGTTTGCTTAGAGATCTTATTGTTTTCAATCAACTATTAAAATTTCATTCAATTCTGACACAAAAGGCATGTTTTGGCCTATTAGTGATACAAAAATATGTATGAAAAATAGGCCCAAAATAATTATTGTACTATAATCATAATAAATTGCTGAACCAGTTAAGAAATAATAATAATAATAATCTTAACATGTAATTAGAGTAAACATAATCAACACATGACATTATACAAGAATCAAGATGATTAATTGTGGAAAAACATAATACCAACATGATTCTACTATGAATTTAAACTAAGAATATGATCTTCAACCTTGCTCTGATACCACATGTAAACATAATATCAAGTGAATTTGAATTTTAATTATTATTGTATTTTTTTTAAGATCTTGACCATACTCTTACTTACGAACAATACATAAATCATAACTATAGACACTGATTGAGAAGAAGATAATCATGAGATGTAGATCTGTAAGTTGTAGATTTGGAAATTGCCTTCTCTCTCTTAGCTGTACTATTATTTGTGATGTCTTTTCGATAACCTAACGATGAATATTGGGTTATATTTATAGGCAAAGAGAGGGGCCAAATTCAGTTATGGATATAATCTCAACCGTTCATCAAGGTTGACCGTTAATAGCAAATATCCGTATTTAAAGGAATATACCTTCTATTTCATTCTTATCCTATCAAATCAACCGACTCCATAAATGACCACATAAAGGCATTTAATATTAACTTAATAATTCCATATTCGTTATATGGACCACATAATGAGATGTATAAATTTTTTTACAATCCAATGCGAGACAATTTGTTATCATCTGAACAGCTTATATGGGCTAGTAGGTAGGTTGTAATACTTGCATGCTTGATTAAACTGAGTATCACAGAAGATCCATGTGCAAAGAAACCTAGTGTACAACTCAGTTTCTTCATTCAATCTGTAAGAAAACTATTTTTTCCCTTCCTTTTTCTTTTTTTGGTTAGTTGTTGGTTCATGTAATATGAAATAACTGGTGCTGCATTTGATATTTATATATTTGTTTGAATGGAAAAATTAGTTGATATTTTTTTGAATGGAAAAGTTAGTTGATTAAAATGAGTTGTATGTTCTTCATTAATCATGCATGGTGTTGGATTTATATAATAATACGAAGAGGGAGAGATCATGTGATTGAATGCCAGTCTGCTTAATTTCATCATCTATCTATCTTCTATCTTCTATTCTATCTATCTATATAATAATTCCCACTAATCTTACCTTTAGTCTGACCATGAAATATCGAAATTGCCCCTCACATTCTAAATATCACATAATACTCACTACTTTTAGCTGTGTATAATTATTTCCCTAAAACTTTACATGCAACCTTTCATAAATAATTTGATCATATAAACATTTAATTATCTGATCCTTTCCACATTTCATATCCTTTTACTATTGTGTTCTAGCAACAGGTTTTAACCTATGTTATTGATGCACCTTATTAAATATTAAATATTAACTTTTATTGCATTCTGTAATGTTAGATAACATGTAAGATGGTATGAAATGTAAGGCTTGCCGTTTTTAATTTTCCAAAATATTAAACTAAAAATCAGATAGTTACCAGTAAATCGAGGATAGTTATATTTATCATGAACTAAATGTTGATTGCATATTTCAAAAACTAATGAATAGGCAGTAAATTATGCTATAGAATTCTCTAACAGTTGGTGATTGAGCATTACCATAAATCATGTTCATTGATCTTCTTAATAATTTTATGTTCTACTTTGATTTCTTGATGACCCCTGTTGCAATGTGAATAAAAACAATTTCAGAGGATTAATTATGATATCTCGTATGAAGTTATATCTTTAAAATTTTATCATGTAATAATTTATGAGCTTTTACTATTTTTCATACCATCAAAATAATTTCGCCACAACCATGTCATATAACCAAGAATTTACTTTCCTTTACTTTGATCAAGGATATTTGGCTGATTATACTTTTTAATTAGGGATAGAAGAAATACAAATGACTGTTTATGGAAAGCAATTAACATCCTCAATTTGCTTATTGATTACCATGACATTCTTCATTTCATTTTATCTCTTAATGAAAACCTGCCCTTTGATTATCTTGACCTTCTATCCTCCTTTTTAGGTAACGTTTATACAAAATGCGCATTAGAAGAATTAAATCTTGTAGTAGATTTCGAATTTCTAAAGCTGCATCTTGTCTAAATCAATTGATCAATATGCAAATTTATTTGGGTAATTTGGATGGTAAATAATTCTAATCATATTGCATAGTCCACTACTTTTCTACCATTGATTTTTTTCATAGCAGATTTGTAATTTACTGGATAGGATAATCTAGATTTCTATTCCATCACATATGCACCAAAAAAATAAACTGCCTTTTTATAAATGAACTAAGTATGGATGATTTCTTTTCTATCCATAATAATCTATTTATATATCATATTAGGTGAATATTTTAATTCTTATTATAGCTACAAAGATTCAAATGGAATTGTTTAAGGCATGGTATATGATTTGAATAATATATTGTATTACTACCATAGTTGAAAATTTTCCAAATTCATGATCGAAAATTATATTAAAAACATATTTATTTGTTTGCATAGTTGAAATCTATTTTTGTTATTTTCATTTTAATTTTTTGATTGTGGAATATAAGCAATTTTTTGACCACATATTCCATAAGGGAATGAATCTTACTTTTTGCAATGCTATTTTTTTTAATTTATAGATGTATGTGTGTCATGATAAGATTTTAGAACGAAATCAATTGATTTTGTCTAGGTTAACTTACGATTAACTTTTTGCATAAAGGAAATACTATTTGCAATATGATTTTTCTAATTGCCTTAGATGTTGCAATGGATTTTTATTAGCAGCATCTTAACATATATGTGGATTCAATTTATTCATAATGTACGCTGATAATTTACTTATTACTGTTATTTTCTTGCGCTTTTTATTTCCCTTTAGTGGTTTTATTTTCTATGTTTGGCTTATAAGGTATATATGTTATTTTTTTAATTTTTTTATATACTAAGAAGCTTCCTTTTAAATTTCTATAATAGTAACTATTTTTTTTATAGATATTCATACATATGGCAAAATTGAATTTCTTATAAAAGTTAATTAACTATGTATAATTTAAATAATGATTGATTTATTCATATGAACATTAAATATGTATTGCTTAGGCAATGATTTGGAACTCTTTTACAATTTTGTCTTATTTTGCTTATGTGTAATTTTTAATTTTATTTTCTTGTATTGATATGGTAGGTGATAAATTTTTGGATTACAAATAGCAAGAGTTCCAAATTTAGAAGTCAATGACCCTAATATAGTTGGTGATATAAAAATATTTATATAAAATTAGCACAAATAAGAGAAAATTATAGGTGACATAATCGATTTGCACTGATATGCCATAGTTAGCTGTCATGAAATGACCATTACAGGTGATGTATCTAACATTGGAACAACTGCCAAAATTGACTGCCATAATTTTGCATTGGCTTATCCTTTAATTAACTGCCACAATTTTGCACTAATATGGTAGATAATTTATGACAGATGAAATTTCTATGTAAAATGAATATTTTCCATGTTTAATTTTCACTAAAGAATGTGTACCATAAATAATTAGTGTAACTTTTATTTCGTGCATAGTTATAATTTTTAAGACTTGTATATTTTTAATTTTTATTTCTTAGACTTGCTCATTGTAATAACCCAAAAATCTGGGCCAGTTTAAAATTTTTATTTTGGCAATTTTAGCGAATTTTGATTATTTAAAATGAATTGTTTTAAATAATATCGACGAGAAATTTATTTTGAATATAATTCGAACGTATATATTCGTTTGAATCGTCGTTAGAATATAAATATTTATTTAAATTTATAAAAGAAATTGAAAATGGTGCGATAGTTCGATAATTCAATTTCAACTTCAAATGAATGTGCAGGATTCAAAATAAACCGGATTTTAGTGAAACCAAAAATAATAGAATCTAATTGAGAATATCTTTCTAACGAATCCGAAAAATCAAGATTTCATAGCGGGGATCAAAAGATGTGTCCAGTTGAAAATTCTAAATAGTTGCTATGGAATTTAGGCCCTTAAAAATAGCCATTTTGCAAACGACGTCGGATTTCGATGAAACCACTTTTGTTGGATTCGCGACGTAAAGTTATTGCTAGGTTTCAAATTTCATAATTTTTCGATTCAATATGTGAGCGTGGCAAAGGAAAACGCGTTTGACCAGTTTTAGTTGATTTTAATCGACTGGAAAATGGCCATTTTTCAAACAGTCTCAGAATTCGATGAAATTAGTTTTGTTAGGACCGTATCGTCAATACGAAGCTAGAAAATATTTTTCGAGAATTTTTAGAGTCCGTATGTGGCCCCGGTAAATTGAAATGTATGTTAAAATCAAATTTAAACGTTATATTAATTTATATTTTAAATTTGATGAAAACTGATCGTAACGGCCGAATTAGCCTATGTGGCATATCCCATTGTGTTCGGAATGTGGGTATTTAGCTAGGGGCGACAGTCGTTGGGTTTGATTTGGAGTTCGGGATAATAAACAGGTAAAATTGGAATTAAATATAAATAAATAAATTAAAATGGTATAAATATAATTTTCCTCAAAACCCTAGTCAAAGCGTTGCCAGTCAAACATTAAAAACCGCCGCCCTCGATTGTTTTCAACGAACGGAATCATCCCCTTATTCTTCCTCAAATCCCTCTCCAATCAGTTTGAATTAAATCCCCAAATCAAAAGCAAAATCCAAGAGCCTTACAAGCTCTCTCCATCCATACCACTATGATGATGTTCCGAAGCTTGAGGCATTCGAATCTGGCGCTGGAACCACCGGAGTTCGAGCGCGTTTCTGGTGGAAGGGAGGGCGTCGCGCCTCCTGGCGTCCCTGGCAGTGGAAGAGGGCGCACTGGTCTTCGATGGGGTAAGGTCCTATCAAGGTCCGGTCTACTACGGTGGTGGCGGCTACGTGTTTCTCCGAGCGACGATGGGTTCGATCGAACCAGGAAGAGAACGAAGGGTTTAAAATCCCTAATGAAGTAATTATCTGCAAATCAAGGTAATTAGTTAACAATTTATTTCAATTAATTATATTGCATGTCTAAAAATTTGGTTTTGGATTATAAAAAAAATTCAAAAAAATGTTGTTTTAAGAAAAATATAAAACCCTTTGCTTTGAAAATATACAATACCTTTGCTTTGAAAATATACAATACCTTGCTTTGAAAAATATAAAATACCTTGCTTTGAAAATATACAATACCTTTGCTTTGAAAATATAAAATACCTTGCTTTGAAAAATATACAATACCTTTGCTTTGAAAATATATAATACCTTTGCTTTGAAAATATACAATACCTTGCTTTGAAAAATATAAAATACCTTGCTTTGAAAAATATACAATACCTTTGCTTTGAAAATATACAATACTTTGCTTTGAAAAATATAAAATACTTTGCTTTGAAAAATATAAAATCCTTTGCTTTGAAAAATATAAAATACTTTGCTTTGAAAAATATAAAATACTTTGCTTTGAAAAGTATAAAATACTTTTCTTTGAAAAATATAAAATACCTTGCTTTGAAAATATACAATACCTTGTTTTGAAAATATAAAATACATTGAATTGAAAATATAAGAAGAAGGAAAAAGCGAGGATAAAGATGAGCTTTTTTAAATATAATTTTCATATGGGTAAAACATCGTTATAAAATACGGTTTTTGAATATAGAACCATCATATTAAAAAAGGTGTTTTTTATGAACAGCGTGAAAATGAAGTTGGAAGTTCGGGCAAATCCAAACTGGTTAGAAATTCAAAAACGAAGGAGTGGAACCCGAAGGTGAGAACTTCTCACCTTTACTTTTATTTTTCTAGTTATAAATATATACTAGGATGCAGACGGTGTTTAGTAACACCCGACACCCGTCGTCCACAGACCATGGACGGCTTGTATGCTTGGTTGTTTGATTTTGATGTGTAGTTGATTGTGTGATGTGATGTGAAACGAAATAAAATATTTATATAGTTGAAAATATTTTATAGTTAAAAATAGGATTTTTAACGTGTATATGAAATGAAATAAAAATAAACAAATCTGACGATTTTTTTATATACACACATTTGACTGATATTGATTGGGACGATAAATTTTACACATCGCCCAACTACACAAATAAAATCTGTGTTTGATTGTTTGAAACCCCACACGGGTATTGGGATGATATTTGACGTACACTAATCCTGATTGTCTAGTTGTATGTCGATCGATTGATTGACAGACTGTTATAAGCGCGGAATATTTATATTTGATGCTTATACAGTGTAGAACGCACTTTGGATGATGGTTGATGATGTATCGTTGCTGTTATATATGTGTGTTGCAGAAAATCCATATAATTAACATTATATGGTAATTGATTGGGCCTCATTCCAGTTTTAAAAAGAAATATTTGAAAGAGAAATATTTGAAAGAGAAATATTCGAAAAAGAAATATTTGAAATAGAATATTTGAAAATAGAAATATATGAAGCCTTGTTGACTAGATTGACGCCATTTTGACCTGAACGATATTTATATCGATTTTATTCATTTTATAATGAATATCGAAAGTGATTCCAAAATCTGATATTTTGAAAAGAATTGAAATTCGAATAGAAATTGAATAGAAATGAATTCGAATAGAAATTGAATATAAATGAATTCGAATTGAAATTGAATATAAATGAATTCGAATTGAAATTGAGTATAAATGAATTCGAATTGAAATTGAGTATAAATGAATTCGAATTTAAATTGAATATAAATGAATTCGAATTCGAATTGAAATTGAATTGAATTGAAAACGAGCTGAAATTGAATTAGAAATCAATTTGAATTGAAATCAATTTGAAATGAATTTAAAATGAATTTATAAGGAAAAATTCAATTTTTATTTGAATTAGAAATGAAGTTGAAATCATTTTGAAAACAAATTTAAAACGATTTATATAATACGTTTTAAAAGGAAATCGACGAAGTATATATTATATATATTATATATATAATATAATGGCCTGAATAGAATGCGTCGCGCTGCGGCAGTTCGCGAATTTCGGCCATTGACTTCGAACGGATATTATGGGAGATCCGACCGTCGGATTCTCCTAAAACCGGAACCGTTGGGTTAGTATCGAAAAGAGCTTTCTAAAGAATATTAGAAATTAGAAATCTAACGGTTGGATTTGGAGTTATGTCCAAATCAAATTTGGAAAAGGTCGCTGTAAGTGCATTTCGATGGCCATTGATGGAAATCGACTGTACGGGCCTTGATAAAATTATTAAAAATATAGATAATTTGTGTAAAATGATAAGAAATGATTTGTGAATATTTGGGATGAAAAACTCCATATTTGAAAAGATAAGAATAGATTTTTATCGAAATGAACTAGTTTTGAACTAGAATTAAAATTCTATTTATTTTTAAATAAATAAATTGAATTTGAAAAGGGTTTTAAAAATAACCAAAATTTCCAAGAATTGAATTGGAATGGATTTGAATCGAAATCGTCTTTGGATTATTTCGATGTTGGATTTCGTGATTACACAGATATTGTTATGGAAATTTGAAAGATATATTTATATCGTTATTTCCAATACGATATTTGTTGGTCGTAGAATTTGATATTGAATATAAGCCGATATATTTTCTATTCAGAGTCTTGTATTTAATATCAAATGTGATTTGGGTTTGTCGTGAATGGTGTCTTCATTAACACTATTCTTAAGCCCAGTGGAGAAAATGATTAAATCTTTTTAGTTAGATTTAATGAAGTGTACCAATTAAATAATATTTAATTGGAACTGAATTCAAATTGATTCTTGGGTTCATCGTGAACAGTGTTTTATATAACACTTGTTCTTTAACCCGATAATTAATGAAACGTGATTTTGGGTTGTCGTGAACGGTATCTTCAATAATACTGTTCTTAGACCCAAAGGAGTTAAGAAAATCAGAAACTAACTGGAGGTTAGTTAGGTTGAATGGTTTCTGAGGTATAGATCTAATGTTGGTTTCGGCCTCCGGGGTTAATACTTAGGGAACTGCTCACTAGCTAATTTACGGTTAGGGACCGATTGAAATGTGATGTGATTTTAGGTTTATCGTGAACCGTGTTTTAAATGACACTGATTCTTTAACCCAGTCACAGATTAAAACTAAGTGGAGTTTTAATGAATCTTTAATTAGATTGAAATGATCGAGAATGGAGTATCACCAGTTTTGCTCCAGGCGATAGTTAAATCTTTAATTAGATTTGAACGTGAAATGGTAATTGAATTTACCGATAACACCGTGGTGTTAGATATGAAGTATTACCGGTTTTACTTCATGGGATGAATAGGATGGGATTGGGAAACTAAAACAAATGATTACTCCGGTAAGATTCGTTAATCCTGACTAGTTTGAAGTGATATTCAAAAAGAAGTTTAAAGAATAAATTCAAGGAATTTATCTTTGATAAAATTAATGGGAACCTTTCCCTATGAATGTGAAATTTAGAAACTAACTGTCGGTTAGCTAAGCAGAATGGTTTTCTGGATATCGATCTGTTGTTGGTTTCGGCCTTCGGGGTTAATATTTGGGGAATTATTCTCTTGATTAATTTACGGTTAGTGACTGATGAATTGGAATGAGGCGTATGTTGTGTTTGTGTAGCACTTGTTTATAATATACGCAAGTTATTCGGAAAGATCGGGTTTATCCCATTCTGAATAACTGATACGACGATAAGTCGAAGATGAAGACGGTGGTCGAAGACCGGAGGTCTTCACGTCGATTGGGTGATTACTGATGATCTTGATTGGGATGTACACCCAAGAAGATGGAAACAGTTGGTGGTTGTCCATACGTATTTGGAGATCGATGGATATGCGGGGTACTAGGTGCCTCCGGTTTCGTTCAGACCCAGAACGAACTTGTAAATGGATTGTGTGTCTGACATGGGATTTTAGTCTGTGTGATTGATTTCTATTAAATATATATCTGTTTGGCGGCAGAGAATTTATTCTCTTGGTTAACGTCCTTCTCTGAGACGTACGAGCTCAGGGGTTATATACTGATGGATATCAAACGCATAGAGTGAATTGCCTGTGTGGCATGCCTAAGTGGCAAATGGATCAAGGCTTCTGTTGAAAAGCAAAGTCTTGTGGTTGATGATCAAAGCACGGCCTTTGTGGCGTAGCTTTGTGTAACGTTTGCTTCGCGAGTTTCACACCCGGTATGAAACAAAAACGGGAGAAGGACCTCAGGGAGGGCATGCGTTTCTTTCTAGTTAGAAGTGGCGTCAGTGGTTTTACACGCCCTGACGAGTTTGACTTATGTGGTTGTTGCTGTTGCGAGGCGCCTCGGTTTGATCGGACGATCCGGGTCCGATGGAGTCATTTAGTTGGCTCACCTACGCCCCATAGGGCGGAGAAACGCATGTTCAGGCATTTTAATCCACATCGGTGGACCGGCCCTGATGATCCAAGGGTCACTCGAGCTCTGATCCTGAGGCTCGGGCTAGAGAGTCTCGATTCGGTTGAGGACTATCTTTTGCCTCGGTTCATAGATGGAAACCCAATTTCCAAATACGTGACTTTGCGATTTTGATTGTATAACCTATATATGGCGACATAGTGGTATGGGGCATTCATGCCGCCTATGATTGATACTTATGATTTGAAGTTGTCTTATACACTATACACTTATAATAGTATCAAATGATTTCTTTTAAACATATCAAGCATTCTTGGCTATTATAAGGTAAAAACCCTATCCCCCAACTTGCGTTGCATTGTGTGATAGGACCTGGGTCTTATAATAGCTTCATTCTTCTTTATTTAGCATTGCGCTGTTGTTTTATGCACTGGTATTCTTGGGAGGAAACCAGTTCCGTGTTACACGGCGTGGTCCCTTGATTTACCTAACTTTAAAAATAAAGATTAACTGTTTTGGTTCTCACACCAGTCCCATGACTGACCTAGAGTTTATTGTTTTAACCTAAACTCTGGGTGCCCTTATTTTGACATGGGCAGCTAGTAGTTTTGCTTTTGCAGATTTATATTCACAGGATCCTGGTTTACAGCCGGAATGATATCCGGAAAGCTTTGTATCCGTATATCTCTTCTAGTTGTGTATTGTATTATTTTCCGCCGCAAATGTAATTTATTGTAATCTCTGATAATTTGTGATGTATATTATTTATTCATACTCTGTATATTCTTGTAATCTGATGCATTGTTGTGATATACAATGGAATGTTCTCCCGTCTGCGTTCTATTGTGGCTTGTTCTCGAACTATCCGCTTTTCCTTTTCAGGGAAGTTCCGGGTTTTCACACTCATAATAACCATACATAATTTTTTTCCCTCTTTCTTTTCTTTCACCAATGCAAAATTATAATTATAAGAATATCCATTTATTTTCGTTTCTAAGTATCCTAAACTTATTTTCCATACTAAAAGCATTTGTTTTTACAAGTTTTATTCATGAAACAGAGAAAATTAGGGTGAGTTTTCAAATGTTTTAGTTTTCAACCGTGTTATACGATAGCCAATCCACTGAATTTCTATTATCATCATTTTCATATTCCTTCAACGATTTAGGAGCACTAAAGAACTTAGTTACCAATGCTAATTCCAATTTTTTAAGCAGTAAGTTAGATTGTTGTACTATAGATTGATTCCTACAAGCTTCCCAGTAAACTATAGGCAGTTTTTTACATTTAATATGATGATTTTTTTGTTCAGGAAAATGACTACCGTAATATTATTAATTTGGAGTGGTTGGGAGAATTATCACTAAAGCAAAATGACACAAAGTAAACAACACAAAATGGAATGGTTGGATGAACACAAAGTTAACATTTCTTTTATGCATTAGCTGCTAAAATGATAGATATTATTTTGCTTCGTATTTCATACTTCATTCTTTCATCATTTAATTTCTCATCAAAATTAAGATCATGATTCATAACAATTTGTTTATGTTTAAGAAATTCATCATCATGGAAAATTTGAGTGGTGCTTACTTTTGTAAAGAATAACCGTTTTATAAACATTTGGATGATTCACTTGGGTCTTCTTTAGATGTTATGCACTATGTTACTATTGTTGTATGTCAACAGGTTTTCCAACCAGGCAAATAGAATTTCAGGAGGGATTTTTTTAATTTATGTATTTCGGTGATGATCTTAGATTCGTAATAAATTAGTATTCAGTTTGCAAATATATAAAAATTATTTGATTAATTGGATATAATTTATTTTATTATTAGACGACAAGCTGTTAAGTTTATTTTAGATGATGAATCAGTTGACTATTTAAGTTATTTTATTTACTTTTTGCATATATCTCTAGAAGGTGTCATTTACACATTATCCTACATGTCTCATTATTCATGTTCTTTCTTTTGTAAGTGTTTAATTTATTTTCTGATATGTAGGTTATTAGGGTTGGATTAAATGGGGACATGGCAATTTATGTGATCTGATGGAACCGATATATTTCTTAATACATATACGAGGTATGCCACCATCAATACTCACTATAATTTTAGTCTTATTTTGTAGATGTTGTTTTCTAATTTTATCTAATACGTAGGATAAACATGTACCTTGCATATATTTTGCATCACACTCTCATTTTGAAATTATCAACAAATATAATGGAAAGTAATTATATTATGTTTCAGGCTAGTGCAAGTTAATACCTATAGTTGACAAAGATGATAAAGTCGGCCAAAAGGGAAGCTTATAGTATGTGATAGTTGTAGAAACAATAGCTGAGATATAAATTATGGAACAATCATTGCCTTGAGAGGTAAGAATAAAGAATAATAGAGGACTACTTTTTGTTCAAAAGACCGCACAAATGCCTCAAGAAGTAAAAGAAAGCACGTAGAAGAAGTTGTTAAATTCTTTCGTGAGATAATATATGTGATAGCATGATTTGTACCTAAATTGTGCAATGTTCCAAATTGTGGTGTTTGTTTCCTTCGAATTAAGAGAGAGAAAACATTACTACAGGGCTACATAAAATTATAGAATCAGGCATATCTTCATTGTCTGATTGCTATACTTGAAAATTATGATGCATTTTTTTTGAATTAATGAAAATTCTTATCTTAAAGTTCAAACGTACCTGCATTATTATTGTAATCTTTTTCTTCATTGCCTACATTTTTTGATAGACTTTCTATTCATTATGTTGCAGAAATCTCTAAAGTTTATAATGATTATAGTGGTTGAATGAATCATGATGGTTCTCCTAGAATATGATGTTATATTTGAAGTGTAATTAAGAATATTTCATAGGACAATGAGGCGGTACTGACCTTCTTATGTAAGCATAAAATAAGGAATGTAGGACTATTGAGATTTTCATATAATAAGATGAAAAGATAAGAAATGCAAAGTAATATGGGTGCACAATGTATGAATTGTGGCATGGTTCAAAGAGGCAACTACAATAAAATTCTCTTCTAAAAATATGGGAACAATAGAACGTCAGGTGTATTACTGCGTACTTCCACATTTGCAGATTGATCATGAAAGAGATATATTATGGAATAATGTAGAAAAGACCCAAGGTAGATTAAGTTTAGGAATTCGTTGACCAAATGCTTTTTTTTCTACAACCTGTAATGTCACAATTAATTATCTCAGTTTTGCGAAACTTAATATGGGTTTTTTCCTTAAGTTGTCACTTTCTATTATAACCAATGTGTTACTTATTTATTCTACATTCATGTAGTGAATACAGACTATAAAATGAGAAAACTACACGTTAATTTAATTTTTTTATAGAATTTCAAAATTGTATGTATGAGTTACCATAAGAATATATACCACTCACAATTGAAAATAAGTTTTTGCGGTTGTATATAAGTCCTAAATAGAAGAGCCATCAAAGTTAGTTCATAAAATATTAACACTTTTATGTGCAATAGTACAAAAATATATTAATGATGTACCTATGTACCAGTTGATCGAGCAACAATGGTCTAAATTAACACTCATTTACAATGCACACGCATCGATGATAAAATTATTTTTGGATGAACAACAGAACAATTTATTATTGTTGCCACATAAATTATAATATTTAAATATATATAAATATAACTATTTAATATTAATTACAATACTTTATTTTTCTTTTATTTTTGATATTTAATCATTACAATATTTTTTTAATAACATAAATTTTAATGCCCAACAAAGCGGGCAAAAAATACTAGTGGGTTATAATATTTCCAAGCACTAAGCCTAAAGATGACCAAGGCTCAAACCATAACATGGTACATTCATGAAAATTTCATTTTCCTTTAATTTTTTTAGTAGTTTTAATTCTTAGTTTTTATTTTCATACACGAGCAGTAGTTGGACTTAATGATGGTTTTGAATTTGCGATGTTGATAGTGGTTTAATTATATTTGTTAGGAGTTATAACATTTTTTTGTTTTCAAGTTAATGGTTTATCTTTCGTGATGAAAACAATCCTTAAATCTAATCAAAATTCAATCAGAGTGGATTCAACTGAAGGAGGAAGGAAAGATTTCAACAATAGAATGGAACAAATCTATCGAAGCATGAAGACATTATATCATTTGCCATTTTAGGTCTACCATGCTTTTAGAAGTTGTATATCTTTCTCGCTATATTTATTATAAGCTTGAAATTTGTGCGAACAATTAAATTGCATATGTTGTAAGGTTTATCGTTCGATTTTGTAACTTAAAATGGGCATTAGTTGCTTTGTTTGATATGTGAACAAAAAGGCAAAAGTTATTATAAAAATATGATTCTATCTATATTGACCTTTTGTCTTTTTGACTTATTAGTCGTTATTGCACCAAACAGACCTTTTTACATTTTAGAAGTATAAGTACTTATCAAATTAGCAAAAGAACTTCTGCTTCGAGTTTCCAAACGGGACCTATATTTGTTTATTTTCAGATCACTGCTCTAATTGTTTATTGTACATGTAAACAAGAGACCATGGTTTCAAATCTCAAAATTTGGCCAATAACTCGGTCTAATATCTCGGCTATCTCGAGTGATATTTAAAACACTTATAACTAAATAAGGTGCCAAATCTCGGATTTTGACTGATATCTCAAATTATCATCTCGGGTGTCTCGGAGAGATTTAGAACCTTGCAAGAGACAGAGTGAAAGCAGGAGTTGGACCTAAAGTGTGGAGCAAATACAAAGAGAAATAGTATATTGAGTGTTTGAGTGTATGTAGTGAGGTGTGAATGTGACTTGTATTATAGAGAGATACAAAATATTGTACTATTTAAATGTTGAAATATTGTATTGAATAAAATATTGCTTGAGTCATTTAAATTCTTTGTAATAGTATTATTATTCAATATCAATATATATTATTATATGAGATGCAAAATTGTATAGTATACAAGATGTGGACCCAAACAAATTCAGAAAGTTAACATCTAGCAACATTTTGGAATGTTGCTGCAGACACCTAAGGATGTTGCTATAGACCTAAATAGGGTCCGACTGCAACAATATTCCTTATGTTGTCTTAGATAGTCAAAATGCTGCCTTGAGGTCTAAGGCAATGACAAACATTGCAACACAGGAAAAGTGTTGCCATAGACCTATGGCAACATTTTTTGGGCTTGACTCAATATTTATTTGTGTTGTAGAAGACCATTTATAGCGCAGTGACCAGATCTTCTGGTCGATTGCTAGGCTTCGGCCAATAGTTGGACGTTCAAGTCAGTTATTGGGCACCACCTTTGTTGTTAATACTTGGCAAGCTTCGACATTCGTTGTTAATGCACATGCGGCGTAGCTTTTGCTCACCATTGGTAATATAGATCCGTATTTATATTATCTATAGATTTCATTATTTTTTATTTTAGAATTTGTTAATACCAAATGTTTTCACCATCTTTTTTATGTGGATTCTATATATAGCCTTATATCTATTTTGTTGATTAAATATGGTGATTACATTTATATTTCTCTGAACTCTCAAACGAGTTCTATATATTGATATTTTGTTGGTCTACAACTTGTTGTTTTTATGTATTTTGAGATTTCATATAGCTTGGATTAAAGCCTAAGCCATTTGTTATCGATGGAAATATTCATATTATTGTTGTTATTACATACATGAGAACCTTTCCGATTTGTCAACTTAGATGATCTTATCTCATGTACTTTATGTTGTTCCTTCCTTATTGAATGGAAATATCACTCATGTGTCATTATGCTTCACTTATTATGCCCTAACCATCTTGTTTGAGCTAGACTGATCAGTGTATTTTATGTACTTGGGTCAAACTGTGTTATTTCAGGTTAGCCTTTTACTGTTAGATGTCACTATGCTTTGCTTTTGCCGTGAACTATAACGGCCCGGATTCTGTGGTCGATTTATTTTAAATATTTAATATTTATTTTAAATATTTAATATTTATTTTGATTATTGAATTGATAATAAATGAATTTTCATATTGAGTTATCGATTTAACAATCAAATATAATTTAATTTAGAATACATCGAATTATCGTAATTCGAAATATAATTGGAATCGAAGATGAAAACTGAATCAACAATTCAGATAATTTATAGAAATTCAATTTGAATAGAATCGATAATAAAAATTAATTTATCACTGAGGAATTTATTTATTTCTGAGTTTAAATTATATTATATAAATTTTTATGGTTATTTTATATATACGTTCAAATTAAATTTCAGAATTTTTCTGTTGAGTTCAGAATAGTGTTGTAGCATTGGAACGTCCGTCATTGCATTAAAATAGCGGTCCGTGATGTTAAGTGATGAACCCCGATATATTTGTAATGGATAAGATCGAAATCGAATCAGAAATCAAATCGATATCTATTTAAAAAGGATAAAAATCACTTTATATCAAATCGTATTAATTATAAAATCAAATCAAATTTAATTAAACATTTTTAATATCAAATCAAAATCTATTTAGTTTGTTTCAAAATCTTAAGGACATTTTAGCCGACCGATTTCCCTGTATTTCAGCCAACCTATTCCTCAATTATAAATTTGCGATCATTCCAATTCTAATTCTTCTTTATGAAACTAAATGGAAAATCGAGTGAAGTTCCAGTCAAATTATAAAGGGCCGACCCTTCCTCGTTCAGTTAAGAACCGATATCCCTCTCCTTTGTTTCCTCTCTTCAGAACGTAAATCGAAAACGAAATACTCAAAATCAAAGCCATCATTCTAATCAAATCAAAAGCTATTTCATGGTTTGAAATACATGAGTTATGGAGATCAACGTTGGCTAGAATAGTAGTGTAAGAACCCGCAACTTCCCCGGTAAGAAAAGAGCGGATACTTCGAGAACAACACACAAAAGAACGCAGAAAGAAGAACATTTCATTGTTAATTACAACAATTCATCAGAATACACGAATATACAGAGTATAAATGAATAAAATACATTCGATAAATATCAGAGATTACAATACATTACATAGCAGCGGAAAATAATACAATATACAACTAGAAGTAATACGCGAATACAAAGCTTTCCGAGTATCATTCCAGCTGTAAATCAGGATCCTGTGAATATAAATCTGCAAAACCAAAACTACTAGCTGCACGTGTCGAAAATAAGGGCACTCAGAGTTTAGGTTAAAATAATAAACTCCAGGTCAGTCATGGGGCTGGTGTGAGAACTAAAACAGTTATTAATCTTTATTTTAAAGTTAGGTAAATCAAGGGACCACGCCGTATAACATGGAATGGGTTTCCTCCCAAGAATACCAGTGCATATAACAACAGCATAATGCTAAATAAAGAAAAATGAAGCTATTATAAGACCCAGGTCCCATCACACAATGCAACACAAGCCAAAGGATAGGGTTTTACCTTATAATAGCCAAAGAATGCTTGATATGCTAAATTTCATCTTTTATTATTACTATAAGTGTATAGTGTATAAAACAACTTCAAATCATAAGTATCAATCATAGACGGCATAAGTGCCCCATCCCACTGTGTCGCCATACTAGGCTCTACAATCAAAAACGCAAAGTCACGTATTTGGAAATTGGATTTCCATCTATGAACCGAGGCCAGGGATCATCCTCTACCGATTCGAGACAATCTAGCCTACCATGTCTCAGGCTACAGCCGCAACTACACCTAGGAGCCCCAGAGCCGGTCCACCGATGTGGATTAAAATGCCTGAACACTGCGTTTACTCGCCCTATGGGGCATAAATGAGCCAACGAATGACTCCATCGGTCCCGGATCGACCGATATATCCGAGGCGCCTCGCAACAGCAACAACCACATAATTCAAACTCGTTAGGGCGTGTAAAACCACTGACGCCACTTCTAGCTAGAAAGAAACGCATGCCCTCCCTGGATCCTTCTCCCGTTTCTGGTTCACAACCGGGGTGTGAGGCTCGCGAATCAACGCTACACAAAGCTATGCCACACAGGTCGTGCTTTGATCATCAACCACAAGACTCTGCTTTTCAACAGAAGCCTTGATCATATTGCCACTTAGGCATGCCACACAGGCAATTCACTCCATGCATTTGATATCCATCAATATATAACCTCTGAGCTCGTACGTCTCAGAGAAGGGCGTTAAGAAAGAGAATAAATTCTCCGCCGCCAAACATATATATATTTTATAGAAATCAATCACATAGACTAAAATCCAATGTCAGACACACAGTCCATTTACAAGTTCGTTCTGGGTCTGAACGAAACCGAAGGCACCTAGTACCCCGCATATCCATCGATCTCCAAGTACGTATGGACGATCACCAACTGATTCCCTCCTATTGGGTGTACGGCCCAATCAAGATCATCAGTAATTATCCAAACGACGTGAAGACCTCCGGTCTTCGACCACCGTCTTCATCCTCGACACCACGTCGAATCAGTTATTCAGAATGGGATAAACCCGGTCTTTCCGAACAACTGGCGTATATAATAAACACGTGTTACACAAACACAACGTACGCCTTATTCCAATTCAGAATATTCTTTTGTTCAAATATTCTTATTCTTTGGGAAAGGTTCCCATTAATTTTATCAAAGATAAATTCCTTAAATTTATTCTTTATTCTTGTTTGAATATTAATTCAAACTAGTCGGGATTAGTGAACCACACCGAAGTAATCATTTATTTTATTTCCCAATCCCAACCTATTCATCCATTGAAGTAAAACTGGTCATACTTCATGTCTAACACCACGGTGTTATCGGTAAATTCAATTACCATTTCCCGTTCAAATCTAATTAAAGATTTAACTATCGCCTGGAGCAAAACTGGTGATACTCCATTATCGATCATTTCAATCTAATTAAAGATTCATTAAAACTCCACTTAGTTTTAATCTTCACAGAAATCAATATCCTGTCTTTAACTGGGTTAAAGAACCAATGTCATTTAAAACACGTCCCACAATAAACCCAAAATCACGTTCATTAAATATCGGGTTAAAGAACAAGTGTTATTTAAAACACTGTCCATGATAAACCCAAAAATCAATACCAGTTCAATTCTAATTAAATATTATTTAATTGGTACACTTCATTAAATCTACATAAAAAGATTTAATCTTTTTCTCAACTGGGCTTAAGAACAGTGTTAATGAAGACACCATTCACGACAAACCCAAATCACATTTGATATTAAACACAAGGCTCTGAATAGAAAATATACCGGCTTATATTCAATATCAAATTCTACGACCAACAAATATCGTATTGGAAATAACAATATTAATATATCTTTCAAATTCCCATAACAATATATGTAACATCATAAAATCCAACATCAAAATATTCCGAAGACAATTTTGATTCAAATCCCTTCCAATTCAATCATTGGAAATCCTGGTTATTTTCAAAACCATTTCAAATCCACTTTATTTATTTTAAAAATAAATAGAATTATAGTTCTAGTTCAAAACTAGTTCATTTCAATAAAAATCTATTTTTATCTTTTCAAATATGGAGTTTTTCATCCCAATTCTTCACAAATCATTTCTTATGATTTTACATAAAATATTACTATTTTTAATAATTTTATCAAGGCCCATACAGTCGATTTCCATCAATGGCCATCGAACTGCACTTACAGCGACCTTTTCCAATTTGATTTGGACATAATTCCAAATCCAACCGTTATATTTCAAATCTCCAATATTCACTAGAAAGCTCTTTTCGATACGAACCCAAAGGTTTCAGTTTTAGGAGAATTCGACGGTTGGATCTCCCGCAATGTTAATTCGATGTCAATGGTCGAAATTCGCGAACTGTTGCGGCGCGGCGCGTTCTATTTAGGCCATTATATATATATATAATATATATATATATATCGTCGATTTCCTTTCAAAACGTATTTTAAAAACCGTTTTAAATTCGTTTTCAAAACGATTTCAACCTCCATCTCAAATTCAAATCAAAAATGAATTTTCCAATATAAATTCGTTTTAAATTCATTTCAAATTGAATTCAATTCAAATCGATTTTAATTCAATTTGAATTCATTTTCTTTTCAATTCGAATTCGAATTCGTTTTATATTCAATTCAACTCCTATTCAATTCACTTTAATATTCATTTCAATTTGAATAAAATCGATATAAATATCGTTCACGTCAAAATGGCGCAAATCTAATCAACACGCCTTCACATATTTCTATTTTCAAATATTTCTATTTCAAATATTTCTTTTTCAAATATTTCCCTTTCAAATATTTCTATTTCAAATATTTCCCTTTCAAATATTTCTATTTCAAATATTGCTATATAAAATATTTCTATTTCAAATATTTCTATTTCAAATATTTCTCTTTCAAATGTTTCTATTTCAAATATTTCTATTCAAAACTGGAATGATGCCCAATCAATTACCATATAATGTTAATTATATGGATTTTCTACAACACATGTATAAAATAACAACGATAAATAATCAACCATCATCCAGAGTGCACCACACAACTGCATAAGCATTAAATATAATTAATTAATGCTTACACAGTCTGTCGACCAATCGATCGATATACAGCTAAATATTTGGGATTAGCGTACGCCAAATATCATCCCAATACCCGTGTGGGGTTTCAAACAATCAAACACAGATTTTATTTGTGCAGTTGGACGATGTGTAAAATTTATCGTCCCAATCAATATCAGTCAAATGTGTGTATATAAACAAATCCTTCGATTTTTTTATATTTATTTCATTTTAAATACACGTTAAAAATTCTATTTTCAACTATAAAATATTTTTAACTATATAAATATTTTATTTCATTTCATATCACATCACACAATCAACTACACATCAAAATCAAACAAACGAGCATACAAGCCGTCCATGGCCTGTGGACGACGGGTGTCGGGTGCTACTAAACACCGTCTGCATCCTAGTATATATTATTAACTAGAAAACAAAATTAAAAGGTGAGAAGTTCTCGCCAAAAGATAAACCAAACGCCACGACTCTTCATATGTAGGAAATCTTCATCGTTCTCCCAACGCAGTCTGTTTCACGAAGTGTATGTTAAAAATTATATTTTTAACAACGCCACTTCTTATATAAAGGTTGAATTTTTATAATCTCTACTACATAAAAATTATATTTTTATTCTCTTTACTCTATAAAAATTATATTTTTATGATCATACATGTATCAAAATCTCGTCTTGACTATTTTGAGATCCTTATAATGAAAATCAAATTTTTATACCAATATAGTTCATATATATAAAAAAATCTTTTAATGTATAAAAATCAAATCTTTTATTATCCTACCATATAAAGATCACATTTTTATTATCTATATAATATAAAAATCATATTTTTAACTTCATACCTATATAAAAATTATATTTTTAACTTCCTATAATATAAAAAAACATATTTTTAATATGCCACTAGTATAAAAATCATATTTTTCTTACTTAGAAATCGTAGTGTTGTCCTTTAAAAATTATACCTTTATCATGTATATAATTCCGACCTTTTCGTTTATAAAAATCAAAACTTTTTGATTTTTTTTAAAATAAAATAAAATAAAAATCTAAACCCTTTTATACCATTATTTAAAATCAGATTGTTATTAAGTTAATTAGCATAAGAAAAATAGTCTAAGCAAGACACACCTCTTTCTCTTTGCAAAATCGAATTCTTCGATGAAGGGAGGGGTCCCACCGCCGCTATTGCTGGACAGAGGAGGAGGTTGCAGGTGGCGGGGCAGCTCCGACATGTGCGGTGGTGGCACAGGGTCCGGGCGCGGCTGTTCTCGTCTGAAGGAGGGAGGATCGAGAAGAGGAGGGAAGTGAAGAAGAGAGGGGGGCATGCAGATCGGGGGGAGGGGGGAAGATGGTGGTTGGACGGGCGGAGCGCGAGGTCAGAATTTGGGGGGGGGGGGGGGAGAACGACGGGTTCTGGCGATTTTTTTTTTCTAATTTGCTCTGAAGTGAGAGAGAGGGAAGGTTGAGAGAATATATATATTTTTTAATTTTACATTATTTTATTTTCTAAATGGTTGACTTTTTCATTCTAACACGAAACGAGGCCCACGGCCTGTCGTCCTAGCTAATTACCCCCATTCCGAACACAATGGGATATGTATCGTAAGCTGATTCGATCGTTTCGATCAGTTTTCGTCAAAATCAAAATATAACTCTATATATTGAATTTGAATGCTCATCTCAATTTACCGGGGCCACATACTAACTAGAAAAATTCCCGAAAAATATTTTCTAGCGTCGTATTGATGGTACGGTCCTAACAAAACTAATTTCATCAAATTCCGAGACCGTTAGAAAAATGATCATTTTCCAGTCGATTAAAATCAACTAAAACTGGTCAAACGCGTTTTCCTTTGCCACGCTCACATATTGATTCGAAAAATTATGAAATTTGAAACCTAGCAATAATTTGACATCACGGATCCAACAAAAGTGGTTTCATCGAAATCCGAGGTCATTTGCAAAATGGCCATTTTTAAGGGCCGAAATTCCATAGCGACTATTCTGAAATTTCAACTGGACATATCTTTTGATTCCCGCTATGAAATCCCAATCTTTCGGATTCGTTGGAAAGATATTCACAAATAGATTCTAATATTTTTGGTTTCACTAAAATCCGGTTTATTTTGCACCCAGTACATTCATTTGAACTTTGAAATCGAATTATCGAACTACCGCGCCATTTTCAATTCCTTTTATAAATATAAATAATTATTTATATTCTAACGACGATCTATATGAATATATATGTTCTAATTCTATTCAAAATAAATTTCTCATCGTTATTATTTAAAATAATTCAATTTAAATATTCAAAATTCAATAAAATTGCCAAAATAAAATTTTTAAATTGGCTCGGATTTCTGGGTTATTATGATCTCCCCCACTGAAAACTTTTCGTCCCCGAAAAGGAATGAAGCCGAAAGTTGTTTAACTAACAAACTCAACTTTCATTATTTCCATTACGGCTTAAGTTCTTCAACTTTTCAGTTTCTAAGAACTTTTCAAATTTTTCAAAAATTTGGCTAACACCCTAAATTTTTGAAAAATTTCGCCATAACCTCCCCTGCACCGGGGACTTCGGGATATTTCATATAGCATCCCATGGCCTTCTTTGATCCAAAAGAAAAAGCCAAGCGGCTAGCCAATCGGCTCACAAAATCATCATCACCCAAACAAAACAGTAAATTATGGTAAACATGTACCTATTTGTCGGGCAAACAATTTTATTCTTCTGCTCTAGCCTCCTTGCTATGACCTGTTCAATCTAACTACATGTATATGCATGCAAATGCGACTAATTTTCAATACAATTCACTATTTGGTTCAATTTGGCTAAACGGTTCAACATTTAATTAATTAACCAATAATCGAACAATACAACCATCAATCAATTAGTGGATTATCATTTCAAATTCATAACTTTGATATATAGTAAAAAAAAAAATCAGATTTTTGATGCCAAATCACAACAATAAGCCCTATCTAATGGTTCTCACACCAGTCTAAGGGAAATATATATATATATATATATATATATCACACCTTCGTCACTCGAATATAAATTCTGATGATGATATATCAATCATCAGAATCACCCCCGGGCAACTAGAGTGTGATTCTATATCTATCCAGTATATTAAAACTTCGAGTACACGCGGAACAGACGTATACGCAAAATCTTCATATACTGGATTGTCCAAATTCGATATAAATAAATAATCAAATACGAATAATTGATTTAAATTTTCAAAACAAAAATTGTTTTCACTTTTAAAAATATACTCTTCACACTCGTTCTAGGATACTACTGATCCCATCTCTAACGAGCCATTATCATTGGATATTACTAATCCAATATCTGATGAATTCTTTCGTATGGTTCTAGTGTGTCTTGTTCTCGAGCTTTGTAAACCAAAGCTCTGATACCAAAATGTAAGAACCTGTAACTTCCCCAGTAAGGAAAGAGCGGATACTTCGAGAACAACACACAAAAGAACGCAGACAGAAGAACATTTCATTGTTAATTACAACAATTCATCAGAATACACGAATATACAGAGTATAAATGAATAAAATACATTCGATAAATATCAGAGATTACAATACATTACATAGCAGCGGAAAATAATACAATATACAACTAGAAGTAATACGCGAATACAAAGCTTTCCGAGTATCGTTCCAGATGTAAATCAGGATCCTGTGAATATAAATCTGCAAAACCAAAACTACTAGCTGCACGTGTCGAAAATAAGGGCACCCAGAGTTTAGGTTAAAACAATAAACTCCGGGTCAGTCATGGGGCTGGTGTGAGAACTCAAACAGTTATTAATCTTTATTTTAAAGTTAGGTAAATCAAGGGACCACACCGTATAACACGGAACGGGTTTCCTCCCAAGAATACCAGTGCATATAACAACAGCATAATGCTAAATAAAGAAAAATGAAGCTATTATAAGACCCAGGTCCCATCACACAATGCAACACAAGCCAGAGGATAGGGTTTTACCTTATAATAGCCAAAGAATGCTTGATACGCTAAATTTCATCTTTTATTATTACTATAAGTGTATAGTGTATAAAACAACTTCAAATCATAAGTATCAATCATAGACGGCATAAGTGCACCATCCCACTATGTCGCCATACTAGGCTCTACAATCAAAAACGCAAAGTCACATATTTGGAAATTGGATTTCCATCTATGAACCGAGGCCAGGGATCGTCCTCTACCAATTCGAGACAATCTAGCCTACCATGTCTCAGGCTACAGCCACAACTGCACCTAGGACCTCAGGGCCGGTCCACCGATGTGGATTAAAATGCCTGAACGCTGCGGTTCCCCACCCTATGGGGCGTAAACGAGCCAACGAATGACTCCATCCGTCAGGGATTGACCGATATATCTGAGGCGCCTCGCAAAAGCAACAACCACATAAGTCAAACTCGTCAGGGCGTGTAAAACCACTAACGCCACTTCTAGCTAGAAAGAAACGCATGTCCTCCCTGGATCCTTCTCCCGTTTCTGGTTCACAACCGGGGTGTGAGGCTCGCGAATCAATGCTACACAAAGCTATGCCACACAGGCCGTGCTTTGATCATCAACCACAAGACTCTGCTTTTCAACAGAAGCCTTGATCATATTGCCACACAGGCAATTCACTCCATGCGTTTGATATCCATCAATATATAACCTCTGAGCTCGTACGTCTCAGAGAAGGGCGTTAAGCAAGAGAATAAATTCTCCGCTGCCAAACAGATATATATTTAAGAGAAATCCATCACACAGACTAAAATCCATTGTCAGACACACGGTCCATTTACAAGTTCGTTCTGGGTCTGAACGAAACCGGAGGCACCTAGTACCCCGCATATCCATCGATCTCCAAGTACGTCTAGACGATCACCAACTGATTCCCTCCTATTGGGTGTACAGCCCAATCAAGATCATCAGTAATTATCCAAATGACGTGAAGACCTCCGGTCTTCGACCACCGTCTTCATCCTCGACACCACGTCGAATCAGTTATTCAGAATGGGATAAACCCGGTCTTTCCGAACAACTCGCGTATATAATAAACACGTGTTACACAAACACAACATACGCCTCATTCCAATTCAGAATATTCTTTTGTTCAAATATTCTTATTCTTTGGGAAAGGTTCCCATTAATTTTATCAAAGATAAATTCTTTAAATTTATTCTTTAATCTTCTTTGAATATCAATTCAAACTAGTCAGAATTAGTGAACCACACCGAAGTAATCATTTATTTTATTTCCCAATCCCAACCTATTCATCCCATGAAGTAAAATTGGTCATACTTTATGTCTAACACCACGGTGTTATCGGTAAATTCAATTACCATTTCCCGTTCAAATCTAATTAAAGATTTAACTATCGCCTGGAGCAAAACTGATGATACTCCATTCTCGATCATTTCAATCTAATTAAAGATTCATTAAAACTCCACTTAGTTTTAATCTTCACAGAAATCAATATCATGTCTTTAACTGGGTTAAAGAACCAATGTCATTTAAAACACGGCCCACAATAAACCAAAATCACATTCATTAAATATCGGGTTAAAGAACAAGTGTTATTTAAAACACTGTTCATGATAAACCCAAAAATCAATACCAGTTCAATTCCAATTAAATATTATTTAATTGGTACACTTCATTAAATCTAAATAAAAAGATTTAATTTTTTCTCAACTGGGCTTAAGAACAGTGTTAATGAAGACACCATTCACGACAAACCCAAATCACATTTGATATTAAATACAAGGCTCTGAATAGAAAATATACCGGCTTATATTCAATATCAAATTCTACGACCAACAAATATCGTATTGGAAATAACGATATTAATATATCTTTCAAATTCCCATAACAATATCTGTAACATCACAAAATCCAACATCGAAATATTCCGAAGACAATTTCGATTCAAATCCCTTCCAATTCAATCAATGGAAATCCTGGTTATTTTCAAAACCATTTCAAATCCACTTTATTTATTTTAAAAATAAATAAAATTATAGTTCTAGTTCAAAACTAGTTCATTTCGATAAAAATCTATTTTTATCTTTTCAAATATGTAGTTTTTCATCCCAATTCTTCACAAATCATTTCTTATGATTTTACATAAATTATTACTATTTTTAATAATTTTACCAAGCCCGTACAGTCGATTTCCATCAATGGCCATCGAACTGCACTTACAACGACCTTTTCCAAATTTGATTTGGACATAATTCCAAATCCAACCGTTAGATTTCAAATCTCCAATATTCACTAGAAAGCACTTTTCGATACGAACCCAACGGTTCCGGTTTTAGGAGAATCCGACGGTTGGATCTCCCGCAACGTCAATTCGAAGTCAATGGTGGAAATTCGCGAACTACCGCGGCGCGGCGCGTTCTATTCAGGCCATTATATATATATATATATATATATATATATATATATATATATATATATATATATCGTCGATTTCCTTTCAAAACGTATTTTAAAAACCGTTTTAAATTCGTTTTCAAAACGATTTCAACCTCCATCTCAAATTCAAATCAAAAATGAATTTTCCAATATAAATTTGTTTTTAATTCATTTCAAACTGAATTCAAATCGATTTTAATTTGATTTGAATTCATTTTCTTTTCAATTCAATTCAATTCGAATTCAAATTCGTTTTATATTCAATTCAACTCCTATTCAATTCACTTTAATATTCATTTCAATTTGAATAAAATCGATATAAATATCGTTCACGTCAAAATGGTGCAAATCTAATCAACACGCCTTCAGATATTTCTATTTTCAAATATTTCTATTTCAAATATTTCTTTTTCAAATATTTCTCTTTCAAATATTTCTCTTTCAAATATGTCTATTTCAAATATTTCTATTTCAAATATTTCTCTTTCAAATATTTCTCTTTCAAATATTTCTATTTCAAATATTTCTCTTTCAAATATTTCTATTTCAAATATTTCTATTTCAAATATTTCTATTTCAAATATTTCTCTTTCAAATATTTCTATTTCAAATATTTCTATTCAAAACTGGAATGAGGCCCAATTAATTACCATATAATGTTAATTATATGGATTTTCTACAACACATGTATAAAATAACAACGATAAATAATCAACCATCATCCAGAGTGCACCACACAACTGCATAAGCATTAAATATAAATAATTAACGCTTACACAGTCTGTCGACCAATCGATCGACATACAGCTAAATATTTGGGATTAGTGTACGCCAGATATCATCCCAATACCCGTGTGGGATTTCAAACAATCAAACACAGATTTTATTTGTGCAGTTGGGCGATGTGTAAAATTTATCGTCCCAATCAATATCAGTCAAATGTGTGTATATAAACAAATCCTTCGATTTGTTTATATTTATTTCATTTTAAATACACGTTAAAATTTCTATTTTCAACTATAAAATATTTTTAACTATATAAATATTTTATTTCATTTCACATCACACAATCAACTACACATCAAAATCAAACAAACGAGCATACAAGCCGTCCATGGTCTGTGGACGACGGGTGTCGGGTGCTACTGAACACAGTCTGCATCCTAGTATATATTATTAACTAGAAAACAAAATTAAAAGGTGAGAAGTTCTCACCAAAATCTAAACCAAACGCCACGACTCTTCATATGTAGGAAATCTTCATCGTTCTCCCAACGCAGTCTGTTTCACGAAGTGTATGTTAAAAATTATATTTTTAACAACGCTACTTCTTATATAAAGGTCAAATTTTTATAATCTCTACTACATAAAAATTATTTTTTTATTCTCTCTACTCTATAAAAATTATATTTTTATGATCATACATGTATCAAAATCTCGTCTTGACTATTTTGAGATCCTTATAATAAAAATCAAATTTTTATACCAATATAGTTCATATATAAAAAAAAAATCTTTCTAATGTATACAAATCAAATCTTTTATTATCCTACCATATAAAAATCACATTTTTATTATCTATATAATATAAAAATCATATTTTTAACTTAATACCTATATAAAAATTATATTTTTAACTTACTATAATATAAAAAAATCATATTTTTAATATGCCACTAGTATAAAAATCATATTTTTCTTACTTAGAAATCGTAGTTTTATCCTTTAAAAATTATACCTTTATCATGTATATAATTCCGACCTTTTCGTTTATAAAAATCAAAACTTTTTGATTTTTTTTAAAATAAAATAAAATTCTAAACCCTTTTATACAATTATTTAAAATCAGATTGTTATTAAGTTAATTAGCATATGAAAAATAGTCTAAGCAAAACACACCTCTTTCTCTTTGCAAAATCGAATTCTTCGATGAAGGGAGGGGTCCCACTGCCGCTATTGGTGGACGGAGGAGGAGGTTGCAGGTGGCGGGGCAGCTCCGGCAGGTGCGGTGGTGGCATAGCGTCCGGGCGCGGCTGTTCTCATCTGAAGGAGGGAGGATTGAGAAGAGGAGGGAGGTGAAGAAGAGAGGGGGGCGCACAGATCGAGGGGGGGAGGAAGATGGTGGCTGGACAGGCGGACCACGAGGTCAGAACGTTGGGGGGGGGGACGACGGGTTCTGGCGATTTTGTTTTTCTTTTTGTTTTCTAATTTTCTCTGAAGTGAGAGAGAGGGAAGGTTGAGAGAATATATATTTTTTAATTTTATATTATTTTATTTTCTAAATGGTTTACTTTTTCATTCTAACACGAAATGAGACCCACCGCCTGTCGTCCATAGCTAATTACCCCCATTCCGAACACAATGGGATATGTATCGTACGCTGATTCGATCGTTTCGATCAGTTTTCATCAAAATCAAAATATAACTCTATATATTGAATTTGAACGCACATTTCAATTTACCGGGGCCACATACAAACTAAAAAAATTTCGCGAAAAGTATTTTCTAGTTTCGTATTGACGGTACGGTCCTAACAAAACTAATTTCATCAAATTCCGAGACCGTTAGAAAAATGACCATTTTCCGGTCGATTAAAATCAACTAAAACTGGTCAAACGCGTTTTCCATTGCCACGTTCACATATTGATTCGAAAAATTATGAAATTTGAAACCTAGCAATAATTTGACATCGCGGATCCAACAAAAGTGGTTTCGTCGAAATCCGAGATCGTTTGCAAAATGGCCATTTTTAAGGGCCGAAATTCCATAGCGACTATTCTGAAATTTCAACTGGACATATCTTTTGATTCCCGCTATGAAACCCCAATCTTTCGGATTCGTTGGAAAGATATTCACAAATAGATTCTAATATTTTTGGTTTCACTAAAATCTGGTTTATTTTGCACCCAGTACATTCATTTGAACTTTGAAATCGAATTATCGAACTACCGCGCCATTTTCAATTCCTTTTATAAATATAAATAATTATTTATATTCTAACGACGATCTATATGAATATATATGTTCTAATTCTATTCAAAATAAATTTCTCGTCGTTATTATTTAAAATAATTCATTTTAAATATTCAAAATTCAATAAAATTGCCAAAATAAAATTTTTAAATTGGCTCGGATTTCTAGGTTATTACGATCTCCCCCACTTAAAACTTTTTGTCCCCGAAAAGGAACGAAGCCGAAAGTTGTTTAAATAATCAACTCAACTTTCATTATTTCCATTACGGCTTAAGTTCTTCAACTTTTCAGTTTCTAAGAACTTTTCAAATTTTTCAAAAATTTGGCTAACACCCTAAATTTTCGAATTTTTTTGCCATAACCTCCCCTGCACCGAGGACTTTGGGATATTTCATATAGCCTCCCATGGCCTTCTTCAATCCAAAAGAAAAGGAAAAAGCCAATCGGCTCACAAAATCATCATCACCCAAACAAAACAGTAAATTATGGTAAACATGTACCTATTTGTCGGGCAAACAGTAAATATTTTTCTAAGTGTCGGGCTTGGTGTTCACTTCAATAGGAAAGGGAATCGAGCTGAATTTGGAAGTGAGGAGGAGTGGCGCTTGTCAGAGTGCAGTGGATGGAGGAAACATCGCGATTTCTGGGAGGGCGATGGTTTTAGTCGCGACTTAGGTAGAGTAGTGCGAGTGTACTAACATCGACCTGGATGAACTGAAGTTGGTGCGATCGATTACTGGTTATCGACATTGGACAACAACAGCTAGGGTTGCCGTTAACTAGCCGAGAACGGAAATCACAGGATGGTTGCGAGCTTGAGGATGTTAGGATGAATGTGGCAGTATGTAAATTATGATCTATGTCGGTGTCTTGTGGGGAACTGGTTGCGACATTTGATTGTGGAGGGGCAAAACATGGATCTGTAATTGGGAGGATAGGGTTCGCGATAACAAGGGGAGTGATTCGGTGGAAAGAACCGTCGGAGGTCTGTTAAAGGTAGTGTCCACATTGGATGATAACGAGTTTGGTTGTTAGGTCTGGACATTTCGATTAAAAAGAAAAAGAAGGGGAAGATGCCTGTTCTTTGTTTTTAAATAGCGAGAAGGAGATGCAATTGAGAAGTAAGCACGGTCGAACAGCTCACAGAGGACTATTTGAGTTCACTAAAGCAAATAGGATGATTATGGTAAATCCGGGTAGTAACAACAACAAGTTTTAATCCATGGTGGTTGCAAAGCCGATTAAATGGCCGAGGTGAAAGGTCAATAGTCGATCAGTATTGTTGTATGATGTACAGGTTTCGACCAGTTTCTGTAGTATAAAGATGATAAGGGTGGAGAGCGAAAAAAGTAAGGTAATTAATTTTAACAATTTATTTAATTCATCTGAATTTAATTATAATCATAAATCTAATGCAATATATTGAATTTATACGAGATTCAAAATATTATCACAATTCAAATTGGGCTCGTAGCGGGAAATGAGGGTAGTTAGGAAAAGTTCGAGATCAACTGAAATCAGCATGGATTGAAATAAAATCACGGTGAGTAAATCTCACTCATAGTTTTATTTAGAATTATTTTATCTATTAAAATAATTGTTCGATGGTTGTTTACTTGCATTAGAATATTATTGTGGCTATTATTTAATATATATTAGTTATTTAGGATTGGTGTTTGTGGTTATTATATATATTGGTGATTGGATAGTTTCCACAGTACCATTAGCGGATGCTCGCAGTATCATTAGCGGATGACCCTATACGCCCCATTCTATGATAGTGGATGACTTTCTATACCGTGATATCCTGCCTCGAAGCAGGATGGGTATTATTTATGTTGGCTAACGTCTGTGGATGCAGGAAAACAGGTTGGAGGGATCCAACTGGATTCCTCAAAAACATTTTTATTTGTTTGTTTTCATATATCTTATCATATATGATGTGTTAGAAAACATGTGGTTGATAATTGTGTGCTTTTGATTGGTTGAATATCACTGGCCCTAAATGTTGATTATAAAAATATCGTAAAAAGGGGTTTTTAGATTTAAAATGGAAAAATCTATTTTTCTAAAATAAAATTTGAATTTCGAATGGACTATAAAGATATTAACTTGTTTTAAATAAATAAAACAAGTATTTAATTTATAAACGATGTTTATAAAATAATTAGGGAATTGAAGTAAATTTATAGATGGTGTTTATAAATAAAATGGAATGATTTTCATTAGATAATTAGGGAACTGAAGTGAATTTATAAACGTTGTTTATAAATGAAGAGAAATGAATTATCATTGGATAATTGGGAAAATGTAAATACAAGTGTGAATTATAAAAGGGAAATTTATTTTTCCAAAGTAGAAATTTTAATTTTCAAATGGATTTGAAATGTGACTTGTTTAAATATATAAATAGGTAATATAAACTATGTTTATAAAGAAAGGTGAAAAATTATCATTTGGATAACTTAAAATATTTAAATTCAAATATGAATTTAAAAATGAATTGGAAAATGATTGAAACAGAACGATTGATTATATTTCGGAATTCAGAATATAAGTTAAATTGAGGAAAATCCAATGGATTATAATTAGAATTATATTAAGTTGGGTTTGAAAACTGGATTTAATATATATTAAAAATATATTAGAATGGAGTTGAAATTTATTATAAATGAAGTTTAAACGTTTATATTTAAATATAATTGAAATGAACTCGCCGCAGCGCGACAGTTCGTAAATTGGCATTTCGAACTTCAATTGAGTATATAGAACTCAAATTAAGTCGGAATTCTTTGAAACAAGAATCGTCAGGATCGATTTGATAATAGTTTTCTAATGGAAGGGAAAAATCTGAATTTCGGCGTATAGATTTTGAGTTATGTCAAAATCAAATTTTCATAAAAACAGCGCCATAACCATTATGAAACCATAACGGTTTATTTAATTAAATATAAGGATTTTAGGAAAATAACACTTAGATTTACATTAGAAAAATCCAGACTTGAGTTGTAAAATATTTCTGAACTCAAGTGGAGTGATGGATTGATTTTTGGAACAAAAATCAGATTTTTAGTTATTGAATAGAACTAAATAATTTGAATAATAATTAGTTAATCGAAATTTGATATGAAACTGGACTTTGAATAAGTAAACGTGATTTGGGAAATTATATTCGAGATCGAAAGGGAACTTGAATTGAAAATCGAATTCAGTTTGTTTATAAGCAAGTCAATATTTTATTTGAACATGTTATGTTCAAACAAAAAGGTGAAATAGACAAAATAACTAATTAGAAAGTAAATTAGTGAATTGGGTTAAGTCAAGGGGATTGAGTTGAAACAGAATGGTTAGATATATGTTAAGCAGGATTAGAATGAAGTGTATGAAGATTATAACTTAAGTGCTCGACAAAAAGGTACACGTTTAAATTCCATATGAGATTTTATGCGCCGAATCGGCAAGCTGCTTGGCTTTTTGATTTTCTTTTTTGAATGGAAAGGTCCTAGAGAGGCGAGTTGAGGTTTGAACTATCGACCAGTACAAAGGAGGTTATGGCAAAAAAATTCGGAAATCTAAGGAGTTAGAATATTTTTAAGTAATTTTGATAGTTAGAAATCCGTGTATCGATATATATATAATTCGATAAGGAAACAAACTTAGAAATAGAATATTATAAACAAAAAGAAAATCTATAATTAAATTTGGTCAAATTAGAGAGGAAAACGTATACACGTTTAAAAGATATGGATAATTGGTAATATAATGTTGATTATTCGAGGTAAGTGTTTTTGTCCGTTTTGAAGTTAAGGATGTTTTCAATCAAGGTCTGAGAGGTAGTTATACCCCAACTTGATTGATTTCGTTTTTAACCGATAAATAGCAAGATCCAGACTCGAAGAGAAATGTTTGAATAAGAGTTAGTTGAATGCAGTGTTTTGGGTTGTTGTAACGATGTTTTACACAACATTCATTTTAACCCAAATAAGTGGAATTTTTGGAAATATAGAAGTAAATATTTCCTGAGTATAGCATTAAATGAGTTGGGAAAGAAATAAGTAATTGGAATGTTTTCCAATTATAAATAGAATATATTTTCTAAATATAGAAAATAAAAGAAGGCGATATATGGAAATGTTTTCCAAATAGAGTAAGAGGCCAAGATGATTGTTGAAAATATTTGGTTAACAAATATTGATAAGGAAATGGAGTAGTGATATAATTAATGAAAAATTAATTAAGGACCCAGTGATTGTTTGATGTGGTACATGGATGTTTGTTTTTCTTCGATAGTTAAATAATTGACTATCGAAGTGTTTGCCAATATCGTTGTCAATGTGGAGAGACCGGTTGGATTATTATCCGAGAACCACTCTGTATTGGTAGTAGCGTTGCGAAACAGATTATATGAAGATAATCGAAGACAGAGTAAAGTGCAAGGGTTTTTTCCATTAAAGGAAATTGTGCCTTCGGTTTCGTTTAGTCCCAGAACGAAGTGTATGGACGACTGTCTGACAAAGTATTTCCAATGATCGCATATGTTGATTTGTATAAATACATATGGTGGCGAAAAATTTATTCTCTTAGCATAATATCTAGAATATATTTGTGCAATCAATTAGTGACTAACGGATCTGACAATGTGGCATTCAAAGTAATTGTGTTATCAATGAATGGATAGTAATCGTAGCCTCAGGCCACAACAACCGGGAAATGACAAAAATCGGGCAAGCAGCATGGCTATGTGGGTAGCTTCCATTAGGGTGTATTATCACCTATCTAGAGATATTCATTTCATTCATTAATCTATTCGATGTTGTCCCATCCGGGAAACGGTTGCTGATCCCAACCGTTGGTGATATACATTCGATACACTCAAGCAAAATGAGTGGTCGGTCATGTGTGGCCGGGTTACAAGATGTTCTTGTTGAACCCAGTGTATTCTCCTCTAGAGATACACTATCGGAAGGTGGTTCCATGCCTTGTCATAGTTGGAAAATGCATTACCCAATAAGTGCACGCGGTTTTGATTGTATATTAGGTATATGGAGCGTGAGATGAAAGTGTTCCACTAGATTTCTATTTATTTGATTTAGACATTATTATAATATCAAAAGAGTTTTGATATAAAGATTATCGTTTCTTTCAAAAAAATTGAAAGTTATATCAAGTGTTTTGGATTCTCATAAGGGAAAACCCGTTCCGTGTTATACGGCGTGGTCTTATGAGATATCGCTTGTTTTCTCAAACTGTTTTAAATTGTTTACTCATACCAGTCCCCTGACTGACCCAGAGTTTATTTTGTTTTGTTTTACCTAAACTCTTGGGTGCCCGAATTTGTACGGGCAGTCAAGTAGTTCAGGATTTTACAGATCTATGTAAAGGAGCTTGGAGCAGGAGGCTTCAGTGTTAGATGTGTAGCATTTTAATTTTCGCTGTATTGTAAGTGTTGCACTCTGGTAATTGCATGTTATACAGTTAAAAACTTTGTATTTCAAAAGTTATGATATATTATATTTTGTTCTGCTGTGATGTGAGATTCTGTGTTGCTATTTCTGTTCTTCTTCTACCTTTTTCTTCTTAAAAAAATGATTCGTATTTTCGTGATATTTGGGTTGGACGTGTGATGTATATTGTCTGCTCAGGTATTACGGATTTGCGGGCCGTTACATGAACTGTCCTCTTTGATGCTTATACCTATATCAAATAGTGGACAGTTGTGTCATATGTATATTTATTTGTTAGGACATGTTGTGTTTGTGTCTAGTTCCTAAGAACCATTCGTTAATGTAACACATTTGATTTTGTATTTTTACTATCTGTATATATATATATATATATATATATATATATGTATGTATATTCTATTTCGTATGCTATTTGTGATGTTATATTTTATTCTGAATAGACTCTTAACCATCGTAGTTTTGTATTAAACTTGAATCGAGTACGTTGATCTACATAATGTAAGAAAAGAAAATTTGACCACCCATTCGACGTATTTGATAAACCAGCTCCATTCTCTACACTAGCAAATAATATTACATAGTAATGCTCTTTGTTATTGTACGTCTCGCGGTGGGGCATCACAGGTGCAGTCGGACCATGGGATGACATTTTAGTCGATGCAAATATTTCGAAACGTGATCAAATTTCGTTCAAAGGGAGAGGTCAGGGTAACTGTTATCGAAATGTTATGAGTTTGTGATTTCTACATGTCATGCCAAGATAGAAGGGACTGACTCATGGTTCAAGAGTGCTCAATGAAGTAATTTGTAATCCTGCTAATAACTTTCCAGCCGCTTCTTTATGTGAGTAAATCACATAAATTTTTGTACTAGAATTTTACTAACGTATTGACTTATTTTTTATCCAGTTATAGACAATCATTACCTTTGTGACACGACTTATAAAAATACAATATTCTTAATGCAATAAACGTTATACGTTGAAAAGTTACAAAACTAACACTGCGACAAATAAAAGGGAATGAATGCAGCTGTTACGAGTTTTGGTGTATTAAAGAGAATATTATCTATTTTAGTTAAAGTGCGTTATGAGTTGAAAAGTTACAAATTTCCCACAAAAGAGATATTATTATTCCATGTATCGCAATATACGTTATGGGCTGAAAAGTTACAAATTTCACACCAAAGAGATATTATTATTCCATGTATTCCAATACACAACTTTATAAGTCACATTTCATTTGATAACGAATTATTTTTGAAAGTTAAGCGAGAAAAAAATGCTGCAAAGGAGGCAACAAACAATTGACTCGATAATAAAAAAGACCACCAAAGGCACCATCAAGTCATCGTAAAGTGTTTTCATCTGAGTTGCAAGCTTTTATAATAAATTTAAATGATCAAATAACCAATCTTATCTAATTTGTGGTAAATTAAATAATATTGCTGACAAAAAATTTTGTTTTTTGTTTTTCGTTAAAAGACCACTAAATATATATTTTGTTTTTAATTTGTAATCACTCATGCCATATAATTTCATTGTATTGTTCAGATCATAAATGATATTAACAGTGAAAGACAAATTTGTCAACTGATACGTTATGACAATAAAATTTAATTATAATCAACGATCAATTGAACAATATTGTAGTATTCTGCGTACGACATTAAACATCCACTATTCATTATCCAGTCTTTAACTTTCAACATGAAACATTCAACCTTCAGATAGTTTTCGTTTTGATCCTATGAAATGCTTCTCTATCAACCACCACATTGAAGCTCTACATACAAGTTATAACTTAGAGCATCTCCAATGGAGGCCAATTCAACAGTAATGTTACAAATTGGCCTCCCAGTGGTGGTGTTACAACGTAATATTAAGGGTTACATTTTCAACTCAGGATTCGTAATATCTGGTTCTTAATATTATGTTTTCAAGCCAGACTCCATGTTTGAAAATATAGAGTAGCAGTGGAATAAGTAGGAAAAAGTTGGTTGAAGGGGCTGTTTTGCAGATGGCTGATGTCCATTTATTAGGAGCCAGAGGTCTGATGCATATTTAATAGGAGCCGGAGGTCTTGGCATCCAATAAATGAGAGCCATACCACTGGAGTTATCCAGGGTATTACGCCATGAATATTCAAATCCGTGAATACTACGCCTTAAACCACTAGAGATGCTCTTACCATAACCCATGATCATTAGAGAAAATAATGGGTATTGTTATTGACACCCCAACTATTGTTGGGGGGGTAATTTTTTAAAAACACTTCACTCTTTGAAAAACTGTTAACGACTACACAAATATATTATTCCACACTACTCAATATTTCTGAATTGCCCCTTCAAATTACATTAAAAAAAACTTATTCGATAAGAGAAACCAAATTAAAATAAGCAGTTCATTACCACTGCACCGAATGCATCACATAATCAATTATATATGTATTCGACAGTGATATGTCGAAAATTAACAATCATTTCGGTGCTTTGCCTCTATAATTATAAAATTCGGCATATTTATGTCGAAAAATAATAGTTCGATCATATTCCTCTGAAAACGGTTATCATTTAGGATTTTTAAAAAAATCAATATATGCGGAAAAAAAATACTACGACCCTTGCAATATTTCTTAAGGTAAAATTACTTTTATTTATTAAGAGGCTAAATGGATAATAAGGTAAAATTAGCTTTATTTGTTAAGAGGCTAGATGAGTAATAAGGTAAAATTAGCTTTATTTGTTAAGGTCTACTTTCCTCGTTGGTATTCCCCTTAACAATTTTAACAATGCCCAAAATAATATCCAAATGGCAATGGTGGTCCATAGACACGTCACACCCATGACTTTTCCTAGTATCGTCCCGTCATAGCACAACACTGCACCAGGTCACCAATCCTTAGGCTCACTTTCCCGTGATCATATCACACCACTTAATCCTCAAGACATTAAAGATCACATTAAAATGGTGACCTTCCCTCGTGGAGTCTGCAGTTAAAACAAGGATGTCGTTTGAACTGCCCGTGTGAAGATGGGACGGTGAAGATCGGTCAGGCAAAACCCTACTGTGAAATCTTGGAGAATAACTTCGAAAGAAGCAAAAAGAAGGGAAAAGAAAGATCCACTCGGAATTATGATGAACCGTCGCGATGTTCTATAAGTAAGAGATGTTCTGTGGTAGTGTTCTAGATCTGGGCAACTTTATCCATATCATTTAAATTATTATAATTAATAATTATTCTTAGATTTATAGACTTTATTGGTTACTATAGCTATATTTTGTTCGTGCGTACATACCATCGATGAGATTTTATGGCAATTGAATTGTTAGTACACATTCTATGAACATTGACAAGTTTGTTAGTTCTTAGTTTTATATAGTGGACAATTTGGAGTCAATTTAGGAAATGAAACGATACTCTCCTGATTTGTAGGACATGTTACATATTTTATTTCCCTATCTCATGGATAATCGGATTAAATACTGAAACACACCGCAAATGCTTTGACCATTTCTGCGAAATTCAAATTAAATTACATTAATTTGTATGTACTTTTAATATTTCCTTTTAGGCTGTAAAACTATTTACTTGTATGGATATAGTCCGACATATCTATATGTAGTTGAGTTTTATGCATGTTTGAAATAAACAATAAATTTAGTCCTGAATTCTCAGCAAATAGGTGCACTGTAAGAATTCAAGTAGACGCTGATTCTTATTAGATGCATTAAACTATCAGTAGTAACAAATGGAAGGTTCAAAAAAGGAAAAGATGATTATATTCTCATGTACTCATGTTATGATACTTCAATCTGCTGAACCAAATTAGAGAAAAGTCTATGAATTGCAGCAGACATTCATAGTTTTTTATAAACATATTGTATGTAACTTTTATCCTGATTCTTCATGTTTTATATTAGAAGTACTTTTCTTTCTTATATACCTTGGTTAATTTAAATAAATTGAAATGACATGCTGGATTTGAGAGTGAGGTCAGGTCAAAAATAGGATACTTATAGTAGATCTAATCATCGATAAACTAGCAAAAAGAAGTTAATTTTTCTAGAGGTCAAACACATGGTATTGTAGAGTCGTAAGCTATCAGCTTATCCATTTGACCGCACAGCCGATCATCTTATCAATTGGATTCGCGCAAAGAAAAATAGTATACATGCTTTAATTTTAACGTAAAAGATGTTATGGTTTATGACACTCATATATGCCCCATTTATTTGTATACTTACTATCGATTTATAAAATACTTTTGGGCGCAAATTATTTTGGAAGATTAAATTGGGTGACAATATAAAATTTGGGAATTAGGAAGTTATGTTGCCCTAATTGTAGGACAAATGAACATTTATTGTAATTTACATAAAAAGCCTTCAGCTTATTGGAATGCGGAAAGGCATTATTGTTTGGGGCTTGGTAAATCAAGTAAATGATCACTCAATATGACTTCAAATTTCTGTTTAAATTTGAAGTTAACTCATTGTGGGACGGAATACAAAATATATGGCTTGGATGCTTCACAGTTTAGCGTTTTGTCCATTAAGCTGCATAATTGCTTCATATAAAGCTGCAACTAACAAAATACATTTTAGTTGTTGGTTCAGGCCAAGCAAAATATACCCCAATTTACATTTCAAGGCGGACGTAGCGACTCTGCTGGGGATCGAACCCAGAGTCTCTGGTTTCGTAGACCAGCGCCTTATCCATTGGGCCACAGAGTCGCATATCCTATTACCTGACTTTGTGTAAAATAGAATTAACAGTGTACTTTTATATGCTTTTGCATAAATATAAAATGTCTATGTTCTATATCATGGCACCAACACATGATTTATTGGTATAGTTGATATTGTTTATTGCTCGATTTTTATGATGTATTTATCTGGATTTTTGGTGCAAATCATGTTACAAGTTTGATTTTGTGGTAAGATGAAAGATAATAAAGCCGACACTCCAAATCCATTGAGCCAAAAAGTCCCGTATCATAGAGTACATTCATTGTTAAGCGAATGAGGAATGTGTAATCAGTATTTTGAACAGGAAACAATCAAAGAATGTTCGGTGAAAGAGGATTGTGTTTTATGCTATGAAATGGACAACGCAAGGAGCACCAATGGGCGTTGAATGTGGTAAAGTATAAAAGGTGAAGAGAACTGAATTGTTTAAGCTTGTCGCGTAGGACACATCAAGCTTGAACAAATCAATTTTTTCAAGTTCTAGCAACGAACCAAATGGAGCTTTGCCCCTTTCAGAGCATCTGACGTATGAAACACGGCAAAAAGTTGAACAACCAATTACAGTTGTACAGATGAAGCCTTCTTCAGATTTATAAGAAATATATTCACAATACATTTTCATATGCCTTCACATTAATATGAAATCTGTATGTTATATATTAAAAAATCAACTATATTCAATATACCGATAGTTAATATTGTCTATCGTTTGGTATGAAATATAAATTTCACTGGAAGTTTTTCATCCAAATTTCCGTTGTAAATTTTATTTTGCTTTAAGTAAGATACTTGAATTAGGAACTTACAATGCATCAATATATCCAACGAGTTTTCCCCGTACTTCACTTTAAAATTTGAAGCTACTATACCTAGGTGCCATTAGAAGATTATAGCTTTATTAAGAAAAGTATATATTATAATTTGATGATCAACGCGATTTTTAATTTGTTTAAATTTATGAAAAAGAAGGTAATCTATAATCCTTGTTTTGTAAACCAATACATGTTCATTGGGCCACGGTGTCACTAATCATTGTTAAATTTGGTGATATAAAATCACAAATTGATTGGAGCAAATTTGCAAAGAATGGAAAGTAAATATTTTTATAATGGGAATGCATTGATTGCATTTGATGAGATGGCAGAGAAATAAATGAAGGGATTAATTTCTTCCATCTATGCTAAAGAAACAGATTGATTTACTTCCTATGTTTGCACATTTGTTGTTATGGTAATTTTCCTCCATTATATTATTACCATATGTTGGTAATTTAATTGATGAATCACATAGATTTGCACTGGCTATATTTTGAGGGGTAGACTATAGTGTACACCCATCCTGGCCTGGAGCCAGTGATCCCCAATGGTGTCTCTTCTTGTTAAACCTTATTGGAGTTTGGATATGTAAACTCTTATTTTGTAATCTCTTGTAATTCTCTCATGTGGAATAAAATCTCTCTCTGTTGGACTGGACGTACACTATCTCGAGGATAGTGGAACCAGTATAAATATTGTGTCTCTTTGTTTCTCTGTTACAGTTATTTACTATTTAGTTGATGTAATAGAATAATTGTCTAACATATTAGATTGATGTTCAATTGGCAAATCTAGATCCTATTTATTGTGCTTCCGCATTCACGCAATTTTCGCATAACAGATTGGTGTTCAATTGGCAAATCCAGATCCTGCTTATTATTCTTCCGCAAAGGCGCAATTTTGCATAACAATCTTACTGCTTAAATCGTAAAGTCACATTCAAAATATAATACAAAATTATGCAGTTTAACTGATTAAAAAAGGAAGGATGCTTTTAGATCAGGGCATTGACATGAATCCCGTTCTTTAATTATTGGTTTGTTTTCCATATGTTATAAAAAAAACTCTCAGATTTTTGTTTAATTTTTTACTATAAATTAGACTGGGTGAATAGATATAATATTTGAAGCAAGAAATGGTGATCAAGGATGTCAATGGATATTTGAAATCCATCACATTCGTATTTGGAAAATGAATAGAAAAAAAGCGAAAATTTGAAAAAAAGCGTATGCATGTGGATGCGTCCAAATTTATTACTTATGCATTTAGATTTCTTTTTTTATGAGCAGGCAGACAAAAAACGTATATCCATTTGATATATGCCATCGCGAAGATCCGTTATGCTAAAATGCTTTCATATACAAATATGGATATTATACTTATCTCTATCTTATCCGACCGTTGCAAGGCCTAGTTGCAATGCTCTAATTAGGCTGACAGTTACCTTCATGATTTAAATCGAAATGTTAAGGTTATCCTTTTGAATAACATTGTTTGCTTATAGTTACCTTAGCTAGTTGGATAAAACAAATTGCTAATCAACATGATTTCGAATATATCATTATTGTTATTTACCAGGCACAATGCAAAAAGGTGCAAAATCTTTTTATAGACTTAACACATGTGTGCCTTTTTTGAATAAATATGCATGTACTAGTATTTAATATATTCATTATTCATCTCAATTAGTTAAAACATGAATGATAAAGTTTATACTTTCTTTACGGAAATATATCACAAAGATTTTTTTTATCATTTTGCAAAATTACCAAGTATAATGTTATATGAGTAGGGTGCAAAAATCAATTTAGCATTTCAACCTGACATTGAATTTTTATCATAGCACTTTATGAGGATCGACCTAGATAGGTGCAAAACCATGTTGTAACCTTGACGCACTACACGTGTTTTCTTGATTTGTACACATATTTCTTTTTTTGTGGGTATGATTATTGTAAATCACCTTCAGCATAACACGACTAGTATAATTTATATTATTTTTCTGGAAAAAAATGCAGTGAAGTTTTTTCTTTTCTATGATTTCATGAAAAATCTTCTTATCTGAAAATTCTATTTCTTTGAATAAATAATATTATATTGAAAAGTCTCTGAAATAAATGAATTTTTTTTGAATAACTGTTGTGATATTTATTTTTCTGAGAAGACGCGAAGGTTTTTTTGTTTACTGCACGTTTCCTTTACTCTCTTAAACTACTTGTGATGGTTCAAGATGTTTCAGTTTTTTGTTTCCAAATGTTTAAATTTCTATGGAAGTTTGAGATATTGAAGAAATTTAAAAAATGTTTAGAGAGATTAAAAATCTAAGTAAAACACAAAGAATTTGTTGGCAGTTACTTGGTATTGTTGAAATAATTAATTCTTTTTTCAGTAAATTCAGAAGATATATCTTTTTTTTTTTTTGAAATATTGAAAGAAAAATTATATATTTTCCGACACAGTTTAATTGTCATATAAGAATCATGTACATTAGACCTTATAAAATAGCATGTTAGTCCCACATCACAAAATTTTAGTGAATAATTCTGAACATATATCAAGTCCTCACCAAATCAATTGACGAGCTCTGAAACGTGAGCTTGTGACCAAGTGGGGCATTCATGTGGAATGTTGGGTCATGTTGTTGAATTGGGTACATTGTGCAATTTGTTGGTTTTCCTAATCTAAGTTGTCGAGTGGCGTGTGCAGTTGGAGTGGAAAGTCTGGTTGTGTCTCCTATAATAAGGAGGCAATGCGTTTGTCTGGTCACAGAGCAGCGAAAACTCCTTGCTCCCAACAGTGGATGGATAACAGGCAATTAAGTGACTAACGTTAAAGCAATTTTGGCATTGCTTACACTTGAATTTGTATTTTAGCCTCCTAGGTAGTTAATTTTTTGAATCTCATTGATCTATCGAACACCCATCACTAGTCGATTATATATCGTTATTCAAAACATTGAAGACTTTTTAGATCCATTTCAAACTTTATAACATTTGTTTAGTTGGATGTTTCTGTTGGTCATGTTGTTGAATTGGGTACATTGTGCAATTTGTTGATTTGCCTGATCTAAGTTGTCAAGTGGCGTGTGCAGTTGGAGTGGAAAGTCTGGCTGTGTCTCCTATAATAAGGAGGCAATGCATCTGGCTGGTCACTGAGCAGCGAAAACTCCTTGCTCCCAACAATGGATGGATAACAGGCAATTAAGTGATTAACATTAAAGAAATTTTACCGTTGCTTACAATTGAATTTGTATTTTAGCCTCCTAGGCAGTTAATTTTTTGTATCTCATTGATCTTATGAACACCCATCACTAGATTATATGTCATGAATTTAAAACATTGAAGACTTTTTAGATCCTTTTCGAAGTTTATAACATTTTTTAGTTGGATGTTTTTGTATTCTTGAACCTATAACGAAATTTCTAATTGATCCACGTTCTACAATAAAAAGTTCTTCTGTATCAAATCCCAGGACACTTTTAATAAATAGTTTATTCATGTCGCTTTGGATGCATTTTTGCTTTAATTTTTATTGTATGTTGATTCTTCATTTGCTTATTTAGAGTGAGGCATCCACCGTTGGGAGGAAACAAATTACCCTAGCAAAACACAAAAAAAGAGCAAAATGTTATCTAAGCCAAGTTTCGATCCAGGGACCTGTGGGTTATGGGCACACCACGCATCCGTTGCGCCACTCTAATTGTTGATGATATGTGAGAATTGCATTTTTTAGAATAACATGCAAGCTGCACCTAAATTCTGTCCCATGGCATATCATCTTATACTGTCTACAGCGCAAAAGATATTTCTTCTACAATATCACTAAATTGTATTATCCATAGACCAAATTGCATGGACCCTCATTTCATTATTTGTAGCCAAATCTGTTTGAGTTCCGTAAATCAACACATCACCGACCGTATGTCTACATAAAGTAGTTTCACACTCAAAATTAACTTGGGTTTTGGAAGTAAGGTCGTTCTAATCGTTGAAAAAAGTACTCTATATTTTAAGTTCTGCAGGACTTGTGTAGAGTGCAAAAAATCAGTTTAGCAGTTCAACCTGATATTGAATTTCACTTAAAATATGTAACGAAGGTTATTTTTCTTTCTTTGATTTCATGTAAAAAATTTAGGTGACATTTGGTTTACATTTTATTTTGCGTTTTGAGTGTTCTACATTAATTACCAAAAATAAGAAAAGTGGTCGGACGGCAGAGAGAATGAAGGCGGAGAGAATGAAGCAACGACGGAGGGAAGACGGAAGGACGAGTTGTCTCCTATAATAAGGAGGCAGTGCGTCAGGCTGGTCACAGAGCAGCGAAAACTCCTCGCTCCCAACAGTGGATGGATAAAAGGCTATTAAGTGATTAACGTTAAAGAAATTTTGGCGTTGCTTACACCTGAATTAGTATTTTAGCCTCCTAGGCAGTTAATTATTTGTATCTCAATGATCTGCTGAACACCCATCACTAGTTGATTATATGTCGTGAATTCAAAACATTGAAGATTTTTTAGATCCATTTCGAACTTTATAACATTTGTTCAGTTGGATGTTTCTGTATTCTTGATCCTATAACAAAATTTCTAATTGATTCACGTTCTACAATAATAGTTCTTCTGTATCAGATCCCGTGGCACTTTTAATAAATTGTTTATTCACATCGCTTTGGATGCATTGTTGCTTAACTTTTTAGTGTATACTGATTCTTCGTTTGCTTATATTGAGCGAGGCATCCACCGTTGGGAGCAAACAAATTACCTAGAAAAACACAAAAAAGATAACAAAATGTTATTGGAGCCAGGTTTCGATCCCGGGACCTATGGGTTATGGGCCCTCCATGCTTCCGCTACGCCACTGTGATTGTTGATGAAATGTGAGAATTGCGTTTTTTAAAATAACATGCAAGATGTACCTAAATTCTATCCCACGGCATATCATCCTGTACTGTCTACAGCGCAGAAGAGATTTCTTCTACTTTATCGCTAAATTGTATTATCCATAGACCAAATTGCATGCACCCTCATTTCATTATTTGCTTCCAAATCAGTTTGAGTTCCGTAAATCAACACATCACCCACCGTATGTCTACACAAAGTTGTTTCACACTCAATATTAACTTGGGTTTTGGAGTAAGGCCATTCTAAATAGTTGAAAAAAATAATCTAGATTTTAAGTTCTGCAGGACTTATATAGAGTGCAAAAAAGCAGTTTATCAGTTCAACCTGATATTGAATTTATCATAGCTATTTATGGGATTGTACTAGATAGGTGCAGAATCATGTTGTAACCTTGATGCACTGCACGTTTATTTATTTTATTAGTATACATATATCTATGTTTTTGTATAATTATTGTACATCACCATCAGCACATCAAGACTAGTGTAATTTATATTGTTTCACTGAAAAATATGTAATGAAGGTTATTTTTCTTTCTATGATTTCATGTATAATCTTCGGTGACATTTGGTTTGCATTTTATTTTGTGTTTTGGATATTCTACATTAATTACAAAAAAATAAGAAGAGTGGTCGGACGACGGAGAGAATGAAGGAACGACGGAGGGATGACGGAAGGGTGAGTTGTCTCTCGTTCTTGCACCACTTCTCAAAACATGAAAAATAAATAAAAGTTGTTTTGTATTTTAATTTCGTTTTTCATGGTATACATGGCGTCATTCACATTGTTATATTGACAGAACTCAAAACTAAAATGGCACCACCTTCTTGTCTAAAAATTATGTTTCTACAAAATAAATAATATTATACTGAAAAATCTCTAGAATAAATAAATAAAATTCTTAACGAAACCATGAAGAAATTTTGGTTTCTAAGAATATTTGAAAATCTTCAAAAAAGGATTATCTTTTATAAAATGTTAAAAGTTTACAGGATTTCCTTTTTTACTGCACCTTTCCTCAATTTTCTCAAACTAGTTATACCCACACACGATAAAGTTGAGATTATTATAGTTTAATAAAAAAAATCAGTTTTATGTTTTTTGTATTGTCAAATATTTAGAAAATTATTATTTTGAAGCGGTTCTATTTGTGGAAAATAATAATTTAGATATCCAATATTTTTTCTTTGAACTCAAAAGTCATTGAGGTTCAAGCTGTTTCAGGTTTTTTTCTTTCCAAATGTTTAAACTTCTAAGGAAGTTTGAGATATCGAAAAAATTTAAGATGTTTAAAGAGATTAAAAATCCAAGTAAAATACAAAGAAACTTAAAAGGTTAAAGTTATTCAAACTGTTTGCAGTTTCTCGGTGTTATTGAAAGGAAAGAAATAATATAATTTCAATTTTCCAATATAGTTTAAATGTTTAATTGTCATATAAGATTCATATGTATTAGACCTTATAAAACAGCATGTTAGTCCCGCATCACAAAATTTTAGTGAATAATTCTGTACAAACATCAGATCCTCACCGATAAATTGTAAGCTTGTGACCAAGTGGGCATTAATGTGATGGAATGTTGGGTCATGTTTTTGAATTGGGGTGCATTATGCAATTTGCTGGCTTGCAGACATAGCCGGTCCTAGGACTTTTGGTACCTAAAGCGAAAAGTGGAAAAGAGGCCCTTCTATATATGATAATGTATGACATCAAAACAATTTATATAATATAAAAAAACAAAAAGATAAAAAGAGCAAATAACTTTACTCGTAATTATAATCTAAGTTATGTAACAAAAAGTAATAGTTACTTATGAACATATAACTTAATAGTTTGATAGCAAATAACATTATTTAGTATTCCATGTAAGAACAATTGAATTAAGACACACAGTAACTGTCGATTAAATCTAGAGTAAGAGTCAACCATATTGTATTTCATTCCAATCAACTAAACATAGTTATCTCTATGTAGACAACAAATAACTTTTTTATGTGACCATTTATATTGGCAGTAACCGGAGTAAGAGTCAACCATATAATCCATTCGTATATTTAAGTTAATGAAGTGATAGTTTTTCATTATTGCAGAAAACTTAAGTACTCCTTCGATGGAAAATAGTACTCTGAAAAGTTCTCCAAATTCATGTAGATATGTTAATTTGAAATAAGTTTCAGTTTATTCCTGGCATGCTAATGTTTCTATTTACTCACAGTGCTCTCAGAAATTCACAATGCAACTCCTGAGAGTTCATTGGTACATACGTTGGAGTTAGAAAAAAAGGATGATAATAAAATCATACATATCTTTGAATAAGGGCTTTATTACAGATATTCTAAAACTTAAGCTATCATATAATGAGTTTAATTTATCAACATTTAAGAACTCATCATCTACCACAAAGAAAAACGTTACAGTTTCATTAGTGAAAGAAAATATCACAATCAATTCAACTATAGAGTCAGGTAAAAAGATTCATTGTTGATTCACGTTCATATCCTAACAAGTAGACGTTTGATCAATACAACTTATATCGGAATCATGTCTCTTAATTACAGTTAGAAAGAAAAACACTGACAAAGCCTATATTGTAAAAGAAAACTTCAAATCTCAAACCTGTATAAACTGTCAATTAAAATATACATTACAAATTGTAATTCCAAGGAATGGCCGAATGGGTTCTACAGACAGGCAGTACAAATATAATAACATACAAATAAATTAAAATAAAGCACAGTCAAATTATTGAATTACTAACCGCCCAAGAAGATTAAAAGAATACCCTTCGCTGGAAATGCTTTGCTATCGTGTCTGCCTTCCTAGATCGTCGCCATGCCATCGTTGGAAATTGGAATCCAAATCCGTGGACTGGAATCGCTGTTATGCCTGCTCTGAATCGCTGCCGACCCTTAGTCGGAATCAGTAAATTGAAGCGATGCGGATGATTTTTCTGATTTGGATTGCGATTTTTTTCTGTTTGTAATCGATCGATGATGGATAATGGTGCTCCTGTTTTTCCAGTGCCCTAAGCCATCGCTTTTCCCGCTTGTCGGAAGGGCCGGGCCTGCTTGCGGATCCAAATTGCCGGGTGGTTTGTGCAGTTTGGCTGGAGAGTCTGGCTGTGTGCTCTATAGTTTGCCTCCCCGATATTTTTTTTGGTATCTCATTGATATGTTGAACACCATTGATTATATTTCATGAATTCAAAACATTGAAGATTTTTCGATCCATTTAAAAAAAAATTAACATTTGTTCAGTTGGGTGTTTTTGTTTTCTTTAAGCTACAAAGAAATTTCTAATTGATCCATGTTCTACAATAAAATTTTTGTATCAAATCCAAGGACACCTCTAATAGATATTTTATTCCTTTGGATGCATTGTTGCTTTACCATTTTGTGTATACTAATGCTTCATTTGTATATATAGAGCAAGGCATCCACCCTTGAGAGCAAGGATTTTTCACTGCTCTGTGAACAATCGTAGCAAAACACTAATAGAGCCAGGTTTCGGTACTGAAACCTGAGGATTGTGGCGCTACCACGCTTTCGCTGTGCCACTCTGATTGTTGATAAAATGTGAAAACTGCATTTTTTTAAAATAACATGCAAGTTGCACCTACATTCTATTTAAACGTATATCATCGTGTACTATATATAGTGCAGAAGAGATTTTTTCTACAATATCACTAAATTGTATTGTCCATACATTAAATTGCATGCTCATTTCAGTACTTGCAGCCAAATCAGTTGAGCTTTATATTTCAACACATAACCCACCGTATGTCGACATAAAGATGTTTCAGACTTGAAATAAAATTGGGTTTTGGTAGTAAGGTTGTGCTAAAACCGTTGAGAAGAATATGTTAGAAAAAGTGCGTCTTTGCGGAAGCGACAGAGATTTTATTCACCCAATTACTTAAAGATGATTTCTATGGGAAACATCACTGATATGAAATTACATGCACAAACACAATATATTCCACCCAACCATCCCTTTCATTGATTCACAAAAAAAATTGTTTATACTGGATGGATCAAAAACCAAAAGTTAACAAACTACAAGAATCAATAACCTATTAAGATAGACAAAGAATATCTAGATGACTACAACTCTTGTTGGAGAAGGAGAACAATGAAGAACGACGACAAACCTTTGGGCAATTTGGAGGCACCAATAGGAATAGCTTCTATCAGCCCTCAATTCCTGATCTTCCTCTCCAGGGCACAAACCCTGGAGGCACACAACCTCTAAATCTCTCAACTCAACTCGGTCATGAATAATTCAATCCTAGAAGATGCTTATATAGGAGAATAAAAGAGCTAGGCAAAATAACCAATTTATCCTCTTAAAACTTGCATAATATATCTCTGAAAGACCAGGTCAAAAACAGAAATACCACAGATTAAAGATCAAGAAAACTAGGCCAAAGTTATCTTTTCCGATCTTCAAACTTCAAACTATCTCCTCTATCACAAAGCACTTCCAAGCATCGTCTTCTTCAACATACATGTGATTTAATATCACAAATCACAACACTCGACCTTGATATGAAATCACACCAACACACAAGTCATCTGACTACCATGGACATGTGATATCACAAATCATAATGCTCCACCTTAATCTAAAATCATATCAACAATCCAACAATCACCAAACAAGTCAACGTAGCTTGACACCTACTCTCAGTTAAAACCAACCTCGATTTCCAGACAATGAGATACAGCTCACAATCTCGATTTCAGGGCAAGGAGATACACCCAACAACCTCTATTTCAGGGCAACTAGAAACACCCAGCAACCTCGATTTCAGAGCAACAAGATACACCTAGTCGATTTGAAAGGACTACGACCACACCTCAATTACGAACACAACTCACCGCCTGCAAAAGATGCATCTACCATCTGAGCTGCACCACGCAAAACTAACAGTCTAAAAGTGCTACAGTACCACAAGATCTCTGACTTGTGGATTTTTTTCACATCGATACCTATCTACCACTTAATCTGAGCTCCTTCTTCAATCACCCCGGATCCCTCGAGCATCATCAACGTGAAGACCCAAGTCAAAAACGTGGACCGAATCATCAAGGTACAAACAAACCAAACCAATTGCCAATTTCTTCATCTTCTTCCATCTTCCCTCATCCACATCAAAGGGCTTTTTCTCATCTCCATCAATCAGATCATGAAGATCATTGAGGTAGAGCACATCCTCCATCTTAGGCTTCCAAATCCCTCAATTTCTTCCATTAAAAATAGTCATCTTCGGAAACGCCATCATATCCGACATAAAAAAATCGATTTTTCCAAGAAAAAATCAAAATTTTCCAATCCAAAACCAATCTAAGCTTTGCGATGATCTAGCTCCGATATCAGCTGTTAGGAAAACCGTGCCTTTGCGAAAGCGACCAAGACCTTATTCAACCAATTACTTAAAGATGATTTATATGGAAAACAACACAGATATGAAATATGCACAAACACAACATATTCCATCCAACCATCCTCTTTACTGACTCGACAAAAACAAATTTTTATTTACACTAAATGGATCAAAAACTAAAATTAAACAAATACAAGAATTAAAAAACTTATCGAGATAGGCAAAAAATATCTAGATGACTACAACTCTTGTTGGAGAAGGAGAACAATGTAGAACGCCAGCAAACCCTTGGACAATCTGGGGGCACCAATAGGTATAGCTTCTCTCAGCCCCCAATTCCTAATCTTTCTCTCCAGGGCACAAGCCCAAGAGGCACACAGTCTCTCAATCTCTCAACTCAATTCGGTCATGAATAATCCAATCCTAGAAGATGCTTATATAGGAGAATAAAAGAGTTAGGCAAAATAACCAATTTTCCCCCTCAAAACATGCAGAATATATCTCTGAAAGATCAGGTCAAAACAGAAATATCATAGATTAAAAATGAGAAAAACTAGGTCAAAGTTATCTTCTCTGATCTTCAATCTTCAAACTATCTCCTCTATCACGAAGCATTTCCAAACATCGTCTTTTTCAACATACATGTGATTTAATATCACAAATCACAACAGAATATTCTATATTTTAAGGTTCGAAAGACTTGCGTAGGACATATAATATACTCAAGTAAATATTGTACTTGATTTGCATATATTTGATGCATTTATTGCAATTTCTAGTGTTTCTCTTATTTTCACATTTGTGTCTTCAAGATCAACTGACTATTTCCTCAAAAATTAAAATAAATTAATAATTTAAACCTATTTTTGCCAGTGGTACAACAAATTCTTGTTAACATATATTAGTAATGTTACATCTTTTAAGCATTGTAACCCTCAAACTCACTATAAACTTTTCAGTATATGCATATTTTTTTGCCCTTTTTGTTATTTTATCTTGTGTCACCATGTGTAAATATATTGATTATTTCCAATACTGATTTGTGTATGCCTATATAAGGAATGCATGCCTGTTATTCTTGAGAAAAAATAATCTTGTGATGTATTTGTTTATCTACCATTTTTTTAACATATGCCATACTATTTGATAATGTTTAAACGTTCACCTCCTTATACGATAATGTTTATAAATTAGCAAATGCAGCCCCTGAGTCATAACTCAATTGGATAGAAGATCAATTTTCTTATGGTTGACTCCATAATTTGCCTTGGAGCTATCGGGAACGTCGATTATCTTAAGGTTGATTCATTTATTTTGCCTATTTACTTATTTGTCGAATTCATGGTATATCTTACTTAAGCTAAATAGAATAACACACTGCCTTCTATTATTAGACCTGCCTCCTAATTTTCTCAATAGTTTTTTTTTTGTATTTCAATGTTACGTGCTGAATTATTTTTTAATGAATAAGTAAAGGAACATTAATGCATTTAGTGAGAAAGTAGCAGGATTCGATAAATAGCAAGTCGTTGTTAAAATATATCTGGATGCAAGGTTCAGCTCTATAATGTTAGCTGGTTTATGCATAAATTAATGACAAAGAATTGGTTTACTGGGTACAAGTTCATAGTGATATGGAATTTTGAGTTACAAGCTGGTAGCAAAATTATTTCTACTACTAGAATTGAAGCAAAAGGGTAACCAAATCTTTATTAATAGTTGGTTTTGAAGCGCGGATATTTGGTTCGATTGTGACTTTCCAAATTACTTTAATGTGTAACTTTTTAAATATTAAACTATTATTTCATATGATTTTCCTGATAACTTCGATGTTGATTCTAATTATTTATAGAGCAGAATTGTTAAATTGGGTTTAAACTTCAGATAATGGATCAAAATATGGCTGCATTAGAACAGGTAATGCAAGGTCTTTTTAGATAAATCAACCAATCTATAAATTTTTAATAATAGATGGAATAAAAATTCAAACTTTTTTGTCCGACCAAATGATTTTGCTTCTATTCCAATTATAAATAAACAGGAACGCGAGATTTAGAAAATATCCTTATATATGGACAAAGAATTAGAAATTCGAAATACACGGAGAAAATAATTAACATTTTTTTTAAAATGAAAGATTTGAAATGTAAATAAGATTACAAGTTAAAATTCATTTTCCAACCCAAAAAAAAATTCAATTTATCACAGTCAAGCTCGATAACAAAAAAATTCTTATGTGGAAGAAACACAGTTATTCTCCTTTTAGATCTCTAGAAATTGCTAATTACCTTGATTCCACTGTCTTACCTCCTGATGTTGAAATCCTTGATCAAAAAAACAATAATAAAGTTCCTATGCCCTCCTATATTCAATGGACAAAAACATATAAACTCTCATCACATTTTTTTCAAGCAACCTTCTCAGTCCCTCTTCTTTCTCGAATCCCACTCTTTGATTCTTCTCTTGAGCCTTTTTTTTCTCGAACAAACCTTTACAACTGCTCAAATTATCTCTTGCACTCGTCAACTTCTTGTCCAACTTTTACAAACACAACAAGGCACAAAATAATTAATGATTATCTAATTACCATGAACACACTTTTTGATTCTTTAGCCTAAACACCTACTCTAGTTTATGATCTCATTCTTGTCCAACATACCCTAAGCGGTTTGGGTTTTGATTACGATCAATTTGTTACTGCTATTGAAACCGGATAAAAACTTCCCACCTTTGCTCAATTATATCCTCTTCTCTTAAATCATGAAGTACACTCCTTTAATCTCAAATTCTCATCCTAAATAATTCTCAATCTTTAGCTCTTATTGCTTATTCCCAACATGTTAATACCTTCTGATATCAGTTAAAGACTCAAACGTGAATTGTAACCATACCGTCCTGACCAATCAGCAAACCAATTATTCTTGTGATGGTACGCGTGGTGGTTATGGAAGAAGAGGAGGTCAAAATAGGGGTCATAGAAATTATGTTGTAGGGTTTAACAATAAGTATGGCTCTACCCAATTGTTTATTTTGGGTTCAGCACCTTCATATTTTTGGTAATCATTCAAGTTGTCAAGTGTGGAAAATGAGGGCACTCAACACTTCAATGATTTAATCTGTTCGATGATGTTTATCAACCAAATGATCTTCCACAAAGTTTAACTATGATGCAACTTGATGGCACTCTGTATGACCAACATTTGTATCCCAAATATGGTGCTACACATCACTATTTATGGATTGCTAGCCGCTGAATCGAGAAACTAATCAAGGTGTATAACTGTTGTACCTCAATCTGAATTTTAAGAATCTGTATTTGTGGCTGAATCGTGGAATAGGTTGGTCTCTTTAAGATGTTTCACTACTATGTAGAAACGGAGCAAAACAATCTAAATTGCAACGCCTCCTCCATGATAGAACAGCCATATAATATCAACAATTTCTTGGACAAAGATCATTGATCGAATAACACTATTTTGCATTGCTCGGATCTTTAGAAAACAAAGATGGAAAAAGATGATAACTCAATTATAAATCTATTGAATTTATGAAATTTGAATATAGCAGTTTATATAGAAATAAATTTGAGAAAATATTGGGGATTATTTCACAAGTAAAATCGGATCTGAAAATAACCAAAATCGATTTAAAAATATATCATCAAAAATAGAAAAAAGCTTTACATCACATTAGCCTAACCCAGCCCGGCCTGGTTCGGTCGGTCGGCATGCATACTCGTGTGGTGGTCATGCTTGTGCTTCCTCCTCAACTGGAAAGCCATATTGGATGCTCATAGGGTCCAACTTAAGAGCTAAGAAATTCGTATAAATATAAAGTATCTTTTCATATTTCCTACTATGTCGGATTATTCGTAAGAGAGAGATATTTATGTACTCTTCACAATTTTTTAATAACTCATTAAAAAAAATAAGTTTTTTTCCAACAATTTCCCACTTAGAATTTTTAAAATTACTTTTCTCTAGCAGATTTTTCTTCATCTAAGATTGCACATAAGTAAAGGTATCTTTTGTTTTGAATCTTTGCATGGTGAGTAAGATTCATATTATTATATACTAGGGTGACTCTTAGTTTTGAACTTTGTATCGGACATTAAACCACACATGACATTGATAGGGTGCAATCTATAGTCCGTGTTTTAAAGGTCTGCATATCTATCTCGGTTTAGTTAATGCTTTAGGAATTCTGTCCAAAATTCCATAGGAAATATTGGCGAATCTATCAAGATATCAAGAGTACTTTGTAGCTAGGTACTCCACTCAATGCAGATCATAAATTTAATTAAAAGGTGAATTAATCCTCCTATTGTTTCTTGACTATATGCTTTTATCAATTGAAAATTTAGTATATTCAATATCACATCATAACTTTTTATTACCCATTGAATCTATTTCAATTTCTTGGGATCTCCAGTCATTCGGTTGGGCTACCGTCATGAGCGACTCTTTTATTAGTTATTTTCTATTCTAAGGTTAATACCCTCATTTTTTTAGATGAGTGCCTACGAAAAATTTGTCATCTCTTACTATTGTAACAAGCAGTCATTAATCTAGCACAATACTAAAAATATATTCAGTAGTGGATTTAGCCAAAATGGTATGTTTCTTAGATTTCAAGAAACAGCTACTCCTGCAATACTAAAGATATATTCAGTAGTCATTATTAGAAATATATGGTAACGTATTCCAATCGGCATTTCTACGTCCTTCAAAAAAATTGGGAAATTTCTGATAGTGTATTCCAAGGTTCGTGGTTCTTATAACTTATTTCATGACTCATTCAATAACAAGCCAATACTCTATGGTTAGGCCCGTCCCGGCCCCGCCCCAGGGTAAGATGGCCAAGGCAGCCGCTTAAGGTTACATACTAGAGGAGAGAGATAAAATTTTAAATTTGTTTTAAATATATAAAATGACGACTATTATCAAGAGGTTTCTTGGTAAATTAGTATGTTGTATTCTCAGCCTTGAGCTGCATGGTTCAGTTGTTGTCACTACTATGCCATTTTTTTCCATTTCATGCTTGCCTTGGGCAATCCAAACTACCAGATCGTCCCTGTCTGCTATTTCTTTTCTTTTTATGTTTGTATCTTTGGAGTTCAATCTTATATTACTAGTGACACACCATAAGTTGTTAGTAACACGTGTCTCTAATGTTGTAAGAATTGTTACCCTCAAAATCACTATAATTAATTATTTTCAGTGTATGCATATACGTATTTTTTGCAGCCTTTCTTACTATCATATTTAGTGCCTCCAGCTGCTGCTTTATTTCCGAGATAATCCCTTGTGTGCCTTCATAAGTGATGCTTGCATGGCTATTCTTGAGAAAAATAAATTATGATAGACGGTTACGTGTGCTACCAAGTGAACGTATATTATCGGCTAGATTTACTCTCTGATACATAAGATACGGTTTAATTGATTCTTTATTACAAGTCTACCCCTTAATCTCATAGAAATGCAGTCATTCGGAGACGGTGCTTTAATAAAAAGCATCCGGGCTGAAAAGAAGGTTGATCATTTGAAGGTTGAGTCTGTTGTCATCGCCCTATATGTTTTGACTTATAGGTTTCATTGTACATATTTGTTGCTTAAGCTAATTAAAATGGCTAAATTCCCGCTCTATTTGTTCAATACTTTGTTTTCAGTGACTGTAATGATTACATTAGCTAGATTGCTTGTAACTGTTAATTTGTGATCCGAAATTCTCATTAGAATTGGTCCAACCTCCTCATCTAAAGGATAATGTAGATTCTTATTTTACTCCTTCTCTCCTTCTTTGGCTGCATGAAAGTAGAAGATAATTTATTGTTATTGTTTGTATGCAAGCAACTTGTAAAACTCCAGCAATTAATTAATAAAGTTTGCCTTTCTCACGCAAAGGGTTTTTCCATGTTAAATCTTGTGTGTGATTCTATTTTTTGCTTGCTTCTTTGATCATTTATTTATTAACAAGTGGTATCAGAGCACTGGTTCGTTCAACATGGCGTCGTTAAAGTATGATCTTCCGCTATTGGATCGGAACACTCGATTCTCATTATGGAAAGTGAAGATGCGGGCGTTGCTCGCACAAGCTAATTATGATGATGCATTGGATGGATTCGGAAACAAGAGATTTGAAATATGGACCGATGATGAGAAGAGAAGGGATCGGAAGGCTTTGTCTCAAACTCAGCTCCATCTACATAATAATATTTTGCAAGAAGTTTTGAACGAGAAGACAGCTGCTTCTCTTTGGCTGAAATTGGAGTTAATTTGCATGACCAAGGATCTCACAAGTAAGATGCATCTCAAAAAAAAGCTATTTCTGTACAAATTGCAAGAGGGAGGTAATTTGCTAGACCATATTTCTGATTTTAAAGAGATTGTTTCAGACTTGGCTGCAATGAAAGTCAAATATGATGATGAAGATTTGGGTTTAATCTTGTTGTGTTCTCTGCCAAGCTCTTACTCAAATTTCGGAGATACCATATTATATAGTCATGACACTCTCACTCTAAATGACGTTTATGAAGCCTTGCACGCCAAGGAGAAAATGAAATAATTGGTTTCTTCAAATGGATCAAGCTCTCAAGCCGAAAGCTTGTCCGTTCGTGGCAGGACAAAGGAGAAAAATTCAAATAATGGATCTTGAGGTAAAGGTTCAAATGCCAATAAAGGTCGATCTAAATCTAAAGGCAAATACAAGTCTTGTAAATATTGTAAGAGGGATGGACATGAAATATCCGAATGTTGTAAGCTGTAGAACAAGGAAAAGAGAAATGGCACATACAAACCAAAGGATAACAAAGAAGATGAATTTAATGCCAATTATGCTCGTAATGATAGTTCTGATAGTGAGGTGGTTGTTGTTACCGTGTTTGCTGGATGTCTGAGATTAAGGATGAATGGATACTTGACACTGCTTGCACTTTCCATATGTGTCCTAATAGAGATTGGTTTACAACCTTAGAACCCACAAATGATGTTGGCTCAGTTTTGACGGGTGATGATTCGGCATGTAAAGTAGCAGGAATTAGTTCTATTCAGATCAAGATGTTTGATGGTGCAATCAGAACTTTAACAGATGTTCGGTTCATTCCCAACATGAAGAGAAATCTGATTTCTTTAAGTGCTCTTGATGACAAAGGGTACAAATATTCAGGTGGAGGTGGTATCCTGAAAGTCACAAATGGTTCTCTCATTGTAATGAAGGGTAATCTTAGGCAAACAAATGGCCTTTATTATCTTCAAGGAACTACTGATTCAGGTAATGTTGCCCCTGTTATCTCAAATAATATTTCTGATTGTGATACTGCTAATCTTTGGCATATCCATCTTCGGCATATGAGTGAATTAGGTCTGTCAGAGTTGAACAAGAGAGGACTTCTTGACGGGTATAGCGCAGGCAAGCTGAAGTTTTGTGGGCATTGCATTTTTGGCAAGCATAAGAGGGTGAAGTTCAACACTTCAGTTCATACAACAGAAGGCATTCTAGATTATGTGCATTCAGATTTATGGGGACCGTCTAGGAAAGCATCCATGGGCACTGCTTGTTACATGATGACAATTATTGATGATTATTCCAGAAGAGTTTGGCCTTATTTTTTGAAGCATAAATCTGAAGATTTTTCAGCTTTCAAAGAGTGGAAGACTATGATTGAGAGACAAACTAAAAGGAAGGTAAAGAAGCTTCGGACTGATAATGGGATGGAGTTTTGTTCAGATGAATTTAATTCATTTTGCATGGCTGAAGGCATTGTTAAGAACTACACCATACCTCACACTCCTCAGCAAAATGGGGTTGCCAAGCGTATGAACAGGACTATCATTTCAAAGGCTCGCTGCATGTTGTCAAACGCAGGTTTGGATAGGCGTTTTTGGGCTGAAGCTGCTTCCACAGCCTGTTATCTTATCAACTGCTCTCCCTCTGTTGCTATTGGTAAGAAAACTCCGATTAAGGTATGGTCTGGTTCTCCAGCAAATTATTATGAATTGAAAGTTTTTGGATGCATTACTTATGCTCATCTTGATAATGGAAAGCTAGAGCCAAGAGCTGTTAAGTGCATTTTTCTTGGTTACAAGTTTGGTGTTAAAGGCTATAAATTATGGAATCCTGAAACAAGTAAGGTTGTAATTAGCAGAAATGTTGTGTTTAATGAATCTGCTATGTTACATGATATTCCATCTACTAATGATCTAGTTGAGAGTAAGAAAAAATCAAATGTCCAGGTGGAGCATATTATTGATTCAGATGCTACATCAAACGCAGAAATTGAGGGACAGGATGAAGCACGCATTGTTGAGGATCCTCCAGCAGCTATGCAACCATCGCAACAATCTATTGCAACAAGCAGGCCCAGAAGGAATCCAAAACCAGTAAGAAGGTTTATAGAGGAAGCAAATGTTGTTGCTTATGCATGTGCTGTAGCAGAAGAAATAGAAGTTATTGTCGAGCCTTCTTCATATTCTGAGGCTGTTATCTCTAGTGATTTTGATAAGTGGATGGCTGCTATGCATGATGGGATGAAGTCACTTGAAAGAAATGACACTTAGGACTTAATCAAGTTGCCTAAAGAGAAGAAACCTATTCATTGCAAATGGGTTTTCAAGAGAAAAGAATGTGTTTCGCCAAACGATGAAACAAAGTACAAAGCAAGATTAGTTGCAAAAGGTTACAGTCAGATTCCAGGTATTGGCTATAATGAAGTTTTTTCCCCTATTGTGAAACATAGCTCAATTCGCATTTTACTCAGTATTGTTGCTATGCATGATTATGAGCTTCAACAGTTAGATGTAAAAACTGCATTTTTACATGGAGAATTAGATGAGGATATTTATATGCATCAACCTGAGGGTTTTATCATCAGTAGAAAGGAAAATTTTATATGTAAATTAAAGAAATCTCTTTATGGATTGAAACAATCAGCTAGGCAGTGGTATAAAAGATTTGACACTTTATGCTATTTCAAGGTTTTAAAAGGTCCAATTATGATAGTTGTGTCTATTTGAAAATTACTACTCATTCAGCCGTTGATTTGCTACTTTATGTCAATGATATGTTGATTGCTTCAAAAGACAAGGAAGAAATTGAAAATTTGAAAAGGCAATTGAGTAGAGAGTTTGAAATGAAAGATTTGGGGGATTCTAAGAAGATTCTTGGCATGAAGTTATCAAGAGATAGAACTTCTAGAAAATTATACCTAAGTCAGAGTGTGTATGTTAGAAAAGTGCTTCGCTGTTTTAATATGCTTGATGTCAAGCCTGTAAGTACTCCCCTTGCTACACATTTCAAATTGTCATCAGCCATGTGTCCACAATCAGATGAGCATATTGAGTACATGTCTAGAGTTCCCTAATCTAGTGCAGTTGGTTCACTTATGTATGCCATGGTTTGTTCGCATCCTGATTTATCACATGCTTTGAGTGTTTTCAGTAGATTCACGGCCAATCCTGGAAGAGAGCATTGGAAAGCAGTTCAATGTATTTTCAGATATCTTCATGGGACTGCAAATGCTTGTTTGCAGTTTGGTAAATCTAAAGATGAACTTGTTGGTTATGTGGATTCTGACTTTGCCGATGATTTGGATGAAAAGAGATCATTAACAGGTTATGTTTTTACCATTGGTGGTTGTGCTTTAAGTTGGAAAGCAACCTTGCAAACTACCGTAGCATTATCTACTACTGAGGCCGAGTATATGGCTATTTCTGAAGCATGTGAAGAAGCTACTTGGCTGAGAGGTTTATACTTTGAGCATTGTGGAGATACATCTTGCATTACTATATTTTCTAATAGCAAGAATGCTATATGTCTTACAAAGGATCAAATGTTTCATGAGAGAACTAAACATATAGATGTTAGGTGTCACTATATCCAAGATGTTATTGCTAAAGGTGGTGTTAAAGTTTCTAAGATAAGTACTCATGACAATCCCGCTGATATGATGACAAAGGCAGTTCCAATTACTAAGTTTGAGCTTTGCTCAAGCTTGGTTCGTGTTACAGTATAGTCTTTAGGGACTATTGGAGCAAGGAAGATATTTATTTGTTGAAGTAGTTCGTTTTTTGTAGTTCATCTTTCTGCTTCAAGATGAGAATTCGTCTCAAGGTGGAGATTGTTAACTTATGATCCGAAATTCTCATTAGAATTGGTCCAGCTAATGCCACCTAAAGGATCTCATCTAGATCCTAGTTTTACCCTCACGTTGAGATATTTTCAGCCACCTAAAGGATCTCATATATATCCTAGTTTTACTCTCACATTGAGATATTTTCAGCCACGTAAAGGATCTCATCTAGATCCTAGTTTTACTCTCACATTGAGATATTTTCAGCCACCTAAAGGATCTCATATAGATCCTGGTTTTACTCTAACGCTGAGATATTTTCAACCACCTCATCTAAAGGATAATGTCGAACCTTATTTTACTCCTTCTCTCCTTCTTTGGCTGCATGAAAGTAGAAGATAATTTATTGCTATTGTTTGTATGCAAGCAACTTGTAAAACTCTAGCAATTAATTAATAAATTTTGCCTTTCTCCTGTGGTTTTTTCCCGCAAAGGGTTTTTCCACATTAAATCTGTGTGAGATTCTATTTTTTGCTTGCTTCTTTGATCATTTATTTATTAACAGTAACATTAGCTAGATTGCTTGCAATGTTAATGAGAAATATTAAGAACTCTGTTTTGACGGTAAATTTGGATCACTTGGTTACCTACATTGTCATTTAAAAATTTATGCTGGTGTTGATGGTACAGTGCACTATTTATGTCTACATATTTCATCTTGTTGTCAGTGCATGTAGGCATTTTTATCATTTTACTTCTGGGAATAAAATATATCGTCATGGTTTACTTCACCTTGTTTTGTTGTCTGGTTGGCTCTTGTGACTCAATTCTAGATTGATTTCGTACCGTGCATGGAAAACAATACAAACGTTTTCTTTTTTAGGCTTTACAATGTTCATCATTCTGTATTTTCGTATTATCAATCGGTTTTGCATTGTTCATTGTAGCAGGCTGTAGACCAATTGTGTAAAATGTAGCAATGTGTTTTTTGGCTAACAACTACCTGATTTTATGCTATGTTAGACAGTCAGATCAATCCCTAAAATTTCGCTATCCATGCCCATTTAATCAGTTATCAGAAAAAATTTGAAAGAAAAATTACTTTCTTTAAGCAGATTCAAACCTGCAACACAATGGTGCATGCCCACTGATTTCCAATGAACCATGCATCCCTTTAGAAAATGATATTTAAATATTTTTATATGAACAATTAAAAAAAATTGTTTTATGTTGTCCAAGTCCAGTGGATCATCCTTTGGGCTGAACCTATAAAGAGTATAGTCATCAATATATCCGACAAATAACGATATCTGACAATCTCTCAGTCCTAATCCATTGTGAAAAGTCGGGTGTGTACGCGACTTATGCAGGATCTATAATATGGCTATGCGGAATGTATGTGATAACTTAAGCTATTCAATAGTTGCACAGGTAAAAATTCACAAACAAGAAATATATCACTAACAAATATAAATGCTGTAGATAAAGTAAAGTAATGACACCAGATTTTTATACTGGTTCGGACCTCCCGTCCTACGTCCAGTCCCGAAGCTCCTCTTCGGCTTTTCACTAAACAACACCCTCGCTTCACCCGGAGGAACAGGTTCACAACTACTTGATTTACGGGCTACATGTTTACCCACTTGATTTCACGGGCCACAAGCTTACCCACTTGATTTCACGAGCTACAAGCTTACCCACAAGATGATTACAAGAGTTTGACCTTGAATGTGTTCTTTCTTCAACACTGATTAGTCAATGATTGAGTACAACCTTCCTATAATCTTATCCTAAAATATATATTGATGTTTGCAAAGATTTGGAAGTGGATTATCAAGTTGAATCACAAGTGTGTTAAATATGCTTGGAGATTCAAACGATAATTGAATGCTTTTGAGTGCTTTCAGAATGCTAAGAATAATATAATATAGATAAGAGAATGGAGAGAAATTTCGGTAATTTGAATGAATGAAAATCGATGTATTTATAATAATCGAGAAGATGCAATTGTTGGTGAAAAGTTGCTCTCAAAAGAAGTGATTATTCTTGAGAAGAAATGGATGTAACTCTTCAAGAAAGAAGATGACTTTTCACAAAATTTCAAAAAGCTGTTGACCTATAAAAATTTATAGGTCGACATGTTTTTAGCCGTTGTAATTTAAAAACCTGTTGACCTATAAAAAAGTATAGGTCGACCTCTTTTCGACCGTTATATTTTGAAAACCTGTTGACCTATAAAAAAAGTGTAGGTCGACATGTTTTTGATGATATGCATAAAAAAAAGGTCTTATAAGTAATTTTTGAAAGCCAAAAAGAAGTATGATTATTTGAGGATATATTTTAACATTTATGACTCTAAATAATCAACTTCTAACCTATGAAGGCATCTTGTCTTCTTTTTGTCGATGTAGAAGCTTCTTCTTGTCATAAATCAAAATAATCCGTGAAGCTTTGACTCAACATTCTCCCCCTTTTTGATTGATGACAACATGGATTAAAATAGTTATCTCTCCTTGTATATATACTCCCCCTGTATATAAGCTCCCCCTGAATTATATATAATATGCACAACAGTCGTTAGTAATATTTTCTCCCCCTTTGTCATCGACAAAAAGGGTGTCCAGAAGAACTGCATAAGGATAGCATTATAATAAGTAAATTGTTCTGCATATTACAAACCAAAACAAACACACCAGAAGTACTAGATAGTGGCATAATTACATACACCAGTCATAATTAAGTTTTTGAAGATAAAGAGATAAAAACGTAAAGACTATTGTGATGGCCAGTCCGAATCACTATCTTCTTCTTCGTCTTTGTCTCCTTCCTCCTCTTGTTCCTCATTGTTTCCGTCATCATCGCCCTTCTCAACATCGTCATGAGCTTCTTCTTCAATATGCGACATTCCACGACCACGATTATGTTGGGTACGTGCTCCAGAACTAGTACCTTCTTCCGACGAGGACCATGTAAAAGTAGGAGGCGTAGGACGTTTTCCGGGATCTTGTGCAAGTGTTGCTGAAGTTGAGTGTAACATCCCAGAATTTTAACTATGTTTGATTTGGATTTTTATTTATTTAATTTTTGATTTTATGAATATAAATTGATTTTATTAGGTTTAAATATGAATTTTAACTTTGTATAAGTATTTTGTTTTTATTATGATTTTTATAAGAAAACTTATTTTGAAATTTTTTTTTTATAAGATTTTTGTTTATGTAATGATATTTTCTAATTTTGATAATATTGATTGGTAAAAATATGAATTTGGAAAGGATAATTTATTTTATGATTTTACAAGAATGATTATTAATAAGTTGGATTTACTGATATTATTTGTCGTTCGATCGGATTTGTCAAAAGATAACATAAATTAGTAGCATTAGTAATATGCGTTGCACTTTGTTTTCATAACGTTTAAGGTAATTGCTACCAAAAACACATTCCTTCTCCTTTTTACAAGTGTTAAGACACTTGTAATTTTGCATGCAACATTCCATGCATGTAATACACATGTCCTATGATGTGTCACTCTCTCCTTACTCCTCTTTTCCTATAAATACCACCCTTTCCTTCCACTTTTTCATTCATTCTCACTTCTTTTCTTTCTCTCTTCCTCTTAAAGCTTATGGCCATGGTTTCCATGGCATAAGTCTTCCTCCTTCCCACCACCACCTTGCCAAAGTTCGTCATTTCTCCTCTTCCTCCTCTTATAATATAAAGAGAGATTAGTGTATATTACATTATATATATTTTTGTGAAGAAGACGTTGCGCCAAAATACTGTCCGACGATTCACTCAACTAGGCTCACCTACCGTGAAGATTTGGAAAGCTGTTAGGTGAGAACTTCTAATTTAAATTTTATTTAAATTAGTTAATTTTAATTAGCTGAGATTAATTATAATTTGTTGATGATGATTGTGTGATGGATGTTGATGTTTGAATGGTTGTTCATGAATTAGATAATACACTGAACACGAGTAAGCGTTATTGTCTGTAACGCTTGTGCACAGTTTAATGTTGTTGTGATGAATGAATTCATATCCATTTGATCGTATAGTTCATTTGGATAGATATGATTGCATTGTATGATCACACACACACAAACACACCGTGGTTGTGGAATATATGGGTGATCGATTTAGATTCTCCTTCATATATATGATTTTATTTAATTATTAAATAAGATTTAAAAATTTTGGTTTTGAATTTAATATCAACTTTTAAATATTGAATTAGGAGTTGGAAAATAATTTAAATTATGTATTGACTTTGTATAACGATCTTTATATCTATGCAAAACTGGTTTTGGGAAAAAAAATATTTTCAATTTAAATTCGAAATGAGATTTTTAATTTGAATATGGTTTTTATATAATAATGATATAATATACACCAGAACGTTCTAGGATGACAGAGAGGATAGTGTCTAGGCTTGGGTTTGGAAAATCAGTTTCCTGCTCTCCCTGGCTATCCCTAACTGATCCGACGGATGGGATGGTTAAATAAAAATCTAATTTGAAATTATTTGAATGTTGATTTAATTAGAAGAAAAAGTTGTGTTTTAAATCCAAATAATTTGAAAAGTCAATTTAAATGATTTATATAAGTTTATAATGATTTTTAAGGTAATTTGAAGTATTTAAGAATAATGATTATTTTGGTCAAAATTAGAGCTTGTCGCATTATGGCAATATGTAAATGCTTATAACTTTTCCAATTTAAATCGGATTTCCACGAAACGAAAAATGTTTGATTCCTATTTACGAGAGCTTTCAAATGAGTGAAAGCAGATTTTAATTTCGGGTTATAGTTTTCAAGTTATGTTTGAAACCGTTTTGGAAAAGATCGATGTAAGAACAATTGTTGCCCATAACTATAAACAGCTATTTTTAATTTATTTAAAAATATGGAAAAAAATTGTAAAATCATTACAAATTATGAAAAGGTGTTTTCAATTGTAAAGTTTAAGTTTTGGCTAAGATAAACGATATTTTGATCAAAATAGTTAAGATAACTGTTTTGTAACACTTTTGTAACACTTTTGGAACGCTATTGTAACGCTTTCTTCGAAAACAATCTATTTTGAAGTTTTAACCCGTAAACGATGTTCCGAACTATAAGTAATGATTTGTGGAATGTTTTCAAAGGTTTAAGAGTATTAGAAATATTTATATGGAATTTAGATTTATACTAATACGGGTTTTTAATACTAAATAATTGGATATGGTTGGAGATAAATCTTCGGATGTTTGATATTAGTTCGGTAAATGAAAACTCTTATTATCTGAGGAATTTTAAAGGGTATTTCACCGTTATTCCACTTATAATATGAGTTGGATACGGAAATTAATATTGAAGATAAGTTGATGGTATCTCTATCTAGATCTAATGTCATAGAGTTGAATAAACCTTTCAATTATGATACGGGTTCTCACCTTGATTTAAATAAGCTAGATAGAAATAATCTTCGATATTTGGTATGAACTTCATGATGTAAATGTATACTATCTGGGGTATTTGAAAGATATTATTATATCGTTATTCTACTTATAGTGTTCGTTGATTATGAGAATTTATATCGAATAGAAGTGGATAAAATTTCTGTGTAATGTATGATTCAATGACGATTGATTTGGGTTCTGTCGTGAATCGTATCTTCAATAATACCATTCTTGAAACCCAATAAGATTGAGTTGTGGAAATTCGTATCATAATTGGAATTTAGTCAAAATCTTCGATCCGAGGGAATTAAAAGTAAGAAATTGAAGCGAAGGTATACTCTTTGATTTCAAAGAAGAATTTAAGATGATAACGAGATGTACGAAATTATAGAAATTCAAATCTTTAGTTGTAAATGAATTGATAACTATGTGGAAGGAGATTTGAATCGAAAAGCCTGTGTGATCCATAGCTACTTTTTAAAGTACGCTTATTACTTGGAAAGACCGGGATCGAGCATATGTTCGAAAACCATTCCAAGTAATAATACGACGTTATGAAGCAATTCAGGACATGGTAAACGACGAATGAAGACCGGGAATATTTGAATTGTTTAGATTGATTGTTGATTAATGTCTCGGTTGGGTAGGCCACCCGATACGAGATGTGAGTTGCATGAGACCTGAACAAATTTAAGTATTTCCGGGTTGTTCCTTTCAGACCCAGAACGGTCTTGTATGGATGGTGTGTCTGACATTGAAATTGACTGCATAGCACTGATTTCCATTAATGAATATCGGATTTGTGGCAATATATTATCCTCGTCTCTAAGTCATATGAACTTAGAGGGTATGCATTGATTTGAAATCAGTGATATGTCGTGAATTGTCAATGTGACATACCCAAGTTAGGAAACGAGGTAGTGATGATCAAAGAATGGCTTATCGAAGCATAGCTTTGTGTATAACGTGACATCGACAAACCTCACAACCCGGATGATGAGAAACTGGCGGTTAGGTTTTGTATATTTATGAATTGATGATGACCGCTGCAGCAGTGGGAAACCACTTATGACTTATGGAATAGGGTATGTTCGGGGGGCCGCGTCTGGTCGAAAACCGTTGATCTACCTCGCGATTTGTATTGGTGTCCGCGTCTGGATGAAAAACCCTTGATTACATTTCGTTTGTGTTCCGATTGATCTTTCGTGCCAGGAATCATCAAGTTGGAAACCAAAATCTCCAATACGAGCCATACGATTTTGATTGCATATATAAATGGCGACATAATATTATGGGGTATTATGCCGTCTAGAATTAATACATTTATTTGCGAAATGTTTTCCACATTATATATATATGTATTATGTTTTTGAAAGAGGATTTTTACGTATGAAAGCATGTTTGGTTATCATAAGATAAAACTCGCCCATCTGGAGTGCGCTTGCATTGTGTGATGTGGGACGAGCTTATGATAGCTTCATTTTCAAAAGTCATTGCGCATTTATATGCATGGGTGTTCACATGGAGTAAACCCGTTCCGCGTTAGCGGCGTGGTCCAGTGAAATTCCCAACTTTAAAATGAACCTAATAATAACTGTTTTGAGTTCTCACACCAGTCCCACGACTGACCTGGAGTTTATTGTTCCCTCACCTAAACTCTGGGTGCCCATAATTTTGCACGGGCAGCTAGTAGTTTAGTTTGCAGTTATAGATCGTTGGAGCAGGATTCAGAGTGCTTTTAGAGTTGGATTTCATGCAAGAGATGGGAGCTTCTGCTATATCATATGATTTTCTTCCGCTGAGAGTATATTTTCTTTTCTTCCGCTGTATGTGTTGTAACTCTGATGTAACATTGTATTTCGCAATGAAAAATTCTGTTATTTTGTTCAAAATATGTATGCACCCATAACAATTCGTCTTTTTGAACGGTTTCAGTCGGTTTAATTACCGGCAAGAACTGGGCAAAAAGGCGGGTCGTTACAAGTTGGTATCAGAGCTTTGGTTATACAAAGCTATCGGGTACAACATATTTTGAACAAAGGATAGGACTCATCAGAGCTATAGTATCTCATTAGAGATAGGGTTAGAAATGCCCTAGAATGAGATTTCGGAATATTATGATGAGAGAGCGTATTTTTGAAATCTATATAAGGTATTTTTGTACAAGTAAATCATTTTTGAAAATAATAATTATTTAAAATAAAATATTTTGAAGAAGATTTGAAAATAAGATTTTTAAAGGAAATACTTTCAAAATAAAAAGGGCTCTTTGTGATAAAACTTCGAAAATCCAGCGTCGATCTGTTCGGAGTTATCGAGAAATAAGCGATTAATGAATTGGCTTTAATAAGCGTATTGAAAAAGAAACGTCGAGCTTGGAATGAGAATTTCAAAATATTTTGCAGCCTATATATAAAGGATTGAGATAAGAAGATCGTTAATTCAAAGCTATAGATTTGAAAGATAATCAGCGTGTAATAAAAACGGTTGCGAGTATTTATTTGACGTCAAGGTTGGACGATCAAGTATGTAAGGATTTTGCATATATGCCTAGCTAACGTATATATGAAATCCAATATATACTAGATGGATATAGAATCACATTCTAGTCGCTTGGGGATAATTCTGGTGATTGATCGATCATCATCAGTCTTATTTTTGGGTTTCGAAAGTGGGATGACTATATGTTTCTGATCGAGACGTCAAGAAGTATTTAAAGCTGTATAGATAAACAATCGAAAGTGTTTTGCAACGTCCTCACAATTGTGAAATTGATTTTACAAATGACTTTCGAAGTATTGAATGTATTATGTTATGAAATGGGATATGCGAAAAAATGAATTTAACATAAGGTATTTAAGTTAAATGCATACTTAACTAATAATTAGAAGCGTGAATCAGACTATTTTGTCAAAACCGCAAGGATATATTTTAGAAGCTAATCTTACTTGAAGAACTGAAAAGTGAAATTTTGAAAATGCATGTAAGCGAGCTTGGTTCACCCCATATTTCGATTTTGACGATACAATTTAATAAAATTATGGTAAATGTCTTAACTGGGGGAGAAGACCGATTTTCCCACCTGAAGCTATACGAATTTTGAGAAACAAGGTTAATATGATAAAATGGGATATGTATTGAACAAATCAATTGAATTTTATATTTTCCCTTGTTAAGAGAAACCGGCATGAACGAGTGGGTCAAACGAAAATTTCTCAGCAAGTATTCACTTGAAACACAAAGGAAGAAAATGAAGTTGTTAAAGTAAGATTTATTCAAGAGGAAAATTATGAAAATTTAACGAGTATCCCATCATTAAACTGTTAGAATTTGTATCCTTGTTTGCATGTGAGTTCTTGGGCTAGACTGTCCACTTAAATTCCAACCATCTGCTATTGAGTAGTGTCATTCGTACCTATGTATCATGTGCATTTGGCCAAGTATTTGATTCGAACCTTTGCACCTATTGATGCTCATTAGATGTTGAATTTCTATTCCAAGCTCATGAAACCTGATTTGGTCTATGTGTACCTTTCATGCACAAATTAGCATGGAACTTCTATGCATCTTTACTTGACTTGAGCACATGGAATTTTGACTTGATCTATGTATGCCTCTTTGTGACGTGTGAAACCGTGTCGATAACTTTAATTTGTCCAAGATATTTTGTAACAAAACTTCAATAAATGAGCTTTCTTTGAAATATAGAATCCAACTTATGCAAGAAATGGATTTTTAAATATTAATTTTGAGGATTTGGTACCGGAAATTTGAAATCAATGTTTTGGGATGTTTTACCAATACTAGTATAAATATACGCATAATCAGAGTGCGCAGAGGAAGCGTGATGGTATTTTTTTAAATAAAACTGTTTTAAGAGATTGTACGGCTAGTTAAGTAAGAAAATGTTTCTAAACAAGACATGATATTTTAACAAGAATGAAAAAGAGATTTTATATATTTTGAATTTTAAAGTTCGATTAGGTGAATAAGAAAACAAAATTTTGAATATTAAATGAGTATAAAAGTTAACTTATAAATGGGTTAATCTGGAAACGATTGAAATAAAAATTTGAAATAGATTGAGTATTTCGGAAATATAATTCTATCTCTTCCCTTGTCGCTGGGTTTTGCTCAACCCATTGTCATATTTTGAATATCACCCCGAATTGTCATTATTCAACTTTATTTCGGAATTCTTCCTTTTTCCCTGCTCAGATAAAGCCTTGGACAAGTGAACTAATTTAGATTTGAAACCAGTATTTTGAATTATCTCTAAAATTGAACTTGATTTGTGTTGAGAGCAATAGAATTTCTAATACTGAATTTAGCCAAGATGTTATATTGCAAGATAATTGAACGATTAGGGAAAATTTTATTTGAGAACTTGGATTTAAATTTCTAATTTGAGCATTTAGTCTTATAATTGATAAGAAAACCATGGGTTCCGTAAGAGTAAGTTAGAAAGATAATTTTCTTACGGTCATAGACCTCTAAGTACTAGATAATATCTATCCCAGTTCTCCTTAATGGTAGGATAGCAGCTCTGAGTCTAACTCAGAGGATGCGATTTTTAAACAAGACCCGTGACGACCCTAGTAATCACGAGATCATAGAAGTATCATTAGACTCTACCTTTAGTGAGAATCAGACAAAGTACCCTGAGAATGATGTGAGCCTTGGTTCTGACCATTACATTTCTGGTATGTTGAGAGAGAAATTGGAATTTAAAATTTGTGAAGGAGTATAAATTTACTCGACTTCCTTTTCGAGGACGAAAAGTTTCTAAGAGGGGTGAATGTAACATCCCAGAATTTTAACTATGTTTGATTTGGATTTTTATTTATTTAATTTTTGATTTTATGAATATAAATTGATTTTATTAGGTTTAAATATGAATTTTAACTTTGTATAAGTATTTTGTTTTTATTATGATTTTTATAAGAAAACTTATTTTGAATTTTTTTTATAAGATTTTGTTTAAGTAATGATATTTTCTGATTTTGATAATATTGATTGGTAAAAATATGAATTTGGAAAGGATAATTTATTTTATGATTTTACAAGAATGATTATTAATAAGTTGGATTTACTGATATTATTTGTCGTTCGATCGGATTTGTCAAAAGATAACATAAATTAGTAGCATTAGTATTATGTGTTGCTCTTTGTTTTCATAACGTTTAAGGTAAATGCTACCAAAAACACATTCCTTCTCCTTTTTACAAGTGTTAAGACACTTGTAATTTTGCATGCAACATTCCATGCAAGTAATACACATGTCCTATGATGTGTTACTCTCTCCTTACTCCGCTTTTCCTACAAATACCACCCTTTCCTTCCACTTTTTCATTCATTCTCACTTCTTTTCTTTCTCTCTTCTTCTTAAAGCTTATGGCCATGGTTTCCATGGCATAAGTCTTCCTCCTTCCCACCACCACCTTGCCAAAGCTCGTCATTTCTCCTCTTCCTCCTATTATAATATAAAGAGAGATTAGTGTATATTACATTATATATATTTTTGTGAAGAAGACGTTGCGCCAAAATACTGTCCGACGATTCACTCAACTATGCTCACCTACCGTAAAGATTTGGAAAGCTGTTAGGTGAGAACTTCTAATTTAAATTTTATTTAAATTAGTTAATTTTAATTAGCTGAGATTAATTATAATTTGTTGATGATGATTGTGTGATGGATGTTGATGTTTGAATGGTTGTTCATGAATTAGATAATACACTGAACACGAGTAAGCGTTATTGTCTGTAACGCTTGTGCACAGTTTAATGTTGTTGTGATGAATGAATTCATATCCATTTGATCGTATAGTTCATTTGGATAGATATGATTGCATTGTATGATCACACACATACAAACACACCGTGGTTGTGGAATATATGGGTGATCGATTTAGATTCTCCTTCATATATATGATTTTATTTAATTATTAAATAAGATTTAAAAATTTTGGTTTTGAATTTAATATCAACTTTTAAATATTGAATTAGGAGTTGGAAAATAATTTAAATTATGTATTGACTTTGTATAACGATCTTTATATCTATGCAAAACTGGTTTTGGGAAAAAAAAATATTTTCAATTTAAATTCGAAATGAGATTTTTAATTTGAATATGGTTTTTATATAATAATGATATAATATACACCAGAACGTTCTAGGATGACAGAGAGGATAGTGTCTAGGCTTGGGTTTGGAAAATCAGTTTCCTGCTCTCCCTGGCTATCCCTAACTGATCCGACGGATGGGATGGTTAAATAAAAATCTAATTTGAAATTATTTGAATGGTGATTTAATTAGAAGAAAAAGTTGTGTTTTAAATCCAAATAATTTGAAAAGTCAATTTAAATTATTTATATAAGTTTATAATGATTTTTAAGGTAATTTGAAGTATTTAAGAATAATGATTATTTTGGTCAAAATTAGAGCTTGTCGCATTATGGCAATATGTAAATGCTTATAACTTTTCCAATTTAAATCGGATTTCCACGAAACGAAAAACTTTTGATTCCTATTTACGAGAGCTTTCAAATGAGTGAAAGCAGATTTTAATTTCGGGTTATAGTTTTCAAGTTATGTTTGAAACCGTTTTGGAAAAGATCGATGTAAGAACAATTGTTGCCCATAACTATAAACAACTATTTTTAATTTATTTAAAAATATGGAAAAAATTTGTAAAATCATTACAAATTATGAAAAGGTGTTTTCAATTGTAAAGTTTAAGTTTTGGCTAAGATAAACGACATTTTGATCAAAATAGTTAAGATAACTGTTTTGTAACACTTTTGTAACACTTTTGGAACGCTACTGTAACGCTTTCTTCGAAAACAATCTATTTTGAAGTTTTAACACGTAAACGATGTTCCGAACTATAAGTAATGATTTGTGGAATGTTTTCAAAGGTTTAAGAGTATTAGAAATATTTATATGGAATTTAGATTTATACTAATACGGGTTTTTAATACTAAATAATTGGATATGGTTGGAGATAAATCTTCGGATGTTTGATATTAGTTCGATAAATGAAAACTCTTATTATCTGAGGAATTTTAAAGGGTATTTCACCGTTATTCCACTTATAATATGAGTTGGATACGGAAATTAATATTGAAGATAAGTTGATGGTATCTCTATCTAGATCTAATGTCATAGAGTTGAATAAACCTTTCAATTATGATACGGGTTCTCACCTTAATTTAAATAAGCTAGATAGAAATAATCTTCGATATTTGGTATGAACTTCATGATGTAAATGTATACTATCTGGGGTATTTGAAAGATATTATTATATCGTTATTCTACTTATAGTGTTCGTTGATTATGAGAATTTATATCGAATAGAAGTGGATAAAATTTCTGTGTAATGTATGATTCAATGACGATTGATTTGGGTTCTGTCGTGAATCGTATCTTCAATAATACCATTCTTGAAACCCAATAAGATTGAGTTCTGGAAATTCGTATCATAATTGGAATTTAGTCAAAATCTTCGATCCGAGGGAATTAAAAGTAAGAAATTGAAGCGAAGGTATACTCTTTGATTTCAAAGAAGAATTTAAGATGATAACGAGATGTACGAAATTATATAAATTCAAATCTTTAGTTGTAAATGAATTGATAACTATGTGGAAGGAGATTTGAATTGAAAAGCCTGTGTGATCCATAGCTACTTTTTAAAGTACGCTTATTACTTGGAAAGACCGGGATCGAGCATATGTTCGAAAACCATTCCAAGTAATAATACGACGTTATGAAGCAATTCAGGACTTGGTAAACGACGAATGAAGACCGGGAATATTTGAATTGTTTAGATTGATTGTTGATTAATGTCTCAGTTGGGTAGGCCACCCGATACGAGATGTGAGTTGCATGAGACCTGAACAAATTTAAGTATTTCCGGGTTGTTCCTTTCAGACCCAGAACGGTCTTGTATGGATGGTGTGTCTGACATTGAAATTGACTACATAGCACTGATTTCCATTAATGAATATCGGATTTGTGGCAATATATTATCCTCGTCTCTAAGTCATATGAACTTAGAGGGTATGCATTGATTTGAAATCAGTGATATGTCGTGAATTGTCAATGTGACATACCCGAGTAAGGAAACGAGCTAGTGATGATCAAAGAATGGCTTATCGAAGCATAGCTTTGTGTATAACGTGACATCGACAAACCTCACACCCCGGATGATGAGAAACTGGCGGTTAGGTTTTGTATATTTATGAATTGATGATGACCGCTGCAGCAGTGGGAAACCACTTATGACTTATGGAATAGGGTATGTTCGGGGGGCCGCGTCTGGTCGAAAACCGTTGATCTACCTCGCGATTTGTATTGGTGTCCGCGTCTGGATGAAAAACCCTTGATTACATTTCGTTTGTGTTCCGATTGATCTTTCGTGCCAGGAATCATCAAGTTGGAAACCAAAATCTCCAATACGAGCCATACGATTTTGATTGCATATATATATGGCGACATAATATTATGGGGTATTATGCCGTCTAGAATTAATAAATTTATTTGCGAAATGTTTTCCACATTATATATATGTATTATGTTTTTGAAAGAGGTTTTTTACGTATGAAAGCATGTTTGGTTATCATAAGATAAAACTCGCCCATCTGGTGTGTGCTTGCATTGTGTGATGTGGGACGAGCTTATGATAGCTTCATTTTCAAAAGTCATTGCGCATTTATATGCATGGGTGTTCACATGGAGTAAACCCGTTCCGCGTTAGCGGCGTGGTCCGGTGAAATTCCCAACTTTAAAATGAACCTAATAATAACTGTTTTGAGTTCTCACACCAGTCCCACGACTGACCTGGAGTTTATTGTTCCCTCACCTAAACTCTGGGTGCCTATAATTTTGCACGGGCAGCTAGTAGTTTAGTTTGCAGTTATAGATCGTTGGAGCAGGATTCAGAGTGCTTTTAGAGTTGGAGTTCATGCAAGAGATGGGAGGTTCTGCTATATCATATGATTTTCTTCCGCTGAGAGTATATTTTCTTTTCTTCCGCTGTATGTGTTGTAACTCTGATGTAACATTGTATTTCGCAATGAAAAATTCTGTTATTTTGTTCAAAATATTTATGCACCCATAACAATTCGTCTTTTTGAACGGTTTCAGTCGGTTTAATTACCGGCAAGAACTGGGCAAAAAGGCGGGTCGTTACATTGAGGCACAGGAGATTGCTTCCCAAATTGTTCCGAAGAAAGACTTTAATTTGTTGAATCGCTTATCAAGTTTAGTGTCCAAGCGGTCAAGCTTATTATCGGTTCGTTTCAGTCTTGCTTCGAGTAAAAATTGATTACGTGCAATTTGTTCAAGAGTTTCTTTAGTTGAAGAAGTAGATGGTGGAATTGTAACGTCTTCAGGCCTTTGCCTAGGGATTTGTGAAGAAGAAGTCTCCGAAGGACCTAGTTCGACATATTGCTCAAAAGGAATAATGGTAAAACACGGATCGGGTAGCTTCATCCTCTTTTTAGACGCTTTATCAATACATTTTGGTATTGAAATTTTGGACGCGGGGGATCTTATTCCACAGTCCATGAGGCAATGCATAATATACTCGTTATAAAACAGATGTGGCCTAGAGCGTTTGTTCACCATTGAAATTTCGTTAAAAATCATCTCAATCCAATTTACCTTGATATTCCCAAAGATAGCGTACAATGCCTTAAAGTTTTCTCTATAGATAGCATCAAAATTTCCAGTCCTTGGAAGTAGAGAATGCGTGATACAAAGATGAAGAATTCTAGCCGAGGGTCTCAAATTGACTCCTTTGGTACTTGACTTATGGTCTTCAATGAATAAGTGACTATGTTTATCACGAATATGAATAGGGCAGAAATCAGTAGAGAATTGTATACCATCATTGTGAGATCGTAGAATTTCTGCCATTCTATCTTTAGAAAGAAAAATGTGTTGTCCACATATCACTGACCATAAGCAATCTTCTGAGTTTTGGGGTTTAAATTTTTCTAAGTTGAGATTAGCGTAGAATAGCTTTATCAAAATGTGACTAATCTCAACATTGTTGTGTTCAAAAGAAAGAAGAGATTCAATACCTGCTCGGTTTGATATCTCTCGAACTTCGTAGTAGACAAAATCAGAGAAATTGATGAAAGATCCATGGTGAATTGTATAGTCTTTCATTTTGTTCCACCTTTTCACCGCTAGTGGATCCATAAGCCATTGTTTGATTTGAGAATCAATGGGTTGGATTGGTGTTTGAGAGGATGAAGTTTTTGATTTCTTTTGCTTAGGAGCCATTTTAGAGTTTAGAGAAATTGAAATTCCTTTTGAGGGTAGGATTGAGAGAATTAGGAGTAAGAATAAATAAGATTTTAACGAAAGGTTGTGAGGATTTAAAAATTGAATCGACGTGTCTAACGCAAGGGGAAACAGTAATTCCCGATACCGGTCGACAGAAAAGTTTGGGGTGGTCGACAGGAATTAGTTCTGGAAGAATATATGCCACCATTTCTACGTTGATCGTTCGATAGGGAGTATTTTGGGCGGTCGACAGGTATTAGTTCTGGAAGAATATATGCCACCATTTCTATGTTGATCGGTCGACAGGGAGTATTTGGGGCGGTCGATAGGTAAAGGTTCTGGAAAATTATAAACATATAATTTTATCTTGACTGGTCGACAGGGAGTATATGGGGCGGTCGACAGGTAAGAGTTCTGGAAGAAATATGAATTATATTTTTAGCCTAACCGGTCGACAAAATTTTTTGAGCGGTCGACAGGTTAATTCTCTGGTTGAAAATAAAAAACAAAAAGGACTAGACCGGTCGACAGCATAGAACTGGGCGGTCGACAGGTGCTGAATACTTTTGTTTTTTTGGTTTGTTGAGATGAAATGAACACTATATAAAAAAAATATTTTATTCAAAACAATATGAATTCAAAAACAGATGCTTAGAAGGTTAAATACAAATTTATTTTCAGAAAATTTAAACGATATAAACGAAAAAAATTATCTTCTTGGTTCCCAAGGATTCTTTGGTTCCCAAGGATTGTATTTTCCACTTACTCCTTCATTGTTGTTGTAATTCCTATCCCATGAGTTTGGAGTTCGCGAAGATGATGGTATAGGTATTGGCTCATGTACGTTATGCATGTCAGAGCTGCAAAAAAGAGAGGCTAGTCGTTCGAGATACGTCAAACGAGAAGTCGTCAATTTTTGCTCATAGAACATTTGCTGCTGATAATAATGCATTTCGTCGATCTTTTCTTTTGTTCGTGGAGAGCAAAACAAAACTTTCTTGCTTTTCTTAGAAGTTGGTGTAATACCCCGCGAATTCTATAACTGTGAAATTCACAAATTAAAGTATAATTAATTTCAAATCAAAGAACTAAGGGAAATGGGATACGCCATTGCGTTCGTCTCGGAAAAATACGCGAAATAGAGTCCGAGTTTTCGAAAAACGGATATCGTATGAAGAAGTTATGGACGAACGAAGTTGGGCGAAAAACCGGAGAAGGGTCAGAATGCACTGGCGCACTTGGGAAGTGCGCCAGAACACAAATGAACTGGCGCACTTGTGAAGTGCGCCAGTTCATTTTTGACCTGGCGCACCTGCCAAGTGCGCCCAGGTCAAAAATGACCTGCTGGCCAGGTCTGGTCTAGTCCTGGCTGGCCAGGTCTGTGTTTGGCCGATTTTCAGAAGCTTGCTTTGTCATTAGGGCTAGGTGGCAGGCTCTAATTGGTCTCTCTTTCGAATGAATGGCTACGATCAATCCAAGCAACATCAATGGTCCTAATCAGTTCATAAACCCTATAAAAATGACCCTAGACTCACCCTAATCTATTCATTCAAAAATAAGAACAAAGCCGTCATGTTGCTGAGGAACGACTAAGAGTAGCCGCCAATTGGAGAGAGGATTAGGAGGCAAATTCTAAAGCATAAAGCAACCTAAACAAATCAAATCAACAAGGAATCGCATCTCCAAATCCCTAAATTGGAGAATTCGCCACACCATTGTAAGTAGAGTATTATTTTGGTATGAACAAATAATTGTGTTGGTTTGTATACTTGATTTGTGGCAATAAAGTAATTCATATTTGTGCGATTCTATGATTCTTATCGATTTGGATTATTGTATACGTTTGGATATTCTCGAATTATGTTATTCATTATAAACTACATGCGGTAGTTTTATGCAAGTATACGTTTGGAATATTCGTAAATTATGTAATCCATGTTGAAGCTACATGTATGTAGTTGATTAATTGAAATTCATGCAAGTTTGGGGTTTTGCTACTATGCCATCATAATGTATATTTTTGTACAAAAATCATTTTGTACGTAATTGGAACAAATTTGGGTTATTATAGTTCATATGAAACTATGTTGAAATTTCGGCACCATAATCTATGTATTAAGCCATGCTTTTGTACTAGAAAACTTATTTGCAAACTTATGAATATGACTAGGCTATGATGGATATTTTGCATAATTGATATCCATGATAGGTCTATATTGTTAACAAGAATTATATGATGACATATGTGGTACATAGCTAGGTTAGATTCAAAATCCCATTTGCAAGTTTGCATGACTAAAGTAAAAATCATGATTTCATGTTAGAAATATTTATGCCATGGTTATGTGAATAGATTTAAAATCATGATTTAGTTGAACGATACTTTTGTGTTAGTAACAAAAGTAAGCACCTTTGTAAACATGTAGTAATCTTATGAACATGATTTGCTTATGTTCGACATTATGCCTGAATAAAAGTATAGGTTTATGTTGTAGTTAAGCCTATGTGTCAATAGTGATATTCTTAACTTAACTACAAGTTTACATGGTTTGATTCATGTCACTTATGCTTTATGACCAAAGTATATGTTACCACTATGCAAGTACACCCATTTCTATTTTGTAGTTCCAACGTTATGTTGCAAGTTCATGCGTTCACATTCCCCTTCTTGTGTATGTAATCATGCTTTAAGCCTCCCCTTTTCGCATGGCTAGGTTGGGCTTAAAAAGGCTAAGCCCAACATATATATAATAAACGAACGTGTTAAACGGGGGAAAATAACGTTGGGTTAAATTTGTTAATAAATGAAAATATAAAGGGCCCAAATTCAAGTATGGGTTGGGCCCATGATTGGTGTAACCTTTACACCATTAACTTAATAATGGGCCGCAAATATTTACATATAAGAAAATAAAGAAGAAAGACAAAATATGTAAATGTAGAACATACGAGGTGTTTAACCCGAGGTTGGATTGAGTTGTGATGTAAACCTGCCCGGAACCGCCCGGCTGTCCAGTAGTCACAACAATACCTATCCAATGTGGGAGGTTAAACATGGAGCCCAATAAGGACCCGAGGTTAGACTGAGTTGTGGCGTAAGACTACCCGGAACCAACCGGCAACAGGCAGCCACAACAATACCTGTCTAATGTGAGAGGTCAAGGCTTTAATAAGACAATTAAGGCTGAGTCAGGATTGTTAGGATTAAGTGAACTAAAGACTTAATCAAAATGGAACATGCTAAACTAAACGGACTGGTGGGGGTTAGGTTAGAAAACACTTAACCAACTTAGCATGTTGGCTAGAGATAGAAAACCTAGTAACGGGGGACCCTTTTCAGCAGTAACCCTAGAAGGTGTATCAGGATACCCTGAAACTAGGCAGGGTGGGGCACGATTACTGGGCTGATTGTAAGAGGTCAGATCGACGGCGGTGGTGTAGCAGTGTAGGTTCTAACGGGGTGCGGGCGTGCACACACTCCGGCGCAGAAAAATAAGGCACTGGACACCAGTAGCATACCTGTGCATTCTAGGATTGTGTTGGGCCGCCACCATGGGACTTGATACACCCCATGGTGGGACCAGCATAGGTAACTACAACATCGGGGGCCGTAAGACACATGTAACTATGCGAGTAGGAGCCGATCATTATAAAATGGATCACTTCACCCTGATTATGGGGTGCCAGTTGGGAACTAGTTTATATAGGTTCAGAGATTAACATGGGGTACGATAACATATTCGACCCTAGACAACTTAACCAAGTTTATAGGGCTTTCCCACTTCTTGTTTATACTTATCATACCCAGTTCTTTATTCATAGACAGAATAGTACTAGACTTACTCAGGCTTTATTTCTGACTCTACTTTTCTTTCGTCTTCTTTTCTTCCGTCCCCCCCCCCCCCAGGTCCACAGGGAGGGAACACAGCAGCTTGACCAGCCTTAACATCCAGCTTGAAGAAGAGAAATGTATTGCTTGGACCTTTTCGTTTTGAACTATGGCTTTGGACAACCACTATGCGGCTTTTGCAGTTTATCTACGTTTTCTTTATGCTTCTTTAAATAATGTAATCAAGACAGATTATGAAAGTGCTATGTTATGTTTTTGGAAAAGATGTAAGACAATTATGGTGATGTTGTTGTAGCACGTATTTGCTTTTATGAAATAAAAGTTGTTATTTTTCCGCTGTTTACAAATATGTGTTCTTATATCTGTCTTGTATATCTATGACTTATACTTATAAACCTCCACCAAAATTAGGGCATTCCCTTTGAGAGTGACCCTAACGGAGGTGGGGTGTTTCACTTGGTATCAGAGCATAGGTTTACCAGATAAGATAAAAAGTTTTGAAAATTTATTTTCAAAAAGGAAATTTAAAGAAGCATTTTTAAAAAAATAAAATATTATTTTATTTTAAAAGGCAAAGTCCACTTCCCAAAGCCATAGGTATTATCTCTTATCCTTCGTTTTGAATCTATCCTTTCTGTTTCAGCATGTCTGGAGACCTTACTCCCCAGCTGCTGACGCTTTCACTCCTCCTCCTCCACGTGAACCAGCAAGCGGAAGAGTCCCAGAGTAGGAAGACGAATAATAGTCAAACAAGAAAGGATCGTAACAGTAATAATAAGAAACGAGAAAAAAAGGAAATGCAATTTTTGTGGTACGGAGGGGCACATAGCCAAGGATTGTAGAAAGAGGAAAAGAAAGCAAGGTGAATGTTTTCATTGTGGGGAGACTGGACACATCAGCAAAGACTGCCCTGAGAAGACAGACTTTGAGAAGGGCGGGAAAGACAACAAGTCCCGAGAGAAGAGGAAGTGTAAATTCTGTGGCAAAGTGGGGCACTTAGTAAAGGACTGCCGGAAAAAGAAGGCCAAGGAGAATGGTGGGTGCTTTTCTTGCGGTGAGACAGGCCACAGGGCTAAGGATTGTCCAAAGAAACGAGGACAGGGGCAAAGGGCTGGATCCACCCCAGGGGCACAGGTTCATGTGCTGGAAGCGCCACCTCTGCAACAGCGAGGTATAAATACTTCTGTAGAAAGTGTAGTATGATCACCCCGTTCGCACTTTATTTGATTCTGGCGCATCACACTCCTTTATCTCGTCTGCTTTAGTAGAATCTCTGCACCTAAAAACTAGTATGGTAGAGGACCCCTTAATTGTTTCAAACCCAATTGGGGGCCCAGCTCATTTGTCTATGATCTGTTTGGGATTGAAAATTTCTATTCTAAGTGTAGAATTTCAATGTAGTGCCTTTGTTTTGGGCTTTTCGGGGTATGGTTTGATTTTGGGTATGGATTGGCTATCCAGTAATGGGGCCATCCTTGATTGTGAGAAAAGGGTTGTTAGGCTCCTAACCCAGCTCGGTAATACTTTGGAAATTTCTTGTAATCCCTCGTATGCGGTTATGCTTAGTTATCTTGAATCGCTAGATGCCTCTGTTGAAAATTTGCAATCAGTTAAAGTGGTCCAGGAATATCCGGATGTCTTCGAAGAGGTGAAGGGCTTGCCTCCGAAGCGGGAAATAGACTTCCGCATATATCTTGTAGATAATGCAAAGCCCGTTGCGTTACCCGTTAGACACATGGCTCCACGGGAAAGGAAAGAGCTCAGTAAACAGATTAAAGAGCTTCTAGAAAAGGGGTTCATTAGGAGGAGCATTTCAGAATGGGGCGCTCCAGTGGTGTTCGCTACAAAGGCGGATGGTTCACTCCGTCTATGTGTTGACTATAGGGAGCTCAACAAGCTAACGAAAAAGAATAGGCACCCTCTCCCTAGAATTGACGATTTGTTTGACCAGCTTGTAGGAGCGTCTGTTTTCTCCCAACTCGATTTAGCGACCGGTTTTCATCAGCTAAGGGTGGCTGAAGATAGCATCGATAAAACGGCATTCAGAACCCCAGACGGCTTCTTTGAATGGCTTGTCATGCCTTTCGGCTTGACAAATGCACCTGCTTACTTCGTGGACCTGATGAGTAGGGTATTTAGAGATTTCCTCAACAAATTCGTAGTGGTCTTCGTAGATGATATCCTTATCTTCTCAAAGAGTGAAGAGGAACATGCTCAGCACTTAAGGGCAATCATGGAAACTTTGCGAGTCCATCAACTAAAAGCCAAATTCTCCAAATGCCACTTTTGGAGAGAAGAGGTGAGGTTCCTTGGGCACATAGTATCCAAACAAGGGTTAGCAGTGGACCCTGCTATGGTAGTGGCGGTACAGGATTGGAAGACACCAAGGAATGCAACTGAGGTCCGAAGTTTTCTAGGACTAGCAGGTTTCTATCGAAAGTTCATAAGGGATTTTGCGAAAATCTCAGCCCCGCTCACGAAATTGACCAAGAAGAATCTAGTGTTCAATTGGGACTTGGATTGCGAGTTTGCTTTCCAACGACTGAAAAGGGCTCTTACAACAGCCCCAGTTTTGACGCTGCCAGATGGGAGCAAGATGTTCACTGTTTATACGGATGGATGTGGGACAGGGCTAGGCGCCGTCTTAATGCAAGAAGGAAGGGTAGTAGTTTATGGCGGGAGGCAGTTGAAAGTGCACGAAAAGAACTACCCAACCCACGATCTTGAGTTAGCCGCCATCGTCTTTGCACTCAAGTCTTGGCGACACTATCTCCTAGGTGAGAAGTTCGAACTTTACACTGACCATAAATCGTTGAAATATCTTTTCTCGCAGAAGGATCTTAACTTGAGGCAACAAAGATGGATGGAGTTTCTTGCCTCGTACGATTTCGAAATTCCTACACTCCGGGCAAAGGCAACGTAGTGGCAGACGCGTTGAGCCAAAAGAAATTGACCCTAAGCCCGTTGTTTGTTGAAAGACAAAGCCTAGAGTTTATAGCCAGCTTCGACTTTAGGCCTTCCTCCGATTTCGTACCAGGCTTGCTAGCATCTCTCGAAGTGCGCCCAATTTTAGTGGATTCAGTAGGGGCAGCACAACGCGAAGACCCTCAGCTTGTGGAAACAATTGATAGGCTAATTAGGGGTGAGACTTCAAGTCACCTCAATAGATACTCCATCGACGATAAGGGTTTGCTAAGGCGAGACGGAAGACTATGCGTCCCATAAACAAAGGATTGAATAAAGAAGGTTCTCGAGGAAGCACAGCACTCCAAGATGACGATACACCCAGGCGGAGATAAAATGTACAAAGATATAAAAGGGACTTTCTTCTGGAACGGCATGAAAAAGGACGTGGCAGAATTCGTTTCTAAGTGCATGGTGTGCCAACAGGTTAAGGCGGAACCGAAAAAGCCTGGCGGACTGCTACATCCTCTGGAGGTCCCGCAGTGGAAGTGGGATAGCATCTCAATGGACTTCATCGATGGGCTGCCTAGGTCTAGGAGAGGCAACACTAGCATTTGGGTAATAGTGGATAGGCTTACTAAAAGCGCCCACTTTTTACCTGTCAAAAGTAAAAGAACTGCCTCATCCCTAGCATCACTTTACCTCAAGGAAATCGTTCGACTCCATAGAATACCATCTAGCATTGTTAGTGACCGAGACCCCATCTTCACCAGTGAGTTTTGGCGGAGTCTACAAGAAGCAGTAGGAATGCAGTTATGCTTGAGCACAGCCTATCATCCCCAAACCGACGGCCAAACTGAGAGAGTGAACAGAGTTTTGGAAGACCTTTTAAGACTGTGCGTCCTTGACGTCGGAGGGACATGGGAAGACCACCTTCCTTTGGTGGAATTTGCCTACAACAACAGTTATCAAGCAACCATCGGAATGGCGCCCTTCGAAGCTTTATATGGAAGACCGTGCCGATCGCCCACTTGTTGGTGGGAGTCTACGGATAAGCTCATACTTGGACCAGATATGATCCGAGAGACTTCAGAGAAAGTAGACTTAATACAAAGAAGGATGAAGACGGCCCAAGACAGACAAAAGTCCTATGCCGACAAGAGGAGAACCGACCTTGAATTTGAGGTTGGAGACAGAGTTTTTCTCAAGGTATCACCACTAAGAAACGTTGTCCGTTTTGGAACCACAGGAAAGCTAGCACCAAGGTTCGTAGGGCCATTCCCTATCATCGAGAAATTGGGAAAATGGCCTATAAATTAGAGCTACCCAAGAAGTTGGCCGGAGTCCACAACGTTTTTCACGTTTCACGTCTCCGAAAATGTCTACATGAGTCTGCTGAAGTGGTAGAGCCAAATATCCTCGAAGAGGCCGAAGTGGAACGCGAAGCAACCGTAAGAAAAGTTCCAACCCGCATATTAGGAACGGAAGTGAAGAAGCTACGCAACCGCGAAGTCAAGCTCGTCAAAGTTCAGTGGAGCGACGCCGAGGGAGACGCGACTTGGGAAACTGAAGCTAGAATACGCACTGCCTACCCTTTTCTGTTCGAGGGTACATCCTTGATCTTTCCTTTTCCTTAAGTTGCGCTTTTATCTATCTTTTTTAGGTATATTTCCTCGACCTTATCTTTTAGGTAGAAATCCTTTGGATGGAAACATGTAATTGAAACATGTTATGGATGATGGTTGCAAGTGGTTGCAAGTGATTGCTAGTGGTTGCTCGTGGTTGCATATACACACACAATCTAGGTTTTAGATCGGCTCAGTCACTTCATATTGCATATGCATATATGTTTGCATTCGTATATGGTTGAACTTTAATGTGTTGTCATACGGATGTTGCATTTGTATTGAATGATTGTGCACTCATGTAGAATCATGAATAGGAAAATTTGCATACATGATGGATTCATGGCACTTACATAATTCGCATTAAGGAGGTCAACTGAATCAGTAGACCGCCTGATTTTGCATTAGATAAGTACATGTACACACACACACTTCGCATATGATCATGAAGCATTAGAAGTCTTTTAAGGACAATGGATGCTCGTGTTTGATGGATGAGTAGATGGATGATTGGATGTTAGGATATGCATTCCTCCTAACTTGAAGATTTCGGGGACGAAATCCTTTTAAGTGGGGGAGAATGTAACACCCCGCGAATTCTATAACTGTGAAATTCACAAATTAAAGTTTAATTAATTTCAAATCAAAGAACTAAGGGAAACGGGATACGCCATTGCGTTCGTCTTGGAAATATACGCGAAATAGAGTCCGAGTTTTCGAAAAACGGATATCGTATGAAGAAGTTATGGACGAACGAAGTTGGGCGAAAAACCGGAGAAGGGTCAGAATGCACTGGCGCACTTGGGAAGTGCGCCAGAACAAAAATGAACTGGCGCACTTGTGAAGTGCGCCAGTACATTTTTGACCTGGCGCACCTGCCAAGTGCGCCCAGGTCAAAAATGACCTGCTGGCCAGGTCTGGTCTAGTCCTGGCTGGCCAGGTCTGTGTTTGGCCGATTTTCAGAAGCTTGCTTTGTCATTAGGGCTAGGTGGCTGGCTCTAATTGGTCTCTCTTTCGAATGAATGGCTACGATCAATCCAAGCAACACCAATGGTCCTAATCAGTTCATAAACCCTATAAAAATGACCCTAGACTCACCCTAATCTATTCATTCAAAAATAAGAACAAAGTCGTCGTGTTGCTGAGGAACGACTAAGAGTAGCCGCCAATTGGAGAGAGGATTAGGAGGCAAATTCTAAAGCATAAAGCAACCTAAACAAATCAAATCAACAAGGAATCGCATCTCCAAATCCCTAAATTGGAGAATTCGCCACACCATTGTAAGTAGAGTATTATTTTGGTATGAACAAATAATTGTGTTGGTTTGTATACTTGATTTGTGGCAATAAAGTAATTCATATTTGTGCGATTCTATGATTCTTATCGATTTGGATTATTGTATACGTTTGGATATTCTCGAATTATGTTATTCATTATAAACTACATGCGGTAGTTTTATGCAAGTATACGTTTGGAATATTCGTAAATTATGTAATCCATGTTGAAGCTACATGTATGTAGTTGATTAATTGAAATTCATGCAAGTTTGGGGTTTTGCTACTATGCCATCATAATGTATAATTTTGTACAAAAATCATTTTGTACGTAATTGGAACAAATTTGGGTTATTATAGTTCATATGAAACTATGTTGAAATTTCGGCACCATAATCTATGTATTAAGCCATGCTTTTGTACTAGAAAACTTATTTGCAAACTTATGAATATGACTAGGCTATGATGGATATTTTGCATAATTGATATCCATGATAGGTCTATATTGTTAACAAGAATTATATGATGACATATGTGGTACATAGCTAGGTTAGATTCAAAATCCCATTTGCAAGTTTGCATGACTAAAGTAAAAATCATGATTTCATGTTAGAAATATTTATGCCATGGTTATGTGAATAGATTTAAAATCATGATTTAGTTGAACGATACTTTTGTGTTAGTAACAAAAGTAAGCACCTTTGTAAACATGTAGTAATCTTATGAACATGGTTTGCTTATGTTCGACATTATGCCTGAATAAAAGTATAGGTTTATGTTGTAGTTAAGCCTATGTGTCAATAGTGATATTCTTAACTTAACTACAAGTTTACATGGTTTGATTCATGTCACTTATGCTTTATGACCAAAGTATATGTTACTACTATGCAAGTACACCCGTTTCTATTTTGTAGTTCCAACGTTATGTTGCAAGTTCATGCGTTCACATTCCCCTTCTTGTGTATGTAATCATGCTTTAAGCCTCCCCTTTTCGCATGGCTAGGTTGGGCTTAAAAAGGCTAAGCCCAACATATATATAATAAACGAACGTGTTAAACGGGGGAAAATAACGTTGGGTTAAATTTGTTAATAAATGAAAATATAAAGGGCCCAAATTCAAGTATGGGTTGGGCCCATGATTGGTGTAACCTTTACACCATTAACTTAATAATGGGCCGCAAATATTTACATATAAGAAAATAAAGAAGAAAGACAAAATATGTAAATGTAGAACATACGAGGTGTTTAACCCGAGGTTGGATTGAGTTGTGATGTAAACCTGCCCGGAACCGCCCGGCTGTCCAGTAGTCACAACAATACCTATCCAATGTGGGAGGTTAAACATGGAGCCCAATAAGGACCCGAGGTTAGACTGAGTTGTGGCGTAAGACTGCCCGGAACCAACCGGCAACAGGCAGCCACAACAATACCTGTCTAATGTGAGAGGTCAAGGCTTTAATAAGACAATTAAGGCTGATTCGGGATTGTTAGGATTAAGTGAACTAAAGACTTAATCAAAATGGAACATGCTAAACTAAACGGACTGGTGGGGGTTAGGTTAGAAAACACTTAACCAACTTAGCATGTTGGCTAGAGATAGAAAACCTAGTAACGGGGGACCCTTTTCAGTAGTAACCCTAGAAGGTGTATCAGGATACCCTGAAACTAGGCAGGGTGGGGCACGATTACTGGGCTGATTGTAAGAGGTCAGATCGACGGCGGTGGTGTAGCAGTGTAGGTTCTAACGGGGTGCGGGCGTGCACACACTCCGGCGCAGAAAAATAAGGCACTGGACACCAGTAGCATACCTGTGCATTCTAGGATTGTGTCGGGCCGCCACCATGGGACTTGATACACCCCATGGTGGGACCAGCATAGGTAACTACAACATCGGGGGCCGTAAGACACATGTAACTATGCGAGTAGGAGCCGATCATTATAAAATGGATCACTTCACCCTGATTATGGGGTGCCAGTTGGGAACTAGTTTATATAGGTTCAGAGATTAACATGGGGTACGATAGCATATTCGACCCTAGACAACTTAACCAAGTTTATAGGGCTTTCCCACTTCTTGTTTATACTTATCATACCCAGTTCTTTATTCATAGACAGAATAGTACTAGACTTGCTCAGGCTTTATGTCTGACTCTACTTTTCTTTCGTCTTCTTTTCTTCCGTTTCCCCCCCCCCCCCAGGTCCACAGGGAGGGAACACAGCAGCTTGACCAGCCTTAACATCCAGCTTGAAGAAGAGAAATGTATTGCTTGGACCTTTTCGTTTTGAACTATGGCTTTGGACAACCAATATGGGGCTTTTGCAGTTTATCTACGTTTTCTTTATGCTTCTTTAAATAATGTAATCAAGACAGATTATGAAAGTGCTATGTTATGTTTTTGGAAAAGATGTAAGACAATTATGGTGATGTTGTTATAGCACGTATTTGCTTTTATGAAATAAAAGTTGTTATTTTTCCACTGTTTACAAATATGTGTTCTTATATCTGTCTTGTATATCTGTGACTTATACTTATAAACCTCCACCAAAATTAGGGCATTCCCTTTGAGAGTGACCCTAACGGAGGTGGGGTGTTTCAGTTGGTGTGGTTCCTGGTGTTCGAGAAGGTGGATGAAATCCAGGTGGATGTTCTGGTGTTTTCGGGGAGTTGTATTCCGTTGGTTCGGAACTCATGATTGAAATATGGGAGTTTTCAGCACATTTTTCACAAATGTGTGCCATGAATTAAAAATAATTGAGGTTTGAAAAAATTGTTGTCTGAGAGCACTAAAAAATACAAACGTGTATATATATAGAAAGAGTTTTCTATTTTTAGAGAAAGAAGAGGTGGTTTGCATTTTATTAACCGTAGAAAAATTCTCTTCTTTATATAGTAATAAGAAAAGACATCGGTTTCTGAAAAATATGAACTCTTGTTATATAAGAAAAAATATTAGCCTTCGAGTTCTTTTCTTGAAACCAAGCCTAGCTCTCTACGTAACTTGACAAAACTTGATTCTAGTAGAGGCTTTGTAAATATATTAGCTAGTTGATTGTCTGTGCTTACATATTCTAATTTTATATTTCCTTTCTCAATATTATCTCTAAGAAAATGATGTCGGATGTCTATATGTTTAGTTCTTGAGTGGTTAACCGGATTTTTGGATAAGTTTATCGCATTTGTGTTATCACAATATATAATAGAATTTGACAAGTTCATATCGAAGTCTTTAAGTGTTTGTTGCATATATATAACTTGTGTACATGCTAAAGCCGCTGAGATATACTCTGCCTCACATGTCGAGAGTGAAACACAATTTTGTTTCTTACTAAACCAAGAGACAAGTGATTTTCTAATGAAATGGCACGTATCACTTGTACTCTTTCTATTCGTTCGTGATCCTCCGAAATCAGCATCACTATATGATACTAATTCGAATGCACAATCCTTAGGATAGAAAAGACCGAAATCTTTGGTGTTATTAAGATACCGAATAATTCGTTTTACTGCTCGTAGATGCGATTCCTTAGGATTAGCTTGAAAACGTGCACACAAACAAACACTCATCATAATGTCAGGACGACTAGCTGTTAAATATAGGAGAGAACCTATCATACTACGATACGTCTTTTGGTCTATACTCTTTCCACTTTCATCCTTTTCGAGATGACTAGTTGTACTAATCGGAGTTGGTTTTCCGGAAGTATTTTCAAGACCAAATCTTTTAATAAGATTTTCACAATATTTTTCTTGATTTATAAAAATACCATTCAGAAGTTGTTTAATTTGAAGACCAAGAAAGTATGATAACTCTCCCATATGTGACATTTCAAATTCTTTGGTCATGACATTTGCAAACTCTTTACAAAGTTTCTCATTTGTTGAACCAAAGATTATGTCGTCCACATATATTTGAATAACAAGTATATCTTTGTGCTAATGTTTAATAAATAATGTTTGATCAACCTTTCCTATTTGAAATCCAGAATCAATTAGATAACTTCGTAGTCGTTCATACCAAGCACGTGGTGCTTGTTTTAGACCGTACAAAGCCTTCTTAAGCTTGAACACATGATCCGGATATTTTTCATGTTTAAATAAAGGTGGTTGTTCAACATATACTTTTTCTTTTATAAATCCGTTTAAAAATGCACTCTTGACATCCATCTGATATAATTTAAAGTTATGATGACAAGCAAATGATAGAAGAATTCTAATTGCTTCTAGTCTAGCGACAGGTGCAAAAGTTTCTTCATAATCGATACCCTCTTCTTGATTATATCCTTGTGCTACTAACCGTGCTTTGTTTCGAGTTATGTTTCCTTGTTCATCAGCCTTGTTTTTGTAAACCCATTTAGTTCCTATAACCGATTGATCGGTTGGCCTTGGAACAAGTTCCCATACATTATTGCGTTCAAACTGATTTAGTTCTTCTTGCATCGCAATAATCCAATATTCAGCGGTAGCAGCTTCTTTAGGATTCTTAGGTTCGATATTAGAAATAAATGCAACATGTCCCATTTGGTTAAGTTGACTTCTAGTTCTTATTTGAGATGATACTTCTCCAATTATATTTTGAACTGGATGATCTCTTAGAATTCTTGGAGGAGATCTAAATCTTGGTGGAGAAGGTATTACATCAATTTGAGGGTTATCATCAACTATTTCTGAGTCAGAGTCATTATTTGTGATGATAGGGTTATCAGTGACTATGGTTTCTTCGCCATCTGATATTATATGAGATGGTTTAAAGAATTCATCAAAGGAAACATGAAGTGATTCTTCAATAGATTTGGTTCTCTTATTGAATATACGATAGGCCTTGCTTCTTTCCGAATATCCGACAAATATACCTTCATCGGATTTTGGATCAAATTTTCCAAGATGGTCTTTCGTATTTAAAATAAAGCACTTAGAACAAAAAATTTTGAAATATGAGATAATTGGTTTTCTTTGATTAAATAACTCATATGATGTATTTTTAGTCAGAGGTCGAATAGATACACGATTCAAAACATAACATGCAGTTGCAACAGCTTCTGCCCAGAAATGTTTTGGTAGAGTGGATCCATTTAATAATGTTCTTGCACATTCTTGTAGTGTCCGATTTTTCTGTTCTACAACTCCATTTGTTGTGGAGTTCGAGGAAACGAAAAATTATGATTGATACCTTTCTTTGTACAAAAATGTTCAAATTCATTATTTTCGAACTCTCCTCCATGATCACTTCTAATATTTTTAACCTTAAGTCCTTTTGACTTTTGAATTCTTTTGACGAAGGATTTGAAATGATGAAAAGTGTCACTTTTATTTTTTAAGAAAATAACCCATGTATAACGAGAATAATCATCAACAATTACAAACACATATTTATTATGATTTATTGACTGAACCTGTGTTGGTCCAAATAAATCCATATGTAATAATTCAAGTGGTTGTAATGCTGATATGATTTTCTTGGATTTGAAGGAAGATTTAGTCAATTTTCCTAATTGACATGCATCACAAATATTATTAACCGAAAAGCTCATTTTGGGGAGACCTTTAACAAGATCATTTTTGGCTAGCTTGTCAATAGTTTTGAAGTTTATGTGACAGAAACGTTTGTGCCATAGCCATGGATCATTATCATTTGCTACAAGACACATATCTGAATTATGATTGATATTCATATTCAGAATATAAATGTTTCTATCTCTATTTCCTTCAAAAGCTATATTTCGATCTTTATCTAGTATAGTACATTTATTATCTGAAAAGGAAATAGTAAAACCTTTGTCGCACAATTGACTAATACTTAATAAATTATGTTTCAAATTCTTAACTAGCATGACATTTGTGATAAGAGGTATGTTAGATGTACCATAATTGCTCACATCGCCTTTGCCGATGATATAGCCTTTTGAATTATCTCCAAAAGTGACTGAGCCACCATTCGAATAAGTAATATTTGTTAATAAGTTCTTGTCTCCAGTCATATGCTTTGAGCAACCACTGTCCAATATCCACTTTCCTCTTTTCTTAAGTGGGACCTGCAAAAAATAAAGTTAAGTCCATGGTACCCACTTTTTATAGGGTCCTAAGAGTTAGGTCTTAGGAGTCCAAACCCATACGGGTCCGGTATCCCCTTTATACAAATAATTTGGATTATAATGCACAGTATTCAAAAAAAATTGAATGTACTTGTTCCTAATCAAACTATTATTTGTTTTAGGAACCCATATTTTTATAGATTTGACATTCTTCTTTTGAGATTTCACAATCGGTTTTGGTTTGGAATATAATAAACTAAGATTTTTCTTAGCTTCAGTTTCTTGAGCTTTCTTATTTTTTCTTTTTCTTTTACCAAGATGTTTCTTGATAACTTGTTTCTTATATCCCAATCCTTGCTTGTTTATAGCTGATTGTGAACTCTCAATAATTTTTGTCAAATTTTCTCGACCTTTGTTAAAGTTAGAAACATTTTTAGAAATGTCGTCTAACTTTGTTTGTAAACTAGCTTTTTCAAGGTCTAGAGATTTTACTTTTGCTTTTAGCTCATAATTCTCAGCAGTAAGAGTGTCATTTTTCTCTTTTTGAATTTCAATTTCTTGACTTAGAAGAGATAGTTGAGAATTATTATCAGATGATGATACTTGAGCTTTTTCAAGTTCCTCCTCTAATATGTTTTTTACATCTTTTAACATATCTCGTTCTAATTCTGATCTATTCAACATTGCCTTGACTTCTTTTAATTGATGTTTTGTATCTTTAAATTTAATCATTAATTTATCATAAATATCAAGCATATCCTCAAGGGTAAGAATTTGTACCTCATCCTCTGTTGCCATAAAACATACATTTGCTTGTTCATTATCTGAGTCGCTTTCACTTTCGGATGAAGATGAATCTGAATCATCCCAAGTTACTGAGAATGCCCGTTTCCTTGACTTGTCCGTTTTGTGTTTGAACTTGTCATTTTCTGTCTTCTTCTTTTGTTCTGGACAATCATTTTGCATATGTCCCTTCTTATGACAGTTAAAGCATTCTACATTCGATGATGATGGTTTGTTTGATCCGAACTTTTTTCTGTTGTATCGACTAGCTCTTCGTTGCTTTAAGAATTTTTTGAATCCTTTTGCAATGAATTCTAGATCCTCATCTTCATAATCTGAGATGTCTTCATCAGCATGAAAAGCTACATTTTTCTTTTCTTCTTTTTGTTCTTTTCGAGCCTGCAAGTTAGCTTCATAGGACATAAGATTTCCTATCAATTCATCTGGCTTCATGGTGGAAAGATCATTAGCTTCTTCTATGGCTAATACTTTTCCTTCCCATTCATTAGTCAATGAATGTAGGACTGTTGAAACTACATCGAAGTCAGAATATTTTTGTCCTAACCCGATAAGAGCATGATGAATTGTTTGAAATCTTGAATACATCTTATTGATTGTTTCATTTGGCTTCATTTTGAAATTTTGAAATTGACTTTTCAACAAAGCTATTTTTGCTTGTTTAACCTTTTTTGTACCTTCATGAGTGGTCTTTAGTGTTTGCCAAATTTGATAGGCAGTGGTACATATACTAACACGGTTATACTCATTTTGGTCTAATGCACAAAACAACATATTCATTGTTTTGCATTTACAGTAGCTGTTGTTTTCTCAGCAGGAGTCCATTCTGCATACTCAGTAGTTGGATTTATTATCTCTTTCTGAGTAGCATTCCAAGCATCATAGCTAGTTGATTGCATATAAAAAGTCATATGTGTTGCCCAATAATTATAGTTTAGGCCATTAAAGAAAGGAGGTCTTTGTGTCGATTGACCTTCTGTGTAAGTGGTGTTACTTGTACTTGTGTTATTTGCCATATTACTAGAATATATCAAATAACTGTGTTATGGTTATATGATAACCTCGCTCTGGTACCAATTGAAAAGTCGGGTGTGTACGCGACTTGTGCAGGATCTATAATATGGCTATGCGGAATGTATGTGATAACTTAAGCTATTCAATAGTTACACAGGTAAAAATTCACAAACAAGAAATATATCACTAACAAATATAAATGCTGTAGATAAAGTAAAGTAATGACACCAGATTTTTATACTGGTTTGGACCTCCCGTCCTACGTCCAGTCCCAAAGCTCCTCTTCGGCTTTTCACTAAACAACACCCTCGCTTCACTCGGAGGAACAGATTCACAACTACTTGATTTACGGGCTACAAGTTTACCCACTTGATTTCACGGGCCACAAGCTTACCCACTTGATTTCACGGGCTACAAGCTTACCCACAAGACGATTACAAGAGTTTGACCTTGAATGTGTTCTTTCTTTAACACTGATTAGTCAATGATTGAGTACAACCTTCCTATAATCTTATCCTCAAATATATATTGATGTTTGCAAAGATTTGGAAGTGGATTATCGAGTTGAATCACAAGTGTGTTAAATATGTTTGGAGATTCAAACGATAATTGAATGCTTTTGAGTGCTTTTAGAATGCTAAGAATAATACAATATAGATAAGAGAATGGAGAGAAATTTCGGTAATTTGAATGAATGAAAATCGATGTATTTATAATAATCGAGAAGATGCAATTGTTGGTGAAAAGTTGCTCTCAAAAGAAGTGATTATTCTTGAGAAGAAATGGATGTAACTCTTCAAGAAAGAAGATGACTTTTCACAAAATTTCAAAAAGTTGTTGACCTATAAAAATTTATAGGTCGACATGTTTTTAGCCGTTGTAATTTAAAAACCTATTGACCTATAAAAAAGTATAGGTCGACCTCTTTTCGACCGTTATATTTTGAAAACCTGTTGACCTATAAAAAAAGTGTAGGTCGACATGTTTTTGATGATATGCATAAAAAAAGGTCTTATAAGTAATTTTTGAAAGCCAAAAAAGAAGTATGATTATTTGAGGATAGATTTTAACATTTATGACTCTAAATAATCAACTTCTAACCTATGAAGGCATCTTGTCTTCTTTTTGTCGATGTAGAAGCTTCTTCTTGTCATAAATCAAAATAATCCGTGAAGCTTTGACTCAACACATTGTAGTCCATGATAAATATAAAATGAATGGATCTTAAGTTCTAGATGACTTAATACTATTTTGGTGGAAATAATATAAGTATTTCAAAGTGTAAGTAGCATAACATAAGCAATATTTTGTTTGTGTTTCAAAGCTAAAAGATTTTTGTATATGTTGTTTGTGTTTAAACAAGTGAACTTTATTTTTGGAATTACAATGTGTATGAAAGAAATGATGTAAGTTGGTGTAAATAAGGTGTTAAAACTATAGTAATATGCCATTTACATTCACCTAAGGACTAATTATCCACTAATTTTCTTAATTAACATTAACAGGGCTTCCTAATTGTTGGGTTAGGAAGAGAAATATTTGGAATGGCAAATCCAGCTCCCTAAACCTTCTTCCTCTTTCAACTTACAGACAAAAACAAAAGTGGGAAATTCCTTTAACAAACATAATTCTCAACTTCAAAAAGTTAAACAAAAGAAAACATTGATTGTTGAAACCAAGCAAACACAGGTATTGACTCTAAAGCCAAGGATATATCTTTGTTTACTCTCAGTCTTGTGAAATCAAGTTACTACAAGTTAAGATTCTCCTTTGCATGTTACTGTTAATTAATTTTCAGGTGTCTGACATCCTTAAGTCCAAAAAGCTCGTAATTTGCTTCAATTTCATTGTAAAATCGCTAAAATTTGCAAATAAGGTGAGCGACTCTCACACTTTCTAGTTTATCAATGATTTTATTGTAATTTAGTCATATTACGTTGAAATTGCTGAGTATTGTAAACAAAAAGTTTTCATGTTGTTTATAGTAAGAAAAATATCCCTCTGTCTGAGTTTTGATATGCTATAACTCTTTTGTTTCTTAGCGAAATCATGTCATTCTTTTCTAAGTATTAGTAGATTTTTTGTTCTTAGTGTGTGTCTGTTTTCAGGCAATTCCGACCATGTTTGGTACCTGAAATCACTTGTTGAATTCGGGTTCGTCAAAGACGAATGCTCTAAGGAAAATTACGTGACCTGTGTCGGAACAAACTTCAACTGCGTTGACACAGGTGGGGGCCTGTATCGACACAGTCTTTGTAAAATGCATGGAGAGTTTTGTCGTTATTGTTGTCTTGGCTTGATGAATTTTTGCTAAGTGCTAGTACATTGTTTTGCCTATTTTCTCCAAGTTTTAACATGCATGATGATTGTGGGTATTGATACCATTCAACGCTTATATGGAGGCCAAAATTGCATTGCATTCGTAATATATTTGAGATGAATTTACGTGCACATTTTGTGTCTATTGTGGCATCCTTTTTAAGGTCGATTTTCACACATGGTGCACATTTTTAGAAAGTTATATTTAACTGAAATTTCTATACGTGTATATGTGTGTGCGTGCGTGCGTGTGTGTGTGTGTGTAGAGAGAGAGGTTTGTGACAAGTATAATTTTTCATGGTTTAGTTTTAAATTATAAAATCATCTCAGGGCAATATTACAACCAATGTTTAGGAAATATAAAGATTATCAAAGAAATAATCCAAGTGTTTTCTAAACCATTCTATAAATTCGCTTTCTCAAAATTAAATATTTTCCATTACAATACTACATCTTTTTGCACACTTCGAGAAGGTGAGGACGTTGTAACAACCCGAAAATCTGGGCCAGTTTAAAATTTTTATTTTGGCAATTTTAGCGAATTTTGATTATTTAAAATGAATTATTTTAAATAATATCGACGAGAAATTTATTTTGAATAGAATTCGATCGTATATATTATATACGTCGTTGTTAGAATATAAATATTTATATATAATTATAAATAGAATTGAAAATGGCGCGGTAGTTCGATAATTCGATTTCAAACTTCAATTGAACATACCGGGTGCAAAACAATCCGGATTTTAGTGAAACCAAAAACATTATGATCTAATTGTGAATATATTTCCAACGAATCCGAAAGATCGAAATTTTATAGCGGGAATCAAAAGATATGTCCAGTTGAAAATTCTGAATAGTCGCTATGAAATTCAGGCCCTTAAAAATGGAAATTTTGCAAACGACCTCGGATTTCGACGAAACCACTTTTGTTGGATCCGCAGTGTCAAATTATTGCTAGGTTTCAAATTTCATAATTTTTCGAATCAATATGTGAGCGTGGCAAAAGAAAACGTGTTTGACCAGTTTCAGTTGATTTTAATCAACTGGAAAATGGCCATTTTTCAAACGGTCTCAGAATTCGACGAAACTAGTTTTGTTAGGACCGTATCGTCAATACGAAGCTAGAAAATATTTTTCGAGAAATTTTAGAGCTAGTATGTGACCCCGGTAATTTGAAATGTACATTTAAAAATTCAATATAGTGATTTAAATGTAAATTTAACGGAAACTGATTGTAACAATCAAATCAGCCTACGATACATATCCTATTGTGTTCGGAATGGGGGTGAAACGTTATGGACGACAAGCGGTGGGCCTCGTTACGAGGTCGTATGTAAAAGTCAACTATTAGCAAAATTAAAATAATAATAAAAATAAAATAAGCCTTTCTCTCTCCCCTCCCCCTTATTTCATTCTGCCCCCCCCCCCCCCTATTTCTTCACTCGCTCAGAATCAAAAAGAAAAAAAAACGAACGAACGAAGACGGAGGCCGCCACCACCGCTCCTACCACCATCGCACCATCGCCAAACCCCAACCCCAGCGTCGCCGGTCTCCAGCCCTCCTCCCCTGGCCTCCAGCGACCTCGTCGAATTCCCCCCAGTCCCCAAACCCTTGACCCCACCGTGTAGCCTCCAGTTCTCGCATCCGCAATGGTGGCAGCAGCGTCAAGATCGGAGGTCTGACAGCCTCTGACATCCGTTCGTCCTTCGCCGGTCATCTCAGGCGAGCCCTCCAGTCTTCGGTGAGCAACTGCAACGCGCCCCTCTGCAATTCCATCAACGTTTTTCCCTTCCCGCTGTGAGTTTTTAACCTCTTTTGATTTTGATTTTTAGTTTATAAAATCATACGGTTTTTAAATATGTAAAGACAAGGTTTTTATCATCTAGAAATAAAAATATGATTTTTATATATTGAACTTCGAAATAAAAATATGATTTTTATATATTGAACTTCGAAATAAAAATATGATTTTTATATATTGAACTTCGAAATAAAAATATGATTTTTATATATTGAACTTCGAAATAAAAATATGATTTTTATATGTTGAACTTCGAAATAAAAATATGATTTTTATATATTGAACTTCGAAATAAAAATATGATTTTTATATATTGAACTTCGAAATAAAAATATGATTTTTATATATTGAACTTCGAAATAAAAATATGATTTTTATATATTGAACTTCGAAATAAAAATATGATTTTTATATATTGAACTTCGAAATAAAAATATGATTTTTATATATTAAACTTCGAAATAAAAATATGATTTTTATATATTGAACTTCGAACTAAAAATATGATTTTTATATATTGAACTTCGAACTAAAAATATTATTTTTATATATTGAACTTCGAAATAAAAATGTGATTTTTATATATTGAACATCGAAGTAAAAATTCAGTTTTTATATATTGAATAGCAAAGTAAAAATGTGGTTTTTACATATGTAGTGGCTACGGCAACGAAGATGATAAAAATGCGACAACGATGAAGATTTCTATCATTGAAGTGCCGTGGAGCTAGGATAGCTATCTGTGAGAATTTCTCACTCTTCAATTTCTTTTCTCTAGTTATATATATATACTAGGATGCAGACGGTGCTTAGTAGCACCCGACACAATCGTCCACAGACCATGGACTTGTTTGTTTGGTTGCATAGATTAGTTAGATGATTTGATTTGAAATTGAATTGTTTGGTGAAATAAATTGATTTGATTGATGTGTGAATGGCGTGGGCCATCACTGGACCGGGGATAAGGCTAGGCCTCGTCCCGTTTCTAGTATCGTGCCGTTATGCCGCCGAAATTTTCTAAAATATGTTAGAAAAATAAAAATATCATTTTATTGAATAAATGAACTGAATAGAAATTCATATGTTAAAATAAAATGTTTTATCGTTAAAAATATAATTTTTAACGTGAGGTGAATAAAATAAAATATTCATTTACAAACCGGACGGTTTGTTTATATACACTGATTTGACTGATATTGATTGGGTCGATAAATTTTACACATCGCCCAACTGCACAAATAAAATCTGTGTTTGATTGTTTGAAACCCCACACGGGTGTTGGGATGAAACTTGAAGTTCACTCATCCTGATTGATTAAATATGTCGATCGATTGATTGACAGGCTGCTATAAGCGTTAAATGTCTATATTTGATGCTTATACAGTGTAGTGCACTTTGGTTGATGGTTGATTATTTTTCAATGCTATTATATACATGTGTTGTATGAAAATCCATATAATTAGCATTATATGGTGATTGATTGGGCCTCATTCCAATTTAGAAAATTAAGAATATATAAAATAAAGGTTCATGTGTTGACAGTACTCATCCATTGAGATTGGTCATGTGTTGAACGAAATATTTTGATAATAAAATTTACATCTTTATCAATATAAAATAAAGGTTCATATGTTGACAGAACTCATCCATTGAGATTGGTCATGTGTTGAACGAAATATTTTGATAATAAAATTTACATCTTTATCAATATAAAATAAAGGTTCATGTGTTGACAGTACTCATCCATTGAGATTGGTCATGTGTTGAACGAAATATTTTGATAATAACAACTATTTTGAAAAAGGAAATATTTGAAACAGAATATTTGAAAATAGAAATTTATGAAGCCATGTTGATTAGATTGACGCCATTTTGACGTGAACGATATTTATATCAATTTTATAACGATTTCAAAATGAATTGAATATATAACGATTTCGAAATAAATTGAATTGAAAACGATTTCGAAATGAATTGAATTGAAAACGATTTCGAAATGAATTGAATTGAAAACGATTTCGAAATGAATTGAATTGAAAACGATTTCGAAATGAATTGAATTAAAAACGATTTCGAAATGAATTGAATTGAAAACGAATTCAAATTGAATTGAAAGCGAATTGAAATGAATTCAAATTGAATTGAAATTTGAATTGAATAGAAATGAGTTTTAAAACGAATTTATAAAGAAGAATTCAATTTTGATTTGAATTGAAATGGAAGTTGAAATGGCTTTTGAAACAAATTTTAAAACTATTTATATAATTCGTTTTAAATAGAAATCGACGAAATATATATTATATATATTATATATATAATATAATGGCCTGAATAGAACGTGCCGCGCCGCGGCAGTTCGTGAATTCCGACCATCTATTTCAAACGGACATTACGGGAGATCCGACCGTCGGATTCTCTTAAAACCGGAACCGTTGGGTTCGTATCGAAAATAGCTTTCTAACGAATATTAGAAATTTGAAATCTAACGGTTGGATTTGGAATTATGTCCAAATCAAATTTGAGAAAGGTCGCTGTAAGTGCAGTTCGATGGCCGTTGATGGAAATCGACTGTACAGGCCTTGGTAAAATTATTAAAAATAGTAATAATTTGTGTAAAATCATAAGAAATGATTTAGCAAGAATTGGGATGAAAAACTCCATGTTTGAAATGATAAAAATAGATTTTTATCGAAATGAACTAGTTTTGAACTAGAATTATAATTCTATTTATTTTTAAATAAATAAATTGAATTTGAAATGGTTTTGAAAATAACCAAAATTTCCAATGATTGCATTGGAATGGATTTGAATCGAAATTGTCTTCGGAATATTTCGATGTTGGATTTCGTGATTATACAAATGTTGTTATGGAAATTTGAAAGATATAGACATATATATCGTTATTTCCAATACGATATTTGTTAGTTGTAGAATTTGATATTGAATATAAGCCGGTATATTTTCTATTCAGAGCCTTGTGTTTAATATCAAATGTGATTTGGGTTTGTCGTGAATGGTGTCTTCACTAACACTGTTCTTGAACCCAGTTGAGAAAAGATTAAATCTTTTTATTTAGATTTAATGAAGTGTACCAATTAAATAATATTTAATTGGAATTGAATTGATATTGATTTTTGGGTTTATCGTGGACAGCGTTTTAAATAACCCTCGTTCTTTAACCCGATAATTAATAGAATGTGATTTTGGGTTTATCGTGAACCGTGTTTTAAATGACACTGATTCTTTAACCCAGTTAGCGATTAAAACTAAGTGGAGTTTTAATGAATCTTTAATTAGATTGAAATGATCGAGAATGGAGTATTATCAGTTTTGCTCCAGGCGATAGTTAAATCTTTAATTAGATTTGAACGTGAAATAGTAATTGAATTTACCGATAACACTGTGGTGTTAGATATGAAGTGTTACCAGTTTTACTTCATGGGATAAATAGGTTGGGATTGGGAAATTAAAATAAATGATTACTTCGGTAAGGTTCGCTAATCCCGACTAGTTTGAATGGGGATTCAAAAATAGAATACAGAATAAATTCAAGGAATTTATCTTGGATAAAATTAATGGGAACCTTTCCCTATGAATGTGAAATTTAGAAACTAACTGTCGGTTAGCCAAGCAGAATGGTTTTCTGGATATTGATCTGATGTTGGTTTCGGCCTTCGGGGTTAATATTTGGGAAATTATTCTCTTGATCAATTTACTGTTAGTGACTGATGAATTGGAATGAGGCGTATGTTGTGTTTGTGTAACACTTATTTAAAATATACGCGAGTTATTTGGAAAGACCGGGTTTATCCCATTCTGAATAACTGATACGACGATAAGTCGAAGATGAAGACGGTGGTCGAAGACCAGAAGTCTTCACGTCGTTTGGGTGATTACTGATGATCTTGATTGGGCTGTACACCCAAGAAGATGGAAACAGTTGGTGATCGTCCAGACGTACTTGGGGATCGATGGATATGCGGGGTACTAGGTGCCTCCGGTTTCGTTCAGACCCAGAATGGACTTGTAAATGGACTGTGTGTCTGACATTGGATTTTAGTCCGTGTGATTGATCTCTATTAAATATATATCTGTTTGGCGGCGGAGAGTTTATTCTCTTGCTTAACGCCCTTCTCTGAGACGTACGAGCTCAGGGGTTATATATTGATGGATATCAAACGCATGGAGTGAATTGCCTGTGTGGCATGCCTAAGTGGCAATTGATCGAGGCTTCTGTTGAAAAGCAAAGTCTTGTGGTGATGATCAAAGCACGGCCTTTGTGGCGTAGCTTTGTGTAACGTTTACTTCGCGAGTTTCACACCCGGTATGAACCAAAAACGGGAGACGGACCTCAGGGAGGGCATGCGTTTCTTTCTAGTTAGAAGTGGCGTCAGTGGTTTTACACGCCCTGACGAGTTTGACTTATGTGGTTGTTGCTGTTGCGAGGCGCCTCGGATTGATCGGTCGTTCTCGAACCGATGGAGTCATTTAGTTGGCTCATTTACGCCCCATAGGGCGGGGGAACGCATGTTCAGGGTTTAAGTTTAATCCACATCGGTGGACCGGCCCTGTCGCTCCAAGGGTCGATGCGCTCAGACCCTGTGGCTCGGGCTAGAGAGTCACGAATCGGTTGAGGACTATCTTTTGCCTCAGTTCATAGACGGAAATCCAATTTCCAAATACGTGACATTTGCGGTTTTAATTGTAGAACTAGTATGGCGACATGATATATGGTACCCATGCCGCCTATGATTGATACTTATGATTTGAAGTTGTTTTATACACTATGCACTTATTATAGTATCAAACGATTTGTTTCAAACGTATCAAGCATCCTTTGGCTGTTATAAGGGAAAACCCTATCCCCTGGCTTGCGTTGCATTGTGTGATAGGACCTGGGTCTTATAACAGCTTCATTTTTCTTTATTTAGCATTGCGCTGTTTGTTTTATGCACTGGTACTCTTGGGAGGAAACCCGTTCCGTGTTATACGGCGTGGTCCCTTGATTTACCTATCTTTAAAAGAAAGATTTGCAACTATTTTAGTTCTCGCACCAGTCACATGACTGCCCTGGAGTTTATTGTTTTAACCTAAACTCTGGGTGCCCCTATTTTGACACGGCCAGCTAGTAGTTTTGGTTTTGCAGATTTATATTCACAGGATCCTGATTTACAGCTGGAACGATATCCGGAAAGCTTTGTATCCGTATATCTCTTCTAGTCGTGTATTGTATTATTTTCCGCTGCTATATATTTAAATGTAATTTAAATCTCTGATATTTCTGTGTAATATTTATTCATTTATACTCTGTATATTCTTGTAATCTGATGCATTATCGTGATATACAGTGAAATGTTCTTTTATATGCGTTCTGTTGTGGCTTGTTCTCGAACTATCCGACGCTTTCCTTTACGGGGAAGTTACGGGTTTTCACAGACGTGATTTAAACGATGTAATTAATCGCGTGGTATGGGACACGTAGATTAATTATATTTGTTAATTTCGGACTCGTCCGTTGAAGCAATATTGTTGTTTTCCAGTGTGAAGTAGACTGGCTTGTGGTGAATCAATTATTGCAATGTGCAGTATGGAACGTATTGTTTTCACTTTTCAGTTACCGTTTGGAAGCGTGTGACATATTCTTTGTTGTGCCATTACTTGGGGTTGTTGGTCCTATATGTACTTAAATATACATATAACGTTGTTTGGTGTTTGGTGAAGATTGTTGGGCCATGATGATGATTGTCGGGTCTCTTATTCATATATCGAGCTGTTGGGTTTCGATATAGAGAGCCATTAGGTCTCTCAATTCATGTCGTTGTTGGGATGACGGGTCTCTCAATATAAAAGTACTTGGTAGGCTTCGACCATATCAACTTGATGATCTTTTGTTGATGTAGGTGCAAATTCTTGTTTTGGATCCATTTGATGTATTAATTGATTTTGTTGTTCGACGTATTGGATCTAATTTATGTTGATTTGGTGATGTTGAATCTTTTCTCATGACCTGAGAGCAATCTCGATGTTTATTGTATGTTGTGACCACTAATAAATTTATCAAATCTCACATGAGTTTAGTGTATTGTGAGCTTTGGTGGAATTCTTTTGTTGTTCTTTGGTGTTTGGAGATTGAGTTTGGGTGGTTAGCATCGAAGCCGAGCACCCATTATTAACGGAAAACTCAAACATAACCCTATCATATTTCCTATGAGACTCTTTGTGTTAATAGTGATAACCTATCTCATAGGCCTTATGTTAACCTTGTGTCTAATCCTATTCGCTAGCCAACCGTTGTCCTTGTGGATAATTATAAGTGGGAATACGTCTTGGAATGTAATTTTGATTCTTAAATATTCCTTATAAGTTGAATTCAATAAATGACATTTTACTCCGATGAATAATCAATTTTATCTTTTATGTTCAGTACATTACAGGAAATGACCGCAAGCACCCATCGGAGGTTGAGCCTTCCAGAGGCTCACATCCCAAATGTGTCTATATGTTCTCTGATCAGATGTTAGAGCTTATTCGGAGCAATCAGCCTCCAGCTCCAGCTCATTCTTCTCCTCCACGCAAGTCTGTTTTTATTGTGTGTGTAGTGAATTCACCCATTAAGGGGGAAAACACTTCAAAGGCTTAGAGTCCGTTCTTGAAATCCAGGATTGGCTTCGTACATGCGAGCGTACCTTTACTTGTACGGATATCTGACCACCACCATGCTCTTGTAGCGTCAGGTATGATCCAAGAACGTTCTTTGGATTGGTATGAGCTCCTTTTTACTGAGATTGATGAAGCCATCCTTGGTTGGATGCTGTTCAAGAAACGCTTCGAACTTAAATTCATTCTCGACTCTGAGAAAGCTTTCTTGGCCCGATGTTTCCTCGAATTAAAAAAGGAAAGTCTTTGGTGATTGAGTATGTATCCTACTTTAAGGCATTATCCAAATATGGTCTTGATCATATTAGCAGTTCCTATAAGAAGAATCTGAAGTTTGTCACTGGTTTGAAGAAATACCTGAAAATGGTATTAATGCTCTAGCGTAAGTTATATTTCGAAGAGTTAATTGATGCGATACTTCATCTCAAAGCTGTCGAAAAGGAAAAGGATAGTCGTGACGAGGTTAATTCAAGAAAAATCCTTAATAAGAAGAAGGCCCCATTTCATGAGCCTAAGTCCTCTCAGCCTAATAAGAAGAAGAAGCACATCAATTCAAAACCTCGTTCTGGTGCAAACCATATGTAACGACCCAGATTTTTAACCGTTTAATTTAATATTATAAAATGGTTTTAATTGTTGTTTCAAAATTTAATTAGCTTGAATTCAATAATTTTGAATATTTTATTAATATAAATAATAAAATGATAATTTACATTCCGAAATGGACGGGATTTGTTGGATTTGCAATATAACGTGAACTGACAATTTAAATTTTTAATGTTGATTGGTTTTGAATTATATTAACGATTTCATTTATTTAATTACATTTGAACGTTTAATTTATAATTTATTTATAAAACGAATTGCAGCGGCGCGGTAACTCGTAATATTATGTTATGAACTTTAATTGGACATATAGGATCCATTATAAGTCGGATTTCTTTGAAACAAGAAACATCTGAATCTATTGGATAATAATTTTCTAATGGAAGCCAAAAATAGAGTTTTCATATTGAAAATTTTGTTTTATGTCCAAATCATATTTTCAAATAGTCGCTATGGAATTCGTTAATAAATTATAACGATTTATTATATAAATAGAAGAAATTTTTAAAATTTTAAATATCGTTTCGGCTTGGAATTCAATTCGGAGTATTTTATTTTGAAACTACATGAAATACTGCTCAAGTATGTTCGATTATAATATTTTATTATTATTATATTGAGGTATTTTAAAATTGGTTTGTTTAATTTAATTTGGACCCTTAAAAAAGGACTTTATTCGAACAATTTCCGTTTTCAACGAAACAAATTTTATTAAGACCGTACTAGCTAATTATTGCTAAATTTCAAGTTTCGCGCCAATTGGAGTTATTCTGTGAGCGTAACAAACTTAAATGCAAATAAATCGACCATTTGGGCTTGAACGAGCGTCGTTGGCGCAAATGGATTCGAAATTCGGCGAAACAAGTTTCATTAGGACCATAACGTCAAATTATACCATGACGTCTATTTTCGTCACGAACGGAGTTTGTGTGTGGTTATAGAAATGAATAAACAACGTTCAGAAATGACAATATGTACGGAGAAAATATCGTTGGTTGATTCCGAAAAATATCATTGGTCATCTTAACAAAAATAGCATGGGTCACTTCAAACTAAAAATCTTTAATCCATGCGTACTCCTGTCTCCATTTCTTCAGACCCATTCATTGAATTCACGTGCCCAGTTTCATTCCTTTCTCCTATATAATACACCAAAAGCTTTCCCATCCCAAAATAGAATTTACATGCTCTTTTACAGGTAAGAGTTCTCGAAATAAAAAACAAATACATAGAAAAATAGATCCTCTCTCGCTAGAAAACTCGAACCAACAAAGACTATTTTTTTCCTTTGAAACCAAAGCAAGCATAGGACGACAAGACGGTGGCTTCAGTTCCAGGTGGAGGCGGGCGAACGGGTTCAGTTTGGAGTTTCCGCAGGCAACATGAGAGCAAACAGTAAGAACGAGGAGGGTTTTATTTTGGCTTGGGTTAGCGTTGATCCCAGTATGGTGTGGGAGGTCATGATGGGCGGAGCTGAGCAAGCGAGTTCGCCGGAAGGGGTGAATATGACGGCCTGAAGCTTGCCGGAGTAGAAGCAGCGAAGGGGTGAGATTGTGGAGGATTTTCATGTGATGCGAGAATAGGCTAGGTCGGAAAAAATTAAGGGCGGAATGGGATCTGAAGTCGCGAGCTTGTCTAGTAGGGATGAAGATGAAAGGCGTATTACGTGGAGGAGATATGCAGTTTTCAAAAGGGAAGCAAGAAGTTTAAGGAAAACGTGTTTTTCATGCGAGAAGAAGAAATTAAAGGGGAGGGTGGACTGTGCATTCGGGCGTGGGCCTTGGGCCTTAAAATAAAAATAATTGTTTTAATGTGGAGCACGGATGAGCCGGGAAGTGGACTTTGCCTACCTGATGCTAGAGCCATGTATTTATTTTCGAGGGTAAGAGGTGTTGTATCTTTAAAAAGGGGAACTGGTTGGAATGTTTGTCTAGACGATGTCGGGGTTTTGGCATGTTTATGGGGAGCATTAAGGACAGTTAATCACATGGATTAGCATATTAAAAGATAAGTAAGAAATTTAATAGTCAATTACTAATTTAAGTTTTATTATCCTTTAATCTATTAAACTTGAAAATGGTGTATCTCAATTATATATTGTCAGATCACGCGAAACCGGATCCGATGAGATCACATCAGAGAGTACTATGATGTTATGCTGATTCGGAAGGAATCAGAGTCAATCAGGTTTTCGTTAATTTTAAATGCTCTTTTAAAATTAAATGAAACAATGTTGAATCATCGATTGAAAATAAATAGTGAGTTAATTTTCACAAATTTCTGGAATCCTATAATGTGTTAAATTCATATAATTAGAATTTATAATCAATAATTTAAAATTGGACATTTGGATGCCTTGGATGCCTATGATGACTGAATGGTTGATGTTAATTATATTATCATCGTTTAATATATTGAATTAAAATTATATGTTGTTATGAAATATTATAATGATCTGTGACGCAGGGAAGAACAAGTGGGAGGGATCCGACCGGATTCCTCAAATATTATGTGTGTTGTTTGTTTTTATATTATTTATATATGAACTGATTGAACCCTAATGACATTTAAAACCTGTTTGATGTTAACGTTGAATTGAAATTCAACATGTTGTGATTTGAATCAATAAATGGTATTGATTGAGGGATTGGCAACAAATGGCCTAAAATCCACCTTTTTGTTTAACTGTTGATTTTCTATTAGGCAAATTAACAAAGTTAACTTATAAAATTTATTTTATAACTAAAATGAGATTTTTAATAATATCATATACGTTATGATGAAGTTTTAAAACCAATCGATGTTTATAAATGTTATTAAAAATATTATTAAATAATTATATAATAAGGATTTGAGGTTTAAATCAATTTTTTAAGCAACTAAAGCTTTAATTAATCTACAAGTTAATATTTTGGAATAATTATATTTAAGTAAAAGATTAAGCAATATTATTAGACTAATTTTATTATTCTAATAGGAAGAGATAATTGCAATCAGTTATCGAATTTACCGATGGTTTAAAAGTTAACTAAGTCAACTATTGATCAAAAATGGTTATTCATATTTAGTAAGGTTTGATTGATATTATGAATAAGTTGGGTTTTAAGTTACGAACTTCTACCTATCCTAAGATAAGAATGTTGTCGATCAAGGTTTGAGAGATAAATAAAATACCATAACTTGGACGGCTTCTCTATTATCAAAGAATAGTAGTAGTTTGTGATGGGAAGGAATTTATGAAAATTAATTATTATTTCCATATGAGGATATTACAATGTTAGTTGCGAAATTATGAAATATAATTGCAACGATAATTACGAGATTTTAAATAAAAATGAAAGTGTTTTGAAATATTTTCAAGATAGCGAAATGGAAAGAGTTTTATAGAAATGTGGTATTGTTTTCGAAGCAAAAGGAAAATAAATAGGAGATTGGTAAGTATATGTATTCTTAAGAATAAAGAATATGGTTTTATCAAGTTAAGTAATTGAAATCAATTTTAAATCGACGAAATGATTTTAAAGAACGATAGAGTTCTAATAAATGATTATTAAATAATAAAGAACTGAGCTGCCAATGTACTTGACTATACTGTTTGAATTGACATATCAAAAACCTGACTATCAATGAAATATCTTATTGGACTTTTGGCGTGTTGTTTCAAAGAGACCGGGATGGGAAATGGACCCAAAACCACTTCGAATCAACACAGCGTACAAAACTAATCTACATGGATACATATAAAGATGGAGCATTGAAGACCGTAGATCTTCATAAAACGGAAGAACTCCTTAAAATCTCTAGCTGATCCCTAGAGATATATTGTGGTTCAGTCGTGGTTGTAATCTATGGACTGCAAGGACTACTCGCTATGATCTATAGGGTGAATCCTAGGATGCAGTAGGAGGGTGCCTTTGGTTTATCTTATTCCTCAATGACTTGTATAGACGAATGTCTGGCAGAGTATTTCCTGAAAATCACGCATGTTGATTTTTACAAATATTCCAAGTTTGGTGGCAGAAAAATTCTCTTGCTTAACCCCTAGAGTTTATTTGTGGACGTCAATTAGTGATTTGATGGGTCTGACAATATGGCATTCAAAGTGAATGATGGCCAAATGTTCTAAAAAGACACTCGTGACCTCAAGCCTCACAACTGGGAAATGGCAAAAATCGGGATGACAACATGGCTAGTTTGGTCGCCCCCAAGCAGGGTGTATTGTCACCAATCTAGAGAAATTTCATTCATTTTTCTTCTTTCGATTCTGTATTTTACGAATTATGGTTGGATGGCCAACAACCGTGGGTGACAATATATTCTATACACTCAAGTTGAATGATTGGTCGGCAATGTGTGGCCGGGTTGCAAGATGTTCTTGTTGAACCCTAGTGTATACCCTCTAGAGTACACTGATCGGAAGGTGGTTCCATACCTTGTCATTGTTGGAATCCATTCTCCAATAAATGCCTTGTGGTTTTTGATTATACAATGCATATGTAGAGCATGAGATGCAAGCGTTCTGCTAAATGGTTATTTATTTGTGATTTGATAGACACTATGATAATATCACTGGATTTTGGTATATCAAAAATGTTTTGGGTTATAGTAAGGTAAATACAGGCCGTATTTATGTGTGGACTGGTGTTACTATTATCCTTTCTTTCGAAAAAGATTTCTAAAGTTAAGAAACTTGTTTGTCATGTTAATTTTTTACTGAAAGTATTCCAGACTTACCCAGGTGAATTTTGCTTTGCTTTAATGTGTTCAGGTCAGACCGAGTGTATTATCAGGTTAGGTATCGCTTGGAACATCAGAAGAGGAGCTAAAGTCGAGACGTATTCCACGTATTTATAGGTATTAAGTTATCCCGCTGTGTGTATTGGTTGATATGAATGTATACTCTGATACTGTAATTATATTTATATACAGTTCCTTTTTGTAAAGCATTGTGATATATTATATTTTGTCCACTCTGTTGTGAGACTCCAATCTTCTTATTCTTCTATTCTAATATTTCTTTCTTTCTTCTCTCACCCTCTAGTTTCTTTCTTCTAACTATCCGCTTTTCTGTGCACTTTGAGTTGACATGGGTTGTTAGATGTTAGCTCAAAAGGTACGAAAAAGTCGGTACGTTACAAGTGGTATCAGAACATAAGGTTTGGTGATAACCTTGGCTCGGCGGTGTAACTCAATTGAGATAGGGTTAGTAATACCCTAGATTGATTTTGCGTATATATATGAGAGCGTGCATTTGTAATTTCATATAAAATTATTTTAAACTTTTATGACTACTATATTTTGTAAAGAAGATAAAGTAATGGTTTTTTAATTATTATATTATTATTAGTTGCCCAATTTTGAGTTCAATAAAAATTCAAGTTGGATAACTAAACTTTATTGATCGCTAATCTGAATGAATTGGAATAAATTCAAGTAAAATATAACTAGAATGTTATTAGTTATAAATTCGAGTAAATGAATCTAAATGGTATGTGAAATTGTTTGGAATGGATGGATGGAATGTTTAAGCCTGGCTTGATGAATATAAAACTAATGAATTCCATCCGAGTTTAGAACAGGTGCAGAGCTAATATTGATTAAATTTTGGGGCTGACTGAATCCAGTTTGATTAGAACTGCATAATAATTAAGCAAGCTTGAGTATAGTTATCGCTTATCACTTAACAACGCTCGCAAAAAGGTACGCTTACGCAAAATATAAATTTTTGGTTTTTGATTCGGGTTTTGAGTTGGATTTTCCGACCGTGTGGGTCGAAGAGTTTATTTTTGTTCCTGCAATATTGCAGAAGTCCCTCTGTATAGGGGAGAATCTGCCAAAAAATTTCAAAAATTTAAAGTGTTAGAAAGTTTCCAAATCTTTTTGGAAATTTTTGGAATTTGTTTTCTGTAGAAATTAATTGGTTTTTCGATTAAAATTAATTGATTTTGTTTGAAAAAGTGAAGTGGAGTTTTTAGTTATTTGGATTTTTGGGAATTTTTTTTGAGTTTGTAGCATTCTTCGATCTCAGTAATTCGGAAACGAAATTCTTTTAAGGGGGGAGGAATGTAACGATCTAGATTTTTAACCTTTTAATTTAATATTTTAAAATGGTTTTAATTGTTGTTTTAAAATTTAATTAGCTTGAATTCTATAATTTTGAATATTTTATTAATATAAATAATAAAATGATAATTTAAATTCGAGAATGGATGGAATTTGTTGGATTTGCAATATGACGTGAACAGGCAATTTAAAAGGATTTAATGTTGTTTGGTTTTGAATTATATTAACGATTTCATTTATTAAACGATGTTTGAACGTTTAATTCATAATTTAATTATAAAACGAACTATAGCAGCACGGTAGTTCGTAATTTTACGTTTTGAACTTTAATTGGCCATACAGAATCCAATATAGGTCGGAACTTTTTAAAACAAGAAACATTTGAATCTATTGGATAATATTTTTCTAATGGAAGAAAAAATTCGAGTTTTCATATTGTAGATTTTGTTTTATATCCAAATCAAATTTTCAAATAATCGCTATGGATACCATTAATAAATTAAAATGATTTATTATATAAGTAAAACGAATTTTCAATATTTTGAATATCCTTTTGGCTTAGGATTCAACCGGGAGAATTTATTTTGAAACTACATGAAATTCTGCTCAAGTATGTTTGATTATAATATTTTATTATTATTGTATTGAGGTATTTTAAAATTGGTTTGTTTAATTTAATTTGGACCCTTAAAAGGGTACTTTATTCAAACAATCTCCATTTTCAACGAAACAAATTTTATTAAAAATGTAATAGCTAAATATTGCTAGATTTCAAGTTTCACGCCAATTGGAATTATTCTGTGAGAGCTGAAAAATTAAATGCAAGGAAATCGACTGTTCGGCTCGAACGAGCGCCGTTGGAGCAAACAGACTCGGAATTCAGCAAAACAAGTTACATTATGACCATAACGTCAAATTATACCATGTCGTCCATTTCCGTCATGAATGGAGTTTGTGCGTGGTCATAGAAACGAATAAACGTCATCTAGAAATGGCGATAGGTATGGAGAAAATATCGTTGGTCGATTCCGAAATTATCTTTGGTCATCTCAACAAAAATATCTTTGGTCACTTCAAATTAAAAAACCGTGCGTACTCCTATCTCCATTTCTTCAGGCCCGTTCAGTGATCACGTGCCCAATTTCATTTTTTTTTCTCCTATATAATACACCTAAAACTTCCCCATCCAAAACAGAATTTACATGCCTCCTTTACAGGCAAGAGTTCACAAAAAAAACAAAAAATAAAACAACAAAGAAAAAAAAAGCTTTGTTCGATTCGTGTAACCCATAGAGTGCGTACAGATCCTCTCTCGCTAGAAAACTCGAACCAACGAAGACTGTTTTTCCCCTTTGAAACGAAAGCAAGCATATGACAACAGGACGGTGGCTCCAGCTCCAGGTGGAGGCGGGCGTACGTGTTCTATTTTGAGCTTCCGCAGGAAACATGGGAGAAAACGGCAAGAACAAGAGGCGGGGTTTTATTCTGGCTTGGGTTAGCATTGAGCCGAGGATGATGTGGGAGGCCATAATGGATGGAGCTGAGCTAGCGAGTTCATCGGAAGGGGTGAGTATAATGGCCTGAAGCTTGCCGGAGTAGAAGCATCAAAAATGTGAGATTGTGGAGGATTTTCATGTGATGCGCGAACTGGCCAGGTCGGAAACAATTGAGGGCGGAATGGGATCTGAAGTTGCGAGCTTGTCTAGTAGGGATGGAGATGAAAGGAATATTACGAGGAGGAGATATGCCATTTTTAGAAGGGAAGCAAGAAATTTCAGGAAAACGTGCTTTTCACGCGAGAAGAAGAAAATAAAGGGGAGGGTGGACTGTGCATTTGGGCGTAGGCCTAAAAAGATTTTTTATTTTTTTTGTTTTAATGTGGAGCATGGATGGGCAGGGAAGTGGGTTTTGTCTACCTGGCGCTAGAGCCATGTATTTATTTTCGAGGGCAAGAGGTGTTGTAGCTTTAAAAAGGGGAATTGGTTGGAATGTTTTCTGGAGGATGTCGGGGCTATGGCATGTTTGTAGGGAGGATTAAGGATGGCTAATCACATGGATTAGCAGATTAAATGGTAATTAAGAAATTTATTAGGTAATTACTAATTTAACTTTTATAATCATTTAATCTATTAAACTTGAAAATGGTGTATCTCATTCATATTTTGTCAAAATCACGCGAAACTGGATCCGATGAGATCACATTAGAGAGTACTACGCCGTTGTGCTAGTTTGAAAGGAATCAGAGTCAATTAGGTTTTCATTTAATTTTAAACGTTCGTTTAAAATTAAACGAAACAACGCTGAATCATCAATCGAAAATAAATGGTGAGTTAATTCTCATATATTTTCGGAATCCTGTAATGTGTTAATTTCATATAATTAGAATTTATAATTGATAATTTAAAATTGGATGCTTGGATGCCTTGGATGCCTATGGTTGATTGAATGGTAGATGTTAATTATATTATCGTCGTTTATTATATTGAATTAAAATCAAATGCTGTTATGAAATATTATACTGACCTATGATCCAGGAAAGTACAGGTTGAAGGGATTCGGCCAGATTCCTCTAATATTATGTGTGTTGTTTGTTTTTATATTATTTATATATGAACTGATTGAACCCCAATGACATTGAAAACCTGTTTGATGTTAACATTGAATTGAAATTCAACGTTGTTGTGATTTGAATCAATAAATGGTATTGATTGAGGGATTGACAGCAGATGGCCTAAAATCCGCCTTTTTGTTTGAACGTTGATTTGTAGTTAGGCGAATTAATAAAGTTAAGTTATAAAAATTATTCTATTACTAACACGAGATTTTTAATTATATCTTATACGATATGATGATGTTTTAAAATCAATCGATGGTTATAAATGAGTTTAATTAAAAGTACTATTAAATAATTATATAATGAGGATTTAACGTTTAAATCAGTTTTATAAGCAACTGAAGTTGTAATTAACCTACGGGTTAATATTTTTGGATAATTATATTTAAGTAAAAGGTTAAGCAATATTATTAGATTAATTTTGTTATTCTAATAGGAAGAGGTAATTGCAATTAGCTAACGAATTAACTGATGGCTTAAAAGTTAACTAAGTCAACTACTGATCAAAAATGGTTATTAATATTTAGTAAGATTTGATTGATATTATGAATAAGCTGGGTTTTAAGTTACGAACTTTTACCAATTCTAAGATAAGAACGTTGTCGATCAAGGATCGAGAGGTGAATATAATACCCCAACTTGCACAGCTTCACTACTATCGAAGAATAGTAGTAGTTTGTGACGGGAAGGAATTGATGAAAATTGGTTATTATTTCCATACGAGGATATTGCAATGCTATTTGCGAAATTTTGAAATATAATTGCAACAATAGTTGCGAGAATTTAAATAAAAATATGAAAGAGTTTAGAGAATATAAAGAAATATTTTCAAGATAGGGAAATGGAAAGAGTTAATTGGAAATGTGGTATTGTTTTCGAAGTATGAGAAAACAAACAGGAGATTGTTAAGTATACATATTCATAAGAATTAAGAATATAGTTTTATCGAGCTAAGTAATTGAATTTGATTTTAAATCGATGAAATGATTTTAAAGATTGATAGAGTTCTAATGAATGATTATTAAATAATAAATACCTGAGCTTCCAATGTACTTTATTATACTGTTTGAATTGATAGTTCAAAACCGGACTATCAATGAAATATCTTATTGGACTTTTGACGTGTTGTTTCGAAGAGACCGGGATGGGAATTGGACCCAAAACCACTTCGAATCAACGTTGCGTACGAAACTAATTTGTAGGGATACATATAAAGATGGAGCATTGAAGACCGTAGATCTTCATAAAATGGAAGAACTACTTAAAATCTCAAGCTGATCCCTAGAGATATACTATGGTTCGGTCATGGTTGAAATTTATGGATTGCAAGGACTACTTGCTGTGATATACAGGGTGACTTCTAGGATGCAGTAGGAGGGTGCCTTCGATTCATCCCGTTCCTCGATGACTTGTATGGACAAATGTCTGACAGAGTATTTCCTAAAACTCACGTACGTTCATTTTTACAAATATACCAAATTTGGTGGCGGAGAAATTCTCTTGCTTAACACCCAGAGTATATTCATGGATATCAATTAGTGGTTTGACGGATCTGACAATGTGGCATTCAAAGTGAATGATGGCCAGATGTTCTAAAAAGATAATCGTGACCTCAAGCCTCACAACCAGGAAATGACAAAAATCAGGCTGACAGCATGGTTAATTGGGTCGCTCCTAAGCAGGGGTATTGTCACCAATCTAGAGAAATTTCATTCATTGTTCTTCTTCCGATTTTGTATCTTACGGATTACAGTTGGATGACCAACAATAGTGGGTGACAATATATTCGATACACTCAAGCTGAATGGGTGGTCGGTCAAGTGTGGCCGGGTTGCAAGATGTTCTTGTAGAACCATAGTTGTACACCCTCTAGAGTACACTGATCGAACGGTGGTCCCATACCTTGTCATAGTTGGAATCCATTCTCTAATAAGCGCCTTGCGGTTTTTGGTTCTATAATGAATATGTAGAGCGTGAGATGCAAGCGTTCTGCTAGATGGTTATTTATTTGTGATTTGATAGACACTATTAGAATATCACTGGATTTTGATATATCAGAAATGTTTTGGGTTACAGTAAGGTAAAAACCGTTTGTGCTTATGTGTGGGCTGGTCTTAGTATTATCCTTTCTTTTAAAAAGGATTTCTAAAGTTTTGCAACTTGTTTATCATGTGAATTTATCACTGAAAGTATTCCAAACTGTTCCAGTTGAATTTTGTTTTGCTTCAAATGTGCTCGGGTTAGACCGAGTTTATTATCAGCTTAGGTACCGCTTTGAACTTTAGAAGTGGAGCTGAAGTCGAGACATATTCCACGCATTTACTGGTTTTAAGTTATTCTGCTGTGTGTATTGATTGATACGAATTTATACTATGGTATTGCAATTATATATATACAGTTCCTTTTTGTAAAGCATTTTGATATATTATATTTTGTCCATTTTGCTATGAGATTCTTATCTTCTTATTCTTCTATTCTAATATTTCTTTCTTTCTTCTCTCACCCTCTATTTTTTTTTCTATCTATCCGCTTTTCTATGCACTTTGAGTTGACATGGGTTGTTAGATGTTGGCTCAAAGGTTATGGAAAATTCGTTACGTTACACCATTGTTCTTATAAATCGTACTTTAAGTGTGGCTATCATGAACACTTTATTCAAGATTGTCCCAACTATCTCATTCAGAACAATAACATACGTGGGAGACATTGGTCTTCCCAGTGCCCCGAATCCGAAAATTCTACCAAATCCAAGGAACTTAATGTGTCAGATACTTTAGGCGGATCCCCACAGTTATGAGGTATCCTCTTCTTTATTCTAGAGCATTTTATTATATTTCTTGATTATATTGTCCAAAATCCTTATTAATAATGAGTGGACTATGACTTTGGGCTGACGATCTCTCAATGTAAAAGTACTTGGTAGGCTTAGGCCATCAATTTGATGATCTTTTTTTGATGCACATAAAGATTCTTGTTTAGGATCCATTTGATGTATTAGTTGATTTTGTTGTTGTTTGACATTTTGGATCCAATTTATGGTGATTTGGTGATGTTGACTCTTTTCTCATAGCCTGAGAGCAATGTCGATGTTAATTGTATGTAGTGAGCACTTGTAAATTTATCAAACCCTCACGTGAGTTTAGTATATTGAGCTTTGAGGGAATTATTTTGTTGTTCTTTGGTGTTCATAGATTGTGTTTAGATGCGTAGGAGTAAACTCGAACATAACCCTATAGGATTGCCCATGAGACCCTTTATGTTAATAGCGATAACATGTCTCATAAGCCTTGCATTGAGCTGTGTTAATGACTAATCATTCTCTTCTTAAGTAAGAGCTAATCTCTATGATGTTATTCATTGCTAGGGATGGTAAAAAAATCCGTACCCGCGGTTATCCGCGGGTAAAATCCGTCATGGACATGAAACAAATAGTTAAATGGGTATCCATGGGTAAAATAAACGGGTATTTTTGATATCCGTTAATTAATGGGATGGGTACGGATAGTAAAATGTCCATGTCCATGGGTACCCATGCCCGTATTGAATATGATTTATTATCAATAGTCAATACAAAAAACATTGTTGTTGCCTGTTCGATATTTGTATGCATGCCTTTACTCAACAATTTACAACTGTTTGTTGATATTTTGATGGATACTTCTGTTGTTGTCTCTTCTTTTCTGGATATTAGTTTAAATATGTATTGGTATTTTGAGGTTAGCATTTGAGCATTGGTCGAATTTCTTTTTTACCAAATGTACTTTTGGGTTGTTTCGGTAAACGACTAAAAAATAAATTGAATAAATATAATGGATACCACGAATACCCGCCATTACCCGCAACTTGTTTAAAATCTGTTTAATGGGTACCCATGAGGGGACTCGGGGGGCACGGGGCAAAAAATATCACCCAACGGGGCGGGTGATCGGGTGGTACTACCCGCGCCCGCCCCGCCCGTTGCCATCCCTGTTCATTGCTCAATATCCTATCTACTTACTATTAAACTAGGTTGACCTATATATTTAATTGCTCGGGCTAGACCGAGATTTTAAAGGTTAGCACTTGACATTGATATCTATTAGCCATTTTCTGCACTTGGATGATGCTGTCTTTTGGGGAACCTTAGTTATTCTGTTCTGAGTAGTCGTACAGTTAAGGTCCATGTACTTAAATTAATGTACTTATTCGTTTTGACTCTTGTATATCTATTGTGGTTAGCATAACCACTATTTTAGGATACTATGTACTGTATGATTTAGTTTTAAATTACAAAATCATCTCAAGGCAATAGTACAACCAATATTTTAGAAATATAAAGGTTTTCAAAGAAATAATCCAAGTGTTTTCTAAACCATTTTAAAAATTTGTGTTCTCAAAATTAAATATTCCATATAGTATACTACACCTTTTTGCACTCTTCGAGAAGGTGAGGACGTGATTTAAACGATGTAATTAATCGCGTGTTATGGGATACGTAGATTAACTATATCTCTTAATTCCAGACTCGTCGATTGAAACAATTATTGTTGTTCTCCAGTATGAAGTAGACTGACTTGCAGTGAATCAATTAGTGAAACGTGTGGTATAAGACATATTGTTTTCACTTTTTGAGTTACTATTTGGAAGCCTGTGACAAATTCTTTATTGTGCCAGTACCTGAGGTTGTTGGATCCTATATGAATTTAAATATACATATAAAGTTGTTTGGTGTTAGGTGAAGGCTGTTAGGCCAGGATAAGGGCTGTTGGATCTCTTATTCATATATCGAGCTATTGAGTTTTGATATAAAGAGCTATTGAGTCTCTCGATTCATGTCGTTATTGGGCTGACAGGCCACGGCTTAGGGCTGAGGGTCTCTCAATATAGAAGTATTCGGTGGGCTTCGGCCATCAATTCAGTAATCTTTTCTTGAGGCACGTGAAGATACTTATTTTGGATCCATTTGATGTATTAGGTTATTTTGTTGTTGTTCGACATTTTGGATCCAATTTATGGTGATTTTGGTGACGTTGAATCTTTTCTCATAACCTGAGAGAAATCTCAATGTTTAATGTATGTAGTGAGCACTAATAAATTTATCTAACTCTCATATAAGTTTAGTATATTGTGAGATTGGATTATATTCTTTTGTTGTTCTTTGATGTTTGGAGTTTGTGTTTGGGTGCTTAACGTCAAAGTCGAGCACCCGTTTTTTGGGAGTAAACTTAAACATAATCTTATCGAATTGCCCGTGAGAACCTTTATGTTAATAGCGATAACGATAACCTATCTTATAGGCCTTATATTCAACTGTACTAATAATACTCATTCTCATATCAAGAAAGAGTTAACCTATATGAAGTTATCATTGCTTATTATCATATCTACTCATTGTTAAACTAGACTGACCTCTGTATTTGATTGCTCATGTCGGACCGATATTTCACAGATTAGCACTTGTCATCGATATATGTTAGCTAGTTTATGCACTTGGGTCATGATGCCTTTTGAGGAACCTTAGTTAGTCTGTTCTAAGTAGTCGTGAAGTGATAGTACATTTACTTAGAGCTATGTACTTATTCGTTTTAACTCATTGTATATGTATTGTGGTTAGTATAACCACTATTTTTGGACAATATGTACTGTATAATGGATCATATCTATGTATATTATTTTATTTGCTATTATGTAGTCTGTGTTTATCTAATGTAATCAAGTTTTGTTCTGCACTGATTATATAGCCATCGTGGAATTGTGTTGGATAAGAGTTAAGTATGTCGATCCACTTGATACAAGAAAAAATGAGCACCTTGTCGACGTACTTGATTCTTATTTAATACAAGACTCACAGATGGTCGCTCCTAACCAGCCCTATTCTCCACATTAGTAATCGACATTACTCGTTAATGTTTTTTATTAACGAGGGTCTTGGGGTAGGGCGTTATAGTTGGTACCAGAGGGGTTTAAGAACTGAAGTATTAAACATAGAACATTGGATGAGCAAATGCAAATCATCAATGTACAATGCACTGCTGACCTAAGTCCTTACCTTTAATCTTGGTTGTGTCTATCTTATCTGCTAGCCTAATATTGCCCTTATAAGTGCTTGTAACTGGGAATATGTCTAGGAATGTGATTTTGATTCCATGACATTCCTTATAAGTTGAATCTAATAAATGACATTTTAATCCTATGAATAATCCAATTATATCATATATTTTCAACTGGTGGATGGAAATAATAACGATAGCCCTTCATAGGTTGAGCCGTACAAAGGCTTGCATCCCAAAGGTGTCTATATGTCCTTTGATCAGATTTTAGATCTTATTCAAAGCACTAAGCTTCCAGCTCCATCTCAATCTTCTCCTCCGTGCAAGTATGTTTTTGCATGTATATGTAGAGACTTCATCCATTTAGGATGCAAGCCTTTCAAAGGCTTAGAGTCCGTTCTTGAAATCCACGCGTGGCTTCGTACATGTGAGCGTATCTTTACTCTCATGGGGATATTTGATCACCACCGCGTTCTTGTAGCATTAGGTAAGATGCAAGAACATGTTTTGGATTGGTATGAGCTCCTTGTTGGTGAGATTGATGAATCCATCGCTGATTGGAAGCTGTTCAAGGAAAGTTTCAAACTTAAATTCGTTCCCGAGTCTAAGAAAGTTATCATGGATTGATGTTTCCTTGAATTTAATAAGGAAAGCCTTAGGTGATTTAGTATGTATTCTACTTCGAGGAATGACAAATATGATCTTGAGCATATTAATACTCCAGCTTAAGTTATCTTTCGAAGAGTTAATTGATGTGGCACTTCATCTCGAAGTTATCGAAAAGGAAAAGGCAATAATGACGAGACTAAGCTTAGAAAAATCCTTAATAAAAAGAATCCCCATTTCATGAGCCTAAGTTCGCTCAACCCATTAGGAAGAAGAAGCAAATCAATTCAAAACCCCGTTCTGGTGCAACCTATCATTCTCATAAATCGTACTTCAAGCGTGGCTATCATGAACACTTTATTTGATATTTTCCCAACCATCTCATTTGTCGCAATAGAAAGCGTGAGGGACATTGGTCTTCCCAGTGCCCAAAATCTGGAAATTACCAAATCTGGGGAACTTAATGTCGCAGATGCTTCTGGTGGACCCCCATAGTTATGAGATGTCCTCTCCTTTATTCCTGAGCATTTCATTATATTTCTCGATTATGCTATCATAAATCCTTATTGATAACGAGTGTGTTGTATTCATTCGTATCCATGTAACTAGTAGATAATAATAACCTTTGGTATATCTTGTCCTTGGGTATACTTACAAAATTGTGAATCTGATTGAAGGATCCACAATGTCGTGTAACCTTTGTTGAAATATTAAAGACCTTTCTTCTGGACCTTCCTTTCTAGGAAAAATGACATGTAATACCCTAGCTTGGTTTCGACTGTAAATTTGAAGTATGGCTTTGGCTTATTTGAAATGTAGTTGGATTCTATTTTTCTAATGGAATCCCAGTTTCTTGAGCGTCCCGATTCGTTTGATTAGGTATCGTTGGTGCTTCGGGAAATTAGTTGCAATTCTGAAGTTCAATGAATTACCTTTGAGCCTCGAGATGATAATGGGACATCTCGATATCATTAGGGTAAATCTTCTTATTTGTTTGAGTCTATTTAAGATTACCACTTTGGTGGAAAACCTAGTTTTATGTTGATCTTATACTTAAGGTTCAACCTATTTGTCACACTCCAACTAGGATGACTACTAAGGAGAACCGGTAATTAGAAGTTTTACCATTTTCTAGTGGTCATAATATTTTCGTATCTAAGTTTCCCACTCGATTATCTAATGTTAAGGTTTGCCCTAATATTGTATTTAATTTCAAATCCTCAACTGAAAATTTTCTCGTTTGAATTCAGTTAGTGAAATCAAATCCTGCGGTGATGAAATAATAACATGAGAATTGGTCATGTCTTATATTGGGATAAATGGAAGGTATTAATTAAAATAAATCAGAGTGTACATCGAAATTTAGTGTTTTGGTTGATTGAGCCTTATATATATATATATATATATATATATATATATATATATATATATATATATATAACTTGATACATAGGAATTTTACGAGGAAATATATAAATATATACAGATTAATCAGTGAGAGGATTCAATACTTGATCATATTTAGTTAAAATTGTAATTGAGGGGTGTGGATAAATAAGCTAAAAGATATAAGGGAAATGTGATGTTGTGTTGTGTCAAATTGTCCATTAAGTACTTAAGAATTCTGGTTGGTATGTATGATCAAATTATAGATAAGGATTTCTTAAATGCTGGTACGAGTCGTTCGAACATAATATTCATTGTAATAGGAATAATAATTAACTAAACAAAAAATTCACACATCAAAATGATATTAGGCCAGTGATGAAATTTGTGAAGAATATTAGCTTATGGCGAGGCAATATCAATGTTGTATCGTTTTACAGCGTAGTGTCAGAAAAGGATCATAAGATTTAGATCACTTAATACTATTTTAGTGGAAATAATAAAAGTGTTTTAAAGTGTAAGTAGCATAACATAAGCAATATTTTGAAAATACAGTCTCATGTTAATTCAAATGGCTTTGCAACTATCAATTTATTTAGAATGAGGCAAAATTAGCGAGGCAATTTTGATTCTATAGTCAAAATTTGCAGCCATTTGACCCAATAATTTGAAATTACTGAATATCGAGGTGACACTATTGAAAAAAACATGCAAGATGGGAACGAGTGTGTATTTTTAAAATAGTTGTTGTTGACGTCAAAAGTTGGTCTAGTGATAGTCAACCCCCAAAGTGTGTAATCCACATAATTATGATCACAGGATTCAAAAGAAAACAAATAAACACAGGGGACACACAACAATTTTATAGTGGTTCGGTTTCAACGAAGCTTGCATCCACTTTATAATCTTTGTTTATATTGTCGATTATAGGTTACAGTTGCTTTTGTTGAAAGAAAGTAGAGAAAGAAGTGGTTTATACACAAAATCCTTATGTTACAATGATTTCTGATCAAAGTGTACTATTTTTAGAATGCCACGTGGCAGTCATCCGATCTTGGATTGGTCATGTTTTGCTCAATCCGAAATATCAGCTACATGCGGCGGGACCTGGTCTCCTACTCGGGAATAGTTCTTCTCGATAATTGTAGCATACTTAGAGCCCGAAATTTGGTATACGAACAGTAGAATGGGTCATCTTTGCGATTATCAAGGCATACATGGACCTTGAAATTCAAAGTAAAGACAGCTGAATAGACCCAGTTTGAGCAATAAAGCAGCCTTGAGAATCGCGCTTTGTTGTGTAGTGCAGGAGGCAGATCGGGGTCGATCAGTTAAATCAATCGACCCGATCTCTAAACTTTGTTTCATACTTGAAGAAGAGTATTTCTTCTTGGGAAACTGCCAATTGGGTCGAACTATGTTTAGGTCGACCGAGACAAGGGTCGATCCGAAGAAAGAGCTCAATTTTGAGTTGTGACGGCTTTTACCAAAAAGCTAGTCAACACTTTGCCCCTCAGAACACATATTTCTTGATGAAGAAAGGTGTGTTCTGTATTTTCCCAAGAATGATGTACGGAAATCCAGAAAGCCATGGTTACGCCGAACCATATTATAAGATAGCCAGAAAACCGACGATCGTTAACATTCGTATTAAGGCCGTAAAGAGAAGTGAGATTACTAGAAAACTTATGGCCAAGATGGGTCATATTTAGAGAGGACTAGAAGGTCCAAGGTCTCATCGAGCCAGTCCAATCCTGAGGATAACCTATTCTCAAATGATGATCAAATTTTTCTTGTCAAATCCTAACGAGGTAATGTTGTTCTTCTGGTATAAGCCATACCTCCAAATCCAAAGAGGTGTATAAACCATACCGAGAGACATATCATAAACTATACTCGTATTAGAAAAGAGTTAAGCCTGTCACATCATGGCATATAGAAGGTATCAACCATACCCGAAAGGTGGGGATGAGTATAGACCATACTCAAGCAGGGATCAAGTTATCTTTCCAAATCCTAGAAGGGTAACTTGATTGGTTAGGTATAAGCCATACCCAGGGGTAGAGTATAAACCATTATCGAGATTTGGTGGTGTTTGCTTGTCCAAGTATAATCCATACTTAGTTGGGCAGGTTCGAGTATAATCCACACTCATATTAAAAAAGAGCTTGCCATACCCTAACAAGTAGGGTTATAGCATAGGTACTAGCCATACCTTAGGTAGAGGAATGAGTATAAGCCATACTCTGGTTTTGTTCTAGGACCTTGACAAATCCCAACAAGATACTTATATTCATCAAACATAATCCATGCTTAATAAAATAGGTTTTGCTTATTCCAAAAATTATTACAAAACCAAAACAAATCCTATTTGGTTTATGGTTGAACCCAAAGCACGTCTTAGGATTACATCCTAATACCGTACGTGTGTACTTCAACTTAACCATTTTATTCATAGAGTAGTTGTACTGTTGAGAATGTGGTGTGCCCGAGAGTTAAAGCCTAATGCCCTTGAGTACATGAGTCAACATTGCTATTGAAAAATTTAAAGTTTAAAGGGTGGTACACTTCTTATATCCTAAGAAGTGTAGTAATTCCAGAATGATCTAATCCAGGTCAGTTGATGATGTTGCCGCGATTGTTAGGCTCAGGATCCTTCCCATTCTGAGGAGTGTGGGAACCATTCTGAGGAGCATGGGATGGTAGCAGTTGTAGTGCAGATGTTGCAGACTTTTTAACATATTCGGGTAGCTCTCCACGTCTAACTTATTCTTCGATGAGATCGTGCAAGTGCCTGCAGTCATTGGTGCATGACCTTCCATGTCATTAACATGCAGTGCTTTTCTGATTCACGCTCTCTTTGAGTTCTCTCTCTCCTGGGAAGCATAGGAAAAGGAAGAGTTCCTCGCACATTGATATGTCCAACGGGGATGAATTGAGCTTAGTGTATTATCGTATTTGGGCTCTCTCCGGAACAGCACATTCCTGTCATTCTTTTCCCACATTTTCCTCTTTCCTTTGTTTTGGTTAGTAGTGGATGGGCCTCCATCCTTTATAGCAAGTACGTCGAGATTCTCCATCTCGATATTAGCATCCTCTTGTCGGAGGAACCTGTCTTCCTCAGAGTATAAATCTCCAAAGTCTCTGGGAGGGTCCCTCTGAAGGGAGATTTTGAAGTCAGTCATATCTAGAACACTGGCCATGGCAATCATAAGCACCATCAACGGTTCAATTCGATCAACCGATGCTACAACCGCGTTGAGTCTTTCTAAGAAAGAGCATAAGGTCTCGCCGGATCGCTGCTTGATAGGTGTGAGGAACATGACACTCTTAGGACGAGATATATGAACTCTGAATTGTTCAATGAAGCGAGTGACCAACATATTCCAGCTGTTGATCGATTCAATTGTTAGCTGTCGAAACCATGGTGATATCGGTTAGGAAAAGGGGGAAGCACTTGGCCATGACATTGACTGATGCCGAAAGTACTTCCATATAGTGCTTATAGCGCATGAGATGAATAATAGGATCTGTCCTGCTGTTGTAGGGCTCCAAGGTTGGAAGCTTTAAGTCAGATGGATTATGAGAATTCCTGATTTCCTGTGTGGAAGGGATGTGGTAGACGTTATCCACATCTTGCTGAGAAGTAGCGCCTCGGGTAAGCGCATTATGATACTAGCGATTCGATTCCCATCCTCGAGAATTCGTTGCTACGAATCCAATTCCGCGCTGATGGCTCAAGTGAGGGTCTCGGTATGGGGTGGAAGCATGCCTCGAGTTCTTGGGGTCAGTTTGGTACAGCCCACGAGTGATGGGCGAAGGTGGTCTGCAACCTCGGATGTTGGTTCCAGATTGTCTAGGACCCCTTGGTTGGCATGCGTGTTGGGCTGAACCATATCCTTACCGGTAGGATTGAACCAACTTGGGTAAGCGTTATCAGCTTGATGTTCGGCACTGCCCCCTCCTAGGACGATATTAGAATGGTTTACAGTAGCGTTTCCCTCCATCGCATGTGGAGTTGATATGGTATTACGGTCTTGGAGAGATGGAGGGTTGCTTTCCCCGGCTAGGCTTGAATTGCCATGCTGGCAAGGTTGGGTGGGAGGCAGCATAAGTTTAGTTTGCGGTAAGATATCATTGAACCAGAGGTTGCATCGAACCACGCTTTTTTCGATCTGAAGGTAGTATTGAATGATTCGACCCAATATTTGGTCGATTAGGAAGTTGAGTCGAACCAGGACCCGGTCATTCGGAAAGATGTTTCAGTCCAGATGGTGGCAGAATGGTAGACCGATCCGGGGCTTGGATTTCATTGGTTGAAAATGTTGTTGTTGCCCCAGCTTTGCTTGTTACAGGGAGTGATCTTTGGTTTCTCGGCCTTTCATCCATCCGAGCGAAGAAATTGCTCATCATTTCCTATTGCTTTTTAAGGAGTTCTTCTTGGTGCGCCATTTGTGCTGTAAGTTCAGCTAGAACTCTATCCATCTCGTCCACAGTCAAGTATTGGGACAATTCTTCATGAGAGGAAGCCTCCAGGTTTGCCTCCGCTGCTGCGTCTGCTGGACTAGCAGTTCAAGCATGGGAAGATGTTGCATCCTTCTTCCCTTTCACCATTATTTCTTCAACGAATATCTATCCAAATCCTCAAGCTTAGAAACTGTCAAACATGGTTGCACGTGATCCCTACCCAACATGCCAAAGTGTTGACGTCAAAGTTGATCTAGTGATAGTCAACCCCCAAAGTGCGTAATCCACGCACAATTATGATCATAGGTTGCAAAAGAAACAAATAAACACAGGGGATATACAACAATTTTATAGTGGTTCAGCCTCAACCAAGCCTACGTCCAATTTATAATCTCTGTTTATACTGTTGATTACAGTTACTGCTGCTTTTTTGGAAATAAAGTAGAGAATGAAGTGGTTTATAAACAGTATCCTTGTGTTACAATGATTTTTGATCAAAGTGTATAGTGGCTATTTTTAGAATGCCAACCATGAACTTTTTCGGAAGAGAAGATCCTCCTTTTCCATTTTTGGAAAGGTGTATTTATAGGCAAAAATGTGGATTGGTTGGTGTGTTGCATGGCAGTCATCCGATCTTGGGTTGGTCACGTGTCGATCGATCCAGAATATCAACTGAATGCAGTGGGACCTTGTCTCCTACTTGGGAATAGTTCTTCTCGATAATTGTGGCAAATGTGAAGCCCAAAATTTGGTATATGAACAATAGAATGGGTCATCCTTGCGATTATCAAGACATACGTAGACCTTGAAATTCAGAGTTAAGGAAGTTGAATAGACCCAGTTTGAGCAATAAAGCAGCTTTGAGAATCGCGCTTTGTTATGTAGTGCAGGACGCGGATCTGCATAGATGGGGTCAATTATTTGAGCGAAAATATATTGTGTTTAGTTTTAGGAAATAAAAATGGAACTGGAAGTTGAATTTGTTGCAAATAAAAATATTTGGAATGAATTAGGACTTCATAATTAAATATTTGAAAGTAACAATGAAATTTTAAAATGAAAAATAAAATTCAGAAACATTAGAATAAGTGGGTTTTGATAAAAAGAAAGTGTTCCAAGGTTTTCGTTTAACTTGTTGTAACAAGTTTCAAAAAATATAAATACATTGGAATTTTGGAACAAGTGGCGGTTCCGGAAATTATTGAGGTAAGATTAAAAAAATAAACGATGGATTTCGTTTACAAAGTATAAATACATGTGTTGAAAACAATTTTTATGAGTTTGTAAATTTTTCTTGTTGCAAAATGTAGTTCAAATAATTTTAGTTCTTAAATTCGTAAGGTTTATATACAAAGTAAAGTGTAAATTGTAAGTTTTGTAAAAAAAATGTAATTTTAGGTATAGAATTCTTAAAATAAATTTTAAAAGGGCTAAAAAAGTATTATATATGTTGTTTTTGTTTTTACAAGTGAGTTTCATTTTTGGAATTACAAAGTGTATTAGAGAAATGATGTAAATTGTGTAAATTGGTGTAAACAAGGTGTTAAAACTATATAAATAGGCCATTTACATTCACCAAAAGCCTAATTACCCATTAATGATATTAGTTAAGGTTAACTGGGCTTCTTAATTATTGGGTTAGGAGGAAAAGTATCTAAAATGAAAAATCCAACATGTATTCTCCTCTTAAACCTTCTTCTTCCTCTTTTAACTTACTGACAAAAAATGGAAAACTCCGGTAACAAAGTTAATTCCCAACATCAAAAAAATTAATCAAAATAAAAGATTGATTGTTGAAACCAAGCAAACACAGGTAATGATTCTAAAACCAAGGATATATATTTGTTTACTTTCAACCTTGTGAAATCAAATTACTATAAGTTAAGATTCTCTCTTGCATTTTATTATTAATCAATTTTCAGGTGTTTGAGCTCCTTCTCAAGTCCAGAAACTACTAATTTGCTTCAATGTCACTGTTAAATCACTAAATTCCATTAATAAGGTGAGTGGCCCTCTCACTTTTAGTTTATCAGTGATTTTATTGTAGTTTAGTCATATTACGTTGAAACTGTTGAGTACCGTAAACAAAAAGTTTTCATTTTGTTTACAATAAGAAAAATAGTCCTCTGTCTGAGTTTGAGATGTTATAACTCTTTTGTTTCTTGATGAAATCATGTCATTCTCTTTCTAAATGGTAGTAGAGTTTTTGTTCCAAGTGTATGTCTGTTTTTAAGCAATTCCGATCATGTTTGATGCCTGAAATCACTCGTTGAAGTCTGGTTCATCAAAGACAAACGCTTTGGTGAAAATTTCATGACCTAGGTCGACATACGCTTCAACTATACCGACAAGGTAGAGGCATGTGTCGAAACAGTCTTTGTGAAATGCATGGAGAGTTTTTCTCCCTATTGTTATCTTGGCCTGAGGAATTTTTGCTAAGTGCTAGTGCACTGTTTTGCCTGTTTCTTCCATGTTTTCATGTGCACGATGAACGTGGGTATTAATATCATTCAATGCTTATTTGGAAGCCAAAATTGTGTGCACTCGTAATACATTTGTGATACCCCACGTCCCTTAACGTCACCCATATAAGGATGCATTAAGTTCTATGAAGCGCAATAGGTAAACAATAACTAAAATTCACAAGGCAGATGTAAATATGCAGCTGAAAAATTAACTTTTGTTATTAAGAAGCATCATTTCAAACCAATTACAACATCACATGGTTTCGAATACCAAAAACCTTAGTTAAAGCCATTTGTCTCATAACACCAAACATCAGAATACAAAACTGTAAAATCATATCCCTCCTCAGAAGTCATAACAAAATAGAACAATAGTTGAAGCAATTCATAGAGTCAGAAGAAATCCAAGTCGAAGAATAGAATAAAAGTCACAACTACTGTCCGCCACCTCTTTGAATACCTGGGGGGGAGGAAGAGAGAGGGAAAACAAATTAGGTCAGAGATAAAGTCTAGCGATTTCCAGTGATTTTCAGCAATATGATAAGATAGAAAGTATCAATATAGGTAAATAATGCTAAACATGAAACTAGGTAAATAAATAAGTAAGAAGTAAACGAGACAACAAAATAACAAGGTAACAAAGCAAGCTAAAGATCACGTATGCTTCTCATTCATATCCCAAGAACAAGTTTCTGTACCACTTACTAGAATATCGAGATTAGATGTTACCTAAATTACTACCCATGCGGTCGACTCCCTACTACCCAAATATCGTGTGCCAGCTACGGTAGTAAGGGGTATCAATCCTAAATGGTCAACTATAAGACACAGACCTATTTGCTGGTGTTACAACGCCTTAGTTTCCCCAATCAGACACATGCACGCTCATGACTTAGCCGAAACACGCTCATAACCACCTTCCACGTTTGAACATCTTGCAATACAATTCAGTAAAGCGTTCCCTGGTCCCTACCTAGCGAGAGGCTACTCTCTATGATACCAACAGGGATACTAACTAATACGGGTTCCACACAACAAGATTGACAAAAGCCACCCCCTAAGCTTGTGCCCCCAAACTAGGATTTTAAGAGTCCCAGAACTGAATACCAACAAGAAGATTTGGGATCTCTTAGCTTATTAATTAACAAGTTTAACTTAGCAAGTTTAAGTTCATTAATAAGAATGGTTGTAAATGAAATTTCCCCTAAATGTCATTTTGTGTACAACCCCTTCCCCAAAAGCACCTGCTTAGATGTGTGTGTGTGTATACACACACATTAAGTTACCTTTTTACTTAATTACATCCGATACTCCCAACATGTTCTACTTAATTATTAAATTAAGTTTAACCTACTTATAATAACATGTTTTGCATATTATCCCAATTATACAATCTTTGGATTCCATGTTTCAATATGCCCAATTCTCCTTTTTACTATCATTTTAAGTTATTCCAATTTAAACCAATTTACGCAATTCTAACGTGAATAGCCTAAGCATTTGATGGCCTAGGAATAGCATAAAATAAAAGGAAAAGGAGAAAATATAGATTTAAATTTAGAAATACATAAACTGAATAAGTATGCATAAGATTGTAAATAAAACTAAGATAGAAAAGGGGATAATAAGGATATACATGTAACAGATGATAACTGAAAAACTGAATAGATAATTGATAGTAAAATAGTGGCATATAAACATATAAACATAATAACACTATGTGATTTTAGATTCAGATTTATTCACTGTTAGAATATTGTTTAATTATCAAATCTGAAAATAAATAGAACTCACAGTGGTTTGGATGTAAATCTTGAAAGATTTCTTTAGAATTGTTGTTGTAGAAAAGTCAGAATTGTTCTCTTTGATCTATGTTTAGGCAGCACCTCAGCATCTTCTTATATTTATTCAGACATAGTCTGGAGGAACAAGAACGAAGAATGCTTGTGTGTAGAAAACAATGAGGATGCTAGCCTATTTATAGGTTAGCTAGGATAATCCTAAACCATTAGATTCTAGGTTTCTAAATCCAGCTGTACACCTCAGGCTGAGTAAGCTAATGTATATGTCGAATAAAACAGTCTAGATTCATTTGCATGAATTCTTCCTGCATGCAGGTGGGTTGACCCACCTTTACCTATGCCGACCGTAAGGTCGATGTGCCTTAGACATGGGTGGACCCGGTTATGGGCGGATTGCCCACTTACCGTTGCTTCTTCTGCACTGTATTTTTATTCTATTATGTGTATTCTATACATAATTTCGTTAAATCTTCTTAAGCCCATAACAACTTCATATTTAATCTGATTTACGAAAACTAAGTTCCAATCAGAACCAAAATTTTGTAACGGACGTAATGGTAAAGTCCATTTTACCTAATTCTGAATATTAAATTAATTAATATTCATTTTATTATCTTCTTAATATAATTACCGTGTATTAAAAATATGGGGTGTTATATTCTCCCCTCCTTAAAGGAATTCGTCCCCGAAATCTTCAAGTTCAGAAGAATGTTATTACCTAAAACATGCACCTATCTACTCGTCCATCATCCATAGGCATCTATTATCCTTAGAATGTCTAATTCTTGGTATGGACATATGCAAAGGTGTTGTGTATATGTATTTTAAACTAATGCGAAAATCTAGCGGTCCAGTGATTCAGTTGACCTTCTTAATGCAATATATGTCTGCGCTATGTATCCAATATGTATACAAAAGAATTGTAATAGTACATATAAGTTCTATTTGTGTGCACAACCATCCACCAAAATGCAACATTCATGTGATGATTCAACTATTTTCATCCATTGAAATTTAAAATGCACACACATCCACATGCAATATGTAAGTGCTTGAGCCGATCTAGTGCCTAATATGTGTGTATATGCATCCACTAGCAACCACTATCAAACACTTGCATCCACTTGCAACCATCAAACATAACATGTCTCAAACACTGTTTTCAAACATAGGTTGCATAAATAAATTCAAACTCAAAAGCTAGAAAGAAATTAAGGACATACTATTAAAGAGAAAAGGGTAAGAAGCGTGAATCTTGTCTTTAGGTCCCCTGTCGCGTCATCTTAATCCTCTCCCTCATTGCACTTTCACTAACTTGATCTCTTTGTTGCGTAGTTTCTTAACCTTCGATCCAAGAGTGTGGGTAGGAACTTTCTGAACCGAGGTCGCTTTCTCGACTTCGATATCCTCAAGCGCACTTGGCTCTACTACCTCTGTTGAATTATGTAGACAATTCCTCAAATGGGAAACATGGAACACGTCGTGAACTCCCGCCATCCTCTCCAGTAGTCTTACTCTGTAGGCCATTTTTCATATCCTCTAAACTAAGGCAAATGGTCCTACGAACCTTGATGCCAATTTCCCAACCGAGCCAAATTAAACAACATTTCTTAGAGGCGATACTCTGACAAAAACCATATCTCCTACCTTAAATTCTAAGTCAGTCCTTCTCTTGTCGGCGTATGACTTCTGCTTATCTTAAGTTGCTTTCATCCTTTTTTGGATATTGTAACGACCCAAGAATTTTCAGCCCCGAAAATCGACATAAATACCTTTACCGTAACTCATGTCGATCCTCCTAGCACCGAAAACACTGGGTAGTTATTAGAAAGAAATTAGAGGGTAAGATAAGAAAGAAAGAAATATTAGAATAGAAGAAGAAGAAACAACACAACACAGAGTCTCACATCACAGCGGAACAAAATATAATACAGAAATAAATCTTTATTGAGAGCTTTTATAAATACTTATAATATGAGGGTACATCACACAACGGGACAGTTATAATGACCTGTTCCCATATACAACACACAGCGAAATAGTAGCTATATAATATCATATGTCTGAACATCTCCATCTCGTCTCTGGACTTCACAGCATTCAATAACCTGAACCTGTACACCTCGGGCTAACCCGAGCATTTACAAAACACCGGGTCAGTCTGGTGAACCAGAGTGAGATAAACTCGTGCAGTATTAAGGGTAAATCATCCAATCATGTCGATTAGTTCAAAATCTTTTCAAAAGAAAAGGATAATCATAAGACAAAATCCACACATAAACACGGACGGTTTTTACCTTACGATAACCCAAAACAGTTTTTGAAACCAATATCTTTTCTGATATTATAATAATGTCTACATACAAGTAAATAGAATCTAGCGGAACGCTTGCATCTCACGCTCCACATATAAAGTATACAATCAAAAACCGCGGGCGCTTATTGAAGATTGGATTTCCAACTATGACAAGGTATGGGACCACCTGCCGATAGTGTATCTCTAGAGGCGAATACACTGGGTTCAACAAGAACATCTTGCAACCCGGCCCTCACATGACCGACCACTCATTTCACTTGAGTGTATCGAATGTATATCACCGACGGTTGGGATCAGCAACCGTCTCCCGAAAAGGGACAGCATTGGATATAGATTTAAGAAGTAAATAGGAATTTCTCTAGATAAGTGATTATACACCCTAATGGGAGCGACCCATATAGCCATGTTGCCTGCCCGATTTTTGTCAATTCCCAGTTGATCAGGCTTGAGGTTTAGATTAACTTCTGAACATCTGGTCATCATCATTCACTTTGAATGCCACATCTCAGATCCGTCAGATATCACTAATTGACGTCCACAAAAATATTCTAGTTGGAGGCTAAGAGAACGGCAATCCTCTGCCAACAACTATAGCACGTTTGGAGAAATCAACATACGCGACCCTTTGGAAATACTCTATCAGACATCCGTCCATACAAGTCATCCAGGAACAGGATGAACCGAAGGCACTCTCCTGCTGCATCTCATATAGGAATCACCCCATGGATCAGTAGCGAGTAGTCCTTGCAACCCGTAGATTCCAGCCCCGACGGAATCATAGCTTATCTCTGCTTGCCAGGCAGAGAATATTAGTGGTTCTTTCGTTTATGAAAATCCACAGTCTTCAATGCTCCAACTCGATCCTCTTTTGGTATCTTCACGTATTTGTTGGTCAGAATGGTTTTCGAATATAAATTCGATCCCGGTCTTTCCGTACCAACAATCATATTGGACATGTTTGATAGTCGGTGATTTAACTATCAAAATAAACAGTGTTTCAATCATGACACTCCAATGAGTTCTCTGGTTCAGTATCCAACATCACTTGTCCTTTTATTTAAAATAAACTAGTTCACTTCTTGTTAAATAAAAACTTCTAACTCCTTTTAATCTTTAAAAATACGATAATTGAATTCTTAATTAATATACCAATGTTCTCAACACCATTTCTTTATAATACTTGGTAAAATAACCATATTCAATTTACACTTAATTCTCCTTTCAAAGACATTTGAACATCATTCCTTATTACTTAAAACATGGAAAATCCATTCAACTCGTTTTTTTTTTAATTAGCGTTACGTAATATCTTATATTCCATTTTCGAAACCATAACTAACATTGATTAGTATAGAATAAAATTAACTTTACATTTCCTTTACTTCGATCTCTCGTTATATATATTTTCCAATTCTCACCAATGTTACACTATTTAACTAATGGAAACAATGAACCATCTCTAACCACTTTTACGATTACCAACTAATATCATCTTCAGATAATCCTGATGTCGTTCAAGTTGGGGTATTTTAATTACCTCTCAGACCTTGATCAACAACGTTCATATCCTCAGATAAATATAAGTTGTAATCAAACTCATATTCCATTCATGTCTTAAAACAAATTCCATTATAAATTGGTTTGGTTATACAACCCTACGACCCACTTCTTTACCTCAAATACACTTTTACCAATCTCCTTTCAAATCTATTCAACCATTTCCCACTTTTGAAAACTTATTTCAAATTTCCCATTTTACTTGATCTCATTGTCAGGTAACGTTAATGTAAAATTAATGTCTTTACTCTTTTAAACCACATTTATAAAATTCTGGCTTATTAAAACCCTTCCCGTCTTTCTATCCTTTTTCTTAATCCAAGTATCCTTCAAATTAAGCTCTCGTATTCGCTTACCATTCTCCTTATAACTTTGTTATAAAAATTCGGGTTTTAAATATAAAACCCGTTCATAAATTCCTTTCACCATTCACTTTGATTATATTTCACCATTGATCACTTTTAAATGCATTCCCATTTAAAAAATGTAATTTTCCAAATCATCATTAATTACAAAGATAACTTATTTCAATCATTTACTACTTCAATAGTTAATTCCTTTATTAACTAAACTAAATAGTAAATCCCTTTTTAAACTTTATTTAAATTTAAACAATACTCATTAAACTATTTTAATCAAAACACGTCAATTTGATAATCAATTTCAATTCAAACTGGTCAATTTAATTAACTCAAACCTCGATTATCTCATTAACCGATGCCAAATAATTCTCACTTTAAATTAATTAAAAATATAATTACTTTAAATAATTCCATTAATTGTTTCTTTACAAAACAATTATCAAAGTTTAAACACTCGATTCATTTCTTATTCTCACGCTTGTAAATCTGATTAACATCAGCATATACTTTATAAAATAAATTAATAACAAATCAAAGTCTTAAATAAACAAAATATTTATTAATTTCCCTTTAATAAGTTCTATTCAAAATAATATATTTCAAATCGATCTCCAGTTATAAAATAAATTTTATAACTTCATCTCTATTGACTCACCTGGCGGTGAATCAATATCTATAAAACGATTGATTTTACAGGCCATACGCTGCCAAATACTAAACCAACACCGCCCATTGGTTTAAACAAAACACAGGTTGACTTTTCAGTAAATGATCACAAACCAAATCAATCACCAATCATGACAGTTCATATATGATAATATGAAAATAAATAATATATTTGAGGAATCCGGTTGGATCCCTCCAAACTGTTCTTCCCTATATACAGATGGTTATCTTCAAACAAATCATTCAGTTTCATTTAATTGACAGAAAAAAAATAACGGTCATTTAATATCAATCACACGCCATTCAAAAAAATTCAACAATTTAGAACACGTTTATTTTATAAATGTAATAACCCGGAAATCTGAGCCAATTTAAATTTTTTTTATTTTAGCAATTTTAGTGAATTTTGAATATTTAAAATGAATTATTTTAAATAATGACGACGAGAAATTTATTTTGAATAGAATTAGAATGTATATATTTATTTGAATCGCCGTTAGAATATAAATATTTATTTTAAATAAAAAAGGAATTGAAAATGCGCGGTAGTTTGATAATTCCGTTTCAAATTTCAAATGAATGTTCCGGGTGCAAAATAAACCGGATTTTAGTGAAACCAAAAATATTTGAATCTAATTGAGAATATCTTTCCAACAAATCCGAAAAATTGAAATTTCATAGCGGGAATCAAAAGTTATGTCCAGTTGAAAATTCAGAATAGTCGCTATGGAATTCTGGCCCTTAAAAATGGAAATTTTGCAAATGACCTCGGTTTTCGACGAAACCAATTTTGTTGGATCCGTGATGTCAATTTATTGCTAGGTTTCAAAATTCATAATTTTCTGAATCAATATGTAAGCATGGCAAAGGAAAACACGTTTGACCAATTTTAGTTGATTTTAATCGACTGGAAAATGGCCATTTTTCAAACGGTCTCAAAATTCGATGAAATTAGTTTTGTTAAGACCGTATCATCAATACAAAGCTAGAAAATATTTTTTGGGAATTTTTCTAGTTAGTATGCGGACCCGGTAAATTGAAATATGCGTTCAAATTCAATATACATAGATTTATATTTTAATTTGAATGGAAACTGATCACAACAAGAGAATTGGGTTACGAAACATATCCCGTTGTGTTCGGAATGGGGGTAATTGGCTAGGGACGATAGTCGTTGGGTCTCGTTTGGAAATCGAATGAAAAAAAATTAGTTAATGGAGAATAAAACTAAATAAAATAATTAAATTATATATATTATAAAACCTTACCCCTTTCCCTCTTCTCTCTCATATGTTTCAGATCGAAAATTAAATATAAAAAAAACCGTGCCCTAGAAAACCCGACACCATCGCCCCCTTCCCCATTCTTCAAGCGTCGCCGCGCGCTGGCGATGCCACCTCCGCCTGAGATGGAGACGCCCCCCCCCCCCCCTCCTACTTGGCTCGACGTTCGAGGCCCCCCAAAATCCCTTCCGTCGTTCAAATCGGGTGAGCCGGGGACCCTTCGCGAGCCCCCTTTTTGTAACGACCCAGAAAATCTGAACCAATTTAAAAATTTTAAATTGGCTAAAATAATGGATTTTAAATATTTAAAATAAATATTTTAAATAATGGCGATGAAAACTGAGTTTTAATCGACAATTGGAAACGAATATAATTAATTATAATTATAAACAAGGCCTGAAAGGGCGCTGCAGTTTCAAAAATTGAATTCAAACTTTGTCGGACTGTACCGGGTGCAAAACAAAGCGGATTTTAGTGAAACCAAAATAATTTAGATCTGTTAGTGAATACCTTTCTAACGAATCTGAAAAATCAAATTTTCATAGCGGAAAGCAAAAGTTATGGCCGAACGAATTTTCAAAAAGGTCGCTATGGAATTTATATAGCCCGTGAAATTGGCCATTTTGCATACGACCTCGGAATTCGACGAAACCACTTTTGTTGGATCCGGGATGTGAAGTTATTACTAGGTTTCAAATTTCATAATTTTTGAAGCTAGTATGTGAGCGTGGCAAAGGAAAACATGTTTTGGCCAATTACAATTAAATTGGATCGACCAGAAATGGGCCTTTTTGCAAACGGTCTCAGAATTCGACGAAACCACTTTTGTTGGGACCGTACCATCAAAACATAGCCAGATTTATTTTTCTGGAATTTTTCGAATTAATTTGTGGCCCTGGCAAATTGAAATGTACGTTCAAATCAAATATTGAATGTTATATATTTTAAATTGAATGGAAACTGACTGAAACAATCGAATGGGCCTACGAAACATATCCCATTGTGTTCGGAATGGGGGTAAAACGCTAGGAACGACAGTCGTTGGGTTTGGATTGGTGTCACACTTTGTGACAAGGGGTATTTTAGAAATTTTAAAACTATATAAATAAAAGAAAAAATATGATTGGCCGATATCTTTTCTCTCTCCCCGACATTTCTTAATCGCGAACGACGGAAGAGGGTTCCGAGCTTTCCCCCTCGTTTTCTCCTCCTACACGCATCGATAGCCTTCGACCCAGTTGGGTTTTTTGAAGAGCTGCCCTCAAGCTTCAAATCCACGGTCGTGGCACCCCCTCTCGTCTGGTGAATCGCGAGATCCAGGCCTTCAAAGTCGCGGCCTTTCAACCGCCACCGCCATCACCTGGGTCCACCGAGCTGGCCCACTCCCCCACGTGCGCGAAGCCCTCTCCTAGCCCTTTGACGCTGCGAAGGTCGATCGTCCTCTAGCTTCACGGATTTCGCGAGAGATTGAAACCTAGTTTCGAACAAAACAGTGGAGGTACGGCTGTTAATTATTTAACTGATTTTGACAGTTTAAAACCGTTGCAAACTTTGAAAAATCATATCTTTTTGCTGTGTTAACGAAATTCGATGAAACAGGAAACATCGTGACCGTGTGGACGTCTTCCACATTTTAGAAGAGACCGCATATTTTTCTGAGCCTTCTGCTATTTTTGGTGGAGTGGAACCCAATGTGAGATTTCTGATTTAAAAATAATATGGGAAACGACGATGTATAAATTATATAGTCGATGTATGAGTTATATAAGCGTTGTATACCTCTTGTATAAGCGTTGTATAAGTTGTACGTCCGATATATAAGTTATATATGCGTTGTAAAAATTATATATGTGTTGAAATAGAAGTGAATTGCTATATATATATATATATATATATATATATACACACCCCTCGTCCACAAACCATGGACGATATTTATTGATTGTGATTGGTGTGAAAATTGATTGATAGTGAATGGTTGTTTGGGATTGTTTGTGGTTGATATTGATTGATTGTGGTTGAAAAATACCGGTTTGTAGTTGAGAAATATTTGGTTGAAACCACATAGGATTAGTTTGTGGAAATGAAATAAATATATACATGCCGCCTGCGTGCGAACTAGATGCATGATCCCCATTGTCAAAAACCGCGAGGTTTTAAGGTAGAGCGAGGAGCCGTACTAGGGACGGTCCCAGTTTTAACTACCCTACCGTTATGCTACCGAAATTTTGAATAATATTCATGTGTTTGAATTATTTTCATTTGCTGAAACTATATTTATAGAAACTATAGAAAACCTTCATGTGTTGAATCGATATTCATTCGTTGATTAGAAATTCATGTGTTGAATGGTATTCGTGTTTTAAATATAAAAATCACATTTTTATCTATATATAGGAACTATAGAAAACCTTCATGTGTTGAATCGATATTCATTCGTTGATTAGAAATTCATGTGTTGAAAGGTATTCATATTTTGAAATAAATTGTTTTATAATAAAAATCGCCTTTTTTATCATCTATATGATCTATGTAAAATAATCATGTTTTGAAATAAATTGCTTTATAATAAAAATCACCTTTTTATCACCTATATGAATTATATAAAATAATAGTGTTTTGAAATGAATTGTTTTACAATAAAAATCACATTTTTTTATTATATACATGAATCGTTGAAATGTGAAGTGTTAAAAATAGCAACTCGTTCAAATAAATATGCATGAGTCGAAATATTCATTAATTAGCTAATGATATGATTTTTGCCTATGCATGCAACATTAGAATGAATGGCGTTTTTAAACAAAATGGAATCAAATATGAAGTTGAATGGAAAATGATAAATGATAAGAACTGTATATATGTACATGCATATTTATTGAACAAGTTATAGAAAAGGGGCTAGAGAAGAGGAATAAAATTTTGTGCCCGACAAATAGGTACACATTTACTGTTTTGTTTGGGTGATGATTTTATGAGCCTGATTGGCTAGCCGCTTGGCTTTTTCTTTTTCTTTTTGACATGAGTCGCCCGTGTGGCTATTTGGGAATTTTCCCAGCCCCTCCCGTACAAAGGAGGTTATGGCGAAATTTACCAAAATTTAAAGGCGTTAGTGAAATATTTGAAGTGAAACGATATTGAAGTTGTTGAATGAACTATATTTATATAAATATATAAATATAAATAAAATTAGAACGAAACGTAGCCGTGCAGTTCGTATTTTGAAATCGAAACTTCAAACGATTGTACCGGGAGATCCGACCGTCGGATTTTCCCGAAACCGCAACCGTTGGGTTCGCCTTGGAAATATCTTTCCAACGGCACCAACTTTGTAAAAATCCAACGGTTGGATTGTCTGGAATGTTTAATTCAAATCTAAAGAAAAACAGCACCAGAAACGATTATATTTATATATATATATATATATATAATTATATTTAATCGAATAACGACGCTGCAGTTCGTATTTTGAAATCGAAACTTCAAACGATTGTACCGGGAGATCCGACCGTCGGATTTTCCCGAAACTAGAACCGTTGGATTCATTTTGAAAAGATCTTTCTAATGATGTAAATTTTGTTAAGATCCAACGGTTAGATTTTCAGATATGTGTAAATCAAATCTGAAGAAAAACAGCGTCATGGCCGCGTTATGGCCCGAAGCGTCGTTTTGAATGAATTGGCTATTTTAAAATAAATAAAAATAGCGATCAATCGTTATAAAATATCATAAACGATATGGAATGGAAATAAATTGAATTTGCTCGATTTATGTGGTATTTGATGGTTGAATGTGTTTGGTGTGAAAATTACATTAAAGAACAAAATTGGTGTTGATGAATGATTTAACCATTGAAATAAATTTATTTGAAATTCTAAATATACGTGAATTATTTGAAAAGGCCAAGTTAATTCTCATTTCAAATAATTGACCGATGATTGAAAGTCGAAGATGAAGACGATGGTCGAAGACCGGAGATCTTCACCTCGTTTGGATGGTAACCGAGGTCCTGATTGGGAGGCATCCCGAAATATGGATAATGAGTGGTGATTGTCCAGACGTACGTGGTAATCGATGGGTTTGCGAGGTATTTAGTGCCTCCGGTTTCGTTCAGACACAGAACGAACTTGTAAATGGACGGTGTGTCTGACATTGGATTTTATTCTATGTTGATTGATCTCTATTAAATATACATCTGTTTGGCGGCGGAGAATTTATTCTTTTGCTTAACGTCCTTCTCTGAAACGCACGAGCTCAGGGGTTGTATATCGATGGACATCAGTCGCATGGCATGAATTGCTAGTGTGGCATGCCTAAGTGGCAAATGATCAGGGCTTCTGTTGAAAAGCAAAGCCTTGTGGTGATGATCAAAGCACCGCCTGTGTGGCGTAGCTTTGTGTATAACGTGAAATCGCGAGCCTCACACCCCGGTATGAACCAGAAACGGGAGAAAGGACCTCAGGGAGGGCCTGCGTTTCCTCCTAGCTAGGGTGGTGTCAGTGACCTACCAGCCCTGACATTTATATACTTTTCACCTGTGTGGTTGTTGCTGTTGCGAGGCGCCTCGGTTAGATCGGACGATCTGGGTCCTATGGAGTCACTTGTTAGCTCGCTTACGCCCCAAAGGGCGGCGAAACGTAGTGCTCAGGCATTTTAATCCACTCCGTGTGGACCGGCCCTGTCGCTCCAAGGGTCGATGCGTTCTGATCCTGAGACTCGGGCTGGGCAGTCTCGAATTTGGTAAGGACTATCTTTTGCCTTGGTTCATGACGGAAATCTAATTTCCAAATACGACATTATGCGATTTTGATTGTATACCTATATATGGCGACATAGTGGTATGGGGCATTAATGCCGTCTATGATTGATAGTTATGATTTGAAATTGTTTTCAAAACATATAAACACTAGCAATAATATCAAATGCCTTTGTTTTTTTCGTATCAAGCATATCTTGGCCGTTATAAGGTAAAAACTCTATCCTCCGGTTTGCGTTGCATTGTGTGATGGGAACTGAGTCTTATAATGGCTTCATTTTTATAAAATGCATTGCGTGTTTAAAAGAAAGATTTGTTTTAAAAGCACTGGCAATCCAATGGAGTAAACCCGTTCCACGAAAGTGGCGTGGTCCTGTGATTAGCCAAATTATATATGTGTTGGGTAGATTTCTCATACCAATCCTATGACTGACTCGTAGTTTGTTTCACTTTCAAACTCGGGTGCCCCTTTTTCTACACGGGCAACCTTGTATTCAGGTTTAGCTGGTTCTTTCTGGATAGCTGGAGCTGAAGATGGATTCTATCATTTATCTCTTTTTATGTTGTTCAGCTCCTATTGTACATATTATGTTTGTTTTCCGCTGTAGACATTTATGTATAGCTGAACTGTATTTTTACTAAGTATGATCCCGTATAATGTGTAACTCTGATGATTACTTTTATCCAGTATATTCTATTGTTCATTATCTGGTGTGTTTATTTAATTCTGTTCTGCTATTATCTGTTTCTGTGTTATATTCCACGGATTACCCTTGCCACCATCAGTACGGGGTTTGGGGTCATCTCAATTTGGTATCAGAGCTTTGGTTAAGCTTAGTTCTGGAATATAACATTGGAACGAACTCGTCAGAAATAGAACCGGTAGTGTTCTAGGAGGGGTTACTCTATATAGATAGGATCAGTAATATCCTAGTATGAGTAGCAGAATGAAATAACACCTCGATAGACACATTTACATTGAAGTATATGCTTCTATATTTTAAATTATCTTTTCCGTGACCTGACACTTGATCTGTTGTTTGTAGAAGTACTAGAAAATGAGTGCCAGAAACAGAAGGAATGCAGAACCGGATAATGAGGCCCTATTAATCAAATATCGAAATATGGGTGGAATACCGTTCTCTGGTGAAGAATCTATTATGAAGACACAGGCTTGGATTCGTTCTGCTGAAAAGATCTTTGACGGTTTAAAGCTGAGGGATGACCAGAAAAGATTATTGGCCTCGTGGGCACTCAAAGATGAAGCTTTGTTCTGGTGGGATTCAGTTATTGAGAATAATCCAGAAGGTGATATCACCTAGGATAGATTCAAAGTGATTTTCCTAGAAAGATTTACTCCTCCAGAAGCGACTGAGCGATTATGCGACAAATTTTCTTATCTGATATAGGGTGATATGACCATCCCAGAATATCATAAGAAATTCAACGAACTTTCTCACTTTTCTCCTCATCTGATTAAAGACCCAAGGAGGAAAAATCTAAGATTTATTCACGGACTTCAAAGAAAGTATCTAAACAGTGTAATGAGGAACGTGAAGCTCCACTTTACTGAAATGATATACATGGCTTATCAGTATGACGATCTAGACAGGAAAGGTATGCTACAGTACGAAGAAGATGTCAGCTCTAGTAATAGAAATGAGTCTGAAACTGATCGTCCTGAGGCCAGTACAAAGTCTGATGTCAGTAGGAAGCCCAGTGCCAAGGCTAAATCTAAAAAGGAACCGACAATGACTGCCACATGCTCTAACTGCAATAAACAGGGGCATCTGACCAGGAAGTGTAAAACCTCGAGGAAACGAAAGAAGGGGTCTAAACCCAATAACCAGTTTCGAGAGAATAGAAAGTGCGTTCAATGCCATCGGACTGGCCATCTTGAAAAAAACTGCAAGCAATTTAAGAAGTCCAAAGCAGTGCAAGTAAATGAAGTGGTAGAAGTACCTGCATCTTCGTCTGCCCAGGAGAGGTCTGATGTTTTAGAAGGCACGCTCAATGTCAAAAACATTCCAGTTAAAGTACTGTTTGACACAGGCGTGTCACGAATCTTTATTGCAAAGAGTGCAGTCAAGAAACTGGATTTGAATTTGAAGAAGCTCAAAGAGCCAATGACTGTCCAAAATCCAGTTGGGGGTTCCATAAATCTCAGTTGGATTTGTGCAGTACCTGTCTCTTTTTCTTGCTATAAATTCCCTATTATCTCTATCGTCGTGAATTTTAATGAATTTGATATTATTCTGGGATTGGATTGGCTAACCAAATATGAAGCAGAGGTTAGATGCGCCGAGAGGGTTGTTAAGGCAAAGGCACAATCGGGGAATTATATAACCATACCATGTGAAGGCCCGACTTCAAATAGAAAGGACTTATGGGAAGCTTTGGATGTTTCCCCAGTTCAAATAGAAAATATCCCAGAAGTCACAGAGAATATTCCTGACCTCATCAAAGACATTCCTGTCGTCAAAAATTATGCGGATGTGTTTGAAGAAGTTGTTCGCTTGCCTCCGCAGAGAGAAATAGATTTCAAGATCGCTTTGATCCCCAATGCAAGGCCGGTAGTTCACGCTATTCGAAGAATGTCCTTCAAAGAGAAAGAAGAACTTGACAATCAAACACGACAGTTAGTGTGGAAGGGTTTGATCAGGCCTAGTTTCTCTGACTGGGGAGCAGCAGTGGTGTTTGTCCCAAAATCTGACGGTACTCTACGTCTATGTGTGGATTATCGTGATTTGAACAAACAGACAATAAAGAACAAATATCCATTGCCGCGGATTGATGATTTGTTAGATCGATTGAATGGAGCACAGGTATTTTCACGAATGGACCTAGCTACATGTTTCCATCAACTTCGAATTGCCGAAGAGTGTGTTCCAATGACAGCATTCAGAGGTCCCGACTTATTCTATGAGTGGTTAGTAATGCCGTTCGGCTTATGTAACGCTCCAGCTTACTTCGTCGATATGATGAATAGAGTGTTCAGAGGGGTTTTGAATAAATTTGTTCTGGTTTTCATTGACGATATTCTAATCTTCTCTAAATCAAAGGCCAAACATGAAAAGCATCTGGAACAGGTTCTAGAAATTCTAAGACGGAATGTATTAAAAGCCAAATTTTCCAAATGTATCTTCTGGCAAGATGAAGTAAAATTTCTAGGCCACGTCGTATCGAAAGAAGGTATCGCTGTGGATCCAAGTAAAATCACAGCTATTCAGAACTGGAAGCAGCCCAGTACCCCTACCGAAGTCCGCAGTTTTCTCGGATTGGCTAGCTATTACCGGAAGTTCGTTAAAAACTTTTCGAAGATATCTGGTCATTTAACGAAGCTTACGAAGAAGCATTCTAAATTTAAATGGACTCCAGAAAGTGAGGAGGCTTTCGAAGAGCTAAAGTTGAGATTAACAACTGCTCCAGTGTTAACCATCATCGATGGCAACCAAGATTTAAAAGTCTGGACTGATGCTTCTAGAGAAGGCCTTGGCGCAGTGTTAATGCAAAGAGGCCAAGTGATTTCTTATGCTAGCCATCAACTGAAGCCGCATGAGAAGAACTACGTAACTCATGATCTTGAGTTATTGGCTATAGTATTCGCCTTGAAAATCTGGAGACACTATCTTCTGAGTGAGAGATTTGAACTGTTTACAGATCACCAATCGTTGAAGTACCTGTTCACTCAGAAGGACTTGAATCTGAGGCAGCAATGTTGGCTGGAGTTTCTTGCAGCATATGACTTTGAAATTATATATACTCCAGGGAAAGCCAATGTCGTGGCCGATGCGTTAAGCCGAAAGAATGAGATGATCGCTAGCTTTATTATCATGACTTCCTTGATTGACAAAATATCTATTCCTCAGAAGGAGGATAACTTTATTAGGGATAAGATCAAAAGGATTCAGAAAGGCGAACCCTCGTGTTTTCAAATCGATAACGACGAGACCTTGAGGTTAAAAGGAAGGATTTGTGTTCCTGACATCCCAGAGTTAAAAAGGGAAGTGTTAGACGAGTGTCACAAGTCCAAGCTGAGTATCCATCCTGGTGTGGCCGAAATGTATAATGATCTCAAACGAACATTCTGGTGGAAGGCTATGAAAAGAGACGTTTCAATATATGTTAGCTGATGCCCTATTTGCCAACTAGTCAAAAGCGACCAACAGAAATTGGCTGGATTGTTACAACCGCTAGAAGTTCCTGGTTGGAAGTGGGAGCATATTTCTGTGGATTTCATTTATGGTCTGCCCAGAACCAGAAAAGGAAATGATAGCATTTGGGTGATCGTAGATCGCTTCACGAAGACCGCCCATTTCATACCTGTCAGATCAAACAAAACTGCTCAGAGTCTGGCGCAGATTTACTTCAAGGAAATAGTTAGACTGCATGGAGTGCCGCTCAGTATAGTCAGTGATAGAGATACAATATTTACTAGCAAATTCTGGGAAGCATTTCAAGTCGAGCTGGGAACGAAGCTGAACTTGAGCACTGCTTATCATCCTCAGACAGACGGTCAGACTGAGAGGGTGAATCGTATTTTAGAAGATCTGTTGCGGGCTTGTGTTCTAGATTTCGGTGGATCATGGGAAGACCATCTGCATTTGGCTGAGTTCTCGTATAACAACAGCTACCAGGCGAGTCTGACAATGTCGCCATTCGAAGCATTGTATGGTAGACCATGTCGATCTCCCGCTTGTTGGGTCGAACCTGGAAATAGACTTGTGTTATGGCCTGACATGATTCGAGAAGCCGTCGGCAAAGTCGATTTTATTAAGAAGCGATTACTCGCCGCTCAAAGCCGACAAAAGAGCTATGCCGATAGAAGAAGAAGAGATATATCCTTTACTGTTGGAGACTACATGTATTTGAAAGTATCGCCGATGAGAGGAGTTATCCGGTTCGGTAAAACTGGAAAGTTGGCACCCAAATTCATAGGTCCGTTTCCTATTCTGGAACGGATCGGAACTCTCGCTTATAGGGTCAAACTGCCTGACTGGTTGCCTGGAGTTCATGATGTATTCCACATATCTCAACTCCGAAAGCACGTTCATGAACCAGACTTGATCGTAGAAGAAGCAGCTCAGCAGGATATTGAAATTACCCCTGAATTAGCTATGAGACGAGAGCCGCTAAAGATCATCGGCAAAGAAACCAAAGAGCTGAGGAACAAGAAGGTTCACTTAGTCAAAGTGCAGTGGAGTGGAGATCCGCGAGATTGTACTTGGGAAACTGAGGAGAGCATTCAGAAGGCTAATCCTAGATGCCGAGTGGATATCTCTGATTGACTCCGGTGCAAGGTACATTTGCCATACTTTGCATTATCATTTAATTCTCTATTCTATTGTTATTTTCTTTCCATGGATGTGCACTTTTAACTCTATAGTTTGAACGATTTTAAAAGGAGAATAGGAATTAATTTAAATGGTTTTGAAAAGTTAAAAACAAATTGCTTGTTGGTTGTGTTGTGTGATTGTAGATTAGATTAATTAAAATTATTGAAACGGTAGTTAATTTAATCAACAATAGAATAATGTTAGAATTTATTCATTTAAATCACACATTGAACGATTTAAAAATAAATAGAAATATATACATGTACATTTTATATATTTGAACAGGTAAATGGATCAGTTATTGAGTAAAGATTTTATTTGCGTGCCCGACAAATAGGTAAACCTTAATGAGTTGGATGCGAAATATTATTATATCAACTCCTGTGAATGCCATTGGATGCGGAGTGCTGGTTTTTTTGTGTGAAATAATAAACGTCGCCATAGGATAGTAACAATTAATTTTGAACTACATTACATGGCATACTTCAGAAGATAGGCATACTTCATCATATACCACATAAGCATTTAGGGCTTGTGTGACGAGGTGGAAGATTTACCATACGAGCGAGAGGCTTGTATGGCGATGATTATATTTTACAGGTTGAACTAATGACTGATATGGACTATTTAAATTGTAACGATTAAATTGTCAGATTAATAAAAAACCCACACGGGTCTGGAGTTGACAATAACCACGTCTCTCTAGTTATTAGATACGGCACATGGACTATTTATCTCCCACACGGGGCAGGGTGACGAGAATTTATTCTCTGGAGTTATTATCAATACATGCTCCCCTGTAAACACCAGAATATATCACTATAAATATGTGTATGCTTATTAGGTTTATTGGGAACCTAACACGACCCAATAAATTTCGAAACCCCTTCCCATACAAAGGAGGTTATGGCGAAATTTTTCGAAAATTCCGGGTGTTAGCCAAATTTTTGAAGAATTTGAAAATTCTCAGAAACTGAAGAGTTGGAGAATGGAAACTAGATCGAACGTAGAGTTGATTAATCAAGCCACTTTCGAATTTTGTTCCTTCTCGGGGACGAAAAGTTTTAAGTGGGGGAGATTGTGACGACCAAGAAAATCAGAACCAATTTAAAATTTTTAAATTGGCTAAAATAATGGATTTTAAATATTTAAAATAAATATTTTAAATAATGGCGATGAAAACTGAGTTTGAATCGACAATTGAAAACGAATATAATTAATTATAATTATAAACAAGGCCTGAAAGGGCGCTGTAGTTTCAAAAATTGAATTCAAACTTTGTCGGACTGTATCTGGTGCAAAACAAAGCGGATTTTAGTGAAACCAAAATAATTTAGATCTGTTAGTGAATACCTTTCTAAAGAATCTGAAAAATCGAATTTTCATAGCGGAAAGCAAAAGTTATGGCCGAATGAATTTTCAGAAAGGTCGCTATGGAATTTATATAGCCCGTGAAATTGGCCATTTTGCATTCGTCCTCGGAATTCGACGAAACCACTTTTTTTGGATCCGGGATGTGAAGTTATTACTAGGTTTCAAATTTCATAATTTTTGAAGCTAGTATGTGAGCGTGGCAAAGGAAAACGTGTTTTGGCCAATTACAGTTAAATTGGATCGACCAGAAATGGGCCTTTTTGCAAACGGTCTCAGAATTCGACGAAACCACTTTTGTTGGGACCGTACCATCAAAACATAGCCAGATTTATTTTTCTGGATTTTTTCGAATTAATTTGTGGCCCTGGCAAATTGAAATGTACGTTCAAATAAAATATTGAATGTTATATATTTTAAATTGAATGGAAACTGACTGAAACAGTCGAATGGGCCTACGAAACATATCCCATTGTGTTCGAAATGGGGGTAAAACGCTGGGAATGACAGTCGTTAGGTTTGGATTGGTGTTCGTGTGTGACAAGGGGTATTTTAGAAATTTTAAAAATATATAAATAAAAGAAAAAATATGATTGGCCGATATCTTTTCTCTCTCCCCGACATTTCTAAATCGCGAACGACGGAAGAGGGTTCCGAGCTTTCCCCCTCGTTTTCTTCTCCTACACGCATCGATAGCATTCGACCCAGTTGGGGTTTTTGAAGAGCTCCCCTCAAGCTTCAAATCCATGGTCATGGCACCCCCTCTCGTTTGGTGAATCGTGAGATCCAGGCCTTCAAAGTCGCGGCCTTTCAACCGCCGTCGCCATCACCTGGGTCCACCGAGCTGGCCCACTCCCCCATGCGCGCGAAGCCCTCTCCTAGCCCTTTGATGCTGCGAAGGCCGATCGTCCTCTAGCTTCACGGATTACGCGAGAGATCGAAACCTAGTTTCGAACAAAACAGTGGAGGTACGGCTGTTAATTATTTAACTAATTTCGACAGTTTAAAACTGTTGCAAACTTTGAAAAATCATATCTTTTTGCTGTGTTAACGAAATTCGATGAAACAGGAAACATCGTGACTGTGTGGACGTCTTCTACGTTTTAGAAGAGACCGCATATTTTTCTGAGCCTTCTGCTATTTTTGGTGGAGTGGTACCCAATGTGAGATTTCTGATTTAAAAACAATATGGAAAACGACGATGTATAAATTATATAGTCGATGTATGAGTTATATAAGCGTTGTATACCTCTTGTATAAGCGTTGTATAAGTTGTACGTCCGATATATAAGTTATATATGCGTTGTAAAAATTATATATGTGTTGAAATAGAAGTGAATTGCTATATATATATATATATATATATATATATATATATATAGGCCCCTCGTCCACAAACCATGGACGATATTTATTGATTGTGATTGGTGTGAAAATTGATTGATAGCGAATGGTTGTTTGGGATTGTTTGTGGTTGATATTGATTGATTGTAGTTGAAAAATACCCGTTTGTGGTTGAAAAATATTTGATTGAAACCACATAGGATTAGTTTGTGGAAATGAAATAAATATATACATGCCGCCTGCGTGTGAACTAGATGCATGATCCCCATTGTCAAAAACTGCGAGGTTTTAAGGTAGAGCGAGGAGCCGTATTAGGGACGGTCCCGGTTTTAACTACCCTTTCGTTATGCTGCCGAAATTTTGAATAATATTCATGTGTTTGAATTATTTTCAGTTGCTGAAACTATATTTATAGAAACTATAGAAAACCTTCATGTGTTGAATCGATATTCATTCGTTGATTAGAAATTCATGTGTTGAATGGTATTCGTGTTTTAAATATAAAAATCACATTTTTATCTATATATAGGAACTATAGAAAATCTTCATGTGTTGAATCGATATTCATTCGTTGATTAGAAATTCATGTGTTGAAAGGTATTCATATTTTGAAATAAATTGTTTTATAATAAAAATCACCTTTTTTATCATCTATATGAACTATGTAAAATAATCCTATTTTGAAATAAATTGCTTTATAATAAAAATCACCTTTTTATCACTTATATGAATTATATAAAATAATAGTGTTTTGAAATGAATTGTTTTACAATAAAAATCACATTTTTGTTATATACATGAATCATTGAAATGTGAAGTGTTAAAAATAGCAACTCGTTCAAATAAATATGCATGAGTCGAAATATTCATTAATTAACTAATGATATGATTTTTGCCTATGCATGCAACATTAGAATGAATGGCGTTTTTAAACAAAATGGAATCAAATATGAAGTTGAATGGAAAATGATAAATGATAAGAACTGTATATATGTACATGCATATTTATTGAACAGGTTATAGCAAAGGGGCTAGAGAAGAGGAATAAAATTTTGTGCCCGACAAATAGGTACACATTTACTGTTTTGTTTGGGTGATGATTTTATGAGCCTGATTAGCTAGCCGCTTGGCTTTTTCTTTTTCTTTTTGACATGAGACGCCCGTGTGGCTATTTGGGAATTTTCCCACCCCCTTCCCGTACAAAGGAGGTTATGGCGAAATTTTCCAAAATTTAAAGGCGTTAGTGAAATATTTGAAGTGAAACGATATTGAAATTGTTGATGAACTATATTTATAAAAATATATAAATATAAATAAAATTAGAACGAAACGTAGCCGTGCAGTTCGTATTTTGAAATCGAAATTTCAAACGATTGTACCGGGAGATTCGACCGTCGGATTTTCCCGAAACCGCAACCGTTGGGTTCGCCTTGGAAATATCTTTCCAACGGAACCAACTTTGTAAAAATCCAACGGTTGGATTGTCTGGAATGTTTAATTCAAATCTGAAGAAAAACAGCGCCAGAAACGATTATATATATATATATATATGTAATTATATTTAATCGAATAACGACGCTGCAGTTCGTATTTTGAAATCGAAACTTCAAACGATTGTATCGGGAGATCCGACTGTCGGATTTTCCCGAAACCGGAACCGTTGGATTCGTTTTCAAAAGAGCTTTCTAATGATGTAAATTTTGTTAAGATCCAACGGTTAGATTTTCATATATGTGTAAATAAAATCTGAAGAAAAACAGCGCCACGGCCGCGTTATTGCCCGAAGCGTCGTTTTGAATGAATTGGCTATTTTAAAATAAATAAAAATAGCGATCAATCGTTATAAAATATCATAAACGATATGGAATGGAAATAAATTGAATTTGCTCGATTTATGTGGTATTTGATGGTTGAATGTGTTTGGTGTGAAAATTACATTAAAGAACAAAATTGGTGTTGACGAATGATTTAACCATTGAAATAAATTGATTTGGAATTCTAAATATACGTGAATTATTTGAAAAGGTCGAGTTAATTCTCATTTCAAATAATTGACCGACGATTGAAAGTCGAAGATGAAGACGATGGTCGAAGACCGGAGATCTTCACCTCGTTTGGATGGTAACCGAGGTCCTGATTGGGAGGCATCCCGAAATATGGATAATGAGTGGTGATCGTCCAGACGTACGTGGTGATCGATGGGTTTGCGAGGTATTTAGTGCCTCCGGTTTCGTTCAGACCCAGAACGGACTTGTAAATGGACGGTGTGTCTGACATTGGATTTTATTCTGTGTTGATTGATCTCTATTAAATATACATCTGTTTGGCGGCGGAGAATTTATTCTTTTGCTTAACGCCCTTCTCTGAAACGCGCGAGCTCAGGGGTTGTATATCGATGGACATCAGTCGCATGGCATGAATTGCTAGTGTGGCATGCCTAAGTGGCAAATGATCAGGGCTTCTGTTGAAGAGCAAAGCCTTGTGGTGATGATCAAAGCACCGCCTGTGTGGCATAGCTTTGTGTATAACGTGAAATCGCGAGCCTCACACCCCGGTATGAACCAGAAACAAGAGAAAGGACCTCAGGGAGGGCCTGCGTTTCCTCCTAGCTAGGGTGGTGTCAGTGACCTACCAGCCCTGACATTTATATACTTTTCACCTATGTGGTTGTTGCTGTTGCGAGGCGCCTCGGTTAGATCGGACGATCTGGGTCCGACGGAGTCACTTGTTGGCTCGCTTACGCCCCAAAGGGCGGCGAAACGTAGTGCTCAGGCATTTTAATCCACTCCGTGTGGATCGGCCCTGTCGCTCCAAGGGTCGATGCGTTCTGATCCTGAGACTCGGGCTGGGCAGTCTCGAATTTGGTAAGGACTATCTTTTGCCTTGGTTCATAACGGAAATCCAATTTCCAAATACGACATTCTGCGATTTTGATTGTATACCTATATATGGCGACATAGTGGTATGGGGCATTAATGTCGTCTATGATTGATAGTTATGATTTGAAATTGTTTCCAAAACATATAAACACTAGCAATAATATCAAATGCCTTTGTTTTATTCGTATCAAGCATATCTTGGCCGTTATAAGGTAAAAACTCTATCCTCCGGTTTGCGTTGCATTGTGTGATGGGAACTGAGTCTTATAATGGCTTCATTTTTATAAAATGCATTGCGTGTTTAAAAGAAAGATCTGTTTTAAAAGCACTGGCAATCCAATGGAGTAAACCCGTTCCACGAAAGTGGCGTGGTCCTGTGATTAGCCAAATTATATATGTGTTGGGTAGATTTCTCATACCAGTCCTATGACTGACTCGTAGTTTGTTTCACTTTCAAACTCGGGTGCCCCTTTTTCTACACGGGCAGCCTTGTATTCAGGTTTAGCTGGTTCTTTCTGGATAGCTGGAGCTGAAGATGGATTCTATCATTTATCTCTTTTTATGTTGTTCAGCTCCTATTGTACATATTATGTTTGTTTTCCGCTGTAGACATTTATGTATAGCTGAACTGTATTTTTACTAAGTATGACCCTGTATACTATGTAACTCTGATGATTACTTTTATCCAGTATATTCTATTGTTCATTATCTGGTGTATTTATTTAATTCTTTTCTGCTATTGTCTAATTTTGTGTTATATTCCACGGATTACCCTTGCCACCGTCAGTACGGGGTTTGGGGTCGTCTCACTTTTCCGACTGCGACAACCGCCGCGCCTCCAATGCCCCACCTCCGCCTCCCCCAACCGTCCTGACACCGACTCCTCCTCGTCCATCTCGTGAACCCGAACCTCCACAACCGTAGTACACCCCAATGTCACCGCCTGCTACTCCGACCGCCATGACCTCTGCCGACCATCCCCACCACCAGCGCCACCTCCAGCAACCTCCACCTCCTCTAAAAAGGAACAACAGTGAGTTTTCTTATTTTTAATATCTGAAAAATCAAAGTTTAGCTTTTTATTTAGATCAAAGGTCAGGTTTTTATTTAGTTCAAAGTTTAGATTTTTATAGTATAGAAAGAATAAAATTACGATTTTTATATTATATAGATAGTAAAAATTTGATCTTTATATATGTAGCGAAATAAAAATATGATTTTTATTATATATATGTTGAGATAAAAATGTGATTTTTTATAGCGATGATATAAAAAATCGATCTTTATATCATAGGAAGAATAAAAATATGATTTTTATTCATGTAGAGTAATTAAAATATAATTTTTATTATATTACTAGCGAGATAAAAATTGAATTTTTATCTATATAGTAGCGGTTTAAAAATAGAATTTTTATCTATATAGTAGCGGTGTAAAAATGTGATTTTTATATACATAGCAACAATATAAAAATGTGATTTTTATATATGTAGTGGCTACGGACAGTGAAATTGACGAAAGGAGAGAACGGCGAAGATTTTCGACAAATGAAGAGTCGTGGCATTTGGTTTAGCTAGTCGGTGAGAACTTCTCACTTTAAATCTTGTTTTCTAGTTGAAATATATACTAGGATGCAGACGATGCTTAACAGCACCTGACACCCGTCGTCTACAGACCATGGATGACTTGTTTGTTTGATTGCTGTGTTGTGAAATTTGATTGTGTGATCTGGAATGAAATAAAATATTTTATAGTGAAAAATATTTTATAGTTAAAAATATAATTTTTAACGTGTATATAAAATAAATAGTAATAAACAAATCGGACGATTTGTTTATATACACTGATTTGATTGATATTGATTGGAACGATAAATTTTACACATCGCCCAACTGCACAAATAAAATTTGTTTTTGTTGATTTGAAACCCCACACGGATATTGGGATGAGATTTGACGTACACTAATCCCGATTATTTAGTTAGTTGTATGTCAATCGATGGGTTGACAGACTTTGTAAGCGTTAGTTATTTATATTTAATGCTTATACAGTTGTGTGGTGCACTCTAGATGATGGTTGATTAGTTATCGTTTCTATTATATATATATGTGTTGTATGGAAATCCATATAATAAATATTATATGGTAATTGATTGGGCCTCATTCCAATATAGAAAATAAATTCATGTGTTGAATTGAAAAATATTCATGTGTTGAATAGAATAAACATTCATGTGTTGAATAAAAACCATGTTGATTAGATTGACGCCATTTTGACGTGAACGATATTTATGTCGATTTTATTCATTTTTCAATTAATATTGAAAGTGATTTTGAAATTCGAATTAAATTGAAATGAATTGAAATTCGAATTAAATTGAAATGAATTGAAATTCGAATTAAATTGAAATGAATTGAAATTCGAATTAAATTCGAATTAAATTGAAATGAATTGAAATTCAAATTAAATGGAAATGAATTGAAATTTGAATTAAATTGAAATGAATTGAAATTCGAATTAAATTGAAATTGAATTGAAATCGATTTGAAATGAAATTAAAATGACTTTATATTGAAAGATTCAATTTTGATTTGAATTTGAAAGGGAAGTTGAATTCGTTTTGAAAATGAATTTAAAACGATTTATAAAATACGTTTTAAAAGGAAATCAACGAAATATATATAATATATGTATTATATATATAATGGCCTAAATAGAACGCGCCGCACTGTGGCAGTTCGCGAATTTTGACAATTGACTTCGAATGGACGTTGTGGGAGATCCGACCGTCGGACTCTCCTAAAACCGGAACCGTTGGGTTCGTATTAAAAAGAGCTTTCTAACGAATATTAGAGATTAGAAATCTAACGGTTGGATTTGGAATTATGTCCAAATAATATTTGGAAAAGGTCGTTGTAAGTGCAGTTCGATGGCCGTTGATGGACATTGACTGTACGGGCCTTGATAAAATTAATAAAAATAGTAATAAGTTGTGTAAAATCATAAGGAATGATTTGTGAAGAATTGGGATGAAAAACTCCATATTTGAAAAGATAAAAATAGATTTTTATCGAAATGAATTAATTTTGAATTAGAATAATAATTTATTTATTTTTAAATAAATAAATTGGAGTTGAAATGGTTTTAAAAGAAACCAGAATTTCCAATAATTGAATTGGAATGGATTTGAATCGAAATTGTCTTTGGAATATTTCGATGTTGGATTTCGTGATGGTACAGATATTGTTGTGGGAATTTGAAAGATATATTAATATCGTTATTTCCAATACGATATTTGTTGGTCGTAGAATTTGATATTGAATATAATCCGATATATTTTCTATTCAGAGCCTTGTATTTAATATCAAGTGTGATTTCGGTTGTTGTGAATGGTGTCTTCATTAACACTGTCCTTAAACCCAGTTGAGAAAAAGATTAAATCTTTTTATTTATATTTAATGAAGTGTACCAATTAAATGGTATTTAATTGGAATTGAATTTGAATTGATTTTTGGGTTTATCGTGAACGCTGTTTTAAATAACACTTGTTCTTTAACCCGATAATTAATGGAATGTGATTTTGGGTTGTCGTGAACGGTATCTTCAATAATACTGTTCTTAGACCCAACCGAGTTAAGAAAATCAGAAACTAACTGGAGATTAGTTAAGTTGAATGGTTTCCTGGGTATTGATCTGATGTTAGTTTCGGCCTTCGGGGTTAATACTTAGGGAATTTCTCACTTGCTATTTTATAGTTAAAGGCTGATAGAATGGATTGTGATTTTGGGTTTATTGTGAATCGTGTTTTAAATGACATTGGTTCTTTAACCCAGTTAAAGACAGGAAGATTAAAACCAAGTGGAGTTTTAATGAATCTTTAATTAGATTGAAAAGATCGAGAATGGAGTATCACCAGTTTTGCTCCAGGCGATAGTTAAATCTTTAATTAGATTTGAACGTGAAATGGTAATTGAATTTACCGATAACACCATGGTGTTAGATATGAAGTATGACCAGTTTTACTTCATGGGATGAATAGGTTGGGATTGGGAAATACAATAAATGATTACTTCGGTGTGGTTCGCTAATCCCGACTAGTTGAATTGATATTCAAAAGAAGATTAAAGAATAAATTTGAGGAATTTATATTTGATAAAATTAATGGAAACCTATCCCTAAGAATGTGAAATTTAGTAACTAACTGAAGATTAGTTAAGATAAATGGTTTCTTGGGGAATGATCTGATGTTGGTTTTGGCCTTCGGGGTTAATATTTGGGGAATTGTTCCCTTGCTAATTTACGGTTAATGATTGATGAATTGGAATGAGGCGTATGTTGTGTTTGTGTAACACTTGTTTATTATATACGCTAGTTATTCAGAAAGACCGGGTTTATCCCATTCTTAATAACTGATTCGACGTGGTGTCAAGGATGAAGAAGGTGGTCGAAGACCGGAGGTCTTCACGTCGTTTGGGTGATTACTGATGATCTTGATTGGGCCGTACACCCAAGAGGAGGGAATCAGTTAGTGATCGTCCAGACGTACTTGGAGATCGATGGATATGCGGGGTACTAGGTGCCTCCGGTTTCGTTCAGACCCAGAACAAACTTGTAAATGGACTATGTGTCTGACATTGGATTTTATTATGTGTGATTGATTTCTATTAAATATATATCTGTTTGGCGGCGGAGAATTTATTCTCTTGCTTAACGCCCCTCTCTGAGACGTACGAGCTTAGAGGTTATATATTGATGGATATCAAACGCATGGAGTGAATTGCCTAAGTGGCAATATGATCAAGGCTTCTGTTGAAAAGAAAAGTCTTGTGGTTGATGATCAAAGCACGGTCTGTGTGGAATAGCTTTGTGTAGCGTTGAATCGTGAGCCTCACACCCCAGTAGTGGACCAGAAACGGGAGAGGACCTCTGGGAGAGCATGCGTTTCCTTCTAGTTAGAAGTGGCTTCAGTGGTTTTACATGCCCTGACGAGTTTGACTTATGTTGTTGTTGTTGTTGCGAGGCGCCTCTATATCGGTGACTATGTGAAGCCGATGGAGTCATTCGTTGGCTCATTTACGCCCCTAAAGGGTGGGGAAACGGAGTGTTCAGGCATTTTAATCCACATCGGTGGACCGGCCCTGTCGCTTCAAGGGCCCACCTGAGTCTTGGTCCTGAGGCTCGGGCTAGAGAGTTTCGAATCGGTAGAGGACTATCTTTTGCCTCGGTTCACACATGGAAATCCAACTACAAATACGTGACTTTGCGGTTTTATTTGTAGAGCCTAGTATGGCGATATAGTGGGATGGGGTGCTTATGCCGTCTATGATTGATACTTATGATTTGAAATTGTTTTGACACTATACACTTATAGTAATAATAAAACATGAAATTTCACGTATCAAGCATTCTTTGGCTATTACAAGGTAAAAACCCTATCCTCCGGCTTGCGTTGCATTGTGTGATGGGACCTGGGTCTTATAATAGCTTCATTTTTCTTTATTTAACATTGCGCTGTTTGTTTTATGCAATGATATTCTTGGGAGGAAACCCGTTCTGTGTTATACGGCATGGTCCCTTGATTTACCGAACTTTAAAATAAAGATTAATAACTGTTTTAGTTCTCACACCAGTCCCATGACTGACCTGGAGTTTATTGTTTTAACCTAAACTCTGGGTGCCCCTATTTTCCGCATGGGCAGCTAGTAGTTTGGGTTTTGCAGATTTATATTCACAGGATCCTGATTTACAGCTGGAACGATACTTGGAAAGCTCTGTATCCGTGTATTACTTCTAGTTGTGTTTTGTATTATTTTCCGCTGCGATGTATTTAAATGTAATTTAAATCTCTGATATTTCTGTGTAATATTTATTCGTACTCTGTATATTCTTGTATTCTGGTGGAATTGTTGTAATATATAATGAAATGTTCTTCTGTCTGCGTTCTTTTGTGTGTTGTTCTCAAAGTATCCGCTCTTTCCTTATCGGGGAGGTTACGGGTTATCACAGTTGGTATCAGAGCTTTGGTTTACAAAGCTCAGAGAACAAGGCATATTAGAACCATACGAAAGAATTCATCAGAGATTGGATTAGTAATATCCAATGAGAATGACTCGTTAGAGATGGGATCAGTAGTATCCTAGAGCGAGTGTGAAGGGTATATTTTTAAAATGAAAACAAATTTTGTTTTGAAATTTAAATCGTTTTATACGTATTTGAATATTTATTTGTATTGAATTTGGACAATCCAGTATGTATAGATTTTGCATACACGTCCAATCCACGTGTATTCGAAGTTTTAATATACTGGATAGATATAGAATCACACTCTAGTCGCCCGGAGATGATTTTGATGATGGAGCTCCATCATCAGGATTTATGTTCCTGTTTCGAAAGTGAGATATCTATATATTTCCATTAGACTGGTGTGAGAACCAAAATTAGATAGGGCTTATTGTTGTGATTTGGCACCAAAAATGTGATTTTTGACTATATATCAAAATTATGAGTTTGAAAAGCTAATCAACTAATTGATTGATGGTTGTGTTGTTTGATTATTATTTGATTAATTGAATGTTGAACCTTTAGCCAAATTGAACCAAATAGTGAATTGTATTGAAAATTTATCGCATTTGCACACATGTACATGCATATTTGTTGAACAGGTTATAGCAAGGAGGCTAGAGAAGAGGAATAAAATTGTTTGCCCGACAAATAGGTACATGTTTATTTTATTTCTTGGGTTTTGGATGATTTTATGAGCCGATTGGCTAGCCGCTTGACTTTTCCTTTTTCTTTTGGATTGAAGAAGGCCATGGGAGGCTATATGAAATATCCCGAAGTCCCCGGTGCAGGGGAGGTTATGGCGAAATTTTTCGAAAATTTAGGGTGTTAGCCAAATTTTTGAAAAATTTGAAAAGTTATTAGAAACTGAAAATTTGAAGAACTTAAGCCGTAATTAAAATATTGAAAGTTGAGTTGGTTTTTGAAACAACTTTCGGCTTCGTTCCTTTTCGGGGATGAAAAGTTTTAAGTGGGGGAGATTGTAATAACTCGGAAATCTGAGCCAATTTAAAATTTTTATTTTGGCAATTTTAGTGAATTTTGAATATTTAAAATGAATTATTTTAAATAATGACGACGAGAAATTTATTTTGAATAGAATTAGAACGTATATATTTATTTGAATCGTCGTTAGAATATAAATATTTATTTTAAATATAAAAGGAATTGAAAATGGCGTGGCAGTTTGATAATTCGATTTCAAATTTCAAATGAATGTACCGGGTGCAAAATAAACCGGATTTTAGTGAAACCAAAAATATTTGAATCTAATTGAGAATATCTTCAGTTGAAAATTCAGAATAGTCGTTATGGAATTCTGGCCCTTAAAAATGGAAATTTTACAAATGACCTCGGTTTTCGACGAAACCACTTTTGTTGGATCCGTGATGTCAAGTTATTGCTAGGTTTCAAAATTCATAATTTTCTGAATCAATATGTGAGCGTGGCAAAGAAAAACGAGTTTGACCAATTTTAGTTGATTTTAATCAACTGGAAAATGGCCATTTTTCAAACGGTCTCAGAATTCGATGAAATTAGTTTGTTAAGACCGTATCGTCAATACGAAGCTAGAAAATATTTTTCGGGAATTTTTCTAGTTAGTATGTGGCCCGGTAAATTGAAATGTGCGGTCAAATTCAATATACATAGATTTATATTTTAATTTGAATGGAAACTGATCGTAACAAGCAAATTGGGTTACGAAACATATCCCATTGTGTTCGGAATGGGAGTAATTGGCTAGGGACGACAGTTGTTGGGTCTCATTTGGAAATCGAATGAAAAAATTACTTAATGGAGAATAAAACTAAATAAAATAATTAAATTATATATATTATAAAACCTTAGCCCTTTCCCTCTTCTCACTCATATGTTTCAGATCGAAAATTAAATAAATAAATAAATAAAAACCCATGTCCTAGAAAACCCGACACCATCGCCCCCCTCCCCATCTTCTTCACGCTCCGCCGCGCGCTGGCGATGCTACCTCCGCCTGAGATGGCGACGCCCCCTACTTGGCACGACGTTCGAGGCCCCCCAAAATCCATTCTGTCATTCAAATCGGGTGAGCCAAGGACCCGCCGCGAGCCCCCTTTTCTGACTGCGACAACCACCGCGCCGCCAATGCCCCACCTCCCCCAATCGTCCTGACACCGCCTCCTCCTCGTCCATCTCGTGAACCCAAACCTCCACAGCCCTAGTACACCCCAAAGCCGCCGCCTCCGCCTGGTACTCCGACCGCCATGACCTCTGCCGACCATCCCCACCACCAGCGCCACCTCCAGCAACCTCCACCTCCTCTAAAAAGGAACAACAGTGAGTTTTCTTATCTTTAATATATGAAAAATCAAAGTTTAGCTTTTTATTTAGATCAAAGGTTAGGTTTTTATTTAGATCAAAGTTTAGATTTTTATAGTATAGAAAGAATAAAATTACGATTTTTATATTATATAGATAGTAAAATTTTGATCTTTATATATGTAGCGAAATAAAAATCTGATTTTTATTATATATATGTTGAGATAAAAATGTGATTTTTTATAGCGATGATATAAAAATTCGATCTTTATATCATAGGAAGAATAAAAATATGATTTTTATTCATGTAGAGTAATTAAAATATAATTTTTATTATATTACTAGCGAGATAAAAATAGAATTTTTATCTATATAGTAGCAGTGTAAAAATAGAATTTTTATCTATATAGTAGCGGTGTAAAAATGTGATTTTTATATACATAACAACAATATAAAAATGTGATTTTTATATATGTAGTGGCTACGGATAGTGAAATTGACGAAAGGCGAGAACGGCGAAGATTTTCTACAAATGAAGAGTCGTGGCGTTTGGTTTAGCTAGTCGGTGAGAACTTCTCACTTTAAATCTTGTTTTCTAGTTGAAATATATACTATGATGCAGACGGTGCTTAGCAGCACCCGACACCCGTCGTCCACAGACCATGGATGACTTGTTTGTTTGATTGCTGTGTTGTGAAATTTGATTGTGTGATGTGGAATGAAATAAAATATTTTATAGTGAAAAATATTTTACAGTTAAAAATATAATTTTTAACGTGTATATAAAATAAATAGTAATAAACAAATCGGACGATTTGTTTATATACACTGATTTGACTGATATTGATTGGGACGATAAATTTTACACATCGCCCAATTGCACAAATAAAATCTATGTTTGTTGATTTGAAACCCCACACGGGTATTGGGATGAGATTTGACGTACACTAATCCCGATTGTTTAGTTAGTTGTATGTCAATCGATGGGTTGACAGACTGTGTAAGCGTTAGTTATTTATATTTAATGCTTATACAGTTGTGTGGTACACTCTGGATGATGGTTGATTAGTTATCGTTGCTATTATAAACATGCGTTGTATGGAAATCCATATAATAAACATTATATGGTAATTGATTGGGCCTCATTCCAATATAGAAAATAAATTCATGTGTTGAATTGAAAAATATTCATGTGTTGAATAGAATAAACATTCATGTGTTGAATAAAAGCCGTGTTGATTAGATTGACGCCATTTTGACGTGAACGATATTTATGTCGATTTTATTCATTTTTCAATGAATATTGAAAGTGATTTTGAACTTCGAATTAAATTGAAATGAATTGAAATTCGAATTAAATTGAAATGAATTGAAATTCGAATTAAATTGAAATGAATTGAAATTCGAATTAAATGGAAATGAATTGAAATTCGAATTAAATTGAAATGAATTGAAATTCGAATTAAATTGAAATTGAATTGAAATCGATTTGAAATGAAATTAAAATGACTTTATATTGAAAGATTCAATTTTGATTTGAATTTGAAAGGGAAGTTGAAATCGTTTTGAAAACGAATTTAAAATGATTTATAAACTACGTTTTAAAAGAAAATCGATGAAATATATATAATATATATATTATATATATAATGGCCTGAATAGAACGCGCCGCGCTGCGGTAGTTCGCGAATTTCGACCATTGACTTCGAATGGACGTTGCGGGAGATCTGACCGTCGGATTCTCCTAAAACCGGAACCGTTGGGTTCGTATCGAAAAGAGCTTTCTAACGAATATGAGAGATTTGAAATCTAACGGTTGGATTTGGATTTATGTTCAAATCAAATTTTGAAAAGGTCGCCGTAAGTGCAGTTCAATGGCCGTTGATGGAAATCGACTGTACGGGCCTTGATAAAATTAATAAAAATAGTACTAATTTGTGTAAAATAATAAGAAATGATTTGTGAAGAATTGGGATGAAAAACTCCATATTTGAAAAGATAAAAATAGATTTTTATCGAAATGAACTAATTTTGAATTAGAATAATAATTTATTTATTTTTAAATAAATAAACTGAATTTGAAATGGTTTTAAAAGAAACCAGAATTTCCAATAATTGAATTGGAATAGATTTGAATCGAAATTGTCTTTGGAATATTTCAATGTTGGATTTCGTGATGATACAGATATTGTTGTGGGAATTTGAAAGATATATTAATATCGTTATTTCCAATACGATATTTGGTGGTCGTAGAATTTGATATTGAATATAAGCCGATATATTTTCTATTCAGAGCCTTGTATTTAATATCAAATGTGATTTGGGTTGTCGTGAATGGTGTCTTCATTAACACTGTCCTTAAACCCAGTTGAGAAAAAGATTAAATCTTTTTATTTAGATTTAATGAAGTGTACCAATTAAATGGTATTTAATTGGAATTGAATTTGAATTGATTTTTGGGTTTATCGTGAACGGTGTTTTAAATAACACTTGTTCTTTAACCCGATAATTAATGGAATGTGATTTTGGGTTGTCGTGAATGGTATCATCAATAATACTGTTCTTAGACCCAACTGAGTTAAGAAAATCAGAAACTAACTGGAGATTAGTTAAGTTGAATGGTTTCCTGGGTATTGATCTGATGTTGGTTTCGGCCTTCGGGGTTAATACTTAGGGAATTGCTCACTTGCTATTTTACGGTTAAAGGCTGATAGAATGGAATGTGATTTTGGGTTTATCGCGAATCGTGTTTTAAATGACATTGGTTCTTTAACCCAGTTAAAGACAGGAAGATTAAAACCAAGTGGAGTTTTAATGAATCTTTAATTAGATTTAAAAGATCGAGAATGGGGTATCACTAGTTTTGCTCCAGGTGATAGTTAAATCTTTAATTAGATTTGAACGTGAAATGGTAATTGAATTTACCGATAACACCGTGGTGTTAGATATGAAGTATGACTAGTTTTACTTCATGGGATGATAGGTTGGAATTGGGAAATACAATAAATGATTACTTCGGTGTGGTTCGCTAATCCCGACTAGTTGAATTGATATCCAAAAGAAGATTAAAGAATAAATTTGAGGAATTTATCTTTGATAAAATTAATGGGAACCTATCCCGAAGAATGTGAAATTTAGCAACTAACTAAAGATTAGTTAAGATGAATGGTTTCCTGGGTATTGATCTGATGTTGGTTTCGGCCTTCGAGGTTAATATTTGGGGAATTGTTCCCTTACTAATTTACGGTTAGTGACTGATGAATTGGAATGATGTGTATGTTGTGTTTGTGTAACACTTGTTTATTATATACGCGAGTTATTCAGAAAGACCGGGTTTATCCCATTCTGAATAACTGATTCGATGTGGTGTCGAGGATGAAGACGGTAGTCGAAGACCGGAGGTCTTCACGTCGTTTGGGTGATTACTGATGATCTTGATTGGGTCGTACACCCAAGAGGAGGGAATCAGTTAGTGATCGTCCAGACGTACTTGGAGAACGATGGATATGCGGGGTACTAGGTGCCTCCGGTTTCGTTCAGACACAGAACGAACTTGTAAATGGACTGTGTGTCTGACATTGGATTTTATTCTGTGTGATTGATTTCTATTAAATATATATATATATATCTGTTTGGCGATGGAGAATTTATTCTCTTGCTTAACGCCCTTCTCTGAGACGTACGAGCTCAGAGGTTGTATATTGATGGATATCAAACGCATGGAGAGAATTGCATGTGTGGCATGCCTAAGTGGCAATATGATCAAGGCTTCTGTTGAAAAGCAAAGTCTTGTGGTTGATGATCAAACCACGACCTGTGTGGCATAGCTTTGTATAGAGTTGATTCGTGAGCCTCACACCCCGGTAGTGGACCAGAAACGGGAGAGGACCTCAGGGAGGGCATGCGATTCCTTCTAGTTAGAAGTGGCGTCAATGGTTTTACACGCCCTGACGGGTTTGACTTATGTGGTTGTTGCTGTTGCGAGGTGCCTCGGATATATCGGTGACTATGTGAAGCCGATGGAGTCATTCGTTGGCTCATTTACGCCCCTAAAGGGTGGGGAAACGTAGTGTTCAGGCATTTTAATCCACATCGGTGGACCGGCCCTGTCGCTTCAAGGGCCCACCTGAGTCTTGGTCCTGAGGCTCGGGCTAGAGAGTTTCGAATCGGTAGAGGACTATCTTTTGCCTCGGTTCACACATGGAAATCCAACTTCAAATACGTGACTTTGCGGTTTTATTTGTAGAGCCTAGTATGGCGATATAGTGGGATGGGGTGCTTATGCCGTCTATGATTGATACTTATGATTTGAAATTGTTTTGACACTATACACTTATAGTAATAATAAAACATGAAATTTCACGTATCAAGCATTTTTTGGCTATTATAAGGTAAAAACCCTATCCTCCGGCTTGCGTTGCATTGTGTGATGGGACCTGGATCTTATAATAGCTTCATTTTTCTTTATTTAACATTGCGCTGTTTGTTTTATGCACTGATATTCTTGGGAGGAAACCCGTTCTGTGTTATACGGCGTGGTCCCTTGATTTACCGAACTTTAAAATAAAGATTAATAACTGTTTTAGTTTTCACACCAGTCCCATGACTGACCTGGAGTTTATTGTTTTAACCTAAACTCTGGGTGCCCCTGTTTTCCACACGGGCAGCTAGTAGTTTTGGGTTTTGCAGATTTATATTCACAGGATCTTGATTTACAGCTAGAACGATACTCGGAAAGCTCTGTATTCGTGTATTACTTCTAGTTGTGTTTTGTATTATTTTCCGTTGCGATGTATTTAAATGTAATTTAAATTTCTGATATATCTGTGTAATATTTTTCATACTCTGTATATTCTTGTATTCTGATGGAATTGTTGTAATATACAATGAATTGTTCTTCTGTCTGCGTTCTTTTGTGTGTTGTTCTTAAAGTATCCGCTCTTTCCTTACCGGGGAGGTTACGGGTTATCACAATAAACGTGACCAACTAAGGTGAATTACCTTTATTGGAACCAATCGTTAAAATAACGATTTGGTATTTCACTGAAATTAAACACCGTTTAATTTCATCAGTTAAATCAGCAAACAAATGTGTAACTAGCAAACAGGCAACCATCAACAAGTAGAGCACACAAAATAAAAACCCAATTTATATAAAATATAAATGGGAAAAATACTGAGTGAGTTTAACTCACCTTGATAGAGATCTGTCGTTTAAACAGTTGGTTTTTAATTAAATTAAACGAGTGTTTAATATAATTAAAAGTCCCAGTTGATTCCAAATGCATGCAGGTTGTTTCCATGAAGTTATGTCTGTTGTCCCGATCTCGGCGTCACTTGTTTGGTTAAATTATGTTCATATGCAAGAAATATAAATAATATAATTATATGGTTTAAATAAATAATCATGTCTTTTAATTTTGGTCATTAATATTATGGGTACTTTTGAATCAATGTTTTACTGCAGATTATATTCATTCCTTCTTCGTTCTTCTCGCGTTCCATTGCTCTGTTCTTTTCACTTTGTATTTAACCTGTCATGGAAAACATCATTCATTATTTAAGAATTTAGAGTTTTATTAATAAATTAAATCCTAGTTTAATTTTAACTAATACTTTTGCGTTCAGGACATTAGAGTAGACTGTTGTCCAAAAGAGTGGCATGACTTCAGCTTTCGATTTCTGCATTTATTATCAACATTAATTTGGTTAAGTAGTTTATCATTAATCACATATTAAATTTAAGCTAATCACATTGTACCGAGGCTAATTACGTTTTAGAATTTCCAGCAGACTTGGTTTCCTTTTTCTTCCTCATGCCAACACCCGATTCCTTCTTTGATACTTCGAACCAACACGGTGCCCAGTTCCGCAATTTACTCCATTCACGTTGTAATAAAGAAACACAGACCCCCCTTTCTCCTACAGGCTCTTCTTCGTTCCCAAAATACACAGGACGAACCGTTGTGTTGCCTGTTTTGAATACTTGGCCACCCTGTTGTTTTGTTCCAACGCAGAAACCATGTCTCCCTTGTGCAACTTCCGCCCGCCATGGCCCACACCGTCCCCTTCGGTCCGATCAGCTATACCCAGAAGAAGCTCCACTCTCCACTCGATAGCTTCCCAAATCAACGATCTGCCACCCCCTTCCATCCGCCTGCTACGGCCTCAAGACCACCCTGACTTTCGAACACAGCTGCAGCTATCATAGTGAATAATACTCCATCTCCACCGCACAACGGGTAGCGCTTACGAAGCCGAAGATAATCGTCATAGAAAGTTTAGTGAATAGGTGATTATATTGTGTAGGAAATAAGGGAGGAAGAGATGAGTTTCCAACCGGTAAATGAATTTTGTGGCGGCGGGTTCACTTGCGTTGAGTACAGGCACAAGAGAATTTGGGATGGATGATAGGATGGTTTATATAGGGTGGGGTTGTTAATTAAAATATTATTTTATGAAACTTCACCGTGAATAACATGTAAAACTAACCACAACTGACTTTTGTTTACTGATAAAAATGCTAATCTTGGTGTAAAAAGATATTCCGGATCCAATGGGACAAGTTTCGTTGAAATCTGAGGTCGTATGAAAAAATTTCCTTTATAAAACCAGAAATAAACACGCGTTTAATTTTTCCACGACCACCAGATAAATCAAATCAACTTGAAACTTTCAAATCTTACAATAATTTGTTGATACGAACCAAACGGCACTAGTTTCGTCGCATTCTGAGACTGTTTCCCCGGTAGGCTATTTTTACCGCGCACCGCAATACCCTTTTTAACGCCAAATTACCCGGTCTCTAAAAATAACAAACTATATACCTATCCTGACTCTAATCGACGATACGAACTCAACGGGACTAGTTTCGTGGCCTAATTCGATCGCTTGTTCAATTTGTGCCCAATTATCCCATTATATAAAATGAACTGGTGTTTACAGCTACCGTGGCCACATACGACATCGGTTTTCCGCGCCATTCACCACCATACAATAATTTAACTTTACGGTTCTAATGAAACTAGTTTCGTCGAAAACTGAGTCCGTTTGCAAAACGGCTATTTTAAAGGTCGATATTTAAATAACGATTTCCACAGCGACTATTTCAAAATTTGATTTGGCCATAAATAACAAACTATAACATGAAATCTAAATTTTCCACTTTCATATGAAAATTATCGTCAATACGGTTCCAACGTGTCTTGTTTCACAGAAATCCGACTTATATCGGATCCTGTATTCTCAGTTAAAGTTCAAAACTTCAATTTACGAACTGCAGCGCTATTTCGAGCTCGATATATAACGTTCGAACTTCGTTTAAATAAAAAATTAAATATTAAATTCCATCAATATTCCAAATAAAATATTTAAATTAAATAAATTAAATTAAATATTTGACTGCCAAAAGTACGGGTCGTTACAGATATAGTCTATCTTTTCAGAGGTCTCTCTAATCATCTATGGCCTAAGTAGAAGTCTATCTGTATGCTCCCACCAACACTTCGGATATCTGCAAGGTCGTCCATAAAGTGCCTCGAAGGGCACTATCCCTATGCTTGATTGGTAACTATTATTATAGGCAAACTAAACTAATAGGAGATGTTCCTCCCAAGTCCCTCTAAAATCTAGGATACACAGTCTTAATAAATCCTCATAAACTTTATTAACACTCTCAGTCTGTCCATCGGTTTGAGGGTGATAAGTTGTGCTAAGTCTTAAATGTCTACTTAGGGCCTCTTGCAAGCTCTTTGAAATTTCACTTGTAAATATGGGGTCACGGTCGCTTACTATACTGGAAGGTACCCCATGAAGTCGGATGATCTCCTTAAGGTAAACGATGCTAGCCAATCCACTGTCCTTTTGCTCTTGACCGGAATAAAGTAAGCGCTCTTAGTAAGTCTATCCACTATAACCCATATACTTGTGTTGCCCTTCCTCGATCGACGCAGTCCATCAATAGTCCATGGAGACGCTCTCCCATTTCCACTGTGGGATATCCATGGGCTGAAGTAATTCGCTAGGGTTCCTTTGTTCAGCCTTGACTTGTTGACAACTCAAACATCGAGCTACAAATTTTGCCACATCTTTCTTCGTGCCAGTCCAATGAAAACCCCGCTTCATATCACAGTACATCTTGTCACCGCCCGGATGAATAGTCATCCGAGAGTGATGAACCTCCTTAAGAACTGATCTTAGTAAGTCTCCAACTCTGGGAACACACAATTTCCCATCTCATCTTAGACACCCTTTCTCGTCCACAGAAAATGTAGATAGGTGACTAGAGGTCTCTCCTCTACTAAGTCTATCCAAGATGGTCATCAACTACCAATCCTCTCTCTGCGTAGATCCAATGCGCTCCATAAGAGTAGGTCTCACCTCCAATGATGCCAACAAACCAAGCGTACTTTCCGTAAATGGCTTAAAATCAAAGGTCGAGATAAACTCCAAGCTCTTCCGCTCTACAAATAAAGGACTTAAGGTCTTCCTTTGCCTATTCAATGCGTCCACAACCACATTACACTTGCCTGGGGTATAACCTATCTCAAAATCATAGGACGCAAGGAACCTCATCCATCATTGCTGCCTTAAGTTGAGATCCTTCTGCAAGAACAAATATTTGAGAGACTTGTGATCTGTGTAGAGCTCAAATCTCTCTCCAAGTAGACATTGTCGCCAAGACTTAAGTGCAAACATTATTGTAGCCGACTCCAAGTCGTAGGTGGGGTAGTTCTTCTCGTGAACTCTTAGTTTCCTACTTCCATAGCAGACCACCCTACCCTCTTGCATCAACATAACACCTAATCTTATGCCACAAGCATTCGTGTAGACCGTAAGCACCTAGCTACCGTTGGGAAGAGTTAGAACGTGGGCTGATGTCAGAGTCCTCTTTAACATCTGGAATGCATCCTCGCAATCAATCTCCAAGAAGAATCCAAATTCTTCTTCGTCAGACGGGTGAGTTTAGATGATATCTATGTAAAGTCCTTAATGAACTTTCTGTAATAACCCAACAATCCAAGAAAACCTCTTACCTCTGTCACATTCTTAGGGGCCTTCCAATCTTGAACAGCGACATCTTTAGCGGGGTCTACCGCTATTCCATCCTTGGAAAATACATGCCCTAGGAATCTTACTTCCTTTCTATAGAAATGACACTTATAAAATTTAGCCTTAAGCTGATGCGATCTGAATGTACTGAGAACCTCCTCTAAGTGTCTGACATGCTCTTCCTCGCTTCTCGAGAAAACCAGAATATTGTCCACGAAAACCACCACGAATTTATTCAGATACTCTCTAAACACCCGACTCATTAAATCCACGAAGTATGCGAGTGCAATGGTCAGCCCAAAAGGCATGATCAACCACTCAAAGAAACCATCCGGAGTTTTGAAAGTTGTCTTGATACCATCATCTGCTACCCTAAGTCGATGAAATCCCATGGCTAGATCCAACAGTGAGAAAACCGAAGCGCCTATTAGTTAATGAAACAAGTTATCAATCCTCCAAAGTGGGTGCATATTCTTCTTGGTGGGTTTATTCAACTCCCTATAGTCCATGCATAGACGGAGAGAGCCATCTTCCTTGGTTGCAAAGACGACTGGAGCTCCCCACTTAGAAATGCTCCGTCTAATGAATCCTTTCTCCAGTAACTCACCTACTTGTTTGCTGAGCTCCCTCCTCTCCTAAGGAACCATATGGCGCATTGGTAAAGCGCATGGTTTTGCGTTTTCTATTAAGTAAATACATAAATCTATCTCTCTTCTAGGAGGTAATCCCCAAACCTCGTCGAACACGTCCGGAATACCACTAACTATGCGCATTGATCGAAGATCATCAACGGAAGTATCAAGAGAATCTAGGAAACTGAGCATAACTGACCCCTATAGGTCACAAGAAATTTCGAGAGTTCTACCTTAGCACGTTAGAAGTCTAACAACTCTCCTCTCACAATCAATAATGGCACCATACATGGATAGCCAATTCATTCCTAAAATTAATCCGTAATCCATAAAGCCAAGAACATATGCGTCGTATTAAAATTAGACGCCCGTAACAGAAATTCTCAAACCCCTACATATCATAGATAAATGAGTCGTTCCTCCTATGGGGTTTGATACTACAACAGGGTTAGAAACAATACAAATGTCTAGGTGTAGATTATCCACAAAGAGTTGGATATGAATGAACGAGAAGCACCAGAATCAAAGAGAGTCCCAATAGGAGAGTCAAAAAGAAAAATTAAACCTTCAATCGTGACTTTCCTACCACAATCCAGTCCACTAGCCTTGAGCGCATGCACATGCCCTCTAGATGATCCAACCTTTTTTCCTTGCTTGTTAGGGCATTGTCTTTTAAAACGTCCAACTTGAGAATAAGTAAAACAAGCATTCTTCGTCTTTTTACAATCTCTCACAAAGTGCCCTAAAGCCCTGCAACCATGGTATTTAACCTGTATCTTGTTTTGATCCTTATCAGGCTTTCCTCCTTTCTTAGTCGTGCCCTTCTTGGGCCACCACTTCTTTTTTTCAGCCTTGGGTTTTTCCTTCTCACACTTAACCTCTTTCTTCTCCTCTATATTGTCCTCGTGCATCAATGCCATGTCAACAAGCCTCTTGAAAGTCTCTTCCATTAGTACATGCATCAGTGCTAAATCTTGGAGCAGTTGGTTTAATCCTTTTACGAACCTCAAAGCCTTGTTATGAGGAGTGTTCACTAATTCCAACCTAGATCTCGCTAGTTGATTAAAGCTTTTAATATATTCCTTTATTGGCATGCTTCCTTATTTCAAATTCAAGAACCTTTCCATTTGCATTCCTTCCTCTGTTTTCTATAAGAACCTCATCTCGAATCTAATTTTGAATTCATCCTAAGTAGCCACCATCTGTCCATCCTAAATCACCTCCATCTAATACGATGTTTCATTCTTCAGTTGCCAAGCGGCCAACTGGATTTTTCTTCCATCATCGAGCTCCCACAAGTTAAATATATACTTCGTCTCCTTAAGCCAATTGCGCGCCTCCAAGAAACTCTCAGTACCACAAAACTGTTTGCCTCTCATCGTACAGAAGTCCTTACAAAGCTTAAAGAATTGGACTATAGGATTGGAAGGAGCTATTATAGTTGCAGCTGGGGGAGGGACATTTTATTGCACCTCGGCAGGTGCTGGAATCATATCGAAAGTGGAATTCCCTCAGAAAGATTAAGGTCCCCAGACATGATGAAAAAGGACAAAATAAGAATTCAGAATGAGATCAAAGGAATATTGTAAATGACTTGAGGGTATATATTTTTCAAAAATGGGTTTCAATTGAAAATCCTTTTTCTTTTAAAACATTTTTCAAAAAGTTTTCCTTTGATCTTGTAACCTTAGGCTCTGATGCCAAATGTGACACCCCACGTCCCTTAATGTCACCCATATGAGGTTGCTTTAAGTTCTGTGAAGCATAATAGTAAACAGTAACTAAAATTCACAAGACAGATGTAAATATGCAACATGAAAACTAAATTTTATTATTAAAAAGCATCATTTCGAACCAATTACAACATCACATCGTTTCAAATACCAAAAGCCTCAATTAAAATCATATGTCTCATAACACCAAACATAATAGTACAAAACTTTAAAATCATATCCCTCCTCAAAAGCCATAACAAAATAGAACAATAGTTGAATCAATACATAGAGTCAGAAGAAATCCAAGTCAAAGAACATAATTACGATCATAACTATTGTCCGCCACCCCTTTGAGAACCTGAAAGGGAGAGGAAAAGAGAGAGGGAAAACAAAGTAGGTCAAACATAAAGTTTGGCGAGTTCCAATGATTTTCAGCAATATGATAAGATAGAAAGTATCAAGATAGGTAAATAATGTTGAAATGAAACTACAGTAAATAGACAAGTACGAGGTAAACGAGATAACGAGATAATAAGGTAATAAGGTAAGCCAAAGATCATGTATGCTTCTCAGTCATATCCCAAGAACAAGTTTTCTTCACCACTAACTAGAATATAAGATTAGGTGTTATCCTAATTACAACCCATGCGATCGACTCCCTACTACGCAGATATCCTGTGCCAGCTACGAAAGTAGGGGTATCAATCCTTAACCCGTCAATTATAAGACAAAGACATATTCGCTGGTGTTACAGCGTCTAAGTTTCCCCGTCGGACCCATGCACACTCATGACTCTACCTGAACTGTAACGTCCCGGATTTTTCGGCCATTTAAATTCGAATATTTAAATCAGTTTATATATTATATTTGAAATATAATATATATTTTTAATCGAATTTATTTATATAAAATGGAGTTCGAATATATATATTTATATATTAATTAAAACGAGCTCGAAAACGTCGCGGTAATTCAAAATTTTCGATTTGAACTTTGATTGGATATACAGGATCCGATATAAGTCGGATTTCTGTGAAACGAGACACGTTGGAACCGTGTTGATTTTAATTTTCATATGAAAGAGAAAGATGCAGATTTCGCGTTATAGTTTGTTAGTTATGATCAAATAGAACTTTAGAATAATCGCTATAGGAATCGTTAATTAACGATAACGTTTATTTAATAAATTATAAAGGGTTTCTACATACTTTGAATATCGTTTAACCCGAAAATGGTGATGTTGAATTATAAGTCCATATTAGTAATCTAAAAAGAATATTATTTTGGGAAATAATTTATTTATTTTAGAATTAGATATATTTGTTTGCAATTAATTTGTATTTTAATAGTATGGGGTATAGGCGGATTTTGATTACAATTAATAGTGTAGGAGTTCAAGGGTATTGTAACAAATTTAGACGAGGCCATAATGCTCACTAATTGATACCAGATCAGTTATGGCCAAACTTGACGAGAGAAATGAGACCAGTAATGAGTAAACCGTATACTCGTACCACATAAACAAATGGATATTACATGAACTCAAACAATAGCCAACAGTCGACATATACAAATACAAAGGAAAGCGACATGTTCATATGATCTCATCAGTACTGAAAATAAGGAAAGAAAAAGAAATAATAAGAGTTCATTTGAAAACAAGAAATTCATTCAACTTAGCACATCCTGAAGTGGAAAATACAATTTTCTCTAATATACATCATGAACAACTAAAACAGATTGGACATCAAACACAGAACGTACAATTTAAATACATAAAACAAGTAGGCTTCATAAACAAATTTAAGCAAAGGACTGTTGGGCGATCCATCTTTATCAGTGCTGAAAGTCCCATCCAAAATCTTTGAAAAAAATACTTGTTCAACATATCGCAGCATCAAGCTGTCATCAACCTGCAAAGGAAAAGAAGCAAATGGCCTTAGCTAGTAGTAGCTGGCCACCTAAGAACCACTATGAAAACCAAATTCAAATGAACAGCAAAAGAAAAAGGTGGTCAATTGCTAACAAGACAATACATAAAAGAAGAAAACAGTAAATTAGAGAGTACAACAGCTAAGAACCTATAGAACAGCTAATGAAATAAAACAAATGTATATACATCCATTTCAACTATTTTTCCCACGTCTTGTTCTTTCAAGAACAGTGGAATAAGTGGCCTAAGAACAAGTATAGGGACGGCCAAACCAGTACATGCACATGCTAGAGAGAAGAAACAACTAAGGAACAGTACAATTCACATACTAAAGTAAGGCAAAATCTGTACCAAAACTGCTAACATACAAAACCCAAAGCAGAATTCACAGTTTCAAAATAAGTCTGTATTGAATAAACGAGTCATAGCCACAACCTAATCTAATATATAGGGCAATATATATGCTTTTATTCTCACTCGAATTCAGGTATAAAGGTCATACCAAATTTTTTTTCTAGTTCTGAACGCAGATTCAATGTCTGTACTGAATGAACAATACACAACTCATAGCTACCTAACCTATCCAATGGCAATCAAAATCCATTTCGAACCTAGATCAAAAATCCAGACAAAAATCTAAGGGTAGATTCGAATGCCTGTAAATGAGTGAACAATACATAGCACGGCTACATAGCCTATCCAAGATCTATCAGAACCCATTTCGAATCAATCTGAAAAGGCTAGACTAAAATCCGAACCTAAAAGCTAAGTTTTAGATTTGATTTTGATTGAAATAACAACTCGTAGCTACTGTAAAACAATAATCGTATCTAAGAGCAACCGCAAGTATAAATATGCCATCACAGTAGTGTTCAAACAACCAGAAAGATAATCAAAACAAAAGAAAATACGGGAATTAAAAATCAAGTGAAAAGAAAACTTAGCTTTCAATTTAAGACGTTCGCAGTTGAAGACCAAGCCTCGATTGGGTTCGCTCGTCGTGGTTCTAGGGTTGCTCGACAGTATGGTGGCGGATCGTTGGTGGAGCTCGAAGGGGTGCGACGCCATGGTCTTTGGTTTTGGCTGAAGGAATTGGGGGAATTAGGGTTTCGGTTTGGATCAATTTTTTGAGGAGCGGCTGAACAAATGAAGAGGAGATCGGAGGCTAGGGTTTTAAGGGTGATAACGGGCTGGGTATTTGCGGGCCGAAGGAAAAAGGTAAAAGGCCCATGTTTTTATTACTTAAAATCTAAGTTTAGTAATTAAATTTGCTTATAAAATTGTTTAAACAATATCACACTCGTACGTTGACAGATTTAAGCGTGGTTGGTCTCGTTGGGACCGTAGAAACGAGGAGGTCGAGATGGAGCAATGTCTGTCAGGACGGGAAGGACGGGAACTTTTTAATTAAATTGAACGTTGTTTAATTTAATTAAAAACCCAGCGTTGAACGACCCAAACCAGTCAAAGTGAGTTAAACTCACTCAGCTCTTCCCATTTATATTTTATATAAATTGGGTTTTTGTTTTGCGTGTTCTGGTTGTTAATGAATGACTGTTTGCTAGTGATATATGATTATCGTTGATAAAATTTCTGAAATTAAACGGTCGTTTAATTTCAGTATAACGCCAGTTATTCTGATTTGACCCGGATAAAGAAATTTCTCTGGGTTGGTCACGTTTATAAAATAAACGTGTATAATTGTTTGAATTGTTTGAACTGGCTGTTGGTTGATTGATGATCGTTGTAAACATTATCAATCAAATAAAAAGGAATAGTTGATTACCATTGATTATTGAACCTTATTTCAACATTTGTTATGATGGATGTTATGGATCGAGTAGTTGGCATCACTTGGTTTATAAATCGATCGATTTATGAGTTTATCGATAGTGGATTGATAATATTCAAGTTATAAATATGTTTTATAACGAAAATATATTTTGGAAGTTACTACGTTGAAAGGGTATATAAAAAGGGAAATAAATATTTAATTAATTATTTAAAGTTTATATAGAAATTTTGAAATTTGTTTTGTAAAATGAATTCTTATGTTAATAAGAATGAAAAGCAAAGCGGTCAAGTATTTGATTGGTTTCGTCTAAGGAATGTTTAAATAAAGTTATTTAAATTAATTATATTTTTTTATTTAATTTAAAGAAGGAATTAAAAAAGAGTTGGTTAGGAGAGTAATCATGTTTTGGGTGAATGAAGTCAACCATTTGAACTTAGTTATACTTTAAATTAGTGAATTAACTTAATGAGTAATTGATTTACCCTAGAAAGGTATTAAAAAGGGAATTTATTATTCTAGTAAATAAAGGAGAAAATTGATTTGAATGATAAATGTTGAAATAAAGGAGTTGGTAATCACTAATGAAATACCTTTAAGAAACCAAGTTTGGAATGAAATGGTTGAGTGTTGGAAAAAGGCTAGTGATGAGGTTTATGGTTTGAACTCGAGTTTTATAGAGAAGTAACAACGAGAGTTAAACGAAGATAAGGCGTAAATGAAGGTTTTACTTAACGAATGAATTAAGTAAAAGAAGGAGAAAATGAAAAAGGGTTTATATTAAACCTAAAATTTATAAACGAAGTTTATAAATGGCATGTGAGTTAAATGTTGGTTTTAAATACTTAATATTGGTATTAAGTTAAATTAATTCGAACGGAGATTTCTATAAAGAAAAAGGAAATTGGTTAAAAGGAATTTAAATGCGAGATTGGTAAACGGGATTGGAAATAGGAAATTAAATATTAATATCGGGTTTTTGAATTACGACTCGTGTTTATCTGAAGGTAAGAACGTTGTTGGTCAAGGTCTGAGAGGTAATTAAAATACCCCAACTTGAACGACTTCGGGATGACCTAAAGATGATACTAGTTGGTAATGGCGAGAGTGTGCGATAAGATTTCCAAAGTAAAGGAAATGATATAAGATTATATTTTCCCTATTAATGGAATTAAAAGGGGAATTGGGCGAGAAATTTTGAAAGCCAAGTGATGCTGATTTCCAGACCAGTGAATCTATTTTTGTGTTTTCATGGATGTTTACTTGATAGTTAAATAACCGACTATCAAGTCTGACCTTTACGATTGTTGGTATGGAAAGACCGGGATCGAATGTATATTCGAAAACCATTCCGACCAACAAGTACGAATATATAGAAGGGATCAAGTGACGATCGAGATGAAGCATGTGAAGACCATAGATCTTCATAAAGCGGAAGAACCACTTACAATCTCTGATTCGACCCGGAGATATACTAGGGTTCTGTCGTGGTTGAAACTGTGGATTGCAAGGACTATCGCTACTGATCCATGGGGGTGATTCCTATATTGGATGCAGTAGGAGAGTGTCTTCGGTTCATCCTGTTCCTGGATGACTTGTATGGACGGATGTCTGACAGAGTAGTTCTTAAGAATCACGTACGTTGATTTTTACAAACGTATCTCTGTTGGTGGCAGAGAAGACTGGACACCTTCTCTAGCTTAACGACTAGAGTATTTTTGTGGACGTCAATTAGTGATTTGGCGGAGCTGACGATGTGGCATTCAAAGTGTATGATGATCAGATGTGTTCTGACCTCAAGCCTCATCAACCGGGAGATGACAAAAATCGGGCAGGCAGCATGGCTATGTGGGTCGCTCCCATTAGGATGTATAATCACCTATCTAGATAAATTCCTTTTGTTTCTTATTCTATCGATTCTGCCCATTCGGGAACGGTGGTTTGAGTCCAACCGTTGGTGATATACATTCGATACACTCAAGCGAAATGAGTGGTCGGTCATGTGAGGTCCGGGTTGCAAGACGTTCTTGTTGAACCCGGTGTATTCGCCTCTAGAGGTACACGTGCGGAAGGTGGTCCCATACCTTGTCAAGTTGGAAATCCAATATCCAATAAGCGCCTGCGATTTTCGATTGTATACTATATACGGGGAGCGTGAGATGCAAGCGTTCCTCTAGTTTTGCTAATTATTTGTATTTAGACATTATCATAATATCAGATCGAGATATTGATTTTGAAAACTGATTTGGGTTATCGTAAGGTAAAAACCGTCCGTGTTTATTTGTGGATCGGTCTTACGATTATCTTTTTCCTTCGAAAAGATTTTAACTTTAAAATCAAGTTGTGTGATACTGTAAATTGCTGTGCGAGTTTTCTCACTCTGGTTCACCAGACTGACCCGGGGTTTTGTAAATGCTCGGGTTTGACCGAGGTGTACAGGTTCAGGTCATCAGGTACTGAGAAGTCCAGAGACGAGCTGAAGATGTTCAGATGAATGATATTCTGCTGGGTGATTATATATATATATGAGGACAGATTATCAAAACTGTCCAGATGTGTGTTGTACTCTGATATTGTAAGTATTTGCAAAAGCTCTCAATAAAGGTCTATTTCTGTATTATAATTTGTTCCGCTGCGATGTGAGACTCTGTGATGGTTCTTCTTCTTCTTCTATTCTTATATTTCTTTCTTTCTTATCTCATCCTCTAATTTCTTTCTAAATGTTCCAGCGATTCGGTGCTTGGAGGATCGGCATGAATACGGTAAAGGGTATTTGTGTCGATTTTCGGGGCCGAAAATCCGCTGGGTCGTTACAGTGGTATCAGAGCTATTGGTTGAGTAGTAACCTTGGCTCTGTGGCGTAACTCAATAGAGATGAGGTTAGTAACGCCCTAGATTGAGTTGAGTGTATATATATATATATATATATATATATATATATATATATATATATATGAGAGCGTATTTGTAAAATTTTATATAAAAATGTTTTGTATTGTGTTATTTGACTAGTTCAAGTGTTGAGAAGCATTGAACTGGTGAATTGACACGATATTGTTTTATTAAGGGGGTAAATGAAATAATTTTACCCGATATATATTTTTATATAGAAAAAGAAATTTATTTTCTATATTATAGTGATGTGGGGTGTTTGTTTGTTTGTTCTGATTGATTTGATTTGAAATCAAATTTGAATTATGAAATAAAATTGAATTGATTAGAAAATCAATTCGTCGATTGAATCGGATATGGAAGTGAAGCAGAACCTAGTTAAGAAAAACCAATTTAAGAATAAACTCAAAAAGAGTGAATTTGAATAAATTGGGATTTAAAAACGTAATGGATAAATAGATTGGGATTCAAATAAAATGGATTTCCATTCGAATTTTGAATTTTCTTTTCGAAGGAGTTGAGGCCCAGAGTGGCAGTCATAGTCATCCCGATCAGGCAAAGGAAGTGTTGGCAGAATTTTAGAAAAAAAATTTTAGAATTCGAATTTAATTTGAATTTAATGCAAAGGTAATAATTTTAAAATAATACGATTCGGGATATTCTCCTTACTTTGCAATTTCGAGGACGAAATTATTTTAAGGGGGGAAGAATGTAACGTCCCGGATTTTTCGGCCATTTAAATTCGAATATTTAAATCAGTTTATATATTATATTTGAAATATAATATATTTTTTTAATCGAATTTATTTATATAAAATGGAGTTCGAATATATATATTTATATATTAATTAAAACGAGCTCGAAAACGTCGCGGTAATTCAAAATTTTCGATTTGAACTTTGATTGGATATACAGGATCCGATATAAGTCGGATTTCTGTGAAACGAGACACGTTGGAACGGTGTTGATTTTAATTTTCATATGAAAGAGAAAGATGCAGATTTCGCGTTATAGTTTGTTAGTTATGATCAAATAGAACTTTAGAATAATCGCTATAGGAATCGTTAATTAACGATAACGTTTATTTAATAAATTATAAAGGGTTTCTACATACTTTGAATATCGTTTAACCCGAAAATGGTTATGTTGAATTATAAGTCCATATTAGTAATCTAAAAAGAATATTATTTTGGGAAATAATTTATTTATTTTAGAATTAGATATATTTGTTTGCAATTAATTTGTATTTTAATAGTATGGGGTATAGGCGGATTTTGATTACAATTAATAGTGTAGGAGTTCAAGGGTCTTGTAACAAATTTAGACGAGGCCATAATGCTCACTAATTGATACCAGATCAGTTATGGCCAAACTTGACGAGAGAAATGAGACCAGTAATGAGTAAACCGTATACTCGTACCACATAAACAAATGGATATTACATGAACTCAAACAATAGCCAACAGTCGACATATACAAATACAAAGGAAAGCGACATGTTCATATGTTCTCATCAATACTGAAAATAAGGAAAGAAAAAGAAATAATAAGAGTTCATTTGAAAACAAGAAATTCATTCAACTTAGCACATCCTGAAGTGGAAAATACAATTTTCTCTAATATATATCATGAACAACTAAAACAGATTGGACATCAAACACAGAACGTACAATTTAAATACATAAAACAAGTAGACTTCATAAACAAATTTAAGCAAAGGACTGTTGGGCGATCCATCTTTATCAGTGCTGAAAGTCCCATCCAAAATCTTTGAAAAAAATACTTGTTCAACATATCGCAGCATCAAGCTGTCATCAACCTGCAAAGGAAAAGAAGCAAATGGCCTTAGCTAGTAGTAGCTGGCCACCTAAGAACCACTATGAAAACCAAATTCAAATGAACAGCAAAAGAAAAAGGTGGTCAATTGCTAACAAGACAATACATAAAAGAAGAAAACAGTAAATTAGAGAGTACAACAGCTAAGAACCTATAGAACAGCTAATGAAATAAAACAAATGTATATACATCCATTTCAACTTTTTTTCCCACGTCTTGTTCTTTCAAGAACAGTGGAATAAGTGGCCTAAGAACAAGTATAGGGACGGCCAAACCAGTACATGCACATGCTAGAGAGAAGAAACAACTAAGGAACAGTACAATTCACATACTAAAGTAAGGCGAAATCTGTACCAAAACTGCTAACATACAAAACCCAAAGCAGAATTCACAGTTTCAAAATAAGTCTGTATTGAATAAACGAGTCATAGCCACAACCTAATCTAATATATAGGGCAATATATATGCTTTTATTCTCACTCGAATTCAGGTATAAAGGTCATACCAAATTTTTTTTTTCTAGTTCTGAACGCAGATTCAATGTCTGTACTGAATGAACAATACACAACTCATAGCTACCTAACCTATCCAATGGCAATCAAAATCCGTTTCGAACCTAGATCAAAAATCCAGACAAAAATCTAAGGGTAGATTCGAATGCCTGTAAATGAGTGAACAATACATAGCACGGCTACATAGCCTATCCAAGATCTATCAGAACCCATTTCGAATCAATCTGAAAAGGCTAGACTAAAATCCGAACCTAAAAGCTAAGTTTTAGATTTGATTTTGATTGAAATAACAACTCGTAGCTACTGTAAAACAATAATCGTATCTAAGAGCAACCGCAAGTATAAATATGCCATCACAGTAGTGTTCAAACAACCAGAAAGATAATCAAAACAAAAGAAAATACGGGAATTAAAAATCAAGTGAAAAGAAAACTTAGCTTTCAATTTAAGACGTTCGCAGTTGAAGACCAAGCCTCGATTGGGTTCGCTCGTCGTGGTTCTAGGGTTGCTCGACAGTATGGTGGCGGATCGTTGGTGGAGCTCGAAGGGGTGCGACGCCATGGTCTTTGGTTTTGGCTGAAGGAATTGGGGGAATTAGGGTTTCGGTTTGGATCAATTTTTTGAGGAGCGGCTGAACAAATGAAGAGGAGATCGGAGGCTAGGGTTTTAAGGGTGATAACGGGCTGGGTATTTGCGGGCCGAAGGAAAAAGGTAAAAGGCCCATGTTTTTATTACTTAAAATCTAAGTTTAGTAATTAAATTTGCTTATAAAATTGTTTAAACAATATCACACTCGTACGTTGACAGATTTAAGCGTGGTTGGTCTCGTTGGGACCGTAGAAACGAGGAGGTCGAGATGGAGCAATGTCTGTCAGGACGGGAAGGACGGGAACTTTTTAATTAAATTGAACGTTGTTTAATTTAATTAAAAACCCAGCGCTGAACGACCCAAACCAGTCAAAGTGAGTTAAACTCACTCAGCTCTTCCCATTTATATTTTATATAAATTGGGTTTTTGTTTTGCGTGTTCTGGTTGTTAATGAATGACTGTTTGCTAGTGATATATGATTATCGTTGATAAAATTTCTGAAATTAAACGGTCGTTTAATTTCAGTATAACACCAGTTATTCTGATTTGACCCGGATAAAGAAATTTCTCTGGGTTGGTCACGTTTATAAAATAAACGTGTATAATTGTTTGAATTGTTTGAACTGGCTGTTGGTTGATTGATGATCGTTGTAAACATTATCAATCAAATAAAAAGGAATAGTTGATTACCATTGATTATTGAACCTTATTTCAACATTTGTTATGATGGATGTTATGGATCGAGTAGTTGGCATCACTTGGTTTATAAATCGATCGATTTATGAGTTTATCGATAGTGGATTGATAATATTCAAGTTATAAATATGTTTTATAACGAAAATATATTTTGGAAGTTACTACGTTGAAAGGGTATATAAAAAGGGAAATAAATATTTAATTAATCATTTAAAGTTTATATAGAAATTTTGAAATTTGTTTTGTAAAATGAATTCTTATGTTAATAAGAATGAAAAGCAAAGCGGTCAAGTATTTGATTGGTTTCGTCTAAGGAATGTTTAAATAAAGTTATTTAAATTAATTATATTTTTTTATTTAATTTAAAGAAGGAATTAAAAAAGAGTTGGTTAGGAGAGTAATCATGTTTTGGGTGAATGAAGTCAACCATTTGAACTTAGTTATACTTTAAATTAGTGAATTAACTTAATGAGTAATTGATTTACCCTAGAAAGGTATTAAAAAGGGAATTTATTATTCTAGTAAATAAAGGAGAAAATTGATTTGAATGATAAATGTTGAAATAAAGGAGTTGGTAATCACTAATGAAATACCTTTAAGAAACCAAGTTTGGAATGAAATGGTTGAGTGTTGGAAAAAGGCTAGTGATGAGGTTTATGGTTTGAACTCGAGTTTTATAGAGAAGTAACAACGAGAGTTAAACGAAGATAAGGCGTAAATGAAGGTTTTACTTAACGAATGAATTAAGTAAAAGAAGGAGAAAATGAAAAAGGGTTTATATTAAACCTAAAATTTATAAACGAAGTTTATAAATGGCATGTGAGTTAAATGTTGGTTTTAAATACTTAATATTGGTATTAAGTTAAATTAATTCGAACGGAGATTTCTATAAAGAAAAAGGAAATTGGTTAAAAGGAATTTAAATGCGAGATTGGTAAACGGGATTGGAAATAGGAAATTAAATATTAATATCGGGTTTTTGAATTACGACTCGTGTTTATCTGAAGGTAAGAACGTTGTTGGTCAAGGTCTGAGAGGTAATTAAAATACCCCAACTTGAACGACTTCGGGATGACCTAAAGATGATACTAGTTGGTAATGGCGAGAGTGTGCGATAAGATTTCCAAAGTAAAGGAAATGATATAAGATTATATTTTCCCTATTAATGGAATTAAAAGGGGAATTGGGCGAGAAATTTTGAAAGCCAAGTGATGCTGATTTCCAGACCAGTGAATCTATTTTTGTGTTTTCATGGATGTTTACTTGATAGTTAAATAACCGACTATCAAGTCTGACCTTTACGATTGTTGGTATGGAAAGACCGGGATCGAATGTATATTCGAAAACCATTCCGACCAACAAGTACGAATATATAGAAGGGATCAAGTGACGATCGAGATGAAGCATGTGAAGACCATAGATCTTCATAAAGCGGAAGAACCACTTACAATCTCTGATTCGACCCGGAGATATACTGGGGTTCTGTCGTGGTTGAAACTGTGGATTGCAAGGACTATCGCTACTGATCCATGGGGGTGATTCCTATATTGGATGCAGTAGGAGAGTGTCTTCGGTTCATCCTGTTCCTGGATGACTTGTATGGACGGATGTCTGACAGAGTAGTTCTTAAGAATCACGTACGTTGATTTTTACAAACGTATCTCTGTTGGTGGCAGAGAAGACTGGACACCTTCTCTAGCTTAACGACTAGAGTATTTTTGTGGACGTCAATTAGTGATTTGGCGGAGCTGACGATGTGGCATTCAAAGTGTATGATGATCAGATGTGTTCTGACCTCAAGCCTCATCAACCGGGAGATGACAAAAATCGGGCAGGCAGCATGGCTATGTGGGTCGCTCCCATTAGGATGTATAATCACCTATCTAGAGAAATTCCTTTTGTTTCTTATTCTATCGATTCTGCCCATTCGGGAACGGTGGTTTGAGTCCAACCGTTGGTGATATACATTCGATACACTCAAGCGAAATGAGTGGTCGGTCATGTGAGGTCCGGGTTGCAAGACGTTCTTGTTGAACCCGGTGTATTCGCCTCTAGAGGTACACGTGCGGAAGGTGGTCCCATACCTTGTCAAGTTGGAAATCCAATATCCAATAAGCGCCTGCGATTTTCGATTGTATACTATATACGGGGAGCGTGAGATGCAAGCGTTCCTCTAGTTTTGCTAATTATTTGTATTTAGACATTATCATAATATCAGATCGAGATATTGATTTTGAAAACTGATTTGGGTTATCGTAAGGTAAAAACCGTCCGTGTTTATTTGTGGATCGGTCTTACGATTATCTTTTTCCTTCGAAAAGATTTTAACTTTAAAATCAAGTTGTGTGATACTGTAAATTGCTGTGCGAGTTTTCTCACTCTGGTTCACCAGACTGACCCGGGGTTTTGTAAATGCTCGGGTTTGACCGAGGTGTACAGGTTCAGGTCATCAGGTACTGAGAAGTCCAGAGACGAGCTGAAGATGTTCAGATGAATGATATTCTGCTGGGTGATTATATATATATATGAGGACAGATTATCAAAACTGTCCAGATGTGTGTTGTACTCTGATATTGTAAGTATTTGCAAAAGCTCTCAATAAAGGTCTATTTCTGTATTATAATTTGTTCCGCTGCGATGTGAGACTCTGTGATGGTTCTTCTTCTTCTTCTATTCTTATATTTCTTTCTTTCTTATCTCATCCTCTAATTTCTTTCTAAATGTTCCAGCGATTCGGTGCTTGGAGGATCGGCATGAATACGGTAAAGGGTATTTGTGTCGATTTTCGGGGCCGAAAATCCGTTGGGTCGTTACAGTGGTATCAGAGCTATTGGTTGAGTAGTAACCTTGGCTCTGTGGCGTAACTCAATAGAGATGAGGTTAGTAACGCCCTAGATTGAGTTGAGTGTATATATATATATATATATATATATATATATATATATGAGAGCGTATTTGTAAAATTTTATATAAAAATGTTTTGTATTGTGTTATTTGACTAGTTCAAGTGTTGAGAAGCATTGAACTGGTGAATTGACACGATATTGTTTTATTAAGGGGGTAAATGAAATAATTTTACCCGATATATATTTTTATATAGAAAAAGAAATTTATTTTCTATATTATAGTGATGTGGGGTGTTTGTTTGTTTGTTCTGATTGATTTGATTTGAAATCAAATTTGAATTATGAAATAAAATTGAATTGATTAGAAAATCAATTCGTCGATTGAATCGGATATGGAAGTGAAGCAGAACCTAGTTAAGAAAAACCAATTTAAGAATAAACTCAAAAAGAGTGAATTTGAATAAATTGGGATTTAAAAACGTAATGGATAAATAGATTGGGATTCAAATAAAATGGATTTCCATTCGAATTTTGAATTTTCTTTTCGAAGGAGTTGAGGCCCAGAGTGGCAGTCATAGTCATCCCGATCAGGCAAAGGAAGTGTTGGCAGAATTTTAGAAAAAAAATTTTAGAATTCGAATTTAATTTGAATTTAATGCAAAGGTAATAATTTTAAAATAATACGATTCGGGATATTCTCCTTACTTTGCAATTTCGAGGACGAAATTATTTTAAGGGGGGAAGAATGTAACGTCCCGGATTTTTCGGCCATTTAAATTCGAATATTTAAATCAGTTTATATATTATATTTGAAATATAATATATTTTTTTAATCGAATTTATTTATATAAAATGGAGTTCGAATATATATATTTATATATTAATTAAAACGAGCTCGAAAACGTCGCGGTAATTCAAAATTTTCGATTTGAACTTTGATTGGATATACAGGATCCGATATAAGTCGGATTTCTGTGAAACGAGACACGTTGGAACGGTGTTGATTTTAATTTTCATATGAAAGAGAAAGATGCAGATTTCGCGTTATAGTTTGTTAGTTATGATCAAATAGAACTTTAGAATAATCGCTATAGGAATCGTTAATTAACGATAACGTTTATTTAATAAATTATAAAGGGTTTCTACATACTTTGAATATCGTTTAACCCGAAAATGGTTATGTTGAATTATAAGTCCATATTAGTAATCTAAAAATAATATTATTTTGGGAAATAATTTATTTATTTTAGAATTAGATATATTTGTTTGCAATTAATTTGTATTTTAATAGTATGGGGTATAGGCGGATTTTGATTACAATTAATAGTGTAGGAGTTCAAGGGTCTTGTAACAAATTTAGACGAGGCCATAATGCTCACTAATTGATACCAGATCAGTTATGGCCAAACTTGACGAGAGAAATGAGACCAGTAATGAGTAAACCGTATACTCGTACCACATAAACAAATGGATATTACATGAACTCAAACAATAGCCAACAGTCGACATATACAAATACAAAGGAAAGCGACATGTTCATATGTTCTCATCAATACTGAAAATAAGGAAAGAAAAAGAAATAATAAGAGTTCATTTGAAAACAAGAAATTCATTCAACTTAGCACATCCTGAAGTGGAAAATACAATTTTCTCTAATATATATCATGAACAACTAAAACAGATTGGACATCAAACACAGAACGTACAATTTAAATACATAAAACAAGTAGACTTCATAAACAAATTTAAGCAAAGGACTGTTGGGCGATCCATCTTTATCAGTGCTGAAAGTCCCATCCAAAATCTTTGAAAAAAATACTTGTTCAACATATCGCAGCATCAAGCTGTCATCAACCTGCAAAGGAAAAGAAGCAAATGGCCTTAGCTAGTAGTAGCTGGCCACCTAAGAACCACTATGAAAACCAAATTCAAATGAACAGCAAAAGAAAAAGGTGGTCAATTGCTAACAAGACAATACATAAAAGAAGAAAACAGTAAATTAGAGAGTACAACAGCTAAGAACCTATAGAACAGCTAATGAAATAAAACAAATGTATATACATCCATTTCAACTTTTTTTCCCACGTCTTGTTCTTTCAAGAACAGTGGAATAAGTGGCCTAAGAACAAGTATAGGGACGGCCAAACCAGTACATGCACATGCTAGAGAGAAGAAACAACTAAGGAACAGTACAATTCACATACTAAAGTAAGGCGAAATCTGTACCAAAACTGCTAACATGCAAAACCCAAAGCAGAATTCACAGTTTCAAAATAAGTCTGTATTGAATAAACGAGTCATAGCCACAACCTAATCTAATATATAGGGCAATATATATGCTTTTATTCTCACTCGAATTCAGGTATAAAGGTCATACCAAATTTTTTTTTTCTAGTTCTGAACGCAGATTCAATGTCTGTACTGAATGAACAATACACAACTCATAGCTACCTAACCTATCCAATGGCAATCAAAATCCGTTTCGAACCTAGATCAAAAATCCAGACAAAAATCTAAGGGTAGATTCGAATGCCTGTAAATGAGTGAACAATACATAGCACGGCTACATAGCCTATCCAAGATCTATCAGAACCCATTTTGAATCAATCTGAAAAGGCTAGACTAAAATCCGAACCTAAAAGCTAAGTTTCAGATTTGATTTTGATTGAAATAACAACTCGTAACTACTGTAAAACAATAATCGTATCTAAGAGCAACCGCAAGTATAAATATGCCATCACAGTAGTGTTCAAACAACCAGAAAGATAATCAAAACAAAAGAAAATACGGGAATTAAAAATCAAGTGAAAAGAAAACTTAGCTTTCAATTTAAGACGTTCGCAGTTGAAGACCAAGCCTCGATTGGGTTCGCTCGTCGTGGTTCTAGGGTTGCTCGACAGTATGGTGGCGGATCGTTGGTGGAGCTCGAAGGGGTGCGACGCCATGGTCTTTGGTTTTGGCTGAAGGAATTGGGGGAATTAGGGTTTCGGTTTGGATCAATTTTTTGAGGAGCGGCTGAACAAATGAAGTGGAGATCGGAGGCTAGGGTTTTAAGGGTGATAACGGGCTGGGTATTTGCGGGCCGAAGGAAAAAGGTAAAAGGCCCATGTTTTTATTACTTAAAATCTAAGTTTAGTAATTAAATTTGCTTATAAAATTGTTTAAACAATATCACACTCGTACGTTGACAGATTTAAGCGTGGTTGGTCTCGTTGGGACCGTAGAAACGAGGAGGTCGAGATGGAGCAATGTCTGTCAGGACGGGAAGGATGGGAACTTTTTAATTAAATTGAACGTTGTTTAATTTAATTAAAAACCCAGCGCTGAACGACCCAAACCAGTCAAAGTGAGTTAAACTCACTCAGCTCTTCCCATTTATATTTTATATAAATTGGGTTTTTGTTTTGCGTGTTCTGGTTGTTAATGAATGACTGTTTGCTAGTGATATATGATTATCGTTGATAAAATTTCTGAAATTAAACGGTCGATTAATTTCAGTTTAACACCAGTTATTCTGATTTGACCCGGATAAAGAAATTTCTCTGGGTTGGTCACGTTTATAAAATAAACGTGTATAATTGTTTGAATTGTTTGAACTGGCTGTTGGTTGATTGATGATCGTTGTAAACATTATCAGTCAAATAAAAAGGAATAGTTGATTACCATTGATTATTGAACCTTATTTCAACATTTGTTATGATGGATGTTATGGATCGAGTAGTTGGCATCACTTGGTTTATAAATCGATCGATTTATGAGTTTATCGATAGTGGATTGATAATATTCAAGTTATAAATATGTTTTATAACGAAAATATATTTTGGAAGTTACTACGTTGAAAGGGTATATAAAAAGGGAAATAAATATTTAATTAATTATTTAAAGTTTATATAGAAATTATGAAATTTGTTTTGTAAAATGAATTCTTATGTTAATAAGAATGAAAAGCAAAGCGGTCAAGTATTTGATTGGTTTCGTCTAAGGAATGTTTAAATAAAGTAATTTAAATTAATTATATTTTTTATTTAATTTAAAGAAGGAATTAAAAAGAGTTGGTTAGGAGAGTAATCATGTTTTGGGTGAATGAAGTCAACCATTTGAACTTAGTTATACTTTAAATTAGTGAATTAACTTAATGAGTAATTGATTTACCCTAGAAAGGTATTAAAAAGGGAATTTATTATTCTAGTAAATAAAGGAGAAAATTGATTTGAATGATAAATGTTGAAATAAAGGAGTTGGTAATCACTAATGAAATACCTTTAAGAAACCAAGTTTGGAATGAAATGGTTGAGTGTTGGAAAAAGGCTAGTGATGAGGTTTATGGTTTGAACTCGAGTTTTATAGAGAAGTAACAACGAGAGTTAAACGAAGATAAGGCGTAAATGATGGTTTTACTTAACGAATGAATTAAGTAAAAGAAGGAGAAAATGAAAAAGGGTTTATATTAAACCTAAAATTTATAAACGAAGTTTATAAATGGCATGTGAGTTAAATGTTGGTTTTAAATACTTAATATTGGTATTAAGTTAAATTAATTCGAACGGAGATTTCTATAAAGAAAAAGGAAATTGGTTAAAAGGAATTTAAATGCGAGATTGGTAAACGGGATTGGAAATAGGAAATTAAATATTAATATCGGGTTTTTGAATTACGACTCGTGTTTATCTGAAGGTAAGAACGTTGTTGGTCAAGGTCTGAGAGGTAATTAAAATACCCCAACTTGAACGACTTCGGGATGACCTAAAGATGATACTAGTTGGTAATGGCGAGAGTGTGCGATAAGATTTCCAAAGTAAAGGAAATGATATAAGATTATATTTTCCCTATTAATGGAATTAAAAGGGGAATTGGGCGAGAAATTTTGAAAGCCAAGTGATGCTGATTTCCAGACCAGTGAATCTATTTTTGTGTTTTCATGGATGTTTACTTGATAGTTAAATAACCGACTATCAAGTCTGACCTTTACGATTGTTGGTATGGAAAGACCGGGATCGAATGTATATTCGAAAACCATTCCGACCAACAAGTACGAATATATAGAAGGGATCAAGTGACGATCGAGATGGAGCATGTGAAGACCATAGATCTTCATAAAGCGGAAGAACCACTTACAATCTCTGATTCGACCCGGAGATATACTGGGGTTCTGTCGTGGTTGAAACTGTGGATTGCAAGGACTATCGCTACTGATCCATGGGGGTGATTCCTATACTGGATGCAGTAGGAGAGTGTCTTCGGTTCATCCTGTTCCTGGATGACTTGTATGGACGGATGTCTGACAGAGTAGTTCTTAAGAATCACGTACGTTGATTTTTACAAACGTATCTCTGTTGGTGGCAGAGAAGACTGGACACCTTCTCTAGCTTAACGACTAGAGTATTTTTGTGGACGTCAATTAGTGATTTGGCGGAGCTGACGATGTGGCATTCAAAGTGTATGATGATCAGATGTGTTCTGACCTCAAGCCTCATCAACCGGGAGATGACAAAAATCGGGCAGGCAGCATGGCTATGTGGGTCGCTCCCATTAGGATGTATAATCACCTATCTAGAGAAATTCCTTTTGTTTCTTATTCTATCGATTCTGCCCATTCGGGAACGGTGGTTTGAGTCCAACCGTTGGTGATATACATTCGATACACTCAAGCGAAATGAGTGGTCGGTCATGTGAGGGCCGGGTTGCAAGACGTTCTTGTTGAACCCTGTGTATTCGCCTCTAGAGGTACACGTGCGGAAGGTGGTCCCATACCTTGTCAAGTTGGAAATCCAATATCCAATAAGCGCCTGCGATTTTCGATTGTATACTATATACGGGGAGCGTGAGATGCAAGCTTTCCTCTAGTTTTGCTAATTATTTGTATTTAGACATTATCATTATATCAGATCGAGATATTGATTTTGAAAACTGATTTGGGTTATCGTAAGGTAAAAACCGTCCGTGTTTATTTGTGGATCGGTCTTACGATTATCTTTTTCCTTCGAAAAGATTTTAACTTTAAAATCAAGTTGTGTGATACTGTAAATTGCTGTGCGAGTTTTCTCACTCTGGTTCACCAGACTGACCCGGGGTTTTGTAAATGCTCGGGTTAGACCGAGGTGTACAGGTTCAGGTCATCAGGTACTGAGAAGTCCAGAGACGAGCTGAAGATGTTCAGATGAATGGTATTCTGCTGGGTGATTATATATATATATGAGGACAGATTATCAAAACTGTCCAGATGTGTGTTGTACTCTGATATTGTAAGTATTTGCAAAAGCTCTCAATAAAGGTCTATTTCTGTATTATATTTTGTTCCGCTGCGATGTGAGACTCTGTGATGGTTCTTCTTCTTCTTCTATTCTTATATTTCTTTCTTTCTTATCTCATCCTCTAATTTCTTTCTAAACGTTCCAGCGATTCGGTACTTGGAGGATCGGCATGAATACGGTAAAGGGTATTTGTGTCAATTTTCGGGGCCGAAAATCCGCTGGGTCGTTACATGAACGCCCCCGTACCCACCTTCCACCTTTGAACCTCTTACAATCCAGATCATTAAAGCATGCCCTAGTCCCTACCTAGTGCGAGGCCTTTCTCTATGATACTAACAGGGATACTGACTGATACAGGTTCCACACAAAAAGACTGACACAAGCCACCCCTAGGCTTGTGCCGCCAAACTAGGATTTTAAGAGTCTCAAAATCGGATACCAACAAAAAGACGTGGGACCTCTTAGCTTATTAATTAACAAGTTTAACTTAGCAGGTTTAAGTTCATTAATAAGCATGGTTGTAAATGATATTTCCTATAAATGTTATTCTGTGTACAACCCCTTCCCCAAAATGCACCTACTCAGATGTGTGTTTGCTATATATATATATATATATATATATATATATATATATATATTAAGTAACCTTTTTTACTTAATTGCATATGATACTCCCAACATGTTCTATTTAATTATTAAATTAAGTTCAACCTACTTAGATTAACATTTTTTGCGTATTATCCCAATTATACAGTCTTTTGATTCCATGTTTCAATATGCCTATATCTCCTTTTTACTGTCATTTCAAGTTATTCCAATTTAACCCAATTTACACAATTCTAAGTTGAATAGCCTAGGAATTTGATGGCCTGGGTATATATAATGCAAAATAAAAGGAAAAAGGAGAAAATATAGATCTAAATTTAAAAATACATAAGCTTAATAAATAGGAATAAGACTGTAAATAAAACCAAGACAGAAAAGGGGATAATAAGGATATACATGTAACAAATAATAACTGAAAAACTGAATAGATATTTGATAGTATAATAGTGACATATAAACATATAAACATACTAACACTATGCGATTTCAGATTCACATTTATTCACTGTCAGAATATTGTTTAATTATCAAATTTGAAAATAACTAGAACTCACAATGGTTTGGTTATAAATCCAGAAAGATTTCTTTAGAATTGTTGTTGTAGAAAAGTTAGATCTGTCCTCTTTAATCTATGTTTAAGTAGCACCTCAACATCTTCTTAAATATATTCAGACATAGTTTGGAGGAAGAAGAATGAAGAATGTTTGTGTGTAGAAAACAATGAGGCTGCTAGCCTATTTATATATTAGCTAGGATAATGCTAAACCGTTAGATTCTAGGTTTATAATTCCAACCGTACACCTTAGGCTTAGTCTATGAATGTATATGTCAAATAAATCAGTCCAGATTCGTTTGCATAAATTCTGCCAGCATGCAGGTGGGTCGACCCACCTTTACCTGTGTCGACCTGCCTTAGTCCTGGGTCGACCAAATGTTGGTCGCTCACTTACTGTTGCTTCTTCTGTGCTGTATTTTTATTCTACTATATATATATATATATATATATATTCAGTATATAATTTTGTTAAATCTTCATAAGCCCATAACTTCTTCATATTTAATCCGATTTACGAAAACTAAGAGACTTTTTGAACCAAAATTTCGTAACGGACGCAACGGTAAAGTCTGTTTTACCTAATTTTGAATATATAAGTAACACATATTCATTATATTATATTCTTAATATAATTACTGTTTATTAAAAATATGGGGTGTTATAACATTTTGGATGAATTTTCATGCACATTTTGTTTGTATTGTGGTTTCTTATTAGGGTGGATTTTCAGACATGGTGCACGTTTTTAGAAAGCTTATTTTTAAAATGAATTTTCTATTTATATGTATGTATATAACTTTAAGACAATTAAGTTTTTTAAATGATTTAGTTTTAAATTATTAAATAATCTCAAGGTAATATTATAATGAATATTTTGGAAATATAAAGGTTTTCAAAGAAATTATCTAAGTGTTTTCTACACCATTTTATAAATTTGTTTTCTCAAAACTAAATATTTTCCATATATAGTATTACACCTTTTTTCACACTTCAAGAAGGTGAGGACGTGACTTGAACAATGTAATTAATCGTGTGGTATGAGACACATAGATTTGTTATATTTGTTAATTTCAGACTCGTTAATTGAAGCAATTATTGTTATTTTTAGTTTGAAGTAGACTGACTTATGGTGAATCAATTTGTGAAACCTGCGGTACGATATGTACTATTTTCATTTTTTGAGTTACCGTTTGGAAGCTCGTGACACATTCTTAGTCGTGCTAGTACCAAGGTGTAATAACCCGAAAAATCGGAACTAATTTAAAATTTTTATTTTGGCAATTTTAACAAATTTTGAATATTTAAAATGATTTATTTTAAATAATAATGACTAGAAATTTATTTTGAATAGAATTAGAACGTATAAATTTATTTAAATCGAAGTTAGAATATAAATATTTATTTTAATTATATAACGAGCCTGAAATGGCGCGGTAGTTTGAAAATTCGATTTCAAATTTCAAATGAATGTACAGGATTCAAAATAAATTGGATTTCAGTAAAACCAGAAATATTTGAATCTGCTTGAAAATATCTTTCCAGCGAATGTGAAAAATTCAGATTTCATAACGGGAATAAAAAGTTATGTCCAGTTGAAAATTCAAAATATACTCCCTCCCCTCCCCCCAAATCGTTCAGCTGCCGTCACCCCCCAACGTGCCACCGCCTGCGCGACCGCGACCCCCACCTCCGACGAAGGCGCCGCACCCCTAGACCTTCCACCGCCCCTCCGATTCGAGAAAACCCTAGCCCTACAGCTTCAAAACCGAGCGTCGCCGCTCCTACAACTTCAACACCCTGAAGTCTTCTGCGCCTCCCTCTTCTGGAACCAAGAACCAGCAGTTTCAGGCAATGTTCGATTAGGGAAGAGTTCGTTTTTCCAACAGGGATGACGGGTTCTTTTTCTACTGAAGGAAGAAAGGTGATTTCTTTTATTTTTTTTAATTAAATAGCATTGTTAAAATTCAGTTTTTTTTATAATACATTGTTTTATTTTCTGATTTTTTTATATAAATTAAACCATTGTTTATTTTTGGATTTTTATATAAATAAAATTGGGATAAACATTGTGATTTTTATACATGAAGCGTTATCATAAAGATTTGATTTTTTTAAAATAAAAAGATTAGATAGGAAAATATTAGATTTTTAAATAGGAAAATATTAGATTTTTAAATAGAAAAGATTAGATTTTTAAATAGGAAAAGAATACATTTTTAAAAATAAAAAGATTAAAATTTTAAAAATAAAAGATTAGATTTTTTAAATAAGAAAAGCGTGATAAAAATATGATTTTTAGCATTATAAAAATATAATTTTTATATAGAAAGTAGCGTTGTAAAAATATGATTTTTATATAGATTGCATGTAGATAAAAATAAATTTTTTATATATATTAGAATTATAAAAATATGATTTTTATATTGAAAGATAAATTATAAAAATATGATTTTTATATTGAAAGGGAGATTATAAAAATACGATTTGTATATGAATGAAATTGTTTTAAAGATGCGATTTTTATATAAATGATTTCTAGTTAGAAAAGGAATGATTTTTAGTTAGATAAAAATTCAATTTTTAGTTATATAAAAATATGATTTTTATTATATATATATATATAGTGATATAAAATGCGATTTTTAAATATATAAACATCATATTAAAAATGTGATTTTTACTATGAACAGCGTGGAAAAGATTGCGTTGGAATTTTGGGCAAATCCAAACGGTTCAGAAATTCAGAAATAGAACTGGAAGAGTGGATCCCAAAGGCAAGAACTTCTCAATCTAATTTTATTTTCTAGTTAAAAATATATACTAGGATGTAGACGGTGCTTAGTAGCACCCGACACCTTTGTTTGAAACCATGGATGTTTGGTTGATTTTTGGATTGAGTGATCTAATTCCTTGAATATGATTTGTGATGTGAATTGATTAGAATTGGTATGTGTATGGCGCGAGCCAGTATTAGGCGAGGGATAAGGCTAGACCTTATTCCGGTTCCAGTATCTCGCCATTATGCGCCCGAAATTTTCTAAAAATATTATAACAATATTCACGTGTTGAAATAAATATTTTATCATTAAAAATATAATTTTTAACTATATATGAATGAAAATAAATATTCATTTACAAATCGGGCGATTTGTTTATGTATACACATTTGATTGATATTGATTGGGACGATATATTTTACACATCGGCCAACTGAACAAATAAAATCTATGTGTGTTGATTGAAACCCCACACAGGTATTGGGATGATATTTGACGTACACTAATCCTAATTGTTTAATTGTATGTCAATCGATTGGTTGACAAACTGTTGTAAGCGTTAATTATTTATATTTAATGCTTATGCAGTTGTGTAATACACTCTAGATGATGGTTGACTGTGTTTGATTGTTATTGTATACATGTGTTGTATGAAATCCATATAAATAAATTATATGGTAATTGACTGTGTCTGATTCCAATTCGGAAAGGACGAATATTTTAAATGACAAATAATGAATATTTTAAAATAACTAATGTTTTAAAATAATATTCAGTAATAGTCAAAATATGATTTTGATGTCCGATTTGGGATGGACACGAAAATATTTAAATATATAAAGCCGTATTGATTAGATTAACGCCATTTTGACATGCACGATGTTCATATCGATCTTATTCATTTTTATAATGAATATCGAAAAGGAAGTGATTTCAAAATCTAATGTTTTTAAAGTATTATCATTTATAAATTAATGATATGGAATATTCACTTTTGATTTAAAATTGAATATGAAGTTGTAATCGTTTTTAAAACGATTTGTAAAATACGTTTTAAATGGAAATCGATGAAATATATATATATATATATATATATATATATATTAAATGGCCTGAATAGAACGCGCCACGCTGTGACCGTTCGCGAATTTCGACCATTGACTTCGAATTGACATTACCAGAGACCCAACTGTTGGATTCTCCTAAAATCGGAACCGTTGGGTTCGTATTGAAAAGAGCTTTCCAACGAATATAAGACATTTGAAATCTAACGGTTGGATTTGGAATTATATCCAAATCAAATTTGGAAAAGGTCGTTGTAAGTGCAGTTTGATGACCGTTTATGGTAATCGACTGTACAGGCCTTGATAAAATTATTAAAAATATTGATAATTTGTGTAAAATCATAATAAATGATTTGGAAAGAATTTGGATGAAAAATTCCACGTTTGTAAAGATAAAAATGTATTTTTATTGAAATGAACTAGTTATGAACTAGAATTATAATCCAATATTTTTAAATAAATAAATTGGATTTGAAATGGTTTTAAAAATAACCAGAATTTCCAATATATGAATTGGAATGGATTTGAATCGAAATCATCTTCGAAATATTTCGATATTGGATTTCGTGATTATACGGATATTGTTATGGAAATTGGAAGATATATTTATATCGTTATTTCCAATACGATATTGGTTGGTTTCAGAATTTGATATTGAATATAAGTCGATATAATTTCTATTCAGAGCCTTGTATTTAATATCAAATGGGATTTTGGGTTTGTCGTGAACGGTGTCTTTAATAACACTGCTCTTAAACCCAGTTGAGAAAAGAATAAATCTTTAATTAAGATTTAGTGAAGTTTTTTTCCAATTAATTAATATTTAATTGGAATTGAATAAAAGAATTGGATTTTGGGTTTGTCGTGAATGGTGTCTTAAATAACATTGTTCTTAAACCCCGTGTGAAAAGAATAAAAATTTTAATTAAGATTATTAGAGTTTCCAGTTAATTAACATTTAATTGGAATAAAATGGGATGTGAATTGGGTTTACTGTGAACTGTGTTTTTTACGACATTCGTTCTTTAACCCGATTTACAATGAATATGATTTGGAATTTATAAATCTTTTTATTAAGATATAATGGGAATTTTCCAAAGTAAAGTTTCCCAATTTAAAATATTAAATTGGAATTGAATGGGATTCGATTTGATAATAATCGAAATGAGCTTCTATGGAGGAAGATTGTTAATATATATGGAATTTAAAAGGCTTTGTCATTATTCCATTTATATTATTAATCGGATACGGAAATTGATATCGATTATATATTGATCTGTTTTCCGTGAAGATTCCAAAATTAATGGAATGGGATTTTGGGTTTATCGTGAATTGTGATTTAAATTACACCAGTTCTTTAACCCAGTTAAAGACATGATTACATGTCTAACATTGTATTTCGAACTGTATGGCTGATCACTGCTAAATATATATCTGTTTGGTGGTGGAGAAATTATTCTCTTGTTTAACACCCTTCTCTAAGACGTACGAGTTTAGAGGTTATATATCAGCAGAAATCAATAGTACGGTGCAGATTGTCGATGTGGAATGTTTGTGTTTCCAAAGTTAAATAATCATTAATATTGATTTTTGGGAAGATTAAAACCTAGGAAGTTTTAATGGATCTTTAATTAGATTGGAATGTAAATTTGATAATTTAAATTATCAAATTTGGGAAATGGTCGAGAATGGAGTATCACCAGTTTTACTCCAAGTGATAGTTAAATCTTTAATTAGATTTGAACGTGATATGGTAATTAATTTTACCAATAACACCATGGTGTTATATATGGAGTATTACCAGTTTTGCTCCATAGGATGAATAGGTTGGGATTAGGATAATAAAAGAAATGATTACTTCGGTAAGATGCGCTAAATCCCGACTAGTTTGGATAAACCTTAATTTGGTTTGAATTGATATCCAAAGGAAGATTAAATAATAAAATTTAAAGAACTTATCTTTGATAAAATTAATGGGAACCTTTCCCAAAGGATATGAATATTTAAATAAAAGGATATTCAGAATTGGAATGAGGCGTATGTTGTGTTTTATAGCACTTGTTTATAATATACGCGAGTTATTCGGAAAGGTTGGGTTTATACCTATTCTGAATAACTGATTCGACGATAAGTCGACGATGAAGAAGGTGGTTGAAGATCGGAGGTCTTCACATCGTTTGGATGATTATTAATGTCTTGATTGGGCAGTACACCCAAGACAAGGTAATAAGTGGTGATCGTCCAGACGTACTTAGAGATCGACCGGATATGCGACGAACTCTCTCCTGTATTGGACATATGGGACGAGGAATAAGGTGCCTCCAGTTTCGTTCAGACCCAGAACAAACTTGTAAATGGATGTGTGTCTGACATCAGATTTTATTCTGTGCTGATTGATCTCTATTAAATATATATCTATTTGGCGACGGAGAATTTATTCTCTTGCTTAACGCCCTTCTCTGAGACGCACGAGCTCAGAGGTTATATATCGATAGACATTATTCGCATGGCGTGAGTTGCCTATGTGGTATGCTGAGATGCGAATGATCAAGGCTTCTATTGAAAACCAGAGTCTTGTGGTTGATGATCAAAGCACGGCTTTAATATAGCATAGTTTTGTGTATAGCGTTAATTCGCGAGCCTCACACCTCGGTATGAGTTAAAAACGGGACAAGGGACTGTTGGGAGAACATGACGTTTCTTACTAGCTATGGGTGGTATCATGGTATAGAGCCCATACATTTATATTTTTACCCATGTGGATGATGGATAGCGAGGCGCCTCGGATATATCGGTTACTAGCCGATGGATAGGTCCAACAGGATTGGAAAACGTGTGTTCTAGAATAACTAATCCACAAACATAAGTGCGGACCGACCCAAGGGTTGCCCAGAGTGCATAGTCATGAGACATTTGCTAGAGTGTCTCGAAGCGGTTAGGAGTACATCCCTTTCCTAGACTCATGACAGAAATCCAATTTCCAATACGTGACATTTTGGTTTTGATTGTAGAGCCTAGTATTGGCGACATGATATATGGTACCCATGCCGTCTATGATTGATACATTTATATTTGAAGTTGTTTTATACACTATGCACTTATAATACTATCAAATGATTTGTTTTAAATGTACCAAGCATGTTTGGCTATTATAAGGGAAAACCCTATCCTTCATCTTGCATTGCATTGTGTGATGGGACCAAGGTCTTATAATAGCTTCATTTTTCCAAAAAGCATTGCGCTGTTTATTTTATGTACTGGTATTCTTGGGACGAAACCTGTTCCGTGTTATACGGCGTGGTCCCTTGATTTACTTTTAAAGTAAAAGATTTAATAACTGTTTTTAGGTCTCACACCAATCCTTGTTTGGCATTCTTGGTAATAGGGTGCAACATGATAGGGGGTTCTTGTCATGTGGTTTGGTGGTGAACAATTGGCTCTTACCCCTACGTGCCCATGCTTAGGGTTGGTTGATCAGTCGAAAGACTGGCCGTAAAACAAGGTGACTGGGGGATCATCTAGATGCCACGATGGGTATTACCTGCCGCTTTGGGGGATGAAGGGATAGTTGCAAAGCCTACCGGATTTCGTCGGGTTGTTTCAGTTGGTATCAGAGCTTTGGTTTACAGAGCTTGAGAACAAGACACCTTAGAACCAAACGAAAGAATTCATCAGAGATTGGATTAGTAATATCCAATGAGAATGACTCGTTAGAGATAGGATTAGTAGTATCCTAGAACGAGTGTGAAGAGTTGTGTTTCTAAAATAAAAATGAAAAACAAATTTTGTTTTGAAAATTTAATCTAATTATACGTATTTGATTGTTTATTTTATATTGAATATGGACAATCTAGTATATGGAGGTTTTGCATATACGCCTTGCAAACGTGTATACAAAGCCTCAAATATACTGGATGGATATGGAATGTAACAACCCGAAAATCTGGGCCAGTTTGAAATTTTTATTTTGGCCATTTTAGCGAATTTTGTTTATTTAAAATGAATTATTTTAAATAAAATCAACGAGAAAAATGTTTTGAATATAATTCGATGTATATATTATATACGTCGTCGTTAGAATATATAATAATTATATATAATTATAAAAGGAATTGAAAATGGCGCGGTAGTTCGAAAATTCGATTTCTAATTTCAAATGAATATACAAAATTCAATATAAGTCAGAATTGAACGAAACAAGAAATATTTGAATCTGTATAACTATATCTTTGTAACGAAGTTAACAAACTGAGATTTCATCTTAGAAATGATAAGATATGTCCAGTTGAAAATTCTGAATTGTCGCTATGGAATTCAGGCCCTTAAAAATGGACATTTTGCAAACGACCTCAGATTTCGATGAAACCAGTTTTGTTGGGTCCGTGATGTCAGGTTATTGCTAGATTTCAAATTTCATAATTTTTCGATTCAATATGTGAGCGTGGTAAAGGAAAACGCGTTTGACCAGTTTCAGTTGATTTTAATCGACTGGAAATTGGCCATTTTTCTAACGGTCTCAGAATTCGACGAAATTAGTTTTGTTAGGACCGTATCGTCAATACGAAGCTAGAAAATATTTTTCTGGAATTTTTCTAGTTAGTATGTGACCCCGGTAATTTGAAATGTACGTTTAAAATTCAATATACTGATTTAAAAGTAAATTAAACGGAAACTGATTGAAACGATTGAATCAGCTTGCGGTACATATCCCATTGTGTTCGGAATGGGGGTAAAACGCTATGGACGACAGGCGGTGGGCCTCGTTTCGAGGTCGTATGTAAAAGTCAACTTTAGGTTGAATTAAATAATAATAAAATAATAATAAAAAAAATTTCCCTTTCTCTTTATACACGTCAGCACCCCCCCCCCCCGGTCATTTTCATTTCCCCCCTTTTTTCTTCTTCGATCGGTAAAAACCCGCTCCTCCCTCCCGACCTAGTTCGAGCGCCGCCGCCGCCGTTGTTCACCATCCCCAGCCCATCGATGATTCCCTTCGCCTCCCCTGTATTTCCTCCGGCCGACGAAGCCCCAACGCCCAGAACCCAAACCCTAGATTGGCCGCAACCACCACTTTCCAGGCGCCGACACCACCTTCGCGTTCTCTCCCTCCCCCTTGTCCTCCACTGCGCCACTTCATCGCCGGAATCCGCGCACACCCCCCCTGAACCGCTGACGAACACTGTAATTTTTTATTTTGGTTTATATTCGTTTATTTGTTTTATGTAATTAGTTTATCTATATATGGAAATCAGTTTTACTTTATGTAGAATAAAGATACGAAAAGAAATGATTTTCCTATATGAACATCGACGAAATAAAAATAGGATTTTTATTTGTAGAAAAATAGGATTTTTATTTGTACAAAGATAGGATTTTTATTTGTAGAAAATTCGATTTTTATATATTGAATAGCAAAGTAAAAATTCGATTTTTATATATTGAATAGCAAAGTAAAAATTCGATTTTTATATATTGAATAGCAAAGTAAAAATTCGATTTTTATATATTGAATAGCAAAGTAAAAATTCGATTTTTATATATTGAATAGCAAAGTAAAAATTCGATTTTTATATATTGAATAGCAAAGTAAAAAATTCGATTTTTATATATTGAATAGCAAAGTAAAAATTCGATTTTTATATATTGAATAGCAAAGTAAAAATTCGATTTTTTATATATTGAATAGCGAAGTAAAATTCGATTTTTACATATGTAGAGAATACGGGCGAAAGCGACAAAAAGGCGAGGTCGACGAAGAATTCTGCAAAAGAAGATTCAAGATAATTGGATAGCTATATGTGAGAATTTCTCACCTTTCAATTTCATTTTCTAGTTATATATATATACTAGGATGCGGACGGTGCTTAGTAGCACCCGACACAATCGTCCACAGACCATGGACTTGTTTGTTTGGTTGCATAGATTAGTTATATGATTTGATTGGAATTTGGTTGTTTGGTGAATTTGATTGATGTGTGAATGGCGTGGGCCTTCACTAGACCGGGGATAAGGCTAGGCCTTGTCCCGTTTCTAGTATCGTGCCGTTATGCCGCCGAAATTTTGTAAAATAAGTTAGAAAAATAAAAATATCATTTTATTTAAAGAATGAACTGAATAGAAATTCATATGTTGGAATAAAATGTTTTGTCGTTAAAAATATAATTTTTAACGTGAATGCGAATAAATAAATATTCATTTACAAACCAGACGGTTTGTTTATGTACACCTATTTGAAGGACATTGATTGGGTCGATAAATTTTACACATCGCCCAACTGCACAAATAAAATATGTGTTTGATTGTTTGAATCCCCACACGGGTGTTGGGATGAAATTTGAAGTTTACTCATCCTGATTTATTAAATATGTCGATCGGTTGATTGACAGGCTGTTTTAAGCGTTAGATATCTATATTTGATGCTTATACAGTGTAGTGCACATTGGTTGATGGTTGATTATTATTTTTCATGCTATTATATACATGTGTTGTATGAAAATCCATATAATTAACTTTATATGGTAATTGATTGGGCCTCATTCCAATTTAGAAAATAAAGAATAATATAAAATAAAAGTTCATGTGTTAACAGTACTCATCCATTGAGATTGGTCATGTGTTGAACGAAATATTTTAGTAATAAAATTTACATCTTTATCGATATAAAATAAAAGTTCATGTGTTGACAGTACTCATCCATTGAGATTGGTCATGTGTTGAACGAAATATTTTAGTAATAAAATTTACATCTTTATCGATATAAAATAAAAGTTCATGTGTTGACAGTACTCATCCATTGAGATTGGTCATGTGTTGAACGAAATATTTTAGTAATAAAATTTACATCTTTATCGATATAAAATAAAAGTTCATGTGTTGACAGTACTCATCCATTGAGATTGGTCATGTGTTGAACGAAATATTTTGATAATAACAACTATTTTGAAAAAGAAATATTTGAAATAGAATATTTGAAAATAGAAATTTATGAAGCCGTGTTGATTAGATTGACGCCATTTTGACGTGAACGATATTTGAATCGATTTTAAACGATTTCGAAATGAATTGAATTGAAAACAATTTCGAAATGAATTGAATTGAAAACGATTTCGAAATGAATTGAATTGAAAACGATTTCGAAATGAATTGAATTGAAAACGATTTCGAAATGAATTGAATTGAAAACGATTTCGAAATGAATTGAATTGAAAACGATTTCGAAATGAATTGAATTGAAAACGATTTCGAAATGAATTGAATTGAAAACGATTTCGAAATGAATTGAATTGAAAACGATTTCGAAATGAATTGAATTGAAAACGATTTCGAAATGAATTGAATTGAAAACGATTTCGAAATGAATTGAATTGAAAACGATTTCGAAATGAATTGAATTGAAAACGATTTCGAAATGAATTGAATTGAAAACGATTTCGAAATGAATTGAATTGAATTGAATATGAATTCAAATTGAATTGAAATTTGAATTGAATAGAAATGAATATTCAAAACGAATTTATAAAGAAGAATTCAATTGTGATTTGAATTGAAAAGGAAGTTGAAAATGTTTTTGAAACGAATTCAAAACTATTTATATAATTCCTTTTAAATAGAAATCGACGAAGTATATATTATATATATTATATATATAATATAATGGCCTGAATAGAACGCGCCGCGCCGCGGCAGTTCGTGAATTTCGACCATTTATTTCAAACGGACATTACGGGAGATCCGACCGTCGGATTCTCCTAAAACTGGAACCGTTGGGTTCGTATCGAAAAGAGCTTTCTAATGAATATTAGAAATTTGAAATCTAACGGTTGGATTTGGAATTATGTCCAGATCAAATTCGAAAAAGGTCGCTGTAACTGTAGTTCGATGGCCATTGATGGAAATCGACTGTACGGGCCTTAATAAAATTATTAAAAATATTAATAATTTATGTAAAATCATAAGAAATGATTTAGAAAGAATTGGGATGAAAAAATCCTTATTTGAAAAGATAAAAATAGATTTTTATCGAAATGAACTAGTTTTGAACTAGAAATATAATTCTATTTATTTTTAAATAAATAAATTGAATTAGAAAAGGGTTTTAAAAATAACCATAATTTACAATGATTGCATTGTAGTGGATTTGAATCGAAATTGTCTTCGGGATATTTCGATGTTGGAATTCGTGATTATGCAGATGTGGTTATGGAAATTTGAAAAATATATATATCCATATCGTTATTTCCAGCACGACATTTGTTAATCGTAGAATTTGATATTGAATATAAGCCGGGATATTTTCTATTCAGAGCCTTGTGTTTAATATCAAATGTGATTTGGGTTTGTCGTGAATGGTGTCTTCATTAACACTGTTCTTGAACCCAGTTGAGAAAAGATTAAATCTTTTTATTTTTAGATTTAATGAAGAGTACCAATTAAATAATATTTAATTGGAATAGAATTGATATTGATTTTTGGGTTTATCGTGAACAGTGTTTTAAACCACACTTGTTCTTTAACCCGATAATTAATGGAATGTGATTTTGGGTTTATCGTGAACCGTGTTTTAAATGACACTGATTCTTTAACCCAGTCGAAGATTAAAACTAAGTGGAGTTTTAACGAATCTTTAATTAGATTGAAATGATCGAAAATGGAGTATCACCAGTTTTGCTCCAGGCGATAGTTAAATCTTTAATTAGATTTGAACGTGAAATGGTAATTGAATTTACCGATAACACTGTGGTGTTAGATATGAAGTATTACCAGTTTTACTTCATGGGATGAATAGGTTGGGATCGGGAAATTAAAACAAATGATTACTTCGGTAAGGTTCGTTAATCCCGACTAGTTGAATCGATATTCAAAAATGGATTAAAGAATAAATTCAAGGAATTTATCTTTGATAAAATTAATGGGAACCTTTCCCTATGAATGTGAAATCAGAAACTAACTGTCGGTTAGCTAAGCAGAACGGTTTTCTGGATATTGATCTGATGTTGGTTTCGGCCTTCGGGGTTAATGTTTGGGGAATTATTCTCTTGATTAATTTACGGTTAGTGACTGATGAATTGGAATGAGGCGTATGTTGTGTTTGTGTAACACTTATTTAAAATATACGCGAGTTATTCGGGAAGACCGGGTTTATCCCATTCTGAATAACTGATACGACAATAAGTCGAAGATGAAGACGATGGTCGAAGACCGGAGGTCTTCACGTCGTTTGGATAATTACTGATGATCTTGATTGGGCTGTACACCCAAGAAGATGGAAACAGTTGGTGATCGTCCAAACGTACTTGGAGATCGATGGATATGCAGGGTACTAGGTGCCTCCGGTTTCGTTCAGACCCAGAGCGAACTTGTAAATGGACTGTGTGTCTGACATTGGATTTTAGTCCGTGTGATTGATCTCTATTAAATATATATCTATTTGGCGCCGGAGAATTTATTCTCTTGCTTAACGCCCTTCTCTGAGACGTACGAGCTCAGGGGTTATATATTGATGGATATCAATCGCATGGAGTGAATTGCCTGTGTGGCATGCTAAGATGCAAATGATCAAGGCTTCTGTTGAAAAGCAAAGTCTTGTGGTTGATGATCGAAGCACGGCCTTTGTGGCGTAGCTTTGTGTAACGTTGATTCGCGAGTATCACACCCGGTATGAACTAAAAACGGGAGACGGACATCAGGGAGGACATGCGTTTCTTTCTAGTTAGGAGTGGCGTCAGTGCTTGAACTGGCTGACGAGTTTGACTCATGTGGATGTTACTTATTATTACTTGCTGAAAAGCGAGGCGCCTCGTGATATTGGTTTCGGCCGATGCTTCTGGTCGGCTGACGGGCCAGGCTTACGCCCCAAAGGGCGGGGAAACGTAGTGTTCAGGCATAATAATCCACATCGGTGGACCGGCCCTGACGATCCATGGGGCAGTTGCGGCTGTTCCTGAGGCTCGGACTAGACAGTCTCGAATCGGTAGAGGATCTTGCCCCTAGCCTCGGTTCATACCATAAATGATAACCCAACTTCCAATACGACATTGCGGCTTTGATTGTAAACCTATATATGGCGACATAGTGGCATGGGACGCTCATGTCGCCTATGATTGATACTTATGATTTGAAGTTGTTTTATACACTATGCACTTATAATAGTATCAAATGATTTGTTTTAAACGTATCAAGCATTCTTTGGCTGTTATAAGGGAAAACCCTATCCCCCGGCTTGCGTTGCATTGTGTGATAGGACCTGGGTCTTATAACAGTTTCATTTTTCTTTATTTAGCATTGCGCTGTTTGTTTTATGCACTGGTATTCTTGGGAGGAAACCCGTTCCGTGTTATACGGCGTGGTCCCTTGATTTACCTAACTTTGAAATAAAGATTAATAACTGTTTTAGTTCTCACACCAGTCACATGACTGACCTGGAGTTTATTGTTTTAACCTAAACTCTGGGTGCCCCTATTTTGACACGGGCAGCTAGTAGTTTTGGTTTTGCAGATTTATATTCACAGGGTCCTGGTTTACAGCTGGAACGATATCCGGAAAGCTTTGTATCCGTATATCTCATTCTAGTTGTGTATTCTATTATTTTCCGCTACTATGTAATGTATTTAAATGTAATTTAAATCTCTGATATTTCTGTGTAATATTCATTTATACTCTGTATATTCGTGCATTGTTGTAAAATACAATGAAATGTTCTTTTGTATGCTTTCTGTTGTGGCTTGTTCTCGATATATCCGCGCTTTCCTTTACGGGGAAGTTACGGGTTTTTACAGTTGGTATCAGAGCTTTGGTTTACAGAGCTCGAGAACAAGGCACATTAGAACCATACGAAAGAATTCGTCAGATATTGGATTAGCAATATCCAACTGGAATGACTTGTTAGAGATGGGATCATTAGTATCCTAGAACGAGTGTGAAGAGTATATTTTTCCAAATGAAAACAAATTTTGTTTTGAAAATTTAAATCAATTATTCGTATTTGATTATTTATTTATATAGATGTGGACAATCCAGTATATATAGATTTTGCGTATACGTCTGATCCGCGTGTATTCGAAATTTTAATACACTGGATAGATATAGAATCACACTCTAGTCGCCCGGGGATGATGCTGATAATTGTGATCACATTATCAGTATTTATATTCGAGTGACGAAAGTGAGATTTCTATATATTTCCTATTGACTGGTGTGAGAACCAAAATTAGATAGGGCCTATTGTTGTGAATTGGCATTAAAAACATGATTTTTGTATATGTATTAAAATTATGAATTTGAAACTCTAATTCACTAATTGATTGATGTTTGTGTTGTTTGTTTAGTTGTTTGCTAATTTTTAACCATTAAGCCTAATTGAAGCAAATATTGAATTGTATTGAAAATTGGTCGCATTTGCTTGCATATACATATACTTATATTGAACAGGTCATAGCAAGGAGGCTAGAGCCGAAGAATAAAATTTGTTTGCCCGACAAATAGGTACATGTTTACTACATAATTTACTGTTTTGTTTGGGTGATGATGATTTTATGAGCCTATTGGCTAGCCGCTTGGCTTTTTCTTTTTCTTTTTGAGATCTGAAGGACCGGGGAAGCTATTTGAAATTCCCCGATGCTCCCATTGCAGGGGAGGTTATGGCGAAATTTTTCGAAAATTTAGGGTGTTAGCCAAATTTTTGAAGAATTGGAAAATTCTCAGAAACTGAAAAGTTAGAGAAGGGAAGCCATATCGAACGTAGAGCTTATTAATCAAACCACTTTCGACTTTGTTCCTTTTCGGGGACGAAAAGTTTTAAGTGGGGGAGATTGTAACAACCCGAAAATCTGGGCCAGTTTGAAATTTTTATTTTGGCCATTTTAGCGAATTTTGTTTATTTAAAATGAATTATTTTAAATAAAATCGACGAGAAAAATGTTTTGAATATAATTCGACGTATATATTATATACGTCGTCGTTAGAATATATAATAATTATATATAATTATAAAAGGAATTGAAAATGGCGCGGTAGTTCGAAAATTCGATTTCTAAATTCAAATGAATATACAGAATTCAATATAAGTCAGAATTGAACGAAACAAGAAATATTTGAATTTGTATAACTATATCTTTGTAACGAAGTTAACAAACTGAGATTTCATCTTAGAAATGATAAGATATGTCCAGTTGAAAATTCTGAATAGTCGCTATGGAATTCAGGCCCTTAAAAATGGACATTTCGCAAACGACCTCAGATTTCGATGAAACCAGTTTTGTTGGGTCCGTGATGTCAGGTTATTGCTAGATTTCAAATTTCATAATTTTTCGATTCAATATGTGAGCGTGGTAAAGGAAAACGCGTTTGACCAGTTTCAGTTGATTTTAATCGACTGGAAATTGGCCATTTTTCTAACGGTCTCAGAATTCGACGAAATTAGTTTTGTGAGGACCGTATCGTCAATACGAAGCTAGAAAATATTTTTCTGGAATTTTTCTAGTTAGTATGTGACCCCGGTAATTTGAAATGTACGTTTAAAATTCAATATACTGATTTAAAAGTAAATTAAACGGAAACTGATTGAAACGATTGAATCAGCTTGCGGTACATATCCCATTGTGTTCGGAATGGGGGTAAAACGCTATGGACGACAGGCGGTGGGCCTCGTTTCGAGGTCGTATGAAAAAGTCAACTTTAGGTTGAATTAAATAATAAAAAAAAAAATTCCCTTTCTCTTTATACACGTCAGCCCCCCCCCCCCCCCCCGGTCATTTTCATTTCCCCCCTTTTTTCTTCTTCGATCGAGAAAAACCCGCTCCTCCCTCCCGACCTAGTTCGAGCGCCGCCGCCGCCGTTGTTCACCATCCCCAGCCCATCGATGATTCCCTTCGCCTCCCCTGTATTTCCTCCGGCCGACGAAGCCCCAACGCCCAGAACCCAAACCCTAGATTGGCCGCAACCACCACTTTCCAGGTGCCGACACCACCTTCGCGTTCTCTCCCTCCCCCTTGTCCTCCACTGCGCCACTTCATCGCCGGAATCCGCGCACACCCCCCCCCCCCTGAACCGCTGACGAACACTGTAAGTTTTTATTTTGGTTTATATTCGTTTATTTGTTTTATGTAATTAGTTTATCTATATATGGAAATCAGTTTTACTTTATGTAGAATAAAGATACGAAAAGAAATGATTTTCCTATATGAACATCGACGAAATAAAAATAGGATTTTTATTTGTAGAAAAATAGGATTTTTATTTGTAGAAAGATAGGATTTTTATTTGTAGAAAATTCGATTTTTATATATTGAATAGCAAAGTAAAAATTCGATTTTTATATATTGAATAGCAAAGTAAAAATTCGATTTTTATATATTGAATAGCAAAGTAAAAATTCGATTTTTATATATTGAATAGCAAAGTAAAAATTCGATTTTTATATATTGAATAGCAAAGTAAAAAATTCGATTTTTATATATTGAATAGCAAAGTAAAAATTCGATTTTTATATATTGAATAGCAAAGTAAAAATTCGATTTTTTATATATTGAATAGCGAAGTAAAATTCGATTTTTACATATGTAGAGAATACGGGCGAAAGCGACAAAAAGGCGAGGTCGACGAAGAATTCTGCAAAAGAAGATTCAAGATAATTAGATTGCTATATGTGAGAATTTCTCACCTTTCAATTTCATTTTCTAGTTATATATATACTAGGATGCAGACGGTGCTTAGTAGCACCCGACACAATCGTCCACAGACCATGGACTTGTTTGTTTGGTTGCATAGATTAGTTATATGATTTGATTGGAATTTGGTTGTTTGGTGAATTTGATTGATGTGTGAATGGCGTGGGCCTTCACTAGACCGGGGATAAGGCTAGGCCTTGTCCCGTTTCTAGTATCGTGCCGTTATGCCGCCGAAATTTTCTAAAATAAGTTAGAAAAATAAAAATATCATTTTATTTAAAGAATGAACTGAATAGAAATTCATATGTTGGAATAAAATGTTTTGTCGTTAAAAATATAATTTTTAACGTGAATGTGAATAAATAAATATTCATTTACAAACCAGACGGTTTGTTTATGTACACCTATTTGAAGGACATTGATTGGGTCGATAAATTTTACACATCGCCTGTAACACCCCGAATTTTAGTTAATACTAAAATTCACTAATTATAGGATAAATAATCTCAGATGTGGGAATTGGGGGTAACGGGCTGCGTCATTGCGTTCGTCTCGGAAAAATACGCGAAATAGAGTCCGAGTTTTCGAAAATCGGAGTCCGTATGGCCCAGTTAAGGCCCAATGAAGTTTGCAGAAAATTTAAAGATAAAAACAGATTTAATAATTTAAAACCAGATTTTAAAATTGAGTAAGCGGGGCCAGGCGGGAAGATTCCCGCCCTACCCATGTCGACAGGGCTGTCGACAGGCCTGTCGACAGGGGGGTCGACTTGCCTGTCGACAGGGGGGGGCGACGCCCAGAAAAACTGGGTGCACCAGTTTAGGTTCTTGGGCTGGCTTGGAGGGCTGGTTCTGGAAGCTTCTTGGATCTGACGGGTCTAAACCAATCTAGGGTTAATCTAAGGGTCTAAAATGCAACCTAATCCTATAAATAAGACCCTAACCCTATCCTAATTCATTCATAATTAGATCTTGTAACTAAACTATGGCAAAATGAAACTTGATCATGGCCACCACAAATCAATGAAGAGGAAAGCAAGCTAATCAACCTCTCTAATCAACCTCTAATCCATTCTAAGCATCTTAATCTTCTTCATTTGGAGTGCAAATTGCTAGTAGTGAGTTTCTATCACTTTAACATCAATTGTTAAAGCAAGTAGATTAGGTGTAATGAGACTTATGGTCTTGAATGCGGATTAGTGAGTTTGAATCATTTGTAATGATATGTTACTCTATGTTTTTCTATGTTTATGCATATTGAATAAGTTGGTTTATGCATATTTAATAAGTTGGTTGATGCATATTTAATAAGTTGGTTTATGCATACTTGATAAGTGGATTTATGCATGATTAATAAGTTGGTTTATGCATGTTTAACAAGTGGGTTTATGCATGTTGAGTATGTAAGTTTATGCAAGTTTAGTATGATGTATGTTATGTTTACATGATGCTAAATATGCAAGTTGTGGACTATGTGATCATATACATGTTATGCAAGATACATGTATGTTAATATGCAAGATATGTTATGCAAGTTACATGTATGTTAATATGCAAGATATGCTATGCAAGTTACATGTATGTTAATATGCAAGATATGCTATGCAAGTTACATGTATGTTAATATGCAAGATATGCTATGCAAGTTACATGTATGTTAATATGCAAGATATGCTATGCAAGTTACATGTATGTTAATATGCAAGATATGCTATGCAAGTTACATGTATGTTAATATGCAAGATATGCTATGAAAGTTACATGTATGTTAATATGCAAGATATGCTATGCAAGTTACATGTTTGTTAAAATGCAAGTTCATGATGACACATTATGCAAGTTTAAGAGTTAATATGCAAGTATGTGAGTGCTTATGCAAGAATGTGAATGCTTATGCAAGAATATGAATGCTTATGCAAGTTATGTGTATGCTTAAATGCATGTTTGACATATTATGCAAGTTGTGAGGATGCTTATATGCAATATGTTATGCAAGTCATGTGAATGCTTATATGCAAGGTCAACATGTTATGCAAGATATGTGTATGATAATATGCAAGTTTGGGTTATATGTAGTTGGGTTAATATATGCTCATATATGCAAGTTGACATTCTCTTAACCCATGACAAAGTTGTATGCTAAACCCATGATATTTGTGATGATCTTCCCCTTATTTATGTCATGAAATGAGAACGATTTACGTGGGGAACGATGGGGTTGGTAAATATGTTAATAAAAATATGATTGGGTATGATTAAGCATACCATAAAAATAAATTACCATAAGTGGGAATTTACCTATTGAGTTAGGTCTACCCCATGGGAATTTACCTATTGAGTTAGGTCTACCCATGTTATGGAAAATTTGATATTAATTAGGGATAATTAATATGGGGGTGATTAATTAGGTGTAATTAATCAACTAAGACACGAGGTTGGACCCTTTTGTAGCGGAAGTCTGCCCGGAACCGACCGGCCATCCAGCAGCTACAAATGATTGGCCCAATGTGAGAGGTCTTAGTCATAAATTAAATACATGATTAAAGTAAAGACACGAGGTTAGACCCTTTTGATGACAGAAGTCTGCCCGGAACCAACCGGCATATCCAGCAGTCATAAAAGACGGTCTAATGTGAGAGGTCTTTATGAGGTCATGATCTTAATTAATGAATTAAGAAACACTTAACCATATTAGCATGTAGTGGGACATGAGGGGTTAAGTGGGTGCCTTGGGGGTGGCATGATGAGACTAGTGGGTTGCCTTGGGTGGCAATAGAAAAATACGATTAGAATACTTAACCAAAGTGAAACATGTAAGTAAACATGATTAAAGGGTTAAGTAAGTGCCTTAGGTGGCATGTAGGAATCTAGTGGGTGCCTTAAGGGGCAATTGAAATATGATTAGATGACTTAACCAAAACTTAACATGTAAGTGGGCATGATTATAAAGAGGGGTTAAGTGGGATGCACTAGATAAAAATTGCAAGCTTAGGTGGTAGCTTGTGGGGGCCCATTTCAACCAATATCCCAAACGTATCTTTGTGGGCTCGACTCAAGTCGAGTGACGGGACACGCATATTGGGCTTGACTATAAGAGGCCAAACCGGGTTAGCGGTGGCAACGCGGGACCAACGGGTTTCATATGCGTGTGTGGACCCGGGCTGGTTGGTAAGTCGTTGTTGCATCGTGTAGATATAAAGCCGTGCACTGTTGATATTATCTGGTAGCCACTTTAGGGGAATGATATACCCCAATCGTGGGACCAGCACGGGTATCTACGTAGGGAAGCCGATCGCTTGGGGAGTAGTGGGTACACCTATGTAGTCAGATAGGCGTACACGAAACTACTAAATTACTAAGTACACTTAGTGGGATCAACCTTTAAGTAAGAATAACTGGTGTGGTGCAGTGTAGTAATTATCCTTGGGTGGGTAGATGCGTCTTTACGGTTGTCTTAGTTTATCCTAAGTCTACCAAGCTGCTTAGTGTAGCCATTCATCCCCAGATATTACCGTAGGTCAAGTTTATGTCTTCTCTGGTTACTTTAATGATTGTATTGTTAAAGTTATAGGGCTCACTCAGACTTATGTCTGACCCCGTTGTTTTTATCTTTTTCCCAACCCTCAGGTCCTACGGTGGATCCTAGCGGTAGTAGAGCTTGATCGGATTGGTGTTCCAGTCTTTAGGAGCTTGGGTAGATGTACAGCTCCAGTTATCCAGTTATCTTTTCTTTTGTTCTGGCTATTGTATAAGAGAGTGGGATTACGTACTTCTTTATTTTGATGGATATTGTACTTGACTTTTATCATGGTTTTATGATGTAACCAGACATGTTTATTTCCGCTATTATGAGATGATGTTTTAAAATTTCAAGTACTATTTATATCTGTCTTGTTGTAATTTTTCTGTTCTATATTCACTAAAATACTCCACCGATGCAATGGCATTCCCTTAGTGAGTGACCATAGCGGGCGTGGGGTGTTACACGTGGTATCAGAGCAAAGGTTACCGGAACAGATAAAAATTTTAGAAAACTATTTTTCTAAAAACATTTTTGGAAGAAATATTTACTAAAACATGTCTTTAAAGAGAAAAGTTTTTGAAAGAAAAGCATAATCCCCGATAGCCATATCTTTATCTTTCGAATTCTCCGTTTTGAATCTTTCCTTTTTCGTCTCAGCATGGCTGAAGATCTTTATATTCCGGACGGTGTAGCGGTACCAGTATGGTATAGGAGGTTGTTAGAAGCTAGGGCCGCCGCTGCAGGTCCAGCAAATGTTCCTCCTTCACCCATTGCACTCGTTCCTCCTCGCACGGATACTTTTGCTATGACTTGTAGGAAGTTTAAGGCTATGGGAGGAAAACCTTTTGTGGGAGCTAGGGACTGGCTTAATGAGACGGAAGAATTAATGGAAATCTTGGAAGTGGAAGAGGGAAAGAAAGTCAGGTTAGCCGCTTGGTTAATGGAAGGAGAGGCCTCATTCTGGTGGGAGGTCACTAATGGAGAACGCCCTGTTGATTCTTGGATGGATTTCAGGCAAAGGTTTGAGGCAAAGTTTCTCTCAAAAGCGGAAGAAAATATGCACGTGGAAAGGTTCTTTAACTTAAAGCAAGGGAACTTGTCGGTGAAAGAATATGTTAACAAGTTTAATCAGTTAGAGAGATTCAACATGGGCTCGGTGATCACACCGGAAGAGAAAGCTTTGAGGTTCGTTAGAGGCTTAAACGAACCGATGCGCGGATTGGCTATGTCTCACATCCCTATGGGGGCCACTTTCGAGAAGCTTGTGGACATGGCACTTATGCATGAGAAAGAGAAGGGTCCCAATGCTAATAAAGCACCCGAGAAGAATGAAGATCAGAAGAAATCTCAACAACAAAACAAGGGTGGGAAAGGCAACGGTGGCAAGGGAAAGAAGAAGTGCTTCAATTGTGGTACACTAGGCCACCTAAGCAAGGATTGTCGCAAGAAGAAGAAGACTGGCTGCTTCCACCGTGACGAAGCAGGACATCTAGTGAAAGACTGTCCTAAGAAAGGGCAAAGGCCGGGATCTACCTCAGGAGGACAGGTGCGAGTTCTTTTGGCACCAACTCAAGCAAGGGGGCAAGCTCAGGCTCTCGCGGTTCGACCGATTTAGGAAAGAGGTAGAACTATTTCTATTGAAAGTCTAGTTTTTCTAATCAATCAGCCTGTTCGTACTTTATTTGATTTTGACGCATTGAGTTCATTTATCTCATCATTATTAGTAGAGTCACTGCACTGAGACACCAGTTGGTAGATGATCCCTTAGTTGTTTCAAACCCAATTGGGCTCCATGATGTGTTCGGGTTTGAAAGTTGCTATACTTAGCGTTGAGTTTAGATGTGATGCTTTTTGGGCTTCACAGGCTATGGGTTAGTTTTGGGCATGGACTGGTTATCCAGTAATGGTGCCGTTCTTATTGTAAAGGAGAGTTGTTAGGCTTATGAACCGCTAGGGTAACACTCTCGAGATCTTTAGTAATCCCATGGAATCTGTTATCCTAAGTTATCTAGAATCGCTTGACACGTCGGTCAAGAGTTTGCGATCTGTTAGAATGGTCCGGGAATACTCGGAAGTGTTTGAGGAGGTGAAGGGCTTACCTCCGGAGCGGAAGATTGACTTCCCAATATATCTGGTAGACAATGCCAAACCAGTGTCTTGGCCAGTGTGCCATGTGGCTCCTCGTGAGAGGAGGGAACTCCATAAGCAAGTAGGCAATTTGCTTGAGAAGGGGTTTAGAAGACGAAGTATATCGGAGTAGGGTGCTCCGGTAGTCTTTGCCACGAAGGCGGATGGGTCCCTCAGACTTTGTGTAGGCTAAAGAGAGCTAAATAAACTCACAAAGAAGAATAGACACCCATTGTCAAGGATTGATGAACTCTTTGATCAGTTAGTGGGCGCCTCAGTATTTTCGTAGTTGGACTTAGCCACGAGGTTTCGTCAGATGAGAGTGACTAAGGATAGTATAGAGAAGACTACCTTTAGGACTCCGGATGGTTTTTTTGAGTGGCTGGAGATGCCATTTGATTTGACGAACGCCCCCGCATATGATGAAAAGGGTGTTCAGGGAGTACCTAAATAAGTTCGTGATGGTCTTTGCAAATGACATCTTGGTCTTTTCTAGGAGCGAAATCAGTTTTCGTATGTGCTCAATAGGATGAGCAAGGCCAGTTATGGGATAAACGGTGGTTTTGGAGCGAGACTGGCGAGGACATCTAGAGTGGACAAGGGCTTAATTATTTAGCTGTTTTTACTAGTATCATCTCACGTAGGTCGTCTGAATTCGAAGGAGGTATCCTTTGGGTGTTGGTCTGATATTGGTTTAGGCCTTTGGGGCTTGCATTTGGGGGATGTCGAGTTCGACTAAGGTGGTCTGCGTGAGGGATGGATAGTTGTGACGATTTTGCATGGGAGAATATCCTGATTTCTCTAGAAGTGGAGAAAAGCATGCCTTACATCTCGGAGAAGTATTGGAGACTCTCCAGGCGCATAGTCTTAAGACAGCAAAAGTGAATAGGATTCTTAGCGTCCTATGAGTTTGAGATAGCGTACACCCAAGGTAAGGGTAACATGGTAGCGGACGCCTTAAGTAGAAAAAGGTTGTCCCCGGGTTCATGGTTCGTTGAACGACGGAGCTTAGAGTTTATTTCTATGATTGACTTTAGACAATCCGTTGACTTTATACCCGGTTTGCTAGCCTCCTTGGAGGTTAGGCCTACTCTTTTGGGACGAATTAGCGAGGCACAGCGAGACGACCCACAGTTGAATGAGTTAGTAGAGAAGCTCATAAGGAGGGGGTCATCCATCCATTTGAGTAGGTACACCCTAAGTGGTAAGGGGTGGTTGCATAGAGACGGTAGACTTTGTGTACCGCAAGACGAGGGTTTGAAGAAGACTATTCTTGATGATGCACACCGTTCTAGGATGACCATTCATCCCGGTGGGGACGAGATGTACCAAGACATGAAGCGAGTTTTCTTTTTGGCCGGTATGAAGGAAGGCATGGCCGAGTATGTCGCTAGATGCTTGATGGAAGCGGAGCAAAAGAAACCAAGTGGGTTGCTTCACCCATTGGAAGTTCCGCTAAGGAAGTGGAATAGTGTCTCGAAGGATTACCAAAATCAAGGAAGGGTAATACGGGAATTTGGGTGGTAGTAGACAGGCTTACTAAGAGCGCCCATTGTATACCCATGAAGAGTAAGAGGACTATTCCATGGCTTGCTTCAATTTACATTCGAGAGATTATTAGATAGCATGATGTACCTTCCAGTATAGTGAGCAATCGAGATCCTATCTTCGCTAAAGAGTTTTGGAAAAGTTTGCAAGAGGCGGTAGGGACTCAGTTGTGTTCAAGTACCGCATAACATCCTCAGATAGACGGCCAGACCGAGAGGGTGAATTGTATTTTAGAAGACCTTTTGAGGCTATGTATCTTGGATTTAGGAGGTACATGGGAAGAGCATCTTCCATAGGTGGAGTTACCCGACAGACTTAGTAGTGTACATGATGTATTCCATGGGAGGAAGTGCCTACATGTGACCGTAGAGGTGGTAGAGCCGAGTTTTCTTAGAAAAGTGGAAGGGGAGCGTGATGCGACGATTCGACGAGCTCCTACTTGCATCCTTGGGTCAGAGATTTGGAAGTTGAGAAACAGAGAGGTTCAACTAGTCAAAGTACAATGGGAAGATGAAGAGAGCGATGCTACCTGGGAGACGGAAGCGAAGATGCATTCGAGGTACCCTTTTTCTTTCGGAGGGTATGTCCTTTTGCTTCTCCTTCATCGCATATCTAGTGCTTATCTTATCCTTAGTATGTCCTCTCATTAGTACCTTTGACCTTTAGATAGGGTAAACCTATGGTTGAAACATGTGTTTGAGACATGTTATGGTTGATGGATGCAAGTGGATGCAAGTGTTTGCTAGTGGTTGCTCGTGGATGCATATACACACACTCTAGGCACTAGATCGGCTCAATCACTTCATATTGCATATTGCATAAAAATTGTATGTAGGAAGCTATATTTATGGATGTATAATGATTGTGTTATCATATGGATGATGCATTTTGGTGAATGATTGTGCACTCATATAGATATTGTATGTGTCGATAGGGTTATCTCGCATACATATTGGATGCATGGCACTATCATGGTTTGCATATGTTCGTACATTTGATAGGGAACATATACACACACTTTTCGCATATGCTCATACATCATTAGAAATTGTTTTAAGGATAATGGACGCCCGTGTTTGATGGATTGAGTAGATGGTTGTTTGGATGGTAGGATATGCATTCTCCTTAGCTTAGGGATTTCGGGGACGAAATCCTTTAAGGAGGGGAGAATGTAACACCCCGAATTTTAGTTAATACTAAAATTCACTAATTATAGGATAAATAATCTCAGATGTGGGAATTGGGGGTAACGGGCTGCGTCATTGCGTTCGTCTCGGAAAAAATACGCGAAATAGAGTCCGAGTTTTCGAAAATCGGAGTCCGTATGGCCCAGTTAAGACCCAATGAAGTTTGCAGAAAATTTAAAGATAAAAACAGATTTAATAATTTAAAACCAGATTTTAAAATTGAGTAAGCGGGGCCAGGCGGGAAGATTCCCGCCCTACCCATGTCGACAGGGCTGTCGACAGGGGGGTCGACTTGCCTGTCGACTTGCCTGTCGACAGGGGGGGCGACGCCCAGAAAAACTGGGTGCACCAGTTTAGGTTCTTGGGCTGGCTTGGAGGGCTGGTTCTGGAAGCTTCTTGGATCTGACGGGTCTAAACCAATCTAGGGTTAATCTAAGGGTCTAAATGCAACCTAATCCTATAAATAAGACCCTAACCCTATCCTAATTCATTCATAATTAGATCTTGTAACTAAACTATGGCAAAATGAAACTTGATCATGGCCACCACAAATCAATGAAGAGGAAAGCAAGCTAATCAACCTCTCTAATCAACCTCTAATCCATTCTAAGCATCTTAATCTTCTTCATTTGGAGTGCAAATTGCTAGTAGTGAGTTTCTATCACTTTAACATCAATTGTTAAAGCAAGTAGATTAGGTGTAATGAGACTTATGGTCTTGAATGCGGATTAGTGAGTTTGAATCATTTGTAATGATATGTTACTCTATGTTTTTCTATGTTTATGCATATTGAATAAGTTGGTTTATGCATATTTAATAAGTTGGTTGATGAATATTTAATAAGTTGGTTTAAGCATACTTGATAAGTGGATTTATGCATGATTAATAAGTTGGTTTATGCATGTTTAACAAGTGGGTTTATGCATGTTGAGTATGTAAGTTTATGCAAGTTTAGTATGATGTATGTTATGTTTACATGATGCTAAATATGCAAGTTGTGGACTATGTGATCATATACATGTTATGCAAGATACATGTATGTTAATATGCAAGATATGTTATGCAAGATACATGTATGTTAATATGCAAGATATGTTATGCAAGTTACATGTATGTTAATATGCAAGATATGCTATGCAAGTTACATGTATGTTAATATGCAAGATATGCTATGCAAGTTACATGTATGTTAATATGCAAGATATGCTATGCAAGTTACATGTATGTTAATATGCAAGATATGCTATGAAAGTTACATGTATGTTAATATGCAAGATATGCTATGCAAGTTACATGTATGTTAATATGCAAGATATGCTATGCAAGTTACATGTATGTTAATATGCAAGATATGCTATGAAAGTTACATGTATGTTAATATGCAAGATATGCTATGCAAGTTACATGTTTGTTAAAATGCAAGTTCATGATGATACATTATGCAAGTTTAAGAGTTAATATGCAAGTATGTGAGTGCTTATGCAAGAATGTGAATGCTTATGCAAGAATATGAATGCTTATGCAAGTTATGTGTATGCTTAAATGCATGTTTGACATATTATGCAAGTTGTGAGGATGCTTATATGCAATATGTTATGCAAGTCATGTGAATGCTTATATGCAAGGTCAACATGTTATGCAAGATATGTGTATGATAATATGCAAGTTTGGGTTATATGTAGTTGGGTTAATATATGCTCATATATGCAAGTTGACATTCTCTTAACCCATGACAAAGTTGTATGCTAAACCCATGATATTTGTGATGATCTTCCCCTTATTTATGTCATGAAATGAGAACGATTTACGTGGGGAACGATGGGGTTGGTAAATATGTTAATAAAAATATGATTGGGTATGATTAAGCATACCATAAAAATAAATTACCATAAGTGGGAATTTACCTATTGAGTTAGGTCTACCCCATGGGAATTTACCTATTGAGTTAGGTCTACCCATGTTATGGAAAATTTGATATTAATTAGGGATAATTAATATGGGGGTGATTAATTAGGTGTAATTAATCAACTAAGACACGAGGTTGGACCCTTTTGTAGCGGAAGTCTGCCCGGAACCGACCGGCCATCCAGCAGCTACAAATGATTGGCCCAATGTGAGAGGTCTTAGTCATAAATTAAATACATGATTAAAGTAAAGACACGAGGTTAGACCCTTTTGATGACAGAAGTCTGCCCGGAACCAACCGGCATATCCAGCAGTCATAAAAGACGGTCTAATGTGAGAGGTCTTTATGAGGTCATGATCTTAATTAATGAATTAAGAAACACTTAACCATATTAGCATGTAGTGGGACATGAGGGGTTAAGTGGGTGCCTTGGGGGTGGCATGATGAGACTAGTGGGTTGCCTTGGGTGGCAATAGAAAAATACGATTAGAATACTTAACCAAAGTGAAACATGTAAGTAAACATGATTAAAGGGTTAAGTAAGTGCCTTAGGTGGCATGTAGGAATCTAGTGGGTGCCTTAAGGGGCAATTGAAATATGATTAGATGACTTAACCAAAACTTAACATGTAAGTGGGCATGATTATAAAGAGGGGTTAAGTGGGATGCACTAGATAAAAATTGCAAGCTTAGGTGGTAGCTTGTGGGGGCCCATTTCAACCAATATCCCAAACGTATCTTTGTGGGCTCGACTCAAGTCGAGTGACGGGACACGCATATTGGGCTTGACTATAAGAGGCCAAACCGGGTTAGCGGTGGCAACGCGGGACCAACGGGTTTCATATGCGTGTGTGGACCCGGGCTGGTTGGTAAGTCGTTGTTGCATCGTGTAGATATAAAGCCGTGCACTGTTGATATTATCTGGTAGCCACTTTAGGGGAATGATACACCCCAATCGTGGGACCAGCACGGGTATCTACGTAGGGAAGCCGATCGCTTGGGGAGTAGTGGGTACACCTATGTAGTCAGATAGGCGTACACGAAACTACTAAATTACTAAGTACACTTAGTGGGATCAACCTTTAAGTAAGAATAACTGGTGTGGTGCAGTGTAGTAATTATCCTTGGGTGGGTAGATGCGTCTTTACGGTTGTCTTAGTTTATCCTAAGTCTACCAAGCTGCTTAGTGTAGCCATTCATCCCCAGATATTACCGTAGGTCAAGTTTATGTCTTCTCTGGTTACTTTAATGATTGTATTGTTAAAGTTATAGGGCTCACTCAGACTTATGTCTGACCCCGTTGTTTTTATCTTTTTCCCAACCCTCAGGTCCTACGGTGGATCCTAGCGGTAGTAGAGCTTGATCGGATTGGTGTTCCAGTCTTTAGGGGCTTGGGTAGATGTACAGCTCCAGTTATCCAGTTATCTTTTCTTTTGTTCTGGCTATTGTATAAGAGAGTGGGATTACGTACTTCTTTATTTTGATGGATATTGTACTTGACTTTTATCATGGTTTTATGATGTAACCAGACATGTTTATTTCCGCTGTTATGAGATGATGTTTTAAAATTTCAAGTACTATTTATATCTGTCTTGTTGTAATTTTTCTGTTCTATATTCACTAAAATACTCCACCGATGCTATGGCATTCCCTTAGTGTAATGACCCGGATATTTGACGGTGTAATAATTAACTTATTTAATTATTTAAAACAAGTAATATATTATTTAATCGATGATGTTAGAACATATAATTATATTATAATTAAAATCGAGCTTGAAATGGCGCTGCAGTTCGTAATTTGGCGATTCGAACTTCAACTGAGTGTACAGGATTCGTTTTAAATCGGATTTCTGTGAAATAAGAAACGTATGGAGCTGGTGGAGTATATCTTTCTAGTGGAAGAGAAAAATCGGGATTTTGTCGTGTAGATTTTTAGATATGTCCAAATCAAATTTTAAAATAGTCGCTATAGAATCGATTATCGACCATATCGGTTTATTCGATATAACTAGAGATCGGGTTTGAATTTAGACAAGGTTCTTTTGGGAAATAGTGATAATTTAATTTTTAGAATTTTATAGAAATTTTTAATTAATTAAATAAACAACTTTTTATTTGGAGTATTTTGCACCCTTAATCAGCGATTTTGGGGTTTCACAATATGAGTTAATCTACCGGTATTTTTATATTTTTGAAATCATGGTACCTTACTCATTACGATGGTGATTTCATTTCTGTCCTTAGCTGCCCGTACGTAAGCAGAATTTTACGTAACTGGGTATGAAAAACTTTAATTTAAAAATATCAATACAAATTGATATTTCCATTCCTTTTCTCTGATAAACTAGAGGCCACGTCCTTGTTAATTACAACCAAATGATTCTTCTACATCGTGGAACAAACTAGTCCACATAAACTCAAAAAGGTTCGATCCTATAAATACAAGGCAAATTTCTAAACCTAACTATCCTCTTCATTAGTCAAAGAAAGGAGCCGCCACAAATTCCTTCCTCAGCAAAACCAACGTGAGTATAAAAATTCCAAACAATTCGAAATAAAATCCCTAAATTTATGATACTCATATTTTTGGGTTCTTAAGATCGTTCTCTTCATCCGCATCTCAGTTCTAAGTTGTTCGACGCTCATTTGGGTGATTGGGTTTTTCGACAGTGTGTTCTAGGGTTGGGATTTGGGGAATTTAAGAACCTCGATTTTTATTTGAGTAGTGTATTTGGATTCATGGTGGTATTCGCAGTTCATACTCGCTGCGTTCCAGTAGGGATTTCACGAAGCAGTAGTTGATCGAAAGGGGGTTACTGATGTCGACAGGAAGAGCGAGGTCGGGGCTAGCACTGGCCGAAGTGGAGCGAGGTTCCGTACTCTCAGACGCCGTCAGTGATCAGTAAAATGGACACGGTTTCATTTGTCCGTAGTCATCGCAGGAAGAAGAACTATATCGTCTGCTTTGAACGAAGACCATGAATGTTTTCCTGTTAAGCGTGATCTAGGGGTTAACTGTGTTAATTAATTGAGGAGTGGGGCTTTTATATGTACTGACGTGATGACTGTCGGTCAACGCATACTGTTTTGGGGGTTTGAATCCGTAGTGAATGATAGCAAATGGGGAGTTAAGGTTCAGGTGTGAGTCGGTTTCACAAAAGTGAACGGACCGTGATGAAGGATTTTAAACATGGCTTAAGGGTGATAAATTGCTATACGTTAGGTTTCAGATCCTGTTAAATGTTGAAATGTTATCGGGGGGAGAAAGATTGGAATCAAAATGTTTCGGAGAGATGCTTAGGTTCAGGAGGGTGCCACCATTGGTTCGAATTTGCTGATGGCCTTTGATATATGGCGTCGGTATCAAATGCTATTTTCATGATGCGTACAAGAGGAGCAACATGATGAAGAAAACAAGAATCAGACGGAACCAGACATGATGAAATCGAAATGACGAAGTTACATTGTGGAACTGATTCCGTAGAATATAAAGCTAGTAGATTTTCATGATAAAATCAAATGTTGCTTGATTTTGAATCGAAACGAACGCGGAATCGTCAACTGCAAAACAATGTGAGTAAAACTCACTAACTCTCCTCAATTTATATTTTAATATAAATTGTACTTTATTTTGTTGACTGTTGTATATTGATTGTTAAACTGGACTGTTAAATAGATTTGATTGAAAACGTAGATATAGTCGTATATTATCTCGTTAATCAAATATTGATTCTGTCCAGTAGAATATTTCATATTGAAATGAAATTGATGTATATTATACTGTGTAACATCTGTGAATGCAGGGAGACAGGTTGGAGGAATCCGACTGGGTTCCTCAACAATTATTTTACTGTTTTCATATATTGTGATATATGTGTGATTTATAATATGTTATTGATTATGGATGTTAGAACGATATTTATCATCGTTGTTTGATATTTTGAATATCATATGAAACCCTGAGTTGTAAAAAGGAATATTTCAATGTATTTTGAAATAAAGAAATTTTATAAAATCAACCGATTTTATAAAAGGAAACAATTTGAAAATAGAGTATTTATAAAACGAACACGGTTTTATAAAAGGAAAGTATTTATAAAACGAATAGAGTTTTATAAGAGGGAAAAATGTTGATAAAATAAATAGAATTGAAAAGGGAAATATTTATTTAGAAAAAAAATAGAATAAAGAATATTTATTTAGAAGATAAATAAACCGTTATAAATAGGAATATTTGTAATGGTAAATAGAAGTTGTAAATAAGGAATATTTGTAACGGTAAATAGAAGTTATAAATAGGAATATTTGTAATGGTAAATAGAAGTTGTAAATAAGGAATATTTGTAACGGTAAATAGAAGTTATAAATAGGAATATTTGTAATGGTAAATAGAAGTTGTAAATAGGAAATATTTGTAACGGTAATTAGTAGTTATAATTAAGAGAATATTTGTAACGGTAAGTAAACGTTATAAAAAGGAAATAGTTGTAACGGAAAACGTAGTTTATCAAAAGGAGTTAATCAAACGTAGTTTATAAAAAGGGGTTAATCGAATATAGAAATTAAGAAGTGAAGTTAAACAAAAATTAGAAACTGACTAGAGATTAGTAAGTTGAATAGTTTTCTGAGTGTTGATCTGATGTTGGTTTCGGCCTTCGGGGTTTATACTTAGAGAATGGTTCTCTTACTAGTTAACAGTTAGGGACTAATAGTTGTGGAATGATAGTGATGCATAAATGAGGATTGGAAATGTTTTCCAATGTTGAAAATGTATATTTTCTAGTTTTAGAAAATAAGGAAATATGAATATATATATGTATATATATATATATATATATGATTGATGATTGGATCGATAATTCCATTTGGAATTAAGATCGTTGTTTGTACACCGACATATTTTCATTTGATAGTTAAATCACAGACTATCGAAGTTTTGACCATTTTACGTTGTTAATATGGAGAGACCGGTTGGATTATTATCCGAAGAACCACTCCTTATCGACATAAGCGTTGTGATCAAATACGATGAAGAAATTGAAGACGGAGTAAAGTGCAAGGGCTGTCCTGTTTATAGAATAGTGCCTTCGGTTTCGTTCAGTCCCAGAACGAACGTATATGGACGAATGTCTGACAGAATAGTTCCAATGATCGAAAGAGTTGGACTGTACAAATATATATGGTGGCCAACGGATTTATTCCCTTCGCATAATATCCAGAATCTATTTGTGCAGATCCAACTAATGATTAACGGATCTGATAATGTGGCATTCAAAGTGATCGTGTTATAAAGGAATGGAAAGTAAGCGTAGCTTCTAGCCTCACATCCGGTAAATGACAGAAATCGGGCAGGCAGCATGGCTAAGTCGGTCGCACCGAAGTAGGGTGTATAATCACCTATCTAGAGAATATTCATTTGCTTCTTAAATCTATCAATGCTGTCCCATATATATACGGGAAACGGTTGCTGATCCCAACCGTTGGTGGTGTACATTCGATACACTCAAGCGAAATGAGTGGTCGGTCATGTGTGGCTGAGTTGCAAGATGTTCTTGTTGAACTCCAGTGTATCGTTCCTAGAGTACACTGATCGGAAGGTGATTCCATACCTTGTCATAGTTGGAAACCCAATCATCCAATACGCACCTGCGGTTTTGATTGTATACTATATATGTAGAACGTGAGATGCAAGCGTTTCTACTAGACTGATATTTATTTGTATTTAGACATTATCATAATATCAGAATGATATTGCTTTTCAAAGATGTTTGGTTTCTCATAAGGGAAAAACCCGTTCCGTATTCACGGCGTGGTCTTATGAGATATCATATACCTGTTTAAATGATTTGAGTTTACTCACACCAGTCACATGACTGACCCGGAGTTTATTTGTTTTGTTTTCCCTAAACTCTTGGGTGCCTAAATTTGTACGGGCAGTAAAGTAGTCGGGATTTACAGATGCACTTGGAGAGCTTGGAGCAGGAGGCTTCAGCAGTCGATAGCTATTATTTATTCCGCTGTGATGTTATATGTTGTACTCTGAAAATGGTATGTATAAACAGTTATAACTTTGTATTTCAAAAGTTATGTTATATTTTATTCGTTCCGCTGTGAGATTCGGGTTACTCTGATGATGATGTTCTTCTTATTCTTCTATTCTAATAGTTCTACCTTATCTTTCCTCACCCTCTATCTTCTTTCTATTAGTTTCTTGAATTTCCAGTACAATTCGTGGTTGGACTTGTGTTATTTAGTCAGCTCAAATTGGACCGGATTTTTGGGTCACTACAGTTGGTATCAGAGCTTAAGGTTAAGTATTACCTTGGCTCTGTGGCGTTACTCAGTAGAGATGGGGTTAGTAATACCCTAGATTGAGTTTGAGTGTGTGTATATATATATGAGCGCGTATATGTTATTTAATATAAAAATGGTTTTATATTGTGATGATTTATTGGTTGAGTGGCTTATGAATTCTGGTCGATAGTGGGGCACCACAATATCGATAGGGGTTTCTAAACACTCGAATACGATGGACCAACATGATATGTTTTGAAATTAACATAGTATAATTGGTTGTATTGGTTGTTATTATAATTGAATAAGATTATAAAGGTGAAATGGTTATAAATAACTAAACAGAATTCATATAAGTAAAGTATATGAAATAAGATGAATTAAATCTGAAATTAAAATCAGAATTGAAATTTAAAACTGAAAATTCGGACCAGTGTTTGTAATTGAATCTGGATTAAGTATACATGAATTTTAAAATCCTGGGAGGTTTTAAATTTGTTTTGATAAGGATATATGGGATTGATTTCAAAATGGGAAGTGTTTAAAAGTGGTTTTGAAAGGAATATAGTATTGAACTCGCTTTGATCACTGGGAAATAATTCCGATGATGGATCGATACATCATCGGTGTAATTTTCGAGTTGCTAAGTGACGGATTACTGCCGAAGATTTTGTTTTGAAATTGTTTTGCAAAAAGAAGTTATTCAGGAATTCAAAGGATTTTGAATTGTTATTATGATTTCAAATTGATTTAAAATAAACCCAGGAATTTAAATTCTGGAATTAAAATTTTACTTATGAAGTTAAATGGATTAAAATATTGAAAGTGAATAAATAAATTTAAAATTTAACTTAGACAAAGTTAAATGTAATCAGGAATGAAATTGAGTTGAAAAGTCAAGGGTTTGAAATTGATATTGGAGTTTGAATGGAATTTGTCTCGGATAGAACCAAATGTTGAGTTTGAGGATAAGTTGATTGGTATGGCATGATATATGCAGAATTGGTAACAGATGATAGGGATATAGTGATATGCACAACAAAAGGTACAAGTTTATTTTATATATGAGTTTGGATTTTACGAGCCGAATTGGCAAGCCGCTTGGCGTTTTGATTTTCTTTTGGGTTGGAGAAGGCCTAGAGAGGCGAGTTGTGGTTTTATAGATAGGGTTGTACAAAGGAGGTTATGGCGAAATTTTCCGGAAAATTTAAGCGTTAGAAAATTTTCAGAATTTTAGTTAGTCGGAATAAATTATATTTTAGTCGATATTAATTGGTTCAGTTGAAACTGAAGTAAAAGGGTAAACCGATAAATATTTACCCATCAGATAGGGTCGTCCTCTACCTTAGCAATTTCGAGGACGAAATTATTTTAAGTGGGGAAGAATGTAATGACCCGGATATTTGACGGTGTAATAATTAACTTATTTAATTATTTAAAACAAGTAATATATTATTTAATCGATGATGTTAGAACATATAATTATATTATAATTAAAATCGAGCTTGAAATGGCGCTGCAGTTCGTAATTTGGCGATTCGAACTTCAACTGAGTGTACAGGATTCGTTTTAAATCGGATTTCTGTGAAATAAGAAACGTATGGAGCTGGTGGAGTATATCTTTCTAGTGGAAGAGAAAAATCGGGATTTTGTCGTGTAGATTTTTAGATATGTCCAAATCAAATTTTAAAATAGTCGCTATAGAATCGATTATCGACCATATCGGTTTATTCGATATAACTAGAGATCGGGTTTGAATTTAGACAAGGTTCTTTTGGGAAATAGTGATAATTTAATTTTTAGAATTTTATAGAAATTTTTAATTAATTAAATAAACAACTTTTTATTTGGAGTATTTTGCACCCTTAATCAGCGATTTTGGGGTTTCACAATATGAGTTATTCTACCGGTATTTTTATATTTTTGAAATCATGGTACCTTACTCATTACGATGGTGATTTCATTTCTGTCCTTAGCTGCCCGTACGTAAGCAGAATTTTACGTAACTGGGTATGAAAAACTTTAATTTAAAAATATCAATACAAATTGATATTTCCATTCCTTTTCTCTGATAAACTAGAGGCCACGTCCTTGTTAATTACAACCAAATGATTCTTCTACATCGTGGAACAAACTAGTCCACATAAACTCAAAAAGGTTCGATCCTATAAATACAAGGCAAATTTCTAAACCTAACTATCCTCTTCATTAGTCAAAGAAAGGAGCCGCCACAAATTCCTTCCTCAGCAAAACCAACGTGAGTATAAAAATTCCAAACAATTCGAAATAAAATCCCTAAATTTATGATACTCATATTTTTGGGTTCTTAAGATCGTTCTCTTCATCCGCATCTCAGTTCTAAGTTGTTCGACGCTCATTTGGGTGATTGGGTTTTTCGACAGTGTGTTCTAGGGTTGGGATTTGGGGAATTTAAGAACCTCGATTTTTATTTGAGTAGTGTATTTGGATTCATGGTGGTATTCGCAGTTCATACTCGCTGCATTCCAGTAGGGATTTCACGAAGCGGTAGTTGATCGAAAGGGGGTTACTGATGTCGACAGGAAGAGCGAGGTCGGGGCTAGCACTGGCCGAAGTGGAGCGAGGTTCCGTACTCTCAGACGCCGTCAGTGATCAGTAAAATGGACACGGTTTCATTTGTCCGTAGTCATCGCAGGAAGAAGAACTATATCGTCTGGTTTGAACGAAGACCATGAATGTTTTCCTGTTAAGCGTGATCTAGGGGTTAACTGTGTTAATTAATTGAGGAGTGGGGCTTTTATATGTACTGACGTGATGACTGTCGGTCAACGCATACTGTTTTGGGGGTTTGAATCCGTAGTGAATGATAGCAAATGGGGAGTTAAGGTTCAGGTGTGAGTCGGTTTCACAAAAGTGAACGGACCGTGATGAAGGATTTTAAACATGGCTTAAGGGTGATAAATTGCTATACGTTAGGTTTCAGATCCTGTTAAATGTTGAAATGTTATCGGGGGGAGAAAGATTGGAATCAAAATGTTTCGGAGAGATGCTTAGGTTCAGGAGGGTGCCACCATTGGTTCGAATTTGCTGATGGCCTTTGATATATGGCGTCGGTATCAAATGCTATTTTCATGATGCGTACAAGAGGAGCAACATGATGAAGAAAACAAGAATCAGACGGAACCAGACATGATGAAATCGAAATGACGAAGTTACATTGTGGAACTGATTCCGTAGAATATAAAGCTAGTAGATTTTCATGATAAAATCAAATGTTGCTTGATTTTGAATCGAAACGAACGCGGAATCGTCAACTGCAAAACAATGTGAGTAAAACTTACTAACTCTCCTCAATTTATATTTTAATATAAATTGTACTTTATTTTGTTGACTGTTGTATATTGATTGTTAAACTGGACTGTTAAATAGATTTGATTGAAAACGTAGATATAGTCGTATATTATCTCGTTAATCAAATATTGATTCTGTCCAGTAGAATATTTCATATTGAAATGAAATTGATGTATATTATACTGTGTAACATCTGTGAATGCAGGGAGACAGGTTGGAGGAATCCGACTGGGTTCCTCAACAATTATTTTACTGTTTTCATATATTGTGATATATGTGTGATTTATAATCTGTTATTGATTATGGATGTTAGAACGATATTTATCATCGTTGTTTGATATTTTGAATATCATAAGAAACCCTGAGTTGTAAAAAGGAATATTTCAATGTATTTTGAAATAAAGAAATTTTATAAAATCAACCGATTTTATAAAAGGAAACAATTTGAAAATAGAGTATTTATAAAACGAACACGGTTTTATAAAAGGAAAGTATTTATAAAACGAATAGAGTTTTATAAGAGGGAAAAATGTTGATAAAATAAATAGAATTGAAAAGGGAAATATTTATTTAGAAAAAAAATAGAATAAAGAATATTTATTTAGAAGATAAATAAACCGTTATAAATAGGAATATTTGTAATGGTAAATAGAAGTTGTAAATAAGGAATATTTGTAACGGTAAATAGAAGTTATAAATAGGAATATTTGTAATGGTAAATAGAAGTTGTAAATAAGGAATATTTGTAACGGTAAATAGAAGTTATAAATAGGAATATTTGTAATGGTAAATAGAAGTTGTAAATAGGAAATATTTGTAACGGCAATTAGTAGTTATAATTAAGAGAATATTTGTAACGGTAAGTAAACGTTATAAAAAGGAAATAGTTGTAACGGAAAACGTAGTTTATCAAAAGGAGTTAATCAAACGTAGTTTATAAAAAGGGGTTAATCGAATATAGAAATTAAGAAGTGAAGTTAAACAAAAATTAGAAACTGACTAGAGATTAGTAAGTTGAATAGTTTTCTGAGTGTTGATCTGATGTTGGTTTCGGCCTTCGGGGTTTATACTTAGAGAATGGTTCTCTTACTAGTTAACAGTTAGGGACTAATAGTTGTGGAATGATAGTGATGCATAAATGAGGATTGGAAATGTTTTCCAATGTTGAAAATGTATATTTTCTAGTTTTAGAAAATAAGGAAATATGAATATATATATATGTATATATATATATATATATATATATATATATGATTGATGATTGGATCGATAATTCCATTTGGAATTAAGATCGTTGTTTGTACACCGACATATTTTCATTTGATAGTTAAATCACAGACTATCGAAGTTTTGACCATTTTACGTTGTTAATATGGAGAGACCGGTTGGATTATTATCCGAAGAACCACTCCTTATCGACATAAGCGTTGTGATCAAATACGATGAAGAAATTGAAGACGGAGTAAAGTGCAAGGGCTGTCCTGTTTACAGAATAGTGCCTTCGGTTTCGTTCAGTCCCAGAACGAACATATATGGACGAATGTCTGACAGAATAGTTCCAATGATCGAAAGAGTTGGACTGTACAAATATATATGGTGGCCAACGGATTTATTCCCTTCGCATAATATCCAGAATCTATTTGTGCAGATCCAACTAATGATTAACGGATCTGATAATGTGGCATTCAAAGTGATCGTGTTATAAAGGAATAGAAAGTAAGCGTAGCTTCTAGCCTCACATCCGGTAAATGACAGAAATCGGGCAGGCAGCATGGATAAGTCGGTCGCACCGAAGTAGGGTGTATAATCACCTATCTAGAGAATATTCATTTGCTTCTTAAATCTATCAATGCTGTCCCATATATATACGGGAAACGGTTGCTGATCCCAACCGTTGGTGGTGTACATTCGATACACTCAAGCGAAATGAGTGGTCGGTCATGTGTGGCTGAGTTGCAAGATGTTGTTGAACTCCACTGTATCGTTCCTAGAGTACACTGATCGGAAGGTGATTCCATACCTTGTCATAGTTGGAAACCCAATCATCCAATACGCACCTGCGGTTTTGATTGTATACTATATATGTAGAACGTGAGATGCAAGCGTTTCTACTAGACTGATATTTATTTGTATTTAGACATTATCATAATATCAGAATGATATTGCTTTTCAAAGATGTTTGGTTTCTCATAAGGGAAAAACCCGTTCCGTATTCACGGCGTGGTCTTATGAGATATCATATACCTGTTTAAATGATTTGAGTTTACTCACACCAGTCACATGACTGACCCGGAGTTTATTTGTTTTGTTTTCCCTAAACTCTTGGGTGCCTAAATTTGTACGGGCAGTCAAGTAGTCGGGATTTACAGATGCACTTGGAGAGCTTGGAGCAGGAGGCTTCAGCAGTCGATAGCTATTATTTATTCCGCTGTGATGTTATATGTTGTACTCTGAAAATGGTATGTATAAACAGTTATAACTTTGTATTTCAAAAGTTATGTTATATTTTATTCGTTCCGCTGTGAGATTCGGGTTACTCTGATGATGATGTTCTTCTTATTCTTCTATTCTAATAGTTCTACCTTATCTTTCCTCACCCTCTATCTTCTTTCTATTAGTTTCTTGAATTTCCAGTACAATTCGTGGTTGGACTTGTGTTATTTAGTCAGCTCAAATTGGACCGGATTTTTGGGTCACTACACTTAGTGAGTGACCATAGCGGGCGTGGGGTGTTACATCGCCCAACTGCACAAATAAAATATGTGTTTGATTGTTTGAAACCCCACACGGGTGTTGGGATGAAATTTGAAGTTTACTCATCCTGATTTATTAAATATGTCGATCGGTTGATTGACAGGCTGTTTTAAGCGTTAGATATCTATATTTGATGCTTATACAGTGTAGTGCACTTTGGTTGATGGTTGATTATTTTTTTTCATGCTATTATATACATGTGTTGTATGAAAATCCATATAATTAACTTTATATGGTAATTGATTGGGCCTCATTCCAATTTAGAAAATAAAGAATAATATAAAATAAAAGTTCATGTGTTGACAGTACTCATCCATTGAGATTGGTCATGTGTTGAACGAAATATTTTAGTAATAAAATTTACATCTTTATCGATATAAAATAAAAGTTCATGTGTTGACAGTACTCATCCATTGAGATTGGTCATGTGTTGAACGAAATATTTTAGTAATAAAATTTACATCTTTATCGATATAAAATAAAAGTTCATGTGTTGACAGTACTCATCCATTGAGATTGGTCATGTGTTGAACGAAATATTTTAGTAATAAAATTTACATCTTTATCGATATAAAATAAAAGTTCATGTGTTGACAGTACTCATCCATTGAGATTGGTCATGTGTTGAACGAAATATTTTGATAATAACAACTATTTTGAAAAAGAAATATTTGAAATAGAATATTTGAAAATAGAAATTTATGAAGCCGTGTTGATTAGATTGACGCCATTTTGACGTGAACGATATTTGAATCGATTTTAAACGATTTCGAAATGAATTGAATTGAAAACGATTTCGAAATGAATTGAATTGAAAACGATTTCGAAATGAATTGAATTGAAAACGATTTCGAAATGAATTGAATTGAAAACGATTTCGAAATGAATTGAATTGAAAACGATTTCGAAATGAATTGAATTGAAAACGATTTCGAAATGAATTGAATTGAATATGAATTCAAATTGAATTGAATTGAAAATGATTTCGAAATGAATTGAATTGAAAACGATTTCGAAATGAATTGAATTGAAAACGATTTCGAAATGAATTGAATTGAAAACGATTTCGAAATGAATTGAATTGAAAACGATTTCGAAATGAATTGAATTGAAAACGATTTCGAAATGAATTGAATTGAATATGAATTCAAATTGAATTGAAATTTGAATTGAATAGAAATGAATATTCAAAACGAATTTATAAAGAAGAATTCAATTGTGATTTGAATTGAAAAGGAAGTTGAAAATGTTTTTGAAACGAATTCAAAACTATTTATATAATTCCTTTTAAATAGAAATCGACGAAGTATATATTATATATATTATATATATAATATAATGGCCTGAATAGAACGCGCCGCGCCGCGGCAATTCGTGAATTTTGACCATTTATTTCAAACGGACATTACGGGAGATCCGACCGTCGGATTCTCCTAAAACCGGAACCGTTGGGTTCGTACCGAAAAGAGCTTTCTAATGAATATTAGAAATTTGAAATCTAACGGTTGGATTTGGAATTATGTCCAGATCAAATTCGAAAAAGGTCGCTGTAAGTGCAGTTCGATGGCCATTGATGGAAATCGACTGTACGGGCCTTAATAAAATTATTAAAAATAGTAATAATTTATGTAAAATCATAAGAAATGATTTAGAAAGAATTGGGATGAAAAACTCCATATTTGAAAAGATAAAAATAGATTTTTATCGAAATGAACTAGTTTTGAACTAGAAATATAATTCTATTTATTTTTAAATAAATAAATTGAATTAGAAAAGGGTTTTAAAAATAACCATAATTTCCAATGATTGCATTGGAGTGGATTTGAATCGAAATTGTCTTCGGGATATTTCGTTGTTGGAATTCGTGATTATGGAGATGTGGTTATGGAAATTTGAAAAATATATATATCCATATCGTTATTTCCAGCACGACATTTGTTAATCATAGAATTTGATATTGAATATAAGCCGGGATATTTTCTATTCAGAGCCTTGTGTTTAATATCAAATGTGATTTGGGTTTGTCGTGAATGGTGTCTTCATTAACACTGTTCTTGAACCCAGTTGAGAAAAGGTTAAATCTTTTTATTTTTAGATTTAATGCAGAGTACCAATTAAATAATATTTAATTGGAATAGAATTGATATTGATTTTTGGGTTTATCGTGAACAGTGTTTTAAACCACACTTGTTCTTTAACCCGATAATTAATGGAATGTGATTTTGGGTTTATCGTGAACCGTGTTTTAAATGACACTGATTCTTTAACCCAGTCGAAGATTAAAACTAAGTGGAGTTTTAATGAATCTTTAATTAGATTGAAATGATCGAAAATGGAGTATCACCAGTTTTGCTCCAGGCGATAGTTAAATCTTTAATTAGATTTGAACGTGAAATGGTAATTGAATTTACCGATAACACTGTGGTGTTAGATATGAAGTATTACCAGTTTTACTTCATGGGATGAATAGGTTGGGATCGGGAAATTAAAACAAATGATTACTTCGGTAAGGTTCGTTAATCCCGACTAGTTGAATCGATATTCAAAAATGGATTAAAGAATAAATTCAAGGAATTTATCTTTGATAAAATTAATGGGAACCTTTCCCTATGAATGTGAAATCAGAAACTAACTGTCGGTTAGCTAAGCAGAACGGTTTTCTGGATATTGATCTGATGTTGGTTTCGGCCTTCGGTGTTAATGTTTGGGGAATTATTGTCTTGATTAATTTACGGTTAGTGACTGATGAATTGGAATGAGGCGTATGTTGTGTTTGTGTAACACTTATTTAAAATATACGCGAGTTATTCGGGAAGACCGGGTTTATCCCATTCTGAATAACTGATACGACGATAAGTCGAAGATGAAGACGATGGTCGAAGACCGGAGGTCTTCACATCGTTTGGATAATTACTGATGATCTTGATTGGGCTGTACACCCAAGAAGATGGAAACAGTTGGTGATCGTCCAGACGTACTTGGAGATCGATGGATATGCGGGGTACTAGGTGCCTCCGGTTTCGTTCAGACCCAGAGCGAACTTGTAAATGGACTGTGTGTCTGACATTGGATTTTAGTCCGTGTGATTGATCTCTATTAAATATATATCTGTTTGGCGGCGGAGAATTTATTCTCTTGCTTAACGCCCTTCTCTGAGACGTACGAGCTCAGGGGTTATATATTGATGGATATCAATCGCATGGAGTGAATTGCCTGTGTGGCATGCTAAGATGCAAATGATCAAGGCTTCTGTTGAAAAGCAAAGTCTTGTGGTTGATGATCGAAGCACGACCTTTGTGGCGTAGCTTTGTGTAACGTTGATTCGCGAGTATCACACCCGGTATGAACTAAAAACGGGAGACGGACATCAGGGAGGACATGCGTTTCTTTCTAGTTAGGAGTGGCGTCAGTGCTTGAACTGGCTGACGAGTTTGACTCATGTGGATGTTACTTATTATTACTTGCTGAAAAGCGAGGCGCCTCGTGATATCGGTTTCGGCCGATGCTTCTGGTCGGCTGACGGGCCAGGCTTACGCCCCAAAGGGCGGGGAAACGTAGTGTTCAGGCATAATAATCCACATCGGTGGACCGGCCCTGACGATCCATGGGGCAGTTGCGGCTGTTCCTGAGGCTCGGACTAGACAGTCTCGAATCGGTAGAGGATCTTGCCCCTAGCCTCGGTTCATACCATAAATGATAACCCAACTTCCAATATGACATTGCGGCTTTGATTGTAAACCTATATATGGCGACATAGTGGCATGGGACGCTCATGTCGCCTATGATTGATACTTATGATTTGAAGTTGTTTTATACACTATGCACTTATAATAGTATCAAATGATTTGTTTTAAACGTATCAAGCATTCTTTGGCTGTTATAAGGGAAAACCCTATCCCCCGGCTTGCGTTGCATTGTGTGATAGGACCTGGGTCTTATAACAGTTTCATTTTTCTTTATTTAGCATTGCGCTGTTTGTTTTATGCACTGGTATTCTTGGGAGGAAACCCGTTCCGTGTTATACGGCGTGGTCCCTTGATTTACCTAACTTTGAAATAAAGATTAATAACTGTTTTAGTTCTCACACCAGTCACATGACTGACCTGGAGTTTATTGTTTTAACCTAAACTCTGGGTGCCCCTATTTTGACACGGGCAGCTAGTAGTTTTGGTTTTGCAGATTTATATTCACAGGATCCTGGTTTACAGCTGGAACGATATCCGGAAAGCTTTGTATCCGTATATCTCATTCTAGTTGTGTATTCTATTATTTTCCGCTGCTATGTAATGTATTTAAATGTAATTTAAATCTCTGATATTTCTGTGTAATATTCATTTATACTCTGTATATTCGTGTAATCTGATGCATTGTTGTAAAATACAATGAAATGTTCTTTTGTATGCTTTCTGTTGTGGCTTGTTCTCGATATATCCGCGCTTTCCTTTACGGGGAAGTTACGGGTTTTTACATGGAATCACACTCTAGTCGCCCGGGGATGAAACTATTGATGACTATATAGCATTCGTAGTTTGTATTCGAGTTTCAAAAGTGGGATATCTATATATTTCCAATCGACTAGTGTGAGAACCAAAATTTAGATAGGGTAATTGATGTGATTTAGCACTAAAAAACTGATTTTCACCAAGTATTAATGTTATGTGTTTGAAACGTTAATCAACTAATTAATTGCTGATTGTTTATTGTGTTATGTGACTATTCATTTAAAACCAACATGTGAAGGAAAGTAAATTTTGCCAAATTGTGTCAAATATTTAACTGAGTTGAAAATTGGTTGAAAATGCATGCATATACATGTATATACATTGAACAGGTCATAGCAGGGAAGCTAAGAAGAGGAATAAAATTGTATGCCCGACAAATAGGTACATATTTACTAATTTATTGGGTTTGGATGATTTTATGAGCCGATTGGCTAGCCGCTTGGCTTTTTCTTTTTCTTTTGGATTGGTGAGGGCCCTGCGTGGCTAGTTGTGGTTTTAAATGTCTCCCTGTACAAAGGAGGTTATGGAGAAATTTTTCAAAAATTTTGGGTGTTAGCCAAATTTTTGAGAAATTAGAAATTCTTAGAAACAGAAAAGTTGAAGAATGAAAGTTGAGTTGGTTAGTTAAACAACTTTCTGCTCCGTTCCTTTTCGAGGACGAAAATATTTAAAGTGGGGGGGATTGTAACAACCCGGAAAATAGGAACCAATTTAAAATTTTTATTTTGACAATTTTAATGAATTTTGAATATTTAAAATGATTTATTTTAAATAATAATGACTAGAAATTTATTTTGAATAGAATTAGAACGTATTAATTTATTTAAATCAAAGTTAGAATATAAATATTTATTTTAATTATATAACGAGCCTGAAATGGCGCGGTAGTTTGTAAATTCAATTTCAAATGAATGTAGAGAATTCAAAATAAACTGGATTTTAGTAAAACCAGAAATATTTGAATCTGTTTGAAAATATCTTTCCAATGAATGTGAAAAATCTAGATTTCATAACGGGAATAAAAAGTTATGTCCAGTTGAAAATTCAGAATAGTCGTTATGGAATTTATATAATATAAAGCCCTTAAAAATAACCATTTTGCAAACGACCTCCATTTTCAATGAAACCACTTTTGTTGGATCTGGAATGTTAAATTATTGCTTGATTCCAAAATTCATAATTTTTGGAATTAATATGTGAGCGTGGCAAAAGAAAACGTGTTTGGCACTTTCATTTTGAATTGGATTGACCAGAAAGTGACCACTTTTCGAACGGCCTCCAAATTTGACAAAATTAATTTTGTTAGGACTGTATCGTCAAAACACAGCTAGATTTAATTTTCTGGAATTTTTGGAGTCAGTATGTTGCCCCGATAAATTGAAATGTACATTTAAATTTAATATATACTGATTTATATTTTAATTTTGATAAAAACAATTCGAAACGATCGAACTGGATCATGGGACATATCCCATTGTGTCCGGAATGGGGGTATTACGCTAGGGGCGACAGTCGTTGGGTTAAATTTGGAGTTCGAATGTAAAAAGTAACTTTTTGGGAAATAATTAAATTAAATATAAATATATATATATTTATAAAACTCCCCCTATCTCTCGTTCAAAAATCAACGAGGAAAAATAAAAAAAATAAAAAGAAAACCCGATGTACCCTGTTCCCCCCCCCCCCAATCGTTCAGTCGTCATCGCCCCCCAACGCGCGCCCCTACCTCCGACGAAGGCGCCGCACTCCCAGACCTTCCACCGCCCCTCCGACCCTAGCCCTAAAACTTCAAAAGCGAGCACCGCTACTCCTACAGCTTCAACACCCCGAAGTCTGCTGCGCTTCCCTTTTCTGGAATCAGGAACCCGCGGTTTCAGGCAGTGTTCGATTAGGGTAGAGTTCGTATTTCCAACAGGGACGACGGGTTCTTTTTCTGCTGAAGGAAGAAAGGTGATTTCTTTTGGTTTTTTTATTTAAATAGCATTGTTAAAATTCAATTTTTTTAGTAATACATTTTTTTGATTTTTTTATATAAATTAAACCATTTTTATTTTTAGATTTTATACAATAACATTGGGATAAAAATTGTGATTTTTATATATGAAGAGTTATCATAAAGATTTGATTTTTTAAAAATAAAAAGATTAGATTTTTTAAATAGGAAATGATTTGATTTTCAAATAGGAAAAGATTAGATTTTAAAAATAAAATATTAGCTTTTTAAATAAGAAAAGCGTGATAAAAATATGATTTTTAGCATTATCAATATATAATTTTTATATGGAAAGTAGCGTTGTAAAAATATGATTTTTATATAGATTACATGAAGATAAAAATATAATTTTTATGTATATTAGAATTATAAAAATATGATTTTTATATTGAAAGAGAAATTATAAAAATATGATTTTTATATTGAAAGGAAGATTATAAAAATACGATTCGTATATGAATGAAATTGTTTTAAAGATGCGATTTTTATATAAATGATTTCTAGTTAGAAAAGGAATGATTTTTAGTTAGATAAAAATTCAATTTATAGTTATATAAAAATATGATTTTTATTATATATATAGCGATATAAAATGCGATTTTTAATATATAAATATCATATTAAAAATGTGATTTTTACAATGAACAGCATGGAAAAGATTATGTTGGAATTTCGGGCAAATCCAAACGGTTCAGAAATTCAAAAATAGAACTGGAGGAGTGGATCCCAAAGGTGAGAACTTCTCACTCTAATTTTATTTTCTAGTTAAAAATATATACTAGGATGCAGACGGTGCTTAGTAGCACATGACACCTTTGTTTGAAACCATGGGTGTTTGGTTGATTTTTGGATTGAGTGATTTAACTAGTTTAATTTGATTTGGGATGTGAATTGAATTGATTAGAATTGGTATGTGTATGGCGCGAGCCAGTATAAGGCAAGGGATAAGGCTAGACCTTATTCTGGTTCTAATATCGCGTCGTTATGCTGCCAAAATTTTCTAAAAATATTAGAACAATAAAAATATCATTTTTATTGTATAAATGAACTGTATAAAATATTCATGTGTTGAAATAAATATTTTATCGTTAAAAGTATAATTTTTAACGTGTATATGAATGAAAATAAATATTCATTTACAAATCAGATGATTTGTTTATGTATACATATTTGACTGATATTGATTGGGACGATATATTTTACACATCGCCCAACTGCACAAATAAAATCTGTGTGTGTTGATTGAAACCCCACACGGGTATTAGGATGATATTTGACGTACACTAATCCCAATTGTTTAGTTGTATGTCAATCGATTGGTTGACAGACTGTTGTAAGCGTTAATTATTTATATTTAATGCTTATGCAGTTGTGTAATGCACCATGGATGATGGTTGACTGTGTTTGATTGTTATTGTATACATGTGTTGTATGAAATCCATATAAATAAATTATATGGTAATTGACTGTGTCTGATTCCAATTCGGAAAGAAAGAATATTTTAAATTAACGAATATTTTAAAATGATGAATAATGAATATTTTAAAATAACTAATATTTTAAAATAATATTCAGTAATTGATCAACATATGATTTTGATGTCCGATTTGGGATGGACACGAAAATATTTAAATATGTAAAGCCGTGTTGATTAGATTAAGGTCATTTTACATGCATGATATTTATATCGATTTTATTCATTTTTATAATAAATATTGAAAAGGAAGTAATTTCAAAATCTAATGTTTTGAAAATATTATCATTTATATATTAATGATATGGAATATTCAATTTTGATTTAAAATTGAATATGAAGTTGAAATCGTTTTTAAAACGAATTTAAAACAATTTATAAAATACGTTTCAAATAGAAATCGATGAAATATATATAATATATATATATTATATGTATTATATGGTCTGAATAGAACGCGCCGCGCTGCGACCGTTCGCGAATTTCGACCATTGACTTCGAATTAACATTACGGGAGATCCGACCGCCGGATTCTCCTAGAACTGGAATCGTTCTGTTCTTATTGAAAAGAGCTTTCCAACGAATATAAGAGATTTGAAATCTAATGGTTGGATTTGGAATTATGTCCAAATCAAATTTGGAAAAGGTCGTTGTAAGTGCAGTTCGATGACCGTTTATGGAAATCGACTGTACGGGCCTTGATAAAATTATTAAAAATATTGATAATTTATGTAAAATCATAATAAATGATTTAGAAAGAATTTGGATGAAAAATTCCACGTTTGTGAAGATAAAATATATTTTTATCAAAATGAACTAGTTATGAACTAGAATTATAATCCAATATTTTTTGAATAAATAATTTGGATTTGAAATGGTTTTAAAAATAACCAGAATTTCCAATATATGAATTGGAATGAATTTAAATTGAAATCATCTTCAGAATATTTTGATACTGTATTTCGTGATTATACGGATATTGTTATGGAAATTTGGAAGAGATATTTATATCGTTATTTCCAATACGATATTGGTTGATTTTAGAATTTGATATTGAATATAAGCCGATATAATTTCTATTTAGAGCCTTGTATTTAATATCAAACGGGATTTTGGGTTTGTCATGAACGGTGTCTTTAATAACACTGTTCTTAAACCCAGTTGAGAAAAGAATAAATCTTTGATTAAGATTTAGTGAAGTTTTTTTTCCAATTAATTAATATTTAATTGGAATCGAACAAAAGAATTGGATTTTGGGTTTGTCGTGAATGGTGTCTTAAATAACACTGTTCTTAAACCCCGTGTGAAAAGAATAAATCTTTTAATTAAGATTATTCGATTTTCCAGTTAATTAACATTTAATTGGAATAAAATGGGATGTGAATTGGGTTTATTGTGAACTCTGTTTTTAACGACATTCGTTCTTTAACCCGATCTACAGTGAAATGTGATTTGGAATTTATAAATCTTTTCATTAAGATTTAACGGGAATTTTCCAAAGTAAAGTTTTCCAATTTAATATATTAATTTGGAATTGAATGGGATTCGATTTGATAATAATCGAGAGCTTCTACGGAGGAAGACTGTTAATATATATGGAATTTAAAGGCTTTGTCGTTATTCCATTTATATTATTAGTCAAATATGGAAATTTATATCGGTTATATATTGATTTGTTTTCCGTGAAGATTCCAAAATTAATGGAAGGGGATTTTGGGTTTATCGTGAACTGTGTTTTAAATGACACCAGTTCTTTAACCCAGTTAAAGACAGGATTACATATCTAACATTGTATTTCGAACTGTATGGTTGATCTCTGTTAATATATATCTGTTTGGTGGCGGAGAATTTATTCTCTTGCTTAACACGCTTCTCTAAGACGTACGAGCTTAGAGGTTATATATCGGCAGAAATCAATAGTACGGTGTAGATTGTCGATGCGACATGTTTGTGTTTCCAAAGTTAAATAATCATTAATATTGATTTTTGGGAAGATTAAAACCAAGGAAGTTTTAATGGATCTTTAATTAGATTGGAATGTAAATGTGATAATTTAAATTATCAAATTTGGGAAATGGTAGAGAATGGAGTATCACCAGTTTTACTCCAAGCGATAGTTAAATCTATAATTAGATTTGAACGTGAAATGGTAATTAATTTCACCGATAACATCGCGGTGTTAGATATGGAGTATTACCAGTTTTGCTCCATGGGATGAATAGGTTGGGATTGGGATAATAAAAGAAATGATTACTTCGGTAAGGTATGCTAAATCCCGACTAGTTTGGATAAACCTTAAGTTGGTTTGAATTGATATCCAAAGGAAGATTAAATAATAAATTTAAAGAATTTGTCTTTGATAAAATTAATGGGAACCTTTCCCAAAGGATATGAATATTTAAATAAAAGAATATTCAGAATTGGAATGAGGCATATGTTGTGTTTTATAGCACTTGTTTATAATATATGCGAGTTATTCGGAAAAGCCGGGTTTATACCCATTTTGAATAATTGATTCGACGATAAGTCAACGATGAAGACGGTGGTTGAAGACCGGAGGTCTTCACATCATTTGGATGATTACCGATGTCTTGATTGGGATGTACACCCAAGACAAGGTAATAATTGGTGATCGTCCAGACGTACTTGGAGATCGACCGGATATGCGATGACCTCTCTCCTGTATTGGACATATAGGACGAGGAATAAGGTGCCTCCGGTTTCGTTCAGACCCAGAACGAACTTGTAAATGGATGTGTGTCTGACATCGGATTTTATTCTATGTTGATTGATCTCTATTAAATATATATCTGTTTGGCGGCAGAGAATTTACTCTCTAGCTTAACGCCCTTCTCTGAGACGTACGAGCTCAGAGGTTATATATCGATAGACATTAGTCGCATGACGTGAATTTCCTGTGTTGCATGCTGAGATGCAAATGATCAAGGCTTCTTTTGAAAATCAGAGTCTTGTGGTTGATGATCAAAGCACGACTTTAATATAGCATAGCTTTGTGTATAACGTTAATTTGCGAGCCTCACACCTCGGTATGAGTTAAAAAGGGGATAAGGGACCACTGGGAGAACATGACGTTTTTCTCTAGCTATGTGTGGTGTCATGGTATGGAGCACAGACATTTATATTTTTACCAATATGGATGATGGATAGCGAGGCGCCTCAGATATCTCGATTACAACGGAGGCGATGGATAGGTCCGATAGGTCCGATAGGACCGGGAAACGTGTGTTCAGGAATAACTAATCCACAAGCATAAGTGTGGACCATCCCAACCGATCCAAGGGTTGCCCAGAGTGCGTAGTCATGAGACATTTGCTAGAGTGTCTCGAAGAGGTTAGGAGTATATCCCTTGTCTAGACTCATGACAGAAATCCAATTTCCAATACGTGACATTTCAGTTTTGATTGTAGAGCTTTGTATTGGCGACATGATATATGGTACCCATGTCGTCTATGATTGATACATTTATATTTGAAGTTGTTTTATACACTATGCACTTATAATAGTAACAAATGATTTGTTTTAAACATACCAAGCATGTTTGGCTATTATAAGGGAAAACCCTATCCTCCGGCTTGCGTTGCATTGTGTGATGGGACCTGGGTCTTATAATAGCTTCATTTTTCTAAAAAGCATTGCGCTGTTTATTTTATGCACTGGTATTCTTGGGAGGAAACCCGTTACGTGTTATACGGCGTGGTTCCTTTATTTACTTTTAAAGTAAAAGATTTAATAACCGTTTTTAGTTCTCACATCGGTCCTTGTTTGGCATGCCTGGTAATAGGGTGCAACATGATAGGGGGTTCTCGCCATGTGGTTTGGTGGTGAACAGTGGGCTCTTACCCCTACATGCCCCTGCTTAGGGTTGGTTGATCAGTCGAGAGGCTGGCCGTAAAACAATGTGACTGGGGGATCATCTGGATGCCACAGTGGGTACTACCTGCTGCTTTGGGGGATGAAGGGACGGTTGCAATGCTTACCGGATTTCGTCGGGTTGTTTCACTAGGGATGTTGGGTCCTATATGTATTTAAATATACATATAAAGTTGTTTGGTGAAGGCAATTAGGCCAGTAAAAGGGCTATCGGGTCTCTTATTTATATACTGCGCTGCTGGGTTTTGATATAAAGAGTTATTGAGTCTCTCAAATCATGTCGTTGTTGGGCTGACGGGCCATGACTTAGGGCTGACGGGTCTTTCAATATAAAAGTACCTTGTAGGCTTCTTCCATCAATTTGATGATCTTTTGTTGATGCATGTGCAGATTATTGTTTTGGATCCATTTGATGTATTAATTGATTTTTTGTTGTTCGACGTTTTGGATCCAATTTACGGTGATTTAGTGATGTTGAATCTTTTCTCATAGTCTGAGAGCAATCTCGTTGTTTATTGTATGTAGTGAGCACTAATAATTTATCAAAATCTCATGTGAGTTTAGTATATTTAACTTTTAGGGAATTCTTTTGTTGTTTTTTGGTGTTTGGAGATTGCGTTTAGGTGCTTAACGTCGAAGCTGTGCACCCAGTGTTGGGGGTAAACTCCAACATAACCCTGGTGGATTGCCCATGAGACCCTTTATGCTAATAATGATAACCTCTCTGATAGGCATCATGATGAGCTGCATTAATGGATAATCATTCTCATCTCGAGAAAGAGTTAACATATATGAAGTTATTCATTTCTTATTATCTTGTCTACTTACTGTTAAACTAGACTGACCCATGTATTAAATTATTGGAGTCATACCGAGTATTTACCAGTTAGCACTTGAGATTGATGTCTATTAGGTAGTTTAACGCTGTCTTTTGGGGCACCTTAGTTATTCTGTTCTGACTAGTCGTATAGTGATGGTCCATATACTCAGATTATGTGCTTATTCGTTTTGACTTGTTGTATATATTTTTTTTTGTTAGAATAACCACTATTTTTTGATACAATGTACTGTATGGTGGATTATATCTATATGTATATATATATATATTGTTGTATTTGTTGTTATGTGGTCTGTATTTATCTAATGTAATCACATTTTGTTTTGGACTGATTATATAGCCATTGTGGATTTGTGTTAGAATAAAGCAAGTATGTCGATCCACTTGATTATATAACCACTATTTTTAGGAAATTCCGATCATGTTTGATGCTTGAAATCACTCGTTGAAGTCGGGTTCGTCCAAGATGAACGCTCTGGGAAAATTTCATGACATGTGTCGACACAGTCTTTGTAAAACGCATGGATAGTTTTCTCCCTGTTGTTATCTTTCCCTGAGAAATTTTTGCTATATGCTAGTGCACTTTTTTGCCTATTCCCTTCTGGTTTTCAGTTGCATGATTATTGTGGGTACTAATATCATGTAAAGCTTATTTGAAAGCCAAAATTGTATTGCATTTGTAATACATTTCAGACGAATTTTCATGAACATTTTGCGTATTGTGGTTTCTTTTTTAGGGTGGATTTTCACACATGGTGCACATTTTTTGAAAGCTAATTTCTATATATATATATATGTATATATATGTGTGTGTAAATATATATGTGTATATATATATATGTATATATATATATAGCTTTGAGACAAATATAATTTTCCATGATTTAGTTTTAAATAATAAAATCATCTCACGGAAATAATATTACCAATATTTTGGTAATATAAAGATTTTTAAAGAAATAATCCAAGTGTTTTATAAATAATTTCATAATTTTGTTTTCTCAAAACTAAATATTTTCAATATACAAAATTATAAGTTTTTGCACAATACGAGAAGGTGAAGATGTAATTTAAACTATGTAATTAATCGCGTGTTATGAGACACATAGATTAATTATATCTATTAATTCCAGACTCGTTGATTGAAGCAATTATTATTGTTTTCCAATATGAAGTTGGTTGAGTTGTCGTGAATCAATTAGTGAAACGTGTAGTATGAGACACATTATTTTCACTTTTGAGGTACTGCTCGAAAGTCTGTGACACGTTCTTTGTTGCTCCAGTACTTGGGGCTGTCTGGTCCTATGTATTTAAGTATACATATAAAGTTGTTTGGTATTTGATGAAGGTTGTTGGCTAGGATAAGGGTTGTTGGGCTTCTAATTCATATATCGGGCTATTGGGTTTCGATATTGAGAGCTATTGAGTCTCTCAATTCGTGTCATTATCGGGCTGACGAGCCATGACTGAGGGCTACTGAATCTCTCAATATAAAATTATTTGATATGCTTCGACCATCAATATGATTATCTTTTGTTGATGTTCGCGCAGATTCTTGTTTACGATCCACTTGATGTGTTAGTTGATTTTGTAATTGTTAGACGTTTTCGATCCAATTTATGGTGACTAGGTGATGTTGAATTTTTTTTTCTCATAGCCTGAGAGCCATTTCGATGTTTATTATATGAAGTGAGAACTAACGAATTTATCAAACTCTCTTGTGATTTTAGTATATTGAGCTTTGAGGGAATTATTTTGTTGTTCTTTGGTTTCAGAGATTGTATTTAGCTGCTCAGCGTCGAAGTTGAGAACCCGTTGTTGGGGGTAAACTCCAACATAACCCTAGAATTACCCACGAGACTCTTTAAGTTAATAGCGATAACCTGTCTCATAGGCCTCATGTTGAGATGTATTAATGAATAATCATTCTCATCTTGAGAAAGAGTCAATCTATATGAAGTTATTCAATGCTTTATCCTATGTACTCACTGTTAAACTAGACTGACCCGTGTATTTAATTTCTTAGGTCAGACTGAGATTTTACATGTTAGCACTTAACAGTGATATCTGTTAGCCAATTTATGTTCTTGGTTCATGTTGCCTTTTAGAGCACCTTAGTTATTTTGTTTTGAGTAGTCGTATAATGATGGTCCATGTACTTATATTAATGTACATATTCATTTTGATTCCTTGTATATATTATGGTTAGTATAACAACTATTTTAGGATACTATGTATTGTATGGTGGATTGTGTGTGTATATATATATTGTACTTAGATTAATGTACATATCCACTTCGTCAAACATTACGGTAGAATACGAAATCGGATGAACGTAACCTTTCACCATCTTTTCATTTTATGGGTTTAACACATCATTAACATTCATCAACGGTCATTACAATCGTTAATTTCCCATTATCACAAAATTACATCATTAACATAAGCGTTCATGTCATTAACACTTAATTACTATTTCAAATCACTTTAACTAAATTATTAACTATCGTTAATAATTTGTTTGCTATAATTAGCAAATCCAATAATGTCCAATTAATGTTGACACACATCACAACAAGTTGTCAATCAATGTCACATCAAAATTTATTGATGTTACTATTCATCCATAACATAACAATCATGTTATCAACCAAATTAACCGATCATTTATTTATTGTTTAACTTCATAGTCATTAATGTATTCACTATAATTACTCCACTATCAAGTAATTAACTTACTAACTTCCATTAACAACATTACTAGTAATTAAACCCAAAGTTACTTAACAAACTAGAAATTACTATTTATAACTTAATTAGCTACACTAAATACGAAAGTTAACCAAACGTGAGCAAAGTGTGCACACCATTGCTTATCCACTCTAACAAACTTTAAGTATAGAACACTCTGACTTCTCTACAACTTCCGATCTCACTTTGCAGCCAAGTTCGTGCCTTTTCTACTTCAAATACTCAACAAATACTATATATACTAATATATATATATATATATACTTATATTTAAGAGGAAAAAAGGTAGGATTTTTAGTGGTTTAAGTGAGGTTTAGGGAGGTGGGGTCCACGGCCTGAAGGGGCAAGCTGCTATGGGGTCTAGTACGCGATGTGTGGGGCCCATGGAGAGAGGTGGTGGTGTTAGAGAAAAGCAGAGGTAGTTTAAACGGTGTTAAAGGGTGTAAAGGAGGTATTTTAAGGGGTTAAGGTGGAAAATGAGGAGCTTTGGGCTAATTGGGACCACGTGGGGGAGGTGGGGCTGTTGCGCGCCTTTACTGGTAGGGGAGGCTGTAGCCGGCGGTGCAGGCAAGGGGGTGGGCTTGGAGCTTTGGAGAAGAAGGAGAAAGTGAAAGTGAAGTAGAAATGAAATGGAAAATAAAAACAAAATCATTACTTACTTAAACTATTTACTTAGGAAGGAGGCAATGAAAGAGGGAATGACATGTGGAAGACGAAGGTGATGAGGTGCCAAAGGGAAGGTGGGTTTAGTAAAATGTGTATTTGTTGATTTTGATTTGTTTAATCCTATGTTTGATTAAACAACCTTTATACGTGTTCAACTGGTACGATCAAACTGTAAGTCCTATCGATATGAAATTTGAAATCCTATTATATTTCACAGATACAGATCCAAGGAAATTGGTCTTATCAAATTCGGAGACCATTTGCAAAATGGTCTTCTTCTATGTTATTATTAAATTTCAACTAATTTTTCGAAACGCATTTATATTGCGTACGGTCACATACTAACTTCGATTAATACGAAATTTGGATTCTTACAATAATTTAACATTTTGGATCCGATGGATTTGGTTTCATCGAAATTCGATATCATTTGAAAATGTCTATTTTTAGGCGATTGAAATAATATTAAGTTATCGAATTTTAATATATTTACTTTTAAATCAATTTTAAAAATTCACTAATCTTATTTTAACTTTAGTAAAATATAAAACAAAGTCAGAATTCATTTCCCATAGTTTTCAAGTCTAGATTCAATACTTAACAAAAATTGAAATTCAATTAGACTTATCCATTTAAGATCCTTTTAAATATATTTTAAATCCATATTTTAAAGTGACTAAAAATACGGGTTATTACAAGTCAAATCCATGATATCCTATTGTGGGTCAGTTAATACTAAGCAAAGTATACAAAATTCATCCAAAATATATGAAATTATTATAAATGCTTAGCTTCAATTGATTTCTCCTTTGACTATTAATTCCTAGTCTATGCTTACCGCCTATCATTAACCAAACATTCATAACATTAGTTTTTATATTAATATGCCAACCAACAAAACATTTTTAATTTAGTGTATTAATTTTTCTTGATGGACAATCAAGATTAAGTAAAAATTTGCAAACTCATCCATTCCTTTAGTATAGGTACCTAGGGTTCTTATTGTGTATAAAAATTTCTAACATAACAGCCTCAAAATTTCAAATTATGTATTACCCATCAAATAATATGATCTGATTATTATTATTCAAAATGTGGATTTATTAGGTTCTATTTCCAAATGGATGATTGTTAAGAGTTATGATAGTTATGTGTGCGTAGATTGCGTGTTGTATCTTCCTATGTCTTTGCTAGTCTATTGAATAAATAAGACATTCAGCTTTTGTTTTTCATTTAATGCATATTTCTTGTAAGATAGTAGACTTGTATTGTAACAACCCGGATTTTTACAACATGCTAAGACGAGAATCAAGGCAGAATTTCATTATAAAATCTGAATCAAGGGAAACGGGCTATGCTATTGCGTTCATCTCGGAAAAATACGCGAAATAGAGTCCGAGTTTTCGAAAATCGGAGTCCGTATGACCAAGTTATGGCCCGTCAAAGTTTTCAGAAAATTTCAAGTTCAAAAACATTTCAAATTTGAATGCAGATTTCAAATTCAGCCAAGCAGAAGAGGCGGGAAAAATTCCCGCCACCCCAAGTCGACTTAGGAGTCGACACCCCCCAGGTGGTGTCGACTGCCCAGTCGACACCCCTGTCGACCTGGTTGGTCTGACCACCTGGGCCTGGGTGCACCTGACTTGTTCCTCAAGACATGCTTTAGGGCTGGTGACGGATTTTGAGGGTTCAGATCTATCCTAGGGTTTATCCTATGGCCTAAACTACTCCTAATCTCTATAAAAACACCCTAGGACCTAACCTAAATCACTCAAAATCAATCTAACAACAAAGTGCTGCCCAAATCCCTCTTGATCACGGCCTCCATCTCCAACTTCAAGAGCCTATGCATTCAAACTAGATCCAAGACGAAGGTGCAAGCTTTCTACACCAAATCAAGGGTTTTGATCATCATCTCAATATGGATTCTTTGACAAGACGATTCATGCTCCTAAATATCTTGCCATGCTATGTAAGTTCTAGCTACTTCTAGATCTAAACGGTAGTTTTAATGATGGCATGGAATAAAACGAGATTAAACTAAGTATGCTAGCCTATATGAACCTTGTCATGCCTCTTTTGCTTGAACCTATGACTTTTGGCTATGCTTGGTGACTAAATCATGCTATTCATGTTATGATTAACCTAGTTTATCTTGCAAGTTTGAATCTTTATCTATGGAATGCTAGCATGAACCTTTGGGAACCATTTGACTTGTGAAACATTGGCAAAGATTGGACTTTGGGGTTTATGCATGTAAATGAACCCAAACCCCTTATGTTATCATGCATGTTTGTGGCCAAATCCCCTTATGATACTATGCATGTTTGTGGCCAAATCCCCTTATGATACTATGCATGTTCGTGGCCAAATTCCCTTATGATACTATGTATGTTTGTGGCCAAAAACCCCTTATGATGCTATGCATATTTTGAGGCCAAACCCCCTTATGATACCATGCATATTTGTGGCCAACCCCTTTTTGGCATCATGCATGTTTTGAGGCCAATATGTAGCATAGTATCCTTACTAGGTTGACTCGCTTTTACTTTGGTTGGAAACACGATTTGGGGTAGGATAGACGAGCGTGATTATGACATGATAATTTGACATGGAATTTCATGAAAATATGACACTCATGATACACCTAAATGGGGGACATGACAAGTGGGGTAAACATGGGACTTGAAACTAGACACGTATGGGTTGTAAGTGTAATATGACACTAGACCAAACATGAAAGTGGCCAACTCGAGATTGGGTTGAGTTTGTAGCATAAATCTACCCGGACCCGCCCGGCTTAACTAGTGGCTACAAACAATAGGACTCAATGTGGGTAGTTGGTCATATAGCACTTAAGACCCGAGGTTAGACTAGGTTGTGGTGTAAATCTACCCGGACCCGCCCGGCTTAACTAGTAACCACAACAAAGTCAAATGTGAGAGGTTGGGGTGCATTAATCTAATTAATGCCACATGAAAAGGTTAAGTAATTCTGACTAATGACACTTAACCGATATGACACGAATGGGTAGGTTAAGTGGAACCGGACTTGATTTCTTAATGACACTTAACCATATAAGACAATTAGGGGATGGGGTTAAGTAATTTACACTTAACTAATCCGACGTGGTACTTAGATGGGGTTAAGTAACCTACACTTAACTAATCTAAACACGGTAATTAGATGGGGTTAAGTAACCTACACTTAACTAATCTAAACACGGTAATTAGATGGGGTTAAGTAACCTACACTTAACTAATCTAAACACGGTAATTAGACGGGGTTAAGTAACCTACACTTAACTAATCTAAACACCGTAATTCGATGGGGTTCAGTTAAACACTTAACCAATCTAAACTCGGTAATTCAATGAGGTTAAGTAACCAATACTTAACCAACTTAACATGATAATTTAATGGGGTTAAGTAACTTATACTTAATCAATTATACATGATGATTTGATGAGGTTAAGCAACCATACTTAACCGATCTAATATGAGAACTTGATAGGGTTAAGTCACAAGACCATTTAAATATACTTAACCATTCTAATACGATTAGTGGATGAGGTTAAGCTAACCCATACTTAACCAATCCGACTCGATGATCAGATGCGATTAAGATAATCTATGCTTAATCAATCTAACACGATAATCTGATAGGGTTAAGACAAACCAATACTTAACCAATTTGACTTGATAGGGTTAAGTCATGCGCCTCTTGGTATTTTTAACTAACTTGTAGGGCTAAGCCTTGAACTTAAATACTTAACCAATCTTGACATGATTCGTAGGCGGGCTAAGTCATGAACCTGAATAACAACACTTAACCCAATAGACAAAACCCTAGTTAGAGGAACTAGGTAGAAAATCGTGGTTAATCAAGGGTAACGGGGAAAAGAAGCTAAGTGGTAAACCTTAGTTAAGTATAACTAAGTAATAATTCTTAGCCAAGGAGATGGGACTAGTTCATGAATGGATAAGTAACCCAATATGGTAGGTCATCGCTTAAACACACGAGGAGGAGCAAATTATCCGACTTGGATAAAGGCTCCAACGAACTGGGTGACGAAGCGGTAGCTTCGGGGGACGTGAGGGTACTCTTGGTATCCCTCTGTGAGGTGGCAGGTGGTCCATGAAACCCAGCCTCACAGAGGTTAAGGTCTGCGATAGAAGAGCCAAGAGTATGCCTTGGTTGCTATGCGAGCGACCTAAAGACTGGGATGGATTAGCGTGGTGTCGACGATACTTGATTTTGCCCTGGATAGCACGTCGCCGACTACCTACCATCTTTAGTCAATCGTGTACGAACGGAAAGGCAGAGAACCCCCAACAGACCATGTTCTTGCTATCGAGTCATGGGTGAGGTTGGCCCATAGGAAAGTGGGGCTATAGTGGGGCCGGGATGTGGTTCTCATACATGATTTTTCTTGGATTGCCTTTCAGTAGTTGAGGGAGGGTTCACGTGGGACCATAGCCACGGATACAAAAACAGACCTTGATATCTGCATCAGCAGACGACTTAAAGCTCCCGACCGAGTTCCGTATTTCTTGATTTGCCCTGGCACGGAACTCGGATGGCACATTGAGGAACATGTGCGTCTAGACATGGAAAACGATTCACGATACATAGCGGGATAAAGGGCGCGGTTGACGGGTGGCATAATCCCTAGTGGCCCTAGGTGGCTTGAACCCAAACCGAGACACGAAAACGTTCATTAGGTAGCATAATCCCTAGTGGTCCTAGGTGGCGTAAATCCTAAGTGAATACGTGATAGTTCATGGTAAGAAAACATAACCAAATCAAGGGTAGCAGTCCAAAACAACTTCAAGGGTAAAATGGTACTAAGTTGAGGTGGTATAGATTTACATGGGAAAGCCCGTACGGCCTACGGCAAAGGACTGAACTTATACATGGAAAGAAACATACGAGTTGGGAAAACCTACATGTGCTATATATTAGGTTGACATGGACCATTACATGACATTGGGCAAGGGACACTCATAGTTAACACATGACGCGGGTTGGGATACTAGTACGAGAGGTGCAGAGCAAATATACATAATAAATACCTTGGGATGTTATACATGATAGATACCGTGGGATGTTATACATGATAGATACCTTGGGATAGTATACTTGGTAGAAACCTGACGATGTGATACCTGGATTTATCTAGACACGTAGTTTATCATGATACCTTAGCCTATCTTGCTACAGTAGTTCATCCAGTTGTCTTGGTTTAGCTTATCTATCTTGTCATCATCCTTATGTTTACTTTCAGTTTATGCATGTCATGTTACCTTTACCTGTTTTTATACTGGAAGTAGATAGGACTTACCAGTCTTTATGACTGACCCCGTTTTGTTTCGCCTCTTTGTCTTCCGTTCCCCCCCCCCCCCCCAGGTTTTCGGGGAGGAAATGATGTTGTTTAGTTCGGACCTCTTATGCTTGAAGGTCATCATGTATAGCTTGGTCTTCTCTTGGATATGGCTGCTTCACCGCTTTATTTTGGGGAATAATTTATGAAAAGGTTTTATGCTTCTTTACTATTGCAAGACAGGTTTTGATGTATTCTGATGTAAAAGGCTTTAGACCTTATTTTATAAGGTAATGAAATTTGTTTTACTTCCGCTGTTTTATATATGTTCTGTCTTGTAATATTTCAGTGCATGTTTACCTCGATAATGCTTCACCAAACCTAGTGCATTCCCTTTGTGAGTGACCCTAGCGGAGGTGGGGTGTTACATGTATGCTATAAGATATTGAGGGTTTTTCGTTATTATACAATTATGTGTAGTTTACTTACGTTCTAAAATTCTCACTGCAAACCTGGTAATAGTGAAGAATGTATATAATTTGATCATAGATTGCCTTTTTACTTCAATATATGGAATTATGTAATGCATCCAACTTATATATTTTTTACACTGTAGGATGATGTCAAAAAAGTTTTTTATGTTCATTATTACTTTTAATATTGCATAAGATCATGAAATGTAAAAGTGGTAGACAAAAAGTTCTAACTTCTTCATTTCCTGGAGAAGTGAACATGAAAGAGCTTTAAATATGTCCTTCAATTACAATATACCATAAATTAGAATGGATAAATAATCTTATATGAAGTTGTGCGGCTATTTTTCAGAAAAGAACTGGCTTCAAGACAATAAATATGCCAATGTTGAAGAGAAAATGACAATTTTCATCCATCGTATGTCATATCTATAGAAATGGAATAGTTACATATCATCATCAACATTCACATCAAATAAACAAAAAGTATTTCATGATTTTTTATCAATCGTGGGAGATTTCACTAGATTTTGACTGACTTATTGAAAATATATAATCTCATGTATAATTAAGGGAAAGACCTTTTAAAGGTGTTATAACAACCCTGGTTTTTGGTTACTGGGGTAAACTTATTATAATAAGGTTTGTAATTTAAAAGTGAAGAAAATAAAATATGAATTCAAAACAGAGAACTCTTATAATTATGTAGGTTGGAATAAAAATGGAATTGAGTTACTATGCGAAATTTTGTTGGTTTGGTTATAAATTAAATACAAATAAAAGATGAAAGAAATTAATCCAACATTAGCCCACTGAATAAAAGTGTAAAATAAAGAAATTAAATTTCTAGAAACTTTATTACGTTGGTTTGAGATAAAAATAAGTTTAAAAATATTAATTGTCAATGTGCATTCATTTTGTAAATTATTGCTAAACAACAATTTTTATTTGTTGAAGCGGATGTTTAAATTAAAATTGGTTTGTAAATGAAAATTATAAATATGAAATAATGATCTAAATCAATGTTTAAGTATGAAAACATTATAATATGGGTTATTAAGTTGTTTTAAATAAGACAACAAATTTTTGTGTAATTTTGATGTTAAAATAGTAAGTTTTAAAAGATTGAAAAATGTGAAATAAAAGTTGTGTTTATAGTTAGAAATTATATTTAAAATTGATTAAAATGATTCCGTGAATGTTTAAAAATATTTTTGAAAAGTTAAAAGTGTGGAAATGTGAACAATTTAGTGTAATATGTGTTAAGTGTGTAAGAATGGTGTAAACTTGAGTTTAATTTGGAGATAATGTCATAACTAAGCCTAACTAGCTTTAAAACATGTTACACTTAACCTTAGTGGGTTGGTTTTCGGATCAAACCCAAACCCAACTGCTAGTTTTGAATAGGTAGGAACAATAAATTAGAGAATATATGTACACTTCTCTTCCCTGATTTCTCCTCTCTTCTTCTTGTAAATTCCAAAAAATAGAAAATAAAAATCCTCTTATTCATATTTACAAAAACCAACTCCTTTGTAAATTAAACCCTGAGAAAACTTGCTAGAGTTGTCCTAATAAGTAATCTAATAACGAACTTATTCGTTTAATTGCTGAATTTGAGAAAAGAATTTACTGTAGTTTCAAGCTTCTTATTGCATGTCTGTGTTCTTCTATCTACATGTACATAACGCTTATCTATGGCCAAAAGAATCATCTTTGCTCACAAAAAGTGTGCCATTTCTTTGGAATCACCTAAAGGTGAGTTGTAAACTCACTCTTCAACCTTAATTCTAGTTATGTGATGTGTTTTGTTGAGTTTTGAGTTTACAGTAAACGAAAAATTCGAAACTCGCATATTTACTGTAACTAAATTGTATATGTCTATCTTTGAGAGCTTGTTACTCTTCCATTTTGATACCAAATTGAGCCATTTCTACTGTGTTTCATTGCCTAGTTTTTCTGAGGGCAGCGATTTATTTCCTAAGTCTTCTTGATGCAATATTTTAATGATTTTAGGCGTTATTTTATGCTGTTTTCAAATGACTTATTCCTTCATGTTGGAGAGCCAATATTAATGTAAAATTGTATTTCGGAATGATAAGCTTTTTAATGAGTATTCATATGTTGATTTCATTAAATTTCTATTTAAATTTGATGATTTCATTCACGTGTTTATAAATAGATTTCAAAGAAATCCTAGATTTGAAACCAGTTTTGAAATAAATATTTCACAAATCACTTTAAAAAAATATAATTGTTTCCAAGCTACTTTATATATATATATATATATATATATATATATATATATATATATATATATTCTCTATTTTAAAGATCTTTTAAAAGAAATGTTTTCCAAATGTTTTCGGAAATCATTTAAAAACCAATTTTTCAAGGTATATATTTTCTATATAAAACTACATGTTTTTGTACTCTTTGAGGGAACGAGGAGGTGACTTAACGATATTATGAACCGCATGGTACGAGACACATAGGTTCACTATTGGTTAATTCTGGACGTGTTCGATTGAAGCTACACTAGTGTTGAATCGACTGACTTATAGTAAACCAATAAGTGAGAACATATGGTATGAGACATATGTTGTCAATGTTTAAGTTACTATTTGGAGGTTTGTGACAGATTATGTTGTTGTTGCTGCCAGCATTCACCACTCCATAGATGGCTTTCTACAACAGATTTGCAAGGTATTGCCAACTAAAATGTTGCGACAACTATAAAAGTTTGGTCCTACTGCAACATCGCTTCAAGGTGTTAGCATAGATATCAACAAGATGTTGCAGTAGCTATAAATATATTCAAATTAGAAAAATTAAAAAAACTCTACACCTCAGCGATCCACACTATCATTTAAAACAAAATCTCAACAATTAATCCGCACCTCAGCTATTTCTATTTCCCACTTTTATTTTCATTCACCTTCTTTCCTCATTTAAACTTAAATGGTTGCCGAATTGATTAAAATAAGGGTTTTTGTACTCTTCCCCAAATCAAAATATCGGATGTCCGCTTCACCACCTTTAGATGTCTGCTTCCACAATATTGGATTAGTTCGGATCTGGACAAACGAAATTGTTCGATCTACGAGTGATCGAGCCATCAAGGAAAAAGTAGTTTCGGCGTTGCCGAATTCAAGGTCAACCTCTTCAAGCTGAGCCTCGTTTTCTCAAAATTGATCCTTTATTGCATATTGAAATCTAAACGTCGCGACATCGAGTGTATACAATGGTAAGAATCATTAAAATTGGTTTATTCGTCAAGACTCAGGTGATATTTTGTTGAGCCATGGAGGTTCTACTATACATTTTGGATTGGCTGTTTTTAATACCAAAATTGGTTTCAAGGTTCAATTTTCACTCATCGATTGTTGTAGAAATCTAGATACTGATTTACATTAGATGATGCTTGTTTACAAACTAGAATCTGGAACACATTTTCAAAAGTTGAGTGGATTTACAGTATAATTTTTCCTTGTTATTTTACTTCCTTTTTGTTCATTTGGACTTTTGTATCTTGTTTGTTACACAACATGTATTATTACAACGTTAACCATTGGAGTTAGATGGTTTGAGTCCCATAAATCTTGATGTATATATTTACTTGTGATTTGGCCTTTTAGTTTCAACCTACTCAAAAATTTCTACTGCATGTTCATTCTTTATCTTTTCGGTCGAAAGATATCATGATCCACGCTTGTTATATGATGGTTTAAATTAAAAGGTTAATTATTATGTAACTAGGTTAGAGGAGGAATATACATGAGTTCCCACTTCTAATCAGCTCGCATTCAGAAGACTTAAAAACTAATTTAATGCTGCAAACTATTTTAATATTATAGGAAATTATACTATATTTTCAATGAGCCGTGAACTTGACCGCTTTGATCTTGGTATGCAGATACTATAAGCAATGCCGACAAATAAACATGATGCATGTAAACAGAATATCAAGTGAATTTGATTTTTAATCATTATTGTATTTTTGTTTAAGATCTTGACCATACTCTTAGTTATAAACAATACATAAATCATACTTATAGACATTGATTGAGAAGAAGATAATGAGATGTAGATCTGTAAGTTATAGATTTGGAAATTGTCTTCTCTCTTAGTTGTACTATTATTTGTGATGTCTTTTTTATAACCCTAATAATAAATGTTGGGCTATATTTATAGGCAGAGAGTGGGGCCAAATTCAGTTATGGATATAATCTCTACCTTTCATCAAAGGTTGACCGTTAATAGAGAATATCCATACTTAAAGGAAAATACCTTCTATTTCAATCTTATCGTATCAGATCAATGGACTCCATAAATCACCACATAATGACATTAAATATTAAATTAATAATTCCATATTCATTATATGGACCACATAATGAGATGTGTAAAAATTCTTACATTCTCCCACTTGGTCTATATGACAAATGCTTTAATGGTCATATAGGAACAAACATATGGGCATATAAATGCTGAAATGATATTTGTTGATAAGTTTATCTGAATTGCACTTAGTCTATATGAATCATCAATTAGGATCATGGGGGTTCTACATTAATTAAAGAACGTAGTCCCTTCCATGTAGCACTAACTGACAATCAAAACAACTAAGTCCGTATAAGTAGAAGTAACCATAATGGTCCTCATTCATGCCTTGTTGAAAGACTAGTTCTGTTACCATGTATTACTTTGATATGTACATAAACATAAAGATCTATAATATGAAACAGAAAATTTTAGAAGTTGCAGTAATGTATACTTAAAATGTCATGATAAAAGCACTCAGCAATCCACAAATTCATAAATAAGAAGAGCGGCACTATTGGTTTCTCTCAAAACCCGTTGCTTCAGCATGCTGCTTAAATGTCATAGGTGGTAACCCCTTAGTCAATGGATCTGCTATATTAGCACAAATATTGATGTGCTTGATTAACACTCTTTTCTTCTGAACTTCATCCTTGACTGACAAGTATCACATCTCCATGTGCTTTATACCCTTATAATACTTATCATTCTTTGAAAAAAATACAGTTGCGGTGTTATCACAATACATTTTTAGCGGTCTAGTAATAGAATCCATGACTGTAACCCCTGAAATGAAATTTTGCAACCATAATGCATGAATCGTATCCTCAAAGCATGCTACAAATTTGTCCTCTATAGTGGATGATGTTATGATGGATTGTTTGGCACTTCTCCATGAGACAGCACCACCAACTAACATAAATACATAACCAAAAGTTCTCATCCTAGTGTCCACACATCCACCAAAATCTGAATCCGTGTATCCAGTACCTTTAAGTTGATCAACACCCCTAAATGTGAGAATAGATTTTTTGTTCCTTGTAAGTACCTCAACACTTTCTTTGTAGATTTCCGATGATCAATGTCTGGATTGCTTTGGTAGTGACCTAGCATGCCAGCTATAAAACTGATGTCTGGTCTAGTGCAAACCTGTATATATCCCAAACTCCCTACAAGGGATGCATAAGGATAGTCTCTCATTCGGTCATGTTCGAACTCAGTTTGAGGACACTGACTTAAGCTGAGTTTGTCCCCTTCTGAATTGGAGCAGCATTAGGGTCACATGATGCCATGCCAAAATTTTCCAAAACTTTTGTGATATAGGTATTTTGAGATAGTCCTAAAATCCTACGTGATCTATCACGATATATTTCTACCCCAATCACATAAGAAGCATCTCCATATCTTTCATTTCAAAGTTTTGAGAAAGAAAGTCCTTGGCTTCTCGTAATAAGCTAAGGTCACTACTTGTTATCAAGATATCATCAACATATAGAACTAGAAATGCAAACTTACTCCCGTTGATCTTTAGGTATATGCATTGGTCAACCATGTTTTCAATGAATCCAATTCCGGTAACGGTATCATGAAACTTAAGGTACCATTGTCGAGAAGCTTGCTTTAGTCTATATATTGATCTTTTTAACAAACAAACCATGTTTTCCTTTCCATCTATAATGAAGCCTTCTGGCTGAGCCATATAGACTTCTTCTTCTAAACTCCCATTCAGGAAATCCATGTTCACGTCCTTTTGATGTAAATCTAATTCAAAATGAGCTACTAAAGCCATGATGATTCGTAAAGAATCCTTCTTTGAAACTGGAGAGAAGGTCTCATTATAATCAGTTCCCTCTTTTTGATGGAACCCTTTAGCTACAAGTCAAGCTTTATGTCATTCGATTTTACCAAGAGAGTCACGTTTAGTCTTATAGACCCATTTACAACCGACTTTATTATGTCTTTTTGGTAGATCGACCAACTCCTAAACTTTATTTGCAGCCATAGATTTTATCTCTTCAAACATGGCATCAATCCATTTCTCACGATCTTCACTTTCATGGCTTGTGAATACGTAGCCGGATCTTTTTCCAATCCCATGTTAAATTCACATTCTTGCAAGCTGGTCTTTGTGGTCTAGTAGACCTCCTTAATGCTACCTCAGGTGTTGTATTCACACTCGGTTCAATGGCAACAGGCTCATGATGAAGTGCATGATCATTGACAATTAGTTCTACACTATTGGATGGGCCAACGACATTAGGTAGAATAATGTCAGTCGAAATTCTAGGCAAAGGAATTGGTATAGGTCCCCGAATCTCACTAACGACCACTTCTCTTACTGGTTCACTCCCATCAACTTCGCCATTCTCAAGGAATTTAGCATTCACTGCACCATATATGCTAATTTGGCACACGATCATGCAGAGATTTGATAAAGCTTTAAGCCGTATCAAATGTGGTACAGTCATAGCCATCTCAACTGTCCTCTTGGCAATCCGCACCTCCCCAAACACGTAGGATCTAACTGTTCATCAACAAAGTTCCAAATCAGTTCATTTGATACGACTTTGGACCATATGAAATACGCGTCCAAAATTTCCCTCCCTACTTCCATTCTAGCACAATCGAGTTTGACACATCAAAACTTTTGGCTGAATGATCCCTCTTTTTATTTTGCAATGGCGACCAAATACCTAAATTAGGGTTTTGTTACTCGACCGACTTCCTTTGTTAATACGACATCCACCGCAGTCCATGGGTTATCGTCAGCTCGCGTTGCCTTTAGCTGATAGGTGAAGCTTTAGTCCACCGTTGTCCATCCTTCTCGTCGCCACTGGAGGTGAGGATTAGATCACAGTTAAATTTGAATATGAATTGGGTTTAATTTGAATTCGAATTGGGTATAAATTGGGTTTAATTTGAATTTCCATGCCTTAGTTCAAAAATATGAATGATAGATATTTGCATGTGCTTTTCTACCTAGAATTCATGATGCTATTGTGTTTAAATTGGGTATATTCAGACAGTTTTATAATGAAGCAGTGTATTTGTTATCATTTACTTGTGTTGTATTTATCTACCTTGAATTCAGACACTTTTAGTTGTATTGCCCTGCTCATTTGTGTGTATTATTGCACCATGTACACTAATCTGAAGTGCATGTGTCATTTCTGGCTTGTGCCAAAAAAAAGTCATGTGGTATGATTTGAGAACTAAATCATACTAGTTTTGTTGACTGAGCTGTAAGTACACATGAAACTTCATTCATTCTTTATTCACTGAGCTGCATGTATTTGATATTTTCTTCTGTGTGTTTTGGACACTTTAAAAATTGATAAGAACAGATACTTCATTCTTGCTTGCTAGTTCCTCTTTTGGTTGTAATGCTTATCCATACACACACACATCCATTTATATATATATTCAATATATACTTATGTTATCTTGTGCATTCAAGTCAATACTTAGTCTTGTGGAAATATGTTCTTTTATGTGTAAATATGTGTGTATGTTTTATTGTTATTGCTGCTCCACCTGAACTGCCTTTCCATTTATGACTTCCTGCCTTGAACCAAGTTGCTTTGTGCTCATGTATATGACATAATGTGCATCAAGTATGTGCATATGCTTGTGCACTGATTTGTTGTATTCATCCATGACCTGACTTGTTCTTCTTTCTTGTATGTTCATGATGTTGTTGTGCAGAGTAGGTGTGTGTGTTGTATAACTTAGTCTTGTGGAAGTATGTTCTTTATGTGTAAATATGTGTGTGTTGTATATGTATATTCTGACTCATTATTGTTCTAATGCAAATTAGGTTGCAAGTATAGATGAAGATGATGCATTCTGGTTAAGAATTTACTGGGTGATCCACCAGTGAAACATCACCAAGCTGAAGGCTTTAACTCTCTGGTTAAGAGTTACTGGGTGATTCACCAGGTGGATGCACTTTAGCTCACAACGTCGTTTCAGGTATTCATCCTTCTTATGGATTTAACTAAGCGCCAGGACTGGCAAAGGGGATAATATCAAGTGTCGAATGCTTTTTCCTAAGGTTTAGTGAAGCAGCATATGACACTTGATATAATATCCCCTTTGCTAGTCTTGGTGCTTAGTTAAATGCATAAGTTATGATAAATATCCGAACAAGGTGCGTGAGCTAAAGTGCATCCACCTGGTGAATCACCCAGTAAATTATTAACCTGAAAGTTACACCTTCAGATTGGTGAATGGATTAACTTCGGATCGAAGTGGTCGATCGCCGAAGTTGAAAAGCGGAGAGTGGTTGAGTGCTGAAGTTACTTCTTTATTGTAATGTAACTATGAAATGGTACGTATCTTCTTTATTGTGATGTAATGAAACATTGTGTATCTTCTTTATTGTAATGTAATGAAACAGCGTGTATCTTATTTATTGTAATGTAATCGAATAACATATATCATTATATATTGTAATGTAAAGAAATATTTCATACAATTGTTTCTTTTACTGTTACAATTGTGATTTAGTGTATCCTGTGTATAAATTGTGTTATATATGCTTTGTGTTACAAATAATATGTGTTGCAATTTCTGCTTATATATATACACACACACACATACACATAAGATACGGTTTATAGCCGTATCTACTAATCGTTCAGATATGGCCAATAGCCATATGTTATTACTAGTGGGATATGGTTTACAGCCGTATCTAATAGTTTAATGCGCCATTTTTTGATATGAATTATTGTCATGCCTAACTACTTTAGATACGGCTAAAAACACAGCCTAATTAGCATATATGGTGTGGTGATTTCTAGTTTCTACATTTCTGGTGTTATGATTAGGACAGTAAAATTTATACCCTTTTGATCTTTCAGGATATCCAATAAAAACCCACTGATGGTTTTTGGATCCAGTTTATTCTCGTGTGGACTATAAATGGGTGCCTCTACTGGACATCCCCAAACACGCAAATGTCTTAAACTGGTTTCCATCCTTTCCACATCTCAAAAGGTGTTTAAGGTATAGCTTCACTGGGAACGTGGTTCTAGATATATACAACAGTCATAAGGGAATGCATCCACAACGATATGGATAAGTTTGAATTACTCATCATACTCCTAACCATCTCTAAAAGTGTACGATTATGTCTCTCAGCAACACCATTCATCCATGGTGAACTATGAATTATGTACTGAGGAACAATTCCTAATTTTTCCAGAAGTTTAGCAAAAGGGACAGGGTGTTGTCCTGACTCATCATACTTTCCATAATATTAACCACCTCTATCAGACCTAATGATTTTTACCTTTTTACCTAATTGACTCTCAAACTCAGTTATGTAGGATTCTATAGAATTTAATGATTGATATTTATCATGCGAAGGGTAAAGATAACAATAACGCGAGTAATCATCGATGAAGGTAATGAAATATTTTTCTCCACCAAAAGATGGATAATCGAAAGATCTGCTTGTAACAGCCCCCATTTTACGTATCGGAAGATCGTAAAATATTTTTATTTTATTCCCTGAGTGTAAGATCATTGTCATATTTTAATATGTTGCTTATGAGCATGTAAGACATGTCCGTAATTTTTACCAATTCTGTTTGTGACCATTTTGCCCCTATCAGTTTTGTACAGGGCATAACTTTTGACCTAGGTCGAATTAGGTGGTGAGACCTGGGCCATTGAAACGAAATGGTGATTGCCTTTCTGTATAGTGGTTACATTAAAGTTTTGGCTCAGTGGTTTGGGAGAAATCACTGTTTTAAGGTTTTTCATTTGGCTATTTAGGTTTTGAGAGCCATAATGGGCTGATTTTGAAAGGCCCATTAGTGGGATGATGGAAGGGTATAAATAGAGGGTGAGGGATATGTGAAATGGTTTAGTTTCTCCATTCTCTCACTTGGTGTCTTATGTTCCTCCTTCCTCTAACAGCTTTCCACCATAAAAAATTCAAAATCTAAGGAAGCCTACCCCCATTGGAGGCTAGATCTACATCATTTGAATCGGGAATTCGTCGGATCAAGGGGTTTGGCTTGAAGTGCTTGCTGTTCGAAACTTATTGCATTGACTTTTGCTTGTTTGGGAGGATCGGTGAGTGATTTACATCTCTCGCATACATTCAATGAAGTATATGAATGTTTGATCATGTTTTTCATCAAATTCAAGTGTTTAACCATAGATTTATACCATGATAAGTCCATTTTAATATGAATCACCACAAGATCGAATTTAGTAAGTTTAAACTGATAATTACTATGTTATTTCATTTGCTTATACAAGTTAGATCTATAATTTTGTTCATGTGATCATTTATCATGATTTTGGAGTGATTTGCATAATTTTGGTGAAAATTGTCGTATTCATGGTGATAATGGTTTCATACTATTTTTATGGCCACATTTTATGAGTTGAACGAGTTGGTTTCGTCGGATTTCTCGTTTGGCGAAGTCTTGGTCGAAATCGGAGTTGCATTGGGGTGGTGCAGGTTTTGGGTCGCTCATGGCAGGGTCGGTCGATCCAAATTTATGTCTTGGGGAACAAGTCAGAGCTAGTCGGTCGAGCGAGCCAGAAGTGGCTGGGTCGAGCGAGCCAGAAGTGGTTGGGACGAGCGAGACAGAAGGGGGTGGTCATGCATGCGAGTGTGTGGTCGGTCGCACCATGTGGGAATGAGCGAAGGCAGGTCGACCGAGAAGTGTGAAGGGTCAGTCGCTCTGGTCGGTCGAACAGGGTCATTTTCTGGAAAATTTATATTTTTGGGTATGACCCAAATTTAAAGAAAAGGGCTTTTTTTTTTAAATCGGGGGCATCCACCCAAACCCTAGCCGCGGCGGAATGATGTAATTGGCTCGATGATGGTGTGATTTCGAAGTAAATTCAAGTAGGAAGGTTCGAAGTATTGAAAGGTGCTCGTTGATCGGTGTAGAACAGCGAATGAGGTGATAGCTCAAAGGTCATGAGTTGGTGGATTATGGTTGCTTAAGAAGGTTGCTTGAGCTATGAAAAGTCATCGGGTTGGATGACTAGAGATGCGAAGGCCGAGAGATTATCGTTGTCGTAAGTTCAAGCTAGCCCAAAGTAGGGGTACGATATGTGTAACACCCCGTATTTTCTGTGAGTATTAAAATAAAAAAATTAAGAACACTTAATTTTTAGAAGAGGAATTAAGGGAAATGGGTTACGCCATTTCGTTTGTCTCGGTATTCTGCTTGAGATAGAGTCCAAGTTTGTATGAATCGGACTCCGTATGAAGAAGTTATGGAGGTTAGAAGTTTTCAAGTTTAAGCAGAAATTAAATTAAAATAATAAATAAATAATTAAGCAGATTCGAATTTCAAAACTTCAGAAAATAGCTGGGAGGGAAATTTCCCGCTCAGGAGTGTCAAACCCCCCATGGGGTGTCGACATAGGTGTCGACCCCCCCCCCCAAGGGAGTCGACCCCCCCCCCCCCCCCGGTAAGGTCGACACCTGCGAGCTGATCTGGACATTGACAATTTTCTGAGGTGTTAGGGCATATGTGTCATGTTCTGGTTGGCTCTCTTGGGTTTGAATGACTTTAATGACTCCTAGGTTGATCTAAAGGCCCATATTAATCCTAAACTTCTATATAATCACCCCAAACCTCAACCCTAGACCTCATAACCCAATTCGATGAAGCCGTCATGTTGTCCATGTCTAAGCTAGCCTAGCCTCCATCTTCTCCAAACTATAAATCAAGTTAGAAAGCTCCAAACCAAAACCAAACTAGAGAATCAAACGTCTACATCAAAGGTTAAGCTTAACAAATTCAGAAATCAGATCCCAGAATACAAGAACCATTCTTTTTCTGTAAGTTCAGTTATTATTCAGATTTGAACACCTAATAGAAATCATGACTGTAATAATTGGATCTAGAATTATGCCTAATTCTGATTCATGCTTATCCTTTTGTCAAATCTGAATTGCCTATGCCTATGAGACTATTGTGATTGATATAATGAAACCTATCATGCCTATGAGACTATTGTGATTGACATAATGAAATATATCATGCCTATGAGACTGTTGTGATTGACATAATGGAACCTATCATGCCTATGAGACTGTTGTGATTGATATGATGGAACCTATCATGTTGTACATCCTATGCCTATGAGACTATTGTGATTGATATAATGGAACTTATCATGTTGTACATCAAAATTAGTGATTCTCTTAAGTTCAATTCTATCTAATCTTTATACTATGGTGTAAATTGCTTAGCTTGCCCACACTTATTGTTAATGTACAAATGCCTATTGGAAACATGATTCTTGAATTGGGTACACCTTCACATGCCTATTTTTCCTTATGTTAATTCTTATGCTCCTTCTCTGTTTTTTCCCTTTTTATTTTCTTTTATGAATACTAGGTTCATTTGGAACTTAGATTGAATCTCGTTGTACGTGCGTTTATAACGCGGGAAAATTGGGTATAATTTAATTGAGTAAATTTTGGGCATAACAAGTGAATGTGGCATAAAACTTGTACTGAGTACACTTGAGTAATATTGACATAAAAAGACCTAAACTTGGACACATATGACAAATATGTAAATTGGCTAAAGATGATCATGCCTAACCCGAGGTTAGATTGAGTTGCATTGTAAGACTGCCCGCAACCGCCCGGCACATCCAGCGACTGCAACAATATAGATCTAATGTGAGAGGTTAGCGCATTAAGCCCAAAAACCCGAGGTTAGATTGAGTTATGGTGTAAGACTGTCCGGATCCTCCCGACACATCCAGCGACCGCAACAATATAGATCTAATGTGAGAGGTTGGTGCTTTAATAAATGAATTAAAGCTAAGGGACGGACAGGCTAAGAATGGTAGGGCTAAGTTAATTAAGGCAACACTTAACCAATACAACATGTTAATTAAAAAGATAGGTGGGGTTAGGTTAATTTGAGAACACTTAACCGTTATAACATGTTGATTAGGAAACCCTAGTAACGGGGACCCATTTCTGCAGTAACCCACATAGATGTATCACGGAATCCTGAACTAGGCAGGGTGGGGCGCGATTACTGGGCTGATTATAAGCGGTCAAAATAGCGGCAGGTAGTTCAGCAGTGTAGGTTCCGGCGGGGTATGGGCGTGCACGTACTCCGAAGTGGAAAAAGCAGGCACTGGGCATCAGTAGTATACACTGTGCATCTTGAATTTGCGTCAGGTTGCCACCATAGTAATTGATACACCCCATGGTGGGACCAGCACAGGTATCTACAATCAAGCGAGGCCGACTGACACAAGTAAAAAATCCATGCGAGTAGAACCCGATCGGAAAAGGGATCACTTTGTTATAAGCACATGATGGTAGTTGAAACATTCGTTAGTAAGTGCAGAGAAATAGAAATGAGTGTGATAGTATATTCAGTCTATCTTTCCTTATCTTATGTTATCTTATTGCTATGATATTGTCCTATGTTCAGTTTATTCATGTCATGATCCTTTTACATGTTTACATGCTGAATAATCACTGGACTTACCAGGCTTATGTCTGACCCGTTTTCTTTTGCCTTCTTTTCTTCCATTCCCCCCCCCCCCCCAGGTCCTTAGGGAGGGAATACTTCAGCTTAGTGCAGCAGACCTTTTCCAGCTTGAAGAGAGTAGATGTATTGCTTGGATTCTGTTTTCTTGGGCTATGGCTGTGTTTACACTTTTATTGGGGATTTATGCTGCTTTACTACTGTTTTATGCTTCTTTATGTACTTGGAGTTTTAAATCAAGACAGATCTTTTATTGTCATAATTTAGAAGTTGGGTATTCAGACAATGCTTGTAATGTATTGACTGAACCACGCTATTTATGAAATGATTTCATCTTTCCGCTGCTTATATGTCTGTCTTTTAAATAATCTGTATCTTTTACCTAAAATGCTTCACCAAAGTTAATGCATTCTCTTTGTGAGCGACCTTAACAGAGGTAGGGTGTTTCACTTGGTATCAGAGCGATGGTTTATGTGACGACCCGCCCCGTACCAGCCGACAGTTCAATGAAAGTGCTTTGTGCCAATGTCCAACCAGCACGGGACGGTCGTCAAAGAAAGGAAAGGTATTTGAACTAACAAGGAACCTGTAGAATGTCTCACAGCGCATGGAATAAAATATAATAATAACATACTTGACATAAAATAGGCGAGACAGCGCACAAAATGAAAACTAAACATCATAGCAGCGGAAAATTCCAAATACAGCTTATGTTCCACATCATCATTATTACAACTTTTCAAACTGTCTCTTAAGCAAAGCAAAGGAAAAGGTACACTACTAATGCCCAAAGTAGTGACCCGTAGCGACACAGGGAGAATATCTATATGTACTTTAATGGGAGCCTCCTGCTCGTCTCCGGTACAGCTACTCCTTCATCGCCAGCTAACCTGTCTCTAGTCTTCTCGTTTAGGAGCACCCAGAAAAATAAGAAGAGACATCAAACTCTGGGTCAGACAAAAGTCTGATATGAGCGATAAGCATCAAAACAGAACAATAGCAGGTATACTAAACCATACCTGAACCTGGACCTACAACCAAAAAGTTAGCACAATATACCGCTCAATACTCTAAGGTGCCACTAAACATAAGGTGTAAAGAATACGGGGGTGGGGGTGTGCATGACATAGTGATGGCAAACAATCAATCATAGCAACCATCCTCACATCTCTCACTCAGTGCGTAAAGCATACGATATTCACCACTTTGATCACTCTATTCCTTGCTATGATCACTCTGCCCTATAGAGTCATAATGACACCACTGCATTGATCCATAGCCACTAGTCCTTGCTATGTCCACTCTGCCCTATGAAGTCATAACAACTCCACTGCACTGGCTCATAGCCATGCTACGATCACTCTGCCCCATGGAGTAATAACTACTCCACTGCACTAATATGTAGCCTAACATCCGTCTTGGTGGTGAATCAAAGCTATGGACGTCGATAACCCCTTAGCACATGTCCCGCAGCAAAGCCCAACTCATGAAATTGACCCGTTGGTTCCCAACTCGATCCTGGATACAAGCTTCCCATTTGGGATACCTTTGCATCTCGGGTTTTGGTTTCCTCTGGATCGGTTTGAATATTCACTTCACTTTGCTTCAGATCGTGCTCCTTGAAGTAGTCATGTTCGTGAACTCCAAGTCGACTCGTGGTCATCACCTCGGATCGGTTCGGCCTCCTCTACCGGTCCGGGTCGTGGTCACCTGCTTCTGAATGCTCCAGACAGATTCGTGGAGCTACACTGGTTCGGATGGTGCCACTTTCACCAGGTCGGGTCGGTCTTCAAGTGCGAGCGGTTCAGATCGGAGGACTTCAGGTCGTGGCCCCAAGCATCGGTTCGTGGTGTCCTTGTCACGAGCGGTTTGGGTCGGAGGTTCCATCATTCATGAGCGGATCGGGGTCGGGGAGTGCTCCACGAGCGGGTCGGGGTCGGGTAGGGCGATCTGATCCGATTCCTGCATATTTCCTGCACTTTGTCCAGCGAACTGTTTACTCCATTCGACGGCGTAAAACTTTTCGTCCCCGAAAAGGAACAAAGTCGAAAGTGGTTTGATAAATCTATAATCATACAACACAACCAACAATCAAATCGTTTTAACCTTTCAAAAATATACTGATCAACTTCTATACTCTTTTTAAAATCATTCGGACTATAGAATTTAAAAGTGCACATCCATGAAAAGGAAATAACAATAAAGTAGAGAATTAAATGGTAATGCAAAGTAGGGTAAATGTACCTTGCACCGGAGTCAATCAGAGATATCCACTTGGCATCTAGGATAAGCTTTCTGAATGCTCTCCTCAGTTTCCCAAGTACAATCTCGCGGATCTCCACGCCATTGCACTTTGACTAAGTGAACCTTCTTGTTCCTCAGTTCTTTGGTCTCTTTGTCGATGATCTTTAGCGGCTCTCGTCTCACAGCTAATTCCGGAGTAATTTCAATATCCTGTTGAGCTGCTTCTTCCACGATCAAGTCTGGATCATGAACATGCTTTCGAAGTTGAGATATATGAAATACATCATGAACTCCAGGCAACCAATCAGGCAATTTGACCCTGTAAGCGAGAGTCCCGATCCGTTCCAAAATAGGAAACGGACCAATGAATTTGGGCGCTAATTTTCCAGTTTTACCGAATCGGATTACTCCTCTCATCGGCGATACTTTCAAATATACATAGTCGCCAACAGCAAAGGATACATCTCTTCTTCTTCTATCGGCGTAACTCTTTTGTCGGCTTTGAGCGGCGAGTAATCGCTTCTTAATAAAATCGACTTTGTCGGCGGCTTCTCGGATCATATCAGGACCCAACACAAGTCTATTTCCGGGCTCGACCCAACAAGCAGGAGATCGGCACGGTCTACCATACAATGCTTCGAATGGCGACATTGTCAGGCTTGCTTGGTAACTGTTGTTATATGAGAATTCAGCCAAATGCAGATGGTCTTCCCATGATCCACCAAAATCTATAACGCAAGCCCGCAATAGATCTTCTAAAATACGATTCACCCTCTCAGTCTGTCCGTCTGTCTGAGGATGATAAGCGGTGCTTAAGTTTAACTTCGTTCCCAGCTCGACTTGAAATGCTTCCCAGAATTTGCTAGTGAATATTGTGTCTCTATCACTGACTATACTGAGCGGCACTCCATGTAGTCTAACTATTTCCTTGAAATATATCTGCGCCAGACTCTGAGCAGTTCTGTTTGATTTGACAGGTATAAAATGGGCGGTCTTCGTGAAGCGATCTACGATCACCCAAATACTGTCATTCCCTTTTCTGGTTCTGGGCAGACCATCAATGAAGTCCATAGAAATATGTTCCCACATCTAGCCTGGAACTTCTAGCGGTTGCAACAATCCAACCAGTTTTTGTTGGTCGCTCTTGACTATCTGGCAAGTAGGGCATCGGCTAACATATATTGAAACGTCTCTTTTCATAGCCTTCCACCAGAATGTTCGTTTGAGATCGTTATACATTTTGGCCACCCCAGGATGGATACTCAGCTTGGACTTGTGACACTCATCTAACACTTCCCTTTTGAGCCCGGGAATGTCAGGAACACAAATCCTTCCTTTTAACCTCAAGGTCTCGTCGTTATCTATTTGAAAACATGAGGGTTCGCCTTTCTGAATCCTTTTGATCATATCCTTAATAAAGTTATCCTCCTTCTGAAGAATAGATATTTTGTCAATTAAGGAAGTCGTGATAATAAAGCTGGTGATCATTACATTCTTTCGGCTCAGCGCATCGGCCACGACATTGGCTTTCCCTGGAGTATATATAATTTCAAAGTCATATGCTGCAAGAAACTCCAGCCAACGTTGCTGCCTCAAATTCAGGTCTTTTTGAGTGAACAGATACTTTAACGACTGGTGATCTGTAAACAGTTCGAATCTTTCACCCAGAAGATAGTGCCTCCAGATTTTCAAGGCGAATACTATAGCCAATAACTCAAGATCATGAGTTACGTAGTTCTTTTCGTGCGGCTTCAGTTGATGGCTAGCATAAGCAATCACTTGTCCCCTCTGCATTAACACTGCGCCAAGGCCTTCTCTAGAAGCATCAGTCCAGACTTTTAAATCCTGGTTGCCATCGATAATGGTTAACACTGGAGCAGTCGTTAGTCTTAACTTTAGCTCTTCGAAAGCCTCCTCACTTTCTGGAGTACATTTGAATTTAGAATGCTTCTTCGTAAGCTTCGTTAAGTGACCAGATATCTTTGAAAAGTTTTTAACGAACTTCCGGTAATAGCTAGCCAATCCGAGAAAACTGCGGACTTCAGTGGGGGTACTAGGCTGTTTCCAATTCTGAATGGATGTGATTTTGCTTGGATCCACAGCAATTCCTTCCTTCGATACAATGTGGCCTAGAAATTTTACTTCATCTTGCCAGAAGATACATTTGGAAAATTTGGCTTTTAATACATTCCGTCTCAGAATTTCTAGTACCTATTCCAGATGCTTTTCATGTTCGGCCTTTGATTTAGAGAAGATTAGAATATCGTCAATAAAAACCAGAACAAATTTATTCAAAACCCCTATGAACACTCTATTCATCAGATCGACGAAGTAAGCTGGAGCGTTACATAAGCCGAACGGCATTACTAACCACTCGTAGAATAAGTCGAGACCTCTGAATGCTGTCATTGGAACACATTCTTCGGCAATTCGAAGTTGATGGAAACCTGTAGCTAGGTCCATTCTTGAGAATACTTGTGCTCCATTTAATCGATCCAACAGATCATCAATCCGCGGCAATGGATATTTGTTCTTTATTGTCTGTTTGTTCAGATCACGATAATCCACACATAGACGTAGAGTATCGTCAGATTTTGGGACAAACACCACTGCTGCACCCCAATCAAAGAAACTAGGCCTGATCAGACCTTCCATACTAGCTGTCGTGTTTGATTGTCTAATTCCTCTTTCTCTTTCAAGGACATTCTTCGAATAGCGTGAACTACCGGCCTTTCATTCGGAATTAAAGCAATTTTGAAATCTATTTCCCTCTGCGGGGGTAAGCGAACAACTTCTTCGAACACATCCGCATAGTCCTTGACGACAGGGATGTATTTCACTAGATCGGGAATATTCTCTGTGACTTCAGGGGCATTTTCTATTTGGGCTGGAGAAACATTCAAAGCTGCCAAGAAGTCTTTTCTATTAGCATTCTGACCTTCACAGGGAATGGTTATATAATCACCTGATTTAATCTTCGCCTTTACGACTCTGTCGGCTCATTTAACCTCAGCTTCATATTTGGTCAACCAGTCTAACCCCAAGATAAGATCAAACTCTGTAAAATTCATGGCGGCCGCGATGGTAGGGAACCGATAACGAGAAAAGGAAACCGGCACTCCACAAACCCAACTGAGGTCAATGGAACCCCCAACCGGGTTCTGGACAGTCATTGGTTCCTTGAGCTTCTTCAAATTCAAATCCAGCTTCTTAGCTGCATTCTTCGCAACAAAGCTTCGCGATGCGCCGGTGTCAAACAGTACTTTAACTGGAATATCTTTGACAATGAGCGTGCCTTCTAATACATCTGGCCTTTCTCGAACAGCCGATGGCTCAGAAGCTTCTGCTATTTCATTTATTTGAACCACATTGGTCTTTTTAATAGCCAGCAATTCTTCGCGATATGACCGGCCTGGTGGCACTTATGGCATCCTTTATCCTCATGAACCCTTTTATTAGATTTAGATACTTCCTTCTTTTGCTTCTTTAAAGATTTGCATTTTCCTTGCAAATGCCCCTACTTATGGCAGTTATTGCATATGGCAGTCGTTGCCCGTTCTTTTTCAGATTTAGCCCTTTTTCTCTTGGCACTGGGCTTCTTACTGACATCAGACTTTGCACTGGCCTCAGGACGATCAGTTTCAGATTCAATTCTATTACTAGAGCTGACTTCCTCTTCGTACTATAGCATACCTTTCTTGTCTAGATCTTCGTACTGATAAGCCATGTATATCATTTCAGAAAAGGGGAGCTTCACGTTCCTCATTAAACTATTCTGATATTTTCTTTGAAGCCCGTTGATAAATCTCGTATTCTTCCTCTTCAGATTTTCAATTAGATGAGGGGCAAAGTGAGAAAGTTTGTTGAATTTCTTATGATATTCTGGGATGGTCATATCACCTTGTATTAGATAAGAAAATTCATCACATAGTCGCTCGGTCGCTTCGGGAGGAGTAAATCTTTCCAGGAAAATCACTTTGAATCTATCCCACGTGATATCACCTTCTGGATTATTCTTAATAACTGAATCCCACCAGAACAAAGCTTCTTCTTCGAGTGCCCAGGAGGCCAGTAATCTTTTCTGGTCATCCCTCAGCTTTAATGCTTCGAAGATTTTCTCAGCCGAACGAATCCATGCTTGCGTTCTCATAATAGATTCTTCGCCCGAGAATGGCTTTCCACCCAGATTTCTATATTTCATATATAGGGCTTCAATATCCGGGTCAGTATTACTTCTTCTGTTTCTAGAACTCATTCTTTAATTCTTCTGCAAATGGCAGATCAAGTGTCAGGTCACAGAAAAGATATTTTAAAATATAGAAACACATACTTCAAATGTAAATGTGTCTATCGAGGTGTAATTTCATTCTGCTTTACTCATACTAGGATATTACTGATCCTATCTGTATAGAGTTACCCGTCCTAGAACACTACTGGTTCTATTTCTGACGAGTTCGTTAATATGTTATATTCCAGCACTAAGCTTAACCAAAGCTCTGATACGAAATGAGACGACCCCAAACCCTGTACTGACGGTGGCAAGGGTAATCCGTGGAATATAACACAGAAACAGATAATAGCAGAACAGAATAATTAAATACACCAGATAATGAACAGTAGAATATACTTGATAAACGTAATCATCAGAGTTACACAGTATACAGGATCTTACTTAGTACAAAAACAGTTCAGCTATACATAAATGTCTACAGCGGAAATAAACAAAATATGTACAATAGGAGCTGAACAGCATAAAAAGAGATAAATAATAGAATCCATCTTCATCTCTAGCTATCCAGAAAGAACCAGCTAAACCTGAATACAAGGCTGCCCATGTAGAAAAGGGGCACCCGAGTTTGAAAGTGAAACAAACTACGAGTCAGTCATGGGACTGGTATGAGAAATCTACTCAACACATATATAATTTGGCTAATCACAGGACTACGCCACTTTCGTGGAACGGGTTTACTCCATTGGATTGCCAGTGCTTTAAAACAAATCTTTCTTTTAAACAATGTAATGCATTTTATAAAAATGAAGCCATTATAAGACTCAGTTCCCATCATACAATGCAACGCAAACCGGAGGAAAGAATTTTTACCTTATAACGGCCAAGATATGCTTGATACGAATAAAACAAAGGCATTTGATATTATTGCTAGTGTTTATATGTTTTGAAAACAATTTCAAATCATAACTATCAATCATAGACGGCATTAATGCCCCATAGCACTATGTCGTCATATATAGGTATACAATCAAAACCGCACAGTCACGTATTTGGAAATTAGATTTCCGTCATGAACCAAGGCAAAAGATAGTCCTTACCGAATTCGAGACAATCTAGCCCATGTCTCAGGGCCCAGACTCAGGTGGGCCCTAGGATCGTCAGGGCCGGTCCACCGATCTGGATTATTATGCCTGAACACTACGTTTCTCCGCCCTTTGGGGCGTAAATGAGCCAACGAATGACTCCATCGGACCTGGATCGTCCGATCAAACCGAGGTGCCTCGCAACAGCAACAACCACATAGGTGAAAAGTATATAAATGTCAGGGCTGGTAGGTCACTGACACCACCCTAGCTAGAAAGAAACGCATGCCCTCCCTGAGGTCCTTCTCCCATTTCTGGTTCATACCGGGGTGTGAGGCTCGCGATTCCACGTTATACACAAAGCTATGCCACACAGGCAGTGCTTTGATCATCACCACAAGACTTTTCTTTTCAACAGAAGCCCTGATCATTTGCCACTTAGGCATGCTACACTAGCAATTCATGCCATGCGACTGATGTCCATCGATATACAACCTCTGAGCTCGTGCGTCTCAGATAAGAGCGTTAAGCAAAAGAATAAATTCTCCGCCGCCAAACAGATGTATATTTAACAGAGATCAATCAACACAGAATAAACTCCAATGTCAAACACACAGTCCATTTACAAGTCCGTTTTGTTTCTGAACGAAACCGGAGGCACTAAATACCTCACAAACCCATCGATCACCACGTACGTCTGGACGATCACCACTCATTATCCATATTTCGGGATGCCTCCCAATCAGGACCTCAGTTACCATCCAAACGAGGTGAAGATCTCCGGTCTTCAACCACCGTCTTCATCTTCGACTTTCAATCGTCGGTCAATTATTTGAAATGAGAATTAACTCGGCCTTTTCAAATAATTCATGTATATTTAGAATTTCAAATCAATTTATTTCAATGGTTAAATCATTCGACAACACCAATTTTGTTCTTTAATGTAATTTTCACACCAAACACATTCAACCATCAAATACAACATAAATCGAGCAAAATCAGTTTATTTCCATTCCATATCGTTTATGATATTTTATAACGATTTACCGCTATTTTTATTTATTTTAAAATAGCCAATTTATTCAAAACGACACTTCGGGCCATAATGCGGCCGTGGCGCTGTTTTTCTTCAGATTTGATTTACACATATCTGAAAATCTAACCGTTGGATCTTCACAAAATTTACATCATTAGAAAGGTCTTTTCAAAACGAATCCAACATTTCCAGTTTCGGGAAAATCCGACGGTCGGATCTCCCAGTACAATCGTTTGAAGTTTCGATTTCAAAATACGAACTGCAATGTCGTTATTCGATTAAATATAATTATATATATATATATATATAATCGATTTTGGCGCTGTTTTTCTTCAGATTTGAATTAAACATTCCAGACAATCCAACCGTTGGATTTTTACAAAATTGGTGCCGTTGGAAAGATATTTCCAAGGCGAACCCAACGGCTGTGGTTTCGGGAAAATCCAATGGTCAGATTTCCCGCACTAGTTGTTTGAAATCACGGTTTCGAAACACGAACTGCACGGCCACGTTTCGTTTTAATTTTATTTATATTTATATATTTATATAAATATAGTTCATTCAACTATTTCAATATCGTTTTCACTTCAAATATTTCACTAACGCCTTTAAATTTTGGAAAATTTCGCCATAACCTCCTTTGTACGGGAGGGGCTGGGAAAATTCCCAAATAGCCACACGGGCGTCTCATGTCGAAAAGAAAAAGAAAAACCCAAGCGGCTATCCAACAGGCTCATAAAATCATCACCCAAACAAAACAGTAAATGTGTACCTATTTGTCGGGCATAAAATTTTATTCCTCTTCTCTAGCCCCTTTGCTATAACCTGTTCAATAAATATGCATGTACATATATACAGTTCTTATCATTACATTTTCCATTCAACTTCATATTTGATTCCATTTGGTTTAAAAACACCATTCATTCTAATGTTGCATGCATAGGCAAAAATCATATCATTAGCTAATTAATGAATATTTCAACTCATGCATATTTATTTGAACGAGTTGCTATTTTTAACACTTCACATTTCAACAATTCATGTATAAAATAAAAATGTGATTTTTATTGTAAAACAATTCATTTCAAAACACTATTATTTTATATAGTTTATATAGATGATAAAAAGGTGACTTTTATTATAAAACAATTTATTTTAAAACAAGGTCATTTTACATTGTTCATATAGATGATAAAAAGGTGATTTTTATTATAAAACAATTTATTTCAAAATGTGAATACCATTCAACACATGAATTTCAATTCAACGAATGAATATCGATTCAACACATGAAGGTTTTCTATAGTTTCTATATATAGATAAAAATGTGATTTTTATATTTAAAACACGAATACCATTCAACACATGAATTTCTAATCAATGAATGAATATCGATTCAACACATGAAGGTTTTCTATTCAACGAATAAATATAGTTTCGGCAAATGAAAATAATTCAAACACATGAATATTATTCAAAATTTCGGCAGCATAACGGCAGGGTAGTTAAAACCGGGACCGTCCCTAGTACGGCTCCTCGCTCTACCTTAAAACCTCGCGGTTTTTGACAATGGGGATCATGCATCTAGTTTGCACGCAGGCGGCATGTATATATTTATTTCATTTCCACAAACTAATCCTATGTGGTTTCAACCAAATATTTCTCAACCACAAACGGGTATTTTTCAACCACAATCAATCAATATTAACCACAAACAATCCCAAACAACCATTCGCTATCAATCAATTTTCACACCAATCACAACCAATAAATATCGTCCATGGTTTGTGGACGAGGGGCGTATATATATGTATATATATATAATTATTTATTTATTTATATATAGCAATTCACTTCTATTTCAACACATATATAATTTTTACAATGCATATATAACTTATACATCGAACGTACAACTTATACAACGCTTATACAAGAGGTGTACAACGCTTTTATAACTCATACATCGACTATATAATTTATACATCGTTGTTTTCCATATCATTTATAAATTAGAAATCTCACCTTGGGTTCCACTCCACCAAAAATAGCAGAAGGCTCAGAAAAATATGCGGTCTCTTCTAAAATGTAGAAGACGTCCTCACGGTCCCGGTGTCTCTTCTTTCATTGGATTTCGACTACAAACGAGAAAGATATGATTTTTTTTATAATGCTATATATATTTAAAAATCACATTTTTATATTGCTCTGTATATTTTAAAAAAAAACATAATTTTAAAATAAAGTCTTTTACAAATAAAATCACATTTTTACATAATGATCTATATAATAAAAATCACATTTTTATTATAGCTCTATCGATATAAAAATCTCATTTATACCCTATAGCAATTTTATTTAAAAATTTATATTTTTAAAACAAGGTTATTTATATTTTATTTTAACTAATGTGATTCATGAAAGAAAAAAAACTGATTTTTGTACTAGGTTATTTCTTTTTTCCTAAATCTAATTAAACTAATTAAAGGGAAAAAAGTTACACTGTCTCTGGTCTTCTTCTTCCTCCTTCTGTTCACCGAAACCCACTTAGAAAACTAGGGTTCCTCCTCTCTCGCTCTACCGAACTCCGATCCGCCGATGCCAGCTGAAGCGCCATTGAACCCTCCTCCTCCGCCCAAAGTGGCTCGCTACTCGCCGGCCTCCTATGGCCAGAAATGGCGTGCGAACGGAGCAGTTTCGCGCTCGAGAATCAAACAAATCACGAAAGGATAATTCACCAAATTAGCTCAGCATGTAGATCTCGCCAAGTATAAGGATTTTTGTTTATAAAGCTTTCAATTTTATTCAGTGGATTTTGAAATGTTTGAGGAGAAAGGATCGAATAAAATTCCGCCATGAATGAGAGTGAAGGAGGCGGGTTGACCAGTCAAAAGGGAATGAGAGAGAAAGGCTTTGATTGGCCACTTTATATTTTATTTTTAATTTATTTTAAATTCAAAAATATCTTCTTATCCAAACGAACGCCAATTTCAACCCAACGACTGTCGCCCCTAGCTAAATACCCCCATCCCGGACACAATGGGATATGTTTCGTTGGCCAATTCGACTGTTACAGTTAGTTTTCCTCCAAATTAAAATATAAAACATTCAATATTTAATTTGAAAGTACATTTCAATTTGTCGGGGCCACATACTAACTCGAAAAATTCCAGAAAAATAAATCTAGCTATGTTTTGACGATACGGTCCCAACAAAACTAGTTTCGTCGAATTCTCAGACCGTTTGCAAAAAGGCCCATTTCTGGTCGATCCAATTTAACTGTAATTGACCAAAACACATTTTCTTTTGCCACGCTCACATATTAGCTTCAAAAATTATGAAATTTGAAACCTAGAAATAACTTCACATACTGAATCCAACAAAAGTGGTTTCGTCGAATTCCGAGGTCGTATGCAAAATGGCCAATTTCACGAGGTCGTATGCAAAATGGCCAATTTCACGGGCTATATATATTCCATAGCGACCTTTCTGAAAATTCATTCGGCCATAACTTTTGCTTTCCACTATGAAAATTCGATTTTTCAGATTCGTTAGAAAGGTATTCACTAACAGATTTAAATATTTTTGGTTTCACTAAAATCCGTTTTGTTTTGCACCCGGTACAGTCCGACAAAGTTTGAGTTCAATTTTTGAAACTGCAGCGCCATTTCAGGCCTTGTTTATAATTATAATTAATTATATTCGTTTTCAAATGGTCGATTCAAACTCACTTTTCATTGCCATTATTTAAAATATTTATTTTAAGTATTTAAAATCCATTATTTTAACCAATTTAAAAATTTTAAATTGGTTCAGATTTTCTAGGTCGTTACAGTTTTCGACCAATCTAACACTTCTAGACAACCAAAAACATACCATACAATCATAGCAACTTGTAGAATTGACCACAAACACCAAAACAACAATTTAATAGGTTAAAACGGATCAAACATAACCAAAATCTCATATTTTCCTTTAAGCATGTTTAAGCAAAACTAATGATAGGATTAGTAAAACTTAACCAAATTAACCAAATTTTCTAACAAAGGCCTAAAACAATATTTTGAAATTTATCAATATTTTTACAGATTTTTAACATGTATAAATTCGCTAATTATCACTAATTACCCTTAATTCACCATAATTAGTTAGGAACTATGCAAATCACTCACCTTTGCCACAAATAAAATATCAAATCTAAAATTATCTCTGTTTGGGTGCAAATACCAAGGCAACACAGCAGTTCTAATACTGATTTGATGAAGAGATTTGATTGTAGATTATGCTAGAACATGATTAGAGAGTGATTAGAGATGATTCTAGAGGTTGGAAGTCATTGTTAGGGTTACTAAGAGGTAAATGGCGGCTAGAAAACTGAAATGAAATGAAAACCTAACTCATTTCAGCCTCCCCATAACCCTAATCCCGAAATGGGTTATGGGCCCATTCACTAATCACCTCATTTGGCCCGGTTAAGCAGTTTTTCACCTTCTAAACCTTAATTCAGCCATATCTCCTAAACGGTAAGTCCGTTTTTCACATATGATCACTCTACGGAAAGGTAAACCATCATCCGGATCTATTGGAAGTGGTTTCAGGTCAAAACTCCTTTCCAATCAAAAGTTATGGCGGAAACAAGATCAGCTAGGGCAAAACGGTCATTTAAAAATCGAAAAAAATCATGAACATGGGAAATGACCCCAATAGTCGTCTCCCAAAGTTAAATGACCATACGACTTCGTATGTAAAAGAAATAAATATTCTATGATCCTTCGATACGTAGAATGCGGGTCGTTACATTCTCCCCCCTTAAGAAATTTCGTCCCCGAAATTCCTTAACCCAAAACATACAAAGGATCTCGCATGCCTACCATCCATATACAACAATCAAACATGCAAAACAAACAAAACAAACCTATCCTAGCATGCGGAAAGACTAAATCGAAACGAAAATCTTACCAGGCGAAGAGTTCTGCATGCGTCTTCCTAATGCTCTCCTCTGTCTCCCAAGTACAATCATTCTCATTCTCGCCCCCATTGAACTTTGACTAATTTCACCGCCTTCCTTCGAAGCTGCTTCGTATCATTCCCAACAATACGCATAGGCTTGCGGTTCCCAACCGCCTCAGGTTCAATCTCGATGTCATCCAACGGATCAGGTGAAATAGTCACATCGGGGTCGTGCACAAACTTCCAAAACCAGGAAACATGAAATACGTTGTGAACTTCCGTCATCTTCTCTGGTAATTCAACTTTATATGCCAAATTCCCAATTTGCTCAAGAACTGGGAATGGACCAACAAATCTTGGTGCTAACTTGCCTCTCCTGCCAAATCGTATCACGCTCTTCAACGGAGAAATCTTGACAAACACCAAGTCGCCAATGGAGAACTTCAAATCTCTTCTCCTCTTATCTGCATAACTCTTCTGCCTATCTTGGGCAGCCTTTATTCGCTGTTGAATAATCTTGATCTTGTCTGAAGTTTCTCTTATCACATCTGGTCCAAGCACAAACTTCTCACCAGTTTCTAACCAACATGACGGTGAGTTGCACGGTCTTCCGTACAAAGCTTCAAATGAAGCCATACTGATACTGGATTGATAACTGTTATTATAGGCAAACTCTACTAGATGTAGATGGTCATCCCATGATCCACCAAAATCCAATACACAAGCTCGCAAAAGATCTTCTAACACTCCATTCACCCTCTTTGTCTGTCCGTCGGTTTGAGGGTGATACACAGTACTGAGATGTAATTCTGATCCTAATGCCTCTTGTAAGATCTTCCAAAATCCACTAGTAAACAACGGATCTCGGTCACTCACAATGCCTTTGGGTATTCCATGAAATCTCACTACCCACTTTACATATAGTTTAGTTAACTTAGCTACCATTCTATTCGACCTGACGGGTATAAATCTTGCACTTTTGGTCAATCGGTCCACAATCACCCAAATGCTATCATGGCCCGATCTAGTCCTTGGTAACCCATCAATGAAATCCATTGAGACTTGTTCCCATTTCCATTCTGGAATTTCTAATGGTTGCAACAACCCACTAGCTTCTTTTGCTCAGCTTTAACTAGCTGGCAATTCATGCATTTGGATATAAACTTCCGAACGTCTCTTTTCAATCCTTCCCAGTAGTAGGTCTGCTTCATGTCTCGATACATTTTGTTACCACCGGAGTGTATAGTCAGCTTTGAGTAATGACATTCTCTAAGCACTTCATCTCTCAATCCATTGACATTGGGCACAACTAGTATTCTATTCTTTCTAAGCCATCCATCTCGATTAAGCCCATACTTGTTCATCTCCTCATCAATACCCATCTCTAACTTGGAGATGACTTCCAATAAGTTAGGATCGTTCTTCTGACTGGAACCAATCCGTTCAATCAAAGTGGGTCTGATCATCAAACTTGCTAACATTTCTAGATTCAATACGCACTTTGGTCTAAAATCATACCCAGCGATGTACTCCAGTTGCTTCCATTCTAGAAACATAGCCCCTAAACTGGCATGTCTTCTACTCAATGCATCAGCTACTGCATTGCCCTTTCCTGGTGTATATGCGATATCGAAATCATAGGAAGCCAAGAATTCTAACCATCTTTATTGTCGGAGATTTAGATCCTTTTGAGAGAAAAGATACTTTAGTGACTTATGGTCAGTAAACAACTCGAATCTTTCTCCCAAGAGATAATGTCTCCATATCATCAACGCGAATATGATTGCTGCTAATTCCAAATCATGGGTAGGGTATCTTTTCTCGTGCGGTTTCAATTGCCTACTAGCATAAGCTACAACCCTACCTCCTTGCATCAGTACAATACCTAGTCCGGTACCACATGCATCTGTATATACTGTCATCTCTTCATTCCCCTTAGGAATGACTAACACTGGTGCACATGTCAACTTTTCCTTTAGACTCTTAAATGCATTCTCGCACTTTTCGTCCTAGACGAAAGCTTGATTCTTCTTAGTCAATTGAGTCAACTGTGCTGCTATCTTGGAGAAGTCTTGGATAAACTTACGGTAATATCTAGCTAATCCCAAGAAACTTCTTATGTCCGTTGCATACTTGGGCGTAGACCAATCTTGTACCGTAGCTACCTTCGCAGGGTCCACGGCAATACCATTTTCTGAAACAACATGGCCCAAGAATCTCACTTCCCTTCTCCAGAAGTGACACTTAGAAAACTTTGCTTTCAATTGGTGTTTTCTCAACACCTCCATCACTATCCTTAAATGCTCCTTGTGTTCCTCCTCTGTCCTCAAATAAACAAGTATATCGTCCACGAACACAAAAACAAACTTATTCAACTGATCTCTGAATACCCTATTCATAAGATCCACAAAATATGCTGGTGAATTGGTCAATCTAAATGGCATAACCAGCCACTCATAAAATCCAGACGGCATCCGAAATGCCGTTTTAGCTATACTCTCAGCTTCCACCCTAAGCTGATGAAAACCTGTTGCGAGATCCAACTGGGAGAACACTCTCGCGCCACTCAATTGATTAAACAAATCATCTATCCATGGTAGAGGATACTTATTCTTCCTCGTCACCTTATTCAATTCGCAGTAGTCTACACACAATCGAACGGAACCATCTGCCTTGGTAGAAAACACAACTGGTGCTCCCCACTCAAAAACGCTTCTTCTGATAAACCCCTTCTTCAAAAGATCGCTCACTTGCACCCCGAGCTCTCGCTGCTCCCTTGGTTCCATACGAAGAAGTGGCATCACTATAGGTCTGGCATCTTTCACTAAATCAATACGGAACTCAATCTCTCGGTGTGGTGGAAGTCCGGTCACTTCCTCGAAGACATCCGGATACTGGCCAGCCACGGGCACATCTGTCAACTCATCATGCGGGGTGTCGAGGGAATTTAGAAAACTAGCCATTACCCCATCATTAGGTAAACCACCAAACACTACCCTCCGCCCATCATCCGCTCTAACTGTCACCAAAAAGCCCTCACAGTCTACCACCACCCCGTATCTTTGGAGCTAATCAACTCCCAAAATAATGTCAAACCCAGTAAAGCCCAAAACAAAGCAATCACAAACATGCATCCATGACTCGATAAGACCATATTACGGCAAATCATGCTAAGAATAGTCGAACCACCAATCGGGTTCATCACTATCAAAGATCTATCGACAATCTCAGGCTCCAATCCAAACCTATCTACGATATGAAGGAACTGGAAGCTCCGGTATCAAACAATACTCGAACAGGAACATCCTAAACAGAAAGCATACCTTGAATAACGACATTCTTTCCTTTCTCCGCCGCGGTTGGGGCATTCGACGAAGAAGGAACAACATTGATAGCATATGCTTTCACAATCTGCTTTTCCTTAGGGGTTTGCGGACACTTGTCCTTGTGATGTCCCACTTGGCCACAGTTGAAGCACTTCCTATCCGCTGGCTTGGCCCGACATTCTTTGGCATAGTGACCCTTCTTACCACAGCTGAAGCACTCAACATCTTTCTTATTCTTTATCTTCTGGCCATTCTTGGTCTGATTCTACTTTCTCTTATTCTGAGAACCATTCTTGCCTCCAGCGCTTATTTGCGGCTTTGACTCTTCCGCAGATGCAACCTCAGTCTTTGACTTGGGGTATAGACTCTCCGATCTCAAAGCCTTCCCCACAATCGATTCAAATGTCTTACCGATGTGGTTAATAAGCCTTTCCCCCAAGTACTGATCCATGCATGTTATAAACTTCTCATGTTTCTTCTCGGGAGTGTCAATGAGGGATAATCCATACTTCGATAAAGTATCAAATTCTGCAATGTACTTCGAGACTGCCCTAACATTCTGCTTAAGCTCCAGAAATTTCCTAAACAACTCTGACTTCTGGGCAGCTGGGATAAATTTTTCTCTGAATCGGGCCTTAAACTGATCCCACGTAACTTGATCCTCTAGAGTAGCTGCCTTGATAGCATTCCACCAATTCATTGCCTGTCCTTGCAGCTGGACACTAGCTTTCCTTTCATCGCATCCTCGATACCTAAGTCTTCAAAGATACGCTCACAGCTATCCAACCAATCCTGAACTTCTGTAGTCGATTCCGTTCCGTGGAATGGCTTTCCACCAAGACTAGTGTAATCCTTGCAAAGCTTGTAGAAATCGGCTCTAGGCGCCTGCACCGCTGCACCACCACCATTTGCAGCATTGGGAGCTGCTCCTTGCACATTTCTAAGCATCTCTCTCATGAAGTCAGTAAACATATCCCTCATGTCAAGAGCATTCCCATTGTTGTCTCCTCTACCAGCACCCCTCATATATCGGCTCATCGTTCAATCTGTAAAGAGAAACGATTAACCATCTTCTTTGTGGTGTCAATGCAGTGCGATTTCATCCTTAGCTATACTAATAGTATATATATAGCTTTTGAAAACCAAAATAATCACAAATATGCGCTCTCATATACGTACTATCTCTCCCTGGTGTCTTTCCCTAGGTTAACTACGCAACCTAGAGCTTTGATGCCAAATGTGACGACCCGCCCCGCACCAGTCGACATTTCAATGAAAGTGCGATGTGCCAATGTCCAACCAGCATGGGACGGTCATCAAAGAAAGGAAAGGAAAGGTATTTGAACTAACAAGGAACCTGTAGAATGTCTCACAGCGCATGGAATAAAATATAATAATAACATACTTGACATAAAACAGGCGAGACAGTGCATAAGCTGAAAACAAAACATCATAGCAGCGGAAAAATCCAAATACAGCTTATGTTCCACATCATCATTATTACAACTTTTCAAACTGTCTCTTATGCAAAGCAAAGGAAAAGGTAAACTACTAATGCCCAAAGTAGTGACCCGCAGCGACACAGGGAGAATATCTATATATACCATACGTGGGAGCCTCATGCTCGTCACCGGTACAGCTACTCGTGCATCACCAGTTAACCTGTCTCTAGTCTGCTCGTTTAGGAGCACCTAGAGTAATAAGAAGAGACATAAAACTCTGGGTCAGACAAAAGTCTGTTATGAGCGATAAGCATCAAAACAGAACAATAACAGGTATACTAAACCAAACCTGAACCTGGACCTGCAACCAAAGAGTTAGCACAATATACCGCTCAGTACTCTAAGGTGCCACTAAACATAAGGTGTAAAGAATACGGGGGTAGGGTATGCATGACATAATGATGGCAAACAATCAGTCATAGAAACCATCCTCGCATCTCTCACTCAGTGCGTAAAGCATACGATATCCACGTCTTTGATCACCCTATTCCTTGCTATGATCACTCTGCCCCATGGAGTCATAATGGCACCACTGCACAGATCCATAGCCACTAGTCCTTGCTATGTCCACTATGCCCCCATGAAGTTATGACAACTCCACTGCACTGGCTCATAGCCATGCTACGATTACTCTGCCCCATGGAGTAATAACTACTCCACTGCACTGATACGTAGCCTAACATCCGTCTTGGTGGTGAATCAAACCTATGGACGTCGATAACCCCTTAGCATACGTCCAGCAGCAAAGCCCAACTCATGAAATTGACCCATTGGTTCCCAACTGGATCCTGGGTACAAGCTTCCCATTTGGACTACCTTTGCATCTCGGGTTTTGGTCTCCTCCGGATCGGTTCGAATCTTCACTTCACTTTGCTTCAGATCGTACTCCTTGAAGTAGTCCTGTTCGTGAACTCCAAGTCGACTCGTGGTCATCGCATAGGATCGGTTCGGCCTCCTCTACCGGTCTGGGTCATGGTCACCTGCTTCTAAATGCTCCAAACTGAGTCGTGGAGCTACACTATTTAAGATTGTGCCACTTTCACCAGGTCGGGTCGGTATTCAAGTGCGAGCGGTTCGGATCAGAGGACTTCAGGTCGTGGCCCCAAGCATCGGTTCATGGTGTCCTTGTCACGAGCGGTTCGGGTCGGAGGTGCCATCATTCATGAGCGGATCGGGGTCAGGGAGTGCTTCACGAGCGGGTCGAGGTCGGGTAGGGCGATCCGATCCGATCCGGTTCCTGCATATTTCCTGCACTTTGTCCAGCGAGTTGTTTACGCTATTCGACGACGTTTTCGACCAATCTAACACTTCTAGACAATCACAAAGCATACCATATAGTCATAGCAACTTGTAGAATTGACCACAAACACTAAAACAACAATTTGATAGGTTAAAACGGATCAAACATAACCAAAATCTCATATTTTCCCTTAAGCATGTTTAAGAAAAACTAATGATAGGATTAGTAAAACTTAACCAAATTAACCAAATTTTCTAACAGAGGCCTAAAACAATTTCAAAATTTATCAATATTTTTCTAGATTTTTAACATGTATAAATTCGCTAATTATCACTAATTACCCTTAATTAACCATAATTAGTGAGGAACTATGCAAATCACTCACCTTTGCCACAAATAAAATCTGAAATTATCTCGGTTTGGGCACGAATACTAAGGTAATACAGCAGTTCTAATACTAATTTGTGAAGAGATTTGAATGTAGATTATGCTAGAACTTGGTTAGAGAGTGATTAGAGATGATTCTAGAGGTTAGAGGCCATTGTTAGGGTTCCTAGGAGGTAAATGGCGGCTAGAAAACTGAAATGAAATGAAAACCTATCTCATTTCAGCCTCCCCGTAACCCTAATCCCGAAATGGGTTATTGGCGCATTCACTAATCACCTCATTTGGCTCGGTTAAGCAGTTTTTCACCTTCTAAACCTTAATTCAGCCATATCTCCCAAATGGTAAGTCCGTTTTTCATATATGACCACTGTACGGAAATGTAAACCATCATCCGGATCTAATAGAAGTGGTTTCAGGTCAAAACTCCTTTCCAATCAAAAGTTATGGCCGAAACAAGATCAGTTAGGGGTAAAACGGTCATTTAAAAATCGACAAAAATCATGAACATGAGAAATGACCCCAATAGTCCTCTCCCAAAGTTACATGACCATGCAACTTCGTATGTAAAAGAAATAAATATTCTACGATCCTTCGATACGTAGAATGCGGGTCATTACAGTTTACCAGATCAGATAAAAGTTTTTGAAAACTATTTTTCAAAAAGAAGTTTAAAGAAGCATTTTCAAGAAAAGTGTTATTTTATTTTAAAGGCATAATGCCCAAAGCCATATGCACTATCTTTCTATCCTTTGTTTTGAACCTTTTCTTTTCGTTTCAGCATGTCTGGGGATCTTAACCTTCCCGAGGGCGTACCGATACCTGGCTGGTTCAGAAGGTATCTGGAGGCTAGGGCTAATGACGCAGGCCCAGCAAACGTTCCTCCTCCCCCAGCTGCAGCCGTTCCTCCTCCTCCTCCTCTGCGTGTGAATGCTTTCTCGAAGATATGTAGAGACTTTCGAGCTATGGGTGGAAAGAACTTTAATGGGACTGAGTCGTTTGTGGAAGCAAGAAACTGGCTCAAGGAAACAGAAGATTTGTTTGTTATCTTCGAAGTGGACGATAGGCAGAAGATACAATTGGCTGTATGGTTACTTAAGGACGAAGCCTCTTACTGGTGGGAAGTTACTAATGCTGAGAGACCAGTTGAAACTTGGGTGGATTTCAAAATAAGATTTGAAATGTAGTTCCTCTCGCAAGCTGAATGAAGCCTACAGATGGAGAAGTTCTTAGCACTCAAACAGGGAAGCCTATCGGTTAAGGAATACGTCAACCAATTCAACCAGCTGGCTAGATTCGGACTGGAGTTAGTAAACACTCTACATAAAAAGGCTCTCTGATTCGGTCAAGGGTTAAATGAGCCACTGCACAGCCTAGTTATGTCCCATATACCTATGGGTGCGACTTTTGAGAGACTGGTGGACATGGCACTGTTACAGGAGGAAGACAAGGATGGCAAGAAAGAGGCAAAGGTGGAAGAACCTCTAGACAAGAAAGTGGAGGGATCGCAGAATAAGAAGACAGATTCCAAGAAAGGCGGGAAGAATAACAAACCCTGTGACAAGAGGAAGTGTAAATTTTGTGGCATACCTGGACATCTAATTAAAGACTGCATGAAGAAGAAAAGGAAGATGGGTGGTTTCTTTCAATGCAGTGAGACAGGACATATAGCTAAGGATTTCCCAAGAAGGCAAGGGCAAGGGCAGAGGAATGGGTCTACTTCTGGAGGGCAGATTCATGCTCTCATTGCAGCTTCGCAAGAAAGAGGTAGAAATATTTCCGTTGAGAGTTTAGTTTATCTTTCTGATCATCCAGTTCGTACTCTTTTTTATTTTGGCGCATCGCACTCTTTTATATCTACAGCTTTAGTTGAATCTCTGCACCTAGATACCAGTATAGTAGAGGATCCCATGGTTGTTTCAAATCCAATTGGGGGTTCGGCTTATTTGTCAATGATTTGTTTGGATTTGGAAATTTCTATACTAAGCGTTGGGTTTTGATGTAATGCTTATGTTTTGGGTTTCACGGGCTATGGGTTGATTCTAGGCATGGATTGGTTATCCAGTAACAGTGTCATCCTTGATTGTGAAAGGAGAGTGGTTAGACTTATGACTTGCCTCGGTAACACTCTTGAAATCTCTTGTAATCCCATGAATTATGTTATGCTTAGCTATCTAGAATTTCTTGATGCGTCTGTCGAAAACTTGCAATCTGTTAGAGTAGTCCGTGAATACTCGAATGTCTTTGAAGAGGTAAAGAGTATACCTCCGAAGCGAGAGATATACTTCCGCATATATCTTGTTGATAATGCAAAACCTGTTGCTTTACCCGTTAGACACATGGCTCCAAGGGAAGGGAAAGAGCTCAGCAAGCAAGTTAAAGAGTTACTTGAAAAGGGGTTCATAAGGCGGAATATTTCTGAATGGGGTGCTCCAGTGGTGTTTGCAACCAAAGAGGATGGTTCACTTCGCCTATGCGTGGACTATAGGGAGCTAACCAAGAAGAATAGGCACCCACTTCCTAGAATAGACGACTTGTTCGACCAGCTCGTAGGTGCCTCGGTTTTCTCCCAACTAGATCTGGCCACCGGATTTCATCAGCTAAGTGTGGCTGAAGACAGCATAGATAAGACCGTGTTCAGGACCCCGGATGGTTTCTTCGAATGGCTTGTCATGCCTTTCAGCTTGAAAAACGCACCTGCTTATTTCGTAGACTTGATGAGTAGGGTGTTCAGAGAGTTCCTTAATAAATTTATAGTGGTCTTCATGGACGACATTTTGATTTTCTCAAAAAGTGAGGAAGAACATGCTTTGCATTTAAGGGAAGTTATGGATACTCTTTGAGCACATCGGCTAAAAGCAAAATTCTCCAAATGCCATTTTTGGAGAGAAGAAGTAAGGTTTCTTGGGCATGTGGTGCCCAAAGAGGGGATAGCTGTGGATCCCGCAAAAGTAGTTGCAGTGCAAGATTGGAAGATTCCATGGAATGCAACCGAAGTATGAAGTTTTCTAGAGCTAGCGGGATTTTACAGAAAGTTCATTAAGGACTTTGCGAAGATCTCAGCCCCACTTACTAGGTTCACGAAGAACCTAAATTTTGCCTGGGATTTGGATTGTGATGTTGCTTTCCAATGACTGAAAAGGGCTCTGACAACGGCCCCAGTTCTGACATTACCTGATGGGAGTAAGATGTTTACGATATACACAGACGCATGCGGTACCGAACTAGGCGCTATCTTGATGCAAGAAGGCAAGGTAGTTTGTTATGGGGGAAGGCAGTTGAAGGTACATGAAAAGAACTACCCAACTCATGATTTAGAACTAGCTGCCACTGTTTTTTTCTCTTAAGTCATGGCGTCGTTACTTAATAGAAGAAAGGTTTGAATTGTTTACTGACCATAAATCATTAAAGTACCTTTTCTCATAGAAAGATCTTAACTTAAGACAACAAAGGTGGATGGAATTTCTTGCCTCATACGATTTTGAGATTGCTTATACCCTTGGCAAGGGCAATGTGGTAGCAGAAGCCTTAAGTAGGAAAAAGCTAACCTTAAGTCCTCTCTTTGTAGAAAGGCAAAGCTTGGAGTACATGGCAAACTTTGACTTTAGACCCTCCTATGAATTTGTACCTAGTTTGTTAACATCGCTAGAGGTGTGGCCTACTCTTTTGGACTCAATAGGAACAGCGCAATGTGAAGACCCTCAGCTAGTTGATGTGATGGATAAGCTAATTAGAAGTGAGATTTCTAGTCACCTCAATAGATACTCCATCGATGACAAGGGTTGGTTGAGACGGGACGGAAGACTATGCGTCCCACAAGCAAGGGATTTGGTGAAAACCGTTCTCGAAGAAGCACACCATTCTGAGTTGACCATACACCCAGGTGGGGACAAGATGTATAAAGACATAAAAAGGGTTTTCTTCTGGAATGGCATGAAGAACGATGTAGCTGAGTTTTTTCTCTAAATGCTAGATAAGCCAGCAAGTCAAGGCAGAGCAGAAGAAGCCTGGTGGTCTGCTTCATCCTCTAGAGGTCCCACAGTGGAAATGGGATAGCATTTCGATGGACTTTATTGATGGGTTTCCTAGGTCAAGAAGGGGCAATACCAGTATTTGGGTAATAGTGGACAGGCTCACTAAAAGCGCTCACTTTATACCTATTAAGAGTAGGAGGACTTCCTCATTGTTAGCATCAATTTATCTTAAAGAGGTGGTTCGACTACATGAAATACCCTCTAGCATAGTAAGTGATCGAGATCCTATCTTTACGAGCGAGTTTTGGAAGAGTTTGCAAGTGGCCGCAGGCACACATCTATGCTTAAGCACTGCCTATCACCCTCAAATCGATGGTCAGACGGAAAGGGTGAACAGAGTATTAGAAGATCTTTTGAGATTGTGCATTCTTGATTTTGGAGGAACATGGGAGGATCATCTTCATTTGGTGGAGTTCGCCTACAACAATAGCTACCAAGCCACCATAGGCATGGCACCCTTTGAGGCTTTATATGGAAGACCATGCCGATCACCAACTTGTTGGTGGGAGTCTACAGACAAGCTCGTACTTGGGCCTGACATGATCAGGGAAACTTCAGAGAAGGTTGACTTGATACGAAAACGAATGAAGACCGCACAAGATAGACAGAAGTCCTATGCTGATAAAAGAAGGACCGACCTTGAGTTTGAGGTTGGAGACAGAGTTTTTCTTAAATTATCTCCTTTGAAGAATGTCGTTCACTTTGGGTCCGTAGGAAAATTGGCACTAAGATTTGTAGGGCCATTTCCTATCATTGAGAGGATTGGGAAGATGACTTACAAAGTAGAGCTGCCCGAAAGATTGGCTGGAGTTCATAATGTTTTTCATGTCTCTCATCTACGGAAGTGCTTACATGAGTCTGCGGAAGTTGTGGAGCCAAGCATACTAGAGGAAGTAGAAGTGGAGCGAGAAGCGCCGGCGAGAAGAGTTCCAACTTGTATCTTGGGTATAGAAGTTAAAAAGCTACGCAATCGTGAGGTCAAGCTAGTTAAAGTACAGTGGAGTGTGACGTTGAAGGAGACGCGACTTGGGAGACTAAATACAAGATACGCGCATCCTACCCTTTTTTTATGGTACATCCTTGATCTCTTTTTCCATAAGTTTATGCATGCTTGTATCTATCTCTTAAGTATATCTCCTCGGTCCTATCCTTGATCCTTAGGTAGAAACCAATGAATGTAAACATGTATTTGAAAACATGTTATGATTGATGGTTGCAAGTGGTTGGAAGTGGTTGCTAGTGGTTGCTCGTGGATGCATATACACACACACTAGTTTCTAGATCGTCTCAGTCACTTTCATATTGCATATGCATATATGTATTTATATCTGGATTGAAACTTGATGTGTTATCATGTGGACGTTGCATTTGTATGAATGATTGTGCACTCATGTAGAAGTTACAAAAAACGATTAGGAATAATTGCATATATGATGGACTCATAGCACCGACATGATTCGCATCAAGGAGGTCAACTGAATCAGTAGACCGCCTGATTTTGCATTAGATAAGGACATACACACACACTATGCATATGATCATGAAAGCATTAGAAATCTTTTTAAGGACAATGGATGCCTGTGATTGATGGTTGAGTAGATGGATGTTGGATGTTAGAATACATTCTTTTTAACTTAGAGATTTCGGGGATGAAATCCTTTAAGGAGGGGAGAATGTAACACCCCGTATTTTCCGTGAGTATTAAAATAACAAAATTAAGAAAACTTAATTTTTAGAAGAGGAATTAAGGGAAACAGGTTACGCCATTTCGTACGTCTCGGAATTCTGCTTGAGACAGAGTCTGAGTTTGCGTGAATCGGACTCCGTATGAAGAAGTTATGGAGGTTAGAAGTTTTCAAGTTTAAGCAGAAATTAAATTAAAATAATAATTAAATAATTAAAGCAGATTCGAATTTCAAAACTTCAAAAAATAGTTGAGCGAGAAATTTCCCGCTCAGGGGTGTCGACCCCCCAAGGGGGTGTCGACATATGTGTCGACCCCCTAGGGGTCTCGACATGTGTGTTGACCCCCCCCCCCTAAAGGGTTGACACTTGCGAGCTGATCTAGACAGTGACGATTTTCTGAGGTTTTAGGGCATATATGTCATGTTCTGGTTGGCTCTCTTCGGTTTGGATGGCTTTGATGACTCCTAGGTTGATCTAAAGGCGCATATTAATCCTAAACTTCTATATAATCACGCCTAACCTCAACCCTAGACCTCATAACCCTATTCTATGAAGTCGTCGTGTTGTCCATGTCTAAGCTAGCCTAGCCTCCATCTTCTCCAAACTAGAAGTCAAGTTAGAAAGCTCCAAACCAAATCCAAACTAGAGAATCAAACGTCTACATCCAGAGTTAAGCTTAATAAATTCAGAAATCAGATCCCATAATACAAGAACCGTTCTTTTTATGTAAGTTCAGTTATTATTTAGATTTGAACACCTAATAGAAATCATGACTGTAATAATCGGATCTAGAACTATGTCTAATTCTGATTCATGCTTATCCTTTTGTCAAATCTGAATTGCTTATGCCTATGAGACTATTGTGATTGATATAATGAAACCTATCATGCCTATCAGACTGTTGTGATTGACATAATGAAACCTATCATGACTATGAGACTGTTGTGATTGACATAATGGAACCTATCATGCCTATGAGACTGTTGTGATTGATATGATGGAACCTATCATGTTGTACATCCTATGCCTATGAGACTATTGTGATTGATATAATGGAACTTATCATGTTGTACATCAAAATTAGTGATTCTCTTAAGTCCAATTCTGTCTAATCTTTATACCTATGGTGTAAATTGCTTAGCTTGCCCATACTTATTATTAATGTACAACATGCCTATTGGAAACATGATTCTTGAACTGGGTACACCTTCACATGCCTATTTTTCCTTATGTCAATTCTTATGCTCCTCTATTTTTCCCCTTTTTTTATTTTCTTTTATGAATACTAGGTTCATTCGGAACTTAGATTGAATCTCGTTATACGTGTGATTATAACGCGGGAAAATTGGGTATAATTTAATTGAGTAAATTTTGGGCATAACAAGTGAATGTAGCATAAAACTTGTACTACACTTGGGGAATATTGACATAGAAAGACCTAAACTTGGACACAAATGAAAAATATGTAAATTGGCAAAATATGATCATGCCTAACCCGAGGTTAGATTGAGTTGGGGTGTAAGACCGCCCGGAACCACCCGGCACATCCAGCGACCGCAACAATATAGATCTAATGTGAGAGGTTAGCGCATTAAGCCCAAAAACCCGAGTTTAGATTGAGTTGCGGTGTAAGACTGCCCGGCACATCCAGCGACCATAACAATATAGATCTAATGTGAGAGGTTGGTGCTTTAATGAATGAATTAAAGCTAAGGGACGGACAGGTTAAGAATATGGTAGGGTTAAGTTAATTAAGGCAACACTTAACCAATACAACATGTTAATTAAACAGATGGGTGGGGTTGGGTTAATTTGAGAACACTTAACCGTTATAACATGTTGATTAGGAAACCCTAGTAACGGGGACCCATTTCAGCAGTAACCCACATAGATGTATCACGGTACCCTGAACAAGGCAGGGTGGGGCACGATTACTGGGCTGATTATAAGCGGTCAAAATAGCGGCGGGTGGTGCAGCAGTGTAGATTCCGGCGGAGTATGGGCGTGCACGTACTCCGGAGTGGAAAAATCAGGCACTGGGCCTCAGTATTATACACTGTGCATCTTGAATTTGTGTCAGGTTGCCACCATAGGAATTGATACACCCCATGGTGGGACCAGCACAGGTATCTACAATCAAGCGGGGCCGAATGACACAAGTAATAAATGCATGCGAGTAGAAGCCGATCAGAAAAGGGATCACTTTGTTATGAGCACATGATGGTAGTTGAAACATTCGTTGGTAGGTGCAGAGAAATGGAAATGAGTGCGAGAGTATATTCAGTTTATCTTGCCTTATCTTATGTTATCTTATTGCTATGGTATTGTCCTATGTTCAATTTATTCACATCATGATCCTTTTACCTGTTTACATGCTGAATAATCACTGCACTTACCTGGCTTATGTCTGACATGTTTTCTTTCGCCTTCTTTTCTTCCGTCCCCCCCCCCCCCCACCCAGGTCCTCAGGGAGGGAATACTTCATCTTAGTGCAGACCTTTCCCAACTTGAAGAGAGTAGATGTATTGCTTGGATTCTCTTTTCTTGGGCTATGGTTGTGGTTACACTTTTATCGGGGATTTATGTTGCTTTACTACCGTTTTATGCTTCTTTATGTACTTGGAGTTTTAAATCAAGACAAATGTTTTATTGTAATAATTTAGAAGTTGGGTTTTGAGACAATGCTTGTAATGTTTTGACTGAACCACGCTATTTATGAAATGATTTAAGCTTTCTGCTGTTTATATGTCTGTCTTGTAAATTGTCTGTGCCTTTTACCTAAAATGTTTCACCAAAGTTAATGCATTCCCTTTGTGAGTGACCTTAACGGAGGTGGGGTGTTTCAATATGCGCACCTAAAAGATCGGTTGTAGGTCGAGTACCCTGGGTATCGTTGAAAGGCCTAGTTGTCAAGGTTGGACATGCATACGTATCATTGAAAGGCGTATGGAGTTTATGCTAGAACTGGGGTTACCATTAGCCCTTGACATATGGCAAGGTCGGTCGTCATATGATTAACGATGGTTACAAAGCAAGATTGGCGGTGATTGCCAGAGTCAGTCATGGATGATTGGTTGTTCTATTTGTACCGTCTCATGTAGGTCGTCCAACGTCGAAGGAGATGTTCCTTGGGTGCTTGTCTGATATTGGTTTAGGCTTATGGGGCTTGTGCTTGAGGGATGTTGAATTCGATTAGGATGGTTTACATGAGATACATATAATCTGGATGATATGAGTGCTTTACCATGATTGAATGGGTGTTCTAGTTTCCATGGATGAATGGTTGAATTGTTTATGGTAAAGGCTATCACTGTCCGATGTGGGGATGATAGGGTTGAGTTCTTCTCTGGTGTTATGGGTAGATTGGTATGTTTATCTATCCATCCTCATATTCTTTATTATTGAAGTCTATTAGTTGTTTTATTGCTCACTAAGACTATTGTCTGACTCAGGTTTTATGTTTCCTCTTATTACCTTGGGTTGCTCATCCAATTGTGAACGTGTAGACTAAGTAGCAGGTGACAGGTGATTAGTGAGGACGATGCTGCTATGCGAAGACAAGCAGGAGGCTGGCGTATTACTTTACTACTATCTAGTATTTCTGTTTTCGCTGTTTGAGTTGCTCTATGAGTGTTGCAGTGAGGCCTTATGTACATACTTGATATTTCCTATGATGTTGGGATAATCTTTTAGGAGGTTGTGAAAGTTTGAAAAATTTGCTATATGATGCTTCACTACTATTGCCTATTGTATATGTTCTATTATATTTTATCCTTGCGTTGTGAGTTTTACGACAGGTTTTGATTGTGTTTATATACTCTGATGATCGTCCATAGCTGTCATGCACACCTTTCAGCGCATTTTTCCTCTTATTTAGTGCGGGGGCTATGGGTCGTCGTCACATTTGGTATCAAAGCTCTGGTTAACAATTTTATCCAAAGTTCTAAGACGTAATCACGTATGAGAGACGTACTTGTAGATTTCAGTTGGATGCTTACTATATATATTAGCATATATAGTAGTAGCTATTGTATTCCTTTACCAATTTTTCTTGGAAGTGGCTTATTATTCTAAATGGAAGATTTAGAATGAGTAGACGACCATCAAGACACATTGCTAGGGGAGATAATACTAGAGGGGGAAATGGAGGTGAACTAGACTACCCTACCATGTTTGAAGCCATGTTGGAGGCATTCATGTGAAGGGTCCCCGCTCCAGTGGCAGCTACGGTAGACGTAGGAGTTCAGTTGCCTAGAGTTGTGGACTTTGCGAAGCTATGCAAAGATTATACATCTCTAGGAGCAAAACCATTCAAAGGGTCTGAGCCAGCTGAAGAGGTTCAAAGGTGGATGTATTCTTATGTTCGTTTCTTTGGAGACTTGAGTTTGGACGGTGCAACCAAGAGAAAGCTTGCATCAACGCAACTGCAAGGAAGGGCCATGGAATGGTGGAATTCAGTCACGCTTGCGACCCCAGAGGAAGAAATTTCATGGGAGCAATTCCAGGCTAAGTTTGAAGCAAAGTTTATCTCCATTGCTCAGAAGTCATCTTTGTTCAAGAAGTTCGTGGAGCTGAAACAGAATAGTCGTTCTGCGCTTGATTATATTTCTAATTTCGAGGCCTTGTCTAACTACGCTCGTTCATACATTGATACGCCCTATCAGAAGAACGAGAATTTGTTATGGGTCTGGATACCTATATTGGAAGGCTATTGGTGGATCATCTTGATGATTCATTCGAGAAGATTGTGGAAAAAGCTATTCGCCATGAGTGCTTGTTTCCTAAGGAAGCAAATGGTGTCGCTGCAACCAAAGAGGTTCAGAAACCATAGCAGAGTGGTAATAATAAGAAGAGGAAGCAGCAATAGTAGAAAGGAAGGGATGACCATGACCAAAAGAAGCCTAAGAGTGAGGTGATTTGCTTTAACTGCCAATAGAAAGGTCATTTTGCTAATGAGTGCAAGAATCCCAAAGCTGAGAAGAAGTTGTAACAACCCGAAAATCTGGGCCAGTTTAAAAATAATATTTTGGCAATTTTAGCGAATATTGAACATTTAAAATAGATTATTTTAAATAATATCGACGAGAAATTTATTTTGAATATAATTCAAACGTATATATTTATATTCGTCGTCGTTAGAATATAAATATTTATTTATATTTATACAAGGAATTGAAAATGGCGCGGTAGTTCGATAATTCGATTTCAAACTTCAATTGAATGTACCGGGTGCAAAACAATCCGGATTTTAGTGAAACCAAAAATAATGGAATCTAATTGATAATATCTTTCCAACGAATCCGAAAGATCGAAATTTCATAGCGGGAATCAAAAGATTTGTCCAGTTGAAATTTCTGAATAGTCGTTATGGAATTCAGGCCCTTAAAAATGGAAATTTTGCAATCGACCTCGGATTTCGACGAAACCACTTTTGTTGGGTCCGTGATGTCAAATTATTGCTAGGTTTCAAATTTCATAATTTTTCGATTCAATATGTGAGCGTGGCCAAGGAAAACGCGTTTGACCAGTTTCAGTTGATTTTAATCGACTGGAAAATGGCCATTTTTCCAACGGTCTCAGAATTCAATGAAATTAGTTTTGTTAGGACCGTATCGTCAATACGAATCTAGAAATAATTTTTCTGGAATTTTTAAAGGTCGTATGTGGCCCCGATAATTCGAAATGTGCGTTCAAATTGAATATATAAAGAATTATACTTTAAATTCAACGGAAACTGATTCAAACAGTCGAATCGGCCTACGTGGCATATCCCATTGTGTTCGGAATGGGGGTAATACGCTGGGGACGACAGTCGGCATGTTTGATTTTGAGGTCGTAAGGAAGGTCAACAATTAAGAGAATTAAATAAAATAAAATAATAAATTACATAACCCCATCCCTCTTTAAAACACTTTGTCAAACCTCCCTCCCTGGTCAAAACAGTCGCGCCCCCTTTCTGTAATAAAAACCCGTCGCCTTCTTCCTCCTTCCCCCTTCAGCACGCCATCGCACCTCAGCCTGGACGCCTCCCCGACCTCAACGCCCCCCTCCCCAATCGCATCCTCCCTCTCTCTACCTCGAAGTTCGAAACCCCACCCCATAAATCGAGGAAACCCTAGCCGTCCAAGCCCCTGACGTCAGCCGTCGATCGCCAGGACGGACCCCGACCACCTCTGACCGCCTGTAGACCCCGCGAGCTGCCACTTCCCCCACCTCCGATTCAAAACAGCGAACCCACAAAACCTAGTTCCCTCCCCTTCCACGCAAGCCCCCTTCGTTCGAAACCCTCAACCGCGACTCCAGCTCGCCCCCCCCCCCCCCCTCGACGTGAAGAGCAGTGCCCCTCTCTCCTTCACTAGACCAGCGCAGACAAAACCTTCCCCTCTTCTAAGTCCTGTAAGTGATTTCGTTCCTTTTTATTTTATTAAAAACATTTTTTTTATGTTAATCCTTGGTATGAACGCGTCGAAAGGATAGGATTTTTAAAATGTGTATAGTATGAATGTAAGGAAGAATACGTTTATATATATATGATTTTGATTCATATGAAACTATGATTTTTATTTACATAAAGAAGCGGTTTTTATCATGATAAAGAAATGGTTTGTAACATAAAAATACGTTTTTTTTATTGTGTAAAAAGATTTGATTTTTATGCTTTAAAAAGATTTGGTTTTTATGCTTTAAAAAGATTTGGTTTTTATGCTTTAAAAAGATTTGATTTTTATCTTGAGAAAGAACCAATTTTTATGACAAAGAAGAACGAATTTTTATATAAGTAAAAATATAATTTTTATATTATACAAGGGTTAAAAATATAATTTTTATATTATAGAATGAATAAAAATATAATTTTTATTATAGTAGAGTATTAAAAATATAATTTTTATACTAGTGGCATATTAAAAATATGATTTTTTTTATATAGGTATGATAGTAAAAATATGATTTTTATTCATGTAGGGTAATAAAAATATAACCTTTGTTAGGAGGAAAGCGTTTCAAGAATATAATCTTTACAGTATAAGAAGTTAAATAAAAATATGAATTTTATTTTTATCATAAAGGAATGGGAATAAAAATGTAATTTTTTTTTTTTTTGGTTTTAAAAGATAGTGGAATAAAAATATAATTTTTATACATGAAGTGATATTATAAAAATGTGATTTTTAAATAGGTAGTGGATACGGGCAACGAAATAGACGAAAGAAAAGCACGGTGAAGATTTCCTACCCATGAAGAATTGCGTCATTCAGTTTAGCGAAAGGGTGAGAACTTCTCACCTTTCAATTTCTTTTTCTAGTTATATATATATACTAGGATGCAGACGGTGTTTAGTAGCACCCGACACCCGTCATCCACAGACCATGGGTGGCTTGTTTGTTAAATTGTTTGGTTGTGTAGTTGGTTAGATTATTTGGTTTGAATTGAATTGTTTGGTGAAATGAAACTGATTTGATTGATGTGTGAATGGCGTGGGCCTTCACTAGACCGGGGATAAGGCTAGGCCTTGTCCCGTTTCTAGTATCGTGCCGTTATGCCGCCGAAATTTTCTAAAATAAGTTAGAAAATAAAAATATCATTTTATTTAAAGAATGAACTGAATAGAAATTCATATGTTAAAATAAAATGTTTTATCGTTAAAAATATAATTTTTAACGTGAATATGAATATAGTGAATGTGAATAAATAAATATTCATTTACAAACCGGACGGTTTGTTTATGTACACTGATTTGAATGACATTGATTGGGACGATAAATTTTACACATCGCCCAACTGCACAAATAAAATCTGTGTTTGATTGTTTGAAACCCCACACGGGTGTTGGGATGAAATATGAAGTTCACTCATCCTGATTGATTAAATATGTCGATCGATTGATTGACAGGCTGTTATAAGCGTTAGATATCTATATTTGATGCTTATACAGTGTAGTGCACTTTGGGTGATGGTTGATTATTTTTCAATGCTATTATATACATGTGTTGTATGAAAATCCATATAATTAATTTTATATGGTGATTGATTGGGCCTCATTCCAATTTAGAGAATAAAGAATATTATAAAATAAAGGTTCATGTGTTGACTGTACTCATCCGTTGAGATTAGTCATGTGTTGAACGTGATATTTTAACAATAAATTTTATATCTTTATCACTATTAAATAAAGGTTCATGTGTTGACTGTACTCATCCGTTGAGATTAGTCATGTGTTGAACGAAATAATTTAACAAAAATAGTCACACGTGGATAGTACTCATTCGTTGAGATTAGTCGTGTGTTGACAAAAATAAATATCCATTTGTTGAATAGAATAAAAGAATATATGAAGCCGTGTAGATTAGATTGACGCCATTTTGACGTGAACGATATTTATATCGATTTTATTCATTTTAAAATGAATATTGAAAAGTAATTTTGAAATCAAATATTTCGAAATGAAATGAATATAAAACGATTTCGAAATGAAATGAATTGAAAACGATTTCGAAATGAAATGAATTGAAAACGATTTCGAAATGAAATGAATATAAAACGATTTCGAAATGAAATGAATTGAAAACGAATTCGAATTGAATTGAAAAAGAATTCGAATCGAATGGAAAACGAATTCGAATTGAATTGAAAAAGAATTTGAATCGAATGGAAAACGAATTCGAATTGAATTAAACCGAATGTAAATGAATCCAAATTGAATTGAAATTTGAATTGAGTAGAAATGAATTTTAAAACAAATTTATAAGAAAGAATTCAATTTTGATTTGAATTGAAATGGAAGTTGAAATTGTTTTTGAAACGAATTCAAAACTATTTATAAAATTCGTTTTAAATAGAAATCGATGAAATATATATTATATATATTATATATATAATATAAAGGGCCTGAATAGAACGCGCCGCGCCGCGGCAGTTCATGAATTTCGACCATTTATTTCAAACGAACATTACGGGAGATCCGACCGTCGGATTCTCCTAAAACCGGAACCGTTGGGTTCGTATTGAAAAGAGCTTTCTAACGAATATTAGAAATTCAAAATCTAACGGTTGGATTTGGAGATACGTCCAAATCAAATTCGGAAAAGGTCGCTGTAAGTGCAGTTCGATGGCCGTTGATGGAAATCGACTGTACGGGCCTTGATAGAATTATTAAAAATAGTAATAATTTGTGTAAAATCATAAGAAAGGATTTCGGAAAATTTGGGATGAAAAACTCCATATATGAAAAGATAAAAATAGATTTTCATCGAAATGAACTAGTTTGAACTCAATTTAAAACCCGATTTTTTTTATTTTTAAATAAATAAATTAGATTTAAAAAGGGGTTTTAAATAATCGGAATTCCTAATATATTTGATTTGAATTGAAATAGAATGTGATTTGGGTTTGTCGTGAACTGTGTTTTAAATGACATTTGTTCTTTAACCCAACAAAAGGAGTTTTAACGAATCCGTAATTAGGTTGAAATATAAATTTGTAATCTAAATTATCAAATTTAGAAAATGAGCGAGAATGGAGTATTACTAATTTTGCCCCAAAGCGATAGTTAAATCTTTAATTAGATTTGAACGTGAAATGGTAAATAATTTTACCGATAACACCATAGTATTAGATATGGAGTATTAGCAGTTTTGCTTCATGGGATGAATAGGTTGGGATTGGGAAATAAAATAAATAATTACTTCGGTGTCGTTCGCTAATCTCGACTAGTTTAGAAAACCATAATTTGGTTTGAAATGACATCCAAAGGAAGATTAAAGGATAAATTTTAAAGAATTTATCTTGGATAAAATTAATGGGAACCTTTCCCTAAGACTATTCTGAATTGGAATGAGGCGTTCGTTGTGTTTGTGCAACATTTGTTTTTAATATACGCGGGTTGTTCGGAAAGGCCGGGTTTATACCCATTCTGAATAACCGATTCGACGATATGTCGAAGATGAAGACGGTGGTTGAAGACCGGAAGTCTTCACATCGTTCGGATAATTACTGACGATCCTGATTGGGTTGTACACCCAAGAGGATGGAAATAGTTGGTGGTCGTCCACACGTACTTGGAGATGGATGGATATGCGAGGAAAGTGCCTCCGGTTTCGTTCAGACCCAGAACGGACTTGTAAATGGATGGTGTGTCTGACATTGTATTCCTTTATATTGTATTTGTTGATCTCTGCTAAATATATATCTGTTTGGCGGCGGAGAATTTATTCTCTTGCTTAACGCCCTTCTCTGAGACATATGAGCTCAGAGGTTATATATTGGCAGAAATCAGTGGTACGATATGGATTGATAGTGTGGCATGCTGAGATGCAGTGATCCAGACTTTTGTTGAAAAGCAAAGTTTGGTGGTTGACGATCAAAGCGCAGCTGATATAGCATGGCTTTATGTATAGCGTTGATCCGCGAGCCTCACACCCCGGTATGGTGGTAAACTGGTGGTTTGATCAGTATGCTTTTTAGTGGATGGGCACCTTAGTGGTGTCGTGGATTCGGTCGACCGAGATTAGCCTAGTGCTCAGGGATATATAGAGTAGGCGGTGTTTTCTCTCGCTAGGACGTAAGCCGCGGTGGTACTCTGGTCCCAAATGTGCGGATGTGCAGACAGTGTTTTCTCTTGTTGGGACGTAAGCCGTGGTGAATTGCATTACGCGATCGATCTTTCGAATCAGGAACCACCATGATGGAAATCCAATTTCCGATACGTGTATTTCGGTTTTATTTGTAGAGCCTAGTATAGCGACATAGTGGGATGGGGCACTTATGCCGTCTATGATTGATACTTATGATTTGAAGATATTTTATACAATATGCACTTATAATAGTATCAAATGATTTGTTTTAAACGTATCAAGCATTCTTGGCTATTATAAGGTAAAAACCCTATCCTCCGGCTTTCGTTGCATTATGTGATGGGACCTGGGTCTTATAATAGCTTCATTTTTCTTTAATTAGCATTGCGATGTTGTTTTATACACTGGTGTTCTTGGGAGGAAACCCGTTCCGTGTTATGCGGCGTGGTCCCTTGATTTACCTAACTTTAAAAATAAAGATTAATAACTGTTTTAGTTCTCACACCAGTCACATGACTGACCTGGAACTTATTGTTTTAACCTAAACTCTAGGTGCCCCTATTTTCGACACGGGCAGCTAGTAGTTTTGGTTTTGCAGATTTATATTCACAGGATCCTGGTTTACAGCTGGAATGATATCCGGAAAGCTTTGTATCCGTATATCTCTTCTAGTTGTGTATTGTATTATTTTCCGCTGCGATGTATTTAAATGTAATTTAAACCTCTGATATTTCTGTGTAATATTCATTTATACTCTATATATTCTTGTATTCTGGTGTATTGTTGTAATATACAATGAAATGTTCTTCCGTCTGCGTTCTATTTTGTCGTGTTCTCATAACGATCAGGCGTTTCGAACGGTCTGGGTCGGTTTAGCGACTGGTTCGGACCGAGCGAAATTCCTTTTCGTCATAGTTGGTATCAGAACTTTGGTTTACAAAGCTCAGAGATCAAGACACATTAGAACCATACGAAAGGATTCATCATATATTGGATTAGTAATATCCAATTAGAATGACTCGTTAGAGATGGGATCAGTAGTATCCTAGAACGAGTGTGAAGAGTATATTTTTAAAATGAAAACCAATTTTGTTTTGAAAATTTAAAATCAATTATTCGTATTTGATTATTTAGTTTATATAGATTTGGACAGTCCAGTATATAAAGATTTTGCATATACGCCTTGCAAACGTGTATTTGAAATTTTAATATACTGGATAGATATAGAATCACATTCTAGACACCCGGAGATGGTTCTGATGATTGATCGATCATCATCAGAACTTATGTTCGTGTTTCGAAGGTGGGATTTCTATATATTTCCATTAGACTGGTGTGAGAACCCAAAAAAAAAAAAAATTAGATAGGGCCTATTGTTGTGATTTGGCATCAAAAATCTGATTTTTTAGACTATGTATCAAAGTTATGAATCTGAAAGCTAATCAACTAATGGATTGATGTTTGTGTTGTTTATTTATTTGTTTGATCATTTTGAACCATTACGCCTAATTGTATCAAATATTGAATTGTATTGAAAATTGGTCGCGTTTTCTTGCATATACATGTACTTACATTGAACAGGTCATAGCAAAGAGGCTAGAGCAGAAGAATAAAATTTGTTTGCCCGACAAATAGGTACATGTTTACTATAGTTTACTGTTTTGTTTGGGTGATGATGATTTTATGAGCCGATTGGCTAGCCTCTTGGATTTTTCTTTTTTCTTTTTGAGATCAGAAGGCCTGTATGGCAATTTCGGGATTTTCCCGTGGCTCCCGGTGCAGGGGAGGTTATGGCGAAATTTTTCGAAAATTTAGGGTGTTAGCCAAATTTTTGAAGAATTTGAAAATTCTCAGAAACTGAAAAGTTGGAGAATGGAAGCCAGACCGAACGTAGAGTTGAATTGTTAAACAACTTTCGGCTTTGTTCCTTTAGGGGATGAAAAGTTTTAAGTGGGGGAGATTGTAACAACCCGAAAATCAGGGCCAGTTTAAAATTTTTATTTTGGCAATTTTAGCGAATATTGAACATTTAAAATAGATTATTTTAAATAATATCGACGAGAAATTTATTTTGAATATAATTCAAACGTATATATTTATATTCGTCGTCGTTAGAATATAAATATTTATTTATATTTATACAAGGAATTGAAAATGGCGCGGTAGTTCGATAATTCGATTTCAAACTTCAATTGAATGTACCGGGTGCAAAACAATCCGGATTTTAGTGAAACCAAAAATAATGGAATCTAATTGAGAATATCTTTCCAACGAATCCGAAAGATCGAAATTTCATAGCGGGAATCAAAAGATTTGTCCAGTTGAAATTTCTGAATAGTCGCTATGGAATTCAGGCCTTAAAACTGGAACTTTTGCAATCGACCTCGGATTTCGACGAAACCACTTTTTTTGGGTCCGTGATGTCAAATTATTGCTAGATTTCAAATTTCATAATTTTTCGATTCAATATGTGAGTGTGGCAAAGGAAAACACGTTTGACAAGTTTCAGCTGATTTTAATCGACTGGAAAATGACCATTTTTCCAACGGTCTCAGAATTCGATGAAATTAGTTTTGTTAGGACCATATAGTCAATACGAATCTAGAAATAATTTTTCTGGAATTTTTAAAGGTCGTATGTGGCCCCGATAATTCGAAATGTGCGTTCAAATTGAATATATAAAGAATTATACTTTAAATTCAACGAAAACTGATTCAAACAGTCGAATCGGCCTACGTGGCATATCCCATTGTGTTCGGAATGGGGGTAATACGCTGGGGACGACAGTCGGCATGTTTGATTTCGAGGTCGTAAGGAAGGTCAACAATTAAGAGAATTAAATAAAATAAAATAATAAATTACATAACCCCATCCCTCTTTAAAACACTTTGTTAAACCTCCCTCCCTGGTCAAAACAATCGCGCCCCCTTTCTGTAATAAAAACCCGTCGCCTTCTTCCTCCTTCCCCCTTCAGCACGCCATCGCACCTCAGCCTGGACGCCTCCCCGACCTCAACGCCCCCCTCCCCAATCGCATCCTCCCTCCCTCTACCTCGAAGTTCGAAACCCCACCCCATAAATCGAGGAAACCCTAGCCGTCCAAGCCCCTGACGTCAGCCTCGATCGCCAGGACGGACCCCGACCACCTCTGACCGCCTGTAGACCCCCCGAGCTGCCACTTCCCCCACCTCCGATTCAAAACAGCGAACCCACAAAACCCAGTTCCCTCCCCTTCCACGCAAGCCCCCTTCGTTCGAAACCCTCAACCGCGACTCCAGCTCGCCCCCCCCCCCCCCCCCCCCCCCCCCTCGACGTGAAGAGCAGCGCCCCTCTCTCCTTCACTAGACTAGCGCAGACAAAACCTTCCCCTCTTCTAAGTCCTGTAAGTGATTTCGTTCCTTTTTATTTTATTAAAAACATTTTTTTTATGTTAATCCTTGGTATGAACGCGTCGAAAGGATAGGATTTTTAAAATGTGGAAGGATGGGATTTTTAAAATGTGTATAGTATGAATGTAAGGAAGAATATGATTATATATATATGATTTTGATTCATATGAAACTATGATTTTTATTTACATAAAGAAGCGGTTTTTATCATGATAAAGAAATGGTTTGTAACATAAAAATACGTTTTTTTTATTGTGTAAAAAGATTTGATTTTTATGCTTTAAAAAGATTTGGTTTTTATGCTTTAAAAAGATTTGATTTTTATCTTGAGAAAGAACCAATTTTTATGACAAAGAAGAACGAATTTTTATATAAGTAAAAATATAATTTTTATATTATACAAGGGTTAAAAATATAATTTTTATATTATAGAATGAATAAAAATATAATTTTTATTATAGTAGAGTATTAAAAATATAATTTTTATACTAGTGGCATATTAAAAATATGATTTTTATATAGGTATGATAGTAAAAATATGATTTTTATCCATGTAGGGTAATAAAAATATAACCTTTGTTAGGAGGAAAGCGTTTCTAGAATATAATCTTTACAGTATAAGAAGTTAAATAAAAATATGAATTTTATTTTTATCATAAAGGAATGGGAATAAAAATGTGATTTTTTTTTTTGGTTTTAAAAGATAGTGGAATAAAAATATAATTTTTATACATGAAGTGATATTATAAAAATGTGATTTTTATATAGGTAGTGGATACGGGCAACGAAATAGACGAAAGAAAAGCACGGTGAAGATTTCCTACCCATGAATAATTGCGTCATTCAGTTTAGCGAAAGGGTGAGAATTTCTCACCTTTCAATTTCTTTTTCTAGTTATATATATACTAGGATGCAGACGGTGTTTAGTAGCACCCGACACCCGTCATCCACAGACCATGGGTGGCTTGTTTGTTAAATTGTTTGGTTGTGTAGTTGGTTAGATTATTTGGTTTGAATTGAACTGTTTGGTGAAATGAAACTGATTTGATTGATGTGTGAATGGCGTGGGCCTTCACTAGACCGGGGATAAGGCTAGGCCTTGTCCCGTTTCTTGTATCGTGCCGTTATGCCGCCGAAATTTTCTAAAATAAGTTAGAAAATAAAAATATCATTTTATTTAAAGAATGAACTGAATAGAAATTCATATGTTAAAATAAAATGTTTTATCGTTAAAAATATAATTTTTAACGTGAATATGAATATAGTGAATGTGAATAAATAAATATTCATTTACAAACCGGACGGTTTGTTTATGTACACCGATTTGACTGACATTGATTGGGACGATAAATTTTACATATCGCCCAACTGCACAAATAAAATCTGTGTTTGATTGTTTGAAACCCCACACGGGTGTTGGGATGAAATATGAAGTTCACTCATCCTGATTGATTAAATATGTCGATCGATTGATTGACAGGCTGTTATAAGCGTTAGATATCTATATTTGATGCTTATACAGTGTAGTTCACTTTGGGTGATGGTTGATTATTTTTCAATGTTATTATATACATGTGTTGTATGAAAATCCATATAATTAATTTTATATGGTGATTGATTGGGCCTCATTCCAATTTAGAGAATAAAGAATATTATAAAATAAAGGTTCATGTGTTGACTGTACTCATCCGTTGAGATTAGTCATGTGTTGAACGTGATATTTTAACAATAAATTTTATATCTTTATCACTATTAAATAAAGGTTCATGTGTTGACTGTACTCATCCGTTGAGATTAGTCATGTGTTGAATGAAATAATTTAACAAAAATAGTCACACGTGGACAGTACTCATTCGTTGAGATTAGTCGTGTGTTGACAAAAATAAATATCCATTTGTTGAATAGAATAAAGGAATATATGAAGCCGTGTAGATTAGATTGACGCCATTTTGACGTGAACGATATTTATATCGATTTTATTCATTTTAAAATGAATATTGAAAAGTAATTTTGAAATCAAATATTTTGAAATGAAATGAATATAAAACGATTTCGAAATGAAATGAATTGAAAACGATTTCGAAATGAAATGAAGTGAAAACGATTTCGAAATGAAATGAATATAAAACGATTTCGGAATGAAATGAATTGAAAACGAATTCGAATTGAATTGAAAAAGAATTCGAATCGAATGGAAAACGAATTCGAATTGAATTGAAAAAGAATTCGAATCGAATGGAAAACGAATTCGAATTGAATTAAACCGAATGGAAATGAATCCAAATTGAATTGAAATTTGAATTGAGTAAAAATGAATTTTAAAACAAATTTATAAGAAAGAATTCAATTTTGATTTGAATTGAAATGGAAGTTGAAATTGTTTTTGAAACGAATTCAAAACTATTTATAAAATTCGTTTTAAATAGAAATTGACGAAATATATATTATATATATTATATATATAATATAAAGGGCCTGAATAGAACGCACCGCGCCGTGGCAGTTCGTGAATTTCGACCATTTATTTCAAACGAACATTACGGGAGATCCGACCGTCGGATTCTCCTAAAACCGGAACCATTGGGTTCGTATTGAAAAGAGCTTTCTAACGAATATTAGAAATTCAAAATCTAACGGTTGGATTTGGAGATACGTCCAAATCAAATTCGGAAAAGGTCGCTGTAAGTGCAGTTCGATGGCCGTTGATGGAAATCGACTGTACGGGCCTTGATAAAATTATTAAAAATAGTAATAATTTGTGTAAGATCATAAGAAAGGATTTGGTGAAATTTGGGATGAAAAACTCCATATATGAAAAGATAAAAATAGATTTTCATCGAAATGAACTAGTTTGAACTCAATTTAAAACCCGATTTTTTTTATTTTTAAATAAATAAATTAGATTTAAAAAGGGGTTTTAAATAATCGGAATTCCTAATATATTTGATTTGAATTGAAATAGAATGTGATTTGGGTTTGTCGTGAACTGCGTTTTAAATGACATTTGTTCTTTAACCCAATAAAAGGAGTTTTAACGAATCCGTAATTAGGTTGAAATATAAATTTGTAATCTAAATTATCAAATTTAGAAAATGAGCGAGAATGGAGTATTACTAATTTTTCCCCAAAGCGATAGTTAAATCTTTAATTAGATTTGAACGTGAAATGGTAATTAATTTTACCGATAACACCATAGTATTAGATATGGAGTATTACCAGTTTTGCTTCATGGGATGAATAGGTTGGGATTGGGAAATAAAATAAATAATTACTTCGGTGTGGTTCGCTAATCTCGACTAGTTTAGAAAACCATAATTTGGTTTGAAATGACATCCAAAGGAAGATTAAAGGATAAATTTTAAGGAATTTATCTTGGATAAAATTAATGGGAACCTTTCCCTAAGACTATTCTGAATTGGAATGAGGCGTTCGTTGTGTTTGTGCAACATTTGTTTTTAATATACGCGGGTTGTTCAGAAAGGCCGGGTTTATACCCATTCTGAATAACCGATTCGACGATATGTCGAAGATGAAGAAGGTGGTTGAAGACCGGAAGTCTTCACATCGTTCGGATAATTACTGACGATCCTGAGTGCGTTGTACACCCAAGAGGATGGAAATAGTTGGTGGTCGTCCAGACGTACTTGGAGATGGATGGATATGCGAGGAAAGTGCCTCCGGTTTCGTTCAGACCCAAAACGGACTTGTAAATGGATGGTGTGTCTGACATTGTATTCCTTTATATTGTATTTGTTGATCTCTGCTAAATATATATCTGTTTGGCGGCGGAGAATTTATTCTCTTGCTTAACGCCCTTCTCTGAGACATATGAGCTCAGAGGTTATATATTGGCAGAAATCAGTGGTACGATATGGATTGATAGTGTGTCATGCTGAGATGCAGTGATCCAGACATTTGTTGAAAAGCAAAGTTTGGTGGTTGATGATCAAAGCGCAGCTAATATAGCATGGCTTTATGTATAGCGTTGATCCGCGAGCCTCACACCCCGGTATGGTGGTAAATTGGTGGTTTGATCAGTATGCTTTTTAGTGGATGGGCACCTTAGTGGTGTCGTGGATTCGGTCGACCGAGATGAGCCTAGTGCTCAGGGATATATAGAGTAGGCGGTGTTTTCTCTCGCTGGGACGTAAGCCGCGGTGGTACTCTGGTCCCAAATGTGCGGATGTGCAGACGGTGTTTTCTCTTGTTGGGACGTAAGCCGTGGTGAATTGCGTTACGCGATCGATCTTTCAAATCAGGAACCACCATGATGGAAATCCAATTTCCGATACGTGTATTTCGGTTTTATTTGTAGAGCCTAGTATGGCGACATAGTGGGATGAGGCACTTATGCCGTCTATGATTGATACTTATGATTTGAAGATATTTTATACAATATGCACTTATAATAGTATCAAATGATTTGTTTTAAACGTATCAAGCATTCTTGGCTATTATAAGGTAAAAACCCTATCCTCCGGCTTGCCTTGCATTGTGTGATGGGACCTGGGTCTTATAATAGCTTCATTTTTCTTTAATTAGCATTGCAATGTTGTTTTATACACTGGTGTTCTTGGGAGGAAACCCGTTCCGTGTTATGCGGCGTGGTCCCTTGTTTTACCTAACTTTAAAAATAAAGATTAATAACTGTTTTAGTTCTCACACCAGTCACATGACTGACCTGGAGTTTATTGTTTTAACCTAAACTTTGGGTGCCCCTATTTTCGACACGGGCAGCTAGTAGTTTTTGTTTTGCAGATTTATATTCACAGGATCCTGGTTTACAGCTGGAATGATATCCGGAAGCTTTGTATCCGTATATCTCTTCTAGTTATGTATTGTATTATTTTCCGCTGCGATGTATTTAAATGTAATTTAAATCTCTGATATTTCTGTGTAATATTCATTTATACTCTGTATATTCTTGTATTCTGGTGCATTGTTGTAATATACAATGAAATGTTCTTCCGTCTGCGTTCTATTTTGTCGTGTTCTCATAACGATCAGGCGTTTCGAACGGTCTGGGTTGGTTTAGCGACTGGTTCGGACCGAGCGAAATTCCTTTACGTCACAGAAGTGCTCCATGTGTGGGATGCCTGGGAATGAGAAGAAAGACTCTAGAATCAGCTAAGGGCAAGCAGGATGTGAAGGCATATGCTTTGGAAGCCGTGACAACTTCTTTAAGAGCTCCTACTGCAGAGGAAAAGGGAAAATTTCGTCATGCAAGGTACTCTTTTTTCCGAGGTGTTTCAGTTTGAATTTTGTTTGATATTGGAGCATCACATTCTTTCATTTGCAATGAGCTTGTGTGCCACTTGGGTTTGGAACCCGAGATTTGTGATAGACCTTTCGTAGTGACTAATCCAGTTGGGGGATCGTCCAATCTTTGCATGATTTGTCGTGGTCTAGTGTTGTCGCTTCATGGTTGCTCTTTTGTGTGTGATTGCTTTGTTCTTAACTTCGCTGGGTTTGGAATCATCTTGGTCGTGTATTGGCTCAAGAGGTATGCAGCAAGAGTGAATTGCGAGAAGCTAGAGGTGAGAGTCGGGGATGTGGAAGGGCAAAAGGTATTGATTAGATGTAAGCGCGAAGAGGGTGTCTTCGTGAGCCATCTATATTCGCTTGGTATTCCACAGGAAGACTTGTCATTTGTGTTGATCACTAATGATTATGAGGATGTCTTTGACGAGGTCAAAGGGTTGTCGCCGCATCGTGAGATTGAGTTTAGGATCGATTTGGTCTAGGGTGCTAGACCAATCGTTATGCCTCTTAGGCGGATGGCACCTAAGGAACAACAAGAGTTGGAGGTGCAAGTTCGTGACCTTCTAGGAAAGAGATTCATTTAGAGAAGTGTTTCTGAATGGGGTGCACAGGTCGTGTTTGCAACCAAGGCAGATGGCTTGTTAAGATTGTGTGTGGACTATCGTGAGCTGAACAAGGTGACTAAGAAGAACAAGTATCTATTGCCAAGGATTGATGACTTGTTCAATCAGCTTCACGAGGCCAAAGTGTTTTCTCAGATGGATTTGGCAATGGGATTTCACCAGTTGAGGGTGGCAAAGGATAGTGTGCCAAAGACTCCTTTTAGGACACCATCTGATGACTAACGCGCTAGCATATTTTGTGGACTAGGGTTTTTTGGGACCAGTTGAACAAGTTTGTGCTTGTGTTCATGGACTACATTTTGGTTTACTCTCGGAATGAGGAAGAACACAAGACACACTTGAGAGTAGTGTTGGAAATCCTACGAAAGCATCGGCTGAGAGCTAAGTTTTCAAAGTGCCACTTCTGAAAGAGTGAAGTAGGGTTCTTAGGCCATGTATTTTTTGGAAATAGGATAGCAGTTGACCCCGCTAAAGCAGCAACAATCCAGGACTGGGATAGACCTAAGAATGCAATGGATGTGAGAAGTTTCCTTGGGTTGGTTAGTTATTACCGACGGTTTATCAAGGATTTCTCAAAGATAACTGCACCGTTGATGGGATTGACAAAGAAAAACCAAGTGTTCACATGAGATGCAAAGTGTGAGCAAGCTTTTGGAATCCTGAAGGAGGGATTAATGAGTGATCCAGTGTTGACCATTCCGAGTGGGAATGAAGAGATGGTGGCATATACCGATGCATGTGGTACTGGACTTGGAGCGGTACTGATGCAAAAGGATAAGGTTGTGGCCTATGCTAGTCGACAGTTAAAGCCGCATGCGAAGAATTACCCAACTTATGATTTGGAGTTGGCAGCGATTGTGTTTGCTTTGAAGATGTGGAGACATTACGTATCGCGAGTTCGATTCGATTTATTTACGGATCACAAGTCGTTGAAGTATCTTTTCTCCTAAAAGGATTTGAATCTTCGGCAGCAACGATGGTTAGAGTTTCTGGCCTCATATGATTTTGGTATAGCCTATACCCCTGGCAAAGGTAACGCAGTTGCAGATGCGTTGAGTCAAAGATACGCAAGTTTGGAAGCGATGTTTTTAGAATGGAAGAGCCTAGATTACTTGGCAGGGTTCGATTTCAGGCTAAGATGTGAATTGGAACCTGAAATGTTGATAAGCTTATCGATAAAACCTACTCTCATCGAAAGGATTAGTGTGATCCAAAAGAAGGATGCAAAGCTTGTCGAGTTTATCTAGAAACTGGAACCTGAAGATAAAGATTTTGAGGTCGATTGATAAGGTTGGCTTCGAAAGCAAGGGTGATTAGTTGTTCATGATATCGACGGATTGAGAGATGAGGTTCTGAGAGAATGTCATCACTCGAAGTTGAAAATTCATCCCAATGGCAATAAGATGTATTAGGATATGAAGCGAGCCTACTACTGGGAGGGGATGAAGCGGGATATTGGAAAGTTAATTTCCAAGTGTATGAACTATCAGTTGGTGAAAGCTGAACAGAAGAAGCCGAGTGGTTTGCTTCAGCCATTGGAAGTTCCTACATGGAAGTGGGAGCAAGTATCAATGGATTTTATCGATGGACTACCTAGAACCAATGCGAGAAACGAAGGAATTTGAGTCATTGTGGATTGCTTGACCAAAAGTGCAAGGTTCATTCCTGTCAAGTCGACTAGGATGGCATCGAAATTGGTTGAACTTTATGTCAAATGGATAGTTCGATTCCATGGTATCCCAAAGAGCATACCGAGTGACCGAGATCCATTATTTACAAGTGGATTTTGGAAGAGTTTGCAAGAAGCTTTGGGGACCGAGTTATGTTTAAGTACGGCTTACCATCCCCAAACTTATGGTCAAACCGAGAGGGTCAACCGAGTTTTGGAAGATCTCCTAAGAGCTTGTGTGTTGGATTTTGAGGGATCATGAGAAGACCATCTGCATCTAGTTGAGTTTGCATATAATAATAGCTACCAGTCTAGCATTGGGATGGCACCATGCGAGGCGTTGTATGGGAGACCGTGCAATTCTCCAGCATGTAGGTTAGAAACTGGTGATAAGTTGGTGCTTGGGCCAGAGATGATTAGAGAGACCTCGGATTGTATCGAGATCGTTCGACAACGAATGAAGGCTACCCAAGATCGTCAGAAAAGTTATGCGGATGAACATCGAAAAGATTTGGAATTCGATGTTGGCGATATTGTTTTTGTGAAGATTTTTCCATTAAAGCATGTGGTTCGATTCGAAGAAAAGGAAAGTTAGCTCCAAGATTCGTTAGACCATTTTCGATAGTCGAGCGAATTGGAAAGACCTAGAAGTAGAGACTGCAGTTGCGAAATCTTGTAAGCCACTTCGTGTTGTTGGGAATAACACGAAACAACTTAAGAGGAAGACGGTTAAGCTAGTCAAGGTACAATGGAGTGAAGATGGAAACTATTGTACATGGGAGATGGAAGAGAGCATGAGGGCGACTCATCCAGAGCTCTTCGTCGGTAGGACCTTATGATATCGTATCATTGTATCTTGTTGACTGTTTGATAGAATTCTGCGTGCTAGGATAAGGCTAGGATGCCAGGCTTGATGGTTGGTAGTTTGGATGATATAATTGGCTTCTCACAGATGATAGGCATGTGGAATTATTGTGGTTGCTTGGAATTTCAGGGGCGAAATTCTTGAGGGGGCGGAGGGGGGATGTAACAGCCCACATTTTACGTATCAGAGGATTGTAAAACATTTTTATTTTATTCCCTGAGTGTTGGATCATTCTCATATTTTAATATGTTGCTTATGGGGATGTGAGACATGTCCATAATTTTTACCAATTTTTTGTGTGACCGTTTTGCCCCTTTCGGTCTTGTACAGGGCATAACTTTTGAACTACGTTGAATTAGGTGGTGAGACCTATGACATTGGAAAAAAAATGGTGATTGCCTTTCCTTAGAGTGGTTACATTAAAGTTTTGGCTCAGCGGTTTGGGAGGAATCGTTGTTTTGAGGTTTCCCAGTTGGCTGTTCAGGTTTTGAGAGTCATAGTAGGCTGATTTTGAAAGGCCCATTAGTGGGCTGATGGAAGGGTATAAATAAGGGGTGAGGGATATGAGAAATGGTTTAGTTTCTCCATTCTCTCATTTGGTGGCTTATATTCCTCCTTCCTCTAACACCTTTCCACCATTAAAAATCAAAATATAAGGAAATAAATCGAAGTTCTACACCATTGGAGGCAAGATCTACATCATTTAAAGCGGGAATTCATCAGATCAAGGGAATTGGTTCGAAGTGCTTGTTGTTTGGAATCTCATTCCATTGATTTTTGCTTGTTTGGGAGGATCGGTGAGTGATTTACATCTCTCACATACATTCAATGAAGTATATGAATGTTTGATCATGTTTTCATCAAAGTCAAGTGTTTGACCATAGATCTGTACCACGATAAGTCCATTTTCATATGAATCACCATAGAATCCAATTTAGTAAGTTTAAACCGGTAATTACTATGTTATTTCATTTGCTTATACAAGTTAGATCTATAATTTTGTTCATGTGATCATTTATCATGATTTTGGAGTGATTAGTATCGTTTTGGTGAAAATTGTCATATTCATGGCGATAATGGTTTCATACCATGTTTATGGCCATATTTGATGAGTTGGACGAGTTGGTTTCATCGGATTTGTCGTTTTGCGAAGTTTTGGTCGAAATCAGAGTTGCATTGGGGTGGTGCAGGCTTTGGGTCGCTCATGGTAGGGTCGGTCGGTTTAAATTTATGTCTTGGGGAACAAGTCAGGGCTAGTCGGTCGAGCGAGCCAAAAGTGGTTGGGTCGAGTGAGCCAAAAGTGGTTGGGTCGAGCGAGCCAGAAGGGGGTGGTCGAGCGCGCACGTGTGTGGTCGGCCGCACCATGTGGGAATGAGCGAAGGCAGGTCGGTCGAGCAGTGTGAAGGGTCGGTCGCTCTAGTCGGCCAAACAGGGTCATTTTCTGGAAAATTTATATTTAAAGTTATGACCCAGATTTAAAGAAAAAGGGCTTTCTAATTTTTATTTCAGGGGCAACCCCCGAACCCTAGTCGCAGCGCAGTGATGTAATTGGCTTAGTGATGGTGTGACTTCGAAATAAATTCAAGTAGGAAGGTTCGAAGTGTTGAAAGGTTCTCGTTGATCTGTGTAGAACAACGAATGAGGTGACAATTCAAAGGTCATGAGTTGGTGGATAATGTTATCTTAAGAAGGTTGCTTGACCTATGAAAAATCTTCGGGTTGGATGACTAGAGATAGAAATGCCGAGAGATTATCGTTGTCGTAAGTTCTAGCAGGCTCAAAGCAGGGGTACGATAATGGCCCCTAAAAGACCAGTTGTAGGTCGAGTACCCTGGGTATCGTTTAAAGGCCTAGTTGTTAAGGTTGAACATGCATACACATCGTTGAAAGGCGTATGGAGTTTATGCTAGAACTGGAGTTACCATTAGCCCTTGACAAATGGCAAGGTCGACCGTCATACGATTAATGATGGTTCCAAAGCAGGATTGGCAGTGATAGCTAGAGTCAGTCATGGATGATTGGTTGTTCTATTTGTACCGTCTCATGTAGGTCGTCCAACGTCGAAGGAGATGTTCCTTGGGTGCTTGTCTGATATTGGTTTATACCTCTAGGGCTTGTGCTTGAGGGGTGTTGAATTCGATTAGGATGGATTACATGACATACATATAATCTGGATGTTATGAGCACTTTACCATTATTGAATGGGTGTTCTGGTTTCCATGGACGAATGGTTGAATTGTTTATGGTAAAGGCTATCACTGTCCGATGTGGGGAAGATAGGGTTGAGTTCTTCTCTGGTGTTGTGGGTAGATTAATATGTTTATCTATCCATCCTCATATATTTTATTGATGAAGTTTGTTAGTTGTTTTATCGCTCAGTAAGACTATTGTCTGACTCAAGGTTTTATGTTTTCTCTTATTACCTTGGGTTGTTCATCCGGTTGTGGATGGGCAGACTAAGTAGCAGCTGACAGGTGATTAGTGAGGGCGATGCTACTATGTGAAGACGATCAGGAGGCTGGTGTATTACTTTCACTACTATCTAGTTTTTCTGTTTCCGCTGTTTAAGTTGCTCTATGAGTGTTGCAGTGAGGCCTTATGTACATACTTGATATTTCCTATGATGTTGGGATAATCTTTCAGGAGGTTGTGAAAGTTTGAAGTGTTTGCTATATGATGCTTCACTACTTTTACCTGTTGTATATGTTCTATTATATTTTATCCTTGCGCTGTGAGTTTTACAACCGGTTTCGATTGTGTTTATCTACTCTGATGATCGTCCATAGCTGCCATGCACACCTTTCAGCGTATTATTCCTTTTATTTAGTGCAGGGGCTGTGGGCGGTCGTCACACTACATATGTCTATATGTATAATTTCAAGTTGTTCAGTACTTCTTATGGCTCCTTTCTTGGTATGTTTAGTTTGCTTACCCTTAATGCAATATTTACAAACCTAAAAATTAGTGAAATCAAGAATTGGAAAAATTCCTTATTTCACTAATGGGTTAACTCTTTCTCTGGATATATGACAGAGTCTTTTATGCCACAAGAATGAAGAACTTTCACTTATCCTACTACGTTTCAAACCTATTTTAAGATGCAAGGTTACATTAAGCGATTCAGAAAATGAATTATCAAGAGTAATTTGATACAAACCATTAACTAGAATTCCAGAACCCACTAATTCATTGTTTTTAAACAACTTAAAACATACATCACCAGTACATGAAGAAAAACCATCAAGATCAAGAATAGACAAGGAAATTAAATTACGAGAAACTGTAGGAACATAAAGAGTGTCCTCTAAATATAAATGAAAACTAGTACTTAATGTTAAATGAATATTTCCAATGGCTTCTACTGGTGTTTTCATCCTATTTCTCATGTAAAGGTAAGCTTCATTTGGACTTATGTTCCGGGTTGTAAGGTATCCTTACATTAAGTTTGAAACATGAACATTAGATCTATAGTCAATCCACCAAGTGTTAGAAGGTGCTTCTATAAAATTTGATTCAAAAAAAAAGCCAGAGGCTTACCCTTCTTTTCGAACCATTCTCTGTGCTTTATGTAATCCTTCTGAATGTGTCAACTCTTTTTACAAAAGTGGCACTTATCATTCTTCTTAACTTTCTTTGATGTAGGTTGACTGGAGTAGCTGGATAAAGTATTCTGATTGGAGGAACGCTTCTTACTGTCCTTTCAATTTTTCTTTTCGAGTTTGTTCTTCCCACTACCATGCATGTAATTTGCATTAGCAACATGGTTGTTTTGCTGCTTAATTCTAGCCTCTTCTTGAACCAGCTTATTGGTCAATTGATTCACATTCCACATTTCCGTAATCGTGTTATAACTAATCTAGAAAGGTCCATACTGTGGAGGCAAGGAGTTGAGAATAAATTGGACTAGGAACGAATCCTCTACTTTCATTCCCAATTTACCTAATTTTGCATCCAGGTTAGTCATGTCAAGTACATGTTGCTACATGGTCTTAGTACCATCATAGTGGGGAGTAGTTAGTTCATCCATGAGTTCCCCAGCAACAGCTTTGTCACTAGGCTTAAAGCGTTCAATGGTTACCTTTAAGTATTCCTTAGCAGTTAAGGTTTCATTTTCTGGAATGGATGACTTAATGTTGGATGCAGTGGTTAGACGTAGGAACTCCAGACGTAGTTTATTGGCTTTAGTCCATGCATCATGGGCAAGTTTCTCATCCTCTGTGGACGCAACCGTAAGATCAGCGGGTTTATCCATAGTCAAACCCAAGTCCATCTCTAGTACACCCAAGTAGAACTCAACATGTTCTTTCCATTCATTATAATTATTTCCATTTAGTTCAGGAACTGAGTTGACAAAGAAATTAACTTGTGTAGTTTGAGGAACTGCAATATTGGAACGATCTCACAATAGTTAAATTTTGGATATATATATAACATTATATATATCTCATAATATATATATATATAACATTCATAACTAAGATTTAAACATAAATAAGTAACTTATGGTTTATAATTAAACTTGTATGGTATCTGTGGATATCCTATACATGCTTAATCACATAACTAAGTCATCTACTTAATGACTACTTTTACTTACGATGCATAGTCTACCTATGGGTAAAACATTATGCTAAGAATTTAACCAACAATAAGATTACTTTTTTTTTGGCAAGACCGACCGGTTTTTTAGGTGACCGCAAACACTTTTATTATGGATAAAAGTACTGGTACTCCAGACATGCACGGAGTAACATTCTTGGTTTGAAGTGTCCAGTCACTATCATCACAACATATTCGCAAAGCTAATCAACATAACTGGGTACAAAAGATAGTACAGACATAAAACTATGGAACGTCACCAACATCGTCATTGTCTTAGAAAGAGCCCGTATAGGGAATCATATTACGCTTGTAAGCCCAAAAGCGAAGAGCCAAAACATCCACGTTGAAAGGAGCTAAAAGTCGGAATCTATTACAAGAAAGGTCCTTCATTAGAATTTCATTGTTTTCACCAACTTCACCATCATTCCTGATTATCAATTTATCACTATCAGGCCTATATAATAGTCGATTGCGGTCTTCCACTTCTTCATCAATAAAAATGAAAAATACATTGTCTTAGTCTAACAATAAGATTACTTACTCTAACATTCAAATCATATTTTGAATCTGCTGTGGCAAATTGCAAACAATAATATGAATGTCATATGATAATGAAATACAATATACATATATTGAATTGTTATCACTGTGGTGATAATCAAAACAATATAATATGATTATTATATTGCTGAATGTATTGATCCTGAGAAAATACAATATACATGTATTAAATTGTTATCTCTATCATGATAATCAAAGCAATATAATATGAATATTGACTTCATTAGGTTATACATGTCACTAAAGAAATCATGAAATTTCAGAGTGATAAAATTATAACTATAGCCCCATATATTTTAATCATAGCTATTACAAATTTTGTTTAAATATGTGGTTATACTCATGGCATTCTCTAAATAAGTACAATAGCGGACTTCATAAATAATTACATAAAGAAAGTCACATTTGAATGCTGAAATTAAGTGCCACATAAACTTATATCTAAATGATATAGAAAATATCATATCAAATAACACAAATCAACTATTATTTCTATTTAGTTTATGCTAACCTACGCATAAAAAAGAAACATATTTTCAATGAGTAAAGTCACAAATATTTATATGATAATAAATTTCATCAAATAATAAAATATATGCCTTCCCATTTACTGAATACCAACTTGCTCCACGACTAATTTAGTATAACCAAAAAAACTAATGCATTTATGACAATTAATTAATTGATTTATTATCGCAACAACCACATTTAACGCAATTGTTATAGAAATAAGCGCAATTGGCGGTTATGTGGATCAAATAATAATGTAAATTAGTGTCATCAACATTTACTTCAATTATAAGAAGGTATATAAATACTTTAAAGGAGTAGGTTTAATTCTATTCAACCAAAATTTCGCAAAAAAATCATACAAAATTTCAATTATCATGCATCATCATTACAGTTGGTGCTAGAAAAGCAGTAAAAAAAATGCAATCTTGAGGGTCTAAATGATTGTAAAAAAAGGAAATGTAAAAATTCACAGCAGAGCGATGCTTGCTTAGAGATTTTATTGTTTTCAATCAACTATGAAAATTTCATTCAATTCTGACACAAAAGGCATGTTTTAGCCTATTAGTGATACAAAAATATGTATGAAAAATAGACCCAGAATAATTATTGTACTATAATCATAATAAATCACTAAAACAGTTAAGAAAAAAATAATAATAATCTTAACATGTAATTTGAGTAAACATAATCAACACATGACATTATACAAGAATCAAGATGATTAATTGCGCAAAAACATAATACCAGCATGATTCTACTATGACTTTGAACTAAGAATATGATCTTCAACCTTGCTCTGATACCACATGTAAACATAATAACAAGTGAATTTGATTTTTAATTATTATTGTATATTTGTTTAAGATATTGACTATACTCTTAGTTATAAACAATACATAAATCATACCTATAGACACTGATTGAGAAGAAGATAATGAGATGTAGATCTGTAAGTTGTAGATTTGGAAATTGCCTTCTCTCTCTTAGCTGTACTGTTATTTGTGATGTTTTTTCGATAACCTAATGATGAATATTGAATATTGGGTTATATTTATAGACAAAGAGAGGGGCCAAATTCAGTTATGGATATAATCTCAACCGTTCATCAAGGTTGACGTTAATAGCGAATATCCGTATTTAAAGAAATATACCTTCTATTTCAGACTTATCATATCAAATCAACAGACTCCATAAATGACCACATAATAACATTTAATATTAAATTAATAATTCCATATTCGTTATATGGACCACATAATGAGATGCATAATTTTTTTTACAATGCAATGCGAGACAACTTGTTTATCATCTGAACAGCTTACATGGGCTAGTAGGTAGGTTGTCATACTTGCATGCTTGATTAAAATGAGTATCACTGAAGACCCATGTGCAAAGAAACCTAGTGTATAGCTCGGTTTCTTCATTCAATCTGTAAGAAAACTATTTTTTTTCCTTCCTTTTTCCTTTTTTGGTTAGTTGTTGGTTCATGTAATATGAAACAGTTAGTGCTGCATTTGATATTTATATATTTGTTTGAATGGAAAAGTTAGTTCATATATTTGTTTGAATGGAAAAATTACTTGATTAAAATGAGTTGTATGTTCTTCATTAATCATGCATCCTGCTGGATTTATATAATAATACGAAGAGGGAGAGATCATGTGATTGAATGCCAGTCCACTTCATTTCATCATCTATCTCTCTATCTTCTATTCTATCTATATAATAATTCCCACTAATCTTACCTTTGTTCCGACCTTGAAATACCGAAATTGCCCCTCACTTTTTAAATATCACCTAATACTCACTACTTTTGGCTGTGTATAATTATTTCCCTAAAACTTTGCATGCAACCTTTCATAAATAATTTGATCGTATAAACATTTAATTATCTGATCCTTTCCGCATTTCATATCCTTTTACTATTGTGTTCTAGCAACACGTTTTAACCTATGTTATTGACGCACCTTAATAAATGTTAAATTTTATTGCTTTCTGTGTTGTTAGATAACATGTAAGATAGTATGAAATGTAAGGCTTGCCGTTTTAAATTTTCCGAAATATTAAACCACTACACCAAAATCCTCATTTAGGAACGGTTTTAAGCCGTTACAAATGAATTTAGCAACGGCTTAAAGCCGTTGCAAAGTCCTGGGCTGCTATCATTTAGCAACGGCTCAAAGCCGTTGCTAAATTTGTTTTAGCAACGGCTCAAAGCCGTTGCGAAATTAAATTTAGCAACGGCTTTGAGCCGTTGCAGAATTATGTTCAGCAACGGTTCTTGTCCATTGCTAAATGTTGTAATACAGCCTATATTTTCTGTTAAGCAACGGCTTTTAGTTGTTGCTTATTTTATTTAGCAACGGTTTTGAACCGTTGCTGTGTTGAAATTTAATGAAAAAAAATAAAAAAATTTACTTCTTTCCCTGCTTTTCAGATTCAGCAAATATACATTAATATTTGATATAAATACCACAACTGTTCAGAAAATTACGATAATTTCAATACATATATTGCTTCATAAAGTATAAATACCAAAATACTACACCAATCTTACATTCAGAGTTCACCAAAACAATGTTACACCACACACATACCATCATAAAGTACTAATACACCACAAATACCATCATAAAGTACTAATAGAACACACACACCATCATAAAGTACTAATACTACAAGCGTAAACCATAATTGACAGTTTCAAACATTCGTCATAATCAAAATATCATACTACAATCCATAAGTGATGCCCAAGAATAGTACACTGCATCTCCCTTCATACACTTAACCTGCCAAGAAAAGAAGCTTCATTAAGTTAGAAATCCAGACAACTTAAGCACAAAAAACTGCAAATCATATTAAGAGAAAACTGCAAATCCGGTCTCACAGTTCTGCATGTGATGTTCATGTGTTCAGATTAACTGTGATGGCAGTTCTTCATGAATTTTCTTTATAGGTTTGGTATGGCATGGGGATTTTATTTTTGTGTGTATTGACAAAGGACTATGCTATAAGGCCCAAAACATGTATGTGCGCGAAGTACTGAAATGTAATCCGAAAGTGGATATCGAGGGGTCAATATATTTGTGTGGTCAGGATATATATTTGGCAGTACTCCCTGCCATTAGTTTCAGGCCTTCAAGATTAATTGATTGACAAATTATGTCATCGAGTTGAAAATGTATCAGAATGTTTGCACTCGCCTTTTTGTAAATATTTTATCCTACGGAAGAAGAAAGTAGAGACCAGGAGAATCTCACAACTTAACTTGTACCATATGAGAACTCAATGATCTGGACTATTTGACTCTATGTCTACATCCAGTTGATTAGATTCAATACATGAACTTCTTCGTTTTTGTACTAAAGAGTGTGATCAAATTTCTGAATGTTTAGACATATGTATCCATCCCATTCATGGAAAATGATTTTATCTGTATCCAAAATTTTTAGCCAAAGCATACCCAGTACGCATTGTGCCCACATATACAATACACAGCAAATTCTATTTGAACTCAGCAATTTGCTGAGTTGCACAACATTTTGACCAGAAAAAATGATAACAGAAATACCTTTTAATTATGTTATGATTAAATTTATGTTTTACTTTTTTCAAATTTTCTGTCAACCATGCAGTACGTGTTGCACCACCTAATGGCCCTGCGTGGTGCGCTACGCGAGAGGGTAATTCTGGATATATATTTTTTATTTTGAAAGGGGGGAAACTCAACAAAATAAGTTTTTTTTTTGAAAATCCTTCAGCAACTCCTGTTCAAATAAAATTTGCCTACATGGCAGATTGCACATTAAAGATTTAAAACACGCATACTCCCATTCCATACATAAGCATAATCAAGTACCGATTGAAGTATAATGTATTCACTTGGGTAATGTTGCATATTTTTGTTAACTGGGTCACAACGAGTGATTTACTCATACACATTATTTGAACAGATGAACATTTATATCCTTCTGCATGTCATCATGTGTCAAATATAAATCTCAAATAGTAGCTGTAATGGTTATTTAATGTGTAACACATTTTTTCATGTAAAAGGGTGATTTGTTTGTTTGAATCTGAACGATATTCTCTTGTTTGAATGTAAAAAGTATTGTAATATTGTCAAAATCATATGCTATTCTTCTTTGTATTCAAAACAATTTTCAATCAAACATAGATGCAAAAAATACGACATTTGGTTTCGGGATTATCTGCTAAACTTAGTCAAAGTCAAAAATTTGATAAATTTTCTTGTAACCGTTATTTTTTTAATCAACTCGTCGTTATAATCCCTGAGGATAAATACAGGGTAAAATGTCAATTTAAGTGAATTGATATCGTTGTTGTATAAAAACAACTTGTTAGTAGTTAAGAGGTAAATGTTCAAATATATTTATTATCATTTTAATGGAGTGTGATATGTAGACAATTGAAATTTAAATATAATTTTATACTAATACTATTTAGAACCCATGAAAGTTCAGTAATCAGAAGACTTGTGAATATTAAATGATCACACAAAAACAGGAAAATGAGAATAAGCACCTGAACCGGTGTCTACAGGTATCGAAGAAGACTCTTCGGATGGCACACAAAACCGCCAACTCCAACTTCTTCAAAGGTCAAAGCAAGAGGATGGTTTTTCTTGGTTGTGCTTTCATCTGGCAGCAGTATGTTGTCCACAACCAACTTTTCATACGTCGGCGGTACGGGTTTTCCATGAATAATTGAACCCATCGGACCTATGCATATTGTACCTATCGCAATGACCTCCAGATTAAAGTTTAAGATTTCACACTTCAAACTTACCGAATCGGAAGAATTATTTGGATTGCCATTGTCTTTGTCCGGCTGTCTATGTGGATTGCCATTGTCTTTGTCCGGCTGTCTTTCATTCGAAGCATCGTGATATGCATGACTTCCTCCTTCATTCGAAGCATTGTCTGGTATTTGCTTCTCATATTTCCCCTTAATCAAGTCCACTAAAGACAACAATGCATCTTCTACATTGGTCATCCGATCTTCCATGTTCTGAGCAGTTTTAATTTGTTTGCGTGCAATATTGGAGGCCTTAACTTGGGTCCTTGATATCTTCGTTCCAATACTACGAGTCCGGCCTCTTTTATCCTTTCCAAAAACTTGTGAAAGTATGTCTTCATCCAGCGGCAACTCCTCTTCCTCACTGTCTTTGATTGCTTCCATTGCTTTCTCAATTTTATCCTAATCACGAGGCTTAAATATATAAATTGAAATAGTGAATAAATTAAATAAGCAATTATTTGGCTAACTTACAAAGTATGGAGAAGTGGAATCGGATATGCTTCCATCCTTTTTTGTATGAGTTTTCTCCTATACTTCACGACGTGTTATTTCTTTTTCCGGATTTGCAATGGACTGCAATAAAACATGAAACAAAATAACAGCAATGATCCAGGAATATTACAACTAGAAAGAAGAATATTACAGTAAATTTTGACTGTCGGATGCATCCCTTTGTGGGCAATAACAGGCCTACCTAGATTACTAAAATAACTAAGAATATTACAATAAAATTTCTTTGTCGGATACATACAGAGCAGGCACACAGGCCCTAGTACACATAGAATTAACGCGCAATCAAAATTAGTAATCAACCTTTTGAACTGAGCAAAAAAATGGTCACCTGGGTGAATTTCGGCAATGATTTTTTTTTTTGCTCAGTATCAAAGAAGTCGTTGTTATCAATTATATGTAAAGTGTTTTGCAAAATAAAAATATGAATAAATGTACTCTAGCCATGTATTAGTCTATATGACCTTATAAGCATACGGAGATGATTTTTTTTAAAAGTGTTGAGTGTGGTATGATTTTAGGACAAGATGTATATGCCTTGACTTGCATGTACTAATGAGGTAAAAATGTGATTTCAAGGAAGGCGGGATTTGAAAAAAAAAAGAATTAATGAAGAGGTAAGATAGACATCTATAGAGACGTATCATGCAGAAAAGCTAGCATCGGTAATTGTTTGTCCTTCCTTTTTCTGATTGTATAGAGTACGGAAGTCAGCATATTAATGAGCGTCTAAAAATGTTGGTCGGTGTTCAATGCATTCAATTTACCCCATTAGCAAATACTTATACGACTATACGTTAATGATCTACCAGTTACGACAGAGCCTAGTTAGCTTGATGAGGTGAATGTTATGGAAAATTCTCAGACATTCCGTAGGCATATTTGCATTTCAGACCTTGACAGTCTTGTGGCGTTAAGAAGAGAGATGAAACTAATGCATACTGATTGTGTTTATGAATGTGGTCATTTAATTGCATATACCGATATGTATGGATATTATTACCAATGAATGCATGGATGTGCATACATACAGAAATAAACATACAAGGAAACACTCATATATTGCTCAGTTCAAAAGGTTGATTTTAGGGTTATGGAGGCATATGTCACCCAGCTGACCATTTTTTTGCTCAGTAATCAAAATCAGTAATCACACAGGCCCCGGCATACAGAGCAGGCACACACACACACACACACACACACACACACATATATATATATATATATATATATAACATATATTTCAGTAATCGAAATCGGTATTGAAATTGAAAGACAAAATCAGTTGTATGAATGCACATGCACACACAAATATTATAAGACAAAAGCAGTAATAATTTTTTTATATAAATGCACAAGAGAAGTACTGAAACTGAAAAACATACCAAATCATGTTGTATGACAGCATGACTTGTTCGACTGGTGTGGTGGCCATAGCTATATCCTGATCTGTTTTTTTTTTTGCCTAGCTCTCTTCGCTCGCTCAAACCGGGTTTCTCTTCGTTTTTCAAAAATCCCTCCCAGTCGTCTTGACTAATAGTGGATGGACAGTTTTTCAACCTTTCATCGTAATTGTTGAATTTTTCATAGTATTTTGTCCTCAACTCACTCTTATGTCTCCTGAAAGACTCACACATTTTTTTGAAATAAAATTCTTTTGTATTTGCATCAAATTCAAAATGTTTCTGCAAAAATTACAAATTATTTACTAAAAAGGGCATTGTAATTAAAAAAATACTTACATTGTGATAAATATACTTACCAATAATGCAACCCACATGTCATTTTTAATTTTTGGCGGTACTTTATCCCAACTTTCATATGAGATCGGCACATGCATCCGCACAAGCTTACGAATGCGGCTGCCTATTTTTCCCGCATTTTTTGAAACAGGAGCTCCATATGCATTTGTCTCAACCTTCTCGGGTTGTGTTGTTGATGATTGCGTAGACTGGGTTGGAGCTTCTCGGGATTCTGACATTCTTTATTCGAACAATTGGTAATCTGCACATATATAAATAAGGAGTTAGCACAACAGTTAACTTGATAATTTAAAAAAGAAAAGGAGTGAAATATAGATAAGTATTTTGATCTTATCTTTATTTTCCAATGTAAAGATAAGTACTGTTGAAATGGAAAAAAAAAAGGAGTATAGCTTAATGTAAAGATAAGTAAGTTAATTTTTTTTCTGCATTACTGTAATTTAGCATTTCTTCTATAACATGGTGCTTCATCGATTATCTGTCACTATTGGTTTTTCTGTGCCTCAATGTTATGATATTTCATGGGCTGCTCTGCATATGCTCTTTCATTCTATACAGAGTTTATGCATCTTATATAATAGTATACCTAATTTCCACAAATTAAAAGGCACCATCTATTATTGCCAATAAATTTTATGATAACGTGTGCATGGGTATTGCTAGAAGATTGGAAGTACCATGGTCAATTCGTGAGAAGTCCTTCACTTTATATGGATGTTTGGTTGTATACCATTCAAATTTCAAACCAGTGTAACAACAATTTTCCTTATAACTTTGGAATTTTTATATAGAGTAACAACTTATGAATGGAGATAGTACTCTTACATTAAATAGTAAACAAACTTCTGCAATTTTACTCTAGTGAATTAATTCCACTTAACATATATAATACAAAGCAGTTGGTTTTGGTGGATACATAAATCTCTTCAAATGCATTACTTTGGGCGTGTTAAGTTGGAGGGGAGAAATTGAATCATACTATAACTTGAAGTGGCGGTTTCAATGAATAAAAATGGGTAAAGCTTGAACAAAACAAAAGAACAGGAAATGGGATTTCAACGTGAATGGAAAGTTTTCTTTTTGAGACGAAGTTGGGCCTTCTGTTCCAACGTAGGGCAGCGAGTACAAAATAAAGGGAAAGACGTCGTGAGTGGTTGAACTAAGGCGTAAAAGTGAACAAATGGATATCAGTGAGCCGTATGTTTTGAACGTAGGCAAAACAATGAAGCAGAGGTGGTAATTACACAAAGTTGGCGAAATTATTCTGGGACGTGACATCAAGTAAAAACAATTTCACATTTCACCAAACCTGGTGTTATTTTAAAACAAAATCATTCGTATTTTTGAAATGGAATGAACATGTATAATTTAATTAAGGAAATCTTACTCGTAACATTTAAGAACCGTAATTAATATTTAATATAATAATTTATAAAGGAGATTAGTATATTCATTAATTTAAAACCATATATTCATTGAACTGTGAATTTGGCAGAAGGCGGGTTGTTGTCACGGTGCATGGAATTTGTGAACATAACAGAGGAGCGGCTGGGAACGAAGATTAAACAAGTGTGACTAGAGTTGAAATAAACCTAAAAAAGAATATACAGATAAAAGAAAGAAATATGGTAGAAAACTAAGACTTACAGTAGAAATATGGTAGACAGCTCTTCACTGGAAGCAACAAGCGAATCTTATTCAAACACTACGCAATGCAGGTAATAACTAATCCAAATTGCATGATGTTCGTGTAAATTCTTACATAAGACAGATTGAGTTCACTAAAAATTTGTAGGTCAGTGTACAGTAGCTCAATTTATTGTCCCTATCTTGGTCTAGTGATGGTAGTTAGAGTCCCAAATAGGTTCTCGATCAGAGAAACGGGAAAAAATTGGAAAAAGGCAAAAATAAAAAGCAAAGTGTACAAATCTAAAATTTTTATATTCAAAATGCATCAATAACAATTTCCAAAGCAATCTCTGACTATGTACAAAACAATGGCATCACATTACCAACTTGGTAATTAAGGTATTAGATGTGTTTCTTAGGTTACAAATAAATATTATAACTCCCTCTTGTTTCCCATATACCAACATTAACATCCTAAAGATAAGTTATGACTCGTCAAATATTAGCAAGGTGATCGTTGCATGACTAAAATGATGAATAAATGCTACATATGGCTTGTAGAATGTATTTCGTCAAGGCATTGTCAACTAAATATAAAATAGCATGTTTTGCAGGAGTATAAATTATTTTCCGTAAGTACTATTCCTACCATCTCTAACATTGAGGCAATTTAGGAAGTTAATAATTAGGTTGGATCATAATAAAACAGAGCGGTTGGCTAGGAGCATTATAAATCTGGGCATGATAGCGATAAATGATAGACAATATAATAGCAGTAAAGGATACACAATATAATAGCAGTAAAGGATACACAATATACATGTAGATATATCTAATCCTATGTGGACTGAATTTCTAAGAAGTGGCATGTTTTTATTCTGAAATCAAGCAGTAAAATTTCTCAAAAGTACTGGAATATATGTCTGTACACCATAGAGAGAATTTATCACAAATATATAAAAAGTTGGTTATCATGACACATCATCTACTTAAAGCAGTAAGTTATTACAACTAAACATATAAGTCATAAGATCACATTTAAATAAGCAACTTTATATATATTAAAATCCGTGGGTTCACTGCCAATTTTTTTTTACAAGTTCGAAAATCCACAAAAGTGACAGTCCTGATTTGTCGACAAAATATTCCTTTATCCAAAAAACCAATTGTAGTAAAGCACATCCACCATACGTTTGTATATATTCCGTCCCATATCTTCTTTCCTTTACTGTATGAAAGAGTTAATTATGAGTGCAGTGTACAATATTCAAATATCCATTATCTTCTTTCCTTCCCATATCAATTTTTTTCCTTTCAATTTTTGGCACAATTGTTTTGGAGAAATCTTATACTTTGTATTATTTTAAGATCACTTATTTGTGAATTCTAAGTCATAGTATTTGTATTTTTCCTAGCTAGATGTTCCAAATTAATGAAAATCTCAAATAATTAAATACATATTAAATGTAGAATAGGAAGGTACATAAGGTGCTGTGAAAAAAATTAGGCTTTCCTGTGAAAAATACACAAATATCTATTTAGTTGATTAATTATCAACAACCAATTCAATGACTAATAATCATCAAAAAGGAAAAATTGGAGAATTAGTGGACATAAAAGATTTAACGTGGTTCACCCAATTTGCATTTGTACACTAATCCGATAACTATACATCTTTTATTGAAGAAAGAGAGTACAAGAGAGATATTACAATATTATTGATGGTGAGTTGGAGAAATTAAATATAACTATGATTCAATGATCAATTATTCAAAGTCTTGATTACACTCAAAACCCCTAATTAATTGCAAAAATTGTGGTTTAATAAAAAAGAAATGCATTAATATCAACAAACCAAGTTGGTAAGCTCTTCTAACTTCTCATTATCTTCAAAAGCCGATTGGTAGATAGTAGGAGACTCAATGTCATCCACATTACTAGTCAACCGTTTAGGTGTGTGTAAAACCACAAACCATCCTTCATTTTTTAAATCTTTCGAGTAGAACACTTGAGTCGCTTCCGATGCAAGAATAAATGGCTCATCGTTCACTCTATCTTTACTCTTCAATTTGCCTAAGTTAATCGTGATCAAGTTTGAAATAGGGTCTATCTTGCAACCATTGACCTTGTCTTCAACCTTTACCCAATCACAATAGAAAACCGTTTGTTTAAAGTCAATGTAATCCAACTCAATTATTTGTTGAACAACTCCGTAATACTTGGTTTCTGCTTCCTTATAATTTTTGTCCTTCCCACTCGCTCTAAATTTGGTAATTGCTGTCATACAAACACCACTGTCTTGTGTTAGCAACCGCTCTTTGTAACTTCATGGTGAAAATCTGAATCCGTTTACTTAGTACTTCACATAACTGCGTGCCTTGAACATCGGCCCGTTCACCAGCCACCAAAGAGTTGGATCAACATCGTCAATCCTCGCCAACTAACAAAAAATAATATGTAGGAAGTATGGTCATGAAAGAGTAAGATCAGTTAAATGCACGTGAAATTTTTAATATAATATTATGTTTACCTCGTCACGTAACCATAGAGTGAAACTTTGACAAGTTTCTTTAGGAATAACTCCAACACGAGATTGTGATTTAGTATTTTTCACATAGATTTCATACCTCCTACAACATAAATTTTAAAACGTATAAGTAAATTGATTGATTTACGCTAATGGAAATTCAAGACAAATTCTTAAACTTACTTCTCCCATTCTTCCAACCCATTGTGCTTATTAAGGACCCATCTACGAACTTGTTCATACTGCACTTGGGTTAAGGTTATATCTTTGCCGTTATCTAAAGGCATCTCACTAGCAAACTCATCATCGTCATCTGAAAACAACTCACGGGTATGTTTATGAGTGTCGTCGCCTCCTTTCATCATATACTCCATGTAATAAAGACTAGATTCTTGAACAATGTATCCTTCCGCAATACACCCTTCAATATATCTTTTGTTGCGAACATATCCTTTAAATGTTTTCATCAACCTATGAAAGATATGAATTATAAATAATCAATAGCTTTTTAAAACGAACGATGGTGAATAAAAGTGAAATTAGAAATTTACCATTCAAAAGGATACATCCATCTGTATCTAACAGGACCGCAAGTCAATGCTTCATCGGCTAAATGGACCATAAGATGGATGCTGATATCAAAAAATGCAGGTAGAAAATGTTTCTCAAGCACACACATGGCTTCTACCAAACTAGCCTTTGCTTTTAATAGATGTTCCCTATTTATCACCTTTGAACATAAAATGTAAAAGAATAGACGCATGCGATGTATAACATTACGTAGATCCTTTTGTTGCGAATAACAATGCTGAAGCATTACAGGAAGTAATAGTTGCATTATGACGTGATAATCATGCGATTTCATATTTATCAGTTCAGGAGGATTGATGATCACATTATTATGGGAGTTCGAAGAGAATTTGTTAGGTACTTTCAAGTCTCTCAAAATGGTGCAAAACCGTAACTTTTCTTCCTTGTTTAAGGTGAAAGTAGCTTTTGCCATAGTTGTTTTATTTGTTTCGGGATCTTCCATCACCCACAATTTCTGTTTTATACCCATGTTTTTCAAATCCTTCCGTGCATTGAAGTCATCCTTTGACTTGTCTTTATGACCTAAAATTTTGCTAATGAGATGTTCAGTGACATTCTTTTCTGTATGCATAACATCAATATTGTGTCGAATCAAATTTGTTTTCCAATACGGTAAATCAAAAAGGATGGACCTCCTGAACCATGCAGGAATATTTTCATATTCTTCTTCTTCGACTTTCTTTTTTCATTTTCGACCAATTTCAGGTTTGTCTTTACCAACTTTCATCTTTATATTTGCTACCTTCTCTTCAATTTGATAACCATTCAGTGACCTTGGCTGACGACGATGCTCTAGTTTATTATTAAAATTTGATTTTTCATCACGAAACTTGTGTTTGGAAGGAAGGAACCTTCGATGATCCATGTAACACATTTTCTTACTAGCAGGAAGATAATAAGAACAAGTTTCTTCTCCACATGTAGGACACGCAAAGTAGCCATGAGTTGTACACCCCGATAATGTCCCCATTGCAGGAAGATCGTGAATTGCCCACAACACCCTAGCTCTCATTGTGAACTCAATTTTGTTAAACGAGCCAAAAGTCGTTACTCCTTCCCATAGCTGCTTTAATTCGTCTATCAACGGTTGCAGATAAACGTCAATATCCTTCCCTGGTCGTTTTGGTCCAGCAATCAATAGTGTCAACATTGAAAACTCTCTTTTCATGCACATTGATGGAGGAAGATTATATGGTACGACAATTACTGGCCAACAACTGTAGCGGGCACCTAGAGATGCATGTGGATTGAAACCATCCGTTGCTATTCCTAGCATAACATTTCGTGGTTCAGCGGCAAATGTTTTATCAAAAGAATCTATAGTTCGCCACTGCGAAGTGTCGCATGGGTGACGCATTACAGCTGGATCTGATTTTGCACGACTATGCCATGTCATAGCTTCTGCTATCCATGGTATTGTATAAATTCTCCTCAATCTGGAAATTAAAGGAAAATGTCTCAAAATCTTTTGTGCTACCTTGATGGCTCTTTTTTCTTCGGTAAATGTTGTCTTATATTTTGGTTGGATGCAAATTCTACAAGAAAGTCTGTTTGCATCATCTTTCCAATATAACATGCAATCATTAATGCAAGCATCATAAGATTTATAATCCATCCCAACTAATTTAATTATCTTCTTCATGTCTGAATATTTTGTTGGTAGTCTGTTACTTCAGGAATTAACTCATTTATAAATTCGAGGAGTGCGATCACACCATTGTCGGAAAAACCGTATTGCGTTTTCAAACCATTCAGCTTTATAATGGCGTACAATTTTGTTATCCCTTTTGGACATGAAGGATACAATGACTCTTTTGCACTATCAAAAAGTGATTTATACTTCTTACTTTAATCGGTCTGCCAATCAACATCAATGATAGGCGGTTCGTCAACATTATCGTCGAATTGACTTGTCCATTGAAAATTATAAAAATTTTCGGTATCATTGATTAGATCTTCCATTCTGGGATATTCGCCATCATCGACATGCATAGCTTGACTGATGAGTTGTTTTTCCTTTCCCGTCAATTCTTCTCCATGAAAATGCCAAATGGTATACGTTTGATCAATTCCATGTCTAACCAAATGAAAATGAATATCCTCTAAATTCATCTTTTTCATCATATTCTGACATTTAGCGCAAGGACAAGAATAGATTTCCTTATTACCACCATTTTTTTCAACGAAATTAATAAACTCCTACACTCCTTCCAAATATCGCGGAGTTCTATGATTGGATTCTTTCATCCACTGTCTGTCAACGCTAGAAGACATACCGACCTGTGTATCAAATATAACAGGCCATGAATTATTTTTCTTCGACCAAGCAATTACATAGAAATGGCTTGCTACTTTATGCTAGCCTTCCCTACTTTGAACAAATCTTTGGAGCTAAAATTTATTAAATTAAAAAACTAATTTGTGGTGATTACTAAGTTCATGTCATTTCAGTAATATGCCATTGCTTTCCGCTACATTTTAGAGCTTTGGATATATTCTAACTTTTATACCAACACTACAAGAGGGAACAGTGGATTCCAAAGATTCTGATGGTATATGGATCATTTACACTTTGTTGGTGGGTCATCCTACCTCCCTTTACAAATACAATAACATAATTTAATCGCGTAAATCTTTTCAATTTAAACGATTCAACAAAATTTCAGCAGCACTTCGCTTTAGTTCCCTGGTCAGTACACAACTGCGTGTACACAGGGAACATAAAGAAAGTGCTTTCGAAATTTTGAGAACCGTTTAAAATGAAATGATTTACGAGATGTAATTTCGTTATTGTGTTTGTAACTTGTCCAATACAAAGGACAAAACCAACAAATATTGAATATGATGAATATAAATGTCCATTCTGTTAATAAAACGAACATTCACATAACGATCATATATAATACTTATCAGACGGGGCCGAAAAAACTCTCTAAGGCTTTATAAATATAAATGTAAAATATTACGGTTGGTGCTCTTCAATCCCTAATTGTACGTATATGAATTTAAACATATATACGTATATTTTCAACATTTAATCGAACTAAGCGTACTTTGTATATAAAATTTTAACTTGTCCCTAATTTTTGTCTTAAATATAACTTATTTTTGTAGTGACTATATATTTCGTATTATGTAATATATATTTTGTGTTACATATATATCTATTTTATTTACAAATAATTAACACAAATACAATAATAATATAAATAATATATTTTTTTATGCTCGTAAAAAAACACATTCCTCTTTTGCAGATTACCCCTTTTCAACCCTTTTTGCTTGCTTTTTTGATTTAATAAGGAATGCATTCTAAAAGTTCCATTGTAGATGCTGCATTTACGTCAAAAATTTCAGCTGATCACTCGCACCAAACTTGTTTAATCATAACTTAATACAATTAGGTTGCAAATTGGAGACATGATCACCAAAATTCTAGGTAGCTCTGAATCAACTGTACATGAAATACCACTAATTAACTTTGATAATCCATGACACTTACATATATGTACAACTTGGATTCAGACCTAAAGATGAAAATGGTACGATAGATCCCAATTGTACAACTTAGATTATGATTATGTAAACTTGTTTAATCATAAGATTCTATAAGTAGATGTGGAACTATATATTTTGCTCTTGTTTAAAGGAGAAGACGAGGGGGGATATTTGATACATTTGAAACTATCTGAAAAAAATGAAAAGGGTGATAGACTTTTTCCTACAGTATCAAATCTTGTTATTTGGTCTATTATTTAAAAAAAATCGAAAAAAAAAACATGATCCAGTAAAGTTGTCATTACTTGTTTTTTTAAAGTAAATTGAGAATGCAAAACAAATTCCAGTTATATTACTACTATTAACAGATCTGATGACTTAATGATAGCCTTGTGTTGTAGTCCTAATCCTCGTGGAAGAAAAATCGTTTGTTTTAATTTTGCTTATTCGTTGTCCTAGATAATTGTATCGAAAGTTGACTGGGTAAACTATCCTTAGTTATAGGACCTAAAACACTTAATTGTCGGTTAACGAAGAAAGTTATATTATAATTTTCCTTCAGTTTTGCTTTTAGTCTAAACTTAACTTAAACTAAAATAAAGCACCGTGTCACATCTTGGCTAACTGCAAGAGTTTTACTATCAATACTAGGAATAACATCATTATGATTACACAGCAACAATATTCATAAGATTTTACAGACTTATGTAGGGAAATCAAAGATTTACATTTACATAAAAGATATTACCATAGCAATGAGATAGTAATGTTATCCCTACAAATTTTTGGAAATTTCTAAGAGGTTACAAATCTACTTGTCATGTTGAATCTCAAGCCCATGTTTTACCAACGAAAACGTTAACAATGACCAAAATACAGTTTGCAAAAGTTAGATCAAACTTTTGATACTTTCTTTTTAAATGAAACACAATCACGTAAATATACATGGCTAAGTAGGGTATGCTTATGCACACTTTTTAAATGCCATATGTGTTATGTGCATGTTATATTTTAGGAATTATTCATTGGGAAATACAGGGATACAATTTCAAAAGACCGCAACATCTAATTTTGTAATATCGACAGAAAATAGTCTAATTCCAGCAGCTTATCCCTTTGTAGTTCCCAAACATGTTAATCTTATTTGCAGTATCTAACAAGACTAGACACTAGAGGTAGGATCCCAAAGGTATTTGGTATATTCAGGCGAGAAACACACATTGCCTGGTTTAATATTTTTGTGTAGTTTCAAAACTGTTCAACTATATTATATGCGAAATTAATTTCTAGGACATTCAACAATAAAGGTTGGTCACCTATTAACAAAGTTATTTGAACTGATCTACACCCACGCACCTCAAGTATCACACAAATTCGTCAGTCGTTTTCAATGTCAGATAAGAGCTTGTGGCCAAGATTGCAGTCCACAGAATGGGCAAATCAATTTTGAACCCACAGACTTATCATAAACTACAATAAATAAAACATTTTTACAAACAAAATCCGAGCTTACAAAGCAACAATATTCATGGAGTAACAATGATCGACGCTTTCTGTCCAATTCTACAAGACATTAATTATCAACATTACCTAACAAGGCTTTAACGGACCAACACGAGTTATTTTTGAGTTGACATATAAATCTGATTCTTTGACGGATAACTAACGCACTAATTCTACTACCCATGAGTAATATAAAGATTAATTGTTCATGTGTTATGGACAAACTCTAAATTATTCTCATGCATGTACACCTACTTATATAGATAACTATTAATTTTAGAGCAACTTTTGTGGTTGTGGCAGTGTGGATCAATTATCAACACCAGTGAGCAAGTGCTCTAGCACTATTTTAGCATTAATAATGTCCTCTTTACAAAATAAAATAAGAACATCGATGAACTTTTGCGTAGTACATAATCATTAGTTTTTACTTATGTGCCATAAACTTATAGAATCTTATGATTAAACAAGAGCAAAATATACCACTAATTAATGAATCAAAGACACAAAATCTTATTTACAGTGAGATTAAACTAAATACTAACATGCGAATACCAGAATATTAGAAAATTAATGATGAATCTTAAAATAATTAAGGGTGATGATAATTTATCCTAAAATCTTTTATCCTCTCAACTAAGTTCTTCTATTCTTTTTGATAATAACATGTATCACAATAAACAGCCTAATTTAGGGTAAAATGACACCAATTTAAAGCAAATCGATTAAACCCTACAATGAATTAGTATCGATTAATCAGGAATAGTATCGATTAATTAGGAATTCGAACAGTATAACCGTAGATCAGAATTCGAATTTCAATTTAAAGCCAATCAATGAAGCCCTACAATGAATTGACTACATACCTTGAGTCGATCGAGATTGAAGTGTTTAATCTAAACTGCTTCCTGAATCTTCGAGTTGGAATCGAAGCGAAAATCCTTGCTGGATCGGATTCTGGATCGAATTGAAAATCTTTTGATTGAATATGGAGCGTATGCTTTCCTTTTTTTTTGAAACGGGGGGGAGGGGGTAGGAAATTAGAATATAGCGTACTCCCTTGGGAACGGGGGGGGGGGGGGGTAGGAAATTATTATTAGGATAGAACGGATTAAAGCCATTGTGAAAGAGAGAACAAGGGTAGTAAGAGTTCTGATAGGCGTTGCAACGGCCTTAAGCCGTTGCAAATTAGCAACGGCTCAAAGTCGTTGCAAATGCTCCGCCTATACGAGTTGCGAAATTCCAGATATGGTGTAGTGAACTAAAAATCAGATAGTTACCAGTAAAATCGTGGATAGTTATATTTATCATGAACTAAATTTTTATTGCAGATTTCACAAACTAATGAATAGGCAGTACATTATTCTATAGAATTCTCTAACAATTGGTGATTGGGCGTTACCATAAATCATGTTCATTGATCTTCTTAATAATTTTACGTTCTACTTTGATTTCTTGATGACCCCTGCTGCAATGTGAATAAAAACAATTTTAGAGGATTTCTTACGATATCCTATATGAAGTTATATCTTTAAAATTTTATCATGTAAGAATTTATGAGCTTTTACTGTTCTTCATACCATCAAAATAATTTCGCCACAATCATGTCATATAACCAAGAATTTACTGTCCTCCTAATTTCTTCCATCCTCACAATTCAACATAATACAAACGTAACTTCCTCCTTCCCCTCAACGCTAATAGGAAACCGCTGAGCACCATTGCTTTTTCCCTTCCCCTGAATTGAAAACAAAAGCATCAGAAATTATATTTCGATGGCTAGATCTCCTCTCGACATTCGCAGGTTGCTTGCGCTGTCTTTGTCCCCTCCCTTCCGCCTCATCATGTGCTGACGTGAATTCCCGCATTGCCGGGTCCTTTTTGGTCTTCGTTTACAGTCCACCTCTGTCTTCTTCTTCTCTACTCCGATTGAAAACAACTTACACATCCTGAATTTCCTGGGGTTGAGGGAAGGTCGAGCTGTGTGTGGAGTAATGTTTGCATGGAGGAGTAGTTATATAAATCCAATGGTGTTGAGGTTTTAAGGGGGAAAAGGAGTTGCGTGAAACCATCAGTAGTGAGGAATGGTAGAGGAGGGAGGTGCTGCATGTATCATGCATGGAAACGCAAATTAAAAAAATACTGGAAGCTTTCAGTGAAAATGTAGAGGAATCGAAGGGGTAAAACATGGTGTGGTCAGTTTTGAAGGTAATGGAGAATTTAATGTGGGAAGGGAGATGCATGTATTCGGCAATAACAAGTAGGGTCCTTTAGTTCGTGAATAGGGGAAGGAAATGTGCATGGTATATATCAGTTACAAGGTGGACAACGCATGGGTTCAGACGCTTTTCAGCTAATGGCGACTAGTTGTGTACATTTAGTTTGGGAGGAATTAGGGGACGAGGAGAAAAAGAATGGTGAAGAGTATGGAGTTTTCCGTAGTAAAACGATGAAGAAATGGGTGCAAGAAGTTTCGAAATGGCCATGAGAAAATGATCTGGAGCTCGCGTGTCTTTTTTTGGAAGAAGAGGTGCTACAGGATCATGTACTGTTGAATGTGGGCCGAATATTTGAAGGGGCGCACTTCCCAAGTGCGCCCCCGTGTATTTTTTTTAACCCTTGGCCACCTCAGCGCTGAGATGGCCAAAACAGGCCTATTCTTGCAAATAATTTTACAATTAACCTAAACCTGCTATTTGTTTTAAAAATAAGCCTATTTCGAACATTGGTCCTTTTATTTTCTTGTGTTGATATGGTAGGTGATAAATTTTGGATTACAAATAGCAAGAGTTCCAAATTTAGAAGTCAATGACCCTAATATAGCTGGTGATAAAAAAAATTTATATAAAATTTGCACAAATAAGAAAAAAATTATAGGTGACATAATCGATTTGCACTGATATGTCATAGTTAACTGCCATGAAATGACCATTACAGGTAATGTATCTTACACTGGAACAACTGCCATAATTTTGCACTGGCTTACCCAGTGTAATTAATTACTTGCCACAATTTTGCACTAATATGCTTGATAATTTATGACAGATGAAATTTCAATGTAAAATGGATATTTTCCATGTTTAATTTTCACTAAAGAATGTATAAATAATCAGTGTAACTTTTATTTCATGCATAGTTATAATTTTTAAGACATGTATATTTTTATTTTTTATTTTTTAGACCTGCTCATAATAACAATAATTTTATTTCCCTCTTTCTTTTCTTTCACTAATGCAAAATTATAATTATAAGAATATCCATATATTTTCGTTTCTAAGTATCCTAAAATTATTTTCCATACTAAAAGCATTTCTTTTTACAAGTTTTATTTATGAAACAGAGAAAATTAGGGTGGGTTTTCAAATGTTTTAGTTTTCAACCGTGTTATACAATAGCCAATCAACTGAATTTCTATTATCATCATTGTCGTATTCCTTCATCCATTTAGGAGCACTAAAGAACTCAGTTATCAATTATGCAAATTCCAATTTTTAAAGCAGTAAGTTAGATTGTTGTGCTCTAGATTGATTCCTATAAGCTTCCCAATAAACTATAGGCATTTTTTTACATGTAATATGATGATTTTTTGTTCGGAAAAATGGCTATTGTAATGTTATTAATTTGGAGTGGTTGGAATAATTATGACTAAAGCAAAATGACACAAAGTAAAGATCACAAAATGGAATGGTTGGATGAACACAAAGTTAACATTTCTTTTATGCATTAGCTGCTAAAATGATTGATATTATATAGCTTCGTATTCCATACTTCATTCTTTCATCATTTAATTTATCATCAAAATTAAGTTCATGATTCATAACAATTTGTTTCTATTTCAGAAATTCATCATCATGGCAAATTTGAGTGGTGCTTACTTTCATAAAGAATAACCGTTTTATAGACATTTGGAAGATTCATTTGGGTCTTCTTTAGATGTTATGCACCATGTTACTGTTGTTGTATGTCAACGGGTTTTCCAACAAGGCAAATAGAATTTTAGGAGGGATTTTTTTTTTAATTTATGTATTTCGGCGGTGATCTTAGATTCGTAATAAATTAATATTCAGTTTGCAAATATAAGAAAATTATTTGGTTAGCTGGATATAATTTATTTTATTGTTAGACGACAAGCTGTTAAGTTTGTTTTAGATGATGAATCAGCTGACCATTTAAGTTATTTTATTTACAATTTGCATACAGCTATGTAAGGTGTCATTGTCATTTACACATTATCCCTACATGTCTCATTATTCATGTTCTTTCTTTTGTAAGTGTTTAATTTATTTTTCGATATGTAGGTAATTAAGGTTAGATAAAATGGGGACATGGCAATTTATGTGATCTGATGGAACCGGTATATTTCGTAGCACATATACGAGGTATGCCACCATAATTTTAGTCTCATTTTGTAGGTATTGTTTTCTAATTTTATCTAATACGTAGAATAAACATGTACCTTGCATATATTTTGCATCACACTCTCATTTTGAAATTGTCAACAAATATAATGGAAAGTAATTATATTATGTTTCAGGCTGGTGCAAGTTAATACCTATAGTTGACGAAGTTGATAAAGTCGGCCAGAAGGGAAGCTTATAGTACGTGACAGTTGTAGAAACAATAGCTGAGATATAAATTATGGAACAATAATTGCATTGAGAGGCAAGAATAAAGAATAATAGAGGACTGGTTTTTGTTCAATAGACCACACAAATGCCTCAAGAAGTAGAAGAAAGTACATAGAAGAAGTTGTGAAATTCTTTCGTGAGATAATATATATGATAACATGATATGTACCTAAACTGTACAATGTTCCAAATTGTGGTGCCTGTTTCCTTCGAATTAGGAGAGAGAGAAAACATTACTACAGGGCTACATGAAATTATAGAATCATACATATCTTCATTGTCTGATTGCTATACTTGAAAATTATGATGCATTTATTTGAATTAATGAAAATTCTTATCTTAAAGTTCAAACGTATCCTGCATTATTGCTGTAATCTTTTTCTTCATTACCTACATTTTTTGATAGACTTTCTATTCATTATGTTGCAGAAATCTCTAAAGTTTATAACGATTATAGTGGTTGAATGAATCCTGATGGTTCTTCTAGAATATGATGTTATATTTGAAGTGTAATTAAGAATATTTCATAGGACAAGGAGGCGGTACCGACCTTATTATGTAAGCATAAAATAAGAAATGTAGGACTATTGAAACTTTCATATAATAAGATGAAAAGATAAGAAATGCAGAATAATATGGGTGCACAATGTCTGAATTGTTGCATGGTTCGAAGATGCAACTACAATAAAATTCTCTTCTAAAAATATGTGAATAATAGAACGTCAGGTGTATTACTGCGTACTTCCACATTTGAAGATTGATCATGAAAGAGTAATGTTGCGGAAGAATGTAGAAAAGACCCAATGTAACTACATATGTAGGATTAAGATTAGGAATTCCTTGTATTAAGGGATGAGGAGGAGAGTTATTAGAGAGGAACAATTGCAATTTTTATTGATGCAAAACATGATACAAAGAGCACATATATATAGTGCTATGAGCCCAACGGCTAGTACAAAATATACCAAATATGTATGAGCCTAACGGCTAGTATTAAATATACCAAGTATGCATGAGCCTAACGGCTAGTAGATAATGACAAAGCATGCTAAATATGATAAAAACGTGTTCACACTCTAACGGCTCTATTGTAATGGCTCTATTGTCTTTGTTATGCCCCCTCAGTTCGAACTAGGGTTTCCTTGCTCATTCTGGCTTCCGCCTGCACTGATAACGCGAAGTTCCTCTCTCATTCTGATAAAAATTTTGGTCGAAAGGGCCTTTGTGAGAGCATCTGCTCTCTGATAGTATACGGGAACATGACATATTGCAAGTGTTCTTGATTGCGTTCTTTCTCTCACAAAGTGGAGATCAATTTCAAGATGTTTCGTCCTTGAATGTTGAATAGGGTTTAGAGATAAAGATACTGTGCTCTTATTATCGCACCAAATGACCGGCTTTCGTCTTGGAGTGAAACCAAGCTCCTCCATCAGTGATTCTATCCACATGATTTCAGTTGTAGCGCTTGCCAATGCACGGTACTCAGCCTCTGTGCTAGATCTTGATGTGGTCTGTTGTTTCTTCGTACACCAGGAAATGATATTGGAACTGAGGTAAACGCAGTATCCTGAGACAGACTTTCGATCGTCAATATCGTTGGCCCAATCGGCATCGCTGAAGCACTGTAAGTTAAGTTCCTTTTCTGAATTTAAGCGTATGCCATAATGTTTTGTGCCTTGTAAGTATCGTAACACTTTCTTTAATGCCATCCAATGTTCTGATAAAGGGTTCTGCATGTATTGACTGAGTTTATTGACGTTGTAGCATATGTCTGGTCGAGTAATAGTTGCGTATTAACGCTCCTATTATGCTTCTATATTGTTTGGCATTGTCGATAGCTTCTCCTTTATGCTTAGATAGTCTTAGGTTACTAATCATAGGCGTAGGTAATGGGTTTGCCTTGTGCATATGTGCCCTTTGTAGTATTTCAGTGATATAATTTTGTTGGGATAATATTAATTCACCATTGTTTTTCCTAATCACTTGTATTCCAAGAAAAATTTTTAGTTCCCCCAAGTCTTCAATGGCGAAATTTTGATCCAGCTTGTGTACGATTCTGTTTATTTCTTCGCTGTTGTCTCCTGTTATTAGCATGTCGTCAACGTATACTAGAATGAACACAGTTCCATGTATGCCCTTCTTCATATATAGAGAATTGTCCGATTTAACTTGTGAGAAACCCATGTTAGACAAAGTTGACTTTAGCTTTTCATACCAAGCTCTCGAAGCTTGTTTTAAACCATATATTGCTTTGTGTAGTTTGCATACTTTATCACCAGTACCATATCCTTCAGGTTGTTGCATGTATACCTCTTCAGTCAATTCCCCATTCAAAAAAGCATTGTTGACGTCCAGTTGCCTCACATTCCATCCTTTGTTTAGAGCAATGGTCAGTATAATTCTGATGGTTGTGGGTTTTATAACTGGGGAAAAAGTTTCATTGAAATCAAAACCAAATTGTTGCGCGTAACCTTTTGCAACCAATCTGGCCTTGTATTTGTCAATAAAACCATCTTCTTTTCTTTTTATTTTGTATGTCCACCTACAACCAATCACATTTTTGTGTTTTGGTTGATTCACTAAGCTCCAAGTGTTGTTTTTTATGAGAGCTTTATATTCAGTGTCCATTGCCTCCTTCCATTTGTTTGATCTTATAGCCTAAGTGAAATTCAATGGTTCGATCTCACTGGCAGAAATATTATATACTTTGGGTTTGAAGATGCCTCTCTTTGACCTGGTGATCATGTGATGTCCAGTTGATTGTGGTGGTGTTTTCTGCTGTGTATCATTGTTGCTGGTAGTGTCAACATGGTTGTTGTTTTCTGTATCTTCACTATACTGCATGTTTTGATGTATGTTTGTATCTTCTGAGTCATTGTGTGTCTCATTGGTTTGCTAATTTGTTCGATTCATAGTTTCTTCCTGGGTGTTTAAATTGCCTGTGCGTTGTTGCTCTTCATTTCTATCAATTGAAGGTGGTTCAGTAATGAATGGCTCGAACCGTATGTTATTGTTTATGATTTGTTCCCCATCCTTTTTGCCGATTTGCTTTTCTGCATAAGGAAACTTGTTTTCATCAAATATCACATGTCTAGAAACATATATTTTTCCATTTTTGTCCATACACTTATAACCTTTTTGGTTTTGTGCATACCCGCTGAATGTGCATGGGCTTGATCTCATACTTAGTTTATGATTGTTATAGTCTCTCAAACATGGAAATCATAGACACCCATAGGCTTTCAGAAAACCATATTTTGGTCTAGCACTGTATATCATTTCATGATGGCTTTTATTGTTTAAGACTTTGGTTGGCAACTTGTTAATGAGGAATACAGATGTGTAGAAAGCTTCATTCCAATATTTCATGGGTAATGAGCTTTGTGATAACAAAGTTAGACCAGTCTCTACTATGTGTCGAAGTTTTCTTTCGACTAAACCATTTTGTTTAGACGTATGGGGGCAAGTTAATCTATGTTTGATCCCTCTTTTGAGAAAGTAATTAGTTAGAGGTTTAAACTCAGCTCCCCCATCTGTCTGAACAACCTTAACTGTATTGTTCATTTGTTTTTCGACATGAGTTATAAATTGCATAACTGTATTGCAAGCTTCTGATTTAGTTTTCAGCATGTATATCCAAGTATATCTAGAATAAGCATCCACAAAAGAAAGATAATACATGTGTACCTGATATGAATTTAGAGGCGCGGTTCCCCACAAGTCAGCGGCTATAAGTTCCAGTGGCTCATTATAGCTGGTTTCAGAATCACTAAAAGGGAGCTTGTGGCTCTTGCCGAGTTGGCAGTGCGTGCATGTGTGTTTGATAGGTACATTTTTATAATGAATGTTATTATTACGCAGAACAGTCTTAACAGTTTCCAGATTAGGATGTCCTAATTTTACATGCCAAGAATTAATCACGTTACATTCACTGCTATTATTTTCATAATCAACGTTATTGCAACTATTCCTAATACAGTCATTGTCACTACTAGCATCTACATTATTGTACCAGAATTCTCCACTTCAGTTTGCAGTCTTGAATTTGTATAAACCATCGCATAGGTTACCTCGAAGTAATATTTCATGATTTAGGGAATCTTTAACTAAACAAAACTTAGGATAAAATTCAAAGTAAACATTATTGTCGTTGGCAAATTTTGATACGCTTAACAAATTTTTATTAATCGTATGTACCCTAAGAAGATTGTTTAATTTGAGTTGTCTTTTCCCAAAGATAGCCCCTTTGCCTATGTGTGTGATACTAGCAGTACTACCATTACCCATATGCAAATTTCTCATACCTGAGTAATTTCTGCTCCCAATGTTTAAATTTTGAAGATTGCTAGTTATGTGGTGAGTCGCTCCTGAGTCAGGGTACCATTCTTCGAAGCCATTGTCTTCATTTTTTACTTCATCATCATCTGCAACATTATGTCTTCGGTTTGCGTTATTATTATTTTGAGTTGAATTCCCTATTGTTGCCATATTTGCTTGTGCTCTTCTTTGTGAAGAGTAATTTTGGCTTGCCTGTTGTCTACCTGTGTCTGAATTATACCTGAAGTAACATTTGTTCGCCATGTGACCAAACTTTTGGCATATTTGACATTTCACACGATAGTTGTTGTTATCTCCTTGTATTTGCTTATTTCTGACTGTGGTATAATTGGCAGAGAACTTATTTTGTGTTGTTTTTCTTTGGTCGATTCTGCCTTCATGAGCAAGGAGTGCTGATCGAACGAACTGTAAATCAGGTAAGGTTTGTTGTGTGGCTAACACAGTTACTAGAGATTCGTATTCTTCATCTAATCCACCAATAATAAATAGGATTTGCTCATTGTCGCTGATCTTATGGCCAACAGCATTTAGTTTGTCACACAGATTTTTAATTTTTCCTAAGTATTCTTTCATGCTTGCCTCCTTTTTTCTAGAATTTTGTAATTCAGCTGATTGTGAACTGAAAATTTGTTTAACTGTTTTCCATATTTCATAAGACGTGCTACATCCAACTATTTGTGATAATAAATTCGAACTTACTGGCGATAGGAGCCATGAGGAGAGGAGGCTGTCTTATTTTTGAAACTTTGTGTAGTCTGTGTTGGGCACAATTTCTCCTTCCGAATTGGTTATCGTCACTGGTGGGATTGTTATTGTCCCATTAATGTACTGCAGTAAATCATACCCTCTTAAAGCGATCTCTACTTGATATTTCCATAGAATGTAATTGTCTTCGTCTAGAGATGTGGTGATAAATTGGCTTTTCGGTTTAATCAGGTCATGATGGTTAGGTGGAGCGTTGTACCCCATACTTCCTGAAACAGCGGAGGTTACTTCATTGTTGTTGGCCATAAAACAAAAACAACTTTCTGCTTGATGATTAAGCCTTTCGGCAATTTGGCTCTGATACCATATTAAGGGATGAGGAGGAGAGTTATTAGAGAGGAACAATTGCAATTTTTATTGATGCAAATCATGATACAAAGAGCACATATATATGGTGCTATGAGCCCAACGGCTAGTACAAAATATACCAAATATGTATGAGCCTAACGGCTAGTATTAAATATACCAAGTATGCATGAGCCTAATGGCTAGTAGATAATGACAAAGCATGCTAAATATGATAAAAACGTGTTCACACTCTAACGGCTCTATTGCAACGGCTCTATTGTCTTCGTTACCTTGATCAAATGCTTTTTTTTTCTACAACCTGTAATGTCACAATTAATGATCTCAGTTCTGCGAAACTTAATATGGTTTTTTTCCCTTAAGTTATCACTTTCTATTATAACCAATGTATTACTTATTTATTCTATATTCATGTAGTGAATACTGACTATGAAATGAGAATACTACAAGCTAATTCAATTTTTTTTATAGAATTTCAAAACTGTATGTATGAGTTACCATAAGAATATATACCACTCACAATTGAAAATAAGCTTTTGTAGTTGTATAGAAGAGCTATCAAAGTTAGCTCATAAAATATTAACACTTTTATGTGCAATAGTACAAAAATATATTAATGATGTACCTAAGTACCAGTTGATCGAGCGACAAGGGTCCAATTTAACACTCATTTGCAATGCACACGTATCGATGATAAAATTATTTTTGGATGAACAACAGAACAATTTATTATTGTTGCCGCATAAATTATAATATTTATATATATAACTATTTAATATTAATTACAATACTTTATTTTTCTTTTATTTTGATATTTAATTATTACAATATTTTTTTAATAACATAAATTTTAATGCCCAGCAAAGCGGGCAAAAAATACTAGTGGGTTATAATATTGCCAAGCACAAGGCCTGAAGATGACCAAGGCTCAAACTAGAACATGGTACATTCATGACAGTTTCATTTTCCTTTATTTTTTTAGTAGTTTTAATTCTTAGTTTTTAGTTTCATACACGAGCAGTAGTTGGACTTAATGATGGTTTTGAATTCGCGATGTTGATAGTGGTTTAATTATATTTGTTAGGAGTTATAACATTTTTTTGTTTCCAAGTTAATGATTTATCTTTTGTGATGAAAACTGTTGGAACTTTTTGTGAATTTATTAAAAAAAAAAAGGAGAATTAATTGCATTACCAAATTTTTTTATTATTGAGCAAGTAAATAACTCGAGCCGTTGTAAGTTAATAACGGTAACATATTTTGTGCCATTATTTTGAGATGTTAATGCATATTTATGAGCCATTAATGCATAGAGCCGTTAGAAGTTATAAAAGGTATTATATTTTGTATCAATAAATTTTATGCTAGAGCTGTTACATTTGCATAACGGTTGAGTGTGTATATATATATATAAATGTATACATGCATTTGATTGAGTTGTTACAAAATATAAATAGCATTAACAAATTGCAATGAATGGTAATAAATAAATATTTATTAACATTCATCTTCTCATTATGAAACGAATGCAATTTACACATTGCAAATTTCTTTGAGTGGTTTTTCATTAAATATGGCATTAATTTCATTTCAATTTTCCTCCCACTAGAATAGCCACCGTTTTTTTTTTCGTATAAGAACTTGGTCATAGAGCAGAAAGAAGAAAGAATACAGAACATTTTTTCATTGCTCTTTTCTAGAAAAACCCTCTCTTCCTCTTCCACAAAAAAAAAATCATATATATTTTTCTACCCACTTCTCAACCATTCTTTTTTGAAAAAATAGAAAGAAAATAAACTTGAGCAGTATTATTTTAGAGTGCAAACTGAATCGGATTCATATGTGCAAATGGTCCGATATAGAAAGAAAAACAAGGAAGAGGCTGTTTTATCCCAGAGGCGGCGGCGAACAGTACGAACTACTTTGCACCTTGAGTAGATCGCCGAAACGTCTTCAAGAAAGTGACCTAGTCCACGACTCAGCCGAACCACTGTTTCCAACAAATTGAAGACGTTATCGGAAAAACAATGGCTTCGACTGCAAATCTTGACGATGTACAAAAGAGATCACTGTTTTGTGTATGCGGGCTTGGGACTATTGGTATTTTCAAGAGATAATTTGGACAAAACGCTAAGGTATGTAGAGATATTTCTATCATGTACAGAATATAAAATAATTTTATGACATCAAAGACCTTGGAAATTTCAAGGACAATTCAGATAACAAAGGTTCTATTTTTATTATCATATGGTTACTGTTTACATATATTTACATATGTAAATAAGTGATAAACTATTTGTTTTAGTTTAAGAGCAGTTTCTTTTGGTAGATCTGCTTATGTCGCTTGTTAAATAACGTTGTTTGGACTAGGATCTCTAATGAAAAAATTGGGAGAAACAGTCATTATTTGATCTGTATACAATTAGTTCAGTGCCTAATGGTCCTAAATTGAATATTGTCATTACCCCCTTTTTATACAAAAGCACGAATTTTGTGTTCAAATGGTAAAATCATATGCAAACTATTTCTTTATTTGGTGAAGAAAGAGATCCTCGTCTAGATAGCTTGTTGACAAACAAAAATAATGAATGATATTATATGCATGTAAGCAAGACTTTGTACGGTGGTCATTGGTTATGAGAGCCACTGTTAATTTTTTGGTTGCTTATGGTAATACACATGTTTATTTGGAAATGTCATTAAAAATTGACATTAATGGAACGCATAAATTATTTGGAAATGTCACTATATATTTGACATTAATAGAATGCATATGTTATTTGATAATGTCATTAAAATTGACATTAATAGAATGCATATATTATTTGGAAATGTCACTAAATATTTGACATTAATAGAATGTGTATGTTATTTGATAATGTCATTGAGAATTGACATTAATTAGATGAATATGTTTTTTGCATCAAAATAAATTGACGAAGTTTATATGCATAAATTTAGGGAATGTCACAAATTGAGATTAATTGTATGCAAATTTGGAAATGCCTTCATTATAAATGGGCATTAATTACATGCATAATATTTTTTTTGAATGTCATTAGGAAATGACAATGGTGTAGATTTAATAATCAATGAGTGTATTTTATGTGAAAATGAACAACATTGATTAGATATGGACAGCACTATTTCATCACTTTTATTTACGGTTGTTCTGTTTTCAAATTTGTAGTTCTCATGAAAAATAAAAGTGATGATTGAGACATTCAAAAATGAAACTGAAATTTATCAAACAAGAAAAATAAAGGACTTTGTAGTAATAGAAGAACAGAATATGAATCTAGTTCTATTCTAAATTACTATAAGAACTGCACCTTATTCACCTGATATGAACGGTAAAGAAAAAAATAGGACCTTTACCGAATTTGTAATTGCCATCTTATTAATTTATGGTGCAGCAAAACATTGGTGGGGGATATATTATTAACTGTATGCTATTTTCTGAATAGAATCCCCAAATCTAAGAATGAAATTTCACCTTATGAAATTTTAAAAAATCATAAAACTCAATGTCTCATATTTTAGAACTTGGGGTTGTTTAGCATATATTCGCTTTTAGACCCTAAGAGAATAAAAATTGGCAAGTAGAGCATATGAATGTGTATTTATAGGCTATGCTATCAATAGCAAAGCATACAGATTTTATGACATAAATGCATATAATATATTTGAATCAAATGATGCCGATTTTTATGAAACAAAATTTCCTTTTAAATTGAGGAATAGTGGGAGCACATCAAGTATGCCTATTAGAATAGAACTTAATAAAAGTTCTGAAGTTGAACCTAGAAGAAGTAAAAGAGCGAGAACCATAAAAGATTTGGTTTGGATTTTTGTGCTTTTACTATAGAGGAGGATCACTTAAACCTCTAAGAGGCCCTATCTTATTTAGACACCGATTTTTGGCGAGAGGCTATAAATGATGAGATGGATTCTCTGGAATCCAATAAGACTTGGCAATTGACAGATTTACCCTCTAGTTGTAAATCTATAGGCTGTAAATGAGTACTTAAAAAGAAATTAAAACCTTATAGCACTATTGACAAATATAAAGCACGACTAGTAGCTAAAGGTTTTAAATAAAAAGAAAATATAGATTTCTTCGACACTTTTTTCACCCGTAGCTAGAATTACATCCCTTCGGGTATTAATCTCATTTTCTTTCATTCATAATTTATTAATACACCAAATGGATGTTAAAACTGCATATTTGAACGATGAATTAGAAGAAGAAATTTATATGGACCAGCTTGAAGGATTTGTAGTACATGGTCAAGAACATAAAGTATGCAAATGAGATAAATCATTATATGGTTTAAAACAAGCACCTAAACATGGCATAAAAAAAATTGATAACTTAATCATTTCACATGATTTAAAGTTAATGAAAGTGACAAATGCATTCATTACAAATTTAAGAATGACACTTGCATTAATATATGTCTTTATGTATATGACCTACTCATTTTTTTTGGTCTAACATTCATGCCATAAACTCATTTAAATCCTTATTAAGTGCCAATTTCGATATAAAAGATCTAGGTGAAGCGAATGCAATCCTTGGTATTAAAAATTACTAGGTCCGAAAAAATGGACTTTCTTTGGATCAATCTCATTATATTGAGAAGTTTCTAAAGAAAAACAATCACTTTGACTGTAAACCAATATGTACACCATATGATCTCAGTGTAAAGACATTTAAGAACACCGGTGAAGGTGTAAGACAGTCAAAGTAAGTGAGCATCATTGACAGCCTTCGGATGTCACTGATTGTACTAGACCCAACATTGCCTATGTTGTGGATTATTATGCAGGTTTACTAGTAGACCTAGTATAGAGCATTAACATGCTATTGAGAGGGTTATGAGATACCTATAATAAACCTTGAACCTTGGATTACATTATGAAAAGTTTCCAGCTGTACTTGAAGAATATTCTGATACATACTGGAATACTTTATATGATGATTAAAAGCAACCAGTGGCAATATATTTAGCATTATTAAAGAAGTTGTTTCTTGAAAAAATTTAGGAAACATACTATTTTGACTCAGTCTACTATAGAAACTGAGATAATAGCACTAGCCACAGCTAGTGAAGAAGCAGAGAACTAAAAAATCTGCTAGTTGAGATCCCTTTATGGGAAAAATAGACACCAATGGTGTAATCGATTGCGATAGTACCGCGGCTATTGCAAAAAGTATTGAACCGTTATTATAACGGTAAAAGACGACAGTCGTAAGGACAATACTGTAAGAAAACATCACATACATAGTGATGAAAATTTGACGACTATTGAAAGAAGGACAGAACTGATATTACATCGTTAAGAAATGACAGTCGTATGCACAGTATTGTTAGAGAACATCACATATAAAGTGATGATAACTTGGCAGATCCTTTGACGAAAGGACTGACCAGAAAGAAAGTCTTGAATGAATCTAAAAGAATGGGACTATTGCCCTTGGATTGATGAGTCACGCACAATGGTAACCCGACCTAAATGACTGGAGATCCCAAGAACTAGGTTCAATGGGTAAAAACAAGTTGTGTAGTGATAGGAATTGAACATGCTATTTAATAAACCAAGAAGCATGTATTCCTGAAGTGATTAGAGGATGAGTTAATAGAAACTCTTAATGAGATCTATACTCTATTTGGAGTGGAGTACCAACCTTCAGGAGTACTCTTGATAGACTCACCTTTGTGAATGTGGAAATGTGGTCGTTTCCTATGGAGTTCTGGGCAAGATTCCTAGAGCGTTCACTAAACTGGGATAGACGTGCATGGCCATAAATGCACGGGCTTATTTGATTGCACTCTAGAAAGGTTGTGTGTGGTTTGATGTCAGGAATAGAGTTCAAGACTACGTGTCACTCTAGTAAAAACTGAATCTTATTCACTATGCAAAGGTTCAAGTCAGATGACACCTTTGTTTATGCACAATCTTATGTATTTTTTAATGAACTGCTCAAAAATATTTTTTAAGAAATTCAAGTGGGGGATTGTTGGAACTTTTTGTGAATTTATTAAAAAAAAGGAGAATTAATTGCATTACCAAATTTTTTATTATTGAGCAAGTAATTCAATCGAGCCATTGTAAGTTAATAACGGTAACATATTTTGTGCCATTATTTTGAGATGTTAATGCATATTTATGAGCCATTAATGCATAGAGCCGTTAGAAGTTATAAAAGGTATTATATTTTGTATCAATAAATTTTCTGTTAGAGCTGTTACATTTGCATAACAGTTGAGTGTGTATATATATAAATGTATACATGCATTTGATTGAGTTGTTACAAAATATAAATAGCATTAACAAATTGCAATGAATGGTAATAAATAAATATTTATCAACATCCATCTTCTCTTTATGAAACGAATGCAATTTACACATTGCAAATTTCTTTGAGTGTTTTTTCATTAAATATGGCATTAATTTCATTTCAATTTTCCTCCCACTAGAATAGCCACCGGTTTTTTTTTTCTGTATAAGAACTTGGTCATAGACCAGAAAGAAGAAAGAATACAGAACATTTTTTCATTGCTCTTTTCTAGAAAAACCCTCTCTTCCTCTTCCACAAAAAAAAAAATCATATATATTTTTCTATCCTCTTCTCAACCATTCTTTTTTGAAAAAATAGAAAGAAAATAAACTTGAGCAGTATTATTTTAGAGTGCAAACTGAATCGGATTCATATGTGCAAATGGTCCGATATAGAAAGAAAAACAAGGAAGAGGCTGTTTTATCCCAGAGGCGGCGGCGAACAGTACGAACTACTTTGCACCTTGAGTAGATCGCCGAAACGTCTTCAAGAAAGTGACCTAGTCCACGACTCAGCCGAACCACTGTTTCCAACAAAAACTATCCTTAAATCTAATCAAATTTCAATCAGAGTGGATTCAACTCAAGGAGGAAGGCAAGATTTCAACAATAGAATGGAACAAATCTATTGAAGCGAGACGACATTATATCATTTGCCATTTTAGGTCTACCATGCTTTTAAAACTTGTATATCTTTCTCGCTATATTTATTATAAGCTTGAAATTTGGGCGAACAATTAAATTGCACAAGTTGTACGGTTTATTGTTTGATTTTGTAACTTAAAATGGGCGTTAGTTGCTTTGTTTGATATGTGAACAAAATGGCAAAAGTTACTATAAAAATATGATTCTATCCATATTGACCTTTTGTCTTTTTGACTTATTAGTCATTATTGCACCAAACAGACTTTTTTTACTTTTTAGAAGTATAAATACTTATCAAATTAGCAAAAGCACTTCTGATTTGAATTGCCTAACGGACCCTATATTTGTTTATTTTCAGATCACTGTTCTAATTGTTTATTCTACAGGAAACAAGAGACCATGGTTTCAAATACCAAAATTTGGCCAATAACTCGGTCTAATATCTTGGCTATCTCGGGTGATATTTAAAACACTTATAACTAAATAAGGTGCCAAATCTCGGATTTTCGCTGATATCTCGGATTTTCATCTCGGGTGATCTCGGAGAGATTTAAACCTTGCAAGAGACAGAGTGAAAGCAAGAGCTGGACCTAAAGTGTGGAGCAAATACAAAGAGAAATAGTGTATTGAGTGTTTGAGTGTATGTATTGAGGTGTGAATGTGACTTGTATTATAGAGAGATACAAAATATTGTACTATTTAAATGTTGAAATATTGTATTGAATAAAATATTACTTGAATCATTTAAATTCTTTGCAATAGTATTATTACTCAATTTCAATATATATTATTATATGAGATGCAAAATAGTATATAGTATACAAGATGTGGATCCAAACAAATTCAGAAAGTTAATATCTATAGCAACATTTTGGAATATTGCTACAGACACCTAAGGATGTTGCTATAGACCTAAATAGAGTTCTATTGCAACAATATTTCTTATATTGTCTTAGATAGTTAAAATGTTGCCTTTGAGGTATAAGGCAACGACAAACATTGCAACACAGGAAAAGTGTTGCCAAAGACCTATGGCAACATTTTTTGAGCTTGACTCAATATTTTTTTGTGTTGCAGAAGACCATTTATGGCGCAGTCACCAGACCTTCTGGTCGACTTCGGCCAGTAGTTGGACGTTTAGGTCAGTTGTTGGGCACCAACTTTGTTGTTTGGCTAGCTTCGACATTTGTTGTTGATGCACATGCGGTGTAGCTTATAATCACCACTGGTAGTATAGATCCGTATTTATATTATCTATAGATTTCATTATTTTTTAGTTTAGAATTTTTTAATACAAAATGTTTTCACCGTCTTTTTGATGTTGATTCTATGTACAGCCTTATATCTATTTTGTTGATTAAATATGGTGATTACATTTATATTTCTTCGAACTCTCAAATGAGTTCTATATATTGATATTTTGTTGGTTTATAACTTGTTGTTTCTATGTATTTTGAGATTTCATATAGCTTGGCTTAAAGCCTAAGCCATTTGTTATCGATGGAAACATTCATATTATTGTTGTTATTACATACATGAGAACCTTTCCTATTTGTCAACTTAGATGATCTGATCTCATGTACTTTATGTTGTTCCTTCTCTATTGAAAGGAAATATCACTCATGTGTCATTATGCTTCACTATTATGCTCTAACCATCTTGTTTGAGCTAGACTGACCAGTGTATTTTATGTACTTGGGTCAGACGAGTTATTTTGGCTTAGTCTTTTCCTGTTAGATGTCACTATGCTTTGTTGTTGCTGTTAATTGTCCTATTTGATGCTTATACCTATATCAAATAGTCGAGAGTTGTGTCATATGTATATTTATTTGTTGGGACATATTGTGTTTGTGCCTATTTCCTAAGAACCATTCGTTAATGTAACACATTTGAATTTGTATTTCTGCTATCTGTATATATATATATATATATATATATATTCTATTTCGTATGTTATTTGTGATGTTATATTTTATTCTGAATTGATTCTTAACCATCGTAGTTTTGTATTAAACTTGAATCGAGTATGTCGATCTACATAATGTAAGAAAAGAAAATTTGAGTACCCATTCGACGTATTCAATACTGGTTTAAGACAAAGCTAACGGATGGTCGCTTCTAACCAGCTCCATTCTCTACACTAGCAAATAATATTACATAGTAATGCTCTTTGTTATTGTACATCTCGCGGTGGGGCGTCACAGGTGCAGTCGGACCACTGGGTGACATTTTAGTCGATGTAAATATTTCGATACGTGATCAAATTTCGTTCAAAGGGAGAGGTCGGGTAGCTGTTATCAAAATGTTATGAAGGTTTGTGATTTCTACATGTCATGCCAAGACAGAATGGATTGACTTATGGTTCAAGAGTGCTCAATGAAACAATTTGTAATCCTTCTAACAACTTTCCAGCCACTTCTTTATGTGAGTAAATCACATAAATTTATGTACTGGAATTATGCTAACGTATTGACTTATTTTTTATCCAGTTATAGACAATCATTACCTTTGTGACACGACTTATACAAATACAATATTCTTAGTGCAATTTACGTTATGGGTTGAAAAGTTATAACACTGCGACAAATAAAAGGGAATGAATGCACATGCACAATTAAGAAATACCATCGAACAAAGTTTTGGTGTATTAAAAAGAATATTCTCTATTTTAGTTAAAGTGCGTTTTGAGTTGAAAAGTTACAAGTTTCCCACAAAAGAGATATTATTATTCCATGTATCGCAATATACGTTATGGGTTGAAAAGTTACAAATTTCGCACCAAAGAGATATTATTATTCCATGTATCGCAATACACAACTTTATAAGTCACATTTCATTTGATAACGAATTATTTTTGAAAGTTAAGCGAGAGAAAAATGCTGCAAAGGAGGCAACAAACAATTGAATTGATAATAAAAAAAAGACCACCAAAGGCACCACGAAGTCATAGTAAAGTGTTTTCATCTGAGTTGCAAGCTTTTATAATAAATTTAAATGATCAAATAACCAATCTTATCTAATTTGTGGTAAAGTAAATAACATTGCTGATAAACAATTTTATTTTTTGTTTTTCTTTAAAAGACCACCAAATATATATTTTGTTTTTAATTTGTAATCACTTATGCCATATAATTTCATTGTATTGATCAAATCGTAAATGATATTAACAATGAAAGACAAATTTGTCAACTGATACGTTATTACAACAAAATTTAATTACAATCAACGATCAATCAAACAATATTGCAGTATTCTACGTACGACATTAAACATCCACTATTCATTATCCAGCCTTTAACTTTCAACATGAAACATTCAGCCTTCAGATTGTTTTCGTTTTGATCCTATGAAATGCTTCTCTACCAACCACCATATTGAAGCACTACATACAAGTTACAACTTAGAGCACCTCCAATGGAGGCCATTTCAGCTATAATATTACAAATTGACCTCCCAATGGTGGTGTTACAACATAATATTAAGGGTAATATTACGTTTTCAATCCAGGACTCATAATATCTGGTTCTTAATTACGTTTTCAAGCCAGGCTCCATGTTCGAAAATATAGAGTAGCAGTGGAGTAAGTAGGAAAAGGTTGGTTGAAAGGGCTGTTTTATGGATGGCTGATGTCCATTTAATAGGAGCCAGAGGTCTGATGCATATTTAATAGGAGCCAGAGGTCTTGGCGTCCAATAAATGAGAGCCATACCACTGGAGTTATCCAGGGTATTACGCCATGAATAATCAAATCCGTGAATATTACACCTTAAACCACTAGAGATGCTCTTACCATAACCCATGATCATTAGTGAAAATAATGGGTATTGTTATTGACGCTCTAACTATTGCTAAGGGGGAGGGGGTAATTTTTTAAAAACACTTTACTCTTTGAAAAATTATTAATGGCTACACAAGCATATTATTCCATACTACTCAATATTCCCGAGTTGCCCCTTCAAATTAGATTTTAAATAAACTTATTCGATAAGGGAAACCGAATTAAAATAAGTAGTTCATTACCACTGCACCGAATGCATCACATAATCAATTATATATGTATTTGACAGTGATATGTCAAAAATTAATAATCATTTCGGTGCATTGCCTCCATAATTATAGAATTCGGCATATTTATGTCGAAAAAATAGCTCGATCATAATCCTCCGAAAATGCTTATCATTTAGGATTTAAAAAAAATCAATATATGCGAATAAAAAAATACTACGACCCTTGCAATAGTTGTTAAAGTAAAATTACTTTTTTTATTTGTTAAGAGGCTAAAAAGATAATAAGGTAAAATTAGCATTATTTGTTAAGGGGCTAAATGAGTAATAAGATAAAATTAGCTTTATTTGTTAAGGTGCTACTTTCCTCATTGGTATTCCTCTTAACAATTTTAACGAGAGCAATGCTTGCGTCAGTCGCTCAAATGGCGACTGTAATATCACTCCCCGTTTCATTAGCTCATGCATGTTTTCTTTACTAATTTAAAATTAAAACTTGGCCCCATCTGCATATAAGTGACCAATCATGAAGCGGTTGTTTGCACAGTCGCTCAAATAGCGACTGTCCATAGCATCAGGCTTTTTTAACAATGCCCAAAATAATATCCAAATGGCAACGGTGGTCCATGTATGTGTCACACCCATGTCTTTTCCTAAGACCAGTCCCAACCGGGGGGGTTGCTCGTTGTCAACTCTGGGGGTTGACACGAGCAGCCCCCCCAACCGGCTATGGGTCAAAACCCATAGCCGGTTATGGTGAAACCGGTGTATTATTCACTTGTTTCACCATGAACGGTTAAGGGTTTTACCCTTAACCGGTCGAAACGGGTCAAAAGACCCGAACTCCCTCTTTTCCTTGCCATTTTCACTCTCCTCCCGCCGCCACCCACTCCATTTCTTCCTCCTTCCCGCCGCACCCTATTTCCACAAAAATAAAAAAAGAATGAGAAGGTTAGGTAAAGCTATTTTTGGTTCTGGGAGTAGTAGTGCCGCCAATATCAATGCAAAAGAGGAGAATGAAGCGGTTGAAGACAACGGTCCAAGCGAAGCTCCTCGTTCAAAGCACGTTAAGCGAAGGCGGGTTGCTAGACCTGGTGTTTATGCTAAGTTGGATCCGCATATCGATGTTAATTTGAATAGAGATAAAGCATTGGCTAATTTTCAGGAACTTCCCGAAGGCGAAAGACACTTTACCGATTCCTTGAAGACGTCGTTATAGGTATTACTTCTTAAACTGATTGCTGTACTAATTCGTAGTTGAAAAATAAGTTTGTCGTAAAAAAAGTAGTAATTGTTTTGTATGTTAATAGGCTCGTATTGATCGTACACAAGGATCGTGGGTTAGTATCGTCCGTTTGTTTAAGACCATTCGTGTGTACGACACAAATGACATTATTGCGGAATATCTTAGAAATATGGGACTTGGAGATTTCTTGAGTACGTAATTTTGATGATCTCACTTACATAATACATATGTTATATAACATAATATATTTTGTCGATTAATTATTTTTAATTTAGGTATTCAAAACCTGTACAATAATGATGTTTAGTTATGTGGTGCATTAGCCGTGTGTTGGTGGAAAATAACACATACATTTCACTTTAGTTTCGGAGAGAAGGGTTTTACGCCACTAGATTTTACCATGCTTACTGGCATACCAATTGGTAAGGGTGCAACTTTACCTTACGATGAGCGATATCAGCGGGATGACCTATTGGATAGTATATTCCCACATTTGGACTTACAGAGGGAGGCTTATCAAATAATTATCAAATTAGAACCTCTTTCATTAGGCAAGACATCATGAAATTAGTGGAACCTCGGCCTACAATTCACCACTTAGAGATTCTCAGATTATTCTTATTATATATGATGGGTAATTTATTCTTTTATGAATTCATCGAACACATTGCCATGTAGATATGTAGCTGATGTTGCGAACGTGTCGTTCGACAATACTCCTACTACATATGACTGGGGTACGCCGATTCTAGCTCACTTGTACAAAGGTTTGGACCAGCAGTGCACTATTAGGGCTTATGGGTCGTCGATTACAGGTTTTTGGGAGGTTCTGCAGTATTGGTATTTTGAGTACTTTCATGACATGACCTTTCCGACCTTGGATCCTACACTATCACATTTCTATCCTCGAGTGAAAGCTTGGGCCCCCGAAAACTGGCGGTATGTACCAGGAGGTGATTATCGTCATGTATTTGCAGTGGCTCGTAATCAGATAGAGATGAGGACCACACGAGAGTCAGTTTTGTGGCGTCCGTTTGCCGATTCCCCTTTCTTGTCAGGCCTAGCCTAGCAGGACGCTCAGCTTCTGTCATGTAGACGATTTCCATTGGTATCGTCACCATCCGCTTTGGGATGTTATTGGTACTTGGGGGAGCGTTGTTGGCGACAATTATTCGATGTTGATGTTATTCCCGATGATCCCCACCCAAATACAGGTCATCTACGGGTTTATTCCAGTGTTGATTTGCAGCAGTATGCCGGTGAGTGGTGGCCAGCTGAAAGATTTATCATTACCGATAGAGATTACATTTCTTTTTGGGGGTCGTTTTATACGCCATCTAATACGGCAACGTTTGTTCATGCCACCGCAGTTGATTTAGTTTGTTCATTTGCCTACACTCCATTTGGTGATCCAGTTGTATTACGTGACCTGTCTCTGGGTACGCTTACTTTGCAGAAGCCTCCTCATTATCAGCCTACTCAGCCTCCTCGGCAGCCTCCTCGTCCTCAGCCTCCTCAGCCGACCAGTTACGGTTGGACTGCGGGCATTCCTGGCACATCCGGTCCAGATACGTACGTAGATATTTCACGGCCTATTGTTACACAGTTTTCAGATCCCGCTGTTCTTCCTTACAAGGAACTATATCGTATGCATATTGGACTTCGCGATACTATGTATAGAGAGCATAAGCGCGCAGTTGATCAGTTGACGGCTCGTATTAACGACCTAACTGCTGAGGATGACAAGCGATCTCATCCGACATGACGAGTAGATGCCGATGATGATGACCATGTCAATAGTGGACCAGCAGTTGATCTTGTGGATGATTCGTGGTTCTTTAGTGATATGAGTTAGATTCATTTTATGTGGTATTTAGTGTAGCTGGATATATATATGTACGTTATCCTATTAGTGTGTTGTACTAGTAATTTTATGTAGTATGTACGATCTTATTGTTATCTTATTTGTTAGACTGTAATCTGATATGTAAGCTGTATGCTTGTAAGATCTTATTGTAGTTGTTATCTTTCTGTATCTATCTTTTGTACCTTGTAACTTATCTGGTTATTTTTAATACTCATACAGTTGATTTTGGACTAGTACATATTAATTGTAATGGATGTGTGTAACAACTAATGATGCGCATAAAGATATAATAGTTTATAAGCATTAAGATACAACAATAGCACAAATAGATCCAACAATAAGCATAAAAATACAATAGTTTATGAAGATACAACAACTTACAATAGTACATGCGAACTAAAACATCAAACCATGAAGTCGGAAATAGTAACTTAAATAAACTACATGTTACGTTTAATCTTAAGGGAGGCGACTTGTGTTCAATCGCAACTGTTCAACATCCCTTTGAACACGTCGAATCTCTCGTTCAAGTTCGTTAGCATATGTAATTCCCCGAGGACACAAAGGTTGATCTATCCATTCCGTGTAATTGCAACCATTTGGATAGGATGGACATATCTGCATGTGTCGACCTATATTGTTTCCCTCTACTCGAACCACAACTTCAACTGCATACCCGCAGTAGCAACGAACTGGATCGGAATCAACTACATGTTCTTGTGGAGGAACTCAATAGAACTCTATGTCTTGCGTCGATTGATCGACCGACTATTCAGATGATACTTGAACAGGTGGTACTTGCGTTTCATGTGTAAGTTGGACGTTCACCTGTTCGTGCGGCGGTCCAGTTCGAGGTCTCATTTGGTTTAGAAATTGGATTTCATCTTGAAGCTCCTGTAGCCTCATCTCTTCGTGCGCCTGTTCCTCAGAATCTGTAGATGATGACCACGAAGACATTTTCAGTGAGTGTTAATAGTAGGAGGTGCTCTAAGAATGGGTACAAAGTTGTTTTATTTGTTTGAGTGAGGTAAGTGATGTGTAACTTAACATATGTACATATAGCTGCAAGATTGGTAATGTGTGAGTGGCCAGTAGCTACACTATGATTTATGTTTTGTGACTTTCAAAGCATGTGTCGGCAGTAAAACAAATATTGATGTAACAGGTCACTGATACGACTGTAGGGAATTTGCTTTTGATTGATAATGTATATCGAGGACGACCCAAACAGAACAAAGGAGTAAGGGTTGCACTATAATCCGAATACTCTCGAAAAGAGTGACATGACTCCACTAACTACAGGGTAGTAATCCACCATAGCACCAATATATAATTGACTTTGAAGATGTATAAACTTTGACTAAATGTGCAGGATGCAAAATATAACGGATTTTGTCAAAACCAAAAACATTCAAGTCTATTTAGAAATATCTTCCTAACGAACCACAAAAATCCAAATTTCATAGCGGTAATCAAAAGTTATGGTCAAATGAATAGTCGATGCAGAATTCAAAATAAATATAGCGCGGACGTTGAACTTTGACTGAATGTGCAGGATAAAAAATATAACGGATTTTGGCGAAACCAAAAACATTCAAATCTCTTTAGAAATATCTTTCTAACAAACCCGAAAAATCCAAATTTCATAGCGGGAATCAAAAGTTATGGCCAAATGAATAGTCAATGCAGAATTCAAAATAAACATAGCGTGGACGTTGATCTTTGACTGAATGTGCAGGATGCAAAATATAACGGATTTTGGTGAAACCAAAAAAATTCAAATCTCTTTAGAAATATCTTTCTAACAAATCCGAAAAATCCAAATTTCATAGCGGGAATCAAAAGTTATGGCCAAATGAATAGTCAACATTTCTTGTGATGTGAACGGTCACTGTAGGGAATATAACATAATATCACGAGATTAATAGTAACATAATATCACTGTAGGGAATCTAACATTTTTTGTACTGCAATGATGTAAACGGTCACTGTAGGGAATCTAACATAATATCATGAGACCTCCGTAACCAGTATTCTACTATGTTGAATGGTAGCTCTTGGTAGTACATTATCCTTGTAAGTACTGCATATTTGATAATCAATCCCATAACTTTTATATCTTCAAGCAGCACCATTCCAGACTCAAGTGAGAAAATTAATTTCCTTGCTTTCTTATTCTACTTCTAGTAACTCTACTTATTCTACTGATGCATAGGTTTCATGGACGATTATGAAATAAGTGATGAACAAATGAGAAGGATTTTTGATGAGTACGAACGGAGCTTAGGCAATGACAACGAAGTTGAATTAGTTCATGATACACAAACTAGAGCAGTGGCTGCAGCGATTCAACATCGAGCGGTTACAGCTCCGCGTCCTTCTCCAGTAAATCAACGACCTAGTAATAATGTGCAAATAACGAATTCTCCAACTCGAGAATTTTCTTCCAAGGATTTGCCGGCCCTTGTAAAAGCCAAAATTGAGGTGGAAAAAAGAGATGACTTACTAATGCAAAGTGGAGGGGGTTTAACATATGAAGAAAGATGGGCAATGGTCACGAGGCTATACAACAACCATCGTTCCTGGCCGAGTAGACGAACATCAGTTGAAATCCAAATGGTTAATCGTCATTTTGCAGACGCTTGTGATTGGTACACAAAGATTATCGAAGCTGTTGAAGACGAAAACATATTTAAAACAAATCAAGCAACATATGATTATCGTTACCTTTTCGAGTATGGTGAGGAATTTGTTGGCTATGAAGCGTATAAACTCCGCTACAGTTGGTTGACCCGCTATAGAACTGAGTAGGCTTATAGTATTATGATTTTATTGTTGTTTTAATGTCTATATAATTTGATGTTGGTACGTAGAATATGGAGTTATCTGTAAACCTTGTTATGTCGGCGTGCTATTTAAGAATTTTGTCTTTCTAAACGAGAAGAGAGCTATCTTGTTGAACGTCAAATTCAAACGTTTATACATTCCAAACAACACATACGGGAACTAGAACAACATCATTGACATAACCAAGACAATCTTGCGGACAATCTAGTAGACCCGTGAACTAAAATCATTATCCTTCCATTTTATGTCTTTTTGTATACCCGTGAACTAAACTCATTATCCTTTTTATGTCTTTTTGTATACCCATAAACCAACATTGGATGCTTGCATTAATAACTCACCTACAAAAGTGGTGTGGCCTACAAAATTAATATAACTTATTGTTTCATTCACAAGCAAACACATATACTCATAAAAGATATATAAGTACACTATGTCGTGTGAACCAAACACATTCAATTTTGTTCCACAAAAAAAAACACCATGAATGCTTTGAAGCGATTATGGTGCTTCTCAAGTTCATCATCGTCTTCGTCTTCTTCCGACAAAGGTCAAAACCATCACAACAAGCAACGTATGTATCAACGAGAAACTTTAAATGCAATGCAACGTGATATCGCAGAGAGTTCACAGTCAAACCAAGGAGGTAGTACAATGGGAAGAAGAGATATACACTACGGACGTGACTATGCGGGGGGCCACAATCAGTTGATGAAGGATTACTTTGTGCCAAACCCAGTATACGGCGATGTATACTTCCGTCGTAAATTTCGTATGTCAAGGACAGTGTTTGATCAAGTTCTAAACAAGGTTTCCGAATCCAATATATTTTTTACCCACGGGGAAAATGGAATCAACGAACTTGGAGTTTCACCACTACAAAAAGTAACTGCGGCACTTCGTATGATTTCGTATGGAAGTTCAGCTGATTCATTAAATGACAAATTACGGATTGGTGGATCAACGACAGTTTTGTGTTTGAAAGAATTCTGCAAAGCAGTTGTTCGTGTCTTTGGTGAAGATTACCTCCGGTCACCCACCGAACACGACATTGAATGATTGTTAGCAAAAGGAGATCAACGTCGTTTCCCGGGTATGTTGGGAATATATTGTATGCATTGGACGTGGAAAAACTGTCCAATAGCACTACAAGGCCAATACAAAGGACACACTAAAAAAGCTACGTTGGTGTTAGAAGCCGTAGCTTCATTCGATTTGTACATATGGCATGCCTTTTTTGGCATTCCTGGATCACTCAACGATATTAATGTCTTACGACAATCATACTTGTTTAATGATTTGTACAACGATCTGTCGCTGCCGTGCAACTACAAAATTGGCGATAACGACTATTATGTTGGTTATTATTTAGTAGACGGAATTTACCCTAAATGGGAAACACTTGTGCAGGCATTCAAAAAGCCGAACAATGCCAAAGAGGCCAAGTTTACAAAACAGCAAGAAAGTTTGCGAAAAGACATAGAAAGAGCATTTGGAGTTCTACAGGGACGGTTTCAAATTTTACGACAAGAAGTGCGCTATCATGAACAGGCAGTTATATCAGGTATTATGTATTGTTATATTATACTACATAATATGATAGTTGAAGAAGAAAGGGGAGGATTTGAATTGCAACTTCAGAACTATCCGGATATAGCAGTGGCGTTTACGAGAAAGTCGTATAAGGACCCGAATACTTTTGCAGAACACTTGCAACGTATCCAGGACGTTAGAGATCCCCAAGCACATCTAGAATTAAGGGACGAATTGGTGGAACATTACTGGGAGCATGCGGGAAACCAGTAGGAAGTGGATTAACGTATCTACATATTCAAGTTAATAACTTAAGTTCGCTTCGTAATATTTATGCTTTTATGTATCGTTGATGCTAGTTTTATGAAATATTCCGTTATTGTTCTCTTATAACAACATAAAAGCCAAATTTAATTAAGGAACTGGTACAACACTAAGGACACTTACACTACATCCATGGCTACTACATCACCAGTGCTTAATAATTAGAAAATGCATAAACAACATAAAAACAAACAACTACAATTAAACGATGAAAACTTCAATCCGTCCTATCACATGCGTCTTTTGCGGCAAGCTTCTAGTTCCTGCTCCAGTAATAAGCGTTGCATTGGGTTTAATGTATCAAGCTTGACAATCATAAGTGCCTTGTCATCTAAACGTTCGAGTCGAGCCAATTCACGCTCCCTAATATCCAAATCACGCTCTCTTGATGTTTGTACTTCTTCATGTCTTCATTGTTTTTCCTTAGCTCTCTCAGTTCTCTTGGCTTCCTTGGCTTCCGCCAAAAGGCGATTACATTCATCAGAAGCTACCATTTGACTATTTAGTTGTTCGTAATACGAACTATAATCTATGACTGCTTTTTTTCCTTTGAATTTACCAGGAAGCCTACCACCAGCACTAGTAGAAAAAGGGGTGTTTTCTTGAGGATCTGGACTTCTCGGGCTAGATTCCTCTATCGGCCTCCTCGGCATAAATCGCGATGCTGAGTGTTCTTGGCGTATATTGCTCCATTTTTCTTCCCTAGACAGAATAGCGTAACAGTTGTGCAAGTTGAATGGTACGTTTTTGTGCTCTGCCATGTACAGTTCGTTCGCTTTGCTTAGCTGTGTGGATTTAAGTAGTGTAAGTTGCTACAATTATGCAATAAAAAAACTGTATAAGTAACTATGTAAGTGATAATTACCAAGTCAAAATCATTGGCACCGCTTTGCCGTCTACTTTCTAGTCCTGTCATAATCTCCTTCCAACTCTGACAGTTAGCGTTGATTCTCTTCCATGACTGTTTCAAAGAGTCTACGGTTCTCGGTGGGTTTTGTAGACTACGGCCATTGAATAATCTTAGAAAAGAACTCCAAAATGAGTTTTCCGTCTGACTAGTACCTTTAACATTATCTCCAGAGCATTCGACCCAACAAAAAGCTAGTTCTGCTTGTTCTTCTGCAGACCATTTCACTATTTTGTTTGGTCTTCTCACTAGTGTGTTCGCATACATATCAGGAATTTCAGTAACGTCAACTTCTGTTTCCTCAATCATGTCGCTATTATCTCAAAAGACACTGTTTAAATTTCTTGATATATTTGGAGAAGTTTCATGCGAGACTAACCTTTGCTGGCTACTAGGAGAAGCGTAGTGATGATCAGTGTAATTTCACTGCAAAGACGGGTTATGTCCAGAACCAGAACTTTGAGTATTCTGATAATAATTGAAGTTTTGCCACGATAGACAGAAATTTGGGCTTTGTTGAGCATAACAGTTTGGACCATTTGGAAAGTTACCATAATGAGGATTTTGATTCTGTGGGTACGTAGATTGCATAGGAGACTGATTGCGGTCGGACTGGTAACTGTGTTGATTTTGAGCAGATTTTGAAGAAGCTTTCTTGCCTTTAACATTTTGTGACATTGCAAATATATTGAAAAGGTAATGAAGAAGGAAGAGATGAGTGTGTTATGCTGTAAAAATCAACGTGCATATATATAACCATCAACAAAACGGTCAAAAACAAGCAACGGTCAGAAACAAAACAGTCAAAAATAAGCAACAACAGCTAATATAACCATATACGGTTTGGGTAAAGCCGGCCGGGGGGGTGGAATTTTCAAAGTCCCCCCTCCCCCCGGACGGTTTTACCCAAACCGGCAAGGGTGGGGACACGGGTCCTCACCAAACCGGTGTGTGTAAAACCGGTTATGCCATAATTGGTTTTACACACACCAGCCATGGCCAGGTTGCTGGAGCAACCAATCGGTTGCTCCAGCACCCTTAAGTGTTGCCAAAGCAACACTGAAGGGACCTGTGACCCAACCCTTGGGCACGGTTGCTGGGCAACCGACCCACGGTTGGGGATGCTCTAATATCGTCCCGTAATGGCACAACACTGCACCAAGTAACCAGTCCTTAGGCTCACTTTCCCATGATCATATCACACCACTTAATACTCAAGCCATTATAAAGATCACGTACTGAGACCAAATCCTCTATCCCCAAATTTCCCTATACCCCTGTCCCCATCCAATCAAAGGCTCTGATTTTCACAGTTTTGCAATTAAGTCGGAGATAAAAAAAAAGCGCTTAACTGCAAAAGGTGGAAATCAGGGGGTGTTCATTGGTTGGATACAGGGGGACAGGGGGGTTCGGGAATAGGGGATTATTTTCGTAAAATGGTAACCCTCCCTCGGGGAGTCTACTGTTAAAACAAGGATGCCTTTTCAACTGCCTGTGTGATGATAGGGCGGTGAAGATCGGTCAGGCAAAACCCTACTGCGAAATCTTGGAGAACAACTTCGAGATAAGTAAAAAAGAAGGGAAAAATAAGATCCACTCGAAATTATGATGAACCCGTTACGATGTTCTGTAAGTAAGAATGTTCTATGGCAGTGTTCTAGATCTGGGCAACTTTATCCATATCGTTTAAATTATTACAATTAATAATTAATCTTAGGTTTTAGGCTTTGTCGGTTACAATAGCTATATTTTGTCGTGCGTACATACCATCGATGAGATTTTATGGCAATTGAATTGTTAATATACATTCTATGAACATGGACTAATTTGTTAGTTCTCAATTTTATAGTGGATAATTTGGAGTCAATTTAGGAAATGAAACGATACTCTCCTGATTTGTAGGGTATGTTACATATTTTATTTCCCTATCTCGTGGATAATCGGATTAAATACTGAAACACACTACAAATGCTTTGACTATTTCTATGAAATTCAAATTAAATTACATTAATTTGTGTTTACTTTTAATACTTCCTTTTAGGCTGTAGAACTATTTACTTGTATGGACATAGTCCGGCATATCTATATGTAGTTGAGTTTTATGTATGTTTGAAATAAAAAATAAAGTCTCATCAAATAGATGCACTGCAAGGATTCAAGTAGACGCAGTTTGTTATCAGATGCATTAAACTAGTCAAGAGTAACAAATGGAAGGTTGGGAACTGGAAAAGATGATTATATTCTCATGTACTCATGTTATGATGCTTCAATCTGCTTAACCAAATTAGAGAAAAGTCTATGAATTGCAGTAGGCATTCATCGTTTTTTATAAACATATTGTATGTACCTTTTATCCTGATACTTCATTTTTTATATTAGAAGTACTTTTCTTTCTTATATACCATGGTTAATTTAAATAAATTGAAATGACATGCTGGATCTGAGAGTGAGGTCAGGTCAAAAATAGGATACTTATAGTAGATCTAATCATCGACCAACTAGCAAAAAGAAGTAAATTTTTCGAGAGGTCAAACACATGGTATTGTAGAGTCGTAGGCTATCAGCTTATTCATTCGACCGCATAGTCGATCATCTTATCAATTGGATTCGCACAAAGAAAAATAGTATACATGCTTCAGTTTTAAAGTAAAAGATGTTATGGTTTATGATATTCACATACGCTCCGTTTATTTGTATACTTACTATGGATTTATAAAATACTTTTAGGTGCAAATTTTTTTGAAAGATTAAATTTGGCGACAATATAAAATGCAGGAAGTAGGCAGTTATGTTGCCCTAATTGTAGGACAAATGAACATTTATTGTAATTTACATAAAAAGCCTTCAGTTTATTGGAATGCGGAGAGGCATTATTGTTTGTGGTTTGGTAAATCAAGTAAATGATCACTCAATATGAATTCAAATTTCTGTTTAAATTTGAAGTTAACTCATTGTGGGACCGAATACAAAATATATGGTTTGGATGCTTCACAGTTTAGCCTTTTGTCCATTAAGCTGCATGATTGCTTCATATAAAGCTGCAACTAACAAAATACTTTTAGTTGTTGGTTTAGGCCAAGCAAAAGATACCCCAATTTACATTCCAAGGCGGATGTAGCGACTCTGCTGGGGGTCGAACCCAGAGTCTCTGGTTTCGTAGACCAGCGCCTTATCCATTGGGCCACAGAGTCACATATCCTATTACCTGACTTTGTGTAAAATAGAATTAACAGTGTACTTTTATATGCTTTTACATAAATATAAAATGTCTGTGTTCTATATCATGGCACCAACATATGATTTATTGGTATAGTTGATATTGTTTATTGCTCGATTTTTATGATGTATTTATCTGGATTTTTGGTGCAAATCATGTTACAAGTTTGATTTTGTGGTAAGATTAAAGATAATAAAGCCGACACTCCAAATCCATTGAGCCACAAAGTCCGGTATCATAGAATGCATTCATTGTTAAGCAAATGAGGAGTGTGAAATCAGTATTTTGTACAGGAAACGAACGAAGAATGTTCGGTGAAAGAGGATTGTGTTTTATGCTATGAAATGGACAACGCAAGGAGCACCAAAGGGTGTTGAATGTGGTAAAGTATAAAAGGTGAAGGGAACTGAATTGTTTAAGCTTGTCGCGTAGGACACATCAAGCTTGAACAAATCAATTTTCTCGAGTTCTTGCAACGAACCAAATGGAGCTTTGCCCCTTTCAAAGCATCTGACGCGTGAAACACGGCAAAAAGTTGAACAACCAATTATAGTTGTACAGATGCATCCTTATTCAGATTTATAAGAAGTACATTCACTATACATTTTCATATGCTTTCACATTAATATGAAATCTGTATGTTCTATATTTAAATTTAAAAAATCAACGTATATTCGATTTACCGATAGTTAATATTGTCTATCGTTCGGTATGAAATATAAATTTCACTGGAAGTTTTTCATCCAAATTTCCGTTGTAAATTTTATTTTGCTTTAAGTAAGATACTTGAATTAGGAACTTACGATGCACCAATATATCCAACGAGTTTTCCCCGTACTCCACATTAAAATATTGAAGCTACTATACCTAAGTGCCATTAGAAGATTATAGCTTTATTGAGCAAAGTATATATTATAATTTGTGGAAAATAGTGAGAAGTCCAAACTTAAGAAAAGTTTTGATGAAAAGAATAAAAAGTTTAGAAATTGGCCAAAAGGACAAATGCTAGTGCAAGTAGAAAATGGATTGTGGGCCCCCTGAATTCCATGTTTAGTGGAGATGTGGACTTATGGCTAATTTTGAAACTTTCCATCTTTTTGGCCAATTTATTTGCAAGGTTTGTCCTTTAAAAGAAAATGCTCTTATAATTCGATGTTCAGCATGATTTTTAATTTGTTTGAATTTATGAAAAAAAGGGTAACCTATAATCAATGTTTTGTAAACTAATACATGTTCATTGGGCCACGGTGTCACTTATCTTACTGCTTAAATCGTAAAGTCACATTACAAATATAATATAAAATTATGCAGCTTAACTGATTAAAAAAGGAAGGATGCTTTTAGATCAGGGCATTGACATGAATCCCGTTCTTTAATTATTGGTTTGTTTTCCATGTGTTATAAAAAAATTCTCAGATTTTTGTTTAACTTTTTACTATAAAGTAGACTGGGTGAATAAATAAAATATTTGAAGCAAGAAATGGTGATCAAGGATGTCAATGGATATTTGAAATCCATCACATTCGTATTTGGAAACTGAAAAGAAAAAAAAAGCGAAAATTTGAAAAAACGATTACGCATGTGGAAACGTCCAAATTTATTTTTACTTATGCATTTAGATTCCTTTTTTTATAAGAAGGCAGACAAAAAACGGATATCTATTTGATATATGCCACCGCAAAGATCCGTTATGCTAAAATGGTTTCATATACAAATATGGATACTATACTTATCTCTATCTTATCCAACCGTTGCGAGGCCTAGTTGCAATGCTCTAATTAGGCTGACAATTACCTTCATGATTTAAATCGAAATATTATGGTTATCCTTTTTGGATGTCATTGTTTGCTTATAGTTACCTTAGCTAGTTGGATAAAACAAATTGCTAATCAACATGATTTTGATTATATCATTATGGTTATTTACCAGGCACAGTGCAAAAAGGTGCAAAATCTTTTTATAGACTTAACACGTGTGTGCCTTTTTGAATGAATACGCATGTACTAGTTTTTAATATATTCATTATTCATCTCAATTAGTTAAAACATGAATGATAAAGTTTATGCTTTCTTCACGGAAATATATCACAAAGATTTTTTTTATCATTTTGCAAAATTACCAGGTATAATACTATATGAGTAGAGTGCAAAAATCAATTTAGCATTTCAACCTAACACTGAATTTTTTATCATAGCTCTTTATGAGGATTGGCCTATATAGGTGCAAAACCGTGTTGTAACCTTGACGCACTGCACGTGCTTTCTTGATTAGTACACATATATCATTATTTTTTGGTATGATTATTGTAAATTACCTTCAGCACAACAAGACTAGTATAATTTATATAATTTTTCTGAAAAATATGCAGTGAAGTTTTTTTTCTTTTCTATGATTTCATGAAAATCTTCTTATCTGAAAATTCTGTTTCTTTGAATAAATAATATTATATTGAAAAGTCTCTAAATTAAATGATTTTTTTTAGAATAAAGTGTTGAGATATTTTGTTTTCTGAGAAGACGTGAAGGTTTTTTTGTATACTGCACCTTTCCTCAACTATCTCAAACTACTTGTGAAGGTTCAAGCTGTTTCAGTTTTTTGTTTCCAAATGTTTAAATTTCTAGGGAAGTTTGAGATATTGAAGAAATTTTAAAAATGTTTATAGAGATTGAAAATCTAAGTAAAATACAAAAAATTTATTGGCAGTTACTTGGTATTGTTGAAATAATTATTTCTTTTTTCTGTAAATTCAGAATATATATCATTTTTTTTTTTGGAAATATTGAAAGAATAAATATATATTTTCCAACACAGTTTAATTATCATATAAGAATCATGTACATTAGACCCTATAAATTAGCATGTTAGTCCCACATCACAAAATTTTAGTGAATAATTCTGAACATATATCAAGTCCTCACCTGATCAATTGCTGAGCTCTTAAGCGTGAGCTAGTGACCAAGTGGGGCATTAATGTGGAATGTTGGGTCATGTTGTTGAATTTGGGTACATTGTGCAATTTGTTGGTTTGCCTGATCCAAATTGTCGAGTGGTGTGTGTAGTTGGAGTGGAAAGCTGGTTGTGTCTCCTATAATGAGGTGATGCGTCTGGCTGGTCACAGAGCAGCTAAAACTCCTTGCTCCCAACAGTGGATGGATAACATGCAATTAAGTGATTAACATTAAAGCAAGTTTGGCGTTGCTTACACTTGAATTTTGTATTTTAGCCTCCTAGGCAGTTAATTTTTTGTATCTCATTGATCTAGTGAACACCCATCACTAGTTGATTATATGTCGTGAATTCAAAGCATTGAAGACTTTTTAGATCCATTTCAAACTTTATAACATTTGTTTAGTTGGATGTTTTTGTATTCTTGAACCTATAACAAAATTTCTAATTGATCCACGTTCTACAATAAAAGTTCTTCTGTATCAGATCCCGGGAAACTTTTAATAAATAGTTTATTCAGGTCGCTTTGGATGCATTATTGCTTTACTTTTTAGTGTACATTGATTCTTCGTTTTCTTATATAGAGCGAGGCATCCACCTCTGGGAGCAAACAAATTATCCTAGCAAAACACAAAAAAGAGAGCAAAATGTTATCAGAGCCAGGTTTCGATCCTGGGACCTGTGGGTTATGGGCCCACCACGCTTCCGCTGCGCCACTCTGATTGTTGATGAAATTTGAGAATTGCATTTTTTTAGAATAACATGCAAGCTGCACCTAAATTCTATCCCATGGCATATCAACTTGTATTGTCTACAGCACAGAAGAGATTTCTTCAATATCACTATATTGTATTATCCATAGACCAAATTGCAGGCACCCTCATTTTATAATTTGCAGCCAAATAAGTTTGAGTTCCGTAAATCAACACATCACCCACCGTATGTCTACATAAAGTTGTTTCACACTCAAAATTAACTTGGGTTTTGGAATAAGGTCGTTCTAAACCGTTGAAAAAAGTACTCTAGATTTTAAGTTCTACAGGACTTGTGTAGAGTGCAAAAAATCAGTTTAGCAGTTCAACCTGATATTGAATTTATCGTAGCTATTTATGGGATTGGACTAGATAGGTGCAAAACCATGTTGTAACCTTGACGCACTGCACGTTTATTTATTTTTAATAGTATACATATCTCTATGTTTTTGTATAATTATTGTTTATCACCATTAGCACATCAAGACTAGTATAATTTATATTATATCACTGAAAAATTTGTAATGAAGGTTATTTTTCTTTCTTTGATTTCATGTAAAATCTTTGGTGACATTTGGTTTACATTTTATTTTGTGTTTTGGGTGTTCTACATTAATTACAAAAATTAAGAAAAGTGTTCGGATGGCAGAGAGAATGAAGGCGGGGAGAATGAAGGAACGACGGAGGGATGCGGAAGGAGGAGTTGTCTCCTATAATAAGGAGGCAGTCCGTCAGGCTGGTCACAGAGCAGCGAAAACTCCTCGCTCCCAACAGTGGATGGATAACAGACAATTAAGTGATTAACGTTAAAGCAATTTTGGCGTTGCTTACACCTGAATTTGTATTTTAGCCTCCTAGGCAGTTAATTTTTTGTATCTCATTGATCTGCTGAACACCCATCACTAGTTTATTATATGTCGTGAATTCAAAACATTGAAGATTTTTTAGGTCCATTTCGAACTTTACAACATTTGTTTAGTTGGATGTTTCTGTATACTTGAACCTATAACGAAATTTCTAATTGATCCACGTTCTACAAAAAATGTTCTTTTGTATCAGATCCCGGGGTACTTTTAATAAATAGTTTATTCATGTCGCTTTGGATGCATTGTTGCTTTACTTTTTAGTGTATACTGATTCTTCGTTTGCTTATATAGGGCGAGGCATCCACCCCTGGGAGGAAACAAATTACCTAGCAAAACACAAAAAAGAAAGCAAAATGTTATCAAAGCGAGGTTTCGATCCTTGGACATGTGGGTTATGGGCCCACCACGCTTCTGCCGCGCCACTCTAATTGTTGATGAAATGTGAGAATTGCATTTTTTTTAGAATAAGATGCAAGTTGCACCTAAATTCTATCCCACGGCATATCATCTTGTACTGTCTACAGCGCAGAAGAGATTTCTTCTACAATATCACTAAATTGTATTATCCATAGACCAAATTGCATGCACCCTCATTTTATTATTTGCAGCCAAATCAGTTTGAGTTCCGTAAATCAACACATCACCCACCGTATGTCTACATAAAGTTGTTTCACACTCAAAATTAACTTAGGTTTTGGAAGTAAGGTCGTTATAAACCGTTGAAAAAAGTACTCTAGATTTTAAGTTCTGCAAGACTTGTGTAGAGTGCAAAAAATCAGTTTAGCAGTTCAACCTGATATTGAATTTATCGTAGTTATTTATGGGTTGGACTAGATAGGTGCAAAACCATGTTGTAACCTTGACGCACTGCACGTTTATTTATTTTTAATAGTATATATATTTCTATGTTTTTGTATAATTATTGTTTATCACCATCAGCACATCAAGACTAGTATAATTTATATTATTCCACTGAAAATTTTGTAACAAAGGTTATTTTTCTTTCTTTGATTTCATGTAAAATCTTCGGTGACATTTGGTTTACATTTTATTTTGTGTTTTGGGTGTTCTACATTAATTACAAAAAATAAGAAGAGTGGTCGGACGGTGGAGAGAATGAAGGAACGACGAAAGGACGAGTTGTCTCTCGTTCTTGCGCCACTTCTCAAAACAAGAAAAATAAATAAAAGTTGTTTTAAGTTTTGTGTTTTAATTTCATTTTTCATGATATACCTGGCGTCCTTCACATTTTTATATTGACGAGAACTCGAAACTAAAATGGTACCACCTTCTTGTCTGAAAATTATGTTTCTGCAAAATAAATAATATTATACTGAAAAATCTCTAGAATAAATAAAAAAATTCTAAATGAAACCGTGGAAATTTTTTGCTTTTTAATAACATTTGAAAATCTTCAAAAAAAGGATTATCTTTTATAAAATGTTAAAAGTTTACAGGATTTCCTTTTTTTACTGCACCTTTCCTCAACTTTCTAAAACTAGTTATACCCACACACGATAAAGTTGAGATTATTATAGTTCAATAAAAAAAATCCAGTTTTATGTTTTTTATATTGTCAAATACTTCAAAAATTATTGTTTCGAAGCGGTTCAACTTGTGGAAAATAATAACTTAGATATCGAATATTTTTTCTTTAAACTCAAAAGTCATTGAGGTTCAGGCTGTTTCATTTTTTTTCCTTTCCAAATGTTTAAACTTCTAAGGAAGTTTGGGATATTGAAGAAGTTTTAAGATGCTTAAAGAGATAAAAAATCCAAGTAAAATACAAAGAAACTTAAAAGGTTAAAGTAATTCAAATTGTTGGCAGTTTCTCGATGTTATTGAAAGGAAAGAAATAATATAATTTCAATTTTCCAATACAGTTTAAATGTTTAATTGTCATATAAGATTCATATGTATTAGACCTTATAAAAATGCATGTTAGTCCCGCATCACAAAATTTTAGTGAATAATTCTGTACAAATATCAGATCCTCACTGATAAATTGTGAGCTTGGGACCAAGTGGGCATTAATGTGATGGAATGTTGGGTCGTTTTTGAATTGGGGTGCATTATGCAATTTGCTGGCTTGCGGACAGGGTCAGTCCTAGGACTTTTGGTACCTAAAGAGGAAAGGAGGCCCTTCTATATATGCTAATGTATGACATCAAAACAATTTATATAATATAAAAAACGAAAAGATAAAAAGAGCAAATAACTTTATTCGTAATAATAATCAAAGTTATGTAACAAAAAATACTAGTTACTTATGCACATACAACTTAATAGTTTGAAATCATATTTAATTGATAGCAAATAACATTATTCAGTATTTCATGTAAGAACGGTTGAATTAAGACACACAGTAACTGTCAATTAAATCTGGAGTAAGAGTCAACCATATTGTATTTCATTCCAATCAACTAAACATAGTTATCTATGTGTAGACAACAAATAACTTCTTTATGTGAGCATTTATATTGGCAGTAACCTGCGTAAGAGTCAACCATATTGTCCATTCATATATTTAAGTTAATGAAGTGATAGTTTTTCACTATTGCAGATAACTTAAGTACGCCTTCGATGGAAAACGATATTCTGAAAAGTTCTCCAAATTCATGTAGATATGTTAATTTGAAATAAGTTTCAGTTTATTCCTGGAATGCTAATGTTTCTATTTACTCACAGTGCTCTCAGAAATTCACAATGCAACTCCTGAGAGTTCATCGGTACATACGTTGGAGTTAGAAAAAAAGGATGATAATAAAATCATACATATCTTTGAAGAAGGGCTTAATTACAGATATTCTAAAACTTAATCTATCATATAATGAGTTTAAATTATCAACTTTTAAGAACTCATCATCTACCACAAAGAAAAACGTTACAGTTTCATTAGTGAAAGAAAATATCACAATCAATTCAACTATAGAGTCAGGTAAAAAGATTCATTGTTGATTCACATTCATATCGTAACAAGCAGACGTTTAATCAATACAACTTATATTTGAATCATGTCTCTTAATTACAGTTAGAAAGATAAACACTGACAAAGCCTTTATTGCAAAAGAAAACTTCAAATCTCAAATCTGTATAAACTGTCAATTAAAATATACATTACAAATAGTAATTCCTGGGAATGGCTGAATGGGTTCTACAGACAGGCAGTATAAAAACAATAACATACAAATAAAATAAAATAAAACACAGTCAAATTATTGAATTACAAACCACCCAAGAAGATTAGAAGAATACCCTTCGCTGGAAATGGTTTGCTATCGTGTCTGCCTCCCTAGATCGTCGCCATGCCATCGTTGGTAATTGGAATCCAAATCCTTGGACTGGAATCGCTGTTGTGCCTGCTCTGAACCGCTAAAAGCGCTGCTGACCCTTAGTTGGAATCAGCAAATTGAAGTGATGCGAATGATTTTGTTGATTTGGATTGCGATTTTTTTCTGTATGTAATCGATTGATGATGGATAATGGTGCCCCTGTTTTTCCGGTACCCTAAGCCATCGCTTTTCCTTCTTGTCGGAAGAGCTAGGCCTGCTTGCGGATCCAAATTGCTGGGTGGGTTGTGCAGTTTGGCTGGAAAGTTTGGCTGTGTGCTCTATAGTTTGCCTCCCAGATTTATTATTTCTATTATTAGTATCTCGTTGATTTGCTGAACACCATTGATTTCATGAATTCAAAACACTGAAGATTTTTCGATCCATTTCAAACTTTTTTTTAACATTTGTTCAGTTGGATGTTTCTGTTTTCTTTAAGCTACTGTTAGCCTACTTTGTGAACTAGGCAACACAAAGTCAAGAAACCAGACATTGAAGAGCATTTTTAATTAGAAGACTTCGGTTCGGATTGGAGAAGACACTACAACCTAGATTGGATAGCTGCAGTTGTTCGGGTCGGGTCAGAGCAACATATCGGTTCGGGTTGGATAGAATCTTCTGTTCGGATCGGTGAGCTGCTGCTGAGGAAATTGGTAAGGTATATTTAATCGGATCGGAGGGCAACATAATCTCAATTGGATCGGAAAGCCACTTGTTTGCCACGAAAATGGATCGGAGCGGAGCAGATTAGAGAAGAAGAGAGCGTTGCATCCAAGCCAATCCGGGTCGGATCGGATATCCCGATCCGAACCCCTTATCTGTGCGTCTCCGACCCGAGCCCATGTTCCATGTTATTCTCCTGCAAAAGCGCCTGGATATCCGGACCGGCTATGACCAGTTCCTACCCATAACGTCCGTTACTTTGATGCGTTGTCAACACAATAATTCATCCGAACCCAAGGATAATGGGATGAACGACACGTGGCCCCGACCCGGATCAAGTTTTGAGCAAATTTACACCTATAAATACCCTGTCTGGAGACAAAGAGAAGGATCTTTTTTAGGCACTTTGAGAATTCAACTACCTCCATAATCTGAACTCCATTACTCCCGGAGAATCCAAATCTTCTTTCATTATTTGTTTTAATCTATTGAGTGAATATAAGCGAGTTGTGAGTGAAGTCAAGTGACAATTACATTGTATTTGCAATTGAATCATTGAATATAGTGAAAGATAAGTGGACGTAGGCACTTCTTCGCCGAACCACTATAAATCCTGTGTGTTCATTTTTACTTTTATCTCATCTTATTTGCTTTTAACCAATTTGGGTGTTAGAACCACTTTTGGGTCTAACATTTTGGTGCTTTCACTGAGAATCCTCATCTAAATTCTTTATTTTCCGGGATCTCTTTCTACTTTTTGGACCGTTGAGTTCAAAGAAGTGAATCCTTAAGTTTCTCCGATTTTTTATATTTGTTGAAGTGATTGTCAAAAACTCATGGCCAAAGGAAAAGGCAAGGAAGTTCAGTCTGTTCGAGGAAATGGAGCTGGCGAAGATCAGCAAAATGCTGTTGTAACAAGGTCTCGGGGGGTAGAGTTCAGCAGCAGGAAGAACCAATGCAGGAATTCCGAGCCGCCAGCAGGGGGAGAGCTCCGATCCGATCCGGGTAGGAGATTCTGAAGCAGTGCATTCCCCCAATCTGAACCGACCCGAGCTGCTTGCCACGTACCGATCCGACCAGGCTCCCCAGCTCCGAACCGGTTCGACCTCCTACCTCCGATCCGACCCGATGCTTGGTGAAGCTGGAACCTCTACTCGAGTCCCTACGAATGCTCCGATTCTAGCCACCAGGGTTGGTGATCAGGTCAATCCATCTGCGCCCATCACTCAAGGAGATTTCTCGTGCTTGCTTGACATGCTTAAGAGCACGAGGGAGGCCATGAAAGTTCACGAGCGCACTAATCTCATGATGCAGGAAAATATGAGGCTCATGAGTCGGGAAATTAGTGAGCTCCGTCGACAGAGAACTCCATCACCGGTTCGTCACACACCAGTGGATCAATCTTCATCTTCCGAGGAAGAGAGGCCCCGTGAACGAAGGCCACTCGAACGACCTCAGAACGTGGAGCAGCTGACATTTGGATCTTTGAGATCTCGTGAGGACATTGCACGAGCACTGGGAAACAATGACCCCACTCGGGGACAAAGACTCCAGTCCCCTCCTCCCGAGATCGACTGGGAGCGCAGGGAACGGAATCGAGCAGAGGCAGCACGAAGAAGAAGGGCATCTCCTGAACAAGAGCCCAGAAGGAACTCGGATGCTAGGGCCAGGGAACCTGAGCGGCCCCTAACTAATGCTGATGTACAGGCAATGGTTCGCCAGATCATGTCCGAGAGCCGGAATTATACAAATGAAGATTATGGCATTGAGCGAAGCCATACTCCTTTCACCGACGATATCCTCGACTTCCAATTTCCCCGACGCTTTAACTTGCCACAGATGGACAAGTACAACGGAAGGACTGATCCGGGACAGCATTTGATGCGGTATTCGTGGCTCATGAACGCTGCCGCTGCCCCTGATGAAGTGAAGTGCAAAGCATTCCCAATCTACTTAGAAGATGTGGCATTGTTCTGGTTTACCCGACTTCCTCCTCGTTCGATTTCGAATTACAAGGAACTAAGCGAGCGTTTCATGAACCAGTTCCGACTACATGCCCGAAAGTCCAAAAGTGTTATTGAATTATCGAGAATCAAGCAGGCACCAGGAGAATCTTTAAGGGCATATCTTGATCGTTTTAACCAAGCTGTAACTGAGGTCAGTGACCCGCATGAGCCCACTATTCTGATGGCATTAAAGGAAGGAGTCGATCCTGAATTTGAGTTTGGAGACTACCTTTCTGGGAAAACACCCTCCACAAGGGAGATATTCTACGAAAAAGCTGATATTTATCTAAGACGAGAGGAGGCCAGGGCAAACCGAAAGAGAAAGTCTGAGACGGCTTCAAAGGAGAATGTGCAGAGTAACATCGCCGTAAAGCAGTCTGGGGAAAGTTCTGGCAAGGTTGAAGTAAATGTAGGAAACAAGGGTGGAAACAGCAATGCTGGAAGCGGGGGTAACAACAACAATAACCGTAATCCAAATGGTAACAGAAGAAACAGAAATAGGGGAAGTGACCCTAACAAAAGACCCCGATTCCAGAACTACGAGGATTATACACCATTGAACGACACCCTGGAAAATATTTACCTGGATACGTATAATGTGTTACAATACAAAAGACCGCCACCTCGTGATTCGACCGAGAAAGAAATGGCGACAGGGAAGTTTTGTTTGTTTCATGGAACTCACGGGCATTCAACTAATGAATGTCGGCATTTGAGGGATGTGATTGAGAAACTGTTGCGTGAAGGGAAGTTGGATGAGTACAAGGTTGCCCCGAGGGACAGGGGGCAAGGAGAGCAGGCTCCAAAACAGATTCTACCTGCTCCCAAGCCTACAGCGCAGCAGAAAGGTAAAGGAATTGTTATTAACTCCATAGTAGGCGGACCTCACCCAGCAATCCGAAGTTTCAGATCAATGGATCAATATGTGAATGCTGCCAAGCATCTAGACATGAATGAAGGTGATGATTTGGAAGATGTCACCCCCATAAAACAACAGAAGACCATGTTTGACGACGTGGTATTTCGCAGCCGAGACAATACTGGGATACAATCACCCACCAATGATCCGTTGGTTATTACTACCACCATTGGGCCGGCCTTGGTCCATAAGGTGTTAGTAGACAACGGAAGTTCCGTTAATATTTTGTTCAAAAAGTCATTCGATCAAATGAAGCTTGAATCTGAAGATTTGAAGCCGTGTGAAGGATGGATCAGAGGCTTCAACGGGGCGTCGACAGCTCCCATGGGATACATAGAGTTGCCCGTGACCCTGGGGCAAGGAGAACGTAGAAGAGTGCGGATGCTTCAGTTCGTAGTATTGGACGTAGATTCGCCTTATAACGCATTTTTGGGAAGATCTGCCCTCGCTGAATTTAGAGTTTGTATCGCCCCTTGGTGCTTGTTACTTAAGTTCCCAACCGAAGCCGGAACTGGAGTAATGAGAGGGGATCAGGTTTCCGGACGGGCCTGCTATGTGGCCGAGTTAAAGATGTTGATGAAAGGACTTAACGTTGAGAGTAAGGATGCCTCGTCTCCCTCAAAGGGGGACTCGGCATAGCAATTAGAGAGATTTACCCCGAGGGAGTTGCCCAAAGGAACGCCTGAAGACCTGGATCCCAGAAAAGACGAGGAACCAGAGGCTAGGAATGCAACTCCTAATGAAGCGACAGTGGAAATTCCCATTGATAAAGCTGATCCGACAAAAGTTTTGAAGATTGGTTCTCAATTGGATCCACGTCGAGCTAAAGAACTAACGGACTTCTTGAAGGCAAACTTAGACGTGTTCGCCTGGACCCATGCTGACATGTGTGGGATATCACCATCCATTATAAGTCACAAATTGAATGTAAATCCGAAACATCCGCCTGTGAAGCAAAAGAGACGCATGCTGGGCCCATAGAGGTCGGCTGCTCTCAAAGAGGAAGTAGAAAAGTTGAAGCAGAATGGATTTATTCGAGATTCGACATATCCCGACTGGATATCGAATCCCGTCTTAGTAAAGAAGCCAAACAGAAAGTGGCGGACTTGCATTGACTTTTCAGATTTAAATAAAGCTTGCCCGAAAGATAGTTTCCCACTTCCCAGGATTGACCAGCTTGTAGACTCGACAGCAGGTCATGAACTTCTCTCTTTCATGGACGCATATTCTGGATACAACCAAATTCCTATGCATGTACCAGACCAAGAACATACGAGTTTCATTACGAATTTGGGGTTATATTGTTATGTTGTAATGCCATTCGGATTAAAAAACGCTGGAGCTACTTATCAGCGCTTGGTAAACGGAATGTTTTATGATCAAATAGGAAAAACTATGGAAGTTTATGTGGATGATATGCTTGTCAAATCAAAGCATTCCTCCAGCCATACGCAAGACTTGGCGGAAATGTTTGGTATCCTGCGAAAGTACCGGATGAAATTGAATCCTCTGAAATGCTCATTTGGAGTGGCATCGGGAAAGTTCCTTGGCTTCATTGTGAGTTCCCGAGGAATTGAAATCAACCCTAGCCAGATAGCAGCGATTAGAAACATCGAAGAACCGAGGAGAATTAAAGACGTCCAAAGTCTTGCAGGGAAAGTAGCGGCGCTGAGTAGATTCATCTCCAAAGCCACAGATAAATGTGTTCCGTTTTTTGATTTGATAAAAAGGGGAAAGAAGAACTTCCAGTGGACTCCGGATTGTGTTGAGGCCTTTCAAAATCTGTTGGAACTGCTAGAGAAACCGCCGATTTTATCAAAGCCCGTAGATCACGAAGAATTATTTGTTTATTTGGCAGTCTCGGCTCACGCTGTCAGCACAGCCCTGGTTCGAGAAGAAGACAAAGTACAAAGGCCGGTGTATTATGTAAGTAAGAAATTAGCAGCGGCAGAGCGCAACTACCCAAAAATTGAGAAGCTCGCTTACAGCCTCCTGATCGCATCCCGAAAACTTCGTCACTATTTCCAAGCCCATCCAATAACCATATACACCGACCAGCCCTTAAGGCAGGTGTTGCAGAGACCCGAAGCATCGGGAAGGTTGATCAAATGGAACATAGAACTAAGTCAGTTTGATTTGAATTTTCAACCACGAAAGTCAATCAGGGGGCAAGCTCTAGTAGACTTTATTGCGGAGTTCACCATTCCAGAGGAGGAAATAATCAATGACAGAGTGGTTAAATCCGAGGATGAGCTAGAGATGAATCCGTGGAAATTATATACAGATGGAGCCAAGAATGACCGAAGGTCCGGAGCTGGAATTGTCTTAGTCACTCCCGAGGGACGGTCGTTATATTACGCCCTGCGATTAGAATTTTCGGCAACTAACAATGACTCCGAATATGAAGCCCTGATCGCCGGGCTGAAGCTTGCTAAAGACCTCGAAATAAAAATGATAAACATATTTTGTGACTCTAAAATTGTTGTTTGTCAAGTGCGAGAGGAATTCGTGGCTTGAGGACCTCGACTTATCGCCTACCTCATGAAAGTGAAAGAGCTATTGAATAGCTTAGAGCGGTACAACATAACACATATTCCCAGAGTTGAAAACCAGAAAGCGGATAGACTGGCAAAGCTGGCTAGTTCCGACAATCCAGAAGAGACTGAAGTAATTTCAATTGAAACGTTGGAGTCGCCAAGCTTTGAGTCAATGGAAATTGAATTCGCTTTTGAAGCGGAACCAGAGAAGGAGTCATGGATGACTCCAATTAAGAATTTCCTTAAGAATGGGACACTCACATCGAAGAAGAGTGAGAAAAGAGCTGTAGTTCGCAAAGCTACCAGATATGTCATACAAGATGATACTCTCTATAGACAAGGATTTTCTATGCCCCTGTTACGATGTATAGCACACGACGACATCAAGCGTGTACTAAGAGAAGTACACGAAGGTGAGTGTGGAGATCATACAGGAGGTCAAACTTTAGCAAAAAAAATATTGCGGTACGGATACTTCTGGCCTACGATCAATAAAGATGCAGCTGATTACTCACGACGCTGCGATAAGTGCCAGAGATTCGCCAAAATCCCCAGGGCACCGTCGACCCAGCTTAAATCAATGGTGAGTCCCTGGCCATTTGCCACATGGGGAATTGATATCATTGGAGTTCTACCAATTGCTAAAGGAGGAGCTAAGTATGCAATAGTAGCCGTGGACTATTTTACGAAGTGGGTGGAAGCTGAGCCCTTGACCAAGATCACAACAAGAAAGGTGATAAGTTTTGTGGTTAGAAATATTATATGCCGATTCGGGATCCCAAGGACGATTATAACTGACAACGGGACCCAATTTGATAGCACTGAATTCAGAAATTTTTGCCAGAAGTATAAGATAGACAAACGATATACTGCAGTTGCCTATCCGCAATCGAATGGGAAAGTAGAGGCAATAAACAAAGTAATAAAATCCATCCTCAAGAAGCGATTAGAGCGTGCAAAGGCAAAGTGGGTTGATGAATTGCCCCTAGCTTTGTGGGCATATCGAACAACATTTAAAACGGCCACCGGTCATACCCCTTTCTCTCTCTCCTTTGGCTCAGAAGCTGTAATTCTAGTTGAACTAGAAGTTCCTTCCCACAGGGTGACATATTATGACCCGATGACAAATCGGGCACTTTTACTTGAGTCTCTTGATGAAGTTGAAGAGAAAAGGGACGAAGCAGATTTGCGTGCAGCAAGACATCGGCGTCAGATGGCACGCTATTACGACAAAAAAGTTCGCCTCAGGACTTTTGAACCAGGAGATTTGGTGCTAAAGAGAGTCTTTCCATCCCTTCCTCACCTTGGTCCGAAATGGGAAGGACCCTTTGTCATTCAACAGAAACTTGAAAAAGGAACCTTCAAGTTAACGACCGTGGATGGCGAAGAAGTCCCCAGAGCATGGAATGCCCAACACTTAATGCGATATTTGGATTAAAAACACTGTACTTTGTGTTATTTTTCTTATGAACTCTGTAATAAGGCACGACTTGCCTTGGGAAAATCTGACGATATGAATAAAGGACTATAAAGTGGATGTAGGCTACGACTTAGCTGAACCACTATAAAAATATTGTGTGTTATTTACCTTTATGCATTATGTATATATACATTTGTTAATTATTCTGTTGTAGGTATGAAGTACAGGGTGACTCACAGCCTAAAAAGGTTGAAAACAGTTTAGACATAAAAAGAAGCACAACGACTATTTGTGCGATAAGATATAAAAGAATGAGAAAACGACATTCTTAACTCTAACTCTCCAGAGAGAGAGAGAGTATAAAAGCGTCTCCGACTGAGCGCTGAAAAAGAGATTCTACTCCTAACTCTAACTCTCCAGAGAGAGAGAGAGTATAAAAGCGTCTCCGGCTGAGCACTGAAAAAGAGATTCTCCTCCTAACTCTAACTCTCCAGAGAGAGAGAGAGAGTATAAAAGCGTCTCTGACTGAGCGCTGAGAAAGAAATTTTTCCCCGTTGAAAGACCGGGGAATAAACAGATGACTGAACTCGAACTCTGACTCTCAAGAGAAAGAGGGAGAGTATAAAAGAAATGCCAGAAAAAACAACAGGTACTGACGGCACAGGAAGTGCTATCCCGTCAGAAAATCGGGAGCTTTCGGATTGCTTGGTTAAGCATTGAATAACTTGTGGAAACTGACTGGGAACACTTATGTACACACATATTTCCCCCTCCACAACTTCGTTTCACAACTGTAGACATGCATAAGTGCAGAACTACTAACAAACAAACATTGCAAAAAGTGAATTATTTTTATTTACAGATGAATGAATTTGTACAGGGAAATAGCTAGAAAAGAAAGTGCAGGAGCTGCTTTTGTAGCAGCAATTATTGGTTCACAAAAATGCTAAAAAGATACAGGACAATCCACTATTTAGATTTGGAATGAGCCTTGGATTTCTTGGCGGCTTTCTCCGCATCCTTTGCTTCTTTCTCGGCTTCGGTCAAGATTCGTTTTGATTTCTTTTTCCCTGAAGATGCGGTGCCGGAGCCAGTAGACTTCTTCCCGGAGGGCGGGGCACTGGAATCAAGAGAAGATTTTTTAGCAAGTTCTTCTGTAATAGATCTAGTTGAGAGCTTAACAACTAACCTTGAACCCGCATCCACAACTGCGAGGGGCTTGAGGACCTCAGGGTCTAGTTCTTCGGCCTTTAATTGCAAGCGCTTGTCTTGATCAGCCTTCATTGCAGCCAAGGTGACGTCATCAGCACTTTTTGACTCCCCGGTTATTGCAACTTCTGGTTCCTCTTCATGCCTCCCGTCTCCGCCATCGTCCTTTAAAGCTGCTATCATTTCTTCATCATGGGGAGTGGAGACTTTAGTTGGCTCACTTCCTTCTCCCAAGTCTATAGAAGCAGCCTTGTCTTCCCCTTTTTTGGCCCCATCTGCGGGCTTTGTCCCATCGGCAGCTCCTTGAGCTACATCTGTCTTTTCGGATGATTCGACACCTACAGAATGAGAAGCAACAGTTATCAACTCAGGCGAAAACAGTGGGTCTCTCATCGAATGTTCAATCACGTAGCGAAAGGTAGTAATAGCTTTGGCAAATTGAGGAGAAAATATAGGGATACCTTCCGAAGACTTCTCAGCGGGGGTGACTACTACCTCTGGGGCTATTTCAGGAATAGGGGATAGTAGAGTTGTTCGAGGAATTCCCAGATTTTCGGGATCATACCCTTCTACTTCGGGAGTTGCAGGGGCAGAGGAAGAGGAATCAGCTTCGAGAATGGTTTTTTGTTTAGACTTCCGTCTCTCTTCTTCCATGGCCTCAGCAATAAGGCGGCGCCCTTCAGCTAGGCGCTCCGGTTCATCATCTTTCAAGTATTTCTCCATCGGTTTATCTTCATCGAGGGAATCGACCTTAAGTTCCTCTTTTTCCCACTCAACGATTTGATTCCATACTTGAACTAGAGTGGATGGATAGTCCTCGATCCAAGAAATGTTTCGACGATGAATAATGTGTGCGAAGAATTCAATCATTAGCTCGCCGAAGCCCTGAATATCAACCTCCGCCTCTGATAGTTGCTTGCGGGCTTCCTCCGCAGATTTAATAGCACACTCAACATTGCCCTCGGCCAGAGCATCCCTGTTCTCTGCCTCCAACAACTTTGAAGCCAAGTCAGCATTCTTCTTTTCTAATTCAGCACTCCTCTTTGCTAACTCGGCGTTTTTCCGTTCAAGCTCAGCATAAGCAAGGCGTGTATTAGCAGCTTCTGACTTGGCCTCGTCAGCTTGCTTTTTTAATTCGGAACGCTCCTGAGTATGAGATTCAAGCAAATCGTGATAACGCTTTTGCATGTCCTCGAATTGTTGTTTGAAATTAGAAGCGTCCCTTTGAGCAACCGCTAGCTGAGCTTGAGTGTCTTCAAAACTTTTCCTAGAGCTTTTAAAGCCTTAGCATCCTCCTCCGCAGTCTTTTGCATTGAATCAGTATTTGTGATTAGAGTGCGGATGATTCTAGAAAGATTGCGTGAATATTTGAACATCTCAGTATATTGTTTTTGCACCGCATCAATCTTTGCTTTGGCCTCATCTGCCCAATTAGACGAAATAGGTTCAAGGGAAGGTAAAAAAGTCAGAGTTTCGAAGTAGTGTTCGGGAAATTGCTCTTTCAAATATGCCCGCTTTATTGCAGTTCCCGCATCTGGTGGGGGAGGAGCGAGGATTGTCAATTCGGTGTCCCTTCCCGAAGAGGATTCTGTAGTCTCTTTGTCTGTCCAAGGTCGTTTAGTAGCAGGGACCTTTTGCTTACTTCGAGACCCGGTTTCTTTTGGAGGACTTTTCTCTCTACTGCGTTTTTCATAGGAAGAGGAGGAGTCTTTGGATTGTGGTCTATCCTCTTCCCTACGGCTTTGGTAACCTTTGTATTTCTCTTGTTCCGGCCTAACGGGTGAGCGAGAACGTGAGGGTCGAGAGCGATAGGGATCATAAGGCCTTCTCTCCTCCCTACCACGATCATCCCGGCGATCATACTCGACATCCTGAGGAGGATTGGACATGCTGCGACGAAGCTTTCTTATATCGTAGTAGGATCGAGACATTGTACCTGCACGATAAAACGAACGAAATTTAGAATTAATGGATTCACGAGGAGAGAGGTGCAATGAAGGTTAATGCTGTTATGTAAAGTGTATCCTAAGTGGTGTGTTTCCCCCCAACCAACCCGAGTCTGAAGCTAGACTAGTACGGGCAGGCTCTTTGGCCTTAGCGGGAGTGGTCTCTTCAGAAGAGGTGAAGACTAAAGGATCCTTCCTGAAATCCTCTGAAGTGTATATAGTCTCAGGTAAGGGGAGATCCCCCAAACCCTGAAATATTTGATCATCGGTGCTAGGGGCATCCCCCTCAGAAGCGTGAAGTGGTGACTCTTGGGAAGATTTTGACTTTTCTAGAGAAGTAGTTTCCTCAGGGGCAATATATCCTTCACGATGCTTTTCGGCCAGATTAGCCAATTCAACATCTTGCGTAGAAGATGGAGAAGGTGAAGTGTGAAGAGGCGCTGTAGGAATTCCTGAGCCTTCTCCTGTTTCTGGGACTACCTCCACTGGAGGAATGTATGCATACGGAACCGTCCCATGACCAATGCTACGAAAAACAGACAACAACCCATGAAAGTGAAGGTATTCGTCCTTAAGGGTTTCGTCGATAGTCAAGAATTTCTGATCGCCATTAAGGAGTCGATGCATCCGATCGAAGAACACCTGGTCTGATATCTGTTTGGGATTGTCAACTGCAAACAAAAAGGAAAAACAAGTCAAGGTGATGATTCAAATGTATAGAGCCCGGATTCAAAAAATCAGTGCTTTACTTGATTTTGTCCACCTCCTGGCGCATCCAGGCTGTCGCTTCACGTAGAACCATTCTAATCTGGAATCTCCAGCTTTACTGCTAAATGGTGCAGAGATTATCTTCCTTTTTGGAACTGATTCAAAGTAGCAGAAAGATGGAGTTTCTCGAGTCCGATGCTTGAAATTATAGAAAAAGTGAACGTCATCGAACGTGAGCTCTATGCCTAAGATTTCACGATATGCTATGTACAAGGTGTGCAGATAGGCATATGAATTGGGGTGCAATTGCACGGGGGCAATCCGCATTTGTCTTAAAAAATCAACAATGAAGGGAGAGAATGGAGGAATGGCACCGACCATGCACATCAATCGAGTGACCGTCATATATCCTTCTGGAGGGTTGTGGGGACGGTCAGAGCGTGAGGGCACTAGGGTGTCCCTTTTCATTATTCCATACTTTAAGCAAATTCGAACAAGTCGATCGTTGTCGATTGTCGATTCTACGGAATCTGGAGGTGATTCCAATATAAGGGCTGATTCAAATTCGTCAGGGGCTCGATCGTCACCGATCCCTCCTTCCTCCTCAAAACCCAGAGAAACCTCGTTCTCCGAAGACGCCTCGTTGCTTTCTCGATTTCCAACCCCGTAGTCTGGACCCTCACTGTCCCATTCTGGATCAGACGAAGAAGATATATCCTCAAGAGTGATTTTGTTAGAAGTTTCTGGGGCTACTTTCCTCTCAGCTAGTCGGGAAGAGCGTCTGGGCCTCATTGTCATAGAACTATTGAAGAAGCAATAGCACGGATTAGAGTAAATTATCCCGTACCCCCCTATGTATGTGTGTGAACTAAAATGTGTGCAGCAAATATGAGAAATGCAAAGTAAAAGTACAGCAATGTGAGACGAAACTTTGAAGAGAAAGTGATAGTCAGAGCAGTTCTTAATGTTCACTTATGTCCGCAAGGCACTATCCTAACTGTTCATGAAGTTGGAAGTAATGTCTTTTAAATAGTTGGACAAAAGCTTGTGTTTTAGATTGAGTAGTGTTCGGTTCGGATGCAGACACCAGGTTCGGATCGGATAGGCAAAAATCCATGTTTAGAGTGATATATCCGGATCGGTTCGGAGATTGACATCCGGAGCGGATCGGGTTAACCTGGATAACCAGGCCCTTATTCTCTCTTTTGTTTTTCAACCGGGTCCGATCCGAGCGCATAAGTCTTGACCTTCATTGTATTCGTAGATCCGACCCGACCCGGTCAAGCGGTTTAAGGCCCATTTCTTGGCCCTATTGCTCCGACCCGATCCGGCTCCGTAAATTTCTCTCCTTTCCTTTTTCTCCTATTGTTCCCCTACCCGAACCAACCTTCTTCAGTTTTCTTCCTCTTCCTCCTCTTAAATAGCGAACCCAATTCGAAATCCCAAGCTTTAATTAAAATCGATAGATTAAACACTCAAGTATTCGATAACGAGTTTTAATATCTTCCTCCAACGCCTCGAAATGGCGTCGATGTCATTGACGACGAAGGCGGAGGATGGAAGAGACCGTGGTGATGGAATTATTTAATTACTTTGCTAGAATCGTTCAAACCAACCGTGGATGTAAATTAAAAGCGAGTATGGCAACGAGATTCAAGATTACAAGACTACCTATGTGTTTGATTCGAAGATGGAAGCGAAAATTTTGAAGTTTCTTGGAAAGGCTAAAGCTTCGATGTGGAATCGGTTCGGATGAGCAGAAACGATGAATGAGAGAAAGGAAGAAAAGAGAAGTGAATTTATATAAAAACAAGTTGACTAGTCGTATTCCCGATCGGACCGGCTCGAAAAGCCCAGTAACACAGCTTGGCCCACTGGTTCGTCCAAGAGTACAGGAGGAAGGAGATCTGTTCGGGTCGGAACCCAAGCCAGAAATCCGTTCGGGTCGGAATCCGAACTGAACAGGATGAAGTATGACAACTTAACGTGTGAATTCGAAAGGAAAGAAGAAGCTTTTGCGCTATGGCAGTCAAAGCATGCTTCGTTCCCAACAGAAGCATCCTTTGAGGGGGCAAAGTGTTAGCCTACTTTGTGAACTAGGCAACACAAAGTCAAGAAACCAGACATTGAAGAGCATTTTTAATTAGAAGACTTCGGTTCGGATTGGAGAAGACACTACAACCTAGATTGGATAGCTGCAGTTGTTCGGGTCGGGTCAGAGCAACATATCGGTTCGGGTTGGATAGAATCTTCTGTTCGGATCGGTGAGCTGCTGCTGAGGAAATTGGTAAGGTATATCTAATCGGATCGGAGGGCAACATAATCTCAATTGGATCGGAAAGCCACTTGTTTGCCACGAAAATGGATCGGAGCGGAGCAGATTAGAGAAGAAGAGAGCGTTGCATCCAAGCCAATCCGGGTCGGATCGGATATCCCGATCCGAACCCCTTATCTTTGCGTCTCCGACCCGAGCCCATGTTCCATGTTATTCTCCTGCAAAAGCGCCTGGATATCCGGACCGGCTATGACCAGTTCCTACCCATAACGTCCGTTACTTTGATGCGTTGTCAACACAATAATTCATCCGAACCCGAGGATAATGGGATGAACGACACGTGGCCCCGACCCGGATCAAGTTTTGAGCAAATTTACACCTATAAATACCCTGTCTGGAGACAAAGAGAAGGATCTTTTTTAGGCACTTTGAGAATTCAACTACCTCCATAATCCGAACTCCATTACTCCCGGAGAATCCAAATCTTCTTTCATTATTTGTTTTAATCTATTGAGTGAATATAAGCGAGTTGTGAGTGAAGTCAAGTGACAATTACATTGTATTTGCAATTGAATCATTGAATATAGTGAAAGATAAGTGGACGTAGGCACTTCTTCGCCGAACCACTATAAATCCTGTGTGTTCATTTTTACTTTTATCTCATCTTATTTGCTTTTAATCAATTTGGGTGTTAGAACCACTTTTGGGTCTAACAGCAAAGAAATTTCTAATTGATCCATGTTCTACAATAAAAGTTCTGTATCAAACCCAAGGACACTTCTAATAGATATTTTATTACTTTGGATGCATTCTTGCTTTACCATTTTGTGTATACCGATGCTTCATTTGTATATATAGAGCATGGCATCCACCCTTGAGAGCAAGGATTTTCGTTGCTCTGTGAACAATCGTAGCAAAACACTATTAGAGCCAGGTTTCGATACTGAAACCTTTGGGTTGTGGCCCTACCAAGCTTTCGCTACGCCACTCTGATTGTTGATTAAATGTGAAAATTGCATTTTTCTAAAATAACTTGCAAGTTGCACCTACATTCTATCTCAAGGTATATCATCGTGTACTGTATATAGTGCAAAAGAGATTTCTTCTACAATATCACTAAATTGTATTGTCCATACATTAAATTGCATGCTCATTTCATTACTTGTAGCCAAATCAGCTGAGCTTTATATTTCAACACATTACCCACCGTATGTCGACATAAAGTTGTTTCAGACTTGAAATAAACTTGGGTTTTGGAAGTAAGGTTGTGCTAAAATTGTAGAGAAGAATATGTTAGAAAAACTGCGTCTCTGCGGTAGCGACAGAGATTTTATTCACTCAATTACTTAAAGATGATTTCTATGGAAAACAACACTGATATGAAATTACATGCACAAACACAATATATTCCACCCAACCATCTTTTTCATTGATTCACAAAAAAAAATTGTTTACACTGGATGGATCAAAAACCAAAAGTTAACAAACTACAAGAATCAATAATCTATTAAGACAGACAAAAAATATCTAGATGACTACAACTCTTGTTGGAAAAGGAGAACAATGAAGAACGATGACAAATCCTTGGACAATTTGGAGGCACCAATAGGAATAGCTTCTATCAGTCCTCAATTCCTAATCTTCCTCTCCAGGGCACAAACCCTGGAGGCACACAACCTCCAAATCTCTCAACTCAATTCGGTCATGAATAATTCAATCCTAGAAGATGCTTATATAGGAGAATAAAAGGGCTAGACAAAATAACTAATTTACCCTCTTAAAATTAGCATAATATGTCTCTGAACGACCAGGTCAAAAACAAAAATATCACAGATTAAAGATGAGAAAAGCTAGGTCAAAGTTATCTTTTCCGATCTTCAATCTTCAAACTATCTCCTCTATCACAAAGCACTTCCAAGCATCGTCTTCTTCAACATACATGTGATTTAATATCACAAATCACAACACTCGACTTTGATATGAAATCACACCAACAAACAAGTCATCTGACTACCCTGGACATGTGATATCACAAATCACAATGCTCCACCTTAATCTAAAATCATATCAACACTCCAACAATCACCAAACAAGTCAACATAGCTCGAGACCTACTCTCAGTTAAAGCCAACCTTGATTTCCAGACAACAAGATACAGCTCACAACCTCGATTTTAGGGCAACGAGATGCACCCAACAACCTCGATTTCAGGGCGATGAGATACACCCAATCGATTTGAAAGGACTACGACCACACCTTAATTACGAACACAACTCACCGCCTGCAAAAGATGCATCTACCATCTGAGCTGCACCACGCAAAACTAACGGTCTAAAAGTGATTGCAGTACCATAAGATTTCTGACTTGTGGATTTTTTTTTTCACATCGATACCTGTCTTCCATTTGATCTGAGCTCCTTACTCAATCACGCCGGATCCTTAGAGCATCATCAACGTGAAGACCCAAGTCGAAAACGTGGACCGAATCATCAAGGTACAAACAAATCAAACCAATTCCCAATTTCTTCGTCTTCTTTCATCTACCCTCATCCACATTAAAGGGCTTCTTCTCATCTCCATCAATCGGATCATGAATATCATTGAGGTAGAGCACATCCTCCATCCTAGGCTTGCAAATCCCTCAATTTCTTCCATTAAAAATAGCCATCTTCATAAATGCCATCATATCCGACTTAAAAAAAATTGATTTTTCCAAACAAAAATCAAAATTTTCAATCCAAAACCACTCTAAGCTTTGCGATGATTTAGCTCCGATATCAGATGTTAGGAAAACTGTGTCTTTACGAAAGCGACCAAGATCTTATTCAACTAATTACTTAAAGATGATTTCTGTGGAAAACAACACAGATATGAAATTATATGCGCAAACGCAAGATATTCCACTCAACCATCCTCTTTACTGATTCGACAAAAATAAATTTTTGGTTACACTGAATGGATCAAAAACCAAAAGTAAACAAACTACAAGAATCAAAAAACTTATTGAGATATGCAAAGAATATCTAGATGACTACAACTCTTGTTGGAGAAGGAGAACAATAAAGAACGACAGCAAACCCTTAGACAATCTGGGGGCACCAATAGGAATAGCTTTTCGCAGCCCTCAATTCCTAATCTTTCTCTCCAGGGCACAAGCCCAAGAGGCGCACAGTCTCTCAATCTCTCAACTCAGTTCGGTCATGAATACCAATCCTAGAAGATGCTTATATAGGAGAATAAAAGAGTTAGACAAAATCACCAATTTGCCCCCTCAAAACTTGCAGAATATATCTCTAAAAGATCAGGTCAAAACAGAAATATCACAGATTAAAAATGAGAAAAACTAGGTCAAAATTATCTTCTTCGATCTTCAATCTTCAAACTATCTCCTCTATCACAAAGCATTTCTAAGCATCGCCTTTTTCAACATACATGTGACTTAATATCACAATTCACAACAGAATACTCTATATTTTAAGGTTCGAAGGACTTGCGTAGGTCATATAATATACTCAAGTAAATATTGTACTTGATTTGCATATATTTGATGCATTTATTGCAATTTCTAGCATTTCTCTTATTTTCACATTTGTATCTTCAAGATCAACCGACCATTTCCTCAAAAATTAAAATAAATAAATAATTTCATCCTAGTTTTGCCAGTGGTAAAACAAATTCTTGTTAACATATATTAGTAATGTTACATCTTTTAAGCATTGTAACCCTCAAACTCATTATAAACTTTTCAGTATATGCAATTTTTTTTGCCCTTTTTCTTATCTTATCTAGTGTCACCATGTGTACGTATATTGATGTTTTTCCAATATTGATCCGTGTATGCCTGTATAAGGAATGCCTGCCTGTTATTCTTGAGGAAAAAAAAACTTGTGATGTATTTATTTATCTGCCATTTTTTTTTAACATATGGCATACTATTTGATAATGTTTATACGTTTACCTCCTTATCTGATAATGTTTATAACTTAGCAAATGCAGTCACTGGGTCATAACTCAATTGGATAGAAGATCAATTATCTTATAGTTGACTCCATAATTTGCTTTGGAGCTACCGGGAACGTCGATTATCTTAAGGTTGACTCATTTAATTTGCCTATTTATTTGTCGACTTCATTGTATATCTTAGTTAAGCTAAATAGAATAACACACTGCCTTCTGTTATTAGACCTGCCTCCTAATTTTCTCAATAGTTTGTTTAAGTATTTCAACGTTACGTGCTGAATTATTTTTTAATGAAAAAGTAAAGGAACGTTAAAGCATTTAGTAAGAAAGTAGCAGGATTCGATAAATAGCAGGCCGCTGTTAAAATATATCTGGATGCAAGGTTCAGCTCTATAATGTTAGCATGGTTTATGTATAAACTAATGGCTGAGAATTGGTTTACTGGGTACAAGTTCACAGTGATATGGAATTTTGAGTTATAAGCTGGTAACAAAATTATTTCTACTATTAGAATTGAAGCAGAAGGGTAACCAAATCTTTATTAATAGTTGGTTTCGAAGCGCGGATATTTGGTTCGATTGTGACTTTCCAAATTACTTTAATGTGTAACTTTTTAAATATTAAAATGTTATTTCATATGATTTTCCCGATAAGTTAGGGGATAGAATCTTCCAAAATTTACTTTGGATGTATTCAAACTTCGATGTTGATTTTAATTATTTATAGAGCAGAATTGTTCAATTGGGTTTAAACTTCAGATAACGAACCAAATATGGCTGCATTAGAACAGGTAATGCAAGGTCTTTTTAGATAAGTCAACCAGTCTATAAATTTTTAATAATAGTTGGAATAAAAATTCAAACTTTTTTGTCCGACCAAAAGATTTTGCTTCTATTCCAACTATAAATAAACGGGAACGCGAGATTTTGAAAATATCCTTATATATGGACAAAGAATTAGAAATTTGAAATACACGGAGAAAATAATTAACATCTATATTTAAATGAAAGTTTTGAAATGTAAATAAGATTACAAGTTAAAATTCATTTCCCAACCAGAAAAAAAAATATTTTTCAATTTATCACAGTCATGCTCGATAACAAAAAAATTCTTATGTGGAAGAAACACATTTATTCTCCTTTTAGATCTCTTATGTGAAAAAAAATTATATTTTTTAATTTATCACAGTCTAGATCAGGCTCAAACCAGAACATGGTGCATTCATCATAGTTTCATTTTCCTTTAATTTTTTTAGTAGTTTTAATTCTTAGTTTTTAGTTTCATACACGAGCAGTAGTTGGACTTAATGATTGTTTTGAATTCGCGATGTTGATAGTGGTTTAATTATATTTGTTAGGAGTTATAGCATTTTTTTGTTTTAATGTTAATGATTTATCTTTCCTGATGAAAACAATCTTTAAATCTAATCAAATTTCAAACAAAGTGGATTCAACTCAAGGAGGAAGGCAAGATTTCAACAATAGAATGGAACAAATCTATCGAAGTATGACTATATTATATCATTTGCCATTTTAGGTCTACCATGCTTTTAGAAGTTGTATATCTTTCTCGCTATATTTATTATAAGATTGAAATTTGTGCGAACAATTAAATTGCATATGTTGTACGGTTTATCGTTTGATTTTGTAACTTAAAATGGGCGTTAGTTGCTTTGTTTGATATGTGAACAAAAAGGCAAAAGTTATTATAAAAATATGATTCTGTCCATATTGACATTTTGTCTTTTTGACTTATTAGTCGTTATTGCACCAAACAGACTTTTTAACTTTTTAGAAGTATAATTACTTATCAAATTAGCAAAAGCACTTCTGCTTTGAATTGCCAAACGGGCCCTATATTTGTTTATTTTCAGATCACTACTCTAATTGTTTATTATATAGGTAAACAAGAGACCATGGTTTCAAATCTTGAAATTTGGCCAATAACTCGGTCTAATATCTCAGCTATCTCGAGTGATATTTAAAACACTTATAACTAAATAAGGTGCCAAATCTCGGATTTTGGCTGATATCTCGAATTGTCATCTCAGGTGTCTCAGAGAGATTTAAAACCTTGCAAGAGACAGAGTGAAAGCAGGAGCTGGACCTAAAGTGTGGAGCAAATACAAAGAGAAATAGTGTATTGAGTGTTTGAGTGTATGTAGTGAGGTGTGAATGTGACTTGTATTATAGAGAGATACAAAATATTGTACTATTTAAATGTTGAAATATTGTATTGAATAAAGTGCTTGAATCATTTAAGTTCTCTGCAATAGTATTATTATTCAATATCAAAATATACTGCTATATGAGATGCAAAATAGTATAAATACAAGATGTGGACCCAAACAAATTCAGAAAGTTAATATCTAGCAACATTTTGGAATGTTGCTACAGACACCTAAGGATGTTGCTATAGGCCTAAATAGGGTTCTATTGCAACAATATTCCTTATGTTGTCTTAGATAGTAAAAATGTTGCCTTTGAGGTCTAAGGCAATGACAAACATTGCAACACAGGAAAAGTGTTGCTATAAACCTATGGCAACATTTTTTGGGCTTGACTCAATATTTTTTTGTGTTGTAGAAGACCATTTATGGCTCAGTGACCAGACCTTCTGGTCGATGCTAGGCTTCGGCCAGTAGTTGGACGTTCAGGTTAGTTGTGGGGCACCACCTTTGTTGTTAATACTTGGCTAGCTTCGGCATTCGTTGTTGATGCACATGAAGCATAGCGTATGCTCACCACTGGTAATATAGATCCGTATTTATATTATCTATAGATTTCATAATTTTTTATTTTAGAATTTGTTAATACCAAATGTTTTCACCATCTTTTTTATGTTGATTTTATATATAGCCTTATATCTATTTTGTTGATTAAATATGGTGGTTACATTTATATTTCTGTGAACTCTCAAATGAGTTCTATATATTGATATTTTGTTGGTTTACAACTTGTTGTTTCTATGTATTTTGAGATTTCATATAGCTTGGCTTAAAGCCTAAGCCATTTGTTATTGATGGAAACATTCATATTGTTGTTATTACATACATGAGAACCTTACCTATTTGTCAACTTAGATTATCTTATCTCATGTACTTTATGCTATTCCTTCTCTATTGAAAGGAAATATCACTAATGTGTCATTATACTTCACTTATTATGCTCTAACCATCTTGTTTGAGCTAGACTGACCAGTGTATTTTATGTACTTGGGTCAGACCGATTTATTTCAGGTTAGTCTTGTGCTGTTATATGTCACTATGCTTTTCTTTTGCCGTGAACTGTCCTATTTGATGCTTATACCTATATCAAATAGTCGAGAGTTGCGTCATATGCATATTTATTTGTTAGGACATGTTGTGTTTTTGTCTAGTTCCTATGAACCATTCGTTAATGTAACACATTTGATTTTGTATTTCTGCTATATATATATATGTTTATATGTGTATATATATATATATATGTATATGTATGTATATTCTATTTCGTATGCTATTTGTGATGTTATATTTTATTCTGAATAGTTTCTTAACCATCGTAGTTTTGTATTAAACTTGAATCGAGTATGTCGATCTACATAATGTAAGAAAAGAAAATTTGAGCACCCATTCGACGTATTCGATACTGGTTTAAGACAAAGCTAACGGATGGTCGCTTCTAACCAGTTCCATTCTCTACACTAGCAAATAATATTACATAGTAATGCTCTTTGTTATTGTACGTCTTGCGGTGGGGCATCACAGGTGCAGTCGGACCATTGGATGGCATTTTAGTCGATGCAAATATTTCGATACGTGATCAAATTTCATTCAAAGGGATAGGTCGGGGTAACTGTTATCGAAATGCTACGAAGGTTTGTGATTTCTACATGTCATGCCAAGACAGAAGGGATTGACTCGTGGTTCAAGAGTGCTCAATGAAGCAATTTGTAATCCTGCTAATAACTTTCCAACCGCTTCTTTATATGAGTAAATCACATAAATTTATGTACTAGAATTATGCTAACGTATTAACTTATTTTTTATCCAGTTTTAAACAATCATTACCTTTGTGACACGACTTATACAAATACAATATTCTTGGTGCAATATACGTTATGGGTTGAAAAGTTATAAAACTAACACTGCGACAAATAAAAGGGAATGAATGCACCTGTTACGAGTTTTGGTCTATTAAAGAGAATATTTTCTATTTTAGTTAAAGTGCGTTATGAGTTGAAAAGTTACAAATTTTGCACAAAAGAGATATTATTATTCCATGTATCACAATATACGTTATGGGTTGAAAAGTTACAAATTTCGCACCAAAGAGATATTATTATTCCATGTATCGCAATACACAACTTTATAAGTCACATTTCATTTGATAACGATTTATTTTTGAAAGTTAAGCGAGAAAAAAATGCTGCAAAGGATGCAGCAAACAATTGAATTGATAATAAAAAAGACCATCAAAGGCACCACCAAGTCATAGTAAAGTGTTTTCATCCGAGTTGCAAGCTTTTATAATAAATTTAAATGATCAAATAACTATCTAATTTGTGGTAAATTAAATAATATTGCTGACAAACAATTTTGTTTTTTGATTTTCTTTAAATGACCACCAAATATATAATTTGTTTTTTAATTTGTAATCACTCATGCCATATAATTTCATTGTACTGTCCAAATCGTAAATGATATTAACAATGAAAGAAAAATTTGTCAACTGATACGTTATTACAATAAAATTTAATTATAATCAACGATCAATCAAACAATATTGCAGTACTCTGCGTACGACATTAAACATCCACTATTCATTATCCAGCCTTTAACTTTCAGCATGAAACATTCATCCTTCAGATAGTTTTCGTTTTGATCCTATGAAATGCTTCTCTATCAACCACCACATTGAAGTTCTACATACAAGTTACAACTTAGAGCATCTCCAATGGAGGCCAATTCAGCAGTAATGTTACAAATTGGCCTCCCAGTGGTGGTGTTACAACGTAATATTAAGGGTAATGTTACATTTTCAATTCAGGATTCGTAATATTTGGTTCTTAATATTACGTTTTCAAGCCAGGCTCCTTGTTCGAAAATATAGAGTAGCAGTGGAATAAGTAGGAAAAAGTTGGTTGAAGGGGCTGCTTTACGGATGACTGATGTCCATTTAATAGGAGCCAGAGGTCTTGGAGTCCAATAAATGAGAGCCATACCACTGGAGTTATCCAGGGTATTATGCCATGAATATTCAAATCTGTGAATATTGCGCCTTAAACTATCAGAGATGCTCTTACCATAACCCATGATCATTTGTGAAAATAATGGGTATTGTTATTGAGGTTCAAACTATTGTTAGTGTGGAGGGGGGGGGGGGGGGGGAGGGGACGGGTAATTTTTTAAAATCACTTCACTTTTTGAAAAATTATTAACGGCTACACAAACATATTATTCCACACTACTCAATATTCCCGAATTGCCCTTCAAATTAGATTAAAAAAACTTATTCGATAAGGGAAACCGAATTAAAATAAGAAGTTCATTACCACTGTACCGAATGCATCACATAATCAATTATATATGTATTTGACAGTGATATGTCGAAAATTAATAATTATTTCGGTGCATTGCCTCCATAATTATAAAATTCAGCATATTTATGTTGAAAAAAAAAATAGTTCGATCATATTTCTTCGAAAACGCTTATCATTTAGGATTTAAAAAAAAAAAATCAATATATTCGAATAAAAAAAATACTACGACCCATGCAATATTTGTTAAAGTAAAATTACTTTTTTTTATTTGTTAAGAGGCTAAATAGATAATAAGGTAAAATTAGCTTTATTTGTTAAGAGGCTAAATGATTAATAAGGCAAAATTAGCTTTATTTGTTAATGGGTTAGTTTCCTCATTGCTATTCCCCTTAACAATTTTAACAATGTCCACAATTATATCCAAATGGCAACAGTGGCCCATGGACACGTCACACCCATGTCTTTTCCTAATATCGTCCCGTCATGGCAAAACACTGCACCAGGTAACCAATCCTTAGGCTCACTTTCCCGTGATCATATCACACCACTTAATCCTCAAGACATTAAAGATCACGTTAAAATGGTGACCCTCCCTCAGGGAGTCTGCTGTTAAAACAAGGATGCCGTTTCAACTGCCTGTGTGATGATTGGGCCGTGAAGATCGGTCAGGCAAAACCCTACTGCAAAATCTTGGAGAATAGCTTCGAGAGAAGTAAAAAGAAGGGAAAAGAAAGATCCACTCGAAATTATGATGAACCCGTTGCGATGTTCTGTAAGTAAGAGATGTTTTATGGCAGTGTTCTAGATCTGGGCAACTTTATCCTTATCGTTTAAATTATTATAATTATTCTTAGATTTTTAGGCTTTGTTTGTCACTATAGCTATATTTTGTTCGTCCGTACATACCATCAATGAGATTTTATGGCAACTGAATTGTTAGTACACATTCTATGAACATGGACTAATTTGTTAGTTCTCAATTTTATAGTGGATAATTTGGTGTCAATTTAGGAAATGAAACGGTACTCTCCTTATACGTAGGGTATGTTACATATTTTATTTCCCTATCTCGTGGATAATCGGATTAAATACTGAAACACACCGCAAATGCTTTGTCCATTTTTGTGAAATTCAGATTAAATTACATTAATTTGTGTTTACTTTCAATATTTCCTTTTAGGCTGTAGAACTATTTACTTGTATGGACATAATCCGGCATATCTATATGTAGTTGAGTTTTATGTATGTTTGAAATAAAAAATAAAGTTAGCCCTGAATTCTCAGCAAATAGGTGCACTGCAAGGATTCAAGTAGACGCAGTTTATTATCAGATGCATTAAACTAGTCAAGAGTAACAAATGGAAGGTTGGGAACTGGAAAAGATGATTATATTCTCATGTACTCATGTTATGATGCTTCAATCTGCTGAACCAAATTAGAGAAAAGTCTATGAATTGCAGTAGGCATTCATCGTTTTTTATAAACATATTGTATGTACCTTTTATCCTGATTCTTCATTTTTTATATTAGAAGTACTTTTCTTTCTTATATACCATGGTTAATTTAAATAAATTGAAATGACATGCTGGATCTGAGAGTGAGGTCAGGTCAAAAATAGGATACTTATAGTAGATCTAATCATCAACCAACTAGCAAAAAGTGGTTAATTTTTCGAGAGGTCAAACACATGGTATTGTAGAGTCGTAGACTATCAGCTTATTCATTCGACCGCACAGTCGATCATCTTATCAATTGGATTCGCACAAAGAAAAATAGTATACATGCTTCAGTTTTAAAGTAAAAGATGTTATGGTTTATGATATTCACATACGCTCCGTTTATTTGTATACTTACTATGGATTTATAAAATACTTTTGGGTGCAAATTTTGTTGAAAGATTAAATTTGGTGACAATATAAAATGCAGGAATTAGGCATTTATGTTGCCCTAATTGTAGGACAAGTGAACATTTATTGTAATTTACATAAAAAGCCTTCAGTTTATTGGAATGCGGAGAGGCATTATTATTTGGGGTTTGGTAAATCAAGTAAATGATCACTCAATATGACTTCAAATTTCTGTTTAAATTTGAAGTTAACTCATTGTGGGACCGAATACAAAATATATGGTTTGGATGCTTCACAGTTTAGCCTTTTGTCCATTAAGCTGCATGATTGCTTCATATAAAGCTGCAACTAACAAAATACTTTTAGTTGTTGGTTCAGGCCAAGCAAAAGATACACCAATTTACAATTCAAGGCGGATGTAGCGACTCTGCTGGGGATCGAACCCAGAGTCTCTGGTTTCGTAGACCAGCGCCTTATCCATTGGGCCACAGAGTCACATATCCTATTACCTGACTTTGTGTAAAATAGAATTAACAGTGTACTTTTATATGCTTTTACATAAATATAAAATGTCTGTGTTCTATATCATGGCACCAACACATGATTTATTGGTATAGTTGATATTGTTTATTGCTCGATTTTTATGATGTATTTATCTGGATTTTTGGTGCAAATCATGTTACAAGTTTGATTTTGTGGTAAGATTAAAGATAATAAAGCCGACACTCCAAATCCATTGAGCCACAAAGTCCCGTATCATAGAATGCATTCATTGTTAAGCGAATGAGGAATGTGAAATCAGTATTTTGAACAGGAAACGAACGAAGAATGTTCGGTGAAAGAGGATTGTGTTTTATGCTATGAAATGGACAACGCAAGGAGCACCAAAGGGCGTTGAATGTGGTAAAGTATAAAAGGTGAAGAGAACTGAATTGTTTAAGCTTGTCGCGTAGGACACATCAAGCTTGAACAAATCAATTTTCTCGAGTTCTAGCAACGAACCAAATGGAGCTTTGCCCCTTTCAGAGCATCTGACGCGTGAAACACGGCAAAAAGTTGAACAACCAATTATAGTTGTACAGATGCAGCCTTGTTCAGATTTATAAGAAATACATTCACAATACATTTTCATATGCTTTCACATTAATATGAAATCTGTATGTTCTATATCAAAATTTAAAAAATCAACGTATATTCGATTTACCGATAGTTAATATTGTCTATCGTTCGGTATGAAATATAAATTTCACTGGAAGTTTTTCATCCAAATTTCCGTTGTAAATTTTATTTTGCTTTAAGTAAGATACTTGAATTAGGAACTTACGATGCACCAATATATCCAACGAGTTTTCCCCGTACTTCACATTAAAATATTGAAGCTACTATACCTAGGTGCCATTGGAAGGTTATAGCTTTATTGAGCAAAGTATATATTATAATTTGATGTTCAGCGTGATTTTTAATTTGTTTGAATTTATGAAAAAAAAAAAGGTAACCTATAATCAATGTTTTGTAAACCAATACATGTTCATTCGGCCACGGTGTCACTTATCTTACTGCTTAAATCGTAAAGTCACATTCAAAATATAATATAAAATTATGCAGCTTAACTGATTAAAAAAGGAAGGATGCTTTTAGATCAGGGCATTGACATGAATCCCATTCTTTAATTATTGGTTTGTTTTCCATGTGTTATAAAAAAAATTCTCAGGTTTTTGTTTAACTTTTTACTATAAAGTAGACTGGGTGAATAAATAAAATATTTGAAGCAAGAAATGGTGATCAAGGATGTCAATGGATATTTGAAATCCATCACATTCGTATTTGGAAACTGAATAGGAAAAAAAAAGCGAAAATTTGAAAAAACGAGTATGCATGTGGCTACGTCCAAATTTATTTTTACTTATGCATTTAGATTTCTTTTTTTATGAGCAGGCAGACAAAAAACGGATATCTATTTGATATATGCCACCGCAAAGATCCATTATGCTAAAATGGTTTCATATACAAATATGGATACTATACTTATCTCTATCTTATCCAACCGTTGCAAGGCCTAGTTGCAATGCTCTAATTAGGCTGACAATTACCTTCATGATTTAAATCGAAATATTAAGGTTATCCTTTTTAGATGTCATTGTTTGCTTATAGTTACCTTAGCTAGTTGGATAAAACAAATTGCTAATCAACATGATTTTGAATATATCATTATAGTCATTTACCAGGCACAGTGCAAAAAGGTGCAAAATCTTTTTATAGACTTAACACATGTGTGCCTTTTTTGGATAAATACGCATGTACTAGTTTTTAATATATTCATTATTCATCTCAATTAGTTAAAACATGAATGATAAAGTTTATGCTTTCTTTACGGAAATATATCACAAAGATTTTTTTTATCATTTTGCAAAATTACCAAGTATAATACTATATGAGTAGAGTGCAAAAATCAATTTAGCATGTCAACCTGACACTGAATTTTTTTATCATAGCTCTTTATGAGGATTGGCCTAGATAGGTGCAAAACCGTGTTGTAACCTTGACGCACTGCACGTGCTTTCTTGATTAGTACACTTATATCATTATTTTTTGGTATGATTATTGTAAATTACCTTCAGCACAACAAGACTAGTATAATTTATATTATTTTTCTGAAAAATACGCAGTGAAGTTTTTTTCTTTTCTATGATTTCATGAAAAATCTTCTTATCTGAAAATTCTGTTTCTTTGAATAAATAATACTATATTGAAAAGTCTCTGAATTAAATGAATTTTTTTAGAATAAACTGTTGAGATATTTTGTTTTCTGAGAAGACGTGAAGGTTTTTTTGTTTACTGCACCTTTCCTCAACTATCTCAAACTACTTGTGAAGGTTCAAGCTGTTTCAGTTTTTTGTTTCCAAATGTTTAAATTTCTATGGAAGTTTGAGATATTGAAGAAATTTTAAAAATGTTTATAGAGATTGAAAATCTAAGTAAAATGCAAAAATTTTGTTGGCAGTTACTTGGTATTGTTGAAATAATTAATTCTTTTTTCAGTAAATTCAGAATATATATCAAATTTTTTTTTTTGAAATATTGAAAGAATAAATATATATTTTCCAACACAGTTTAATTGTCATATAAGAATCATGTACATTAGACCTTATAAATTAGCATGTTAGTCCCACATCACAAAATTTTAGTGAATAATTCTGAACATATATCAAGTCCTCACCCGATCAATTGCCGAGCTCTGTAGCGTGAGCTTGTGACCAAGTGGGGCATTAATGTGGAATGTTGGGTCATGTTGTTGAATTGGGTACATTGTGCAATTTGTTGGTTTGCCTGATCCAAGTTGTCTAGTGGTGTGTGCAGTTGGAGTGGAAAGCTGGCTGTGTCTCCTATAATGAGGTAATGTATCTGGCTGGTCACAGAGCAGCGAAAACTCCTTGCTCCCAACAGTGGATGGATAACAAGCAATTAAGTGATTAACGCTAAAGCAATTTTGGCGTTGCTTACACTTGAATTTTGTATTTTAGCCTCCTAGGCAGTTAATTTTTTGTATCTCATTGATCTGGTGAACACCCATCACTAGTTGATTATATGTCGTGAATTCAAAACATTGAAGACTTTTTAGATCCATTTCAAACTTTATAACATTTGTTTAGTTGGATGTTTCTGTATTCTTGAACCTATAACAAAATTTCTAATTGATCCAGGCATCCACCGCTGGGAGCAAACAAATTATCCTAGCAAAACACAAAAAAGAGAGCAAAATGTTATCAGAGCCAGGTTTCGATCCTGGGACCTGTGGGTTATGGGCCCACCACGCTTCCGCTGCGCCACTCTGATTGTTGATGAAATGTGAGAATTGCATTTTTTTAGAATAACATGCAAGCTGCACCTAAATTCTGTCTCATGGCATATCATCTTGTATTGTCTACAGCGCAGAAGAGATTTCTTCTACAATATCACTAAATTGTATTATCCATAGACCAAATTGCATGCACCCTCATTTTATTATTTGCAGCCAAATCAGTTTGAGTTCCGTAAATCAACACATCACCCACCGTATGCCTACATAAAGTTGTTTCGCACTCAAAATTAACTTGGGTTTTGGAATAAGGTCGTTCTAAACCGTTGAAAAAAGTACTCTAGATTTTAAGTTCTGCAGGACTTGTGTAGAGTGCAAAAAATCAGTTTAGCAGTTCAACCTGATATTGAATTTATCGTAGCTATTTATGGGATTGGACTAGATAGGTGCAAAAGTATGTTGTAACCTTGACGCACTGCACGTTTATTTATTTTTAATAGTATCTGGCTGGTCACAGAGCAGCGAAAACTTTAGTGAATAACGTTAAAGCAATTTTGGCGTTAAAGCAATTTGTGGCGTTAAAGCAATTTTGGCGTTGCTTACACTTGAATTTTGTATTTTAGCCTCCTAGGCAGTTAATTTTTTGTATCTCATTGATCTGGTGAACACCCATCACTAGTTGATTATATGTCGTGAATTCAAAACATTGAAGACTTTTTAGATCCATTTCAAACTTTATAACATTTGTTTAGTTGGATGTTTCTGTATTCTTGAACCTATAACAAAATTTCTAATTGATCCAGGCATCCACCGCTGGGAGCAAACAAATTATTCTAGCAAAACACAAAAAAGAGAGCAAAATGTTATCAGAGCCAGGTTTCGATCCTGGGACCTGTGGGTTATGGGCCCACCACGCTTCCGCTGCGCCACTCTGATTGTTGATGAAATGTGAGAATTGCATTTTTTTAGAATAACATGCAAGCTGCACCTAAATTCTATCCCATGGCATATCATCTTGTATTGTCTACAGCGCAGAAGAGATTTCTTCTACAATATCACTAAATTGTATTATCCATAGACCAAATTGCATGCACTCTCATTTTATTATTTGCAGCCAAATCAGTTTGAGTTCCGTAAATCAACACATCACCCACCGTATGCCTACATAAAGTTGTTTCGCACTCAAAATTAACTTGGGTTTTGGAATAAGGTCGTTCTAAACCGTTGAAAAAAGTACTCTAGATTTTAAGTTCTGCAGGACTTGTGTAGAGTGCAAAAAATCAGTTTAGCAGTTCAACCTGATATTGAATTTATCGTAGCTATTTATGGGATTGGACTAGATAGGTGCAAAACCATGTTGTAACCTTGACGCACTGCACGTTTATTTATTTTTAATAGTATACATATCTCTATGTTTTTGTATAATTATTGTTTATCACCATTAGCACATCAAGACTAGTATAATTTATGTTATATCACTGAAAAATTTGTAATGAAGGTTATTTTTCTTTCTTTGATTTCATGTAAAATCTTCGGTGACATTTGGTTTACATTTTATTTTGTGTTTTGGGTGTTCTACATTAATTACAAAAATTAAGAAAAGTGTTCGGATGGCAGAGAGAATGAAGGCGGGGAGAATGAAGGAACGACGGAGGGATGCGGAAGGACGAGTTGTCTCCTATAATAAGGAGGCAGTGCGTCAGGCTGGTCACAGAGCAGCGAAAACTCCTCGCTCCCAACAGTGGATGGATAACAGACAATTAAGTGATTAACGTTAAAGCAATTTTGGCGTTGCTTACACCTGAATTTGTATTTTAGCCTCATAGGCAGTTAATTTTTTGTATCTCATTGATCTGCTGAACACCCATCACTAGTTTATTATATGTTGTGAATTCAAAACATTGAAGATTTTTTAGGTCCATTTCGAACTTTATAACATTTGTTTAGTTGGATGTTTCTGTATACTTGAACTTATAACGAAATTTCTAATTGATCCACGTTCTAAATAAAAGTTCTTCTGTATCAGATCCCGGGGTACTTTTAATAAATAGTTTATTCACGTCGCTTTGGATGCATTGTTGCTTTACTTTTTAGTGTATACTGATTCTTCGTTTGCCTATATAGGGCGAGGCATCCACCCCTGGGAGCAAACAAATTACCTAGCAAAACACAAAAAAGAAAGCAAAATGTTATCAGAGCCAGGTTTCGATCCTGGGACCTGTGGGTTATGGGCCCACCACGCTTCTGCTGCGCCACTCTGATTGTTGATGAAATGTGAGAATTGCATTTTTTAGAATAACATGCAAGCTGCACCTAAATTCTATCCCCCGGCATATCATCTTGTACTGTCTACAGCGCAGAAGGGATTTCTTCTACAATATCACTAAATTGTATTATCCATAGACCAAATTGCATGCACCCTCATTTTATTATTTGCAGCCAAATTAGTTTGAGTTTCGTAAATCAACACATCACCCACCGTATGTCTACATAAAGTTGTTTCACACTCAAAATTAAATTAGGTTTTGGAAGTAAGGTCGTTCTAAACCGTTGAAAAAAGTACTCTAGATTTTAAGTTCTGCAGGACTTGTGTAGAGTGCAAAAAATCAGTTTAGCAGTTCAACCTGATATTGAATTTATCGTAGCTATTTATGGGATTGGACTAGATAGGTGCAAAACCATGTTGTAACCTTGACGCACTGCACGTTTATTTATTTTTAATAGTATACATATTTCTATGTTTTTGTATAATTATTGTTTATCACCATCAGCACATCAAGACTAGTATAATTTATATTATTTCACTGAAAAATTTGTAAAGAAGGTTATTTTTCTTTCTTTGATTTCATGTAAAATCTTCGGTGACATTTGGTTTACATTTTATTTGTGTTTTGGGTGTTCTACATTAATTACAAAAAATAAGAAGAGTGGTCGGACGGCGGAGAGAATGAAGGAACGACGGAAGGACGAGTTGTCTCTCGTTCTTGCGCCACTTCTCAAAACATGAAAAATAAATAAAAGTTGTTTTATGTTTTGTGTTTTAATTTCGTTTTTCATGATATACCTGGCGTCCCTTCACATTTTTATATTGACGAGAACTCGAAACCAAAATGGTACCACCTTCTTGTCTGAAAATTATGTTTCTGAAAATAAATAATATTATACTGAAAAATCTCTAGAATAAATAAAAAAAAATCTAAATGAAACCGTGAAGAAATTTTGGTTTCTAAGAACATTTGAAAATCTTCAAAAAAGGATTATCTTTTATAAAATGTTAAAAGTTTACAGGATTTCCTTTTTTTACTGCACCTTTCCTCATCTTTCTAAAACTAGTTATACCCACACACGATAAAGTTGAGATTATTATAGTTTAATAAAAAAAAAAAAATCAGTTTTATGTTTTTTATATTGTCAAATATTTCAAATTGTTTCGAAGCGGTTCAACTTGTGGAAAATAATAACTTAGATATCGAATATTTTTTCTTTGAACTCAAAAGTCATTGAGATGCAAGCTGTTTCATTTTTATTTTCTTTCCAAATGTTTAAACTTCTAAGGAAGTTTGAGATATTGAAGAAGTTTTAAGATGTTTAAAGGGATTAAAAATCCAAGTAAAATACAAAGAAACTTAAAAGGTTAAAGTAATTCAAATTGTTGGCAGTTTCTCGATGTTATTGAAAGGAAAGAAATAATATAATTTCAATTTTCCAATACAGTTTAAATGTTTAATTGTCATATAAGATTCATATGTATTAGACCTTATAAAACAGCATGTTAGTCCCGCATCACAAAATTTTAGTGAATAATTCTGTACAAATATCAGACCCTCACTGATAAATTGTGGGCTTGTGACCAAGTGGGCATTAATGTGATGGAATGTTGGGTCATCTTTTTGAATTGGGGTGCATTATGCAATTTGCTGGCTTGCGGACAGGGCCGGTCCTAGGACTTTTGGTACCTACAGCGGAAAAGAGGCCCTTCTATTTATGCTGATGTATGACATCAAAACAATTTATATAATATAAAAAAACGAAAAGATAAAAAGAGCAAATAACTTTATTCGTAATAATAATCAAAGTTATGTAACAAAAAATACTAGTTACTTATGCACATACAACTTAATAGTTTGAAATCATATTTAATTGATAGCAAATAACATTATTCAGTATTTCATGTAAGAACGGTTGAATTAAGACACACAGTAACTGTCAATTAAATCTGGAGTAAGAGTCAACCATATTGTATTTCATTCCAATCAACTAAACATAGTTATCTCCGTGTAGACAACAAATAACTTTTTTATGTGAGCATTTATATTGGCAGTAAGCGGAGTAAGAGTCAACCATATTCTCCATTCGTATATTTAAGTTAATGAAGTGATAGTTTTTCATTATTGCAGATAACTTAAGTACGCCTTCGATGGAAAACGATATTCTGAAAAGTTCTCCAAATTCATGTAGCTATGTTAATTTGAAATAAGTTTCAGTTTATTCCTGGCATGCTAATGTTTCTATTTACTCACAGTGCTCTCAGAAATTCACAATGCAACTCCTGAGAGTTCATTGGTACATACGTTGGAGTTAGAAAAAAAGGATGATAATAAAATCATACGTATCTTTGAAGAAGGGCTTAATTACAGATATTCTAAAACTTAATCTATCATATAATGAGTTTAATTTATCAACTTTTAAGAATTCATTATCTACCACAAAGAAAAACGTTACAGTTTCATTAGTGAAAGAAAATATCACAATCAATTCAACTATAGAGTCAGGTAAAAAGATTCATTGTTGATTCACGTTCATATCCTAACAAGCAGAGTTTGATCAATACAACTTATATTTGAATCATGTCTCTTAATTACAGTTAGAAAGAAAAACACTGACAAAGCCTATATTGCAAAAGAAATCTTCAAATCTCAAATCTGTATAAACTGTCAATTAAAATATACATTACAAATTGTAATTCCGGGGAATGGCCGAATGGGTTCTACAGACAGGCAGTATAAATACAATAACATACAAATAAATTAAATTAAAACACAGTCAAATTATTGAATTACTAACTGCCTAAGAAGATTAGAAGAATACCCTTCACTGAAAATGCTTTGCTATCGTGTCTGCCTTCCTAGATCGTCGCCATGCCATCGTTGGAAATTGGAATCCAAATCCTTGGACTGGAATCGCCGTTGTGCCTGCTCTGAATCGCTAAAATCGCTGCCGACCCTTAGTTGGAATCAGCAAATTGAAGTGATGCGGATGATTTTGTTGATTTGGATTGCGATTTTTTTTCTGTATGTAATCGATTGATGATGGATAATGGTGCCCCTGTTTTTCCGGTACCCTAAGCCATCGCTTTTCCTGCTTGTCGGAAGAGCTGGGCCTGCTTGCGGATCCAAATTGCTGGGTGGTTTGTGCAGTTTGGCTGGAAAGTCTGGCTGTGTGCTCTATAGTTTGCCTCCCAGATTTATTATTATTATTATTATTATTTGTATCTCGTTGATTTGCTGAACGCCATTGATTATATTTCATGAATTCAAAACACTGAAGATTTTTCGATCCATTTCAAACTTTTTTTTAACATTTGTTCAGTTGGATGTTTCTGTTTTCTTTAAGCTACAAAGAAATTTCTAATTGATCCATGTTCTACAATAAAAGTTCTGTATCAAACCCAAGGACACTTACTAATAGATATTTTATTCCTTTGGATGCATTCTTGCTTTACCATTTTGTGTATACTGATGCTTCATTTGTATATATAGAGCAAGGCATCCACCCTTGAGAGCAAGGATTTTCGTTGCTCCATGAACAATCGTAGCAAAACACTATTAGAGCCAGGTTTCGATACTGAAACCTGTGGGTTGTGGCCCTACCACGCTTTCGCTGCGCCACTCTGATTGTTGATAAAATGTGAAAATTGCATTTTTTTAAAATAACTTGCAAGTTGCACCTACATTCTATCTCAAGGTATATCATCGTGTACTGTATATAGTGCAGAAGAGATTTCTTCTACAATATCACTAAATTGTATTGTCCATACATTAAATTGCATGCTCATTTCATTACTTGCAGCCAAATCAGTTGAGCTTTATATTTCAACACATTACCCACCTTATGTCGACATAAAGTTGTTTCAGACTTGAAATAAACTTGGGTTTTGGAAGTAAGGTTGTGCTAAAATTGTAGAGAAGAATATGTTAGAAAAACTGCGTCTCTGCGGTAGCGACAGAGATTTTATTCACTCAATTACTTAAAGATGATTTCTATGGAAAACAACACTGATATGAAATTACATGCACAAACACAATATATTCCACCCAACCATCTTTTTCATTGATTCACAAAATTTTTTTGTTTACACTGGATGGATCAAAAACCAAAAGTTAACAAACTACAAGAATCAATAATCTATTAAGACAGACAAAAAATATCTAGATGACTACAACTCTTGTTGGAAAAGGAGAACAATGAAGAACGATGACAAATCCTTGGACAATTTGGAGGCACCAATAGGAATAGCTTCTATCAGTCCTCAATTCCAGTGGCGGAGCCAGGATTTTAACCTGGTGAGGTCACAATCATGAAATTTTGGGGGTTCGGGGGCGAGAGCCCCCGTTTTTTTTTTTTAGCATGTATTCGACAAAATTGAAGAAAATCTAAGATAAACAAATTAGTTCATTATCAGATAAAATGCCAAGAATTGATATATTATTTGGTTGCTTGCAAATTGGTTCATTAACTGTAAAACTGCAATTGCTTGCTGCGAAATATAAATGCAGCAGGAATATTGTAATACTGCAATTCAATCCATCTAATATTGCAATTCAAATTAGTGCAGACCCAAAAAACCATCTAAGGTTGCACCCAAAATTCACGTTTTGTTTAATAATTGTACATACATATAAATCAGCAATACAAACCCTTTCAACAAACCCCAAATTCACCAATTTAACTAAAATTCTAAATAATGACATTAAATTAGTGCAAACGAAAATTAGGGTTACCGGATTACCCATTGGTTGATGTTGCCTGCGATGTGAGGAAGACAATTAAGACGGGGATGGATGTCGCGGTTTTTGCAAATATTGATGCGAGAAACGAGGGTTGTGAAAAGAGTCGCCCGCGATGTGAGAAATGAGAGCTGTGAGAAGAACGAACGAGTGGGAAACGAGAGTTGTGCAATATAGACTTTTTTTTTCTGGTGAGGTCACGTGACCTCACCAACTTACACTTGCCTCCGTCTCTGCTGAATTCCTAATCTTCCTCTCCAGGGCACAAACCCTGGAGGCACACAGCGTCTAAATCTCTCAACTCAGTTCGGTCATGAATAATTCAATCCTAGAAGATGCTTATATAGGAGAATAAAAGAGCTAGACAAAATAACTAATTTACCCTCTTAAAACTTGCATAATGTCTCTGAAAGACTAGGTCAAAAACAAAAATATCACAGATTAAAGATGAGAAAAACTAGGTCAAAGTTATCTTTTCCGATCTTCAATCTTCAAACTATCTCCTCTATCACAAAGCACTTCCAAGCATCGTCTTCTTCAACATACATGTGATTTAATATCACAAATCACAACACTCGACTTTGATATGAAATCACACCAACAAACAAGTCATCTGACTACCCTGGACATGTGATATCACAAATCACAATGCTCCACCTTAATCTAAAATCATACCAACACTCCAACAATCACCAAACAAGTCAACGTAGATCGAGACATACTCTCAGTTAAAGCCAACCTTGATTTCCAGACAACGAGATACAGCTCACAACCTCGATTTCATGGCAATGAGATACACCCAACAACCTCGATTTCAGGGCGACGAGATACACCCAGTCGATTTGAAAGGACTACGACCACACCTTAATTACGAACACAACTCACCGCCTGCAAAAGATGCATTTACCATCTGAGCTGCACCACGCAAAACTAACGGTCTAAAAGTGCTTGCAGTACCACAAGATTTCTGACTTGTGGATTTTTTTCACATCGATACCTGTCTTCCACTTGATATGAGCTCATTCCTCAATCACGCCGGATCCTTAGAGCATCATCAACGTGAAGATCCAAGTCGAAAACGTGGACCGAATCATCAAGGTACAAACAAATCAAACCAATTGACAATTTCTTCGTCTTCTTTCATCTTCCCTCATCCACATTAAAGGGCTTCTTCTCATCTCCATCAATCGGATCATGAATATCATTGAGGTAGAACACATCCTCCATCCTAGGCTTCCAAATCCCTCAATTTCTTCCATTAAAAATGGTCATCTTTGGAAACGTCATCATGTCCGACTTAAAAAAAAATCGATTTTTCCAAACAAAAATCAAAATTTTCAATCCAAAGCCACTCTAAGCTTTGCGATGATTTAGCTCCGATATCAGCTGTTAGGAAAACTGTGTCTTTGCGAAAGCGACAAGATCTTATTCAACCAATTACTTAAAGATGATTTCTATGGAAAACAACACAGATATGAAATTATATGCGCAAACACAAGATATTCCACTCAACCATCCTCTTTACTGATTCGACAAAAACAAAATTTTGTTTACACTGAATGGATCAAAAACCAAAAGTAAATAAACTACAAGAATCAAAAAACTTATTGAGATAGGCAAAGAATATCTAGATGACTACAACTCTTATTGGAGAAGGAGAACAATGAAGAACGACAACAAACCCTTGGACAATCTGGGGGTAGCAATAAGAATAGCTTTTTGCAGCCCTCAATTCCTAATCTTTCTCTCCAGGGCACAAGCCCAAGAGGCACACAGTCTCTCAATCTCTCAACTCAATTCGGTTATGAATACCAATCCTAGAAGATGCTTATATAGGAGAATAAAAGAGTTAGACAAAATCACCGATTTGCCCCCTCAAAACTTGCAGAATATATCTCTGAAAGATCAGGTCAAAACTGAAATATCACAGATTAAAAATGAGAAAAACTAGGTCAAAGTTATCTTCTTTGATCTTCAATCTTCAAACTATCTCCTCTATCACAAAGCATTTCTAAGCATCGCCTTTTTTAACATACATGTGACTTAATATCACAAATCACAACAGAATACTCTTTATTTTAAGGTTCGAAGGACTTGCGTAGGTCATATAATATACTCAAGTAAATATTGTACTTGATTTGCATATATTTGACGCATTTATTGCAATTTCTAGTGTTTCTCTTATTTTCACATTTGTATCTTCAAGATCAACCGACCATTTCCTCAAAAATTAAAATAAATAAATAATTTCATCCTAGTTTTGCCAGTGGTACAACAAATTCTTGTTAACATATATTAGTAATGTTACATCTTTTAAGCATTGTAACCCTCAAACTCACTATAAACTTTTCAGTATATGCATATTTTTATTTTGCCCTTTTTGTTATCTTATCTAGTGTCGCCGTGTGTACATATATTGGTGTTTTTCCAATACTGATCCGTGTATGCCTGTATAAGGAATGCCTGCCTGTTATTCTTGAGGAAAAAAAATCTTGTGATGTATTTGTTTATCTGCCATTTTTTTTTAACATATGGCATGCTATTTGATAATGTTTATACGTTCACCTCCTTATCTGATAATGTTTATAACTTAGCAAATGCAGTCACTGGGTCATAACTCAATTGGATAGAAGATCAATTATCTTATGGTTGACTCCATAATTTGCTTTGGAGCTACCGGGAACGTCGATTATCTTAAGGTTGACTCATTTAATTTGCCTATTTATTTGTCGACTTCATTGTATATCTTAGTTAAGCTAAATAGAATAACACACTGCCTTCTGTTATTAGACCTGCCTCCTAATTTTCTCAATAGTTTGTTTAGGTATTTCAATGTTACGTGCTGAATTATTTTTTAATGAAGAAGTAAAGGAACGTTAAAGCATTTAGTAAGAAAGTAGCAGGATTCGATAAATAGCCGGCCGCTGTTAAAATATATCTGGATGCAAGGTTCAGCTCTATAATGTTAGCATGGTTTATGTATAAACTAATGACTGAGAATTGGTTTACTGGGTACAAGTTCACAGTGATATGGAATTTTGAGTTATAAGCTGGTAACAAAATTATTTCTACTACTAGAATTGAAGCAGAAGGGCAACCAAATCTTTATTAATAGTTGGTTTTGAAGCGCGGATATTTGGTTCGATTGTGACTTTCCAAATTACTTTAATGTGTAACTTTTTAAATATTAAACTGTTATTTCATATGATTTTCCCGATAAGTTAGGGGATAGAATCTTCCGAAATTTACTTTGGATGTATTCAAACTTCGATGTTGATTCTAATTATTTATAGAGCAGAATTGTTCAATTGGGTTTAAACTTCAGATAACGAACCAAATATGGCTGCATTAGAACAGGTAATGCAAGGTCTTTTTAGATAAGTCAACCAATCTATAAATTTTTAGTAATAGTTGGAATAAAAATTCAAACTTTTTGGTCCGACCAAAAGATTTGGCTTCTATTCCAACTATAAATAAACGGGAACGCGAGATTTTGAAAATATCCTTATATATGGACAAAGAATTAGAAATTTGAAATACACGGAGAAAACAATTAACATCTATTTTTAAATGAAAGTTTTGAAATGTAAATAAGATTACAAGTTAAAATTCATTTTCCAACCAGAAAAAAAATTATATTTTTCAATTTATCACAGTCAAGCTCGATAATAAAAGATTTCTTATGTGGAAGAAACACAGTTATTCTCCTTTTAGATCTCTAGATATTGCTAATTACCTTGATTCCACTGTCTTACCTCCTGATGTTGAAATCCTTGATCAAAAAAACAATAATAAAGTTCCTACGACCTCCTATATTCAATGGACAAAAACAGATAAACTCTCATCACATTTTTTTCAAGCAACCTTCTCTATCCCTCTTCTTTCTCAAATCCCACTCTTTGATTCTTCTCTTGAGCCTTTTTTTTTCTCTCGAACAAACCTTTACAACTGCTCAAATTATCTCCTGCACTCGTCAACTTCTTGTCCAACTTTTACAAACACAACGAGGCCCAAAATAATTAATGATTATCTAATTGCCACCATGAACACACTTTTTGATTCTTTAGCCTACACACCTACTCTAGTTTATGATCTCATTCTTGTCCTACATACCCTAAGCGGTTTGGGTTTTGATTACGACCAATTTGTTACTGCTATTGAAACCAGATAAAAACTTCCCACCTTTGCTCAATTGTATCCTCCTCTCTTAAATCATGAAGTACGCTCCTTCAATCTCAAACTCTCATCCTAAATACTTCTCAATCTTTAGCTCTTATTGCTTATTCCCAACATGCTAATACCTTCTTATATCAGTTAAAGACTCAAACGTGAATTGTAACCATACCGTCCTGACCAATCAGCAAACCAATTATTCTTGTGATGGTACGCGTGGTGGTTATGGAAGAAGAGGAGGTCGAAATAGCGGTCGTAGAAATTATGTTGTAGGGTTTAACAATAACTATGGCTCTACCCAGCAGTTCATTTTGGGTTCAGCACCTTCATATTTATGGTAACATTCAAGTTGTCAAGTGTGGAAAATGAGGGCACTCAACACTTCAATGCTTTAATCTTTTTGATCATGCTTATCAACCAAATGATCTTGCACAAAGTTTCACTGTGATGCAACTTGATGGCACTCCGTATGACCAACATTTGTATCCCAAAAATGGTGCTACACATCACTGTATATGGATAGCTAGCTGCTGAATCGAGAAACTAATCAAGGTGTATAACTGTTGTACCTCGATCTGAATTTTCAGAATCTGTATTTGTGGCTGAATCATGGAATAGGTTGGTCTCTTTAAGACGCTTCGCAGCTATGTAGAAACGGTGCAAAACAATTTAAATTGCAGCGCCTCCTCCATGATAGAACTGCCATATAATATCAACAATTTCTTGGACAAAGATCATTGATCGAATAACACTGTTTCGCATTGCTCGGATCTTTAGAAAACAAAGGTGGAAAAAGATGATAACTCGATTATAAATCTGATGCATTTATGAAATTTGAATATAGCAGTTTATATAGAAATAGATTTGAGAAAATATCGGGGATTATGTCACAAGTAAAAATATTTCGTCAAAAATAAAAAAGCTCTACATCACATTAGCCTAACCCCACCCGGCCTGGTACGGTCAGTCGGCATGCATACTCGTGTGGTGGTCATGCTTGTGCTCCCTCCTCAACAGAAAAGCCATATTGGAATGCTCATAGGGTCCAACTTAAGAGCTAAGAAATTCTTATAAATAAAAAGTATCTTTTCATATTTCCTACTATGTCGGATTATTCGTAAGAGAGATATCTATGTACTCTTCACAATTTTTTAATAACTCATTAAAAAAATAAGTTTTTTTCCAACAATTCCCCACTTAGAATTTTTAAAATTACTTTTCTCTAGCAGTTTTTTCTTCTTCTAAGATTGCAAACTAGTAAAGGTATCTTTTGTTTTGAATCTTTGCATAGTGAGTAAGATTCATATTATTATATACTAGGGTGACTCTTAGTTTTGAACTTTGTATCTGACATTAAACCACACATGACATTGTTAGGGTGCAATCTATAGTCCATGTTTTAAAGGTCTGCACATCTATCTCGGTTTAGTTAATGCTTTAGGAATTCTGTCCAAAATTCCATAGGAAATATTGGCAAATCTATCAAGATATCAAGAGTACTCTGTAGCTAGGTACTCCACTCAATGCAGATTATAAATTTAGTTAAAAGGTGAATTCATCCTCCTATTGTTTCTGGACTATATGCTTTTATCAATTGAAAATTTAGTATATTCAATATCACATCATAACTTTTTATTACCCATTGAATCTATTTCAATTTCTTGGGATCTCCAGTCATTCGGTTGGGCTACCGTCATTAGCGACTCTTTTATGAGTTATTTTCTATTCTAAGGTTAATAGCCTCATTTTTTTAGATAAGTGCCTACGACGAATTTGTCATCTCTTACTATTTTAACAAGCGGTCATTAATCTAGCGCAATACTAAAAATATATGCAGTAGTGGATTGAGGCAAAATGGTATGTTTCTTAGATTTCAAGAAACAGCTACTCCTGCAATACTAAAGATATATTCAGTAGTCATTATTAGAAATATATGGTAACGTATTCCAATCGGCATTTCTGTGTCCTTCAAGAACAACGGGAAATTTCTGATAGTGTAATCCAAGGTTCGTGGTTCTTTTGACTTATTTCATGACTCATTCAATAACATGCCCATGCTCTATATATGGTTAGGCCCGTCCCGGCCCCGCCCCAGGGTAAGACGGCCAAAGCAGCCGCTTAAGGTTACGTACTGGAGGAGAGGGATAAAATTTTAAATTTGTTTTAAATATATAAAATGACAAACTATTATCAAGATCAAGAGGTATCTTGGTAAACTGGTATGTTGTATTCTCGGCCTTGAGGTGCATGGTTCAGTTGCTGTTACTACTATGCCATTTTTTTTCCCATTTCATGCTTGCCTTGGGCGCAATCCAAACTACCAGGTCGGCCCTGTCTGCTATTTCTCTTCTTTTTGTATTTGTATCTTTGGAGTTCAATCTTATATTACTAGTGACACACCATAAGTTGTTAGTAACATGTGTCTCTAATGTTGTAAGAATTGTTACCCTCAAAATCACTATAATTAATTATTTTCAGTGTATGCATATATTTATATTTTGCAGCCTTTCTTCCTATCATATTTAGTGCCTCCAGCTGCTGCTTTATTTCCGAGCTAATCCCTTATGTGCCTTCATAAGTGATGCTTGCATGGCTATTCTTGAGAAAATATTTTCTTGTGACAGACGGTTGCGTGTGCTACCAGGTGAACGTATATTATCGGCTAGATTTATTCTCTGATACATAAGATACTGTTTAACTGATTCTTTATTACAAGTCTACCCCTTAATCTCATGATGTTTAGAAATGCAGTCATTTGGAGACGGTGCTTTAATAAAAAGCATCAGGGCTGAAAAGAAGCTTGATCATCTATCGCCCTATATGTTTTGACTTATAGGTTTCATTGTACATATTTGCTGCTTAAGCTAATTAGAATGGCTAAATTCCAGCTCTATTTGTTCAATACTTTGTTTTGAGTGATTGTGATGGTTACATTAGCTAGATTGCTTGTAATGTTAATGAGAAATATTAAGAACTCTGTTTAGAAGGTATATTTGGATCACTTGGTTACCTAAGTTGTCATTTAAAAATTTATGCTGGTGTTGACGACACAGTGCACTGTTTACGTCTGCATATTTGATCTTGTTGTCAGTGCATGTAGGCATTTTTATCATTTTACTTCTGGGAACAAAATATATCGTCACGGTTTACTTCTTGTTTTGTAGTCTGGTTGGCTCCTGTGACTCAATTCTAGATTGATTTCGTACCATGCATGGAAAACAATAGAAACGTTTTCTTTTTTAGGCTTTATAGTGTTCATCATTCTGTATTTTCGTATTATCAATCAGTTGTGCATTGTTCATTGTAGCATGCTGTAGACCAATTGTGTAAAATGAAGCAATGTCACAATGTGGGTTTTTTGGCTAATGCTTACCTGATTTTATGCTATGTTAGACGGTCAGAGCCATCCCTAAAATTTAGCTGTCCAAGCCCATTTAATCAGTTATGAGAAAAAATTTGAAAGAAAAATTGCTTTGCCTTTAAGCAGATTCAAACCTGCAACACAATGGTGCATGCCCACAGATTTCCAATGAGCCATGCATCCCTTTAGAAAATGATATTTACAGATCTTTACATGAGCAATTAGAAAAAAAAAATGTTTTATGTTGTTCCAGTCCAATGGACCATCCATTGGGCCGAACCTATAAAGAGTATAACTGTCAATATACCCGATAAATAACAAATAAACAATTTCTCAACCCTAATCCATTATGGTTCATGATAAATATAAAACGAAAGGATCTTTAAGTTCTAGATGACTTAATACTATTTTGGTCGAAATAATAGGAGTATTTCAAAGCGTAAGTAGCATAACATAAGCAATATTTTGTTTGTGTTTCAAGAGGCTATTTTTTTTTTTGGGGTATTTGATTTTAAGGACACATTCCTCAAAAAAATTAGATCAAAGGACAACTAAGTTTGATAATTAAATGAAGGACAAAGACCAAGTTGTATTATATCAACATGAAGTTCACTTTAATTTTATCATTATTACTAAATTAATTAAAAAATAAATGATTTACCTTAAAATTGAAAGAAAAAAAAAATGATTTCAAAATTATTTTAGTTTATTGATGTTATTATAAACATATATAAATATTCAGCTCGGAAAGCTAAGTGAATATAGCTTTATTACTTAAAAATATAGCTTTATATTGTATCACTCAAATACAAAATTAAGTCATTTTAAAGCTAATCTCATTTGCACCAGAGAAAAGCTATATCGTAAATAACGAAGCTATATGCATATAGCTTTCCGTCCTGCATTTTTTTATACTTATTTTCTCCTATATTTATGATACCAAAAACATTTCATAATTAATTTTTATTAGTTTTTAATCTTATAATCACAGAAAAGGGTTTTTGTATTAGTTTTTATTATTTGTGAAATGTAATGTGTGTCCTTAGTTTAAAATATTTGGACATTTTTCAATTAAATCATGAAAGTTGTCTTTGATTTACATTACGAAAGTAGCTTGTCCTTAGATCTAATTTTATTTTAAAATGTGTCCTTGAAACAAATATCCACTTTTTTTTTTTATGTTGTTTGTGTTTAAACAAGTGAACTTTATTTTTGGAATTACAAAGTGTACGAGAGAAATGATGTAGGTTGGTGCAAATAAGATGTTAAAACTATAGTAATAGGCCATTTACATTCACCTAAGGCCTAATTACCGGCTAATTATCTTAATTAAGATGAACAGGGCTTCCTAATTGTTGGGTTAGGAAGAGAAATATCCGGAATGGCAAATGCAGCTCCCTAAACCTTCTTCCTCTTTCAACTTACAGACAACAACAAAAGTGGAAAATTCCTTTAACATAATTCTCAACTTCAAAAACTTAATCAAAAGAAAAGATTGATTGTTGAAACCAAGCAAACACAGGTATTGACTCTAATGCCAAGGATATACCTTTGTTTACTCTCAGCCTTGTGAAATCAAGTTACTGTAAGTTAAGATTTTCGTTTGCATGTTACTGTTAATCAATTTTCAGGTGCTGACCTCCCTAAGTCCAAAAAGCTCGTAATTTGCTTCAATTTCGTTGTAAAATTGCTAATATTCACGAATAAGGTGAGTGACTATCACACTTTCTAGTTTATCAGTGATTTTATTGTAATTTAGTTATATTACGTTGAAATTGCTGAGTTATGTAAACAAAAAGTTTTCATTTTATTTACAGTAAGAAAAATAGCCCTCGTCTGAGTTTTGATATGCTATAACTCTTTTGTTTCTTGGCGAAATCATGTCATTCTTTTCTAGTAGATTTTTTGTTCTTAGTGTGTGTCTGTTTTCAGGCAATTAGGACCATGTTTGATACCTGAAATCACTCGTTGAATTCGGGTTCGTCAAAGACGAATGCTCTGAGGAAAATTACGTGACCTGTGTCGGCACAGACTTCAGCTGTGTCGACACAGGTAGGAGCCTGTATCGACACAGACTTTGTAAAGCGCATGGAGAGTTTTGTCCTTATTGTTGTCTTGGCTTGAGGAATTTTTGCTAAGTGCTAGTGCATTGTTTTGCCTATTTCCTCCTGGTTTTCACATGCATGATGATTGTGGGTATTGATACCATTCAAGGCTTATATGGAAGCCAAAATTGCGTTGCATTTAATATATTTGAGATGAATTTACATGCTCATTTTGTGTCTATTGTGGCTTCTTTTTTAAGGTCGATTTTGACACATGGTGCACGTTTTTAGAAAGCTATGTTTAATTGAAATTTCTATATATGTGTGTGGGGGGGGGGGTGTCTGGGCAGTTTATGCCCCGCCGTATCCCTGCTATATCGTGTAACGTGTTTCTAACGCTACGCTATTTCCAAAATAGCCTCTGAGATAGTCTTTCCACTTTAAGCCCCACTATGTTCCGATATTCTTGGTATATCCCATTATTTCAGCTATATTCCGCTATATCTTCTATAAGACAAATGAATTATTATGCATTATAAAATTATTTTTTTAATATAATTTTTTAACATATATTTTTTACAATATAAAGTAAGTCAAGCTAAATAAAAGTTTACATTTATTTACATATATTTGCTTATGCTTTTTATTTAATATTAAGAATGTATTAACTATAATTAAGTTGAATGTTAATTTTTCATTATTTATCATTTATATATTTGTAAAAGCATTAAATATAAATTTATATGCTATGATAGACTCTTCCTCTATTTCCTCGCTTTATCCCTGTTATAACTTTTTGTGCCTCCGCCACATTGGATCCGCTGAGCGCTTTAACTACACAGGGGTATGTGTGTGCAGAGAGGTTTGAGACAAGTATAATTTTTCATGATTTAGTTTTAAATTATAAAATCATCTCAAGGCAATTGTATAACACTACAAGAAAATGAGGGTCTTTACCTACCAATTGTAAGCGTAGGTGAAAATAACATAATGGTGGGTAATATATTTAGCTACCAATATTGAATTGGTAGAAATTGATAGGTAAAGTTTAGTAGAGAAAGAGTTTTACCTACACTTATAAATAGTGTTAGGTAAAAAAATCAATGGACCCCACTATATCATGACTCAAATGATGAGTCATCAGCTGATTGTTTGATGATATGTCATCCTACATGGCTACTTATATGGCTGGTGATGTGTCATCCTGCATGGTTGCTAACATGGTTGTTGTAGAAGTATATACATGACATATATTAATGCCAACACTTGGCATTTAATGGTTGGTTCATATGTCAAACAATAATTTGTCCATGTGTCATCACTTAATTAGTGCACATGACATCATTTTTTAGGCCACATGGCATTATTTTATTAGTCCATGTGAAATTATTTTATTTACCACGTGCTATTATGTCATTGGTCTACACTATATAACGTTATTTTTTTTTTTTTTTTTTTTACTAATTTTGATTTAGCAATGGTTTATTGACGTTGTAAATTTGCATATTTTTTAAAAATATATATTTTATTTTTTGACTCTTTACAGCGCCAAATTCATTTAATTTTCATACTCAGTATAAAAATTTGCAAATTTAACATAATATCACAACAGAAAGATCATTAAAACAAATATTTTTTATAAATACAACAAAATGACCAAAATTAACAAGTTTTGAAATTACAATGGTATGTTACACTTCAAAGTTCAACAGCAATAGCAAAAAATAATATTATAAAATACATTACATAGTTCATTGCCTCGAAGCCTTCCTCCGTATTGGCTCTTGCTTTCATCATTTCTTTTGCATCAGCTGCTTTCAATAAGTAGAGTTTTTCATGTTAAATGAGGTAGAAGTACATAGCAAGGCAAACTGAAGGTGATTCATTTCTCCAACTACTGCAAAGAAAAAATATATATATATATATATATACAATAAAACTTGATTATTCATGATAATATTATCATATATTAAGTAACCTACAACAATTTGTACAGTAGTGATCCATAAACAAAAAAAATCATATTGGAAATATTATTTCATGTTAAAAGTGTTGACTTATAGTATTGTATAGTGACCCATAAACAAAAAAAAGAACAATGGTAGTAAAAAATATTATTTGATAATATATTAGAAAATCGTCGAGGTTGAAAATCATGAATAAATGTATGGATTTTTTGTTTAACCAAGCTGAATTCTGAATTTGAAACTTGAATTCTAATTTTTGAAATCAGAATGCAAAATGTTAGAAAGTTATTTGTTTCACTTTGAAACATTTAATTAACATTTTTTTTGGCAAGGCCTTTAATTAAGAACATATATTGAACATTTTAGTAACTCATACATAAAAGATACAATTTAATTGTAATTTTTTTATTATGTCATAAGTAAAGTGGAAAATACTTGGTAAATAAGCACATCTGCATATATAAATATACATAAGCATGCATACACATTTATATGTTTGTGGATATTGTGCTCTTTTTATTATTTTCCGAAGTACCTACTAGAATGATCAAATTCTAGTGCACATATTCCATTGCTCAAAATAGTGGTGAAATTGTACACGTATTACTATACATATCATCAAATAAATAATGCATTTCATTACGTAACATTTGGGAGTCCTGGAACATATGAGAATGAGAACATTGAAATCTTAAAGTAATCAGTTAATTCAATGGAAATAATTGCTATACCGCTAAATAGGAATCTATGCCAAAACAATGATAAACAAATAAAATAAAGAGGCAAGCATACCATCTCTATGCAATTATTGAAAGTATATTTTCAATTTTGCATCAATAATTTCTCGGTTAGTACAAATTAATAAATAATATAAAAAGAAAACATATATAAATTTCATCTTCTGGTAGTTGATGAGTATTAGAAACATGATACAGAAGGTGATAGACAATTTGCACAACTAATGAAGGCAATGACTAGTCAACGGAAATCAAAACATGTTGTCAGTGGATGGATTTATATACCTCGGGGAAAGAATACAAATCTAATTCAGAAATTCATTTCAAAAATCAAATTAATATACCTCGAATGATAGCTCAACCACCCAAACTGTGGTAACTTCCCTAATACCTAAGACCCAAAATATGAAATAGCTCAACCAACCCTAACCGCGAAACAGCTCCACCCATTCTATCTTTTATAGCAATCAGATACAATACCCAAAATATGAAATAAAATTCAAAGTGATTTTCAATACTAAAAACTATAGTATGATTGAACAATTTCTAATTGATTGCTACATACCTGTCGCAACCGCCGAATCAAAATGGAAATTTCAGGATCTATGCAAAGTTTTGTGCTATTATTACAACAAATTAGAGGTTTATATGATTATCTTTATTTCAAGCTTGATAAGATAGTTTCGGTTCATAGAACTTCTTCCATTTTTTTAGATTGAGAAAGTGATGTGATGACGGTGGGAAAGAAGTGTGGTTTATAAATGGGGATTGTTAATGACACCCCGTTTTTGGTTAAGGGGTGTCACGAAAATCACTTTTTAAAATTTTGTTAAGGGGCTTACACTACAGGCTAGACACCCCTTAACAATTCGCAATAATAAGACCAAAATACCCTTAATCTGAAAACGGTATACTCTTACCGTTTTCGTTGTTTGTTAAAGTTTCTTATAAAGATAGAAAAAATGGTCTAATGAAACCGTTTTTATTAAATAAAAACGGTATACTCTTACCGTTTTTACAGGGTTATTTTTGTCCTGTAAAACTTTGCCTGATGTTGCCCCTTAACAAATTTTCCACCGTCGGTTTCCCCTTAACAAAATGACACCCCTTAACCGAATCGGGCGTGTCATTAACAATCCCCTTAGAAATTGATAAAAAGGGGTTAAGGACAGCAAACGTAGGGGATAAAAAATGGGATAGACAAATATATCCTCTCGGTTGTGTTATGACACAGCTTTTGGTAAGATTAAAAAAGCATGGGTAATTTTGGCAATTCAAAAAAGGTTTCAATCAAGAAAGTATTTGCCTTATAAATAAGATATATGATTATGTGTATGATTAGAGAGATAATTAGTAAAGATTTACTGTAGATTTTATCAAAAGATTTATTTTGTATGAATATGTTATCTTAACCAGTATTATTAGGGAATAGATATTTACTTATCATATATAAGACTGACAGTTTATAATACTTATTAAACAATAAATATTTATTTGGTAGATTCTATTTACACACTCCAAATAACCTTGCATATATAAAAAAAAGAATTAAACAATAAACATCATATACATTGCTTCTTACTTAATATACACCATACATTTACCAAAACAATCCTCCTTTAGAATAAAATATGCATTTATTTCTCTTTTTACTAACTTCCTCTATCATGCATTAATCAAACCAAGAAGCCATAATTTCAAAATTCCCCAATTAACTTTTACAGACTTCAAATCATAAACTCTAAATGAATGTTAAAATATTTAATTAACTATGTATATAAATTTGAATTTGTTCTTTTGAATACATTAAAAAGTTAAATTATTTTGAATTTAATGTTAAAGCTAAACATTATTTGATTTAAACAAAGGATTAAAGAATTTAGCACTCTTAATAAAAAAAGGCTAATTCTATTTATACACTAAGAAACGCTAAACATATCAAAAATTATAATAAACTAATATACACTATATATTATTTTACATACACCGTTTCTTTTAATAAATTAAAACACGATTACCTAAATTTAGAAATTCTTTGCATCACATTGATTAAAATTCAACAAAACGAAATAAATTCTTGTACTGATATTGTAGCTCTTATAAACTTTTTGGAAAAAAAACAATTTCAATAAAATTACTTTAATTTTACAAATTACTCTAATTTTACAAAATAAATCAACACTTCTAAATTATACCATTATTTATGAATGTTTTCTTAATTGAAATGTAAGATTTCATGATTAAATAATTCATTAACATCTTCATTAACGTACTTAGTTTGCATCAAGCTTCAATACTTTTAAGAATATTTTGACTATTTATATGCAAAAGTTTTAAGAAAGCAACTATGAGAAAAGGGTAATTTTGTAATAAATTTTATAGAAAAATAACGGTGTATGTTTAGTAATTTTCGGTGCACAAAAAGAATTTTCCTAGAAAAAATTGTAGTTAATTTTAAAGTTTATTTGATTAAAGGAAAACTGTTAAAATTGACTGTATATAAATATTGCTCGTAACGATATGAACATAATTCAATGCTTGAAAAAGAAATTAATTTTAATTTAATTAAATATATACATATGCAACTTTGTGAGAGAAGTTATACTGACTATACATAATGCAAACATGAAAGAATATTCTAAGATTTCCATTTTTTTAGTTTTTTTTAATAAGGGCATTTTGGTCTAAAGTTTTATTTGAAATATCATGCGTAAGTAAAGAAATTTATGGTGTTTGAATAGAATTTGCCTATTTATTTATCATATATAAGACTGACGGTCTATGATACTTAAAATAAAAAGACTTCTTAAATGCTTTGAACACAAAGGAAACAATTGAAATATTCCATTTCTTTGAATACTAAAAATTAAAACGACCAAAATCCACTTTATGTCCAAATTTAATTTTCATTATTAATGCAATTTTATGTCATCTTTGCTTTTAATATCTATTCTGCAGGTGGCCAATCAAAAGTGACTACGTAGATTGAGGTCACAAAAGAGATCACGTGGATTGAGATTTGTACCATTAGATTTGATTTAAAATAAGTTGTTAAATTTATAGCCGGAGGGGATGGTTACACCTTAAACCACTAGAGATGCTCTTATCATAACCCATGATCATTAGTGAAAATAATGGGTATTGTTATTGATGCTCCAACTATTGTTAAGTGGGGGAGGGTAATTTTTTAAAAACATTTCACTCTTTGAAAAATTGTTAACGGCTACACAAACATATTATTCCACACTACTCAATATTCCTGAGTTGCCCCTTCAAATTAGATTTAAAAAAAACTTATTCGATAAAGGAAACCGAATTAAAGTAAGTAGTTCATTACCACTGCACCGAATGCATCACATAATCAATTATATATGTATTTGACAGTGATATGTCGAAAATTAATAATCATTTCGGTGCATTGCCTCCATAATTATAAAAGAGGATTTTCTTTTAAAGAACAAACTTTGGAAAAAAATTGATGAAAAGCATGGAAAGTTTCAAAATTAGGGAGAAGGACACATTTACACTAAAGGTGGAATTCAAGGGGCCCACTAACCTTTTTCCATTTACACTATCATTTGGCTTTCTCCCTAATTTTGAAACTTCTCATACTTTTCACCAAAAAAATTCCAAAGTTTGTCCTTCTCCCTATTTTCCACATTATAAAATTCGGCATATTTATGTCGAAAAAATTGTTCAATCATATTCCTCCGAAAATGCTTATCATTTAGGATTTTAAAAAAAAATCAATATATGCGAATAAAAAAAAATACTACGACCCTTGCAATATTTGTTAAAGTAAAATTACTTTTTTTATTTGTTAAGAGGCTAAAAAGATAATAAGGTAAAATTAGCTTTATTTGTTAAGGGGCTAAATGAGTAATAAGATAAAATTAGCTTTATTTGTTAACGGGCTAATTTCCTCATTGATATTCCCCTTAACAATTTTAATAAGAGCAATGCTTGCGTCAGTCGCTCAAATGGCGACTGTAATATCACTCGCCGTTTCGTTGGCTCATGCATGTTTTCTTTATTAATTTAAAATTAAAAGTTGGTCCCATCTGCATATAAGTGACCAATCATGAAGCGGTTATTTGCACAGTCGCTCAAATAGCGACTGTCCATAGCATCAGGCTTTTTTAACAATGCCCAAAATAATATCCAAATGGCAGCGGTGGTCCATGTATGCGTCACACCTATGTCTTTTCCTAAAAGCAGTCCCAACTGGGGGGTTTGCTCGCTGTCAACTCAGGGGGGTTGACACGAGCAGCCACCCCAACCGGCTATAGGTCAAAACCCATAGCTGTTTACGGTGAAACCGGTGTATTATTCACCGGTTTCACCATGACCGGTTAAGGGTTTTACCCTTAACCGGTCGAAACGGGTCAAAAGACCTGAACTCCCTCTTTTCCTTGCCATTTTCACTCTCCTCCCGCCGCCACCCACTCCATTTCTTCCTCCTTCCCGCCGCACCCTATTCCACAAAAAAAAAAAAAAAAAAAAAAGAATGAGAAGGTTAGGTTAAGCTATTTTTGGTTCTGGGAGTAGTAGTGCCGCCAATATCAATGCAGAAGAGGAGAATAAAGCGGTTGAAGACACCGGTCCAAGCGAAGCTCCTCGTTCAAAACACGTTAAGCGAAGGCGGGTTGCTAGATCCGGTGTTTATGCTAAGCTGGATCCGCATATCGATGTTAATTTGAATAGAGATAAAGCGTTGGCTAATTTTAGGGAACTTCCCAAAGGCGAAAGACACCTTACCGATTCCTTGAAGACGTCGTTAGAGGTATAACTTCTTAAACTGATTGTTGTACTAATTCGTAGTTGAAAAATAAGTTTGTCGTAAAAAAAAGTAGTAATTGTTTTATATGTTAATAGGCTCGTACTGATCGTACACGAGGATCGTGGTTTAGTATCATCCGTTTGTTTAAGACCATTCGTGCGTACGACACAGATGACATTATTGCGGAATATGTTAGAAATATTGGACTTGGAGATTTTTTGAGTACGTAATTTTGATGATCTCACTTACATAATACATATGTTATATAACATAATATATTAACTCGATTTAATTATTTTTAATTTAGGTATTCAAAACCTGTACAATAATGATGTTCAGTTATGTGGGGCATTAGCCGTGTGTTGGTGGAAAACAACACATACATTTCACTTTATTTTTGGAGAGATGAGTTTTACACCACTAGATTTTACCATGCTTACTGGCATACCAATTGGTAAGGGTGCAACTTTACCCTACGATGAGCGATATCAGCGGTATGACCTATTGGATAGTATATTCCCACATTTGGACTTAGACTTATCAAACAATCATCAAATTAGAACATCTTTCATTAGGCAAGTCATCATGAAATTAGTGGAACCTCGGCCTGCAGTTCACCACTTAGAGATTCTCAGATTATTCTTATTATATATGATGGGTAATTTATTCTTTACGAATTCGTCGAACACATTGCCATGTGGATATGTAGCTGTTGTTGCGAACATGTCGTTCGACAATACTCCTACTACATATGACTGGGATACACCGATTCTAGCTCATTTGTACAAGGGTTTGGACCAGCAGTGCACTATTAGGGCTCGTGGGTCGTCGATTACATGTTTTTGGGAGGTTCTGCAGTATTGGTATTTTGAATACTTTCATAACATGACCTTTCCGACCTTGGATCCTACACTATCAAATTTCTATCCTCGAGTGAAAGCTTGGGCCCCTGAAAACCGGCGGTATGTACCAGGAGGTGATTGCCGTCATGTATTTGTAGCGGCTCGTAATCAGATAGAGATGAGGATCACACGAGAGTCAGTTTTGTGGCGTCCGTTTGCCGATTCCCTTTTCTTGTCAGGCCCAGCCCAACAGCACGCTCAGTTTCTGTCACGTAGACGATTTCCATTGGTATCATCACCACCCGCTTTAGGATGTTATTGGTACTTGGGGGAGCGTTGTTGGCGACAGTTATTCGATGTTGATGTTGTTCCCGATGATCCCCACCCTGATACAGGTCATCTACGGGTTTATTCCAGTGTTGATTTGCAGCACTATGTCGGTGAGTGGTGGCCAGCTGAAAAATTTATCATTACCGATAGAGATTACATTTCTTTTTGGGGGTCGTTTTATACACCGTCTAATACGACAACGTTTGTTCATGCCACCGCGGTTGATTTAGTTTGTCAATCTGCCTACACTCCGTTTGGTGATCCGGCTGTATTACGTGACCTGTCTCTGGGTACACTTACTTTGCAGAAGCCTCCTCGTTATCAGCCTACTCAGCCTCCTAGGCAGCCTCCTCAGCCTCCTCAGCCGACCAGTTACGGTTGGACTGTGGGCATTCCTGGCACATCCGGTCCGAATACGTACGCAGATATTTCACGGCCTCTTGTTACACAGTTTCCTGATCCCGTTGTTATTCCTTACGAGGAACTATATCGTATGCATATTGGACTTCGCGATACTATGTATAGAGAGCATAAGCGCGCAGTTGATCAGTTGACGGCTTGTATTAACGAGCTAACTGCTGAGGATGACGAGTGATCTCATCCGACACGACGAGTAGATGACGATGATGATGACCATGTCGATAGTGGACCAGCAGTTGATCTTGCGAATGATTCGTGGTTGTTTAGTGATATGCGTTAGATTCATTTTATGTGGTATTTAGTGTAGCTGGATATATATGTACGTTATCCTATTAGTGTGTTGTACTAGTAATTTTATGTAATATGTACGATCTTATTGTTATCTTATTTGTTAGACTGTATTCTGATATGTAAGCTGTATGCTTGTAAGATCTTATTGTAGTTGTTATCTTTCTGTATCTGTCTTTTGTACCTTGTAACTTATCTGATTATTTTTAGTACTCGTACAGTTGATTTTGGACTAGTACATATTATTTGTAATGGATGTGTGTAACAACTAATGATGCGCATAAAGTATAACTGTTTATAAGCATTAAGATACAACAATAGCACAAATAGATCCAACAATAAGCATAAAAATACAATAGTTTATGAAGATACAACAACTTACAATAGTACATGCGAACTAAAACATCAAACCATGAAGTCGGAAATAGTAACTTAAATAAACTACATGTTACGTTTAATCTTAAGGGAGGCGACTTATGTTCAATCCCAACTGTTCAACATCCCTTTGAACATGTCTAATCTCTCGTTCGAGTTCGTTAGCATATGTAATTCCCCGAGGACACAAAGGTTGGTCTATCCATTCCGTGTAATTGCAACCATTTGGATAGGATGGACATATCTGCATGCGCCAACCTATATTGTTTCCCTCTGCTCGAACCACAACTTCAACCGCATACCCGCAGTAGCAACGAACTGGATAGGAATCAAATACATGTTCTTGCGGAGGAACTCGATAGAACTCTACTTCTTGCGTCGATTGATCGACCGACTGTTCAGATGATACTTGAACAGGTGGTACTTGCGTTTCATGTGTAAGTCGAACGTTCACCTGTTCGTGTGGCGGTCCAGTTAGAGGTCTCATTTGGTTTAAAAACTGGAATTCGTCTTGAAGCTCCTGAAGCCTCATCTCTTCGTGCGTCCGTTCCTCGGAATCTGTAGATGATGACCACGAAGACATTTTCAGTGAGTGCTAATAGTAGGAGGTGCTCTAAGAATGGGTACAAAGTTGTTTGAGTGAGATAAGTGGTGTGTAACTTAACATATGTACATATAGCTGCAAGATTGGTAATGTGTGAGTGGCCAGTAGCTACACTATGATTTACGTTTCGTGGCTTTCAAAGCATGTGTCGGCAGTAAAACAAATATTGATGTAACCGGTCATTGATATGACTGTAGGGAGTACTGTAGGGAGTCCACTTTTGATTGATAACGTATATCGAGGACGACCCAAACAGGACAAAGGAGTAAGGGATGCACTATAATCCGAATACTCTCGAAAAGAGTGACATGACTCCACTCACTACAGGGTAGTAATCCACCATAGCACCAATATATAAGTGACTCTGAAGATGTATAAACTTTGACTGAATGTGCAGGATGCAAAATATAACGGATTTTGGCAAAACCAAAAACATTCAAATCTCTTTAGAGATATCTTCCTAACGAACCAGAAAAATCCAAATTTCATAGTGGGAATCAAAAATTATGGTCAAATGAATAGTCAATGCAGAATTCAAAATAAACATAGTGCGGACGTTGAACTTTGACTGAATGTGCAGGATGCAAAATATAACGGATTTTAGCGAAACCAAAAACATTCAAATCTCTTTAGAAATATATTTCTAAGAACCCCAAAAATCCAAATTTCATAGCGGGAATCAAAAGTTAAGGCCAAATGAATACTCAATGCAGAATTCAAAATAAACATAGCGCGGACGTTGAACTTTGACTGAATGTGCAGGATGCAAAATATAACGGATTTTGGCGAAACCAAAAACATTCAAATCTCTTTAGAAATATCTTTCTAACGAATCCAAAAAATCCAAATTTCATAGCGGGAATCAAAGGTTATGACCAAATGAATAGTTAACATTTCTTGTGATGTGAACGGTCACTGTAGGGAATATAACATAATATCACGAGATTAGTAGTAACATAATATCACTGTAGGGAATCTAACATTTTTCGATGCCAACATTTTTCGTACTGCAATGATGTGAACGGTCTCTGTAGGGAATCTAACATAATATCATGAGACCTCGGTAATCAGTATTCTACTATGTTGAATGGTAGCTCTTGGTAGTACATTATCCTTATAAGTACTGCATATTTGATAATCAATCCCATAACTTTTATATGTTCAAGCAGCACCATTCCAGACTCAAGTGAGAAAATTAATTTCCTTGCTTGCTTATTCTACTTCTAGTAGCTCTACTTATTCTACTGATGCATAGGTTTCATGGACGATTCTGAAATAAGTGATGAACAAATGGGATGGATTTTTGTTGAGTACGAACGAAGCCTAGGCAACGACAACGAAGTTGAATTAGTACATGATACACAAACTGGAGCAGTGGCTGCAGCGATTCAACATCAAGCGGTTACAGTTCCGTGTCCTTCTCCAGTAAATCAACGACCTAGTAATAGTGTGCAAACAACGAATTCTCCAACTCGAGAATTTTCTTCCAAGGATTTGCTGGCCCTTGTAAAAGCCAAAATGAGGTGGAAAAAAGAGATGAGTTACTAATGCAAAGTGGAGAGGATTTAACATATGAAGAAAGATGGGCAATGATCACGAGGCTATACAACAACCATCGTTCCCGGCCGAGTAGATGAACATCAGTTGAAATCCAAATGGTTAATCGTCATTTTGCAGACACTTGTGATCAGTACACAAAGATTATCGAAGCTGTTGAAGATGAAAACATATTTAAAACAAATCAAGCAACATATGATTCTCGTTACCTGATTAACATAGAAATGTGTTTATTTTATGCTCTTATATTTTATCTTTTGTAAATAAATAAATGATACTTTGGTTACTTTTGTGTGTTTTTACAGGATGTCAAGAAATGCCTCCTTCGTTTCAAATTAAAGGCCAACTACAGATAAAAAGCTACTTCCCCATATTAAAGCCATCTCAATTACAAAAGATGTTGTAGCTCACTGGTAATTGCATAGAAATTTGTACTGAGAGACTTGAGTTCGATCCCTGTTGAGCTCACTTTTTGCCAAAGAACAGAACACGTTCACACTGCCCCTTTGCTATGAAGAATATATTAATTAGTGTTATATTATATATATACATATTCATGTGTATGTATGATATCCACTAATAGACATGTCGTTGGAATAATTAATCGCATGCAATCTAATTACCAAGCAACTAGCCATACGGAGGATTTGGAAGATATTCACCAAGATATGCATCAGATATTCTCAAAAGAATTATTTCCTCTATAAATATACGTTGTAACCATTGTAAGAGATCCATTCTTCTGTACTCTCTTTTAGTTTTAATAAAGCTCTTCTTCGTTTAGTTTATTTGTTTTACTGTCATAACAGTTTGTGTTCTACTCAATTAGTTTTGGTAGACAGAAATTGTTATTGTTATTTCTATTGCTTATTGGTGATTAGTCGTTTGATTAGTTTCAACGACAATCCTAATTTACTTTTGTTGTTCTTCTTTTTCTGCACTTTTATTTTCTGCATTGTTGTTCTTGTTTTCAATTTACTTTCTTTAGTGATTAATCGTTGATTAGATTCAACGATAATCCTGTGTTCACAATTTCAACTTGTTTTTATTTCAACAAAATCCCCAGGCTTCGTCTAACTCGCCCAAGAGATTAGATAAATAATTTGATTTTAATTACACCTCCCTGTGTTCGACCTGTATGCTACACACCTGTACGCCTGCAGTATTTAATTTAAAATTCGCGCTTTTCTGATTCATAGACTAGCGTCGATCAAGTTTTTGGCGCCGTTGCCGGGGAGGCAACAATTGAATTTTATTATTTATCTAATTTCTGATTCGTGTTAGTTTTTATTTTTATTTTTCTTGTTTTTGTTTCTTGTATATATATATATATATATATATATACATATAAAACAAAAAAAAAAAAATCTTGCCAAATTTTTCACTATTTCTTTCCCTTTTCTTTGATCAATTTTCTTCCAATCTTTACATTTCTTTCCTTCTATTTTCCTTCCTGATTTCTATACATTTGATTCCTTTCTTCTTTTGAGTATTCTTCTAAAAAATAAAAAAATAAAAAAAATAATAATTACAGTGATTCCTTTCCTATTATCTTGCTTCAGTCCAAACGTTCCCTTTCATATACACCACATTCTCTTACCATCCTCCATCATCAACTTGCTTATAGCCACAAAAACCTTCTGCAATGCCTCACGTCTCCTTCCTCCTACCATAGAGCAGACTCTGGTTTCGTTCCTTCCCCTTAACCACATCATTCTTGCCACCACTCAGCACAAACTTCATGGATGATTATCGTCGCATGCCTTTTGGTCTTTGTAATGGCCCCGCGACTTTCCAAAGGTGTATGATGAGTATCTTCTCTGATATGGTGGACGAATTCTTGGAAATATTCATGGATGATTTTTCAATCTATGGATCATCTTTTTCCCAATGCCTCACTCATTTAGAACTCGCCCTAAAACGTTGTAAGGAAAAATCACTCGTGCTTAATTGGAAAAAATGCCACTTCATGGTAAAAAGGGGGGATAGTTCTAGGTCATGTCGTCTCCAAAGATGGCCTTGAAGTCGACAAATCTAAAATCGATTTGATTGCCAATCTACCTCCTCCTAAGTCTGTTAAAGATGTTCGTTCATATCTTAGCCACGCGGGATTCTATAGAAGACTCATTAAGGATTTCTCGAAAATTTCAAAACCTCTCTCAAATTTACTTGCCAAAGACATCAAGTTCGAATTCTCCAATGACTGCAAAACATCTTTTGAAACTCTTAAGTCAATCTTGACCACAGCTCCCATCATTCAACCTCCTGATTGGACTCAGCCCTTCGAACTTATGTGCGACGCTTCTGACTTTGCAATTGGAGCCATCTTAGGTCAGCATATCGATAAACTCCCTCGAGTCATTTATTACGCTAGCAAAACCTTAAACGAGTCCCAATTGAATTACTCAACTACTGAAAAGGAATTTTTGGCAGTTGTCTTCGCTCTTGAGAAATTCAGACCATATCTCATAGGATCCAAAGTCATAGTTTACACTGATCATGCTGCCCTACGATATTTGCTTTCTAAGAAAGATGCTAAGGCCCGCTTGATTCGTTGGATCTTTCTTCTTCAAGAATTCAATATAGAAATACGAGATAAAAAGGGTTCTATAAATGTTGTAGCTGATCATCTCTCTCGAATTGTGCACGAAAATGTTGATGACACCCAAATCGATGACTATTTTCCTGACGAACAAATCATTTCGATCTCTAACACCCCTTGGTACGCTGACATTATGAATTATCTTGTCACACAACAAACACCCGCTGAATGGTCGAAACAAGATAAACAAAAATTTCTCTCGAAAGTTCGAAACTTCTATTGGGATGACCCATATCTTTTCAAATACTGTCCAGACCAAATCATTCGAAGGTGTGTGCCCGATCATGAACACCAAAGTATTCTCTCTTTCTCACATGACCATGCTTGTGGCGGTCATTTTGGAGCAAGAAAAACTGCTGCAAAAGTTTTGCAAAGCGGTCTCTATTGACCCACACTCTTCCGTGACGCTTTCGAATTTTGCTCTAAATGTGATCGATGTCAAAGAACGGGTCGAATCACTAAGCGAAACATGATGCCTCTCAACCTCATTTTAGTGATTGAATTATTCGATGTTTGGGGCATTGATTTCATGGGACCATTCCCTAATTCATTTGGGAATCTTTACATCTTGCTTGCGGTAGATTATGTCTCAAAATGGGTTGAAGCCATTCCGACCAAAACCAATGACAACAAGGTTGTTGTCAAATTCCTCAAAGAAAACATCTTTTCACGCTTTGGCACACCTCGAGCTATCATTAGCGACAATGACACTCACTTCTGTAATCGTGCTTTTGAGTCCTTGCTCAAGAAATATTCAATCACACACAAGCTTTCAACCCCTTACCATCCACAAACTAGTGGACAAGTAGAAGTTTCCAATAGACAAATCAAACAAATTCTTGAGAAAACCGTGAATTCCAATAGAAAAGATTGGTCCTTAAAACTGATAGATGCACTTTGTGCTTTTCGCACTGCTTATAAGACCAATCTAGGGATGTCACCATATCGATTAGTCTTTGGAAAGGCCTGTCACTTACCACTTGAATTAGAGCATCGTGCTCTTTGGGCCATAAAATTTTTGAATTTTGACTTAGAGAAAGCCGGCTCCCATAGGAAGTTACAAATTTCGGAATTAGAGGAATTAAGAAATGAGGCATATGAAAATGCGAAAATCTACAAAGAAAGAACCAAAGCCCAACACGACAAAAACATACTCCGTAAGGAATTCAACGTAGGTCAAAGAGTTCTTTTATACGACTCTAGACTTCACTTGTTTCCAGGAAAACTCAGATCTCGATGGACTGGACCTTATGTCGTGAAAACAGTATATCCTCATGGAGCGGTTGAAATTGAAAATCCTAGGGATGGAAAAGTCTTCAAAGTAAATGGTCAACAACTGAAATCATTTTTGGAATTCGAGCAATATGACGAAGATGGCCCTATCGATCTGCATGAGCCTGATCATCCACCATGAAATCAGGTGGTACATGTTCTTTTTCTATTATTTTTCTTTTTCATTTTATTTTTGTTTTTCTGCCTTAGACAGTTGGGACACTGTCTCAATCAAGTGTGTGGGGGGGGGGGGTGGGGGGGGGGGGTGGGGGGGAGTCTGCATTGCATTCTTTTGATTTTTCTTTAATTTTTCTTTTTCATGTAGGACCATCATACATTTTATATCGTAGTAACATACCATAATTTTTTTTTTTGGAAATACGACTCATTTTCAATTGATGCAACAAAATAAGTTTACAATTTTTAGCCAGTTGATAGTATTTTTTTCTCTCAACTTAGATCGAATAAGAAATATAATGAAAAGTTTAATTTTGAGGGATAATAGTGTAACCGGTACATAGGGAGATTCTTAGGTGATGGCCATGAAATCTATTCTATATTGTAGACTTTGTTTAAATAAGTGGAGGACTTAAAATACTTATATTGGCTTTTCGAATCTTTAAAACTAAGTTGTGTTAAGTTGAATTCGCGTAACTCTCTTTTTGGTGCTTATAAATTCAGTAATAATAATAGTAATCCAAGGGTATCCAACATTGCTTGTATATCGAGCGTTGGTGTGCAAACCCGCCAAGCTCTATCCGACACGTTGTTGACAAAGTCAGCGTTGGAATATCTTGGTCTCATTTTATGAGATTGGACACCTAAGGATTACCGACACGTTGTTGACAAAGTCAAAGTCGGCCTGCACAATCCGCCAAACTCTTTACCCACTCTCCGTTAGTCCGCGAGGCAGTGCATGGATGGTAAACCTTGGTCTTCTAAGTTAGGTGTATGTACTTAATCATAAATTTTAAAATTTTATAGAATAAAGAATAAGCGATGATGCCCAAACACTTCTTGACCTTATTGATTTGACTAGCCATACATGAGAAAATTAGAATACCACTTTGCAAACTGTGCCAAGCAAACTAAGAATTTATTTCATGGCTGCACTATGTTATCAACCGAACTAACTGGCCAAACTGGAATTTAACATTTGAAAACTTGATTTATATTGAAAATTTGTGACAAGTCGAGGTATCTAAAATAAAATCAACTGATTAGAAATTATTAACTTAATTTGTTGTACCACTTCAGAAACAAGTCTTGTTTTCATTTTTGTTTTTATTTTGCATATGTCCATTGCATTCATTTAGTTACACTAGAACCATATCACACTGCATTTGGATTTTGTGGGTAGTATCCGCTGAAAACCCTCACGAGACACCACTCGTCCTACTAGGGACACCTAGAGGTTTAACGGCTTGTTGCATACGCTCAATGCAATCGTGTTTCCTACAAAAGTGCGACCTATCTAGTTAGTTTTTCATTTTCTTTTTACTCGAGGACGAGTAAAAGATAAGTGTGGGGGTATTTGATTAACATAGAAATGTGTTTATTTTATGCTCTTATATTTTATCTTTTGTAAATAAATAAATGATACTTTGGTTACTTTTGTGTGTTTTTACAGGATGTCAAGAAATGCCTCCTTCGTTTCAAATTAAAGGCCAACTACAGATAAAAAGCTACTTCCCCGTATTAAAGCCATCTCAATTACAAAAGACGTTGTAGTCACTGGTAATTGCATAGAAATTTGTACTGAGAGACCTGAGTTCGATCCCTGTCGAGCTCACTTTTTGCCAAAGAACAGAACGCGTTCACACTGCCCCTTTGCTATGAAGAATATATTAATTAGTGTTATATTATATATATACATATTCATGTGTATGTATGACATTCACTAATAAACATGTCAGGAGTAGTCATGGAAATCAATTCAGAACATTCATTTTTCAATTTCCAATAAGAAGAATTCCTGATTGATTTATTGCCAAGAAAAGATCAATTTTGAAGATTTCATCCTTTGTTGCCTTTGGAGTTTGATGAGCATCCTTGTTTGGAATAATTAATCGCATGCAATCTAATTACCAAGCAACTAGCCATACGGAGGATTTGGAAGATATTCACCAAGATATGCATAAGATATTCTTAAAAGAATTATTTCCAAACAAGCCCAGTCAAGGAAGGCAAGAGATATGATATTACTTCTTGGGAAAAAAGACTCATTTATTCATAGACTTAATTAGGATTTTTCCTATCTCCTCTATAAATATACGTTGTAACCATTGTAAGAGATCCATTCTTCTGTACTCTCTTTTAGTTTCAATAAAGCTCTTCTTCGTTTAGTTTATTTGTTTTACTGTCATAACAGTTTGTGTTCTACTCAATTAGTTTTGGTAGACAGACATTGTTATTGTTATTTCTATTGCTTATTGGTGATGGGTCGTTTGATTAGTTTCAACGACAATCCTAATTTACTTTTGTTGTTCTTCTTTTTCTGCACTTTTATTTTCTGCATTGTTGTTCTTGTTTGCAATTTACTTTCTTTAGTGATTAATCGTTGATTAGATTCAACGATAATCCTGTGTTCACAATTTCAACTTGTTTTTATTTCAACAAAATCCCCAGGCTTCGTCTAACTCGCCTAAGAGATTAGATAAATAATTTGATTTTAATTACACCTCCCTGTGTTCGACCTGTATGCTACACACCTGTACGCTTGCAGTATTTAATTTAAAATTCGCGTTTTTCTGATTCATAGACTAGCGTCGATCATTACCTTTTCGAGTATGGTGAGGAATTTGTTGTCTACGAAGCGTATAAACTCCACTACAGTTGGTTGACCCGCTATGGAACTGAGTAGGCTTACAGTATTATGATTTTATTGTTGTTTTAATGTCTATTTAATTTGATGTTTGTACGTAGAATATGGAGTGTGGAGCTATCTGTAAACCTTGTTATGTCGGCGTGCTATTTAAGGATTTTGTCTTTCTAAATGAGAAGAGAGCTATCTTGTTCAACATCAATTTCAAACGTTTATACATTCCAAACAACACATACAGGAACTAGAACAACATCATTGACATAACCAAGACAATCATGTGGACCCGTGAACTAAAATCATTATCCTTTCATTTTATGTCTTTTTGTATACCCATGAACTAAACTCATTATCTTGTGGACAATCTCGTGGACCCCTTTCATTTTATGTCTTTTTGTGTACCCATGAACTAAACTCATTATCCTTTTTATGTCTTTTTGTATACCCGTGAACCAACATTGGATGCTTGCATTAATAACTCACCTACAAAGGTGGTGTGGCCTACAAAATTAATATAATTAATAATTTTATTCACAAGCAAACACATATACTCGTAAATGATATATAAGTAGACTATATCGTGTGAACCAAACACATTCAGTTTTGTTCCACAGAAAAAAATAATATACAACATGAATGCTTTGAAGTGATTATGGTGCTTCTCAAGTTCATCATCGTCTACGTCTTCTTCCGACGAAGGTCAAAACCATCACAACAAGCAACGTAAATGCAATGCAACGTGATATCGCAGAGAGTTCACAATCAAACCAAGGAGGCAGTATGATGGGAAGAAGAGATATACGCTACGGACGTGACCATGCGGGGGCCACAATCAGTTGATGAAGGATTACTTTGTGCCAAACCCAGTATACGACGATGTACACTTCCATCGTAGATTTCATATGTCAAGGACAGTGTTCGATCGAGTTCTAAACAAGGTTTCCGAATCCAATATATTTTTTACCCACAGGAAAAATGGAATCAACGAACTTGGAGTTTCACCACTACAAAAAGTAACTGCGACACTTCGTATGATTTCGTATTGAAGTTTAGCTGATTCATTAGATGACAAATTACGGATTGGTGGATCAACGACAGTTTTGTGTTTGAAAGAATTCTGCAAAACAGTTGTTCGTGTCTTCGGTGAAGAGTACCTCCGATCACCCACCGAACACGACGTTGAACGATTGTTAGCAATGAGAGATCAACGTCGTTTCCCGGGTATGTTGGGAAGCTTAGATTGTATGCATTGAACGTGTAAAAACTGTCCAGTAGCACTAGAAGGCCAATACAAATGACACATTAAAAAAGCTACGTAGGTGTTAGAAGCCGTAGCTTCATTCGATTTGTACATATGGCATGCCTTTTTTGGCGTTCCTGGATCACTCAACGATATTAATGTCTTACGACAATCATACTTGTTTAATGATTTGTACAACGATCTGTCGCTGCCGTGCAACTACAAAATTGGCGATAACGACCATTCTGTTGTTATTGTTTAGTAGACGGAATTTACCCTAAATGAAAAACACTTGTGCATGCATTCAAAAAGCCGAACAATGCCAAAGAGGCCAAGTTTACAAAACAGTAAGAAAGTTTGCGAAAAGACATAGAAAGTGCATTTGGAGTTCTACATGGACGGTTTCAAATTTTACGACAAGAAGTGCGCTATCATGAACAGGCAGTTATATCAGATATTATGTATTGTTGTATTATACTACATAATATGATAATTGAAGAAGAAAGGGGAGGATTTGAACTGCAACTTCAGAACTATCCGGATATAGCAGCGACGTTTACGAGAAAGCCGTATCAGGACCCGAATACTTTTGCAGAATACTTACAACGTATCCAGGACGTTAGAGATCCCCAAGCACATCTAGAATTAAGGGACGAATTGGTGGAACATTACTGGGAGCATGCGGGAAACCAGTAGGAAGTGGATTAACGTATCTACATATTCAAGTTAATAACTTAAGTTCGCTTCGTAATATTTATGCTTTTTTGTATCGTTGAATGCTAGTTTTATGAAATATTCCGTATTGTTCTCTTGTAACAACATAAAAGCCAAATTTAACTAAGGAACTGGTACAACACTAAGGACACTTACACTACATCCATGGCTACTACATCACCGGTACTTAATAATTAGAAAATGCGTAAACAACATAAAAACAAATAACTACAATTAAACGATGAAAACTTCAATCCGTCCTATTCCATGCGTCTTTTGCGGCAAGCTTCTAGTTCCTGCTCCAGTAATAAGCGTTGCATTGGGTTTAATGTATCAAGGTTGACAGTCATAAGTGCCCTGTCATCTAAACATTCGAGTCGAGCCAATTCACTATTCCTAATATCCAAATCACACTCTCTTGATGTTTGTACTTCTTCATGTCTTCGTTGTTTTTCCTTAGCTCTCTCAATTCTCTTAGCTTCCTTGGCTTCTGCCAAAAGGCGATTACATTCATCAGAAGCTACCATTTGACTATTTAGTTGTTCGTAATACGGGCTATAATCTGCGACTGCTTTTTTTCCTTTGAATTTACCAGGAGGCCTACCACCAGCACTAGTAGAAAAATGGGTGTTTTCTTGAGGATCTGGACTTCTCAGGCTAGATTCCTCCATCGGTCTCCTCGGCATAAATCGCGATGCTGAGTGTTCTTGGCGTATGTTGCTCCATTTTTCTTCCCAGACAGAATGGCGTAACAGTTGTGCAAGTTGAATGGTACGTTTTTGTGCTCTGCCATGTACAGTTCGTTCGCTAGCTGTGTGGATTTAAGTAGTGTAAGTTGCTACAATTATGCAGTAAAAAAATTGTATAAGTAACTATGCAAGTGATAATTACCAAGTCAAAATCGTTGGCACCGTTTTGTCGTCTACTTTATAGTCCTGCCATAATCTCCTTCCAACTCTGACAATTAGCGTTGATTCTCTTCCACAACTGTTTCAAAGAGTTTATGGTTCTCGGTGGGTTTTGTGGACTGCGGCCGTTGAATAATCTCATAACAGAACTCCAAAATGAGTTTTCCGTCTAACTAGTACGTTTACCATTATCTCTAGAGCATTCGACCCAACAAAAAGCTAGTTCTGCTTGTTCTTCTGCAGACCATTTCACTATTTTGTTTGGTCTTCTCACTAGTGTGTTCGCATACATATCAGGAATTTCAGTAACGTCAACTTCTGTTTCCTCAATCATGTCGCTATTGTCTCCAAAGACACTGCTTAAATTTCTTGATATATTTGGAGAAGTTTCATGCGAGACTAACCTTTGCTTGCTACTAGGAGAAGCGTAGTGATGATCAGCGTAATTTTGCTGCAAAGATGGGTTATGTCCAGAACCAGAACTTTGAGTATTCTGATAATAATTGGAGTTTTGCTGCGATAGATGGAAATTTGGGCTTTGTTGAGCATAACAGTTTGGACCATTTGGGAAGTTACCATAATGAGAATTTTGATTCTGTGGGTACGTAGATTGCATAGGAGACTGATTGCGGTCGGACTGGTAACTGTGATGATTTCGAGCAGATTTTGAAGCAGCTTTCTTGCCTTTAACATTTTGTGACATTGCAAATATATTGAAAAGGTAATGAAGAAGGAAGAGATGGGTGTGTTATGCTGTAAAAATCAATGTGCATATATATAACCATCAATAAAACGGTCAAAAACAAGCAACGGTCGGAAACAAAACAGTAAAAAACAAGCAACAACGGCTAATATAGCCATATACGGTTTGGGTAAAGCCGGTCCGGGGAGGGGAGGGGGGGGGGGGGAGGGGTAGAATTTTTAAAATCCCCCAACCTCCCGGGGCCGGTTTTACCCAAACCGGCCAAGGTGGTGACACGGGTCCCCATCAAATCAGTGTGTGTAAAACCGGTTTTACACACACCGGCCATGGCCAGGTCGCTGGAGCAACCAATCGGTTGCTCCAGCACCCTTCAGTGTTGTCAAAACAACACTGAAGGGACATATGACCCAACCGTTGAGCACGGTTGCTGGGCAACCGACCCACGGTTGGGAATGCTCCAATATTGTCCCGTCAGGGCACAACACTGCACCACGTAACCAGTCCTTAGGCTCACTTTCCCGTGATCATATCACACCACTTAATACTCAAGCCATTATAAAGATCACGTTAAAATGGTGACCCTCCCTCGGGGAGTCTGCTGTTAAAACAAGGATGCCTTTTCAACTGCCTGTGTGATGATTGGGCGGTGAAGATCGGTCAGGCAAAACCCTACTGCGAAATCTTGGAGAACAGCTTCGAGAGAAGTAAAAAGAAGGGAAAAGAAAGATCCACTCGGAATTATGATGAACCCGTTGCGATGTTCTGTAAGTAAGAGATGTTCTATGGCAGTGTTCTAGATCTGGGCAACTTTATCCATATCGTTTAAATTATTATAATTAATAATTATTCTTAGATTTTTAGACTTTGTTGGTTACTATAGCTATATTTTGTCGTGCGTACATACCATCGATGAGATTTTATGGCAATTGAATTGTTAATATACATTCTATGAACATGGATTAATTTGTTAGTTCTCAATTTTATAGTGGATAATTTGGAGTCAATTTAGGAAATGAAACGATACTCTCCTGATTTGTAGGGTATGTTACATATTTTATTTCCCTATCTCGTGGATAATCGGATTAAATACTGAAACACACCGCAAATGCTTTGACCATTTCTGTGAAATTCAAATTAAATTACATTAATTTGTGTTTACTTTTAATATTTCCTTTTAGGCTGTAGAACTATTTACTTGTATGGACATAGTCTGGCATATCTATATGTAGTTGAGTTTTATGTATGTTTGAAATAAACAATAAAGTTAGCCCTGAATTCTCAGCAAATAGGTGCACTGCAAGAATTCAAGTAGACGCAGTGTATTATCAGATGCATTAAACTAGTCAAGAGTAACAAATGGAAGGTTGGGAAAAGGAAAAGATGATTATATTCTCATGTACTCATGTTATGATGCTTCAATCTGCTGAACCAAATTAGAGAAAAGTCTATGAATTGCAGCAGGCATTCATCGTTTTTTATAAACATATTGTATGTACCTTTTATCCTGATTCTTCATTTTTTATATTAGAAGTACTTTTCTTTCTTATATACCTTGGTTAATTTAAATAAATTGAAATGACATGCTGGATCTGAGAGTGAGGTCAGGTCAAAAATAGGATACTTATAGTAGATCTAATCATCGACAAACTAGCAAAAAGAAGTTAATTTTTCTAGAGGTCATGTAGATCCGTAGACTATCAGCTTATCCATTTGACCGCACAGTTGATCATCTTATCAATTGGATTCACGCAAAGAAAAATAGTATACATGCTTCAGTTTTAAAGTAAAAGATGTTATGGTTTATGACATTCACATATGCCCCGTTTATTTGTATACTTCCTGTCGATTTATAAAATACTTTTGGGTGCAAATTTTTTTGAAAGATTAAATTTGGTGACAATATAAAATGCAGGAATTGGGAAGTTACGTTGCCCTAATTGTAGGACAAATGAATATTTATTGTAATTTACGTAAAAAGCCTTCAGTTTATTGGAATGAGGAGAGGCATTATTGTTTGGGGTTTGGTAGATCAAGTAAATGATCACTCAATATGACTTCAAATTTCTGTTTAAATTTGAAGTTAACTCATTGTGGGACCGAATACAAAATATATGGTTTGGATGCTTCACAGTTTAGCGTTTTGTCCATTAAGCTGCATAATTGATTCATATAAAGCTGCAACTAACAAAATATTTTTAGTTGTTGGTTCAGGCCAAGCAAAATATACCCCAATTTACATTTCAAGGCAGATGTAGCGACTCTGCTGGGGATCGAACCCAGAGTCTCTGGTTTCGTAGACCAGCGCCTTATCCATTGGGCCACAGAGTCACATATCCTATTACCTGACTTTGTGTAAAATAGAATTAACAGTGTACTTTTATATGCTTTTACATTAATATAAAATATCTGTGTTCTATATCATGGCACCAACATATACATGATTTATTGGTATAGTTGATATTGTTTATTACTCAATTTTTAAGATGTATTTATCTGGATTTTTCGTGCAAATCATGTTACAAGTTTGATTTTGCAGTAAGATTAAAGATAATAGAGCCGACACTCCAAATCCATTGAGCCACAAAGTCCTGTATCATAGAGTGCATTCATTGTTAAGCGAATGAGGAATGTGGAATCAGTATTTTGAACAGGAAACGTACGAATAATGTTTGGTGAAAGAGGATTGTGTTTTATGCTATGAAATGGACAACGCAAGGAGCACCAAAGGGGCGTTGAATGTGGTAAAGTATAAAAGATGAAGAGAACTGAATTGTTTAAGCTTGTCGCGTAGGACACATCAAGCTTGAACAAATCAATTTTCTCAAGTTCTAGCAACGAACCAAATGGAGCTTTGCCCCTTTCAGAGCATCTGACGCGTGAAACACGGCAAAAAGTTGAACAATCAATTATAGTTGTACAGATGCAGCCTTGTTCAGATTTATGAGAAATATATTCACAATACATTTTCATATGCTTTCACATTAATATGAAATTTGTATGTTCTATATTAAAAACTCAACGTATATTCGATTTACCGATAGTTAATATTGTCTATCGTTCGGTATGAAATATAAATTTCACTGGAAGTTTTTAATCCAAATTTCCGTTGTAAATTTTATTTTGCTTTAAGTAACATACTTGAATTAGGAACTTACGATGCACCAATATATCCAATGAGTTTTCCCCGTATTTCACATTAAAATATTGAAGCTACTATACCTAGGTGCCGTTAGAAGGTTATAGCCTTATTGAGCAAAGTATATATTATAATTTGATGTTCAGCGTGATTTTTAATTTGTTTGAATTTATGAAAAAAAAAAGGTAACCTATAATCGTTGTTTTGTAAACCAATACATGTTCATTGGGCCACGGTGTCACTTATCTTACTGCTTAAATCATAAAGTCACATTCAAAATATGATATAAAATTATGCAGTTTAACTGATTTAAAAAGGAAGGATGCTTTTAGATCAGGGGCATTGACATGAATCCCGTTCTTTAATTATTGGTTTGTTTTCCATGTGTTATAGAAAAAATTCTCAGATTTTTGTTTATTTTTTTACTATGAAGTAGACTGGGTGAATAGATAAAATATTTGAAGCAAGAAGTGGTGATTAAGGATGTCAATGGATATTCGAAATCCATCACATTCGTATTTGGAAACTGAATAGAAAAAGGAAAAAAAAAAAAAAAACGAAAATTTGAAAAAATGAGTATGCATGTGGATGCGTCCAAATTTATTTTTACTTATGCATTTAGATTTCTTTTTTTATGAGCAGGAAGACAAAAAAGGGATATCTATTTGATATATGCCACCGCGAAGATCCGTTATGCTAAAATGGTTTCATATACAAATATGGATACTATACTAATCTCTATCTTATCCGACCGTTGCAAGGCCTAGTTGCAATGCTCTAATTAGGCTGACAAATACCTTCATGATTTAAATCGAAATATTAAGGTTATCCTTTTGAATGTCATTGTTTGCTTATAGTTACCTTAGCTAGTTGGATAAAACAAATTGCTAATCAACATGATTTTGAATATATCATTATAGTTATTTACCAGGCACAGTGCAAAAAGGTGCAAAATCTTTTTATAGACTTAACACATGTGTGCCTTTTTTGAATAAATACGCATGTACTAGTTTTTAATATATTCATTATTCATCTCAATTAGTTAAAACATGAATGATAAAGTTTATACTTTCATTACGGAAATATATCCCAAAGATTTTTTTTATCATTTTGCAAAATTACCAAGTATAATGCTATATGAGTAGAGTGCAAAAATCAATTTAGCATTTCAACCTGACATTGAATTTTTATCATAGCTCTTTATGAGGATTGGCCTAGATAGGTGCAAAACCATGTTGTAATCTTGACGCACTGCACGTGCTTTCTTGATTAGTACACATATCATTTTTTTTTTTTTTGGGTATGATTATTGTAAATCACCTTCAGCACAACAAGACTAGTATAATTTATATTATTTTTCTGAAAAATATGCAGTGGAGTTTTTTTCTTTTCTATGATTTCATGAAAAATCTTCTTATCTGAAAATTCTATTTCTTTGAATAAATAATATTATATTGAAAAGTATCTGAAATAAATGATTTTTTTTAGAATAAACTGTTGAGATATTTTGTTTTCTGAGAAGACGTGAAGGTTTTTTCTTTACTGCACCTTTTCTCAACTCTCTCAAACTACTTGTGATGGTTCAAGCTGTTTCAGTTTTTTGTTTCCAAATGTTTAAATTTCTATGGAAGTTTGAGATATTGAAGAAATTTTAAAATGTTTAGAGAGATTAAAAATCTAAGTAAAATACAAAGAATTTGTTGGCAGTTACTTGGTATTGTTGAAATAATTAATTCTTTTTCCAGTAAATTCAGAAGATATATCTTTTTTTTTTTTTTTAAATATTGAAAGAAAAAATATATATTTTCCAACACAGTTTAATTGTCATATAAGGATCATGTACATTAGACCTTATAAAATAGCATGTTAGTCCCACATCACAAAATTTTAGTGAATAATTCTGAACATATATCAAGTCCTCACCTGATCAATTGCCGAGCTTAGAAGCGTGAGCTTGTGACCAAGTGGGGCATTAATGTGGAATGTTGGGTCATGTTGTTGAATTGGGTACATTGTGCAATTTGTTGGTTTGCATGATCCAGGTTGTCGAGTGGCGTGTGCAGTTGGAGTGGAAAGTCTGACTGTGTCTCCCTATAATAAGCAGTTGGCGTTGCTTACACTTGAATTTGTATTTTAGCCTCCTAGACAGTTAATTTTTTGTATCTCGTTGACCTGTTGAACACCCATCACTAGTTGATTATATGTCGTGAATTCAAAACATTGAAGACTTTTTAGATCCATTTCGAACTTTATAACATTTGTTTAGTTGGATGTTTCTGTATTCTTGAACCTATAACGAAATTTCTAACTGATTCTTCGTTTGCTTATATAGAGCTTGGCATCCACCGTTGGGAGCAAACAAATTATCCTAGCAAAACACAAAAAAGATAGCAAAATGTTATCAGAGCCAGGTTTCGATCCTGGGACCTGTGGGTTATGGGCCCACCACGCTTCCGCTGCGCCACTCTGATTGTTGATGAAATGTGAGAATTGCATTTTTTTGAATAACATGCAAGTTGCACCTAAATTCTATCCCACGGCATATCATCTTGTACTGTCTGCAGCACAGAAGAGATTTCTTCTACAATATCACTAAATTGTATTATCCATAGACCAAATTGCATGCACTCTCATTTCATTATTTGCAGCCAAATCAGTTTGAGTTTCGTAAATCAACACATCACCCACCGTATGTCTACATGAAGTTGTTTCACACTCAAAATTAACTTGGGTTTTGGAAGTAAGGCCGTTCTAAACTGTTGAAAAAAAGTACTCTATATTTTAAGCTCTGCAGGACTTGTGTAGAGTGCAAAAAATCAGTTTAGCTGTTCAACCTGATGTTGAATTTATCATAGCTATTTATGGGATTGGACTAGATAGGTGCAAAACCGTGTTGTAACCTTGATGCACTGCACGTTTATTTATTTTTATTAGTATACATATATCTATGTTTTTGTATAATTATTGTATATCACCATTAGCACATCAAGATTAGTATAATTTATATTATTTCACTGAAAAATATGTAACGAAGGTTATTTTTTTTCTTTAATTTCATGTAAAATCTACGGTGACATTTGGTTTACATTTTATTTTGTGTTTTGGGTGTTCTACATTAATTACAAAAAATAAGAAAAGTGGTCGGATGACAGAGAGAATGAAGGCGGAGAGAATGAAGGAACGACGGAGGGATGACAGAAGGACGAGTTGCTCCCAACAGTGGATGGATAACAACCAATTAAGTGATTAACGTTAAAGCAGTTTTGGCATTGCTTACACCTGAATTTGTATTTTAGCCTCCTAGGCAGTTAATTTTTTGTATCTCGTTGATCTGCTGAACACCCATCACTAGTTGATTATATGTCGTGAATTCAAAACATTGAAGATTTTTTAGATCCATTTTGAACTTTATAACATTTGTTTAGTTGGATGTTTCTGTATTCTTGAACCTATAACGAAATTTCTAGTCGATCCACGTTCTACAATAAAAGTTCTTCTGTATCAGATCCCGGGTCACTTTTAATAAATAGTTTATTCACATCGTTTTGGATGCATTGTTGCTTTACTTTTTAGTGTATACTGATTCTTCGTTTGCTTATATAGAGCGAGGCATCCACAGTTGGGAGCAAACAAATTACCTAGCAAAACACAAAGAAGATAACAAAATGTTACACCACGCTTCCGCTGCGCCACTCTGATTGTTGATGAGATGTGAGAATTGCATTTTTTTTTGAATAACATGCATGCTGCACCTAAATTCTATCCCACGGCATATCATCTTGTACTGTCTACAGCGCAGAAGAAATTTCTTCTACAATATCAGTAAATTGTATTATCCATAGACCAAATTGCATGCACCCTCATTTCATTATTTGCAGCCAAATCAGTTTGAGTTCTGTAAATCAACACATCACCCACCGTATGTCTACATAAAGTTGTTTCACACTCAAAATTAACTTGGGTTTTGGAAGTAAGGTCGTTCTAAACTGTTGAAAAAAGTACTCTATATTTTAAGTTCTGCAGGACTTGTGTAGAGTGCAAAAATCAGTTTATCAGTTCAACCTGATATTGAATTTATCATAGCTATTTATGGGATTGGACTCGATAGGTGCAAAACCATGTTGTAACCTTGACGCACTGCACGTTTATTTATATTTATTAGTATACATATATCTTTGTTTTTGTATAATTATTGTATATCACCATCAGCACATCAAGACTAGTATAATTTATATTATTCAACTGAAAAATATGTAATGAATATTATTTTTCTTTCTATGATTTCATGTAAAATCTTCGGTGACATTTGGTTTACATTTTATGTTTTGGGTGTTCTACATTAATTACAAAAAAATAAGAAGAGTGGTCGGACGGCGGAGAGAATGAAGGCGTAGAGAATGAAGGAACGACGGAAGGACGAGTTGTCTCTCGTTCTTGCGCCACTTCTCAAAACATGAAAAATAAATAAAAGTTGTTTTATGTTTAAATTTCGTTTTTCATGATATACATGGCGTCATTCACATTTTTATATTGACGAGTCGAGAACTCAAAACTAAAATGGTACCACCTTCTTGTCTGAAAATTATGTTTCTGCAAAATAAATAATATTATACTGAAAAATCTCTAGAATAAATTAAAAAAATTCTAAACGAAACCGTGGAGAAATTTTGGTTTCTAAGAACATTTGAAAATCTTCAAAAAAGGATTAACTTTTATAAAATGTTAAAAGTTTACAGGATTTCCTTTTTTTTACTGCACCTTTCCTCAACTTTCTCAAACTAGTTATACCCACACACGATAAAAGTTGAGATTATTATAGTTTAATAAAAAATTTCAGTTTTATGTTTTTTATATTGTCAAATATTTCGAAAATTATTGTTTCGAAGCGGTTCAACTTGTGGAAAATAATAATTTAGATATCGAATATTTTTTCTTTGAACTCAAAAGTCATTGAGGTTCAAGCTGTTTCAGGTTTTTTTTTCCAAATGTTTAAACTTCTAAGCAAGTTTGAGATATCGAAGAAGTTTTAAGATGTTTAAAGAGATTAAAAATCCAAGTAAAATACAATGAAACTTAAAAGGTTAAAGTAATTCAAATTGTTGGCAGTTTCTCGATGTTATTGAAAGGAAAGAAATAACATAATTTCAATTTTCCAATACAGTTTAAATGTTTAATTGTCATATAAGATTCATATGTATTAGACCTTATAAAACAGCATGTTAGCCCCGCATCATAAAATTTTAGTGAATAATTCTGTACAAATATCAGATCCTCACCGATAAATTGTGAGCTTGTGACCAAGTGGGCATTAATGTGATGGAATGTTGGGTCATGTTTTTGAATTGGGGTGCATTATGCAATTTGCTGGCTTGCGGACAGGGCCGGCCCTAGGACTTTTGGTACCTAAAGTGGAAAGCGGAAGGCTATAATATAAAAAAAACGAAAAGATAAAAAGAGCAAATAACTTTATTCGTAATAATAATCAAAGTTATGTAACAAAAAATACTAGTTACTTATGAACATACAACTTAATAACTTGAAATCATATTTAATTGATAGCAAATAACATCATTCAGTATTCCATTAAGAACGGTTGAATTAAGACACACAGTAACTGTCAATTAAGTCTGGAGTAAGAGTCAACCATATAGTATTTCATTCCAATCAACTAAACATAGTTATCTCTGTGTAGACAACAAATAACTTTTTTATGTGAGCATTTATATTGGCAGTAAGCGGAGTAAGAGTCAACCATATTGTCCATTCGTATATTTAAGTTAATGAAGTGATAGTTTTTCATTATTGCAGATAGCTTAAGTACGCCTTCGATGGAAAACAGTACTCTGAAAAGTTCTCCAAATTCATGTAGATATGTTAATTTGAAATAAGTTTCAGTTTATTCCTGGCATGCTAGTGTTTCTATTTACTCACAGTGCTCTCAGAAATTCACAATGCAACTCCTGAGAGTTCATCGGTACATACGTTGGAGTTAGAAAAAAAGGATGATAATAAAATCATACATATCTTTGAAGAAGGGCTTAATTACAGATATTCTAAAACTTAATCTATCATATAATGAGTTTAATTCATCAACTTTTAAGAACTCATCATCTACCACAAAGAAAAACGTTACAGTTTCATTAGTGAAAGAAAATATCATAATCAATTCAACTATAGAATCAGGTAAAAAGATTCATTGTTGATTCACGTTCATATCCTAACAAGCAAACGTTTGATCAATACAACTTATATCTGAATCATGTCTCTTAATTACAGTTAGAAAGAAAAACACTGACAAAGCCTATATTGCAAAAGAAAACTTCAAATCTCAAATCTGTATAAACTGTCAATTAAAATATACATTACAAATTGTAATTCCAGGGAATGGCCGAATGGGTTATATAGACAGGCAGTATAAATACAATAACATACAAATAAATTAAATTAAAACACAGTCAAATTATTGAATTACTAACCGCCCAAGAAGATTAGAAGAATACCCTTCGCTGGAAATGCTTTGCTATCGTGTTTGCCTTCCTAGATCGCCGCCATGCCATAGTTGGAAATTGGAATCCAAATCCTTGGACTGGAATCGCTGTTGTGCCTGCTCTGAGTTGCTGAAATCGCTGCCGACCCTTAGTTGGAATCAGCAAATTGAAGCGACGCGGATGATTTTGCTGATTTGGATTGCGATTTTTTTTCTGTATGTAATCAATCGATGATGGACAATGGTGCCCCTGTTTTTCCGGTGCCCTAAGCCATCGCTTTTCCCGCTTGTCGGAAGGGCCGGGCCTGCTTGCGGATCCAAATTGCTGGGTGGTTTGTGCAGTCTGGCTGTGTGCTCTATAGTTGCCTCCCAGATGTCTTCCTTTTTTTTAATTTTTTTTTTAATTTTTTTTTTGGGTGTATCTCATTGATATGTTGAACACCATTGATTATATTTCATGAATTCAAAACACTGAAGATATTTCGATCCATTTCAAACTTTTTTTTAACATTTGTTCAGTTGGATGTTTCTGTTTTCTTTAAGCTACAAAGAAATTTCTAATTGATCCATGTTCTACAGTAAAAGTTCTGTATCAAATCCAAGGACACTTCTAATGGATATTTTATTCATTTGGATGCATTGTTGCTTTACCATTTTGTGTATACTGATGCTTCATTTGTATATATAGAGCAAGGCATCCACCCTTGAGAGCAAAATTTTTTCGCTGCTCTGTGAACAATTGTAGCAAAACACTATTAGAGCCAGGTTTCGGTACTGAAACCTGTGGGTTGTGGCCCTACCACGCTTTCGCTGCTCCACTCTTATTGTTGATAAAATGTGAAAATTGCATTGTCCATACATGTTCTATCTCAAGGTATATCGTCGTGTACTGTATATAGTGAAGAGATTTCTACAATATCACTAAATTGTATTGTCCATACATTAAATTGCATGCTCATTTCATTACTTGCAGCCAAATCAGTTGAGCTTTAAATTTCAACACATCACCCACCGTATGTCGACATAAAGTTGTTTAAGACTTGAAATAAACTTGTGTTTTGGAAGTAAGGTTGTGCTAAAATCGTTGAGAAGAATATGTTAGAAAAACTGTGTCTTTGCGGAGCGACAAAGATTTTATTCACCCAATTACTTAAAGATGATTTCTATAGAAAACAACACTGATACGAAATTACATGTACAAACACAAGATATTCCACCCAACCATCCTTTTTATTGGTTCACAAAAAACTTTCGTTTACATTGGATGGATCAAAAACCAAAAGTTAACAAACTACAAGAATCAATAACCTTATTAAGATAGACAAAGGATATCTAGATGACTACAATTCTTGTTGGAGAAGGAGAACAATGAAGAACGACGACAAACCCTTGGACAATTTGGAGGCACCAATAGGAATAGCTTCTATCGACCCTCAATTTCTAATCTTCCTTTCCAGGGCACAAACCCTGAAGGCACACAACCTCTAAATCTTTTAACTCAATTTGGTCTTGAATAATTCAATCTTAGAAGATGCTTATATAGGAGAATAAAAGAGCTAGACAAAATAACCAATTTTCCCTCTTAAAACTTGCAAAATATATCTTTGAAAGGCCAGGTCAAAAACAGATCACAGATTAAAGATGAGAAAAACTAGGTCAAAGTTATCTTTTCCGATCTTCATTCTTCAAACTTCAAACTATCTCCTCTATCACAAAGCACTTCCAAGCATCGTTTTCTTCAACATACATGTGATTTAATTTCACAAATCACAACACTCGACCTTAATATGAAATCACACCAACAAACAAGTCATCTAACTACCATGAACATGTGATATCACAAATCACAATGCTACACCTTAATCTAAAATCATATCAACACTCCAACAATCACCAAACAAGTCACCGTAGCTCGACATCTACTCTCAGTTAAAACCAATCTCGATTTTCAGACAACGAGAGTTACGAGTTACAGCTCACAATCTCGATTTTAGGCCAACGAGATACACACAACAACCTCGATTTCAGGGTAACGAGATACACCCAGCAACCTTGATTTCAAGGCAACGAGATAAACCCAGTCGATTTGGAAGGATTACGACCACACCTCAATTATGAACACAACTCACCGTCTGCAAAAGATGCATCTACCATCTGAGCTGCACCACGCAAAACTAACGGTTTTAAAGTGCTTGCAATACCACAAGATCTTTGACTTGTGGATTTTTTCACATCGATACTTGTCTTCCACTTGATTTGAGCTCCTTCCTCAATCACCCGGATCCCTCGGGCATCATGAACGAGAAAATCCAAGTCGAAAACGTGGACCGAATCATCAAGGTACAGACAAATCAAACCAATTGCCTATTTCTTCTTTTTTCATCTTCCCTCATCCACATCAAAGGACTTCTTCTCATCTCCATCAATCGGATCATGTAGATTATTGAGGTAGAGCACATCCTCCATTTTAGGCTTCAAAATCCCTCAATTTCTTCCATTAAAAACAGTCATCTTCGGAAACACCATCATATTCGACATAAAAAATAATAATCAATTTTTCCAAACAAAAATCAAATTTTCCAATCCAAAACCACTCTAAACTTTGCGATGATCTAGCTCCGATATCAGCTGTTAGGAAAACTGCGCCTTTGCGGAAGCGACCATGATCTTATTCAACCAATTACTTAAATATGAGTTCTATGGAAAACAACACAGATATGAAATTACATGCGCAAACACAAGATATTCCACCCAACCATCCTCTTTATTGATTCGACAAAAACAAATTTTTGTTTATACTGAATGGATCAAAAACCTAAAGTAAACAAACTACGAGAATCAAATAACTTATTGAGATAGACAAAAAATATATAGGTGACTACAACTCTTGTTGGAGAAGGAGAACAATGAAGAACGACATCAAACCCTTGGATAATCTGGAGGCACCAATAGCAATAGCTTCTCTCAGTCCTCAATTCCTAATCTTTCTTTCCAGGGCACAAGCCCAAGAGGCACACAGTCTCTCAATCTCTCAACTCAATTCGATCATGAATAATCCAATCCTAGAAGATGCTTACATAGGAGAATAAAAGAGTTAGGCAAAATAACCAATTTGCCCCCTCAAAACTTGCAGAATATATCTCTGAAAGATCAGGTCAAAACAGAAATATCACAGGTTAAAAATGAGAAAAACTAGGTCAAAGTTATCTTCTCCGATCTTCAATCTTCAAACTATCTCCTCTATCACAAAACATTTCCAAGCATCGTCTTTTTCAACATACATGTGATTTAATATCACAAATCACAACAGAATACTCTATATTTTAAGGTCCGAAGGACTTGCGTAGGTCATATAATATACTCAAGTAAATATTGTACTTGATTTGCATACATTTGATGCTTTTATTGCAATTTCTAGTGTTTCTCTTATTTTCACATTTGTATCTTCAAGATCAACCGACTATTTTCTCAAAAATTAAAATAAATAAATAATTTCATTCTAGTTTTGCCAGTGGTATAACAAATTCTTGTTAACATATATTAGTAATGTTACATCTTTTAAGTATTGTAACCCTCAAACTCACTATAAACTTTTCAGTATATGCATATTTTTTTGCCCTTTTTGTTATTTTATCTAGTGTCACCATGTGTACATATATTGATGTTTTTTCAATACTGATCCGTGTATGCCTGTATAAGGAATGCCTGCCTGTTATTCTCGACAAAAAAATAAAAAATAAAATCTTGTGATGTATTTGTTTATCTGCCATTTTTTTTTAACATATGGCATACTATTTGATAATGTTTATATGTTCACCTCCTTATCTGATAATGTTTATAACTTAGCAAATGCAGCCACTGGGTCATAACTCAATTGGATGGAAGATCAATTATCTTATGGTTGACTCCATAATTTGCCTTGGAGCTACCGGGAACGTCGATTATCTTAAGGTTGACTCATTTATTTTTGCCTATTTATTTATTTGTCGACTTCATGATATATCTTACTTAAGCTAATTAGAATAACACACTGCCTTCTGTTATTAGACCTGCCTCCTAATTTTCTCAATAGTTTGTTTTGGTATTTCAATGTTACGTGCTGAATTATTTTTTAATGAAGAAGTAAAGGAACATTAATGCATTTAATGAGAAAGTAGCAGGATTCGATAAATAGCAAGCCGCTGTTAAAATATATCTGGATGCAAGGTTTAGCTCTATAATGTTAGCATGGTTTATGCATAAACTAACGACTGAGAATTGGTTTACTGGGTACAAGTTCATAGTGATATGGAATTTTGAGTTATAAGCTGGTAACAAAATTATTTCTACTACTAGAACTGAAGCAGAAGGGTAACCTAATCTTTATTAATAGTTGGTTTTGAAGCGCGGATGCTTGGTTCGATTGTGACTTTCCAAATTATTTTAATGTGTAACTTTTTAAATATTAAACTGTTATTTCATATGATTTTCCCGATAAGTTAGGGGATAGAATCTTCCGAAATTTACTTTGGATGTATTCAAACTTCGATGTTGATTCTAATTATTTATAGACCAGAATTGTTCAATTGGGTTTAAACTTCAGATAACGAATCAAAATATGGCTGCATTAGAACAGGTAATGCAAGGTCTTTTTAGATAAATCAACCAATCTATAAATTTTTAGTAATAGTTGGAATAAAAATTCAAACTTTTTTGTCCGATCAAAAGATTTTGCTTCTATTCCAACTATAAATAAACGGGTACGTGTGGTGGTTATGGAAGAAGAGGAGGTCGAAATAGCGGTCGTAGAAATTATGTTGTAGGGTTTAACAATAACTGTGGCTCTACCCAGCAGTTCATTTTGGGTTCAGCACCTTCATATTTACGGTAATCATTCAAGTTGTCAAGTGTGGAAAATGAGGGCACTCAGCACTTCAATGCTTTAATCTGTACGATCATGCTTATCAACCAAATGATCTTCCACAAAGTTTCACTGTGATGCAGCTTGATGGCACTCCGTATGACCGACATTTGTATCCCGAATATGGTGCTACACATCACTGTAAATGGATAGCTAGCTGCTGAATCGAGAAACTAATCAAGGTGTATTACTGTTGTACCTCGATCTGAATTTGTAGCTGAATCATGGAATAGGTTGGTCTCTTTAAGACGTTTCACCGCTATGTAGAAACGGTGCAGAACAATCTAAATTGCAACGCCTCCTCCATGATAGAACAGCCATATAATATCAACAATTTCTTCGACAAAGATCATTAATCGAATAACACTGTTTTGCATTGCTTGGATCTTTAGAAAACAAAGGTGGAAAAAGATGATAACTCGATTATAAATCTGATGCATTTATGAAATTTGAATACAACAGTTTATATAAATAGATTTGAGAAAATATCGGGGATTATGTCACAAGTAAAATGGGATCTGAAAATAGCCAAAACCAATTTAAAAATATATCGTCAAAAATAAAAAAGCTCTACATCACATTGGCCTAACCTAGCCCGACTTGGTTCAGTCGGTCAGCATGCATACTCGTGTGGTGGTCATGCTTGTGCTCCCTCCTCAACGGAAAAGCCATATTGGATGGTCATGTTAGGCTTTCCACAAGATCACTACACAATTAGATTTTGAAAGAGAGAAGAAGATAACAATAATAAACAAATTCCTCCAAACAAACCTTTATTATTCCACCAATTTGTTACAAAGAAAGACCTAAAATTGAGAAGATATCTCAATCCCTAAAAACAAAAACAAGTTTTTCTCCCATAAAAGTACCAATAAATCTAACCCTAATGACAAGCTTATATAGACAAACGGAAAGACTAGATTTGTTCAAAATTGGGCCCTAAAATATCTCAGAAATAAATACTCCTCAAAATTTGTTCAAAATAAAACTTTCTCTAAAATATCTCAGCAAATCCGTAAAACTCGGTCAACAGATCCTAAAATCCCGCAATTTCCAATATCTTCATTTTAACATCCATGTGATAAATATCACAAACCATAACACTCCACCTTGATATGAAATCACTCCAACACTCAACAAATCTAAAAATCATCCCCAAACTATGCATTTCCCTAATGAGATATACCACATAAAAGATCTCAAAATTGTTTGTAATACCACAATAGCCTCCATGTAGACTTTGTGGCTTTACGTTAATGGCTTCACCTTGATTCAAACGAACTCGCCTCTCCTAATCCAATTTGAGAACTCATAAGATTCTCCACCGTTTTTTCAAGCAATTTATATATGTTATTATTTTTCCGTTTTGCGCACAGAAACTCCTTGTTACCCCTCCAAACTTTTGTAACTCCACCTCTAGTCGAGAAATTGCGGCCTTTTTGTTCCAACTGTCCAATTGAAGCAAGATTCTTCTTAATTTCTCGGATGTACCTAACTCCCGTTAGCTTCACCAATCTCCCATCATTCATCTTCAATTGAACCGAACCTATACCTTTAACATGCAAATCTCGACCGTCGGTAGATTCCACTGTACTAGTTTGTTCTTCATAATCAACAAATGCTTCCTTTTGATGGCATACGTGAAAACAAGCTCCTGAATCAAGTATCCAATCTTTGCTTTCGCTTTTATTAACACATAAAACATTTCCTTCAATCTCCTCGACAAAATTCACCTCATTGCCGTTGTTATTTTGTTCATCAATCTTTTCTTCCAATGCCTTCATCTTTTCCTTATCCTTTTTAAGCTTGTGAAAAAATCTCAGTTGATGACCGGGTTTGTCACAGTAAAAGCAAACATATTCCTTTCTCATGTCCAATCTATTCGATTGTATTTCCATATTTCGTTGACTATCCCTCCTTGCAATAAAGGCTTTTTCAATTGGAGTTTCAATTTCCGTTTCCTCCCTATTTTTTCCTTCCTTAAGGCTCATCCTCCGCATTTCTTCATTAAGCAAGCTGCCAACCACGGACCCCATTGACACAACGCCATCCGAATTTGAGTTATTTAGCTCAAACACAAGTGTTTCCCAACTTTCTGGCAATGAACTCATCATCATTAAAGCTTGTGTTTCATCATCCACCTTGAAATTCACGGCAGCCAATTGATTCACAATTTCCTGAAAATTATTAAGATGCTCCCCAATTGATCCACCTTCCTTAAGCTTTAGATTTACCAATCTTCTCATAAGAAGAGCCTTGTTTGTTGCAGAGTTCTTCGCATAAACCTCTTCCAATTTCTTCCATATTGCATAAGCAGATGTTTCATTAGCAACAATATGAAACACTGAATTATCCAAAAAACATCGAATAGATGCAGCAGCCTTCCTATCCAAAGTCTTCCATTTTGCTTCAGATAGATTGCTAGGTTTTTCCCATTATTTTCCAGTGGCTGATGAAGATCATAAAGATAAAGAAAATCTTCCATCTTTACTCTCCATAATCCCCAATTTCTTCCATTAAGCTTTTCAATAATTATTTTATCCATATTCAAATCTTCTTCAAAAAATTTATGTAGAAGGCTTTGATACCAAATTGTTAGGCTTTCCACAAGATCACTACACAATTAGATTTTGAAAGAGAGAAGAAGATAACAATAATAAACAAATTCCTCCAAATAAACCTTTATTATTCCACCAATTTATTACAAAGAAAGACCTAAAATTAAGAAGATATCTCAATCCCTAAAAACAAAAACAAGTTTTTCTCCCTCAAAAGTATAAATAAATCTAACCCTAATGACATGCTTATATAGACAAATGGAAAGACTAGATTTGTTCAAAATTGGGCCCTAAAATATCTCAGAAATAAATACTCCTCAAAATTTGTTCAAAATAAAACTTTCTCTAAAATATCTCAGCAAATCCATAAAACTCGCTCAACAGATCCTAAAATCCCGCAACTTCCAATATCTTCACTTTAATATCCATGTGATAAATATTACAAACCATAACAGCTCATAGGGTCCAACTTAAGAGCTAAGAAATTCGTATAAATATATAAGTATCTTTACATATTTCCTACTATGTCGGATTATTTGTAAGAGAGATATCTATGTACTCTTCACAATTTTTTAATAACTCATTAAAAAAATAAGTTTTTTTTCCAACAATTCCCCACTTAGAGTTTTTAAAATTACTTTTCTCTAGTAGTTTTTTCTTCTTCTAAGATTGCACATAAGTAAAGGTGTCTTTTGTTTTGAATCTTTGCATAGTGAGTAAGATTCATATTATTATATACTAGGGCGACTCTTAGTTTTGAACTTTGTATCTGACATTAAACCACACATGACATTGTTAGGGTGCAATCTATAGTCCGTGTTTTAAAGGTCTGCACATCTATCTCGGTTTAGTTAATGCTTTAGGAATTCTGTCCAAAATTCCATGGGAAATATTGGCGAACCTATCAAGATATCAAGAGTACTCTGTAGCTAGGTACTCCACTCAATGCAGATTATAAATTTAATTAAAAGGTGAATTCATCCTCCTATTGTTTCTGGACTATATGCTTTTATCAATTGAAAATTTAGTATATTCAATATCACATCATAACTTTTTATTACCCATTGAATCAATTTCAATTTCTTGGGATCTCCAGTCATTCGGTTGGGCTACCGTCATGAGCGACTCTTGTATGAGTTATTTTCTATTCTAAGGTTAATAGCCTAATTTTAATAGATGAGTGCCTACGACGAATTTGTCATCTCTTACTGTTGTAACAAGCGGTTATTAATCTAGCGCAATACTAAAAATATATTCAGTAGTGGATTGAGCCAAAATGGTATGTTTCTTAGATTTCAAGAAACAGCTACCCCTGCAATACCAAAGATATATTCAGTAGTCATTATTAGAAATATATGGTAACGTATTCCAATCGGCATTTCTATGTCCTTCAAGAACGGGTAATTTCTGATAGTGTAATCCAAGGTTCGTGGTTCTTTTAACTTATTTCATGATTCATTCAATAACATGCCCATGCTCTATGGTTAGGCCCGTCGTTGCCCCGCCCCAGGGTAAGACGGCCAAGGCAGCCGCTTAAGGTTATGTACTGGAGGAGAGATAAAATTTTAAATTTGTTTTAAATATATAAAATGACAGCTATTATCAAGAGGTATCTTGGTAAACTGGTATGTTGTATTCTCGGCCTTGAGGTGCATGGTTCAGTTGCTGTTACTACTATGCCATTTTTTTTCCCATTTCATGCTTGCCTTGGGCGCAATCCAAACTACCAGGTCGGCCCTGTCTGCTATTTCGCTTCTTTTTGTGTTTGTATCTTTGGAGTTCAATCTTATATTACCAGTGACACACCATAAGTTGTTAGTAACATGTGTCTCTAATGTTGTAAGAATTGTTACCCTCAAAATCACTATAATTAATTATTTTCAGTGTATGCATATATTTATATTTTGCAGCCTTTCTTCCTATCGTATTTAGTGCCTCCAGCTGCTGCTTTATTTCCGAGCTAATCCCTTATGTGCCTTCATAAGTGATGCTTGCATGGCTATTCTTGAGAAAATATTTTCTTGTGACAGACGGTTGCGTGTGCTACCAGGTGAACGTATATTATCGGCTAGATTTATTCTCTGGTAAATAAGATACTGTTTAACTGATTCTTTATTACAAGTCTACCCCTTAATCTCATGATGTTTAGAAATGCAGTTATTTGGAGACGGTGCTTTAATAAAAAGCATCAGGGCTGAAAAGAAGCTTGATCATCTGAAGGTTGAGTCCGTTGTCATCTCTATGTTTTCAGGTATAGGTTTCATTGTACATATTTGCTGCTTAAGCTAATTAGAATGGCTAAATGCCCGCTCTATTTGTTCAATACTTTGTTTTGAGTGATTGTGATGGTTACATTAGCTAGATTGCTTGTAATGTTAATGAGAAATATTAAGAACTCTGTTTAGAAGGTAAATTTGGATCACTTGGTTACCTACGTTGTCATCTAAAAATTTATGCTGGTGTTGATGATACAGTGCACTGTTTACGTCTATTTGATCTTGTTGTCAGCGCTTGTAGGCATTTTTATCATTTTACTTCTGGGAACAAAATATATCGTCACGGTTTACTTCACCTTGTTTTGTAGTATGGTTGGCTCTTGTGACTCGATTGTAGATTGATTTCGTACCATGCATGGAAAACAATGGAAACGTTTTCTTTTTTAGGCTTTATAGTGTTCATCATTCTGTATTATCGTATTATCAATCAGTTGTGCATTGTTCATTGTAGCATGCTGTAGACCAATTGTGTAAAATGAAGCAATGTCACAATGTGGTTTTTTTGGCTAATGCTTACCTGAGTTTATGCTATGTTAGACGGTCAGAGCCATCCCTAAAATTTCGATGTCCGAGCCCATTTAATCGGTTATGAGAAAAAAATTGAAAGAAAAATTACTTTGCTTTTAAGCAGATTCAAACCTGCAACACAATGGTGCATGCCCACCGATTTCCAATGAACCATGCATCCCTTTAGAAAATGATATTTAAAGATCTTTATATGACCAAGTAGAAGAAAAAAAAAGTTTTATGTTGTTCCAGTCCAATGGACCATCCTTTGGGCCGAACCCATAAAGAGTATAGCTATCAATATACCCGACAAATAATGATATCTGACAATCTCTCAGCCCTAATCCATTGGTTCATCATAAATATAAATCGAAAGGATCTTAAGTTCTAGATGACTTAATACTATTTTGGTGGAAATAATTGAAGTATTTCAAAACCTAAGTAGCATAACATAAGCAATATTTTGTTTGTGTTTCAAGGGGCTTATTTATTTATTTATTTTTTATTTTTATTTTTTGTGTTTGTGTTTAAACAAGTGAACTTTATTTTTGGAATTACAAAGTGTACGAGAGAAATGATGTAAGTTGGTGCATATAAGGTGTTAAAACTATAGTAATATGCCATTTACATTCACCTAAGGCCTAATTACCGACTAATTATCTTAATTAAGATTAGTAGGGCTTCCTAATTGTTGGGTTAGGAAGAGAAATATCTGGAATGGCAAATCCAGCTCCCTAAACCTTCTTCCTCTTTCAACTTACAGACAAACAAAAGTGGAAAATTCCTTTAACAAACATAATTCTCAACTTCAAAAACTTAATTAAAAGAAAAGAATGATAGTTGAAACCAAGCGAACACAAGTATTGACTCTAAAGCCAAGGATATACCTTTGTTTACTCTCAGCCTTGTGAAATCAAGTTATTGTAAGTTAAGATTTTCGTTTGCATGTTACTGTTAATCAATTTTCAGGTGCCGACCTCCCTAAGTCCAAAAAGCTCGTAATTTGCTTCAATTTCGTTGTAAAATTGCTAATATTCGCGAATAAGGTGAGTGACTGTCACACTTTCTAGTTTATCAGTGATTTTATTGTAATTTAGTTATATTACGTTGAAATTGCTGAGTATTGTAAACAAAAAGTTTTCATTTTATTTACAGTAAGAAAAATAGCCCTCTGTTTGAGTTTTGATATGCTATAACTCTTTTGTTTCTTGGCGAAATCATGTCATTCTTTTCTAGTAGATTTTTTGTTCTTAGCGTGTGTCTGTTTTCAGGCAATTCAGACCATGTTTGATACCTGAAATCACTCGTTGAATTCGGGTTCGTCAAAGACGAATGCTCTGAGGAAAATTACGTGACCTGTGTCAGCACAGACTTCAGTTGTGTCGACACAGGTAGGGGCCTGTATCGACACAGTCTTTGTAAAGCGTATGGAGAGTTTTGTCCTTATTGTTGTCTTGGCTTGAGGAATTTTTGCTAAGTGCTAGTGCATTGTTTTGCCCATTTCCTCCTGGTTTTCACATGCATGATGATTGTGGGTATTGATACCATTCAAGGCTTATATGGAAGCCAAAATTGCGTTGCATTTAATATATTTGAGATGAATTTACATGCTCATTTTGTGTCTATTGTGGCTTCTTTTTTAAGGTCGATTTTGACACATGGTGCACGTTTTTAGAAAGCTATGTTTAATTGAAAATTCTATGTGTGTGTGTGTGGGGTGGGGGGGGGGGGGGGGTCTGTGCAGTTTATGCCCCGGCATATCCTTGCTATATCGTGTAGTGTGTTTTTAATGCTACGCTATTTCCAAAATAGCCTCTGAGATGGCCTTTCCACTTTAAACCCCGCTATATTCGATATTCTTGATATATCCCATTATTTCAACTATATTCCGCTATATCTTCTATAAGACAAATGAATTATTATGCATTATAAAATTATTTTTTTAATATAATTTTTTACAATATAAAATAGTATTATATTCTATTAAATTTAGTCAAGCTAAATAAAAGTTTACATTTATTTACATATATTTGCTTATGCTTTTTATTTAATATTAAGAATGTACTAACTATAATTAAGTTGAATGTTAATTTTCCATTTATTTATCATTTATATATTTGTAAAAGCATTAAATATAAATTTATATGCTATGATAGACTCTTCTGCTATTTCCTCGCTTTATCCCCACTATAACTTTTTGTGCCTCCGCTGCATTGGATCCGCTGAGCGCTTTAACTACACAGGAGTGTGTGTGAGTAGAGAGGTTTGAGACAAGTATAATTTTTCATGATTTAGTTTTAAATTATAAAATCATCTCAAGGCAATTGTATAACCAATGTTTTGGAAATATAAAGATTATCAAAGAAATAATCGAAGTGTTTTCTGAACCATTCTATAAATTCGTTTTCTCAAAATTAAATATTTTCCATTACAGTACTACATCTTTTTGGATACTTCGAGAAGGAGAGGACGTGATTTAAACGATGTAATTAATCGCCTGGTATGAGACACATAGATTGATTATATTTATCGTCCATTGAAGCAATTATTGTTGTTTTCCAGTGTGAAGTAGACTAACTTGTGGTGAATCAATTAGTGCAATGTGCGGTATGGATTGTTTTCACTTCTCAGTTACTGTTTGGAAGCTTGTGACATATTCTTTGTTGTGCCATTACTTGGGGTTGTTGGTCCTATATGTACTTAAATATACATATAACGTTGTTTGGTGAAGATTGTTGGGCCAGGATGATGATTGTCGGGTCTCTTATTCATATATCAAGCTGTTGGGTTTCGATATAGAGAGCCATTGAGTCTCTCAATTCATGTCGTTGTTGGGCTGACGGGTCTCTCAATATAAAAGTACTAGGTAGGCTTCGCCATATCAACTTGATGACCTTTTGTTGATGCAGGTGCAGACTCTTGTTTTGGATCCATTTGATGTATTAATTGACTTTGTTGTTCGACGTTTTGGATCTAATTTATGGTGATTTGGTGATGTTGAATCTTTTCTCATAGCCTGAGAGCAATCTCGATGCTTATTTTATGTTGTGACCACTAATAAATTTATCAAACTCTCCCATGAGTTTAATGTATTGTGAGCTTTGGTGGAATTCTTTTGTTGTTCTTTGGTGTTTGGAGATTGAGTTTGGGTGCTTAGCATTGAAGCCGAGCACCCATTGTTAGGGGAAAACTCAAACATAACCCTATCGGATTTCCTATGAGATCCATTATGTTAATAGCGATAACCTGTCTCATAGGCCTTATGTTGACCTTGTGTCTAATCTTATCTGCTAGCCGACCGTTGTCCTTGTGGTTAATTATAAGTGGGAATATGTCTAGGAATGTAATTTTGATTCCTTAATATTCCATATAAGTCGAATTCAATAATTGACATTTTACTCTAGTGAATAATCAATTTTATCTTTTATTTTCAGCTAATGACCGCGAGCGCCCATCGGAGGTTGAGCCGTCCAGAGGCTAACATTCCAAACGTGTCTATATGTTCTCTAATCAGATTTTAGAGCTTATTCGGAGCACTCAGCGTCCATATCCAGCTCATTCTTCTCCTCCGCACAAGTCTGTTTTTATTGTACGTGTAGCGAATTCACCCATTTAGGAGGAAAACCCTTCAAAGGCTTAGAGTCCGTTCTTGAAATCCGGGATTGGCTTTGTACATGTGAGCGTATCTTTACTCGCACGGATATCTGACCACCACCGTGCTTTTGTAGCGTCAGGTATGATCCAAGAACGTGCTTTGGATTGGTATGAGCTCCTTTTTACTAAGATTGATGAAGCCATCCTTGGTTGGATGCAGTTCAAGAAACGCTTCGAAGTTAAATTCATTCTCGACTCTGAGAAAGCTTTCTTGGCCCGATGTTTCCTCGAATTAAAAAAGGAAAGTCTTTAGTGATTGAGTATGTATTATTCTTTAAGGCATTATCCAAATATGGTCTTGAGCATATTAGCACTCCTTATAAGAAGAATTTGAAATTTGTCACTGGTTTGAAGAAATACCTGAAAATGGTATTAATGCTGTAGCCTAAGTTAACTTTCAAAGAGTTAATTGATGCAACACTTCATCTCGAGCTGTCGAAAAGGAAAAGGACATCGATGATGAGGTTAAGTCTAGAAAAATCCTTAATAAGAAGAAGGCCCCATTTCATGAGCCTAAGTCCTCTCAGCCAAATAAGAAGAAGCACATCAATTCAAAACCTCGTTCTGGTGCAACCCATCTGTAACGGCCCAGATTTTTAACCGTTTAATTTTTAAAATGGTTTTAATTGTTGTTTTAGAATTTAATTAGCTTGAATTCAATAATTTTGAATATTTTATTAATATAAATAATAAAATGATAATTTACATTCTGGGAATGGACGGGATTTGTTGAAATTTGCAATATAACGTGAGCTGGCAATTTAAAAGGATTTATTGTAGTTTGATTTTGAATTATATTAACGATTTCGTTTATTAAACGACATTTGAACGTTTAATTTATAATTTAGTTATAAAACGAACTGCAACGGCGCGGTAACTCGTAATATTGCGTTTTGAACTTTAATTGGACATAGAGGATTCATTATAAGTCGGATTTCTTTGAAACAAGAAACATCCAAATTTATTGGATAATATTTTTCTAATGGAAGCGAAAAATAGAGTTTTCATGTTGTAGATTTTGTTTTATGTCCAAATCAAATTTTCAAATAGTCGTTATGGAATTCGTTAATATATTATAACGATTTATTATATAAATAGAAGAAATTTTTAAAATTTTGAATATCGTTTCGACTTGGAATTCAATCCGGAGTATTTTATCTTGAAACTACATGAAATACTGCTCAAGTATGTCCGATTATAATATTTTATTATTATATTGAGGTATTTTAAAATTGGTTTATTTAATTTAATTTGGACCCTTAAAAAGGGACTTTATTCGAACAATTTCTGTTTTCAACGAAACAAATTTTACTAAGACTGTAATACCTAATCATTACTAGATTTCAAGTTTCGCGCCAATTGGAGTTATTCTGTGAGCGTAACAAACTTAAATGCAAATAAACCGACCGTTTGGGCTCGAACAAGTGCCGTTAGAGCAAATGGACTCGGAATTCGACGAAACAATTTTCACTAGGACTATAACGTCAAATTATACCTTGACGTCCATTTTCTCACGAACGAAGTTTGTGTGTGGTCATAGAAACGAAAAAACATTGTTCAGAAATGGCGGTAGGTCTGGAGAAAATATCGTTGGTCGATTTCGAAAAATATCTTTAGTCATCTCAATAAAAATAGCTTGGGTCACTTCAAACTAAAAATCTTTAATCCATGCATACTCCTGTATCCATTTCTTCAAACTCGTTCAATGAATTCACATGCCCAGTTTAATTTCTTTCTCCTATATAATACACCTAAAACTTCCCCATCCCAAAACAGAATTTACATGCCTCTTTTACACGCAAGAGTTCTCGAAATAAAAAACAAAAAAAAAAAACAACGAAAATAAGCTTCGTTCGATTCATGTAACCCTTACAGGGTGTGCACAGATCCTCTCTCGCTAGAAAACTCGAACCAACGAAGACTGTTTTTTCCCTTTGAAACTAAAGCAAGCATAGGACGATAGGACATTGGCTTCAGCTCCTGGTGGAGGCGGGCAAACGGGTTCAGTTTGGAGTTTCCGCAGGCAACATGAGAGAAAATGGAAAGAGTGAGGAGCAGGGTTTTTGTAATGACCCGGATCCTTGTAGGTTAATTTTAAATATTTAATACGGATTTAAATATTGGGTGGATAATATAAGTGGAAATTTTTATATTAAGTTATCAATTTAATAATTGATTTTGATTTAATGTCGAATAAATTAAAATTTATCGAAATGCAGTAATAGTTTAATTTAAAAATATACAGCTGAATAGAATCAGTTTAGATAATCAATTCAAACTCCTGTTTGAATTAGAAGAATAATATTAATTGATTTTCGAAGAATCAATTGTTTTGAAATTAATTTAAATCAAGGAATTAAATTGTTTTGAATTTAATTTATCGGTTTAAATTAATATCTCCTTCAGATGATAAAACTAGACTTCGTGACCTATCCCAGTGTGTCCGAAATAGGGGTATTACCCTAGAATTGGTAGTTGTTGGGTTCAGAGAGGAGTTTAGAGTCAGGGTATATTTTGATTTAAGGATCTCAGTTTAATTAAAATATAATATTAAAATTCCTCTCCTTTTTAATGGATTTAAACAAAGCAACAAGGCAACCAAAAAATAGCCTTGCCGTTCATTTCAAAACCACAACCCCAAAAAGAAACGTGGCCTCCCTTCCAACATGAATTCTTCTTATAAAATTTGAAGCCCCCTTTCAACTAAATTGAATCGAAGAAATCCAAAACAAATCAAAGCTTCAGCTAAATTAAAAAAATGGCCGAACCTAAAACTAAATTCAGGCGTTGATTCCCAAAAGCGAAATCAAGATCTTATAATCCCTTAAACCCTTTCCCTTAAGCTCGTATAGCGTCAGTGTTTCAATGGGTGGTGTCGCGATTAAAGGGAGGTAGATTGCCAAATTTATCAAGTTAGGGTTATCGCGATTCGAAAACTGCGATCCTCCCAGTAGCTCGAGGCCAAACAAGCAACGCTTGCGATTTGTTCTAAGTGACAGAGGAGGGTGCGTTCAAATTTCAGGAACTGGAAGTCCACTGCGATAGTTTCAGAAGGAGAAAATGGAGTTCGAAGCATCAAATATGAGCTGGGGTAAGAAGAGATAGAGATTGAACTTCGAATTGGGTTCGACAGTGGGATGCTTGGGTCTTCAGGGTTCGTGAAATTGGGAGATAACAGAAGCTCTGCGTGAAGTTCAGCTGAATTGTTTTAGGGTTATGCAATGGCATCTCAGTACTGTTCGAGGCTGCAGAATCTCAGTTCGATGGTAGTGGTGATTAGGGGAATGACTGTGATAATGGATTTGTTCACTGCGTTCAGGTTTGAACTTGTTCGGGTATGGCAAAAAGAAGGGTGTTGTTGGGAGTCCGAATTTGTAAATTGCAGAAGAGGATTAAGAAATCTTGAAAACGAGACGGGGCAGTCTGTAATAGGGAGATAATCGAGCTAGAAGTCGATTGAGAATTTTTGGGATAGCTGGAAATAAGATTAAACAAATTTAAAAGCTGGATGTTCGACAAATGAAAAAGACACGGTGAGTAAATTCTTACTCATTTAATTTATTTTAGCATTAAAATTAATTGTTGGTTGTTTTGTTGATTTTTGGATGCTTTAAATATTTATTTATTGCTGTTAAAAATATATATATAGTTATTTAGGATTGGTTGACTATTATATATATATTGGGTTGGTGATTGGTTGGATTCCCGCAGTATCATTAGCGGATGCCCGCGGTATCATTAGCGGATGATTACCCTATACGCCCCACGCTATGATTAGTGGATGACCTTCATACCGCGATATCCTGCCTCGAAGCAGGATGGGTATTACTATGTTGACTAACATCTGTGGATGCAGGAAAACAGGTTGGAGGAATCCATCTGGATTCCTCAAAAATATATTATCTGTTTGTTGTTTGTTTGATTTCATATATATTCATATATGATGTGTCAAATGATTGAAAATTGGTTGATTTGATTATTTAGAATATCAATGGGGCTTGAATATTGATTTATAAAAATATCGGAAAGAGTATTTGAGATTTAAAAAGTGAATTCTATTTTTATAAATAGAATTTGAATTTTAATAAGACTATAGAAAATATTTAACTTGTTCGAAGGTATATAAAACAAGTAATTGAATTTATAAACTTTGTTTATAAATGAAAGGATGGAATTTGAATTGAATTTATAAACTTTGTTTATAAATGAAAGGATGGAATTTGAATCGAATTTATAAAGTTGTTTATAAATGAAAATATGGGGTTTGAATTGAATTTATAAACGTTGTTTATAAATGGAAAGGTGGGATTTGAATTGAAGTTATAAACGTTGTTTATAAATAATGCCGAGAATTCAAATGGACTTTGAATATAGAAATTCAAATAAACTTTGAATATAGAAATTCAAATGGACTTTAAACTATAGATTTGAATATAGAAATTCAAATGGACTTTAAACTATAGATTTGAATATAGAAATTCAAATGGACTTTAAACGATTTGAATATAGGATTTAAATGGAATTTAAACAATAGAATTTGAATAGATTTGAATAATAGAATTCAAATGGAGTTTAACTATAGAATTTGAATATAGAATTCAAATGAAGTTTAAATATAGGGATGCAAATAGAATGCAAATGAAGTTTAAATAAAAAGAATTCAAATAGAATTGATTTGGGATTTGAATAAGAAGTCGATAAGGAAACGAGAGTATGAGTATAATTAGAATTTGTTAATATGCAGTTAAAATATATTTGAACATGTCATGTTCAAATATGATGGTGAAATAGACTGAAAAGTTAAGTAACAGATTTAATTAACAAATTGAGTTAAAACGATTGGTATAGTTAAAATAGATTGGACAGGCATAAATATACAGGAGACAGGAATGGAATAAAGTATAGAAGTGAAATAAATAGAGTGCCCGACAAAAAGGTACGTATTTAATTTCCATATGGGATTTTATGCGCCGTATCGGCAAGCCGCTTGGCTTTTTCTTTTTCTTTTTGAGATAAGAAGGACCGGGAAAGCTATTTGAAATTTCCCGATGCTCCCGGTATAAAGGAGGTTATGGGGAATTTTTCCGGGAATTTAAGGATAGAATATTTTTAAGATAATTTGATAGTTAGAAATTAACATATCAAAATATATAGAAGTCGATAAGAAAACGAACTTAGAAATAGAATAGTATAATCAAAAAGGAAGACTAGGAATAAAATCTAGTAAGAATAGAAAGAGAAAATGTATATGTGTTTGAAGGTGAATAATCAGTTGTATGGTATTGATTATTCGAGTAAGTAGTCTTGTCTGTTTTGACGTTAAATGTTATTCAGTCAAGGTCTGAGAGGTAATTATACCCCAACTTGGTTGATTTCATGATATACCGATAAGTAGCAAGATTCAGGCTCGAAGATCAATGTGGAATAAGAATTAGTTAAATACTGTATTTGGGTTGTCGTAACGATGTTATACACAACATCTGTTTTAACCCAAATGAAATGTAAGCTTGGAAATAGAATATAGATTATTTTCTAAGTATAGAAATAAACGAGATTGGAAAAGAGATAAGTAATTGGAATATTTTCCAATTATAAATAACATATATTTTCTAAAGTTTAGAAAATAAAAAGAAGGCGATATATGGAAATGTTTTCCAAAGAACGTAAAAGGCCAATATGGTTATTGAAAATATTTGGTTAACAAATATTGATAAGAAATAGAGAAGAGATTTAATTAATGGAATATTAATTAAAGGTTCAGTGATTGTTGGATGTTTGGATGAACACTTGTTTTATTCGATAGTTAAATCATCGACTATCGAAACACTTGTTTTTATTCGATAGTTAAATCACAGACTATCGAATTTTTGACCATCGTTGCCAATATGGAGAGACCGGTTGGATTATTATCCGAAGAACCACTCCATATTGGCAGTAGCGTGCGAATCAGATTATATAAAGATAATCGAAGACGGAGTAGAGTGCAAGGACTTTTTCTATTAATAGAAATAGTGCCTTCGGTTCATCCTGTTCCTGGATGACTTGTATGGATGAATGTCTGACAGAGTATTTCCAGAAAGGTCACGTACATTGATTTCTTCAACCGTACCAAGAGTGGAAGCGGAGAAGGGCACTTCTTTAGCTAACACGTAATGTACTGTTGTAGACGTCAATTAGTGATTTTCGATGGATCTGACAATGTGGCATTCAAAGTGAATCTGATGTGATGATACAGCGTAACCTCTGGCCTCAACAACCAGGAAATGACAAAAATCGGGCAGGCAGCATGGCTAAGTCGGTCGCTCCGAAGTAGGGTGTATAATCACCTATCTAGAGAATATTCATTTGCTTCTTTAATCTATCAATGATGTCCCATATATATATACGAGAACGGTTGCTGATCCCAACCGTTGGTGATATACATTCGATACACTCAAGCGAAATGAGTGGTCGGTCATGTGTGGCTGAGTTGCAAGATGTTCTTGTTGAACTCCAGTGTATCGTTCCTAGAGTACACTGATCGGAAGGTGGTTCCATACCTTGTCATAGTTGGACATCCATTACCCAATACATGCTTGCGGTTTTGATTGTATATTATATATGTGGAACGTGAGATGCAAGCGTTCCACTAGATTGTTATCTACTTGATTTAGACATTATTATAATATCAAAAGAGTTTTGATATAAAGATAAATCAAGTGTTTGGATTCTCATAAGGGAAAAACCCGTTCCGTGTTATACGGCGTGGTCTTATGAGATATCATTTAGTTTTCTGAAACTGTTTTAAACTGTTTACTCATACCAGTCCCATGACTGACCCGGAGTTTACTTTGTTGTTTTCCCTAAACTCTTGGGTGCCTAAATTTGTACGGGCAGTCAAGTAGTCGGGAATTTACAGATATACTGGAAGAGCTTGGAGCAGGAGGCTTCAGGATCATATAGCTATAGTTATTTCTGCTGTGTTGTAAGTGATGTACTTTGATATTGATGTATATTCAAGTACAGATGTATATTTCAAGTTATGTTATATATATTATATGTTATTCGTTCCGCTGTGAGATTCGTGTTACTCTGATGTTGTGTTCTTCTTCTTCTATTCTAAGTTTCTATCTTATCTATCCTCACCCTCTAACTTCTTTCTATTAATGGTTCGAATTTCCGTGATATTTGGGGTTGGACTTGTATTTTTGGTTAGCTCAAATTCTACCGGATTTTCGGGTCACTACAGTTGGTATCAGAGCTTAGGTTTAGCGAATACCTAGGCTGTGTGGAAATGTGCTCATTAGAGATAGGATCAGTAGTATCCTAGAATGAGTTGAGTGTATATATATACGAGAGAGCGTATTTGTTATTTGATATAAAAACTGTTTTATATTGTGTTGACTAGTTTGTTGAGTGGATTATAAATTTTGGTCGAATCGTGGGACGCCACGATGTCGATAGGAGTTTATAAACACTTGAACAGAAGATTGGACACGATATTGTTTTTAAATAGTTAAGTTGATTGTTAGGATTATAATCAAATTAGATTATAAAAATGAAATAGTTATATATAACCAATGGAATTTGTATATGAAATCAAATATACAAATGTGATAAATTGAAATTGAATTCCAACCAGAATTAAGAATTTAAAATCCTGGGAGTTTGGAAAATATTTTTCTAAATGGAGTTTGAAAGAAATAAAGCACTGAACTCATTCAGTGGCTGGAAAATAATTCTGATGATGGTCGCAACATCACCAGTGTTCATTTTCGAGTTTCTAAGTGACGAATTGCTGCCTTAGAGAAATTTTGATGGAAATTTGTTGAAAAGAAAACAAGTTGTTTGAAAATTCAAATGTTTTGAATTTGAGATAGATAAATATATGTATATATTTATATTACTTCAGAGGAATTTTGAAATGAGAATTGGAATATAGATTTCAAATAGAAGTAAAATAAAGGAATTTGAATATATATATATATATATATAATTCAAATAGAAGTGAAATAGAATTTGAATTCAAAGGAATTCAAATGAGTTTGAATAAAGAAAATTCAAATAGAAATTGTATAAGAAAAATTGAAATGGAATTTGAATTCAAAAGGAATTCAAAGGAATTCAAATTGAAATATATGGCTTTGTTGTTGTTGTTGTTGAATTTGAATTCAAAGGAATTCAAATGGATTTGAATAAAGAAAATTCAAATAGAGATTTGAATATTAGAATTCAAATGGAGAATGGTTAAATAGAATTCAAAGAAAATATAAAGTTTAAAATAGAATTTGAATTTAAAGGAGTTAAAATGGAATTTGAATTCAAAGGAATTCAAATGGATTTGAATAAAGAAATTCAAATAAAGAAATTCAAATGGAATTTGAATATTGTAAATATATATGATTTGAATATTAGAAGAGAAATAGATCGGGAATATTATGTTGAAATGGAAAATGGATTTGATATATATTAAAAATATATCAGAATGAAGTTGAATTTATTATAAACGAAGTTAAACGTTTATATTTATAAATATAATTAAAACGAGCTCGCCATAGTGCGGCAGTTCGTAAATTGGCGATTCGAACTTCAATTCAGTATACAGAACTCAATTGAAGTCGGAATTCTGTGAAACAAGAATCGTCGGGACCGGTTGAACGATAGTTTTCTAATGAAAGAGAAAAATCTGGATTTCGTCGTATAGATTTTGAGTTATGTCAAAATCAAATTTTTAGAAAAGCAGCGCCAGGACCATTATAAAACCATAACGGTTTAATTAAATAAACAAAGGGATTTTTAGGAAATAAAATCCGAATTGGCATTAGAAAAATCCAGACTGGGGATATAAAATAAATATGAACTCTAGTGAAGTAAGTGAAATGATTTTTAAGACAAAAATCATATTTTAAATGGTTAAATAGAATTAACTAAATTGGAAAATAATTAGTTAAAGGAAATTTGAATCGAAACTGGGTTTTTGGATAAGTGAAAGAGACTGAGAATTTATATTCGAAATCGAATATATAACTCGAGTTGAAAATATAATTAGATTAGTTTATAATTAAGTTGACATATATTTGAACAAGTTATATTCAAATAAAAAGGGTGAAATAGGCAAAACGGTTAATTAGCAACTAGTTAATGGGAATTTGAATGATTGAAAATAAATTTAACTTAAGTAAGTTAAATGGATCGAAATGGATAAATTGCGTAAAATCAATGTGAATGAAATATGAATTGGGAATGAATAAAGGAAAACCCAAAAAGAGTTAAGAAGAAAATATATTTGTAAAACAAATATAAAGGAAATATATTTGTAACAGCAAATACAAAGGAAGTTATGTGCAAACAAATAGGAGAAGGGAATATTTGTAAAACATTTACAAATAGATTCAATGGAAATATTTATTTATAGAAAATAAATAGAATGTTATAAATGAGATATTTATTTGTTAAATAAATAGAATTTAATCAAAGGAATATTCAGAAGATGGAAATCTGTTTTTAACAGATATATAGAAGAGATTTATTTATAAAATGACAGTTTATAAATTAAAGTAAATATTTATCATTCGATAGATGGAATATATAAGTCTGAACTTATATAGAGAAGAGATATTGGTTTTTAACACCGATAGTTTTAAATATAAGGGGTGCACAACACTTGTATAAGTGAAGTAACGTTATTAAAGAGAACATTTATAAAGTGAAGAACCGTTACTAAAAGTAAATCTTTATAAATGAAGAAACGTTATCCAATAGGAGTTATTCGAATAGGAGAAGTCGATTAGAGTTAGAATAAATCGATTAGAGTAAGAATTAACCAGTTAGAGTTAATCAGTTAGGGTTCATCCGTAGAGTTAATTGAATATTAGTTATTCAATTAGAATTTATCGAATATTTGTTATCCAAATTAAGAGTTAACCAGATAAAGTTAATTGAACATAGTTAATCGAATTAGGATTTAATTGAATATTAGTTATTCAATTAAAGTTGATCGAATATAGTTATTGAGATAGAGTTATTCAAACATAGTTACTCAGGATAGGTTGCCATTTCATATGACTGCTATCGTAATTCGCAGGGCTGCAGATAGCTTAGGGCGGTCGGATGTTTCCTGGGGGAATCTGGCATAACCATTGTGATCGCTGTGATCTAGAGTCAAGCGAATGGAGTTAAATCGAATATAGTTTATTCGAAAGAAGTTACCGATTATTAGTAAATCGAAGAAGTTATCGATTATTTGTTAATCGAAATGAGCTATCGATTATAGTTAAATCGAAAAGAGTTATCGATTAGTTTAATCGAAGTGAGTTATAGAATATTGGTTATTCGAAGGAGTTATCGAATTGAGTTATTCGATGGAGTTAATCGAAAAGAGTTAAATCCAATAGAGTTAATTGATAAGAGTAAATTGAATAGAGTAAATCGAATATAGTTTATTCGAAGAAAGTTTTTCGAATCTAGTTATTCGATAGAGAGAATATCGAATATAGTTATTCGAATGGAGGAGTTATCGAATAGGGATTTATTCGACAGAGAGTTACATATTGAAGTTTGAAATGTTGAGTATCAACATAAATAAGTTTTGAAAAAGAAAATGGGTTTGTAGCACTTTTCTCTACCTTAGCAATTTCGAGGACGAAATTATTTTAAGTGGGGAAGAATGTAATGACCCGGATCCTTGTAGGTTAATTTTAAATATTTAATACGGATTTAAATATTGGGTGGATAATATAAGTGGAAATTTTTATATTAAGTTATCAATTTAATAATTGATTTCGATTTAATGTCGAATAAATTAAAATTTATCGAAATGCAGTAATAGTTTAATTTAAAAATATACAGCTGAATAGAATCAGTTCAGATAATCAATTCAAACTCCTGTTTGAATTAGAAGAATAATATTAATTGATTTTCGAAGAATCAATTGTTTTGAAATTAATTTAAATCAAGGAATTAAATTGTTTTGAATTTAATTTATCGGTTTAAATTAATATCTCCTTCAGATGATAAAACTAGACTTCGTGACCTATCCCAGTGTGTCCGAAATAGGGGTATTACCCTAGAATTGGTAGTTGTTGGGTTCAGAGAGGAGTTCAGAGTCAGGGTATATTTTGATTTAAGGATCTCAGTTTAATTAAAATATAATATTAAAATTCCTCTCCTTTTTAATGGATTTAAACAAAGCAACAAGGCAACCAAAAAATAGCCTTGCCGTTCATTTCAAAACCACAACCCCAAAAAGAAACGTGGCCTCCCTTCCAACATGAATTCTTCTTATAAAATTTGAAGCCCCCTTTCAACTAAATTGAATCGAAGAAATCCAAAACAAATCAAAGCTTCAGCTAAATTAAAAAAATGGCCGAACCTCAAAACTAAATTCAGGCGTTGATTCCCAAAAGCGAAATCAAGATCTTATAATCCCTTAAACCCTTTCCCTTAAGCTCGTATAGCGTCAGTGTTTCAATGGGTGGTGTCGCGATTAAAGGGAGGTAGATTGCCAAATTTATCAAGTTAGGGTTATCGCGATTCAAAAACTGCGATCCTCCCAGTAGCTCGAGGCCAAACAAGCAACGCTCGCGATTTGTTCTAAGTGACAGAGGAGGGTGCGTTCAAATTTCAGGAACTGGAAGTCCACTGCGATAGTTTCAGAAGGGGAAAATGGAGTTCGAAGCATCAAATATGAGCTGGGGTAAGAAGAGACAGAGATTGAACTTCGAATTGGGTTCGACAGTGGGATGCTTGGGTCTTCAGGGTTCGTGAAATTGGGAGATAACAGAAGCTCTACGTGAAGTTCGGCTGAATTGTTTTAGGGTTATGCAATGGCATCTCAGTACTGTTCGAGGCTGCAGAATCTCAGTTCGATGGTAGTGGTGATTAGGGGAAAGACTGTGATAATGGATTTGTTCACTGCGTTCAGGTTTGAACTTGTTCGGGTGTGGCAAAAAGAAGGGTGTTGTTGGGAGTCCGAATTTGTAAATTACAGAAGAGGATTAAGAAATCTTGAAAACGAGACGGGGTAGTATGTAATAGGGAGATAATCGAGCTAGAAGTGGATTGAGAATTTTTGGGATAGCTGGAAATAAGATTAAACAAATTTAAAAGCTGGATGTTCGACAAATGAAAAAGACACGGTGAGTAAATTCTTACTCATTTAATTTATTTTAGCATTAAAATTAATTGTTGGTTGTTTTGTTGATTTTTGGATGCTTTAAATATTTATTTATTGCTGTTATATATATAGTTATTTAGGATTGGTTGACTATTATATATATATTGGGTTGGTGATTGGTTGGATTCCCGCAGTATCATTAGCGGATGCCCGCGGTATCATTAGCGGATGATTACCCTATACGCCCCACGCTATGATTAGTGGATGACCTTCATACCGCGATATCCTTCCTCGAAGCAGGATGGGTATTACTATGTTGACTAACATCTGTGGATGCAGGAAAACAGGTTGGAGGAATCCATCTGGATTCCTCAAAAATATATTATCTGTTTGTTGTTTGTTTGATTTCATATATATTCATATATGATGTGTCAAATGATTGAAAATTGGTTGATTTGATTATTTAGAATATCAATGGGGCTTGAATATTGATTTATAAAAATATCGGAAAGAGTATTTGAGATTTAAAAAGTGAATTCTATTTTTATAAATAGAATTTGAATTTTAATAAGACTATAGAAAATATTTAACTTGTTCGAAAGTATATAAAACAAGTAATTGAATTTATAAACTTTGTTTATAAATGAAAGGATGGAATTTGAATTGAATTTATAAACTTTGTTTATAAATGAAAGGATGGAATTTGAATTGAATTTATAAACTTTGTTTATAAATGAAAGGATGGAATTTGAATCGAATTTATAAAGTTGTTTATAAATGAAAATATGGGGTTTGAATTGAATTTATAAACGTTGTTTATAAATGGAAAGGTGGGATTTGAATTGAAGTTATAAACGTTGTTTATAAATAATGCCGAGAATTCAAATGGACTTTGAATATAGAAATTCAAATAAACTTTGAATATAGAAATTCAAATGGACTTTAAACTATAGATTTGAATATAGAAATTCAAATGGACTTTAAACTATAGATTTGAATATAGAAATTCAAATGGACTTTAAACGATTTGAATATAGGATTTAAATGGAATTTAAACAATAGAATTTGAATAGATTTGAATAATAGAATTCAAATGGAGTTTAACTATAGAATTTGAATATAGAATTCAAATGAAGTTTAAATATAGGGATGCAAATAGAATGCAAATGAAGTTTAAATAAAAAGAATTCAAATAGAATTGATTTGGGATTTGAATAAGAAGTCGATAAGGAAACGAGAGTATGAGTATAATTAGAATTTGTTAATATGCAGTTAAAATATATTTGAACATGTCATGTTCAAATATGATGGTGAAATAGACTGAAAAGTTAAGTAACAGATTTAATTAACAAATTGAGTTAAAACGATTGGTATAGTTAAAATAGATTGGACAGGCATAAATATACAGGAGACAGGTATGGAATAAAGTATATAAGTGAAATAAATAGAATGCCCGACAAAACGGTACATATTTAATTTCCATATGGGATTTTATGCGCCGTATCGGCAAGCCGCTTGGCTTTTTCTTTTTCTTTTTGAGATAAGAAGGACCGGGAAAGCTATTTGAAATTTCCCGATGCTCCCGGTATAAAGGAGGTTATGGCGAATTTTTCCGGGAATTTAAGGAGATAGAATGTTTTTAAGATAATTTGATAGTTAGAAATTAACATATCAAAATATATAGAAGTCGATAAGAAAACGAACTTAGAAATAGAATAGTATAATCAAAAAGGAAGACTAGGAATAAAATCTAGTAAGAATAGAAAGAGAAAATGTATATGTGTTTGAAGGTGAATAATCAGTTGTATGGTATTGATTATTCGAGTAAGTAGTCTTGTATGTTTTGACGTTAAATGTTATTCAGTCAAGGTCTGAGAGGTAATTATACCCCAACTTGGTTGATTTCATGATATACCGATAAGTAGCAAGATTCAGGCTCGAAGATCAATGTGGAATAAGAATTAGTTAAATACTGTATTTGGGTTGTCATAACGATGTTTTACACAACATCTGTTTTAACCCAAATGAAATGTAAGCTTGGAAATAGAATATAGATTATTTTCTATGTATAGAAATAAACGAGATTGGAAAAGAGATAAGTAATTGGAATATTTTCCAATTATAAATAACATATATTTTCTAAAGTTTAGAAAATAAAAAGAAGGCGATATATGGAAATGTTTTCCAAAGAACGTAAAAGGCCAATATGGTTATTGAAAATATTTGGTTAACAAATATTGATAAGAAATAGAGAAGAGATTTAATTAATGGAATATTAATTAAAGGTTCAGTGATTGTTGGATGTTTGGATGAACACTTGTTTTATTCGATAGTTAAATCATCGACTATCGAAACACTTGTTTTTATTCGATAGTTAAATCACAGACTATCGAAGTTTTGACCATCGTTGCCAATATGGAGAGACCGGTTGGATTATTATCCGAAGAACCACTCCATATCGGCAGTAGCGTGCGAATTAGATTATATAAAGATAATCGAAGACGGAGTAGAGTGCAAGGACTTTTTCTATTAATAGAAATAGTGCCTTCGGTTCATCCTGTTCCTGGATGACTTGTATGGATGAATGTCTGACAGAGTATTTCCAGAAAGGTCACGTACATTGATTTCTTCAACCGTACCAAGAGTGGAAGCGGAGAAGGGCACTTCTTTAGCTAACACGTAATGTACTGTTGTAGACGTCAATTAGTGATTTTCGATGGATCTGACAATGTGGCATTCAAAGTGAATCTGATGTGATGATACAGCGTAACCGCTGGCCTCAACAACCAGGAAATGTCAAAAATCGGGCAGGCAACATGGCTAAGTCGGTCGCTCCGAAGTAGGGTGTATAATCACCTATCTAGAGAATATTCATTTGCTTCTTTAATCTATCAATGCTGTCCCATATATATATACGAGAACGGTTGCTGATCCCAACCGTTGGTGATATACATTCGATACACTCAAGCAAAATGAGTGGTCGGTCATGTGTGGCTGAGTTGCAAGATGTTCTTGTTGAACTCCAGTGTATCGTTCCTAGAGTACACTGATCGGAAGGTGGTTCCATACCTTGTCATAGTTGGACATCCATTACCCAATACATGCTTGCGGTTTTGATTGTATATTATATATGTGGAACGTGAGATGCAAGCGTTCCACTAGATTGTTATCTACTTGATTTAGACATTATTATAATATCAAAAGAGTTTTGATATAAAGATAAATCAAGTGTTTGGATTCTCATAAGGGAAAAACCCGTTCCGTGTTATAGGGCGTGGTCTTATGAGATATCATTTAGTTTTCTGAAACTGTTTTAAACTGTTTACTCATACCAGTCCCATGACTGACCCGGAGTTTACTTTGTTGTTTTCCCTAAACTCTTGGGTGCCTAAATTTGTACGGGCAGTCAAGTAGTCGGGAATTTACAGATATACTGGAAGAGCTTGGAGCAGGAGGCTTCAGGATCATATAGCTATAGTTATTTCTGCTGTGTTGTAAGTGATGTACTTTGATATTGATGTATATTCAAGTACAGATGTATATTTCAAGTTATGTTATATATATATTATATGTTATTCGTTCCGCTGTGAGATTCGTGTTACTCTGATGTTGTGTTCTTCTTCTTCTATTCTAAGTTTCTATCTTATCTATCCTCACCCTCTAACTTCTTTCTATTAATGGTTCGAATTTCCGTGATATTTGGGGTTGGACTTGTGTTTTTGGTCAGCTCAAATTCTACCGGATTTTCGGGTCACTACAGTTTTATTCTGGCTTGGGTCAGCGTTGAGCCTAGTATGGTGTGGGAGGCAGTGATGGGCGAAGCTGAGTAAGAGAGTTCGTCGGAAGGGGTGAATATGACGGCCTAAAGCTTGCCGGAGTAGAAGCAGCGAATGGTGAGATTGTGGAGGATTTTCATGTGATGCGAGAACATGGTAGGTCGGAAAAAATTGAGAGTGGAATGGGATCTGAAGTCGCGAGCTTGTCTAGTAGGGATGAAGATGAAAGACATATTACGAGGAGGAGATATGCGGTTTTCAGAAGGGAAGCAAGAAGTTTCAGGAAAATGTGTTTTTCATGCGAGAAGAAGAAAATAAAGGGGAGGGTGGATTGTGCATTCGGGCGTGGGCCTTAGGCCTTAAAAGAAAAAACATTGTTTTAATGTGGAGCACGGATGAGCTGGGAAGTGGGCTTTGCCTACCTGATGCTAGAGCCATGTATTTATTTCCGAGGGTAAGAGATGTTGTAGCTTTAAAAAGGGGAACTGGTTGGAATGTTTGTCTGGAGGATGTCAGGGCTTTGGCGTGTTTATGGGGAGGATTAAGGATTGTTCATCATGTGGATTAGCAGATTAAACGATAATTAAGAAATTTATTAGTCAATTACTAATTTAACTTTATAATCATTTAATCTATTAAACTTGAAAATGGTGTATCTCATTCATATATTGTCAGAATCATGCAAAACCGGATCCGATGAGATTGCATCACAGAGTACTACAATGCTGTGATGATTCGGAAGGAAACAAAGTTAATCAGGTTTTCGTTTAATTTTAAACGCTCGTTTGAAAATTAAACGAAACAACGTTGAATCATCAATCGAAAATAAATGGTGAGTTAATTCTTACAAATTTCTGGAATCCTATAATGTGTTAAATTCATATAATTAGAATTTATAATCGATAATTTAAAATTGGATGTTTGGATGCCTTGGATGCCTATGGTTGATGTTAATTATATTATCGTTGTTTAATATATTGAATTATAATTATATGTTGTTATGAAATATTATAATAATCTGTGATGCAGGGAAGAACATGTTGGAGGGATCCGACCGAATTCATCAAATATTATTTATGTTGTTTGTTTTTATATTATTTATATATGAACTGATTGAACCCCAATGACATTGAAAACCTGTTTGATGTTAACATTGAACTGAAATTCTACATGTTGTGATTTGAATCAATAAATGGTATTGATTGCGGGATTAACAGTAGATGGCCTAAAATCCACCTTTTTGTTTAACCATTGATTTTCTATTAGCGAATTAACGAAGTTAAGTTATAAAATTAATTTTATGACTGAAACGAGATTTTTAATTATATCTTATATGTTATGATGAAGTTTTAAAACCAATCGATGTTTATAAATGAGTTTTATTAAAAATATTATTAAATAATTATATATAAAAAATTTGACGTTTAAATCAATTTTATAAGCAACTGAAGCTGTAATTAATCTACGACTTAATATTTTGAGATAATTATATTTAAGTAAAAGATTAAGCTATATTATTTGATTAATTTTTATTATTCTAATAGGAAGAGGTAATTGCAACCAGTTAAAGAATTTACCGTTGGTTTAAAAGTTAACTAAGTCAACTATTGATCAAAAATGGTTATTCGTATTTAGTAAGATTTGATTGATATTATGAATAAGCCCGGTTCTAAGTTACGAACTTCTACCTATTCTAAGTCAATAATGTTGTCGACCAAGGTCTAAGAGGTATATAAAATACCCCAACTTGGACGGCTTCACTATTATCGAAGAATAGTAGTAGTTTGTGATAGGAAGGAATTTATGAAAATTAGTTATTATTTCCATACGAGGATATTGCAACGTTAGTTTCGAAATTTTGAAGTATAGTTGCAATGATAGTTGCGAGATTTTAAATAAAAATATGAAAGAGTTTTGAGAATATAAAGAAATATTTTCAAGATAGGGAAATGGAAAGAGTTTTATGGAAATGTGGTATTGTTTTCGAAGTAAAGGAAAATAAATAGGAGACTGGTAAGTATATATATTCTTATGAATTAAGAATATTGTTTTATCAAGTTAAGTAATTGAAATCGATTTTAAATAGATGAAATGATTTTAAAGATCGATAGAGTTCTAATGAATGATTATTAAATAATAAAGACTTGAGCTGCCAATGTACTTGACTATACTATTTGAATTGATAGTTCAAAAACCCGACTATCGATGAAATATCTTATTGGGCTTTTGACGTGTTGTTTTGAAGAGACCGGGATGGAAACTGGACCCAAAACCACTTCGAATCAACGTTGCGTACAAAACTAATCTACATGGATACGTATAAAGATGGAGCATTGAAGACCGTAGATCTTCATAAAATGGAAGAACTAATTAAAATCTCAAGCTAATCCCTAGAGATATAATGTAGTTCGGTCATGGTTGAATTCTATGGATTGCAAGGACTACTCGCTATGATCTATAGGGTGATTCCTAGGATGCAGTAGGAGGGTGCATTCAGTTCATCTTGTTCCTCGATGACTTGTATGGACGATTGTCTGAAAGAGTATTTCCTGAAACTCACGTACATTGATTTTTTTACAAATATTCCATGTTTATAGTGGAGAAATTCTCTTTCTTAACACCCAGAGTATATTTGCGGACATCAATTAGTGATTTGAAGGGTCTAACGATGTGGCATTCAAAGTGAATGATGGCCAGATGTTCTAAAAAGATAACCATGACCTCAAGCCTCACAACCGGTAAATGACAAAAATCGGGCTGACATCATGGCTAGTTGGGTCACCTCCAAGCGGGTGTATTGTCTCAAATCTAGAGAAATTTCATTCATTGTTCTTCTTTCGATTCTGTATCTTGCGGATTACGGTTGGATGGCTAACAACAGTGGGTGACATTATATTCAATACATTCAAGCTGAATGAGTGGTCAGTCATGTGTGGCCAGGTGGCAAGATATTCTTGTTGAACCCCAGTGTATACCCTCCAGAGTACACTGATCGGAAGGTGGTCCCATACTTTGTCATAGTTGGAATCCATTCTCCAATAAGCGCCTTGCGGTTTTTGATTATATAATGAATATGTAGAGCGTGAGATGCAAGCGGTTCTGCTAGATGGTATTTATTTGTGATTTGATAGACACTATTATAATATCACTGGGTTTTGATATATAAGAAATGTTTTGGGTTTTAGTAAGGTAAAAACCGTCCGTATTTATGTGTGGGATGGTCTTACTATTATCCTTTCTTTCAAAAAGGATTTCTAAAGTTAAGAAACTTGTTCTTCATGTTAATTTATCACTGAAAGTATTCCAGACTGATCCGGGTGAATTTTGCTTGTCAATGTGTTCGGGTCAGACCGAGTGTAGTATCAAGTTAGGTATCGCTTGGAACTTCAGAAGAGGAGCTGAAGTCGAGACGTATTCCATGTATTTACAGGTATTAAGTTATCCCACTGTGTGTATTGGTTGATATGAATGTATACTCTGTTGTTGTAATTATATTTATATATACAGTTCCTTTTTGTAAAGCATTTTGATATATTATATTTTGTCCACTTTGCTGTGAGACTCCGATCTTCTTATTCTTCTATTCCAATGTTTCTTTCTTTCTTCTCTTGCTGTCTAATTTCTTTGTTTTTTCTCTCACCCTCTAATTTCTTTCTTCTAACTCTCTGCTTTTCTGTGCACTTTGAGTTGACATGGGTTGTTAGATGTTAGCTCAAAGGGTACGAAAAAGTCGGTACGCTACAAGTTGTATCAGAGCATAAGGTTTGGTGATAACCTTGGCTCTGCGGCGTAACTCAATAGAGATAGGGTTAGTAATAGCATATATTGAGTTTGAGTATAGATATGAGAGCGCGTATTTGTAGTTTCATATAAAATTATTTTTAAACTTTTTTGACTACTATATTTTGTAAAGAAGATAAAGTAATAGTTTTTTAATTATTATAACACTATTAATTGACCAATGTTGAGTTGAATAAAATTTCAAGTTGGATAGATAAACTTGATTGATGGCTAATGTGAATGAATTGGAATAAATTCAAGTAAAGTAGAACCAGAACATTATTAGTTATAAATTCAAGTAAATGAATCTGAATGGTATGTGAAATTGTTTGGAATGGATGGCTGGAATGTTTAAATCTAACTTGATGATTTTAAAACTATTGAATTCCATCAGAGTTAAGAACAGATGCAGAGCTAATATTGATTAAATTTTGGAGCTGACTGAATCCAGTTTGATTAGAGCTGCATAATAATTGAGCAAGCTCGAGTATAGTTATCACTTATCACTTAACAACGCTCGCAAAAAGGTACGCTTATGCAAAATATAAATTTTTGGTTTTTGATTTGGGTTTTGAGTTGGATTTTCCGACCGTGTAGGTCGATGAATTTATTTATTTTTCCTGCAGTACTGCATAAGTCCCTCCATATAGGGGAGACTCTGCCAAATTTTTTCTAAAATTAAAGTGTTAGAAAATTTCCAAATCTTTTTGGAAATTTTTGGAATTATTTTTCTATAGAAATTAATTGGTTTTTCGATTAAAACTAATTGGTTTGGTTTTAAAAAGTGAAGGTGGAGTTTTAAGTTAATTGGATTTTTGGGAATTTTTTTTGAGTTTGTAGCATTCTTCCATCTTAGTAATTTCGGGAACGAAATTCTTTTAAGGGGGAAAGAATGTAATGATCCCGATTTTTAACCATTAAATTTAATATTTTAAAATGGTTTTAATTATTGTTTTAAAATTTAATTACCTTGATTTCAATAATTTTGAATATTTTATTAATATAAATAATAAAATGATAATTTAAATTCCAGAATGGACGGGATTTGTTGGATTTGTAATATAACGTGAACTAGCAATTTAAAAGGATTTAATGTTGGTTGATTTTGAATTATATTAATGATTTTGTTTATTAAATGATGTTTGAACGTTTAATTTACAATTTAATTTTAAAATGAAATGTAGCGGCGTGGAAGTTGGTAATATTATGTTCTGAACTTTAATGGGACATACAGGATCCAATATAAATTGGATTTTTTAAAAATAAAAAACGTCTGAATCTATCGGATAATATTTTTCTAATGGAAGAGAAAAATCGAGTTTTCATGTTGTAGATTTTGTTTTATGTCCAAATCAAATTTTCATATAGTCGCTATGGATTTCATTAATAAATTATAACGATTTATTATATAAATAAAAGTAATTTTTAATATTTTGAATATCGTTTTGGCTTGGGATTTAACCTGGAGAATTTATTTTGAAACTACATGAAATTCTGCTCAAGTATATTTGATTATAATATTTTATTATTATTATATTGAGGTATTTTAAAATTGGTTTGTTTAATTTAATTTGGACCCTTAAAAAGGGACTTTATTCAAACAACTTCCATTTTCAACGAAACAAATTTTATTAAGACCATAATAGCTAATCATTGCTAAATTTCAAGTTTCACACCAACTGGAATTATTCTATGAGCGTTGAAAAATTAAATGCAAGGAAATTGACCGTTTGGGCTCGAACGAGCGCCATTGGAGCAAACGGACTCGGAATTTGGCGAAACATGTTACATTAGGACCGTAATGTCAAATTATACCATGACATCCATTTTCGTCACGAATGGAGTTTGTGTGTGGTCATAGAAACGGATAAACAACATTCAGAAATGGCGACAGGCACGGAGAAAATATCGTTGGTCGATTTCGAAAAATATCTTTGGTCATCTCAACAAATATATCTTTGGTCACTTCAAATTAAAAATCCGTGCATACTCCTATCTCCATTTCTTCAGACCCGTTCAGTGATCACGTGCCCAGTTTCATTTCTTTCTCCTATATAATTAAACCTAAAACTTCCCCATCCAAAACAGAATTTACATGCCTCCTTTACAGGCAAGAATTCTCGAAAAAAAAAACGAAAATAAGCTTTGTTCGATACGTGTAACCCTACACGATGCGCACAGATCCTCTCTCGCTAGAAAACACAAACCAACGAAGAATGTTTTTCCCCTTTGAAACCAAAGCAAGCATAAGACAACAGGATGGTGGCTTCAGCTCCAGGTGGAGGCGGGAGAACGGGTTCGATTTGGAGTTTCCGCAGGCAACATAGGAGAAAACGGCAAGAACAAGAGGCAGGGTTTTATTCTGGCTTGGGTCAGCGTTGAGCCCAGGACAGTGTGAGAGGCCGTAATGGACGGAGCTGAGCAAGCGAGTTCGTCGGAAGGGGTGAGTATGATGGCCCGGAGCTTGCCGGAGTAGTAGCATCGAAAAGGTGGGATTGTGGAGGATTTTAATGTGATGCAAAACTGGCCAGATCCAAAATAATTGATGACGGAATGGGATCTGAAGTTGCGAGCTTGTCTAGTAGGGATGTAGATGAAAGGAATACTACGAGGAGGAGATACGCGGTTTTTAGAAGGGAAGCAAGAAGTTTCAGGAAAACGTGTTTTTCAACGAGAAGAAGAAAATAAAGGGGAGGGTGGGCTGTGCATTTGGGCGTGGGCCTAAAAAGAAAAAATATATTTTAATGTGGAGCACGGATGGGCTGGAAGTGGGTTTTTCCTACCTGATGCTAGAGCCATGTATTTATTTTCAAGGGTAAGAGGTGTTGTAGCTTTAAAAGGGGAACACGTTGGAATGTTTTTCTGGAGGATGTCGGGGCTTTGGCCTGTTTATAATCAGGATTAAGGATGGTTAATCACGTGGATTAGCAAATCAAATGGTAATTAAGAAATTTATCAGGTAATTACTAATTTAACTTTTATAATCGTTTAATCTATTAAACTTAAAAATGGTGTATCTCATTCATATTTTGTCAAAATCACGTGAAACCGGATCCGATGAGATTGTATTAGAGAGTACTACGCTGCTATGCTTTTTCGGAAGGAATTAGAGTCAATCGGGTTTTCGTTTAATTTTAACATTCGTTTAAAATTAAATGAGACAATGCTGAATTGTCAATCGAAAAAAAATGGTGATTTAATTCTCATACATTTCTGGAATCTTATAATGTGTTAAATTCATATAATTAGAATTAATAATTGATAATCTGAAATTAGATGCTTGCATGCCTATGGTTGATTGAATGGTTGATATTAATTATATTATTGTTGTTTAATATATTGAATTAAAATCATATGCTGTTATGAAATATTATAATGATTTGTGATCCAGGGAAGAACAGGTTGGAGGGATCCGACCAGATTTCTCAAATATTATGTGTGTTGTTTGTTTTTATATTATTTATATATGTACTGATTGAACCCCAATGACATTGAAAACCCGTTTGATGTTAACGTTGAATTGAAATTCAACATTGTTGTTATTTGAATTAGTAAATGGTATTGATTGAGGGATTGACAGCAGATGGCCAAAAATCCACCTTTTTGTTTAAACGTTGATTTGCCGCTAGGCGAATTAACGAAGTTAAGCTATAGAAATTATTTTATAACTAAAACGAGATTTTTAATTATTTATTATACGTTATGATGAAGTTTTAAAATCAACTGATGTTTATAAATGAGTTTTATTAAAAATATTATTAAATAATTATATAATGAGGATTTGACGTATAAATCAGTTTTATAAGCAACCGAAGTTGTAATTAACCTACGAGTTAATATTTTTGAATAATTATATTTAAGTAAAAGATTAAGCAATATTATTAGATTAATTTTATTATTCTAATAGGAAGAGGTAATTGCAATCAGTTAACGAATTAACTGATGTTTAAAAGTTAACCAAGTTAACTATTGAAATAGTTATTAATATTTAGTAAGATTTGGTTGATATTATGAATAAGCTGGGTATTAAGCTACAAACTTCAACCTATTCTAAGATAAGAACGTTGTCGATCAAGATCTGAGAGGTGAATATAATACCCCAACTTGCACAGCTTCACTATTATTGAAGAATAGTAGTAGTTTGTGATGGGAAGGAACTGATGAAAATTAGTTATTATTTTCATACGAGGATATTGCAACGTTATTTGCGAAATTTTGAAATATAATTGCAACGATAGTTGCAAGATTTTAAACAAAAATATGAAAGAGTTTTATGAATATAAAGAAATATTTTCAAGATAGGGAAATGGAAAGAGTTTGATGGAAACGTGGTACTGTTTTCGAAGTATGGGAAAATAAATAGGAGATTGGTAAGTATATATATTCTTAGAAATTAAGAATATACTTTTATTGAGTTAAGTAATTTAATTCGATTTTAAATCAACGAAATGATTTTCAAAGATCGACAGAGTTCTAACGAATGATTAACAAATAATAAAGACCTGAGTTGCCAATGTACTTGATTATACTGTTTGAATTGATAGTTCAAAAACCCCGACCATCAATGAAATATCTTATTGGAATTTTTACGTGTTGTTTTGAAGAGACCGGGATGAGAACTGGAACCAAAACCACTTCGAATCAATGTTGCGTATGAAACTAATTTGTAGGGATACGTATAAAGACGGAGCATTGAAGGCCGTAGATCTTCATAAAACAGAAAAACTACTTAAAATCTCTAGCTGAACCCTAGAGATATACTGTTGTTCGGTCGTGGTTGAAATATATGGATTGCAAGGACTACTCGCTATGATCTATAAGGTGATTCCTAGGATGCAATAGGAGGATGCCTTCGGTTCATCCTGTTCCTTGATGACTTGTATGGACCACTGTCTGACAGAGCATTTCCTGAAACTTACGTATGTTGATTTTTACAAATATACCAAGTTTGATGGCGGAGAAATTCTCTTGCTTAATACCCAGAGTATATTTGTGGACGTCAATTAGTAGTTTGACTGATCTAACGATGTGGCATTCAAAGTGAGCGATGGTCAGATTTTCTGAAAAGATAATCGTGACCTCAAGCCTCACAACCGGGAAATAACAAAAATCGGGATGACATCGTGGCTAGTTGGGTCTCCCACAAGCAGGGTGTATTGTCACCAATTTAGAGAAATTTCATTCATTGTTCTTCTTTAGATTTTGTATCTTACGGATTATGGCTGGATGGCTAACGACAGTGGGTGACAATTTATTCAATACATTCAAGCTAAATGAGTGGTCGGTCATGTGTGGCTTGGTTGCAAGATGTTCTTGTTGAACCCACGTGTATACCCTCTAGAATACACTGATCGGAAGGTGGTCCCATACTTTGTTATAGTTGGAATCCATTCTCCAATAAGCGCCTTGCGGTTTTTGATTATATAATGAATATGTAGAGTGTGATTTGCAAGCGTTCTGCTAGATGATTATTTATTTGTGATTTGATAGATACTATTATAATATCACTGGATTTTGATATATCAAAAATGTTTTAGGTTATAGTAAGGTAAAAACTGTCCGTGTTTATTTGTGGGCTATCTTAGTATTATGCTTTTTGTTAAAAAGGATTTCTTAAGTTTAGCAACTTGTTTGTCATGTGAATTTATCACTGAAAGTATTTAAGACTGATCCGGGTGAATTTTGTTTATCTTCAAATGTGCTCTGGTCAAGCCGAGTATATTATCAGGTTAGATATCGCTTGGAACTTCAGAAGTGGAGCTGAAGTCGAGACGTACTCCACGTATTTACTGGTATTAAGTTATTCTGTTATGTGTATTGATTGATATTAATTTATACTTTGGTGTTGTAATTATATATATAGTTCCTTTTTGTAAAGCATTTTGAGATATTATATTTTGTCCATTCCGCTATGAGACTCTGATCTTCTTATTCTTCTATTCTAATATTTCTTTATTTCTTCTCTCACCCTCTAATTTCTTTCTTCTAACTATCTTCTTTTCTGTGCACTTTGAGTTGACATGGGTTGTTAGATGTTGGCTCAAAGGGTATGGATAATTCGGTACATTACACCATCGTTCTTATAAATCGTACTTTAAGTGTGGCTATCATGAACACTTTATTCAAGGTTGTCCCAACAATCTCATTCGTCGTAATAGCATACGTGGGGGACATTGGTCTTCCTAGTGTACCTAATTCGGAAATTCTACCAAATCGGGGGAACTTAATGTGGTAGATACTTTAGGCGGATCCCCACAGTTATGAGGTATCCACTTCTTTATTCTTGAGTATTTTATTATATTTCTTGATTATATTGTCCTAAATACTTATTGATAATGAGTAGGCTACGACTTTAAGTTGACGGGTCTCTCAATATAAAAGTACTTGGCATGCTTAGGCCGTCAATTTGATGATCTTTCGTTGATGCACATGAAGATTCTTGTTTAGGATCCATTTGATGTATTAGTTGATTTTGTTGTTGTTCGATGTTTTGGATCCAATTTATGGTGATTTGGTGATGTTGATTTTTTCCTCATAGCCTGAGAGCAATCTCGATGTTAATTGTATGTAGTGAGCACTAATAAATTTATCAAACCCTCACGTGAGTTTAGTATATTGAGCTTTGAGGGAATTATTTTGTTATTCTTTGGTGTTCGGAGATTGTGTTTAGGTGCTTAGCGTCGAAGTAGAACACCCATTATTGGAAGTAAACTCTAACATAACCCTATAGGATTACCCATGAGAGCCTTTATGTTAATAGCGATGACATGTCTCATAAGCCTCGCGTCGAGCTGTATTACTGAATAATCATTCTCTTATCAAGAAAGAGTTAATCTCTAAGATGTTATTCATTGCTAGGGATGGCAAAAAAATCCGTACCTGTAGGTAAAATCCGTCATGTACATGAAACAGATAGTAATTGGGTATCCGTGGGTAAAATAAACTGGTATTTTTATTATCCGTTAACTAATGGGGCGGGTATGGATAACAAGATATCCATGTCCGTGGGCACCTGTGCCTGTATTGAATGTGATTTATTATCAATAGTCAATACAAAAAACATTGCTATTGGTTGTTCGATATTTTTATGCATGCCTTTACTCAACAATTTATAATAGGCTGTTGATATTTTGATGGATACTTCTGTTGTTGTCTCTTCTTTTCTGGATGTTAGTTTAAATATGTATTGGTATTTTGAGATTAGCATTTGAGCATTGGTCTATTTTTTTTTTACCAAATGTACTTTTGAATAATTTCAATAAACGACTAAAAATCAAATTGAATAAATATAATGGATACCCACGAATACCCCCCATCACCCATCAACTTGTTTAAAACCTGTTTAATGGGTACCCGTGCGGGAATGGGGCGGGCACGCGGCAAAAAATAACCCAACGGGGCGGGTGATGAGGTGGTACTACCCGCGCCCGCCCCACCCCATTTCCATCCCTATTCATTGCATATTATCCTATCTACTTACTGTTAAACTAGGTTGACCTGTGTATTTAATTGCTCGGGCCAGACCGAGATTTTACAGGTTAGCACTTGACATTGATATCTATTGGCCATTTTCTGCACTTGGATGATGCTATCTTTTGGGGCACCTTAGTTTTCTGTTCTGATTAGTCGTATAGTTATGGTCCATGTACTTATATTAATGTACTTATTCATTTTGACTCTTGTATACATATTGTGGTTAGCATAACCACTATTTTAGGATACTATGTATTGTATGATTTAGATTTAAATTACAAAATCGTCTCAAGGCAATAGTACAACTAATATTTTAGAAATATAAAGATTTTCAAAGAAATAATCCAAGTGTTTTCTAAATCACTTTATAAATTCATGTTCTCAAAATTAAGTATTTTCCATATAGTATACTACACCTTTTTGCACACTTTGAGAAGGCGAGGACATGATTTAAATGATGTAATTAATCGCGTGGTATGTGATACGTAGATTAACTATATCTGTTAATTCCAGACTCGTCGATTGAAGCAATTATTGATGATTTCCAGTACGAAGTAGACCGACTTGTAGTGAATCGATTAGTGAAACGTGTGGTATAAGACATATTGTTTTCACTTTTTGAGTTACTGTTTGGGAGCCTGTGGCAAATTCTTTATTATGCCAGTACCTGAGGCTGTTGGATCCTATATATATTTAAATATACATATAAATTTGTTTGGTGTTAGGTGAAGGTTGCTGGGCCAGGATAAGGGTTGTTGTGTCTCTTATTCATATATCGAGCTATTGAGTTTCGATATAGAGAATTATTGAGTCTCTCAATTCATGTCATTGTTGGGCTGACGGGTCACAACTTAGGGCTAAGGGTCTCTCAATATAAAAGTAATTGGTGGGCTTTGGCCATCAATTCAGTGATCTTTTCTTGATGCACGTGAAGTTACTTATTTTGGATCCATTTGTTGTATTAGGTTATTTTGTTGTTATTCGAAATTTTGGATCCAATTTATTGTGATTTGGTGACGTTGAATCTTTTCTCATAGCCTGAGAGCAATCTCGATGTTTAACATATGTAGTGAGCACTAATAAATTTATCTAACTCTCACGTGAGTTTAGTATATGGTGAGATTTGATTATATTCTTTTGTTGTGCTTTGGTGTTTGGAGTTTGTTTTTGGGCGCTTAACGTCAAAGTCGAGCACCCATTTTTGGGAGTAAACTTAAACATAATCCTATCGGATTGCCCGTGAGAACCTTTATGTTAACTGCAATAACCTATCTCATAGGCCTTATATTCAACTGTACTAATAATACTCATTCTCATATCAAGAAAGAGTTAGTTTATATGAAGTTATTCATTTCTTATTATCATATCTACTCATTGTTAAACTAGACTGACCTCTGTATTTAATTGCTCGGGTCAGACCAAGATTTTACAGGTTAGCACCTGTCATCATATATGTTAGCTAGTTTATGCACTTGGGTCATGCTTCCTTTTGAAAAACCTTAGTTAGTCTATTCTAAGTAGTCATGTAGTGATAGTCCATTTACTTAGATCTATGTATCTATTCGTTTTAACTCATCTTATATGTATTGTGGTTAGTATAACCACTATTTTTCGACACTATGTACTGTATAGTGGATCGTATCTATGTATATTATTTTATTTGCTATTATGTGGTATGTATTTACCTAATGTAATCAAGTTCTGTTCTGCACTGATTATATAGCCATCGTTGAATCGTGTTGGATAAGAGTTAAGTATGTTGATCCACTTGATACAAGAAAAAAATGAGCATGTTGTCGACATACTTGATTCTTATTTAGTACAAGACTCACAGATGGTTGCTCCTAACCAACCCTATTCTCCACATTAGTAATCGACATTACTCGTTAATTATTTTCATTAATGAGGGTCTTGTGGTAGGGCGTTATAATTGGTATTAGAGCGTGTTTTAGAACTAAAGTATTAAACATAGAACAATGGATGAGCAAATACAAATCATCAACGTACAATGCACGTGCTGACCTAAGTCCTTACCTTTAATATTGGTTGTGTCTAATCTTATCCACTAGCCTACTATTGTCCTTGTAAGTGCTTGTAACTGGGAATATGTCTAGGAATGTGATTTTGATTTCGTGATATTCCTTATAAGTTAAATTTAATAAATGACATTTTAATCCTGTGAATAATCTAATTATACCTTATATTTTCAACCAATTGATGAAAATAATAACAAGTGCCCTTCAGAGGTTGAGCCGTACAGAGGCTTGCATCCTAATGGTGTCTATACATCCTTTGATCAGATTTTATATCTTATTCGAAGAACTAAGCTTCCAGCTCTAGCTCAATCTTCTCCTCGATGCAAGTCTGTTTTTGCATGTATATGTAGAGACTTCATCCATTTAGGATGCAAGCCTTTCATAGGCTTAGAGTTTGTTCTTGAAATCCATGCATGGCTTCTTACATGCGAGCATATCTTTACTCGCATGGGGATATCTGATCACCACCGCATTCTTGTAGCATTAGGTAAGGTGCAAGAACGTGCTTTGGATTGGTATAAGCTCCTTGTTGGTGAGATTGATGAAGCCATTGTTGGTTGGAAGCTGTTTAAGGAATGTTTCAACTTAAATTCGTTCCCGAGTCTAAAAAAGCTATCATGGACCGGTGTTTCCTTGAATTAAATAGGGAAAGACTTACGTGATTGAGTATGTATCCTACTTCGTGGAATTACCAAATATGGTCTTGAGCATATTAATCCTCCAGTTAATCCTCCAGTTTAAGTTATCTTTCAAAGAGTTAATTGATGTGGCACTTTATCTCAAAGTTATCGAAAAGGAAAAAGGCAATAATGACGATACTAAGCTTAGAAAAATCTTTAATAAGAAGAATCCCCATTTTATGACCCTAAGTCCGCTCAACCCATTAGGAAGAAGAAGCGAATCAATTCAGAACCCCGTTCTGGTGCAAGCCATCATTCTCATAAATTGTGCTTTAAGTGTGGCTATCATGAACACTTTATTTGAGATTTTCCCAACCCTCTCATTTTGCCGCAACAGAAAGCGTGAGGGGCTTTGGTCTTCCTAGTGCCCAAAATCTGGAAATTACCAAATCTGGGGAACTTAATGTGGAAGAAGTGGACCCCTATAGTTATGAGGTGCCCTCTTCTTTATTCCTGAGCATTTTATTATATTTCTCGATTATGCTATCCTAAATCCTTATTGATAATGAATGTGCTGTATTCATTCGTATCCATGTAATTAGTAGATAATAACCTTTGGTTCTATCTTGTCTTTGGGTATACTTATAAAATTGTGAATTTGATTGAAGGATCCACAACATGGTGTAACCTTTGTTGAAATATTAAAGACCTTTCTTGTGGACCTTCCTTTCTAGGAAAATTGACATGTAATACCCTAGCTTGGTTTCAATTGTAAATTTGAAGTATGGCTTTGGCCTATTTAAAATGTAGTTGGATTTTATTTTTCAAATGGAATCCTAGTTTCTTGAGCGTCCTGGTTCGTTTGATTGGGTATCATTGGTGCTTCGGGAAATTAGTTGCAATTCTGAAGTTCAATGAATTAACTTTAAGCCTCGAGATGATAATGGAACATCTCGATATCATTAGGGTAAATCTTCTTAGTTGTTTGAGTTTATTAAAGATTAGCACTTTGGTGGAAAACATATATTTACGTTGGTCTTATACTTAAAGTTCAACCTATTTGTCACACTCCCACTAGGATGACTATTAAGGAGAACTGGTAATTAGAAGTTTTATCTTTTCCTAGTGGTTATAATATTTTCGTATCTAAGTTTCCCACTCGATTATCTAATGTTAAGGTTTGTCCTGATATTGTATTTAATTTCAAAGCCTCAACTGAAAATTTTCTCGTTTGAATTCAGTTGATGAAATCAAATCCTGTGGTGATGAAATAATAACATGAGAATTGATCGGGTCTTGTATTGGGATATATGGAAGGTATTAATTAAAATAAATCTGAGTGTAGATCTAAAATTAGTGATTTGGTTGATTGAGCCTTATATATATATAACTTGATACATGGGAATTATACAAGGAAATATATAAATATATACATATTAATCAGTGAGAGGATTCAACTTGATCATATTTAGTTAAAATTGTAATTGAGGGGTGTGGATAAATAAGCTAAAATATAATTAAGGAATTGTGATGTTGTGTTGTGTTAGATTGTCCATTAAGTACTTAAGAATTCTGGTTGGTATGTATGATCAAATTATTGATAATGATTTCTTAAATGCTGGTACGAGTCGTTCGAACATAATATTCGTTGTAATAAGAACAATAATTAACTGAATAAGAAATTCACACATCAAAATGATATTAGGCCATTGATGAAATTTGTGAAGAATATTAGCTTATGGCGAGGCAATATCGATGTTGAATCATTTTACAGCCTAGTGACAGAAAAGGATCTTAAGATTTAGATCGCTTAATACTATTTTAGTGGAAATAATAAAAGTGTTTTGAAGTGTAAGTAGCATAACATAAGCAATATTTTGAAAATACAGTCTCATGTTAATTCAAATGGCTTTGCAGCTATCAATTTATTTAGAATGAGGTAAAATTGGCGAGGCAATTTTGATTCTATAGTCAAAATTTGCAGCCATTTAACCTAATAATTTGAAATTAGTGGATATCGAGGTGACACAATTGGAAAAAAAACATGCAAGATGGGAACGAGTGTTTATTTTTAAAATAGTTGTTGTTGACGTCAAAAGTTGGTCTAGTGACAGTCAACCCCCAAAGTGCGTAATCCACACAATTATGATCACAGGATGCAAAAGAAAACAAATAAACACAGCGGGCACACAACAATTTTATAGTGGTTTAGCTTCAACCAAGCCTATGTCCACTTTATATTCTCTATTTATACTGTCGATAATAGGTTACAATTGCTTTTGTTGAAAGAAAGTAGAGAAAGAAGTGGTTTATACACAAAATCCTTATGTTACAATGATTTTTGATCAAAGTGTACGATAGGCTATTTTCAGAATGCAACCATGAACTTTTTCAAAAAGAAAATATCTTCCTTTTCCATTTCTGGGAAGGTGTATTTATAGGCAAAAATGTGGACTGATCGGTGTGCTACGTGGTAATGATCCGATCTTGGATTGGTCACGTTTCTCTCAATCCAAAATATCAGCTACATGCGGAGGGACCTGGACTTCTGCTCGGGAATAGTTCTTCTCAATAATTGTGGCATACATGGAGCCCAAAATTTGGTATACGGACAGTAGAATGGGTCATCTTTGCGATTATCAAGGCATACATGGATCTTGGAATTCAAAGTAAAGGAAGTTGAATAAGCCTAGTTTGACTAATAAAGCAACCTTGAGAATCGGGCTTTGTTGTGTAGCGTGCGAGGCGGATCGGCGTAGCTGGGGTCGATAGTTAGATCGATCGACCTGATCTCTAAACTTTGTTTCATACTTAAAGGAGAGTATTTCTGCTTGGGAAATTGCCAATTTGGTTGAACCAAGTTTAGGTCGACCGAGACAAGGGTCGATCCAAAGAGAGAGCTCAATTTTGAGTTGTGACGGCTTTTACCAAAAAGCTAGTCAACACTTTTCCCCTCAAAACACATCTTTCTTGATAAAGAAAGGTGTTCTGTATTTTCCGGAGAATGATGCATAAAAATCCCGAGAGCCATGGTTACGCCGAAGCATATTATAAGATAACCAAAAAACTGACGATCGTTAACATTCCTATTAAGGTCGTAAAAGTGAGGATACTAGAAAACCTATGGCGAAGATGGGTCATATTTAGAGAAGACCAGAAGGTCCAAGGTCTTGTCGAGCCAGTCCAATCGTGAGGATAACTTGTTCTCATGTCATGATCGAGTTTTTCTTGTCAAATCCTGACGAGGTAACGTTGTTCTTGAGGTATAAGCCATACTTGCAAATCCAAAAAGGTGTAAAAATCATACCAGAGACAGAGTATAAACTATACTCGTATTAGAAAAAAGTTAAGCCTGTCACGTCCTGACATATAGAAGGTATCAACCATACCCGAAAGGTGGGGATGAGTATAGACCATGCTCAGGCATGGGTCAAGTTATCTTGCCAAATCCTAGAAGGGTAACTTGATTGGTCAGGTATAAGCCATACCTGGGGGTCGAGTATAAACCATACACGGGATTTGGTTGTGTTTGCTTGTCCAAGTATAGTCCATACTTGGCGAGTATAATCCACTATTGAAAAAGAGCTTGTCATATTCTAACAAGTAGGGTTATAGCATAAGTACTAGCCATATCTTAGGTAGAGGAATGAGTATAAACCATACTCTGGTTTTGTTTGAGGACCTTGACAAATCTCGAAAAGATACTTATATTCGTCAAACATAATCCATGCTTGAGAAAAAAGGTTTTGTTTATTCCAAAAATTATTACATAACCAAAACAAATCCTATTTGGTTTATGGTTGAACCCAGAGCACGTTTTAGGATTACATCCTAATACCATACGTGTGTTCTTCAACTTAACCATTTTATTCATAGAGTAGCTGTACTATTGAGAATGTGGTATGCCCGAGAGTTAAAGCCTAACGCCCTTGCGTACATGAGCTAACATTGCTATTGAAAATTTTAAAGTTTAAAGGGTTAAAACTTCTTATATCTAAAGAAGTGTAGCAATTCCAGACTGATCTTATCCAGGTCAATTGATGATGATGCCATGATTGCTAGGCTCGGGATCCTTCCCATTCTGAGGAGTGTGGGAACCGTTCTTAGGAGCATGGTATGGTAGAAGTGGAGGTGCGTATGTTGCAGATTTTTTAACATATTCGGGTACCTCTCCATGTCTAACTCGTTCTTCGATGAGATCATGCAAGTTTCTGCAGTCATTGGTGCCATGACCTGCCATGTCATGAACATGCAGTTCTTTCCTGATTCAAGCCTTGGCTCTCTCCTGGGAGGCTTAGGAAAAGGTAGAGTTCCTCGCACATTGATATGTCCAACATGGATGAATTGAGCTTTATGTATTATCGTATTTGGGCTCTCTCCGGAACTACACATTCCTGTCATTCTTTTCCAAGATTTTCCTCTTTCCTTTGTTTTGGTCAGTAGTGATGGGTCTCAATCCTTTATAGCAAGTACATCGAGATTCTCCATCTCGATATCAGCATCCTCTTGTAAGAGGAACCTGTCTTCCTCAGAGTAGAAATCTCCAAAGTCTCCGGGGGGGGGGGGGGGTCCCTCTGATGGGAGATTTTGAAGTCGGTCCTATCCAGAACACCGACCATGGCAATCATAAGTACCATCAACTGTTCAAGTCGATTGACCGATGCTACAGCTGCGTTGAATCTTTCTAAGAAAGAGCGTAAGGTCTCGCTGGACCGCTGCTTGATAGATGTGAGGAACATGACGCTCTTAAAGATATGATCTGCAAAACGTTTGCTAAATATTAATTTATTTCTAAACTGGAATAAGAATTTTCTTATAATGATATCATTTTTATCAATTACCTAGATTCTGGTTTAACCTTCATAAAAACCAGGTTTTACCCAAGTAATCTTTTAAAAACATTTTGTAAGGTTATTACTACTCATTTCAGCTTTATTTCAATAAACTGCATTCCGTATCTAAATTATTCGTGTATAGATGTCATGATAAATTCTTTACTATTGATATTTACTGTTTAATATTTTATATAAATTATTTTAATAAAATCTATATTATTATTCGAATTAGCTCAATTAGAAATTAAAAACCCTTCCGAACGAATTTCTATTTTCAACTTATTTGCTTTAACACCTATTCACCTTACCCGTGAATAATATTTCTCAACGCAAATCCATATTTGACTTATTTAGTCAAATTCAAATCTATACTTGAAACTTTGAGTTTCAATCTATTTAACTTCTAATTATTGAGTTATATAATCTCTTATATATTTTCCAAGTAACTAGAAAATTCCAATCTATTTAAATATCAATTTTATATTAGTTTTCTATTTCTTTTCAAATTCACACAAATTTACATTTTCCCAATTTCCAGAATAATAATACCACTTCTTATAATATCACTTATAAAATCGCTTTTCCAAAATATTTGGTTTAAACAAATACTAATATTATATTCTATATAATTTGGATTCTAAATAACCATTTCTATTTGTAAATAAATTTTTTCTTTTAAGTTCTTTTTATATTTCAATTACTACTTTCCACACCACTTAACTTATTCACCTTAATTGTGAATAATAATTTAATACGAATACATACTAAACTTGAATCAAATTTCGAGCTTCAATCCCGTTATTACTTCTAATTATAGAGTTATTTCATATAGTCTAATTTTATAAATTTCCATTGAACTCTAAAATTTCAAATCTATTAACAATACTGATTTCAAAGCAAATTTACATTTATCTTCATACTCAGATTATATTTTCTGAATTCACTAATAATAATAATTATAATAATTCACTACTTTATAAATATTGTTTATAAAATCAACTTGTCGTTTTATTTGTTAAAAACAAATCTTTATTGTTCCATTCCATTTATAATTCAGTTTCTAAATAAACATTTTATTTGAAAATAAAATTTTCGTTTTATTCTTTTATAAATTTAAATCCTGTTTTAAAAACCATCTATTATTTTAACATCCAAAAAATATCTAAAATCAAGGTCTAATGTTAATACACATCCCAAACATGTCATTAACTATCATAGTTTATTAATCATATCACATAACAGCATATATATGAAAACAAATAAATAAATGTTGAGGAATCCAATTGGATAACTCCAACATGCTTTTCCTGCATCCACAGATGTTAGTCAACAGTAATAATAACCATCCTGCTTCGAGGCAGGATATCGTGGTATAAAAGGTCATCCACTATATATATTGTGGGGTGCATAGGGAAATCATCCGCTAATGTTACCTCGGGCATCCGCTAATGGTACCGCGGGAATAACCAATCACCAATATTATTATTATATAATATCATTTTATATTATTATTATCACTTTATATCAATCAATTTAGCATCCATCAAGAAATAAATAAATTTGAACTATTAAAATTAGCTCCTAATAATTACTGAGTGAGTTTAACTTACCTCGATTTTTCCTTTGCTGAATATCCAATTAAATTTTGTAGTTGCTGTATCTATGGATCTGGTCGAGTTCAGTCTAATATGAACCTACAATTATTTGAATTTATTTATCGATTAAATATTTATTTATTTTAAGTGAACTTCTTAAATAAATTTTCTATGTAATTAAATTTATTAGAACGTATACCTCATTTGCCTTGACCAATTCACGCAACAATTCCAAAGATCACTAATCAACTCCATCAAAATCAGCCCAAATTTGCAACATTTCTTTCCTTCATTTTATCAAACACCTCGCAGACCACTCTACTCGCTGCTGTGTCATCGCTCCACCATCCCCAATGACATCACCACTACTTCTGCCACTCCTGTTGCCTCAAAAATTGAACAACTCCATTTACAGTTCCCCTATACTACCATTTGAGCTCCTTTTTTAAAAACATCAGATCAACTCCCTCAAACGCTGATACGTTTAAACACCCAAATTTCACTCCTCTATCATCTCCATCTCACCGGTGATCACTCAGTTCGTGCACACCTCAATTAACAACATCGGCCTCCCTAGAAAAATAGAGTTTGAACTCACCTTTTTCCTCCATTGTCGAACTCCCAAATCTCCACTTGTTCAAACACCAGAACATTCACATCCATCTACCACCAAAATTCCATAATTGAACCCCTAACACCTACTACCAAATCCTTGTTCAACAGTTCATCCACAAGAAAAATCAATCTCTACCCCAAATAACAAATCACACTCCTTAACACTGCTCAGAAAACCCCTTCATAAACTCTCCAGATAGACCCCCGACATTCCTTCCTAGCAAGCGAGCTTCTGGTCGACATCAGGCATTAGATTTCGAACTTCAAGAAACCGAGATACTAGATCGCGATACTTTCTTTAAAATTCCTTTGGGTTTGGTCGAGCTTCAGGGAGCTCTATTGTCTTCAATCGCGATTCGCGATTTAGATTTTATACTTTTTTTAAGCGGAGGATGAATTTGCGGGTGACAGAAAGGAAAGAGTAAAGAGAAAAAACTTGGATTTGTTTCTGGTTTGAGGGATGGGAAGTTAACGAAGACGCTGTCCTTTATTTATTGAAGCGAAAGGAGAATGATAAGGATCATGTCTTCCAGTTAGGAGAAGGTATTGATTACAGTGTTCCGTGGCTATGAAGCTTAAAGGAGAAGGAAAATTTTAGACATGAGTAAAAAGAGAAGGTATTGCATAATAGCATATGTTTGGGGATATAGGTTGTCTCCTATTTTCTATATTATTTATTAATTAATTTAACCAGTGTGATTTAAATTAATTTAGGCTTGGCATGCTTCGTACCATACAGGGTAAAGGCCGAATTCAGCTATGATGCGTGAATCTGAAAAGAAAGGCATGCACATGTATTTTATTCTGCATTTGTACTTAGGTAGGTAGCATTCTTCTTCCTTAGGCTAGAAGGAACCTATTTTTATTAAATTTTATTTTAGTTTAGGGTAGAAGTTTTATATTATTTACGGTTAATTTAATTTTAACCGCTATTTAACGTTACCCATTAAATATGCGTCGTCACATACTAGCTCCAAACACAACGAAACCAGATGCATTTCTACGTCTTGACATCTCAGATCCAATAAAATTAATTTCATTGGAAATGGACTCCGTTTGCACAACGACATTTTAATTTATCGGTTCACCTTTAAATTTCGCCTACCGACAAAACAACTCTGTTTGGCTCCAAACTGGAAATTTAGTAATAATTAATTATATGTATTACAATAAAATTCGTTTCATCGAAAACGGAGGTCGTTTGGAAAAATAACTATATATATGGCTTATTTAATACCAGTGAATCACAAAACAATCAAATTAATTATAACAAATTATTATCGTATATATCCTAATAAAATAATGTATACTATTTTAAATTAAACCAATATGAAATTATAACTCAATGTTAACATTTTCGAGCTTATCGACATTCGAATTATATAGAAATCCTTATTAAATCTATTTAATAAACGTTAATGTTTACTAACGATTTCCACAATGACTATTTTAAATTTTGATTTGGACAGAAGTTTCAATTTATAAGCTGAAATCCCAATTTTTCTCTCTTGTTAGAAAATTATAATCAATATGATTCTAACATTTCTTGTTTCACAGGATTCCGACATATAACGGATTCTGTATATTCAATTGAAGTTCAAACCTCAATATTACGAACTACCGCGTTGTTTCGAGTTCGTTTTATATTAAATATAAATTAAAACGTTCAATCGTCATTTTATAACGAATTCAATATTAATAATCCATTTATATTTCAAATATAATATTTAAAACCAATTTAAATATTCGAATTCAACTAGCCGAGAAATTTGGTCGCTACATTCTTCCCCACTTTAAAAGAATTTCATCCCCGAAATTACTAAGTAAGAAAAATGTTTCGAACTCGATTATTTTCAAAATAATTATACTGCAAATATTATAAAAAATACCAAGTTTTAAAAAAGTACGAAAAATTCGCCAGCACCTCCTCTGTATTGTTCGATCTAAACAGCTACAACTACCAATCTGGGACTCATATCGATCAAAAGAAAATAAAAGCTAAGCAACTACCCAACTCAGGGGTCTAAAATCAATCACCAAATCAATATTATTAAGGTTTACCTATTTGTCGGGTAACCAATATCTAACTTCGAAGCAAAACAACTACCAGTTCTTCCTTCTCTAACCCTGCACTTAATCTTGATATATAATGCAAATAACAGATATAGTATTAAATCATTTAATTTTATTTCATAAGTGATTTAATTCAAATTAATTATGCTGAAATTTATTTTCAAGCTTTCAATTTTGATGATTTATTATTCAACCAATACATTATTCAACAACACTCAATCAACATAATTGAATCAACCATATTAACTTATTTTTATGTTAACTCCCGATTCTTTTAATTCCATATATTTAAACTTTATCCATAAATCTCATAATTTAAATACCCTTCTGGTTTTACTATATCGTTCAAATTCATAATACAATTTGAATTCATTCAAATCAACCAAACACACCAATATATTAATATTTTTATAAGATTATTTCTTTTCTACTTAAAAATATAATTTGGGCAAAATTATTTCATTTACCCTCTTTACAAATCAATACTACGTCAATTTCCAGTTCAACTTGAACCGATCAAACAACACAATGTAAAACATTTGTATGTAAAATTTACAAATACGTTCTCTTATATATATACAATCAATCTCGATTTAGGGTATTACTAACCCAATCTCTATCGACTTACACCATAGAGCCAAGGTTATTCCTAGACCATTGCTCTGATACCACTGCAACGAACAGGGATTTTCAACTCCGAAAATCAACACAAAAACACGATGTCGATCCTTCAAGCATCAAAAATACCAGAACATTAATAGAAAAAAATTAGAGGGTGAGATAAGAAAGAAAGAAATGTTAGAATAGAAGAATAAGAATCAACACAAAATTAGAGTCTCACATCGCAAAGGAATAAAATATAATATATAAATAAACTTTATTGAGAGCTTTGAAATAAGAACTTACAATCATCAGAGTACATCAATACACTGGGACAGTTATAATAATCTGTCCTCATATACATCACACAGCGGAATAATACTTGATAATATCGTATGTCTGAATACTTTCAGCTCGTCTTTGGACTTCACAGCAACCATTAACTTAAACCTGTACAACCCGGTCTAACCCGAGCATTACAAACACTGGGTCAGTCTGGTGAACCAGAGTGAGAAAAACTCGCTAAATTCATACTATCATCCAACTTGATTTTAAAGTTAAAAACCTTTTCGAAAGAAAGGGATAATCGTAAGACCAAATCCACACATAAATACAGATGAATTTTACCGTACGATAACCCAAAACATTTTGAAATCAATATCTTATTCTGATATTATACTAATGTCCAAAAAACAAATAAATAGAATCTAGCGGAACGCTTGCATCTCATGCTCCATATATATAGTATAATCAAAACCACGGGCGCTTATTGGAGATTGGATTCTGACTATGAGAAGGTATGGAACCACCTGCCGATAGTGTATCTCTAGAGGGGAATACACTGGGTTCAACAAGAATGTCTTGCAACCCGGCCCACACATGACCGACCACTCATTTCGCTTGAGTGTATTGAATGTATATCACCAACGGTTGGGAGCTACCCTCCGTTTCTCGAAAAGGGACAACATCGAAATAGATTAATGAAGCAAAAGGAATTTCTCCAGATAGGTGATTATGCACCCTAATGGGAGTGACCACATAGCCATGCTGCATGCCCGATTTTTGTCATTTCTCGATTGATGAGGCTTGAGGTCGGAATTTACCTTTAGAACATCCGGCCACCGTTTACTTTGAATGCCACATTGTCAGATCAGCTGGATATCACTAATTGACATCCACAAAAATACTCTAGCAGTTAAGCTAAGAGAATGACCATTCTCTGCTAACTACTATAGTACGTTTGAAGAAATCAACGTACGTGATCCCTTTGGAAATACTCTATCAGACACTCGTTCATACAAGTCACCCAGGAATAGGATGAACTGAAGGCACCCTCCTACCACGTCCTAGGAATCACCCTGTGGATTGGTTGCGAGTAGTCCTTGAAAAACCATAGATTTAGATCACTACAGAATCATTGTCAAATATATATATATATACACACACATTTCTAGGGATAAACTAGAGAGATTCAACAATAGTTCCCCCGCTCATGAAGATTTACGGTCTTCAATTGCTCCATCTCAAACAACATCAGGTATCTTCTTCGTTTACGTATTTGTTGGTCGGAATGGTTTTCGAATATAAATTCAATCCCGGTCTTTCTGTACCAACAACGCATTGGGTATGATTTTGATAACCAGTTATTTAACTATCAAAATAAATAATCATAAAAATAAAACCAATCCATTGGTTGATTATACAACATCACTTGGCCATTATAAATAATATATCAATTGTAATACCAAACATAATATATCAATTTCAATATATTAATATTCTCAAATAATTTTATTTATACTTGGAAAAATATCTTATAATCATATCCAATTTTTCAGTTAATTATCATCTTAAATTATTTGCTGCAGCATTACTTGTTATCTAAAATTTGGAAATTGATTCAACGTGTCAATCATAAACTAATCGTTACAAAATCTTCTTTTTTTTCTTTATTTGAAAACAATCATCATCACTTATCTTGTTAAAATAACTCATTCTAAAACTCATCTCTTTACTTTGAAAATATCGTCATATTTTCATAACTCCTTTTATTACCTTGATTATGAAAATATCATTTCATATTCTCTAGCCCATTTTATTTCCGTTGCTTTGGAAATATCAGTATATATTTCCATAAATTGTTTTATTTCCTTTATTTTGAAATCTCAGTATATCTACCTCATGTCCTTCAAATAAAATTGCATTATTCTCCCTCATAATAAATAGCTTCTAATACAAAGTTATTGCTAAATTTTTTGATTAGGTAAACGATGACTAAAACATTAACTTTTAACCTTAACTTCCTCAGCTGCTTATCCATCTTAGTAGTATAAGAATTAACTTTACACATCATTTAATAATTAAGATGTGGCACGTGCTCTGCACACTGTAGATTTTTGGTAGTATAAGAATAAGCTTTACACATCATTTAATAATTAAAATGAGGGGTGTTTTCAACCATCCCTCTACCCTCATGTCAACGGGCTATCCTCCCATAGTGGCTTACAGAGGTACGCCATCACTTGTTTCACGGCCAGCCTTTCGACTTCACAACCAACCTTCCCTTACTTTCGAGGGACATGTAGAGGTAAGAGTCTCCCGTCTGCTACCTAACGCGAAGCGAGAACCCTCTATCATGCATACCCAGCTCACAGCCTGCAACAAGGAATGGTTTTCGAATAAATTCGATCCCGGTCTTTCCATACTAACAATCGTATAAGCCAGATTTGATAGCCGGTTATTTAACTATCAAATAAAACAACCATTCATCCATAAAAGAAAATTGAATTCATAGTTTTAATATCCATTACCATTTTAGCCTCTTTTTGATTAACCATTAGTTAAGTCAAAACTTCTCCATTTTTCCAATAATTGAAATACTCATTTCTCTCCTTATATTGATATATATATAAGAATATTAAAAAGCCCCTTCCATTTTAACATCCTTTTAATCACGTAATTCTTATCTCGGTCATTAGTCCCTAACCTTAAACTAGTAAGAGAATAATTCCCTAATTATCAACCCCGAAGGTCGAAACCAGCATCATATAGACATTCAGAAAACCATTCATCTTACTAATCTCCAGTCAGTTTCTAATTTCCTTAACTTCATTTCTTAACTTCTAAAAAATAAAAAATTCAGTTATTCATTATCACTTCAAACGAGATATTTATTTATCATCGTTTCAAATATTTTACTTTCAAAATGTTCATTTCTACCAGCAACAAATATTTCATATAAAGATATGATTTGCAAAACATTTGCTAGATATTAATTTATTTCTAAACTGGAATAAGAATTTTCTTATAACGATATCACTTTTATTAATTAACTAGATTCTGGTTTAACCTTCGTAAAAGCCAGGTTTTATCCAAGTAATCTTTTAAAAACATTTTATAAGGTTATTACCACTCATTTCATCTTTATTTCAACAAACCACTGTAAGGACCCGTAATATCCATTCGAAGTCAATGATCGAAATTCGCGAACTGCCGCAGCGTGGCGCGTTATATTCAGGCAATTATATATAATATATATATATTTCATCGATTTCCTTTCAAAACGTATTTTATAAATTGTTTTATATTCGTTTTCAAAACGATTTCAACTTCACATTCAATTTCAAATCAAAATTGAATATTCCATATCATTAATCTATAAATGATAATATTTTCAAAATGTTATATTTTGAAATCAATTCCTATTCGATATTCATTATAAAAATGAATAAAATCGATATAAATATCGTTTGTGTCAAAATGGCGCATATCTAACCAACACGGCTTTATATATTTCAATAACTTCGTTATTCTATTCAACAAATGAATATTTTCTTCAACACATGAATCTATATTTTTATTCAACACTTGAATATATATATTTTATTCAACACATGAATATTTATTTTATTCAGCACATGAATTTATTTTATTCAACACATGAATTTTTATTCTATTCAACACATGAATTTTTTATTCTATTCAACACATGAATTTTTATTCTATTCAACACATGAATTTTTATTCTATTCAAATATGTCGGATCTCCCGTAATATCGGAACCGTTGGTTTCACGTCGAAAAGAGATTTCTAACAAATATTAGAGATTTGAAATCTAATGGTTGGATTTGGAATTATGTCCAAATCAAATTTGGAAAAGGTCGCTGCAAGTGCGGTTTGATGGCCATTGATGGAAATCGACTGTACGGGCCTTGATAAAATTATTAAAAATAGTAATAATTTGTGTAAAACCATAAGAAATGATTTGGAAAGAATTGGGATGAAAAACTCCATATTTGAAAAAATAAAAATATATTTTTATCGAAATGAACTAGTTTTGAACTAGAATTATAATCCATTTATTTTTGAAATGAATAAATTGGATTTGAAAGGGTTTTAAAAGTAACCAGGATTTCCAAAAATTGAATTGGAATGGATTTAAATCGAAATTGTCTTTGGAATATTTCGATGTTGGATTTCGTGATTATATAGATATTGTTATGAAAATTTGGAAGATATATTTATATCGTTATTTCCAATATGATATTTGTGGGTCGTAGAGTTTGATATTGAATATAAGCCGATATATTTTCTATTCAGAGCCTTGTATTTAATATCAAATGGGATTTGGGTTTGTCATGAATGGTGTCTTCATTAACACTGTTCTTAAACCCAGTTGAGAAAAAGATTAAACCTTTTTTTAGATTTAATAAAGTACACCAATTAAATGGAATTTAATTGGAATTGAATTTGAATTGATTTTTGGGTTTATCGTGAACAGTGTTTTAAATAGCACTTGTTCTTTAACCCGATAATTAATGGAATATGATTTTGGGTTTACAGTGAACCGTGTTTTAAATGACATTGGTTCTTTAACCCAGTTAAAGACAGGACAAGGTTTCCCAAGTTAAACAATCATTGATATGATTTTTGGGAAGATTAAAACCAAGTGGAGTTTTAACGAATCGTTAATTAGATTGAGATGATCGAGAATAGAGTATCACCAGTTTTGCTCCAGGCGATAATTAAATCTTTAATTAGATTTGAATGTGAAATGGTAATTGAATTTACCAATAACACCATAGTGTTAGATATGAAGTATTACCAGTTTTATTTCATGGGATGAATAGGTTGGGATTGGGAAATTAAAACAAATGATTACTTCGGTAAGGTTCGTTAATCCCGACTAGTTTGGATAAACCATAATTTGGTTTGAATTGATATTCAAAGGAAGATTAAAGAATAAATTTAAGGAATTTATCTTTGATAAAATTAATGGGAACCTTTCCCAAAGTATAAGAATATTTGAATAAAAGAATATTCCGAATTGGAATGAGGCGTATGTTGTGTTTGTGTAACACTTGTTTATTATATACGCGAGTTATTCAGAAAGACCGGGTTTATCCCATTCTGAATAACTGATTCGACGATGTGTCGAGGATGAAGATGGTGGTCAAAGACCGGAGGTCTTCACATTGTTTGGATAATTACTGATGATCTTGATTGGGCTGTACACCCAAGAGGAGGGAATCAGTTGGTGATCATCCAGATGTACTTGGAGATCGATGGATATGCAAGGTACAAGGTGCCTCCGATTTCGTTCAGACCCAGAACAAGCTTGTAAATGGACTGTGTGTCTGACATTGGATTTTATTCTGTGTTGATTGATCTCTATTAAATATACATCTATTATGTGGTGGAGAATTTATTCTCTTGCTTAACACCCTTCTCTGAGACGTACGAGCTCAGGGGTTGTATATCGATGGACATCAGTCGCATGGAGTGCATTGCCTTTGTGGCATGCCTAAGTGGCAATTGATCAAGGCTTCTGTTGAAAAGCAAAGTCTTGTGGTTGATGATCAAAGCACCGCCTATATGGCATAGCTTTGTGTAATGTTGATTTGCAAGCCTCACACCTCGGTTGTTGTAACAACCCGAAAATCTAGGCCAGTTTAAAATTTTTATTTTGGCAATTTTAGCGAATTTTGAACATTTAAAATGAATTATTTTAAATAATATCGACGAGAAATTTATTTTGAATGGAATTCGACGTACATATTATATACGTCGTCGTTAGAATATAAATAATTATATATAATTATATATAGAATTGAAAATGGCGCGGTAGTTCGATAATTCGATTTCAAACTTCAATTGAATGTACCGGGTGCAAAATAAACCGGATTTTAGTGAAATCAAAAATAATGGAATCTAATTGTGACTATCTTTCCAACGAATCCGAAAAATTGAAATTTCATAGCGGGAATCAAAAGATATGTCCAGTTGAAAATTCTGGATAGTCGCTATGGAATTCAAGCCCTTAAAAATGGATTTTTTGCAAACGACCTCGGAATTCGACGAAACCACTTTTGTTGGATCCGTGATGTCAAGTTATTGCTAGATTCCAAATTTCATAATTTTTCGAATCAATATGTGAGCGTGGCAAAGGAAAACGCGTTTGACCAGTTTCAGTTGATTTTAATCGACTGGAAATTGGCCATTTTTCAAACAGTCTCAGAATTCGACGAAACTACTTTTATTAGGACGGTATCGTTAGTACGAAGCTAGAAAATATTTTTCTGTAATTTTTAGAGTTCGTATGTGACCCCGGTAAGTTGAAATGCGCGTTCAAATTCAATATATAGAGTTATATTTTGATTTTGACGAAAACTAATCGAAATGATCGAATCAGCTTATGATATATATCCCATCGTGTTCGGAATGGGGGTAATTAGCTATGGACGACAGGCGGTGGGCCTCGTTTAGAGGTCGTGTGTAAAAGTCAACTTTTTGAAATAAATAATAATAATAATAATAAAAATTAAAACCTCTCTCTCCTATACCTTGGCCCCCCCGATTCATCATTCTGAGAAAAGAAAAAGAAAAAAAAAGAAAAAAAATTTCAAATCGCGTCGCCTCATCTGCTGCCGCCGCCGCCTCGATCCGCCCTCCCCCACGCCGACGCGATCCCCCACTTCCCCCCCTCTTGTCTCCTTCCTCCAGCGAACGCCAACAGCCCAGCACCCCCAATTCGAGCACCCCCTGGCCAGCGCGAGTTTCCCCAAACCTCTGCACCACCCTGCTCGCCACCGCCGCCGACTCCAGGCACTCTGCCCCACCTCCGCACCCACGATCTCCCTTTAGCGCCTGACGATGAAGCCCCTCCCCCTTTTTCCCGATCTACTGTAAGTTCTATTTAATTCCTTACACAAAGTAATTAGTTTCTTTTAGGTAAATAAAAACTAGATTTTTATGGTAAGAAAATCAGATTTTTCATTATATGAAGAGTGCATTTTTATGATGTAAAAAGTCGGATTTTTATAATGTAAAAGGTCGGATTTTTATAGGATGAAAAGTTATATTTTTATAACATGAAAGGTTATATTTTCGTAAAATGAAAATTCAAATTTTTAATTATATAAAAATCATAGTTTTTACTATAATAAGAATATGAACTTTATACAATTAAAAATTCAATTTTTATATATTGAATAGCAAAGTAAAAATTCGATTTTTATATATTGACCAGAAAAGTAAAAATTCGATTTTTATATATTGAATAGCAAAGTAAAAATTCGATTTTTATATATTGAATAGCAAAGTAAAAATTCGATATTGAATAGCGAAGTAAAAATTCGATTTTTATATATTGAATAGCAAAGTAAAAATTCGATTTTTATATATTGAATAGCAAAGTAAAAATTCGATTTTTATATATTGAATAGCGAAGTAAAAATGTGATTTTTACATATGTAGTGAATATGGATGAAGAAAGTGATGAAAGATGAAACGGCGAAGATTTCTGCATAAGAAGAGTCGTGGGATTGGATTAGCAATTCTATGAGAACTTCTCACCTTCCAATTTAATTTTTTCTAGTTATATATATATACTAGGATGCAAACGGTGTTTACTAGCACCCGACACCCGTCGTCCACAGACCATGGACGGCTTATATGCTTGGTTGTTTGATTTTGATGTGTAGTTGATTGTGTGATATGATGTGAAATAAAATAAAATATTTATATAGTTGAAAAAATATTATAGTTTAAAATAGAATTTTTAACGTATATATGAAATGAAATAAAAATAAACAAATATGACGATTTGTTTATATACACACATTTGACTGATATTGATTGGGAGGATAAATTTACCCATCGCCCAACTGCACAAATAAAATCTGTGTTTGATTGTTTGAAATCCCACACGGGTATTGGAATGATATTTAACGTACACTAATCCCGATTGTTTAGTTGTATGTCGATCGATTGATTGACAGACTTTTATAAGCGTTGAATATTTATATTTGATGCTTATACAGTGTAGAATGCACTTTGGGTGATGGTTGGTTATTCATCGTTGTTATTGTATACATGTGTTGTAGAAAATCCATATAATTAACATTATATGGTAATTGATTGGGCCTCATTCCAGTTTTGAAAAAGAAATATTTGAAATAGAAATATTTGAAATAGAATATTTGAAATAGAATATTTGAAAATAGAAACATATGAAGCCGTGTTGATTAGATTGACGCCATTTTGACGTGAACGATATTTATATCGATTTTATTCATTTTATAACGAATATCGAAAGTGATTTCAAAATATGAAATTTTGAAAAGAATTGAAATTCGAATTGAAATTGAATAAAAGTGAATTCAATTTGAAATTGAATAGAAGTGAATTCAAATTGAAATTGAATAGAAGTGAATTCGAATTGAAATTGAATAAAAGTGAATTCAAATTGAAATTAAATAGAAGTAAATTCAAATTGAAATACAATAGAATTGAATTCGAATTGAAATCGAAAGGAATTGCATTCGAATTAAATTGAAATTGAATTGAAATCAATTTGAAATGAATTTAAAACGAATTTATAAGGAAAGATTCAATTTTGATTTGAATTTGAAAAAGAAGTTGAAATCGTTTTGAAAACGATTTATATAATACATTTTGAATTGAAATCGACGAAGTACATATTATATATATAATATAATGGCTTGAATAGAACGGGCCGCGCCGCGGCAATTCGCGAATTTCGACCATTGACTTCGAACGGATATTACGGGAGATCTGACCGTCAGATTCTCCTGAAACCGGAACCGTTGGGTTCGTATCAAAAAGAGCTTTCTAACGGTTATTAGAAATTAGAAATCTAACGGTTGGATTTGGAATTATGTCCAAATCAAATTTGAAAAAGGTCGCTGTAAGTGCAGTTCGATGGCCGTTGATGGAAATCAACTGTACGGGCCTTGATAAAATTATTAAAAATATTAATAATTTGTGTAAAATCATCGAAAGTGATATGTGAAGAATTGGGATGAAAAACTCCGTATTTAAAAAGATAAAAATAGATTTTTATTGAAATGAACTAGTTTTGAACTAGAATTATAATTCTATTTTTTTTAAATAAATAAATTGAATTTGAAATGGTTTTTGAAAATAACCAGAATTTCCAATGATTGCATTGGAATGGATTTGAATCGAAATTGTCCTCGGAATATTTTGATGCTGGATTTTGTGATTATACAGATGTTGTAATGGAAATTTGAAAGATATATTTATATCGTTATTTCCAATACGATATTTGTTTGTCGTGGAATTTGATATTGAAAATAAGCCAGTATATTTTCTATTCAGAGCCTTGTATTTAATATCAAATGTGATTTGGGTTTGTCGTGAATGGTGTCTTCATTAACACTGTTCTTGAACCCAGTTGAGAAAAGATTAAATCTTTTTATTTAGATTTAATGAAGTGTACCAATTAAATGATATTTAATTGGAATTGAATTCGAATTAATTTTTGGGTTTATCATGAGCAGTGTTTTAAATAACACTTGTTCTTTAACCCAATAATTAATGGAATGTGATCTTGGGGTTTATCGTGAACAGTGCTTTTTAAATGACACTGATTCTTTAACCCCGTTAAAGATTAAAACTAAGTGGAGTTTTAATCAATCTTTAATTAGATTGAAATGGTCGAGGATGGAGTATCACCAGTTTTGCTCCAGGCGTTAGTTAAATCTTTAATTACATTTGAACGTGAAATGGTAATTGAATTTACCGATAACACCGTGGTGTTAGATATGAAGTATTACCAGTTTTACTTCATGGGATGAATAGGTTGGGATTGGGAAATTAAAACAAATGATTACTTCGGTAAGATTCGTTAATCCCGACTAGTCGAATCGAATTTCAAAAGAAGATTGAAGAATAAATTCAAGGGATTTATCTTTGATAAAATTAATGGGAACCTTTCCCTATGAATGTGAAGTTTAGAAACTAACTGTCGGTTAGCTAAGCAGAATGGTTTTCTGGATATTGATCTGATGTTGGTTTCGGCCTTTGGGGTTAATATTTGGGGAATTATTCTCTTGATTAATTTACGGTTAGTGACTGATGAACTGGAATGAGGCGTATGTTGTGTTTGTGTAACACTTATTTAAAATATACGCGAGTTATTCGGAAAGACCGGGTTTATCCCATTCGGAATAGTTGATACGATGATAAGTCGAAGATGAAGACGGTGGTCGAAGACCGGAGGTCTTCACGTCGTTTGGGTGATTACTGATGATCTTGATTGGGCTGTACACCCAAGAAGATGGAAACAGTTGGTGATCGTCCAGACGTACTTGGAGATCGATGGATATGCGGGGTACTAGGTGCCTCCGGTTTCGTTCAGACCCAGAACGGACTTGTAAATGGACTGTGTGTCTGACATTGGGTTTTAGTATGTGTGATTGATCTCTATTAAATATATATCTGTTTTGCGGTGGAGAATTTATTCTCTTGCTTAACATCCTTCTCTGAGACGTACGAGCTCAGGGGTTATATACTGATGGATATCAAACGCATAGAGTGGATTGCCTGTGTGGCATGCTAAGATGCAAATGATCAAGGCTTCTGTTGAAAAGCAAAGTCTTGTGGTTGATGATCAAAGCACCGCCTGTGTGGCACAGCTTTGTGTAACGTGAATTCGCAAGCCTCACACCCCGGTGGTGAACCGAAAACGGGAGACGGGCCTCAGGGGGGACATGCGTTTTCTTTCTAGCTTGGGTGGTGTCAGTGACCTACCAGCCCTGACATTTATATTATTTTCACCTGTGCGGTTGTTGCTGTTGCGAGGCGCCTCGGTTTGATCGGACGATCCGGGTCCGATGGAGTCATTCGTTGGCTCATTTACGCCCCAAAGGGCATAGAAACGTAGTGTTCAGGCATTATAATCCACATCGGTGGACTGGCCCTAACGATCCAAGGGGCAGTTGCGGCTGTTCCCGAGACACTGGCTAGAACGTCTCGAATCGGTTGAGGACTATCTTTTGCCTCGGGTCATTGATGGAAATCCAATTTCCAAATATGTGACATTTGCGGTTTTATTTGTAGAGCCTAGTATGGCGACATGATATATGGTACCCATGCCGTCTATGATTGATACTTATGATTTGAAGTTGTTTTATACACTATGCACTTATAGTAGTATCAAATAATCTGTTTTTAAACGTATCAAGCGTGATTTGGCTATTATAAGGGAAAACCCTATCCCCCGGCTTGCGTTGCATTGTGTGAAAGGACCTGGGTCTTATAGTAGCTTCATTTTTCTTTAATTAGCATTGCGCTGTTGTTTTATGCACTGGTATTCTTGGGAGGAAACCCGTTCCGTGTTATACGGCGTGGTCCCTTGATTTACCTAACTTTAAAAACAAAGATTAATAACTGTTTTAGTTCTCACACCAGTCACATGACTGACCTGGAGTTTATTGTTTTAACCTAAACTCTGGGTGCCCTTATTTTGACACGGGCAACTAGTAGTTTTGTTTTTGCAGATTTATATTCACAGGATCCCGGTTTACAGCTGGAACGATATCCGGAAAGCTTTGTATCCGTATATCTCTTCTAGTTGTGTATTGTATTATTTTCCGCTGCTATGTATTTAAATGTAATTTAAATCTCTTATATTTCTGTGTAATATTTATTTGTTCATACTCTGTATATTCTTGTAATCTGATGCATTGTTGTAATATAGAATGAAATGTTCTTCCGTCTGCGTTCTGTTGTGGCTTGTTCTCAAAACAATTCGTTCTTTCTCTTTCTCTTCGGAGACCGGGGAAGTTCGGGTCGTTTCATCGTGGTATCAGAGCTTTGGTTTACAAAGCTCAGAGAACAAGACAAATTAGAACCATACGAAAGAATTCATCAGATATTGGATTAGTAATATCCAATTAGAATGACTCGTTAGAGATGGGATCAGTAGTATCCTAGAACGAGTGTGAAGAGTATATTTTTGAAAGTAAAAACAATTTTTGTTTTGAAAATTTAAATCAATTATTCTTATTTGATTATTTATTTGTATTGATTTGGACCGTCCAGTATATAAAGATTTTGCATATACGCCTTGCAAACGTGTATTTGAAGTTTTAATATACTGGGTAGATATAGAATTATACTCTAATCGCTCGGAGATGATTTTGATGATGGAGCTCCATTATTAGAATTTATGTTCGTGTGACGAAAGTGGGATTTCTATATATTTCCAATTGACTGGTGTGAGAACCAAAGCTATATAGGATTTATTGTTGTGATTTGGCATCAAAAATGTGATTTTTGACTATATACCAAAGTTATGAATTTCAAAAGCTAATCAACTAATTGATTGATGGTTGTGTTGTTGATTATTGGTTGATTAATTAAAATTTGTACCATATAGCCCAATTAAACCAAATAATGAATTGTATTAAAAATTTAGTCGCATTTGCTTGCATATGCTTGTACTTACATTGAATAGGTCATAGCAAGGAGGCTAGAGCGGAAGAATAAAATTTGTTTGCCCGACAAATAGGTACATGTTTACTATAATTTACTGTTTTGTTTGGGTGATGATGATTTTATGAGCCGATTGGCTAGCCGCTTGGCTTTTTCTTTTTGAGATCAGAAGGTCTGTATGGCAATTTCGGGATTTTCCCGTGGCTCCCGGTGCAGAGGAGGTTATGGCGAAATTTTTCGAAAATTTAGGGTGTTAGTCAAATTTTTGAAGAATTTGAAAATTCTTAGAAACTGAAAAGTTGGAGAATGGAAGCCAGATCGAACGTAGAGTTGATTGATCAAACCACTATTCGGCTTTGTTCCTTTTTGGGGACGAAAAGTTTTAAGTGGGGGAGATTGTAACAACCCGAAAATCTGGGCCAGTTTAAAATTTTTATTTTGGCAATTTTAGCGAATTTTGAACATTTAAAATGAATTATTTTAAATAATATCGACGAGAAATTTATTTTGAATGGAATTCGACGTATACATTATATACGTCGTCGTTAGAATATAAATAATTATATATAATTATATATAGAATTGAAAATGGCGCGGTAGTTCGATAATTCGATTTCAAACTTCAATTGAATGTACCGGGTGCAAAATAAACCGGATTTTAGTGAAATCAAAAATAATGGAATCTAATTGTGACTATCTTTCCAACGAATCCAAAAAATTGAAATTTCATAGCGGGAATCAAAAGATATGTCCAGTTGAAAATTCTGGATAGTCGCTATGCAATTCAGGCCCTTAAAAATGGAATTTTTGCAAACGACCTCGGAATTCGACGAAACCACTCTTGTTGGATCCGTGATGTCAAGTTATTGCTAGATTCCAAATTTCATAATTTTTCAAATCAATATGTGAGCATGGCAAAGGAAAACGCGTTTGACCAGTTTTAGTTGATTTTAATCGACTGGAAATTGGCCATTTTTCAAACAGTCTCAGAATTCGACGAAACTAGTTTTTTAGGACCGTATCGTTAGTACGAAGCTAGAAAATATTTTTCTGTAATTTTTAGAGTTCGTATGTGACCCCGGTAAATTGAAATACGCGTTCAAATTCAATATATAGAGTTATATTTTGATTTTGACGAAAACTAATCGAAATGATCGAATTAGCTTACGATACATATCCCATCGTGTTCAGAATGGGGTAATTAGCTATGGACGACAGGCGGTGGGCCTCGTTTAGAAGTCGTGTGTAAAAGTCAACTTTTTGAAAAAAAAAATAATAATAAAAATTAAAACCTCTCTCTCCTATACCTTGGCCCCCCCGATTCATCATTCAGAGAAAAGAAAAAGAAAAAAAAAGAAAAAAAAATTCAAATCGCGTCGCCCCATCTACTGCCGCCGCCGCCTCGATCCGCCCTCCCCCACGCCGACGTGATCCCCCACTTCCCTCCCTCTCGTCTCCTTCCTCCAGCGAACGCCAACAGCCCAACACCCCCAAATCGAGCACCACCTGGCCAGCGTGAGTTTCCCCAAACCTCCGCACCACCCTGCTCGCCACCGCCGCCGACTCCAGGCACTCCGCCCCACCTCCGCACCCACGACCTCCCTCCAGCGCCTGACGATGAAGCCCCTCCCCCTTTTTCCCGATCTACTGTAAGTTCTAATTAATTCCTTACACAAAGTAATTAGTTTCTTTTAGGTAAATAAAAACTAGATTTTTATGGTAAGAAAATCAGATTTTTCATTATATGAAGAGTGCATTTTTATGATGTAAAAAGTCGGATTTTTATAATGTAAAAGGTCGGATTTTTATAGGATGAAAAGTTATATTTTTATAACATGAAAGGTTATATTTGCATAACATGAAAATTCATATTTTTTATTATATAAAAATCGAAGTTTTTACTATAATAAGAATATGAACTTTATATAATTAAAAATTCAATTTCATATATTGAATAGCAAAGTAAAAATTCGATTTTTATATATTGAATAGCAAAGTAAAAATTCGATTTTTATATATTGAATAGCAAAGTAAAAATTGGATTTTTATATATTGAATAGCAAAGTAAAAATTCGATTTTTATATATTGAATAGCGAAGTAAAAATTCGATTTTTATATATTGAATAGCAAAGTAAAAATTCGATTTTTATATATTGAATAGCAAAGTAAAAATTCGATTTTTATATATTGAATAGCGAAGTAAAAATGTGATTTTTACATATGTAGTGAATACGGATGAAGAAAGTGATGAAAGATGAAACGGCGAAGATTTCTGCATAAGAAGAGTCGTGGGATTGGATTAGCAATTCTATGAGAACTTCTCAACTTTCAATTTAATTTTTTCTAGTTATATATATTTACTAGGATGCAGACGGTGTTTAGTAGCACCAGACACCCGTCGTCCGCAGACCATGGACGACTTGTATGCTTGGTTGTTTGATTTTGATGTGTAGTTGATTGTGTGATATGATGTGAAATAAAATAAAATATTTATATAGTTGAAAATATTTTATAGTTAAAAATAGAATTTTTAACGTATATATGAAATGAAATAAAAATAAACAAATCTGACGATTTGTTTATATACACACATTTGACTGATATTGATTGGGACGATAAATTTTACACATCGCCCAACTGCACAAATAAAATCTGTGTTTGATTGTTTGAAACCCCACACGGGTATTGGGATGATATTTAACGTACACTAATCCCGATTGTTTAGTTGTATGTCGATCGATTGATTGACAAACTGTTATAAGCGTTAAATATTTATATTTGATGCTTATACAGTGTAGAATGCACTTTGGGTGATGGTTGGTTATTCATCGTTGTTATTGTATACATGTGTTGTAGAAAATCCATATAATTAACATTATATGGTAATTGATTGGGCCTCATTCCAGTTTTGAAAAAGAAATATTTGAAATAGAAATATTTGAAATAGAATATTTGAAATAGAATATTTGAAAATAGAAACATATGAAGCCGTGTTGATTAGATTGACGCCATTTTGACGTGAACGATATTTATATCGATTTTATTCATTTTATAATGAATATCGAAAGTGATTTCAAGATCTGAAATTTTGAAAAGAATTGAAATTCGAATTGAAATTGAATAAAAGTGAATTCAAATTGAAATTGAATAGAAGTGAATTCAAATTGAAATTGAATAGAAGTGAATTCGAATTGAAATTGAATAAAAGTGAATTCAAATTGAAATTGAATAGAAGTGAATTCAAATTGAAATAGAATTGAATTGAATTCGAGTTGAAATCGAAAGTAATTGCATTCGAATTAAATTGAAATCAATTTGAAATGAATTTAAAACGAATTTATAAGGAAAGATTCAATTTTGATTTGAATTTGAAAAAGAAGTTGAAATCGTTTTGAAAACGAATTTTAAAATGATTTATATAATACATTTTGAATTGAAATCGACGAAGTATATATTATATATATAATATAATGGCCTAAATAGAACGCGCCGCGCCGCGGCAGTTCGCGAATTTCGACCATTGACTTCGAACGGATATTACGGGAGATCCGACCGTCGGATTCTCCTGAAACTGGAACCGTTGGGTTCGTATCGGAAAGAGCTTTCTAACGATTATTAGAAATTAGAAATCTAACGGTTGGATTTGGAATTATGTCCAAATCAAATTTGAAAAAGGTCGCTGTAAGTGCAGTTCGATGGCCGTTGATGGACGAGCCTTGATAAAATTATTAAAAATATTAATAATTTGTGTAAAATCATCGAAAGTGATATGTGAAGAATTGGGATGAAAAACTCCGTATTTGAAAAGATAAAAATAAATTTTTATCGAAATGAACTAGTTTTGAACTAGAATTATAATTCTATTTATTTTTAAATAAATAAATTGACTTTGAAATGGTTTTTGAAAATAACCAGAATTTCCAATGATTGCATTGGAATGGATTTGAATCGAAATTGTCTTCGGAATATTTCGATGTTGGATTTCGTGATTATACAGATGTTGTTATGGAAATTTGAAAGATATATTTATATCGTTATTTCCAATGCGATATTTGTTCGTCGTGGAATTTGATATTGAATACAAGCCGGTATATTTTCTATTCAGAGCCTTGTATTTAATATCAAATGTGATTTGGGTTTGTCGTGAATGGTGTCTTCATTAACACTGTTCTTGAACCCAGTTGAGAAAAGATTAAATCTTTTTATTTAGATTTAATGAAGTGTACCAATTAAATGATATTTAATTGGAATTGAATTCAAATTAATTTTTGGGTTCATCGTGAGCAGTGTTTTAAATAACACTTGTTCTTTAACCCAATAATTAATGGAATGTGATCTTGGGGTTTATCGTGAACAGTGTTTTTTAAATGACACTGATTCTTTAACCCCGTTAAAAATTAAAACTAAGTGGAGTTTTAATGAATCTTTAATTAGATTGAAATGATCGAGGATGGAGTATCACCAGTTTTGCTCCAAGCGTTAGTTAAATCTTTAATTAGATTTGAACGTGAAATGGTAATTGAATTTACCGATAACACCGTCGTGTTAGATATGAAGTATTACCAGTTTTACTTCATGGGATGAATAGGTTGGGATTGGGAAATTAAAACAGATGATTACGTCGGTAAGGTTCGTTAATCCCGACTAGTCGAATCGAAATTCAAAAGAAGATTAAAGAATAAATTCAAGGGATTTATCTTTGATAAAATTAATGGGAACCTTTCCCTATGAATGTGAAGTTTAGAAACTAACTGTCGGTTAGCTAAGCAGAATGGTTTTCTGGATATTGATCTGATGTTGGTTTCGGCCTCCGGGGTTAGTATTTGGGGAATTATTCTCTTGATTAATTTACGGTTAGTGACTGATGAACTGGAATGAGGCGTATGTTGTGTTTGTGTAACACTTATTTAAAATATACGCGAGTTATTCGGAAAGACCGGGTTTATCCCATTCTGAATAATTGATACGACGATAAGTCGAAGATGAAGACGGTGGTCGAAGACCGGAGGTCTTCACGTCGTTTGGGTGAGTACTGATGATCTTGATTGGGCTGTACACCCAAGAAGATGGAAACAGTTGGTGATCGTCCAGACGTACTTGGAGATCGATGGATATGCGAGGTACTAGGTGCCTCCGGTTTCGTTCAGACCCAGAACGGACTTGTAAATGGACTGTGTGTCTGACATTGGGTTTTAGTCTGTGTGATTGATCTCTATTAAATATATATCTGTTTGGCGGCGGAGAATTTATTCTCTTGCTTAACGCCCTTCTCTAAGACGTACGAGCTCAGGGGTTATATACTGATGGATATCAAACGCATAGAGTGGATTGCCTGTGTGGCATGCTAAGATGCAAATGATCAAGGCTTCTGTTGAAAAGCAAAGTCTTGTGGTTGATGATCAAAGCACCGCCTGTGTGGCACAGCTTTGTGTAACGTGAATTCGCGAGCCTCACACCCCGGTGGTGAACCAAAAACGGGAGACGGACCTCAGGGGGGACATGCATTTTCTTTGTAGCTAGGGTGGTGTCAGTGACCTACCAGCCCTGACATTTATATTATTTTCATCTGTGTGGTTGTTGCTGTTGCGAGGCGCCTCGGTTTGATCGGACGATCCGGATCCGATGGAGTCATTCGTTGGCTCATTTACGCCCCAAAGGGCGGAGAAACGTAGTGTTCAGGCATTATAATCCACATCGGTGGACCGGCCCTGACGATCCAAGGGGCAGTTGCGGCTGTTCCTGAGACACGGGCTAGAGCGTCTCGAATCGGCTGAGGACTATATTTTGCCTCGGTTCATAGATGGAAATCCAATTTCCAAATACGTGACATTTGCGGTTTTATTTGTAGAGCCTAGTATGGCGACATGATATGTGGTACCCATGCCGTCTATGATTGATACTTATGATTTGAAGTTGTTTTATACACTATGCACTTATAGTAGTATCAAATAATATGTTTTTAAACGTATCAAGCATGCTTTGGCTATTATAAGGGAAAACCCTATCCCCCGGCTTGCGTTGCATTGTGTGATAGGACCTGGGTCTTATAATATCTTCATTTTTCTTTATTTAGCATTGCGCTGTTGTTTTATGCACTGGTATTCTTAGGAGGAAACTCGTTCCGTGTTATACGACATGGTCCCTTGATTTACCTAACTTTAAAAACAAAGATTAATAACTGTTTTAGTTCTCACACCAGTCACATGACTGACCTGGAGTTTATTGTTTTAACCTAAACTCTGGGTGCCCTCATTTTGACACGGGCAGCTAGTAGTTTTGGTTTTGTAGATTTATATTCACAGGATCCTAGTTTACATCTGGAACGATATCCGGAAAGCTTTGTATCCGTATATATCTTCTAGTTGTGTATTGTATTATTTTCCACTGCTATGTATTTAAATGTAATTTAAATCTCTGATATTTCTGCGTAATATTTATTTGTTCATACTCTGTATATTCTTGTAATCTGATGCATTGTTGTAATATAGAATGAAATGTTCTTCCGTTTGCGTTCTGTTGTGGCTTGTTCTCAAAACAATTCGTTCTTTCTCTTTCTCTTCGGAGACCGGGGAAGTTCGGGTCGTTTCAGTTGTGAACCAGAAACGGGAGAGGACTGCAGGGAGGGCATGCATTTCCTTCTAGCTAGGGTGGTGTCAGTGACCTACCAGCCCTGACATTTATATTATTTTCACCTGTGTGGTTGTTGGATTGCGAGGCGCCTCGGATATATCGGTGACTATGTGGAGCCGATGGAGTCATTTGGCTCATTTACGCCCCAAAGGGCGGGGAAACACAATGTCCAGGGTTTAAGTTTAATCCACATCGGTGGACCGGACCTGAAGATCCAAGGGTCACTCGAGCTGTAATCCTGAGACATGGGCTAGATTGTCTCGAATTCGGTAGAGGACTATATATTTCTTCGGTTCACAAATGGAAACCGAACTTCCAATACGTGACTTTGCGGTTTTGATTGTAAAACCTATATATGGCGACATAGTCGTATGGGGCACTTATGCCGTCTATGATTGATACTTATGATTGAAATTGTTTTGACACTATACACTTATAGTAATAATAAAACATGAAATTTAGCGTATCAAGCATGCTTTGGCTATTATAAGGTAAAACCCTATCCTCCGGCTTGTGTTGCATTGTGTGATGGGACCTGGGTCTTATAATAGCTTCATTGTTCTTTATTTAGCATTGCGCTGTTGTTTTATGCACTAGTATTATTGGGAGGAAACCCGTTCCGTGTTATATGGTGTGGTCCCTTGATTTACCTAACTTTAAAATAAAGATTAATAACTGTTTTAGTTCTCACACCAGTCACATGACTGACCTGGAGTTTATTGTTTTAACCTAAACTCTGGGTGCCCCTATTTTTTACACGGGCAGCTAGTAGTTTTGGTTTTGCAGATTTATATTCACAGGAACCTGGTATACAGCTGTAATGATATCCGGAAAGCACTGTATCCATATATTCTTTTCAGTTGTGCTTTGTATTGTTTTTCCACTGTGATGTATTTAAATGTAATTTAAATCTCTGATATTTTCTGTGTAATTTTTATTCATACTCTGTAATATTCTTGTATTCTGATGGAGTTGTTGTAATAAGCAATAAAATGTTCTTCTGTTTCTGTTCTGATGTGGCTTGTCCTCAGTACAATCCGCAATTTTCTGTAAGGGGGATTTCGGGTCGTCACAACCACATTCCGTATCTAAATTATTCGTGCATAGATGTCACTACAAATTCTTTCCTATTGATATTTACTGTTTAATATTGTATATAAATTCTTTTAATAAAATCTATATTATTATTCGAATTAGTTCAATTAGAATTTAATAACCCTTCCTAATGAATTTCTATTTTCAACTTATTTGCTTTAACAACTACTCACCTTACCCGTGAATAATATTTGTCGACGCAAATACGTATTTGACTTATTTAGTCAAATTCAATTTTATATTTGAAACTTCGAGTTTCAATCTATTTAACTTCTAATTATTGAGTTATATAATCTCTTTTATATTTTCCTTGTGACTGGATTTTAGTCTATTTAAATATCAATTTTATATTTGTTTTCTATTTCTTTTCAAATTCACACACAATTTACATTTTTCCCAATTTCCCGAATAATAATACCAGTTCTTATAATATCGCTTATAAAATCGCTTTTCCAAAATATTTGGTTTAAACAAATATTAATATTAAAATCTATTTAAGTTGGATTCTAAATAACCATTTCTATTTGGAAATAAATGTTTTCTTTGAAGTTCTGTTTATATTTCAATTACTACTTTCCACACCACTTAGTTTATTCACCTTAATCGTGAATAATAATTTAATACAAATCCATACTAAACTTGAATCAAATTTCAAGCTTCAATCCCATTATTACTTCTAGTAATAGAGTTATTTCATATAGTCCAATTTTATAAATTTCCATTGAACTTGAAAAATCAAATCTATTAACAATACCGATTTCAAACCAAATTTCCATTTATCTTCATACTCAAATTATATTTTCCAAATTCTCTAATAATAATAATTCACTTCTTTATAAATATTGTTTATTAAATAAACTTGTCGTTTTATTTGTTAAAAACAAATCTTTACTGTTCCATTCCATTTATAATTTGGTTTCTAAATAAATATTTTATTTGAAAATAAAATTTTCTTTTCATACTTCTATATATTTAAATACTATTTTAAAAACCATCGGTTATTTTAACATTACAAAAATATCTAAAATCAAGGTCTAATGTTAATACACATCCGAAACATGTCATACACTATCACAGTTTACTAATCATATCACATAACAACATATAGGTGAAAACAAATAAATAAATGTTGAGGAATCCTGTTGGATCCCTCCAACCTGTTTTTCCTGCATCCACAGATGTTAGTCAACAATAATAATACCCAACCTGCTTCGAGGCAGAATATCGTGGTATAAAAGGTCATCCACTATATATATTGTGGGAGGCATAGGGAAATCATCCGCTAATGGCACTGCGGGCATCCGCTAATGGTACTACGGGAATAACCAATCACCAATCACCAATATTAATATTTTATAATATTATTTTATATTATTATCACTTTATATCATTCAATTTAGCATCCATCAAGAAATAAATAAATTTAAGCTATTAAAAATAGTTCCCAATAATTATTGAGTGAGTTTAACTCACCTCGGTTTTTCCTTTGCTGAATATCCAATTAAATTTTGTAGTTGCTGCATCTACGGATCTACCCGAGGTGAATCTAATATGAGCCTACGATTATTCAAATTTATTTATCAATTAAATATTTACTTATTTAAAATGAACTTCTTAAATAAATTTTCTATGTAATTAAATTTATTAGAACATATAAGTCATTCGCCTTGACTAATTCACGTAGCAATTCCAAAGATTGCCGATCAACTCCATCAAAATCAGCCCAAAATTGCAACATTTTTTTCGACCTTTTATCAAACACCTCGCAGCTGTTCATCGCTCCACCACCCCCCACGACCTCACCACTACTTCTGCCACTCCTGTTGCCTCAAAAATTGAACAGCTCCATTTACAGTTCCCCTATACTGCTATTTGAGCTCCTCCTTTCAAAACATCAGATCAGCTCCCTCAAACACTGATACGTTTAAACCCCCAAATTTCACTCCTTAGTCATCTCCATCTCACTGCCGATCACCCACTTCGTGCACACTTCAATTAACAGCGTTGGCCTCCCTAGAAAAACAGAGTTCGAACTCACCTTTTTCCGCTACTGTCGAACTCCCAAATCTCCACTTGTTCAAACACCAGAACATTCGCACCCATCTACCCCCAAAATTCCATTATTGAACCCCTAACGCCTACTACCAAATCCTTGTTCAACAGTTCATCCCCAAGAAAAATTGATCTCTACCCCAAATAACAAATCACACTCCTTAATACCGCTTAGAAAACCCCTTTGTAAACTCTTCAGACAGACCCTCGACATTACTTCTTAGCATACGAGCTTCTGGTCGACATCAAGCTTTAGATTTCAAACTTCAAGAAATCGAGATAATAGATCATGATACTTTCTTTCAAATTCCTTTTGGTTTGTTCGACCTTCAGGGAGCTCGGTTATCTTCCATCGCGATTCACGACTTAGATTATATACTTTTCTTTAAGAGGAGGATGAATTTACGAGTGACAGAAAGGAAAGGGTAAAGAGGAAAAACTTGGATTTGTTTCTGGTTTGAGGGATGGGAAGTTAACGAAGACGCATTCATTTATTTATAGAAGCGAAAGGAGAATGATAAGGACCACGTCTTTCAGGTAGGAGTAAGTATTGATTACAGTGTACCATTGCTATGATGCTTAAAGGAGAAGGAAAATTTTAGATGTGAGTGAAAAGAGAGGACGGAGTGGTTTTGCAGAATAGCATGCGTTAGGGGATATAAGTTGTCTCCTATTTTCAATTTTATTTATTAATTAATTTAACCAGTGTGATTTAAATTAAAATACCCCGTGATTCCGAACCCCTATTTAAGCGCAACGAATGACATTCCTAGGGTTCTACCTCTATTCTGAACACATTTGTATGTGTTTCGTAGTCTAATTCGACCATATAGAGAAGATATTAATTTAAATTGATGATTTAAAATTAAATTCACTTTAATATAAATTAACTCAAAATGAACAAATAAATTATTATATTCATATAAATATATACAAACTGAATTCATAAAATTCCCAGATTAACTAACTTGAAATTTTAAACTTGGTATTTCATTTTCACGTTAAACCAATATTAAATTGATTTAAAATTGATTTATTTTTATTTAATAAATTGTTACAATTTATAAATAATTCCATAGCGACTATTTTAAATTTTGATTTGTCTATAACTAACAATCTACCATATGAAATTTTGATTTTTCTCTTTTATTAGAAAATTATAGTTCAACAGATTCGAATATTTCTCATTTCAGCGAATTTCGACTTATAATGAATTCGGTACACTCAATTGAAGTTCAAAGCTCAATATACGAACTACCACGCCATTTATGACCTCGTTTATATTTAGTATATATTTATATGTTTCAAACTTTGTTTTAATTTATATAAAATCCATTTTTGTTACGAATTCAATATATAAACTAATTTAAATATTCAAACACAAATTGATAAAATGTGGGACGTTACAAAAATAAAAGAGCTCCTCACCTTCATCGCGTAGCACACTTTTCTCTTATCTTATTCCTTCTTCCTGTTAGCAGGAAAACTTATTTCTCTCTTCTAAATATAACAACAGTTCTCCTCCTCTTTTGTACCCAAGCCCATAATTTCTACAAGATTTATCCCTACCGTATTCTGTTCCTCCTCGCGTATTGGTCTTCTCCTCCTAATTTGCATCAGCTAGTCCACGGAACATCGTCCACTGCTCCTCCTCTTTCTCTACCCACGTCACTTTGTCCCCTCCATTGCAACTCTCTTCTCCACCATAAACTTCCCTTTCTACTTAAATCTGCTCAGAGTTCCTTTTGCCCCATCGTTTGCTCACAAGTCCTTCCCCACAAACGCAGCTCCGTCATCTTCCTTTACCACTCCACTGCCGCCGGCAAGCCTCAGACAGCCGTCAGTCCGCCACCAATTACTGCTTCACCTCGGCTAGTAATCCACGACCATCTTCTCTCCTCTTTCCTCCAAAACTAGTATGGTTTTCACTCCCTTCCCTCTTACAAACATCGACAGCCGCCACTACCCTTTAAGGCACCACCACCATCTCCGGCACACCCTCTACTCGGCGACTGTCACACAGACCGCGGTAGAACATCACCAACTCCATCACCTCGCATCTCCTTTCAAAAATCGATGCTGTTTTTCGTCCTTGGCCTCCCAGTGAATTTCACCACCTTTGCCACCATGTCCATACCACACACCAACTCCGAAGCTTGACATCACCGTGCTATAACGCCAAGGAATCCGCCCAGACCTGCATCCCTTCTGTATGTGACCAACTCCTTCTCTTCTCTCCATTTAGCAACTTGATGAAACCACATACAAACTCTTTGCACTCACTTCTAGTGCCTCGACAACAAGCCTTGAGCACTCTGACACCACCAAGGCACTGCACCAACACCGGTAGTCGCCCAGGTCCACCTATCCTGAACCATGCACCATTCTACCTCTCTCCACTTTAAAAAGCCGCTGCCTCTAACCCCACACACAAAGGAACACCTCTACCACCTTTCCTCTCTCTTACTTGCCACGTCAGCACCGCAGAGCCACCCGATACTCATATCTGTCCGGTTGCACCTTCGTCCACTTGAGATAGTTTTTTGTGTTGAGAAATACATGACAATATAACATATTCTAAAATGTATATATATATATATACACGTGTTAGTGGCCAAGAAGCAGTACACGACTTCCGTGAACAGGGTACGAGCTCATCCAAGGCTTGTCACTATTGATAAGGAGCATTGACGGTGGAATTGAAGCAAGTTTGGTGAGAACTCTAATTTAATAAATTTAATTTTGTTAGATGGTTAGTTATAATTATAATCAACTGGTGTTGTTAATGTTTGCTATTGTTGTAATGTTTGAATGGGTGTTTGTGTAAGTTTAAACACTAAGCGTTATTTAACTTAACACTTGCGCACATATTTGATGGTTGTTTAATTTTTGCAATGTTAATGAATGAACTTGTGTTCATATGGATTGATTTTAGTTGTATTACACACATCATGTGTGACGGCCCACCCCGCACCAGCCGACATTTCCAGTGAAAGTGCGTTGTGCTAATGTCCAACCAACACGGGACGGTCGCCAAAGAAAGGAAAGAAAGGAATTTGAACTAACAAGGAACCTGTAGAATGTCTCACAACGCATGGAATAAAATATAATAGTAACATACTTGACATAAAACAGGTGAGGCAGTGCATAAGCTGAAAACTAAACCATAATCATCATAGTAGCAGAAATTCAAAATATAGCTTATGTTCCACATCATCATTATTACAACTTTTAAAACTGTCTCTAAAGAAAGATAAGAAAGGTACACTACTAATGCCCAAAGTAGTGACCAGCAGCGACACAGGGAGAATACATATATATATCATACGTGGGAGCCTCCTGCTCGTCTCTGGATCAGCTTCTCGTGCATACCACCTAACCTGTCTATAGTCTGCCTGTTTAAGAGCACCCAGAGTAATAAGAAGAGACATAAAACTCTGGTTTGGACAAAATTCTGGTATGAGCGATAAGCGGCAAAACAAAACAATAATAGGTATACTAAACCATACCTGAACCTGCAACCAAAGAGTTATCACAACAAGATGTACAATACTCTAAGGTAACACTAACATATGGTGTAAAGATACGGGGGTGGGGGTGTGCATGTCATAGTGATGTCAAACAATCAAGCATAGCAACCATCCTCACATCTCTCACTCAGTGCGTAAAGCATACGATATCCACCGCTTTGATCACCCAAATCCTTGCTATGATCACTCTGCCCCCATAGAGTCATGGCGACTCCACTGCACTGATCCATAGCCACTAGTCCTTGCTATGTCCACTCTGCCCCATGAAGTCATAACAACTCCACTGCACTGGATCATAGCCTTGCTACAATCACTTTGCCCCATGAAGCCATGATGACTTCACTACACTGATCCATAGCCAATATCCGTCTCTTAGTGGTGAATCAAAGCTATAGATGTCGACAACCCCTTTGCACACATCCCGTAGCAAAGTCCAATCATGAAGTCAACTCGTTGGTTCCTATCTGGATCCTGAGTTCTACTTCCCATTTGGACTACCTTTGCATCTTGGGTTCTTGGTCTCCTCCTGATCGGGTCGGTTCTTCTTCTCATCTTCGGTTCGGTTCGGTCGTGCATGCTCCAGGTCGGTCCGTGATGCATACTCCGTTCGTGGTCCTCACCCTCTAGATCGGTTCGTGATGTCCTGGTGCTCTTCGGTTCGTGGGCACCTGCTTCAGATCGGTTCATGCATTACAACTTTTCCCCCAGGTTGAATCGTGATGCTCCAGGCTGAGTCGTTGTGCCACACTGGTAAGGATCGTGCCATCTTCACCAGGTCGGGTCGGGCTTCTCCATCCGGGTCGGGTCGGAGTTGCATGGTGCTCCACGGTTCGGTCTGGGTCGGGTCGTGGTCTTCAAGTGCGAGCGGTTCGTGGCACACTCTAGGTGCTAGCGGTTCGGGTCATGGGATGCTCCACGATCGGGTCGACTCGTGCCCCTTCCACCGATCCGATCCGGTTCGGGTCGAATTCCTGTAACTTTTCCAACGACTGTTTTACGCCACACGATGGCGTTTTTAACCATTCTAACTGTTCTAAGCAATCATAAATCATACCAAACAGTCATAGTAACATATAACATACACCATAAACATCAAAAGAACAAATAATCATGATAATATAGATCAAACATACCCAAAAACCCTTATTTTCCCCATAATCATGTTTAAGCAAATCTAATGATAGGATTAGTAAAACTTAACCAAATTATCCCAAATTTCTATCAAAGCCCTAAAATAATATTTTAGAATTTTACAAATTTTTCTAGATTTTTCTGAGTTATAATTTCACTAATCATTACTAATCATCCCTAATTAGCCGCAATTAGTGAAGAACCTTGCAAATCACTCAACTTAGCCACAAATAAAACTTAGATCTGAAAATATCTCTGATTTGGGTCGAATCTCTTTGCAACACAACAGCTCTATTCCCATTTTGATGCTAATTTTCCTTGATTAGATGTAGATTAGGCTAAAACTTGATTAGAGGGCGATTTGGGATGAAATTAGAAGGTGGAGGCCACGGCTAGGGTTAGTGAAATGTTTTAGGCGGCTGAAAAATGAAATAAAAATCGTTTTCCTATAGTTCTTAGCCTCCCCATAACCCTAATCCCTAAATGGGCTATGGGCTCTCTTGCTAATCACCCTAATTAGGCCCGATTAAGCTGTTTTTAACCTTCTAAACCTTGTTTCAGCCATATCTCCCAAACGGTGAGTCCGTTTGGCTAATGTGACCACTCTACGGAAAGGTAAACCATCATCCGGTCCTTACCAATCAAAAATTATGTCCGAAACAAGAACAACTAGGGGCAAAAGGGTCATTTAAAAATCAGAAAAAACCATGAACATGGGAAATGACCCCAATAGTCGTCTCCCAAAGTTACATTGCTATACGACTTCGCATGAGAAAGAAATAAATATTCTAAGATCCCCTGATGCGTAGAATGCGGGTCGTTACATTCTTCCCCCCTTAAGAAATTTCGCCCCCGAAATTCCTTAACTAAGAAACAAGTAAAGGATCCCGCATGCCTACCAACCATTCACAACAATCAAACATACAAAATGACAAACAAGTCTATCCTAGCATGCGGAAAACTAAATTGCAATTAAAATCTTACCAAGAAAAGAGTTTTGGATACGTTTTCCTAATGCTCTCCTCTGTCTCCCAAGTACAATCATTCTCATTCTCGCCCCACTGAACTTTGACTAGATTCACCGCTTTCCTTCGAAGTTGCTTCGTATCGTGCTCGACAATACGAATCGGCTTGCGATTCCCAACCGCCTCGGGTTCTACTTCGATATCATCCAACTGGTCAGGTGAAATAGCCACATCGGGGTCATGCACGAATTTCCTTAACTGGGAAACATGAAATACGTTATGAACTCCCGCCATCTTGTCTGGCAATTCAACTCTATATGCTAAATTCCCAACTTGTTCGAGAACTGGGAATGGACCAACAAATCTTGGTGCTAGCTTTCCTCTCCTTCCAAATCGAATGACATTCTCTAATGGAGAGATCTTCACAAATACTAGGTCGCCAACGGAGAATTTCAAATCCTTTTGCCTCTTATCAGCAAAACTCTTCTGCTTATCTTGGGCAGCCTTCATTCGCTGTTAAATGATCTTAACCTTGTCTGAAGTTTCTCTTATCACATCTGGTACAAGCACAAACTTCTCACTAGTTTCTAACCAACATGACGGCGAGTTGCACGGTCTTCCGTACAAAGCTTCAAATAGAGTCATACCAATACTGGATTGATAACTATTATTATATGCAAACTTTACTAGATGCAAATGGTCATCCCATGATCCACCAAGATCCAATATGCAAGCTCTCAAGAGATCTTCGAATATACGATTTACCCTCTCTGTTTGAACATTAGTTTGAGGATGATATGCGGTACTGAGATATAATTCCGACCCTAGAGCCTCTTGTAAGCTCTTCCAACACTCACTAGTAAACAACGGGTCTCGGTCACTCACAATGCTTTTAGGTACTCCATGAAATCTCACTACCCACTTCATATATAGTTCCGCTAACTTAGCTGCCGTTCTATTCGACTTGACGGGTATAAACCTTGCACTCTTAGTCAATCGGTCCACAATCACCCAAATGCTATCATGGCCCAATCTAGTCCTTGGCAACTCATCAATGAAATCCATTGAGACTTGTTCCCATTTCCATTCTGGAATTTCTAATGGTTGCAACAAACCACTAGGCTTCTTTTGCTCATCTTTAACTAGCTGGCAATTCATGCATTTGGATATAAACTTCCCAACGTCTCTTTTCATCCCTTCCCAGTAGTAGGCCTGCCTCATATCTCGATACATTTTGTTACCACTGGGATGGATGGTTAGTTTCGAGTGATGACATTCTCTAAGCATTTCATCCCTCAATCCATTGACATTGGGCACAACTAATCTTCCATTCTTTCTAAGCCATCCATCTCGATCAAGCCCATACTTGTTCATCTCCTCGTCGATACCCATCTCTAACTTAGAGATGATTTCCAATAGGTTAGGATTGTCTCTCTGACTGGAACCAATCCGCTCAATCAAAGTGGGTCTGATCGTCAAACTTGCTAATACTTCTGGATCCAATTCGCACTTTGGTCTGAAATCATACCCAGCGATGTACTCCAGTTGCTTCCATTCTAGAAACATAACCTTTAAACTGGCATGTCTTCTAGTCAATGCATCAGCTGCCGCATTGCCCATTCCTGGTGTATATGCGATATTGAAATCGTAGGAAGCCAAGAATTCTAACCATCTTTGCTGTCGGAGATTTAAATCCTTCTGAGAGAAAAGATACTTTAATGATTTATGATCAGTAAACAACTCAAATCTTTCTCCCAAGAGATAATGTCTCCACATCTTCAGCGCGAACACGATCGCTGCCAATTCCAAATCATGGGTAGGATATCTTTTCTCATGCGGTTTCAGTAGCCGACTAGCGTAAGCTACAACCCTACCTCCTTGCATCAATACATCACCTAGTCCAGTACCACATGCATCTGTGTATACTGTCATCTCTTCATTCCCTTTAGGAATGACTAACACTAGTGCACATGTCAACTTTTCCTTTAGAATCTTGAATGCACTCTCGCACTTTTCGTCCCAGACGAAAGCTTGATTCTTCTTGGTCAACTGAGTCAACGGTGCTGCTATCTTGGAGAAATCTTGGATAAACTTACGATAATATCCAGCTAATCCCAAGAAACTTCTTACGTCTGTTGCATTCTTGGGCGTAGACAATCTTGTACCATAGCCACCTTCGCAGGATCCACGGCAATACCATTCTCTGAAACAACATGGCCCAAGAATCTCACTTCCCTCCTCCAGAAGTGACACTTAGAAAACTTTTCTTTCAATTGGTGTTTTCTCAACACCTCCATCACTATCCTCAAATGTTCCTTGTGTTCTTCCTCTGTCCTCGAATAAACTAAGATATCATCCACAAACACAAGAACAAACTTATTCAATTGATCCCTGAATACCCTATTCAGAAGATCCATAAAATATGTTGGTGCATTGGTCAACCCGAATGGCATGACCAACCACTCATAGAATCCAGACGGCGTCCGAAATGCCGTTTTAGCTGTACTCTCAGCTTCCACCCTAAGATGATGGAAACCTGTCGCGAGATCAAATTGGGAGAACACTCTCGTGCCACTCAACTGATCAAACAAATCATCTATTCGTGGTAGAGGATACTTATTTTTCCTCGTCACCTTATTCAGCTCGCGGTAGTCCACACACAATCGAAGGGAACCATCTGCCTCGGTAGCAAACACAACTGGTTCTCCCCACTCAGAAACACTTCTTCTGATAAATCCCTTCTTCAAAAGATCGCTTACTTGCACCCCGAGCTCTCACTACTCCCTTGGTGCAAACGACGAAGTGGCATCACTATAGGTCTGGCATCTTTCACTAAATCAATACCGAACTCAATCTTTCGGTGTGGTGGAAGTCCGGTCACTTCCTCGAAGACGTCCAGATACTGGCCAGCCACGGGCACATCTGACAACTCATCATGCGGGATGTCGAGGGAATTTAGAAAACTAGCCATTGCCCCATCACTAGGTAGACCACCAAACATTACCCTCCGCCCATCATCCTCTCTAACTGTCACCAAAATGCCCTCACAGTCTACCACCACCCCGTATCTTTAGAGCCAATCGACTCCCAAAATAATGCCAAACCCAGTAGAGCCCAAAACAATGCAATCACAAGCAAACATGCATCCATGACTCGATAAGACCACATTACGACAAATCATGCTTAGGCTAGTCGAACCACCAATCGGGTTCGTCACCGCTGAAGGTCTATTGACTATCTCGGGTTTCAATCCCAACCTATCTACCAGGTCACTAGATATGAAGGAATGGGAAGCCCCGGTATCAAACAATACTCGAACAGGAACATCATAAACAGAAAGCATACCTTGAATGATGATATTCTTTCCTTTCTCTGCCGCGGTTGGGGAATTCGACGAAGAAGGAACAACATTAAGAGCATATGCTTCCACAGTCTGCTTATCTTTAGGGGGTTGCAGATATTTATCCTTGTGATGTCCCGCTTGGCCATAGTTGAAGCACTTCCTGTCCGCTGGCTTTGCTCGACATTCTTTAGCATAATAGCCCTTCTTGCCACAGCTAAAGCATTCAACATCTTTCTTACTCTTTTTCTGACCATCCGTAGCTTTGTTCTGCTTCCTTTTGTTCTCAGAATTATTCTTGCCTCCACCGCTTGCTTGCGACTTTGGCCCCTCTGCAGATGCAACAACGTCTTCCGTCTTGGTCTTAGGATAAAGGCTCTCTAACCTCAATGCTTTCCCAACAATCGATTCAAAAGTCTCATCGATGTGGTCTATAAGCCTTTCCCTTGAGTACTGATCTAAGCCTGTTATGAACTTCTCATTATTTTTCTCAGGAGTGTCAGTAAGAGATAATCCATACTTTGATAAAGTATCGAACTCAGCAATATACTCCGAGACTGCTCGACCATTTTGCTTAAGCTCCAGAAATTTCCTAAACAATTCTGACTTCTGGGAAGATGGGACGAACTTATCGCTAAAGCGGGTCCTGAACTGATCCCAAGTAACTTGGTCCTCAGGGGTAGCTGCCTTAATAGCATTCCACCAATTCATTGCCCGTCCTTGCAGCTGACGGGATGCTAGCTTCCTCTTTATCGCATCCTCGATACCCAAGTCTTCGAAGATACGCTCATAGCTATCCAACCAATCTTGAACTTCTATAGCCGATTCCGTTCCGTTGAACGACTTTCCACCAAGACTAGTGTAATCCTTGCATAGCTTGGCGAAATCGGCCCTAGGCGCCTACACCGCTGCCCCACCACCATTTGCAGTATTGGGAACTGCTCCTTGCACATTTCTAAGCATCTCCCTCATGAAGTCAGTGAACATCGTCCTTATATCAGGAGCATTCCCATTATTAGCTCCTCTACCAGTACCCGCAGTATATCGGCTCAACATTTAATCTGTAAGGAGTAAACGATTAACCATCTCTTCAGTGGTGCCAGTTAAATACGACTTCAACCTTAAATATACTAATAGTATATATATAACTTTTGAAAACCAAAATATAACAAATACGCGCTCTCATATACGTACTATCTCTCCCTGGTGTCTTCCCAAGGCTAACTACGCAACATAGAGCTCTGATACTAAATGTGACAGCCCACCCCGCACCGGCCGACATTTCCAGTGAAAGTGCGTTGTGCCAATGTCCAACCAGCACGGGACGGTCGCCAAAGAAAGGAAAGAAAGGAATTTGAACTAACAAGGAACCTGTAGAATGTCTCACAGTGCATGGAATAAAATATAATAATAACATACTTGACATAAAACAGGTGAGACCGTGCATAAGCTGAAAACTAAACCATAATCATCATAGCAGCGGAAATTCAAAATACCGCTTATGTTCCACAACATCATTATTACAAATTTTAAAACTGTCTCTAAAGCAAGATAAGAAAGGTACACTACTAATGCCCAAAGTAGTGACCAGCAACGACATAGGGAGAATACATACATACATATATATATATATATGCATATACATATATATTATACGAGGGAGCCTCCTGCTTGTCTCCGGATCAACTATTCATGCATAACACCTAACCTGTCTCTAGTATGCCCGTTTAAGAGCACCCAGAGTAATAAGAAGAGACATAAAACTCTGGTTTGGACAAAAGTCTGGTATGAGCGATAAGCAGAAAACAAAACAATAACAAGTATACTAAACCATACCTGAACCTGCAACCAAAGAGTTAGCACAACAAGATGTACAATACTCTAAGGTAACACTAACATATGGTGTAAAGATACGGGGGTGGGGGTGTGCATGTAATAGTGATGTCAAACAATCAAGCATAGCAACCATCCTCACATCTCTCACTCAGTGCGTAAAGCATACGATATCCACCGCTTTGATCACCCAAATCCTTGCTATGATTACTCCGCCCCATGGAGTCATGGCGACTCCACTGCACTGATCCATAGCCTCTAGTCCTTGCTATGTTCACTCTGCCCCATGAAGTCATAACAACTCCACTGCACTTGCTCATAGCCTTGCTACGATCACTCTGCCCCATGAAGCCATGATGACTTCACTGCACTGATCCATAGCCAATATCCGTCTCTCAGTGGTGAATCAAAGCTATAGACGTCGATAACCCCTATGCACACGTCCCGCAGCAAAGTCCAATCATGAAGTCAACTCGTTGGTTCCCATCTGGATCCTGAGTTCTACTTCTCATTTGGACTACGTTTGCATCTCGGGTTCTTGGTCTCCTCCTGATCGGGTTGGTTCTTCTTCTCATCTTTGGTTCGGTTCGGTCGTGCATGCTCCAGGTCGGTCCGTGATGCATACTCCCGTTCGTGGTCCTCACCCTATGGATCGGTTCGTGATGCCCTGGTGCTCTTCGGTTCGTGGTCACCTGCTTCAGATCAGTTCGTGCATTAAAACTTTTTCCCCAGGTCGAATCGTGATGCTCCAGGCTGAGTTGTTTTGCCACACTGGTTCGGATCATGCCATCTTCACCAGGTCGGGTCGGGCTTCTCCACCCGGGTCGGGTCAGAGTTGCAGGGTGCTCCACGGTTCGGTCTGGGTCGGGTCATGGTCTTCAAGTGCGAGCGGTTCGTGGTACACTCCAAATGTCAGCAGTTCGGGTCGTGGGATGCTCCACGATCGGGTCGACTCGTGCCCCTTCCACCGATCCGATCCGGTTCGGGTTGAATTCCTGCAACTTTTCCAGTGACTGTTTAACGCCACACGACAGCGTTTTCTACCATTCTAACTATTCTAAGCACTCATAAATCATAACAAACAGTCATAGCAACATACAACATCAACCATAAACATCAAAACAACAAATAATCATGATAGTATAGATCAAACATACCCAAAAACTCTTATTTTCCCCATAATCATGTTTAAGAAAATCTAATGATAGGATTAGTAAAACTTAACCAAATTAGCACAAATTTCTATCAGAGATCTAAAATAATATTTTAGAATTTTACAATTTTTTCCAGATTTTTCTGAGTTATAATTTCACTAATCATCACCAATCACCCCTAATTAGCCGCAATTAGTGAAGAACCAGGCAAATCACTTACCTTAGCCATAAATAAAACTTAGATCTAAAAATATCTCTAATTTTGGTTGAATCTCTATGCAATACAGCAGCTTTATTCCCAATTTGATGCTAATTTTCCTTAATTAGATGTAGATTAGGCTAAAACTTGATTAGAGAGCGATTTGGAATGAAATTAGAAGGTGGAGGCCATGGCTAGGGTTAGAGAAATGTTTTAGGCGGCTGAAGAATGAAATAAAAATCATTTTCCTACTGTTCTCAGCCTCCCCATAACCTAATCCCGAAATGGGTTATGGGCTCTCTTGCTAATCACCCTAATTAGGCCCGGTTAAGCTAATCTTCACCTTCTAAACCTTGTTTCAGCTATATCTCCCAAACGGTGAGTTCGTTTGGCTAATGTGATCACTCTACGGAAAGGTAAACCATCATACAGATCTAATGGAAGTGGTATCAGGTCAAAACTCCTTGCCAATCAAAAGTTATGACCGAAACAAGATCAGCTAGGGGCAAAACGGTCATTTAAAAATCAGCAAAAATCATGAACATGGGAAATGACCCCAATAGTCGTCTCCCATAGTTACATGGCTATAGGACTTCGCATGAGAAATAAATAAATATTATACACTCCCCTGATGCGTAGAATGCCGGTCATTACATCATGGTTATGAAGATATATGGGTAGTCAATTTTAATCTCCTTCTTATGTGAATAGCAATTATTTAAATAAGTTTTGAAAGTTAATTTTTGAATTTAGATTTTTAAATAATTTGAAATCTAAGTCACGGATAATTACACTATTTTTCATAAAGATGAAATGATTTTGGAAATGTCTTAAAAATTAGTTTGGACTCTTAAAGTTGAAACAAGCTTTGAAATATAACTAAAAAAATTGATTTTTGAGTTACAATTGTTTTATGTAAATGTTTAGTTTCATAACTGTCCATAAGCTTTAAATTTTAATTACAGAAAATTGATTTTGAATATGTAACTAAACATTGGTCTTATTAAATACACTATTCCGTTATTTTTTAAGACCATTTGTAAGTTTTAAAAGAAATAAACAAATTTGGTAATATTATATTAAGTTTCCAATGGAATTTGAAATACGATTTTATTTGAAGTTAGGAAACATTAATTAGGAAAAGGTTTGGACAAATTTTAAACCGTTACTAAATGCGTAAATACGTGTATATATGTGTGTATATATATACATGTTGATGAAACCTCTTTCAATAGTACATATGTATATGCATACCAGAACGTTCTAGGATGACAGAGAGGATAGTGTCTAAGGCTTGGATTTGGAAAATACAGTTTCCTGCTCCCCTGGTTATCCCTAATTGATCCAACAGACGGGATGGTTAATTCAATATCTAATTTGGAATTAATGTAAACCTATTTGAATTTAGAACAAATTTTGGAAGTTAATACACGCTGTTCATTATTTAAATGATTTGAATAAAGGATTTGAACTTTGGAACGATTTGAACTAATTTAGTTTAAATAGCTATTCTATAACACTTTAAGTAACACTTTTAATATTCACTTGAAATAACTTGGTTTTGAGATTTATGAGTCAAGAACTATTGTCTCAACTATAAAAAGAAGTTTCTGAAATATTTTGGAAGGTTTTAAAGTGATAAATATTTGTGTATGAAACTAAAAATCCGAATTTAGATTTGGTGGTTAGGAAGACTTATGGAAACAACGAATAAAGGAATTATGTTTCAAATTTTAAGTTTGGCAAACGAACATTGGATTTTAAAAAAGAAATGAGATGGTAATTAGATTTAAGAAATTCAGAATGAATCCAACCGTATCCTAAAATGAATTGATAATAATTGTAAGGAGATTCGAATTGAAACATGTATAGTCCACAACTATTGCTTGAAACTACGCTTATTATTTGGAAAGACCGGGATCAGATTTAAGTCCAAAAACCATTCCATGTAATAATACGACGCTATGAAGCAATTAAAGACTTGGAAATGACAAGTGAAGCCTGGGAATCTTTGGATTATTTTGATTGATTGTTGATGTCTCGAATCGGGCTGTACACCTGATACGAGGTTATAAGTGGCATGAGGTCTGAGTATATTTGAAGACTTTCGGATTATTGTTCCATTTAGGCCCAGAATATATTTGTATGGATTGTGTGTCTGACATTGTAATTGACTGTGTAGCACTAATTTCTGTTGATATATATCGGATTTGTGGCAATAAATTATTCCCGTCTTTATGACATATGAGCTTAGAGGTTATGCATTAATGGAAATCAGTTATATGTTGTGAATTGACAATGTGGTGTACTCAAGTTATGCGATGAGCTAATGATGATCAAAGCATGGCTTATTGAAGCGTAACTTTGTGTATACCGCGACATCAATGAACCTTACGCCTCAGATTGATGAGAAACTGCCGGTTAGGTTGATGACATATACATAGTTTGTGATTGAAAGATGCAGCGGTGGTCCCTCTTGTAAACTTGGGGGAATTAGGTATGTTCGGTGTCCGAGTATGGATGAAAACCGGTGATTTACCTTGCGTTTTGCAGTTGGTGTCCGAGTCTGGATGAAAATTGTGAGATACACTTTGCTCGTGTTCATGATTGATCTTTCGTTCCAAGAATCATCGAGTTGGAACCCAAATCTCCAATACGCGACCATACGGTTTTATTTGTATACCTATGCCGTCATTGTAGGATAGGGTACTATGCCATCTATAATTGATACATTTATTTTTGAAGTTGTTATCTACTCTATGCACTAATAATAATATGAAAGAGGATTTTCATGTATGAAGGCATTTTTTGTTATCATAAAATAAAACTCGCCCATTTGGTGTGTGCCTGCATTGTGTGATGTGGGATGAGCTTATGAAAGCGTCATTTCCCAAAAGTCATTGCGAATTTATATGCACGAGTATTCACATGGAGTAAACCCGTTCCCCATTAGCGGCGTGGTCCGGTGAATTTCCCAACTTTAAAAATAAACCCTAAAAATAATGGTTTTATGTTCTCACACCATTCCTTGACGGACCTGGGGTTTGTTCCTTCCTAAACTCTGGGTGCCCACTAATTTTCACATGGGCAGCTAGTCATTTAGTTTTACAGTTATATGAGCCTTGGAGCGAGATTCAGAGCGCTTTCAGAGTTGGAGCTTTCCGCTATATCATTTGCTTTTTTCGTTGGGAGTATATTTGTTTCCACTATGATATTTTTTGTAACTCTGATGTAATATTGTATTTTGGTATGAAAAGTTCTGTTATTTTGTTCAATATATGTTAGTACCCATAACAATCCGTCTTTATGAACGATTTAAGTTGGTTTAATTACCGACGAAAATTGGGCAAAAAGGCGGGTCGTTACATTTGTGATATCAAAGCTTTGTTTATACAAAGCTATGGGGTACAACATATTTGAAAGAAATATAGAACTCATTGGAGTTATAATATCTCATTAGAGAGAGGGTTAGAAATGCCCTAGAATGGGATTCTGGAATATTTCGTTTAGAGAGCGTATTTAGAAACTCCAAATTATCTTGAAACTGAGTAAATTATTTTGAAAAATTTAATTATTTTAAAATACAACTTTTAATAAGAATTTCCAAGTATCTTACTCGACGTAGCGATTGGACTATCGGTATGTGAAGATTTCGAATATACGCATGGCCAACGTATGTACGAAGCCTTGTATGTACTAGATATATATAGAATCACACTCTAGTTGCTTGGGGATGATTCTGTTGATGACTGCAACACTATCAGTACTTATTTTCAAGTTTCGAAAGTGGGATGACTATATAATTCCGATTGAAATGTCAAGGAATACTTAAATCAGCTAGCTAAGTATTTTAATGAATAAATCATAATAAAATGATTTGATAAATTAGTATAAAAATTTAATAAAATGAAATTTTTAAAGGACAAAAACTAGGAGTTTTGAATAGAAAACGGTGAAATTAAATAACTTAAAATACTTAGAATTCAAAAAAAAAACTTTAAACCTACAAAACCCTGAAGCACTTGAATACTTGAAATTAAATTGTGCGATGTGATTAATTATTCAAATATAAACAAGACAATTAAATAAATTAGATAAATGAGAGAAAAAAATATAACCCTTTAGATAAAAAATTTAGGTGGTCACTTAAAGCAAAATGGAGGGATGTCAAGTGGTGAGTTTTGGATGACCCAGAAACAAGTAAAAAGAACACTAGCTCAAAAGGAAGAAGAAAAGATAGTGAAGTTTGGAAAATTTAAGGATATCCAGTGTTATAGATGATTTAGAGATGGCCATTTTGCAGCTTTCATCCCAAATAGATCTAAAAAGAAAAAGAAAGCTATACGGAAGGATATACACTATTTCAAGTGTAAGAGAATTGGACATTTTATGAATAAATGCCCCAAGAGGAAGGAAGAAATTAAGGACCCTACAATGGAAAGGAAGTGTCATCGATGCATGTGGAAAGGGCATGTAGTTTGAGACTGTCCGCTGAAGAAGGGAGAAAAGCCGACTGGAGAAGCACCATCTTCGTTAAAGTAGCACAAGAAAGAAGGGTTTCAATCCATAGGGATTAACTCTAAATGTAATACCAGGCTTAGAAATGAATGCATTAAGATCAAAAATTAATGTATATAGGGTTAAGTATGAATTAATCGAAATGTTGGTATAATACTATTGTCAGTTTATTTTCTCTAAAAAATTATTTTATGCTAGAATTTAGACACTAATGTAAATCTGAAAGGGATTTTCAAAAAAATTTGGTTTGAAGCATATACATACTAAATCAGAGTAGCATAGCGAAATCGTGATGGTAATTTGAAAAGGAACGTTTGAAGAGATCTCGTCCGACTAATTGAATAATGTAACCTTTTGATATTTGAAACAAAGATGAATAAAATTCATATATTTCGGAATTCAAATGGATTTAAGTAGAAAGGTTAGAAAGGTTATTTGACTTTATATGATCAAACTCTTGAAAAATATTATGAGAATATGAAAATTAATTGAAAATCTTGGAAATGTTTAAAACAACTTGAAATTTGATCTGAAGATGATCTATGAAGTGTAAAAGATTCCCTAAAACTTTGGAATGTAGGAAGGCTTGGATTTGCATAAAATTCATTTTTGGAAAAAATAAATGATAAGGAATCGTATTGATCAAATTTAATTCGCAACTGTTGAAGAGAAAATTTATGGCAATATGAATCGATTAGAAAAGATCAAGTTGTGTGTAATTGTTGAAAATAAATTGAAATTCACGAAGTTTCATATGAATTTGAAGGACTTGAAATGTTGATTTCGACGATATGAAAACGTAAGTTACATGTTTGAAAAGTTGAATATTTTTAATTGATTTCCAATTAGTGAACGAAATTTGATTCCAACCATTTGGATATGATAAATGGTTTATGAAGTAAAAGGAATTTCGACTACCTGAATCCCGATATTTTGAAATATTTGGAAACAACAAAAAATATGGTTAAAGTATTTGTAAATTCTGGTTGCGAAACGATTTACCACTTCGGGATATGAAATGATTTGATTTGTTTAAGTAAACTATGACTAAACTAAGTTGTGATTGGATTGCGTGCAATGGGTGGTACTCAGTAGCCCTGTCATGTGGAAGTACTTCTCGAACTAATAATATATAAGTTGATTCAAATTCATATTAGAATGTTAAGGTTTTGAAAGCAAATTTATTTTTGAAATCTCGAAGTGAAGTATGGTTCTCTACATGAAAGAAAAATGTAGTTTTTCAATGATTTGGAACAAAACTGGGATTCTAAGTTTGGAGAAATCATTTTGAGGCTTTCAAATGTTTTGAAATATAGTATTTTATTTAGCACTTTAATTCAAATTATTTAATTTATTCATTCTACTTAACTTATCATCTCACTAAACTGCTACATTTTGCATTTGGACCTACGATTTATCTATTTCAAGTTCTTTTACCTATATTATTTACTATTTTCATTGTATTATCTATTTTCCACCAAATTTTCTAAATTGTTTATATTTAACCATTTTATTTTAACCTTTAAGGCTATCTTATATTAAACTCTTTGAATTTTACTTAAAACTACTTATTTCAGAATAATTTCAGCGTTTTAAACTACTTTTACCTAGATTATTCTGTATTTTGAATATAGCTTTCTTTCGCATTATATAGCAAATTTCCTTATTTCGTTTTATACAATGATTTAAGTTTTGCTCAAATATTTGATATGAGAAGTTTTACCCGTTTAATTGTATAATAAATTTTGTGTTTAATCTATTAAGAACCTTTGGATAAATTTCCAAGCTTATTAGGAAAGTAGTTTGATTCAATAAGCTTTATTTATACGTTGGTCTTAATAAATTTTATTAATAAGATTTATTTTACTTAAGCAAAATTTTACAACCTCCCCTTTTCGAGGATGAAAAGCTTTAAGTGAGGGAGATTGTAACGACCTAGAAATTTTGGCATTTAAAATATAAATTAAATTAAGATTTAACGAAAAATAAATATTTATATTTGGAATTTTGTCTATTTCGAACAATATTTAAGTAAACCCTTCCGTGGATTTATAAACATTTTAAACGAGATTTACATTTGTAACTGATTGGATTTTTAAGTTAAAATTCCTCTGTTGTTTAATATTAGAGTTATTACCATTGTTAAACTATTTCGTAATTTAATTAAGTAATGAATTTAATATTAATCTTGTAATTCGGTTTAAGAAAAAAATAAGCTTGTAGTTGAAATCTAATTTAGAACTTCGACTGTTGTTTATTTTGAACGTAGTTTGAGTATGCTTATGTATGGATTATTTTGTAAATATAATTTTTATATGAAAGTTTTGCTAATAAAAACATTTTCACTTTATTAGTCAGCTTCAAGTTATATGTATATTCAGAAATTTAACTTTGAATCATAAAATTTTAGTTTACTTTTAGATAATTTTTTTTATCATCAGCAAGTTTAATTTCAAAATGTAAGTTTGAAGTTTTAATATTAATAGTGATTAATTTTGTTTGAATAAACCGCTAAGTTTAAATTTATTTCAAGATGGTACTATACTACAGTTAATGTAATATATTATGAAATAAATTCGTATATTTTGCATTACCATTTGAATTTAATTTACGGGTCATAGCTGTTAAATTTTTAATGTTTTGAAATAACATAAACAACGTTGTTTGTGAGTTCACGATTTTAGCCTAGCGTTCACATACCGTTCATAAGGAACAAGTCAAGTTTTCCTTCTTTGAAAGAGATATGGCATGCGACAATATTTGATAAAAAAATGGTTTAAAATCTTGCCATATTGGTATAAAGATTTGTGAAATATTACACCCAAATTTGGAAACTTCAGTGTACAGGGAATCCAATGCTTAATTCAATAAACAATTTAGAGCGGCAGAAATAAAAGAGCTCTTCACCTTCATCGCGTAGCACACTTTTCTCTTATCTCATTCCTTCTTCCTGTTAGCAGGCAAACTTATTTCTCTCTTCTAAATATAACAGCAGTTCTCCTCCTCTTTTGTACCTAACCCCACAATTTCTACAACATTTCTCCCTACCGTATTCCGTTCCTCCTCGCACATTTGTCTACTCCTCCTAATTTGCATCAACTAGTCCACGAACCATCGTCCACTGCTCCTCCTCTTTCTCTACCCATGTCACTTTGTCCCCTCCATCGCAACTCTCCTCTCCACCATAAACTTCCCTTTGTACTTAAATCTGCTCAGAGTTCCTTTTCCCCATTGTTTTGTTCGCAAGTCCTTCCCCTCAAATGCAGCTCCGCCATCTTCCTTTTCCACTCCACAACCCACTGCGCTTCCATTCCACCACTGCCGGCAAGTCTCGGACCGTCGTTAGTCCACCATCAAGTACTGCTCCCCCTTGGCCAGTAATCCATGGCCATCTTCTCTCCTCTTTCCTCCAAAACCAGTACGGTTTTCACTCCTTCCCTCTTGCAAACTTCGACACCCGCCACCACACTTCAAGGCACCACCATCTTCGGCACACCCTCAACCTGACAACTGTCACTCAGACAACAGCAGAACATCACTAACTCCATCACCTCGCCTCTCCATCCAAAAACAGCTGTTGTTTCTCCTCTATGACCCCCTAGCGAATTTCACCATCTTTGCCTCCGTTTCCTCACCACACACCACCTCCGACGCTTGACATCATCAAGCTGCACCGCCAAGTAATCTGCCCAGACCTGCTTCCCTTCTCTTCTCTCCATTTAACAACTCGCTGAAACCAAACACAAACTCTTTGCCCTCAGTTCCAGTACCTCGACAGCAAGCCTTGAGCACTTCGACGCCGCCACAAGGCACTACACTGACACGGTAGTTTTCCTGGTCCACCTACCCTCAAACGTGCCCCATTCTACCTCTCTCCACTCTAAAAACTGCTTCCTCTAACCCCACATGCAAAGGAACTCCAGCACCACCTTTTCTCTCTCCTACTTGCCACGTCAGCACCACAGAGCCATCCGATACTTAGATCTGTCAGGTTCCACCTTCGTCCAGTCAAGACGGTTCTTGTGTTGAGAGATACACACCAATATAACATATTCTAAAGTGTATATATATATATATGTGTGTGTGTGTGAGTGTGTTAATGGCCAAGAAGCAGTGCGCAACGTCGTGAAAAGGGTACGGGCTCAACCAAGGCTTGCCACAGTAGATAAGAAGCATTGATGGTGGAATTGAAGTGATTTTGGTGAGAACTCTAATTTAATTAATTGTTATAGCGGTTAGTTATAATTTGTTTATAATTATAATCAGCTGGTATTGTTAATGGTTGCTATTGTTGTGATGTTCGAATGGGTGTTTGTGTAAGTTAAAACACTAAACGCTAAGCTATTGAATGTAACACTTGCGCACAAATTTGATGGTTGTTTAATTTTTGCAATGTTGGTGAATGAACTTGTGTTCATATGAATTGATTTTAGTTGAATTACACACATCATGGTCGTGGAGATATATGGGTAGTCGATTTAAATCTCCTTCTTATGTGGATAACAATTATTTAACTAAAAGTTGAAAGGTAATTTTTGAACTTAAATATTTAAATAATTTGAAATCTAAGTCACGAATAATATAGTTTTTCATAAAGACGAAATGATTTTGGGAATGTCTTAAATATTAGTTTAGACTCTTAAGGTTGAAACAAGTTTTGAAGTATAACTAAAAAAATTTGATTTTTGAGTTACAATTATATTATGTAAAGGTCTAGTTTCATAATTGTCCATAAGCTTTAAAATTTAATTATAGAAAATTGAATTTATGTAACTAAACATTGGTCTTATTAAATAAACTTTGTTCAATTATTTTTAGAGACCATTTGTAAGTTTTAAAAGTACAATTAAACAAATTTGGTAATATTATATTAAGTTTCCAATGGGATTTGAAATACGATTTTATTTGAAGTTGGGAAACTTTAATTAGGAAAAGGATTGGACAAATTTTAAGCCGTTACTAAATGCGTAAATACGTATGTATGTGTGTGTGTGTGTATATGTGTGTATATATGTATGTTGACGACATCTCTTTCAATAATACATTTGTATATACATACCAGAACGTTCTATGATGACAAAGAGGATAATGTCTAAGGCTTGGGTTTGGAAAATACAGTTTCCTGCTCTCCCTGGCTATCCCTAACTGATACGACGGATGGGATATTTAATTCAAGATCCAATTTGAAATTATTGTAAACCTATTTGAATTTAGAACAAATTTTGGAAGTTAATACACGTTGTTCATTATTTAAATGATTTGAGTAAAGGATTTGAACTTCGAACGATTTAAACTTATTTGATTTAAATAGCTATTCTATATTTGATTTAAATAGCTATTTTATATCACTTTAAGTAACACTTTTAATATTCACTAGAAATAACTTGGTTTTGAGATTTATGAGTCAAGAACTATTATCTCAACTATAAAAACTAGTTTCTGAAATATTCTGGAAGGTTTTAAAGTGATAAATATTTGTGTATGAAACTAAAAATCCGAATTTAGATTTGGTGGTTAAGAAGACTTATGGAAATAACGAATAAAGAAATTATGTTTCAAATTTTAAGGTTGGAAAATGAACATTGGATCTTAAAGAAGAAATGAGATGGTAATGGAATAAGAAATTCAAAATGAATCCAACTGTATCCTGAAATGAATTGATAATAATTGGAAGGAGATTTGAATTAAAACTCGTATAGTCCATAGCTATTGCTTTAAATTACGCTTATTATTCGGAAAAACCAATATCAGATTTAAGTTCAAAAACCATTCCAAGTAATAATAGAACGCTATGAAGCAATTAAAGACTTGGAAATGACAAATGAAGACTGGGAATCTTTGGATTATTTAGATTGATTGCTGATGTCTCGAATTAGTCCGTACACCTAATACGAGGTTATAAGTGGCATGAGGTTTGAGTATGTTTGAACTCTTTCGAATTATTGTTCCATCTAGACACATAATGGACATGTACGGATTGTGTGTCTGACAATGCAATTGACTGCGTAGCACTGATTTTTGTTGATATATATCGGATTTATGGCAATAAATTAGTCCTGTCTCTATGACATATGAGCTTAGAGGTTATGTATTGATGGAAATCAGTGATATGTTATGAATTGACAACATGGCATACTCAAGTTATGTGATGAGCTAATGATGATCGAAGAAAGGCTTATTGAAGCGTAACTTTGTGTATACCATGACATCGACGAACCTCACACCACGAATTGATGAGAAACCGGCGGTTAGGTTGCTGACATATACATAGTTTGTGATTGAAAGCTGTGGCGGTGGTACCACTTGTGAACTTGGGGAATTGGGTACGTTCAGTGTCCGAGTTTGGATGAAAACTGATGCTTTACCTCGCGAGTTGTAGTTGGTGTCCGAGTCTAGATGAAAACCGTGAGATACACTTCGCTCATGTTGCTGATTGGTCTTTCGTGCCAGGAATCATCAAGCTGGAACCAAAATCTCCAATACGCGACCTTACGGTTTTACCTACAGGGACATAGTAGGATGGGGTACTATGCCGTCTATGATTAATACATTTATTTTCGAAGTTGTTTTCCACACAATGCACTAATAATAATATGAAAGAGGATTTTCATGTATGAAGGCCTTTTTGGTTATCATAAAACAAAAATCGCCCATTTGGTGTGCGCTTGCATTTTGTGATGTGGGACGAGCTTAAGAAAGCTTCATTTTCCAGAAGTCATTGCTAATTTATATGCACGGGTATTCACATGGAGTAAACCCATTCCACATTAGCAGCGCCCCAACTTTAAAAAGAAATCCTAAAAATAACGGTTTTATGATCTCACACCTGTCCCATGACTGACTTGGTGTTTACTGTTCCTTCCTAAACTCTAGGCACCCACTAATTTTCACACGGGAAGCTAGTCGTTTAGTTTTACAGTTATAGGAGCCTTGGAGCATGATTCGGAGCACTTTTAGAGTTGGAGCTTCGAGCTAAAGTTGGTGTAACACCCCGTAATTTTAAAGAAAACTATAATGATAAACTAAAGAATACATAATTTAATATTGGAAATTAGGTAAAATGGACTACACCATTGCATTCGTCTTAGAATTCTGCCTAAGATTGACTCCGAATTTGCGTAAAATGGACATCGTATGAGGAAGTTATTAAGCTTAGAAGTTGTATGCGTATAAGAGAATTATATATAAACAAATCACTCTAGAATATTCAAATAATTCAAAATCTTAAAGTAGGAAACCACGCGAAAGATCGACCTATTGGGGGTCGATCCTAGGGTCGACCCTGGGGTCGACCCACCTGGGGATCCGGCCAGATTCATTCTCCAAACCTGGACTTGTTTTTTGACCTGATTCGTTGGCTTAAGGCTATATATAGGACCTCATTTCTATTGTTTTATTCACCCAAAACAATGGAGATAATGGGATGTTGCCCCAACTTAGATTGAACTAGCCTATTCTTCTGCAACGACTTATACTTATACAAGAATCTCTGCTACAACATCAACACTCTTTTCTCAGTTCTTTAGATCCAGTCTCTGTGAGTTCATGCTACTTTTAGATATAAACATTTAATAATTAATCCTGACATATTTATAAGTTTGGTTCTAAACCTATGCCTGTTAATAACCTGAATCATAACAAAACAGATCTACCATTAGTTGAACACCTGATATACTGTTTAGTCCTTACATGACTATCTTTATTATGCCCATTCCTATTATCACATGCCTATTCTGTTATTATGTCTATTTCTGCTCTCTTCTCTCTTTCCTTCCCTTTTTATTTTTATAGCCAGGATACCATCGAGCCTAGGCCTATCGATGAAATATACAAACAAACAAAATTGGGAATGGTTGGGAATGATATATTGGGGCATAACTTGTATTATAAAACATGATTGGGATTTAGGGGCATAACCTATACTGCGGACTAAGACTTTAATTTGGAGCATATCTTATATGTTGATTTATGACTTGAGGGTAGCGGCATGAAAAACCTACAATGAACATGAATAATTGTTTAAGAGTGAATATGCATAAATTTACAGTAAATAGAAATTGTAATCACATTTAGACACGAGGTTAGATTCAACTTGTGGTAAAAGTCTACCCGGAACCGCCCAACAAATCCAGCATCCACGATTGCTTAATTTAATGTGAGGGGTCTAGTGGATAAATGTACACGTAACGGTGCTAAGACACGAGGTTAAGTCCAACTCATGGTAGAATCTACCCGGGACCGCCCGACATACCCAGCATTCACAAGTGGTCAACTTAATGTGAGAGGTCTAGTGCATTAACATGCATGAACGGGGAATGATAATAACCTGTTAACCTGTAATACTTAACCTGTTTAAATCTATGGGGGTTATATGAACCTTTCAAACTGTGTAAGGGTTAAGTAAACTTGCTTTAATCAATGGAAGTTTAAGTAGATCTGTAAAATCTATTGGGGGGGGGGGGGGGAGGGGGTTATATGAACCTGACAAACTTAACCTGTTTTATATGTTGGGTTTATGCGGGCTTGCTAATCTGTTAGGCACAACCTCTCAAAATCCTAGTAGTGGAGAAGCATGCCTAGGGGGTGGCTTGTGTCATCTGTTGTGTGGGACTCGTATCAGTCAGTAACCTATATTGGTATCCAAAGGGGGACCCCGGACTAAGTAGGGGTCAAGGCACACTTACTGAGCTAATTATAAGAGGTTCATATAGGTGGAGGTGTTGACGACGAATTCCAACGGAGTCATGTGCGTGCATGGGTCTGGACAGATCGGGAAATTAAGACGCTGTGACATCAGTAGATATGGTTGTGCATATCGGGGAAAGGGGTTGCCACTTTAGGAAGTGATACATCCTATTATGGGGCCAACACAGGGTATTTATGGGATAGGGAGCCGATTGAGTGGGGGTAGTAATTATGGTACATCTAGTCCTCCCTGTTTAGGTTCCCGTTGTTATCGTTTGGGGGTAACACTCGTTATTGCTGTCGGGGTGCCTGTTATTATCGTTTGGGGGTAAAACCTGACATTAAAAGTACACCTAAGTCTATCATTATTTTTTGTTAGGATCATTCATATATGTTATACTAGTATTGGTGTAGAGAAATGTATTTGGGAAGCGTAACCTATTCTGTTCCGTTCATTCTACTTATCCTGCTCAGTCTGTTATACCTGTCTTATAATATTGTTATCTCTCTCATCCAGTTTATATGCCTATCGTGGTTCTTTTACTTTTTTATATGCTAAAAGTCACTGAACTCGCCAGACTTAACGTCTGACCCGTTTTGTTTCCTTTTCTCTCTCTTCCTTCCCTCCAGGTTCTCAGGGTGGGAATACTCAGGCTTGACTAGGACTCTCCCTGCTTTTCTACTTGGAGCTGCTTAGATGTACCGCTTTGATTATCTGTCTACCTTCGATGGCTACTCTTGGGGACTATGATTTTATATTGTTGTACTTTGATGATTTTAGTATAAGGCAAATATTTTAATTTGATGTAATGGGTTTTATGTATTTCAAACTTATGTTGTAACTGGATTTTTGACCTTGATGTTTTCTATTTGGAAAATAAAAGTTTATAATTCCATTGCTATTTTATATCTGCCTTGTGATGTTTCTATTTATGTTTACCTATAACGCTTCATGGAACTTAATGCATTCTGTTAAAGAGTGACATTAACGGACGTGGGGTGTCACGATTGGAGCTTTCTGCTATATCATTTGCCTTTTCCGCTGGGAGTATATTTGTTTCCACTGTGATATTTCTTTTAACTCTGATGTAATATTGTATTTTGACATGAAAAGTTCTGTTATTTTGTTCAATATATGTTAGTACCATAACAATTCGTCTTTATAAACAATTTAAGTTAGTTTTATCACTGACTAAAATTCGGAAAAAAGGAAGGTCGTTACCGTTCGATTGAAAAGGTAACTAAAATTTTAGCATAGTAAAAAAGAATCCACTAAGGTAATTTATATACTAGAAATATATGGACTCATTGGTATATGTCATTCTCTGCTAATGTAATAAATATATAAAATATGGAAACAATTATCATAATTGTACATTTAAGGAAAATGAAAATTAAGATTAACTTATCATTATCACTTTTCCCCATGAATGGTTTGAGATAACTAAACTAAATATAATGCCACGCTCTACATTTTCCAAAATTTAATCACTGAAACCTTTAATAATGAGTAATTTGAAAGTGGAAAGCAATCTGCAACGTTTTTAAAGGTATACCAAGTACAAGCAACATTATTGTGCAACTATAATAGAAAAAGACGTAACCTTATATATCCAACTATGTTTTTTTTTTACGTTTTATCATTTAGACTTTCAAAAATAAGTAATACGAAAGTGGAAAATAAAATAAATATTTTTAGATGAATATAAGATTGTCGACCATTAATTTGCACTTATTGAATAAAAAGTAAGAAAATAAATGTATTGAAAATATGGCAAAGCAAAAAATAAAATAAAATTTTGCTTTGGTTTTGTGATAATTGAATATATGTGCAAAGAACAAATAAAAAAAAATTAAAACTGGTAGTTATTCTCTTTTTAAATTATATAATTAGTAAGTCAGTGGAATGAATCAATTATAGCAAAATGTGCCATGAAATTGAAAGAAAAAACTCCTAAAATTGTGAATTTCCATTTTATGAACTAATGCCCTCATGCAGGATCGAACTACAGACCTCCAGTTTACAAGACTGGCGCTCTACCACTGAGCTATAAGGGCAACTTATTCCTAAGAGCCATAATTTTTTTTAAGGAAGAATATGTTCACATATGTTTACAAACACGCACATACACACACACACATATATATTAGTTACATGACTTACGTAATTAAATTTTATGGAAAAATATAAATAACATTAAATATGTAGTTAGCACGTATATTTGTTGATCAAATTTGCATAAATAACCCAACAAAATGTACATATATCATCTTCACTCATAAAATGCATATGGTTGTGTGTTTGTTATTTCAAAAGTGAAAGGATATATATATATATATATATATATATGTATATGTATATGTGTGTATATATATATATATATTTACATCTATTTTTTGGTCTTTTGATAAAGCCAGTAAGGGCAAGTTTTTGCGGCTATTCCATATAATGGAACCAAAATAAAAGCAAAAACAAAAAAAGATGCCCAAATTATATCTTGTAGTACACAACATTTTATTATTGTACCAATTGTATATTTAAATGATTGACTTAAATATGTAAATTAATGTAATGCCTATTTACTTCAATTTAAGAAAATAGATGGAACAGAGTTTGTGATACCTGTGATAGGGACAACTTCTCCATTGTGAGAATGATGAGTATAAATTTTACCATGTTTACAATCAATAATTATTCAGAGTGAATTGGAATTACTAGAAAGAATTGGAAGTTAATTTGATGTGGGGCACATATGCTAGCTTATAAGTTATCTTGCTCTTCTTCTCATTCCTATTTCACGTTACTTTTAATTTTATATCCCTAATCACTTTCCTAATTCTCCATTTAGCCTACACATTAATCCACTCTAATTACATCATATAAAAATACATAATTCAAATTAAAATCACAATAATTATTCTCATTAGATTCCTCACCTAACCCATCAAGGGGATAACTTGAATCAAAGTCTCGATCTTAAGATTTCAAGATGCCTCTGGTTTCGTTCAGACCTAGAATGGACATGAAAATGGATTGTGGTCTGATGTTGTACTTCAGGCCGTATTCGTTGATCTCTGCTAAATATATATCTGTTTGGTGGAAGAGAATTTAGTCTCTTGCTTAACACCCTTCTCTGAGAGTAAGAGCTTAGAGGTTATATGTTGGTAGATGATCAATTATGCGGTATGGATTGACAATATGGCATGCTAACAAGCAACGATCAAGGATTTTGTTAAAAAGAAGGGCTTTGTGGATGATGATCAAAGCACAAATTTAAGTAGCATAGCTTTGTGTATAGCGTTAATTCGCGAGCCTCACACCCGATATGAGTCAAAAACAGGATAGCAACAATGCGGAGTGCATGCGTTTCTTTCTAGCTAGAAGTGGTGTCATGGCATGAAGCCCAGTCATTTTTACTTATGTGGATGATGTATTGTGAGGCGCCTCAGATATAGAGCCGACTAAAAGACTCAAGTGATAGGTCCGATAGGACCGGGAAACGTACTATTCAGGAATAACCACTCCACATACGTTAGGTGTGGGCCGACCCTGAAGATCCAAGGATTTCCCATGGTGTGATCTTGAGGCATTTGCTAGAGTGTCTCGAAATCGGTGAGGAGACATCCCTTGCCTCGACTCATTGATGGAATCCAATTTCCAATATGCGATTTTTCGGTTTTTGTTGTAAACCTATACGGCGACATAATAGGATGGGGTAATATGTGGTTTATGATTAATACATTTATATTTAAAATTGTGTTTGACACTATGCACGTATAATAATATCAAAGATATTTGTTTTTGAAACGCACCAAGCATGTTTGGCTATTATAAGGTAGAACTCTATCCTCTGGTTTGTGTTGCATTGTGTGATGGGACCTGTGTCTTATAATAGCTTCATTTTTCCCAAAAGCATTACATTTTTATAAATTGTTTTATTTCAGAGTATTCATGGGGGTAAATTTGTTCCGTGTTATACTATCAAGCACCAAATTCGGCCGACCTCCGAAGAGAAGGGAGAACGCAGATTGTGTTGAGAACACGACGCATCTTAACACAAACATGTGAACATTTCATTTCTATTACGACAATTACATCAGAGTACGAGAATATATCAGGGTATGCATAAATAATATATAGCGGAAAAATATCAGAGATTTAGAAATTACGTAAATTTAAAATGTATAAATACAATGTACAGCAGAAATACTTCAACTAACACAACTGAAGGGAATACACGGACAACAAGCTTTTTGAATATAACTCCATCTATAATTCAGGATCCTGTGAAAAGAAATATCTAAAAATCCAAAAATATAGCTGCCCGTGTGGAAAATATGGGCACCCAGAGTTTATGTTAAAACAATAAACTCCGAATCAGTCATGGGACTAGTGTGAGAACTCAAAACTATTATTAAACCTTTACTTTAAAAAAAGGTAAATCATGGGACTACGCGGCATGTCATGGAACGGGTTTACTCCCATGAATACCCTAAAATAAAACAATATGTAAACAACGCAATGCTTTTTGAAAAATGAAGCTATTATAAGACTCAGGTCCCATCACACAATGCAACACAAGCCGGAGGATAGAGTTTTACCTTATAATAGCCAAACATGTTTAATACGCTTTAAAACAAATCATTTTGATATTACTATAAGTGCATAGTATCGAAACAATTTCAAATATAAATGTATCAATCATAGACGACATGGGTACCATATATCATGTCGCCATACTAGTTCTACAACTAAAACAAAAAAATGTCGTATTGCAAATTGGATTTCCGTCATGAGTCGAGGCAAGGGATGTCTCCTTATAGACTCGGATCACCTCTAGCAAGATGACCCAGGACCCCCCTCCCCCCAGTAGTGGGCCCTTGGATCTTCATGGCCGGTCCACACATAACGTTTGCGGATTAGTTATTCCTGAATAATACGTTTCCCGGTCCTATCAGACCTATCACTTGGCCATTGGCTACCAATTATATCCGAGGTGCCTCACAATCCATAAACCACATAAGTAAAAATGTCTTGGCTCTATACCATGACACCACTTCTAGTTAGAAAGAAACACATGCACTTCCTGCAGTCACTATCCCCTTTTTGACTCATACCGGGGTGTGAGGCATGCGAATTAACGCTATACACAAAGCTATGCTACTTAAAGTTGTGCTTTGACCATCGACCACAAGACTTTGTTTTTCAAAAAAATCCTTGATCATTTCCATCTTAACATGCCACATTATCAATCCATACAATACCATTGATTTCTGCTAACATATAACCTCTAAGCTCGTACGTCTCAGAGAAAGGTGTTAAGCAAGAAAATAAATTCTCCTCCGTCAAACAGATATATATTTAGCAGAGATCAACAAATATAGCACACAATACAATGTCATACATAATCCATTTACAAGTCCGTTCGAGGTCTGAACGAAACCGGAGGCACCTTATTCCTCATCCCATATGTCCAATACAAGAGAGAGATCCTCGTATATCCGATCGATCTCTAAGTACGTCTGGACGATCACCACTTATTACCTCGTCTTGGGTGTACAGCCCAATCAAGCTAATCATCCAAACGATGTGAAGATCTCCGGTCTTCAACCATCGTCTTCATCGTCGACTTTTAACCGTCGTATCAGTTATTCAGAACGGGTTAAACCCGGTCTTTCCAAATATGTAGCGCCCCACCCCGAGACCCACCCAAATAAAGAGCATTACTAGGTAATGCTGTCTATTAGAGCGGAGAATAGGGCTGGTTAAGGGCGACCACTCGTAGAATTGCATTAGCAAGTTCTAAGTTTGTCGATAAAGTGATTGCTATTTTTTTTAAGAGGCTCGACATACTTAATACTTTATGTAGTACAGTTCTACGGTGACTCTAGAATTAGCTCAGAACGTAGTACACATAAATACACCATCACAGATCACAGAACAGTTGCATAATATTACATCATTAGAGTACAACAATTACATGTGCTACAAAAGAATAGATACGACTCAATCTCTTACAATATGTTACAACAATTAAATAATAGAGAGCTCAATAATGAATCAATAGAAAACCCTAGAACTCGAACCCGATTGGAAGCTGCAACAGATAAGATAGCTCAAAAGAATGGATGCTAACCTCAAACTCAGCAACTACACCTGAAATATCTCGGTCTGACCCGAGGAATACTGTAACGACCCAGATTTTTGAATAGTTTATTTTAAATATTTAGTATGGTTTTTAAAATATTGAATTTAAAAATATAATAATTTAATATGGTATATATGTTCGAGTTAAATTTCAGGATATATACTGTTCAATTTAGGATAGTGGTATAATATTGAAATGTCAGTCTGTACGTTAAAATAGCGGTTTAGAATTTTAAATTAAAGAACCGCGATATAGTTTAGTTTTTAATTAAAGAAAAATCAAATCAAAACTTTAACCAGCGGACACTACTTCCCTCGAGCCAACAAATTTGTCGTTGATCTTCAACATCCAGGAAACATGAATTAATGGCGCCACCCTAACCTTTCAATATCGCAGACCTATCATTTCCTCGAGCTGGAATTTTTGCTCCTTCTTCGTGTATAAAACCACACAAAGACTCTTTCGTTCTGAAAAAAATAAAAATGGCCGCTGCCTTAAAAATCACACGCAAACTTCAGTTCAACCAAATCAAAGGCCGCTCCTCCTCAATCTTCATTAAAACCGCTGCTACCCTTTTCCCTTTCTTCCATTTCAATTCCACAGAACAAAAATCAAAATCGCGGTAAAGACCGCGAGTTCCCATAACTCGACACGGGCATCGCGAGCATGGGGGTTCTCGAATTCGGGTAGCGCGATGGTACTGGAGATGATGTTCGAAGGGTTTTGCGGTGGTATGATGTTCAGCGGATTGTGGAGAGCATCTGGAGGTCGAGCTCAAAGCGATCGCGATAGGGTCTGGGTGTTTGAAGTCGAGGTCAAAAAGGGGAAGCAGTCGCATCCTCTTCGATTCAAAACGCGAATTGAAATCATCTCGATTCGATGATTAAAGGGGTCGTCCCCTCCTCTCGTACGCTGACCTTGGAAGCTCGACACAGGTACTCGCGATTTGGAGGTTTGGCATGGTTCGACGGAGATTAGTATGAGGTTTTCTGAGGTTGCGACAGGTGCTTGGGGTCAGTATGATGATGCTAGTCTTCGAGAAAGGAGGCGTTGGTTCTGGTGTGCGGATTTGTGTACTCCCGATGTCAGAAGGGGGTAGGGTTGTTGCGATAGGGGCTAGGAAACTACAGATGGGTTAAAGGAGAAATAAAATTAAGGTAATTTTATTTTAGTTATTTTCTAATTCAAATTATATAAGAAATTAGTTTATATGAAAGGTGAATTAATCTATATATAGTTTATATAAAGGGAAATTGGTTAGGAGGGGAATAAAATATATAAACTAATTGTTTAAAATGAAATTTAGGAACTTACTTTTTAATTAGTTAAGGCCTTTTTATATAGATTAGTTTAGTTGAAATTTATTTAGAAAGAGTTATTTTAAAATGTTAAAATAGTTGATCGATAATTTAAAAATTTAATAGGTGCTAAACAAAGAAATTCGAGAAGATTCATAGTCGATGATTTGGAAATAAACAGGATATTCGACAACTGCAAGCTCCGGTGAGTAAATCTCACTCACCTTTAGAATTATTTTTATTTCATTAAAAATAATTGTTTGTTGCTTGTGTGAATGCTTCCTGGTTGTTTTATATATATTAGTTATTTAGGCTATATATATATATATTGGGTAGATTGGTTGGTTGGATTCCCGCAGTCTCATTAGCGGATGCCCGCGGTTTCATAGCGGATGATTACCCTATACGCCCCACGCTATGATTAGTGGATGACCTTCTATACCGCGATATTCTGCAAGCAGAATGGGTATTATTTATGTGCTAACATCTGTGGATGCAGGAAAACAGGTTGGAGGAATCCAACTGGATTCCTCAAAAATATATTATCTGTTTGTTTATTTGTTTGCATATATATTTTTATATATGATGTGTTAGAAAAATAAATAATTCGTTGCTTTGTGTGTTTAAATATCACTGGGCTTAAGTAATGATATTTAAAAATATCGTGAAAGGATATTGGAGATTTAAAAAGGGAAAATTCTATTTTTAAATAGAATTTGAATTTTAAATGGAATAAAAATATAAACTTGTTTTTTTTGAAAAATAAAACAAGTAGTTTCTTTATAAACGAAGTTTATAAATAGTTCTTTATAACGAAGTTATAAATGAAGTAAAAAGAATTATCATTTGATAATTCAGAAATAGAAGTACAAGCGTGGAATTGGAATTTGAAATAAAATTTCAAACAGGATGTGAAATGAAATTTTTAAATATATAACTCAAATGAAATTTGAGTATAACATTTGAAATTTTTAAAAAGGGAGTTAATTATTTGAATTTTAAAAGGGGATTGAATATTAGAAATTCAAATAAGAAGTTCAAATAGAATTTGAATAGATAGAATTAGAATGAAAAACAGAATTTGAATTCAAGGAATTAAAATTATAATTTGAATTCGAAGGAATTCAAATAGAGATTTGAATGTAGAATTTCAAAATAGAATTTGAAATATAGAATTTCAAAGAAGAATTGAATAGAATTTGAAATATAGTATTTCAAGGAAGAATTCAAATGTGAAATTTGAATAGAGATTTGAATGGAATTTAAATATGAGATTTGAATTGAGATTTGAAATAGAAATTCAAGTGTTGAATTTGAACATGGAATTGAATATAGAAATTCAAGTAGAAATTTGAATATGAGATTTCAAAATAGAATTTGAAATAAACTTTGAAAATAGGATTTTCAAAGTAGAATTTGAAATAGGATTTCAAAATAGGAAATCCAAATAGTTTTGAAATGGAATTTGAATTCAAGGGAATTCCAATGAATTTGAATATTAGAAATTCAAATGGTGTTGAAAATGAATTTGAATATTAGAAATTCAAATGAGGTCGGAAAGGGAAAATGAGATTTGAATGTAAGAGATTCAAATTGAATTCAAATAGGATTTAATCTATGGGATTTGAATATGAAATTCAAATGGGTTTTAAACTATGGAATTTTGAATATAGAATTTAAAAGGAGTTCGAATATTTGAATTCCAATAGAATTCAAATATAGAAATTGGAATATAGAAAGTTCAAATGGGATTTAAATATAAAGTTTGAAAAGGGAATTCAAATAGAAATTCAAGTATTGAATTTGAATATCCAATAGAAAAGGAATTGGGATTTGAAGTATAGAATTCAAAAGTAAGACGGTAATTTGAATCAAGAAATTTAAATAGAGTTTAATGGAGTTGAATTCATTTTAAAGAAGTTTAACGATTATATTTATAAATATAATTAAAACGAACTCGCCGCAGCGCTGCAGTTCGTAAATTGGCAATTCGAACTTCAATTGAGTATACAGAACGCAATTGAAGTCGGAATTCTTCGAAACAAGAAACGTCCGGACCGATTTGATAATAGTTTTCTGATAGAAGAGAAAAATATGAATTTCGTCGTATAGATTTTGAGTTATGTCAAAATCAAATTTTTAGAAAAGCAGCGCCATAAACCATTATAAACCATAATGGATTTTATATATAAATATTGGGATTTTTAAGCAAATAAAAATCCGGATTGCCATTTAAAAATCTAGACTTGAGTTAGAAAATAAATGTGAACTCAAGTGAAGTAAAGAAGATGATTTTTGAAACAATAATCCTATTTTTGATTATTGAATAGAATTAACTAAATCAAAGGAGAATTAGTTAATTGAGTTTGAACTAAAGTCGAACTTTGAAAAGTGAAATTTGGGATTGTAAATATATATTCGAAATCGAATATAGAACTTAAATTGAAATTTGAATTCAATTGATTGGCAAGTAAGTGGAAATATATTTGAAACGTGTTATATTCAAATATACAAGCGAAATAGGCAAAGAGGTAGATAACGAGTTAATTTAACGAGTGGAGTCAAAACGAGTGTATGGTGTTGAAATAAATTGGACAGGTATAAACACACAGGAGACAGGTATGGGATAAAGTGATGAAGGTATATAATTAGTGTGCTCGACAAAAAGGTACATGTTTAAATTCATATATGGGTTCTATGCGCCATATCGGCAAGCCGCTTGGCTTTTCCTTTTTCTTTTCGATTGGAGAAGATACCGGGAAGCTATTTGAAATTTCCCGATGCTCCCGATACAGGGGAGGTTATGGCGAATTTTTCCGGAAATTTAAGGAGTTAGAATATTTTTAAGATATTTTAATAATTTGAAATCATTGTATCGACGTATTGAATTCGATAGTAAAGTGAATATAAAAATCGAATGTTGTAAACAAAAAGGAATAGAGATAAGTGATTGGAATTGTTTCCAATTGCAAATAGAGATATTTTCTAATATATAGAAAATAAAAGAAGTTGATATTTGGAAACGTTTTCCAAATGGCATAAGAGGCCGAGATGATTATTGAAAATATTTGGCTAACAAATATTGATTGAGAAAATAGAGAAGTGGTTTAATTAATGAATATTAATTAAAGAGCCCAGTGATTTGTTTGATATGTTTGGATGAACACTTGTTTTTATTCGATAGTTAAATCACAGACTATCGAAGTTTTGACCATCGTTGTCAATATGGAGAGACCGGTTGGATTATTATCCGTGAACCACTCCGTATCGGCATAAGCGTTGCGAACCAAGTATGCTGAATATATTGAAGACGGAGTAAAGTGCAAGGGCTTTTCTATTAATAGAAGTAGTGCCTTCGGTGTCGTTCAATCCCAGAACGAACGTAAATGGACGAATGTCTGACAGAGTATTTCCAATGATCAAATGGGTTGGTCTGTATGAATGTATATGGTTGCAACGGATTTATCCCTTAGCATAATATCCAGAATATTTGTGCAAACTCAACTAGTGATTAACGGATCTGACAATGTGGCATTCAAAGTGATTGTGTTATCAAGGAATGGTAAGTAATCGTAGCCTCAGGCCTCAACAACCGGGAAAGGACAAAAATCGGGCAGGCAGCATGGCTATGTGGCGCACCCATTAGGGTGTATAATCACCTATCTAGAGAAATTCCTTTTGTTTCTAAATCTATCGATTCTGCCCATTCGGGAAACGGTGGTTTGAGTCCAACCGTTGGTGATATACATTCGATACACTCAAGCGAAATGAGTGGTCGGTCATGTGTGGGCCGGGTTACAAGATGTTCTTGTTGAACCCAGTGTATTCCTCTCTAGAGATACACAGTCGGAAGGTGGTCCCATACCTTGTCATGTTGGAAATCCAATCTCCAATAAGCGCCATGCGGTTTGTGATTTTATACTATTTATGTGGAGCGTGAGATGCAAGCGTTCTACTATTTGGTTATTTATTTGATGTAGACATTATTATAATATCATTGGATTTGATATCAAAGTGTTTTGGGTTATAGTAAGGTAAAAACCGTCCATGTTTATGTGTGGGCTGGTCTTACTATTATCTTTTCTTTCGAAAAGGGTTTTGAAAGTTAAACAAGTGGTTGGAGTTTACTCACACCAGTCCCATGACTGACCCAGAGTTTATTTTGTTTTTGTTTTTCCCTAAACTCTTGGGTGCCCAAATTTGTACGGGCAGTCAAGTGTTTCAGGCTTTTACAGATACACTTGGAGGAGCTTGAAGCTGGAGGCTTCAACGTTAGTTATTTAGAGTTACTTCCGCTGGATCAAATGTTATGTGTACTCTGATGATGGTATGTGTATATATGTACAAAACAGATTTGTATTTCGAAGCTTATGTTATATAATATATTTCATTCGTTCCGCTGTGAGTTGTGATCTTCGTTTTTTCTCCTATTCTAATATTTCTTTCTTTCTATTTCTCATCCTCTAACTTCTTTCTAATAATGAGTCGTATTTCTGTGTTATTTGGGTTGGACGTGTGTTGTATTTAATCAACTCAGATAGCACGGATTTGCGGGTCGTTTCAGTTGGTATCAGAGCTTAGGTTGAGCGAACACCTAGGCTTGTGTGGCATGTGCTCATTAGAGATAGGGTCAGTAGTACCCTAGAATGAGTTGAGTGTATATCTACGAGAGAGCGTATTTGTAAATTGATATAAAAATTGTTTTATATTGTGTTGGCTTGTCTGTTGAGTGGTTTATGAATTCTGGTCGAATCGTGGGACGCCACGAAGTCGATAGGGATTTCTAAACACTTGAACAGAAAATACGACATGATATTGTTTTAAAGTGGGTAGATGAAATAATTTTACCCAAAATTTCTATTTTGATATAGAAAGAATAATTTTCTAGAATTATTATTATATGGATGTGTTGGATGTTAATTTTATAATCAAATGAGATTATAAAATTAAAATGATTATTTATAACCAAATAGAATTTGTATATGAATGAAATATATACAAATAAGATGAATTAGAATTGAATACAAACCAGATTTTGGAATTTTAATCCTGGGAAGTTGAAAAATATTTTTTTTCAAAGTATATTAAAATGATATAGGTTTGTTTTAAAAGATTTGAAAGAAAATCATGGATTTTGAAATAGATAAAGCACTGAACTCACTTTAGTGGCTGGGAAATAATTCTGATGATGATTGCAACATCATCAGTGTTCATTTCCGAGTTTCTAAGTGATGGATTGCTACCTTAGAAAGTTTTTGATGGAAATTTGTTTTGAAAGAAAACAAGTGGTTTGAAAATTCAAATGTTTTGAATTTGAAATGAAAATAAATATATGTATATATTTAAGTGATTTCAAAGGAATTTGAAAAGAAAAACCCAGGGATTTGAATTCTGGGATTTAAATTTAACTTAAACAAGTTAAATGGGTCGAAGTGAATAAATTGATTAAAATCAATTTGAATTGGTTTAATAGAATATAGATTGGATATAAATGGATTGATCGTAGATCACTCGAATCAAATGAAGGAAGACCAAAAGTTTGGTGGAATTGAATTTGTTGAAATATGAGAAGTTGAGTTTCAACATAAGTGAATTTTTGAAAAGTAATAGATTTGTACCATTTTTCCTACTTTAGCAATTTCGAGGACGAAATTATTTTAAGGGGGAAAGAATGTAACGACCCAGATTTTTGAACAGTTTATTTTAAATATTTAGTATGGTTTTTAAAATATTGAATTTAAAAATATAATAATTTAATATGGTATATATGTTCGAGTTAAATTTCAGGATATATACTGTTCAATTTAGGATAGTGGTATAATATTGAAATGTCAGTCTGTACGTTAAAATAGCGGTTTAGAATTTTAAATTAAAGAACCGCGATATAGTTTAGTTTTTAATTAAAGAAAAATCAAATCAAAACTTTAACCAGCGGACACTACTTCCCTCGAGCCAACAAATTTGTCGTTGATCTTCAACATCCAGGAAACATGAATTAATGGCGCCACCCTAACCTTTCAATATCGCAGACCTATCATTTCCTCGAGCTGGAATTTTTGCTCCTTCTTCGTGTATAAAACCACACAAAGACTCTTTCGTTCTGAAAAAAATAAAAATGGCCGCTGCCTTAAAAATCACACGCAAACTTCAGTTCAACCAAATCAAAGGCCGCTCCTCCTCAATCTTCATTAAAACCGCTGCTACCCTTTTCCCTTTCTTCCATTTCAATTCCACAGAACAAAAATCAAAATCGCGGTAAAGACCGCGAGTTCCCATAACTCGACACGGGCATCGCGAGCATGGGGGTTCTCGAATTCGGGTAGCGCGATGGTACTGGAGATGATGTTCGAAGGGTTTTGCGGTGGTATGATGTTCAGCGGATTGTGGAGAGCATCTGGAGGTCGAGCTCAAAGCGATCGCGATAGGGTCTGGGTGTTCGAAGTCGAGGTCAAAAAGGGGAAGCAGTCGCATCCTCTTCGATTCAAAACGCGAATTGAAATCATCTCGATTCGATGATTAAAGGGGTCGTCCCCTCCTCTCGTACGCTGACCTTGGAAGCTCGACACAGGTACTCGCAATTTGGAGGTTTGGCATGGTTCGACGGAGATTAGTATGAGGTTTTCTGAGGTTGCGACAGGTGCTTGGGGTCAGTATGATGATGCTAGTCTTCGAGAAAGGAGGCGTTGGTTCTGGTGTGCGGATTTGTGTACTCCCGATGTCAGAAGGGGGTAGGGTTGTTGCGATAGGGGCTAGGAAACTGCAGATGGGTTAAAGGAGAAATAAAATTAAGGTAATTTTATTTTAGTTATTTTCTAATTCAAATTATATAAGAAATTAGTTTATATGAAAGGTGAATTAATCTATATATAGTTTATATAAAGGGAAATTGGTTAGGAGGGGAATAAAATATATAAACTAATTGTTTAAAATGAAATTTAGGAACTTACTTTTTAATTAGTTAAGGCCTTTTTATATAGATTAGTTTAGTTGAAATTTATTTAGAAAGAGTTATTTTAAAATGTTAAAATAGTTGATCGATAATTTAAAAATTTAATAGGTGCTAAACAAAGAAATTCGAGAAGATTCATAGTCGATGATTTGGAAATAAACAGGATATTCGACAACTGCAAGCTCCGGTGAGTAAATCTCACTCACCTTTAGAATTATTTTTATTTCATTAAAAATAATTGTTTGTTGCTTATGTGAATGCTTCCTGGTTGTTTTATATATATTAGTTATTTAGGCTATATATATATATATATTGGGTTGATTGGTTGGTTGGATTCCCGCAGTCTCATTAGCGGATGCCCGCGGTTTCATAGCGGATGATTACCCTATACGCCCCACGCTATGATTAGTGGATGACCTTCTATACCGCGATATTCTGCCACGAAGCAGAATGGGTATTATTTATGTGCTAGCATCTGTGGATGCAGGAAAACAGGTTGGAGGAATCCAACTGGATTCCTCAAAAATATATTATCTGTTTGTTTATTTGTTTGCATATATATTTTTATATATGATGTGTTAGAAAAATAAATAATTCGTTGCTTTGTGTGTTTAAATATCACTGGGCTTAAGTAATGATATTTAAAAATATCGTGAAAGGATATTGGAGATTTAAAAAGGGAAAATTCTATTTTTAAATAGAATTTGAATTTTAAATGGAATAAAAATATAAACTTGTTTTTTTTGAAAAATAAAACAAGTAGTTTCTTTATAAACGAAGTTTATAAATAGTTCTTTATAACGAAGTTATAAATGAAGTAAAAAGAATTATCATTTGATAATTCAGAAATAGAAGTACAAGCGTGGAATTGGAATTTGAAATAAAATTTCAAACAGGATGTGAAATGAAATTTTTAAATATATAACTCAAATGAAATTTGAGTATAACATTTGAAATTTTTAAAAAGGGAGTTAATTATTTGAATTTTAAAAGGGGATTGAATATTAGAAATTCAAATAAGAAGTTCAAATAGAATTTGAATAGATAGAATTAGAATGAAAAACAGAATTTGAATTCAAGGAATTAAAATTATAATTTGAATTCGAAGGAATTCAAATAGAGATTTGAATGTAGAATTTCAAAATAGAATTTGAAATATAGAATTTCAAAGAAGAATTGAATAGAATTTGAAATATAGTATTTCAAGGAAGAATTCAAATGTGAAATTTGAATAGAGATTTGAATGGAATTTAAATATGAGATTTGAATTGAGATTTGAAATAGAAATTCAAGTGTTGAATTTGAACATGGAATTGAATATAGAAATTCAAGTAGAAATTTGAATATGAGATTTCAAAATAGAATTTGAAATAAACTTTGAAAATAGGATTTTCAAAGTAGAATTTGAAATAGGATTTCAAAATAGGAAATCCAAATAGTTTTGAAATGGAATTTGAATTCAAGGGAATTCCAATGAATTTGAATATTAGAAATTCAAATGGTGTTGAAAATGAATTTGAATATTAGAAATTCAAATGAGGTCGGAAAGGGAAAATGAGATTTGAATGTAAGAGATTCAAATTGAATTCAAATAGGATTTAATCTATGGGATTTGAATATGAAATTCAAATGGGTTTTAAACTATGGAATTTTGAATATAGAATTTAAAAGGAGTTCGAATATTTGAATTCCAATAGAATTCAAATATAGAAATTGGAATATAGAAAGTTCAAATGGGATTTAAATATAAAGTTTGAAAAGGGAATTCAAATAGAAATTCAAGTATTGAATTTGAATATCCAATAGAAAAGGAATTGGGATTTGAAGTATAGAATTCAAAAGTAAGACGGTAATTTGAATCAAGAAATTCAAATAGAGTTTAATGGAGTTGAATTCATTTTAAAGAAGTTTAACGATTATATTTATAAATATAATTAAAACGAACTCGCCGCAGCGCTGCAGTTCGTAAATTGGCAATTCGAACTTCAATTGAGTATACAGAACGCAATTGAAGTCGGAATTCTTCGAAACAAGAAACGTCCGGACCGATTTGATAATAGTTTTCTGATAGAAGAGAAAAATCTGAATTTCGTCGTATAGATTTTGAGTTATGTCAAAATCAAATTTTTAGAAAAGCAGCGCCATAAACCATTATAAACCATAATGGATTTTATATATAAATATTGGGATTTTTAAGCAAATAAAAATCCGGATTGCCATTTAAAAATCTAGACTTGAGTTAGAAAATAAATGTGAACTCAAGTGAAGTAAAGAAGATGATTTTTGAAACAATAATCCTATTTTTGATTATTGAATAGAATTAACTAAATCAAAGGAGAATTAGTTAATTGAGTTTGAACTAAAGTCGAACTTTGAAAAGTGAAATTTGGGATTGTAAATATATATTCGAAATCGAATATAGAACTTAAATTGAAATTTGAATTCAATTGATTGGCAAGTAAGTGGAAATATATTTGAAACGTGTTATATTCAAATATACAAGCGAAATAGGCAAAGAGATAGATAACGAGTTAATTTAACGAGTGGAGTCAAAACGAGTGTATGGGGTTGAAATAAATTGGACAGGTATAAACACACAGGAGACAGGTATGGGATAAAGTGATGAAGGTATATAATTAGTGTGCTCGACAAAAAGGTACATGTTTAAATTCATATATGGGTTCTATGCGCCATATCGGCAAGCCGCTTGGCTTTTCCTTTTTCTTTTCGATTGGAGAAGATACCGGGAAGCTATTTGAAATTTCCCGATGCTCCCGATACAGGGGAGGTTATGGCGAATTTTTCCGGAAATTTAAGGAGTTAGAATATTTTTAAGATATTTTAATAATTTGAAATCATTGTATCGACGTATTGAATTCGATAGTAAAGTGAATATAAAAATCGAATGTTGTAAACAAAAAGGAATAGAGATAAGTGATTGGAATTGTTTCCAATTGCAAATAGAGATATTTTCTAATATATAGAAAATAAAAGAAGTTGATATTTGGAAACGTTTTCCAAATGGCATAAGAGGCCGAGATGATTATTGAAAATATTTGGCTAACAAATATTGATTGAGAAAATAGAGAAGTGGTTTAATTAATGAATATTAATTAAAGAGCCCAGTGATTTGTTTGATATGTTTGGATGAACACTTGTTTTTATTCGATAGTTAAATCACAGACTATCGAAGTTTTGACCATCGTTGTCAATATGGAGAGACCGGTTGGATTATTATCCGTGAACCACTCCGTATCGGCATAAGCGTTGCGAACCAAGTATGCTGAATATATTGAAGACGGAGTAAAGTGCAAGGACTTTTCTATTAATAGAAGTAGTGCCTTCGGTGTCGTTCAATCCCAGAACGAACGTAAATGGACGAATGCCTGACAGAGTATTTCCAATGATCAAATGGGTTGGTCTGTATGAATGTATATGGTTGCAACGGATTTATCCCTTAGCATAATATCCAGAATATTTGTGCAAACTCAACTAGTGATTAACGGATCTGACAATGTGGCATTCAAAGTGATTGTGTTATCAAGGAATGGTAAGTAATCGTAGCCTCAGGCCTCAACAACCGGGAAAGGACAAAAATCGGGCAGGCAGCATGGCTATGTGGCGCACCCATTAGGGTGTATAATCACTTATCTAGAGAAATTCCTTTTGTTTCTAAATCTATCGATTCTGCCCATTCGGGAAACGGTGGTTTGAGTCCAACCGTTGGTGATATACATTCGATACACTCAAGCGAAATGAGTGGTCGGTCATGTGTGGGCCGGGTTACAAGATGTTCTTGTTGAACCCAGTGTATTCCTCTCTAGAGATACACAGTCGGAAGGTGGTCCCATACCTTGTCATGTTGGAAATCCAATCTCCAATAAGCGCCATGCGGTTTGTGATTTTATACTATTTATGTGGAGCGTGAGATGCAAGCGTTCTACTATTTGGTTATTTATTTGATGTAGACATTATTATAATATCATTGGATTTGATATCAAAGTGTTTTGGGTTATAGTAAGGTAAAAACCGTCCATGTTTATGTGTGGGCTGGTCTTACTATTATCTTTTCTTTCGAAAAGGGTTTTGAAAGTTAAACAAGTGGTTGGAGTTTACTCACACCAGTCCCATGACTGACCCAGAGTTTATTTTGTTTTTGTTTTTCCCTAAACTCTTGGGTGCCCAAATTTGTACGGGCAGTCAAGTGTTTCAGGCTTTTACAGATACACTTGGAGGAGCTTGAAGCTGGAGGCTTCAACGTTAGTTATTTAGAGTTACTTCCGCTGGATCAAATGTTATGTGTACTCTGATGATGGTATGTGTATATATGTACAAAACAGATTTGTATTTCGAAGCTTATGTTATATAATATATTTCATTCGTTCCGCTGTGAGTTGTGATCTTCGTTTTTTCTCCTATTCTAATATTTCTTTCTTTCTATTTCTCATCCTCTAACTTCTTTCTAATAATGAGTCGTATTCTGTGTTATTTGGGTTGGACGTGTGTTGTATTTAATCAACTCAGATAGCACGGATTTGCGGGTCGTTTCAAATACACTCACGAGTCAGTCTAGTTTACAAATCAGTATAAGAAATAGATATGCACGAGATATGCAACTCTTTACCACTAAGAGTTGTGAATATAATGACATAAAGAGGGTTAATTGATTTTATATCACATATCTTGACGCAAGGGATAAATGTTCAAGTCTCGTGGACTATTATTAAGCTAAGTACATCACTGTACTCGAGCCGCAATGAAACAAAACACCAAAATCACTGAAATCATCATATACATCTCAAGCGAGTTAATTTACCAATGAAGGGAACACCCCACTCCAAGGTATCCAAATCTCAAAATACGTTGGATTAAAAATCTAAATGCTCTTTGCTAATGTATGATCATCCCGATCGAGTTAAAATCATCAAACACAAATTATAAAAGAAATCATAAGAGATGTGCTCATGCAATAATAATGAAGCTTATCCCGAGCTATAATGTTGTTCATCCCGAGGAATAACCAAGTATTAGCAAATGAAAATCACCAACACCAAATCATAACATGAAATCATCATAAATAATGTGCACATGCTATTAAGTAAATTATAGCCCACCCCGAGCTATAGTATTGGTCATGCCGAGCCATAGCCAAGTACTTATACGCATTCAAATTTATGCGCCTCTCACTACGACTACCCCAGTCGAGTGTATCTTGACTATCCCGATCAAGTGAATACGTATATGGGACCCATCCCGAGTCTCAGCTTCATCCCGAAGCTAGTACTGGATTGACATCCTCAGAATGCGTCACTGACTCCCAGTTAGTAACCCAAACAGCGATAACAGTGCGTCTCATACCACATGTTCTCACTGCTTGGTTTACTTGCCGCTCGTCAACTCCGCACTGGAAAACTCAGAAATCTTCAATCACAAAAATCTCATAAATCACAACAACAATTCAATAACTTCAATCAGATGAAATAGGAAATTAACCAATCTCGTATACCACCGTGTCCCATACCATAGGGTTTACGACATTGTTTAATATCCATAACGTCATCTTGAAGGGTGTGGAAAAGGGCGGGTTATAACTAGAAAATACTTGGTTTTGACAAAACGAGTTTATAAAACGAACTTCCCAAAAATGATTATTTTGTTTATAAAAACAATATATTTACGAAAATAATTTTATATTATTGTTTTGAGGCCATTTAATTTTTAAAACTAAGATAATAAAACTCATTTTGCCTCAAAACTATATTGAAATTCATATTTATGTATATATTGGAAAACTAGTTAAAATCGTGTACGTGTACTCAATGTCAATGTAAATCTCATCAAAAGTCTCAACATTGAATCATCATAAAATTTTCCAATAATCCGAAGTTCGAATTTTTTTTTTTAAAATATGAACTTCGTTTCTCGAATTAAAACAGTAGTAAACAAAGTCACCAAACCACAGAAAATCACGAAAAACAAGTATTGAAGCACAAAAATGCGTCAAGAAACCAATTCTGGTCGCGACTTTGAGGTTAGTTCTGAATGACCAAACGATATCCGATTGGTCTAAAATTCGACATGTACAAACTAGAATAATATATCTTTCAAAAAAAAAGAATTTCTTCATTTCGCTAAGAACTGAGGAAGATATGCAGCTTTGAACATGAGCTTTCGTCAAGATTTCAGCTCAAAATATCTTGACGAACTATCAACTTCCGGATTGAATACGGATGACCAAAACAACCCGAAACTATATGAAAATTAGAATGCAACAACTATATATTCGAAATAAATAGTATTTCGATTATTTAATCGATAAATCAATATAAAATATCATTTATATTATCAACTCAATATTTAAATAATTTAAATATTTAAAATAAATCGACAAAAGTTCCGGGTCGTTACATTCTTTCCCTCTTAAAAGAATTTCATCCCCGAAATTACTAAGGTAGGAAAATGCCTTAAACCCATTTATTTTCAAACTCACTTATGTTGAAACTCAACACTCTATACTTCTGCAATTTTAGTTCTACCAAAACTTTTGGTCTTCATTCATATGTATTCAAATTCATTCCAATTGATTTTAATCAATTTATTCACTTTGATTAACTTGCTTATGTTAAACTTAATTTTCATAATTCAAATTCCTGGGATTTTATTTCAAATCCATTTGAAATCACATAAATATATACATATATTTATTTCCATCTCAAATTCAAAACATTTGAATTTTCAAATCAATTTGTTTTCGTTCAAACAATTTCCAGCAAAAACTTTTCTAAGGTAGCAATCCATCACTTAGAAACTCGAAAATGAACACTAATGATGCTGCAGTCATCATCAGAATTAATTTCTAGCCACTGAAGTGAGTTCAGTGCATTATCACTTTCAAAATCCATCTAAAATGATTTTTACTCAAAAACCTCTTTCAAAACAAAGCTATTTTATATATTTTAAAAATATATTTTCCAACTTCCAAGGATTAAAATTCTAATTCTGGTTTTAATTCATTTCATTTGTATATATTTCACTTGTATACAAATTCTACTTGGTTATATATAACTATTTCAATTTTATAATCTTATTGGATTATAATTATAACAATCAGCACATCCATATAATATAATAATTTCAGAAAATTGTTCTTTTTCTATCAAAAATAGAATTTTTGAGTAAATTTATTTCATTTACCCATTTAAAAACAATATCGTGTTCAATCTTCTGTTCAAGTATTTATAAACTCTTATCGAAGTTGTGGCGTCCCACGATTCTACCAGAATTCACAAACCACTCAACAGACTAACCAACACAATATAAAACAATTTTTTATATCAATTAACAAACACGCTCTCTCGTATATATACGTTCAACTCATTGTAGGGTACTGCTGACCCTATCTCTAATGACCACAACCCAACAAAGCCTAGGTATTTGCTCAACCTAAGCTCTGATACCAACTGTAACGGCCCGCAAATCCGTACTATCTGAGTTGACTAATAACACCACACGTCTAACCCAAATTGCACATAAATACGAATCATTATTAGAAAGAAGTTAGAGGATGAGAAATAGAAAGAAAGAAATATTAGAATAGAAGAAAAATGAAGATCACAAACTCACAGCGGAACGAATAAAATATATTATATAACATAACATTTGAAATACAAATCAGCAACTGTATATACATACCATTATTAGAGCACAACAGTTATTCCTGGAATAGTTATAAACACCTGTTTCCAGATACAACATAGTACACAACAGAAATATGATAGTCTATAGCTAACTGGTGAAGCTTCCAGCATCAAACTCCTCCAAGTGAATCTGTAAAATCTCAACTACTTGACTGCACGTACAAATTTGGGCACCCAAGAGTTTAGGGAAAACAAACAAAATAAACTCCGGGTCAGTCATGGGACTGGTGTGTGTAAACTCCAACCATTTGTTTAACTTTCAAAATCCTTTCGAAAGAAAGAATAATAGTAAGACCAGCCCACACATAAACATGGACGGTTTTTACCTTACTATAACCCGAAACACTTTGATACGGAAAATCCAGTGATATTATGATAGTGTCTAAATCAAATAAATAACAATCTAGTGGGACGCTTGCATCTCACGCTCCATATAATATAAAATTAATAACCGCAGGGCGCTTATTGGAGATTGGATTCCAACTATGACAAGGTATGAGACCACCTGCCGATAGTGTATCTCTATAGGGGAATACATTGGGTTCAACAAGAACATCTTGCAACCCGGCCAACACATGGCCGACCACTTAATTCGCTTGAGTGTATCGAATGTATATCACCAACGGTTGAGATCAGCAACCGTTTCCCGAAATGGGACAGCATCGATAGAACAAAGAAGTAAAAGGAATTTCTCTAGATAGGTGATTATACACCCTAATGGGAGTGACCCACATAGCCATGCTGCCTCCCCGATTTTTGTCATTTCCCAGTTGTCGAGGCCTAAGGCTACGGTTACTTATCATTCATTGATAGCACAATCAGTCTGAATGCCACATTGTCAGATCTGTTAATCACTAATCGATTTGTACAAATATATTCTGGATATTATGCAAAGAGAATAAATTCTCCGCCACCATATATATCTATACAGACCAACATATGTGATCATTGGAAATACTCTGTTAGACATTCGTCCATATACGTTCGTTCTGGGATCGAACGAAACCGAAGGCACCATTTCTATTAATAGAAAAACCCTTGCACTTTACTCCGTCTTCGATTATCTTCATATAATCTGATTCGCAACGCTACTGCCAATACAAAGTGGTTCACGGATAATAATCCAATCGGTCTCTCCATATTGACAACGATATTGGCAAACACTTCGATAGTCAGTTATTTAACTATCAAAGGAAAACAAACAAACATTCATCCATAACATCAAACCATCACTGAGCCCATTAATATTTCATTAATTAAATCACTTCTCCATTTCCTTATCAATATTTGTTAAACGAATATTTTCAATTATCATCTTGGCCTTTTCGCTATTTAGAAAACATTTCCATATCTCGCCTTCTTTAATTTTCTATACGTAGAAAATATCTTCTACTTATAATTGGAAAACATTCAAATTACTTGTCTCTTCCCCGCCCGTTCATTTCTATACTCAGGAGATAATTATTATTATATTTCTAAATTTCCACTTACTTGGGTTAAAACGAATGTTGTGTAAAACATTGTTACAAAAACCCAAACCACTGCATTCAACTAACTCTTATTCAAACACTTCTCTTCGAGACTGGATCTTGCTATTTATCGGTTAAAAATGAAATCAATCAAGTTTGGGTATAACTACCTCTCAGACCTTGACTGAATAACATCTTTAACTTCAAAACAGACAAACCACTTACCTCGAATAATCCACATCATATAAAGCCAATTATTCATTTTTAAAAACTTATATACATTTCTCTTTCTATTACCAGCCTATCGATTTCCTTTTTGTTTATAATATTCTATTTTAAATTCGTTCCCTTATCGAATTCAATATATATTGATATATTGATTTCCTAGTTATCCAATTTTCTTTAAAATATTCTAACTCCTTAAATTTCCGGAAAATTTCGCCACAACCTCCTTTGTACCGGGAGCATTAAGAAAATCCCCAAACCGCCACACAGGCCTCTCCAATCAAAAAGAAAAAGAAAAAGCCAAGCGGCTTGCCGATACGGCGCATAAAACCTCATATGGAATTTAAACGTGTACCTTTTTGTCGGGCACTTCAATTATAATCTTCAAACACTTCATTCCATACCTGTCCAATCCATATACTTCCATTCCTAATTTATTCCAACTCAATCTGCTCATTTTAACTCGATTCGCTAATTTATTCTTTAATCAGCTCATTTGCTCATTTCATTTCTTCTATTTGAACATATCACGTTCAAATATAATTTAACTTCCTTATACCATTCGAATCCCATTTTCAATCCAAATTCCATATTCAATTTCGAATATGAATTTACAATCCCCTTTTCTGATCCAAAGTTCAATTTTGATTTCAAATTTAATTAACTAATTTTTTTCCTTCAAGTTAGTTAATTCAATTCAACAATTAAAAATATGATTTTTCTTTCAAAAATCAGTTCACTTACTCCACTTGAGTTCATACTTATTTTACAACTCAAATCTAGATTTTTCTTATGGAGATTCGGATTTTATTCGCTTAAAATCCTTTTATAAAATTAAATAAACCGTTATGGTTTTTAAATGGTTATGGCGCTGTTTTTCTAAAAATTTGATTTTGACATAGCTCAAAATATATACGACGAAATTCAGAATTTTCTCTTCCATTAGAAAACTATTATCTAATTTGTCCTGACGGTTCTTGTTTCAAAGGATTCCGACTTAAATTGAGTTCTATATACTCAATTGAAGTTCAAAACGCCAATTTCCGAACTGCAGCGCTGCGGCGAGTTCGTTTTTATTATATTAAATATATAAACGTTTTGAACCTCGTTTATAATAAAATTTCAACTCCATTATAACATATTTTAATATATATTAGGCCAATTTTCCAAATTAACTTAATAATTCTGATTATCCCCCATCGCCCATTTATTTCGTATCTCCATTAGAAATTTATTTATAATTCAATCCTCTATATTAAATTCTAATTCTTTTGTAAATAAATTATATATAAATTCAACTTCTATTTTTCATACATTAAAACAAGTTTTCCATTTCAATTTCCATTTGAAATCCAACTCCTTTTATATTCTAAATTCCAAAATAAAAACCGATGTTGCCTTTTCGAAATGATTTCAAATGATATTTTAAATTCATATTTGAATTTAAAATTTACAGAATATCTCCAGATAATTAGTTCATTATATTTATAAACATTGTTTATAAATTTACTAGTTTTACAAATTCTAACAAGTTCCAATCGAAATCTATTTAAAACCAAAATCTCATTTTGGAATATTTTATTTATTATAACTTATATAACACCCAATTTATTTTCATATTCAATTTAACTTCTATTTAAATAAATTCGAATTAATCAAATTCAAATCATAAATCCTTACGGATTTATTTTAGTTCAATTTATATTTTGAACATCAGAATACATTCCATCGTTTATTTCTTTATAACGATTTTTCCATTTCTATTTTTAAATTCACAATTGAATTTAAATATTCGAATTTATCAAATGATAATTTTTCCACTTTATTTATAAACACTGTTTATAAATTCATCTCAATTCTCCGCATTATTTAATTTATAAACAATGTTATAAATTCACTTCAAATCTCGTATTATAAATTTATAAAAAACCTTTATAAATTCACTACTTGTTATATATATATATATATATATATATATATATTCAAAACAAGTTAACATATTTATAGCCTAATTGAAATTCGATTTCTATTTTTTTGATAAATATATTTTTCCCTTTAAATTTCAAATATCCTTTTTCACAATATTTTTCTAAATTACCATTTAGGCCTAATGATATTCAAAAATCCAAAATACCAAATTAGCAAATCACGGGTTTTTCTAACACATTATATAAGATAACATACATTAAACCAAACAAATGATAATATTTTTGAGGAATCCAGTTGGATTCCTCCAACCTGTTTTCTGCTCCACAGACGTTAGTCACATAAATAATACCCATCTTTCTTCGAGGCAGGATATCGTGGTATAGAAGGTCATCCACTATCATAGCGTGGGGCGCATCGGGTATTCATCCGCTAATGGTACCGCGGGCATCCGCTAATGAGATTGCGGGAACAATCCAATCACCAAACCAATATATATATATATATATATATATGTATATATGTATATATATAATAGCCAAGCCTAAATAACTAATATATATATTTAAAATAGCCACAGTAATATTTAAACGCAAATAAACAACCATCAAACAATTATTTTAACGAATAAAATAATTCTAAATAAAAATATGAGTGAGATTTACTCACCGTGAATTTATTTGCCGCATATCCATTTTAATTTCATATCGCCGGCTATGAATCAGCTTGAAATGAATTTATCAAGTACCTATGATTATTTAATTTTAATTTATTGATTAAAATTAACTACTATCAATTAAATAAATAAACTCTTCTAAGAACTTTAATTTTTGATAAAAATGTATACCTCTCTACCTTGCTTGATCTTCACGCTAACCTCAACAATGACTAATCCATTTTACTGAAAGCACTTCCAACTTGGCATTTCCTCAAACACCATTAGCTTCTACTATTCTCTTTGTTCTCGACCTTAGCTATCTTTTCCCTTTATAATTTCGAACCCCCTGCTTCTAAAACTATCATAGCTTACCTTCATATTTCACACCCCCCCTCCAAAATGCCCGACTAAGTCCCTTTCTCCCCATCTCCTTTTCTAGACATTTATGACCACTTTCCTACTGCTGCATCCTACCAAATCAACTGAGCATCACTGAAAAATCCAACTTCCAGCCTTCCAATTCCTCTTCCTTTACACAGCAAAATTCGAACATCCATTATTCCACCCCAATCTGTCTCCTTCCTCCATTCAACAGCATGCGCTGCTTCCATTCAAGAAGAAGAACATCAACCCGCCTACTCAGCTCGCGACATCAACCCTAGCTTAACGAGGACAACATCGAACCTCTTCTCTAGAATTTAACGTGGCCTATTATTGCTCTTTTGCACCACCGATGCCTTCTCCAAGGTCATGAATTTTCTAGCGCCTCCCTCCTCTTCTTTCCCCAGACTCGACACCCTCTAAACACCATATACCGACAACTCGACTTTGCCAGGGTCGCCACCCCCTTACGCACGTACGACAGCGAACCAACCTTCCGATCAACCTCCTATATCCACCGCGATGTTGTCAGTGATCCAAATCAGATTGCGATGACTGTTTGTTTCTTACCCAAAAATCGATTCGTAGGAAATCCGTTCGCACTCCAATCCCTCGATAGATTTGCAACTGAATGAAATAGACGTTAGAGACATTTCAAGAAGGCATTCGATTTGTTTTATTGAAGAAGGGGATGGATTTTTAGAATGACGGGTTTGATTAGTTTTGCTGAGAGGAACTAAAAATGGAGAATAACATTGGGTGTTGCGGTTTTATAGAAGATGAAGACTTCATCCTTAAGGAATTCTTCTGCGCAATGTACATTATATTTAATGTGATTTGAGTTAAAAGAGATTTTGTTTCTTTTTAAATAGATACTGATTTGATTTCGAACCTTTCCACAATCAAATATCTCAGGGTCCATTAATTAAAATGAAGAACCGCTATTTTAGCGTATAGACAGACATTTAAATATTATAGCGTTATACTGAACTCAACAGAATATATTGTGAAATATAATTTGAACGTATATATAAAACAAACATAGAAATTTATATAATATAATTTAAACTCAGAAATGAATTAATTCCTCAGTAATAAATTATTTTTATTATCGATTCTATTTAAATCGAATTTCTATAAATTATCTGAATTGTTTTTGACTTAGTTTTAAATTTCGAATTTAATTATTTCATATTCTCTTATTACGATAATTATATATATTCGAAATAAATAGTATTTCGATTATATAACTGATAAATCAATATAAAATATCATTTATATTATCAACTCAATATTTAAATCAATTTAAATATTTAAAATAAATCGACAAAAGTTCCGGGTCGTTACATTAACCCGTACTAAGGAGGTTATGGCGAAGTTTTTCAAAAATTTGAGGTGTTAGCCAAATTTCAGGGAAATTTAGAAGTTCTTAGAAACTGAAAATTTGAAGAACTGAAGCCATAATGAAAGTTGAGTTGGTTAGTTAAATGACTTTCTGCTCTGTTCCTTTTTCGAGGATGAAAAAGTTTTAAGTTGGGGAGATTGTAACAACTCTAATTTTTGGAACCAATTTAAAATTTATTTTTAGTTGATTTTAATGCATTTTGAATATTTAAAAGGATTTATTACGAGAATTAACCATTTAAAATTTATTTAAATCAAAGTTTGAGCATATAAATTTAAAATTTAGTTAAAAAGAACTCCTAATGGCGTAGTAGTCTGAAAATTTAGTTTTGAAATTTAATTGAATATAAAGAATTCAATATAAGTTAGAATTTGATGAAATAAGAAAAGTTACAATGGATTTAATTATATCTTTCTAACGAATGTAAGAAATTTAGATTTCTTATTATAAATTGTAAGTTATGGCCAAATTAACATTTCAAATAGTCGCTATAAAATTTATTAATATTTTAATATTAAATAATCCCTTAAAAATAGCCATTTTGCAAATGACCTCCTTTTTCGATGAAACCAATTTTGTTGGATCCAGAACTTCAAACAATTGTCAAGTTTAAAATTTCAAGAAAATTGGAAAAAATATGTAAGCGTGGTAAATTTAAACGCATATTCAATTTCATTTGTAAATTTAATAAGCCAGTAAAAAGGCCATTTTTCAAACGATCTCCAAATTCAACGAAAATAATTTTGTTGGAACTGTATTTGAAAAATATAGAGAGATACCAAATTTCATAAAATTTGGAGCGAGTATGTGGCCGTGCGAGATAAATTGTGAATCAACTAGTCATTTGAGCCCGAAGTAGGGATTTTTGAGCAAATGGACTCGGAATTCAATGAATTTTTTATTTGGATCCTATCATCAAAACATAGCTGCGTGCCACCTTTCGTCGCCAATGGAGTTCGTGTGTGACTGGGGCATCGAAAATTGTCAATTGGAGACAACGCTAACCAAAGAAATAATAAAACAACATAAACCCTCCACTATATTATATCCCCATCTCCCACAAACCCAATTTCCTCTCCTCTAAACTGAAAATGGCAGTAACCCTCTACCCCTCTAAATTCATTTTGCATAAAAGACCTTACACTTTATATAATTTATGTCTTCCAAACCATTAGGAATTAGGGGAAACATTCCACATGAAAGTTGTAGAGCATGTTAGCTACTGTAAAAATTTGGTGGCGATTGGATTTGTGGTTTAGTCGGGATCTTGCTCGAAGTGCAGTGGCTTGACTTCTTGATTGACGGGTTTTGGGGGAGAACGGTCAAGAATTAGAGGTTGGCAACTAAAGGAAAGTTGTAGAGGGTGAGCAGGGCCACAAGTTTTCTTTAGAGTGTTTTGCCTGAAAGTGGCCGAAGATGGCCGAAAAGTTGATACGAATGGAAACCAGGCTGTTTTCAACCCAAGTTACGGATTTTGAGTTTTTCAAGGTGATAGGAGCATCTTCAGCCAAAGAGCCCAATGGGAAAGTTTCTCGGGATGTTGAGACGGGTCAGGTATCCAAATTTCGTGGCATTTGGAGGTTGGGTGTGGCTTGTAGAGCCAAAAGTGTGATTTAGAAAAGCGGTAAAATTTCGGCGAACGGTGGCGAAGTGGGGACCAAGGGTGGAGGCGTGGGGCTTGGGTGGGGCGCGGTGCTGACAGTGGTGGGCGGCGGTGCCCCGGAGCATCGTGGTGGCGCGACGAGCTCGAAAGAGAAGGTTTCAAATTGGAAAAGAAGTTGATTTATATTGTTATGTAAGTCGTGTATTTAAAGTTCGTATGTTAATATATTTTTGCTACGAACTCAGAATCATGCGAAAATGGATCCGTTGCGATCGTGGGGATGAGAGCTTCATAACAAAATTAATTTGGACAGAAACGAAGCAAGTTAGAATTTAAGGCAAATTTAAACTCAAACAGTACTAAAATCGTCAATTAAAGACTAACGAAGTGGAAACCAATGGTGAGAACTCTTTCACTCAAACTATTTTTACAACTATTATAGCCGTGAGTGAATATATATTGATTTCTTATGATTGCGATATTTGATTGGTGATTGATGGATGTTTACAGTTTTAATGTTATCGTTATTAAACTGTGATTATAGCTGTTGATAAATAAAACATTTATATTATGAATTATTCTAGGATGACAATTTACCCACCCGTCTCCCAAATAATAGATAAGTTCACATGGATTGTGATGTAAACCCTACATGGGTATTGGGACGATATTGAAGCGACACTTGCTTCCCCGCAATTGAAAACCCGGATTGAGTTGAGAACAAGACTAATTGGAACACAAACAGAAGAACATTTCATTGCTTATTACAACAATTTCATCAGAATACAAGAATATTCCAGAGTATACATGAATAATATACAGAAGAAAAATATCAAAGATTTAAATTACATTTAAATACATAGCAACGGAAAAATAATACAAAACACAACTGAAAGGAATATATGGATACAGAGCTTTCCGAATATCATTCCAGCTGTAAACCAGGATCCTGTGAATATAAATTTGCAAAACCAAAATTACTAGCTGCCCGTGTGGAAAATAGGGGCACCCAGAGTTTAGGTTAAAACAATAACTCCAGGTCAGTCATCTTACTGCTGTGAGAACTAAAACAATTTTTTAAAACTTCATTTCAAATCAGATATATCAAGGGATCACGCCGTATAATACGGAACGGGTTTCCTCCTAAGAATACCAGTGCATATAACAAAACAACACAATGCTTTTTGAAAAAATGAGGATATTATAAGACCCAGGTCCCATCACACAATGTAACGCAAGCCAGAGGATAAGGTTTTCCCTTATAATAGCGAAACATGCTTGGTACGTTAAAACAAATCAATTGATACTATTATAGTGTAAAGTGTATAAAACAACTTCAAATATCAATGTATCAATCCTAGACGGCATGGGTACCATATATCATATCGCCAATACTAGGCTCTACAATCAAAACCGCAATGTCACGTATTGGAAGTTGAACTTCCGTCTGTGAACCAAGTCAAGGGATCGTCCTTACCACTTCTAGACGCTCTAGCCCGTGTCTCAAGATCAGAACGCATCGACCCTTGGAGCGATCCACACGATGTGGATTAAAATGCCTGAACACTATGTTTCCCCGCCCTATAGGGCGTCAATTTGGTCTGTATAAAGACCATATCATCCATCGGCTCTGCAGAGACCGATATAACCGAGGCGCCTCGCTATCCATCATCTACATAAGTAAAACATCTAGGCGTGCAAAACCCAGACACCACTCCTAGCAAGAAGGAAACGCATGCCATCCCTAAGGTCCTCTCCCGTTTCTGGTTCACACCGGGGTGCAAGGCTCGCGAATTAACACTACACAAAGTATGCTATATTAAAGTCGTGCTTTGATCATCAACCACAAGACGCTGCTTTTCAACAGAAGCCTTGATCATTTGCATCTCAGCATGCCACATAAGAAATTCACACTATGCAACCGATGTATATCAATCACACTGAATGAAATCCGATGTCAGACACACATCATTTACAAGTTCGTTCTGGGTTTGAACGAAACAAGAGGCACCTTATTCCTCGTCCCGTATGTCCAATACAGGAGAGAGGTCCACGCACATCCAGTCGATCTCCAAGTACGTCTGGACAATCACCACTTATTTCCTTGTCTTGGGTGTACAGCCCAATTCAAGGCATCAGTAATCATCCAAACGATGCAAAGACCTCCGGTCTTCAACCACCGTCTTCATCTTCGACTTATCGTCGAATCAGTTATTCAGAATGGGATAAACTCAGTCTTTCTAAATAACTCGCGTATATAATAAACAAGTGCTATAAAAACATAACATACGCCTCATTCCAATTCTAAATATTCTTTTATTTAAATATTCATATCCTTTGGGATATGTTCCCATTAATTTTATCAAAAATAAATTCTTTAAATTTATTCTTTAATCTTCCTTTGGATATCAATTCAAACCAAATTAAGGTTTATCCCAACTAGTCGGGATTAGCGAACCTTACCCAAGTAATCATTAGTTTAATTTCCCAATCCCAACCCAATTATCCCATGAAGTAAAATTGGTAGTACTTCATATCTAACACCACGGTGTTTCGGTAAGTTTAATTACCATTTCACGTTCAAATCTAATTAAAGATTTATCTAACGCTTGGAGCAAAACTGGTGATACTCCAATTCCAATCATTTCTTGGATTTGATAATTTTAGTTATCAAATTCAACTTTCAATCTATTTAAAGATTCATTAAAACTCTAATTCAGTTTTAATTTGCAACAATCATAACTTAATGATTTTTCCAATTCCGGAAATAAATCCTGTCTTTAACTGGGTTAAAGAACTAATGTCATTTAAAACACAGTTCATGATAAACCCAAAATCACATTCCATTAATTATGGAATTTTCACGAAAAAACAAACCAATATATAATCGATATCAATTTTTGTATCCGACTAAAATTATAAAGGGAATAACGGCAAAGCCTATTAAATTCCATATATATTATCAGTCTTCCTCCAAAGTAGTTCATTTCGATTATTATCAAATCAAATCCCATTCCATTCCAATTTATTTTATTTAACTGGAGAACTTTACTTTGGAAATTCCATTAAATCTTAGAATAAATATTTATAAATTCCAAACCATATTTCACTGCAAATCGAGTTAAAGAATGAATGTCGTTAAAACACAGTTCACAATAAATCTGGTTTACATTCCATTTCAATTCCAATTAAATGTTCATTAATTGGTAATTCTTCTTTAAATCTTAGTTAAAAGACTTATTCTTTTCGTACGTGGTTTTAGAATAGTGTTAATGAAGACACCATTCCATCAGTCTCTAACCGTAAATTAGTAAGAGAACAATTCCTTAAGTATTAATCCCGAAGGCCGAAACCAACATCAGATCAATACCCAGGAAACCATTCAACTTAGCTAACCTCCAGTTAGTTTCTAATTTCCTCAACTCCATTAGGTTTAAGAAACAGTGTTAGTGAAGACACAGTTCACGACAAACCCAAAATCCCATTTGATATTAAATACAAGGCTCGGAATAGAAAATATATCGGCTTATATTCAATATCAAATTCTGAACTCAACAAACATCGTATTGGAATAACTATATATATATATCTTCCAAATTCCTCCATAATGCCCGTATAATAACGAAATCCAATATCGAAATATTCCGAAGATAATTTCGATTCAAATCCATTCCAATTCATATATTGGAAATTTTGGTTATTTTTAAAACCATTTTAAATCCAATTTATTTATTTAAAAATAATTGGATTATAATTCTAGTTCATAACTAGTTCATTTCGATAAAAATCTATTTTTATCTTTTCAGATATGGAATTTTTCATCCCGATTCTTTCCAAATCATTTCTTATGATTTTACACTAATTATTGATATTTTTAATAACTTTATCAGGGCCCGTACAGTCGATTTCCAAAAACGGCCATTGAACTGCACTTACATCGACCTTTTCCAAATTTGATTTGGACATAATTCCAAATCCAACCGTTGGAGTTCAAACCCTAATATTCATTGGAAAGCTCTTTTCGATACAAACCCAATGGTTTGGTTTTAGGAGAATCCGACAGTCGGATCTCCCGTAATGTCCATTCGAAGTCAATGGTCGAAATTCGCGAACTGCCGTAGCGTGGCGCGTTATATTCAGGCCATTATATTATATATAATATATATTTCGTCGATTTCCATTTAAAACATATTTTATAAATCGTTTTAAATTCGTTTTCAAAACGATTTCAACTTCATATTCAATTTCAAATCAAAATTGAATATACCATATCATTAATATATAAATGATTATATTTTCAAACATCAGATTTTTAAATCAATTCTTTTTCAATATTCATTATAAAAATGGATAAAATCGATATAAATATCGTTCACGTCAAAATGGCGTTAATCTAATCAACACGGCTTTATATAATTAAATATATTCGTGTCCATCCCAAATCGGACATCAAAATCAGATTTTGATCTTTTATGAAATATTATTTTAAAATATTCGTTATTTTAAAATGTTCGTTATTTTAAAATATTCATTCTTTATGAACTGGAATCAAACACAGTCAATTACCATATAATGTTATTTATATGGATTTCATACAACACTTGTATATCACAACAATGATAAATAACCAACCATCATCCAAAGTGCATTCTAAACTGTGTAAGCATTAAATATAAATAATTCGTGGTTACATGATCTGTCAACTAAACGATCGACATACCACTAAACAATTGTGATTAGTGTACGTCAAATATCATCCCAACACCCGTGTGGGGTTTCAATCACAAACACATATATTTTATTTGTGCAGTTGGGCGATGTGTAAAATTTATCGTCCCAATCCATATCAGTCAAATGGGTGTAGATAAACAAATCGTCCGATTTGTAAATGAATATTTAATTTATTCATATACACGTTACAAATTATATTTTTAACTATATAATATTTATTTAACCATGAATATTTTACATTCCATTCCACATCACAATCCATCACAACTACACAATTCAATCAAACAAATAAGTCGTCCATGGTCTATGGACGATGGGGAGCAGTTCATATATGCAGTTATAAAATAAATAACTTTATAAAGAAAATTATAGTGAGGAGTTCTCACCTTTGGGTTCTGTAACGACCCGGAATTTTGGGGCAAATTTAAATTTTTTTATTTTAGTTAATTTATTGGTTTTTGAATATTTAAATTAATTTATTTTAAATAATAACAACGAAAAATTTATTTTAAATCGAAGTTAGAACGAATAATTTATATTAATTATATTTCGAGCCTGAAATGTCGCGGTAATTTCAAATTTTGATTTCAAACTTTGGAAAATTATATAAAATTAATTTTAAGTCGGAATGGGACGAAACAAGAAACGCTAGGATCGTATTGATGATATCTTTCTAATGAATTTTAGAAATTAGGATTTCAGTTTATAATTTGTAAGTCATGAAAAATTCAAAATCTCAGAAAAACGCTATGGAATTTTTATATATATAATATATAGGACCCAAAACGCTACTTTTTACATACGAATGAATTGGGACTCGAAACCACTTCCATTGAGTTCAAAATGATGTTTCTGCTTTAAAAAAGTATAAACACTGATATATTTCGATATTCGGAATTTATTTATTTAAATATATATTTTTAATACAATATATATACACCTTAAAAATAGCCATTTTTCAAACGGTCTTCATATTCGACGAAATTAGTTTTGTTAGGACTGTATCGTCAAAACAAAGCTAGAAATAATTTTTATGTAATTTTTTGAGTCAGTATGTGGGCATTATTAATTTTTCATTGAAAATGGTCAATTTTTAGACTTTAAAAATTCCTTAAGAATTCATACGGACTCAGAATTAAACGAAACTAATTTCTTTGGATTCGTATCGTCGAGAAATAGTTATGTTCCAGTTTTTTGCAAAATTTAATAACGTATGTATTCATTCGGATTTTAAAACCCTGAAAAGGACTTAAAATAATAGAACATATGGGTTATTAATTAAATAGGTTATATTACACATGGACTTAATTTAAAAATTTACAACCTCTATATAATATCTCATAATCCCACCCTAACCATTTCTCTAAACCTAATTCTAGTCTCCTTCTTCATCTCTCTCATGACGGCTCACTTCTCCACTAAAATTTCTTTGCACAAAAGACCCTGAAACTTCAATAATTTAAATCTCTCTCAATCAGAACAAAATCAGACCAAACCCTGTTCATCTTCTTATCCTCTATCTACCATGAAAAATTCAAGACCTATCGTCGCATGGATTCGCCGGAATCTGAGTTTGAACACAGAAAACTGATTTCGGATTTTGGCGAATAACTCATAAATCGTTGAGAATTAGACGACGGCCCAGATTGGAGAAATTGTAGAGGAGACAAAGATCTACAACTTTGCTTCAGAAAGTTTTTTCTGAAAGTTGGCGGATTTGCACGAAAATCGAGATGAACAGAAAAACACCAAAATAGAAATTCCGGCGAAGCTGAAAACGTAAATCAACAAATTCCGGCGAATCTAGGAAGTTTCAGGTGAAAGGACCAAAAGAGAAGTTGTTCGTCTACGCGAGGGGAAGGTGCTCACCAATTTTCAGGAGGTTTGGAGGTGTGTTGCAGCTTGTGGGACCCACGACATGATTTCTGTTCTCAGGCAAATCGGCGGCAGTCGGAGGCGATCCAAGCTGCGGCGCTTCGGGCTGTCGGCGGCTCGGGAAGGGGAAGCCAACGGCGGCAGCGGTCGGCGCCCAGGTGGGCCCAAGTGACGTCAGCAAGCGGTCAAAGGTCTGGAGCTTTGGGTTTGTGTAATAACCCGGGTTTTTATCGACTTTGGTTATCGCCATAAACTCTATGATGACTAACCAAACATTGAAAAATACCGGTCATTTATGAAAGAAATTAGAGGGTGAGAATAGATAAGATAGAAACTTAGAATAGAAGAAGAAGAAGAAGAACACAACATCAGAGTAACACGAACCTCACAGCGGAACGAATAACATATATTAAATAACATATCCTTGAAATAAAGGTTTTACTTGAATATACATATCATTATGAAGTACATTACTTACAACACAGCGGAAATAAACAATAGCTATATGATCCTGAAGCCTCCTGCTCCAGCTCTTCAAGTATCTGTAAATTCCTGACTACTTGACTGTCCGTACAAAATTGGGCACCCAGGAGTTTAGGGAAAACAAAACAAAATAAACTTCGGGTCAGTCATGGGACTGGTAGGAGTAAAACAGTTTAAAACAGTTCGAACAAGTAAATGATATCTCATAAGACCACGCCGTATAACGGAACGGGTTTTTCCCTTATGAGAATCCAAATATCCTTATATCAAAAACCTTTTGATATTATAATAATGTCTATCAACCACAATATAATAATCATCTAGCAGAAACGCTTCCATCTCACGTTCTACATATATAGCATACAATCAAAACCGCAAGCACGTATTGGGTAATGGATTTCCAACTACGACAAGGTATGGAACCACCTTCCGATCAGTGTACTCTAGGAACGATACACCGGAGTTCAACAAGAACATCTTGCAACCCGGCCACACATGACCGACCACTCATTTCGTGTAACAACCCGTAAAATCTGGGCCAGTTTAAAATTTTTATTTTGGCAATTTTAGCGAATTTTGATTATTTAAAATGAATTATTTTAAATAATATTGACGAGAAATTTATTTTGAATATAATTCGAACGTATATATTATATACGTCGTCGTTAGAATATAAATAATTATATATAATTATAAAAGGAATTGAAAATGGCGCGGTAGTTCGAAAATTCGATTTCAAACTTCAATTGAATGTACCGGGTGCAAAACAATCCGGATTTTTGTGAAACCAAAAACATTAGGATCTAATTGATGATATCTTTCCAACGAAGTTGAGAAACTGAGATTTCACTTTATAAATGATGAGATATGTCCAGTTGAAAATTCTGAATAGTCGCTATGGAATTCAGGCCCTTAAAAATGGACATTTTGCAAATGACCTCGGATTTCGACGAAACCACTTTTGTTGGGTCCGTGATGTCGAGTTATTGCTAGGTTTCAAATTTCATAATTTTTCGAATCAATATGTGAGCGTGGCAAAGGAAAACGTGTTTTGACCATTTCAGTTGATTTTAATCGACTGGAAATTGGCCATTTTTCTAACGGTCTCAGAATTCGACGAAACTAGTTTTGTTAGGACCGTATCGTCAATACGAAGCTAGAAAATATTTTTCGGGAATTTTTAGGGTTAGTATGTGACCCCGGTAACTTGAAATGTACGTTTAAAATTCAATATAATGATTTAAATGTAAATTTAACGGAAACTGATTGTAACAATCAAATCAGCTTGCGATATATATCCCATTGTGTTCGGAATGGGGGTAAAACGCTATGGACGACAGGCGGTGGGCCTCGTTTCGAGGTCGAATGTGAAAGTCAACTCTTTAGGATAAAATTTATTAATTAAATAAAAAAAAAAAAAAAAGAATATTATCTCCCCCTTTACTACCCAGGCCCCCCCCCCCCCCCGATTTCCTTTTACAGAAAACTAAAAAAGAAAAAAAAAAAAAAAAGGGAAACGAAATCGAAATCGCCCCTTTCCCTCGTCGGAGCCGCCACCCCCGCGTCGGCCTCCTCCTCCAATCGCCCGCCACTCAGTTGAAGCCCCTGTCCCCTCTTCGGCCTCCTCCCCCTCGCGACTCTTTCCTCCTCCCTCCTCCACGCGAGGACAGCGAGCGCCCCCCCCGAACCCTAGCGCCGCCGATGAAGTCGAGCCCCCCCTCCGATCTGCAAGCCTCGATGAAGCCCCCCCGACCACTCGACGAGCCCCTGTAAGTTTTGGTTTTTTTTTATTTACTTATTTTCATTTAAACTGTAAAATTTTGTTGATTTTAAAAAACTGAATTTTTAGGAAGTTAAAAACTGAAATTTTATTTAAAGTAAAACTGAAATTTTATTTAAAGTAAAACTGAAATTTTTATAAAGTATAAAGCTGAAAATAAAAGGTTAAAACTGATTTTAAAATAAAAGAATAAAACTGATTTTAGGAATTTTAAAAACTTTGATTTGAAAAAGTTATTTTAAACTTTAAAGGTGAAAAGATTTAAACTTTAAAAGTGAAAGGTTTAGATTTTAAAAAGGAAAGGATTTGAACTTTTTGAAATAAAAATTCGATTTTTATATATTGAACTTTGAACTAAAAATTCGATTTTTATATATTAAATAGCGAACTAAAAATTCGATTTTTATATATTGAATAGCGAAGTAAAAATGTGATTTTTACGTATGTAGTGAAAGCAGCAACGAAGGTGACAAAAAGGCGAAACGACGAAGACTTCTGCAAAGGAAGAGCCGTGGAGCTGGATAGCAATATGTGAGAATTTCTCACCTTTCTATTTTATTTCTAGTTATATATATATACTAGGATGCAGACGGTGCTTAGTAGCACCCGACACAATCGTCCACAGACCATGGACTTGTTTGTTTGATTGTTTGGTGATTGATTGTGATATTGGTTTGAATGTGGTTTGTGGTGTGAAAAATCGAATCGATAAATTGGTTAGGATTAGACGTGCGCCGTTATAAGGCGAAGGAGTAAGGCTAGGTTAGACCCTTACTCCAAATTTTGTGGTTTGCAAAATGAAATTGATTTGATTGATGAGTGAATGGCGTGGGCCTTCACTAGACCGGGGATAAGGCTAGGCCTCGTCCCGTTTCTAGTATCGTGCCGTTATGCTGCCGAAATTTTCTAAAATATGTTAGAAAAATAAAAATATCATTTTTTTTAAAGAATGAACCGAAGAGAAATTCATATGTTGAAATAAAATGTTTTGTCGTTAAAAATATAAATTTTAACGTGAATGTGAATAAATAAAATATTCATTTGCAAACCAGATGGTTTGTTTATGTACACTTATTTGAAGGACATTGATTGGGTCGATAAATTTTACACATCGCCCAACTGCACAAATAAAATCTGTGTTTGATTGTTTGAAACCCTACACGGGTGTTGGGATGATATTTGACGTACACTAATCCCGATTGTTTAGTTGTGTGTCGATCGATTGATTGACAGACTGTTATAAGCGTTGAATATTTATATTTGATGCTTATACAGTGTAGAATGCACTTTGGATGATGGTTGATTATTCATCGTTGTTGATATATGCATGTGTTGTAGAAAATCCATATAATTAACATTATATGGTAATTGATTGGGCCTCATTCCAGTTTTGAAAAAGAAATATTTGAAAAAGAAATATTTGAAATAGAATATTTGAAAATAAAGGAATATATGAAGCCGTGTTGATTAGATTGACGCCATTTTGACGTGAACGATATTTATATCAATTGAAAACGAATTCGAAATGAATTGAATTGAAAACGATTTCGAAATGAATTGAATTGAAAACGATTTCGAAATGAATTGAATTGAAAACGATTTCGAAATGAATTGAATTGAAAACGATTTCGAAATGAATTGAATTGAAAACGATTTCGAAATGAATTGAATTGAAAACGATTTCGAAATGAATTGAATTGAAAACGATTTCGAAATGAATTGAATTGAAAACGAATTCGAAATGAATTGAATTGAAAACGAATTCGAAATGAATTGAATTGAAAACGATTTCGAAATAAATTGAATTGAAAACGAATTCGAAATGAATTGAATTGAAAACGATTTCGAAATGAATTGAATTGAATATGAATTCAAATTGAATTGAAATTTGAATTGAACAGAAATGAATTTTGAAACGAATTTATAAAGAAGAATTCAATTTTGCTTTGAATTGAAATGGAAGTCGAAATAAATTTTGAAATGAATTTAAAACTGTTTATATAATTCGTTTTAAATAAAAATCGGCGAAGTATATATTATATATATTATATATATAATATAATGGCCTGAATAGAACGCGCCGCGCCGCGGCAGTTCGTGAATTTCGACCATTTATTTCAAACGGACATTGCGGGAGATCCGACCGTCGGATTCTCCTAAAACCGGAACCGTTGGGTTCGTATCGAAAAGAGCTTTCTAACGAATATTAGAAATTTGAAATCTAACGGTTGGATTTGGAATTACGTCCAAATCAAATTCGAAAAAGGTCGCTGTAAGTGCAGTTCGATGGCCGTTAATGGAAATCGACTGTACGGGCCTTGATAAAATTATTAAAAATAGTAATAATTTGTGTAAAATCATAAGAAGTGATTTGTGAAAGTTTGGGATGAAAAACTCCATATTTGAAAAGATAAAAATAGATTTTTATCGAAATGAACTAGATTTGAACTAGAATTATAATTCTATTTATTTTTAAATAAATAAATTGAATTTGAAATGGTTTTGAAAATAACCAAAATTTCCAATGATTGCATTGGAGTGGAGTTGAATCGAAATTGTCTTCGGAATATTTCGATGTTGGAATTCGTGATATTACAGGTGTTGTTATGGAAATTTGAAAGATATATTTGTATCGTTATTTCCAATACGACATTTGTTAGTCGTAGAATTCGATATTGAATATAAGCCGATATATTTTCTATTCAGAGCCTTGTATTGAATATCGAATGTGATTTGGGTTTGTCGTGAATGGTGTCTTCACTAACACTGTTCTTAAACCCAGTTGAGAAAAGATTAAATCTTTTTATTTAGATTTAATGAAGTGTACCAGTTAAATGATATTTAATTGGAATTGAAATGGGTATTGATTTTTGGGTTTATCGTGAACAGTGTTTTAAATAACACTTGTTCTTTAACCCGATAATTAATGAATGTGATTTGGGTTTGTCGTGAATGGTGTCTTCACTAACACTGTTCTTGAACCCAGTTGAGAAAAGATTAAATCTTTTGATTTAGATTTAATGAAGTTCACCAATTAAATAATATTTAATTGGAATTGAAATGATATTGATTTTTGGGTTTATCGTGAACAGTGTTTTAAATAACACTTGTTCTTTAACCCGATAATTAATGGGATGTGACTTTGGGTTTATCGTGAACCGTGTTTTAAATGACACTGATTCTTTAACCCAGTCACAGATTAAAACTAAGTGGAGTTTTAATGAATCTTTAATTAGATTGAAAAGATCGAGAATGGAGTATCACCAGTTTTGCTCCAGGCGATAGTTAAATCTTTAATTAGATTTGAACGTGAAATTTAGAAACTAACTGTCGGTTAGCCAAGCAGAATGGTTTTCTGGATATTGATCTGATGTTGGTTTCGGCCTTCGGGGTTAATATTTGGGGAATTATTCTCTTGATTAATTTACGGTTAGTGACTGATGAATTGGAATGAGGCGTATGTTGTGTTTGTGTAACACTTTTATAAAATATACGCGAGTTATTCGGGAAGACCGGGTTTATCCCATTCTGAATAACTGATACGACGATAAGTCGAAGATGAAGACGATGGTCGAAGACCGGAGGTCTTCACGTCGTTTGGGTGATAACTGATGATCTTGATTGGGCTGTACACCCAAGAAGATGGAAACAGTTGGTGATCGTCCAGACGTACTTGGAGATCGATGGATATGCGGGGTACTAGGTGCCTCCGGTTTCGTTCAGCCCCAGAACGGACTTGTAAATGGACTGTGTGTCTGACATTGGATTTCATTCTGTGTGACTGATATCGGTTGCATAGAGTGGTTTGCCTGTGTGGCATGCTAAGATGCAAATGATCAAGGCTTCTGTTGAAAAGCAAAGTCTTGTGGTGATGATCAAAGCACGGCCTTTGTGGCGTAGCTTTGTGTAACGTTTACTTCGCGAGTTTCACACCCGGTATGAACCAAAAACGGGAGAAAGGACCTCAGGGAGGGCCTGCGTTTCTTCCTAGTTAGAAGTGGCGTCAGTGGTTTTACACGCCCTGACGAGTTTGACTTATGTGGTTGTTGCTGTTGCGAGGCGCCTCGGATTGATCGGTCGTTCTCGAACCGATGGAGTCATTTAGTGGCTCATTTACGCCCCAAAGGGCGGGGAAACGTAGTGTTCAGGCATTTTAATCCACATCGGTGGACCGGCCCTGTCGCTCCTAGGGTCACTCGAGCTCTGATCCTGAGGCTGGGGCTAGGCAGTCTCGAATCGGTTGAGGACTATCTTTTGCCTCGGTTCATAGATGGAAATCCAATTTCCAAATACGAGACTTTGCGGTTTTGATTGTATATCCTATATATGGCGACATAGTGGGATGGGGCGCTTATGCCGCCTATGATTGATACTTATGATTTGAAGTTGTTTTATACACTATGCACTTATTATAGTATCAAATGATTTGTTTTAAACGTATCAAGCATTCTTTGGCTGTTATAAGGGAAAACCCTATCCTCGACTGCGTTGCATTGTGTGATGGGACCTGGGTCTTATAACAGCTTCATTTTTCTTTATTTAGCATTGCGCTGTTTGTTTTATGCACTGGTATTCTTGGGAGGAAACCCGTTCCGTGTTATACGGCGTGGTCCCTTGATTTACCTAACTTTAAAATAAAGATTAATAACTGTTTTAGTTCTCACACCAGTCACATGACTGACCTGGAGTTTATTGTTTTAACCTAAACTCTGGGTGCCCCTATTTTCGACACGGGCAGCTAGTAGTTTGGTTTTGCAGATTTATATTCACAGGATCCTGGTTTACAGCTGGAACGATATCCGGAAAGCTTTGTATCCGTATATCTTCTTCTAGTTGTTTATTGTATTATTTTCCGCTGCGTTGTATTTAAATGTAATTTAAATCTCTGATAATTCTGTGTAATATTCTTTTAAACTCTGTATATTCTTGTAATCTGATGCATTGTTGTAATATACAATGAAATGTTCTTTGTATGCGTTCTGTTGTGGCTTGTTCTCGAACTATCCGACGCTTTCCTTTACGGGGAAGTTGCGGGTCTTTACACGTGGTATCAGAGCTTTGGTTTACAAAGCTAGAGAACAAGGCACATTAGAACCATACGAAAGAATTCATCAGATATTGGATTAGTAATATCCAATGAGGATGACTCGTTAGAGATGGGATCAGTAGTGTCCTAGAACGAGTCGAAAGAGTGTTGTTTTTGAAAATAAAAGTGAAAACCCACTTTGTTTTGGAAATTCAAATCTTAAGTATTCGTATTTGAATAGTCTATTTAAATTGAATTTGGGCAATCGAGTATATAAAGATTTTGCATACACGCTTAGCGGCTTGTATTCGAAGTTTTAATATATTGGGTAGATATAGAATCACATTCTAGTTGCCCGGGGATGATTCTGATGATGAGGCATCGTCATCTGTGTTGTGTTCGACTGGCGAGAGTGGGTTATCTATATATTTCCATATAGGCTGGTGTGAGAACCAAAATTAGATAGGGCTTATTGTTGTGATTTAGCATCAAAAATCTGATTTTTGTCTATGTATCAAAATTATGAATTTGAAACTTTAAATTCACTAATTGATTGATGTTTGTGTTGTTTGGTTAATTGTTTGCTAATTTTGAACCATTATGCATAATTTAAATCGAATATTGAACTGTATCGAAAATTGGTCGCATTTGCTTGCATATATGTACTTACATTGAACAGGTCATAGCAAGGAGGCTAGAGCCGAGAATAAAATTTGTTTGCCCGACAAATAGGTACATGTTTACTACATAATTTCCTGCGTTGTTTGGGTGATGATGATTTTGTGAGCCTATTGGCTAGCCGCTTGGCTTTTTCTTTTTCTTTTTGAGATCTGAAGGACCGGGGAAGCTATTTGAAATTCCCCGATGCTCCCGGTGCAGGGGAGGTTATGGCGAAATTTTTCAAAAATTTAGGGTGTTAGCCAAAATTTTGAAGTTTTGAAAATTCTCAGAAACTAAAGAGTTGGAGAATGGAAGCCAGATCGAGCGTAGAGTTGATTAATCAAACCACTTTCGACTTTGTTCCTTTTCGGGGACGAAAAGTTTTAAGTGGGGGAGATTGTAACAACCCGTAAAATCTGGGCCAGTTTAAAATTTTTATTTTGGCAATTTTAGCGAATTTTGATTATTTAAAATGAATTATTTTAAATAATATTGACGAGAAATTTATTTTGAATATAATTCGAACGTATATATTATATACGTCGTCGTTAGAATATAAATAATTATATATAATTATAAAAGGAATTGAAAATGGCGCGGTAGTTCGAAAATTCGATTTCAAACTTCAATTGAATGTACCGGGTGCAAAACAATCCGGATTTTTGTGAAACCAAAAACATTAGGATCTAATTGATGATATCTTTCCAACGAAGTTGAGAAACTGAGATTTCACTTTATAAATGATGAGATATGTCCAGTTGAAAATTCTGAATAGTCGCTATGGAATTCAGGCCCTTAAAAATGGACATTTTGCAAATGACCTCGGATTTCGACGAAACCACTTTTGTTGGGTCCGTGATGTCGAGTTATTGCTAGGTTTCAAATTTCATAATTTTTCGAATCAATATGTGAGCGTGGCAAAGGAAAACGTGTTTTGACCATTTCAGTTGATTTTAATCGACTGGAAATTGGCCATTTTTCTAACGGTCTCAGAATTCGACGAAACTAGTTTTGTTAGGACCGTATCGTCAATACGAAGCTAGAAAATATTTTTCGGGAATTTTTAGGGTTAGTATGTGACCCCGGTAACTTGAAATGTACGTTTAAAATTCAATATAATGATTTAAATGTAAATTTAACGGAAACTGATTGTAACAATCAAATCAGCTTGCGATATATATCCCATTGTGTTCGGAATGGGGGTAAAACGCTATGGACGACAGGCGGTGGGCCTCGTTTCGAGGTCGAATGTGAAAGTCAACTCTTTAGGATAAAATTTATTAATTAAATAAAAAAAAAAAAAAAAGAATATTATCTCCCCCTTTACTACCCAGGCCCCCCCCCCCCCCCGATTTCCTTTTACAGAAAACTAAAAAAGAAAAAAAAAAAAAAAAGGGAAACGAAATCGAAATCGCCCCTTTCCCTCGTCGGAGCCGCCACCCCCGCGTCGGCCTCCTCCTCCAATCGCCCGCCACTCAGTTGAAGCCCCTGTCCCCTCTTCGGCCTCCTCCCCCTCGCGACTCTTTCCTCCTCCCTCCTCCACGCGAGGACAGCGAGCGCCCCCCCCGAACCCTAGCGCCGCCGATGAAGTCGAGCCCCCCCTCCGATCTGCAAGCCTCGATGAAGCCCCCCCGACCACTCGACGAGCCCCTGTAAGTTTTGGTTTTTTTTTATTTACTTATTTTCATTTAAACTGTAAAATTTTGTTGATTTTAAAAAACTGAATTTTTAGGAAGTTAAAAACTGAAATTTTATTTAAAGTAAAACTGAAATTTTATTTAAAGTAAAACTGAAATTTTTATAAAGTATAAAGCTGAAAATAAAAGGTTAAAACTGATTTTAAAATAAAAGAATAAAACTGATTTTAGGAATTTTAAAAACTTTGATTTGAAAAAGTTATTTTAAACTTTAAAGGTGAAAAGATTTAAACTTTAAAAGTGAAAGGTTTAGATTTTAAAAAGGAAAGGATTTGAACTTTTTGAAATAAAAATTCGATTTTTATATATTGAACTTTGAACTAAAAATTCGATTTTTATATATTAAATAGCGAACTAAAAATTCGATTTTTATATATTGAATAGCGAAGTAAAAATGTGATTTTTACGTATGTAGTGAAAGCAGCAACGAAGGTGACAAAAAGGCGAAACGACGAAGACTTCTGCAAAGGAAGAGCCGTGGAGCTGGATAGCAATATGTGAGAATTTCTCACCTTTCTATTTTATTTCTAGTTATATATATATACTAGGATGCAGACGGTGCTTAGTAGCACCCGACACAATCGTCCACAGACCATGGACTTGTTTGTTTGATTGTTTGGTGATTGATTGTGATATTGGTTTGAATGTGGTTTGTGGTGTGAAAAATCGAATCGATAAATTGGTTAGGATTAGACGTGCGCCGTTATAAGGCGAAGGAGTAAGGCTAGGTTAGACCCTTACTCCAAATTTTGTGGTTTGCAAAATGAAATTGATTTGATTGATGAGTGAATGGCGTGGGCCTTCACTAGACCGGGGATAAGGCTAGGCCTCGTCCCGTTTCTAGTATCGTGCCGTTATGCTGCCGAAATTTTCTAAAATATGTTAGAAAAATAAAAATATCATTTTTTTTAAAGAATGAACCGAAGAGAAATTCATATGTTGAAATAAAATGTTTTGTCGTTAAAAATATAAATTTTAACGTGAATGTGAATAAATAAAATATTCATTTGCAAACCAGATGGTTTGTTTATGTACACTTATTTGAAGGACATTGATTGGGTCGATAAATTTTACACATCGCCCAACTGCACAAATAAAATCTGTGTTTGATTGTTTGAAACCCTACACGGGTGTTGGGATGATATTTGACGTACACTAATCCCGATTGTTTAGTTGTGTGTCGATCGATTGATTGACAGACTGTTATAAGCGTTGAATATTTATATTTGATGCTTATACAGTGTAGAATGCACTTTGGATGATGGTTGATTATTCATCGTTGTTGATATATGCATGTGTTGTAGAAAATCCATATAATTAACATTATATGGTAATTGATTGGGCCTCATTCCAGTTTTGAAAAAGAAATATTTGAAAAAGAAATATTTGAAATAGAATATTTGAAAATAAAGGAATATATGAAGCCGTGTTGATTAGATTGACGCCATTTTGACGTGAACGATATTTATATCAATTGAAAACGAATTCGAAATGAATTGAATTGAAAACGATTTCGAAATGAATTGAATTGAAAACGATTTCGAAATGAATTGAATTGAAAACGATTTCGAAATGAATTGAATTGAAAACGATTTCGAAATGAATTGAATTGAAAACGATTTCGAAATGAATTGAATTGAAAACGATTTCGAAATGAATTGAATTGAAAACGATTTCGAAATGAATTGAATTGAAAACGAATTCGAAATGAATTGAATTGAAAACGAATTCGAAATGAATTGAATTGAAAACGATTTCGAAATAAATTGAATTGAAAACGAATTCGAAATGAATTGAATTGAAAACGATTTCGAAATGAATTGAATTGAATATGAATTCAAATTGAATTGAAATTTGAATTGAACAGAAATGAATTTTGAAACGAATTTATAAAGAAGAATTCAATTTTGCTTTGAATTGAAATGGAAGTCGAAATAAATTTTGAAATGAATTTAAAACTGTTTATATAATTCGTTTTAAATAAAAATCGGCGAAGTATATATTATATATATTATATATATAATATAATGGCCTGAATAGAACGCGCCGCGCCGCGGCAGTTCGTGAATTTCGACCATTTATTTCAAACGGACATTGCGGGAGATCCGACCGTCGGATTCTCCTAAAACCGGAACCGTTGGGTTCGTATCGAAAAGAGCTTTCTAACGAATATTAGAAATTTGAAATCTAACGGTTGGATTTGGAATTACGTCCAAATCAAATTCGAAAAAGGTCGCTGTAAGTGCAGTTCGATGGCCGTTAATGGAAATCGACTGTACGGGCCTTGATAAAATTATTAAAAATAGTAATAATTTGTGTAAAATCATAAGAAGTGATTTGTGAAAGTTTGGGATGAAAAACTCCATATTTGAAAAGATAAAAATAGATTTTTATCGAAATGAACTAGATTTGAACTAGAATTATAATTCTATTTATTTTTAAATAAATAAATTGAATTTGAAATGGTTTTGAAAATAACCAAAATTTCCAATGATTGCATTGGAGTGGAGTTGAATCGAAATTGTCTTCGGAATATTTCGATGTTGGAATTCGTGATATTACAGGTGTTGTTATGGAAATTTGAAAGATATATTTGTATCGTTATTTCCAATACGACATTTGTTAGTCGTAGAATTCGATATTGAATATAAGCCGATATATTTTCTATTCAGAGCCTTGTATTGAATATCGAATGTGATTTGGGTTTGTCGTGAATGGTGTCTTCACTAACACTGTTCTTAAACCCAGTTGAGAAAAGATTAAATCTTTTTATTTAGATTTAATGAAGTGTACCAGTTAAATGATATTTAATTGGAATTGAAATGGGTATTGATTTTTGGGTTTATCGTGAACAGTGTTTTAAATAACACTTGTTCTTTAACCCGATAATTAATGAATGTGATTTGGGTTTGTCGTGAATGGTGTCTTCACTAACACTGTTCTTGAACCCAGTTGAGAAAAGATTAAATCTTTTGATTTAGATTTAATGAAGTTCACCAATTAAATAATATTTAATTGGAATTGAAATGATATTGATTTTTGGGTTTATCGTGAACAGTGTTTTAAATAACACTTGTTCTTTAACCCGATAATTAATGGGATGTGACTTTGGGTTTATCGTGAACCGTGTTTTAAATGACACTGATTCTTTAACCCAGTCACAGATTAAAACTAAGTGGAGTTTTAATGAATCTTTAATTAGATTGAAAAGATCGAGAATGGAGTATCACCAGTTTTGCTCCAGGCGATAGTTAAATCTTTAATTAGATTTGAACGTGAAATTTAGAAACTAACTGTCGGTTAGCCAAGCAGAATGGTTTTCTGGATATTGATCTGATGTTGGTTTCGGCCTTCGGGGTTAATATTTGGGGAATTATTCTCTTGATTAATTTACGGTTAGTGACTGATGAATTGGAATGAGGCGTATGTTGTGTTTGTGTAACACTTTTATAAAATATACGCGAGTTATTCGGGAAGACCGGGTTTATCCCATTCTGAATAACTGATACGACGATAAGTCGAAGATGAAGACGATGGTCGAAGACCGGAGGTCTTCACGTCGTTTGGGTGATAACTGATGATCTTGATTGGGCTGTACACCCAAGAAGATGGAAACAGTTGGTGATCGTCCAGACGTACTTGGAGATCGATGGATATGCGGGGTACTAGGTGCCTCCGGTTTCGTTCAGCCCCAGAACGGACTTGTAAATGGACTGTGTGTCTGACATTGGATTTCATTCTGTGTGACTGATATCGGTTGCATAGAGTGGTTTGCCTGTGTGGCATGCTAAGATGCAAATGATCAAGGCTTCTGTTGAAAAGCAAAGTCTTGTGGTGATGATCAAAGCACGGCCTTTGTGGCGTAGCTTTGTGTAACGTTTACTTCGCGAGTTTCACACCCGGTATGAACCAAAAACGGGAGAAAGGACCTCAGGGAGGGCCTGCGTTTCTTCCTAGTTAGAAGTGGCGTCAGTGGTTTTACACGCCCTGACGAGTTTGACTTATGTGGTTGTTGCTGTTGCGAGGCGCCTCGGATTGATCGGTCGTTCTCGAACCGATGGAGTCATTTAGTGGCTCATTTACGCCCCAAAGGGCGGGGAAACGTAGTGTTCAGGCATTTTAATCCACATCGGTGGACCGGCCCTGTCGCTCCTAGGGTCACTCGAGCTCTGATCCTGAGGCTGGGGCTAGGCAGTCTCGAATCGGTTGAGGACTATCTTTTGCCTCGGTTCATAGATGGAAATCCAATTTCCAAATACGAGACTTTGCGGTTTTGATTGTATATCCTATATATGGCGACATAGTGGGATGGGGCGCTTATGCCGCCTATGATTGATACTTATGATTTGAAGTTGTTTTATACACTATGCACTTATTATAGTATCAAATGATTTGTTTTAAACGTATCAAGCATTCTTTGGCTGTTATAAGGGAAAACCCTATCCTCGACTGCGTTGCATTGTGTGATGGGACCTGGGTCTTATAACAGCTTCATTTTTCTTTATTTAGCATTGCGCTGTTTGTTTTATGCACTGGTATTCTTGGGAGGAAACCCGTTCCGTGTTATACGGCGTGGTCCCTTGATTTACCTAACTTTAAAATAAAGATTAATAACTGTTTTAGTTCTCACACCAGTCACATGACTGACCTGGAGTTTATTGTTTTAACCTAAACTCTGGGTGCCCCTATTTTCGACACGGGCAGCTAGTAGTTTGGTTTTGCAGATTTATATTCACAGGATCCTGGTTTACAGCTGGAACGATATCCGGAAAGCTTTGTATCCGTATATCTTCTTCTAGTTGTTTATTGTATTATTTTCCGCTGCGTTGTATTTAAATGTAATTTAAATCTCTGATAATTCTGTGTAATATTCTTTTAAACTCTGTATATTCTTGTAATCTGATGCATTGTTGTAATATACAATGAAATGTTCTTTGTATGCGTTCTGTTGTGGCTTGTTCTCGAACTATCCGACGCTTTCCTTTACGGGGAAGTTGCGGGTCTTTACATTTCGCTTGAGTGTATCGAATGTATATCACCAACGGTTGGGATCAGCAACCGTTTCCCGTATATATGGGACAACATTGATAGATTTAAGAAGCAAATGAATATTCTCTAGATAGGTGATTATACACCCTACTTCGGAGCGACCGACTTAGCCATGCTGCCTGCCCGATTTCTGTCATTTACCGGTTGTGAGGATAGAATCTACGCTTTATCATCACATCAGATTCACTTCGAATGTCACATCGTCACATCCATCAAATCACCGATTGATGTCCTCAACCATACATTATGTGTTAGCTTAAAAGAAATTTCCTTCTCCGCTTCCACTCTTGGTACGGTTGGAGAAATCAATATACGTGATCGTCTGGAAATACTCTGTCAGACATCCGTCCATACAAGTCATCCAGGAACAGGATGAACCGAAGGCTCTATTCAATACATCCATCTTAGACACCGTTATCTAAGACTTATACAATAGCCCTTGCACTTTACTCCGTTTTCAATTATCTTTGGCATATATGATTTGCAACGCTTATGCCAATACAGAGTGGTTCTTTGGATAATAATCCAACCGGTCTCTCCATATTAACAACGTTAAAATGGTCAAAACTTCGATAGTCTGTGAGTTAACTATCAAAGAAAACAAGTATGCAAACAACAATATTATTTCCAAATGGAAATTTTATCGATCAATCATCATTTAACATTTATCTCTTTATTTCATTAATTTACTTTTCTCCTGTTTCCCTATATTCAACATTTGATTACGTTTCTGATTCTGTTTGGAAAACATTTCCAAATCTTCTTTACTTGGATTTAAACAAATGTTTAAATCAACATCGCGACGACAACTCAAACCACTATACTTATTTACTAAATTCACTTAACCACTATCACTCACGAACTTTAACAATTTCTAAATTAAAAACGAAGTCAATCAAGTTGGGGTATAACTACCTCTCAGACCTTAACTGAACAACATTTCAAATCTCGAAATAGGGTAAAGTTCAATTTAAATTTCTTTAACTAACTTCCTTACTTAACCTTTTTTCGAATAACTATATTCGATTAACTCTCTTCAATTAACTCTATTCGATTAACTCTATTTGCCTAACTCTTTTTGGTTTTCTCTATTCACTTAACTCCTATCGAATAAACTATATTCGATAACTCCTCTAACTCTATTTGAATAAACTATATTCGATTAAATCCTTTCAAATAACTAGATTCAATTAATCCTTTCGAATAAACTATATTCGATAACTCACTTCGACTAAACTAATCGATAACTCTTTTTATTCAACTCTATTCGAATAAACTAAAATTTGATTAACTCCTTTTGCCTAGCTCTATCTCAATTAACTCCTATCGAATAACTAATTCGATAACTCTAATTTAATAACTGATATTCAATTAACTCTACTTGTCGATTTATCCTTATTCACTAACTTTATATGCTTTATAAAGATTTCCTTTTAACAACGTTTATTCACTTATAATGATTTCCTTCTACAGCGTTTATTCACTTATAATGATTTCCTTCCAATCCTATTTATCTTCCCAGATAAATATTTCTTTTATCTTTTCTATTTATTCAACAAATAGATATTTCTTTTATCCTTCTATTTATTTCCTAAATAAATAACCCTTTATTTTACTTATTTTCTATAAATAAATGATCCTTTTATACTTATATTTATTCCCTAAATAAAAAATCCTTTATTTTATTTATTCCCTAAATAAATAAATAATCCCATTTTATCTATTTGTAAGTGTTCTACAAATATTTCCTTTCTATCTCTATTCTATTTGTCTTACCAATATTTTTCCTTTATATTTGTTTTACAAATATTTCCCCCTTATATTTATTTCCCAAATATATTCTTTTTAACTCTTTGGATTTTTATAATATATTTCCTTTTAAAAATCCTTTTTCCTTTTATATAAAATCCATTGATTTTATATAAATAAATTATTTTCCAATTATACTTTGAAAATCCCCTTATATCATTCTGGTATTCTTATGTTACTTAACATACCATATCACAATGATCGATATCACTCAAACACACACAATCAACAACATATGATATATATCACATCATATATCACAATATATGAGTCACAGTAAAATAAATGTTGAGGAATCCAGTTGTATTCCTCCAACCTGTTTCCCTGCATCATAGATGTTAAACAATATAGATAACATCACTTTCAGTTCCATATGATATATTCTGTTAAACAGAATCAATATAGAAATTCAACTAACTGACTAGCAGTTCAATCAAACAGTCAACACACAATCAATCAGCCAATATTTAACAGTTCTAAAAATACAACATGAAATTATAAACTGTTCAGAGTTAGTGAGATTTACTCACATTGGCAGTTCATCGTTAAAGAACGATAAACTGTTTGTTTGATTTGAATCAAACAATTTATTTCGCCATAAATTCAAACGAACTCCAATGGACTTCCAGTTAGTGCCATGGTGTTGTCCTCGTACATACGATCCCAACAGATCTTGTTTCGTCTGATTTCGATACCGTATGGATAAGATACGATAAAACAAAGTTAATACATTTTAAATAAAAAAATTCCTTTATCTATAATTGGGCTTAACCTTTTAATAGTCGGCCCATCACCCAAATACCAACCCGTATTACTCTTCTTCCCCAATCAACACATCTCTCTCCCAGGAAAACACACACCGCACCATTACCCAGCTTTCCATCCTCATTTCCCGTTCAAAATCTCCATGAATCTTCACACAGAAATTACCATTCACATTCTCACCAAAATCTCTACGTTTTCCACACCAAAGTGCCACACTCGAACCCAAAATGCTGGTTCCGTCCTCTGCTCGAATACGTACATCATCAGTAAGACACCGACACTTTTTGTTTCAAATAACCCTCAAACTCCACCCACAAACTCGGTTTCTCATTTCAAACCCAAATATAAACTCAAAATCTCATATCAAAGCTTCACAAATCCAAACCGCTTAAATCTAGGACCACGGTGAAAATTTTGAACTCCAGGAAACAACATCGATCATCACGATTCCCATACCAAAGCAAAGAGAACTTCATTACCAAATCGAATATATATATAACTCGGTTTATAGATATTATTTTGATTTTATTTTGATTTTGCAAAGATCGAAAGTTTTCCTGAGATAAAAATGTTACGGCGGAAAAACTTGTTGACCAAACTGAGATGCTTCTTAGGGTTTAAGGATGTTGAGGGTTACTTACACTACTACAAAAGTGGGCATATTCGACACTAATTTGTGTGCGTTGCATGAAAAGTGTGGCGAAAGCTATGCTTTCTTTGATCTTCTGCAAAAATATTCATATGTTGTTGAATTATATGTGAATGCACTGTTGTGGTGGGAATTTTAGTGTTTTGACGTGCAACACCAGTTAAAAGCGTAGCATTACATATATATAATCCAGCTCAGCGATCTGCCTTATCAATATATTAAAACCCCAACTGTAGATGCAAGATTAATCCAACGGTTCAAACCATCTGTTGGTCTAATGATCTTAACGATAGCCATCATCCAATCATTGACAGCCACGTCATTGCATTATTTTGACGAAATTTTGGCGCGATCTTCTCCCTTCACGAAATTGTTTTCTTCTCTATCATCTAATCGTTTCCCCCCTTTTTACTATTGACAAAAATTTAAACCAAAATTCACGTCAGTATCACTCCTCTCCTCGACAGCAAATTCTATTCTGAAAAGGTTGAAGCTTTGAAATGCTTTCTAGCTTTGATTGCTCAGGGCATTGACATCGCCAGTTTTTTCACTCAGGTTCAGTTTGTATAGCACTGTGAATTAGTTACGCTTATTATAGATTGGATTATGAGTAATTAGTAAGTAGTTCATTTGTTACACTTTGGAAAACCCATACGCTTATGAGTAATTAGTTGCTTGGACATCCCAAACTTAGGGAAACCCGTTCGCTTATGAGTGATTAGTCGATGAAATATTAGATTATGAGTAATTAGTTGCGCTTTGACCATTGATTTGGGATTTGGGATTATGCTGAGGTTTATTCGAAAATTGTACCCAGCAATAAACCATGAGAACCGGGCTATTGGCATGAAAAAGACATTGGTTTATTATAGAGATCGAGCTAGTTAAGGAATGGGGACTGTACAGTCGAAAGTGATTTGCACTTTGCGTTCATTTACACTGACATATAATTATATGCTTGAGGTTTTGTGATACATATACATGTGTAGTAATGCGGTGTGTTTGCACTGCGGTGTGCTTGAGGCTAACAATTTCCCGATCCGGACGAGTCGTTCACCCGTATCTTATAACACGCACAGGTATTTTCCACTTGATTTTGGAAACTACCAATTTCAATGTTTCGATTTTGGAAACATATGCTCAGTTTTGCATCAGTTCATACCATACACATCCAAAAAATGACATACAACTGTATGCTTGAGGTTTTGTGATACAAATACCCATATCTAACACACACGCACAAGTATTATAAGGCAGCATCAGTCCATACAATACACATTAGTTCATACCATACACGCACAAGTATACACACATGCACAAGTATCATAAGGCAGCATCGATCAGTTCATACCATACACGCACAAGTATATACACACGCACAAGTATAATAAGGCAGCATTGATCAGTTCATACCATACACATCCAAAAAATAACATACACATCCACATCCAAAAGTATCATAAAGTTAACTTAATATATACACATCCAAAAAATGAAATTATAGTAGCATCAATTCATACCAGATCAGGGTTGCGGGGCAGTGGCACTTCCAACTGATTCGTTAGGGCTTTGCGGCTGTGGGAGAGCCGGTCCGAAGTGAGCAGCCGCATGTGATGGACCCGCAGCATCAGGACAAGGGGTGAGGTAGTTTGGCCAGTCAAATTCCTGATCAACTTCTATATCTACCCACTGATCATTCCTCTGGTTCATTGGGGCTTGGTTATCAACATGCATGTCATGGGTGGCTTCCGGAAATAAGCTTGGCAAGGAGGGTAGCTCAGCAGCTTCTTCTATCATTGCATTAAATCTTTCATCTGAATCCATTTCCCATTCCCATCCGTAATGATGCAAACATGGAACCACCTCTTCCTCCCTATTGCTCACAAAAAGAAGTTCAGGCCTTGTCCCAGGATGAGCATGGGTACAGCGTTGAACCTCAATGAAGTAAACCTTGTTATTGATTTGAGCAGCAAAAGTATTTATATTGCCAATGCCTTCATAAAATTGCATTTTCAGGTAGAAAGATGTATGGTCATACTGAGACCAGTAACAGTCGTCAATTGCAAGCACACGTCCCATTGGCTTCATTACTTCTTCAACAGCAGGAACATTACTCTTTAGGAACTCGGGAAAGCCATCAACTTTAGCCCATGATTCCACTTCTAACGCCGGTGAGGGCTCAAATTCTTCATCAGACCATGATTGCAGGTAAATAGCACCACCAGGTTTTGTAAAAACTTTCAACATTAGGGCATGATCACGAATTCTGTACGATGGGCATGATACTAGAAAAGAGTTGTTGGGTATTACCCGTATAGGCCACGAATTATGATTGAGAGCCACCTTAAGAACTTCTTGCACAGCTTCGAAATTCCAATGTCCCTTAATAACAGTGGCTATGATGTATAGAGACGAGTCCACTGTTTTTGTTTCTTTTTAAAATTTCGAAGATTGGGGTTTAGGGGATATGGAGGAGATGATGTTCTGACGCTGGAAAGGATGTGCGAGGGACCCAATGGATGGTGTCAGGCAGATATGTGAACTGGAAATGCTTGCACAGAAGACGAAGCATTCTCAATTCTATTTCTGATGAGGTGGCACGTAGTGACCAATGCTGATTGGTCAACTGTTATAATTGTATGCGTAACTCACTAAGATTTATAAGTTAATTAGATGGCCAAATGCACAGATGCATGCACACAGCACATATGCACTTATCAAATTAATAACTTGTAAATTCAAATTGCAGGATCTGAAATGACGAGGGGAGATACAACCGGCAAGTGGAGGACCTGAAATGACATAGAGATACAGTTTCTGGTTCATGGCATTGCTACTTTGTAGAATGCACACTAATCGTATTTATTGGCACTTGTATTGAAGGTGGTATGTGTTGGCACTTTTACTACTTTTAAATTATGTATTTGATCGTATGTGTTATATATTTGATCGGATGTATTGAAGGCGGTATGTATTGAAGGTTTGAATGTGATGATGAATGTAACGGATGTGTTTCTTCTATGTAAAAAACTGATATTGCAAAATTTATAATTAAAGCGTTGTATTTGCCTTCTTTTACTGTTGCATTTGCTTTTTTCCTGATGTCGTGTTTCAAGATAATGGTGTCGCATTCCATAATACAGTAATGTTGCATTACGTAAAATAGTAGCAAGTCCACGTGGCACGTAAACGCCACAGCTGACATGGCATGTGACACGTGTGCAGCTGACGTGGAGATCTGACGTGTCGTGTGACACGGTGGCAGCTGACATGGAAAGCTGACGTGGTCGCCGCTATCGTGACCTGGTACCCAGGATCTAACTAATTTTCAAGCAACGCTGAATAATGTTGCATTATGTACAATTAGTGTTGCATTACGTCTATAACGCAACACTTTATTTCTGTGGCAGTAGATGTGCTAAAGCGTTGCCTTAGATGGCTAATGCAATGGCCGCGGATGCCACGCCCCCCTGGTGTTGCCTATTTGAAAAAAGGGGCTACTGCAACGCTTTTTTGATCTACGGCCACAGTAAAATAGTGTCGAATATGCCCACTTTTGTAGCAATGTTATAGAAAGATTTTAAATAATTTTATATTAATTATTATATTAAATTTTAAGCCATCGTTATATGTATCAGTCTTTAAAAATTTGTACGACCACATATAATACCCAAAAATCACGAAACTGGACATGCAGCTATAGTTCGCCATTACGGTCCCAACGAAACTGGTTTCGTCGAATTCCGACTTCATATGCTCACACAACGTATTTTTAACCGTCGAAATACTGACTATTTTTCACTTTAAAAACCCGTACGGCCACACAGTTACTCTGAAAATCACGAAATTGGGAATCTAACAACTATTTGACATTGCAGATCCAACAAAATTAGTTTCGTAGAATTCCGACTTCGTTTGCAAAACCAACTATATTTTAAAACTCAGAATGACCCTATTTAAATATATAAATATATTTAAATATAATTAAATTAAGTATAAGTAAATTTATATTCTCGTATATATTCAAAGTGGAACACCATACAGCTCAAGAATATTGCTATATGAATTTCTAGCTCGATATCTCAAATCTGGGTCAACCTGATATTCGGTTTATATTGAAATTCCTTTTTAAAATATAAATAATTCCTTTATAAATTATAAAGGAATTCCACAGCGACTTTTCTAAAATTTGATTTGGACATAAATCAAAATCTACCCGACAAAATCCAGATTTTTCTCTTCCACTAGAAAGATATACTCCACCAGCTCCACACGTTTCTTGTTTCACAGAAATCCGGTTTAAAACGAATCCTGTACATTCAGTTGAAGTTCAAATTGCCAAATAGCGTACTGCCGCTCAATTTCAAGCTCTATTTTAATTATATTATAATTCTACGTTCAAACTGTCATTCAAATAATATATTCGTTATTCTAATTCAATTCTAAACTGAATTAAATATCACAGATGATCCAGTTCACACCATATCGTTATTTCAGCCAATTTTGATTATATTCAGAATTAAATATATTTTTTATTTATTATTTTAATTAAATATTCACCATTATTTAATTAAACCACCTTTTAATTCACTATATCACTATATATATAATTAAATAAATTAATTATTATACCTCTGCCAATGCGGGTCATTACAATCTTCTCCACTTAAAATAATTTCGTCCTCGAAATTGCTAAGGTAGAGAACGACCCTATCGACTGGTTAGAACATATTTGTTCACTTTTTAACTCCAGTTTCAATTGAACCAATTTAATTTCAGTTAAATTATTAATTAATTCTTATCAATGAAAATTTCCAAAAATCCTGAAAATTTTCTAACGCCTTAACTCTTCGAAAAATTTCGCCAGCACCTCCTTTGTACTGGTCAATCGGTCAAACTCCAACTCGCCTCTCTGGGGCATCTCCAACCCAAAAAGAAAATCAAACAGCCAAGCGGCTTGCCAATTCGGCTCATAAATCTTATATTCAATAGAAATATAAACTTGTACCTTTTGTCGGCATATCATTTTATCCTTTCCACCTGTTATCAACTCAGTGGATACAAGGGTCATCCCAATCAAATTCCAATCTGCTTTTATCCACAACACAACCATTCACTTATATCCGAGCCAAATATCATTTCAACTCGAGTTTCTTCTCGATTCCCAACTCTTAACTTGATTATCACATTACGCTTCACATTTGAATCTCACAATCCAATTTTGTCTTTATATCATTCTAATTCAATCTCCGTTACCACTTTACTGGCTTTACTTTAGTTCAATTTTGCTTTCAAAAATTTCTGTTAAATTTGTTTTTAATTTAAACAGTCTTTCCCTAGGAGTTTTAAACAGTTTACTCTTTCCAGAAATCAAATATTCCTTTTTGAAATTCAACACAACTTGTCTTTCCCAAAACAAATTCAAAACAGTATCTTTGGTAGTAATTCGTCACTTACAACTCGAAAATGAATACTGATGATGCAACTGTCATCATCAGAATCTATTTTCCAGCGATCGAAGTGAGTTCAATACTATAAAACCATTTCTAAACATTTCCACTTTGAAATTCATTTCAAAATATAATTCAAACTGCATGTAAAACAATTTAAAATCTCCTAGGATCTTAAATTTTCCTTATTTTTAATTCAAATCCATTTACAAACACTTATCCAATTTTCCAGAATTTTAATTCAATTTCTGGTTTAAATTTCAGATTCAACTCATCTGATTTCACATATTCCACTTATATGAATTCTGATTGACTATTTACATAACCATTTAATTTATAATCTTACTCGATTATAATAACAACCAATATATCCACTATATTATAATTTTGATATATATATCTTCTCTATATCAAGATATACCTTGGGTAAACTTATTTTAATTTACCATCTTTTCAAAACATATCGTGCCGACCCATCGTATTCAAGTGTTTAGTAACTCCTACCGATACAGTGGATCAAACTGATCGTCCAGAACCCATTAACAACTCAACCAATGAATCTCCACAATGTAAAACAATTTTTATATCAATAACAAATACGCACTCGTATATATACACTCAACTCAATCTAGGGTATTACCGACCCCAACTCTACTGAGTCACGCCATAGAGCCAAGGTAATTCACTTAACTTAAGCTCTGATACCAACTGTAATGACCCTTGTTTTTGTCGACTTTGGTTATCGCCATAAACTCTATGATAACTAACCAAACATCGAAAAATACCGGTCATTTATGAAAGAAATTAGAGGGTGAGAATAGATAAGATAGAAACTTAGAATAAAAGAAGAAGAAGAACACAACATCAGAGTAACTCGAACCTCACAGCGGAACGAATAACATATATTAGATAACATATCCTTAAAATAAAGGTTTTACTTGAATATACATATCATTATCAAGTACATCACATACAACACAGCGGAAATAAACAATAGCTATATGATCCTGAAGCCTCCTGCTCCAGCTCTTCAAGTATCTGTAAATTTCTGACTACTTGACTGCCCGTACAAAATTGGGCACCCAAGAGTTTAGGGAAAACAAAACAAAATAAACTCCGGGTCAGTCATGGGACTGGTATGAGTAAAACAGTTTAAAACAGTTCGAAAAAGTAAATGATATCTCATAAGACCACGCCGTATAACGGAACGGGTTTTTCCCTTATGAGAATCCAAATATCCTTATATCAAAAACCTTTTGATATTATAATAATGTCTATCAACCATAATATAATAATCATCTAGCAGAAACACATTCATCTCACGTTCTACATATATAGTATACAATCAAAACCGCAAGCATGTATTGGGTAATGGATTTCCAACTATGACAAGGTAAGGAACCACCTTCCGATCAGTGTACTCTAGGAACGATACACTGGAGTTCAACAAGAATATCTTACAACCCGGCCACACATGACCGACCACTCATTTCGCTTGAGTGTATCGAATGTATATCACCAACGGTTGGGATCAGCAACCGTTTCCCGTATATATGGGACAACATTGATAGATTTAAGAAGCAAATGAATATTCTCTATATAGGTGATTATACACCCTACTTCAGAGCGACCGACTTAGCCATGCTGCCTGCCCGATTTCTGTCATTTACCGGATGTGAGGCTAGAAGCTACGCTTTATCATCACATCAGATTCACTTCGAATGTCACATCGTCACATCCATCAAATCACCGATTGATGTCCTCAACCATACATTATGTGTTAGCTAAAAGAAGTTTCCTTCTCTGCTTTAACTCTTGGTACGGTTGGAGAAATCAATATACGTGATCGTCTGGAAATACTCTGTCAGACATCCATCCATACAAGTCATCCAGGAACAGGATGAATTCAATACATCCATCTTAGACACCGTTATCTAAGACTTATACAGTAGCCCTTGCACTTTACTCCGTCTTCAATTATCTTTGGCATATATGATTTGCAACGCTTATGCCAATACAGAGTGGTTCTTTGGATAATAATCCAACCGGTCTCTCCATATTAACAACGTTAAAATGGTCAAAACTTCGATAGTCTGTGACTTAACTATCAAAGAAAACAAGTGTGCAAACAATGATATTATTTCCAAATGGAAATTTTATCGATCAATCATCATTTAACATTTATCTCTTTATTTCATTAATTTACTTATCTCCTGTTTCCCTAAATTCAACATTTGATTATGTTTCTGATTCTATTTGGAAAACATTTCCAAATCTTCTTTACTTGGATTTAAATAGATGTTTAAATCAACATCGCGACGAAAACTCAAACCACTATACTTATTTACTAAATTCACTTAACCACTGTCACTCACGAACTTTAACAATTTCTAAATTAAAAACGAAGTCAATCAAGTTGGGGTATAACTACCTCTCAGACCTTAACTGAACAACATTTCAAATCTCGAAATAGGGTAAAGTTCACTTTAAATTTCTTTAACTAACTTCCTTACTTAACCTTTCTTTCGAATAACTATATTCGATTAACTCTCTTCAATTAACTCTATTCGATTAACTCCATTGGATTAACTCTATTTGCCTAACTCTTTTTGGTTTTCTCTATTCACTTAACTCCTGTCGAATAAACTATATTCGATAACTCCTCTAACTCTATTCGAATAAACTATATTCGATTAACTCCTTTCAAATAACTAGATTCGATTAACTCCTTTGGAATAAACTATATTCGATAACTCACTTCTACTAAACTAATCGATAACTCTTTTTATTTAACTCTATTTGAATAAACTAAAATTTGATTAACTCATTTTGCCTAACTCTATCTCAATTAACTCCTATCGAATAACTAATTCGATAACTCTAATTGAATAACTGATATTCAATTAACTCTACTTGTCGATTTATCCTTATTCACTAACTTTATATGCTTTATAAAGATTTCCTTTTAACGACGTTTATTCACTTATAATGATTTCCTTCTATAGCATTTATTCACTTATAATGATTTCCTTCCAATCCTATTTATCTTCCCAGATAAATATTTCTTTTATCTTTTCTATTTATTCAACAAATAGATATTTCTTTTATCCTTCTATTTATTTCCTAAATAAATAACCCTTTATTTTACTTATTTTCTATAAATAAATGATCCTTTTATACTTATATTTATTCCCTAAATAAAAAATCCTTTATTTTATTTATTCCCTAAATAAATAAATAATCCCATTTTATCTATTTGTAAGTGTTCTACAAATATTTCCTTTATATCTCTATTCTATTTGTCTTACCAATATTTTTCCTTTATATTTGTTTTACAAATATTTCCCCCCTTATATTTGTTTCCCAAATATATTCTTTTTAACTCTTTGGATTTTTATAATATATTTCCTTTTAAAAATCCTTTTTCCTTTTATATAAAATCCATTGATTTTATATAAATAAATTATTTTCCAATTATACTTTGAAAATCCCTTTATATCATTATGGTATTCTTATGGTACTTAACATACCATATCACAATGATCGATATCACTCAAACACACATAATCAACAACATATTATATATATCACATCATATATCACAATACATGAATCACAGTAAAATAAATGTTGAGGAATCCAGTTGGATTCCTCCAACCTGTTTCCCTGCATCACAGATGTAAAACAATATAGATAACATCACTTTCAGTTCCATATGATATATTCTGTTAAACAGAATCAATATAGAAATTCAACTAACTGACTAGAAGTTCAATCAAACAGTCAACACACAGTCAATCAGCCAATATTTAATAGTTCTAAAAATACAACATGAAATTATAAACTGTTCAGAGTTAGTGAGATTTACTCACATTGGCAGTTCATCGTTAAAGAACGATAAACTGTTTGTTTGATTTGAATCAAACAGTTTATTTCGCCATAAATTCAAATGAACTCCAATGGACTTCCAGTTAGTGCCATGGTGTTGTCCTCGTCTATTCGATCCCAACGGATCTTATTTCGTCTGATTTCGATACCATATGGATAAGATACGATAAAACAAAGTTAATACATTTTAAATAAAAATAAAAAAAAATTAAATTTCCTTTATCTATAATTGGGCTTAACCTTTTAATAGCCGACCCATCACCCAAATACCAACCCGTATTACTCTTCTTCCGCAATCAACACATCTCGCTCCCAGGAAAACATGCACCGCACCATTACCCAGCTTTCCATCCTCATTTCCCGTTCCAAAACTCCATGAATCTTCACAAAAAAATTACCATTCACATTCTCACCAAAATCTCTACGTTTTCCACACCAAAGTGCCACACTCGAACCCAAAATGCCGGTTCCGCCCTCTGCTCGAATACGTACATCATCAGTAAGACACCAACACTTTTTGTTTCAGACAACCCTCAAACTCCACCCACAAACTCGGTTTCTCATTTCAAACCCAAATATAAACTCAAAAACTCATATCAAAGCTTCACAAATCCAAACCGCTTAAACCTAGGACCACGGTGAAAATTTTGAACTCCAAGAAACAACATTGATCGTCACGATTCCCATACCAAAGCGAAGATAACTTCATTACCAACTCTAATATATATATAACTCGGTTTATAGATTTTATTTTGATTTTCTTTGGATTTTGCAAAGATCGAAAGTTTTCTTGAGATAAAAATGTTACGGCGGAAAAACTCGTTGACCAGAATGAGATGCTTCTTAGGGTTTAAGGGATGTTGAGGGTTACTTATAGAAAGATTGTAAATAATTTTATATTAATTATTATATTAAATTTTCAGCTATCGTTATATGTTTCAGTCTTTAAAAAATCGTACGACCACATATAATACCCAAAAATCACGAAACTGGACATGCAGCTATAGTTCGCCATTACGGTCCCAACGAAATTGGTTTCGTCGAATTCCGACTTCGTATGCTCACACAACATATTTTTAACCGTCGAAATACTGACTGTTTTTCACTTTAAAAACCCATACGGCCACACAGTGACTCTGAAAATCACGAAATTGGGAATCTAACAACTATTTGACATTGCGGATCCAACAAAATTAGTTTCGTCGAATTCCGACTTCGTTTGCAAAACCGGCTATATTTTAAAACTCTGAATGACCCTATTTAAATATATATATTTATTTAAATATAATTAAATTAAGTATAAATAAATTTATATTATCGTATCTATTCACAGTGGAACACCATACAGCTCTAGAATATTGCTATATGAATTTCTAACTCGATATCTCAAATCTGGGTCAACACGATATTCGGTTTATATTGAAATTCCTTTTTAAAATATAAATAATTCCTTTATAAATTATAAAGGAATTCCATTGCGACTTTTCTAAAATTTGATTTGGACATAAATCAAAATCTACCCGACAAAATCCAGAATTTTCTCTTCCACTAGAAAGATATACTCCACCAGCTCCACACGTTTCTTGTTTCACAGAAATCCGGTTTAAAACGAATCCTATACATTCAGTTGAAGTTCAAATCGCCAAATAGCGAACTGCCGCTCCATTTCAAGCTCTATTTTAATTATATTATAATTCTACATTCAAACTGTCGTTCAAACTATCGTTCAAATAATATATTCGTTATTCTAATTCAATTCTAAACTGAATTAAATATCACAGATGATCCAGTTCACACCATATCGTTATTTCAGCCAATTTTGATTATATTCAGAATTAAATATATTATTTAATTTTTTATTTTAATTAAATATTCACCATTATTTAATTAAACCACCTTTTAATTCACTATATCATTATATATATAATTAAATAAATTAATTATTATACCTTTGCCAATGCGGGTCATTACAGTTTGACTAGAAAATTTAATTTAATTTTTATTCTAAATTCATTCAATGTTTGTAACGCAATAACTTTTACATTCGAGGTCGAAATTTGACGATTTCAGATCCACTGCGATCATGGTGACGAGAGCTTCGCGTAACACTAAGTTTGTCCAATTTGGAGAAAGTTGAAATTTTGGGTAAATTTTAGAATTTCGATAATTATTTAATTGTTTTGTAATTTTGAAAATTCATAATTTTTTGTAACGAACTCGAAATCGCGCGAAACAGGATTTGCCATGATCGTTGAGTCATAAGCTTCGCGTAGACACCAAATTCGTCAATTTTAGAGCATGTTGGATTTTGGGCTAAAATTGGGCCCGAACCGTCAATTAAAGCCCGGCAAAGGTGAGAACTTTTATCTCACTCAAGTTTTTGAACAATTAATTATTTTTATTATTAAATATTAATTTAATTATCTGTGTTGGAATTATTGTTTGTTGGATAAATGTTGATTTGGATGACTGTTGTGAATTGTTTGAAATTTGAAATATGTAACACGTTGTTATGACATTTATGATATTTAAAACATGTATACACTGCCATTTACAAGTTGTCTGACTTGTTTATGTTGATTGGACAATAATTTTTCACACATTGTCCAAAAGGACAATTAATAATATATTATTTGAATTTGTGTTGGTTGAAACCCCACACGGGTCTTGGGTTGATATTCTGACTACACATCGCCCTTGTGATTAGTTTAAAATGCACTTTGGCTATTATTGAATGTTTTATCATTATTGTGGAATTAATGCGGTGTTTGAAATCCATATAGTTAAAATTATATGGTAATGGATTGGGTCTCATTCCAGTTTTGAATTAAAGGAATATTTTAATTTAATATTCAGTTAATGAAATTAATTGACGTATGAATTAGAAAGATTATATCTTTATTATTTAAAAGTTATAATAAAAAGGATTCAATTAAAAAGATTACATCTTTACGATCAGTATGTTAAGATAAGAAGGTTTGATTTCAAAATTTGAACATTTTGAAAAGATTATTATTATAATATAATAATATAGAAAGTTCAATTTTTCATTAAAATTTAAATGTTAGTTAGGATATTCGGAAACAAAGGGTTTTATAAAATTAGTAACAATTTAATGTAAAGATCATATCTTCACTTTAAAAGGATGTTTTAAAATAATATTTTCAGTGAATTAATTATAATTATTAATTATAATTGTACTTGGACACGAGGTTAGGTTACACTTGTAGTATAAGTCTGCCCGGACCCAACCGACATATGCAACAGCCACAAATGTTGGGCTGAATGTGAGGGGTCCAAGTGCGCAAATACAAAACGGGCCATGACACAAGGTTAAGCCAAACTTGTGGGATAAGTCTACCCAGAACCAACCAGCATATCCAGCATCCACAAGTCGCAGGCTTAATGTGGGAGGTCTGACCCAGTATAAAATGAATAAGATAATGAATTGGGCTATTTAATCTGTTTTAAATAGCAACGCCATTTTAACCTGAACATGTTTATCGATTTATTTTATCCATTTTATAATTAATATTAAAAGAGCTAATTTCAAAATTAATATTTTGGAAATAATATTATTTTAATATGAAAATAGATAGAATATTCAATTTGGATTTAAAATTGAAATAAAAGTTGGAATCGTTTTATAAACGAATTTATAAACATTTTAGAATATGTTTAGAAAAGAAATCGATGAAATATACATATATATATATTTATTTATATATATATATATTATATAATGGCCTGAATAGAACGCGCCGCGCAGCGACCGTTCGCGAATTTCGACCATTAACTTTAAATTAGCATAATGAGAGATCTGACCGTCAGATTCTCCTAAAACTGGAACCGTTGGGTTCGTATCGAAAAGAGCTTTCCAATGGATATAAGAGATTTGAAATCTAACGGGTAGATTTGGAGATATGTCCAAATCAATTTCAGAAAAGGTCGCTATAAGTGCAGTTCGGTGGCCGTTATTGGAAACCGACTGTACGAGCAATAATAAAATTATTAAAAATATGAAAAAAATTATGTAAAATCATAATAAATGATTTGAAAAGATTTTGATGGAAAAATTCCAGTTTGGAAAAGATAAAAATTTATCTTTATCGAAATGAACTAGTTTTAACTAGAATGAAAATCAAATTAATTAATCTTTAATTGGAATTAAATGGATTAAATTGGATTTCTGGGTTGTCATGAACGGTGTCTTTAATAACATTGTTCTTAAACCCCGATTAGAAAAGAACAAATCTTTTAAATAAGATTTATTGATGTTTCCCAATTAATATTTAATTGGGATTAGATAGAATATCATTTTGGGATTTATAAATCTTTTAAATTAAGATTATTAGAGTTTCCAATTATATTTAGTAATTGGAATAAAATGAAATGTGAGTTGGTTTTATTGTGAACTGTGTTTTTATCGACATTTGTTCTTTAACCCAATTAATAGTGAAAATATAAGTTTGAATTTATAAACCTTTTATTAAGATTTAAATGGAAAGTTTCCAAAAATAAAGTTTTTCAATTTAATATATTAAATTGGAATTGAATGGAATTCGATTGGTTAATAATCGAGATGAATCTATGTGGATGAAGACTGTTGCTGCATATGGAATTTAAAAGGTCTTGTCGTTATTCCATTTGTATTATTAGTTTGATACAGGAATTTATATCGATTATATCTTGATCTAATTTCCGTGAAAATTCCAAATTTTATGGAAGATGATTTTGGGTTTATCGTGAACTATGTTTTAAATGACACTAGTTCCTTAACCCAGTTAATAGTAAGATTTATTTCTTAAATTTGGTTAATCATTAAATAGTGATTATGGATATTAAAACCAAATTGGAGTTTTAATAAATTCTTAATTGGATTGAACAAAATAAATTCAAAAGAATTTACTTTTGATAAAATTAATGGGAATCTTTCCCTAATAATATGAATATTTTATTAATAGAATACTCTGAATTGGAATGAGGTGTATGTTATGCTTTTATAGAACTTGATTATAAAATATGCGAATTATTCGGAAAGACTGGGTTTAACCCATTCTGAATAATTACTACGACGATCAAGAGTCGAAGATGAAGACGGTGGTTGAAGACCGGAGATCTTCATGTCGTTTGAGTGATTACTGATATCATGATTGGACCGTACACCCAAGACAATGGAAAAAGTGGTCATCATCCAAACGTACTTGGAGATCGACCGGATATCCGAGGTATAAAGTGCCTCCGGTTTCGTTCAAACCCAGAACGGACTTGTAAGTGGATGGTATGTCTGACTCTGTATTCCGTTATGCTGTATTCGTTGATCTCTACTAAATATATATAACTGTTTGGTGTCGGAGAATTTATTCTCTTGCTTAACACCCTCCTCTGAGATGTACGAGAATAGAGGTTATATATTGGCAGAAATCAATGGTATAGTATGGACTAACAATGTGGCATGCTAAGATGCAAATGATCAAGGCTTTTGTTGAAAAGCAGAGCCTTGTGGTTGATGATCAAAGCACCTCTTTGATTAGCATAGCTTTTTGTATAGCATTACTTCGCGAGCCTCACACCCCGATTGGAGTCTAAAACGGGAGAAGGGAACGCAGGGAGTGCACACGTTTCTTTCTAGCTAGAAGTGGTGTCAGTGACTTACCAGCCCTGACATTTTTACTTATGTAGATGATGGATTATGAGGTACCTCGGTTTTATAGGCTGTTAGTGGCCATATTAGAGGTTCAAAGGAACCGGGAAGCGTGTGTTCAGGCATAACTAATCCAGCCATTGCACTATTGGCGGACCAGCCCTGCAGATATCCAAGGGTTCACTGCGGGGATCCTGAGACATTTGCTAGAGTGTCTTGAATCGGTAAGGAGCTCCTCCCTAGCCTTGACTCATGATGGAAACCCAACTTCCAATTTGACATCATGCGGTTTTGATTGTAGAACTAGTATGGCGACATGATATATGGTACCCATGTCGTCTATGATTGATACATTTATATTTGAAGTTGTTTTTGACACTATACTCTTAAAGTAATAATAAAATATGAAATTTCGCGTATTAAGCATATTTGGCTATTATAAGGGAAAACTCTATCCTTCGGCTTGCGTTGCATTGTGTGATGGGACCTGAGTCTTATAGTAGCTTCATTTTTCCAAAACGTATTGCGCTGTTTATCTATGCACTGGTATTCTTGGGGGTAAACCCATTTCGTCTTAACGGCGTGGTCCCTTGAATTACCTAATCAATTTAAAATAACTATTTTTGAGTTCTCACACCAGTCCCATGACTAACCTGGAGTTAATTGCTTTAACCTAATGTAACACTCCGTAATTCTGATAATATTAATATTCACAAATTAAAGAATAACTAATCTCAGACGTGAGAATTGTGGGAAACGGGTTGCGCTATTGTGTTCGTCTCGGAATTCTAGTGGAGATAGAGTTCGAGTTTGCAGGAAATGAGTACCGGATGAAAGAGTTATGGACGAACGAAGTTTGGTGGCAAAGAAAGAAAAAAAAGCACTGGCGCACTTGGAAGTGCGCCAGTACAAATTTACACTGGCGCACCTGCCAAGTGCGCCCAGGCCGAGGCTGAAGCCTACACAGCTTTCTGGTTCAGGCTGATCCGTGTTGTTGAGCCCATTTTGACTCCTTGCTGAGTCATTAGGGCTGACTCATCACCCTATCATAATTAAATGGTTTTGATCAACCCTAAGAACATCCGACGGCTTGAATTAATTTATAACTCTATAAAAAGGCCCTATACACAAACCCTAAATCAGAAAATAAACAAAGACCATGGCCGTCATGCTGATATTTTGAGACCTAGAGCAGCCGCCATCAAATTAAAGATAGAGAACAACAACCAAATCAGAACTACCCAACCCCACAGCGATTCTTCATCAAAAGAGCGCTAATTCGACTCTCTTTCTTCTATAATTGTGAGTATGATAGTCTTAACAAGATTATTATCATTTTAATTAGGTTAAGTCATGAATGGATTGTGAGTAGATGATGTGAATTGTCATATGCTGTCATGTATGTTATTAATCCTATGCTATGCGGTGATGATATACTATATGTTGTACATCATGCTATGTATGTTGAAAGTTTCTATGCTAAGTTGTGATGAATCATACATGTTAGAAAGCCATCTATGCTAGTTAGTTCATATTAATTATATCATCATGTTTGGGTTATGTTGATCTATATGACAAGTTACATATGTTGATTAGAAAAGTTATGAACATATGCCATGACATCTATTATGACATCTAGAACTATGCTATGACATATGTGATATCCTATGCTAGTTCACACCATCATTATGTTGCTTAAAAACCCCATATGCAAGTTTATGTATAGACTTGGGCTATGATCATATCAGGTAAATTGTGACATTTAACATGTTGACACCTTTTGATCCTTAACATGTGTAGTTTATGCAAGTTTCACCCCTATCATGATTAGATTTATTTTATTGTCTATATGTTAATTTGGCTTTCTGCTGTGCGTTAGACTATTCAAGTCTAGCTTATATTATGCGTTGAATAAGCGAACGTATAAACGTGGGGTAGGGGTAATATTAAGTATTTAATAATAAGATGTTGGGGTGCAATTGATATGATTTTGCATACCATAAGTGGATGACCATAATTGAGTCAATTATGGGCATCAATAAAAGTGGACTTAATTAATAATTTGATAGGGAATTATTAAAACTGGGGTAAAAGATTGAAAGTTGTCAATCAATGCTTAGGACACGAGGTTGGACTCGTTTGTGACGTAAACCTGCCCGGAACCGCCCGGCAAATCCAGTGGTCACAAATGTCAGCCCAATGTGAGAGGTCCTAGGCTTAAGCTAAAGCATAACAGTTGTAAAGACACGAGGTTAGACTCTTTTATGGTGTAAGACTACCCGGACCCGTCCGACAAATCCAGCTGCCATAAATGCCAGTTTAATGTGAGAGGTCTTTACGAGGTTATGGCCTGAATGAATTAAGAAATACTTAACCAGATAAAACATGTAAAGTGGGACATGGGGGTTAAGTAGGTGCCTTGGGTGGCATGAGGAATCTAGTGGGTGCCCTTAGTGGCATGTGAAATACGATTAGTAAGACTTAACCAAACACACATGTAAATGAACATGACTAAGAGGGTTAAGTGGGATATACTAGTGACAAGCAAAGGTGGGTAGCTTGTGGGGGTCCCATTTCAACCAGTATCCCAAACGTATCTTTGTAGGTTCGACCCAAGTCGAGGACGGGACACGCATACTGGGCTTGACTATAAGAGGCCAAAACGGGGAGCGGTGGCAACGCAAGTCCAATGGGTTTCATATGCGTGTGTGGACCCGGGCTGGTAGGTAAGACGTTGTTGCATCGTGTAGGTATAAGCCGTGCATTCTCAGTTGTATCGGGTTGCCACTTTAGGGGAGTGATACACCCCACTGTGGGGCCAGCACAGGTATCTACGAGTAGGGAGCCGATCGAAAGTGGGTAGTGGGGTACACCTAGTGGAGATAGGGGCAGACAGCACCTATGTAGTCAGCTAGGAGTACACGAAGTTACTTATAAAATTTCTAAGAGGGTAGTGGGGTACACCTAGTGGAGATAGGGGTAGACGGCACCTATGTAGTCAGCTAGGGGTACGCAAGGCTATTTATATAGTTTCTGTGTGAAGCATGCGGGATCAACCTTTAGGGCGACTGGCGCGGTGTAGTGTAGTAATTGGCGCGGTGCAGTGTAGTAATGTGCGGTGCAGTATAGTAATTATTCGTTAGTAATTAGGTATGCCTTTACCGTTATCTTTAACGTTATCCTTCACATTATCTTTATCTGTTCATTCCATACCTAATAGTTCATAGACATTTACTTGTCTTCCAGCTTATGCCTTAGTCTAGTTATTTTGATAATAGTATTGTTAGAATTATCATACTCACCAGACTTTATGTCTGACCCCCTCCATTTCTATCCTTTTCCCCCTCCAGGTCCTCAGGTTGGGTCCAACTCTAGTGGAGTTTGATTGGATTGCTTTATCTCACTTGGACCGTTGAAGTAAAGTCCAGCTTGTTATCTTTTTTTTTGGCTGTTTGTGTAAAGGGATTATGTATTTTGTTTTAGCAAGATGGATAATATACTTGATTATAATTTATGGTTTGATGATGTAACAAACATGTTTAAATTCCGTTGCAATAAAATGAAGTTTTTGTTTTCAAGTACTACTTATTATCTGTCTTGTTGTAATTTTTCTGCTCTATATTCACTTATAACCTCTATGGAAGTTAATGCATTCCCTTTGTGAGTGACATTAATGGACGTGGGGTGTTACACGTGGTATCAGAGCTTAAGGTTACCAGAACAGGTAAAAATACTTTAGAAAAATAATTGTTTTTGGAAGAAATGTTTTCAAAAACATGTTTTAATGAGAAATATAAAGAGGAAGTTTTTATGAAAAACATAATCCCCAAATAGTCATATATCTTTATCTTTCAAATTCTCCATTTTGAATCTTTCCTTTTTCGTTTCAACATGGCTGAAGATCTTCACCTACCTGACGGTGTAACGATACCAGGATGGTATAGGAGGCTAATAGAGGCTAGGGCCGCCGCAGGTCCGGCCGATATTCCTCCACCACCAGTTGCACCCATTCCTCCTCCTCCTCCCCGCGTAGATACTTTTGCGAAGACGTTCAAGGAATTTAAGGCTATGGGTGGAAAACCCTTTCAAGGGTCAGAATCGTTTGTGGAAGCTAGAGATTGGCTTAAGGAGGTGGAAGAATTGCTAGAAATCTTTGAAGTAGAAGAAGGGAGGAAAGTTCGTTTAGCGGCTTGGTTGATGAAGGGAGAGGCCTCGTTTTGGTGGGAAGTCACTAATGGGGAGCGTCCTGTTGACTCTTAGGCGGATTTTAAACGTAGGTTCGAGGCGAAGTTTTACTCTAGGGCGGAAGAAAATCTATATATGGAAAGGTTCTTGACATTGAAGCAAGGAAGCTCATCAGTGAAAGAATATGTCAACAAATTTAATCAGTTAGCAAGGTTTGGCTTAGACTTAGTGAACACGCCAGAGAAGAAGGCTCTGAGGTTCATTAATGGATTGAATGAACCATTGCAAGGGTTAGCTATGACCCACATCCCTATGGGAGCCACCTTTGAGAAGCTAGTAGACATGACACTCATGCACGAGGAGAAAGGCACTAAAGCTGATAAGGTACCCGAGAAGAAAGGGGATCAAAATAAGGGTGGCAAAGGCAACAATGCTAAGGGGAAGAAGAAATGCTTTAACTATGGGACACCAGGCCATCTCAGCAAGGATTGCCGAAAGAAAAAGAAGACTGGCTGTTTTCACTGCGGTGAAGCAGGACATCTAGTGAAGGACTGCCCAAAGAAGGGGCAGAGGACAGGGACTACCTCGGGAGGACAGGTGCAGGCTCTTCTGGCACCAGGGCAGGCAAGGGGACAAGTTCAGGCTCTCGCGGTCCCACTGCTGTAAGAACAAGCTAGAACCATTTCTGTTGAAAGCTTAGTTTTTCTGTTTGATCATCCTGTAACAGCCCGCATTTTACGTATCGGAAGTTTGTAAAATATTTTTATTTTATTCCCTGAGGGTTGGATCATTCTCATCTTTTGATATGTTGCTTATGGGGATGTGTGACATGTCCATAATTTTTACCGATTTTGTTTGTGACCATTTTGCCCCGGTCAGTCTTGTACTAGGCATAACTTTTGACTCAGGTCGAATCAGAGGGTGAGACCTGTGCCATTGGAAAGGAATTGATGATTCCCTTTCCGTAGAGTGGTTACATTAAGGATTTGGTTCAACGGTTTGGGAGAAATCGCTGTTTTAAGGTTTTTCAGTTGGCTGTTCAGGTTTTGAAAGGCTAATGGGCTGATTTGGAGAAGGCCCATTAGAGGGTGGGTGGAGACTATAAATAGGGGGTAAGGGGTATGGAGAAAGGTTGGCATTTTCCATTCTCTTATGGGGAGGCTTTGATCTCCTTCTTCCTCTAACATCTTTCCACCATTAAAATTCCAAAATCCAAGGAGGGAAATCGAAGATCTACACCATAAGAGGCTAGATCTACATCGTCTCAAGGGCGAATTCATCGGATTGAAGAGTTTGATTCGAAGTGTTCGCTGTCCGGATTGCGTTTTCATTGCTTTTGCTTAGATTTGGATAATTGGTGAGTGATTTACATCTCTCATTCAGATGCATGCAAGTATATGGGTCTTATGTTGTTAATTTCATCATTTCCATGTTATTTTCCTTAGATCTACACCATGCTAAGTTTATTTTACATGTGAATCACTTTAGGATCTGATCTAGATAATTTAAATGGTAAGTTTCATGTTATTTCATGAGTTTATGCAAGTTAGATCTATATTTGTGTTCATATGTTCAATTATCATGTTTTTGGAAAATTTATGTGTTTTGATGGAAATTGTTAGATTGGTGATATTGTTGGTTGCATAACATGTTTGTGGTTGCGTTTGGATGAATTGGATGAGCCGGTTTCGTCGGATTCGTCGTTTGGCGAAGTTTTGGTCGAAATCGAAGTCGAAATGGAGCAGTGCAGGTTTCTGGTCGGTTTTGGAGCTAGTCGGGTCGGTTGAGGCGGTCTGATGGCTCTGGTCGGTCCAGAAGGGTCTGGACTGAGGTGGTCGGTCACGTTATGGCTTGAGGAGCAAGTCAGGGAGCCGGTTGGTTGGAATGGAGGCATCAGGGTCGGTTTTGACTGGTCGTTCTGGAGCAATGCTGGTCGGTTTTGACTGGTCGTTCTGGAGCAATGCTGGTCGGTTTTGATTGGTCGTTCTGGAGCAATGCTGGTCGGTTTTAACTGGTCGTTCTGGAGCAATTCTTGTCGGTTTTGACTGGGTCTTAGAGCTGGTCGGTTTGATCGGTCCAGAAGGCTGAGGAGGGAGTCTGGTCGGCTCAGGAGGGTCCTGGTCGGTCCAGGAGGAGCAAAGGGAGGTCTGGTCGGTCCAGGGGGTCTGATCGGTCCAGAAGTACCGGAAGAGGTCTGGTCGGTCCAGAATGGGTCTGGTCGGCATTTCTAGTAGAAATTTCTGATCGAACACTTCTAGTGATGACGTAACTTCGAGGTGGTTCAAGTAGGAAGGCTCGAAGTGGTGAATGTGTTCGTTGACCAAGGTGGAACAACGAATGCGGTGACAACTCAAAGTTCGTGAGTTGGTGGATAATGGTTGCTTGGGAAGTTTGCTTAAGCTAAGAAAAGTCGTCAAGTTTGGATGACTAGAGATGCGGAGGCTGAGAAGTTATCGTTGTCGTAAGTTCTAGCAGGCTCAAAGCAGGGGTACGATGGGTATCGTTGAAAGGCCCAAAAGACCAGTTGTAGGTCGAGTACCCTGGGTCTCGGGGAGAGGCCTAGCGTCAAGTTGGACATTTCCAAGGTCGGGCATATGGAGTTCATGCTAGATCTGGGGTTACCATTAGCCCTTGACATGTGGCAAGTTTGGCCGTCATACGATAATGATGATTTCGAAGCAGGATTGGCGGTGATAGCCAGAGTCGGTTATGGATGATTGTTTGTTCTGTTTGTACTATCTCACATAGATTATCCAAAGTCGAGGGATATGTTCTTTGAGTGCTTAAGTGATATTGGTTTAGGCCTCTGGCGAGGGTACTTGAGGAATGTTAAACTCGATTAGGGTTGTCTGTGTGAGACTTATATAATCTGGATGTTATGTGTGTTCTCTATGATTGAATGGGTGTTCTGGTTTCTATGGATGAATGGTTGAAATGCTTGGTGTAAAGGCTATCACTGTCCGATGTGGGGAAGATAAGGTTGAGTTCTTCTCTGGTGATGTGGGTAGATAAGTTGTTCATTTACTCATTCTCATATGCTTTCTTGTTGAAGTTTGTTAGCTGTATTATCGCTCACTAAGACTATTGTCTGACTCAAGGTTTTATGTCTCCTCTTATTACCTTGGGCTATTCATCCGGTTGTGGATGGGCAGACTAAGTAGCAGGTTACAGGTAATGGAGCTTAGTGATACGAGGAAGCTGAGCGATGACGAGTAGGAGGCTAGCGTACCAGTTTTATTCTATCTAGTATTTCTGTTTCCGCTGTTTGAGTTGCTTGAGAGTTGTAGTGAGGCCTTATGTACAAACTTGGATATCAGTTGGATAATCTTTCTGGATGGTTAAAGAGTTTCAAAAGTTTGCTATATGATACCTCATTACTATCACCTGTTGTATATGTTCTATTATATTTTATCCTTGCGCTGTGAGTTCTACGACAGGTTTCGATGTGTTCACTTACTATGATGATCGTCCATAGCAGCCTGGCACGCCATTCAGCGCATTATTCCTCTTGTTTAGTACGGGGGTTATGGGCGGTCGTCACATTTGGTATCAGAGCTCTGGTCAACGATTTTGGCCAAAGTTCAAAGACGTAATTGCGTATGAGGGACGTATTTGTATATTTCAGTTGGATGTTACTATATATATTAGCATATATAGTAGTAGCGGTTGTATTCTTTTAGCAGTTTTCTTGGAAGTGGCTAACTATTCTAAATTTCAGATTTAGAATGAGTAGACGACCATCAAGACACGCTGCTAGGAGAGCTAATACTGCAGGGGGAAATGGTGGTGAGCCAGATTACCCGGCCATGTTTGAAGCCATGGCAGAAGCAATTATGCGAAGGGTACCCGCTCCAGTGGCGGCCACGGTAGATGTAGGGGTGCGAGTTCCTAGAATAGATTTTGCAAAGATGTGCAAGGACTTTATATCTCTAGGAGGGAAACCATTCAAGGGAACTGAACCAGCTGAAGAGGTTCAGAGGTGGATGGATTCATGTGTTCGAATCTTTGGAGACTTGGGTATTGAAGATGCAATGAAGAGAAAGCTTGCATCAAGGCAGCTGCAAAGCAGGGCCATGGAATGGTGGAATTCTGTTATACTCGAGACTCCGGAAGAGGAGATTTCATGGGAGCAATTCCAAGCTAAGTTTGAAGCAAAGTTTATCTCCACTGCTCAAAAGTCAGTTCTCTTCAAGAAGTTTGTAGAGTTGAAGTAGAATGGCAGATCAGTTCTTGACTATATTTCTGATTTTGAGGCTTTGTCTAGATATGCTCGTTCATACATTGATACGCCTTATCAGAAGAACGAGAAGTTTGTCTTGGGTTTGGATGCACATATTGGGAAGCCACTTGTGGACCATCTTGATGATTCATTTGAAAAGATTGTGGAAAAAGCTATTCGCCATGAGAGCTTGTTTCCTAAGGAAGCAAATGTTGTCGCTGCAACCAAGGAAGCTCAGAAACCACAACCGAGTGGTAATAAAAAGAGGAAGCAGCAACAACAGAAAGGAAAGGATGGCCAAAAGAAACCCAAGAGTGAGGCAGTTTGCTTTAACTGCCAACAGAAGGGACATTATTCGAATGAATGTAAGAATCCCAAAGCTGAGAAGAAGTGCTTCAAGTGTGGAAAGCCAGGGCATGAGAAGAAAGATTGTACGGAATCAGCTAAGGGTAAGCAGATTGTTAAGGCATATGCTTTGGATGCTGTGCCATCTTCTTCAAGAGCTCCTACTGCAGAGGAGAAGGGAAAGGGTGTCATGGTGCAAGGTACTTTTTCCTTTAACGGTGTTTCAGTTCGAGTGTTGTTTGATACTGGAGAATCACATTCATTCATCTGCAATGAGCTTGTGTGTCGCTTGGGTTTGGAACCCGAGATTTGTGATAGACCATTGATCGTGACTAATCCAGTTAGGGGTTCGTCCAGTTTGTGCATGATTTGCCATGGTCTAGTATTATCGAGTCATGGTTGCTCTTTTATGTGTGATTGCTTTGTTCTTAACTTCGCTGGGTATGGGATCATCTTGGGCATGGATTGGCTCAAGAAGTATGCGGCAAGGGTTAATTGCGAGAAGCTAGAGGTGAGGGTCGGGGATGTGGAAGGGCGAAAGGTGTTGATTAGATGTAAGCGCGAAGACGGGGTCTTCGTGAGTTATCTATATTCGCTTGGGATTCCACAGGAAGACCTATCATCAGTGCTGATCGCTAATGAGTATGTAGATGTCTTTGACGAGGTCAAAGGGTTGCCGCCGCATCGCGAGATCGAGTTTAGGATCGATTTGGTCGAGGGTGCGAGACCAATTGTTATGCCACTTAGGCGGATGGCGCCTAAGGAACAGCGAGAGTTGGAGGTGCAAGTTAGAGACCTTTTGGGAAAAGGTTTCATTCGGAGGAGTGTTTCCGAGTGGGGTGCACCAGTCGTGTTTGCAACTAAAGAAAATGGCTCGTTAAGGTTGTGTGTGGACTATCGTGAGCTGAACAAGGTGACTAAGAAGAACAAGTATCCGTTGCCAAGGATTGATGACTTGTTCGATCAGCTTCACGAAGCCAAAGTGTTTTCTCAGATGGATTTGGCAACGGGATTTCACCAGTTGAGAGTAGCTAAGGATAGTGTGCCAAAGACAGCTTTTAGGACACCGTCCGGATTTTTCGAGTGGTTGGTGATGCCCTTCGGGTTGACTAACGCGCCAGCGTATTTTGTGGATCTTATGAATAGAGTGTTCAGAGATCAGTTGAATAAGTTCGTGCTTGTGTTCGTGGATGATATACTGGTTTACTCCAGAAATGTGGAAGAACATAAGACGCACTTGAGAGTTGTGTTAGAGATCTTGCGAAAGCATCAGCTTAAAGCTAAGTTCTCAAAGTGTCACTTCTGGAAGGATGAAGTGAGGTTCTTAGGTCATGTTGTTTCTGGAAAAGGTATAGCGGTTGACCCCGCTAAAGTTGCAGCAATCCAGGACTGGGATAGACCTAAGAATGCAACGGATGTTCGGAGTTTCCTTGGATTGGCTGGTTATTACCGAAGGTTTATCAAGGATTTCTCTAAGATGGCTGCACCATTAACAGGATTGACGAAGAAGAACCAAGTGTTAGCATGGGATGCGAAGTGTGAATAAGCGTTCGAAATCTTGAAGGAGAGATTGACGAGTGCACCTGTGTTGACCATTCCAAGTGGGAATAAAGAGATGGTGTTATATACTGATGCATGTGGTACTGGACTTGGAGCAGTGCTAATGCAGAAGGATAAAGTAGTGGCTTACGCAAGTCGACAGCTAAAGCCACATGAGAGAAACTATCCAACTCATGATTTGGAGTTGGCAGCGATTGTGTTTGCTCTAAAGATGTGGAGACATTACCTGTTGGGAGTACGATTTGAGTTGTTTACGGATCACAAGTCGTTGAAGTATCTTTTCTCCCAAAAGGATTTGAATCTTCGGCAGCAACGATGGTTAGAGTTTCTGGCATCGTATGATTTTGGGATAGCCTATACTCCTGGAAAAGGCAATGCAGTTGCAGATGCATTGAGTCGAAGACACGCAAGTTTGGGAGCGATGTTTTCGGAATGGAAGGGCCTCGAGTATTTGGCAAGGTTCGATTTCAAGCCAAGGTGTGAGTTGGAACCTGAAATATTGGCAAGCTTGTCGATAAGGCCTACTCTTATCGAAAGGATTGGCGAGGGCCAAAAGAAAGATGCGAAGCTTGTCGAGTCCATTCAGAAACTGAAACCAGAGGATAAGGAGTTCGAGGTCGACCGAGAAGGCTGGCTTCGAAAGCAAGGACGATTAGTTGTTCCTGATGTCGACAGATTGAGGGATGAGGTTCTGAGAGAATGTCATCACTCGAAGCTAACGATTCATCCCGGTGGTAATAAAATGTATCAGGACATGAAGCGAGTCTACTACCGGGAAGGGATGAAAAGAGATATTGGAAAATTCATTTCCAAGTGTATGAACTGTCAGTTAGTGAAAGCTGAACAGAAGAAGCCGAGTGGTTTACTTCAGCCATTAGAGGTTCCTACGTGGAAGCGGGAGCAGATATCGATGGATTTTATCGATGGACTACCTAGAACTAGGGCAGGGAATGAAGGGATTTGGGTCATTGTGGATCGTTTGACCAAAAGTGCGAGATTTATTCCTGTCAAGACGACTAGGACAACGTCAAAATTGGCTGAGCTTTATGTGAAATGGATAGTTCGATTCCATGGTGTCCCAAAGAGTATAGTAAGTGACCGGGATCCATTGTTCACGAGTGGATTTTGGAAAAGTTTGCAAGAAGCTTTGGGAACCGAATTGTGCTTAAGTACGGCATATCATCCCCAAACTGATGGTCAGACTGAGAGAGTCAACCGAGTTTTAGAAGATCTCCTGAGGGCTTGTGTGATAGACTTCGGAGGATCATGGGAAGACCATCTGCATCTGGTTGAGTTTGCATATAATAATAGCTACCAGTCGAGTATTGGGATGGCACCATACGAGGCGTTGTATGGAAGGCCGTGCAATTCTCTAGCTTGTTGGTTAGAAACTGGAGATAAGTTGGTACTTGGGCCCGAGATGATTAGAGAAACCTCGGGTTGTATCAAAATTGTTCGGCAACGAATGAAAGCGGCCCAAGATCGTCAAAAGAGTTACGCCGATAAGCGTCGTAAGGATTTAGAATTCGACGTAGGTGATATGGTTTTTGTGAAGATTTCACCGTTAAAGCATATGGTTCGATTCGGAAGTAAAGGGAAGTTGGCTCCTAGGTTTGTTGGACCATTTCCGATAGTCGAGCGAATAGGAAAGCTCGCATATAGGTTGGAGTTACCCGAGAAGATGTCGAGTATGCATAATGTTTTCCATGTGTCGTTTCTATGGAAGTTTTTGCACGACTCGAATGTGGTGGTATCTCCAGAACAGCAAGAAGATTTAGAAGTCGAGACCGCAGTTGCGAAACCTCGTAGGCCACTTCGTGTTGTGGGAAATGATACGAAACAGCTTAGGAGGAAGACAGTTAAGCTAGTCAAGGTACAATATAGTAAAGATGGCGACGATTGTACATGGGAGACGGAAGAGAGCATGAGGGCGACTCATCCAGAACTCTTCGTCGGTAGGACCCTTTGATATCGTATCTTCGTTGTGTCGTTGTATCTTGTTGTTGTGTGGTAGAATTCCGCGTGCTAGGATAAGGCTATGGATGCATGGCTTGATGGTTGCTAGTTTGGATGATAGAATTGGCTTCACATGGATGATAGGCATGCGAAATTGTTGTGGTTGCTTGTGTTTGCTTGGAATTTCGGGGGCGAAATTCTTAAGGGAGGGAGAATGTAACAGCCCGCATTTTACGTATCGGAAGATCGTAAACTATTTTTATTTTATTCCCTGAGGGTTGGATCATTCTCATCTTTTGATATGTTGCTTATGGGGATGTATGACATGTCCATAATTTTTACCGATTTTGTTTGTGACCATTTTTCCCCTATCAGTCTTGTACTGGGCATAACTTTTGACTCAGGTCGAATCAGAGGGTGAGACCTGTGCCATTGGAAAGGAATTGATGATTCCCTTTAGAGTTTTTGGGAGAAATCGCTGTTTTAAGGTTTTTCAGTTGGCTGTTCAGGTTTTGAAAGGCTAATGGGCTGATTTGGAGAAGGCCCATTAGAGGGTGGGTGGAGACTATAAATAGGGGGTAAGGGGTATGGAGAAAGGTTGGCATTTTCCATTCTCTTATGGGGAGGCTTTGATCTCCTTCTTCCTCTAACATCTTTCCACCATTAAAATTCCAAAATCCAAGGAGGGAAATCGAAGATCTACACCATAAGAGGCTAGATCTACATCGTCTCAAGGGCGAATTCATCGGATTGAAGAGTTTGATTCGAAGTGTTCGCTGTCCGGATTGCGTTTTCATTGCTTTTGCTTAGATTTGGATAATTGGTGAGTGATTTACATCTCTCATTCAGATGCATGCAAGTATATGGGTCTTATGTTGTTAATTTCATCATTTCCATGTTATTTTCCTTAGATCTACACCATGCTAAGTTTATTTTACATGTGAATCACTTTAGGATCTGATCTAGATAATTTAAATGGTAAGTTTCATGTTATTTCATGAGTTTATGCAAGTTAGATCTATATTTGTGTTCATATGTTCAATTATCATGTTTTTGGAAAATTTATGTGTTTTGATGGAAATTGTTAGATTGGTGATATTGTTGGTTGCATAACATGTTTGTGGTTGCGTTTGGATGAATTGGATGAGCCGGTTTCGTCGGATTCGTCGTTTGGCGAAGTTTTGGTCGAAATCGAAGTCGAAATGGAGCAGTGCAGGTTTCTGGTCGGTTTTGGAGCTAGTCGGGTCGGTTGAGGCGGTCTGATGGCTCTGGTCGGTCCAGAAGGGTCTGGACTGAGGTGGTCGGTCACGTTATGGCTTGGGGAGCAAGTCAGGGAGCTGGTTGGTTGGAATGGAGGCATCGGGGTCGGTTTTGACTGGTCGTTCTGGAGCAATGCTGGTCGGTTTTGACTGGTCGTTCTGGAGCAATGCTGGTCGGTTTTGACTGGTCGTTCTGGAGCAATTCTTGTCGGTTTTGACTGGGTTTTGGAGCTGGTCGGTTTGATCGGTCCAGAAGGCTGAGGGGGGAGTCTGGTCGGCTCAGGAGGTACCTGGTCGGTCCAGGAGGAGCAAAGGGAGGTCTGGTCGGTCCAGGGGGTCTGATCGGTCCAGAAGTACCGGAAGAGGTCTGGTCGGTCCAGAATGGGTCTGGTCGGCATTTCTAGCAGAAATTTCTGATCGGACACTTCTAGTGATGACGTAACTTCGAGGTGGTTCAAGTAGGAAGGCTCGAAGTGGTGAATGTGTTCGTTGACCAAGGTGGAACAACGAATGCGATGACAACTCAAAGGTGGTGAGTTGGTGGATAATGGTTGCTTGAGAAGTTTGCTTAAGCTAAGAAAAGTCGTCAAGTTTGGATGACTAGAGATGCGGAGGCTGAGAAGTTATCATTGTCGTAAGTTCTAGCAGGCTCAAAGCAGGGGTACGATGGGTATCGTTGAAAGGCCCAAAAGACCAGTTGTAGGTCGAGTACCCTGGGTCTCGGGGAGAGGCCTAGCGTCAAGTTGGACATTGCCAAGGTCGGGCATATGGAGTTCATGCTAGAACTGGGGTTACCATTAGCCCTTGACATGTGGCAAGTTTGGCCGTCATACGATAATGATGATTTCGAAGCAGGATTGGCGGTGATAGCCAGAGTCGGTTATGGATGATTATTTGTTCTATTTGTACTATCTCACATAGATTATCCAAAGTCGAGGGAGATGTTCTTTGAGTGCTTAAGTGATATTGGTTTAGGCCTCTGGCGAGGGTACTTGAGGAATGTTAAACTCGATTAGGGTTGTCTGTGTGAGACTTATATAATCTGGATGTTATGTGTGTTCTCTATGATTGAATGGGTGTTCTGGTTTCTATGGATGAATGGTTGAAATGCTTGGTGTAAAGGCTATCACTGTCCGATGTGGGGAAGATAAGGTTGAGTTCTTCTCTGGTGATGTGGGTAGATAAGTTGTTCATTTACTCATTCTCATATGCTTTCTTGTTGAAGTTTGTTAGCTGTATTATCGCTCACTAAGACTATTGTCTGACTCAAGGTTTTATGTCTCCTCTTATTACCTTGGGCTGTTCATCCGGTTGTGGATGGGCAGACTAAGTAGCAGGTTACAGGTAATGGAGCTTAGTGATACGAGGAAGCTGAGCGATGACGAGCAGGAGGCTAGCGTACCAGTTTTATTCTATCTAGTATTTCTGTTTCCGCTGTTTGAGTTGCTTGAGAGTTGTAGTGAGGCCTTATGTACAAACTTGGATATCAGTTGGATAATCTTTCTGGATGTTGAAAGAGTTTCAAAAGTTTGCTATATGATACCTCATTACTATCACCTGTTGTATATGTTCTATTATATTTTATCCTTGCGCTGTGAGTTCTACGACAGGTTTCGATGTGTTCACTTACTATGATGATTGTCCATAGCAGTCTGGCACGCCTTTCAGCGCATTATTCCTCTTGTTTAGTACGGGGGTTATGGGCGATTGTCACACATCCTGTCCGTACCTTATTCGATTCGGGCGCATCGCATTCGTTTATCTCTACATCATTAGTTGAAACACTGCACCTAGATACTAGTATTGTTACTGATCCCTTAGTAGTCTCAAATCCTATTGGTGGTTCGGCTCATCTTTCTATGATTTGTCGGGATTTGAGAGTGTTTATCTTGGGCGTTTAGTTTGAATGCAACGCCTTTGTCCTTGGTTTCACGGGTTGTAGTTTGATTCTAGGGGTGGATTGGCTAGCCAAGCGGGGTGCCATCCTAGACTGTGAAAGGAGGGTAGTTAGACTATTGATTCGTTGTAGAAAAACCCTCATATTTCTTGCGACCCTAGGGGTTCAGTGATGCTTAGCTGCCTAGAATCTTTTGACGCATCTAACGATGATTAGGAACCTGTTTGTGTGGTCCGTGAGTATGGAGACGTCGTTGATAAAGCGCGGGGTTTACCCATAGGCGCGGAATAAGTTTTCGTATGTGCTTAATATATTAAGCAAAGCCCATTATGTAATCAGCGGTAGCTTTGGAGCAAGACTGGCAAGGATGGCCAGAGTCGGTCAAGTGCTCAATTGATTGACCATCTTACTAGTATCATCTTACGTAGATCATCTGAATTCGAAGGAGGTATCCCTTGGGTGTTTGTCTGATATTGGTTTAGGCCTTTGGGGCTTGCACTTGGGGGATGTCGAATTCGACTAGGATGGTCTGCGTGAGAGATGGATAGTTGTGACGATTTTACATGGGATAATATCCTGGTTTTCTCGAGAAGCAGTGAAGAGCATGTCCTATGTATTAGGGAAAGCTTAGGGACCCTACAAGTGCACTAGCTTAAAGCTAAGTTCTCCAAGATACCATTTTTGGAGGAAGGAAGTGAGGAATTTAGGGCATGTGGTCTCTAGGGAAGGGAGATATGTTAAGGTGGATGGAGTTCTTAGCGTCCTACGACTTCGAGATAGCATATACCCCTAGCAAGGGTAACGTGGTGGCGGATGCCTTAAGTAGAAAAAGGTTATCCTTAAGTCCTTTAATTGTGGAGCGGCGAAACTTAGAATTTATTTCGATGTTTGACTTTATACCTTCCGTTGACTTCGTACCCGGTTTGCTAGCATCCTTGGAGGTCAGACCTACGCTTTTGGGATGGATTGGCGAGGCACAGCGAGACGACCCACAGTTGGTTGAGTTAGTAGAAAAGCTCAAAGGAGGGGAGTCATCAAGCCATCTCCGTAGGTATACCCTAGATGATAAGGATTGGTTACGTAGGGACGGTAGACTTTGTGTACCAAAAGACGATGACCTAAGGAAGACTATTCTTGACGATGCACATCGTTCGAAGATGACCATTCATCCCGGCGGGGACAAGGTGTACAAAGACATGAAGCGAGTTTTCTTTTGGGCCGTTATGAAGAGGGACGTAGCCGAGTATGTCGCTAGATGCTTGGTGTGCCAATAAGTAAAAGCGGAGCAAAAGAAACCCGGTGGGTTACTTCACCCATTGGAGGTTCCACTATGGAATTGGGAAAGCGTATCGATGGACTTTATTGATGGATTACCGAGATCGAGAAAGGGTAATAATACAGGGATTTGGGTTATAGTAGATAGACTTACTAAGAGCGTCCATTTCATTCCCGTAAAGAGTAAGAGGATTGCTCCATGGTTAGCTTCTGTATACGTCCGAGAAATAGTTCGTTTGCACGGTGTTCCTTCTAGTATAGTGAGCGACCGCGATCCTATTTTCACTAGCGAATTTTGGAGAAGCTTACAAGAGGCGGTAGGGACTCAGTTATGTTTGAGCACCGCATATCATCCTCAGACAGACGGCCAGACCGAGAGGGTGAATTGCATTCTAGAGGATCTTTTGAGGCTATGTATCCTAGACTTTGGGTGTACATGGGAAGAGCATCTTCCACTGGTGGAGTTCGCATATAATAACATCTTTCAGTCTAGCATTGGTATGGCACCATTCGAAGCTCTTTATGGATGGCCGTGTCGTTCGCCTACTTGTTGGTGGGAATCTACCTATAAGATCTTACTTGGGCCCGATATGATTAGAGAGACTTCGGAGAAGATCGACTTGATTCGAAGGAGGATGAAAGCAGCGCAAGATAAGCAGAAATCATATGCGGATAAGAGAAGGACGGATCTTGAATTTGAAGTTGGGGACATGGTCTTTGTCAAAGTGTCTCCATTACGAAACGTAGTTCGCTTTGGGTCCGTTGGGAAATTAGCACCAAGGTTCGTAGGACCATTTCCTATTAAGGAAAGAATTGGACAGATGGCGTATAGAGTGGAGTTGCCTGAGAGACTTAGTGGTGTACACGACGTATTCCATGTATTACATTTGAGGAAGTGCTTTCACGAGATCGCGGAGTGGTAGAGCCGAGCTTGCTTAGAGAGGTGGAGATAGAGCGTGATGCGACGATTCGACGAGCTCCTACGCGCATTCTTGGGTCGGAGATTAAGAGGCTGAGAAATCGAGAGGTCAGACTAGTCAAAGTACAGTGGGGAGATGATGAGAGCAACGCTACTTGGGAGACAGAAGAGAAGATGCGTTCATGATACCCTTTTCTTTTCAAGGGTATGTCTTTTAATTTCTCCTTTATCGCTTATCTTGTACTTATCTTACCTTTAGCGTATCCTTTCGTTAGTATCTTTGACCTTTAGTTAGGATAATCGTATGGTTGAAACATGTGTTTGAGACACGTTGTGTATGATGAATGCAAAGTGGATGCAAGTGTTTGCTAGTGGTTGCTCGTGGACGCATATACACACACTGTTAGGCACTAGATCGGCTCAGTCACTTCATACTGCATATTGCATATAAATGGTTGTATTTAGTAAAATGGATGTATAATGGTTGTGCTATCATATGGATACCGCATTTTGGTGAATGGTTGTGCACGCATGTAGAAATAATATGTAGCATTAGGGAACTTTTGCATACATAATGGACGCATGGCACTATCATGGTTTGCATTAAGGAGGTCAACTGGATCAGTGGACCGCCTGATTTTGCATTAGATATGGACATATACACACACTGTTCATTTAAACATGAAAGCATTAGAAGTCTATAAGGACAATGGATGCCTGTGTTTGATGGTTGAGTAGATGGTTGTTTGGATGTTAGGATATACATTCTTCTTAACTTGAAGATTTCGGGGACGAAATCCTTTAAGGAGGGGAGAATGTAACACCCCGTAATTCTGATAATATTAATATTCACAAATTAAAGAATAACTAATCTCAGACGTGAGAATTGTTTGAAACGGGTTGCGCCATTGTGTTCGTCTCGGAATTCTAGTGGAGATAGAGTCCGAGTTTGCGGGATACGAGTACCGGATGAAAGAGTTATGGACGAACAAAGTTTGGTGGCAAAGAAAGAAAAAAAATGCACTGGCGCACTTGGGAAGTGCGCCAGTACAAATTTACACTGGCGCACCTGCCAAGTGCGCCCAAGCCGAGGCTGAAGCCTGCACAGCTTTCTGGTTCAGGCTGACCCGTGTTGTTGAGTCCATTCTGACTCCTTGCTGAGTCATTAGGGCTGACTCATCACCCTATCATAATTAAATGGTTTTGATTAACCCTAAGAACATCCGATGGCTTGAATTAATTTATAACTCTATAAAAAGACCCCTATACACAAACCCTAAATCAGAAAATAAACAAAGACCACGGCCGTCATGCTGATATTTTGAGACCTAGAGCAGCCTCCATCAAATTAAAGATAGAGAACAACAACCAAATCAGAACTACCCAACCCTAACAGCGATTCTTCATCAAAAGAGCGCTAATTCGACTCTCTTTCTTCTATAATTGTGAGTATGATAGTCTTAACAAGATTATTATCATTTTAATTAGGTTAAGTCATGAATGGATTGTGAGTAGATGATGTGAATTGTCATATGCTATCATGTATGTTATTAATCCTATGCTATGCGGTGATGATATACTATATGTTGTAAATCATGCTATGTATGTTGAAAGTTTCTATGCTAAGATGTGATGAATCATACATGTTAGAAAGCCATCTATGCTAGTTAGTTCATATTAATTAAATCATCATGTTTGGGCTATGTTGATCTATATGACAAGTTACATATGTTGATTAGAAAAGTTATGAACATATGCCATGACATCTATTATGACATCTAGAACTATGCTATGACATATATGATATCCTATGCTAGTTCACACCATCATTATGTTGCTTAAAAACCCCATATGCAAGTTTATGTATAGATTTGGGCTATGATCATATCAGGTAAATTGTGACATTTAACATGTTGACACCTTTTGATCCTTAACATGTGTAATTTATGCAAGTTTCACCCCTATCATGATTAGATTTATTTTATTGTCTATATGTTAATTTGGCTTTCTGTTGTGCGTTAGACTGTTCAAGTCTAGCCTATATTATGCGTTGAATAAGCGAACGTATAAACGTGGGGTAGGGGTAATATTAAGGATTTAATAATAAGATGTTGGGGTGCAATTGATATGATTTTGCATACCATAAGTGGATGACCATAATTGAGTCAATTATGGGCATCAATAAAAGTGGACTTAATTAATAATTTGATAGGGAATTATTAAAACTGGGGTAAAAGATTGAAAGTTGTCAATCAATGCTTAGGACACGAGGTTGGACTCGTTTGTGACGTAAACCTGCCCGGAACCGCCCGGCAAATCCAGTGGTCACAAATGTTAGCCCAATGCGAGAGGTCCTAGGCCTAAACTAAAGCATAATAGTTGTAAAGACACGAGGTTAGACTCTTTTATGGTGTAAGACTGCCTGGACCCGTCCGACAAATCCAGTTGCCATAAATGCCAGTCAATGTGAGAGGTCTTTACGAGGTTATGGCCTGAATGAATTAAGAAATACTTAACCAGATAAAACATGTAAAGTGGGACATGGGGGTTAAGTAGGTGCCTTGGGTGGCATGAGGAATCTAGTGGGTGCCCTTAGTGGCATGTGAAATACGATTAGTAAGACTTAACCAAACACACATGTAAATGAACATAACTAAGAGGGTTAAGTGGGATATACTAGTGACAAGCTTAGGTGGGTAGCTTGTGGGGTCCCATTTCAACCAGTATCCCAAACGTATCTTTGTAGGCTCGACCCAAGTCGAGGACGGGACACGCATACTGAGCTTGACTATAAGAGGCCAAAACGGGGAGCGGTGGCAATGCAAGTCCAACGGGTTTCATATGCGTGTGTGGACCTGGGCTGGTAGGTAAGACGTTGTTGCATCGTGTAGGTATAAGCCGTGCATTCTCAGTTGTATCGGGTTGCCACTTTAGGGGAGTGATACACCCCACTGTGGGGCCAGCACGGGTATCTACGAGTAGGGAGCCGATCGAAAGTGGGTAGTGGGGTACACCTAGTGGAGATAGGGGCAGACGACACCTATGTAGTCAGCTAGGAGTACACGAAGTTACTTATAAAATTTCTAAGAGGGTAGTGGGGTACACCTAGTGGAGATAGGGGAAGACGGCACCTATGTAGTCAGCTAGGGGTACGCAAGGATATTTATATAGTTTCTGTGTGAAGCATGCGGGATCAACCTTTAGGGTGACTGGTGCGGTGCAGTGTAGTAATTGGCGCGGTGCAGTGTAGTAATTGGCACGGTGCAGTGTAGTAATTGGCGCAGTGCAGTGTAGTAATGTGCGGTGCAGTATAGTAATTATTCGTTAGTAATTAGGTATGCCTTTACCGTTATCTTTAACATTATCCTTCACGTTATCTTTATCTGTTCATTCCATACCTAATAGTTCATAGACATTTACTTGTCTTCCAGCTTATGCCTTAGTCTAGTTATTTTGATAATAGTATTGTTAGAATTATCATACTCGCCAGACTTTATGTCTGACCCCCTCCATTTCTATCCTTTTCCCCCTCCAGGTCCTCAGGTTGGGCCCAACTCTAGTGGAGTTTGATTGGATTGCTTTATCTCACTTGGAAAGCTTGGACCGTTGAAGTAAAGTCCAGCTTGTTATCTTTTTTTTGGCTGTTTGTGTAACGGGATTATATATTTTGTTTTAGCAAGATGGATAATATACTTGATTATAATTTATGGTTTGATGATGTAACGAACATGTTTAAATTCCGCTGCAATAAAATGAAGTTTTTGTTTTCAAGTACTACTTATTATCTGTCTTGTTGTAATTTTTCTGTTCTATATTCACTTATAACCTCCATGGAAGTTAATGCATTCCCTTTGTGATTGACATTAATGGACGTAGGGTGTTACACCTAAACTCTGGGTGCCCATATTTTCCACACGAGCAGATAGTAGTTTTGGTTTTGTGGATATTATATTCACAGGATCCTGGTTTACAGCTGAAGCGATATTCAGAAGGCTCTGTATCCGCGTATTCCTTTCAGTTGTGTTTCGTATTATTTTTCCGCTGCAATTTAAATGTAATTTAAACTCTGATATTGTATTTCCATTGTATATTATTCTTTCATGCTCTGGAATATTCTTGTACTCTAATGTAATTGTTGTAATAGCAATAAAATGTTCTTCTGTTTGTGTCATGATGTGTGTTGTTCTTAAAGCTATCCGGGCTTTCCTTTGCTGGGAAGTTTGGGTCGTCACAGGTTCCACTCCGCCGTTTCATTTCTGAATTTCTGATTGGCTTGGATTTGCCCTAAATTCAACGCAGTCTTTTCCACGCTGCTCATAGTAAAAATCACATTTTTATTCTGATGATTATATACTTAAAAATCTCATCTTTTTATTTTATCCCTACACGTATAAAAATTATATTTCTATAATATTGCTACATAATTAAAAATCATATCTTTATACCTTTACTTCATTATTAAAACTATATTTTTATAACGCTACTATACATATAAAAATCATATTTTTAAATCGCTACCTTTAAAATAAAAATCATATTTTTTTATTTGTTCACTTTCAATATAAAAATCATATTTTGATTTGCTACTTTATAAATAAAGATCAAAACTTTATGTATTTAAAAACCATAAATTTATACTTTTAAAAATCATATTTTGATTTACCTAAACTCTGATGTTTCACTTGGTCGAATGTTCGTGATAGTCCCTCCTTTGCATTACTAGATAGATTTTTTATTAACTCGGAGGTAGAAGATAGATATTCGATTTGTAAAGTCAAGGGTCTACCTTTCTTATTATCTGATCATTGTCCAATCGTCCTTACTTGTGATTCGAACTTAACTATTAGTAACAATTTCAAGTTTGAGAAGATGTGGCTACTTGATTCTAGTTTTATAAATCTAGTTTCGGTAAAGTGGAGGTCTTTATTTTATTTCAATAATGTATATCGTGGTAATAGTGCTAAGATTTTTGTTGCTAAGTTAGGCAAATTGAGATTCTTTCTAAAGCGTTGGAATAAATTCGTATTTGGTAATGTGAAAATCAAGAAGAACAAGATTATGTGCGGTTTGTTGGATTTGGATAAAATTAGAGAGTCAAGGCTTCTTAATCCAACTGAAAAAGATAAATACTGTAATCTTAAAAAAGATCTCAAAGTGATTTTAGAAAAAGAAGAGGTAATGTGGAGACAAAGATCACGTATACAATGGATTAAGGAAGGGGATAATAACACTAAATTTTTCCATAGTGTAGCGAATAAGAGGAGAAGAGATAATATGATTCACTCTATAATTGTTGATAATGTAGAGTTAAATATACAAAAAGATTTAAACGAAGCTTTCACTAGCTATTATAAGAAGATATTTGGTTCTAAGTTTAAGAGGAGAACTAACGTTAGATGGAGTGAGCTATATCCAAGTGAAGATAGGACTAATCTCGATAGTCTAGACGAACCTTTTTCTGAGCAGGAGATTTGGAAGGCAATATGTGATATGCCTAGTGACAAAGCTCCGGGACCAGATGGATTTTCTGTTAATTTTTATAAGCAATTTTGGGAAGTTTTAAAGCCAGACATAATTAATTTATTAAATGAATTTTATAACGGTGAATTACGTCTAGGTAGTTTTAATTGTGCAAACGTCATCCTTATTCATAAGAGAGAGGGAGCAAATTCTTTAAAGGATTTCAGGCCAATCTCCCTTATTAATGTTTCCGTTAAGATTATATCTAAATTACTAGCTAACAGACTTAGTACTAGGATGAATGACCTTATAGACTGTTCTCAAACTGCATTCATTAAAGGTAGAAATATTGTTGATGGTGTGGCAGCAGTGCAGGAATACATCAATGTCTGTTGTAAGAATAACATTATGTGTGCCATTTTAAAGTTAGATTTTGAGAAGGCGTTTGACTCTATAGACTGGGATTTCATTTGTGAATTATGTCTTGCTAGAGGATTTAGTGTAAGATGGACCAACTGGATCTTATTATTATTAAGATCTGGTTGTTCGAATATAGTTGTTAATGGAGTAGTGGGTAAGAAGATTCAATCTAAGAGGGGTCTTAGACAGGGAGATCCCTTATCGCCTTTTTTGTTCAATTTGGCGGTGGACGTCTTCTCTAGAATTATTAAAAGAGCGAGTAGACTAGGATTTCTAGGCAGGGTTGGGAACGAGGAGTTTAATAATGAATTATCTATTCTTCAATTTGCAGATGATACGTTATTATTCTCTTCCCACTTGCCTAAACACATAATTACTCTTAAATTCATACTTTACTGTTTTGAAATGCTATCCGGTCTTAGGATTAATTTCGATAAAAGTGCGGTAATGGTTTTTAATGATGTTAATAAGGTGGAGACATTGGTAGCTGACACCTTAAACTGTTCCATTATGAAATTCCCTTTTGATTATTTAGGGTTTAAGATTAGACCTTCGAAGCTTAAAAAAGAGGATTGGTTAGTGATTATTGATAAGATTAATAATAGATTACTTAGTTGGAATAACAGATTCCTGTCAAGAGCAGGTAGATTAGTTTTAGTCAATTCGGTACTTTCGGCCATTCCATCATATTGGATGGCTATGCATCGTTTTCCATTATGGGTCATAGAGAAGATTGATAGGATTAGACGTAACTTTCTTTGGAATGGTGCGTCCTTAGGTCGAACTCATAATTGTTTAGTGAACTGGGACACGTGTTGTAAGTCCAAAAAAGACGGGGGTTTGGGTATTTTAAACTTATATAATTTCAACTCAGCCATGCTTGCTAAATGGTTGTGGAAATTTAGAAGCCCAGTCATTAAGGTATCATGGAAATCCATTGTAGTTAAATCCTATTACTCTAGAGGAGAGATAATCGTGGGGAATAGTAGTGTATGGGAAAAAAGATTATCACATTTTTGGAAATCTGTTCTGAATTGTTTTCCTTTTTTCAAATTAGGTTGTAAATTAATAGTGCACTCAGGAGACCTTACTTATTTTTGGCATGATCCTTGGATCTCTAGAGTGCCATTAAAAATAGAATTCAATGAACTGTATGCTAATTGTAATTTTAAGAATGCATGTATTATAGATGTTTATAGGGTAGATCTTCATCCTCCGTGGATATTTTCCTTTGATAACATTTTAGAAGAAGGCTTGTTAAGACAATTAGCTCTACTTAAAGCAAAGTTAGATATGTATAACTTGGATGAGCATGGGGATTCTTTGAGTTGGAGTTTAGACAAGAAGTCAGTTTACACAGTCAATTCAATGTATAATTTTATTAACTTTTCAGGTATTTCTACATATCCTTTTAAATATTTATGGAAGTCAAATGCTCCCCCCAAAGCAAAGTTTCTTATGTGGTTAATCATACATAAGAAGCTTAACACGATTGAACAATTGAAAAAAAAGAATATCATATTGAATAGTAAATGTAGTTATTGTCATATTAGTGAGGAATATGTAGATCATTTATTCTTTTCCTGTAGTTTCACATTTTATATTTTTAACACGATTCTAAAATTTTTTACATTTGCAGGTCTTAATGTTTTAAATGATTGTACAGAATATTGGAATTGTATAAGATTAAGATTTAATATTAGGCAGAGATATATATTGGATTCCTTAATAGTAATTTCGGGTTGGTTTATTTGGTTAGAAAGAAATCAAAGATTTTTTCATTCTAAGTCTGACTCTTCCGATAACTTAATTATTAGTATTGTGAAATTTTGTTTAGATTGGACGTCTAATCCACATTATAAGCTTTTTGGTTATTTACGATTTGGCTATTTTTTGCTTAAGGTCAGATCAAATCTGAGTTTGTTTATCAGAATATCTACATATTTTAGGTTTAATAGATTTCGTCTCTGCTGACCCTTGTAGTTGATAGTACTTACCCTTCATGTTATTATGTTTTTCTCCTTCCTTTTTACGGTATATATGATTATATGCTTATATATTAATATATGCATGTTAATATACATATAAGTATAATTATTTATACTTATATATATAATAATACATACATATATGGGTATAGGTATATATTCATATATACTTGTTTGTTACTGATAATTTTTTTTTAGTATTCCAGGGTACAGGTGATGGATTTAGACTGGAAGATTATGAGACTATGGGAGTGCTGACTGGATTGAGATATATTGCTTATCTAGTGTTATATGTTTTTTTAGTGTTGTTGTACTGTGTTTGTTGGGGTATGATTAGCCCCATTGTCTATTATTTAGATTGCCATATTGTAAGAATAATAGATATACCCAATATCGGGTGGTGGCCTTGCCGGAACTCGATTTTGTGGTATGATGGGTGGTGGTCTTGCCGGAACTCATCTATCTATTATTCCTTACTTCCTTTAGGCATTCCTTGTTTGGGTCTGTGATTGGATATTGTATCATATTTTTATTTTCCTTTATATATATATGTGTGCTCTCTTCTTATAGGAAGATCACACATTATTGTTTTTCAAAAAAAAAAAATCATTACTTAAATGCTATGTATATATAAAAAACTGATTTTTAATTACCATTATATATATATACATTAATTAAGCTAACATAAAAGAAAAACTCACTACATGTATATAAAAATCAAATTTTTCTAGCAATAAAAATATCAACTTTACATTAAAAAAATTAAATCTTTACATTATAAAAAGCTAATCTTTTTGTTAATAAAATGCTAATCTTTTTGTTAATAAAAACCTAATCTTTTCGTTAATAAAAACCTTTATGATATTAAAAATTAAATCGATATTAAAATTTCAGATCTAAACAATGCTATTCTACATAAGAACTAATTTTTATTTTTCTTAAAGCTGATTACATTAAATAGATGAGAGTTAATAAATAAATAAAACTCACTTCAAAACAGTTGTCTTCTGGTTCGAATGGAGGGAGGAGCTACGACAGAGTCTGGTGGTGGTCAGTGGTGCTGCGTAGGGGATTGGAGTGTCAGGTTGGTGGTCAGGAGATCTGGAGGTGGCGAATGCGACGGCGATGGGGTCTCGATCTTCGGGGGTTCATGGTTTTAGACATCGAGATGGGGGAGTTTTGGGGCTCGCGAATCGGAGGGGGAAGAGGAGAGAGGAGCGCGGCTGTCTGGGGGTGGTGGTGATGGATGCGGCGACGCTGGAGTGGGGCAACGACGAGAATGACGGTCACCATTTTAATTATGATCGAGGGAAAGAAAGGGGATCAGGGAAAATTATATTAGGGGTGGGGCTTAGAGTAAATATATATATATTATTTTATTTTTTAATCCATAAAGTGACCTTTTATTTCTAACTCCAATTTAAACCCAACGACTGTTGCCTCTAGCTAATTACCCCTACTACGAACATAATGGGATATGTTTCGTAACCCAGTTCGCCTGTTACGATCAATTTTGATTTAAATAAAAATATAATTCAATGTATATTGAATTTGAACGCATATTTTAATTTACCGGGGCCACATACTGACTCTGAAAATTCCAGAAAAATTAGTTCTAGCTTCGTATTGACGATACAGTCCTAACAAAACTAATTTCGTCAAATTTGAAGATCGTTTGAAAAATGGCCATTTTCTAGTCAATCCAAATTGATGAAATTGTTAAAACACATTTTCTTTTTCCACTCTCACATATTGATTTCAAAAATTATGAAAATCGGAATCTAGCAATAATTTGACATTCCAGATCCAACAAAAGTGGTCTCGTTGAATACGGAGGTCGTTTGCAAAATTTCAATTTTTAAGGGTTATATTTCCATAGCGGCTATTCTGAATTTTCAACTGGATATAAATTTTTATTCCCGCTATGAAATTTCAATTTTTCAGATACGTTGGAAAGATATTTTTAAACAGATTCAAATATTTCTGGTTTTACTAAAATCCGGTTTATTTTGAATCTGGTACATTCATTTAAAATTTGAAATCGAATTTTCAAACTATCGCGCTATTTTCAATTCCTTTTATAATTAAAATAAATATTTATATTCTAACTATGATTTAGATAAATATATACGTTCTAATTCTATTCAAAATAAATTTCTAGTCGTTATTATTTAAAATATTCTAAATTCATTAAAATTGCCAAAATAAAAATTTTAAGTTGGTTCTGATTTTCCGGGTTGTTACAATCTCCCCACTTAAAATATTTTCGTCCTCGAAAAGGAACGGACATGAAAGTTGTTTTACTAATCAACTTTACTTTCATCCTAGCTTTCATTCTTCAACTTTTTAGTTTCTAAGAATTTTCTAATTCTTCAAAAATTTGGCTAACACTCTAAATTTTCGAAAAGTTTCGCCATAACCACCTTTGTACGGGGAGCACCGGGAAAATCCCCAATCTGCCGCACAGGCCCTCTCATCTCAAAAAAAAAAAAAAAGTCAAGCGGCTAGCCAATCGGCTCATAAAATCATCCAAACCCAAGAAATGCAGTAAATATGTACCTATTTGTCGGGCATACAATTTTATATCTCTTCTCTAGCCTCCTTGCTATGACTGTTCACACATATATATGTACATGCATGCATTTTCAAACAATTTGCAATTCAGTTCAAATTTGACTAAATTTACCTTATATTATCACATGGGTTTGAATAATTCAATTGGTGAACTAATAATCAAACAACACAGCCAACAGTCCATTAGTTGATTAATGTTTCAAACACATAACTTTAATACACAGTAAAAAGAAATCATATTTTTGATGCCAAATCACAACAATATATCCTATCTAGTTTTGGTTCTCACACCGGTCAATTGGAAATATATAGATATCCCACTTTCGAAACTCGAACACAAACGACTGATGCTGTACAGACATCAATTGTTTCATCCCCGGGCGACAAGGGTGTGATTCGATATCTACCCAGTATATTTGAGTCTTCGAATACACGTTAATTAATCACATATTCAAAATCTCTGTATACTCGATTGTCCAAAATCAATCGAAAATAAATATTCAAGTATGAATGATAAGGTATAATTTTCAAAACAAAATTTGTTTTCATTTTCATTTTGAAAATAACACCCTTTACACTTGTTCTAGGACACTACTGATCCTATGTCTAACGAGTCATTCTCATTGGATATTACTGATCCAATCTCTGATGAATTCTTTCGTTTGGTTCTAACGTACCTTGTTCTCGAGCTCTGTAAACCAAAGCTCTAATACCAAATGAACCGACCCTTGCTTCCCCGTAAATGAAAGTCCGGATTGAGTTGAGAACAAGACTAATCGAAACGCAAACAGAAGAACATTTCATTGCTTATTACAACAATTTCATCAGAATACAAGAATATTCCAGAGCATACATGAATAATATACAGAAGAAAAATATCAGAGATTTAAATTACATTTAAATACATAGCAGCGGAATAATAATACAAAACACAACTGAAAGGAATATACGGATACAGAGCTTTTCGAATATCATTCCGTCTGTAAAACAGGATCCTGTGAATATAAATCTGCAAACCCAAAACAACTAGCTTCCCGGGTGGAAAATAGGGGCACCTAGATTTTAGGTTAAAACAATAACTCCAGGTCAGTCATGTGACTGATGTGAGAACTAAAACAGTTATTTAAAACTTTACTTTAAATCAGATATATCAAGGGACCACGTTGTATAACTCGGAACGGGTTTCCTCCCAAGAATACCAGTGCATATAACAAAACATTGCAATGCTTTTTGAAAAAATGAGGCTATTATAAGACCCGGGTCCCATCACACAATGCATCGCAAACCAGAGGATAGGGGTTTCCCTTATAATAGCCAACCATGCTTGGTACGTTAAAACAAATCATTTGATACTATTATAGTGTAAAGTGTATAAAATAACTTCAAATATAAACGTATCAATCCTAGACGGCATGGGTACCATATATCATGTCGCCAATACTAGGCTCTACAATCAAAACCACAATGTCACATATTGGAAGTTGGATTTCCATCTGTGAACCAAGGCAAGGGACCGTCCTTACCGCTTCGAGACGCTCTAGCCCGTGACTCAGGATCAGAACGCATCGACCCTTGGAGCGACAGGGCCGGTCCACTCGATGTGGATTAAAACGCCTGAACAGTACGTTTCCCCCCTATGAGGTGTCAATCTGGTCTGTATAAAGACCATATCATCCATCGGCTCCGTAGATACCGATATAATCGAGGCGCCTCGCTATCCATCATCCACATAAGTAAAACATCTGGGCGTGCAAAACCCAGACACCACTCCTAGCTAGAAGGAAACGCATGCCATCCCTAAGGTCCTCTCCCTTTCTGGTTCACACCGGGGTGCAAGGATCGCGAATTAACGCTACACAAAGTATGCTATATTAAAGTCGTGCTTTGATCATCAACCACAAGACTATGCTTTTTAGCAGAAGCCTTGATCATTTGCATCTCAGCATGCCACACAGGAAATTCACACTACGCAACCGATGTCTATCAATCACACTGAATGAAATCCGATGTCAGACACACATCCATTTACAAGTTCGTTCTGGGTTTGAACGAAACAAGAGGCACCTTATTCCTCGTCCCGTATGTCCAATACAGGAGAGAGGTCCTCGCATATCCAGTCGATCTCCAAGTACGTCTAGACAATCACCACTTATTTCCTTGTCTTGGGTGTATAGCCCAATCAAGACATCAGTAATCATCCAAACGATGTAAAGACCTCTGGTCTTCAACCACCATCTTCATCTTCGACTTATCGTCGAATCAGTTATTCAGAATGGGATAAACCCAGTCTTTCTGAATAACTCGCGTATATAATAAACAAGTGCTATAAAAACATAACATACGCCTCATTCCAATTCTAAATATATTTTTATTTAAATATTCATATCGTTTGGGATAGGTTCCCATTAATTTTATCAAAAATAAATTCTTTAAATTTATTCTTTAATCTTCCTTTGATATCAATTCAAACCAAATTAATGTTTATCCCAACTAGTCGGGATTAGCGAACCTTACCGAAGTAATCATTAGTTTAATTTCCCAATCCCAACCCATTTATCCCATGAAGTAAAACTGGTAATACTTCATATCTAACACCACGGTGTTTCGGTAAGTTTAATTACCATTTCACGTTCAAATCTAATTAAAGATTTAACTAACGCTTGGAGCAAAACTGGTGATACTCCAATCCCGATCATTTCTTAGATTTGATAATTTTAGTTATCAAATTCAACTTTCAATATATTTAAAGATTCATTAAAACTCTAATTCAGTTTTAATTTCCAACAATCATAACTTGATGATTTTTCCAATTCAGGAAATAAATCCTGTCTTTAACTGGGTTAAAGAACTAATGTCATTTAAAACACAGTTCGTGATAAATCCAAAATCACATTCCATTAAATATGGAATTTTCACGGAAAAACAAACCAATATATAATCGATGTCAATTTATGTATTCGACTAAAATTATAAATTGAATAACGGGAAAGCATTTTAAATTCCATATATATTATCAATCTTCCTCCACAGAAGTTCATTTCGATTATTATCAAATCGAATCCCGTTCCATTCTAATTTATTTTATTAAACAGGAGAACTTTACTTTGGAAATTCCATTAAATCTTGGAATAAAGAGTTATAAATTCCAAATCCCATTTCACTGCAAATCGGGTTAAAGAACGAATGTCATTAAAACACAGTTCACAATAAATCCGATATACATTCCATTTCAATTCCAATTAAATGTTCATTAATTGGTAATTCTTCTTTAAATCTTAGTTAAAAGACTTATTCTTTTCATACGGGTTTCATAACAGTGTTAATGAAGACACCATTCCATCAGTCTCTAACCGTAAATTAGTATGAGAACAATTCCCTAAGTATTAATCCCGAAGGCCGAAACCAACATCAGATCAATACCCAGTAAACCATTCAACTTAGTTAACCTCCAGTTAGTTTCTAATTTCCTTAACTCCATTGGGTTTAAGAACAGTGTTAGTGAAGACACCATTCACGACAAACCCAAAATCTCATTTGATATTAAATGCAAGGCTCTGAATAGAAAATATATCGGCTTATATTCAATATTAAATTCTGAACTCAACAAACAACGTATTGGAATAATGATATATATATATATATATATCTTCCAAGTTCCTCCGCAATGCCCGTATAATCACATAATCCAATATCGAAATATTCCGAAGATAATTTCGATTTAAATCTATTCCAATTCATATATTGGAAATTCTGGTTCTTTTTAAAACCATTTCAAATCCAATTTATTTATTTAAAAATAATTGGATTTTAATTCTAGTTCATAACTAGTTCATTTTGATAAAAATCTATTTTTATCTTTTCAAATATGGAATTTTTCATCCCATTTCTTTCCAAATCATTTCTTATGATTTTACACTAATTTTTGATATTTTTAATAATTTTAACAAGGCCCATACAATCGATTTTCATAAATGGCCATTGAACTACACTTACAGCGACATTTTCCAAATTTGATTTGGACTTAATTCCAAATCCAACCGTTAGATTTCAAATCTCTAAGATTCATTAGAAAGCTCTTTTTGATACAAACCCAACGGTTCTGGTTTTAGGAGAATCCGACGGTCGGATCTACCGTAATGTCCATTCGAAGTCAATGGTCGAAATTCGCGAGCTACCACAGCGCAGCGCATTCTATTTAGACCATTATATGTATATATAATATATATTTATATAATATATTTTGTCGGTTTCCATTTAAAAGGTATTTTAGAAATTGTTTTAAATTCGTTTTCAAAACAATTTCAACTTCATATTCAATTTCAAATCAAAATTGAATATTCCATATCATTAATATATAAATGATAATATTTTCAAACTTCAGATTTTGAAATCAATTCTTTTTCGATATTTGTTATAAATATGAATAAAATCGATATAAATATCGTTCACATCAAAAAGGAATTAATCTAATCAACACGGCTTTATGTAATTAAATATATTCGTGTTCATCCCAAATAGGACATCAAAATCAGATTTTGATCTTTTACTTAATATTATTTTAAAATATTCGTCATTTTAAAATGTTCGTTATTTTAAAATATTCATTCTTTCTAAACTGAAATCAGATACAGTCAATTACCATATAATATTATTTATATGGATTTCATACAACACATGTATATCACAACAATGATAAATAACCAACTGTAATTATTTTTTTATTTATCTTTCTTTTATTTTTTTCTTATTTTATTTTTTAATTTTATTAATTTTATTTTTAATTTATCTATTTTTAATTTATTATTTATTTTCTTTTATTTTAATAATTTTCTTATTTATTCATTTTTTATTTTTTTATATTTTTATTTGTTTTATTTTTTTATATATTATTATTTTTTTATTTTTATTTTTTATTTTAATTTTATCAACGAAAATTTTCAAAAATCCTGAAAATTTTCTAACGCCTTAACTCTTCGAAAAATTTCGCCAGCACCTCCTTTGTACTGGTCAATAGGTCGAACTCCAACTCGCCTCTCTGGGTCATCTCCAACCCAAATGAAAAATCAAACAACCAAGCGGCTTTCCAATTCGGCTCATCAAAATCTCATATCATATGAAATATAAACTTGTACCTTTTTGTCGGGCATATCGTTATATCCCTCACGTCTGCTATCTATTCAGCATATACCAATGTCATGCCAATCAAACTCCAAATCAGTTTTATCTCCAACACAACCAATTGTTTTTAGCCAAGCCAAATCCCATTTCAACTCAAGTTCAATTCTTGATTTTCAATTTCTTAAATCCTCAATCCAATAGTATTTCGGATTCTAATTTCACAAATCCAATCTTATTCGATTTCAATTCAACTTCAGTTACCACTTAACTGACTTTATTTTAATTCAAACTTGCTTTTACCAATTCCTATTTAATTTGTCTTAAATTAAATAAACCAAATTCTGGGAGTTCTAAACAGCTTTGTTTTTCTCAAAACAATTCAAAAACAAATTCCTTTGGTAGTAATCCGTCACTCAGCAACTCGAAAATGGATACTGATGATGCAGTTGTCATCATCAGAATCTATTTTCGTGCGATCGAAGTGAGTTCAATACTATAAAACCATTTCTAAACATTTCCACTTTGAAATTCATTTCAAAATATAATTCACACTGCTTGTAAAACAATTTAAAATCTCCTAGGATCTTAAATTTTCCTTATTTTTAATCCAAATCCATTTACAAACACTTATCCAATTTTCCAGAATTTTAATTCAATTCTAATTTAAATTTCAGATTTAACTCATCTGATTTCCCGTATTTCACTTATATAAATTCTAATTGGTTACTTACATAACCATTTAATTTATAATCTTACTCGATTATAATAACAACTAATATATTATAATTTTGATATATATCTTCTCTATATTAAGATATACCTTGGGTAAACTTATTTTAATTTACCCTCTTTTCAAAACATATTGTGACGACCCATCGTATTCAAGTGTTTAGTAACTCCTACCGATACAGTGGATCAAACCGATCGACCAGAACTCATAAACTACTCAACCAATGAATCTCCACAATAAAAAATCACTTTATATCAAATTACAAATACGCACTCGAATATATACACTCAACTCAATCTAGGGTGCTACTAACCCTATCTCTACCGAGTCACGCCACAGAGCCAAGTTAATCAATTAACCTTCTGCTCTGATACCAACTGTAACGACCCGGATTTCGAGCGACTTTGGTTATCGATATAAGCTCGATGTCGATAACCAAAACATCGAAAAATCCTGGTAATTAATGAAAGAAATTAGAGGGTGAGGATAGATAAGATAGAAACTTAGAATAGAAGAAGAAGAAGAAGAACACACCATCAGAGTAACACTAACCTCACAGCGGAATGAATAACATATAATATATAACATAACTTTGAAATAAAACAGTTATGTATACAATAGCACTTATCAGAGTACAACACTTACAACACACTGGAAATAAACTGTAGCTATATAATCCAGAAGCCTCCTGGTCCAGCTCTTCAGTATATTTGTAAATCCTGACTACTTGACTGCCCGTACAAATTTAGGAACCCAAGAGTTTAGGGAAAACAACAAAGTAAACTCCGGGTCAGACATGGGACTGGTGTGAGTAAAATAGTTTAACACAGTTTAACATATATATGATATCTCATAAGACCACGCCGTGAATACGGAATGGGTTTTTCCCTTATGAGAATCCAACATCTTTGACAAGAAATATCATTCTGATATTTTAATAATGTCTAAGTACAAATATATATCAATCTAGCAGAAACGCTTTCATCTCACGTTCTACATATATAGCATACAATCAAAATCGCAAGCACGTATTGGATAATGGATTTCCAACTATGACAAGGTATGGAACCACCTTCTGCTAGTGTACCTCTAGAGAGGAATACACTGGGTTCAACAAGAACATCTTGCAACCCGGCCACACATGACCGACCACTCATTTCGCTTGAGTGTATCGAATGTATATCACCAACGGTTGGGATCAGCAACCGTTTCCCGAATGGGACAGCATCAACAATAGATTTTTAGAAATAAATGAAACTCTAGATCAGGTGATTATACACCCTAATAGGTGCGACCTACATAGCCATGCTACCTGCCCGATTTCTGTCATTTACCGGATGTGAGGCTAGAAGCTACGCTTATCTTCACATCAGATTCACTTTAAATGCCACATCATCAAATCCATCCAATCACCGATTGACGTCCTCAACAATACATTATGTGTTAGCTAAAAGAAGTTTCCTTCTCCGCTTCCACTCTTGGTACGGTTGGAGAAATCAATGTACGTGATCGTCTGGAAATACTCTGTCAGACATCCATCTTCATTCACTTAGAAATGTCACATCGTCATACCCGCAAAATCACAAATTGATTTCCTCAAAGATACAACGGGTATACAGCTAAGAGAAACGAATTCCTCCGCCACCAACGTATATACGTTTGAAGAGATCAAATTACGCGATCCATTGGATATACTCTGTCAGACCTTCTTCCATATACGTTGCCCTGGGACTGGACAAACCGAAGGCACTATTTAGTATATTCATCTTAGTCACTGTTATCTAAGACTTATACAACAGCCCTTGCACTTTACTCCGTCTTCAATTTTCTTTGGCGTAAATGATTCGCAACGCTTATGCCAATACAGAGTGGTTCTTTGGATAATAATCCAACCGGTCTCTCCATATTAACAACGTTAAAATGGTCAAAACTTAGATAGTCTGTGATTTAACCATCAAAGAAAAACAAGTGTGCAAACAACGATATTATTTCTAGATGGAAATTATATCGATCAATCATCAACATATATATACCAGGATTTTTCGATGTTTTGGTTATCGACATCGAGCTTATGTCGATAACCAAAGTCGCTCAAAATCCGGGTCGTTACAGTTGGTATCAGAGCTTAAGTTAAGAATTACCTTGGCTCTATGGTGTGACTCGTTAGAGATAGGGTTAGTATTACCCTAGATTGAGTTGAGTGTATATATACGAGTGCGTGTTTGTATTTGTATTTGATATAAAAATGGTTTTATATTGTGGAAATTCATGACAGGCAGGGCGAGCTGAAGTTTTGGTGAAGGGAGTTTTGCGTTGAAATGGCAGTGGGAAAGATGGACATGTTCGGTGAAAGGGAGTTCAAGTGGAACACGCATGGAGCTAGCGTGTTATACGTTGGGCTTTGGGTAGCTGATGCAAGAGAGAAAATGGACGGGAGGTTTGGTCTGTTAGTACGTGATGTAGCATTTATAAGGGAGGGGGTCTGTGTAGTGTGTACACGTGGTAATTGGAGTGTGGGGGAGTGTACAAGTAAGGACAGCACATTAATGGTTGAGGAGGTTTATCTGGAGGGAGAAGAACTGATAGAAGTCGGATGGAAGAAGAAGGTTAGGTGGAGCGCACGTGATGAACAGGTGAGGGGGGAGTTTAATTTGTTTAAGGTTTAAAATAATTATAATTGTTAGTTAATTATTTTAAATCTCTTTATAACTTGAAAATCCCATAATCAGTTCATACGACGACCGTTTTACGAACCGTAAGCTGCATTGGAATCGTATGGATAGGAGCTTCACAATGAACCTGACTGGGAGTGAATCCGAGCTTGTTACAATTTATGGCGAAATAAATTGTCCGTCGAAATCAAATAACGCAAACCGTTATTTAACGGCTAACGTGTCAAATGTGAGTAAAACTCACCAACTCTGAATAGTTATATTTTTATAATGTATTTTTAGAACTGTTAATCATCTGTTGGTTGTTGTGTGTTGGTTGATTGATTGAACTGCTAGTCAGTTAGTGAAAATTATATATATATATATATATGTAACTATATATATATATATAAACCATTAAATATTTATATATTGATTATGCTATCAGAATAATTTATATTGAACTGAAAGTGATAATAATCATATTGTGTAACATCTGTGGATGCAGGGAGACAGGTTGGAGGAATCTGACTGGATTCCTCAACAGTTATTTTATTGTTTTTCATATATTGTTATATGATGTGATATAAAATCCGTGGGCGATTATATGTGCTTGGACGATATTGAACATCGTGATTTGATATGATTGAATACCATAATATACCGAAATGTTGATAAGGGGATTTTCAAAGTGATATTGAAAATAGAATACTTATAAAATGGGATATTTATAAATAAGAGATATTTATAAAGTGGAATATTTATAAATAAGAAATGTTTATAAATTGGAATATTTATAAATAAGAGGTATTCAAAAAGGAAATAATTACAAACCATTTTCTTTTTGAATGGAATGGCCTGTGTGGCGGGTTTGGGGATTTTCCCGATGCTCCCGTTACAAAGGAGGTTATGGCGAATTTTTCAGAGAATTTAAGGAGTTAGAATATTTCAAGAATAAATTTGAAAAGGAAATATTTGTAAACCATTTACAAATAGAATTGAAAAGGAAACGTTATAAAAAGGAAATCATTTTTAAAGTGTAGAACCGTTATTTAAAAGTAAATCTTTTCAAATGAATAAAACGTTGTTAAAAAAGGAAATCTTTATAAAGTGAATAAAGTAAATCGAATATGGTATTCGAAAGGAGTTAAATCGAATATGGTATTCGAAGGGAGTAAATCGAATATGGTATTCGAAAGTTAGTAAAATGAATACTATTCGAATGGGGTTAATCGAGTCGAGTTAGTTGGATAGAGTTAACTAGTTCAGTAGAGTTAACCAGTTTAGTAGAGTTAACCAGTTCAATAGAGTTAACCAGTGAGTTAAGTAAGTCAAGTTAACCAGTGAGTTAAGTAAGTCAAGTTAACCAGTGAGTTAAGTAAGTCAAGTTAATCAGTTGGAGTTAATCGATTCGAGTTAAGATTTTCGAGTTGATAATAGAGTTAAGTTATCGAATACCACTTATTCGAAGTAGAAGTTATCAAATATAGTTATTTGAGATAGAGTTAGTCAAACAGAGTTATTCAGGATAAGTTGCCATCTCGTACGACTGCTAGCGTAATTCGCAGGGCTGTAAATAGCCTACGGCGGTCGGATGTTTCCTGAGGGAGTCAGGCATAACCATTGTGATCGCTGCGATCTAGAGTCAAGCGAATGAAGTTAAATCGAATATTATTTATTCGATAGGAGTTAAGTTCTTGAGTTAGATTATCGAGATAAGTGAGTCGAGTTAAGTTCGTCGAGTTAAATTAATCGATGTTAGTTTCATCGAAAGGAGTTAATCGATGTTAGTTTCATCGAAAGGAGTTAATCGATGTTAATTTCATCGAAAGGAGTATCGATGTTAGTTTCATCGAAAGGAGTATCGATGTTAGTTTCATCGAAGGGAGTTATCGATTAGTTAAATCAAAAGGAGTATCGATTAGTTAAATCGAAAGGAGTTATCGAATTTAGTTATTCGAAAAGGAGTTATCGTTTGTTAAATAGGAAGGGAAGATTATCGAATATCGTTTATTCGAGAGGAGATTATCGAATGTAGTTTATTCGAAGGAGTTATCGATTATTAGTTAATCGAAGTGAGTTATAGAATATTCGTTAAATCGAAGGAGTTATCGAATATAGTTTATTCGCTGGAGTTAATCGATTAGAGCTAAATCAAGGGAGTTAATCGAATATAGTTTATTCGAATAGAGAAAAGGAGTTAATCGAATATAGTTTATTCGAATAGAGTAAATGAGTTAATCGAATATAGTTTATTCGAATAGAGTTAGAGGAGTTATCGAATATAGTTTATTCGACAGGAGTTAAGTGAATTAGTTAAGTTAAACTAAGTGAATTAGTTAAGTGAATTGGTTAAGTTAACCAAAGTGAATTAGTCGAGTTAATCAAAGTGATTAGTTAGATTATCGAGATAAGTAAATCAAGTTAGGTTAATCAAGTTGAATTAGTCAGTCGAGTTAATAAATTGAGTTAGTCAAACCAAGTAAAACCAGTTAGAGTTAATTAATTAAGGTTGACCAGTTGGAGTTGATCGGTTAGAATTGACCAGTTAGAGTTAATCAATCAGAGTTAACCAAATAGAGTTAAGTAAAATTAGATTGACTAGAGATTAGTAAATTGAATGGTTTTCTAAGTGCCTATCTGATGTTGGTTTCGGCCTTCGGGGTTTATACTTAGGGAATTGTTCTCATACTAGTTCATAGTCAGGGACTGATAGTTGGGAAAGAGTAGTGATTTGTAAATAAGCAAATGGAAAACGTTTTCCAGTGTTAATAACATATATTTTCTAAACATAGAAAATAAGGCAATATGAATATATATATAGATATATGTTGATGATTGATCGATATAATTTCCATCTGGAAATAATATCGTTGTTTGCACACTTGTTTTTCTTTGATGGTTAAATCGCAGACTATCGAAGTTTTGACCATTTTAACGTTGTTAATATGGAGAGACCGGTTGGATTATTATCCGAAGAATTACTCTGTATTAGCATAAGCGTTGCGAATCATATATGCGAAAGATAATTGAAGACGGAGTAAAGTGCAAGGGCTGTTGTATAAGTCTTAGATAACAGTGACTAAGATGGATATACTGAATAGTGCCTTCGGTTTGTCCAGTCCCAGGACAACATGTATGGGCGAAGGTCTGACAGAGTATATCCAATGGATCGCGTAAGTTGATCTCTTCAAACGTATATACGTGGTGGCGGAGGTATTCGTTTCTCTTAGCTATATACCTGTTGTATTTGTGAGGAAATCAATTTGTGATTTGGCGGGTATGACAATGTGACATTCTAAGTGAATGAAGATGAATGTCTGACAGAGTATTTCCAGAAAGGTCACGTACATTGATTTCTTCAGCCGTACCAAGAGTGGAAGCGGAGAAGGAAACTTCTTTAGCTAACACGTAATGTACTGTTGTAGACATCAATCAGTGATTTGATGGATTTGACGTTGTGACATTCGAAGCGAATCTGATGTAATGATAAAGCGTAGCTTCTAGCCTCATCAACCGGTAAATGACAGAAATCGGGCAGGCGGCATGGCTAAGTCGGTCGCACCAAAGTAGGGTGTATAATCACCTATCTAGAGAATATTCATTTGTTTCTTAAATCTATCAATGATGTCCTATATATATATGGGAACGGTTGCTGATCCCAACCGTTGGTGATATACATTCGATTCACTCAAGCGAAATGAGTGGTCGGTCATGTGTGGCTGAGTTGCAAGATGTTCTTGTTGAACTCCAGTGTATCGTTCCAAGAGTACACTAATCGGAAGGTGGTTCCATACCTTGTCATAGTTGGAAATCCATTATCCAATACGTGCTTGCAATTTTGATTTCATACTATATATGTAGAACGTGAGATGAAAGCGTTTCTACTAGCTGATATCTATTTGTACATAGACATTATTATAATATTAAAAGGTTTTTGACATAAAGATATTTTGGATTCTCATAAGGGAAAAACCCGTTCCGTTCTGCGGCGTGGTCTTATGAGATATCGTTTACTTGTTCATATACCTGTTTAAACTGTTTTACTCACACCAGTCCCATGACTGACCCGGAGTTTACTTTGTTGTTTTCCCTAAACTCTTGGGTGCCTAAATTTGTATGGGCAGTCAAGTAGTCAGGAATTTTACAGATATACATGGAGAGCTTGGAGCAGGAGGCTTCAAGATCATATAGCTATAGTTATTTCCGTTGTGTTGCAAGTGTTGTACTCTGATAAGTGCTATTGTATACATAACTGTTATATTTCAAAGTTATGTTATCTATTATATGTTATTCTTTCCGCTGTGAGGTTCGTGTTACTCTGATGTTGTGTTCTTCTTCTTCTTCTATTCTAAGTTTCTATCTTATCTATTCTCACCCTCTAATTTCTTTCAATAATTACCAGGATTTTTCGATGTTTTGGTTATCGACATCGAGCTTATGTCGATAACCAAAGTCGCTCAAAATCCGCGTCGTTACAGTTGGAAATTACATCGGTAAATCATCAACATATATCTATATATATATATTCACATTGCCTTATTTTCTATGTTTAGAAAATATATGTTATTAACACTGGAAAATAAAAACTTAGATTCCAACACATGTATAAATGATCGACATACCACTAAACAATTGTGATTAGTGTACATCAAATATCATCCCAACATCCGTGTGGGGTTTCAATCACAAACACATATATTTTATTTGTGCAGTTGGGTGATGTGTAAAATTTATCGTCCCAATCCATATCAGTCAAATGAGGGTACATTAAAAAATCGTCCGATTAGTAAATGAATATTTATTTTATTCATATGCACATTAAAAATTATATTTTTGGCTATAAAATATTTATTTAACCATGAATATTTTACATTCCATTCCACATCACAATCCATCACAACAACACAATACAATCAAACAAATAAGTCGTCCATGGTCCGTGGATGACGGGGAGCTATAAAATGAATAACTCTATAAAGAAAATTATAGTGAGGAGTTCTCACCTTTGGATTCCACTCCGCCGTTTCATTTCTAAATTTCTGAATGGCTTGGATTTGCCTGAAACTCAACGCAGTCTTTTCCACGCTGTTCATAGTAAAAATCACATTTTTATTATGATGATTATATACTTAAAAATCTCATCTTTTTATTTTATCCCTACATGTATAAAAATTATATTTCTATAATATAGCTACATAATTAAAAATCATTTCTTTATACTGCTACTTCATCATTAAAATTATATTTTTATAATGCTACTGCACATATAAAAATCATACTTTTAAACCGCTACCTTTAAAATAAAAATCTCATTTTTATTTGTTCACTTTCAATATAAAAATCATATTTTGATTTGCTACCTTATAAATAAAAATCAAAACTTTATATATTTAAAAACCATAACTTTATACTTTTAAAAATCATAACTTAAAAGCTATGTATATATAAAAAAACTGATTTTTAATTAACATTATATATATACATAATTAAGCTAACATAAAAAAAACTCACTACATATATATAAAAATAAAATTTTTCTAACAATAAAAATCTTAACTTTACATTATAAAAATATAATCTTTATATTATAAAAAGCTAATCTTTTTGTTTATAAAAACTATTCTTTTTGTTAATAAAAAGCTAATCTTTTGGTTAATAAAAAGATAATCTTTTTGTTAATAAAAACCTAATCTTTTTGTTAATAAAAACCTTTATGATATTAAAAATTAAATCTTTATGATATTAAAATTTCAGATCTAAACAATGTTATTCGACATAAGAACTGATTTTTATTTTTCTTAAAGCTGATTACATTAAATAGATAAGAGTAAATAAATAAATAAAACTCACTTCAAAAAAGTTGTCTTCTCGTTCAAACGGAGGGAGGAGCTACGCCGGAGTCTGGTGGTGGTCGGTGGTGTTGCGCAGAGGACTGGAGTGTCGTGTTGGTGGTCAGGCGATCTTAGGTGGCGCAGGTGGAGAATGCGACAACGATGGGGTCTCGATCATCTGGGGTTCACGGTTTTAGACGTTGAGATAGGGGAGGTTTGGGGCTCGCGAATCAGAGGGGGAAAAGGAGAGAGGAGGCGCGACGGTCTGGGGGTGGTGGTGGTGATGGATGCGGCCGCGCTGGAGTGGGGCAATGACGAGAATGGCGGTCACCATTTTATTTTCGATCAAGGGAAAGAAAAGGGATCGGGGAAAATGAGATTGGGGGTGGGGCTTAGAGTAATTTTTTTTATTATATATATTATTTTATTATTTTAATTCCATAAAGTTACCTTTTATTTCGATCTCCAATTCAAACCAAATGACTGTTGCCCCTAGCTAATTACCCCCATTCCGAACGTAATGGGATATGTTTCGTATCCCAATTTTGAATTTTCAACTGGACATAAATTTTTATTTCCACTATGAAATTTCCATAGCAACTATTCTGAATTTTCAACTGGACATAACATTTTATTCCCGCTATGAAATTTCCATAGAAACTATTTTGAATTTCAACTGGACATAACTTCTTATTCCCGCTATGAAATTTCAATTTTTCAGATTCGTTGGAAAGATATTTTCAAACAGATTCAAATATTTCTAGTTTCACTAAAATCCGGTTTTTTTAATCATGTACATTCAATTGAAATTTGAAATTTGAAATCGAATTTTCAAACTACCACGCCATTTTCAATTCCTTTTATAATTAAAATAAATATTTATATTCTAACTACGATTTAGATAAATATATACGTTCTAATTCTATTCAAAATAAATTTCTAGTCATTATTATTTAAAATAAATCATTTTATATATTCAAAATTCATTAAAATTGCCAAAATAAAAAATTTAAATTGGTTCTGATTTTCCGGGTTGTTACAGATAATTTCACATATCATCCAAGTATACAAATAATATCTATTTTTGGTTGAAAAACCCCACATGGGTATTGGGATGATATTTGATTTATACTAATCCCAAGTGTTGAGATTAAATGTTAATCGATTGATTAGAAGACCAATATAAGCGTCAAATATTTATTTAAGGCTTATATGGATGTAAGTGTCACTTCAAAAAAAATATGGATGTAAGTGCACTTTGGATGTGAATTAGATGTTTAGTAGTTGTTTATAGCTACTATAATACATGCGATGTATAAAATCAATATAAATAAAATTATAGGTTAATTGATTGAGTCACTTCGCAATTCGGAAATAACGAATATTTTATTATAATATTCAGTGAAGATTTAAGGTTTGGTTTTGATGTCCGATTTTGGATGGATGCAAAAATATTAAAGTTTTGTTTTGATGTCTGATTTTAGATGGACACGAAAAAGGTCTATTTTAAAAATGATTAAAAATAGAGAAAAAATTATGATTGATAAATGATTTGAAAAAGATTTTGGATGAAATATCCCACTTTTGTAAAGATAAAAGATATTTTTATCTGAATAAGCTGTTTATCAACTTGAGTAAAAAACTAAAAGGAATTATATGGTTTTAATATAACCAGAATTTCCAATGTATGAACTAGAAAGGATCTGAATGGAAATAATCTTCAGAATATTTCAATATTGGATTCCGTGATTATATGGATATTGCTGAGGAATTTTGAAGATATAGACATCGTTATTCGCAATACGATAACTGTTGGTTTCAGAATTTGATATTGAATATACATCGGTATGATTTCCATTCAGAGACTTGTATTTAATATCAAATTGGATTTTGGGTTTGTCGTGAAGGGTATTGTTAATAATACTTTTCTCAAACCCAGTTGAGAAAGGAATAAATCTTTTAATTAAGATGAATGAAGTTTTTCCAACTAATAAACATAATTGGAATTAAATCAAAGTTGATTTTGGGTTCATTGTGAACTTTTTAAATGACATTAGTTCATAAATCCAATTAACAGTGAAGATATGATTTGGAATTTATAAATCTTTTAATTAAGATTTAGGGAAAATTTTCAAAGTAAAGTTTTCCAATTTAATACATTAAATTAGAAATGAGTGGAATTCGATTTAGTGATAATCGAGATGAGCTTCCATGAAGGAAGACTGCTACTGTTTATGGAATTTTAAAGGTTTTATCGTTATTCCACTTATAGTGTTAGTCTGATATAGAAATTTATATCGATTACGATTGATCGGATTTCCATGAAGGTTCCATATTAAATGGAAGATGATTTTGGGTTTATCGTGAACTGTGTTTTAAATGACATTGGTTCTTTGTCCCGGTTAAAGACAAGATTAATTTCCTAATATTGAATAATCATTAAGTAATGATTTTTGTGATTAAAACTAAGTTGAGTTTCAATAAATCTTTAATTAGATTGAAATGTGAATAAGGTAATTAAATTTACCGAATCTGAGAAATGTTCGAGAATGGAGTACCACCAGTTTTACTCCATGCGATAGTTAAATCTTTAATTGGATTTGAAACGTTAAAAGATAATTAATATTACCGATAACATAATGGGTGTTAGACATGGAGTACTACTAGTTTTTCTCCGTGGGATGAATAGGTTGGGATTGGAAAAATAAAATAAATGATTACTTCGGTAAGGCTCGATAATCCCTACTAATTTGATAAACTTTAATTCGGTTTAAGTTTTGTGAAAAGATAATATAAAATCTTTTGCAATGTTTTTCAAAGAAAGATTTTAAAAAGAGGTTAAAATGAATGAAATATTTGATAAAATTGGTGGGAATAATTCCCAATGTAATGAATATTGGAATAAAATAATATTCTAGATTAGAATGAGGCGTATGATGTGTTATTATAACACTTGATTATAAGATACATGAGATATTCGGAAAGACCGTCTTTAACCCATTCTGAATAATTGATACTACGATTAAAAGTCAAAGATTTGTTGATAGTGTTTGAATATCGTAGATCTTCACATCGTTTGGATGATTACTGATGTCTTGATTGGGCTGTACACCCAAGATGAGGTAATAAATGGTGATCGTCCAGACAAACTTGGAGATTGACCAGATATGCGAAGGCGTCTCTCCTGTATTGGACATATGGGACAAGGAATAAGGTGCCTCCAGTTTCGTTCAGACCAGGAACGGACATGTAAATGGATTATGTCTAACATTGTATTGTGTGCTATATTTGTTGATCTCTGCTAAATATATTTGTTTAGTGACGGAGAATTTATTCTCTTACTTAACACCCTTCTCTGAGATGTACAAGCGTAGAGGTTATATGTTGGCAGAAATCAATGGTATGGTACGGATTGGCAATGTAGCATGCTAAGATGCAAATGATAAAGGATTTTGTTGAAAAGTAAGGCCTTGTGGATGATGATTAAAGCACAGCTTTAAGTAGCATAACTTTGTGTATAGCATTAATTCGCGAGCCTTACACCACGGCGTGAACCAAAAACGGGATGAAGGATCACAGGGAGGGCATGAATTTGTTTCAAGCTAGGAGTGATATCATGGTATGGAGCTTAGACATTTTTACTTATGTGGATGATGGATTGTGAGACACCTCAGATATAGAGCCGACTTAAAGGCACGAGTGATAGGTCCCATAGGGCCGGGAAACGTATTGTTCAGGAATTACTAATCCACAAACGTTAGGCGTGACCGGCCCTGTTGCTCCTAAGGGCTCACCTGAGTCCGGGTCCTGAGATATGGGCTAGATTGTCTCGATTCGGATGAGGAAGATCCCTTGCCTCGGTTCGTAGATGGAATCCAATTTCCAATATGCGACTTTCGGTTTGAGTTGTAAACCTATATGGCGACATAGTATGATGGGGTACTGTGCCGTCTATGATTGATACATTTATATTTGAAGTTGTTTGCCACAATAGTAATAACAAAATGATTTGTTTTTAAAGTATATCAAGCATGTTTCGCTATTATAAGGCAAAACTCTTTCTTTTGGTTTGTGTTGCATCATGTGATAGGATCTGAGTCTTATAATAGCTTCATTTTTCCAAAAAGCATGGCCTTGGTTATAAATTGTTTTATTTCAGAGTATTTATGGGAGTGAACCTGTTTCGTGACATACAGCGTGGTCCCGTGATTTCCCTATTTTAAAGTAAAGATTAAATAACTGTTTTAGTACTCATACCAGTCGCATGATTGACTCGAAGTTTGTTGTTTTCACCTAAACTATGGGTGCCCATATTTTCGACACAGACAGCTTGTAGTTTTGGTTTTCGTATAGATTTCTTTTCACGGGATCTTGGATTATGGATAGAGCTATATCCGGAAAGCTTTGTATCCATGTATTTCTTTTAGTTGTGGTAGTTGATGTTTTCCGATACACATTATATTTATGTATTTATATTTCCGCTATTTTGTATTTTAAATCTCTGAAATATTTTTTTCGTTGTGTTATATTTATTCGTACTCTGATATATTCTTGTACTCTGATGAATATTATTTTAAAAGAAATGAAAATTTCTAGTGTTATGTGTTCTGATTCATTGTGTTCTCATGCAATCCGCCTTCTCGTTCGGTCTAGACGGGGCAGGGATTTCGGGTCATTTCAGAAAATGAGTAGATTATTATCATGACTGTATTAACATATTAAAGAAATCATAATATAAGAAAAGAATGAAACTTGTTATGATAAAGTAGGATATCATAGGTTCAGATCATATGTTGAGTCAATATGTTAGGCTCAAATTTAGGATTAGGCCAAAAATAGAAGATTTAGTTAATAAATAAAACTTAGATCTAGTATTACATTAATAAACATGACTCGGTTAACCACTGAGTATGAGGTGCAGAGGTGGGAGTGCATTATAATATTTGTTAGGTTTCTGCAACATTTTCCAATCATGTTAAGGACGGATGATCTTAGATTTTAGATTGAGATTAAAACACGCTATGTTGCTTTGGTATAGTTGAGGCATTAGGTACAACACTCGATGATCACCATGTGTGCGGATCGACTAGGGACTGTGAATCAATGTGCTAGATAGATGTCCATCTGAAGGGCAATCCACAAACGAGTGATGATAAGAACAAGATCCAGTTCACATCCGGGCATGGTTGGTTCGACGTAAAGGACACTTACTACCATTTTAATGACCTGGATTTTTAGCTGTTAAGTTTAAACATTTAAATTGGTTTTAAACGTTGATTTGGAAATTCAAATAACTCAAATTCTACGATCTTGGGTATTAATTTAATTTGAATTGTAAACTAATAAATTTAGTTTCAAAAAAATTAAGAATAAATTATAGTTGATATATGGTGTGGATTGGATGATTTATTAAGGCCCAGTAAATTCAGATTGGATTATATAGGATCCAATATATGCCGGAATTCTTTGAAACAATAATCTTTCGGATCAATTGGATTATAATGTTCCATTGGGAGAGAAAAATTGAGATTTCATATTGTAGATTTTTAATTATGACAAAATCAAATTTTGAGAAAATTCACGATATAATCATTTACGAACTATAACGATTTATTAAATAAAATATAAGGATTCTAAATAAATTGAATATCAATTTAACTTGGAATTTAAAATGTTGAGTTTAAATCTGAATTAGTTTATTTGAAGCTATATAAAGTTCTATTTGAATATATACGATGATAACAAATGATTATTGATAATTTTGATTGTTTTGAAACCTATTTAATATGGAACTTGAGAATGGCCAATTTTCCAATGACCTTGGATTTCAGCGAAACCAATTTTATAAAATCTGTAATGGTTAATTATTGCAAGATTTCAAGTTTCAGGTCAATTGGAGTCATATGCGATTGTGCGTGATATAACCGTGTATCGATTTACATTTTGAAGTTAAAATAGGAGTTTTTAAAAAGTTTTAGAATTCGACGAAACTAGTTTCATCGTGTCCAGAATATTATGTTATTATATAATTTCAAAATTCGTTTCGATTGGACATTGTATGTGCTCATATGTTTCAGGCGTTAATTACACATTAAATAATAATAAATACGGTCGACACTTTCTGAAATCTTCATCGTATCTTATCAATATCTTTTAAAAATCGGCCAAATCTTGCTAAATCCTTATCATATCATCACAAAGTCAAAAATCTCGGCTAAAGGATTATAAAAATCGTGTATGTCCTTCCTTCAACATTACTATGATAGCTGGAAGCGAAATCTCATGTTAAATGTCTTCGGTCTTCCCATATAAAACAAAAGCCTTAACGAAAGCAACGAGATTCTTTAAAAAATGACAACAAATCCAATTGTCCATGAAATTTAGCGAAATCAGATTCGATGGATTTAGGTAAGCAAGAGCTTCTCTTTGCTATGAAAATCATTCATCTCGACTATGATTCCTAGAAACGTGACTTGGCCAACGTGAGTTCGAGCACGGTTGCCTTCGAATATGCGATGCCGAAGATGGAAATGGGGGATGGTTGGCTTTGTGGAAGCAAGGTGCACCTATTTTGTAATTTTGGTGGCCTCTGGCCTTACTTAGTTCACCATGATGACGAACTCCGGAGCGCAATTTGTCTCAAGTCAAAATGTCAAGCTGGGGAGCGAGTACTTCATGAGTGTGATGACCAGGATAAGGTTAAGTTGCTGGATCGAGTTGTGGTGGTTATGGGGTTGTTCGGTGGTCGAAGCAATATCAGAAGTCGATAAAAAGTGAAACGACCCAGACTTCCCGATCCCCGAGGAGACAGAGGAGCCTGGATTGCTTTAAGAACACGAATCATTGGAATACAAACAATAGAAAATTGCATTTCTTATTACAAAAATTTACATTAGAGTACAAGAATGTTTCAGCGTGTACATAAATAATATACAGTGGAAAATATCAGAGAGTAAAATACGTAGCAGCGGAAATAAAAATATATAAATATAATGCACAACGGAAAGTACATCAACTAGCACATCTAATGAAATACACGGATACAAAGCTTTCCGAAAATAGTTTCAGCTGTAATCCAGGATCCTAGGAAAAGAAATATATGCAAAAAACCAAAACTACAAGCTGCCTATGTGGAAAATATGGGCACCCAGAGTTTAGGTAGAAACAGTAAACTCTGAGTCAGTCATTGGACTGGTGTGAGAACGAAAACAGTTATTGGCTTTTATTTTAAAGTTAGGTAAATCATGGAACCACGCTGTATAACACGGAACGGGTTTATCCCCCACGAATACCAGAAAACAAACAACACAATGCTAAATAAAAGAAAAACGAAGCTTTTATAAGACTCAGGTCCCATCACACAATGCAACGCAAGCCGGAGGATAGAGTTTTACCTTATAATAGCCAAATATGCTTGATACACGAAATTTATCCTTTGTTTGTAATGACCCGCATTGGCAGAGGTATTAGAATTAATTTATTTAATTATTTAAAAGGTATATAAAAGAATTTATTGGTCGTGGAATTAAATAATGGTAAATATTTAATTAAAATAATAAATTAAATAATATATTTGATTCAGTAATAGTCAAAAATAGTGAAATTCACAGTATGGTGTAATTTGGGTTATCTAAAACATATATATATATATATATATATATATATATATATATCAGTTAGGAGTTGAATTTGAATAACGAATATATTCAATCGTCGACAGTTGAACGTATAGTTTATAATATAATTATAAACGAGCTCGAATGGCGCTGCAGTTCGCTATTTGGCGAATTGAACTTCAACTGAATGTACATAATTCGTTTTAAATCGGATTTCTGTGAAACAAGAAACGTGTGGAGCTGGTGGAATATATCTTTCTAGTGGAAGAGAAATATCGGGATTTCATCGTGTAGATTTTGAGTTATGTCCAAATCAAATTCTCAGAAATGCAGCGCCCTGACCATAACGATTTAATTATATTTTTATATAAGGATTTAAATAGAAATCGAACATCGATATAACCCTAACGATGTAATATCGAGTTGTAAATCCATATGGGAATATTCTGAAGCTGTAGATTATTCCATGTGAATGTAGACGTTAATATTTAGTTTTAAATATTTAATTTAATTTAATTTAAATACATTTATATATTTAAATAGGCTATTTAGAATTTTATAAATAGCCACTTTTGCAAACGAAGTCGGAATTCGACGAAACTAATTTTGTTGGATCCGTAATGTCAAATTATTGTTAGATTCCAAGTTTGGTGATTTCTAGAGTCACTGTGTGACCGTAAGGATTTTTAGAGTGAAAAACAGTCAGTATTTTGACGGTTAAAAATACATATGTGAGCAAACGGAGTAGAAATTCGATGAAACCAGTTTCGTTGGGACCGTAATGTCGAACTCTAGCTGCATGTCCAGTTTCGAGATTTTTGGATGTAATATGTGGTCATAGGAAATTATAAATCGATGAAAAACAAATGAATAAAAATGAACGGACAAGGGTTATACACCAAGCCAAATTCTACACTATATAATACTCTTATATCTTCTAACCCTTAAGCAAATTCTTCCATTCTTCTGGAAAAAACCCAGCCGCCACTCTCAATACAATCGAAATCTTTAAACCTCAATTAAAAAAAATCCAGACAAATCAGAATAAAATCCTTAAATCTTGAAACGAGATTTGTTGAGATCGTTAGAGTCTGAACTTCGATCTGGTATTATACTTAACCCGCTCGATGTAATTCAGAAATCGAGTTTGACTTTTCCAGCGCCGTAGGGTTGAGCAGATCATGAGGCTAAGGGCTTTAATTCAGGGAATCGAATTCGTATAAGGATTGGGAAGGTAAAAGGGAGCTCGTGGGAGATCTTTTGAGGATCCCGAGTACTGATGTATCAAACGGATTCAGTGCTGAGCAGGGAAAAGGTTCGATGTCGGTTTTTCTAAGGACCTCAAGTTGAAAATTACTACGATGAGATGGAAGTGAGGGTATCGAGCGTCATTTTGGTGGGTGGAAGTCGATGTGAAATGGAGTTCGACGCAATGGGAAGGGGGACTCGATGAACGGCGGTGAAAGGGATGAATACAGGAGCGAGCACTTCGAAAGTGAAAGAATGGTTACCAGTAAAACCTGAGTTAATGAAATAGTTAAAACTTAAGTCATTGATTTGTGGTGTTATGAAAGTGACCTTTGTGTTAAGGTTTGGTCATGGTAAATGGCGACAGAATGTTGGCAAGAAGATCTGAACTGGAAAGATACCGGAGTTAGGAAGTTTTCTGGAAGATGATGAGCGGGGTTATTAGTGGTTAATGGGGTGGTTAAGAAAGTCAAAGTGGCCCAAGGTGAGGTCTGAAGAGGGTGATTTACGGCCAGGAAGAAGAATTAGAGTCAGATGCACTAATTCAGGTAAGAGAAGGATTGTGGGTCCTTAAAAGTGAGTAAGAAGATTTAAGGTTCGATAATTAATTTTGTCAAACTCTTATTTAGGTTAATGATGGAGTATTTTAGAGGAGGGATGGAAGTTCGGGAATGGTAAAGAAACTGTGTTCGGGTTCGTTTCAGTAGAGAGGGGGGTATCAACATTTGGAAGAAAGATTTAGTGTTTAAAACTATGAATCAGACAAAAATGGGATTTCAAATTAGAATCGTAACGATGAGATCTTCGTTGTGGAACTGATTTCACTATGAACTGAGCTATTGGAATTTCAAGGAAAAATCAAATGCCCGTTTGATTTTAGAAAGAAATAAAAAGCAAAAATCGTCAACTGCAGACATTGTGAGTAAATCTCACTAACTCTAAACAGTTTATAATTTCATGTTGTATTTTTAGAACTGTTAAATATTGACTGATTGACTGTGTGTTGACTGTTTGATTGAACTGCTAGTCAGTTAGTTAAATTTCTATATTGATTCTGTTTAATAGAATATATCATATGGAACTGAAAGTGATGTTATCTATATTGTTTAACATCTGTGATGCAGGGAAACAGGTTGGAGGAATCCAACTGGATTCCTCTAACATTTATTTTACTGTTTTCATATATTGTGATATATGACGTGTTATATAATCTGTTATGGATTATGGGTGTTGGAATGATGTTGATCATTTTTATTCGATATTTTAAATATCATAAAAGACCCTGGGATGTAAAAAAAGAATTATTTCAATGTATATTGAAATAAAGGGATTTTATAAAATCAACAGATTTTAAAAAAAGGAAATATTTCGAAAGTAAATAAAAAGGGAAAAATGTTTTTAGAATGAATAGAGTTTTATAAAAGGGGAAATCATTTGTAAAGTGAAGAACTGTTACTGAAAGTAAATCTTTATAAATGAATAGTTTATTAGAATAAAGTAAAAGGAGCTAATCGATGTTAGTTTAATCGATTAGAGTTAAAGCAAAGGAGTTAATCGATGTTAGTTTAATCGATTAGAGTTAAAGTAAAAGGAGCTAATCGATGTTAGTTAATCAATTAGAGAATAAAGTAAAAGGAGCTAATCGATGTTAGTTAATCAATTAGAGAATAAAGTAAAAGGAGTTAATCGATGTTAGTTTAATCGATTAGAGTTAAAGCAAAGTAGTCAATCGATGTTAGTTTAATCGATTAGAGTTTAAGTAAAATGAGTTAATCGAATATAGTTATTCGAATAGAAAGTAAAAAGAGTTAATCGTATATAGTTATTCGAATAGAAGCAAATGAGTTAATCGAATATAGTTTATTCGAAGAAAGTAAAAGGAGTCATCGAATATATTTTATTCGAAAGGAGTTATGTGAAATGAGTAAATCAATAGCATTAGTAAAAATGAGTAAATCAAAAGTGTTAGTCCAACAGAGTTAATTGATAAGGGTTAATCGAATAGAGTTAAGTGAAAAGAGTCAATCGAATATAGCTATTCGAAGGAGGGTTAAGTAAGGAAGTTAGTAAAAGGGATATAAAGTGAACTTTGCCTATTTCAAAGTTAGAAATGTTGTTCAGTTAAGGTCTGAGAGGTAGTTCTACCCCAACTTGGTTGGCTTCGTTTTAACTAAGGAATAGTTAAGGTTTGGCAGTAAAGGAAATGATTTGAGTTGGCATCGCGATGGTTTGTTTAAACATCTGTCTAAGTCCAATGAAGAAGCTTTGGAAATGTTTTTCCAAAGAAGAAACCAGAAATGTTTTCTAATAAAGAAAACAAGAAATGGAAATGTTTTCCATTGTAAATAATGTATATTTTCCAAATGCAGAAAATAAGAAATATTGAATATAGGGAAACATGAGATAAGTAAATTAATAAAGAGATAAATGTTGAATGATGTTTGATCGATATAAATTTCCATTTGGAAATAATATCATTATTTGCACACCTGTTTTTCTTCGATAGTTAAATCACAGACTATCAAAGTTTTGACCATTTTAACGTTGTTAATATGGAGAGACCGGTTGGATTATTATCCAAAGAACCACTCTGTATTGGCATCAGCGTTGCGAATCATATATGCCAAAGGAAATTGAAGACGGAGTTATGCAAGGGCTATCCTGTTACAGAATAGTGCCTTCGGTTCATCCTGTTCCTGGATGACTTGTATGGACGGATGTCTGACAGAATATTTCTAGACGATCACATATGTTGATTTCTCCAACCGTACCAAGAGTGGAAGCGGAGAAGGAAACTTCTTTAGCTAACACATAATGTATGGTTGAGGACGTCAATCGATGATTTGATGGATTTGACGATGTGACATTCAAAGTGAATCTGGTGTGATGATAAAGCGTAGCTTCTAGCCTCATCATCTGGTAAATGACAGAAATCGGGCAGGCAACATGGCTAAGTCGGTCGCACCGAAGTAGGGTGTATAATCACCTGATCTAGAGTTTCATTTACTTCTAAAAATCTATTGTTGATGCTGTCCCATTCGGGAAACGGTTGCTGATCCAAACTGTTGGTGATATACATTCGATACACTCAAGCGAAATGGGTGGTCGGTCATGTGTGGCCGGGTTGCAAGATGTTCTTGTTGAACCCAGTGTATTCCTCTCTAGAGGTACACGAGCGATAGGTGGTTCCATACCTTGTCATAGTTGGAAATACATTACCCAATACGTGCTTGCGGTTTTGATTGTATACTATATATGTAGAACGTGAGATGAAAGCGTTTCTGCTAGATGATTATATATATACTGTGGTTGATAGACATTATTATAATATCAAAAGGTTTTTGATATAAAGATATTTTGGATTCTCATAAGGGAAAAACCCGTTCCGTTATGCGGCGTGGTCTTATGAGGTATCGTTTACTTGTTCGAACTATTTTACTCATACCAGTCCCATGACTGACCCGGAGTTTATTTTGTTGTTTTCCCTAAACTCTTGGGTGCCTAAATTTGTACGGGCAGTCCAGTAGTCGGGATTTACAGATATACTGGAAGAGCTTGGAGCAGGAGGCTTCAGGATCATATAGCTATAGTTATTTCCGCTGTGTTGTAAGTGCTGTACTTTGATCATGTATTGTATACATATAATGATTTATTTCAACGATATGTTATCTATTATATGTTATTCGTTCCGCTGTGAGATTCGTGTTACTCTGATGTTTTGTTCTTCTTCTTCTTCTATTCTAAGTTTCTATCTTATCTTTCCTCACCCTCTAATTTCTTTCACTAATTACCAGGATTTTTTCGGTTTTTTGGTTATCGACATCGTGCTTATGTCGATAACCAAAGTCGCCGAAAATCCGGGTCGTTACAGTTGGTATCAGAGCTTAAGTTAAGAATCACTTGGCTCTGTGGCGTGACTCGGTAGAGATAGGGTTAGTAATACCCTAGATTGAGTTTGAGTGTATACATACGAGTGAGCGTATTTGTTATTGATATAAAAATTTCTTTATATTGTGGAGATTTGTTGGTTGAGTCGTTTATGAGTTCTGGTCGATCAGTTTGATCCGGTGTATCGGTAGGGATTTTGTGAACACTCGAATACGATGAACCGTCATGGTATGTTTTGAAAAGAGGGTAAATTAAAATAAGTTTACCTAAGGTATATCCTGATATAGAGAAGATATATATATATATATATATATCAAAATTATAATATATTGAATATATTGGTTGTTATTATAATCGAGTAAGATTATAAATTAAATGGTTATGTAAATATCCAATCAGAATTCATATAAGTGAAATACATGAAATCAGATGAGTTAAATCTGAAATTTAAACCAAAAATTGAACTAAAATTCTGGAAAACTGGATAAGTGTTTGTAAATGGATTTGGATTAAAAATAAGGAAAATTTAAGATCTTGGGAGATTTTAAATTGTTTTACAAGCAGTATGAATTATAATTTGAAATGAATTTCAAAGTGAAAATGTTTAGAAATGGTTTTATAGTATTGAACTCACTTCGATCGCTGGAAAATAGATTCTGATGATGACAGCTGCATCATCAGTATTCATTTTCGAGTTGTAAGTGACGAATTACTACCAGAGATACTGTTTTGAATTTGTTTTGGAAAAGACAAGTTGTGTTGAATTTCAAATGGGATTTATAATAAAGAATGAATAAAGAAAGTTTGAAATAGGAATTGAATATAGAAATTCAAAGGGAGTTTGAATATATGAAATTCAATGGAATTGAAATAGGAATTGAACATAGAAATTCAAAGGGAGTTTGAATATATGAAATTCAATGGAAGTGATATAGAATTTGAATATAGAAATTCAAATGGCGTTTGGATATAGAAAATATAAAAGGTTTCAAATATAGGATTTGAATATCGAAAGTGAAATGAAATTTGAATGTAGAGGATTCAAATAGAATTGAAATTGAAATTTGAATATAGAAGATTTGAAGAGATTTGAAATGAAATTCAAATATAGAATTTGAATAAGAGATTTGAAACGAAATTCAAATATAGAATTTGAATAAGAGATTTGAAATGGAATTCAAATATAGAATTTGAATAAGAGATTTGAAACGAAATTCAAATATAGAATTTGAATAAGAGATTTGAAATGAAATTCAAATATAGAATTTGAATAAGAGAATTGAAATGGAATTTGAATATAGGAAATTCAAATAAAATTGAAATGGAATTCAATTAGTTGATAAACAAGTTAAACCTATATTTGAACATGTATATTCAAATAAAAAGGTGAAATGGGCAAACCAGCAATTTGAAAATCACTTAACGAACTAAGTTAAATGATTGGATTAAGTTGAAATGAATTAGAAATGTATAAATATACATGAGATATGTATGGAAGGTATGAAGTGAAATAAATAGAATGCTCGACGGAAAGGTATGTATTTAATTCATATATGAGATTTTATGCGCCGTATCGGCTAGCCGCTTGGCTTTTTCTTTTTCTTCTGGATTGGTGAGGGCCATGGGAGGCTATTTGAAATATCCCGATGCTCCCAGTACAAAGGAGGTTATGGCGAATTTTTCCAGGAATTTAAGGAGTTAGAATATTTTTAAGATAATTTGATAGTTAAAAATCAACGTATCGATATATATAGAAGTCGATAAGGAAACGAACTTAGAAATAGAATAGTATAATCAAAAAGGTAGACTAAGAATAAAATCTGGTAAGAATAGAAAGAGAAAGTGTATACGTGTTTAAAAGTGAATAAGTAGTTGTATGGTATTGATTATTCGAGTAAGTAGTCATCTCTGTTTTGACGTTATAAATGTTATTCAGTCAAGGTCTGAGAGGTAGTTATACCCCAACTTGATTGATTTCATTATTAACAAATAAATAGTAAGATTTCAGGCTCGAAGATCAATGTTGAATAAGAGTGAGTGAATATAATATTTGGGTTGTCGTAACGATGATTTAGACAACATCTGTTTTAACCCAAATAAGTGTAAACTTGGAAATAGAATAATAAATATTTCCTAAGTATAGAAATAAACGAGATCGGAAAGGAGATAAATAATTGGAATATTTTCCAATTATAAATAGCATATATTTCCTAAAGTTTAGAAAATAAAGGAAGACGATATTTTGGAATGTTTTCCAAATAACATAAAAGGCCAGTATGGTTATTGAAAATATTTGGTTAACAAATATTGATAAAGAAGTAGAGAAGTGATTTAACTAATGGAATATTAATTAAGGGCTCAGTGACAGGTTCAAAAAGGAAATTTTGATTTTTGAAAGGAGCAAACTGGGTAAGAACTCCCAGAGAAAGACTGTTTGAATTAAAAACAAATTTAACAGAAATTTGTGAAAGCAAAATTTGAATTAAATTAAAGCCAGTAAAGTGGTAATTGAGATTGAATTAGAATGATATCAAGACAAATTGGATTGTGAGATTCAAATTTGAAGTGTGATGTGATAATCAAGTTAAGAGTTGGGAATCGAGAAGAAACTCGAGTTAAAATGATATTTGGCTCGGATATAAGTGAATGGTTGTGTCGTGGATAAAAGCAGATGGAAAGGATATAATGATATGCCCGACAAAAAGGTACCAGTTTATATTATATATGAGTTTGGTGATTTTGATGAGCCGAATTGGCAAGCCGCTTGGCTGTTTGATTTTCTTTTGGGTTGGAGATGGCCCAGAGAGGCGAGTGGGGATTGGAGCTATTGACCAGTACAAAGGAGGTGTCGGCGAAATTTTTCGAAGAGTTAAGGCGTTAGAAAATTTTCAGGATTTTTGAAAAATCTTCGTTCGTAAGAATTAATTAATAATTTAATTGAAATTAAAATGGTTCAGTTGAAACTGAAGTTAAGAAGTGAACAAATATGTTCTAACCAGTCGATAGGGTTGTCCTCTATCTTTTAGCAATCTCGAGGACGAATTTTTTTTAAGTGGGAAAGATTGTAATGACCCGCATTGGTAGAGGTACTAGAATTAATTTATTTAATTATTTAAAAGGTAAATAAAAGAATTTATTGGTCGTGGAATTAAATAATGGTAAATATTTAACTAAAATAATAAATTAAATAATATATTTGATTCGGTAATAGTCAAAAATAGTGAAATTCACAGTATGGTGTAATTTGGGTTATCTAAAATATATATATATATATATATATATATATATATATATATATATATATATCAGTTAGGAGTTGAATTTGAATAACGAATATATTCAATTGTCGACAGTTGAACGTATAGTTTATAATATAATTATAAACGAGCTCGAATGGCGCTGCAGTTCGCTGTTTGGCGATTTGAACTTCAACTGAATGTACAGGATTCGTTTTAAATCGGATTTCTGTGAAACAAGAAACGTGTGGAGCTGGTGGAATATATCTTTCTAGTGGAAGAGAAATATCGGGATTTCATCGTGTAGATTTTGAGTTATGTCCAAATCAAATTCTCAGAAATGCAGCGCCCTGACCATAACGATTTAATTATATTTTTATATAAGGATTTAAATAGAAATCGAACATCGATATAACCCTAACGATGTAATATCGAGTTGTAAATCCATATGGGAATATTCTAAAGCTGTACGTTATTCCATGTGAATGTAGACGTTAATATTTAATTTTAAATATTTAATTTAATTTAAATACATTTATATATTTAAATAGGCTATTTAGAGTTTTATAAATAGCCACTTTTGCAAACGAAGTCGGAATTCGACGAAACTAATTTTGTTGGATCCGCAATGTCAAATTATTGTTAGATTCCAAGTTTGGTGATTTCTAGAGTCACTGTGTGACCGTAAGGATTCTTAGAGTGAAAAACAGTTAGTATTTTGACGGTTAAAAATACATATGTGAGCAAATGGAGTCGAAATTCGATGAAACCAGTTTCATTGGGACCGTAATGTCCAACTCTAGCTGCATGTCCAGTTTCGAGATTTTTGGATGTAATATGTGGTCATAGGAAATTATAAATCGATGAAAAACAAATGAATAAAAATGAATGGACAAGGGTTGTACACCAAGCCAAATTCTACACTATATAATACTCTTATATCTTCTAACCCTTAAGCAAATTCTTCCATTCTTCTGAAAAAAACCCAGCCGCCACTCTCAATACAATCGAAATCTTTAAACCTCAATTAAAAAATATCCAAACAAATCAGAATAAAATCCTTAAATCTTGAAATGAGATTTGTTGAGATCGTTGGAGTCTGAACTTCGATCTGGTATTATACTTAACTCGCTCGATGTAATTCAGAAATCGAGTTTGACTTTTCCAGCGCCATAGGGTTGAGCAAATCATGAGGCTAAGGGCTTTAATTCAGGGAATCGAATTCATATATGGATTGGGAAGGTAAAAGGGAGCTCGTGGGAGATCTTTTGAGGATCCCGAGTACTGATGTATCGAACGGATTCAGTGCTGAGCAGGGAAAAGGTTCGATGTCGATTTTTCTAAGGACCTCAAGTTGAAAATTACTACGATGAGATGGAAGTGAGGGTAGCGAGCATCATTTTGGTGGGTGGAAGTCGATGTGAAATGGAGTTCGACGCAGTGGGAAAGGGGACTCGATAAACGGCGGTGAAAGGGATGAATACAGGAGCGAGCACTTCGAAAGTGAAAGAAAGGTTACCAGTAAAACCTAAGTTAATGAAATGGTTAAAACTTAAGTCACTGATTTGTGGTGTTATGAAAGTGACCTTTGTGTTAAGGTTTGGCCATGGTAAATGGCGACAGAATGTTGGCAAGAAGATCCGATCTGGAAAGATACCGGAGTTAGGAAGTTTTCTGGAAGATGATGAGCGGGGTTATTAGTGGATAATGGGGTGGTTAAGAAAGTCAAAGTGGCCCAAGGTGAGGTCTGAAGAGGGTGATTTACGGCCAGGAAGAAGAATTAGAGTCGGATGCACTAATTCAGGTAAGAGAAGGATTGTGGGTCCTTAAAAGTGAGTAAGAAGATTTAAGGTTCGATAATTAATTTTGTCAAACTCTTATTTAGGTTAATGATGGAGTATTTTAGAGAAGGGATGGAAGTTCGGGAATGGTAAAGAAACTGTGTTCGGGTTCGTTTATGTAGAGAGGGGGTATCAACATTTGGAAGAAAGATTTAGTGTTTAAAACTATGAATCAGACAAAAATGGGATTTCAAATTAGAATCGTAACGATGAGATCTTCCTTGTGGAACTGATTTCACTGTGAACTGAGCTATTGGAATTTCAAGGAAAAATCAAATGCCCGTTTGATTTTAGAAAGAAATAAAAAGCAAAAATCGTCAACTGCAGACATTGTGAGTAAATCTCACTAACTCTAAACAGTTTATAATTTCATGTTGTATTTTTAGAACTGTTAAATATTGACTGATTGACTGTGTGTTGACTGTTTGATTGAACTGCTAGTCAGTTAGTTAAATTTCTATATTGATTCTGTTTAATAGAATATATCATATGGAACTGAAAGTGATGTTATCTATATTGTTTAACATCTGTGATGCAGGGAAACAGGTTGGAGGAATCCAACTGGATTCCTCTAACATTTATTTTACTGTTTTCATATATTGTGATATATGACGTGTTATATAATCTGTTATGGATTATGGGTGTTGGAATGATGTTGATCATTTTTATTCGATATTTTAAATATCATAAAAGGCCCTGGGATGTAAAAAAAGAATTATTTCAATGTATATTGAAATAAAGGGATTTTATAAAATCAACAGATTTTAAAAAAAGGAAATATTTCGAAAGTAAATAAAAAGGGAAAAATGTTTTTAAAATGAATAGAGTTTTATAAAAGGGGAAATCATTTGTAAAGTGAAGAACTGTTACTGAAAGTAAATCTTTATAAACGAATAGTTTATTAGAATAAAGTAAAAGGAGCTAATCGATGTTAGTTTAATCGATTAGAGTTAAAGCAAAGGAGTTAATCGATGTTAGTTTAATCGATTAGAGTTAAAGTAAAAGGAGCTAATCAATGTTAGTTAATCAATTAGAGAATAAAGTAAAAGGAGCTAATCGATGTTAGTTAATCAATTAGAGAATAAAGTAAAAGGAGTTAATCGATGTTAGTTTAATCGATTAGAGTTAAAGCAAAGTAGTCAATCGATGTTAGTTTAATCGATTAGAGTTTAAGTAAAATGAGTTAATCGAATATAGTTATTCGAATAGAAAGTAAAAAGAGTTAATCGTATATAGTTATTCGAATAGAAGCAAATGAGTTAATCGAATATAGTTTATTCGAAGAAAGTAAAAGGAGTCATCGAATATATTTTATTCGAAAGGAGTTATGTGAAATGAGTAAATCAATAGCATTAGTAAAAATGAGTAAATCAAAAGTGTTAGTCCAACAGAGTTAATTGATAAGGGTTAATCGAATAGAGTTAAGTGAAAAGAGTCAATCGAATATATCTACTCGAAGGAGGGTTAAGTAAGGAAGTTAGTAAAAGGGATATAAAGTGAACTTTGCCTATTTCAAAGTTAGAAATGTTGTTCAGTTAAGGTCTGAGAGGTAGTTCTACCCCAACTTGATTGGCTTCGTTTTAACTAAGGAATAGTTAAGGTTCAGTAGTAAAGGAAATGGTTTGAGTTGGCATCGCGATGGTTTGTTTAAACATCTGTCTAAGTCCAATGAAGAAGCTTTGGAAATGTTTTTCCAAAGAAGAAACCAGAAATGTTTTCTAATAAAGAAAACAAGAAATGGAAATATTTTCCATTGTTAATAACGTATATTTTCCAAATGTAGAAAATAAGAAATATTGAATATAGGGAAGCAGGTGATAAGTAAATTAATAAAGAGATAAATGTTGAATGATGTTTGATCGATATAAATTTCCATTTGGAAATAATATCGTTGTTTGCACACCTGTTTTTCTTCGATAGTTAAATCACAGACTATCGAAGTTTTGACCATTTTAACGTTGTTAATATGGAGAGACCGGTTGGATTATTATCCAAAGAACCACTCTGTATTGGCATAAGCATTGCGAATCATACATGCCAAAGGAAATTGAAGACGGAGTTATGCAAGGGCTATCCTGTTACAGAATATGCCTTTGGTTCATCCTGTTCCTGGATGACTTGTATGGAAGGATGCCTGACAGAATATTTCCAGACGATCACATATGTTGATTTCTCCAACCGTACCAAGAGTGGAAGCGGAGAAGGAAACTTCTTTAGCTAACACATAATGTATGGTTGAGGACGTCAATCAGTGATTTGATGGATTTGACGATGTGACATTCAAAGTGAATCTGGTGTGATGATAAAGCGTAGCTTCTAGCCTCATCATCCGGTAAATGACAGAAATCGGGCAGGCAACATGGCTAAGTCGGTCGCACCGAAGTAGGGTGTATAATCACCTGATCTAGAGGTTCATTTACTTCTAAAAATCTATTGTTGATGTTGTCCCATTCGGGAAACGGTTGCTGATCCCAACTGTTGGTGATATACATTCGATACACTCAAGCGAAATGGGTGGTCGGTCATGTGTGGCCGGGTTGCAAGATGTTCTTGTTGAACCCAGTGTATTCCTCTCTAGAGGTACACGAGCGATAGGTGGTTCCATACCTTGTCATAGTTGGAAATCCATTACCCAATACGTGCTTGCGGTTTTGATTGTATACTATATATGTAGAACGTGAGATGAAAGCGTTTCTGCTAGATGATTATATATATACTGTGGTTGATAGACATTATTATAATATCAAAAGGTTTTTGATATAAAGATATTTTGGATTCTCATAAGGGAAAACCCCGTTCCGTTATGCGGCGTGGTCTTATGAGGTATCGTTTACTTGTTCGAACTGTTTTTAAATTGTTTTACTCATACCAGTCCCATGACTGACCCGGAGTTTATTTTGTTGTTTTCCCTAAACTCTTGGGTGCCTAAATTTGTACAGGCAGTTAAGTAGTTGGGATTTACAGATATACTGGAAGAGCTTGGAGCAGGAGGCTTCAGGATCATATAGCTATAGTTATTTCCGCTGTGTTGTAAGTGTTGTACTTTGATCATGTATTGTATACATATAATGATTTATTTCAAGGATATGTTATCTATTATATGTTATTCGTTCCGCTGTGAGATTCGTGTTACTCTGATGTTGTGTTCTTCTTCTTCTTCTATTCTAAGTTTCTATCTTATCTTTCCTCACCCTCTAATTTCTTTCACTAATTACCAGGATTTTTCCGGTGTTTTGGTTATCGACATCATGCTTATGTCGATAACCAAAGTCGCCGAAAATCCGGGTCGTTACATTATTACTACAAGTGTATAGTGTAGAAATCAATTTCGAAAGTAAATGTATCAATCCTTGACGGCATAACACCCTATCCTATTATGTCACCATATATATAGGTATGCAACTAATAACCGCAAAGCTCGTATTGGGAAGCTGGATTTCCATCATGATTGCTGCTGATTCGAAAGATCTATTACGTAGTGTAATACCTAATGGTTTACGTTCCGAGCAAGAGAAAACACCGTAATGCACATCCTCCTTTTTGGGAAATCAAGTATCACTGCGACTTAGTCCCAGCTAGAAGAAACACCGCTTACTCTATCCCTCTGGGAATCTGGGGTGTGCCCAATCGCTCTAAGCGTGGAGCAAGCACACTCAGCTCATCTCGGTCGACCAAATCCATGACACCTCTAAGGGTGTCTATCCTCATCTCAAAAGCATGTTGACCTGAACATCAGTTCACCATCATACTGGTGTGCGAGGATCGCGATTTAATGCTACACAAAGCTATGTTAATTAAAGTTATGCTTTGATCATCATCCATAAGGCTCTGCTTTTCAACAAAAGCCTTGATCCATTCATCTCAACATGTCACATTGTCAATTCATACCATACCATTGATTTCTGCCAATATATAACCTCTAAGCTCGTACGTCTCAGAGAAGGGTGTTAAGCAAGAGAATAAATTCTCCGCCACCAAGTAGAAATATATTTAGCAGAGATCAACGAATACATCATAAAGGAATACAACGTTAGACATACTATCCATTTACAAGCCCATTCTGGTTCTAAACGAAACCGGAGGCACCTTATTCCACATCACATATGTCCAATACAAGAGAGAGGCCCTCGCATATCTGAACAATCAACAAGTACGTCTAGACCACTACCACTATAACCCCTCCGTGGCAGCTACCCAAATCCAAGGCATCAGTAGTAATCCGTTTGATGTGAAGATCGCCGGTCTTCATCCACCGTCATCAATATCTTCGACTTTTAGTTGTCGTATCACTTATTCAAAATGGGTTAAACCCGGTCTTCCCAAATAACTAGTGTATCTTATAATCAAGTGCTATAAAAATACATCATACGCCTCATTCCAATCCAGAATATTCTTTTATTCAAAGATTCATTTCACAATTTAAATCAAATTAAGGTTTATCAAACTAGTCGGGATTATCGAGCCTTGCCGATGTAATCATTTATTTTATTTTCCAATCCCAACCTATTCATCCCATGGAGAAAAACTGGTAGTACTCCATATCTAACACCCACTTTGTTATTGGTAAATTCAATTAACATTTAGCGTTCAAATCAAATTAAAGATTTAACTATCGCCTGAAGTAAAACGGGTGATACTCCATTTTCGAACATTTCTCAAATTTGACAAATTTAATTACCACATTATCATTTAAATCTAATTAAAGATTCGTTAAAACTCCATTTAGTTTTAATCATCAAAAATCATTATTCAATGACTATTCAAATTTACGAAATAAATCTTGTCTTTACTTGGGTTAAAGAACTAATGTCATTTAAAACATCGTTCACAATAAACCCAAAATCATCTTCCATCAAAATGGAATCTACATGGAAATCATAACAGTGTATAATCGATATAAATTCCTGTATCAGACAAATAATATAGATGTAATAACTACAAAGCCTTTTAAATTCCATATATAGTAATGGCTTTCCTTCGCAGAAGCTCATTTCGATTATTACCGAATCGAATTCCACTCAGTTCCAATTTAACATATTAAATTGGATAACTTTACTTTGGAAAATTCCACTAATCTTAATTAAAAGATTAATAATTCCATATCATATCTTCGCTATTAATTGGGTTAAAGAGCAAGTGTTATTTAAAACATCGTTCACGATAAACCCAAAAATCCAATTCCAATTCAATTTCCAATTAGATGTTAATTAATTTGGAAAACTTCTCTAAATCTTAATTAAAAGATTTATGCTTTTCTCCTCTAGGTTTAAGAACAGTGTTAATAAAGAAACCATTCACAGCAAACCCAAAATCCAATTTCAATTCAATTTCCAATTAAATGTTAATTAATTAGTAGACTTCTCTAAATCTTAATTAAAAGATATATTCTTTTCCCAGCTGGGTTTAAGAACAGTTTTATTTAAGACATCATTCACGTCAAACCAAACATCCAATTCGATATGAAATACAAGGCTCTGAATAGAAATTATATCGGCTTATATTCAATATCAAATTTTGAAACCAACGGATATCGTATTGGGAATAACGATATTTGTTTCTTCCAAATTCCTCAATAATATCCGTATAATCATGGAATCCAATATTGAAATATTATGGAGATTATTTCCATTCAAATCCATTCCAACTCATACATTGGAAAATTTTTGGTTATTTTAGAACTCTTTACTAATCCAATTTATTTATTTAAAAATATTTGATTATTTTTCTAGTTTAATAACTAGCTCATCTAGACAAAAATACCTTTTATCTTTTCAAAACTGGAATTTTTCATCCAAAATCTTTTCGAATCATTTATTATGATTTTACACAATTTTTCCATATTTTAATAATTTTATTAAGGCCATTACATTCGGTTTCCAATATCGGCCACCGAACTGCATCCATAGCGACCTTTTCTAAAACTGATTTGGACATATCTTAAAATCTAACCATTAGATTTCAAATCTCTTATTATCATTGGAAAGCTCTTTTCTACACGAACCCAATGGTTCTAGTTGTAGGAGAATCTGATGGTCGGATCTCTCGTTATGTCCATTTGAAGTTAATGGTCCAAATTCGCGAACGGTCGCTGTGCGGCGCGTTCTGTTCAGGCCATTATAATATATATAATATATATATATCGTCGATTTCCATTCAAAAAGTATTTTATAAATCATCTATAAATTCATTTTCCACTTCATTCTCAAATCAAAATTAAAATTGAACATTCCATATAATTTTAATAATAAAATGATAATATTTTCAAAATATCATATTTTGAAATCAATTCTTTTTTATATTCATTATAAAATAAATAAAATCGATCAATAAACTCGTTCGGGTTAAAATAGCGTTTCTACACTTAACCCGACTTCATATATTTTTATATATTTTCGTGTCCATCCAAAATCGGACATCAAAATCATATTTTAATTCTTCACTGAATATTATTTTAAAATATTCATTATTTCTAAATCAGAATGCGACTCAATCAATTACCTTGTAATTTCAGTTATATGGATTTCGTACATCACATGTATTCAACAATAATGATAAATAATCATCAAACAGTCAATTCACATCCAGAGTGAAATTTCCAACTATATAGGTAGTAAATAATCAAATAATGCTTATCACAGTCTGTCAACACATCAATTGACATACAACCAAATTTTGGGATTAGTGTATGTCAAATATCATCCCAATACCCGTGTGGGGTTTTTAGACAACAACAATCTATTTAAAATAATCAACGGTTAATAAATTTAACCAGTTCAAATTCAATTTGAATTATTTTTCTAATTAACCAATTTTCACTATTTAAATTATAAATGGATATTTATAATTTCATTTCAACTACCACATTAATGTTAATATTATTTTCAATATGTCAAACATTTCAGCATCACCATCAAAACACAGTATAGTCAATTAAATCGTCCGTGGTTTGTGGACGAGGGAGGTGAGCTAACAGGCACCGTATAAAATTTATATGATTAAAACTGATAAAAATCTACACTGGCAATTCTAAATTTTTATATACATGAATACAATAACATGATAAAATATAAATTACGAGGAGTTCTCACATTGGGTTCTACTCCGTCATTCTTTATCTGAAGTTTGTTTTTAACTGAATTAAATTATCCGTTCAATTCGATCAAAAATCCCAACTAGCTCCATTTCTATTCTGGTCAGCTTTGAAATGTAGATTGCATTGAGGCAATTCCAACGCAACTGATTTCGTCGGATTTGGACCTCGTATGACAGAGTTACAATAATTTAAACATTAATTACAATTTTGGATAATTAAAAATAATTGAATTCACTAATTAATTAACTAATCCCTTTCCTCTTTTAGCCAAATTCTAGAAACTCAACGTCGCCATCGTCCCCCCCAGTGCATGCCACCACACTTCACCAGTAAACGATCGGCCGCCACCATTCGAAAGCCACCAGCATCGCCGACCGCCGCCCAAAGTTCGAGGCAACTTGATCGCTTCTGGTGATCTTGAAACCCGTGCGAACGGCTAGGGTTTAAGCCCAAATTCTGACCAAATTACTCCATGATAAACAGTCATATAGGTATGAATATGAAGATATCACTTAGTTCTAGATATTTCACGCTGGATGATTCTTCAATTAATTGATGGATTTGGGGAAATTTTGGATTGAATTTCTGAAATCGCCGGCCTTTGATTTTGAGAACGACGGCCTGCTCATGTTGACCATGGTTGAAAAAGAATAAGAGTTTTGACCCCATTTTGACCTATAAACTATGTTTTTAATTTATTTTAATTCAAAAAATACCAGTTTATTGATACGAACTCTAAATCAAACCCAACGACTATCATTTCAAGCTGAATACCCCCATTTCAGATACAATGGGATATGTTTCGTAAGCCAATTCTATTGGTTTGATCAGATTTTATCAAAATTAAAACATAAATTAATATAATGGTCAATATTGAATTTGAACGTACATTTTAATTTACCGGGCCCATATACTGACTCCAAAAATTAAAGAAAAATTAAATTTGGCTATTGTTTGGATGATACGGTACTAACAAAACTAATTTCATTAAATTTGGAGTCCGTTTGAAAAATGGCCTTTTTCCAGTCGATTAAATTCAAACTGAAATTACCAAATGCGTTTAGATTTAGTACGCTCACATATTAATTCCAAAAATTAGGAAATTTGAAACCCAACAATAATTTGACATTCCGGATCCGACAAAAGTGATTTCATCGAAAACAGAGTTCGTTTGCAAAATGGCTATTTTTAAGGGCTATATTTATATAAAAATATATATAAATTCCATAGCGACTATTTTTAATTTTAAACTGGACAAAACTTTCAATTTATAAAGTGAAATGTAATAACCCGGAAATCTGAGCCAATTTAATATTTTTATTTTGGCGATTTTAATGAATTTTGAATATTTAAAATGAATTATTTTAAATAATAACAACGGAAAATATATTTTTGATGAATTTAAAATGAATAAATTTATTTTAATTATATAACGACCCTAAAATGGCGCGGTAGTTCGAAAATTCGATTTCAAAGTTCAAATGAATGTGCAGGATTCAAAATAAACCAGATTTTAGTGAAATCAAAAATATTTGAATCTAATTAAGAATATCTTTCCAACGAATCCGAAAAATTGAAATTTCATAGTGGAGATAAAAAGTTATGCCCAGTTGAAAATTTAGAATTTATGGCCCTTAAAAATGGAAATTTTGCAAACAACCTCGGTTTTCGATGAAACCACTTTTGTTGGATTCGGGGTGTCGAATTTTTGCTAGATTCCAAAATTCATAATTTTCTGATCAATATGTGAGCGTGGCAAAGGAAAACGCGTTTGACTAGTTTTAGTTGATTTTAATCAACTAAAAAATGGCCATTTTTCAGATGGTTGTAGAATTTGACGAAATTACTTTTGTTAGGACCGTATCGTCACTACGAAGCTAGAAATAATTTTTCTGGAATTTTTAGAGCTCGTATGTGGCCCCGGTAAATTGAAATGTGCGTTCAAATTCAATATATTGATTTATATTTTGATTTTGACGGAAACTGATCGAAACAGTCGAATCAGCCTACGATACATATCCCATTGTATTCGAAATGGGGGTAATTAGCTATGGACGACAGTCGGTGGGTTTGATTTCGAGTTCAAAATAAAAAGTAACTTTTGGGAATAAACAAAAATAATTAAATAATTAAACTATATAACCTCACCCCTCTTTCTCTCCCTTATAGTCAACGCTTAGAATTAAAAAAGGAAACCGCTCGATTAAACTGCGGTACCTCCCTCGATTCCCATCGACGGAACCTCCCATCGCCGCGCTCGCCTGATGCGCCCCTCCTTCTCCGATGATCCTCAGCCTCCCTTCCCTCTCCTCCTTTGAATTGAAAACCCCCTATCGAACTAAAGACGAAAACCACCAGGCCCGTCGCCGTTCAGATTTGCCACCGCGCGCCTCCCTGAAGTCGGCCGTTGGTCCAAACCCCCTCCCCCCGCGACTGACATGAGCCACCCCTCTGGAAAAGACAGTGAGTTTTTAATTATTCGATTTTAATTTTTAGTTTTAAAATAAATAGCATTTTAAATATCATTTTATTTATATAATAGCATAGTATTTAAAGTTATGATTTTTAATAAGTAAAAATATGATTTTTATAATAGTAGAGTATTAAAAAAATGATTTTTATATTAGTAGAGTATTGAAAATATGATTTTTAGATTATAGAGATAATAAAAATATGATTTTTATATTATAGAATAATAAAAATATGATTTTTATATAGTAGAGATTATATAAATATGATTTTTATAAGACAATGAATATGAAAATACGATTTTGATATATGTTGCAGTGAAATAAAAATTCGATTTTTATACGTGTAGCAGATTGAAAATAGAATTTTTATATAATATAGAATATAAAAATATAGTTTTATATATGTATTAGAATAAAAATATAATCTTCATAATGAAAACATCGTGTTAAAGATGCTATTTTTATCATCTTGAAAAAGAAGTAAAAATTTGTGATTTTTATATGTGTAGTCCATACGGATAACGAAAGTGGCAAAAGGCGAGCACGACGAAGATTTCCTACATATGAAGAGTCGTGGCGTTTGGTTTAGCTAGTCGGTGAGAACTCCTCACTTTTAATTTATTTTCTAGTTGAAATATATACTAGGATGTAGACGGTGCTTAGCAGCACCCGACATCCGTCGTCCACAGACCATGGATGACTTGTTTGTTTGATTGTTGTGTTGTGAAATTTGATTGTGTGATGTGGAATGAAATAAAATATTTTATCGTTATAAATATTTTATAGTTAAAAATATAATTTTTAATGTGTATATAAAATAAATATTTATAAACAAATCGGACGATTTGTTTATGTATACCCATTTGACTGATATTGATTGGGATGATAAATTCTACACATCGCCCAACCGCATAATTGAAAATCTGTGTTTGTTGATTTGAAACCTCACATAGTTATTGGGATGGTATTTGACGTACACTAATCCCGATTGTTTAGTTGTATGCCAATCGATGGGTTGACAAACTGTGTAAGTGTTAATTATTTAAATTTAATGCTTATGCAGTTGTGTGGTGCACTCTGGATGATGGTTGATGATTTATCGCTGCTATTATATACATATGTTGTAGGGAATCCATATAATTATCGTTATATGGTAATTGATTGGGCCTCATTCCAATTTGGAAAATAAGGAATATTATAAAAGAAAACTCATGTGTTGATTAAAAAGAAAATTCATGTTTTGAATAGAATAAAAATTCATATGTTGAATAGAATGAAAATTCATGTGTTGAATAGAATGAAAATTCATGTGTTGAATAAAATATATATTCATGTGTTGAATAAAAATATATATATTCATGTGTTGAAGAAAATATTCATTTTTTGAATAGAATAACGAAGTTATTGAAATATATAAAGCCATGTTGGTTAGATATGCCCCATTTTGACGCGAACGATATTTATATCGATTATATCCGTTTTTATAATGATTATAGAAAAGGAAGTGATTTCAAAATATAACGTTTTGAAAATATTATCATTTGTATATCGATGATGTGGAATATTCAATTTTGATTCGAAACCGAATATGAAGTTGAAATCGTTTTGAAAACGAATTTAAAACGATTTATAAAATACATTTTAAAAGTAAATCGACGTAATATATATTATATATATTATATATTTAATATAATGGCCTGAATAAAACGCGCCGCGCTGCGGCAGTTCACGAATTTTGACCATTGACTTCGAATGAACGTTACGGGAGATCTGACCGTCGGATTCTCCTAAAACCCGAACCTTGGGTTCGTATCGAAAAGATCTTTCTAACGAATATTAGAGATTTGAAATCTAACGGTTGGATTTGGAATTATGTCCAAATCAAATTTGGAAAAGGTCGCTGTAAGTGAAGTTCGATGGCCGTTGATGGAAATCGACTGTACGGGCCTTGATAAAATTATTAAAAATAGCAATAATTTGTGTAAAATCATAAGAGATGATTTGGAAAGAATTAGGATGAAAAACTTCTTATTTGAAAAGATGAACTAGTTTTGAACTAGAATTATAATCCCATTTATTTTTAAAATAAATAAAGTGGATTTGAAATGGTTTTGAAAATAACCAGAATTTCCAAGATATAAAGTGGAAATGAATTTGAATCGAAATTGTCTTTGGAATATTTCGATGTTGGATTTCGTGATTACACAGATATTGTTATGGAAATTTGAAAGATATATTTATATCATTATTTCCAATATGATATATTTGTTGGTCGTAGAATTTGATATTGAATATAAGCCAATATATTTTCAATTCTGAGCCTTGTATTTAATATGAAATGGGATTTTGGTTTGTCAAGAATAGTGTCTTCATTAAAACTGTTCTTAAACCCAGTCGAGAAGAAGATTAAATCTTTTTATTTAGATTTAATGAAATATACCAATTAAATGATATTTATTTGGAATTGAATTTGAATTGATTTTTGGGTTTATCGTGAACCATGTTTTAAAAGACATTGGTTCTTTAACCCTGTTAAAGACAGGTTATGGTTTCCCAAGTTATACAATCATTGATATGATTTTTGGGAAGATTAAAACCAAGTGGAGTTTTAATGAATCTTTAATTAGATTGAGATGATCGAGAATGGAGTATCACCAGTTTTGCTCCAGGCGATAGTTAAATCTGTAATTAGATTTGAACGTGAAATGGTAATTGAATTTACCGATAACATCGTGGTATTAGATATGAAGTATTACCAGTTTTGCTTCGTGGGATGAATAGGTTGGGATTGGGAAATAAAATAAATGATTACTTCGGTGTGGTTCGCTAATCCCGACTAATTTGAATTGATATTCTAAGGAAGATTAAAGAATAAATTTAAAGAATTTATCTTTGATAAAATTAATGGGAACTTTTCCCAAAGTGTAAGAATATTTGAATAAAAGAATATTCTGAATTGGAATGAGGCATATGTTGTGTTTGTGTAACAATTGTTTATTATATACGCGAGTTATTCAGAAAGACTGGGTTTATCCCATTCTGAATAACTGATTCGACGATGTGTCGAGGATGAAGCCGGTGGTCGAAGACCGGAGGTCTTCACATCGGTTGGGTGATTACTGATGATCTTGATTGGGCTGTACACCCAAGAGGAGGGAATAAGTTGGTAATCGTCTAGACGTACTTGGAGATCGATGGATATGCGAGGTACAAGGTGCCTCCGGTTTCGTTCAGACCCAGAACGAACTTGTAAATGGACTATGTGTCTGACATTGGATTTTATTCTATGTGATTGATTTCTATTAAATATATATCTGTTTGGCGGCGGAGAATTTATTCTCATGCTTAACGCCCTTCTCTAAGACGTACGAGCTAAGAGGTTATATATTGATGGATATCAATCACATGGAGTGAATTAACTGTGTGGCATGCCTAAGTGGCAAATGATCAAGGCTTTTGTTGAAAAGCAAAGTCTTGTGGTTGATGATCAAAGCACGGCATGTGTGGAAGAGCTTTGTGTATGGCGTTAATTCGTGGGCCTCACACCCCGGTATGAACCAAAAACGGGAGAGGATCCAGGGAGAACATGCGTCTCTTTCTAGTTAGAGGTGGTGTCAGTGACCTACCAGCCTTGACATTTATATTATTTTCACCTGTGTGGCAGATGGATTGCGAGGCGCCTCGGTTATATCGGTGACTGTGTGGAGCCGATGGAGTCATTTGGCTCATTTACGCCCTATAGGGCGGGGAGACGTAGTGTTCAGGGTTTTATTTAATCCACATCGAGTGGACCGGCCCTGTGGCTCCTAGGTGCAGTTGCGGCTATTCCTGAGAGTCAGGCTAGACAGTCACGAATTCGGTTGAGGACTATCTTTTGCCTCGGTTCACAGATGGGAATCCAACTTCCAGTACATTATTTGCGGTTTTGATTGTAGAACCTGTATATGGCGACATAGCGGTATGGGGCACTAATGTCGTCTATGATTGATACTTATGATTGAAATTGTTTTGACACTATACACTTATAGTAATAATAAATGATGAAATTTAGCGTATCAAGCATTCTTTGGCTATTATTAGGTAAAACCCTATCCTCCGGCTTGTGTTGCATTGTGTGATGGGCCTGGGTCTTATAATAGCTTCATTGTTCTTTATTTAGCATTGCGCTGTTGTTTTATGCACTGGTATTCGTGGGAGGAAACACGTTCCGTGTTATACGGCGTGGTCCCTTGATTTACCTAACTTTAAAATAAAGATTAATAACTGTTTTAGTTCTCACACCAGTAACATGACTGACCTGGAGTTTATTGTTTTAACCTAAACTCTGGGTGCCCTTATTTTCGACACGGGCAGCTAGTAGTTTTGGTTTTGCAGATTTAAATTCACAGGATCCTGGTTTACAGCTGGAACGATACTCGGAAAGCTCTGTATCCATATATCTCTTTCAGTTGTGTTTTGTATTATTTTCCGCTGCTATGTAATATAATTTAAATCTTTGATATTTTATGTGTAATATTTATTCATACTCTGTAATATTCTTGTATTCTGATGAATTGTTGTAATAAGCAATGTAATGTTCTTCTATTTGTGTCCTGATGTTGCTTGTTCTCAAAAAAATCAGGGGTTTCGAACGGTCTTGGTCGGTTTAGCGATCAATTCGGATCGAGCGAAATTCCTTATCGTTACATTTTGGTATCAGAGCTTTGGTTTACATAGCTCGAGAATAGGACATATTAGAACCGAACGAAAGAATTCATCACAGATTGGATCAGTAATATCCAATAAGAATGACTCGTTAGAGACGGGATCAGTAGTAACCTAGAACGAGTGTGAAGAGTATATTTTTAAAATGAAAACAATTTTTGTTTTGAAAATTTAAACCAATTATTCGTATTTGAATATTTATTTGTACTAATTTGGACAATCCAGTATATAAATATTTTGCATATACATCTGATCCGCATGTATTTGAAGTTTTAATATACTAGATAGATATAGAATCACACTCTAGACACCCGGGGATGATTCAGATGATGTGGCCACATCATCAGTATTTATATTCGAGTTTCGAAGGTGTGATATCTATATATTTCCATTAGACTGGTGTGAGAACCAAAATATAGTTAGAATATATTTTTGTGACTTGGCATCAAAAACATGATTTTTGACTATGTATCAAAGTTATGAATTTGAAACGTTAATCAACTAATTGATTGCTGGTTGTGTTGTTTGATTATTGTTTGATTAATTAAATGTTGAACCTTTAGCCCAATTGAACCAAATAGAGGATTGTGTTGAAAATTTATCGCATTTGCATGCTTTTACATGTACTTACATTGAACAGGTCATAGCAAGGAGGCTAGAGCAGAGGAATAAAATTGTTTGCCCGACAAATAGGTACATGTTTATTGTATTTCTTGGGTTTTTGGTGATTTTACGAGCCGATTGGCTAGCCGCTTGGCTCTTTCTTTTTCTTTTTGGATTGGTGAGGGCCATGGGAGGCTATTTGAAATATCCCGAAGCTCCGGGTGCAGGGGAGGTTATGGCGAAATTTTCGAAAATTTAGGGTGTTAGCCAAATTTTTGAAAAATTTGAAAAGTTCTTAGAAACTGAAAAGTTGAAGAACTTAAGCCGTAATGAAAATAGTGAAAGTTGAGTTGAGTAGTTAAACAATTTTCAACTTCGTTCCTTTTCGAGGACGAAAAGTTTTAAGTAGGGGAGATTGTAATAACACGGAAATCTAAGCCAATTTAAAAATTTTATTTTGGCGATTTTAATGAATTTTGAATATTTAAAATGAATTATTTTAAATAATAACAACGGAAAATATATTTTCGACGAAGTTAAAACGAATAAATTTATTTTAATTATATAACGAGCCTGAAATGGCGCGGTAGTTTGAAAATTCGATTTCAAAGTTCAAATGAATGTGCAGGATTCAAAATAAACTGGATTTTAGTGAAACCAAAAATATTTGAATCTAATTAAGAATATCTTTCCAACGAATCCGAAAAATTGAAATTTCATAGCGGGGGTAAAAAGTTATGCCCAGTTGAAAATTTAGAATAGTCCCTATGGAATTCTTGCCCTTAAAAATGGAAATTTTGCAAACGACCTCGGTTTTTGACGAAACCACTTTTTTTGGATCCGAGATGTCGAATTATTGCTAGATTCCAAAATTCATAATTTTGTGAATCAATATATGAGCGTGGCAAAGGAAAACGTGTTTGACCAGTTTCAGTTGATTTTAATCGACTGGAAAATAGCCATTTTTCAGACGGTCTCAAAATTTGACGAAATTAGTTTTGTTTGGACCGTATCGTCACTACGAAGCTAGAAATATTTTTTTTGGAATTTTAAGAGCCCGTATGTGGCCCCGGTAAAGTGAAATGTGCGTTCAAATTCAATATATAGATTTATATTTTGATTTTTCTGGAAACTAATCGAAACAGTCGAATCAGCCTACGATACATATCCCATTGTGTTCGGAATGGGGGTAATTAGCTATGGACGATAGTCGGTGGGTTTGACTTCGAGTTTAAAATAAAAAGTAACTTTTGGGAATAAACTAAAATAATTAAACTATATAACCTCACCCCTCTTTCTCTCCCTTATAGTCAACGCTCAGAATTAAAAAAAGGAAACCACTCGATTAAACAGCGATACCCCCTTCGATTTCCATCGACGAAACCTCCCACCACCGCTCGCCTGGCACCCCCCTCCTTCTCCGATGATCCTCAACCTCCCTTCCCTCTCCTCCTTTGAATTGAACCCCCCTCCCATCGAACTGAAGATGACAACCACCAGAAGGCCCGCCGCCGTTCAGATGTGCCACCGCGCGCATCCCTGAAGTCGGCCGCTGGTCCAACCTCCCCTCCCCCCCACCCCTGCGACTGACGTGAGCCACTCCTCTGGAAAAGACAGTGAGTTTTTAATTATTCGATTTTAATTTTCAGTTTTAAAATAAAGTAGCATTTTAAAAATCAGTTTATTTATATAATAGCATAGTATTTAAAGTTATGATTTTTAATAAGTAAAAATATGATTTTTATATTAGTAGAGCATTAAAAAAATGATTTTTATATTAGTAGATTATTAAAAATATGATTTTTATATTATAGAGATAATAAAAATATGATTTTTATATTATAGAGATAATAAAAATATGATTTTTATATAGTAGAGATTATAAAAATATGATTTTAATAAGACAAAGAATATAAAAATACGATTTTGATATATGTTGTAGCGAAATAAAAATTCGATTTTTATACGTGTAGCAGATTGAAAATAATTTTTTTATATAATATAGAATATAAAAATATAATTTTTATATATGTATTAGAATAAAAATATAATCTATATAATGAAAACATTGTGTTAAAAATGCTATTTTTATCATCTTGAAAACAAAGTAAAAATATGTGATTTTTATATGTGTAGTCAATACGGATAACGAAAGTGGTAAAGGCCGAGCACGACGAAGATTTCCTACATATGAAGAGTCATGGCGTTTGGTTTAGCTAGTCGGTGAGAACTCCTCACTTTTAATTTATTTTCTAGTTGAAATATATACTAGGATGCAGACGGTGCTTAGCAGCACCCGACACCTGTCGTCCACAGACCATGGATGACTTGTTTGTTTGATTGCTGTGTTGTGAAATTTGATTGTGTGATGTGGAATGAAATAAAATATTTTACCGTCATAAATATTTTATAGTTAAAAATATAATTTTTAACGTGTATATGAAATAAATATTTATAAACAAATCGGACGATTTGTTTATGTACAACCATTTGACTGATATTAATTGGGACGATAAATTTTACACATCGCCCAACTGCACAAATAAAAATCTGTGTTTGTTGATTTGAAATCCCACACGGGTATTAGGATGATATTTGACATACACTAATCCCGATTGTTTAGTTGTATGTCAATCGATGGGTTGACAGACTGTGTAAACGTTAATTATTTAAATTTAATGCTTATGCAGTTGTGTGGTGTACTCTGGATGATGGTTGATGATTTATCGCTGCTATTATATACATATTTTGTAGGGAATCCAAATAATTAACGTTATATGGAAATTGATTGGGCCTCATTCCAATTTGGAAAATAAGGAATATTATAAAAGAAAATTCATGTGTTGAATAAAAAGAAAATTTATGTGTTGAATAGAATAAAAATTCATGTGTTGAATAGAATGAAAATTTATGTGTTGAATAAAATGAAAATTCATGTGTTGAATAAAATATATATTCATGTGTTGAATTAAAATATATATACATATACATATATATATATATATATTCATGTGTTAAAGAAAATATCCATTTGTTGAATAGAATAACGAAGTTATTAAAATATATGAAGCCGTGTTGGCTAGATATGAGCCATTTTGATGCGAACGATATTTATATCGATTATATTTTTATAATGATTATAGAAAAGGAAGTGATTTCAAAATATAACGTTTTGAAAATATTACCATTTGTATATCGATGATGTCGAATATTCAATTTTGATTCGAAATTGAATATGAAGTTGAAATCGTTTTGAAAACGAATTTAAAACGACTTATAAAATATGTTTTAAAAGGAAATTGATGAAATATATATTATATATATATAATATAATGGCCTGAATAGAATGCGCCGCGCTGCGGTAGTTCGCGAATTTCGACCATTGACTTCGAATGGACGTTCGGAATATCCAACCGTCGGATTCTCCTAAAACCGGAACCATCGGGTTCGTATCGAAAAGTGCTTTCTTAGAATATTAGAGATTTGAAATCTAATGGTTGGATTTGGAATTATGTCCAAATCAAATTTGGAAAGGTCGCTGTAAGCGCAGTTCGATGGCCATTGATGGTAATCGACTATACGGGTCTTGATAAAATTATTAAAAATAGTAATAATTTGTATAAAATCACAAGAGATGATTTGGAAAGAATGAGGATGAAAAACTTCATATTTGAAAAGATAAAAATAGATTTTTATCGAAATGAACTAGTTTTGAACTAAAATTGTAATCCCATTTATTTTTAAAATAAATAAAGTGGATTTGAAATGGTTTTGAAAATAACCAGAATTTCCAAGATATAAAGTGGAAATGGATTTGAATCGAAATTGTCTTTGGAATATTTCGATGTTGGATTTCGTGATTACACAGATATTGTTATGGAAATTTGAAAGATATATTTATATCGTTATTTCCAATACGATATTTGTTGGTCGTAGAATTTGATATTGAATATAAGCCGACATATTTTCTATTAAGAGCCTTGTATTTAATATCAAATGGGATTTGGGTTTGTCGTGAATGGTATCTTCATTAACATTGTTCTTAAACCCAGTTGAGAAGAAGATTAAATCTTTTTATTTAAATTTAATGAAATATACCAATTAAATGATATTTAATTGGAATTGAATTTGAATTGATTTTTGGGTTTATCGTGAAAAGTGTTTTAAAAGACATTAGTTCATTAACCCAGTTAAAGACAGGATATGGTTTCCCAAGTTAAACAATCATTGATATGATTTTTGGGAAGATTAAATCCAAGTAGAGTTTTAATGAATCTTTAATTAGATTGAGATGATCGAGAATGGAGTATCACCAGTTTTGCTCTAGGCGATAGTTAAATCTTTAATTAGATTTGAACGTGAAATGGTAATTTAATTTACCGATAATACCGTGGTGTTAGATATGAAGTATTACCAGTTTTACTTCATGGGATGAATAGGTCGGGATTGGGAAATAAAATAAATGATTACTTCGGTGTGGTTCGCTAATCCCGACTAATTTGAATTGATATTCAAAGGAAGATTAAAGAATAAATTTAAAGAATTTATCTTTGATAAAATTAATGGGAACTTTTCCCAAAGTGTAAGAATATTTGAATATAGGAATATTCTGATATGGAATGAGGCATATGTTGTGTTTGTGTAACACTTGTTTATTATATACGCGAGTTATTCAGAAAGACCGAGTTTATCCCATTCTGAATAACTAATTCGACGATGTGTCGAGGATGAAGATGGTGGTCGAAGACCGAAGGTCTCCACATTAGTTAGGTGATTACTGATGATCTTGATTGGGCCGTACACCCAAGAGGAGGGAATCAGTTGGTGATCGTCCAGACGTACTTGGAGATCGATGGATATGCGAGGTACAAGGTGACTCCGGTTTCGTTCAGACCTAGAACTAACTTGTAAATGGACTGTGTGTCTGACATTGGATTTTATTCTGTGTGATTGATTTCTGTTAAATATATATCTGTTTGGCGGCAGAGAATTTATTCTCTTGCTTAACGCCCTTCTCTGAGACGTACGAGCTCAGAGGTTATATATTGATGGATATCAGTCACATGGAGTGAATTGCCTAAGTGGCATGCCTAAGTGGCAAATGATCAAGGCTTTTGTTGAAAAGCAAAGTCTTGTGGTTGATGATCAAAGCACGACCTGTGTGGCATAGCTTTGTGTATGGCGTTAATTCGCGGGCCTCACACCCCAGTATGAACCAAATACGGGAGAAGATCCACAGAGAACATGCGTCTCTTTCTAGTTAGAGGTGGTTTCAGTGACCTTCTAGTTATATTATTTTCACCTGTGTGGTTGTTGGATTGCGAGGCGCCTCGGTTATATCGGTGACTGTGTGGAGCCGATGGTGTAACAACCCGAATTTTTAAATAACGTGTTAAGACAAGAATCAAGGTAGAATTAAATTTTAAATTAAGAATCAAGCGAAACGGGTTGCGCCGTTGCGTTCGTCTCGCAATTCTGGTTGGAAACGAGTCCGAAATTTCGTAAATCGGAGTCCGTATGACCGAGATATGGCCTCTAGAAGTTTCACGAAAAATCAGAAAACGAAAACAGATTTTCGAATTTCAAATTTTAGCCCCAAACGGACTGGGCGACAAGTTTCCCGCCTAGCCCCAGGTCGACTGGGGAGTCGACTGGGGAGTCGACTGGGGAGTCGACCCCCCAGGAACCAGGTCGGCTGCCCAGTCGACCTGGGTTCGACCTGGGGGTCGACCTCCCTGGTCGGGCCAGGTTAGCCTGGTGCACCTGCTTGCTTGTGTGGTCTGTTGATTTGCCTGTGACGATTTTCAGTGGCTCAGATCTAAACTAGGGTTAATCTAAGGGCCTAAACTAATCCTAACTCCTATAAAAACACCCTAAGACCTAGCCTAATTCACTACAATTCATTCTAACAATGAAGTGCTGCCAAAACCTCTCTTAATCATGGCCTCCATCTTCATCATAGAGAGCTTGAGGGTTCTAAACTAAACCTAAGGAAAAGGAGCAATCTTTCTCCATCAAATCAAAGGAGCTACTTATTTCTCAAGGCTTCTAGTGTTGCTACATCATTTCTAGAGCTTCTACAACAAATCATGAGAGTAGATCAACGTCGCTACAACGATTCTATGACGATTCTTGCCCCTATTCACTAGCCACGCTTTGTAAGTTCTAGATGCTTTTAGATTGAAACGATAACATGAATATGACATGTGATAAAGTTGAAATTGGATCTATACATGATATTCAATCCATGCTCATTCTTGTTCATTTTTGACCTTGACCTTTGGGGATGTTGCTATGACATTAATTTGAACCTATGCATGTCGCAAATCACTCTTTCATGTTCTTATCATGCATGTAATGATGATTTTCTCTCGGATCTTATTTTATGCAAAGTTTCTACCATCCCCTATTTATTTTTTTTGATAAACCTTGGTTGATTTCGGACCTAGGCCTAAACTATGATTTGCATGCGATTTGTATACAGGGGAATATTGGGATATCGCCTATTTGGATATACGTGTGGGTGGAAGAATTTATGCATAACATGAACAAGGAAAATTTGGGGTATTGCCAATATTATTTGCAAGTTTGGGCATACATGAGTTGGCATATGAATTACATCACGGGTTTTGAGACTATGCAAGTTAAATCAAGGGATTGGGCTTATGTTAGCTAGGCATAAGTGGAATTGGAAACAGGAACCATGATTTGGGTTTATTTGGGCATGAACTTGACAACATGTAACTTTGGCTAGAGCTTGATAGGGTTGGGATGTCATAAACTTGGCATACATGCAAATAAGCGAGAATAGGACATATGTAAAGTGGCTAGAATTGGGTACATATTTTCATGGGCATGTAACGTGGAACTTGGCATATGTTTAGTATTATGTAAAGTGGGGATTTTGACTTAGATGACACATACGTAATTAACAATCTAACGGATGCCTTCGACACGAGGTTGGACTTGAGTTGTGGTGTAATTCTGCCCGGAACCGCCCGGCATATCCAGTGACCACAACAATAATAGTCCAATGTGAGAGGTCATAGGCAAAGATTAGATTGTGGTAATGCTTGAACCCGAGGTTGAAATGGGTTTGCGGTGTAATTCTGCCCGAAACCGCCTGGCGTATCCAGTGACCGTAAACAAGTCCATTATGAGAGGTTGATGCATTAGTAAATAATAAATGCTAATGACATGGACGGGTGGGTTAAGTAACTTGATTAGGCTAATGACACTTAACCAATATGACATGGACGGGTGGGTTAAGTAACTTGATTAGACTAATGACACTTAACCAAGATGACATGGACGGGTGGGTTAAGTAACTTGATTAGATTAATGACACTTAACCAATATGACATGGGCGGGTGGGTTAAGTAACTGGATTTGACTAATGACACTTAACCAATATGACATGGACGGGTGGGTTAAGTAAAACCGGACTTTACTTCTTGACGACACTTAACCATATAACACGATTAGAGGATGGGTTAGTCTAACCCGAATGGGTCGATAACACCCGACTAGTATAACGCGATGCATGGTAAGGTTAAGTAAACTAAAATGGGTTACACTTAACCGTTATAATTTGATTAGGGGATGGGGTTAAGTCATGAATTGCTTGAATATACTTAACCAATCCAACATGATAACTTGATGGGGTTAAGTCACAAATCGCTTGAATATACTTAACCAATCCAACATGATAACTTGATGGGGTTAAGTCACAAATCGCTTGAATATACTTAACCAATCTAACATGATAACTTGATGGGGTTAAGTCACAGATCGCCTGAATATACTTAACCAATCTAACATGATAACTTGATGGGGTTAAGTCACGAATCGCTTGGATATACTTAACCAATCTAACACGGTAACTTGATGGGGTTAAGTCACGAATCGCTTGAATATACTTAATCAATCTAACACGGTAATTTGATGGAGTTAAGCTTAAATATACTTAACCAATTTGACACGATGATTAGGATAGGGTTAATTCATGAACCGCCGGAATACGCTTAACCAACTTGACACGTGATTCGTAGGGCTAAGTCATGAACTTGAAGGACAACACTTAGCCAACTTGACATGACATGTAGATGGATTAAGTCACGAACTTGAATGGCCACACTTAACCAACTTGACATGCTAGACTGATAGGGGTTAAGTCTTGAATTTAGATGACACACTTAACCTACTGGACGGAAACCCTAGTTACGCGGTCCTTTTCAGCAGTAACCCTCTGGGATGTATCACGATACCCTAGGGGCTAGGCTAGGGTGGGGCACGATTACTGGGCTGATTGTAAGCGACCAAAATGACGACTGAGTTTGGTGCCCCATTGTAGGTTCAGGCGGACTATGGTCGTGCACGTAGTCCAGAGTTGAAAAAGCAGGCGTGGGCACCAGTAGTTGTACACTGTGCCTGCTTGAAATGGTGTCAGTGGTTGACACCCCAGGGCTTGATACACCCTAGGGTGGACCTAGCACAGAGTAGCCACATTCGTGATTGGGCCGTATGACACCCGACACACGACGAGCTAGGACTTGTAGGGAGCCGATCGATTAGATCGTTATGTAGAAAAAGGGTGTAGTCGATAGGTAGCATAATCCCTAGTGGTCCTAGGTGGCATAAACCCTGATCGAGTCTAGAAAATGTCCAATAGGTAGCATAATCTCTAGTGGCCCTAGGTGGCGTAAATCCTAGTTGAACACGCGATAATTCATGAAGAGGAAATCTGGCCAGAACAAGGATGGCAGTCCGAGTGACTTCAAGGATGGTGACACTACGTTGTAGTAGTATAGAATAACGTGATGGAACCCGTACGATATACGGCAAGCGACTATACATATACATGGAAGGGATGATACGAGTTAGGATGCTAGTACGGTTGGTGAAGAGGACGTTAGACATGCGATGCTATTCCGAGTTTACCTTGGTTATCCTGTTACCTTGGTTATCTTGTTACTTGAGTTTATCCTGTTATCTTAGTTTGATATGTTTATCTTGTCATCATGCCTATATTTACTTTCGGTTTATACATGTCATGTTACCCTTACCTGTTTTTAGGCTAAAAGTCACTAGGACTTACTCAGTCTTTATGACTGGCCCGTTTTGTTTCGCCTCTTTCTCTTCCGTTCCCCCCTAGGTTTACAGGGAGGAAATGTTACTACTTAGTGCGGATTTTTCTGCTTCAAGATCATCATCTATGGCGGGGACTTTTCTTGGCTATGGCTATTTTACTGTTTTACTTGGGGAATAATTTATGACCATGGTTCTATGCTTCTTTATTATTGCAAGACAGGTTTCTATGTAAGTAATTTAATGGCATTTTGATGTAAAAGGTTTTAGACCTTACTACTTTTATAAAGTAATGAAATCATGTTTTTCTTCCGCTGTTTTATATGTTCTGTCTTGTAATATTTCTGTGCATGTTTACCTAGACAACACCCCCCCCCCAAAGCTAGTGCATTCTCTTGTGAGTGACCCTGGTGGAGGTGGGGTGTTACATTTGGTATCAGAGCAGAAGGTTACCATACTGGGAAAAGGTTCTTAAAACCTTCTGAAACTATTTTCCAATCCATTTTAAAAAGGAGCATTTTTCAAGAAAAGTTTTAAAGAGAAAGGTTATTCCCCAAAAAGCCATTAGCACTATCCTGTGATCGAATCTCTTTTCCTTTCTTTCCTCCACTTGTAGTCACAGTAGTTTTAACTGTGACTAATACTTTTCCAGCTACGTAAATGTTTTCCATGCGATGGAGGAAGTTCTCAAGAGACCTGTTACCGCGTTATACAAGAAAGGATAGGAGTGGTTAAGGCAAATGAGGCTCAGAACAAGAAGGTGGTTAAGTACTATAGGACAAGGACATGGGCAAAGAACAAGATCGTCGAGAGGGCAATTGTACGCTCTCACTACTAGCGTGCCTAAGAGGGGTGGTAACGTTTCTAGTAAAAGTTTAGCTTTTCCTTTCTATCATCCCATTAGGACTTTGTTTTGTACATCGCATCCTTTTAAATACTGTTTTGATAGTTAGGTCCCTGCACCTTAGTACTAGCACAATAGAGGGTCCCGTTTTTGTCTCAAATCCTGCTGGGGGATCATCCCATTTATTCATGACTTGTTTGGATTTGAGGACATCTATGACTTCTGGGAATAATGCTTATGTTTTTGAGCTATGGGTTGATTCTAGGAATGGAGTGGTTATCCAGTAAGGGTGCCATTCTCGGTTCTGAAAGGAGGGTAGTTAGACTCTTGACTTGCCTCGGTAATACCCTCAAAGTCTCGTGTAACCTTTAGGGTTCTGTCATGTTTGGTTACCTAGAATCTCTCGATGCATTTGTTGGTAATCCATTCTAGCAGTGTTTGCCACTAAGGCGGATGGTTCATTTCGCTTGTGCATGCGTTATGGAAATCACTCTAGTAAGTACACTTGGTAACATGGTTGACATCTGTTTGTTTTCAAGAGATAAGTTCTTCTGCGTGAAATGCCGTATGGTGAGTAAACGAGATCCAGAGTTCACTAGTGAATTTTAGAGAGCTTGCATGAAAACCGTGAGTACACGGATATGGTTGAGCCAAGTATACTAGATGGAGAATAAGTAAAAGTGGAACGAGAGGCGACAATGAAATGAGTTCCAGCTTGTATTTGGAAATAGGAATTAAGAAGATACGGAATCAGGAAGTTAGAGTCAGCCAAAGCACAATGGAGTTAAGCTCAAGGAAATGTGATTTAGAAGACTGAAGACTAAATACGCGCATCATATCTTTTTAAGAGTATATCCTTGATCCCTATTTTTCTGTAGAGCTTACTCGCATGCCATCTTTTACGCATATCCTCTCAGTCCTATTTTCGATCTTATTTCTATTGCAAACTCCATAGAGGGTATGACTCATCGGTTAGTAATACATGTCGGGGTTTGAAGGTGTCCGTTCGGTTGACTAAACCTGTTGGGCTTTATAGGATATGGGTTGCCTTTGAAAGGGATTTCTTGTAATCCAAAAAGGAGTTTATCTTGCTTATCTTTCGATCCTATCTTAAGAACCTTAGGTAGAACCCTATGGATGTAAACATGTTTTTGAGACATGTTATGATTGATGGTTGCAAGTGGCTGCAAGTGGTTGCTAATGATTGCTCGTGGATGCATTTACACATTAGGCACTAGATCGGCTCAGTCACCTTTCATATTGCATATGCATGAATGTTTATACTTATTTATGGATGAAATTGAAATGTGTTATCATGTGGATGTTGCATATGGATGAATGTTTGTGCACACATATAGTGTTTATGTGACTAGGACTATTTGCATACATGTGGATTCATAGCACTAAACATATTTTGCATTTAGAAGATCAATCAGGCCTGATCATTTGCATTATATAAGGAACATATACACACACTTTCTGCATATGTTCATACAGCATTAGAAATCTCTTGAGGACAATGTTCGCTTTTGGATGATGTTTTGAGTAGATGGATGATGGATGGTAGGATACGTTCTTCCTAACTTAGAGATTTTGGGGGACGAAATCCTTAAAGGAGGGGAGAATGTAACAACCCGAATTTTTAAATAACGTGTTAAGACAAGAATCAAGGAAGAATTAAATTTTAAATTAAGAATCAAGCAAAATGGGTTGCGCCGTTGCATTCGTCTCGGAATTCTGGTTGGAAACGAGTCTGAAATTTCGTAAATCGGAGTCCGTATGACCGAGATATGGCCTCTAGAAGTTTCACGAAAAATCAGAAAAGGAAAGCAGATTTTCGAATTTCAAATTTTAGCCCCAAACGGACTGGGCGGGAAATTTCCCGCCTAGCCCCAAGTCGACTGGGGAGTCGACCCCCCAGGGACCAGGTCGACTGCCCAGTCGACCTGGGTGTCGACCTCCCTGGTCGGGCCAGGTTAGCCTGGTGCACCTGCTTGCTTGTGTGGTCTGTTGATTGGCCTGTGACAATTTTCAGTGGCTCAGATCTAAACTAGGGTTAATCTAAGGGCCTAAACTAGTCCTAACTCCTATAAAAACACCCTAAGACCTAGCCTAATTCACTACAATTCATTCTAACAACGAAGTGCTGCCAAAACCTCTCTTAATCATGGCCTCCATCTTCATCATAGAGAGCTTGAGGGTTCTAAACTAAATCTAAGGAAAAGGAGCAATCTTTCTCCATCAAATCAAAGGAGCTACTTATTTCTCAAGGCTTCTAGTGTTGCTACATCATTTCTAGAGCTTCTACAACAAATCATGAGAGTATATCAACGTCGCTACAACGATTCTATGACAATTCTTGCCCCTAATTCACTAACCATGCTTTGTAAGTTCTAGATGCTTTTAGATTGAAACGATAACATGAATATGACATGTGATAAAGCTGAAATTAGATCTATGCATGATATTCAATCCTTGCTCATTCTTGTTCATTTTTTACCTTGACCATTGGGGATGTTGCTATGACATTAATTTGAACCTATGCATGTCGCAAATCACTCTTTCATGTTCTTATCATGCATGTAATGATTATTTTCTCTTGGATCTTATTTTATGCAAAGTTTCTACCTTCCCCTATTTATTTTCTTTTGATAAACCTTGGTCGATTTCGAACCTAGGCCTAAACTACGATTTGCGTGCGATTTGTATACGGAGGAATATTGGGATTTCACCTATTTGGATATACGTGTGGGTGGCAGAATTTATGCATAACATGAATAAGGAAAATTTGAGGTGTTGCCAATATTATTTGCAAGTTTGGGCATACATGAGTTGGCATATGAATTAAATCACGGGTTTTGAGACTATACAAGTTTAATCAAGGGATTGGGCTTATGTTAACTAGGCATAAGTGGAATTGGAAACAGGAACCATGATTTGGGTTTATTTGGGCATGAACTTAACAACATGTAACTTTGGCTAGAGCTTGATAGGGTTGGGATGTCATAAACTTGGCATACATGCAAATAGGCGAGAATAGGACATATGTAAAGTGGCTAGAATTGGGTACATATTTTCATGGGCATATAACGTGGAAATTGGCATATGTTTAGTAATATGTAAAGTGGGGATTTTGACTTAGATGACACATACGTAATTAACAATCTAACGGATGCCTTCGACACGAGGTTGAACTTGAGTTGTGGTGTAATTCTGCCCGGAACCGCCCGGCATATCCAGTGACCACAACAATAATAGTCCAATGTGAGAGGTCATAGGAAAAGATTAGATTGTGGTAATGCTTGAACCCGAGGTTGGAATGGGTTTGCGGTGTAATTCTGCCCAGAACCGCCCGGCGTATCCAGTGACCGCAAACAAGTCCAATGTGAGAGGTTGATGCATTAGTAAATAATAAATGCTAATGACATGGACGAGTGGGTTAAGTAACTTGATTAGGCTAATGACACTTAACCAATATGACATGGACGGGTGGGTTAAGTAACTTGATTAGACTAATGACACTTAACCAAGATGACATGGAAGGGTGGGTTAAGTAACTTGATTAGATTAATGACACTTAACCAATATGACATGGATGTGTGGGTTAAGTAACTGGATTTGACTAATGAAACTTAACCAATATGAAGTGGATGGGTGGGTTAAGTAAAACCGGAATTGACTTCCTGACGACACTTAACCATATAACACGATTAGAGGATGGGTTAGTCTAACCCGAATGGGTCGATAACACCCGACTAGTATAACGCGATGCATGGTAAGGTTAAGTAAACTAAAAAGAGTAACACTTAACCGTTATAATTTGATTAGGGGATGGGGTTAAATCATGAATCGCTTGAATATACTTAACCAATCCAACATGATAACTTGATGGGGTTTAGTCACAAATCGCTTGAATATACTTAACCAATCCAACATTATAACTTGATGGGGTTAAGTCACAAATCGCTTGAATATACTTAACCAATCCAACATGATAACTTGATGGGGTTAAGTCACAAATCGCCTGAATATACTTAACCAATCTAACATGATAACTTGATGGGGTTAAGTCACGAATCGCTTGGATATACTTAACCAATCTAACACGGTAACTTGATGGGGTTAAGTCACGAATCGCTTGAATATACTTAACCAATCTAACACGGTAATTTGATGGGGTTAAGCTTAAACATACTTAACCAATTTGACACGATGATTGGGATAGGGTTAAGTCATGAACCGCTGGAATACGCTTAACCAACTTGACATGTGATTCGTAGGGCTAAGTCATGAACTTAAAGGACAACACTTAGCCAACTTGACATGACATGTAGATGGGTTAAGTCACGAACTTGAATGGCCACACTTAACCAACTTGACATGCTAGACTGATAGGGGTTGAGTCTTGAATTTAGATGACACACTTAACCTGCTGGACGGAAACCCTAGTTACGCGGTCCTTTTCAGCAGTAACCCTCTTGGATGTATCACGATACCCTAGGGGCTAGGCTAGGGTGGGATACGATTACTGGGCAGATTGTAAGCGACCAAAATGACGGCTGAGTTTGGTGCGCCATTGTAGGTTCAGGCAGACTATGGTCGTGCACGTAGTCCGGAGTTGAAAAAGCAGGCGTGGGCACCAGTAGTTATACATTGTGCGTGCTTGAAATGGTGTCAGTGGTTGACACCCTAGGGCTTGATACACCCTAGGGAGGACCTAGCACAAAGTAGCTACATTCGTGATTGGGCCGTATGACACCCGACACACGACGAGCTAGGACTTGTAGGGAGCCGATCGATTAGATCTTACGTAGAAAAAGGGCGTAGTCGATAGGTAGCATAATCCCTAGTGGTCCTAGGTGGCATAAACCCTGATCGAATCTAGAAAACGTCCAATAGGTAACATAATCCCTCTAGGTGGCATAAATCCTAGTTGAACACGCGATAATTCATGAAGAGGAAATCTGGCCAGAACAAGGATGGCAGTCGGAGTGACTTCAAGGATGGTGACACTACGTTGTAGTAGTATGGAATAACGTGATGGAACCCGTATGATATACGGCAAGGGACTATACATATACATGGAAGGGATGATACGAGTTAGGATGCTAGTACGGTTGGTGCAGAGGACGTTAGACATGCGATGCTCTTCCGAATTTACCTTGGTTATCCTGTTACCTTGGTTATCTTGTTACTTGAGTTTATCATGTTATCTTAGTTTGATCTGTTTATCTTGTCATCAAGCCTATATTTACTTTCGGTTTATACATGTCATGTTACCCTTACCTGTTTTTAGGCTGAAAGTCACTAGGACTTACTCAGTCTTTATGACTGACCCATTTTGTTTCGCCTCTTTCTATTCCGTTCCCCCCCCCCCCCAGGTTTACAGGGAGGAAATGTTGCTACTTAGTGCGGATTTTTCTGCTTCAAGATCATCATCTATGGTGGGGACTTTTCTTGGCTATGGCTATTTTACTGTTTTACTTGGGGAATAATTTATGACCATGGTTCTATGCTTCTTTATTATTGCAAGACAGGTTTCTATGTAAGTAATTTAATAGCATTTTGATGTAAAAGGTTTTAGACCTTACTACTTTTATAAAGTAATGAAATCATGTTTTTCTTCCGCTGTTTTATATGTTCTGTCTTGTAATATTTCTGTGCATGTTTACCTAGACAACACACCTCCAAAGCTAGTGTATTCTCTTGTGAGTGACCCTGGTGGAGGTGGGGTGTTACAGATGGAGTCATTTGGCTCATTTACGCCCCATAGGGCGGGGAGACGTAGTGTTCAGGGATTCATTTAATCCACATCGAGTGGACCGGCCTTGTGGCTCCTAGGTGTAGTTGCGGCTGTTCCTGAGACTCGGGCTAGACAGTCTCAAATTCGGTAGAGGACTATCTTTTGCCTCGGTTCACAGATGGGAATCCAAATTCCAATACGTGATTTTGCGGTTTTGATTGTAGAACCTGTATATGGCGACATAGTGGTATGGGGCACTTATGCCGTCTATGATTGATACTTATGATTGAAACTGTTTTGACACTATACACTTATAGTAATAATAAAAGATGAAATTTAGAGTATCAAGCATTCTTTGGCTATTATAAGGTAAAACCCTATCCTCCGGCTTGTGTTGCATTGTGTGATGGGACCTGGGTCTTATAATAGCTTCATTGTTCTTTATTTAGCATTGGGCTATTGTTTTATGCACTGGTATTCTTGGGAGGATACCCATTCCGTGTTATACGGCGTGGTCCCTTGATTTACCTAACTTTAAAATAAAGATTAATAATTGTTTTAGTTCTCACACCAGTCAAATGACTGACCTGGAGTTTATTGTTTTAACCTAAACTCTGGGTGCCCTTATTTTCGACACGGGCAGCTAGTAATTTTGGTTTTGCAGATTTATATTCACAGGATCCTGGTTTACAGCTGGAACGATACTCGGGAAGCTCTGTATCCGTATATCTCTTTCAGTTGAATTTTGTATTATTTTCCGCTGCTATGTAATGTAATTTAAATCTCTGATATTTTCTGTGTAATATTTATTCATACTCTGTAATATTCTTGTATTCTAACGAATTGTTGTAATAAGCAATGTGATGTTCTTCTGTTTGTGTCCTGATGTGGCTTGTTCTCAAAACAATCAGGGGTTTCAAACGGTCTTGGTCGGTTTAGCGATCGATTCAGATCGAGCGAAATTCCTTATCGTTACATCGAGCGAAATTCCTTATCGTTACATGAAATATCATTTTCTTACATTCCTTAGAAATATATAGTTCAAAATATTCCAAAATTTCTTATTTCATCAAAATCTGACTTATATTGAATTTTGTATATTCAGTTGAAGCTTAAAATCGAATTTTCAAACTACCGTGCTATTTCAAGTTCGTTTTATAATTAAAATAAATTTATACGATCTAACTTTGATTTAAATAAATTTTTAGTAATTATTATTTAAAATAAATCATTTTAAATATTAAAAATACATTAAAATAGCTAAAATAAATTTTTTAAATTGGTTTAGAAATTCCGGGTCGTTACAATCTCCCCCACTTAAAATCTTTTCGTCCTAGAAAGGAACAGAGCTGAAATTTATTTAACTAACCAACTTAACTTTCGTTCTGACTTTCATTTTTCCACTTTTCAGTTTCTAAGAATTTTCTAATTTCTCAAAAATTTGGCTAACACCCTAAATTTTCATTTTTTTTTTGCCATAACCTAATTTGTATGGGCTGATCGGTAAAACTGCAACTTGCCTCACAGGGCCCTCATCAATCAAAAAGAAAAAGAAAAAGCCAAGCGGCTAGCCAATCAGCTCATAAAATCATCAAACCCAATGAATACAGTAATCATGTACCTATTTGTCGGGCATACAATTTTATTCTTCTTAGCTTCCATGTTATGACCTGTTCAATATATATACATGTGTTTGTATGCAATTTCAATTAATTTTCAATTCAGTTAAATATTTGACTCGATTTGGCTAAATTTACCTTTTATTCCCTTATTGGTTTTATCGTTCCAATATTTTAATTTGTCAAATTAATAATCAGACAACACAACCAGCAACCAATTAGTTGATTAGCTTTCCAAATATATAACTTTTATATAATTAAAAATCATATTTCAATGTCGAATCACAAACATTAACCTTATCTAAGTTTTGGTTCTCACACCAGTCAGTTGGAATCATGTAGATATCCCACTTTCGAAACTGGAAAATAAACTACTGATGCTGCGCAGTCATCAACAGAATCATCCCCGGGCGACTAGAGCGTGATTCTATATCTATCCAGCATATTTGAGGCTTCGTATATACGCTAGCTAGGCCTATATGCCAAATCTTCTTATACCCGATAGTCCAAAATCAATATAAAATAAAATACTCAAATACGTATAATAAGATAAAATTTTCAAAATTAAATTCATTTTTATAAATAACACTCTTCTAACTCATTCTATGACATTACTAACCCTATCTCTAATGAGTCATTCTTATAGGATGTTACTAATCCTATCTCTAATGAATTCTTTAGTTTGGTTCTAATGTGTCTTGTTCTCGAGCTTTGTAAACCAAAGCTCTAATACCACAATGAAACGAACTAGAGTTCTCGATCCCTGAAGAGACGGAGGAACCCGGATTGCTTTGAGAACACGACTCATTAGAACATAAACAATAGAACATTTCATTGCTTATTACAACAATTTACATCAGTGTATAAGAATATATCAGAGTGTACATAAATAATATATAGTGGAAAATATCAGAGATTAAAATACATAACAATGGAAATAAAAATGTATAAATACAATGCACAGCGGAAAATACATCAACTAACACAACTAAAAGAAATACACGAATACAAAGCTTTCCGAATATAGCTCTAGCTGTAATCTAGAATCCTAGGAAAAGAAATATCTGCGAAAAACCAAAACTACAAGCTGCCCGTATGGAAAATACGGGCACCCAGAGTTTAGATAGAAATAATAAACTTCGAGTCAGTCATAGGACTGTTGTGAGAACTAAAACAGTTATTAGCTTTTATTTTAAAAGTTAGGTAAATCACGGGACCACGCTGTATAACACAGAATGGGTTTATCCCCCATGAATATCAGAAAACAAACAGCGCAATGCTAAATAAAAGAAAAATGAAGCTATTTTAAGACTCAGGTCCCATCACACAATGCAACGCAAGCCAGAGGATAGAGTTTGACCTTATAATAGCCAAATATGCTTGATACGCGAAATTTATCTATTATTACTATAAGTGTATAGTGTAGAAATCAATTTCGAAAGTAAATGTATCAATCCTAGATGGCATAATACGCCATCCTATCATGTTGCCATATGTATAGGTATACAACAAAAACCACAAAGCTCGTATTGGAAAGTTGGATTTCCATCATGACGGTTGCTGATTCGAAATATCTATCGTGTAGTACAATGCACAACGGCTTACGTCCCATGCATGAGAAAACACCGTAATGCACATCCTCCTTTTTTGGGAAATCAAGTATAACTGCAGCTTACATCCCAACTAGAGAAAACACCGCTTGCTCTATCCCTCTGGGAATCGGGGGGTGTGCCCAATCCCTTTGAGCGTGGAGCGACCACACTCAGCTAATCTCACATGACCTAATCCATGACACCTCTAAGGGTGTCTATCCTCATCTCAAAAGCATACCGACCTAACCATCAGTTCACCATCATACCGGTGTGTGAGGCTCACAAATTAACGGTACACAAAGCTATGCTAATTAAATCTATGCTTTGATCATCATCCACAAACCTCTTCTTTTCAACAAAAGCCTTGATCCATGCATCTCAGCATGTCACATTGTTAACCTATACCATACCATTGATTTCTACCAATATATAACCTCTAAGCTCGTACGTCTCAAAGAAGGTTGTTAAGAAAGAGAATAAATTCTCCATCACCAAACAGATATATATTTAGCAAAGATCAACGAATACAGCATAAAGGAATACAACGTCAGACATACCATCCATTTACAAGTCCGTTTTGGGTCTAAACGAAATCGGAGGCACCTTATTCCTCAACCCATATGTATAATATAGGAGAGAGGCCCTTGCATATCTGGACCACTACCATTGTAACCCCTCCCGGGCATCGGTAGTAATCCGTTCGATGTGAAGATCGTCGGTCTTCATCCACCGTCATTAATATCTTCGACTTTTAGTCGTCGTATCACTTATTTAGAATGGGTTAAACTCGGTCTTTTCGAATAACTAGCTTATCTTATAATCAAGTGCTATAAAAACACATCATACGCCTCATTCCAATCCAGAATATTCTTTTATTCAAATATTTATTTCACAATTTAAACCAAATTAAGGTTTATAAAACTAGTCGGGATTATCGAGCCTTACCGAAGTAATCATTTATTTTATTTTCCAATCCCAACCTATTCATCCCATGGAGCAAAACTGGTAGTACTCCATATCTAACACCCACTGTTTTATTGGTAAATTCAATTACCATTTAACGTTCAAATCTAATTAAAGATTTAACTATCGCCTGAAGTAAAACTGGTGATACTCCATTTTCAAACATTTCTCAAATTTGGCAAATTTAATTACCACATTATCAATTTAATCTAATTAAAGATTCATCAAAAATCCATTTAGTTTTAATCTTCAAAAATCACTATTCAATGATTATTCAAATTTAGTAAATAAATCCTGTCTTTACATGGGTTAAAGAACCAATGTCATTTAAAACATCGTTTATGATAAACCTAAAATCATCTTCCATCAAAATGTGATCTACACGGAAATCATAACAGTGTATAATCATATAAATTCCCATATTAGACTAATAACATAAATGGAATAACAGAAAAACATTTTAAATTCCATGTATATTAACAACCTTCCTTCGTAGAATCACATTTCGATAATTACTGAATCGAGTTCCATTCAATTCCAATTTAATATATTAAATTGGAAAACCTTACTTTGGAAAATTCCACTAATATTAATTACAATATTACAAATTCCAAATCATATCTTCGCTATTAATTGGGTTAAAGAACAAGTGTTATTTAAAAAATCGTTCACGATAGACCCAAAAATCCAATTTCAATTCAATTTCAAATTTAATGGTAATTAATTTGGAAAAATTATCTAAATATTAGTTAAAAGATTTATTCTTTTCTCAACTGGGTTTAAGAACAGTGCTAATAAAGACACAATTCACGATAAACCCAAAATCCAATTTCAATTCAATTTCCAATTAAATGTTAACTAATTGGTAGACTTCTGTAACAACCCGGAAAATACGAGCCAATTTGAAAATTTTAAATTGGATATTTCAATGCAATTTGAGCAATTGAAATAGAATATTTCAATAAAATAATGGATTAGAAATAGTGTGGCAGTTTGAAAATTTGAATTCAAACTTTGACTGACTGTGCCGGGTGGAAAATATAACGGATTTTAGTGAAACCAAAAATATTTAAATCTGTTTATGAATACCTTTCTAACGAATCTGAAAAATCGAAGTTACATAGCGGGAATCAAAAGTTATGGCCAAATGAATTTTCAGAAAGGTCGCTATATAGAATATATAGCCCTTGAAAATTGATATTTTGCAAACGACCTCGGAATTCGACGAAACCTCTTTTGTTGGGTCCGGGATGTCAAACTATTGCTAGGTTTCAAATTTCATAATTTTTGAAGCTAGTATGTGAGCGTGGCAAAAGAAAATGTGTTTGGTCAATTTCTGTTAAATTGGATCGACCAGAAAATGGCCATTTTTCAAACGATCTCAGAATTGGATGAAACTAGTTTTGTTGGGACCGTATCGTCAAAACATAGCCATATTTATTTTTCTGGAATTTTTCGAATCGGTTTGTGGCCCTGGCAAATTGAAATGTACGTTCAAATTGAATATAAAATGTTTTGTACTTTAATTTGAAAAATAACTGACTGTAACAGTCGAATTGGCCAACGAAACATATTCCATTGTCTCCGGAATGGGGGTATTTAGCTAAGGGCGATAGTCATTGGGTTGAAATTGATGTACGTTGGCTAGAAAGGATATTATAGGAATTTAAAATTTAAATATAATAGAAAATATCTTCATATTTCTCTCTCATCAAAAAAATCTGGTCAACCCGCACGAACGAACGACAAAACCCGTTCAAACCTTTCCAGCTCGATCGCCGCCGCCACAGGCAATTTTGCCACCGCCTCCAGTTGGCTTTTCCGATCGTCTTCCTCCCCTCTTTTAATCAATACAACCCTCGACTGAAACCATCCCCGATTTGCATCGTTCTACCTTGAGGAAGTACGCACCTTTGGAGCGCCGCCGATTGTAACGACCCAGAAAATCTGAACCAATTTAAATTTTTTAAATTGGCTAAAATAATGGATTTTAAATATTTAAAATAAATATTTAAAATAATGGCGATGAAAACTGAGTTTGAATCGACATTTGAAAACAAATATAATTAATTATAATTATATATAGAATTGAAAATGGCGCGGTAGTTCGATAATTCGATTTCAAACTTCAATTGAATATACCGGGTGCAAAACAATCCGGATTTTAGTGAAACCAAAACATTAGGATCTAATTGATGATATCTTTCCAACGAATCTGACCAATCGAAATTTGATAGCGGGAATCAAAAGATATGTCCAGTTGAAAATTCTGAATAGTCGCTATGGAATTCAGGCCCTTAAAAATGGACATTTTGCAAACGACCTCGGATTTCGATGAAACCACTTTTGTTAGATCCGCAGTGTCAAGTTATTGCTAGGTTTCAAATTTCATAATTTTTCAAATCAATATGTGAGCGTGGCAAAGGAAAACGCGTTTGACCAGTTTCTGTTGATTTTAATCGACTGGAAATTGGCCATTTTTCAAACGGTCTCAGAATTCGACGAAACTAGTTTTGTTAGGACCGTATCGTCAATACGAAGCTAGAAAATATTTTTCTGGAATTTTTCTTGTTAGTATGTGATCCCGGTAATTTGAAATGTACGTTTAAAATTCAATATAGTGATTTAAATGTAAATTCAAAGGAAACTGATTGTAACGATCAGATCAGCTTGCGATACATATCCCATTGTGTTCGGAATGGGGGTAAAACGCTATGGGCGACAGGCGGTGGGCCTCGTTTAGAGGTCATAGGTAAAAGTCAATTTTTTTTGAAAAATTAAATAATAAAAATAATTTTAATTCCCTCCTATACCTTGCCCCCCCCCCCCCCCCCCGTAATTCATTACCGAAGTCCAAATCATAAAAAAAAAAGCAACAGCAGCCGCCCGCCTTCACCGTTGACCAGACCTCCACCGCGCCCTCCGATCTTCTCCCCCCTCTTCCTTGCTCTCGCTCCCTCCTCCTCCTTCAATCCGAACCACCCCTAAGCCATCGCGACACCCTAAATCCGCGAGCCCCGTTCGAGACGCCACCGCCGACGAGCTGAAGGCCGCCCCACCTCCAACACCTCCTGCGCCGCCACCTGACGAAAAACCAACCCCCCCTCTTTCGTTTCTTCGATGTAAGTTGTTTTAATTTATTTTAGTTTTACTTTTATTTTTTAAAACTGTTTTTTTTCTAAAAAAAAAAGGGTAGAAACTGATTTTTCTAATTAGGTTTAAAACTGAATTTTAATTAGGTTTAAAACTGAATTTTAAAAGATTTTAAAATTGAATTTTAAAAGATTTTAAAACTGAATTTTAAAAGGTTTAAAACTGAATCCTAAAAAAGTTTGAAAAACTGATTTTAATTTGAACTTTAAAAAGAAGAAGATTTAAACTTTAAAAGGAAAAGATTTAAACTTTAAAAGGAAGAGATTTAAACTTTAAAAGGAAAAGATTTAAACTTTAAAAGGAAAAGATTTAAACTTTAAATAGAAAAAGATCACATTTTTTTTAGAATAGAAAAGATCATATTTTTAAAATAGAAAAGACGGAATTTTTATTAAGTAAAAGAAGTAAGATATGATTCTTATATTTTTAAAGCAATAAAAATATAATTTTTACATCATAGGAATATCAAAAATATAATCTTTGTTTTTAAAATATGATCTTTATATATTGAATAACATAGTAAAAATTCGATTTTTACATATGTAGAGAATACGGGCAACGAAAGCGACAAAAGGCGAGATTGGCGAAGATTTCTGTAAAGGAAGAATCGTAGTTGGATAGCTATTGGTGAGATTTCTGATTTAAATATATATATATATATATATATATGTGTGTGAAATGAAAGTGAATTGCTATATATAAATATATATATATATATATATATATATATATATGTATATATATACGCCCCTCGTCCACAAACCATGGACGATATTTATTGGTTGAAATTGTTGTGAAAATTGATTGATAGCGATTGATTGTTTGGGATTGTTTGTGATTGATATTGATTGATTGTGGTTGAAAAATACCCATTTGTGGTTGAGAAATATTTGGTTGAAACCACATAGGATTAGTTTGTGGAAATGAAATAAATATATACATGCCGCGTGCGTGCGAACTAGATGCATGATCCCCATTGTCAAAAACCGCGAGGTTTTAAGGTAGAGCGAGGAGCCGTACTAGGGACGGTCCCGGTTTTAACTACCCTGCCGTTATGCTGCCGAAATTTTGAATAATATTCGTGTGTTTGAATTATTTTCATATGCTTAAACTATATTTATTCATTGAATAGAAAACCTTCATGTGTTGAATTGATATTCATTCGTTGATTAGAAATTCATGTGTTGAATGGTATTCATATTTTGAAATAAATTGTTTGATAATAAAAAATCACCTTTTTATCGACTATATGAACTGTGTAAAATAATCTCGGTTTAAAAGAAATTGTTTTATGATAAAAATCCTATTTTTATCACCTACTTGAACTATATAGAAAAATAGTGTTTTGAAAAGAATTGTTTTACAATAAAAATCACATTTTTATTGTATGCATAAATCGTTGAAATGTGGAGAGTTAAAAATAGCCACTTGTTCAAAATAAACATATATGAGTTGAAATATTCATTAATTAGCTAATGAAATGATTTGCACCTATTTATGTAACATTAGAATGAATGGTGTTGTTAAACCAAATAGAAATCAAATATGAAGTTGAATAGAAAATGATAAATGATAAGAACTGTATATATCTGTACATGCATATTCATTGAACAGGTTATAGCAAAGTGGCTAGAGAAGAGGAATAAAATTTTGTGCCCGACAAATAGGTACACATTTACTGTTTTGTTTGGGTGATGATTTTATGAGCCTGTTGGCTAGCCGCTTGGCTTTTTCTTTTTCTTTTTGAGATTAGAAGGACCGGGAAATCTATTTGCGATTTCCCTATGCTCCCGGTGCAGGGGAGGTTATGGCGAAATTTTCCAAAATTTTAAGGTGTTAGAAAAATATTTGAAGTGAAAACGATATGGAAATCATAGAATGAACTATATTTATATAAATATATAAATATAAATAAAATTAAAACGAAACGAAGCCGTGCAGTTCGTATTTTGAAACCATGATTTCAAACAACTGGTACGGGAAATCCGACCATTGGATTTTCCCGAAACCTCAACCGTCGGGTTCGCCTTGGAATAATCTTTCCAACGGCACCAATCTTGTAAAAATCCAACGGTTGGATTGTCTGGAATGCTTAATTCAAATCTGAACAAAAACAGCGCCAGAAGCGATTATATATATATATATATATATATATATATAAATATAATTATATATTTAATCGAATAACAACGCTGCAGTTCGTATTTTGAAATTGAAAATTCAAACGATTGTACCGGGAGATCCGACCGTCGGATTTTCCCGAAACTGGAACCGTTGGATTCGTTTTGAAAAGACCTTTCTAATGATGTAAATTTTGTGAAGATCCAACGGTTAGATTTTCAGATATGTGTAAATCAAATCCGAAGAAAAACAGCGCCACGGCCGCTTTATGGCCCGAAGCGTCGTTTTGAATAAATTAGCTATTTTAAATTAAATAAAAATAGTGATAAATAGTTATAAAATATCATAAGCGTTATGGAATGGAAATAAACTGAATTTGCTTGATTTATGTGGCTTTTGATGGTTGAATGTGTTTGGTGTGAAAATTACATTAAAGAACAAAATTGGTGTTGTCGAATAATTTAACCATTGAAATAAATTGAATTGAAATTCTAAATATATACGTGAATTATTTGAAAGGCCGAGTTAATTCTCATTTCGAATAATTGACCGACGATTGAAATTCGAAGATGAAGACGATGGTCAAAGACCGGAGATCTTCACCTCGTTTGGATGGTAACCGAGGTCCTGATTGTGAGGCATCCCGAAATATGGATAATGAGTGGTGATCGTCCAGACGTACGTGGTGATCGAAGGGTTTGCGAGGTATTTAGTGCCTCCGGTTTCGTTCAGACCCAGAATGGACTTGTAAATGGACTGTGTGTCTGACATTGGAGTTTATTCTGTGTTGATTGATTTCTGTTAAATATACATCTGTTTGGCGGCGGAGAATTTTTTCTTTTGCTTAACGCCCTTCTCTGAGACGCACGAGCTCAGAGGTTGTATATCGATGGACATCAGTCGCATGGCATGAATTGCCTGTGTGGCATGCTAAGATGCAGTGATCAGGGCTTCTGTTGAAAAGCAAAGTCTTGTGGTGACGATCAAAGCACCGCCTGTGTGGCGTAGCTTTGTGTATAACGTGGATTCGCGAGCCTCACACCCCGGTATGAACCTAAAACGGGAGAAGGACCTCAGGGAGGGCATGCGTTTCTTTCTAGCTAGGGTGGTGTCAGTGACCTACCAGCCCTGACATTTATATACTTTTCACCTATGTGGTTGTTGCTGTTGCGAGGCGCCTTGGTTAGATCGGACGATCCGGGTCCGATGGAGTCATTCGTTGGCTCACTTACGCCCCAAAGGGCGGAGAGACGTATTGTTCAGGCATAATAATCCACATCGGTGGACCGGCCCTGACGATCCAAGGCTTGCCTGCGCGCTTGCCTGAGACATGGGCTAGATTGTCTCGAATTCGGTAAGGACTATCTTTTGCCTTGGTTCATGACGGAAATCCAATTTCCAAATACGACATCGTGCGGTTTTGATTGTATATATATATATATGACGACATGATATATGGTACCCATGCCGTCTATGATTGATAGTTATGATTTGAAATTGTTTTCAAAACATATAAACACTAGCAATAATATCAAATGCCTTTGTTTTATTCGTATCAATCATATTTTGGCCGTTATAAGGTAAAACTCTATCCTCCGGTTTGCGTTGCATTGTGTGATGGGAACTGAGTCTTATAACGGCTTCATTTTTATAAAAAGCATAGCGATGTTTAAAAGAAAGATTTGTTTTAAAGCACTGGTGTAACACCCCACCTCCGTTAAGGTCACTCACAAAGGGAATGCCTTAACTTTGGTGGAGCATTTTAGTAAACAGAACAGAAACTTACAAGACAGATAAAACAGTACTTGAAAATTTTTAACTTTATTACAGCGGAAACAGAAAATTAATATGGTTACATCATTTCAATTTCAGAATTCAAGTACAAAATATCAGTCTTGTACAAAAGCCTTCAAAATGCATAGTTTAAAATCATAATCCCCATGGAACGGAAGCCATACAGAGCCAAGCCATACTTTAAGCACTTCAAGCAAAGAGAAATCCGGATCAAGCTAAAGTATTTCCCTCCTTGGATAACCTGGGCGGGGGGAAACGGAAGAAAGGAGCCGAAACAACAAGGGTCAGGCAAAAAGTCTGGCAAGTCCAGTGACTTTCAGCATATGAACAGATAATAATAATATGATATGAACATAAAACTGGATGTGAGATAACTATAACAGGTGTAGCAGATATAACAGAAAAACAGAATGATATAAACTATTGTTTTACACTTCTCTGCACTAATACTAGTATAGCAGAATTAGGTGTCACCCTAATGTCTAAATTGAAGCAGGAACGGGTACAGAATACTTTTAACAGAAACAGAATGCTAATAATGGGCCTTTACTACCCGATCAGAAACAGACAGAAGAAGAAACAGATTTATCCCTATGGAGACAGAATGTGGAATTAGGTGTACACTAGTAATGGGCCTTTACCACCCGGACAGACGGTACCACACAGAAACAGACAGGTGTTACCACCCAACAGAAACAGACGGTACCAACAGAAACAGATAGAACTAAGCGTACCCTAAAACCCTACCCCAAGCGATCGGCTCCCTAATACATAAATATCCTGTGTCGGCCCCACAGTAGGGTGTATCATTCCCTAAAGTGACAACCAATTGGCACAGACCTATTTACAGATGTCACGGCGTCTTACATCCTCAGAGGCAGACCGGGATCCATGCACGCACATGACCCGGTTGGAACGCACCATCAACACCCCTCGCCATTATCAGAATGAACCACTTATAATTAGTTCAGTAAGCGTGCCCGGACCCTACTTACTGTTGGGTCAAAGTTTTGATACCAGAAAGGGTTACTGACTAATATGGGTCCCAAACAACAGATGACACAAGTAATTCCCCTCCTAACCTTGTGTCCCCAGACTAACAGATTTCAGATTAACTTGTTTACAAGTTCAGACATACAGAATTCAGGTTTACTAATTCACAAATTAAGTTAACAAGTTTCCAGACTAACAGGTCAGATGTACAGATTTTTCAGATTTGTCTAACTTTGTATTGGGCCTACAGATTCATGGACGGGTTTTACTACATCTATTAATCCCTTTGGTTTAACCCTATTTTCCCCAATACGTTTTAGACGTCATTCTTATCTTAGATTTTGCATTAATTAATTATTAATGCACAGACCTCTCACATTAGGTCGGTAGCTTGTGGCCGCTGGATATGCCGGGCGGTTCCGGGCAGACTTCTGCCACAAGCCAGACCTAACCTCGTGTCTTACGCATGTTATAACTAACTTCTCACATTAGAACCTATTGTTTGCGGCCACTGGATGTGCCGGGCGGTTCCGGGCAGATTTACGCCGCAAACTCATTCTAACCTCGAGTTAGCCATGTTTATCTTTGCGGCCAATTAATTAATAATTTACCGTTTATGCGCACGCCCAATAAATATGCCAATTCAGATTATATCAATAACAGGATGATTATATCAACATAGCAGATAACAGATTTTATATGACTTAACGGATTTAACAGATTTAGCAACTTAGCAGATTTTGGCATATAACAGGTTAGGCATTTCAACCGACAAATTTAACAGATTAGGCATTTCAATCTAATTAGCAGTCTAGGCAATATAACAAAACTAGCAGTTTAGGCAACTTGGCAAATTAGCAGATTTAGCAAATTTAATATTTCTAAAGGTTCTATTTACATGCCTTGCCTAAACATAAATTAGGCCTAAGTTCATATGCCTAAATAATGTCATGATTCACAATATGATCATATACTTCCATGTTTGCATACATTTACATAGCGCAGAATATGGACATAATTTATCCTATAACATATGTTCCAATTTTTGTTAAACTAACATTTTACAGCAGATTCACATATAAATTATACCAAATATAACCATTAATTCCAATGCATGCCATATATCCAAAAATTCCTATTTAGGTGTAATTACAATACTAGATATCCTAATTAATGTAAATCTTAAGTTTCCATATCTTCCTTCTTTTCATGTCATGAATTATTATGCAAACTATCCCCAATAATATAAATCTTTAAACCATATCTTCTAAAAATCAGATCTTGCCTTTTTATATGCATTTTGTCCAAAGTCTCAAATCATATGCAATCTTTACAATGGTTCCTCTTCTTCTTTTATCACAAAATATGCATAGGTCTAAAACTAGTTTATAACATATGCTATTTTTTTCTAATTAATTACAGGTCTAAATTACAACATAACTATGCATAAATTATATGTTCATAGTCAAATTTATGCATCCAATCCCAAGTCATATGTCCAATATATTTTATGCCTCAGACCTAAAGTCATACATTCAATTTGGTTTTGTCAAATTTCTCATCATTCATCCCAAAACTTGCGTTCATACGTTCATCTCTTATGAGATTAGGCACAGGCTCGTGGTAGCCTGGCTATAGAAACAGAAAAGAAGAAAGGAATATAGAACAGTCACAGAAAACAGATCTAACAGAAGAGAATACAACCTCAAACTCAGATTTAAATGCATATCAAAATTATAATTAACGTTTATAGCGGAGAATAACTGTACTTGCCTTGATTGGATTAAAGAAAGAACTTGTTGTCGAATCTTTGCAGAAATTTTAATCTCTAGTTTGAATTGAATTGCTTAGGCTGATGTTGATTATCTTCTAGTTTTAATTCCAGCAGAGCAGAGACGCCATTTTTATTTATTTTATTAGAAGAAGAGAGCAATGGAGGCTAGAAAATTGTACAAGAAACCTAGGTAGAGTCTAGGGTCCTTTTTATAGAGTTTATGAACTGATTAGGACCATCGATGTTGCTTGGATTGATCGTAGCCATTCATTCGCAAGAGAGACCAATGAGAGCCTGCCACCTAGCCCTAATGACAAAGCAGACCACAGAAAATCGACCAACAGAGAATAGGCCAGCCGGGTTAGACTGGGTTCGACCTGGTCTGGACCAGGTCGACACCCCTGTCGACAGCCCTGTCGGCCTGGTTAGACCAGGTCGACAGCCCAGTTGACCTGGGTGCGTGAGGCGGGTGTTCTTCCGCCCTGGCCCATTGGGCCCCACTTTTAATTTTTTTTAAACTGTTTTATTCTGTTTGAAATTTAAATTTAATTCAGAAACTTCCGAAGGCCATATCTTCTTCATACGGACTCCGTTTTTCGAAAACTCGGACTCTATTTCGCGTATTTTTCCGAGACGAACGCAATGGCGTATCCCGTTTCCCTTAGTTCCTTGATTTCAAATTAATTATACTTTAATTTATGACTTTCACGGTTATTGAATATACGGGGTGTTACATTCTCCCCCACTTAAAAGGATTTCGTCCCCGAAATCTTCAAGTTAAGAAGAATGTGTCCTACCATCCAATCATCCATCTACTCAATCATCAACCACAGGCATCCATTGTCCATATAGACTTCTAATGCTTTCATGTTTAAATGCACAGTGTGTGTTCATGTCCGTATCTAATGCAAAATCAGGCGGCCCACTGATTCAGTCGACCTCCTTAATGCGAATCATGTTAGTGCCATGAGTCCAATATGTATGCAAATTTTCCTACTTGAGACATATCATTTCTATATGAGTGCACAACTGCTCATTCATACGCAACATCCATATGCTGATTCAACCATTTTGCATCCATAAAAATTTAAAAATGCTCACACATCCATATGCAGTATGAGGGTGCTTTCGAGGCGATCTAGTGCCAAGTGTGTGTATATGCATCCACGAGCAACCACTAGCAACCACTTGCATCCACTTGCAACCATCAAACATAACATGTCTCAAACACATGTTTACACCCATTAGTTTCTACCTAAAGTTCAAATATTCGATCGATAGGATACAGTCGAATGATGGAAGCGAGTACGGATAGAACGAAAATTTGGTTCCCATTAGACATGGGTCCTAAGTATCGGCCCCAAAGACCGAAACCAACATCAAATTGACACCCAGAGGAAATGTCAAGACTGGAAATCCTATAAAAAGTATTTAGATATTTACAGACTACTGGTACAGATCAGGTTCCCTAATGATTCTTAGGAAGCCAAGCATGATAAAATCATACCCCACGAAAACTCAGAATGTATGCGTCATACTTGACGCCTAACACAGATATCCCTCAAAACCCCAATCTCAAACAGATGATCCATAACCCTTATGGGTCTGAGTCTATAGCGGAATTCAGAAATAATACTAGTATTAAAGTGCAGAGTATCGATTACAAAATCAAAATACCAGAATCAGAAAAAGTCTTAACTCCATAATCAGATAAAGAAATTAAACCTACTATAGAAACTTTCCTATTTCTATCCTAGCCACTAGCCTCAAGAGTGTTCGCCTGCCCTCCTTGTCCTCGTCTCTTCGGGCAGTCCCTAGTGAAGTGTCCCATCTCCCCACAGTTGAAGCAAGCGCCCTTCCTTTTTCTGCAATCCTTGTTCAGATGAGTTGAGCTCCCACAAGTAAAGCACTTTTTCCCCTTCTATCTTCAGACTTCTCATCCTTCTTTTGTGTTTCCTTTTTGGGCCCCGCCTTCTTATTCTGTGTTTCTTCCTTCTTTGTCTCTTTCGGGCCCTTGTCTTCCTCGTGCAGTAGTGCCATATCCACCAATTTCTCGTAAGTTGCTCCCATGGGTACATGGGTCATGGCTAGGCTGTGCAGTGGCTCATTCAATCCTTTAACAAAGCGGAGAGCCTTTTTATGCTGAGTGTTGACTAAATCCAATCCGAATCTTGCTAGTTGGTTAAACTGGTTGACGTATTCCTTGACCGTCATACTTCCTTGCTTAAGAGACAAGAACTTTTCCAATTGTAAACTTCGTTCAGCTTGCGAGAGGAATTTTGTCTCAAACCTTGTTCTGAAATCCATCCAAGTCTCAATTGGTCTCTCGGCGTTAGTGTCTTCCCACCAGTAGGAAGCTTCGTCTTTGAGCAGCCATACTGCCAACTGTACCTTCTGCCTATCGTCCACCTCGAAGATAACGAACAGATCCTCAGTTTCTTTGAGCCAATTCCTTGCTTCTACGAATGATTCAGTTCCTTTGAAATCCTTCCCACCCATGGCCCTAAAATCTCTACAGATTTTTGAGAAAGCAATAGCACGAGGAGGGGGTGGAGGAGGGGGATCATTTGCTGGACCTGCAGCGGCGGTCCTAGCCTCAAGATATTGACGAAACCAACCGGGTACATGAACACCCTCTCGTATCTTAGATGCTTCAGACATGCTGGAACGAAAAAGGAAAGGTTCAATACAAAAAGGACTGAAAGAAAGATACATGGCTCTTGGGGATCATGTTTTTCAAAATAAGCTTTATTTTTGAAAATACTTCCTTTCAAAACCTTTTTTTTTTGAAAATAATTTTCAAAACTTTTTATAAAATCTGGTAACCTTCAGCTCTGATACCAAGTGTAACACCCCACCTCCGTTAAGGTCACTCACAAAGGGAATGCCTTAACTTTGGTGGAGCATTTTAGTAAACAGAACAGAAACTTACAAGACAGATAAAACAGTACTTGAAAATTTTTAACTTTATTACAGCGGAAACAGAAAATTAATATGGTTACATCCTTTCAATTTCAGAATTCAAGTACAAAATATCAGTCTTGTACAAAAGCCTTCAAAATGCATAGTTTAAAATCATAATCCCCATGGAACGGAAGCCATACAGAGCCAAGCCATACTTTAAGCACTTCAAGCAAAGAGAAATCCGGATCAAGCTAAAGTATTTCCCTCCTTGGATAACCTGGGGGGGAAACGGAAGAAAGGAGGCGAAACAACAAGGGTCGGACAAAAAGTCTGGCAAGTCCAGTGACTTTCAGCATATGAACAGATAATAATAATATGATATGAACATAAAACTGGATGTGAGATAACTATAACAGGTGTAGCAGATATAACAGAAAAACAGAATGATATAAACTATTGTTTTACACTTCTCTGCACTAATACTAGTATAGCAGAATTAGGTGTCACCCTAATGTCTAAATTGAAGCAGGAACGGGTACAGAATACTTTTAACAGAAACAGAATGCTAATAATGGGCCTTTACTACCCGATCAGAAACAGACAGAAGAAGAAACAGATTTATCCCTATGGAGACAGAATGTGGAATTAGGTGTACACTAGTAATGGGCCTTTACCACCCGGACAGACGGTACCACACAGAAACAGACAGGTGTTACCACCCAACAGAAACAGACGGTACCAACAGAAACAGACAGAACTAAGCGTACCCTAAAACCCTACCCCAAGCGATCGGCTCCCTAATACATAAATATCCTGTGTCGGTCCCACAGTAGGGTGTATCACTCCCTAAAGTGACAACCAATTGGCACAGACCTATTTACAGATGTCACGGCGTCTTACATCCTCAGAGGCAGACCGGGATCCATGCACGCACATGACCCGGTTGGAACGCACCATCAACACCCCTCGCCATTATCAGAATGAACCACTTATAATTAGTTCAGTAAGCGTGCCCGGACCCTACTTACTGTTGGGTCAAAGTTTTGATACCAGAAAGGGTTACTGACTAGTATGGGTCCCAAACAACAGATGACACAAGTAATTCTCCTCCTAACCTTGTGTCCCCAGACTAACAGATTTCAGATTAACTTGTTTACAAGTTCAGACATACAGAATTCAGGTTTACTAATTCACAAATTAAGTTAACAAGTTTCCAGACTAACAGGTCAGATGTACAGATTTTTCAGATTTGTCTAACTTTGTATTGGGCCTACAGATTCATGGACGGGTTTTACTACATCTATTAATCCCTTTGGTTTAACCCTATTTTCCCCAATACGTTTTAGACGTCATTCTTATCTTAGATTTTGCATTAATTAATTATTAATGCACAGACCTCTCACATTAGGTCGGTAGCTTGTGGTCGCTGGATATGCCGGGCGGTTCCGAACAGACTTCTGCCACAAGCCAGACCTAACCTCGTGTCTTACGCATGTTATGACTAACTTCTCACATTAGAACCTATTGTTTGCGGCCACTGGATGTGCCGGGCGGTTCCGGGCAGATTTACGCCGCAAACTCATTCTAACCTCGAGTTAGCCATGTTTATCTTTGCGGCCAATTAATTAATAATTTACCGTTTATGCGCACGCCCAATAAATATGCCAATTCAGATTATATCAATAACAGGATGATTATATCAACATAGCAGATAACAGATTTTATATGACTTAACGGATTTAACAGATTTAGCAACTTAGCAGATTTTGGCATATAACAGGTTAGGCATTTCAACCGACAAATTTAACAGATTAGGCATTTCAATCTAATTAGCAGTCTAGGCAATATAACAAAACTAGCAGTTTAGGCAACTTGGCAAATTAGCAGATTTAGCAAATTTAATATTTCTAAAGGTTCTATTTACATGCCTTGCCTAAACATAAATTAGGCCTAAGTTCATATGCCTAAATAATGTCATGATTCACAATATGATCATATACTTCCATGTTTGCATACATTTACATAGCGCAGAATATGGACATAATTTACCCTATTACATATGTTCCAATTTTTGTTAAACTAGCATTTTACAGCAGATTCACATATAAATTATACCAAATATAACCATTAATTCCAATGCATGCCATATATCCAAAAATTCCTATTTAGGTGTAATTACAATACTAGATATCCTAATTAATGTAAATCTTAAGTTTCCATATCTTCCTTCTTTTCATGTCATGAATTATTATGCAAACTATCCCCAATAATATAAATCTTTAAACCATATCTTCTAAAAATCAGATCTTGCCTTTTTATATGCATTTTGTCCAAAGTCTCAAATCATATGCAATCTTTACAGTGGTTCCTCTTCTTCTTTTATCACAAAATATGCATAGGTCTAAAACTAGTTTATAACATATGCTATTTTTTTCTAATTAATTACAGGTCTAAATTACAACATAACTATGCATAAATTATATGTTCATAGTCAAATTTATGCATCCAATCCCAAGTCATATGTCCAATATATTTTATGCCTCAGACCTAAAGTCATACATTCAATTTGGTTTTGTCAAATTTCTCATCATTCATCCCAAAACTTGCGTTCATACGTTCATCTCTTATGAGATTAGGCACAGGCTCGTGGTAGCCTGGCTATAGAAACAGAAAAGAAGAAAGGAATATAGAACAGTCACAGAAAGCAGATCTAACAGAAGAGAATACAACCTCAAACTCAGATTTAAATGCATATCAAAATTATAATTAACGTTTATAGCGGAGAATAACTGTACTTGCCTTGATTGGATTAAAGAAAGAACTTGTTGTCGAATCTTTGCAGAAATTTTAATCTCTAGTTTGAATTGAGTTGCTTAGGCTGATGTTGATTATCTTCTAGTTTTAATTCCAGCAGAGAAGAGATGCCATTTTTATTTTTTTTATTAGAAGAAGAGAGCAATGGAGGCTAGAGAATTGTACAAGAAACCTAGGTAGAGTCTAGGGTCCTTTTTATAGAGTTTATGAACTGATTAGGACCATCGATGTTGCTTGGATTGATCGTAGCCATTCATTCGCAAGAGAGACCAATGAGAGCCTGCCACCTAGCCCTAATGACAAAGCAGACCACAGAAAATCGACCAACAGAGAATAGGCCAGCCGGGTTAGACTGGGTTCGACCTGGTCTGGACCAGGTCGACACCCCTGTCGACAGCCCTGTCGACAGGCCTGTCGACCTGGTTAGACCAGGTCGACAGCCCAGTCGACCTGGGTGCGTGAGGCGGGTGTTCTTCCGCCCTGGCCCATTGGGCCCCACTTTTAATTTTTTTTAAACTGTTTTATTCTGTTTGAAATTTAAATTTAATTCAGAAACTTCCGAAGGCCATATCTTCTTCATACGGACTCCGTTTTTCGAAAACTCGGACTCTATTTCGCGTATTTTTCCGAGACGAACGCAATGGCATATCCCGTTTCCCTTAGTTCCTTGATTTCAAATTAATTATACTTTAATTTATGACTTTCACGGTTATAGAATATACGGGGTGTTACAACTGGCAATCCAATGGAGTAAACTCGTTCCACGAAAGTGGCGTGGTCCTGTGATTAGCCAATTATATATGTGTTGAATGGATTTCTCATACCAGTCCCATGACTGACTCGTAGTTTGTTTCACTCTCAAACTCGGGTGCCCCTTTTTCCACACGGGCAACCTTGTATTCAGGTAGCTGGTTCTTTCTGGATAGCTGGAGCTGAAGATGGATTCTATCATTTATTTCCTTTTATGTTGTTCAGCTCCTATTGTACATATTTTGTTTATTTCCGCTGTAGACATTTATGTATAGCTGAACTGTATTTATACTAAGTAAGATCCTGTATACTGTGTAACTCTGATGATTACTTTTATCCAGTATATTCTATTGTTCATTACCTGGTGTATTTATTTAATTCTGTTATGTTATTATCTGTTTCTGTGTTATATTCCAAAGATAACCCTTGTTTCCGTGAGAACGGGAAATCGGGTCGTCTCACCGATCGTCATAGGAGCCACCGAGTTCGCTGCCACCACAGGCGCTGGGAAGCCTGCTCGATGCTCTTCGACGTCGCAGCATCCGATCGAGACGAAATAGCATGGATTGATCGAAAATTGAAGACCTAGTTTTGAAGGTTTGAAAAGTTATCTGCTTTAAATTTCTGAATTGAAAATAACACTTTTAAGTGTTGCAAAACTTTGAAAAAACATAACTTTTTAGTGTGTTGATGAAATTCGATGAAACAGGAAACATGGGGACCGCAAGGAAGCTCTCTACCACATAGAAGAGACCGCGGATTTTTCTGAGTCATATACGATTTTTAGCACTCCAAAAACCAAGGTGAGATATCTAAATTTAAATGAAATTGAATAAAAAATGTCATGTATAAATTATATAAACGAAATATAATTTATATGCGTGTTGTATACCACATATACATGCGTAGTATAAGTTGTATGAGCGAAGTATGAATTATACATGCATTGTTTAAATGATGTGTGTGTTGAAATGCAAGTGAAATATAGAAAACAATATATATATATATATATATATATATATATATACATACTGCCCTCGTCCACAAACCATGGACGATATTTATTGTTGTGGATTGGTGTGAAATATTGGGTGAAATATTCAAATGGTTGAATAATTGTTTGTGGTTGATATTGTTTGGTTGTGGTTGAAAAATACCCATTGGTGATTGAAATGAATTGGAAATAATTGTGAAAATAAAAATAAAACATGTCGCCTGCGTGCGAATTAGATGCATGGATCCCCATTGTCAAAAACCGCGAGGTTTTAAGGTAGAGCGAGGAGCCGTACTAGGGACGGTGCCGGTTTTAACTAACCTGCCGTTATGCTGCCGAAATTTTGAATAATATTTATGTGTTAGAATTATTTTCATATGTTGAAATTACCTTCATATGTTGAAATTAAAATCATGTGTTGAAACTATATCCATGTGTGGAAATGCTCATGTGTTGAGAAGTGAAGTGTGAAAATTAAATTCATGTGTGAATGAATAAAGTGTTTAAACAATAAAAATCACATTTTTATAATATATATGAAGTATATAAAATATTCTTCTTATATATAAATAGTTTCAACAATAAAAATCCCATCTTTCTTATATTAACAAACTATATAAACTATCCATGTGTGGAAATGCTCATGTGTTGAGAAGTGATGTGTGAAATTGAAATTCATGTGTTGAATAAATATTTAGATGATGAAAATACCATTTTTATCATATATGTGATTTGCTAAAGATATACTAGTGTTGAAATAAATATTTGTGAAGTGAATATTATTTTTAACATGTAAAGGAACTAAATAAAATAGTCATGTGTTGGAATATATTTTAGCTCGCCAAAAATATCATTTTTATTGAAATGTGAAGTGTTAAAAATAACCACTTGTTCAAATAAATATACATGAGTTAAAATATTCATAAATTAGCTAATGATGTGATTTTTGCTTATGTATGCAACGTTAGAATGAATGATGAATTTAAACCAAAGTGAACCGAAAATGAAATTGAAAGAAAATGATAAGTGATGGAAATTGCATATATGTGCATGCATATTTATTGAACAGGTTATAGCAAAGAGGCTAGAGAAGAGGAATAAAATTATGTGCCCGATAAATAGGTACATGTTTACTGTTTTGTTTGGGTGATGATTTTATGAGCCTATTGGCTAGCCGCTTGGCTTTTTCTTTTTCTTTTTGACATGAGACGCCCATGTGGCTATTTGGGAATTTTCCCAGCCCCTACCGTACAAAGGAGGTTATGGAAAAATTTTCCAAAATTTAAAGGCGTTAGTGAAATATTTGAAGTGAAAACGATATTGAAATCGTCGAATGAACTATATATATATATATAATTAAATTAAAACGAATCGTGGCCGTGCAGTTCGTATTTTGAAACCGTGATTTCAAACGACTAGTGTGGGACATCCGACCGTCGGATTTTCCCAAAACTAGACTCGTTGGATTCGTTTTGAAATGATCTTTCTAATGATATAAAATTTGTGATGATCCAACGGTTAGATTTTCAGATATGTGTAAAACAAATTTAGTGAAAAACAGCGCCAGTGCTTCGGCACGACCTGAAATGTCATTTAATAGAATATGGCCGTTTTTAAATAAATAAAAATGGCGATATATCATTGAAAAATATTATTGACGATATAGAATGGAAATAAACCGATTTTGCTTGGTTTGCTTGAGATGTGATGGTTGAATGTATCTAACATGAAAACTATACTAATGAACTGAAATGTGAATGTTGAGTGATTTAACCATGTGATGAATTGATTTGAAAATCTAAATATACGTGGATTATTTGAAAAGGCCGAGTTTAAACTCATTTCAAATAATCGATCGACGATGTGAAGTCGGAGAGTTGAAGACGGTTGAAGACCGACGATCTTCACATTGGATGGATGGGCGCTACTGATGCTCGTGATTGGAGTAGCTACCTTGAAGGAGCCGAGGTAGTAGCCATCCGGACATATTGTTGATTGTGCGGATATGCGAGGAATTGGTGCCTCCGGCTTCGTTCAAACCCAAAACGAACTTGTAAATGGACTGTGTGTCTGACATTGGATTTTGTTCTGTGCTGGTTGATCTCTATTGAATATATATCTATTTGGCGGCGGAGAATTTATCCTTTTGCTTAACGCCCTTCTCTGATACATACGAGCCTAGAGGTTATATATAGATAGAAATCAGTCGCATGGAGCGGATTTCCTGTGTGGCACGCCTAAGTGGCATATGATCAGGGCTTCTGTTGCAAAGCAAAGTCTTGTGGTTGATGATCAAAGCATGGTCCATGTGACGTAGCTTTGTGTATAACGTGAATTCGCGAGCCTCACACCTCGGTATGAGCTAAAACGGGATAGTGACTGCAGGGAGAGCACGACGTTTCTTTCTAGCTAAGGTGGTGTCAGTGACCTACCAGCCCTGACATTATATATACTTTTCACCTATGTGGTTGTTGGAATGCGAGGCGCCTCGATATAGGTCTGTAAGGACCGGGAAACGTGTGTTCAGAAATAATTAATCCTCAAAAGTAAGAGAGGACCAGCCCTGAAGATCGAAGGATTGCTGTGTGCGATCCAGGGACATTTGCTAGAGTGCCTTGAACGGAGAGGAGCTTGCCCCTTGCCTCGACTCATGATGGAATCCAATTTCCAATACAAAATGTGCGGATGTGATTGTATTACTGGTATGGCGACATGATATATGGTACCCATGCCGTCTATGACTGATATTTATGATTGAATTTGTTTTTGAAACATATATGCACTAGTAATAATATCAAACACTTTCGTTTTATACGTATGAAGCATTTTGGCCATTATAAGGTAAAACTCTATCCTCCGGCTTGCGTTGCATTGTGTGATGGGACCTGAGTCTTATAATTGCTTCATTTTGATAAAAAGCATTGTGATGATTTAACCGTGTACTTTATTTTATGCACTAGCACTCATTGGAGTAAACCCGTTCCGCGAATGTGGTGTGGTCCTTTGATTTGCCTTATTATTGTTGTTAATAAGTTAAGTAGATTTCTCATACCAGTCCCATGACTGACTCGTAGTTTGTTTCACCTTTCAAAGTCGGGTGCCCTTATTTTCACATGGGCAGCCTAGTTACAGGTATCTGGTGCGCTTTTGGCTATGGCGAGGCTTGATTACATTGAGAAGACTTTGAATCTTTCCGCCATTATTGTATCTATATTATGGTTCCACCATTGGCGATGTAGACTGATATTTATTTTGTGTACTCTTTATGTATGATTCCGCCTCTGGCGATGGTGACTGATTATGTATTATTATGCACTAAGTAGTATCCTGTACTATGCTCTCTGATGTGGTGATATTTATATATGATCCCGCTGTCATATTGTGTAAATTATTCTATTTCTTGTTTATGCTATTATCTGTGATCAGCTAATGATGGTTAATGTGTTATATTCCAATGATTATACTTAACACCGTGATACAGGGTTTTGGGATCGTCACAACTTCTCTAAATCTTAATTAAAAGATTTATTCTTTTCTCAACTGGGTTTAAGAACAGTGTTATTTAAGACACCATTCATGACAAACTCAAAATCCAATGTGATATCAAATACAAGGCTCTGAATAGAAATTATATCGGCTTATATTCTATATCAAGTTCTGAAACCAATGGATATCGTATTGGGAATAACGATATTTGTATCTTCCAAATTCCTCAACAATACCCGTATAATCACGGAATCCAATATTGAAATAATCCGAAGATTATTTCCATTCAAATCCATTCCAATTCATACGTTGGAAAAATTCTGGTTATTTTAGAACCCTTTACTAATCCAATTTATTTATTTAAAAATACTTGATTATTTTTCTAGTTTAATAACTAGCTCATTTAGATAAAAATACCTTTTATCTTTTCGAAACTGGAATTTTTCATCCAAAATCTTTCTGAATCATTTATTATGATTTTACACAATTTTTTCATATTTTTAATAATTTTATTAAGGCCATTACAGTCGGTTTCTAATATCGGCCAACGAACTGCATCCGTAGCGAGCTTTTCCAAAATTGAATTGGACATATCTTAACATCTAACTGTTAGATTTCAAATCTCTTATTATCATTGGAAATCTCTTTTCGATATGAACCCAATGGTTCTGGTTTTAGGAGAATCCGACGGTTGGGTCTCCCATTACGTCCATTTAAAGTTAATGGTCAAAATTCGTGAACGGTCGCTGCGCGGTGCGTTCTATTCAGGCCATTATAATATATATAATATATATATCGTCGATCTCCATTCAAAACGTAGTTTATAAATTATTTATAAATTCATTTTAAAACGATTTCCACTTCATTCTCAAATTAAAATTAAAATTAAAATTGAACATTCCATATCATTTTAATATTAAAATGATAATATTTTCAAAATATCAGATTTTGAAATCAATTCTTTTTTATATTCATTATAAAATAAATAAAATCGATCGATTGATAAACCCGTTTGGGTTAAAATAGTGTTACTACACTTAATTCGGCTTCATATATTTTTATATATTTTTGTGTCCATCCAAAATCGAACATCAAAATCATATTTAATTCTTCACTGAATACTATTTTAAAAAATTCGTTATTTCTGAATCGGAATGTGACTCAATCAATTAACATATAATTTCAGTTATATGGATTTCATACATCATATGTATTCAATAATAATAAATAATCATCAAACAGTCAATTCACATCCTGAGTGCAATTTACAACTGTATAAGCATTAAATAATTAAATAACGCTAATCACAGTCTGTCAACCCATCGATTGACAAACAACTAAATATTGGGATTAGTGTATGTCATATATCATTCCAATACCCGTGTGGGGTTTTCAAACAACAATAGTATATTTAAAATAATCACTGGTTAATAAATTTAACCAGTTCAAATTCAATTTGAATTATTTTTCTAATTAACCAATTTTCACTGTTTAAATTATAAATGGATATTTATAATTCAATTTCAACTACCACATTAATGTTAACATTATTTCCAATATGTCAAACATTTCATCATCACAACCAAAACATAATACAGTCAATTAAATCGTCCGTGGATTGTGGATGAGGGAGGTGAGATAACATGCACCGTATAAAATTTATAATGATTAAAACTCATAAACATCTACAATGGAAATTTTATATATTTTTATACATGAATACAATAACATGATAAAATATAATTTAGTGAAAGGAGTTCTCACATTGGGTTCCACTCCATCGTTCTTTATCAGTAGATTGTTTTTAATTGAATTAAATTATCCATTCGATTCAGTTAAAAATCCCAACTAGCTCCGTTTCTATTCCGGTCAATTCTGAAATGTATATCGCATTGAGACGATTCCAACACAGCTGATTTCATCGGATTTGGACCTCGTATGACAGAGTTACAATAATTTAAACATTAATTACAATTTTGGATAATTAAAAAAATTAAATTCACTAATTTATTAACTAATCCCTTTCCTCTTTTAGTAGAATTCCAGAAACCCAATGTCGACCATCGTCCCCCACCAGCTCATGCAACCACACTTCACCGGAGAACGACAGGCCGCCACCATTCTAAAGTCACCAGCATCGCCGACCTCCGCCCAAAGTTCGAGGCAACCCAATCACCTTTGGTGATCTTGAAACCCGTGCGAACAGCTAGTGTTTAAGCCCAAATTTTGACCAAATTACTCCATGATAAACAATCATATAAGTATGGATAGGAAGATCTCACTTAGTTCTAGAGATTTCCTGTTGGATGATTCTTCAATTAATTGATGGATTTGGGGAAATTTTGGATTGAATTTCTGAAATTGTCGGCCTTTGATTTTGAGAACGGCGGCCTGCTCGTGTTGACCAAGGATGAAAAGAATAAGGATTTTGACCCCATTTTGACCTATATATTATATTTTTTATTTATTTATTTTAATTCCAAAAATACCAGTTTATTGATACGAACTCCAAATCAAACCCAATGACAGTCGTTCCTACACCCATTCTGGACACGGGATATGTTTCGTAAGCCAATTCTATCGTTTTGATTAGTTTTTATCAAAATAAAAATAAAAATTAGTATAACAGTCAATATTGAATTTGAACGTACATTTCGATTTACCGGGCCCACATACTAACTCCAAAAATTACAGAAAAATTAAATCTGGCTATGTTTTGACGATACGGTCCTATCAAAACTAATTTCATCGAATTTGGAGACCGTTTGAAAATTTTCCTTTTTTGGTCAATTAAATTCAAACTGAAATTACCAAATGCGCTTAGATTTACTACGCTCACATATTAATTCCAAAAATTATGAAATTTGAAACCAAACAATAATTTGACATTCCCGATCCAACAAAAGTGGTTTCATCGAAAAAGAAGGTCGTTTGCAAAATGGCTATTTTTAAGGGCTATATATTATATTAAATATATATGTATATATATAAACTCCATAGCGACTATTTTAAATTTTAAACGGGGCATATCTTTCAATTTATAAAGTGAAATCTCAGTTTCTTACATTCGTTAGAAAGATATAGTTCAAAATATTCCAACGTTTCTTGTTTCATCAAAAGCTGACCTATATTGAATTATGTATATTCAATTGACGTTTACAATCGAATTTTCAAATTACTAAGCCATTTTAAATTTGTTTTATAATTAAAATAAATTTATACGTTCTAACTTTGATTTAAATAAATTTTTAGTCATTATTATTTATAATAAATCATTTTAAATATTCAAAATACATTAAAATAGCTAAAATAATTTTTTTAAATTGTTCAGAAATTCCAGGTTGTTACAATAAGTCAGTCAAAGCTGGTGTATTATTACAGGGAATAACCAATTAAATTTTTAGGAAGATGGTTTTAAAGTGGATTCAAGAATAATGTGGGTAATTAAACCTTAATAAGATGATTAAGTTTAATTAATTCTATTACATATACTCAATGACTTATAAAATATCTACCTTTTACATATGTTATCAGAATCGAACAAAACGAGCAGCGTTGGAATCGCATTAATGAATACAATGCATACAAGCTGATTTGGAATGATTCAGAGTTGGTTTAAGTTTCATCAAATTTCAAATGCTCGTTTGAAATTAGATAAATTGACCTGAAATCGTCAATCGAAATCGAAATGTGAGTTAACTCTCCCGCTTTCTGAAGTACTATGATGTGATAAAATTCATATAATTTTAATTTATCGTTGTTAGAAAAAATTGGATGTTTTGATGCTTACTGTTTGTTTGATGGTTGCTGATATCTATATTTTCGTCATCTTAAATGCATTAGACTAAAACTCCTATTTCATATGCATTTATTAAATAATATTATGAGCTGTGATGCAAGGAAGAATAGATTGGAGGGATCCAATTGGATTCCTCAAATATTTTGTATGTTACTTGTTTTTCATTCTATTTATATAGGAATGGTTTAACCCAAGTAACGTAAAATCCAATTTGGATGTTGATTGTTGAATTAAATTCAATGTTGTTGTATTGTTAATCAATAAACAATATTGATTAAGATATTGGAGGCAAACGACATTAAATCCATCTTTTTAAGACATTGATCTGCTGCCAGGCGAATTGATGAAGTTTAAGCTAAAAAAAGAATTACTTTTAGAACTAAAGAAAAGTTTTTAACTTTATTTTATATAAGTTATATTAGATAGAAGTTTTATAAATAAATCAATATTTGTAAGTGAATATTACAAAAATATTAAAAATGATTTTTATATAGAAGATTTTTATGTTCCTGTAAGTTTATAAACAGAGATTAACCTATGGGTTAATAATATAAGATAATTGTTTTTAAGAAAATAATTAAGTGTGATATTATTAAGTTATTTATTTTATTAATTAATTTAAGAGAAAGCTTTAGTGGGAATTAATTCACGAGTAAATGATGTTATCAAGTTAAATAAGTCAACTGTTTACATTGAAACTAATAATTAGATTAATTTGTTTCCTATTAATCTAATAGTAAGGGTTTGGACAAATAATTATTTAGACTTAAAAAATGTTTACAAAAGTTAATTAATTTTGTAAATTAACTGCGTTCAAAGTCAAATTATTAATTGTTAATAAAGATAGTTCTTATTTTAGTAACTTTCACAAGAGATTAACTATTCTGTTTTTAGTCAATAATGAAGTAAAAAACTTTTATCTTGGTAAATGATGAGTTTAAATATTACTTTAATTAATAATAATTGAGATGACTACCTTTTTAATTGGAATTCAATTAAGAAGTAATCAGTTTGTAGTTGAATATGGTAAAGTGTGTTGTAAAGTGATTTGATAATAAATCCAAACTGTGTAAACAGGGTTATAAAAAAGGTTAAAGCAAATGCGATGGGTTTAAATAAATGTTTACTTTAGAACTGAATTAAGTAAAGCAATTATAAATTGGAAGGAGATCTGAAACTATGCAAAAGTAAGACACTTACCGAGTTTAGGTAAAGAATTGGGTAAATGGGTTTGTTGTAATAAATCCAAGATGGGTTTTATAATGGAATGCGTAATGGATTTGTAAAGATTCGGTATCCAGATTTTATTGTAAACAAAGTTATAAAAGAGATTTAATCTAAGGGTTTGTGTTTAATAAGAGATTTACTTAACCAGTGAGTTAAGTAAAAATAGTTATATTTGAAAGGACAACTTTCAATTCAAGAAATGGTTTATATATCTATATTTTAAATGGAATAGTTAAATGAGATTTGTTTTAATATTGGAATTAATATCAGTTTTTGAGTTACAAACACATATCTATCGTAAGATAAGAACGTTATCGAATTAAGGTCTGAGAGGTAAATAAAATACCACAACTTGAATGACTTCATGATTATTTAAGGATTGATACTAGTTTGTAATAGTAAAGATGTTGCAAATAATTTATCATTTCCATAAGAGAAATAATATTGCAACATTATCTACAAGGTTTTGAAATATAACAGAACTATTGGGTTTTATGTTAAACAATGTATTATTTGACATTGTTTGGCCCATATTTGAAGTGTAGCTACATTTATACCATTCAAATAAGTATATAGCAGTATTATCTAGATAATGAAAATTGTATGGTTTTTGGAAATATAATTATTTTAATAATTAAGTAAATAGCTATGGCTTTCGAGGAAATGTAATGAGGGGTTATATCGGTGAAACGACCTGAAACTTCCCCGATAAGGAAAGCCCGGATAGAGTTGAGGACAAGCCACAGAAGAACGCAGACGGAAGAACATTTCATTGTTTATTACAACAATTCCAGCAGATTACACGAATATACAGAGTATAAATGAATAAATATCACACAGAGAATATCAGAGATTACAATACATTACATAGCAGCGGAAAATAATACAATACACAACTAGAAGTAATACGCAGATACAAAGCTTTCCGAGTATCGTTCCAGCTGTAAATCAGGATCCTGTAAATATAAATCTGCAAAACCAGAACTACTAGTTGCCCGTGTCAAAATAAGGGCACCCAGAGTTTAGGTTAAAACAATAAACTCCAGGTCAGTCATGGGACTAGGGTGAGAACTAAAACAATTATTAATCTTTATTTTAAAGTTAGGTAAATCAAGGGACCACGGCGCTAACGCGGAACGGGTTTCCTCCCAAGAATACCAGTGCATAAAACAAACAGCGCAATGCTAAATAAAGAAAAATGAAGCTATTATAAGACCCAGGTCCCATCACACAATGCAACACAAGCCGGAGGATAGAGTTTTACCTTATAATAGCGAAAGCATGCTTGATACGTTAAAAACAAATCATTTGATACTATTATAAGTGTATAGTGTCAAAACAATTTCAATCATAAATATCAATCATAGACGGCATGTGTACCATATATCATGTCGCCATACTAGGCTCTACAATCGAAACCCCAAAGTCACATATTTGGAAATTGGATTTCCGTCTATGAACCGAGGCCAGGGGTTGTCCTCTACCGATTCGAGACGCTCTAGCCCGTGTCTTAGGTAAGCATGCAGGCAAGCCTTGGATCGTCAGGGCCGATCCACCGATGTGGATTAAAATGCCTGAACACTGCGTTTCCCCACCCTATGGGGTGTCAATGAGCCAACAAATGACTCCATCGGCTCCACATAGTCACCGATACATCTGAGGTGCCTCGCTACCGCAACAATCACATAAGTCAAACTCGTCAGGGCGTGTAAAACCAATGACGCCACTTCTAGCTAGAAGAAAACGCATGCCCTCCCTGAAGTCCTCTCCCATTTCTGGTCCACTACCGGGGTGTGAGGCCCGCGAATTAGCGTTACAAAAAGCTGTGCCACACAGGCTGTGCTCTGATCATCAACCACAAGACTTTGCTTTTCAACAAAAGCCTTGATCATTTGCCACTTAGGCATGCCACACAGGCAATTCACTCCATGTGTTTGATATCTATCAATATATAACCCCTGAGCTCGTACGTCTCAAAGAAGGGCGTTAAGCAGGAAAATAAATTCTCCACCGCCAAACAGATATATATTTAATAGAAATCAATCACACATAATAAAATCCAATGTCAGACACACAGTCCATTTACAAGTTCGTTCAGGGTTTGAATGAAACCGGAGGCACCTAGTACCCCGCATATCCATCGATCTCCAAGTACGTCTGGACGATCACCAACTGATTCCCTCCTCTTGGGTGTACGGCCCAATCTAGATCATCAGTAATTATCCAAACGACGTGAAGACCTTCGGTCTCCAACCATCGTCTTCATCTTCGACAAATCGTCGAATCAGTTACTTAGAATGGGATAAACCCGGTCTTTCCGAATAACTCGCGTATATAATAATTGTTACACAAACACAACATACGCCTCATTCCAATTCATCAGTCACTAACCGCAAATTAGTAAGGGAACAATTCCCCAAATATTAACCCCGAAGGCCGAAACCAACATCAGACCAATACCCAGGAAACCATTCCTCTTAACTAATCTTCAGTTAGTTGCTAAATTTCACATTTTTAGGGATAGGTTCCCATTAATTTTATCAAAGATAAATTCTTTAAATTTATTCTTTAATCTTCTTTTAAATATCAATTCAAACTAGTCGGGATTAGTGAACCACACCGAAGTAATCATTTATTTCCCAATCCCAACCTATTCATCCCATGAACTAAAATTGGTAATACTTCATATCTAACACCACGGTTTTATCGGTAAATTCAATTACCATTTCACGTTCAAATCTAATTGAAGATTTAACTATCGCCTGGAGTAGAACTGGTGATACTCCATTCTCCATCTTTTCAATATAATTAAAGATTCATTAAAACTCCACTTAGTTTTAATCTTTAACTAGGTTAAAGAATCAATGTCATTTAAAAACACGGCTCACGGTAAACCAAAAATCACGTTCCCTTAATTATCGGGTTAAAGAACAAGTGTTATTTAAAACACTGTTCACGATAAACCCAAAAATCAATATCAATTCAATTCCAAATAAATATTATTTACTTGGTACACTTCATTAAAGCTAAATAAAAAGATTTAATCTTTTTCTCAATGGGGCTTAAGAACAGTGTTAACGAACACACCATTCACAATAAATCCAAATCACATTTGATATTAAATACAAGGCTCTGAATAGAAAATATATCAGCTTATATTCAATATAAATTCTACGACCAACAAATATCATATTGGAAATAACGATATATATATATCTTTCAAATTTCCATAATAATATCTATATAATCACGAAATCCAACATCGAAATATTCCGAAGACAATTTCAATTCAAATCCATTCCAATGCAATTATTGGAAATTCTGGTTTCTTTTAAAACCATTTCGAATCGAATTTATTTATTTAAAAATAAATAAACTATTATTCTAATTCAAAATTAGTTCATTTCGATAAAAATCTATTTTTATCTTTTCAAACATGGAGTTTTTCATCCTAATTCTTCACAAATCATTTCTTATGATTTTACACAAATTATTGATATTATTAATAATTTTATCATGGCCCGTATAGTCGATTTCCATCAACGGCCATCGAACTGCACTTACAACGACCTTTTTCAAATTTGATTGGGACATAATTCCAAGTCCAACCGTTAGATTTCTGATTTCTAATATTCGTTAGAAAGATCTTTTCGATACGAACCCACCGGTTCCGGTTTTAGGAGAATCCGACGGTCGGATCTCCCGCAATATCCATTCGAAGTCAATGGTCGAAATTCGCGAACTGCCGCGGCGCGGCGCATTCTATTCAGGCCATTATATTATATATATAATATATACTTCGTCGATTTCCTTTTAAAATGTATTTTATAAATCGTTTTAAATTCGTTTTCAAAACGATTTCAACCTCACTTCAAATTCAAATCAAAATTTGAATTTTTCTTCATAAATTCGTTTTAAATTCATTTCAAATGGATTTCAATTCAAATTGATTTTTATTTCAATTTCAATTCATTTTCAATTCTATTCAATTTGAATTCGATTTTGAATTTATTTCAAATCGATTTCAATTCAATTCGAATTCATTTCAATTTGATTTCAATTCGAATTCAATTCTATTCAATTTTAATTCGAATTTCAAATCATTTCAGTTTATTTCGAATTTCAATTCATTTCAATTTAATTCGAATTTCAATTCATTTCAATTTAATTCGAATTTCAAATCTACTCAATTTCAAATCTATTCAATTATTCATTGAAAAATGAATAAAATCGATATAAATATCGTTCACGCCAAAATGGCGTCAATCTAATCAACACGGCTTCATATATTTCTATTTTCAAATATTCTATTTCAAACATTTCTACTCAAATATTTCTATTCAAATATTCTATTCAAATATTCTATTACAAACCTGGAATGAGGCCCAATCAATTACCATATAATGTTAATTATATGGATTTCCTACAACACACGTATAAAATAACAACGATAAATAATCATCCATCATTCAGAGTGCGTTCTACACTGTATAAGCATCAAATATAAATATTTAACGCTTATAACAGCCTATCAATCAATCGATCGACATACAGCTAATCATTGGGACTAGTGTATGTCATATATCACCCCAATACCCGTGTGGGATTTTCAAACAATCAAACATAGATTTTATTTATGCAGTTAGGCGATGTGTAAAATTTATCGTCCCAGTCAATATCAGTCAAATATGTGTATATAAACAAATCGTTCGATTTGTTTATATTAATTTATTTCATTTCATATACACATTAAAAATTCTATTTTCAACTATAAAATATTTTTAACTATATAAATATTTTATTTCATTTCACATCACATCACACAATCAACTACACATCAAAATTAAACAAACAAGCATACAATCAAACAAACAAGTCGTCCATGGTCTGTGGACGACGGGTGTCGGGTGCTACTAAACACCGTCTGCATCCTAGTATATATTATAACTAGAAAAGAAAAATTAAAGTGGGAAGTTCTCATCGACTAGCTAATCCAAACGCCACGACTCTTCTTATGTAGAAAATCTCCGCCGTATCTTCTTTCATCACTTTCGTCATCCGTATTCACTACATACATAAAAATCGAATTTTTACTTCGCTATTCAATATATAAAAATTGAATTTTTACTTCCCTATTCAATATATAAAAATCGAATTTTTACTTCGCTATTCAATATATAAAAATCATATTTTAATTCTTTCTATAATATAAAAATCATATCTTTATTCTTCTCTCATTCATTATAAAATCAAATCTTTATCCTTATGTTATGCATATAATAAAAATCGTATTTTTTTTTATAAATCCTCCTTCATTGTAAAAATTACACCTTTACATTATAAAAATCCTATCTCTTCATATTTACTAATCCGTATTTTTATTTTACCAAAAATCACATCTTTCTCTAATTAAAAATTCAACCTTCACAAATCATTATTCTACATATAAATTAAAACTGATTTTTATTTTAACTAACCACCTTTAATAAACCGGAACAAATAAGTAAAACAATATAAATAAATGAAAAATGCTTCCATTCAGAGCTTTTTGTGGTGGGGTTTCTGACGTGGGCGCCGGGGTCGGAGGTCTCCAGGCGGTCGCCGGTCTTCAGGCAGGGGGGCGATGAAGTGGTGGAGGCGTTCGCTTCGGGGGGGTTCGGGGGTCGCGCTGCAGGCGATCGACGGTTTTAGGTTTTTTTCTTTTATTAAATAAATATCGGGGAGAGAGAAAGGAGGCTGAGAGAGGGTGGAGTATATATATAATATTTTATAATTTAATAATATTTTAATACGCCCATTAGTTGTTTAACACCATGAATTCGAAACGAATCCCAACGACTGTCATCATTAGCCAATTAACCCCATTCCGAACACAATGGGATATGTATTGTAAGCTGATTCGATCGTTTCGATTAGTTTTCGTCAAAATCAACATATAACTCTATATATTGAATTTGAACACGCATTTCAATTTACCGGGGCCACATACTAACTAGAAAAATTCCCAAAAAATATTTTCTAGCTTTGTATCGACATACGGTCCTAACAAAACTAATTTCATTAAATTCGGAGGCCGTTTGAAAAATGGCCATTTTCCAGTCGATTAAAATCAACTAAAACTGGTCAAACTCGTTTTCCTTCGCCGCACTCACATATTGATTCGAAAAATTATGAAATTTGAAACCTAGCAATAATTTGACATTGCGGATCCAACAAAAGTGGTTTCGTCGAAATCCGAGATCGTTTGCAAAATTCCCATTTCTATGGGTCAGAATTCCATAGCGACTATTCTGAATTTTCAACTGGACATATCTTTTGATTCCCGCTATAAAATTTCAATTTTTCGGATTCGTTGGAAATATATTCTCAATTAGATTCTATTATTTTTGGTTTTGCTAAAATCCGGTTTATTTTGCACCCGGTATGTTCAATTGAAATTTGAAATCGAATTATCGAACTACCGCGCCATTTTCAATTCCTTTTATAATTAAAAATAAATATTTATATTGTAATGACGACGTATATAAATATATACATTCTAATTCTGTTCAAAATAAATTTCTCGTCGATATTATTTAAAATAATTCATTTTAAATATTCAAAATTCGCTAAAATTGCCAAAATAAAATTTTTAAATTGGCTTAGATTTTCGGGTTGTTACAATCTCCCCCACTTAAAATTTTTCGTCCCCGAGAAGGAACGAAGCCGAAAGTTGTTTAACTAATCAACTCAACTTTCACTATTTTCATTACGGCTTAAGCCCTTCAACTTTTCAGTTTCTAAGAACTTTTCAAATTTTTCAAAAATTTGGCTAACACCCTAAATTTTCAAAAAATTTCGCCATAACCTCCTCTGCACCGGGGACTTGGGGATATTTCATATAGCCTCCCATAGCCTTCTTCAATCCAAAAGAAAAAGCCAAGCGGCTAGCCAATCGGCTCATAAAATCACCCAAAACTCAAGAAATACAATAAACATGCACCTATTTGTTGGGCAAACAATTTTATTCCTCTTCTCTAGCCTCCTTGCTATGACCTGTTCAATGTAAGTACATGTATATGCAAGCAAATGCGGCTAATTTTCAATACAACTCACTATTTGATTCAAATTGATTATAGGTTCAACATCCAATTATTCAAAACAGTAATCAAACAACATAACCATTAATCAATTAGTTGGTTAGCGTTTCAAATCCACAATTTTGATATATAGTCAAAAATCACATTTTTGAAGCCAAATCACAACAATATACTCTAACTATATTTTGGTTCTCACAACAGTCTAAGGGAAATATATATATATCACACCTACGAAACTCGAACATAAATATTGATGATGTCATGACAATCATCAGTACCATTTCCGGGCGACTAAAGTGCGAATCTATATCTATCGAATATATTTGAGGCTTCAATACACGTGGATCAGACGTATACTAAAATCTCTATATATTTGATTGTCCAAATCAATTAAACAAATAGTCAAATACATATAATTGATTTAAATTTTCAAAACAAAAATTTGTTTTCAATTTAAAAATATACTCCTCACACTCGTTCTAGGATACTACTGATCCCATCTCTAACAAGTCATTCCCATTGGATATTACTAATCCAATTTCTGATGAATCCTTTTGTCTGGTTCTAACGTGTCTTGTTCTCTGAGCTTTGTAAACCAAAGCTCTGATACCAAAATGAAACGACCCGAAACTTCCCTGGTAAGGAAAGCCCGGATAGAGTTGAGGACAAGCCACAGAAGAACGCAGACAGAAGAACATTTCATTGTTTATTACAACAATTCCAGCAGATTACACGAATATATAGAGTATAAATGAATAAATATCACATATAGAATATCAGAGCTTACAATACATTACATAGCAGCGGAAAATAATACAATACACAACTAGAAGTAATACGCGGATACAAAGCTTTCCGAGTATCGTTCCAGTTGTAAATCAGGATCCTGTGAATATAAATCTGCAAAACCAAAACTACTAGCTGCCTGTGTCAAAATAAGGACACCCAGAGTTTAGGTTGAAAAAATAAACTCCAGGTCAGTCATGGGACTGGTGTGAGAACTAAAACAGTTATTAATCTTTATTTTAAAGTTAGGTAAATCAAGGGACCACGCCGCTAATGCGGAACGGGTTTCCTCCGAAGAATACCAGTGCATAAAACAAACAGTGCAATGCTAAATAAAGAAAAATGAAGCTATTATAAGACCCAGGTCCCATCACACAATGCAACACAAGCCAGAGGATAGGGTTTTACCTTATAATAGCCAAAGCATGCTTGATACGTTAAAAACAAATCATTTGATACTATTATAAGTGTATAGTGTCAAAACAATTTCAATCATAAATATCAATCATAGACGGCATGGGTACCATATATCATGTCGCCATACTAGGCTCTACAATCAAAACTGCAAAGTCACGTATTTGGAAATTGGATTTCCGTCTGTGAACCGAGGCCAGGGATCGTCCTCTACCGATTCGAGACGCTCTAGCCCGTGCCTCTTAGCGTTCAGGCAAGCCTTGGATCGTCAGGGACGGTCCACCGATGTGGATTAAAATGCCTAAACACTGCGTTTCCCCACCCTATGGGGGTGTCAATGAGCCAACAAATGACTCCATCGGCTCCACATAAGTCAAACTCGTCAGGGCATGTAAAACCACTGACGCCACTTCTAGCTAGAAGGAAACGCATGCCCTCCCTGAAGTCCTCTCCCTTTTCTGGTCCACTACTGGGGTGTGAGGCTCGCGAATTAGCGCTACACAAAGCTGTGCCACACAGGCTGTGCTTTGATCATCAACCACAAGACTTTGCTTTTCAACAAAAGCCTTGATCATTTGCCACTTAGGCATGCCACACAGGCAATTCACTCCATACGTTTGCTATCTATCAATATATAACCCCTGAGCTCGTACGTCTCAGAGAAGGGCGTTAAGCAGGAAAATAAATTCTCCACCGCCAAACAGATATATATTTAATAGAAATCAATCACACAGAATAAAATCCAATGTCAGACACACAGTCCATTTACAAGTTCGTTCTAGGTCTGAACGAAACCGGAGGCACCTAGTACCCCGCATATCCATCGATCTCCAAGTACGTCTGGACGATCACCAACTGATTCCCTCCTCTTGGGTGTACGGCCCAATCAAGATCATCAGTTATTATCCGAACGAAGTAAAGTCCTCCGGTCTTCAACCATCGTCTTCATCTTCGACAAATCGTCGAATCAGTTATTCAGAATGGGATAAACCCAGTCTTTCCGAATAACTCGCGTATATAATAAATAAGTGTTACACAAACACAACATACGCCTCATTCCAATTCATCAGTCACTAACCGCAAATTAGTAAGAGAACAATTCCCCAAATATTAACCCCGAAGGACGAAACCAACATCAGATCAATACCCAGGAAACCATTCATCTTAACTAATCTTCAGTTAGTTGCTAAATTTCACATTTTTAGGGATAGATTCCCATTAATTTTATCAAAGATAAATTCTTTAAATTTATTCTTTAATCTTCTTTTGAATATCAATTCAAACTAGTCGGGATTAGCGAACAACCCTGAAGTAATCATTTATTTCGCAATCCCAACCTATTCATCCCATGTAGTAAAACTGGTAATACTTCATATCTAACACCACGGTGTTATCGGTTAATTCAACTACCATTTCACGTTCAAATCTAATTAAAGATTTAACTATTGCCTGGAGTAGAACTGGTGATACTCCATTCTCTATCTTTTCAATCTAATTAAAGATTCATTAAAACTCCACTTAGTTTTAATCTTTAACTAGGTTAGAGAATCAGTGTCATTTAAAAACACAGCTCACGGTAAACCCAAAATCACATTCCATTAATTATCGGGTTAAAGAACAAGTGTTATTTAAAACACTGTTCACGATAAACCCAAAAATCAATATCAATTCAATTCCAATTAAATATTATTTAACTGGTACACTTCATTAAATCTAAATAAAAAGGTTTAATCTTTTTCTCAACTGGGCTTAAGAACAGTGTTAATGAAGACACCATTTACAACAAACCCAAATCACATTTGATATTAAATACAAGGCTCTGAATATAAAATATATCAGCTTATATTCAATATCAAATTCTACGACCAACAAATATCGTATTGGAAATAACGATATATATATATATATATCTTTCAAATTTCCATAACAATATCTGTATAATCACGAAATCCAACATCGAAATATTCCGAAGACAATTTCGATTCAAATCCATTCCAATGCAATTATTGGAAATTCTGGTTTCTTTTAAAACCATTTCAAATCGAATTAATAAACTATTATTCTAATTCAAAATTAGTTCATTTCGATAAAAATCTATTTTTATCTTTTCAAATATGGAGTTTTTCATCCCAATTCTTCACAAATCATTTCTTATGATTTTACATAAATTATTGATATTTTTAATAATTTTATCAAGGCCCGTACAGTCGTTTTCTATCAACGGCCATCGAACTGCACTTACAACGACCTTTTTCAAATTTGATTTGACATAATTCCAAATCCAACCGTTAGATTTCTAATTTCTAATATTCGTTAGAAAGATCTTTTCGATACGAACCCACCGGTCCCGGTTTTAGGAGAATCCGACGGTCGGATCTCCCGCAATATCCATTCGAAGTCAATGGTCAAAATTCGCGAACTGCCGCGGCACGGCACATTCTATTCAGGCCATTATATTATATATATATATAATATATATAATATATACTACGTCGATTTCCTTTTAAAATGTATTTTATAAATTGTTTTAAATTTGTTTTCAAAACGATTTCAACTTCACCTCAAAATTCAAATCAAAAATTGAATTTTTCTTCATAAATTCGTTTTAAATTCATTTCAAACGGATTTCAATTCAAATCGATTTTTAATTCAATTTCAATTCATTTTGAATTCTATTCAATTTCAATTCGATTTTGAATTTATTTCAAATCGATTTCTATTCAATTTCAATTCAATTCGAATTCATTTCAATTTGATTTCAATTCGAATTCAATTCTATTCAATTTTAATTCGAATTTCAAATCATTTCAGTTTATTTCGAATTTCAATTCATTCCAATTTAATTCGAATTTCAATTCATTTCAATTTAATTCGAATTTCAACTCATTTCAATTTAATTCGAATTTCAAATCTACTCAATTTCAAATCTATTCAATTATTCATTGAAAAATGAATAAAATCGATATAAATATCGTTCACGTCAAAATGGCATCAATCTAATCAACACGGCTTCATAAATTTCTATTTTCAAATATTCTATTTCAAATATTTCTATTCAAATATTTCTATTTAAATATTCTATTCAAATATTCTATTTCAAAAATGGAATGAGGCCCAATCAATTACCATATAATGTTAATTATGTGGATTTCCTACAACACATGTATAAAATAACAACGATAAATAATCATCCATCATCCAGAGTGCGTTCTACACTGTATAAGCATCAAATATAAATATTTAACGCTTATAACAGCCTGTCAATCAATCGATCGACATACAGCTAATCATTGGGACTAGTGTATGTCATATATCATCCCAATACACGTGTGGTGTTTTCAAACAATCAAACACAGATTTTATTTATGCAGTTGGGCGATGTGTAAAATTTATCGTCCCAGTCAATATCAGTCAAATATGTGTAAATAAACAAATCGTTCGATTTGTTTATATTAATTTATTTCATTTCATATACACGTTTAAAATTCTATTTTCAACTATAAAATATTTTTAACTATATAAATATTTTATTTCATTTTACATCACATCACACAATCAACTACACATCAAAATCAAACAAACAAGCATACAATCAAACAAACAAGCCGTCCATGGTCTGTGGACGACGGGTGTCGGGTGCTACTAAACACCGTCTGCATCCTAGTATATATTATAACCAGAAAAGAAAAATTAAAGTGAGAAGTTTTCACCGACTAGCTAATCCAAACGTCACAACTCTTCTTATGTAGAAAATCTTCGCCGTTTCTTCTTTCATCACTTTCGTCATCCGTATTCACTACATACATAAAAATTGTATTTTTACCTCGCTATTCAATATATAAAAATCGAATTTTTACTTCGCTATTCAATATATAAAAATCGAATTTTTACTTCGCTATTCAATATATAAAAATCATATTTTTATTCATCATATATTTATTCTTCTCTCATTCATTATAAAAATCAAGTCTTTATCCTTATGTTATGCATATAATAAAAATCATATTTCTTTTATAAATCCTCCTTCATTGTAAAAATTACGCCTTTATGTTTTAAAAATCCTATCTCTTCATATTTACAAATCCGTGTTTTTATTTTACCAAAAATCACATCTTTCTCTAATTAAAAATTCAACCTTCACAAATCATTATTCTACATATAAATTAAAACTGATTTTTATTTTAACTAACCACCTTTAATAAACCGGAATAAATAAGTAAAACAATGTAAATAAAAGAAAAATGCTTAAATTCGGAGCTTTTATGGGTGGGGGTTCTGACGTGGGCGTCGGGGTCGGAGGTCTCCAGGCGGTCGCCGGTCTTCAGGCTGGGGGGCGATGAAGTGGCGGAGGCGTTCGCTTCAGGGGGGTTCGGGGGTCGCGCTGCAGGCTTCGACGAGGGGGGGTGATCGATGGAGGGAGGAGCGGAGCATCAGAGGGGCGGCGCGACCGGAGCTATGGCGGAGGGAGGCCGGCGGTTGGGGAGGAGCGTGCCTGCACGATCGACGGTTTTAGGTTTTTAGGGTTTTTTTTTCTTTTATTAAATAAATATCGAGGAGAGAGAAAAAAGGCTGAGAGAGGGTTAGGTATATATATAATATTTTATAATTTAATAATATTTTAATTCGCCCATTAGTTGTTTAACACCACGAATTCGAAACGTATCCCAACGACTCTCGTCACTAGCCAATTACCCCCAATCCGAACACAATGGGATATGTATTGTAAGATGATTTGATCGTTTCGATCAGTTTTCGTCAAAATCAACATATAACTCTATATATTGAATTTGAACGCGCATTTCAATTTACCGGGGCCACATACTAACTAGAAAAATTCCCAAAAAAATATTTTCTAGCTTCATATCGACCATACGGTCCTAACAAAACTAATTTCGTCAAATTTTGAGGCCGTTTGAAAAATGGCCATTTTCCAGTCGATTAAAATCAACTAAAACTAGTCAAACGCGTTTTCCTTCGCCACGCTCACATATTGATTCGAAAAATTATGAAATTTGGAACCTAGCAATAATTTGACATTGCGGATCCAAAAAAAGTGGTTTAGTCGAAATCCGAGATCATTTGCAAAATTCCCATTTTTAAGGGCCAGAATTCCATAGCGACTATTCTGAATTTTCAACTGGACATATCTTTTGATTCCCACTATGAAATTTCAATTTTTCGGATTCATTGGAAAGATATTCTCAATTAGATTCTATTATTTTTGGTTTTGCTAAAATCCGGCTTATTTTGCACCCGGTATGTTCAATTGAAATTTGAAATCGAATTATCGAACTACCGCGCCATTTTCAATTCCTTTTATAATTTAAAATAAATATTTATATTCTAACGATGACGTATATAAAAATATACATTCTAATTCTATTCAAAATAAATTTCTCGTCGATATTATTTAAAATAATTCATTTTAAATATTCAAAATTCGCTAAAATTGCCAAAATAAAAATTTTAAATTGGCTCAGATTTTCGGGTTGTTACAATCGGTTTGGAAATGGTAGTAGGCATTGGAAATTAATTATTATTTCCATAAACGTTATCAGAAACATGATTCCAAAAAGTTTTGAAGTAATTAAAACCTTTAGGCCTCGTATCATAAACGATGTATCGAATGACATTGTTTGGTCCACATATAAGATTGGTAATTAGATTTATAATAATTTTCTATGTATATATGGCGATATTTTCCAATGTAAAGGGAATATAAAGGTACATGTATATATATATATATAATAATATTTCCAAGGTAAAGGAAATCAAAGCGGGTTTTGTGAATGTATAGCGATATTTTCGAGGTAAAGGAAGTAAGAAGGAATTTTTGTGAATATGCTTAAAATGAAGTGGTAAGTGTATAGATATGTTTTCAAAGTAACAAATACAAAAGAAGTTTCTGAATAAATTCATTCAGTTGAGATAAGTATATAAAATTCAATTCTTAAAAATCAATTAAATGGTTTAATGAATGGTTTTGGTTTAAGAAGGGCCTAAGCTGCTGATGTACTGATATGTATTATTTCGATTTGATAGTGAAAAAGCCAAGTGTCAATGAATTCTCTTGTTGACTTTTTTACGCGTTAATTCGAAAAGACCAGTATAGGAACTAGTCCTAAAACCACTTCGAACCAACTTTGCGTTCGAAAACTAGCATTGAAGGCATGCTTATGAGATGATTTGAAGACATAGATCTTTGGAGCGAGAGGATTGCTCGTTGATGCCTTTGGTTAACAATCAGAATTAAACTTGCAGTAGTAAACCTCTACGTTCTGAGGTATCTTCGGTTTTCATTGGTCCTAGAACGAACTTGTATGGACGAATGTTTGACAGAGTGTTCCTAAGATCATGTATGTTGATTTGTATAAATATGCCGAGTATGGTGGCGAAGAAGATAACTTCTTTTAGCTTAACGCCCAGAGTTTATTTGTGTGAATCAATTAGTGTTTAACGGGATCTGATAATGTGGTATTCAAAGTTTGATGTGTTGTTTTTGAAAAGGTAACTATGACCTCAAGCCTTATTAACAGGGAAATAACTAAAATCGGGCAGGCAGCATGGCTAAGTGGGTCATACCTGTTTGGGTATATCATCACCTGATCTAGAGAAATCGGTTATCTCTTTTTTATGTATGCTTCGAAATTTATGTTTGCTAATTCCAATCGTTAGTGATGATATATTCGATATACTTAAGTTGAATGAGTGGTCGGCTTGCAAGATGTTCTTGTTGAACCCCGGTGTTCTATCTCTAGAGACACTGATGGGAAGGTGGTTCCATACCTAGTCATATTGGAAATCCAATCTTCAATATGAGCCGAACATTTTTAGATGTATACCAACTATGATGGAAGGTGAGATGTGAGTTTTCCGACTATATTCCTATTTTATTTGTGGTTTGATAGACATTATTGTAATATCACTGGATTTTGATATAAAAAAGTGATTTGGGGATCGTAAGGTAAAAACACATGCCATGTTTATGTGTGGTCATGAAATCCATTCTTTCAAACAAAAAAAAATCTAAAAGTTAAGAAAGTTGTTTATGATGTGGATTTATCACTGAAAATATTCCAGACTGATTCGAGTGATTTTGTTTTCCACAAAATATGCTCGAGTCGGACCAAGTATATTTCCAGGTAGCATAGGCTTTACTTGGAGCCTCATAAGAGAAGCTGGACTCGAGACATGTTTTCGTTTTTTCTGGTATTACTTTATATCCATTGTGTGTTATATGGCTGATATTAGTGTGTGCTCTGATATTGTAATCATATATATATACACACATAGTTTTCTCTTTGTGTAAAGAGTATTGAGATATTATATTTTATTTGTTTCGTTGTGAGATTCTATTCTACTCTAATTTTGTAGTGTTGATGTTTCTTTTTCTTCTTCTATTTTAACATTTCTTTCTTTTCTCACCTTCTAACTTTTTCCCCTAACTATCCTCCTTCGTGTGCCTTTTGGGTTGGACATGTGTGGTTAAATGTCAGCTTAAATGGTATAAAAAAGTTGGGTCATTATAGTTTGTTTTCAATGCATAAGCTTAAATAATAATCTTGCCTCTGTGGTATTACTCAATAGAGATAGTGTGTGTGTGCGTATATATACATATACATATATATATATAAGAGCATACTTGTTAGTATTATAAAAATTGTTCTATATTGTGTTGATTGATTTGTTGAATGGTTTATGAATTCTAGATAGTACAGATCCGCAACTATAACGATAGGTGTTTCTAAACACTTAAACAGAGCAATTCGATATAATTGTAGCGACCCGAGGCAGTTCGACACTCAAATCTCGACACTAATACAACCCGTGTCCAAAACTCAAGTACCGAAAACCCCAGAAAGCTAGGAGAAAGAAGTTAGATGGTGAGATAAAAAAGAAAGAATATTAGAATAGAAGAATAAGAAGAAGAATCAACACTACACAGAGTCTCACATCGCAGCGGAACAAAATATAATACAGAAATAAATCTTTATTGAGAGCTTTTGAAAATACTTACAATATTAGAGTACATCAACATCTCTGGACATTTATAATAATTTTTCCTCATATATAATCATACAGCGGAATTCGTCTGCACATCCCCAGCTCGTCTCTGGACTTCGCAGTACCTGATAACCTGAACCTGTACACCCCGGGCTAACCCGAGCATTTACAAAACACCGGGTCAGTCTGGTGAACCAGAGTGAGAAAAACACGCTAAGCTATTTAAGGGTATCACACAACTTGGTTTTAGAGTTAAAATCCTTTCGAAGGAAAAGGATAATCGTAAGACCGAATCCACACATAAACACGGATGGTTTTTACCTTATGATAACCTAAAACATTTTGAAAATCGATACTTGTCTGATATTATAATAGTGTCTAAATACAAATAAATAGAATCTAGTAGAACGCTTGCATCTCACGCTCTACATATATAGTATACAAATAAAACCGCGGGCGCTTATTGGAGATTGGATTTCCGACTATGACAAGGTATGGGACCACCTGCCGATAGTGTATCTCTAGAGGCGAATACACTGGGTTCAACAAGAACGTCTTACAACCCGGCCCACACATGATCGACCACTCATTTAGCTTGAGTGTATCGTATGTATATCACCAACGGTTGGGCTCAAACCACCGTTTCTCCGAAAGGGGCGGCATCGATAGATTAAAGAAGCAAAAGGAATTTCTCTAGATAGGTGACTATACACCCTAATGGGAGCGATCCACATAGCCATGTTGCCTACCCGATTTCTGTCATTTCCCGGTTGATAAGGCTTGAGGTTATGATCGACTTTTGGAACATCTGGCCATCGTTCATATCGTCCATACATGTCATCCAAGAACAGGATAAACCAAAGGCACCCTCCTACCACATCCTAGGAATCACCCTATAGATCAGTAGCGAGCAGTCCTTGCAAACCATAGATTTCAACCACGACAGAATCACAGTATATCTCTGGGAATCAGCCAGAGATTGTAAGTAACTCTTCTGTTTATGAAGATCTATGGTCTTCAATTGCTCCATCCAGATCACCATCTCTGACGTATTCGTATTTATTGGTCGGAATGGTTTTCGAATATAAATTCGATCCCGGTCTTTCCGTACCAATACCGTTTAGCCAGATTTTTGATAGTCGGTTATTTAACTATCAAAATAAACAACCATAAAAATAAAAATAGATTCATTGGTTCAGAACACAGCGTCACTTGGCCATCATATAATATAATATTCTCAAATCATTTTATGCCGATACTTAGAAAAATATCTTAAACCAATATCACATTTCCCGTTAACTACCATTTTAAACATTTTCTATAACATCCCTTATTACCTATAATTGGAAATCCGATTCCACTTATCAATCTTAAAATGATCACTTCGAAATTCGGTTTTGGTCTCATTATTTGACCCAATCCCCGTCACTTATCCTTTAGACTAACTTATTCTAAATCTCTCTTTCTTTTGAAAGTATCGCTATATCTTCACCAATTCCCTTTTATTTTGAAAATACCATTTCATATTCTCAAGCCGCTTTTTAATTCCTTTTATTTCTGGGATCCCATTTTATATTGACAAATTCTTCAAATAATGTTACATTATTCATTTTCAAAATAAATTACTTCAAACACATCCGCTATTACAACTAATATCACCTTTCGATAATCCTGAAGTCGTTCAAGTTGGGGTATTTTAATTACCTCTCAGACCTTGACCAACCACATTCTTATCTTAAGATAAATATTAATTGTAATTCAAAACCCATGTTCATTCTACAATTACCATTACACTATTTATTTACCATACGGTTTTATAAAACTTATTACTTTTGAAATTCCCTTTTGTTATTATTACTTAATTTATTGATTTGGTAAATGATTCATAAAACATCATCTTTTAAACTTTAATGTCTTTAAACTATTGGTTTAATTACAAATTCCATTACCCGATCCTTTACCAAATTCAATTACAAGAATTGAGCCTTTCTAAACCTTTCAACATTTATTCTGGGAAATCTCATTTTCAAATCCCATCCACTTAATGCCATTACTAAGTAACGTTAATATAAAATTAACGTTGTAACTTCCCATATCCTTTTATAACTCGTTTATACACCTTTGGTTTACTATAAAACCCTTTTCACTTCGATTCCCCTTACTTAATGACAATAAGTAACATTTACTTTAGGCTTAATAGATTTTCCTAAAATCAATTTATAACTTCATTTATCAAACTTTGTTTAAATATAAACCTGTTCATAAACTCACTTTGAAATACTTTTATATTCATTACTGACTTCGATTTCTTACTTAAATGAACTTCAATTAAGAAGAAATCCATTAAACTATTAATAAGTTAAAATTATAACTTACTTTACCCTTAATTGGCATTAAGAGTAAATTTCCTTTTAAATCCTTATTTAGTTAAACCAATATTAGTTAAGTTACTCCATTAAATTACTTAGCACAAACTAATTTCATTCAATAATCCATTTCCGTTAAACAGTTGACCTGATTAACTCTTTGATCAATTCTAACTCGTCTCTTCATTTAAATTTATAAATAATATTATTAATTTAAATAAATCTCATTTTAAAATAATCTTATTGTAATTGTTTCTTAAAAACAAATAATCGCAGTTATTTATTGTTTCAAAATTGCTTAACAATCTCATTAATACAAGAATTTGCTTTATAAAAGATAAAGCACGTGCTTCGCACACGGTCGATTTTGGTGTCAAATGGTGGTTGTTGGTTAAATAATCCATATATGTGTGGTTGATTTTGTTTACTTTTAAAAATCTTATTAAAAATAATCTAACTAAAAATCTATATTCAGTTATAAAATAAATTTCATAACTTCATTTTTTTATCGATGTACCTGACGGTAAATCAATCTTTATAAACAGTTTGTATTTTGGCCATCTGCTATAAATTCCTCAACCAATGTCACCTATTAGTTAATAACCAAACAAATGTTGAATTTAGATTCAACAAACAACCACCAAGTCAATAATCCAATCATGTCGGTCAGACAGTTCATATAATGATCATATGCAAATAAATAACCAATTCAACTAGTAGCGAATTACTAATAATAATCATTCAAGCATCCAATTTAATTTTAAAACGTTTATACCATTATAAACGTAACCAACAAGGTAAGTTGCCTTCGTTGTAAATAATCGTTAAAAATAACGATTTCATTTCATTTAAATTAAATAACCGTTTAATTTAAAACAGTATAGCGAATAACCAAACAATCACTAAATCAACCAAATCAACCAGCAAACATAGCACACAAGCAATAAACCCGATTTATAAAAATTATAAATGGGGTAACTGAGTGAGTTTAACTCACCTTGGTTTTATACCGTTGTTGAAACGGTTGGTTTTACGGTGTCTAGTCGCATTCTACTCTGTCTGTTTTCAATTCCAAATGCTACGCTTGTCGACCTGATCCTGATCCTACTTGTTCTGTTTCATTCTGCGAGCATAATTAAAATTTTATTAATGTTCTAACATACTTGTTATAATTAAATAAAATTTCCTTATCATATAATTAACAAATCACTTTAGTTATAAAACATCAGACCGTTACCTTTTTATTTGAAAAGCGAGTCCGCCATTGATTAGAAACCATACGGTCCGATCTCCTTGATTATTCAGTTCCTTACGTTCGGACACAACCGCCAGCTTTTATATGAACTAATCATATTTATCAATCCTCAATTTGGCACTTTACCCAAGCCTATTCCTCCATCATCCCTTATACTCCCTGCTACACCTTGTTGTTTCCAACCTAACCCTCCTGTAGCGTTAATCTATTTTTTTTTATATAAAAAGAGGATGAACCAAACCCATTTCAGTGTACATGTCCTTCACTGATACCGCCATTCCCGTGCCTTTTCTTCCTTAGAGCACAACCAACAATGGCTTGTTCAGTTATAAACAAGCCACGGAGCAACCAGGTATGGTTTGTTCAGTCACCCGTGGCTAGTTTCGTATGAGTTTGTGACTAGTTGACTGAACAAAGGTTGGAGGTTATAACGGCGAAGTCTTTGCCGTTTTAATTTATAACAGCAAAGTCTTTGCCGTTATAAATTTATAACGGCAAAGACTTTGCCGTTATAAATTTATAACGGCAAAGACTTTGCCGTTATAAACTTTTAATAATAAAAAAGCATGAAAACGCTGTTTGCTGCGGTGAAAAGGGGTAATATTGGATGGAAGGGGTGTTTGCTGTTTTGTACTGTTTGTATTATATAATATATTTTTAAAGTGGTTTGTGGCTGGTTGTGACTGGCTGGTTGCGTTGTTGCTTGTTTGTATGAAAGAGAAGAAGTGAACAAAATGTATTGTTGGTTATGGTCTTACTGACCTTTTTCCCTATACAAAACGTTCTTCTCCCCTTCCAACTATTTCTCTCTCCCCATCTGGTCTCTCTTTCCCAACGTCACCCTCTTATTTGCACTATCCCTTCTACCTCCTTCTTTCGAAACAACACCGGACCCCGACAGCGCCTCCAACGCCCTGCTCCTATATCCCTCCATCAGCATGACCACAGCTCGCCCTCGCCATTTCCGGTCCCACGCCATCGAAAGAGACTCCTCCGTGGCCCTACTCCTCCCCACAACTCTATGGCAAGCATGCACTTGGAAACAACCAAACCCAGAATGGTTCGCTCCCAGCTCTCAACATCCCAGCGTGAAGTATGATCGCTCACAGGCACAAGGCCATTTGTTTTAGGAATTTAAGGATTTTTTTTTCAATAGGCCGAAGCCAAATTAACTTCATCCCACGCATGAAACTCACTATCGCCTGCAATATTCTGAACCACCCACTTTGCAACTGCCAGCCCATCCCAAAAATCCAGCGTCCATACTTCTGACCCGAACTGCCCCCGCCACTTGCTTCCGAACCCGCAGTGGATGAACCCATCGACAAAAATTTTCCTGACTGGAACTACATTGCCAAACAGCCTGCTAACCCATGAAGTAAGCCTTCACTTCGTGCCCCTCTGCTCCACATAAGCGGGCCACGCTCTGATTCTTCATTTATTTACACTGTTTCGTTTTTATTTTGAAGAGAGGCTTGCGTTTTTTCCATTACTGGAAGTTAAGAAATGAAAGAATGGACCGAGGTCTTTATATAGGAGAGAAAGACGTGGTGGTCAAGTCGTTTAGGGTATAGGTTTTCAGAGAACTATAGGATAGCTGTAAGGTGGGTAAGACTTTTGGAAAACGTGGTAGTCACGGCATAGGTAGATTGGCTCACAACGTATTGGGAAGTTTGGTATGCAAGGAACCACTTGTTTGGTTGGCAAGCAAAGAAAAAAGATTTTCACGCCAGGAAACATGCGCACCCAAAATTAAAGAATGGTACATGGAAAGGTTTTAATAAGATTATATAATATTCCCACTTATGATCCAATCATGTTTTAATTCCCCATGATTACGTATTTACTCCAAACGCAACGAAACAACACGCACCGCTACGTCTTGACAAGTACTTGACACTTAAATTTGTTTTATTACGGTTACTTTATATTACCGCTAACCGTTAAATACACGTATCGTGCTATACACCATTTTATCATTTAAGAGCCACGATCAACAAAAATAAAAATACCGTTATGTCGAGCAACGCCCCACGACTCCAAAAATATAAAAATATTGGTAGGTTAACTCATATTGTGAAACCCCAAAATGCTGATATAGGGTGCGAAATACTCCAAATAAAAAGTTGCTTATTTTACGAATTAAAAATTACAGTAAAATTCTAAAAATTAAATTATGCCTACGCCTCAAAGGACTTGTCCAAATTCGAAGTCAATATTTAATTATATTTAAATAAAATCGTTATGGCGTATAAACGATTCCACAGCGACTATTTGAAAATTTGATTTGGACGTAAAACAAAATCTATAATACGAAAACTCGATTTTTCTCTTCTCTAAGGAGAATATTACCAAATAAATTCAGACGCTTCTTGTTTCACAAAAATCCGACTTAAAACGGATTTTGTATGATCAATTGAAGTTGAAATTCAATTTTACGAACTACCGCGCTATTTCGAATTCGTTTTATATTAAATATAAATATAAACGTTTAATCGTCGTCATAGAAACGAACTCCATAACATATCTCTTAATATAATATTCAAAACCAATTTAAATATTCAATTCAAATGGTCGAAAAATCCAGGTCGTTACAATAATATTGTTTTTAAAGTGGGTAAATGAAATAATTTTACACAGAATTATACTTTTGATATAAAGAAATAATTTTCTAAAATTATTTATATAGTTGGTTTTTTATTACAATGAAATGAGATTATAATATTGTGATGGTTATATATATAACAAAATAGAATTTGTATAAGAATGGAATTTACAAATAAGCTAAATTAAAATTGGATTCAGACCAAAGTTGAGGATTTACATCCCAAATGTTTAGAAAGTATTTTCTGAAGTATTATAAAATAATATAGTATTACTTTGAAGGAATTTTTGAATAAGAATTGTTTTAAATGAATTTTGCATGTGATAAAGCACTGAACTCACTTCAGTCGCTGGTAATAATTCTGATGATGATCCGGACATTATTGGTGTTCATTTTCAAGTTTTTAAGTGATGGATTACAACCATAGTAAATTTGCTAATGAAAATTTGTTTAAGAAAACAAGTTATGAAAGTTCAAATGTTTTAAATTTTCAAATGATAATATATACTTATATTTATAGTATTTTAAAAGATTTGAAATAGTAGCAGGAATTTGAATTCTGCTTGAGTAAGTTAAATAGATTGAAATGGTAAGAGTAAATCAAATGATTAAAATTTAACTTAAGTTTAAGTAGAAAAAATGTATGAATTTATAAGAAAATTAAGATTGCATAGCTCATAAAGGTGAATAACTTGATTAAAAATCAATTTGTATGAATGTGGATGAATGTATGTATGGATTGTGAATTAAATGTAAGATATTGATTAGAAATTATGTGTTTTGTTTGGAACTGAAGTGATGGACTTCATATATTAGGACACTCACTTGTTTAAATATAAGTAAGTAAAGCTATATTAACCTAAGCAGCTCGGTTTTGCTTGCACGGATCGCTTAAATATGAAGCTAGTTCACTTATTAACGTTTATATAAGGTACGCCTACACAAAAATATGAAATTTTGGTTTATGAGTTGTGTTTTCAAGCCGTGTTGGTCGATGTTTGCATATTTATCTCTCTTGCTATATTGTGGAAGCCCCTCCACACAGGGGAGACTCTACTGAAATTTTTCGAAAATTTAAGGTGTTAGAAAATCTTAATTCTTTTTGAAGATTTTGTTAACCGAAATGAATTAGTGTTTTGATTGAAGCTAATTGGATTAGTTGGAACTAAAAGTTTAGAAAGTGGAACATAAGATTTTAAACACGTGAATTTTTGAGAAGTTCATGAGTTTGAAGCACTTTTCCCCACCTTAGTAATTTCGCGGATGAAATTCTTTTAAGGGGGAGGAATGTAATGACTCGGAGTTTTTACCGTTAAGTTTGAACATTTAAATTGGTTTTGAATATTGACTTGAAAAGTTGAATAACTCGAATTCTTCGATTTTGAATATTAATTTGATTTGAATAGTAAAATAATAAATTCAGTTCCGAAATAATTGAGAATCAATTAGATTGAGATATAATATGAATTTGATGATTTATTAAGGCCTAGTTAAGTTCAGATTTGAATTATAATAAGGAATATATTAATTAAATGAAGTTTGAACATATAAATTTAATTAAAAGCGAGCTCGGAGCATTGTTGTAGTTCGTACTTTTATGTTTTGGACTTCAATTGAGCATATATGATCCAATATAAATCGGAATTCTTTGAAAAGAATCTTCTAGATTTATTAGATTATAGTCTTCTAATGGAGGAGAAAATCGAGATTTCATATTGTAGATTTTGAGTTATGTCAAAATCAAAACTTTCTGAAATTTTTTTGTATAACGATTTATTAAATAAAATATAAGGATTCTAAATAAATTGAATATTGATTTTACTTGGAATTTAAAATGTTGAGTTTAAATCTAGATCAGTTTATTATGAACCTATATAAAGTTCTATTTGAATATATATGATAATAACAAATGACTATTGACAATTTTGACTGTTTTGAAATCGATTAATATTTTATCGATTTAATATGGAACTTGTGAATGGCCAATTTTCAAACGACCTCGGATTTCAACGAAACCAATTTTATAAAATATGCAATGGTTAATTATTGTAAGACTTTAAGTTTCAGGTCCATTGGAGTTATTATGTGATCATGTGCGATATAAACGTGTATCAATTTACGTTTTCAAATTAAAATAGGAGTTTTTCAAAAGATCTCGGAATTCGACAAACCGGTTCCATCGTGTCTAGAATATCAATTTATTATAGGATTTCAAATTTCATTTTGATCAAATGTTGTATGTGCTTGTATAAGCTGTAAACACCAGATGTTAATTACATGTTAAATATAAAAAAAATACGATCAATATTTTTTGAAATCTACACCGAATCTACCAATACCTTTAAAAATTGGCCAAATCTTGCTAAATCCTCATTGTATCTTCATAATGTCAAAAATCTCAGCTAAGGATAAAAAAAATCATGTCTATTCTTTATCATTCCTATGACAGTTGAAAACGAAACCTCACCTTAAATCTAATCGTTCTTCCCTTATAAAACAACAACATTAATGAAAACAATGGGATTCTTTAATGGGTCAGTTTGACTCAGGTCCCTAATAGGTTTCGAAATTCAGCTCACATCCCTCCCTTAAAAATTATAAATTAAGTCCCTATTTTTCGAAAAATCATGTAAACAAAATCACGTAAATTCATAATTAAATTAAACATGTAAACATCATGAAATTCAAGCATTAAACCCACCAAAAAAGTCATCAAAAGCAAAAAACACAAATTTTCAATATATTTGTGATGACCCCTAACCCCGTACGACGGTGGAAAGGGTAATCTTTGGAATATAACACATAAACAGATAACATCAGAACAGGAATAAATAGATACACCAGATAATGTACAATGGAATACACTGGATAAACATAATCATCAGAGTTACACAGTATATAGGATCATACTTAGTACAAATACAGTTTAGCTATACATAAATGTCTACAGCGGAAAACAAACATAATACGTTCAATAGGAGCTGAACAGAATAAAAAGGAGATAAATTATGGAATCTATCTTCATCTCCAGCTACCCAGAAAGAGCCTGCTAAAACCTGAATACAAGGCTGCCCGTGTAGAAAAGGGAAACCCTAGTTTGCAAGTGAAACAAACTACGAGTCAGTCATGGGACTGGTATGAGAAATCTACTTAACACATTTTATAATATGGCCAATCACAGGACCACGCCACCTTCGCGGAACGGGTTTACTCCATTAGATTGCAAGTGCATTAAAACAAATAAATCTTTTAAATATCGTAATGCTTTTTCTAAAAATGAAGCCGTAATAAGACTCAGTTCCCATCACACAATGCAACACAAACCGGGGATAGAGTTTGTAAGGACCCGTAACTTCCCCGTGAAGGAAAGATCGGATACTTCGAGAACAAGCCACAAAAGAACGCAGACAGAAGAACATTTCATTGTTTATTACAACAATTCATCAGATTACAAGAATATATAAAGTATAAATCAATATTACACATTCGATAAATATCAGAGATTACAATACATTACATAGCAGCAGAAAATAATACAATACGCAACTAGAAGAGATATACAGATACAAAGCTTTCCGGATATCATTCCAGCTGTAAACCAGGATCCTGTGAATATAAATCTGCAAAACCAAAACTGCTAGATGCCCGTGTAAAAATAAGGGCACCCAGAGTTTAGATTAAAACAATAAACTCCAGGTCAGTCATGGGACTGGTGTGAGAACTAAAACAGTTATTAATCTTTATTTTAAAGTTAGATAAATCAAGGGACCACGCCATGTAACACGGAACAGGTTTCCTCCCAAGAGTACCAGTGCATAAAACAAACAGCGCAATGCTAAATAAAGAACAATGAAGCTATTATAAGACCCCAGTCCCATCACACAATGCAACGCAAGCCGTAGGATAGGATTTTACCTTATAATAGCCAAAGAATGCATGATAAGTGAAATTTCATGTTTTATTATTACTATAAGTGCATAGTGTCAAAACAATTTCAAATCATAAATATCAATCATAGACGGCATGGGTACCATATATCATGTCGCCATACTAGTTTTACAATTAAAACCGCAAAGTCACGTATTTAGAAAATGGATTTCCGTTTGCGAACTGAGACTAGGGATCGTCCTCTACCGATTCGAGACAATCTAGCCGATGTCTGAGGCAAGTACTAAGTCAAGCCTTTGGATCGTCAGGGCCGGTCCACCGATGTGGATTAAAATGCCTAAACACTGCGTTTCCCCGCCCTTTGGGGCATAAATGAGCCAACGAATGACTCCATCGGACCCGGATCGTCCGATCTAACCGAGGCGCCTCGCAACAGCAACAACCACATAAGTCAAACTCGTCAGGGCATGTAAAACCACCGACGCCACTTCTAGCTAGAAGAAAACGTATGCCCTCCCTGATTTCCTCTCCCGTTTCTGGTTCACAACCGGGGTGTGAGGCTCGCGAATTCACGTTACACAAAGCTGTGCCACATAGGCTATGCTTTGATCATCACCCACAAGACTTTTCTTTTCAACAGAAGCCTTGATCATATTGCCACTTAGGCATGCCACACAGGAATTCACTCCATGCGTTTGATATCCATCAACATATAACCTTTGAGCTCGTACGTCTCAGAGAAGGGCGTTAAGCAAGAGAATAAATTCTCCGCCGCTAAATAGATATATATTTAATAGAAATCAACCACACAGAATAAAATCCAATGTTAGACACACAGTCCATTTACAAGTTCGTTCTGGGTCTGCACGAAACCGGAGGCACCTAGTACCCCGCATATCCATCGATCTCCAAGTACGTCTGGACGATCACAAACTGATTCCCTCCTCTTGGGTGTACGACCCAATCAAGATCATCAGTAATCACCCAAACGACGTGAAGACCTCCGGTCTTCGACCACCGTCTTCATCTTCGACACCACGTCGAATCAGTTATTCAGAATGGGATAAACCCGGTCTTTCTGAATAACTCGCGTATATAGTAAACAAGTGTTACACAAACACAACATACGCCTCATTCCAATTCAGAATATTCTTTTGTTCAAATATTCTTATACTTTGGGAAAGGTTCCCATTAATTTTATCAAAGATAAATTCTTTAATCTCCTTTGAATATCAATTCAAACTAGACGGGATTAGCGAACCACACCGAAGTAATCATTAATTTTAATTTCCTAATCCCAACCTATTCATCCCATGAAGTAAAAATGGTAATACTTCATATCTAACACCACGGTGTTATCGGTAAATTCAATTACCATTTCACGTTCAAATCTAATTAAAGATTTAACTATCGCCTAGAGTAAAACTGGTGATACTCCATTCTCGATCTTTTCAATCTAATTAAAGATTCATTAAAACTCCACTTAGTTTTAATCTTTAACTGGGTTAAAGAATCAGTGTCATTTAAAACATGGTTCACGATAAACCCAAAATCACATTCCATTAATTATCGGGTTAAAGAACAAGTGTTATTTAAAACACTGTTCACGATAAACCCAAAAATCAATACCAATTCAATTCCAATTAAATATTATTTAATTGGTACACTTCATTAAATCTAAATAAAAGATTTAATCTTTTCTCAACTGGGCTTAAGAACAGTGTTAATGAAGACACCATTCACGACAAGCCCAAATCACATTTGATATTAAATACAAGGCTCTGAATAGAAAATATATCGGCTTATATTCAATATCAAATTCTACGACCAACAAATATCGTATTGGAAATAACGATATATATATCTTTCAAATTTCCATAACAACATCTGTATAATCACGAAGTCCAACATCAAATATTCCGAAGACAATTTCGATTCAAATCCATTCCAATGCAATTATTGGAAATTCTATTTATTTTCAAAACCTTTTCAAATCCAATTTATTTATTTTAAAAATAAATAAATTATTATTCTAGTTCAAAACTAGTTCATTTCGATAAAAATCTATTTTTGTCTTTTCAAATATGGAGTTTTTCATCCCAATTCTTCACAAATCATTTCTTATGATTTTACACAAATTATTGATATTTTTAATAATTTTATCAAGGCTCGTACAGTCGATTTCCATCAACGGCCATCGAACTGCACTTACAACGACCTTTTTCAAAATTGATTTGGACATAATTCCAAATCCAACCGTTAGATTTCAAATTTCTTATATTCGTTAGAAAGCTCTTTTCGATACGAACCCAACGGTTCCAGTTTGAGGAGAATCCGACGGTCGGTCCCGCAATATCCATTCGAAGTCAATGGTCGAAATTCACAAACTGCCGCGGCGCGGCGCGTTCTATTCAGGCCATTATATTATATATATAATATATATAATATATACTTCGTCGATTTCCTTTTAAAACGTATTTTATAAATCGTTTTAAATTCGTTTTCAAAACAATTTAAACTTCATTTCAAATTCAAATCAAAAATTGAATTTTTCCTCATAAATTCGTTTTAAATTCATTTCAAATTGATTTCAATTCAAATCGATTTTTAATTCAATTTCAATTCATTTTCCATTCTATTCAATTTCTACTCGATTTTGAATTGATTTCAAATTGATTTCAATTCAATTCGAATTCATTTCAATTTGATTTCAATTTGAATTCAATCCTATTCAATTTTAATTCGAATTCAATTCTATTCAATTTTAATTTGAATTCAATTCTATTCAATTTCAATTCGAATTCAAATCGTTTCAAAATATCAGAATTTGAAATCACTTCCTTTTCTATATTCATCGTAAAAATGAATAAAATCGATATAAATATCGTTCACGTCAAAATGGCGTCAACTAATCAACATGGCTTCATATATTTCTATTTTCAAATATTCTAGTTCAAATATTTCTTTTCAAATATTTCTATTCAAATATTTCCTTTTCAAATATTTCTATTCAAATATTTCCTTTTCAAAACTGGAATGAGGCCCAATCAATTACCATAGATTTTACTTCTATGGATTTACATACAACGCATGTATACATCGACAATGACAAATAATCAACCATCATCCAAAGTGCATTCTACACTGTATAAGCATCAAATATAAATATTTAACGCTTATAACAGCCTGTCAATCAATCGATTGACATACAACTAATTATTGGGATTAGTGTATGTCATATATCATCCCGATACCCGTGTGGGGTTCCAAACAATCAAACACGGATTTTATTTGTGCAGTTGGGCGATGTGTAAAATTTATCGTCCCAATCTATATCAGTCAAATGTGTGTATATAAACAAATCGTCCGATTTGTTTATATTAGTTTATTTCATTTCATATACACATTAAAAAATCTATTTTTAACAATAAAATATTTTTAACTATATAAATATTTTATTTCCATTCACATCACATCACACAATCAACAACACATCAAAATCAAACAAACAAGCATACAAGTCGTCCATGGTCTGTGGACGACGGGTTTCGGGTGCTACTAAACACCGTCTGCATCCTAGTATAGGTTATTAACTAGAAAACAAAATTAAAAGGTGAGAAGTTCTCACCGATTAGCTAAACCAACGCCACGATTCTTCTTATGTAGGAAATCTTTGCAGTGCTCGTCTTTTGCCACTTTCGTTGTCCGCTTTCACTACATGTATAAAAATCGAATTTTTACTTCACTACTTCTATGAAGATCACATTTTTATTATATAAAAATCACATTTTTATTATTTCTACTATATAAAAATCACATTTTTATTTTTTCTACTATATAAAAATTATATTTTTATTCTTTCTACTATATAAAAAATATATTTTTCCTATTTTAAGAATCCCTTCTTTTTGTTTCCAAAAATCACTACTATTCGTTTTCAAAATTCACTTTTTCCTTTATTTGACCATCCTATACAGATTATATTTTTACTCGTTAAAAATATTACTTCATAGATATAAAAATCAAATCTTTTCATATTTAAAAAAAAAATCTCACCTTTCCTATATTAAAAATACGATCTTTTCACTTTTAAAAATACGATATTTTCAAGGTTAAAAATCCCGTCTTTATGAAGTTAAAAATCAAATCTTTATGTTATTAAAACATTATAAGAATCATTACCATAAATAATAAAGAAAATCAGATTTTTCAAACTTGCTTATATATTTAAAACTGATAATAAATAAGGAAGTGTAAATAAAATAATTAAAACTCACATTTTTATTGAAGGAGAGGGGTTTCACGTGGGGTCAGTGGCCAGACGGGGGGCGTCTGCTCATCGGCATCGGTCTGGGGTCAGCGAAGGTGCGGCGGCGGCACTGGTTGGGTGGTGGCGGGATTTCGTGGATTAAGGGGTTTTGGGGTCGATTTGGAAGAAGGGGGAAGGAAGGGAGGGCGTACGGGGTAGGGGGTCGTGTCGGAGGCGGGCGCCTCCTGGTGGCTGGGCGGCGGACGAGCTCGAGGGAGGCGTCGACGATCTGAGCGGTTCCTTCTTCTTTTTCATTTTCTGGAACGAAATAGAACGGAGGGCGTTTGGTTTGAAGAGGAAAGGCGATAAGGGGGTTTGGAGAATATAATAATATATTTATTTTTATTAATTTAATTTTCAAAAGTAACCTTCGATATCGAACTCGAAATCGAACCCACCGACTGTCGCCCCTAGCTAATTACCCCCATTCCGAACACAATGGGATATGTTTCACAAGCTGATTCGATCGTTTCGATCAGTTTTCGTTCAAATCAAAATATAACTCTATATATTGAATTTGAACGCGTATTTCAATTTACCAGGGCCACATACTAACTAGAAAAATTCCCAAAAAAATATTTTCTAGCTTCATATTGACGATACGGTCCTAACAAAACCAATTTCATCGAATTCTGAGACCGTTTGAAAAATGGCCATTTTCCAATCGATTAAATTCAACTGAAATGGTCAAAACACGTTTTCCTTTGCCATGCTCACATATTAAATTCAAAAATTATGAAAATTGAAACCAAGCAATAATTTTACATCGCGGATCCAACAAAAGTGATTTCGTTGAAATCCGAGGCCGTTTGCAAAATGGCCATTTTTAAGGGCCGAAATTCCATAGCGACTATTCTGAAATTTCAATTGGACATAAATTTTGATCCCCGCTATGAAATTTCAATTTTTCTGATTTGTTGGAAAGATATTCTCAATTAGATTCAAATATTTTTGGTTTCACTAAAATTCGGTTTATTTTGCACCCGATACATTCATTTGAATTTTGAAATCGAGTTATCGAACTACCGCGCCATTTTCAATTCCTTTTATATATATAAATAAATATTTATATTCTAACGAAGATTCGAATAAATATATACATTCAAATTCTATTCAAAATAAATTTCTCGTCGTTATTATTTAAAATAATTCATTTTAAATAATCAAAATTCGCTAAAATTGCCAAAATAAAATTTTTAAATTGGCTCGGATTTCCGGGTTATTACAGAGTTTTACCTTATAATGGCCAAAATATACTTGATACGAGCAAAACAAATCATTTGATATTATTACTAGTGTGTATATGTTTCAAAAACAATTTCAATCATACTATCAATCATAGACGGCATGGGTACCATATATCATGTCGCCATATATATATACAATCAAAACCGCACGGTGTCGTATTTGGAAATTGGATTCCCATCATGAACCAAGGCAAAAGATAGTCCTTATTGAATTCGAAACTGTCTAGCCCGAGCCCCAGGAAAGCGCGCAGGCAAGCCTTTGGATCGTCAGGGCCGGTCCACCGATGTGGATTATTATGCCTGAACACTACGTCTCCCCGCCCTTTGGGGCATAAATGAGTCCTATGACTCCATCGGCTCCACATAGTCACCGATATATCTGAGGCGCCTCGCAACAGCAACAACCACATAGTTGAAAATAAAATAAATGTCAGGGCTGGTAGGTCACTGACACCACCCTAGCTAGAAAGAGACGCATGTCCTGCCTGAGGTCCTCTCTTGTTTTTGGTTCATACCGGGGTGTGAGGCTTGAGAAGCAACGTTATACACAAAGCTATGCCACACAGGCCGCACTTTGATCATCAACCACAAGACTTTGCTTTTCAATAGAAGCCTTGATCATCTGCCACTTAGGCATGCCACACAGGCAATTCACTCCATGCGACTGATTTCTATCGATATATAACCTGTGAGCTCGTACGTCTCAGAGAAGGGCGTTAAGCAAGAGAATAAATTCTCCGTCGCCAAACAGATATATATTTAATAGAGATCAATCAGCATAGAACAAAATCCACTGTCAGACACACAGTCCATTTACAAATTCATCCTGGGTCTGAACGAAACCGGAGGCACTCAATACCTCGCATATTTGTACAATCAGCAAGTACGTCCGGACGACTACTACTTTATCCTCTTCAAGGTAGCTACTCCTATCATGAGCATCAGTAGCACCCCTCCATTCGACGTGAAGATCATCGGTCTTGCACCGTCTTCATATCTTCGACTTTCAATCGTCGATCAATTATTTGAAATGAGAATCAACTCGGCCTTTTCAAATAATTCACGTATATTTAGAATTTCAAATCAATTCATTTCAATGGTTAAATTATTCGATATCATTAATTCTGTTCTTTAATGTAATTTCACGCCAAACACATTTAACCATCAAATATCACATAAACCGAGCAAATTCAGTTTATTTCCATTCCATATCGTTTGTAATATTTTATCACGATTTATCGCTATTTTTATTTATTTAAAAATAGCCAATCCATTCAAACGACGCTTCAGGCCATAACGCGGTCGTGGCGCTGTTTTTCTTCAGATTTGATTTACACATATCTGAAAATCTAACCGTTGGATCTTCACAAAATTTATACCATTAGAAAGATCTTTTCAAAACGAATCCAATGGTTTCAGTTTTGGGAAAATCCGACAGTCGGATCTCCCGCACTAATCGTTTGAAGTTACGATTTCAAAATACGAACTACAGCATCGTTATTCGATTTAATTTAATTATATATATATATATATATATATATATATATATCGATTCTGGCGCTGTTTTTCTTTAGATTTGAATTAAACATTCCAGATAATCCAACCGTTGGATCTTCACAAAGTGTGTGTTGTTGGAAAGATATTTCCAAAGCGAACCCAACAGTTTCGGTTTCGGGAAAATCCAATGGCCGGATCTCCCGCACTAATCGTTTGAAATCACGGTTTCAAAACACGAACTGCAGCTTCATTATTCGATTTATTTTAATTATATTTATATAAATATATATAAATATAATTCTTTCTTCGATTTCAAAACTATATTTATTTCATATAATTGATAAAAATGATATTTTTATCGTCAAAAATATTTATTCAACACATGAATATTTTTAGCACTTCATATTCACGATAAAAATGTAGATTTTATTGTTCAATCTATATATTCAACACATGAATATTTTCTATAGTTGATATATGTAATAAAAATGTGATTTTTATTGTAAAACAATTTATTCAACACATGAACTTCATTCAACACATGAATTTCTATTCAACACATGAATTTCTATTCAACACATGAATATTTTCTATAGTTTATATATACATAATAAAAATGGGGTTTTTATTGTAAAACAATTTATTCAACACATGATTATTTTATATAGTTCATACATAAGGTGAAAATGTTATTTTTGGTGTTAAAATAATTTATTTAAAATACTAATATTTTATATAATCTATATAGATAATAAAAATGTGATTTTTATTGTAAAACAATTTATTCAACACATGAACTTCATTCAACACATGAATTTCTACTCAACACATGAATTTCTATTCAACACATGAATTTCTATTCAACACACGAATATAGTTTCAACACATGAAAATAATTCTAACACATGAATATTATTGAAAATTTCGGCAGCATAACGGCAGGGTAGTTAAAACCGGCACCGTCCCTAGTACGGCTCCTCGCTCTACCTTAAAACCTCGCGATTTTTGACAATAGGGATTTTAAATATCTAGTTCGTACGCAGACGAATTTCCCATACACTAATCCTATTGGGATTTCAACCACAATCAATCATTTCAAATCAACCATTCATGATATTCACCAAATTTCACATTTACCAATAATCCATACAATATCACAACCAATAAATATCGTCCATGGTCTATGGACGAGGGAAGTGTGTGTATATATATAAATATATATATTCGTATATAAATATACTTCGATTTCACTTCAATATCATTTCAATTTATTTCAACACATATATTATTTTTACAATGCATATATAACTTATATATCGAACATACAACTTATACAACGCTTATACATGTGGTGTACAACGCTTATATAACTCGTACATCGACTATAAAATTTATATATCGTTGTTTTCCATATCGTTTATAAATTAGAAATCTCACATTGGGTTCCACTCCACCAAAAATAGCAGAAGACTCAGAAAAATATGCGGTCTCTTCTAGAATGTAGAAGATGTCCACACGAGTCCACTGTCTCTTGTTTCACTGGATTTCGTCAAGAAACAAAAAAGATATGATTTTTACAGTGAAATCATAAACCGTAGCGCTTTAAAGTGCTATAATTAGTTGAAAATTAAAGCAGCCGTTACGTTACTGTTTTCTTCGTGCAATCTATGCAAGGATATGATGATCGGCCTTTACCATAGCGTAGGGCTTCGAACCAGCTTCTCGGCGCTGGCAACCACCTTCAGTTCGACATCAATAAGAAGCAGCGGCGACATTTGCAAACGACGGACTTCGTGGCTTTGATTCGAGCGATTCAGGCGATGGAAAAATACAAATCTTGTATGGATCTGAAGCCCTCGTGATGCTCTTCAGAATCCACAACAGAAGCTCTCGATTTTAATGAGTGTGGAAGGAGATAGGGAGGAGTGAAGGAAGGAACGGCAACCGACATTTATCACGAGGGAAAAAGAGGAAAACGAGGAGAGAGAAATTGTGTTGGCCTAATCAGATTTTTTATTTTATTTATATATTTTTAAAATTCTAAAATACCCCTTATCTCATACGAACTCCAATCCAAACCCAACGACTGTCGTCCCTAGCTAAATACCCCCATTCCGAACACAATGGGATATGTTTCATAGGCCCATTCGACTGTTTCAGTCAGTTTCTCTTCAAATTAAAATATAAAACATTCAATATTTAATTTGAACGTACATCTCAATTTGCCGGGGCCACATACTAATTCTAAAAATTCCCGAAAAATAAATCTAGCTATGTTTTGACGATACGGTCCCAACAAAACTAGTTTTGTCGAATTCTGAGACCGTTTGAAAAATGGCCATTTTCTGGTCGATCCAATTTAACAGAAATTCACCAAACACATTTTCTTTTGCCACCTTCACATATTAACTTCAAAAATTATGAAATTTGAAACCTAGCAATAATTTGACATCCCGGATCCAAAAAAAGTGGTTTCGTTGAATTCCGAGGTCGTTTGCAAAATATCTATTTTCACGGGCTATATAAATTCTATAGCGACCTTTCTGAAAATTCATTTGGCCATAACTTTTGACCCCCGCTATGAAACTTCGATTTTTCAGATTCGTTAGAAAGATATTTACTAATAGATTTTAATATTTTTGGTTTCACTAAAATCCGTTTTATTTTGCACCCGGTACAGTCAGTCAAAGTTTGAATTGAAATTTTGAAACTGCAGTGCCATTTCAGGCCTTGTTTATAATTTAAAATAATTATATTTATTTTCAAACGTCGATTCAAACATACTCTTCACCGTTATTATTTAAAATAATTTATTTAAAATATTTAAAATCCACTAAAATAGCCAATTTAAAAAAATTAAACTGGCTCAGATTTTCCGGGTTGTTACAATATTGCATCAAACGATGTAATTATTTGCAATAGTTGCATAAAATTCAACAACAATTGCAGTTATGCATCAAACTGAAGTATTACTGCAAAAATGTATGCAATAATACTGCAATAATTGCATCGTTTGATGCAATAATTCATTCCTCGCTTGTTTTTTCAATCGTACACCATTTTTAGGTATTTTTGCTTACATTTCAGCAACTACTAGCAATAATTGCATGCATATCAGCACATATTGGTTATCCTTCATTAGTTTTAGCATTGTTGCATATATTTCTACAATTATACACAATAATTGCATACATTTCAACAACAACTCGTAAGGCATGCAGAATCGTTCATCTTTAATTGCATACATCTCAACAACAATAACCAATAATTGCATACATGTATGCAATATTTCATTCAGATTTTCAATGAAAACTCAGGATGAATTTTTGCATACATGTATACAATTATTGGTTATAATTGCTGATTTTTTTTGTTTTTTGCTGAATGCTTCTGCGAATTTTTGCATTTTTTTATAATTTTTATTATGTACCAGCACATTTTTTTTTTGAAAAACATGCAAGGGCTGAAATAGGGACCCGCTTTGTATTTAAATTTGGGGGGGGGGGAGGCCGTTGTATTATGAAACATTTAGGTACGTGTGACTTATTTTCATTTCTTTAAAAATTGAAAACAAATCCAATTCTCAATGAAATTTAGTGAAATAAAATTCAATGGATTCGGCTGAGCAAGAGCTTCTCTTTGCTATAAAAATCATTCAGTTCGACTATAATACCTGGAAACACGATTTGGCCAATGTGTGTTAGGGCACGGGTTACCTTTGAATATGTGATGTCGGAGATGGAAACGTAGGGTGGTTTCTTCATGGAAGAAAGGCGCACCCATGCCGTAATTTTGAAGGCCTTTGAACTTATTTGGTCACCGTGACGACGAGCTTCAAAGCTCGATTTGTCTCAGGTCGAAACCTCAAGTAGGGGAGCAAGTGCTTCTAGAAGGTAATGGCCGGAATGAAGGTGAGTTGCTGGATCAAGTGGTGGTGGTTATGGGGTTGTTCTGTGGCCGGAGCAATGTCAGAAGCCAGTAAAAATTTGGTCAAAGCTGGAGTATTGTTTCAGGGAACGACCGATATATTTTTAGGGAGACGGTTTTAAAGTGGATTCAGGAATAACGTGGGTAATTAACCCTTAATAATGATGATTAAGTTTAATTAATTATATTATATATATTAATTACTTATAAATTATATAACTTTTGCATATGTTATCAGAATCGAAAAAAACGAGCAGCATTGGAATTCCATTAACGAAGACAACGCATACGAGCTGATTTGGAATGATTCAAAGTCAATTGGAGTTTTACCTAATTTCAAACGCTTGTTTGAAATTAGATAAATCGACCTGAAATCATCGATCAGAATTGAAATGTGAGTTAACTTTCACGCTTTCTGAAATACTATGATGTGATAAAATTCATATAATTTTAATTTATCATTATTAGTATAAATTCGATGTTTGGACGTGTAACGTCCCAGATTTTTTGGCTATTTGAATTCGAACATTTAAATTTGTTTTAAATATTATATTTGAATTATTAATGAATTTAATATCGAATTCATTAATTAAACGATGACTGAACGTTTATATTTATATTTAATTTAAAATGAACTCGAAACTGCGCGGTAGTTCGTAAAATTTAATTTGAATTTCAATTGATCATACAGAATCCGTTTTAAGTCGGATTTCGATGAAACAAGAAACATCTGAATCCATTTGATAATAATTTTCTAGTGGAGCAGAAAAATCGAATTTTCATGTTGTAGATTTTATTTCATGTCCAAATCAAATTTTGAAATAGTCGTTGTGGAATCGATTATTGACCATAACGATTTATTTAATATAATTAAATATTTGATTCGAATTCAGACGAGATTTTTGAAGCGTAGTTATAATTTAATTTTTATAATTTTTCTGTAATTTTTATTTTGTAAAATAAGCAACTTTTTATTTGAGTGTTTTACACCCTATGTCTGCATTTTGGGGTTTCACAATATAAGTTAACCTACCAATTTTATTATATATTTGAGATCGTAGCACACTGTTGAGCACGACGGTACTTTTATTTTTGTCGATAGCAAGTCATATGGGGATAGAGTTTCATATGGAACGGTACGTTTAACATTAAAACTAAAAATAATGTATATATTTATAAACTTAACTTAAGAAATGGGGTTCGTACACACATCTACCCCAAATTAAATAATTGCACACCTACTTCAATACATTCCCAAAATCTGTCTTCTGTCTATGCTGCGTACAGTGCACCAATTCTCTCTCTAAGCTGTAAACTCCATGCGACATAGAGCCTATTCCTTCCACGTGACACATATAGGAAAATAAAATAACACACCTACTATAATAACCATTTTCAAGTTGTTACTTTGAAATGAAGGAAAACAACCTACCCTACATTTTCTGCAAGTCTAAGATGAAGGGCACATGCAAATGTTGAAACAACTTCAAAGCGAAGTACCAGCCTATTATGTAAATTTTTACCTCAAGCAAAAAGGAACCTACAGAGCTCACATCAAGTAAATGAAAATACACTGAAACCACACATGCCTAAGAAAAAGAAACAAAGAAGCTATTCTATATCATCCTAGGAAATAGTAGGAACCTATTACTTGCACCCCAAACTAATGCAACTGTGGCGACCAAGCTGTCCTCACCGTGCCTGCCACGGCATTTGTATTATAAATACAACCAGTTTTCGTCCATTTTCAGAAACCAAAACAACGAAAACAAAACCAAACTACAAACAAATATAAAAATGCAGTGGAGCGCATATTTTTACCACACTAATTTCCTCTAACGACTATATTTTTGGTGAGTTCGAATTCACCGAATGGGGAAGAAGGGACCGGGAGTTTGCTTTTTCGGTGGTGAGAAGCAATACGGTGACAATTTATATTTTGGATGGAGAGGTTTCGAAGCATTGCAATGGGAAGTTTGGAGAAGTATGGTGAGAGCAGGGACTGATGGAGCAGTTTGTGCGGTGGTAGCTTGGAGAAGAAGCAAGGCGTGTTCTCAGGGAATGATGGAGCTATTTGGTGTTAGCACCACGGTGGTGGAGGAGGCTTCGGGCCTGGGGGTTCTAGAATGGCGTGAGGAGATAGGACGTGAGGAAAGGTAGGGTAGTCAGAGATGCTTTAGTAAAATGATGGAGGGACTAGAATCGGTGAAGTTGTGGCATATGGTGGTCCAATACAACGGAGAGGAGAATTTGTTCGAAGGAGTTTTTCACGTGGGGTTAAGTTCTTAGTTGCAATGAGGGTCTGTAGTGATATTGCGTGATAAATACAAATAGGAAGAAGTGTGGTTTCGTATGTTTTGTGAAAAAGCAAAGAAAGATGGCAAGCGGCTTGCAGGCGGAAGCAAGGTTGGGGTATGGTGTGGGTTAAGCTACAGGAGAAGGGTGTTTCTCTTTTTGAATATGTGAAACAACATTTTGGGTCGTGCCTTTCATTTGTTTGTTGGGCCTTGAACCAAAAGGAGGAAAAGAGAAATATATAACGCAAGGAATAAATAAAAATGAAAGTGGTGCCTTCGTGAGCCTTGAACAAGGAGGAGGGAATGCGGTTCATGCAAAGCATGTTTATGGTGTAGACAAAGATTAAAGAAAAATATATACGTACATACTGGAGCATTGTTTGGCGTTGGATGGAAGGATCGGGTTCGAGAAATCGTTACAGGAAATGACGCGGGAAGGAACACTTATTGTTTAAGGTAATGGACATGTCAATTTAGTTAATTACTTTATTACTAACTAGTTAAATTAAAATTTGGGTTTATAAAAATAAATCGATAACTTATAACGACGATATTTTGTTTGTTGATGAATAGAATGGTGAGAAACCCGTCACGTTGGAATCGCAATACCAAACATTACAGTGTTGTGTTGATTCAGAAAGGAACGGGAGCAACTAGATTTTCCGTTTATTTCTAAACGCTAGTTTAAGATTAAAGGAGGCGCAAACTGTCGATCGAAACAAGGTGAGTTAATTCTCACACATTACTGAAATACTAGGATGTGCTAAATTCATATAATTAGATTAAATCATTGATAATTGGTTGATTGGATGCCTTGAAAGCCTATGGTTGATATGATTGATGTGAACTATATTATCTTCGGTTAATATATTTAAATTAAAATATATTCTGTTATAAATTATATGTTGATCTATGATGCAGGGAAGAACAGATAGGAGGAATCAAACCGGATTCATCAAATATTTAGTAAGCTGTTATTTCATATTTTATATGAACTGTTTAAGACCCGCTGACTTAAAAACCCTGTTGGTTGTTGATTGTGGTTGAGCTTTGAATCAATATATAGTATTGCTCGTGGAATAAATAGCAGATGGCCCAGATATACACTGTTTATAAAGATCGATTCACCGTCAGGCGAATCGCTAGAAATGAAGTTATAGAATTATTTTATAACCAAATATATATTTTTAAATATATTATTTTAAATGAAATTCTAAAAAGGGAATAAACCAACCACATATAGACATTGATTGGTTTAACCACAAATCACCGTTTGGGTACCAAAGTCAACCGTGCACGAAGCGCGTGCTTATTAGGTGATTTGTAAACAATTGTATTTAGCTAAATTCAAGTGACCAGGATGAATGTAACAATTAGAACGGGTTTACATAGATATTGATTTAATGAAAACCAAAGTGAATAGAATTATTTGTATTAATTAATTATTAATTAATTTAAATGTAAAGATGAATAACGATTGACTAACCGGTTAATCGTTTAGAGTTGAACAAGTTAACGGCGTTAACTGAAATTGTTTATTAAATTAGTTCATTAATTTAAAGAGAATAGTTAATGGTTAAGTAACCCAGATTTATTTTAATAAATATTGAAACTTGATTATTAGTCATTTAATAATAATTAAAGTGATAATTTGGAATGTAAAATATAGTAAGGAAAGTTAAGTTTAAAGCCATGTTGATAGTTAATAGGGCGATTTAATATTTATAATGTGGGATCGTAGTTTTAACTTGATTCTTTTGAATTATATATATTTAATTGGATCCTATGAATCCAAATTTATACAAAGTTATAAAAACCAAGTTTAGTGAATATATAAATGGAACGATGTATTAGAAGTCATTTTGAAAAAAGTAAAAGCCAGGATTGAAATTAAAGAATTAGAACTTGAGTGGGAATCGGTTAGGATAACTGATTTACTGAATATTGATCTGATGTTGGTTTCGGCCTTCGGGATTAATATTTAGAGAATTATTTTCTAACTGATTTACGGTTAGGAACTAGTGGAGATATGAAAAGAGAAATCAAACGTAAGCCCAAGTTTGAATTACAGTAGTTAAACGAAATAAGTTATCAAGACATGATATAAAACCAGTATTGTAAAGAAGAGATGATATTTCATTAAGATGGAATAAAAATGGGATTTTGCTGGGATATGGGAAATGAGTATCAGTTTTTGTATTACAACTGATATTTATCTTAAGATAAGAATGTTGTTGATCAAGGTCTGAGAGGTAATTAAAATACCCCAACTTGAACAACTTCAGGATTATCAAGGGATGATATTAGTCGTAATGGTGAAGATGTTAGGGAAAAGTAGTTTGGAAAAAATACAGTGTAATGTTATTTGAAGGATTTGGAAATATATATAATGAGATTCCGAAATAAAAGGAAATAAAAAGGGCTTGATGGTATGAAAGGATATCCCTATAATAAAAGAAATAAAAAAGGAGATTGGTGGAAATATAACGGGATTTTCAAAGTATTGGAATAAGACTTAAATGGGATTATTCTAAAGAGATGAGTACTGATTTTGGTGTTCAAATAATGAAGCCGAGTAAGATTTCGTAATGATTGTTTTACAAATGATAAGTTGAATCGATAAGTTAATATGAAATGTCATAGCAATGTTTTAAAATGATAGTTGAAGGTTAAATTAAATATGAATTTAAGATATGTTCTAGGTATATAAGTAAAAGGATTCGAATCTAATTATCTATTAAACCAATATATTATTTTTGGGTATTTCAACTGATATATGATTTTAAATGGCCAAGTGATGTTGTAAAATAAACCAATGGATCTGTTTCATTTTTATAGTGTTTATTTTGGTAGTTAAACAACCAACTATCAAAATCTGATCCAACGTTATTGGTACGGAAAGACCGGGATCGAATTTATATTTGAAAACCAATCCAACCAATAAATATGAATACATCAAAGATACTGATCGAGTTTTAGCAATTGAAGACTGTAAATCATCATGAGCGGAAGAACTATTGTTAAGTACCTCTGGCTGATCCCTAGAATTAACGATGATTCTGTCGTGATTGGAATTAACTATTGCATGGACTACTCTCCACTCATCTATAGGGTGATTCCTAGGATGTGGTAGGAGGATGCCTTCAGTTCTCCTGTTCCTGGATGACGTGTATAGACAATGTGAACAATGGCCAGATGTTCAAAAGACGATTATAATCTCAAGCCTCACAACCGGGAAATAACAAAAATCGGGCAGGCAGCATGGCTATGTGGGTCACACCCATTAGGGTGTATTGTCACCATCTAGAGAATATTCATATTTGTTACTTCGTTTCGTTTCTGTATCTCAAGGGAAAATGGTAGCAGCGCAGACGTGAGGTGACAATATATTTGATACACTCAAGAGAAATGAGTGGTCGGTCATGTGTGGGCCGGGTTGCAAGATGTTCTTGTTGAACCCAGTGTATTCCTCTCTAGAGATACAGTATCGACAGGTGATTTCATACCTTGTCATAGTCAGAATCCAATCTCCAATAAGCGCCCGCGGTTTTGATTGTATACTATATATGTGGAGCATAAGATGCAAGCGTTCTGCTAGATTCTATCTATTTGTATTTATGTAATATCAGAAGAAGATATTGATTTCAAAATGTTTTAGGTTGTAGTAAGGTAAAAACCATCCGTGTTTATGTGTGGGCTGGTCTTACTATTATCCTTTTGTTTCAAAAGGATTTTAAAGTTAAACAAGTTGTCGTGTTATAAATTTATCACTGAAAGTATTTCAGACTGATCCGAGTGAATTTTGCTTTGCTTCAAATGTGCTCGGGTCAGATCGAGTATATTTACAGGTTAGATTTGGCTTGGAGCTTCAGAAAAGGAGATGAAGTCGAGACGTATTCCATATATTTATTGGTACTAGTTTATTTCCGCTGTGTGTTGTATTGATCTGAATGTATACTCTGATGTTGTAATATACAGTTCTTTTATAAAGTATTATTAATTATTATATTTTGTCCATTCCGCTTTGAGACTCTGATCTTCTTATTCTTCTATTCTAATGTTTCTTTCTTTCTACTTCTCATCCTCTAACTTCTTTCCATTAGCTTTCTGGGTTTTCGATACTTGAGTTTTGGACACGAGGTGTATCAGTGTCTAAATTCGAGTTTCGAAATCCCGGGACGCTACAGTTGGTATCAGAGCGAGGTTTAGGAATACCCTTGGCTCTGTGGTGTAACTCGATAGAGATTGGGCTAGTGATACCCTAGATCGAGTTGAGTGTATATATACGAGAAAGCGTGTTTGTATTTTGAATATAAAATTATTTTTATATTGTTTTAACACAAACATTTTATATAAGAAGGTAAAATATATAATTTTCACAAATTATTATTTAATTCAAACTTGTATGAAGCTGGAAAATTTTCAAATATGAAATGGGAACTAATTTTAACTTGTATGAGTTAAAATAAATCTTATGAATTGATATTGAAACGAGTCAACTAAAATCTAGTATGTGTTGTGTAAAACAAAAAGAAAATGAATCCAAACAGAATGAATGAAAGTGAGTTGGATTGTATGTTTGGAATAAAATTCATGAGTATGAATTTGAGTTAGAATAGATTCAAGTGAATAAATCAGAATGTGATTGATTGACAAATCTTAATGGAATAATAAGATATGGTCCAACGTAAGAATTTGGCTTGTAAATTTTCAGGGAAGTTGATGAATCTAAATAGAATTGGAAACCAGTTTGATTGTATAGTTGAAATTGATTGCATGGTTATAAAATAAACTTGATTTGGAAACCAACTATAATAAAGGAACTGAATCCATTGAGACGAATCTAGGTTAACAAATTTGGATAAGTGGGAATAATTTCAAATATGAAATGAGTATTTTAATTTTACTCATGCAAATTAAAATGAATCTTATACATTGGAATTAAATCAAATAGACTTGTGATATGGAATTTGAATGAGAGAAAATTATATAGAAATTAAGTCGAATATTAATTGATTGGTGTTAAAGTATATTAAAACTCCAGTGAATATTAATATTGAATATTAATAGAACTTAACCAAACTAATTGAATTTCAGGAAATAATGTGATTAAGTGAGTGTTGCGGACTTGGCTGGATTGGATTAAATTGAAACCATTAATAGTTTAATTAAGAAGTTGAATGGACTGAAAATAAAGGAATTCCAACATAATGGCTTTTGAATGGACATTAGATGATATAACCCTGTATTAGTCCTTTGTATTGGAAGTTGAGTTAAGGGCAGACTACCAGAAGGCTATTATCATTGACTTGATGACGGAGATTGAAGCACGGATTTAGAAATAAAGAGATGTTGGTTGATTTGCTTGGAAACTGGAATGGATTTGGCCGACAAATAGGTAAATCTTAAAATTATTGGTTGATGTTTTATTTTAGGCCGTTGAGTTGGGTAGCCATTTGGCTTTTGGTTTTCTTTTGGTGAAGTTGAGGCCCGAAGCGGCAGTGTAGTTGTATCAATCGAATCGTGTAGAGGAGATGCTGGCGAAACTTTCGGAAATTTCAAAGTATTTGAATTTGTTTTGATAATAATTCAAAAATAATTATTTTAAAATAATTGGGTCCGGAGCATTCTTCTTACCTTGTAATTTCGGGGACGAAATTCTTTTAAGGGAGGAAGAATGTAACGTCCCAGATTTTTCGGCTATTTGAATTCGAATATTTAAATTTGTTTTAAATATTATATTTGAATTATTAATAAATTTAATATCGAATTCATCAATTAAACGATGACTGAACGTTTATATTTATATTTAATTTAAAATGAACTCGAAACTGCGCGGTAGTTTGTAAAATTTAATTTGAACTTCAATTGATCATACAGAATCCGTTTTAAGTCGGATTTCGGTGAAATAAGAAACGTCTAAATCCATTTGATAATAATTTTCTAGTGGAGCAAAAAAATCGAATTTTCATGTTGTAAATTTTATTTTACGTCTAAATCAAATTTTGATATAATCGTTGTGGAATCGATTATAGACCATAACGATTTACTTAATATAATTAAATATTGGATTCAAATTCGGACTAGATTTTTGAGGCGTAGTTATAATTTAATTTTTATAATTTTTCTGTAATTTTTATTTTGTAAAATAAGCAAATTTTTATTTGGAGTGTTTTACACCCTATATCAGCATTTTGGGGTTTCACAATATAAGTTAACCTACCGATTTTATTATATATTTGCGATCGTGCCTCACTGTTGAGCGCTACGGTACTTTTATTTTTGTCGATAGCAAGTCGTGTGGGGATAGAGTTTCATATGGAATAGTACGTTTAACATTAAAACTAAAAATAATGTATATATATATATTTATAAACTTAACTTAAGAAATGGGGTTCGTACACACATCTACCCCAAATTAAATAATTGCATACCTACTTTGACACATTCCCAAAATCCGTCTTCTGTCTATGCTGCGTACAGTGCACCAATTCTCTCTCTAAGCTGTAAACTCCATGCGACGCAGAGCCTAATTCTTCTAGCTGACACATATAGGAAAATAAAATAACACACCTACTCTAATAACCATTTTCAACTTGTTACTTTGAAACAAAGGAAAACAACCTACCCTATATTTTCTGCAAGTCTAAGATGAAGGGCACATGCAAATGTTGAAACAACTTCAAAGCGAAGTACTAGCCTATTATGTAAATTTTTACCCCAAGTACAAAAAGGAACCTACAGAGCTCACATCAAAGAAATGAAAATACACTGAAATCGCACATGCCTAAGAAAAAGAAAAAGAGTAGCTATTCTAAATCATCCTAGGAAATAGTAGGAACCTATTACTTGCACCCTAAACTAATACAACCGTGGTGACCAAGCAGTCCTCACCGTGCCTGCCACGGCATTTGTATTATAAATACAACTAGTTTTCGTCCATTTTCAGAAATCAAAATAATGAAAACAAAACCAAACTACAAACAAATCTAAAAACGCAATGGAGCGCATAATTTTACCACGCCAATTTCCTATAACGAATGTTTTCTAGGTGAGTTCGGATTCACTGAATGGAGAAGAAGGGACCGGGAGTTTGCTTTTTCGATGGTGAGAAGTAATACGGTGACAGTATATAGTTTAGATGGAGAGGTTTCGAAGCATTGCAATGGGAATTTTGGAGAAGCGTGGTGAGAGGAGGGACTGATGGAGCAGTTTGTGCGGTGGTAGCTTAAATAAGAAGCAAGGCGTGCGTTCAGGGAATGATGGAGTTGTTTGTTGTTAGCTCCACGGTGGTGGAGGAGGCTTCGGGCCTGGGGGTTCTGGAATGGCGTGAGAAGATAGGACGTGAGGAAAGGTAGGGTAGTCAGAGATGATTTAGTAAAATGATGGAGGGACTAGAATTGGTGAAGTCGTGGCATATGGTGGTGCAAGACAGCGGAGAGGAGAATTTTTTCAGAGGTGTTTTTCACGTGGGGTTAAGTTCTTAGTTGCAATGAGGGTCTGTAGTGATATTGCGTGATAACTACAAATGGGAAGAAGTGGAGTTTCGTATGTTTTGTGAAAAAGCAAAGAAAGATGGCAAGCAGCTTGCAGGCGGAAGCAAGTTTGGGGTATGGTGTGGATTAAGCTACAGGAGAAGAGTGTTTCTCTTTTTGAATACGTGAAATAATATTTTGGGCTATTCCTCTCATTCGTTTGTTGGGCCTTAAACCAAAAGGAGGAAAAGAGAAATATATAACGCAAGGAATAAATAAACATGGAAGGGGTGCCTTCATGAGCCTTGAACAAGGAGGAGGGAATGCGGTTCATGAAAAGCATGTTTATGGTGTAGACAAGGATTAAAGAAAAATATATACGTACATACTGGAGCATTGTTTGGCGTTGGATGGAAGGATCGGGTTCGAGAAATTGTCACAGGAAATGACGCGGGAAGGAACATTTATTGTTTAAGGTAATGGACATGTCAATTTAATTAATTACTTTATTATTAACTAGTTAAATTAAAATTTGGGTTTATAAAAATAAATCTTTAACTTATAACGACGATATTTTGTTCGTTGATGAACAGAATAGTGTGAAACCCGTCATGTTGGAATCGCAATACCAAACATTACACTGTTGTGTTGATTCAGAAAGGAACGGGAGCAACTAGATTTTCCGTTTATTTCTAAACGATGGTTTAAGATTAAAGGAGGCGCGAACCGTCGATCGAAACAAAGCGATTGAATTCTCACACATTTCTGAAATACTAGGATGTGCTAAATTCATATAATTAGATTAAATCATTGATAATTGGTTGATTGGATGCCCTGAATGCCTATGGTTGATATGATTGATGTGAATTATATTATCATCAGTTAATATATTCAAATTAAAATATATACTGTTATAAATTATATGCTGATTTATGATGCAGAGAAGAACAGATAGGAGGAATCAAACCGGATTCCTGAAATATTTAGTAAGCTGTTATTCCATATTTTATATGAACTAATTAAGACCCATTGACTTTAAAACCCTATTGGTTGTTGATTGTGGTTGAGCTTTGAATAAATATATAGTATTGATTGCAGACTAAATAGCAGATGGCCCAAATGTACACTGTTTTATAAAGATCGATTCACCGTTAGGCGAATCGCTAGAAATGAAGTTATAGAATTTATTTTATAACCGAATATATATTTTTAAATATATTATTTTAAATGAAATGATAAAAAGGGAATAAACCAACCACTTATAGAAACTGATTGGTTTAACCACAAATCACCATTTGGGTACCAAAGTTTACCATGCGCGAAGCACGTGCTTATTAAGTGATTTGTAAACAATTGTATTTAGCTAAATTCAAGTGACCAGGATGGACATAACAATTAGAACGGGTTTACATAGATATTGATTTAATGAAAACCAAAGTGAATAGAATTATTTATATTAATTAATTATTAATTAATTTAAATGTAAAGATGAATAACGATTGACTAACCGGTTAATCGTTTAGAGTTGAATAAGTTAACGGCGTTAACTGAAATTGTTTATTAAATTAGTTCATTAATTTAAAGAGAATAGTTAATGGTTAAGTAACCCAGATTTATTTTAATAAATGTTGAAACTTGACTATTAGTCATTTAATAATAATTAAAGTGATAATATGGAATGTAAAATATAGTAAGGAAAGTTTGTAGGGTTTAAAGTCGTGTTGATAGTTAATAGGGCGAATTTTATTTATAATATAGGGTTGAAGATTTAACTTGATTATTTTGAATTATATTTAATTGGATCCTATGAATCTAAATTTATACGAAGTTATAAAAACCAAGTTTAGTGAATATATAAATGGAACGTTGTATTAGAAGTCATTGTGAATAAAGTAAAAGCCAGGATTGAAATTAAAGAATTAGAACTTGAGTGGGAATCAGTTGGGATAACTGATTTACTGAATATTGATATGATGTTGGCTTCGGCCTTCGGGATTAATATTTAGAGAATTATTTTCTGACTAATTTACGGTTAGGAACTAGTGGAGATATGAAAAGAGAAATCAAACGTAAGCCCAAGTTTGAATTACAGTAGTTAAACGAAATAAGTTATCAAGACGTGATATAAAACCAGTATTGTAAAGAAGAGATGATATTTCATTAAGGTGGAATAAAAATGGGATTTTGCTGGGATATAGGAAATGAGTATCGGTTTTTGTATTACAACTGATATTTATCTTAAGATAAGAATGTTGTTGATCAAGGTCTGAGAGGTAATTAAAATACCCCAACTTGAACAACTTCAGGATTATCAAGGGATGATATTAATCGTAATGGTGAAGATGTTAGGGTAAAGTAGTTTGGGAAAAATATAGTTAATGTTATTTGAAGGATTTGGAAATATATATAATGAGATTCCGAAATAAAAGGAAATAAAAAGGGCTTGATGGTATGAAATGATATCCCTATAATAAAAGAAATAAATAAGGAGATTGGTGGAAATATAACGGAATTTTCAAAGTATTGGAATAAGACTTAAATGGGATTATTCTAAAGAGATGAGTAGTGATTTTGGTGTTCAAATAATGAAGCCAAGGAAGATGTCGTAATGATTGTTTTACAAATGATAAGTTGAATCGATAAGTTAATAAGAAATGTTATAGCAATGTTTTAAAATGATAGTCGAAGGTTAAATTAAATATGAATTTAAGATATGTTCTACGTATATAAGTAAAAGGATTCGAATATAATTATATATTAAACCAATATATTATTTTTGGGTATTTCAACTGATATATGATTTTAAATGGCCAAGTGATATTGTGAAATAAACCAACGGATCTGTTTCATTTTTATGGTTGTTTATTTTGATAATTAAATAACCAACTATCAAAATCTGACGCAACGTTATTGGTACGGAAAGACTGGGATCGAATTTATATTCAAAAACCATTCCAACCAATAAATACGAATACGTCGAAGATGCTGATCGAGATGGAGCAACTGAAGACTGTAAATCTTTATGAGCGGAAGAAATATTGTTAAATACCTCTGGCTGATCCCCTGAATTAACGATGATTCTGTCGTGATTGGAATTTATGGATTGCAAGGACTACTCGCTACTGATCTATAGGGTGATTCCTAGGATGTGGTAGGAGGGTGCCTTTGGTTCATCCTGTTCCTGGATGACGTGTATGGACAATGTGAACAATGGACAGATGTTCAAAAGACGATTATAACCTCAAGCCTCACAACCGGGAAATGACAAAAATCGGGCAGGTAGCATGGCTATGTGGGTGGCACCCATTAGGGTGTATTGTCACCATCTAGAGAATATTCATATTTGTTACTTCTTTTCGTTTCTGTATTCCCAGGAAAACGGTAGCTGCGCAATCATGAGGTGACAATATATTCGATACACTCAAGAGAAATGAGTGGTCGGTCATGTTTGGGTCGGGTTGCAAGACGTTCTTGTTGAACCCAGTGTATTCCTCTCTAGAGATACGCTATCGGCAGGTGGTTTCATACCTTGTCATAGTCGGAATCCAATCTCCAATAAGCGCCTGCGGTTTTGATTGTATACTAAATAAGTGGAACGTGAGATGCAAGCATTCTGCTAGATTCTATCTATGTGTATTTAGACACTATTATAATATCAGAAGAAGGTATTGATTTCAAAATGTTTTGGGTTATAGTAAGGTAAAAACCATTCGTGTTTATGTGTGGGTTGGTCTTACTATTATCCTTTTGTTTCAAAAGGATTAAACAAGTTATCGTGTTATGAATTTATCACTGAAAGTATTTTAGACAGATCCGGGTGAATTTTACTTTGCTTCAAATGTGCTCGGGTCAGACTGAGTATATTTACAGGTTAGATTTCGCTTGGTGCTTTAGAAAAGGAGATGAAGTCGAGAAGTATTCCATATATTTACTGGTACTAGTTTATTTCCATTGTGTGTTGTGTTGATCTGAATGTGTACTCTGATGTTGTAATATATAGTTCTTTTATAAAGTAATATTCGTTATTATATTTTGTCCACTCCGCTGTGAGACTCTGATCTTCTTATTCTTCTATTCTAACATTTCTTTCTTTCTACTTCTCATCCTCTAACTTCTTTCCATTAGCTTTCTAGGTTTTCGATACTTGAGTTTTGGACATGAGGTGTATCAGTGTCTAAATTCGAGTGTCGAAATCCCGGGACGCTACAGGATGCCTTGGATGCTTACTGTTTGTTTGATGGTTGACAATACCTATATTTCGTCGTCTTAAATGCATTAAACTAAAACTCCTATTTCATATGCATTTATTAAATAATATTATGAGTTGTGATGCAGGGAAGAACAGATTGGAGGAACCCAATTAGATTCCTCAAATGTTTTGTATATTACTTGTTTTTCATTCTATTTATATATGAACGGTTTAACCCAATTAATGTAAAATCCTAGTTTGATGTTGATTTAAGCTAAGGGTCTATGTTTATTAAGATATTTGCTTAATCAATGATTTAAGTAAAAAATAGTTATATTTGAAAGGAGAGCTTTCGATTCAAAAAATGGTTTGTAAAACTATATTTTAAATGGAATAGTTAAATGAGATTTGTTTTAATATTAGACTTAATATCAGTTTTTGAGTTACGAACTCGTATCTATCTTAAGATAAGAACGTTGTCAAATCAAGGTCTGAGAGGCAAACAAAATAGCCCAACTTGAAAGTCTCCATGATTATCTGAGGATTAATACTAGTTTGTAATAGTAAAGATGTTGGAAATAATTTATTATTTCCATATAAAAAAAATACTGCAATGTTATTTACAAGATTTTGAAATATAATGAAACTATTGGGTTTTATGTTAAACAATATACTCTTTGATATAGTTTGGCCCAGATTTGAAGTGTGGTTGTACTTATACCATTTGAATAAGTATATAACATTATTTTCTAGATAATGAAAATAATTTTTTTGGAAATATACTTATTTCAATAAAAAAAAGTAAATGGCTATGATTTTCGTGGAAATGTAACGAGGAGTTATATTGGTTTAGAAATGGAAGCGGACATTGGAAATTAATTATTATTTCCATAAACAATATCATATACTCAAATCCGCAAAGTTTTGAAGTAATTGAAACCGTTTAAATTTCGTATCATAAACGATATGTCAAATGACATCGTTTGGTCCACATATAAGATTGATAATTAGATTAATACCAATTGGCTATGTATATATAGAGATATTTTCCAAAGTAAAAGAAACATAAAGGGTCATGTATATATATAACGATATTTTCAAGGTAAAGGAAATCATACAAGTTTTGTGAATATATAGCGACATTTCGAGGTAAAGGAAATAATAGAGAATTTTTGTGAAACACCTATTATGAAGCGGTAAGCGTATAAATATGTTTTCAAAGTAACGAAAAAAAGAGGTTTCTGAATATATTTATTCAGTTGAGATAAGTACATAAAAATCGATTTTTAAGAATAGATAAAATGGTTTACTGAATGATTTTTGTTCAAAAGGGCCTGAGCTGCTGATGTACTGATATGTATTGTTTTAATTTGATAATGAAAAACTGGACTATCACTGAATTCCCTTGTTGACTTTTTGACGTGTTAGTTCAAAGAGACCGGGATGAGAACTGGGCCCAATACCACTTCGAACGAACTTTGCGTTCGAGAACTAACATTGTAGGTATGCTTATGAGATAATTTGAAGACATAGATCTTTGGAGTGAGAGTGTTGTTCGCTGATGTCTTTGGTTAACAACCAGTATTAAACATGTAGCAGTAAACCTCTACATTCTGAGGTATCTTCGGTTTTTGTTCAGTACCAAAACAAACTTGTATGGACGAATGTCTGACAGAGTGTTCCTAAGATCACGTATGTTGATTTTTACAAATATGCCGAGTATGATGGTAGAGAAGGAAACCTTTTTAGCTTAACAACCAGAGTATATTTGTGAAAATCAATTAGTTTTTGATGGGACCTAAAAATGTGGCGTTCAAAGTTTGATGTGATGTTTCTAAAAAGGTAATCGTGACATCAAGCCTCATTAACTGGGAAATGACTGAAATCAGGTAGATAGCACAGCTATGTGGGTCATACTGATTAGTGTATATCATCACCTGATCTAGAGAAATTGGTTGTCCCTTTTTATGTATGCTTCAGAATTTACGGTTGTTAATCTCAACCGTTGGTGATGATACATTCAATATACTTAAGTTGAATGAGTGGTGGGATTGCAAGTTGTTCTTGTTGAACCCCAATGTTCAAACTCTAGAAGACACTGATTAGAAGGTGGTTCCATACATAGTCATGTTGGAAATCCAATCTCCAATACGAGCCATACGTTTTTAGATGTACACCAAGTACGTTGGATTGTGAAATGCAAGCTTTTCATCTATATTCCTATTTTATTTGTGGTTTGATAGACATTATTATAATATCACTGGATTTTAATATAAAAAGTGATTTGAGTACGGTAAGGTAAAAACACATACCATGTTTATGTGTGGACGTGTCTTACGAGAATTCCACTGTTGGATAAATCAATCAAATCAATATCCATTTATCGTGCTTTAACAATTTAAAACAAGGATCTATGTGAGAAAAATAAATCAAAAACTTATATAAATTAGGGTTAAAGTTTTATACCTTCCGTTATCTTAGTGATAGTCTCTTCTTTTAAAAGGATACCAATTCGGGCAATAAACATTTTATTCTTAGAGTATTTATAGAAATAATATCATTTTGTTTCTTTTGGATATTCCACAAAATAATTACCAGATTTGGGGCTGATCTTATCAAAGGCAAGACGCTTAACAAATGCTTCACATCCCAAACCTTCACAATAGACATACTAGAATGTTTCCTAGTCCATATCTTATAAGGCGTCTTCATAATTGTTTTTGTAGGATTACAATGAATATGGATTTATCACTGAAAGTATTCCATACTGATCCGAGTGATTTTTTTCCTCAAAATGTGCTTGGGTCAGACCGAGTATATTTCCAAGTAGCATAGGTTTTACTTGGAGCTTCAGACGAGGAGCTGAACTTAAGACGTATTTTTGTATTAATTTACTTCCATTGTGTGTGTTGTATGGGCTGATATTAGTGTGTGCTCCAATATTGTAATCATATTGTAACACCCCGCCTCCGCTAGGGTGACTCTTGCAAGCACTCTAACTTTGGAGGGGCGTTTGAATCAGGTGAACATGCATAATGATATATCAAGGCAGAACAAGAACATATGTATATATGTAAACAGAGTAAATAACATAGATAAAACAGCGGAAGATTTTAAACCATTTCAAAACAAGTCTGGTACAACATAACTTTCCAAATAAACAAGTCTAGATAAAACAACATCAACTGAAAAACTGAAATACATAAGTACTAGTCCCCAAAAGAAGTGATAGCCATAGCCAGCTCCATGTCAAACCGTACATGAGCTAAATCCCACAAGCAAGCAGTCTGAAATCCAAGCTAAACTCCAGTATTCCCTCCCTGAGAACTTGGGGGGGAACGAAAGAAAAGAGGCGAAAGAAAACAGGTCAGTCAAAAAGACTGAGTAAGCCCTACTACAATCAATGTAAACTGATAAAGTTAACTGGCATGAGCGGCAGGGATGAACATAAGGATAACAACATACTAGCATGATGATAACTAACAAGGTAGATAAAGGTGTCATCGCATAATCAGGATTAAGGTTTTGCACCAACGGTGTACTAGCAAACTAACATGACTTGAATAAACAAGTATTGATCCCTTGGCCCAAGCTTTGGCCCAATAACATGAAGTGACCCTAATACAAGGTCCAACCAAACGGTGTAGTCGATCGGCTCCCTAAGCCTAACTCGTCACGTGTTGGTGTCAATACGGCCCAAACATAATTGTAGTCGAACTGTGCCGGGTCCACCCTTCGGGTGTATCAAGCCCTAGGGTGCCAACCCCTGGACACCATAAACATGAGTGCACAGTCTCGATCTACTGGTACCCATGGGTGACTTCTCCAAATACGGACTACGTGCACGACCATAGTCCGTCCGGAACTACATCGGCGTACCACACGGCCGTCGTTTATTGGGTCGCTTACCTCCAGCCCAGTAATCGTGCCCCCTCCCTAGCCTAGTCCCTAGGGCCTTAATGATACCAATTTTTGGGGATTTACTGCGGAGTGGGCCCCCCATTGCTAGGGTTTTCTAATGGGTTAAGTACGGATTAACCCTCTTGCTAATCAAGGATTAACTTGGTTAAGTGTAACGATGAGTTCACGACTTAACCCCGATTAATCTACCAAGCCCAAGTTGGTTAAGTATTAAGTGGACCATGACTTAACCCTAATCACGAGGCATTAATTAATTTAATGCGCCTTGACCTCTCACATTAGACCTTGTTGTGGTTACTAGTTAAGCCGGGCGGGTCCGGGTAGCTTTACACCACGACTTGGTCTAACCTCGGGTTCGAGGTACAACATGACCAACTTCTCACATTGGGTCCTATTGTTTGTAGCAACTAGTTAAGCCGGTCGGTTCCGGGTAGGTTTACGCTACAAACTCAACCCAACCTCGAGTTGGCCACACTTATCTTTTCTAAGTGTCATGTCCATCATGTTTCCAAAACATGTTACAAGTTTTCAAGCAATTGGGTAGACCTAACTTAATAGGTAAATTCCCAATGGGTAGACCTAACTTAATAGGTAAATTCCCAAGCTTATGTTTTTATGTCTTTTAAGTTTACCCAAACCCAAACGCAATCCCATCGCTTACATATCGCAATAGCGCATAAAGGATAGAAAGAGGGAACTTGGCATAATCGTGACATAAAGGTGTTGAAGCCACAAGTTCAACATAGTGGCATATGAAATGTTCATGTGTACATATACTTGCATATTACATATTTTGGCCTCAAAAGCATGCATAAAACTAAACTTAGCATATTGATGATACATGGTGCTAAATGACATGTAGACATGGCCATAAGTTCGCATTTAGCCTCACATGCAAGTTATCATAAGAGATATGATAACTTACATGTTGCCCAAAATGCAACCTTTGGCATAAAGCTTGGAGCTTTATGTTCATAAACCCAAAATAAGCTTGCATAACATGATAGTATGAACAAAGTGTTCAACCCAAACTTGCATAGCATAACTTGCATACCATATGACAACTTGCATATCAAACTTGCATAACATAACATGATGAACTTGCATTTCATATCATAGCATACTTGCATAACATGATAAACTTGCATATTATAACATAACAAGCTTGCATAACATGATAATCTTGCATTTCATAACATAGTAAACTCGCATATAAACTTGCATATCATACATTTAACTTTAGAGTTTAAGTATGAAAGTAGAATAGGGCTTACAATGCTTATGAGAACTCAAATGAGTATAGCAAATGTAAGAAAACCCTTATGCAACCAATTCAACCCAAAAATGCAAGCCAAAATGATCAAAACTCCTTCTTTATGATGCAAATATAAAAACTTGACTTGAATGCAAGCTAATGATGCTCATACAAGTCTAAAAACACTTGTATGCATGGAAAATCACTTAGAAATTGATTTAGGAATTTTTATGAAGAGAGTGGAGGCCATGAGAGGATTGATTTTGCCATAGTTTAGTTGTAGGATAGATTAATGATGATTTAGGGTAGGTTAGGGTCTTATTTATAGATTAGGCAAGTGTTTTAGGCCATAGGATTAAACCCTAGTTGCAATCTCAGCCCTTAAAACCGAATCTGGCCCCCAAGCTCAACACAAACCCAAAATGGTGCACCAGGCTAAACAGCCCGGCTGGACCAAGTCGACAGCCAAGTCGACGGGGCTGTCGACTTGGGTCCAACCAAGTCGACTCCCAAGTCGACAGGGCTGTCGACTTGGGTACTGTGGCGGGAATTTTCCCGCCTGGCCCAATCTTACCCTAATCTCAAATTCCAAACTTGAATTTGAAATCTGTTTTTACTTAGAAATTTTCTGAAAACTTCGTTGGGCCTTAATCGGGTCATACGGACTCCGATTTTCAAAAACTCGGACTCTATTTCGCGTATTTTTCCGGGAAGAACGCAATGGCATAGCCCGTTTCCCTTGATTCAGATTTTAGAATTAAATTCTACCTCGATTTACATCATTACAGGTTATTGAAAATACGGGTTGTTACATTCTCCCCTCCTTAAAGGATTTCGTCCCCGAAATCTTCAAGTTAGGAAGAACGTATCCTACCATCCAATCATCCATCTACTCACAACATCATCCACGAGCAATCATTGTCCTTACAAGATTCTAAATGTTGTATGAACATATGCAAAGGTGTGTGTATATGTCCTTATCTAATGCAAATATCATCAATGCAAATTATGTTAGTGAAATGAATCCATATGTATGCAATTCCTAACATAATGTATAACATCTATATGTGTGCACATCACATACATCCATATGCAACATCCATGTGATAACAAAAAAAATTTCATCCATGAATAAGTATAAACACTCATGCATATGCAATATGAGGAGTGTGTGAGCCGATCTAGTGCCTAATCGTGTAAAATGCATCCACGAGTAACCACTTGCAAACACTTGCAACCACTTGCAACCATCAAGCATAACATGTTTCAAACACATGTTTCATCCAAAGGGTTTCTACCTAAGGTTCTCATGACAAGATTAACACGATAAATTAGATAAACATGGATAGCAAAGAGAAAGATATGCTAACAAAGAAAAGAGATTGAGAGTGTACCCTCAAAAAGGAATGGATAAAGCCCACGCATCTTCTCCTCGGTTTCCCAAGTTGCGTCTTCTTCGGCTTCACCCCATTGAACCTTCACCAACTTGACCTCTCGATTCCTTAGCTTCTTGGTCTCCGTCCCCAAGATACGAATCAGAGCTCTCCTCAAAGTAGCCTCTTTCTCCACTTCCACATCTTTCAAAACACTTGGCTCAACAACCTCTGCTGATTCATGTAAACATTTCCGGAGATGCGAGACATGAAAAACATCGTGCACTCCGGCAAGCTTCTCGGGCAACTACTCTATAAGCCATTTGCCCGATCCTCTCTACAATAGGGAATGGTCCAACAAACCTCGGTGCTAACTTCCCAACGGCTCCAAATCGGACCACATTCCGCAAAGGAGAAACCTTCACGAAAACCATATCCCCAACATTAAATTCCAAATCAGTCCTTCGCTTATCAGCATAGGATTTCTGTCGGTCTTGGGCCGCTTTCATCCGTCTCCGAATCAACTCGATCTTCTCGGATGTATCTCTGATCATATCAGGCCTAAGTATAAGCTCGTCTGTAGTCTCCCACCAACATGTAGGCGACTTGCACGGCCTCCCATATAAAGCTTCAAATGGTGCCATCCCTATGCTTGCCTGATAACTGTTATTATATGCAAACTCAACAAGAGGAAGATGGTCTTCCCAAGTACCACCAAAATCCAGAATACAAAGCCTCAACAGATCCTCGAGTACCCTATTCACCCTTTTGGTTTGACCGTCCGTCTGTGGGTGATAAGCAGTACTTAGATTCAACCTCGTGCCTATGGCTTCTTGCAAGCTATTCCAGAATTGACTTGTAAAGATTGGGTCATGGTCGCTGACGATACTAGAAGGGACTCCATGAAGTCTCACTATCTCACGAAGATATACAGACGCTAGCCAAGATGCGGTCCTCTTGCTCTTCACCGGAATAAAATGAGCACTCTTCGTAAGTCTATCCACAATAACCCAAATGCTCGTATTCCCTTTCCTTGACCTTGGTAGCCCATCGATAAAGTCCATGGAAATACTCTCCCACTTCCAAAGTGGAACGTCTAGAGGATGCAATAGCCCACCGGGCTTCTTTGACTCGGCCTTGACTTGCTGGCAAATGATACATCTAGAGACAAACTCTGCCACATCCTTTTTCATCCCGGGCCAAAAGAAAATGCGCTTCATATCTTTATACATCTTATCCCCGCCTGGATGCATAGTCAACTTGGAGCGGTGCGCTTCCTCAAGAACTTTTCTTACCAAATCTTCTACCATTGGAACACATAACCTTCCGTCTCTTCTCAGTCAACCCTTGTCATCAATAGAATATCGAGCGAGATGACTAGACGTCTCTCCTCGAATCAGCTTATCCATAATCTCAACTATCTGAGGGTCTTCTCTCTGCGAAGCCCCAACTTGATCAAGAAGGGTAGGTCTGAGTTCCAGAGATGCTAAAGAACCGGTCATCGACTCAATCGCCAAAGAGAAATCAAAGGTTGCCACATACTCTAAATTCTTCATCTCAACGAATAGAGGACTTAGGGTCAACCTTCTTCTACTCAATGCATCTGCTACCACATTCCCCTTGCCAGGGGTATAAGCTATCTCAAAATCATAGGATGCCAAGAATTCCATCCGTCTTTGTTGCCTCAGATTCAGATCCTTCGGAGAAAAGAGATACTTCAATGACTTGTGATCGGTATAAAGCTCAAATCTTTCGCCCAAAAGATAATGGCGCCAAGCCTTGAGTGCATATACTATTGCTGCCAACTCTAAGTCATGAGTGGGATAATTCTTCTCATGCACTTTGAGTTGTCTACCGCCAAAGCATATCACTCTTCCTTCCTGCATCAGAACAGCTCCTAACCCCGTGCCACATGCATCGGTGTATACTGTAAATAACTTCCCTCCATCGGCCAAAGCTAGAACAGGTGCTGATGTGAGAGCTCTCTTGAGCTTCTGAAAAGCAAGATCGCATTCTATGCTCCAAGCAAAAACTAAATTCTTCTTCGTCAATTTAGTGAGAGGAGCAGAAATCTTCGCGAAGTCCTTGATGAACTTCCGGTAAAAACCCGCAAGACCTAGAAAGCTTCTCACTTCGGTTGCATTCCTTGGAGTCTTCCAATCCTGAACTGCAACTACCTTAGCGGGATCCACCGCTAAGCCTTGCTTAGATACTATATGCCCAAGGAATCTAACTTCCCTTCTCCAAAAGTGACACTTGGAGAACATGGCCTTCAACTGATGCGCTCTAAGCGTATCCATCACCTCCACGAGATGCCTTGCGTGCTCTTCCTTATCCTTAGAGAAGATCAGAATATCATCTACGAAGACCACGACAAACTTGTTCAAGAACTCCCTGAACACCCTACTCATCAAGTCCACGAAATATGCGGGTGCATTAGTCAAGCCGAACGGCATGACAAGCCATTCGAAGAATCCATCTGGAGTTCTGAACGCAGTCTTGTCTATACTATCTTCAGCTACCCTGAGCTGATGGAACCCAGTAGCAAGATCAAGCTGAGAGAAAACAGAAGCACCGACAAGCTGGTCAAAAAGATCATCAATCCTCGGTAACGGGTGTCTGTTCTTCTTAGTCAGCTTATTCAACTCTCGATAGTCAACACAAAGTCGGAGAGAACCATCTACCTTGGTAGCAAATACCACAGGCGCTCCCCATTCAGATATACTTCATCTAATGAAGTTCTTCTCAAGAAACTCTTTCACTTGCTTACTTAGCTCCCGCCTTTCACGCGGAGCCATATGCCGGACAGGCAAAGAAACCGGCTTTGCATTATCCACCAGATAAATGCGGAAATCAATCTCTCGCTTAGGGGGCAACCCCCTAACTTCATCAAAAACATCCGGATACTCTCGGACCACTCTCACAGACTGAAGAGTTTCCATTGACGAGTCGAGTGATTCCAGATAGCATAACATGACGGGACCTCTCGGATCACAAGAAATTTCTAGGGTGTTCCCGAGGCGGGTCACGAGCCTCACAACCCTATGCTCACAATCAAGAATGGCTCCATATCTGGACAGCCAATCCATGCCCAATATCAATCCATATCCCCTAAAGCCAAGAACATAAGCACTGCACAAGAACTCTACACTCAGTATAGAGATCCTCAAATCCCCACATATCATAGACAAATGGGCAGAACCCCCAATAGGATTTGAGACACAGACGGGATCATCTACCAAGCTAGTACTAAGGTGCAAACTATCAACAAGATCAGATGAGATAAAGCTATGCGATGCACCAGAATCAAACAAGGTACGAACTGGAAAATCAGAAATATATACAAGGCTCTCAACAGAAATACTACCTCGATCGGGAACTGGAGCGGTATTGAGAGCATGAACTTGCCCTCCTGAAGGTCCAGCACGTTGAGTCTGACCCTGGCCTTGCCCTTGCTTCTTCGGGCAATCCCTACTGAAATGTCCAGTCTTATCACAGAAAAAGCATTCACCATTCTTCCTTTTCCTCTTCTTACAATCCTTAACAAGATGCCCAACTGAACCGCAATAATGGCACTTCTCCTTGTTGTTCTTGCCCTTGTTGTTGTTCCCCTTGTTGCCTTGACTCTTGTTCTTGTTCTGATTGCCTTGACTGCTTTGACCACTTGGATTTCCCTGATTTCCTTTTCCCTGGGAATCAGTCTTCTTGGCTTGAGTATCATTCCCCTTGATCTCTTTCTTGACATCTCCCTGAAGTAACGCCATCTCAACCAAGCTCTCAAACGTGGCCCCATGGGGAATATGTGACATAGCCAATCCCTGCAATGGCTCATTCAATCCTCTAGCAAAGCGAAGAGCCTTCTTCTGAGGAGTATTCACCATATCCAAGCCAAAACGAGCTAACTGATTAAACTTGTTCACATATTCTTTGACAGACATATCTCCTTGCTTCAAAGTTATGAACCTCTCCATTTGCAGATTTTCCTCCGCAGAAGATAGAAACTTAAGCACGAATCTTGCCCTGAGATCGGCCCAAGTCTCAACAGGCCTAGTACCATTGGTGACTTCCCACCAATAAGCGGCTTCATCCTTCATAAGCCAAACCGACAGCAAGACCTTCCTCTGATCGTCTAACCCAAAGATGGCAAATAAATCTTCGGTCTCTTTCAACCAATTTCTGGCCTCTACAAAAGTCTCAGTGCCTTGAAAATTCTTGCCACCCATTGCTTTGAAATCTTTGCAAGTCTTTGCGAAGTCAGCTTGAGGATGCTGAGGGGGAGGAGGAAGAGGAACCTCAGCGACAGGAGGAGGAGGAACATTAACTACCGGAGGAGGAGGAGGAACATTAACTACTAGAGGAGGAGGAGGAGGAACATCTGCGGGGCCGGCTTCGGTCGCCCTAGCCTCCAAAAGTCTCCTATACCAAACAGGTACATGCACTCCCTCCGGAATAGCAAAGTTGTCGGCCATACTGAAAACGAAGAAAAAGACAGATTCAGAATGGCGAAAAAAAAACGAAGGAATTTTGCTAATGGCTTTTTGGGGAATAGCCTTTAAAATAAACTAGACTTTTCTTTGGAAAATACTTTGTTTTGAAAATAGTTTTCCAAAAGTTTTATAAAAACCTTTTTGTTCCTTCTCGTAAACCATATGCTCTGATACCAAATTGTAACACCCCGCCTCCGCTAGGGTGACTCTTGCAAGCACTCTAACTTTGGAGGGGCGTTTGAATCAGGTGAACATGCATAATGATATATCAAGGCAGAAAAAGAACATATGTATATATGTAAACAGAGTGAATAACATAGATAAAACAGCGGAAGATTTTAAACCATTTCAAAACAAGTCTAGTACAACATAACTTTCCAAATAAACAAGTCTAGATAAAACAACATCAACTGAAAAACTGAAATACATAAGTACTAATCCCAAAAAGAAGTGATAGCCATAGCCAGCTCCATGTCAAACCGTACATGAGCTAAATCCCACAAGCAAGCAGTCTGAAATCCAAGCTAAACTCCAGTATTCCCTCCCTGAGAACCTGGGGGGAAACGAAAGAAAAGAGGCGAAAGAAAACAGGTCAGTCAAAAAGACTGAGTAAGCCCTACTACAATCAATGTAAACTGATAAAGTTAACTGGCATGAGCGGCAGGGATGAACATAAGGATAACAACATACTAGCATGATGATTACTAACAAGGTAGATAAAGGTGTCATCGCATAATCAGGATTAAGGTTTTGTACCACAGGTGTACTAGCAAACTAACATGACTTGAATAAACAAGTATTGATCCCTTGGCCCAAGCTTTGGCCCAATAACATGAAGTGACCCTAATACAAGGTCCAACCAAACGGTCTAGTCGATCGGCTCCCTAAGCCTAACTCGTCACGTGTTGGTGTCAATACGGCCCAAACATAATTGTAGTCGAACTGTGCCGGGTCCACCCTTCGGGTGTATCAAGCCCTAGGGTGCCAACCCCTGGACACCATAAACATGAGTGCACAGTCTCGATCTACTGGTACCCATGGGTGACTTCTCCAAATACGGACTACGTGCACGACCATAGTCCGTCCGGAACTACATCGGCGTACCACACGGCCGTCGTTTATTGGGTCGCTTACCTCCATCCCAGTAATCGTGCCCCCTCCCTAGCCTAGTCCCTAGGGCCTTAATGATACCAATTTTTGGGGATTTACTGCGGAGTGGGCCCCCCATTGCTAGGGTTTTCTAATGGGTTAAGTACGGATTAACCCTCTTGCTAATCAAGGATTAACTTGGTTAAGTGTAACGATGAGTTCACGACTTAACCCCGATTAATCTACCAAGCCCAAGTTGGTTAAGTATTAAGTGGACCATGACTTAACCCTAATCACGAGGCATTAATTAATTTAATGCGCCTTGACCTCTCACATTAGACCTTGTTGTGGTTACTAGTTAAGCCGGGCGGGTCCGGGTAGCTTTACACCACGACTTGGTCTAACCTCGGGTTCGAGGTACAACATGACTAACTTCTCACATTGGGTCCTATTGTTTGTAGCAACTAGTTAAGCCGGTCGGTTCCGGGTAGGTTTACACTACAAACTCAACCCAACCTCGAGTTGGCCACACTTATCTTTTCTAAGTGTCATGTCCATCATGTTTCCAAAACATGTTACAAGTTTTCAAGCAATTGGGTAGACCTAACTTAATAGGTAAATTCCCAATGGGTAGACCTAACTTAATAGGTAAATTCCCAAGCTTATGTTTTTATGTCTTTTAAGTTTACCCAAACCCAAACGCAATCCCATCGCTTACATATCGCAATAGCGCATAAAGGATAGAAAGAGGGAACTTGGCATAATCGTGACATAAAGGTGTTGAAGCCACAAGTTCAACATGGTGGCATATGAAATGTTCATGTGTACATATACTTGCATATTACATATTTTGGCCTCAAAAGCATGCATAAAACTAAACTTAGCATATTGATGATACATGGTGCTAAATGACATGTAGACATGGCCATAAGTTCGCATTTAGCCTCACATGCAAGTTATCATAAGAGATATGACAACTTACATGTTGCCCAAAATGCAACCTTTGGCATAAAGCTTGGAGCTTTATGTTCATAAACCCAAAATAAGCTTGCATAACATGATAGTATGAACAAAGTGTTCGACCCAAACTTGCATAGCATAACTTGCATATCATATGACAACTTGCATATCAAACTTGCATAACATAACATGATGAACTTGCATTTCATATCATAGCATACTTGCATAACATGATAAACTTGCATATTATAACATAACAAGCTTGCATAACATGATAATCTTGCATTTCATAACATAGTAAACTCGCATATAAACTTGCATATCATACATTTAACTTTAGAGTTTAAGTATGAAAGTAGAATAGGGCTTACAATGCTTATGAGAACTCAAATGAGTATAGCAAATGTAAGAAAACCCTTATGCAACCAATTCAACCCAAAAATGCAAGCCAAAATGATCAAAACTCCTTCTTTATGATGCAAATATAAAAACTTGACTTGAATGCAAGCTAATGATGCTCATACAAGTCTAAAAACACTTGTATGCATGGAAAATCACTTAGAAATTGATTTAGGAATTTTTATGAAGAGAGTGAAGGCCATGAGAGGATTGATTTTGCCATAGTTTAGTTGTAGGATAGATTAATGATGATTTAGGGTAGGTTAGGGTCTTATTTATAGATTAGGCAAGTGTTTTAGGCCATAGGATTAAACCCTAGTTGCAATCTCAGCCCTTAAAACCGAATCTGGCCCCCAAGCTCAACACAAACCCAAAATGGTGCACCAGGCTAAACAGCCCGGCTGGACCAAGTCGACAGCCAAGTCGACGGGGCTGTCGACTTGGGTCCAACCAAGTCGACTCCCAAGTCGACAGGGCTGTCGACTTGGGTACTGTGGCGGGAATTTTCCTGCCTGGCCCAATCTTACCCTAATCTCAAATTCCAAACTTGAATTTGAAATCTGTTTTTACTTAGAAATTTTCTGAAAACTTCGTTGGGCCTTAATCGGGTCATACGGACTCCAATTTTCAAAAACTCGGACTCTATTTCGCGTATTTTTCCGAGACGAACGCAATGGCATAGCCCGTTTCCCTTGATTCAGATTTTAGAATTAAATTCTGCCTCGATTTACATCATTACAGGTTATTGAAAATACGGGTTGTTACACATATATATATATATACACACACATACGTAGTTTTCTGTTTGCGTAAAGAGTATTGAGATATTATATTTTATTTGTTCCGTTGTGAGATTCTATTCTACTCTGATTCTGTAGTTTTGATGTTTCTTCTTCTTCTTTTATTCTAACATTTTTTTTTCTTTTCTCACCCTCAAACTTCTTTTCCCTAACTATTCATTTTTCTGTGAAAAAACTCAAGTAGCCACCTGATGATCTGTGGTGGTCTGAAGGGGAGCGAGATAACAGTGAGTATTCTCTTCTCCATACTTGAAAGTGACTATTGGGTTAGACATGTATGGTTAAATGTCAATTTAAACGATACGGAAAAGTTGGAACTTACAACCATGCTAGCTCCATGGTACATAATAGGAGTTGACCAGAGTATAATTAGGAAAACTTATGCCAATTAGTTTTTTAGAAGAATAGAAAAGTGCAAACAATCAAAAAAGTAATTCCAGCTTAAGTCAGACATGCAACATATCTTATCTAAAAACATTATAAGTTGTGCACATATACATTTCTTTATAATACTAGAACTATTGTTAAGTCTGTTCCATTTATCTTGATTAATCATGCTAGTGATTACTTCTTTTTTCAAACTTTATGTCTGACCACTCATATTTCTTTATTTTCTTTACCATCAGACTCGTAGGGTTAAGGTTGGTTAGTTCAGACTTTTTAGGGGGTCATTCTTGGAGTTCATTCTAGTTATTGATGTGTTCTTTTTCTATTTTTGCCTCTTATTCTGTTGGGATTGGCTGTATTGTTGACTTTTGTTATGGATGGGTTTTTATGTTGTACTCTAATATTTTATGTGATTATGTTTTGCTTGGTATTTTATCTAAAATAGGAATTATCTTTTGGAATAATAAGTAACATTTTTAGTTCAAAAGTTTCCACTATGTTTATTTTATCGTCTTATAAATCTTTGTCTTTGTGATATAGTAATTTATACTTACGACACTCCACATTTATTGGCATAACCCTATTTAGGAAGACGATAAAGGGTGCGGGGTGTTACAAACATCGTCATCATTATGGGTATTGAATAAATCTTTATTATGCATAACCACATATAAAGCTTCAGCAAAACATAGTTAATCTTTTTGTAAGATCTTTAACGCGAGCAATAATATCAACATTGCTTATGTAATTCCCATTGAATGTACACCGTTGGTGTTCAGAATATTCGAAGTTGTCACGATAAGGAATTTCGCTCGATCTGAATCGATCGCTAAACCGACCAAGACCGTTCGAAACCCCTGATTGCTTTGAGGACAAGCCACATCGGAACGCAAACAGAAGAACACTTCATTGCTTATACAACAATTCACCAGAATACAAGAATATACAGAGTATGAATAAATATTATACATCAGAAAAATATCAGAGATTTAATTTACATTACATAGCAGCGGAAAAATAATACAAAACACAACAGAAAGTAATACACGGATACAGAGCTTTCCGAGTATCGTTCCAGCTGTAAACCAGGATCCTGTGAATATAAATCTGCAAAACCAAAACTACTAGCTGCCTGTGTCGAAAATAAGGGCACCTAGAGTTTAGGTTAAAACAATAAAATCTAGGTCAGTCATGTGACTGGTGTGAGAACTAAAACAGTTATTAATCTTTATTTTAAAGTTAGGTAAATCAAGGGACCACGTCGTATAACATGGAACGGGTTTCCTCCCAAGAATACCAGTGCATAAAACAAACAGCGCAATGCTAAATAAAGAAAAATGAAGCTATTATAAGACCCAGGTCCCATCACACAATGCAACACAAGCCGGAGGATAGGGTTTTTACCTTATAATAGCCAAGAATGCTTGGTACGTGAAATTTCATGTTTTATTATTACTATAAGTATATAATGTCAAAACAATTTCAATCATAAGTATCAATCATAGACGACATAATTGCCCCCATACCACTATGTCTCCATATATAGGTTCTACAATCAAAACCGCAAAGTCACGTATTGGAAGTTGGATCTCCAATTGTGAACCGAGGCAAGGGATCGTCCTCACCGAATTCGAGACAATCTAGCCCATGTCTCAGGTTCAGAACGCATCGACCCTTGGAGCGACAAGACCGGTCCATCGATGTGGATTAAAATGCCTGAACACTGTGTTTCCCCGCCCTTTGGGGCGTAAATGAGCCAAACGACTCCATCGGCTCCACATAGTCACCGATATATCTGAGGCGCCTCGCAATCCAACAACCACACAGGTGAAAATAATATAAATGTCAGGGCTGGTAGGTCACTGACACCACCCTAGCTAGAAGGAAACGCATGTCCTCCCTGAGGTCCTCTCCCGTTTCTGGTTCACAACTGGGGTGTGAGGCTCGCGAATCAACGCTACACAAAGCTATGCCACACAGGCCGTGCTTTGATCATCAACCACAAAACTTTGCTTTTCAACAGAAGCCTTGATCATTTGCATCTTAGCATGCCACACAGGCAAACCACTGCATGCATCTGATATCCATAAATCACACAGAATGATATCCAATGTCAGAGACACAGTCCATTTACAAGTCCTTCTAGGTCTGAATGAAACCAGAGGCACCTTGTACCTCGCATATCCATCGATCTCCAAGTACGTCTGGACGATCACCAACTGATTCCCTCCTCTTGGGTGTACAGCCCAATCAAGATCATCAGTAATTATCCAAACGATGTGAAGACCTCCGGTCTTCGACCACCATCTTCATCCTCGACACATCGTTGAATCAGTTATTCAGAATGGGATAAACCCGGTCTTTCTGAATAACTCGCGTATATAATAAACAAGTGTTACACAAACACAACATACGCCTCATTCCAATTCAGAATATTCTTTTATTCAAATATTCTTATACTTTGGGAAAGGTTCCCATTAATTTTATTAAAGATAAATTCTTTAAATTTATTCTTTAATCTTCTTTTGAATATCAATTCAAACCAAATTATGGTTTATCCAAACTAGTCGGGATTAGCGAACCTTACCAAAGTAATCATTTGTTTTAATTTCCCAATCCCAACCTATTCATCCCATGAAGTAAAACTGGTAATACTTCATATCTAACACCACGGTGTTATCGGTAAATTCAATTACCATTTCACGTCCAAATCTAATTAAAGATTTAACTATCGCTTGGAGCAAAACTGGTGATACTCCATTCTCGATCATTTCAATCTAATTAAAGATTCGATAAAACTCCCCTTGGTTTTAATCTTCCCAAAAACCAATATCAATGATTGTTTAACTTGGGAAATCATATCTTTTCTTTAACTCGGTTAAAGAACCAATGTCATTTAAAACACGGTTCACGATAAACGCAAAATCACATTCTATTCCATCAGCCTTTAACCATAAATTAGCAAGTGAACAATTCCCTAAGTAATAACCCCGAAGGCCGAAACCTACATCAGATCAATACCCAAGAAACCATTCAACTTAACTAATCTTCAGTTAGTTTCTGATTTTCTTAACTCTGTTGGGTCTAAGAACAGTATTATTGAAGATACCGTTCACGACAACCCAAAATCACATTCCATTAATTATCGGGTTAAAGAACAAGTGTTATTTTAAACATCGCTCACGATATACCCAAAAATCAATTCAAATTCAATTAAAATTAAATACCATTTAATTGGTATACTTCATTAAATCTAAATAAAAAGATTTAATCTTTTTCTCAACTGGGTTTAAGAATAGTGTAAATGAAGACACCAATCACGACAAACCCAAATCCCATTTGATATTAAATACAGGACTCTGAATAGAAAATATATCGGCTTATATTCAATATCAAATTCTACGACCAACAAATATCGTATTGGAAATAATGATATTAATTATATCTTTCAAATTTTCATAACAATATCTGCATAATCACGAAATCCAACATCGAAATACTCCAAAGACAATTTCGATTCAGATCCATTTCCACTTTATATATTGGAAATTCTAGATATTTTCAAAACCATTTCAAATCCACTTTATTTATTTTAAAAATAAATGGATTTATAATTCTAGTACAAAACTAGTTCATTTCGATAAAAATCTTTTTTTATCTTTTCAAATTTGGAATTTTTCATCCCAATTCTTCACAAATCATTTCTTATGATTTTACACAAATTACTACTATTTTTAATAATTTTATCAAGGCCCGTACAGTCGATTTCCATCAACGGCCATCGAACTGCACTTACAACGACCTTTTCCAAATTTGATTTGGACATAATTCCAAATCCAACCGTTAGATTTCAAATCTCTAATATTCCTTAGAAAGCTCTTTTCGATATGAACCCAATGGTTCCGGTTTTAGGAGAATCCGACGGTCGGATCTCCCGTAACGTCCATTCGAAGTCAGTGGTCGAAATTCGCGAACTGCCGCAGCATGGCACGTTCTATTCAGGCCATTATATATATATAATATATATATGTTATATATATTTCGTCGATTTCCTTTCAAAACGTATTTTATAAATCGTTTTAAATTCGTTTTCAAAACGATTTCAACTTCATATTCAATTTCTAATCAAAATTGAATATTCCATATCATCGATATAGATATATAAATGATAATATTTTTAAAACGTTATATTTTGAAATCACTTCCTTTCCTATATTCATTATAAACACGAATATAATCGATATAAATATCGTTCGCATCAAAATGGTGCATATCTAACCAACACGGCTTTATATATTTCAATAACTTCGTTAATCAATTCAACAAATGAATATTTTCTTCAACACATGAATTTTCTTTTATTCAACACATGAATTTTCTTTTATTCAACACATGAATGTATATTTTATTCAACACATGAATTTTCTTTTATTCAACACATGAATATATATTTTATTCAACACATGAATATTCTTTTATTTTCCAAATTGAAATGAGGCCCAATCAATTACTATATAATGTTATTTATATGGATTCTATACAAAACATTATATAATAGCAATAATAAATAATCAACCATCATCCAAAGTGCACCACACAACTGCATAAACATTAAATATAAATATTTAACGCTTATAACAGCCTGCCAATCCATCGATCGACATACAGCTAATTATTGGGACTAGTGTTTGGCCAATTTCATCCCAACACCCGTGGGGGGTTTTCAAACAATCAAACACATGTTTTATTTGTGCAGTTGGGCGACGTGTGAAATTTATCGTCCCAATTCATATCAGTCAAATGTGTGTACATAAACAAATCGTCCGATTTGTTTATAAATATTTATTTTATATACACGTTAAAAATTATATTTTTAACCATAATGTAATTTATTCCATTCCACCTCACACAATCAATATTCACACCTCAAACAACAAATAAACAAGTCGTCCATGGTCTGTGGACAACGGGTGTCGGGTGTTGCTAAGCACCGTCTGCATCCTAGTATATATCTCAACTAGAAAACAAATAAAAGTGAGAAGTTCTCACCGAGGGTTCCACTCCTCCATTCTTTATTTCTGAATTTCAGAACAGTCAGGATTTGCCTGACATTCCAACGCAGCCTTCTCTATGTTGTTCATATCAAAAATCACATTTTTAATATGATGTTTATATATTTAAAAATCTCCATTTTTACTTTGCTACATATATGATAAAAACTCACATTTTTATATCGTCACTTCATATATAAAAATCGTTTTTTTTATATCGTTATATATATAATAAAAATCGCATTTTTATTATATCGTTACATATATAAAGATCAAATTTTTATCTCTCTACATAAATTAAATTATATTTTTCTTCAAGTAAAAGACCACATTTTTATAACGTCGCTACTTATATAAAAAATCACATTTTTATTTCTATGTTATCTACATAAAGATTATATTTTTATAACACTATTTAGAAAATAAAAATCATATTTTTTTATTATCCCCATTCTATAAAAATTATATTTTTCCTTAACTAAAATTTATTTTTTTCATTAACCAAAAACTATATTTTTCATTTGCCAAAAATTGTATTTTTCATTAACTAAATAAATAAAAATATAATTAAAAATTCACCAGCGGGATTAGGGGTACCGGGGATGTCGACGCAGGCTACTGGTAGTCGGAGGGCATCAGTTCAAGTGGCTGCGGGGAACACATTAGCTGAGGAGGTGGATTGGGTCGGTTTTTAGGAGGGGGGACACACGGGTGGTCTAACGGTCTGAGGAGATGGCGGTAGGGGACCGGTGGTCGGGGGAGGTGGTCTGACAACCAGAGGTGGACCAGGCAGTGGTGGCGGCGGCTGATTTGTGTAGAGGTAGGGGTTTAAAGAGGGGAGAACGATGGTGGGGAAGCTGATGACAAGAGGGACCTGCCGGCGGCAGCATGGAGGAGGGGGCGGCTCGATGGGTGGCGCGACGGTCTGGGAGGGAGGGCGGCACTGATCGGTTAGGGAGAAATGGGGACTAGCGGGTTTTTCTAAATCGATTTGAACGGTGGTTAGGGTTAAGAGAGAAAACAAAGGGGTTTTATATATTTATATATTTAATTATTTTATTCTCCAATAAAATTGCTTTTTTCATTTGACCTCCAATTCTATACCAACGACTGTCGCCCCTAGCTATTCACCCCCATTCCGAACACAATGGGATATGTTTCGTAACCCAATTCGGCCGTTACGATCAGTTTCCGTTTAAATTAAAACATAAATATTTATATATTCAATTTAAACGCACATTTCAATTTACTAGGGCCACGTACGGACACTAAAAATTCCCGAAAAATATTTTCTAGCTTTGTATTGACGATACGGTTCTAACAAAATTAATTCAGTAAAATTCCGAGACCGTTTGAAAAATGGTCATTTTCCAATCGATTAAAGTGAAAATTAGGCACACATCCCTAAAAGAAAACTTAATTAGGCTCACATCCTCCTGTTTCAAAACATATAAATTACATCCCTAATTTCAAACAGCGGCTGGTATTTTTACAAAAGTGCCCTTTTTCTTAATTCACGCCGTAATTAGCTAGGTTGGATCTATTCATTACGTATTTACTTTTTTTTTCTTTTCCAGAAACCTAAAATTCGTTCTTCATGGCGGCGGCGGCTCCAACGAAATTGATGGCCTCTTCCTCCTTCAACCGAAACCCCTTAATCCCCAAAATTCTTATCGCGTTCAATTTTTGGTTCTAGCAAAGAGTCAGCAGCGATTCCAGTGATTCTGGCAGGCATCGCATCGAATTCAGTCAAGCGATTTGGATTTCAATTTGCATAGAAGGAGAGATTAGCAATCCAGGCAGACGGGCGCGACAACGAAGTGATTTCAGCGAAAGGTATTCTTCTAGTTTTTTTGGGCGGCTAGTAATTCAATCATTTGACTATGTTTTAATTTTATTTGTATGTCACTATATTTATATTTTCTATCTGTAAAACTCATTGACAACTCCCTGGAATGACAATTTGTAATGTGTGTTTTAATTGAGAGTGTATACAGTTTTAAAGTTTTCTTTTGCAACATGGTTGATTCTTGCTGAATTTCTGTTAAAAAGTTGCGGACATTTATGCAGCTATTCTTAAATATATGCATATATGTATGCAATTTTTGATGAAAATGCAAACAGAAAAATATTCAAAATCGCGATCTGTAAGATGTAGGAAAATATCTTTGAATTTTGTTGAACTTCTGATGAAAAGTTGCGGACATATATGCAGCTATTCTTAATATTTGCATATATGTATGCAGTTTTTTATCAAACAAACAGAAGAACATATTATTTTACAAATATATTCATATTTCTATGCATATATCTGGAATACTTGCATATAAATATTTAGAAATTATTGTGTAAGATGTAGGAAAATATCTGATTTTTGCTGAACTTCTGATAAAAAGTTACGGACAAATATGCAGCTATTTTTAATATATGCATATATATATGCAATTTTTTATCAAACAAACCGAAAAACATATTATTTTACAAATATATTCATATTTCTATGCATATATCTGGAATACTTGCATATAAATATTCAGAAATTATTGTTATTTTGATGAATTGTACGCATGTATTTATATTATTCTGAAGCAATTTTTTTTAATTTAGGTTACTGCACATTAAGCCTACTAATGTTGATTTTCTTTTTTTATATAACAGTGTTCCGGCAGATATTGGTGTTATCGTGTTGTTGAAGATTGGTCGTCCATCCTTTTCCAAATGTTTGAAATCTGAATGTGTTTCTACAGAGACTACTAGATGTGGTTTGCGCAATAAGCTGGGTCTTAACAAAATTATTTGTTCTTCAAAAGACCGTCATCTCTGCTTTGTAATTGTTTTGAAATTTTTGATGTAGTACATGTAAATGTGGTCTGTACTTATTTTTTGATGTAGTACATGTAAATGTTATGAAATTTTTCATGTAAGTATGCACATGTTTCTGTTATTTGCATATATATATATATATATATATATATATATATATAAGCATCTTGTTATAATTATATGTTTTTACTTTTTTGTCATTTTTTTTGTTCCAGCAATTACGCAGTACAATTCTGTATATGTATGCAATTATTTCACTTAGCTACGCAAAACTAATAATTTATTTTCTGCATAATATTAATATATGCATGCAATTATTACACTTAGTTGCATAAATGTATGCAATTTTACGTAATATATGTATTTAATTGTCTAGTTTTTTGTAAAAAATAAAAAAAAAGTAATAAAAAAATCATTTTATGTAATATTTTTTTATATAGTTGTCTAGTTTTTCATAAAAATAAAAAAAAAGTAATAAAAAAATTGCTGTTGGATTGAACGACTGTTTTCCAGAATTGTTGATTTAGGTTTATGGGCGAGATAATAGGAGCGATTGACTGAGTAAATGAGGACAAACAGTTGTTGGATAGTTTTTTAGGTGTATAAGGGTAGATCTGGAATTTTTTTAGCGGAAGTTCAAAAATAGGGATGTATTCTATATTATGTTTATCACTGGGTTTTTTTTATATTTTGAAACTTAATAGGGACCTGTAAAAAACGCACCCTCGATTAAAATCAACTGAAACTGGTCAAACGCGTTTTCCTTTTCCGTGCTTCAGAAAATTATGAATTTTGAAACCTAGTAATAGTTTGACATCCCGGATCCAACAAAAGTAGTTTCGTCGAAAACAGAGTCGTTTGCAAAATTTCCATTTTTAAGGGCACAGCGACTATTCTGAATTTTCAACTGGGCATAACTTTTTATCCCCACTATGAAATTTCAATTTTTCAGGATTCATTGGAAAGATATTTTCAAATGGATTCTAATATTTTTGGTTTCGCTAAAATCCGGTTTATTTTGAATCCTGTACATTCATTTGAAATTCGAAATCGAATTTTCGAACTACCGCGCCATTTTCAATTCCTTTTATAATTAAAAATAAATAATTATATTCTAACGACGATTCGAATAAATAAATACGTTCTAATTCTATTCAAATTAAATTTCTCGTCGTTTTTATTTAAAATAATTCATTTTAAATATTCAAAATTTGCTGAAATTGCCAAAATAAAAATTTTAAATTAGCTCGGATTTTCCGGGTTATTACAGAAGTAGAACTTGACTTTTATGAATCACAGATGACATTACATATTTCAGCCATCTTATCATCATTTTTGTTACGACATCTCCTCGAATTGCTATGTGTACCAGAAAATGCGTTGTTTCGAGTTTGTTGAACTGGAGTTTGATCGGGTAGATCTTGATATAATGGAAGATTGGTTAGTGACTTCAAATTGGGAATGTTACCTTTTATCTTCAGTATCATCTAACGGCTTTGAACACGCTCGAAATCCAACAAAGTGAATTGATAATACTAATTGACTTTATAACGAATAAAGTGCATAATATTCTTAAACGAATTGTTTGTAAACAACCGTTTAATAAATTTATACTGCAACATATGTAAACAAAACAATGCACTGAATGTGTGTAGGATATACATGAACACAGGACCGGTCGGATAGGTTGAGTTAACCGAGACGATCACAGAACTTGGAAAATAATGTTCACGTTACGTTAGAGTAACTCTAACAAGGTTAAGGGTCACAACATTACGACCTGTAACATTCAAGGAGATATCTCCCAACAAGGGCGAGCCGATTTTATCGGCGCGCCCTAATTTTATCAAAGCACGTCGATGAAATCGGCGCACAATCTCACGAGCCGATTACATCGGCTCGTGGATGTTATTATTTTGAAACATACTTATTTTTAAGGTTGAGATACATTGTTTGAATGCACGGAAACAAATTGTTATGATCAAAATGATTCAACTAATATTTCGCATAATAATAACACTAACAATAAAGCATACAGATACAACCGGTCATTAAAGGTACAACAACTAATGATAGTAGATGCCAACTAAAACACCAAAGCAAACGTAGATGTCAACTACATGTTATATGTTCAATCTCAAGGGAGTCTCATTATGTTCAATTGCAACTGTTCAATATTATTTTGGAGACGTTTAATATCTCATTCGAGTTCGGTTGCATATGATATTCCCCTTGGGCACAAAGGTTCGTCTATCCATTCCGTGAAATTGCATCCGTTTGGATAGGATGGACAATTCTGCATGCGTCGACCTATATTGTTGCCCTTATCTCAAACCACAACTTCAACCGCATAACCGTAGTAGCAACATACTAGATAAGAATCAACTCCCTGTTCATACGGTGGTACTCGATAGAACTCTACTTCTTGTTGTGGTTGAGCGACTGCCTGTTCATAGGATTGTTGAACATGTGGTACTTGAGCTTCATGTGTAAGATTTACGTTCCCTTGTTCATGCGATGGTTCATCTTGTGGTCTTATTTGGTTTAGAAACTGGAATTCATCTTCGAGCTTCTGAAGTCTCATCTATTCGTACGCTTGTTCATCAGAGTCTGTAGCTGATGGCCAAGAAGCCATTTTGAATGAATGATAAAAGGAGGAGGTAGTACAAGAATGGGAACAAATTTGTTTGAGTGAGGAAAATTGTGAGCAATTTGACAGAAATATATAGCTACGTAGTACAAATAAATAAAAGAAACAATGATGTAACCGGTCACTGCTACGACTGTGCTTTACGTGCTGCTCGAGACTATTTCGCCAGACGTAAAAGTGTAGGGAATCTGCTTTTCGTACTGCCATGATGTGAAAGGTCATTGCTTCTACTTTGCTTTACGTGATGCGATTTTCATAACATTTATTAGCAATAATGCTCAAGTGGATTAGTATGACTCTATTTTCTAACTCCTTTGTGTATTCAAATGTTTAATTTACACGGGGACGACCCTAGTTTTTAGCTCATTTGCATTCATAAATATAAACAATACCTATTAACCTGCGTACAACTTCGTTCAATACAACAAAATATAAGATACACGATACAGTGCATGTTCGACCCAACATACAACTACGATAAAGCACGACTTAACGTGGATTAGAATACATATAATTAAGACGTAGTACCATATAACTAAGATCCTAGTTTCGGGCTAAACCGTTGAACCCATACAACATTTCAGCCTTTGCCGCAACCTGTGCAGTTAAAGCGCTCAGCGGATACAATGCGGCGGAAGTGCAAAAAGTTGTAGCTCGGATAAAGTGAGGAAATAACAGGATATAGATGACGAGTCTAAAATAATATATAAAACTCATATTTAATGCTTTTATAGATATATAAATGATAAATAAGTGGAAAAATAACATTCAATTTAATTATAATTAGTACAATCTGAATTTTAAATTAAAGTATGTGCAAATATATGTAAATATGTGTAATTATTTAATTTGATTATATTTAATAGAATATTATAGTATTTTCTATTCTAAAACATATATGTCAAAAAATTCTATTAAAATACTAATTTTATAAAAAGAAATGTGAAAATATCCATTTTCAATTCATTTCTTTTATACAAGATTTAGCGGAATATATCTGAATTAATGGGATATATCGGGAATATCAAAATATAATGGGGCTTAAAGCGGAAAGGCTATTTCAGAGGATATTTGGAAATAGCATAGTGTTAGAAATCTGCTATACGATATAGCGAGGATATGGCGGGGTAATAGCGGGGCATAAACTGCACAAGCTGCAACAATGACCCTTTCCAAGCGACTTACCTCCGCTTGCATCACTAGAGCGTGTGTGACACCCCTCTCCGTTAGCGGTGGGTCGATCCAAGAGAAAAAATTACAACGTTTCAACCCCTGTTGGTTTAGTGCAGTAATGTACGCTTTGCACCCATAAAAGTGACGACCAGCGTTGCTCTGGATTTTAGAACCAACCACATTGCATTCCACTCCAAAGTAGCAAAGTACTGAACGACCCATCATGCTAGAGCTTGACCTATCTGGGTTCTCCTGAGCAATCACTTCCCTTAATCAAGCATTGAGAATTTTTGAATAGGTCCAATACGTGGGATGGCAACATTCGGTTGCGTGGGACTGAAGAGTTCAGACTCCACTTCTCCAGCTTCCACTTGATCTTCCAATTGGGTTTCGGGCACAAACTCGACTGGTTCCTTATTTCTTTCATATTAATTGTACATTTCGATCATGGATTCATCATCGTATTCCCAAGCAGACATGTTGCACTACTTGAAAAGTGGTAGATAGCTAAAATGAATAATTTGACAAGCCTAAGACTTCGAAAGTGTTGAATTTAAAGGTGGAGGGCTGAGATTTAGTGAAGGCCAATAAGTCGCCTGATTTCTTGCTTTGGTTTATTAGAGCAATGGACAAATCATCTTTAATCAGTATGACTTGTCAAGTCATGTTGTTTCTATTCGTTGGACAACCTACAGCATGTTACCCGAGTGTTGCAGAGTGTAGTAACATCAACTGATCTAAGGCAGAGTTATAGCAACTCAACTGTTGAGGATAGAGGGTAGTCCTATCATATGTCTATCCTACTGCTCAACTAATGATGACAGAGCTTTACCAAAAAGCAACCTCCTTTTTTAAATAGTTTATACTTTGTCCCCCAACCATACCTAAAATTTGTGTGTTCTAGATCAACCACGACATTAAGTTGAGAAACTATTACTCTTTTTTTCTTCTACGTGTTTAAGTACTTCTTTGTGTACATAATACATTTCTAGTTTCTGTGTAGCTTAAATGGATGATTGGGAAATCAGTGATGAACTTGTAGATAAAATGTTTGATGAGTATGAACGGAACAAGGAGGAGAAGAAAAAGGGTGGATTCGTTCAACATATGCAAGTAGAAGAGGCGGAAGAACCAGTTCAAAATGAAACTGTTCGTGGTACTCAACAAGTAGTTGAAGTTCAAAAACCAAAAGCATGTCCACGCAAAAACATAAGGAGACAAGTGGTTAACCGTAATTGTCACAACCAAAGTAATGCTAGCTCCGGTGCTACTACAACAGAATTCTCTCCTAAGGACTTATACTCGTGAAATCCTATATCGAAGTTGATAAAAGAGATTTGCTGCTGATGCAAAATGGAGGAGGGCTAACCCATGAAGAATTTTGGTCCATGATAACAAGATTACATAACAACCATCGTACCTGCACCACTACACGAACTTCTGGTGAAATTCATATGGCTCATTGGCGTTTCGTTAAAACTTGTGAACGATACCAAAAGATTATACAAACAGTTGAAGACGAAGACATATTTAAAACGACTAGGGCAACTTTTGATTCTCGTTACCTTGCAGAATATGGCACTGATTTTGTTGGGTACGAAGCCTATAAACTGCGTTATAGTTGGCTAACCCGATATGGTGCTGAATAGGCTAATGGTTTTGTTTAGTGCTTGTTGAATCTTTCGGTTATTTGATGCTTCTACGTAAAAAATTTGAGATTTCGTCTAATTTGATGCTTTAGTTAAGTTATAAAACTATCACCTTTAGGAAACAATAGCGATATAAAAAAACACACATTCCATCTATAAGAAAATCATTACTACAGTAGGGAATATAAGATTACTACAACAACATAATACAAGCAACTAGTAATACAAATAGTGGTGAACAATCAACTTATAAGTGAGGAAACCGTGACGTTAGAATTCGGTGTTTCATTCCCATCCAAAATTCCTGCTCCAATTGAGGCATTCCACTCAGATCTTTGTTCATGATAGCAATCTGTTCTTGATCTTTCTTATACTCATCTTGCTCTTTCTTGTACGCTAATTCCTCCGCTAGAATTTGTAGTTTCTTTTCTTCCAGATCAGCAAACCTTTTCATAACTTCTGTTCTTTCCTTGGCTTCTACAAGTCTTTTTTCAGCTCTACGGCTGTGTTCTTCATGGCGTGCATTCACTTTTCCTTCAAGCTCAACCGCTGTTTTGCCCCTTCTTGTCGCAGCTTTGACTCCCTCGGGTCTAAAATCTTCGTTAATCGTGGCATTGAATTCATCGAGTAGGTTTTCCCCTTCACATTGAGAAATTTTGGTAGTTGACTCGCTTGGACCGGAAGAATACCCAGACTTAGAAACTTTTTTCTTGCTCTTGCTAGCGGTTTGAACATCGCGGAGGCTCTTAGCAAGTCCTGAGTTCCATTTCGGTTGACTAGTAACTAGATCATAACAATGCATAAAATGATAATACTATGGCCTTTTCGTCTCATTTTCTCTAGGAAAAAGCTTCTTGAACTCCTCGTTTGCCATTCGTTTCTGTTTAAAAAAGGGAATATGAATCATAAAAACAATATACCAAACACTAACGTAAGTAGTAAGAAGACATACCAAATTATCTTCCTCTCGCATGCCGCTTGGATTCGCTTTCTTTATTTTGTATACGTGTGACTCATAAAACTGGATTTGACCGCTTATTTTGCCAAAACGGCCTTGAATCGCCGATAATGGTTGTTCCCGTTGGCGGATCTTGTGAGAAATGACAATAGATGGTGCATAGATCGATGTCCTCATGGTTTGTCCACGGCATGATTTCTTATCTGCTTGACTGAGTTCCCAAAAAATTGCTCGTGTTGCCTTAGGAAAACCGGCTTCTTTCCATCGTCGAATCTGAAAAATCTCCAAATGGTAACGTCATTACAGAGTCACGGTTTGTTTAGATTAAAGAGACAAAAGAGAATTGCGAATAGGTTGGGATATAAAATGGTTGAATGGAACCAATTTATAATTGAAAATATAACCGTTTGAAAATTTATGACCATTTTATAGCTATTGGAATAAAACAGTTTTCTTGTTCTTTACTCAGCTGGTGTTTTAGACGTTGGAGATGAAACGCCGATTTTTTCAGCATCTAACGTGGCAAGCCAATTTTTTCGGCGTGCGTCGAAAAAATTGGCTCGTCATGTTAGACACCGAAAAAATCGGCGCATCGGACCAATTCCTGATTCAGGATTGATTCCGTAATATTTATCTTAATATTACATGATGTAATCTCTGTTGGGACCAAAATTCATCTTATATTACGAATTCAAGACATGAACAGGGTGCTGTTGGAGATGCTCATATGCAACCTTCACTGCTTCATAGTTATGCAGTTCTCGATAAACAAGTTTTCCTCACCCTGTTCCTTGGGAGTATTACAACACTTCATTTACAGTACAGCAGAAAGAAATCGATTTTAGTTCACAGAGCTATATTTATTCATTTCCACCGATCATCATCAAAGATTTATCCTTGGTTCACATCAGAACAGTGGAAGTGAGATATTAACATGAAAACAGAGAGAAACCATATACAACAAATCAAAATGTATCAGATATAAGGAAGAAAGTACTATATGAAACAATTAGATACAAACAAACATCTCTCTCTCCATTTGAAAGCTTTCACGAATGATGAATGCAAAATCATATAACCAGCCTTTCACAAAAAGTTATCTCCCTACTCTTCCAAACCTTCTGGCCACTCCAAAAAGAACCGCCTTAGTTAACAGACCTCGATCCAACGTACAAGCTGCAACCAATGCTCCAACCACAACAAACTTGGCCCAGTTCTTCTGTTTTCTCACTTGTACTGTTTCATCTGATACATTGTCGTATTTATCGATGTTTTGATCGGAATATTTGAGGTGGTCTAAACTGACTTTTGTATTGATTCTTGCCATGGTTGCATACTCTGATGATGGTTGGTTTTCCTTTTTAGCGAGTTGATATGCACGTAGCCCAGGCTCTATTCTTTTAACGCAACCCCACATTCCTTGTTTTACTCCGATTTTGGCTATTTCCCATGGGATTCCCATGTCTTCATGGTGGAAGAGTACGACTTCACATGCTGTTGTTTTGCCGTCGCCTTTTCTTGATTCAACTGCAAAAGCATAACAGATGATATTTTGTGTCTTAATAATCAGTTTTACTTTCCACTTGCTTTTACCCAAAATTTTCAAATGACAACAAAATGCCATTGTTCGTTGCATTCAGCATCTTGTTGCCAAGTAATTTTTGAAGATTTCTTCATTATATACAGCAACGGGATGGCGACTGGGATGAAGAGCAAACATCATCTTGTTGCTGTCCAAAATCCGAGTAAAAGTAGAAATTTTGACATGAAAAGCAACAACGGAATGGAAAATTGAAAAGTATTTACTGGAGTCGCCACAAAAATACCACGTTGCCGTTCTATAGTTTTCTTTTAGTACTTAACTTGAGCAAGACACCATGCGATATTCTAAGGAAGCACGCACCGATCCAACAACTCATACCTTAAATTATATTCAAACTAATATATGGCTAGATTATTTTTTGTGCAACGGTATGGGCACCCGGCTTCATGCTAGAGGTTAACCTTCTAAAAAAGGAATCATTTACACTATGGTCGGGGAAGCCCCAAGCACAAAACTGGATGCCCTTACCACTGCACAGTTTTTTCGTGAGAAATGACAAACTGATGACATGATAGAGAATTTGGGATGGCAAGAAAAAATAGCAAGGAATACAAACCAAGTTACCTGCACGAATGCACCAGCTTGAATAATACAGATCTACGCGTCTGGGTTTGCTATGCCTAGGTACAGCCGGACGAGCGACTCCCTGAAATTTTATAGTATATGTCAGACTAAAATCAAGAGATGAGAATGAACGTTGTATGAGAAACGACAATATTGAAGTAATCGAAAATTTTAATACAGTTTTTGAACCGAAAAGTGACATTAATTATATCAAACTTATTTCATACCTAATAGATCTTGAACTTGTCAAAATACATACCATAATTATTTGCAGGTAAAAAATTGTATGATATATCTGAACAAAATTATGTTATGTGTTGACTGTGTTCATTGGGTTTTGAAAATGCCAAGAACCTTAAATTGCTATATTACCGAGAAGGGCTTTCTCTTAACACCTTAGAACGGCTAGGTGATGTTAATAATAATATTTATTAGAAACTGATTGGAGTAGAATATCCGAATATTCAAGTATTCGGTGGTCATCATCCCTGATCTGGTTGTTAGTTCACTGACAAGATTGTGGAAGTTCGATTTCTTGATAGATTTCTTTAGGAAGAGCAGTTTTCCCACTGCAAACGTGTTTATAACAGATAACTTTTGTAGTTGAAGCACTAGCTTTACTCAAATATTTACTGTTTTCTGAATGAAATGCAGCTGAGTTGTTCTATTAAACTGCTCGTCCTCTATCACATCAATAAAATAAAAAGTAAAAATAAATTGTCTGCCAACACTTTAATTTATGGTGAACATAAGAATGTGTTGCTGTTTGTACCAAAAAAATCACTGAAAAATGCCTGATTTTTTTTCTTTTTCAATCAGCGTCAAATTGCCGACCGCCGTTCGTTGAGATCTGTAGCTTGCTACCGACTATAATGAAGAAAATCAAAGCTTCTTCATTACAATTGGCAGCAAGTTACCGATCACAATGAATGGTGGTCGGTAATTCGCAACCGATTGAAAACGAAAAAATAGGGTAATTTTGAGCAATATTTCTGGTGCTAACAGCAAGACTCCCTAAAAATGTGCTTACGTACACACATAACTAAAAACAAGAATGCCAAAGTTTTAGATCAAATCACATGTAAATATAGACAGTTACTGTTTTGTTACCTTTATTTTCCGAAATCTAGGATAATCGACAGACCATATAATTTCCATTTGCGTCCAACTACGATTTTCAATATAGATTCATCCATACCAACATAATCAATAGCTATCACATACATATATAAAAAGTAGGTATACCCGATATTTGGTAAGAACCTAAACAAAGTAACAAGACATAATATCTTTAAGAATGGATCAAAAAACATGGCATACATGGTAACATAAAGGAGTTTGTAATTGCAATTGTTGGATATATAAGAATCAAAAGGAAAGTGGTAGGTCACTCAAATATCTTTCCTGCACAAAGACTTTGGTCTGCAACAAGTTTAAATTGCGTAGTTAACTCTGTTTTGAAACTATTATAATAATCATAATTACTTCACTTGTCAAATGATATTAAATATGCATACTATATGGACTTCTTTTAACAAACAAGTTCAATGCGCAACTTCAAACGATATACTGAACATAATCTTTATAGCGCTCTTCTAACATTTCAATGACAAACACAAATGCAGTAGCTACAAGTCAACTTGAAAAACATAAAGAGACAACAGTCTAACGGAAGAAGCAATTACTGAAACAAAATATTATATCCATATGATCGTTTTTCATACAACAAGCTTAGAACATAGAAAGTAAATGGTATGTTCAGTGTCGAAGATCACTAGTGTTACTCACACACACGCACACACGTGCATGCACACACACAATAATAACAATAATAATAATAAATTGTTGTCCTGGAAAAAATAAACTACGTGATTATGGGATCCATTAACTAACATCTTGAGATTGCCTCATTTGAATAAAAGTATATCTATTCATATTCTTTCCATAAAGAATAATTTATTTATATACCGAAATTCAATCTAGAGCGGACCAAAAATTTATACCTTTCTTAAATATATAAAATAAGGAAAATAAAATAAAATAAATCCCAATAGATTTCTAAAATGTGCATGATTCTTATGAGACTCTTAAATTTTCAACTCAAAAAGCACTTCAAAGAATGTTCGCACTAGTAATACCTAAAATAATAGTTTTCCAGAAGAATATAACAAAATTACTTTCTATTATTGTCAAAGACCAGTAGCTCAAGTGACAAGATCTCTAGATAGAGGTTCTAGAGGTTTTGGCTTCGAGTTTCAAGACACCAAAAACGAGTGCTTTGCTTGAAGAGAAAAAAACAACTCCTATTATAAAAAACAAAATTTACTGTTATCGTTTCTGACTTTTGTTAATAAAAGGCTTTAGAAAAATAAAAGGAAATTATAAGCATTTTTTGAAAATATCAAGGAGAACTTTACAATTCAATTTTTTGAATCTTTTCTAAAACTTGATGTTTCAATAATATTTATATTTATTAAAAACTTTGATCTCTTAAAGTAAATTACTTTTCATAAAAAAATTATTTCTCATAAAAACAAGATAGTATAAAATATAGAGGTTTTCATTATAAATCTTAGAAGCCTTGCTTATTTTTAGAATAGCGTTTGGTTTTATTGATTTAAATTTTATTTATTTATCTTAAATTACCTGAACGTACCTTTTAAATTATGTCAAATACTTTTAAACCGGTTTAAACTTTTAGTATTTTAACATATTATGATTTTGTTTTGAAATATTTTGAATCTCTTTAGAATTCTCAACTTCCTAAACCATTATCATTTCTCTTATAAGTTCATTATCAAATATCTAGTTTATTTCAATAAAACAAGATTGCCTTCTACAATCTGGAAATGTTATTTACTCTGTCGAGATATTTTTAGTTTTTTATAACTAATTTGTATCGAATGAATACATTTTAGATGGAAAGAAATGTTTAGATTTTTGTTTTGTACCCCAAAGAGGTGACCAATTTGTTGGTTACTAACTTGAGAAGTAAGAACAGGCTGAGTTCATAGTTTAAATCACGTGTATCATAACCATTTATTATCCTAGTGTATCTTAGTGCTAGATATACATCCTCCAATTATGAGTGAATCATAACTATGTCTTCAAAATTTACTACTAATTCTTCAATAAGATTTTCTTTTTCGGTTTAGTTTAGTTTACTTCTATAAGCACTGGATCATTTGATATTAAAAGATTGAATATACATTTGATTTTTTTATCAAATTTTTTTTTGAAATCATTTTAAAAATTTTATGTTTATTTTGAATATTAATGAAAATTACTGGGATTGTTTGAAAATATGAAGGACTTCAGAAATTTGTTGGGAAATTATTGATTTTTGTTTCAAAGAACGTTTCTCTGTAAAAGCTTACAAATCTATGAATTTTTCAAAATCGCTTTATTTATTATTATTTTAAAAAAAAAATCAACTGAAATGTTTGCTATCTTTTGAAAACATTTTTATTCATTTTTTAAATTTATTTCACTTTTTATTTTATTTTCAACCTGGTTTTATTTATTATTTTCTGAGTACATCCTGTACTGCTTTGTCAAAATTTATATTGTTTACTGAAGCTCCAAATTTATCTGAAATCAATGAAACGTTATATGATTTACTCCAAGTTAATTATAAATATTTAGTTAACAAATATGAGTCACGTTAACTTTTGTAAGATACAATGCCTATAAATGTATTTTCACTTTTCATTAATTGACTAAATAATTGTTCGTAAGCATAATAAATTGGTAATGCATAGACTGAGAGTAGAATCAAACATAAAGACACTTCTCATAAAAGATAGGAACAAAGCTGATAGTTCAGAAACGCTTCAGTAAGGAGAGGTTTTCCCCTCTCAATGGCTAAGAAAAACCTCCTATTTGTTTGGTGTGATCAAAAGTAGTAATAATAACATGAACCTTATATTTTACAGTTCATACAAAGTAGAGATTAATAAATAAATTAAAACAGCGCAAATATAATATTTGGTAACGCCTGAACTGATTACGTAGGTAAACTACCAAGCCCTCTGGCATTTGCAGGTTTCATATCTTCAAGTCATAACCTTCAAGTGCACTTATAGCACTGAAAATTGTATATAAATGTCCAAGGTTGCCACAAGGCACTAAGAGTTACATCAACCCATTGACCATTGTAAATGAAATCCATATTAATGTATCATTATATGCTGCCTATTATTATTTATGTGGAGCCTAAGCCTAGCTTAGACTTTAAATTCACCAGTTTTCAAATACTACCTTATTAAGTTACCTCCTTTTCCTATTGAAAGTTGATTCCTCAATAAAATTGATATTTCCGTTGTGCCCAACATAAACTTTCAAAAATCCTTCTCAAGGCTCATGGCCGGTAGTTTATTTGACAAATTTAAAAAGGACAAAATATTGTAATAAACTCCTGAAAAGAGCTTATATGGAATTTAGGCATGTTTTGGAACTTATAACGAAACTAGTCATGTTCTGGTCCTCAGGCAATTGTTTATGTGCATTTCGCAAATGTGCATGAACTAAACAGTTCACGCACACACACAGAACGCGCATGTTAATTTTATTTTTTACATGTGCGTTCGTTAAAACGTGCATGAACGCTTTTTACATGCGCATTTATCGAATGCATATATACTATTTCGAATTGAATCTAGACAACCCTTTTTCTCTCCGATTTCATTATCTTCTTCATTCTAACTCAAAATCCTAGATTTAAATTGGGTTTTGCAATTAGTATTTTTATGATTTTTTAGAGTTTTTATAGATATATTCTAATCACTTAAGTTGTTGATGTTATAAGTATGATTCATATATCGATATTGAGTTAAGTTTTGTTCAAACAATACCTAGGGTTTGCAATGGGTTTTTATGGTATAACATTATATGAAAATTCTTTCAGTAGTAAAATTAGAGCTCCGACTGATTGATCCAAGTGCTCTCTATCGGTAAGGATAGCACCGAAGCAACAACCAAGCACTAATGCAGGTATATTATTGCTTTATTTTATGTTCATTATTGTATAAATAATGTCAATTAAATTCAAGTAATTTTGTGTTATATATTTGCATTTAACTGAATATGGAGTTTCAAAAGTTAAAGCTTTTGATCATTCTAACAAAGTAAAAACACATACAATGTACAAACCTTCGATTGGAAGATAATCTTAGAATGGCAAGCATTAGGAAGGCACTATACCTAGAATATTTTAAGTTAGATCACGGACTTATCCCCACATTGCATGATAGGTGAAGGTCAGAAACAAATACTTTTCATTTAAGACTTAGGAAAATGATAGTTACTTTGTTCCACATTGAGAATTTAATTTGTATTGGTATTAGTGGTCGTCCTGTTATTTTTGATGATTACCAAATCAATTACAGTGAGTTATGTGAAGAACTGTTAGGTGTAGTCTCCCTTGAAAATCAGTTTATATCGAGGACTAAAATCAAAACAAGTTGATTTACAAAAATTTCTGGAAATCCTATTCATGTTCAGGCAACAGATGTCAAGATACAGCAATGAGACCATGCTATAATTTTAAAGTATTGTTCCTACCAATCCGAAATCGGTTCAGGGGAATCAAATTCTATATTCATTCCATACAAAATTAAATTACTAGGGAGGCCCAAACACATTGATAAAGTAAATAAAGAAAATCCAATTTTATCCTTCACTTAAAATAAACAGACATACGGTCCATTTTTTTCACCCAAAACCCTATTATCATTAACGTCGTCGTTCTCTATAGCAACACATCAAAAACCATAGAAGATAGTAACAAATAACAATAGGAAAATCAAAAACCAAAAAAATCATAGAAAGTAGTAACAAATCGACGGGAGCACACCGAAAATTAGTACATAGTTCGTAAATATCATACCAAACTTAGTTTAACCAAACAAAATTTATATCGTACATCTTCGACGACAGATCAACGAGCAATAGAATTTAATTCGGTCTACCGTCGCCGAATTTGTGCTATTACAATATAGCCTACTAAATTTACCAAATTCGGTAATTGCCGATTTCTACATTTTAATTCAGCACGATTTTGCCGAATAAATGTTTTACATCCGAAATTGGGCCTCCGTTTTTTATGTAGATCATTACCTTTAAGTTTCTTTCTTCGACAAATTCAACATGTCGTTCACTTTCTTCAGTAAGAAGCATATTGTATTTTCAATGGAAGAATTTCATTAGAAATTAGTTCTCCTATGATAGCAGTGATTAATGGATTTAATTTGAGAAGAAAATGATGAGTAAGGTTTTACGAACGCAGACAAATATTATTAGGGTAAAAAAATGAAAGGGCATTTTGGTCTACATTTAATAAAATGTTAAGGGGAGCTATGTTAATTAATCCATAGTAATTTCTCTAAAAGCCAAAATTTAGCCCCCTTAACCAATTTTGAAGTGACAATAATAATACTCTAATTTTATACAAATGTGAAATACTTTTCATTTAAGAGTTAGGAAAGTGAGAGTTACTTTGTTCGAGGTTGAGACTTTAATTGGTATTGGTATTAGTGGCAGCCCTATTATTTTTGAGGATTACCAAAACAATTACGGTGAGTTATGTAATAAACTGTTAGGAGTAGTCTCCTTTGAAAATCAATTTATATCGAGGATTGAAATCAAAATGAATTGATTTTGAGAAAATTTTGGAAATCCTCTTCATGTTCAAGCAACAGATGTCAAGATTCAACGAGCCCATGCAACAATTTTATACATCTTAAACTCTCAACATTTTGTGACTCATTTGAAAGGTTTTTGTAATTTAAGGTATTTTCCTTTTTAAAAAGATTTTCAATAATTTTGTTATCACCTTTGGGTAGTGCGGTGCTTTCTAATTTGTGTAGCAAACTGTCGGCTATTGCATTGGAAAGAAGTCTAATTTTGTAGGTGGTTACAAGTCTTTGTTGCAGGTATATCATTGTCAATAAAATTTTTACAATTCCATATCACTGTCACTTATTATTCTTTACCTAATTTCATTTGATTTAGTTATGCTCGTGGATCTATTTGGCAACTGGTCAACCTAATGTAGCAGTCCCGAGCAGGTCATTATCTTCTGTATGGTTACAGGTAAATGTGTTCAATTATCAGCAAGATCATTCTAAAAATGAGTTATATTTAGCATTGTTATTTTTTCTTTTTGATGGAAGGTGATAGAACATTGGATAACGACTCCTAAAAATGTCATATTCTATCGCAAAGAATTAGACATACTTTTATCTGGGAGTGTTACTTGAGATCTGTATGGTTTAACTTTTGGAACAACGGACTATTTATTGGATCAATGTAGATATATAACGAGTAAGACTCCTTTGATTTGATTTTTGGATTTTAAAAATTATTGTCCGGATAAGATAATGAGACAACTTAGCTATATTGTTCAACATACTCCAGATCTGGTTGTTCCAATTATTGAATACCCTGAAGATTGTGAGAAGTTCATTAATGAAACTATATATATCTGTGGAATAATAAACTCCAGAACATGATTGTTGAGTAAATGTCCCTTATTACATTAGCCGAGTACGAGTGCTGGTATTGGCAAATAACTCGTCGCTTCATGTTAAAACAATCTTCTAGACGTCTAGCTCCATACATTACTCGAACACCTTTGAAACGTGATGTGGTTAGCTGGATTTATAGTGCTATCGAGATGACAGAGGATATTGAGCAAAGTTGCTTTGAATCCGACAGGGTGAAAATGAAATGCGTCAGGCTCAAAAATTTACGGGATGCAATTTTTGATCGAAACAAGTTCACTGTTTCAAATCTCGCAAATATCGCCCGAGATCTCATTTTGGGCTCCTTCCGAAACGAAACGGCAAATATCACTTTAAATCTCTATATCGTCCGAGATATTGCAATATCGAACGATATATCGACCGAGACGAAATACAGGAATATCATCCGAGATCTTAGTTTTTTTTTGTTAAAATTTAAATTTGTGCCTGAACTAGAACTAAAACCAAAAAACTCAAATCTAGCCATAACAATCTTTTGTTATTTTGCATGTTAAATGACTACATTGTATGTTCATATATGTTTTACAATGCTTATGATTTTCATATTCGTCTTTTTACATACATGTTACTTATGAAATTATGTATTTTATGGTCTATTTATGCTGAATTTTTTAGTGTCCTGGATCCTTTTAATGTTTCTTGTCTAACAATATTTCTGTTTCAAGCATATTACGATTTAGAGTATGAATGATCTTTCGCAAAATAAAGAATAATAAAGTTATTTTGCATTTTAAGTTTAAGTTACTATGTTTTTAATAGCATCCATTAAAATTATTTTGTTAAAATATCATTTTTAACATATCATGTACCCGGAAATTATTCCGATATAAACTTTTAGACCCGAGATGAAAATACGAGACAAACTCCCGAGTTAGACTCATCTCGTCCGAGATCTCCCCCCATACGAGACCGAGTCTATAAAATCTCCGAGACGAAACGCGACCGATATCCGAAATTTAAAACCTTGAACAAGTTACGTCAACCTCACTCGTCTCATCCTCCAACACCTCACATGCATCCGTCTCAACCTCAACAAACTCCTTATAGTCCTCAACAGGAGCCCAACGTTGAACAAGCTGAAGATAATGTCGAAAAAGGCATTGTCCAAGAACAAGAAGATAACTGGAACAATGGGAAGTTAACATAGATCCTCTCACCATGTATGGGAACATGATCGACTGCAGTGGGAAGCTACTATGCAAACTTTTGAATATGGAAGACTTAGCGGTTGCAATACAATAGGAATTTACGCAAGGACCATCGCAACCATCATCTGAAACTCAAAAACCTCCTGAATCATCTCAGCCACCACCTAAAGAGAAAACGTGCGTAAGGAGGCAAAAGAAGAAGAGGAACACTCCGCTAGAAATTCGAAGACTTAAAGATGACAAGGGGGTATTAATGATTTCAGTGTTGAATTAATGTTCTGATTGTATGAAATTTCGAAATAACTTACGTAATGAACTTGAAAATGCTTATGATCTTTAATCATGTTTGTTTGAAATGTAAGAATATCTGAAATGTGTTGATTTATGCTTGGAATATCAAGAATTATGTTTGAAACAAAAGTATTCATGCGCGTTTAGCGAATGCACATAAAAAAACCTGCACATTCCGTAAATGTGCATGAACAATTTTGCTCATGCACATTTACTGAATGTGCATAAATGATTGCTTGAAGTCCAAAACAGACTTAGTTTCATAATAGATTACAAAACAGACCTAATTTTCATATAAGCTTTTTTTAGGAGCCTGTTTCAAAACTTTGTCCTTAAAAAAATATATGTTAAAACTACATTCTTCTTATCATTGGTTGTGCAATTCTGTGATGTTTAGAAACAAGCTGAATAATTCGGAATTCTGAATAGTTAGCAAGCGTCTAATCATAGAATAAAGCCTACACCACACCATTGTAGTATTCATTGAATTAATCCCCAAATTGTGTGGAACAAAAATACAAACATTATTAGTATACTAATAATTTACAATACTTTAATAGCATATACTTAAAAAAATAAAATGAAAGGTTGAATTTGTCCCAAAAAGTTAGAATAATGGTATTTCACAGTATTGGATGAAAAATTGAATAATAGCACAACTACAGAATTAAACATGTGGATAAGCAACATATTGCTATTTCAGATATGGACTTGTTGAGCAAGGTTGATATTAACATAACTATAGCTTGTCACCCTGTAGAAAAATTTATATTTCATATATCATGATTCTTGATAAACCAAAAGTGATCCATGGCATTTAGTTAGTTCATAGCCTTAAGTGTGTGATATGTCATGGAAAAAAGCCGACTTAAATATTTATAAACTAATCTTACTCCAAACAAATGAGGAATAACTGTTCGATATTTTTCAAATATTAAGTAGAATATAATTGCTTAGGGGTCATGAATTTTGCAAAAGAATTTGGTTGATGGACGGAACAAATAAATATCAAATGTTAGCTCGTAACACTTGTAATTGATGGAATTACTAGGAAGAACAATAAAGCCAATGCAAAAAAGCAATGCAATTTCCAGAGATGGGGTCACTACTAAGTAGACAATTAAACATATAACCCCTTTCCATACCATATATAGAAAGTGGGTCTACAAGGATATTAGTGAAATTCCTAAATGTGATCATCGCAAGTCAAAAAGCTTTCTGTAAAGAACAGAAATAGAATCTAATTCAATATGCGCAATGGATGGAAGTTTGGGACTGAAAACCAGGACAAACACAAGCTACAATTTCGATAAATGTCTAATTAGAAATACAGCAATCAAGATTTCACAACATTTATACTAGTTAACAAAAGGTTACTTCCCAAAAGCGTACCTTTGTTACGCAGTAATATGTACCTTCCACATTCCATATTCTTCGACCAACGATATACTCTCGGTTACTACAGAAGAACGGAAACTACATAGAAGCAGAAGCCATTAAGCACATTAAACAGCCAATTTTTTCTATGTCCAGAAATAATAAATCTAACTAAAAATAATCAATTACCTTTCGCACCCATCTAACCACCATGGTCCCGGTTTTCTCACACTTTTCAAGTATTGTGTGCTCAAGAAGCATGTCATCCCATTTGTTCTTTGTTCTAAACTCATCATCCCAAAAGAAATCTTTCACTACTTCTGGCGTTGCATCATCAAATATAGTACTGCTTCTGTATTCTGGAGGACGCATCTTCAATATCGGAAAGAAAAATGTCATTTGTGTGCTAGTCAATTGAAATGGATAAAATCAATCTTACATGTTGATGAAAATCATAACCATCTTAGTAATAGTTCATCAAAAAAGGTTATTAAAGTGACTTGAATGGTTGACTGATCTCCACAAATAACTAGCATTAAAAGATCATTTATAGTTAAGGGTTTCCTGATTAAGTCTTAAGCGTACCATATGGACATTGCTGAAATGGTTACTTGCATGTTAAAACAGTATACTAAACTGCCGAGCAGTTCTGCCTTATTATTCTTTTGACTCTGGAGTGCTTTAAATGCATCAAAACACTGAACAGTGATACCCCTAACGTCACAAAATTAGCGTGCGGTAAAACATAATCTGAAGCAGCGATTCCTAGTTAGAATAAGCTATGCCAACTTTCCAAACATAACACTAACAAATATGAGCAAGCAAAAAAAATATATTATACTTTAGGTTCTCTCTTCCAAGCTGTATAACTAAAGCCAGGCATAGTCTTGTTCATCATTTCATGCCAAATTGGACCTCCATCAGTAACTTCCACTAGCTTATATAAATGCTTTAGATCATCAGTATTCACCGCTAATCCTTCACTTTCCTTCATCTCCAAACTATATACGCAACATTTAACCATGATATCACCAAAAAAGTAAAATAAATAAATAAAATCCTCGGAAACAAAATCAGTATGTTTACCTCATTTCGACTTCCTTCAAGTCCTTTCCATTCCCTCTGCCAGTTAAAGAATTAAAATCCAGCTTCCAAAACCCATTACCATCAAAATTCCCAATTCTCTCCGCGGCAAAATCAAAAATCCGTTTCGGCTTCCAGACCCAACCCACTAATAGCCCAACGGAAACAGCCACCCAAAGTGGAGCTGCAAATAATGCGACGTCAAGAAAGACATCCAAGAAGCTCATTTTCTTTAAAATATCAGCCAGGACATCCATTAGTAACCACGCGGAGCTATACCTACGTGCCAAACTTGGACCCTTTTTGGCTAATGAGTCACGCGTTCAGAAAATGAGAGGAGGTGAAGAGGGTAAAGAAGATAGTATGGTGGTTATAATATCAAATGACGAAGGCGAATCAGGAGTTACAAATAAGATAAGGATGTAGAGATGGAGGCGGGGAATCGTTGGATTTGGATTTTTTGTAGGGTCTGGCTGCTTGATTTCCACTTAAATTTAGGGGCTGTAAACTTTGAATCAGTTTGTGTTTACCATATTTTGTCCGGACGTGGCATCCCATCATGCCCAATCCTATCTAGCATTTCATTTATGAATAAAAGAGGATAGTTACCCTTGCCTCTTTTGCATTGTTTATATTTAAATTATGATTGTGAAACACAATTAGTCGGTGTTAAGAAAAAAAGAGTTGTATGGTGAAAACTCATACATTCATATGTAAAGATAGCAGAAATAAGTCATAATACTTCTCAATGCATCATTTGTGGATAAAACTGAATATTAATTTTACTTTAAATGATTATATTCATTATACTATTGCCATTGCCATCATTTTTGTGGGAAATGTGTGTGAAAGAAGAGTGGAATAAATAGAATGGAGACTATGGATGCGTTTGATTTTGAACGGAAAGAGTTATTTGAAAGAAGTATTTTGAAGGGTTATTTGAGGGGGTATCGTTGCGAACGAAGAATGCGTTTGTTTTTACGGAAGGGGTAAATTGAAAGGGACAAATTTATTATTTATTTATATGTGTTTATTATAGTTTTTATTGAATGTAGAATACAAACTGCATAATACAAATTGCAGAATATAAACTGCAGAATACAAATTGCAGAATTTTAATTTCATAATTCAAACATTAGTACAACGCAGAATACCACTTCACATAAAACAAAAACAATTCAAACATGCAAACATAACATCGAAATAAAAAGCAACAACAAATACATAAGAAACCTGCAGCTGTTCACTCCTCAGCTTACGAACATAATGAAGAACACAACCCCCTCAACTGTGCGGGCTTGTCAATCAGAGAATAAAAAGGGTTGTGGCCCCTTCTGTCGTTCTCTGACAGAACAACCGCAATCTCCCACTCAGCATACTCCTCGTCCCGACGTACTGACATACACAGATCTATAAGCTCGTCTCGGTCCATGGAAGAAGAAGCAAAACGAGAAGGGCCAGCATCGGACCTGATCTGCCTACGAGCCGGACGACTCGAGATCTTTGTAGTCAGAAGTGAGACCGGCGTATCCAGAATTTTCTTTCGTGTTAGACGCATCCGACGCCTTTGACGCGAAACCTATCTTTCCAACCGTTCATCTCGAAGTGGCATCCGTGTCGGTCTCACCTATGACGCGTCAGACGCAAACGCGAACTTTAACTGTCCAGTTCGAAAATCAAATGCTACCTAAGAAAATTATAGTTAAGTGGAAGTTAAAAATGTAAAACCAAAACGAAATTTGTTTATCGGTAAACAAACAGATTAATAAATGAGTTGCCTTCATGTTAATTATTTTAATTGGACAAACAAAATAATTGAATTTTTATAGAACATGTAAACATAAAATCTCGTTAACACCTAAAGTTGAAGCATGCTTGTCAACCTGGTCGACAAGGGCATGTCGATTAAGTTGATCTGATTCAAGTAACTTTACACGTGTTTCATCGAGTTTATCGACTCAATCGACAAGGATTTATCGACCTGTAGATTAGATTTAGGGATAACTAAATCCCAGACAATGTTTGAGCCCACCGATAAGGCTTATCGAGCTGATAAAGGTTTTTAAGATTTCGATCTTAACCCTTCAGGTGAAACAATAGATCTAAAGGCTCTAGAAGTTATTTCCTTTATCAATTAAGTGAAATTATAGTCTTGTTGTTAAAACAAAGATATCCAAAGACGAATGTGAATTGGATATCTTATTCGTATGGACATCTAATAGATAAAGTTATTCTTCATCATATAGAAATTGTTAGTCTTATCATTAGGGTCAGTTCAGAGTTATTATAGACATAATTACTTCCAACTAACATGGATGGGACTTTGTTGACAAAGCTTGACATGTGAAGACTTTAATCCTTTAGACTGAACCGTCCTTATCAACATAGTTGTTGATAAGTCCTTATTGACATAGTCAATAATAGGTCATTATCACATGGTTGATAGTAAGTCCTTATCGGCATGGGTGACAATGGATCTTTATCGATATGGTGGACAGTAGATACCTAACGGCATGGTCGATAATAAGTCCTTGTCAGTATGGTTAATAAGGCTTATCACTTTAGGACTTTCTATCCTCATGAACTATAATATTCTTGTAGACGTAGTCGACAAAGCCTCTCACTTGGTGAATCCTTCTTTGTTAACTAGTTGGCTTGCATCGATAAGGATTTACACAAGGAAATATGCTTCCAAGAGCCTTGTCGGCAAAGTCGACAAGGTTTCTCGATGGTGTCGATAAGTCTGGGTGGATTTATGATCATGTCGAGTTCCCATATGATACAATAGAATGTGATTAAGTAAGGATAGAAACAGTTATTCATCGTATGATTTAATGATGACAATAATCATTATAAGTAATCTTCATTTAGAGCTATGATGAATTTATCGAGCTTAATCATAATGAAGCTTAATTAGGCCCATTTTATGTAAATTTCCATGAAATGAATCAACCAAACCTGCTAATTGGACCTCCAACATTACTGCAAATAAAATATAGATGTGTCATTATTTATTGAATAGTAATCATGGGTTACAAGTCTACCTGCGGTTTGCTCCCAATTTGATTTAGGGTTTACAAGTGTGAGAAGCGGAAACAATGGTGTAGAGTCAGGAAAGAATTGATCGGTTTCCACAAAAGTGCCCCTTCACCCTATGCATTTAAAGCCTCGCTAAATCCCCGCAATATCCCCGCTATATCCCATAGCACTCTTCAACCGTTGTGCTATTTTAATTTAGCGTTGGTGAACAGTAGATCCGCTTCTAGCCCCGCTTTATTCCGCTGTATCAGCTAAATCAAGGCTTTTTAGTGTCCGCTTTAGCAATATTAATATATATAGCTTGATTTGACTAGTTTTCTTTTCGAAAAATTTAGTAAAGTTAGTGTAAAGGGCTAATTTAAGGCATAAGTGCCTAATATATTGTAATAATCAATTACAATCATCAAATTTAGTGTGTAAAACTATGGTATTCCATGATTTTGTTATATAAGATTAATTAATATTAGTTTCTTGTACACATATAATATGAGAAAGATGATTAATTAATTTTTAAAATTTGGTTTTACATCAAATGAACATTTTTGCGCCTCCGCTATATCCCTGCTATTTCCCCTCTTTATCCCCGCTGCACCTTTTTGCACCTCCGCCGCTATAGAACTGCTAAGCGTTTTAACTGCATAGGCTTCACCTCTATTTATAGGGATAGTTAAGCCTTTTTGTCTCAATCTTATCGCATATGTCTGTATCGACTAGATCAACAAGGCTTCCCGAAGCCAACTAATGAAGGCAGCAAGACAGAGGATGACATGATTTGATGATGGTTGCAGCAAGGTATCTATGCAACAAGGTTAGTGGTGACAAAATCCATCTTTAACAGCTGTGGTGAGATTACCAGCAAGCTTAGGAGATTCTATACTAAGGTTTCGAAGTTGGATCAAGCCGATAAGCTCCGCGTTTACTTAAGACGTCGATTTATGGCAAGATGGCTTTCTTCGTTGATCCATGTCGACGACAAGTCACAAGCTTTGAAGGTGGTGATAAGCAACAAGCCTTTGATATCGACGACGACAAGTGACAAGCACTGATGGAGAGGATAAGCAAAAAAAAAACTAACTATGTTGATAGGCGATAAGCAACGAAGGTGTCGATAGGCAGAAAGTACAAATGGTGTTAGAAGGCGACAAGCATTGATGGCATTGACAAATGGTAGGTGACAAGGTCACACACACACACACACACATATATATATGTATATGTATATATATATATATATGTATATATATATATGTATATATATATATATGTTGGCTTCTTTATCTAGATGATGAGTCTACAATGATTGCAACAAGCTTGTTCTTTATCATATTTGGTTAGGATAATTCGGGTATAACACTAGCCTCTCCCCCTGTTGTAATTAGTCGCTTATCCTTTAGGTAAGTCCATGTTTAATTTTCTTGCAAGTAATTTGTGAAACTCATAATATGTCATGTACAAAAGAAAACTTGAAAATTATTCTCTGATAGTATTAAAAGCTTTAATTTATGATTTTTGAAAATATTCATGATTGAAACAAGTTCTAATGCTTGCTTGAAAAATCTTTAATCATGTGATGAGAAATCTAGAGATTTTTGTCTCATAATGTGGGGGAAGTTTAGAAATTTTATTCGATAATAGAAGATCATAATTTTTTGCTGAAAATCCTTAATCAATGCTCATATGAGAGAAGACCAATAATTTATATCTAGCTATAATATAAGACAACAATCTTTATTTAGAATTAAAAATTGTTTGAAAAGAGTATGCTAGGAACCTTCGTCCCATAAATTGATAGCAATTTATTTCTTGCAGGAGTTAAATAGTGACTATATATCTTTTCATTTAGTGATTTGAAACTTCTTGTATATACCACTTGAGTGGTTGATGATTGATAGCTTTGGCAATAAATGAATCAAAAAGAATTTATTTTGTTTGTCGAATGGATGAACTAGGAAATTCCCTCTATGTTGCTAAGTTGGTGGACCAAAAACTTCTACCCAATAAGCTGGATGGATATACCCTAAATTTCCATCAAATAAGATTAATTAACTAGAAATATTTATATGGTAGGATAGATAGATGACTCAGAATCCTTTATCTAACAAGACCGATGAATCATAAATTTTTATCTACCAAGATAGATTGATGGCTCAGAACCTTTATCTAGCTAGATTGATGAAGCACAATCCTTTATCTGGTATGATGGTTTATTGAACCAGAAACTACTATCTCACATGATGTCCTCCCTCTGAGAGGTACTCCAACAAGGCATTGAGCCAGCCTTCGCAGGTTTTGCACCTTAAATTCGACATATAGTAGGCACTGAAGGCTTAATACCTTGAAATGGATCGAGGATTTTTCTTTAAAGAGACCAAGTGGGTGGTGCTAAAGGCTTACTACTTAATGTGTACCTAGGATTGACTTCTTTAGAGCAGGCCCAGATGTGCTAGGCCCAGATGTACCTAGGATTGACTTCCACCACGCATTTAGCATACTCTAACCGATCATTCCTCTCGATTGACATATCCATGCATAAAAACTTTCCAACTCGAGTACCCAACCATCTTATACCAATTTTTGACCAAGCATAAAGAGCAATGTTCCTCATTTTTATCCAAATTGGTACACTTGTAATAAGTCTAACACCACTGCCTAGTAGTATATCCCACGGCATAACTATAAAGAGTTTGTTCTGATAACAACCTGATCTTCTTGAACTATCTTATTCCTATCCTCTAAGCTAGAGATGAGAAAGGAAAAAACCGTACCATTAGATTTAACCTTAATACCTCCTGTTGGATTCCAAAGCTACTGCAGATGTGAGATAACATCCATGTAGCTTAAGGGCATGTCAAGAAAAAAGCCCACAGTGTATTAACTCCATTGCTTCTTAGCTGCAAGTAAGATTTCTTCCGATGGCATTATTGCTTTACCCTTGAAATTAAGAGGTATCAGAGGCGGAGTGAAAGCTCCAAAAATTTTGGGGTTTTCAGTGAATAACGAGTACCACTTAGTTGTACTGGCAAGGGAGTTAACATTTGGATGTAGAGGGGGCGAAGCCTAGTGAAAGGCGGGAAAGACGGGGTCAGGCGGGTCAGGGGAGGGTGAGGATTGGAGGAGGAGATTGAGGAGGTAGTGGCGACTGATTGATTGAGAGGAGGCAACGGAAAAAAGGGAAATGTGAGGCTCGAGGAGAAGGTCATGGAAGCAGAAGAAAGAGGACGAACCACTTGAATAAATATTATATGTTATATTGGGAAAGTTTGGAAAACAAACTTGTAAATCTTGATTTTCGAATAAAATTGACATTTCTATGTTTAGAACGTTCTTTTACGCATGCTCTAATTTTGTTTTATTTAATACTATTAAATAGCATAATTAACGTATTATAAATGTGTATTAAATGCATTTAATTAGGAATTTAAATTTAAAATGTCCCATAGGAAACTTGTATGCGTGTGAGTATTCAATGGCTTTTAATAATATCAATGACACGTGACACGAGGTTAACCCTTACTTGTAGTAGAAGCCTTTCCCGAACTGACCAGCATATCAAGCATCTACAATAAGTCGGTGAGATGTCTAGTATAACGAGTCATTATAATAAATACACAAAGACGCAAGGTTAAGCCCCCTTGTAGTGGAAGTCTGCCCGGAACCATACCGGTAAATCCAACAGCTACAAGAAATCGGTTTAATATGAGACATCTTGTGTAATAAATACTTGTGTAAAGAAGGCCTGTCCCAAGAAGGTATTAAGTGACTGACCTACCTTGTTCGGGTATTAAGTTGTTAGGACTAAGTCTATTCCTAAGGTTCACTCCTTGGTTCTAGACTAAAGTCATAGGACCCGTACTAAGTGGTCATTAGGTCCGCCTTTCTCTTATAAACTTATGAGGTATTAAATGGGCCTTAATAAAAAGATAGACGTATGAGCAGGGTAGTTCCCTGTAAGTTGTTCGCTTCTTATCTAGGGGCTATGTGAGGGCATACCTAGGGATGAGCTAATAAGAGTTCTAAAGAACATGTAAGAGGGGTCGTCTGTTTAAGGGAAGTATATAATGACTAAGAGTTCACCCATAATGCCAGTTAAATAGTAATGCATAGGTTCACCGGAGTGGTCATAAATGGTAATTAGTGTCAACCTTCATCAGGTATTAAGTAGAAAATTACTATTTCTCACATTACAATTGAGAGAATGTTTGATTGCACCAATCGAGGACTTAAGTGACTAGGATCCGCCATATAGTATTAAGTGATCGGAAGAACCTGCATGTAAGATATTATGTGATCGTAGAAGTCCACTCATAAATAAATAAATAAATATATATATATATATAATGGCCTTTATTGACCGAATGGTAGTCCACCTCATAGGATATTAAGTGGTCATAGAAATCCACCCTTACACAAAAATACACACACATATGTGTGTGTGTGTATATATATATATATATATATTGGCTTTAAGTGACTGTAGGATAGTCCGCCTAATTAATACATGTGTATGTTATATTTAATTGTGCGATTAAATTTTCTTAGACATAGTTTGATGAATTTATACTAGCAAGTATAGGAAATATATTTCCTTTAAGTTTATATGATTTTCATTCACCAGAACATTGTTGTTCTGACCCCTCCTCTTGACAACATATGTTACTATGTGGGAATGCTTGATTGATGATGTCACGAAGGCAGGAGCTTGGCGATGGAGATTTTACTTTAGTATATTATTATTATGTCTGGCAGTTGATTATGTTTATGGGATATAATTGATGTACCTTGTTTATGACATTTTGAAGTTGTGATGTAAGCGGCATTATTATGGTTTTTATGAAAGGGTGCGTTTATTTTGGTTACTATACTTTGTCCCGTCATCTGTGAGATTTTGGTTTCATTTTTAGTTTAGCTATGTTATTTATTTCTTATGGAAACCAACAACTTGTTTATAATGGATCTAAGTTTCAGTGGCCATTTTCTAGGTTGATGTTGCCTAGCTTTTTTATCAAGCCACCAACGATTTAATCACTTGTGCACAACGAGGAAAATTAATGTCTTTGCAGATCTAAGATATGGTTCTCCACTAATCGTTCTGGCTCGTGAAAGCCCCCTCATCATGGGTTCATGACTCATCTTCACCAAACGTTCGTGATATGCAACCACAACCCGTTCGTGGTTCGGTCCCGTGACCCGCTCGTGGGTCAGCCTCACGAACCGGCTTGCCCTCTCCACAATGAATCAGTTTTACTTCCAGGAAAGAAAGGCCAAAACTTAGACCACCACGAACCGAGATTGAAGGGGCGTGTCCATAACGGCCATGTTGACCATTTCTCTACCCACTCACGAACGGATCCGAGATCCTCGGGATTGGTGCCACATGTCTCCACGAACCGTCTATAGAAATCACCTATAAATAGCCCAACACTTGGCATTTTTCAGGATCTTTTTTAGCAATTTAGAGCTCTGATTCCACCATTATCGTACTTTCATCATTTCTAATCAGCGTTATCTCAAATTTACTAAGTGAAACATTATTGTAAAAGTGAGATTGAGAGAATATTGTGATTGTACTTGCATTCAAATGTATAATCAAAGTCATATAAAGTGGACGTAGGCTCTTTAACGTCGAACCATTATAAATTTGGTGTGTTTGTTGCATTTTATTTCATTTCTAGTTATAATTTTCTGCAATTCAAGACAATTTGGGTGTTAGAACCATATTTTGGTCTAACATTTTTGGTGCTTTCGCTGAGAATTGAATTCTCAGCCTGTCGGATCATTGCTCTACTGCTTGGATTTTCAAGTCCGAAGATAATAGTCCGCATTCCCATTGATTCGTTTTTTGAAGATTTCAGTAAAGTCAAGATGATATGGACGCAAAGAAATCCAAGGATTCACGAGCTTCTCGAATAAACGAAGCTAACGAAGAGAGCGTTCAGCAGTAGTCTGAAGCGGACTCCCTGGCTCGTGGCTCGTAGCGGGCGAACCAACCCTAGAAGGGGGTTACGACCTGGTCCCAAGAGGGGACCACAAGCCGCCTCCAAGAGCAGATCACGAGGCATCCACAGGATGAAAGGGTCACGAACCGGTCTCTACAGGTGACTATGACCCAGCCCAGAAAGGAGGTTATGGCCCAATCTACCCATGCAGATGCTTCAGCTTGACCTGGCCCAAGCGCTTCACGTCCAACGGTAAACATTGATGACAAGTTACCTGCCTCTGCTCCAGTAACAGAAAGAGATTTTTCTCGTGTACTCGATATGTTGGAAAGGACAAATGATGAGTTTGCAGCTCAAAGGCGCGAGAGTTTTTTTACTGCGTCATAATATGACTGCGATGAGTAGGCAAATCGACGAACTCTGAAGGCAGAGGACACCTTCACCGACTCATCAATTTACTCTCGACTATTCCTCCTCGTTAGAAGAGCCTCCTAGACCCCCACGACGACCTTTAGAAAGGCCTTAGAACATGGAATAGCTTCGATTTGGATCCCTTCCTTCTCGAGAAGTAACGGCACATAACCTGGGACCTGACAATCGTAACTCGAATAATCCCGCTCTTTTTCCTGCACGGGGACCCATAGTACTATCTAGGGGTCAGGGTGCTAATGACCATATTCAGAATCAACCATTATTACCCCCTTGCCGCGTGATTGACCGTGGCCATAGGGGGTAAGGAAGCTCTGCTCAGGCCCCAGAGTTGGGAGCTGTAACAACCCGTATTTTTTGAATAACATGTTATAACATAAATCAAGGCAGAATTAAACTGTAAAATCTGAATCAAGGGAAACGGGCTGTTCCATTGCGTTCGTCTCGAAAAAATACGCGAAATAGAGTCCGAGTTTTCGAAAATCGGAGTCCGTATGACCGAGATATGGCCTCGCGAAGTTTAACGAAAAATTCAAATTCAAAACAGATTCAAATTTCAGAAAAATCATGGTAGGCGGGAAAAATCCCGCCCAGACCAGGTCGACCTGGGAGTCAACCTGGGTGGGACCAGGTCGACTGGGGAGTCGACCCCAGGGTCGACTTGGGTGTCGACCTGCCTGGTCGGACCCAGGCAACCTAGTGCACCTATTTTGGCTGTTTTGACCTGTTTTGTTGGCTAGTGACAGGATTTGATGGCTCTAATTGAATCTAGGGTTAATCCTATGGCTAATACTATCCTGAGCTTCTATAAAAAGACCCCTAAGCCTAGCCTAAATCACCATTATTCAATCCTACAACTAAACTATGCCAAATTTGTTCCTCTCATGGCCTCCACTCTCATGCTAAAATTCCTAAGTCTATCTATATGAGAGATTTTGAGTGCATACAAGTATTTTCAAGCTTGTATGAATGTTCTTAGTTTGCTTTCAAGTCAGGTTGCAACATTTCTATTAAAAAGCAAGGGTTTTTATTGATTTGACTCAATGGTTTTTCATTTGGAGCTTGCATATTTGGGTTTTTTGGTGATTGCATAAGGGCTTCGTCTCAATCTTTATAATAAATAATCATTTGTGTCTTCATAGCATTGTAAGCCCTTTTCTACTTTCTATCTTTGAACTCTAAAGTTAAATGAATGATGCAAGTTTGGGTTGATCATCATGATATGCAAGTTTGGTTGATCATTATGTTATGCAAGTTGTTTTAATCATTATGTATGACACATGTTGCTATGTTATGCAAGTTTGGGTTGATCATTATACACATGTTATCATGTTATGCAAGTTAAACTTGAGGTTGTGAGCTTAAAGCTTCAAGCTTTATATGAAAGGTTGCATTTTGGCAACATGGAAGTTATCATATCCCTTATGATAACTTGCATATGAGGCTAAATGCGAACTTCTAGCAACTTCTACATGTCATTTATCACCATGCATCACTTATATGCTAAGTTTGGTTTTATGCATACTTTTGAAGCCTAATGATGCAATATGCAAGTATATGAACATATGTACATTTCATATGCCACCATGTTAAACTTGTGGCTTCAACACCATTTTGTCATGATTATGCCAAGTTCCCTATTTTATCCTTTATGCGTTGTTGCGACTATGTAAACGATGGGATTACGTTGGGGTTGGGTAACATTATGACATAAACATGGTTTTTATAACATGATGTGATATGTTAACTTGTAATTATGTTTTGGAAACATAATGGACATGACACTTAGAAAATATGAGTGTGGCCAACTCGAGGTTGGGTTGAGTTTGTAGCATAAATCTACCCGGACCCGCCCGGCTTAACTAGTGGCTACAAACAATAGGACCCAATGTGAGAAGTTGGTCATGTTGTGCTCGAACCCGAGGTTAGACCAAGTTGTGGTGTAAAGCTACCCGGACCCGCCCGGCTTAACTAGTAACCATAACAAGGTCTAATGTGAGAGGTTAAAGCACATTAAGTTAATTAATGCCTCCTGATTAGGGTTAAGTCATGGTCCACTTAATACTTAACCAATTTGGGCTTGATGGGTTAATCGGGGTTAAGTCAAGAACCTTGGGTACACTTAACCAATTTAATCCACGTTTGGATCGGGTTAACCATATTTAACCCGTTAAGAAACCCTAGTTGCGTGGTCCTTTGTAGCAGTAACCCTCTTGATAGTATCAATAGACCCTAGGGACTAGGCTAGGGTGGGGCACGATTACTGGGCTGACATGTAAGCGACCAAAACGACGGCTGAGTAGGTACGCCGGTGTAGGTCCAGGCGGACTATGGTCGTGCACATAGTCCGGAGTTGGAAAATCAGGCACGGGTACCAGTAGATCTAGACTATGCATACTTGATTTGTGTCCGATGTTGACACCCTAGGACTTGATACACCCTAGGGTGGACCTAGCGCAGTTTAACTACATTGCATGTTTGGGCCGTATGACACCGACACTTGACGAGTTAGGCTTATAGGGAGCCGATCAACTAGACCGTGTAGTTGGACCTTGATTTAGGTCACCTCATGATGTTGGGCCAAGCTTGGGCCAAGGGATCAATTCTTGTTTTTACTTGACATGTTAGAATGCTAGTACACCCGTGGTGCAAAACTTAACCTTGATTATGCGATGACACCTTTATCTATCTTGTTAGTTAATCATCATGCCAGTATGTTGTTATCCTTATGTTCATCTCAGCTTCTCATGCCAGTTAACTTTACTAGTTCATGGACAGATAGTAGTTAGGGCTTACCAGTCTTTTTGACTGACCTGTTTTCTTTTGCCTCTTTTCTTCCGTTTCCCCCCCCCCCCCTCAGGTCCTCAGGGTGGGAACATTGGAGCTTAGCTTGGATCTTTATAGCTTGCTTACTGGATTTGCTCATGTACGGTTTTGGACATTGAGCTAGCTATGGTTTATCACTTCACTTTGGGGATAGTACTTTATGTATTTCAGTTTTTCAGTTTATGTTTTTCTCTAGACTTTGTTTATTTGGAAAATAATGATCAAGTACTTTGTTGTAACATGACTATGGTTTTGGAATGCTAGTTTTATCTGCTTCTTTACTACTCTGTTTTACTTATATGTTCTGTCTTGTGATATCTGCATGCATGTTTACCTTGTTTAACGCCCCTCCAAATCTAGTGTGCTTGCAAGAGTTACCCTGGCGGAGGTGGGGTGTTACATTTGGTATCAGAGCTTAAGGTTTACAAGATTTGAGCAAAAGTGTTTTTGAAACTTACCTTTTGAAAAACTATTTTCAAAACCAATTAAGTATTGTCCAAGAAAAGTCTAGTTATTTTAAAAGGCTATTCCCCAAAAGCCATTAGCACTATCCTTCGTTTCTTCGTTCTGAATCTATCTATTTTCTTTTTTAGTATGGCCGATCTTAACCTTCCCGAGGGAGTGACCATTCCCGGATGGTTCCGGAGGTACTTGGAAGCTAGGGCCAACGATGTAGGCCCAGCAAATACCCCCAATATAACTGAGGTTCCCCCTCCTCCTCCTCCTCAAAATCCGCAAGCAGATTTCGCTAAGATTTGCAAAGACTTTAAGGCGATGTGTGGCAAGAACTTTATTGGGACGGAGACTTTTGTGGAGGCAAGAAATTGGTTGAAAGAAACTGAAGATCTTTTCGCCATATTTGATGTGTAAGATCATAGAAAGGTTTTATTGGCAGCATGGTTATTAAAAGAAGAAGCTGCTTATTGGTGGGAGGTCACCAATGCTACGAGGCCTATAGAGACTTGGGCCGACTTTAGGACAAGATTTGGGCTTAAGTTTCTATCATCAGCCGAGGCAAATCTGCAATTGGAGAAGTTTATATCGTTGAAGCAAGGGGACATGACAGTGAGGGAGTATGTGAATGAGTTTAACAAGCTCGCCCGATTCGGTTTGGACATGATTAATACTCCCTAGAAGAAGGCTTTGCGCTTTGCACGAGGGTTGAACGAGCCATTACAAGGTTTAGCCCTATCTCATATACCCATGGGGGCCACTTTTGAAGGCCTAGTGGACATGGCATCACTTCAAGGAGATGATAAGAATGGCAAGAAAGAAGTCAAGCCTAATGAGACTCAAGCCAAGAAGACAGACTCCAAGTGGGGAGGAAATCAGAGCAATCAGAACAACAAAAACAACAAGAACAACAAGGGCAACAAGGCCAAGGCAAAGGATCCAAGAAAATGCCACTACTGTGGGAATGTTGGGCACATAGCTAAAGACTGTAAGAAGAAGAAGAGGAAGTAGGGCGAATGCTTTCATTGTGGAGAGACCGGACATTTTAGCAAGGATTGCCCCAAGAAGCAAGGGCAGAATCAGCGTGCAGGACCTTCTGGAGGGCAAGTGCATGCTCTCAACACTGCTCCGGCTCAGGACCGAGGTAGTATTTCTGTAGAAAGTCTTGTTTATATTTTTGATTATCCTGTTCTCACCTTATTTGATTCTGGCGCATCGCATAGTTTTATCTCTTCTGACATTGTTGAAAGTTTGCACCTAAGTACTAGCCTAGTTGAGGATCCCGTTTGTGTTTCAAATCCGATTGGGGGTTCCGCCCATCTATCTATGATTTGTGTGGATTTGAGGATTTCTATCTTGACTGTAGAATTCACGTGTAATGCTTATGTTCTCGGGTTCACGGGATATGGGTTGATCTTGGGCATGGATTGGTTGTCCAGTTATGGAGCCATTCTCGATTGTGAACATAGGGTGGTGAGGCTCATGACTCGCCTCGGTAATACCCTAAAAATTTCTTGTAACCCTAGAGGTCCCGTCATGTTATGTTATCTTGAATCTCTCGACTCGTCCATCGATGATCTGCAATCTGTAAGGGTGGTCCGAGACTATCCTGATGTCTTTGAAGAAGTTAAGGGGTTACCCCCTAAACGAGAGATAGATTTCCGCATTTATCTAGTCGATAATGCCAAGCCAGTATCATTGCCCGTTAGGCACATGGCCCCACGAGAAAGAAGAGAGCTCAGTAAGCAAATCAAGGAGCTACTTGAGAAGAATTTTATTAGACGAAGCATTTCTGAATGGGGTGCTCCAGTGGTATTCGCTACTAAGGTGGATGGTTCGCTTCGTCTATGTGTTGATTATCGAGAGTTGAACAAGCTGACAAAGAAGAATAGGCACCCTTTACCGAGGATTGATGATCTCTTTGACCAGCTGGTTGGTGCTTCTGGTTTCTCTCAGCTTGATCTAGCCACCGGATTCCATCAGCTTAGAGTAGCTGAGGATAGCATTGATAAAACTGCGTTTAGGACTCCAGATGGATTCTTTGAATGGCTTGTCATGCCATTCGGATTGACTAATGCACCCGCCTACTTCGTAGACTTGATGAGTAGGGTGTTCAGGGAGTTCCTCAACAAGTTTGTTGTTGTCTTCGTGGATGATATTCTGATCTTCTCAAAGGATGAGGAAGAGCATGCTAGGCATCTGAAGGAAGTGATGGATACTCTTAGAGTGCATCAGTTGAAAGCCAAGTTCTCCAAATTTCATTTCTGGAGAAGGGAAGTTCGGTTTCTTGGACATATAGTTTCTAAGCAAGGCATAGTGGTGGATCCCGCGAAAGTGGTTGTGGTTCAAGACTGGAAGACTCCTAGGAATGCAACCGAAGTAAGAAGCTTTCTCGGTCTGGCAGGCTACTATAGGAAGTTCATCAGGGACTTCGCTAAGATTTCGGCCCCTCTTACTAAGTTGGCGAAGAAGAACTTAGTCTTTGCATGGGACTTGGAGTGTGAGCTTGCTTTTCAAAAGCTCAAAAGAGCCCTTACCTCAGCTCCAGTTTTGGCATTACCCGATAGTGGTAAGATGTTTACCGTGTACACAGATGCCTGTGGCACAGGGTTAGGTGCTGTTCTGATGCAAGAGGGAAGAGTGATATGTTATGGGGGTAGGCAACTTAAAGTTCATGGGAAGAACTATCCCACTCATGATTTGGAGTTAGCGGCGATCGTCTTTGCACTCAAATCCTGGCGCCACTATCTTCTAGGCGAAAGGTTTGAGTTGTATACTTATCACAAGTCACTCAAATACCTCTTCTCGCAAAAAGATCTGAATCTAAGGCAGCAAAGGTGGATGGAATTCTTGGCATCTTATGACTTCGAGATAGCTTATACCCCTGGCAAGGGTAATGTTGTGGCGGATGCACTAAGCAGAAGGAGATTGACTTTGAGCCCCTTGTTCATTGAGATGAAGAACTTAGAATTCTTGGCAACCTTTGATTTCACGACGGCTGTTGAGTCGATGACGAGTTCATTAGCATCCCTTGATGTTCGACCCACACTTCTTGATCAAGTTGGGGCTTGACAGAAGGAAGACCCGCAAATAGTCGAGGTCATGGACAGGTTGATTCGTGGTGAGACGTCTAGTCACCTTGCTAGATATACTATTGATGATAAGGGTTGGCTAAGGCGTGATGGGAGATTATGTGTTCCTCGAGTGGGAGTTTTAGTCCATAGAGTTCTTGAAGAAGCGCATCACTCAAAGATGACTATACATCCAGGAGGGGACAAGATGTATAGGGATATGAAGCGCATTTTCTTTTGGGATGGAATGAAGAAGGATGTGGCAGAGTATGTTTCAAAGTGCATGGTGTGCCAACAAGTGAAAGCCGAGTCGAAGAAACCAGGTGGGCTATTACATCCATTGGAGGTCCCGCAATGGAAGTGGGAGAGTATTTCTATGGATTTTGTGGATGGATTGCCTAGGTCAAGGAGAGGGAACACAAGCATATGGGTTATAGTTGACAGACTTACGAAGAGTGCTCACTTCATCCCAGTAAAGAGCAAGAGGACCGCATCAGGGCTGGCATCTATTTATCTTCGAGAGATAGTGCGGTTGCATGGAGGTCCTTCTAGCATAGTTAGCGATCGTGACCCGATTTTCACTAGCCAGTTCTAGAACAGTTTGCAAGAAGCGATGGGTACGCGATTGAATTTGAGTACAGCCTATCACCCCCAGACGGATGGCCAAACGGAAAGGGTGAATAGAGTGCTAGAAGATCTTTTGAGGCTTTGTGTTCTCGACTTTGGTGGTACTTGGGAAGACCACCTTCCTCTTGTAGAGTTCTCTTATAATAATAGCTATCAAGCCAGCATAGGGATGGCACCATTTGAAGCTTTGTATGGGAGGCCGTGTAGGTCACCATCTTGTTGGTGGGAGACAACAGATAGGCTTATACTTGGGCCCGATATGATACAGGACACATCCGAGAAAGTTGAATTAGTGAGAAGAAGGATGAAAGCGGCCCAAGATAGACAGAAATCCTATGCTGACAAGCGAAGGGCAGATTTGGAATTCGAAGTGGGAGACATGGTTTTCGTGAAGGTTTCTCCTTTGCGTAATGTGGTACGTTTTGGAGCAGTAGGGAAGCTGGCACCAAGGTTCGTAGGACCCTTCCCTATCATAGAGAGAATTGGAAAGATGGCCTATAAGGTGGAATTGCCCGAGAAGCTAGTCGGAGTGCATAATGTCTTTCATGTATCGCACCTCCGAAAGTGCCTACATGAGTCCGCTGAGGTGGTTGAACCAAGCATTCTTGAAGACATTGAGGTAAAGAAAGAAGCAACCTTGAGAAAAGCTCTGATTCGTATCTTGGGAACAGAGATCAAGAAACTAAGGAATCAGGAAGTCAAATTGGTGAAAGTTCAGTGGAGTGAAGCCGAAGAAGATGCAACTTGGGAAACCGAGGAGAAGATGCGTGGGCTTTATCCATTTCTTTTTTAGGGTACATTCTCGATCTCTTTTCCTAATTAATACAACTTTCTCTTGCTATCTATGTTTATCTTGTTTATCTTGTTATCTCCTTAATCATGTCATGAGAATCTTAGGTAGAAACCCTTTGGATGAAACATGTATTTGAAACATGTTATGCTTGATGGTTGCAAGTGGTTGCAAGTGTTTGCACGTGGATACTCGTGGATGCATGATACACATTAGGCACTAAGATCGGCTCACACGCTTTCATGTTGCATATGCATGAGTGCTTATACTTATTTATGGATGAAACTTGTTATGCTATCACGTGGATGTTGCATATGGATGAATGTTATGTGCACTCATGTAGAGACTATGAGCTATGTTAGGAATTTGCATACATATGGACTCATTTCACTAACATGCTTTGCATTAAGGAGGTTTACTGTATCAGTAACCGCCTGATTTTTGCATTAGATAAGTACATATACACACACCTTTGTATATGATCATACAGCATTTAGAATCCTTTAAGGACAATGACTGCACGTGGATGATGTTTTGAGTAGATGGATGATGGATGGTAGGATACGTTCTTCCTAACTTGGAGATTTTGGGGACGAAATCCTTTAAGGAGGGGAGAATGTAACATCCCGTATTTTTTGAATAACATGTTATAACATAAATCAAGGCAGAATTAAACTGTAAAATCTGAATCAAGGGAAACGGGCTGTGCCATTGCGTTCGTCTCGGAAAAATACGCGAAATAGAGTCCGAGTTTTCGAAAATCGGAGTCAGTATGACCGAGATATGGCCTTGCGAAGTTTCACGAAAAATTCAAATTCAAAACAGATTCAAATTTCAGAAAAATCAGGGTAGGCGGGAAAAATCCCGCCCAGACCAGGTCGACCTGGGAGTCGACCTGGGTGGGACCAGGTCGACTAGGGAGTCGACCCCAGGGTCGACCTGGGGGTCGACCTGCCTGGTCGGACCCAGGCAACCTGGTGCACCTATTTTGGCTGTTTTGACCTGTTTTGTTGGCTAGTGACGGGATTTGATGGCTCTGATTGAATCTAGGGTTAATCCTATGGCTAATACTATCCTAATCTTCAATAAAAAGACCCCTAAGCCTAGCCTAAATTACCATTATTCAATCCTACAACTAAAATATGCCAAATTTGTTCCTCTCATGGCCTCCACTCTCATGCTAAAATTCCTAAGTCTATCTATATGAAAGATTTTAAGTGCATACAAGTATTTTCAAGCTTGTATGAATGTTCTTAGTTTGCATTCAAGTCAAGTTGCAACATTTCTATTACAAAGCAATGGTTTTTTTATTGATTTGGCTCAATGGTTTTTCATTTGGAGCTTGCATATTTGGGTTTTTTGGTGATTGCATAAGGGCTTCGTCTCCATCTTTGTAATAAATATTCATTTGTGTCTTCATAGCATTGTAAGCCCTTTTCTACTTTCTTTCTTTGAACTCTAAAGTTAAATGAATGATGCAAGTTTGGGTTGATCATCATGATATGCAAGTTTGGTTGATCATTATGTTATGCAAGTTGTTTTAATCATTATGTATGACACATGTTGCTATGTTATGCAAGTTTGGGTTGATCATTATACACATGTTATCATGTTATGCAAGTTAAACTTGAGGTTTTGATCTTAAAGCTTCAAGCTTTATATGAAAGGTTGCATTTTGGCAACATGGAAGTTATCATATCCCTTATGATAACTTGCATGTGAGGCTAAATGCGAACTTCTAGCAACTTCTACATGTCATTTATCACCATGCATCACTTATATGCTAAGTTTGGTTTTATGCATACTTTTGAAGCCTAATGATGCAATATGCAAGTATATGAACATATGTACATTTCATATGCCACCATGTTAAACTTGTGGCTTCAACACCTTTTTGTCATGATTATGCCAAGTTCCCTATTTTATCCTTTATGCGTTGTTGCGACTATGTAAACGATGGGATTACGTTGGGGTTGGGTAACATTATGACATAAACATGGTTTTTATAACATGACGTGATATGTTAACTTGTAATTATGTTTTGGAAACATAATGGACATGACACTTAGAAAATATGAGTGTGGCCAACTCGAGGTTGGGTTGAGTTTGTAGCATAAATCTACCCGGACCCGCCCGGCTTAACTAGTGGCTACAAACAATAGGACCCAATGTGAGAAGTTGGTCATGTTGTGCTCGAACCCGAGGTTAGACCAAGTTGTGGTGTAAAGCTACCCGGACCCGCCCGGCTTAACTAGTAACCACAAAAAGGTCTAATGTGAGAGGTTAAAGCACATTAAGTTAATTAATGCCTCCTGATTAGGGTTAAGTCATGGTCCACTTAATACTTAACCAATTTGGGCTTGATGGGTTAATCGGGGTTAAGTCATGAACCTTGGGTACACTTAACCAATTTAATCCACGTTTGGATCGGGTTAACCATATTTAATCCGTTAAGAAACCCTAGTTGCGTGGTCCTTTGCAGCAGTAACCCTCTTGATAGTATCAATAGACCCTAGGGACTAGGCTAGGGTGGGGCACGATTACTGGGCTGACATGTAAGCGACCAAAACGACGGGTGAGTAGGTACGCCGGTGTATGTCCAGACGGACCATGGTCATGCACATAGTCCGGAGTTGGAAAATCAGGCTCGGGTACCAGTAGATCTAGACTGTGCATACTTGATTTGTGTCCGAGGTTGACACCCTAGGACTTGATACACCCTAGGGTGGACCTAGCGCAATTTAACTACATTGCATGTTTGGGTCGTATGACACCGACACTTGACGAGTTAGGCTTATAGGGAGCCGATCAACTAGACCGTGTAGTTGGACCTTGATTTAGGTCACCTCATGATGTTGGGCCAAACTTGGGCCAAGGGATCAATTCTTGTTTTTACTTGACATGTTAGAATGCTAGTACACCCATGGTGCAAAACTTAACCTTGATTATGCGATGACACCTTTATCTATCTTGTTAGTTAATCATCATGCCAGTATGTTGTTATCCTTATGTTTATCTCAGCTTCTCATGCCAGTTAACTTTACTAGTTCATGGACAGATAGTAGTTAGGGCTTACCAGTCTTTTTGACTGACCTGTTTTCTTTCGCCTCTTTTCTTCCGTTCCCCCCCCTCAGGTCCTCAGGGTGGGAACATTGAAGCTTAGCTTGGATCTTTATAGCTTGCTTACTGGATTTGCTCATGTACAGTTTTGGACATTGAGCTAGCTATGGTTTATCACTTCACTTTGGGGATAGTACTTTATGTATTTCAGTTTTTCAGTTTATGTTTTTCTCTAGACTTTGTTTGTTTGGAAAATAATGATCAAGTACTTTGTTGTAACATGACTATGGTTTTGGAATGCTAGTTTTATCCGCTGCTTTACTACTCTGTTTTACTTATATGTTCTGTCTTGTGATATCTGCATGCTTGTTTACCTTGTTTAACGCCCCTCCAAAGCTAGTGTGCTTGCAAGTGTTATCCTGGCGGAGGTGGGGTGTTACAGGAGCAGTACATCGAAGAGATATCGAGGGGGCCACGCAGGGCAAGGAGTGCTAATCCTGAATCCACCTTGACTAATGCTGACGTTGAGGCAATGGTGAGGCAGATCATGGAAGACAACTGTGGACAAAGAAACGAGGATTGGGGTATAGACTGCAGTCATACGCCCTTCACTGATGACATATTAGATGTCTGATTCCCGAGGCGATTCAACATGCCGACCATGAGCCATTATTCGGGCAGGACAGACCCGGTTCAGTATTTAATGAGATATTCATGGTATATGAATGCTGCTGCTGCTCCCGACGCAGTGAAATACAAAGCATTCCCGATCTTCTTAGAGGATGTGGCTTTAAGGTGGTTTACATGCTTTCTTGCTCGATCGATCTCCAGCTTTAAAGAATTGAGCGAAAGATTCATAAATCAATTCCGATTTCATACTCAAAGGTCCAAAAACGTCGTTGAATTATCACTCATCAATCAGCGCCCTGATGAGACTCCGAAGTATTACTTAGACCGCTTCAATTTAGTAGTCACGGAGGTTAGCGACCCTCACGAGCAATCAGTCCTGATGGCCTTGATTGACAAAGTAGATAAAGATACAGAGTTTGGCAAATACTTAGCTGGAAAACCGCCGCTGACCAGGGAAATATTCTATGAGAAAGCTAATATCCTCCTGTGTCAAGAGGATTTGTATGCTAATCAAAAGAGGAAGGCCATGGATAAGGAAGATATACAGAGTAACGTGGCCATCAAACAGTCTGGAGATAGCTCTAGGAAGGTAGAGGTTAATGTTGGAAACAAGAACCAGAGTAACGGCCGCCAAGCTGGAAACGACAACAAAAAGAAGAATCGAGGAAATGACTCGCGAAAGAGACCCTGGTTTAGAACATTTGAAAATATCACACCTATGAGCGATACGTTAGAGAATATCTACTTAGATACTTATATTGTTCTTCAGTACAATAAACCTCCTCCACGAGATTCAACGGAGAAGGAGCGTGAGACAGGAAAGTTCTGCATTTTTCATGAGACCTATGGGCATTCAACAAATGAATGTCGACATTTAAGAGACTTGGAAGAGAAGCTTCTTAGAGAAGGGAAGTTAGACGAATATAAGGCAGTCCGGAGAAATAAGGGACAAGGCAGTCCAAACCGAAACAAAGGGCAACCACCTCAAAAAGCTACTGCGCAGCAGAAAGCTAAAGGAATTATCATCAACACTATAGTTGTAGGATCCCATCCGGCTGGACACAGCTATAGGGCAATGGATCAGTATGTAAATGCGGCCAAGCACCTCGAAGTAGCGGAGTGCAGCAATCCTGAAGTTACTGCCCCGGTAAAAGAGCAGAGAACGATGTCTGACGATGCCATATTTCATGATAGAGATAGTATTGGAGTTCATTCCCCTACCGAAGATCCCTTAGTGATCACAACCACTATTGGTCTTGCTCTAGTCCACAAGGTCTCAGTGGACAACAAAAGCTCAGTTAACATTCTATTTAAGAAAGCGTTTGATCAGATGAAGCTTGAAGCAAAGGATTTGAAGCGCTGCGATGGATGGATACGCGGCTTCAATGGAGCCTCAACATCTCCAATCGAATTTGTAGAATTGTCAGTAACTCTGGGAGAAGGGGATCGTTGGAGAGTGAGAATTCTCCCATTCGTAGTTTTGGATATTGAATCACTATATAACGCCTTCTTGGGCCGGCCGGCCCTAGCCGAATTCTGGGCTTGCATTGCGCCCTGGTGTTTATTGTTGAAATTCCCAACTGATGCGGGAGTGGGAGTAACCAGGGGTGACCAAGTCACTGGACAAGCCTTCTATATAGCAGATTTAAAGTTGCTACGCAAAGGAAAACACATAGAAACTAGGGGCGCTTCCCCCTCCAAAGGAGGGTTCGTCATAGCAATTAAAAAGGACGACCCCGAAGGAATCACCCAGAGAACTGCCCGAGGACATAGATCCCAGAGAGGTCGAGGAGCCCGGGGGCAGAATGGAAACACCTATTGAAACGACCGAGGATATCCCGATCGATGATAACGACCCAACGAAGGTTTTGAAGATTGGGTCCTAATTAGACCCTCTTCGAGCAAAAGAATTGACTGACTTTCTAAAGGTCAACTTGGACATGTTTGCCTGGACCCACTGTGACATGTATGGAATATCCCTCTCAATTATGAGCCACTTATTGAGCATCAATCCAAAGCATCCACCCGTTAAGCAGAAAAGGCGAATGCTTGGCCCGAAGAGGTCAGCTGCCTTAAAGGAAGAAGTTGAGAAGTTAAGAAGCAACGGATTCATTAAAGATTCAACTTATCCAGAATGGATCTCAAATCCAGTTTTGGTTAAGGAGGCCAACGGAAAATGGCGCACCTGCATTGATTTCTCAGATTTGAATAAAGCTTGCCCGAAGGACAGTTTTCCACTCCCTAGAATTGACCAATTGGTGGATTCAACAGCGGGTCATGAACTTCTCTCCTTCATGGATGCATACTCAGTGTATAACCAAATTCCCATGCATGTTCCGAACCAGGAACATACCAGCTTCATCACAGATTTGGGACTATACTGCTATGTAGTGATGCCCTTCGGTTTGAAAAACGCTAGAGCAACATACCAATGGTTAGTGAATCGGATGTTATACAATTAGATCGGGAAGACAATGGAAGTGTATGTTGACGACATGCTGGTGAAATCTAGACAATCATCCAACCATACCGCTAACCTAGCAGAAATGTTTGATATCCTTCGACTATACGGAATGAAGCTCAAGCATATGAAGAGTTCGTTGGAGTTGCCTCCGGAAAATTCTTGGGTTTTATCGTTAGCTCACGTGGAATCGAAATTAATCCAGATCAGATCGCGACAATCAGGAATATCCAAGAACCAAGACAGATCAAAGATGTGAAGAGCCACACCGGAAAAGTTGCTGCATTGAGTATGTTTATTTCTAAAGTTACAGATAAGTGCATTCCGTTATTCGACTTGATAAAGCGAGGAAAGAGCAATTTTAAATGGACTCTTGATTATGTGGAAGCCTTCCAGAACCTGTTGACTCATCTGGAAAGACCCCCGATATTGTCCAAACCAGTCGACCACGAAGATTTGTTCGTATACTTGGCTGTGTCATCCCATGCAATAAGCTCAGCTTTGGTGAGGGAAGAAGATAAAGTCCAGAGACCTGTGTATTATGTGAGTAAGAAGTTAGCGGCAGCAGAGTGAAACTACCCCAGGATAGAAAAATTTGCGTATAGCCTGCTGATTGCATCCAGAAAGCTCCGCTACTATTTTCAAGCTCATATCATCGCCATATACACTGACCATCCGCTCCGACAAGTCTTGCAAAGGCCAGAGGCATCAGGAAGGCTGCTCAAATGGAATATAGAATCAAGCCAGTTCGATTTGAACTTCCAGCCCCGAAGGTCAATAAAGGGGCAAGTGTTGGCTGACTTCATAGCGGAGTTCACGATTCCTGAGGAAGATGTAGTGAAGATGTTGGTCCCTCAAAACGACCGTTTGACCCAGCACGTAGAAGTTATATACTGATAGTGTCGAGAATGATAGACGATCTGGCGCTGGAGTTGTATTGGTCACTCCCGAAAAGCGATCAATATACTATGCCCTAATATTAGAGTTCCATGCCACGAACAATGACTCAGAGTACGAAGCCCTAATTGCCAGGCTAAGGCTTGCAAAGGGGTTAGGGATAGCAAGGTTGGATATCTTTTGCGACTCCAAGATAGTCGTAAACTAGGTCAATAAGGAGTGTCAGGCCAAGACTTGTGTCATATTTGAAAGAAGTGAGAAAACTACTAAACGGTTTTGAACACTACAGTATAACCCATATTCCCCGATCAGAGAATCACAGATAAGTTGGCCAAGTTGGCTAGTTCTAACAGTCCCGAGGACACAGAGATGGTCCCGATTGAAATATTGGAAGTTCCAAGTATCGATCAGATGAAAATTGATCCTGTACTAGAAACTGAGCCGGAAAGGGAGTCGTGGATGAAACCTCTAAAGAACTTCCTGATGAATGGGATGCTTCCAACCAAGAAAAGCGAAAGGCGTGCTGTGATTCAAAAGGCCTCTATATACGTCATGCAAGGCGAGGTCCTCTACAGACAGGGATTCTCGGTGCCACTCCTCCGGTGTATAGCCAATGATGACATCGAGCTGGTACTGAGGGAAGTACATGACTGTGAATGTGGCGACCACACCGAAGGTCAAACGTTGGCTAAGAAGGTATTACGATATGGTTATTTTTGGCTTACCGTGAATAAAGATGCGGCCAAATTTGCACGGCATTGCGACAGATGCCATAGATTTCTAAGATCCCTAGGGCACCTCCTAGCTGATTAAAGACGATGATAAGCCCATGGCACTTTGCTATCTGGGGAATTGATATTATTGGAAGCCATCCCATTGCAAAGGGCGGAGCAAAATTCGCCATCGTAGCTGTGGATTACTTCACAAAGTGGGTCGAAGCAGAACCGTTGACCACGATCACAACTAAACGAGTGATAAGCTTCATCGTCAGAAATATTGTATGTTGATTTGGGATCCCGAAGATTATAATAACTGATAACGGGACCCAATTTGATAGCACTGAGTTCCAAGACTTCTACTACAAATATCATATAGAGAAAGGTGCACTGCTGTAGCGCATCCGCAGTCAAATGGACAAATTGAAGTGGCAAACAAAGTAATTTAGTCCATTTTGAAGAAGCGACTGAAGCAGGCCAGAGCTATGTGGGTCGACGAGTTACCATTGGCATTGTGGGCCTATAGAACGAATTATAAAATAGCAACATGGCACACCCCCTTCTCCCTAGCTTTTGGGTCAGAAGCGGCCATCCCAGTCGAATTAAAAGTACCATCCCACATAACCACTTACTATGACCCGATGAATAATAATAAACTGCTCCTCGAATGCCTGGATATGGTTGAGGAAAAAAGGGACGAAGTGGACCTGCGTGCCTTGAGGCACAAGCAATAGGTCGCCCGATATTACAATAAGAAGGTCCGAGCTGGAACCTTTGAACCCGGAGACTTGGTTCTAAAGCATGTCTTTCCACCCCAGTTCATTTGGATTCGAAATGGGAAAAACCATATGCCATCCTACGGAGGCTTGATAATGGATCCTTCAAGATAGCGACCGCGGATGGAGATGAAATCCCCAGAGTGTGGAACGCCCAGCATTTGCGGCATTACTTGACATGAAATTGTCATTTTTACTCTTTTGTTTTTAGGACCATGTAAAAAGGCATGACTTGCCTAGAAAAATCTGGTTACATAAGCAAAAGATTATAAAGTGGACGTAGGTCATGATTCGACCGAACCACTATAAAATACCATGTGTCATTTACTTTTATCGCACCATTTCTTATTCATTCTTTCATTTTTATTCATATGAGCTACTATAATTGTGATATTTGTCATAAACCTTATGATGACCTTGAAACACGTAATTCAAAGAATCTTCTATCAAACCAGAAAGATAATAGCATATAGAGCATTGAAGCTGCAATGAAGTAAACGACACAACCTCCGACACTCTAACTCTCGTGACCTGAGAAAGAGTATAAAGGACAAGGAAATGAATTGTCCTCGAGGCGTGATGGTGCATTGTGATCAAAAGACCGCCTCGACTCCATTCTACCCTTGGCATCCAAAGGGAGAGTATAAAGGCGCCAGGGATTGAGCGTCTCAAATGGACTCCTACCCCACTAAAGGATCGGGGGGCAGACTGAAAGTTGAGTTCGAACTCTATCCTGGGCATACGACAGGAGAGTATAAAGGCATGTTGGTTAAATGCCGTAAAGGGGCTCCTACCCCGCTGTTGTATCGAGGGCAAGAATGAAAGCTGAGCCCGAACCCTTCATTCCCAGACATGGGGGGAAACATATATACGATTCTAATCATTCCTCAACAAGCCCTGGCTAGGCATCATGTTAATGATTGATTGGGGGCATATACATCATACACATATAAATGCAGAAATCTTAATTTTTCATTGCCAGAATGGTTTATGATGTGATTTTAACTTAGTTATGATCTGAATGTTTATGTATGACTAAGTATGATAAACTTGCAGGTGCACAATAATGCGAAAGAAACATGATTTTATTTAAATAGTACAGAACTACAAGTTAGTCAAAATGTGAGGCCCACTCTCACAACTACATCATAAGGCCAGAAACTTAAAACGAGCGAAAGTAAACGAGCTCTATTTGGGTTTCGGAGGCGGCTTCAGTTTCTTCTCTTTCTTCTGTTTCTCTGGCCCCTCCTTGTTAGCATCGGATTTATCGTGTTTTTTCCTCTTCTTCTTATCCGAAGGAGGATCTTGTGGAGCGTCAGAGAACTGGGACACGAGTTGTGTGGTTATCGACTTGGAGGAGAGCTTTATAATCAGTCTTGATCGAGGAGCAGGTGTAGAGAGAGGTGGCACATTTAGAGGCTCTTCCTCAATTTTTAGTTTTAGTTGCTCATCCTTTTTGGCCTTCATATCGGCTAAGGTCAGATTATCATCCCGCTTGGTCTCTCCCCTGATGTCGATCTCCTCATCTCCATCCTCGTCATCACCATCTGTATCCTTCAAAGCTCCAATGATTTCAACATCCTTAGGAACATCAATGCTCGATGGTACAATGGCCTTCTCGGTCACATCGATTTTTGCTCTCATCTGCAGTCCCTTTAGCCATTTTGGCACCTACATCATGAGAAGCAATTGTTAATAATTTGGGAGAAAATGTAGTCTTCTCAATTTTTGCTCCACAATGCGATGACAAGTTGTAATAGCTTTGACAAATTGTGGAGAGAATGTGGAGATACCTTCCGCCGACTACTCATTCAGAGTGGCAGTAGAAACCCCAGCAGGTTGGGGAACAGGAATTTCGGAGATTAATGGGCCATCGTGTTATACTCCTCGGCCCCAGAAGTCTTGGGCTCCATGGCTGAGCTTGAACCTTCATCAACCTTATTTTTGCCTTTAAGATTAAGCCTCGCTTCCTCTATTGACTCTTTAATTTGACGTCTACCCTTTGCTAAAACCTCAGGCTCTTCACCTTTGAAGAAGGTCTGCATAAGCCGGTCCTCATTGACAGCCTCAACCTTTAAGCGTTGCCTCTCACTTTCAACAATCTGATCTCATACATCAACTAAAGTAGGGGGATAGTTCTTGATCCAGGAGATGTCTCGGGTTCGAATGATCTGAGCGAAAAATTCCATTAATAATTCATCAAACCCTTCTATCTCTTGTTCAGCAGTGGCAAGTTTAGCGGTAGCATTTGAGGCGGATTCGAGAGCTTCATTAGCATGTCCCTCAACGAGAGCTTCTCTCTCTTCAGCATGAGCAAGTTTGTCCTTCAAGCTCACCATTTCCTTCTCCCAAGTAGCCTTTTTCGTGGCAAACGGTCCTGCGATGTTTTCAGCTTGGTATTAACAGACTTAAGATCTTCTATCTCCTTGTTCATAGCTATACACTCTTGGCTGTTCGAATCAAGCTCAAAGTGGAAATGTTTCTTCACATCTTCTAACTGCGTTTTGTACCTTTCGGCGTCCCTTTGAGCTAAGGCGAGAAGAGCTTGAGTAACTTCAAGTTGCTTCTCAGCCTTGTCCCTGGCCTTAATATCATGTTCAGCCTTTCTTTAACTCTGGCCACATCTATTTCCAAACGGTGGATAACCTCTGAAAGCTTCTTGGCATGCTTCTTCATTGCCCTATATTGTGTAGCCACATGACTTACCTGGCCACAACTTCTGTATCCTAATCATCAGAAACCGTTTCAAGGTCTGGAACGAAGAGCATCTTTCCGAAATAGATGTCGGGAAACTGCTTTCGTAGACACTCCAGCTTTGCCTTATTTTCAGAGGTAAGGATCACCTCCTGTGTAGTGATAACGTCTAGGTCGCATTGACCAGAGGGAACAAAGGTTGTCTTCTCTTTTTCCAAACTTTACTTGGATCCTTGTGCTTATCCTTGGATTCATGATGCTTCTTAGAGGACTTATCCTGAGGAGGAATAACCTTCAGGGGAGTCGGAGATTTGGGAAGTTGTTTGCCTCCCGCATGTGGCACTTGACGACTATGGTGCTTCTTGGTATCTTGCCTCGAAGGAGAACGAGAGCGCGTAGGATGAGGCTAATGAGAATCATAGTGTTTCTTACTATCTCTTCCCCGACTATCACTGCGATCATGCTCGGTTGTGGGATTGAATCTGGGCGTGCACTCACGAAGTTCACAATGAGAATATGAGCGGCGACGAGGCATTTTTCCGGCAAAAGTAACAAGCAAGTATAAGAACCATGAGTACATACAGTGTATGAATGTTGTGACATGTGGTGCATGTGATGTGTATGTCCCGTGTGATCGCCCCTAATAGATCAGGGCCGGGAGCTAGGCTTGTCTGTACAGTTTCCTTTTCTTTGAATGGAGTGGATTCTTCCTCGGAGATAGGGAAGAACGGTTCCGCTCCAAAATCCTCAGATGTGTAAATGTTATTTGGTAAGGGGAGCCTATCTAAATCCCCGTATATTTGTTCCTCTATCAAAGAACCATGAGACGAGGGCTTAGTTGGTGGCGGTGTTTTTGGAGAAGATTACCCTTCGGGGATGGAAACATCCTTTGGTTTGTCAGCTCGAACTTCACCTTCTCTGTATACGTTAATCTCTTCGACATCTTGAACATCCATAGGTGAAGGACTTTTAGGAAACTCGATCGTCTCTGTAGCTTCCATGGTCACTTGCCCCTCGGCCGGGGGCATGCTGCTGGATTCCCCAATCGCCTAAGTAGGGGTACATACTTGTAAGGCCTGCCACCTTGACCAAGCCCGAATCTCACATCGAGAAGATGATGTTTGTGAATGTTCTCATCGGTTATACATTTCTTGATCTTTAGATAATCAGATTTGCTCTTTATGAGGCCGGATAAGTGATTTTCGTATATTGCACCCTCTTGGTTTTTATGATTGGGAACTATGAAAGAGAAATTAAGCATTAGTACATTGCTTTATGCAGTTAAAAGCAGATACTGAAGCATCTGAAACCTACTTGACTGTAGCCACTTCCTCGCACACCTAGCCTGATGCTTTATATAGAACCACTTGAATTTAGCATTCCCCAGGTTGCTATGTCCCTCACCCAGGACTTTCCTAGTAGGGATAGACTCAAATAAAATAAAATTCGGGGTCCTTGTTGAACGATGTTTAAAGTGGTAATAGAAGTTCAGGTCCTTATAAATAAGCTTGGTCTCCAGAATCTCTACATAGGCGATATACAAGGTATACAAAGCAGCGTAAGAATTGGGATAGAGTTGCATAGAGACAATGCATAGTCGTCTGAAGAGGTCAACGACAATCGGAGGAAACAGAGGAATAGAGCCTATTGAACACATGACCTTACTGATGGCCATATATCCCTCTAGAGCAGAATGGGGTCTATCCCCTTTCTCTGGGGTTTTAACGTTATCCCATGGGATCCCGTGCCTCAAGCAGATTTTCTTTAACTTTAAATCATCCAGTTTGGAAGCTATGGAATCACTCGACTTGTCTAATTTCTTAACACCCTCAAGTTCATCTAGAGCACGGATATCTCCAATCCCGTCCTCTTCTTCTTCCTCAAGTGATGTGCTTTCGCAAGATGTTGATCCCGCATCAATATCTATTTCATAATCAGATCCAAAATTATTCCAATACGAGTCCGACGGAAGTACGTCAGGTGTGACGACCCCAAACCTCCGTTCCACGGTGGCAAGGGTAATCTTTGGAATATAACACATAAACAAATAATAGAAGAACAGAAATATATAAATACACCAAATAATGTATATCAAATTACAATGGAAATAATAATCATCAGAGTTACATAGTATAACAGGATCATATTTAGTACAAAATACAGTTCAACTTTACATAAAATGTCTACAGCGGAATCAAAACACAATATGTACAACAGGAGCTGAACAGCATAAAAAGAAAGAAGTGATAGAATCCATCTTCAGCTCCAAATCTATCCAGAGAGAGCATGTTAAAACTTGAATACAAGGTTGCCCGTGTAGAAAATAGGGCACCCGAGTTTGCAAGTGAAACAAATTACGAGTCAGTCATGGGACTGGTATGAGAAATCTACTTAACTTATTTTACAATTAGGCCAATCATAGGACCATGCCGCTAACGCGGAACGGGTTTACTCCATTGGATTGCCAGTGCTCAAAACAAGTAAATCATTTAAACATCGCAATGCTTTTTACAAAAATGAAGCCATTATAAGACTCAGTTCCCATCACACAATGCAACGCAAACGGAGGATAGAGTTTTACCTTGTAATGGCCAAAATATGCTTGATACGAATAAAACAAAAGCATTTGATATTATTACTAGTGTTTATATGTTTCAAAAACAATTTCAATCATAAGTATCAATCATAGACGACATGAGTACCATATATCATGTCGCCAATTACAATCAAAACCGCACGATGTTGTATTTGGAAATTGGATTTCCGTCATGAACCAAGGCAAGGGATCATCCTTACTGCTTCGAGACAATCTAGCCTACCATGTCTCAGGGTCAGAGCTCGAGTGACCCTTAGATCGTCAGGGCCGGTCCACACGGAGTGGATTAAAATGCCTGAACACTGCGTTTCCCCACCCTATGGGGCGTAAACTGATCATATCCAGACCAAACCATCGGCCCCGTAACGACTGATATAACCGAGGCGCCTCGATATCCATCATCCACATAAGTAAAATGTCTGAGCGTGTAAAACCCAAAACACCACTCCTAGCTAGAAGGAAACGCATGTCCTCCCTGATGTCCTCTCCCATTTCTGGCTCATAACGGGGTGTGAGGCCCGCGAATCAATGATATACACAAAGCTATGCTATTTAAAGTCATGCTTTGATCATCAACCACAAGGCTCTGCTTTTCAACAAAAGCCTCGATCACTGCATCTCAGCATGCCACACAGGCAATTCACGCCATGCAGCTGACGTATATCAATCACATAGAATGAAATCCCATGTCGGACACACAATCCATTTACAAGTCCGTTCTGGGTCTGAACGAAACCGGAGGCACCTTACTCCTTGTCCCATATGTCCAATACAAGAACGAGGTTCTCGCACATCCGGTCGATCTCCAAGTACATCTGGAGGAACACCACGTATTACCTTGTCTTGGGATGCCTCCCAATCAAGACACCAACAATCATCCAAACGATGTGAAGATCTCCGGTCTTCAACCATCATCTTCATCGTCAATTTCTAATCATCAATCAATTATTTGAAATGAGATTTAACTCGGCCTTTTCAAATAATTCACATATATTTAGAATTCAAATCAATTCATTTCCATGGTTACATTATTTGACACCCATAATTCAGTTCATTATAGTAATTTTCCTGTCAAACACATTCAACCATCAAATACCCAATAAACCGGGTAAATTTGGTTTATTTCCATTCCTTATCATTCATAATATTTTATAACGGTTTATCGCTATTTTTATTTATTTAAAAATAGGTAATTTATTCAAACGACGCTTCAGGCCATAACGCGGCCATGGCGTTGTTTTCCTCCAGATTTGATTTACACATATCTGAAAATCTAACCGTTGTATCTTTACAAATTTCATACCATTAGAAAGATCTTTTCAAAGCGGACCCAACGGTTCCAGTTTTGGGAATATCCGACGGTCGAATCTCCAGTTACAATCGTTTGAAGTTACGATTTCAAAATACGAACTACAGCATTGTTATTCGTTTTATTTTAATTATATATATATATATATATAATTCATTCTGGCGCTGTTTTTATTCAGATATGAATTAAACATTTCACACAATCTAACCATTGGATCTTTACAAATTCGGTATCGTTGGAAAGATATTTTCAAAGCGGACCCAACGGTTTTGGTTTCGGGAAAATTCGATGGTCGGATCTCCCGCAATAATTGTTCAAAATCATGATTCTAAAATATGAACTACAGCTTTGTTATTCGTTTTATTTTAAATATATATATATAAATGCAATCCGTTCTTCGATTTCCAAACCATTTTCATTTCACATATTTGATAAAAATAATATTTTTACCCAACAAATATTTATTTCAACATATGACTATTTTGAACACTTTATATATATATATATATATATATATATATATATAAATGTGATTTTTATTGTTAAAACAATTTATTTAAAACATGAATATTTTTAGCGATTCATATATATAATAAAAATGTGATTTTTATTGTTAAAACAATTTATTTCAAACATGAATATTTTATATACTTCATATACATGATAAAAATGTGATTTTTATCTTTCAAACAATTTATTCATCATATGAATATTTTTCCAACACATGAATATATTTCAACACATGAACAAAATTCTAACACATGAATATTTCAGAAAATTTCGGCAGCATAACAGCATGGGGTTCAAAACCGGCACCGTGCCGAGTATGGCTTCTCGCACTACCTTACGCCTCACAGCGTTACCTAATGGGCTTATCCTTATAATCTAAATATTTCGATCATTTTCATATCACAATGGATTTTTCCATGAACAATTCCAATTTTGTTTCAACCACAAACAATCATTATCAACCATTCGTATTTACCAACCAAATTTCACGTCAACCAAAATCTAAACAATCACAACCAATATATATCGTCCATGGTCTGTGGACGAGGGGAGTATATATATATATATGTATGTATATAAATATATTTCACTTTCATTTCAATTTCATTTCAAATCCATTTAACGCACATATGATTTTTACAACGCATATATAACTTATACATCGCACATATAATTTATACAACGCTTATACATGAGGTGTACAATGCTTATATACTTATACATCGATTATATAATTTATACATCGCAATTCCATATCGTTTTGAATTTAGAAATCTCACACTGGGTTCCACTCCTTCAAAAATTGTAGGAAGCTCCAAAAATTCTCCTGTCCCTTCTAGAATGTAGAAGACATCCTCATGAGTCCAATGTCTCTTGTTTCACTGGATTTCGACTATATAGCAAAAAGATATAATTTTTATAAGTTTGCAACGCTTTTATTTGTCGAAGTCAGCTAAAATAAACAAAGGCCATACCTCAACCCTTTTGATTCAAAACTAGGTTTGCAAAAATCTTTCAATCCGTGTAGCGATTCGTCGATCAGGCTTCACTACGATGGAGAGCTAGGAGGCGCGCACCCAAAGATGTAGGTGGGGCCCAGTTCGATCTCGTGCAGAGGGGACGGCGGCGGGTTGAACGCGGCAACTTCCCCGCGTCGGATCTCCTCAACCACTCAACGAAAATCTTCAAACCTTATATGGATTTGTAGAGGAGGGGATGCTCTTCAAAAAGTTCAACTAGGGCAAGGCTAGGGCAAGGGCTAATTCGGCTTGGATTCGCCGGAATTTGATCGGGAAGGGTGGAAGGGTTTTCCGCCTTCGATCCGCTTACGGGGAGAGAGAATATATATATATATATATATTTATAAAAATTCTGATTGGTCCGTGGTACTTATAATTCCAAATATCTGTTTTTCCAAAAGAACTCCAATTCAAACCCAACGACTATCGCTCCTAGCTAAATACCCCCATTCTGGACACAATGGAATATGTTTCGTAGGCCCATTCGACTGTTTCAGCTAGTTATTCTTCAAATTAAAATGTAAAACATTCAAATATGGATTTGAACGTACATTTCAATTTGCCGGGGCCACATACTGATCCCAAAAATTTCAGAAAAATAAATCTGGCTATGTTTAGATGATACGGTACCAAGAAAACTATTTACGTAAAATTTTGAGACCGTTTGAAAAATGGCCATTTTCTGGTCGATCCAAATTGACTGAAATTAACCAAACACATTTTCTTTTGCTACGCTCACATATTAACTCCAAAAATTATGGAATTTGAAACCTAGCAATAATTTGACATTCCGGATCCAACAAAAGTGGTTTCGTCGAAAACGGAGGCCGTTTGCAAAATGACTATTTTCACGGGCTATATTAATTCCATAGCGACCTTTCTGAAAATTCATTTAGCCATAACTTTTGACTCTCACTATGAAACTTCGATTTTTCAGATTCGTTAGAAAGATATTCATAAACAGATTTAAATATTTTTAGTTTCACTAAAATCCATTTTATTTTGCATCCTGTACAGTCGGTCAAAGTTCGAATTGAAATTTTCAAACTACCGCGCCATTTCTGGCCTTGTTTTATAATTAAAATAAATATATTCGCTATACCTTCGATCCAAACAAATTTTTGGACGTTATTATTTAAAATAATTTATTTTAAATATTCAAAATCCACTCAAATAGCCAAATTAAAAAATTTAAATTGGTTCTGAGTTTCCAGGTTGTTACATCAGGATTATAACAACTTGACGATTCTGGATCTGCACTTTTCTCTTATAATCTTAATGAGCGTTTATCAGACATGTCTGTTATGTTGATAAACAAGTATAGAAAAGAATTAGAGCATAAATACCCATGAACCCCGTGCGTGCAATTGATAAGTGTGTGCCAATATGTGCAGTGCTGAAGAGAAAAGCGTAAAGTTAAGCAAACAAGTATGAAACTGGTAGTCGTATGTCGTTAAGCTACGAAGCTGTTTTGCCTAGAAAGTGTTTCTTGAAGGCTCTAGCCTAACTTTTCGCTGATTTATCCAAATTTTAGTTGATTCTCAACTAGATTATATGCTGCCATGTGTGATTAATCAGCTCTACTTAGTTAGGAAAAATCAATAGGCTAAGAGCGAGTCCGGAGAGGTTCAAAATATGCAGTTATATGGCTTGGCTCGTTGGGATAGGTCGGCTCGTGATAAAGGCTTAACCAGTAGAGGCACATCACCTCGTGATATGGGATAGACTCGCAGAGAGGAGTCTGGTTCGTGATCATAACGGGGCTCATGGTCAAGTACTCATTTATACATCATGTCGGCTCCCCCTATACGGTTCGCGAGGTACCTCCACGAACCGATGCTCCTCCCTTCTCTATGAACCAATGCCTTATCCCTTTCCACGAATCGATCCTTCGCTCCCCTTCATGAGTAACCTCATCACCCTACTTCACGATCCATCCCGTTGCCTCATCCTACCACCGTCATGACCCGATATGCAGGCACTCATCTCCTGTCCAAGCCTCTCTCCAACCGCTACCACGAGAAGATCCCCAAAAGAGGAATCGTCTTCGAGTTCCTCGACCCTTCTAATTCCAAACTCCACGGTATCCTCACAACACCTTCCTTCTCCCAAGAAACCGCACCACATCCACAGTGACTCGAAAGACAAGGTAAAGGGGGGGAAGTTGGCGGCGAAGGATGATGGTCGTTGGCGAAGGGAAGGCGACAGATGTAAAGCATAACAACTTAGAAAAAAGAAGCTGCTCGAGTACAATTTTCATTACCTATAAACCCAAGGAATGAATTCGATTGAATTAGGGGACTTTGGAGCTAGGGTTGTAGATTTGTGCGAGAATGGTTTAACTACGGTGAAAGTGAAAAGGAAAGATAAAAAAAGTGAATGAAATCGGCTTATATAGCCCCTATGAAGACTCTTGGTCTCCCCCTTCTATCTTGGCGGATCGACTTAGCCTGATGGGCCATGAACGCTCAAATGAGCCTGCTGTTGCTCGTGCAAATACATGCTCTGCTGTCGGTTCGTGACATACATCAGGTGGCATGGACCATAATATGACTTGACGACCAAGATTTTGGGAAAACTATCGGATCGAAAAGTTGAGACTTTTTATCCACTGGTGTAATGAATTTCACTAAAACTGTTTATGGAAATTTGGGGACTTACCCGAAGAATTGCTCGCGATATGCTCTGGAATTCGTAATTAGGAGATTACTAATAAACAACGAAATAACCAGAAACTCAAAGATTCATTTATACTCATTAAAGGATATGGTCTTTTGAAACATCGTGACCGTATAAGCAGATACGACTGTTGGTGTTCACCGTTTTAGGAACAGACATATGAACAATTTCGGAGCACATTCCATCCCCGATGAAACATACTTCAAGGGAGCAAAATGTCGGCTAGCTTTTTGATCAATCCACCAAGGATTTAATCACTTGTGCACAACGAGGAAAATTAATGTCTTTGCGGATCTAAGATATGGTTCTCCACTAAGGATCGTTCCGGCTCGTGAAAGTCCCCCTCATCATGGGTTCATGACTCATCTTCACGAACCGTTCGTGATCTACAATCGCAACCTGTTCGTGGTTCGGTCCCGTGACCCGCTCGTGGGTCAGCCCCATGAACCGGTTTGCCCCTTCCGCCACGAACCAGTTTTACTTCCAGGAAAGAAATGCCAAGACTTAGCCCACCACGAACCGAGATTGAAGTATCTGATGACGCGTGTCCACAACGACCATGTTGACCATTTCTCCACCCATTCATGAACGGCTCCGAGATCCTCTGGATTGGTGCCATATGTCTCTATGAACCGCCCGTAGAAATCACCTATAAATAGACCAACACTTGGCATTTTTCAGGATCTTTTTACCAATTTAGGGCTCTGATTCCACCATGATCGTACTTTCATCATTTCTAATCAGTGTTATCTCAAATTTACTGGGTGAAACATTATTGTAAAAGTGAGATTGAGAGAATATTGTGATTGTACTTGCATTCAAATGTATAATCAAAGTCATATAAAGTGGACGTAGGCTCTTTAACGCCGAACCACTATAAATTTGGTGTGTTTGTTGCATTTTATTTCATTTCTAGTTATAATTCTCTGCAATTCAAGACAATTTGTATGTTAGTACCATATTTTGGTCTAATAGTTGAGATTTAGGCCCATTCCAGGAAGGTTGTTACGTTTGGTTCTAGAACCTAATTACTTGATTACAGGGAAATATACGTTGAGAAGCACACTTGTTATTTGAAAAGGTTTTCAAATTATACTTGCATATATTATACCCCAAAGACATACATGATTATACCAAGCAATCTCTCCCTTTCATCCTTTTTGATTTGGCTTATATACTTTCTCAGGATTTCCACTGAAGGTTATCCTCTTACAAATAGTTGAAAAAGACAAAAGTCAACCTCAGCAAGGAAATCCGGGAAGTGCTCGATATCTATCCGAGTGGTCATAGTAGTATTTAAGGACCGTGAACAAGTTCATGTTGCCCCTACGACCCTAGCGGATCCAGCAGCTTAATCCGCCGATGTGGCTGTTATTTTCCCTTATCTTTGTAATGACTTCTTTAATCTTAGAGGCAAACCCTTTCCAAAACTAAATGATTTCTTGAAGCTAAGGCATGGATATTAGGGTATGATTGTACCTTTTAGTCTACAAGATAGGAAGACCCATTAAAACGTAGGGTAGCCGCTTGGCATCTTAAAGTCAAAGCATTAGAGTAGTGGAATATGGTTTCTGAGGAGAATGAGGGTAAGATATTTACTTAGAATGAGCTCAAGGCTTGATTTCAGGTTAATTTCTAACTAATGCCGAATTGAGTTTGTAAATGGAGAAGTTCATCCAACTAAGTAAGGAGAGTCGTCTTTAAGGGAATATATCTCTAAGTTTACAGAGTTGTGTTTGTTTGGAAGAGCCCTTGAGGATACACCTATGAATAAGGCACCGATATTTGTAAAGGGACTTGACTCCCTTTTACGGGAGATGTTGTTGGCTCAAGTGACTTTCGAAGCAACTTTTGAAGTGCTTGCAGAGACTAGTATTTTATACTCTAAATAGGAAAGGAAGGGGAGTAAGATTGAGAAGAGCGAGGGTATTTCAAAATTTGGAAAGAATAAGAAGAAGAGCATTTGGTTGAGGAACAAGAAGAACGGGAAATTCAAGAGAGAAGCTAAGGAGTGTGGGAGATGTAATAAGCCCAAAAATCATAGGGTCAATCTGATGAAGCAGGAATTTAAGGGAAAGTGTTATAACTATCACGAAGAAGGACGTCCTGTAGGAACTCCCCAAATCTTAAGGGAGGATCAAGTATGCAGAATTACACTTTAGACGTAGCACTCCTTTAAAGTGAACCATCAAAGGACCAAGAATAACTAACCCCTGAAGGTATTATTTCTATTTTAGGGACTTCTCTTCATACCATATTTGATTCTAGAGCATCTCATTCCCTCATAGCTAGGTGCATTGTAGGTTTCTTGAAACTTTGTACTTTTATTGCTAGTAGTCCGATAGTGGTGTCTAATCCTATCGGAAGAGCTAAGCTACTCTTGTCGATTTGCAAGACATTGATGATGTTGATTTCTCATATGATTTGTATGTTTTGAACTTCGAGGGCCATGGACTTATCTTAGGGATGGATAGGCTATCATATTACAGGGTTATCCTTGATTATGATAAGAAGATCATTCGTTTGAGGAGGCATAGAGGTCATAGTTTAATTGTCCATTGTAAGACTGGGAAAATAAGGGATTCAACCTTGTTGCATAATCTATCTTCTGATTTGGAATGTCCATCCGTAGTGTCTATGGTCTATGAGTTTCTTGACGTCTTTGAAGAGGCGGTGAAGCTTAAACCTCACAGGGAACTCGCATTTAGGATAGTTCTCGAGAAGGACACTAAACATGTAGCATTATCGTTGGGCACATGAATCCTAAGGAAAGGAGAGAATTGGATAAGCATATTTCTGGGTTGCTATAAAAAGGATTCATCCGATGGACTACTTTAGAATGAGGAGCACCTGCAGTTTCTGCCGCTAAGGCCGATGGATCTTTTAAGAATGTGCATTGATTACAGGGAGCTTAATAAGTTGACCAAGAAAAATAGGTATCACTTGCCTAGGATAGATGAACTATTTGATCATTTGGGAGGTGTCAAAATCTTTTCTCAGCTAGACCTAGCGAAAGGATTTCACCAGTTCAGAATTTATGAGGAAAGAAAACCTAAAACAACATTTTAGGCACTTGACGGTTTGTTTGTGTGGGGAGTAATGCCCTTTGGATTTACGAATGCCTCCACCTTATTTGTTGATTTGATGAGTAGAGTTTTAGAGGCATTCTTAATAAGATAGTCATGGTGTTTGTGGATGACATTCTCATATTCTACAAGGACTTTAAAGAGCACAGAATCATATAAGGAAGGTCCTAGGAATTTTGAGGAAGAACTATCACTAGTACAAAATATGCATGTTGCTTCGCCTCATTTGCTTCGGTTGTCTTTACAACCGATGCAAATAGTGTTATTTGCGTCGATTTTTGCGGAACCGATGCAAATACACAGAAGCAAATAATAGTACTTGCATCGATTTTCCACATAACCGATGCAAATAGCGTTATTTGCATCGGTTCCTTAGGAAGTGATGCAAATGCACCGAAGCAAATAATATAATTTGCATAGGTTTTTGAGGAACCGTTGCAAATGCAGTGAATCAACTAGTATTATTTGCATCGGTTGTCCTTACAACCGATGAAAATAGTGTAGTTTGCATCAGTTTGCATCGACTCTTGAGAAACTGATGCAAATGCATCACAGCGAATATTGTTGTTTGCATCGGTTCTTCAAAAATCGAAGCAATTGCTGATTATTTTAATGGAAGAAAATATGTATGTCAATAATTATAAATACTCGTTCATATATGTCATTATTTATAATTTATTATAATTAACGACCATCTACAAAAAAATATTATAGAATAATTAATTTTTTATTTTATAATTTATTCTAGTTAGCTATTGTAATTAGCATATTGTTAATATTTATTAATTAAAGGAATTATTTAACTAATTTTTAATCAATACTTAATAATTAGTATTTAGCAATTAATATTAAATTAATGAGTGACATTTAATAATTAATAAGTCATGTTTAATAATTAATGATTCTTATTTATAATAAAATTTGATTATTAATGATTAATAAGTAATATTAATGATTATTATAGAATAAGTAATCTTTTACAATTAAAAAATTATAATTCACAACACCATTAAATAATTAATAGTTAATAATTAATACTTGATTATTAAATTTTTACAAATACTATTAAGTAATTAGGTAGTATTTAAATAGGTAATTATTAATTAATAAAATATAGATACTAACTATTATAAACTATCAATAATTTTTATTCTTAATTAATAATCTTAATATTTATGACTAATGTAATTATAGTTAATCTTTATCAATTACATTAAATAATTAATATTTGATAGTTTATATTGAATAATTAGTAGTAAATATTTATTATTTAATATGCAACTTTAATGTTTGAAAATTAATTTATATTAAATAATTAATAGGTTTTATTTAGTATTAAACAATTAATTTTCAATAAACTTTCAACAAATTAAATCCTCAGCGTAAATTAGTGGATAACCTTTAAATGAAACAATCATAATAGAAACAAATTTTAGCTTAATTAATAATTACTGCTAAACAATTTACTAAAATAATTATTCAACAATTTAGACTAATGATTGATAATAAAATTTATTCTGATGAAGTGATAACTAGTATTTAATAACTTATTTTAAATAATTATTAGTTGATAAAGATTATTTAAAAATTGATAATTTATGATTGAATACTTAGTTAGGTAATTATTTATAATTAACGATTAAGGATTATTAATAAATAATCTATAATTACTAATCATTATCAATAATTGATAATTAATAAAGATAATTAATAATAATTAATGTAACGTCATGAGATTTTGTGATAATTTATTATTAAATTTAATGTTGATTATGGATAACAATGGATAAATGCAAGGTTAATAAAAATTATTAAGTGAATTTAATTGATATAAACTTGAATAAGCTTATTAAACGGTGAATTCAATAGGTTATTAATATAATAACTTATATATGATTGCAGATATAAGGTTTGGTCATTAATTGAAATAAAAGAATTAAACCAAATGTTGTAAATAAATAACAAGATTTCACGTGATCATATTGAAATGTATTAAGTAAGGATAATTAATAGGTATGTGTATGCATTTGTTTATTTGTTTACAACAATAAGCTTGTTTTAATTAGAATTTGTAATTAGTCATAGATTGCAAAACCCAATATTAATGCATTGAAATATGGTGGAAACAAATGGAAACACAGATAATTGAATGGTGTAATTAATGGAACTTAAGAATGGTGATTGAAGGAATAAACTGAATGTGTAACTAATTGTTAAAAATAACAATTACAGTAGATTAATATATTAATATATGAAACCATTTTCCTTTGTAATAAACAACAGATATACAAACACATTTGAATTGATAATATATAACAATTCTTAAATTTCATATTTATTATTTAATACATTGATGATAGATTGGAAGTAAATGACAACTAATGCACACAATTAATGCAGTTAAGGTGAATAAAAAATTTGTAATAGTAGAAGACTGACGTAATAGATTTTAAAACAAGCATTAGGTAAGACCAAAATGTAACGATTTGTGGAATAATAAAGTAAATATCGAATGTACGAGACTTAATCAAATTTAAGTTATAACAAATAAATTTATTCTAATTAATTGTAATTAAATATTTTGTTGTTGTACACTAAACGATAAATGGAAGTTACTAACGTAATATGACATAAACAAAAATATCAACTATATTCTTAAATTAAAGATTTGTTGAATAAATAGAATTGAATTAAATCAAACCATCTTATTGGGATTAAATATATACCGAATTTCTAAGACTTAAATTAAGTTGATTATTTTAAAATTTAATGTTCAAACGGAAATTGGAAAAATAAATGAGTTTGAGATTTTAATGTACGTAATTCATTCCTATAACTAAATGTAAATCCTATTTTGGATTAGGATGTGGTTAGCACCGTTGGAATTGAATTAAAGAAGAATAAGAATAAATCCAATGCTCTATTTATGTAATTAACCATTGAAATTCCTTTCCTATAAATAATCTTCAATTAGTAATCTAATTTTTTTCACTTCGTTATATTCCTACTACTCAAACACGCCGTCACCTCTTGTATCATCCCTCTACTCACGTTCACAGTTAAAGAGAAAAGAAATGAAGCAAAAAAAACATATCTCAAAATTTTATCAATGAAAAATTATGAAACAAGCTTCATCGAGTCGGCAACTATTAGATCTTCTGTCCTATATGAGTTGTGAAGTGTGCGGTGTCATCTGGCTATGTTGGCAATGAAAGGTGTCGCACTGTTCCCTGTAACATGCACGTAAGGATCAGAGATCGAATTTTTTTGAGGTGTGCGAGTTCATTGACATGATGAAGGAGTCGTAGAGTTTTCGAAGAGAGGATCGATGGAACCGATGGTGCTGGACTTTGCTGAGGATCAATGGATGTTTTGAGGAGAGAAGTCACGTATTGGATGGGTTTCTTTCTTTGTATCGTGTTTGTATATAAATTCAAAAGGAGAGGAGGAAGAAGCAAGTGACGTGGCATGTTAGTATGAGTTATTTTTGTTTTATTATTATTTTTATTTGTATAAAATTATTATGTTTAAACGTTTATAAATTTTTGCTACGAGGTCGGTTTTGGATGAAAAAAATTGCATTGGAATCGTATCAATGACTCTTCGCGATGCCGCTGATTTGGACAGATTCTAAGACTGTTGATTTTTGGGCTAAATTTTGGATTCTAATCTCATTTGAAATCAAGGTGAGTGAATTTCTCGCTCACAATTAACTGAATTTTCCCTATATTTATTAAATTAAATTATGAAATAAATTTGATTGTCTGGTTGTGATTGATTGTTGATGGTTGTTTAAATTGACATACAAGTTAACTATAGTGTTAATTTAGATTCGACATTAAATATTTATTCAAAATTAAATTGCTAGTCTGAAACCCCCACATTTGTTAATTAGTGAAATGACATAATATTGATTGTTTTGGTGAAATGGTTGTGATGTGTGCCTTGTATTGATTACTGCATGGATATCATTAATGTAAATTGTCCCCGTTATTCAGTTTATGATGTGTATGTTTATTTGTGCTAATTAATTCAAATTTGATAAAGAACAATTACGGTTTAAAAATTAGTTAACTATATGTCTACCTATATTTTTGAAATAAATTATGTTTTATTATTTATTATTAAAAAGAATTTTTTTCTGTAAAACATTTAATATATATAATGATTTAAATTATTTTATTATACTCTAATTATTTTAATATATATATTTCCATAAAAAGATTTTATTTATAATCATTTATTTTTTTCAAGTTATTTAAATGTTTGTAATGTTTATTAAATTGGAATTTCTCTCGATTTATACCATCGATTCAGATTGAGTTTGAAATAAAAATATATTCTCTTTTGGATAAAAATTGATGTTTAAATAATCATGATATTAATATGAAATTTTAGTCTAATTTGAATATGAATTTGGAGGAAGATTAAAATGGGAAATCCGCAATGATCCATAACTATTGTTTAAAAACGCGCTTATTATTGGGGAAGACCGGGATCGAATATATGTTCGAAAACCATTCCAAGAAATAATACGACGTGATAAAGGAACTAAAGACCTGGAAATGACAAATGAAGACCAGAAATCTTTGGATTTATTTGGATTGACTGTTGATGTCTCGATTGGGCGTATCACCCAATACGAGGTTATAAGTGGCATGAGGTCTGAATATATTTGAGGATTTTCGTATTTTGTTTCGTTCAGACCAAGGATGGACTTGTATGGATTGTGTGTCTGACATTGTAATTGACTGCGTAGCACTGACTTATGTTAACATATATCGGATTGTGGCAATTTAATTTTCCCATCTCTAATTTTTACGTGCTTAGAGGTTATGTATTGATAGAAATCAGTGCCGTGTTGTAAATTGACAATGTGGCATACTCAAGTTATGAAATGAGCTAGTGATGATCAAAGCTTGGTTTATTAAAGCATAGCATTGTGTATATCATGACCTCGACGAACCTCACACACCCGGACTGATGGTAAACTAGCGGTTTGGTTGTATACATATCTCTATTGAAACTCGAAAGCTTCGGTGGTAGATCTACTTTGAAACCTAGGGAAAATAAGGGTATGTACGGTGTCTGTGTCTGGATGTTAACCGGGGATTTACCTGGTGTTTGGTGTCCGTATCTGGATGAAAACCGTGAGATGCACCTTGATCGTGTTCCCAATTGATCTCTCATGTCAGAAACCATCATATTGGAACCAAACAACCAATACGAGCCTTTCGTTTTGTTTGTAAACTATGTAGGTGGGCACAGCCACTATGCTTGCTAAGATTAATATATTCATTTGTGAAAAGGTTTTCAACCCAATCCACTAATAAGAGTATTAAAAGAGGATTTCCATGTATGAAGGCATTTTTGGTAATCATAAGACAAAACTCGCCCATCTGGTGTGCACTTGCATTGTGTGATGTGATAGCTTCATTTTTTCAAAATCATTTGTGAATTTTCCATAATACTTCTTTAGATTAGTGCATGCATAACACTCATGTTATTTCATATTTTAATCTGACTAATATCTGACTAATACGTGTATGTGTAACTCTGATAATCATTGTATATTTTAGTAAAATATATATTTTTCAACTGCTTTTGAACTGTTATTTATTTATTATATTTTGTCCTTCCGCTGCGATATTCTGTGTTTGTTTTCTTCTTTCTTCTTTTTCTTATATAAATCCCAATAACTATCCGTATTTTTGATTTGTTTATGTCAACATTGAGATCATTGTCGATTTGAATGGACAAAAATCTCGGATGTTGCATTTGGTATCAGAGCTTTAGTTTAGCGAAAACCTTGGCTCTATTTGGGATTAACTCTTTAGAGATAGGGTAGTAATACCCTAGAATGAGTTTGAGTGTATATGAGAGAGCGTACTTGTAATTTTGATATAAAATGATTTTGTATTGTGTCAGTTTGCTCCGTTGAGTATTTATGAATTCTGGTCGGTACTTGGGACGCCAAGGCATCGATTGGGATTTATAAACACTTGAATATGACTCATTGACATAATATTGTTTTGAATTATAATTTTCATATATATATATTTATATATATATAGAATTATTTGAAAATCTATGAATTTTGATTTTGTTGATGATAATATTAGATCTCCATCATTTATTATTCGATTAATCAATAATTAAAACTATTGGTTATTGAATGGTTTAAGAAAAATCAATTATTGGAAGTTTCTTGGTAATGAAATAAGAAATAAAATATGAATTTCATAATTTAATTTTGGGTGGTTTTGCAATATTGATTCAAAAATGATTTTTGATATAATGTTTTATTTCAAATATTGTTTCATATAGAAATTGTTTTCAAATGAATTTCAAAACTAAATGTATACTCCTCACTTGTCTTCGAGAAATGATTTCGGTGATGAGTGCACACATCATCGATGTCTATTTTCAAGAGTTTGAGTGGGGTGACAGCTTAGAACTTTTATTCCTTATTTTGCGAAATTGAATTTTTATTTAAATCTTTTATAGCTTGGTTTGATATAAAAGATATAATATATGAGATATTTTGAAAGTGATTTGGAAATAAACCCAAAATTGAGTTCTTAAATTCTCAAATAAATAATGATTTTTTTCTTCTTAAAAACAATGAATTGAATTAAACTTGAAATTGCATAAAACCTTCAAATGGTGAAATAAGGAAATAAATCTAGGAAAGAGAAATTAAAGTAAGAAACCATTAGAGTTGAAATAATTTGGCAAAAATCGAACTTAAATAATACTCATTTTATATAGCATGTATATGATTTACTGAATGTATATAGGAAGTTAAATTATTAGTGGAATAAGGAATTTGATAATATACTAATAGTGCTATGAATGATGAATGTTGAACTTAAATGAATGGCTTAAGAAATAAATAAAACTTAAGTTCCTATTATAAGCGATGAATACTTAACTTGATATGGAATTTAATGCAACTAAGTAAGGTAGACAAAGTGAACTAAATTATTAACGAAATGGATTAAATAAACTAATAAATGAGACAAGATTGAATGAATTACAAGTGAATAGTGAGTATAGCGATAAAATTTGAAATGAATCCAATTAGAAGCAAACATCTTGTATGTAAATGAAATAAATGCAAATAAATAAAGGCAAAACAACGGAACATGGATAAGAATTGAAAAAAAATGTGAATTGCATATCACTGAAAACAACAAAATGAAATTGTGTAAATAGTATATTTACAATGGAAAAAACTTGTAATTATGCTTTAATTAGAGGAATGTGATTATTTAGATATTTTACTTGTTGCTTTGCTAAAATTTTTATGTCATGTGTGAACTAATTTATGGCATGTATGTTTGTTACTTACATATTGGATTGAGTTGAGAACACGACACATTTGAACACAGAACAATAGAACATTTCATTGTTATTACAACAATTTACATCAGAGTAAAAGAATATTCTAGAGTATGAATAATTATTACACATTGGAAATAATATATCAGAGATTTAAAATTACACAGCAGTGGAAAATATAATATATAAATAAAATGTGCAGCGGAAATACATCAACTAATACAACTGAATGAAATATACGGATACAAAGCTTTCTGAATATAGCTCCAACTGTAATCCAAGATCCTGTGAAACGAAACATCTGCGAAAACCAAAACTATTAGCTGCCCATGTGGAAAATATGGGCACCTAGAGTTTAGGTAGAAACAATAAACTCCGAGTCAGTCATGGGACTGGTGTGAGAACTAAAACAGTTATTAACATTATTTTAAAAGTGGGAAAAATCATGGGACCACGTCGTATGACAAAAAACAGGTTTACTCCAAATGAATACTAATTTAAAATAAAACAACGCAATGCTTTTTGGAAAATGAAGCTATTATAAGACTCAGGTCCCATCACACAATGCAACGCAAGCCGGAGGATAGAGTTTTTGCTTATAATAGCCAAACATGCTTGGTACGTTTAAAAAAAAAATCATTTTGACATTACTATAAGTGTATAGTGTCAAAATCAACTTCAAATATAAATGTATCAATCATAGACGACATAGGTACCATATATTATGCCGCCATGCATAGATTTACAACTAAAACCGAAAAGTCACGTATTGGAAATTGGATTCCATCTATGAGTCAAGGCAAGGGTTCGTCCTCACCGATTCGAAACAATCTAGCCTACCATGTCTCAGGATTCATCGCAAGTGCACCTAGATCTTCAGGGCTGGTCCACACTTAATTTAGTGGATTGGTAATTCCTGAACAATACATTTCCCTGCCCTATGGGGCATAAAATCTAGTCAGTATGTCGACCATATCAAGAGCCACTAGGGACTCAAATCTGAGGCGCCTCGCAAACCATCATCCACATAAGTAAAATATCTGGACTCCATACCATGACACCACTCCTAGCTAGAAAGAAACGCATGCACTCCCTGCAATTACTATCCCGTTTTTGACTCATACCGGGTGTGAGGCTCACGAATTAATGCTATACACAAAGTTGTGCTACTTAAAGTCGTGCTTTGATCATCAACCATAAGACTCTGCTTTTCAACAAAAGCCTTGATCATTGCGTCTTAGCATGCCACATTGACAATCCACGCCATGCAACTGATGTCTATCTATATATAACCTCTAAGCTCGTACATCTCAGAGAAGGGTGTTAAGCTAGAGAATAAATTCTTCACCACCAAACAGATATATATTTAATAGAAATCAATCAACACAGAAGGAAATCCAATGTCAGACACACATCCAAGTCTGTTCTGGGTCTGAACGAAACCGGAGGCACCTTATTCCTCATCCCATATGTCTAATACAGGAGAGAGTTCCTTGCACATCTGGTCGATCTCCAAGTACTTCTGGACGATCACCACTTATTACCTTGTCCTGTGTGTACAGCCCAATCAAGACATCAGTAATCATACAAATGATGTAAAGATCTCCGGTCTTCAACCACCGTCTTCATCGTCGACTTTTTGTCGTCATATTAATTATTCAAAATGGATTAAACCCGGTCTTTCTGAATAACTCGCGTATTTTATAATCAATAATCAAGTGCTATAAAAACACAAGATATGCCTCATTCCAATCCACAATATTCTTTTATTCAAATATTCACATTTTTAGGAAAAGGTTCCTATTAATTTTATCAAGATAAGTTCATTTTAACTTATTATTTAATCTTCCTTTTGATATCAATTCAAAAGATTTTATTTTATCTTTTCACAAATCTAAACGAAATTAGGGTTTATCAACTAGTCGGTATTAGCGAATTTTACCGAAGTAATCATTTATTTATTAATCCTAATCCCAACCTATTCATCCCATGGAGAAAATGTAATGACCCGGGTTTTTGTCGACTTTGGTTATCGCCATAAACTCAATGATGACTAACCAAACATCGAAAAATACCGGATGGTTACTGAAAGAAATTAGAGGGTAAGGAAAGATAAGATAGAAACTTAGAATAGAAGAAGAAGAAGAACACAACATCAGAGTAACACGAACCTCACAGCGGAACGAATAACATATATTATATATAACATAACTTGAAATATACATCTGTACTTGAATATACATCATTATCAGAGTACAACACTTACAACACAGCGGAAATAAACTATAGCTATATGATCCTGAAGCCTCCTGCTCCAGCTCTTCAAGTATATCTGTAAAATCCTGACTACTTGACTGCTCGTATAAAATTGGGCACCCAAGAGTTTAGGGAAAACAAAACAAAATAAACTCCGGGTCAGTCATGGGACTGGTATGAGTAAAATAGTTTAAAACAGTTGAGCAGGTAAACGATATCTCATAAGACCACGCTGTATAACGGAACGGGTTTTTCCCTTATGACAATCCAAATTATCTTTATTACCAAAAACCTTTGATATTATAATAATGTCTATCAACCACAATATAATAATCATCTAGCAGAAACACTTTCATCTCACGTTCTACATATATAGTATACAATCAAAACCACAAGCACGTATTGGGTAATGGATTTCCAACTATGACAAGGTATGGAACCACCTTTCGCTAGTGTACCTCTAGAGAGGAATACACTGGATTCAACAAGAACATCTTGCAACCCGGCCACACATGACCGACCATTCATTTCGCTTGAGTGTATCGAATGTATATCACCAACGGTTGGGATCAGCAACCGTTTCCCGAATGGGACAGCATCAACAATAGATTTTTAGAAGTAAATGAAACTCTAGATCAGGTGATTATACACCCTACTTTGGAGCGATCGACTTAGCCATGCTGCTTGCCCGATTTCTGTCATTTACCGGTTGATGAGGCTAGAAGCTACGCTTTATCATCACACCAGATTCACTTCGAATGTCACATCGTCAAATCCATCATATCACCGATTGACATCCTCAACAATACATTATGTGTTAGCTAAAAGAAGTTTCCTTCTCCGCTTCCACTCTTGGTACGGTTGGAGAAATCAATATACGTGATCGTCTGGAAATACACTGTCAGACATCCGTCCATACAAGTCATCCAGGAACAGGATGAACCGAAGGCACTATTCAGTACATCCATCTTAGGCACTATTATCTAAGACTTATACAATAGCCCTTGCACTTTACTCCATCTTCAATTATCTTTGGCAGATATGATTTGCAATGCTTATGCCAATTCAAAGTGGTTCTTTGGATAATAATCCAACCGGTCTCTCCATATTAACAACGTAAATTGGTCAAAACTTCGATAGTCTATGATTTAACTATCGAAGGAAAATACGTGTGCAAACAACGATATCATTTCCAAATGGAAATTCTATCAATCAATCATCCATCATATATATATATTCATTTTTCCTTATTTTCTATGTTTAGAAAATATACATTAACACTGGAAAACATTTCCATTGTTTATTTACATATCACTATCATTTCACAACTATCAGTCCCTGACTGTAAACTAGTAGGAGAACAATTCTCTAAGTATAAACCCCGAAGGCCGAAACCAACATCAGATCGACACTTAGAAAACCATTCAATTTACTACTCTCTAGTCAGTTTCTAAATCTTTTTTAACTCTATTTCGATTAACTCTAATTGGATAACTCTATTTGATTAACTCCTCTATTTAATTTACTCTAATTGATTAACTCTATTCATTTCCTAAACAAATATTCATTTATCCTATTTATTTTCTAAATAAATATTCTCCTTTATAATCTCCTATTTATTTTCTAAATAAATATTCTCCTTTATAATCTCCTATTTATTTTCTAAATAAATAATCCTTTATTCTATTTATTTATCTAAATAAATATTCCTTTATTCTATTTATTTATTCTAACAAATAAATAATTCCTTTGATTTTATAATTATTTTCTTTTATAAAAATCCTTTTCCTTTTCTATATAAAATCCATCGATTTTATATAAATAATTCATTTTCAAAATACACTTTGAAAATCCCCTTTCCCACATCCAGTATTTCTTATGGTATTTAACATACCATATAACAACGATAAAAATCATCCAACACATATAATCAACGTCAGATTATATATCACATCATATATCAAAATATATAAATCACAGTAAAATAAATGTTGAGGAATCCAGTTGGATTCCTCCAACCTGTTTCCCTGCATCACAGATGATAAACAATACAGATAACATCACTTTCAGTTTCGTATGATATATTCTGTTAAACAGAATCAATATAGAAATTCAACTAACTGACTAGCTGTTCAATCAAGCAGTCAACACACAGTCAATCAGACAAATTCTAACAGTTCTAAAAATACAACATGAAATTATAAATAGTTCAGAGTTAGTGAGATTTACTCACATTGGACGATCATCGTTAATAACGATAACCATCGCTTGATTCAGATGGACAATTTATTTTTCTATAAATTGTAACGAGCTCCGATGGACTTCCAGTTAGTTCCTTCGTGTAGTGTCCCTCCATACGATCCCAAGAGATTCGACCGTTCATAATTTTCATCTTAAAAACCCAAAACCCCTTGGTCCTTCTTTTCTGATCGAACTGCTCAGTCCAACAACGAATACACGCATCATTTACCAATTTCTATCCTTGCCAGACATACTTCTCGATTCCTTGTAGTCCTTCTTCCGTACTTAATCGGCCTCCAAGTAAAAATCAAAACCTTAATTACTGTTTAAAACCTTAAACCGGCTCCTTATTCTTCACGTTAAAACCAGACTGCCCTGACACTTTCCTCTCCAAAATATTGAACTCGAGGCTTTCATACATACTGCGTTCGGTCACTGCTATTTCACCTTCCACAAATTCATCACCGTGTAATCACTTTGCTCCTCACATTTTTCCTCAAACATAATATCCCGTTCTCCAGAATTTCGAATACCATTTCCGATTCTCTATAACCCAGCATCTCCTTCATCGATCAAATAAACTGAAAACAAATCACACACCAAACATGAAAACACTTCCTGCCTTTACCTCACTAAACCCACGCAGTTGCTCCATTCTGACAACAAATCCCTCACCTCGTTCTTCTTCCACGACTAACTGAACCCCCCATTATTCGAAGGCCATGACCGAACACGTCAGCTCATCACCGTCATCGTCAAATCTAGGTAACTCGCAACACCAGAAGAACCGCCGTCCTCTGTCTCGCCTCGATCTTCCCTCGACTGTCAGAACGACTCCTGGCCTCCTCACCCAGGCTCGATGGAAAACTACGGCTAACGCTATACAAAACAGCGAACCATCTAGCAGCGAAACCAAATGATACCCATATTAGATCAAAGAGAATATCTCTAGCTTTCTAAATATATATATGCATTTCGATTTCTAGGAATTAATTCGATTTTCTGGATTTATTTGAAGTTGTGCGATTTTGTTTCCAGGAAAAAAATGCGGCGGCTTGAGGAAGTCGATATGAGGAATATGTAATGAGGGTTACAGTGGATAAGGATATTATATAGGATAAAAATTTGAAGACGTGGCTGATTTTGATCCCAGAAATAAATGGCTAGCTTTGGTGACCCTTCTATATGAAGTTTTGTTCTCATCCGGACGGCCAACGACAGAAATAAAAATACTGTTGAAATGAGCAAGGTGCCATGATTTCAAAAATATAAAAATACCGGTATATTAACTCATATTGTGAAACCCAAAAATGTTGATTAAGGGTGCAAAATACTCCAAATAAAAAGTTGCTTATTTAATTAATTAAAAATTACAGTAAAATTCTAAAAATTAAATTATCACTATGTCTCAAAAGAACCTTGTCTAAATTCGAATCCGATATCTAGTTATATCGAATAAATCGTTATGGTCGATAAACGATTCTATTGCGACTATTTCAAAATTTGATTTAGCCGTAAATCAAAATCTACACAATGAAATCCTGATTTTTCTCTTCCACTAGAAAGATATACTCCACCAGCTCCTAACGTTTCTTGTTTCACAGAAATCCGATTTAAAACGGGTTCTGTATATTCGTTTGAATTTCGAATTGCCAATTTACGAACTACAGTGCCATTTCGAGCTCGGTTATATTTATAATATAATTATACGTTCAAACTGTCATTCAAATAATATATTCGTTATTCTAATTTAATTCTAAACTGAATTTAATATCATAGATGATCCAGTTCACACCATATCGCCATTTCAGCTAATTATGATTATTTCAGAATTAAATATATTATTTAATTTATTATTTTAATTAAATACTCACCATTATCTAATTCCACGACCATTAAATCCTTTTAATCACCTTTCAAATAATTAAATAAATTAATTATTATACCTCTGCAAATGCGGGTCATTACATTCTTTCCCACTTAAAATAATTTCGTCCTTGAAATTGCTAAGGTAGAGGAGGACCCTACCGACTGGTTAGAACATATTTTTTCACTTATTAACTTCAGTTTTCAACTGAATCAATTTAAATTCAATTAAATATTTATTTATTCTTATCAATGAAAATTTTCAAAAATCCTGAAAATTTTCTAACACCTTAACTTTTTGAAAAATTTCGACAGCACCTCCTTTTGTACTGGTCAATAGGTCAAACTCCAACTCGCCTCTCTGGGCCATCTCCAACCCAAAAGAAAATCAAACAGCAAAGCGGCTTACCAATTTGGCTCATAAATCTCATATCCAATAGAAATATAAACTTGTACCTTTTTGTCGGGTATATCATTATATCCTTTTCATCTGTTATCAATTCAGCAGATACAAGGGTCATCCTAATCAACTTCCAATCGGCTTTTATCCACACCACAACCATTTGCTTATATTCGAGCCAAATATCATTTCAACTCGAGTTTTCTTCTCGATTCCCAACTCTTATCTTGATTATCACATTACACTTCAAATTTGAATCTCACAATCCAATTTGTCTTGAAATCATTCTAATTCAATCTCAGTTATCACTTCACTGACTTTACTTTAATTCAATTTTGCTTTCACAAATTTCTGTTAAATTTGTTTTTAATTCAAATAGTCTTTCCCTGGGAGTTTTTAAACAGTTTACTCTTTTCAAAAATCAAATTTCCTTTTTGAAATTCAACAGAACTTGTCTTTTCGAAGACAAATTCAAAACAGTATCTCTGGTAGTAATTCGTCACTTACAACTCGAAAATGAATACTGATGATGCAGTTGTCATCATCAGAATCTATTATCCAGTGATCGAAGTGAGTTCAATAATATAAAACCATTTCTAAACATTTCCACTTTGAAATTCATTTCAAAATATAATTCACACTGCTTGTAAAACAATTTAAAATCTCCCAGGATCTTAAATTTTTCCTTATTTTTAATCCAAATCCATTTACAAATACTTGTCCAATTTTCCAGAGTTTTAATTCAATTTCTGGTTTAAATTTCAGATTTAACTCATCTGATTTCACGTATTTCACTTATATGAATTCTGATTGGTTATTTACATAACCATTTTAATTTATAATCTTATTCGATTATAATAACAACCAATATATCTAATATATATCAAAATATACTTTGGGTAAACTTATTTTAATTTACCCTCTTTTCAAAACGTATCGTGTCGACCCATCGTATTCGAGTGTTTATAAACTACTACTGATACAGTGGATCAAACTGATCGACCAAAACTCATAAACAACTCAACCAATAAATCTCCACAATATAAAACCATTTTTATATCAATAACAAATACGTTCACTCGTATATATATACTCAAACTCAATTTAGGGTATTACTAACCCCATCTCTACTGAGTCACGCCACAGAGCCAAGGTAATTCTTAACTTAAGCTCTGATACCAACTGTAATGACCCAAGTTTTTGTCGACTTTGGTTATTGCCATAAACTCAATGATGACTAACCAAACATCAAAAAATACCGGATGGTTACTAAAAGAAATTAGAGGGTGAGGAAAGATAAGATAGAAACTTAGAATAGAAGAAGAAGAAGAACACAACATCAGAGTAACACGAACCTCACAGCGGAACGAATAACATATATTATATAGAAATACATCTGTACTTGAATTTACATCATTATCAGAGTACAACACTTATAACACAGCGGAAATAAACTATAGCTATATGATCCTGAAGCCTCCTGCTCTAGCTCTTCAAGTATATCTGTAAAATCCTGACTACTTGACTGCCCGTATAAAATTGGGCACCCAAGAGTTTAGGGAAAACAAAACAAAATAAACTCCGGGTCAGTCATGGGACTGGTATGAGTAAAACAGTTTAAAACAGTTGAGCAGGTAAACGATATCTCATAAGACCACGCCGTATAACGGAACAGGTTTTTCCCTTATGAGAATCCAAATTAACTTTATTATCAAAAACCTTTTGATATTATAATAATGTCTATCAACCACAATATAATAATCATCTAGCAGAAACACTTTCATCTCACGTTCTACATATATAGTATACAATCAAAACTGCAAGCACGTATTGGGTAATGCATTTCCAACTATGACAAGGTGTGGAACCACCTTTCACTAGTGTACCTCTAGAGAGGAAGACACTGGATTCAACTAGAACATATTGCAACCCGGCCACACATGACCGACCACTCATTTCGCTTGAGTGTATCAAATGTACATCACCAGCGGTTGGGATCAGCAACCGTTTCCCCAATGGGACAGTATCGACAATAGATTTTTAGAAGTAAATGAAACTCTAGATCATGTGATTATACACCCTACTTCGGAGCGACTGACTTAGCCATGATGCCTGCTCGATTTCTGTCATTTATGGTTAATGCGGCTAGAAGCTACACTTTATCATCACACCAGATTCACTTCGAATGTCACATCGTCAAATCCATCAGATCACCGATTGACGTCCTCAACAATACATTATGTGTTAGCTAAAAGAAGTTTCCTTCTCCGCTTCCACTCTTGGTACGGTTGGAGAAATCGATATACGTGATCGTCTGGAAATACACTGTCAGATATCCGTCCATACAAGTCATCCAGGAACAGGATGAACCGAAGGCACTATTCAGTACATCCATCTTAGGCACTGTTATCTAAGACTTATACAATAGCCCTTGCACTTTACTCCGTCTTCAATTATCTTTGGCAGATATGATTCGCAATGCTTATGCCAATACAGAGTGGTTCTTTGGATAATAATCCAACCGGTCTCTCCATATTAACAACGTAAATTGGTAAAAACTTCGATAGTCTATGATTTAACTATCGAGGGAAAATACGTGTGCAAACAACGATATCATTTCCAAATGGAAATTCTATCAATCAATCATCCATCATATATATATATATACATATATTCATTTTTCCTTATTTTCTATGTTTAGAAAATATACATTAACACTGGAAAATATTTCCATTGTTTATTTACATATCACTATCATTTCACAACTATCAGTCCCTGACTGTAAACTAGTAGGAGAACAATTCTCTAAGTTTAAACTCCAAAGGCCGAAACCAACATCAGATCGACACATAGAAAACCATTCAATTTACTAATCTCTAGTCAGTTTCTAGATCTCGTTTAACTCTATTTCGATTAACTCTAACTGGATAACTCTATTTGATTAACTCCTCTATTTGATTTACTCTAATCGATTAACTCTATTCATTTCCTAAACAAATATTCCTTTATCCTATTTATTTTCTAAATAAATATTCTCCTGTATAATCTCCTATTTATTTTCTAAATAAATAATCTCCTTTATAATCTCTTATTTATTTTCTAAATAAATAATCCTTTATTCAACTAACTGACTGGCAGTTCAATCAAACAGTCAACACACAGTCAATCAGACAAATTCTAACAGTTCTAAAAATACAACATGAAATTATAAACTGTTCAGAGTTAGTGAGATTTACTCACATTGGACGATCATCGTTAATAACGATAACCATTGCTTGATTCAGACGGACAATTTATTTTTCTATAAATTGTAACGAGCTCCGATAGACTTCCAGTCAGTTCCTTCGTGTAGTGTCCCTCCATACGATCCCGGCGGATCCGACCGTTCATAATTTTCATCTTAAAAACCCAAAACCCCTTGGTCCTTCTTCTCTGATCGAACTGCTCAGTCCAACAATGAATACACGCATCATTTACCAAGTTCTACCCTTGCCAGACATAGTTCTCGATTCCTTGTAGTCCTTCTTCTGTACTTAATCGACCTCCAAGTAAAAATCAAAACCTTAATTACTGTTTAAAACCTTAAACCGGCTCCTTATTCTTCACGTTAAACCTAGACTGCCCTGACACTTTCCTCTCCAAAATATTGAACTCGAGGCTTTCATACATACTGCGTTCGGTCACTGCTATTTCCCTTTCCACAAATTCATCAACGTGTAATCACTTTGCTCCTCACATTTTTCCTCAAACAGAACATCCCGTTCTCCAGAATTTCGAATACCATTTCCGATTCTCTATAACCCAGCATTTCCTTCATCGATCAAAGAAACTGAAAACAAATCACACCACCAAACATGAAAACACTTCCTGCCTTTACCTCACTAAACCCACGCAGTTGCTCCATTCTCACAGCAAAACCCTCACCTCGTTCTTCTTCCACGACCAACTGAAACCCCCCAACCATTATTCGAAGGCCATAATCGATCACGTCAGCTCATCACCATCATCGTCAAATCCAGGTAACTCGCAACACCAGAAGAACCGCCGTCCTCTGTCTCGCCTCGATCTTCCCGCGACTGCCAGAACGACTCCTGGCCTCCTCACCCAGGCTCGATGAAAAACTACGGCTAACGCTATACAAAACAGCGAACCATCTTGCAGTAAAACCAAACGATACCCATATCAGATCGAAGAGAATCTCTCTAGCTTTCTAAATATATATATGCATTTCGATTTCTAGGAATTAATTCAGTTTTCTGGATTTATTTGAAGTTGTGTGATTTTGTTTCCAGGAAAGAAAAATGCGGCGGCTTGAGGAAGTCGATATGAGGAATCTGTAATGAGGGTAACAGTGGATAAGGATATTATATAGGATAAAAATTTGAAGACGTGGCTGATTTTGATCCGAGAAATAAATGGCTAGCTTTGGTGACCCTTCTATATGAAGTTTATTTCTCATCCGAACGGCCAACGACAGAAACAAAAATACTATTGAAATGAGCAAGGTGCCATGATTACAAAAATATAAAAATATCAGTAGATTATCTCATATTGTGAAACCCAAAAATGTTGATTAAGGGTGCAAAATACTCCAAATAAAAAGTTGCTTATTAAATTAATTAAAAATTACAGTAAAATTCTAAAAATTAAATTATCACTATGCCTCAAAAGAACCTTGTCCAAATTCGATTCCGATATCTAGTTATATCGAATAAATCGTTATGGTCGATAAACGATTCTATAGTGACTATTTCAAAATTTGATTTAGCCGTAAATCAAAATCTACACAATGAAATCCTGATTTTTCTCTTCCATTAGAAAGATATACTCCACCAGCTCCTAAAGTTTCTTGTTTCATAGAAATCCGATTTAAAACGGGTTCTGTATATTCGTTTGAAGTTCGAATTGCCAATTTACGAACTGCAGTGCCATTTCAAGCTCGATTATATTTATAATATAATTATACGTTCAAACTGTCGTTCAAATAATATATTCGTTATTCTAATTTAATTCTAAACAGAATTAAATATCACAGATGATCCAGTTCATGCCATATTGCCATTTTTAGCCAATTCTGATTATTTCAGAATTAAATATATTATTTAATTTATTATTTTAATTAAATACTCACCATTAACTAATTCCACGACCATTAAATCCTTTTAATCACCATTCAAATAATTAAATTAATTAATTATTATACCTTTGGAAATGTGGGTCATTACAGAAAAACTGGTAGTACTCCATATCTAACACCCACAGTGTTATCGGTTAATTTAATTACCATTTCACATTCAAATCTAATTAAAGATTTAACTATCGCTTGGAGTAAAACTAGCGATACTCCATTCTCGATCATTTCATGAATTCGATAAATTTGATTATCTTATTCTCATTTCAATCTAATTAAAGATTCATTAAAACTCTAGTTCAGTTTTAATCTCAAAAACCATTAATTAATGATTATCCAAATTATAGGAAATAAACCCTGTCTTTAACAGGGTTAAAGAACCAATGTTATTTAAGACATAGTTCACGGTAAACCCAAATCTTCTTCCATTAACTATGGAATCTTCACGGAAATCATAACAGTAGATAATAGATATAAATTTCCGTATCGGATCAATACTATATATGGAGTAATAGCAAGGCCTTTTAAATTCCATATATAATAACGGTCTTCATTCCCAGAAGCTCATCTCGATTATTACCAAATCGAATTCCATTCAATTCAAATTAATATATTAAATTGGAAAACTTTACTTTGGAAAATTTCGATTAAATCTTAATAAAAAGATTTATAAATTCCAAATTATATATTCCCTGTTAATTTGGGCTAAAGAACAAATGTTATTTAAAACACCTTCACGATAAACCCAAAAATCCATGTAACAACCCGGAAAATGAGAGCCAATTTAAAATTTTTATTTTGGCAATTTTAGCAAATTTTGGATATTTAAAATGAATTATTTTAAATAATATCGACGGGAAATTTATTTTGAATATAGAATTCAAACGTATATATTTGTATACGTCGTCGTTAGAATATAAATAATTATATATAATTATAAAAGGAATCGAAAATGGCACGGTAGTTTGATAATTCAATTTCAAACTTCAATTGAACGTACCGGGTGCAAAATAAACCGGATTTTAACGAAACCAAAAATAATAGGATCTATTTGGGAATATCTTTCCAACGAATCCGAAAAATCGAAATTTCATAGCGGGAAACAAAAGATATGTCCAGTTGAAAATTCTGAATAGTCGCTATGGAATTTCGGCCCTTGAAAATAGAAATTTTGCAAACGACCTCGGAATTCGATGAAACCACTTTTGTTGGATCCGCGATGTCAAATTATTGCTAGATTCCAAATTTCGTAATTTTTCGATTCAATATGTGAGCGTGGCAAAGGAAAATGTGTTTGGCCAGTTTCAGTTGATTTTAATCGACTGGAAAATGGCTATTTTTCAAACGGCCTCAGAATTTGATGAAATTAGTTTTCTTAGGACCGTATCGCCAATACGAAGTTAGAAAATATTTTTTGGGAATTTTTCGAGTTACTATGTGACCCTGGTAATATGAGATGTACATTTAAAATTCAATATAGTGATTTAAATGTAAATTTGATGAAAACTGATTGTAACGATCGAATAAGCCTACGATACATATCCCATTGTGTTCGGAATGGGGGTAATTAGCTAAGGACGACAGGCGGTGGGTCCCGTTTCGTGGTCGAAATTAAAAGTACCTTTTTTGGGAATTTTAAAATTAAATTAAATAAAAAAATCACCCTCCTTCTCTCCTTTACCCTCCATCCCCCCCTCCCCTCCGTCAATTCATTTTCAATCGAAGAAAAAAAAGAAACGAAGAAGGGGGAGGAGCCGCTGCTCCTCCTAACAGCGCCACCGTGCGCCGCCACCAGGGCGGAGCCCCTTCTCCCCGCGCCTCCTTCTCCCTCCTCGCCTTCTTCTTCGACGCCAAACACCGCAACCCTAAATCGAATCATCCACCGACGTTCCTCCCTCAACCACCGCGCCTCCAGTCCCCTTCCCTCGCGAACCCATACCCCTCGAACCCTCGTCAGCCTCCAACCCCTCCTCCACAGTAAACCGCTGCCACCCCCTGCCGACTCCACCTCAGACCACGCCACCCTGACCCCGCCTCTGACCAGCAGACCTCCCCCTCCTCCCGATTCGATCCGTAAGTTTTCATTTTTACTCTTTTATTTTTATTTTTATCATTTATCCTAACCGATTAATGTAATTAGTAATGTAATAGTTTTTTTTTCAGAAATAACTTAGCTTTAAAAATATTGTTTTTAAAAATAAAGTTTGAATTTTTATAAAAGTAAGATTGAATTTTTATAGAAGAAAGATTCGATTTTTAGAATATAAAAGTCGGATTTTTAATGATATAAAAGTCGGATTTTTAATGATATAAAGGTCGGATTTTTAATGAAGTAGAGACGTGATTTTCATGAAGTAAAGACGAGATTTTTAACTAAGTAAAAATACGATTTTTAATCATATGAAAGTGAAGAGAAGGAAGTATAAAAATATAATCTTTTATATTGTAGAAGTATAAAAATATAATTTTTATAAAGGTAAGATAGTAAAAATATCATCTTTATAGATATAGCGAAATAAAAATCTGATTTTTATTATATATATAATGAAGTAAAAATGTGATTTTTATAGTGATGAAATAAAAAGGTGAAATCTTTATATTTGAAAAGGCGAAATCTTTTATATTGTAGAAGTATAAAAATATAATTTTTATAAAGGTGAAATCTTTATATTTGAAAAGGCGAAATCTTTATACTTGAAAAGGTGAAATCTTTATATTTGAAAAGGTGAAATCTTTATATTTGAAAAGGTGAAATCTTTATATTTGAAAAGGCGAAATCTTTATATTTGGAAAGGGCGAAATCTTTATATTTGAAAAAGGTGAAATCTTTATATTTGAAAAGGCGAAATCTTTATATTTGTAAAGGCGAAATCTTTATATAGAGAATAGCATGATAAAAAAAATAGAATTTTTATCTATATAGTAGCGATGTAAAAATAGAATTTTTATCTATATAGTAGCGGTGTAAAAATAGAATTTTTATCAATATGGAGTGATTATAAAAATATGATTTTTAAATTGAAAGTGAACAAATAGAAATGTGATCTTTATTTTGAAGATTACAGTATAAAAATGTGATTTTTATATATGTAGTGACTACGGGCAACGAAAGTGACAAAAGACAAGCAACGGCGAAGATTTCTACCTATGAAGAGTCATGGTATTGGATTAGCTAGTCGGTGAGAACTTCTCACTTTAAATCTTCTTTTCTAGTTATAAATATATATTAGGATGCAGACGGTGTTTAGTAGCACCCGACACCCGTCATCCACAGACCATGGATGGCTTGTTTGTTTGATTGATGTGTTGTGAAATTGTTTGTGATGTTGATGTGAAATCGATAATAAATGTAGATAGTTAAAATAAAATAATTATCGTTAAAAATATAATTTTTAACGTGAAAGTGAATAAATGAATATTTATAAACAAATCGGCCGATTTGTTTATATACACCGATTTGACAGATATTGATTGGGATGATAAATTTTACACATCGCCCAACTGCACAAATAAAAATCTGTGTTTGTTGATTTGAAACCCCACACGGGTGTTGGGATGATATTTGGTGTACACTAATCCCAATTATTTAATTGTATGTCGATCGATAGGTCGACAGGCTGTGTAAGCGTTAATTATATATATTTGATGCTTATGCAGTTGTGTGGTGCACTTTGGATGATGGTTGATTGTTTATCGTTGCTATTAAATACATGTGTTGTATGGAATCCATATAATTAACATTATATGGTAATTGATTGGGCCTCATTCCAATCGGGAAAATAATGAATGTTATAAAAGAAAATTCATGTGTTGAATATAAAAATATTCATGTGTTGAAACTATTCATGTGTTGAGTAAATTATTTTAACAATAAAATTTACATCTTTATCATATTTAAAATTAGAAACTACTTCACGGTGGAGTCTGATTAAAAATCAAACGATAGATACCATAGTTTTATAAAATATTTTACATAACAAAAATAGTTGTGTGTTGACAGTACTCATGTGTTGAGATTGGTCGTGTGTTGAAAGAAATATAGATTCATGTGTTGAATAGAATAAATATTCATTTGTTGAATAGAGTAACGAATTTATTGAAATATATAAAGCCATGTTGTCTAGAGTTACGCTATTTTGACGTGAACGATATTTATATCGATTTTATTCGAATATCGAAAAGGAAGTGATTTCAAAATATAACGTTTTGAAAATATTATCATCGATATAGTAATGATAGGAAATATCCAATTTTGATTTGAAATTGTATATAGAGTTGAAATGGTTTTGAAAACGAATTTAAAATGATTTATAAAATACGTTTTTAAAAGGAAATCGACGAAAAATATATAATATATATATTATATATATAATGGCCTGAATAGAACGCGCCGCGCCGCGGCATTTCATGAATTTCGACCATTGACTTCGAATTGACATTACGGGAGATCCGACCGTCGGATTCTCCTAAAACCGGAACCGTTGGGTTCGTATCGAAAAGAGCTTTCCAATGAATATTAGGAATTTGAAATCTAACGGTTGGATTTGGAATTATGTCCAAATCAATTTCAGAAAAGGTGGCTGTAAGTGCAGTTCGATGGCCGTTGATGGAAATCGACTGTACGGGCCTCGATAAAATTATTAAAAATATTGATAATTTGTGTAAAATCATAATATGTGAATTGGAAAGAACTGGGGTGAAAAAATTCCACATTTGAAAAGATAAAAATAGATTTTTATCGAAATGAACTAGTTTTGAACTAGAATTAAAATCGATTTATTTTTGAAATGAATAAATTGAATTTGAATTGGTTTTGAAAATAACCAGAATTTCCAATATATATAAAGTGGACTGGATTTGAATCGAAATTATCTTCGGAATATTTCGATGTTGGATTTCGTGATTATACAAATATTGTTATGGGAATTTGAAAGATATATTTTATATCGTTATTTCCAATACGATATTTGTTGGTTTCAGAATTTGATATTGAATATAAGCTGGTATATTTTCTATTCAGAGCCATGTATTTAATATCAAATGTGATTTGGGTTTGTCGTGAATGGTGTCTTCATTAACACTATTCTTAAGCCCAATAGAGAAAAAGATTAAATCTTTCTATTTAGATTTAATGAAGTGTATCAATTAAATAATATTTAATGGGAATTGAATTTGAATTGGTTTTTGGGTTTATCGTGAGCGTTGTTTTGAACAACACCTGTTCTTTAACCCAATTAACAATAGAGTGTGATTTTGGGTTTATCGTGAATCGTGTTTTAGAGGACATTGGTTCTTTAACCCAGTTAAAGGCAGGATGTTGATTTTTGAAAGGATTAAAACTAAGTGGAGTTTTAATGAATCTTCAATTAGATTAAAATGTGAATTGATAATTTAAATTATCAAATCTGAAAGGTGATCGAGAATGGAGTACCACCAGTTTTGCTCCAAAGCGATAGTTAAATCTGTAATTAGATTTGAACGTGAAATGGTAATTAATTTTACCGATAACACCGTGGTGTTAGATATGGAGTATTACCAGTTTTGCTCCATGGGATGAATAGGTTGGGATTGGGAAATAAAATAAATAATTACTTCGGTGTGGTTCGCTAATCCCGACTAGTTTGGAAAACCATGACATGGTTTGAAATGATATCCAAAGGAAGATTAAAGAATAAATTTAGAAGAATTTGTGTTTGATAAAATTAATGGGAACCTATTCCCTAAGAATGTGATTTTGTGAATAAAAGAATATTCTGAATTGGAAAGAGGAGTTCGTTGTGTTTGTGTAACATTTGTTTATCATATACGTGGGTTATTCAGAAAGGCCGTGTTTATACCCATTCTGAATAACCGATTCGACGAGATGTCGAAGATGAAGACGGTGGTTGAAGACCAGAAGTCTTCACATCGTTTGGGTGATTGCTGATGATCTTGATTGGGCTGTACACCCAAGATGAGGGAATCAGTTGGTGATCGTCCAGACGTACTTGGAGATGGATGGATATGCGAGGAAAGTGCTTCCGGTTTCGTTCAGACCCAGAACGAACTTGTAAATGGATTGTGTGTCTGACATTGGATTTTATTCTGTGTTGATTGATCTCTATTAAACATACATCTGTTTGGCGATGGAGAATTTATTCTCTTGCTTAACGCCTTTCTCTGAGACGTACGAGCTCAGAGGTTGTATATCGATGGACATCAGTCGCATGGAGTGAATTGCCTGTGTGGCACGCCTAAGTGGCAGATGATCAGGGCTTCTGTTGAAAAGCAAAGTCTTGTGGTTGATGATCAAAGCACGGCCTGTGTGGCGCAGCTTTGTGTATAACGTGAATTCGCGAGCCTCACACCTCGGTATGAGTAAAAAAAGGGATACGGACCGTTGGGAGAACACGACGTTTCTTTCTAGCTATGGGTGATGTCAGTGACCTACCAGCCCTGACATTTATATACTTTTTACCTGTGTGGAAGTTGGAATGCGAGGCGCCTCAGATATAGGTCTGTTAGGACCGGGAAACGTGTGTTCAGGAATTGCCAATCCTCCAAAGTTAGGTGAGGACCGGCCCAACCGATTCCAAGGATAAAAGTGGGGTCCTGAGACATTTGCTAGAGTGTCTCGAACGGAGAGGAGCTTGCCCCTTGCCTCGACTCATGACGGAAATCCAATTTCCAATACGTGATATTGCGGTTTTAATTGTAGAACTAGTATGGCGACATGCTATATGGTACCCATGCCGTCTATGATTGATATTTATGATTGAAATTGTTTTGACACTATACACTTATAATAGTATCAAATGATTTGTTTTAAACGTACCAAGCATGTTTGGCTATTATAAGGGAAAACCCTATCCTCCGGCTTGCGTTGCATTGTGTGATGGGACCTAGGTCTTATAATAGCTTCATTTTTCCAAAGAGCATTGCGTTGTTTTGTTATATGCACTAGTATTCTTGGGAGGAAACCCGTTTCGTGTCATACGGCGTGGTCCCTTGAATTACTCTTCTTTAAAGTTAAAATAATAACTGTTTTAGTTTTCACACCAGTCACATGACTGACTTGGAATTTATTGTTTTAACCTAAACTCTGGGTGCCCCTATTTCCTACACGGGCAGCTAGTAGTTTTGGTTTTGCAGATTTATATTCACAGGATCCTGATTAACAGCTGGAACGATGCTCGGAAAGCTCTGTATCCGTGTATCACTTTCAGTTGTGTTTTGTATTATTTTTCCGCTGCTATGTAATTTATTGTAATCTCTGATATTTATCGAATGTATTGTATTCATTTATACTCTGTATTTTCTTGTAATCTGATGGAATTGTTGTAATAACAATGAAATGTTCTTCCGTCTGCGTTCTATTTTGTCTTGTACTCAATTCTATCCGGGCTTTCCTTACCGGGGAAGTTCGGGTCGTCTCAATCCACTTCTAATTCAATTCCAATCAAACATTAATTAATTGGTAAATTTCCCTAAATCTTGATTAAAAGATTTATTCTTTTCTCAACTGAGTTTAAGAACCGTGTTATTAAAGACACCATTCACGACAAACCCAAAATCCAATTTGATATTAAATACAAGGCTCTGAATAGAAAATAATATCGGCTTATATTCAATATCAAATTCTGAAACCAACAAATATCGTATTGGTAATAACGATATTTATATATTCCAAATTCCTCAACAATATCCGTATAATCACGAAATCCAATATCGAAATATTTCGAAGATTATTTCCATTCCAAATCCATTCCAATTTATTCATTGGAAAAATTCTGGTTATATTAAAACCATTTTCAAATCCAATTTATTTATTAAAACAAAAACATTGGATTATATTTCTAGTTCATAACTAGTTCATTTCGATAAAAATGTTTTTTTATCTTTTCAAAACTGGATTTTTTTCATTCAAAATCTTTCCAAATCATTAATTATGATTTTACACAAATTTTCCATATTTTTAATAATTTTAATAAGGCCCTTACAGTCGGTTCCCAATATCGGCCACCAAACTGCATCCATAGCGACCTTTTCCAAAACTGATTTGGACATATCTTAAAATCCGACAATTCAAATTTAAATCCCTTATATTCATTGGAAAGCTGTTTTCAATAAGAACCCAATGGTTCCGGTTTTAGGAGAATCCGACGGTTGGATCTCCCGTTACGTCAGTTTGAAATTAATGGTCGAATTCCATTTAAATCGTATTTTATAAAGCGTTTATAAATCCATTTTAAGACGATTTCAACTTCATTTTCAATTTTAAATATAAATTGAATATTCCATATCATTATAATATTAAAATGATATTTTTTCTTCAAAATATCGGATTTTGAAATCCATTTCTTTTTCGTATTCATTATAAAATGAACAAAATCGATCGATAGATCCGTTCAGGTTAAAAGTAGCGTATGTTAACTTAACTCGGCTTCATATACTTCAATATTTCGTGTCCATCCAAAATTGAACATTAAAATCATATTTTGATTATTCACTGAATATTATTTTAAATTATTCGTTATTTTAAAATATTCATTATTCTAAAATATTCTTTATTTCTGAATCAGAATCAGACTCAATCAATTAACATATAATTTTATTTATATGGATTTCATACATCACATGTATTCAAAAATAGTGAGAAACAACTATTAAATAGCCAATTCACATCCAGAGTGAAATTTACTACTTTATGAGCATTAAATAATTAAATAACGCTTATCACAGTCTGTCGATCCATCGATTGGAATATAATTCAATATCAGGATTAGTGTATGCCAAATATCATCCCAATACCTGTGTGGGGTTTTCAAACAACATAGTTAATTTAAATAAATCATTGGTTAATAAATTTAACAAATTCCAATTCGGTTAGAATTATTTTTCTATTTAACCAATTTTCACTGTTCAAATTATAAATTGCTATTTATAATTTAATTTCAACTACCACATTAATGTTACCATTATTTTTAATAAGTTAAACATTTCAACATCACAAACAACACACAATACGGCCAATTAAATCGTCCATGGTCTGTGGATGAGGGAGGTGAGCTAACAGGCACCGTATACAATTTATAATGATTAAACTGATAAAAATCTACATTGGCAATTCTATATATTTTTATACATGAATACAATAACATGATAAAATAATTTTGAGTGAGAAGGAGTTCTCACATTGATCGGTTTTGAAATCATTAAATAACGATTATTTTAATTAAACTAAACCCAATGTTTAATTTAATCAAAATTTCGAACTACTTTCAATTTAGTTCTAGTCTGTTCCATGACATAGTATTTTTCTTCACGGTTCCAAAGATTTTTTAATCGTTCGATTTCGTCCATGTTTGAACAAGTTACAAGGTTTTTAAATTTTTAAACAATTAATTATATTAACTTAGCTAATTAAGGTTTTAAATAAACCTTAATCCATCCCCTAATTACGTTTTTCGTGGTCAGGCAACGACCCATGCCCAAAACTCATCATCCCAAAGAGAAAACACCTGCGCCTCCACGTACTCCCACTCTGATGTCGATCGCCACCCATCACGTGATGCCTCTTCGCCTCCGCCACCTTCCTCCATCCACGCCATGAAGCTCGCACAAACCTTCTGCCCCAAAATTGCATTCGAACGAATATCCTTTGAGGTCGGATTTCCCCCAAACCACGAACTGAAGAACGATCTTAGCCGTTAGATCTTGTCGAGCTCAGAGAGCTGAGCAATTTTGCATTTGAAATCATCTCGATTAATGCTCTGATTTGGAGAAAAAAGGGAAGATCGGCTCGCGTTTCTGGCCGTAGAAGAAAAAGGGGGCGGCGGTTTTAATTTTGACCGGGGACCTTATTTCTTTAGGGTTTTGACTAAGGAGGTATTTATATTAAATAATAATATATTTTTATTCGTTTAAATGTGCTTTTTCATTTTAACTCCAAATCAAACCCAACAATTGTCGCCCCTAGCTAAATACCCCCATTCCGAACACAATGGGATATGTTTCGTAAGCCAATTCGACTGTTTCAGTTAGTTTTCATCAAAATTAAAATATATATATCAATATATATTGAATATAAACATACATTTTAATTTACCGGAGCCACATACTGACTCAAAAAGTTATAGAAAAATAAATCTAACTAAGTTTTGACGATACGGTCATAACAAAACTAATTTCATTGAATTTGGAGTCTATTTGAAAAATGGTCATTTTTCCAGTCGATTAAATTTAAACTAAATTAACAAAACACGTTTAAATTTACCTCGCTCACATATTAATTCCAAAAATTATGAAACTTTAAACCTAGATATAATTTGGTATTCCAAATCCAACAAAAGTGGTTTCGTCGAAAACGGAGGTCGTTTGCAAAATGGCTATTTTTAAGGGCTATATATATATTATATATATATATATATATATATATATATATATATATATATATATATAAATTCCATAACGACTATTTTAAATTTTAAACTGCACATAACATACAATTTATATTATGAAATCTAAATTTCTTACATTCGTTAGAAAGATATAATTAAAAGATTCAAATGTTTAGCAATTGACCCTGCCAAGGTCTAAGTCGTCAAAGAATGGAAGGTACCCCGAAATGCTACAGACGTTAGAAGCTTCCATGGGTTCGTAGGTTATTATCGGAAATTTATTAAGGATTTTGCAAAGATAGCTACCCTCTAACTCAATTAATGAAGAAGAATTTGGAAAAAGTTTGGAGTGAGAAATGGGATATTGCTTTTAGAAAGTTAAAGGAATCTTTAACCAGTGCGCCTGTTCTTACCATTACCAATGGATTGAAGATGTTGTTGGAGAATAAAGTTCTGATGACAAAAACCTTATTTCAATTATCATTATTAATTGATTATAAAATATATGCTAACATCTTTATCTATAACATACCTACATACATACACACACGTGCACGCACATACACACACACATATATATATATGCAGGGTTTATATACAGGATTTAATACTGAAGACTGTACAATTTTAGAGTTCCAAGAGATTCAGGATTCAAAGAGATTCAAGACTCATGAGTATCAAGATTTCAAGAGCTCAAGAAATATAGTAATTGAGTCTAGTTTATATGTAAGACTCTAAATAGCGCTTCATTTTCAAATTCTATTTTTCAATTTCAAATTCTGTTTTTCAAAATTCAAATTCTGATTTCAAGTTATTTCAAACTATTTTTAAATGATTTCAAATATAAATTAATAGTTTATAAAGTTTTATAATAATATGTTCATAATATATATATAAATAGTTTTATAGTTTTAAATCATATAACTTTATAACTATGTTTATATTATATACCACTATATTTTTATATGCTTTTATACGTTAGAAACTTTATTTTAAACATTACTTTTGATTCAAGAAATTCTAGAATATATATATATTGGTTTTAACACTTGAAATTTGATTTTAAAAATAAATATACAAGGCATAAGTCGACATACACATATGAGCATGTCGACATATAACTGTCATAAATTCAATTTTCAAAGGAAGTGTCTTTTCACTATTTGAAACGTTTTAGAAACATTGCAACTATTGGGACACTATAAAAAGGGGCTGATATCGTGTTTTTAACCATTCTTTCTTCTCCTTCTTCACCCCTTTACCAACCACCATTAAAAACCATAAATTTCTTGATTTCTACACTTATACTCTGCCAATTTCAACAAAATTTATATCATTTTTCTTCTCATTCTCTATCAAATACTCTCTGTTTGAAGTGTTATCGAAGAGTTCTAGGGCTATTGTAATCATTTGGGAATTGTTTGGAAAAGGGTGTGTTCTTTCCTTTTTTGCATTTTATATTTACTTATTTCTGTGTCTGTGATTGTTTATGTGTTTGTATCATTTTTTGTGTGATAATCATGGTGTAATTCATATAGTAATTCAAGTTAGTTTAAGATATCTATAAATTCCTCATAAACACTATTCGAAACCCATCTAGTGTTAATTATGCCTTAAGATCTATAGTCTGCATCCTTAACAATTGGTATCAGAGCATAGTTTTTCAAAAGTTCATCATCTAAATTTTGGAAATATTAAATGGCAAATTTTGAAATGATTTATAACACTAGTGTTAATTCATGCATTGCATCAATGTTATAAAAGTCTACATTCAATTATGTTGAAAATTCAAGTGATCTATTGAACTATTGTCAAATACCAGAAAAGATGTGTTACATGGCTATTGGATATTCAAATTCCGAAAAGATGTGTTACATGGCTATTGAAAATTCAAATTCTGATGGATAAATGGTGGAGGTCAAAAAGGACAAATGGATATTGGATAGTGGTTGTTCATGGCATATGACGGGAAATCCAGAATTACAGAATAATCTAGTATATGAAGATGGTGGAATGGTCAACTTCGAAGATAACTCTAAAGGATATATAGTTGGCATCGAAAATGTTGGTAATTCTAAAACTCCTACCATTTCTGATTTTTTTTAGTTATTGAAACATAATCTACTAAGTATAACTCAACTTTGCAGTAAAGGCTATAAAACAAACTTTGATAAAGATAAACGCTTTATAGAAGATAAAAATCCAAAAATAATATTTGAAGGAGATACAAAGAAAAATATCTATATATTAAGTATGAAAATTTCAAGCGATAATTATGTCTCATGTCCAGTACAAGTGTCCCTTGGATTTGGCATAAGAGATTCGGTCATATAAATTTCAAACACATCTCTAGGATTTCAAAGTTTGATTCAATTAGGGGATTACCCAAAATGAAACTTAAAGTAAATAATTTATGCGACATTTGACAATTCGGAATATCAAAAAGAAGTTCATTTAAACCAAACGAGGAAATTACAACCTCGAAACCATCAAAGTTAATTCACATGGATCTATTCAGTCCATCCCAAACTCAATCAATAAATCACAATAGATATGTTTACATAATAATTGACGATTTTTCTAGATTTACTTGGACTTTGTTTCTTAAAAATAAAAGTGATGCTTTTGATCAATTTAAAACCTTTGCTAAAAGAATTCAAAATTTATTATCTTTAAAAATCAAAACAATACGTAGTGACCATGGTAGAGAGTTCGAAAATGAAAATTTTGAAAATATTCGTAATAAAAAGGGGATAACCCATAAAATTTTCTTTCCTAGAACACATCAACAAAACGGAGTAGTTGAACATTGTTAACGATATTTTATGCCAACACCTGGATTAAGTTATTTAGGACATGTGTCCATGGGATTTGACACTATCATGACTCAGAGTTATTGAAGAACATTCTGTAACCTGCGAATCTAAGCAGTCTACCTTCCCTTATACATCGGAATTCAGATTCTTCTAATTAATTGTCTTACCCCCTAAGGAGGGGCATCACATATACTGTGTGGCAGTGTTCCGAAATGACCTTGGGAAGGTCATTTAGCCGGATACTACTAGACTTTACGAAATTAATTGCTCCCTAAATCATTAAAGTGACACTATGTACTGTGATAAGAAGAAAACAGGCTAGCGCTTCCCTAGCTTCAGGAAAGAAGGCATCGCAATGTTCATTAACTTCATTGATCATTCTGCGCTGGCCCAGCACAAAAAGGGGTCCGAATCGCGTCAAAGATTAAGTTACGAACTCACAAATGACCTTCTTTCTCTGAGGTCAGGAAGCATTAGGCTCATCATGAGAATGTTGATCAATCACCACAAATCCTCAAAGCAGGTGAAAGGGACTTCGTATTTCTGCAAAGTCCCTCCTCCATTGCTAAGGCACCATGATTGATTTTCTCATAATAAAGGTTAGTGTTAACTCCCTGTTTCATTATTACGGCACAACAAGATTATCAAATCGCAAGATGTTTAAGATCCGGAATTCTCCATTCATAAATTGTAAATGTATTACAATAGTTGAGGATTTGATCCTTTTTAGAAGAAAAGACTTAGACTAAGAAATAAAAGGTTCGTCCCCCTTTTGTGTGGCTCCTAGGGTCTTATTTATAGAGAATTCAGGGCCCCCTCTACTGCTAGGCTATTGTGTCTGCATGGGCCTTGGCCGACCGCTTTTTTCCTTGGTCTCAGGAGTTTGGCTCTTGGTCGCCTTTGTGTTGCTGATTATAGCCTTCAGAGTGAGGGTTCCGGTTGACTGGGGCTTTTCTGAGGCTAACATGGGCTTGTTACCGTGGTGGTTTTTCGAATAGCATTTGAACTCCTGGTAGCGACTCCTGGGTAAAGGCTCCCGAACGAAAGCTTCTTAGATGTAGGTTTCTGGCTTTCTCTTGAATACATCGAGGGTCCTGCCCTCATGACGTATGTAGATAGCGGCCGGTTTGAAACCGTTATTGGTTCCTACACTAAGTAAATTAGTACCGATAGCCTATATCTCTGCTAGGGTTCTGGTTAACCTTCCGGTGGATCTTTTAGGGTGCTTCTGGCTTTTCGAAAGATACCTTTAGGTGATGTCTCTGTTGTCTATCAATGTAACCTTTCGCCGTTCATGAAGTAGCTACTTCGGAAGCTGGTTCCGGATAATCTTCTGACTTGATATCTTTCGTTCTAGGACTTTCTCATTGGATAGACCCTATCGTATGGGCTTGATCAGATAAACTTCGCTATCGTTCGTAGATAGCTTTTATTCATCTCCATTTGCTTCTTTGGAAGGTTCTTCTGTGTTTGCATTCCTCCGATACCCTTCACTGTCGGCCTATGCTAGGAGTTTATTTTTGGTACTAACATTTGCCCACCCCCCCCCCCGGTGAAGGGGTGTTTTCGACTTTCCAAGTCAGACTTTTTCTTTTTGGGCTCTTTTCCATTCGTTTGTGAACTGTCTTGAAACACCCCACCTCCGTTAAGGTCACTCTCAAAGGGAATGCCTTAACTTAAGTGGAGGTTTATAAGTAAAAGTCACAGATAAACACAAGACAGATATAAACACATATATATAAGCAGCGGAAAAACAAACAGACTTTCATTTCATAAATACTTGTTCATACAAAACATTTCCATAATTGCCTCAAAACAAACTTTCAATTATTACAACCATAATACTGTCTTGCTTTAAAACTTAAAGAAGCATGAAACATAATTAAAACTGCATAAATCCCCATAGATGTGTCCAAAAGCCATAGCCTAGGAAAGAGAGTCCAAAGCATACATCTACTATCTTGAAGCTTGCAAAGAGTCTGACTAAGCTGGATTGTTTCCTCCCTGTGGACCTTGGAGGGGGGGGGAACGGAAGAAAAGAAGACGAAAGAAAAACAGAGTCAGACATAAAGCCTGGTAAGTCTAGTGATTCTTTAGTACGTGAATAAGAAAAAGAGCATGACAGGAATAAACTGGAAATAGGAAAGTATCATAAACAAAGATAAAGTAGTTTAGAACCGAATATACTATCACACCCCACACTATATCTCTACACCTACTTGTACTGTCTCAACTAGCACCCCACGATCAGGGTGAAGTGATCTGCTTTCTAAAGATCGGCTCCTACTCGCATAATCATATGTGTTATACGGCCCCCAAGTGATTGTAGATACCTATTCTGGTCCCACCATGGGGTGTATCAAGTCCCATGGTGATGGCCCGACACAATCCTAGAATGCATAGGTTATACTACTGATGCCCAGTGCCCTGTTTCTCTGCACCAAAGTGTGTGCACGCCCGCACTCCTTTAGTTACCACACTGTTGCACCAACCGCCATCGCTTTTGACCGCTTACAATCAACCCAGCAATCGTGCCCCACCCTGCCTAGTTGCAGGGTACCATGATACCTAATTGGGGTACTGCTGAAATGGGTCCCCGTTACTAGGGTTTTCTAGTCAAACATGTTATATGGTTAAGTGTCTGTATGAACCTAACCCCACCCATCCGTTTAATTAACATGTTGAATTCGGTTAAGTATTTATTTAATTGACTTAACCTTACCAATCCTAGCTAAGCTTTAATTGTCTTATTAAAGCACCAACCACTCACATTAGATAGGTATTGTTGTGGCTGCCTGTATGCTGGGCGGTTCCGGGCAGTCTTACGCCACAACTCAGTCTAACCTCGGGTCTTTATTGGGCTCAATTCCTTAACCTCTCACATTGGATAGGTATTGTTGTGATTACTGGACATCTGGGCGGGTCCGAGCAGGTTTACATCACAACTCAATCCAACCTCAAGTTAAGCATATTCGTATTGTCTAAATTTACATTTTATTTATGTAAATTTCTTACAAGTATTTCATGTCACATGTTTTAGTCCAAGACTAATGGTATATAAATTATACCATTCATGGCCGTAACCCATTTCATGGTTTTTAGGCCCACCTACATAATAACATGTTTTGATTTAATAGTTAACCCCAATGTTACCCCCGCTCGATTTTTCATATTAATCGCATGAAGATATTGGGCCTGCTAATAGGCCCAATCCATAAACGAGGTAAAGAAGGGGACATAGGTTTAATGAACCTATATCATGTAATTTGGCCTAAACATAGTTATTGACTAGCGTGTGACAAAATCATGGCATGTCAAATTCCAACACATGTGTAATTATAACATTGACATATAGGCATAAACTAGATTAATAAGGTGAACTTGCAACTTAGCATAAATCATGGGTTTCAACTTGTCATGTGAACTTGCATTAAAATGGGAATCCAATTAAATAGGTGTCACATGAATTGGCATATGATTTAAACTTGGATAAACATGAGTCTAAACGTATTTATATCTAGGCATAACTTTGAACATAACTAGCATATGACAAGAATATGACATGTCCATGAAGTATGTATAATTTTATCACATGTGTGAACTAGATCAAATCATATGTCCAATTATAACATGAAACATGTATTAAAGTGGATCTTGGCATGGATCCAATTATGAACTTAGTCTTGTAGGCATAGAGGTTTTAGCATAAAATATATACATGGGATCTTAACTTGGACATAACACATACAACCTATATTAATCACATAAACATATAGGTGTAGATTATAACATGAACTACACAATTTGCATGTGATGTTGTTTTCGTTTGAATAAATCCAACATCAACTAAATTAATCCACAAACATTCTAATGAAATCACCGCAACATATATAAATTTACATTGTTAACATTATACAACATAGTGTGATTCCAATTTTCAATCCCTATCAAATCACGTTCTATTTCTATTCACATCTCAAACATAACTAGACTTACAACGATCGATGAACTTGAATTCTGGATTCTGAGTTCTGAAATTGAGATGCGTTCCTTTGGGTAGATAAATGTTGTCTGAATCTTTTTTATTACTTTAGTTTTGCTCGTCTCTAATCTTTCTCCAACAGACGGTGTAATGACCCGCATTGGCAGAGGGTATTATAATTAATTTATTTAATTATACAAACAGTGATATAGTGAATTTAATGGTCGTGGAATAAAATAATGGTGAATATTTAATTAAAATAATAAATTAAGTAATATATTTAATTCTGAAATAATCAGAATTGGCTGAAATGGCGATATGGTGTGAACTGGATCATCTGTGATATTTAATTCAGTTTAGAATTGAATTAGAATAACGAATATATTATTTGAACGACAGTTTGAACGTAGTTATAATATAATTAAAATTGAGCTCGAAATGGCGCTGCAGTTCGTAAATTGGCGATTCGAACTTCAACTGAATGTACAGGATTTGTTTTAAGCCGGATTTCTGTGAAACAAGAAACGTGTGGAGCTGGTGGAGTATATCTTTCTAGTGGAAGAGAAAAATCGGGAGTTGTGCAGATTTTGATTTACGTCCAAATCAAATTTCAGAAAAGTCGCTGTGGAATTCCTTTATAATTTATAAAGGAATTATTTATATTTTAAAAAGGGATTTCAATATAAATTGAATATCGGGTTGACCCAGAAGTGAATACTGAGTTAGAAATTCATATAGGAATATTCTAGAGCTGAACGATATCGTATGTGGATATATACGATAATATTTATTTATATTTAATTTAATTATATTTAAATATATTTATATATTTAAATGGGTCATTCAAAGCTTTAAAAATAGCTGGTTTTGCAAACAAAGTCGGAATTCGACGAAACTAATTTTGTTGGATCCACAATGTCAAATAGTTGTTAGATTTCCAGTTTCATGATTTTTAGAGTCAGTGTGCGGTCGTACGGATTTTTAGAGTGTGAAACAGTCAGTATTTCGACAGTTAAAAATACGTTGTGTCAGCATACGAAGTCGGAATTCGACGAAACCAGTTTCGTTGGGACCATAATGTCGAGCTGTAGCTACATGTCCATTTTCGTGATTTTTTGGGTATCGTATGTGGTTACAGGAATTTTAGAGGACGATCGCAGATAGCGTTCGATTAAAAAAAAATATAATAATAAATATAAAAATATTTAAATCCTCTATAAATACTCTACCAACCAAATTCTAAACCTAAATATCATTCCTACAGTCAATGAAATGTGAGCCGCCACTTCTTTCTGTTGTAAACGCAAAACGAGATAAAAGAAAATCAAACAAATTCACAAACAAATACTCTAAATCTTGCTACTTATATATTTGAATTGGTAAAGAGATTCTCTTCATCCTCGTCTCAGCAAATTGAAGCTCGACGTCCATTTTCCCTGTTAGTTTCAAGACGGCGGAAATTAGGGTTCGCGGTATATGGAAATTAAGGCATCGATTCAAGTTTCTAACATCATTTTTGGGATGGTGGCATTGTTTAGCACCCGTAGTTGAATTCTTGGGGATATCGAAGGGATTTGATGTCGATATTTATGTGGGGGTCTCGACTGTGAGCTGAGCGACGCGAACAGGAAATGGGGTGCGGAAGTTACATCTTTGTGATGAGGAGACGTAGTTTGCAAGGAGAAGGAGATTGATGGATTTCGGGTGCGAAACCGTGAAGAAATGAAGAGGGGAGTGTGGTTCAAAGAATTGGCAATGGGGTATTTGGGTGTCTGGAGTGCGAAAGTGATTAAGGAAGAGGAAGATCGGGTCTGGTTTTGTTTTGTTGGTAATGGGCTAAGGTAAGAAAGGATAGGGCCCATTGAAAGTAAATACCCATGTTTTAATTAAATAATTGTATTAACTTGTTTAAATCATAACTTGACCATACGTTATCAGAATTGGATGAAACAAGATCCGTTAGGATCGTATGGATGGGAACAACACGATGACACTGACTGGGAGTGGATTGGTGCTCATTTGAATTTATGGCAAAATAAATTGTTTGATTCAAATCAAACAAACAGTTTATCGTTCTTTAACGATGAACTGCAAATGTGAGAAAATCTCACTAACTCTGAACAGTTTATAATTTCATGTTGTATTTTTAGAACTGTTAGATATTGACTGATTGACTGTGTGTTGACTGTTTGATTGAACTACTAGTCAGTTAGTTGAATTCCTATATTGATTCTGTTTAACAGAATATATCATATAGAACTGAAAGTGATGTTGATTTTACATTGTATAACATCTGTGGATGCAGGGAGACAGGTTGGAGGAATCCAACTTGATTCCTCAACATTTATTTTACTGTGATTCATATATTGTGATATATGATGTGATATATAATCTGTTATTGATTATGTGTGTTTGGACGATATTTATCGTTGTTATATGGTATGTTAAATACCATAAGAAATACTGGATATGGAAAAGGGGATTTTCAAAGTGTATTTTGAAATCAAATTATTTATATAAAATCGATGGATTTTATATAGAAAAGGGAAAGGATTTTTATAAAAGGAATATTTATAAAATCAAAGGATAAGTTAGAATAAAAGGAAATCATTTGTAAAGAGAAGAACTGTTACTAAAAGTAAATCTTTATAAATGAATAGTTTATTCGAAAAGGAGTTAATCGAATTAGTTATTCGAATTGAATAAAGGAAGTTATCGAATAAAGTTAGAAGGAGGTATTCGAATATAGTTTAGCCAAAAGGAGTTATTCGATTAGAATTCATCGAGTAGAATTAATTGATTACAGTTAATCAAACAGAGTTAATCAGGTAGGGTTAACCAGTTAGAGTTAATTGGTTAGAGTAAATCAGTTAGGTTAAACCATTAGGGTAAACCAGTTAGAGTTAAACCAGTTGGAGTTAATCGATTAGAGTCAAAGCAAAAAGGAGTTAATCGAATATTGTTTATTCGAATAAGAGTAAAAGGAGTTAATCGAATATAGTTTATTCGAATAGAGTAAAAGGAGTTAATCGAATATATATAGTTTATTCGAATAGAGTAAAAGGAGTTAATCGAATATATAGTTTATTCAAATAGAATTAAAAGAGTTATCGAATATAGTTTATTCGATAAGAGTTAAGTGAATAGAGTTAATGTTAAATCGATAGGAGTTAAGTGAATAGAGTTAGAGTTAAATCAAAAGAGTTACGTAAATAGAATAAATTGAATAGAGTTATCGAATATACCTTATCGAAGGAAAGAATTTATCGAATAGAAAATATTTGAAAGAGAGTTACGTAGGGAAGTTTGTTAAAAGATTTAAAAGGGTGAACTTTGTCTATTTCAAGGTTAGAAACGTTGTTCAGTTAAGGTCTGAGAGGTAGTATTACCCCAACTTGATTGACTTCATTTTTAACTAAGGAATGGTTAAGGTTCGATGGTAAAGGATGGTTAAGTGAATTTAGTAATTAAAGGAAATGGTTTGAGTTGGCATCGCGATGGGTTGTTTAAACATCTGTCTAAGTCCAATAAAGAAGCTTTGGAAATGTTTTTCAAATAAGAAACCAGAAATGTTTTCTAATAAAGAATACAAGAAATGGAAATGTTTTCCATTGTTAATAACGTATATTTTCCAAATATAGAAAATAAGAAATATCGAATATAGGAAAACAGGAGATAAGTAAATTAATGAAATAAAGAGATAAATGTTGAATGATGTTTGATCGTTATAAATTTCCATTTAGAAATAATATTGTTGCTTGCACACCTGTTTTTCTTCGATAGTTAAATCACAGACTATCGAAGTTTTGACCATTTTAACGTTGATAATATGGTGAGACCGGTTGGATTATTATCCAAAGAACCACTTTGTATTGGTATAAGCGTTGCGAATCATATATGCCAAAGGAAATTGAAGACGGAGTTATGCAAGGGCTATCCTGTTTACAGAATAGTGCCTTCAGTTCATCCTGTTCCTGGATAACTTGTATGGACGGATGTCTGACAGAGTATTTCCAGACGATCACATGTATTGATTTCTCCAACCGTACCAAGAGTGGAAGCGGAGAAGGAAACTTCTTTTAGCTAACACATAATGTATGGTTGAGGACGTCAATCGGTGATTTGATGGATTTGATGATGTGGCATTCAAAGTGAATCTGGTGTGATGATAAAGCGTAGCTTCTAGCCTCACATCCGGTAAATGACAGAAATCGGGCAGGCAGCACGGCTAAGTCGGTCGCACCGAAGTAGGGTGTATAATCACCTGATCTAGAGTTTCATTTACTTCTAAAAATCTATTGTTGATGCTGTCCCATTCGGGAAACGGTTGCTGATCCCAACCGTTGGTGATATACATTCGATACACTCAAGCGAAATGAGTGGTCGGTCATGTGTGGCCGGGTTGCAAGATGTTCTTGTTGAATCCAGTGTATTCCTCTCTAGAGGTACACTAGCGAAAGGTGGTTCCATACCTTGTCATAGTTGGAAATCCATTACCCAATACGTGCTTGCGGTTTTGATTGTATACTATATATGTAGAACATGAGATGAAAGCGTTTCTGCTAGTTGATTATTATATTGTGTTGATAGACATTATTATAATATCAAAAGGTTTTTGATATAAAGATATTTGGATTCTCATAAGGGAAAAACCCGTTCCGTTATATGGCGTGGTCTTATGAGATATCGATTACCTGTTTGAACTGTTTTAAAATGTTTTACTCACACTAGTCCCATGACTGACCCGGAGTTTATTTTGTTTTGTTTCCCAAAACTCTTGGGTGCGTAAATTTGTACGGGCAGTCAAGTAGTCGGGAATTTACAGATATACTGGAAGAGCTTGCATCAGGAGGCTTCAAGATCATATAGCTATAGTTATTTCCGCTGTGTTGTAAGTGCTGTACTTTGACAATGATATGTATATTCAAGTACAGATTTGTATTTCAAAGTAATGTTATGAAATATATTTATTCGTTCCGCTGTGAGATTCGTGTTACTCTGATATTGTGTTCTTCTTCTTCTTCTATTCTAAGTTTCTATCTTATCTATCCTCACCCCCTAATTTCTTTCATTTATGACCGATATTTTTCGATGTTTGGTTAGTCGTCATCGTGTTTATGTCTATAACCAAAGTCGCTAAAATTCTGGGTCATTACAGTTGGTATCAGAGCTTAAGTTAAGTGAATTACCTTGGCTCTGTGGCGTGACTCGGTAGAGATAGGGTTAGTAATACCCTAGATTGAGTTTGAGTGTATATATACGAGTGAACATATTTGTTATTGATATAAAAATTTGTTTTATATTGTGGAGATTTATTGGTTGAGTCGTTCATGAGTTCTGGTCGATCAGTTTGATCCACTGTATCGGTAGGGATTTTGTGAACACTTGAATACGATGAACCGTCATGGTATGTTTTGAAAAGAGGGTAAACGAAATAATTTTACCCAAATTATATTTTGATATATATTGGATATATTGGTTGTCATTATAACCGAGTAAGATTATAAATTAAATGGTTATGTAAATAACCAGTCAGAATTCATATAAGTGAAATACGTGAAATCAGACGAGTTAAATCTGAAATTTAAACCAAAAATTGAATTAAAATTCTGGAAAATTGGATAAGTGTTTGTAAATGGATTGGGATTAAAAATAAGGAAAATTTAAGATCCTGGGAGATTTTAAATTGTTTTACAAGCCGTGTGAATCATATTTTGAAATGAATTTCAAAGTGGAAATGTTTAAAAATGGTTTTATAGTATTGAACTCACTTCGATCGCTGGAAAATAGATTCTGATGATGACAGCTGCATCATCAGTATTCATTTTCGAGTTGAAAGTGACGAATTACTACCAGAGATACTATTTTGAATTTGTTTTGGGAAAGACAAGTTGTGTTAAATTTCAAAATGGGATTTATAATAAAGTATGAATAAAGAAAGTTTGAAATAGAAATTGAATATAGAAATTCAAAGGGAGTTTGAATATATGAAATTCAATGGAAGTGATACAGAAATTGAATATAGAAATTCAAAGGGAGCTTGAATATATGAAATTCAATGGAAGTGATATAGAATTTGAATATAGAAATTCAAATGGAATTTGAATATAGAAATTCAAATGGAGTTCGAATATAGAAATTCAAATGGAGTTCAAATATAGAATTTGAACATAGAAAATATAAAGGAATTCAAATATAGGATTTGAATATATAGAATTTGAATATAGAAATTCAATTGGAATTTGAATATAGAATTCAAATATAGGATTTGAATATATAGAATTTGAATATAGAAATTCAAATGGGATTTATAATATAGAATTTGATTAATAGAAGTGGTATAGAATTTGAATAGAAATTGAATAGAATTAACTAAGTCGAAGAGGAATTAGTTAATCGAGTTTTGAATTTGAAGTTGAACTTTGAAAGGTGAATTGGATTTGTAAATGGATATTCAAAATCAAATATAGAACTTAAATTTGAAATTTGGATTCAAATTAGTTAATAAGCAAGTTAAAATATATTTGAACATGTCATATTCAAATATAAAAGTGAAATAAACTTAAGAGTTAATTAACAAATTAATTAACGAATTGAGTTAAAACGATCAGGTATAGTTAAAATAGATTGGGCAGGTATAAATATACATGAGATAGGTATGGATAAGGTATGAAGGTATATAAATAGAATGCTCGACGAAGAGGTATGTATTTAATTCATATATGAGATTTTATGCGCCGTATCGGCTAGCCGCTTGGCTTTTCCTTTTGCTTTTGGATTGGTGAGGGCCATGGGAGGCTATTTGAAATATCTCGATGCTCCCGGTACAAAGGAGGTTATGGCGAATTTTTCTGGCAATTTAAGGAGTTAGAATATTTTTAAGATAATTTGATAGTTAGAAAACAACGTATCGATATATATATATATATATATATATATATATATATATATATATATATATATATATATATATATATATAGAAGTCGATAAGGAAACGAACTTAGAAATAGAATAGTAAAATCAAAAAGGAAGACTAAGAATAAAATCTAGTAAGAATAGAAAGAGGAAGCGTATACGTGTTTAAAAGTGAATAATTAGTTGTATGGTATTGATTATTCGAGTAAGTGGTCATATCTGTTTTGACGTTATAAATGTTTTTCAGTCAAGGTCTGGGAGGTAGTTATACCCCAACTTGATTGATTTCATTATTAACAAATAAATAGTAAGATTTCAGGCTCGAAGATCAATATTGAATAAGAGTTAGTTGAATATAGTATTTGGGTTGTCGTAACGATGTTTTACACAACATCTGTTTAACCCAAATAAATGTAAGCTTGGAAATATAATAAAGAATATTTCCTAAGTATAGAAATAAACGAGATCAGAAAAGAGATAAGTAATTGGAATATTTTCCAATTATAAATAGCATATATTTTCTAAAGTTTAGAAAATAAAGGAAGGCGATATTCTGAAATGTTTTCCAAATAGCATAAGAGGCCAATATGATTATTGAAAATATTTGGTTAACAAATATTGATAAAGAAATAGAGAATTGATTTGACTAATGGAATATTAATTAAGGGCTCAGTGACATGTTCAAATGGAAAATTTGATTTTTGAAAAGAGTAAACTGTTAAAAACTTCCAGGGAAAGACTATTTGAATTAAAAACAAATTTAACAGAAATTTGTGAAAGCAAAATTGAATTAAAGTAAAGCCAGTAAAGTGGTAACTGAGATTGAACTAGAATGATATCAAGACAAATTGGATTGTGAGATTCAAATTTGAAGTGTAATGGGATAATCAAGTTAAGAGTTGGGAATCGAGAAGAAACTCGAATTGAATGATATTTGTCTCGGATAAAAGCGAATGGTTGTGTTAAGGATAAATTGATCAGAGTTTGATTTGATTAATATTAGTATATGCTGAGTTGATAGCATATGGAAGTGATAGGGTTGATATGCCCGACAAAAAGGTACAAGTTTATATTTCATATTTGATATAAGATTTATGAGCCGAATTGGCAAGCCGCTTGGCTGTTTGATTTTCTTTTGGGTTGGAGATAGCCCAGAGAGGCGAGTTGGAGTTTGACCTATTGACCAGTACAAAGGAGGCGCTGGCGAAATTTTTCGAAGAGTTAAGCCATTAGAAAATTTTCAGGATATTTAAAAATTTTCGTTGATAATAATTAATTAATATTTAATTGAAATTAAATTGGCTCAGTTGAAACTGAAGTTAAGAAGTGAACAAATATGTTCTAACTAGTCGATAGGGTCGTTCTCTACCTTAGCAATTTCAAGGACGAAATTATTTTAAGTGGGGAAGATTGTAATGACCCGCATTGGCAGAGGGTATTATAATTAATTTATTTAATTATACAAATAGTGATATATTGAATTTAATGGTCGTGGAATAAAATAATGGTGAATATTTAATTAAAATAGTAAATTAAATAATATATTTAATTCTGAAATAATCAGAATTGGCTGAAATGGCGATATGGTGTGAACTGGATCATCTGTGATATTTAATTCAGTTTAGAATTGAATTAGAATAACGAATATATTGTTTGAACGACAGTTTGAACGACAGTTTGAACGAAGAGTTATAATATAATTAAAATCGAGCTCGAAATGGCGCTGTAGTTCGTAAATTGGCGATTCGAAATTCAACTGAATGTACAGGATTTGTTTTAAGCCGGATTTCTGTGAAACAAGAAACGTGTGGAGCTGGTGGAGTACATCTTTCGAGTGGAAGAGAAAAATTGGGATTTCATCATGTAGATTTTGATTTACGTCCAAATCAAATTTCAGAAAAGTCGCTGTGGAATTCCTTTATAATTTATAAAGGAATTATTTATATTTTAAAAAGGGATTTCAATATAAATCGAATATCGGGTTGACCCAGAAGTGAATACCGAGTTAGAAATTCATATAGGAATATTCTAGAGCTGAACGATATCGTATGTGGATATATACGATAATATTTATTTATATTTAATTTAATTATATTTAAATATATTTATATATTTAAATGGGTCATTCAGAGCTTTAAAAATAGCCGGTTTTGCGAACGAAGTCGGAATTCGTCGAAACTAATTTTGTTGGATCCGCAATTTCAAATAGTTGTTAGATTTCCAGTTTCATGATTTTTAGAGTCACTGTGCGGTCGTACGGATTTTTAGAGTGAGAAACAGTCAGTATTTCGATAGTTAAAAGTACGCTGTGTGAGCATACGAAGTCGAAATTCGACGAAACCAGTTTCTTTGGGACCGTAATGTCGAGCTGTAGCTACATATCCATTTTCGTGATTTGTGGGTATCGTATATGGTCACAGGAATTTTAGAGGACGATCGCAGATGGCGTTTGATTAAAAACGAATATAATAATAAATATAAAAATATTTGAATCCTCTATAAATACTCAAATTCTAAACCTAAATCTCATTCCTACAGCCAATGAAATGTGAGCCGCCACTTCTTTCAGTTGTAAACGCAAAACGAGATAAAAGAAAATCAAAGAAATTCACAAACAAATACTATAAATCTTGCTACTTATATATTTGAATTGGTAAAGAGATTCTCTTCATCCTCATCTCAGCAAATTGAAGCTCGACGTCCATTTTCCTTGTTGGTTTCAAGACGGCGGAAATTAGGGTTCGCGGTATATGGAAATTAAGGCATCGATTCAAGTTTCTAACGTCGTTTTTGGGATTGTGGCATCGTTTAGCACCCGTAGTTGAATTCTTGGGGATATCGAAGGGATTTGATGTCGATGTTTATGTGGGGGTCTCGATTGTGAGCTGAGCGACGCGAACAGGAAATGGGGTGCGGAAGTTACATCTTTGTGATGTGGAGACGTAGTTTGCAAGGAGAAGGAGATTGATGGCTTTCGGGTGTGAAACCGTGAAGAAATGAAAAGGGGAGAGTGGTTCAAAGAATAGGCAATGGTGTATTTGGGTGTCTGGAGTGCGAAAGTGATTAAGGAAGAGGAAGATCGGGTCTGGTTTTGTTTTGTTGGTAATGGGCTGAGGTAAGAAAGGATAGGGCCCATTGAAAGTAAATACCCATGTTTTAATTAAATAATTGTATTAACTTGTTTAAATCATAACTTGACCTTACGTTATCAGAATTGGATGAAACAAGATCCGTTAGGATCGTATGGACGGGAACAACACGATGACACTGACTGGGAGCGGATTGGTGCTCGTTTGAATTTACGGCAAAATAAATTGTTTGATTCAAATCAAACAAACAGTTTATCGTTCTTTAATGATGAACTGCAAATGTGAGTAAATCTCACAAACTCTGAACAATTTATAATTTCATGTTGTATTTTTAGAACTGTTAGATATTGACTGATTGACTGTGTGTTGACTGTTTGATTGAACTGCTAGTCAGTTAGTTGAATTTCTATATTGATTCTGTTTAACAGAATATATCATATAGAACTGAAAGTGATGTTGATTTTACATTGTATAACATCTGTGGATGCAGGGAGACAGGTTGGAGGAATCCAACTGGATTCCTCAACATTTATTTTACTGTGATTCATATATTGTGATATATGATGTGATATATAATCTGTTGTTGATTATGTGTGTTTGGACGATATTTATCGTTGTTATATGGTATGTTAAATACCATAAGAAATACTGGATATGGAAAAGGGGATTTTCAAAGTGTATTTTGAAAATGAATTATTTATATAAAATCGATGGATTTTATATAGAAAAGGGAAAGGATTTTTATAAAAGGAATATTTATAAAATCAAAGGATAAGTTAGAATAAAAGGAAATCATTTGTAAAGTGAAGAACCGTTACTAAAAGTAAATCTTTATAAATGAATAGTTTATTCGAAAAGGAGTTGATCGAATTAGTTATTCGAATAGAATAAAGGAAGTTATCGAATAAAGTTAAAAGGAGCTATTCGAATATAGTTTAGCCAAAAGGAGTTATTCGATCAGAATTCATCGAATAGAATTAATTGATTAGAGTTAATCAAACAGAGTTAATAAGGTAGGGTTAACCAGTTAGAGTTAACTGGTTAGAGTAAATCAGTTAGGTTAAACCATTAGGGTAAACCAGTTAGAGTTAAACCAGTTGGAGTTAATCGATTAGAGTCAAAGCAAAAAGGAGTTAATCGAATATTGTTTATTCGAATAAGAGTAAAAGGAGTTAATCGAATATAGTTTATTCGAATAGAGTAAAAGGAGTTAATCGAATATATATAGTTTATTCGAATAGAGTAAAAGGAGTTAATCGAATATATAGTTTATTCAAATAGAATTAAAAGAGTTATCGAATATAGTTTATTCGATAAGAGTTAAGTGAATAGAGTTAATGTTAAATCGATAGGAGTTAAGTGAATAGAGTTAGAGTTAAATCAAAAGAGTTACGTAAATAGAATAAATTGAATAGAGTTATCGAATATACCTTATCAAAGGAAAGAATTTATCGAATAGAAAATATTTGAAAGAGAGTTACGTAGGGAAGTTTGTTAAAAGATTTAAAAGGGTGAACTTTGTCTATTTCAAGGTTAGAAACGTTGTTCAGTTAAGGTCTGAGAGGTAGTATTACCCCAACTTGATTGACTTCATTTTTAACTAAGGAATGGTTAAGGTTCGATGGTAAAGGATGGTTAAGTGAATTTAGTAATTAAAGGAAATGGTTTGAGTTGGCATCACGATGGGTTGTTTAAACATCTGTCTAAGTCCAATAAAGAAGCTTTGGAAATGTTTTTCAAATAAGAAACCAGAAATGTTTTCTAATAAAGAATACAAGAAATGGAAATGTTTTCCATTGTTAATAACGTATATTTTCCAAATATAGAAAATAAGAAATATCGAATATAGGAAAACAGGAGATAAGTAAATTAATGAAATAAAGAGATAAATGTTGAATGATGTTTGATCGTTATAAATTTCCATTTAGAAATAATATCGTTGTTTGCACACCTGTTTTTCTTCGATAGTTAAATCACAGACTATCGAAGTTTTGACCATTTTAACGTTGTTAATATGGAGAGACCGGTTGGATTATTATCCAAAGAACCACTCTGTATTGGCATAAGCGTTGCGAATCATATATGCTAAAGGAAATTGAAGACGGAGTTATGCAAGGGCTATCCTGTTTATAGAATAGTGCCTTCGGTTCAACCTGTTCCTGGATGAATTGTATGGACGGATGTCTGACAGAGTATTTCCAGACGATCACATATATTGATTTCTCCAACCGTACCAAGAGTGGAAGTGGAGAAGGAAACTTCTTTTAGCTAACACATAATGTATGGTTGAAGACGTCAATCGGTGATTTGATGGATTTGATGATGTGGCATTCAAAGTGAATCTGGTGTGATGATAAAGCGTAGCTTCTAGCCTCACATCCGGTAAATGACAGAAATCGGGCAGGCAACATGGCTAAGTCGGTCGCATCGAAGTAGGGTGTATAATCACCTGATATAGAGTTTCATTTACTTCTAAAAATCTATTGTTGATGCTGTCCCATTCGCAAAACGGTTGCTGATCCCAACCGTTGGTGATATACATTCGATATACTCAAGCGAAATGAGTGGTCGGTCATGTGTGGCCGGGTTGCAAGATGTTCTTGTTGAACCCAGTGTATTCCTCGCTAGAGGTACACTGGCGAAAGGTGGTTCCATACCTTGTCATAGTTGGAAATCCATTACCCAATACGTGCTTGCGGTTTTGATTGTATACTATATATGTAGAATGTGAGATGAAAGCATTTCTGCTAGATGATTATTATATTGTGTTGATAGACATTATTATAATATCAAAAGGTTTTTGATATAAAGATATTTGGATTCTCATAAGGGAAAAACCCGTTCCGTTATACGGCATGGTCTTATGAGATATCGATCACCTGTTTGGACTTTTTTAAAATATTTTACTCACACCAGTCCCATGACTGACCCGGAGTTTATTTTGTTTTGTTTCCCTAAACTCTTGGGTGCCTAAATTTGTATGGGCAGTCAAGTAGTCGGGAATTTACAGATATACTGGAAGAGCTTGGAGCAGGAGGCTTCAGGATCATATAGCTATAGTTATTTCCGCTGTGTTGTAAGTGCTGTATTTTGACAACGATATGTATATTCAAGTATAGATTTGTATTTCAAAGTTATGTTATGAAATATATTTATTCGTTCCGCTATGAGATTCGTGTTACTCTGAAATTGTGTTCTTCTTCTTCTTCTTCTATTCTAAGTTTCTATCTTATCTATCCTCACCCTCTAATTTCTTTCATTTATGACCGATATTTTTCAATGTTTGGTTAGTCGTCATCGTGTTTATGTCGATAACCAAAGTTGCTAAAATTCCGGGTCATTACAGACGACTACTCTTAGTTTCCTCCCGGCAGCATGATGGCTCTAGCTCTATTTTTTTGTGTGAATTTTAGGTTGAGTCTTAGGTTGTATTTATAGAATTTCAGGTTGATTTGAGCCGTCAGATTATCATAGAGTGAATCCAGACCATACACACCACGGGGAGCCAATCAGGAGGTGACAAGTCAGCCCTAGTGACACACCAAGACTCAGAAATTCGACCAGAACACGACCAGGCCAGCCAAGACCTAACCAGGTCGACTGGGCAGGTCGACTGGGCCGGTCGACTCCCAGGTCGACCACATGATCGACTTGCGTACCCAGGTCGACCCCCTGGTCGACCTGGGTCCTGGGCCGGAATTTTCCCGCCCAGCCTAGTTTGGGTTTGTTTTTCAGATTTTGAACTGTTTTCGGGCTGTTTGAATTTTGAATTGAATTCTGAAACTTCCGGAGGTCATAACTCCTTCATACGGAGTCCGATTTACGCAAACTCGGACTCAATCTCAAGCAGATTCCGAGAAGAACGCAATGGCATAACTCATTTCCCTTAATTCTTCCATTTTGAATAAATTATACTTTAATTTGTGAAACTTTATGTTATAGAATTACGGGGTGTTACATTCTCCCCCTCTTAAAAGGATTTTGTCCTCGAAATCTTCAAGTTAGGAACAATGTATATCCTACCATCCAATCGTCCATCTACTCAACCAACAAAGACAGGCGTCCATTGTCCTTAAAAGACTTCTAGTGCTTCATGATAATATGCATAGTGTGTGTTTATGTCCTTATTTAATGCAAAAATTAGGCGGTCTACTGATTCAGTTGACCTCCCTAATGCGAATCATGTAAGTGTCATGAATCCATTATGTATGCAAATTTTTCCCTACTCGTAATTCTATATGAGTGCGCAACCATTCGTACAAATGCGACATCCATATGACAACATATCAAGTTTCAACCACATACAAATATGAATACATATATGCATATGCAATATGGAAGTGTCTGAGCCGATCTAAAACCTAGGGTGTGTGTGTGTATATGCATCCACGAGCAACCACTTGCAACCAGTTGCAGCCATCAATCATAACATGTTTCAAGTACATGTTTACATCCATTAGTTTCTACCTAAGGAGTTAGGAGAAAAAGGACCGAGAAGATACACTAAAAGGTAGATACAAGCATAAACTTATGAAAAAGAGAGATCAAAGATGTACCCTAAAAAAGAAAAGGGTAGGCATCACATATTTTGTCCTCAGTTTCCCAAGTCGCGTCTTCTTCGGCATCGCTCCATTGGACTTTGACAAGCTTGACTTCACGGTTGCGTAGCGTTTCGATTTCAGTTCCTACGATTCGAGTTGGAACTCTTCTCACAGTTGTTTCTCGTTCTATTTCAACTTCTTCTAGAATGCTTGGCTCCACCACTTCCGCAGACTCATGTAAACATTTCCAGAGATGAGAAACGTGAAAGACATTATGAATTCCAGCCAACCTTTCGGGCAGGTCTACTCTATAAGCCATCTTCCCAATCTTCTCGACGATAGGGAACGACCCTACAAATCTTGGTGCTAGCTTTCCTGCGGATCCAAAGCGAACGACGTTCCTTAAAGGAGATACCTTAAGGAAAACTCTGTCCCCAACCTCAAACTCAAGGTCGGTCCTTCTTTTGTCTGCGTAGGATTTCTGTTTATCTTGGGCAGTCTTCATTCTCCTTCGTATCAAGTCCACTTTTTCTGAAGTCTCTCTAATCATGTCTGGCTCAAGTATAAGTTTGTTTGTAGACTCCCACCAACCGATTGGTGATCGGCACGGTCTTCCATATAGAGCTTCGAAGGGCATCATGCCGATGGTGGCTTGGTAGCTGTTGTTGTAAGCGAATTCCACTAACGGAAGATGATCCTCCCATGTCCCTCCAAAGTCAAGAACGCACAATCTCAAAAGATCTTCTAATACTCTTTTCACCTTTTTTGTCTGACCATCGGTTTGGGGGTGATAGGCCGTGCTTAGGCATAACTGTGTGCCTACAGCTTCTTGCAGACTACGCCAAAACTCACTTGTAAAGATGGTGTCTCAGTCATTCACTATGCTGGAGGGTATTCCATGGAGTCGAACTATTTCCTTGAGATAAAGAGATGCTAGAGATGAGGCAGTCCTTCTACTCTTGACAGGTATAAAGTGGGTGCATTCTGTGAGCCTGTCCACTATTACCCAAATGCTAGTATTGCCCCTTCTTGACCTAGGCAACCCATTAATGAAGTCCATTGAAATGCTATCCCACTTCCATTGCGGGACTTCTAGAGGATGAAGCAGTCCTCCAGGATTCTTTTGTTCCGCCTTGACCTGTTGGCATAAAATGCACTTAGAAACGAAATCTGCCACATCCTTCTTCATGCCACTCCAAAAGAAAACTCTCTTTACGTCCTTGTGCATCTTGTCTCCGCCAGGGTGTATAGTCATTTTGGAATGATGCGCTTCCTCGAGAACCTTCTTTATCAACTCCCTTTTTTTGTGGAATGCATAGTCTTCCATCCCGCCTTAGCCAACCCTCATCATCGATGGTGTATCTATTGAGGTGACTAGAAGTCTCACCCCTAATAAGCTTATCAATCACATCAACAAGCTGAGGGTCTTCACGTTGTGCAGTCCTTATTGAGTCCAAATGAGTGGGCCGTACTTCTAGTGATGCCAACAAACCAGGTACAAAATCAGAGGAGGGCCTAAAGTCAAAACCTGCTATATACTCCAAGCTTTGCCTTTCTACAAAGAGAGGGCTTAAGGTCAGCTTCTTTCTACTCAAGGCGTCTGCTACTACGTTGCCCTTGCCAGGAGTATAGGAAATCTCAAAATCATACGAGCCAAGAAACTCCATCCACCTTTGTTGCCTTAAGTTAAGATCTTTCTACGAGAAAAGATACTTCAATGATTTGTGGTCAGTATATAATTCGAATTTCTCACCTAGGAGATAATGGCACCAAGACTTAAGTGCAAAGACGATGGCGGCCAACTCAAGATCGTGGGTTGGGTAGTTCTTTTCATGAACTTTCAATTGTCTTCCACCATAAGCTACTACCCACCCTTCTTGCATTAGAACAGCGCCTAGTCCCGTACCACATGCATCCATGTATATTGTGAACATCTTGCTTCCGTCAGGCAAAGTTAGAACTGGGGCTGTTGTAAGAGCCCTTTTCAAGCGTTGGAAAGCAAACTTGCAATCCAAGTCCCAAGCGAAAGTCAAGTTCTTCTTCGTCAGCCTTGTAAGAGGAGCTGAGATTTTTGCAAAGTCTCTGATGAACTTTCGGTAAAAGCCTGCTAGTCCAAGAAAACTTCGGAGTTCGGTTGCGTTCCTTGGTGCCTTCCAATCTTGCACAGCCACTGCTTTTGCGAGGTCCACAGCTAACCCCTCTTTGGACACTATATGTCCAAGAAACCTTACTTCCTTTCTCCAAAAGTGGCACTTGGAGAATTTGGCTTTCAACTGATGAACTCAAAGAGTTTCCATGATCTCCTTCAGATGCTGAGCATGTTCTTCCTCATTCTTTGAGAAGATCAAAATATCATCTATGAAGACCACCACAAACTTATTGAGGAATTCTCTGAACTCCCTACTCATTAGGTATACGAAATAAGCGGGTGTGTTTGTCAAGCCGAAAGGCATGACAAGCCACTCGAAGAAATCGTCTGGGGTTCTGAACGTCGTCTTATCAATGCTATCTTCAGCTACCCTTAACTGATAGAACCCAGTAGCCAGATCAAGTTGGGAGAAAACCGATGCACCTACAAGATGATCAAATAAATCGTCTATTCTGGGAGAAGGTTGCCTATTCTTCTTGGTCAGCTTGTTTAGCTCCCTATAGTCAATGCATAGGCGAAGCGAACTGTCTGCTTTGGTTGCGAACACCACTGGAGCACCCCATTCTGAAATGCTCCGTCTAATGAACCCCTTCTCGAGAAGCTCTTTAACCTGCTTACTGAGCTCCTTTCTCTCCCTTGGAGCCATGTGTCTAACCGGTAAAGCTACGGGCTTTGCATTATCAACAAGATATATGCGGAAGTCTATTTCCCGCCTCGGAGGTAAGCCCTTCACCTTTTCAAAGACATTCAGATATTCACGGACCACTCTAACCGACTGTAAATTATCAACAGAAGCATCAAGCGACTCTAGATAACTAAGCATAATAGCATTCAAGGGATTACAAGAAATTTCTAGAGTGTTACCGAGCCGAGTCAAGACTCTAACCACTCTCTTCTCGCAATCAAGAATGGCACCATTACTGGATAACCAGTCCATGCCTAAGATCAATCCATATCCCGAGAAGTCCAAAACAAAGTCACTACATCTAAACTCAATGCTTAGAATAGAGATTTTCAAATCCAAACAAACCATCGACAAATAAACTGAGCCCCCAATTGGATTTGAAACAACCAAGGGATCCTCTACCATACTAGTGTCTAGGTGTAGAGATTCTACTAAAGAAGATGAAATAAAGGAGTGTGATGCACCAGAATCAAAGAAAGTGCGAACTGGATGATCATAGAGATAAACTAAGCTTTCTACAGAAATATTTCTACCTCGTTCCTGCGGAGGTGCCACCAGCGCATGAACCTGTCCCCCTGAAGTGGATCCAGCCCTCTGTCCCTGCCCTCGCTTCTTTGGGCAGTCCTTAGCCATGTGTCCAGTCTCGCCACAATGGAAACATCCACCATTCATCTTCGCCTTCTTCTTTCTGCAGTCTTTCACTATACGTCCAACAATGCCATAGAAATTACACCTTCTCTTTTCATGGGATTTGTTGTTCTTCCCGCCTTTCTTGAAATCTGTTTTCTTGACCTGTAAACCCTCTTTCTTTTCTTGAGGCACTTCCACCTTTTCCTCTTTCTTGCCTTTATCTTCCTTGTGTAGCAGCGCCATGTCCACCAAGCTTTCATAAGTCGCTCCCATGGGTATATGGGTCATAGCAAGGCTGTGTAGAGGCCCATTCAGACCTTTGACAAAGCGAAGAGCCTTCTTGTGTTGGGTGTTTACTAAATCTAGCCTAAATCTGGCCAGCTGATTAAATTGATTGACGTACTCCCTGGTCGTCATACTTACTTGTTTAAAAGTTAGGAACTTCTCCATCTGCATGCTTCTTTCAGCTTGGGAGGGGAATTTCATCTCAAACCTCATCCTGAAATCTTCCCAAGTTTCCACTGGCCTCTCAGCATGGATAACTTCCCACCAATAAGCAGCTTTGTCTTTAAGCAACCACACTGCTAGCTGTATCTTTTGCCTGTCATCAACTTCGAAGATGACGAACAAATCTTCGGTCTCCTTCAGCCAGTTCCTTGCTACCACAAAGGATTCAGTTCCATAAAAGTCCTTTCCACCCAAAGCCTTGAAGTCTCTACACGTCTTTGCGAAAGCATTTCCACGAGGAGGAGGAGGAACTGCTGCCACTGGAGGTGGAGGAATGCCTGCTGGGCCCGCATCATTGGCCCTAGCCTCTAGGTACCTTCGGAACCAGCCAGGTATAGGTACTCCTTCTAGAAGGTTAAGATCTCCAGACATGCTGAAACAAAAAGGAAAGATTCAAGACAAAAGGATAGAGAGATAGTGCATATGGCTTTGGGGAATTATGCCTTTTAAAAACAATGCCTTTTCTTGAAAAAAAATGCTTCTTTAAACTTCTTTTTGAAAATAGTTTCAAAAATCTTTATCTAATCTGGTAAACCTGTGCTCTGATACCAAGTGAAACACCGCACCTCCATTAAGGTCACTCTCAAAGGGAATGCCTTAACTTAAGTGGAGGTTTATAAGTAAAAGTCACAGATAAACACAAGACAGATATAAACACATATATATAAGCAGCGGAAAAACAAATAGACTTTCATTTCATAAATACGTGTTCATACCAAACATTTCCATAATTGCCTCAAAACAAACTTCCAATTAATACAACCATAATACTGTCTTTCTTTAAAACTTAAAGAAGCATGAAACATAATTAAAACTGCATAAATCCCCATAGATGTGTCCAAAAGCCATAGCCAAGGAAAGAGAGTCCAAAGCAACATCTACTATCTTGAAGCTTGCAAAGAGTCTGACTAAGCCGGATTGTTTCCTCCCTGTGGACCTTGGGGGGGGGGGAACGAAAGAAAAGAAGACGAAAGAAAAACAGAGTCATACAAAAAGCCTGGTAAGTCTAGTGACTCTTCAGTATGTGAATAAGAAAAAGAGCATGACAGGAATAAACTAGAAATAGGAAAGTATCATAAACTAAGATAAAATATTTTAGAACCGAATATACTATCGCACCCACACTATATCTCTGCACCTACTTGTACTGTCTTAACTGGCACCCCATGATCGGGGTGAAGTGATCCCCTTTCTAAAGATCGGCTCCTACTCGCATAATCATATGTGTCATACGGCCCCCAAGCGATTGTAGATACCTATGTTGGTCCCACCATGGGGTGTATCAAGTCCCATGGTGACGGCCCGACACAATCCTAGAATGCATAGGTTATACTACTGATGCCCAGTGCCCTGTTTGTCTGCTCCAAAGTGTGTGCACGCCCGCACTCCATTAGAACCCACACTTTTGCACCAACCGCCGTCGCTTTTGACCGCTTATAATCAACCCAGTAATCGTGTCCCACCCTGCCTAGTTTCAGGGTACCATGATACCTAATTGGGTTGCTGCTGAAATGGGTCCCCGTTACTAGGGTTTTCAGGTCAAACATGTTAAGTGGTTAAGTGTTTGTATGAACCTAACCCCACCCATCCGTTTAATTAACATGTTGAATTCGGTTAAGTATTTATTTAATTGACTTAACCCTATCGATCCTAGCTTAGCTTTACTTGTCTTATTAAAGCACCAATCACTCACATTAGACAGGTATTGTTGTGGTTACCTGTATGCCGGGCGGTTCCGGGCAGTCTTATGCCACAACTCAGTCTAACCTCAGGTCTTTATTGGGCTCAATGCCTTAACCCCCCCCATTGGATAGGTATTGTTGTGATTACTGAACAGCCGGGCGGGTTCGGGCAGGTTTACATCACACTCAATCCAACCTCAGGTTAAGCATATTTGTATTGTCTAAATTTACATTTTGTTTATGTAAATTTCTTACAAGTATTTCATGTCACATGTTTTAGTCCAAGACTAATGGTATATAAATTATACCATTCGTGGCCTTAGCCCATTTCATGGTTTTTAGGCCCACCTACATAATAACATGTTTTGATTTAATAGTTAACCCCAACGTTACTCCCGCTCGATTTTTCATATTAATCGGATGAATATATTGGGCCCGCTAATAGGCCCAATCCATAAACAAGGTAAAGAAGGGAACATAGGTTTAATGAACCTATATCATGTAATTTGGCCTAAACATAGTTATTGACTAGCGTGTGACTAAATCATGGCATGTCAAATTCCAACACATGTGTAATTATAACATTGACATACAGGCGTAAACTAGATTAATAAGGTGAACTTGCAACTTAGCATAAATCATGGGTTTCAACTTGTTGTGTGAACTTGCATTAAAATGGGAATCCAATTAAATAGGTGTCACACGAATTAGCATATGATTTAAACTTGGATAAACATGAGTCTAAACATATTTATATCTAGGCATAACATCGAACATAACTAGCATATGACAAGAATATGACAAGAATATGACATGTCCATAAAGTATGCATAATTTTATCACATGTGTGAACTAGATCAAATCATATGTCCAATTATAACATGAAACATGTATTAAAGTGGATCTTGGCATGGATCCAATTATGAACTTAGTCTTGTAGGCATAGAGGTTTTAGCATAAAATATATACATGAGATCTTAACTTGGACATAACACATACAACCTATATTAATCACATAAACATATAGGTGTAGATTATAACATGAACTACACAACTTGCATGTGATGTTGTTTTCATTTGAATAGATCCAACATCAACTAAATTAATCCACAAACATTCTAATGAAACCATCGCAACATATATAAATTTACATTGTTAACATTATACAACATAGTGTGATTCCAATTTTCAATCCATATCAAATCACGTTCTATTTCTATTCACATCTCAAACGTAACTAGACTTACAACGATCGATGAACTTGAATTCTGGATTCTGAGTTCTGAAATTGAGATGTGTTCCTTTGGGTAGATAAACGTTGTTTGAATCTTTTTTTACTTTAGTTTTGCTCGTCTTTAAGCTTTCTCCAACTGACGGCTACTCTTAGTTTCCTCCCAGCAGCATGACGGCTCTAGCTATTTTTTCGTGTGAATTTTAGGTTGAGTCTTAGGTTGTATTTATAGAATTTCAGATTGATTTGAGCCGTCAGATGATCATAGAGTGAATCTTGACCATACACACAAAGAGGAGCCAATCAGGAGGTGACAAGTCAGCCCTAGTGACACACTAAGACTCAGAAATTCGACCAGAACCCGACCAGGCCAGCCACGACCTGACCAGGTCGACTGGGCAGGCCAACCCCCAGGTCGACCCCCAGGTCGACCACATGGTCAACCTGGGTACCCAGGTCGACCCCCTAGTGGACCTGGGTCCTGGGCGGGAATTTCCCCGCCCAGCCCAGTTTGGGTTTGTTTTTCAAATTTTGAATTATTTTCGGGCTGTTTGAATTTTGAATTGAATTCTAAAACTTCCGGAGGTCATAACTCCTTCATACGGAGTCCGATTTACACAAACTCGGACTCATCTCAAGCAGAATTCCGAGACGAACGTTATGAATTCAATGAGACGTTGCTTTCGGACTAGCTTTTTCTGATCCTCGAAGGTTGAGGGCCATTTGTCGATTCCCTACTATGAAAGTATCTTTGAACTAAGCTTTGCTTAGATAGTCTGAAGTTTGAAGACTAGAAACCCCCCTTCCGGTATTTGTGGTGAACTGAATCAACCCAGATTCAAGAGTTAATGTAAATGGAAGACCGGAAACTCCTTTCGGCATATAAGGGGATTCCAACTAACCCAAATTCGGGTGTTAATGTAGGTAGAAGACCAGAAACCTCTTCCAGTATTTGTGAAGAGCCGTATCGACCCAGATTCAGGCATTAATATATAGTAGATTGGAAACCCCTTTCGGTATTTGTGAATAGCCGAATCAACCCAGATTCGGGTATTAATATAGATAGAAGACCGGAAACCCCTTTCTGTATTTATGAAGAGTCAAATTAACCAAGATTCGGGAATTAATATAGACACAAGACCAGAGACACCTTCCGGTATTTGTGAAGAGCAAATCAACCCAGATTCGGGGATTAATATAGATAGAAGACCGGAGACCCCTTCCAGTATTTGTGAAGAGCCGAATCAACCCAGATTCGGGTATTAATATAGATAGAAGACCGGATACCTCTTCCGGTATTTGCTTTCTTGGCATCCCGTTTGGATTTTATTTGTGGAGCAGAGGTTGTACGTGCTCCTTGAGCCACTCCTTGGGCTTTCGATGTCAAAGTAGAGGATGTACGTGCTTTGTTGGCCACTCTCTAGGCTTATGTGTCCGGTGCGCTTGGCTAGCTTATCCACAAGCAGGGCCAAGGACTTACCCGACCTCCCTCCAGGAGGCGACTTATCCTGACCATTGTAGGCGATGATAAGGTCTTAGAAATTTAGATGGGGCCATCGTAGGCACAAAACTAAGGTTTATTTTTTTGACGCTCCATATTGACCATCGTAGGTTCTGATAGAGGCTTATACACCACCCCCCCCCCCTCCGAGGGGTGCCTTATCCTGACCATCGTAGGCGATTATAGGGGTTTGCGTTCCCTTCTGCGGGTAACGCGGAACATAAACAGAGGTAGGATGTGCTCTTTTACGAGCAGAGGTAGGACGTGCTTATTTCTAGCAGAGGCAGGGCATACTCTACTGCGAGTAGAGGCAGGGCATGCTAATTTTATATGCACCACCATGACCATTTCTGGTGTGAAATGGAGGCTCACGCTTTTGATGCTTTAACCCTTCCCCCTCTGATTTGGGCATGGAGAAATACTAACACACCATCCCCCTCCGAGGGATGCCTTGCCTTGACTAATTTGGCGATGACGAGGGATTTGATCCTTTTTTCAGCTTGACCCCTTTTGGGTCCCTCTTGAGCTACTGGAAGGGTTTTCGGCCCTTAGCTATGTAATTATCTTTGGAGGAAAATCTTTTTTCTTATTCTTTTACCAATGAGAAATATGGTCTTAAATGTTTCGAGTTCCATGTTCTCGGAACAAGATCACCGTTGGATCTGCATAGCCGATATGTTCCGGGCATAACTTCTTGATGGATGATCAGGGGTCCTTCCCAATTTGGACCAAGAGGGCCATCCGCTGGGTTCTTAGTGTTATACATCACTCTTTGTAACACCAACTCACCCTTTGCGAAGGTTTTAGCTCTGACCTTTGAATTGTAGTATTTTGTAATCCTCCTTTGATATTCAATGGTTCTGATTGCAACCTCATCTCTTAGTCCTTGTATTAAGTCTAATGATTCCTTTCTCAACTCCTGATTGGGGTCAAACACATATGGTATCCTTCTATGTGATGGGATTTCGATCTCAACCTGAAGCTTATCTTTGCATCCATATGTTAGGGAGAAGGGAGTGTTTCCCATGGCTATTTTGGTAGAGGTTCTGTATACCCAAGCTCTAAAGGCAGCTCTTCTGCCCAATTTCCTTCGGCTTGATTTAGGTATTTTTTTTTTAAGGATTGTCTTAATGGTTTTGTTGGCAGCTTCCATAGCTCCGTTAGCTTTCGGATGGGCTACCGAGGAGAAATTTTTGATGATTCCATTTTTCTCACAAAATCGGGTGAACTCTCCGCTCTCAAATTGTGTTCCATTATCTGATATGATTTTGTGAGGAATTCTGAAGCAGGTAATAATATTTTTTATTACGAATCTTAATAGCTTTTTGGACGTGATTATCGGAACGGGTTTTGCCTCCACCCACTTGGTGAAGTAGTCAATAGCTACTACAACATACTTAGCTCCACCCTTGGCAAGTGGTAAAGGTCCAAGTAAATCTATTCCCCATCCATCGAATGGCCAGGGGCTTGATATTGTGGTTAGTTCGCTAGGAGGAAGTCGGGGCACCTTATAGTACTTCTGACACTTATCACATTTCTTGACGTACTCAACTACTTGACTAACCATCTGCGGCCAATAATAACCTTGTCGCATGATCCTTTTCGCCAGCTTAACTCCACTGGAATGGTCCCCACACCATCCCTCATGAGCTTCTCTTAACAAGCTAAGTCCACCTTCGGAACTTACACATCTTAAATAAGGAAGCGAATGTCCCTTTTTATAGAGTATGTTATTCACAATGCAAATGTAGGAGCTTGGTGTTTTATCCTTCTCGCGTCTTGCTTACTAAGGGGCAAAGTTCCTTTCAGGAGGTAATCCACTATGGGCGTCATCCATGTAATTTCTTGCTGGTAGCTTGTTCTCGTTATGGGAGGTTCGTGATTGGAGTTTTCTTCTTGGTTTTCTTCGTATTCCCTTCTCAATGCTTGGGATCTAGTTAAGACCAATAACTCTTTCCCTATTTCCAATTCTTCCCATTCGATGCTAGGCCTTTCCTCATATCCAATGGGAATTATTCGAGGACCTCCTGGGAGCTAGCCAACTTGGCTAGTGAATCCGCTTAGGCATTCTCCCCGCGGGGTATTTAATGAACTGAAAATCCACAAATCGGGAAAGCATCTTCCCTACCCTCTTCATATATAAAACCAGCCACTCATCCTTGGTTTGATATGTCTGTTTTATTTGATTTACCATTAATTGCAAATCACTAAAGATTTCTATCTGCGTTATCTTCAACTGTAATGCTATATTCAAACCATGTCATTGATTCATATTCGGCCGCGTTGTTAGTTGCCAGGAACCCTAACTTCATGGCGTAGTGCAAGCAGTGTCCGTTATGGGTAATATAGCATAACCTACCTCTGCTACCTGCTCGTTGGAGGCTCCATCTACAAAGAGCTTCCACTTGGTCTTTAAATCATTTTCTTTAACTGATTGTTCTAAAATGAAGCTCGTGCACTCATTCACGAAATCTGCGAGAGCTTGTCCTTTAATTGTTGCTCGAGGATGGAACTCGATCTCGTACTGGCTAAGCTCGACGCCCCATTTGATTAGCCTCCCCGAGGTTTCCGGTTTTCTGAACACTTGCTTGAGCGGAAAACTAGTTAAAACTCTAACAGGGTGAGCCTGGAAGTAACCTCTAAGCTTTCGCGCGGTAAGGATTAGGCAATACGCTAGTTTCTCTATAACTGGGTATCGGGTTTCTGCGTCCTTTAGCCTTCGGATAACGTATTAAATGGGGTGTTGAGTCCCATTACTCTCTCTTATCAGGACTGAGCTTACCGCATGTTCTAAAACATCACTATATATGTATAGCTCTTCTCCCTTCTGGTGACTGGATAAAACCGGAGGCATTCCAATATAAACTTTCAATTCTTGGAATGCTTTCCTACACTCTTCATTCCATTCGAAATTCTTCTTTTTATTTATAACATCGAAGAAATGGACACATTTGTCAGTCACTTTAGAAATGAACCTACTGAGGGCTGCTACTTTCCCGTTCAGACTCATGACCTCTTTGCTTGTCCTGGGCTCTTCCATGTTTGTTATAGCTTGGATTTGGTCAGGGCTAGCTTCAATCCCTTGCTCACTTACCACATATCCAAGAAACTTCCTGGATTGACTCCAAAAGAACACTTTTTTGGGTTTAGCTTCATTTGATAACTTCTTAAGACATTGAGCATTTCCTCCCGATCCTTTAGATGTTTTTCTGTTTTGGTGGATTTCACCAGCATGTCATCCACATATACTTCCATATTGCACCTTGTTTGCTCTTGAAACATGCTATTTACCAAACTTTGATATGTTCCCCTGCGTTCCTCAAGCCGAAGGGCATCACTCTATAGCAAAATGTTCCTCAGTCAGTGATAAAGCTTGTATGATTCTCGTCGGGTTTATGCATCGGAATTTGGTTGTACCCCGAGTAAGTGTCCATAAGGGATAGTACCTTGTGACCACTCGTCGCATCAACTGATTGGTCAATCTGCAGAAGGGGATAACAATCTTTCGTGCAAGCCTTGTTTAAATCCGTGTAATCAAAACACGTCCTCCACTTCCCATTGACTTCTTCACCAGCACGGGATTGCCTAGACATTTTGGGTAAAGGACTTCTCGGATAAACCCGTTAGTTTCCAACCTTTTGACTTCCTTTTTCAAGGCCTCTATCCAGTCTCTATTATATTGTCTTTTCTTTTGCCGGACCGGGGTTACTGAAGGGTCAATGTTCAAGGTATGGATCATAACAGAAGGACTGATACCGATCATGTCTGAATGGGTCCAAGCGAAAACATTTTTATTGAGCTATAGGATTCACATTAAGTCGCTTTTGAGGGGCTCCGTTAGCCTTTTCCCTATGTTGACGACCTTCGATTTGTCCTCCAAATCAACATTTACTTCTTTCACTTCTTCTATTGGTTTTATTCTTGCAATGTCTCCTTTAGAATCCAAATCTGTGATGATTTCTTCTTCCTCAATCAAGTTCACCTCGCTGGACCTTTTCCTCTTTCGTTTCAGAGAAGCGTACCTACCATTGGTGCATTTGTTAGTCTTATTTATTTTTATCTTAGCTTCAAATGAGCGATGTAAGAATCCCCTTTCCGAAGGCATAAAAACTGTAGAAGAATCAAAGTACGAAGAACACTCTCTTTTGTATTTGTCAATCGTTGCGAAGTGCAACTCGCGGGAGCTAAACTGTTCTCCCCTGATGGTACCCCATCCCTGTTTGGTTAAGAATTTCAACATAAGATACTTTAAAGAAACAAAAGCGTCCATTTCTTCCAAAGCTGGTCATCCAAAGAAGGCGTTGTAATAGGACGGTTGATCAATCACAAGAAAGATAGTCTCAAAGGTTCTATGGAGCGAGGACAACCCAACTTGAACTAGAAGATTGATCTGCCCCACCGGAGTTGACCCCTTATTGTTGAAGCCGAAGATTGGTTCATTACTTGGTTCTAACTTTTTCTCCAAAATCCCCATCTCATCGAAAGCGTGCTTAAAGATGACATTGATGGCATGTAACAACCCGGAAAATCCAAACCAATTTAAAAATTTTATTTTGGCAATTTTAATGAATTTTGAATATTTAAAATGAATTATTTTAAATAATAATGATAAGAAATTTAATTTGAATAGAATTAGAACGTATATTTATTTGAATCGACGTCAGAATATAAATATTTATTTTTAATTAGAAAAGGAATTGGAAATGGCGCGGTAGTTTGAAAATTCGATTTCAAATTTAAAATCAATGTACAGGATTCAAAATAAACCGAATTTTAGCGAAACCAAAAATATTAGAATCTATTTGAAAATATCTTTCCAACGAATTCAAAAACTCCAAATTTCATAGCGGGAATAAAAAGTTATGCCCAGTTGAAAATTCAGAATAGTCGCTACGGAAAATATAGCCCTTAAAAATGGAAATTTTGCAAACGACCTTCGTTTGTTGGATCCGGGAAGTCAAGTTATTGCTAGATTCCAAAAATCATAATTTTCCGAATCAATATGTGAGCGTGGCGAAGTAAAACGTGCTTTGACAGTTTCAGTCAATTTATTTCGATTAGAAACTGGCCTTTTTTCAAACGGTCTCCAAATTTGATGAAACTAGTTTGATTAGAACCGTATCGTCAATACGAAGCTAGAAAATATTTTTCGGGAATTTTTAAAGTCCGTATGTGGCCCCGTAAATTGAAATGTGCGTTTAAATTCAATATATAGATTTATATTTTGATTTTGACGAAAACCAATTGAAACAGCCAAACTGGCTTATGATACATATCCCATTGTATTCAGAATGGGGGTAATTAGCTAGAGGCGACAGTCGTTGGGTCTCGTTCGGAGGTCGAACGAAAATTCAACTTAAATGGAGAAAATAATATTAATTTATTATATATATTTTATATAACTCCTTTCCACCTCACCTCTCTCTCTCTCTTCAAACAATCGATCAAAAAAACCAACGGGAACTCGTCGCCCCCCTCGACGTTGTCCACCGCGACCCCCCTTACCAGCGACGGCTGCCGCCCTCCGGCCTCGCCTCGCGCCTGACCCCCCTCCCTCCCGCCCCCCCCTCCGCCGCAACCTCCGTTAACCGCCTCCAAACCCTCCTCCCCCATCTCCAATCCCTAATTCGAGACCCCCTCCCTCACGCGCTCCACCCAGCACTGCTTTCCTCCCCGCACCACCACCGCGGCCTGATGAAACCCCCTCTCCGACCAGCGAGCCTCTCCCCTTCACCAACGGCTCAATTCTGCGATGAAGAAGGTGATTTTTATATTATTAAATCAGTTTTAATTTAATTTCAGTTTAATTAAATTGGTTATTAAGTATTATAAATCAGTTTTAATTTATAGGAAGAAGAAAAAAACACAAATGTTATTTGTATATAAAAATATGATTTTTATATTATAGGAATAATAAAAATATGATTTTTATATTATAGGAATAATAAACATATGATTTTTATACTATATAGATAAAAAAATTTGATCTTTATATATGTAGCGATAGGATAAAAATATGATTTTTATATATGAATTAACGATATAAAAATGTGATTTTTGTCATATATGTACCAAAGTAAAAATATGATTTTTATCGTTTGAATGGCAATGTAAAAATGTGATTTTTATATATTCATTATAGATAGAAAGATTTGATTTTTATCTATATAGTACCGGCATAAAAATGTGATTTTTATCTATGTAGCGTGGTTATAAAAATATGAAATTATTTTTAGAAAGATAAAAATATAATTTTTAGCCTATGTGTATTATTTATAAAATATTCATACAAAGAAATAATTATTGATTGGTTAAAAATATAATTTTTAACGTAGGTATACTACATAGATCGACAATCAAAGCACGGCGAAGTGGAACCCCAAGGTGAGAACTTCTCACTTTTATTCTATTTTCTAGTTGAAATATATACTAGGATGCAGACGGTGCTTAGCAGCACCCAACAACCATCGTCCAAAGACCATGCACGGCTTCTTTGTTTGATTGTATGTTGTTGTGAAAATTGTTTGTGATGTGGAATGGATAAATAAAGTATTCATAAATGGAAATAAAATATTTTATAGTTAAAAATATTTTTTTAACGTGTATAGAAATGAAATAAATATTTATAAACAAATCAAGCGATTTGTTTATGTACACACATTTGACTGATATTGATTGGGATGATAAATTTTACATATCGCCCAACTGCACAAATAAAATTCATTATTTGTTGATTGAAACGCCACACGGGTATTGGGATGATATATGACATACACTAGTCCTAATAATTAGCTGTATGTCGATCGACTGATTGACAGGCTGTATGAGCGATAAATATTTATATTTAATGCTTATACAGTGTAGAATGCACTTTGGATGATGGTTGATTGTTTTTCGTTGTTGTTGCGTACATGTGTGTATGAAATCTATATAAATCAAATTATATGGTAATTGACTGTGTCTGATTCCAGTTCAGAAAGAAAGAATATTTTAAAATAACGATTATTTTAAAATAATGAATATTTTAAAATAATATTCAGTAAAGGATCATAATCTAATTTTGATTTCCGATTTGGGATGGACACGAATATATTTAAATATATATAGCCGTGTTGATTAGATTAACGCCATTTTGACGTGAACGATATTTATATCGGTTTTATTCATTTTTATAATGAATATCGAAAAGGAATTGATTTCGAAATCTAATGTTTTGAAAATACTATCATTTATATATCGATGATATGGAATATTCAATTTTGATTGGAAATTGAATATGAAGTTGAATCGTTTTGAAAACGAATTTTAAACGATTTATAAAATACGTATAAAAAGGAAATCGACGAAATATATATATAATGTCCTGAATAGAACGCGTCGCGCTGCGGTAGTTCGCGAATTTTGACCATTGACTTCGAACGGACATTACGGAAGATCCGACCGTCGGATTTTCCTAAAACCGGAACCATTGGGTTCATACCGAAAAGAGCTTTCTAACGAATATTAGAGATTTGAAATCTAATGGATGGATTTGGAATTATGTCCAAATCAAATTTGGAAAAGGTCGTTGTAAGTGCAGTTCGATGGCCGTTCATGGAAATCGACTGACGGGCCTTGATAAAATTATTAAAAATATCAATAATTTGTGTAAAATCATAATAAATGATTTGAAAAGAATTAGGCTGAAAAATTCCATATTTGAAAAGATAAAAATATATTTTTAATGAACTAGTTATGAACTAGAATTAAAAATCCAATATTTTTAAAATAAATAAATTGGATTTGAAATGATTTTAAAAATAACCGGAATTTCCAATATATGAATTGGAATGAGATTTTGGGTTGTCGTGAATGGTATCTTTAATAATACTATTCTTAAACCCAATGTTGTTAGGAAAATTAGGAACTGATTGGAGATTAGTTAAGTTGAATGGTTTCCTGGGTATTGATCTGATGTTGGTTTCGGCCTTCGGGGTTAATATTTTGGGAATTGTTCAGTTGCTGATTTACGGTTAGATACTGATGGGATTTTGGGTTGTCGTGAATGGTATCTTTAATAATACTGTTCTTCAACCCAATGGAGTTAAGAAAATCAGAAACTAACTGGAGATTGGTTAAGTTGAATGGTTGCCTGGGTATTGTTCTGATGTTGGTTTCGGCCTTTGGGGTTAATACTTAGGGAATTGTTCACTTGCTAATTTACGGTTAGAGGCTAATGGAATGGAATGTGATTTTGGGTTTATCGTGAACCGTGTTTTAAATGACATTGGTTCTTTAACCCAGTTAAAGATAGGATATGGTTTCCAAAGTTAAACAATCGTTAATATTGATTTTTGGGAAGACTAAAACTAGGTGGAGTTTTAATGCATCTCTAATTAGATTGAATTGAAATCCAAAGTAAGATTAAAGAATAAATTTTAAAGAATTTATCTTTGATAAAATTAATGGGAACAAATCCCTAAAGATATGAATATTTGAATAAAGGAGTATTCAGAATTGGAATGAGGCGTATGTTGTGTTTTTATAGCACTTGTTTATTATATACGCGAGTTATTCAGAAAGGCTGAGTTTATACCCATTCTGAATAACTGATTCGACGATGAAAACGGTGGTTGAAGACCGGAGGCCTTCACATCGTTTGGATGATTACTGATGTCTTGATTGGGATGTACACCCAAGACGAGGTAATAAGTGGTGATTGTCCAGACGTACTTAGGGATCAACGGATATGCGAGGACCTCTCTCCTGTATTGGACATACGGGAGAGGAATAAGGTGCCTCCGGTTTCGTTCAGACCCAGAACGGACTTATAAATGGATTGTGTGTCTGACATTGAATTTTATTATGTGTTGATTGATTTCTATTAAATATATATCTGTTTGGCGACGGAGAATTTATTCTCTTGCTTAACGCCCTTCTCTGAGACGTACGAGCTCAGAGGTTATATATCGATAAATATCAGTCACATGGCATGAATTTCCTGTGTGGCATGCCGAGATGTAGTGATCAAGGCTTTTGTTGAAAAGCAGAGTCTTGCGGTTGATGATCAAAGCAAGATTTTAATACAATGTAGCTTTGTGTATTGCGTTAATTCGCGAGCCTCACACCTTGGTATGAGTTAAAAACGGGATAAGGACCGCTGGGAGAACACGACGTTTCTTTCTAACTATGGGTGGTGTCAGCATTTTACTAGCCCTGACATCGTTGGTTATTATACCTTTGTAGATGTTGGAATGCGAGGCGCCTCGATTATATCAGTCTCTACGGAGCCGATGGATAGGTCCGATAGGACCGGGAAACGTGTGTTCAGGAATAACTAATCCTCAAACATAAGGGAGGACCGGCCCAGCCGATTCCAAGGGTTCTCTACGGGGAATCCTGAGGCATTTGCTAGAGTGTCTCGAAGCCGATGAGGAGCTTGCCCCTTGCCTCGACTCATGACGGAAATCCAATTTCCAATACGTGACATTTCGATTTCGATTTTGATTGTAGAGCCTAGTATGGCGACATAGTAGCATAGGATACTATGCCATCTATGATTGATACATTTATATTTGAAGTTGTTTTCATACGCTTTATACTATAATAGTATCAAAATGATTTGTTTTAAATGTACCAAGCATGTTTGGCTACTATAAGGTAAAACTCTGTCCTCCGGCTTGCGTTGTGTTGTGTGATGGGACCCGAGTCTTATAATAGCTTCATTTTTCCAAAAATCATTGCGTTGTTTGTTTTATGCACTGGTATTCTCCGGAGGAAACTCGTTCCGTGTTATACGTCGTGGTCCCTTGAATTACTCTCTTTTAAAGTAAAGTTTTAAATAACGGTTTTAGTTCTCACACCAGTCACATGACTGACCTGGAGTTTATTGTTTTAACCTAAACTCAGGGTGCACCTATTTTCCACATGGGCAGCTAGCAGTTTTGGTTTTGCAGATTTATATTCACAGGATCCCGGTTTACAGCTGGAATGATATTCGGAAAGCTCTGTATCCGTATATCTCCTTCAGTTGTGTTTTGTATTATTTTCCGCTGCTATGTAATGTAATTTAAATCTCTGATATTTTTCTGATGTGTAATATTTATTCGTACTCCGTATATTCTTGTTTTCTGATGTAATTGTTATAATTAACAATTAAATGTTCTTCTGGTTGTGTTCTGATTCATCTTGTTCTCAAAGCAATTCGTTTTTTCCTTCACGGGGAAGTTCGGGTCGCCACATGGCACTTCCTGTATCCACAAGAGTCTTCGAAACAAATGAGAGCCTTATTTGTGCTATTATCATAAGAGGATTATTGTGAGGGTGGCAGACCCCTTTCTTTATTTCTTCCGGAGGAACGACTAGGTTGTGCATTTTTAGGGCATAACGTGTGTTCTTCAATGATGGTTCTTCTTGAATGGAGAAGATTCCCTCCGTGGCTTCTTTCATGTACTGGTTCCTAGCTTTTGGGCAGCTTCTGGTAGGGTGTGGCCCTCCATGGATCACATTGATTCGGTTTATGGGTGGCCCCAAACCTAGGTTACTCTCTTTTGTAGCAACTCCTATCGCATTTATCGAAACCTTCTGCTGTCCACTTGCGTGTTGAGATGGTGTTGTATTGTTTAAAACAAATTCCTTCAGAAGTCCCTCTCGGATCAACTTCTGAATAATCCCGTCCAACACCTTGCACTCATCAGTCTTGTGGCCGTGGTTTTATGGAACTCATAATATTTATCACCGGAATGAGGTTCAGGGCAATTCTTGGCTTTGAATGAGACGGGGGAGTTATTGACCTTTCTCTTGTGACAGCATACACATATGAGATGGGCATGTTTAGGGAAACTGAGCTGGTATTAGAATCTTCCCACCTTAACCTCTTTTGATTTCCTTCCGGGAGCTTTCGTCCAAAGTTCAGCCTTACTCCTTCCCCTCTAGGCCTGAACTTCCTCTTTGTTAAGTACAATTCATCCATGCGAATAAACTTGTCGGCTTGGAAATGAAATTCTTGCAGGTCTTTGCAGCCGTGAATATATTACTCCTTCCAGAAGGGGGTATTTTCGAATAATCCTAAGTGTACGGCAATCAACTTGTCAAAGTCATTCATATCCTTGGCTTTTAAGGCTTCTATGTTGAACCTTTTTAGATAATCCCCGAGAGACTCCCCTTGTCTCTACTTGATGTTAGCGATGACTGTGTAGTCCACCGTCGGATCTTTGCAGATGCAGTACTGTGCGTAAAATTCGTAGGAGAATTTTTTCCACGAGTATAGTGTTTTCCTTATACTGGCGATACCACTTAGTCGTTGCCCCTTGAAAGGTAACCGGGAATAGGAGGCATCTAACGGCTTTGGAATCGTTGTAGATATCCGTTTGGCTGTCGAAATCCATCAGATGATCGTCAGGGTCAGTTGTCCCAAGATACTTTATGGTTGGAACCTTCACTCTCGATGGTATTATGATGTTCATAATTTCATTGATGAATGGAGCTACTCTTCCGTTGTCGTTAACCCTATCATCTTGGGTCCTCTTCCCTTTCCTTCCCAACAAGTCTTTGACGGTCTTCTGGGTGAGGTCTTTGATGTAAGCTTCTGTGTTGTCATAGTTTACTCTTTTGGGATCATAACCTTTGGAGGTGGAACTCCGGACTGTTCCTGCTCACATTGATTCCCTTGATGGTCTACTCCAGTTAGATGGGACTTCTTATTCTTGGAAGAATTTGCATTATGCCTCTCTTTTGCTTCTGAATGCTGAATGGGAGCCTTTCTTTTCATAGATTCATTCGTCTCTCTCTGACTAGATTTAGTGAGCCTTGAGGACTTCTGTGCTTGGACAGTATCGACCTGAGCTTGCATTTCTTGGAGTTGCTTCTCTAAGACCAAGAATCTTGCAACATTATCTTCCATGGCGTTTGGGTTTGGTGGTTGTTGTGAACTGGACGTGGCTCCTCTTTTATTATGTTTTGGGTTGGGTGTTGGATCCATATTTCCTTCAAGGATTGCATTGGGATCAAATTCCTTATTTCGTTCCTCCAATCTTTTTGATTTCATCTTTCCTGCCATGGAGCGATAAATTCATTGAATTAATTTTAACAAATTAACCATAGGGATGGAAGTTCAAGCCCTCCTTCTAGCATGAAAATGTTAAAGATATTTTTCGTCAACACATGGATTAAGTTATTTAGGACATGTGTCCATGGGATTTGACACTATCATAACTCAGAGTTATTGAAGAACATTCTTTAACCTGCGAATCTAAGCTAGCCTATCTTTCGTTAGACATCAGAATTCAGATTCTTCTAATTAACTGTCTTACACCTTAGGGAGGGGCATCACAAATACTTTGTGGCGGTGTTCCGAAATGACCTTGGGAAGGTTATTTAGCCGGATACTACTAGACTTTACGAAATTAATTGCTCCCTAAATCATAAAATTGACACTATGTACCGTGATAAGAAGAAAACAGGCTAGCGCAACCCCTGACTTCGGGAAAGAAGGCATCGCAATGTTCATTAACTCCGTCGATCATTATGCACTGGATCAGCACAAAATGGAGTCCGAATCGTGTCAAAGATCAAGTTACGAACTCACAGATGACCTTCTTTCTCTGAGGTCAGGAAGCGTTAGGCTCATCACGAGAGTGTTTATTAATCATGGAAAACCCTCAAAGTAGGGGATAGGGACTTCGTATTTCTACAAAGTCCCTCCTCCATTGTTAAAGCGCCATGATTGATTTTCTCACAAGAAAGGTTAGTGTTAACTCCCTGTTTCATTAAGATTATCGAATCGCAAGATGTTTAACGTCCAGAATTCTCCATTCATAAATTGTAGACGTATTACAAGAGTTGAGGGTTTTCTTCTTTTTAGAAGAAAATACATAGACTGAGAAATAAAAGGTTCGTCCCCCTTTTGCGTGGCTCCTGGGGTCTTATTTATAGAGAATTCGGGGCCCCTTCTACTGCTAGGCTATTAGGCCTGCATGGGCCTTGGCCAACCGCTTTTTTCCTTGGTCTCGGGAGTTTGGATCTCGGCCGCCTTTGTGGTGCTGATTATAGCTTTCAGAGTGAGGGTTCCGGCTGACTGGGGCTTTTGCGAGGCTAACATGGGCTTGTTACCGTGGTGGTTTTTCGAATAGCATTTGAATTCCTTGCAGCGACTCCTGGGTAAAGGCCCCCGGATGCAAGCTTCTTAGATGTAGGCTTCCGGCATTCTCTTGAATACTTAGAGGGGCTTTCCCTTGTGACATATGTAGATAGCTACCGGTTTGAAACTGTTATTGGTTCCTGTACTAAGTAAATTATAAACTTCGCTATCGTTCGTAGATAGCTTTCAGTTATCTCCATTTGCTTCTTTGGAACGTTCTTCCATGTTTGCGTTCCTCCGACACCCCTTCACTGTCGGCCTATGCTAGGAGTTTATTTTTGGTAGTAACAAACATAAGAATAGATCAATTCAATAGTGTGTAAGAACTATGTTATTTGATAGTAACTTACCAAGAAATTTTTGGGACGAGGCTATTGCAACAACTTGTTATATTCTAAATAGAATTTTAATAAGACCTTTAACTCATAAAATACCATATGAACTTTTATATAACAAGAAGCCGCAAGTATCATATTTTAAAATATTTGGAATTAAATGTTTTATTCTGAATACTAAAGGAAACTTAGATAAATTTGATTCTAAATCTGATAAAGGAATATTTATCGGATACTCAGATAGAAGTAAAGCATATAGAGTTTTTAATTTTAAGAACAATACTATAGAAGAAACAATAAATGTATCTTTTCACGAAAATTATAAAAATATAACAAAACATAACGAAGATGAAAGTGAAAATGAGATCGATGAAACAAATAGTGAAATCATTCAACCAAATAAAAGAATTAGATTACTAGGAGATCACCCTGTAGAAAATATCTTAGGAGATATTGAATCTGTCGTTAGGACTTGAAACCAATTAAATAATATGAGCAATTCATCGTTTATTTCAATTATTGAACCTAAGAACCCAAAGGAAGCATCAAACGATGATTCATGGATCCTTGCTCTACAAGAGGAACTGAATCAATTTACCAGAAATGATGTATGGGAACTTGTTCCTAGACCAGAGGATAAAACTATAATTAAGATTAAATGGGTTTATAAAAATAAAATGAATGAACATTGTGAGGTCATAAGAAGTAAAGCACGGTTAGTTGCAAAAGGTTATAGTCAAGAAGAAGGAATAGATTATAATGAAACATTTGCCCTCGTAGCAAGATTAGAAGCAGTTAGAATCCTACTAGCTTTTGCTAACCATAATAATTTCAAATTATTTCAAATGGATGTTAAAAGTGCCTTTTAAATGGATATGTTAAAGAAGATGTATACGTAGAGCAACCACCACTTTTTGAAGACGAAAAATATCCAGATCATGTATATAAATTAAAGAAAGCGTTATATGGATTAAAACAAGCTCCTCGAGACTGGTATGATAGGTTAAGAAATTATTTATTACAATCTAACTTTGAAATTGGTAAAATAGATAATACACTTTTTATTAAAAGAAATAATCACGATATTCAATTAGTACAAATATACATTAATGATATAATCTTCAGATCAACAAATAATAAATTGAATAAATAATTTTCATATATTATGACATGAGAATTTGAGATGAATCATATGGAAGAACTTACATTTTTCCTAGGATTACAAATAAAACAACTAGATTATGGAATATTTATTAATTAAGAAAAATATGCAAGAGATTTAATTAATAAATATAATTTAACAACAACCAATGGGAGACCAACACCAATGGTAACTAATATATCCCTAAGTAAGGATGATACGTCAAAAGACGTTGATAAAATATTATATAGAGATATATGATAGGATCCTTAATATATATAACCACTAGTAGACCAAATATAATTCATATTGTATGTCACTATGCAAGATATCATCACAACCTAAGGAAACATATTTGAAATCCGTTAAACGTATTCTAAGATATGTTAAACATACATTAGATTTTGGATTATTTTATCCTAAGAATGATTCATTTGATTTAATCTCTTATTATGATACTGATTATGCGGGATGTAAATCCGATCGTAAAAGCACTAGTGGAACATGTCATTTCCTAAGGACATTCACTAGTTTCTTGGTTTAGTAAAAAAAAAAATACAGTATCCTTGCCAACAACTAAAGCCGAATATACATCAGCTGCTTTGGCTTGTTCACAAGTAATATATATGCAACAAAATCAGATTGGTTTAAATATAATTAAATCACCAATATACTGCGATAATACAAGCGCTATAAATATATCTAAGAATCCAACTCATCATTCAAGAACTAAACATATAGATATAAGACATCATTTTCCAAGAGATAACGTAAGTAAAGAGAAAATTTCACTCGAATTCATAGAAACTGAAAAACAAATAGCAAATATATTAACAAACCTTTAAATGGCAACGTTCATTAAATTTAGAAGAGAATTAGACATTTGTTATTTAAGTGCAATAGAATAATTAAATATATAAGTATAATATAAAATATAAAAAAATCAGAAAAAATAAAATAAAAGACACATATGTCGACATGTGAAAGTGGTATGTCGACATATAACTACCAGATTTTCAAAAATTAATTCCCACAAAAGTTAGTTAGAACATCTATTTAAACTTCTTATTTTGAATTTTATTCTTCATCTTCTCATTTCATTTCTAGAAAATTCTAAACCATATAAAACCATTGCCTCCACTAATTATAACAACCAAATCAATCCCGAATCGTCCTCCAGACCATCTGAAGATCCGTTTCAACGAACTACGCTATGACAACCCAAACTTCCCAGCAAAGGAAAGCCCGGATTGCTTTGAGAACAACACACATCAGAACACAAAACGGAAGAACATTTTATTGCTGTTACAACAATTACATCAGAGTACAAGAATATCCTAGAGTATGAATGAAAAATATACATTAGAAATACAATAATATCAGAGTTTAAATTACATTTATATAGCAGCGGAAAAATAATACCAAACACAACTAAAAGAAATACACGGATACAGAGCCTTCCGAATATCGCTCCAGCTGTAGACCAGGATCCTGTGAATATAATATCTGCAAAGCAAAACTACTGCTGCCCGTGTGGAAAATATGGGCACCCAGAGTTTAGGTTAAAACAATAAACTCCAGGTCAGTCATGGGACTGGTGTGAGAAATCTTAACTTAACTTATCTAATAATAAGGCTAATCACAGGGCCACGCCGCTAACGCGGAACGAGTTTACTCCACTGGATTGCTAGTGCATAAAATAAAGTAAATAGTTAAAAACGCAATGCTCTTTAGAAAATTGAAACCGTTATAAGACCCAGGTCCTATCACACAATGCAACGCAAACCGGGGGATAGGGTTTTACCTTATAATGGTTAAGAGATGCTTGATACGATAAAACGGATTTGATATTAGTGAGTATATGTTTTAAAAAAAACCATTTCAATCATAATATATCAATCATAGACGGCATGGGTACCATATATCATGTCGCCATACTAGTTCTACATTCAAAACCGCAAGGTCGTATTGGAAATTGGATTTCCATTATGAGTCGAGGCTAGTGGCAAGCTCCTCTCTGATTCGAGACACTCTAGCAAATGCCTTAGGATCACACCTATGGGCAACCCTTGGATCTTCAGGGCCGGTCCCCGACTATCGGCAGTGGATTGGTTATGCCTGAACACACGCTTCCCGATCCCTCTGGACCTATAGTATGACCACTAACGGCCTATAAAAATCCGAGGCGCCTCAAAATCCATCATCCACATAAGTAAAATGTCAGCCAGTTTTAGCACTCTACTCCTAGCTAGAAAGAAACGTGAGCACTCCCTGCAGTCCTAATCTCGTTTTTGACTCATACCGGGGTGTGAGGCTCGCGAAGTCACGATATACACAAAGTTATGCCGTAATAGGCTATACATTGATCATCCCACAAGGCCCTGCTTTTCAACAAAAGCCTTGATCATTTGCATCTTGGCATGCCACATTATCAGACCATACCATATCATTGATTCATCTATCGATATATAACAGGGTGTTAAGCAAGAGAATAAATTCTCCGCTACCAAACAGCTATATATTAAATAGAGATCAACGAATACAATATAAAGGAATACAATGTCAGACACACAATCCATTTATCAGTCCGTTCTGGGTCTGAACGAAACCATATCCGGTAGATCTCCAAATACGTCTGAATGGTCACCAATTTTTCCCTCATTTTGGGTGTACGGTCCAATCAAGATATCAATAATCATCCATTCGATTTGGAAATTTCCCGGTCTTCAATAACCGTCTTCATCATCAATCTTCAATCGTCGTATGGATTATTCAGAATGGGTTAGACCCAGTCTTTCTGAATAATTTGCGTAATTTAAAATCACGTGCTTTAAAACACAACCAACGCCTCATTCCAATCAAGAGTATTCTTTGATTTTAATTTAAACCAAATTAAGGTTTATTCAACTAGTCGGGATTAAAGCCTTACCGAAGTAATCATTAATTAATATCCCATTACCAACCTACACAACCCATGGAGTAAACTGGTGGTACTCCATATCTAACACCCAATGTGTTACGGTAAAATTAATTATCTCGTTTTATCGATCAAATCTAATTAAAGATTTAACTACCGCTTGGAGTAAAACTAGTGGTACTCCATTATCGTTCACATTCAATCCAATTAAAGATTCATTAAAACTGTATTTAGTTTTAATCTTCAAGAATCATTATTTAATGAGTATTTAACTTTCAAGAAATAATCTTGCCTTTAACTGGGTTAAAGAACAAATGTTGCTAAAAAACATCATTCACAATAAACCCAAAATCGTATTTCAATTTAATATGTTAAATTGAAACTTCTCTTTAGAATATTTCTCTAAATATTAGTTAAAAGATTTATGAATTACCAATCTAAATTTCACTGTCAATCGGGTTTAAAGAACTAATGTCATTTAAAAACATTGTTCGCAGTCAACCCAAAAGTCAGTTTCACTTAATTTCAATTATGTTTAATAATTGGAAATATTATTTAAATATTAATTAAAAGATTTATTCTTTCCCAAATGGGTTTAAGAACAGTGTTATTTAAGACAATATTCACGACAAACCCAAATTTTAATCTGACATTAAATATCATGCTTTGAATAGAAATTATATCGATTTATGTTCAATATCAAATTCTGAAGATTAACGTATATCAAATTGGGAATAACGATATTAATATCTTTCAAATTCCCTCAATAATATCTGTATAATCACAAAATCCAATACTGAAATAATCCGAAGATTATTTCCATTTAAATCCATTCCAATGTATGTACTGGAAATTCTTGGTTTTATTAAAAACCACTTTAATCCTTATATTTATTTTAATTAATTTATTAAAATAAATAAATCACTCATTCTTTTACATTGAAATGTATATCTACATTAAAATGAATCTTTTTCATTCTTTTGAAACAAATTAACTAAAAAAAATTATTCTCTCTAATGTTATCAATCTTAATTAAAAATGAAATCTTTTTAATGTAATCTTCTTAGTTCAACCTTTATTATATTGAAAAATGTAATATTTTCATTTCAATCTTTATTACATTGGAAAATGTAATGTTTTCATTTCAAACTTTATTTTCAATTCAGTCTTTATTACATTGAAAAATGTAATATTTTCATTTCAATCTTTATTTTCAATTCATCTTTATTACATTGAAAAAAGTATATTACATTGAAAAATGTAATATTTTCATTTCAACTTTATTTTCAATTCAGTCTTTATTACATTGAAAAATGTAATATTTTCATTTCAACTTTATTACATTGAAAAATGTAATATTTTCCTTTCAAACTTTATTCTAAAATGTTTATAAATTCGTTTATAAAACGATTCCAACTTTTATTTCAATTTTAAATCCAAATTGAATATTCTATCTATTATCATATTAAAATAATATTATTTCCAAAATATTTATTTTGGAATTAACTCTTTAAAACATGCATTATAAAATGTATAAAATAAATTGATAAACACGTTCGGGTTAAGATGGTGTTGCTATTTAAAACAGACTAAATAGCTCAATCCATTATCTTATTCATTTATATTTTACACTGGGCCAGACCTCCCACATTAAGCCTACGACTTGTGGATGCTGGATATGCCGGTTGGTTCCGGGCAGACTTATCCCACAAGTTGGGCTTAACCTCGTGTCATGGCCCAATTCGTATTTGCGCACTTGGACCTCTCACATTAGGCCCAATATTTGTGGCTACTGGATAAGCCGGGCGGTTCCGGGCAGACTTCCACCACAAATGTGACCTAACCTCGTGTCCAAGTACAATTATAATTTTATAATTATAATTAACTTTTCTAAAACGTACTCTTTGAAAATATCCTTTCCATTAAAGAATCTTAATTTTAAATATTCTTTAATTCTAAAATGTCGTGATTCCAAATATCTTCACTTACCTTTCAAATCTTTATAAATATTTGAACTTTCCATACTGTTATAACAATTAATAATAATCTTCCCAAAATGTCTTATTTTGAAATCAAATCTATTTATTGCCACATAATGACAAATAAATGTAATCCTTCCAAAACGTTCAAATTTCGAAATCAAACTTTCTTATCTTAAAATGTGGACAGTAAATATATATTCTTTTTAATTGAATCTCCTTTATTATAACTTTTAAACAATAAAGATATAATCTTTTTAAATCAACGCCAATTAATTCTATTAATTGAGTATAAATTAAAATATTCATTAATTCAAAATTGATAACAATAATATTAATCTTTTCAAGATGTTCAGGTTTGAAACAAATCTTCTTAATTTAACATGTTGACAATTAAAAAGGGTATCTTTTAATTCTAATCTTTTATTGTAACTTTTTACTAATAAAAAAATGTTATCTTTCCAATTCACTCTTTTTATTGCAACTTTGACAATACATACCTTCCCATTTGAAAACATGGAAACCATCCTTTGGTTCTTTTAATTGAATATTGGATTATAATATTCTTTAACTCAAAATTGGAATGAGACTCACACAATTTCCATTAAATTTAATTACACGGATTTCAAACATTGCACTTATTCCATAATAATGTCAACCATTCACATAGCAGCAAAGTGCAATTTACACTAAACACAAGGGTGATGTGTAGTCAAATATCAACCCAAGACCCGTGTGGGATTTCAGCCAACACATAATTTTGTGCACTTGGGCGAGGTGTAAAATAATCATCCCAATCAACATCAACAAGTCAGGTAACTTTTCAATGGCAGTGTAACATCATTTTAAATTATCGTAAATAATAAATCATTAGTTTAACCTGTTGAATATTTTCAATTTCAAACATAACATGACATGACATCCAAATCCACAATCCGTTCAACAAACAATTACTTCCATCACCAATAATTTATTTACATTTAATTATAAAAATAAATAACTATTCGAAAATTGAGTGAGCAAAAGAGTTCTCACCTTTGTCGGCTTTAAATGACGGTTCGGACCCAATTTTGGCCCCAGATCCAACATGCTCCAAATTGGGCGTAGTTAGTGTCGTTGCGAAACTCTCAACTCGCTGATCGTAGCAAATCCTGTTTCGCACGATTTTGAGTTCGTATCACAAAGTTATGAATTTTCGAAATTTGTAATAATTAAATAATTAATTAAAATTACCGAAAATACCCAAAAATTCAACTTGCTCAGAATTGAACGTAGTTAGTGTCATTGTGAAGATCTTGTCGCCACGATTCCAGCGAATGTGAAATCGTCAAATTCCGACCTCGCATGTAAAAGATATCGCGTTATAAACATTGAACATAAAATTAAATAAATGTTTCGCGTTTAAGCCCTTAATCTTTTTTTTTTCCAACAGCACCCTGAACTTAAAATGCTCACCATGGCCAAACTGTAAGTCGAAATTGCACGAAACCAGCGCCATTCTCTCCGGCTTCTCCCCCTCTTTCCACGCCTGGTGGTCCCCCCTCCAATTCGCCACGTGGGGCCCACGTTCTGCAGTTGAACGGAAAAGTGCTGTTTCCGTTCGTCTCGGTGTTTAGGCCGCCTCGGTACTCCAAATGCCACCAATTTTTGTCAGAAGCTAGATCTCGACCTCTAAGAACAACTTCTTTTTGGGTCACTTCGACTGAAAATGCACGGATCGACGGGAAATTGCTAATCTTTGCAACTGTCTTGTTTTCAGCACCCCTCCAGTAAAATTGACATTCCGGCCGTCTCCGGCCACCTGAGACCATGCTACCACCGCCAAAAGAACCGTATGCTTCCCCTCTACCACTGCCTGAAGTCGCTCGACCTATCCCTCTTCGTGGGGCCCGCAGCGAACTAATAACTGAAATCAGCTTTTTATCTTTAAAGTTAGATTCCGACGAATCCGTGCGATGATAGGTCTTAAATTTTTCGTGGTAGACAGAGGATAAGAAGATGAACATAACCCAGAAAGGGTTTGGTCTGATTTTGTTCCGATTGAGAGATATAAATTATTTTGTTTTCAGGGGCTAATTTGCAAAATAAATTTTAGAGGAGAGAGCCGCCATGGAATAGAGGAAGAAGAAGGTGGCTATGTTTTTTCTTAGGGTTCAGCTAATGACAACACTTATGATATTTTATATGGGTTAATAATTAAATTAGGCCCACTACCCTTATTTTAACCTCTTATGTATTTCATCTTCTTCAAATTTTGTCTCTTTTCTTAGTTTAAAAATCCGTGTTAACACCTGCGAATTCCATTTTTTATGAAAATTGAAACATAATTATTTCTTGACATTACAAATCCATAGAAACTGGTTTCGATGAATTCTGAGTCCGTTTGAATAAATAGCGAATTTATAAAGTCTGAAAATTGACTGTTTTTCAGTGTAAAATTTATTACGACCACATACTAGCTTCAAAAAGTATGAAATTTGGAATTTAACAATAATTCAATATTCCAAATCCATAGAAAGTTGTTTCATCGAATTCGGAGGTCGTTTGCAAAATTTCCATTTTTAAGGCGTATATATTTAATATTAAAAATACAAATAAATATGAATAATTTCCGAAACTCGAAATATATAAGTGTTTATACTTTTTCAATGCAGAAACATCATTTTAAACTCAATGGTAGTGGTTTCGAGTCCCAATTCATTCGTATGTAAAAAGTAGCATATTGGGTCCTATATATTATATATATAAATTCCATAGCGTTTTTCTGAGATTTTGAATTGGACATAACTTTTGATTCCCGCTATGAAATTTCAATTTTTCGGATTCGTTGGAAAGATATTTTTAAATAGATTCTAATATTTTTGGTTTCGCTAAAATCTGATTTATTTTGCATCCTGTACAGTCAGTCAAAGTTAAAATTCAAATTTTAAAACTGTCGCGCTATTTCTAACTCCTTTTATAATTTAAATAAAATTTATTCATTTTAACTTCGATTAAAATAAATTTATAGTTGTTATTATATAAAATAAATTATTTTAAATATTAAAAACCCATTAAAATAATTAAAATAAAATTTTTAAATTCGGCCCAAAATTCCGGGTCGTTACAATCTCCCCCGCTTAAAATCTTTTCGTCCTTGAAAAGGAACGAAGCTAAAAGTCATTTAATTCACCAACTCAACTTTCAATTCTAATCGATTTCCAATTTAGTTCAATATTAAATTTGATTTAACTAAATTTATCATTCTATTATATAGTGGTTAACTTAATTATCATTCCAATATTTTATTAGTTAAACTAATAGTCAAACATCACAACCAGCAATCAATTAGGTTATTAACTTTTCAAACATATGTAATTTTTATATATAATCAAAAATCATGTTTTTACTGCAAATCATAACAGTAGACCCTATCTAGTTTTGGTTCTCACACCAGTCAGTGGAAATATATAGATATACCACTTTCGAAACTCGAACATAAACTCTGATGATGATGCATCAATCATCAGAATTATCCCCAGGCGACTAGAGTGTGATTCTATATCTACGCAGTATATTAAAACTTCGAATATCCGTTAATTACTCGTATATTCGAAATCTTTATATACTCGATTGTCCAAATTAAAATATAATAATACACTCAAATACGCATATTAAGATAAAATTTTCTAAACTAAATTTGTGTTCATTTTTATTTTAAAGAAAATAATACTCTTCACACTCGTTCTAGGATGCTACTGATCTCATCTCTCACGAGTCATTCTTATTGGATATTACTAATCCAATCTCTGATGAATTCTTTCGTTCGGTTCTAAAGTGTCCTGTTCTCGAGCTCTGTAAACTAAAGCTCTGATACCAAATTTGACAACCCAAACTTCCCAGTAAAGGAAAGCCCGGATTGCTTTGAGAACAACACACATCAGAACACAAAACGGAAGAACATTTTATTGTTGTTACAACAATTACATCATAGTACAAGAATATCCCAGAGTATGAATGAAAAATATACATTGAAAATACAATAATATCAGAGTTTAAATTAAATTTAAATAGCAGCGGAAAAATAATACCAAACACAACTGAAAGAAATACAAGGATACAGAGCCTTCCGAATATCGCTCCAGCTGTAGACCAGGATCCTGTGAATATAATATCTGCAAACCAAAACTACTAGTTGCCCATGTGGAAAATATGGGCACCTAGAGTTTAGGTTAAAACAATAAACTCCAGACCAGTCATGAGACTGGTGTGAGAAATCTTAACTTAACTTATCTAATAATAAGGTTAATCACAGGGCCACGCCGCTAATGCGGAACGGGTTTACTCCATTGGATTGCCAGTGCATAAAATAAAGTAAATCGTTAAAAATGCAATGCTTTTTAGAAAAATGAAACCATTATAAGACCCAGGTCCCATCACACAATGCAACGCAAACCGGAGGATAGGGTTTTACCTTATAATGGTTAAGAGATGCTTGATACGATAAAACGGATTTGATATTAGTGAGTATATGTTTTTAAAAAAACCATTTCAATCATAATATATCAATCATAGACGGCATGGGTACCATATATCATGTCGCCATACTAGTTCTACATTCAAAACCGCAAGGTCGTATTGGAAATTGGATTTCCATCATGAGTCGAGGCTAGGGGCAAGCTCCTCTCCGATTCGAGACACTCTAGCAAATGCCTCAGGATCACACCTATGGGCAACCCTTGGATCTTCAGGGCCGGTCCCCGCCTATCGGCAGTGGATTGGTTATGCCTGAACACACGCTTCCCGGTCCATTTGGACCTATAGTATGACCACTAACGGCCTATAAAAATCCAAGGCGCCTCAAAATCCATCATCCACATAAGTAAAATGTCAGCCAGTTTAAGCACTGAACTACTCCTAGCTAGAAAGAAACGTGTGCACTCCCTGCAGTCCTAATCCCGTTTTTGACTCATACTGGGGTGTGAGGCTCGCGAAGTCACGATATACACAAAGTTATGCCGTAATAGGCTATACTTTGATCATCCCACAAGGCCCTGCTTTTCAACAAAAGCCTTGATCATTTGCATCTTGGCATGCCACATTATCAGACCATACCATATCATTGATTCATCTATCGATATATAACAGGGTGTTAAGCAAGAGAATAAATTCTCCGCCACCAAACAACTATATATTAAATAGAGATCAACTAATACAATATAAAGGAATACAATGTCAGACACACAATCCATTTATCAGTCCGTTCTGGGTCTGAACGAAACCATATCCGGTAGATCTCCAAATACGTCTGAATAATCACCAATTTTTCCCTCATTTTGGGTGTACGGTCCAATCAAGATATCAATAATCATCCATTCGATATGGAAATTTCCCGGTCTTCAATAACCGTCTTTATCATCGATCTTCAATCGTCGTATGGATTATTCAGAATGGGTTAGACCCGGTCTTTCTGAATAATTTGCGTAATTTAAAATCATGTGCTTTAAAACACAACCAATGCCTCATTCCAATCAAGAGTATTCTTTGATTTTAATTTAAACCAAATTAAGGTTTATTCAACTAGTCGGGATTAACGCCTTACCGAAGTAATCATTAATTAATATCCCATTCCTTACCTACACAACCCATGGAGTAAACTGGTGGTACTCCATATCTAACACCCAATGTGTTACGGTAAACTTAATTACCGTTTTATCGATCAAATCTAATTAAAGATTTAACTACCGCTTGGAGTAAAACTAGTGGTACTCCATTATCGTTCATTTCTTGAATTAAGTAATTTTAATTACTTTTATCCTCATTCAATCCAATTAAAGATTCATTAAAATTATATTTAGTTTTAATCTTCAAGAATCATTATTTAATGATTATTTAACTTTCAAGAAATAATCTTGCCTTTAACTGGGTTAAAGAACAAATGTTGCTTAAAAACATCGTTCACAATAAACCCAAAATCGTATTTCAATTTAATATGTTAAATTGAAACTTCTCTTTAGAATATTTCACTAAATCTTAATTAAAAGATTTATGAATTACCAATCTAAATTTCACTTTCAATCGGGTTTAAAGAACTAATGTCATTTAAAAACATTGTTCGCAATCAACCCAAAAGTCAGTTTCACTTAATTTCAATTATGTATAATAATTGGAAATCTTATTTAAATCTTAATTAAAAGATTTATTCTTTCCCAAATGGGTTTAAGAACAGTGTTATTTAAGACACTATTCACGACAAACCCAAATTTTAATCTGACATTATATATCATGCTTTGAATAGAAATTATATCGATTTATGTTCAATATCAAATTCTGAAAATTAACGTATATCAAATTGGGAATAACAATATTAATATCTTCCAAATTCCCACAATAATATCCGTATAATCACAAAATCCAATACTGAAATAATCCGAAGATTATTTCCATTTAAATCCATTCCAATGTATGTACTGGAAATTCTTGGTTTTATTTAAAACCACTTTAATCCTTTTATTTATTTTAATTAATTTATTAGAATAAATAAATCACTCATTCTTTTACATTGAAATGCATATCTACATTAAAATGAATCTTTTTCATTCTTTTGAAACAAATTAACTAAAAAAAAGTATTCTCTCTAATGTAATCAATCTTAAATAAAAATGAAATCTTTTTAATGTATTCTTCTTGGTTCAACCTTTATTACATTGAAAAATGTAGAATTTTCATTTCAATCTTTATTACATTAGAAAATGTAACGTTTTCATTTCAAACTTTATTTTCAATTCAGTCTTTATTACATTGAAAAATATAATATTTTCATTTCAATCTTTATTTTCAGTTCAGTCTTTATTACATTGAAAAATGTAATATTTTCATTTCAACTTTATTTTCAATTCAGTCTTTATTACATTAAAAAATGTAATATTTTCAGTTCAACTTTATTACATTGAAAAATGTAACATTTTCCTTCCAAACTTTATTCTAAAATGTTTATAAATACGTTTATAAAACGATTCCAACTTTTATTTCAATTTTAAATCCAAATTGAATATTCTATCTATTATCATATTAAAATAATATTATTTACAAAATATTTATTTTGGAATTAGCCCTTTAAAACATGCATTATAAAATGTATAAAATAAATCGATAAACACGTTCGGGTTAAAATGGTGTTGCTATTTAAAACAGATTAAATAGCTCAATCCAATATCTTATTCATTTATATTTTACACTGGGCCAGACCTCCCACATTAAGCCTACGACTTGTGGATGCTGGATATGCCGGTTGGTTCCGGGCAGACTTATCCCACAAGTTGGGCTTAACCTCGTGTCATGGCCCAATTCGTATTTGCGCACTTGGACCTCTCACATTAGGCCCAACATTTGTTGCTGCTGGATAAGCCGGGCGGTTCCGGGCAGACTTCCATCACAAATGTTACCTAACCTCATGTCCAAATACAATTATAATTTTATAATTATAATTAACTTTTCTAAAACGTACTCTTTGAAAAATATCCTTTCCATTAAAGAATCTTAATTTTAAATATTCTTTAATTCTAAAATGTCATGATTCCAAATATCTTCACTTACCTTTCAAATCTTTATAAATATTTGAACTTTCCATATTGTTATAAAAATTAATAATAATCTTCCCAAAGTGTCTTATTTTGAAATCAAATCTATTTATTGCCACATAATGACAAATAAATGTAATCTTTCCAAAACGTTCAAATTTCGAAATCAAACTTTCTTATCTTAAAATGTGGACAGTAAATATATAATCTTTTTAATTGAGTCTCCTTTATTATAACTTTTAAACAATAAAGATATAATCTTTTTAAATCAACGCCAATTAATTCTATTAATTGAGTATAAATTAAAATATTCATTAATTCAAAATTGATAACAATAATATTAATCTTTTCAAGATGTTCAGTTTTGAAACAAATCTTCTTAATTCAACATGTTGACAATTAAAAAGGGTATTTTTAATTCTAATCTTTTATTGTAACATTTTACTAAAAAAAATGTTATCTTTCCAATTCACTCTTTTTATTGTAACTTTGACAATACATACCTTCCCATTTGAAAACATGGAAACCATCCTTTGGTTCTTTTAATTGAATATTGGATTATAATATTCTTTAACTCAAAATTGGAATGAGACTCACACAATTTCCATGTAATTTAATTACACGGATTTCAAACATTGCACTTATTCCATAATAATGTCAACCATTCACATAACAACCAAAGTGCAATTTACACTAAACACAAGGGTGATGTGTAGTCAAATATCAACCCAAGACCCGTGTGGGGTTTCAGCCAACACATAATTTTGTGCACTTGGGCGAGGTGTAAAATAATCATCCCAATCAACATCAACAACTCAGGTAACTTGTCAATGGCAGTGTAACATCATTTTAAATTATCACAAATAATAAATCATTAGTTTAACCTGTTGAATATTTTCAATTTCAGACATAACATGACATGACATCCAAATCCACAATCCGTTCAACAAACAATTACTTCCACCACCAATAATTTATTTACATTTAATTATAAAAATAAATAACTATTCGAAAATTGAGTGAGCAAAAGAGTTCTCACTTTTGTCGGCTTTAAATGACGGTTCAGACCCAATTTTGGCCCAAGATCCAACATGCTCCAAATTGGGCGTAGATAGTATCGTTTCGAAGCTCTCGACTCGCTGATTGCAGCAAATCCTGTTTCGTGCGATTTCGAGTTCGTATCACAAAGTTAAGAATTTTTGAAGTTTGTAATAATTAAATAATTAATTAAAATTACCGAAAATACCAAAAAATTCAACTTGCTCAGAATTGAACGTAGTTAGTATCATTGTGAAGATCTCGTCGCCACGATTCCAACGGATGTGAAATCGTCAAATTTCGACCTCGTATGTAAAAGATATCGCGTTATAAACATTGAACATAAAATTAAATAAATGTTTCGCGTTTAAGCCCTTAACCTTTTTTTCCAACAGCACCCTGAACTTAAAATGCTCACCACGGCCAAACCGTAAGTCCGAATTGCACGAAACCAGCGTCATTTTATCCGGCTTCTCCCCCTCTTTCCACGTCTGGTGGTCCCCTCCTCCAATTCACCACGTGGAGCCCGCGATCTGTAGTTGAACGGAAAAGTGCAGTTTCCGTTCATCCCAGTGCTGCGGCCGCCACGGTACTCCAAATACCACCATTTTTTGTCAGTAGCTAGATCTCGATCTCCCGAGCAACTTCTCTTTGGGTCACTTCGCCTGAAAATGCACGGATCGATGGGAAATTGCTCATCTTTGCGACTATCCTGTTTTCAGCACCCCTCCAGTAAAATTGACATTCCGGCCAACTCCGGCCACCTGAGACCATGCCACCACTGCCAGAAGAACCGTATGCTTCCCCTCTACCACTGCCTGAAGTCGCTCGACCTATCCCTCTTCGTGGGGCCCGCAGCGAATAAATAACCGAAATCAGCTTTCTGTCTTTAAAGCTAGATTCCGGAAAATCCGTGCGACGATATGTCTTAAGTTTTTCGTGGTAGATAGAGGATAAGAAGATGAACAAAACCCAGAAAGGGTTTGTCTGATTTTGTTCTGGTTGAGAGATATAAATTATTTTGTTTTCAGGGGCTAATTTGCAAAATAAATTTTAGAGGAGAGAGCCGCCATGGAATAGAGGAAGAAGAAGGTGGCTATGTTTTGTCTTAGGGTTCAGCTAATGACAGCACTTATGATATTTTATATGGGTTAATAATTAAATTAGGCCCACTACCCTTATTTTAACCTCTTATATATTTTATCTTCTTCAAATTTTGTCTGTTTTCTTAGTTTAAAAATCCGTGTTAACACCTGCGAATTCCATTTTTTATGAAAATTGAAACATAATTATTTCTTGACATTACGAATCCATAGAAACTAGTTTCGATGAATTCCGAGTCCGTTTGAATAAATAGCGAATTTTTAAAGTATGAAAATTAACTGTTTTTCACTGTAAAATTTATTACGACCACATACTAGCTTCAAAAATTATGAAACTTGGAATTTAACAATAATTAAATATTCCAAATCCATATAAAGTGGTTTCATCAAATTCGGAGGTCGTTTGCAAAATTCCCATTTTTAAGGCGTATATATTTAATATTAAAAATACAAATAAATATGAATAATTTCCGAAACTCGAAATATATAAGTATTTATACTTTTTCAATGCAGAAACATCATTTTAAACTCAATGGAAGTGGTTTCGAGTCTTAATTCATTCGTATGTAAAAAGTAGCATTTTGGGTCCTATATATTATATATATAAATTCCATAGCGTTTTTCTGAGATTTTGAATTGGGCATAACTTTTGATTCCCACAATGAAATTTCAATTTTTCAGATTCGTTGGAAAGATATTTTTAAATAGATTCTAATATTTTTGGTTTTGCTAAAATCTGATTTATTTTGCATCCTGTACAGTCAATCAAAGTTAAAATTCAAATTTTAAAACTGCAGCGCTATTTCTAACTCCTTTTATAATTTAAATAAAATTTATTCGTTTTAACTTCGATTAAAATAAATTTATAGTCGTTATTATATAAAATAAATTATTTTAAATATTAAAAACCCATTAAAATAATTAAAATAAAAATTTTAAATTCGGCCCAAAATTCTGGGTCGTTACATACGCTCCTACATGTGATGAAATTAGAGGCGAAAATGGAGAATGTACTACAAATGCTCGCTGAAATCCAAGTTCTACAAATAAGGATGAATCAAGAGCACGTGAAACAAGGAAAATCATGCGGAATCTACAAAAAAATTGTTATGGATAACCACACTTATCCGATTATCATCGAAGATGATAATCAGCTAGTGGAAGTGGAATAAGAGGAAGAAATGGTTGAAGAGGAGGAAGAAAAAGCATGAACTGAAGGCATGGAGGAGGACAACCAAGTCATATGCATAGGAAAAGTATGTCCCGATAGAGAAGGGAATGTAGTTGAGCAAAGTGGGGAATTTTGTCTCTATTACCCGTAATGTCCAATTCACAAATCCCCAATCGTTAAGAACCATTAAACATTTAAGTGTCTTGTTTATTCGTAAATACGAGTAATACGTACAATCTGTGCATTCGTAGATGTTTTATTTTGTATATTGTACAATGTTTGATTTGTAAAACATTGTTTCAATTATATGGTTTATTCATTGTCTATGTTCAATGCTTTCTTATTTAATAGTATAACTTTAGAATTACAGACTAAGTAATTAGAATTAAGTATTATAGCATAGATTTAGGGGAAGTAATTAGATTAAGTCATTTAGATATATATTTAACAAAAGTATAATTTAGTATAATAAAAGGTACTATAGGTTTAATATAGTTTTAGGTTCTTTTTGTTAATGACAAAGGGGAAGAAGTTATAAAATAAGGATTAGTTAATGGATTTGTTAGGACTAGTTTAAGGGGGAGTATGTAGGATGTATATAGGATTCATAGTGAAAGGGAGAGTATTCAAAGCATAAGAACAACAAGTATTAACAGGTGTGAATATTTTATAAATCAAGGTTGTCATCATCAAAAAGGGGGAGATTGTTGGAGAATGGAGTTTTGATGATAACAACCTTATTTCAATTATCATTATTAATTGATTATAAAATATATACTAACATCCACTACAACAAAAATACCCTATTACAATGTCCATTTTACAACGGGCATTATCTGCCCGTTGTAATAGATTGATATTACAACGGTCCATTCAGGACCGTTGTAGTAGATACTTTATACAACGCCTTTTTACAACTGACAATGACTGCCTGTTGTAATAGACTGCTATTACAACGGCTCTGTCAAGCACGTTGTAAAAGATTCCAATTTTACAACGTTCTGAAAGCTCTGTTGTAATAGATGCCAAATTTACAACGGTCACTAGATGCCCATTGTAAAGTAGGCATTGTAATATGTTCTAATTTTACAACGAGCTATAAATGCCTATTGTAATTGTTATCAATTTTACAACTAGCTAAAAATGCCCATTGTAATAGGTGACAATCAATAATTCATAATTACAATGCTTTCCTAAAAATAATACATATTCATAATTAATATTTAATAATATTTTTATTAATCATATGTTACTCATTATAATATTATATTACTAATTACTAATAATTAATAATATTATATTATTTATTAATATATAATTACTAATCATAAATAATATTATATTAATCATTTATAACTTATAATAATTAATGATTATTAATAAATAAACACTAATTACTAATTATTATTAAGATAAGTATTACAACAGATCTAATTTTACTTTCTAGTTATTAGTAAGTAATATAGAGTAATTGATATTAAATGTATAATAATTTATAATTAATAATAAATTATGGTTAATAATTACTATTAAAAATAAATTATATATACATATTAACTATTAACAGTTAATAATTAACATTATATTATAGTTAATAAATATGAAGTAACATTTAATAATTAATTTTTGATAATTAATAATCACGATTAAATAATTAAGAAAAATGAATAAATAATAATATATACTTAATGTTAATAATATATAATTAATAATTTATTATAATTAATTGATGATTCATAAATAATAATCCATAAATTATGATTAATAATTTGAATTAATTTTTTATAATATAATGAATTATAATTAATATTTTTAATAGTTAATAAGTAATATTGTTTTACATAACTAATAATATAGTATATTTAATTATTAGTACATAAATAAATAATAATAAACAATAATTATTAAATCTGATAATGTGTATCCCAAAATATTTGAAATTCATTTTCATTGCCTTTCAAAAATTAGGAAAATATGCGATATTTACAAGGCGAATTTGAATGTACGATAGTCGAAATAATATTTGAATATGAATACAGATATAGCGGTAAATATTCGTTCGATTTGAAATGAGATACATATTTTATTATTATTTTAATGTTTGATGCATGTTATTCTATGGTCATTATTTTGCAATATATAAACAATAAAGATAATCTTTTCAAAAAAAAAATACAGATAAAAAGCCTAAGCCTATTAATAACAGTGCCTAATTGTTCATATTATCATTTTTCACAATGTAGCTCTAACGGTTACTAGGTTTTCAACCGCCGTTCCATCTTCTTTCTCCGATCTATATTTCGTCTCTCCAACTCTAATCCTCATGCCATGTTTTTCTTCCTTCAACTCTCATCACTCCCATCTCGCCTCTTTTTAACTTTTAATTTTTATTGTTCTATTCCATTAGTTCTTGTTCTGTTGCGATTAAATCTGGTTTCAGTCCTGGCCTTAGATCGATGTTTCTCGACCCTGGTCTGTTGTGATTTTTATGGGTTTAGGTCTTTCATCTATTGAATGGAATTTTGCGGTGGTGTTTTTGGTTGCCATCAGCCGCTTTGGTGTTTTCCTTTTTGGGTGCTCGGATTTGTTTTCTACTCGGTAAGGATGCTTAGGTTTTTCGTCTGTTGACCTGAGTTGAAGGCTAGACCAGACATTTGAGAAAAGGTATCAACAACAAAGTTGAAGAGCAATGTGGAAAGTGTCTAAGTTCCAAAGAGAGGAAAGAGACTGTTGCATTTCCCATTGACACAGACTGAAGAATAGGAGTTACAAAGAAGGTTGTGGATCCAGTTGATGAGCTGACGTGGAAGACCTCTAGTTTTGAGGACTGAGAGGATGAATATAAGGCCAAAAAAATTTCTTCTTTGCAATCTCTGTCAAAATATATGTAAGCTTCTGCGCATATATAAAATTTTATGTTTTTGAAAATCTAATTTATAACCGCAGTTTGTACAGAGCAGAGTTAAATTTATTTATCTTTATTAGTTTATTTAAGTGTGGAAAAAATATTATACATAACATTAGCGAATATACCAGAGTATACGCATCCACAAGTGAGTGATTTATCATTAATCATTGGGTGGTTATGAGTGCGAAGTTAGCACCCAAAATTAATTGGATGGCACAAGATTTTTCTCTCCAAATACTGTGAACTCGAAGATAATCTGTGCAATATACTGTTTTTGATTCAGGTTGATTGTATTTCAGGATGTGTTAACTTCTTCATCAAATGGATTTTGCGAGAAATTGGTTTAAAAAAATTCAATTGAGCAACAAGGTTAAGCCTCCAGCCTCTTCAACAAAGAACAAAGGAGCGACATCTCTTCAAAAGCAACAAATTGATGAAGCACCTTCAAATATTACAAAGCAGAAAATTGCTATTGCAAAGCAGTATATTGAAAATCATTATAAAGCTCAAATGAAGTCTTTGGAAGATCGAAAGGAGAGACGTTTAAAGCAAAAACTCGTTGATGCGGATGTTTCTTCTAAGGAGTATAGTAATCTGTTGATCCTTTTTTGCTCCATATTCCACAAGTAATAACGCAGCGTCTACTTGTTTAGCCTCTATCGCCCGCTATAATGGCATTAATCCAACATCATCAACTTCATTCAACCATGCCCCGTTATCAAGGAGCACCTTAGCGATCACAATCCAACCTCCAAATGCACTTCTATGTAACTCAGTCCATCCACTTTGATCTTTTTGATTTACTCCATCCCCTTTTGAAATACAATCTTTCATGCAATCCAAATCTCCAACTCTTGCAGAAGAAACGAAATGTCTGGATTCAATCTGAAGAGTTGGGGCCTGTGATAGTGGCATGGTATGCCACTAAGATTGTGTGCATGAGGTTGGTTATGGTAATGGAAGTGGAGGAAGGCGAGGAAGGTTTGAAGTGGAGAAGGACCTCAGTTTCTTTCACCGAGACAAGACGGTCCATTTTTTTGTTGTTGATTATAGGCTCTGATGATGAGTTTGAGTGTGTTTTGGAGATAAATGGGTGATTTGATAGGAGAGTAGGAGTTCAGATACGTTTTCTTGTTGAGAGACCGTTGTGGTTTGGAGGGATTAGAGAGCAGTTTTGGAGTTAGTTATGGTCTTTGTGGGTGGATTGTTAATGTGTTAATTGTGTGGGGTTTGATTGAGATGGGGGATTATCTTAATGGCATGGAGATGTAGAGATGAAAGAGACCTTAAGAAGACCGCTTGGGTTTTATTTACCAAGGTGCGTAATTTTAATTAGGCTTATAAATTAGCAGTAGGATATCACTCAGACTTCTGATATTAATCTAAATGTTACAGTTTTCTCTATTAAGGTAACTAGTAAATATAGGGCGTTGTTAATTATACACATTTAAATGAAACAGAAGTGGTCTGGTCCAAGGATACAACACAGTATAATCTGATTTTACGTTGATTTTCCTACGTAACTATTGAGATCATATTTCTTAGTGTTATACCATTATTAATGTGAAGCTATGTGGTGGTTTTTGTTGAAAAAAAATAGTAATCTATTGAAGCATTTGAAGCATAAAGAAACTGAATATATGCTTCATCAAAGGCATAAAATGGGAGCTCATGATTTTGAATTAATGACAATTATTGGGCGGGGGGCAGTTGGAGAGGTATATATCTTACCTTATATATTTCAATGATGATGTTGGCGAATTTGCATGTTTGAAGAATTATACTTGTTTTGTTTGTCATATTGATAAAAATAAAATGAAGGAAACAAAGTTACATATTCAGTAATTCTACCATTATTTCTAGATTCTTAACTGTCGTTTTTAAGATGTAGTCTCTTTATATAATTACTTGCTATAAATTATAACTATTCAGAAAGAAAAGAATGAAATTATTAGCACTAAAAATCAAGTGTTCAAACTGCAACAACCTTGAAGCTCAAGGAGGCGCTAAATGGTGGCATGGTAGCATGGCATATATTAGCTGCAATATTACCTTGCAGGCATCTTGCTAATATTTTTTATTAATACGACTTAGTTTCTTTTACAGGGTCATATTACTATTGAAGATAATGTTGTTAGTTGATTTCATGACTGTCGACCATGTTGGATGGTTAGTCTGTACGCTGCAATAATCTACTGTATGAAGTTGCTATGGTCTGTATCCAGTAGAACTTTGTCCATTGTTTTAAAAGCATCAGTTTAACCAATACCTATATCTTTTTCGTATCATATTTAATGCGTCTTAGGCTGGAGACTGAACTGAGCTTCAGATTTCTTCTAGTGAATATTATTCTAGTACGCATTAGTTTGGTTTAATGATAGTTCCTTATTTTTAACAACTTGGATTCAACTTTAATCATTGTATTTTGTATTCTTGCGGTATTGGTGTCAATTTATAATTGCAGACCTGCTCTTGTTAGAAAGCTTTCTCTAATTTGATATTATTTTTGGAAAGCTCACTTCAACTGTGAAATTCTACAAATCAATAGTCTATTTATTACAAAAGTGGACACACTAACGTGGTCTACCCTTTAAATTTAATGAAAGTGTCCTGATTTCTTACTGGCACACAAAAGATCCGACATATTACATTGCGTTCTGTGATAAAAGTGACAGGGTGAACATACATTCTTACTTTTGTTGGGGTAAAGTACACTACTTTTAACCTATTGCGAACAATACTTATACACTGACTTAGTCATTATAGATGTCATCATTTCCTTTGAACTTATGTATGTCTAAATATAAAATTGATGTTTCCTGTCAAAACAAATGAACTAATGCTAAATATTATCTGGTTGGAACATGCTGCAATGTTTGGACTAGGTGACTCGAAACCATATGTTTCTTTAATTCTAATGATGAATGATGCCGTAAAACAAAGCATTCTTTTTTGTGGTGAAAAAAGATACATTCAATTATCATTTTCTGGTTTTGTAAAGTTGGTAAGATCATGCAACTGATGATGACTATATACCTCCTAAGGACAAATAATAATTTCAAACTTTCATAAATTGGGCGTCAGTGGCCATGGTAATTACATATGAACAAGAATAAACTTGCCAACTATTCCAACGTTGCTTGCACTAACAGCAGCAGCAATATTAAAAATTGTGAAGTGGTGCATCTTTTATGTAAAAATTAAAACAAGTATATACAAGTAAGGCCTGTAAGCAGTGAAGATATTATTACGGTACACATTAGTTCGGTTTAACTGTTTAATAGTACTTATATTTTGGTCATGTTAACAGTGATGAATAATTTGCAAACTTGTTAGTGCAATATATAAAGAAGATTTGCCTCTTCTTGCGGCTCTCCGATATCTGAATTTCTCTAGCTTTGTTGCTTTATATGTCTGTTACTACATGTATTAGTATAATAAAATCTGAGATGGAATGACAGTGGCTAACTACAATTAACCGACAGTTCAATTATTAGATATTCATAAGCGATATTTTTCCTCTGAAGTATAATTCTAATTTACTGTTTCAATTGATAGACATATCAGTTGCTAATTTTGTGTATGGTCAGAGTGTGTATTATATGCAGACATAGATGTACACCATAGCGATGGTGTCGAGGAAGCTTTTTACACAACCTGGTGTAAATTAATTCCCTCATATTGATTTCGAAGAATTGTACGTCATGGTGTCAAAACCAAGCTTTATTAGTTTCAGTTTGAATTATGTTATTTTGGCTTACAATTTTTGTGCCTTAACATATGCACATACATAGGTTTATGTTTTAAAATCAAACCAAGAATCCAACTGGAATCAAGCAAGTTCAAACAGAACCGAATGAAAGTAGATATTCTGATCTTCGGTAAACAAGGATGTTCTCTTATTTTGTGGTGTAGATGCCAAGTTAATTATTAGTTAAAGAGTATGTTCTACTGATAAACTCCGAAGCAAGAAGCCGAAGACTAAAACAATAGTGAGAGTGTGAGTGACTGTGTACGTATATATGAGTGAATAAGTGTGTAGTGAGGAGTCAATGTATACAAGTGAAATGTAGTGAGTAAGTGTATGTACAAGTGATTGTGTAAATAGAGGGGAAGAACTATGTGTACTATTTGAAAATGTAATTGTAACGGCCCGCAAATCCATACTATCTGAGTTGACTAATAACACCACATGTCCAACCCAAATTGCACAGAAATACGAATCATTCTTAGAAAGAAGTTAGAGGATGAGAGATAGAAAGAAAGAAATATTATAATAGAAGAAAATAGAGAAGACAAATCTCACAGCGGAACGAATAAAATATATTATATCACATAACTTTTGAAATACAAATCAGTAACTTTATATACATACCATCATCAGAGCACAACAGTTATTCCTGGAACAGTTATAAACACCTGTTTCCAGATACAAACATGGTTCACAGCGGAATATATGATAGTCTATAGCTAACTGGTGAAGCCTCCTGCTTCCAGCTCTTCCAAGTGAACCTGAAAAATCCCGACTACTTAACTGCCCGTACAAATTTGGGCACCCAAGAGTTTAGGGAAAACAAACCAAAAATAAACTCTGGGTCAGTTATGGGACCGGTGTGAGTAAACTTCAACCATTTGTTTAGCTTTCAAAATCCTTTCGAAAGAAAAGATAATAGTAAGACCAGCCCACACATTAACATGGACGGTTTTTACCTTACTATAACCCAAAACACTTTGATACAAAAATCCAATGATATTATAATAATGTCTAATCAAATAAATAACCAAATAGCAGAACACTTGCATCTCACGCTCCACATATATAGTATAAAATCAAAAACTGCAGGGCGCTTATTGGAGATTGGATTCTAACTATGACAAGGTATGGAACCACCTTCCAATCAGTGTACTCTAGAGGCGATACACTGGGGTTCAACAAGAACATCTTGCAACCCGGCCCACACATGATCGACCACTCATTTCGCTTGAGTGTATCGAATGTATATCACCAACGGTTGGGATCAGCAACCGTTTCCCGATTGGGACAGCATCGAACAGAATAAGGAATTAAATGAATCTCTAGATAGGTGATTATACATCCTAATGGGAGCGACCCACATAGCCATGTTGCCTATCTGATTTTTGTCATTTCCCGGTTGTTGAGGCCTGAGGCTGCGATTATCTTCCATTCATTGATAGCACAATTACTTTGAATGCCACATTGTCAGATCCGTTAATCACTAATTGATTTGCACAAATATTCTAGATGTTATGCTAAGGGGATAAATCCGTTGCAACCATATATATTTATACAGACCCACTCATTAGATTATTGGAAATATTTTGTCAGACATTCACCCATATACGTTCGTTCTGGGACTGAACGAAACCGAAGGCACAATTTCTATTAACAGAAAAAGCCTTTGCACTTCACTCCATCTTCGATTATCTTCATATAACCTGATTCGCAACGCTATTGCCAATACAGAGTGGTTCACGGATAATAATCCAACCGGTCTCTCCATATTGACAACGATGGTAAAAACTTCGATAGTCTGTGATTTAACTATCGAATAAAAACAAGTGATCATTCAACATATCAATCAAATCACTGGGCTCTTTAATTAATATTTCATTAATTAAATCTCTTCTCCATTTCCCTATCAATATTTTTAACCAAATATTTTCAATAATCATCTTGGTCTCTTATGCCATTTGGAAAATGTTTCCAAATATTAACTTCTTTTATTTTCTATATATTAGAAAATATCTCTATTTGCAATTGAAAACAATTTCAATCACTTATCTTTATCCCGACTATTTTAATTATACTCAGGAAATATTTACGTTTATATTTCCAAAATTCCATCACTTGAGTTAAAACGAATATTGTATACAACATCGTTACAAACAACCCAAAATATTTTATTCGACCAAACTATTATTCAAACACTTCTCTTCGAGACTGGATTTTGCTAATTATCCACTAAAAATGAAATCAATCAAGTTGGGGTAAAATTACCTCTCAGACCTTAACTGGAAACATCCCCAACTTCAAAACGGCAAAACCACTTACCTCAAATAAACACACTATAAAACCCAATTATTCATTTTTAAAACATGTATATGTGTTCGCTTCCTATGTCTACTTTATAGATTTCCCTTTCTGTTTACAAAATTCTATTTTGATTTTGTTTCATTATCGAATTCTATATATATCGATGCACTAATTCCTAAATATCAAATTATCTTAAAAATATTCTAACTCCTTAAATTCCCAGAAAAATTCGCCATAACCTCCCTTGTACCGGGAGCTTCGGGATATTTCAAATAGCCTCCCATGGCCCTCACCAATCCAAAAGAAAAAGAAAAAGCCAAGCTGCTTGCCGATACGGTGCATAAAACCTCATATATGAATTTAAACATGTACCTTTTTGTCGGGCACATAAATAAAAATCTTCATATACTCCATCCCATATCTGTCTAACACATGCTCACCTGTTTCTAATCTGTTCCAACTCAATATGGTCATTTTAACTCAATTCACTAATTTATCCTCTTATTAGCTTCTTTTGCCTATTTTACTTTATATTTGAAAATAGCATGTTCAAATATCCTTTTATCTCGCTTATAAATTAATTTAATTCCATTCCCAACTCAAATTCAATATTCGATTCCGAATATATATCCACCAGTTCAATTTACTTAACCAAAACCCAAATTTGATTCAAAATCTCATTTAACTAAATATACTCCAGATTAGTTAGTTCTATCCAGTAGTTAAAAATCTAATTTTTGTCTCAAAAATCATTTCACTTACTTCATTGGAGTTCATATTTATTTTATATCTCTAGTCTGGATTTTTCTAATGGAAATTCGGAATTTTATTTATAAATAATCCTTTTATTTATTTAAATAAACCGTTATGGTTCTAAAATGGTTCTGGCGCTGTTTTTCTGAAAATTTGATTTTGACATAACTCAAAATCTATACGACAAAATCTAGATTTTTCTCCTCCATTAGAAAAATATTATCAAATCGGTCCTGACGTTTCTTGTTTCAAAGAATTCCGACTGCAATTGAGTTCTGTATACTCAATTGAAGTTCGAAACGACAATTTACGAACTGCAGCGCTGCGGCGAGTTCGTTTTAATTATATTTATAAATATAACCATTTAAACTTCGTCTATAATAAATTCAACTTCATTCTGCCATATTTTTAATATATCAAATAGAATTTTCCCAATTCAACATAGCAATTCCGATCTATTTCACTATATTCAAATTTCAATTCACTTCTATTTTCAAATTCTATTTGAATTTCTATATTCGAATTTCCTTTATTCAAATACCATTTGAATTTCTACGTTCAGATTCAATATTTGAATTTCCTTTATATTCAAATTCTATATTTGAATTCCATTTGAATTTCTATATACATTCTCCATTTGCATTTCTATATTCAAATTCCCTTTGAATTTTCTATTTGAATCCTATATTCAAATTCCATTTGAATTTCTATATTCAAATTCTATTTTCAAATCTTATAGTTAAACTTCATTATTTTCAAATCTCTATATTTGAATTTCATTTTAACTTTCTTTATTCAAATCCATTTGAATTCCTTTGAATTCAAATTCTATTTGAATTCCTTTGAATTCAAATTTTATTTTAATTCCTATTTGAATTCCAATCTATTTCCAAACTTCGTTTGGATTTCTATATTCAAAAATATTTTCAAACTCCATTCAAATTCTATTTCAAATTCTACTTAAATTTTCTATATCAAATTTCCATATGAATTTTTATATTCAACTTCTTTAAACAAGTCTCGATTTCAATTCCTTTTGAAATCGATATTTCTATTTTTTTTGAAAATAAATTTCCCTTTTCAATTTCACACTTGTATTTTTATTTCTGAATTATCAAGTGATAATTCTTTTTACTTCATTTATAACTTCGTTATCAAAGAACTATTTTTCAAAACAAGTTTATATTTTTATTCCATTCAAATTTCAAAATTCTATTTATAAATAGAATTTTCCCTTTTTAATCTTAAATATCCTTTTCACGATATTTTAAATAAATTAACACTTGGCCCAGTGATATTTAAAATAATCTAATCACCCAGTTTTCAATCATTTTATTTTTAACACGTCATACATGAATATATGAAATCAATCAAACAAACAAACAGATAATATATTTTTGAGGAATCCAGTTGGATTCCTCCAACCTGTTTTCCTGCATCCACAAACGTTAGTCAACATAGTTATACCCATCCTGCTTCGTGGCAGGATATCACGGTATAAAAGGTGATCCACTTATATACGTGGGCGTAGGGTCATCCGCAAATGATACTGCGGGCATCCGCTAATGATACTGCAGGAATCCAACCAATCACCAAACCAATATATATATATATATATATATATATAATAGCAAGCCTATATAACTAATATTTTTAAATCTACCAGAAAACATTTCAAACAAGCATCAAACAATTATTTTTAATGAATAAAAATAATTCTAAATAAAAGGTGAATGAGATTTACTCACCGAGATTTTCCTTTGCCGAATATCCGGTGAAATTCAAATCTTACTGCTTCAAATCGCCTCGAATGGATTTTATCGTGTACCTATGATAATTTTATTTAAATTTATAGGTTAAACATCTATTCATTTAAATTTACTATTTAAACGAATAACTAATTTTCCTATATATTTTAATTAACCAAGTTAAACATTAATTTGCATACTCAACTATTAGTATATGGATTTTATTTCTATACCAATTAATTTCTTTATATAAACTGATTTTATAAATTAATTTTCTTTAAATAAATGACAAACTAATTCTCTATTTAAATTAATTCTCAATTTATATTTATGACGCACTAATTAATTCTTTAACTAAACTAGACTAACTAAATAAATAAATTATTAACTAATTTTTTTATTAAATTACCTAAATCCATTCTCTTCACTTCATCAGCCCCTAAAACCGCTATCCTCCATGACAATTCATCGAACGCTTTGCAAGCATCTCTATTTCCTTTACTAAACAGAAATGGTCGCCCTTCTTCCTGAACCTCCCTGTGATCGTGTTGTTTTCCAGGCCGACCCCCCTCCAATTCACGATTCCAATCCGCGGATCCCCCCTCCTGAATCAACGAAAAACCTTTGGCCTTGCTTGATTTTTAGCGTTCGAGCTTCCAGATCTCGCAAGTGCCACGGCCCCTTCGTACTCTGGTTTTTCTGTGCTTCGAAATCCTTCAGAATTCGCACGCCCAGATCTGCTATCGCGAGTTTGAAAAATACTGTAAATTGAAATCCCAACATTAACTATTGTGCACCCAAAACAAGCAAACTAAAATGGTCTGGAAACTCCCCACCTCGAGCTACATCGTCCCAACCTCACCACAGATGGCTCGCACCATCCTTCCAGTAAGCATCGACAGCCTCCTTCGAACTTCCTTTCGGATCTGTACATCGCGGCCCTTGATTCCGCGAGCTCGTCGAGTCTTGGATTGACCGTGGTCTTCGATTTGATTCGAGGAATTTAGGTGTGACTTTGTTTGATTTTGAGGCTCGGTTGTTCTTCGATTTGCAGAAGGATGGAGTGAATCAGAAAGATGAAGTTAAATTTCGTTTTAGCTGAACAGAATTTAAAGAGAAAAGAGGGGTGAGAGGTGCGGTTTATAAGTGAAGCAACCATTTTAATTTACACTGAAGCTTTCCTTTTAACTTTGCCTGAACTACAAAAATGGAGAAAAATAAGGAAGCGTGTCACAATTTATAGAAGAGGGATTACTTCAGGAGGATGGAATAGTAGGGTAAGGTACAGTGTAATAAATTTCGATTTGATTTCTATTTAATGCGATTTGAAATAAAGAGATTTTTATTTCTTTTTAAACAAATATCGATTTGATTTCGATTCTATCCAAAATCAAATATCTCGGGGTTCACAATTAAAAATCGTGGACCGCTATTTTAGCGTACCGACCGTCGTGATAATGTTATAACGCTATTTTGAATTCAACGAAATAGATTATACAATTTAATTTGAACGTAAATATAAATAACCAAAATAAATTAATATAATATAATTTAAATTAAAAAACAAATAAATTCTTCAACAATAAATCGCTATTATCGTCGTTTATATTCAAATAGAATATATATTGATCATCTGAACCATTTCGATTTAGTTTTATCTTTGAATTGAATTATTTCGATTCTCGTATTTCGATGATTATAAAAATAAATCGTATTTCGATTATTTGATCGATAATCCACTATAAAAATTCTTTTATATTATCAATTCAATATTTAAATGATATTATTTAAAATAACTATTCGAAAAATCCGGGTCGTTACATTCTTCCCCCCCTTAAAATAATTTCGTCCTCGAAATTGCTAAGGTAGGGAAAAATGGTACGAATCCATTACTTTTCAAAATCGCACTTATGTTGAAACTCAAATCCTCATATTTCAACAAATTTAATTCTACCAAACTTTTGGTCTTCCTTCACTTAATTCGAATGATCTACGATCAGTCCATTTATATCCAATCTATATTCCATTAAACCTATTCAAATTGATTCTAGTTAATTGATTCACTTAAATCCATTTAACTAGCTTAAGTTATATTTCAATTCCAGAATTCAAATCCCAGGGTTTTCCTTTCGAATCCTTCTAAAATTACATAAATATATACGTATATATTTATTTCCATTTCCATTTCAAATTTAAAACATTTGAATTTTCAAACCAATTGTTTTCTTTCAAAACAAATTTCCATCAAAACTTTTCTAAGGTTGCAATCCATCACTTAGAAACTCGAAAATGAACACTGATGATGCTGCAGTCATCATCAGAATTATTTCCCAGCCACTGAAGTGAGTTCAGTGCTTTATCACTTTCAAAATCCATCTGAAATGGCTTCTATTAAAAATCCTTTTAAAACAAAGCTATATTATTCTAATATACTTCGAAAATATTTTCCAAATTCCCCAGGATTTAAATTCTTAATTCAAATTCTGAACCCAGTTTTAATTCATCTCATTTGTATATTCCATTTGTATACAAATTCTAATTGGTTATAGATAACCAATCCAATTTTATAACCTTATTTGATTATAAAAACAGCAACCAACACATCCATCTTTTATAATAATTTCAGAAAATTATTCCTTTTTTATCAAAATAGAATTTTGGATAAAATTATTTCTTTTATCCATTTTAAAACAATATCGTGTTCAATCTTCTATTCAAGTAATTACAAACTCTTATCGACATCGTGGCGTCCCACAATTCGATCAGAATTCATAAACAGCTTAACAGACTAGCCAACACAATATAAAATAATTTTTATGTCAATTTATAAATACGCTCTCTCGTATATATACACTCGACTCATTCTAGGGTGCTACTGACCCTATCTCTAATGAGCACATGACACACAAGCCTAGGTATTCGCTGAACCTAAGCTCTGATACCAACTGTAACGGCCCGCAAATCCGTACTATTTGAGTTGACTAATAACACCACACGTCCAACCCAAATTGCATAGAAATACGAATCATTATTAGAAAGAAGTTAGAGGATGAGAGATAGAAAGAAAGAAATATTAGAATAGAAGAAAACAAAGAAGACAAATCTCACAGCGGAACAAATAAAATATATTATATCACATAACTTTTGAAATACAAATAAGTAATTTTGTATACATACCATCATCCGAGCACAACAATTATTCCTGGAACAGTTATAAACACCTGTTTCCAGATACAAACATGGTTCACAGCGGAATATATGATAGTCTATAGCTAATTTGGGCACCCAAGAGTTTAGGGAAAACAAACCAAAAGTAAACTCTGGGTCAGTCATGGGACTGGTGTGAGTAAACTTCAACCATTTGTTTAACTTTCAAAATCCTTTCGAAAGAAAAGATAATAGTAAGACCAGCCCACACATAAACATGGACGGTTTTTACATTATTATAACCCAAAACACTTTGATACAAAAATCCAGTGATATTATAATAATGTCTAATCAAATAAATAACCAAATAGAAGAACGCTTGCATCTCACGATCCACATATATAGTATAAAATCAAAAACCGCATGGCGCTTATTGGAGATTGGATTCTAACTATGACAAGGTATGGAACCACCTTCCGATCAGTGTACCCTAGAGCCGATACACTAGGGTTCGACAAGAACATCTTGCAACCCGGCCCACACATGACCGACCACTCATTTCGCTTGAGTGTATCGAATGTATATCACCAACGGTTAGGATCAACAACCGTTTCCCGATTGGGACAGCATCGAACAAAATAGGGAATTTAATGAATCTCTAGATAGGTGATTATACATCCTAATGGGAGCGACCCACACAACCATGCTGCCTGTCCGATTTTTATCATTTCCCGGTTTTTGAGGCCGGAGGCTACGATTACCTTCCATTCATTGATAGCACAATTACTTTGAATGCCACATTGTCAGATCTGTTAATCACTAATTGATTTGCTCAAATATTCTGGATGTTATGCTAAGGGAATAAATCCGTTGCGACCATATATATTTATACAGACCAACTCATTAGAATATTGGAAATATTTTGTCAGACATTCGTCCATATACGTTCGTTCTGGGACTGAACGAAACCGAAGGCACAATTTCTATTAATAGAAAAAGCCCTTGCACTTCACTCCATCTTCGATTATCTTCATATAATCTGATTCGCAACGCTACTGCCAATACAGAGTGGTTCACGGATAATAATCCAATCGGTCTCTCCATATTGACAACGATGGTAAAAATTTCGATAGTCTGTGATTTAACTATCGAATAAAAACAAGTGTTCATTCAACATATCAATCAAATCACTGGGCTCTTTAATTAATATTTCATTAATTAAATCTCTTCTCCATTTCCCTATCAATATTTTTAACCAAATATTTTTAATAATCATCTTGGTCTCTTATGCCATTTGGAAAACGTTTCCAAATATCAACTTCTTTTATTTTCTATATATTAGAAAATATCTCTATTTGCAATTGAAAACAATTTCAATCACTTATCTGTGACAATCCCAAAATCCGAGGTGCGGTATTAAGGATAATCATTGGAATATAACACATTAATCATCATAGTAGAGTACAGATAATAGCAAAAACAATAAATAGAATAATTTTACATGGATATGACAGCGGAATCACAACATGTAACAACATCAGAATAGCAAAGCGTAGGATATAACTTAGTAAATAAAAGGGAAGTGATCAATCATCATCGCCAGTGGCGGAATACATACATGCAGTGAGACATAATAAGGGTATCAGTCTACATCGCCGAAGGCTGTACATATACATACGATAATAAACACTGAAAGTAAAGCAGTCTGCATCGGCTGTGGCGGAATCATAATATAAGTACAATAATGATGGAAAATGTCAAAGTCATCTCTGTGAAGTCAGCCTCGGCATGAGCCAAAATGCACACTATGCAATGGTGCAGAGCCAAAAACTACCTGTCACATGTGAACTAGGCTGCCCGTGTGAAAATGGGGGCACCCGCATTTGCAAAGTGAAACAAACAACGAGTCAGTCATGGGGACTAGTATGAGGAGTCTATTTAACAGTTTAAACAACAGTAATAAGCAAATCATAGGACCATGCCTCTTTCGCGGAACGAGTTTACTCCAGTGATTGCTAGTGCATTTAAAACAAGGTAAATTCTTTAAAATAACGCAAAGCTTTTAAAAAGAATGAAGCCATTATAAGACTCAAGTCCCATCATACAATGCAACGCAAGCCGGAGGATAGAGTTTTACCTTATAATGGCCAAATATGCTTGATACGTGTAAAGCAAAATCATTTTATATTATTACTAGTGCATATATGTTTCAAAAATGAATAGCATCATAAATATCAATCATAGACGGCATAGCTACCATATACTATGTCGCCATACTAGTTCTACAATCGAATCCGTTATTTCGTATTGGGAATTGGATTTCCGTCATGAGTCGAGGCAAGGGGCAAGCTCCTCTCCGCTTCGAGACATTCTAGCAAATGCCTCAGGACTACACACTCTGGGTAACCCTGGATCTTCAGGGCCGGTCCTCTCTTACGTTTGAGGATTATTTATTCCTGAACACACGTTTCCCGGTCCTTACAGACTTATAATCGAGGCGCCTCGCATTCCAACAACCACATAGGTGAAAAATAGATATAAATGTCAGGGCTGGTAAGTCACTGACACCACCATAGCTAGAAAGAAACGTCGTGCTCTCCCTGCAGTCCGTATCCCGTTTTTAAATCATACCGGGGTGTGAGGCTCGCGAATCCACGCTATACACAAAGCCAGGCTATGTAGGCCGTGCTTTGATCATCAACCACAAGACTTTGCTTTGCAACAGAAGCCTTGATCACAGCATCTTGGCATGCAACATAGGCAGTCCACTCCATACGACTGATTTCTATCAGTATATAACCTCTGAGCTCGTACGTCTCAGAGAAGGGCGTTAAGCAAAAGAATAAATTCTCCGCCGCCAAACAGATATATATATTTAACAGAGATCAATCAGTATAGAACAAAATCCAATGTCAGACACAAAGTCCATTTACAAGTCCGTTCTGGGTCTGAACGAAACCGGAGGCGTCAAATTCCTCGTATATCCGTCCAATCAACGCATACGTTCAGGCGGCTACTACTTCCATCCCTTCTCGGTAGCTACTCCGGTCAGGAACCTCAGCAGCGCCCATCCAACTGATACGAAGATTGTCTGTCTTGAATCGTCTTTGTATTTTCCAATTCGAATCGCTCGCTAAATTATTTGAAATGAGGGTTAGCTCGGCCTTTTCAAATAATTCACGTAATTAGAATTTAAATCAATTCTTTCCATGGTTATATTATTCGACATCCATATTTCAGTTCTTTAGTGTTATTTTCGTGTCAAATACATACAAGCATAAAATATCAATCAAATCAAGCCAAATTGGTTTATCTTCGATCTATGTTGCTTATAATATTTTATAATGATTTTTCGCCATTTTTATTATTTAAAAAGGGCCGTATTTAATTAAACGACGTTTCAGGTTGTGCCGTGGCACTGGCGCTGTTTTTCCCCTAATTTGTTTTACACATATCGGAAAATCAACCGTTGGATTTCTACAAAGTCTATATCAATGGGAAGATATTCCCAAAGCGAACCCAACGGTTCTAGTTTCGTGAAAATCCGACGGTCGGATCTTCCACACTAGTCGTTTGAAGTTACGATTTCAAAATTCGAATTGCAGCGTCATTATTCGATTTAATTTAATTATATTTATATATAAATATAAACGATTCTGGCGCTGTTTTCTTCAGATTTGAATTAAACATTCCAGACAATCCAATCGTTGGATTTTTACAAGGTTGGTGCCGTTGGGAAGATATTTCCAAGGCGAACCCAGCGGTTGCGGTTTCGAGAAAATCCGATGGTCGGATTTCTCGCACTAATCGTTTCAAATTACGATTCTGAAACACGAACTGCACGGCTTCGATTCCTTTTAATTATATTTATATTTATATATATAAATATAGTTCTTTCTATAATTTCAACTTCGTTTTCACTTCAAATATTTCGCTAACGCCTTAATATTTCGAAAATTTTCGCCATAACCTCCTTTGTACGGGGAGGGGTTTGGAAATTTATTGGGCCGTGTTAGGTACCCAATAAATCCTAAAAAGCATCCACATATTTATAGTGATATATTCTGGTGTTTACGGGGGAGCGTGTATAGATAATAACTCCAGAGAATAAATTCTCGTCACCCCGTTCCGTGTGGAAATAAATAGTCCATGTGCCGTAGCTAATAACTAGAGAGACGTGATTATTGTCAACTCCAGACCCGTGTGGGGTTTTTATTAATCTGGCAATTTGTCGTTATATTTTATATAGTCCATATCAGTCATCAGTTCAACCTGTAGTATATAATCATCGCCATACAAGCCTCTCGCTCGTATGGTAAATCTTCCACCTCGTCACACAAGCTCCAATTGCTTTTGTGGAATATGATGAAGTATGCCTATCGTCAAGAAGTATGCCATGTGGTGTAGTTCAAAATTAATTGTTACTATCCTACGACGATATTTATTATTTCACACAGAATAACCAGCACTCCGCATCCAATGGCATTCACAGGAGTTGATATAAAAATAAAATTGCGCATCCAACTCATCAAGGCTTACCTATTTGTCGGGCACGCAAATAATTTCTTTACTCTACAGCTAATCCATTTTTCCTGTTCAACACATGTATATATATGCAGAACAAAGCTAATAATAATATTTCTAGCAAACTATTATTTATTTCAACACGTGTGTATTTTTATCAAAGCGTATACATGATAAAAGAAATATTTTTATCATCAAAAATATTTATTCAACACGTGAATGTTTTTAACACTTCATATTCACAATAAAAATGTAGTTTTTATTGTCTATTCATTTTATTTTAAAATACGATAACATTCAATACATGAATTTCAACTCGACGAACGAATTTTAATTCAACACATGAATATTCTCTATAGTTTGTATATATATATATATAAATGTGATTTTTATCGCTAAAGCTAATTGTTTAAATTCAAATAATATTCAACACATGAATTTCAATTCAACGAACGAATTTCAATTCAACACATGAATATTCTCTATAGTTTGTATATATATAAAAATGTGATTTTTATCGCTAAAGCTATTTGTTTAAATTCAAATAATATTCAACACATGAATTTCAATTCAATGAACAAATTTCGACACAACACATGAATATTCTCTATAGTTTGTATATATATATATAAATGTGATTTTTATTGCTAAAGCTATTTGTTTAAATTCAAATAATATTCAACACATGAATTTCAATTCAACGAACGAATTTCGACTCAACACATGAATATTCTCTATAGTTTGTATATATATAAAAATGCGATTTTTATCGCTAAAGCTATTTGTTTAAATTCAAATAATATTCAACACATGAATTTCAACTCAACGAATGAATTTCAACTCAACACATGAATATTGGTTTCAATATATGTAATTTATTTCAACGAATGAAAATTATTCTAACACATGAATATTTCAGAAAATTTCGGCAGCATAACGGCAGGGTAGTTAAAACCGGGACCGTCCCTAGTACGGCTTCTCGCTCTTCCTTAAAACCTCGCGGTTTTTGACAATGGGGATCATGCATCTAGTTCGCACGCAGGCGGCATGTTTTATTTTCAATTCCACAATCCTTTTCTAATTTGTTTCAACCACAAGAGGGTATTTTTCAACCACAAAGGTATTTTTCAACCGCAATATCAACCACAAACAATTATTTCCAACCATTCGTTATATCATATAATATCACGTTAATCACAAGCAATAAATATCGTCCATGTTCTGTGGACGAGGGGAGTATGTATATATATATATATATATATATATATATATATATATATATATATATTATTTCTATAATTCACTTGCATTTCATCACAATACAAAGCATATATGTTTCATACAACGCTTGTATAACTTATACATCGCTAATATAACTTATACAACACATGTACATGAGGTACACAATGCGTATATAATTTACACTTCGCTTATATAATTTATACAACACGATTTCATTCACACAATTTAGTTTATATTCCTCACATTGGATTTTGCAGTGCTAAAAATCGTAGGAAGATCAAAAAAATCCGCGGCTTCTTCTATGTGGTAGAGAGCCTCCTTGCGGTCACGGTGTCTCCTGTTTCATCAAATTTCGTTAACGAACGAAAAAGATTTTATTTTTCAAAGTTTTGCAATGCTTAAAAGTGTTATTTTCTTTTCAGAATTTCGAAGCAGAAAGGTTTTTAAACCTTCAAAACTAGGTTTTGATTTTAAAACCAAACCGTACCTCGTTGCTCCGATCAGACCCTGCGACGTTGAAGGGCTACAAACCAGCTCTCGATCGATGGTGGTAGCGGCAGACTAGGCGGCTCTAGCAGGTCACGGCAGCGCTCCAAAGGGGCGGACTTCCTCCTGGAAATTCGACGCGATTAGGCAATGGTCTTCGACGAGGCTTGTCTTGATTTGAAAAGGGGAGGGAGGCGATCAGAAGTGTCAACTGGAGGAGGCAGCGATATGGGCTGTGGCGGCGGCAAAATCGATGGGAAGTTTCGAGCTCGACGAACCGTCGATATCGTTTGGCGGCTGGGGTTTTAAAGATATTTTCAGAAAATAAAATAATAAAAGAAAATATATGAGTGGCCATTGGTTTTATAGTTTTGAAAATTGGGGTTTTGTCAAACAAACTCGAAATCAAACCCAACGACTATCGCCCCTAGCTAAATACCCCCATTCCGGACACAATAGGATATGTTTCGTTGGCCAATTCGACTGTTACAATCAGTTATTTTTCAAATTAAAGTATAAAACATTCAATACTTAATTTGAACGTACATTTCAATTTGCCAGGGCCACAAACTGAATCGAAAAATTCCAGAAAAATAAATCTAGCTTTGTTTTGACGATACGGTCCTAACATAACCAGTTTCGTCGAATTCTGAGCTCGTTTGAAAAATGGCCATTTTTAGGTCGACCCATTTTAACAGAAATTGACCAATCACATTTTCTTTTGCCCCTCTCACATACTAGCTTCAAAAATTATGAAATTTGAAACCTAGCCATAGTTTGACATCACGGACCCAACAAAAGTGGTTTCGTCGAATTCCGAGGTCGTATGCAAAATATCAATTTTCAAGGGCTACATATGCTATATAGCGACCTTTCTGAAAATTCATTTGGCCATAACTTTTGATTCCCGTTATGAAACTTCGATTTTTCAGATTCGTTAGAAAGGTATTCATAAACAGATTTAAATATTTTCCGTTTCGCTAAAATCTGTTATACTTTCCACCCGGTACAGTCAGACAAAGTTTGTATTCAAAAATTCAAACTGCCTTACTATTTCTAATTCTTTATTTTATTGAAATATGCTATTTCAATTGTTCAAATTCTTTGGTAATAACCAAATTTAAAAATTTTAAATTGGTTCACATTTTCCAGATTATTACAATCTCCCCCACTTAAAACTTTTCGTCCTCGAAAAGGAAATAACAGCAAAGCAGGAAACAAAATGTAAATGCAAAGTATTGTAAAGGTACCTTGCACCGGAGTTAGTTAGAGATGTCTACTCTGCATTTGTGGTAGGCTTGTTTAATGCTTTCCTCAGTCTCCCAAGTACAGTCTCTGGGATCACTACTCCACTGCACTTTGACTAAATGAATCTTTTTGCCCCTTAGCTCTCTAGTTTCTTTGCCAACAACGTTTAATGGCTCTCTTCTGAGCGCTAATTCTGGAGTTATGTCTATATCCTGTTGCGCTGCTTCTTCTACAACAAGATCTGGATCATGGACATGTTTTCTGAGTTGAGACACGTGGAACACATCATGTACACCAGGCAACCAATCAGGTAATGAAACTCTATATGCAAGAGTTCCAATCCGTTCAAGTATAGGAAAGGGACCAATAAATCTCGGTGCCGACTTCCCAGTCTTGCCAAATCTGATTACCCCCCGCATTGGAGAAACTCTTAAATAAACATAATCGCCAACGGCAAATGATAAATCTCTTCTTCTCGCATCAGCATAACTTTTTTGTCGGCTCTGTGCGGTTTTCAATCGCTTCTTAATGAAGTCGACTTTATCTGATGCTTCTCTAATCATATCGGGCCCTAACACAAGTCTGTTGCCAGGTTCTACCCAACATGCGGGAGATCTGCACGGTCTACCGTATAATGCTTCAAATGGAGACATTCCCAAACTTGCTTGATAGCTATTGTTATAAGAGAATTCGGCTAAATGTAAGTGATCTTCCCATGAGCCTCCAAAATCGATAACGCAAGCTCGTAGTAAATCTTCTAGAATTCTATTCACCCGCTCAGTTTGGCCGTCTGTCTGAGGGTGATAAGCGGTGCTTAGATTCAATTTGGATCCCAAATCTGTCTGGAATGCTTCCCAGAATTTGCTAGTAAATAGGGGATCTCTATCACTGTCTATATTGAGCGGCACTCCATGTAGTTTAACTATTTCTTTGAAGTAAATCTGTGCTAAACTTTGAGCCGTTCTGTTGGATCGGACAGGTATAAAATGGGCAGTCTTCGTGAAGCGATCTACGATTACCCATATACTGTCGTTTCCTTTCTTAGTTCGAGGCAAGCCATCAATAAAGTCCATCGAAATTTGCTCCCACTTCCATCCTAGAATTTCTAAAGGTTGTAATAGTCCAGCCAATTTCTGCTGATCGCTCTTAACTAGCTGACAAGTGGGGCATCTGCTAACATATAATGAAATATCTCTTTTCATTGATCTCCACTAGAATGTGCGCTTGATATTATTATATTTTTTGCTCACACCGGGATGGATACTTAATTTGGACTTGTGGCATTTATCAAGTATTTCTCTTCAGAGCTCAGGAAGATTTGGGATGCAAATTCTGCCCTTTAATCTAAGAACTCCTTTGTCATCGAGTCAGAAACTTGTGGATTCACCTCCCTTGACTCTCTGACTGACTCTTTGAATAAATTCATCGTCTTTCTGAAGGGTCGAGATCCTGCCTATTAATGAAGACGTGATGACAAAACTGGCGATGATTTCATTCTTTCTGCTGAGCGCATCTGCTACAACATTGGCTTTCCCTGGAGTGTATAGAATCTCAAAATCGTATGCTGCAAGGAATTCTAACCAACGCTGTTGTCTCAAGTTTAGATCTTTCTTAGTGAATAGATATTTCAAGGATTGATGATCCGTGAATAGTTCGAACTTCTCTCCCAATAAATAATGCCTCCAGATTCTTAAAGAAAACACGATAGCTAATAACTCAAGATCATGAGTTGCATAGTTTCTTTCATGCGGCTTCAGCTGACGGCTGGCATAAGCGACCACTTGGCCTTTTTGCATTAATACTGCGCCTAGCCCTCTAATAGAAGTGTCTGTCCATACAGTCAAGTCTTGGTTGCCTTCTATAATTGTCAATACTGGAGTAGTTGTCAATTTCAGTTTCAGCTCCTGGAAAGCTTCTTCACATTCGGGAGTCCATTTGAATTTCTCATGCTTCTTTGTAAGCTTTGTCAATACACCAGATATCTTTGAAAAATCCTGAGTGAATTTCCAATAATAACTAGCCAATCCAAGGAAACTTCTAACTTCAGTGGGGGTAGTAGGTTGTTTCCAGTTTTGAATCGCTGTAATTTTGCTTGGATCTACAGCAATCCCTTCTTTTGATACGACATGGCCTAGGAACTTAACTTCATCCTGCCAGAAGACACATTTAGAAAATTTAGCTTTCAAGACATTTCTCCTCAGAATTTTCAACACTTGATCTAAATGTTTTACATGCTCGCCTTCCGAATTGGAGTAGATTAAAATGTCATCGATGAAGACTAGAACTAATTTATTCAATACACCACGGAACACTCTGTTCATAAGATCGACGAAGTATGCCGGAACGTTACACAAGCCGAACGGCATTACTAACCATTCGTAGAATAAATCGGGACCCCTGAAGGCTATCAAAGGAACACAGTCTTCAACTATACGTAATTGATGGAAACCTGTAGCTAGGTCCATTCTAGAAAATATTGTTGCTCCATTTAATTGATCTAACAGATCATCTATACATGGGAAGGGATATTTGTTCTTCAGTGTCTGCTTATTGAGATCTCGGTAATCAACACAAAGTCTTAGAGTACCGTCTGATTTCGGGACAAATACTACTGCTGCTCCCCAAGCTGAGAAGCTCGGTCTGATCAGACCTTTCCAAAGTAATTCTCTTGTCTGACTACCTAACTCTTCTTTTTCTTTCGGGGCCATTCTTCTAATTGGATGTACTACTGGTCGGGCGTTAGGAATTAGATCTATTCTAAATTCAATTTCTCTTTGCGGCGGTAAGTTTTCTACTTCTTCAAACACATCCGCATAGTTTTTAACGACCGGTATCTTTTCTAATGAAGGGGGAGTAACTTCTAAAGAAGACCAAAATTCTGTTCCATTAATTTTTGAACCATGGCATGGTATAGTGATATGCCCAAATTTTGTTTTAACTTTCACGATTCTTTCGGCACATCTAACTTTGGCCTTATATTTTGTCAACCAGTCCAGCCCCAGTATAATATCAAATTCGGAAAGGTCCATGACAATCACTTTAAAAGAGAACTTGTAGCAAGAATAAGAGACAGGCACTCTACAGTATGAACTGAGACTAACAGAACCTCCTATCGGGTTTTGAACTTTAATTGGTTCTTTAAGTTTTCCTTGTTTCAATTTTAACTTGTGAACAATATTACCAGAAATGAAGCTACGTGATGCACCAGTATCAAAAAGTACAGAAACAGGAATATTTTTAATGGTAAGGGTACCTCCCAAGACGTTGGGTTTACCTGATCCATCGGTGATAACTGGCGGGGTCTCCCCGTCATATACATGAGCCACTTGTGCATTCTGCTTCAGAGGACAATTCCTACTATAGTGCCCTTTCTTACGGCAGTTGTAGCATTCGGCTGAGTCTGGATTTGCCTTTGGCTTCTTGGGGGCTTTGCACACATTAGAAAAATGTCCTGGCTTCCCGCAGTTGTAGCAATTCCCCTTCGGTATCTTTCCAGGTTTCTGAGTAGCGGCCGCTGTAATGCTAGACTCTGGCTGATCTGCTGGAGCCTTGCGCTTATTTCCAGCTTGGCTTTTGGCGCGGTCTTGATTGGCATGTCTTTCGTCCATATCTTCATAATTGCAAGCCATTTCTACCAATTCTGAGAAGGAGAGTTTGATGTTGCTCATGGCCCTGTCATGGTACTTGCGCTTTAGCCCAAATATAAACCTCTTGTTCTTAGCTTTGTTAGTCATAATAAGCTCTGGAGCATAGCGCGACAACTGCGTGAATTTATTGAGGCAATCTTGGATAGAGAGGTCTCCCTGCTGGAGATTAGCAAACTGCTCTCGCATCCTCTCTAAGGCATGTTCAGATACAAACTTCTCGTTGAACATGGTCTTGAATTGCTCCCAGGTCCAGACAGTACCTGCTGCATCCTCTGAGGTGATGGCATCCCACCACAGCTCTGCTTCTTCCTGAAGGAGCCAAATACCTAGTCGTGCTTTGTTGTTGGTCCCCAATCCCATTCCTTCAAAGATCTTTTCACAGGTCTTCAACCAAGCAATAGCCTCATTCACTGTACCAAGACCAGAAAAGGGTTTTCCCCCCAGGTTCCTATACCTCTTCGCTACTCTGTCTAGCTCAAAGTCCTGGGGTGCTGGTGGTTGAATAATAGGGCCTTCCTCAACTACGGGGATATTCCCCCGTCCTCCTGCTACTCCTCCTCGGCCTCCACGGCCTCCTCTAGCTGCTGCTGCTCGTGTAGCCATCAGAGAGAGTACTGTATAAGCAAGAAAAGAGTCAAGCTCACAGATTTGATAATTTTAATATATGATAAAGCAGGGGAACTTATGGAAAGGTAATGATGCACTGATCAAATTGTTTTGCTAATCTGCTTAGCTCATTCTAGGACATTGCTAATCCTATCTCTAATGAGCTACTCGCCTTAGAACACTACTGATTCTATTCTGACGAGGTGTTTAATGTGTTAGATCCCAGAACTAAGGTTAACCAAAGCTCTGATACCAACTGTGATAATCCCAAAATCCGAGGTGCGGTATTAAGGATAATCATTGGAATATAACACATTAATCATCATAGCAGAGTACAGATAATAGCAAAAACAATAAATAGAATAATTTTACATGGATATGACAGCGGAATCACAACATTTAACAACATCAGAATAGAAAAGCGTAGGATATAACTTAGTAAATAAAAGGGAAGTGATCAGTCATCATCGCCAGAGGCGGAATACATACATGCAGTGACACATAATAAGGGTATCAGTCTACATCGCCGAAGGCGGTACATATACATACGATAATAAACACTGAAAGTAAAGCAGTCTGCATCGCCTGTGGCGGAATCATAATATAAGTACAATAATGGCGGAAAATGTCAAAGTCATCTCTGTGAAGTCAGCCTCGCCATGAGCCAAAATGCACTCTATGCAACAATGCAGAGACAAAAACAACCTGTCACCTGTGAACTAGGCTGACCGTGTGAAAATGAGGGCACCCGCATTTGCAAAGTGAAACAAACAACGAGTCAGTCATGGGGACTGGTATGAGGAATCTATTTAACAGTTTAAACAACAGTAATAAGAAAATCATAGGACCACGCCACTTTCGCGGAACGGGTTTACTCCAGTGATTGCTAGTGCATTTAAAACAAGGCAAATTCTTTAAAATAACGCAATGCTTATAAAAAGAATGAAGCCATTATAAGACTCAAGTCCCATCATATAATGCAACGCAAGCCGGAGGATAGAGTTTTACCTTATAATGGCCAAATATGTTTGATACGTGTAAAGCAAAATCATTTGATATTATTACTAGTGCATATATGTTTATAAAATGAATAGCATCATAAATATCAATCATAGACGACATAGCTACCATATACTATGTCGCCATACTAGTTCTACAATCGAATCCGTTATTTCGTATTGGGAATTGGATTTCCATCATGAATCGAGGCAAGGGGCAAGCTCCTCTCCGCTTCGAGACATTCTAGCAAATGCCTCAGGACTACACACTCTGGGTAACCCTGGATCTTCAGGGTCGGTCCTCTCTTACGTTTGAGGATTATTTATTCCTGAACACACGTTTCCCGGTCCTTACAGAACTATAATCAAGGCGCCTCGCATTCCAACAACCACATAGGTGAAAAATAGATATAAATGTCAGGGCTGGTAAGTCACTGACACCACCATAGATAGAAAGAAACGTCGTGCTCTCCCTGGAGTCCGTATCCCGTTTTTAACTCATACCGGGGTGTGAGGCTCGCGAATCCACGCTATACACAAAGCCAGGCTATGTAGGCCGTGCTTTGATCATCAACCACAAGACTTTGCTTTGCAACAGAAGCCTTGATCACAGCATCTTGGCATGCCACATAGGCAGTCCACTCCATACGACTGATTTCTATCGGTATATAACCTCTGAGCTCGTACGTCTCAGAGAAGGGCGTTAAGCAAAAGAATAAATTCTCTGCCGCCAAACAGATATATATTTAACAGAGATCAATCAGTATAGAACAAAATCCAATGTCAGACACAAAGTCCATTTACAAGTCCATTCTGGGTCTGAACGAAACCGGAGGCGTCAAATTCCTCGTATATCCGTCCAATCAACGCATATGTTCAGACGGCTACTACTTCCGTCCCTTCCCGGTAGCTACTCCGGTCAGGAACCTCAGCAGCGCCCATCCAACCAATACGAAGATTGTCTGTCTTGAATCGTCTTTGTATTTTCCAATTCGAATCGCTCACTAAATTATTTGAAATGAGGGTTAGCTCGGCCTTTTCAAATAATTCACGTAATTAGAATTTAAATCAATTCTTTCCATGGTTATATTATTCGACATCCATATTTCAGTTCTTCAGTGTTATTTTCGTGTCAAACAAATACAACCATCAAATATCAATCAAATCAAGCCAAATTGGTTTATCTTCGATCTATGTTGCTTATAATATTTTATAATGATTTTTTGCCAATTTTATTTATTTAAAAAGGGTCGTATTTAATTAAACGACGTTTCAGGTCGTGTCGTGGCACTGGCGCTGTTTTTCCCCTAATTTATTTTACACATATCGGAAAATCTAACCGTTGGATTTCTACAAAGTCTATATCAGTGGGAAGATATTCCCAAAGCGAACCCAACGGTTCCAGTTTCGTGAAAATCCGACGGTCGGATCTTCTACACTAGTCGTTTGAAGTTACGGTTTCAAAATTCGAACTGCAACGTCGTTATTCGATTTAATTTAATTATATTTATATTTATATATAAACATAAACGATTCTAGCGCTGTTTTTCTTCAGATTTGAATTAAACATTCCGGACAATCCAACCGTTGGATTTTTACAAGGTTGGTGCCATTGGGAAGATATTTCAAAGGCGAGCCCAGCGGTTGCGGTTTCAGGAAAATCCGATGGTCGGATTTCTCGTACTAATCGGTTCAAATTACGATTCCGAAACACAAACTGCACGGCTTCGATTCCTTTTAATTATATTTATATTTATAAATATAAATATAGTTCTTTCTATAATTTCAACTTCGTTTTCACTTCAAATATTTCACTAACGCCTTAATATTTCGAAAAATTTCGCCATAACCTCCTTTGTACGGGGAGGAGTTTGGAAATTTATTGGGCCGTGTTAGGTACCCAATAAATCCTAAAAAGCATCCACATATTTATAGTGATATATTCTGGTGTTTACGGGGGAGCGTGTATAGATAATAACTCCAGAGAATAAATTCTCGTCACCCCGTTCCGTGTGGAAATAAATAGTCCATGTGCCGTAGCTAATAACTAGAGAGACGTGATTATTGTCAACTCCAGACCCGTGTGGGGTTTTTATTAATCTGGCAATTTGTCGTTATATTTTATATAGTCCATATCAGTCATCAGTTCAACCTGTAGTATATAATCATCGCCATACAAGCCTCTCGCTCGTATGGTAAATCTTCCACCTCGTCACACAAGCTCCAATTGCTTATGTGGAATATGATGAAGTATGCCTATCGTCAAGAAGTATGCCATGTGGTGTAGTTCAAAATTAATTGTTACTATCCTACGGCGATATTTATTATTTCACACAGAATAACCAGCATTCCGCATCCAATGGCATTCACAGGAGTTGATATAAAAGTAAAATTACGCAGCCAACTCATCAAGGCTTACCTATTTGTCGGACACGCAAATAATTTCTTTACTCTACAGCTAATCCATTTTTCCTGTTCAACACATGTATATATATGCAGAACAAAGCTAATAATAATATTTCTAGCAAACTATTATTTATTTCAACACGTGTGTATTTTTATCAAAGCGTATACATGATAAAAGAAATATTTTTATCATCAAAAATATTTATTCAACACGTGAATGTTTTTAACACTTCATATTCACAATAAAAATGTAGTTTTTATTGTCTATTCATTTTATTTTAAAATACGATAACATTCAACACATGAATTTCAACTCGACGAACGAATTTCAATTCAACACATGAATATTCTCTATAGTTTGTATATATATAAAAATGTGATTTTTATCGCTAAAGCTAATTGTTTAAATTCAAATAATATTCAACACATGAATTTCAATTCAACGAACGAATTTCAATTCAACACATGAATATTCTCTATAGTTTGTATATATATAAAAATGTGATTTTTATCGCTAAAGCTATTTGTTTAAATTCAAATAATATTCAACACATGAATTTCAATTCAATGAACGAATTTCGACTCAACACATGAATATTCTCTATAGTTTGTATATATATATATATATGTGTTTTTTATCGCTAAAGCTATTTGTTTAAATTCAAATAATATTCAACACATGAATTTCAATTCAACGAACGAATTTCGACTCAACACATGAATATTCTCTATAGTTTGTATATATATAAAAATGTGATTTTTATCGCTAAAGCTGTTTGTTTAAATTCAAATAATATTCAACACATGAATTTCAACTCAACGAATGAATTTCAACTCAACACATGAATATTGGTTTCAATATATGTAATTTATTTCAACGAATGAAATTATTCTAACACATGAATATTTCAGAAAATTTCGGCAGCATAACGGCAAGGTAGTTAAAACCGGGACCGTCCCTAGTACGGCTCCTCGCTCTACCTTAAAACCTCGCGGTTTTTGACAATGGGGATCATGCATCTAGTTCACACGCAGGCGGCATGTTTTATTTTCAATTCCACAATCCTATTCTAATTTGTTTCAACCACAAGAGGGTATTTTTCAACCATAAAGGTATTTTTCAACCACAATATCAACCATAAACAGTTATTTCCAACCATTCGTTATATCATATAATATCACGTCAATCACAAGCAATAAATATCGTCCATGGTCTATGGACGAGGGGAGTGTATATGTGTGTATATATATATATATATATATATATTATGTCTATAATTCACTTGCATTTCATCACAATTCAAAGCATATATGTTTCATACAACGCTTGTATAACTTATACATCGCTAATATAACTTATACAACACATGTACATGAGGTATACAATGCGTATATAATTTACACTTCGCTTATATAATTTATACAACACGATTTCATTCACACAATTTAGTTTAGATTCCTCACATTGGTTTTTGCAGTGCTAAAAATCGTCGGAAGATCAGAAAAATCCGCGGCATCTTCTATGTGGTAGAGAGCCTCCTTGCGGTCACGGTGTATCATGTTTCATCAAATTTCGTTAACGAACGAAAAAGAAATTATTTTTCAAAGTTTTGTAATGCTTAAAAGTGTTATTTTCATTTCGGAATTTCGAAGCAGAAAGGTTTTTAAACCTTCAAAACTAGGTTTTGATTTTAAAACCAAACCGTACCTCGTTGCTCCGATCAGACCCTGCGACGTTGAAGGGCTACGAACTAGCTCTCGATCGATGGTGGTGGCGGCAGACTCGGCGGCTCTAATAGGTCACGGCGGCGCTCCAAAGGGGCGGACTTCCTAATGGAAATTCGACGCGATTAGGCAATGGTCTTCGACGAGGCTTGTCTTGATTTGAAGAGGGGAGGGAAGCGATCAGAAGTGTCAACTGGAGGTGGCGGCGATATGGGCTGTGGCGGCGGCAAAATCGATGGGAAGGTTCGAGCTCGACGAACCGTCGATATCGCTTGGCGGCTAGGGTTTTTAAGATATTTTCAGAAAATAAAATAATAAAAGAAAATATATGATTGGCCAATGGTTTTATAGTTTTGAAAATTGGGGTTTTGTCAAACGAACTCGAAATCAAACCCAACGACTATCGCCCCTAGCTAAATACCCCCATTCCGGACACAATGGGATATGTTTCGTTGGCCAATTCGACTGTTACAGTCAGTTATTTTTCAAAATAAAGTATAAAACATTCAATATTTAATTTGAACGTACATTTCAATTTGCCAGGGCCACAAACTGAATCGAAAAATTCCAGAAAAATAAATCTAGCTTTGTTTTGACGATACGGTCCTAACAAAACCTGTTTCGTCGAATTCTGAGCTCATTTGAAAAATGGCAATTTTTAGGTCGACCCATTTTAACAGAAATTGACCAATCACATTTTCTTTTGCCTCGCTCACATGCTAGCTTCAAAAATTATGAAATTTGAAACCTAGCCATAGTTTGACATCCCGGACCCAACAAAAGTGGTTTCGTCGAATTCCGAGGTCGTATGCAAAATATCAATTTTCAAGGGCTACATATGTTATATAGCGACCTTTCTGAAAATCCATTTGGCTATAACTTTTGATTCCCGTTATGAAACTTCGATTTTTCATATTCGTTAGAAAGGTATTCATAAACAGATTTAAATATTTTCAGTTTCGCTAAAATCCGTTATACTTTCCACCCGGTACAGTCAGACAAAGTTTGTATTCAAAATTTCAAACTGCCTTACTATTTCTAATTGAAATATGCTATTTCAATTGTTCAAATTCTTTGGTAATTACCAAATTTAAAATTTTTAAATTGGTTCACATTTTCCGGTTATTACATTATCTCTATCTCGACTATTTTAATTATACTCAGGAAATATTTACTTTTATATTTCCAAAATTCCATCACTTGAGTTAAAACGAATGTTGTATACAACATCGTTACAAACAACCCAAAATATTTTATTCGACCAAACTATTATTCAACCATTTCTCTTCGAGACTGGATCTTGCTATTTATCCATTAAAAATGAAATCAATCAAGTTGGGGTAAAATTACCTCTCATACCTTAACTGAAAACATCCTCAACTTCAAAACGGCAAAACCACTTACCTCGAATAAACACACTATAAAACCCAATTATTCATTTTTAAAACATGTATATATGTTCGCTTTCTATTTCTACTTTATAGATTTCCCTTTTAGTTAACAAAATTCTATTTTGATTTTGTTTCTTTATCGAATTCTACATATATTGATGCACTAATTCCTAACTATCAAATTATCTTAAAAATATTCTAACTCCTTAAATTCCCGGAAAAATTTGCCATAACCTCCCTTGTACCGGGAGCTTCGAGATACTTCAAATAGCCTCCCATGGCCCTCGCCAATCAAAAAGAAAAAGAAAAAGCCAAGCGGTGTGCCGATACGGCGCATAAAACCTCATATATGAATTTAAACATGTACCTTTTTGTCGGGCACATAAATAAAAATCTTCATATACTCCATCCCATATTTGTCTAACACATGCTCACCTGTTTCTAATCTGTTCCAACTCAATATGGTCATTTTAACTCAATTCACTAATTTATCCTCTTATTAGCTTCTTTTGCCTATTTTACTTTTTATTTGAAAATAGCATGTTCAAATATCCTTTGATCTCGCTTATAAATTAATTTAATTCCATTCCCAACTCAAATTCCATATTCGATTCCAAATATATATCAACCAGTTCAATTTACTTAACCAAAACCCAAATTTGATTCAAAATCTCATTTAACTAAATATACTCCAGATTAGTTAGTTCTATCCAGTAGTTAAAAATCTGATTTTTGTCTCAAAAATCATTTCACTTACTTCACTGGAGTTCATATTTATTTTATATCTCTAGTCTGGATTTTTCTAATGGAAATTCGGATTTTTATTTATAAAAAATCCTTTTATTTACTTAAATAAACCGTTATGGTTTTAAAATGGTTCTGGCGCTGTTTTTCTGAAATTTTGATTTTGACATAACTCAAAATCTATACGACGAAATCTAGATTTTTCTCCTTCATTAGAAAATTATTATCAAATCGGTCCTGAGTTTCTTGTTTCAAAGAATTCCGACTGCAATTGAGTTATGTATACTCAATTGAAGTTCGAAACGACAATTTACGAACTACAGCGCTGCGGCGAGTTCGTTTTAATTATATTTATAAATATAACCATTTAAACTTCGTCTATAATAAATTCAACTTCATTCTGCTATATTTTTAATATATCAAATCAAATTTTCCCAATTCAACATAGCATTTCCGATATATTTCACTTCTGTTTGAAATTTTATATTCAAATTTCAATTCACTTCTATTTTTCAAATTCTATTTGAATTTCTATATTCGAATTTCCTTTATTCAAATACCATTTGTATTTCTACGTTCAGATTCTATATTTGAATTTCCTTTATATTCAAATTCTATATTTGAATTCCATTTGAATTTCTATATACAAACTCCATTTGATTTCTATATTCAAATTCCCTTTGAATTTTCTATTTGAATCCTATATTCAAATTCCATTTGAATTTCTATATTCAAAATCTATTTTCAAATCTTATAGTTAAACTCCATTATTTTCAAATCTCTATATTTGAATTTCATTTGAACTTTCTTTATTCAAATCCATTTGAATTCCTTTGAATTCAAATTCCAATTGAATTCCTTTGAATTTAAATTTTATTTTAATTCCTATTTGAATTCCAATCTATTTCCAAACTTCGTTTGGATTTCTATATTCAAAACTATTTTCAAACTCCATTCAAATTCTATTTTTGAAATTCTATTTCAAATTCTACTTAAATTTTCTATATCAAATTTCCATTTGAATTTTTATATTCAACTTCTTTAAACAAGTCTCGATTTCAATTCCTTTTGAAATCGATATTCTATTTTTCTTTAATAAATTTCCCTTTTCAATTTCACACTTGTATTTTTATTTCTGAATTATCAAGTAATAATTCTTTTTACTTCATTTATAACTTCGTTATAAAAGAACTATTTATAAACTTTGTTTATAAAGGAACTACTTGTTTTATTTTTCAAAACAAGTTTATATTTTTATTCCATTCAAATTTCAAAATTCTATTTAAAAATAGAATTTTCCCTTTTTAATCTTAAATATCCTTTTCACGATATTTTAAATAAATTAACACTTGGCCCAGTGATATTTAAAACAATCAAATCACCCAATTTTCAATCATTTTATTTTTAACACGTCATACATGAATATATGAAATCAAGCAAACAAACAAACAGATAATATATTTTTGAGGAATCCAGTTGGATTCCTCCAACCTGTTTTCCTGCATCCACAAACGTTAGTCAACATAGTAATACCCATCCTGCTTCGTGGCAGGATATCGCGGTATAAAAGGGGATCCACTTATATACGTGGGCGTAGGGTCATCCGCTAATGATACTGCGGGCATCCGCTAATGATACTGCGGGAATCCAACCAATCACCAAACCAATATATATAAAATAGCAAGCCTATATAACTAATATTTTTAAATCTACAAGAAAGCAATTCAAACAAGCATCAAACAATTATTTTTAACGAATAAAAATAATTCTAAATAAAAGGTGAGTGAGATTTACTCACCGAGATTTTCCTTTGCCGAATATCCTGTGAAATTCAAATCTTACTACTTCAAATCGCCTCGAATGAATTTTATCGTGTACCTACGATAATTTTATTTAAATTTACAGGTTAAACATCTATTCATTTAAATTTACTATTTAAACGAATAACTAATTTTCCTATATATTTTAATTAACCAAGTTAAACATTAATTTGCATACTCAACTATTAGTCTATGGATTTTATTTCTGTACCAAATAATTTCTTTATATAAACTGATTTTATAAATTAATTTTCTTTAAATAAATGACAAACTAATTCTCTATTTAAATTAATTCTCTATTTATATCTATGACACACTAATTAATTCTTTAACTAAACTAGACTAACTAACTAAATAAATTATTAACTAAAAAATTTATTAAATTACCTAAATCCATTCTCTTCACTTCATCAGCCCCTAAAACCGCTATCCTCCATTATGACAATTCATCGAATGCTTTGCAAGCATCTCTATTTCCTTTACTAAACAGACATGGTCGCCCTTCTTCCTGAACCTCCCTGTGATCGCATTGTTTTCCAGGCCGACCCCCCTCCAATTCACGATTCCAATTCGTGGATCCCCCCTCCTGAATCTATGAAAAACCTTTGGCCTTGCTCGAGTTTCAACGTTCGAGCTTCCAGATCTCGCAAGTGCCATGGCCCCTTCGTACTCCAGTTTTTCTGTGCTTTGAAATCCTTCAGAATTTGCACGCCCAGGTCTGCTATCGCGAGTTTGAAATATACTGTAAATTGAAATCCCGACATTAACTATTGCGCACCCAAAACAAGCGAACTAAAATGGTCTGGAAACTCCTCACCTCGAGCTACATCGTCCCAACCTCACCACAGATGACTCACACCATTCGTCCAGTAAGCATCGACAGCCTCCTTCGAACTTCCTTTCGGATCCGTACATCGCGGCCCTTGATTCCGCGAGCTCGTCGAGTCTTGGATTGACCGTGGTCTTCGATTTGATTCAAGGAATTTAGATGCGACTTTGTTCGATTTTGAAGCTCGGTTGTTCTTCGATTTGCAGAAGGATGGAGTGAATCAGAAAGATGAAGTTAAATTTCGTTTTAGCTGAACAGAATTTAAAGAGAAAAAAGGGGTGAGAGGTGCGGTTTATAAGCGAAGCAGCCATTTTAATTTACATTGAAGCTTTCCATTTAACTTTGCCTGAACAACAAAAATGGAGAAAAAGAAGGAAGCGCGTCACAATTTATAGAAGAGGGATTACTTCAGGAGGAGGGAAAAGTAGGGTAAGGTACAGTGTAATAAATTTCGATTTGATTTCTATTTAATGCGATTTGAAATAAAGAGATTTTATTTTCTTTTTAAACAAATATCGATTTGATTTCGATCCTATCCAAAATCAAATATCTCGGGGTTCACAATTAAAAATCGTGGACTGCTATTTTAGCGTACCGACCGTCGTTATAATGTTATAACGCTATTTTGAATTCAACGAAATAGATTATACAATTTAATTTGAACGTAAATATAAATAACCAAAATAAATTAATATAATATAATTTAAATTCAAAAGCAAATAAAATTTTCAACAATAAATCGCTATTATCGTCGTTTATATTCAAATAGAATATATATTGATCATTTGAACCATTTCGATTCAGTTTTATCTTCGAATTGAATTATTTCAGTTCTCGTATTTCGATGATTTTAAAAATAAATCGTGTTTCGATTATTTGATCGATAATCCACTATAAAAATTCTTTTATATTATCAATTCAATATTTAAATGATATTATTTAAAATAACTGTTCGAAAAATCCGGGTCGTTACAATAATAAATATTTATTTGAATAAATATTTGTTTAAAAATAATTTTTGAATTAAATATTCAATTCTTGTAAATATTATTAATATTATGTGTAATATTCAAATACATTGCAACTTTCAATATTTTACAACAGGCGTTAATTGTTGTTATAGAAGATATTACAATGGTTAATACCTATTGCAAAAAATATTACAACGGATTGCTATTATATTGAAGGAACATACAACAACAACATAAGACCGTTGTAAAATTCTATTACAACTGCATGTTATCACGTTCATTGCTCGTTGTAAAAGAGGGCATATTACAACATGGCCTAATACCGCGGGCGGGCTAGCCGCTGTAAAACCCCCATTACAATGGGCATTGCCCGTTGTAATAGATCTGTTTTATTGTAGTGATCTTTATCTAGAATATATATACACATATATATATATATATATATATATATATGCAAGGTTTGTATACATGGTTTAATACTGAAGACTGTACAGTTTTAGAGTTCCAAGAGATTCAGGATTCAAAGAGATTCAAGACTCATAAGTATCAAGATATCAAGATTTCAAGAGCTCCAGAAAATATAGTAATTAAGTCTATTAAATTGAGTCTATTATATATGTAAGGCTATAAGTAGCACTTCATTTTCAAATTCTGTTCTTCAAATTCAAATTCTATTTTTCGAAATTCAAATTCTATTTTCAAAATTCAAATTTTGATTTCAAGTTATTTCAAAATAATTTTAAATGATTTCAAATTATTATGGTTTCAAATATATATTTATAGTTTATAAAGTCTTATAATAATATGTTCATAATATATATAGTTTTAAATCATATAACTTTATAAATAGGTTTATATTATGTATCACTATATTTTTACATGTTTTTACACTTTATAAACTTTATTTTAAACATTAGTTTTAATTCAAGTAAATCCAGAGTATATGTATTGGTTTTAACATTTGAAATTTGATTTAAAAATAATTATACAAGGCATATGTCGACATACACATATGAACATGTCGACATATAACTATCATAAATTCAATTTTCAAAGGAAGTGTCTTTTCACTATTTGAAACGTTTCAGAAACGTTGCAACCATTGGGACACTATAAAAAGTGGCTGGTTTCGAATTTTTAATCATTCTTTCTTTTCCTTCTTTGCCCCTTTACTTACCACCATTAAAATACATAAATTTCTTGATTTCTACACTTATACTCTACCAATTTCAACAAAATTTATATCATTCTTCTTCTCTACTCTATCAACTACTCTCTGTTTGAAGTGATATCGAAGAGTTTTAGGGCTATTGCAATCATTTGGGAATTGTTTGGGAAAGGGTGTGTTATTTCCTTTTCTGCATTTTATATTTACTTATGTCTGTTTTTGTGATTGTTTTTGTGTTTGTGATTATTCCTGGTGTGATAATTTTTCATTATACATCACCATTATTTACCTATCTATGCATATATATACATTTTTAATATAATTAAAAAAGTATATATATGCATAAATAATGGTGATGTATAATGAAAAATTTATTAATATATGGAAGAGAAGGAAAAATTAATTCGATAACAGTATACGTAACAGAGAAGACACTAAAATAAGGATACTTAATTTAAATATCAGGAATTAAGAAAAACGGACATCAACATTGCGTTCATCTCGGAATTCTGCTTGGAATAGAGTCCAAGTTTTCGAAAATCGGCTCCGTATGAAAGAGTTATGGCCTTCGGAAGATTCAACAAAAAACCAGAATTTACATAGGAAAATACCCAGGTAGGTCGACCTGTGGGTCGACTTACCAGGGAGGTCGACCTGGGGGTCGACCTACCCAGGGAGGTCGACCTAGGGGTCGACCTTAGTGTCGACCTCCCCCGTGGTTTTTCCAGATCTAGGCAGTGACGATTTTTGATGTGCTGGACGGACCGGACGGCTTCTAGGGCGATCTAATGGCACTAAAACACTCTCTACACCAATAAAATAGTGCCTAGACCTAACCTAATTCATAAACAATTCCTTCTGACGCTTCCATGCCGCTAAACTTCAACCAAACATGGCTTCCGCCTCAAAACCTTAAGTTAATTTACAAGTTCTTCATCAACTTTGGAGTTTAATCAAATCAAGTAGCAAAGTTCTTCATCAACAATTCATGCTCTTCACCAATAATCAAATAAGAAGATTAAATCAGCGTTCTACTTCAACAACAAATCGCTTATTTCTCTAATCCAGTCAAAGTGAGTGGATTTGAACTATATTTGTTGTATAATGTTGCTTCTATCATTTACCATTCCCCATAATGAATATGATGTTAATTTAATAAGATCTGTTATTTTATTTATGCCTACGTTTGAGTTCTCTCCTTTTTATCCTTTCCCCTTTTTATTTTTGGATCTAGGTTATCTCGAACCTAGACGAAATCTTATTATACAATACGCACGATTGGAATATGGGGATATTGGAATATAATCGGTAATTTTGGGGTTCTTGGCATAACAATTGTTATTGCATATATTGGGCATAATCTATTTTATGCGGTCGAGGGATATAATCTACAATGTTGAATTTGTGTAAGTTTGACATAATTGTCATTGGATATGGAATTGGTATAATTCAATATTAACAACATGTAATTGGATAACATGGATTGATAAAATTTATTCGTGACTTGAAAAGTAGGCCTAGAGGGTGAATTAGATTATATGTTTGAACGTGGGAATGTTAGGGTATATATACTGGGAAAATATTGGTTATATGAAATTGGGTACAATTGGATATTGGAATGTTTAGGTATGAATAACATGGAATTAGTGAATTTGGCTATAATTGGATAATTTGGGTAATATGAAAATTGGCTAACTATTATGTAATTGGTGTAGTGAATGGCAAATTGGAAATAGGCATAAAAATGAAATGTAATTAAGTTGAATTTGGAACATATGACATGAATTTGGGGTTTGGGTAAAAGACGATTGTTAATGAACGCCTATGACACGAGGTTTGACGCGTTTGTGGTGTAAGACTGCCTGGAACCGCCCGGCAAATCCAGCAACCACAAGCGGACGTCTAATGTGAGAGGTCAACGACAAGAACTAGAGGCGTAACGGTTTATGACAGAGGTTAGGCGCATTTGTGGTGTAAGACTGCCCGGAACCGCCCGGCAAATCCAGCAGCCACGAACGGACGTCTAATGTGAGAGGTCATACATCGTTACGGCATTATAAATAAATCAAGAAATACTAACCATAATAAGACATGTGGGTGACGTGGGTATGGTTAGAGGGTTAAGTGGGTGATATAAATGACATGTAAAACATAACTATGTGGACTTAACCGTTGTGAGACATGTGATGTAAGACATAACCAAGGTAGACTTAACCGTAGTAAAACATGTGTAAGACATGGAAACTGTAATAAAAAGGGGGTTAAGTGGGACACGTGTGACATGTGAAACAGAATTTAGATATGCTTAACCAAATGGGACCCGTAACGGTATCATAAATTAATTGAATTGGGTAAAGTTTAAGTAACGGGTTAAGTAAAAGGAAGGGTTAAGTCAAATCTAAAATTAATGACACAGTAATGGGGGAATGATAATTACCTATTTGAGTTGCGGTGATGTAAAATTAAATAATAGGTAAACTTGTCATACGGACAAGGGAAGGTTATGACTTGAGATGTAATACAAGACTTGAAGGGTGGGACGACTTATACTATGAAATAAGTCAAATATAAAATTAATGACAAGAAATGGGGAATGATAAATAACCTATTATGAATAAACTTGAATAAGGGAAGAAAGGATAATAGGTGGAAATTATAACTTATAGGACAAGATAAGTTAGAGGAAACGATAAGGAAGACGAGATAACTTATATGTAAAGATGTACTTAAATTAAGTGGTTTGGAAAGGAGAAATTTGAAATTAAAAATGATATAAGTTATATGAGTGGAAAAGAAGTAAATTAGAACCATATATGTTGGTTGGGTTGAGTAATTCTCTGGGTCCCAGTCTGATGTTGATTTCGGTCTTCGAGGCTGGTGTTTAGAGGGTTATTCTCCTAATCAGTATGTATGTGGGATAAGGCATACTTAACTATGAATTAAGTATAACATGTTGTTGTAACCCAAAAAGGGAATAATTTATGAGATTGGAAAATAATATGTTGTGGGCTTATTAATGGACTTAAGTGGGTTAAGTATAAACTGAATTAATAAGCAAGGGTAGTTTGGTTAATACGGGAAAAAAAAGAGGAAGCTAATGTGAATAACCAAGTTAAATGAGAAAGTTGACGAGGTGGCACAAGCGTGAAATAAATGGTTAGACTTAGGGTCTAATGACATATAAAACTAAGGCGCTTAAAGCAGTCCATATGTTGTAGGATGAATAACCCAACGAGGTAGATCATGATGGTGTCATTAGGCATGAGGAGAGCGCACGTTCGCTATTTTGGTGGCTCCAACGGACTGGAAGGGGAAGCATACGGCTTCCTGAGATGCTAAAGGTGCTCCTGGTAGTCCTCTGTAGTGGTTTAGCTTCGGGCTAGGATTACAAAGGTTGGATCTGCGCAGAACTACCAGGTGGGTGGGCCTTGACTGCACAAGTAGGGGGCAGTCAAAATGCTGTACGCGGTGGCATTAAGGGTGGTTCGGCGATTGCCTCAAGTGGAGGTGGAGGGTCAAGACCAAACGATAGCAAGATCGTCGGATGCCTGTCATCAGCAGCCTAAGGAATGCGAAAAGACAAGAGCTAACCCCTAGAGATCGTTAAACTTTGCTATCAAGGGACAGGTGCGGGGAGACCCATAAGGATGTTTAGATTGTTTGCTTGTTAAGGGTGGTGGCTTAGCTCGTGTGGTCTTTATTAGTTGGGGGAGGGGCTGAAGTCGGGCCATAGCCACCATAGAAAAACCAGACCTGAGGGATATCTGTACATTGGACACTCTTAGAGGCGGGCCCGTACAGATATAGAAAAGCTCCCGACCGAGTTCGTGTTTTCTGGTGTAGCCCTGCCACGGAACTTGGGTGCACAAGTAGAGGTTATGTGCAGTAGAAACATTGAGTACTATTGATGATACGTATGTGGGAAAGTCTAGGTACAACCATGTCTACTCTAGGTGGTGTATCGTAGACTAGAGGGCATTATTCGGCGATGGAACCAAACTCGATCGAATAGTTCAAGGATAGCAGTCAGTACGCTTACGTAGCACAGCAATAGTGGTTCTATGCGGATGTAGCGTTGTACATTACTATGGCATAGGATGAGGGACTGCACATATTACTGTGGCGATACGGTGGAGACCGTGCGAGTGGGGTATGACGGGGTGTACCTCGGTTGGGGGTAGCTACATATACACTATATTAGGTTAATCTACTAGGGGGTAGATGGGTGCGACGTGTGTGTAAGCTTTGAGTGCTAATAACACGTATAACCTAATAAATAAGAAAGTGTAGTTGAACGGTATATGTAAGATTATTCAAGAAGTGTAGTTTAAATTCATTCACACAGAACTTATGTTCTGACCCCCTCCTCATAACATTCGCAGGTTAGACAGAGACTTATAGCTTTGGGAATACTGATTTAGCAGTATTGTGATTAAGGTAAAGCTATATTTTAAATATATTATATTTTACTCCTTCCGCTGTGAGGTGTTTTCCGAACTCTGACATATCTCTTTTCTCTGTCTTTTTCGGCAGGATACCAGAGCAACCAACTCGGGTTTCGGGGGATTGGATTTTTAAGAAAAAAAACCGGTCCGTCGGAATCTGGGTTGTTACATAATCATTGTGTAATTCATACAGTAATTCAAGTTAGTTTAAGATTTCTATAAATTCCTCATAAATAGTATTCAACCCCCCTCTAGTGTTAATTCTTCCTTAAGATCCGTACTCCGCGTCCTTAACAAATGTTCACAGTTTTCACTGATGCATGTGGTACCGGGCTAGGTGCGGTACTCATGCAAGAAGGTAGGGTAGTTGCATGCCTGTGCTAGTAGATAGCTGAAGGATCCCGAGAAGAGATATCCTGCTCATGATTTAGAGTTAGCTGCGGTGGTATTCGCCTTGAAAATATGAAGGCATTATCTTATAATAGACTTTTCACGGATCATAAGTCTTTGAAGTATTTGTTCTCGCAGCGTGATCTAAATTTGCAACTGCAACATTGGATGGAGTATATTGTATCTTTTGACTTCGACATCTAGTATACCCTTGGGAAGGGTAATGTTGTGATCGATGCCTTAAGTAGGAAGCATGATGCCTTGGATGTTATTTATGAATGAAAGTAGTTGGTTTCTCTCTACTTTTAATTTGCGACCGCTGATTAAAGCGCCTAGTTGGTTTCTTGGTATTCTTATGGTTAGACCCTCTTTGATGGAAAGAATTAGAAGTGTGCAAGATCTCGACGATGAATTGAGAATCTTAAGAGAAAAAGTTAGTAGGAGGGAATCTTTTACTCATTTGGACAAGTACTCAATCAGTGGTGACGGGAGTTTGCTTAGGGATGGACGACTTTGCTTCCCTAAGAATGAAGAGTTAGGAAATTTTGGAGGAATGCTATAGGTCTAGAATGAGCATACATTCTGGTGGGGATAAGATGTTTCGTGATATGAAGAGAAGTCTCCATTGGGAAGGAATGAAGAGAGATACAACAAAATTATTGGGTATGTGCTTGATATGCCAAAAGGTTAAAGCGAAACATGGAAGACTCAGAGGACTATTCTTGCCGTTAGAGGTTCCCATGTAGAAATAGGAGCATATTTCAATGGATTTCATTGATGGACTACCGAGGAGTCAGAAGGGACTATGCCATTTGGGTCATCGTGGATCGCCTTACGAAGAGTGTTCACTTTATTCCAATCAAGAAGAATAGGACCGCGACTTTATTAGCGCAGCTGTACATCAAGGAGATTATCAGATTACACTGTGTTCCATCAAGTATCGTCAGTGATCGAGATCCTATGTTTATAAGTGAGTTCTGGAGAAGCCTGCACACAACTTTAGGGACAACATTGAGTATGAGTACACCATATCACTCGCAGACGGGTGGACAGACAAAGAAAGTCAACAAAATCCTTAAGGATTTACTTAGATCCTACATCATTGATTTTGGGGGAGCTTGGGAGTAGCATTTGTCATTAGTAGAGTTATCGTATAATAATTATTATTAAGTGACGATTTATATGGCCCCTTTTGAAGTGTTGTATGGGCGGCTATGCAAATCGCCTACTTGTTGCTGGGAAACTACTGACAAGATTCTACTCGGACTGGACCTTATCCGTGATTCCATGGATAAAATTCCTTTGATTCGGTAGAGGATGAAGGTAGCCCAAGACCGGCAGAAATTGTATGTGGATAGAAGGAGAAGAGAATTAGAGTTCTGTGTTGGTGACTTGGTATTCGTGAGAGTTTCCCATCACCAAAAGACTGTTCGGTTTGGTAAGACTAGGAAGATGGCTCCCAGATTCATTAGGCATTTCAAGATCGCCGAAAGGATTGGGAAGATGGTTTATCGTCTGGATCAACTTAAACGCCTATCGGGGGTTCATTACGTTTTCCATGTTTCTCATCTGAGAAAAATGCCTTCATAATTCCGCTGTTAGATTTAAGCATTACGAGATTGGGGAAATAGGAAAGCTCAAGATGGAGTCTAAGGTGCCCCATGCCACTACAAGGATAGGGGAGCACATGATCAAGAGACTCCGTAATAAGACCATTCGCCTTATCCGAGTACAATGGGGAGATAATCCAGTGGAAAGCACTTGGGAGACCGAAGAAAGGATGAGAAAAACTCATCTAGATCTTTTCTCAGGTAATTATTTCCCTTAAATATTTCGATTATGGTTGCATTGTGGTGTCTAGATTAGATGGTAGGGAATGGTTGCAACAAAATTGCACATCGCACTCATATAAAAATATATGCATATTAGGATGTTTGCATGCATACTACATCACTTATTATACATACACGCTAGGACTGAGCTCACTTTAGCAATTCGCCCTACATAATCACTATGAGTCATGGTTGTTTTAAGTAACATGAGTGCATAACATAGGTGTTTAGAGTGGGTTGTGTTTTCACTCCCTTTAGGCAGATTTCGGGTGAAATCTAAAGTTAGGAGAATGTAACACCACGTAAAAATAATCTAATTAAACAAGATAACCAATAAATAATAAGTTAAATTAAATATTAAAATATTATCGAGCTAAAAAATGAAATTTTGTAAAATTAGGAATTTGGCTATGAAAATTTCAAAGTTATATTCATGATGATATTTCGATCTGTTTTCATATATGATATGTTGAAAACGGAGTTCGCACGAAGAATTCACATTTATTTGTGTTGTGCATAAATAAAATATACATAACGTTTGAAATTTAAGTTAAATAAATAAACATATGGAATATAAACATTTAATTATTGACTAACTAGAATGCTCCATAGAATTCAAATCTGAGTGCGTGTGAATATACGCATAGAAGGGGACAAGAATAAGAAAAGAATTCGGAAAGTAATTAATATAAGAAGGAACGTTTCAATTAATAAATAACCTTTCCACATTCAAACAATTAGTTGGGCGTTTCGACACCCAAGGGGTCGACCCTTAGGGCTAGTGGTCGACCACCAGTTGACTGCCCTCTTAGGGTGGAGGTCAACCGCTTGGGGTCGACCAAGTAGGTTTTGGAGTGTTTATTATAAACATAAACAACCGAGATTAAATCTGATTAATCCTACGGCTCTTATTTGCAACACACCTATAAATAATACTCCATTTCACCTCCTTAACCCTAATCTTCTCCATCTCCATAGCCTCCACTCTGCCATTGATTGCATAGAAATATATTTTAGGTTTTCTGTAACACCCCAAAATTTTGTATACTACAACCGTACTTGAGATAGTAAATTGGGGATAACTTACTTAAAAATTCAAAATTAGGTGAAATCGACATTACCGTTGCGTTCTTCTCGAAATTCTGGTTCAGATAGACCCCAAGTTTGCGTAAAATGGATAACGTATGAAGAAGTTATGAACATTAGAAATTTAACGAAACAAGCGGGCAGCAGGTCAGTGTAACTGTTGCACTTGGGAAGTACGTCTGGAAAAATTTACAGCCGATGTAAGCTTATAGTGCCTGGGTCGACACATGTGGTTGTGGTCGACCCACAGGTCGACGCATGTCCAAAAATGCGCGATTCTGACGCGTTTTGGCTGTCCTGTGCAATTTGTGTATGGTTCAGATGCTTATAAATTCAGTCTGAAGGTTCATAGTCTTCTACTATGCCTATAAATAAGGTACCAGAGCCTAGCTTTATTCTGAAAAACTCTAAAGGCCGCCTAGGCTTTGCCATTCTTTTACCCTAAATCTCTTTAGAAAATAGAATAACTATTCCTAGGAAGTTCTGATTCAAGATCTAGAGGAAAAGAATGTATATCTATAGTGTAGGCATCGTAGAGTTTGGATTGTAGTGAGGTAAATTCTTGGATCTGGTTAATTTAGATTTCTCTTCTTTTTCCCCTTTTTCTTTTAGTCTGAGAATTGTGAATCCATGGTTATCTAGATTCCAAATTCAGTTAGGAGAGCCATGGTATGCTAGGTCTGGACCAGATTCATGAATTGGAAAGCTATTAGGTGAGTGGATTTATGTTATGCCTTTTTGATAATGGTATATTTATCGTTTGACATTCCCCGATAATATGTATAATAAATCTGCTGAAATCTATAGAAATTAGTACTGTTGTAATTAAAAATGAATTGTATGCCTATTTCTGTTCTCCTCCCTCTTCTTTCCCTGTTTATTTTATAAGCTTAGCCTACCTTCGAGCCTAGACCAATCTCGTAAGAGACATACATATGAATGAAATTGGAAAAAATTGGAATGGTTGGGAATGATAATAAAAGAGGGAAATTTGGGGCATACCTTGTACTGTGGAATATAACTGGAAATTCGGAATTGTATGAACTTGTAAATTTGTGGGCTTAATTCAAGATTAAGTGGAATTTGTTAGTGAAACTGTAAGTAACATGTGGGATCTGTTGAATTTATGGGGTTAAATAAATCTGTTGAATCTATGGGGTTCATTAAACCTATAAAATCTATTGGGGTTATATGAACCTGTTAACCTGTAATACTTAACCTATAAAATCTGTTGGGGTTATTCGAACTTGTTAACCTATAATATTTAACCTATTTAATCTGTTGAGATTATATAAACCCATTAAATCTATGAGGGGTTATGCGAATCTGTTAATCATATCCTGGACTGAAAACATTTCTGCTGTATAAAGCCTATTTCCATTAATCACATGCCTGAATTGGGAATTTCTATGAACACTATAATTATGAAAGTTACAATGAACATGAATATTTATTTAAGAATATTCTTATGCCAAAAAATTGTAAATAAGAATTACAGTAAAATTTGGAAGAATAAAAATACATATAACGGTGCTAAGACACGAGGTTAAGTCTAACTTGTGGTAGAAGTCTGCCCGGAACCGCCCGACAAATCCAGCATGCACAAGTGGTCGGCTTAATGTGAGAGGTCTGGTGCATAAACATATATATATAAATATATGTGTATAACTGGAAAGAATCAAATGTCATTAATTGTAATTAATGGAAATGAATGAATCTTACAACAGTAAAAGAATAGGAATGAACAGGGAATGGTAATAACCTATTATGAACAAACCTGAATGGGAAAAAGGAAAGATAATAGGTAGGCTTGTCCTAGGGATAAGTGGAAACTATAACTCAGGTTACAATAAACGATAGAGGGAATGAGATAACTTATGTAATGAGATAAGTTGTACTTAATTTACAAATTAAGTAATTCTGTAAATCTGGAAACCTGAAACCTGTTGTTTGTAATAAGTAGAGAATAGAAGGGAAAGCTTACGAAATGCAATAAGTTGTACTTAATCATAAATTCTGAAATTTGAAATCTAATGATAAGAATAACATGTTGAAGGCTTATTAATGAACTTAAATAGGTTAAGTTATATAACTGAAATAAATAAGCAAGAGGAACTTAGTAACTTGAATAAGAAGTTAGTATGATTTGAAATGACCAAATTATCTGGAAATCTGATGAGGTAGAGCAAGCGCGTAATTAAAAGGTTAGACATAGGGTCTAATAACACGTAAAACTGAGGTGTTTGGATCATTCATTATGTATGAAGGTAAAGAACCCAACGGGATAGATCATCATGGTGCCATGGGGCACAAGAGGAGCACACACCCATCTGATTATTATGCTTGTTTTGCCTATTGTTCTGCTGATATTCTTCTAGCTCCAAAGGACTGAATGGGGAAGAACACGGCCTCCTGGGACGTGGAGGGTAACCTAGTAGTCCTCTGTGTGGTGACAACATTTAAGCTGTGCTCGCAGAGGTTAGGTCCGCGCGTTACTACCCGGTGAGTATACCTTGATTGCCACAATAGAAGGTAGTCAAAAGGCTGTAGTGTGACATAGGTGATTTGACAAACCTGTTTCCTTGTGACTAGACAAGTTACGACCATCTCATCTATTTGCCTTAGGCGGGTCTAACCATCTGATTTATAGTAATCGTCTGGTACCAGTCATCGACAGCCAGCGTGATGCGAAAAGGTGGAGAGCTAAACCAAAAGACCGCCGAGCTTTTACTATTGAGGCTGATGTTGCGGGACACGCCAATTTGGATGTGATTATTTGTTAGGGGCACGTCACCAGCTCTCATATCTATTTGCCTTTCACTAGTTGAGGGAGGGGTTGGATGGGACCATAACCACCGTGAAAATGTAGACCATAGCATTTGTGTATGCAGATATCTGAAAAGGCTCCCGATCGAGTTCCGTGTATCTGATATAGTCATATTCCGGAACTCGGTGCACAGTAGATAATACATGCGAATACATGTATACTGTTTCCGGATGGTGTAGGCAATGAGTAAGATTAACGATACGTACGCGAGAATGTCTAGATACATGCATGCCTACTTTGGGGTGTAACGTAGGCTCTAGGGCATTACTCTGTGATGGAATCTGATCCGATCGAATGGTTCGATGGTGGCAGTCCGTACGCTTACGTAGCGTGGCGATGACGGTTTCATGTGGAACGTAGCATTGTTATACAGAGATCCGTACATCGTTCCGGCGTAGGATAAAGGATTGCGTATATTTCTGTGGCATCACGGCGGAGACCGTGAGAGTGTGGTACCATGGGGTGTACCTTAATATTGGGAGTAGCTACATGTATACGGTATTAGGTTAATCTACTGGGGAGTAGATAGGTACGACATGTGTGTAAGCCTTGAGTGCTATTAACACAAGTAACCTAATAAATAAGAAATGTAACTGAATGGTATCTGTAGGGTTATCCAAAATGTGTGGTTTAAATCCAGTCACCATAACTTGAGTTCTGACTCCCTCCTCATAACACGCTCGCAGATTAGGTTTGTGGCAGAGATATGATAGGTTTGGATATTGGAGAGACGGTATTATTACCTTGGTAAGGCTATATTTGATGTTGTTATATTTTATTCCATTCCGCTGTGAGATGTTTTTTGAGCTCTGATATATTCTTTATCTCTGTCTTTTCTATAGGATACCAGACAAGCCAACTCGAGTTTCGATATATTAGAATTTTGAAAAAAAAATTGGTCTGTTGGAATTCGGGTTGTTACATTTTCTACTTCGAAACTCCTAATCTATATTCAGCAAAACTCCATGTCTTAAAATTTTATAAATTACGTCCCTATTTTTAAAAAATCATCAAAAAATTTACAAAAAATCAAGAATAAATTTACTACGTTATCATCGTCAAATTCATGGATCAAAACTACCAAAAAAAAATCAAAAACAAAAAACAAAAAATGACGAAGCTCCAGTATATTGCAACAAACAATGCAATTATTTGCAATTGTTGCTGATATTTCAGCAAATATTGATTTTGTTTGCATCAACTACGGTATTATTGCTAAAAAACCAGCAGTATATTGTAATAAATTGCAGATTTTGTTGCAATTTTCACTCTCCCTTTATAAACTCAGTACATCAAAGAATCAAATACTTGCTGATATATCAACAATTATATACAATACTTGGTGATACATCAGCAAGTAATTGTAAGCCTATCAATACATTTAACATATTTGCTAATACATATCAGCAGTTATATACAATTATTGTTGATATATCAGTAATAATTGCTGATACATCAGCAAAAAAAGTAAGTATAATTGCTGATTTATCAATAATATATCATAATAACTATTGATATATCAGCAGTTATACTTCCGACTTTCATTTGAAATTGTTGAAGAATATTTGCTGACATTTCAGCAATTATTCTGTATAATTGCTGAGTTTGTAATTTTTTTTTCTAGATTGCTCCCGTGAATATTTGCAATTTTTGAATTTTTTTATTCATCAGCACCAAAAATATGTTGAAAAACACGAAGGGCAGAAAATAAGGATTTGCTTTGAAGAAAACTTGGGGGGAGACGTTTAAAACAAACCTCGAAATAGGGACGTGACACTAATTTTCACTTATAAAAATCCACTCTAAATTTAATATAATAATATGGCTTTATGTGACCGAGAATGTCCACCTCGTTGGGTCTTAAGTGATTGGGGATCTGTCCTAAAGAATTATTGAAATTTTTAAGTGACTGAATGAATGTCCACCTCATTAATTAAATCGATTGTCTTGTGTGTATGCTTGTTCACGTAGACATATCGTGAAAAATCTATCCTGCCAAATATTAGAATAGTTACCCTTCAAACATATGGGATTTTTATTCACTAGGACTTTATGTTCTGACCTCCCTCTTCTTAACATACTAACAGGACAATAGGTTAGACTTCATGTTGAGAGATGAAGTGGCGGGAGCCTAACGTTGGAGGAACTTATCTATTTATGTTCTATTTAGTATTGGCAGTATTGTTGTATTAGGGATATTAAATGATGTACCTGATGTAACTCTCTGAAACATGGTTGTATGCTACATTATTGGTTTTTAATAGTAATGATAAAACTATTTTCTCAATATTATATTTTATCCCTTCCACTGTGTGAGATTCCATCTTGTTATATTGCTTCGTTATTCTATGCAAATGTAATTTCTTATAGGAACCAACAACCCATTTAGAGTGGCTCTAAGTTTCGATAGACCTTTTCAAGGTCGAAATTTAGGCTCACTTCGAGCAGGTTGTTAAATGAAGGGCGAGGAATCTAAATTCCACTACACCAGAAAAGACCTTTGGTAACATTTGAAAATCGCTACCAAAGCTTTTGGTAGCGTGTTAATAAATGATACTACATGTCCCACAACTAAAAGTCTGATTCTTTTGGTTGTGTTTTCATAAAGGCTACCATATGGTTAGCGCAGTTGCGTTTTTCAAACTCTACTAAAAGTCTGTACGTGGTTCACTTTTTGACTTTCGATAGCGTTTATTTTATTCTACTAAAAATTTTTCGTTGCATTTATTTTATGCCACTAAAAGTCCATATGGTTCGTATAGTTGCATTTTTCAAATGCTATTGAAGATCTATACATGGATTATTTTTTACTTTGTTGTAGCGTTTATTTTGTGCCACTAAAAATTCAGGTGGTACATTACATTTGTTTACATAGCATTTCTAAAACGCTACTAAAAGGTATTGATTGTTTCGTAACATAATATAAATGCAACTGTAAACTGTAAATGGTTTATATTAATTCCAACAATTAATTATATAATAATCATATTAAAATTATGTACAATCGTATAAAAGTCTAATTTAAAACAATAATAAATCAATCATATAATCATCATATCAAATAACTGAGAGCGCATTAGTCACCTAAGTATTTTCCATAACCATTTAAATAATAGTAATTTGACAAAATCTGTAAATTCACATACCATAAGCATTCAAAAACAAATTTACACAATAAGTACTAACAAATACCATAATACATACAATAATTAAAGTTATATCCATTGTTGTTGATGGTTTTCACTCTAGAAAAGATAATTACCTATAGACAGTAAAACACAAATATGATAATTCAAGTATGGTTACTATATGTAATTAAAAAGCCTTCATGATAAAATAAATAAAAAGTAAGGTCATTCGTAAATAAAATATCCAAAAAGTTCGAAACAGTTGGGACTTTTCCGGAGATTGGATACAATTACTAATTTATGATCTGACATGTACAGAATGCAAACTCCACTCTAGATTATACTAGAATTTTTATTAAAGCGTTTCATTTTCTTCTCTTCAATGGAAGTTTCATTTTTCCAGTATTAATTGGTTATTATTAAAACAAGCATATAAACAACATTAATAGAACTCGACCATGAATAATTTACTCTATTGCAAATTCAGATCTGCACATAAACAATATTCATTCTGCGCTCCTTTCACTTCATGCAAACTTAGCCTACATTGTTAAATCAATGATATAATTGATATACATAAATTTATGACCTAAACTTGTCTACATTAGCAGCCAGGTAATTCCCAGGTAACACACAATGTGTGTTCATGTATTGTCTACATTAGCACTTAGGTAATTCAGACATGCACATCAATCATATTTGCAGATGGATCAAAAGTTAACTATGTTTTTTCATGTACAACCAATCAACATCGATTCTCCTTGCCAGATTTTTGAGTTTCCGATTTTTGCCTACAAGTCATCTTATACCATGGGAATTCCCCTATATTGTCCAACATGCATGTTGTTTCTGTATGTAGATATTTAGTGCAAGCACACACCGACTAAATTCTATACATATATCATAAAATAATAATTAGCAAGTAGTTCTTAATTACCTGGATCGATCAACATATGCTGCCAATCATGTTCTTATGCTTGCTTCACTGATGTATCAAAATTCCTCCTCCCTTACCTCTAAACTCCTCCATCACCAAAACTTGCCAAGTTAGCTTGTTTTCCAGTGCAATTCAAAACTTTCATATCATCCTCATGGGTTTCTAGATACCTACATAACTTGAAAACAAAGAAGGCCCTAGTTATTATTTAGACGATATAAAATTTTCTATTTATCAAATACACTTGTAAGGGATATTTCATATGAAACAGGAACAATGTTATAGTGTAAGAGATAGCTAATACATGTTTAGACTTATACATCAAAAAGGTCTTCCATTTTGTTTCATTTTTTTGGGGATTGGGTACTTAATAACAAATTAGTAGAAGTCTTAGTACGAATACATCATATATATATATATATATATATATATATATATATATATATATGTGTGTGTGTGTGTGTGTGTGTGTGTGAACCACATTGGGCATGTTTCGAACATATAATCGCTCGTACAAAGTCAAAACGTTTAACCACTAGGACATGGCGCTAGTCAAAGTCAAACTTATGACCTTTTTTTAGCTATTTTCCTAGCCTGCCATCAGAGCAAAACTCAATGCATTAAACTTCACACGATGTAGACATTATACTAGAATGAACCATGTTAGTCAAATCATATGAATGGGTAGCCAAAAGGCAATGGTGATACCTAAAGTGAGTTGTTAGTATACATATGACGTCAGTATCTTATACTAGCCAATATGGTATTATACAAATTGCACCTACTATAAACTACTAAGCTTAAATATTTACCAATTTGATACATGATATAGTTGTGCACCATGTACTTCAAATCTACTAAATAACATAGACTTCTAATTATAAACAAGAAATAAGCAATGCCAAAAACAAACATCCACTCAGGTGCCAGTCTATAGCCAATTGCAATCAAAATGACATCCAACAACTTTGCGATCCGCCTACAAAACAGGTCATTCGCGACAGACATGTTGCTTCTAGCAACAAAAAGCCCACCATGAAACTATAGCACAACTGGAAGCTTCTTTAGCTTATTTTCCTCTTTCCCGCTGGGTAGATATTCCTCATGAGACACATTATTTAATATATAAATCCCCAGTAGAGCCATTTAAGCTACTCTTGTGGTGGGGCCGCATCTCCTACTAGCTATGATTACTTCCATTATCACTTTCCATGGTGTAGCTGTTCCTCCTAATATCGTTGGCATTCACTTTTCTATTAGTATCGTTGGCTTTTGAAGATGGGTGGGGAAGAAAGATGCAAATTGAAAGTGCAGCTAGAGGTTAGCTTCTTTTTAAATTAGATCTGGAAACTTCTAATTTTTTATAGCACCAGATCTGAAAAAACGACTTGAAGAAGAGTTGTAGATCCAAGCATCGATGGTGGTCGGTCCAATCTCAGCTCATGAGCGTTTTTATACTGTGGATTTAGGGTTTTGTAATAGATGTAAACGGAGAAACGGGATATGGAAGGAAATGAACATATGGTTATTTAAGAGGAGAATAAAAGGATGAACGTGAAAGGGAGGGAATCGAAAATGGATCGAAAACAATTTTCATTTTACCCCGCCAAGTATAAGCGAGAGAGATATTAGCAGTGCTCCAACGAAATAATATAGTAAAAATAAAAGTTACCAAATACCTTCAGTTAAATTTAGTTTACAAACGCCGCTAATACATGTTACTAAAATTAGCTTTTCTTGTTAGTTCTGAAACCTCTAGAAATGCTAAAGACAAAGAATGGGACAAAAGTAAAAAAGAGGTGAATGCTCCTTTATGACCATCCCTCTCGCATCCAACTAAAATCTCCCTTCGTTAAGGCACTATGAAGAAGTCACTTGGGTTTGCTCTAAAAAAAAGGCATCATTGCACTCGCAAAACCTTCGCAATTAACCCTTGTCGGATGATCGGAGCGAAGCACCTAAGCCAAAGGAAGGGTCAATCCAAGCCTATAAATATGACCCCAAAGACTCAAAAGGGGGGCATTCAATTCAATTCCAAAGTTTTCAACCTCTTATTGCCGAGTGAAACCCTAATTTCTAAATCAATTTCGGGAAAGAGTTTACAACATTGTACATATTTAATAAAGAGGAGACACATGGAAATTAAGGTACTTACAAGAAACTCTGTTCAATAAAATACATTGTTGTTATCATTCACTAACATTACAGGTACAATATGTGAGTTGCATACATAATTAGATCTATTTCATACCCTGACCCATAACCGCCCTTAAGATCCTTAAATCATGGAATAGTAACCATTCTTAGTCTAATGACTATAATGATGACCTGAAATTGTGTTAGGGTCTCTATTAAGCGACTTATTAGATTAAGATGCTTGTTTGGGGTTAGGTTGATACCCTGCCAATCTACTGGGTCTCTAAGAAATTAAGGTAGACCTAAAAAAACCTATCATTTGGTGATTTTTTAAGAAGATTTGACTTCTTAGGGTTTAGTTTTGCGTTCCTTAAATGCCTAGAGAAACTACTCTAATACCTCAAGGCAATTCCAAGGAAATATACTGAAAGGATAAGTCACCCATTCAGAAATCAAAAGGGAAACCCATGATATGTTTTGTTCTCAACAAGAAATTTACATTTAGAATTATACGGTTGGATTTTGGCAGGAACCACAAAAAATTAGCAACTCTAGAGTCTGAGTTCTTTTCCTATCAACGAACTAGGAGTTCTACGGTCAGATCTTGTTTCCAAGGTGTTAACCATAAATTTAGATAATATTTTTCGCACTAGAAGGAGGGATTGAACCTCCGACCCAATTTATTTCTCCAAGTATTATTGAAATGTATCCTTAGAAAAAAAAAAGAATGTGAAATAAGCATGGAAGAACTCTTAATGGATTACAAAGGATCACGGAAGCCTCGAATAATGCTTTGTAAGAACCAGGAAATAAAGGTTATGGGCAGAATGAAAATTCTAGTGAAGTAAGAAAACATCCCCGAAAGATAAAGTATCAATTCATTAGGGATATACGGACACCTCCACAGTCCCATGAAGAGAATGATGTTGTGACTCCTTTTTATTGTCGACATAAGGATAATCAGGGAAAATTAAGAGAAAGACTAAGTCAACCTTCGAAGGAAAAGAGGGTGTTAAACTTGGTGAGACAGTCCCCCTGTATGGATATCTAATCAACCAAATCAGAACTAGGATATTTCAGGCCTTTCCAAATAGAAATATCTTTTGTGAATATGAGGTTTCACAAGGAATAAATGTTGCGAATACAATTCATAAATATTATTAACCAAAAGAGAGAAAGAGCTTATGACTTCAGGAAAGTAAGGGTGAACTCATCCCAAGGGGAATTATTCTCATCCTTCAACAATCAAACCAACACATTATTCCGTTAGATAAAAACAAAAACACAAACTTTCTCACAAGGTTCAATCATGGAGGAAGAAATAACATAGGATTATGAGGTCTTCGCACAAAAATGGCAAGATGTTATGGCTAGGCCTTGAGAAAATAAATACCCGTATCAAGTAGGAAAGCATAAAAGTATCACCACAGACTCATATTGCAATAGCCTTTCATAGAAAAATTGAAAGGGGTTTTGCAGAAGTATGGGATCGCAACAAGATGAAAGGAAGTCAGAAGCTGAGCCTCTAAGGAAAAAGGGAAGATCCAATCCAATTATGGACTACAAGTTAACCCTTTCAGGAGAAAATATCTTTCTCTTGACCAAAAAAGAATTTGGTTACTGGACAACAAAAAAGAAAGGAATAAAGGAGGCAGTTATTGCCACTATCAACTAATGAATGGTCATGAAACCAATCAGTGTAGGACACTTGAAAAGAAAATAAACCACCTTTGTAGGCAAGGAAAATTGTGGAGGCAACTTATGGATTGAAAATCATTATGAAGGAATAATCTATTTCGCAAGAAAGAACCCTCGTATGGAATTAAGGATTTTTTTTAAACCAACGGAAAAATGTTAGAATTCCTACTTGATTTAGGGTGAAGTTCCCTTCTCACAAAGGATTAGTTTAGAAATTCCTAAGTATATCCCAGATCCTTCCCCTGGAAAGGGAAGGCGGTAAGTCCAGGAAATCGCGCGCCTAGACCTAAACCTAAGGTATATGCATGTCCTCTCTCAGAGGTAGGAGGGTAAGACATTCACGCTCAAGGGTCAGGGTAATACACTGAAGCCCTTAACCATGCCCAAGGGCCAGGTTAAGTCACCCTTTAAAGGAGGGATGGATAAGCCTGGTGACATGCGCCTGGCTCTGAAGGAAGCACGCTCCGCCTCTGATCATTACATGACCAAGCCCTGCCTATGCTTTGACATAAGATGCATTGCCTCTGTCTATGTCCAATCCCAAAGAAGGGATCAAAAACTCAAAAGGAGCGCTAAAGCACGCCAATGCCTTTACTTTAAAAAATGCATATAATGGCCAAAATGAATTAAAACCGAAAGAACTTTCATAACTAAATTGGAAGAGGACATTCCAAGTTTTCCTTAAAAAGCCAATGATGGATCTGCCAAAGCCATAAGAAGGATATCTCGGAGTCTTAAAGACATGGGACTGGTGTGAGTAAACTCCATCCATTTGATTTAAGTTTCAAAAAATCCTTTCGAAATAAAAGATAATTGTAAGACCAATCCACACATAAACACGGATGGTTTTTACCTTACGATACCCAAAATATTCTTTGTATCAAAAATATTCTTATACTATAATAGTGTCTAAATCAAATAAATTGCAATCTAGCGGAATACTTGCATCTTACGCTCCACATATATAATATATAATCAAAAACCGCAGGGAGCTTATTGGAGAATGGATTTTTTTTCCAACTATAACAAGGTATGAGACCGCCTACCAATAATGTATCTCTAGAGAGGAATACACTGGGTTCAACAAGACCATCTTGCAACTAGGTCACACATGACCGACCACTCATTCACCTTGAGTGCATCGAATGTATACCACCAATGGTTGTGATTAACAACCATTACCGAAAGCATAAAACATCGATAAAATAAGAAGCAATTGAATTTTCTCTAAATCAGGTGATAATACATCCTAATGGGTATGATACACATAGCCATGTTGCTTTCCCGATTTTTATCATTTCCCGAATGATGTTGCCTGAGGCTACGATTACCTTTTTAGAACATCTTGCCACTATTTACTTTGAATGCCACATCATCAGATACGTCAAATCACTAACTGACGTCCTCAAAAATACATTGGGTGCTAAGCTAAGAGAAGTTTCCTTCTCTGCCACCAACTATGGTACATTGAAGAAATCAATGTACGTGACCATCTAGAAATACTCTGTCAGACATTCATCCATATACATTCTCCTGGGACAGGACATACCGAAGGCACCATTCCATTAATCCATCTTAGGCAATTTCTACCTAGGATTAACATAATATCCCTTGAATTTTACTCCATCTTTAATTATCTTTGGCATAATACGATTCACAACGCTTATTCCCATACAGAGTGGTTTTCAAATAATAAACCCGATCCTAATCTCTTCGTATTGACAATGGAAGTATAAAATAAACCAAAAATTAGATAGCTTGTTATTTAACTACAAAAGGAAAACATCCATACGACCAGCGATCCTATTTCCAAATGGATATTCTACCGATCAAGCACCAAGCAACATTGGGCCCTTTTAAATTAATTTATCATTTCCTAATTTCCCTCCAATATCTTTACCTAGATATTCTTCAAAACCCGTTTAGCCTCTCACAGTTCTTGGAAAACATTTCCAAATATTATAAACTCTTTATTTTCCATATTCTAGAAAATATACTTTATTAACGTCGGAGAAAATTTCCATCTCTTCACCTTTTTTATTTTCTATATTAAGAAAATATATGTTATTAACATTGGAAAACGTTTCCAATTTCCATTTCTTAAGTTCTCATTAACCAAATCATTTCATTTGCTATACTTAGGAAATATTTCTAATTTCATTTGGAAAACGTTTCCAAAATTCATTTACTTAGATTTAACGAACGTTGTATAAAACATCGTTATGAAAAACTCATTTCCTTAGTAATTCATTGACTAACCGTATCTCTAAACAATCCATACTACCAAACCTTAACTATTCCCCACTCAATCATGAAGTCAATCAAGCTGGGGTATAATTACCTCTCAGACCTTAACTGAACATCATTATTAACTTCAAAAATAGAAAAATTTCACAACTCCTATCTTAACAGCATTGCTTATGCAACTCTTGGATTCAGTTTAAGAATCCACTACCTTTACGGAAAACATTGATTATAACGATAGTGTTATAATTTCTGCTTCCAAAATATTAACTTTAAAATATAACTTGTATTCTTACTTTGAATAAATTAACAAATTAATTAATAAGTAAATAAATAATCAAATCTTAATTAAACGGGAAAGTAAAAAAACTTTCTTGAATTCGATATAGTTGAATTTCAATAAATAACTCTTTTTCGAATAATCTATATTCGATTAATATTCCGAACTTCGGAATAAATCTATCATCATTTTCTTTTGAAACGATTCCCTATCTCATTCATGTTCCTTTTTGAATTCATATTTCCCACCTAAATTTGTAAAATATTTTCTTTAGCCCATTATTCACTCCAATCATGAATAATATTTCTTTATTATATAATCAAATCCATTTGAATTTATCATCTCAAATCCAAATTCCATTTATAACTTTTATATTCATAGAAAATATCATGTTTTATTCCAAACATTTTTAATCTTCTTTATAATTTTCTTTGTAACTGTTGACTTCAAATCCAATTACAATTATCGATTTCAAAATCGTTCCCCACTTTTCTATATAAATTCAAACTTGAATTTATATTTCAATTTATCCAATAGTGAATATTTTATTTTATTTACAAATGTCATTCATAAATTAATCCTCTCGGTCTATCTGTTAAAACAGATTTCTATTTAAAATCTCCTTTTAAAACCTAATATTGGATTTACATTCGATTACAAAATATCGATTTCAACCAAATATTAATTGTCCTTGTTATGTTCTGAATTATATAATATAAAATTTCTAAAAATAAATTATTTTTATAAAATTAGACATAATCGAACTCCAATTATAAATCCTTATGAATTTATCCAAATTCCATTTACATTTTGAGCATCAGAATAAATTTCCTTATTTCCTTTTTAAACAATTTCCAAATTATCCAATGATAATTATTTCACTTTATTTATAAATATCATTTATAAATTTAACTACTCATTTTATCCATTGAAAAAAGTTTATATTTTCAAATTATTCGATTTCTATTTTTTTGGAAGATAAATTTCCTTTTTAAAATCTCAAATTCCTTTTCTACATTTGAAAATATTTTATGGCATTTAAATACCAAATTCTAAGGCCAATGTAATTCAAACTCAACATAATCAATCATCGATTATATATCACAACATATAACATCTTAAACAAAAATAGTAATATAAATGTTGAGGAATCCAGTTGGATCCCTCCAACCTGTTTTCCTTGCATCCACAACCATTAATCAACATAAATAACATTAATTTCACTCTAATATGAGATAATATAGTAAATAGAATGCAACGACCCGTCTTTTTGCCCGGTTCTTACCGGTAATTAAACTGACTTAAACCGCTCACAAAGGCGGATTGTTATGGGTACTGACATATATTAAACAAAATAACAGAACTTTTCATATCATAATAAAACATTACATCAGAGGTACAAGGAATATCAGAGTTACAACATATACAACAGCAGAAATAAATGTACTCTTCAGCGGAAGAGGCAATACGACATACTGGAAGCTCCAAACTCTAGCGTGGTCTCCAACTCAGAAAGTGCTTTGAATATTTCTCCAAAGGTCTATAACTGCAAAACTAAACAACTAGCTGCCCGTAAGGAAATTAGTGGCACCCAGAGTCTAGGAAGGAACAATAAACTCCAGGTCTTTCATGGGACTGGTGTGAGAACGTAAAACAGTTATTTTCGTTAGGGTTTATTTTAAAGTTGGGAAATTCACCGGACCACGCTGCTAATGCCGAACGTGTTTATTCCATGTGAATACCCGTGCATATAAATCGCATTGACTTTTGGAGAAATGAAGCTAACATAAGCTCATCCCTTATCACACAATGCAAGCGCACACCAGATGGGCAAGTTTATGATAACCAAACATGCTTTCTTACGTGAAAATCCTGATTTATATTATTATTAGTGCATAGTGTGGAAAACAATTTCAAAAGTAAATGTATCAATCTTAGACGGCATAGTACCCTATTATACTATGTCGCCGTAAGTATACAAATGAAATCGTAGGGGCGCGTATTGGAGATTGGGTTACCAACTTGATGTTTCCTGACACGAAAGATCAATCGGAGTACAAATGAAGTGTAACATGGCTTTTTCATCCAGACACGGACACCAACTACAAATCGCGAGGTAGATCAACAGTTTTCGTCCAGACACAGACCCCCGAACATACCCTACTCCCAAAATTCAAAAGAGGTACCTCCGCCGCAGCTATCATTCACAAAATCAAGTATATATACCAACAACCTAACCGCCAATTTCTCATCATCCGGGGTGTGAGGCTTGTCGATGCCACGGTATACACAAAGCTTTGCTTAAATAAGCCATGCTTTGATCATCATTATCTCATTCCATAACTTGAGTATTCCACACTGGTAATCTTCTACATGTCACTGATTCAAATCAATACATAACCTCTAAGAACGTAACTTAGAGACAGGAATAATCAATTGCCACAAATCCAATATATATTCATAGGAATCAGTGCTACATGGTCCATTATAATGTTAGACACACAATCCATACAAGTCCACTCTGGGTCTGAATGGAACAAAATTCGAAAATCCTCAAACATATTCAGACCTCATGCCACCCATAACCTCGTATCAGAAGTACGGCCCGATCCAAGACATCGACAATAAATCCAGATAATCCAAAGATTCCCGGTCTTCATTTGCCATTTCCAAGTCTTCAAATAGTGTCGTATTATTACTTGGAATGTTTTTCGGACATGAATACGATCCCCGTCTTTCCAAATAATAAGCGTATTTTAAAACAAGCTATGGACTATACCGGTTTCAACCCAAATCTCCTTCCAATGTTTGTCAATTCATTTATGATAAATTTGAATTTATTACAAATTCTTTTAATCTCTTTACCATCTTATTTGCTTTTTACAAAACCCATACTTAAGATTTATCATTTCCAAAACTAAATTTGGATTCATTTAAGTCTTTTCAAAGTATTCCAAATCTCCTTTATATTTCAAATAATAGTTCTTAGGTCTATAATTTCAAATTAAACCATTTTAAGGAAACAATAAGATGTTATGGAATAGCTATTTATACCACAGAGGTTCAAATTCTTTCCAAAGTTGAAATCATAATGAAATATGATTTATCAAAATTCCAAGCTCAAATGGGTTAAATTATATTTCAAATCAAATTTTAAATTAACCATCCAGCTCGTCGGATTAGTTAAGGATAGCCAGGAAGAGCAGGAAACTATATTTTCCAAACCCAAGCCTTAGACACTATCCTCTCTGTCACCCAAGAACGTTTTGGTGTATATGCGTTATTATTGAAAGAATTGTTGTCAATACATAATTACGCATTTAGCAACGGGTAAAAATAAATAAATTTGTCCAATCTTTTCAAATTGCCATTACAATTTCATAACTTTAATTAAAACCATTTCAACTTCATTGGAAACTCGATATGACATTATACCAATTGTTTAAGCTTACAAATGGTCTTTTAAAGGAAATAGTACCAAGTATATTAAATCAAACCAATATTTAGTTGTGAAACTCAAATTTTATTTTTAATTAAAATCGCAACACAAATGTTTATATAAACTAATTGGTACTCAAATCAAAATTTCCCATTCTATAAACATCAAAACCCTTTAATTGATTTTAAACTTACAAATGGTCCTGGAAAAAAATGACGGAACCAAGTGCGTTTACTAAAACCAACGCTTTGCGATACAACTCAAGTTATTATCAAAACTTGTGGATAAAATGAAATCATTATTTATGTGGACTCAAAAAATATTTCAAAACTTGTTTAAAACATAGAAGTCCAAACCAAGTTTTAAGACATTATAAAATCACGTTGTCTCATATGAAAATCGTTTAATTACACCTGGCGTAGATTTCAAATTCAAGAATTAACTTTTTATTCATAAAATTAAACGATCGCCGTTCATGTGAGAAGGAGATTTTAAATTGACTACCCATATATCTTCATAACCATGGTGTGTGATATAAAAAAATCAATATATGTTAACACTACATCTCACGATTTAAAACAACCATCAAATTTGTGCGCAAGCGTCACGGTAAATAACGCTTGGTGTTTAAGTGTTCCTAGGGTACACCAAACATCCATTCAACCGTCACAACAATAACAACCATAAACAAGAAATCGATGTTCATTACTAAATAAAATTTACGGTTCCTACTCCTTTGAAAATTAAATTTTAAATAAATGTTCTCACCGATATTTGCTTTCCATATTTCTTTTACTGTTAGAAATCTCGTATTCATCACAGGAAAACTTGAACAATTATGTACCACTTCGCTCACGCTTCACATGCTAACTTCCTTTAGCCAAATTCAACCCGTATACAAACTCTTTAGCACCTTCTCATAACTTATCCTAGTATCTCTTTCTCAACGTAGGTGAACCCAGCTCACGAGGATGGACAAATAGTTTGAATTGTAGCTGGCGTTCGGCGGGAGCACCTGGTTGCACAGATAGGTTGGTGCGAAAAGAGAAAAGGTGGTAGAAGCGGAACAGAGATGGCCAACTGTTTATTACCTGATTCTATGGGAAAAGGAACAAGCAGTTTGGAGTTTGTAGCGGCTAGTGGCGAAGTGTCGGTTGGTGCAACGTCGGCAATTGTGCCGGAGGTGGAGGCTAAATGGAGGAAGCCGAGCACGCTTTAAAGGAAGGAGGTGTGGATTTGTTGGTGGATTGTCGGGCACGGCAGCATGCCAACGGAGAGGGGTTGGTGCTTGCGTTACGGCAAGCGTGGCAGCTTTCGAGCATATGAACAGTGGAGCTAGAATCAAGGAGGAGGCTTACTGTTTTTAAGTGGGAAAGTGTGTGTGTTTCGGAGGGAGTAACGGCTGAGTTGGAAGGGAGAGAGGGAAAGTGGGGTTTACGTGGAAGGGCTTGGTGGACAGTGGTGACCTGCTGACATGTTAGTGGTGGGGGATGGGGTGCATGCAGGTGGTGGTGAGCAAGTGTGAACCGCTAATACGCGGAGGGAGACGCAAAGGTGAGGTGGAGCTAGAAAATAAGGTGAGAGGTGGTTTATAGTGAGGAGAAGGCTTCAATGACTAAAGAAAGAAGAGAGAGACGAGGGTGGACTAGGGAAAGAGGAAGGTGGCGGAGCTGTATGGTCGAGGAGAAGTCGTATTTGGTGGCGGACTGATGCTTGCCGGCGGTGGTGAAATGGGAACATAGCGGTGAGTGGCAGAGAGGCTCGTGAAAGAGCGAGGTCGCGACAATATAGGAGGATACGGCAACAGACAAGTGGTTCCAGTTGTTTACGAGAGGAGGAACAAATTTTTTCTTTTCAAAGTACTGCAAAAACCTAGAAGTGGGAAAGGAGTGGGAGAGAGAGCATCATGCGTGGAGAAGGAATGGAGTAGGAGAAGTGTGTTACGCGATAAGGAGGAGCTCCTTTTTATAATTGAGAAAAGGGATCAACATTGTACAAAACAACAGAAGGAAGCAAACAAGTGAACAGTATTGATTCCTTTGCATGTGAACTGTTCAAATCTTTGAGTACCGTTCCTCAAATATTTACACAGATATGGTAAGATTTTAGTCTGCTATTATATCTTAGACCAAATTTACTCAGGTATTGTTGTACCCATAACTCCTTTAAAAGGAAAAACTTGGTTTGCTCCTTATGAACGGTATGCGAACGGTAGATAAAATGTGAACTGACAATAGCGTTGTTTACATAATTTCCAAAACATTATAAATTCAATCGCTATGCACCGTCAATTAAATTTAAACAACAACACCAAAATATATGTATTTATTTCTACAACGCAATTTTCATATAAAGATGAATTAGATTTCTAGTTTGATTTTACCGCTTACATTCCAAAATTTCATTCATTGTTTTTATAACGGTGAGCGTATCTTTTAACAAATTCGGATTTTGGAATTAAGTTAACATTTTATTACGCCATTTATTTTTAATGGTTTGATTTGAAATAATTTTTAACAATATTTTACTAAGCAAATTTGTCAAGCCCTTTGTGTTTGTGCTTAATTTCCATTCCAAGTTCAAAGATAATTAAACAAATTCTTAAGTAAAAATTTACAACAAAGTACTTAAATTTGAAACAGCTCATTTCTTGATCATTTATTTTCAAAGTTGATTTTTATTTTCCATCGTTATGTTTCAAAATTTGTACTATTGTTAATTTCGGCAAAATGTTTAAACTAAGCTTATATTTGCCAATGTCGTTTTACTTAAAAGTGAATACTTCATTTAAAAATAAATCAATGTCCAAGTTAAGATTTGAATCTCAAATATATGTGTATATCTTTATTAAACCAAAATACACAATAAATATTAAATCCATAGTATTTCAAAATAAGTTAACATGATAACAATTCTTGTTTTCTATAACATTCACTTTTAAAAAGGAATTCAAATGTTAATTCTTAACCTGGTCAGTAATATAAATATCATTTAAAATGTTCATAAATCCACGGAAAAAGGGTTATTCAAACTCATTCAAAATGGAAAGAATTACATATTTAAATGTAAATCTCATTTTAATTTATATTTTTAAATGTCAAATTTTCTAGGACGTTACAGCCTCCCCCACATAAAGCTTTTCATCCTCGAAAAGGAGAGTTGTAAAATTTTGCTTAAGTAAAATGAATCTTATTCATAAAATTTATTAAGTCCAACAGATATGTATAAACTTTAAAAATACTTTACAACTTCTTATAAGCTTGGAAATTGACCCAAAGGTTCTTAATGGGTTAAACACAAAATATTCATATACTAGATTGGTAAACTTCTTATATTAAGTTATTATTTAAGCCAACTTGAATTATTGCATAAAATATAAATAAGGAATTTGCTATATAAAAATTATCTAAGTAGAGGCAGTTCAAACGATAAAGTTACTTTATAATTAGTCTTTATGGTAAAAAAAGGTTTTATAAAATTCAAAGGTTTATCATAAGGTAATTTTAAAAATTGAAAGAAAATAGTATAAGAAATTTAGTAACTTGATTACAAGTAAATAATACAATAGTGGGCTAATATCTAAAAGGACTTGAAATAGATAACCATAAGTACAATTACAAAATATAGTAGTTTAGCGAGACGGTTATATTAAAGTGTTATATAAATTACTAGATTCAGAACATTGGAAAGCCTCAAATTGATCTCTCCGAACTTAGAATCACATTTTATTTCAAATCATTGAAATGTTGCATATTTTCTTTCATACAGAGAATCATACTTTACTTCGGGATTTCAAAACCAAAATTTCAAACATTCTATAATGAATTCAAATCAACTATATATTAATATTAGTTCGAGATGTTTCCCATATGACGGGCTACTAAGTATCACCCTTCACACACAATTCAAATCTTACCTTAGTTTTATCACGGGTTACTCAAACAAACCAAATCATTTCATATCCCGAAGTTGTAAATCCTTTTGCAATCCATAATTTACAAATATTTAACCAAAATTTTATTGTTTCCAAATATTTTAAAGTGTCGGGATTTAAGTCGTCGAAACATTTCAAATCTTTCAAATCATATGAATTTCAATCTGTTCAAACCATCTTTCAATAATATTCAAGTTGATTTTTTTCCAACTCATATTACCATAAATTTTAATCTTATGCCAATTCAAACTTATATTTTAACCGTGTTACACTTCTCATGCTTTCGATATTGTTTCAAACATTTCAAGTTTTTTTCCCTTTCTCTTTTCTTTTGATTTCCATATTCTCATAATGTTTTTGAGAGTAATACCGAATAACCGTTCTTCTTGAATTCCTTTGAACTTCGAAATGTGAATTTATTCTCACTGCATTATTCTGATTTAGTGCATACGTGTTTCAATCTTTCACTTTTGAATTAGGGCTTCCACTTCTAGTTTACACTTTGGCAAATTAATTCTAGAGAAAACAACCAATTTTTCGATTAACACAAGCATTTGCACATTCTTTCTAAACTCGTTATACATTAATTTCTTAATCTTAACACATTCGTTTCAAATCTTCTTAGAGTTATTCCTATGATTTGAATAATTTTCCCTCTTGTGCTGCTTTTGACGAAGACAGTGCTTCTCAAGCTAGTCTTTCTCCCTTCTTCGCTGGACAACCCCGAACTACATGCCCTTCCATCCTGCATCGATGACACGTCCTTTCCATTGTAGGGTTCTTGATTTCTTTCTTTCTCTTAGGGAAATTATTTTATAAAATGTCCAATTCTTTTACGTATATTCTTTCGAATGGCTTTCTTCTTCTTTTTAGATTTATCTGGGCATCGGACTGCATAATGACCATTTCTGAAACATCTATAGCACTGGATTTCCTTAAGTTTTCTAAAACTTTTGGTCTCTTCTTCTTCTTTTTGAGCTAGTGCTCTTTTTGCTTGCTCTGGCATCATCCAAAATTCCATTTTGCTTTAAGCGGCAACCAAACATTTCCAAAATGGTTATACCGTTTTCCCTCGTTTCCAAATTTATCAACTGACTAATTTGTAAATGTACCATTTATTTCAAGTACTCATTATTTACCATTTACAAATTCTAAAGTATATTAAACTATTTTAATTTCACTCCTTTTTATTTCAAAATTCCTATTTTACAAAATTTTATTTTAGTTCATTTTCAAATTAAATTTCTATATTAATTTATCAAATCGTTTTATTAAGATTTATTTATATAAAGTACTTATCTATATGATTTTGAGTATTCTTCGACGTTTCGACCAGAATTATATAGTCATACCACTTTCGAAACTCGAAAATTAATACTGATGATGCTGCAGTCATCAACAGAATCATTCCCAAGCGACTAAAGTGTGATTCTATATCTATCTAGTACATATAAGATTTCGTATATACGCCGGCCATGCATATAATTGAAATCTTCACATATATACCAATAGTCCAATTGCGACGTCGAATAAATACCCGAAAAATCCTGTTAAAATTTTGCATTTCAGAATAGTTATGTTTTTCAAAACCATTTATTTAGTTCCAAAATACGCTCTCTCAACGAATCTGGAATCTCATTCCAGGGCGTTCTTAACTCTATCTCTAATGAGATATTATAACTCTGATGAGTTCTACCTTTTGTTCAACATATGTCATACCCCGTAGCTTTGTATAACCAAAGCTCTGATACCACAAATGTAATGACCCGTCTTTTTGCCCGGTTCTTACCGGTAATTAAACCGACTTAAACCATTCACAAAGGAGGATTGTTATGGGTACTAACATATATTGAACAAAATAACAGAACTTTTCATATCATAATACAATATTACATCAGAGTTACATGGAATATCGGAGTTACAATATATACAGCGGAAGAACTAAATATACTCTTCAACGGAAGAGGCAATACGACATAGTGGAAGATCTAAACTCTAGCGTGGTCTCCAACTCAGAAAACGCTCTGAATATTGCTCCAAAGGTCTATAACTGTAAAACTGAACCACTAGCTGCTCGTATGGAAATTATTGGGCACCTAGAGTTTAGGAAGGAATAATAAACTCTAAGTCAGTCATGGGACTGGTGTGAGAACATAAAATAGTTATTTTCGTTAGGGTTTATTTTAAAGTTAGGAAATTCACCGAACCACGCCACTAATGCGGAACAGGTTTATTACATGTGAATATCCGTGCATATAAATTGCAATGACTTTTGGAAAAATGATGCTACCATAAGCTCGCCCCATATCACACAATGCAAGCGCACACAAAATTGGCGAGTTTTACCTTATGATAACCAAACATGCTTTCATACGCAAAAATCCTCTTTTTTATTATTATTAGTACATAGTGTGGAAAACAATTTAGAAAGTAAATTTATCAATCTTAGACGGCATTGTACCCCATTATTCTATGTCACCGTAAGTATACAAATGAAATCGCGAGGTAGATCAACGGTTTTCGTCTAGACACGGACCCCCAAACATACCCTACTCCCAAAATTCAAAAGAGGTACCTTCGCCGCAGCTATCATTCACAAAATCATGTATATATGTCAACAACCTAACCGCCAGTTTCTCATCATCCGGGGTGTGAGGCTTGTCGATGTGACGGTATACACAAAGCTTCGCTTAAATAAGCCATGCTTTGATCATCATTAGCTCATTCCATAACTTGAGTATGCCACACTGTTAATCTTCCACATGTCATTGATTCAAATCAATACATAAGCTCTAAGAACGTAACTTAAAGACGGGAATAATCAATTGCCACAAATTCGATATATATTCACAGGAATCAATGCTATGTGGTCCCTTACAATGTCAGACACACAATCCATACAAGTCCATTTTGGGTCTGAACGGAACAAAATCTGAAAATCCTCAAACATATTCTAACCTCATGCCACCCATAACCTTGTATCATGTGTACGACTCGATCCAAGACATCGGCAAAAAATCCAAAAAATCCAAAGATTCCCAGTCTTCATTTTCCATTTCCAAGTCTTCAAATAGCGTCGTATTATTACTTGGATTGGTTTCCGAACATGAATTCGATCCTAGTCTTTCCAAATAATAAGCGTATTTTAAAACAAGTTATGGACTATACGAGTTTCAATCCTAATCTCCGTCCAATGTATGATAAGTTTGAATTTATTACAAATTCTTTACATCACTTTAACGTCTTATTTGCTCTTTACAAATCCCATACTCAAGATTTATCATTTCCAAAACTAAATTTGGATTCATTTAAGTCTTTTCAAACTATTCCAAATTTCCTTTATATTTCGAATAACAGTTCTTAGGTCTATAATTTCTAACTAAGTCATTTTAAGGAAACGATAAGGTGTTATGGAATAGCTATTTATACCACAGAGGTTCAAATTCTTTCCAAAGTTAAAATCACAATGAAATACGATTTATCAAAATTCCAAGCTCAAATGGGTTAAATTATGTAACGACCAGGGATTTTCGACCCTGAAAATCGACACAAAAATACCATGTTGAACATTTATGCATCGAACACTGGAATGTTATGAGAAAGAAATTAGAGGATGAGAAGTAGAAAGAGAGAAATATTATAACAGTAGAATAAGAAGAACACATCATAACCTCACAGTGGAACGAATAAAATATAATATATCAAATCTCTTTATACAAAGAGAACTGTATATACATACCAATCATCAGAGTACATCATATATCAAACATAGAGGAAATAAAGTCTAAATAACTAACGGTGAAGCCTCTTGCTTCCAGCTCCTGAACTCCAAGCGGAACCTAACTTGTAAATACACTCGGTCTGACCCGAGCACATTTGAAGCAAAGCAAAATTCACCCGGATCAGTCTGGAATACTTTCAGTGGTAAATTCACAACAAACAACTTGCTTAACTTTCGAAATCCTTTTTGGAAGAAAGGATAATAGTAAGACCAGTCCACACATAAACACGAACTGTTTTGACCTTACTATAAAAATTATTATTTTGAAATCAATATTTGTCTCCGATATTATAATAGCATCGAAATACAAATAAATAGAATCTAGCGGAACGCTTGCATCTCACGCTCCACATATATAGTATACAATCAAAACTGCAACGCTTATTGGATATTGGATTCCGACTATGACAAGGTACGGAACCACCTGCCGATAGTGTATCTCTAGAGAGGAATACACCGGGTTCAACAAGAACGTCTTGCAACCCGTCCCACACATGACCGACCACTCTTTTCTCTTGAGTGTATCGAATTTATTGTCACCTTAAGGCTACAGCCACCGTAGTCTGCGAAGATACAGAAAATGAAAGAAGTAACATAATGAATATTCCCTAGATGGTGACAATATACCCTAATGGGTGCGACCCACATAGCCATGTTGCCTGCCCGATTTTTGTCATTTCCCGATTGTGAGGCTTGAGGTTATAATCTACTTTTGGAACATCTGACCACCATTTACTTTGAACGCCACACCGTCAGATTCGTCCATACACGTTGTCCTGGGACTGGACAACCGAAGGCACCCTCCTACCACATCCTAATAGGAATCACCCCAAGGATTAGTAGCGAGTAGTCCTTGCAATCCACAGACTCCAACCACGATAGAAACATAATTTATCTCTGGGAGCTAACCAGAGATTATAAGCAATACTTCCACTTTATGAAGATCTATGGTCTTCAAGTGCCCCATCTCGATCGTCGTCTGATCCCTTCCACGATTACGTATATGTTGGTCGGAATGGTTTCCAAATTTAGATTCGAACCCGGTCTTTCCGAACCAACAATCGATAATTGGTCAGATTTGATAGTCGGTTATTTAACTATCAAATAAACAAACATTCAGCCATAAAAATAAAATATATGTACTGGTTTAGTATTCAACATCATTTGGCCTCTTTGATAATTAACGAGTGGTGAATATAAACTTTATATCTTCAATATTAGGAAACCGTTTTCATTTTCTTATTTAATATAAGCATATTTCATTATCGTCTCGCTTGCACTCTATTAGCTCCTCATCATAAATTGGTAAGTGGATAATCCTCTCAGTATTAACCCCGAAGGCCGAAACCAACATCAGATTAACACGTCGAAAGTTACTCAACTCAACCAACTCACAACAAGTTCTAATTACTTTGAAAACTATATCAAATTTCTGATCATACTTAATATGCTTTTTAAATCATTATGCATAAGCCTCGATTCCCATATAAATCAAATATTATATAATACACTTCATTCAAAACTTATTTCAAAATAACTTAGTTATATCATAATAAAACTCCATCTATTCTTTTAAACTACTCGATTTAGGATCGAATACAAATCTTAATTTATCCAACGAACTTTAATTCACCTTGATTTCTAGTTTGACTTCCATTTCCATATTTTATACCGCTAAGTCTCACTCCACTTACTTATTTCAACAATCAACCCATTTACATATATTTCTTCAAACTTGATTTTTAAACATATTCGCCCAACCTTGGATTTTGGGAATTTAAGTAAATAGTATTGCAAGAAGACTTCAATTGGAACTTATATATATATAATATAAATGCACTTAAAACTTATTTAAAAAATAACAGGGTCTAAGACTTTACAAACTTTCATTTAAATTAATTAGTAATATAATTAATTTAATAATCAATTTCCATTTAAACACCACTAACTTGTTGATTCATTCCCAATGGTCCTTCCATTAATATAATTAATAATATAATTAATTTCAATCACTTTGATTATTATTAAATAAATAATAATCAAACTTCATTATTGTAACGACCTGCCTTTTTGCCCGCTCCAAGTCGGTAATTAAACCGATTCGAAACGTCCAAAACGACAGATTGTTTTGGCTTATACGGTTTAAAACAGAACAGACACAGAATCACAGAGTACAAATATTGCAGCGGAATAAAATTTCATATAATATCAGAATTTACCAAAAAAATATTTGCACAGCGGAAAGTATATATGATGAATACATAATTTCTTTAACAAAATACTTTGTTTAGCGAATGCGTTTCTTCACATCTTCGCATTCTCCTTGCGTGCCTCTCCAGTTCGTCGCGAGCTAAAATATCTAACCTAGAACACTTAGGGCCTGACCGGAGTGTCCCATGCAAAATACACAAAACACCCGAGTCAGGATTAAACTTATTTCATGTCAGCAAACTTCGATAAACACTAAATATAATTAGTTTAATCCAATAACTATTAAATTCTTCGAGCATATAAATAAGTTACTGCCGAAATATCTTACAACATAGTAAAGTAAAACAGCACACATGAGGCATATAAAGGGATGAAAAGCATGAAGATGAGGAGATACAACAAGTAAAATGACTTAACTATGCGTGTATTTGTTGGCATGAACCCACAAGAATAACATAGGAATACCAACCTAAGTATATGACACAGTCATATTAAATTAAGTGGAACACATGGTAAAAGTGCAAGGTAAAAGCTCCAAGTTATACAGCAAAGGTCCAACAAAAGAAGCTACACATTTTGAAACAATTTCATGGGTCCACGAATGGCACTTATGCATTAAGCAAGGATAAAGTTTCACTTAAACCCCTAAACCCAACCTATACATTATTTTAAAGCAGCAAGTTTTAAGATAGTAGTTTTCTCTTTTTCTTCTAAAGCACACAACTTTATTCCAGCGAAGATAATTTATTGAATTACAGTTCTCGTTGATGCAACACGTACCACGATAATATAGAAAAACAATTAGAACTGTGGTTTTAAAACTGATCTCCTAACATTTTTAAATGTAGAGAAATCAAGTTCATCCATGCGAGTAAACAATATATAACCAACTTGCCACTAGTTTGCATGCAAGTCAGGCAATACTAACCAAAAGGAAGAAGTGCATCTTCTATGAAATTACCAACATTTTCAGTACATCAGGTGAGCAAGTGATCACAACCCAGAAACTAACGTGCCAACATAAACGAGGGAAAACAACAACCAAACAGCCCGCAAACCAACTATAGTCAGTGAACACGAAGTAAAGGACTTGTAATAAATATAATCGTAAGTAAACTTACGATTCGTTGATGACAAAAGAAGAAACAACAGTGGTGAAGAACAGCGGACGGTGCGGTAGCTCCCGCTTGTTTTGCACCTTGCTTGGACTGTTTCCACGCTAGAACGGGCAGGCTTCCGTTTTGAGTGCGGGCTAGTTCCTGGGGTTCGGCGGAGTTCGATTTACGGTGGAAAAGAGGGCAACTTGCAAAAGGAAAGTGGTTGACGCTTTTGGGTTCTCTGGCTCGAATCGGAGGGAGAAGCTTCCACTAGTGGTTGCGCTGGAGACTGTGGAGGTTCGGGCTCGATTGGCGGTGGCGGTGATGAAGTGGTAGGATGATTGGGGATTTTGATTTGGTTGTTGGGAAAATGGGAAAAAGGGATTTTTGGGTGGAGGAACAAAAATGATGAAGGAAAACTCATGGCTAAAGGAAAATAAAAGGGTGAGGAGATGGACGCATGTAAAAACAGGGACCGGTGTTAGAACCAACGAAGGAAACGGTGGAAAGTGAACTATACGTGGTGTGCAAAATCAGAACAAAGAGCCAAGTGTCTAAGACAATTAAACAAACAAATTTTTTTTCTTTTACTATAGATACAAAATATTATCCTATACAAATACAACTCATACTAGCACATTATATGATTTCAAATCAAATTTCGAATTTATTTTTTTCTTGATTAAATTACAAACTCACGTTTCAAGTTTTGAATAAATGACGTCAATAACATTTGTTTAACTTTCATATTAAAATAACAAAAGATTTTGCATCGTTAAATATCCAAATTATTAACGATGTGAATTGCCACAAATATTTATATTGAAATTAAATTCACGAAAGGAAATAATATTTACAAAAGTATTTCCATTATACTCAAAACAAATAAAAGTATTATTTAAAACCAAACATAAATATTAATTTTATCGTCAAATCTAAGTTTAACTATATTTTAAATATCGAAATTTCTGGGCCGTTACAATCTCCCCCACTTAAAGCTTTTCGTCCTCGAAAAGGAGAGTTGTAAATTTACTTAAGTAAAATAAAAGGTATCAAAACACAACACTTGTCATCTTTGGCAAACTTGAAAATTATCAAATAGTTCAAAGGAATACAAAACTTCATATAATTGAATTTGTAAACTTATATATCAAAACTTAAATTTAAACTTAAATCATTATATTGAAACTAGAAAAAGGAAATTTGTACTATCTTTCGAAATCATAATTTGCAAAACATTTGAGAACCCCAAACGATTTCTTCGAACTTAGAATCCCATTTTCAATTAATCATTGAAGTACTATACATTTCTTTCATATAGAATCATACTTCACCTCGGGATTTCAAAACCAAATCGCTTTCAAAAACTTCAAACATATTATGATAAAATCAATATCAATATATATGTTCCATTTCCTCGAGAAGTTTCTCCCCATGACAAGGTTACTCGGGAACAACCTATCGCACGGAATAGTATATATATATGACGTCTCTCCTTTCCCCGGAGCCGACCATCATAAGGACTCAAAAATCCCAAATCACACACACACCCTTTCTTTAGTCATGGGTTACCCAATTCCATGGTTCATATCAAATCATTTCATATCCCGAAGGTATAAATCATTTCGCAACAATAATTCGCAAATACTTTCAATCATATTATTGTTGTTTTTCAAAATATTTCAAATGTCGGGATTCAAGTCGTCGAAATTTCCTTCTATTTATAAACCACTTTTATAAACTATATCATATCCAAGTATTTGAAAACAAGTTCAATCAATACGATTTCTTAATATCTTCTCAAATCAAGTGATCTTTTCAAATTTCCAAACTAAACTTCACAAATCAATCATAGAAATCGTATCAAATTTCATATAATCGAATTATTTCCTTTCAAAATATTAGTTCCAAAATAATCCAAGACATACTTGGAAATCCTTTACACAAAATATAGGACCGAATAATCATTCTCATTTCAAATATCATATCACACTTGGAAGGTTACATTGTTCAACTAGTCGGAAAAATCTCTTGAAACATTTCTATTTAAAATACCATCACGCTTCCGCTACGCACTCTGATTAAGCATGTTCCACTAGTATTGTTCTACAAACCAATCACAAAACATTGATTTTGAAACAAAAACCTAAAAATTTGAGTCTCAAAGTCCACTTTCTATGGATTTATCGATGCAAGACAAAAGGAAGGGTTCAAGAACAAGATTGGACAACTCAAACTCGAGTAGATCGAAGAGATGATAAGCGACAGATGGCGTCAGGTCAAGGCAAACAAACACAACAACAACGACGAAGATGTATTTATTTAAATTCCACTTATCTCTTCATATTAATTTATCACAACGTTTTATTAAAATTTATCCAAACATTTTCAACATTTCTCTACATTGTTTCAAGTATTTCTCGACGTTTAGATCGGAATCATATAGTCATCCCACTTTCGAAACTCGAAAATAAATGTCTGATGATGTGGCCATCATCATCAGAATTATCCTCCAGCGACTAGAATGGGATTCCATATCTATCTAGTACATCTTCGATTTCATATATACGTTAGCTAGGCATATATACAAAAATTCATACATACTTGACAGTCCAATGTCGACGTCAATAAAATTCTCGCAACCATTTCCATTACACTTTAAATTCCTACCAAATAAAATTTCTGAATTAACTACATCCTTATATGTATGTTTCATAAAGTTTGGAAACTTTCATTTCAATTATCCTGAAATTTTCAATTTTTCTTTCATTTTCCTTTATAATTTCCGAACACTCAGCGAAAGACTTCGAGAACCTTCATCGTAAGGAGCCTAAAGAAGTTTTGTTTCCGAAAATATTTCTTTAAAATACTCTATTTCCAAATATTCTTTTAAAATAATTTATTTTCGAAAATCCTTCAAAAAAAATATTTATTCTTCGAAATCCGCTGATTCTAGTGTCAATTCCATTTTAAACTAGATAAGCCAAGCTTTGTATGAACCAAAGCTCTGGTACCACTGTAACGACCTGCCTTTTTGCCTGCTCCAAGTCGGTAATTAAACCGATTCGAAACGTCCAAAACGACAGATTGTTTTTGCTTATACGGTTTAAAACAGAACAGACACAGAATCACATAGTACAAATATTGCAGCGGAATAAAATTTCATATAATATCAGAGTTTACAAAAAAAAAAATTTGCACAGCGGAAAGTATATATGATGAATACATAATTTCTTTAACAAAATACTTTGTTTAGCGCATGCGTTTCTTCACATCTTCGCATTCTCCTTGCGTGCCTCTCCAGTTCGTCGCGAGCTAAAATATCTAACCTGGAACACTTAGGGCCTGACCCGAGTGTCCCATGCAAAATACACAAAACACCCGAGTCAGGATTAAACTTATTTCTTGTCAGCAAACTTCGATAAACACTAAATATAATTAGTTTAATCCAATAATTATTAAATTCTTCGAGCATATAAATAAGTTACTGCTGAAATATCTTACAACATAGTAAAGTAAAACAACACGCATGAGGCATATAAAGGGATGAAAAGCATGAAGATGAGGAGATACAACAAGTAAAATGACTTAACTATGCGTGTATTTGTTGGCATGAACCCACAAGACTAACATAGGAATACCAACCTAAGTATATGACACATTCATATTAAAATAAGTGGAACACATGGTAAAAGTGCAAGGTAAAAGCTCCAAGTTATACAACAAAGGTCCAACAAAAGAAGCTACACATTTTGAAACAATTTCATGGGTCCACGAATGGAACTTATGCATTAAGCAAGGATAAAGTTTCACTTACCCATAAACCCAACCTATACATTATTTTAAAGCAGCAAGTTTTAAGATAGTAGTTTTCTCTTTTTCTTCTAAAGCACACAACTTTATTCCAGCGAAGATAATTTATTGAATTACAGTTCTCGTTGATGCAACACGTACCACAATAATACAGAAAAACAATTAGAATTGTGGTTTTAAAACTGATCTCCTAACATTTTTAAATGTAGAGAAATCAAGTTCGTCCATGCGAGTAAACTATATATAACCAACTTGCCACTAGTTTGCATGCAAGTCAGGCAATACTAACCAAAAGGAAGAAGTGCATCTTCTATGAAATTACCAACATTTTCAGTACATCAGGTGAGCAAGTGATCACAACCCAGATACTAACGTGCCAACATAAACGAGGGAAAACAACAACCAAACAGCCCGCAAACCAACTATAGTCAGTGAAAACGAAGTAAAGGACTTGTAATAAATATAATCGTAAGTAAACTTACGATTCGTTGATGACAAAAGAAGAAACAACAGTGGTGAAGAACAGCGGACGGTGCGGTGGCTCCCGCTTGTTTTGCACCTTGCTTGGACTGTTTCCACGCTAGAACGGGCAGGCTTCCGTTTTGAGTGCGGGCTAGTTTCTGGGGTTCGGCGGAGTTCGATTTACGGTGTAAAGGAGGGAAACTTGCAAAAGGAAAGTGGTTGACGCTTTTGGTTTCTCTGGCTCGAATCAGAGGAAGCTTCCACTAGTGGTTGCGCTGGAGACTGTGGAGGTTCGGGCTTGATTGGCGGTGGCGGTGATGAAGTGGTAGCATGATTGGGGATTTTGATTCGGTTGTTGGGAAAATGGGAAAAAGGGATTTTTGGGTGGAGGAACAAAAATGATGAAGGAAAACTCACGGCTAAAGGCAAATAAAAGGGTGAGGAGATGGACGCGTGGAAAAACAGGGACGCGTGTTAGAACCAACGAAGGAAACGGTGGAAAGTGAACTATACGTGGTGTGCAAAATCTGAACAAACAGCCAAGTGTTTAAGACAATTAAACAAACAATTTTTTTTTCTTTTACTATAGATACAAAATATTATCCTATACAAATACAACTCATACTAGCACATTATATGATTTCAAATCAAATTTCGAATTTATTTTTTTCTTGATTAAATTACAAACTCACGTTTCAAGTTTTGAATAAATGACGTCAATAACGTTTGTTTAACTTTCATATTAAAATAACAAAAGATTTTGCATCGTTAAATATCCAAATTATTAACGATGTGAATTGCCACAAATATTTATATTGAAATTAAATACACGAAAGGAAATAATATTTACAAAAGTATTTCCATTATACTCAAAACAAATAAAAGTATTATTTAAAACCAAACATAAATATTAATTTTATCGTCAAATCTAAGTTTAACTATATTTTAAATATCGAAATTTCTGGGCCTTTACAATTATAATAAAATGATTTATTAATCATTAACAATTTTATTTATAACAAATATAATAATCAAATCCCATTCATGCAGTTGTCTTATTCAACTGAACATAACGAATTCGTTAATCCATTTCAATTGGTCTTTCCACTTAAATTAATAATATAATTAATTTAATTAATTCCATCTACTATTATTATTATAAATAATAATCAGTTCCAATATAATCCCATTTTAATTGTTTACCAATAAACAATTAATTCCAGTTATTATCTGCTAGGTATATTCCCCTTCGCTTAAAACTTATTAACATAGGATTTTCCTTCATAAAACCATTTAATAATTTCTTAAAAGCTAATAAATATTAATTTCCTTATATAAACTTTAATTCAAAATGATAGACTTCAAATATCTCTTCAGTTAAAATAAATTTTGTACTTCATTTCTGTTGATTCACCTTACGGTAAATCAATATTCATGAAAATAGGAACTTTTAGGCCATCCGCTGGCAACTAATCAACCAATGTCGCCCATTGGTTTAAAACATCACATCAACATTGAATTTCAATTCAACGTTCAATATTCAATCAATATCGTCATTTGGGGTAAACAGTTCTGTATTTAAATAATATAAACAACATGTAATGTATTTGAGGAATCTAGTCGGATTCCTCCAACCTGTACATCCCTGCATCACAGATCATAATATTTGATAAAAATATACAAACAATTATTTAAATTAAAATCATCCAATACAACAAATATAATTGTCTACAATCATTAACTAATCAATCAACAAAAGGCATGAAATCATCCAATCAATGATAAATTATTTTTATATGAATTTAACACATCATAGTATTCCAGAAAAGTGTGAGAGTTAACTCACCTTGATTTTAATGATCGATTCGTGTTGTTTCCATTTAGTTTTAAACAGTCGTTTAAAATTAAATGAAAATTTGACTACTTCTGGTCCTGTACGAACTGCTTAGCAGCGTTGTATGCTTCTCTGCGATTCCAACAAATCCAGTTTTATGTGATTCTGTAATCGTATGAACTAGTTACGATTATTTAAATTTTAATATAACTATATATATAACAAATAAATTAAACATTAAATTTTTATTACCAATTCTAAATTAATGGTTTATTACCTTAACCATACGCGGTTTCTCGATGGTTTCTTTCCAATAGCCTTCTACTTCTACATGTTCCCTCTTCTTCCATGCGGTTTCTCGTATGAACTAGCATAGCATTCTATACGTCATCCTTTTCTCACGTAAGGCCAAGTGGCCCATCTACACACTCCAGCACCCATATGTTATTTTTCTTTCTTTTTTTAAAAGCCCAAACTCATGAATCAACTTTCATCCCGAGTCAACCCCTCTTCTTATAACTTCCATTTTGTTTGATTCGGTTTTTGATTTTAATCACGTTTTAATTATCGTGCTCATCATCTTCTGCTCCAACCGCTGCTGCATTGCTTCTCTTAGCCGATTACTTCCGAACACTCCAGTTCCCCCTACTCTTTACTGTTCAACCAACCGAGCCCATCAACTTCTCCACACTCTCGAGCTTCATCGGCCCATCACCAGCTACCTCAGCTCGGTCGCGACAGCCTACTTCCTCATGCTATAGGGTAGCAATTTTCTTGTTACCCAACCCAATGAAATTCCTCAGTTTGAATCACCCTTCCACCTAGAATGCCTCGCAACCCTTCTTTGTTTCCACTATCATCAATGTTTAGCCCAAACACATGCATAATACACGTACGGATTTCCTGGAACTTACCAAGGTACCTTGTCGTGCTTCCCCTATAACACACTCGACCAAAAACTCCCCCTCTAGCACGCAACACAACCATCCTTCAGTTCACAACTCCATACCACCTCTCCAGAACATACTACACCAGTTCTCTCTCCTCAAGCCTGCTGCCAACATGAAACCGTACCCTCAACTCTCGTCCACCTAGCGTCACCCGCCTGCCAGCACCACCGAGGCCAACTCACCACCGTCCCGAGTCCACCTGTCGTCCCCAACCCATCCTTACTGAACCACCGAACACTGCCATACCCTCTTCTTTATAACGCTGCTAAGAAAGTAAGACGCGAACCAAGAACTCCTTCAGATATTGCACGAAGTTGAAAAGTGGCAGCAGGCTATCTTCAGTACATGCATATGTTTTTGATTTAAAACTTATTATTTGAATTGTTCTCTCCTTTTGGAGCTTGCGGTATATTTCATGGTGGCGATTTAGGTTTTCTGTGAAACAAGGCTGCTCGCTTTGGTATTTATACACGAATGGTTGGGAGGAGATGTGGACGATATCGTGTCCTAAGATGGTTAGCCCTGTGGCTTGTTGAATTAGGGATGCAGTCGGGGTACAACTGGGGTATGCGGTTTCAGACATTAGATTGGTAGGGAGATAGCTAGTTTTTGGTTCGAGAGTACAACTATAGCACGTTGGAAAAGAAGATGTTAGGAAGTTTGCTTTTTAGTAGATGTGAAAGCCTGTGTGTAGAGATATGGAGCTGTAGTGTCTTGTTCATTTCAGTATTAGATGTGTAGATCCAGAAGTTTGATGGAAGAAACAAATTATAGAGGCATCGTGAAAAGTGATGGGGCTTTAGTGCAAAGGTAGGAACATCTATGGTAGGTACGGCAGTGAAATTTCACTTCGATAATGGGAATGCACGGCTCATAGTAACGATAGGGTTTGTATTTCAAATAAACATAGGCATGCTTCGGATTAACTTTTGCGTGCTCTCATTTAATTCCAGCATGGGGTTGTGCCATACATGTGTTTTCAAATAGGTGATAGGCATATTTTAGGGTGATTCTTTTGCTCAAGAATATGTCGGTAGTAAAGGTCTGTATAGTTTGCATTGAAATTTATAATAATTTTTATTACATGTTTACAATAGTTTGTAATAGTAACACACTGTGTTATGTTGGATTTCGTTCATGTCCACGCCACTATGGACAGAAATAAAAATACCCTCGCGTACAATAGTGTGCCACAATCCCAAAAATACAATAATATAGACTAGTTAGCTTATTTTGTGAAATCCCAAAATGTTGATATAAGGCGCAAAATACTTCAAATAAAAAGTTGCATGTTTTCCAAATTAAAAATTATAGTAAAATTCTAAAAATTAAATTATAACTACATCTCAAAGATCTTGTCTAAATTCGAAACCAATATTTATTTATATTAAATTATCATTATGTATTATAAACGATTCCATAACGACTTTCTGAAAATTTGATTTGGACATAATTAACAATCTATATGATGAAATCTCAATTTTTCACTTCCATTAGAAAATTATAATCATATAGATTCAAACGGTTCTTGTTTCACAGAATTCCGATTTATATCGGGCCCTGTATATTCAATTGAAGTTCAAATTGTAAATTACGAACTACCGCGTTGTTTCAAGCTCGTTTTAATTAATTTATAAATACATAAATTCAGACTCCATTAAATTCGAATTTTTTATTAATATCACCAAAACGATATTTAAAACGGATTTAAATATTCGTTATTAACGTTTAAAAATCTGGGTCGTTACATTCTTTCCCCCTTAAAAGAATTTCGTCCCCGAAATTACAAAGTAAGAAGAATGACCCAAACTAATTATTTAAAATAAATATATTATAGAATTATCATCACAATAAATTCAAACTCTTTAAAATTTTCAAAAATTTCGCCAGCACCTTCTCTGCGTGGTTTGATCGGTACATCTACAACTGCCACTCTGGGCCTTAACTTCTCCAAAAGAAAAACAAAAAGCTAAATGGCTACCCGACTCAGGGGTATAAAATCAATCACTCCAATCAAAATATTAAGGTTTACTTGTTTGTCGGGCAACTCAATTCAAATTCTGAAGCAAATCAACTAACAACTCTTCATTTTCCAATCTGTACTTCAATCTCTATAACCAAATCAATTTTCATAGCCTTCTGCAATCTGCACTTAACTCTATTTACATTACAAATAACAATAATATGGTCAAATCATCTAGTTTTATTTCATAACTGATTTCATATCCAATTCATTATACTGGGATTTTGTTCAGTTCATTCAAACTCCTTTACTGACCCGTTGATGAATTTTATTCGACCTATCCAACATCCAAATAACAAATAACCAAATCATTATATTCAACATTGGCCCTTACTGGTCTGCATTCCCCTTGGTTTAACATACACTTATATCAATCGGTTATTTTCCGATTGATTTCCATTATCAATTCAATTTTCAAATCCTAAATTTATCTTATTCAATTCCACCTAACCAGGCTAGGTCTTATTTTCATATTTCATTAACCAATCGGTTTCTAACCAGATCAATTCCATTTCAATTCATTCATTCAGGGACATTAAACTTAAATTAATTCCAAATAAGTTCGACTCTTTTATTCCAAATTGGTTTCGACCTAGTTTAAATTTATATTCATTTCCAGTTTATATTTATGCAGTCCTTCATACCTCCCCAAACATCGAATTTAAATTCACCGATTTTCATATATATTATATTGAATTATGTCAATTTTTATCTTAATATCAGGTTAAATTTTGATTCACATTTAAAATTCTTGCTTGGTTAATTCTTTCAATTTCATAACCAAACCAATTCAAATCCACAAATCAATATTCAATCACACAAGGCACAGTCAACAAACCAAATCATTATGATTCATTTTTAACTTTAATATTCACTTTAATTCCAAATTAAACTTTACATTGAAGTCTTTATTTTCAAATTTCATATTTGAAATTCCCATTTGATTGGATCATTTAAATTTTATAATCCACTCTGAATTCTGATTCAAACCAACATTAGTCAGTTAATATTATAATAATTCGAAGAAATAATTACTTTTGTAAAATACATGGGTCAATATAGTTTAAAATAATTTTATATCAAATTACAAATACGCATTCTAGTATATGTACTCAAACTCAATGTAGGGTGTTACTAACCTCATCTCTATTGAGTTATTCCATAGAGCCAAGGTTATTCCTAAACCAATAACTCTGATACCACTGTAACGACCAGGGATTTTCGGTCCTGAAAATCGACACAAAAATCCCATTTCGAACATTCAAGCATCGAACACCGGAACATTATGAGAAATAAATTAGAGGATGAGAAGTAGAAAGAAAGAAATATTAGAATAGAAGAATAAGAAGAACATTTCAGAACCTCACAGCGGAACGAATAAAATATAATGTATCAAATCTCTTTATACAAAAAGAACTGTATATACATAACAATCATCAGAGTACATCATATATCAAACACAGCGGAAATAAAGTCTAAATAACTAACAGTGAAGCCTCCTGCTTCCAGCTCCTGAACTCCATGCGGAACCTAACCTGTAAATATACTCGGTCTGACCCGAGCACATTTGAAGTAAAGCAAAATTCACCCGGATCAGTCTGGAATACTTTCAGCGGTAAATTCACACCAAACAAATTGCTTAACTTTGGAAATCCTTTTTGTAAGAAAGTATAATAGTAAGACCAGACCACACATAAACACAGACGGTTTTTACCTTAGTATAACCCGAATTATTTTGAAATCAATATTTTACTATGATATTATAATAGTGTCTAAATACAAATAAATAGAATCTAGCAGAACGCTTGCATCTCACACTCCACATATATAGTATATAATCAAAACCGCAACGCTTATTAGAGATTGGATTCTAACTATGAAAAGGTATAGAACCACCTGCCAATAGTGTATCTCTAGAGAGGAATGCATTGGGTTCAACTAGAATGTATTGCAACCCGGCCCATACATGACCTACATCTCATTTCTCTTGAGTGTATCGAATATATTGTCACCTTACGGCTGTAGCGACCGTAGTCCGCAGAGATATAGAAAACGAAAGAAGTAACAAATTGAATATTCCCTAGATGGTGACAATACACCCTAATGGGTGAGACCCACATAGCCATGTTGCCTGCCCGATTTTTGTCATTTCCCGGTTGTAAAGCTTGAGTTTATAATCGACTTTTGGAATGTGTGGCCACCATTTACTTTGAACGCCACATCATCAGATTCGTCCATACACGTTGTCCTGGGACAGGAGAACTGAAGGCACCCTTCTACCACATCCTTATATGAATCACCCCAAGGATCAGTAGCGAGTAGTCCTTGCAATCCACAGACTCCAACCACGACAGAATCACAGTTTATCTCTGGAAGCTACCAGAGATTATAAGCAATACTTCCTCTATATGAAGTTCTATGGTCTTCAAATGCTCCATCTCGATCATCGTCTGATCCCTTCCACGATTACATATTTGTTGGTTGGAATGGTTTTTGAATATAGATTCGATCTTGGTCTTTCCGAACTAACAATCGATAATTGGTCAGATTTAATGGTCGGTTATTTAACTATCAAATAAACAAACATTCATGCATAAAAATAAAATATATGCACTGGTTAAGTATTCAACATCATTTGACCTCTTTGATATTTAAGGAGTGGTGAATTTAAACTCTATATCTTCAATATTAGGATAATGTTTTCATTTTCTTATTTAATATAAGCATATTTCATTATAGTCTCGCTTGAACTCTATTAGCTCCTCGTCATAAATTGGTAAGTGGATAATCCTCTCAGTATTAACCCCGAAGGCCGAAACCAACATCAGATTAATAACTCGAAAGTTACTCAACTTAACCAACTCACAACAAGGTCTAATTACTTTTAAAACTATATCGAATTCCTGATCATACTTAATATGCTTTTTAAATCATTATAAATAAGCCTCGATTCCCATATAAATCAAATATTATATAATAAACTTCATTTAAAACTTATTTCGACATAACTTAGTTATATCATAATAAAACTCCATCTATTCTTTTAAAATACTCGATTTAGGATCCAATAAAAATATTAATTTATCCAACAAACTTTAATTCACCATGATTTCTAGTTCGACTTCCATTTTCATATTTAATACCTTTAAATCTCACTCCACTTACTTATTTCAATAATCAACCCATTTACATATACTTCCTAAATCTTGGTTTTTAAACATCTTCGTCCAACCTTGAATTTCGGGAATTTAAGTAAATAATATTCCAAGAAGACTTCAAACTTATATATATATGTATAAATGCACTTAAAACTTATTTAACAAATAACAGGATCTAAGACTTTACAAACTTTCATTTAAATTATTTAATTTAATAATCAATTTCCATTTAAACACCACTAACTTGTTGATTCATTCCCAATGGTCGTTCCATTAATATAATTAATAATATAATTAATTTCAATCACTTTGATTATTATTAAATAAATTATAATCAAACTTCGTTATAATAAAATGATTTATTAATCATTAATATTTTTATTTATTAAATAATAATAATCAAATCCCATTAAAGTAGTTGTCTTATTCAACTGAACATAACGAATTCGTTAATTCATTTCAATTGGTGTTTCCACTTAAATTAATAATATAATTAATTTAATTAATTCCATCTACTTTGATTATTATAAATAATAATCAATTCCAATATATTCCCATTTTAATTTTTTACCAATAACAATTAATCCCAGTTATTATCTGCCAGGTAAATTCCCATTCGCTTAAAATTTATTAACATAAGATTTTCCTTCATAAAACCATTTAATAATTTCTTAGAAACTAATAAATATGAATTTCCTTATGTAAACTTTAGTTCAAAATGATAGACTTCAAATCTCTCTTCAGTTAAAATAAATTTTATACCTCATTTCTGTTGATTCACCTTATTGCAAATCAATATTCATGAAACTAGGAATTTTTAGGCCATTTGTTGTCAACTTCTCAACCAATGACTCCCATTGGTTTAAAACATCACATCAACGTTGAATTTCGATTCAACGTTCAATATTCAATCAGTATCATCTTTTGGGGTAAACTGTTCTGTATTTAAATAATATAAACAAAATATAATGTATCTGAGGAATCCGGTCGGATCCCTCCAACCTGTACATCCCTGCATCACAGATCATAATATTTGATAAAAATATATACACAATTATTTAAATTAAAATCATCCAATACGACAAATATAATTGTCGACAATCATTAACTAACCAATCAATCAAGGCATGAAATCATCCAATCAACGATAAATTATTTTTATATGAATTTAACACATTATAGTATTCTAGAAAAGTGTGAGTGTTAACTCACCATGATTTTAATGATCGATTCGTGTTGTTTCCATTTAATTTTAAATAGTCATTTAAAATTAAATGAAAATTTGACTGCTTTTGGTCATGTCCGAACTGCTTAGCAGCATAGTTTGCTTCTCTTCGATTCCAGCAAATCCAGTTTTATGTGATTCTGTGATCGTATGAACTAGTTATGATTATTTAAATTTTAATATAACTATATATATATACCAACTAAATTAAACATTAAATTTTTATTACCAATTCTAAATTAATGGTTTATTACCTTTACCATACGCGGTTTCTCGATGGTTTCTTCCCAATAGCCTTCTACTTCTACACGTTCCCTTATCTTCCATGCGATTTCTCCTATGAACTAGCATAACATTCTACACGTCGTCCTTTTCTCACGTAAGGCCAAGCAGCCTATCTAGGCACTCTAGCACCTATATGTTATTTTTCTTTCTTTTTTTAAAAGCCCAAACTCACGAATCAACTTTCATCCCAAGTCAACCCCTCTTCTTATAACTTCCATTTTGTTTGATTCGGTTTTTAATCTTAATCACATTTTAATTTATCGTGCTCATTATCTTCTGCTCCAACCTCTGTTGTATTGCTTCTCTTCGCCGATTACTTCCGAACACCCTAGTTCCCCTACTCTTTACTGATCAACCAACTGATCCCATCAACGTCTCAACCCTCTCGAGCTTCATCGGCCCATCATCAGCTACCTCAGCTCGGTCGCGACAACCCACTTCGTCACGCTAAAGTGTAGCAATTTTCTTGTTACCTAACCCAATGAAATTCCTCCGTTTGAATCATCCTTCCACCCAGATTGCCTCGCAACCCTTCTTTGTTTCCACTATCATCAATGTTTAGCCCAAACGCATGCATAATACACGTACGAATTTCCTGGAACTTACCAAGGAAGCTTGTTGTGCTTCCCTTATAACACACTCAACCAAAAACTCCCCCTCTAACACGCAACATAGCCATCCTTCAGTTTACAACTCCAGACCACTTCTCCAGAACATACTACACCACTTCTCTAGAACATACTACACCACTTCTCTCTCCTCAAGCCTGCTGCAAACATGAAACCGTACCCTCAACTCTCGTCCACCTAGCGTCGCCCACCTGCCAGCACCACCGAGGCCAACTCACCACCATCTCGAGTCCACCTGCCGTCCCCAACCCATCTTTACTGAACCACCTAACACCGCCATACCCTCTTCTCTACAACACTGCTGCCCAGAACTCCTTCAGAAATTGCACGAAGTTGAAAAGTGGCAGCAGGCTATCTTCAATGCACACATATGTTTTGGATTTAAAACTTATTATTTGAATTGTTCTCTCCTTTTGGAGCTTGCTGTATATTTCATGGTGGCGGTTTAGGTTTCCTAGAAAACAGGGCTTCTCACTTTGGTATTTATACACGAATGGTGGAGAGGAGATGTGGACGACGTCGTGTCCTTAGATGGTTAGCCCTGTGGCTTGTTGAATTAGCGATGAAGTCGGGGTACAACTGGGGTATGCGGTTTCAGACATTAGATTGGTAGGGAGATAGCTAGTTTTGGGTACGAGAGGACAACTGTAGCACGTTGGAAAAGAAGATGTTAAGATGTTTGCTTTTTAGTAGATGTGAAAGCCTGTGTGTAGAGATATGGAGCTATAGTGTTTTGTTCATTTCAGTGTTAGATGTGTAGCTCCGGAAGTTTGATGGAAGAAACAAATTATAGAGGCATCGTGAAAAGTGATGGGTGTAACACCGCACCTCCGCTAGGGTCACTCACAAAGGGAATGCACTAGCTTTGGTGGAGCATTATCTAGGTAAACATACACAGAAATATTACAAGACATAACATATAAAACAGCGGAAGAAGAACCAAATTTCATTGCTTTAAAATCTAGAAAGGTCTAAAGCCTTTTACATCAAATTGCTATTAAATCCATTACATCAAACTCTGTCTTGCAATAGTAAAGAAGCATAAAACCATAGTAATAAATCATTCCCTAAGTAAAATAGCAAAACAAGCCATAGCTAAGAGAAATCCAAGCGGTACATGAAAGAGCCTTGGAGCTTGTAAGATTTGAACTAAGCTGTATTCCCACACTGCGAACCTGGGGGGGAAACGAAAGTAAAAGAGGCGAAACAAACTGGATCAGTCATAAAGACTGAGTAAGTCCTAGTGTCTTTCAGCATAAAAATAGGTGAAGATAATATAGCATGAATAAACTGAAAGTGAACATAAGCCTGATGACAAGGTAAACTACAGGCACGATGGATCACGTATAACATTGCAAGGTTTCTATTAAGTATAACATCGCAAGATTTCTAAGCTTCACCATTCCACTATTTTCTTTGATTTCCTATATTCTCCGCACCAACTGTACTAGTACCCCAACCCGTATCATCCTTTCCATGTATATGTACAGTCCCTTGCCGTATATCGTATGGGTTTCATCACGTATTTCTATACTACTTCAATGTAGTGCCTCCACTCTTGAAATCGTTTCGACCGCCACCCTTGTTCTGGCTAGGTTTCCTTATCATGAGCTATCGCGTGTTCAACTAGGATTTATGCCACCTAGGACCACTAGGGATTATGCTACCTATTGAACGTTTTCTAGATTCGATCAGACTTTATGCCACCTAGGACCACTAGGGATTATGCTACCTAATGAACAACACCGTTTTTCCACGTGACGATCTATTAATCGATCGGCTCCCTACAAGTCCTAGCTCATTCATGTGTCTGTGTCATATGGCCCAATCACGAAATGTATTCACCTGTGCTAGGTCCACCATAGGGTGTATCAAGCCCTAGGGTGTCAACCACCGACACGAATCAAGCACGCACAGTGTAAACCTATCGATGCCCAATGCCTGCTTTTTCAACTCCGGACTACGTGCACGACCATAGTCCACCTGAACCTACAATGGCGCACCAACTCAGCCGTCGTTCTGGTCGCTTACAATCTGCCCAGTTATCATGCCGCACCCTGCCTAGTTCCAGGGTACTGTGATACATCTAGTGGGTTACTGCTTTAAAGGACCGCGCAACTAGGGTTTCCGTTCAGTAGGTTAAGTGTTGTCATTTAAATTCGAGACTTAGCCCCATCAGTTTAGCATGTCAAGTTGGTTAAGTGTTGTCATTCAAGTTCGTGACTTAACCCGCCTACGTGTCATGTCAAATTGGCTAAGTGTTGTCGTTCAAGTTCATGACTTAGCCCTATGAATCATCTGTCAAGTTGGTTAAGTATATTCAAGAGGTTCATGACTTAACCCTATCAAATCATCGTGTTAAATTAGTTAAGTATATTCAAGCGGTTCATGGCTTAACCCTATCAAATCATCGTGTCCAATTGGTTAAGTATATTCAAATAATTCATGGCTTAACCCGCCCATGTATCATGCTAAGTTGGTTAAGTATTATCTATATGTTCTAGTTGAGTTAACCCTGCCACGTTTCATGCTATATTGGTTAAGTGTCATTAATCTAGTCATATTACTTAACCCACCCATTGGTCTGATTAACTATTATGTTGGTTAAGCCTATAATTGTAAGTTTTACATGTTCTTAACTCATACCGGTTAGGTCCACATTTACATGTCAAATTTCCATGTCATCCCACCTAACCCTCTAACCATACCCACGCCTTATTATGGTTAGTATTCCTTAATTCATTCATTATGACGAACGAATCATGACCTCTCACATTAGACCGTGCATTTTGTGGCCACTGGATTTGCCCGGCGGTTCCTTGGCAGATTTACACCACAAACTGAGTCTAACCTCGTGTCAAAAACCGTTACGCCTACAATTTGGCCTTTGACCTCTCACATTAGACTGACAGTTTGTGGCGACTGGATTTGCCGGGCGGTTCCGAGCAGATTTACCCCACAAACTGAGTCTAACCTCGTGTCAAAGGTTCATTAATGGTCGTATTCCACCCAAAGTTCATGTGTTTAACATATAGAAATGTTCATGTTCCAACCACGTTCATATTTACAGTTATATATCAAGTTCATAATTCACGTTTTTGCCACAAAACAAATTCCCAAATTATTATCATAATTCACTGTAAGGTTATGCCAAGTTATAGCATTTTATTTACAATACATGCCAACTATCCAAAACCCAACTTTGGTGCGTTCATATTAAACCTCTACCAAGTCATAAATTTTCACATATGTTCCAACTCCAAAATTTAACATACGCCCAAATTCTAGATTACATGTTAGTTTTTACATATGCCCAATTCGTACCAAATTTACATATGTTCAATTTATGCCGTTTTACATGTATGCCAATTTTATGCCATTTTACCATATCAAGTTCTAGCCAAAATTACATGTATCAAGTTTTATACCCAATAAACCCAAATCATGATTCATGATGTAGTTATCCCAAACTATAATCTTTTTATTACAGTACATGTCAGTTGCCCAAGTTCATAATACATTTTTATGCCAACTATCAAGTTTACGATTGCTTTCATGTTCAAATTCCCAATTCTACATATGCCTAATTAACATAAGCCCAATCTTTTGATTTAATTTACATAGTCCCAAACTCGTGATTTAATTTACATGCCAATTCATGTATGCCCAAACTTGCAATTTCAATCATATTGACAATACCCAAATATCCAATTTCATGTTATGCCATCAATTCTACCACACACATATATCCAAATAGGTAATCTCCCAATATTTCCCCGTATACAATTCGCACGTATATCATAGTTTAGGCCTAGGTCGAAATTGACCAAGGTTCATCAAAAGAAAATAAATAGGGGAAGGTAGAATTTGTATAACAATAAGTACAGAGAGAAAACTGGCATAAGAACATCGTCTCAGGCATAAAAGATAGATCTTTATAATAATATCAACATGAATCAAGAAAAACCGATTTACAACAAGATGAATAGGTCATAGACTTGACATGAAAATGAGAATAGAAAAGTCCCAAAACTCAAGATTCAAGAAGCAATAGATCTGAATCAATAAACATACTTAAATCCAATTCCACTTTATTCCATGGCCATATTATAATTAAATGTTTAAATCTAAAAACAACTAGAACTTATAGAGCATGGCTAGTGAATTAGGAACTGAATTTTTTGTAAAAATGTTGCGGCGTTGTTGATTTATTGTCTTGAATCATTGTCGAAGCTTTGTTCTTTGAATTGATTTGAGTTTGAATGTTTGCACTTTAATTTGGGGGCGGCGGCCATGGTTCAAGAGGTATTTTAGCAGCATAATGGTGTAAGAATGATTTGATATGAATTAGGTTAGGTCTAAGTGTGACGATCCCAAAACCCCGTGACACGGTGTTAAGGATAATCATTGGAATATAACACATTAATCATCATTAGCTGATCACAGATAATAGCATAAACAGAAAATAGAATAATTTACACACATATGACAGCGGAATCATGTAGATATCATCACATCAGAGAAGCACAGTACAAGATACAACTTAGTGTATAATGATACATAATCAGTCACCATCGCCTGAGGCGGAATCATACATGAAGAGTACACAAAAGGAATATCAGTCTACATCGCCAATGGCGGAATCATAATATAGATACAATAATGGCGGAGAAAATCCAAGTCAGCAAGTGTAGTCAAGCCTCGCCATGAGCCAAAAGGTGCGTCAGAAACCTGTAACTAGGCTGCCCGTGTGAAAATGAGGGCACCCGAGTTTGCAAGGTGAAACAAACTACGAGTCAGTCATGGGACTGGTATGAGAAATCTACTCTACTTGTCAACAACAATAATAAGGCAAATCAAAGGACCACGCCACTTTCGCGGAACGGGTTTACTCCAATGAGTGCTAGTGCATGAAATAAAATAAATGATTAAATCAACGCAATGCTTTTTATAAAATGAAGCCATTATAAGACTCAGGTCCCATCACACAATGCAACGCAAGCCGGAGGATAGAGTTTTCCCTTATAATGGCCAAAAATGCTTCATACATATAAAACAAAAGTGTTTGATATTATTACTAGTGCATATATGTTTCAAAAGCAATTCAATCATAAATATCAATCCTAGGCGGCATAGCTACCATCTACTATGTCGCCATACTAGTAATACAATCACATCCGCATATTTCATATTGGAAATTGGATTCCTTCATGAGTCGAGGCAAGGGGCAAGCTCCTCTCCGATTCGAGACACTCTAGCAAATGTCCCAGGACCCCACTATGATCCTTGGATCTTCAGGGCCGGTCCTCTCTTACTTTTGAGGATTAATTATTCCTGAACACACGTTTCTCGGTCCTTACAGACCTATATCGAGGCGCCTCGCATTCCAACAACCACACAGGTGAAAAGTATATATAATGTCAGGGCTGGTAGGTCACTGACACCACCTTAGCTAGAAAGAAACGTCTTGCTCTCCCTGCAGTCACTCTCCCGTTTTTGACTCATACCGAGGTGTGAGGCTCGCGAATTCACGTTATACACAAATCTACGTCACACAAACCATGCTTTGATCATCAACCACAAGACTTTGCTTTGCAACAGAAGCCTTGATCATATGCCACTTAGGCGTGCCACATAGGCAATCTGTAACACCCCACGTCCATTAATGTCACTCACAAAGGGAATGCATTAACTTCCATGGAGGTTTTAAGTGAATATAGAACAGTAAAATTACAACAAGACAAATATAAAATAGTACTTAGAAATTCAAAAACTTTATTTCATTGTAGCAGAAGTCAAAACATGTTTGATTACATCATAACACCATATTCAATGTCAAGTACAATATCTATCTTGATAAAACAAGTACATAATCCCATTACATGAATAGCCATTAAAAAGAAAGATAACAAGCTGGACTTTACTTCAGCAGTCCAAGCTTTCCAGAAGATAAGCGATCCAACTAGACTCCACTAGAACTTGGCCCAACCTGCGGACCTGAAGGGAGAAAAAGGATGGAAAAGAGGGGGTCAGACATAAAGTCTGGTGAATATGATAATTCTACAATACTATTACCAAAATAACTGGACTAAGGCATAAGCTGGAAAACAAGAAAATGTCTATGAAGAGCAGATTAAGGACATAGACAATCGCTAAAGGCAACGTTATAGGCGCTCCTAAATACTAAAGGATATACACTATACTGCACCACACCAGTCACCCTAAAGATTCATCCCACTTAGCTTCACTTAGAAACTTTCCCAATGGCTTTACGTACCCCTAGCTGACTACATAGGTGCCGCCTGCCCCTATCTCCACTAGGTGTACCCTACTTCCCATTATTCGATCGGCTCCCTAACTCGTAGATACCCGTGCTGGCCCCACAGTGGGGTGTATCACTCCCCTAAAGTGGCAACCTGATACAACGGACATGCACGGCTTATACCTACACGATGCAACAACGTCTTACCTACCAGCCCGGGTCCACACACGCATATGAAACCCGTTGGACTTGCGTTGCCACCGCTCCCTGTTTTGGCCTCTTATAGTCAAACCCAGTATGCGTGTCCCGTCCTCGACTTGGGTCGAGCCCACAAAGATACGTTTTGGGATACTGGTTGAAATGGGCCCCCACTATTTACCACAAGCATTCCACCTAAGCTTGTCCCCATTAGTCCATCCCACTTAACCCACTTAGTCATGTTCATTTACATGTGTGTTTGGTTAAGTCTAATCGTATTTCAAACGCCTCCAAAGGCAACCACCAGATTCCTCATGCCACCCAAGGCACCTACTTAACCCCCATGTCCCACCTTACATGATTATCTGGTTAAGTATTTCTTAGTTCATTAAGGCCATAACCTCATAAAGACCTCTCACATTAGACTGGCATTTATGGCAGCTGGATTTGCCGGGCGGGTCCGGGCAGTCTTACACCATAAAAGAGTCTAACCTCGTGTCTTTACAACTGTTATGCTTTAGTTTGGGCCTAGGACCTCTCAAATTGGGCCGACATTTGTGACTACTGGATTTGCCGGGCGGGTCCGGGCAGGTTTACATCACAAACGGGTCCAACCTCGTGTCCTAAGCATTGATTATTAATAATAATCCACTTTCCCCCAATTTTAATAATTCCCTACTTGAATTATTAATTACTTCCAATTTTTAACAATGTCCATAATTGACTCAATTATGGACATCCATTCATGGTATGCAAAATCTTACAAAATTGCACCCAATTTATTAATTCCTAATATTACCCCTACCCCACGTTTGAACGTTTATTCGCAAAATATATGTTAGACTCGAATAGCCTAACTCATAGCATAAAAGAGATTATCATAATAACAACATGTATATGTGACCAAATGAATCATAATAAGGGGTGAAACTTGCATATGTCCAACTTGCATAGATTATACATGTCATGGACCTAAAGGTGTCAACTTGTTCAAAATTCACCTAATATAATCTCAATCAATTTTCATAAACTTACATATGAACATGTGTGAATCAACATCATCTAATTTTTTAAGAACATGGTTTTATATGGGTACACCTAACTCAATAGGCAAATTCCCATAATCAAGTTTTATTTAATTATAGTTTCAAGTTTATGGGTACACCTAACCTAATAGGCAAATTCCCATAAACAAGATCCATTTAAATTAAGAAAAAAAAAACATAACTTTAAGCATGATCCAACAACATCATGATTTTTCAACATAATATAGCATGATTTATAACATGGCATAGTATGATAGTATAACATAGCTTGACATGATTCTCAACATAGCACGACATAGCATAAGAGAATTTACAACATAGCATGACATAGCATATATAATTTACATCATACGACAACATAATAACATAATAAGAGATCCACAATATATAGAATTTACAATTACAAATCACATCACTTTCTTGTGATCCATTCATAACTGAGTCAAATTAGTTTGTAATAGTCTTGTGAGAATCATCATACTCACCAACAAAAGAAAAGAATTAGAGAAAGAGAGATCTTTTGATTTGATTTGTGTAGATTTAGTTGTAGATGATTAGGCTTCCTCTTCTTAGTTTGTGACGGCTATGCTGAACTCCATGGCAGCAGCATGACGGTAGCTTGTCTAATTTTACAAGTGATTTAGGTCTAGGGTCTACCCACTTATTTATAGATTTTAGAATTCATTTAGGCCATTAGATTTAACCTAGAAATAACCGCAGCCGTTCAGACAAGATGGGGTTTATCTTGTTGACTCAGCAATGAGTCAGAAGTGACTCAGCAAACACTCAGCATATTAATAAACTTCTATTCATGTCATAAATATATATATATTTTCTACAATGTACATATTAGATACATCCCCCTTTACTTATTATTGTTTTTATATACATATTAGATACATCCCCTCTCTCACACACTTATTAATATTTTTATATTCATATTAGATACATCCCCTCTCTTACACACTTATTAATATTTTTATATTCATATTAGATACATCCCCTCTCTTACACACTTATTAATATTTTTATATTCATATTAGATACATCCCCTCTCTTACACACTTATTAATATTTTAGCAACTTTAGTGTTAATAGAAAATTTGGGGTGTTACATTCTCCCCTCCTTTTAGGATTTCGTCCCCGAAATCTTCAAGTCTGGAAGAATGTATATCCTACCATCCAAACGTCCATCTACTCATCCATCATACACAGGCATCCATTGTCCTTAAAAGACTTCTAATGCTTTATGATCATATGCAAGTGTGTGTACATGTCCTTACCTAATGCGAAATCAGGCGGTCTACTGATTCAGTTGAACTCCTTAATGCAAATTATGTAAGTGTCATGAATCCATTATGTATGCAAAAGATCCTAATTGCTTACATACTACTTCTATATGCGTGCACACCCATTCAACCGAATGCAGCATCCATATGATGGTACAACCATTATACATCCATTATACTAAATACATCCATATATATGCAATATGCAATATGAAGTGACTGAGCCGATCTAGTGCCTAAAGTGTGTGTATATATGCATCCACGAGCAACCACTAGCAAACACTTGCATCCATTTTGCATCCATCATACATAACATGTCTCAAACACATGTTTCAACCATAGGATTATCCTAACTAAAGGTCAAAGATACTAAAGAGAGGACATACTAAAGATAAGATAAGATAAGCTAAGCGATAAAGGAGAAATTAAAAGACATACCCTCAAAAAGAAAAGGGTACAACGAACGCATCTTCTCTTCTGTCTCCCAAGTTGCGTTGCTCTCATCATCTCCCTATTGCACTTTAACCAGTCTGACCTCTCGATTCCTCAACTTTTTGATCTCCGACCCAAGAATGCATGTAGGAGCTCGTCTAATTGTTGCATCACGCTCTATTTCCACCTCTTTAAGCAAGCTCGGCTCTACCACCTCCGCGGTCTTGTGCAAACACTTCCTCAAATGTGATACATGGAATACGTCGTGTACTCCACTAAGTTTCTCAGGCAACTCCACCCTATATGCCATCTTCCCAATCCTGTTTTTTTACAGGAAACGACCCTACAAACCTTGGTGCTAATTTCCCCACGGACCCAAAGCAAACAACATTCTGTAACGGAGACACTTTGATAAAAACCATGTCCCCAATGTAAAACTCAAGATCTGTTCTCCTCTTATCAGCATACGATTTTTGCCTATCTTGTGCTGCTTTCATCCTCCTTCGAATCAACTCAATCTTCTCCGAGGTTTCCCTAACCATATCGGGCCCAAGTAGGATTTTATCGGTAGATTCCCACCAACATGTAGGCGAACGGCAAGGCCTTCCATAAAGAGCTTCGAAAGGTGCCATGCCAATACTAGACTGAAAGCTATTATTATATGCGAATTCTACTAACGGAAGGTGCTCTTCCCATGTACCCCCAAAGTCTAGGATACAAAGCCTTAAAAGATCCTCTAGAATGCGATTCACCCTCTCGGTCTGGCCGTCTGTCTGTGGATGATATGCGGTGCTCAAACATAGCTGAGTCCCTACCGCCTCTTGTAAACTCTTCCAAAATTCGCTAGTAAAGATGTGGTCACGGTCGCTTACTATACTAGAAGGAATACCGTGCAAACGAACTATCTCCTTAATGTATACAGAAGCCAACCACGGAGCAGTCCTCTTACTTTTCACGGGAATAAAATGGGCGCTTTTAGTAAGTCTATCTACTATAACCCAAATCCCCGTGTTACCCTTCCTTGATCTTGGTAATCCATCCACAAAATCCATTGAGATGCTTTCCCATTTCCATAGTGGAACTTCTAATTGGTGAAGCAACCCACCGGGTTTCTTTTGTTCTGCTTTAACTCGTTGGCACACCAAGCATCTAGCGACGTACTCGGCCACATCCTTTTTCATACCGGCCCAAAAGAAAACCCGCTTCATATCTTTGTACATCTTATCCCCGCCGGGATGAATGGTCATTTTTGAGCGATGAGCATCATCAAGAATGGCCTTCCTTAAGTCTTCGTCTTGTGGTACACAAAGTCTATTATCCCTTCGTAACCAACCCTTATCGTCTAGGGTATACCTACGAAGATGGCTTGACGACTCCCCCCCTTTGAGCTTTTCTACTATCTCAACCAACTGTGGGTCGTCTCGCTGTGCCTCACCAACCCGTCCTAGAAGTGTAGGTCTAACCTCCAAGGATGCTAACAGACCGGGTACTAAGTCAACGGAGGGTCTAAAGTCAAACATAGAGATGAATTCTAAGCTTTGTCGTTCAACAAACAACGGAATCAAGGACAACCTTTTCCTACTTAAGGCGTCTGCCACCACGTTACCCTTGCCCGGGGTATATGCTATTTCAAAATCGTAGGAGGCTAAGAATTCCATCCACCGTTGCTGCCTTAAATTCAAATCCTTCTGAGAGAATAAGTATTTTATTGATTTGTGGTCAGTGAACAGTTCGAATTTCTCACCAAGAAGATAGTGACGCCAAGACTTAAGCGCGAAAACAATTGCGGCTAGCTCTAAGTCATGCGTGGGGTAATTCTTTTCATGAACCCTCAACTGCCTTCCACCATAGGCTATTACTCTTCCCTCTTGCATGAGGACTGCGCCAAGTCCCGTCCCACAAGCATCAGTATAGATGGTAAACGGTTTATTCCCGTCTGGCAGCACTAAGACGGGCTGAAGTTAAGGCTCTCTTTAAACGTTGGAACGCATCATCGCAATCTTTGTCCCACGTAAAAACCAGGTTCTTCTTCGTTAACCGTGTTAATGGAGCTGATATTTTTGCGAAGTCTTTGATAAACTTCCTATAATAGCCAGCCAACCCCAAGAAACTTCTTACTTCGGTTGCATTTTTAGGGACCTTCCAGTCTTGGATGGCCACCACCTTTGCGGGATCCACTGCTATCCCTTCTTTGGAAACCACGTGCCCTAAGAACCTTACTTCCTTCCTCCAGAAGTAATACTTAGAAAATTTTGCCTTAAGGTTATGCGCTCGAAGGGTTTCCAACACTTCCCTAAGATGTAGGGAGTGCTCTTCTTTATTCTTAGAAAAGACTAAGATGTCATCCATAAAGACTACCACGAATTTGTTAAGGTATTCCCTAAACACCCTACTCATCAAATCAACAAAATATGCAGGGGCGTTTGTCAAACCAAAGGGCATCACTAGCCATTCATAGAATCCGTCAGGAGTCCTAAAAGCAGTCTTATCTATACTATCCTCAGCCACTCTCAGTTGATGAAAGCCAGTGGCTAAGTCCAACTGCGAAAACACTGAGGCGCCAACTAACTGATCAAAGAGATCGTCAATCCTCGGCAGTGGGTGTCGGTTCTTTTTAGTAAGCTTGTTTAGTTCTCTATAGTCCATACAAAGTTTAAGAGACCCATCCGCCTTTGTGGCAAAAACTACTGGAGCACCCCACTCCGATATACTACGTCTTATGAACCCCTTCTCAAGCAACTCCTTTACTTGCTTATTGAGTTCCCTCCTTTCACGAGGAGCCATGTGGCGCACTGGAAAAGATACGGGTTTAGCATTATCCACAAGATAAATTCGAAAGTCTATCTCCCGCATTAGAGGTAAGCCCTTCACCTCCTCAAACACATCCGGATATTCCCGGACCACTTCTACCGATCGCAGGTTCTCTACAGACGCGTCAAGCGATTCAAGATAACTTAGCATAACGGAATTTATGGGATTACAAAAGATGTCGAGAGCATTACCAAGGCGAGTCACAAGCCTAACTACTCTCCTTTCACAATCAAGAATGGCCCTATTTCTAGACAACCAATCCATTCTTAAAATTAGCCCATAGCCCGTGAAGCCCAATACATAAGCATCACATCTAAATTCAACGCTGAGTATAGAGATTTTCAAATCCAAACATATCATGGTCAAATGAGCCGAACCCCCAATTGGATTTGAAACGACCAAGGGATCCTCTACTAAACTGGTGTTCAAGTGCAGTGATTCAACTAATGATGCAGAGATAAACGAATGAGATGTGCCAGAATCGAATAAGGTACGGACAGGATGATCAAACAGAAAAACTAAGCTTTCAACAGAAATTGTTCTACCTCTTTCTTGCAGCAGTGGGGCCGCAATAGCCTGAACTTGCCCCCTTGCCTGCCCTGGTGCCATAAGAGCCTGCACCTGTCCTCCCGAGGTAGACCCTGCCCTCTGCCCCTTCTTTGGACAGTCCTTCACTAAATGTCCCGCATCTCCACAATGAAAACAACCAGTCTTCCTTTTCTTTCTACAATCTTTGCTGAGATGGCCAGGCGTCCCACAATTGAAGCATTTCTTCTTCCCTTTGCCATTATTGTTTTTACCACCCTTCTTATTTTGCTGTTGGGGTTTCTTCTGATCCCCTTTCTTTTCAACTGCCTTATCCTCATGCATAAGTGCCATTTCTACTAGCTTTTCAAAGGTGGCTCCCATAGGGATGTGGGTCATAGCCAACCCTTGCAACGGTTCATTCAAGCCTCTAACGAACCTCAAAGCTTTCTTCTCTGGCGTGTTCACCAACTCCAAGCCAAACCTTGCTAACTGATTAAATTTATTGGCATATTCCTTTACTGATGAGCTCCCTTGCTTTAGTGCCAGGAATTTTTCCATATTTAAGTTCTCCTCTGCCCTTGAAAGAAACTTTGCCTCAAACCTTCATCTGAAATCCGCCCATGAATCAACTGGACGTTCCCCGTTAGTGACCTCCCACCAAAACGAGGCCTCTCCCTTCATTAACCAAGCAGCTAAACGGACTTTCCTCCCATCTTCCACTTCAAAGATATCCAACAATTCCTCAGTCTCCTTAAGCCAATCTCTGGCCTCCACAAACGTCTTAGTCCCTTGAAAAGTTTTTCCTCCCATAGCCTTGAATTCCTTGCACGTCTTTGCAAAAGTGTCAACACGAGGAGGAGGAGGAGGAATGGGTGCAACTAGGGGTGGAGGAGTATCCGCTGGGCCTGGAGTGGTGGCCCTAGCCTCCAAGTATCTCCTAAACCACCCTGGAATCGTCACACCTTCTGGGAGATTAAGATCTTTAGCCATGCTGAAACGAAAAAGGAAAGATTCAAAATGGAGAATTCGAAAGATAAAGATAAGGATGTGGCTATTTGGGATTATGTTTTTCATAAAAACTCTCTTTAAATAACATGTTTTTTTTTTTGAAAGCACTTCTTCCAAAAATACTTTAGAAAAAAAAATATTTTTCTAAAATTTTTTTTTACCTGTTCTGGTAACCTTATGCTCTGATACCACGTGTAACACCCCACGTCCATTAATGTCACTCACAAAGGGAATGCATTAACTTCCATGGAGGTTTTAAGTGAATATAGAACAGTAAAATTACAACAAGACAGATATAAAATAGTACTTAGAAATTCAAAAACTTTATTTCATTGTAGCAGAAGTCAAAACATGTTTGATTACATCATAACACCATATTCAATGTCAAGTACAATATCTATCTTGATAAAACAAGTACATAATCCCATTACATGAATAGCCATTAAAAAGAAAGATAACAAGTTGGACTTTACTTCAGCAGTCCAAGCTTTCCAGAAGATAAGCGATCCAACTAGACTCCACTAGAACTTGGCCCAACCTGCGGACCTGAAGGGAGAAAAAGGATGGAAAAGAGGGGGTCAGACATAAAGTCTGGTGAATATGATAATTCTACAATACTATTACCAAAATAACTGGACTAAGGCATAAGCTGGAAAACAAGAAAATGTCTATGAAGAGCAGATTAAGGACATAGACAATCGCTAAAGGCAATGTTATAGGCGCTCCTAAATACTAAAGGATAAACACTATACTGCACCACACCAGTCACCCTAAAGATTCATCCCACTTAGCTTCACTTAGAAACTTTCCCAATGGCTTTACGTACCCCTAGCTGACTACATAGGTGCCGCCTGCCCCTATCTCCACTAGGTGTACCCTACTTCCCATTATTCGATCGGCTCCCTAACTCGTAGATACCCGTGTTGGCCCCACATTGGGGTGTATCACTCCCCTAAAGTGGCAACCTGATACAACGGACATGCACGGCTTATACCTACACGATGCAACAACGTCTTACCTACCAGCCCGGGTCCACACACGCATATGAAACCCGTTGGACCTGCGTTGCCACCGCTCCCTGTTTTGGCCTCTTATAGCAAACCCAGTATGCGTGTCCCGTCCTCGACTTGGGTCGAGCCCACAAAGATACGTTTTGGGATACTGGTTGAAATGGGCCCCCACTATTTACCACAAGCATTCCACCTAAGCTTGTCCCCATTAGTCCATCCCACTTAACCCACTTAGTCATGTTCATTTACATGTGTGTTTGGTTAAGTCTAATCGTATTTCAAACGCCTCTAAAGGCAACCACCAGATTCCTCATGCCACCCAAGGCACCTACTTAACCCCCATGTCCCACCTTACATGATTATCTGGTTAAGTATTTCTTAGTTCATTAAGGCCATAACCTCATAAAGACCTCTCACATTAGACTGGCATTTATGGCAGCTGGATTTGCCGGGCGGGTCCGGGCAGTCTTACACCATAAAAGAGTCTAACCTCGTGTCTTTACAACTGTTATGCTTTAGTTTGGGCCTAGGACCTCTCAAATTGGGCCGACATTTGTGACTACTGGATTTGCCGGGCGGGTCCGGGCAGGTTTACATCACAAACGGGTCCAACCTCGTGTCCTAAGCATTGATTATTAATAATAATCCACTTTCCCCCAATTTTAATAATTCCCTACTTGAATTATTAATTACTTCCAATTTTTAACAATGTCCATAATTGACTCAATTATGGACATCCATTCATGGTATGCAAAATCTTACAAAATTGCACCCAATTTATTAATTCCTAATATTACCCCTACCCCACGTTTGAACGTTTATTCGCAAAATATATGTTAGACTCGAATAGCCTAACTCATAGCATAAAAGAGATTATCATAATAACAACATGTATATGTGACCAAATGAATCATAATAAGGGGTGAAACTTGCATATGTCCAAATTGCATAGATTATACATGTCATGGACCTAAAGGTGTCAACTTGTTCAAAATTCACCTAATATAATCTCAATCAATTTTCATAAACTTACATATGAACATGTGTGAATCAACATCATCTAATTTTTTAAGAACATGGTTTTATATGGGTACACCTAACTCAATAGGCAAATTCCCATAATCAAGTTTTATTTAATTATAGTTTCAAGTTTATGGGTACACCTAACCTAATAGGCAAATTCCCATAAACAAGATCCATTTAAATTAAGAAAAAAAAAACATAACTTTAAGCATGATCCAACAACATCATGATTTTTCAACATAATATAGCATGATTTATAACATGGCATAGTATGATAGTATAACATAGCTTGACATGATTCTCAACATAGCACGACATAGCATAAGAGAATTTACAACATAGCATGACATAGCATATATAATTTACATCATACGACAACATAATAACATAATAAGAGATCCACAATATATAGAATTTACAATTACAAATCACATCACTTTCTTGTGATCCATTCATAACTGAGTCAAATTAGTTTGTAATAGTCTTGTGAGAATCATCATACTCACCAACAAAAGAAAAGAATTAGAGAAAGAGAGATCTTTTGATTTGATTTGTGTAGATTTAGTTGTAGATGATTAGGCTTCCTCTTCTTAGTTTGTGACGGCTATGCTGAACTCCATGGCAGCAGCATGACGGTAGCTTCTCTAATTTTACAAGTGATTTAGGTCTAGGGTCTACCCACTTATTTATAGATTTTAGAATTCATTTAGGCCATTAGATTTAACCTAGAAATAACCGCAGCCGTTCAGACAAGATGGGGTTTATCTTGTTGACTCAGCAATGAGTCAGAAGTGACTCAGCAAACACTCAACATATTAATAAACTTCTATTCATGTCATAAATATATATATTTTTTCTACAATGTACATATTAGATACATCCCCCTTTACTTATTATTGTTTTTATATACATATTAGATACATCCCCTCTCTCACACACTTATTAATATTTTTATATTCATATTAGATACATCCTCTCTCTTACACACTTATTAATATTTTTATATTCATATTAGATACATCCCCTCTCTTACACACTTATTAATATTTTTATATTCATATTAGATACATCCCCTCTCTTACACACTTATTAATATTTTAGCAACTTTAGTGTTAATAGAAAATTCGGGGTGTTACACAATCCACTCCATGCGACTGATTTCTGTCAATACATAACCTCTGAGCTCGTATGTCTCAGAGAAGGGCATTAAGCAAGAGAATAAATTCTCTGCCGCCAAACAGATATATATTTAACAGAGATCAACCAACACAGAACTAAATCCAATGTCAGACACACAGTCCATTTACAAGTCCGTTCTGGGCCTGAACGAAACCGGAGGCACCAATTCCTCGCATATCCGTACAATCAACAGTATGTTTGGACGGCAACTACTTCAATTCCATCATGGTAGCTACTCCAGTCACGAGTATCAGTAGCGCCCATCCATCCAATGTGGAGATCGTCGGTCTTCAGTCGTCTTCGACTCTTCGACTTCTCAACGTCGATCGATTATTTGAAATGAGATAAACTCGGCCTTTTCAAATAACCCACGTATATTTAGATTTTCAAATCAATCAATCACATGGTTGGACTATTCAACAATCACATTTCAGTTATTTAGTTATAATTTTCATGTCAAATACATTCAACCATCACATATCAAGCAAACACAACAAAATTGGTTTATTTCCACTCTATATCATCCATAATATTTTATAACGATATATCGCCATTTTTATTTAATTTAAACCGACCATATTTAATTGAACGACGTTTCAGGTCGTGTCGATGCATTGGCGCTGCTTTTCATTAATTTTGTTTTACACATATATGAAAATCTAACCGTTGGATCTTCACAAATTTTACATCATTAGGAAGGTCATTTCAAAACGAATCTAACATTTTCAGTTTTGGGAAAATCCGACGGTCGGACCTTCCACACTAACCATTTGAAGTTACGATTTCAATTCACGAACTGCAACGTCGTTATTCGATTTAATTTAATTATATTTATATATATATATATATAAATATAATCGTTTCTGGCGCTGTTTTTCTTCAGTTTTGAATTAAACATTCCAGACAATCCAACCGTCGGATCTTCACAAAGTTGGTGCCGTTGGAAAGATATTTCCAAGGCGAACCCAACGGTTGAGGTTTCGGGAAAATCCAATGGTCCGATCTTCCGCACTAGTCGTTTGAAATCACGGTTTCAAAATATGAACTGCACGGCCACGTTTCGTTTTAATTCTATTTATATTTATATATTTATATAAATATAGTTCGTTCAAAAATTCCTATATCGTTTCCACTTCAATTATTTCACTAACGCCTTTAATTTTTGGAAAATTTCGCCATAACCTCCTTTGTACGGGAGGGTCTGGGAAAATTCCCAAATAGCCACACGGGCGTCTCATATCAAAAAGAAAAAGAAAAAGCCAAGCGGCTAGCCAACAGGCTCATAAAATCATCACCCAAACAAAGCGGTAAATGTGTACCTATTTGTCGGGCACAAAATTCTATTTCTCTTCTCTAGCCCCCTTTTGCTTTAACCTGTTCAATAGATATGCATGTACATATATACAATTTCTAACATTTATCATTTTCCATTCAATTCCATATTTGATTTGCTTTGGTTTAAAAACACCATTCATTCCAATGTTGCATGCATAGGCTAAAATCATATCATTAGCTAGTTAATGTATATTTCAATTCATGCACGTTTATTTGAACAAGTGGCTATTTTTAACACTTCACATTTCAAAGATGATAATTTTGGCGAACTAAAATAGATTTCAACACATGACTATTTTATTTAGTTCCTATGCATGTTAAAAATAATATTTCTATCACAAATATTTATTTCAACGTCCGCATATCTTTAGCATATCACACATATGATAAAAATGATATTTTTATCATTTAAAATATTTATTCAACAAATGGATGTTTCTGCACTTCATAGTTTAAATAAAAATGTAATTTTTATCGTTCGATCTTTTTATTCAACACATGAATATTTCCACTACACACACTTCTCAACAAATGAGTATTTCCACATATGGACATTTTATTTATGTTGTTCATATTAGAAAGATGGGATTTTTATGGTTGAAATTATTTATATAAGGCGAATATTTTTCATACTTCATATATATAAAAAATGTGATTTTTATTGTTTAACCACTTCACTCATTCACAAATGAATTTAATTTTCACACAACACTTTTCAACACATGAATATTTCCACACATGGATATAGTTTCAACATATGGCTATTTTATTTCTACGCATGAAAATTATTTCAACATATGAAAATAATTCTAACGCACAAAGATTATTCAAAATTTCGGCAGCATAACGGCAGGGTAGTTAAAACCGGCACCGTCCCTAGTACGGCTCCTCGCTCTACCTTAAAACCTCGCGGTTTTTGACAATGGGGGTTCATGCATCTAATTCGCATGCAGGCAGCATGTTTATTTTTATTTCCACAAATATTTTCAATTCATTTCAATCACCAATGGGTATTTTTCAACCACAACCAAACAATATCAACCACAAACAATTATTCAACCATTCGTATTTTTCATCCAATATTTCACACCAATTCACCACAATACATATCGTCCATGGCTTGTGGACGAGCGGAGTGTATATATATATATATATATATTATAATATATATTTGCTATATTTCACTAGCATTTCAACACATATATCAATTATTCTATGCATGGAAAAATTCATACTTCTCTTATATAGCTTACACTACGCATGTACATGAGGTATACAACACGTATGTAATTTATATTTCGCTTATATAAATTATACACGACATTTTCCATTCAATTTCACGTTAATTTAGATTTCTCACCTTGGTTTTCTGAGCGCTAAAAATCGATACGATGTCAGAAAAATCCGCAGCTTCTTCTATTGGGTAGAGAGCTTCCTTGCGGTCTCGATGTTTCCTGTTTCATCGAATTTCGTCAACACACCAAAAAGATATGATTTTTCAAAGTGTAAAGATCAAAGAAAAACTCACTTTCACGAAGTTTCAAAACTAGGTTTACAGTTTTCGCGAGAACCGGGGCACGAGGGGACGATCAGGGAGTTGGACGTGGAAGAGCTTCGAGAGGGCTACAGGCGCGCGGCGGTTTGGTGGCGTTCGGTGGTCTAGATCGGCGGCGGCGGAGGCTTAAAGGTCGGAACATTGGAAGGGGATATCTCGACGTAGAGGCGACGATAGGGGGAGCTCCTTATATGGATTTGAAGAGGGGAAGGAGAACTACAAAAAGTTGTACTGGGGGAGGAGCTAATTCGGGCTGTGGCGATCGGAAATCGCCAGGGAAGGGGGGAAAGGTTTCCGTCGTCGATGTCGGGGTCGGGGGGGGGGGGGTTGATATTTTTTATTTATTTATGAATGGAGAAATATGATTGGTCGAGGACTATGTTAAATTTTTAAATAGTGTTTTCTCAAACGAACTCCTTTTTAAACCCAACGACTGTCGCCCCTAGCTAAATACCCCCATTCCGGACACAATGGGATATGTTTCGTAGGCCAATTCGACTGTTACAGTCAGTTATTTTTCAAATTAAAGTATAAAACATTTAATTTTTAACTCTGAACGCACATTTCAATTTGCCAGGGCCACAAACTAATTCGAAAAATTCCAGAAAAATAAATCTAGCTATGTTTTGACGCTACGGTCCCAACAAAACTAGTTTCGTCGAATTCTGAGGTCGTTTGAAAAATGGCCATTTTCTGGTCGATCCAATTTAACAGAAATCGACCAAACACATTTTCTTTTTCCACGCTCACATACTAGCTTCAAAAATTATGAAATTTGAAACCTAGCAATAGTTTGACATCCCGGACCCAACAAAAGTGGTTTCGTCGAATTCCGAGGTCGTATGCAAAATATCAATTTTCCAGGGCTATATATTCTATATACCGACTGTTCTGAAAATTCATTCGGCCATAACTTTTGATTCCCGTTATGAAACTTCAATTTTTCAGATTCGTTAGAAAGGTATTGACTAACAGATTTAAATATTTTTGGTTTCGCTAAAATCCGTTATATTTTCCACCCCGCACAGTCAGTCAAAGTTTGAATTCAAATTTTCAAACCGACTCACTATTTCTAATTCACTATTTTATTGAAATATTCTATTTCAATTGTTCAAATTCCTTTGAAATAACCAATTTAAAAATTTTAAATTGGCTCGTATTTTCTGGGTTATTACAATCTCCCCTACTTAAAACTTTTCGTTCTCGAAAAGGAAACAACAGTAAAGTAGGAAATAAAATGTAAATGCAAAGTATTGTAAAAGTACCTTGCACCGGAGTTAGTCAGAGATATCCACTCTGCATTTGGGGTAAGCTTGCTTAATGCTTTCCTCAGTCTCCCAAGTACAGTCTCTAGGAACACTGCTCCACTGCACTTTAACTAAATGAACCTTTTTGCTTCTGAGTTCTCTAGTTTCTTTGCCAACAATCTTTAATGGCTCTCTTTTGAGTGCTAATTCTGGAGTTATCTCCACATCCCGTTGCGCTGCTTCTTCTACAACAAGATCCGGATCATGCACATGTCTCCTAAGTTGAGATACGTGAAAAACATTGTGCACTCCAGGCAACCAATCTGGTAATTGAACCCTATAAGCAAGAGTTCCAATTCGCTCAAGTATAGGAAAGGGACCAATAAATCTCGGTGCCAACTTCCCAGTCTTGCCAAATCTGATTACTCCTCTCATCGGAGAAACCTTTAAATAAACATGATCACCAACAGTAAATGTCAAATCCCTCCTTCTAGAGTCTGCATAACTTTTCTGTCGACTTTGAGCGGTTTTCAATCGCTTCTTGATGGAGTCCACTTTATCAGATGCTTCCCTAATCATATCGGGTCCTAGTACAAGTCTGTTGCCAGGTTCTACCCAACATGCTGGAGACCTGCAGGGTCTGCCATATAATGCTTCAAATGGTGACATTCTCAAACTTGCTTGATAGCTATTGTTATATGAGAATTCTGCCAAATGCAAATGATCTTCCCATGACCCACCAAAATCGATTATACAAGCCTGCAATAAATCTTCTAGAATTCTATTCACCCGCTCAGTTTGGCCATCTGTTTGTGGATGATAAGCGGTGCTCATATTCAGTTTTGTTCCCAATTCTGTCTGGAAAGCCTCCCAGAACTTGCTAGTAAATAGGGGATCTCTATCACTGACTATGCTGATGGGAATTCCATGCAGCTTAACAATTTCTCTGAAATATATCTGTGCTAGACTTTGGGCAGTTCTATTGGACCTGACAGGTACAAAATGGGCAGTCTTCGTGAAGCAATCTACGATTACCCAAATGTTGTCATTACCTTTCTTGGTTCGCGGCAAACCATCTATGAAATCCATGGAAATCTGTTCCCATTTCCAACCTGGAACTTCCAACGGTTGCAACAGTCCAGCTAGCTTCTGTTGGTCACTCTTGACCAATTGACAAGTAGGGCATCTGCTAACATACAAAGAAATATCTCTTTTCACTGCCTTCCACCAAAAAGTGCGTTTGATATCGTTGTACATTTTACTCACCCCAGGATGGATGCAAAATTTGGATTTATGGCATTCGTCCAGCACTTCTCTTCGAAGGCCTAGAATATTTGGGATGCAAATCCTATTATTTAACCTGAGAACCCCCTTATTGTCAATACGGAAACTCGTGGTTTCACCTTCCTTGACTCTCTGACTGATTCTCTGAATGAATTCATCATCTTTTTGAAGGGCTGAAATCCTATCAATCAACCCAGGTGTAATTATAAGATGGGCAACGATTGCGGTCTTTCTACTAAGCGCGTCCGCTACTACGTTAGCTTTCCCCAGCTTATACAGGATATCAAGATCATACGCTGCAAGAAATTCTAGCCAACGCTGCTGTCTCAGATTCAGATCTTTCTGGGTATATAAATACTTCAATGATTGATGATCTGTGTACAGTATAAATTTCTCGCCCAATAAATAATGCCTCCAGATTTTCAAGGCAAAAACGATGGCTAGCAACTCAAGATCATGAGTCACATAATTCTTCTCATGCTGTTTCAATTGGCGGCTTGCATAAGCGACTACTTGGCCTTTCTGCATTAACACTGCACCCAGACCTCTAATAGAAGCATCTGTCCAAACCGTTAAATCCTGATTGCCATCAATAATAGTTAACACTGGACCGGTGGTCAGCTTCGATTTTAATTCCTGGAAAGCTTCTTCATAGTCGGAAGTCCACTTAAACTTCTCGTGTTTCTTTGTGAGCTTCGTTAACGGACCGGATATCTTCGAAAAATCCTTAACGAACTTTCGGTAATAACTAGCCAACCCCATAAAACTTCTTACTTCTGTGGGAGTAGTGGGTTGTTTCCAGTCTTGAATCGCTATTATTTTGCTTGGGTCAACAGAAATTCCTTTCTCTGACACGACATGGCCAAGAAATTTAACTTCTTCTTGCCAGAAGACACATTTAGAGAATTTGGCTTTGAAGACGTTCTTCCTTAGAATCTCCAATACTTGTTCTAAGTGTTTTTCATGCTCGGGTTTTGATTTGGAGTAGATTAAAATATCATCGATAAATACGAGGACAAATTTATTCAGAACTCCCCTGAACACTCTATTCATTAGATCGACAAAGTATGCTGGAGCGTTACATAGGCCAAACGGCATTACTAACCATTCATAAAATATGTCTGGACCTCTGAAAGCGGTCAAAGGAACACACTCTTCTGCTATTCTCAATTGATGAAAACCTGTAGCTAGGTCCATTCGGGAAAATACTTTCGCCCCATTCAATTGGTCTAGCAAATCATCAATGCGGGGTAATGGATATTTATTTTTGAGCGTCTGTTTGTTGAGGTCTCGGTAATCAACACATAATCGAAGAGTACCGTCTGACTTCGGGACAAACACAACAGCTGCACCCCAATTGGAAAAACTAGGTCTGATTAGACCCTTCCACAACAGTTGATGAGTTTGATCGCCTAATTCTTCTTTTTCTTTCGGAGTCATTCTACGAATTGGATGCACCACGGGTCTGGCATTAGGAATTAGATCGATTCGGAATTCTATTTCTCTTTGCGGAGGTAAGTTTTCAACTTCTTCAAACACATCCGCAAAGTTTCTAACAATCGGAATCTTTTCTATGGAAGTGGGGATAAGTTCTAATGCTGACCAAAATTCTTCTCTATTCGGATTCGAACCATGACAGGGAACCGTAATATACCCAAGCTTCGTACGAATCTTAACGATTCTTTCCGCACAATTCACTTCGGCTTCATATTTCGTTAACCATTCTAGCCCAAGGATAACGTCGAATTCGAGAAAATCCATAACGATCAAATTAATGGGAAATTTATAGGAAGAATAAGAGATTGGCACTCTACAACATGAACTGAGAGTGATAGGACCCCCTATCGGGTTATGTACTTCAACCGATTCTTTGAGCTTTCGCTGTTTTAACTTTAATTTGTGCACTGTGTTTCTAGCAATAAAACTACGCGATGCACCTGTGTCAAATAATACAGAAACAGGAATATTTTTAATTGTAAGGGTACCTCCCAAAACATCAGGTTTACCTGCTCCATCGGAAGCAGCTGGCGGGCTAGACCCGTCATAGACATGAGCTACTGTAGCTTTCTTCAGCAAAGGACAGTCTTTGACCAGATGATCGGTCTTGCGACAGTTGAAGCACGAGCGAGGGTTCTGAGAGCCTTGGCTCGAGCCTTGAGAGTTTGTTTTCTGCCTCTTCGGAGCTGTGCAGACGTTCGAGTAGTGCCCCGGCTTACCGCAGTTAAAGCAATTTCCTCTTGGCGACTTGCCAGTCTGAGGCTTTGAAGATGCTGCTTGGCTTGACTCGCCTTCATTTACAGCAGGCTTGCGCTTGTTTCCGGCTTGGCTTCTAGCGCGATCCTGATCCAGATGCCTTTGATCAAGGTCTTCATAGTTGCATGTCATTTCCACTAGCTCGTTGAATTCCAGCTTGACATGGGCCATGGCTCTATCATGATATTGTCGTCTTAGCCCAAGGATAAACCTCTTATTCTTGGATTTCGCGGTGGCGACGAGTTCCGGAGCATAGGGCGACAACATTGTAAATTTGTTCAGATAATCTTGCACGGAAAGATCCCCTTGCTGGAGATTGGCGAAGTCATCGTGCATTCTTTCTAGAGCTTGTTCTGGGACATATTTCTCCTTGAAGAGTTCTTTAAATCCATCCCATGTTCTTCCAGCTTCTCTATTCCCGGCGGTAAGAGATTCCCACCATAATTCAGCTTGTTCCTGCATAAGCCAGGCGCCCATAATAGCTTTGTCTTCGTCTCCAAGCCTTAGGCCTTCAAGAATTTTCTCGCATGTTTTGAGCCATGCAAGGGCCTCTATTACGGTGCCAGTTCCCGAGAAGGTCTTGCCTCCTAAGTTCTTATATCTCTTAGCTACACGGTCGAGCTCGAAGTATTGAGCTGCCGGAGGTTGTATCAAAGGTCCTTCTTGAGCTGGGATTTCTCCCCTTCCTCGGCCTCGGCCGGCATGGCCTCCTCTAGCGGCGGCTGCTCTGGTAGCCATTTGTTAAATTCTGTATAAGCAACGAAAAAGTCAGCTAACAGAAATGATAGTCTATTGCATAGTTAAGCAGAAATTTCTACGGAAAGATAACGATGGACTGATCAATTGTTTTTGCTATTCTGCTCAGCTCATTCTAGGACTTTACTAGTCCTATCTCTAATGAGTGACTCGCCTTAGAATACTACTGATTCTATTTTGACGAAGTGTTTAATGTGTTAGACTCCAGAACTAAGGTTAAACAAAGCTCTGATACCAGCTGTGACGATCCCAAAACCCCGTGACACGGTGTTAAGGATAATCATTGGAATATAACACATTAATCATCATTAGCAGATCACAGATAATAGCATAAACAGAAAATAGAATAATTTACACACATATGACAGCGGAATCATATAGATATCATCACATCAGAGAAGCATAGTACAGGATACAACTTAGTGTATAATGATACATAATCAGTCACCATCGCCTGAGGCGGAATCATACATGAAGAGTACACAAAAGGAATATCAGTCTACATCGCCAATGGCGGAATCATAATATAGATACAATAATGGTGGAGAAAATCCAAGTCAGCACAGTGTAGTCAAGCCTCGCCATGAGCCAAAAGGTGCGTCAGAAACCTGTAACTAGGCTGCCCGTGTGAAAATGAGGGCACCCGAGTTTGCAAGGTGAAACAAACTACGAGTCAGTCATGGGACTGGTATGAGAAATCTACTCTACTTGTCAACAACAATAATAAGGCAAATCAAAGGACCACGCCACTTTTGCGGAACGGGTTTACTCCAATGAGTGCTAGTGCATGAAATAAAATAAATGATTAAATCAACGCAATGCTTTTTATAAAATGAAGCCATTATAAGACTCAAGTCCCATCACACAATGCAACGCAAGCCGGAGGATAGAGTTTTCCCTTATAATGGCCAAAAATGCTTCATACGTATAAAACAAAAGTGTTTGATATTATTACTAGTGCATATATGTTTCAAAAGCAATTCAATCATAAATATCAATCCTAGGCGGCATAGCTACCATCTACTATGTCGCCATACTAGTAATACAATCACATCCGCATATTTCGTATTGGAAATTGGATTCCTTCATGAGTCGAGGCAAGGGGCAAGCTCCTCTCCGATTCGAGACACTCTAGCAAATGTCCCAAGACCCCACTATGATCCTTGGATCTTCAGGGCCGGTCCTCTCTTACTTTTGAGGATTAATTATTCCTGAACACACGTTTCTCGGTCCTTACAGACCTATATCGAGGCGCCTCGCATTCCAACAACCACACAGGTGAAAAGTATATATAATGTCAGGGCTGGTAGGTCACTGACACCACCTTAGCTAGAAAGAAACGTCGTGCTCTCCCTGCAGTCACTCTCCCGTTTTTGACTCATACCAAGGTGTGAGGCTTGCGAATTCACGTTATACAAAAAGCTATGTCACACAGACCATGCTTTGATCATCAACCACAAGGCTTTGCTTTGCAACAGAAGCCTTGATCATATGCCACTTAGGCGTGCCACACAGGCAATCCACTCCATGCGACTGATTTCTGTCAATACATAACCTCTGAGCTCGTACGTCTCAGAGAAGGGCGTTAAGCAAGAGAATAAATTCTCTGCCGCCAAACAGATATATATTTAACAGAGATCAACCAACACAGAACAAAATCCAATGTCAGACACATAGTCCATTTACAAGTCCGTTCTGGGTCTGAACGAAACCGGAGGCACCAATTCCTCGCATATCTGTACAATCAACAGTATGTTTGGACGGCTACTACTTCAATTCCTTCATGGTAGCTACTCCAGTCACGAGTATCGGTAGTGCCCATCCATCCAATGTGGATATCGTCGGTCTTCAGTCGTCTTCGACTCTTCGACTTCTCAACGTCGATCGATTATTTGAAATGAGATAAACTCGGCCTTTTCAAATAACCCACGTATATTTAGATTTTCAAATCAATCAATCACATGGTTGGACTATTCAACAATCACATTTCAGTTATTTAGTTATAATTTTCATGTCAAATACATTCAACCATCACATATCAAGCAAACACAACAAAATTAGTTTATTTCCACTCTATATCATCCATAATATTTTATAACGATATATCGCCATTTTTATTTAATTTAAAACGACCATATTTAATTGAACGACGTTTCAGGTCGTGTCGATGCATTGGCGCTGCTTTTCATTAATTTTGTTTTACACATATATGAAAATCTAACCGTTGGATCTTCACAAATTTTACATCATTAGGAAGGTCATTTCAAAACGAATCCAACGTTTTCAGTTTTGGGAAAATCCGACGGTCGGATCTTCCACACTAACCATTTGAAGTTACGATTTCAATTCACGAACTGCAACGTCGTTATTCGATTTAATTTAAATATATATATATATATATATATAATCATTTCTCGCGCTGTTTTTCTTCAGTTTTGAATTAAACATTCCAGACAATCCAACCGTCGGATCTTCACAAAGTTGGTGCCGTTGGAAAGATATTTCCAAGGCGAACCCAACGGTTGAGGTTTCGGGAAAATCCAATGGTCGGATCTTCCGCACTAGTCGTTTGAAATCACGGTTTCAAAATATGAACTGCACGGCCACGTTTCGTTTTAATTCTATTTATATTTATATATTTATATAAATATAGTTCGTTCAAAAATTCCTATATCGTTTCCACTTCAATTATTTCACTAACGCCTTTAATTTTTGGAAAATTTCGCCATAACCTCCTTTGTACGGGAGGGTCTGGGAAAATTCCAAAATAGCCACACGGGCGTCTCATATCAAAAAGAAAAAGAAAAAGCCAAGCGGCTAGCCAACAGGCTCATAAAATCATCACCCAAACAAAGCGGTAAATGTGTACCTATTTGTCGGGCACAAAATTCTATTTCTCTTCTCTAGCCCCCTTTTGCTTTAACCTGTTCAATAGATATGCATGTACATATATACAATTTCTAACATTTATCATTTTCCATTCAATTCCATATTTGATTTGCTTTGGTTTAAAAACACCATTCATTCCAATGTTGCATGCATAGGCTAAAATCATATCATTAGCTAGTTAATGTATATTTCAACTCATGCACGTTTATTTGAACAAGTGGCTATTTTTAACACTTCACATTTCAAAGATCATAATTTTGGCGAACTAAAATAGATTTCAACACATGACTATTTTATTTAGTTCCTATGCATGTTAAAAATAATATTTCTATCTCAAATATTTATTTCAACGTCCGCATATCTTTAGCATATCACACATATGATAAAAATGATATTTTTATCATTTAAAATATTTATTCAACAAATGGATGTTTCTGCACTTCATAGTTTAAATAAAAATGTAATTTTTATCGTTCGATCTTTTTATTCAACACATGAATATTTCCACTACACACACTTCTCAACAAATGAGTATTTCCTCACATGGACATTTTATTTATGTTGTTCATATTAGAAAGATGGGATTTTTATGGTTGAAATTATTTATATAAGGAGAATATTTTTCATACTTCATATATATATAAAATGTGATTTTTATTGTTTAACCACTTCACTCATTCACAAATGAATTTAATTTTCACACAACACTTTTCAACACATGAATATTTCCACACATGGATATAGTTTCAACATATGGCTATTTTATTTCTACGCATGAAAATTATTTCAACATATGAAAATAATTTTAACACACAAAGATTATTCAAAATTTCGGCAGCATAACGGCAGGGTAGTTAAAACCGGCACCGTCCCTAGTACGGCTCCTCGCTCTACCTTAAAACCTCGCGGTTTTTGACAATGGGGGTTCATGCATCTAATTCGCACGCAGGCGGCATGTTTATTTTTATTTCCACAAATATTTTCAATTCATTTCAATCACCAATGGGTATTTTTCAACCACAACCAAACAATATCAACCACAAACAATTATTCAACCATTCGTATTTTTCATCCAATATTTCACACCAATTCACCACAATACATATCGTCCATGGTTTGTGGACGAGTGGAGTATATATATATATATATTATAATATATATTTGCTATATTTCACTAGCATTTCAACACATATATCAATTATTCTATGCATGTAAAAATTCATACTTCGCTTATATAGCTTACACTACGCATGTACATGAGGTATACAACACGTATGTAATTTATATTTCGCTTATATAAATTATACACGGCATTTTCCATTCAATTTCACGTTAATTTAGATTTCTCACCTTGGTTTTCTGAGCGCTAAAAATCGATACGATGTCAGAAAAATCCGCAGCTTCTTCTATTGGGTAGAGAGCTTCCTTGCGGTCTCGATGTTTCCTGTTTCATCGAATTTCGTCAACACACCAAAAAGATATGATTTTTCAAAGTGTAAAGATCAAAGAAAAATTCACTTTCACGAAGCTTCAAAACTAGGTTTACAGTTTTCGCGAGAACCGAGGCACGAGGGGACGATCGGGGAGTTGGACGTGGAAGAGCTTCGAGAGGGCTACAGGCGCGCGGCGGTTTGGTGGCGTTCGGTGGTCCAGATCGGCGGCGGCAACGGCTTAAAGGTCGGAACTTTGGAAGGGGATATCTCGACGTAGAGGCGACGATAGGGGGAGCTCCTTATATGGATTTGAAGAGGGGAAGGAGAACTACAAAACGTTGAACTGGGGGAGGAGCTAATTGGGGCTGTGGCGATTGGAAATCGCCAGGGAAGGGGGGAAAGGTTTCCGTCGTCGATGTCGGGGTCCGGGGGGGGGGGGGGGGGGGTTCTGATATTTTTTATTTATTTATGAATGGAGAAATATGATTGGTCGAGGACTATATTAAATTTTTAAATAGTGTTTTCTCAAACGAACTCCTTTTTAAACCCAACGACTGTCGCCCCTAGCTAAATACCCCCATTCCGGACACAATGGGTTATGTTTCGTAGGCCAATTCGACTGTTACAGTCAGTTATTTTTCAAATTAAAGTATAAAACATTTAATTTTTAACTCTGAACGCACATTTCAATTTGCCAGGGCCACAAACTAATTCGAAAAATTCCAGAAAAATAAATCTAGCTATGTTTTGATGCTACGGTCCCAACAAAACTAGTTTCGTCGAATTCTGAGGTCGTTTGAAAAATGGCCATTTTCTGGTCGATCCAATTTAACAGAAATCGACCAAACATATTTTCTTTTGCCACGCTCACATACTAGCTTCAAAAATTATGAAATTTGAAACCTAGCAATAGTTTGACATCCCGGACCCAACAAAATTGGTTTCGTCGAATTCCGAGGTCGTATGCAAAATATCAATTTTCCAGGGCTATATATTCTATATACCGACTGTTCTGAAAATTCATTCGGCCATAAATTTTGATTCCCGTTATGAAACTTCAATTTTTCAGATTTGTTAGAAAGGTATTGACTAACATATTTAAATATTTTTGGTTTCGCTAAAATCCGTTATATTTTCCACCCTGCACAGTCATTCAAAGTTTGAATTCAAATTTTCAAACCGACTCATTATTTCTAATTCACTATTTTATTGAAATATTCTATTTCAATTGTTCAAATTCCTTTGAAATAACCAATTTAAAAATTTTAAATTGGCTCGTAATTTCTGGGTTATTATACTAAGGGTGTTTTTATAGGTGTAGTAACTAGTTTAGGACTTAGATTAACCCTAGAATCAATCCGGACCATCAAAACACGTCTCAGGCTTCAAAAATGAGTTCTGGGTCAAACAGGCCGACCAGGTCGACCTGTAAGGGGGGAGGTCGACACTATGGTCGACCTGGGGGGTAGGTCGACCCTATGGTCAACCTGGGGAAGGGGGTGGTAGGTCGACCCCATGGTCCAGTGCTGCCTGAAAACTGCTGAAACTTGTACATGCCATAACTTCTTCATCCGGACTCCGATTTTCGAAAACGCAGACTCTATTTCATGTAAAATTTCGAGACGAACGCAATGGAATAACCCGTTTCCACTGATTCTGAATTTAAAAATTTAATTCTGCCTTGATTTCTTGTTTTAACATGTTATAAAAATTCAGGTTGTTACATTCTCCTCTCCTTAAAGGATTTCGTCCCCGAAATCTTCAAGTTAAGAAGAATGTGTCCTACCATCCAATCATCCATCTACTCAATAATCAATCACAGGCATCCATAGTCCTTAAGAGATTTCTAATGCTGTATGAACATATGCAGAAAGTGTGTGTATATGTTCTTTATATAATGCAAATGATCAGGCCTGATTGATCTTCTTAATGCAAAATATGTTTAGTGCAATGACTCCAACATGTATGCAAATAGTCCTAGTCACATAAACACTATATATGTGCAAAAACATCCATCCATATGCATCATCCATATGATAACACATCTAATTTCATCCATAAACAAGTATAAACACTCACGCATATGCAATATGGAAATGTGTCTGAGCCGATCTAGTGCCTAATGTGTGTTATGCAATCACGAGCAACCACTAGCAGCCACTTGCAACCACTTGCAACCATCAATCATAACATGTCTCAAACACATGTTTACACCCAATTGTTCCTACCTAAAGATATAGCCGAGTGATAGAAGCAAGTAAAAACTTTGTGCCCATTAGGCAATGTTAAAGCTGGAAATCTACGTCACATATATACTGATTAGGAGAAGAACTCCCTAAGCACCAGCCCCGAAGACCGAAATCAACATCAGGCTGACACTCAAAGGATTACTCATCCCAACCAATATATATGATTCTAGGAAACTAAGCATGATGGACTCCTTTTAGGTCACAAGTAAATCCCTTCCTAAAACCAACTCGTTTCCTATAAAACCCAAAGAGTTTAGTCAACCCAACGGACACCCTCAAGCCCCAAAATGTATTACTAACAGACGAGTCATGCTCCCTATGGGGTTTCTAACAGAAATGGGATTGAGAATAGGACTAAGAGGATATACTTGAAAGATAGCATGCAAATAAGCTCTACAGGAAAAGAGGGATCAAGGATATACTTTAAAAAGAGATATGATACGCGTATCAAGTCTTCAATCTTCTAAGTCGCATTTCCTTGAGCTTAACCCCATTGTGCTTTGACCGTCTTTAACTTCACAATTTCGTAGCTTCTTAATTCCTATTTCCAAAATATGAGTTGGAACTCATTTCACTGTCGCCTCTTATTCCACTTTCACTTATTCTTTTTCTAGTATACTCGGCCCAAACATAACTGCATACTCATGGTTTCATGCAAGCTCTCCAAAATTCACTTGTGAATCCTGGATCTCGTTTATAGGGTATTCCACGTAGAAGGATTATCTCTTGCAAATAAACAGATGTCAATCATGTTGCCAAATGTACTTACTAAGGTAATTTCCTATAACTCATGCATAAGCGAAATGAACCATCAACCTTAGTGGCGAACACTACTCGGGATCAATAGATGTATCAAGAGATTCTTGGTAACTAAGCATGGCAGAACCCTAAGGGTTACACTAGACTTCGAGGGCTTTACCAAGGCAAGCCAAGAATCTAACTACCCCCTTTTCATACTCAAGAATGGCACCATTACTGGATAACCACTCCATCCCTAGAACCAACCCATAGCCCAAAAAAAACATAAGCATTTCTTCTAAACTCAACACTTAGCATAGACATTCCCAAATTCAAACGAGTCATGAATAAATGAGCCGATTTCCTAACATATTTGAGGATAAAATGGGATCCTCTACTACACTAGTACTAAGGTGCTGAGACTCAACTATCGAAGCAGAAATAAAAAGGATGCGATGTACCATAATCAAAAAGTGTACGAATAGGATAGAAAGATAAACTAGACTTTCCTACAGAAACATTTCTACCTTCTTGTTCTGAGCCTCATTCGCCTTAACCACTCTTATCCCCTCTTATATAACGTGTCAACAGGTCTCTCGAGAACTACCTCCATTGCACGACAACCCTACAAATCTTGAAATAAGATTAGTCGCAGATGGAACTAATGTGGAAACAGATGGAGGAAAGAAAGGAAAGGGGATCCAAACAAGGAAACAAAGGATAATGCTAATGGCCTTTGGGGAATAGCCTTTAAAATTAAAACTTTTCTTGAAAAATGCTTCTTTGTAAATGGCTTTGAAAATAATTTCAAAAAGGTTTAAAAAAAACTTTTGCCCAGTCTGGTAACCTTCTGCTCTGATACCAAATGTAACACCCCACCTCCGCTAGGGTCACTCACAAAGGGAATGCACTAGCTTTGGTGAAGCATTATCTAGGTAAACATACACAGAAATATTACAAGACAGAACATATAAAACAGCGGAAGAAGAACCAAATTTCATTGCTTTAAAATCTAGAAAGGTCTAAAGCTTTTTACATCAAAATGCTATTAAATCCATTACATCGAAATCTGTCTTGCAATAGTAAAGAAGCATAAAACCATAGTCATAAATCATTCCCCAAGTAAAACAGCAAAGCAAGCCATAGCCAAGGGAAATCCAAGCAGTACATGAAAGAGCCTTGGAGCTTGTAAGATCTGAACTAAGTTGTATTCCCACACTGCGAACCTGGGGGGAAACGAAAGAAAAAGAAGCGAAACAAACTGGGTCAGTCATAAAGACTGAGTAAGTCCTAGTGGCTTTCAACATAAAAATAGGTGAAGATAATATGGCATGAATAAACTGAAAGTAAACATAAGCATGATGACAAGGTAAACTACAGGCACGATGAATCAAGTATAACATTGCAAGGTTTCTATTAAGTATAACATCGCAAGATTTCTAAGCTTCACCATTCCACTATTTTCTTTGATTTCCTATATTCTCTGCACCAACTGTACGAGTACCCCAACCCGTATCATCCTTTCCATGTATATGTACAGTCCCTTGCCGTATATCGTACAGGTTTCATCACGTATTTCTATACTACTTCAATGTAGTGCCACCATTCTTGAAATCGTTTGGACCGCCACCCTTGTTCTGGCTAGGTTTCCTTATCATGAGCTATCGCATGTTCAACTAGGATTTATGCCACCTAAGACCACTAGGGATTATGCTGCCTATTGAACGTTTTCTAGATTCGATTAGGGTTTATGCCACCTGGGATCACTAGGGATTATGCTACCTAACGAACAACGCCCTTTTTCAACGTGACGATCTATTAATCGATCGGCTGCCTACAAGTCCTAGCTCGTTCATGTGTCTGTGTCATACGGCCTAATCACGATATGTAGTCACCTGTGCTAGGTCCACCATAGGGTGTATCAAGCCCTAGGGTGCTAACCACCGACATGAATCAAGCACGCACAATGTAAACCTACCGATGCGCAATGCCTGCTTTTTCAACTCCGGACTATGTGCACGACCATAGTCCGCCTGAACCTACAATGACGCACCAACTCAGCCGTCGTTCTGGTCGCTTACAATCAGCCTAGTAATCGTGCCCTACCCTACATGGTTCCAGGGTACCGTGATACATCTAGTGGGTTACTGCTGAAAAGGACCGCACAACTAGGGTTTCCGTTTAGTAGGTTAAGTGTTGTCATTTAAATTCGAGACTTAACCCCATTAGTCTAGCATGTCAAGTTGGTTAATTGTTGTCATTCAAGTTCGTGACTTAACCCGCCTACGTGTCATGTCAAATTGGCTAAGTGTTGTCGTTCAAGTTCATGACTTAGCCCTACGAATCATCTGTCAAGTTGGTTAAGTATATTCAAGCGGTTCATGACTTAACCCTATCAAATCATTGTGTTAAATTGGTTAAGTATATTTAAGCGGTTCATGACTTAACCCTATCAAATCATCATGTCCAATTGGTTAAGTATATTCAAATAATTCATGGCTTAACCTACCCACGTATCATGCTAAGTTGGTTAAGTATTATCGATATGTTCAAGTTGACTTAACCCTGCCACGTGTCATGTTATATTGGTTGAGTGTCATTAATCTAGTCATATTACTTAACCCACCCATTGGTCTGATTAACTATTATGTTGGTTAAGCCAACATTTGTAAGTTTTACATGTTCTTAACTCATACCGGTTAGGTCCACATTTACATGTCAAATTTCCATGTCATCCCACCTAACCCTCTAACCATACCCACGTCTTATTATGGTTAGTATTCCTTAATTCATTCATTATGACGAACGAATCATGACCTCTCACATTAGACCGTGCATTTTGTGGCCACTGGATTTGTCGGGCGGTTCCGGGCAGATTTACACCACAAACTGGGTCTAATCTCGTGTCATAAACCGTTATGCCTACAATTTGGCCTTCGACCTCTCATATTAGACTGACACTTTGTGGCTACTGGATTTGTCGGGCGGTTCCGGGCAGATTTTGTAACACCCCACGTCCATTAATGTCACTCACAAAGGGAATGCATTAACTTCCATGGAGGTTATAAGTGAATACAGAATAGAAAATTTACAACAAGACAGATAATAAGTAGTACTTGGAAATCTAAAACTTCATTTTATTGCAGTGGAAATTAAACATGTTTGTTACATCATAAAATCATAAATCAGAGTCAAGTACAATATCCATCTTTATAAAAACAAAATACATAATCCCATTACACAAATAGCCATTAAAGAAGATAACAAGCTAGACTTTACTTCAACGGTCCAAGCTTTCCAAGAGAGATAAAGCAATCCAATCAAACTCCACTAGAGCTGGGCCCAACCTGAGGACCTGGAGGGGAAAAAGGATAGAAATGGAGGGGTTCAGACATAAAGTCTGGCGAGTATGATAATTCTAACAATACTATTACCAAAATAACTAGACTAAGGCATAAGCTGGATAACAAAGAAATGTCTATGAACTAATGGGTATGGAAAAGCAGATAAAGATAACGTTGAAGGCATACCTAATTTCTAACGAATAATTACTACACTGCACCGCACATTACTACACTGCACCGCACCAGTCACCCTAAAGGTTGATCCCACTTGCTTCACACAGAAACCATATAAATAGCCTTGCGTACCCCTAGCTGACTACATAGGTGTCGTCCGCCCCTATCTCCACTAGGTGTACCCCAATACCCACTTGCGATCGGCTCCCTACTCGTAGATACCCGTGCTGGCCCCACAGTGTGGTGTATCACTCCCCTAAAGTGGCAACCCGATACAACTTGAGAATGCACGGCTTATACCTACACGATGCAACAACATCTTACCTACCAGCCCGGGCCCACACACGCATATGAAACCCGTTGGACTTGCGTTGCCACCGCTCCCCGTTTTGGCCTCTTATAGTCAAACCCAGTATGCGTGTCCCGTCCTCGACTTGGGTCGAGCCCACAAAGATACGTTTGGGATACTGGTTGAAATGGGCCCCCACAAGCTACCCACCTAAGCTTGTCCACTAGTACATCCCACTTAACCCTCTTAGTCATGTTCATTTACATGTGTGTTTGGTTAAGTCTTACTAATCGTATTTCACATGCCACTAAGGGCACCCACTAGATTCCTCATGCCACCCAAGGCACCTACTTAACCCCCATGTCCCACTGTAATAACCCGGAAATTCTGTGCCAGTTTAAAATTTTTATTTTGGCAGTTTTAGCGAATTTTGAATATTTAAAATAGATTATTTTAAATAATATCGACGAGAAAATTCATTTTGAATATAATTAGAACGTATATATTATACGCGTCGTCGTTAGAATATAAATATTTATATATAATTATAAATAAAATTGAAAATGGCGCGGTAGTTCGATAATTCGATTTCAAACTTCAATTGAAGGTACCGGGTGCAAAACAATCCGGATTTTAGTGAAACCAAAAACATTGGGATCTATTTGATGATATCTTTCCAACGAATCCAAAAAATCGAAATTTCATAGCGGGAATCAAAAGATATGTCCAGTTGAAAAATCTGAATAGTCGCTATGGAATTCAGGCCCTTAAAAATTGAAATTTTGCAAACGACCTCGGATTTCGACGAAACCACTTTTGTTGGGTCCGCAGTGTCAAATTATTGCTAGATTCCAAATTTCATAATTTTTCGAATCAATATGTGAGCGTGGCAAAGGAAAACGCGTTTGACCAGTTTCAGTTGATTTTAATCGACTGGAAAATGGCCATTTTTCCAGCGGTCTCGGAATTCGACGAAACTAGTTTTGTTAGGACCGTATCGTCAATGCGAAGCTAGAAAATATTTTTCGAGAATTTTTAGAGTTAGTATGTGATCCCGGTAATTTGAAATGTATGTTTAAAACTCAATAAAGAAATTTAAATGTAAATTTAACAGAAACTGATTGTAACAGCCGAATCAGCCTGCGACACATATCCCATTGTGTTCGGAATGGGGGTAAAACGCTATGGACGACAGGCGGTGGGCCTCGTTTAGAGGTCGTATGTAAAAGTCAACTTTTTATAAATAAAATAATAAATAAAATAAAAAGAAACATCATTTCTCTCTCCCCCCTTAAAACCTTCTGGCCCCCCCGATCATTCTTCTGCAACTCGATTTTAAAAAAAAAAAAGAGAAACCCAAGAAAATCGCGACGACCTGGCAGCCGCCGCCCTCCCCGAGACCACCGCCGCCGGCGTCCAAGGCGCGCCACCCCCACCTCCCTTCCCCTCCCCTCTCTCGACGCCCTCCTCCAGCTGAATCGATGTCGCCAAGAACCCGCACCCCCCCTCGCGATCCACCACCCCCACCCCGCATCCCCTCCGCCTGCTCGAGAGCCCCCCATCCTCCGACGATGCAGGAAGACCCCCCCCCCCCCCCACGGCTGTAAGTTTAATTTTAGTTTTTTTTATTTTATTTTCTTTATTTTCTTTGTGGTTTATTATTTAATTTACATTCATATAATAAACCTGCGAATTCAAGCCATAGGAAAATAGGGTTTTTGAAATAAAGTTAGGATTTTTATAATTTTTAACCCATGAAGAAAATAGAATGTGATTTCTATATTTCAGAAAGGTAATAAAAAAAAGAAAAATAAAATATATAATTTTTAATTTATAAAAAGGTTAAAGGTATAACTTTTATATATGAAGTAATAAAAATATGATTTTTATATTTTTAAAGTATTAAAAATATAATCTTTACTATATAGAAGATGTAAAAATATGATTTTTGGTTAGGTAGAGAATTAAAAATATAATTTTTACATGATAGGAATATTAAAAATATCATCTTTATATGTGTAGGAAAATAAAAATGAGATTTTTATAAAGATGAAATCTTTAAATATGAAAAGGCGAAGTCTATGTTTTTATAAAGGCGAAATCTTTATTTTAGAAAAGGCGAAATCTTTATATGGAAAATAGCGTGATAAAAATATAATTTTTATCTATATAACATAGTAGTAAAAATTCGATTTTTATTTATTGAATAACGGAATAAAAATTCGATTTTTAAATGTAGGAAGCGATTATAAAAATATGATTTTTATTTTAAAGACATCAACAAATATAAAAATGTGTGATTTTGACATATGTAGTGAATACGAGCAACGAAAGCGACAAAAGGCGAGATTGACGAAGATTTCTATAGAAGAAGAGTCAAGATGATTGGATAGCTGTCGGTGAGAATTTCTCACTCTTCAATTTCTTTTTCTATTTATATATATACTAGGATGCAGACGGTGCTTAGTAGCACCCGACACAATCGTCCACAGACCATGGACTTGTTTGTTTGATTGCAAAAATTAGTTAGATCATTTGATTGAAATTGAACTGTGTGGTGAAATGAATGGATTTGATTGATGTGTGAATGGCGTGGGCCTTCACTAGACCGGGGATAAGGCTAGGCCTCGTCCCGTTTCTAGTATAGTGCCGTTATGCCGCCGAAATTTTCTAAAATATGTTAGAAAAATAAAAATATCATTTTTATTGAATAAATGAACTGAATAGAATATATTCATATGTTGAAATAAAATGTGTTATCGTTAAAAATATAATTTTTAACATGAAAGTGAAACAAATAAAATATTCATTTACAAACCGGACGGTTTGTTTATGTACACCTATTTGAAGGACATTGATTGGGACGATAAATTTCACACATCGCCCAACTGCACAAATAAAATCTGTGTTTGATTGTTTGAAACCCCACACGGGTGTTGGGATGAAATTTGAAATTCACTCATCCTGATTGATTAAATATGTCGATCGATTGATTGACAGGCTGTTATAAGCGTTAGATATCTATATTTGATGCTTATACAGTGTAGTGCACTTTGGTTGATGGTTGATTATTTTTCAATGCTATTATATACATGTGTTGTATGAAAATCCATATAATTAACTTTATATGGTAATTGATTGGGCCTCATTCCAATTTAGAAAATAAAGAATATTATAAAATAAAGGTTCATGTGTTGACTGTACTCATCCGTTGAGATTAGTCATGGGTTGAACGAATATTTTAATAATAAAATTTACATCTTTATCAATATAAAATAAAGGTTCATGTGTTGACTGTACTCATCCGTTGAGATTAGTCATGTGTTGAACGAATATTTTAATAATAAAATTTACATCTTTATCAATATAAAATAAAGGTTCATGTGTTGACTGTACTCATCCGTTGAGATTAGTCATGTGTTGAACGAAATATTTTAATAATAGAAATATTTGAAATAAAAATATTTGAAAACGGTTTCGAAATGAATTGAATATAAAACGATTTCGAAATGAATTGAATATAAAACGATTTCGAAATGAATTGAATATAAAACGATTTCGAAATGAATTGAATATAAAACGATTTCGAAATGAATTGAATATAAAACGATTTCGAAATAAATTGAATTGAAAACGGTTTCGAAATGAATTGAATATAAAACGATTTCGAAATGAATTGAATATATAACGAATTGAATTCAAATTAAATATATAACGGATTTGATTTCAATTGAATATATAACGAATTTGATTTGAATAGAAAATGAATTTGAATCGAATAGAAAACCTATATGAATTTGAATCGAATAGAAAACCTATTTGAATTGAATCGAATAGAAAACCAATTTGAATTGAATCGAATAGAAAACCAATTTGAATTGAATCGAATAGAAAACCAATTTGAATTGAATTGAATAGAAAACGAATTCGAATTGAATAGAAAACGAATTCGAATTGAATAGAAAACGAATTCGAATTGAATTGAAAACGAATTGAAATGAATTCAAATTGAATTCAAAATTTGAATTGAATAGAAATGAATTTGAAAACGAATTTATAAGAAAAAATTTAATTTTGATTTGAATTGAAATGGAAGTGGAAATGTTTTTGAAACGAATTCAAAACCATTTATAAAATTCGTTTTAAATAGAAATCGACGAAATATATATTATATATATTATATATATAATATAATGGCCTGAATAGAACGCGCCGCGCCGCGGTAGTTCACGAATTTCGACCATTTATTTCAAACGGACATTACGGGAGATCCGACCGTCGGATTCTCCTAAAACCGGAACCATTGGGTTCGTATCGAAAAGAGCTTTCTAACGAATATTAGAAATTTAAAATCTAACGGTTGGATTTGGAGATGCGTCCAAATCAAATTCAGAAAAGGTCGCTATAAGTGCAGTTCGATGGCCGTTGATGGAAATCGATTGTACGGGCCTTAATAAAATTATTAAAAATAGTAATAATTTGTGTAAAATCATAAGAAATGATTTGGGAAAAATTGGGGTGAAAAACCCCATATTTGAAAAGATAAAAATGGATTTTTATCGAAATGAACTAATTTTGAACTAAATTTAAAACCCAATTATTTTTAAATAAATAAATTAGATTTAAAAAGGGGTTTTAAATAATCAGAGTTTCTAATATATTTGATTGGATTTGAAATGGGTTTATCGTGAACGGTGTTTTAAATAACACTAGTTCTTTAACCCGATGATAAATAGAATGTGATTTGGGTTTGTCGTGAACTGTGTTTTAAATAACACCTAGTTCTTTAACCCAGTAAAAAGAGTTTTAATGAATCTGTAATTAGATTGAAATGTAAATCTATAATCTAAATTATCAAATTTAGAATTGAGCGAGAATGGAGTATCGCCAGTTTTGCTCCAAAGCGATAGTTAAATCTTTAATTAGATTTGAACGTGAAATGGTAATTAAATTTACCGGTAACACCACGTTGTTAGATATGGAGTATTACCAGTTTTGCTTCATGGGATGAATAGGTTGGGATTGGGAAATAAAATAAATAATTACTTCGTTGTGGTTCGCTAATCTCGACTAGTTTAGAAAACCATAATTTGGTTTGAAACGACATCCAAAGGAAGATTAAAGGATAAATTTTAAAGAATTTATCTTGGATAAAATTAATGGGAACCTTTCCCAAAAGGATGCGAATATTTAAATAACAGAATATTCAGAATTGGAATGAGGCGTATGTTGTGTTTGTGTAACATCTGTTTTAAATATACGCGGGTTGTTCGGAAAGTCCGGGTTTATACCCATTCTGAATAACCGATTCGACGATATGTCGAAGATGAAGACGGTGGTTGAAGACCGGAAGTCTTCACATCGTTTGGATTATTACTGACGATCCTGATTGGGCTCTACACCCAAGAGGATGGAAATAGTTGGTGGTCGTCCAGACGTACTTGGAGATGGACGGATATGCGAGGAAAGTGCCTCCGGTTTCGTTCAGACCCAGAACGGACTTGTAAATGGATTGTGTGTCTGACATTGGAATTTATTCTGTGTTGATTGATTTCTATTAAATATACATCTGTTTGGCGGTGGAGAATTTATTCTTTTGCTTAACGCCCTTCTCTGAGACGTACGAGCTCAGAGGTTGTATATCGATGGACATCAGTCGCATGGCATGAATTGCCTGTGTGGCACGCTAAGATGCAATGATCAAGGCTTTTGTTGAAAAGCAGAGTCTTGTGGTTGATGATCAAAGCACGGCCTGCGTGGCAGCTTTGTGTATAACGTGAATTCGCGAGCCTCACACCTCGGTATGAGTTAAAAACGGGATACGGACCGCTGGGAGAGCACGACGTTTCTTTCTAGCTATGGTGGTGTCAGTGACTTACCAGCCCTGACATTTATATACTTTTCACCTTTGTGGTTGTTGGAATGAGGCGCCTCGATTATAGGTCTGTAAGGACCGGGAAACGTGTGTTCAGGAATAACCAATCCTCTAACGTAAGTGAGGACCGGCCCAGCCGCATCCGGGGTTGCCCAGAGTGCGTAACCCGGAGGCATTTGCTAGAGTGTCTCGAACGCGGAGAGGAGCTTGCCCCTTGCCTCGACTCATGACGGAAATCCAATTTCCAATACGTGTATTTCGGCTTTATTTGTAGAGCCTAGTATGGCGACATAGTGGGATGGGGCACTCATGCCGTCTATGATTTATATTTATGATTGAAATTGTTTTGACACTATACACTTGTTATAGTATCAAATGATTTGTTTTAAACGTATCAAGCATGTTTGGCTATTATAAGGGAAAACCCTATCCTCCGGCTTGCGTTGCATTGTGTGATGGGACCTGGGTCTTATAATAGCTTCATTTTTCGAAAAAGCATTGCGCTGTTTATTCTATGCACTGGTATTCTTGGGAGGAAACCCGTTCCGTGTTATACGGCGTGGTCCCTTGAATTACTCTCTTTTAAAATTGAATTAAATAACTGTTTTAGTTCTCACACCAGTCACATGACTGACCTGGAGTTTATTGTTTTAACCTAAACTCTGGGTGCCCCTATTTTCCGCACGGGCAGCTAGTAGTTTTGGTTTTGCAGATTTATATTCACAGGATCTTGGTTTACAGCTGGAATGATATCTGGAAAGCTATGTATCCGTATATCACCTTCAGTTGTGCTTTGTATTATTTCCCGCTGCAATGTAATTTATTGTAATCTCTGATATTTATCAAATGTAATTTATTCAATTATACTCTGTATATTCTTGTATCTGATGGAATTATTGTGATAACAATGAAATGTTCTTCTGTTTGTGTTCTGATTTGTCCTGTTCTCAAACGATCAGGGGTTTCGAACGGTCTAGATCGGTTTAACGACTGATTCGGATCGAGCGAAATTCCCGGCCGTCACATTTGGTATCAGAGCTTTGGTTTACAGAGCTCGAGAACAAGACACATCAGAACCATACGAAAGAATTCATCAGATATTGGATTAGTAATATCCAATTAGAATGACTCGTTAGAGATAGGATCAGTAGTATCCTAGAATGAGTGTGAAGAGTATATTTTCCAAATGAAAACAATTTTGTTTTGAAAATTTAAACCACTTTAATCGTATTTGAATATTTATTTATTTTGAATTTGGACAATCCGCTATATAAAGATTTTGCATAAACGCGTCATGAACGTATATTCGAAGTTTTAATATACCAGATAGATATAGAACCGCACTCTAGTAGCCCGGAGATGTTCTGATGGTGGTTCGAAACATCATCAGCATTTATTTTCGAGTGACGAAGGTGTGATTTCTATATATTTCCATTAGACTGGTGTGAGAACCAAAACTTATATAGTTAGAACACATTGTTGTGAATTGGCAACAAAAACATGATTTTTTGTATATATATCAAAATGATGAATTTGAAACTCTAATCCACTAATTGATTGATGTTTGTGTTGTTTGTCTAATTGTTTGCTAAGTTTGAACCATTATGCCTAATTGAATCAAATATTGAATTGTACCGAAAATTGGTCGCATTTGTTTGCATATACATATACTTACATTGAACAGGTCATAGCAAGGAGGCTAGAGCAGAGAATAAAATTTGTTTGCCCGACAAATAGGTACATGTTTACTACATAATTTACTGTTTTGTTTGGGTGATGATGATTTTATGAGCCTATTGGCTTTTTCTTTTTCTTTTTGAGATTAGAAGGACCGGGGAAGCTATTTGAAATTCCCCGATGCTCCCGGTGCAGGGGAGGTTATGGCGAAATTTTTCGAAAATTTAGGGTGTTAGCCAAATTTTTGAAAATTTGAAAATTCTCAGAAACTGAAAAGTTGGAGAATGGAAGCCAAATCGATCGTAGAGCTGATTAATCAAACCACTTTCGACTTTGTTCCTTTTCGGGGACGAAAAGTTTTAAGTGGGGGAGATTGTAATAACCCGGAAATTCTGAGCCAGTTTAAAATTTTTATTTTGGTAGTTTTAGCGATTTTTGAATATTTAAAATAGATTATTTTAAATAATATCGACGAGAAAATTCATTTTGAATATAATTAGAACGTATATATTATACGCGTCGTCGTTAGAATATAAATATATATATATATAATTATAAATAAAATTGAAAATGGCGCGGTAGTTCGATAATTCGATTTCAAACTTCAATTGAAGGTACCAGGTGCAAAACAATCCGGATTTTAGTGAAACCAAAAACATTGGGATCTATTTGATGATATCTATCCAACGAACCCGAAAAATCGAAATTTCATAGCGGGAATCAAAAGATATGTCCAGTTGAAAAATCTTAATAGTCGCTATGGAATTCAGGCCCTTAAAATGGAAATTTTGCAAACGACCTCGGATTTCGACGAAACCACTTTTGTTGTGTCCGCAGTGTCAAATTATTGCTAGATTCCAAATTTCATAATTTTTCGAATCAATATGTGAGCGTGGCAAAGGAAAACGCGTTTGACCAGTTTCAGTTGATTTTAATCGACTGGAAAATGGCCATTTTTCCAGCGGTCTCGGAATTCGACGAAACTAGTTTTGTTAGGACCGTATCGTCAATGCGAAGCTAGAAAATATTTTTCGAGAATTTTTAGAGTTAGTATGTGATCCCGGTAATTTGAAATGTACGTTTAAAACTCAATAAAGAAATTTAACTGTAAATTTAACAGAAACTGATTGTAACAGCCAAATCAGCCTGCGACACATATCCCATTGTGTTCGGAATGGGGGTAAAACGCTATGGACGACAGGCGGTGGGCCTCGTTTAGAGGTCGTATGTAAAAGTCAACTTTTTATAAATAAAATAATAAATAAAATAAAAAGAAACATCATTTCTCTCTCCCCCCTTAAAACCTTCTGGCCCCCCCGATCATTCTTCTGCAACTCGATTTAAAAAAAAAAAAAAAGAGAAACCCAAGAAAATCGCGATGACCTGGCAGCCGCCGCCCTCCCCGAGACCACCGCCGCCGGCGTCCAAGGCGCGCCACCCCCACCTCCCTTCCCCTCCCTTCTCTCGACGCCCTCCTCCAGCTGAATCGATGTCGCCAGGAGCCCGCACCCCCCCTCGCGATCCACCACCCCCACCCCGCATCCCCTCCGCCTGCTCGAGAGCCCCCCCATCCTCCGACGATGCAGGAAGACCCCTCCCCCACGGCTGTAAGTTTAATTTTAGTTTTTTTTATTTTATTTTCTTTATTTTGTTTGTGGTTTATTATTTAATTTACATTCATATAATAAACCTGCGAATTCAAGCTATAGGAAAATAGGGTTTTTGAAATAAAGTTAGGATTTTTATAATTTTTAACCCATGAAGAAAATAGAATGTGATTTCTGTATTTCAGAAAGGTAATAAAAAAAAGAAAAATAAAATATATAATTTTTAATTTATAAAAAGGTTAAAGGTATAACTTTTATATATGAAGTAATAAAAATATGGTTTTTATATTTTTAAAGTATTAAAAATATAATCTTTACTATATAGAAGATGTAAAAATATGATTTTTGGTTAGGTAGAGAATTAAAAATATAATTTTTACATGATAGGAATATTAAAAATATCATCTTTATACGTGTAGGAAAATAAAAATGAGATTTTTATAAAGATGAAATCTTTAAATTTGAAAAGGCGAAGTCTATGTTTTTATAAAGGCGAAATCTTTATTTTAGAAAAGGCGAAATCTTTATATGGAAAATAGCATGATAAAAATATAATTTTTATCTATATAACATAGTAGTAAAAATTCGATTTTTATATATTGAATAACGGAATAAAAATTCGATTTTTAAATGTAGGAAGCGATTATAAAAATATGATTTTTATTTTAAAGACATCAGCAAATATAAAAATGTGTGATTTTTACATATGTAGTGAGTACGAGCAACGAAAGCGACAAAAGGCGAGATTGAACAAGATTTCTATAGAAGAAGAGTCAAGATGATTGGATAGCTGTCGGTGAGAATTTCTCACTCTTCAATTTCTTTTTCTAGTTATATATATATACTAGGGTGCAGACGGTGCTTAGTAGCACCCGACACAATCGTCCACAGACCATGGACTTGTTTGTTTGATTGCAAAAATTAGTTAGATCATTTGATTGAAATTGAACTGTGTTGTGAAATGAATGGATTTGATTGATGTGTGAATGGCGTGGGCCTTCACTAGACCGGGGATAAGGCTAGGCCTCGTCCCGTTTCTAGTATCGTGCCGTTATGCCGCCGAAATTTTCTAAAATATGTTAGAAAAATAAAAATATCATTTTTATTGAATAAATGAACTGAATAGAATATATTCATATGTTGAAATAAAATGTGTTATCGTTAAAAATATAATTTTTAACATGAAAGTGAAACAAATAAAATATTCATTTACAAACCGGACGGTTTGTTTATGTACACCTATTTGAAGGACATTGATTGGGACGATAAATTTCACACATCGCCCAACTGCACAAATAAAATCTGTGTTTGATTGTTTGAAACCCCACACGGGTGTTGGGATGAAATTTGAAATTCACTCATCCTGATTGATTAAATATGTCGATCGATTGATTGACAGGCTGTTATAAGCGTTAGATATCTATATTTGATGCTTATACAGTGTAGTGCACTTTGGTTGATGGTTGATTATTTTTCAATGCTATTATATACATGTGTTGTATGAAAATCCATATAATTAACTTTATATGGTAATTGATTGGGCCTCATTCCAATTTAGAAAATAAAGAATATTATAAAATAAAGGTTCATGTGTTGACTGTACTCATCCGTTGAGATTAGTCATGGGTTGAACGAATATTTTAATAATAAAATTTACATCTTTATCAATATAAAATAAAGGTTCATGTGTTGACTGTACTCATCCGTTGAGATTAGTCATGTGTTGAACGAATATTTTAATAATAAAATTTACATCTTTATCAATATAAAATAAAGGTTCATGTGTTGACTGTACTCATCCGTTGAGATTAGTCATGTGTTGAACGAAATATTTTAATAATAGAAATATTTGAAATAAAAATATTTGAAAACGGTTTCGAAATGAATTGAATATAAAACGATTTCGAAATGAATTGAATATAAAACGATTTCAAAATGAATTGAATATAAAACGGTTTCGAAATGAATTGAATATAAAACGATTTCGAAATGAATTGAATATAAAACGATTTCGAAATGAATTGAATATAAAACGATTTCGAAATGAATTGAATATAAAACGATTTCGAAATAAATTGAATTGAAAACGGTTTCGAAATGAATTGAATATAAAACGATTTCGAAATGAATTTAATATATAACGAATTGAATTCGAATTGAATATATAACGGATTTGATTTCAATTGAATATATAACGAATATGATTTGAATAGAAAATGAATTTGAATCGAATAGAAAACCTATATGAATTTGAATCGAATAGAAAACCTATTTGAATTGAATCGAATAGAAAACCAATTTGAATTGAATCGAATAGAAAACCAATTTGAATTGAATCGAATAGAAAACCAATTTGAATTGAATTGAATAGAAAACGAATTCGAATTGAATAGAAAACGAATTCGAATTGAATAGAAAACGAATTCGAATTGAATTGAAAACGAATTGAATGAATTCAAATTGAATTCAAAATTTGAATTGAATAGAAATGAATTTGAAAACGAATTTATAAGAAAAAATTTAATTTTGATTTGAATTGAAATGGAAGTGGAAATGTTTTTGAAACGAATTCAAAACCATTTATAAAATTCGTTTTAAATAGAAATCGACGAAATATATATTATATATATTATATATATAATATAATGGCCTGAATAGAACGCGCCGCGCCGCGGTAGTTCACGAATTTCGACCATTTATTTCAAACGGACATTACGGGAGATCCGACCGTCGGATTCTCCTAAAACCGGAACCGTTGGGTTCGTATCGAAAAGAGCTTTCTAACGAATATTAGAAATTTAAAATCTAACGGTTGGATTTGGAGATACGTCCAAATCAAATTCAGAAAAGGTCGCTATAAGTGCAGTTCGGTGGCCGTTGATGGAAATCGATTGTACGGGCCTTAATAAAATTATTAAAAATAGTAATAATTTGTGTAAAATCATAAGAAATGATTTGGGAAAAATTGGGGTGAAAAACCCCATATTTGAAAAGATAAAAATGGATTTTTATCGAAATGAACTAATTTTGAACTAAATTTAAAACCCAATTATTTTTAAATAAATAAATTAGATTTAAAAAGGGGTTTTAAATAATCGGAGTTTCTAATATATTTGATTGGATTTGAAATGGGTTTATCGTGAACGGTGTTTTAAATAACACTAGTTCTTTAACCCGATGATAAATAGAATGTGATTTGGGTTTGTCGTGAACTGTGTTTTAAATAACACCTAGTTCTTTAACCCAGTAAAAGGAGTTTTAATGAATCTGTAATTAGATTGAAATGTAAATCTACAATCTAAATTATCGAATTTTGAAATGAACGAGAATGGAGTATCGCCAGTTTTGCTCCAAAGCGATAGTTAAATCTTTAATTAGATTTGAACGTGAAATGGTAATTAAATTTACCGGTAACACCACGTTGTTAGATATGGAGTATTACCAGTTTTGCTTCATGGGATGAATAGGTTGGGATTGGGAAATAAAATAAATAATTACTTCGTTGTGGTTCGCTAATCTCGACTAGTTTAGAAAACCATAATTTGGTTTGAAACGACATCCAAAGGAAGATTAAAGGATAAATTTTAAAGAATTTATCTTGGATAAAATTAATGGGAACCTTTCCCAAAAGGATGCGAATATTTAAATAACAGAATATTCAGAATTGGAATGAGGCGTATGTTGTGTTTGTGTAACATCTGTTTTAAATATACGCGGGTTGTTCGGAAAGTCCGGGTTTATACCCATTCTGAATAACCGATTCGACGATATGTCGAAGATGAAGACGGTGGTTGAAGACCGGAAGTCTTCACATCGTTTGGATTATTACTGACGATCCTGATTGGGCTCTACACCCAAGAGGATGGAAATAGTTGGTGGTCGTCCAGACGTACTTGGAGATGGACGGATATGCGAGGAAAGTGCCTCCGGTTTCGTTCAGACCCAGAACGGACTTGTAAATGGATTGTGTGTCTGACATTGGAATTTATTCTGTGTTGATTGATTTCTATTAAATATACATCTGTTTGGCGGTGGAGAATTTATTTTTTTGCTTAACGCCCTTCTCTGAGACGTACGAGCTCAGAGGTTTTATATCGATGGACATCAGTCGCATGACATGAATTGCCTGTGTGGCACGCTAAGATGCAATGATCAAGGCTTTTGTTGAAAAGCAGAGTCTTGTGGTTGATGATCAAAGCACGGCCTGCGTGGCAGCTTTGTGTATAACGTGAATTCGCGAGCCTCACACCTCGGTATGAGTTAAAAACGGGATACGGACCGCTGGGAGAGCACGACGTTTCTTTCTAGCTATGGTGGTGTCAGTGACTTACCAGCCCTGGCATTTATATACTTTTCACCTTTGTGGTTGTTGGAATGAGGCGCCTCGATTATAGGTCTGTAAGGACCGGGAAACGTGTGTTCAGGAATAACCAATCCTCTAACGTAAGTGAGGACCGGCCCAGCCGCATCCGGGGTTGCCCAGAGTGCGTAACCCGGAGGCATTTGCTAGAGTGTCTCGAACGCGGAGAGGAGCTTGCCCCTTGCCTCGACTCATGACGGAAATCCAATTTCCAATACGTGTATTTCGGCTTTATTTGTAGAGCCTAGTATGGCGACATAGTGGGATGGGGCACTCATGCCGTCTATGATTTATATTTATGATTGAAATTGTTTTGACACTATACACTTGTTATAGTATCAAATGATTTGTTTTAAACGTATCAAGCATGTTTGGCTATTATAAGGGAAAACCCTATCCTCCGGCTTGCGTTGCATTGTGTGATGGGACCTGGGTCTTATAATAGCTTCATTTTTCGAAAAAGCATTGCGCTGTTTATTCTATGCACTGGTATTCTTGGGAGGAAACCCGTTCCGTGTTATACGGCGTGGTCCCTTGAATTACTCTCTTTTAAAATTGAATTAAATAACTGTTTTAGTTCTCACACCAGTCACATGACTGACCTGGAGTTTATTGTTTTAACCTAAACTCTGGATGCCCCTATTTTCCGCACGGGCAGCTAGTAGTTTTGGTTTTGCAGATTTATATTCACAGGATCCTGGTTTACAGCTGGAATGATATCTGGAAAGCTATGTATCCGTATATCACCTTCAGTTGTGCTTTGTATTATTTTCCGCTGCAATGTAATTTATTGTAATCTCTGATATTTATCAAATGTAATTTATTCAATTATACTCTGTATATTCTTGTATCTGATGGAATTGTTGTGATAACAATGAAATGTTCTTCTGTTTGTGTTCTGATTTGTCCTGTTCTCAAACGATCAGGGGTTTCGAACGGTCTAGATCGGTTTAACGACTGATTCGGATCGAGCGAAATTCCTGGCCGTCACATTTGGTATCAGAGCTTTGGTTTACAGAGCTCGAGAACAAGACACATCAGAACCATACGAAAGAATTCATCAGATATTGGATTAGTAATATCCAATTAGAATGACTCGTTAGAGATAGGATCAGTAGTATCCTAGAACGAGTGTAAAGAGTATATTTTCCAAATGAAAACAATTTTGTTTTGAAAATTTAAACCACTTTAATCGTATTTGAATATTTATTTATTTTGAATTTGGACAATCCGCTATATAAAGATTTTGCATATACACGTCATGAACGTATATTCGAAGTTTTAATATACCAGATAGATATAGAACCGCACTCTAGTAGCCCGGAGATGTTCTGATGGTGGTTCGAAACATCATCAGCATTTATTTTCGAGTGACGAAGGTGTGATTTCTATATATTTCCATTAGACTGGTGTGAGAACCAAAATTTATATAGTTAGAACACATTGTTGTGAATTGGCATCAAAAACATGATTTTTTGTATATATATCAAAATGATGAATTTGAAACTCTAATCCACTAATTGATTGATGTTTGTGTTGTTTGTCTAATTGTTTGCTAAGTTTGAACCATTATGCCTAATTGAATCAAATATTGAATTGTATCGAAAATTGGTCGCATTTGTTTGCATATACATATACTTACATTGAACAGGTCATAGCAAGGAGGCTAGAGCAGAGAATAAAATTTGTTTGCCCGACAAATAGGTACATGTTTACTACATAATTTACTGTTTTGTTTGGGTGATGATGATTTTATGAGCCTATTGGCTAGCCGCTTGGCTTTTTCTTTTTCTTTTTGAGATTAGAAGGACCGGGGAAGCTATTTGAAATTCCCCGATGCTCCCGGTGCAGGGGAGGTTATGGCGAAATTTTTCGAAAATTTAGGGTGTTAGCCAAATTTTTGAAAATTTGAAAATTCTCAGAAACTGAAAAGTTGGAGAATGGAAGCCAAATCGATCGTAGAGCTGATTAATCAAACCACTTTCGACTTTGTTCCTTTTCGGGGACGAAAAGTTTTAAGTGGGGGAGATTGTAATAACCCGGAAATTCTGAGCCAGTTTAAAATTTTTATTTTGGTAGTTTTAGCGATTTTTGAATATTTAAAATAGATTATTTTAAATAATATCGACGAGAAAATTCATTTTGAATATAATTAGAACGTATATATTATACGCGTCGTCGTTAGAATATAAATATTTATATATAATTATAAATAAAATTGAAAATGGCGCGGTAGTTCGATAATTCGATTTCAAACTTCAATTGAAGGTACCGGGTGCAAAACAATCCGGATTTTAGTGAAACCAAAAACATTGGGATCTATTTAATGGTATCTATCCAACGAACCCAAAAAATCGAAATTTCATAGCGGGAATCAAAAGATATGTCCAGTTGAAAAATCTGAATAGTCGCTATGGAATTCCGGCCCTTAAAATGGAAATTTTGCAAACGACCTCGGATTTCGACGAAACCACTTTTGTTGGGTCCGCAGTGTCAAATTATTGCTAGATTCCAAATTTCATAATTTTTCGAATCAATATGTGAGCGTGGCAAAGGAAAACGCGTTTGACCAGTTTCAGTTGATTTTAATCGACTGGAAAATGGCCATTTTTCCAGCGGTCTCGGAATTCGATGAAACTAGTTTTGTTAGGACCGTATCGTCAATGCGAAGCTAGAAAATATTTTTCGAGAATTTTTAGAGTTAGTATGTGATCCCGGTAATTTGAAATGTACGTTTAAAACTCAATAAAGAAATTTAAATGTAAATTTAACAGAAACTGATTGTAACAGCCAAATCAGCCTGCGACACATATCCCATTGTGTTCGGAATGGGGGTAAAACGCTATGGACGACAAGCGGTGGGCCTCGTTTAGAGGTCGTATGTAAAAGTCAACTTTTTATAAATAAAATAATAAATAAAATAAAAAGAAACATCATTTCTCTCTCCCCCCTTAAAACCTTCTGGCCCCCCCGATCATTCTTCTGCAACTCGATTTAAAAAAAAAAAAAAAGAGAAACCCAAGAAAATCGCGATGACCTGGCAGCCGCCGCCCTCCCCGAGACCACCGCCGCCGGCGTCCAAGGCGCGCCACCCCCACCTCCCTTCCCCTCCCCTCTCTCGACGCCCACCTCCAGCTGAATCGATGTCGCCAGGAGCCCGCACCCCCCCTCGCGATCCACCACCCCCACCCCGCATCCCCTCCGCCTGCTCGAGAGCCCCCCCATCCTCCGACGATGCAGGAAGACCCCTCCCCCACGGCTGTAAGTTTAATTTTAGTTTTTTTTATTTTATTTTCTTTATTTTCTTTGTGGTTTATTATTTAATTTACATTCATATAATAAACCTGCGAATTCAAGCCATAGGAAAATAGGGTTTTTGAAATAAAGTTAGGATTTTTATAATTTTTAACCCATGAAGAAAATAGAATGTGATTTCTGTATTTCAGAAAGGTAATAAAAAAAAGAAAAATAAAATATATAATTTTTAATTTATAAAAAGGTTAAAGGTATAACTTTTATATATGAAGTAATAAAAATATGATTTTTATATTTTTAAAGTATTAAAAATATAATCTTTACTATATAGAAGATGTAAAAATATGATTTTTGGTTAGGTAGAGAATTAAAAATATAATTTTTACATGATAGGAATATTAAAAATATCATCTTTATATGTGTAGGAAAATAAAAATGAGATTTTTATAAAGATGAAATCTTTAAATTTGAAAAGGCGAAGTCTATGTTTTTATAAAGGCGAAATCTTTATTTTAGAAAAGGCGAAATCTTTATATGGAAAATAGCGTGATAAAAATATAATTTTTATCTATATAACATAGTAGTAAAAATTCGATTTTTATATATTGAATAACGGAATAAAAATTCGATTTTTAAATGTAGGAAGCGATTATAAAAATATGATTTTTATTTTAAAGACATCAGCAAATATAAAAATGTGTGATTTTTACATATGTAGTGAATACGAGCAACGAAAGCGACAAAAGGCGAGATTGACGAAGATTTCTATAGAAGAAGAGTCAAGATGATTGGATAGCTGTCGGTGAGAATTTCTCACTCTTCAATTTCTTTTTCTAGTTATATATATATACTAGGGTGCAGACGGTGCTTAGTAGCACCCGAAACAATCGTCCACAGACCATGGACTTGTTTGTTTGATTGCAAAAATTAGTTAGATCATTTGATTGAAATTGAACTGTGTTGTGAAATGAATGGATTTGATTGATGTGTGAATGGCGTGGGCCTTCACTAGACCGGGGATAAGGCTAGGCCTCGTCCCGTTTCTAGTATCGTGCCGTTATGCCGCCGAAATTTTCAAAAATATGTTAGAAAAATAAAAATATCATTTTTATTGAATAAATGAACTGAATAGAATATATTCATATGTTGAAATAAAATGTGTTATCGTTAAAAATATAATTTTTAACATGAAAGTGAAACAAATAAAATATTCATTTACAAACCGGACGGTTTGTTTATGTACACCTATTTGAAGGACATTGATTGGGACGATAAATTTCACACATCGCCCAACTGCACAAATAAAATCTGTGTTTGATTGTTTGAAACCCCACACGGGTGTTGGGATGAAATTTGAAATTCACTCATCCTGATTGATTAAATATGTCGATCGATTGATTGACAGGCTGTTATAAGCGTTAGATATCTATATTTGATGCTTATACAGTGTAGTGCACTTTGGTTGATGGTTGATTATTTTTCAATGCTATTATATACATGTGTTGTATGCCATATAATTAACTTTATATGGTAATTGATTGGGCCTCATTCCAATTTAGAAAATAAAGAATATTATAAAATAAAGGTTCATGTGTTGACTGTACTCATCCGTTGAGATTAGTCATGGGTTGAACGAATATTTTAATAATAAAATTTACATCTTTATCAATATAAAATAAAGGTTCATGTGTTGACTGTACTCATCCGTTGAGATTAGTCATGTGTTGAACGAATATTTTAATAATAAAATTTACATCTTTATCAATATAAAATAAAGGTTCATGTGTTGACTATACTCATCCGTTGAGATTAGTCATGTGTTGAACGAAATATTTTAATAATAGAAATATTTGAAATAAAAATATTTGAAAACGGTTTCGAAATGAATTGAATATAAAACGATTTCGAAATGAATTGAATATAAAACGATTTCGAAATGAATTGAATATAAAACGGTTTCGAAATGAATTGAATATAAAACGATTTCGAAATGAATTGAATATAAAACGATTTCGAAATGAATTGAATATAAAACGATTTCGAAATGAATTGAATATAAAACGATTTCGAAATAAATTGAATTGAAAACGGTTTCGAAATGAATTGAATATAAAACGATTTCGAAATGAATTTAATATATAACGAATTGAATTCGAATTGAATATATAACGGATTTGATTTCAATTGAATATATAACGAATATGATTTGAATAGAAAATGAATTTGAATCGAATAGAAAACCTATATGAATTTGAATCGAATAGAAAACCTATTTGAATTGAATCGAATAGAAAACCAATTTGAATTGAATCGAATAGAAAACCAATTTGAATTGAATAGAAAACGAATTCGAATTGAATAGAAAACGAATTCGAATTGAATAGAAATCAAATTTGAATTGAATTGAAAACGAATTGAAATGAATTCAAATTGAATTCAAAATTTGAATTGAATAGAAATGAATTTGAAAACGAATTTATAAGAAAAATTTTAATTTTGATTTGAATTGAAATGGAAGTGGAAATGTTTTTGAAACGAATTCAAAACCATTTATAAAATTCGTTTTAAATAGAAATCGACGAAATATATATTATATATATTATATATATAATATAATGGCCTGAATAGAACGCGCCGCGCCGCGGTAGTTCACGAATTTCGACCATTTATTTCAAACGGACATTACGGGAGATCCGACCGTCGGATTCTCCTAAAACCGGAACCGTTGGGTTCGTATCGAAAAGAGCTTTCTAACGAATATTAGAAATTTAAAATCTAACGGTTGGATTTGGAGATACGTCCAAATCAAATTCAGAAAAGGTCGCTATAAGTGCAGTTCGGTGGCCGTTGATGGAAATCGATTGTACGGGCCTTAATAAAATTATTAAAAATAGTAATAATTTGTGTAAAATCATAAGAAATGATTTGGGAAAAATTGGGGTGAAAAACCCCATATTTGAAAAGATAAAAATGGATTTTTATCGAAATGAACTAATTTTGAACTAAATTTAAAACCCAATTATTTTTAAATAAATAAATTAGATTTAAAAAGGGGTTTTAAATAATCGGAGTTTCTAATATATTTGATTGGATTTGAAATGGGTTTATCGTGAACGGTGTTTTAAATAACACTAGTTCTTTAACCCGATGATAAATAGAATGTGATTTGGGTTTGTCGTGAACTGTGTTTTAAATAACACCTAGTTCTTTAACCCAGTAAAAGGAGTTTTAATGAATCTGTAATTAGATTGAAATGTAAATCTATAATCTAAATTATCGAATTTTGAAATGAACGAGAATGGAGTATCGCCAGTTTTGCTCCAAAGCGATAGTTAAAACTTTAATTAGATTTGAACGTGAAATGGTAATTAAATTTACCGGTAACACCACGTTGTTAGATATGGAGTATTACCAGTTTTGCTTCATGGGATGAATAGGTTAGGATTGGGAAATAAAATAAATAATTACTTCGTTGTGGTTCGCTAATCTCGACTAGTTTAGAAAACCATAATTTGGTTTGAAACGACATCCAAAGGAAGATTAAAGGATAAATTTTAAAGAATTTATCTTGGATAAAATTAATGGGAACCTTTCCCAAAAGGATGCGAATATTTAAATAACAGAATATTCAGAATTGGAATGAGGCGTATGTTGTGTTTGTGTAACATCTGTTTTAAATATACGCGGGTTGTTCTGAAAGTCCGGGTTTATACTCATTCTGAATAACCGATTCGACGATATGTCGAAGATGAAGATGGTGGTTGAAGACCGGAAATCTTCACATCGTTTGGATTATTACTGACGATCCTGATTGGGCTCTACACCCAAGAGGATGGAAATAGTTGGTGGTCGTCCAGACGTACTTGGAGATGGACGGATATGCGAGGAAAGTGCCTCCGGTTTCGTTCAGACCCAGAACGGACTTGTAAATGGATTGTGTGTCTGACATTGGATTTTATTCTGTGTTGATTGATTTCTATTAAATATACATATGTTTGGCGGTGGAGAATTTATTCTTTTGCTTAACGCCCTTCTCTGAGACGTACGAGCTCAGAGGTTGTATATCGATGGACATCAGTCGCATGGCATGAATTGCCTGTGTGGCACGCTAAGATGCAATGATCAAGGCTTTTGTTGAAAAGCAGAGTCTTGTGGTTGATGATCAAAGCACGGCCTGTGTGGCAGCTTTGTGTATAACGTGAATTCGCGAGCCTCACACCTCGGTATGAGTTAAAAACGGGATACGGACCGCTGGGAGAGCACGTCGTTTCTTTCTAGCTATGGTGGTGTCAGTGACTTACCAGCCCTGACATTTATATACTTTTCACCTTTGTGGTTGTTGGAATGAGGCGCCTCGATTATAGGTCTGTAAGGACCGGGAAACGTGTGTTCAGGAATAACCAATCCTCTAACGTAAGTGAGAACCGGCCCAGCCGCATCCGAGGTTGCCCAGAGTGCGTAACCCGGAGGCATTTGCTAGAGTGTCTCGAACGCGGAGAGGAGCTTGCCCCTTGCCTCGACTCATGACGGAAATCCAATTTCCAATACGTGTATTTCGGCTTTATTTGTAGAGCCTAGTATGGCGACATAGTGGGATGGGGCACTCATGCCGTCTATGATTTATATTTATGATTGAAATTGTTTTGACACTATACACTTGTTATAGTATCAAATGATTTGTTTTAAACGTATCAAGCATGTTTGGCTATTATAAGGGAAAACCCTATCCTCCGGCTTGCGTTGCACTGTGTGATGGGACCTGGGTCTTATAATAGCTTCATTTTTCGAAAAAGCATTGCGCTGTTTATTCTATGCACTGGTATTCTTGGGAGGAAACCCGTTCCGTGTTATACGGCGTGGTCCCTTGAATTACTCTCTTTTAAAATTGAATTAAATAACTGTTTTAGTTCTCACACCAGTCACATGACTGACCTGGAGTTTATTGTTTTAACTTAAACTCTGGGTGCCCCTATTTTCCGCACGGGCAGCTAGTAGTTTTGGTTTTGCAGATTTATATTCACAGGATCCTGGTTTACAGCTGGAATGATATCTGGAAAGCTCTGTATCCGTATACCACCTTCAGTTGTGCTTTGTATTATTTTCCGCTGCAATGTAATTTATTGTAATCTCTGATATTTATCAAATGTAATTTATTCAATTATACTCTGTATATTCTTGTATCTGATGGAATTGTTGTGATAACAATGAAATGTTCTTCTGTTTGTGTTCTGATTTGTCCTGTTCTCAAACGATCAGGGGTTTTGAACGGTCTAGATCGGTTTAACGACTGATTCGGATCGAGCGAAACTCCCGGCCGTCACACCCACCTTACATGTTTATCTGGTTAAGTATTTCTTAATTCATTCAGGCTATAACCTTATAAAGACCTCTCACATTAGACTGGCATTTATGGCAGCTGGATTTGCCGGGCGGGTCCGGGCAGTCTTACACCATAAAAGAGTCTAACCTCGTGTCTTTACAACTGTTATGCTTTAGTTTAGGCCTAGGACCTCTCACATTGGGCTGACATTTGTGACCATTGGATTTGCTGGGCGGGTCCGGGCAGTTTTACGTCACAAACGAGTCCGACCTCGTGTCCTAAGCATTGATTATCACTTATAATCTTTTACCCCAGTTTTAATAATTCCCTATCCAAATTATTAATTAAGTCCACTTTTATTGATGTCCATAATTGACTCAATTATGCTCATCCACTCATGGCATGCAAAATCATATCAATTGCACCCCAACTTCTTATTATTAAATCCTTAATATTACCCCTACCCCACGTTTATACGTTCGCTTATCCAACGCAGAATATATGTTTGACTCGAATAGTCTAACTCATAGAACAAAAATAAATTATCACAACATATAGACAATTAAAATGAATCTAATTATAATAGGGGTGAAACTTGCATAAACTACACATGTTAAGGATCTAAAGGTGTCAACTTGTTAAATGTCACAGTTTACATGATATGATCATAACCCAAATTTATGTATAAACTTGCATATGGGGTTTTAGGCAACATAATGATGGTGTGAACTAGCATAGAATTTCACATATGTCATATCATAATTCTAGATGTCGTAATAGATGTCATGGCATATGTTCATAACTATTACTAATCAACCTAAACTTGCATATGTGACTTGTCATATAGATCAACATAGCCCAAATAATATCAATATTATGATTTGATTAACATGAACTAATTAGCATAGATGATAACATCATGGCTTTTTAACATGTATGATTCATCACAACTTAGCATATAAACTCTCAACATACATAACATCATCATAGCATGATTTACAACATATAGGATATCATCACCACATAGCATAGGATTTATAACATACATGATAGTATAAGGTTTACAACAACATACATGACAATTCACATCATCTACTCATAATCCATTCATAACTTAACCTAATTAATTTAATAATAATCTTGTTAAGATTATCATACTCACAATTAGAGAAGAAAAGAGAGTCTTGATTTGCTTTAGAGTTGGGTAGAATTAGGTTTTGATTAGCTTTTCCCTTCTTAGTTGGTGGCGGCTCCACTGAGTTCCATGGCGATGGTATGACGGTAGCTTATTCTATTTTTCATATGAATTAGGGTGAGAGACTACCTAGGTATTTATAGAGTTTAGGGTTTATTTAGACCGTCAGATCAACTCAGAATTAAACTGAACCGTTTAATTTGCCAACTCAGCCCTAAAGACACATCAGCAGCTCAGGATTGGGCTCAGTCAAAACCCTAGCCGACTGACCAGGTTGACACCCTGGTCGACACTATAGTCGACCTGGGGGGGGGGAGGTTGACACCCAGCCCGCTTCTGCACTTTCAGTTTAAATTTTAAATTTCCTGCGAGCTGTTTTGAATTTTCTGAAACTTCCGATGGCCATAACTTCTTCATACGAAGTCTAATTCACGCAAACTCGGACTCTATTTCGACCAGAATTCCGAGATGAACACAATGGCGCAACCCATTTCCCACAATTCTCACGTATGATATTAGTTATTCTTTAATTTGTGAATGTTAATATTAACCGAATTACGGGGTGTTACATTCTCCCCTCCTTAAAGGATTTCGACCCCGAAATCTTCAAGTTAAGAAGAATGTATATCCTAACATCCAATCATCCATCTACTCAACCATCAAACACAGGCATCCATTGTCCTTATAGACTTCTAATGCTTTCATGTTTAAATGCACAGTGTGTGTATATGTCCATATCTAATACAAAATCAGGCGGTCCACTGATTCAGTTGACCTCCTTAATGCAAATCATGATAGTGCCATGCGTCCATTATGTATGCAAAAGTTCCCTAATGCTACATAATATCTCTATATGCGTGCACAATCATCATCCGAATGCAGCATCCATATGATAATACAATCATCATACATCCATTTTACTAAATACAGCCATTTATATGCAATATGCAGTATGAAGTGACTGAGCCGATCTAGTGCCTAATAGTGTGTGTATAAGCATCCACGAGCAACCACTAGCAAACACGTGCATCCACTTTGCATCCATCATACATAACATGTCTCAAACACATGTTTCAACCATAGGATTATCTTAACTAAAGGTCAAGAATACTAGCGAGAGGATATTCTAAAGGTAAGATAAGTACAAGATAAGCGATAAAGGAGAACTTAAAGTACATACCCTCGAAAAGGATAGGGTACAACGAACGCATCTTCTCTTCCGTCTCCCAAGTAGCGTTGCTCTCATCATCTCCCCATTGTACTTTGACTAGTCTGACCTCTTGATTTCTCATCTTCTTGATCTCTGACCCAAGAATGCACGTAGGAGCTCATCGAATCGTCGCGTCACGCTCGATCTCCACCTCTCTAAGCAAGCTCGGCTCTACCACTTCCGCGGTCTCGTGCAAGCACTTATTCAAATGTGACACATGGAATACGTCGTGTACACCACTAAGTCTCTCAAGTAACTCCACTCTATACGCCATCTGTCCAATCTTTTCCTTAATAGGAAACGGCCCTACAAACCTTGGTGCTAACTTCCCAACGGACCCAAAGCGAACAACGTTCCGTAATGGAGACACTTTGATAAAGACCATGTCCCCAACTTCAAACTCAAGATCTGTCCTCCTTTTATCCACATAAGATTTCTGCCTATCTTGCGCTGCTTTCATCCTCCTTCGAATCAAGTCGATCTTCTCCGAAGTCTCCCTAATCATATCGGGCCCAAGTAAGATCTTATCCATAGATTCCCACCAACATGTTGGTGGACGACAAGGTCGTCCATAAAGAGTTTCGAATGGTGCCATGCCAATGCTGGACTGAAAGCTGTTATTATATGCGAACTCCACCAATGGAAGATTCTCTTCCCATGTAACCCCGAAGTCTAGGATACATAGCCTCAAAAGATCCTCTAAAATGCGATTCACCTTCTCGATCTGGCCGTCCGTTTGAGGATGATATGCGGTGCTCAAACATAACTGAGTCCCTACCGCCTCTTGTAAGCTTCTCCAAAATTCGCTAGTGAAAATAGGATCGCGGTCGCTCACTATGCTAGAAGGAACACCGTGCAAACGAACTATCTCTCAGACGTATACAGAAGCTAACCATGGAGCAGTCCTCTTACTCTTCACGGGAATGAAATGGGCGCTCTTAGTAAGTCTATCTACTATAACCCAAATCCCCGTATTACCCTTCCTCGATCGCGGTAATCCATCCACAAAATCCATCGAGACACTCTCCCACTTCCATAATGGAACCTCCAATGGGTGAAGCAACCCACCGGGTTTCTTTTGCTCCGCTTTTACTTGTTGGCACACCAAGCATCTAGCGACATACTCGGCCACGTCTTTCTTCATGACGGCCCAAAAGTAAACTCGTCTCATGTCCATGTACATCTTGTCCCCACCGGGATGAATGGTCATCTTCGAATGATGCGCTTCATCAAGAATAGTCTTCCTTAGGTCATCGTCTTTTGATACACAAAGTCTACCGTCCCTACGTAACCAACCCTTATCATCTAGGGTATACCTACGGAGATGGCTTGATGACTCCCCTCCTTTGAGCTGTTCTACTAACTCAACCAACTGCGGTCATCTCGCTGTTCCTCGCCAATCCGTCCCAAAAGCGTAGGTCTAACCTCTAAGGATGCTAGTAAACCGGGTACAAAGTCAACAGAAGATCTAAAGTCAAACATCGAAATGAATTCTAAGCTTCGCCGCTCAACAAACAAAGGACTTAAGGATAACCTTTTTCTACTTAAGGCACCTGCCACTACGTTACACTTTCCAGGGGTATATGCTATCTCGAAGTCATAGGATGCTAAGAACTCCATCCACCTTTGCTGCCTTAAGTTCAAGTCCTTTTGAGAGAATAAGTATTTTAACGATTTGTGGTCAGTGAATAATTCGAATCTCTCGCCAAGAAGATAATGATGCCAAGACTTAAGCGCGAAAACAATAGCGGCCAACTCTAGGTCATGCGTGGGGTAATTCTTCTCATGCACTCTCAACTGCCTTCCACCATAGGCTATTACCCTACCCTCTTGCATTAAGACTGCGCCTAGTCCTGTCCCACAAGCGTCAGTATAAACGGTAAATGGCTTACTCCTGTCTGGTAGCACTAAGACTGGGGCTGAGGTCAAAGCTCTCTTCAACCGTTGGAACGCATCATCACAATCTACGTCCCATGTGAAAACTAGGTTCTTCTTCGTCAAGCGTGTCAATGGAGCTGATATCTTTGCGAAGTCTTTGATAAACTTCCTATAGTAGCCAGCCAACCCCACGAAACTTCTTACTTCGGTAGCATTTTTAGGGACCTTCCAATCTTGGATGGCCACCACCTTCGCGGGATCCACAGCTATCCCTTCCTTGGAAACCACGTGCCCTAAGAATCGTACTTCCTTCCTCCAGAAGTGACACTTAGAAAATTTAGCTTTAAGGTTATGCGCTCGTAGGGTCTCCAAAACTTCCCTAAGATGTAGGGCATGCTCTTCTTCATCCTTAGAAAAGATCAGGATGTCGTCTACAAAGACTACCACGAATTTGTTAAGGTACTCCCTAAACACCCTACTCATCAAATCAACAAAGTATGCGGGGGTGTTTGTCAAACCGAAGGGCATTACTAGCCATTCATAGAAACTGTCCGGAGTCCTAAAGGCAGTCTTGTCTATGCTATCCTCAGCCACTCTCAACTGATGAAAACCAGTGGCTAAGTCCAACTGCGATAACACTGAGGCGCCAACTAACTGATCGAAAAGATCGTCAATCCTTGGTAGTGGGTGTCTGTTCTTCTTAGTAGGTTTATTAAGTTCTCTATAGTCCACACAAAGTCTAAGGGACCCATCTGCCTTCGTGGCAAATACTACAAGAGCACCCCACTCTGATATACTACGTCTTATGAACCCCTTCTCAAGCAACTCCTTCACTTGCTTATCGAGTTCCCTCCTTTCACGTGAAGCCATGTGGCGTACTGGCAAAGATACTGGTTTCGCATTATCCACAAGATATATTCGAAAATCTATCTCCCGCTTCGGAGGCAAGCCCTTCACCTCCTCAAACACATCTGAATATTCTCGGACCACTCTAACAGATTGTAGATTTTCCTCAGATGCGTCAAGCGATTCTAAATAACTCAGCATAACGGAATTTATGGGACTACAAAAGATTTCGAGAGCGTTACCAAGGCGAGTCATGAGCCTAACTACTCTCCTTTCACAATCAAGAACGGCCCCATTTCTGGATAACCAATCCATTCCTAAAATTAGCCCATAGCCCGTGAAGCCCATCACATAAGCATCACATTTAAAGTCAACGCTAAGTATAGAAATTTTCAAATCCAAACACATCATTGACAAATAAGCTGAGCCCCCAATTGGATTCGAAACAACTAAGGGATCCTCTACTAAACTGGTGTTTAAGTGCAGTGATTCAACTAATGATGTAGAGAAAAACGAATGCGATTCGCCCGAATCGAATAAGGTACGGACAAGATGATCAAACAGAAAAACTAAGCTTTCAACAGAAATGATACTACCTTGTTCTTGCAACGGTGGGACCGCGAGAGCCTGAACTTGTCCCCTTGCCTGCCCTGGTGCCATAAGAGCCTGCACCTGTCCTCCCGAGGTAGCTCCTGCCCTCTGCCCCTTCTTTGGGAAATCCTTCACTAGATGTCCCGCTTCGCCACAGTGGAAACAACTAGTTTTCTTTTTCTTTCGGCAATCCTTGCTGAGATGGCCTGGTGTCCCACAGTTAAAGCATTTCTTCTTTCGCTTGCCATTGTTGTCTTTACCACCCTTCTTGTTTTGCTGTTGTGGTTTCTTCTGATCCCCTTTCTTCTCGGGTGCCTTATCAACTTTAGTGCTTTTCTCCTCGTGCATGAGTGCCATGTCTACAAGCTTCTCAAAGGTGGCCCCCATAGGGATGTGGGTCATAGCCAACCCTTGCAATGGTTCATTCAATCCATTAACGAACCTCAGTGCCTTCTTCTCCGGCGTGTTCACTAAGTTCAAGCCAAACCTTGCAAACTGATTAAATTTGTTGACATATTCTTTCACTAATGAGCTTCCTTGCTTCAGTGTTAAGAACTTTTCCATATATAGATTCTCTTCTGCCCTTGAGAGAAACTTCGCCTCAAACCTACGCCTGAAATCTGCCCAAGAATCAACAGGACGCTCACCATTAGTGACCTCCCACCAAAACGAGGCCTCTCCCTTCATTAACCAAGCTGCTAATTTAACTCCACTTCCTTCTTCCACTTCAAAGATTTCTAGCAATTCTTCCACCTCTCTAAGCCAATCCCTAGCTTCCACGAACGTTTCTGACCCTTAAAAGGGTTTTCCACCCATAGCCTTAAATTCCTTGCACGTCTTTGCAGAAGTATCTACGCGAGGAGGAGGAGGAACGGGTGCAACTGGTGGTGGAGGAACATTGGCCGGACCTACGGCGGCCCTAGCTTCTGATAGCCTCCTATACCATCCTGGTATCGGTACACCGTCAGGTAGGTTAAGATTTTCAGCCATACTGAAACGAAAAAAAAGGAAAGGTTCAAAATGGAGAATTTGAAAGATAAAGATATATGGCTATTGGGGATTATGTTTTTTTCTTAAAAGAACTTTCCTCTTCAAATTACTCATTAGAACATGTTTTTGAAAGCACTTCTTCCAAAAATACTTTAGAAAAATAGCTTTTCTAAAAATATTATCTGTTCTGGTAACCTTAAGCTCTGATACCATGTGTAACACCCCACGTCCATTAATGTCACTCACAAAGGGAATGCATTAAATTCCATGGAGGTTATAAGTGAATATAGAACAGAAAAATTACAACAAGACAGATAATAAGTAGTACTTGGAAATCTAAAACTTCATTTTATTGTAGCGGAAATTAAACATGTTTGTTACATCATAAAACCATAAATCAGAGTCAAGTACAATATCCATCTTCATAAAAACAAAATACATAATCCCACTACACAAATAGCCATTAAAGAAGATAACAAGCTTGACTTTACTTCAACGGTCCAAGCTTTCCAAGAGAGATAAAGCAATCCAATCAAACTCTACTAGAGCTGGGCCCAACCTGAGGACCTGGAGGGGAAAAAGGATAGAAATGGAGGGGGTCAGACATAAAGTCTGGCGAGTATGATAATTCTAACAATACTATTACCAAAATAACTAGACTAAGGCATAAGCTGGAAAACAAGGAAATGTCTATGAACTATTGGGTATGAAAAAGCATATAAAGATAACATTGAAGGCATACCTAATTACTAACGAATAATTACTACACTGCACAACACATTACTAAACTGCACCGCACCAGTCACCCTAAAGGTTGATCCCACTTGCTTCACACAGAAACCATATAAATAGCCTTGCATACCCCTAGCTGACTACATAGGTGCCGTCTGCCCCAATCTCCACTAGGTGTACCCCACTACCCACTTGCGATCGGCTCCCTACTCGTAGATACCCGTGCTGGCCCCACAGTGGGGTGTATCACTCCCCTAAAGTGGCAACCCGATACAACTTGAGAATGCACAGCTTATACCTACACGATGCAACAACGTCTTACCTACCAGCCCGGGTCCACACACGCATATGAAACCCGTTGGACTTGCGTTGCCACCGCTCCTCGTTTTGGCCTCTTATAGTCAAACCCAGTATGTGTGTCCCGTCCTCGACTAGGGTCAAGCCCACAAAGATACGTTTGGGATACTGGTTGAAATGGGCCCCCACAAGCTACCCACCTAAGCTTGTCCACTAGTACATCCCACTTAACCCTCTTAGTCATGTTCATTTACATGTGTGTTTGGTTAAGTCTTCTAATCGTATTTCACATGCCACTAAGGGCACCCACTAGATTCCTCATGCCACCCAAGGCACCTACTTAACCCCCATGTCCCACTTTACATGTTTATCTGGTTAAGTATTTCTTAATTCATTCAGGCCATAGCCTCATAAAGACCTCTCACATTAGACTGGCATTTATGGTAGCTGGATTTGTCGGGCGGGTCCGGGCAGTCTTACACAATAATAGAGTCTAACCTTGTGTCTTTACAACAGTAATGCTTTAGTTTAGGCCTAGGACCTCTCACATTGGGCTGACATTTATGACCACTAGATTTGCCGGACGGGTCCGGGCTGGTTTACGTCACAAACGAGTCCAACCTCGTGTCCTAAGCATTGATTATCACTTATAATCTTTTACCCCAGTTTTAATAATTCCCTATCCAAATTATTAATTAAGTCCACTTTTATTGATGTCCATAATTGACTCAATTATGCTCATCCACTCATGGCATGCAAAATCATATCAATTGCACCCCAACTTCTTATTATTAAATCCTTAATATTACCCCTACCCCACGTTTATACGTTCGCTTATCCAATGCAGAATATACGTTAGACTCGAATAGTCTAACTCATAGCACAAAAATAAATTATCACAACATATAGACAATTAAAATGAATCTAATCATAATAGGGGTGAAACTTGCATAAACTACACATGTTAAGGATCTAAAGTTGTCAACTTGTTAAATGTCATATTTTACATGATATGATCATAACCCAAATTTATGTATAAACTTGCATATGGGGTTTTAGGCAACATAATGATGGTGTGAACTAGCATAGAATTTCACATATGTCATATCATAATTCTAGATGTCATAATAGATGTCATGGCATATGTTCATAACTTTTACTAATCAACCTAAACTTGCATATGTGACTTGTCATATAGATCAACATAGCCTAAATAATATCAATATTATGATTTGATTAACATGAACTAATTAGCATAGATGGTAACATCATGGCTTTTTAACATGTATGATTCATCACAACTTAGCATAGAAACTCTCAACATACATAACATCATCATAGCATGATTTACAACATATAGGATATCATCACCACATAGCATAGGATTTATAACATACATGATAGTATAAGGTTTACAACAACATATATGACAATTCACATCATCTACTTATAATCCATTCATAACTTAACCTAATTAATTTAATAATAATCTTGTTAAGATTACCATACTCACAATTAGAGAAGAAAAGAGAGTCTTGATTTGCTTTAGAGTTGGGTAGAATTAGGTTTTGATTAGCTTTTCCCTTCTTAGTTGGCGGCGGCTCCACTGAGTTCCATGGCGACGGTATGACGGTAGCTTATTCTATTTTTCATATGAATATGGGTGAGAGACTACCTAGGTATTTATAGAGTTTAGGGTTTATTTAGACCGTCAGATCAACTCAGAATTAAACTGAACCGTTTAATTTGCCAACTCAGCCCTAAAGACACATCAGCAGCTCAGGATTGGGCTCAGTCAAAACCCTAGCCGATTGACCAGGTCGACACCCAGGTCGACACTATAGTCGACCTGGGTAGGGGGGAGGGGGGAGGTCGACACTATAGTCGACTCCCTAGTCGACCTGCCTGGGCGGGAATTTTTCCCGCCCAGCCCGCTTCTGCACTTTCAGTTTGAATTTTAAATTTCCTGCGAGCTGTTTTGAATTTTCTGAAACTTCCGATGCCCATAACTTCTTCATACGATGTCCAATTCACGCAAACTCGGACTCTATTTCAACCAAAATTCCGAGACGAACACAATGGCGCAACCCGTTTCCCACAATTCTCACGTCTGAGATTAGTTATTCTTTAATTTGTGAATGTCAATATTAACCGAATTATGGGGTGTTACAGATTTACACCACAAACCGAGTCTAACCTCGTGTCAAAGGTTCATTAATGGTCGTATTCCACCCAAAACCCCAATATTAGTTCATGTGTTTAACATATAGAAATGTTCATGTTCCAACCACGTTCATATTTCCAGTTATATATCAAGTTCATAATTCTTGTTTTTGCCCCAAAACGTATTCCCAAATTATTATCATAATTCACTATAAGGTTATGCCAAGTTATAGCATTTTATTTACAATACATGCCAACTACCCAAAACCTAATTTAGGCGCGTTCATATTAAACATCTACCAAGTCATAAATTTTCACATATGTTCCAACTCCAAAATTTAACATACGCCAAAGTTCTAGATTACATGTTAGTTTTTATATATGCCCAATTCGTACCAAATTTACATATGTTCAATTTATGTCGTTTTACATGTATGCCAATTTTATGCCATTTTACCATATCAAGTTCTAGCCAAAATTACATGTATCAAGTTTTATACCCAATAAACCCAAAGCATGATTCATGATGTAGTTATCCCAAACTATAATCTTTTTATTATAGTACATGTCAGTTGCCCAAGTTCATAATACACGTTTATGCCAACTATCAAGTTTACGATTGCTTTCATGTTCAAATTCCCAATTCGACATAAGCCTAATTAGCATAAGCCCAATCTTTTGATTTAATTTACATAGTCCCAAACTCGTGATTTAATTTACATGCCAATTCATGTATGCCCAAACTTGCAATTTCAATCATATTGACAATACCCAAATATCCAATTTCATGTTATGCCATCAATTTTACCACACACATATATCCAAATAGGTAATCTCCCAATATTTCCCCGTATACAATTCGCACGTGTATCGTATTTTAGGCCTAGGTCCGAAATTGACCAAGGTTCATCAAAAGAAAATAAATAGGGGAAGGTAGAATTTGTATAACAATAAGTACAGAGAGAAAACTGGCATAAGAACATCGTCTCAGGCATAAAAGATAGATCTTGATAATAATATCAACATGAATCAAGAAAAACCGATTTACAACAAGCTGAATAGGTTATAGACTTGGCATGAAAATGAGAATAGAAAAGTCCCCAAACTCAAGATTCAAGAAGCAATAGATCTGAATCAATAAACATACTTAAATCCAATTCCACTTTATTCCATGGCCATATTATAATTAAATGTTTAAATCTAAAAACAACTAGAACTTACAGAGCATGGCTAGTGAATTAGGAACTGAATTTGTTGTAAAAATGTTGCGGCGTTGTTGATTTATTGTCTTGAATCATTGTTGAAGCTTTGTTCTTTGAATTGATTTGAGTTTGAATGTTTGCACTTTAATTTAGGGGCGGCGGCCATGGTTCAAGAGGTATTTTAGCAGCATAATGGTGTAAGAATGATTTGATATGAATTAGGTTAGGTCTAAGGGTGTTTTTATAGGTGTAGCAACTAGTTTAGGCCCTTAGATTAACCCTAGAATCAATCCGGACCATCAAAACACGTCTCAGGCTTCAAAAATGAGTTCTGGGTCAAAACAGGCCGACCAAGTCGACCTGTAAGGGGGGAGGTCGACATTATGGTCGACCTTGGGGGTAGGTCGACCCTATGGTCGACCTGGGGGGGGGGGGGGGGGGTAGGTCGACCCTATGGTCGACCCCCTGGTCCAGTGCTGCCTGAAAACTGCTGAAACTTGTACATGCCATAACTTCTTCATCCGGACTCCGATTTTTGAAAACTCGGACTCTATTGCATGTAAAATTTCGAGATGAACGCAATGGCATAACCCGTTTCCCTTGATTATGACTTTAAAATTTAATTCTGCTTTGATTTTTTGTTTTAACATGTTATAAAAATTCAGGTTGTTACATTGGGGCTTTAGTACGATGGTAGAAACATCTATGGTTAGTACGACAGTGAAATTTCACTTCGATGATGGGAGTGCACAGCTCATAGTCACGGTTAGGGTTGTATTTCAAACAAACATAGACATGCTTTGGATTGAACTTTGCGTACTCTTATTTAATTCCGACATGGGGTTGCGCCATACATGTGTTTCCAAATAGGTGATAGGCATGTTTTAGGGTGATGCTTTCGCTCAAGAATATGTCGGCAGTGAAGGTATGTATAGTTTGCATTGATACTTAATAATTTTCATTATATGTTTACAATAGTTTGTAATAGTAACACACCGTGTTATGTAGGATTTTGTTCATGTCCACGCCGCTATGGACAGAAATAAAAGTACCGTCGCGTACAACAGTGTGCCACAATCCCAAAAATACAATAATATAGACTAGTTAGTTTATTTTGTGAAACCCTAAAATGTTGATATAAGGCGCAAAATACTTCAAATAAAAAGTTGCATATTTTCCAAATTAAAAATTATAGTAAAATTCTAAAAATTAAATTATAATTACGTCTCAAAGATCTTGTCCAAATTCGAAACCAATATTTATTTATATTAAATTATCGTTATGGTTTATAAACGATTCCATAACAACTTTTTGAAAATTTGATTTGGACATAACTAACAATCTATACGATGAAATCTCAAATTTTTCACTTCCATTAGAAAAATATAATCATATAGATTCAAACGTTTCTTGTTTCACAGAATTCCGATTTGTATCGGGCCCTGTATATTCAGTTGAAGTTCAAATCGTAAATTACGAACTACCGCGTCGTTTTGAGCTCATTTTAATTAATTTATAAATATATAAATTCAGACTCCATTAAATTTGATTTTTTGATTAATATCACCAAAACGATATTTAAAACGGATTTAAATATTCGTTATTAACGTTCAAAATTTTGGGTCATTACAAATTATATTTCAAATCAGATTTTAAATTATCCATCCCGCTAATCGGATTATAGTTAGGGAAAGCCAGGGAGAGCAGGAAACTATATTTTCCAAACCCAAGCCTTAGACACTATCCTCTTTGTCACTCAAGAACGTTCTAGTGTATATGTGTTATTATTGAAAGAATTGTTGTCAATAAATAATTACGCATTTACTAACGGGTAAAAAAAATTGTCCAACCTTTTCAAATTAAATTAAAGTTTCTAACTTTAATTAAAACCGTTTCAACTTCATTGGAAACTCGATATGACATTATACCAATTGTTTAAGCTTACAAATGGTATTTTAAAGGAAATAGTACCAAGTATATTAAATCAAACCAATGTTTAGTTGTGAAACTCAAATCTTATTTTTAATTAAAATCGCAACATAAATGTTTATATAAAATAATTGATACTCAAATCAAATTTTCCCATTTTATAAATTTCAAAACTCTTTAATTGATTTTAAGCTTACAAATGGTCCTGAAAATAATAATGGAACCAAGCGTGTTTACCAAAACCAACATTTAGCGATACAACTCAAGTTATTATCAAAACTTGAGGATAAAATGAAATCATTATTTGTGTGGACTCAAAATAAATTTCAAAACTTTTTTAAAAGATTGAAGTCCAAACCAAGTTTTAAGGCATTATAAAATCACGTTGTCCCACATGAAAATCGTTTAATTACACCTGGTGTAGATTTCAAATTCAAGAATTAACTTTTTATTCGTTAAATTAAACGATCGCCATTCATGTGTGAAGGAGATTTTAAATTGACTACCCATATATCTTCATAACCATGGTGTGTGATACAACAAAATCAATACATATGAACACTACATCTCAAGATTTAAAACAACCATCAAATTTGTGCGCAAGCGTCACAATAAATAACGCTTAGTGTTTAAGTGTTCCTAGCTTACACCAAACATCCATTCAACGTCACAACAATAGCAACCATAAACAAGCAATCGGTGTTCATTACTAAATAAAATTTACGGTTCCTACTCATTTAAAAAAAATTAAATAAATGTTCTCACCGATATTTGCTTTCCAAATTTCTTTTTACTGTTAGAAATCTCGTATTCACTACAGGCAAACTTGAACAATTCTGTACCACTTCGCTTACGCTTCACGTGCTAACTTCCTTTAGCCAAATTCAACCAGTATACAAACTCTTCAGCACCTTCTCATAAGCTATCCTGGTATCTCTTTCTTAACGTAGGTGAACCCAGCTCACGAGGATGGACAAATAGTTTGAATTGGAGCTAGCGTTTGGCGGGAGCACCTGGTTGCACAGATGGGTTGGTGCGAAAAGAGAAAAGGTGGTAGAAGTGGAATATAGATGGACGACTGTTTATTGCGTGATTCTAGGGGAAAAGGAACAAGCAGTTTGGAGTTTGCAGCGGCTAGTGGCGAAGTGTCAGTTGGTGCAGTGTCGGCAATGGCCCTGGAGGTGGAGACTAAATGGAGGAAGCTGAGCATGCTTTAGGGGAAGGAGGTGCGGATTTGTTGGTGGATTATCGGGGAAGGCAGCGTGCAAACAGAGAGGGGTTGGTGCTTGTGTTGCGACAAGCGTGGCAGCTGTCGGGCACGTGAACAGTGGATCTAGAATCAAGGAGGAGGCTTACTGTTTTTAAGTGGGAAAGTGTGTGAGTTTCTGAGGGAGTAATGGTGAGTTGGAAGGGAGAGAGGGCAAGTGGGATTCACGTGGAAGGGCTTGGCGGACAGGGGTACCTATTGACATGTTAGTGGTGGTGGATGGGGTGCATGCAGGTGGAGGTGAGCAAGTTTGAACCGCTAATACGCAGAGGGAAACACAAAGATGAGGTGGAGCTGGAAAATAAGGTGAGAGGTGGTTTATAGTGACGAGAAGGCTTCAATGGCTAAAGAAAGAAGAGATAGACAAGGGTAGACTCGGGAAAGAGGAAGTTGGCGGAGCTGTCTGGTCGAGGGAAAGTAGTATTTGGTGGCGGATTGATGCTTGCCGGCGGTGGTGAAATGGGAACGCAGTGGTGAGTGGTGGAGAGGCTCGTGAAAGAGGCGTGGTCGAGGCAATATAGGAGGATACAACAGTAGACAAGTGGTTCCAGTTGTTTGCGAGAGGAGGAACAAATTTTTTCTTTTAAAAGTACTGCAAAAATCTGGAAGTGGGAAAGGAGTGGGAGAGAGAGCATCATGCGTGGAGAAGGAATGGAGTAGGAGAAGTGTGTTACGCGATAACAAGGGGGAGCTCCTTTTTATAAATGAGAAAAGGGATCAACACCGTACAAAACAACAGAAGGAAGCGGACAAGTGAACAGTACTAATTCCTTTGCATGTGAACTGTTCAAATATTTGAGTACTGTTCCTCAAATATTTACACAGATATGGTAAGATTTTGGTCTGCTATTATACCGTAGACCAGAATTACTTAGATATTGTTGTCCCCATATCTCCTTAAAAAAGGAAAAACTTGGTTTGCTCCTTATGAACGGTACGCGCACGGTAGATATAAAATGTGAAGTGACAATAGCGTTGTTTACATTATTTCCAAAATGTTATAAATTCAATCATTATGCACCATCAATTAAATTTAAACAACAGCGCCAAAATATATGTATTTTTTTCTATAACGCGATTTTCATATAAAGATAAGTTAGATTTTTGTGATAAGCCCAAACCCCCGTGCCACGGAAGTAAGGATAATCATTGGAATATAACACACAAACAATAACAGCAGAACATAATCATAGAATTACACCAAATAAAGTACATCAAAGTTGCACTGAAAATAATATCAACATCAGAGTTACACAGCATAATAGGATCATACTTAGTACATAATACAGTTTCAGCTTAATATAAAATGTCTGCAGCTGAGTTAAACATAATATACTAAATGTAGCCTGAACAGCATAAAAGAAATGATATGATCCATCTTTAGCTCCATAACTATCCATAATGAGTCATCTAAAACCTAAATACAAGGCTACCCGTGTGGAAAAGAGGGCACCCGAGTTTGCAAAGTGAAACAAACTACGAGTCAGTCATGGGACTGGTATGAGAAATCTTAGTTAACCTATTTAATAATAAGGATAATCACACGACCATGTCGCTTACGCGGAATGAGTTTACTCCATTGGATTGCCAATGCATAAATAAAGTAAATCATTTAAACAACGCAATGCTTTTTAGAACAATGAAACCATTATAAGACTCAAGTCCCATCACACAATGCAACATAAACCGGAGGATAGAGTTTTACCGTATAATGGTCAAATATGCTTGATACGTATAAAACAGATTTGATATTATTATTAGTGTATATATGTTTCAAAAACATTTCAATCATAATGTATCAATCAAAGATGGCATAGCTACCATATACTATGTCGCCATACTAGTTTTACATTCAAAATCGCACGGTGTCGTATTGGAAGTTGGATTTCCATCATGAACCAAGGCAAGGGATCGTCCTCACTGAATTCGAGACACTCTAGTCCGTGCCTCAGGATCTATCGCAACTGCACCTAGGAGCGCCAGGGTCGATCCACAAATCCGTTAGTGGATTAGTAATTCCTGAACAATATGTTCCCCGCCCTATAGGGCGTAAATCAAGAGCCACTAGGGACTCAAATCCGAGGTACCTTGCTTTCCATCATCCACTTAAGTAAAAATGTCTGGGCTCCATACCATGACACCACTTCTAGCTAGAAAGAAACACATGTTCTCCCCGGGGTCCTTCTCCCGTTTCTGGTTCATACCGAGGTGTGAGGCTCGCGAAGTATCGCTATACACAAAGCTATGCTAATTAAAGCTGTGCTTTGATCATCAAACACAATGCTATTCTTTTCAACAAAAAGCCTCGATCAATTACATCTTGGCATGCCACATTGACAATTCGCGCCATGCGACCGATATCTATCGATATATAACCTCTGAGCTCGTACGTCTCAGAGAAGGGTGTTAAGCAAGAGAATAACATCTCTGCCACCAAGCAGATATATATTTAATAGGAATCAATAAGCACAGAATAAAATCCAATGTCAGACATACATTCATTTACAAGTCCGTTCTAGGTCTGAATGAAACCGGAGATACCTTATTCCTCATTCCATATGTCCAATACGGAAGTGAGTCTCTCACATATCCGGACAATCAACAAGTACGTCCAGACAACTACCACTGTAACCCTTTCAAAGTAGCAACTCCAATCAAATGCATCAGTAGTCGTCCATTCGATGTGTAGATCGCTGGTCTTCAACCACCGTCTTCAAATCTTCAACTTCTAATCGTCGATCAATTATTTGAAATAAGAATTAACTTTTCCTTTTCAAAAAATTCATGAATATATATAATCAAAATCATTTCTTTTCATTCCATATCATTTATCATATTTTATAATGATTTATCGCTATTTTTATTTATATAAAAATAGCCCATTTTAATTAAACGACGCTTCAGGTCATTACGTGGCCCTAGCGCTGTTTTTATCACATTTTGAATTATACATTTCTCAAAATCTAACCACTGGATCTGAGCAACTATTATATCGTTGGAAAGATCTTTCTAAAGTGAACCCAACTGTTCCAGTTTTGGGAAAATCCGACGGTCGGATCTTTCAGTATAATCGTTTGAAGTTACGATTCCAAATCGCGAACTACCACGCGCGATTTGTTTTATTTTAATATATATATGCATATAATTCGTTCGACGATTTCAAATTATTTATTCTATAACATGTAGTTAACATTATTTTAATGAATCATACTTACATTATAAATGTAGTTTTTTTATGTTAACTATTTTTACCACACTTGAATCTTTTTAATGATTCCGTCTTTACATTAAAAATGAAATTTTTAATGTGAAAACATTTTTGTTACACAACTCTATTTTTAATGAATCATTCTTTCTTACATTAAAAATGTGATTTTTAATGTAAAAACGTTAACAATATAAATTTTAATGTAAACACATTTTATCAAACATGGAATCTTTTTTAATGATTCATTTTTACATTAACAATGTAAAGTTTAATGTAAAAACATTTTCCACACAATGAATCTTTTTTAATGATTCATTTTTTTTCACTAACAACGTAAAGTTTAATCTAAAAACATTTTTGTCACACAACTCTATTTTTAATGAACACTTTATACATTAAAAATGTAAATTTTAATGTAAACATATTCTAATCAAACTTTGATCTTTTTATTGAACCATTTATACATTAAAAATGTAATTTTTAATGTAAACATATTTTCATCAAACTTTATTCTTTTTATTGAACCATTTATTCATTAAAAATGTAATTTTTAATGTAAACATATTTTCATCAAACTTTAATCTTTTTATCAAAACATTATTACATTAAAGATGTAATTTTAAATGTGACACATTTCTATTCAATTAATGAATCTTTTTAATGAAACATTATTACATTAAGAATGTAATTTTTGTAACAACCCGTAAAATCTGGGCCAGTTTAAAATTTTTATTTTGGCAATTTTGATGAATTTTGAATATTTAAAATGGATTATTTTAAATAATAATGACGAGAAATTTATTTTGAATAGAAATTCGAATGTATATAGTTATATAAATCGTCGTTAGAATATAAATATTTATTTTAAATTATAAAAAGAATTGAAAATGGCGCGGTAGTTCGATAATTCGATTTCAAAATTCAAATGAATGTACAGGATTCAAAATAAACCGGATTTTGGCAAAACCAAAAATATTAGAATCTGTTTATGAATATCTTTCCAACGAATCCGGGAAATCAAAATTTCATAGCGGGAATCAAAAGTTACGTCCAGTTGAAAATTCAGAATAGTCGCTACGGAATTCTGGCCCTTAAAAATGGAAATTTTGCAAACGACCTCAGATTTCGACGAAACCACTTTTGTTGGATCCGTGATGTCAATTAATTGCTAGATTCCAATTTTCGTAGTTTTTCGAATCAATATGTGAGCGTGGCAAAGGAAAAAAATGTTTGACCAATTTCAGTCGATTTTAATCGATTGGAAAATGTCCATTTTTCAAACGATCTCAGATTTTGACGAAATTAGTTTTGTTAGACCGCATCATCAATACGAAGCTAGAAACAATTTTTCGGGAATTTTTAGAGTTCGTATGTGGCCCCAGTAAATTGAAATGTGCGTTCAAATTCAATATATAGAGTTATATTTTGATTTTGATGGAAACTGATCGAAACGATCAAATTGACTTATAGAACATATCCCATTGTGATCGGAATGGGGGTAATTAGGTGGAGGTGACAGTCGTTGGGTTTGAATTGGGATTCAGATGAAAATTCAACTTTTTAGAATTTAATAATATTAAATTATATACTATATAACCTAGTCAAAAAAGGTCAAAACCCTTGTTTACTCTCCTGCGAAGTCAACAGGTTTGGAGCCGCCGTTCTTCTTCCTTCTAAGGCCCAAAAATATTGATTCTTCCTCCAATCATTTCTCAAAACCCATGAAAACATTTCAGAAATTTAAATATGAATCAAAGCCCTTTTCCACGCTCTTTAAATTCATGGGGCAAGATCAATCCTCGTTGTGAAATGAGAGTGAAATCTGGCTAAAAGGGATGCCGTTCAGGCGCGTTCTACGGCGCAGGTGGTGGTTCAAAGTGGACGGCAGCTGGAGGCGAGGTCAACGATGCAAGGAGCTTCGACGGCAGAGGTTCGGATCCAACTCCGATCAACTGTTGGGTGGCCGCCGTTCAACTTTTGGGCGAGAGCAAAGGGGGTTAGAAGCTGGAGCGATTTCCAGTACAATGAAGAAGATGGTAACACTTTTCAACAATACTAAAAGCACTGTAAATTCTCTATTTAATGATTTTTCAATTTTACTTTATATAATAATGTATAAAAAGGGGGATAGAAATATAAAAGCATGTTTATTTTCAGAATTTTAAAAATAGCATTGTGACAGGAAGAAAATATGATTGATTATATATCGTGATTAAAATGTACATGTAACCTTGCTTTTATAAAAAAAAAATACGTAGGATTGTTTTAAAAATAAAGATAGTATTGTTTTTAATAATAAATTGGCAGTGTAAAAACAGAATTTTTATACATATACAAGAATTGTAAAAATAGAATTTTTATACATAGCAAAACTGTTGAAAATATATACATGGTGAGGTTTTTAAATAAGAAAGGATACAATTTTTATATGTGAAATGAAATAAAAATTCGATCTTTATACATATGGTTTTAAATTAAAGGTTTGATTTTTATTTATATGACTAGCATATAAAAATGAGATTTTTATTATCATGAAGGAGAAGTAGAAATATAATTTTTATTATATTACTAGCAAGATAAAAATATATATGAAGTAGAAATAAAAATATGATTTTTATTTATTGAAATGAAGCAATAAAAATATAATTTTTATTATGAACAGCGGGACAAGGACTGCATAGGAATTGCAAACAGATCCAGACGGTTCAGCAGTTCAACAGCAAAGCACGGCGGAGTGGAACCCTCTGTGAGAACTTCTCACTTTAAATTTTATTTTCTAGTTATAAAAATATATACTAGGATGCAGACGGTGCTTAGCAGCACCCGACACCCGTCGTCCACAGACCATGGACGGCTTGTTTGTTTAGTTGATTGTTTGGTGATTGATTTATTTGTGTGGTTGATAAATTTGATTGAATTGATTGTGTGATGTGAAATGAAATAAAATAGATTATAGTGGAAAATATTTTATAGTTAAAAATGTAATTTTTAATGTGTATATAAAATAAAATATTTAAAAATGAATCGGACGATTTGTTTATATACACTGATTTGACTGATATTGATTTGGACGATAAATTTTACACATCGCCCAACTGCATAAATAAAATCTGTGTTTGATTGTTGAAACCCCACACGGGTGTTGGGATGATATTTGATGTACACTAATCCCAATTATTTAATTGTATGTCGATCGATTGGTCGACAGACTGTGTAAGCATTAATTATATATATTTAATGCTTATGCAGTTGTGTGGTGCACTTCGGATGATGGTTGATTTTTTATCGTTGCTATTATATACATGTGTTGTATGGAATCCATGTAATTAACATTACATTGTAATTGATTGGGCCTCATTCCAATTGGGAAAATAAAGAATATTATGAAATAAAGATTCACGTGTTGACGATACTCATTTGTTGAGATTAGTCAGGTGGTTAAAGAAATATAGATTCATGTGTTGAATAGGATAAATATTCATTTGTTGAATAGAATAACGAAGTTATTGAAAAATATAAAGCCGTGTTGATTAGAGATGCGCTATTTTGACGTGAACGATATTGATATCGATTATATTCGATTTTTAAAATGAATATTTAGAAAGAGATGTAAAAATATATAATAGAATTGAAATTTGAATTCGAATAGAATAGAATTGAAAATAAATTCGAATTGATTTGAACAAAATTGAAATTTGAATTCGAATAGAATAGAATTGAAAATAAATTTGAATTGATTTGAATAGAATTGAAATTTGAATTCGAATAGAATAGAATTGAAAATAAATTCGAATTGATTTGAATAGAATTGAAATTTGAATTCGAATAGAATAGAATTGAAAATTGAACCGGATCGAATTGAATCGAATTGAATTGAATAGAAATTGAATTGAATCGAATTTAATTGAAATCGAATTGAAATTGATTTGAAATGAAATGGAAGTTGAAATTGTTTTGAAAGGAATTTAAAACGATTTATAAAATTCGTTTTTAAAAGGAAATCGACGAAGTATATATTATATATATTATATATATAATATAATGGCCTGAATAGAACGCGCCGCGCCGCGGCAGTTCGCGAATTTCGACCATTGACTTCGAACGGACATTACGGGAGATCCGACCGTCGGGTTCTCCTCAAACCGGAACCGTTGGGTTCGTATCAAAAAGAGCTTTCCAATGAATATTAGAAATTTGAAATCTAACGGTTGGATTTGGAATTATGTCCAAATCAAATTTGGAAAAGGTCGTTGTAAATGCAGTTCGATGGCCATAGATAGAAATCGACTGTACGGGCCTTGATAAAATAATCAAAAATATCTATAATTTGTGTAAAATCAAAATAAATGATTTGAAAAGAGCTGGGATGAAATATCCCATATTTGAAAAGATAAAAATAGATTTTTGTCGAAATGAACTAGTTTTAAACTAGAATTAAAATCAATTTATTTTTGAAATAAATAAATTGAATTTGAAATGGGTTTTAAATAACCAGAATTTCTAATATATTTAATTGGAATTGAAATATAATGTGATTTGGGTTTATCGTGAACTGTGTTTTAAATGACGTTAGTTCTTTAATCCAGTAAAAGGAGTTTTAATGAATATTTAATTAGATTGAAATGTGAATTGATAATTTAAATTACCAAATTTGGAAAGTGAGCGAGAATGGAATATTACCAGTTTTGCTCCAAAGCAATAGTTAAAATCTTTAATTATATTTGAACGTGAAATGGTAATTAACTTTACCGATAACCCCGTGGTATTAGATATGGAGTATCACCAGTTTTGCTCCATGGGATAAATAGGTTGGGATTGGGAAATAAAATAAATAATTACTTCGGTGTGGTTCGCTAATCTCGACTAGTTTGGAAAACCATAATATGGTTTGAAATGATATCCAAAGGAAGATTAAAGAATAAATTTAAAAGAATTTATCTTTGTTAAAATTAATGGTAACCTTTCCTTAGGAGTGTGAATATCTGAATAAAAGAATATTCTGAATTGGAATGAGGCGTATATTGTGTTTTATAGCACTTGTTGATTAAGATACGCGAGTTATTCAGAAAGTCCGGGTATAACCCATTCTGAATAACTGATTCGACGACGAGTCGAAGAGATTGAAGAAGGTGCAAGACCGATGATCTTCACATCGAATGGATGGGTGCTACTGATGCTCACGATGGGAGTAGCTACCTTGAAGGGGGCTAAAGTAGTAGCCGTCCGGACGTGCTTGAAGGTCGACGGATATGCAAGGAAAGTGCCTCCGGTTTCGTTCAGACCCAGAACGGACTTGTAAATGGATGATGTGTCTGACATTGTATTGCTTTATATTGTATTCGTTGATCTTTGCTAAATATATATCTGTTTGGCGGCGGAGAATTTATTCTCTTGCTTAACGCCCTTCTCTGAGACTCAGAGGTTATATATTGGCAGAAATCAGTGGTACGATATGGATTGATAATGTGGCATGCTGAGATGCAGTGATCCAAACTTTAGTTGAAAAGAAAATGTTGGTGGATGATGATCAAAGCACAGATTTAATATAGCACGGCTTTGTGTATAGCGTTGATTCGCGAGCCTCACACCCCGGTATGGTGGTAAACTGATGGTTTGATCAGTATGCTTTGTAGAGGATGGGCACCTTAGTGGTGTCGTGGATTCGGTCGACCGAGATTGAGCTTAATGCTCAGAGGGATAGGGTAAGCAGTGTTTTCTCTCGCCGAGACGTAAGCCGCATTGATACTCGATTTCCCAAAAGTGTGGATGTGCATTACGGTGTTTTCTCTCGCCGAGACGTAAGCCGTTGTAGATGGCACTACGCGATCGATCTTTCGAATCAGGAGCCACCATGTTTGAAATCCAATTTCCAAATACGAAATTTTGCGGTTTTGATTGTAGAGCCTAGTATTGGCGACATGATATATGGTACCTATGCCGTTTATGATTGATACATTTATATTTGAAATTGTTTTCTTCACTTATAGTAATAATATAAGATGAAATTTCATGTATCAAGCATATTTGGCTATTATAAGGGAAAACCCTATCCTCCGGCTTGCGTTGCATTGTGTGATGGGACATGGGTCTTATAATAGCTTCATTGTTCTTTATTTAGCATTGCGCTGTTTGTTTTCTGCATTGGTATTCTTAGGAGGAAACCCGTTCCGTGTTATACGGCGTGGTCCCTTGATTTACCTAACTTTATAAACAAAGATTAATAACTGTTTTAGTTCTCATACCAGTCACATGACTGACCTGGAGTTTATTGTTTTAACCTAAACTGTGGGTGCCCCTATTTTCCCACACGGGCAGCTAGTAGTTTTGGTTTTGCATATTTATATTCACAGGATCCTGATTTACAGCTGGAACGATGCTCAGAAAGCTCTGTATCCGTGTATTACTTTCAGTTGTGCTTTGTATTGTTTTTCCGCTACGATGTATTTAAATGTAATTTAAATCTCTGATATTTTTTGTGTAATATTAATTCATACTCTGTATATTCTTGTATTCTGATGGAATTGTTGTAATATACAATGAAATGTTCTTCTGTTTGCGTTCTGTTGTGGCTTGTTCTCGAAGTATCCGTTCTTTCCTTACCGGGGAAGTTACGGTGTGACGATCCCAAAACCCCGTGACACGGTGTTAAGGATAATCATTGGAATATAACACATTAATCATCATTAGCAAATCACAGATAATAGCATAAACATGAAATAGAATAATTTACACACATACGACAGCGGAATCATATAGATATCACCACATCAGAGAGCACCGTGCAGGATACAACTTAGTGCATAATAATACATAATCAGTCATCATCGCCAGAGGCGGAATCATACATAAAGAGTACACAAACTAAACATCAGTCTACATCGCCAGTGGCAGAATCATAATATATATACAATAATGGCGGAAAAAGTCATAGTCAGCACGGTGTAGTCAAGCCTCGCCATTAGCCAAAAGTGCACCCCTACTGCGGTGCCAAGCCAAAATATGCCATAAACCTGTAACTAGGCTGCCCGTGTGAAAATGAAGGCACCCGAGTTTGTAAGGTGAAACAAACTACGAGTCAGTCATGGGACTGATATGAGAAACCTACTTAACTTATTAAACAACAATAATAAGGAAAATCAAAGGACCACGCCACTTTCGCGGAACGGGTTTACTCCAATGAGTGCTAGTGCATGAAATAAAGTAAATGATTAAATCATCGCAATGCTTTTTATAAAATGAAGCCATTATAAGACTCAGGTCCCATCACACAATGCAACGCAAGCCGGAGGATAGAGTTTTACCTTATAATGGCCAAAAATGCTTCAAACGTATAAAACGAAAGTGTTTGATATTATTACTTTTGAGGATTAGTTATTCCTGAACACACGTTTCCCGGTCCTTACAGACCTATAATCGAGGCACCTCGCATTCCAACAACCACACAGGTGAAAAATAGATATAATGTCAGGGCTGGGAGGTCACTGACACCACCTTAGCTAGAAAGAAACGGCGTGCTCTCCCTGCAGTCACTATCCCGTTTTTGACTCATACCGAGGTGTGATGCTCGCGAATCCACATTATACACAAAGCTGCGTCACACAGACCATGCTTTGATCATCAACCATAAGACTTTGCTTTGCAACAGAAGCCTTGATCATATGCCACTTAGGCGTGCCACACAGGAACTCTACTCTAAGCGACTGATTTCTACCAATACATAACCTCTGAGCTCGTACGTCTCAGAGAAGGGCATTAAGCAAGAGAATAAATTCTCTACCGCCAAACAGATATATATATATATATAACATAGATCAATCAGCATAGAACAAAATCCAATGTCAGACACACAGTCCATTTACAAGTTCGTTCTGGGTTTGAAGGAAACCGGAGGCACCAATTTCCTCGCATATCCGCACGATCAACAATACGTCCGGACGGCTACTACTTCAGTTCCTTCAAGGTAGCTACTCCAATCACGAGCATCAGTAGCACCCATCCATCCAATATGAAGATCGTCGGTCTTCAACCGTCTTCGACTCTTCGACTTCTCAACGTCGATCGATTAACTGAAATGTGAATTTTGAATAGTTTAACCATGTGAAAAATTGATTTGAAAATCTAAATATACGTGGGTTATTTGAAAAAAATGGCCCTTTTCTGGTCGATCCAATTTAACAGAAATTGACCAAACACATTTTCTTTTGCCACGCTCACATACTAGCTTCAAAAATTATGAAATTTGAAACCTAGCAATAGTATATTTTGCAGATATATGAGCAGGATTCTGGATTGAAGCTTTAAGCTGTGTCCAGTGCATTTATCGTCTTCCGCTGTGTTATTTTATATTTCCGTTGTGCATTGTATTACATTTATTGTAAAATCATCTTCCGCTGTGTATTATTTTTGATATACTCTGATATTATGTATTCTGATGCAACATTATTGTGATGTTTATAAAAGTCTTATGTTATTTGTTCTGATATGTTGTATACCCAGAGTTAGCGTATGCGGGATTTGAATGGTCTTGGTCGGTTTAGCGATCGATTCGGACCGGGCGAAATCCGAGTCGTTACAATTTTTAAATGTGACACATTTCTATTCAACTAATGAATCTTTTTAATGAAACATTATTACATTAAAAATTTAAATTTTTTAATGAAACATTATTACATTAAAAATGTAATTTTTAAATGTGACACATTTCTATTCAACTAATGAATCTTTTTAATAAAACATTATTACATTAAAAATGTAATTTTTAATGTGACACATTTCTATCATTTCTCACACGCAATAAAAATGTAAATTTTTACTGTTAAACTTTTCTATTTTAAATAATGTTTATTTTTCATCATTTCTTCTATGCAATAAAAATGTGATTTTTTTTTATTGTTAAACTTTTCTACTTTAAACAATGAACATTTTTACATATTCTGTTTATACAATAAAAATATGATTTTTATTGTTAACATATTTCAAACATAAATATTTTAACATATTTCCTATATACAATAAAAAGGTAAATTTTTATTGTGAGACTATTCTTTTTCAAATAATGATCCTTTTACATATCTCTTATATACAATAAAAATGTGAATTTTTATTGTTAACAAATTTTGTACGAACAATGAATATTTTGTACACAAAATAAAAATATAATTTCTATTGCTTCAAACCATTTTCATTTCTTATATGAATATTTTTTATATTTTGTACATTCAATAAAAATGTGATCATTATTTTTTCAAATTCTTGTCATTTCATATATGATTTTTTTTCATATTTTATATATAACAATAAAAATGAGAATTTTGTTCTTTAACCAATTTATTTTCAAAAACATTAATATTTCAACACATGAATATTTCAGAAAATTTCGGCATTATAACGGCAGGGTAATTAAAACTAATACCGTCCCTAGTACGACTCCTCTGATATCCTAGGCCTCGCGGCGATACAAGGGTTTTATTTTCATAATACAGTTTATTTTCACAACACTATGAATTTTTCATAATCATAACCAATTTTGTTTCAACCACAATTAATCACGCACAATAGCAATTAATTTCACACCATAATACAAACAAGTCGTCCATGGTTTGTGGACGACAGTGACGGGAGTTTCTAAACTCCGTCTGCAACCTAATATAATTTTATTCAATTATTTTTGAATTCAGAAATCTCACATTGCTTTTTATTCCTTCTAAAATTGTAGAAAGCTCCAAAAATTCCCCAATCTCTTTTAGAATGTCATGTACGATGCCAAGAGTCCAATGTTTCCTATTTCATCGAATTTCATTATCGTATGAGCGAGATGTGAATTTTTAAAGGCTAACTACATTTTAAAATTAATTTACTAAGTAATTAAATAAAAAAATCAACCTTCTTCTTCCTCTAATTTTAGGCCGATGGGTTTTCAAGAAAGTTCAAAACTAGGGCTTCTATTCGCGCAAAATCCAAGGCATTTGCTAACGATCGGGAGCTTCCACCCTGACGACCTCTATGTGCCGCGCCTACACCCCCTTCCTGATGAACTCGATCGCCACTGGTGTGTTTACTTCGAGGAAGAGCGGCGAAGTTTTGGGGTGGTGATACGAGAAAAATACTACACTACAGACAATTCCGACCGTTGGATGCAAGGATCAAGTCGTGCTCTTTAAAATCCCCTTAAGAAGTTCCATGATTCATTGGGAGATGGTGGAGATCAAGTAGGGTTTTGTTCTGAGCGTTATCGCCATTGATCGATGAAGAAAGGCGGCTGTATAATGATGGATTAGGTTTTTTAATATATTTTTAATTTTTAATTCCTTTAATTTCAAAAAAAGCCCTTAATCCAGGTGGACTCCAAATCAAACCCAACGAATGTCGCCCCTAGCCAAATACCCATATTCTGAACACAATGGACTAGGTCTCATCATCCCATTTGATCGTTTCGGTCCATTTTTCTTTAAATTAAAATATAAAACATTTAATTATTTAATTTGAACGTACATTTTAATTTACCGGGGCTACATACTAACTCCAAAAATTCCCAAAAATAAATCTAGCTATGTTTTGACGATACGGTCCTAACAAAATTAATTTTGTCGAATTTGGAGACCGTTTGAAAAATGACCATTTTCTGGTCGATCCAATTTGACTGAAATTGACAAAACACGTTTTCTTTGCCATGCTCACATATTAATTCCAAAATTTATGAAAATTGGAATCTTGCAATAATTTAACATTCTGGATCCAACCAAAGTGGTTTCATCGAAAACGGATGTCGTTGGCAAAATGGCTATTTATAAGGGCTATATATTATATTAAATTCCATAGCGACTATTCTAAATATTTAACTGGCCATAACTTTTTATCCCTACTATGAAATTTCAATTTTTCACATCCGTTAGAAAGATATTTTTAAACAAATTTAAATATTTTTGGTTTTACTGAAATCCGATCTAATTTGAATCATGTACATTCATTTGAAATTTGAAATCAAATTTTCAAACTGCCGCGCCATTTCAGGCTCGGTTTATAATTAAAATAAATATATACATTCTAACTTTGATTTAAATAAATTTTAAATCATTATTATTTAAAATAAATCATTTTAAATATTCAAAATTCATTAAATATAGCTAAAATAAAATTTTAAATTGGTTCTGATTTTCCAGGTTGTTACAATCTCCCCCACTTAAAAACTTTTCATCCTCGAAAAGTAAACAACAATGACATAGGAAACAAAACGAAAATGCAAAACATTGTAAATGTACCTTGCACCAGAGCTAATCAGAGATATCCACTCTGCACTGGGGATAATCCTGTTTGATGTTATCCTCGGTCTCCCATGTACAGTCTCTAGGATCTCCGCTCCACTGTGCTTCTCATTGCTAAGCTTGGGGTTATCTCCAAATCTTGTTCTGCAGCTTCCTCCACAATCAAGTCTTGATCAAGTACATGCTTTCGAAGTTGAGACACGTGAAATGCATCATGTACCCTTGGCAACCAGTCAGGCAACTGAACCTTGTAAGCGAGAGTTCCAATCCTTTTGACTATAGGGAATGGACCAATGAACCTTGGTGCCAACTTCCCAGTCTTCCCGAAACGAACTACTCCTCTCAATGGGGAAACCTTCAAGTATACATAATCACCAACATAATATTCTAAATCCCTTTCTTCTTGAATCTACATAGCTCTTCTATCGGCTCCGAGCAGTCTGAGGTCGCTTCTTAATAAAATCGACTTTATCCGAAGCTTCACGAATCATGTCAGGACCAAGTACTAGTCTATTGCCTGGTTCTACCTAACATGTGGGAGATCTACATGGCCTGCCATATAATGCTTCGAATGGCGACATTTGCAAGCTTTCTTGGTAACTGCTATTATAAGAGAACTCAACCAAATGCAAGTGATCTTCCCATGATCCCCCAAAATCAAGAATACGTGCCTGTAACAAGTCTTCTAGTATACGGTTCACCCTCTGAGTCTGGCCATCTGTTTAAGGATGATAAGCGGTGCTCAGATTTAACTTTGTCCCCATCTCCTCTTGGAAAGCTTCGCAGAATTTACTAGTGAATATCGGATCACGATCACTAACAATACTACTGGGAACTCCATGCAATCTAACGATTTCTCTGAAATATATTTTCGCCAGATTTTGAGCTGTTCTAGTAGATCTGACAGGAATAAAATGGACGGTCTTCATGAAACGGTCTGCGATCACCCAAATACTGCCATTGCCTTTCCTGGTTCAGGGTAAGCCATCAATGAAATCCATGGAGATTTGATCCCACTTCCAATTTGGAACCTCTAATGATTGTAACAAACCGGCAAGTTTCTGTTGATCGCTTTTGACTTGTTGGCAAGTAGAACACCTGCTAACATAAATGGAAATGTCTCTTTTCATAGATTTCACCAGAACATACGCTTGAGATCATGATGCATCTTAATCACCCTTGTATGAATACTAAGCTTGGATTTGTGACATTCATCCATTACTTCCCTTCTGAGCTCAGGAATATTCGGGACACAAATTCGGCCTAATAACCTCAGAACTCCTTTGCCATCAATCTGGAAGCTTGAGGGTTCGCTTTCCCGAACTCTTTTAATAATTCTCTAAATAAATTCATCATCCTTCTGAAGAGAAGAGATTTTGTCAATCAATGAAGGTGTAATAATGAGATTAGCAATAATGGCATTCTTTCTCCAAAGTACATCCGCTACAACATTGGTTTACCCTGGAGTATATAAAATATCAAGATCATATGCCGCAAGAAATTCTAACCAATGCTGCTTCCTCAAATTCAAGTCCTTCTGGGTGAATAGATATTTTAATGACTTATGATATGTATATAATTCAAACTTCTCACCCAAAAGATAGTGCCTCCATATTTTCCAAGCGAACACGATGGCTAACAAATTAAGATCATGAGTAGGATATCTCTTCTCATGCGGCTTCAATTGACGGCTAGCATAAGCAACTACTTTGCCTCTTTGCATTAATACTGCACCAACACCTTCAAGAGAAGCATCCGTATAGACTGTCAAATCTTGATTTCCATCTATAATAGTCAACACTGGAGCAGTAGTCAATCTTAATTTCAGCTCTTGGAAAGCTACCTCACATTCTTGCATCCAATTAAACCTTGTATGCTTCTTGGTCAGTTTCGTCAATGGAAAAGATAGCTTCGAAAAATCTTTAATGAATTTTCGATAATAGCCAGCCAACCCTAGGAAACTACTGACTTCTGTTGGCGTGCTAGTCTGCTTTCAATCTCGAATTGATGTGATCTTACTTGGATCCACTGAAATTCCTTCCTTCGATACTACATGACCCAAGAACTTTACTTCTTCTTGCCAGAATATGCATTTAGAAAATTTGGCTTTTAAAACATTCTTTCTCAGGATTTCCAAAACTTCTTTCAAATGCTTCTCATGTTCGGCAGTTGACCTAGAGAAGATTAAAATGTCGTCAATGAAAACCATCACAAATTTATTCAAGACATCGCGGAATACTCTGTTCATTAGATGACAAAATAAGCAGGAGCGTTACATAAGCCGAAGGGCATTACTAACCAATCATAAAATATGTCTGGACCTCTAAATGCTGTCAAAGGAACACATTCTTCGGCAATACGCAATTGATGGAAAACTATAGCTAGGTTCATTCTAGAAAATACTTGCAGTCCATTCAAGCGATCTAACAAATCATCAATACGCGGTAATGGATATTTATTCTTTAGTGTATGCTTATTGAGTTTCCAGCAATGCACACACAATCTGAGAGCACCGTCAGACTTTGGAGCAAACACTACTACTGCACCCCAATTCGAAAAGCTAGGCCTGATTAGACCTTTCCACAAGAGCTATTTAGTTTGGTTACTCAATTCTTCTTTCTCTTTCCATGACGTTCTTCGAATAGGATGCACAACTGGCCTTGCATGCGGAACTAAATCAATCCTGAAGTCAATTTATCTTCGCGGAGGTAAGCTGTCCACTTCTTCAAACACATCCGCATAATTCTTAACAACAGGAATATCTTCAATAGTAGTGGAGAAACCTCAAGCGCAGTCCAAAATTCTTTTCTGTCTGAATCTGAGCCTACGCAAGGTATAACAATATTTGCAAGCTTCGTTTTAACTTTGACAATTCTTTCGGCACATTTAACTTCGGCCTCATATTTCGTTAACCAATCCAGCCCAAGAATGATGTCAAATTCAGAAAAATTCATAACGATCAATTTAAAAGGAAACCGGTAATAGGAAAAGGAAATAGGCACTCCACAATGTAAACCTAAAACAAGAGAGCCCCCTATCGGATTGTCTAATCGAATCTTTAAGATCCCTCAATTTTATATTTAGCTTCTGGACTGTATTCCTCAAAATAAAACTTTGTGAAATGCTCGTATCAAACAATATTGTAACAGGAATATTGTTGAAAGCATGGGTGCCTTCAAAAACATATGGCCTTTCCTGACTAGCTGAGGGCACTGCAACATCTGTCGTGTTATTGACTTGAGCTTCTTTGGTCGCTTTCAAAAGTCGGCAATCTCTCTTTATATGACCTAACTTATGGCAAAGATTGCATTCCCTAATCTCTTGAGACTTCTTATTGGATTTAGATCCATCCTTTCTTTGTTTCTTTAGAGATATGTAATTTATCGCCAAATGTCCTTGTCTATTACAGTCAGAGCATGTTGTTGTCGTTAATGGTTCCTTCTTCGATTTAACCCCTTTCTTATCAGCTTTAGGCTTCTTACAGACCTCAAGCTGCGTACTTGCCTCAGGGCTATCAGTTTCAAACTTCCTTTTGCAGCTAGAAATGCCTTCCTCTTCATCTTCCAAACCATGTTGCTTATCAAGATACTCATAGCGATAAGCCATTTGTATCATCTTAGAAAAAGGAAGATTCACATGAGCAATTACTCTACCTTCATATTTCTTTTGAAGTCCATTGATAAATCTCAGATTCTTCCTTATAAGATCTAGAAATAGTTCTGGGGAAAAGCGAACAAGTTCACTGAATTTATTCTGATACTCCTGGATGGTCATATCTCCTTGTTTCAGATTGTAAAACTCATCATATAGCCGCTCAGTTGCTTCTGGAGGAATAATTTTTTCAGTAAACATTTCTTTAAATCTATCCCGGGTAATATTACCTTCTGGATTATCCTTTGTAACAGTTTCCCACTAGATTAAAGCTTCGACTTTGTGTGCCCAAGATGCCAGTAGTCTTTTCTGATCATCTCTCAGCTTTAAGCCTTTAAAAATTCTCTCAGAAGAACGTGTCCATGCTTGTATTTCAATAACCGATTCTTTGCCCAAGAATGGTACTCTACCCCAATTTCGATACTTCTTTACTACAGCTTCTAGATCCAGTTCTGGTTATAGGAGCACAATTGGCTCATTCGATTGTTGAACCATAGAATTACTTCTTCTGCTTATGCCACTCATTTTCTACTATGTCTGCAACTAGCAGACAAAGAGTCAGACCAATAGAAAAGATATTGTAAAGCATAGAGACATATATTTAAGTATAAATGCATTTATGGGGGTGTATTTTATCTATTATACTCATTCTAGGACATTACTAATCCTATCTATGATGAGTTATTCATCTTAGAATACTACTTATTCTATTTTTGACGAGTTCGTTAATATGTTATATTCCGGAGCTAAGTTTAACCATTAGCTCTGATACCAACTGTGATAACCCCAAACCCCCGTGCCACGGAAGCAAGGATAATCATTGGAATATAACACATAAACCATAACAGCAGAACAAAACCATAGAATTACACTAGATAAAGTACGTCAAAGTTACACTGGAAATAATATCAACATCAGAGTTACACAGCATAACAGGATCATACTTAGTCATAATAAAATTTCAGCTTAATATAAAATGTCTGCAGCAGAGTTAAACGTAATATACTAAATGAAGTCTGAACAACATAATAGAAATGATAGGATCCATCTTCAGCCCCATAGCTATCCAGAATGAGTCTGCTAAAACCTGAATACAAGGCTGCCCGTGTGGAAAAGAGGGCACCCATGTTTGCAAAGTGAAACAAACTACGAGTCAGTCATTGGACTGGTATGAGAATTCTTACTTAACCTATTTAATAATAAGGCTAATCACAGGACCACGCCGCTTACGCAAAACGGGTTTACTCCATTGGATTGCCAGTGCATAAATAAAGTAAATCATTTAAACAACACAATGCTTTCTAGAACAATGAAACCATTATAAGACTCAAGTCCCATCACACAATGCAACACAAACCCGAGGATAGAGTTTTACCTTATAATGGTCAAATATGCTTGATACGTATAAAAAAAGATTTGATATTATTATGAGTGCATATATGTTTCAAAAACATTTCAATCATAATGTATCAACCATAGACGACATAGCTACCATATACTATGTTGCCATACTAGTTTTACAATCAAAATTGCATGGTGGCATATTGGAAGTTCGATTTCCATCATGAACCAAGACAAGGGATCGTCCTTACCAAATTTGAGACACTCTACCCCATGCCTCAGGATCAGTCGCAACTGCACCTGGGAGCGCTAGGGTCGGTCCACAAATACGTTAGTGGATTAGTAATTCCTGAATAATATGTTTCTCTGCCCTATGGGGCGCAAATCAAGAGCCACTAGGGACTCAAATCCGAGGTACCTCGCTTTCCATCATCCACATAAGTAAAAATGTTTGGGCTCCATACCTGACACCACTTCTAGCTAGAAAGAAACGCATGTTCTCCCTGGGGTCCTTCTCCCATTTCTGGTTCATATAGGGGTGTGAGGCTCGCGAAGTAACGCTATACACAAAGCTATGCTAATTAAAGTTGTGCTTTGATCATCAACTATAAGGCTCTGCTTTTCAACAAAAAGCCTCGATCATTTGCATCTTGGCATGCCACACTGAGAATTCACGCCATGCGACTGATGTCTATCGATATATAACCTATGAGCTCGTACGTCTCAGAGAAGGGTGTTAAGCAAGAGAATAAATTCTCCGCCATCAAGCAGATATATATTTAATAGAAATCAATCAGCATATAATAAAATCCAATGTCAGACATACATCCATTTATAAGTCCGTTTTGGGTCTGAACGAAACCGGAGACACCTTAATCCTCGTTCCATATGTCTAATACGGAAGAGAGGCTCTCGCATACCCTGACAATCAACAAGTACGTACGGACAACTACCATTGTAACCCTTTCAAGGCAGCAATTCCAATCAAAGGAAACAGTAGTCGTCCATCTGATGTGAAGATCGCCGGTCTTCAACCACCGTCTTCAAATCTTCAATTTCTAATCGTCGATCAATTATTTGTAATGAGAATTAACCCGGCCTTTTCTAACAATTCATGAATATATATAATACAAATCATTTCTTTTCATTCCATATCATTTATAATATTTTATAACGATATATTGCTATTTTTTATATAAAAATAGCCCATTTTAATTAAACGACGCTTCAGGTCATTACGCGGCCGTGGCACTATTTTTATCAAAATTTGAATTACACATTTCTCAAAATCTAACCATTGGATTTGAACTTTTATATCGTCCAAAATATATTTCCAAAGGGAACCCAACGGTTCCAATTTTGGGAAAATCCGACGGTCGGATCTTTCAGGTATAATCGTTTGAAGTTACGATTCCAAATCACGAACTACCGCGAGCGATTCGTTTTCTGTTAATTTATATATATATATATATATATAATTCGCTCGACGATTTCAAATTAGTTATTCTATAACATGTAGTTAACATTATTTTAATGAATCATTAACAAGGAATCTTTTTTAATGTAAAAACATTAACAATATAAATTTTAATGTAAACACATTTTATCAGACAAGGAATCTTTTTTTAATGATTCATTTTGTAACACCCCGTAATTCTGTTAATATTAATATTCAAAAATTAAAGAATAACTAATCTCAGACGTGACAATTTTGGGAAACGGGTTGCACCATTGTGTTCGTCTCGGAATTCTGGTTGAAATAGAGTCCGAGTTTGCATGATTTGGACTTCGTATGTTGGAGATATGGCCATCGGAAGTTTCAAAAAATTCAAAACAGATTTCAGAAAATTTAAAATTCAAAATTCGAAGTCAAACAGGCTAGGCGGGAAATTTCCCGCCTAGCACCCAGGTCGACGGGGGAGTCGACTGGGCAGTCGACACCCCAGGGACTAGGTCGACTGCGCAGTCGACCTGGGTATCGACCTGGTCCAATCGGCTAGGGTTTGACTGAGCCCAATCTTGAGCTGCTGATGTGTCTTTAGGGCTGAGTTGGCAAATTAAACGGTTCAGGTTAGTTCTGAGTTAATCTGACGGCCTAAATAAATCCTAAACTCTATAAATACCTAGGTAGTCTCTCACTCTAATTCACATGAAAAATAGAATAGCCACCGTCATACCGTCGCCATGGAACTCAGTGTAGCCGCCGCCAACTAAGAAGGAAGAAAGCTAATCAAAACCCTAATTGTACTCAACTCTAAAGCAAATCAAGACTCTCTTTCTTCTCTAATTGTGAGTATGATGATCTTAACAAGATTATTAGCAAACTAATTAGATTAAGATGTGATATGGATCATAAGAAAATGATGTGAATTGTCATATATGTTGTTGTAAACCTTATGCTATCATGTATGTTGTAAATCCTATGCTATTTGATGATGATATCCTATATGTTGTAAACCATGCTATGATGATATTGTATAGGTTGTAATTTTCTATGCTAAGTTATGATAAATCATACATGTTATAAAGTCGTGATGTTATTATCTATGTTAATTAGTTCATGTTAATCAAATCATAATGTTGATATTATTTGGGCTATGTTAATCTATATGACAAATCATGTATGCAAGTTTAGATTGATTAGTAAAGATTATGAACATATGCCATGACATCTATTTAGATCTAGAATTGTGTTATGACATGTGTGAGTTCTATGTGTTAGATGCTAGTTTACACCATCATTATGTTGCATAAACCACATATGCAAGTTTATACATCAATTTGGATTATGATCATATTGTGTAAATTTTGATATTTCACCAAACAAGTTGACACCTTTAGATCCATGACATGTGTAGCTTTATGCAAGTTGTAGTTTTTGCCTATGCAAGTTTAGGTGTTGGACATCTATCACACACGCAAGTTTCACCCCTATTATGATTAGATCTATTTTATTTGTCTATATGTTGTGATAATTTATCTTTGTGCTATGAGTTAGACTATTCGAGTCTAACGTATATTTTGGGTTGAATAAGCGAACGTATAACGTGGGGTAGGGGTAATATTAAGGATCTAATATTAAGAAATTGGGGTGCAATTGATATGATTTTTCATACCATAGGTGGATGGCCATAATTGAGTCAATTATGGACATCATTAAAATTGGAATTAATTAATGATTTGAATAGGGATATATTTAAAACTGGGGTAAAAGATTATAAGTGTTAATCAATGCTTAGGACACGAGGTTGGACTCGTTTGTGACGTAAAACTGCCCGGACCCACCCGACAAATCCAGTAGTTGCAAATGTCAGCCCAATGTGAGAGGTCCTAGGCCCAAACTAAAGCATAACATTTGTAAAGACATGAGGTTAGACTCTTTTATGGTGTAAGACTGCCCGGACCCGCCCGGCAAATCCAGTTGCCATAAATGCCAGTCTAATGTGAGAGGTCTTTATAAGGTTATGGCCTTAATGAATTAAGAAATACTTAACCAGATAAACATGTAAGGTGGGACATGGGGGTTAAGTAGGTGCCTTGGGTGGCATGAGGAATCTAGTGGGTGCCTTTAGTGGCATTTGAAATACGATTAGTTAGACTTAACCAAACACACATGTAAATGAACAAGACTAAGAAGAGGGTTAAGTGGGATATACTAGAGCGGACAAGCTTAGGTGGATAGCTTGTGGGGGGCCATTTCAACCAGTAACCCAAACGTATCTTTGTGGGCTCGACCCAAGTCAAGGACGGGAAATGCATACTGGGTTTGACTATAAGAGGCCAAACGGGTTAGCGGTGGCAACGCAAGTCCAACGGGTTTCATATGTGTGTGTGGACCCGGGCTGGTAGGTAAGACGTTGTTGCATCGTGTAGTTATAAGCCGTGCATTCTCAAGTTATATCGAGTTGCCACCTTAGGGGAGTGATACACCCCACTATGGGGCCAACACGGGTATCTACAAGTAGGGAGCCGATCGAAAGTGGGTAGTAGGGTACACCTAGCGGAGATAGGGGCAGGCGGCACCTATGTAGTCAGCTAGGGGTACACGAAGCTATTTATATAATTTCTAAGTGAAGCAAGTGGGATAAACCTTTAGATTGACTGGTGTGGTGCAGTGTAGTAATTATTCGTTAGTAATTAGGTGTGCCTTTAACGTTATCTTTATCTGCTCTTCCATACCCAATAGTTCATAGACATTTCCTTGTTTTCCAGCTTATGCCTTAGTCTAGTTATTTTGATAATAGTATTGTTAGAATTATCATACTCTCCAGACTTTATGTCTGACCCCCTCCATTTCTATCTTTTTCCCCACTCCAGGTCATCAGGGTGGGCCCAGCTCTAGCAGAGTTTGATTGGATTTCTTTATCTCTCTTTTGGAAAGCTTGGACCGCTGAAGTAAAGTCCAGCTTGTTATCTTCTTTAATGGCTATTTATGTAATGGGGTTATGTATTTTGTTTTATCAAGATGGATATTGTACTTGACTCTAATTTATGATGTAACAAACATGTTTAATTTCCGCTGCAATAAAATAAAGTTTTAGATTTCCAAGTACTACTTATTATCTGTCTTGCTGTAATTTTTCTGTTCTATATTCACTTAAAACCTCCATGGAAGTTAATGCGTTCCCTTTGTGAGTGACATTAATGGACGTGGGGTGTTACACATTTTTACATTAACAACGTAAAGTTTAATGTAAAAACATTTTCCAAACAATGAATCTTTTCTAATGATTAATTTTGTTTCCACTAACAATGTAAAATTTAATGTAAAACATTTTTGTCACACAAATCTATTTTTAATGAACCCTTCATACATTAAAAATGTAAATTTTAATGTAAACATATTCTAATTAAACTTTAATCCTTTTATTGAAACATTTATACATAAAAATGTAATTTTTAATGTAAACATATTTTCATCAAACTTTAATCTTTTTATTGAACTATTTGTACATTAAAAATGCAATTTTTAATGTAAACATATTTTCATCAAACTTTAATCTTTTTATTGAAACATTATTTCATTAAAGATGTAATTTTTGATGTGACACATTTCTATTCAACTAATGAATCTTTTTAATGAAACGTTATTACATTAAAAATGTAATTTTTAAATGTGACACATTTCTATTCAACTAATGAATCTTTTTAATGAAACATTATTACATTAAAAATGTAATTTTTAATGTGACACATTTCTATCATTTCTCACATGTAATAAAAATGTAAATTTTTAATGTTAAACTTTTCTATTTTAAACAATGTCTATTTTTCATCATTTCTTCTATGCAATAAAAATGTGAATTTTTTTTATTGTTAAACTTTTCTAATTTAAACAATGAGCATTTTTACATATTTATACAGTAAAAATATGATTTTTATTGTTAACATATTTTAAACATAAATATTTTAACATATTTCCTATATACAATTAAAAAGTAAATTTTTATTGTTAGAATATTCTTTTTCAAATAATGATCATTTTACATATCTCTTATATACAATAAAAATGTTAATTTTTGTTGTTAACAAATTTTATACGAACAATGAATATTGTGTACATAAAATAAAAAAATAATTTCTATTGCTTCAAACCATTTTGATTCCTTATATGAATATTTTTCATATTTTGTCCAGTCAATAAAAATGTGACTTTTATTGTTTCAAACACTTGTCATTTCTTATTTGAATATTTTTCATTTTTTACATATACAATAAAAATGAGATTTTTATTGTTTAACCAATTTATTTTCAAAAACATGAATATTTCAACACTTGAATATTTCAGAAAATTTCGGCATTATAACTGCAGGGTAATTAAAATCGACACCGTCCCTAGTACGGCTCCTCTACTATCCTAGGCCTCGCGGCGATACAAGGGTTTTATTTTCATAATACAGATTATTTTCACAACACTGAATTTTCCAGAGTCACAACCAATTTTGTTTCAACCATAATCAATCACACACAATAGCAATCAATTACACACCACAATACAAACAAGTCATCCATGGTCTGTGGACGACGGTGTCGGGAGTTTCTAAACTCCGTCTGCAAATTAATATAATTTTATTCAATGATTTTTGAATTCAGAAATCTCACATTGCTTTTTATTCCTTCTAAAATTGTAGAAAGCTCCAAAAACTCCCCGGTCTCTTTAAGAATGTTGTGTACGATGCCACGAGTCCAATGTTTCCTGTTTCATCAAATTTCATTATCGTATGAGCGAGATATGAATTTTTAAAGGATAACTACATTTTAAAATTAATTTACTAAGTAACTAAATAATAAATAAAAAAAATCAACCTTCTTCCTCTGATTTTAGGCCGACAGGTTTTCAAGAAAGTTCAAAACTAGGGCTTCTATTCGTGCAAAATCCAAGGCGTTTGCTAACGATCAGGAGCTTTCACCCAGACGACCTCCATGTGCTGCACCTACACCCCCTCCTAATGAACTCGATCGCCACTAGTGGGTGTACTTCAAGAAAAAGCGGCGATGTTTTAGGGCGTTGATACGAGAAAAACACTACACTACAGACAATTCCGACCGTTGGATGCAAGGATCATGTCGTGCTCTTCAAAATCCCCTTAAGAAGTTCCATGATTCATTGGGAGATGGTGGAGATCAAGTGGTGTTTTGTTCTGAGCGTTATCGCCATTGATCGATGAAGAAAGGCGACTATTTAACGATGGATAAGGGTTTTTTTAATTTTTAATTCCTTTAATTTAAAAAAAAGCCCACTAATTCGTATGGACTCCAAATCGAATCCAATGAATGTCACCTCTAGCCAAATACCCCTATTGCGGACACAATGGACTAGGTCTGATCATCCCATTTGATCGTTTCGGCCCCTTTTTATTTAAATTAAATATAAACCATTTAATTATTTAATTTGATCGTACATTTTAATTTACCGGGGCCACATACTAACTCCAAAAATTCTCGAAAAATAAATCTAGCTATGTTTTGTCAATGCAGTCCTAACAAAATTAATTTTATCGAATTGGAGACAGTCTGAAAAATGGCCATTTTCTAGTCGATCCAATTTGATTGAAATTGACAAAACTTGTTTTCATTTGCCACGCTCACATATTAATTCCAAAAATTATGAAAATTGGAATCTTGCAAAAAATTGACATTCCGGATCCAACCAAAGTGGTTTCGTCGATAACGGAGGTCGTTTGCAAAATGGCTATTTATAAGGGCTATATATTATATTAAATTCCATAGCGACTATTATGAATATTTAACTGGCCATAACTTTTTATTCCCACTATGAAATTTTAATTTTTCACATCCGTTAGAAAGATAGTTTTAAACAAATTTAAATATTTTTGGTTTTACTGAAATTCGATTTAATTTGAATCCTGTACATTCATTTGAAATTTGAAATCGAATTTTCAAACTACCGCGCCATTTTAGGCTCGATTTATTATTAAAATAAATATATATGTTCTAACTTTGACTTAAATAAATTTTAAATCTTTATTATTTAAAATATATCATTTTAAATATTCAAAATTCATTAAAAATTGCTAAAATAAATTTTTTAATTTGGTTCTGATTTTTCGGGTTGTTACATTTCTAGTTCGATTTTATCGCTTACATTCCAAAGTTTCATTCATTATTTTTATAATGGTGAGCGTATCTTTTAACAAAATTGGATTTTGGAATTAAGTTAACATTTTATTGTGCCATTTATTTTTAATGGTTTAATTTCAAATAAATTTTAACAATATTTTACTAAGCAAATTTATCAAGCCCTTAGTGTTTGTGCTTAATTTCCATTCCAAGTTCACAGATAATTAAACAAATTCTTAAGTAAAAGTTTATGTAACGTCCCTCCTTTTTGACTGCTTCAAATCGGTAAATAAACCAACTTAAAACGTTCAAATCGACGGACCGTTAATTAGCTTACTGAGTTTAAAAGCAGAATCACCACAGAAAACACAAAATAAATAAATAACACAGCTTTGAACAATGAAATAAAGCTTTTATTTACTAATCAGAATTTTTGAATAAAAGATTTATCTGATACAGCGGAATGTAAAAATACAATTTGAAAACAAGAAACATTTACTGGTCTAAACTGTTCAGTGTGCGCATCTTTGAAATCCCAGCTTTGCCAATCTTCGATATCCAAGATGTAATCTCTTAATCTGTAATGCTCAAGGTCTGACTCGAGCGTTCCATGCAAAAACATCAAAATACTCGAGTCAGGATTAATCATAGTTCAAGTAAATGAACTAAAATATAATAGTTAACTAATTTCCGAAGTATACAAAATGATAGTTGTGTAGTATCTGTATATATCAGTTTTTATTTTGGGAACAAATGGTCATGGAAGCCTGCATATACACACCTGTACAGGTACACGTGTGCACTGGCCCAGCATCCCATGACCACAAATAACTTGTATGATGAGGTTCCTAGGGTGCTCGCAATATACAGCAAACCGACAGCGTGACACATATACATAGGGAAGTCAGCAACAGTGGACCATAATTGTGCAACAGATCACAAGTTAGCATGGTCGAGAACATACAAAATGTGAAGGTCAAGTATATAAGAGAACTTGCCGTAAAAGATGTAACATGTAAAGATACAATCATGCACATACGTAGCTTCATGCATGAATTCATGCATTGAGTACAAAATGTTTCAGGTTCCAGATTTGGTGTCCCACAATTTATATATAGTTCAGTTAAATAAAAGGGTTTTTGGCATCAAATCAACTAAGGATCAGTAACACATGTTTTGGTCGGATGTTCTACAATGAAAGGTAATAGCACAAACCATTCTTGCATAAGTATTCACTGGATTACTTCCATTAATTATAACCCTAGTCGAGCTAGCATGTAAAGGGAATTGAGCAAGACAAGTACACTTACCGTGCCTGCAAGATTAACAAACAAGTTTGTTGGTTCAAATGTGTGGCATACCGATGTAAGGATTGTTAGCATCCCATCTAGTTCAAATGATTTTCAGTATAGGAGTTTCAGGTTTAAAACAATGACCCACTCAAAATATAGTTTCCAAAGCAACTAAAATACTTCACTGTTATAACATAGTGGCAAAAATTACCAAATGCTTACTGTCATAGTTCTATCAGCTTTTACCAATTATTTTCCCATTTCAAACTGTAAAAGTTAATTAGCCACTATATGTAATTTATTCTTTTACTCGTTTTCTAAGGACAAAATATATATGGAAACAAGTCCCATATGTATGGTATCGTGTATGCAAACAGGTTCAAGCCCCAAGTTTCAAATGTAATACCAGATTTCTTAACAAACAAAATAGTATCGGTTTTAAAATGCATCAGGTCTAGGGTAGTGCACGCATGTTTCAGGTCATGCCATATCGAACGCAAAAGTCCAAGTAAAGATCTAACTCCAGTGATATGCACAACACATACTAATACAAACTTATGTATTTATGGTTCCAAAGTGGCAAATTCCAGGCCAGTAACAGAACTTACTTCTCATATGTGCGAACAATCGGTTTGCTACTAATTCTAAATTCCAATCCAGGTTTATGAAGAACAGGGTTCACTTCTATTATAACAACGTTTTATATATCTAAGATACTAAGATTTCAGATTTCAAATCACCGAGACACCGACCGTATTCAAAACAGGGCAACACAATCCAATGCTATTTAACACAACAAACGGTCCCCATATAGTATAAAGGTCAATTAAATGAGGCTTTAGGGTGGCAGATTCTAAGGTGGGATGACATTGGCTTAAAGCCATTTCTTGTTAGTTAATGTAGCAAGTCATATAACATTGTGCCAAACTGGTCCGGTCAAAGTGAACAACAAATACAAACGAACTTGTTTAAACTACTAAAGCAACAATAACAATGTATATAAACGTGTATCCATACAGGTAAATGAAAATGCATATTACAGGCTATAACTGGTTACATGCTACTTTGACTTAAAACTTCATTCGTTGTAAAACATAACTAGTTTTCTATTTTCATTTCATAATACTTGAATAAAATAAAGTGAAGATAGTGCATATTGATTCCAAAATAAATTTGTGTGCCATTTATAACAATTTCGTAAACCGGATAAATCCATTTTGGTTATAAAAACCGTCCATAAAGGATATGGCATAGTCTGATTAAGAATTGATTTCCAATATAATTCGGTATATGTATCAATCTATGCTTGACTAATCTCCTTTAATCTATACATGTTTAGACCTACCAAAACTATTGCATAATATATCATGCTTAGCCTTAAATGTTGAACACGGATTATTAACTATTTACAGTGTGACCTTTACTGGAGCATTCGTTGCGAGAAAAAAGGAAAAAAAAAAACAAAGATTAATGATCATACGACTAGTCAGATTACCAATCAACAATACACACTTATAACACACGAAATACAATATTCCCGGGCATGCTGTGTGACAAATGTAACTTATAGTACTCATTTACATTTGTTAAAATGTAACTTATAGTTATAGGTATCTATATTAGTTTAGAACTTAGCAAATTAACAGATCTTTAATTTGAAATGTGAGCATCAGAAAGGAAAACATCAGCAGTGAGAAGTTACATTACCACAATAGATTCCCTATTTGTTGATAAAATTCAAACTCTTTAAGAGATGTCACTTGGTTTCCAATTCCCATAGTTTCATATTAAACGAGAGGCAGGAATAAAATCCCAAGTTACCGAACATATAGTTAAGGTATTAAAGGAAAGGCTTCCAGTTTACAACATCCAAGTGGGTTATATATATATATATATAGTTATCCTGTCATGTAGCAGTGAATGTCGCAGTTCGAAAGTGACCAAAGTGGTAAGCGACAACAAAGCTAAGATCAACTGTGGTACCGATTTTAATCCCATGTTCTTAATTTTCAATAGATATAAAGGGCTACAATCGCATAAACGATTCTGGGTAAATCAACAACTGTGCTACAACAATAGGAGCGGCGACCCACAACAATTCAATTAATTTTTTATTGTAGTTAAAATGCTTGAATTAAAATTAATCGTGAGTGAGATAACTCACCTGCAACGGTGGAAGAAAGAGGAGCAACGACTCGATAATTCTGAAACGAGGCGCATACGTTAGTGGCACTCAAAAAGGAACAGTGCACGAGGCTGGTCAGGGCTGAAGCACGTTGTTTGAAGGTGAATCAATACCAAAAAAAGGTGCAGGTGAACGGAGAGGCGGCCGCGTAGGGCTCGGCTTCGAAGGAGGCATTTGATTGAACCGTAGGAGGTTGATTTGGGGGAATAAAAAATGAATTTGCTGGACGAAGCGTGTGATTTCATTTTAGGGCAGAAGAGGATTTTGATTATCGCCATTAAAGAAAACCTTTTCCGTTGCTGAAGAAATGGGAGAAAAAAATCCTTGATTTATAAGCAGAATGAAGTGTGGCATCCAAGTAACCGTGGGAGCCAAAGCAAAGAAAATAGCTTCCGTAATTTAACCGAGGAAGGTAATATTTGAGGAGTCAACATACGGGGGAATATTTATTTGTTTGTACCCCAAAAATAAATCCTACCGCAAATTATTTCTACGTTTTAAATTTTTGTATTATCATAAATAACTCCAATTACAACGAAATTGGACGTGCTGTTACATCTCGATGTTCTGAACCCAATAAAATTAATTAAGTTATAATCTGACTCCACTTGACATTATTTTAAATTATTTAACCATTCATCGATTTTATTTTGTTTGTCCGCCAACAGTTCCGTCCATTTCCAAATTTGAACATTTAAGTTTTCAATTTTTTTATCCATATATAGATACACACATATCTAAGCCAAATTGCCATATATTCTCAACAAATACAATCTCTAATTTGTTTAACGTTAATAACATTTATTTTTAAATTCAACCGTTTATAATTTTAGTCGAACTTCAACTCCAATCTAAATATCCAACCAACCATTCTGAATTAAATATTGAATTCAATCATACACCAGACCATATGTTCGATTTTTATTTAATTTCAAATCTCATATATCAATATAAAATTGATTATTCACAATTAATCTTTAATTAATTCAATATTCAATTGGCAAAATTTATGGGATGTTACAGTCTTCCCCCCTTTAAAACTTTTCGTCCTCGAAAAGGAGAGATCGCTAGAGTTATCAATATATACTTCAAATTTTCATATTCATGATTTTTTTTCCACCAATTTAAATATCAAATTTTAAGTCATCGATCACATCTTGAAAAATCAAATACCTGTTTCTTATAGTTGGAGATCAACTTTAATCAAACACGAACTCCTTCTTCTTCTGAATCGATCTTTATTTATCTCTCTACTTTTTAAGCTATGTTTAATTTCTTCAGACCAATTTCCACCACAATTCATTTTGAGATATATCCCGATTCTCTTTTTAACAAATTCAAAATCATACAATTCCTTTTCAAAACCAATCTCGTTTCAAATTCTAATTTCTGCATAAGTTTGATTGGTACATCTAAGCAATTCTAAATTTCATTACAAACATCATTTGTCAACATTACTTATCCATCGTTGCAACTGTAATGGGTCTAGGCTTAGCAACCCTCAACCCATTCTTCTTACATTCAATTCATTTAATCTTTCCAAACCCTCAACTAAGAGAGTGAATAATATCTCTGCTTCACGTTAACTTGAAAATTTTCAAAAATCCGAGATCTTTTAAAATTCTTATACACAAAATTCGTTCAGAAAATATTCGTATTATTAATCCAAAGCTATGAACTTAAAAACAATTTGAAATCCACTTTCTTAACATATTAAATTAGAACATTTTAATTTCAAATTTCTGATTTGAAAATATTTGATAATTCGAAGATTGACAAGTCTGTTATCGTTCTTACAGATGTTAGGCATACGCTGGCCAGGCGCACGGCTAAAATCTCCATGTACTACATATTCTTGCTTCAACTTCCAGTAAAAATATTTCAAAAAAACTCTTTTTAAAACAGATACGGAAAGTACCAATGTGATGTTGATATGTTGATTGTTCATGAATCACAGATCCGTCTGGATCCCCCAAAAACATCTGTACCCGTAAGAAATCACTTCCCTGCGAATTTCGTCACGGACAGATCAACTGAAAATATTTATGAATCCAAAGAAAATCTGAGGTCATTGAGCATTGAATGCTCTATCTCAATGTCACGAAAACAAATTATCAAGTCATGAAGATAAACAAGGTCACGAGGTCCAATCAAATCATGAGGACAAATCAAGTCACGAAGACCAACCAATTTACGAAGACAAATCTAGTCACGAAGAAACAGTGCTGCATCAAACAGGTGGCTCCACATCACTAAGATATCTCAACATCGCCTGGCTCCATTCTACCTTTAGTAACTGTGGTTACATCTCTTTCACTTGTAGATATGCCATGGGACCGCAATTACACAATGGTTATGCCTGATTCCCTCAGGAAACATCCATACTCGTAAGCTTTCACAGCTCTACCGATTACGCCCTTATCACGAATGTAGATCACAGCAGACACAATGCTTACGCTTGATTCCCCCAAGAAACATCCGTCCGCCGTAGGCCATCTACAACCTTGCGAATTACGCTACACGGTCGTGTTCATTCAGACAACTCGAATTTTATGTCCGGACAACCTACTACCACAAGCAGCACATCTCAACTAAGCTCGAAATTCAAAGGAGAAGGATTCCCTTATCTTGACTTGAAAGCTTATGATACTTTATTTCATACTTATGTCAATTTACATAAGATTTTCTGTCCAAATCATCTTTTCAAACATCTCCTTTTTATACAAATTCCATTTTAAAAAAATTCATTTCAAATTGATTACCTTCCAAATCAATAATTTTTAAATCCAACATTTTCCAATATATTTCCTATATGAGTTTTCGAAAATTCTATATCCACTATCCTAAAATCGAATATCTTCAAATTTCCATTAAATTTCAGTTTTGATCTCTTAGATATTTGATATTCTTTCAGACTCCAATTTATGAATCCATTTCTATAACCTAATTTCTTCCAATTCTCCAATTAAATTCATCGCTTAACTCAAACCTTTACACTTCCAAAATATCAGAATTTTTTCCCTTCATTCTTACAACAAATTCCTTATTCACGCTTTATTACTCTTCCACATCCACGTCTTCGACTGTAAATTAGCAAGCGAACAATTTCCTAAGTATCAATCCCGCAGGCCGAAACCAACATCAGATCAACACTTAGGAAATTATTCAACTTAACTAATCTCCAATCAGTTTCTAAATTCCTTCACTCTATTCCTTAATTTCTTATCAATCATTACACGAAATTCTCGGATTCAATTTACGAATCCACTTCCCTTTACGTCTGGCGCCCTTCGTTATCGTCATGGGGCCCTTTGTTCTTTAGTTCTAGTTATTCTGATTTATCAAAACACGTTAGCCTCTCACGATCTTTTGAAAAACACTTCCAATTATCATGTTCATTTTTTTATACTAGAAAATCACATGTTATCATTGGAAAACATTTCCAAATATTCACAAATATGTATTCTATATAGAAAGTACACTTTATTACCAGAGGAAACATCACTAAATTCATTATTTGAATTAAAGCTGATATTAAACAAAACTCCGCTATTTTCACTTAACTGTTGACACTCATCGGCTTCACTTAACCAACTCTTGATATCAAATCTTAACCATTTCTCAGTCAATAATGAAATCGATCAAGTTGGGGTATTTTTTACCTCTCAGACCTTAACTGAACAACATTATTTATTTTGAAATAGATATAATTCACAACTTCGAACACCAAAAAAACATTCATTTTCGTAATTTCCGATTTCCAATAAAAAATTATTTCTTTCATGAAAATTGTTAATAATTCATGCTTCAAGTTTTTAACTTTAACAATATACTTTATTCTTTAATCTGAATACATAAACAATTTATTAATTACATATTAAGTTTAGTTAAAAGCAGAAAGTAAGTAGTGTATTTCCTGAAATTCAACATAATCGATCCACATGCATAACTTCTTTTTGAACAATCTCCTATTCGCTAATATAATCCGAACTTCGGAGAAATCTCTTTTAATTTACATTCCGGACTTCAAAATAATCCCGCCGTACTAGTCAACTCCATTTCCTTTATCTCCAGTTTTATTTGCAACATTCTTGCTTCTATACGTTATTTACTTCTAAAAGTAAATATCTTTCCATTTATCCAAATACAAATTTTGTCACATCAAATTTATTTTGATTCCATACAAATACAGGTTCAAATCTCTTTAAAATCTACCTTTATTTCTCGCTTTATTTATAATTCATGTTCACAATTCACTTCCTGTTAATTAACTAACAAGTTTATACTTACTATCGAATTCATATATTTAATCATACATCATTGGTTTGAAACCAATAATATTTTTTTCCTCGTCACATTCTGAATAAATTAATCAAATTTAACACAGTCGTATTCTAATTATATCTCTTATCAAAATTTATTTTCATTTATTTCTATTCTGAATATCAAAGTTAAATCCATCGTTTCATTTTTGAAACGATTCCAAATTTCCTTTTTTTCATCCAAATTCCCATCTGAATTTTTATTTTTAACAAATTTTGTTGTTCTTAATTACTAAAGTACATGATTGGAGAATTTTATTTATCGATTCTCTTATACTTATCTTCCTTATATATCGTTCAATAATGGATTCAGAAGTCAAACCTAAGGGAACTTATCGAAGAATAGCTCTCGCAGACTTGGATTCGAAGACTGGGAATTCCAAAATATTTTAAATCTCAAAATAATATTTTTTTTGTTTCCGCTGCACTAGTTACAAAATACTGGTTTTCAAAATATATAATATTTTCAAAATAATTTTCCTTTCAAAACCTGTTTTTAAAATTATTTACACTTCCCAAAATTTATATTTCAAAATCTTTTTGTTTCCAAAAATCTGCTTTTCTAGTGTCGATCCTACTCAATTTAAACCTGATAAGCTATGCTTTGAATAAACTAAAGCTCTGATACCACTTATAACATCCCGCCTTTTTGACTGCTTCAAATCGGTAAATAAACCAACTTAAAACGTTCAAATCGACGGACCGTTAATTAGCTTACTGAGTTTAAAAGCAGAATCACCACAGAAAACACAGAATAAATAAATAACACAGTTTTGAACAATGAAATAAAGCTTTTATTTACTAATCAGAATTTTTGAATACAAGATTTATCTGATACAGCGGAATGTAAAAATACAATTTGAAAACAAGAAACATTTACTAGTCTAAACTATTCATATTGTGCATCTTTGAAATCCCAGCTTTGCCAATCTTCGAAATCCAGGCTGTAATCTCTAAATCTGTAACGCTCAGAGTCTGACTCAAGCGTTCCATGAAAAAACATCAAAACACTTGAGTCAGGATTAATCATAGTTCAAGTAAATTAACTAAAATACAATAGTTAACTAATTTCCGAAGTATACAAAATGAGAGTTGGGTAGTATCAGTATATATCAGTTTTTATTTCGGAAACAAATGGTCATGGAAGCCTGCATATACACGTGTACAAGTACACGTGTGCACTGCCCCAGCATCCCATGACCACAAATAACCAGTATGATGAGGTTCCTAGGGTGCTCGCAATATACAGCAAACCGGCAGCGTGACACATGTACATAGGGAAGTTAGCAACAGTGGGCCATAATTGAGCAACAAATCACAAGTTAGCATGGTCGAGAAAATAAAAAATGTGAAGGCCAAGCATATAAGAGAACTTGCCGTAAAAGATGTAACATGTAAAGATACAATCATGCACATATGTGACTTCATGCATGAATTCATGCATTGAGTACAAAACGTGTCGGGTTCCAGATTTGGTATCCCACAATTTATATATAGTTCAGTTAAATAAAAGTGTTTTTGGCATCAAATCAACTAAGGATCAGTACCACATGTTCTAGTCGGATGTTCTGTAACGAAAGGTAATAGCACAAACCATTCTTGCATAAGTATTCACTGGATTACTTCCATTAATTATAACCCTAGTCGAGCTAGCATGTAAAGGGAATTGAGTAAGACAAGTACACTTACCGTGCCTGCAAGATTAACAAACAAGTTTGCCGGTTCAAATGTGTGGCATACTGATGTAAGGATTGTTAGCATCCCATCTAGTTCAAATGATTTTCAGTATAGGAGTTTCAGGTTTAAAACAATGACCCACTCAAAATATAGTTTCGAAAGCCACTAAAATACTTCACTGTTATAGCATAGTGGAAAAAATTACCAAATGCTTACTGTCATAGTTCTATCATCTTTTACCAATTATTTTCCCATTTCAAACTGTAAAAGTTAATTAGCCACTATATGTAATTTATTCTTTTACTCGTTTTCTAAGGACAAAATATATATGGAAACAAGTCCCGTATGTACGGTATCGTGTATGCAAACAGGTTCAAGCCACAAGTTTCAAATGTAATACCAGATTTCTTAGCAAACAAAATAGTAACGGTTTTAAAATGCATCAGGTCAAGGGTAGTGCACGCATGTTTCAGGTCATGCCATATCGAATGCAAAAGTCCAAGTAAAGATCTAACTCCAGTGATATGCACAGCACATACTAATACAGACTAATGTATTTATGGTTCCAAAGTGGAAAATTCTAGGCCAGCAACAGAACTTACTTCTCGTATGTGTGAACAATCGGTTTGCTATAAATTCTAAATTCCAATCCAGGTTTATGAAGAATAGGGTTCACTTCTATTATAACAAAGTTTTATATATCTAAGATATTAAGTTTTCAATTTCAAATCACTGAGACACCAATTGTATTCAAAACATGTCAACACAATCCAATGCTATTTAACATAGCGAACGTTTCCCATATAGAATAAAGGTCAATTAAATGAGACTTTAAGGTGGCAGATTCTAAGGTGGAAAGACATTGGCTTAAAGCCATTCCTTGTTAGTTAATGTAGCAAGTCATATAACATTATGCCAAACTGGTCCGGTCAAAGTGAACAGCAAATACAAACGAACTTGTACAAACTACTAAAGCAATAATAACAATGTATATACATGTGTATCTATACAGGTAAATGAAAATGCATATTATAGGCTATAACCGGTTACATGCTACTTTGACTTAAAACTTCATTCGTTGTAAAATATAACTAGTTTTCTATTTTCATTTCGTAATACTTGAATAAAATAAAGTGAAGATAGTGCATATTGATTCCAAAATAAATTTGTGTGCCATTTATAATGATTTCGTAAACCGGATGAATCCATTTTGGTTATAAAAACTGTCCATAAAGGATATGGCATAGTCTGATTAAGAATAGATTTCCAATATAATTCAGTATATGTATCAATCTATGCTTGACCAATCTCCTTTAATCTATACATGTTTAGACCTACCAAAACTATTGCATAATATATCATCTTTAGCCTTAAATGTTGAACACGGATTATTAACTATTTACTATTTACAGTGTGACCTTTACTGGAGCATTCGTTGCTAGAAAAAAGGAAAAAAAAACAAATATTAATGATCATATGGATAGTCAGATTACCAATCAACAGTACACACTTATAACACACGAAATACATTATTCCCAGGCATGCTGTGTGACAAATGTACCTTATAGTTCTCATTTACATTTGTTAAAATGTAACTTTTAGTTATAGGTATCTACATTAATTTAGAACTTAGCAAATTAACAGAGGTTTAATTTGAAATGTGAGCATCAGAAAGGAAAACATCAGCAGTGAGAAGTTACATTACCATAATAGATTCCCCATTCGTTGATAAAATTCAAACGCTTTAGGAGATGTCACTCGGTTTCCAATTCCCATAATTTCATATTAAACCAGACGCAGGCATAAAATCCCAAGTTACCGAACATACAGGTTAGGTATTAAAGGAAAGGCTTCCAGTTTACAACATCCAAGTCGGTTATATATATATATATATATATATATATATATATATATATAGTTATCCTGTCATGTAGCAGTGAATGCCATAGTTCGAAAGTGACCAAAGTGGTAAGCAACAACAAAGCTAAGATCAACTGTGGTACCGATTTTAATCCCATGTTCTTAATTTTCAATAGACATAAAGGGCTACAATCGCATAAACGATTCTGGGTAAATTAACAACTGTGCTAGAACAATAGGAGCGGCGACCCATAACAAAACAAACTCAATTCTAACTAATTCAATTAAGTTTATATTGTAGTTAAAATGCTTGAATTAAAATTAATCGTGAGTGAGATAACTCACCTGCAATGGTGGAAGAAAGAGGAGCAGCGGCTCGATAATTCTGAAACGAGGCACACAAGTCAGTGGCACTCAAAAAGGAACAGTGCACGAGGCTGGTCAGGGCTGAAGCACGTTGTTCGAAGGTGAATCAATACCAGAAAAAGGCGCAAGCGAACAGAGAGGTGGTCGCGTAGGGCTCGGCTTCGAAGGAGGTGATTTGATTGAATCGGAGGAGGTTGATTTGGGGGAAATAAAAAATGAATTTGCTGAAGGAAGCATGTGATTTCATTTTTGGGTAGAAGAGGATTTTGATTATCACCATTAAAGAAAACCTTTTCCGTTGCTGAAGAAATAGGAGAAAAAAATCCTTGATTTATAAGCAGAATGAAGTGTGGCGTCCAAGTAACCGTGGGAGCCAAGGAAAAGAAAATAGCTTCCGTAATTTAACCGAGGAATGTTATATTTGAGGAGTCAACATACGGGGGGATATTTATTTGTTTGTACCCCAAAATTAAATCTAACCGCAGATTATTTCTACGTTTTAAATTTTTGTATTATCATAAATAACTCCAATTACAACGAAATTGCAAATGCTGTTACATCTCGATGTTCTGAACCCAATAAAATTAATTAAGTTATAATCTGACCCCGCTTGACATTATTTTAAATTATTTAACCATTCACCGATTTTATTTTGTTTGTCCGCCAACAGTTCCGTCCATTTCCAAATTTGAACATTTAAGCTTTCAATTTCTTTATCCATATATTGATACACACATATCTAAGCCAAATTGCCATATATTCTCAACAAATACAATCTCTGATTTGTTTAACGTTAATAACATTTATTTTTAAATTCAACCGTTTATAATTTCAGTCGAACTTCAACTCCAATCTGAATATCCAACCAACCATTCTGAATTAAATATTGAATTCAATCACACACCAGACCATATGTTCGATTTTTATTTAATTTCAAATCTCATATATCAATATAAAATTGATTATTCACAATTAATCTTTAATTAATTCCATATTCAATTGGCAAATTTTCTGGGATGTTACAATTTACGACAAAGTACTTAAATTTGAAACAACTCATTTCTTGATCATTTATTTTCAAAGTTGATTTTTATTTTCCATCGTTTCAAAATTTGTACTATCCTTAATTTCAGCAAAATGTTTAAACTAAGCTTATATTTACCAATGTCGTTTTACTTAAAAGTGAATACTTCGTTTAAAAATAAATAAATGTCCAAGTTAAGATTTGAATCTCAAATATAAGCGTATATTTTTATTAAACAAAAATACACAATAAATATTGAATCCATAAAATTTCAAAATAAATTAACACGATAACAATTCTTGTTTTCTATAACTTTCACTTTTAAAAAGAATTCAAATGTTAAATCTCAACCTGGTCAATAATATAAATCTCTTTTAAAATGTTCATAAATCCACGGAAAAAGGGTTATTTAAACATCGTTCAAAATGGAAAGAATTCCAAATTTAAATGTAAATCTTATTTTAATTTATATTTTTAAATGTCAAATTTTCTAGGTCTTTACATAGAATCAATTAACAACCAATGATTTATATAACTATATCAGTCAATTTATTAACCGCTATCCAAACAAAAATCACATAACATAAAATCATTATATATTGATTTAAAACTCGTTTATATATAGATATAAACGAGCCAGAGTTAGTGAGCTTACTCACCTTGGCTCGTAGTTGATGATTCTTCTTTTGTTTTGTTTGAAATCAAACAGGCGTTGTATTATATCACGAAATTCTAGTAGCTTCGTTCTTAGCCACATTGGTTCTACAACGTAGATATCCATGCTATGATTCTGACGTGCCTTGTCTTTTATAATTCTATTAATGAATGAACAAGATACGATCATTACAATAATTGATTTAAATAAAAATTCATTTTTACACACTAATTATGTTTAACACTTTAATTACCGTAATTAAATTTTTAACCCACATGTTTTCTGATTCTCAGGCCAAATTTCCCCAACCCTTCTTCCTGATAAAACACGAACAGTGCTCCACTACTTCACTACCTCACCACCGCCAACCCGGTATCCAGACCCCACCAAGTCCCTACTGCACCGATCCCCTTTGACTCACCATCCTTCTTGACCAACACTAGTCGCCTCTGGTGCCTTATACACCCCAACGAACCAAATAACCGAACCCTATTTACACAATGTCGTTGCCATCTCCGGCGATTAGATCGCCCCTCCTTTCCATCGCCACCGCGCATGAACACCAGCCTTCCTCTGCCACTAAATTCGTCATCCAGAACCACCCTCGGTTACCAAAAATCAAAATGAAAGGATCGCATTCGAGCTCCTTTCTGACCTACTCTAGTGATCAGAGATCACCAGCCTCTTCCGGAGGGTCATGCAACCTGGCCCCCACCTTTCTTCTTCACAACCCCCTCCCTATCTCCCTTTTGATCAACGACGATCATCATCCCTAAGTTAGCTGTTAAATTCAGCTCCCAAAAAAATGGATCGAGGTGGGTGAAATTTGTACGAGGTTGAAGCGCTAGCTAAAATGATCTCAACGAATCCAACTTTCCCCAATTTCATAAGTATTAGATCAGATTTTTGAAGAAATTATAATTGCTATGGGAAATAAGAACGAGATGAATTTTTGTTATTGTTTACTGAAGGACGAAGAAAGGGACCAAAACGGGAAAATTGGGATTTCAGGGATTTTAATGGGTTGCCTATATAGAGATCTTCACTATTATTTTATTATATAATTTTATTGAATTTAATGAATGGATACCTATCGCCATTTCCAATTACTGTTTATAATTTTGTATGATTACATACGATATCCATTGCAGATAGAAATTGACCTGCAGCGATAGTTTGACATTCCAGACCCAATGAAACTTGTTTCATCGAAATCCCACTCCATTCGGAAAAATAACGAAGTTTTAAATATTAAATTTGTTAACTTATTCACGTTTAATTTTCGCACGCTCATTCGACAATTCTGATTGTCACAAAACTTGAAATCTTATAATAACAAAATATTCCGGACATGATAGAACTGGTTTTGTCAAATTCTGATCATTTGGGTAAACTCCTTTTTAATTCACAACGTAGATTGATACTGTTTATATCGCCCAGGATCATCAAAATAACTCAAATTGACCTGAAATTGGAAATCTTACAATACTAAGCCACTACAGAATTAATAAAATTGGTTTCGCTGAAATCGGAGGTCGTTTGAAAATTGACTACGTTTAAGTTCCATATTAAATCAATAAAATGATTAAATAAAATTCTAGGCGTTTACCAATCATACGATCAAACGGTAAGTCCGATCGACACGAAAATCGAAATTCTATAATAATTTACTAATACATATCCAATGGCATAAGTTTCTCCGCATTCCGGGACTGTTTCGCCGGAATGATATTTTACACATGGAACGACGTTATATTAGACACCAAACTATTTGATCTCCAAAATAACGAACTATATACATATCCTAACTCTAAATAAATCGATAACATATTAATAAAGATATTATGAACTGATTTCATCAAAAATGGAGGTCGTTTCCAAAATGACTATTTTTAAGGCTTTAAATAAATCAATAACATATTAATAAATTTAGAAACAACTCAATTTGATAATAATAAATTATTATTGTCGTATATATCTAAATAGAACATCATATAGCTCTAAAATAAACATATTTGGATTTATAACTTGATAATTCAAATTATAATAACGTATAGATTATCAAAATTTGATTTATTTATATAATAAATTGTTATAGCTTACAAACGATTCCATAACGACTTTTTGAAAATTTGATTTGGACATAACTCACAATCTACTAGACGAAATCTCGATTTTTCACTTTCGTTTGGAAACTATAGTTCAATAGATTTGAAAGTTTCTTATTTTAAAGAAATCCAATTCATAATGGATCTTGTATATTCAATTGAAGTTCAAAATGTAATATTATAAACTACCGCTGTGACACCCCACATCCGTTAATGTCATTCATAAAGGGAATGCATTAAGTTTTGTGAAGCGTTATAGGTAAACAGAAACAGAAATATTACAAGACAGATATAAGATAACAGCGGAATTAAAAAAATTATTTATCATGGAGCATCGTGGTTCAAAAACATCACACGTCTGAAATACACAAAAACCATTACATCATAAAAACTACCGTCTTGTACTTTAAAACATCAGAGTACATAAAAGAAGTAAAATTCTCCAAATGAAATATAGTCATAGCAACAAGGACTGGAGCTTGAGCCGTACATCTAAGTAGCTCCAGCAAAATATAAGCAGAATCACGGTCAAGCCTGAGTATTCCCACCCTGAGAACCTGGAGGGGGGAACGGAAGAAAAAAAGAGGAAACAAAATGGGTCAGACATAAAGTCTGGCGAGCATAGTTACTTTTTGCAAGTAAATAAGTAAAAGTAATATGACAGGAATATAAGGTGGATAAGAAAGTTAACACTATATAAGGCAAGTATGACAAGGTAAACATGGTAGAGTGTATACGCTTCCATAATGATTACTCTGATTCTCTGCACTGATAAAGTATAGCCAGAAATGATATGATCCCAACAACCATCAAATGGTAGACTTAGGCATACGTCCAGCTATATCCTAACTACTACCCTAATCGATCGGCTCCCTAATCCGCGTAGATACTCTGTGATGGCCCCACCGTAGGATGTATCACGTCCTATAGTGGCAACCCTTCGTTGATTTATGCACAACCATATCTACAGGTGTCACGGTCGTCTTATCCCCCTCTGCCACATGGCCAGGTTGGTTTGTGCCGCCCACACCGTCCTCCATGTTTGGATCTCTTACAATTAACCCAGTAAGTGTGCCCAACTCCGACCTTGGGCGGAGTACTCGTTTTGATACTTATTAAGGGTTACTGACTGAAACAGGTCCCCCCACACAATATGATACAAGCTCTTCCCCTTGTCTTGTATCCCCACTAGGATTTCTATCGGTTATGTATGCCACTAGGTGTTTTTAATTACATAACCCTACCATTTCTACAAGTTATTCTTACCCTAAAAAGGTGTCTTTAATTACATAACTTCAACATTTTCACAGGTTATGCTTACCACTAGGTGTCTTTAATTACATAACCTTATCAGGTTAAGTTCGTGGGCCTATATGTAAATATTACCCACCCCCTCAGATTTGCTTAAACCACCCTTTGTTCAGCCAAATTTACTTAACCCCAATTTAAATTCATGTTCATACAATCCCTATGGATTCAACTAGGTTAAGTATTTAAGGTTTATTAGCATATTTTCATTTATGGTTGCAGTATGCTACACCTCCCACATTAAGCCTACCATTTGTGGATGTTGGACATGCCGAGCGGATCCGGGCAGACTTACTCCACAAATCGGTCTTAACCTCGTGTCTTAGCACGTCTCGTATTTGTGCACCCAGACCTCCCACATTAGGCTCACCACTTGTGGTTGCTGGATATGTCGGGCAGTTCCGGGCAGACTTCCACCACAAGTGTAATCTAACTTCGTGTCATAGGCGCACTTACAGTTGGTTACTGTAATCCTACGCATTTCATTATTAGCCAATTTTACCTATGTCGTTATAGGTTATATGTTTCATATCCCTTTTTCCCAATTATTTTCCTAGTGAATTATATGTCCAAATTCATGTTCATAATCATTATCCAAGTTATGCTAATTTTTTTATGTTTTCCTTCCTTCGCTAACTAACGCATTCACATATTTTTAGCGGCATGCCTAGGCTTGAAAGTAACCTGGCCATAAACAACAAAATGGAAAGGTGATGGGAAGATGACAATAGTGATTATTCTAACACAACTGGCATAAATATGTACTGGCATAGTGATAAGGTGGACATATAAGAATAGATCTGTGAACTTGTGATAATTAAACTAGTTCTAACATAGTAGGAATGTCATAATAATCATAGCAAGATCTAAATAATAATTTTGATGTCCAACTAGTTCAGGTCCAATATGATAGGCACAAGGTGATCAAAATAATAAGCTAGATCTAAAATCAAAAGTAGATCTGTCCTGATAAAGATTTGGATCCAAGTCATGGTATGTCATAACATCATAAATTCACAAGTTGCAATAGATTCGATATGATAAAGATTGAGATTCAAGTCATAACTAATTCAGAATGTCATAGATTTACAAATTATAATAGATCTGATATAATTCTGTCACAAGAATGGATCCAAACTATAGTCGTTTTATGTTTACTTTTAATCATTTAAATCTAAAAGTAACTTAGAACTCACAATGTTAGGATTTAGAAAGTAGAACAAGAAGAGAAGATTGTTGAGTCATAGATCTACAATTGAACCTCTAATCTTTGATTGTAGAAGAAGAAAAGAGTCTGATTCAGTCCAGGCACTGATAACATTTGGCCTCCATTGATTTCCAGTGAAGAAAACAAGAGAAATGAGCATGTATATATAGCTGCCAGCCCCCAGAATTCGACCTGCCTCCTCAGCCCTAGGGGAGTCGACCCCCCCCCCTTAGGGGGGTCGACCCATGGGTCGACACCACCTTGAGGGGTTGACACCCCCCTAATGGGTCGGCTCCCCTGGGGCGGGAAAATTGCCGCCTCTTTTTTTCTTTTGAATTGGAATGGTTTTTGATTTTATGGATATTATATATATATATATATATATATATATATATATATAATTCATCTGCACGTATACAAATTTCAAACCTCCATAACTTCTTCATACGGTGTCTGTTTTACGAAACAAAATGTCTATCTTAACCAGAATTTCTAGACGGAAGCAATCACTACAACAAAACAAATCTATTACAACAGGCAATGCCCGTTGTAATAGGTGTTTTACAGCGGCCAGCCCGCCCGCTGTATTAGGCCATGTTGTAATATATCCTCTTTTACAACGGGCAATGAACGTGGTAACAGGCGGTTGTAACAAATTTTTTATAATGGTCTTATGTTGTTGTTGTATGTTCCTTCAATAAAATAGCAGCCCCTTGTAATATATTTTGCAACATGTACTGACCATTGTAATAAAAGTCTACTACAACTGTTTTTGCCCGTTGTTAAAAATATACGAAATTATTAAAAAAAAAAACATTGATGCAACATATATGCAAATTGTACTCACAATTGTTAAAAACCAACACAGACTATATATTCACAACATTTGTGAAGTCGCACATTTAATTCTTTTTTATACATATTATCATACATCTATAAAAATAACAAAGAACATACTCCTCGGTAAATAATAATATCTATCATTTGGCCACCAGGCTAAATCCTCGATAAATACTCTTGTAATTCGAGATGAACACTCAGTGATCCATCCAAACATATCGGGGAGTCATAAACATGCAGTATAGATTGTGTCGTAGTAGCCAGCCCCGATCTCAACACACCTAACACCCTGTAGTCAATGTCTGTGACATATAAGATGTGACTTCTGCCCAAACCTATATAGGGAAAACTTTCAATGTTAGCAACGTAAACTTTGAAAAATTAAAATTAAATTGTATTGATACAATGAAATTGGCCTACAATTTTCTTTTATAATCTTTTATATCATGAAACAAAGGGGAAAGCCCAGAAAATCCAAAATTTGCTTGTACAAAAGTACAACAAATCAATCAACGTACTGCTTTATACAAACTAGCTTTTACACATTGCATCCTATGTTTCTTATACATATAGATTTACTCCCAGTAACATATATTTTATTCTATTTTATTTCGAAAATTAACTTTGCACGTCCTATTTTTAATATTCAATGCAAGCAACAACTAGTTAATGTCCAATATGTATGAACAGGTAGACAATAAATATCCCAACAATATTTTTTCAGCATGTTAACTCATATTGTATCTTGTAAGTAAAATGTACAGTACATGCATAAAATAACAAAGACAAACAACTAAATTTTACCTGTGCATCTCATCATTTGAAAGTTTCCATCATCAACTCAAATACAAAAGGTTAACTTGAATTGAAATAAGTACAAATTGGAAGCCAAAATTGTTATAATGGCTTAGTTTAGAGATGCATAGAATAAGAGTTCAATGTGGCTTTCAATCAGTCAAAACAAATGTACTTTAAAAAATTCCTAAAAATACTATTATTTAACTAATTCAATAGGGACGAGTTCCTGGATGTTGATTATGGTCGAATGAAGTAATTAAAATAAGTAATGCACTGTTAAATAATATCTGTAACAAAAGTGTAGGAGTAGGCTGAGTTATTATGTAACGACCCGGATTTTTCTGTCATTTAAATTCGAATATTTAAATCTATTTTAAATGTTATAATTGGAATATTAACGGATTTTTAATATTTAACTCGTTAATTAAAACGACGATTTCACAAACGATGTTAAAATTTTATGAAACTAGTTACTTCGTATTCAAAATATTTCGTTACCGTTTCAATCGAGGTTCGTACGAACCGTAAACGCCGAGCATTATGCCTAACAAAGCATCGCCAGTCGTCTTTGTAAGATATCATTGGTTGCATTCACATAAATATCTTAGTCTTGAATCAATTTAAATACTGTACAACCTATTCCTATCTGCATGGTTCCGTATTCTCTACATGTTTGTTCGCACATGGATGGATTAGGAAGACCATGTGTTGAAATGAAAAATCGAACTGCCATTTCTTCAACTCTAAGCAAATAGCACACAGCTAGTGTACAGTCTAACGTTTCTCTTCCACTAGCACGCACATGCAAATATACATCCATTTCCACTGACTTGAAAGAAAGGAAGACGAACAGCTTAAATGTTGTCGTTGTACATGCCTAAATATGTGTTGCTACCCATATTTCTCCTACCCACCTAAGATATCGCATGCACAGTCCTACATCTGCCATGTGAGAATTTTCTTCAATCGGTCCATCATCCATTAGCTACCCTATGTATATTTTCTTTTAGCTACTTCTGCCTTGTGTTTTCACCAAACAGCTACCATAAACCAGCGCCTACTGCAAACCTAGCTTTGGGAAGTGTTCACTACGCACATGCTTGGTAATAAACTCACCAATCACCATGCTACTTCTTCATGGTTAAGCATGTTTTCTTCCTGACATGTTCTTTCTGCCACCTACCTAAAGTACACACTGTCCACCCAAAAAGGAACGCACAGACGATATGTCACATACAAAACCAAATATCAACGGAAAGGAAATATCAGCACAGCCTATTTTTATTTATTATTTTGAATACATATTTAAGACTTAAGAAATATCATACCCTATACTATGTACCAAGTCGCAATCACACAATGAAGAAAATAGCTATCCTATATGCTTTGCGTCTGATTTATCCTCCATGCCTAAACCAAAAACCAAAAGAGAATGTACTTCTACCACATGCCGGTCTTTGTCACATTTAAATTCTCTGATGCCTCATTTTGAAAAATTCACTCTAATGTCTGCAAACCTACCCTCCCTTGTGCTTAGCACCCTGTTCACCAAAAATATTTTGATCTTATCGGCTTTCCATCCTCTATAAATACATGGGCAAGGCTAGATTTCTACTTCAAAGCTTCAGACGTAAATAAAACACAATGGAAAAAAATGGGTCGTGATCACTTAAAGAATTTTTCCAGCAAGTATACTTCACGCAAAAATGTAAAACCAACATATTCGAAATCCTTAAGATAATCGCTTCATGCTGGAAATATTTTCAACAGCGTGATAAGGTGTGGGTGGCGTGTGTTTTTAAGTTGGTGATGGGTTTCGGGTTGGTTTTTCGGAAGCTACAGGAACTGGAAGGAGAAAGGAGTTCCAGTAGGTGCAAAAATGAGGGAAATCTGGAGCGTGAGCATATTGGGAACGAAAGCTGGGAGCATAGGCTGCATGGAAGTGTATGGGGTGGACTTGGGGAAGCATGAGTGAACAAGAAATATGTGTTCCAGTTTTGGTTACTGCGACGAAGATTTATATGAAGAAGATGATGGTTGTAGTAGTGGGTGCGGGTGGGCTATTGGTTGGGCTCGTGCCCTGAAGAATGGGCTTTTAAAAAAATGAAAACCTGAAGCTTAGAAAAATTAGGGGGCCGGGGTTGAATTAGCATGGGGAAAAGGCTGAAACGAAAAGTAGAAGGTTGAAAGAATGTGCCAGGCAAATGGGTTCAAGGGTTTAGGAGAGTCGGTCGTGGAAAGAAGATTTCTTACATGAGCAAATTCAAAGTACCTTACCTATATGGTCAGTGGAAATCTTCTTTCCACGACATTGGAGCGTTTTATACCAAGTAAGGCCCAATTCTTTTATGAAAATTAGTTTCTACTTAAGTAATAATATATACATTACAATATACCTGCACGCCTTAGTGGCCTGGGAAAGTGGTTTTACGTTTGAGCCTGCATCATGTTGATAAACCTAAGTAGGTAAATTTAAGTATCTGTTAGGATTAATTATATTGTTTTGATAAGAGTTTATAAGAAGGTAAATTAAAATTTTTTAGGGTTAATTATATTAATTTAAAATTGTATTAATTATATTCTTAACTCATAGGCAGAATTGGACAAACTAGGCGGCATTAGAATCGTATCAACAAGCGCTACAACCTGGATCTGGTTTGGTCAACATTGGAGGCAGTTAGAATTTCTGATAAAATTAAACATCCGTTTAATTTTATGAAACATTCTAATCAACGAATAAGACCAAGGTGAGTTAAACTCACTTAGTTATCCAACTTATAATTATTATAAGTCGGGTTTATTATTCGTATATTATGGCTGCAAATTACTGATTGTTTGATTATTGTTTGAATGCGTGTTGAACGTTTTTGTATCTATTATTTAAATTAAACGGTTGTTTAATTTAAATAAAATAACATCGTTATTTTTAATGATGATTTCCAAACAAGGTAACTTACCTTGTCGGCTACGTTTATAATAATATGAACATATTGGATGCTTGAATTATTATTATTGGTTGATCACTACCAGTTGAGTTGGTTATTTATTTGCATATGATCATTACATGAATGGTTTAACCAATATGATTGGATTATTGGTTTAATTATTGATCGTTGAATATGAATTCAACATTTGTTTAGTTATTAACCAATGAGTAATACTGGTTGAGGAATTTATAGTAGATGGCCAGAATATAAACTGTTTTATAAAGATTGATTTGCCGTCAGGTGAATCGATAGGAGTGAAATTATGAAATTATTTTGTAAGTGAATATAGTTTTTTAAAATATATTATTTTAAATGAGATTTATAAAAAGGAAAATAAACCCAAAAAAAATTATGTTGATTGTTTTAATAACCATTTTTGGTACTAATATTGACCGTGTGCGAAGCACGTGCTTTATCTTTCGTAAAGCAAATTCTTGTATTAATAAGATTGTTAAGCAATAGTGAATCGATTAATAACTGCGATTAATTGTTTTAAGAAACAATTATAATAAGATTATTTTGAAATGGATGATTTAAATTAATAATATTAGTTTAAATGAAAAGACGAGTTAGAAGTTGATCAATGGGTTAATCATGTTTTAAAATGGACCAAACTATCTGTTCTAATGGAAATTGATTATTAAATTAATTTGTGCTGATAAAATAATTTAGAGAATGGTATTTAACTTGATAAGAATTAAAAAAATTGATATTATTTGAGACGACCCGAACTTCCCTGATCATTTCATTGCTTTGAGAACACGACAAATCAGAACACAAACAGAAGAACATTTCATTGCTTATTACAACAATTTCATCAGAATACAAGAATATACAGAGTATGAATAAATTTTACACATTTACCAAATATAAGATATTTACAAATTACAATGCAGTGGAAAATAATACAAAACACAACTGAAAGGAATATACGGATACAGAGCTTTCCGAATATCATTCCAGCTGTAAACCAAGGTCCTGTGAATATAAATCTACAAAACCAAAACTACTAGCTGCCCGTGTGGAAAATAGGGGCACCCATAGTTTAGGTTAAAACAATAAACTCCAGGTCAGTCATGTGACTGGTGTGAGAACTAAAACAGTTATTAATCTTTATGTTAAAGTTCGGTAAATCCAGGGATTACGTCGTATAATACGGAACGGGTTTCCTCCCAAGAATACCAGTGCATAAAACAATAGTGCAATGCTAAATAATGAACAATGAAGCTATTATAAGACTCAGGTCCCATCACATAATGCAACGCAAGCCAGAGGATAGAGTTTTTAACTTATAATAGCCAAGAATGCTTGGTACGTAAAATTTCCTGTTTTATTATTACTATAAGTGTATAGTGTCAAAACAATTTCAATCATAAGTATCAATCATAGACGGCATAATTGCCCTATACCACTATGTCGCCATATGTAGGTTTACAATTAAAACCGCAAACTGTCGTATTGGAAGTTGGATTTCCATCTGTGAACCGAGGCAAGGGATCGTCCTCACCGCTTCAAGACTCTCTAGCCCGAGCCTTAGGCAAGTACTTAGTCAAGCCTTGGATCTTCAGGGCCGGTCCACATGGAGTGGACTAAAATGCCTGAACAATGCGTTTCCCCGCCCTATGAGGTGTAAACTGGTCATATCCCGACCAAACCATCGGCCCCGAAACGACCGAAATAACCGAGGCGCCCCGCTATCCATCATCCACATAAGTAAAATGTCAGGGCTTGTAAAACGCTGACACCACTCCTAGCTAGAAGGAAACGCATGCCCTCCCTGCAGTCCTCTCCCGTTTCTGGTTCACACTGGGATGTGAGGCTCGCGGATTAACGCTACACAAAGCAACGCTATATTAAAGCTATGCTTTGATCATCAACCACAAGACTCTGCTTTTCAACAGAAGCCTTGATCATTTGCATCTCAGCATGCCACATGGGCAGTTCACGCTATGCAACCGATGTCAATCAATCACACAGAATGAAATCCAATGTCAGAGACACAATCCATTTACAAGTTTGTTCTGGGTCTGAATGAAACCGGAGGCACCTTATTCCTCCCCCAAATATACAATACAGGGAAGAGGTCCTCTCATATCCGTTAATCTCCAAGTACGTCTGGACGATCACCACTTATTACCTCGTCTTGGGTGTACAGCCCAATCAAGACATCAGTAACCATCCAAACGATGTGAAGACCTCCGGTCTTCAACCACCGTCTTCATCCTCGACACATCGTCGAATCAGTTATTCAGAATGGGATAAACCCAGACTTTCCAAATAACTCGCATATATAATAAACAAGTGCTTTAACACACAATATACGCCTTATTCCAATCCAGAATATTCCTTTAGTCAAATATTCTTATACTTTGGGAAATGTTCCCATTAATTTTATCAAAGATAAATTCTTTAAATTTATTCTTTAATCTTCTTTTGGATATCATTTCAATCTAATTAAAGATGCATTAAAACTCCACTTGGTTTTAATCTTCCCAAAAATCAATATTAACAATTGTTTAACTTGGGAAATCATATCTTGTCTTTAACTGGGTTAAAGAACCAATGTCATTTAAAACACGGTTCACGGAAAACCCAAAATCACATTCCATTCCATCAACCTTTAACCGCAAATTAGCAAGTGAACAATTCCCTAAGTATTAACCCCGAAGGCCGAAACCAACATCAGATCAATACCCAGGAAATCATTCAACTTAACTAATCTCCAGTTAGTTTCTAATTTTCTTAACTCTATTGAGTCTAGGAACAGTATTATTAAAGATACCATTCACGACAACCCAAAATATTATTCCTTTCTTTAACTGAGTTAAAGAACCAATGTCCTTTAAAACACAGTTCGCGATAAACCCAAAATCACATTCCTTTCCATTAGCCTTTAACCATCAACTAGCAAGTAAACAATTCCCAAAGTATTTACCCCGAAGGCCGAAACCAGCATCAGATCAATACCCAGGAAACCATTCAACATAACTAATCCCCAGTTAGTTTCTGATTTTCTTAACTTCATTGGGTCTAAGAACAGTATTATTAAAGATACCATTCACGACAACCCAAAATATCATTTCGTTGTTAATCGGGTTAAAGAACCAGTGTTATTTAAAACACCATTCATGATAAACTCAAAAACCAATTTCAATTCAATTCCAGTTAAATATTAATTAATTGTAATATTTCATTAAATCCAAATAAAAATATTTAATCTTTTCTCAACTGGGTTCAATAACAGTGTTAATAAAGACACCATTCACGACAAACCCAAAATCAAATTTAATATTAAATACAAGGCTCTGAATAGAAAATATATCGGCTTATATTCAATATCAAATTCTGTAATCAACAAATACCGTATTGGAATAACGATATATATATCTTCCAAATTCCTCCACAATATCCATATAATCACGGAATCCAATATCGAAATATTACGAATATAATTTCGATTCAAATCCATTCCAAATTCATATATCGGAAATTTCGGTTATTTTTAAAACCATTTCAAATCCAATTTATTTATTTGAAAATATTGGATTTCACCATTCTAGTTCATTTCGATAAAAATCTATTTTTATCTTTTCAAATATGGAGTTTTTCATCCCAATTCTTTCCAAATCATTTCTTATGATTTTGCACTAATTATTAATATTTTTAATAATTTTATCAAGGCCCGTACACTCGATTTCCATAAACGGCCATCGAACTGCACTTACAACGACCTTTTCCAAATTTGATTTGGACATAATTCCAAATCCAACCGTTAGATTTCAAATCTCTAATATTCGTTAGAAAGCTCTTTTCGATACGAACCCAATGGTTCTGGATTTAAGAGAATCCAACGGTCAAGTCTCCCGTAATGTCCGTTCGAAGTCAATGGTCGAAATTTGCAAACTACCGCAGCGCGGCGCGTTCTATTCAGACCATAATATATATGTTATACATATTTCATCAATTTCCTTTTAAAACGTATTTTATAAATCATTTTAAATGCATTTCCAAAACGATTTCAACTTCATATTCAATTTCAAATCAAAGTTGAATATTCCATATCATCGATATGTATGTATATAAATGATAATATTTTCAAAACATTAGATTTTGAAATCATTTCCTTTTTGATATTCATTATAAAAACAAATAAAATCAATATAAATATCGTTCACGTCAAAATGGCGTCAATCTAATCAACACGGCTTTATATATTTATATATATTCGTGTCCATCCCAAATCGGACATCAAAATCAGATTTTGATTCTTTTCTGAATATTATTTTAAAATATTCATTATTTTAAAATATCGTTATTTTAACATCTTCATTCTTTCTGAATTGGAATCAGACACAGTCAATTACCATATAATGTGATTATATGGGTTTCATACAATACATGTATACAACAACAGTGATAAATAATCATCCATCATTGAGAGTGCATTCTACACTGTATAAGCATTAAATATAAATATTTAACGCTTATAACAGTCTGTCAATCCATCGATTGACATACAACTAACTATTGGGATTAGTGTATGTCCAATATCATCCCAATACCCGTGTGGGGTTGTTTGTGCAGTTGGGCGATGTGTAAAATTTATCATCCCAATCAATATCAGTCAAATGTGTGTGCATAAACAAATCGTCCGATTTGTTTATAAATATTTATTTTATTCCCATACGTGTTAAAAATTATATTTTTAACTATAAAATATTTTTAACTACAAAATATTTTATTCCACATCACACAATCAACTTTCACAACAATCATACAAACAAACAAGTCGTCCATGGTCTGTGGACGACGGGTGTCGGGTGCTGCTAAGCACCGTCTGCATCCTAGTATATATTTCTAACTAGAAATAAAATTAAAGTGAGAAGTTCTCACCTTTCGGATCCACTCCGCCATTCTTTACCGTTGCTCAGATTCGCTGCTTTGATTTCAATGCAATCTGTTTTCACGAAATTTATATTAAAAATTATATTTTTATTTCGCTACTACATAAATAAAAATCATATCTTTATTTCTACTTCATATATTTTTTATATTTCTACTTCCTATATATATACAAAATCGAATTTTTATCACTATTCATTATAAAAATCATATTTTTATATAATGCTACATACATTGTAAAGATTATATTTTTATATCGCTTCATACATTGTAAAGATTATATTTTTATATCGCTTCATATATTGTAAAGATTATATTTTTATTCTAAAACCATATACATAAAATTCAATTCTTTTAACAAGTAAAAATCCAACCTTTATGTTGTTAAAAATCATTACTTTATATAATCAAAAATCAAAGCTGTTTATAATTAAAAATCAAAGCTTTTCATGTATAAAAATCTCATTTTTAATTCGCTACATAAATAAAAATCATACCTTTACCTAGGAATCAAAATCATATTTTTATTTGCTAAAAATTATATTTTTTTTATAACTAAAAATCATTTATTTTATAAATAAAATCCTAACCCTTTTATAAACAAAATTAATAATCGAATGATTTAAAAAGAAGAAGACTCACAATTTTCTGGTTCTTGGCGAAATGGGGGGGTTTAATTGAAAGAGGAGAGAGAATCGAGAGTGGGGCGGGTCCATATGCGTTGTTGACGCGGCGGGGAGGATGAGGGGGAGGCGCTGGGCTTGCAGTGGCGGCGGAGGGTGGTTGCGTCGGTTTCTGAGTGGCATTGGCGCGGTTTGGGCGAGGAGAGGGAGGATAGGAGGAGGAGAAGATGGGGAGGGTATGGCGGTAGGTCGGGGAGATTCGCCTGGGGCAGCGCGGTGACTGCGATAGGCGGTGGCGGGGGGCTTCAGCGGTCTCTGCGTTTCTTTCTCTTTTTTATTTCGACTGAACTGAAGAGAGAGAGAGAGGATATTATATATTTAATTTATTTAATTTTATTTTAAATTTTCATAAAGTAACTTTTTACATCGAACTCTAAATCGAGTTCAATGACTGTCGCGCCTAGCCAATTACCCCATTCCGAACACAATGGGATATGTTTCGCAAGCCAATTCGGCTATTTCGATCATTTTCTGCTAAATTTAAAATCTAAATCTAAATATTCAATTTTAAACGTACTATTCAATTTACTGGGATCACATACGGACTCTAAAAAATTCCAGAAAAATTATTTCCGACTTCGTATTAATGATACGGTTCTAACAAAACTAATTTCGTCAAATTTTGAGACCGTTTGAAAAATGGCCATTTTCTGGTCGATCCAAATTGACTAATACTATCAAAAAACATTTAGCTTCGCCACGCTCACATATTGATTCAAAAAATTATGAAAATTGGAATATAGCAATAACTTGACATCCTGGATCCAACAAAAGTAGTTTCGTCGAAAGCAGAGGTCGTTTGCAAAATTTCCATCTTAAGGGCCAAAATCCCATAGCGACTATTCTGAAATTTCAACTAGGCATAACTTTTTATTCCCGCTATGAAATTTCAATTTTTTGGATTCGTTGGAAAGATATTTTCAAATAGATTCAAATATTTCTGGTTTCGCTAAAATCCGGTTTATTTTGAATCCTGTACATTCATTTGAAATTTGAAATCGAATTTTCAAACTACCACGCCATTTTCAATTCCTTTTATAATTAAAAATAAATATTTATATTTCAACGCCGATTCAAACAAATATATACGTTCCAATTCCAATCAAAATAAATTTTGCGTCATTATTATTTAAAATAATTCATTTTAAATATTCAAAATTCATTAGGATTACCAAAATAAAAAATTTAAATTGGTTCGGATTTTCCGGGTTGTTACATTATTCAAGTTAATGGTAAAGTAAATTAATAATAATTGAAGGAATTATTTCTTAAATGAAATTCTTATAAGAAATCGAAGTTATAAATGAATTATGATTGAATTTTAATGAAAGTTTATGAAAATTTTTACATTTTAAACCAAGTTTGGCAAAGTAAGTTATAAAGGTGTTTTAAGCGAATGCAGTAAGCCTAAAATAAAATGTTTGGATTTAGTAAGCGAAATCGAAATAAATAAAAGATTTATACTTAACCATAATTTTATAAACGAGTTTATAAAAAGGGATGGGGAGTTAAAGCATTAATTTTAAATTAACGTTACTTGGTAATGCTATTAAGTGGAATTGATGAGATTTAAAGTAAGATTTCCAAGGGGAAATGATTGAAAGTATTATAAAGAGGGATTATTGTAATTGAATTGGGTAAACGGTCGAGTAAGGGGATTGGAAATAAAAATCCAGATTATGAAACCAATAGTTTAAAAACATTAAAGTTCAAAAGTTAATGTTTTATTAATCATTTACTAAATCAATAAATTTAGTAATAATAATATATTTAAAAAGGAGATTTCAAAAGTAAGAAGGGCTATAAAACCGTATGTTAAATAAAATAGTGAAAAGGGTAATTTTTGAAATTAGAATGAATATTGTTTTTTGAATTACAATTCATATTTATCTTAGGATAAGAATGATGTTGATCTAGGTCTGAGAGGTAATTAGAATACCCCAACTTGAACTACTTCATGATTATCGAAAGATAATATTAGTTGTAACGGTAAAGGAAGTTAGAAGAGATTTATTTTGAGAATATACATAATGCATCATCATTTGAAAGATTTGAGGATAGATAATGAGATTCCATAACAAAGGGAATAAAAGACTTTGAAGAAATGCATATGGATATTTCCAAAGTAGCGAAAGAGAGGGACTTGAGTGTATGCAATGATATTTCCATAGTAAAGGAAATAAAGGGAGATTTGTGAAAATATAACAATAATTTCGAAGTAACAAAATGAAATTTTTATAAAAGGATAAGTGTTGATTATATTGTTCAAATAATGAAAACAAAGGAGATTTTAGGATGATCGTTTTACGATGATAAGTTGAATCGATTTCCCAATTATAGATAATAAATAATGTTGCAGAAATGTTTTGAAATGATAATTAACAAGAGAATTGGATATGATTTTATGATATTTTTCCATGTATACATTAAAATGATTTGAGAATATAAATATATTAAAACTGATATATTATTTTAATGGCCAAGTGACTCTGTGTAATAAACCAATGGATCTATTTTATTTTTATGGTTGTTCATTTTGATAGTTAAATAACCGACTATCAAAATCATACCCAATGCACTATTGGTACGGAAAGCCCGGGATCGAATTTATATTCGAAAACCTCTCCGACCAATAAATACGAATACGACAAGGATGTTGATCGAGATGGAGCCACTGAAGACCGTAAATCTTCATGAGCGGAAGAACTATTGTTAAATATCTTTGGCTGATCCCTAGAGTTAACAATGATTCTGTTGTGATTGGAATCTACAGATTGCAAGGACTACTCGCTACTGATCTATAGGGTGATTCCTAGGATGTGGTAGGAGGCTACCATCGGTTCATCCTATTCCTGTATGACTTGTATGGACGAATGTCTGACAGGGTATTTCTTAAGAATCACGTACGTTGATTTTTTACAAACGTATTTCTGTTAGTGGCAGAGAAGTGCACTTCTCTCAGCTTAACGACCAAAGTATTTTTGTGGACGTCAATCAGTAGTTTGGCGGATCTGACAATGTGGCATTCAAAGTGAATGGTGGCCAGGTATTCCTAAAGTGGATTATAACCTCAAGCCTCATCAACCGGGAAATGACAAAAATCGGGCAGGCAGCATGGCTATGTGGGTCACCCTTATTAGGGTGTATAATCACCTGTCTAATGAAATTCCTTTTGCTTCTTTAATCTATCGATGATGTCCCTTTCGGGAAACAGTGGTTTGAGCCCAACCATTGGTGATATACATTTGATACAATCAAGCGAAATGAGTGGTCGGTCATGTGTGGGACGGGTTGCAAGAAGTTCTTATTGAACCCAGTGTATTCCCCTCTACAGATACACTATTGGCAGGTGGTTCCATACCTTGTAATAGTTGGAATCCAATCTCCAATAAGTGCCCGCGATTTTATTTGTATACTATATATGTGGAGCGTGAGATGCAAGCGTTCTGCTAGATTCTATTTATTTGTATTTAGACACTATTATAATATCAGACGAGTACTGATTTCAAAGATGTTTTGGGTTATCATAAGGTAAAAACCATCTGTATTTATGTGTGGATTTGGTCTTATGATTATCCTTTTATGTCAAAAATATTTTTGAACTTTAAACTCAAGTTGGATGATTCCCCTTAAACTTAGCGAGTTTTTCTCACTTTGGTTCACCAAACTGACCCGGTGTTTGCAATGCTCGGGTTAGACCGGGTGTACATGTACAGGTTATCGGATGTTGTGGAGTCCAAAGACGAGCCGAAGGAGTTAAGATATATGATGTATACCATTATTATTCCGCTGTGCGTTATAAGGACAAGCTATTGTAATTGTCCAGATGTATTATTGTACTCTGATGTTGTAAATATTATTTCAAGCTCTCAATCAAAGTTATTTCTATATTATATTGTTCCACTGCGATGTGAGACTCTGATTATGTGTTGATACTTCTTCTTATTCTTCTATTCTAACTTTCTACCTTTTTTATCTTACCCTCTAATTTCTTTCTAATAACTATCTTTGTTTTCGATTCTTAAGTTCTGACAATTGATACAGGATCTGTATTATTTTTGTAATTCAGGATCGAATTCCCGTAGGTCATTACAGTGGTATCAGAGCGATGGTTTAGGGATAACCTTGGCTCTGTGGCGTAACTCAATAGAGATTGGGTCAGTAATACCCTAGATCAAGATCGAGTATACATATAAGAGAGAGGGTATTTGTAAATTTATATAAAAAGGATTTTGTGTAGTGTTGTTCGATTGGTTCAAGTTGAACTGGTGATTCACGCAATGTCGTTTTATAAAGAGGGAAAATGAAATAATTTTGCCCAAATTATATTTTCGTATATAAAGAAAATAATTTTACTGAATTATTGAGATATTGGTGTGTTTGGTTGATTTAAATGAAATTAAATTGGATTATGGATTGAATATATAGAAATTGTAAATAATAATTGTAATATAGAATGATTTGGTTATGTTGATTTTTGATTGTGGGATGTTTGATTGATTGAATAAAAATTCACTAACAATCTAATAAATTGAAATCTAAGAAATAAACTTTAGTACAGTTAATTCGAATGGCATCAAATACAAATAAAACCAAATGATTTAACCTTGTATCTATTATTGGCATTGGATATTGAGTTAAGTGCAGGATTGGAAAAAGGAAGAGTTGTTTATGTTTTGATGCATGGCTGGAGTATTGGTTGCCCGACAAATAGGTAAACCTTAATTATATTGATTGGTGATTAATTTTATACCCCTGAGTTGGGTTGCCTCTTGGTTTTGTTTTCTTTCGATCGATGTGAGGCCCGGGGTGGCGAGTTGTAGTTGTTTGAATCAAACCGTGTAAAGGAGGTGCTGACAAAATTTTCGTAAATTTTTTGGATATTAGAATATTTTTGATATTATCAGTTTGATTTTATTTTATATTAATTATTTTTGGAAAATAATTGAGTTTGAAGCATTCTTCTTTACTTAGCAATTTCGAGGACGAAATTTATTTAAGGGGGGAAGAATGTAACGACCCAGATTTTTCTCTCATTTAAATTCAAATATTTAAATCTATTTTAAATGTTATAATTGGAATATTAACGGATTTTTAATATTTAACTCGTTAATTAAAACGGCGATTTCACAAACTATGTTAAAATTTGACGAAACCAGTTACTTCGTATTCAAAATATTTAGTTATCGTTTCAATCGAGGTTCGTATAGGTTTGTACGAACCATAAATGCCAAGCGTTACGCATCACAAAGCAACGTTGGTTGCCTTTGTAAGATATCGTTGGTTGCATTCACATAAATATCTTAGTCTTGAATCAATTTAAATACTGTACAACCTATTCCTATCTGCATGGTACCGTATTCTCTACCTGTTTGCTCACACATGGATGGATTAGGAAGACCATGTGTTGAAAAGAAAAATCGAACTGCCAATTCTTCTAGTCTAAGCAAATAGCACACAGCTAGTGTACTTCTCTTCCACTAGCACACACATGCAAATATACAGCCATTTCCACTGACTTGAATGAAAGGAAGACACACAGCTTAAATGCTGTCGTTGTACATGCCTAAATATGTGTTACTACCCATCTTTCTCCTACCCACCTAAGATATAGCACGCACGGTCCTACATCTACCATGTGAGAATTTTCTTCAATCAGTCCATCATCCATCAGCTACCCTATGTGTATTTTCTTTCAGCTACGTCTGCCTTATGTTTTCACCAAACAACTACCATAAACCAGCGCCTACTGCAAACCTAGTTTTGGGAAGTGTTCACTATGCACATGCTTGGTAATAAACTCACCAATCACCATGCTACTTCTTCATGGTTAGGCATGTTTTCTTCCTGACGTGTTCTTTCTGCCACCTACCTAAAGTACACACTGTCCACCCAAAAAGGAACGCACAGACAATATGTCACATACAAAACCAAATATCAGCAGAAAGGAAATATCAACACAATGTATTTTTATTTATTATTTCAAAAACATACTTAAGACTTAAGAAATATCACACCTTATACTATGTACCAAGTCGCAATCACACAGTGAAGAAAACAACTATCATATATGCTTTGCGTCTAATTTATCCTGCATGCCTAAACCAAAAAACAAAAGAGAATGTACTTCTTCCACGTGCTGGTCTTTGTCACATTTAAATTCTCTAATGCCTCATTTGGAAAAATTCACTCTAATGTTTGAAAACCTACCCTCCCTTGTGCTTAGCACCATGTTTACCGAAAATACGTTGATCTTATCAGCTTTCCATCCCCTATAAATACATGGGCAAGGCTAGCTTTCCCCTTCAAAGCTTCAAACGGAAATAAAACATAGTGGAAAAAAAATGGGCCGTGATCACTTAAAGAATTTTTCCAGCAAGTATACTTCACACAAAAATGTAAAACCAACATATTCGAAATCCTTAAGATAATCGCTTCATGCTGGAAATATTTTCAGCAGCGTGATAAGGTGTGGGTGGCGTGTGTTTTCGAGTTGGTAATGGGTTTCGGGTTGGTTTTTCGGAAGTTATGGGAACTGGAAGGAGAAAAGAGTTCCAGTAGGCGCGGAAATGAGGGAAATCTGGAGCATTAGCATGTTGGGAAAGAACGCTGGGAGCATAGCCTGCATGGAAGTATATGGCGTGGACTTGGGGAAGCATGAGTGAACGAGAAACAGTGCGTTCCAGTTTTAGTTACTGCGACGAAGATTCATATGGAGAAGATGATGGCTGTAGTAGTGGGTGCGGGTGGGCTATTGGTGTGGGCTTGGGCCCTGAAGAATGGGCTTTAAAAAAAATTGAAAACCTGAAGCTTAGAAAAATAAGGGGGCCGAGGTTGAATTAGCATGGGGAAAAAGATGAAACGAAAAATAGAAGGTTGAAAGAATGTGGCAGGAAAATGGGTTCAAGGGTGCTAGGAGAGTCTGTCGTGGAAAGAAGATTTCTTACAGAGCAAATTCAAAGTACCTTACTTATGCAGGAAGAAGTTATACTTTTATGGGAATAGGATGCCTTGGACAGTGGATCGTTTTATACCAAGTAAGGACCAAACTTTTATGAAAATTAGTTTCTACTTAAGTAATAATATATACATTACAATATACTTGCACGCCTTAGTGGACTAGGAAAGTGGTTTTACGTTTGAGCCTGCATCATGTTGATAAACGTAAGTAGGTAAATTTAAGTATCCATTAGGATTAATTATATTGTTTTGATAAAAGTTTATAAGAAGGGAAATTAATATTTTTTTAGGGTTAGTTATATTAATTTAAAATCGTATTAAATTATATTCTTAACTCATCGGCAGAATTGGACAAACTATGCGGCGTTAGAATCGTATCAACAAGCGCTACAACCTGGATCTGGTTTGGTCAACATTGGAGGCAGTTAGAATTTCTGATAAAATTAAACATCCGTTTAATTTTATGAAACATTCTAATCAATGGATAAGACCAAGGTGAGTTAAACTCACTCAATTATCCCACTTATAATTATTATAAGTCAGGTTTATTATTCGTATACTATGGCTGCAAATTACTGATTGTTTGATGATTGTTTGAATGCGTGTTGAATATTTTTATATCTATTATTTAAATTAAACGCTTGTTTAATTTAAATAAAATAACATCATTATTTTTAACGATGATTTCCAAACAAGGTAACTTACCTTGTTGGCTACATTTATAATAATATGAATGTATTGGATGCTTGAATTATTATTATTGGTTGATCACTACCAGTTGAGTTGGTTATTTATTTCCATATGATCATTACATGAACTGTTTAACCAATATGATTGGATTATTGGTTTAATTATTGATCGTTGAATATGAATTCAACATTTGTTTAGTTATTAACCAATGAGTAATATTGGTTGAGGAATTTATATCAGATGGCCAGAATATAAACTGTTTTATAAAGATTGATTTGCCGTCAGGTGAATCGATAGGAGTGAAATTATGAAATTAGAATATAGTTTTTTTAAATATATTATTTTAAATGAGATTTATAAAAAGGGAAATAAACCAACAAAAAAAATATGTTTATTGCTTTAATAACCATTTTTGGTACCAATATCGACAGTGTGCGAAGCACGTGCTTTATCTTTTATAAAGCAAAATCTTTTATTAATATGATTGTTAAGCAATTGTGAAACGATTAATAACTGCGATTAATTGTTTTTAAGAAACAATTATGATAAGATGATTTTGAAATGGATGATTTAAATTAATAATATTAGTTTAAATGAAAAGACGAGTTAGAAGTTGATCAACGGGTTAATCATGTTTTAAAACGGACCAAACTATCTGTTCTAATGGAAATTGATTATTAAGTTAATTTGTACTGATACAATAATTTAGCGAATGGTGTTTAACTTGATAAGAATTAAAAAAAATTGGTATTATTCAAGTTAATGGTAAAGTAAATTAATAATAATTTAAGGAATTATTTCTTAAATGAAGTTCTTATAAGAAATCAAAGTTATAAATGAATGATTGAATTTTAAAGAAATTTTGTGAACAGTTTTCTATTTTAAACCAAGTTTGGCAAAGTAAGTTATAAAGGGTTTTAAACGAATGCGGTAAGCCTAAAATAAAATGTTTGGATTAAGTAAGCGAAATTGAAATAAAAAAAAAGATTTATATTTGACCATAATTTTATAAATGAGTTTATAAAAAGGGATGGGGAGTTAAAGCATTAATTTTAAATTAACGTTACTTGTTCATGCTATTAAGTGGAATTGATGAGATTTAAAGTAAGATTTCCAAGGGGAAATGATTGAAAGTATTATAAAGAGGGATTATTGTAATTGAATTGTGTAAAAGGTTGAGTAAGGGGATTGGAAATAAAAATCTAGATTATGAAACAAATAGATTAAAAACGTTTAAGTTCAAAAGTTAGTGTTTTATTAATCATTTACTAAATCAATAAATTTAGTAATAATAATATATTTAAAAAGGAGATTTCAAAAGTAAGAAGGGCTATAAAACCGTATGTTAAATAAAATAGTGAAAAGGGTAATTTTTGGTATTAGAATGAATATAGGTTTTTGAATTACAATTCATATTTATCTTAGGATAAGAATGATGTTGATCAAGGTCTAAGAGGTAACTAGAATACCCCAACTTGAACGACTTCATGATTATCGAAAGATAATATTAGTTGTAACTGTAAAGGAAGTTAGAAGAGATTTATTTTTAGAATATATATAACACAACATCGTTTGAAAGATTTGAGGATAGATAATGAGATTCCATAATAAAGGGAATAAAAGACTTTGAAGAAATGCATATGGATATTTCCAAAGTAGCAAAAGAAAGGGGCTTGAGTATATGCAATGATATTTACATAGTAAAGTAAATAAAGGGAGATTTGTGAAAATATAACAATAATTTCGAAGTAACGAAACGAGATTTTTATAAAAGGATAAGTGGTGATTATTTTGTTCAAATAACGAAAACAAAGGAGATTTTAGGATGATTGTTTTACGATGATAAGTTGAATCGATTTCCCAATTATAGATAATAAATAATGTTGCAGAAATGTTTTGAAATGATAATTAACAAGAGAATTGGATACGATTTTATGATATTTTTCCATGTATACAAATAAAATGATTTGAGAATATAAATATATTAAAACTGATATATAATTTTAATGGCCAAATGACGCTGTGTAATAAACCAATGGAACTATTTTATTTTTATGGTTGTTCATTTTGATAGTTAAATAATCGACTATCAAAATCATTCCCAACGCGCTATTGGTACGGAAAGCATGGGATCGAATTTATATTCGAAAACTACTCCGACCAATAAATACGAATACGACAAGGATGCTGGTTGAGATGGAGCCATTGAAGACCGTAAATATTCATGAGAGGAAGAACTATTGTTAAATATCTCTGGCTGATCCCTAGAGTTAACAATGATTCTGTCGTGATTGGAATCTACGGATTGCAAGGACTACTCGCTATTGATCTATAGGGTGATTCCTAGGATGTGGTAGGAGGGTACCTTCGGTTCACCCTGTTCCTGGATGACTTGTATGGACGAATGTTTGACAGAGTATTTCTTAAGAATCACGTACGTTGATTTTTACAAATGTATTTCTGTTAGTGGCGGAGAAGGACATTTCTCTTAGCTTAACGACTAAAGTATTTTTGTGGATGTCAGTTAGTGGTTTGGCGGATATGACAAGGTTGCATTCAAAGTGAATGGTGGCCAAGTATTCCTAAAGTCGATTATAACCTCAAGCCCCATTAACCGGGAAATGACAAAACTCGGGCAGGTAGCATGGCTATGTGGGTCACCCCCATTAGGGTTATAATCACCTATCTAGAGAAATTCCTTTTGCTTCTTTAATCTATCGATGCTGTCCCTTTCGGTAAACGGTGGTTTGAGCCCAACCGTTGGTGATATACATTCAATACACTGAAGCGAAATGAGTGGTTGGTCACGTGTGCATCGGGTTGCAAGGCGTTCTTGTTGAACCCAGTGTATTCCCCTCTAGAGATACACTATCAGCAGGCGGTTCCATACCCTGTCATAGTTGGAATCCAATCTCCAATAAGCGCCCGCGATTTTGTTTGTATATTATATATGTGGAGCGTGAGATGCAAGCGTTCTGTTAGATTCTATTTATTTGTATTTAGACTCTATTATAATATCAAACGAGTATTGATTTCAAAGATGTTTGGGGTTATCGTAAGGTAAAAACCACACGTATTTATGTATGGATTCGGTCTTACGATTATCCTTTTCTTTCGAAAATATTTTCGAACTTTAAACTCAAGTTGGATGATTCCCCTTAAACTTAGCGAGTTTTCCTCACTCTGGTTCACCAAACTGACCCGGTGTTTGAAATGCTCGGGTTAGACCGGGTGTACAAGTACAGGTTATCGGGTGTTGAGGAGTCCAAAGACGAGCCAAGGAGTTCAGATATATGATGTATACCATTATTATTCCGCTGTGTGTTATAAGGACAAGCTATTATAATTGTCCAGATGTATTAATGTACTCTGATGTTGTAAATATTATTTCAAGCTCTCAATAAAAGTTATTTCTATATTATATTGTTACGCTCCGATGTGAGACTCGGATTATGTGTTGATACTTCTTCTTATTCTTCTATTCTAACTTTCTATCTTTTTTTTCTCACCCTCTAATTTCTTTCTAATAACTATCTGTGTTTTTGATTCTTGGGTTCTGACAAGTGATACAGGATCTGTATTATTGTCAGAATTCGGGCCCGAATTCCCGTAGGTCATTGCATATTATGTGACATAATTTGCAATCAAATAATGCATGCAAAGTGCACACCTGCCAATACTGAAACACCCCACCTCCGTTAGGGTCACTCTCAAAGGGAATGCCCTAATTTTGGTGGAGGTTTATAAGTACAAGTCACAGATATACAAGACAGATATAAGAACACATATTTGTAAACAGCGGAAGAACAACAAACTTTTATTTCATAAAGTCAAATACGTGTTACAACAACATCCTTTCCAAAAACATAACATAACACTTTTTCCATAATCTGTCTTGAGTACATTATTTAAAGAAGCATAAATAAAACATAGGTAAACTGCAAAAGCCCCATAGAGTGTGTCCAAAGCCATAGTTCAAAACAGGAAAGTCCAAGCAGTACATTTCTCTTCTTCAAGCTGGATGTCAAGGCTGATCAAGCTGCTGTGTTCCCTCCCTGAGGACCTTGGGGGGGGGGAAACGGAAGAAAGAAGACGAAAGAAAAATAGAGTCAGACATAAAGCCTGAGTAAGTCTAGTACTACTTTGTCTATGAATAAAGAACTGGGTGTGATAAGTAAAACAGGAAGTGGGCAAACACTATGAACTTGGTTAAGTTATCTAGGGTCGAATATACTATCGTACCCCATGTTAATCTCTGAACCCATATAAACTAGTTTCCAACTGGCACCCATAATCAGGGTGATGTGATCCATTCAATGATGATCGGCTCCTACTCGCATAGTTACATGTGTCTTACGGCCCCCGATGTCTGTAGTTACCTAAGCTGGTCCCACCATGGGGTGTATCAAGTCCCATAGTGGCAACCCGACACAACCTTAGAGTGCACAGGTATGCTACTGGTGTCCAATGCCTTATTTTTCTGCTCCGGAGTGTGTGCACGCCCGCACTCCGTTAGAACCTACACTGCTACACCACCGCCGTCGCTTTGACCTCTTACAATCAGGCCAGTAATCGTGCCCCACCCTGCCTAGTTTCAGGGTATCATGATACACCTTTTAGGGTTACTGCTGAAAAGGGTCCCCCGTTACTAGGTTTTCTATCTCTAGCCAACATGCTAAGTTGGTTAAGTGTTTCCTACCTAACCCCCACCAGTCCGTTTAGTTTAGCATGTTCCATTTTGATTAAGTTTTTTAGTCCACTTAATCCTAACAATCCCGACTCAGCCTTAATTGTCTTATTAAGGCCCTGACCTCTCACATTAGACAGGTATTGTTGTGGCTGCCTGTTGCCGGTTGGTTCCGGGCAGTCTTACGCCACAACTCAGTCTAACCTCGGGTCCTTGCTGGGCTCCATATTTAACCTCCCACATTGGATAGGTATTGTTGTGACTACTGGACAGCCGGGCGGTTCCGGGCAGGTTTACATCACAACTCAATCCAACCTCGGGTTAAACACATCGTATGTTCTACATTTACATATCTTGTCATTCTTCTTTATTTATATGTAAATATTTGCGGCCCATTATTAAGTTAATGGTGTAAAGGTTACACCAATCACGGGCCCAACCCATACTTGAATTTGGGCCCTTCTATTTTATATTTTCATTCATTAATTCATTTTAACCCAACGTTATTTTCCCCCGTTTTACACGTCCGTTCATATATATTGGGCTTAGCCTTTTAAAGCCCAATTTAGCCATGCGAAAGGGGAGGCTTATGGCGTATACACAAGGAGGGGAAGGTGAGCGCATGAACTTGCAATACGACGTTGGAAATACAAAATAGAAATTGGTGTACTTGCATAGTGGCAACATAGGTGACATAAATCAAAGCATGTGAACTTGCATAGGTTTAACTACAACATGAACCTATACTCTTATTTAGGCATAATGTCAAACATAAGCATGTCATAAATATTCCTAGCATAAACATGGCATAATGTCAAACATGAGCATGGCATAAGTAAAGTTAAATTTGTCCATAGCATAAACACAAACAAGTCATGTCCATAAGGTTCTTACATGTTTACAAAGGGGATACTTTGTTACTAACACAAAAGCATAGTTCAACTTAATCATGGTTTAAGTCTAATCACATAACGATGGTATAAACATACTTATGCATAAAAATTCCTAATCATGGTTTTTGCTTAAACTTGCAAAAAGGGATTTTTGAGTCTAACCTAGCCATGTCTCACATATGTCATCATATAATTCTTTTAAACAAGATAGACTTAATCATAGATTTCAATTATGCCAAATATTATTCATAGCCTAGCCATATTCATAAGCATGACTTAATACATGGATTATGGTGTCAAAATTCCAACATGGTTTCATATGAACTATAACAACCAAACTTGTCTCAATTGCTTGCAAAACGATTTATGCACAAAGTATACATCATGACGACATAATAACAAAGCCCCAAACTTGCATAAATTTCACTCAACTACATACATGTAGCTTCAACATAGATTACATAATTTGCGCAATATTCCAAACGTATTTTTTTTGCATAGAACTACCGCATGTAGTTCTTTATAATGAATAACATAATTTTGCACAAACATGAATTACTTCCATTGCCACAATTCAAGCATACACATCAACACAGTTTATTATTATACCAAAGTAATACTCTACTTACAATGGTTGCGGCGAATTATTTAATTAAGAGACACGATTCCTTGGTTAAATTGATTAGCTTTAGGTTGCTTGAATTGCTTTAGGCTTTAGAACTTTCTTCCTAACTCTCTCTCTAGTCGGTGGCTACTCTTTGTCGTTCCTCAGCAACATGGCGGCTATAATCTTATTTTGAATGAATAGATTAGGGTTTAGTCTAGGGTTGTTTATATAGAGGTTAGGAATTGATTAGGACCATTGATGTTGCTAGGTTAGATCGTAGCCATTCATTAGGAAGAGAGACCAATAAAAACCCGCCACCTAGCACTAATGACAAAGCAGACCACAGAAATTCGACCACACACCGACCTGGCCAGCCAGGGCTAGACCAGACCTGGCCAGCATGTCATTTTTTGACCTGGGCGCACTTGGCAGGTGCGTCAGGTCAAAAATGTACTGGCGCACTTCACAGGTGCGCCAGTTCATTTTTGTTCTGGCGCACTTCCCAAGTGCGCCAGTGCATTCTGGCCCTTTTTCGGTTTTTCGCCCAACTTCGTTCGTCCATAACTTCTTCATACGATATCCGTTTTTCGAAAACTCGGACTCTATTTCGCGTATTTTTCCGAGACGAACGCAATGGCGTATACCGTTTCCCTTAGTTCTTTGATTTGAAATTAATTATACTTTAATTTGTGAGTTTCACAGTCATAGAATTCACGGGTGTTACATTCTCCCCCACTTAAAAGGATTTCGTCCCCGAAATCTTCAAGTTAGGAGGAATGTATATCCTAACATCCAATCATCCATCTACTCATCCATCAAACACGAGCATCCATTGTCCTTAAAAGACTTCTAATGCTTCATGATCATATGCGAGGTGTGTGTGTACATGAACTTATCTAATGCAAAATCAGGCGGTCTACTGATTCAGTTGACCTCCTTAATGCGAATTATGTAAGTGCCATGAATCCATTATGTATGCAAATTTTCCTATTCATGATTCTATATGAGTGCACAATCATTCAATACAAATGCAACATCCACATGACAACACATTAAAGTTCAACCACATACGAATGCAAACATATATGCATATGCAATATGAAGTGACTGAGCCGATCTAAAACCTAGATTGTGTGTGTATATGCAACCACGAGCAACCACTAGCAATCACTTGCAACCACTTGCAACCATCATACATAACATGTTTCAATTACATGTTTCCATCCAAAAAGATTCTACCTAAAAGATACGGTCGAGGAAATATACCTAAAAAGATAAAAGCGCAACTTAAGGAAAAGGAAAGATCAAGGATGTACCCTCGAACAGAAAAGGGTAGGCTGTGCGTATTTTAGCTTCAGTTTCCCAAGTCGCGTCTCCCTCGGCGTCGCTCCACTGAACTTTGACGAGCTTGACTTCACGGTTGCGTAGTTTCTTCACTTCCGTTCCTAATATGCGGGTTGGAACTTTCCTTATGGTTGCCTCGCGTTCCACTTCGACCTCTTCGAGGATATTTGGCTCTACCACTTCAGCAGACTCATGCAGACATTTTCGGAGATGTGAAACGTGAAAGACGTTGTGGACTCCAGCCAACTTCTCGGGTAGCTCTAATCTATAGGACATTTTCCCAATTGTTCCTATCTAAAGGTATAGTCGAAGTAAAAACTTTGTGCCCATTAGGCAATGTCAAAACTGAAAACCTATGCCACATATATATTGATTAGGAGAAGAACTCTCTAAGCATCAGCCCCGAAGACCGAAATCAACATCAGACTGACACCCAAAGAGTTAATCAACCCAACCACCATATATGATTCTAGGCAACTAAGCATGATGGACTCCTTTTAGGTCATAAGGGAGTCCCTTCCTAAGACCAATTTGTATCCTATAAAACCCAAAAACTTTAGTCAAACCAGTGAACACCCTCGAGCCCCAACATGTGTTACTAACAGATGAGTCATACTCCCTATGTGGTTTGCAACAGAAATTGGACTGAGAATGGGACCGAGAGGATATACAGAAAAGATACCATGCAAGTAAGCTCTACAGGAAGAGAGGAATCAAGGATATACTCTTAAGAAGAGATACGATGCACGAATCTAGTCTTCAATCTTCTAAGTCGCACTTCCTTGAGCTTAACTCCATTATGCTTTGTCCGTCTATAACTTCACAATTTCGTAGCTTCTTAATCCTTGTTTCCAAAATATGAGTTGGAACCCTTGCCTCTCGTTCCTCTTTCACTTATTCTCCTTCTAGTATACTTGGCTCAAGCCTTAACTGCGTACTCATGGTTCCATGCAAGCTCTCCAAAATTCATTAGTGAATCTTGGATCTTGTTCACTTACTAGAAGGTATTCCACATAGATGAATTTTCTCTTGAAAATGAACAAATGTCAACTATGTTGCCAAATTTACTTACTAAGGTGATTCTTTACAACTCATGCATCAGCGAAATGAACCTTCAGCCTTAGTGGCGAACACTACTGGAGTGCCCTATTCTGAAATGCTCCTCCTAATGAACCCCTTTTCTAGAAGCTCTTTAATCTGTTTACTGAGCTCTTTCCTTTCTCGTGGAGCCATATGTCTAACGGGCAACGCAACGGGCCTTGCATTATGTACAAGATATATGCGGAAGTCTATTTCCCGCTTCAGAGGCAAGCCCTTCACCTCTTCGAAGACATCCGGATATTCCCGGACCACTCTAACTGATTGCAAATTCTCAACAGAGGCATCTAGCGATTCAAGATAACTAAGCATAACCGCATACGAGGGATTACAAGAAATTTCCAAAGTATTACCGAGCTGGGTTAGGAGCCTAACAACCCTTTTCTCACAATCAAGGATGGCCCCACTACGGGATAGCCAATCCATACCCAAAATCAAACCATACCCCGAAAAGCCCAAAACAAAGGCACTACATTGAAATTCTACGCTTAGAATAGAGATTTTCAATCCCACACAGATCATAGACAAATGAGCTGGGCCCCCAATTGGGTTTGAAACAATTAAGGGGTCCTCTACTATACTAGTTTCTAGGTGCAGAGATTCTACTAAAGCAGACGAGATAAAGGAGTGTGATGCGCCAGAATCAAACAAAGTGCGAACGGGGTGATCATAAAGATAAACTACACTTTCTACAGAAGTATTTATACCTCGCTGTTGCAATGGTGGCGCTTCTAGCACATGAACCTGTGCCCCTGGGGTGGATCCAGCGCCCTGCCCCTGTCCTCGTTTCTTTGGGCAGTCCTTAGCCCTATGGCCCGTCTCACCGCAAGAAAAGCACCCACCATTTTCCTTGGCCTTTTTTTTTCCGGCAGTCCTTTACTAAGTGCCCCACTTTGCCACAGAAATTACACTCCCTCTTCTCTTTGTTGCCTTTCCCGCCCTTCTAAAAGTCTGTCTTCTCAGGGAAGTCTTTGCTGATGTGTCCAGTCTCCCCACAATGAAAACATTCACCTTGCTTTCTTCTCCTCTTTCTACAATCCTTGGCTATGTGCCCCTCCGTACCACAAAAATTGCATTTCCTTTTTTCTCGTTTCTTATTATTACTGTTACGATCCTTTTTTGTTTGACTATTATTCGTCTTCCTACTCTGGGACTCTTCCGCTTGCTGGTTCATGTGGAGGAGGAGAAGTGAAAGCGTCAGCAGCTGGGGACTAAGGTCTCCAGACATGCTGAAACAGAAAGGATAGATTTAAAACGAAGGATAAGAGATAGTACCTATGGCTTTGGGGATTTTGCCTTTTTAAAGCAAAATAGTATTTTATCTTTTAAAAATGCTTCTTTAAATTTCCTTTTTGAAAATAATTTTTCAAAACTTTTTATCTTATCTGGTAAACCTATGCTCTGATACCAAGTGAAACACCCCACCTCCGTTAGGGTCACTCTCAAAGGGAATGCCCTAATTTTGGTGGAGGTTTATAAGTACAAGTCACAGATATACAAGACAGATATAAGAACACATATTTGTAAACAGCGGAAGAACAACAAACTTTTATTTCATAAAGTCAAATACGTGTTACAACAACATCCTTTCCAAAAACATAACATAACACTTTTTCCATAATCTGTCTTGAGTACATTATTTAAAGAAGCATAAATAAAACATAGGTAAACTGCAAAAGCCCCATAGAGTGTGTCCAAAGCCATAGTTCAAAACAGGAAAGTCCAAGCAGTACATTTCTCTTCTTCAAGCTGGATGTCAAGGCTGATCAAGCTGCTGTGTTCCCTCTCTGAGGACCTGGGGGGGAAACGGAAGAAAGAAGACGAAAGAAAAATAGAGTCAGACATAAAGCCTGAGTAAGTCTAGTACTACTTTGTCTATGAATAAAGAACTGGGTGTGATAAGTAAAACAGGAAGTGGGCAAACACTATGAACTTGGTTAAGTTATCTAGGGTCGAATATACTATCGTACCCCATGTTAATCTCTGAACCCATATAAACTAGTTTCCAACTGGCACCCATAATCAGGGTGATGTGATCCATTCAATGATGATCGGCTCCTACTCGCATAGTTACATGTGTCTTACGGCCCCCGATGTCTGTAGTTACCTATGCTGGTCCCACCATGGGGTGTATCAAGTCCCATAGTGGCAACCCGACACAACCTTAGAGTGCACAGGTATGCTACTGGTGTCCAGTGCCTTATTTTTCTGCTCCGGAGTGTGTGCACGCCCGCACTCCGTTAGAACCTACACTGCTACACCACCGCCGTCGCTTTGACCTCTTACAATCAGGCCAGTAATCGTGCCCCACCCTGCCTAGTTTCAGGGTATCATGATACACCTTTTAGGGTTACTGCTGAAAAGGGTCCCCCGTTACTAGGTTTTCTATCTCTAGCCAACATGCTAAGTTGGTTAAGTGTTTCCTACCTAACCCCCACCAGTCCGTTTAGTTTAGCATGTTCCATTTTGATTAAGTTTTTTAGTCCACTTAATCCTAACAATCCCGACTCAGCCTTAATTGTCTTATTAAGGCCCTGACCTCTCACATTAGACAGGTATTGTTGTGGCTGCCTGTTGCCGGTTGGTTCCGGGCAGTCTTACGCCACAACTCAGTCTAACCTCGGGTCCTTGCTGGGCTCCATATTTAACCTCCCACATTGGATAGGTATTGTTGTGACTACTGGACAGCCGGGCGGTTCCGGGCAGGTTTACATCTCAACTCAATCCAACCTCGGGTTAAACACATCGTATGTTCTACATTTACATATCTTGTCATTCTTCTTTATTTATATGTAAATATTTGCGGCCCATTATTAAGTTAATGGTGTAAAGGTTACACCAATCACGGGCCCAACCCATACTTGAATTTGGGCCCTTCTATTTTATATTTTCATTCATTAATTCATTTTAACCCAACGTTATTTTCCCCGTTTTACACGTCCGTTCATATATATTGGGCTTAGCCTTTTAAAGCCCAATTTAGCCATGCGAAAGGGGAGGCTTATGGCGTATACACAAGGAGGGGAAGGTGAGCGCATGAACTTGCAATACGACGTTGGAAATACAAAATAGAAATTGGTGTACTTGCATAGTGGCAACATAGGTGACATAAATCAAAGCATGTGAACTTGCATAGGTTTAACTACAACATGAACCTATACTCTTATTTAGGCATAATGTCAAACATAAGCATGTCATAAATATTCCTAGCATAAACATGGCATAATGTCAAACATGAGCATGGCATAAGTAAAGTTAAATTTGTCCATAGCATAAACACAAACAAGTCATGTCCATAAGGTTCCTACATGTTTACAAAGGGGATACTTTGTTACTAACACAAAAGCATAGTTCAACTTAATCATGGTTTAAGTCTAATCACATAACGATGGTATAAACATACTTATGCATAAAAATTCCTAATCATGGTTTTTGCTTAAACTTGCAAAAAGGGATTTTTGAGTCTAACCTAGCCATGTCTCACATATGTCATCATATAATTCTTTTAAACAAGATAGACTTAATCATAGATTTCAATTATGCCAAATATTATTCATAGCCTAGCCATATTCATAAGCATGACTTAATACATGGATTATGGTGTCAAAATTCCAACATGGTTTCATATGAACTATAACAACCAAACTTGTCTCAATTGCTTGCAAAACGATTTATGCACAAAGTATACATCATGACGACATAATAACAAAGCCCCAAACTTGCATAAATTTCACTCAACTACATACATGTAGCTTCAACATAGATTACATAATTTGCGCAATATTCCAAACGTATTTTTTTTGCATAGAACTACCGCATGTAGTTCTTTATAATGAATAACATAATTTTGCACAAACATGAATTACTTCCATTGCCACAATTCAAGCATACACATCAACACAGTTGTTTATTATACCAAAGTAATACTCTACTTACAATGGTTGCGGCGAATTCTTTAATTAAGAGACACGATTCCTTGGTTGAATTGATTAGCTTTAGGTTGCTTGAATTGCTTTAGGCTTTAGAACTTTCTTCCTAACTCTCTCTCTAGTCGGTGGCTACTCTTTGTCGTTCCTCAGCAACATGGCGGCTATAATCTTATTTTGAATGAATAGATTAGGGTTTAGTCTAGGGTTGTTTATATAGAGGTTAGGAATTGATTAGGACCATTGATGTTGCTAGGTTAGATCGTAGCCATTCATTAGGAAGAGAGACCAACAAAAACCCGCCACCTAGCCCTAATGACAAAGCAGACCACAGAAATTCGACCACACACCGACCTGGCCAGCCAGGGCTAGACCAGACCTGGCCAGCAGGTCATTTTTTGACCTGGGCGCACTTGGCAGGTGCGCCAGGTCAAAAATGTACTGGCGCACTTCACAGGTGCGCCAGTTCATTTTTGTTCTGGCGCACTTCCCAAGTGCGCCAGTGCATTCTGGCACTTTTTCGGTTTTTCGCCCAACTTCGTTCGTCCATAACTTCTTCATACGATATCCGTTTTTCGAAAACTCGGACTCTATTTCGCGTATTTTTCCGAGACGAACGCAATGGCGTATCCCGTTTCCCTTAGTTCTTTGATTTGAAATTAATTATACTTTAATTTGTGAGTTTCACAGTCATAGAATTCACGGGTGTTACAAATACCATCAACCACCCATAAAACTTGACTTACAAATTATTTGGTTTTTCCTAGAGCAGATGACGATATTCCTTGGATGTGGTAATTAGGCATATAGAATTAAATTATAATTATGTTAAATATGATGCATCCATAAGGTCCACCATCTAAAAATATTAACTTAGGAGCCTATAAGGGGAAGAAGCAGCAACCTGTGTTAACAATGTAGTGGAGTGAATGAAGATTCACCAATCTTTACTATACAAACTGATTAGACATCTTTGAAAAATAATGGGTATTATGCAAATATCATTGTTAATATAACTAAATCAATAACATATGCACATTGCAAAGCATGACAACCATGTAAACGTATATCTAACTTAACAGCAGCAGTGGTCGATATGACATTCAAAGTAAACAAAATAGAAAAAAATAAAGCTAAAAAGAAAAAGGAGAGAAAAAAGAGAGATGAATTATTTAGCAATAAAAAAATAGAAGGTGGTGCAGCTAAGTCCAAAATATTTACTCGACGGGTTTGGACAGTAAGAAAATTGTTTTGATGGAATAAACACCGCTTAACAGTACATAATTCAGTCCGTTGTTCATCTAAATGAAACCGAATCCAAATGGAATTACAAAGAAAAGGTTTAAAATCCGACAAAAAAATCAAAATAAAATAAACTGGAATACCACCATGGCCTCAAAATGATTTTGATTTCGCTTACACTTCTCACGAAATGTAGTTCAAGCTAAGGTTTTAGTAAATAGAGATTCATTGATATCTTTTGTCAATAAAAATATATTTGTATTAGTGTCAAATCATAATACTAAGATAAAACTTCTTATTTTATACTCGATAGATGTTGGCGAGTACAATGTGCATGTTGTTAGTGGTTGGATTGATCGGTCAATTCCATTGCGTTATTGATACATAGAAGTAATCCTATTGAAAACAGTCGTTATATGGAAACAACATTAAGGACAAAAAGGAATTGCTTTTTTCGCTAAGAAAATACACTTAAATATAATTACATGTAGTAGATAACTAATTACAAAATGGATGCATCATATCTTCATAAATAAGAAACAATTTTGGCTGTTCAAGGAACAATATTTTTTTGAATGATAAACGACAACAAAATTGGTAAACTAATTGATATAACTACGGATATTTTTCATTAGACTACACCAAGTGATTACACAATAAAATCAAAAAATCGTAAAACAGGTTTAACATTGATCAACATGGTAATATTACTATAAATTTGGTGCTAAATAAAGTACGGTCAAAATTGAATTTTTCAATAGAGAACAAATGTAATAAAAAAGTGAAGATCAATATATGGGTGGATAAACAATTAATACCTGTGTGGTAATACCTGCGCATTATTTTGTCTGAGCAACACAAAAACTTTAATGTAGAATGCCACAGTTTCGCATATAGCGATGGGAAATTGAGTTTGCAATCGACAGAAACCAAACAGAGATTGTCATCAAATCCGCCCATCGGTACCACAAGTACAGGTCGCGCCGTCGAATTTTATTGTAGGATTGGTTGAACGGAAAAGGGGATGATGGTAGACGAAGAGGAATAAGCATCGAGGTCATGTGTGGGATATGTAGAGATGTAATTTTGTTGGTACCAAATCGGAAAAAGAAATTTGATTTGCAATTTTGGGTGTTAGGGTTTGGTGGAAATGGATCTGTATGTGGGAGAAGGGAATGGAGGCAGTTATCATTTCAGTGGAAAAATAAGCGTAGAAGAATACGAAGTGCGGTAACGTGCGAGATCGTGTGCAGTTTTACAAGGAAATTAAAAAATAAACAGAAGCAGCCAGAATTGTTCCATTTTAAAATTGAAATAAAATGATGTGAGAAGTCCAAGTCAACAGTGTCATTTTCCTGCATTAAAATTTAAATAATAGATGTCACTACGGTTGGTTTTAGTACACCTGTTTTGAGTATGGTTTGTAAAATTTTGAATTCTTAAATATTAAATTTTGAGAAATAAATGCTGCTACTTTATTATAAAATATTTTTTTTATAGTATCTCTCTTGTTTTCAAGTAAATACATATCATTTATTATTAATTAATTATTAATTATTTGTCATAATTTTTAATTATCGCTTTTGAATTATTCAATAGTAATCTTTAATTATCAATTATTTACTACTACATAACCAATATTAAATACCTAATATTAATTGAAATTTATTTAATAGTAATATTTAATCCTATAATCATTAGTCCTTAATTAATTATCTAGTATAATTAATAAATATTAATTGTAACTTACTAGTCCTTAATTGTAATTTTGAACTAAATCGAGCAAATTAAAATTTTACAATTTATTTATTTGAAATAATTTTTTACTTTGATGAAATTTGCAAAAAATCATGTAATTCACAATTATTAAACGCATATCACACAATTAAAAACAAATGATCAATTAAATACAAATTAGTTGAATTAAAAATCATGAACTAAATTACCCTGAAGTGCTCTTCTCAAATATCTTATTCGTAGCTAGCTGCAAACTTATACTTCATTCATCCATCGTTCATGCCTAAATGTATATAGCACGCATTAAAAATTCATGTTGATTCGATCCTTTCATACGGCAAAGATTCCCTCAAAAACTTTTACAAAGTAATTCAATTTGTATAGTTGTAAATTAGTTATTAATGGTTAATTATTAAATATTAGTAAATAATAAATATTAGTGACATATGATTAATATAATATTATTAATGATTAATAAATATTTGTAGCATATTATTAATATAATAAATATTATTAGTATTGTAATATTATAGTTAGTAATTAATAATGATAAATTATAGTTAGTAACGTATGACTAATATATATATAATATTATTAATGATAAATTATTAAATATGTGTAAATAATAAATATTAATTTTAAGAAAGCATTATGATAATTAATTAATTATTATTGAAAATTCACATTAGACATTCATTATAATGATTACAACAGGCATTTTTGGCCGTTGTAAAATTGACACTTATTGCAACGATCCCTAATAATTTATTGGGTCCCGTTGTGAAATTGACATCTATTACAACTGACATTTTGTGAAAGTTGTAAAATTGACATCTATTACAATTGGCTCGAAAGAACCGTTGTAATAGAGTCCCATTACAACGGGCTTTTATTGCCCGTTGTAAAAAAGACATTGTATAGGGCGTCTATTACAACAGGCTATGCATGACCGTGGCTATTACAACAGGCAACCAATGCCTGTTGAAAAAATGACGTTGTAATAGACTGTTTTTGTTGTAGTGAATGGCACAGTCCGTTTCCCTTGATTCTAAATATTAAATTAATTGTTATTTAATTTATCTTCTTTTAGTGTTGTTGAAATACGGGGTGTTACATTCTCCCCTACTCAAAGTATTTCTTCACCGAAATCCCCAAGTCAAGAAGAATGTATATCCTACCCTCCATCACCCATCTACTCATCCACCAATCACAGGCATCCATGGTCCTTAAAGACTTCTAATGCTTTATATGAACATATGCAAAGGTGTGTGTATATGTCCCAATACTTATGCGAAGATCAGGCGGTCTACTGGTTCAGTCGACCTCCTTAATGCAATGTATGATAGTGACATGAGTCCAACATGTATGCAATAATTCTAGTATATAAGTTCTACACAGGTGCACAAACATCCATCCAAATGCAAGATCCATATGATGATACATTCAATTTCATCCATAAAAGAAAATAAAATGCACACACATCCATATGCAGTATGAGGGTGATTGAGACAATCTAGTGCCTAATGTGTGTCTATATGCATCCACGAGCAACCACTAGCAAACACTTGCATCCATCAAACATAACATGTCTCAAACACATGTTTACATCCATGGGATTCCTATCTAAAGGTCGGAAATTCTATCGATAGGACCTACTTAAGTGATAGAAACAAGCACAAATAAAACTCTGGAAAAAAGGAGTTAAGAACATACCCTCGAAAAGAAAAGGGTACGAGACACGAATCTCGTCTTCGGTCTCCCAAGTTTCATCCTCTAGGTTATCTCCCCATTGAACCTTCATCAACTTGATTTGTTGTGTAGCTTCTTAACTTTTGATCCAAGAATAAGGGAAGGAACTCGTCTGACTGTTGCCTCCCGTTCTACCTCTACTTCCTCCAATACACTCGGCTCAACTACTTACGTGGTATCGTGCAAACACCTCTGCAAATGAGAAACGTGGAAAACATCATGAATGTCGGATAGTCTCTTTGGCAGCTTTACTCTGTAGGCCATTTGGCCAATCCTTTATGTTGTGGGAAATGGCCCTACGAATCTTGGAGCCAGTTTGCCTACAGACCCAAAACGAATCACGTTCCTCAGAGGTGACACTCTAATGAAAACCATATCTCCTACTTCAAATTCAGTATCAGTCCTTCTCTTGTCAGCATAGGATTTATGCCTATCTTGAGCGGTCTTCATTCTCCATCTAATAAGATCTAGCTTCTCGGATGTTTCTCTAACCATATCCGGTCCAAGCAATAGTCTTTTTGTGGATTCCCACCAACTAGTTAGTGAGCTATAGGGTCGTCCGTATAAGGCTTCAAAAGGTGCCATGCCAATACTTGCTTGAAAGCTGTAGCTGTATGCAAATTCTACTAAAGGAAGATGCTCTTCCTAAGTACCTCCGAAGTCGAGAATACACAACCTCAAAAGATCCTCTAGAACTATGTTTACCCTCTTTGTCTACCCATCGGTCTGAGGAAGATAAGCGGTGCTTAATCACAACTGTGTACCTAATGCTTCTTGCAAACTCCTCCAAAATTCAATAGTGAAGATGGAGTCACGATCGCTTACGATACTGGAAGGTACCCCATGAAGATGGACAATCTCACGAACATAAACTGCTGCCAACCATGTTGTCGTCCTCTTACTCTTAACCGGAATGAAGTGAGCGCTCTTCGTAAGCCTATCCACGACGAACCAAATACTGGTGTTGCCTTTATTCGATCTAGGCAAACCATCTATGAAATCCATTAAGATGCTCTCCCATTTGCACTGCGGAACTTTCAAAGGATGAAGTAGACTACCGGGCTTCTTTTGCTCAGCTTTAACTTGCTGACAAACTAAACACTGAGAAACAAACTCTGCCACATCTTTTTTCATCCCAGCCTAAAAGAAAACCCTCATCATATCCTTATACATCTTATCACCGCCTGGATGGATAGTCATCTTAGAATGATGGGCTTCTTCTAGGACTATCTTTATCAAGCTCCCAATTCTAGGAACACAGAGCCTTCCATCTCGTCGCAACCACCCTTTATCGTCTGTGGAATATCTGTTGAGGTGACTAGAAGTCTCCCCTTTACTGAGCCTATCCAAGATGTCTGAAATCTATGGATCATTTCGCTGTGAAGCTCCTATCTGATCCACAAGAGTGGGTCGTATTTCCAGTGATGCAAACAAACCAGGAAAAAGCTCATAGGAGGGTTTAAAGACAAAAGCTAATACAAACTCCAAGCTTTTCCTTTCTAGAAACAGAGGACTTAAGACCATCCTCTGTCTACTTAGTGTGTCTGCCACTACATTACCCTTGCCAGGGGTATAAGCAATCTCAAAGTCATAAGAATGTAGGAACTCCATCCACCTTTATTGCCTTAAATTAAGATCCTTCTGCGAGAACAAATACTTGAGAGATTTATGACCGGTGTACAATTCGAACCTCTCTCCAAGCAAATAATGACGCCACATCTTAAGCGCGAATACTATGGCAGCTAGCTCTAAATCATGGGTTGGGTAGTTCTTCTCATGAACTCTCAATTGTCTACCCCCATAACACACTACCTTCCCTTCTTTCATCAGAACCACACCAAGCCCTGTACGACACGCATCAGCGTAAACTGTAAACACTTTGTTCCCATCGGGCAAGGTCAAGACTGGGGCTGTTGTCAGAGCCCTCTTCAGTCGTTGGAAAGCAACATCATAATCTATAACGCATGAAAACGCCAAGTTCTTATTCGTCAGCCTGGTGAGTAGGGCTGATATCTTTGCGAAGTCCTTAATGAACTTCCTATAATAGTCTGCTAACCCCAAAAAGCTTCTCACCTCCATTGCATTCTTTGGAATCTGCCAGTCCTGAACTGCAACCACCTTTGCGAGATCCGCTGCTATCCCATCTTTGGAAACCACATGCCCTAGAAATCTCACCTTTTTTCTCCAAAAATGGCATTTGGAGAACTTTGCCTTAAGCTGATGTGTACAGAGGGTTTTCAAGACTTCCCTCAAACGTTAGGCATGCTCTTCTTCGCTCATTGAGAAGATCAAGATATCATCAACAAGGACCATGACAAGTTTATTTAGAAACTCCCGAAACATCCTACTCATCAGATCGACAAAATAGGCAGGTGCATTCGTTAACCCGAAAGGCATTACAAGCCATTCAAAGAAACCATTCAGAGCCCTAAAAGCGGTCTTATCTATACTGTCTTCAGCCACCCTCAACTGATGAAACCCCGTGGCCAAGTATAACTGAGAAAATACCGAGGACCAACAAGTTGGTCAAACAAGTCATCTATCCTTGGAAGCAAGTGCATGTTCTTCTTTGTGAGTTTGTTCAACTCTCTATAGTCTACACAGAAACGAAGCGAGCCATCTGCCTTAGTCGCGAATACAACTGGAGTACCCCATTCAGGTATGCTTCATCTGATAAATCCTTTCTCAAGTAGCTCCCCTACTTGCTTACTCAGCTCCTTCCTTTCCCTCAGAGCCATATGGAGCACTGGTAATGCAACTGGCTTTGCATTGTCCACCAGATATATACAGAAATCGATCTCGTGCCTCAGAGCTAAACCCCGTACCTCATCAAAAACATCATAATATTCACGGACTACTGGAACAGATTGCAGATCATTGATAGATGCATCAAGAGACTCTAAGAAACTAAGTATAACCGACCCTTGCGGGTCACAAGAAATCTCGAGGGTCTTCCCATGACAAGTCAGAAGCCTAACGACCCTCCTCTTGCAATCTAGAATGGCACCATACATGATTAGCCAATCCATCCCTAGAATCAACCCATAGCCCATAAACCCGAGCACATACGCATCGCACTCAAACTCGACGCCTAAGATAGATATCCTCAAACCCCGACAAATCATAGACAAATGAGCCGAACCACCAATGGGGTTTGAGACAACAATGGAATCCACCACCATACTAGTATTTAAGCGTAGAGATTCAACCACGGAACAAGATATAAATGAGTGTGAAGCGCCAGAATCAAAAAGATATCTAAAAGGATGACTGGAAAGAGAAATCAAACCTTCCATGGAAATTTTCCTACCTCTATCTGGAGCATTGGTCGCGAGAGCATTCAATTACCCCACAAAAGCTCCTGCGCTTTGACCTTGTCCCTGTTTCTTCGGGCACTCCCTAGCAAAGTGTCCGACCTCTCCACAATGGAGCAAGAATTCTTCCTCGTTTTACAGTCCTTCACCAAGTGACCCTTACGTCCACAGCTGTGACATTTCCTCTTATCCTTTTCCTTGTCATTCTTTCCGCCTTTCTTCTGTTGTTGTTGTTGTCTTTTCTGAGGCCATACCTTCTTGTTTTGCATTGTTTCTTCAGCCTTAACTTCCTTCTTTTCTCCCTTGTCTTTGAAAAACTAACTAGATAGGTCGCACTTTCGTAGGAAACACGATTGCATTGAGCGTATGCAACAAGCCGTTAAACCTCTAGGTGTCCCTAGTAGGACGAGTGGTGTCTCGTGAGGGTTTTCAACGGATACTACCCGCAAAATCCAAATGCAGTATGCTATGATTCTAATGAAACTACATGAATGCAATGGACATATGCAAATAAAAACGAAAAATGAAAACACGACTTATTTCAGGAAAGTGGTACAACAAATTAAGTTAACAATTTCTGATCAGTTGATTTTATTTTAGATACCTCAACTTGTCACAAATTTTTCAATATAAATCAAGTTTTCAAATGTTAAATTCCAGTTTGGCCAGTTAGTTCGGTCGATAACATAGTGCAGCCATGAAATAAATTCTTAGTTTGCTTGGCACAGTTTGCAAAGTGGTATTCTAATTTTCTCATGTATGGCTAGTCAAATCAATAAGGTCAAGAAGCGTTTGGGCATCATCGCTTATTCTTTATTCTATAAAATTTTAAAATTTATGATTAAGTACATACACCTAACTTAGAAGACCAAGGTTTACCACCCATGCACTGCCTCGCGGACTAACGGAGAGTGGGTAAAGAGCTTGGCGGATTGTGCAGGCCGACTTTGACTTTGTCAACAACGTATCGGTAATCCTTAGGTATCCAATCTCATAAAATGAGACCAAGATATTCCAACGCTGACTTTGTCAACAACATGTCGGATAGAGCTTGGCGGGTTTGCACACCAACGCTCGATATACAAGCGATGTTGGATACCCTTGGATTATTATTATTATTGAATTTATAAGCAAAAAAAAGAGAGTTAAGCGAATTCAACTTAGCACAACTTAGTTTTAAAGATTTGACAAGACATTATAAGTATTTTAAGTCCTCCACTTATTTAAACAAAGTCTACAATATAGAATAGATTTCATGGCCATCACCTAAGAATCTCCCTATGTACCGGTTACACTATTATCCCTCAAAATTAAACTTTTCATTATATTTCTTATTCGATCTAAGTTGAGAGAAAAAAATACTATCAACTGGCTAAAAATTGTAAACTTATTTTGTTGTATCAATTGAAAATGAGTCGTATTTTAAAAAAAAATGGTATGTTACTACGATATAAAATGTATGATGGTCCTACATGAAAAGAAAGAAAAATTAAAGAAAAATCAAAAGAATGCAATGCAGACTCCCCCCACACTTGATTGAGACAGTGTCCCAACTGTCTAAGGCAGAAAAACAAAAATAAAATAAAAAAATGAAAAAGAAAAAGAACGTGTACCACCTGATTTCATGGTGGATGATCAGACTCATGCAGATCGATAGGGTCATCTTCGTCATATTGCTCGAATTCCAAAAATGGTTTCAGTCGTTGACCGTTTACTTTGAAGACTTTTCCATCCCTAGGATTTTCAATTTCAACCGCTCCATGAGGATATACTATTTTCACAACATAAGGTCCAGTCCATCGAGATCTGAGTTTTCCTGGAAACAAGTGAAGTCTAGAGTCGTATAAAAGAACTTTTTGACCTACGTTGAATTCCTTACGAAGTATGTTTTTGTCGTGTTGGGCTTTGGTTCTTTCTTTGTAGATTTTCTCATTTTCATACGCCTCATTTCTTAATTCCTCTAATTCCGAAATTTGTAACTTCCTATGTGAGCCGGCTTTTTCTAAGTCAAAATTGAAAAATTTTATGGCCCAAAGGGCACGATGCTCTAGTTCAAGAGGCAAGTGACAGGCCTTTCCGAAGACTAATTGATATGGTGACATCCCTAGATTGGTTTTATAAGCAGTGCGAAAAGCCCAAAGTGCATCAATCAGTTTTACGGACCAATCTTTTCTATTGGAATTCACGGTTTTCTCAAGAATTTGTTTGATTTGTCTATTGGAAACTTCTACTTGTCCACTAGTTTGTGGATGGTAAGGTGTTGACAGCTTGTGTGTGATTGAGTATTTCTTGAGCAAGGACTCAAAAGCACGATTACAGAAATGAGTGCCATTATCGCTAATGATAGCTCGAGGTGTGCCAAAGCGTGAAAAGATGTTTTCTTTGAGGAATTTGACAACAACCTTGTTGTCGTTGGTTTTGGTCGGAATGGCTTCAACCCATTTTGAGACATAATCTACCGTAAGCAAGATGTAAAGATTCCCAAATGAATTAGGGAATGGTCCCATGAAATCGATGCCCCAAACATCGAATAATTCAATCACTAAAATGGGGTTGAGAGGCATCATGTTTCGCTTAGTGATTCGACCCGTTCTTTGACATCGCTCACATTTAGAGCAAAATTCGAAAGCGTCACGGAAGAGTGTGGGCCAATAAAAACCACTTTGCAAAACTTTTGCAGTAGTTTTTCTTGCTCCAAAGTGACTACCAAAAGCATGGTCATGTGAGAAAGAGAGAATAATTTGGTGTTCATGATCGGGAACCCACCTTCGAATGATTTGGTCTGGACAGTATTTGAAAAGATATGGGTCGTCCCAATAGAAGTTTCGAACTTTCGAGAGAAATTTTTGTTTATCTTGTTTCGACCATTCAGCGGGCATTTGTTGTGTGACAAGATAATTCACAATGTCAGCGTACCAAGGGGTGTTAGAGATGGAAAGAATTTGCTCGTCAGGAAAATTGTCATCGATTTGGGTGTCGTTAACATTTTCGTGCACAATTCGAGAGAGATGATCAGCTACGACATTTTCAGAACCCTTTTTATCTCGTATTTCGATATTGAATTCTTGTAGAAGAAGGATCCAACGAATCAAGCGGGCCTTAGCATCCTTCTTAGGAATCAAATATCGTAGGGCAGCATGATCAGTGTAAACTATGACTTTGGATCCTATGAGATATGGTCTGAATTTCTCAAGAGCGAAGACAACTGCCAAAAATTCCTTTTCAGTAGTTGAGTAATTCAATTGGGCCTCGTTTAAGGTTTTGCTAGCGTAATAAATGACTCGAGGGAGTTTATCGATACGCTGACCTAAGATGGCTCCAACTGCAAAGTCAGAAGCGTCGCACATAAGTTCGAATGGTTGAGTCCAATCAGGAGGTTGAATGATGGGAGCCATGGTCAAGATTGACTTAAGAGTTTCAAAAGATGTTTTGCAATCATTGGAGAATTCGAACTTAACGTCTTTGGCAAGTAAATTTGAGAGAGGTTTTGAAATTTTTGAGAAGTCCTTAATGAATCTTCTATAGAATCCTGCATGGCCAAGAAATGAACGAACATCTTTAAAGACTTAGGAGGAGGCAGATTGGCAATCAAATCGATTTAAGATTTATCGACTTCAAGGCCATCTTTGGAGACGACATGACCTAGAACTATCCCCCTTTTTACCATGAAGTGACATTTTTCCCAATTAAGCACGAGAGATTTTTCCTTACAATGTTTTAGGACGAGTTCTAAATGAGTGAGGCATTGGGAAAATGATGATCCATAGATTGAAAAATCATCCATGAATATTTCCAAGAATTCGTCCACCATATCAGAGAAGATACTCATCATACACCTTTGGAAAGTCGCGGGGGCATTACAAAGACCAAAAGGCATGCTACGATACGCAAAGGTTCCAAAGGAACAAGTAAAGGTAGTCTTGTGTTGATCCTCTAAAGCAACAGGGATTTGGTTATAGCCAGAGTATCCATCGAGAAAACAATAGTACTCATGACCCGCTAAGTGTTCAAGCATTTGGTCAATAAAAGGTTAGGGAAAATGGTCTTTTTGTGTGGCTGAGTTGAGCTTTCGATAGTCGATACACACACGCCATTTTGTTTTGATTTTTGTTGGGACAAGCTCATTACTTTCATTTTTGATCACTGTGACTCCCGATTTCTTTGGTACGACTTGTACCGGACTCACCCAGGTACTATCAGAGATGGGATGGATTATGTTATTGTCTAGACATTTGATTATCTCCTCCTTGACCACTTCCCTCATGTTTGGGTTTAATCGCCTTTGAGCCTCACAGATGGGTTTAGCCTCATCAACTAAATGTATGCGATGTTCCACAATTAATGGGCTAATTCCTTTTATATCGCTCAGTTCCCACCCCAAGGCTTCTTTATTTTCCCGCAAAATTTCTAAGTGTTTTTCTTCTTGGTCCTCGGTAAGATCAGAGGCCAAGATTATGGGAAGAGTTTCTGAGGAGTCTAAGTATGCGTACTTAAGGTCTTGTGGCAAGGGTTTGAGATCTAACTTAGGATGTTCTTGAGTGTTAACATTGGTTAACATTCCTTGGTTAGATTCAGAAGACGAAGGATTTAAGTCAAGAAATTCATTCAGTTCAGAAATGTATTCAAGTTCGTCGAAATCGGAGTTGAAATGTTCCAGACACATTTTCAAGGCTTCAGAAGTGTCATTAGGGGTTTCATCAACTATGGTTTGAACCATGTCGATTTCATCGGTCTCAAAATCCCTAGGTTGTTTGTTGAGATTGAAGATGTTTAGCTCAATGGTTAGGTGCCCAAAAGAAAGTCGAAGTTGACCATTCCTACAATTTATGACAGCATTAGAGGTTGCTAAGAAGGGCCGTCCTAAAATCAATGGTATTTGAACTTTGGGATTTGAGACAGGCTCTGTGTCTAAAACTATGAAATCGGCAGGGAAGTAAAACTGTTCGATCTGTATCAAGATGTCTTCGATAATTCCCAATGGCTTTTTGATAGATCGATCGACTAACTGAAGAGTGATGTTTGTTGGTTTAATTTCCCCTAACCCAAGTTGACAATAAACAGTATAAGGAATAAGATTGACACTGGCACCAAGATCGAGTAGGGCACAAGAAATATGGGTGTTTCCTATTTTGCAATCAATCGTAGGGCAGCCAGGGTCTTTGTACTTGACTGGGGTAAGATTCGAAAGAGCAGAGCTTGTATTCGCAGTTAGAAAGGCGGTTTTTGGAACATTAGTTGCACGTTTTTGTGTGCACAATTCCTTAAGACATTTGGCATATTGAGGAATTTGTTCAATTGTGTCTAAAAGGGGAATGTTCACAAGGACTTGTTTGAAAATTTCCAAGATTTTATCGAAATTTGCCGCCTTCTTCTTATTGTTGAGCCTATGGGGAAATGGAGCTATTGGTTTTTCGACTCTGTGACGAGTTTCATCATTCGGGGAAGAAGATTTATCCAAGGAAATAGAAGGTGGTAAGGTCGTAGAAGATGGTATGTTGGTATTGCCAACATTAATTTTCGAAGGTGGGTCGGGTTTGCCGACACTGGGAGAAGAATTGTTGGGATTGCCAACATTTAAGGAAACTTGAGGTTTAGAGGAATTGGCATTCGAAGCCAATGGGTGATCATCAAGATTAGGGATTGGGGTCGAGTTAGAAGGTTCGCCAGGGTTGCTCACGTTATTATCAATCCTCTTTCCGAATCGAAGGGTTGTAACAGCATTGACTGGATTATGGTTTTCGTCCTCACAAGAATTTACAGCACGAGAGTTATATTTTGGATTCACCTCAGGTTGACTCGACAACTTTCCTTTCTCGTTGTTTTTCGCTAGTTCCTTTATCATATTCATCATTTTTTCCATTTGTTTTTCTAAACGCACAATTTATGGTGATGATTGAGAAGATTGAGAGGATTGGTTTGATGGTTGAAAATTGGGGTGCCTGTAAGGTTGCTTGGATTGAGATGCTGTTTGAGAGGTTTGAGAAATTGGAGGTGGAGCTTGATAATTTGGGTTGGGAATAAAGGGTTGCACGTGAGATGGGTTAGCCGAATTATTGGGGTTTGACCAAGAAAAATTTGGGTGGTTCCTCCAACCAGGATTATATGTGGATGAGTAAGGATTATTTTGAGCTATAGCATTGGCTTGGTCCTGAGAGTAGTAGTGGCGTAGCCCTTCTCCGGCTTGAGGAGTTTGATTTTCTAAAGGAATTTGATTTGGGTCTATGACATGCACTCCTCTGGTAGAAGTACGAATAGGAACACGAATCGATTCCCATTGCATGTCCTTTTCAGAATAGTCTTCTAAAAACCGCCAAGCTTCATCGGCCGTCTTAGACATAAAATCTCCTCCACACATTGATTCTAGTTGAGTTCTAGTCTGATAGTTTAGCCCTTCATATGCAATTTGACATAAGTGATCTTTTAGAATTCCATGATGAGGGCAACTATATAATAGCTGGTTGAATCTCTCAAAGTATTTTGAAAAAGTTTCCACCTCATTTTGACAAAATTGATTTATCTCGGTTCGGATTTTTAGAGTTTTATGAAAAGGGAAAAACTTTTTCAAGAATGCAGTGACAAATTCATCCCAACTTCTTATGGAATGTCTTAGAAGAGAATTTAGCCATCTTTTAGCGCTTTCAAGTAGTGCAAATGGAATTAGCCTTAGCTTGATCGATTCGTTAGATAGTTGTTGCATTTTTGTTGTGGAAGCATACAATTCAAACTCACTCAGAAATTCATAAGCATTTTCAGATCCAGTAAACTTTGGTACCCCTTGGATAAAAGAATGTTTTAGCTCAAAATTGTTTCCTTCAGCTGGTGGGAACACAATGACAGATGGTTGAACGGTCCTAGTTGGATAACATCGATCACGAAGAGATAAGGGTCTATCTATTTGGATATTGAGGTTTTGAAAATTTTGATTTGTTTGGTTTTGATCCCCAGAGTTTGGAAAGTTTTGATTCACTCGATTTTGATCCAATTCGGTTGGAAAATTTTGGTTGATTCGAGAACCCCTAGGAGAATTTTGTTGGCTAACACTTTTTCACTCATTGTTGTTAAATGCAAGCACAGAAATTAGCTACAATGAAATTTTCTGTCCTTATTGGCTCCTAACCCAAAATTATAAAGTGATGCGTTTGATTACCTAGATCAAAAGATTTCTCAACCAGTTAACGGACAGGAGTTATCGGTGCACCAGGAATCACCCTAGCAATGCAGCTGAAGGTTTAAGTACCTTCAGAGTAGCAACCGATATAATATTTACGAATCACCGTACTATTTATAAACGGTTATTTCTCTGCCGTAGTCTAGACACCAAGAAATAATTCATTCCAAATGAATCAACTATCACAATACAATTAAGCCCTAGATGAGCCCTTGACTCCCTTAAGTCCAATGTCTAACCGTTATTATTAGTCAGATTCTATGATGAAATGTAATTTGTGGGCAAAGGTAAGGGTGATGAAATCCCTCACCTTATGTGAATTGGGGTGTTGCCCTTAACAGAATGAATTAAAAAAAAGTGCAGAAATAACAACAATCACACAAAATAATTGCAGAAATTAAAAATTTACATTCAAGCCGCTGCCCCTGCAGAAATTTTTTACAACAGTTGTCTATATTTTTTTTCTTTTACAGCAGAGCACCTGTAGAGTTTTAAAAATTTCTCACCTTGATCGGCAGTCCTCCAGTGAAATTGGGTAGCGCTAGCGCGTTCACATCCAACTTGGTGTGCAACCGCTCCAACAATTCGACTTCAACTATTTGCAATTGTTTGACTTTTGAATTTCTCCACTTCGGCCTTGCTTGTTTTCCTTCCTTCGCTTGATCTTGATTTTGATTTCTTTCTTCTTCTTTTTTTTAAGAAATTGTTAAAACAAGGAAAGAGATTAAGGAAAAAAAGGAATAGAAGACAAAACTAGCAAGATATTTTTTTTCTTGTTTTGGAGATTGCATTGTCAATAAATAACATCAAATCTGCCAATCAAGAGCTTTTTCAGAAAAAATGGAAAGGAATAGTATTAGAAGAAAATAAATCTAAAGTAAAAGGTAACAAAATAAATGAAAAGAGAAAGAGGGAAGGAGATTCTATTGAAAACAGGGAACGAAAAAGAAAAAGGAAAGAGTAGTTTTTTTATTTTATTAATATGTTGAAAAGAAGAAAGAATTTGTAAAAGAAGAGAATGGGATTGAGAAATAAAAAGGAAAGAAATAGGTGAAAATTAGTAACTTTTTTTTCCTTTTAAAATTTGTAAAATGAAGAAAAGGGGTGTATAAAAAATAGGAAAGGAAATGAAGGAAAGAAACTGAAAAAGTGGTAAGAAATTAAAAGAAAAAGTGGCAATTTTTTTTTATAAAAGGAAAGCAATGAGAGAAAATAGCAAGCAAATTAAAGATGTGAAAACTAAAAAGGTGATTGCAAAATGGAAAGAAATTTGGGTAATGGAATTATTCAGCAACAACGATAAAATTTAGAAAGAAATTTGTTTTTTTTTTAAAAGGGTAAGAGATTTGCTGTAACGACCCAGATTTTTGAGCAGTTTATTTTAAATATTTAGTATGGGTTTAAATAGTGAATTTATAAAATAAATGGTATTTTATTTTGTTATCAATTTAATCATCGAAATATGATTTATTTTGAATTATCAGAATATGAAATCGACAACGATTGAATTCAAAGTTAAAACCGAGTCAAAGCGGTTCTTTTGATTAATATAAATTCTGTATTTAAGTAGAACGATAATAATTATTTATCATCGATGGATTAAATTGTTTGAAACTAAATTATATTTTAAATTAAATTGAATTTTAACCGTCAATCTAATACTGATAGTCTGTATAAACGATTGGATTAAATTTCAAAATATGTTCAGTTAAGTCCAGAATATCGTATAACTTTAGAAACGCTGGTCGCTACGGGTGAATAGCGGTTCAGAATATCGAGTTAAGGGACCATGAGATATTTAGCTATTAAATTAAAACAAAATATAATAAAATCAGACAAAAATCAAATCAGCCGACCTAAAAACTGAAAATCGCGCAGCTACTCCTTACTCGAGCCAAAATTCTGTCTCCCTACTTTAGTATCAAAGAAACCAGGGATTAATGGCTTTCGTACTATATGTTTCTGTCCACATCAATATAAAATCGCGACATCCCTCTGAAATTCTTCACAAACGAAAATGAATACCAAAGCTTCAGAAATCAAATGGCCATCCCCTTTCTTTAAAACTGCGATTTCCTTTTCCCTCTTCCTCATTTTCATTTCAACAGAATAAGTAAATCAAAACCCCTTTATTTCCAAAGCCGCTACCCTCCTCCGTTGTTTACTAACCGAAGATTGAAAGGGGAAAATCGCGGTGATTCTGGGAGGGATCGAACTCGAACTAGTCAAGCTAGGGCATGTCAACGTCCGGATGCGATTCAGGTTTGTTGTTCGATGCCAGTACAGGAGCTCGACGGATGCGATTTGGGTTTGTTGTTCGATGCCAGTACAGGAGCTCAACGTTGATACCAGGCTTGCGGTTTGGTTTGTCCCCTGGGAAAAATAATAATAATAGAAGTATCGATTTCAAGAGGGAGACGCAACGTGGGGTTCTGAGTGATTAAGGGGTTCGAACTTTGGAAGCAGATCAGTCGCAAGTGTGGGAAGCAGCTCGCGACGATATTGGAGAACTGAAAATAGCACAGTGAAACTCAGGTTAAGAAGAAAATGGAGACTGCCTGTATGTTGTTCGATGGATTGCCGTTGTAGAGAAATGCAGTATGAGGCATTTGGGAACTGACTACATATTTAAGGCTGTTGAGGTTATACCTCGCGGATTGGTCAAGTTATTTATGAGGCAATAAGGATCAAGATAAATGATTTGATTGGATTCGAGGCGAGACGAAAGGGGATTCGCTAAATAAAAATCTGGTGAGTAAATCTCACTCACCTTTAGAATTATTTTTATTTCATTAAAAATAATTGTTTGTTGCTTGTGTGAATGTTTTCTGGTTATTTTATATATATTAGTTATTTAGGCTATATATATATATATATATATATTGGGTTGATTGGTTGGTTGGATTCCCGCAGTCTCATTAGCGGATGCCCGCGGTACCATAGCGGATGATTACCCTATACGCCCCACGCTATGATTAGTGGATGACCTTCTATACCGCGATATTCTGCCACGAAGCAGAATGGGTATTATTTATGTGCTAACATCTGTGGATGCAGGAAAACAGGTTGGAGGAATCCGACTGGATTCCTCAAAAATATATTATCTGTTGTGTTGTTTGTTGTTTGCTTGATTTCATATATTAATATATGACGTGTTAAAAATCAAATGATTGAAAAATGGGGTGATTTGATTGCTTTAAATATCACTGGGCCAAGTGTTAATTTATTAAAATATCATGAGAAAGATATTTGAGGGTTAAAAGAAAATTCTATTTTTCCCAAATAGAATTTGAAATTTGAAAATATAGAATTTCAAATGGAATATTGAAATAAAATTTCAATATAGAATTTTGAAATGAAATTTCAAAATAGAACTTGAAATAGAATTTTTAAGTGGAAATTTAAATAGAATTTAAATATTAGAAAGGAGTTGGAATATTTGAAATTTAGAAGAAAATTTAAATAAGATTTGAAATGGGAGTTTAAATATGTAAATAAAATTTGAGTATAACATTTGAATTTTAAAAGGGAGTTAAATATTTGAATTTTAAAAGGAGATTGAATATTAGAAATTCAAATAGAAGTTCAAATAGAATTTGAATAGACGAAATTAGAATGAAAAATAGAATTTGAATTCAAGGAATTAAATTATTTGAATTCAAGGGAATTCGAATAAAGAAATTCAAATAGAGATTTGAATGTAGAATTTCAAAATAGAATTTGAAATATAGAATTTCAAAGAAAATTTGAATAGAATTTGAAATATAGTATTTCAAAGAAGAATTCAAATGTGAAATTTGAATAGAGAATTTGAATGGAATTTAAATATGAAATTTGAATAGAGATTTGAAATAGAAATTCAAGTGTTGAATTTGAACATGGAATTGAATATAGAAATTCAAGTAGAAATTTGAATATGAGATTTCAAAATAGAATTTGAAATAAACTTTGAAAATAGGATTTCAAAGTAGAACAGGGAATCCAAATGGTTTGAAATGGAATTTGAATTCAAAGGAATTCAAATGGGTTTGAATAAAGAAATTCCAATGGGATTTAAATATGAGATTTCAAATAGAAATTTAAATGAAGTTTAAATATTTAAATTAAAATATGATTTTCAAAAAGGGATTTGATTATAGAATTTAAAGTGGAATTTAATTCAAAGGAATAAATTAAGGTATTGGGATTCAAGAAAATTAAATGTGGAGTTTAACTAATGAATTTGAATTTAGAATTCAAATGGTATTTGTAAATGAATTCGAATTTAGAATTCAATGGTGTTTGAAAGAAAATTTGAATATTTTAATTCAAATAGAGTTGGAAATAGATTTGAACATAGGAATTCAAATGGAGTTTGAATATTTGAATTTCAAAAAGGGAATTTCAAAATGGAGTTGAATATCTAAATTCAAGTATGAATTTCAAATATAGAAATTCAAAAAGGGGATTGAATTAAAGTGGGAATTCGACTAGAGGATTTGAAATGGAATTTGAATAAGAGAATTGAAATAGAATTCAGAATAAAGAATTTGAAATGGAGTTCGAATAAAGGATTTCAAACGGGATTTGAATACAGGATTTAAAACTATGGAATTTGAAATGTAAAGATTCAAATGGAATTTGAAATATATATGAATATATATATAGTAGATGAAGTTGAATTCATTTTTAAGAAGTTTAAAAAGGTTTATATATATAAATATAATTAAAACGAACTCGCCGCAGCGCTGCAGTTCGTAAATTGGCAATTCGAACTTCAATTGAATATACAGAGTGCAATTGAAGTCGGAATTCTTTGAAACAAGAAACGTCAGGACCGATTTGATAATAGTTTTCTAATGAAGGAGAAAAATCTGAATTTCGTCGTATAGATTTTGAGATATGTCAAAAATCAAATTTTCAGAAAAGCAGCGCCAGAATCGTTTTAAAACCATAATGGTTTATTTAATTTTATAAAAGGATTTTTAAGCAAAAAAAAAAATCCGAAGTTTCTATTTAGGAAATTTCAGAGTTGAGTTGTAAAATATATGCGAATTCAAGTTGTGTAAATGAATATGATTTTTGAAACAGAAACCAGATTTTGATTTATTGAATAGAATTAACTAAATTGAATAAAAATTAGTTAATGAGTTTTTGAATGGATATTGGCCTTTAAATAAGTAAATTCGATTTGAAAATTTATATTCGAAATCAAAAAGGAAACTAGAATTGAAGTTGAAATTCAATTTGGTCGTGAGCAAGTTTAACATTTTATTTGAACATGTTATGTTCAAACAAAGAAGTGAAATAGGCAAAAAGGCTAAATTAAGAATAATTGAGCGAAACTGAATTCAAACGATTCAAAATTGAATTCAAACGAATGGATTGAGTTGAATTGAATTGAAAACAGGTAAACAGGTGTTAAGCAGGTTTGGGATGGAGTATATGAAGATTTTAATTTATGTGCTCGACAAAAAGGTACATGTTTAAATTCGTATATGAGTTTCATGCGCCGTATCGGCTAGCCGCTTGGCTTCTTCTTTTTCTTTTTGAGATTAGAAGGACCGGGAAAGCTATTTGAAATTTCCCGATGCTCCCGATACAGGGGAGGTTATGGCGAAATTTTCCGGAAATTTAAGGAGATAGAATATTTTTAAGGAATTTGAAAATTTGAAATCTATATATCGATATATATAGAATTCGATAAGGAAATGAAATCAAAAATAGCGTAAAAGGCCAAGATTGATTATTGAAATATTTGGTAAACAAATATTGATAGAGAAAATGGAGAAGTGATTTAATTAATGAAATATTAATTAAAGAGCCCAGTGATTTGTTTGATATGTTGATTGAACACTTGTTTTCATTCGATAGTTAAATCACAGACTATCGAAGTTTTGACCATCGTTGTCAATATGGAGAGACCGGTTGGATTATTATCCGAAGAACCACTCCGTATTGGCATAAGCGTTGCGAACCAAGTATGCTGAATATATTGAAGACGGAGTGAAGTGCAAGGGCTTTTCTATTTATAGAAACAGTGCCTTCGGTTTCGTTCAATCCCAGAACGAACATAAATGGACGAATGTCTGACAAAGTATTTCCAATGATCAAATGGGTTGGTCTGTATGAATATATATGGTTGCAACGGATTTATCCCTTAGCATAATATCCAGAATATTTGTGCAAACTCAACTAGTGATTAACGGATCTGACGATGTGGCATTCAAAGTGATTGTGCTATCAATGAATGGTGAGTATTCGTAGCCTCAGGCCTCAACAACCGGGAAAGGACAAAAATCGGGCAGGCAGCATGGCTATGTGGGTCGCACCCATTAGGGTGTATAATCACCTATCTAGAGAAATTCCTTTTGTTTCTAAATCTATCGATTCTGCCCATTCGGGAAACGGTGGTTTGAGTCCAACCGTTGGTGATATACATTCGATACACTCAAGCAAAATGAGTGGTCGGTCATGTGTGGGCCGGGTTGCAAGACGTTCTTGTTGAACCCAGGTGTATTCGCCTCTAGAGATACATCATCGGAAGGTGGTTCCATACCTTGTCATGTTGGAAATCCAATCTCCAATAAGCGCCATGCGGTTTTTGGTTTTATACTATATGTGGAGCGTGAGATGCAAGCGTTCTACTATTTGGTTATTTATTTGATGTAGACATTACTATAATATCACTGGATTTGATATCAAAATGTTTGGGTTATAGTAAGGTAAAAACCGTCCGTGTTTATGTGTGGGCTGGTCTTACTATTACCTTTTCCTTCGAAAAGAGTTTTGAAAGTTAAACAAGTGGTTGGAGTTTACTCACACCAGTCCCATGACTGACCCAGAGTTTATTTTGTTTTGTTTTCCCTAAACTCTTGGGTGCCCAAATTTGTACGGGCAGTCAAGTGTTTCAGGCTTTTACAGATACACTTGGAGGAGCTTGAAGCAGGAGGCTTCAACGTTAGTTATTTAGAGTTACTTCCGCTGGATCAAATGTTATGTGTACTCTGATGATAGTATGTATATATGTACAAAACAGATTTGTATTTCGGAGCTTATGTTATATAATATATTTTATTCATTCCGCTGTGAGTTTGTGATCTTTGTTTTCTTCTATTCTAATATTTCTTTCTTTCTATTTCTCACCCTCTAACTTCTTTCTAATAATGAGTCGTATTTCTGTGCAATTTGGGTTGGACGTGTGGTGTATTTAGTCAACTCGGATAGCACGGATTTGCGGGTCGTTTCAGTTGGTATCAGAGCTTAGGTTGAGTGAATACCTAGGCTTTGTGGAGTTGTGCTCATTAGAGATAGGGTCAGTAGTACCCTAGAATGAGTTGAGTGTATATATGAGAGAGCGTATTTGTAAGTTGATATAAAATTTGTTTTATATTGTGTTGGCTGGTCTGTTGAGTGGTTTATGAATTCTGGTCGAATCGTGGGACGCAACGAAGTCGATAGGGATTTCTAAACACTTGAACAGAAGAATCGACATAATATTGTTTTAAAGTGGGTAAATGAAATAATTTACCCAAATTCTTATTTTGATATAGAAAGAATAATTTTCTAGAATTATTATTATATGGATGTGTTGGATGTTGATTTATAATCAAATAAGATTATAAAAATCGAAATGGTTATATATAACCAAAATAAAATTTGTATAGGAATTAAATATACAAATGAGATGAATTAGAATTAAATTCAAACCAGAATTGAGAATTCAAAATCCTGGGAAGTTGAAAAATATTTTTTCAAAGTATATTAAAATAATATAGATTTGTTTTAGAAGGATTTGAAAGAAAATCATTTTAGATGGATTTTGAAATAATAAGGCACTGAACTCACTTCAGTGGCTGGGAAACAATTCTGATGATGATTGCAACATCATCAGTGTTCATTTCCGAGTTTCTAAGTGATGAATTGCTACCTTAGGAAAGGTTTTTGTTGGGAATTTGTTTGAAAGAAAACAAGTGGTTTGAAATTTCAAATGTTTTGAATTTGAAATGAAAATAAATATATGTATATATTTATGGGATTTCAAAGGATTTGAAATGAAAAACCCTGAGATTTGGATTCTGGAATTAAAATTTAACTTAAACAAGTTAAATGGTTCGAGGTGAATAAATTGACTAGGATCAATTTGAAATAAATTGAAATGAATATGAATTAGAATGCATATGAATGGAAACCAAAAGTTTTGGTTGAAATTAAAGTCATAGAAATATGAGGAGTGAGTTCAACATAAGTGAATTGTTGAAAAGTAATGAGTTTGTACCATGTTTCCTACCTTAGCAATTTCGAGGACGAAATTATTTTAAGGGGGGAAGAATGTAACGACCCAGATTTTTGAGCAGTTTATTTTAAATATTTAGTATGGGTTTAAATAGTGAATTTATAAAATAAATGGTATTTTATTTTGTTATCAATTTAATCATCGAAATATGATTTATTTTGAATTATCAGAATATGAAATCGACAACGATTGAATTCAAAGTTAAAACCGAGTCAAAGCGGTTCTTTTGATTAATATAAATTCTGTATTTAAGTAGAACGATAATAATTATTTATCATCGATGGATTAAATTGTTTGAAACTAAATTATATTTTAAATTAAATTGAATTTTAACCGTCAATCTAATACTGATAGTCTGTATAAACGATTGGATTAAATTTCAAAATATGTTCAGTTAAGTCCAGAATATCGTATAACTTTAGAAACGCTGGTCGCTACGGGTGAATAGCGGTTCAGAATATCGAGTTAAGGGACCATGAGATATTTAGCTATTAAATTAAAACAAAATATAATAAAATCAGACAAAAATCAAATCAGCCGACCTAAAAACTGAAAATCGCGCAGCTACTCCTTCCTCGAGCCAAAATTCTGTCTCCCTACTTTAGTATCAAAGAAACCAGGGATTAATGGCTTTCGTACTATATGTTTCTGTCCACATCAATATAAAATCGCGACATCCCTCTGAAATTCTTCACAAACGAAAATGAAGACCAAAGCTTCAGAAATCAAATGGCCATCCCCTTTCTTTAAAACTGCGATTTCCTTTTCCCTCTTCCTCATTTTCATTTCAACAGAATAAGTAAATCAAAACCCCTTTATTTCCAAAGCCGCTACCCTCCTCCGTTGTTTACTAACCGAAGATTGAAAGGGGAAAATCGCGGTGATTCTGGGAGGGATCGAACTCGAACTAGTCAAGCTAGGGCATGTCAACGTCCGGATGCGATTCAGGTTTGTTGTTCGATGCCAGTACAGGAGCTCGACGGATGCGATTTGGGTTTGTTGTTCGATGCCAGTACAGGAGCTCAACGTTGATACCAGGCTTGCGGTTTGGTTTGTCCCCTGGGAAAAATAATAATAATAGAAGTATCGATTTCAAGAGGGAGACGCAACGTGGGGTTCTGAGTGATTAAGGGGTTCGAACTTTGGAAGCAGATCAGTCGCAAGTGTGGGAAGCAGCTCGCGACGATATTGGAGAACTGAAAATAGCACAGTGAAACTCAGGTTAAGAAGAAAATGGAGACTGCCTGTATGTTGTTCGATGGATTGCCGTTGTAGAGAAATGCAGTATGAGGCATTTGGGAACTGACTACATATTTAAGGCTGTTGAGGTTATACCTCGCGGATTGGTCAAGTTATTTATGAGGCAATAAGGATCAAGATAAATGATTTGATTGGATTCGAGGCGAGACGAAAGGGGATTCGCTAAATAAAAATCTGGTGAGTAAATCTCACTCACCTTTAGAATTATTTTTATTTCATTAAAAATAATTGTTTGTTGCTTGTGTGAATGTTTTCTGGTTATTTTATATATATTAGTTATTTAGGCTATATATATATATATATTGGGTTGATTGGTTGGTTGGATTCCCGCAGTCTCATTAGCGGATGCCCGCGGTACCATAGCGGATGATTACCCTATACGCCCCACGCTATGATTAGTGGATGACCTTCTATACCGCGATATTCTGCCACGAAGCAGAATGGGTATTATTTATGTGCTAACATCTGTGGATGCAGGAAAACAGGTTGGAGGAATCCGACTGGATTCCTCAAAAATATATTATCTGTTGTGTTGTTTGTTGTTTGCTTGATTTCATATATTAATATATGACGTGTTAAAAATCAAATGATTGAAAAATGGGGTGATTTGATTGCTTTAAATATCACTGGACCAAGTGTTAATTTATTAAAATATCATGAGAAAGATATTTGAGGGTTAAAAGAAAATTCTATTTTTCCCAAATAGAATTTGAAATTTGAAAATATAGAATTTCAAATGGAATATTGAAATAAAATTTCAATATAGAATTTTGAAATGAAATTTCAAAATAGAACTTGAAATAGAATTTTTAAGTGGAAATTTAAATAGAATTTAAATATTAGAAAGGAGTTGGAATATTTGAAATTTAGAAGAAAATTTAAATAAGATTTGAAATGGGAGTTTAAATATGTAAATAAAATTTGAGTATAACATTTGAATTTTAAAAGGGAGTTAAATATTTGAATTTTGAAAGGAGATTGAATATTAGAAATTCAAATAGAAGTTCAAATAGAATTTGAATAGACGAAATTAGAATGAAAAATAGAATTTGAATTCAAGGAATTAAATTATTTGAATTCAAGGGAATTCGAATAAAGAAATTCAAATAGAGATTTGAATGTAGAATTTCAAAATAGAATTTGAAATATAGAATTTCAAAGAAAATTTGAATAGAATTTGAAATATAGTATTTCAAAGAAGAATTCAAATGTGAAATTTGAATAGAGAATTTGAATGGAATTTAAATATGAAATTTGAATAGAGATTTGAAATAGAAATTCAAGTGTTGAATTTGAACATGGAATTGAATATAGAAATTCAAGTAGAAATTTGAATATGAGATTTCAAAATAGAATTTGAAATAAACTTTGAAAATAGGATTTCAAAGTAGAACAGGGAATCCAAATGGTTTGAAATGGAATTTGAATTCAAAGGAATTCAAATGGGTTTGAATAAAGAAATTCCAATGGGATTTAAATATGAGATTTCAAATAGAAATTTAAATGAAGTTTAAATATTTAAATTAAAATATGATTTTCAAAAAGGGATTTGATTATAGAATTTAAAGTGGATTTTAATTCAAAGGAATAAATTAAGGTATTGGGATTCAAGAAAATTAAATGTGGAGTTTAACTAATGAATTTGAATTTAGAATTCAAATGGTATTTGTAAATGAATTCGAATTTAGAATTCAATGGTGTTTGAAAGAAAATTTGAATATTTTAATTCAAATAGAGTTGGAAATAGATTTGAACATAGGAATTCAAATGGAGTTTGAATATTTGAATTTCAAAAAGGGAATTTCAAAATGGAGTTGAATATCTAAATTCAAGTATGAATTTCAAATATAGAAATTCAAAAAGGGGATTGAATTAAAGTGGGAATTCGACTAGAGGATTTGAAATGGAATTTGAATAAGAGAATTGAAATAGAATTCAGAATAAAGAATTTGAAATGGAGTTCGAATAAAGGATTTCAAATGGGATTTGAATACAGGATTTAAAACTATGGAATTTGAAATGTAAAGATTCAAATGGAATTTGAAATATATATGAATATATATATAGTAGATGAAGTTGAATTCATTTTTAAGAAGTTTAAAAAGGTTTATATATATAAATATAATTAAAACGAACTCGCCGCAGCGCTGCAGTTCGTAAATTGGCAATTCGAACTTCAATTGAATATACAGAGTGCAATTGAAGTCGGAATTCTTTGAAACAAGAAACGTCAGGACCGATTTGATAATAGTTTTCTAATGAAGGAGAAAAATCTGAATTTCGTCGTATAGATTTTGAGATATGTCAAAAATCAAATTTTCAGAAAAGCAGCGCCAGAATCGTTTTAAAACCATAATGGTTTATTTAATTTTATAAAAGGATTTTTAAGCAAAAAAAAAATCCGAAGTTTCTATTTAGGAAATTTCAGAGTTGAGTTGTAAAATATATGCGAATTCAAGTTGTGTAAATGAATATGATTTTTGAAACAGAAACCAGATTTTGATTTATTGAATAGAATTAACTAAATTGAATAAAAATTAGTTAATGAGTTTTTGAATGGATATTGGCCTTTAAATAAGTAAATTCGATTTGAAAATTTATATTCGAAATCAAAAAGGAAACTAGAATTGAAGTTGAAATTCAATTTGGTCGTGAGCAAGTTTAACATTTTATTTGAACATGTTATGTTCAAACAAAGAAGTGAAATAGGCAAAAAGGCTAAATTAAGAATAATTGAGCGAAACTGAATTCAAACGATTCAAAATTGAATTCAAACGAATGGATTGAGTTGAATTGAATTGAAAACAGGTAAACAGGTGTTAAGCAGGTTTGTGATGGAGTATATGAAGATTTTAATTTATGTGCTCGACAAAAAGGTACATGTTTAAATTCGTATATGAGTTTCATGCGCCGTATCGGCTAGCCGCTTGGCTTCTTCTTTTTCTTTTTGAGATTAGAAGGACCGGGAAAGCTATTTGAACTTTCCCGATGCTCCCGATACAGGGGAGGTTATGGCGAAATTTTCCGGAAATTTAAGGAGATAGAATATTTTTAAGGAATTTGAAAATTTGAAATCTATATATCGATATATATAGAATTCGATAAGGAAATGAAATCAAAAATAGCGTAAAAGGCCAAGATTGATTATTGAAATATTTGGTAAACAAATATTGATAGAGAAAATGGAGAAGTGATTTAATTAATGAAATATTAATTAAAGAGCCCAGTGATTTGTTTGATATGTTGATTGAACACTTGTTTTCATTCGATAGTTAAATCACAGACTATCGAAGTTTTGACCATCGTTGTCAATATGGAGAGACCGGTTGGATTATTATCCGAAGAACCACTCCGTATTGGCATAAGCGTTGCGAACCAAGTATGCTGAATATATTGAAGACGGAGTGAAGTGCAAGGGCTTTTCTATTTATAGAAACAGTGCCTTCGGTTTCGTTCAATCCCAGAACGAACGTAAATGGACGAATGTCTGACAAAGTATTTCCAATGATCAAATGGGTTGGTCTGTATGAATATATATGGTTGCAACGGATTTATCCCTTAGCATAATATCCAGAATATTTGTGCAAACTCAACTAGTGATTAACGGATCTGACGATGTGGCATTCAAAGTGATTGTGCTATCAATGAATGGTGAGTATTCGTAGCCTCAGGCCTCAACAACCGGGAAAGGACAAAAATCGGGCAGGCAGCATGGCTATGTGGGTCGCACTCATTAGGGTGTATAATCACCTATCTAGAGAAATTCCTTTTGTTTCTAAATCTATCGATTCTGCCCATTCGGGAAACGGTGGTTTGAGTCCAACCGTTGGTGATATACATTCGATACACTCAAGCGAAATGAGTGGTCGGTCATGTGTGGGCCGGGTTGCAAGACGTTCTTGTTGAACCCAGGTGTATTCGCCTCTAGAGATACATCATCGGAAGGTGGTTCCATACCTTGTCATGTTGGAAATCCAATCTCCAATAAGCGCCATGCGGTTTTTGGTTTTATACTATATGTGGAGCGTGAGATGCAAGCGTTCTACTATTTGGTTATTTATTTGATGTAGACATTACTATAATATCACTGGATTTGATATCAAAATGTTTGGGTTATAGTAAGGTAAAAACCGTCCGTGTTTATGTGTGGGCTGGTCTTACTATTACCTTTTCCTTCGAAAAGAGTTTTGAAAGTTAAACAAGTGGTTGGAGTTTACTCACACCAGTCCCATGACTGACCCAGAGTTTATTTTGTTTTGTTTTCCCTAAACTCTTGGGTGCCCAAATTTGTACGGGCAGTCAAGTGTTTCAGGCTTTTACAGATACACTTGGAGGAGCTTGAAGCAGGAGGCTTCAACGTTAGTTATTTAGAGTTACTTCCGCTGGATCAAATGTTATGTGTACTCTGATGATAGTATGTATATATGTACAAAACAGATTTGTATTTCGGAGCTTATGTTATATAATATATTTTATTCATTCCGCTGTGAGTTTGTGATCTTTGTTTTCTTCTATTCTAATATTTCTTTCTTTCTATTTCTCACCCTCTAACTTCTTTCTAATAATGAGTCGTATTTCTGTGCAATTTGGGTTGGACGTGTGGTGTATTTAGTCAACTCGGATAGCACGGATTTGCGGGTCGTTTCATTTGCAACAGAAGGAGATTTGTGAGAAGAAATTATAAGAAAATGGCAAGAATTTGTACAATGGGAAGAACTTAATGACAAAAATTTTCTTTTTTTCTGATTTGTAAAAGAAGAAAGAGAACGTAGAAGATTGGGAAGAGAAATGGAAAGATGGAAAGAAATAAAGAAAAAATTGAAATGTTTTTTTTCCTTTAGAATTGAAAAGAAGGAAGAATTTATAAAAGAAAAGAAGGAGATTGAGAAATAAAAAGGAAATAAATAAATGAAAGAAAAAAAAAGAAATAAGGTCAAGAAAATTTGGCACGTTCTTTTTTTTATTTGCCTAAAGTAGGAATAAATTCGCAAGAGGGAACAAACAAATGTAAAAATTGGGAAGGAAGGAATAGATGAGACTAAAGAAAAGAAACTAAGAGACAAAAGTGGCAAAAAAAAAATTTCTCTTCTCTTGTTTAGATGATTCTAGCACCAATGTTTGATACAAAATCAACTAATAAAGAGATATTTTTTTTTAGCAAAACAAAAACAAAAACAAAAATAAAAATAAAAACTAACACGAATCAGATATTAAATAAACAATAAAATTTAATCATTACCTCCCCGGCAATGGCGCCAAAAACTTGATCGCTGCTTTTCTATGAATCAGAAAAGCGCGACATTTAAATTAAATTCTGCAAGCATACAGGTATGTAACATACAGGTCGAACACAGGGAGGTGTTATTAAAAATTATTATCTATTTATTCTTGGGCGAGTTAGACGAAGTTTGGAGTTGTTGTTTTTTTTATGTTGTTGAAATTACTCTAAATCTAATCAGTATCAAATTCAACAATTGAAAAGAAAAGGAACAATTACTAGAAAAAGAGAATAACAACTAGAACAATAACAGAAATTAAAAGTAGGATTCCTGTTGAAACTAATCAATAGTGAATCGCTAACAAGCAGTAATAAAAGACAATAACAATATGCATTCTACCCAAACCTAATTAGGTAGATAACACAAATTGTTATGAAATTAAAATAACAATAAAACTAGAAAAAAGAAAAGACTTTTATTAGAACAAAAGAGAATACAGAATAGAAAAATGAATGAATGGCCTTTACAATGGGACATCATGTATATTTATAGAGATGTAGATCAAATCCTAATCAAATCAATGACTAAATGGCCATCTTTTCTCAAGAAGTAATATCATATCTCTTGCCTTCCTTGACTAGGTTTGTTTGGAAATAATTCTTTTAAGAATATCTGATGCATATCTTGGTGAATATCTTCCAAATCCTCCATATGGCTAGTTGATTGATAATTAGATTGCATGCGATTAATTATTCCAAACAAGGATGCTCATCAAACTCCCAAGGCAACAAAGGATGAAATCTTCAAAATTGATCTTTTCTTGGCAATAAATCAATCAGAAATTCTTCTAATTGGAAATTGAAAAATGAATGTTCTGAAGTGATTTCCATGACTACTCCTGAAATGTCTATTTGTGAATATCATACATACACGTGAATATATATATATAATATAACACTAATTAATATTCTTCATGGAAAAGGGCCAGTGTGAACGCGTTCCGTTTCTTTGGCAAAAAGTGGGCTCGACGGGGATCGAACTCGGGTCTCTCAGTACAAATTTCTATGCAATTACCAGTGAGCTACAACGTCTTTTGTAATTGAGATGACTTTAATACGGGGAAGTAGTTTTTTATCTGTAGTTGGCCTTTAATTTGAAACAAAGGAGGCATTTCTTGACAACCTGTAAAAACACACAAAAGTATCCAAAGTATCATTTATTTATTTACAAAAGATAAAATATAAGAGCATAAAATAAACACATTTCTATGTTAATCAGTCTTCCTTATGTATCATGGCCATATCAACAAGCCTTTCAAAAGTGGCTCCCACTGGAATAAGGGACATAGCTAACCCATGAAGGGGTTCATTCAGCCCTTTAGCAAACCACAAAGTTTTCTTATGCGGAGTGTCCACCAGTTCCAATCCAAACCTTGCTAGCTTGTTGAATTTGTTCACATACTTTTTAACAGTCATGTTCCCTTGTTTGAGCACCAAGAACCTCTCCATTTGCATGCCTTCCTCGTCTTGGGAAAGAAACATCATTTCAAACCTCTGCCTAAAATTGTCCCATGTTTCCACCGGGCATCCAGCTTGGGTAACTTCCCACCAGAAAGAAGCTTCATCTTTCAGTAGCCAAGTAGCATGTTGAATTTTCCTTCGATCTTCCACTTCAAAGATTACAAACAAGTACTCGGTCTCCTTGAGCCAATTCCTTGCCTCTACTAATGTTTCGGTTCCATGGAATGGCTTCCCTCCCATGGCATAAAAATCTTTGCAGATCTTAGCGAAATTATCTGCTCTTGGAGGAGGAGGAGGAACGACGGGTGCAGCTGGGGGAGGAACGTCGACTTGAACACCGGCAGGTTCCATGGCCTCTAGATACCTATGGAACCATCCTGGTATCGTAACGCCCTCAGGAATATTAGGTTCCCCATATATGTTGAAAAGAAAAGGAAAGAGATTTAGATAAAGGATCGAAGGATATTACATATGGCTTTGGGGAATATGTTTCCAAAACAGACTTTTCTTTTTGAAAAATTCTTATCTAAAACCTTTTTGAAAATAATTTTCAAAAACTTTTATCTAATCTGGTAACTTTCAGCTCGGATACTTAGTGTGACACCCCCACGTCCGTTAATGTCACTCACAAGGGGAACGCATTAAGTTTTGTGAAGCGTTATAGGTAAACAGAAATATTACAAGACAAATGTAAAATAACAGCGGAATTAAAAACTTTATTTATCATAAAGCATCGCCATTCAAAAACATCACATGTTTGAAATACAAAAAACCATTACATCATAAAAACTATTGTCTTGTACTTTAAAACATCAGAGTACATAAAAGAAGTAAAATTCCCCAAATGAAATATAGCTATAGCAACAAGGACAGGAGCTTAAGCCATGCATCTAAGAAGCTCCAACAAAATATAAGCAGAATCATGGTCAAGCCTGATTATTCCCTCCCTGAGAACCTTGGGGGGGACGGAAGAAAGAAGAGGAAACAAAAAGGGTCAGATATAAAGTTTGGCGAGTTTAGTTACTTTTAGCAAGTAAATAAGTAAAAGTAGCATGACAGGCATATAAAGTGGACAAGAAAGATAACACTATATAAGGCAGGTATGACAAGGTAAACATAGTAGAGTGTATACGCTTCCTAAATGATTACTCTGATTCTCTGCACTGATACTAGCTAGTATAGCCAGAAACGATATGATCCCAACAACTATCAAATGGTAGACTTAGGCATACGTCCAGATGTACCCTAGCTACTACCCTAATCGATCGCCTCCCTAATACGCGTAGATACTTTGTGTCGGCCCCACCATAGGATGTGTCACGTCCTATAGTGGCAACCCTTTGTTAATATGCACAGCCATATCTACAAGTGTCACAGTCGTCTTATCCGCCTCTGTCCGGCCCATGTAAGCACATGGCCCGGTTGGTTTGCGCCACCTACACCATCCTCTACGTTTGGATAGCTTACAATCATCCTAGTAAGCGCGCCCCACTTCGACCTAGGGCGGAGTACTCGTTTTGATACTTATTAAGGGTTACTGACTGAAACGGATCCCCCACACAACATGATGCAAGCTCTCCCCCTTGCCTTGTATCCCCATTAGGATTTCTGTCGGTTATGTATACCATTAGGTGTTTTTAATTACATAACCCTACTATTTCTACAAGTTATGCTTACCCTAAAAAGGAGTCTTTAATTACATAACTTCAACATTTGCATAGGTTATGCTTACCATTAGGTGTCTTTAATTACATAATCCTATCAGGTTAAGTTCGTGGGCCTATATGTAAATATTACCCACCCCTCAGATTTAATTAACCCACCCTCTGTTCAGCTAAATTTGCTTAACCCCAATTTAAATTCATGTTCATAAAATCCTTACGGATTCAACTAGGTTAAGTATTTAAGGTTTATTAGCATATTTTCATTTATAGTTGCAGTATGCTAGACCTCCCGCATTAAGCCTACCATTTATGGATGTTGGACATGCCGGGCGGGTCCGGGCAGACTTATTCCATAAATCGGGCTTAGCATCATGTCTTAGCACGTCTCATATTTGTGCACCTAGACCTCCCACGTTAGATTCACCACTTGTGGTTGCTGGATATGGCAGGCGGTTCCGGGCAGACTTCCACCACAAGTGTAATCTAACCTCATGTCATAGGCTCAATTACAGTTTCTAGTTACTATAATCCTAGGCATTTCATTATTAACTAATTTTGCGTTTGTCATTATAGGTTATAAATTTCATATCCCTTTTCCCCAATTATGTTTATAGTGAATTATATGTCAAATTCATGTTCATAATCTTTATCCAAGTTATGCCAATTTTTTATGTTTTCCCTCGTTCCCTAACTAATGCATTCGCATATATTTAGCAGCATGCCTAGGCTAGAAGTAGCCTGGCCATAAACAACAAAAGGGAAAGGTGATGGGAAGATGACAATAGTGATTATTTTGACATAACTGGCATAAATATATACTGGTATAGTGATAAAGTGGACATATAAGAATAGATCTGTGAACTTGTGATAATTGAACTAGTTCTAACATAGTAGGAATGTCATAATAAGCATAGCAAGATCTAAATACTAATTTAGATGTCCAACTATTTCAGATCCAATATAACAGGCACAAGGTGATCTAAATAGTAAGCTAGATCTAAAATCAAAGTAGATCTCTCCTGATAAAGATTTGGATCCAAGTCATGGTATGTCATAACATCATAAATTCACAAGTTGCAATAGATCCGATATGATCAAGATTGAGATCCATGTCATAACTAATTCAGAATGTCATAGATTCACAAATTACGATAGATCTGATATAATTCAGTCACAAGAATGGATCCAAACTATAGTTGTATCATGTTTACTTTTAACCATTTAAATCTAAAAGTAACTTAGAACTCACAATGTTTGGATTTAGAAAGTAAAACTAGAAGAGAAGATTGTTGAGTCACAGATCCAAACTTGAATCTCTAATCTTTGATTGCAGAAGAAGAAAAGAGTCCAATTCAGTCCAGGCACTAACAACATTTGGCCTCCGTTGATTTCCAGTGAAGAAAAAAAGATAAATGAGCATGTACATATAGCTGCCAACCCCCTAAATTCGACCTGCCACGTCATCTCTAGGGGGTTGACCTGGGGCTCGACACCCCCTAAAGGGGTCGACTCCCCTAGGGCGGGAAAATTGCCACCTCATTTTTTTCCTGATTTTGAACGGTTTTTGATTTTTTGGATTATATATATATATATATATATATATATAATTCTTCTGCGCGTATACAAACTTCAAACCTCCATAACTTCTTCATACGGTATCCGTTTTACGCAAACGAAATGTCTATCTTCAGCATAATTTCAAGTTGGACGCAATGGCATAGTCTGTTTCCCATGATTATGGATATTAGATTAATTATTATTTAATTTATCCTCTTTTAGTGTTGTTAAAATACGGGCTGTTACAACCGCGACGTTACGAGCTCAGTTTAAATTATGTTATTATTAATACATTCAAACTTCGTTTTATAAATAAATTCGTTATTATAATTCAAATCTAAACTCAGTTAAATCTCTTATATTATCCAATTCTCCCAATATTGCAAATTTAACTTATTTTTGACTATTTCGAAAATTAAATTTAATATTACACTATTTATATTAATTAAATATTCAAAAATATTGAATATAAATCATTTAAATCTCCAAATCAACCTTTTAAATAATTAAATAAATTAATTATTCATCACTAAAAATTTGGGTCGTTACAACTTTACTCCATCGAAGACCCAAAATAAATTAAAGGTTTAATTAGTTATTGTAAAAAGTTTTCGTAAGAAGGACCCTAGAAATGCAACCAATAAAAACCTTCTTAACAGTTTCTTCCTTACTAAATTCTGATAAAACCTGAAATTGTAAAGCTCCTTAAAATTAGGATATACATGATTACATCACCAAAAGTTATATTTCAGTTTACATTAACATCGTTAAGGATTTATACAAGTCACAATTTAAATATACAATTGAAATTCACTTTTCTTATAAGATTTCGAGAGTTCCTCGAGTAACAACCAACGATAGAGTAACTTTCAAATTCCTGCCATTGCCAATAAAGAACTCTAAGTGAGGGCTCTCTGGGCTCTGGAAAAGTTGACAACACACCTTCTGCGTAAAAGCCTGAAACTATTTTCCCTAAGAACAAATTAGAGAAGAGAATTTTGATGCTATTCGTAATTTTAAGTCTAACTAATAGCATTATTGTAAGTTTATAAGATAAGCAAGTCGAAGGTATAGTCCGAAGAACGTTGATTAAGCGACACAAATGGATACCTGAGCCAAAGACTAAGAAAAGTGGATGTTCTATCCCCGGCGGCCATTGTTCACCCAAAGGTGTTAGCTGATGTAACCGAATCCATAACAAGATTCAAAGGAGATTCTGCCGTATCAAAGGCTAGTTCCTTCCTAGAATGGCGGAGAACCACAACATTAAGAGGGAAAAAGAGGATGTCAGTGGCAATGGAAAGATACAACAACGAGATGGATTTCCCTCTTAATTAGGAAAAACGCTTTACCAGAACATGCATTAAACAAGAGAGCTAAGGGAAAAGTAGAGACTTTCAACACATTAGATTTCCTCACAAAGACAGTAACATACAGTTCTAAAACTGATGTCACCATGCTTAATCAGTAGAAATGACAACATCTAGAAAAGGACTTCAGAAATACTAAGAAGAGAAATGAGATTATATATTTGTAAGGCAAATGTCTCTAACGCAAGACTAATCGATCAGACTCGAACGGCTGAAAAGCAAAGTCAAAAAGGCGGTAAAATCAAGCAGAAGTGGATGCAAGTTAGAGTAGTTAATAACCAGAGTATGAAAGGAAACTTGCAGATGAAAAGAAAAGGGAAGAGAAAAATTGGACGTGCACAAAAGAAGAGATAAAAGGAGTGAATCGACTCTTGTTGACCAAATCCCAACTACCCAGGGATAGATGTTGAAAAGCGGATATAGCGAAATGACAAAATGGATAAAAGAATTTGAGCCATATGACCTCAAAAACCAAGTACATTCCTTTACTAGGGGGAGGGTAACTATTAGCAGCAAAAACAAACTAGGTAGTTCAAGAATAAAATTAAGGTGAAGGAGTGTGAGAAAGAAAGGAAAGGGAATTCCCTTCTGACTGGGAAGCCCCTTTCGGCCTTAATCTAAAGGGAACTAACCTCTAAACAAAAAAGCCCCATTCGATCTAAACTGAAAGAGCGTTGATTTTGGACCTATTGGGCCTGAAAGAAAGAGCTAGGAGAGCAAGCCAAGAGAAAATCATCAGACTATAAGGAGCTAAGAGCCATAAGCAGGAAAATTTGTAGTGGACGAAGACCTTTGGTTATATTCCAAATGACCAATATTCGATAAACAAAACGCACTAGAAAAAAAAACCTATCTCTCAAGGATATTGGAAGAAAATGCATTCTGAAGCACATAATCAAAAGCAACAGGAAAGAGCGAAGGAGAATCTCATCAAACAGATCGGATACTGGGAAAGAGCTCTCGGATCTAACCACATTAGTGAGGCTAATTTGAAGTTAGCTGGCACTATAAGCCAAGAGTTTGCATACACCTATGCCTCACGCAACTATTTAGACCATAACCCAAGGAGTCTATACTGAAAATACAAATGAAAAAGAATAGTCGATGCCAGGAAAGCCTTCGTATGAACCTCAGGAAGATCTTTGAAGCAATAGCAGGGCAAAACCTGAAGATCATTCAAACAAAGAGAAAAAAAGATAGATTAGGAGAAGAGGATCTTCGAAAGCAGTTGAAGACAAAAATAGGAAGGAGAAACATTCCTAGTCCAGTTGACAGCATAACAAAGTACACATACATTCCTAGGTAATAACCAAATTTAGTTGCCATAGAGCCCTTCGGAAGAGATGAAGAAGGGCTTTCGATACATACCTTTAAGGTCCATGAAAGATAAGATATGACTGGCACAATACAAAGGGCGAGGAATCCAAAACCCTTTAAAATGCTAAAGACAAAGCACATGATAGAAGTAAAAAAGAGTCGGAAGCTCCTACATGACCATCCCTCTCACATCCAACTAAAAATCCTCTTTGTTAAGTCCCTCGGAAGCAGACACTTGGATTTCCTCTTGAAGAAAAGCCGCCAGTGCATTTGAAAAGACATCACAATTAACCCCTACCGGGTGACCAGAGTGAAGCACCTAACAAGAAGGAAGGGTCAATCAGCGCCTATAAATAAGATCCTAAGGACTCAAAATGAGGACATTCGGTTCATTTCCAAAATTTGTAACCTCTTACTGTGGAATGAAATCCTAACTTCTAAATCAATTTAGGGGAAAGAGTTTGTAACATTGCATATATTCAATAAAGAGGAGACATGTGGAAATTAAGGTAATTATAAGAAATTTTGTTCAATAAAATACGTTGTTGTTATCATTCACTAACATTGTAGGTACAATATGTGAGCTGAATACATAATTAGAACTATTTCATATCCTGACCCATGACTGCCCTTAAGATCCTTAGATCTTAGAATAATAACCATCTTTGGTCTAATAACTATATCTGAAATACATCATTGGACAAAATTCTGTTATATCTGAAATGGCGTGGTAGTTTGAAAATTCGATTTTAAATTTAAATTGAATGTATAGAATTCATTTTAAATCAGAATTGGACAAAACAAGAAATGTTTGAATCTGTTTAATTATATCTTTCTAACGAATGTGAAAAACTAAGATTTCATAATATAGATTAAAAGTTATGTCCAGATTAAAAATCAAAATAGTCGCTATGGAATTTATATAAATTTTAATATAATATATAGCCTTTAGAAATAGCCATTTTGCAAATGACCTCCGTTTTTGAAGAAACCACGTTTCTTGGATCCAGAACGTCAAATTATTGCTAGATTCCAGTTTTCATAATTTTTGGAATTAATACGTGAGCGTGGTGAATTTAAATGTGTTTGGTAATTTCAGTTTGACTGGAAAATGAGCATTTTTCAAACAGTCTCCAAATTCGACGAAATAAGTTTTGTTAGGACTGTAACATCAAAACATAGCTAGATTTATTTATTTTTTGAATTTTTGGAGTCAGTATGTGGCCCCGGTAAACTAAAATGTACGTTGGAATCAATTTTGAACGTTATATTAATTTATATTTTAATTTTGACAAAAATTGATTGAAATAGTCGAATTGGCATACCGGACATATCTTATTGTGTTCGGAATGGGGCTATTTGGCTAGGGCGACATTCGTTGGGTTTGATTCGGAGTCCAAACGAAAATACCACTTTTAAGAATTAAATATAAATATTTATATAAAAGGGTTCAAACCACGAAGAAATAAAAAAAAAAACTAAACACCCGTCGTTCACCCAAATCCGCCGTCCCTCCCCATCGCAGCCCCCCTGCGCCCACCCCATTGCCAGCCAACAACCACCGCCGCCCTCTAGATCGTACCGCCGACCCCCCCTCCTCCTTCGTCCGCCCCTTCGTTCTCTCCCTCTTCTCAACAAAAAAATCGCTACTCCGTCCAATGTAGGCCCCGCCGCCGCCTTATGCACCACGCCCGACTCCTCAGCAGCCCCACCCCCACCCTCTTCCGCCACCTTAGCCGCTGTGGGGACCCCTCCTCTGTAAAAATCCGATTTTTATATTTTCAGTTTTGCAAATAACATCCTAAGCTTCCACAGCCCATATCTCCCCAACCGTGTGCTTCTGGCCAAGACTCCACAATACCAAAATCGAAGAGCACGATTTTCTCTTCGATTTTGGCTATATGGAAGTCATATTTTGGATTGTGGAGTCATCCAGAAAAGCGTCGAATGTCTGCTGTCCAAATACTGTCTTTTCTCAAATTCTGGCGAACAGGAGCATTTTCGAAAGATAGGCACTAGGCGAAAGTAGTCCGGAATAGCGCGTTTAAGTTAGGAAAAAAGACGGTGTGAAAATTGGAGCTCGTTTGCAAAGTATATAACTAGGACAGCAAATCAGAACGTCAGAAAATAACAGCAGAGTGGATCCCAATGTGAGAACCCTTTCTCACTCAAATTATTTTATAGTTAAATATATTCTAAGTTATAGGCGGAGCTTAGTAATTCCCGACAATATTTATCGTACAAACCATGGTTGTTTGTTTGGATTGTATTATGGTGAAATTGACTGTATTGTGGTGAAATGATTGCATTTAAGTTTTGTTGATTGAATTTATTATTGTGTATGGCGCGAGCCAGTATAAGGAGAGGGGTAATGCCAGACATTACTCCGGTTCCAATATCGCGTCGTTATAATGCCAAAATTTTCTGAAATAAATATTGTTCATTAAAAATATAATTTTTAATGTGTATAGAAACTGTATAAAATATTCATATGTTGAATAAAATGTTTGAACAATAAAAATATCATTTTTATTGAATGTATGAAATATATAAAATAGTCAATTGTTGAAATAAATATTTTATCGTTAAAATATAATTTTTAACGCATATGTGAACGACATAAATTCTCCTGAAATGAAAATAAATATTCATTTACAAATCATACGATTTGTTTATGTACACCCATTTAACTGACACTGATTGTGACGATAAATTTTACACCTCGCCCAACTGCACAAATAATATCCAATATTTACTGGTTGAAACACCCCACGGGTATTAGGATGATATTTGGCACTAATCCCAATTGTTTAGTTGTATGTCAATCGATTGGTTGGCGAACTGTAGTAAGCGTTATTTATTTATTTTAATGCTTATACAGTGTAGAATGCACTCTGGATGATGGTTTATTGTTTATCATTGTTGTTTTATACATGTGTTGTATGAAATCCATATAAATAACATTATATGTTAATTGACTGTGTTTGATTCCAATTCAGGAATAACGAATATTTTAAAATAATATTCAGTAAAGGTTTAAAATGTGAATTTGTAGTCTGATTTTGGATGGACACGAAAATGTTGAAATATGTGAAGCCATGTTGGTTAAATTTGCGCCATTTTAATGCGAACGATATATATATCGATTTTATTCATTTTTATAATGAATATAAAAAAGGGAATGATTTCAAAATCAAATATTTTGAAAATATTATCATTTAAATATAATAATGATAAGGAGTATTCAATTTTGATTTAAAATTGAAATGAAAGTGGGATCATTTTAAAACGAATTCATAAACGTTTTATAAAATATGTTTTAAATGGAAATCGACGAAATATATATAATATATGTATTATATATATATTTAATGGCCTAAATAGAACATGCCGCGACCGTTCGCGAATTTCGACCATTGACTTCGAAGTGACATTAGGGAGATCTGACCGTTAGATTATCCTAAAACCGAAACCGTTGGGTTCGTATCAGAAAGAGCTTTTCAATGAATATAAGGGATTTGAAATCTAACAGTTGGATTTGGTTGGAAAAGGTCGTTATGGATGCAGTTCGGTGGCCGTTAATGGAAACCGACTGTACGGGCCTTGATAAAAATATTAATAATTTGTATAAAATCATAATAAATGATTTAGAAAGAATTTGGATGAAAAATTCCATGTTTGTAATGATAAAAAAATATTTTTATCAAAATGAACTAGTTATTAACTAGAAAGATAATCCAACATTTTTAAATAAAAAAATTGGATTTGAGAATGGTTTTAATCTAACCAGAATTTTCCAATGTATAAATTGGATTGGATTTGAATAGAAATCATTGTCAGGATATTTCGATATTGGATTTCGTGACTATATGGATATTGTGGAGGAATTTGGAAGAGATATATATATATCGTTATTCCCCACATGATATGTTATTGGTTTCAAAATTGGATATTGCATATAAGCTGATATAATTTCTGTTTAGAGCCTTATATTTAATATCAAAGTGGATTTTGGGTTTATCGCGAATGGTGTCTTTAGTAACACTGTTCTTAAACCCCGTGTGAAAAGAATAAATCTTTTAATTAAGATTAATAGGGTTTCTAGTTATATTTAATAATGGGAATAAAATGGAATGTGAATTGGGTTTATTGTGAACTTTATTTTTAACGACATTCGTTCTTTAACCCAATTAACATTGAAATGTGATTTGGAATATATAAATCTTTTATTAGGATTTAATGGAATTTTCCAAAGTAAAGTTTTCCAATTTAATAAAATAAATTGGAATGGAATTCGATTTGGTAATAATCGAAGTGGGCTTCTGTGGAGGAAGACTGCAAATATATATGGAATTTAAAAGGCTTTTTCGTTATTCCATTTATATTATTAGTCGGATGTGGAAATTGATATCGATTATATATATTGATCTGTTTTCCGTGAAGATTCCATAATTATTGGAATGTGATTTTGGATTTACCGTGAACTGTGTTTTAAATGAAATTGGTTCTTTAACCCGGTTAAAGACAAGATTACATGTCTAACATTGTATTTCGAACTGTATCGTTGATCTTTGCTAGATATATATCTATTTGGTGGCAGGGAATTTATTCTCTCACTTAACACCCTTCTCTAAGACGTATGAGCTTGGAGGTTCTATATCGACAGAAATCAATGGTACGGTGTAGATTATCTATGTGGCATGTTTGATTTCCCAAAGTTAAATAAAAATTGAGTAATGATTTATGAGATTAAAACTAAGTGGATTTTTATTGAATCTTTCATTAGATTTAAATGAGAATGAGATAATTTAAATTATCAAATTTGGGAAATGATCGAGAATGGAGCACCACCAGTTTTACTCCAGGCGATAGTTAAATCTTTAATTAGATTTGAACGTGAAATGGTAATTAAATTTACCAATAACACCGTGGTGTTAGACATGGAGTATTACCAGTTTTTCTCCATGGGATGAGTAGGTTGGGATTGGGGTTAATAAATAAATGATTACTTCGGTAAGGCTCGATAATCCCGACTAGTTGATAAACCTTAATTTGGTTTAGAATTGATATACAAAGGAAGATTAAAGAATAAATTTAAAAGAATTTATCATTGATAAAATTAATGGGAACCTATCCCTAAAGATGTGAATAATTGAATAAAAGAATATTCTAAATTGGAATAAGGCATATGTTGTGTTTGTGTAGCACTTGATTATAAAATACGCAGGTTATTCGGAAAGACCGGGTTTATCCCATTCTGAATAACTGATATGACGACTATAAGTCAGCGATGAAGACGGTTGTTGAAGACCAGAGTTCTTCACATCATTTGGATGATTACCGACGTCTTGATTGGGCTGTATAGCCAAGACAAGGTAATAAGTGGTGATCGTCCAGACGTACTTGGAGATCAACCAGATATGCAAGGACCTCTCTCCTGTATTGGACATATGGGACGAGGAATAAGGTGCCTCCGATTTCGTTTAGATCCAGAACGAACTAGTAAATGGGTATGTGTCTGACATTGGATTTCGTTTTATGTTGATTGATTTCTATTAAATATAAATCTGTTTGGTGGCGGAGAATTTATTCTCTTGCTTAATACCCTTCTCTGAGACGTATGAGCTTAGAGGTTATATATTGATAGATATCAGTCGCATGGCGTGAATTGTCAGTGAGGCATGCTGAGATGCATGTGATCAAAGCTTCTTGTTGAAAAGCAAAGTGGTTGACGATCAAAGCACGGCTTTAAAGAGCATAGCTTTGTGTATAGCGTTAATTCGCGAGCCTCACACCTTGGTATGAGTCAAAAACGGGATCGTGACCATTAGGAGTGCACAACGTTTCTTTCTAGTTATAGGTGGTGTCATGGTATGGAGCCCAGACATTTATATTTTTACCTATGTGGGTAATGGATAGCGAGGCACCTCGGATATACTGGTCACTACGGGGCCGATGGATAGATCCGATAGGACCAGGAAACATGTGTTTAGGAATAACCAATCCACAAAATAAGTGTGGACCTGCCTTTCCGTTCATAGGGTTAACTACGGGGGATCCAGAGGCATTTGCTAGAGTGTCTCAAATCGGTGAGGAGCCATCCCTTGCCTCGACCCGTAGATGGAAATCCAATTTCCAATATGATACCTTTCGGTTTTAAATTGGAGAACTAGTATGTCGACATAGTAGGATGAAGTATATGATTGAAACATTTATATTTGAAGTTGATTTCTTCATTTATTGTAATAATAAAAGATGAAATTTCGCGTACCAAGCATTATTTGGCTATTATAAGGTAAAACTCTATCCTCCGGCTTGCATTGCATTGTGTGATGGGACCTGAGTCTTATAATAGCTTCATTTTTCCAAAAAGCATTGCACTGTTTATTTTATGCACTATTATTCTTAGGAGAAAACCCATTCCGTGTTATACGGCGTGGTCCCTTGATTTACTTTATTTTTAAAGTAAAGTTTTAAATGACTATTTTAGTTCTCACACCAGTCCCATGACTGAATCGGAGTTTGTTGTTTTAACCTAAACTCTGGGTACCCATATTTTCCACATGGGCAGCTAGTAGTTTTGGTTTTCGCAGATATTTCTATTTCCTGGATCCTGGATTATAGCTGGAGCTATATTCGGAAAGCTTTGTATCCGTGTATTTCTTTCAGTTGTATTTGTTAATGTATTTCCGCTACGCATTGTATTAATTTTCCGCTGCTTAGTAATTTAATCTCTGGTATTTTTCTGATGTATATTATTTATTCATACTCTGTTATATTCTTGTACTCTGATGTAATTGTTGTAATAAGCAATAATGTTCTTCTGTTTGTGTTATGATTTGTCGTGTTCTCAACCCAATCTAGGCTTTCCCATAAGGGGTTGTTTGGGTCGTTTCAGCGTGGTATCAGAGCTCTGGTTTACAGAGCTCGAGAACAAGGCACATTAGAACCAAATGAAAGTATTCATTGGTGATTGGATTAGTAATATCCAATAAGAATGACTCGTTAGAAATAGGACCAGTAGTATCCTAGAATGTGTTAGAAGAGTATTATTTGTTAAACATAAATTTAGTTTTGAAAATTTACATCTTATTATACGTATTTGAGTATTTTATGTTATTTTGGATTTGGACAATCGAGTATATGAAGATTTTGCATATACGCATCATGAATGTATATTCGAAGTCTTAAAATACTGGAAAGATATAAAATCATGCTCTAGTCGCCCGGGAATGATTTTGATGATGGAGTCCCATCATAGTGCTAATTTCGAGTTTCAAAAGTGGGATATCTATATATTTCCAATTGACTGGTGTGAGAACCAAAACATAGTTAGAATTTATTTTTGTGATTTGGCACAAAAAATATGATTTTTGAATATGGAAGATATACATTTGAAAAGCTAATTAACTAATTGATTGTTGGTTGTGTTGTTTGATTATTATTACACCTAATAAAAAAATATTGGAATTATAATTAATTTAACCAATATGTGAATGAATGGTAAATTAAGCCAAACCGAATCAAATATCGAACTAAATTCAAAATTTATTAGAATTGCATATATTTACATGTGTGCATAATGAGCAGGTCATAGCATGGAAGCTAAGAAGAGGAATAAAATTGTATGCCCGACAAATTGGTACATGTTTACCATTTTCTTGGGATTTGATGATTTTATGAGCCGATTGGCTTTTTCATTTTCTTTTGGATTGATGAGGGCCCTGTGATGCAAGTTGCGGTTTCAAAGGTCTCCCCGTACAAAGGAGGTTACCATAAATTTTTCGAAAATTTAGGGTGTTAGCCAAATTTTTGAGAAATTTAAAAATTCTTAGAAACTGAAAAGTTGAAGAATGAAAGCTAAAATGAAAGTTGAGTTGGTTAGTTAAACAACTTTCAGCTCCGTTTCTTTTCGAGGACGAAAAGATTTTAAGTGCGGGAGATTGTAACAACCCGGATTTTCAGAACCAATTTAAATTTTTTTATTTTCGCTATTTTAATGGATTTTGGATGTTTAAAATGATTTATTTTAAATAATAATGACTATAATTTTATTTTAAATGAAGTTAGAATGTATAAATTTATTTCAATTACAAATAGAGCCTGAAATGGCGTAGTAGTTTGAAAATTCGATTTTAAATTTAAATCGAATGTATAGAATTCATTTTAAATCGGAATTGGACAAAACAAGAAATATTTGAATCTGTTTAATTGTATCTTTCTAGCGAATGTGAAAAACTGAGATTACATAATATAGATTAAAAGTTATGTCCAGTTTAAAATTCAAAATAGTCACTATGGAATTTATATATATTTTAATATAATATATAGCTCTTAGAAATAGCCATTTTGGAAACGAACTCCATTTTTGAAGAAACCACTTTTGTTGGATCCATAATGTCAAATTATTGCTAGATTCTAGTTTTCATAATTTTTGGAATTAATATGTGAGCGTGGTGAATTTAAACGTGTTTGGTAATTTCAATTTGAATTTAATCGACTGGAAAATGACCATTTTTCAAACGGTCTCCAAATTTGATGAAATTAGTTTTGTTAGGATTGTATCGTCAAAACATAGTTAGATTTATTTTTTTTGGAATTTTTGGAGTCGGTATGTGGCCCCGGTAAATTAAAATGTACGTTGAAATCAGTTCTGAACGTTATATTAATTTATATTTTAATTTTGATAAAAAACTAATTGAAATAGTCGAATTGGCTTACCGGACATATCCCATTGTGTTCGGAATGGGGCTATTTGGGTAGGGGCGACAGTCGTTGGGTTTATTCGGAGTCCGAACGAAAATACCACTTTTTAGAATTAAATATAAATATTTATATAAAAGGGGCCAAAGCCTTTTTCTCCCCATACCGGTCAACCCACCTTATCGTTCAAACCATGAAGAAATGAAAAAAAGACCCCATCGTTCACCCGTGTCCACCGCCAATCCCAACCGCGGCCCCGTTGCGCCCACCCCGTTGTCAGCCAATCACCCCCGCCGCCCTCTAGATCGCTCCACCGACCCCCCTTCCTCCTTCCTCCGCCCCCATCGTTCTATCTCTCTCCCTCTTGTCAACAAAAAAACCGCCACTCCGACCAATGTGGGCCCCGCCGCCACCTTATGCACCACCCCCAACCCCTCAGCAACCCCACCCCACCCTTCTCCGCCACCTCAGCCGCTGTAGGGACCCCTCCTCTGTAAAAATCCGACTTTTATATATTTTCAGTTTTGCAAATAACATCCTGAGCTTCCACAGCCCATACCTCCTCAACCGTGCGCTTCTGGCCAAGACTCCACAATACCAAAATCGAATAGCACGATTTTCTCTTCGATTTGGCTATATGGAAGTCATGTTTTGGATTGCAGAGTCGCTCGGAAAATGCGTCCAAAGTATGCTATCAAAATAATGTCTTTTCACAAATTCTGGTGAATTGGAGCATTTTCGGAAGAAAGGCCATTAGGAGAAAGTCGTCTGGAATAGCGCGTTTAAGCTAGAAAAAAAGTCGGTGTGAAGATTGGAGCTCGTTTGCAAAGTCTGGAACCAGAACAACAAATTAGAACGATAGAAAATAACGGTGGAGTGGATCCCAATGAGAGAACCCTTTCTCACTTAAATTATTTGACAATTAAATATATTCTAGGCTGTAGACGGAGCTTAGTAGCTCCCGGTGCCATTTATTGTACAAACCATGGTTGTTTCTATTATGGTGAAATTGACTGTATTGTCGTGAAATGATTGTATTTGGGTTTTGTTGATTGAATTGATTATTGTGTATGGCGCGAGCCAGTATCTGGAGAGGGGTAATGCCAGACATTACTCCGGTTCTAATATCGCGCCGTTAAAATGTCGAAATTTCTGAAATAAATATTGTTCATTAAAAATATAATTTTTAATGTGTCTATGAACTGAATTAAATATTCGTGTGTTGAATAAAATGTTTGAACAATAAAAATATCATTTTTATTGAATGTATGAACTATATAAAATAGTCAATTGTTGAAATAAAACATTTTATCGTTAAAATATAATTTTTAACGTATATGTGAATGGCACAAATTCTCCTGAAATGAAAATAAATATTCATTAACAAATCGAATGATTTGTTTATGTGCACCCATTTAACTGACATTGATTGGGACGATAAATTTTACACATCGCCCAACTGCACAAATAATATACAGTATTTGTTGGTTGAAACCCCACACAGGTATTGGGATGATATTTGGCGTACACTAATCCCAATTGTTTAGTTGTATGTCAATCGATTAGTTGAGGAACTGTAGTAAGCGTTATTTATTTATTTTAATGCTTATACAGCGTAGAATGCACTCTGGATGATGGATTATTGTTTATCATTATTGTTATATACATGTGTTGTATGAAATCCATATAAATAACATTATATGGTAGTTGACTGTGTCTGTTTCCAATTCAGGAATAACGAATATTTTAAAATAACGAATATTTTAAAATATTATTCAGTAAAGGAATAAATTGTGAATTTAAAGTCCGATTTTGGATGGACACAAAAATATTGAAATATGTGAAGCTGTGTTGATTAGATTTGCGCCATTTTAACGTGAACGATATTTATATCGATTTTGTTCATTTTTATAATGAATAAAAAAACGTAAATGATTTCAAATTCAGATATTTTGAAAATATTATCATTCAAATATTATAATGATAAGGAGTATTCAATTTTGATTTAAAATTGGAATGAAATTGGGAATCATTTTAAAACGAATTTATAAACGATTTATAAAATACGTTTTAAATGGAAATCGACGAAATATATATTATATACGTATTATGTATATTTAATGGCCTGAATAAAACGCGCCGCGCCGCGACAGTCCGCGAATTTCGACCATTGACTTCGAATGGTCATTAAGGAGATCCGACCGCCGGATTCTCCTAAAACCGGAACCGTTGGGCTCGTATCGAAAAGAGATTTCCAATGAATAAGGGATTTGAAATCTAGAAGTTGGATTTGGAATTATATCTAAATAAAATTTGGAAAAGGTCGCTATGGATGCAGTTCGGTGGCCGTTATTGGAAACCGACTATACGGGCCTTGATAAAATTATTAAAAATATTAATAATTTGTGTAAAATCATAATAAATTATTTGGAAAGAATTTGGATGAAAAATTCCACGTTTGTAATAATAAAAATATATTATTATCAAAATGAACTAGTTATTAACTAGAAATATAATCCAACGTTTTTAAATAAATAATTGGATTTGAGAATGGTTTTAATCTAACCAGAATTTTCCAATGTCTAAATTGGAATGGATTTGAATAGAAATCATCTTCGGGATATTTCGATATTGGATTCCGTGACTATACAGATATTGTGGAGGAATTTGGAAGATAAATATATATATATATATATATATATATATGTATACTGTTATTCCCCATATGATATGTGTTGGTTTCAGAATTTGATATTGAATATAAGCCGATATAATTTTGTTTAAAGCCTTATATTTAATATCAAAGTGGATTTTGGGTTTGTCTCGAATGGTGTCTTCAGTAACACTGTTCTTAAACCCCATGTGAAAACAATAAATCTTTTAATTAAGATTAATAGAGTTTCCAGTTATATTTAATATTTGGAATAAAATGGTATGTGAATTGGGTTTATTATGAACTATGTTTTTAACGACGTTCGTTCTTTAACCCAATTAATAGTGAAATGTGATTTGGAATATATAAATCTTTTATTAAGATTTAATGGAATTTTCCAAAGTAACGTTTTCCAATTTAACAGAATAAATTGGAATGGAATGGAATTCGATTTGGTAATAATTGAAGTGAGCTTCTGTGGAGGAAGACTGTTAATATATATGGAATTTAAAAGGATTTTTCGTTATTCCATTTATATATTTAGTCAGATGCGGAGATTGATATCAATTATACATATTGATCTGTTTTCCGTGAAGATTCCATAATTAATGGAATGTGATTTTGGGTTTATCGTGAACTGTGTTTTAAATGACATTGGTTCTTTAACGTAATTAAAGGCAGGATTACATGTCTAACATTGTATTTCGAACTGTATCATTGATCTTTGCTAGATATATATCTGTTTGGTGGAGGAGAATTTATTCTCTCGCTTAACACCCTTCTCTGAGACGTATGAGCTTAGAGGTTATATATCGGCAGAAATCAATGGTACCGTGTAGATTGTCAATGTGGCATGTTAGATTTCCCAAAGTTAAATAATCATTGAGTAATGATTTATGAGATTAAAACTAAGTGGAGTTTTAATGAATCTTTAATTAGATTTAAATGAGAATGAAATAATTTAAATTACCAAATTTGGGATATTATCGAGAATGGAGCACCACCAGTTTTACTCCGGGTGATAGTTAAATCTTTAGTTGGATTTGAACGTGAAATGTTAATTAAATTTACCGATAACATTGTGGTGTTTGATATGGAGTATTACCAGTTTTGCTCCATGGGATGAATAGGTTGGGATTGGGATTAATAAATAAATGATTACTTCGGTAAGGCTCAATAATCCCGACTAGTTGATAAGCCTTAATTTGGTTTAGAATTGATATCCAAAGGAAGATTAAAGAATAAATTTAAAAGAATTTATCTTTGATAAAATTAATGGAAACCTATCCCTAAAGATGTGAATATTTGAATAAAAGAATATTCTGAATTGGAATGAGGCGTATGTTGTGTTTGTGTAGCACTTGATTATAAAATACGCGGGTTATTCGGAAAGATCGGGTTTATCCCATTCTGAATAATCGATATGACGACTAAAAATCGATGATGAAGATGATGGTTGAAGACCAGAGTTCTTCACATCGTTTGGATGATTACTGATGTCTTGATTGGCCTATACACCCATGACAAGGTAATAAGTGGTGATCGTCCAGACGTGCTTGGAGATTGACTGGATATGCGAGGACCTCTCTCCTGTATTGGACATATGGGATGAGGAATAAGGTACCTTTGGTTTTGTTCTGACCCAGAACGAACTAGTAAATGGATGTGTGTCTAACATTGGATTTTGTTATGTGTTGATTGATTTAAATTAAATATATATCTGTTTGGTGGAGGAGAATTTATTCTCTTGCTTAACACCCTTCTCTAAGACGTATGAGCTTAGAGGTTATATATTGATAGATATCAGTCGCATGGCGTGAATTGTTAGTGTGGCATGTTGAGATGCATGTGATCAAGGCTTCTTGTTGAAAAGCAGGGTCTTGTGGTTGATGATCAAAGCACGGCTTTAAATAGCATAGCTTTGTGTATAATGTTATTTCGCGAACCTCACACCTCGGTATGAGTCAAAAACGGGATCGTGACCGTTGAGAGTGCATGACGTTTCTTTCTAGCTATTGGTGGTGTCATGGTATGGAGCCCAGACATTTATATTTTTACCTATGTGGATGATGGATAGCGAAGCGTCTCGCATATATCGGTCACTACGGGACCGATGGATAGGTCCTATAGGGCCGGGAAACGTGTGTTCAGGAATAACCAATCCACAAACGTAAGTGTGGACCGGCCCTTCCGTTCATAGGGTTCACTGCGGAGGATCCTGAGGCATTTACTAGAGTGTTTCGAATCGGTTAGGAGCCATCCCTTGCCTCGACTCATAGATGGAAATCCAATTTCCAATATGATACCTTTCTGTTGTAAATTTTAGAACTAATATGGCGACATAGTAGGATGGGGTACAATGCCGTCTATGATTGATACATTTATATTTAAAGTTGATATCTTCACTTATAACAATAATAATAAAAGATGAAATTTCGCGTACCAAGCATTATTTGGCAATTATACGGTAAAACTCTATCCTTCGGCTTGTGTGGCATTGTGTGATGGGACCTGAGTCTTATAATAGCTTCATTTTTCCAAAAAGCATTGTGCTATTTTTTTATGCACTAGTATTCTTGGGAGAAAACTCATTCCGTGTTATACGGCGTGGTCCCTTGATTTACTTTACTTTTAAATTAAAGTTTTAAATAACTGTTTTAGTTCTCACACCAGTTCCACGACTGACTCAGAGTTTATTATTTTAACCTAAACTTTGGGTGCCCATATTTTCCACATGGACAGCTAGTAGTTTTGGTTTTCACAGATATTTCTATTTTTATGATCCGGGATTACAGCTGGAGCTATATTCGGAAAGCTTTATATCCGTGTATTTATTTCAGTTGTATTTGTTAATGTATTTCTGCTACGCATTGTATTAATTTTCCAATGCTTAGTAATTTAATCTCTGACATTTTTCTGATGTATATTATTTATTCATACTCTGTTATATTCTTGTACTCTGATGTAATTGTTGTAATAAGCAATAATATTCTTCTGTTTGTGTTCTGATTTGTCGTGTTCTCAACTCAATCCAGGCTTTCCCGTAAGGGGTAGTTTGGGTCGTTTCAATTCAAGTGATCACTGGGCTAAGCATTAATCACAACATATTCTTCAAGAATCACTTCTACTTAGTGTCTTGCTCTTTTTGATAATATCATTAGCAGATTGGAATGTTGGTCGACTAAAATGTTATCACAAGTGGGTAGGTTGACTTTAATTAAATCTATTACTATAGCTGAAACAACCCGGAATTTCTGAACTAATTTAAATTTTTAGTTTTAGCTATTTTTATGGATTTTGGATATTTAAAATGATTTATTTAAATAATAAGGATTTAAAATTTAATTAAATAAAAGCTAGAACATATAAATTTATTTTAATTATAAAACGAGCCTGAAATGGCACGGTAGTTTGAAAATTCGATTTCTAATTTCAATTGAGTATACATAATTCATTTTAAATCAGAATTGGACGAAATAAGAAACGTTAGAATCTATTTAATCATATCTTTCTAATGAATCTGAAAATTTGATATTTTACTTTAAAAATTGAAGCATGTCTAGTTTAAAATTTAGATAGTCGCTAAGGAATATATATATATATTTTATATAATATATAGCCCTTAAAAATAGCCATTTTGCAAGCGATCTCTGTTTTTGATGAGACCACTTTTGTTGGATCCGGAATGTCAAAGTATTGCTAGATTCCAATTTTCATAATTCTTGGAATTAATATGTGAGTGCAGTGAATTAAAACATGTTTTGTCAATTTAGTTTAAATTTAAAAACCAATAAAATGGACATTTTTCAAATAGTCTTCAAATTCGATGAAATTAGTTTTTTTAGGATCGCATCGTAAAAACATAGCTAGATTTATTTTTCTGGAATTTTTGGAGTCAGTATGTGGCCCAGGTAAATTAAAATGTATGTTGAAATCAATTTTGAACGTTATAATAATTTATATTTTAATTTTGATGAAAATTTATCGAAACAGTCGGATTGGCTTACACGACATATTCCATTGTGTCCGGAATGGGCGTATTTGGCTAGGGTAACAGTCGTTGGGTTCAATTTAGAGTTCGAATAAAAAGTAACCTTTTGGAATTAAAAATGGAATTATATATATATATATATATATATATATATATATATATATATTTGGGGGTCAGCCCTCACTCCCTCTCTCTCGTTCAAAATAAGAAAAGAAAAAGAAACCAAACTCCGACCGCCGCCCACGTCGCTGCCCCTCCAGCCGCGGCGCCACCGCACCGCTCGCCCACACCGCCATCGCGCAACCCCCCCTCCCTCGGCCCCCATCCTCTCCTCCTTCCTCTCTCTCCCTCTCTCTTTTGAAAACCCCCAAACCCGCAAACCCTATCCACCATACCCCATTGCACAACCGCTGCCACCCCCGCCATCACCGGCCACCACCATCGCGACCTCCCCCGACACTCCACTACCGACCACGTGGCCCCCTCCTCTGAAAAATCCAACCTTTACAAATTTCCTGTTTTACATTAAACCTCTGACCTTCCGGAGCCAATAACTCTCCAACCGTGCGCTTCTAGTCAAAACTCCTCTGTGCCAAAGTCGAAGAGCATGATTTTCTCTTCGATTTGAGTATATGGAAGTCATATTTTGGAATGCGGAGCTGCTCGGAAAACGCGTCCAAAGTCTACTGTCCAAATACGTCTTTTCGCAAATTCTGGCGAATTGGAGCATTTTCGGAAGAAAGGCCACTAGGCGAAAGTTGTTTGGAATGGCGCATTTAAGCTAAGAAAAAAAGATCATGTGAAGATTGGAGCTCGTTTGCAAATTTTGGATCAGAACAGCGAATCTAAGCGTCAGAATACAATGGCGGGGTGGAACCCATTGTCAGAACACCTTCTCACTCAAACTATTTTACGGTTAAATATATCCTAGGTTGCAGAGGGGGCTTAGTAGCTCCTGACACTATTTGTTGTACAAACCATGGATATTTGTTTGGGTTGAATTATAATGAAATTTATTGATTGTGGTATATTAATCGTGGTTGATTTATTGTGATAGATTGATTATTATGTATGGCGCGAGCCAGGAGAGGGGTAATGCTAGACATTACTCCGGTTCTAATATCGCGTCGTTATAATGTCGAATTTTTCTCAAACTGAAATGTATATGAAATTTTGTGAAATAAACTATATAAAATATTCATGTGTTGAATAAAATGTTTGAACAATAAAAATATCATTTTTATAGAATGTATGAACTATATAAAACAGTCAAGTGTTGAAATAAATATTTTATTGTTAAAAACATAATTTGTAACGTATATGTGAACGATATAAAATTCTCTTGAAATGAAAATAAATATTCATTGACAAATCGGACGATTTGTTTATGTACACCCATTTAACTAAAATTGATTTGGGACGATAAATTTTACACATCGTCCAACTGCACAAATAATATTCAGTATTTGTTGGTTGGAATCCCACAAGGGTATTGGGATGATATTTGGCGTACACTAATCTCAATTGTTTAGTTGTACGTCAATCGGTTGGTTAACAGACTGTAGTAAGCGTTAATTATTTATATCTGATGCTTATGCAGTTGTGTAATGCACTCTGGATGATGGATTATTGTTTATCATTAATGTTGTGTGCATGTGATTTATGAAATCCATATAACTAACATTATATGGTAGTTGGTTGGGTCTGATTCCAGTTCAGAAATAACGAATATTTTAAAATAATATTCAGTAAAGGATTAAAATGTAAATTCGATGTCCGATTTTGGATAGACACAAAAATATTGAAATATGTGAAGCCGTATTGATTAGATTTGTGCCATTTTAACATGAACGGTTTTTATATTGATTTTGTTCATTTTTATAATGAATATCGAAAAGGGAATGATTTCAAAATCTGATATTGGGAAAATATTTTCATTTTAACATTATAATGATAAGGAATATTCAATTTTGATTTAAGATTGAAATGGAAGTGGGAATCATTTTAAAACGAATTTATAAATATGTTTTGAGTGGAAATAATATATATATATAATATATTTAAAATGGTTTGAATAGAACGCGTCGTGCAGCGACCATTCGCGAATTTCGACCATTGACTTCGAATTGACATTACGGAGATCCGACAGTTGGATTCTCCAAAAACCAGAACCGTTGGGTTCGTATGGAAAAGAGTTTTCCAATTGTTATAAGAGATTTGGAATCTAACGGTTGGATTTGGAATTATGTCCAAACCAGTTTTGGAAAAGGTCGCTATGGATGTAGTTCGGTGGCCGTTATTAGAAACCGACTGTACGGGCCTTGGTAAAATTATTAAAAATATTAATAGTTTGTGTAAAATCATAATAAATGATTTGGAAATAATTGGGATGAAAATTTCCACATTTGTAAAAATGAAAATATATTTTTATCAAAATGAACAAGTTAATAACCAGAAAGATAATCCAATGTTTTAAAATAAATAAATTGGATTTGTGAATGGTTTTAATCTAACTAGAATTTTCCAACGTATAAATTGGAATGGATTTGAATAGAAATCATCTTCGGAATATTTCGATATTGCATTCCGTGATTATACGGATATTGGTGTGAGAATTTGGAAGATACAAATATCGTTATTCCCAATACGATATCCGTTAGTTTCAGAATTTGATATTGAATATAAGCCGATATAATTTCTATTTAGAGCCTTGTATTTAATATCAAATTGGATTTTGGATTTGTCATGAATGGTGTCTTTAATAACACTGTTCTTAAACCCCGTTTGAAAAGAATAAGTCTTTTAATTAAGATTATTAGAGTTTCCAGTTATATTTAGTAATTGAAATAAAATGGAATGTGATTTTGGGTTTATCGTAAACTGTGTTTTTAACGACATTCGTTCTTTAACCCGATTAATAGTGAAATGTGATTTGGAATATATAAATCTTTTGTTAATATTTAATGGTAATTTTCCAAAGTAAAGTTCTCCAATTTAATATATTAAATTGGAATTGAATGGAATTCGATTTGGTATTAATCGAAGTGAGCTTCTGTGGAGGAAGACTGTTAATATATATGGAATTTAAAAGGCTTTGTCTTTATTCCATTTATATTATTGGTTGGATACGGAAATTTATATCGATAATATTTATTGATTTGTTTTCCGTGAAGATTCCATGGTTAGTGGAGTGTGATTTTGGGTTTATCGTGAACTGTGTTGTAAACGACATTGGTTCTTTAACACAGTTAAAGAAAGATTAGTTTCTTAAAATTGAATAATCATAAAGTAATGATTTGATATTAAAACCAGATTGGAGTATTAATAAATATTTATTTAGATTGAAATGGGAATAAGATAATTAAATTTATCGAATTCATGAAATGATCGAGAATGGAGTACCACTAGTTTTACTCCATGCGATAGTTAAATCTTTAATTAGATTTGAATGGGAAATGGTGATTAAATTTACCGATAAGACTGTGGGTGTTAGATATGGGGTACTACCTGTTTTGCTCCATGGGATGAATAGGTTGGGATTGGAATTAATAAATAAATGATTACTTCGGTAAGGCTCGATAATCTCGACTAGTTGATAAACCTTAATTTGGTTTTGAATTGATATCCAAAGGGAGATTAAAGAATAAATTTAGAAGAATTTTTCTTTGATAAAATTAATGGGAACCTTTCCCTAAAGATTTGAGTAAAAGAATATTCTGAATTGGAATGAGGCGTATGATGTGTTATTATAGCACTTGATTATTGATTATAAAATACGCGAGTTATTCGGAAAGACCGGGTTTAACCCAATCTGAATAATTAATGCGACGACTAAAAGTCGACGATGAAGACGGTAGTTGAAGACTGGAGATCTTCACATTATTTGAATGATTACTGATGTCTTGATTAGGCCGTACACCCAAGACAAGATAATAAGTGGTGATCGTCCAGATGTACTTGGAGATCGACAGGATAGGTGAGGATCTCTCTCCTGTATTGGACATATGGGGACGAGGAATAAGGTGCCTCCGGTTTCGTTGAGACCCAGAATGGACTTGTAAATGGATGTGTGTCTGACATTGGATTTCATTTTGTGTTGATTGATTTCTATTAAATATATATCTGTTTGGTGGCGGAAAATTTATTCTCTTGCTTAACACCCTTCTCTGAGACGTACAAGCTTAGAGGTTATATATTGATAGACATCAGTTGCATGACGTGAATTGTCAGTGTGGCATGCTAAGATGCAAATGATCAAGGCTTTTGTTGAAAAGAAGAGTCTTGTGGTTGATGATCAAAGCACGGCTTTAAATAGCATAGCTTTGTGTATAGCGTTAATTTGCAAGCCTCACACCTTGGTATGAGTTAAAAACGGGATAAGGGACGCAGTGAGTGCACACATTTATTTCTAGCTAGGAGCGGTGTCATGGTATGGAGCCCAGACATTTTTACTTATGTGGATGATGGAATGAGGCGCCTCGCAATTGAGTCCTTAGTGGCTCTTGATATGGTTGTCTTACTGACCATTTTAGAGGTCTGATTGGACCGGGAAACGTGTGTTAAAGAACAATTAATCCACTAAAGTATGTGTGGACCGGCAATGTAGGATCCAAGGGCTCACCAGCGTCCGAATCCTGGGTCATTCGGCTTGAGATGGCCCGAATCAGTAAGCAGTACATCCCTTGCCTTGACTCATGATATAAATCCAATTTCCAATACGACATTCTTCGTTTTTAGTTGTAGAACTAGTATGGCGACATAGTAGGATATGGTATTATGTCGTCTATGATTGATACATTTATATTTGAAGTTGATTTTGACACTATACACTTATAGTAGTATCAAATAATTTTTTTTAAAACGTACTAATCATGTTTAGTTGTTATAAGGTAAAACTCTATCCTCCGGCTTGCGTTGCATTGTGTGATAGGATCTGGGTCTTATAATAGCTTCATTTTTCAAAAAAGCATTGCGCTATTTTTTTATGCACTGGTATTCTTGGGAGAAAACCCGTTCCGTATTATACGGCGTGGTCTCTTGATTTACTCTATTTTAAAGTAAAGATTTAATAATAGTTTTAGTTCTCACACCAGTCCCATGACTGACCAAGAGTTTATTGTTTTAACCTAAATTCTGGGTGCCCCTATTTTCCACAAGGGCATGCAGCTAGTAGTTTTGATTTTTGCAGATATTATTTTCACAGGATCCTGGATCTAAAGTTGGAGCTATATTCGGAAAGCTTTGTATCCGTGTATCTCTTCCAGCTGTGTTATGTATTATTTTTCCGCTGCTTTGTATTTTAAATCCCTGATATTGTATTTCTAATGCGTAATAATTATTCATACTCTGGAATATTCTGGCACTCTGATGCAAATTGTTGTATTAATAACAATGAAATGTTCTAATGTTTGTGTTCCGATGCGTCGTGTTCTCAACTCAAACCGGGCTTTCTCGAAAGTGGAAGTTTGGGTCGTTTCAATAGTTATGCATTCTTACTAGACAAGTTCATATATTCTTCCTCAGAAATTGTTGAAAATGCTTAAATCTGTGCTAATGAAGTTTTCTGGAAGGGTAACATTCACGTGAAATACTTTGCACCAATCTCTTTTAAATACATTGAAAACCCATTAAGTAATGGGGCATTATAAATACTGTGGTGTGGAATAAGGCTGCATTTTGTGAAGCATATAGATAACTTGCTTAAAATTCTGATAGTATATAGGTTGCATGGTCCATAAAACACATCTTGGGTGATCATAATTTTTGGACTATGGCGCCACTTCAAAACCTTAATTGGACTTGGATTAGTATTTTAAAATTAGGACATAAATTCTACCATACTTCAAACACAATGCTTCTACATATATGTTTATCAGCTTCAGGTATGACCCTCGGCTTGATAATGGTGTCATACTTAACAATTTAGTACCTTACCAAGAAAAAAATACTCCTTGGAGTGCATGATCAGGCTATTGTTAGAAATTTTATTGTTGAAAGTAGATTGATTATGCCAAGAATTGCTTCTCCATGTTGTGCTGATGTCTAGAATAAGATAGCAGCCTTACCTCCTATGATACCAAGAAATGTCACAACTTCTTGGTTATGGTCAGGTGAGATGTTGTCAATTGAGAAAATGTACAATTCTTTGATGAGGGTTAAAGCGATGCCATGCTGCAGGTGGTAGAAAACCATTTGGAAAGGAGAGAATGAAGCTAAAGAACATTTCTTCCTTTGGAATGTCGTCTACAATGCACTATTCACCAAATTTAAACGGGTCTCGAGGAGACTTTTGATTCCCGTCTACTGTATTTTTTGTGGAATTGAGCCTTAACATATTGGTCATCTCTTCTTTGAATGCACACTCATCATTGATATATGGAAGGAGGCAATGGCTAAAGCTGTTCGAACCAATGTAACTTAACAAAATGTAGATGAATGGAATCTTATTCACCACCACATCTTGAAAGGAGATAGGCAAGATAGGTTGATCTCGTTTGTTCCTAAGATATTCGTTTTGATTGTTTGGAAGATCAGGAATGAGAGAATTTTTAGGCCTGAGAAATTTATTGTAGACACAAGGATGAAACAACATGTCTTTTTGAAGATCATAAATGGAGTTCAGTTGGTGTCTCATGTCTTCGACCCTGGTATATGGTGTTGAAGTGTGGATTTCACTATATTTTGTAATTTTTGCTTTTGTTTTGTTGTGTTGTCTCCTGAGTGACTGATAGCTTTGTTTCTATGTATTCTATTTTTTTATTTCCTGTCTCTGTTTCTTTATAATCTTCTTTGGTTATCAATAAAGTGGTAGGGGCCACTCAACCCCAACGGCAAAGCCAAAAAAAAATGAAATCAGAATCTCACAATGGATGGGACAAAATATAATAACCAAAATAAATGTACCCTTTCATAAAACCATAATATTGTCGGTTACATCACAATTTCAAGTATCACAAACAAGGTACATTAATAATATCCTATGAATACTATCAACTGCCAGACATTATAATAATATACTAAAATAAAATCTCCACTGTCACGTTCTTGTTTTCGTGACATCATCAATCAAGCATCCCACTAACTAACCTGTGTTGTTAAGAGGAGGAAATCAGAACAAACAATGTTTTGGTGAATTAAAATGACATAAGTGTAAAGGAAATCTATTTCCTATACTTGGCAGTATAAATTCATCAAATTATGTCTAAGCGAACTTAATCACATAATAAAATATAGTATACAAATGTATTAATTAGACGGACTATCCTATAGTCACTTAAGGCTAACATGTATATATAAGGGTGGATTTCTACGATCACTTAATGCCCTACGAGGTGGACTGCCATTCGATCAATTAAGGCCATTATATATACACACTAATGGTGGATTCTTATGATCACTTAGTATCTTATGGGTGGATTCTCCCGATCACTTAATACCCTACGGTAGACCCAAGTACTTAAGACCTCAATTAGTGCAATCAAATATTCTCTCAATTGTAATGCGAGAAAAATTAATTTATAACTTAATACTGGATGAAGTAGGCACTCATCGCCATTTATGACCCCTCCTCCCCCCCCCCCCCCCACGGCGGACCAATGCGTTACTATTTAACTGGCATTATGGGTGAACTCCTAGTCATTAATACTTCTCTTAGACATGCGGTCCCTCTTACGTGTTCTTTAGAATTCATATTAGCTCGTCCATAGGTTTTCCTTCACATAGTACGTAGATAAAAACATACAACTTCCCTAGAACTGCTCCACTCACACGTCTATCTTTTATTAAGGACTAGTTAATACCTTATAAATTTATAAGAGAGTGGCGGACCCAATGACCCCTTAATACCTAATAAAGAGGATCCTATGACTCTAGTCTAGAATCAAGGAATGAATCTTAGGAATAGACCTAGTCCTTACCGCTTGATACCCAAACAAGGTAGGTCAGCCACTTAATCCCTTCTCGAGGCAAGCCTTCTTTACACAAGTACTTATTACACTGGATGTCTCACATTAAGCCGACTTCTTGTAGACGTTGGATTTGTCGGGTTGTTCCGGGTAGACTTCTACTATAAGTAAGCTTAACCTTGTGCCTTTGTGTATTTATTATAATGGCCCATGACATAAACTTCTCACATTAACCCGCGGATGTTGGATATGTCAGTCAATTCCAGATAGACTTCTACTACAAATAGGGGTTAACCTCGTGTCATGTGTCGTTAATATTATTAAAAATCATTGAATATTCACATACATACAAATTTCCTATGAGGATATTTTAATTTCGAATTCCTAAATAAACACATTTAATACGCATTTATAATACGCTGTTTAGTAGTAATAAATGAAATGTAATTATAGCATGCATAAAGAAACATCATAAATGCAGAAATGTCAATTCTATCGAAAAAAAATCAAGATTTACAAGTTTATTTTCCAAACTTTCTCAACATAAAATATAATGTTTATTCACATTTAAATATATAATAGGCAAATAGCATAACAAAGCAAAATAATTTGCAACCTAGATTCTAAAGATTATTTCAATAACAAAAGAAAGGTCAAGGCATAATATGAAAATAATATGTATAATTTCTTTTTGGTACTGCATATGAGATTTGCACAAAAACTAAGATTTTAATAACACATGTTTTAATTCATTTAAACTATCTATTTTATAAAAATGGATGTTTAAACATATGTAAATTACAATACCCAAATCTATGTTATTACATAAATAATATTTACAATAAAAGCGAAAAGAAAGTAAATCAAACAACATATCAAAGTTACACAACACCCAAAGATCTATTCTTTCTTAGATCCATAACCTAAAACTCAATGTTACACATCATTGGCCATTTACAAAATTGTTAAGAGATCTAAGGTATTTATGTGTGTTTTGTTTCCGTAAGAATTTCAAATTGCTTTTAGGCATAACTACTAAATTCTACACCAAAAATTATAGAAAATAGTAAACTTAAGATAATTTCCACTCTCATAATTACAAGGAGAAGAAGAAGAAAGCTATGTACAGTAAGATTTTGGATTTTATCCTTGAAATAACCTACTCCAAATATTCCTCCTAAATTATTATATATATAAGAATCAAGTTAGAATCTTATATACATATAAATCTAATTCCAGCTTATAATAAGAAATCAGGATAAAGGAGATATAAAATAGGTTAGAGAAGAAGAAAGGATCTAATTCCGAAATTTAGACAGAATGAAGGAGAAAAAGAATAAAGGCAGAGTATAAAAGAGAATGTGGGGTAGGGGAGGAGGAAAGGGCCTTATTTTTACCTATTGGAGTGTGTGTTGACCGACAGATTTGATTTATAAAATCTCAATTATATATTCCAACAAAATTATATCCAAACCAAAACGAGCTAAGATAGTGGTCGACCACCCTTAAGGGGAGCGGTCAACCCCCTTTAAGGATCGTGCATAGAGAAATTAATTCACCAAGTCATTTTTTTTTTGACTAAATGGTATTAAATTTGATTGATTATTTCCATTTTCTTTTGATTTTTATCCCCTCTTATATATTTTTATAGGAACAATAGTTTTAAACCCAAAAGGAATATTCCATTATGCCATAGTTATCTATTTTTATTCTATATTTATATTTATAGGTTGAATTTCAAATGATGGGTGTATATTATTTTCATACAACTTGTTTTATTTGTAACTTTTTCATACGAACTCCGTTTTTGAAAGATAAAATATGAAAACGAGCTAGAATCTCGCCATTAATATAATGGTAATATTTTTGTGGCCTAATTATCAGTTATCCAATATTCATATTTTCATCCTATTAATATTTTATTAATGATTATTATTTATTTTTAATTTAATTATCTAAATCTACTTAAGGTATATTTTAAGGGGTGTTACATTATTATTTCGTCCTGAAATCTTTCTAACGGGGCAAAAAACACAATTTTCTCAAACAAACATGTTATACACCCAAGTTATTTACTATACATCCCTAAAACATCCATACTCAAGGTGATTATGTACCGAAGGCTTGCTATTAGTGATCTCATTCCTGGCCTGAAAATGAAAGATGTGATGTTGTATTTATGCAAAACTAGACCTGTCAAATTTGACCCTAACCCTTTTACCCAACCTACTAACCCTAATATTAAAAGGGTTGGGTTTGAGCCATTTAATTATTTTGTTTTCTAACTTAACCCGTTTACCACACGCAAATAAAACATCAAAAACTGATCCAACCCATTTTACCCATCGAACCCTAATTTACTCGTAAATCTGCAAATGAAAACAACCTTATTTTACTTATTAATCACGATGAAGAAAAAAGGTGTTTCCTTAGATCTAAGATGAAGTTGTTTCCTTTGTTCGAATTCGTTTCCTCAATCCTGCAAAAGTCAATTACTTTGCCTTCGTTCTCCATCTTAATATGCGTAAGTGCTATTGCAGATTGGTTTTGTTTGCAACTGTTTTTAAGTTTTAATTTATGATGTTTGTTCTGCTAGTATTTTCATCTTTGCATGTGAAATTTGTGGCTATAGTTTATAGAAATATATGGTTAAACCTTTTCATGTATTTTCTGTCTTCTTTACTGATGCTAATAAAAAAAATTCGCTTCTCTTCTGGGATCAACTTATTTGTGATGAATTAAACTTCTTTTCTGGAATCAACCAAATCTACTTCTATGTTTGTTCTACTAGCTTCTTTTCAGGCCAAACTTTTGAAAGTGTATTGAACGTTGAACATATGTAAGTAAATTATGTCAGATATATACACATTTCTGATGAATTAAAAAGGAGGGTGTTGAATTTCTAACACAGACAAGTGATAGGTTTCTAAAATTATACAAATGTGTTTTCAAAAAATTCAAGTTTTTGTGGTATGCAAAGCTTCATATGTTCAATTCTTACAAGTACCTGGCGTTCTGCACTTTTTTATAAGTAACAGCTTATGTATAAGCTATGAATATAAAGGTTTATTTATGAGACCAGTTTGAACTATGTATATAATAAGTAACAGTCTATGTAAAGGCTATGGATATAAAGGTTTATTTATAAGGCCAGTTTCAAATACGTATATATGGTTTCAAAAATATGAGGTCAGGTGTTAAATTATGTTATATCCGATAACAATATAGATCTACTTTTGACTACTGCTCCTAACCATCGCACAACATAACATTGACAACACTATGATAGTACAGTATTGATTTAATATACAATCTCATCGCATTGGAGATATATTTTGCAATAATTTATTTATGTATATTTCCTAACATCTACAACAGTTTGCAAATATTAGTAATAGAAATATAATATATAATCTATTTAACATCTGCAACAGCTTAGCAATAATGTTGAATATTACATATTACAAGCATCCAATGATGTATTCAACTCAGAATTGGACAAAATTCGATTTTAAATTTAAATTGAATGTATTTCAACATTATTGGATTTAAACGAAAGAACAGATTTTCAAATAAGAAGCGAATATGTTTTAAAATTGAAAAGGTAAACGGACGGATTTTGTTATTGGCAAAGAAAATGAACGAATATAAACGAGATCTAGATTTTGGTAAATTCAACGAATGGGTTTAGAAATTTAAAATATGGATCTCACTAATCTCAAAAACATTTTAATTTAAGATTTGGAATAAAGAAAATAAAATAGATTATACCTTGATTAAATTTGTTCAGTAAATAAGATTTGAATTGACAAACGTTGTTTTCTATTATCAAACTTATATTTGTATTAAGAATCAAATTCACTTATTTTATAAAATCCAAAATAAATTTAGTTTTAAACAAAAAAAATCATAATTTAGTATTAAACCATTAATAAAATTCACTTTAAAAATCCAGGCTGTTACAATTTGCAGTCTTTTAAAATATAAATTAACACTATTTTTGCAAACATTTGCTGGTCGTTTTCTGTAGTATAATTGACATAATTTTTTTTGCAAAATCTTTACAAATGTTTTTCTGCAACATATTTCAAACAGTTTGTATTGCATATCAACTGGTTTCTTCAAATTTATGAATAACAATTAAATCGTTGGCTTTTGACATTTACAATACAAGCTATGTGGTTGGATATTGCATGTTTATGTAATTTGATTTGCTATGCATATATTGAAGCGCTAGTTTCACATTGTTTATTGGATATGTTGTCATATTTTTTTGATTATCACGTTTAACTCTCTTGTGCTTCCGAAGCAAAAATAGGTTTATGGAAGGCAAAGCCGCTAGTTTATTTTGGCTTCATAGTTAGATTCTGGATGTTCGACAAAATGGCACACCTTTTTATAGTGTTGATTGGGTTGGATGATTTTATGTACCGAATATGGATGGTTGCTTTGCTCTTGTTTATTTTTGGTTGATCTGGGCCATATATTGTAAGTTGTGGTTTTTCGGATCAACTGAGCTAAGAAGGTTCTATTAAAAACTTTAAGACTTAGAAAACTAACGATTATTTAAATAATTGATTTTGCAAAAATTAGCGGATTTGGAAGCATTTTCCTTACCTTGATAATTTCTAAGATGAAATTATTTTCAACACACACAAAATTTGATGTTTGAGTACTTAATTAATTTTAAAGATTAAAATAATTGGTTTGGGAAATATAATATATTTACATAGGTAAATTGTGGATTTACAAGACATAACAATTTAAATATTATAACTATTTAAGTGAATTTTGGATATAATGCGAATTAAAAAGGTTTTTGAAGCTTATCTTAAATTCTGTTTAAACAAGAATGATTGTAGTGAATTATTATAAATTGGATTATACTGAACATAGAAATTAATGTACATTACAAACCAACTTCATGAATTGTTTATGTTATTATTGTATATTGCCACTCCAATGTGAGATTCTTTGTACTATACTTTCTCTTCTTTTTTTCTTAAAAAAAACTATTGACAATTCTTCTTTTGAACTGTTTAAGTCGGGCATGTGTAGTTTATTGTCGATTGATGATTCTTTAATGGTCGTCACACTTAGGGCTGTCAATTTCCTACACGACCCGAAACCCAACCCGAAACCTGCACAGAAATTAGCAGGTTAACGCGACCCGTTTAGTTGGTGGGTTATTTTCGGGTCAACCCGAATTTGACCCGTTTATAAGCCGGTAGGTTTAGGGTTGACTCGCTAAACCGATTTTGACCCGCCAAACATGAATACATGTTGTATGTCTTCCATACTATTGGTCTTTTATGTATATTGTTAGTGTTAGTCTTTTATACATGCAGTAATCAATATGCTCATATATTCTTGTGTAAGTTGTTATATTTCACTAATTTATTCTTGTATGTTGTTACTTATAACAATTGTATCTTTTCCACATTGTTAGTCTTTTATGTATGCAGTATGCTTACATGTATGGAGAACGATTTTTGGAAATGGTAATTTTAGGCTTCATATATGTGTTGTCTATTGGTGATGTTGTAACTTGTTGCCTATTGATGATTTTGTAACTCATTACCTCTGCTTTTTGATGATTTGGTTCTTTTGTTGTTTATATTATTGGGCAATATTTACCAATTGGTCAAATGGGTGAACCTGACCCAACACGACCTAATACGACCCGTTTAGTTAAACGAGTTATAAGGGTCGGGTCGACCCATTCATAAATGGGTCGGATTAGGGTCGGGAAAAAATGACCCGTTTAATAAGCAGATTGACTCGACCCTTTTATAAATCTACCTAAACACGACTTGACCCGACATGAATCATTGACAGCCCTAATCACACTAATCCTCCGCTAATGTTATCAATTATTATTATACTATGTTGTAAATGATATGCAGCTAAAGCCTTGCACATAATGCTCTTTAATCGCTATGTCATTTTAATTTAGCATTTTAACAGTAGATCCGCTTTAACCTAGTTGTTCCCGTTGCATTTGCAAAACCTTTTTTGTCCACTTTAGCAATATCGGTATTCAAATGCTGATTTGATTAGTTCTCTTTTAACCCACATCAAAAAAATAGGATTAAAGACCAAGTTTTAAGATGTAAATGCTCAGTATAACAAGAAACTCATTGTAGTCACCATATCTAATCCATATATGTTACGATATTTTTCAATTTTATAATGCAAGAATAAACAATTTGTCTAGTACTTCTTTTTCATATGCAAATCATTTGAGAATGAGAATAAATTCACTTTATACACGCGCGCGCGCGCACACACACACACACACACACACACACACACACACATATATATATATATATATATATATATATATATATATATTGGAGCTTTTATCATTTCCTTTATTTTTCATTGTATTCCTGTTTTTAACCCCACTATAAATTTTGGCATCTCAATCGCTATAAAAATGCTAAGTGCTTTAACTGCAAAATGCATATATAAGGCTTTAATCGAGTTGGCGGTATATAGTAGATTTGAGGTTCGCTGTGTTTTTTCACATAAAGTTTTAAACTCGTCATATTATAAAAGCATCTTCAACCCTTAATTAATTTTAATGTGATGTCATGCCACATCAGCAATTAGAAAATGTCCTTTAAAATAACTTCTCCAATGGTCGAGTAATTTATAACTATTAGATGACATTGTGAAGCTCAATGTCTAGTATTAGACATTGTACTACACAATCTGAAGCATTAACCATAAACAATTATCAATAAACAATATAAATTACTTCCATTATCTACAAATGATAGGATGACACCTATTAGAAAAATGTCCATTTGTGAAATTTGCATTAGAGAGAAATTGTATATATTATTGTCATGTACGCAAACATTGAGTTAACATTGTCTATAACAAGTTGACCTATAAGATTTACATGACATTATTTGTGAAACGGATTGGAGATGCTCTAGACTTTGAAACCAATAGATAGGCCTATTAGCGGATGCTTTCGGATACGGATAGTGCCATATCCGCATCCGTATCCGAAATTATTTTCGGATATCAAATATCTGTATCCATTTAATTTTCGGATATCGGATATCCGTGTCCACTTAATTTTTGGATACGGACGGATATCGGATATTTATCCGTTCCTCCTGTAATTAATAAATTTAAGATTGTAAATAAAAAAGTTTGGATGAACATAAAATAATTGATATACTAACGTTTATAAAAAAAACCAAGAAATAAAGAAATGTGATGATGGAACATAGCTTTATACTAATATCCATAAGCATATCAAAAAATATTCCAAAATTAAACACTAAAACTACCATTTGAAATTAAAAATGGACAAAAAATTATATCATAGTAACATCCAACAATTACAAAATAATTATTAATTCTATTTTTCTGTTTTGAGTTATATATTACATCACTTAGTCGGACGGATATTTTTCAGATACGAATACCACTATAACTATATCCGTGTCCGAAAAGCTTTTCGAATATCGGATATCTATATCCGCTTTTCGGAAAATGTCAGATAACGGATAAATTTCATACTTTCGGATACGGATTCTGACGGATATCGGATTTTTTGGGTATTCATTGATAGCTTTACAAATGGACATTGAACTATGAAATCGTTGATGGTTTGCTTTTGCAAAAGCACAAAATCATCGTACACTGACCTAAATTTTGACATTAAAATAGCGATTCGCCTTAATAATTATTGGGATACCTAAATATGAATGAATCCATTAACAGATCTCACACTTCGAAGCAATAACAAGATTTTGAATCTTAACCGGAATGAATCAACAAATCACCCAAACCAAATCGAGACTTGCTAGAGGGCCCTAAACATTTTTAGTCAAAAAGTGTGGATCTCTTTTTGTGCGGTTTGTATACTACCGCAATTCATGGAGGCACTGGAAATCAATGGTAGAAATGGCTTCCGCACAAACTGCCGTCCTCAATTCTGGGCAAAGTAGCATTCTTGAACCAAATCCTAACATCCATTGTCAACTTACGAGTCTTACCCGAATCCGTGTATCATGTTGAGTCCACCCTTAAACAAACCTTGATTGGTAGAAAATATAATACTCGACACAAGGAAATGAACCATTTTTCCGCCTACGTCCTAAATTTTGTGGGTTTCGCTCTGAATTGTTAAGGCCTGGTAAAGGATTCTATATCATAATTAAACAGTTTTGAACGCTCTGGGGAAGGGATACGAATCACATGACAAGTTGAAGAAGAGATCGCATGTTTTCTCTTGCCATTGAAGAGAAAAATTATGCACTTGTACTTGTGTAGGCAGTGCAATAGAAATATAGAATGTATCTTCCACATTTATGAAGCAAGGCAACCATGTATATTTATGTATATGTGTGTGTATGTATGTGTGTGTATATACACACACACATACAGTGGCGTACATAGAGATTTAGTTCAATCGGGGAAGGATTACGAAAAATATTTTCATTATATTTTCATTAAAAAAACATATATTTGTACTACAAAACCATAATAATATTCAAGTTAAGCATAACAAAATATTACAACATCAAATGTTCACAGTTGTACCTTTCTATATTTAGTATTTTGAATGATGGCTAATTTCAACGGCTTTTGACATATCCCATTCAATATGAGTTATTCATCAAATCATCTTCTAGTCTATTTCACAGTGACTTAACAACTTTTATACTCAAAAGTACTCTTCCAGCGGTTGCATAAGCGACGGATGGCAATCTCCCGACTTCAAAAGCAAGCATACTAATGGAAAACGAAGTTTCTTTCTTCAACCTTTATTTAATACAAATTCATTGATTCTCCTACATTGGAAATTTGATCGTCGGACTATAAATTTAGGATGTAGTTGTCAAATTGATCGAGTTGCATTAAACCATTTCAGAAGAAAAATTATCGGTCGAATTTTTGGCCAACTGAATTTATTTTTCCCTTTGTCATCCGTTGAAATGAATTATTTGCAAAGAGACAAAATATATACATAACAACAATTCTATATTAGCTCAGACGATTACTAATCTCTTGAAATTTTATATTTACGCTTCATAGAAAAGTCCATCGCGATAATAATAAGAGTGTTTCCATCAACCATACAGTCCAATATTTTTTAACAACAAAATGGCTATTCATATCAAGAAGAAGAGGTGCAAAGAAAACAAACATGTTTGAATTTCCAACAAGCATCCTAAAAAAACCTAATTTCATGCAAAACAAATAAAATAATTTTAAAAAAATTCCAATGGGGGCAGCGGCCTCCACTCGTCCTTGCGTAGGTACGCCCATGTATGTATGTGTATATATATATGTATGTATGTATGTATGTATGTATGTATGTATGTATGTATGTGTGTGTGTGTGTGTGTGTATATATATATATATATATATATATATATATATATATATATATATATAATGGCAAGCGTTCGATTACACCCCAAAAATGGAGCACCCCAAATGCCCCCTGATTTCCACCAAGTATTTAAAGTAAAATAGGTGAGTGAGAGGATGAGTGGAAAGAGAGAGGGAAGAAATGTGTGGTGGAAAATAGGGAGGCCAAAGGGGTGCTCCACTATTTCGGGTGCCATTGAACCTGCCTATATATATATATATATATATATATATATATATATATATATATATATTGTGACGGCAAGGAATTTCGCTCGGTCCGAACCAGTCGTTAAACCGATCTAGACCGTTCGAAACCCCTGAACGTTGAGAACATGACAAACCAGAACACAAACAGAAGAACATTTCATTGTATATTACAACAATGCATCAGATTACAAGAATATACAGAGTATAAATGAATACATATTACACAGAAATATCAGAGATTTAAATTACATTTAAATACATAGCAGCGGAAAAATAATATAAAGCACAACTGAAGGTGATATACGGATACAGAGCTTTCCGGATATCATTCCAGCTGTAAACCAGGATCCTGTGAATATAAATCTGCAAAACCAAAACTACTAGCTGCCCGTGCGGAAAATAGGGGCACCCAGAGTTTAGGTTAAAACAATAAACTCCAGGTCAGTCATGTGACTGGTGTGAGAACTAAAACAGTTATTTAAAACTTTACTTTTTAAGAGAGTAATTCAAGGGACCACGCCGTGTAACACGGAACGGGTTTCCTCCCAAGAATACCAGTGCATAGAATAAACAACGCAATGCTTTTTCGAAAAATGAAGCTATTATAAGACCCAGGTCCTATCATACAATGCAACGCAAGCCGGGGGATAGGGTTTTCCCTTATAATAGCCAAACATGCTTGGTACGCTTAAAACAAATCATTTGATACTATAATAAGTGTATAGTGTCAAAACATTTCAATCATAAATATAAATCATAGACGGCATAGTATCCCATGCTACTATGTCGCCATACTAGGCTCTACAAATAAAGCCGCAATACACGTATTGGAAATTGGATTTCCGTCATGAGTCGAGGCAAGGGGCAAGCTCCTCTCCGCGTTCGAGACACTCTAGCAAATGTCCCCGGGATTACGCACACTGGGTAACCCCTGGATCGGTTGGGCCGGTCCTCACTTACGTTAGAGGATTGGCAATTCCTGAACACACGTTTCCCGGTCCTTACAGACCTATAATCGAGGCGCCTCGCATCCAACAACCACAAAGGTGAAAAGTATATAAATGTCAGGGCTGGTAAGTCACTGACACCACCAAAGCTAGAAAGAAACGTGCGCTCTCCCAACGGCCCGTATCCCGTTTTTAACTCATACCGAGGTGTGAGGCTCGCGAATACACGCTACACACAAAGCTGCCACGTAGGCGTGCTTTGATCATCAACCACAAGACTTTGCTTTTCAACAGAAGCCTTGATCCATGCAACTCAGCATGCCACACAGGCAATTCATGCCATGCGATTGATATCTATCGATATATAACCTCTAAGCTCGTACGTCTCAGAGAAGGGCGTTAAGCAAGAGAATAAATTCTCCGCCGCCAAGCAGATATATATTTAATAGAAATCAATCAACACAGAATAAAATCCAATGTCAGGCACACAATCCATTTACAAGTCCGTTCTGGGTCTGAACGAAACCGGAGGCACTTTCCTCGCATATCCATCCATCTCCAAGTACGTCTGGACGACCACCAACTATTTCCATCCTCTTGGGTGTACAGCCCAATCAGGATCGTCAGTAATTATCCCTACGATGTGAAAACTTCCGGTCTTCGACCACCGTCTTCATCTTCGACTTATCGTCGAATCGGTTATTCAGAATGGGTATAAACCCGGACTTTCCGAACAACCCGCGTATATTGAAAACAAATGTTACACAAACACAACATACGCCTCATTCCAATTCATTAGTCACTAACTGCAAATTAGCAAGAGAACAATTTCCCAAACATTAACCCCGAAGGCCGAAACCAACATCAGATCAATACCCAGGAAACCATTCTTCTTAGCCAACCTACAGCTAGTTCCTAAATTCCACATTCTCAGGGAAAGGTTCCCATTAATTTTATCCAAAATAAATTCTTTAAAATTTATCCTGAAATCTTCCTTTGGATGTCATTTAAAACCAAATTATGGTTTTTTCCAACTAGTCGAGATTAGCGAACCGTAACGAAGTAATTATTTATTTTATTTCCCAATCCCAACCTATTCATCCCATGAAGCAAAACTGGTAATACTCCATATCTAACACCGTGGTGTTATCGGTAAAATTAATTACCATTTCCCGTTCAAATCTAATTAAAGATTTAACTATCGCTTTGGAGCAAAACTGGCGATACCCCATTCTCGCTCATTTCTAAATTTGGTAATTTAGATTATTAATTCGAATTTCAATCTAATTGCAGATTCAATAAAACTCCTTTTACTGGGTTAAAGAACTAGGTGTTATTTAAAACACAGTTCACGACAAACCCAAATCACATTCTATTCGTTATCGGGTTAAAGAACTAGTGTTATTTAAACACTGTTCACGATAAACCCATTTCAAACTCAATCAAATATATTAGAAATTCGATTATTTAAAACCCCTTTTTTAAATCTTGTTCATTTATTTAAAAATAAATTGGTTTTAAATTTAGTTCAAAACTAGTTCATTTTGATAAAAATCTATTTTTATCTTTTCAAATATGGAGTTTTTCACCCCAATTTTTCCCAAATCATTTCTTATGATTTTACACAAATTATTGATATTTTTAATAATTTTATCAAGGCCCGTACAGTCGATTTCCAACAATGGCCATCGAACTGCACTTACAGCGACCTTTTTCGAATTTGATTTGGACGTATCTCCAAATCCAACCGTTAGATTTTGAATTTCTAATATTCGTTAGAAAGCTCTTTTCGATACGAACCCAACGGTTCCGGTTTTAGGAGAATCCGACGGTCGGATCTCCCGTAATGTCCGTTTGAAATAAATGGTCGAAATTTACGAACTGCCGCGGCGCGGCGCGTTCTATTCAGGCCATTATATTATATATATAATGTATATAATATATATTTCGTCGATTTCTATTTAAAACGAATTATATATTTAGTTTTGAATTCGTTTCAAAAACAAAGTCAACTTCTATTTCAATTCAAATCAAAATTGAATTCTTCTTTAAAAATTCGTTTTAAAAATTCATTTCTATTCAATTCAAATTTCAATTAAATTTGAATTTATTTCAATTCGCTTTCAATTCAATTTGAATTCGTTTTCAATTCAATTTAATTCAAATTGGTTTTATATTCGATTCCAATTCATTTTCTATTCAAATCAAATTCGTTTCGTTTTCTATTTGAATCAAGTTCATTATATATTCAATTTGAAATCAAATTGGTTTTCTATTCCATTCAATTCGAAATCGTTTTATATTCAATTCAAATCGAAATCGTTATATATTCAATTCATTTCGAAATCGTTTTATATTCAATTTAAATCGAAATCGTTATATATTCAATTCATTTCGAAATCGTTATATATTCAATTCATTTCGAAATCGTTATATATTCAATTCATTTCGAAATCGTTATATATTCAATTCATTTCGAAATCGTTATATATTCAATTCATTTCGAAATCGTTATATATTCAATTCATTTCGAAATCGTTATATATTCAATTCATTTCGAAATCGTTATATATTCAATTCATTTCGAAATCGTTATATATTCAATTCATTTCGAAATCGTTATATATTCAATTCATTTCGAAATCGTTATATATTCAATTCATTTCGAAATCGTTATATATTCAATTCATTTCGAAATCGTTATATATTCAATTCATTTCGAAATCGTTATATAATCGATATAAATATCGTTCGCGTCAAAATGGCGCATCACTATTCAACACGGCTTTATATATTCTCTTTCAAATATTTCTTTTTGTCAACACACGACTAATCTCAACGAATGAGTACCGTCCATGTGTGACTATTTTTGTTAAATTATTTCGTTCAACACATGACTAATCTCAACGAATGAGTACCGTCAACACATGAACCTTTATTTTATATTGATAAAGATGTAAATTTTATTATAAAAATATTTCGTTCAACACATGACTAATATCAACGGATGAGTATAGTCAACACATGAACCGTTATTTTATAATATTCTTTATTTTTCAAATTGGAATGAAGCCCAATCAATTACCATATAAAGTCAATTATATGGATTTTCATACAACACATGTATAAGATAGCATTGAAGAATAATCAACCATCAACCAAAGTGCACTACACTGTATAAGCATCAAATATAGATATCTAACGCTTATAACAGCCTGTCAATCAATCGATCGACATACTTTATCAATCAGGATGAGTGAACTCATATTTCATCCCAACACCCGTGTGGGGTTTCAAACAATCAAACATAGATTTTATTCGTGCAGTTGGGCGATGTGTAAAATTTATCGACCCAATCAATGTCATTCAAATAGGTGTACATAAACAAACCATCTGGCTTGTAAATGAATATTTTATTTTATTCGCATTCACTATATTCATATTCACGTTAAAAATTATATTTTTAACGATAAAATATTTTATTTCGACATATGAATATCTATTCAGTTCATTCTTTAAATAAAATGTTATTTTTATTTTTCTAACATATTTTTAGAAAATTTCGGCGGCATAACGGCACTATACTAGAAACGGGACAAGGCCCAGCCTTATCCCCGGTCTAGTGAAGGCCCACGCCATTCACACATCAATCGAATTCACTTTCGTTATGCAAACCACAAAATTTGGAGTAAGGGTCTAACCTAGCCTTACTCCTTCGCCTTATAACGGCGCACGTCTAATCCTAATCAATTTATCGATTCGATTTTTCACACCACAAACCACATTCAAACCAATATCTCAATCAATCACCAAACATCCAAACAAACAAGTCCATGGTATGTGGACGGGTGTCGGGTGCTTCTAATAAGCACCGTCTTCATCCTAGTATATATATATATAACTAGAAAAATAAAATTGAAAGGTGAGAAGTTCTCACTTATAGCTATCCTAGCTCCACGGCACTTCTAACGCAGGAAATCTTCGCCAACTCGCCTTTTTATCGCCTTTGTTGCCCGTAGCCACTACATATATAAAAATCGAATTTTTATTTCAAAGTTCAATATATAAAAATCGAATTTTTATTTCAAAGTTCAATATATAAAAATCGAATTTTTATTTCAAAGTTCAATATATAAAAATCGAATTTTTATTTCAAAGTTCAATATATAAAAATTGCATTTTTATTTCAAAGTTCAATATATAAAAATCGACTTTTTATTTCAAAGTTCAATATATAAAAATCGAATTTTTATTTCAAAGTTCAATATATAAAAATCGAATTTTTATTTCAAAGTTCAATATATAAAAATCGAATTTTTATTTCAAAGTTCAATATATAAAAATTGCATTTTGACTTTGCTATTGAATATAAAGATTATATTTTTGTTATTCTTATGATGTAAAAATTATATTTTTATTGCTTTAAAAATATAAGAATCATACCTTACTTTTTCTACCTAACAAAAATTCCATCTTTACATTTTTAAAGATATGATTTTTATTTTTGCACGTTCTAATCTTTTCCTATTAAAAGATTAAACCCTTTTTCTTATTTTAAAGTTTAAAATAAAATCAGTTTTATAATTCCCCCTTAAAAAAAAAAAAAAAAAAAAAAAAAAAAAAAAAAACAGTTTTTATTTTCTTTTAAAACAGTTTTTATAATTCTTTTAAAAACAAAACAGTTTTAAAATTCCTAAAACAAAAATCAGTTTCTTTCTTTTATAAAATTGCAGTTTTTATCTTTTTTTTTTTCTTTTTCTAAATTCTGTTTTTAAAACTCCTTTAAAAAAAACAGTTTTTTATAATTCATTTAAAATTCTGTTTTTATAATTCTATTAAAAATTAGTCTATATAATAAAAAAAAACAGTTAAACAGTTTTTAAATTATTTAAAAATACAGTTTTAAAACTATACTGTAAAACAAAAATAAAAACAAAAACAAAATAATTTAAACACTCACCTCAGGCTCGGTGGTGTTCGTCGGTGGCGAGCTTCAGGGGCGTCGCGAGGCGGTGTTCGAGGTGGAGGCTTCGATTGGGGGGGGGGGGGCTGCTATGATTCGATGTCGGCGGTGTCTTCACTGGGAGGAGGAGGTCGCGAGGGTGGTGGGGGCGTCGAAGTCTTCGTCGGCGGCAAGGGTTCAGGCGGCTCGAGGTCTGGGGGGCGGCGCGATTAGGTTTTAGGTCTTCTTCTTCTTTTTTTTTTTTTTTTTTTAATTCGTTTCTGTATAATGAAACGGGGGGGGGCAACGAAGAAGGAAAGTGGGGGGGGGGAAAGGAAATTAAAATAATATATTTTTTTTTTTTTTAATTATTTACTTTGCAAAAATGTTGACTTTTACATACGACCTCGAAACGAGGTCCACCGCCTGTCGTCCATAGCGTTTAACCCCCATTCCGAACACAATGGGATATATATCGTAAGCTGATTCGGCTGTTACAATCAGTTTTCGTTGAATTTACAATTTAAATCCTTATATTGTATTCTAAATGTACATTTCAAATTACCGGGGTCACATACTAACTAGAAAAATTCCAGAAAAATATTTTCTAGTTTCGTATTGACGATACGGTCCTAACAAAACTAATTTCGTCGAATTCTGAGACCGTCTGAAAAATGGCCAATTTCCAATCGATTAAAATCAACTGAAACTGGTCAAACGCGTTTTCCTTTGCCACGCTCACATATCGATTCGAAAAATTATGAAATTTGAAATCTAGCAATAACTTGACATCACGGACCCAACAAAAGTGGTTTCGTCGAAATCCGAGGTCGTTTGCAAAATGTCCATTTTTAAGGGCCTGAATTCCATAGCGACTATTCAGAATTTTCAACTGGACATATTTCATCATTTCTAAAATGAAATCTCAGTTTGTTAACTTCGTTACAAAGATATAGTTATACAGATTCAAATATTTCTTATTTCGTTCAATTCTGACTTATATTGAATTCTGTATATTCATTTGAAATTAGAAATCGAATTTTCGAACTACCGCGCCATTTTCAATTCCTTTTATAATTATATATAATTATTTATATTCTAACGACGACGTATACTATATATACGTCGAATTATATTCAAAATAAATTTTCTCGTCGATATTATTTAAAATACTCTATTTTAAATATTCAAAATTCGCCAAAATTGCCAAAATAAAAATTTTAAACTGGCCCAGATTTTCCGGGTTATTACAATCTCCCCCACTTAAAACTTTTCGTCCCCGAAAAGGAACAATGTCGAAAGTGGTTTGATTATTCAACTCTATGTTCGATCTGGCTTCCATTCTCCAACTCTTTAGTTTCTGAGAATTTTCAAAACTTCAAAAATTTGGCTAACACCCTAAATTTTCGAAAAATTTCGCCATAACCTCCCCTGCAATGGGAGCATCGGGGAATTTCAAATAGCTTCCCCGGTCCTTCAGATCTCAAAAAGAAAAAGAAAAAGCCAAGCGGCTAGCCAATAGGCTCACAAAATCATCATCACCCAAACAAAACAGGAAATTATGTAGTAAACATGTACCTATTTGTCGGGCAAACAAATTTTATTCTCTGGCTCTAGCCTCCTTGCTATGACCTGTTCAATATAAGTATACGTATATGCAAGCAAATGCGACCAATTTTCAATATAGTTCAATATTAGTTTACTTAGGCACAAATGGTTAAAATTAGCAAACAAATAAACAAACAACCCAAACATCAATCAATTAGTGAATTAGAGTTTTCAAATCCATAAAATTTGATATATATACAGAAAATCTTGTTTTTGATGCCAATTCACAACAATGTGTCCTATCTATTTTAGTTTTGGTTCTCACACCAGTCTAATGGAAATATATCGATATCACACCTTCGTAACACGAACATAAATTCTGACGACGAGTACTCAACCATCAGAATCATCTTCGGGCCACTAGAGTATGATTCCATATCTATCCAGTATATTAAAACTTTGAATATACGTTCATGACGCGTATATGCAAAACCTTTATATAGTGGATTGTCCATCTTCAAAATAAATATTCAAATACGTATAAAATGGTTTAACTTTTCAAAACAAAAATTGTTTTTATTTGAAAAATATACTCTTCACACTCGTTCTAGGATACTACTGATCCTATCTCTAACGAGTCATTCTAATTGGATATTACTAATCCAATATCTGATGAATTCTTTCGTATGGTTCTAATGTGTCTTGTTCTCGAGCTCTGTAAACCAAAGCTCTGATACCAAATGTGACGGCAAGGAATTTCGCTCGGTCCGAACCAGTCGTTAAACCGATCTAGACCGTTCGAAACCCCTGAACGTTGAGAACATGACAAACCAGAACACAAACAGAAGAACATTTCATTGTATATTACAACAATGCATCAGATTACAAGAATATACAGAGTATAAATGAATACATATTACACAGAAATATCAGAGATTTAAATTACATTTAAATACATAGCAGCGGAAAAATAATATAAAGCACAACTGAAGGTGATATACGGATACAGAGCTTTCCGGATATCATTCCAGCTGTAAACCAGGATCCTGTGAATATAAATCTGCAAAACCAAAACTACTAGCTGCCCGTGCGGAAAATAGGGGCACCCAGAGTTTAGGTTAAAACAATAAACTCCAGGTCAGTCATGTGACTGGTGTGAGAACTAAAACAGTTATTTAAAACTTTACTTTTTAAGAGAGTAATTCAAGGGACCACGCCGTGTAACACGGAACGGGTTTCCTCCCAAGAATACCAGTGCATAGAATAAACAACGCAATGCTTTTTCGAAAAATGAAGCTATTATAAGACCCAGGTCCTATCATACAATGCAACGCAAGCCGGGGGATAGGGTTTTCCCTTATAATAGCCAAACATGCTTGGTACGCTTAAAACAAATCATTTGATACTATAATAAGTGTATAGTGTCAAAACATTTCAATCATAAATATAAATCATAGACGGCATAGTATCCCATGCTACTATGTCGCCATACTAGGCTCTACAAATAAAGCCGCAATACACGTATTGGAAATTGGATTTCCGTCATGAGTCGAGGCAAGGGGCAAGCTCCTCTCCGCGTTCGAGACACTCTAGCAAATGTCCCCGGGATTACGCACACTGGGTAACCCCTGGATCGGTTGGGCCGGTCCTCACTTACGTTAGAGGATTGGCAATTCCTGAACACACGTTTCCCGGTCCTTACAGACCTATAATCGAGGCGCCTCGCATCCAACAACCACAAAGGTGAAAAGTATATAAATGTCAGGGCTGGTAAGTCACTGACACCACCAAAGCTAGAAAGAAACGTGCGCTCTCCCAACGGCCCGTATCCCGTTTTTAACTCATACCGAGGTGTGAGGCTCGCGAATACACGCTACACACAAAGCTGCCACGTAGGCGTGCTTTGATCATCAACCACAAGACTTTGCTTTTCAACAGAAGCCTTGATCCATGCAACTCAGCATGCCACACAGGCAATTCATGCCATGCGATTGATATCTATCGATATATAACCTCTAAGCTCGTACGTCTCAGAGAAGGGCGTTAAGCAAGAGAATAAATTCTCCGCCGCCAAGCAGATATATATTTAATAGAAATCAATCAACACAGAATAAAATCCAATGTCAGGCACACAATCCATTTACAAGTCCGTTCTGGGTCTGAACGAAACCGGAGGCACTTTCCTCGCATATCCATCCATCTCCAAGTACGTCTGGACGACCACCAACTATTTCCATCCTCTTGGGTGTACAGCCCAATCAGGATCGTCAGTAATTATCCCTACGATGTGAAAACTTCCGGTCTTCGACCACCGTCTTCATCTTCGACTTATCGTCGAATCGGTTATTCAGAATGGGTATAAACCCGGACTTTCCGAACAACCCGCGTATATTGAAAACAAATGTTACACAAACACAACATACGCCTCATTCCAATTCATTAGTCACTAACTGCAAATTAGCAAGAGAACAATTTCCCAAACATTAACCCCGAAGGCCGAAACCAACATCAGATCAATACCCAGGAAACCATTCTTCTTAGCCAACCTACAGCTAGTTCCTAAATTCCACATTCTCAGGGAAAGGTTCCCATTAATTTTATCCAAAATAAATTCTTTAAAATTTATCCTGAAATCTTCCTTTGGATGTCATTTAAAACCAAATTATGGTTTTTTCCAACTAGTCGAGATTAGCGAACCGTAACGAAGTAATTATTTATTTTATTTCCCAATCCCAACCTATTCATCCCATGAAGCAAAACTGGTAATACTCCATATCTAACACCGTGGTGTTATCGGTAAAATTAATTACCATTTCCCGTTCAAATCTAATTAAAGATTTAACTATCGCTTTGGAGCAAAACTGGCGATACCCCATTCTCGCTCATTTCTAAATTTGGTAATTTAGATTATTAATTCGAATTTCAATCTAATTGCAGATTCAATAAAACTCCTTTTACTGGGTTAAAGAACTAGGTGTTATTTAAAACACAGTTCACGACAAACCCAAATCACATTCTATTCGTTATCGGGTTAAAGAACTAGTGTTATTTAAACACTGTTCACGATAAACCCATTTCAAACTCAATCAAATATATTAGAAATTCGATTATTTAAAACCCCTTTTTTAAATCTTGTTCATTTATTTAAAAATAAATTGGTTTTAAATTTAGTTCAAAACTAGTTCATTTTGATAAAAATCTATTTTTATCTTTTCAAATATGGAGTTTTTCACCCCAATTTTTCCCAAATCATTTCTTATGATTTTACACAAATTATTGATATTTTTAATAATTTTATCAAGGCCCGTACAGTCGATTTCCAACAATGGCCATCGAACTGCACTTACAGCGACCTTTTTCGAATTTGATTTGGACGTATCTCCAAATCCAACCGTTAGATTTTGAATTTCTAATATTCGTTAGAAAGCTCTTTTCGATACGAACCCAACGGTTCCGGTTTTAGGAGAATCCGACGGTCGGATCTCCCGTAATGTCCGTTTGAAATAAATGGTCGAAATTTACGAACTGCCGCGGCGCGGCGCGTTCTATTCAGGCCATTATATTATATATATAATGTATATAATATATATTTCGTCGATTTCTATTTAAAACGAATTATATATTTAGTTTTGAATTCGTTTCAAAAACAAAGTCAACTTCTATTTCAATTCAAATCAAAATTGAATTCTTCTTTAAAAATTCGTTTTAAAAATTCATTTCTATTCAATTCAAATTTCAATTAAATTTGAATTTATTTCAATTCGCTTTCAATTCAATTTGAATTCGTTTTCAATTCAATTTAATTCAAATTGGTTTTATATTCGATTCCAATTCATTTTCTATTCAAATCAAATTCGTTTCGTTTTCTATTTGAATCAAGTTCATTATATATTCAATTTGAAATCAAATTGGTTTTCTATTCCATTCAATTCGAAATCGTTTTATATTCAATTCAAATCGAAATCGTTATATATTCAATTCATTTCGAAATCGTTTTATATTCAATTTAAATCGAAATCGTTATATATTCAATTCATTTCGAAATCGTTATATATTCAATTCATTTCGAAATCGTTATATATTCAATTCATTTCGAAATCGTTATATATTCAATTCATTTCGAAATCGTTATATATTCAATTCATTTCGAAATCGTTATATATTCAATTCATTTCGAAATCGTTATATATTCAATTCATTTCGAAATCGTTATATATTCAATTCATTTCGAAATCGTTATATATTCAATTCATTTCGAAATCGTTATATATTCAATTCATTTCGAAATCGTTATATATTCAATTCATTTCGAAATCGTTATATATTCAATTCATTTCGAAATCGTTATATATTCAATTCATTTCGAAATCGTTATATAATCGATATAAATATCGTTCGCGTCAAAATGGCGCATCACTATTCAACACGGCTTTATATATTCTCTTTCAAATATTTCTTTTTGTCAACACACGACTAATCTCAACGAATGAGTACCGTCCATGTGTGACTATTTTTGTTAAATTATTTCGTTCAACACATGACTAATCTCAACGAATGAGTACCGTCAACACATGAACCTTTATTTTATATTGATAAAGATGTAAATTTTATTATAAAAATATTTCGTTCAACACATGACTAATATCAACGGATGAGTATAGTCAACACATGAACCGTTATTTTATAATATTCTTTATTTTTCAAATTGGAATGAAGCCCAATCAATTACCATATAAAGTCAATTATATGGATTTTCATACAACACATGTATAAGATAGCATTGAAGAATAATCAACCATCAACCAAAGTGCACTACACTGTATAAGCATCAAATATAGATATCTAACGCTTATAACAGCCTGTCAATCAATCGATCGACATACTTTATCAATCAGGATGAGTGAACTCATATTTCATCCCAACACCCGTGTGGGGTTTCAAACAATCAAACATAGATTTTATTCGTGCAGTTGGGCGATGTGTAAAATTTATCGACCCAATCAATGTCATTCAAATAGGTGTACATAAACAAACCATCTGGCTTGTAAATGAATATTTTATTTTATTCGCATTCACTATATTCATATTCACGTTAAAAATTATATTTTTAACGATAAAATATTTTATTTCGACATATGAATATCTATTCAGTTCATTCTTTAAATAAAATGTTATTTTTATTTTTCTAACATATTTTTAGAAAATTTCGGCGGCATAACGGCACTATACTAGAAACGGGACAAGGCCCAGCCTTATCCCCGGTCTAGTGAAGGCCCACGCCATTCACACATCAATCGAATTCACTTTCGTTATGCAAACCACAAAATTTGGAGTAAGGGTCTAACCTAGCCTTACTCCTTCGCCTTATAACGGCGCACGTCTAATCCTAATCAATTTATCGATTCGATTTTTCACACCACAAACCACATTCAAACCAATATCTCAATCAATCACCAAACATCCAAACAAACAAGTCCATGGTATGTGGACGGGTGTCGGGTGCTTCTAATAAGCACCGTCTTCATCCTAGTATATATATATATAACTAGAAAAATAAAATTGAAAGGTGAGAAGTTCTCACTTATAGCTATCCTAGCTCCACGGCACTTCTAACGCAGGAAATCTTCGCCAACTCGCCTTTTTATCGCCTTTGTTGCCCGTAGCCACTACATATATAAAAATCGAATTTTTATTTCAAAGTTCAATATATAAAAATCGAATTTTTATTTCAAAGTTCAATATATAAAAATCGAATTTTTATTTCAAAGTTCAATATATAAAAATCGAATTTTTATTTCAAAGTTCAATATATAAAAATTGCATTTTTATTTCAAAGTTCAATATATAAAAATCGACTTTTTATTTCAAAGTTCAATATATAAAAATCGAATTTTTATTTCAAAGTTCAATATATAAAAATCGAATTTTTATTTCAAAGTTCAATATATAAAAATCGAATTTTTATTTCAAAGTTCAATATATAAAAATTGCATTTTGACTTTGCTATTGAATATAAAGATTATATTTTTGTTATTCTTATGATGTAAAAATTATATTTTTATTGCTTTAAAAATATAAGAATCATACCTTACTTTTTCTACCTAACAAAAATTCCATCTTTATATTTTTAAAGATATGATTTTTATTTTTGCACGTTCTAATCTTTTCCTATTAAAAGATTAAACCCTTTTTCTTATTTTAAAGTTTAAAATAAAATCAGTTTTATAATTCCCCCTTAAAAAAAAAAAAAAAAAAAAAAAAAAATAGTTTTTATTTTCTTTTAAAACAGTTTTTATAATTCTTTTAAAAACAAAACAGTTTTAAAATTCCTAAAACAAAAATCAGTTTCTTTCTTTTATAAAATTGCAGTTTTTATCTTTTTTTTTTTTCTTTTTCTAAATTCTGTTTTTAAAACTCCTTTAAAAAAAACAGTTTTTTTTATAATTCATTTAAAATTCTGTTTTTATAATTCTATTAAAAATTAGTCTATATAATAAAAAAAAACAGTTAAACAGTTTTTAAATTATTTAAAAATACAGTTTTAAAACTATACTGTAAAACAAAAATAAAAACAAAAACAAAATAATTTAAACACTCACCTCAGGCTCGGTGGTGTTCGTCGGTGGCGAGCTTCAGGGGCGTCGCGAGGCGGTGTTCGAGGTGGAGGCTTCGATTGGGGGGGGGGGCTGCTATGATTCGATGTCGGCGGTGTCTTCACTGGGAGGAGGAGGTCGCGAGGGTGGTGGGGGCGTCGAAGTCTTCGTCGGCGGCAAGGGTTCAGGCGGCTCGAGGTCTGGGGGGCGGCGCGATTAGGTTTTAGGTCTTCTTCTTTTTTTTTTTTTTTTTTTTAATTCGTTTCTGTATAATGAAACGGGGGGGGCAACGAAGAAGGAAAGGGGGGGGGAAAGGAAATTAAAATAATATATTTTTTTTTTTTTTAATTATTTACTTTGCAAAAATGTTGACTTTTACATACGACCTCGAAACGAGGTCCACCGCCTGTCGTCCATAGCGTTTAACCCCCATTCCGAACACAATGGGATATATATCGTAAGCTGATTCGGCTGTTACAATCAGTTTTCGTTGAATTTACAATTTAAATCCTTATATTGTATTCTAAACGTACATTTCAAATTACCGGGGTCACATACTAACTAGAAAAATTCCAGAAAAATATTTTCTAGTTTCGTATTGACGATACGGTCCTAACAAAACTAATTTCGTCGAATTCTGAGACCGTCTGAAAAATGGCCAATTTCCAATCGATTAAAATCAACTGAAACTGGTCAAACGCGTTTTCCTTTGCCACGCTCACATATCGATTCGAAAAATTATGAAATTTGAAATCTAGCAATAACTTGACATCACGGACCCAACAAAAGTGGTTTCGTCGAAATCCGAGGTCGTTTGCAAAATGTCCATTTTTAAGGGCCTGAATTCCATAGCGACTATTCAGAATTTTCAACTGGACATATTTCATCATTTCTAAAATGAAATCTCAGTTTGTTAACTTCGTTACAAAGATATAGTTATACAGATTCAAATATTTCTTATTTCGTTCAATTCTGACTTATATTGAATTCTGTATATTCATTTGAAATTAGAAATCGAATTTTCGAACTACCGCGCCATTTTCAATTCCTTTTATAATTATATATAATTATTTATATTCTAACGACGACGTATACTATATATACGTCGAATTATATTCAAAATAAATTTTCTCGTCGATATTATTTAAAATACTCTATTTTAAATATTCAAAATTCGCCAAAATTGCCAAAATAAAAATTTTAAACTGGCCCAGATTTTCCGGGTTATTACATATATATATGTGTGTGTGTGTGTGTGTGTGTGTGTGTGTGTGTGTGTGTGTGTGTGGCGAGCGTTCAATGGCACCCCAAAAATGGAGCACCTCTTTGGCCGGCCTATTTTCCACCTCTCATTTATAATAATTAAAGTTAGTGGGAGGTGAGAGAGTTAGTGGAAGGAGAGAGAGAGGAAATATGTGGTGGAAAGTGGTAGGCTAAAGGGGTGCTCCATTTTCGGTGTGCCATTAAACCTTCCTATATATATATATATATATATATATATATATATATATATATATATACACACACACACATACACACACACATATATACACATATATATATATGGGAAAGCTTGTTTGAACACAACATTTGGACATAGTTGGTGACACAAATTTTGGATAGATGAAATCTTGTTGGATTTGGATTAATGTAGCTCATGGTAGGATAGGGTGCTGCAAAACAAATCCAATAGCATAGAATTTGTGTCTAACTTTGTGTCCCAATATATACATATATATATATATATATATATATATATATATGCTGACCAATTTTTTTGGCAAAAGCTGTCACAGTTCAACGGATCGAAGCCCAATATCCAGAAATTATCTTTAACATCAATCAATCTAGCGACTTGCGTTCTGAAAAGCCCAAGCAAGGTTCGGTCCAAACCAGCTCCTCCCAAGGCCGATGCGAACCAAGGCTGGCCCAAGTTGGTTTCTTTCAAGAAACGGCTCGTCGAGCCCGGAAGAATCGCTCCTCTCAACCGACTAAGTTAGTCGCTTCCTTTAAAATCGTATCGACAAAATATCTCGGATCCATCTGGAAATATCCAACTAAGTCATTCATTACTCGGACCAATTCTCAAGGCAATAAAGACGTTCAATCGCTACCAGCCAAAGCTCTTCTTTTGATACACCTCATCCCAAGTGCCACGTAAGCCACACTTTCTGAGGATACTATAATTAACAGTGGAAATAGTCTTCTAGCCGCAACTATGCCCAAGGATCAAGATCCCCGTGTCCAAGCTTTCCCGAAAGGACGGGCGACGTTACATCCACGCTAGCCGACTTCTCCATCTATAAATACCTTATTCCCCAAAGAAGAGAGGATCATGCCACTTTCGGTACTTAAAGCTCTGAAATATGAAAATTTACGGCTTATTCCTCAAATAGCCAACTCTTATCTTAAAACTTCTCATCTTCCATCTTTCTTTAAATTAGAAAAAGCATTCACTACACCATATATGTTAATTAGGCTATGTTTTTAGCCGTATCTAAAGCATGTAGGCACGTAAAAAAGCCATATCAAAAAATGGCATGTTAAATTTTTAGATACAGCTCAAAACCGTATCCCAATGTGATAACATACGGCTATTGGCCGTATCTAAAGCATAAGTAGATACGGTTATAAACCGTATCTTATACGTGTATATATATTTAAGCCAAAACTACAACACATATTATTTGTAACACAAATCTTATATAACACAAGATACACTAATTCACAATTGTAATAGTAAATGAAACAATTGTATGAAATAATTCATTTCATTACAATATATAACGATACATGCTATTTGATTACATTACAATAAATAAGATACACGTTGTTTCATTACATTAAAGAAGATACAAAATGTTACATTACAGCAAGCTGGGATAAATACCCGAACCGGCGTCGTGAGCCAAAGTGCAACCACCTGTTGAATCAATGCTTCCTCCAAGAGGAACATCCTCCAAAACAGACAAAAGATCATAAAGCAGAGAAAACCGACAACTAAATAAACCCTTCCAAGACAAGGAACCCTTTAGGAAGATAAACACACTCAAATCTCTCGAAGAACTACTCAGATCTAAGAAAACTTCAAGAATCCTGGTAATAAGTTAGCTTGGATAACATATAGCATGTACACTACAAAGACCTGTAAAAAAGTGCAAACCGCATAGTCCAGGATAGGATATGTCCACATTATCATTTTCATTAGTTACTGAATATTGCAAGTCTACAACATTTTTACTTGTTCAGTCGAGACTGAGTCTCAATTAAAGACAGTTGTTATAGCCTAATTAAAGAGCAATATAGAGGATATGTCCACATTATTATTATTCTCCTTGTCACTTGGCTGCAATGTAGATATAACATTGCTATAGCCTTGCCCTTTCTATTCTATCACCCTTATCTAATGTAGTGTATCCGAGATGAGGGGATGGAAAAAAGAGAGATATTACCTGAAGTTTATATCAAATGTTCTGATTTTTCCTGCTAAGTACGATGGAAGAAATCACAATCCCGCAGACCCTGCAAATTATGGTTTTGTTGCATAGTTATAACCTATATGGTTCAAAACACTAACAACTTCTCGTATTACATGAGGGTTTTACCATGACAGAATTATCTAAATAAAAATGTTGTTGAAATAGACATTGCCAACAAAATGACCATATTGATCGCTACCATAGATATTAACCTTGAGCCTCTTTCCTTCCACTAATTTTACCAATTCCTCCTTCGACTCCTTCCCATATGGCATTGCACTCTCAACTCATCACCCCACATGTTCAACAAAAAGCCATAGAAAGCATAAATAATAAGTAAGAGTGTTCTAATAAGCATGCATATATCCTAGCATCATTACTACATGAATGGCAGTATCTCGTTAAGCATCGAACTAGAAACCTCTGTAAGTATGTTGAGATATGAACAAGTAACAAAATCAAAAGCTAGAGTGACATTAAGAGATATGAACAAGTAAAAAGAATTACCTGAATGTAACGATACAAATTAAGAATAAGTTGATCTTTTTCATGACTCGTTCTATTTCTGAAGTGTGTTACACCAAAGTCCACAATCTTCAGATTACCTATGATATTGATAAGTCAAGAGTTGAATAGCATAAAATTTAGGAATCTTCCCAATTTCTTTGCTATTCAACTCAATTGCCTCATCAATATCATTTAGACCTTATACCACAGTGACAACATCTGTACTTCACTTCAGTCAAGCTTGTAACTAGAATTATAGAGTAAACCTCATCATTAGCAAGAAATATTCATATATTAGTTCAGTACTTCAAATATAAAACAATAGCCAATAGTACAAAAGATAAGCAATTAAAATTGGGTCAAAATAGCTACAGCTCAAATGCATATAACTGTGCATGTGTTTGAGTATGCCATTGACAAGGATGTGTTTGAGTCAAAGAATCTCATCTTAAGGGGATGATAGAGAATCCACCCTGGAACTTAGTCATAATGATTTCAGAAAATGATCATTGGCTCCACATGTAGAACATTAAGAGGGTGAATTTGGCAAACCAAGCTTTGCGCTAGTTAGATCATTGGCGTCATTTACATTAACAGTGGCTATTGTGATGTAAGGTCCCTTGAGAAGTCAGTTCATCAAATCAAATTCCACTTTACAGCCGAATTAGGTAAAGCACGGCTACTTATAATTATGCTTGGTACTTTGATAAAGGTTGATTAACACATTGTAATGATGCCAATGATGTGACTAGCGCAAAGTTGGAGACACTTATAATTATTGAGAACGTCTCGAAAGCCAATCTGCTGAAGTTTTATAAATGGTATCGAAAGCCAATCTGTAACGATCCATAATTTTTAACCAATTTAAAATTGGAATTTTTATTACTAAATTTGAATTTGACATAAATATATATGATTTAGATTAATTAATAATTTTAATAAGTTATATGATAGATTTTACTTGAATTATAAATGAGTATGATTATTAATAAGTTTGAATTTATTGATACTATTTGTCGTTCGATCGGATTTGTCAAACCATAACATGAATTAGTATCGTTAGAACAAAGCGTTTCCCTTAGTTTTCATAGCATTTAAGTGAAAATGCTACCAAAAGTTCACATTCTCTCCTTAAGACAAGTGTCCTTACACTTGCATTTTTGCATGCCTCCTTTCATGCATGTTTTACACTTGCCCCCTTATGTGTCATTACCTCCTTAACCCTCCATTCCTATATAAGGAGGCCTTTCCTCCATTTTTTAACCATTCCACTCCATTTTCTACTTTTCATCTTCTTCTTAAAGCTTATGGCCATGGTTTCCATGGCATAAGTCTTCCACTTTTCCACCACCACCTTGCCAAAGTTCGTCATCCTCCTCCTCCTCTTATGATATAGAGAGAGAGATTAGTATACATATTTTGGTGAAGAAGACGTTGCACCGAAAAACTGTCTGACGGTTCGCTCAGCTAGGATCGCCTACCAGGAAATTTTGAAAGCTGTTTGGTGAGAACTCTTTAACCAAGGTTTATATATTTAATTAGTAGTTCGACTGATTTAAATATAGTGATGAATTATTAGTGGTTAATGATGATTGATGTTTGTTGTGATGGATGATGGATGCATAGTTTAGACCACACACACTATTAAGCGTTAGTGTTATAACGCTTGTGCACAGTTATGATTTATTTAATTATGTTGATGATAGTTGCTATGGATGTTTGAATGGTTGTTGATGTTGTTTTTCACACACTATGACACAACAATTATAGTATCACATTGGTGATCGACAAATCTCCTTCGTAATTAGAAGCAATATCATTATTGAATTTGAAGGTTAATAATTTGGAAAGACCATATGTATGAATTCAAATATATCGATAAACTCCTTTAACTGAATAAATAAATGCCAGAACATTATAGGATGACCACGAGGATAGTGTCTAGGCTTGGATTTGGAAATAAAGTTTCCTACTCTCCATGGCTATCCCTAATTGATCCGACGAATGAGATGGTTAATGTGAAGTTATTTGAATTTAGAAATGAATTGGAATTTGATTTATTAAGTAAAAAATAAAGTTGAATTTTAGATCCAAAATAATTTGGAAAGTAAATTTGAATGATTTTAAAAGGGTTATACAAAGATATAATGGTTTTCTACGGTATTTTGAAGTATCGTAGAATAATGGTTATTATGTTCAAAACAGAGCTTGTCGCACAATAGCAATCTGTGAATTTTAGATGCAAACTTTAAATGTTTATAACTTTTGCAATCTAAATCAGATTTCCATAAAATGAAAAACATTTGATTTCCATCTACAAGAACTTTCAAATGAGTGAAAGCAGATTTTAAATTCGAGTTATAATTTTCAAGTTATGTTTGAAATCGTTTTGGAAAAGGTCGATAACTATAAACAACTATTTTTAAATGTTTAAAAAATATGGAAAAAATTTGTAAAATCATTACAAACCATGAAAAGGTGTTTTGAATAAGTTTTGGCTAAGATAAACGATATTTTGATCAAAGTAGTTAAGATAACTATTTTGTAACGCTTTTGTAACACTTTTGAAATGCTATTGTAACGCTTCCTTCGAAAACAATCTATTTGGAAGTTTTAAACCGTAAACTATTTTTCGAACTATAAGTAATCAACTGTAAACGATTAATGGAATGTTTTCAAAGATTTAAAAGTGCTGAAAATGTTTTATATGGAAATTAAATTGATTTATTTAATATTAAAATGGGGTTTTAAATTTAAATAACTGGATATGGTTGGAGATAAATCTTCGGATGTTTGATATTAATTCGGTAGATGATGACTCTTACTATTTGAGGAATTTAAAAAGGTAGTTCACTATTATTCCGCTTATAGTGTGAGTTGGATATGGAGATTAATATTGATGATAAGTTGATGGTATTTCTATCCAGATCTAATGTCAAAGAGTTGGATAAATCTTTTAATTAAGATATGGGTTTCCCAAGTTGATTGGGATAAGTTGGACAAAAATAATCTTCGGATATTAGATATGAAATTCTTTGGTGTAAACGTATACTATTTGAGGAATTAGGAAGATATTATTATTCTACTGTTATTCCACTTATAGTATTCGTTGATTATGAGAATTGATATCGAATATAAGTAGATAAAATCTCTGTGTAACTTATGTTTAATATCAATTGATTTGGGTTTTGTCGTGAATCATATCTTCAACAATATCATTCTTGAAACCCAATGAGACTGAGTTGTGGAAATTCATATCGTAAATTGGGATTTAGTCAAATCTTTTATTTGAGAAAATTAAAAATAAAAAATTGGAAACCAAGTATATTCTTTTAGTTAAGATTAAAGAATTGAATGTTGGAAAATCGATCTCGTTGGAAACTAAGGTTGAAATATGGATTAAAGGATTTTCAAAGGAAACTGGGTTTTGATAACGAGTTATCAAATGGAAAATTAATTAAGGCTTTGAGACTAAATTATCTTTGATTTAAGGGATGTGTTTTAAAGAAGAAGGGTTAAATATGGATTTTGTTAAAGATAATTTGAGAATGGGTTTAAAGAAATTTAATTTAACAAAATCTAAGATGGAAGGAGATTTGGTTGAAAGCCTGTGTGTTCCGTAATTGTGTTTTAAAAATTATGCTTATTATTTGGGAAGACCGGGATCGGATAAATGTCCGAAAACCATTCCAAGTAATCATACGACGTTGTGGAGCGATTGAAGACATTGAAGGCAGTACTGGAGACCGGGACCCTTCATATCATAAGGACGACTTGATGAATGTCTCAAATGGGTAGCTCCCGTTTGCAGATGGATTTTATATCAGTTAAGTGGCAAGAAGCCCAAACGTATGTGAAGGAATCTCGGACTATTGTTTTGCTCAGACCCAGAATGGACATTTATGGATTGTGTGTCTGACATTGTAATTGACTGCGTAGCACTGATCTCTGTTAAATATGTATCTGTTTAGTGGTGGAGATTTTATTCTCCTGCTTAACACCTTTCTCTAAGACGTATGAGCTTAGAGGTTATATATCGATAGAAATCAGTGATGCGATGTGAATGGACAATGTGGCATACTTAAGTTATGTGGTGAGCTTTGGATGATCAAAGCATGGCTTATTTATGCGTAGCTTTGTGTATATCAGGACCTCGGCAAGCCTTATGCCCCGGTAAATGGCCAAACGAGGAAGAAATTCAGCAGGGTTATGGAGTGTTGTTTCCATATAGATAAAATGTGCACTATGGTATGGAGCCCAGGTATTAACCTATGTGGTAAAAGCATATACTTTTGTGGTTGTTGTTGGCGCACGCTCGGAAAGGTCGGTAATGACCGGGAGATGACATACTCAGGTGTACTCTAAGTTACCCAATTAAGGGGTAACCCGTCCTTGTGTTGGCATGAGGAGCGTCATTGTTGATCCTCGGACATCCCTCTAGAGGTGTTCAAAATTCAGTTCGAAAGGAAGTTCCTTTGCATGGTCATTGTTGGAACCCAACCTTCGCTACGAGCCCATACGATTTTGATTGTATACCATACATCAGTATAGTATATGGTACCTATGCTGGTTAAGATCGATACATTCACTTTCGAAAAGATTTTTCACACTATATTATAGTATTGAAAGAGGATTTTCACGTATCAAGCATTTTTGACTACATAAGGAAAAACCTCGCCTGTGTGCATTTGCATTGTGTGTGCCGCGAGACCTTATGTTAGTTTCATTTTTCAAAAAGTCATTGTGAATTTCTACGCACTGGTATTCACATGGAGTAAACCTTTTCCGCATTAGCGGCGTGGTCCGGTGAATTACCTAACTTTAAAAAAACCCCTAAAAAAACTGTTTTGAGTTCTCACACCAGTCCCATGACTGACCTGGAGTTTATTGTTCCCACACCTAAACTCTGGGCCCCCATAATTTTTGCATGGGTAGCCTAGTAGTTTGGTTTGCAGTTTAGACTTGGAGTGGTTGTAGCAAGAAGCTAGTTTAGCTAAAGCTATTATATCTTGGAGCATGCATATTGTTCCACTGAGTTTAGTATCTTTTTCGCTGTGTAACCGATGTACTCTAACAATCTGTCTTTATGAACGGTGAAAATTGGTCTAATTATCGGCGAAAACCGGGCAAAAAGCCAGGTTCGTTACAACGTGGTATCAGAGCTTTGGTTTATATAAAGCTATGGGGTACAACACATTTGAATAAAAGGAAAGACTCATCAAAGTTATAATATCTCATTAGAGATAGGGTTAGTAATGCCCTAGAATGAGATTTTAGAGTATAATATTTGAGAGAGCATATTTGAAAATATGAAATGAGTTTTGAAAAGTTATATTTTAAGAAAGAAACATATTTTGGAAATATATGGTTAATTATAACCTGGATACTTAATCAAACGATTAAGGTTATGTTTTTATTTTGTGATTATTATTACACATAAAATACTTCTTATGGCATGGTAATTAAGTCGCTTCCACTGATTAGGAAAATGATCAAGTACAAATGCCTTTTGGATTTAATTTCACTATTGGGTAACATTTCGAAATATTGATAAGATTATATTATATCAGTTGTTAAGAGATAAACTTAGGTCAAATTTGTTAAGGTAAATTCTCCTCCAAAGAAATTAATCAATATGGTTAGGAACCAAAATATATAATAAGAGTTTGAATATTTTATTCGATGTTGAAGTTGGACTATCAAGTATAAGAAGATTTTGTGTATACACCTGATCAATGTATATACGAAGTCTTAAGTATACTAGATAGATATATAATCACGCTCTAATCGTTTGAAGATGATTCTGTTGATGACTCCAGCATCATCAGTATGTATTTTCGAGTTTCGAAAGTGGGACGACTATATGATTTCGACTAAAACATCAATATATACTTAAACCAATTTAGATAAGTGTTTGAAAATATTTGGTAAATTGATGTGAATTAGAATAAGTAAGCGAGATCTTAAAATTTTGATAAGTTGTAAGAATTATATCAGGTGAACCTGTAATAAGGATAAGCCAGTAAAGAATATATGAGAAAGTGCATTTGTGACATATATTAAAAAAGTAAATGGTTGAGTATAAGTAATTGGCCCAGTAAACGATGAATCGAATATAATGTGCAATTGGAGGTTATCGTTGGAGGACATGTAGATATGGTTGTCCGTAAATATGTGTGTTATAATATTCTACCCTGTATATCCATTATGAGAACGGAGAGCTTTGGTATAAAGAATTTTAATCTTGTGTCTGAAAATCTACAAGATGTCAAATGAGTAATTGTGATTCCCTTTCCTTTTCGAGGAAGAAAAGTTTTAAGGGGGTGTGGATGTAACGATCCAGAATTTTTAACCAATTTAAAATTGGAATTTTTATTACTAAATTTGAATTTTACATAAATATATATGGTTTAGAATATTTAATAATTTTGATAAGTTATATGATAGATTTTACTTGAATTATAAATGAGAATGATTATTAATAAGTTTGGATTTATTGAAACTATTTGTCGTTTGATCGGATTTGTCAAACCATAACATGAATTAGTAGCGTTAGAACTAAGCGTTGCCCTTAGTTTACATAGCATTTAAGTGAAAATGCTACCAAAAGTTCACCTTCTCTCCTTAAGACAAGTGTCCTTACACTTGTATTTTTGCATGCCTCCTTTAATGCATGTTATACACTTGCCCCCTTATGTGTCATTGCCTCCTTAACCCTCCATTCCTATATAAGGAGGCCTTTCCTCCATTTTTTAACCATTCCACTCCATTTTCTTCTTTTCATCTTCTTCTTAAAGCTTATGGCCATGGTTTCCATGGCATAAGTCTTCCTCTTTTCCACCACCACCTTGCCAAAGTTCGTCATCCTCCTCCTCCTTCTCTTATGTTAGAGAGAGAGATTAGTATATATATTTTGGTGAGGAAGACGTTGCACCAAAATATTGTCCGATGGTTCGCTCAGCTAGGATCGCCTACCAGGGAATTTGGAAAGCTGTTTAGTGAGAACTCTTTAACCGAGGTTTATATATTTAATTAGTATTTAGACTTATTTAAATATAGTGATGAATTATTAGAGGTTAATGATGATTGATGTTTGTTGTGATGGATGATGGATGCATAGTTTAGACCACACACACTATTAAGCGTTAGTGTTATAACGCTTGTGCATAGTTATGATTTATTTAATTATGTTGATGATGGTTGCTATAGATGTTTAAATGGTTGTTGATGTTGTTTTGCACACACTATGACACAACAATTATAGTATCACATTGGTGATCAACAAATCTCCTTCGTAATTAAAAGCAATATCATTATTGAATTTAAAGGTTAATAATTTGGAAAGACCATATGTATGAATTCATATATATTGATAAAGTACTTTAAATGAATAAATAAATGCTGGAACATTCTAGGATGATAGAGAGGATAGTGTCTAGGGCTTGGGTTTGGAATTAAAGTTTCCTGCTCTCCCTGGCTATCCCTAACTGATCCGATGAATGAGATGGTTAATTTGAAGTTATTTGAATTTAGAAATGAGTTGGAATTTGATTTATTAAGTAAAAAATAAAATTTGAATTTTAGATCCAAAATAATTTGGAAAGTAAATTTGAATGACTTTAAAAGGGTTATATAAGGATATAATGGTTTTCTGAGGTATTTTGAAGTATCGTAGAATAATGATTATTATGGTCAAAATAGAGCTTGTTGCACAATGACAATTTGTGAATTTTAGATGCAAACTTTAAATGCTTATAACTTTTGCAATCTATATCAGATTTCCATAAAATGAAAAACGTTTAATTTCCATTAACAAGAACTTTCAAATGAGTGAAAGCAGATTTTAAATTCGAGCTATAATTTTCAAGTTATGTTTGAAATCATTTTGGAAAAGGTCGATAACCATAAACAACTATTTTTAAATGTTTTAAAAATATGGAAAAAAATTTGTAAAATCATTACAAACTATGAAAAGGTGTTTTGAATTGTAAAGTTTAAGTTTTGGCTAAGATAAATGATATTTTGATCAAAATAGTTAAGATAACTGTTTTGTAACGCTTTTGTAACACTTTTGAAGTGCTATTGTAATGCTTCATTCGAAAACAATCTATTTTGAAGTTTTAAACCTAAACTAATTTCCGAACTATAAGTAATCAATTGTAAATGATTAACGGAATGTTTTCAAAGATTTAAAAGTGTTGAAAATGTTTTATATGGAAATTAAATTGATTTATTTGATATTAAAACGGGGTTTCCAATTTTAAATAACTGCATACGATTGGAGATAAATCTTCGAATGATTGATATTAATTTGGTAGATGATGACTCTTACTATTTGAGGAATTTAAAAGGTAGTTCACTGTTATTTCGCTTATAGTGTGAGTTGGATACGGAGATTAATATTGAGGATAAGTTGATGGTATTTCTATCCAGATCTACTGTCAAACAGTTGGATAAATCTTTTAATTAAGATACGGGTTTCCCAATTTGATTGGGATAAGTTGGACAGAAATAATCTTCGAATATTTGATATGAAATTCTTTGGTGTAAACGTATACTATTTTAGGAATTTGGAAGATATTATTATATCGTTATTCCACTTATAGTATTCGTTGATTATGAGAATTGATATCGAATATAAGTAGATACAATCTCTATGTAACTTTTATTCAATATCGATTGATTTGGGTTTTGTCGTGAATCATATCTTCAACAATATCATTCTTGAAACCCAATGAGATTGAGTTGTGGAAATTCATATCATAAATTGGGATTTAAACAAATCCTTGATTTGAGAAAAATAAAAATAAGAAATTGGGAACAAAGTATAATATTCTAGTTGAGATTAAAGAATTGAATGTTGGAAAATCGATTTAATTGGAAACTATGGCTGAAATATCGATTAATGGATTTTCAAAGAAAACTGGGTTTTGATAACGAGTTATCAAATGGAAAATTATTTAAGGCTTTGCGACTAAATTATCTTTGATTTAAGGGATGTGTTTAAAGAAGAAGGGTCAAATATGAATTTTGTTAATGATAATTTGAGAATGGGTTTAAAGAAATTTAATTTAACAAAATTTAAGATGGAAGGAGATTTGGTTGAAAGCCTGTGTGTTCCGTAATTGTGTTTTAAAAATTATGCTTATTATTTGGGAAGACCGAGATCAGATGTATGTCTAAAAACCATTCCAAGTAATAAGACGACGTTGTGGAGCAATTGAAGGCATTGAAGAGACTACTAAAGACCAGGACCATTCATATTGTAAGGATAACTTGCTGAATGTCTCAAATGGGCAGCTGCTATTTGCAGATGGATTTTATATCTGCTAAGTGGCAAGAAGCCCAAACGTATGTGAAGGACTTTCGGATTGTTGTTTTATTCAGACCCAGAACAAACATTTATGGATTGTGTGTCTGACATTGTAATTGACTGCGTAGCACTGGTCTCTCTTAAATATATATTTGTTTGGTGGCAGAGATTTATTCTCTTGCTTAACACCCTTCTCTAAGACGCATGAGCTTAGAGGTTATATATCAATAGAAATCAGTGATGTGTTGTGAATGGACAATGTGGCATACTTAAGTTATGTGGTGTGCTTTGGATGATCAAAGCATGGCTTATTTAAGCATAGCTTTGTGTATATCGGGACCTCGGCAAGCCTCACACCCCGGTAAATGGCCAAAACAGGAAGAAATTCAGCAGGGTTATGGAGTGTTGTCTCCGTCAAGATAAAATGTGTACTATGGTATGGAGCCCAGGTATTAACCTATGTGGTAAAAGCATATACTTTTGTGGTTGTTGTTGGCGCACACTCGGAAAGATCGGTAATGAACGGGAGATGACATACTCAGGCGTACTCTAAGTTACCCAATTAAGGGGTAACCCGTCCTTGTGTTGGTATGAGGAGCATCACTGTTGATCCTCGGACATCCCTCAAGAGGTGTTCAAAATTCAGTTCGGAAGGAAGTTCCTTTGCATGGTCATTGTTGGAACCCAACCTCCGCTACGAGCCCATATGAGTTTGATTGTATACCATACATCAGTATAGTATATGGTACCTATGCTGGCTAAGATTGATACATTCACTTTCGAAAATATTTTTCACACTATATTATAGTATTGAAAGAGGATTTTCACGTATCAAGCATTTTTGACTACATAAGGAAAAACCTCTCCCATGTGTGCGTTTGCATTGTGTGTGCCGCGAGACCTTATATTAGTTTCATTTTTCAAAAAGTCATTGCGAATTTCTATGCACTGGTATTCACATGGAGTAAACCCGTTCCGCATTAGCGGCGTGGTCCGGTGAATTACCTAACTTTAAAATAAACCCTAAAAACAACTGTTTTGAGTTCGCACACCAGTCCCATGACTGACCTGGAGTTTATTGTTCCCACACCTAAAATCTGGGTGCCCTTAATTTTTGCACTGGCAGCCTAGTAGTTTGGTTTGCAGTTTAGATTTGGAGTGGTTGGAGCAGAATGCTGGTTTAGCTGGAGCTATTATATCTTGGAGCATTCATATTCTTCCGATGAGTTTGGTATCTTTTCCGTTGTGTAACCGATGATGTACCTCTTGTAACTCTGATGTAATATTATTTTAATGGTAATGGAAAAGTTCTTTTTATTTTGTGCAAATGTGTAACTACCCCTAACAATCTGTCTTTATGAACGGTTTAAGTTGGTTTAATTACCGGCGAAAACCGGGAAAAAAGCTGGGTCGTTACACAATCAGCTGTCACTTATAATGATCTAACTGATGCTTGGGTTTCATCCCATATGTGTAAAACTACTGATTGACTGTTAAAAGGTGCAAAAGTATTAATGCATAATACATTTAATAATCCAACTGATAATCACAACCAGTCAACACAAATCGAATCATCATCTTCGGATGGCACACATATCCAACTAAAATACATATCAGCTGTCGAAGGAGAGGGCTAGGGACCAAGGGTTGTCGCGTTTCTGTCGAAGGAGAGGGTTATTCATCTCTGCCGGAGGAGGAGATTCCAGAGAAAGGTGGAGGCATGATTTGGTGACCGAAAGCCCTAATTTGGGTTTCGAAGTAAAACAAAAGGAAAAAGGAGCGGCCAAAATTTGTGTTCGGAGTGCCTAATGGGATGCACAATATGATATGCATTAGATTTGGCCAAAGGCCGTGTCAAATTAGCTGATCCAGATCATCCTTGATGGACGATCAGATTTAGGGTGTTTAGGGTGGTGTGGATCGCAAAATGTAGTTTGATACGGATCTAAGCACTATCAAATATGATACAGCTATAACCCGTATTTTATCTCCGCAGCATTGTGTGCCAAATTAGATGTTACAGTGTAGTGATTGTACTTGTAATCAAAAGCAAATCAATATATATAAAGTGGACGTAGGCACCACCTTTGCTAAACCACTATAAAAAGTCTTGCTTGTTCCCTGTTTTCATTATTTTACCATGCTCTATAATTGTTATTCGTGTGCTCTCCACATGATTGGGGATTGACCGTCACTAGTGACCAACTTTTGACATCCACACTTTGGCGCACCTGGTAAGGGGCACGCTCAAACATACCCTGCGAGCTTCCGCAAGTTCCGACCTATGGCGAACAAACGAAAGAAAGATGCAACATCTTCTCACCCAGCAAACGCTGATGCAGCCGAGACAAATGCTGCAGAAGCAAGTCAGGAAGCCTTCTCTCATGAAGACGTGTCCCAATATCTTACACGGGACGACATGGATAAGATTATGGCCGAATTCAGAGGTCATATGACATCTCAGGATAAACTCTTCGAACGACAAGAACATTTGATGGATCACCTTCTCGCTTGGATGGAAAAGGGTTTTAATGCTTCAACATCAATTCCTCCACCGGGCAAAACTGAGGCAATAACTGATCTTCGGTCTGCATAAATGCAAGTCACAGATCAGGCCATACCTTTGTTTCCTCCTGGCTCGGCTCCACCTCCCGACCAATCACAGCTTTGAGTATCGCTTCCAGCGACCAGCGCAGCCACAGCTGCATATTCACAGGAGGTCCACGATCAAGATCTAGATCATTCAATCACTTTTCCTCTACTCTTGGGGACAACTCGACCCCTCAGACCAATTGAGCAACCACTGGGTTAGTCAGAATCAATGGCATTCCCATTACAATCTAGTATCTTACAGCAGACTCATCTTATGCCGCCCCTCCTTTAACGAAGAGCTAGTGGAGCCTTCCCTTCGAGCCAGGGAGACCACTGTACCATACCGGTTCCCAGATTTGTGGAGGAAAACGCAAATGTAGATCCTTCTAACATCAACTCGGGCGGGGGCATTGAAGAGCCTCGAACATCACATACTATGCTGGATCAGCCTGTACCTTCTGCTATGGGTACAGCCCGGTCCAATTCTCATCAGGTTCAGGAGGCGCCAGTCTACCCAGGACCAACATCTGCGATGAACGCTCTCCTTCTCCTTCACTCAAATATAGGAGGTCGAGCCCAACCTACAGCCACTCTTCTGAGCATGATTTCGTTGGATCCCAGTGCAGGAGCTCACCCAAATGCAGAGCTGGATTCATGGCAACAGCTCCTCAGAGATGGAAGCCAGCTTGCAAGCATCGTCCGACGCTTCACCCGGGGCAATTCTTCTCAGCTGGACATAGATAATATCCACCGCAGCCCCTTCACCAGGGAAATTAGGAACTCCCGCAATCCCCAGGACTTCAAGATTCCTGCCATTGAACCATACAACGGTCGGACAGACTCAACCATCCATCTCATGCGATACATGCGCCATATGGAAGTGCTCGGCGCATCGACCAATGTTATGGCCAAGTGCTACCACTCTTCCTCACGGACATAGTCGGCATGTGGTTTCGGCAGCTAACAACGGATTCGATCAGTAGTTGGAACACATTGGTCATCCTCTTCATCGAACAGTTCATAGTCCATATCTCCATACTGAAGAGTGTCATGTTCCTGATCTCCATCAAGCAACGTCCGGGAGACACACTTCGATCTTTCCTCGAAAGATTCAACGCGGCCGTAGCATCAGTTGATCGACCTAAGCCATCGATGGTGCTTATGGCCGCCATTGCAGGTGTTCAGAACCGATCAGAATTCTCAATATCTTTGACCAGAGATCCTCCCAAGGACATAGAAGATTTCTATGCAGAGGCCAAGCAATTCCCCCAACAAGAAGATGCTAGAATTGAGATGGAGATCCTTGAGGTCTTAGCTACCAAACAAAGAGGTCCATCCAATACCAATGGCCAGAATAAAGGAAAAGGAAAGGCCCTGGAAAAGAATAAATGCAACGTACGTCCTCGGAGAGAAAAAAGTAAAACCAATATATCGAGCTTAACTCTACCTTGCTCGACATCTATCTCGATGTATGAGGGTTCCTGCCTTTCCCAAGACCACCTCGAAGAGAGCCGACCCAGAAAGAGCTCGACTCGTGAAAGCACTGCATGTTTCATAATATTGCCGGTCACAGTACCAATGAATGCATGCACCTGTGCGATCTCATCGAGGATAGGGTCAGGCGAGGGGATCTTCCCAAATACATCAAGAGGAACACACAGGCCATGGTGCCACAATCTTTTGTCCAAGCTCCTATGGTCGGTCTCGAGCTCCTAGAAACGGGAAGGACCCCGAGCCCAACACTCGCGGCATCATCATCAAATAATGAGATTTAGATTTCTTATTTTCCATGTATTTTCATTTCTTTTAATAAAAAGGATATGTTGATGTACACATGTATGGGGTTAGGATTTAGCTCCTAGGCATGCTCTGGAATCAACGTTCATTCACTTAGAATTTATTTCTTGTAATAATTCTTTAGTACATAGTGAATTTTCTTTTGCAAACATGGATTATGTTTGAATGATATAGATCGAGCATGACTAACGCTCACCAACCTGAATATGGTCAGTTCTAAGCCATCGTCCTTAACATACGATTAAATCCTACCACCATTTCCAAACCTACTCCTCAAGCCGAGTACGGCCAGATCTCATTAAGCCAAGTATGGATTATATTTGTTCTTTCTGTAAAATGAGTGCACTCTCCAGTCATTAAGACTTAGCGAATGATCTTGTATAAGTCGAGCAAGGTTAACACTTGTCATAAGCCGAGTATGGTTAATACTGCCTCCTTTGTAAGCCGAGTATGGTTAATACTCACCACTTCTATAAGCCGAGTATGGCTGATACTCGCTACCTCTATAAGCCGAGTATGGTTAATACTCACCACCTTTTTAAGCCGAGTATGGTTAATACTCGTCATCCCTCTAAGACAAGTGTAATTAATGCTCACCCTTATCTTCAAGCCGAGTATGGTTAGTACTCACCCAAACGAGATCAAAGCCTTCTCTAGACCGAGGATGGCCCGCACAATCTTCGCAGGTGATGGCTCTCACGAATGGAGTTGACAATTATTTTCTCGGCCTTAATACTGTCTTCGATGGTTGTCGGTTTTCTGACCCAAATACGATCTATCTCGATCGCCGGTTTTTTGGTCTTAATACAACCATCGGGACCATCAGAATTCTGGCCTTAATATGTTTTGATGCAACCATCGCTACCTGCACATTGGACTTCGATGCAAGAATCAGAACACACCTCCTTTACCAAGAAAGATGTATTCTGAGGGGCAAAGTGTTGACTAACTTTTTTGGCAAAAGCTATCACGGTTCAACGGATCGAAGCCCAATATCCAGAAATTCTCTTTAACATCGATCGATCGAGCGACTTACGTTCTAAAAAGCCCAGGCAAGGTTCGGTCCAAACCAGCTTCTTGCAAGGCTGGCCTGAACCAAAGCTGACCCAAGTAAGTTTCCTTCAAGGAATGGCTTGTCGAGCCCGGAAGAATCGCTCCTCTCAACCGACCGGGTTAGCCACTTCCTTTAAAATCGGATCGACCAAATATCTCGGATCCATCTGGAAATATCCAACTAAGTCATTCATTACTCGGACCAATTCTCAAGGCAATAAAGATGGTCAAACGCTACCAGCCAAAGCTCTTCTTTTGATACACCTCATCCCAAGTGCCACGTAAGCCACACTTTCCGAGGATACTATTAATTAACAGTGGAAGTAGTCTTCTAGCAGCAACTATGCCCAAGGATCAAGATCCACGTGTCCTAGCTTTCCCGAAAGGACAGGCCACGTTACATCTACCCTAGCCGACTTCTCCATCTATAAATACCTTCTTCCCCAAAGAAGAGAGGATCATGCCATTTTCGGTACTCAAAGCTCTGAAATAGGAAAACATATGGCTTATTCCTCATATAGCCAACTCTTATTCCTCTTAAAACTTCTCATCTCCCATCTTTCTTCAAATCAGAAAAAGCATTATACTTGTAATCAAAATCAAATCAATATATATAAAGTGGACGTGTGCACCATCTTTGCCGAACCACAATAAAAAGTCTTGCTTGTTCCCTATTTTCTTTATTTTACCATACTCTATAATTGTTATTCGTGTGCTCTCCACACGATTAGGGGTTGACCATCGCTAGTGACCAACTTTTGACATCAACAATATATATATATATATATATATATATATATATATATATATGTATATATGTATATGTATAAAGAGAGAGAGAGAGATAGGATCAAGAGCACCCCCAAATAGTGCAGCACCCTTTTAGTCCCCCTAATTTCCGCCACACAATCCACTTTCTCCCTCCCCCACTAGCTCTCTCCCCTTGCTAACTTGTTTAATAATAAACGAGTGGCTCACATTGAGGGGTTTTAGGGGTGCTACAAATTAGGTTATATATATATATATATGACAAGCATTCGGTTGCACCCCAAAAATGTAGCACCCCATTTATCCCCCGATTTCCACCTGTACTTTATATTAAAGAATGTAGTGGAGGTGGAGAGAGAGTTAGTGGAGGGAGAGAGAAAGTGATTGTGTGGTGGAAAAGAGGGAGACCAAAGGGTGTTCCACTGTCAGAGGTGCCATTGAACCTACCTCTCTCTCTCTCTCACACACACACACACACACACACATATATATATATATATATATATATATATATATATGAAATTATATTTAAACACAAAATGATAATGTAAATTTAGACAAACAATCTCAACCATACCCACCCGCCCGCAAATTGAGTCAACCAATATTTCTACTCAACGAGTTTGATGTAAGCTAGTATAATTATTGATGATATTGGAGTACATGCTACTGGATTGTTTTCTATAAATTATATATATTGTGCTGCTAAAAGCACACAGATATGTGCTTCAGGCACCCGTTTGGCCAGAAACGAGCTAGGTCGGTGGTGTTCCACCGCCAGCCAGTGCAGAAAAGCACTGGTTGGTCGTTCGGCCGTTTGTTGCCGAATGCTCCTGGGTGCCGGAAGCACATTCTCGTGTGCTTTTAGCAAGACACTACATATATATATAGTGTCTTGTTAAAAGCAGACCCTGTACGATTATGGTTTTACTGCATAGTTATAACCTATACGATTCAGAACATTAACAACTTCTCATATTATATGAGGGTTGTACCATGACAGAATTACCTGAATAAAAATGTTATTGAAATAGACATCGCCAAAAAAATGACCATATTGATCGCTACCATAGATATTAACCTTGAGTCTCTTTCCTTCCACTAATTTTACCAATTCCTCCTTCGACCCCTTCCCATATGGCATTGCACTATCAGCTCATTACCCCATAGGTTCAACAAAAAGCCATAGAAAGCATAAATAATAAGTAATAGTGTTCTAATAAGCATGCATATATCCTAACATCATTACTACATGAATGGAAGTATCTCGTTAAGCATTGAACTAGAAACCTCTATAAGTATGTTGAGATATGAACAACTAACAAAATCAAAAGCTAGAGCAACATTAAGAGATATGAACAAGTAAAAAGAATTACATGAATGTAATGATACAAATTAAGAATAAGTTGATCTTTTTCATGACTCATACCATTTCTGAAGTGTGTTACACCAAAGTCCACAATCTTCAAATTACCTATGATATTGATAAGGCAAGAGTTGAATAGCATAAAATTTAGGAATCTTCCCAATTTCTATGCTATTCCACTCAATTGCCTCATCAATGTCATTTAGACCTTATACCACAGTGACAACATCTATACTTCACTTCAGTCAAGCCTGTAATTAGAATTATAGAGTAAACCTCATCATTAGCAAGAAATATTCATATATTAGTTCAGTACTTCAAATATAAAACAATAGCCAATAGTACAAAAGATAAGAAATTAAAATTGGATCAAAATAGCTACAGCTCAAATGCATATAACTGTGCACGTGTTTGAGTATGCCATTGACAAGGATGTGTTTGAGTTAAAGAATCTCAGCTTAAGGGGATGATTAAGAATCCACCCTGGAACTTAGTCATAATGATTTCAGCAAATGATCATTGGCTCCACACGTAGAACATTAAGAGGATGAATTTAGCAAACCAAGCTTTGCGCTAGTTAGATCATTGGCGTCATTTACATCAACAGTGGATATTATGATGTAAGGTCCCCTTGAGAAGCATGTTCGTCAAATCAAATATCTACTTTATAGCCGAATTAGGTAAAGCACAACTACTTATAATTATACCTGGGACTTTGATGAAGGTTGATTAGCATATTGGAATGATGCCAATGATCTAACTAGCGCAAAGTTGGAAACACTTATAATTATTGAGAACGTCTTAAAAGCCAATCTGCTGAAGTTCTATAAACGGTATCGAAAGCCAATCAGCTATCAATTATAATGATCTAACTGATGCTTGGGTTTCATCCCATACGTGTAAAACTACTGGTTGACTGCTATAACACCCCGTGATTTTAAATATTAAAATTAAAAAATTAAAGAATACTTAATTTCAAATGTGGGAATTAAGGGAAACGGGTTACGCCATTGCGTTCGTCTCGGAATTCTTCTTGGTATAGAGTTCGAGTTTGTGTGAATTGGACTTCGTATGAAGAAGTTATGGCCTTCCGAAGTTTCAGAATTTAAATAAATTAAAACAGCTCGAATCAGAAAATTAAAAATTCAAAATTCAAAACAGGGAAGCGGGCTGGGCGGGAAAATTCCCGCCAAAAGGCCAGGTCGACTAGAGGGTCGACCTGGGGGTCGACCTACCCATACAGGTCGACCAGGGGGTCGACCTCCCCCTCGGGTCAGATCTAAAATCTGACGTTTTTCTTTATGTGATGATTCTGACTCTTTGCTGAGTCATTTAGGGCTGATGTGGCTATTCTATCTTGTCTGAATGACTTTGATTTGCTCTAGGTTAATCTAACGGTTCCTATTAAATCAAATTTTATATATGCAACCTAAATCCAAACCCTAAAGCCACACAAAAATATTCCTAAGACCGTCATGCCGTCAATGGTAATCCTAGAGTAGCTGCCATTCTCTTTCAACTCAAAAGCAAGATAGAAGCAAGAATCCAATTAAATCAAATCTAATTTAGAACAACGATTAATCTACATCAAAGGCGAGCAATTTAGTTTCAGAATACAGATCCCAGAAAGACAAGACTATTCTTTTTGTTTGTGAGTATAATATCTTTCACAAAATAATTAATTAATTTAATTGTGATAAGTTATAATTAGGATTATGAGTGTATGATTGTTGAATCATGTAATGTTATTGTTTGTGGTAAACATATGACAGTTTTTGTTATTGTATGTTGGTAGATCTATTTCATATGTACAATTATACATGTTTAACTTGATTCATTTTATGATATATGAATCTTATGCAAGTTTGTTTCTACATATGCTAATTGGTATCTGAATATTACGCAAGTTTGTATCTACATATGCTAATTGGTATATGAATCTTATGCAAGTTTGTTTCTACATATGCTGATTGGTATATGAATCTTATGCAAGTTTGTTTCCACGTATGCTAACTGGTATATGAATCTTATGCAAGTTTGGGATGTTAAATCATATGCTAGTTTATGAATCATCTGCAAGTTCACATCTTTATGTTTAGATCTATGTTTAGATCCATATGCAAGTTCATATCTTTATGTTTAAATCTATGTTTAGATCCATATGCAAGTTCACATTTTGATATTAGATCTATATTAAGATCCATGATAGTTCATAGTTTATACAAATTTATGTTTTATGACTATTGCCTATGCAAGTGTTGATTATGCAAATTTATGTTAATATGAATCATAATCATGCCAGTTTTGATCCATGTTATGCTAGCTAGATCTATTTTGTGTGTTATGCAAGTTGTGATGTTTCTTTCCTTTTTATGAGTTAGACTATTTGCGAGTCTAACATATTTCACGTTCAACGTACGAACGACGTGGGGATAATGGGAAAATATTAAATATGCATAATTGTGAATTGGCATAAAGGCATATAATTAATTTGAGACATTAATTGGCCCAATTTATATGCATAGTAATTATGGACATAATATAAGTGACAATTATGGACATGGATTAAAATTGGAAGTTACTGGAAATTTGAAATAGGGATATTAATTCAAACTGGGGCTGAATAATAATGTGTAATAATAAATGCCTAAGACACGAGGTTAGACTCCTTTGTGGTGTCAGACTTCCCGGACCCGCCCGGCAAATCCAGCAACCACAAACGGCAGTCTAATGTGAGAGGTCAAAGGCACAAATTAAATGAGTAATAAAGGCCTAAGACACGAGGTAAGACTCGTTTGTGGTATAAGACTGCCCGGACCCGCCCAGCAAATCCAGCAACCACAAACGGTAGTCTAATGTGAGAGGTCAAAGGCATAAATTAAAAGATGCTTAGACACGAGGTTAAGTTTTTCTTGTGGTGGAAGTTTGCCCGTAACTGCCTGGCATATCCAGCGGCCGCTAGCAATCGACTTAATGTGAGAGGTCTATGCATTAATAATTAACTAATGTTGATCAAAGACGAATATGAATGACAAACAGAAGTTTGGTTGAGTGAGTAATTCTCTGAGTACCAATTTGATGTTGATTTCGGTCTTCGGGGTTAATACTTAGGGAGTTATTCTCTTAACCAATGTTTCTGTGAATTAAGATGTACTTAATCATAAATTAAGTAAAACATGATACGTGTGCAGGGCTAAGACCAGCTTAACCAATAATATATAAGTGGGTAGGGTTAAGACCAGCTTAACCAATAATATATAAGTGGGTAGGGTTAAGACTAGCTTAACTAATAATTTGATAAGTGGGAAGGGTTAAGACCAGCTTAAACAATAATATATATATATATATATATATATTAATCTGATAAGTGGATAAGGTTAAGACAAACTTAACCAATAATATGTATTGATCTGATAGGGTTAAGACAAACTTAACCAATAATATAGACTGATTTGATAAGTGGATAGGGTTAAGACCAACTTAACCAATAAGATATAAGTGAATGGGGTTAAGACCATCTTAACCAATAATATATCGATCTGATAAGCGGATAGGGTTAAGACAAGCTTAACCAATAACACATGTTGATTTGTTAAGTGGATAACATGGGGATATGTGGGATATAATTATAAACACTTAACCAAGTTGAAAACATGTAAGAAGACATGAATAAGAAGGGGTTAAGTGGGGAATCTTAGTGGGGACCAAGCATATGTAGAAAGCTTGTGTGGGGACCCTTTTCAAACCAGTAACCCATTAAGTATCTTTGTGAGCTCGACCCAAGTCGAGGACAGGACACGTTTACTGGGTTTGATTGTAAGAGGTCAAAACGGGTTAACGGTGGCAACGCAAGTCCAACGGGGTCATGTGCGTGCGTGGGCCCGGACCGGAAGGTTAGACGTTGTTACATCAGGTAGATATAAGTCGTGCATCTTTAGTGGTATCGGGTTGCCACTTTGGGGAGTGATACACCCCACTGTGGGACCAGCACGGGTATCTACGAGTTAGGGAGCCGATCGAATGGGGTAGGTAGTGGGTACGACTAGCGGAGATAGGAGCAGACGACACCTATGAAGACAGTTAGGGGTATAACTACCATATTATGAATAAACATTGTAATTAGAATGGGGAGGGTAGTGGGTACAACTAGTGGAGATAGGGGCAGGTGGCACCTATGAAGACAGCTAGGAGTACACGAAACTACCATTATTATTATTTTGTTCAGTGGGAGGGATCAACTTTTGGGGTGACTAGTAATGGTGCGGTGTAATCAGCATTGGTGCAGTATAGTAATTATCCTATAGTGATTAGGAACGAGATTAACACCAGAATATACCTCCTGTTTGGTTTGTCATGCCCACTTGTTTCACAGTCATACCTTGTTTTACCAGTTTATGCCTTATCCTAGTTACTTTAATAATTATATTGTTAAAGTTATTATACTCGCCAGACTTTATGTCTGACCCCCTTGTTTTTGCCTCTTTTCTTCCTTCCCCCCCCCCCCCCCAGGTTCTCAGGGTGGGACTAGTACTAGTGGAGCTTGATTTTGGATCTCTTTCTCTCTCTTTTGGAAGTGCTTGGATTGCTGAAAGTAAAGTTCAGCTCATCTCTTTTATGGCTACTTGTGTTGGGGTTTATGCTTTTAACTTTATGTATTCAGAAAACAAATTTGTCAAGATGGATATTAAGTGTACTTGGTTTATGAAGTTGTTGTAATCAAACTATTTCTCTGCTGCAATAAAAGTTGTTTTTAATTTTTTCAAGTACCATTATTTGTATCTGTCTTGTTATATTCTGTTCTATACACTAAATACGCTCCATGGAAGTTAATGCATTCCCCTTGTGAGTGACATTAATGGACGTGGGGTGTCACACGTGGTATCAGAGATGAAGGTTACCAGAACAGATATGAGATTTTGAAAAACTATTTTTCAAAAGCATTTTATAAAGAAATACTTTCAAAAATATGTTTTAAGGAAAGTATTTTTAAGAGAAAAGTTTGTTTTAAAAACATAACCCCCAAGAGCCATATATCTTTCCATCGATTCTCCGTTTTGAATCTCTTCCTCTTTCCTTTTTGAATTTCTTCCTCCACGGATATAAACGCTTTTTCTAAGATATGTAAGAACTTCCATACGATGGGCAGAAAACCACTTCATGGGACTGGGGCGTCTGTCAAAACTAGAAGGAAGTGGAGGACTTGTTGGTACCTTTAAGATAGACGACGGGAGGAAGGTTCAATTAGCTTCTTGGTTAATGAAGAATGAAGCCTCATTTGGTAGGAGGCCACGAACAGAGAATGTGCAGGAAAGACATGGAAAGGACACACGATAAAGTAGATCCAAAGAAAGGCGATAAGGAGAACAAGGGGCCAAGAGAAAAGAAAGGGCCACACTTGTGAAATACCTGACTACTTAAATAAAGGCGTTAGAAAGAAGAAGAATACTAGTTGTTACCGTTATAGGACATCTTATTAGGATCGTCCAAAGAAGCAAAAGGCAAAGGTAAGGACAAGGTACAGGATCTTCTAGAGGGCAGACGCGTTCCCTCACGACTGGCATACCTGATAGAGATAGAAATATATCTTGGTTGTAAATTTGGTTTTTCTTTTTGATCATCATGTTCGAACCTTGTTTGAATTCTGGCGCTTCACACTCGTTTGTATCTGCTTCGTTAGTTGAAACACTGCACCTAAATACTAGTCTAGTTACGAATCCCATAGTAGTCTCAAATCCTATTGGTGGTTCAGCTCATCTTTCAATGATTTGTCGGGATTTGAGAGTGTCTATCTTGGGCGTTGGGTTTGAATGCAACGCCTTCGTTCTTGGCTTCATGGGCTACGGCTTGATTCTAGGCATGGATTGGCTAGCTAGATACGGTGCCATCCTAGATTGTGAAAGAAGGGTAGTTAGATTGTTGACTCATTGTGAAAAGACCCTTGATATTTCTTGTGACCCTAGAGGTCCGTTAATGCTTAGCTACTTAGAATCCCTTGACGCATCCAATGATGATTTGGAATCTGTTCGTGTGGTCCGTGAATATAATGACATCTTCGATGAGGTTTGAGGTTTACCCCCGAGGCACAAGATAGACTTTTGAATATGTCTAGTAGATAATGCAAAGCCAGTTGTATTACCAGTGTGCCACAAGGCTCCGAGAGAGAGGAGATAACTCAGTAAGCAAGTGAAAGAGTTGCTTGAGAAGGGGTTCATAAGAAGAAGTATTTCGGAGTGGGGCGCTCCAGTCGTTTTTGCTACGAAAGCTGATGGTTCACTTAGATTGTGCGTGGATTATAAGAGCTGAATAAGCTAACAAAGAAGAATAGACACCGATTGCCGAGGATAGATGATTTATTCGATCAGTTGGTGGGTGCTTCAGTTTTCTCGCAACTGGATTTGGCTATAGGGTTTCATCAGCTAAGGGTGGCTGAAGACAGCATAGATAAGACTGCATTTAGAACCCCTGACGGTTTCTGCGAGTGGATCGTCATGCCTTTTGGTTTGACGAATGCACCTGCATACTTCGTTGAGTTAACGAGTAGGGAGTTTCTAAACAAATTTGTGGTAGACTTTGTGGACGATGTCTTGATTTTCTCTAGAAGCAAAGAAGGATACGCCCTACATCTTAGGGAGTCTTAGAGACCCTACGAGTGCATCAAAGCTAAGTTCTCCAAGTGCCATTTTTGAAGAAAAGAAGTAAGGTTCTTAGGACACGTGGTCTCTAAGGAAGGGATAACTGTGGATACCGCAAAGGTGGTAGCAACCCAAGATTAGAATATTCCTAAGAACGCAACAGAAGTAAGAAGCTTTTTAGGGCTGGCTTGTTATTTTAGGAAGCTCATTAAGGACTTCGCGAAGATATCAGCCCCACTTACTCGGTTAACGAAGAAGAACTTGATTTTTACTTGGCATGTTGACTGTGACGATGTTTTCCAATGTTTGAAGAAGGTTTTGACGACCGCTCCAGTTTTAGTTTCGCCAGATGGAAGTAAGCCATTCACAGTGTATACCGGTGCTTGCGGGACAGGGCTTGGAGCAGTTTTCAGTGCAAGAGGAAAAGGTGATATGCAAAAGGCGGCAAGTACAAGTATCGCTTATCATCCACAGACGGGTAGACGGACTGAGAGGGGTGAATAAAATCCTTGAAGATCTTTTGAGGTTATATATCCTAGATTTTGGAAGGACATGAGAAGAGGCAACTAGCTTAGTAATGTTCATGACATGTTTTCACGTATCGCATTTGCGGAAGTGTTACAAGATACTGCGGAAGCAGTGGATCCAAGCATGCCTAGATAAGTGGAAGTGGAGTGAGACTCCATGATTAGACGAGCTCCTACATGCATCCTTGGATCGGAGGACATAAGGCTATGCAACAGAGAGGCCAAGATGGTGAGAATCCAATATGGAGATGATCAAGGAGACGCAACTTGGGAGACGGAAAGCAAGATGCATACGTTGTACCTTTTCTTTTTGAGGATATGTTCCTAACATCTCCTTTTTCTACCGCTTTGTTGATACTTGTCCTATCATTTAGTATTATCTTTGCGATGACATCCTCGATCTTTAGATAGGAAAAACCCTATGGTTGTAAACATGTGTTTGAGACATGTTATGTTTGGTGGATGCAAATGGATGCAAGTGGTTGCTAGTGGTTGCTGGTGGATGCATGTATACACACATTAGGCACTAGATTGGCTCAATCACCTTCATGATGCATATAAATGTGTGTGCATATTTAAATTAATGGATGTATAATGGTTGTGTTATCACATGGATGTTGCATTTTGATGAATGGTTGTGCACACATATAGAAGTAATATGTATCGTTAGGATTCTTTCGCATACATAATGGACGCATGGCACTATCATGATTTGCATTAAGGAGGTCAACTGAATCAGTAGACCGCCTGATTTTGCATTAGATAAGGAACATATACACACACTTTTTGCATATGTTCATATGGCATTAGAAATCTTGTATGGACAATGGATGCCTGTGTTTGGTGGTTGAGTAGATGGATGATTGGATGTAAGGATATGCATTCTCCTTAACTTGGAGATTTCGGGGGCGAAATCCTTTAAGGAGGGGAGAATGTAACACCCCGTGATTTTATATATGAAAATTAACAAATTAAAGAATACTTAATTTCAAATGTGGGAATTAAGGGAAATGGGTTGCGCCATTGCGTTCGTCTCGGAATTCTGCTTGAAATAGAGTCCGAGTTTGTGTGAATTGGACTTCGTATGAAGAAGTTATGGCCTTCCGAAGTTTCAGAATTTAAATAAATTAAAACAGCTCGAATCAGAAAATCAAAAATTCAAAATTCAAAACAGGAAAGCGGGACGGGCGGGAAAATTCCCGCCCAAAGGCCAGGTCGACCAGGGGGTCGACCTCCCCCTCGGGTCAGATCTTAAATCTGACGTTTTTCTTTGTGTGACGATTCTGACTCTTTGCTGAGTCATTTAGGGTTGATGTGGCTATTCTATCTTGTCTAAATGGCTTTGATTTGCTCTAGGTTAATCTGACGGTTCCTATTAAATCAAACTTCCATATAAGCAACCTAAATCCAAACCCTAAAGCCACACAAAAATATTCCTAAGACCGTCATGTCGTCAATGGTAAACCTAGAGTAGCCGCCGTTCTCTTTAAACTCAAAAGCAAGATAGAAGCAAGAATCCAATTAAATCAAATCTAATTTAGAACAACGATTAATCTACATCAAAGGCGAGCCATTCAGTTTCGGAATACAGATCCCAGAAAGACAAGACTATTCTTTTTGTTTGTGAGTATAATATCTTTCACAAAATAATTGATTAATTTAATTGTGATAAGTTATAATTGGGATTATGAGTGTATATTGTTGAATCATGTGATGTTATTGTTTGTGTTAAACATATGACAGTTTTTGTTATTGTATGTTGGTACATCTATTTCATATGTACAATTATACATGTTTAACTTGATTCATTTTATGATATATGAATCTTATGCAAGTTTGTTTCTACATATGCTAATTGGTATATGAATCTTATGCAAGTTTGTCTCTACATATGCTAATTGGTATATGAATCTTATGCAAGTTTGTTTCTACATATGCTAATTGGTATATGAATCTTATGCAAGTTTGTTTCTATATATGCTAACTGGTATATGAATCTTATGCAAGTTTGGGATGTTAAATCATATGCTAGTTTATGAATCATCTGCAAGTTCACATCGTTATGTTTAGATTTATGTTTAGATCCATATGCAAGTTCACATCTTTATGTTTAGATCTATGTTTAGATCCATATGCAAGTTCACATTTTGATATTAGATCTATATTTAGATCCATGATAGTACATAGTTTATACAAATTTATGTTTTATGACTATTGCCTATGCAAGTGTTGATTATGCAAATTTATGTTAATATGAATCATAATCATGCCAGTTTTGATCCATGTTATTCTAGCTAGATCTATTTTGTGTGTTATGCATGTTGTGATGTTTCTTTCCTTTTTATGAGTTAGACTATTTGCAAGTCTAACATATTTCACGTTCAACGTACGAACGACGTGGGGATAATGGGAAAATATTAAATATGCATAATTGTGAATTGGCATAAAATGGCATAAAGGCATATAATTAATTTGAGACATTAATTGGCCTAATTTATATGCATAGTAATTATGGACAAAATTTAAGTGACAATTATGGACATGGATTAAAATTGGAAGTTATTGGCAATTTGAAATAGGGATATTAATTCAAATTGGGATTGAATAATAATGTGTAATAATAAATGCCTAAGACACGAGGTTAGACTCGTTTGTGGTGTAAGACTGCCCGGACCCGCTCGGCAAATCCAGCAACCACAAACGGTAGTCTAATGTGAGAGGTCAAAGGCACAAATTAAATGAGTAATAAAGGCCTAAGACACGAGGTTAGATTCGTTTGTGGTATAAGACTGCCCGGACCCGCTCGGAAAATCCAGCAACCACAAACGGTAGTCTAATGTGAGAGGTCAAAGGCATAAACTAAAAGATGCTTAGACACGAGGTTAAGTCTTGCTTGTCATGGAAGTCTACCCGGAACCGCCCGGCATATCCAGCGGCCACAAGCAATCGACTTAATGTGAGAGATATGTGCATTAATAATTAATTAATGTTGATCAAAGACGAATATGAATGACAAATAGAAGTTTGGTTGAGTGAGTAATTCTCTGAGTACCAATCTGATGTTGATTTTGGTCTTCTGGGTTGATACTTAGGGAGTTATTCTCTTAACCAATGTGTCTGTGAATTAAGATGTACTTAATCATAAATTAAGTAAAACATGATAAGTGGGTAGGATTAAGACCATCTTAACAAATAATATATAAGTCGGTAGGGTTAAGACCAGCTGTAACACCCCACACCCGCTATGGTCACTCTCTAAGGGAATGCCATAGCATCGGTGGAGTATTTTAGTGAATATAGAACAGAAAAATTACAACAAGACAGATATAAGTAGTACTTGAAATTTTAAAAACATCATCTCATAACAGCGGAAATAAACATGTCTGGTTACATCATAAAACCACAATAAAAGTCAAGTACAATATCCATCAATATAAAGAAGTACATAATCCCACTCTCAATACAATAGCCAGAACGAAAGAAAAGATAACTGGATAGCTGGAGCTTTACATCTACCCAAGCTCCTCAAGACTGGAACAGCAATCCGATCAAGCTCTACTACTGCTAGGATCCACCGTAGGACCTGAGGGTTGGGAAAAAGATAGAAACAACGGGGTCAGACATAAGCCTGAGTGAGCCCTATAACCTTAACAATACAATTATTAAAGTAATTAGGGTATGACATGAACTCGGTACGGTACCTTTGGGGATAATAACTACACTAAGTAGCCAACAACATAGGATGAACTAAGATAACCGTCAGGACGCATCTACCCACCCAAGGATAATTACTAACTGCACCACATCAGTCATTCCTACTTAAAGGTTGATCCCTTCCAAGGACTTAGAAAATTTCCCCCAATAATCTCATGTACTCCTAGCCCACTACATAGGTGCCGTCTGCCCCTATCTCCACTAGGTGTACTCAGTAATTCTTACCCAGTAGTTTCGTGTACCCCTACATAGGTGCCGTCTGCCCCTATCTTCACTAGGTGTACCCACTACTCCCCATCGATCGGCTCCCTACCGTAGATACCCGTGCTGGTCCCACAGTGGGGTGTATCACTCCCCTAAAGTGGCTACCCAATACCGACGGTGCACGGCTTTATATCTACACGATGCAACAACGGCTTATCTACCAGCCCGGGCCCACACACGCATATGAAGCCCGTTGGACTTGCGTTGCCACCGCTAACCCGTTTTGGCCTCTTATAATCAAGCCCAATATGCGTGTCCCGTCACTCGACATGGGTCGAGCCCACAAAGATACGTTTGGGATATTGGTTGAAATGGGCCCCCACAAGCTACCCACTTAAGCTTGTCATATATCTAGTGTATCCCACTTAACCCTTTAATCATGTTTAGTTACATGTTTACACTTGGTTAAGTATTCTAATCGTATTTTCTATTGCCACCCAAGGCAACCCACTAGATTCCACATGCCACCCAAGGCAACCACAAAATTTCCTCATGCCACCCAAGGCACCCACTTAACCCCTCATGTCCCTCTACATGCTATTATGGTTAAGTGTTTCTTAATTAATTAAGACCGTGATCTCCCGTAAAGACCTCCCACATTAGACTGGCTGTTATGACCGCCTGGTTAAGCCGGTAGAATCCGGGCAGTCTTACGTCATAACAGAGTCTAACCTCGTGTCTTTACCTTAATCACGTATTTAATTTATGGCTAAGACCTCTCACATTGGGCTGACATTTGTAGCAACTGGTTAAGCCGGTCGGGTCCGGGCAGTTTTACACTACAAATGAGTCCAACCTCGTGTCTTAGTCGATTAATTACACCTAATTAATCACCCCCATATTAATTATCCCTAATTAATATTAAGTTTACCATAACATGGGTAGACCTAACTCAATAGGTAAATTCCCATGGGGTAGACCTAACTCAATAGGTAAATTCCCACTTATGGTAATTTTTTTTTTTTTATGGTATGCTTAATCATACCCAATCATCCATTTATATTTACCCACCCCCATCGTTCCCCACGTAAATCGTTCTCATTTCATGACACAATAAAAGGGGAAGATCCATCACACATATCATGGGTTTAGCATATAACTTTGTCATGGGTTAAGAGGATGTCAACTTGCATATATGAACACATATTAACCCAACTTGCTCTTAAGCATCTACATAACTTGCATAATTATTCACATGACCTCATAAGCATGCATAACATGGTAATCTTGCATTTGAGCATACACCTAACTTGCATATTTATTCACATAACTTCATATGCATGCATAACATGTTAATCTTGCATTTAAACATACACGTAACTTGCATCATTATTCACATAACTTCATATGCATGCATAACATATTAATCTTGCATTTAAACATACATATAACTTGCATCATCATTCACATAACTTCATATGCATGCATAACATGTTAATCTTGCATTTAAACATACACATAACTTCATAAGCATGCTTAACATGTTGCATAATAGATCAATGTCCAACTTAGTGTTTTGCATCATAATCATCATGAAACATAGCACCAAACTTGCATAAAGATATAACATTAAACTTGCCTAAAAATGTCATGAACACATACACTAAACTTGCATGACATAGAGCATATAACTTGCAAAACACATGACATATACAATATTAAGCTTGCATAAACACATTGATCCACAAACATAACCATACATCATCATATCCTATCTTAATCAATTTAACAATTGATTATTAAGGGGATAGAAACTCACCAAAACACAATTAGCAAGCTAATGAAGAAGATTAAGATACTTAGAATGGATTAGAGAATGATTTGAGAGGGATTTGCTTGCAACTCTTTCATGAACTAGTGGAGGCCATGCTCAAATTTCATTTTGCCATAGTTTACTTACTAGATTTAATTATGAATGAATTAGGGTAGGGTTAGGGTCTTATTTATAGGATTAGGTGAGTGTTTTAGGCCCTTAGATTAACCCTAGATTAGGTTAGGACCCTTAGATTTAGGAAATCTCTAGAACCAGCCCTCCTAGCCAGCCTGAAACCCAACCTGGTGCAACCTGGTGCACCCAGGTTCACTGGGCGCCTGAACCCTGTCGACAGGCATGTCGACACCCCTGTCGACAGGCCTGTCGACAGCCCTGTCGACATGGGCTGGGCGGGAAACTTCCCGCCTGACCCCGCCTGGCCCATCCCAAATCTGCATATTTTAAATTTTTAAATCTGTTTTTAGTTTTGAATTTTCTGCAAACTTCATCGGGCCATAACTGGGCCATACGGACTCCGATTTTCGAAAACTCGGACTCTATTTCACGTATTTTTCCGAGACGAACGCAATTACGCAGCCCGTTACCCCTAATTCCCACGTCTGAGATTATTTATCCTGTAATTAGTGAATTTTAGTATTAACTAAAATTCGGGGTGTTACACCAGCTTAACCAATAATATATAAGTGAGTAGGGTTAAGACCAGCTTAACCAATAATTTGATAAGTGGGACGGGTTAAGACCAGCTTAACCAATAATATATATATATATATATATATATATATATATATATATACATATTAATCTGATAAGTGGATAGGGTTAAGACAAACTTAACTAATAATATGTATTGATCTGATAGGGTTAAGACAAACTTAACCAATAATATAGATTGATTTGATAAGCGGATAGAGTTAAGACCAACTTAACCAATAAGATATAAGTGAATGGGGTTAAGACCAGCTTAACCAATAATATATTGTTCTGATAAGCGAATAGGGTTAAGACAAGCTTAACCAATAACACATGTTGATTTGTTAAGTGGATAACAAGGGGGACATGTGGGATAAAATTATAAACACTTAACCAAGTTGAAAACATGTAAGAAGACATGAATAAGAAGGGGTTAAGTAGGGAATCTTAGTGGGGACCAAGCATAGGTGGAAAGCTTGTGTGGGGACCCTTTTCAAACCAGTAACCCATTAAGTATCTTTGTGAGCTCGACCCAAGTCGAGGACGGGACACACTTACTGGGTTTGATTGTAAGAGGTCAAAACGGGTTAGCGGTGGCAACGCAAGTCCAATGGGGTCATGTGCGTGCGTGGGTCCGGGCTGGTAGGTGAGATGTTGTTACATCGGGTAGATATAAGCCGTGCATCTTTAGTGGTATCGGGTTGCCACTTTGGGGAGTGATACACCCCACTGTGGGACCAGCACGGGTATCTACGAGTTAGGGAGCCGATCGAATGGGGAAGGTAATGGGTAGGACTAGCAGAGATAGGAGCAGACGACACCTATGAAGACAGCTAGGAGTATAACTACCATATTACGAATAAACAATGTAATTAGAATGGGGAGGGTAGTGGGTACAACTGGTGGAGATAGGGGCAGGCGGCACCTATGAAGACAGCTAGGGGTACACGAAACTACTATTATAATTATTTTGTTTAGTGGGTGGGATCAACTTTTGGGGTGACTAGTAATGGTGCGGTGTAATCAGCATTGGTGCAGTATAGTAATTATCCTATAGTGATTAGGAACAAGATTAACGTCAGAATATTCCTCCTGTTTGGTTTGTCATGCCCACTTGTTTCACAGTCATACCTTGTTTTACCAGTTTATGCCTTATCCTAGTTACTTTAATAATTATATTGTTAAAGTTATTATACTTGCCAGACTTTATGTCTAACCCCCTTGTTTTCGCCTCTTTTCCTCCCCCCCCCCACCCAGGTTCTCAGGGTGGGACTAGTACTAGTGGAGCTTGATCTTGGATCTCTTTCTCTCTCTTTTGGAAGTGCTTGGATTGTTGAAAGTAAAGTTCAGCTCATCTCTTTTATGGCTACTTGTGTTGGGGTTTATGCTTTTTAATTTATGTATTCAAAAAACAAATTTGTCAAGATGGATATTAAGTGTACTTGGTTTATGAAGTTGTTGTAATCAAACTATTTCTCCGCTGCAATAAAAGTTGTTTTAAATTTTTCATGTACCATTATTTGTATCTGTCTTGTTATATTATGTTCTATACACCAAATACGCTGCATGGAAGTTCATGCATTCCCCTTGTGAGTGACATTACAACTACCAAAAGGTGCAAAAGTATTAATGCATAATACATTTAATAATTCAACTGATAATCACAACCAGTCAACACAAATCGAATCATCATCTTCAGATGACACACATATCCAACTGAAATACATATCTGTTGTCGAAGGAGAGGGCTAGGGACCAAGGGTTGCCGCATTTATGTCGAAGGAGAGGGTTGTTCATCTCTGCCGGAGGAGGAGATTCCAGAGAAAGGTGGAGGCACGATTTGGTGACCGAAAACCCTAATTTGGGTTTGCGATCACCATTAAAGTAAAACAAAAGAAAATTGGAGCAGCCAAAATTTGTGTTCAGAGTGCCTAATGGGATGCACAATATGATACGCATTAGATTTGGCCAAAGGCCGTGTCAAATTAACTGATCCGGAGCTTCCTTTATGGACGGTCAGATTTAGGGTGTTTAGGGTGGTGCGGACCGCAAATTGTAGTTTGATACGGATCTAAGCATTATCAAATATGATACGGCTATAACCCGTATTTTATCTCCGCAGCGTTGTGTGACAAATTATCTGTTATGGTGCAGTGATTGTACTTGTAATCAAAAGCAAATCAATATATATAAAGTGGATATAGGCACCACCTTTGCCGAACCACTATAAAAAGTCTTGCTTGTTCCTTGTTTTCTTTATTTTAACATACTCTATAATTGTTATTCGTGTGCTCTCCACACGATTGGGGGTAGACAGTCACTAGTGACCAACTTTTGACGTCAACACTTTGGTGCACCAGGTAAGGGGCACGCACAGACATACCTTGCGAGCTTCCACAAGTTCCGACCTATGGTGAACAAACGAAAGAAAGATGCAACATCTTCTCACCTTACAAACGCTGATGCAGCCGAGACAAATGCTGCAGAAGCAAGTCAGGAAGCCTTCTCTCATAAAGATGTGAGATTATGGCCGAATTCAGAGGCCATATGACATATCAGGATAAACTCTTCGAACGACAACAACATTTGATGGATCACCTTCTCGCTCGGATGGAAAAGGGTTTTAATGCTTCAACATCAATTCCTCCACCGGGCGAATTGAGGCAATAACCGATCTTCGGTCTGCACAAATGCAAGCCGCAGATTAGACCATACCTTTGTTTCCTCCTGGCTCGGCTCCGCCTCCCGACCAATCACAGCCTGGAGTATCGCTTCCAGCAACCAACGCAGCTGCAGATTCACAAGAAGCCCGCGATCAAGATCTAGGTCGTTCAACCACTTTGCCTCCACTCTTGGGGACAACTCGACCCCTCAGACCAATCAAGCAACCACTGGGTCAGTCAGAATCAATGGCATTCCCATTACAATCTAGTATCTTATAGAAGACTCGTCTTATTTCGCCCCTCCTTTGACGAAAAGCTAGTGGAGCCTTCCCTTAGAGCCAGGGAGATCACTCTACCATACCGGTTCCCAGATTTTCGGAGGAAAATGCAAACGTAGACCCTTCTAACATCAACTCGAGCGGGGGCATCGAAGAGCCTCGAACATCACATGTTATACTGGATCAGCCCGGACCTTCCGCTATGGGTACAACCCGGTCCAATTCTCATCAGGTTCAAGAGGCGCCAGTCTACCTAGGACCAACATCTGCGATGAACCCTCTCCTTCACCATCACTCAAATCTCGGAGGTCGAGCCCAACCTACGGCCACCCTTTCGAGCATGCTTTCATTGGACCCCAGTGCTGGAGCTCACCCAAATGTAGAGCTGGATTCATGGCAACGTCTCCTCGGAGATGGAAGCCAGCTTGCAAGCATCGTTCGACGTTTCACACGAGGCAATTCTTCCCAGCAAGATATACATAATATCCACCGCAACCCCTTCACCAGGGAAATTATGAACTCCCGCAATCCCCCGGACTTCGAGTTTCCTTCCATTGAACCATACAACGGTCAGACCGACCCGACCATCCATCTCATGCGATACATGCGACATATGGAAGTGCTCAGCACATCGACCAATGTTATGGCCAAGTGCTTCCTACTCTTCCTCACAGACATAGCCGTCATGTGGTTTCGGCAGCTAACAACGGATTCGATCGGTAGCTGGAACACATTGGTCATCCGCTTCATCGAACAGTTCAGAGTCCATATCTCCCGACTGAAGAGTGTCATGTTCCTGACCTCCATCAAGCAACGTCCAGGAGAGACACTTTGATCTTTCCTTGAAAGATTCAACGCGGTTGTAGCATCATTCGATCGACCTGAGCCATCGATGGTGCTTATGGCCGCCATTGCAGGTGTTCAAAACCGATCAGAATTCTCAATCTCTTTGACCAGAGATCCTCCCAAGGACCTAGAAGATTTCTATGCAGAGGCCGAGCGATTCCTACGACAAGAAGACGCCAGTATTGAGATGGAGAGATTTGAGGTATTAGCCACCAAACAAGGAGGTCCATCCAACACCAATGGCCAGAATAAAGGAAGAGGAAAGGCCCTGTAAAAGAATAAACGCAACATACGTCCTCTGAGAGAAAACAAGTACGACCAATATACCGAGCTCAACTCTACCTTGATCGACATCTATCTCGATGTACGAGGGTTCCTGCCTTTCTCAAGACCTCCTCGAAGAGAGCCAACCCAGAAAGAGCTCGACTCTTGAAAGCACTGCATGTTACATAACATTGCCGGTCACAGAACCAATGAACGCAGGCACCTACGCGATCTCATCGAGGATAGAGTCAGGCGAGGGGAGCTTCCCGAATACATCAAGAGGAACACACAGGCCATGCCGCCACAATCTTATATCCAAGCTCCTATGGCCGGTCCTCGAGCTCCTAGAAACGGGAAGGACCCCGAGCCCAACACTCGCGGCATCATCATCAAATAATGAGATTTAGATTTCTTATTTTCCATGTATTTTCGTTTCTTTCAGTAAAAAGGATATGTTGATGTACACATGTATGGGGTTAGGATTTAGCTCCTAGGCATGCCTGGAATCAACATTCATTCTCTTAAAATTTATTTCTTGTAATAATTCTTTAGTAAACAGTGATCTTTCTTTTGCAAACTTGGATTATGTTTGAATGATATAGATCGAGCATGACTAACGCTCACCAACCTGAATATGGTCAGTGCTAAGCCATCGTCCTTAACATACGATTAAAGCCTGCCACCACTCAAACCTACTCCACAAGCCGAGTAAGGCCAGATCTCATTAAGCCGAGTATGGATTATATTCGTTCTTTCTGTAAACTGAGTGCACTCTCCAGTCATTAAGACTTAGTGAATGATCTTATATAAGTCGAGCATGGTTAACACTTGTCATAAGCCGATTATGGTTAATACTCTCCTCCTTTGTAAGCCAAGTATGGTTAATACTCATCACCTCTATAAGCCGAGTATGGTTGATACTCGCCACCTCTGTAAGCCAAGTATGGTTAATACTCGTCATCCCTCTAAGCCAAGTGTAATTAATGTTCATCCTTATCTTCAAGCCGAGTAGGGTTAATACTGTTAATATTCACCCAAACGAGATCAAAGCCTTCTCTAGACCGAGGATGGCCCGCACAATCTTTGTAGGTGATGACTCTCACGACTGGAGTTAACAGTTACTTTCTAGGCCTTAACACGGTCTTCGATGGTTGTCAGTTTTTTGACCTTAATACGATCTACCTCGATCGTCGGTTTTCTGGTCTTAGTACAACCATCGGGACCGTCAGACTTCTGACCTTAATATGGTTCTGCGCAACCATCGCTACCCGCACATTGGACTTCGATGCAAGAATCAGAACACACCTCCTTTACCAAGAAAGATGTATTTTGAGGGGCAAAGTGTTGACCAACTTTTTGGGCAAAATCCGTCACGGTTCAACGGATCGAAGCCCAATATCCAGAAATTCTCTTTAACATCGATCGATTGAGTGACTTACGTTCTGAAAAGCCCAGGCAAGGTTCGGTCCAAACCAGCTTCTCTTAAGGCCGGCCTGAACCAAGGCTGACCCAAGTTGGTTTCCTTCAAGCAACGGCTCGTCGAGCCCGGAAGAATCGCTCCTCTCAACCGACCGAATTAGCCGCTTCCTTTAAAATCGGATCGACCAAATATCTCAGATCCATCTGGAAATATCCAACTAAGTCATTCATTACTCGGACCAATTCTCAAGGCAATAAAGACGATCAAACGCTACAGCCAAAGCTCTTCTTTTGATACATCTCATCCCAAGTGCCACGTAAGCCACACTTTCCGAGGATACCATTAATTAACAGTGGAAATAGTCTTCTAGCCGCAACTATGCCCAAGGATCAAGCTCCACGTATCCAAGCTTTCCCGAAAGGACGGGCCACGTAACATCTACACTAGCCGACTTCTCCATCTATAAATACCTTCCCCAAAGAAGAGAGGATCATGCCATTTTCGGTACTCAAAGCTTTGAAATAGGAAAACTTACCGCTTATTCCTCAAATAGCCAACTCTTATTCCTCTTAAAACTTCTCATCTCCCATCTTTCTTCAAATTAGAAAAAGCATTATAATTGTAATCAAAATCAAATCAATATATATAAAGTGGACGTATGCACCATCTTTGTCGAACCACTATAAAAAGTCTTACGTGTTCCCTGTTTTCTTTATTTTACCATACTCTATAATTGTTATTCGTGTGCTCTCCACACGATTGGGGGTTAACCGTCGCTAGTGACCAACTTTTGACGTCAACAATATATATAAATATATATATATATCTTTATAATAATAAGAATACTTAGGGATGGTGAAGCTTTTTTGATCTTTCGTTAATGCCCTTTTCCCTCTTTACAACATAAGATGACAGAAAACTAGATTTGAGGGCAAATACGTCTTCCGTCCGACCACTTTCTAGCAAATAGACGTGCTCAGCGGTTAGTCAACATGTCTTCCAACATTTCTTTTCTCCGCTGTCCATGTTTTCCATCTTTTCCTTTTCTTCCCCATTCTCCACCCTTTTCTAACTCAGTTTCTACCTTTAATCAATCTTCACCGACTTCGATCTTTAAATTTTCCTTTCCTCACTACCTGCTGCCTTTACCGTTTCAGACTACTTCAAATCTGCTACTCTACTTCTGATTTGCCTATTTCTGCTTCCACGACGACATCAGCGGTAAAGGTTTTTAACTGCATCCTTCCTTTCTGCTAATTTTTATTAGTAAACCACTGCAAGTGTTCTACGTTATGCTTACCTGCCTTACAATTTCACCCTTCGCTCACATCTGCTACTATACTTCAGATCTGGCTGTGTGGACGAACTCGTGTTCCGCCTCCAATACGACACCAGCGGTAGAAAATTTTACTCCTTCCATCGTTCGTCCTAATTCTTATTATTAATTCACGGTAACAACTGTTTTTTACTCTTTTAATTTAACTTTTGTTTCAGTTGTGTTTACATTCGAGGTTTCAGGTCTGATTGATAAAATAATTTTACATGTCCCTGCGTTCAAAAATTGGATCTGAAATTTGGGGTAATATGTTTTAAAGATGTTGCTTTTTTATTACAGTTTGTGCTAATAAATTGATTGGGGAAATCAGCAGGATATGGTCAAATTAGCAAATATTCAAGGTACAATAACTTGGTTTCCAATATAAATATGTTGATTTCTTTTCCATAAATTAACATTGTGTTTCTATATTCAGAAATTGCTGAATGGATACATGTAATATCAAAAGAAAAAAATAATAATCATATTGTTTGTATGATTTGCGCAGTACTGCAGGTACACTGGCTATGACTTTGGCTCACCTTAAATCGAAGGCAAGACCATATGTTTGATGCACAGAATCAGGTCCCCCTTTTTTCCTGTTTATTTTCGACGTTTTTTCATGATTTAGGTATTTTTTTTAATATACGTGAATCGTTATTAATTGCGACAAGATTGTTGAGTAAGCATGAGTCCAATTAAATCGCTTTGTTTTGTACATTTACCTCTGTTTTCTATGGTGTGCAAGAATTGAATAACAATCTAGATCTTTGAGAAATAGGCACAATTCATATTTGTATTTTTTGAAAAAGCTGAACAGAAATATTTGATGCACAGTTCCTTAGTTAATTTATTGTGTATCTTTTAGTCACTCTTTAACAATTATATAAAGAAGTTAAAGTCATGTGACTCATGGCCAAAAACAAAATATTTTTATTTTTATTGATAGTATTATTATCAATTTGGATGCTATTATGAAGAATGTGTCAAGTAAGAGGATTTGATGGTGAAATCTGAAATTTGGAGACTGAAAGAGAAGCTTGGGTTACAATAAAGAAGAATAAAGCATCATATTTTCATTGACAAACATTTAAAATAGAGTAGAGTTTATAAAGCCGAAAACCAGATATAGATTAATGAAAATTTTCTAAACTATGTTATGACCGGATGTACATGGAAGCACAAAAGAAATTGTTATATTATATTTATGTGACGCATAATACACAAATATTAGATGAGGCTTCATCATTTTTTAAGAGGGATAATAATTACACAAAGATATCTTCACCTTTTATTGCTGGCTTTGGAGCCACATGCCTTCACACTAAATGTTCTTTATATCACATGTTTTATAAAGTGTTGCAATTAATCCTCCTTTATTTTGTTAGAGGTTTGAATGAGTTTATATAGCAAAGAAGTAAATGCAAAGCATAACTTTTATGAGACACGGGCTGCATTATCGAATGTTTAAAAGAACAAACATTAACTTAACATTTACATCATTATGCTTACTAATCATTAAACAAAAAATAATATTAATTTCTTATATTGTACAAAAGATCAAGAACGCCAACTTATGGTTTTGATTTCAATTATATTCAGTATACTGCTAACAAAATAATGTTGTGTTTACATTTTTTTTTATTGAGTTTAGTATATTTGTTTGTCTGTAATCATTTTAGCACAAAACAATGGCCTTGAGAGCCAAACCTCCTACTCCAATACCTAAGATGGAGAAGCAAAAGGATAGCAATTTGGATTGCAGGTTCAAATTTTTGAGAAGAAATGTTACTCAAGAGCTAAAAGGTAACTTGCAAATTTTTACTAGCTTCTATTTACCTGTTGTTCATTTGGATATTGTGTGTTTAGTTTTTTTTTATAATTGTTTTACAATATGTTATATGCACGACTCACGTGTGAATATAGTTGATAAAAATGTATAATTTCTACTAACACGTTCACTGATGGCACGGTACAACATCTCTATCATCTGTTTGTTAGGATTACAATCTATCCGGTCATACTACAAAAATCAAGGAAAATTAATATAGTGTTTTGATGTTGTTGTATAGGAGCGACAAATATGGGGTTCTTAACGCTCTGATTTTATGAACTACCTCCTCAAAATTATTTGTTCAATTGACACTAAAAGTCTTTATAGTATGCCATAAATTAATTAATAACAGGTGCACATACCCAACATTTTTTTTCAAAAAATCACTAGAATTTGAATATCATACTGTTTTGTATTTTTCAAGCTGAGCAAAAGAATAAAATGATGAAAGCTTAACAAAAAAGCAATACATATTTATGATTTATTTGTCAAATTTTCCATGAAAAGCAGTTAGGTTATATTCATTTTCATATAACCACCACTGTCCTTAAAATATGGCTGTTGATTTTAGTTTGCCTATCAAGTAAACGTGTAGCACTATAGAGCTATGAGTTATTTGAAATCATTAATTAAAATCGACTATGCAGTAACACTATCGTATTTACATGTGTTATACTTACATTGCACTGTTAAAAATGCTTTTGATTGTTGACTGAGCTTTTGGACAACCTTAAAATTTGTTTTTATTATGCAGTATGTAGTTTGATTCTTTGTCTGAAATCATGGGCCGCATGGTTCCATTAATATTTTTCGAGTATTGGCCTTCACAAAGGTCTCCTGCTTTCTATTGTAAATGGATACACATCACATTCCTTATCCATAGTTTCATTGAATTCACTTTTTGTATTGGTACTTCTATTTACTTTTCCTAGGTAAGGGATTGCTGTGTTTTTTTTTTTTCATTCAGAATTTATCATCGCTAAATATGTTAATCATTTTTATATGAAGCACTGATTTTGTTTTCTTATTTGAGTTTTAACATTGCTAAAAACTGATATCTCAACACTGCTTTAGTAAGGAATATACTGCATTTACTCAATCCTATAGCAGTTATTGAGGTAGTAACCTTGACATAGCTAATATTCAGTAGATGAAAATGTTGCATTCTACCATAGATAAAATGCCATAGATGATGAAAAATGTTGCACGGTTTAAGGTGCACTTGAACTCGTGTAGGTTTTCATATTGTTCCTAAATTCTTTTAACATACACACTACTATTTTTTACTGCTGTGCTGCAAACAGAAGCAGCCATACAGGCAGCAGAGCACTATTTTGTTCCGTGCAGTCCTTAACCTTTGCAGAAGCAAGAAATATATAAAACAAATAATAATAGAATAGTTTGAAAATGCAAAGTAGAAGTAGGATTAGAGGGTTAGTTACGTTCTTCCTTTTTGCTTTGGACTTATATAATTTGTTTCCTCTTGCACAATGTAAATAAGCTGGACTCATGCTTTTCTAAATGTGTAGGCTGGCCAGACCACCAGAGGAGCATGCATTCATTTTGAACAGGCTTCTTCACCTTGATTTGTTGGGCGCTTTGGACTTATTGAAATATATAAGGAGAAACGATAGAACATGCTCCATATAAAGCAGAAGGTATCAATGGTGTCAGCTTTTATGTATGTATTGCCTTGATTTTTATGTATGAATAGAGACACTACCCTATTAACTGTTAACTATTTACTATTTATTGTTGGTTAGCAATGTGACTGTGTACTCTTTACAACTTTGATATGTTTCTGGAATCTCTTTAGAACTTTGATATGTTTGTATTTTTCTACAGTCGATTTTTATTAGTTCCATCCTCTTCTCCACAAAACCAAGCTTTGTTTCGACTGTCTATGCACACATGAGCTTACTATTTTAGCTTCCTGCGACTCATTCTGCAAGAAACATATACTTCTTTTCACTTTTTTTACACCAAATTCTTTTTCTGCTTATAATTTTCATCCCATTTCAGCTCTCTACCAGCTTTACATTCGGCTGTCCCGCACACGTCCAACGGACGTGCCTTTGTACTGGTGTATGTGTGTGTGTGTGTGTGTGTGTGTGTGTGTGTGTGTGTGTGTGTGTGTGTGTGTGTGTATAGAGAGAGAGAGAGAGAGAGAGAGGGCGCACCCTCAAATAGTGCAGCATTCTTTTAGCCTCCCTAATTTCCACCACACAATCCAGTTTCTCCCTCCCCCACTAACTCTCTCCCCTCGCTAACTTGTTTAATAATAAACGAGTGGCTCACGTTAAGGGCTTTAGGATGCTACAAATTAGGTTTTATATATATTAAAGAAAGTGAGTGGGAGGTGAAAGAATGAATGGAAGGAGAGAGAGAGGAGATGTGTGGTGGAAAGTGGTAGACTAAAGGGATGCTCACTATATGGGGTGCCATTGAATCCAGTTTAGATTTTTATCTTTAAATGTATAATTTGTAATACCTAATTTTATGTTAATTTAAATATTCATTCACATTATTAATTAATAACAAATAAAGAATACTTGTCAGAACCTATTTTAAAATAATATTAGGATTCCTTAATATTTGTAAATGAACAATCCAAAGTTAAAGAAAATTCGACTGCTTTATTTTTCAATAATATTAAAATTTCATAGTAACACGAAAATATATATATAATAGCGTTTCTAATAATTCATGCCAACGAACAAAACACAAGTCAAAGTATTACGACTATCATTAAAGATTTAACCATTACCAAATCTTAAGGCAACAAAAACTAAAGTGGATATTTGTTTCAAGGACATATTTTAGAAAAAAAAATTAGATCAAAGGACAAACGACTTTTGCTATGTAAATCAATGACAACTTTCATGTTTTAATTGGAAAAAGTCCAAATATTTTAAACTAAGGACATGTGTTGGCATTTCATAAATCATAAAAATCAATACAAAAATATTTTTCTGTGATTAAAAAATAATAAAAATTAATTATGAAATGTTTTTTTGTTGTAAATATGAAAGAAAAAGCAATATAAGAAAATTCTGGACGGAAAGCTAAATACATATAGCTTCGTTATTTACGATATAGTTTTTTTATGGTGTAAATGAGATTAGCTTTAAAACGACTTAGTTCTGTATTTGGATGATACAATATAAAGCTATATTTTTAAGTTATAAAGCTATATTCATTTAGCTTTCCAAACTGATTATTTTTATATGTATAAATTGACTAAAATAATTTTAAAATCATATTTATTCTTTCGATTTTGAGGGTTGTTTTTTATTTTATAAATAAATTTCTTAATAATGAGCGTTGAAATGAATTTTATATTGCATGATAAAATTTGGTCTCTGTCCTTAATTATTAAACTTGATTGTCCTTTGATCTAATTTTTTTTTGAAAGTTGTCCTTAAAACTTAATACCCCAAAACTAAAGCTCTTTACATATCGATAAATTTATCATTACCATTCAACGTTTCACTGATATAACAATTTTACGGTAACACAAATTGTTACTTCTGACTGACCAATGGTGTTGATGCAATGGTTTGATTACCACAGCCACCCTGATTTTGATCATGAGATTTGCAACTTCGCAACAATGTACGCACGTAATTGACAACTTTCTTTCCTACGCCAACAGAATAGCTCTTGGTCTCAGCCCCATCTATAAAACGATAGATCGCACACTCATGCAACCCATAAACAAATGTATTCTGATGACCAAGAAGTTGACAAACCCTTCGGTCACTAACCTTTCTTTCCTCTCAAACTTAAGACAATCTGGAGCCCATGCTGGCAAATAAAATCATAGCCTCAAAGAAAACATATGGTAATCGTGCTAAACAGGTTTATGTCAACCTTACTAATACAACTTCCATTAAGAAAATCTCTACACAAAATGAGAAGTAAATTTCTCAGGTCAACTCTGAAATGCGGCTTTTTGATACCACTTCCATTCATTCCAAAGCACATGAGATCAAAATAGAGTACAAAGGTCTAAAAGCATGAAAAAGCTCAAATAACATATGAACTTGCAATGGCTTCTCCAACTCTCCTAAAACTTGAAATCTTTCTTTTTAGATTTGCTCTCCTTTTCATGCATTTTCCTCTTTCTCTTCTTCTCAACCTGCCCCCACAATCAACAGCGCAATCAGCACCAGTAAAACCATGGAAAATAAATATGGGAAATTTTGGCAAAAGATCAACATCAACTCCCTTCCAATTTTTCTTTTATAATTACATTCCTTTTTTCTTTTTAGAAGGATGAAATTAACAATCGTATTTGGATAATTTTATTAACATTAACACGCATTTTTAGAGTATGTCTATAACATAAAACCGGCGTAATTCATGTCAAAATGACCGCTATTAAATTTGAAAACGATAGAAGTAAAAAGGAGTTCAGAAAAAATCGAAATGTAGGACATATTTTAATAGGGAATGACGTAAAACAAATAAGTTCCGGGAAAAGGGACGTGTCCCTACTTTCCGCCAAAAATCAATGTAAGATATGAATACAACCTCTGCCACGAGATCGCTAAAATCTTCCTTTTGATTCCGTAGCTTCTCCTCTTCTCTTGCTTCTTCGTACCTGAATAGCAAGTTTTAAAATAAATTAGAAGAAAATGGGACAAATTTTGCATATAAGCTACTTAAAAAATAGAATTAAAACTAGGTTTCACAACGAACTTATTACAAAAATAAACTTGATTTTCAGCAGTGCCGGTTTTTGTAGCTGTGCATTTTAGAAATGTATGTATACATCTTACAATCAAAAAAAAAAAAAAAAAAAGTACACATACATGCATGCTTTAAAAGTGAGCACGTACAAATTGTGGTTTGATGAAAACCTATTTCAACAGACCCAATTTCACACCAAATTCTATTGAGTCGTCTACATTTAAGATTTGTTCCAAAGAGCATGCAAGATTTATGTCAAAAAAATTATTTAAAAATTGCCATGGAATTCCTTACTTGGCAGCCAAAACATCATCCATAATTTCCAATTCTTCAGGGTTAATGGTGACATCAACTTTATCTGACTTTTGCCCTTTCAGAAGATCAACCTGTGCAGATAAACAAACAAACAAACAAAACATCACCCATGTTTATTCTAACGAGGTGAAGGAAAAAGGTACAAGGGAATAATAAATACCCTTTTAGCAGCTGAAGCCTTGTCTTTGTCAGTAAGCACATATGTGTGACTTGTACCAAGTAAAGTCCCTGGAGCGATTTTTTCCTCCTTTTCTTCAAGAACCTGGTAAAGAGCTTTCTCCGGCTCTTTACGTTGCTGCTTACGCAAGTCAATAACATCAGGTGTTTCCACTCCAGTGGGCGTGCTGCATAAGGTTTTTTATTTTATTTTAAAAAAAAGGTATAGATTTAAGTTTCATAATTTTTAATTATAAAATAAGAAAAATTGGTGTAAACTAAAGAAGTGTAGAAGCACCTAGAAAGACTATCAACTGATTCAATTCCATCTGCCAAGTCTTCTTCGCCCATTTCTTCATCCTCTTCCTCCTCCTCCTCCTCTTCCTCCTCCTCCTCTAGATCTCCCCAATGCTTGCTCCTGTCAACTGGTTCTTCCTGTTTTAATCACAGAGAAATTTCAAATCACTTAAAACAATACTATATGTGTAGGCCAACTCTATTTCTACACCAAAATCTGCACACACCGATTTTTTAATAATAAAACTAAGACCAAGATACCCTACTCTACCAACGGTCGAAAATACTAGTATGTAAGGTATGCTTCAACTTCTATAGACTAAAATCCTAGTTGAATAGTAACAGATAGAAAACAGCACTCTTATTATCTAATCATAAGAATCGAAGAAGAGAAATATGACTAGGGTTAGACTCAAGAAAGATTATGATTCAGAAAATAAGAATTACGATTTTGAGCAAGGTTATCAAAATGAGATCTCGTAAGTCACAAAGTTTAATTTTTAAATCGTAACAGGATTCAAATCATTTCAATGTTTAAATTTTAAATCGTAAGTAAAAAAAGATCACTTTAATCGTAAGTCATAAAATTAAATTTTAAAATGTAAGTCATAAAGTTTAAATTAGACTGTATCAATATGTCAACAAAACATACAACAATTGATAACACCATTTTAATGTATAATGTTAAATGCTAATGTGACATCCAAATTACAATGAACCAAGGTTGAAATGTTTCTACCACGGACATTATTCTACAATTTGCCCACGTGCGAAGCACGGGCCTCATCCTAGTTGTGTGACATATGCAAAGTAAAAATGATGTATATTGTCTTGTGAAAACTTTAGATGCATAGTAAAATACAATGTATAGAACAATAGAGAACATGAGAATAAATGAATTAGAGACATTAACCTAAATGATAAATCTGTACATTGTATTTTACTAACTCCGGATGCATAGTAAAACACTATGTATGAATAGAACTGGCGAACAATAGTTAATGACGCTTCTGCAAAATAAATGAAATATGATCACCTCATAGTTAGGTAGGTCTTGCTGGTGAACCCCAAAAACATCACCGTACAATGGACGACCAGTCTAATTTAACAAGATACAGGAATTAGAGAAAAGTTTATACATGCTAAAAAATAGAGAACCTGAGAAGATTGCAGATGAACAAAGAGCTTACCTCATCAACAGGTGGTTTTCCCCAGCCGCCGGGATGATAACCGAAGCTTGCACCAGGTGGTATGGGAGCATTCAATCCAGGTATTTTTAAGTGTGGATAAGATGGTGGAGGTCCATATCTCTGATCAAACGATTATTATACATAAGTTGGATATATAATTATTTTAAAAATGTTAACTTTTTTTTATTGCTAATATGAAATACATAGCTATATGCACCTGCATATTGATAAGCCAAGGAGGAGGGGCACCATCAGGCATGCCAAGAGCTTCTTTCAGTGCATGTGACAACATCCCTGGCTTCATTTCTCTCAACTTGGTCTGATAAAAGAACAATGAACGATTAATGCTACAAAAACCTTGGTCTGTCAAAAGAGCAATCAACAATTAACACTACAAAAAGTTACTAATGATGCTAAAAAAAGACATAATCGCGGTCACCAATGTTTTGTTTAACCAGGATGTATAGTCAGTGGAAAAATAATGTATTTCTGATTCTGCTGCATAATAGAAGTTGAACTGTGTAAAATGAAGCAGCTTTATGACAGAAAAACACTACAGCATTAGAAGTTACAATTTTGTTAAGCTTTTGATTATATTACACATTACTTGAAGCATGCACCCATGCACATTTGTGTGCGCACATGCGCCAATGCTTAACATTTTGATAATTAGGTCAAAATATCAACATAGGAGTGGGCACATGTTTACGTTGCCTTCGGAAAAAACCTTAATAACATATTGTATCAACACAATTCAAGGCTTCAGAATAATAAGTACAAATTTATAACCATAGCTGATGTAAACCTACTAAGTCAAATATTATAGAAATTAATACCTCACAGTTTATTAAAAAAATTGCATAGTGTGAGGACCATGTGAACGAATCATTTCGAGAGAAGCCAAAATTGAATCAAACTAACGCATACAAGTACATAACAATACTGAAACAGCTCATTATGGTCAAAAGAAATTATAAGATGTGTAATACCTCGAATTCTTTTCCCTCATGATACAAATCACCATGTGCAGTAAGCTTCGGTTTAGTTTGGTATTTAAAAAAGGCATCATGCAGAACCTGCAAAGGTAAGAAAAATAGGAATGACTGAGTATTTCTTGCTTGGTTTCAGTTTAGTGCTAATAGTTTTGAAACAAACGCATAAAAAATAAGCATAAACAAAGTATGAACTGTACTAAAGATTAACATATTAGAGATCCAAATTTTAGGAAGTCTAGTTCTCAGTTTAAAAGTTTGCCACAAGAAAAACAAAACTTCTTCACAATTACCTCAGTGCCCGAGAGATTTATCGAACAAGATACGTCTCGGATTTCACACAAGCATAACCCTTTAATTCTCTCACTAAAATGATTATGTCTAGTAACTACTGATGGTCGTTTTAGCAAGTGAAACAAATTAAATTGATAAATACGCGCGTGTGCGTGTGTGCGTACATATATATTATCTACCACTGAGTTATATAAATATATGATCATTGTTTTATTAAAATTTCTCGTTAAATGGTAATATCTACTGCCAATTGATGATAATTTTGAGCAAAGGAAACTATTTATTTTTTATTTAAAAATGGTAACTGATATTTAGGGGCACCGAACCCTATACATCTGAATCAACATACCAAAAGTCTTACCACTTTACTACTGGTCATAGGTTGAATAATATTGAGTAAATTATATACATATGAGTTCATGTATAAGGTATGATTCATTCACTTCATACCATTTACACAATTCGCTTAATTAATTAAGCAAGCATAACCGTCTGTTCCCAACTGAACATTTTTTATTTGGATACATGAAGTCAGACAACCAATTCACCAAATATGCCAGTTAGAATTGACAAAAATAGACCACTTATATTGCATGACTTGAATGTACCTACATCGTTGAGCATTTTTAATTTGGATACATTAAAGTCAGCTAACCAACTCATCACATACATCAGGTTAAATCTGACAAAATAGACCGTTTATAATATCTTTGTCATTCAAACAATATAATTTAGATAGGGATGGCCTCAAGATGAAACTAACTGAAAATAAAATCCAAAACCCAAATACATTGGAGAGATAACCTCATCGTATCAGTGGTTTTCTGAACGAGAAAGCATATATTGAGAATTTAAAGGGAAATCTAATGGAATACAAAATGTAAACATAATTGGTGACACAATGGATCTCCACCATTGAATTGCCTCTTAATTTCCACCTCCAATTTAAGGACCTGACGGTCCAAATCTTTTGTGCCAACAATTGTGCTTTGTTTTGTACCCAAACAGCCAGCCCCTTAAAAATTTGAGACAACTTAAATAAAATATAGGGAAAGTCTATTTGAACACAAACAGGTGACACAAAATTAGATACAAAAATTGTGGATCATTGGATCTTCCCCTGAATTCCACCTTTCATGTAAAGACAAACAAATCCAACGGTCCATGATTTTGTGTTCAAATAGCCGTTCCCAATTCTAAAACATTGTTTGCATTTAACACTTACAGCATAACAATCTTAAATAGTTTGGTAAATACCTAAATGATAGGCTATGAATTCAAAACCAACCTGATAATCTATATCCATTTTCCCCATCTTTGGTTGCATGCGTTCTCGTTGCTTCTGCTTTAGCTTCTTGCTGTCTTCTTTCTCGATATATGCCTAAGGACAATGGTAGCATACAAATTCACATGCGGAAGAAAGTCAGAATGTGATCAAAATAGTAATATATATTTATATAAGTATCTAAATAGCTCAATGATTAACCTGACTATACCAAATAGTAACATTTTTTGGGATTACCTGTCTTATTTTCTCTATTCCAGTAGCAGCAATAAAATCTGGAAGTTGAAAAGGTTGCTTTTCTATACCGCGCTTTCCCTGCATTGCAAAGAGAATTCCGGTAAAATTTATATAAATGAGAAGTAACACTAGGCTTTGTTGAGCATTTATAGTTTATTGAACTATTAAAACAAAGTTTATCTTCATTTTGTGTGCGCACACACAAAAAGTCAAGGGAAAAAGCAAAGACTCACACTAGAGCATGATTTACGTGAACCACATAGCACATGAAGATTTATTTCTTATTTTATGACATAGCTTAGATCTACACTGTGCTTTTTTCTGAACAGATCACATTTGATCTAAACATTCCGCACAACACTAACAAAAAATTAAAAAGAATTTTAGAAAACACCACCAGTCCTCACTCCATGGTTTTACAGCTGGCTCCCTGCAAGAATTACATAATATATTGATACACAAGAAGGATAAAAGCTTTCCTAACTACCCTCATAAAACACTTTTAAGAAGCATAAAATTCATAAATGAAAAAAAAAATGACATAGTACTCCTTAGAAAAGATGTACATTTATAAAGATTACCTGTAAAAACTTGCGCTTTTGAGACCAATGCCTTGGAACAGGAACGGTATTGCGATATGACTTAAGAAAGACGAGCAACTTTGGATCTGATGCAGTTGCATCCCACACCTTCGAACAAAGACACACGATGTCAGATTTACAGCAGAGCAACAAAACAAATTATGCCTTAATTTACAGAATAAGCAGGGGTACATGCAAAGGAAAAAAATTATAAAGTAATCTGAACTTGGTTAGAATAGTACTTGCCATCATCATATTATCAATGGCGATATAGCATTTACATGAAAGGAATGACACCAAACACTCTTAAATAGTACGTAAAGAAATCATGAAGCATGCATATGAATATCTTGTATTCTAAAAACTTCACTCAGCCCATACAGCTAGATACCTTCACCAGGAACAAATGCAAATATTTTAAGTGTTTAGTAGATACCATAACTGTATGGAATTCTATAACATACAGGAATAAGACTAAAGAGAACTTTACTACTCGGACACAGAAGACCTTCGCCTCCACCAGGATCCAACAAGAACATTTAAAGTGTTTGAGAGTCTTAGTTAAATAAAGTGCTGATGGCTTTGTAATAATTTGACACAGTATTCCTAGCCCTATCTGAAGTTAAACTGCATTTAGCAGGAAGTCGACATCAACTATATTGCTCAAGAATGATTTCATATAATCTCAAATTCCATGAACACTAATCTGCACAGTCAGCGGTAGTAATTAAAAACTATAAAAAGAAAAAAAGAATAGGAATGTATGGAATTGTTTCCGTGCTAAACCAATGATGTCGATTCATGGTTGCATCGGTTAACGACTTCCTACGCTGCAAGAGCACCAACAGATCAGTGAATTTGTAAAATGCAGTCCCTCGTTTCAAACTCTCCATCCGATGTATCGAGTTTTTCATTGGGCACTCATGGGGATTCCTCCTGCAGTTTTGGATTTTGTTTAGAGGTTTTCTGGTTGTCTATTTTGGATAAATATATATTGTTGGGTACGTTCCTATGTTTGCTCTGTTTTTGTTCAAGTAAAAAACTGTTTCCTGAATATGATCACTATTTGGTTATCACTGGACATGTTATATCATGATGATTATACTCCATGCAACTGCTTTTCGTAAACTATAAAATCTCCTCCGATCATTCTCTAATTCGTCAAAATGAAGAGCAGTAGGAATAGTGGATCTCCATTTTGGAAAAAGAGGCACTTCTTTAAAATAAAAAAAGAATAAAAAAAAGAATGAATATTCATATTCAACAAAATGCTAAACAATTGGTGTTTAGTTTAATATAGTAATCTATATTTTGAAAACAAAATTGTGTTATGTATTGTAGACCAATTGGAAAACACTCCAGTTATTTAGATTATTACATACACCTGAGTAACTAATGTGTAAGGATTTTAAATTCCTCAATTCCAAAAAATAACAGATGGTTTCATCTAGAAAAGCCGATTCATGCTCATAATATTACAAACTTTCAATTTACAACACAAGCGTGCTCTCAAGTTGTGGAATTCCATGTATAGTACATTGTGCGGATTATCAAAATGAATGCAGTAACACAACACAAGCAAACTTCCAGACAAGAAGTCAGTGCAAGAGGAACTTAAAGGCTACATAATACTCATAGCAGACGAAGTAATAGGCCCAGCTCAGGGTTATCACTTGGGGTTGAATCTGATATATTAAGATAGATTTTACAGCTACTGTTAAAGTGCTAAAGTTAATAAGTATTATAACAACACACACATACACACATGTACTGTAGACAAGTGACAGAATATGAAACATTTACGGTATTTATGTAACTTTAATGATAGTTGAAAATGGCAGCAGACCGGTGAATTTCTATACAACTAAGCCCTGCCAGTGAACTTGTATACAACTAAGTCCTTTTATTGATATCAAAGACAGACTTAATCAGAAGAGAATAAAAAATCTTCGACGGTGAAATGATGCCCTGAACCAAATAAATTGTGAATCATACCTCCACCACATCAGGCCTTGATGATATTTGCTTCAATTCTGCTATTTTCATTCTTCTTTGAAGCTGCAAAATATCAGTTAAAAAATGTGTTCATAGAGAATAATCACTGAATTTGAATATCACAAAAATTACCTTTTTCTTCTTATTGGAAATTCCCTTCTCCTTCTGCTGTGTATCTTGCTCTTCCTCGTCAGAATCAGATTCTGTTTTCTTTTTGGCTGCAGCATCTGCAGCTGATTCATCCTTTGTATCGTTATCCTGCAGCAACAAAGTAAATATAACAGAAACATTTAATGCATACTGTTCTAAGAATAAAATCACAGTGGTTTTTATTCATACCTCAGCATCAGCAGTAGAATCTTTAAAGGTAAATTTCTCAAAAACATTTTTAAACTCCTCAAGAAAGGCATCTTCTATTTCTGGCTTTTCTGGAACATATTCAATTTCAACAGCCTCAGCAACCTGCCAAATAAGAAATAATTTAGTCTAATTTCACAAGACAGTTGTTATGATATTGGCCAGTGTACGAGTCAACTTTGAGAAAAGTGATCATCTGCAACAGCACAAATGCATGGCACGATGTGGTTGAGAATATCACACATTTAGGGCAGTGATGGTCATTGAAAGCTTAATGAAAACCAGGGTTTAACATATGAATGCATACATACATGGAAATACAAACATGTCATATATACTCACAAATGCATGGCTAAATAATAACATGCATCTTGAGAAACAATAGCCATTTGGAAGCATAATGGAAACCATGATTTGAAATAATGGTCATTTGGAAGCACAAGGAAATACATACCTGACATTTATACTGGCAAAGCCATAAAATTTCTATGGTAATGAAAGATGAAAGTCAAATCTAAATTTCAAAGCTTTGCACAAAAGTGCAATGATAGTGGTTTTGGATTGATATTGTGCAAACTAGAGAGAAACTAGACAAGCGAAGGGTTTTTTGAAAAACACAGTTTGCTAAGTGTTGACAAAGAATTTGGTACTTCTAAGTCCAACACCCAGATCCCACAATAATCTCACAATCACAGAGATATTCAATCACAGAATGCAGGAAAAGTAAAAAAACATACAAGATTTTATAATGTTTCGGCAATCAGACCTACGTCCACTTATTGTAATCTATCTTCGATTATACAAAAGAGTTGAAGTTGACAATGGCAATATCCTTGCGCTAATATGTCAGAGAAAGAAGAGTTCGATCCTTTAAAAAGTCCAGAAATCAGCTATGTATAGATGATCATGAATCCGGTTTAACCAAGACACGTGGAGGCCGATTCGGAAGTGTAGGAGTAGTGGACTGACCATGTTTGATTAGTGAAGGTAGTGGAATGCGTTGTCCAATATCACGTTCCCCTCCGATTCGACATAGTTGAACCAGAAATATCGATCCGAGGTAACTTCCTCCTCCTGGTTGCTTCTTCCAAGCAAAAGCCAAATACTGCAATATCGCCCGAGATCTCGTTTTGGGCTCCATCCGAAATGAAACAGTAAATATCACTGTAAATTTCCTTTCGAATTTATCGCCTAAGATATTGCAATATCGAACGGAACGAGATACTGGAATATCGTCCGAGATCTTGGTTTTTCGGGTTAAAATTTAAATTCGTGTCTGAATCATAACAATGATTAAAAAATCAAATCTAGCTACAATAATCTACTGCTATTTTAACATTTTGCATGTTAAAGGACTATATCGTATGTTCATATATGTTCTACAATGTTTATGATTTTCATATTTGTCTATTTTACATACATGTTACCTATGAAATTATATACTTTATATTCTACTTATACCGACTTTTTCAATATTTTGATCTTTTTTATGTTTTATGTGTAATTGTCTAATAATAATTCATGTTTATGGATCATATGTTGTAAGCACGAATACATTTGTATTGTGTTATATTTCTATTTTAAGCATATTACGATTAAACGCATGAATGATCTTCCATAAATTTAGAATAACAAAGTGATTTTGTAATTCAAGTTTAAGTTACTATGTTTATGATAACATTTATAAAAATTATTGTTTAAGAATATCATTTTTTAACATATCATGTACTCCGAGATTGTTCCGATACAAACTTTTAGACCTAAAATGAAAACCCGAGATGAACACCCAAGTTAGACTCATCTCAACCGAGTTCTCCCCCGATATGAGAGCAAGCCTCTAAATTTCCCGAAACGAAACACCACCGATATCCGAGATTTAAAACCTTGACTGCATGGTGGAAAACAAATCGAACCGGGTCCTGGATTATTCAATCTGAAGCAAAATGACAAGTTGAGGATAGTCAATCCGGGATCCAAGCACATAAAATCCATATCTTCGAAAGTTTTGCCACTTCAGTTCAAGCTCGCCGAAGCTCATGCCTAAGTCCTGAACGCTATGATATTCGGAAATCCATAATGTAACTGCCCTGCAAAAAGACGGGTCAACATTCGCCCAAAACATGTCATTCGTTGGAAGACGTGTTTTGGACAATCAGAAATCCATAAAAATCCCTACAAAAATCTAATTTCCGAAGACCAGAAATCCACGATCACGCCGCATTGTAATAATAGAAAAACAAAAATTCAGAAAATCACGATTACGCCGGATCTTTTTAAATAGAAATCCGTGATCGCACCGGATTATATTGAATAAAAATCCAGAATTTCAAAGAAATCCAACGATCTTACCGGATCATAATATAGTCAGACGATCTCTCTGGATCGTATTATAAAAGAAATCCAAAACCGAAAAATCCATGGTCTCGCCGGGTCTATCCAGTGCGAGTATAATCCATACTTGAGCTGCGATCGGGCAATCTTGTCACTTCGTGAGGGAATTTGCGGCTCATGATACAAATTCATCCAATCACGCTTCGATGAAGGAATTCGTAGTTCATCGTTATGAGTTCATCCAATCACTCCCGGATGAAGGAACCCATAGTTCGTCGGTACAAACTCATCTCAACACTCTCTGGTGATGAAGTTCATAGTTCAGTGATACCAACTCTACCAAACGCGCTCCAATGAAAGGAGTCTGTTAGATCATCGATACAAGTTCATCCGATCACTCCTTCGTGACAGTTCATTCGTATGAATTCATCCACCCACTTCTGGTGAAAGGAATACATGATCAGTACTCACAAGTCCATCCAGCCGCCATCTAGTGAAAGAGACTAATAGTCAAATCACATGAACTCATCCAATCACTTTCTAGTGCTAGGAGCTCATGGCCGGGGTCTTTGACTCGATCTCTCTGGTTGAAACAAAGACAACCACCATATTATTCGCCGTTGAGGACGATTCAAAGAAAATACATAAGCGAAGTGTAAAGAAAAGGAAAATCAAACCAAGGGAAGCCTTTTCGGGCTCCATCATCGTCACCTCTACCATTAGATGATGATTTGTCCTCTAAACTGAGGCCCTCCTCGATTCTAGGCCATAGATAGTTGTCTGCGCTCAAACACCGTCGTTCCAATCTCAACATAACCTTGGAGATGTCTGATCCTAACATGCTCCTCTATCTCATCTCGGAGGTGCCTACACTCCGATGTAGCACACCTGTCAAGCTCATGGAACAAGTAGTATTTTCCAGAGCTTATTCCCTTTTCAGTAGGTTCTCTACGGGCTAATATTCGATCCAGGATCTGCCCCCGCGTATCCAGGTAGATCTTCTCCAGAGATTCATTCAATTTTGTGTAGGAATAATTCTGCCCCTCCTGCTTTTCTTCGAGCTATCACGCTTATTTTTAACTTTCTTTTTCCCTTTATCATACTTGAATTCAGCCTCAAACGTTTCTTGATCGTTCAAAACATTGGCTTCAATCTTGTTGTGCATGTACATCCTCTTCGTGCAAGTATTTGTCAGCTTCCTAATAGAACTTGTCGAGATCTCTCGGGGGATCTCTCTGCAAATTTGCTTTAAATTCAGATTTGTCTGCCACTCCAGACACGACCGCCGTCAAGACCATTGACAGATTTGGCTTTCCACCGAAGCCACTACTGCATTGAACCTCTATAGGAAACTTCTTAACGTCTCCACTGGTCTTTGCCTTATCGTCGTCAATGTCATCATATTTTAAGAACAAGCTATATAAACTCTGAAATGTCCTTTAAACCGATCCATAAGTTCATTCTAGGAGCTGATTGATTCGTTGTTGAGCTGTTTAAAGCAAAGCGCAACCAAATCTATTAGGAATAGCGCAAAACACTTTGCCATGAGTCCAGGAGATGCCCCCAGCATATCCATGTGCCTGATATAGCATGTTAGATGTACGGTGGGATCCCATCTCTGGTCGTAATATGTCAAAACGTATAGTTTGAAGTCTGGTGAGGCTCTTGCATCTCGAATGTTAGAAGTAAAAGTACTTCGAGCCATATCCTCATATCCTTGGTTGGGCGCTCTGCCTCTGGTTATGCATCGTATAATTTCAGTCAGCCAATCTCCAGTGAAAGCAAGTTGAAAAATCTGCTCTCCGAGCCTTGGAGGGGATTCAAGAATGTACTATTCAGGTTGTGCTTCAGCAATCCTTCCCACTGGAGTCCCACGCCTTTCCACGGCGTTTGCATCCGGATTGATTGGGGCTCGATGATCCAGCTCGACATAGTTGAACCAAGCTATGCGCGGAGCAGCAGCATTTCTTTCTGAAGTCATACGTGGTCGAATCACATTTCCAGTGTCATCGTTCGATGTATCACGAGTCGAAGCATCACGACATGTGCCAACAACATTAGGGTGGTTGCCCCCAGCTCTGTCTGGTTCGACATTCAGGCTTAGTCGAGCTAGGTTGGGGGTCGAGTCGGGTGTGCCCCCGGGTATCGTTCCAGTCGCTGCAACAACCGCTACATTACTGGTCCTTGCTCCAACGATCATTGATTGGCCTGACAGTCTTCCGAATCCATCGAGTTGCGAAAGAAAGATATTCATCATTTCTTCTGCATACAGAGAAGCAAATCTTGTCGTTCCATACGTGACTTCAAATCATCAAGTACTTTATCCATTTCCTCTCAGGGAAGGTAATTGGAAAGATCACCAGTGGAGGAAGCCTCCTAACTTCCTTCTCTTCATGTGCCATCTGTTTGAGTATTGTCATCAGCTTTCTTTCGTTTAATCATTTTTCAATCTTAAACAATTGATTTCCTTTAAGCTAGGAATCGAGTAGTGTGTCCCCCCTTATGGCGTGTCAAAATGTCGAAGAATTTGGTACTTCCAAGTCCAACACCCAAATCCCACAATAATCTTACAATCAAAGAGATAATCACATAATGCAGAAAAGTAAAAACACACAATATTTTGTACTGATTCGGCAATCAGACCAACGTCCACTTAGTGTAATCTATCTTTTATTATACTGCACTATTACAATATAATTAATTTTTATGAAAGAAATGTAGAGAAAAGAATTGAAGTTGACAATGTCCTTGCGCTAATCTGTCAGAGAAAGAAGAGTTCAATACTTTGAGAAGTCCAAAAATCAATTATTTATAGATGGTCACGGATTCAATTCGACCAAGACACGTGGAGGCCGATCTGGAAAAGGAGTAGTGGGTTGGCCACGTTTGAGTGGTGGAAGTAGTGGGAATGCACGGCCCAAAACCACGTTCCCCTCCAGTTCGACATAGTCGAACCGAAATTATCAATTCTGGTATCTTACACCATCTAGTTGCTTCTTCCAAATACTGCATAGTGGGACCCACATCGAACCGAATATGATTGACCTAGGCTTATTCGATCCGAAGCGAAATGACGTGAAACCGGGATCCATGCACATAAATTCCATATCTTCAAGAGTTTTGCCACTTCAATTATGTATATTCAAGCTCGCCAAATCTCATGCCCAAGTCCTGAGCACTTCGATAGTCGAAAATCCGTTATGTGACAGCCTTGCAAAAGCGGGTCAACACTAAACAAAATGCAAATTATAATTGTGAGAACATTTATTACTGCCTGTTTAAGTATCTTCAAAAAATGAAAGCAGCAAGCCCCTAGGCCACATGGAAGCCATTCAATTATATTAACCTGCTCATGTCATTTTGGACATGGCAAAAAATAGAAGTATTATTTCTTGTAAATATATGATATAAGGTAAAGCCTTGTTGCTGATGTGTGACAGTGCTGACTGGCATTAAACGGGGAGAAAGCAATGGAAACTGCTGCTGATTATTCAATTGAAGAACAATACAAATCTACATTTGACCAAGCTCGTACTCGAATGAAATAAAAATCACATTTGATGAAACCCAACATCGAGAAAACCACACTATTTGGTCGAGTCGTTATTGCCAATATACAGAAAAAATGTGCCTTGCTAAAAATTTTGTAAACAAAATATTCATGTGTAAAGCTGCTAATGTCTAGAACAGCACTGGAAATTCAAGTGGATATAACTATATAAATAATAACTCCTATATGTAGCAATTGTAAAGCTGAACAGAGATGGAAACTTTGATAAGTGACAATTCATGATGAAAGCTGTTGTATGAAAGAATAAGACACACTAGGTTTATGTAAGATGTCACTATTAAACAGCTTGATACAGATGTGTACATTTTGAAATCAAGATGTGAACTGGACGGAAATTCTATGAAGGCGCCTTAGTCATGTTTGTTAACTTGCTGATTATGATGAAAGAGATTGATTTCGAATGTTGTTGCACGATAAAATTCAATTATCCAGTTGGTGTCTGTACCTGATATTATCAAATTAAATATAATAATAGTTTTGTTAACAATACATGCTTTGAACAAGTAGTAGGGAGATCAAATGCAAGATTTCAATGGCAAGGGTGGCCATGATAATATTATTAAACGGAGTTTGGTACCTGTAGCAAAAAGGGTGGACATGAAAAAGAGAATACTCAACGGAACTATAAAGGCCATTCAAAGTTCATGAAGCATTAAAATGAAGTAATTGAATATCTAAATTGGATCAATGTGATTAATCATTATTAGCCAATTAGGAAGGTCAGTCAAACTATTATAATTGCATCCATTAGACTTGTAAGTAAATCTTAACTGTGTGGTAAAGAAAATATCAACCAAATGTTGTTATCATAAATCAAAAATACCAGAGAATCCAACATGAGCTGGCATCATGATTTTCAAATCAATATACAAATCCTAAAGTGGGAAAAGGTCAACAAGTAACAATTTAAAAAAAACACTTAACAGAGAAGGACAAAATTTATGGCAGAGCACTATTGTCTCCTAAGATGTCAGTGGACTTTCGACGCAAACTTATTAAAAAATATGGCGAACTACAAATAATTGAACGCATATAAAGCTGATAGACCCCCAGCAATAAAAATTAATTTAAAGGGTAACAATGACAACAACAATAATAACCTCATTCTTTGAGTCATTATGCTCTTTAACATCGTCTTCGCTATCATTTACTGATTGAGAAGTGCTTTTGTTCTTCTTTTGCTTTCGCCTTCTTCTTCTCCGATCACTCTCCCGTGATTTCTTGTTGTTACTATTATATTCAGCAGACCCACCATTGATTATTTTATCCGTTTTAAGTCCACCATTTGATGTTGTTACTTGGGAAGCTGGTTCGAGGACTGCCATTGATCTTCAAGAGGAAACAAAAGTAGTACCACATTCAGTTAAATATTATAAACAATTGTAAGCAATGGCATAGCCAAGATTTTTGGCTGGCGAAAAGGGCACAATTAGAAGACGTTCAAGGCTCGAAGGCAACAGCCTTGAAATTTTTTTTCCTCTTTTTTGTTAAAAAATTGAACAAATTACTAATAGTAAAAACATTTTTAACAAGTTTCAGAACATTTACTGTTTTAATCTTTGATTTACAAATTAAACTTCAAATAGTCAAACTATTTTAACTTCAAACATCAAATTTCATTACAAGTTCAGACCCAATTTTATACAAATCAATTTTAAAATTGATACAACCACCTAATATCATCAGAATTACATAGATGAATTCATTAAAACAACGCTCCAACAGATATACATATCCAACCACGTTTATATTGCCAACTATATATTTTTTTTTTTTCCTTTTCCAAATTTCAATAAAAAGAAGTATCCAATTCCTCTTACTCATCAAAACAATCATCGATTTCATCAAAACCACGATATAATTTCATCAATTTCACTTAAACCCTTAACTTTGAGAATCAAAAAATCAAAGTTCTCAAATTACAACTTCAGAATATTTGAATTACCTTCGTGGGTTCCGTGGATAGATAAGGAGGCTTTATAGTTGAGTGTGGCAAATAAAGCTCGTTAGAAGCAGTATTCGTGCAAGATGGAAAGATGGAGGCGGAGATAGGGCTCTGTAACTTATTCGACAATACAATTCTGGGACGATGGAGAGATGGAGAAAGTCGGTGCGCGGTTGAACTGGCGAGGAGGGTCGGGATTCAATTATGGGGGATTGGGATTGAGAATCTGGAAACCTAGATTTTATTGAACTACCCTTCCACTATTTCTAAATTCTGGACCCAAGCGGTTCTTCTTTCAAAAAACCAGCCCAGTAGGTAAAAAATTCAGATGGCCGCAGCCCAGCTGATTCACTAAGACTTTGAATTTGAATCATTTATATTGATCTTTTAATTAATTCTCACGTACCAGCGTTGCAGCACACGCTTCGCACGTGATCATGTCATGTGTTTTGCATGTAAATTATTTTTTGACAAATTGTATATGTTTAACATATTTAGAAAGAAATGATTTATATGAATATTTTAGTTATATTTTTCAATTGGAAGGCGTCTTGTCAGTTTGAATATTTATTTCTAAATTACAATATTTTTTTAACAGAAATTAATGTATTATTAATTAATGAAGAGAGATTTTGTTATATGAGTTCGATAGATCATATTTACAAGTAATTTTAAAATTTATTATTATTTGGTGAAAAGCAGTTTGAATTTGTGAAGAAAATGTGATTATTAGATCTGATTTGCACGAGATATTAGAGGAAATTTGTTTGAATGTGTGTAAAACAATTGTAAGGACGTTTTATCTTTTAGATTATTGGGAAGATCACATAAAATCATAATTCAATATTTAAGAATTTTCATCTAAGGGTGTTTTGGAACGTTTGCGGTCATGTCAAAAGTTTGCGCTTTCAAGATAATTATTAATAAAGATAAATATAATATTGGTTGAATAGTTAATTATTATGTATATAACTGGTTGAATAGTAAGCTAAACTATAAATTATAAATAACAATCAGTAAATTATAATCAATAATCTCAAAGACAACTGACGTAATGCCCCATTCCCCATGATCGGAAGCACAACCCTACATGTGTTGTAGTCATCTCTAGTGTCAGTTTTCGATGATACAAAACCGAATGTTAATAAACCGTAACGTCAGAAGACATAAGAGTAAGAAAAAACTTTGTAACACCCCCAAAACTTAATACATTGTAACCATACTTAAATATAATAAATTTGGAATAACTTAATTATATTTCAAAATTAAGTGAAACCGGCATTACCGTTGCATTCGTCTCGGAATTCTGGTTCAGGTAGACCCCAAGGTTGTGTAAAATGAATAATATTTCAGAAGTTAGGGGCTTTAGAAGTTTGTATACATATAAGGAGTTCTATATGTAATTATAATAATTATTATTATTATTCCAGAATTTCGAACAAAGTAAGCGGGAAGGCAAAGTGGGAAACCGACCCATTATGAGATGACCCATACTTGCATGGGTCGACCTATAGGTCAACCCAAGGGGGCTGGGTCGATCCATTCCAGGAGGTAGGTCGGTCGACCCACCCCAGATCCGACCGAATTCTGTTTGACGAACCTGAACTATTTTATGACTCTATTCGTGTTAACCCAGCATGACTTGTACGGTTTGGATTTAAAACATAAAATCTAAGGGTTGATGTTGGCTCTACCGCTCTATAAATAAATGGCTTTCTCATTCCCAATTCACACAAATTCTTCATATCTTCTTCTGCCTCCATGAAATTATTCTGAAAATTATATAAACATATAATGGGAGAATGCCACTAAAGATGGGATCAAACAGAGACAACATCAGAACTTGCATATATACAACTTGAATTGGATTTGGACTTTCTACGACATAGTGTTATATAATTATCTTCACGAAGACTCAATGTGAGTTTCCGTTATTTACAAATCTGATTTCTTAGGCCTTGAACATGACAATTAAATAACACTGGTTAGGATCTATAGTGACAGTAATATACATGTTATACCTGTTTTCAGTGTTAATCATCTGTGGCATTATGATCAGTTATACATATGCCTGTGATGTTGGATAATTAAACAAGTTATACATATGCCAGTGATGTTGGAAAATTAACAAATTATATGTATCTATCTTCTTTTTTCCATTTTCTATGTTTTATATTTATTTCCAGTCTTTCCCACATGCCTACGTGATTTGATTATATTCTCCTTCCTTTATTTTTATTCATTTTTTATTGTACGCCAAGCCTGGGCCTTTGGAAGTCTAGGCTATACCCGATTAAAGTATGCATATATTTGGGGCAATAATGAATGACATAAAAAGAGGAATTCAGGCATGTTATTAAACTGGGACCAGTTGACTATAATTTAGGGAAAAGAGTAAATATACACATGTTTAGGCTTGTTGTAATCTGATAAAAAAGGTGATGTGTGTATATTACTATAACTTGGTAGTAAAATACATAAACCTATATATGTTGTAATTTGGGAACATAGTTGGTATGCGTATGAAATGGACATTGTAACACCCCGAATTTTAGTTAATACTAAAATTCACTAATTACAGGATAAATAATCTCAGACGTGGGAATTAGGGGTAACGGGCTGCGTAATTGCGTTCGTCTCGGAAAAATACGTGAAATAGAGTCCGAGTTTTCGAAAATCGGAGTCCGTATGGCCCAGTTATGGCCCGATGAAGTTTGCAGAAAATTCAAAACTAAAAACAGATTTAAAAATTTAAAATATGCAGATTTGGGATGGGCCAGGCGGGGTCAGGCGGGAAGTTTCCCGCCCAGCCCATGTCGACAGGCCTGTCGACAGGGGTGTCGACATGCCTGTCGACTTGCCTGTCGACAGGGTTCAGGCGCCCAGTGAACCTGGGTGCACCAGGTTGCACCAGGTTGGGTTTCAGGCTGGCTAGGAGGGCTGGTTCTAGAGATTTCCTAAATCTAAGGGTCCTAACCTAATCTAGGGTTAATCTAAGGGCCTAAAACACTCACCTAATCCTATAAATAAGACCCTAACCCTACCCTAATTCATTCATAATTAAATCTAGTAAGTAAACTATGGCAAAATGAAATTTGAGCATGGCCTCCACTAGTTCATGAAAGAGTTGCAAGCAAATCCCTCTCAAATCATTCTCTAATCCATTCTAAGTATCTTAATCTTCTTCATTAGCTTGCTAATTGTGTTTTGGTGAGCTTCTATCCCCTTAATAATCAATTGTTAAATTGATTAAGATAGGATATGATGATGTATGGTTATGTTTGTGGATCAATGTGTTTATGCAAGCTTAATATTGTATATGTCATGTGTTTTGCAAGTTATATGCTCTATGTCATGCAAGTTTAGTGTATGTGTTCATGACATTTTTATGCAAGTTTAATGTTATATCTTTATGCAAGTTTGGTGCTATGTTTCATGATGATTATGATGCAAAACACTAGGTTGGACATTGATCTATTATGCAACATGTTAAGCATGCTTATGAAGTTATGTGCAAGATTAACATGTTATGCATGCATATGAAGTTATGTAAATGATGATGCAAGTTACATGTGTGTTTAAATGCAAGATTAACATGTTATGCATGCATATGAAGTTATGTAAATGATGATGCAAGTTACATGTGTGTTTAAATGCAAGATTAATATGTTATGCATGCACATGAAGTTATGTGAATAATGATGCAAGTTACGTGTATGTTTAAATGCAAGATTAACATGTTATGCATGCATATGAAGTTATGTGAATAAATATGCAAGTTAGGTGTATGCTCAAATGCAAGACTACCATGTTATGCATGCTTATGAGGTCATGTGAATAATTATGCAAGTTATGTAGATGCTTAAGAGCAAGTTGGGTTAATATGTGTTCATATATGCAAGTTGACATCCTCTTAACCCATGACAAAGTTATATGCTAAACCCATGATATGTGTGATGGATCTTCCCCTTTTATTATGTCATGAAATGAGAACGATTTACGTGGGGAACGATGGGGGTGGGTAAATATGTTAATAAATGGATGATTGGGTATGATTAAGCATACCATAAAAAAAAAAAAATACCATAAGTGGGAATTTACCTATTGAGTTAGGTCTACCCCATGGGAATTTACCTATTGAGTTAGGTCTACCCATGTTATGGTAAACTTAATATTAATTAGGGATAATTAATATGGGGGTGATTAATTAGGTGTAATTAATCGACTAAGACACGAGGTTGGACTCATTTGTAGTGTAAAACTGCCCGGACCCGACCGGCTTAACCAGTTGCTACAAATGTCAGCCCAATGTGAGAGGTCTTAGCCATAAATTAAATACGTGATTAAGGTAAAGGCACGAGGTTAGACTCTGTTATGACGTAAGACTGCCCGGATTCTACCGGCTTAACCAGGCGGTCATAACAGCCAGTCTAATGTGGGAGGTCTTTACGGGAGATCACGGTCTTAATTAATTAAGAAACACTTAACCATAATAGCATGTAGTGGGACATGAGGGGTTAAGTGGGTGCCTTGGGTGGCATGAGGAAATTTTGTGGTTGCCTTGGGTGGCATGTGGAATCTAGTGGGTTGCCTTGGGTGGCAATAGAAAATACGATTAGAATACTTAACCAAGTGGAAACATGTAACTAAACATGATTAAAGGGTTAAGTGGGATACACTAGATATATGACAAGCTTAAGTGGGTAGCTTGTGGGGGCCCATTTCAACCAATATCCCAAACGTATCTTTGTGGGCTCGACCCATGTCGAGTGACGGGACACGCATATTGGGCTTGATTATAAGAGGCCAAAACGGGTTAGCGGTGGCAACGCAAGTCCAACGGGCTTCATATGCGTGTGTGGGCCCGGGCTGGTAGATAAGCCGTTGTTGCATCGTGTAGATATAAAGCCGTGCACCATTAGTATTGGGTAGCCACTTTAGGGGAGTGATACACCCCACTGTGGGACCAGCACGGGTATCTACGGTAGGGAGCCGATCGATGGGGAGTAGTGGGTACACCTAGTGAAGATAGGGGCAGACGGCACCTATGTAGGGGTACACGAAACTACTGGGTAAGAATTACTGAGTACACCTAGTGGAGATAGGGGCAGACGGCACCTATGTAGTGAGCTAGGAGTACATGAAATTATTGGGGAAATTTTCTAAGTCCTTGGAAGGGATCAACCTTTAAGTAGGAATGACTGGTGTGGTGCAGTTAGTAATTATCCTTGGGTGGGTAGATGCGTCCTGACGGTTATCTTAGTTCATCCTATGTTGTTGGCTACTTAGTGTAGTTATTATCCCCAAAGGTACCGTACCGAGTTCATGTCATACCCTAATTACTTTAATAATTGTATTGTTAAGGTTATAGGGCTCACTCAGGCTTATGTCTGACCCCGTTGTTTCTATCTTTTTCCCAACCCTCAGGTCCTACGGTGGATCCTAGCAGTAGTAGAGCTTGATCGGATTGCTGTTCCAGTCTTGAGGAGCTTGGGTAGATGTAAAGCTCCAGTTATCCAGTTATCTTTTCTTTCGTTCTGGCTATTGTATTGAGAGTGGGATTATGTACTTCTTTATATTGATGGATATTGTACTTGACTTTTATTGTGGTTTTATGATGTAACCAGACATGTTTATTTCCGCTGTTATGAGATGATGTTTTTAAAATTTCAAGTACTACTTATATCTGTCTTGTTGTAATTTTTCTGTTCTATATTCACTAAAATACTCCACCGATGCTATGGCATTCCCTTAGAGAGTGACCATAGCGGGTGTGGGGTGTTACACGTGGTATCAGAGCAAAGGTTACCGGAACAGATAAAATTTTTAGAAAACTATTTTTTCTAAACCATTTTTGGAAAAGATATTTTCAAAAACATGTCTTTTAAGAGAAAAGTTTTTGAAAGAAAAGCATAATCCCCAATAGCCATATCTATATCCTTCGAATTCTCCGTTTTGAATCTTTCCTTTTTCGTTTCAGCATGGCTGAGGATCTTAACTTTCCGGAGGGTGTGACGGTACCAGTATGGTATAGGAGATTGATGGAGGCTAGGGCCACCACTGCGGGTCCAGCGAATATTCCTCCACCAACCGTAGCACCCGATCTTCCTCCTCCCCCTCCTCCTCGCACGGATACTTTCGCTAAGACTTGCAAGGAATTTAAAGCTATGGGAGGGAAACCTTTTCAAGGATCTGAAACCTTTGTGGAGGCTAGAGATTGGCTTAAGGAGGTGGAAGAGTTGATAGATATCTTTGAGATGGAAGAAGGGAAGAAAGTCAAGTTGGCTGCTTGGTTAATGAAGGGAGAGGCTTCATTCTGGTGGGAGGTTACTAATGGAGAACGCCCCGTTGACTCTTGGGCGGATTTTAAGCAAAGATTTGTGGCAAAGTTTCTCTCAAGGGCGGAGGAAAACTTGTATATGGAGAGATTCTTGACTCTAAAGCAAGGAAATCTTTCGGTGAAGGAATATGTTAACAAGTTTAATCAATTGGCAAGGTTTGGCCTAGACATGGTGAATACACCGGAAAAGAAGGCTTTGAGGTTCGTGAAAGGCTTGAATGAACCAATGCATGGGTTGGCTATGACTCACATCCCTATGGGGGCCACCTTTGAGAAGCTAGTTGACATGGCACTCATGTTTGAGGAAGAGAAGGGTCCTAATGCTAATAAGGCACCCGAGAAGAAGGGAGATCAAAAGAGACCTCAACAACAGCAAAGCAAAGGTGGGAAAGGCAACGGTGGCAAGGGCAAGAAGAAGAAGTGTTTCAATTGTGGGACACCTGGCCACCTAAGCAAGGATTGTCGCAAGAAGAAGAAGACCGGTTGCTTCCACTGTGGCGAAGCAGGGCACTTAGTGAAGGATTGCCCTAAGAAAGGGCAAAGGACGGGATCTACCTCAGGAGGACAGGTGCAAGCTCTTATGGCACCGGGTCAGGCTAGGGGGCAAGTACAGGCTCTCGCGGTTCCACCGATTCAGGAGAGAGGTAGAACTATTTCCGTTGAAAGTCTGGTTTTTCTATTTGACCATCCTGTCCGTACATTGTTTGATTCAGGCGCATCGCATTCGTTTATTTCATCATCATTAGTTGAGTCACTGCACCTAGACACCAGTCTGGTAGATGATCCCTTGGTTGTTTCAAACCCAATTGGGGGCTCCACTTATTTATCCATGATATGTTTGAGTTTGAAGATTTCGATACTTAGCATTGAGTTTAGATGTGATGCTTTTGTGTTGGGCTTCACGGGCTATGGGTTGATTTTGGGCATGGACTGGTTATCCAGTAATGGTGCCGTTCTTGATTGCGAAAGGAGAGTTGTTAGGCTCATGACCCGCTTGGGTAACACTCTCGAGATTTCTTGTAACCCCAGGGACTCTGTTATGCTAAGTTATCTTGAATCGCTTGACGCTTCGGTTGAGAGTTTGCAATCTGTGAGAGTGGTCCGGGAATATCCGGATGTGTTTGAGGAGGTGAAGGGCTTACCTCCGAAGCGGGAGATTGATTTCCGAATATATTTGGTGGATAATGCTAAACCGGTATCTTTACCAGTGCGCCACATGGCTCCTCGTGAGAGGAGGGAACTCCATAAGCAAGTAGGGGAGTTGCTTGAGAAGGGGTTCATAAGACGGAGCATATCGGAGTGGGGTGCTCCAGTAGTATTTGCTACGAAGGCGGATGGGTCCCTCAGACTTTGTGTAGACTATAGAGAACTCAACAAGCTCACAAAGAAGAATAGACACCCATTGCCGAGGATTGATGATCTTTTCGATCAGTTGGCTGGCGCTTCAGTATTTTCTCAGTTGGACTTAGCCACGGGGTTTCATCAGTTGAGGGTGGCTGAGGATAGCATAGACAAGACTGCCTTTAGGACTCCGGATGGTTTCTATGAGTGGCTGGTGATGCCATTTGGGTTGACGAACGCCCCTGCATACTTTGTTGATTTGATGAGTAGGGTGTTCAGGGAGTTCCTTAATAAATTCGTGGTGGTCTTTGTGGATGATATCTTAGTATTCTCTAAGAGTGAAGAAGAGCATGCCCTACATCTTGGGGAAGTGTTGAAGACTCTTCGAGCGCATAGCCTTAAGGCTAAATTCTCTAAATGTCACTTCTGGAGGAGGGAAGTGCGGTTCTTGGGGCATGTGGTCTCCAAGGAGGGGATAGCTGTAGATCCCGCGAAGGTAGTATCAATTCAGGATTGGAAGGTTCCGAAGAATGCTACCGAAGTAAGAAGTTTCTTGGGGTTGGCGGGCTATTATAGGAAGTTTATTAAAGACTTCGCAAAGATATCAGCCCCATTAACCCGCTTAACGAAGAAGAATCTTGTTTTCACATGGGACGTAGATTGTGATGATGCGTTCCGACGGTTAAAGAGAGCTTTAACCACCGCTCCAGTTTTAGTGTTGCCAGATGGGAGCAAGCCATTTGTTGTCTATACCGATGCCTGTGGGACAGGACTTGGCGCAGTCTTAATGCAAGAGGGAAGGGTAATAGCCTATGGTGGAAGGCAGTTGAGGGCACATGAGAAAAATTACCCTACCCATGATCTAGAGCTGGCCGCTATTGTTTTTGCGCTTAAGATTTGGCGCCATTATCTTCTTGGTGAGAGATTCGAGCTGTTCACTGACCATAAATCTTTGAAGTACTTGTTCTCTCAGAAGGATCTAAACTTAAGACAGCAAAGGTGGATGGAGTTCCTAGCATCTTATGATTTCGAGATAGCGTATACCCCTGGCAAGGGTAACGTGGTGGCGGACGCCTTGAGCAGGAAGAGGTTGTCCTTGAGTCCATTGTTCGTGGAACGGCAAAGCTTGGAATTTATCTCGATGTTTGATTTCATACCTTCCATTGATTATGTACCCGGTTTGCTAGCTTCCTTGGAAGTTAGGCCTACTCTTTTGGGGCGGATTGGGGAAGCCCAGAGGGACGACCCACAGTTGGTTGAGTTGATAGAGAAGCTCATAAGGGGGGAGTCGTCCAGCCATTTGAGTAGGTACACCCTAGACGATAGGGGGTGCTTGCGTAGAGACGGTAGACTTTGTGTACCGCAAGATGAAGGGTTGAGGAAGGTTATTCTTGATGATGCACACCGTTCTAGGATGACCATTCATCCCGGTGGGGATAAAATGTACCAAGATATGAAGAGGGTTTTCTTCTGGGCCGGTATGAAGAAAGATGTGGCCGAATATGTAGCTCGATGCTTGGTATGTCAGCAAGTGAAGGCGGAGCAAAGGAAACCAGGTGGGCTGCTTCACCCATTAGAGGTTCCGCAATGGAAGTGGGATAGCGTCTCGATGGATTTTATTGACGGGTTACCCAGGTCGAGGAAGGGTAATACAGGAATCTGGGTGGTGGTAGATAGACTTACTAAGAGCGCCCATTTCATACCTGTGAAGAGCAAGAGGACTGCTCCATGGCTAGCTTCAGTATATCTTCGAGAGATAGTTCGATTACATGGGGTACCCTCTAGCATAGTAAGTGATCGAGATCCCATCTTCACTAGCGAGTTCTGGAGAAGTTTGCAAGAAGCAGTGGGGACTCAATTGTGTCTGAGCACCGCATATCATCCTAAGACAGACGGCCAGACTGAGAGGGTGAATCGTGTTCTAGAAGACCTTTTGAGGCTTTGTATCGTAGATTTTGGAGGTACATGGGAAGAGCATCTTCCATTGGTAGAGTTCGCATATAATAATAGCTTTCAGTCCAGCATTGGTATGGCTCCTTTCGAAGCTCTCTATGGAAGGCCTTGTCGATCCCCTACATGTTGGTGGGAATCTACGGATAAGATTTTGCTTGGGCCTGATATGGTTAGGGAGACTTCAGAGAAGATTGACTTGATTCGAAGAAGGATGAAAGCAGCGCAGGATAGGCAAAAATCTTATGCGGACAAGAGAAGGACGGATCTTGAGTTTGAGGTTGGAGATATGGTTTTTGTTAAAGTATCTCCGTTGAGAAATGTTGTTCGCTTCGGATCCGTTGGGAAGTTAGCACCGAGGTTTGTTGGGCCATTTCCTATTAAGGAAAGGATTGGACGGATGGCATATAGGGTGGAGTTGCCCGACAGACTTAGCGGTGTTCATGATGTATTCCATGTATCACATCTGAGGAAATGCTTACATGAGACCGCAGAGGTGGTAGAGCCGAGCTTGCTTAGAGATATGGAGATAGAGCGTGATGCGACTATTAGACGAGCTCCTACTCGCATCCTTGGGTCAGAGACTAGGAAGTTAAGAAACAGAGAGGTTCAACTAGTCAAGGTGCAATGGGGAGAAGATGAGAGCAACGCAACTTGGGAGACGGAAGCGAAGATGCGTTCATTGTACCCATTTCTTTTTGAGGGTATGTCTTTACTTTTTCCTTTATCGTTTGTCTAGTACTTATCTTATCCTTGGTATGTCCTCTCGTTAGTACCTTTGACCTTTAGATAGGGTAAACCTATGGTTGAAACATGTGTTTGAGACATGTTATGGTTGATGGATGCAAGTGGATGCAAGTGTTTGCTAGTGGTTGCTCGTGGATGCATATACACACACTCTAGGCACTAGATCGGCTCAGTCACTTCATATTGCATATTGCATAAAATTGTGTGTAGGAAGATATTTATGGATGAATAATGGATGTGTTATCACATGGATGATGCATTTTGGTGAATGATTGTGCACTCATGTAGATATTGTATGTGTCGATAGGGTTCTCTCGCATACATAATGGATGCATGGCACTATCATGGTTTGCATATGTTCATACATTAGATAGGGAACAAATACACACACTCTTTGCATATGCTCATACATCATTAGAAATTATTCTAAGGACAATGGATGCCCGTGGTTGATGGTTTGAGTAGATGGTTGTTTGGATGATAGGATACGCATTCTCCTTAGCTTAGAGATTTCGGGGACGAAATCCTTTAAGGAGGGGAGAATGTAACACCCCGAATTTTAGTTAATACTAAAATTCACTAATTACAGGATAAATAATCTCAGACGTGGGAATTAGGGGTAACGGGCTGCGTAATTGCGTTCGTCTCGGAAAAATACGTGAAATAGAGTCCGAGTTTTCGAAAATCGGAGTCCGTATGGCCCAGTTATGGCCCGATGAAGTTTGCAGAAAATTCAAAACTAAAAACAGATTTAAAAATTTAAAATATGCAGATTTGGGATGGGCCAGGCGGGGTCAGGCGGGAAGTTTCCCGCCCAGCCCATGTCGACAGGGCTGTCGACAGGCCTGTCGACAGGGGTGTCGACATGCCTGTCGACTTGCCTGTCGACAGGGTTCAGGCGCCCAGTGAACCTGGGTGCACCAGGTTGCACCAGGTTGGGTTTCAGGCTGGCTAGGAGGGCTGGTTCTAGAGATTTCCTAAATCTAAGGGTCCTAACCTAATCTAGGGTTAATCTAAGGGCCTAAAACACTCACCTAATCCTATAAATAAGACCCTAACCCTACCCTAATTCATTCATAATTAAATCTAGTAAGTAAACTATGGCAAAATGAAATTTGAGCATGGCCTCCACTAGTTCATGAAAGAGTTGCAAGCAAATCCCTCTCAAATCATTCTCTAATCCATTCTAAGTATCTTAATCTTCTTCATTAGCTTGCTAATTGTGTTTTGGTGAGCTTCTATCCCCTTAATAATCAATTGTTAAATTGATTAAGATAGGATATGATGATGTATGGTTATGTTTGTGGATCAATGTGTTTATGCAAGCTTAATATTGTATATGTCATGTGTTTTGCAAGTTATATGCTCTATGTCATGCAAGTTTAGTGTATGTGTTCATGACATTTTTATGCAAGTTTAATGTTATATCTTTATGCAAGTTTGGTGCTATGTTTCATGATGATTATGATGCAAAACACTAGGTTGGACATTGATCTATTATGCAACATGTTAAGCATGCTTATGAAGTTATGTGCAAGATTAACATGTTATGCATGCATATGAAGTTATGTAAATGATGATGCAAGTTACATGTGTGTTTAAATGCAAGATTAACATGTTATGCATGCATATGAAGTTATGTAAATGATGATGCAAGTTACATGTGTGTTTAAATGCAAGATTAATATGTTATGCATGCACATGAAGTTATGTGAATAATGATGCAAGTTACGTGTATGTTTAAATGCAAGATTAACATGTTATGCATGCATATGAAGTTATGTGAATAAATATGCAAGTTAGGTGTATGCTCAAATGCAAGACTACCATGTTATGCATGCTTATGAGGTCATGTGAATAATTATGCAAGTTATGTAGATGCTTAAGAGCAAGTTGGGTTAATATGTGTTCATATATGCAAGTTGACATCCTCTTAACCCATGACAAAGTTATATGCTAAACCCATGATATGTGTGATGGATCTTCCCCTTTTATTATGTCATGAAATGAGAACGATTTACGTGGGGAACGATGGGGGTGGGTAAATATGTTAATAAATGGATGATTGGGTATGATTAAGCATACCATAAAAAAAAAAAAATTACCATAAGTGGGAATTTACCTATTGAGTTAGGTCTACCCCATGGGAATTTACCTATTGAGTTAGGTCTACCCATGTTATGGTAAACTTAATATTAATTAGGGATAATTAATATGGGGGTGATTAATTAGGTGTAATTAATCGACTAAGACACGAGGTTGGACTCATTTGTAGTGTAAAACTGCCCGGACCCGACCGGCTTAACCAGTTGCTACAAATGTCAGCCCAATGTGAGAGGTCTTAGCCATAAATTAAATACGTGATTAAGGTAAAGGCACGAGGTTAGACTCTGTTATGACGTAAGACTGCCCGGATTCTACCGGCTTAACCAGGCGGTCATAACAGCCAGTCTAATGTGGGAGGTCTTTACGGGAGATCACGGTCTTAATTAATTAAGAAACACTTAACCATAATAGCATGTAGTGGGACATGAGGGGTTAAGTGGGTGCCTTGGGTGGCATGAGGAAATTTTGTGGTTGCCTTGGGTGGCATGTGGAATCTAGTGGGTTGCCTTGGGTGGCAATAGAAAATACGATTAGAATACTTAACCAAGTGGAAACATGTAACTAAACATGATTAAAGGGTTAAGTGGGATACACTAGATATATGACAAGCTTAAGTGGGTAGCTTGTGGGGGCCCATTTCAACCAATATCCCAAACGTATCTTTGTGGGCTCGACCCATGTCGAGTGACGGGACACGCATATTGGGCTTGATTATAAGAGGCCAAAACGGGTTAGCGGTGGCAACGCAAGTCCAACGGGCTTCATATGCGTGTGTGGGCCCGGGCTGGTAGATAAGCCGTTGTTGCATCGTGTAGATATAAAGCCGTGCACCATTAGTATTGGGTAGCCACTTTAGGGGAGTGATACACCCCACTGTGGGACCAGCACGGGTATCTACGGTAGGGAGCCGATCGATGGGGAGTAGTGGGTACACCTAGTGAAGATAGGGGCAGACGGCACCTATGTAGGGGTACACGAAACTACTGGGTAAGAATTACTGAGTACACCTAGTGGAGATAGGGGCAGACGGCACCTATGTAGTGAGCTAGGAGTACATGAAATTATTGGGGAAATTTTCTAAGTCCTTGGAAGGGATCAACCTTTAAGTAGGAATGACTGGTGTGGTGCAGTTAGTAATTATCCTTGGGTGGGTAGATGCGTCCTGACGGTTATCTTAGTTCATCCTATGTTGTTGGCTACTTAGTGTAGTTATTATCCCCAAAGGTACCGTACCGAGTTCATGTCATACCCTAATTACTTTAATAATTGTATTGTTAAGGTTATAGGGCTCACTCAGGCTTATGTCTGACCCCGTTGTTTCTATCTTTTTCCCAACCCTCAGGTCCTACGGTGGATCCTAGCAGTAGTAGAGCTTGATCGGATTGCTGTTCCAGTCTTGAGGAGCTTGGGTAGATGTAAAGCTCCAGTTATCCAGTTATCTTTTCTTTCGTTCTGGCTATTGTATTGAGAGTGGGATTATGTACTTCTTTATATTGATGGATATTGTACTTGACTTTTATTGTGGTTTTATGATGTAACCAGACATGTTTATTTCCGCTGTTTTGAGATGATGTTTTTAAAATTTCAAGTACTACTTATATCTGTCTTGTTGTAATTTTTCTGTTCTATATTCACTAAAATACTCCACCGATGCTATGGCATTCCCTTAGAGAGTGACCATAGCGGGTGTGGGGTGTTACACATGTTACATTTGACTTTAAACGGACATTAAGTAAGTGATATGTTTAGGGTAAGAATCAAATATAGTCTAATAAACCGAAATGCTGTAGGAATTGTATATATCTGGGTAGGGGTTTTTGAGTAAGGTTGTACACACATAATGACATGTAATTTTACAACCACGCTTATTAGTAAACCTAAACCTGCTAGGTTAAACATAAGTATTAATAAGCTAAGAGGTCCCTCGTCTTCTGTTGTATCGGGTTTTGGGGACTCTTAAATCCTAGTTATTTGGGGATACAAGCTTAAGGGGTTTGGCTTATGTCAATATGTTGTTTGGAACTCATATCAATCAGTATCCCTGTAGGTATCTTGTTAAGGGGGGTCCTGCACTAGGTAGGGGACATGACATGCTTTACTGAAATAGATAGTTAGAGGTTCACATGTGGGTGGTTACGGGCGCGTTCCGACCGAGTCATGAGCGTGCATAAGTCCGACCAGGGAAGATAAGACGCCATAACACCAGTAAATAGGTCTACGTCATATAGTTGCTAGGTTAGGGAGTGATACACCCTACTGTCGGGGATGACACAAGGTATTTACGTGGTAGGGAGCCGATCGCATGAGTAATAATTAGGGTACACCTAATCTTGTTGTTATGTAATTAGGTTAACACCTAATCATGTTATGTAATTAGGGTATACATAATCCTACTGTTAATTACGTTGTTACTCATACTGATATTTAATTAGGCAAACAACCTAATCACGTTGAACCTGTTATACTAGTATTGGTGCAGACGTACTTGTTCAAACATTTCATGTTTTAGGATATAAATGTGAAGCGTTACTCATCATAGTTTATTCCTGTTATTCCTGTCTATCATGCTATTCTGTTTAGTTTATCTGTTATGACACTACACTTTCTCATCCAGTCTTATTTACCTTTCTTGGCATTCCTATTTTATGTATATTTTCAAATCCTTAGAACCTGCCAGACTTTATGTCTAACCCCTTTTTCTTTCACCTCTGTCTTCCTTTTTTCCTTTTTAGGTCCCTAGAGTGGAAGCAGTCAACAGTGACTAGGATTTCTCTTACAACTTGGACTTGACTTGGATTTCTTGCGATGTATCGTTTTGACTTGCTCTGTACTTTAGTATGGTTTATGGCGAGGGATATGATTTTATGTACTCTGATATTTTATTCCATGAGGTGTTTTGTGAGATTTTTGAGATAGTTTGCTAGTTGTAACTGGGTTTGATGTATTTCTGAAACTTTTCTTTATTCCTTTTATAATGAAGTTTAAAATTTTCTGCTACTTATTTTATCTGTCTTGGAAATATTCTGCAATGATTACCAATCGCGCTTCACGAAACTTAACGCATTCTCTTATGAGTGACATTAACAGACGTAGGGTGTCACATTTGGTATCAGAGCTGAAGGTTACAAGATCAGAGAAAAAGTTTTCAAATTGGTTTTAGAAGCAAAGTATTTTCAAGAAAAAACTGCTTTTGAAAAACATATCCCTACCCAAGCCATATCTAATATTCTCTCGATTTTCTGTTGAATCCTTTTTCTTTTCTTTTCAGCATGTCTGGGGCACCCAATCTTCCTGAGGGCATTACAATATCGACATGGTTCCGTAGGTAGCTTGAGGTTACGGTACATACCGGAGGCTAAGGGGATGCTCCTCCCCCAGCTGCAACTGTCGTTCCTCCATCTCCACGAGTAGATAGCTTCTCTAAATTATGCAAAGACTTCTGCGCTATGAGAGAAAACCATTCTGTGGTACCGAGAGCTTTGTGGAAGCCCAGAATTGGTGATGAGAAATGGAGAATTTGTTTGGATTCTTTGAGATCGACGACCGAAGGAAGATACAATTGGCTGCATGGCAACTTAAGGATGAGGCTTCCTACTGGTGGGAAGTAATGCAAGCTTTACAACCAGTAGTGACTTGGGATGACTTCAGGCAGAGGCTCAAGATGAAATTCTTATCTCAGACGGAAGAGGGGTTGCAAACGGAGAGATTCTTGGCTCTAAAACAAGGAGACATGACTGTTAAAGACTATGTAAATAAGTTTAATCAACTGGCAAGGTTCGAGCTAGACTTGGTGTATATGCCCTCACAAGAAGGCGCTTAGATTTGCGAGAGGGTTGAACCGACCTCTCCAAGGACTTGCTTTATCTCATATACCGATGAGGGCGACGTTTGAAAGGCTAATTGGCATGGCACTTATCCACGAGGATGGCAAGGAAAAGAAGAAAGATACTACGACTGAGGAGACTCAAGCTAAGGGTGAAAAACAAAAATGGTGGACCAAGAAGAGAAAGCAACAAAAGAAAGGTGGTAAGCCTGACAAGGCTCGGATCAAAAAGGACATGAAGTGTTATGGTTGTGGAGCTATATGGGTCATTTGATGAAGGACTGCAGAATGACAAAGGGAGCCTGCTTTAATTGTGGACAAATGGGACACTTCACTAAGAAATGCCCTAGCAAGCAAGGACAAGGGACAAGAACTTCTGGACAAGTGCATGCTTTGGAAGCAAGTGGACCTGGTCGAGGTAGGAAAGTCACAGTTGAAGGTTTGATTTCCCTTTTTAACTATCTTGTTCGAACCCTGTTTGATTTTGGTGCTTCACACTCATTTATATCCAGTTCTTTAGTAGATAGTATGCACCTTAATACTAGTATAGTCTCTGAACCTGTAGTGGTCTCAAACCCCACAGGAGGATCGGCTCATTTATCCATGATTTGTAGGGGTTTGAGAATTTCTATCTTGAGCGTCAATGTGACGTATACGTGATGGGCTTTATGGGCTATGGTTAGGCATGGATTGGCTAGCCATGTATGGTGCCATCCATGATTGCAAAAAGAGAGTAGTTAGACTTCTTTCTTGTCATGGTAGGACTCTCGAGATTTCCTGCGACCCACAGGGGTCGGTAATGCTCATTTTTCTAGAATCACTGGATGCTTCTGTTGACGACTTGTGATCTGTGCCCATAGTTAGAGACTACCCGGATGTGTTTGAGGAGGTTAAGGGTGTAACACCCCGTAGTTCTATAACATTAAGTTTCACAAATTAAAGTATAATTAAATTTTAGAAGAAGAATTAAGGAAAACAGGTTACGCCATTGTGTTCGTCTCGAAATTCTGCTTGAGATAGAGTTCAAGTTTGCGTAAATCGGACTCCATACGAAGGAGATATGACCTCCGGAAGTTTAAGAATTTATTTAAAATTCAAACAGCTCGAAAATCGGATTCAAAATTCAAAAATAGGACCAGACCCGGGCTGGATAGGAAAATTCCTGCCTAGGGCCCAGGTCGACCATAGGGTCGACCTGGTTGACCCAGGTCGACCATAGGGTCGACCTCCCCTGTCGACCTGGTCAGGTCTGGCTGGCCTGGTCTGTGTCCTGGTCGAATTTCTGGGCCTGGTCTTGTCACTAAGGCCGAGTTGTCTTCTTTTGATTGGCTTCTCTTTAGAACGGATGGCTTTGATTAAACCTGGCTTCATCGACAGCTCTAATTAACTTGCAACTCTATAAAAACACCATAGGTCTCCAACTAAAATTCACACAAAAATAAGAACTTGAGCCACCATACTGTCGGAAGAAAACTAAGAAGAGCCTCCACTTGAAAAGAGATGAACAACGATTCAAGAAACAAAAGTCTAATCTAATTTCTACGCCACGTTTTCTACTCCAAGGGAAAGCTTTGCAAATTCAGAATAACAGATTTCAGAAAACAAGTTTCAACGCCCGTTGTAAGTATAGTGGTTTTCTGAATATGAATAGAAATTGCGTTGTGATTCGATGTAATTGAAATTGGGGTTTTACTATTGTAAAATATTGATGTAAATTCTGTGTATTGCGTTGATTATGTCATATTTTATATTGGGTGTTTGTGGCATAAATTGGTTGATGCGAGCCTATTGACATTTGTATATGAAGATAAATATCACTTGCAAGTTTGTAGTAAAAACTAGAATTGACATCTTTATGTTATGTCGTTAACATGGTTAGCATACATTCTTTTTAGGCCTAAGTTGAGACTCATGTAAACATGTTCCAAGATGAAACCTTTTATGCCTACACGACTCAAAACCTTTGTATACATTATTATGTTTATTTGTAAGTGATAATTGGGTTTATGCAAGTACCTTTTGGTTACACAAATTATACTAGTTTCATGTTGAAATAGGCTACTTAATGTAAAGTTAGTTTACACCTTTGGGTTATGTCAAAAAGTGGACATTTTTATGCTAGTTTGGTGTTTGACATTATGCCTAGCTATATGTGTATAAAACCATGTTTAAACAAGTCTAAAAGTGCGCCATTTCATGTGACACTAATTTAGTTATATCCTTATTGAATGCAAGTTCACATGACCCACAATCTATGTTAGTGAAAACGCTATGTTGCAAGTCCATGCGCCACACACTTTTATGTATTCTAGAACAATTCATGATTTTGTGCTTCCCCTTTTTATGTTTACGATTTGGGCTGAAATGTTAAGCCCAACATATGTTATAATGCTGCGTACGTACAAACGGGGGAAACAAACGTTGGGTTTAAAATAAAATACATGTATTGGCATGTTTGACACATGCCAATGACTAGTGACATTTAAAGCGGTATAAATTTTTATACCCAAAATTAGTGAATTTGGATAATTGGGCCATAAACATTTACATGTAAAAATGAAAAGTGACAAATATGTAAATCTAGAAAATACGAGCATGCTTAACCCGAGGTTGGATTGAGTTGTGGTGTAAACCTGCCCGGACCCGCCCGGCTGTCCAGTAATCACAACAATATCTATCCAATATGGGTGGTTATGGCATTGAGCCCAATAAGGACCCGAGGTTAGACTGAGTTGTGGCATAAGACAGCCCGGAACCGACGGGCATACAGGCAGCCACAACAATACCTGTCTAATGTGAGTGGTTCGTGCTTTAATAAGTCAATTAAAGCTAAGTTAGGATTGGTAGGGTTAAGTTAATCTGAACACTTAACCAACTTAACATGTTAACAAGATAAGACTTGTAGGGGTTAAGTAACTAAGAAAACACTTAGCCAAATTAACATGTTAACTAGACTAGAAGGTGAGGTTAAGTAAAGTTAATACACTTAACCAAATTAACATATTAACTAGACTAGAGGGTGAGGTTAAGTAAATTCAGGACACTTACCCTTTATAACCTGATAACTAGATAAATGGGTGAACCTGATAACTAGATAAATGGGTGAGGTTAAGTAAATTTAGAATACTTAACCATTATAACACGTTAGCTAGATAAGCGGGTAAGGTTAAGTAAACACACTTAGCTAATTTAATATGTTAGCTGGACTAGAGGGTAGGGTTAAGTAAACTTAGAACACTTAACCATCATAGTGTGATAAATTGAACAGGGTTAAGTTGAAACATGAAGGGACAATACTTAACCATTAGAACATGTTAATTAAACAGATGTTAGGGTTAAATTAACTAAGGGAACACTTAACCGTTATAACATGTTAGTTAAAACAGATGGGCAAGGTTAGGTTAAATGGGACACTTAACCAATACAAGGTGAATGGGTAGTGTTAAGTAATAAGAAACACTTAGCCAATATGACTTGATTTGTGGTAGGGTTAAGTCAACATGAACTACTGATAACACTTAATCAGTTTATCATGACAAATGAATGGGTTAAGATAACATGAATTGACTAATGATACCTAACCAATCCAACTTGACGAGAAAGAGACTAAGTAGTAAACCTTAGTTAAAAGGACTAAGTTGTAAACCTTAGTTAAGAAAACGACGGTTCGGGGACTAAGTAGTAAACCTTAGTTAAAGTAACTAAGTAGTAAACCTTAGTACGACACGAGAAGGAGCGAACGTCCATCTGATCTTAAAGAAGGCTCCAACGAATTGGGGAACGAAGCCCGCAACTTCGAGGGGACGTGAGGGTACTCTTGGTATCCCTCTGTGAGGCTGCAGATGATCCGCCTGGGCTCATAGAGGTTAAGGTCTGCGTTAGAAGAACCAAGGGTATGCCTTGGTTGCAATATGAGGCAACCTAAAGACTAGGATGGACCAGCATGATTCGGCGGGACAAATGGCCCTGTGATAGCGACCCATCGTCTACCTACCATCTTGAGTCAGTCGAGATACGCATGCGGAAAGGTAGAGAACTCCCAACAGACCATATACTTGCTATCTAGTTATGGGTGAGGCTGGCCAATAGGAAAGTGGGGCATAGGTGGCAGGAGTATTATTCTCGTGCTTGATTTTCTTGGATTGCCTTTCATTAGTTGAGGGAGGGGTCAGGTGGGACCATAGCCACTGGAAAAACAGACCTTAGCATCTGCATCAGCATATATCTGAAAGCTCCCGACCGAGTTCTGTGTTTCTATAATAGCCCTGCCACAGAACTCGGGTCGCACATTTCAGGACATGTGCATCTAGACAGCGATAAACGATTCGCGACACATACGTGGGGAAAGTCTAGGAACATGTACCACTCAAGGTAGTGTGTCCTAGACTAGGGGCATCGTTCGACAGGTAGCATAATCCCTAGTTGGACCTAGGTGGCATAAATCATGAATCCAAGAAGTATTAGATAAGTCGCATAAACCCTAGTTGAATCTAGGAAGCCTCGGTAAGAAAACCCTAGATTAGATCTAGGTAATAAATAATAGATGTACACCTAAAGGCAACCGCAATTACAGGGATTGGGATCACGTTATCATCTTTATACAGATTACTAGTTGGGATACTAGTTAGGTGGTGCATAGATTAGTATGGGGTGCGATAGTAATTTCGATTCTAAACCGCTTTGCCTTAGTTTATGGTATTTTCCCATTTTCAGTTTATGCCTGTCATGTCCTTTTCCTTATTCATATACCGAAGCACCACTAGACTTACTAGGCTTTATGTCTGACTCTATGTTTTCTTTCGTCTTCTTTTCTTCCGTTCCCTCCCCTAACCAGGTAGTCAGGGAGGGAATAGCTCAGATTTGTATGGACCTGTTACTCTTTCCAAGCTTGAAGACTCTTTGATGTGCTGCTTTGGACTCTCTTTTCCACCGCTATGGCTGGCTAATGTTTCATTGGGAAATATCATTGTATATTTATGCTTCTTTATTTTGTTAAACAAGATAGATACTTTGTTGTTGGAAAACAATCTTTGTACAAGCTGTTTATAAATGAAATAAAGTTTTATTCACTTTTCCGCTGCTTTATTTATCTGTCTTGTAATTTATCTGCATCTTTTACCTATAATACTTCACAGAACTTAGTACATTCCCTTTTGAGTGACACCAACGGATGTGGGGGTGTTACACGTGGTATCAGAGCTAAAGGTTACCGGATCAGAAAAAAGATTTGAAAAAATTATTTTCAAAACGGGTTTAAAAGAAGCATTTTCAAAAGAAAAGTTTTGTTTTAAAAGCATATTCCCCAAAGCCATATGCACTATCTTCTGATCCTCTGTTTGAATTCTTATCCCCTTCTTTCTTAAGTCTTCGGGGCTCCTGGCTTTCTGGGAGGTAACCTCATCGCGGCACGGTTCCGTAGGCTTGATAAGACTACGATACCTATCGAAGGGCAAAGAAGCGCCCGACTTCCATCTATAGCCATAGTAGTTTCACCTGCGGCTGGTTTTCTTTCAAGCTTTGTAGGGTTTTCTATGCGGTGGTGGCAGCTTTCGAGAGACCTGTCAACATATTACACAAGTAGGAGGATGAGGAGTTTGGCTAAGGAGCACAACCCAAGGATGAGAAATTCATGGATATGGACTTGGCTCACGAGGGAGGAAGGAATTGTAAAACCTAAGACGAGAGGAAGTATCTTTACTATGGTATAATAGGGCATATAATTAAGGACAAAGGGAAAGAACGAGGGACAGGATTCTTAGAAGGACTAGTGCGTGCTCTCAATACCAGCATACCTGAGAGAGAGATAGTAAAAATCTTTATTGGAAAAGTTTAGCTTTTCTTTTGATCAACCAGTTAGCACTCTTTTGATCTTAGCGCTCCGCGTTTGTTCATATCTACTTCCATAGTTGAGTCTCTGCACCTTAGCACTTGTATAGTAAAAGATCCCATTAGCGTCTCAAAATCCAATTGGTGGTTCGACCCATTTATCTTTGGTTTATAAGGATTTGAGAATAACTATATTAAGTGTTGAGTTTAAGCGTAATGCTTATGTTTTTGGTTCCATGGGCTATGAGTTGATTCTAGGCATGGGTTGGTTGGCTGGTAATCCTGAAAGAAGGGTAGTTAGACTTTTTGCCTTGGAAATACCCTCGAGATTTCATGCGATCGTAAAGGATCAGTTAGGCCTAACTACCTAGAATCACTTGATACATCTATCGACGGTTTGCAATCCGTTAGAATAGTCCATGAGTACGCAGATGTTTTGATTAGGTTTGGGGTTTACCCCTAAAACGCGGGATAGACTTCCGCATATATCCAGTTGACAATGAAAAACCAGTTATCCGATCAACGACAGTTTTGGAAATGGAGGTCAAGAAACTTTGCAATCGTGAAGATTAATTAGATAAGGTACAGAATAGTGAAGCCCAAGAAGATGCGACTTAGGAGACTGAAGACTAGATACATGCATCATACCCTTTTTCCTAAGGGTACATCCTTGATCTCTTTTAAGAAATTTATGCATACTTTCTAGCCTTTAAGGTATATCCTCTAGGACGTATCATCGATCCTTAGATAGAAGCCAATGGATGTAAACATGTATTTGAAACATGTTATGATTGATGATTGCAAATGGTTGCTCGTGGATGCATATACACACCATAGGCGCTAGAACGACTCAGTCACTTTCATATTGCATTCGCATATATGTATTTGCTTAACGAATTTAACTTGGTATGTTATCATATGGATGTTGCTTATGGATGAATGACTATGCACAACATGTAGTATTTACATAACTTGGGATGTTTGCATACATGATTGGACGCATGGCATTGACATAATCTGCATTAAGGAGGTCAACTGAATCAGTAGACCGCCTGATTTTGCATTAGATAGAGACATATACACACACTATGCATATGAACATGAAAGCATTAGAAATATTTTTAAGGACAATGAATGCCTGTGATTGAATGGTTGAGTAGATGGGTGATTGGATGGTAGGACACATTCTCCCTAACTTGAAGATTTCTGGGACGAAATCCTTTTAAGAGGGGGAGAATGTAACACCCCGTAGTTCTGTAACATTAAGTTTCACAAATTAAAGTATAATTAAATTTTAGAAGAAGAATTAAGGGAAACGAATTACGCCATTGCGTTCGTCTCGAAATTCTTCTTGAGATAGAGTCTGAGTCTGCATAAATCGGACTCCGTACGAAGGAGATATGACCTCTGGAAGTTTAAGAATTTATTTAAAATTCAAACAGCTCGAAAATCGGATTCAAAATTCAAAAATAGGACCAGACCCGGGCTGGGCAGGAAAATTCCTGCCCAGGGCCCAGGTCGACCATAGGGTCGACCTGGTTGACCCAGGTCGACCATAGGGTCGACCTCCCCTGTCGACCTGGTCAGGTCTGGCTAGCCTGGTCTATGTTCTGGTCGAATTTCTGGGCCTGGTCTTGTCACTAGGGTCGAGTTGTCTTCTTCTGATTGGCTTCTCTTTAGAACGGATGGCTTTGATTAAACCTGGCTTCATCGACGACTCTAATTAACTTGCAACTCTATAAAAACACCCTAGGTCTCCAACTAAAATTCACACAAAAATAAGAACTTGAGCCGCCATACTGTCGGAAGAAAACTAAGGAGAGCCTCCGCTTGAAAAGAGACGAACATCGATTCAAGAAACAAAAGTCTAATCTAATTTCTACGCAACGTTTTCTACTCCAAGGGAAAGCTTTGCAAATTCAGAATAACAGAAACCAGAAAACAAGTTTCAGCGCCCGTTGTAAGTATAGTGGTTTTCTGAATATGAATAGAAATTGCGATGTGATTCGATGTAATTGAAATTGGGGTTTTATTATTGTAAAATATTGATGTAAATTCTGTGTATTGTGTTGATTATGTCATATTTTGTATTGGGTGTTTGTGGCATAAATTGGTTGATGCGAGCCTATTGACATTTGTATATGAAGATAAATATCACTTGCAAGTTTGTAGTAAAAACTAGAATTGACATCTTTATGTTATGTCGTTAACATGGTTAGCATACATTCTTTTTAGGCCTAAGTTGAGACTCATGTAAACATGTTCCAAGATGAAACCTTTTATGCCTACACGACTCAAAACCTTTGTATACATTATTATGTTTATTTGCAAGTGATAATTGGGTTTATGCAAGTACCTTTTGGTTACACAAATTATACTAGTTTCATGTTGAAATAGGCTACTTAATGTAAAGTTAGTTTACACCTTTGGGTTATGTCAAAAAGTGGACATTTTTATGCTAGTTTGGTGTTTGACATTATGCCTAGTTATATGTGTATAAAACCATGTTTAAACAAGTATAAAAGTGCGCCATTTCATGTGACACTAATTTAGTTATATCCTTATTGAATGCAAGTTCACATGACCCACAATCTATGTTAGTGAAAACGCTATGTTGCAAGTCCATGCGCCACACACTTTTATGTATTCTAGAACAATTCATGATTTTGTGCTTCCCCTTTTTATGATTACGAGTTGGGCTGAAATGTTAAGCCCAACATATGTTATAATGCTGCGTACATACAAACGGGGGAAACAAACGTTGGGTTTAAAATAAAATACATGTATTGGCATGTTTGACACATGCCAATGACTAGTGACATTTAAAGCGGTATAAATTGTTATACCCAAAACTAGCGAATTAGGATAATTGGGCCATAAACATTTACATATAAAAATGAAAAGTGACAAATATGTAAATCTAGAAAATACGAGCATGCTTAACCCGAGGTTGGATTGAGTTGTGGTGTAAATCTGCCCGGACCCGCCCAGCTATCCAGTAATCACAACAATACCTATCCAATGTGGGTGGTTAAGGCATTGAGCCCAATAAGGACCCGAGGTTAGACTGAAGTGTGGCGTAAGACTTCCTGGAACCACCGGCATACTGGCAGCCACAACAATACCTATCTAATGTGAGTGGTTGGTGCTTTAATAAGATAATTAAAGCTAAGTTAGGATTGGTAGGGTTAAGTTAATCTGAACACTTAACCAACTTAACATGTTAACAAGATAAGACTTGTAGGGGTTAAGTAACTAAGAAAACACTTAGCCAAATTAACATGTTAACTAGACTAGAAGGTGAGGTTAAGTAAAGTTAATACACTTAACCAATTTAACATATTAACTAGACTAGAGGGTGAGGTTAAGTAAATTCAGGACACTTACCCGTTATAACCTGATAATTAGATAAGTGGGTGAGGTTAAGTAAATTTAGAATACTTAACCATTATAACATGTTAGCTAGATAAGAGGGTAAGGTTAAGTAACCACACTTAGCTAATTTAATATGTTAGCTGGACTAGAGGGTGGGGTTAAGTAAACTTAGGACACTTAACCATCATAGTGTGATAAATTGAACAGGTTAAGTTGAAACATGAAGGCACAATACTTAACCATTAGAACATGTTAATTAAACAGATGTTAGGGTTAAGTTAACTAAGGGAACACTTAACCGTTATAACATGTTAGTTAAAACAGATGGGCAAGGTTAGGTTAAAAGGGACACTTAACCAATACAAGGTGAATGGGTAGGGTTAAGTAATAAGAAACACTTAGCCAATATGACTTGATTTGTGGTAGGGTTAAGTCAACATGAACTACTGATAACACTTAATCAGTTTATCATGACAAATGAATGGGTTAAGATAACATGAATTGACTAATGATACCTAACCAATCCAACTTGACGAGAAGGAGACTAAGTAGTAAACCTTAGTTAAAAGGACTAAGTTGTAAACCTTAGTTAAGAAAACGATGGTTCGGGGACTAAGTAGTAAACCTTAGTTAAAGTAACTAAGTAGTAAACCTTAGTACGACATGAGATGGAGCGAACGTCCATCTGATCTTAAAGAAGGCTCCAACGAACTGGGGAACGAAGCCCGCGACTTCGAGGGGACATGAGGGTACACTTGGTATCCCTCTGTGAGGCTGCAGATGATCCGCCTGGGCTCACAGAGGTTAAAGTCTGCGTTAGAAGAACCAAGGGTATGCCTTGGTTGCAAGATGAGGCAACCTAAAGACTAGGATGGACCAACGTGATTCGGCGGGACAAATGGCCCTGTGATAGCGACCCGTCGTCTACTTACCATCTTGAGTCAGTCGAGATACACATGCGGAAAGGCAGAGAACTCCCAACAGACCATATACTTGCTATCTAGTTATGGGTGAGGCTGACCAATAGGAAAGTAGGGCATAGGTGGCAGGAGTATAGTTCTTGTGCTTGATTTTCTTGGATTGCCTTTCATTAGTTGAGGGAGGGGTCAGGTGGGACCATAGCCACTGGAAATACAGACCTTAGCATCTGCATCGGTAGATATCTGAAAGCTCCCGACCGAGTTCTGTGTTTCTAGAATAGCCCTGCCACGGGACTCGGGTCGCACATTTCAGGACATGTGCATCTAGACAGCGATAAACGATTTGCGACACATACGTGAGGAAAGTCTAGGAACATATACCACTCTAGGTAGTGTGTCCTAGACTAGGGGCATCGTTCGATAGGTAGCATAATCCCTAGTTGGACCTAGGTGGCATAAATCCTGAATCCGAGAAGTATTAGATAAGTCGCATAAACCCTAGTTGAATCTAGGAAGCGCTCGATAAGAAAACCCTAGATTAGATCTAGGTAATAAATAATAGATGTACACCTAAAGGCAACTGCAATTACAGGGATTGGGATCACGTTACAATCTTTATACAGATTACTAGTTGGGATACTAGTTAGGTGGTGCAGAGATTAATATGGGGTGCGATAGTAATTTCGATTCTAAACCGCTTTGCCTTAGTTTATGGTATTTTCACATTTTCATTTTATGCCTGTCATATCCTTTTCCATATTCATATACCGAAGCACCACTAGACTTACCAGGCTTTATGTCTGACTCTATGTTTTCTTTCGTCTTTTTTTCTTTCGTTCCCCCCCCCCCAGGTAGTCAGGGAGGGAATGGCTCAGATTTGTATGGATCTATTACTCTTTCCAAGCTTGAAGACTCTTTGATGTGCTGCTTTGGACTCTCTTTTCCACCGTTATGGATGGCTAATGTTTCATTGGGGAATATCATTGTATATTTATGCTTCTTTATTTTGTTAAACAAGATAGATACTTTGTTGTTGGAAAACAATCTTTGTACAAGCTTTTTATAAACGAAATAAAGTTTTATTCACTTTTCCGCTGCTTTATTTATCTGTCTTGTAATTTATCTGCATCTTCTACCTATAATACTTCATAGAACTTAGTGCATTCCCTTTTGAGTGACACTAACGGATGTGTGGTGTTACAAAGGGACTACCTCCAAAGCATGAGATAGACTTCCGTATTTACTTGGTAAGCCAGTTGCTCTACCAGTGCGCCATATGGCTCCTAGGGAAAGAAGGGAGCTCAACAAGCAAGTAGGGGAGCTATTCGAGAAAGGTTTTATTAGGCGAAGCATTTCAGAATGGGGAGCTCCAGTCGTCTTCTCAACCAAGGCAGGCGGCTCACTTTGTCTATGTGTGGATTATAGGGAGCTGAATAAGATCACTAAGAAGAATAGGCACCCACTACCGAGAATTGATGACCTATTTGATCAACTAGTAGGTGCATCTGTTTTCTCGCAGATGGCTTTGGCCATGGGGTTTCATCAGTTAAGAGTGGCAGAGGACAGCAATGATAAGACTGCGTTCAGAACTCCAGATGGCTTCTTCGAATGGTTGGTTATGCCTTTTGGGCTAACCATTGCACCCGCCTATTTTGTGGATTTGATGAATAGGGTGCTTAGGGAGTTTCTGAACAAGTTTGTGGTGGTATTTGTAGATGACATTCTAATCTTCTCAAAGAGCGAGGAGGAGCATGCCTAATACTTATGAGAGGTTCTACGTACCCTCAGGTCACATCAACTCAAAGCAAAGTTTTCTAAGTGTCACTTCTGGAGAAAGGAAGTATGGTTCCGAGGGCATGTGGTCTCCAAAGACGGGATAACTATGGACCCTGCGAAAGTCGTTGCAGTTCGAGATTGGAGGGCTCCAAAGAATGCAACGGAGGTGAGAAGTTTCTTGGGGTTGGCGAGCTACTATAGAAAGTTTATCGAACATTTTGCAAAATTATCAGCCTCGCTTACCCGATTGACGAAAAAGAACTTGGCTTTTTTGTGGAGCACTGATTATGAGGATGCCTTTCAGAGGTTGAAGAGGGCTTTGACAGCATCCCCAATTCTGACTCTTCAAGACGGAAGCAAGATGTTTATGGTTTACACCGATGCCTATGGCATAGGGCTTGGTGTCGTTTTGATGCAAGAGGGAATGGTAGTGTGCTATGGAAGTATACAATTGAGGGTTCGCGAAAAGAACTACCCAACCCATGATCTAGAGTTGGCTGTTATAGTGTTTGCATTGAAGCCTTGGTGACACTGTCTACTTGGAGAAATATTTGAACTATATATGGATCATAAGTCACTCAAGTACTTATTCTCACAGAAGGATCTCAACCTTAGGCAGCAACGGTGGATGGAGTTCCTAGCGTCCTACGACTTCAAAATAGCTTATACCCCAGGCAAGGGTAATGTAGTGGAGGACGCACTGAGTAGGCAGAGGATGACTTTGAGTCCTCTATTCGTAGAAAGGGGTGCTTGGAGTACATCTCGACCTTTGATTTTAAGCCTTCTACGGGTTTCACAGTTGGATTGTTAGCATCATTGGAGGTGCGACCTACTCTATTAGAGCAAGTTGGATCTATCCAACAAGAGGACCCACAAATATAAGACATCTTGGACAAGCTCAATAGAGGAGAGACTTCTAGTCAGCTTTCTTGATATACCATGGACAAAAAGGGGTGGCTAAGACGATATAGAAGGCTATATGTCCCTAAGATTAGGGAATTACTTAAGGCAGTGCTTGAGGAAGCTCATCATTTTAGGATGACTATCCATCCGGGTGGCAAAAAAATGTATCAAAACATGAAGAAGGTTTTTTTTTGGACTAGCATGAAGAAAGATGTAGCCGAATTTGTAGCTCATGCATGACTTTCCAAAGAGTAAAGGCTGAACAAAAGAAGCCAGGCGGATTGCTTCAGCCCTTGGATATCCCACAATAGAAGTGGGAGAGCATCTCTATGGATTTCATCGATGGATTGCCTTGACCAAGAAAGGGCAATACGAGCATATGGGTGATAATGGATATACTTGCAAAGAGCGCTCATTTTATTCCTATAAAGAGAAATAGGACAGCGTCTTGGCTAGCATTGGTATATCTTCGAGAGATAGCCCGATTACATGGGGTACCTTCCAGTATAGTGAGCAACGGCGACCCCATCTTTACTAGTGAGTTTTGGAAAAGCTTGCAAGAGGCATTAGGTATACAACGACTTTGAGCACGACATACCAACCTATGAAAGATGGACAAACTGAGAGGGTAAATAAAGTTCTTGAGGATCTTCTAAGATTGTGTATCCTAAACTTTGGACGGACTTGGGAAGATTATCTTCCTTTAGTGGAGTTCGCCTACAACAACAGTTACCAAACAAGCATAGGCATGACACCCTTCGAAGCATTATATGGACGACCTTGTAAATCGCCGACTTGTTGGTGGGATTCAATGGGCAAACTTCTACTTGGGCCAGATATGATTCGAGATACTTCTGAAAAGATTGATCTCATCCGTCGAAGAATGAAAGCCGCTCAAGACATACAGAAATCTTATGCCGACAGAAGAAGGACCAACTTGGAATTTGAAGTGGGAGATATGGTCTTAATTAAGGTGTCACCGCTAAGAAATGTAGTTCGATTTGGCTCAGTAGATAAATTGGCGCCGAGATTTGTAGGGTCATTCCCTGCAATAGAGAGGATAAGGCAAATGGCTTATAGGATTAAGCTACCGAATAGACTGGCGGGCGTACACGACGTATTTCATGTTTCCCATCTAAGGAAATGTCTCCATGATATGGAAGAGATAGTAGAGCCGAGCACTCTTGAGGGCGTGGAAGTTGAGAAGGAAGCACCAATAAGACATGTTCCTACTCATATCCTTGGATCGGAAATCAAGAAGCTACATAATAAGGAAATCAAATTGGTTAAATTACAATGGGGAGAAGATCGCGAAGATGCGACCTGGGAACCCGAAGATAAAATTCACGCTTCTTATCCTTTTCTTTTTGAGAGTACGTTCTTGAATTCTTTTTCAAGCTTTTATTTTTCATTTGCTTCTATCATTCGAGTTATTTATCCTATCGTTCGAACCTTTCGATCCTTAGGTAGAATCCAATGGTTGGAAACATGTGTTTGAAACATGTTTCGATTGATGCTTGCAAGTGTTTGCTAGTGGTTGCTCGTTGATGCATATACACACACTAGGCACTAGATCGACTCAAATCACTTACATATTGCATATAGATGTGTGTGCATTTTAAATTTTCTATGAATGGAGATGGATGTATCATCAATTGATGTTGCATTTGGACGGATGATTATGCACACATATAGAGTTTACAGGTTATACAAGGACTATCTGCATACATTTTGGATTCATGGAACAAAAATATGTTGCATTAAGGAGGTCAACTGAATCTGTTGACCGCCAAATTTTCGCATTAGTGTAAGGACATATACACACAACACTTTGCATATGTTCATACAAGCATCAGAAATTTTCTTAAGGACAATGAACGACAACGGATGATGGATGAGTAGATGGTTGTAGATAGATATTAGGATAGTAACATTCTTCTATACTTGGAGATTTCGGGGATGAAATCCCTTAAGTAGGAGAGAATGTAACACCCCAAAACTTAATACATGTAATCGTACTTGAATATAATAAATTTGGAATAACATAATTATATATTTAGAATTAAGTGAAATCGGCATTACCATTGCGTTTGTGTCAGAATTCTGGTTTAGATAGACCCCAGGTTTGCGTAAAACGGATAACATATAAAGAAGTTAGGGGCTTTAGAAGTTTGTATACATATAATGAGTTCTATATGTAAATATAATAATAATTATTATTCTAGAATTTCGAACAAAGTAAGCGGGAAGGCAAAGCGTGAAACCCATTATGGGACGACCTATACTTGCCTGGTCGACCCATAGGTAGACCCAAGGGGACCGGGTCGACCCATAGGTCGACCCAGTGGGTAAGTGGGTCGACCCACCCCTAATTCGGTCAAATTCTACTTGATGAACCTGGACTATTTTGTGACTCTATTCGTGCTGACTCAACATGACTTGTACGATTTGGATTTAAAATCTAAAATATGAGGGTTGATGTTGGCTCTGTAACTCTATAAATAGATGGATTCCCTCATTCCCAATTCACACAAATTCTTAATATCTTCTCTGCCTCCATGAAATTATTTAGAAAATTATAGACATATAATAGGGGAATGCCGCTAAAGATGGGATCAAACAGAGACAACATCAGAACTTGTATATATACATCTTGGATTGGATTTGGACTTTCTATGGCATAGTGTTATATAATTATCTTCACCAAGATTCACTGCGAGTTTCCGTTATTTACGAGTCTGATTTCTTAGGCCTTGAACATGATAGTAAAATAAAGCTGGTTAGGATCTACGGTGATATTAAAATACATGTTATACCTGTTTTCACTATTTATCATCTGTGCCATTATGATCAGTTATACATATGCCTATGATGTTGGATAATTAAACAAGTTATACATATGCCTGTGATGTTGGAAAATAAACAAGATATATGTATTTATCTTCCTTTTCCCATTTTCTATGTTTTATATTTATTTCCAGTCTTTCCCATATGCCTTTGTGATTTGATTATATTCTCCTTCCTCTGTTTTTATTTATTTTTTATTTTACGCCAAGCCTAGGCCTTTGGAAGCCTAGGCTATAACCGATTAAAGCGTGCGTATATTTGGAGCAATAATGAATGGCATAAAAAGAGGAATTTAGGCATGTTATATAACTGGGACTGGTTGACTTTAATTTGGGAAAAAAGATAAATATACACATGTTTAGGCTTGCTGTAATCTAATAAAAAGGGTAATGTATATATTACTATAACTTGGTAGAAAAATGCATAAACCTATATGTTGTAATTTGGGAGCATAGTTGGTATGCATATGAAATGGGCACGTTACATTTGACTTTAAACGGACATTAAATAAGTGACATGTTTAGGGTAAGAATCAAATATAGTCAAATAAACTGAAATGCTGTGGGAATTATATACATCTGGGCAGGGTTTTTTGGGTAGGGTTGTACACACATAATGACATGTAATATTAGGGGTGGGCGCGGTTCGGTTTGGTGCGGTTTGAAGCTCAAACCGCTTCCGCACCGCATCAAACGGTTGATGAAAAATGCAAACCATTATACTAACCGTTCAAACGGTTCGGTTCTGGTTCGGTTTCGATGTAATACGGTGCGGTTTTGGTTCGGTTCGGTTTGAACCCGTATTAAATATGAAACATGAAAATTACTTCCATGAACAAACAATTTACGATTGTATGACGTTGTGTCACCTGAAGGTTAAAACACATAGTGTTATCTTTAATTAATATAACTACAACATACGTTGAAAATATATTATATATCGTTAAATTAAAAGTTAGATCAGAATTTGTTAATTTTTTTATCATAATATTGTCAGTGTAGCTATGCGGTTCGATTCAGTTTAATATGGTTTGGTAAAAGCTCAAACCGCAACCGAACCGTATCGTTGCGGGTCGGCTCGGTTTGGGTTGTTTGCTTTAGAGAGAGAATCAGGTGCGGTTTTCCGCACCGTTTTTGCGGTTCGGTCTGGGCGGTTTTCGTATTGCGGTGCGGTTTATGCCCACCCCTATGTAATATTACAACCACGCTTATTAGTAAAGCTAAACCTTCTAGGTTAACCATAAATATTAATAAGTTAAGAGGACCCTCATCTATTGTTGTATCAGGTTTTGGGGACTCTTAAAACCTAGTTATTTGGGGACACAAGCTTAAGGGGTTTGGCTTGTGTCAATCTATTGCTTGGAACTCATATCAGTCAATATCCCTGTAGGTATCTTGTTAATGGGGGTCCTGCACTACGTAGGGGACATAACATGCTTTACTGAAATGGATAGTAAGAAGTTCACATGAGGGTGGTTACAGGCGCGCTCCGATGGAGTCATGAGCGTGCATCGGTCCGACCTGGGAAGATAAGACGCTATAACACCAGTAAATAGGTTTGTGTCATATAGTTGCTGGGTTAGGGAATGATACACCCTACTGTCGGGGATGACACAGGGTATTTACTTAGTAGGGAGCCAACTGCATGGGTAGTAATTAAGATACACCTAATCCTGATGTTATGTAATTAGGTTAACACCTAATCTTGTTATGTAATTAGGGTATACCTAATTCTGCTGTTTAATCCTGCTGTTTATTTCTGTTGTTAATCCTGCTGATATGTAATTAGGCAAAGAGTCTAATCATGTTGAACCTATTATACTAGTATTGGTGCAGGCATACTTGTTCAGACATTACCTGTTTTAGGATACTAATGCGAAGCATTACTCGACAATAGTTCATTCTTGTTATTCATGTCCATCATACTATTATGTTTAGTTTATCTGTTATGACACTCTGCCTTTCTCATCCAGTCTTATTTACCTTTCTTGGAATTACTATTTTATGCATATTTGTAAATCACTAGAACTCGCCAGACTTTATGTCTAACCCCTTTTTCTTTTGCCTCTTTCTTCCTTTTTTCCTCCCTAGGTCCTTAGAGTGGAAGCACTCAACAGTAACTAGGATTTCTCTTACAGCTTGGACTTGACTTGGATTTCTTGCAATGTATAGTTTTGACTTGCTCTCTACTTTAGTGTGGCTTATGGCGAGGGATACGATATTATGTAATCTGATATTTTATTTCATTAGGTGTTTTGTGAGATAGTTTGGTAGTTGTAACTGGGTTTGATGTATTTCTTTATAATGAAGTTTAAATTTTCGGCTACTTATTTTATCTGTCTTGAAAATATTCTGTAATGATTACCTATCATGCTTCACGAAACTTAATGCATTCTTTTATGAGTGACATTAATGGACATGGGGTGTCACAAACTTCATAAAACATTTATTGATAATTATTTCATCCATACATCCCTTTCGTATAACTCATTCAAAAAATATATATACTATTGCAAAATATACTCCGAGATGACATATGATGATGCCCCCTCGGTTAACCAGAATCTAAATGTGTAGGCAATTACAACTTACCCGATACACATAGCAAAGACAAAACAAAACAACAGAACTCCTGAATAGTTGCAGCCTCGTGCTCGCCCTCAGAAGCTTATTTGCAGAAGACAACTGAAAGACTATAACCCTCAACGTATTCAAATGTGCATCCGAGAGTTTAAGGGGAAAGCAAAAACTTCATGTTATTCAAAAAACTGGTGTGAATAACAATCCTTTATACTCGTCGCAAAGATAGCTAGCTGGACCATACCTCATAGCAGAATGAGTTACACCCTTGCTTGTATCAAGTTACCTCCAGAACCTACAATGTTCTCCCATAATAACACAATGACAATATAAATGTGTAATAGGCAACACATAATGAAATCCTCATCCCTGTTATTCCAGATTACCCATCTTAACAGTTTCTAATTATTACCCATCATTTTCATTCTTTATTTCGTTTCACCCTCCATGTGTCGCAATGTAACTCCCTGCTAACATTTAAAACCGAAGCTCTCCCAAACTTTGCAAAGAAATGGGTCCAAATGCAATTTAATTAAGTTAAATTGATAACCCAATTAATTTCTTACTAGTATCTGCACAATGCAACTTAAGGCGGCCCCTTGCTAGGAATCAGAACCCTTCCAATCCCCTTTTTATGCTATGTAGAGTAACCCCCCTAATAATGGGACCGAAAGCTCATTCTTTAATTATTTAATTGGTACCCCCAATATATTTCACTCATAGGTTCCCTAATGTTTATTCAAATGCAAATGTAGTATTCATGGTTACACATCAAATAACATGTGCAACATTCAATGGTGTCCTATAAAGTTTAACAATTAATCATTTTTGAAATTCCTAAAGGTGACCCCTTCTATCTTTGTAAGAAATACGAACATTTACTCCGAAGGTAACCTCTCTGGCATCATAAAATCCCCCTAGAAGGTGCCTCCTATGGATTCGAGCAATCAAGCAATTAATAAAGACACGACATCAATCTTCTTCGAAAGGCGACCCCTTTAAGCTTATAGTTAGGTGTAATAACCCGGAAATGCAAGCCAGTTTAAAATTTTTATTTTGGCAATTTTAGCGAATTTTGAATATTTAAAATATATTATTTTAAATAATAACAATGAGAAATTTATTTTGAATAGAAATAGAACGTATATATTATAAACGTCGTCGTTAGAATATAAATAATTATATATAATTATAAATAGAATTGAAAATGGCCATTTTTCTAACGGTCTCAGAATTCTACGAAATTAGTTTTGTTAGGACTGTATCGTCAATACGAAGCTATAAAATATTTTTCTGCAATTTATAGAGTTCGTGTGTGACCCCAGTAAATTGAAATGTACGTTCAAATTGAATATATACTGAATTATGTTTTAAATTTGATGAAAACCTATCGTAACAAGCGAATAGGCTTGCGAAACATATCCCATTGTGTTCAGAATGGGGGTAAAACGCTAGGGACGACAGTCGGTGGGTTCGATTTCGAGTTGAAAATAAATAGTTGCTTTTAAGGAATTTAAAATAATTAAATAATATAATTTCCCTCATATACTCTCCCTCCCCTTCTTTCTTCAGGTCAACGCACCATTTAAAAAAAAACCGCAACCCTCGATTCCCGTCGCCACTCCCCATCGGAGGGCCACCGCCTCTGGCGCCTACACCACCGCACCCCCCTCTGACCCCGCTGCCTCTTCTCCTCCCTCCTTCTCTCTCTCTTGCTCGCTCCATCACCCAACCCCGTACCCAAATCGATTTAACCTAAAACTGCACCCAGTAAAACCCGCCACCCCCTGGACCGCCACGCGCCCCACCTGACCGCGAGCTCGAAGTGCGCACCACCTTAGACGCTGCAGCCTCGCCCCATCCTCCGACCTCCTCTTCTCCTCCACCTCCTCTTCTCGCGAGCCCCCCCTTTCTTCTTCCTACATCCGCTGAAACCCCCCCTCTTCTTCTAAAACGCTGTGAGTCCCTCTTGTATTTTTATATTTATTTATTTATTTATTTATTTTTCTTCTTCTTTGTTTAATTTAAGTTAAATAAATTGCAAATAAAAAAATTTAGTTTTGTTCGATGGTTTACAATGCGAAGTTTGGATTTTTAATGAGAGTAAAACGTGATTTTTATGATATAAAGGATTATTTTATTTTTCTTAATATAAAGGCGAGATTTTTAAAAGTGAAAAGATCGTATTTTTATTTATATATATAGCATAGGAAGATTTGATTTTCATTGTATGAACGTCATTATAAAAGTTGGATTTTTATCTATAGGTGTGGCATATAAAATTTTGATATTTTTTGGTATGAACGAGCATGAAAAGATTCGACCTTTATATAGAAACGGATTTTTATATATATTTAGCGATGAAAAAGAAGTGATTTTTAAGAAGATAAAAATATAATCTTTTCTATATAGTAGCGCCGATAAAAAAATTCTATATAGTAGCGCCGATAAAAATATAATCTTTTCTATATAGTAGCGCCGATAAAAATATAATCTTTTCTATATAGTAGCGCCGATAAAAATATAATTTTTATAACGTAATAGCGAAGTAAAAATTCAATTTTTCTATATAGAGAATAGCGATGTAAAAATAGAATTTTTATCTATATAGTAGCAAAGTAAAAATTCGATTTTTATATATTGAGTAGCAAAGTAAAAATTCGATTTTTATATATTGAGTAGCAAAGTAAAAATTCGATTTTTATATATTGAATAGCGAAGTAAAAATTCGATTTTTATATATTGAATAGCGAAGTAAAAATTCAATTTTTATATATTGAATAGCGAAGTAAAAATTCGATTTTTATATATTGAATAGCAAAATAAAAATTCGATTTTTATATATGTAGTGAATACGGATGACGAAAGTGAAGAAAGGCGAGAACGACGAAGACTTCTACAAAAGGAGAGTCGAGATGTTTGGATTAGCTATTGGTGAGAACTTCTCACTCTTCAATTCCTTTTTCTAGTTATATATATATATACTAGGATGCAGACGGTGCTTAGCAGCACCCGACACCCGTCATCCACAGACCATGGATGGCTTGTTTGTTTGATTGATGTGTTGTGAAAATTGATTGTGTTGTGGAATGATTGAATAATAAAATATTCTTGTGTTGAAAGGAAATAAAATATTTATATAGTTAAAATATTCTATCGTTAAAAATATAATTTTTAACGTGAATGTGAATAAATAAATATTTATAAACAAATCGGCCGATTTGTTTATATACACTGATTTGACTGATATTGATTGGGTCGATAAAATTTTACACATCGCCCAACTGCACAAATAAAATCTGTGTTTGTTGATTTGAAACCCCACATGGGTATTGGGATAAAATACGGTATACACTAATCCCAATAATTAGTTGTATGTCGATCGATTGATTGGCAGGCTGTTATAAGCGTTAGATATCTATATTTGATGCTTATACAGTGTAGTGCACTTTGGATGATGGTTGATTATTTATCATTGCTATTATATACATGTGTTGTATGGAATCCAAATAATTAATTTTATATGGTAATTGATTGGGCCTCATTCCAATTTAGAAGATAAAGAATATTATAAAATAAAGGTTCATGTGTTGACAGTACTCATCCGTTGAGATTAGTCATGTGTTGAACGAAATATTTTAACAATAAAATTACATCTTTATATTATAAAATAAAGGTTCATGTGTTGAAAGTACTCATCCGTTGAGATTAGTCATGTGTTGAACGAAATATTTTTAACGATAAACTTTACATCTTTATCATATATAGAATTAGAAACTAACTGGAAAATAGATAAGATGAGTGGTCTCCTGGATATTGATCTGATGTTGGTTTCGGCCTTCGGGGTTGATATTTAGGGAATCGTTCTCTTACTAATTTGAAATCAAACGATGGATACCATAATTTTTATAAAATATATTAACTAACAAAAATAGTCACACGTGGACAGTACTCATTCGTTGAGATTAGTCATGTGTTGACAAAAATAAATATTCATTTGTTGAATAGAATAACGGAATTATTGAAATATATAAAGCCGTGTTGATTAGAGTTGCGCTATTTTGACGTGAACGATATTTATATCGATTTTATTCGTTTTACAATGAATATCGAAAAGTGATTTCAAAATTAAATATTTTGAAATGAAATTCAAATTAAATTAAATTAGGATTCAAATTGAAATTTTATTGAATCAATTTGAAATGAATTCGAATCGAATAGAAAATGAATTCGGTTCGAATTGAATAGAAAGTGAATTTGAATTCGAATTAAATAGAAATGAATTCAAATTGAATTAAATTGAAATTGAATTTAAAACGAATTGAAATCGTTTTGAATGAAATTTAAAACGAACTGAAATTGAATTGAAATCAATTTGAAATGAATTCGAAATGAAGTAAATAGAAGGTAAATTCGAATTGAATTGAATAGAAAACGAATTTGAATTGAATTGAATATATAACGAATTCGAATTTAGTCGAATAGAAAACGAATTTGAATTGAATTGATATGAACTTAAAACGAATTTATAAAGGAAAATTCAATTTTGATTTGAATTTGAATTTGAATTGGAAGTTGAAATTGTTTTTGAAACGAATTTAAAACTATTTATAAAATTCGTTTTAAATAGTAATCGACGAAATATATATTATATATATAATATAATGGCCTGAATAGAACGCGCCGCGCCGCGGTAGTTCGCGAATTTCGACCATTGACTTCGAACGGACATTACGGGGGATCCGACCGTCGGATTCTCCTAAAACCGGAACCGTTGGGTTCGTATCGAAAAGAGCTTTCCAATGAATATTAGAAATTTGAAAACTAACGGTTGGATTTGGAGTTATGTCCAAATCAAATTTGAAAAAGGTCGTTGTAAGTGCAGTTCGATGGCCGTTGTTGGAAATCGACTGTACGGACCTTGATAAAATTATTAAAAATATTCATAATTTGTGTATTGGAAAGAATTGGGATGAAAAACTCCATATTTGAAAAGATAAAAATAGATTTTTATCAAAATGAACTAGTTTTGAACTAGAATTAAAACCCAACTATTTTTAAATAAATTGGATTTAAAAAGGGGTTTTGAATAATCGGAATTTCTAATATATTTGATTGAAATTAAATTAGAAATGATTTGTGGGTTTATCGTGAAGGGTGTTTTAAATGACACTTGTTCTTTAACCCGATAATAAATAGAATGTGATTTGGGTTTATCGTGAACTGTGTTTTAAATGACATTAGTTCTTTAACCCAATGAAAGGAGTTTTAATGAATCCGCAAATAGATTGAAATGTGAATTGATAATTTAAATTATCAAATTTAGAAAGTGAGCGAGAATGGTGTATCACCAGTTTTGCTCCAAAACGATAGTCAAATCTTTAATTAGATTTGAACGTGAAACGGTAATTAATTTTACCGATAACACCGTGGTGTTAGATATGGAGTATGACCAGTTTTGCTTCATGGGATGAATAGGTTGGGATTGGGAAATAAAATAAATAATTACTTCGGTACGGTTCGCTAATCCCGACTAGTTTGGAAAACCATAATTTGGTTTGAAATGACATCCAAAGGAAGATTAGAGAATAAATTCAAAGAATTTATCTTGGATAAAATTAATGGGAACCTTTCCCTAAGAATATGAAATTTAGAAACTAGCTGTAGGTTAGCTAAGAAGAATGGTTTCCTAGGTATTGATCTGATGTTGGTTTCGGCCTTCGGGGTTAATATTTGAGAAATTGTTCTCTTGCTGATTTACGGTTAGTGACTAATGAATTGGAATGAGGCGTATGTTGTGTTTGTGTAACATTTGTTTTTAATATACGCGGGTTGTTCAGAAAGGCCGGGTTTATACCCATTCTGAATAACCGATTCGACGATATGTCGAAGATGAAGACGGTGGTTGAAGACCGGAAGTCTTCACATCGTTTGGGTGATTACCGATGATCTTGATTGGGCTGTACACCTAAGATGAGGGAATCAGTTGGTGGTCGCCCTGACGTACTTGGAGATCGATGGATATGCGAGGAAAGTGTCTCCGGTTTCGTTCAGACCCAGAACGAACTTGTAAATGGATTGTGTGTCTGACATTGGATTTTATTCTGTGTTGATTGATTTCTGTTAAATATATATCTGTTTGGCGGCGGAGAATTTATTCTCTTGCTTAACGCTCTTCTCTGAGACGTACGAGCTCAGAGGTTGTATATCGATGGACATCAGTCGCATGGAGAGAATTGCCAGTGTGGCACGCCTAAGTGGCAATTGATCAAGGCTTCTGTTGAAAAGCAAAGTCTTGTGGTTGATAATCAAAGCACGGCCTGTGTCGCGTAGCTTTGTGTATAACGTGAATTCGCGAGCCTCACACCTCGGTATGAGTTAAAAATGGGATAAGGACTACAGGGAGAGCACGACGTTTCTTTCTAGCTTTGGTGGTGTCAGTGACTTACCAGCCCTGACATTTATATACTTTTCACCTATGTGGTTGTTGGATGAGGCGCCTCGATTTTAGGTCTGTAAGGACCGGGAAACGTGTGTTCAGGAATTGCCAATCCTCAAACGTAAGAGAGGACCGACCCTGAAGCATCCAGGGGTTACCCAGAGTGTGTAGTCCCGAGGCATTTGCTGGAGTGTCTCGAAAGCGGAGAGGAGCTTGCCCCTTGCCTCGACTCATGACGGAAATCCAATTACCAATACGTGTATTTCGGTTTTAATTGTAGAGCCTAGTATGGCGACATGATATATGGTACCCATGCCGCCTAGGATTGATATTTATGATTGAAAATGTTTTGACACTATACACTTATTATAGTATCAAATGATTTGTTTTAAACGTACCAAGCACGTTTGGCTATTATAAGGGAAAACCTTATCCTTCGGCTTGCGTTGCATTGTGTGATGGGACCTGGGTCTTATAATAGCTTCATTTTTCGAAAAAGCATTGCGTTGTCTTTTCTATGCACTGGTATTCTTGGGAGGAAACCCGTTCCGTGTTATACGGCATGGTCCCTTGAATTACTCTCTTTTAAAGTAAAGTTTTAAATAACTGTTTTAGTTCTCACACCAATCACATGACTGACCTGGAGTTTATTGTTTTAACCTAAACTCTGGGTGCCCCTATTTTCAACACGGGCAGCTAGTAGTTTTGGTTTTGCAGATTTATATTCACAGGATCCTGATTTACAGCTGGAACAATGCTCGGAAAGCTCTGTATCCGTGTATTACTTTCAGTTGTGTTTTGTATTATTTTCCGCTGCTATGTAATTTATTGTAATCTCTGATATTTATCGAATGTATAGTATTCATTTATACTCTGTATATTCTTGTATCTGATGGAATTGTTGTAATAACAATGAAATGTTCTTCCGTCTGCGTTCTGATTTGTCTTGTCCTCACAGTAATTCGTTCTTTCTCATCTCTTCGGAGACCGGAGAAGTTCGGGTCGCTTCATTAGGACTCCCTTCTGGTTCCCCGAAGGGTGTAAAGATCCCTATTCAAAAAAGTTCTTGCTTGCAAAAAAACCCTTCTTTCTTGCCAAAAGTGTGAAGGCGAAAGCATCTTGGAAGTGGTTACATCTAAAATATATAAGTGATAAAATCAAAATCCATTGGGTAAATAAGAGGCAGAAGCCTGCATACTTCATATACTAACCTTGTGATATTTTAAGTATGCAGCACTACCTAAAGTTGGCTTCATATTGGAACGTTATTCCCGGATAAGGCGGTGGCACTGCTAGTAAATATGGGCGAACTAATTTATTTCTATTTAAAGTAATATTTTATACCAACTCCACCATGTTTGTCGAATTCTCATTGGCTTATAAAATAAAATACCGACTGTATACAATCTTTTTATAGCACTTTTGTACCAGCCATGCATAAAATATTTATGCAGATATATTAAGCATTTTAATTAATACTAAAGCTTTTCTTAAGCAATTCAAACTTAGAAAATTCATAACTGATTCATACATATAAGAAAAATTATGAAATTCGAAACTCATCTTCAAAATGATAAAATAAACATTATCCCAAAATTCCATGGCGTTTGAGATTTCTTACTGTAAGTTTTACCTTAAAACCTACCCATTTTCATGTAAATATTAACCATATAAACATGTCAACCATGGCTATTGGTTAACCACTAATTAGCATCTTTTCTATCATGAAAACCCATTAGGATTCACACAACACTTACGGATATAATCCCTGTGATCAAAACATAAAGGTAGGATTATTATTCGCCTTGATTAAAAGAGGTTGTGAATTCTTGTAGTCTAGAAAAAGTGTATATCTTTTGGGTTGTAACCTGGATAGGATATCGATGGACGGTCCACCTTAAAAACCATATTTGTAGTAGATTGGTATTTGGCCAATCTCTTGGAACTATTATAATTATTATTTGTTATAATAATAAGTGTTTGCGGTCACTTTAGTAACCGGTCGGCTCTACCGAAAAAAAGAGGTTGTGAAAATTGTTGATGTTGTTGCCAAGCTTAAAATCCTAGCTTCCTTCGGCCTCTTTAATTTCTTTAGGTGTTTACAAAATGAATGAAAGGGAAATGAAGGTGGTAGGATATGATACACACACACACACACACACACACACACATATATATATATATACATGTGTGTGTGTATATATGAGATAAGATTAAGAGCACCCCACGCCTTTAGCCCTCTGATTTCCACCATACATTTCCGTTTCTTTCCCCTCCCACTAACTCTCTCTCTCTCCCCCCCCCTCACTAACTTTTTTTTAATATAAATGTGTGCCTATAAATGGGGTGCTCCCAAATAGATGTGCCATGGAACCCTCTCATATATATATATAAAACAAAAGTTTATTGCTTTTCCCATTTCATGTATCCCCCCGTTATGCACATTTTTAATTGATTTGTTTCTAAGGTCTAAGTGCAAATCTCATTTTCCTCTTTAATCTCGTTATTTTTATTTAATTAACCAATTAAGTTCTTGAATAATGTCATTAAATTTAGGAGTATTACATCTTCCCCTCCTTAAAAGAATTTCGTCCTCGAAATTCAATCAAGGACTAAACGAGCAAAGCAATCACATCAACCCAACAAGCCATGCTATCAAAACATATACTAGTGTATCCCAGTAGTAACTAATCTATAAAGCAACATAGATCATACCGGAAGCAAATGTACAAAAAGCCACTATAATCCTATATTATGTCTCCCAAGTGCAGTCCCTTTCGTTAGTGCTCCACTAAAATTTCACTAATTTAACTATCTAGGTTCTCAATTTCCTTTCGTCTCAATCTACAACACAAACTGGTTGCTTCATGATAGTCAAGTTAGGCTCTACTACCTACTCTCCAATGTGTTCGGATCAATGGTAGGATCAGGATCATGTACATACTTCCGTAATTGTGATACATAAAACACGTTATAGACTCCAGCAAGTTTATCTGGTAGCTCCACCCATAGGCTAGCTTCCCAATCCTTTTTAGCACCCGAAAAGGTCCAATAAAACTTTGACGCAAGCTTCCCCACTTTTTTGAAATGAAACACGTCTTTCATCGGTGACACCTTGATGAAACCCTTTCACCAACAGAGAATTCCATATCCTTACACCTTTTATCTGCATAACTCTTCTGCTTGGATTGATTTTTCTTCATTCAATCTTGAACGATATCAATCTTCTATATAGCCTTCTTTACTAATTTTGGACTGAGAACTAGCCTATTGTCTATCTTTAACCAACACGGTGGCGATTTACATGGTCTTTCGTATAAAATTTCGAAAGACGTCATTCTTATAACAACCTAAAAGTTGTTATTATAGCAAAATTCTACCAAGTGCAAATGGACTTCCCGAGAACCACCTAAGTCCAGAATACAAGCACCCAACAAATCTTTCAGTACCTTATTCACCCGTTTGTTTTACACATCGGTCTGTGGGTGATAAGCTGTACCCATCTTGAGCTTTGTATGCTTTACCTTCTACATACTTTTCCAAAACTCACACATAAACAACAGATCCCTATTGCTTACAATACTTCTAGGAACTCCCTAAAGTCCCACTATATCCTTTATTAGTAACTCAGCCGAAACTAATATCGTCCTAGGAGGCCTCATGCAAATGTCATAATGCACTCTTGGTTAACCTCCTGCACTTCAAGGAAATGATTTAAATCAAGGCTTTATCATAAACTAATATCTTTCGAGCCACCGCATTAGAATCAAAAAATTCATCTTACTAATGAGACCTGTTAACCAGTTAAGTTGTATTATAGGTTGAAGAATAGATAAAATTCGGGAAAAGTGAGCCTAAACCAAAATAGACAAAACTAGGTCCTTTGCTTTGTCCATTGATAGACTCCAAGGAGTGAAAATGAAAGGCATTTCATTAACGAGAATCAGATCGACTTCGAGGATACGTAGCCTTTCATTAGATCTTGGGAATTTAAAAAATAACACACCATTATCAAAATGTTTGCTAAACCACTATTGGACTTCCAAGTTTGACCATATAGCCCTTTTAAACAAATGGTAGAAAGGGAACTAATTCCCAAAAAATCCACCAAATAGTCATTCTAATGATTTGCATTGCCAAAATAGTCATTTATCAACACAGATAAAAGGGGAACTCTTGCTAAAGCCTTGATTTAAATCTTTTGACAAATGGCAATATTGATGCATTGCAACATTCACTCAATGTTCATATGTGAAAGGTGACAATAATTGAATACGACATCAATAAGTTGTGACAGATCATGTTGTTTTCATATTGATGGCTTACGTTATCAATTATATTCAATATTACTGTTTCTTTGGTAAATTGTGACATTGATTCCATCCTCGTGCTTTCAATAGTGGCTTATCTTCGTACCTTCACGTTGCTTGTTGATGCCGTTGACCAACTTTTTGGAAAAAGCTGTCACGGTTCAATGGATCGAAGCCCAACGTCTAGAAACTCATCCCCCAGCATCGGTCGATCGATCGAAGCGAATGACATGTACTTCAGGAGGCCCAGAAATTATATGGCCTGAGCAAGTTTACCTCGAGCAACGACATCTCATGCCCCAATATAATCACTCTTCTAGACCGACCTAGTCAAACACTTCCTTCAAGAGTGGATCGACCAGATATCCCTAGATCTATGTGGAAACATCCCGTTGAGTCATTCAATACTCAGCCCGATTCTCAAGGCTTTAAAGGTGGTCAACCACTTCCGGACAAAGCTCTACTTTTGATACACCTCATCTCGAGCGCCAGTAAGGCACAATTTTCGAGGATACTATTAATCAACAGTAGACCGGGTCCCACCACCACAACTACTTCAAATGATCGAGCTCCACATGTCCAGGCTCTGCAAAAGAGGCAAGCCATGTGGCGGCCTGTTCACTCCACCTCTCACCTATAAATACCTCCATGCTCAAAATGGAAACAGACTTTTGGAGGCCTTCTCTTTGGACTTCGACTTTTTCCAGACCTTCTTTCTGAACTTCGACTTTTGGCAGAACTTCTTCTCAAAACTACAAACTTCTCGGCCAACTCCAAAAATAGCTAACTCTCCCTCTTTCCTCAAATAGAAAAAGTGTTGTACTTGTAATCAAAAGAAAATCAATACATATAAAGTGGACGTAGGCACCATCTCTTTCCGAACCACTATAAAAGTCTTGGGTGTCCCTTGTTCTCTTTATTTTACTGCATTTTGTGATTGTTGTTCGTGTGATTTCTACACGATTGGCAGTTGACTGTCACTAGTGACCAAATTTTGCGTCAACACTTTGACGCACCAGGAAGGGGCATGCACCGAGCATACCGTACGACCTTCTGCTTTCTATGATCCATGACGAACAAGCGGAAGAAGGATGCAACATCTTCCTGCCCCACAAACGCTGATGCATCCGAGACAAACGTTGCAGAGACAAGTCAAGAAGCCTCCTCTCATGGAGACGTGTCCCGATGTCTTACCCGAGACGACATGGACAAGATTATGGCTGAGTTTAGAGGCCATATGACATCTCAGGGTAAACTCCTCGAACAATAACAATAGTTGATGGATAACCTTCTCGCTCAAATGGAAAATGGATTTAACGCTTCAACATCAACTCCTTCTCCGGGCGAAGATGCAGAAATAACTGATCTTCGATCTGCATAAATGCAAGCCGTAGATCAGGCCACACCTTTGCTTCCTCCTGGTTCGGCTCCACCTCCCGATCGATCATAGCCAGGAGTATCGCTTCCAACAACCAGCACAGTTGCAGCTGCAGATTCTCAGGAGGCCCGCGATCAAGATCTTGGTCGCTCGACCATATTGCCTCCACTGCGGGGAACAGCTCGACTCCCCGGAAAAATCGAGCAACTGCTGGGTCAATCAGGATCAATGCCATTCCCATTACAACCCAACATCTTACAGTAGACTCATCTTATGCCGCCTTTTCCTCAACGAGGAGCTGGTGGAGTCTTCCCTTCGAACCAGGAAGACCACTGTACCATACCAATTCCCAGATTGGCGGAGGAAAACGCTATCATAAACCCTTCTAACATCACTTCGGATGGGGGCACTGAAGAGCCCCGAACATCACATGCTATGCTAGACCAGCCAGGACCTTCTATCACGGGTACGACTCGAACCAACTCACATTAGGTTCAAGAGGTGACAGTCTGCCCAGGACAAACAACTGCGATGGACCCTCGCCCTTACCTTCACTTAACTTTCGGAGGACGAGCCCAACCAACGGCTGCCCTTCCGAGCATGCTTTCGGTGGACCCTAGTACTGGAGTTCTTCCGAATACAGAGCTAGATTCATGGCAGTGGCTCCTCGGAGATGGAAACCAGCTTGCAAGCATCATCCAACGCTTCACCTGGGGCTTTTCTTCTTAGCAGGATATAGATAATATCCACCGAAGTCCCTTCACCAGGGAAATCAGGAACTCCTGCGATCCTCTGGACTTCAAGTTTCCAACTATTGAACCCTAACCCGACCATCCATCGTATGCGATACATGCGCAACAAACGTTATGGACAAGTGCTTCCCACTCTTCCACATAGATATAGTCGGCATGTGATTTTGGTAGCTAACAACGGAGTCTATCGGTAGTTGGAACATGCTGGTCACCCATTTCATCGATCAGTTCCGAGTCCATATCTCTCAACCAAAGAGCATCGTGTTCCTAAGTTCTATCAAGCAAGATCGGGAGAGACACTTCGATCTTTCCTCGAAAAATTCAATGCGGCCGTAGCATCAGTCGATCGACCCGAGCCATCGACGGTACTTATGGCCGCCATTGTAGGTGTTCAAAATCGATCAGAATTCTCGATCTCTTTAACCAGAGATCTTCCCAAGGATATTGAATATTTCTATTTAAAGGCCGACCAGTTCCTTCGACAAGAAGATGCCAGCATTGAGATGGAGAGCCTCGAGATGCTCGCCACTAAAGATGGAGGTCCATCCAGCACCAATGGCCAGAATGAAGGAAGAGGAAATGCCTTAGAAAAGAACGAATGCAATGTACGACCCTAGAGAGAAAACAAGTACGATCAGTATACCGAGCTCAATTCTTCTCTGCTCGACATCTACCTTGATGTACGAGGGTCTCTTCTTTTCCCAAAACCTCCTCGAAGAGAGACGACCCAAAAAGAGCTCGACTTTGGAAAACACTGCATGTTTCACAACATTGCAGGTCACAACACCAATGAATGGAGGAACTTGCGCGACCTCATCGAGGATTGGGTCATATGGGAGGAACTGCCCGAGTATGTAAAGAAATCCACACCGACCATGCTGCCACAATCTTCTTCCCAAGCTCTTCAGGCCGGTCCTCGAGCTCCTAGAAACGGAAAGGATCCTGAGCCCAGCACTCGCGGCATCATCATCATCAATTAATAAGATTTAGATTTCTTATTTCCAATGTATTTTTGTACCTTTTAATAATATGGGTATGTTGATGTACACATGTATGGGGTTAGGATTTAGCTCCTAGGCATGCTCTGGAATCAACGGTCACCCTCTTAGCATTTATCTTTATTTCCTTGTAATAGCTCTTTAGAAACAATAAACTTTCTTTTGTAAACATGGACTTATTTTGAATGATTTAAGTCGAGCATGACTTATGCTCGCCAACCCAAATATGGTCAGTGTTAGGCCACCGTCTGTATCACACGGGCAAAACCTGCCACCATATCTAAACCTACTCCCCATGCCGAGTACGGTCATATTTCTCTAAGCTGAGTATGGATTATACTCGCCCCTTCTTTAAGTCGAGTGCTCTCTCCACTCGCCAATACTTCATCACCATATCCAACCAACTCGCATAGTTGAATTTGATTAAGCTTATACAAGCTGAGCATGGTTAACACTTGCCAAAGCCGAGTATGGATAATACTCGCCATGTCTATAAGCCGAGTATGGATAATACTCTCCATCTCCATAAGTCGAGTATGGATAATACTCACCATCTCCGTAAGCCGAGTATGGATAATACTCGCCACCTCTCTAAGTAGAGTATAGTAACGCTCGCCAACTCTTTGAAATCGAGTATAGTCAATACTCGCCCAACCAAGTTCAAATCCATCCCTAAATCGAGAACGTCCTACATAATATTTACAGGCATTGAATATCATAACTACTTTTATGGCATTCTCGTCCTTAATACGGACTTCGGTGGTTGTCGGTTTTCTGGTCCTAATACAATCTATACCAATCGTTGTCGGTTTTATGGCCTTAATACAACCATCAAGACCGTCAGATTTCTGGCCTTATTATGGTTCGGTGCAACCATCTCTTCCCGCACATTGAGCTTCAATGCAACATTCAGAACACAACTCCTTTACCAAGAAAGATGTATTTTGAGGGGCAAAGTGTTGACCAACTTTTTGGCAAAAACTATCACAGTTCAACGGATCAAAGCCCAATGTCCAGAATCTCATCCCCCAACATCGCTCGATCGATTGATGCAAACAACATATACTTCAGGAAGACCAGAAAAAAATATGGCCTGAGCTAGTTTTCCTCGAGCAACGACATCTACTGCCCCGATATAATCGCTCTTCCAGACAGATCGAGTCAAGCACTTCCTTCAAGATCGGATCGACCAGATATCCCCAGATCTATGTGGAAATATCCCGCTGAATCATTCAATACTTAGCCCGATTCTCAAGACATTAAAGGTGGTCAACCTCTTCCGTACAAAGCTCTACTTTTGATACACCTAATCTCGAACTCCACGTAAGCCACAATATTCGAGGATACTATTAATCAATAGTAGACCAGGTCCCACTGCCGCAACTACTTCAAATGATCGAGCTCCACGTGTCCAGGCTCCGCAAAAGAGGCAAGCCACATAGCGGCCCGTTCATCCCACCTCTTCACCTATAAATACCTCCATTCTCAAAATGGAAAGGGAATTTTGGAGACCTTCTCTTTGGACTTCGACTTTTTCCAGACCTTCTTTCTGGACTTAGACTTTTGGCAGAACTTCTTCTCAAAAATACAAACTTCTTGGCTAACTCCAAAAATAGCTAACTCTCCCTCTTTCCTTAAATAGAAAAAGTGTTGTACTTGTAGTCAAAAGAAAATCAATACATATAAAGTGGACGTAGGCACCATCTCTTTCCGAATGACTATAAAAAGTCTTGTGTGTCCCTTGTTCTCTTTATTTTACTGCATTTTGTGATTGTTGTTCATGTGCTTTCCACGTGATTAGGGATTAACTATCACTAGTGACCAACTTTTGACTTCAACAGATGCAGTGTCATTATTCTATCGGCATGTCACTTTGACACCAATGTTAGTAGTAACATTTTCCCTTAGTATATTGGAAGCATTGATTTTTCAAGTCAATAATTTTGACGACAACGCTTGCCACCAATTGGTATTCCATGTAAATTTGATCGGTTACTCAAAATGAATCAAGGCTTATGTTTATCTACCTTTTCCCTTATAAATAACTGGATTTCTCTTTGTTTTCTCTTTTAGTTGCAATTATAAGCTCAATAGAGAAAGCAAAATGCGTAGATAAATTTAAATTTTTTAGCTCTCTAACAATTGGATCATCATATCTAAGTATGATTTCATTTCATATCAACTATGTTAGCATGTTAATGAGAAATTCTTGTGTCAAAAACATAACTTAGGGTTTAGATTGGACTTCATCAATTTAAAATCATCTCATGGGTTCAAGTTGTTGGTTTTTAGGTTTAGTATCGATTATTGATCTTCATGCTTTTAGTTAAATTAGTAGTGGTTATATTCTTATGTATAATTAACCCATCGTTAAAGATACTAGAGTCTAAGGATTAGAAGAGGCTTCCATGGTGATTAAGGTTTCTCATTCATTTTCATCCGCCGTCATTATCTTCTCTTCTTCTTACCGCGAGCATCGCTATTCACCGCTCTCCTTTTCTTCTTATATTTATCCAACAGACTCTGGCTTTTCCCATGCTTGCCTCTTATTCACTTATGATTCCATTTGCTTTAATTTTCAACTTCACGATTTGTGACTTCAATTTCTATGAGTAAACGACCGATGATAGGACTTTGCTTACTCGCCCGTCTGAGGTAACTCAGAAGTGTTTTGGCGATAATCTCTGCATTCATTCTCTTTTCTTACATGAGGCTTACCATCTTTAAATTGGGTCAATCTGGTTGAAGCATTCATGTTAAGTTAGATGGTGGGTGTGATGTGTGGGGAGGCCTTTGAAGTTTAGTTTCCTAATAGCTGAGATTTTGGCATCAGATTGTTTAGTAATGTTATGTTGGTCATAATACTATCTACTAGTGGTTGATAGGTGATGTTTTGCTTTTGTGAGCCTCTAGATACTAACATCTTACCTCTACTCATCTCCTTTATCCCGCTTCATTGGAATTGTCATGTACGACCAATGCGAGTTATCTTGATTGAGTTTATAATTCTCCATAAGCAATATGATTGATGTCTATTAGTGATTTATTAGAGATACCATTTTATACTAATCCTTTTGCTAGGTTTTTGTGGTAATTTGAAATTGCAATGTGTCATATGTTATTGTTAGCACCAAATTAATCAAGGAAGAGTCGACAAAAAAACTACAATGAAAATATGTCAAGAGTAATAGGCTTCCAGACTAGATAAAGACCATTCTAATAGCTCACCTTTGTTTACAATATTAAAGAATAAAGAGTCTCTTTCCATAAAGGGAAATACCTCTTAGAGAAATACAAAGTGCATGTTTCCTTTTGAAGTGATATTCAAATAAAGAAAAAGAAAACAAAATGCACCCTTCTATTCATTCGAAGGGAATGTTTCGGTATTATAATCCAAAAAGAGATGTAATTAAGTATAGAAGAACCTTATTCGAGAGAAAAATGACCCTAGGTAGCATCGAAGCCAGGGGCCTACAGAAGTTAATTATGGCTGCAAAAACCAAATATACCACTCAGAACGTCCCTTCGGAAGATCCGAAAGCACCACAGTGATTATTCATCAGAAAACAATCAGGTAGTCTCATTTTCTTTCTTGGCTACTCACATTGATCACAAGCTATATCAAGGACACAAATCACATATTATCAAAGATGCCTTTATTAGGCTTTAGTTCTGCTTTTGCAAAGGAATCAAAACGAAGGACCTAAGGAGCAAATGGCTCAACTCGCATCTATAATTACGACCTCAGGGGTCCAAAATCCCAATCGAATTCTTCATTCCCTTACTTGTACCTAAAATTTTGAGTTGTATACCCTGAAATCAATTTCAAAAATTTGGGAATTGAGATACTTAAGTCTCTATACTTATTATAATCATAAATAAAAAAGCTCATTTATGATTTATAAAGGTAAAGTATAGGTTATACTCTAATTATTATATCATTATCTTTCAACTTTGTAGGTTTGACACCTAGGTAACTAAAGGTACTACTTTACGAAATAGCCTCTGACCCCTTTGTAAAGTCATAATAAATGGAATAAGATATGTAGTATTCATCCAAAGGATTCAAATTCCAACACTGAAGGATTTTTCAGGTGTTCGAAACCTATAAGATTACCCAATACCTTGAATCATCAAAAGATGTTTACAAATGGAATAAGCCTCCAAGACTCATTTCCAAAAACTTTTAAGTACAATAAATCCACATGGATCTTTGTTTCAGTAAAATTCTTAGTGAACCCTCAGCGTAGAGCCAATAGGGACTTAGTTTACATATGCAGGAACACTCATTGAGAGAATTTCAATATTAAAATCTCTATCATCTAATTTCTGTATTTTGTTTCAACAGGATCGCACTTATAAGGAACAAAGGTACTTTCAATAGGATTTGAAAGAAACCCTAACATAAGAAGATCAAATGGAAAATAGAATGGGATTACTTAGTTCTACAAGGGTGTAACCCGAGTAAATTTATTTTAACTAAGGATTTTAAAAGGATCTCACCAATCTGTGGTGTTAACCATTTTTGTGCCTAACATTTTTGGCATTAGAAAGAGGGCTCGGACCTTCGGCACCCTTTAACCTGTTAGGGCTGAGAATCAAGGATCTTACAGCAAAACAAACACTTGAGGGGGGAATAGTGTTTTAAAGAACTTATAGAAATTTTAACCAATTATTGATTACTCGAACTACTATATGAATTACAGAACGAATATTATAACAAAAATGATCACACATGCAAATATAAATAAAAGTAAAGTGCAGAAAACGAAAGAACACACCGGATTTTATATTAGTTCAAATTGCTCCTACGTCCAGTCCCGCATAACACTGGATTGCATAGAGTTTTATTAATATCAATATCCAAATACAACATCTTTGATCTCATGGCTTACAAGGAACACACCCCCACCTTTCCTTGATTTCAAGGCTATGTAACACCCCGAATTTTTTGTGATCGTATAAGTAATAAATCAGAGAATAATTAATTTTTAAATTAAGAATCAGGGGAAACGGGTTGCACCATTGCGTTCGTCTCGAAATTCTGCTTGGAATCGAGTCCGAGTTTTCGAGAAACAGAGTCCGTATGAGGGAGATATGGCCCTCTGAAGTTTCAGAGAATTTCAGAATCGAAAACAGCTCAAAATTTGAATTCGAAATTTGAATTCAAACCCAGAAGCGAGCTAGGCGGGAAATTTCCTGCCCAGGACCCAGGTCGACTGGGTAGTCGACCTCCCCAGGCTAGGTCGACCATAGTGTCGACCTGGGGTGACCAGGTCGACCATAGTGTCGACCTGCTCCCAAAACCCGCTTTCTGAACCTGATGCATTCTGATGTTTTTAGCTGATTTTCTGACAAGATTCATGACTCTAAACCTATATAAACAGCCCCCTATCCTCTTTCTCTCCACACCAATTCATTCTGCCTATGCTCTGCCTCTGTTCTAACTAAAATAAAAATGGCGTTGCTACTCTGCTGAAAATCTGAACTGGAACTAGGACTAAAGCATCTTCTTCCAAACTAATTAAGATTAAAAGAGAACAACTGCAACTCTTCTTCTTCTTTAATCCAATCAAGGCAAGTACAGTTATTTTCCGCTATAAACTATAATTATAATTGTGACATGATTATAAATCTGAGTCTGAGGTTATGTATATTCTTATAAGTCAGATCTGTTTTTCTGTGACTATTCTGTATCTCTTTCTTCTTTCTGTTCTATAGCCAGGCTACCACGAGCCTGCGCCAAATCTCATAAGAGATTAACGCAAGAACGTTAAAAATAATGAACGATGGCATAAATGGGACATGGCTAATCCGTGACTGATTTAAGAAAAAAGACATAGGTTGTAGACTAGATTTAGATCTATGCATATTCTGTGAATTGGAAGAAGAGGAACCATTGTATGTTAACATGTGACTTGAGACCTTGGACATAACGCATATTTTGAATTAAGATCTGTTATAATTTAAAGTTCTAGATTGTTGGGCATATTGTTTATATAACAATTCATGACTTGAGATAAAAAGAGAATATGACTTAGGTGTGAAGATCTATATTAAGATTTGATAATTATTAAATGTGAATAACACCTAAGTGGGAGATTTTTGAATATATGACATGCATTGAAATCGATGGCTATATTTGGTATAATTTATATGTGAATCTCTTGTACTAGGCAAGTTTAACTAAATTTGGGTTATGTGTAATATGGTAAATTATGACCATAATCTGTGCCATGTAAATTCAATGCAAACGTGGGGTATATGATCATATTGTGAATCATGAAAACTATTTAGGCATGCAAACTTAGGCCAAATTTACAATTAGGCAAGATATGTTTATGAAACTTTAAGGAATGGTTAAATCTGTTATATTGCCTAATCTGCTAATTATGTTGTATTGCCTAATCTGCTAGTTCTGTTATATTGCCTAATCTGCTATTTCTGTTATATTGCCTAATCTGCTAGTTCTGTTATATTGCCAAATTTGATAGTTCTGTTATATTGCCTAATCTGCTAGATCTGTTCATCTGCTAAATCTGTCATCTGCTAAGTCTGCTGAAAATGCCTAATCTGTTATATATTAAATCTGCTAAATTGCATAATCTGCTAAATCCGTTAAGTCGCCTAATCTGCGAAATCTGTTATCTGCTATATCTGTTGAGTAGATATATTTTGTCTGCTATTGACATAATCTGAATTGGCTATAGTTATGAATAATTGACATGTATATCAGGCGTGGGCATAAATGGTAAATTATTAATTAATTGGCCGCAAAGATAAACATGGCTAACTCGAGGTTAGAATGAGTTTGCGGCGTAATTCTGCCCGGAACCACCTGGCACATCCAGCGGCCGCAAACAATAGGTTCTAATGTGAGAAGTTAGTCATAACATGCTTGAAACCCGAGGTTAGACTCAGTTTGTGGCAGAAACCTGCCCGGAACCAACCGGCCTAACCAGTAGCCGCAAACTGTCAGTCCAATGTGAGAGGTCTGAGCATTAATATTTAAGTAATGAAAATCTGGGATAAATATGATGTCTAAAACGTGTTGGGTGGATAGGGATAAACCAACTAGACTGATGAAATTAATAAACCCGTTTCACGAATCTGTAGGCCCAATACAAAGTTAGACAATCTGTAAATCTGTTAATCTGTAATCGGTTAATCTGTAAGTCTGTTAATCTGTAACCGGTTAATCTGTAAGTCTGTTAAATCCATATATCTGATCCATTGGTCTGAAAACTTGTCTAATCTGCGAACTGGTTGATCTGAATTCTGTATGTCTGAGCTTGTAAACAAGTTAATCTGAAATCTGTTAGTCTGGGGACACAAGGTTGGGAGGGAAATTACTTGTGTCATCTATTGTTTGGGACCCATATTAGTCAGTAACCCTTTCTGTTATCAAAACTTTGACCCAACAGTAGGTAGGGTCCAGGCACGCTTACTGAACTAATTATAAGTGGTTCATTCTGATAATGGCGAGGGGTGTTGATGGTGCGTTCCAACCGGGCCATGTGCGTGCATGGATCCCGGTCTGCCTCTGTGGATGTAAGATGACGTGACATCTGTAAATAGGTCTGTGCCAATTGGTTGTCACTTTAGGGAGTGATACATCCTATTGTGGGGCTGACACAGGGTATTTATGTTTAGGGAGCCGATCGCTTGGGGTAGGGTTTTAGGGTACACTTAGTTCTGTCTGTTTCTGTTGGTACCGTCTGTTTCTGTTGGGTGGCAACACCTGTCTGTGTGGTACCGTCTATTTGGGAGGTAAAGGCCCATTTACTAGAGTACACCTAATTCTACATTCTGTTTACATAGGGATTAATCTGTTTCTGTTTCTATCTGTTTCTGTTCGTGTGGTAAAGGCCCATTATCAGCATTCTACTTCTGTCTATTTCTGTTCGGGTGGTAAAGGCCCATTATTAGCGTTCTGTTTCTGTGGAAATTATTCTGTTCCTGTTTCTGCTTAGACATTAGGGTGACACCTAATCTTGTATACTAGTATTAGTGCAGAGAAATGAAAAGTAATATTATTCTGTTTCTTCTGTTTAACTTAAGTACATCTGCTGCTCCTGTTACTGTTATCTCTCATCCAGTTTTATTTACATGCCATGGTTATTATTATCTGTTCATATGCTGAAAGTCACTTTTAACACCCCGCATTTTTACATATAATTAAAAATGAAATAAAATATATGAAAATATGCTTAGGATACATAAATAATGGAGATGCATAAGGAGAATTAATTAATACATGGATGAGAAGAAAAATCAGTTCGATAATGGCGTATGTTACGGAAAAGATAGTAAAATAAGGATAACTAATTCAAGAAACAGGAATTAGGTAAAATGGACATCACCATTGCGTTCCTCTCGAAAAAATACGCGAAATAGAGTCCGAGTTTTCGAAAATCGGAGTCCGTAAGACCAAGATATGGCCAAAACAAGATTCAGAAGGTTTCGGTCAGCCCAGAACTGGGCAGGTCGACCCGGGGGTCGACCTGGGGCCCAGGTCGACCAGGGTGTCGATCTGGGAGTCGACCTCCCCCTCCAGGTCGACTGGGGAGTCGACCTGGGTGTCGACCTGGGGGTCGACCCCCACTGGTCGAGCCAGGTCGGCCTGGGTGCACCTGGATGGGTTTTTGGGCTGTTTTGGTGAGTCTGTGACGAATTCTGACGGTTCTGATCTGTTTTAGGGTTTATCTAAAGGCCTAAAACAACTAACTACAGGTATAAATACATCCTAAGACCTAGCCTCCTCTACACACAATCCTATTCTGCTTCTTCTCTGCCTCTGTTCTAATAAAAATAAAAATGGCGTCGCTACTCTGCTGGAATCAAAACTAGAAGCTAATCAACATCAACCTAAGCAATTCAATTCAAATTTGAGATAAAAGCTTCCGCGACAATTTTGTAACAACAAAAGTTCTTTCTTTAATCCAATCAAGGCAAGTATAGTTATTTTCCGCTATAAACGTTAATTCTGATTTTGACATGAATTGTGAATCTGAATCTGAGACTGTATATCTGTCAGATCTGTTTTTCTGTGACTGTTCTGTATCCCTTTCTGCTTCCTTTCGATTTCTATGGCCAGGCTACCACGAGCCTGTGCCTAATCTCATAAGAGATTAACGTATGAACGCAAATTTTGGGACAAATAATGAATGATGCGAAATTTGACAAGGCTGAATTGAACATATGACTTTAGATCCGAGGCATAAAATATATTGACATATGACTTGGGATTAGATGCGTGAATTTGACTGTAAACATGTAATTTATATATGTTGTATGCATAGTGTACATTGTAATCTAGATCTGTAACTAATTAGAGAAATGAACATATGTTGTTTAGATCTGTAATTAATTAGAAAAGTAAGCATATGTTGTAAACTAGTTTTAAACCTATGCATATTCTGTGATAAAAGAAGAGAGGAACCATTGTAAGATTACTTATGATTTGAGACTTTGGACAAAATGCAGATAAAAGTCAAGATCTAATTTTTTGGAGATATAATTTAAAGTTTTAGATTGTTGGGTATATTTTGCATAATGATTCATAAGTTGAAAAGAAGAAGGATATGGAAACTTAGGTGTAAAGATTTACATTAATTAGGATATATATTATTGTGATCACACCTAAATAGGGATTTTTGGATATATGGCATGCATTGAAATTAATGGTTATATTTGGTATAATTTATATGTGAATCTACTGTAAAATGCTAGTTTAACAAAAATTGGAACATATGTTATATGGCAAATTATGTCCACATTCTGTGCTATGTAACTTTATGCAAACATGGAGTATATGTTCATCATGAAAATTATGTAGGCATATGAATTTAGGTCTAATTTATGACTAGGCAAGGCATGTAAATAGAACCTTTAGAAATATTAGATTTGCTAAATCTGCTAATTTGCCAAGTTGCCAAAACTGCTAGTTTTGTTATATTGCCTAGACTGCTAATTAGACTGAAATGCCAAATCTGTTAAATTTGTCTGTTGAGATGCCTAACCTGTTATATGCCAAAATCTGCTAAGTTGCTAAATCTGTTAAATCCATTAAGTCATATAATCTGGAAAATCTGCTATCTGCTAAAATCTGTTATCTGCTGTGTTGATATAATCATCCTGTTATTGATATAATCTGAATTAGCATATATATATATATATATATATATATATATATATATATATATTGGGCGTGCGCATAAACGGTAAATTATTAATTAATTGGCCGCAAAGATAAACATGGCTAACTCGAGGTTAGAATGAGTTTGCGGCGTAATCCTGCCCGGAACCGCCCGGCACATCCAGTGGCCGCAAACAATAGGTTCTAATGTGAGAAGTTAGTCATAACCTGCTTAAGATACGAGGTTAGGTCTGGGTTGTGGCAGAAGTCTGCCCGGAACCGCCCGGCCGATCCAGCGGCCACAAGCTAGCGACCTAATGTGAGAGGTCTGGGCATTAATAATTAATTAATGCAAATCTAAGATAAGAATGACGTCTAAAACGTATTGGGGAAAATAGGGTTAAACCAACGGGATTAATAGGTGTAGTAAACCCGTCCATGAATCTGTAGGCCCAATACAAAGTTAGACAAATCTGAAAAATCTGTACATCTGATCTGTTAGTCTGAAAACTTGTTAACTTAATCTGTGAACTAGTAAATCTGAATTCTGTATGTCTGAACTTGTAAACAAGTTAATCTGAAATCTGTTAGTCTGGGAACACAAGGTTAGGAGGGGAATTACTTGTGTCATCTGTTGTTTGGGACCCATATTAGTCAGTAACCCTTTCTGGTATCAAAACTTTGACCCAACAGTAGGTAGGGTCCGGGCACGCTTACTGAACTAATTATAAGTGGTTCATTCTGATAATGGCGAGGGGTGTTGATGGTGCGTTCCAACCGGGTCATGTGCGTGCATGGATCCCGGTCTGCCTCTGAGGATGTAAGACGCCGTGACATCTGTAAATAGGTCCGTGCCAATTGGTTGTCACTTTAGGGAGTGATACACCCTACTGTGGGGCCGACACAGGATATTTATTTATTAGGGAGCCGATCGCTTGGGGTAGGGTTTTAGGGTACACTTAGTTCTGTCTGTTTCTGTTGGTACCGTCTGTTTCTGTTGGGTGGTAACACCTGTCTGTTTCTGTGTGGTACCGTCTGTTCGGGTGGTAAAGGCCCATTACTAGTGTACACCTAATTCTACATTCTGTTTCCGTAGGGATTAATCTGTTTATGCTTCTGTCTATTTCTGATCGGGTAGTAAAGACCCATTATTAGCATTCTGTTTCTGTTAAATTATTCTGTACCAGTTCCTGCTTCAATTTAGACATTAGGGTGACACCTAATTCTGTTATACTAGTATTAGTGCAGAGATGTGTAAAGTAATAGCTTATATCGTTCTGTTCTTCTGTTATATCTGTTACACCTGTTACAGTTATCTCTCATCCAGTTTTATGTTCATGTCATGTTATTATTATCTGTTCATATGCTGAAAGTCACTGGACTTGCCAGACTTTATGTCTGACCCTTGTTGTTTCGCCTCTTTTCTTCCGTTTCCCCCCAGGTCTTCTAAGGAGGGAATACTCTAGCTAGATCCGGATTTCTTCTGCTTGAAGTGCTTAAAGTATGGCTTGTCTTCTTCTGTGGGGATTATGATTTTAAACTATGCATTCTGAAGGCTTTTGTACAAGACTGATATTTTGTACTTGAATTCTGAGATTTGAAAGGATGTAACCATACTGATTTCTGTTTCCGCTGTAATAAAGTTAAAAATTTTCAAGTACTGTTTTTATCTGTCTTGTAAGTTTCTGTTCTGTTACTAAAATGCTCCGCCAAAATTAAGGCATTCCCTTTGTGAGTGTCCTTAACGGAGGTGGGGTGTTACACTTGGTACCAGAGCTGAAGGTTACCAGATTTTATAAAAAAGTTTTGAAAACTATTTTCAAAAAGGTTTTGAAAGGTTGTATTTTCAAAAATAAAGCTTATTTTGAAAAACATAATCCCCAAGAGCCATATATCTTTCTTTCAGTCCCTTTTTGTATTGAACCTTTCCTTTTTCGTTTCAGCATGTCTGAAGCATCTGAGATACCAGAGGGTGTTCATGTACCCGGTTGGTTTCGTCAATATCTTGAGGCTAGGACCGCCGCTGCAGGTCCAGCAAATGATCCCCCTCCCCCACCCCCTCCTCGTGCAATTGTTTTCTCAAAGATCTGTAGAGATTTTAGGGCCATGGGTGGAAAGGATTTCAAAGGAACTGAATCATTCGTAGAAGCGAGGAATTGGCTCAAAGAAACTGGGGATCTATTCGTTATCTTCGAGGTGGACGATAGGCAGAAGGTACAGTTGGCGGTATGGTTGCTCAAAGACGAAGCTTCCTACTGGTGGGAAGTCACTAACGCCGAGAGGCCGGTCGAGACATGGATGGATTTCAGAACAAGGTTTGAGACAAAATTCCTCTCGCAAGCTGAACGAAGTTTACAACTGGAAAAGTTCTTATCTCTTAAGCAAGGAAGTATGATGGTCAAGGAATACGTCAACCAGTTCAACCAACTGGCTAGGTTCGGATTGGATTTAGTCAACACCCAGCATAAAAAGGCTCTCCGCTTTGTTAAAGGATTGAACGAGCCACTGCACAGCTTAGCCATGACCCACGTACCTATGGGAGCGACTTACGAGAAATTGGTGGACATGGCACTACTGCACGAGGAAGACAAGGGCCCGAAAGAGACAAAGAAGGAAGAACCACCGAATAAGAAAGCGGGGCCCAAAAAGGAAACACAAAGGAAGGATGAGAAGACTGAAGATAAGAAGGGGAAAAAGTGCTTTACATGTGGAAGCTCGACTCATCTGAACAAGGATTGCAGAAAAAGGAAGGGCGCTTGCTTCAACTGTGGGGAGATGGGACACTTCACTAGGGACTGCCCGAAGAGACAAGGACAAGGAGGGCAGGCGAATAATCTTGAGGCTAGTGGTTAGGATAGAAATAGGAAAATTTCTATAGTAGGTTTAATTTCTTTATCTGATTATGGAGTTAAAACTTTTTCTGATTCTGTTATTTTGATTTTGTAATCGATACTCTGCACTTTAATACTAGTATTATTTCTGAATTCCGCTGTAGGCTCAGACCCATAAGGGTTATGGCTCATCTGTTTGAGATTAAGGTTTGAGGGATATCCGTGTTAGGCGTCAAATATGACGAATATATTCTGAGTTTTTGTGGGATATGATTTTATCATGCTTAGCTTCCTAAGAATCATTAGGGAACCTGATCTGTATCAGTAGTCTGTAAATATCTGAATAATTCTGATTTCCAGTTTTGACATTGTCTAAAGAAGGTAATCCTCTGAGTGTCAATCTGATATTGATTTCGGTCTTTGGGGTTAATACTTAGGGGAATTATTTTCTCAACCAATGTCTAATGGGAACCAAGTCTTCGTTCTATCTGTACTCGCTTCCATCACTAGACTCTATCCTATCGATCGAGTGTTCAACTTATAGATAGGAATCCTAATGGGTGTAAACATGTGTTTGAGACATGTTATGTTTGATGGTTGCAAGTGGATGCAAGTGGTTGCTAGTGGTTGCTCGTGGACGCATATACACACACTAGGCACTAGATCGTCTCATACTGCATATGGATGTGTGAGCATTTTCAATTTTTGTGGATGCAAATTGATTGACTCAGCACATGGATGTTGCATATGACTGAATGGTTGTGCACTCATATAGAAATGATATGTATCGAGTAGGAAAATTGCATACATGTTGGACTAATGGCACTGGCATAATTCGCATTAAGGAGGTCAACTGAATCAGTGGACCGCCTGATCTTTGCATTAGACAAGGAACATATACACACACTTCTTGCATAAGTTCATACAGCATTAGAAATCTCTTAAGGACAATGAATGTCTGTGATTGGTGATTGAGTAGATGGATGATAGGATGGTAGGACACATTCTTCTTAACTTGAAGATTTCGGGGACGAAATCCTTTAAGGAGGGGAGAATGTAACACCCCGCATTTTTAGGTATAATTAAAAGTGAAATAAAATATATGAAAATATGCTTAGGATACGTAAATAATGGTGATGCATAAGGAGAATTAATAAATACATGGAAGAGAAGAAAAATTAGTTCGATAATGGCGTATGTTACGGAAAAGATAGTAAAATAAGGATAACTAATTCAAGAAACAGAAATTAGGTAAAATGGACATCACCATTGCGTTCCTCTCGAAAAAATACGCGAAATAGAGTCCGAGTTTTCGAAAATCGGAGTCCGTATGACCAAGATATGGCCAAAACAAGATTCAGAAGGTTTCGGTCAGCCCAGAACTGGGCAGGTCGACCCGGGGGTCGACCTGGGGCCCAGGTCGACCAGGGTGTCAACCTGGGAGTCGACCTCCCCCCCCAGGTTGACTGGGGAGTCGACCTGGGGGTCGACCCCCCCTGGTCGAGCCAGGTCGACCTGGGTGCACCTGGATGGGTTTTTGGGCTGTTTTGGTGAGTATGTGACGAATTCTGATAGTTCTGATCTGTTTTAGGGTTTATCTAAAGGCCTAAAACAACTAACTACACCTATAAATACATCCTAAGACCTAGCCTCCTCTACACACAATCCTATTCTGCTTCTTCTCTGCCTCTGTTCTAATAAAAATAAAAATGGCGTTGCTACTCTGCTGGAATCAAAACTAGAAGCTAATCAACATCAACCTAAGCAATTCAATTCAAATTTGAGATAAAAGCTTCCACAACAATTTTGTAACAACAAAAGTTCTTTCTTTAATCTAATCAAGGCAAGTACAGTTATTTTCCGCTATAAACGTTAATTCTGATTTTGACATGAATTGTGAATCTGAATCTGAGACTGTATATCTGTCAGATCTGTTTTTCTGTGACTGTTCTGTATCCCTTTCTGCTTCCTTTCTGTTTCTATTGCCAGGCTACCACGAGCCTGTGCCTAATCTCGTAAGAGATTAACGTATGAACGCAAATTTTGGGACAAATAATGAATGATGCGAAATTTGACAAGGCTGAATTGAACATATGACTTTAGATCCGAGGCATAAAATATATTGACATATGACTTGGGATTAGATGCATGAATTTGACTGTAAACATGTAATTTATATATGTTGTATGCATAGTGTACGTTGTAATCTAGATCTGTAACTAATTAGAGAAATGAACATATGTTATTTAGATCTGTAATTAATTAGAAAAGTAAGCATATGTTGTAAACTAGTTTTAAACCTATGCATATTCTGTGATAAAAGAAGAGAGGAACCATTGTAAGATTACTTATGATTTGAGACTTTGGACAAAATGCAGATAAAAGTCAAGATCTAATTTTTAGGAGATATAATTTAAAGATTTTGATTGTTAGGTACATTTTGCATAATGATTCATAAGTTGAAAAGAAGAAGGATATGGAAACTTAGGTGTAAAGATTTACATTAATTAGGATATCTATTATTGTGATCACACCTAAATAGGGATTTTTGGATATATGGCATGCATTGAAATTAATGGTTATATTTGGTATAATTTATATGTGAATCTGCTGTAAAATGCTAGTTTAACAAAAATTGGAACATATGTTATATGGCAAATTATGTCCACATTCTGTGCTATGTAACTTTATGCAAACATGGAGTATATGTTCATCATGAAAATTATGTAGGCATATGAATTTAGGCCTAATTTATGACTAGGCAAGGCATGTAAATAGAACCTTTAGAAATATTAGATTTGCTAAATCTGCTAATTTGCCAAGTTGCCAAAACTGCTAGTTTTGTTATATTGCCTAGACTGCTAATTAGATTGAAATGCCAAATCTGTTAAATTTGTCTGTTGAGATGCCTAACCTGTTATATGCCAAAATCTGCTAAGTTGCTAAATCTGTTAAATCCGTTAAGTCATATAATCTGGAAAATCTTCTATCTGCTAAAATCTGTTATCTGCTGTGTTGATATAATCATCTTGTTATTGATATAATCTGAATTGGCATATATATATATATATATATATATATATATATTGGGCGTGCGCATAAACGGTAAATTATTAATTAATTGGCCGCAAAGATAAACATGGCTAACTCGAGGTTAGATTGAGTTTGCGGCGTAATTCTACCCGGAACCGCCCGGCACATCCATTGGCCGCAAACAATAGGTTCTAATGTGAGAAGTTAGTCATAACCTGCTTAAGACACGAGGTTAGGTCTGGCTTGTGGCAGAAGTCTGCCCGGAACCGCCCGGCCCATCCAGCGGCCACAAGCTAGCGACCTAATGTGAGAGGTCTGGGCATTAATAATTAATTAATGCAAATATAAGATAAGAATGACGTCTAAAACATATTAAGGAAAATAGGGTTAAACCAACGGGATTAATAGGTGTAGTAAACCCGTCCATGAATCTGTAGGCCCAATACAAAGTTAGACAAATCTGAAAAATCTGTACATCTGATCTGTTAGTCTGAAAACATGTTAACTTAATCTGTGAACTAGTAAATCTGAATTCTGTATGTCTGAACTTGTAAACAAGTTAATCTAAAATCTGTTAGTCTGGGGACACAAGGTTAGGAGTGGAATTACTTGTGTCATCTGTTGTTTAGGACCCATATTAGTCAGTAACCCTTTCTGGTATCAAAACTTTGACCCAACAGTAGGTAGGGTCCGCGTGCGCTTACTGAACTAATTATAAGTGGTTCATTCTGATAATGGTGAGGGGTGTTGATGGTGCGTTCCAACCGGGTCATGTGCGTGCATGGATCCCGGTCTGCCTCTGAGGATGTAAGACGCCGTGACATCTGTAAATAGGTCCGTGCCAATTGGTTGTCACTTTAGGGAGTGATACACCCTACTGTGGGGGCCGATACAGGATATTTATGTATTAGGGAGCCGATCGCTTGGGGTAGGGTTTTAGGGTACACGTAGTTATGTCTGTTTCTGTTGGTACCGTCTATTTCTGTTGGGTGGTAACACCTATCTGTTTCTGTGTGGTACCATCTGTTCGGGTGGTAAAGGCCCATTACTAGTGTACACCTAATTCTACATTATGTTTCCGTAGGGATTAATCTGTTTTTGCTTCTGTCTGTTTCTGATCGGGTTGTAAAGGCCCATTATTAGCATTCTGTTTCTGTTAAATTATTCTGTACCCGTTCCTGCTTCAATTTAGACATTAGGGTAACACCTAATTCTGTTATACTAGTATTAGTGCAGAGAAGTGTAAAGTGATAGCTTATATCGTTCTGTTCTTCTGTTATATCTGTTACACCTGTTACAGTTATCTCTCATCCAGTTTTATGTTCATGTTATGTTATTATTATCTGTTCATATGCTGAAAGTCACTAGACTTGCCAGACTTTATGTCTGACCCTTGTTGTTTCGCCTCTTTTCTTCCGTTTCCCCCCAGGTCTTCTAAGGAGGGAATACTCTAGCTAGATCCGGATTTCTTCTGCTTGAAGTGCTTAAAGTATGGCTTGTCTTCTTCTGTGGGGATTATGATTTTAAACTATGCATTCTGAAGGCTTTTGTACAAGACTGATATTTTGTACTTGAATTCTGAGATTTGAAAGGATGTAACCATACTGATTTCTGTTTCCGCTGTAATAAAGTTAAAAAATTTCAAGTACTGTTTTTATCTGTCTTGTAAGTTTCTGTTCTGTTACTAAAATGCTCCACCAAAATTAAGGCATTCCCTTTATGAGTGTCCTTAACGGAGGTGGGGTGTTACATCACTGGACTTGCCAGACTTTATGTCTGACCTCGCTTGTTTTCGCCCCTTTTTCTTCCTTTCCCCCCGGGTTTTCCAAGGAGGGAATACTTTAGTTTGATCCCGATTTCTTCTGCTTGAAGTACTTAGAGTGCTTAAAGTATGGCTTGACTCCTTATGGCAGCTTCTGTGGGGATTATGATTTTAAAGTTTTGCGCCCTTATGATTTTTCTGAACAAGACTGATATTTATGTACTTGAGTCTTTGGTAAAGATGTAACCAAACTGATTTCTGTTTTCCGTTGTAATAAAGTTTTAATTTCTCAAGTATTGTTTTTCTGTCTTGTAAATTTCTGTTCTGTCTACTAAAACGCTCCACCAAAGTTATGGCATTCCGTTTGTGAGTGATCTTAATGTAGGTGGGGTGTTACACTTGGTATCAGAGCTGAAGGTTACCGGATTTGAAAAAGTTTTGGAAAATTATTTTCAAAAAGGTTTTGAAAGGAAATATTTTCAAAAAAAATAAAGCTTAAAAAACATAATCCCCAAGAGCCATATATCTTTCCTTCGGTCCATTTTGTATTGAATCTTTCCTTTTTCGTTTCAACATGTCTGAAGCATCTGAGATACCAGAGGGTGTTCATGTACCTGGTTGGTTTCGTCAATATCCTGAGGCTAGGACCGCCGCCGCAGGTCCAGCAAATGATCCCCCTCCTCGTGCAATTACTTTCTTAAAGATCTGTAGAGATTTTAGGGCCATGGGTGGAAAGGATTTCAAGGGAACTGAATCATTCGTAGAAGTGAGGAACTGGCTTAAAGAAAATGAGGATCCGTTAGTTATCTTCGAGGTGGATGATAGGCAAAAGGTACAGTTGGAAGTATGGTTGCTCAAAGATGAAGCTTCCTATTGGTGGGAGGTCACTAACGCCAAGAGGCCGGTTGAAACATGGATAGATTTCAGAACAAGGTTTGAGACGAAATTCCTCTCGCAAGCCGAACGAAGTCTACAATTGGAAAAGTTCTTATCTCTTAAGCAAGGAAGTATGACGGTCAAGGAATACGTCAACCAGTTCAACCAACTGGCTAGGTTCGGACTGGATTTAGTCAACACTCAGCATAAAAAGGCTCTCCGCTTTGTTAAAGGATTGAACAAGCCACTGCACAGTCTAGCCATGACCCATGTACCCATGGGAGCGACTTACGAGAGATTGGTGGATATGGCACTACTGCATGAGGAAGACAACGGCAAGAAAGAAGAGGCAAAGAAGGAAGAACCATAGAACAAGAAAGCATGGCCCAAAAAGGAAACACAAAAGAAGGGTGAAAAGTCTGAAGATAAGAAGTAGAAAAAGTGCTTTACTTGTGGAATCTCGACTCATCTGAACAAGGATTGCAGAAAAAGGGCACTTGCTTCAACTGTGGTGAGATGGGACACTTCACTAGGGACTGTCTGAAGAAACGAGGACAAGGGAAGAGGGCAGGACCGAGTTCTGGAAGGCAGGCGAACACTCTCAAGGCTAGTGGATAGAATAGAAGTAGGAAAACTTTCTGTAGGAGGTTTAATTTCTTTATCTGATTGTTGAGTTAAAACTCTTTCTGATTCTAGAATTTTGATTCTGTAACTGATACTCTGTACTTTAATACTAGTATTGTTTCTGATTCCACTGTAGGCTCAAACCCATAAGGGTTATGACTCATCTGCTTGTGATAGATTGGGGTTTGAGAGATATCCGTGTTAGGCGTCAAGAAGTACGTATACATTCTGGGTTTTATCATGCTTAGTTTCCTAAGAATCATTTGGTAATCTGATCTGTACTAGTAGTCTGTAAGCATCTGGATATTTCTGATAAGGTTGAGATTTCCAGTGTTGACATTGTCTAAAAAGGGTAATCCTCTGGGTATCAATCTGATGTTGATTTCGGTCTTCGGGGAAGATACTTAGGGGAAATTATTCTCTCAACCAATGTCTAATGGAAACCAAGTTTTTGTTTCATCTGTACTCGCTTCCATTATTCGACTGTATCCTATCGATCGAATCTTCGAACTTTAGATAGGAATCCTATGAATATAAACATGTGTTTGAGACATGTTATGTTTGATGGTTGCAAGTGGATACAAGTGGTTGCTAGTGGCTGCTCATGGATGCATATACACACACTAGGCACTAGATCGGCTCGAAAACACGCTCATACTGCATATGGATGTGTGAGCATTTTCAATTTCTGTGAACGCAAAATGATTGACTCATCACATGGATGCTGCATATGAATGAATGGTTTTCACTCATATAAGAATGGTATGTATCAAATAGGAAAATTGCATACATGTTGGACTCATGGCACTAACATAATTCGCATTAAGGAGGTCAACTGAATCAGTGGACCGCCTGATCTTTGCATTAGATAAGGAACATATACACACACTTTTGCATATGTTCATACAACATTAGAAGTTTTCTAAGGACAATGGATGATTGTGGATGATGGTCGAGTAGATGGATGACTAGATGGTAGGACACATTCTTCTCAACTTGAAGATTTCGGGGACGAAATCCTTTAAGGAGGGGAGAATGTAACACCCCGAATTTTCTGTGATCGTATAAGTAACAAATCAGAGAATAATTAATTTTTAAAATAAGAATCAAGGGAAACAGGTTGCACCATTGCGTTCTTCTCGAAATTCTACTTGGAAACGAGTCCGAGTTTTCGAGAAACGGAGTCCCTGTGAGGGAGATATGGCCCTCCGAAGTTTCAGAGAATTTCAGAATCGAAAACATCTCGAAATTCAAATTCGAAATTCGAATTCAAACCCAGAAGCGGGCTGGGTGGGAAATTTCTCGCCCAGGACCCAGGTCGACTGGGTGGTCGACTGGTTAGTCGATGTAACACCCCACGTCCGTTAGTGCCACTCACAAAGGGAATGCACTAAGTTCTGTGGAGCATTTAGGGTAAAAGATGCAGATAAATTACAAGACAGACAGAAATTAAGCAGCGGAAAATAAAACTTTGCTTTGTTGATAAAATGATTTGTACAACGATTTCTTTACAATATCAGAGTATCATCTGTCTTACAAAATAAAGAAGCATAAAACAATATTTATATTCCCCACTTTTAGCAAGAGCCATCCATAACATCTGAAAAGAGAATCCAAGCAAAACTTCGACAAATCTTCAAGTTGGGAAAGAGTGACAGTCCAACTTAACCTGAGCTATACTATTCCCTCCTTTACTACCTGGGGAGGGGGGAGGGGGGGAAATGGAAGAAAAGAAGGCGAAAGAAAAATAGAGTCAGACATAAAGCCTGAGTAAGTTCAGTAACTTCTAGCATGTGAACATGGAAAACAAAACGACATGAATTAACTGAATATAAGATTACACCATGACGATAGGGTCAGCAAGATTAGACAAGATAATCACAAGATATGTTAAGCTAAGATAAACTGGATATGCTCTAATACTTTCGCCGCTTCGCTCTTTCCTTGTTATACCGATTTCTATATATCCCTGCACCACCTAACTAGTGTCCCAACTAGTAACGATAACGTGATCCCAATCCCTGTAGTTTCCATTGCCTTCAGGCATACATTTATTATTTATTACCTAGATCTAATCTAGGGCTTTCTATCAAGTGCCTTCTAGATTTAACTAGAGTCTAGAGTCTACAATATCTGCTGAACGCTTCTCGGATTTAGGGTTTATGCCGCCTAGTCCAACTAGGGATTATGCTACCTGTCGAACGATGCACCCAAGTCTAGGACACACTACCTAGAGAAGTATATGTTCCTATACTTCCCCACGCATGTATCGCGAATCGTTTATCACTTGTCTAGATGCACAAGTCCTGTAATGTGCGGCCCGAGTCCTGTGGCAGGGCAAATCAAGGAATACAGAACTCGGTCGGGAGCTTTCAGATATCTGCCGATGCAGATGCTAAGGTCTGTTTTTGTTCCAGTGGCTATGGTCCCACTTGACCCCTCCCTCAACTAATGAAAGGCACACCTTGAAAAATGAGAACTATACGCAGGCCCCCGGTGCCCCCACTATCCTATGGCCATCCTCACCCATAACTAGATAGCAAGTATATGGTCTTTTGGAGTTCTCCGCCTTTCCGCTTCACGTATCTCAATTGACTCAAGATGGATGGTAGATGATGAGTTGCTATCACAGGGCTACCGTTTTCTCGCCGAATCACGCTGGTCCATCCTGGTCTTTAGGTTGCCATGTATTGCAACCAAGGCATACCCCTGGTTCTTCTACGCAGACCTTAACCTCTTTGAGCCCAGGAGGATCATCTGCAGCCTCACAGAGGGATACCAAGAGTACCCTCACGTCCCCACGAAGCCTCGGGCTTCGTAACCCAATTTGTTGGAGCCTTCTTTTTACTTAGACGGACATTCGCTCCTTCCCGTGTTATACTAAGAATTACTACTTAGTTCTATTAACTAAGGTTTACCACTTAGTTTCCAGAATCGTTGTTTTCTTAACTAAGGTTTAATACTTAGCTCCTTGTAACTAAGGTTTACTACTTAGTTCCCTTTCCCGTCAATTTGGATTGGTTAAGTGTCATTAGCCAATTCAAGCTAACTTAACCCTCTTCATTTATCCTGTTAAACTAGTTAAGTGTTATCAGTAATTCATGTTGACTTAACCCCATCACAAACCAAGTTATATTGGTTAAGTGTTTCTTATTACTTAACCCTACCCATTCACCCTGTATTGGTTAAGTGTTCCTTTTTAACTTAACCTTGCCCGTCTGTTTTAACTAACATGTTATTAATGGTTAAGTATTATCCCTTCATGTTTTAGACTTAGCCCTATTCCTTTATCACAATCTGACTGTTAAGTGTTCAAGTTTACTTAACCCTACGGTCTAGTCCAGCTAACATATCAAATTGGCTAAGTGTATTAAATTTTACTTAACCCCACCTTCTAGTCTAGTTAACATGTTAATTTGGATAAGTGTATCAACTTACTTAACTTCACCTTCTAGTCTAGTTAACATGTTAATTTGGCTAAGTATCCCTATGGACTTAGCCCTCCCATTCTAGTTTAACTGTGTTAAGTGTCTGTATGAACCTAACCCCACCCATCGGTTTTGTTATCATGTTGAATTGGTTAAGTGTCTTAGTTAACTTAATCCTACCATCCTTGTTTTATCTTTAACTAAATAAATTAAAGCCGCGACCACTCACATTAGACAGATATTGTTGCGACTACTGGATGTGCCGGTTGGTTCCGGGCAGGTTTACATCGCAACTCAGTCTAACCTCGGGTTAGGCATATTCGTGTTTTCTAAGTTCAAAGGGTTTCAATTAATTTTCAAATCAGGTTTTGAAAGTAACCATCCTGTCCGTCGGATCAGTTAGGGATAGCCAGGGAGAGAGGAAACTTGTATTTTCCAAACTCAAGCCTAGACACTATCCTCTCTGTCACCCTAGAACTTTCTGGTGTGTTATTAAAAGAGATGTTGTTAATAAACCTTTAATTTGTCTAAATTTACATTTTATCATTTAGGACAAATTCTATAAGTAAATTATTCCTAATTTACTTATTTCCAAATCACTCATTTAATGTAAATTGTCAACGTTCATTCTTATGGCCCATTTTCCCCTCTATATCATATTTATGCTTTTTGGTATGTAAACTATACCAAATTAAGTGTCACTAACCATGATTTTGCTAAACCTGACCACTACTCACAATTATGGCCAATTTCAAATTTTATGCCAATACACTTATTATGCCAAATTAGCTAATCGAATTCTGATTTAACATTCTAGTTCATGTCAAACTAGACTTATCATTCTAGTTCACAATTCATGTAAATGCTAGATTTACAAGTCAATACTAGATTCAAATTACACGTTCTATAATTCATGTCAAATTTATCCAATTTGCATTTCTATGAACATGCCATAATACATGTTCCCAATTTATGCCAATTTCCAAGTTTAAAACTACGTTTTTAGTAAATTTCATATTTTGCCCAAATCGTATTCCCACCGTTCATATAATCGTGATTCAATCTAGATTATAGATAAATCTAGATTCGTAGAAAATAGGGAATGAACCAAAGATGCTATAGACATAATAACTGGCATAAAATGATAATTTACTATGTACATACCTAACGAATTACACTGAAATACATCGAAGGCCTAAAGGTCTGAAAATCTATTGACATAAAAAGGGTTGAATAACGACGTATGTAACACCCCGTGTATTCTATAACTGTGAAATTAACAAATTAAAGTATAATTAATTTGAAATCAAAGAACTAAGGGAAACGGGATACGCCATTGCGTTCGTCTCGGAAAAATACGCGAAATAGAGTCCGAGTTTTCGAAAAACGGAGTCCGTATGAAGAAGATATAGCCTCTGGAAGTTTCTGAATTAAGTTTAAAATTCGAACAGCTCAGAAAAACAAGTTTAAAATTTAAAAATCGGGCCCAATTGGTCAAGGCGGGAAAACTCCCGCCTAAGACACCCAGGTCGACTGGGCTGTCGACCTGGTCTAGCCAGGTCGACAGGGCTGTCGACAGGGCTGTCGACCTGGTCCAGACCCAGGTCGAACCCAGTCCACCCTGGCTGGCCTAGTCTATGTTGGTCGATTTTCAGAAGCATGCTTTGTCATTAGGGCTAGGTGGCAGTGTAATAACCCGCAAAATCTGGGCCAGTTTAAAATTTTATTTTGGCAATTTTAGCGGGTTTTGAATATTTAAAATGAATTATTTTAAATAATATCGACGAGAAATTTATTTGGAATAGAATTCGAACGTATATATTATATACGTCGTCGTTAGAATATATAATAATTATATATAATTATAAATAGAATTGAAAATGGCGCGGTAGTTCGAAAATTCGATTTCTAATTTCAAATGAATATACAGAATTCAATATAAGTCGGAATTGAACGAAACAAGAAATATTTGAATCTGTATAACTATATCTTTGTAACGAAGTTAACAAACTGAGATTTCATCTTAGAAATGATAAGATATGTCCAGTTTAAAATTAGAAATAGTCGCTGTGGAATTTATATATATTTTTATATATATAAGGCCCTTAAAAATAGCAATTTTGCAAACGACCTCGGATTTCGACGAAACCAGTTTTGTTGGGTCCGTGATGTTAAGTTATTGCTAGATTCCAAATTTCATAATTTTTCGAATCAATATGTGAGCGTGGCAAAGGAAAACGCGTTTGACCAGTTTCAGTTGATTTCAATCGACTGGAAAATGGCCATTTTTCCAACGGTCTCAGAATTCGACGAAACTAGTTTTGTTAGGACCGTATCGTCAATACGAAGCTAGAAAATATTTTTCAGGAATTTTTCTAGTTAGTATGTGACCCCGGAAATTCGAAATGTACGTTTAAAATTCAATATAAGGATTTAAGAGTAAATTTAACGGAAACTGATTCAAACGTCCGAATCAACCTACGATACATAACCCATTGTGTTCAGAATGGGGGTGAAACGCTATGGACGACAGGCGGTGGGCCTCGTTTCGAGGTCATGGGTAAAAGTCAACCTTTTTTGAAAATTAAATAATAAAATAATAAAAAAAAAAATATATTTTCCTTCCCCCCCTTTTTCTCTTCTGCTTGGCCCCCCCCCCCCGATTCAATAAGTCAGAATAATAAAAAAAAAAAAAAAGAGAAAACCCAGCCAAATCGAAAATCGCCCCCCCCCCCTTGATCGTTGCCGCCGCCGCCGTCAGGCGCGACGCCTCCCTGACATCGCCCCCTCCTCCGCTTCTTCTCCTTCTCCTGACCTTCATCTCAAATCGCCCCCTCTGACGCGAAGACCGACGCCAGCACCAAGACCTCCGCTTCCTCCCTCTGCCCTGCGAACAACCACCGCGCCGCCCCTTCTCCTCCCCCCTCTCCTCTTTTGGTTGACGCGCCCCCCTCTGTAAGTTTTTATTTATTTGTTTTATTTTTGTTTTTATTTTCGAATTAAAACTGATTTTAATTCGGTTTTAAAAACTGAATTTTTTTAAGCTAAAAACTGATTTTTTTTTTTAAAGCTAAAAACTGAATTTTTAAAAAGCTAAAAACTGATTTGGTTTTTAAAAGTAAAAAAAAACTGATTTTATAAAAAAGAAATTAAAACTGATTGTAAAGAAATTTAAAACTGATTCTTTTTATTAAAAATAAAAGGTTTAAGAAGATTTTTGTTTTTTAAAAGGTTTAAGAAGATTTTTGTTTTTAAAAGGTTTAAGAAGATTTTTGTTTTTAAAAGGTTTAAGAAGATTTTTGTTTTTAAAAGGTTTAAAAAGATTTTTATTTTTAAAGGGTTTAAAAAGATTTGAATTTTTAAAAGGTAAAAGATTTGAATTTTTAAAAGGTAAAAGGATTTGAACTTTAAAAAGTAAAAGAAAAGATTAGATCTTTGAAATGGAAAAGGCGGAAACTTTGAAATAAAAATTCGATTTTTATATATTGAACTTTGAAATAAAAATTCGATTTTTATATATTGAACTTTGAAATAAAAATTCGTTTTTTATATATTGAACTTTAAAATAAAAATTCGTTTTTTATATATTGAACTTTGAAATAAAAATTCGTTTTTTATATATTGAACTTTGAAATAAAAATTCGTTTTTTATATATTGAACTTTGAAATAAAAATTCGTTTTTTATATATTGAACTTTGAAATAAAAATTCGTTTTTTATATATTGAACTTTGAAATAAAAATTCGATTTTTATTTATTGAATAGCGAAATAAAAATTCGATTTTTATATATATAGTGGCCTTGGGCAGCGAAGGTGACAAAAAGGCGAAACGGCGAAGACTTCTGCAAAAGAAGAGCCGTGGAGCTGGATAGCTATAATGTGAGAATTTCTCACCTTTCAATTTATTTTTCTAGTTATATATATATATACTAGGATGCAGACGGTGCTTAGAAGCACCCGACACCCGTCCACATACCATGGACTTGTTTGTTTGGATGTTTGGTGATTGATTGAGATATTGGTTTGAATGTGGTTTGTGGTGTGAAAAATCGAATCGATAAATTGGTTAGGATTAGACGTGCGCCGTTATAAGGCGAAGGAGTAAGACTAGGTTAGACTCTTACTCCAAATTTTGTGGTTTGCATAACGAGAGTGATTTGATTGATGTGTGAATGGCGTGGGCCTTCACTAGACCGGGGATAAGGCTAGGCCTTGTCCCGTTTCTAGTATCGTGCCGTTATGCCGCCGAAATTTTCTAAAATAAGTTAGAAAAATAAAAATAGCATTTTATTTAACGAATGAACTGAATAGAAATTCATATGTTAAAATAAAATGTGTTATCGTTAAAAATATAATTTTTAACGTGAATGTGAATAAATAAATATTCATTTACAAACCAGACGGTTTGTTTATGTACACCTATTTGAATGACGTTGATTGGGTCGATAAATTTTACACATCGCCTAACTACACAAATAAAATATGTGTTTGATTGTTTGAAACCCCACACGGGTGTTAGGATGAAATTTGAAGTTCACTCATCCTGATTGATTAAATATGTCGATCGATTGATTGACAAGCTGCTGTAAGCGTTAAATGTCTATATTTGATGCTTATACAGTGTAGTGCACTTTGGTTGATGATTGATTATTCATCGTTGTTGATATATACATGTGTTGTAGAAAATCCATATAATTAACATTATATGGTAATTGATTGGGCCTCATTCCAGTTTCGAAAAAAGAAATATTTGAAATAGAAATATTTGAAATAGAAATATTTGAAATAGAAATATTTGAAATAGAATATTTGAAAATAGAAATATGTGAAGCCGTGAGGATTAGATTGACGCCATTTTGACGTGAACGATATTTATATCGATATTATTCATTTTAAAATGAATATTGAAAAGTGATTTCGAAATCGAATATTTTGAAATGAATTGAACTGAAAACGATTTCGAAATGAATTGAACAGAAAACGATTTCGAAATGAATTGAATTGAAAACGATTTCGAAATGAACTGAATTGAAAACGATTTCGAAATGAATTGAACTGAAAACGATTTCGAAATGAATTGAACTGAAAACGATTTCGAAATGAATTGAACTGAAAACGATTTCGAAATGAATTGAATTGAAAACGATTTCGAAATGAATTGAACTGAAAACGATTTCGAAATGAATTGAACTGAAAACGATTTCGAAATGAATTGAACAGAAAACGATTTCGAAATGAATTGAATTGAAAACGATTTCGAAATGAATTGAATTGAAAACGATTTCGAAATGAATTGAACAGAAAACGATTTCGAAATGAATTGAATTGAAAACGATTTCGAAATGAATTGAATTGAAAACGATTTCGAAATGAATTGAATTGAAAACGATTTCGAAATGAATTGAATTGAAAACGATTTCGAAACGAATTGAATTGAACTATTTATATAATTCGTTTTAAATAGAATCGACGAAATATATATTATATATATAATATAATGGCCTGAATAGAACGCGCCGCGCCGCGGCAGTTCGTAAATTTCGACCATTTATTTCAAACGGACATTACGGGAGATCCGACCGTCGGATTCTCCTAAAACCGGAACCGTTGGGTTCGTATCGAAAAGAGCTTTCTAACGAATGTTAGAAATTTGAAATCTAACGGTTGGATTTGGAGATACGTCCAAATCAAAGTGGAAAAAGGTCGCTGTAAGTGCAGTTCGATGGCCATTGTTGGAAATCGACTGTACGGGCCTTGATAAAATTATTAAAAATAGTAATAATTTGTGTAAAATCATAAGAAATGATTTGTGAAAGTTTGGGATGAAAAACTCCATATTTGAAAAGATAAAAATAGATTTTTATCGAAATGAACTAGTTTTGAACTAGAATTATAATTCTATTTATTTTTAAATAAATAAATTGAATTCGAAAAGGGTTTTAAAAGTAACCAAAATTCCAATGATTGCATTGGAGTGGATTTGAATCGAAATTGTCTTCGGAATATTTCGATGTTGGAATTCGTGATATTACAGGTGTTGTTATGGAAATTTGAAAGATATATATTTGTATCGTTATTTCCAATACGACATTTGTTAGTCGTAGAATTCGATATTGAATATAAGCCGATATATTTTCTATTCAGAGCCTTGTATTGAATATCGAATGTGATTTGGGTTTGTCGTGAATGGTGTCTTCACTAACACTGTTCTTGAACCCAGTTGAGAAAAGATTAAATCTTTTTATTTAGATTTAATGAAGTGTACCAATTAAATGATATTTAATTGGAATTGAATTGATATTGATTTTTGGGTTTATCGTGAACAGTGTTTTAAATAACACTTGTTCTTTAACCCGATAATTAATGAATGTGATTTGGGTTTGTCGTGAATGGTGTCTTCACTAACACTGTTCTTGAACCCAGTTGAGAAAAGATTAAATCTTTTTATTTAGATTTAATGAAGTGTACCAATTAAATGATATTTAATTGGAATTGAATTGATATTGATTTTTGGGTTTATCGTGAACAGTGTTTTAAATAACACTTGTTCTTTAACCCGATAATTAATCAAATGGGATTTGGGTTTGTCGTGAATGGTGTCTTCACTAACACTGTTCTTGAACCCAGTTGAGAAGAGATTAAATCTTTTTATTTAGATTTAATGAAGTGTACCAATTAAATAATATTTAATTGGAATTGAATTGATATTGATTTTTGGGTTTATCGTGAACAGTGTTTTAAATAACACTTGTTCTTTAACCCGATAATTAATGGGATGTGACTTTGGGTTTATCGTGAACCGTATTTTAAATGACACTGATTCTTTAACCCAGTCACAGATTAAAACTAAGTGGAGTTTTAATGAATCTTTAATTAGATTGAAAAGATCGAGAATGGAGTATCACCAGTTTTGCTCCAGGCGATAGTTAAATCTTTAATTAGATTTGAACGTGAAATTTAGAAACTAACTGTCGGTTAGCCAAGCAGAATGGTTTTCTGGATATTGATCTGATGTTGGTTTCGGCCTTCGGGGTTAATGTTTGGGGAATTATTCTCTTGATTAATTTACGGTTAGTGACTAATGAATTGGAATGAGGCGTATGTTGTGTTTGTGTAACACTTTTAGAATATATACGCGAGTTATTCGGAAAGACCGGGTTTATCCCATTCTGAATAACTGATACGACGATAAGTCGAAGATGAAGACGATGGTCGAAGACCGGAGGTCTTCACGTCGTTTGGGTGATAACTGATGATCTTGATTGGGCTGTACACCCAAGAAGATGGAAACAGTTAGTGATCGTCCAGACGTACTTGGAGATCGATGGATATGCGGGGTACTAGGTGCCTCCGGTTTCGTTCAGGCCCAGAACGGACTTGTAAATGGACTGTGTGTCTGACATTGGATTTCATCCTGTGTGGCATGCTAAGATGCAAATGATCAAGGCTTCTGTTGAAAAGCAAAGTCTTGTGGTGATGATCAAAGCATGGCCTTTGTGGCGTAGCTTTGTGTAACGTTTACTTCGCGAGTTTCACACCCGGTATGAACCAAAAACGGGAGGGACATCAGGGAGGACTTGCGTTTCTTTCTAGCTAGAAGTGGCGTCAGTGGTTTTACACGCCCTGACGAGTTTGACTTATGTGGTTGTTGCAGTTGCGAGGCGCCTCGGTTATATCGGTTTCGGCCGAATGCATTCTGGTCGGCTGACGGACCAGACTTACACCCCATAGGGTGGGGAGACGTATTGTTCAGGCATAATAATCCACTCCGTGTGGACCGGCCCTGACGATCCAAGGGGCAGTTGCGGCTGTTCCTGAGGGGCGGGCTAGAGCGTCTCGAATCGGTTGAGGACTATCTTTTGCCTCGGTTCATAGACGGAAATCCAATTTCCAAATACGTGACTTTGCGGTTTTATTTGTAAACCTATATATGGCGACATGATATATGGTACCCATGCCGCCTATGATTGATACTTATGATTTGAAGTTGTTTTATGCACTATGCACTTATTATACTATCAAATGATTTGTTTTAAACGTATCAAGCATCCTTTGGCTGTTATAAGGGAAAACCCTATCCCCCGGCTTGCGTTGCATTGTGTGATAGGACCTGGGTCTTATAACAGCTTCATCTTTCTTTATTTAGCATTGCGCTGTTTGTTTTATGCACTGGTATTCTTGGGAGGAAACCCGTTCCGTGTTATACGGCGTGGTCCCTTGATTTACCTTTTAAAATAAAGATTAATAACTGTTTTAGTTCTCACACCAGTCACATGACTGACCTGGAGTTTATTGTTTTAACCTAAACTCTGGGTGCCCTTATTTTGACACGGGCAGCTAGTAGTTTCGGTTTTGCAGATTTATATTCACAGGATCCTGGTTTACAGCTGGAACGATATCCGGAAAGCTTTGTATCCGTATATCTCTTCTAGTTGTGCTTTGTATTATTTTCCGCTGCTATGTATTTAAATGTAACTTAAATCTCTGATATTTCTGTGTAATATTCATTTATACTCTGTATATTCTTGTAATCTGATGCATTGTTGTAATATACAATGAAATGTTCTTCTGTATGCGTTCTGCTGTGGCTTGTTCTCGAACTATCCGACGCTTTCCTTTACGGGGAAGTTACGGGTTTTCACAGTTGGTATCAGAGCTTTGGTTTACAAAGCTCAGAGAACAAGACACATTAGAACCATACGAAAGAATTCCTCAGATATTGGATTAGTAATATCCAATTAGAATGACTCGTTAGAGATAGGATCAGTAGTATCCTAGAACGAGTGTGAAGAGTATATTTTTGAAAGTGAAAACAAATTTTTGTTTTGAAAATTTAAATCAATTATTCGTAGTTGATTATCTATTTATATTGATGTGGACAATCCAGTATATATAGATTTTGCGTATACGTCTGATCCGCGTGTATTCGAAATTTTAATATACTGGATAGATATGGAATCACATTCTAGTCGCCCGAAGATGATTCTGATGATTGACTAGTCGTTATTAGTATTCATGTTCGAGTAACGAAGGCGTGATATCTATATATTTCCTATTGACTGGTGTGAGAACCAAAATTAGATAGGGCCTATTGTTGTGATTTGGCATCAAAAATCTGATTTTTGACTATATATCAAAGTTATGAATTTCAAATGATAATCAACTAATGGATTGATGTTTGTGTTGTTTGTTTATTTGTTTGCTAATTTTGAACCATTAAGCCTAATAGAATCAAATATTGAATTGTATCGGAAATTGGTAGCATTTGCTTGCATATACATATACTTACATTGAACAGGTCATGGCAAGGAGGCTAGAGCCAGAGAATAAAATTTGTTTGCCCGACAAATAGGTACATGTTTACTACATAATTTACTGTTTTGTTTGGGTGATGATGATTTTGTGAGCCTATTGGCTAGCCGCTTGGCTTTTTCTTTTTCTTTTTGAGATCTGAAGGACCGGGGAAGCTATTTGAAATTCCCCGATGCTCCCGGTGCAGGGGAGGTTATGGCGAAATTTTTCGAAAATTTAGGGAGTTAGCCAAATTTTTGAAATTTGGAAAATTCTCAGAAACTGAAAAGTTGGAGAATGGAAACCAGATCGAACGTAGAGTTGATTAATCAAACCACTTTCGACTTTGTTCCTTTTCGGGGACGAAAAGTTTTAAGTGGGGGAGATTGTAATAACCCGCAAAATCTGGGCCAGTTTAAAATTTTATTTTGGCAATTTTAGCGGGTTTTGAATATTTAAAATGAATTATTTTAAATAATATCGACGAGAAATTTATTTGGAATAGAATTCGAACGTATATATTATATACGTCGTCGTTAGAATATATAATAATTATATATAATTATAAATAGAATTGAAAATGGCGCGGTAGTTCGAAAATTCGATTTCTAATTTCAAATGAATATACAGAATTCAATATAAGTCGGAATTGAACGAAACAAGAAATATTTGAATCTGTATAACTATATCTTTGTAACGAAGTTAACAAACTGAGATTTCATCTTAGAAATGATAAGATATGTCCAGTTTAAAATTAGAAATAGTCGCTGTGGAATTTATATATATTTTTATATATATAAGGCCCTTAAAAATAGCAATTTTGCAAACGACCTCGGATTTCGATGAAACCAGTTTTGTTGGGTCCGTGATGTTAAGTTATTGCTAGATTCCAAATTTCATAATTTTTCGAATCAATATGTGAGCGTGGCAAAGGAAAACGCGTTTGACCAGTTTCAGTTGATTTCAATCGACTGGAAAATGGCCATTTTTCCAACGGTCTCAGAATTCGACGAAACTAGTTTTGTTAGGACCGTATCGTCAATACGAAGCTAGAAAATATTTTTCAGGAATTTTTCTAGTTAGTATGTGACCCCGGAAATTCGAAATGTACGTTTAAAATTCAATATAAGGATTTAAGAGTAAATTTAACGGAAACTGATTCAAACGTCCGAATCAACCTACGATACATAACCCATTGTGTTCAGAATGGGGGTGAAACGCTATGGACGACAGGCGGTGGGCCTCGTTTCGAGGTCATGGGTAAAAGTCAACCTTTTTTGAAAATTAAATAATAAAATAATAATAATAAAAAAAAATATTTTCCTTCCCCCCCTTTTTCTCTTCTGCTTGGCCCCCCCCCCCGATTCAATAAGTCAGAATAATAAAAAAAAAAAAAGAGAAAACCCAGCCAAATCGAAAATCGCCCCCCCCCTTGATCGTTGCCGCCGCCGCCGTCAGGCGCGACGCCTCCCTGACATCGCCCCCTCCTCCGCTTCTTCTCCTTCTCCTGACCTTCATCTCAAATCGCCCCCTCTGACGCGAAGACCGACGCCAGCACCAAGACCTCCGCTTCCTCCCTCTGCCCTGCGAACAACCACCGCGCCGCCCCTTCTCCTCCCCCCTCTCCTCTTTTGGTTGACGCGCCCCCCTCTGTAAGTTTTTATTTATTTGTTTTATTTTTTTTTTATTTTCGAATTAAAACTGATTTTAATTCGGTTTTAAAAACTGAATTTTTTTAAGCTAAAAACTGAATTTTTTTTTTTAAAGCTAAAAACTGATTTGGTTTTTAAAAGTAAAAAAAAACTGATTTTATAAAAAAGAAATTAAAACTGATTGTAAAGAAATTTAAAACTGATTCTTTTTATTAAAAATAAAAGGTTTAAGAAGATTTTTGTTTTTTAAAAGGTTTAAGAAGATTTTTGTTTTTAAAAGGTTTAAGAAGATTTTTGTTTTTAAAAGGTTTAAGAAGATTTTTGTTTTTAAAAGGTTTAAAAAGATTTTTATTTTTAAAGGGTTTAAAAAGATTTGAATTTTTAAAAGGTAAAAGATTTGAATTTTTAAAAGGTAAAAGGATTTGAACTTTAAAAAGTAAAAGAAAAGATTAGATCTTTGAAATGGAAAAGGCGGAAACTTTGAAATAAAAATTCGATTTTTATATATTGAACTTTGAAATAAAAATTCGATTTTTATATATTGAACTTTGAAATAAAAATTCGTTTTTTATATATTGAACTTTGAAATAAAAATTCGTTTTTTATATATTGAACTTTGAAATAAAAATTCGTTTTTTATATATTGAACTTTGAAATAAAAATTCGTTTTTTATATATTGAACTTTGAAATAAAAATTCGTTTTTTATATATTGAACTTTGAAATAAAAATTCGTTTTTTATATATTGAACTTCGAAATAAAAATTCGATTTTTATTTATTGAATAGCGAAATAAAAATTCGATTTTTATATATATAGTGGCCTTGGGCAGCGAAGGTGACAAAAAGGCGAAACGGCGAAGACTTCTGCAAAAGAAGAGCCGTGGAGCTGGATAGCTATAATGTGAGAATTTCTCACCTTTCAATTTATTTTTCTAGTTATATATATATATACTAGGATGCAGACGGTGCTTAGAAGCACCCGACACCCGTCCACATACCATGGACTTGTTTGTTTGGATGTTTGGTGATTGATTGAGATATTGGTTTGAATGTGGTTTGTGGTGTGAAAAATCGAATCGATAAATTGGTTAGGATTAGACGTGCGCCGTTATAAGGCGAAGGAGTAAGACTAGGTTAGACTCTTACTCCAAATTTTGTGGTTTGCATAACGAGAGTGATTTGATTGATGTGTGAATGGCGTGGGCCTTCACTAGACCGGGGATAAGGCTAGGCCTTGTCCCGTTTCTAGTATCGTGCCGTTATGCCGCCGAAATTTTCTAAAATAAGTTAGAAAAATAAAAATAGCATTTTATTTAACGAATGAACTGAATAGAAATTCATATGTTAAAATAAAATGTGTTATCGTTAAAAATATAATTTTTAACGTGAATGTGAATAAATAAATATTCATTTACAAACCAGACGGTTTGTTTATGTACACCTATTTGAATGACGTTGATTGGGTCGATAAATTTTACACATCGCCTAACTACACAAATAAAATATGTGTTTGATTGTTTGAAACCCCACACGGGTGTTAGGATGAAATTTGAAGTTCACTCATCCTGATTGATTAAATATGTCGATCGATTGATTGACAAGCTGCTGTAAGCGTTAAATGTCTATATTTGATGCTTATACAGTGTAGTGCACTTTGGTTGATGATTGATTATTCATCGTTGTTGATATATACATGTGTTGTAGAAAATCCATATAATTAACATTATATGGTAATTGATTGGGCCTCATTCCAGTTTCGAAAAAAGAAATATTTGAAATAGAAATATTTGAAATAGAAATATTTGAAATAGAATATTTGAAAATAGAAATATGTGAAGCCGTGAGGATTAGATTGACGCCATTTTGACGTGAACGATATTTATATCGATATTATTCATTTTAAAATGAATATTGAAAAGTGATTTCGAAATCGAATATTTTGAAATGAATTGAACTGAAAACGATTTCGAAATGAATTGAACAGAAAACGATTTCGAAATGAATTGAATTGAAAACGATTTCGAAATGAACTGAATTGAAAACGATTTCGAAATGAATTGAACTGAAAACGATTTCGAAATGAATTGAACTGAAAACGATTTCGAAATGAATTGAACTGAAAACGATTTCGAAATGAATTGAATTGAAAACGATTTCGAAATGAATTGAACTGAAAACGATTTCGAAATGAATTGAACTGAAAACGATTTCGAAATGAATTGAACAGAAAACGATTTCGAAATGAATTGAATTGAAAACGATTTCGAAATGAATTGAATTGAAAACGATTTCGAAATGAATTGAACAGAAAACGATTTCGAAATGAATTGAATTGAAAACGATTTCGAAATGAATTGAATTGAAAACGATTTCGAAATGAATTGAATTGAAAACGATTTCGAAATGAATTGAATTGAAAACGATTTCGAAACGAATTGAATTGAACTATTTATATAATTCGTTTTAAATAGAATCGACGAAATATATATTATATATATTATATATATAATATAATGGCCTGAATAGAACGCGCCGCGCCGTGGCAGTTCGTAAATTTCGACCATTTATTTCAAACGGACATTACGGGAGATCCGACCGTCGGATTCTCCTAAAACCGGAACCGTTGGGTTCGTATCGAAAAGAGCTTTCTAACGAATGTTAGAAATTTGAAATCTAACGGTTGGATTTGGAGATACGTCCAAATCAAAGTGGAAAAAGGTCGCTGTAAGTGCAGTTCGATGGCCATTGTTGGAAATCGACTGTACGGGCCTTGATAAAATTATTAAAAATAGTAATAATTTGTGTAAAATCATAAGAAATGATTTGTGAAAGTTTGGGATGAAAAACTCCATATTTGAAAAGATAAAAATAGATTTTTATCGAAATGAACTAGTTTTGAACTAGAATTATAATTCTATTTATTTTTAAATAAATAAATTGAATTCGAAAAGGGTTTTAAAAGTAACCAAAATTCCAATGATTGCATTGGAGTGGATTTGAATCGAAATTGTCTTCGGAATATTTCGATGTTGGAATTCGTGATATTACAGGTGTTGTTATGGAAATTTGAAAGATATATATTTGTATCGTTATTTCCAATACGACATTTGTTAGTCGTAGAATTCGATATTGAATATAAGCCGATATATTTTCTATTCAGAGCCTTGTATTGAATATCGAATGTGATTTGGGTTTGTCGTGAATGGTGTCTTCACTAACACTGTTCTTGAACCCAGTTGAGAAAAGATTAAATCTTTTTATTTAGATTTAATGAAGTGTACCAATTAAATGATATTTAATTGGAATTGAATTGATATTGATTTTTGGGTTTATCGTGAACAGTGTTTTAAATAACACTTGTTCTTTAACCCGATAATTAATGAATGTGATTTGGGTTTGTCGTGAATGGTGTCTTCACTAACACTGTTCTTGAACCCAGTTGAGAAAAGATTAAATCTTTTTATTTAGATTTAATGAAGTGTACCAATTAAATGATATTTAATTGGAATTGAATTGATATTGATTTTTGGGTTTATCGTGAACAGTGTTTTAAATAACACTTGTTCTTTAACCCGATAATTAATCAAATGGGATTTGGGTTTGTCGTGAATGGTGTCTTCACTAACACTGTTCTTGAACCCAGTTGAGAAGAGATTAAATCTTTTTATTTAGATTTAATGAAGTGTACCAATTAAATAATATTTAATTGGAATTGAATTGATATTGATTTTTGGGTTTATCGTGAACAGTGTTTTAAATAACACTTGTTCTTTAACCCGATAATTAATGGGATGTGACTTTGGGTTTATCGTGAACCGTATTTTAAATGACACTGATTCTTTAACCCAGTCACAGATTAAAACTAAGTGGAGTTTTAATGAATCTTTAATTAGATTGAAAAGATCGAGAATGGAGTATCACCAGTTTTGCTCCAGGCGATAGTTAAATCTTTAATTAGATTTGAACGTGAAATTTAGAAACTAACTGTCGGTTAGCCAAGCAGAATGGTTTTCTGGATATTGATCTGATGTTGGTTTCGGCCTTCGGGGTTAATGTTTGGGGAATTATTCTCTTGATTAATTTACGGTTAGTGACTAATGAATTGGAATGAGGCGTATGTTGTGTTTGTGTAACACTTTTAGAATATATACGCGAGTTATTCGGAAAGACCGGGTTTATCCCATTCTGAATAACTGATACGACGATAAGTCGAAGATGAAGACGATGGTCGAAGACCGGAGGTCTTCACGTCGTTTGGGTGATAACTGATGATCTTGATTGGGCTGTACACCCAAGAAGATGGAAACAGTTAGTGATCGTCCAGACGTACTTGGAGATCGATGGATATGCGGGGTACTAGGTGCCTCCGGTTTCGTTCAGGCCCAGAACGGACTTGTAAATGGACTGTGTGTCTGACATTGGATTTCATTCTGTGTGACTGATATCGGTTGCATAGAGTGGTTTGCCTGTGTGGCATGCTAAGATGCAAATGATCAAGGCTTCTGTTGAAAAGCAAAGTCTTGTGGTGATGATCAAAGCACGGCCTTTGTGGCGTAGCTTTGTGTAACGTTTACTTCGCGAGTTTCACACCCGGTATGAACCAAAAACGGGAGGGACATCAGGGAGGACTTGCGTTTCTTTCTAGCTAGAAGTGGCGTCAGTGGTTTTACACGCCCTGACGAGTTTGACTTATGTGGTTGTTGCAGTTGCGAGGCGCCTCGGTTATATCGGTTTCGGCCGAATGCATTCTGGTCGGCTGACGGACCAGACTTACACCCCATAGGGTGGGGAGACGTATTGTTCAGGCATAATAATCCACTCCGTGTGGACCGGCCCTGACGATCCAAGGGGCAGTTGCGGCTGTTCCTGAGGGGCGGGCTAGAGCGTCTCGAATCGGTTGAGGACTATCTTTTGCCTCGGTTCATAGACGGAAATCCAATTTCCAAATACGTGACTTTGCGGTTTTATTTGTAAACCTATATATGGCGACATGATATATGGTACCCATGCCGCCTATGATTGATACTTATGATTTGAAGTTGTTTTATGCACTATGCACTTATTATACTATCAAATGATTTGTTTTAAACGTATCAAGCATCCTTTGGCTGTTATAAGGGAAAACCCTATCCCCCGGCTTGCGTTGCATTGTGTGATAGGACCTGGGTCTTATAACAGCTTCATCTTTCTTTATTTAGCATTGCGCTGTTTGTTTTATGCACTGGTATTCTTGGGAGGAAACCCGTTCCGTGTTATACGGCGTGGTCCCTTGATTTACCTTTTAAAATAAAGATTAATAACTGTTTTAGTTCTCACACCAGTCACATGACTGACCTGGAGTTTATTGTTTTAACCTAAACTCTGGGTGCCCTTATTTTGACACGGGCAGCTAGTAGTTTCGGTTTTGCAGATTTATATTCACAGGATCCTGGTTTACAGCTGGAACGATATCCGGAAAGCTTTGTATCCGTATATCTCTTCTAGTTGTGCTTTGTATTATTTTCCGCTGCTATGTATTTAAATGTAACTTAAATCTCTGATATTTCTGTGTAATATTCATTTATACTCTGTATATTCTTGTAATCTGATGCATTGTTGTAATATACAATGAAATGTTCTTCTGTATGCGTTCTGCTGTGGCTTGTTCTCGAACTATCCGACGCTTTCCTTTACGGGGAAGTTACGGGTTTTCACAGGCAGGCTCTAATTGGTCTCTCTTTCGAATGAATGGCTACGATCAATCCAAGCAACATCGATGGTCCTAATCAGTTCATAAACTCTATAAAAACGGCCCTAGACTCTACCTAACCTAAGTCTCTAACACAATTCTCTAGCCTCCATTGCTCTCTTCTTCTAATTAAAAATAAAAATGGCGTCGCTACTCTGCTAGAATCAAAACTAGAAGTCAATCAACATCATCCTAAATTCAAATTTGAGATAAAAGCTTCTGCAACAAATCTGTAACAACTAAAGTTCTTTCTTTAATCCAATCAAGGCAAGTACAGTTATTTTCCGCTATAAACGTTAATTATAATTTTGATATGTTTTTAATTCTGAATCTGAGATTGTATATATATTCTCTTCTGTCAGATCTGTTTTTCTGTGACTGTTCTGTATCCCTTTTCTTCTTTTCTGTTTCTATAGCCAGGCTACCACGAGCCTGTGCCTAATCTCATAAGAGATGAACGTATGAACGCAAATTTTGGGATGAATGATGCGAAATTTGACAAGACTGAATTGAATGTATGACTTTAGGTCTGAGGCATAAAATATATTGGACACGTGACTTGGGATTGGATGCATAAATTTGACTATGAACATATAATTTATATATGTTGTATGCATAGTTATGTTGTAATTTAGATCTGTAATTAATTAGAAAAAAAAAGATGAGCATATGTTGTAAACTAGATTTGGATCTATGCATATTCTATGATAGAAGAAAAGAGGAACCATTGTATGATTACATATGATTTGAGACTTTGGACAAAATGCATATAAAAGTCAAAATCTGATTTTTTTTTAGAAGATATGATTTAGATTGTTGGGTATATTTTGCATAATGATTCATGACTTAATAAGAAAAAGGATATGGAAACGTAGGTGTAAAAGATTTACATTAATTAGGATCTCTACTATTGTGATTACACCTAAATAGGGAATTTTGCATATATGGCATGCACTGTAATTAATGATCATATTTGGTATAATTTATATGTGAATCTGCTGTATAAGGTTAGTTTAACAAAAATTTGAACATATGTTATAGGGTAAATTATGTCCATATTCTGCGCTATGTAAAGGTATGCAAACATGGAAGTATATGATCTTATTATGAATCACGACAATTATTTAGGCATATGAATTTAGGCCAATTTATGATTAGGCAAGGCATGTAAATAGAACCTTTAGAAATATTAAATTTGCTAAATATGCTAATTTGCCAAGTTGCCTAAACTGCTAGTTTTGTTATATTGCCTAGACTGCTAATTAGATTGAAATGCCTAATTTGTTAAATTTGTCGGTTGAAATGCCTAACCTGTTATATGCCAAAATCTGCTAAGTTGCTAAATCTGTTAAATCCGTTAAGTCATATAAAATCTGTTATCTGCTAAAGTCTGTTATCTGCTGTGTTGATATAATCATCCTGTTATTGATATAATCTGAATTGGTATATATATTGGGCGTGCGCATAAACGGTAAATTATTAATTAATTGGCCGCAAAGATAAACATGGCTAACTCGAGGTTAGAATGAGTTTGCGGCGTAATTCTGCCCGGAACCGCCCGGCACATCCAGTGGCCGCAAACAATAGGTTCTAATGTGAGAAGTTAGTCCTAACCTGCTTAAGACACGAGGTTAGGTCTGGCTTGTGGCAGAAGTCTGCCCGGAACCGCCCGGCCCATCCAGCGGCCACAAGCTAGCGACCTAATGTGAGAGGTCTGGGCATTAATAATTAATTAATGCAAATTTAAGATAAGAATGACGTCTAAAACGTATTGGGGGAAAATAGGGTTAAACCAACTGGATTAATAGGTGTAGTAAACCCGTCCATGAATCTGTAGGCCCAATACAAAGTTAGACAAATCTGAAAAATCTGTACATCTGATCTGTTAGTCTGAAAACTTGTTAACTTAATCTATGAACTAGTAAATCTGAATTCTGTATGTCTGAACTTGTAAACAAGTTAATCTGAGATCTGTTAGTCTGGGGACACAAGGTTAGGAGGGGAATTACTTGTGTCATCTGGTGTTTGGGACCCATATTAGTCAGTAACCCTTTCTGGTATCAAAACTTTGACCCAACAGTAGGTAGGGTCCGGGCACGCTTACTGAACTAATTATAAGTGGTTCATTCTGATAATGGCGAGGGGTGTTGATGGTGCGTTCCAACCGGGTCATGTGCGTGCATGGATCCCGGTCTGCCTCTGAGGATGTATGACGCCGTGACATCTGTAAATAGGTCTGTGCCAATTGGTTGTCACTTTAGGGAGTGATACACCCTACTGTGGGGCCGACACAGGATATTTATGTATTAGGGAGCCGATCGCTTGGGGTAGGGTTTTAGGGTACGCTTAGTTCTGTCTGTTTCTGTTGGTACCGTCTGTTTCTGTTGGGTGGTAACACCTGTCTGTTTCTGTGTGGTACCGTCTGTTCGGGTGGTAAAGGCCCATTACTAGTGTACACCTAATTCTACATTCTGTTTCCGTAGAGATAAATCTGTTCCTGCTTCTGTCTGTTTCTGATCGGGTAGTAAAGGCCCATTATTAGCATTCTGTTTCTGTTAAAGTATTCTGTACCCGTTCCTGCTTCAATTTAGACATTAGGGAGACACCTAATTCTGCTATACTAGTATTAGTGCAGAGAAGTGTAAAACAATAGTTTATATCATTCTGTTTTTCTGTTATATCTGCTACACCTGTTATAGTTATCTCACATCCAGTTTTATGTTCATATCATATTATTATTATCTGTTCATATGCTGAAAGTCACTGGACTTGCCAGACTTTTTGTCTGACCCTTGTTGTTTCGCCTCCTTTCTTCCATTTCCCCCCAGGTTATCCAAGGAGGGAAATACTTTAGCTTGATCCGGATTTCTCTTTGCTTGAAGTGCTTAAAGTATGGCTTGGCTCTGTATAGCTTCCGTTCCATGGGGATTATGATTTTAAACTATGCATTTTGAAGGCTTTTGTACAAGACTGATATTTTGTACTTGAATTCTGAAATTGAAGGGATGTAACCATATTAATTTTCTGTTTCCGCTGTAATAAAGTTAAAATTTTTCAAGTACTATTTTATCTGTCTTGTAAGTTTCTGTTCTGTTTACTAAAATGCTCCACCAAAGTTAAGGCATTCCCTTTGTGAGTGACCTTAACTGTGTTGGTTTGTATACTTGATTGTGGTGATAAATAATTCATATTTGTGCGTTACTATGATTCTTATCGATTTGGAATATTGTATAGCGATTGGATATTCTCAAAGTATGTTATTCATTATAAAAACTACATGTTTGCGGTAGTTTTATGCAAGTATACGTTTGGATATTCTCAAAGTATGTTATTCATTATAAAAGCTACATGTTTGCGGTAGTTTTATGCAAGTATACGTTTGGATATTCTCAAAATATGTAATTCATGTTGAAGCTACATGTATATAGTTGTTTAATTGAAATTCATGCAAGTTTGGGGTTTTGCTACTATGCCATCATAATGTATATTTTTGTACAAAAATCATTTTGTGCGTAATTGGAACAAATTTGGGTTATTATAGTTCATATGAAACTATGTTGAAATTTTGGCATCATGATCTATGTATTAAGCCATGCTTTTGTACTAGAAAACCTATTTGCAAACTTATGAATATGACGAGGCTATGATTGATATTTTGCATAAATTGAAATCCATGTTAAGTCTATATTGTTAACAAGAATTATATGATGACATATGTGGTACATAGCTAGGTTAGATTCAAAATCCCTTTTGCAAGTTTGCATGACTAAAGTAAAAATCATGATTTCATGTTAGAAATATTTATGCCATGGTTATGTGAATAGATTTAAAATCATGATTAAGTTGAACTATACTTTTGTGTTAGCAACAAAAGTAAGCACCTTTGTAAACTTGTAGTAATCTTATGAACATGATTTGCTTATGTTTGACATTATGCCTAAACAAAAATATAGATTTATGTTGTAGTTAAGACTATGTGTCAACAATAATATCCAATTTAGATTCTTAACTTAACTACAAGTTTTGATTCATGTCACTTATGCTTTATGACCAAAGTATACGTTATTGCTATGCAAGTACACCAGTTTCTGATTTGTAGTTCCAACGTTATGTTGCAAGTTCATGCGTTCACATTCCCCTTTAGTGTATGAACGTTTTAAGCCTCCCCTTTTTCTCATGGCTAAGTTGGGCTTAAAAGCCTAAGCCCAACATATATTATGATAAACGAACGTATTAAACGGGGGAAAATAGCGTTGGGCCAAATTAATTAATAAATGAAAATATAAAGTAGAAGGGCCCAAATTCAAGTATGGGTTGGGCCCATGATCGGTGTAACCTTTACACCATTAACTTAATAATGGGCCGCAAATATTTACATATAAGAAAATAAAGAAGAAAGAAAAAATATGTAAATGTAGAACATACGATGTGTTTAACCCGAGGTTGGATTGAGTTGTGATGTAAACCTGCCCGGAACCGCCCGGCTGTCCAGTAGTCACAACAATACCTATCCAATGTGGGAGGTTAAACATGGAGCCCAATAAGGACCCGAGGTTAGACTGAGTTGTGGCGTAAGACTGCCCGGAACCAACCGGCAACAGGCAGCCACAACAATACCTGTCTAATGTGAGAGGTCAAGGCTTTAATAAGACAATTAAGGCTGAGTCAGGATTGTTAGGATTAAGTGAACTAAATCAAAATGGAACATGCTAAACTAAACGGACTGGTGGGGGTTAGGTTAGAAAACACTTAACCAACTTAGCATGTTGGCTAGAGATAGAAAACCTAGTAACGGGGGACCCTTTTCAGCAGTAACCCTAGAAGGTGTATCATGATACCCTGAAACTAGGCAGGGTGGGGCACGGTTACTGGGCTGATTGTAAGAGGTCAAATCGACGGCGGTGGTGTAGCAGTGTAGGTTCTAACGGGGTGCGGGCGTGCACACACTCCGGCGCAGAAAAATAAGGCACTGGACACCAGTAGCATACCTGTGCATTCTAGGATTGTGTCGGGCCGCCACCATGGGACTTGATACACCCCATGGTGGGACCAGCATAGGTAACTACAACATCGGGGGCCGTAAGACACATGTAACTATGCGAGTAGGAGCCGATCAACATAGAATGGATCACATCACCCTGATTATGGGGTGCCAGTTGGGAACTAGTTTATATGGGTTCAGAGATTTACATGGGGTACGATAGTATATTCGACCCTAGATAACTTAACCAAGTTTATAGTGCTTTCCCACTTCTTGTTTATACTTATCATACCCAGTTCTTTATTCATAGACAGAATAGTCCTAGACTTACTCAGGCTTTATGTCTGACTCTACTTTTCTTTCGTCTTCTTTTCTTCCGTTTCCCCCCCAGGTCCACAGGGAGGGAACACTGCAGCTTGACCAGCCTTAACATCCAGCTTGAAGAGGAGAAATGTATTGCTTGGACCCTTTCGTTTTGAACTATGGCTTTGGACAACCACTATGGGGCTTTTGCAGTTTATCTACGTTTTATTTATGCTTCTTTAAATAATGTAATCAAGACAGATTATGAAAGTGTTATGTTATGTTTTTGGAAAGGATGTAAGACAATTATGGTAATGTTGTTGTAACACGTATTTGCTTTTATGAAATAAAAGTTGTTGTTTTTCCGCTGTTTACAAATATGTGTTTTTTTTATATCTGTCTTGTATATCTGTGACTTATACTTATAAACCTCCACCAAAATTATGGCATTCCCTTTGAGAGAAACCCTAACGGAGGTGGGGTGTTTCAACGTAGGTTCAAGAACATGGGTAGACCTAACGTAATAGGTAAATTCTCAAGGTCTAAAACCAAAGAAAACCAAGAATAGACAGAATAGAGACGTAGGTTCAAGAACATGGGTAGACCTAACTTAATAGGTAAACTCCCAAGGTCTAAAACCAAAGAAAACCAAGAATAGACAGAACAGAAAATCAAGTTTAGACCCAATTTCACAGTCTCAAAACTTAAGCAACACTTTCCTAGTCATGAATCACAGTTGTTCTTATTATGTCATAGGCAATAGTTTATGTTTCCTAACCAAAGGCATAGGCTTGTATTCATAGTCAAAGGAAATAATTCTCATAGTCACAGTCACAGTCATAGGCAATGTCCATAGTCATAGGCAATGTCCATAGTCATAGGCAATGTCCATAGTCATAGGCAATGTTCATAGTCATAGAGGCATATGGTTCTAAGGTCCATAGTTTCATAGTCACCACAGTCTTATTTGTCCTCGAATCATAACGGTTCTTAATTAGGTCCAAAGATATAAGCACTGGTTCGAATAGAGAGAGAGATTTGGCATATTCTTTTATTCCTTTAATTTCATGTCACGAACAGAGAAAATCGTTCAAATCTAAAAAGTAACCAACTTACAGAGATTAGATTAGAATAGAAAGATGGCGTTGCTATGATTCGTGTGACGTTGCTTGAAACCGTTTGAGTTAGCCTTTTGTCCTTATCTTGAAGCTTTGATTTGAATCTCTTCTGGACAACTTGAGCAGCATAACCTTGTCTTGGATTTTCGTATTATTTTCTTTTATTTATTTATTTATATATTTTTTCAGAGGAAGCATAAGGATAGAAAAGAATTGTGAATAGAGAAGGAGACTAAGGCTGTTTATATAGGGTTAGGCGGACGAACCTAGGCAGAAAACGTGACCAAATACATCAGAACGAACCAGGTTCAGAAAGCTGGAAAAAGCGGGGAGGTCGACACCCAGGTCGACTACCCAGTCGACCTGGGTGATCCAGGTCGACTACCCAGTCGACCTGGGTGCCTTGTGCGGGAAAATCCACGCCCAGCCTAATCTGGGTCCGATTTTGAATTTGAATTCGCTTTTCTGACCTGTTTTGAAATTTAAACTTCGCTGAATCTTCCGGAGGCCATATCTTCCTCATACGGACTCCGATTTACGCAAACTCGGACTCGTTTTCATGCAGAATTTCGAGACGAACGCAATGGCGTAGCCCATTTCCCTTGATTTTGATTTTAAATTTTAATTCTGCCTTGATTTGTGAATCTTAGTGTTACAGAATTACGGGGTGTTACAGTCGACCTCCCCAGGCCAGGTCGACCATAGTGTCGACCTGGGGTGACCAGGTCGACCATAGTGTCGACCTGGGGGTCGACCTGCTCCCGAAACCCACTTTCTGAAACTGATGCATTTTGATGTTTTTGGCCGATTTTCTGACCAGATTCATGACTCTAAACCTATATAAACAGCCCCCTATCCTCTTTCTCTCCACACCAATTCATTCTGCCTATGCTCTGCCTCTGTTCTAATTAAAATAATAATGGTGTTGCTACTCTGCTGAAAATCTGAACTAGAACTAGGACTAAAGCATCTTCTTTCAAACTGATTAAGATTAAAAGAGAACAACTGCAACTCTTCTTCTTTAATCCAATCAAGGAAAGTACAGTTATTTTCCGCTATAAACTATAATTATAGTTGTGACATGATTATAAATTTGAGTCTGAGGTTATGTATATTCTTATCTGTCAGGTCTGTTTTTCTGTGACTATTCTGTATCTCTTTCTTCTTTCTGTTCTATAGCCAGGCAACCACGAGCCTGCGCCAAATCTCATAAGAGATTAACGCACGAACGTTAAAAATAATGAACGACGGCATAAATGGGACATGGCTAATCCGCGACTGATTTAAGAAAAAGGACATAGGTTGTAGACTAGATTTAGATCTATGCATATTCTGTGAATTGGAAGAAGAGGAACCATTGTATGTTAACATGTGACTTGAGACCTTGGACATAACGCATATTTTGAATTAAGATCTGTTATAATTTAAAGTTCTAGATTGTTGGGCATATTGTTTATATAACAATTCATGACTTGAGATAAAAAGAGAATATGACTTAGGTGCGAAGATCTATATTAAGATTTGATAATTATTAAATGTGAATAACACCTAAGTGGGAGATTTTTGAATATATGACATGCATTGAAATCGATGGCTATATTTGGTATAATTTATATGTGAATCTCTTGTACTAGGCAAGTTTAACTAAATTTGGGACATGTGTAATATGGTGAATTATGACCATAATCTGTGCCATGTAAATTTAATGCAAACGTGGGGTATATGATCATATTGTGAATCATGACAACTATTTAGGCATGCAAACTTAGGCCAAATTTAAAATTAGGCAAGATATGTTTATGAAACTTTAAGGAATGATTAAATCTGTTATATTGCCTAATCTGCTAGTTCTGTTGTATTGCCTAATCTGCTAGTCCTGTTATATTGCCTAATCTGCTAGTTCTGTTATATTGCCTAATCTGCTACTTCTGTTATATTGCCAAATTTGCTAGTTCTGTTATATTGCCTTATCTGGTAGATCTGTTCATCCAATAAATCTGTCATCTGCTAAGTCTGCTGAAAATGCCTAATCTGTTATATATTAAATCTGCTAAATTGCATAATCTGCTAAATCCGTTAAGTTGCCTAATCTGCGAAATCTGTTATCTGCTATATCTGTTGAGTAGATATATTTAGTTTATTATTGACATAATCTGAATTGGCTGTAGTTATGAATAATTGACATGTATATCAGGCGTGGGCATAAATGGTAAATTATTAATTAATTGGTCGCAAAGATAAACATGGCTAACTCGAGGTTAGAATGAATTTGCGGCGTAACTCTGCCCGGAACCGCCCGGCACATCCAGTGGCCGCAAACAATAGGTTCTAATGTGAGAAGTTAGTCATAACATGGTTGAAACTCGAGGTTAGACCCAGTTTGTGGCAGAAACATGCCCGGAACCAACCGGCCTAACCAGTAGTCGCAAACTATCAGTCTAATGTGAGAGATCTGGGCATTAATATTTAATTAATGAAAATCTGGGATAAATATGATGTCTAAAACGTGTTGGGTGGATGGGGTTAAACCAACTAGACTAATGAAATTAATAAACCCGTTTCATGAATCTGTAGGCCCAATACAAAGTTAGACAATCTTTAAGTCTGTTAATCTATAATCGGTTAATCTATAAGTCTGTTAATCTGTAACCGGTTAATCTGTAAGTCTGTTAAATCCGTATATCTGATCCGTTGGTCTGAAAACTTGTCTAATATGTGAACTGGTTGATCTGAATTCTGTATGTCTGAGCTTGTAAACAAGTTAATCTGAAATCTGTTAGTCTGGGGACACAAGGTAAGGAGGGAAATTACTTGTGCCATCTGTTGTTTGGGACCCATATTAGTCAGTAACCCTTTCTAGTATCAAAACTTTGACCCAACAGTAGGTAGGGTCCGGGCACGCTTAATGAACTAATTATAAGTGGTGCATTCTGATAATGGCAAGGGGTGTTGATAGTGCGTTCCAACCGGGTCATGTGCGTGCATGGATCCCGGTCTACCTCTGCGGATGTAAGACGCTGTGACATCTGTAAATAGGTCTTTGCCAATTGGTTGTCACTTTAGGGAGTGATACACCTTACTGTGGGGCCGACACAGGGTATTTATGTTTAGGGAGCCGATCGCTTGGGGTAGGGTTTTAGGGTACACTAAGTTCTGTCTATTCTATTGGTACCGTCTGTTTCTGTTGGGTGGCAACACCTGTCTGTGTGGTACCTTCTGTTCGGGAGGTAAAGGCCCATTTACTAATGTACACCTAATTCTACATTCTGTTTCCGTAGGGATTAATCTGTTTCTGTCTGTTTCTGTTCGGGTGGTAAAGGCCATTATCAGCATTCTACTTCTGTCTGTTTCTGTTCGGGTGGTAAAGGCCCATTATTAGCGTTCTGTTTCTGTGGAAATTATTCTGTTCCTGTTTCTGCTTAGACATTACGGTGACACCTAATCCTGTATACTAGTATTAGTGCAGAGAAATGAAAAGTAATATTATTCTGTTTTTTCTGTTTAACCTAAGTACATCTGCTGCTCCTGTTACTGTTATCTCTCATCCAGTTTTATTTGCATGCCATGATTATTATTATCTGTTCATATGCTGAAAGTCATTTGACTTGCCAGACTTTATGTCTGACCTTGCTTGTTTTCGCCCCTTTTTCTTCCGTTTCCCCCAGGTTTTCCAAGGAGGGAATACTTTAGTTTGATCCGGATTTCTTCTGCTTGAAGCACTTAGAGTGCTTAAATTGTGGCTTGACTCCTTGTGGCAGCTTTTGTGGGGATTATGATTTTAAAGTTTTGTACCCTGATGATTTTTCTGAACAAGACTGATATTTATGTACTTGAGTCTTTGGTAAAGATGTAACCAAACCAATTTCTGTTTTCCGCTGCAATAAAGTTTTAATTTCTCAAGTATTGTTTATCTGTCTTGTAAATTTCCGTTCTATCTACTAAAACGCTCCACCAAAGTTAAGGCATTCCCTTTGTGAGTGACCTTAATGGAGGTGGGGTGTTACAGGCTAGAAGGAACACACCCACACATTTCCACACTCTTTCTGATTACAATTGCCCTAGAACTCTTGGGTAGCACTTTCAAACATATAGTATTTGATAGAAGAAGAATGATATATTTTTTCTTGAAATCGGCAAAGTATATATGCATAACTAGGAATTTTAAGAATAATAATGGTGATATGTTAAGGAAGGAAGAAGATAAGTTATGGAAAAATTTGATTTTGAGACCTTTTTATAGTGTTCCAAAGGGCGTACCGTTTCTGAAATGTCTTAAAAATGAAAAGACACAACTTTTAAATTTAAATAAAATGTTATTGTTATATGTCGACATGTATGTATGTGTATGTCGACATACACTTTATATTTTTAGATTTAATCCATTTTTATAAAGTATTTAAACTAATATATGTATTCTGGAAATTCCTGAAATAAAACTAGCTATTAAAATATTATTTTTCAAGTATGGAAATGTAAAACCCCGTAATTTTGAAACATGACATAAGGGATAATTAAAGAAGACTTAATTAAATAATGAGAATTAAGTAAAGATGAATAACACCATTGCGTTCATCTCGGAATTCTCCTTGAGATAAAGTCCAAGTTTGCGTAAAACGGATATCGTACGAAGGAGTTATGGACAATAGAAGTTTGGCAAAACAATCAGGAAATGGGCCAGAATAACTGGCGTACTTGTGAAGTGTGCCAGAACAAAAATTCACAGACGCACCTGGGAAGGGCGCCTATGTCGAGCCCAGATTTGCAGAATTCTGGACAGTTCCCTGATGACGTGTCTTTCTAATCTAAGTGGTTCTGATGGTTTCTAATCTAATCTAAAGGTCCTAATTCACCTAATACACCTATAAATAAACACCTAAACCTAAACCTAATCTCGTTCAACCCTAATCCATGGTGCCTCCATGCTGCTCTAATCTAAATTAAACTTTCTTTTCCACCAAGACAAATCAGAATAGGGGTATTCTAAGATCAAGATCTGCTACAACAAAACCTAATTCTCTTCCTTTAGATCCAACTATGGTGAGTTTATGTTACTTTCACATATAATTAAATTAAAAAGTAATCATGATAAGTTTGTAAATTGGATCTAATGTATATGTCTGTAAATAAGATGTATCATATCAAGTTTTGTAATTTGTTATCCTTCAGATTCATATCCAATTGCTATTATCATATGCCTATCTGATCTATTTTGTCGTTATTCATTACACATGCCTATTTATATGTTTATGCCAATTTTGATGTTTGATTCTCTTCCCTCCTTCTTTTCCTTTTTCCTTTTGATATTAGGCTAACTTCGAGCCTAAGTATATTGCGTTGAGATTTACATACTAATAACGTTGGAATGATTGGGAAAAGTTGGGAAATATGTAATAAAATGAGATTTGGCATAAATTGTTGATAGCTATGGAAATTGATTTGGGCATAATTTGGTATAACTTGTACACATGAGATTATAGGCATAATTTGGATTAAAATCATAAACATAATTCAGATTGGAAATTATGGGTAATTGGAATATATTATAATCCAAGATCTGAAATTGGGACTTGAATCAAGAAAGTGAAAATGAACGCCTAAGACACGAGGTTAGATTCGGATTGTGGTATAAGCCTGTTCGGAACCGCCCGGCATATCTAGCACCACAAACGGTAATCTAATGTGAGAGGTCAAAGGCATAAATTAGATGCGTAATAATGCAAAGACACGAGGTTTGATTCGGATTGTGGTATAAGCCTGCCCGGAACCGCCCGGCATATCCAACAACTGCAAACGGTAATCTAATGTGGGAGGTCTTGCAAGATTACGGTTATAACTAATTAATGAACACTTAACCAAGATAAGACATGTGGTAAGACATGGGAATAATAAAGGGTTAAGTGGGTAACATGGGTAGCATGTAAAACATAATTAAAGCACTTAACCAAGATGAGACATGTGATAAGACATGGGGATAACAAAGGGTTAAGTGGGAATTCCTAGTGGGGACCAAGCTTAAGAGGGAAGCCTGTGTCAAGTGTGTGGACCCTTTTCAACCAGAAACCCATTTTAGCATCTATATGAGCTCGAACTAGGTCGAGGACAGGGACACACTTACTAGGGTTGATTGTAAGAGGTCAATAAAGAGTTAGCGATGGAAGTGCAAGTCCAACGGAGTCATGTGCGTGCATGGGTCCGGGCTGGTAGGTAAGACGTTGTTGCATCGTGTAGGTATAAGTTGTGCATTTCAGTAGTATCGGGGTTTCCACCTTAGGGAGTGATACACCCTATTGTAGGACTAACAAAGGTATCTATGAGGTTAGAGAGCCGATCAAATGAGGAGGGTAGTGGGTACAACTAGTGGGAATAGGAGCAAGTCAGCACCTATGATGGTAACTAGAAGTACACGAAACTACCATCATTTTATTTTTTTAAGAGGGACCATCATTTAGTATGTAGCTTGTATGTTGGTAAGTTGCAGAGCATATCTTATAGTGGTTAGGAGCGCAGTCGATGTTCTATCTTGCTTTTCTTGTTCACCTTGTCATGTCTGCTTATGTTACAGTCATCTCTTATATCCAGTTTATGTTCTTATCCTGTTACTTTACTGATTATATTGTTAAAGTCACTGGACTCGCCAAACTTTATGTCTGACCCTTTTTGCTTCGCCCCTTTTCTTTCTTTTCCCCCCAGGTCCTCAGGGTAGGATTAGTGAAGCTTGAATCCGATTTCTTTCTTCTTGAAGTGCTTAGAAGTGTTGAAAGTAATGCTCAGCTTTATCTCATTTTCATTATGGCTATTTGGAGTGGGATTTTGGTTTTGCTTTTATGTACTCTGATAATAATTTTGTTCAAGATGGATATTTGTGTACTTGGCTTTAGTACGTGGTTTTGATGTTGTAACCAAACATGTTTTGCTTTTCCGCTGCAATGAATAAATTTTGAATTTTTAAGTACCATTTTATATATCCGTCTTGTGATGTTCTGTTCTATACTCTTATAATGCTCCATGAAAGTTAATACATTCCCTTAGTGTGTGACATTAATGGACGTGGGGTGTCACACGTGGTATCAGAGCTGAAGGTTACCAGAACAGATAAAAAGATTTTGAAAACTGTTTTCAAAAGCATTTTTAAAAACAAGTATTTTCAAAAACATGTTTTAAAGAAGGTATTTTCAAGAGAAAGGTTTATTATGAAAAACATAATCCCAAAAAAGTCATATATCTTTCTTTCGATTCTCTGTTTGAATCTCTTCCTTTTTCCTTTCAGCATGTCTGGGGAACCTGATATATCCGAGGGCGTACAGATACCAGGCTGGTTCAGAAGGTATCTAGAGGCTAGGGCTACTGCCGCAGGCCCAGCAAATGTTCCTCCTCCCCCAGCTGCAGCCGCTCCTCCTCCTCCCCATGTAGGCGCTTTTTCTAAGATATGCAAAGACTTCCGTGTAATGGGCGGAAAACCGTTTTATGGAACTGAGACGTTTGTTGAGGCTCGGAATTGGCTCAAGGAAGTAGAGGACTTGTTTAGTATCTTTGAGGTAGACGATGGAAGGAAGATTCAGCTAGCTGCTTGGTTGATGAAGGATGAAGATTCATTTTGGTGGGAAGTAACTAATGGAGGACGTGCAGTGGAGACGTGGATGGATTTTAGACAAAGGTTCGAGTTGAAATTTCTTTCACAAGCAGAGGAGAGTTTGTACATGGAGAGGTTCTTGGCTTTGAAACAAGAAAATTTATCTGTGAAGGAGTACGTTAACAAGTTTAACTAGTTAGCAAGATTTGGTATGGAATTAGTTAATACACCTCATAAGAAGGCCTTGAGATTTGCCAAGGGTCTGAATGAACCATTACACGGGTTGGCTATGTCCCACATTCCTATGGGGGCTACTTTCGAGAATCTTGTTGATATGACGTTGATACATGAAGAAGGGAAAGCTGCTAATGTAGATAAGGCACAGGATAAGAAAGGGGATCCAAAGAAGGCACAACAACAACAAAAGAAGGGCGGTAAGGATAACAAGGGCTCAGAGAAAAGAAAGTGTCACAATTGTGGAATACCTGGCCATTTGAAGAAGGACTGTAGGAAGAAGAAGAGGATGACTGGTTGCTTCCAATGTGGTGAGGCAGGACATATGATTAAAGACTTCCCAAGGAGGCAAGGACAAGAGCAAGGACAGAGGACAAGATCTACCTCTGGAGGGCAGGTTCATGCTCTCATGGCAGCTACGCAAGAGAGAGGTAGAAACATTTATAATGAAAGTTTGATTTTCCTTTTTGATCATCGTGTACGTACTTTGTTTGATTCTAGCGCTTCACATTCGTTTATATCTGCTTCTGTTGTTGAGTCTCTACACCTAGATACTAGTATAGTAGTGGATCCCGTTGTCGTCTCAAATCCTATTGGGGGTACTACTCATCTCTCTATGTTATATCGGGATTTTAGAATATCTATGTATGGCGTTGAGTTCGAATGCAATGCCTGTGCTTGGTTTCACGGGCTATGGGTCGATTCTAGGAATGAATTAGCTAGCTAGGTATGGTGCCATTCTCGGCTGTGAAAAGACGGTAGTTAGACTGTTGACTAGTTTGGGTAATACTCTCGATATCTCATGTGACCCTAAGGGTTCTGTTATGCTTAGCTACCTAGAATCTCTTGACACATCTCTTGATGATTTGCAATCTGTTCAAGTAGTCCCTGAGTATGCAGATGTCTTTGAGAAGGTTAGGGGCTTACCTCCAAAATGCGAGATAGATTTCTGTATATACTTAGTGGACAATGCAAAGCCAGTTGCATTGCCTATGCGCCACAGGGCTCCAAGAGAAAGGAGGGAGCTTAGTAAACAAGTGAAAGAGGTGCTTGAGAAAGGGTTCGTAAGAAGAAGTATCTCGGAGTGGGGTGCTCTAGTTGTTTTTGCTACAAAGGCTGATGGTTCGCTTAGATTGTGCGTGGACTATAGGGAGCTGAATAAGATCGCGAAGAAGAACAGACACCCATTACCGAGGATAGATGACTTGTTCGACCAGTTGGTTGGTGCTTCGGTTTTCTCGCAGTTGGATTTAGCTATAGGATTTCATCAGCTAAGGGTTGCTGAGGACAGCATAGATAAGACTGCATTAAGAACTCCTAATGGTTTCTTTGAATGGCTCGTCATGCCTTTTGGTTTGACGAATGCACTTGCATATTTCGTGGAATTGATGAGTAGGGTGTTTAGGGAGTTTCTAAACAAATTTGTAGTAGTCTTTGTAGATGATATCCCGATCTTCTCAAGAAACATGGAAGAGCATGCCTTACATCTTAACGAAGTTTTTGCGACGCTTCGAGTACATCAGCTTAAGGCTAAGTTCTCCAAATGTCACTTTTGGAGGAAGGAGGTAAGAATCCTAGGGCACGTGGTCTCTAAAGGAGGGATAGCAGTGGATCACGCGAAGGTAGTGTCAATACAAGATTGGAAGATTCCTAAGAATGCAACGGAAGTAAGAAGTTTTCTTGGTTTGGCGGGCTATTATAGAAAGTTCATCAAGGACTTTGCTAAGATATCAACCCCACTTACTCGGTTAACGAAAAAGAATTTGACCTTTGCTTGGGATGTTGACTGTGATGATGCTTTTCAATGATTGAAGAGGGCATTGACGACAGCTCCAGTTTTAGTTTTGCCAGATGGGAGTAAACCGTTCACAGTGTATACCGATGCTTGCGGGATAGGGCTTGGCGCAGTTTTGATGCAATAGGGAAGGGTGATATGTTATGGTGGAAGGCAGTTGAAGGTCCATGAGAAGAATTACCGTACCCACAATTTAGAATTAGCTACCATAGTTTTTGCGCTTAAGTCTTGGCGCCATTACTTGCTTGGTGAGAGGTTTGAGTTTTATATGGATCATAAGTCATTAAATTACTTGTTCTCTCAAAAGGATTTAAACTTAAGAAAATAAAGGTGGATGGACTTCTTAGCATCCTACGATTTTGAGATTGCATATACCCCTGGCAAGGGTAACGTTGTAGCTGACGCCTTGAGTAGAAAGAAGTTGACTTTGAGTCCTTTGTTTGTCGAGCCACAGAGTTTAGAGGATATATCTATCTTTGACTTTAGACCCTCTATCGATTATGTACCCGGTTTGTTGGCATCATCAAGGGTGCGACCTACGCTTTTGGGACAGATAGGAGTGGCACAACGAGATGACCCATAGCTGAAAGAGATAGTAGACAAGCTCATAAGAGGGGAGTCTTCGAGCCATCTTAGTAGGTATACTACCGATGAAAAAGGTTGGTTGCGTAGAGATGGGAGACTTTGCGTATCATGAGACAAGAGTTTGAGAAGGATAATCCTTGAAGAAGCACATCGTTCTAAGATGACCATACATCTCGGTGGTGACAAGATGTATAGGGATATGAAGCGAGTTTTCTTTTGGGTCGGAATGAAGAAGGATGTGGCTGAATTCATTTCTAGATGCTTAGTGTGCCAATAAGTCAAGGCTGAGCAAAAGAAGCCTGGTGGTTTGCTTCACCCTTTAAAGGTTCCACAGTGGAAATGTGAAAGTGTCTCCATGGATTTTGTCAACGGGTTGCCAAGGTCAAGAAAGACGGGGATTTTGGTAGTAGTAGATAGACTTACTAAGAGTACCCATTTCATTCCCGTTAAGAGTAAAAGAACAGCGGCATGGTTAGCATATGTTTATCTCCGAGAGATAGTTCGTCTACATGGCATACCTTCTAGTATTGTGAGCGATCGAGATCCCATTTTTACTAGTGAGTTTTGGAAGATCTTGCAAGAGGCGGTGGGAACGTAATTGTGTTTGAGCATCGCTTATTACCCTCAGACGGACGGCCAAACAGAATGAGTGAATCGGATTCTAGAAGATCTTTTGAGGTTATGCATCTTGGACTTTGGAGGAACATGGGAGGAACACCTTCCATTAGTAGAATTCGCATACAACAATAACTATCAGACTAGTATTGGCATGGCACCTTTTGAAGCTCTATATGGACGACCTTGTCGATCATCGACTTGTTGGTGGGAATCTACGGGTAAGATTTTACTTGGGCCCGAGATGGTTAGAGAAACTTCGGAGAAGATAGACTTGATTCGAAGACGCATGAAGACGGCACAAGACCAGCAAAAGTCATACGTTGATAAGAGACGAACCGATCTTGAGTTCGATGTCGGAGACACGGTTTTTATTAAAGTATCACCATTGAGGAATGTAGTTCGTTTTGGATCTATAGGGAAATTGGCACCAAGGTTCGTAGGGTCATTCCCCATTACAGAAAGAATTGGACAGATGGCCTACAGAGTGATGTTGCCTGAGAAGCTTAGTGGTGTTCATGATGTTTTTCATGTATCGCATTTGCGGAAGTGTTTACATGATACCGCGGAAGTGGTAGAGCCAAGCGTGCTTAAGGAAGTGGAAGTAGAGCGAGATGCCATGGTTAGATGAGTTCCTACATGCATCCTTGGGTCAGAGATTAAGAAGCTTCGCAATCGAGAGGTCAAATTGGTCAAAGTCCAATAGGGAGATAATCAAGAAGACGCGACTTGGGAGACGGAGGACAAGACACGTGCGTCGTACCCTTTCCTTTTCGAGGGTATGTTCTTAACTTCTTTCCAAAGCTTTTTGTTTATGCTTGCTTCTATCGTTTAGAGTATACCATATCTGTTGAGTCTTAGGTAGAAAACTCAATGGATGTAAACATGTGTTTGAAACATATTATGTTTGATGGATGCAAAAGTTTGCTAGTGGATGCTCGTGGATGCATATACACACACATTAGGCACTAGATCGGCTCAAATCACTCTCATATTGCATATGGATGCATGTGCATATTTATTTATTTTGGATGTAATAGGATGTATCATCACACGGATGTTGCATTTTGGTTGATGTTTGCGCACACATATAGTAATTACATGATTAAGGCTATTTCCATACATGTTGGACGCATGGCACTAACATATGTTACATTAAGGAGGTCAACTGAATTAGTAGACCGCCTGATTTTCGCATTAGTATAGGAACATATACACACACTTTTGCATATGTTCATATAAGCATTAGAAATTTTCTAAGGATGATGGATACTTGTGGATGATGGATGAGTAGATGGATGTAGATGTTAGGATATACATTCTTTTCAGCTTCGAGATTTCAGGGGCGAAATCCTTTAAGTAAGGGCGAATGTAACACCCCGTAATTTTAAAACATGACATAAGGGGTAATTAAAGAAGACTTAATTAAATAATGATAATTAAGTAAAAATGAATAACACCATTGCTTTCGTCTCAGAATTCTCCTTGAGATAGAGTCCATGAAACAACCCAAACTTCCCCGTAAAGGAAAGCCCGAATTGAATTGAGAACACGACAAATCAGAACGCAAACAGAAGAACATTTCATTGATTATTACAACAATTTACATCAGAGTACAAGAATATACAGAGTATGAACAAATTATATACATTTTATAAATATCAGAGATTTACAAATTACAATGCAGCAGAAAATAATACAAAACACAACTGAAAGATATATATGGATACAGAGCTTTCTGAATATCATTCCAGCTGTAAACCAAGATCCTGTGAATATAAATCTGTAAAACCAAAACTACTAGCTGCACATGAGGAAAATATTGGTGCCCAGAGTTTAGGTCCAGAGTTTAGGTTAAAACAATAAACTGCAGGTCATCCATGTGACTGGTGTGAGAACTAAAACAGTTATTTAAAACTTTACTTTAAAATCAGATATATCAAGGGACCATGCCGTATAACACGGAATGGGTTTCCTCCCAAGAATACCAATGCATATAACAAAACAGTGAAATACTTTTTGGAAAAAAGAAGCTATTATAAGACTCAGGCCCCATCACACAATGCAACGCAAGCCGGAGGATAGAGTTTTACCTTATAATAGCCAAACATGCTTGGTACGTTTAAAACAAATCATTTTGATATTATTATAGTGTAAAGTGTATGAAAACAACTTCAAATATAAATGTATCAATCATAGGCGGCATTAGCGTCCCATACCACTATGTCGCCAATAGTATACAACTAAAACCGTAAAATGTAGTATTGGAATTTGGATTTCCATCTGTGAACCAAGGCAAGGGATCGTCCTTCCCGCTTCGAGACTCTCTAGCCCGAGCCTCAAGAACAGCCGCAACTGCACCTTGGAACGTCAGGGCCGGTCTACACGAGGTGGATTAAAATGCCTGAACAATACGTTTCCTCGCCCTATGGGCCACAAGCCAGTCATATATCGACCAAACCATCCATCGGCACTGCAGTGACTGATATAACTGAGGAGCCTCGCTTTTCATCATCCACATAAGTAAAACGTCCGTGCTTGTGAAACCCGGACACCACTCCTAGCTAGAAAGAAACGTGTGTCCTCCCTGATGTCCTCTCCCGTTTCTGGTTCATACCTGGGTATGAGGCTCGCGAATTAACACTATACACAAAGCTATGCTATAATAAAGTCGTGCTCTGATCATCAACCACAAGACTTTACTTTTCAACAGAAGCCTTGATCATTTGCATCTCAGCATGCCACACAGGCAATTCACGCTATGCAACCGATGTCTATCAATCACACAAAATGAAATCCGATGTCAGACACACATCCATTTACTTGTTCATTCTGGGTTTGTACGAAACCGGAGGCACCTTATTCCTCGTCCCATATGTACAATACAGGAGAGAGGTCCTCGCATATTCGGTCGATCTCCAAGTACGTCTAGACGATCACCACTTATTACCTCGTCTTGGGTGTACAACCCAATCAGGACATCGGTAATCATCCAAATGATGTGAAGACCTCTGGTCTTCAACCACCGTCTTCATCCTCGACATATTGTCGAATCAGTTATTCAGAATGGGATAAATCCGGTCTTTCTGAATAACGCGCGTATATAATAAACAAGTGCTATAAAAACTCAACATACACCTCATTCCAATCCAGAATATTCCTTTATTCAAATATTCTTGTACTTTGGGAAAGGTTCCCATTAATTTTATCAAAGATAAATTCTTTAAGTTTGTTCTATAATCTTCCTTTGGATATCAATTCAAACCAAATTAAGGTTTATCCAAACTAGTCGGGATTAGTGATCCTTACCGAAGTAATTGAGACGACCCCAAAACCCCGTATGACGGTGTCAAGGGTAATCTTTGAAATATAACCCATAAACAGATAATAGAAGAACAGAAATAAAACAAATACACCAGATAATGAACAAATAACACAATGGATAAACGTAATCATCAGATTTGCGCAGTATACAGGATCATACTTAGTACAAATACAGTTCAGCTATACATAAGTGTCTATAATGGAAAACAAAACATAATGTACAATAGGAGCTGAACAACATAAAAAGAGATAAATGGTAAAATCCATCTTCAGCTCCAGTTATCCAGAAAGAGCCTGCTAATACCTGAATACAAGGCTGCCCGTGTAGAAAAAGGGGCATCCCAGTTTGCAAGTGAAACAAACTACGAGTCAGTCATGGGACTGGTATGAGAAATCTACTTAACACATTTTATAATTTGGCTAATCACAGGACCACGCCACTTTCGTGGAACGGGTTTACTCCATTGGATTGCCAATGCTTTAAGACAAATAATTATTTTAAACATCGCAATGCTTTTTATAAAAATGAAGCCGATATAAGACTCAAGTCCCATCACACAATGCAACGCAAACCGGAGGATAAAGTTTTACCTTATATCGACCAAAATATGCTTGATACGAGCAAAACAAATCATTTAAAGTGTAAAATTTGTCGCTTAATTCTTAATTAGACTCCAACTGTAAATTAGCAAGAGGACGACCCCCTAAGTATTAATCCCGAAGGCCGAAACCAATATCAGATCAAAACCCAGGAAACCACCCATCTTAGCTCGTTTCCAGTTAGTTTCTAATTTCATACACAATCATAAATATCAATCATAGACGACATGAGCATCCCATGCCACTATGTCACCAAATATAGGTTTACAATCAAAACCGCACGATGTCGTATTTAAAAATTGGATTTCCGCCATGAACCAAGGCAAAAGATAGTCCTTACGGACTTCGAGACAATTTAGCCCATGTCTCAGGCAAGTACTCAGTAAAGCCTTTGGATCGTCAGGTCCGGTCCACCGATGTGGATTAAAATCCTGAACACTGCGTTTCCCCGCCCTATGGGGTGTAAATGAGCCAACGAATGACTCCATCGGTCCCGGATCGACCGATATAATCGAGGCACCTCGCAACAGCAACAACCACATAGGTGAAAATAATATAAATGTCAGCCAGTTTAAGCACCGACACCACCTCTAGCTAGAAGGAAACGCATGCCCTCCCTGAGGTCCTTCTCCCGTTTCTGGTTCATACCGGGGTGTGAGGCTCGCGGATTCACGTTATACACAAAGCTACGCCACACCAGCGGTGCTTTGATCATCAACCACCAGACTGTGCTTTTCAATAGAAGCCCTGATCACTGCATCTTAGCATTCCACACAGGAAAGTCACACCGTGCAACTGATGGCTATCAATCACACAGAATGAATTCCAATGTCAGACATACAGTCCATTTACAAATCCGTTCTGGGTCTGAATGAAACCGAAGGCACTATATACCTCGCAAACCCATCGATTTCCACGTACGTCTGGACGGTCACCACTCATTATCCATATTTCGGGATGCCTCCCAATCAGGACATCAGTTACCATCCAAACGAGGTGAAGATCTCCGGTCTTCGACCACCGTCTTCATTTTCGATTTCTTATCGTCGATTCGGTTATTCAGAATGGGATAAACCCATTCTTTCTGAGCAACTCGCGTATATAATAAACAAGTGCTACACAAACACAACATACGCCTTATTTTAATTCATTAGTCACTAACCGTCAATCAGTAAGAGAACGATTTCCCAAATATTAACCCCGAAGGCCGAAACCAACATCAGATCAAAACCCAGGAAACAATTCGACTTAGCCAACCTTCAGTTAATTTCTAAATTTCACATTCCATATTGTTTATAATATTTTATAACGATTTATCGCTATTTTTATTTATTTTAAAATAGCCAATTTATTTAAACGACGCTTCAGGCCATAACGCGACCGTGGCGCTATTTTTCTTCAGATTTGATTTACACATATATGAAAAATCTAACCGTTGGATCATCAAAAAATTTATATCATTAGAAAGATCTTTTCAAAACGAATCCAACGGTTCCAGTTTCGGGAAAATACGACGGTCGGATCTCCTGGTACAATCGTTTGAAGTTTCGATTTCAAAATACGAACTACAGCATCGTTATTCGATTTAATTTAATTATATTTATATATATATAAGTATAATCGATTCTGGCGTTGTTTTTCTTTAGATTTGAATTAAACATTCCAGATAATCCAACCGTTGGATCTTTACAAAGTTGGTGCCATTGGAAAGGTATTTCCAAAGCGAACCCAACGGTTTCGGGAAAATCCGTCCCGCACTAATCGTTTGAAATCACGGTTTCAAAACACGAACTGCAGCTTCGTTATTCGATTTATTTTAATTATATTTATATATATATATATAAATGTAATCGATTCTTCGATTTCAAAACCATATTCATTTCATACCTTTGATAAAAACGATATTTTTATCAAACAAACTTCTATTTCAACACTTCACTATTTTTAACAATTCATGTATATAATAAAAATATGATTTTTATTATTAAACAATTTATTTCAAAACACGACTATTTTGTATAGTTCATATAGATGGTAAAAATATGGTTTTTATTATAAAACAATTTCTTTCAAAACACGGCTATTTTATATAGTTCATATAGATGATAAAAATATGATTTTTATTATAAAACAATTTATTTCAAAACACGAATACCAATCAACACATGAATTTCTATTCAACGAATGAATTTCCATTCAACACATGAAGGTTTTCTATAGTTTATATATATAGATAAAAAGGTGATTTTTATTGCAAAACAATTTATTTCAAAACATGAATGTCGTTAAATAGATGAATTTCTACTCAACACACGAATATAGTTTCAACACATGATAATAATTCTAACACATGAATATTATTCAAAATTTCGACAGCATAACGGCAGGGTAGTTAAAACCAGGGCCGTCCCTAGTACGGCTCCTCGCTATACCTTAAAGCCTCGCAGCTTTTGACAATGGGGATTTCATGCATCTAGTTCGCACGTAGGCAGCAAGTATATATTTTTCATTTCCACAGACTAATCCTATGTGGTTTCAACCATATAATTCTCAACCACAAACGGATATTTTTCAACCACTATCAATCAATTTCAACCACAAACAATTCTAATCAACCATTCGCTATCAACCAATTTTCACATCAATCACAACCACTAAATATCGTCCATGGTTTGTGGATGGGGGGGGGTATATATATATATTATATAAGCATTTCACTTCTATTTCAACACATATATAATTTTTACAACGCATATATAACTTATATAACGAACGTACAACTTATACAACGCTTATACATGAGGTGTACAATGCTTATATAACTCATACATCGACTATATAATTTATACATCGTCGTTTCCCATATCGTTTATAATTTAGAAATCTCACATTGGGTTCCACTCCACCAAAATAGCAGACGGTTCAGAAAAATATGCGGTCTCTTCTAGAATGTAAAAGACGTCCACACGAGTTCGCTGTCTCTTGTTTCACTGAATTTCATCAACAAACGAAAAAGATATGATTTTTACTGTGAAATCAAAAACGGTAGCGCTTTAAACTGCTATAATATAGTTTATTTAAAATAGGCCGTTACCTCAGCTCGATCTTCAAAACTAGGTTTTCAATTAACTTCCAATCCGAAGAACGTTGCGTCGATCAGACTACACAGCGTCAAAGGTGGTGGAGAAGGCTTTCCACGCAGGGTGGTTTCACCCAGATTGACGGCGTTCGAGAGTCTAGGACTTTGGGCAGCTCGATCTTGAAGCTGGGGCGACGATACGTGATGCAGTTTGTCTTGATTTGAAGAGGGAGAGGAGGACTTCAAAAAGTTGCAAAGGGGCATAGGGTTTTGATGCGTGGTTGGAGAGAATCGGAGGAGAGAAGTTCTGAGGGCTTTCCGTCGTCGGTTTTGAAGGTAGCGGGTTTAACGATGAGTGAAGCAGATTGTATTGGCCAAGGGAATTTATATTTTATTTTTAATTTAATTAAATAACAAATGTTGACTTTTCATCTGAACTCCTTTTCAAACCCAACGACTGTCGCCCCTAGCTAAATACCCCCATTCCAAACACAATGGGATATGTTTCGTCAGCCCATTCGACTGTTTCCGTCAGTTTTCCTTCAAATTAAAATATAAAACATTCAATATTCGATTTGAACGTACATTTCAATTTGCCAGGGCCACAAACTGATTCGAAAATACTAGAAAAATAAATCTAGCTATGTTTTGATGATACGGTCCCAACAAAACTAGTTTCGTCGAATTCTGAGACCGTTTGAATAATGGCCCATTTCTGGTCGATCCAATTTAACTATAATTGACCAAAACATGTTTTCCTTTGCCACGCTCACATATTAACTTCAAAATTTATGAAATTTGAAACCTAGCAATAATTTGACATCCTGGTTCCAACAAAAGTGGTTTCGTCGAATTTTGAGGTCGTTTGCAAAATGACCATTTTCCCAAGCCATATAAACTCTATAACGACCTTGCTGAAAATTCATTTGGCCATAGCTTTTGATTCTCGCTACGAAACTTCAATTTTTCAGATTCATTAGAAAGGTATTCACTAACAGATTTAAGTATTTTTAGTTTCACTAAAATCCGTTTTGTTTTGCACCTGGTACAGTCAGTCAAGGTTTGAAATGAAAATTTGAAACTGCCGCGCCATTTCAGGCCTTGTTTATAATTCAAAGTAATTATATTTATTTTCAAACGTCGATTCCAACTTACTTTTTGTCATTATTATTTAAAATATTTATTTTAAATATTTAAAATCCACTAAAATAGCCAATTTAAATTTTTTAAATTGGTTCATATTTTCCGGGTCGTTACAATCTCCCCTACTTAAAACTTTTCGTCCCCGAAAAGGAACAAAGTCGAAAGTGGTTTGATTAATCAACTCTACATTCAATCTGGCTTCCATTCTCCAACTTTTCAGTTTTTGAGAATTCTCAAATTCTTCAAAAATTTGGCTAACACCCGGAATTTTCGAAAAATTTCGCCATAACCTCCTTTGTACGGGGAGGGGTTTGGAAATTTATTGGGCCGTATTAGGTACCCAATAAATCCTATAAAGCATACACATATTTGTAGTGATATATTCTAGTGTTTACAGGGGAGCGTGTATAGATAATAACTCCAGAGAATAAATTCTCGTCACCCTGTCAAAGCCTGAGGGAGTGTGTATTTTAATTACTCCGGAGAATAAATTCTCGTCACCTCGTCCCGTGTGGGAAATAAATAATCCATGTGCCGTATCTAATGACTAGAGAGACGTGATTATTGTCAACTCCAGACCCATGTGGGGTTTTTATTAATCTGGCAATTTATTGTTACAATTTTTATATGGTCCATATCGGTCATCAGTTCAACCTGTAAAATATAGTCATCGCCATACAAGCCTCTTGCTCGTATGGTAAATCTTCCACCTCGTCACATAAGCTCCAAATGCTTATGTGGTATATGATGAAGTATGCCTATCTTCAAGAAGTATGCCATGTAGTGTAGTTCAAAATTAATTGTTACCATCCTATGGCGATGTTTATTATTACACACAGAATAACCAGCACTCCGCATCCAATGGCATTCACAGGAGTTGATATAATAATATTTCGCATCCAACTCATTAAGGTTTACCTATTTGTCGGGCACGCAAATAATTTGTTTACCCAACAGCTATCCATTTACCTGTTCAAACATATATAATGCACATGTATATATTGCTATTTATTTTTAAATCAGTTCAATACTTGATTTAATCAAATATATTCTACCATTCGTTCTCTTATCAATTAAATTAACTATCGTTTTAATAATTTAATTAATCAAATCTACTATCACACAACACAAACAACAATCTATTTGTTTTTAATTTTTCAAACATACATGTTTTATATATTCTAAAATCATATTTCTAAAACCAAACTAGATATATAATCACAAATACGTTATTTATAAACATATAACTCTCGACTCGTTCTGGGGCACTTCTGACCCCATCTCTAACGAGTTATTCCGCTATACTCATACTAGGATATTACTGATTCTATCTGTAATGAGTTACCCGTCCTAGAACACTACTGGTTCTATCTCTGATGAGTTTGTTAATGTGTTATACTCCAGCACTAAGCTTAACCAAAGCTCCGATACTACGTTGAGACGACCCCAAAACCCCGTACGACGGTGTCAAGGGTAATCTTTGGAATATAACACATAAACAGATAATAGTAGAACAGAAATAAAACAAATACATCATATAATGAACAAATAATACACTGGATAAACGTAATCATCATAGTTACACAGTATACAGGATCATACTTATTACAAATACAGTTCAGCTATACATAAGTGTCTACAGCGGAAAACAAGACATAATGTACAATAGGAGCTGAACAACATAAAAAGAGATAAATGGTAGAATCCATCTTCAGCTCCAGCTATCCAGAAAGAGCCTGCTAATACCTGAATACAAGGCTGTCCGTGTAGAAAAAGGGGTACCCGAGTTTGCAAGTGAAACAAACTACGAGTCAGTCATGGGACTGGTATGAGAAATCTACTTAACACATTTTATAATTTGGCTAATCACAGGACCATGCCACTTTCGCGGAACGGGTTTACTCCATTGGATTTCTAGTGCTTTAAAACAAATAATTCTTTTAAACATCGCAATGCTTTTTATAAAAATGAAGCCGATATAAGACTCAAGTCCCATCACACAATGCAACGCAAACCAGAGGATAGAGTTTTACCTTATATCGACCAAAATATGCTTGATATGAGCAAAACAAATCATTTAAAGTGTAAACTTTGTCGCTTAATTCTTAATCAGACTCCAACTGTAAATTAGCAAGAGGACGACCCCCTAAGTATTAATCCGGAAGGCCGAAACCAATATCAGATCAAAACCCAGGAAACCACCCATCTTAGCTCGTTTCCAGTTAGTTTCTAATTTCATACACAATCATAAATATCAATCATAGACGACATGAGCGTCCCATGCCACTATGTCGCCAAATATAGGTATACAATCAAAACCGCACGATGTCGTATTTGGAAATTGGATTTCCGCCATGAACCAAGGCAAAAGATAGTCCTTACCGACTTCGAGACAATCTAGCCCATGTCTCAGGCAAGTACTCAGCCAAGCCTTTGGATTGTCAGGGCCGGTCCACCGATGTGGATTAAAATCCTGAACACTACGTTTCCCCACCCTATGGGGCGCAAATGAGCCAACGAATGACTCCATCGGTCCCGGATCGACCGATATAATCGAGGCGCCTCGCAACAGCAACAACCACATAGGTGAAAATAATACAAATGTCAGCCATTTTAAGCACCGACACCACCTCTAGCTAGAAGGAAACGCATGCCCTCCCTGAGGTCCTTCTCCCGTTTCTGGTTCATACCGGGGTGTGAGGCTCGCGAGTTCACGTTATACACAAAGCTATGCCACATAGGCGGTGCTTTGATCATCAACCACAAGACTTTGCTTTTCAAAAGAAGCCCTGATCACTGCATCTTAGCATGCCACACATGTAATTCACACCGTGCAACTGATGGTTGTCAATCACACCGAATAAATTCTAATGTCAGACATACAGCCTATTTACAAGTCCGTTCTGGGTCTGAACGAAACCGAAGGCACTATATACCTCGCAAACCCATCAATTTCCACGTACGTCTAGACGGTCATCACTCATTATCCATATTTCGGGATGCCACCCAATCAGGACATCATTTACCATCCAAACGAGGTGAAGATCTCTGGTCTTCGACCACCGTCTTCATCTTTGATTTCTTATCGTCGATTCAGTTATTCAGAATGGGATAAACTCGGTCTTTCTGAGCAACTCGCGTATATAATAAACAAGTGCTACAAAAACACAACATACGCCTTATTTCAATTCATTAGTCACTAACCGTCAATCCGTAAGAGAACGATTTCCCAAATATTAACCCCGAAGGCCGAAACCAACATCAGATCAAAACCCAGGAAACCATTCGACTTAGCCAACCTTCAGTTAATTTCTAAATTTCACATTCCATATCGTTTATAATATTTTATAACGATTTATCGCTATTTTTATTTATTTAAAAATAGCCAATTTATTTAAACGATGCTTCAGGCCATAACGCGGCCGTGGCGCTGTTTTTCTTCAGATTTGATTTACACATATCTGAAAATCTAACCGTTGGATCATCACAAAATTTATATCATTAGAAAGATCTTTTCAAAACGAATCCAACGGTTCCAGTTTCGGGAAAATACGACGGTCGGATCTCCTGGTACAATCGTTTGAAGTTTCGATTTCAAAATACGAACTGCAGCATCGTTATTCGATTTAATTTAATTATATTTATATATATATATAAGTATAATCATTTCTGGCGTTGTTTTTCTTTAGATTTGAATTAAACATTCCAGATAATCTAACCGTTGGATCTTTACAAAGTTGGTGCCGTTGGAAAGGTATTTCCAAAGCGAACCCAACGGTTTCGGTTTCGAGAAAATACGATGGTCGGATTTCCCGCACTAATCATTTGAAATCACGGTTTCAAAACACGAACTGCAGCTTCGTTATTTGATTTATTTTAATTATATATATATATAATCGATTCTTCGATTTCAAAACCATATTCATTTCATACCTTTGATAAAAATGATATTTTTATCAAACAAACTTATATTTCGACGCTTCACTATTTTTAACAATTCATGTATATAATAAAAATATGATTTTTATTGTTAAACAATTTATTTCAAAACACGACTATTTTATATAGTTCATATAGATGGTAAAATTATGGTTTTTATTATAAAACAATTTCTTTCAAAACATGGCTATTTTATATAGTTCATATAGATGATAAAAATATGATTTTTATTATAAAACAATTTATTTCAAAACACGAATACCATTCAACACATGAATTTCTATTCAATGAATGAATTTCCATTCAACATATGAAGGTTTTCTATAGTTTATATATATAGATAAAAAGGTGATTTTTATTGCAAAACAATTTATTTCAAAACATGAATGTCGTTAAATAGATGAATTTCTACTCAACACACGAATATAGTTTCAACACATGAAAATTATTCTAACACATGAATATTATTCAAAATTTCAGAAACATAACGGCAGGGTAGTTAAAACCGGGGCCGTCCCTAGTACGGCTCCTCGCTCTACCTTAAGCCTCGCAGCTTTTGACAATTGGGATTTCATGCATCTAGTTCGCACGCAGACGACATGTATATATTTTTCATTTCCACAAACTAATCCTATGTGGTTTCAACCAAATAATTCTCAACCACAAACGGGTATTTTTCAACCACTATCAATCAATTTCAACCACAAACAATTCTAATCAACCATTCGCTATCAACCAATTTTCACATCAATCACAACCAATAAATATCGTCCATGGTTTGTGGACGCGAGGGGGGGGGGCGTATATATATATTATATAAGCATTTCACTTCTATTTCAACATATATATAATTTTTACAATGCCTATTTAACTTATATATCGAACATACAACTTATACAACGCTTATATATGAGGTGTACAACGCTTATATAACTCATACATCGACTATATAATTTATACATCATCGTTTTCTGCTTATGAATCAAACTTTGACTGACTGCACCGGGTACAAAATATAATGGATTTACACATCATCAGTTTAATTTGTCTTTGACTGACTATATAATTTATACATCATCAGTTTAAAAATTTGAATTCAAACTTTGACTGACTGCACCGGGTACAAAATATAACGGATTTTAGTGAAACCAAAAATATTTAAATCTGTTTATGAATATCTTTCTAACGAATCAGAAAAATCGAAGTTTCATAGCGGGAATCAAAAGTTATGGCTAATGAATTTCCAGAAAGGTCGCTATATAGAATATATAGCCCTTGGAAATAGACATTTTGCAAACGACCTCGGAATTCGACGAAACCACTTTTGTTGGGTCCGGGATGTCAAACTATTGCTAGGTTTCAAATTTCATAATTTTTGAAGCTAGTATGTCAGCGTGGCAAAATAAAATGAGTTTGGTCAATTTCTGTTAAATTGGATCGGCCAGAAAATGGCCATTTTTCAAACGATCTCAGAATTCGACAAATCTAGTTTTGTTGGGACCGTAGCGTTAAAACATAGCTAGATTTATTTTTCTGGAATTTTTCGAATCAGTTTGTGGCCCTAGCAAATTGAAATGTACGTTCAAATTGAATATAAAATGTTTTATACTTATTTAAAAAAATAACTGATTGTAACAGTCGAATTGGCCTACGAAAAATATCCAATTGTGTCCGTGATGAGGGTATTTAGCTAGGGCCGACAGTCGTTGGGTTTGAATTGGTGTCCGTGTGGAGAAACAGTATTTTAAAATTTAATAAAACCCATGGGCTAATCAAAATTCTTCATTCATTAAAATTAAAAAAATATCACAGAAAACCCCGCCCCCTCTTCGACATCGACGACGGATACGCTCCACCCTTTCCTGGCGATTTCCAATCGCCACAGCCCGAATCAGCCCCACCCCCAGTTCAACTTTTCGTTCGCCTCTCCCTCCTCTTTAAATCCATACCTGCCACTCTCCCTATCGTCTTGTATTTCGTGCGAACGACCTCCCCAAAGTCCCGAACTTTTCGCCGCCGCCGTCTCTGATAGACGTCGCCGAGTTCACCGCGACCACCACCCCCTGGAGCGCCTCTCCTAGCTCTTTCCAGTGGTGCAAGCCGATTCTCTTATTGTGCAGCGGTTTATTCGATAAATCAAAATCTAGTTTAGAGCAAACATTGAAGGTAACGGCTTTGATTTTCTGAACTGAAAAATAACACTTTTAAGTGTTGCGAACTTTGAAAAATCATATCTTTATGGTGTGTTAACGAAATTCGATGAAACATGAAACATTGTGACTGCAAGGAGGCTCTCTACCACATAGAAGAGACCGCGGATTTTTCTGAGCCATCTACGATTTTTAGCACGTCGAAAACCAATGTGAGATTTCTAAATTGAAATGTGAATGGAAATGTCACGTATAAATTATATAAGCGAAATATAAATTATACACGTGTTGTATACCTCATGTACATGCATTGTGTAAGCTATATGAGCGAAGTATGAATTATACATGCATTGTATATATAATTTGTGTTGAAATGCAAGTGAAATATAGAAATAATATATATATATATACACTCCCCTCGTCCACAAACCATGGACGATATTTATTGTTTGTGAATTGGTGTGAAAAATTTGGTGAATAATGCGAATGGTTGAAAATAATTGTTTGTGGTTGATACTGTTTAGTTGTGGTTGAAAAATACCCATTGGTGATTGAAACAAATTGGAAATAATGTGGAAACGAAAATAAAACATGCCGCCTGTGTGCGAACTAGATGCATGAAATCCCCATTGTCAAAAACCGCGAGGTTTTAAGGTAGAGTGAGGAGCCGAACTCGAGACGGTGCCGGTTTTAACTACCCTGCCGTTATGCTGCCGAAATTTTGAATAATATTCATGTGTTAGAATTATTTTCATATGTTGAAATTATTTTCATGCGTTGAACTAAAGTCATGTGTTGAAACTATATCCATATGTGGAAATGCTCATGTGTTGAGAAGTGATGTGTGAAAATTAAATTCATGTGTGAATGAATAAGGTGTTTAAACAATAAAAATCACATTTTTATAATATATATGAAGTATGTAAAATATTCGCCGTATATATAAATAGTTTCAACAATAAAAAAAAATTCATCTTTATTATATAAACAAACTATATAAAATATCCATGTGTGGAAATGCTCATGTGTTGAGAAGTGTGTGTGTTGGAAAGGTTCATGTGTTGAATAAAAGATCAAACAGTAAAAATTACATTTTTATTGAAATTATGATGTGTTAAAAACATTCATGTGTTGAATAAATATTTTAGATGAAAAAATACCATTTTTATCATATATGTGATTTGCTAAAAATATGCGAGCGTTGAAATGAATATTTGTGAAAGAAATATTATTTTTAACATGCATAGAAACTAAATAAAATAGTCATGTGTTGAAATATATTTTAGTTCGCCAAAATATCATTTTTGAAAGGAAGGTTAAAAATAACCACTTGTTCAAATAAATATGCATGAGTTGAAATATTCATTAATTAGCTAATGATATGATTTTTGCTTGTGTATGCAACATGAGGGTGAATGGTGTCTTTAAACCAAATTGAATCAAATACGAAGTTGAATGGAAAATGATAAGTGATAAGAATTGCACATATGTACATGCATATTTATTGAATAGGTTATAGCAAAGAGGCTAGAAAAGAGGAATAAAATTTTGTGCCCAACAAATAGGTACACGTTTACTGTTTTGTTTAGGTGATGATTTTATGAGCCTATTGGGTAGCTGCTTGGCTTTTTCTTTTTCTTTTTGAGATGAGATGCCCGTGTGGCTATTTGGGAATTTTCCCAGCCCCTCCCGTACAAAGGAGGTTATGGAGAAATTTTCCAAAATTTAAAGGCGTTAGTGAAATATTTGAAGTGAAAACGATATTGAAATCGTCGGATGAACCATATATATATATATATATATATATATATATAAATGAAATTAAAACGAATCATGGCCGTGCAGTTAGTGTTTTGTAACCGTGATTTCAAATGACTAGTGCGGAGATCCGTCCATCGGATTTTCCCGAAACCGCAACCGTTGGGTTCTCCTTCGAAATATCTTTCCAACGGCACCAACTTTGTAAAGATCCGATGGTTGGATTATATGGAATGTTTAATTCAAATCTGAAGAAAAACTGCGCCAGAATCGATTATATTTATATATAAATATAATTAAATTAAATAGAATAACGACGCTGTAGTTCGTAATTTGAAATCGTAACTTCAAACGACTAGTGTAGGAGATCCGACCGTCAGATTTTCCCATAATTGAAACCGTTGGATTCGTTTTGAAATGATCATCCTATTATAAAATTTGTAAAGATCCAATAGTTAGATTTTTAGATATGTGTAAAAGAAATTTAGTGAAAAACAGCACCAGTGCCTCGGCACGACCTGAAACGTCGTTTAATTAAATATGGTCGTTTTTACATAAATAAAAATGGCGATATGTCGTTATAAAATATTATTGACGATATAGAATGGAAATAAAACGATTTTGCTTGGTTTTCTTGATATGTGATGGTTGAATGCATTTAACATGAAAATTATACTAAGATACTGAAATGTGAATGTTGAGTGATTTAATCATGTGAAGAATTGATTTGAAAATCTAAATATACGTGGATTATTTGAAAAGGCCGAGTTCATTATCATTTCAAATAATCGATCGACGGTGAGAAGTCGAAGAGTTGATGACGGTTGAAGACCGACGATCTTCACATTGGATGGATGGGCGCTACTGATGCTCGTGATTGGAGTAGCTACCTTGAAGGGGCTGAAGTAGTAGCCGTCCGGACGTATTGTTGATTGTGCGGATATGCGAGGAATTTGGTTCGTACGGCTTCGTTCAAACCCAGAACGAACTTTTAAATGGACTGTGTGTATGACATTGGATTTTGTTATGTGCTGATTGATCTCTATTAAATATATATCTGTTTGGCAGCGGAAAATTTATTCTCTTGCTTAACGCCCTTCTCTGAGACGTACGAGCTCAGAGGTTATGTATTGATAGAAATCAGTCGCATGGAGTGGATTGCCTGTGTGGCACGCCTAAGTGGCATATGATCAAGGCTTCTGTTGCAAAGCAAAGTCTTGTGGTTGATGATCAAAGCATGGCCTGTGTGGCATAGCTTTGTGTATAGCGTGAATTCACGAGCCTCACACCCCGGTATGAGTCAAAAACGGGAGACAGACCGCTGGGAGAGCACGACGTTTCTTTCTAGCTATGGTGGTGTCAGTGACCTACCAGCCCTGACATTTATATCTACTTTTCACCTGTTTGGTTGTTGGAATGCGAGGCGCCTCAATTATAGGTCTGTAAGGACTGGGAAACGTATGTTCAGGAATAACTAATCCTCAAAAGTAAGAGAGGACCGGCCCAGCCGATTCCAAGGACCGCTGTGTGCGATCCTGGGACATTTGCTAGAGTGTCTCGAACGGAGAGGAGCTTGCCCCTTGCCTCGACTCATGATGGAATCCAATTTCCAATACGAAATTGCAGATGTGATTGTATTACTAGTATGGCGACATAGTGGTATGGGTCATTTATGCCGCCTAGGATTGATATTTATGATTGAATTTGCTTTTGAAACATATATGCACTAGTAATAATATCAAACACTTTTGTTTTATACATATGAAGCATTTTTGGCCATTATAAGGTAAAACTCTATCCTTCGGCTTGCGTTGCATTATGTGATGGGACCTGCGTCTTATAATGGCTTCATTTTTATAAAAAGCATTGCGATGATTTAATCATTTACTTTATTTCATGCACTAGCACTATTTGGAGTAAACCCGTTCCGCGAAAGTGGCATGGTCCTTTGATTTGCCTTATTATTGTTGTTTAATAAGTTAAGTAGATTTCTCATACCAGTCCCATGACTGACTCATAGTTTGTTTCACCATGCAAACTCGGTGCCTTTATTTTCACACGGGCAGCCTAGTTACAGGTAGCTGACATATTTTGGGCATGGCACCGCAGTAGAGGTGCACTTTTGGACTCATGGCGAGGCTTGACTACATTGTGATGATTGTGACTTTTCCACCATTATTGTATATGTATTATGATTCTGCCTCTGGCGATGTAGACTAATGTTTAGTTTATGTACTCCCTATGTATGATTCCGCCTCCGGTGATGTGGACTGATTATATACTATTATGCACTAACTTGTATCCTGCACTGTGCTCTCTGATGTGGTGATATATATGATTCCGCTGTCATATTTGTGTAAATTATTCTATTTCTCGTTTATGCTATTATCTGTACTCTACTAATGATGATTAATGTGTTATATTCCAATGATTATCCTTAACACCGTGTCACGGGGTTTTGGGGTCGTCACAGCTGGTATCAGAGCTTTGGTTAACCTTAGTTCTGGAATTTAGCACATTAAACACTTCGTCAGAATAGAATCAGTAGTACTCTAAGGCGAGTAGCTCATTAGAGATAGGACTAGTAATGTCCTAGAATGAGCTAAGTAGAATAGCAAAATTAATTTGATCATTCCATCGTTGTCTTTCCTTAAGTTTTTTTGTTTTACCATACAATAAAGTTATCGTTTCTATAGGCTGACTCTTTTCTTGCTTATACAGAACTTGAACAATGGCTACCCGAGCAGCCGCTGCTAGAGGAGGCCGAGCTGGCCGTGGCAGAGGACGAGGTGAAGTGCCAGCTGAAGATGGACCCTTAATACAACCCCCGGCCGCTCAATAATTCGAGCTGGACCGCGTGGCTAAAAGGCACAAGAACCTAGGAGGCAAAACCTTCTCCGGAACTGGCACTGTAATTGAGGCCCTTGCATGGCTGAAAACATGCGAGAAGATACTAGAAGGTCTGAGGCTGGGGGATCAAGATAAAGCTTTCATGGGTGCCTGGCTTATGCAAGAAGAAGCCGAATTATGGTGGGAAGCTCTCACCGCGGGGAACAGAAATGCTAGTAGGACCTGGAACGAATTCAAAGAATTATTCAAAGAGAAGTATGTCCCAGAGCAAGCCCTAGAGCGCATACACGATGAATTCGCAAACCTCCAGCAGGGGGATCTCTCAGTGCAAGATTATCTGAACAAATTTACACAATTATCCCGCTATGCTCCCGAGCTCGTCGCCACCGCAAAGTCCAAGAATAAGAGGTTCATCCTCAGGCTGAAGAGAAAGTACCAAGACAAGGCAATGGCCCACATCAAACTGGGGTTTAATGAATTAGTGGAGATGGCGTGCAACTATGAAGACCTGGATCAAAGGCACCTGGATCAGGATCGTGCTAAAAGCTAGCCGGATTATTGCAACCGTTGGAAGTCCCAGGTTGGAAATGGGAACAGATTTCCATGGATTTCATAGATGGTTTGCCCCGAACCAGGAAAGGTAATGAAAGTATTTGGGTAATCGTAGATCGCTTCACGAAGACTTCCCATTTCATACCTGTCAGATCCAATAGAACCGCTCAAAGGCTAGCACAGATATATTTCAAAGAAATTGTTAAGCTGCATGGGATTCCCATCAGCATAGTCAGTGATAGAGACCCAATTTTTGCTAGCAAATTCTGGGAGGCATTCCAGATAGAATTGGGAACAAAACTGAATATGAGCACCGCTTATTACCCTCAGACAGATGGCCAAACTAAGCGAGTGAATAGAATTCTAGAAGATTTACTACGGGCTTGTATTATTGATTTTGGTGGGTCATGTGAATATCACTTGCATTTGGCAGAATTCTTATATAACAATAGCTACCAAGCAAGTTTGGGAATGTCGCCATTTGAAGCATTATATGGCAGATCGTGCAAATCTCCAGCATGTTGGGTAGACCTGGCAACAGACTTGTGTTAGGACCCGATATGATTAGAGAAGCATCTGATAATGTCGATTTCATCAAGAAGCGATTGAAAACCGCACAAAGCCGACAACAAAGTTATGCAGATTCCAGAAGAAGAGATTTGACATTTGCGGTTGGTGATCATGTTTATTTGAAAGTTTCTCCGATGAGAGGAGTGATCCGATTCGGTAAACTGGGAAGTTAGCACCCATATTTATTGGTCCCTTTCCTATACTTGAATGAATTGGAACTCTTGCTTATAAGGTTAAATTACCTGATTTGTTGCCTAGAGTGCATGATGTGTTTCACGTATCTCAACTTAGAAGACATGTGCATTATCCAGATCTTGATGTAGAAGAAGCAGCGCAACAGGACTTGGAAATTACTCCAGAATTAGCAGTCAGAAGAGAGCCATTAAAAATTGTTGGCAAAGAAACTAAAGAGCTACAGAGCAAAAAGGTTCATTTAGTTAAAGTGCAGTGGAGTAGTGATCCTAGAGACTGTACTTGAGAGACTGAGGAAAGCATTAAGCAAGCTTACCCCAAATGCAGAGTGGATATCTCTGACTAACTCCGGTGCAAGGTACCTTTACAATACTTTGCATTTACATTTTGTTTCCTACTGTACTGTTGTTTCCTTTTCGGGGACGAAAAGTTTTAAGTGGGGGAGATTGTAACAATCCGGAAAATGCGAGCCAATTTAAAATTTTTAAATTGGATATTGTCAAGGAATTTGAACAAATGAAATAGAATATTTCAATAAAATAATGAATTAGAAATAGTGTGTTAGTTTAAAAATTTGAATTCAAACTTTGACTGACTGCACCGGGTACAAAATATAACGGATTTTAGTGAAACCAAAAATATTTAAATCTGTTTATGAATATCTTTTTAACGAATCTGAAAAATCGAAGTTTCATAGCGGGAATCAAAAGTTATGGCCAAATGAATTTTCAGAAAGGTCGCTATATAGAATATATAGCCCTTGAAAATAGACATTTTGCAAATGACCTCGGAATTCGACGAAACCACTTTTGTTGGGTCCGGGATGTCAAACTATTGCTAGGTTTCAAATTTCATAATTTTTGAAGCTAGTATGTGTAACAACCCGAAAATCTGGGCTAGTTTAAATTTTTTATTTTGGCAATATTGGCGAGTTTTGAACATTTAAAATGAATTATTTTAAATAATATCGACGAGAAAATTTATTTTGAATAGAATTCGAACGTATATATTATATACGTCGTCGTTAGAATATAAATAATTATATATAATTATAAATAGAATGGAAAATGGCGCGGTAGTTCGATAATTCGATTTCAAACTTCAATTGAATGTACCGGGTGCAAAACAATCCGGATTTTAGTGAAACCAAAAACATTAGGATCGAATTGATAATATCTTTCCAACGAATCCGAAAAATCGAAATTTCAAAGCGGGAATCAAAAGATATGTCCAGTTGAAATTTCTGTATAGTCGCTATGGAATTCAGGCCCTTAAAAAAGGGCATTTTGCAAACGACCTCGGATTTCGACGAAACCAGTTTTGTTGGGTCCGTGATGTAAAGTTATTGCTAGGTTTCAAATTTCAGAATTTTTCGAATCAATATGTGAGCATGGAAAAAGAAAACGCGTTTGACCAGTTTCAGTTGATTTTAATCGACTGGAAATTGGCCATTTTTCCAACGGTCTCAGAATTCGACGAAACTAGTTTTGTTAGGACCGTATCGTCAATACAAAGCTAGAAAATATTTTTCTGGAATTTTTTTTGGGTAAGTATATGGCCCCGGTAATTTGAAATGTACGTTTGAATAGAATATATATTGATTTATATTTAAAATTTGATGGAAACTTAGCATAACAGCCGAACAGGCTTGCGAAACATATTCCATTGTGTTCGGAATGAGGGTATTTAGCTAGAGGCGACAGTTTTTGGGTTTCGTTTGGGGTTCGAAGACTAAACGAGTAATATATGGATAAAATATTATTAAATATATAAATATATATATTCTTCCTTTGCCAAACCCTCGGTCAAAACATTTCGTGGTCAAACTTTCACCAATTTCCGCCTCCACCAGGCAAGAACGAACGATCAGCATGATTCAATCCCTTTTCCTATTTTAATGCCTAATCCTCGTGTCAATGGCCTCACTCCAAACTACAAAAATGTTAAGCACCTCGTGCTCTCCAATCTGTGCGACGAAGATGGAGTATCAATGGTCGTTGTGGCCTGCCCCTCCCTTGGAAGCCTCGCCGTTCGAGGTCAGAATACCGGTGGAGAAGACCATCGAGTTGCTCTATATTTGAGGCGTTGGAAGAGGAGGTCCTGGCGATCGAAAAGGAGACGTCAGATCTTGGTCGGAGGCTTCATCTGCGGCGGGCTTTTCCAAATGAAGATGGCAATGGGTTTTCAAACGAGAAAGGGAGGGTTATGGGTTTTGCAATTTTGCCTAACCTAGAAGAGAAAGTGACTAAGGTAAATGGCATTATTTTATTTCCAGATTTTTTATATATAGATAACATAGAATAAAAATCAGATTTTTTTTTATTATATACAAATAACATATTATAAATAACTGATTTTACTTCGATAGAAAAATAGGATTTTTATATATTGAACTTCGATAGAAAAATAGGATTTTTATATATTGAACTTCGATAGAAAAATAGGATTTTTATATATTGAACTTCGATAGAAAAATAAGATTTTATTGAACTTCGATAGAAAAATAGGATTTTTATATATTGAACTTCGATAGAAAAATAGGATTTTTATATATTGAACTTCGATAGAAAAATAGGATTTTTATATATTGAACTTCGATAGAAAAATAGGATTTTTATATATTGAACTTCGATAGAAAAATAGGATTTTTATATGTTGAACATCGAAATAAAAATATGATTTTTATATATTGAACTTCGAAATAAAAATATGATTTTTATATATTGAACTTCAATAGAAAAATATGATTTTTATATATTGAACTTCGAAATAAAAATATGATTTTTATATATTGAACTTCGAAATAAAAATATGATTTTTATATATTGAACTTCGAAATAAAAATATGATTTTTATATATTGAATAACGAAGTAAAAATGTGATTTTTACATATGTAGTGGCTACGGGCAACGAAGATGACAAAAAGGCAAGAACGTTGAAGATTTCCTGCATTGGAAGTGCCGTGGAGGTGGATAGCTATTGGTGAGAATTTCTCACCTTTCAATTTCTTTTCTAATTATATATATATACTAGGATGCAGACGGTGCTTAGTAGCACCCGACACAATCGTCCACAGACCATGGACTTGTTTGTTTGGTTGCATAGATTAGTTATATGATTTGATTTGAATTTGGTTGTTTGGTGATTTTGATTGATGTGTGAATGGCGTGGGCCTTCACTAGACCGGGGATAAGGCTAGGCCTCGTCCCGTTTCTAGTATCGTGCTGTTATGCCGCCGAAATTTTCTAAAATAAGTTAGAAAAATAAAGATATCATTTTATTGAATAAATGAATTGAACAGAAATTCATAGGTTGAAATAAAATGTTTTGTCGTTAAAAATATAATTTTTAACGTGAATGCGAATAAATAAATATTCATTTACAAACCAGACGGTTTGTTTATGTACACCTATTTGAAGGACATTGATTGGGTCGATAAATTTTACACATCGCCCAACTGCACGAATAAAGTATTTGTTTGATTGTTTGATACCCCACACGGGTGTTAGGATGAAATTTGAAGTTCACTCATCCTGATTGATTAAATATGTCGATCGATCGATTGACAGGCTGTTATAAGCGTTAGATATCTATATTTGATGCTTATACAGTGTAGTGCACTTTGGTTGATGGTTGATTATTTTTCAATGCTATTATACATGTGTTGTATGAAAATCCATATAATTAACATTATATGGTGATTGATTGGGCCTCATTCCAATTTAGAAAATAAAGAAAATTTACATCTTTATCAATATAAAATAAAAGTTCATGTGTTGACAGTACTCATCCATTGAGATTGGTCATGTGTTGAACGAAATATTTTGATAATAAAATTTACATCTTTATCAATATAAAATAAAAGTTCATGTGTTGACAGTACTCATCCATTGAGATTGGTCATGTGTTGAATGAAATATTTTGATAATAAAATTTACATCTTTATCAATATAAAATAAAAGTTCATGTGTTGACAGTACTCATCCATTGAGATTGGTCATGTGTTGAACGAAATATTTTGATAATAAAATTTACATCTTTATCAATCTAAAATAACGGTTCATGTGTTGACAGTACTCATCCTTTGAGATTGGTCATGTGTTGAACGAAATATTTTGATAATAACAACTATTTTGAAAAAGAAATATTTGAAATAAAATATTTGAAATAGAAATTTATGAAGCCGTGTTGGTTAGATTGACGCCATTTTGACGTAAACGATATTTATATCGATTTTATTCATTTTGAAATGAATTGAATATATAACGATTTCGAAATGAATTGAATATAAAACGATTTCGAAATGAATTGAATATAAAACGATTTCGAAATGAATTGAATATAAAACGATTTCGAAATGAATTGAATATATAACGATTTCGAAATGAATTGAATATAAAACGATTTCGAAATGAATTGAATATAAAACGATTTCGAAATGAATTGAATATATAACGATTTCGAAATGAATTGAATATAAAACGATTTCGAAATGAATTGAATATATAACGATTTCGAAATGAATTGAATATAAAACGATTTCGAAATGAATTGAATATATAACGATTTCGAAATGAATTGAATATATAACGATTTCGAAATGAATTGAATATAAAACGATTTCGAAATGAATTGAATATAAAACGATTTCGAAATGAATTGAATATAAAACGATTTCGAAATGAATTGAATATATAACGATTTCGAAATGAATTGAATATAAAACGATTTCGAAATGAATTGATTATAAAACGATTTCGAAATGAATTGAATATATAACGATTTCGAAATGAATTGAATATAAAACGATTTCGAAATGAATTGAATATATAACGATTTCGAAATGAATTGAATATAAAACGATTTCGAAATGAATTGAATATATAACGATTTCGAAATGAATTGAATATAAAACGATTTCGAAATGAATTGAATATAAAACGATTTCGAAATGAATTGAATATAAAACGATTTCGAAATGAATTGAATATATAACGATTTCGAAATGAATTGAATATATAACGATTTCGAAATGAATTGAATATATAACGATTTCGAAATGAATTGAATTGAAAACGAATTCAAAATGATTTGAAAGCAAATTGAAATGAATTCAAATTGAATTGAAATTTGAATTGAATAGAAATGAATTTTAAAACGAATTTATAAAGAAGAATTCAATTTTGATTTGAATTGAAATGGAAGTTGAAATTGCTTTTGAAACGAATTTAAAACTATTTATATAATTCGTTTTAAATAGAAATCGACGAAATATATATTATATATATTTTATATATAATATAATGGCCTGAATAGAACGCGCCGCGCCGCGGTAGTTCGTGAATTTCGACCATTTATTTCAAACGAACATTACGGGAGATCCGACCGTCGGATTCTCCTGAAACCGGAACCATTGGGTTCGTATCGAAAAGAGCTTTCCAAAGAATATTAGAAATTAGAAATCTAACGGTTGGATTTGGAATTATGTCCAAATCAAATTCGAAAAAGGTCGCTGTAAGTGCAGTTCGATGGCCATTGATGGAAATCGACTGTACAGGCCTTGATAAAATTATTAAAAATAGTAATAATTTGTGTAAAATCATAAGAAATGATTTAGAAAGAATTGGGATGAAAAACTCCATATTTGAAAAGATAAAAATAGATTTTTATCGAAATGAACTAGTTTTGAACTAGAATTATAATTCTATTTATTTTTAAATAAATTGAATTTGAAATGGTTTTGATAATAACCAGAATTTCCAATGATTGCATTGGAATGGATTTGAATCGAAATTGTCTTCGGAATGTTTCGATGTTGGATTTCGTGATTATACAAATGTTGTTATGGAAATTTGAAAGATATAGATATATATATCGTTATTTCCAATACGATCTTTGTTGGCCACAGAATTGGATATTGAATATAAGCCGGGATATTTTCTATTCAGAGCCTTGTATTGAATATCAAATGTGATTTGGGTTTGTCGTGAATGGTGTCTTCACTAACACTGTTCTTGAACCCAGTTGAGAAAAGATTAAATCTTTTTATTTAGATTTAATGAAGTGTACCAATTAAATAATATTTAATTGGAATTGAATTGATATTGATTTCTGGGTTTATCGTGAACAGTGTTTTAAATAACACTTGTTCTTTAACCCGATAATTAATGAATGTGATTTTGGGTTTATCGTGAACCGTGTTTTAAATGACACTGATTCTTTAACCCAGTTAACGATTAAAACTAAGTGGAGTTTTAATGAATCTTTAATTAGATTGAAATAATCGAGAATGGAGTATCACCAGTTTTGCTCCAGGCGGTAGTTAAATCTTTAATTAGATTTGAACGGGAAATGGTAATTGAATTTACCGATAACACTGTGGTGTTAGATATGAAGTATTACCAGTTTTACTTCATGGGATAAATAGGTTGGGATTGGGAAATTAAACAAATGATTACTTCGGTAAGTTTCGTTAATCCCGGCTAGTTGAATCGAAATTCGAAAGAATAGAATAAAGAATAAATTCAAGGAATTTATCTTGGATAAAATTAATGGGAACCTTTCCCTATGAATGAGAAATTTAGAAACTAACGGTCGGTTAGCCAAGCAGAATGGTTTTCTGGATATTGATCTGATGTTGGTTTCGGCCTTCAGGGTTAATATTTGGGGAATTATTCTCTTGATTAATTTACAGTTAGTGACTAATGAATTTGAATGAGGCGTATGTGTGTTTGTGCAACACTTATTTAAAATATACGCGAGTTATTCGGAAAGACCGGGTTTATCCCATTCTGAATAACTGATACGACGATAAGTCGAAGATGAAGACGGTGGTCGAAGACCGGAAGTCTTCACGTCGTTTGGGTGATAACTGATGATCTTGACTGGGCTGTACACCCAAGAAGATGGAAACAGTTGGTGATCGTCCAGACGTACTTGGAGATCGATGGATATGCGGGGTACTAGGTGCCTCCGGTTTCGTTCAGCCCCAGAACGGACTTGTAAATGGACTGTGTGTCTGACATTGGATTTTAGTCCGTGTGATTGATCTCTATTAAATATATATCTGCTTGGCGGCGGAGAATTTATTCTCTTGCTTAACGCCCTTCTCTGAGACGTACGGGCTCAGGGGTTATATATTGATGGATATCCATTGCATGGAGTGAATTGCCTGTGTGGCATGCTAAGATGCAAATGATCAAGGCTTCTGTTGAAAAGCAAAGTCTTGTGGTTGATGATCGAAGCACGGCCTTTGTGGCGTAGCTTTGTGTAACGTTGATTCGCGAGTATCACACCCGGTATGAATCAAAAACGGGAGACGGACATCAGGGGGGACATGCGTTTTCTTTCTAGCTAGGAGTGGCGTCAGTGCTTGAACTGGCTGACGAGTTTGACTCATGTGGATGTTGCTTATTATTACTTGCTGAAAAGCGAGGCGCCTCGTGATATCGGTTTCGGCCGATGCTTCTGGTCGGCTGACGGGCCAGGCTTACGCCCCAAAGGGCGGAGAAACGTATTGTTCAGGCATTATAATCCCATCGGTGGACCGGCCCTGACGATCCAAGGGGCAGTTGCGGCTGTTCCTAGACATGGGCTAGATTGTCTAAAATCGGTGAGGATCTTGCCCCTAGCCTCGGTTCATACCATAAATGATAACCCAACTTCCAATACGTCGTCTTGCGGTTTTGATTGTAAACTTATATATGGCGACATAGTGTTATGGGCCATTCATGCCGCCTATGATTGATACTTATGATTTGAAGTTGTTTTATACACTATGCACTTATAATAGTATCAAATGATTTGTTTTAAACGTATCAAGCATTCTTTGGCTGTTATAAGGTAAAAACCCTATCCCCCGGCTTGCGTTGCATTGTGTGATAGGACCTGGGTCTTATAACAGCTTCATTTTTCTTTATTTAGCATTGCGCTGTTGTTTTATGCACTGGTATTCTTGGGAGGAAACCCGTTCCGTGTTATACGGCGTGGTCCCTTGTTTTGCCTAACTTTAAAAATAAAGATTAATAACTGTTTTAGTTCTCACACCAGTCACATGACTGACCTGGAGTTTATTGTTTTAACCTAAACTCTGGGTGCCCCTATTTTGACACGGGCAGCTAGTAGTTTTGGTTTTGCAGATTTATATTCACAGGATCCTGGTTTACAGCTGGAACGATATCCGGAAAGCTTTGTATCCGTATATCTACTTCTAGTTGTGTATTGTATTATTTTCCGCTGCTATGTATTTAAATGTAATTTAAATCTCTGATATTTCTGTGTAATATTTATTCATACTCTGTATATTCTTGTAATCTGATGCATTGTTGTAATATACAGTGAAATGTTCTTTTATATGCGTTCTGTTGTGGTTTGTTCTCGAACTATCCGACGCTTTCCTTTACGGGGAAGTTACGGGTTTTCACAGTTGGTATCAGAGCTTTGGTTTACAAAGCGAGAGAACAAGACACATTAGAACCATACGAAAGAATTCATCAGATATTGGATTAGCAATATCCAATGGGAATGACTCGTTAGAGATAGGATCAGTAGTATTCTAGAACGAGTGTGAAGAGTATATTTTTCAAATGAAAACAAAATTTGTTTTGAAAATTTAAATCAATTATTCGTATTTGATTATTTATTTTAATGAATTTGGACAATCCAGTATATATAGATTTTGCGTATACGTCTGATCCGCGTGTATTCAAAGTTTTAATATACTGGATAGATATAGAATTACACTCTAGTCGCCCGGGGATGATGTTGATAATGACCATGGCATCATCAATAATTATGTTCGTGTTTCGAAGGTGTGATATCTATATATTTCCTATTGACTGGTGTGAGAACCAAAATTAGATAGGGCCTATTGTTGTGATTTGGCACCAAAAATCTGATTTTTGTATATGTATCAAAATTATCAATTTGAAACTCTAATCCACTAATTGATTGATGTTTGTGTTGTTTGTTTATTTGTTTGATAATTTTTAACCATTATGCCTAATTTGATCGAATATTGAGTTATATTGAAAATTGGTCGCATTTGCTTGCATATGCATATACTTACATTGAACAGGTCATAGCAAGGAGGCTAGAGCAGAGAATAAAATTTGTTTGCCCGACAAATAGGTACATTTTTACTACATAATTTACTGTTTTGTTTGGGTGATGATGATTTTATGAGCCTATTGGCTAGCCGCTTGGCTTTTTCTTTTTCTTTTTGAGATCTGAAGGACCGGGGAAGCTATTTGAAATTCCCCGATGCTCCCATTGCAGGGGAGGTTATGGCGAAATTTTTCAAAAATTTAGGGTGTTAGCCAAATTTTTGAAATTTTAGAAAATTCTCAGAAACTGAAAAGTTGGAGAATGGAAGCCAGATCGAGCGTAGAGTTGATTAATCAAACCACTTTCGACTTTGTTCCTTTTCGGGGACGAAAAGTTTTAAGTGGGGGAGATTGTAACAACCCGAAAATCTAGGCCAGTTTAAAATTTTTATTTTGGCAATATTGGCGAGTTTTGAACATTTAAAATGAATTATTTTAAATAATATCGACGAGAAAATTTATTTTGAATAGAATTCGAACGTATATATTATATACGTCGTCGTTAGAATATAAATAATTATATATAATTATAAATAGAATGGAAAATGGCGCGGTAGTTCGATAATTCGATTTCAAACTTCAATTGAATGTACCGGGTGCAAAACAATCCGGATTTTAGTGAAACCAAAAACATTAGGATCGAATTGATAATATCTTTCCAACGAATCCGAAAAATCGAAATTTCAAAGCGGGAATCAAAAGATATGCCCAGTTGAAATTTCTGTATAGTCGCTATGGAATTCAGGCCCTTAAAAAAGGGCATTTTGCAAACGACCTCGGATTTCGACGAAACCAGTTTTGTTGGGTCCGTGATGTAAAGTTATTGCTAGGTTTCAAATTTCAGAAATTTTCGAATCAATATGTGAGCGTGGCAAAAGAAAACGCGTTTGACCAGTTTCAGTTGATTTTAATCGACTGGAAATTGGCCATTTTTCCAACGGTCTCAGAATTCGATGAAACTAGTTTTGTTAGGACCATATCGTCAATACGAAGCTAGAAAATATTTTTCTGGAATTTTTTTTGGGTAAGTATATGGCCCCGGTAATTTGAAATGTACGTTTGAATAGAATATATATTGATTTATATTTAAAATTTGATGGAAACTTAGCATAACAGCCGAACAGGCTTGCGAAACATATTCCATTGTGTTCGGAATGAGGGTATTTAGCTAGAGGCGACAGTTTTTGGGTTTCGTTTGGGGTTCGAAGACTAAACGTGTAATATATGGATAAAATATTATTAAATATATAAATATATATATTCTTCCTTTGCCAAACCCTCGGTCAAAACATTTCGTGGTCAAACTTTCACCAATTTCCACCTCCACTAGGCAAGAACGAACGATCAGCATGATTCAATCCCTTTTCCTATTTTAATGCCTAATCCTCGTGTCAATGGCCTCACTCCAAACTACAAAAATGTTAAGCACCTCGTGCTCTCCAATCTGTGCGACGAAGATGGAGTATCAATGGTCGTTGTGGCCTGCCCCTCCCTTGGAAGCCTCGCCGTTCGAGGTCAGAATACCGGTGGAGAAGACCATCGAGTTGCTCTATATTTGAGGCGTTGGAAGAGGAGGTCCTGGCGATCGAAAAGGAGACGTCAGATCTTGGTCGGAGGCTTCATCTGCGGCGGGCTTTTCCAAATGAAGATGGCAATGGGTTTTCAAACGAGAAAGGGAGGGTTATGGGTTTTGCGATTTTGCCTAACCTAGAAGAGAAAGTGACTAAGGTAAATGGCATTATTTTATTTCCAGATTTTTTATATATAGATAACATAGAATAAAAATCAGATTTTTTTTTTTATTATATACAAATAACATATTATAAAGAACTGATTTTACTTCGATAGAAAAATAGGATTTTTATATATTGAACTTCGATAGAAAAATAGGATTTTTATATATTGAACTTCGATAGAAAAATAGGATTTTTATATATTGAACTTCGATAGAAAAATAGGATTTTTATATATTGAACTTCGATAGAAAAATAGGATTTTTATATATTGAACTTCAATAGAAAAATAGGATTTTTATATATTGAACTTCGATAGAAAAATAGGATTTTTATATATTGAACTTCGATAGAAAAATAAGATTTTTATATATTGAACTTCGATAGAAAAATAGGATTTTTATATATTGAACTTCGATAGAAAAATAGGATTTTTATATATTGAACTTCGATAGAAAAATAGGATTTTTATATATTGAACTTCGATAGAAAAATAGGATTTTTATATGTTGAACATCGAAATAAAAATATGATTTTTATATATTGAACTTCGAAATAAAAATATGATTTTTATATATTGAACTTCGATAGAAAAATATGATTTTTATATATTGAACTTCGAAATAAAAATATGATTTTTATATATTGAACTTCGAAATAAAAATATGATTTTTATATATTGAACTTCGAAATAAAAATATGATTTTTATATATTGAATAACGAAGTAAAAATGTGATTTTTACATGTGTAGTGGCTACGGGCAACGAAGATGACAAAAAGGCAAGAACGTTGAAGATTTCCTGCATTGGAAGTGCCGTGGAGCTGGATAGCTATTGGTGAGAATTTCTCACCTTTCAATTTCTTTTCTAATTATATATATATACTAGGATGCAGACGGTGCTTAGTAGCACCCGACACAATCGTCCACAGACCATGGACTTGTTTGTTTGGTTGCATAGATTAGTTATATGATTTGATTTGAATTTGGTTGTTTGGTGATTTTGATTGATGTGTGAATGGCGTGGGCCTTCACTAGACCGGGGATAAGGCTAGGCCTCGTCCCGTTTCTAGTATCGTGCTGTTATGCCGCCGAAATTTTCTAAAATAAGTTAGAAAAATAAAGATATCATTTTATTGAATAAATGAATTGAACAGAAATTCATAGGTTGAAATAAAATGTTTTGTCGTTAAAAATATAATTTTTAACGTGAATGTGAATAAATAAATATTCATTTACAAACCAGATGGTTTGTTTATGTACACCTATTTGAAGGACATTGATTGGGTCGATAAATTTTACACATCGCCCAACTGCACGAATAAAGTATTTGTTTGATTGTTTGAAACCCCACACGGGTGTTAGGATGAAATTTGAAGTTCACTCATCCTGATTGATTAAATATGTCGATCGATCGGTTGACAGGCTGTTATAAGCGTTAGATATCTATATTTGATGCTTATACAGTGTAGTGCACTTTGGTTGATGGTTGATTATTTTTCAATGCTATTATACATGTGTTGTATGAAAATCCATATAATTAACATTATATGGTGATTGATTGGGCCTCATTCCAATTTAGAAAATAAAGAAAATTTACATCTTTATCAATATAAAATAAAAGTTCATGTGTTGACAGTACTCATCCATTGAGATTGGTCATGTGTTGAACGAAATATTTTGATAATAAAATTTACATCTTTATCAATATAAAATAAAAGTTCATGTGTTGACAGTACTCATCCATTGAGATTGGTCATGTGTTGAACGAAATATTTTGATAATAAAATTTACATCTTTATCAATATAAAATAAAAGTTCATGTGTTGACAGTACTCATCCATTGAGATTGGTCATGTGTTGAACGAAATATTTTGATAATAAAATTTACATCTTTATCAATCTAAAATAACGGTTCATGTGTTGACAGTACTCATCCTTTGAGATTGGTCATGTGTTGAACGAAATATTTTGATAATAACAACTATTTTGAAAAAGAAATATTTGAAATAAAATATTTGAAATAGAAATTTATGAAGCCGTGTTGGTTAGATTGACGCCATTTTGACGTAAACGATATTTATATCGATTTTATTCATTTTGAAATGAATTGAATATATAACGATTTCGAAATGAATTGAATATAAAACGATTTCGAAATAAATTGAATATAAAACGATTTCGAAATGAATTGAATATAAAACGATTTCGAAATGAATTGAATATAAAACGATTTCGAAATGAATTGAATATAAAACGATTTCGAAATGAATTGAATATAAAACGATTTCGAAATGAATTGAATATAAAACGATTTCGAAATGAATTGAATATATAACGATTTCGAAATGAATTGAATATAAAACGATTTCGAAATGAATTGAATATATAACGATTTCGAAATGAATTGAATATATAACGATTTCGAAATGAATTGAATATAAAACGATTTCGAAATGAATTGAATATAAAACGATTTCGAAATGAATTGAATATAAAACGATTTCGAAATGAATTGAATATATAACGATTTCGAAATGAATTGAATATAAAACGATTTCGAAATGAATTGAATATAAAACGATTTCGAAATGAATTGAATATATAACGATTTCGAAATGAATTGAATATAAAACGATTTCGAAATGAATTGAATATATAACGATTTCGAAATGAATTGAATATAAAACGATTTCGAAATGAATTGAATATATAACGATTTCGAAATGAATTGAATATAAAACGATTTCGAAATGAATTGAATATAAAACGATTTCGAAATGAATTGAATAAATAACGATTTCGAAATGAATTGAATATATAACGATTTCGAAATGAATTGAATATATAACGATTTCGAAATGAATTGAATTGAAAACGAATTCAAAATGATTTGAAAGCAAATTGAAATGAATTCAAATTGAATTGAAATTTGAATTGAATAGAAATGAATTTTAAAACGAATTTATAAAGAAGAATTCAATTTTGATTTGAATTGAAATGGAAGTTGAAATTGCTTTTGAAACGAATTTAAAACTATTTATATAATTCGTTTTAAATAGAAATCGACGAAATATATATTATATATATTTTATATATAATATAATGGCCTGAATAGAACGCGCCGCGCCGCGGCAGTTCGTGAATTTCGACCATTTATTTCAAACGAACATTACGGGAGATCCGACCGTCGGATTCTCCTGAAACCGGAACCATTGGGTTCGTATCGAAAAGAGCTTTCCAAAGAATATTAGAAATTAGAAATCTAACGGTTGGATTTGGAATTATGTCCAAATCAAATTCGAAAAAGGTCGTTGTAAGTGCAGTTCGATGGCCATTGATGGAAATCGACTATACAGGCCTTGATAAAATTATTAAAAATAGTAATAATTTGTGTAAAATCATAAGAAATGATTTAGAAAGAATTGGGATGAAAAACTCCATATTTGAAAAGATAAAAATAGATTTTTATCGAAATGAACTAGTTTTGAACTAGAATTATAATTCTATTTATTTTTAAATAAATTGAATTTGAAATGGTTTTGATAATAACCAGAATTTCCAATGATTGCATTGGAATGGATTTGAATCGAAATTGTCTTCGGAATGTTTCGATGTTGGATTTTGTGATTATACAAATGTTGTTATGGAAATTTGAAAGATATAGATATATATATCGTTATTTCCAATACGATCTTTGTTGGCCGCAGAATTGGATATTGAATATAAGCCGGGATATTTTCTATTCAGAGCCTTGTATTGAATATCAAATGTGATTTGGGTTTGTCGTGAGTGGTGTCTTCACTAACACTGTTCTTGAACCCAGTTGAGAAAAGATTAAATCTTTTTATTTAGATTTAATGAAGTGTACCAATTAAATAATATTTAATTGGAATTGAATTGATATTGATTTCTGGGTTTATCGTGAACAGTGTTTTAAATAACACTTGTTCTTTAACCCGATAATTAATGAATGTGATTTTGGGTTTATCGTGAACCGTGTTTTAAATGACACTGATTCTTTAACCCAGTTAACGATTAAAACTAAGTGGAGTTTTAATGAATCTTTAATTAGATTGAAATAATCGAGAATGGAGTATCACCAGTTTTGCTCCAGGCGGTTGTTAAATCTTTAATTAGATTTGAACGGGAAATGGTAATTGAATTTACCGATAACACTGTGGTGTTAGATATGAAGTATTACCAGTTTTACTTCATGGGATAAATAGGTTGGGATTGGGAAATTAAACAAATGATTACTTCGGTAAGTTTCGTTAATCCCGGCTAGTTGAATCGAAATTCGAAAGAATAGAATAAAGAATAAATTCAAGGAATTTATGTTGGATAAAATTAATGGGAACCTTTCCCTATGAATGAGAAATTTAGAAACTAACGGTCGGTTAGCCAAGCAGAATGGTTTTCTGGATATTGATCTGATGTTGGTTTCGGCCTTCGGGGTTAATATTTGGGGAATTATTCTCTTGATTAATTTACAGTTAGTGACTAATGAATTTGAATGAGGCGTATGTGTGTTTGTGTAACACTTATTTAAAATATACGCGAGTTATTCGGAAAGGCCGGGTTTATCCCATTCTGAATAACCGATACGACGATAAGTCGAAGATGAAGACGGTGGTCGAAGACCAAAAGTCTTCACGTCGTTTGGGTGATAACTGATGATCTTGACTGGGCTGTACACCCAAGAAGATGGAAACAGTTGGTGATCGTCCAGACGTACTTGGAGATCGATGGATATGCGGGGTACTAGGTGCCTCCGGTTTCGTTCAGCCCCAGAACGGACTTGTAAATGGACTGTGTGTCTGACATTGGATTTTAGTCCGTGTGATTGATCTCTATTAAATATATATCTGCTTGGCGGCGGAGAATTTATTCTCTTGCTTAACGCCCTTCTCTGAGACGTACGGGCTCAGGGGTTATATATTGATGGATATCCATCGCATGGAGTGAATTGCCTGTGTGGCATGCTAAGATGCAAATGATCAAGGCTTCTGTTGAAAAGCAAAGTCTTGTGGTTGATGATCGAAGCACGGCCTTTGTGGCGTAGCTTTGTGTAACGTTGATTCGCGAGTATCACACCCGGTATGAATCAAAAACGGGAGACGGACATCAGGGGGGACATGCGTTTTCTTTCTAGCTAGGAGTGGCGTCAGTGCTTGAACTGGCTGACGAGTTTGACTCATGTGGATGTTGCTTATTATTACTTGCTGAAAAGCGAGGCGCCTCGTGATATCGGTTTCGGCCGATGCTTCTGGTCGGCTGATGGGCCAGGCTTACGCCCTAAAGGGCGGAGAAACGTATTGTTCAGGCATTATAATCCACATTGGTGGACCGGCCCTGACGATCCAAGGGGCAGTTGCGGCTGTTCCTAGACATGGGCTAGATTGTCTAAAATCGGTGAGGATCTTGCCCCTAGCCTCGGTTCATACCATAAATGATAACCCAACTTCCAATACGTCGTCTTGCGGTTTGGATTGTAAACTTATATATGGCGACATAGTGTTATGGGCCATTCATGCCGCCTATGATTGATACTTATGATTTGAAGTTGTTTTATACACTATGCACTTATAATAGTATCAAATGATTTGTTTTAAACGTATCAAGCATTCTTTGGCTGTTATAAGGTAAAAACCCTATCCCCCGGCTTGCGTTGCATTGTGTGATAGGACCTGGGTCTTATAACAGCTTCATTTTTCTTTATTTAGCATTGCGCTGTTGTTTTATGCACTGGTATTCTTGGGAGGAAACCCGTTCCGTGTTATACGGCGCGGTCCCTTGTTTTGCCTAACTTTAAAAATAAAGATTAATAACTGTTTTAGTTCTCACACCAGTCACATGACTGACCTGGAGTTTATTGTTTTAACCTAAACTCTGGGTGCCCCTATTTTGACACGGGCAGCTAGTAGTTTTGGTTTTGCAGATTTATATTCACAGGATCCTGGTTTACAGCTGGAACGATATCCGGAAAGCTTTGTATCCGTATATCTACTTCTAGTTGTGTATTGTATTATTTTCCGCTGCTATGTATTTAAATGTAATTTAAATCTCTGATATTTCTGTGTAATATTTATTCATACTCTGTATATTCTTGTAATCTGATGCATTGTTGTAATATACAGTGAAATGTTCTTTTATATGCGTTCTGTTGTGGTTTGTTCTCGAACTATCCGACGCTTTCCTTTACGGGGAAGTTACGGGTTTTCACAGTATGTGAGCGTGGCAAAAGAAAATGTGTTTGGTCAATTTCTGTTAAATTGGATCGACCAGAAAATGGCCATTTTTCAAATGATCTCAGAATTCGACGAAACTAGTTTCGTTGGGACCGTAGCATCAAAACATAGCTAGATTTATTTTTCTGGAATTTTTCGAATCAGTTTGTGGCCCTGGCAAATTGAAATGTACGTTCAAATTGAATATAAAATGTTTTATACTTTAATTTAAAAAATAACTGACTGTAACCGTCGAATTGGCCTACGAAACATATCCCATTGTGTCCGGGATGGGGGTATTTAGCTAGGGGCGATAGTCGTTAGGTTTGAATTGGTGTCCGTGTGGAGAAACAGTATTTTAAAATTTAATAAAACCCACGGGCCAATCAAAATTCTTCATTCATTAGAATAAAAAAAATATCATAGAAAACCCCGCCCCCCTCGACATCGACGATGGATACGCTCCCCCCATCCCTGGCAATCTCCGATTGCCACAGCCCGAATCAGACCCACCTCTAGTTCAACTTTTCGTTTGCCTCTCCCTCCTCTTTAAATCCATACCTGTCACTCTCCCTATCGTCTTGTATTTCGTGCGAACGACCTCCCCAAAGTCCTGAACTTTTCGCCGCCGCCGCCTCTAATAGACGCCGCCGAGTTCACCGCGACCACCACCACCTGGAGCGCCTCTCCTAGCTCTTTCCAGTGGTGCAGGCCGATTCTCTTATCGTGCAGCGGTTTATTCGATAAATCAAAACCTAGTTTAGAGCCAACGTTGAAGGTAATGGCTTTGATTTTCTGAACTGAAAAATAACACTTTTAAGTGTTGCAAACTTTGAAAAATCATATCTTTATGGTGTGTTAACGAAATTCGATGAAACAGGAAACATTGTGACCGCAAGGAGGCTCCCTACCACATAGAAGAGACCGCGGATTTTTCTGAGCCATCTACGATTTTTAGCACGTTGAAAACCAGTGTGAGATTTCTAAATTGAAATGTGAATGGAAATGTCATGTATAAATTATATAAGCGAAATATAAATTATACACGTGTTGTATACCTCATGTACATGCGTTGTGTAAGCTATATGAGCAAAGTATGAATTATACATGCATTGTATATAATTTGTGTTGAAATGCAAGTGAAATATAGAAATAATATATATATATATATATATATATATATATATATATATACACACTCCCCTCATCCACAAACAATGGACGATATTTATTGTTTGTGAATTGGTGTAAAATTTTTGGTGAATAATGCGAATAGTTGAAAATTATTGTTTGTGGTTGATATTTTTTGGTTGTGGTTGAAAAATACCCATTGGTGATTGAAACAAATTGGAAATAATGTGGAAATGAAAATAAAACATGCTGCCTGCGTGCGAACTAGATGCATGAAATCCCCATTGTCAAAAACCGCGAGGTTTTAAGGTAGAGCGAGGAGCCATACCCGGGACGGTGCCGGTTTTAACTACCCTACCGTTATGTTGCTGAAATTTTGAATAATATTCATGTGTTAGAATTATTTTCATATGTTGAAATTATTTTCATGCGTTGAAACTAAAGTCATGTGTTGAAACTATATCCATGTGTGGAAATGCTCATGTGTTGAGAAGTGATGTGTTAAAACTAAATTCATGTGTGAATGAATAAGGTGTTTAAACAATAAAAATCACATTTTTATAATATATATGAAGTATGTAAAATATTCGCTTTATATATAAAAATAGTTTCAACAATAAAAATTTCATCTTTCTTATATGAACAAACTATATAAAATATCCATGTGTGGAAATGCTCATGTGTTGAGAAGTGTGTGTGTTGGAAAGGTTCATGTGTTGAATAAAAGATCGAACAATAAAAATTACATTTTTATTGAAATTATGATGTGTTAAAAACGTTCATGTGTTGAATAAATATTTTAGATGATAAAAATACCATTTTTTATCATATATGTGATTTGCTAAAAATATGCAAGCGTTGAAATAAATATTTGTGAAAGAAATATTATTTTTAACATGCATAGGAACTAAATAAAATAGTCATGTGTTGATAGATATTTTAGTTCGCCAAAATTATCATTTTTGAAATGAAGGTTAAAAATAACCACTTGTTCAAATAAATATGCATGAGTTGAAATATTCATTAATTAGCTAATGATATGATTTTTGCTTGTGTATGCAACATGGGGATGAATGGTGTCTTTAAACCAAATTGAATCAAATATGAAGTTGAATGGAAAATGATAAGTGATAAGAATCGCACATATGTACATGCATATTTATTGAACAAGTTATAGCAAAGAGGCTAGAGAAGAGGAATAAAATTTTGTGCCTGACATATAGGTACACGTTTACTGTTTTGCTTGGGTGATGATTTTATGAGCCTATTGGCTAGCCGCTTGGCTTTTTCTTTTTCTTTTTGAGATGAGACGCCCGTGTGGCTATTTGGGAATTTTCCCAGCCCCTCCCGTACAAAGGAGGTTATGGCAAAATTTACCAAAATTTAAAGGCGTTAGTGAAATATTTGAAGTGAAAACAATATTGAAATTGTCGAATGAACTATATATATATATATATATATATATAAAATTAAAATGAATCGTGTCTGTGTAGTTAGTGTTTTGAAACCGTGATTTCAAACGAATAGTGCGGGAGATCCGACCATTGGATTTTCCCGAAATCGCAACCGTTGGGTTCGCCTTGGAAATATCTTTCCAACGGCACCAACTTTGTAAAGATCCGACGGTTGGATTGTCTGGAATGTTTAATTCAAATCTGAAGAAAAACAGCGCCAGAATCGATTATATTTATATATAAATATAATTAAATTAAATAGAATAACGACGCTGAAGTTCATAATTTGAAATCGTAACTTCAAATGACTAGTGTAGGAGATCCGACCGTCAGATTTTCCCAAAACTGAAACCGTTGGATTCGTTTTGAAATGATCTTCCTAATGATATAAAATTTGTATCCAATGGTTAGATTTTCAAATATGTGTAAAAGAAATTTAGTGAAAAACAGCGCCAGTGCCTCGGCATGACCTGAAACGTCGTTTAATTAAATATGGCCGTTTTAAATAAATAAAAATGGCGATCTGTCGTTATAAAATATTATTGACGATATAGAATGGAAATAAACCGATTTTGCTTGGTTTGCTTGATATGTGATGGTTGAATGCATTTAACACGAAAATTATACTAAGATACTGAAATGTGAATGTTGAGTGATTTAATCATGTGAAGAATTGATTTGAAAATCTAAATATACGTGGATTATTTGAAAAGGCCGAGTTCATTCTCATTTCAAATAATCGATCGACGGTGAGAAGTCGAAGAGTTGAAGACGGTTGAAGACCGACGGTCTTCACATTGGATGGATGGGTGCTACTGATACTCGTGATTGGAGTAGCTACCTTGAAGGGGCTGACGTAGTAGCCTTCCGGACGTATTGTTGATTGTGCGGATATGCGAGGAATTTGGTGCCTCCGGCTTCGTTCAAACCCCGAACGAACTTGTAAATGGACTGTGTGTTTGACATTGGATTTTGTTCTATGCTGATTGATCTCTATTAAATATATATCTGTTTGGCGGTAGAGAAATTATTCTCTTTCTTAACGCCCTTCTCTGAGACGTACGAGCTCAGAGGTTATGTATTGATAGAAATCAGTCGCATGGAGTGGATTGCCTGTGTGGCACGCCTAAGTGGCATATGATCAAGGCTTCTGTTGCAAAGCAAAGTCTTGTGGTTGATTATCAAAGCATGGCCTGTGTGGCATAGCTTTGTGTATAGCGTGAATTCACGAGCCTCAAACCCCGGTATGAGTCAAAAACGGGAGACGGACCGCTGGGAGAACACGACGTTTCTTTCTAGCTATGGTGGTGTCAGTGACCTACCAGCCTTGACATTTATATATACTTTTCACTTGTGTGGTTGTTGGAATGCGAGGCGCCTCGATTATAGGTCTGTAAGGACCGGGAAACGTATGTTTAGGAATAACTAATCCTCAAAAGTAAGAGAGGACCGGCCCATCCGATTCCAAGGACCGCTGTGTGCGATCCTGGGACATTTGTTAGAGTGTCTCGAACAGAGAGGAGCTTGCCCCTTGCCTCGACTCATGATGGAATCCAATTTCCAATACGAAATTGCAGATGTGATCGTATTACTAGTATGGCAACATAGTGGTATGGGTCATTTATGCCGCCTAGGATTGATATTTATGATTGAATTTGCTTTTGAAACATATATGCACTAGTAATAATATCAAACACTTTTGTTTTATACGTATGAAGAATTTTTGGCCATTATAAGGTAAAACTCTATCCTCCGGCTTGCGTTGCATTGTGTGATGGGACCTAAGTCTTATAATGGCTTCATTTTTATAAAAAGCATTGCGATGATTTAATCATTTACTTTATTTCATGCACTGGCACTCATTGGAGTAAACCCGTTCCGCGAAAGTGGCGTGGACCTTTGATTTGCCTTATTATTGTTGTTTAATAAGTTAAGTCGATTTCTCATACCAGTCCCATGACTGACTCGTAGTTTGTTTTACCTTGCAAACTCGGGTGCCCTTATTTTCACACGGGCAGCCTAGTTACAGGTAGCTGACATATTTTGGGCATAGCACCGTAGTAGAGGTGCACTTTTGGACTCATGGCGAGGCTTGACTACATTGTGATGATTGTGACTTTTCCGCCATTATTGTATATGTATTATGATTCTGCCTCTGGCGATGTAGACTGATGTTTAGTTTATGTACTCCCTATGTATGATTCCGCCTCCGGCGATGTGGACTGATTATGTACTATTATGCACTAACTTGTATCCTGCACTGTGCTCTCTGATGTGGTGATATATAAGATTCCGCTGTCATATTTGTGTAAATTATTCTATTTCTCGTTTATGCTATTATCTGTACTCTGCTAATGATGATTAATGTGTTATATTCCAATGATTATCCTTAGCACCATGTCACGGGGTTTTGGGGTCGTCACATTTTCCATATCGTTTATAATTTAGAAATCTCACATTGGGTTCCACTCCACCAAAAATAGCAGAAGGCTCAGAAAAGTATGTGGTCTCTTCTAGAATGTAGAAGACGTCCACATGAGTCCACTGTCTCTTGTTTCACTGAATTTCGTCAAAAAACGAAAAAAATATGATTTTTACAGTGAAATCAAAAACGGTAGCGCTTTAAACTGCTATAATATAGTTAATTTAAAATAGGCCGTTACCTCAGCTCGATCTTCCAAACTAGGTTTTCAATTAACTTCCAATCCGAAGAACGTTGCGTCGATCAGACTACACAGCGTCGAAGGGGGTGGAGAAGGCTTTCCATGCAGGGTGGTTTCACCCAGATCGACGGCGCCTGGTATCCTCGGCGGTGTTCGAAAGTCTAGGACTTTGGGGAGCTCGATCTCGAAGCTGGGGCGACGATAGGTGATGCGGTTTGTCTTGATTTGAAGAGGGAGAGGAGGACTTCAAAAAGTTGCAAAGGAGCATAGGGTTTTGATGCGTGGTTGGAGAGAATCGGAGGAGAGAAGTTCTGAGGGCTTTCCGTCGTCGGTTTTGAAGGCAGCGGGTTTAACGATGAGTGAAGCGGATTTCTATTTGCCAAGGGAATTTATATTTTATTTTTAATTTAATTAAATCCGAAATGTTGACTTTTTCATCCGAACTCCTTTTCAAACCCAATGACTGTCGCCCCTAGCTAAATACCCTCATTCCGAACACAATGGGATATGTTTCGTAAGCCCATTCGACTGTTTCAGTCAGATTTCCTTCAAATTAAAATATAAAACATTCAATATTCGATTTGAACGTACATTTCAATTTGCCAGGGCCACAAATTGATTCGAAAAATTTCAGAAAAATAAATCCAGCTATGTTTTGACGATATGGTCCCAACAAAACTAGTTTCGTCGAATTCTGAGACCGTTTGAAAAATGGCAAATTTCTGGTCGATCCAATTTAACTGTAATTGACCAAAACACGTTTTCCTTTGCCACGCTCACATATTAACTTCAATAATTATGAAATTTGAAACCTAGCAATAATTTGACATCCCAGATCCAAAAAAAGTGGTTTCATCGAATTCCGAGGTCGTTTGCAAAATGGCCATTTTCCCGGGCCATATAAACTCTATAGCGACCTTTCTGAAAATTCATTTGGCCATAACTTTTGACTCTCGCTACAAAACTTCAATTTTTCAGATTCGTTAGAAAGATATTCACTAACAGATTTAAATATTTTTGGTTTCACTAAAATCCGTTTTGTTTTGCACCGAGTATAGTCAGTCAAAGTTTGAAATGAAAATTTGAAACTGCCGTGCCAATTCAAGCCTTGTTTATAATTCAAAGTAATTATATTTATTTTCAAACGTCGATTCAAACTTACTTTTCGTCGTTATTATTTAAAATTTTTATTTTAAATATTTAAAATCCATTAAAATAGCCAATTTAAAATTTTTAAATTGGTTCAGATTTTCCCGGTGGTTATAGTAATCCTTTATTTTATTTCCCAATCCCAACCTATTCATACCATGAAGTAAAACTGATAATACTTCATATCTAACACCACGGTGTTATCGGTAAAATTAATTACCATTTCACGTTCAAATCTAATTAAAGATTTAACTATCGCTTGGAGCAAAACCGGTGATACTCCATTCTCGATCATTTCTTGAATTTGATAATTTTAGTTATCAAATTCACCTTTCAACCTATTTAAAGATTCATTAAACTCTAATTCGGTTTTAATCTCAAAAACTCAATACTTAATGATTATTCAAAGTTAAGAAATTAATCTTATCTTTAACTGGGTTAAAGAACTAATGTCATTTAAAACACAGTTCACAGTAAACCCAAAATCCCATTCCATTCATTATGGAATCTTCACGGAAAATAGATCAATATATATAATCGATATGAACTTCCGTATCCAACCAATAATATAAATGGAATAATGGCAAAGCCTATTAAATTCCATATATATTAACAGTCTTCCTCCACATAAGCTCACTTCGGTTATTGTCCAATCTAATTCAATTCCATTCCAATTTATTGTATTAAATTGGAAAACTTTACTTTGGAAAATTTCCTTTAAATCTTAATAAAAGATTTATATATTCCAAATCACATTTCACTGTGAATCGGGTTAAAGAACGAATGTCATTAAAACACAGTTCACAATAAACCCAATTCGTATTCCATTTTATTCGAGTTACTAAATATAACTAGAAACTCCAATAATCTTATTTAAAAGATTTATTCTTTTCATACGGGGTTTAAGAACAATGTTAATGAAGACACCATTCACGACATACCCAAAATCCCATTTCAATTCAATTCCAATTAAATATTAATTAATTGGCAAACTTCATTAAATCTTATTTAAAAGATTTAATCGTTTCTCAACTGGATTTAAGAGCAGTGTTAATGAAGATACCATTCACGACAAACCTAAAATCCAATTCAATATTAAATATAAGGCTCTGAATAGAAATTATATTGGCTTATATTCAGTATCAAATCCTAAGATAAACAAATATCATATTGGAAATAACGATATAAAATATATATTCCAAATTTCCATAACAATATCCATATAATCACGGAATCCAATATCGAAATATTTCGAAGGTGATTTCGATTCAAATCCATTTCAATTCATATATTGGAAATTCTGGTTATATTAAAACCGTGCACAAATCCAATTTATTTTATTTAAAAATCATTGGATTTCAAATATAGTTAATAACTAGTTCATTTCGAAAAAAAAATATTTTTATCTTTACTAACATTGAATTTTTCACCCAAATTCTTTCCAAATCATTTATTTTATTTTACATAAATTATTGATATTTTTAATAATTAAGGCCCGTACAGTTGATTTCCATAAACAGTCATCGAACTGCACTTACAACAACCTTTTCCAATTTTGATTTGGAAATAATTCCAAATCCAACCATTAGATTTCAAATCTCTTGTATTAGTTGGAAAGCTCTTTTCGATTTGAACCCAACGGTTTATGTTTTAGGAGAATCCGACGGTCGGATCTCCCATAATATCAATTCGAAGTCAATGGTCGAAATTCGCGAAAGGCTGCTGCGTGGCACGTTCTGTTCAGATCATTATATTATATATATATAATATATATTTCATCGATTTCCATTTAAAACAAATTTTATAAATCGTTTATAAATTCGTTTTAAAATGATTCTAACTTAATTTCAAATTTCAAATCAAATTTGAATATTCCTTAATAAATTCGTTTTAAATTCATTTCAAATTTCAAATCAAATTTGAATATTCCTTAAAAAATTCGTCTTAAATTCATTTCAATTTCAAATCAAATTTGAATATTCCTTAACTAATTCGTTTTAAAATGATTTCAATTTCATTTCAAATTTCAAATCAAATTTGAATATTCCTTAACAAATTCGTTTTAGATTAATTTCAAATTTGAAATCAAATTTGAATATTCCTTAACAAATTCATTTTAAATTCTTTTCAAATTTCAAATCAAATTTGAATATTCCTTAACAAATTCGTTTTAACTTCATTTTAAAATGATTTCAATTTCATTTCAAATTTTAAATCAAATTTGAATATTCCTTAACAAATCGTTTTAAACTCATTTTAAAACGATTTCAATTTCACTTCAAATTTCAAGTCAAATTTGAATATTGTGTAATAAATTCGTTTTAAATTCATTTTAAAACGATTTCAATTTTATTTAAAATTTCAAATCAAATTTGAATATTCATTAACAAATTCGTTTTAAATTCATTTCAAATTTCAAATCAAATTTGAATATTCCTTAACAAATTCGTTTTAAATTCATTTCAAATTTCAAATCAAATTTGAATATTCCTTAACAAATTCGTTTTAAATTCATTTTAAAACAATGTCAGTTTCATTTCAAATATCAAATCAAGTTTGAATATTCCTTAACAAATTCGTTTTAAGTTCATTTTAAAACGATTTCTATTTCACTTCAAATTTCAAATCAAATTTGAATATTCCTTAATAAATTCGTTTTAAATTCATTTTAAAACGATTTCAATTTCATTTCAAATTTCAAATCAAATTTGAATATTCCATATCCTTTTAATATTAAAATGATAATATTTTCAAAATATCAAATTTTGAAATCACTTTTCGATATTCATTATAAAATGAATAAAATCAAAAAAATTCCCGTTCGTGTTGAAATGGCGTTTAACTACTTAACACGGCTTCACATTTCAATATTCACTGAATATTATTTTAAAATATTCATTATTCTGAACTGGAATCAAACACAGTCAATTACCATATAATTTTATTTGTATGGATTTCCTACACACATGTACACAACAATAATCAAACACAGTCAACCATCATCCAGAGTGCATTACACAACTGTATAAGCGTTAAATATAAATAATTAACACTTACAACAGTTTGTCAACCCATCGATTGACATACAACTAAACAATTGGGATTAATATATGTCCAATATCATCCCAATATCCATGTAGGGTTTTCAAACAACAAACACTGATTATTATTTGTGCATTTGGGCGATGTGTAAAATATATCGTCCCAATCAATATCAGATAAATGGGTGTACATAAACAAATCGTCCGATTTGTTTATAAATATTTATTTCAACACGTGACTATGTTATACATCCCACATATATAATAAAAATGATATTTTTATTATTCAAATATTTTATTCCATACACATAAATATTTTATACAGTTCATTTACACGTCACAATCATAATCAAATTCCATAACACAATACAATCAAACAAGTCGTCCATGGTCTGTGGATGATGGTGTCGGGTGCTGCTAAGCACCGTCTGCATCCTAGTATATATTTTAACTAGATAATAAAATTTGAGTGAGAAGTTCTCACCTTGGATTTCCACTCCCCTTTTCTCATTTTTGAACGGTTTGGATTTGGATTTGTTTCCAGTCGGTTCCATCCCAGTCTGTTTTCACGTTGTTCATATTAAAAATCACATTTTTAATATGATGAATATATATTTGAAAACCACATTTTTAAGTCGGTTCTATATATAAAAATCATAGTTTTATATCATTATATATATATATATATGAGTCATTTCATTAACAAAAATCATTTCATTTCTTCGATAAAATTATATTTTTAACTCGCTACATAAATAAAAAATCGTATTTTTAATATGGTCAAAAACAATATCTTTTCCCTTTTAAAAAAAATCGTATTTTTTCATTTTTTTTAAAAATCTTATCTTTTCTACTTTAAAAATCTAATCTTTACTTCTTTAAAAATCTAATTTTTCCTTCTTTAAAAAATCTAATTTTTCCTTTTTTAAAAAATCTATTTTTTCCTAAAGATCATTACATGGAAGAAAATCAAATAATTTAAAAACTCACTTTTTCTATCGGATGAAGGGGCTTGGCATCGAGGTGGAGCAAGGGGTTGGTGGCGGCGGCAGGGATGTCGCAGGTTGTGGCGATGGTGGTATGGGGCTCAGGGGAAGACGGCGACGAGTTTCTAAAGGGTTTGGGCTTGCTGGCGTAGGAGAGAGAAGGGAGGGAGGAGAGGGGAGGGAGAAGGGGGGGTGCGCCAGAGGTAGGGGAGGCAGGGGAGAGGGTGCGACGCTGGTGTGGGTCCGCGGTGGCGTGCGGTGGCTGAGGAAAGAGGAGCGACGAGATTTTAAAAGGGGGGCGGGTTTTTGGAGCGTTGTCCAGAGGATTGAAAAATGAGGGTTTTGACCATATAAAGGAGGGTGTATATATATACGTATAATTAAATTTATTTCCCAAAAAGGTGCTTTTTCAATCGAACCCCAAATCGAGCCCAGCGACTGTCATCCCTAACTAATTACCTCTATTCCGAACACAATGGGATATGTCTGTTAAGCCAATTCGACTGTTTCGAACAGTTTTCCTCAAAATTAAAATATAAATCATTATATATTTAATTTAAACGTACATTTTAATTTACCGGGGCTACATACTGACTCCAAAAATTCCATAAAAATAAATCTGGCTATGTTTGGACGATACGGTCCTAACAAAACTAATTTCGTCGAATTTGGAGACCGTTTGAAAAATGGTCATTTTCCAGTCGATTAAATTCAAATAAAATTGGTCAAATACATTTAAATGTGCCACGCTCACATATTGATTCCAAAAATTATGAAAATTTCGAAAACGGAGGTCGTTTGCAAAATCGCTATTTTTAAGGGCTATATTTCCATAACGACTATTCTGAATTTTCAATTGGGCATAACTTTTTATTCCCGCTATGAAATTTCAATTTTTGAGATTCGTTGGAAAGATATTTTCAAACAGATTCAAATACTAATGGTTTCACTAAAATTCAGTTTATTTTGAATCCTGTACATTCATTTGAAATTTGAATCGAATTTTCCAACTACCAGGCCATTTTCAATTCCTTTTATAATTAAAATAAATATTTATATTCTAACTTCGATTCAAATAAATATATACGTTCTAATTCTATTCAAAATAAATTTCTAGTCATTGTTATTTAACATAAATCAATTTAAATATTCAAAATTCATTAAAATTGGCAAAATAAAAATTTTAAATTGGTTTTGATTTTCCGGGTTGTTACAATCTCCCCCACTTAAAATCTTTTCGTCCTCGAAAAGGGATGGAGCTGAAAGATTTTTTACTAATCAACTCAACTTTCATTCTGGCATTCATTCTTCAGCCTTTCAGTTTCTAAGAATTTTCCAATTCTTCAAAAATTTGGCTAACACCCTAAATTTTTGAAAAATTTCGCCATAACCTCCTTTGTACGGGGAGACATTTAAAACCGCAACTCGCCTCGCAGGGCCCTCATCAATCTAAATGAAAAAGAGAATGCCAAGCGGCCAACCTTAGGCTCACAAAATCTTTTAAAGAAAAAGAAAAATGCCAAGCGGCTAGCCTTAGGCTCATAAACCTTTAAAAGAAAAAGAAAATGCCAAGCGGCCAGCCTTAGGCTCATAAACCTTTAAAAGAAAAAGAAAATTGCCAAGCAGCCAGCCTTAGGCTCATAAAATCTTTAAAAGAAAAAGAAAAATTCCAAGCAGCTAGCATTAGGCTTATAAATTTTTAAAAGAAAAAGAAAACTAGTAAACACGTACCTATTTGTCGGGCATACAATTTTATTTCTCTTCTTAGCAGTTTATCCATAACCTGTTCAATATATATGCACGTACATGTATGCAATTTCAATCCATTTCCAATTCACTACAATATTTGATTCAGTTTGGCTTAATGGTTCAAAATTTTAATTAATCAAACCAATAATCAAACAATACAACCAACAATGAATTAGTTGATTGAAATTTCAAAGTCATAACTTCGATATACATATACAAAATCATGTTTTAGATTCCAATTCACAACAATAAACCCTATCTACTTTTGGTTCTCACACCAGTCAATTGGAAATATATAGAAATCCCACTTTCGAAACTTGAATATAAACACTGATGATGGCGCTCTATCACCAAAATTAGGCCCGGGCGACTAGAGTATGATCCTATATCCATCCCATATATTTGAGGCTTCAATACACATAGATCAAACGTATATTAAAATCTCTATATACCTGATAGTCCAAATCGATTTAAAATAAATATTCAAATATGTATAATCAGGTTTAAATTTTCAAAACAGAATTCGTTTACATTTTTATTTTAAAAATGACACTCTTCACACTCGTACTAGGATACTACTGATCCTATCTCTCGTGAGTCATTCTCATTGGATATTACAAATCCGATCTCCGATGAATTCTTTCATTTGGTTCTAATGTATCTTGTTCTTGAGCTCTGTAAACCAAAGCTCCGATACCAACTGAAACAACCCAAACTTCCCCGTAAAGTAAAGCCCAGATTGAATTGAGAATACGACAAATCAGAACACAAACAGAAGAACATTTCATTGCTTATTACAACAATTTACATAAGAGTACAAGAATATACAGAGTATGAACAAATTATATACATTTTATAAATATCAGAGATTTACAAATTACAATGCAGCGGAAAATAATACAAAACACAACTGAAAGAGATATACGGAAACAGAGCTTTCTGAATATCATTCCAGCTGTAAACCAGGATCCTGTGAATATAAATCTGCCAAACCAAAACTGCTAACTGCCCGTGAGGAGAATAGGGGCACCCAGAGTTTAGATTAAAATAATAAACTCCAGGTTAGTCATGTGACTGGTGTGAGAACTAAAATAGTTATTTAAAACTTTATTTTAAAATCAGATATATCAAGGGACCATGCCGTATAACACGGAACAGGTTTCCTCCCAAGAATACTAGTACATATAACAAAACAGTGAAATGCTTTTTGAAAAAATGAAGCTATTATAAGACTCAGGTCCCATTACACAATGCAACGCAAGCCAGAGGATAGAGTTTTACATTATATTAGCCAAACATGCTTGGTACGTTCAAAACAAATCATTTTGATACTATTATAGTGCAAAGTGTATGAAAACAACTTCAAATATAAATGTATCAATCATAGACGGCATTAGCATCCCATGCCACTAATTCGCCAATAGTATACAGCTAAAACCGTAAAATTTCGTATTGGAATTTGGATTTCCATCTGTGAACCAAGGCAAGGGATCGTCCTTCCCGCTTTGAGACTCTCTAGCCCGAGCCTCAGGAACAGCTGCAACTGCACCTTGGAACGTCAGGGCCAGTCCGCACAAGGTGGATTAAAATGCCTGAACAATTCGTTTCCCTGCCCTATGGGGTATAAACTGGTCATATATTGACCAAACCATCGATCGACACCGCAGTGACCGATATAACCGAGGCGCCTCGCTTTCCATCATCCATATAAGTAAAACGTCCAGGCTTGCAAAACCCGGACGCCACTCCTAGCTAGAAATAAATGCAAGTCCTCGCTGATGTCCTCTCCCGTTTCTGGTTCACACCGGGTTATAAGGCTCGCGATTTAATGCTATACACAAAGCTATGCTATATTAAAGCCGTTCTTTAATCATCAACCACAAGACTCTGCTTTTCAACAGAAGCCTTGATCACTTGCATTTCAGCATGCCACATAGGCAATTCACGCTATGCAACCAATGTCTATCAATCACACAGAATGAAATCCGATGTCAGACACACATCCATTTACAAGTTCGTTCTGGGTCTGAACGAAACTGGAGGCACCTTATTCCTCATCCCATATGTCCAATACAAGAGAGAGGTCCTCGCATATCCGGTCGATCTACAGGTACGTCTAGAGGATCACCACTTATTACCTCACCTTGGATGTACAGCCCAATCAAGACATCGGTAATCATCCAAACGATGTGAAGACCTCCGGTCTTCAACCACCGTTTTCATCCTCGACATATCGTCGAATCAGTTATTTAGAATGGGATAAACCTAGTCTTTATGAATAACTCGCGTATATAATAAACAAGTGCTATAAAAACACAACATACGCCTCATTCCAATCCAGAAAATTCCATAATTCAAATATTCTTATACTTTGGGAAAGGTTCCCATTAATTTTATCAAAGATAAATTCTTTAAATTTATTCTTTAATCTTCCTTCAGATATCAATTCAAACCAAATTAAGGTTTATCCAAACTAGTCCGGATTAGCGATCCTTACCGAAGTAATCCTTTATTTTATTTCCCAATCCCAACCTATTCATCCCATGAATTAAAACAGGTAATACTTCATATCTAACACCATGGTGTTGTTGGTAAAATTAATTACCATTTCAAATTAAAATCTAATTAAAGATTTAACTATCGCTTGGAGCAAAACTGGTGATACTCCATTCTCGATCATTTCTTGGAGCAAAACTGGTGGTACTCCATTCTCGATCATTTCTTGAATTTGATAATTTTAGTTGTCAAATTCACCTTTCAATCTATTTAAAGATTCATTAAAACTCTAATTTGGTTTTAATCTCCAAAAATCATTACTTAATGATTAATTAAAGTTAAGAAATTAATCTTATCTTTAACTGGGTTAAAGAACTAATGTCAGTTAAAACACAGTTCACGGTAAACCCAAAATCCCATTCCATTCATTATGGAATCTTCACGGAAAATAGATCAATATATATAATCGATATGAACTTCCATATCCAACCAATAATATAAATGGAATAATGGCAAAGCCTTTTAAATTCCATATATATTAACAGTCTTCCTCCACATAAGCTCACTTCGGTTATTGTCCAATCTAATTCAATTCCATTCCAATTTATTGTATTAAATTGGAAAACTTTACTTTGGAAAATTTCCTTTAAATCTTAATAAAAGATCTATAAATTCCAAATCACATTTCACTGTGAATCGGGTTAAAGAAAGAATGTCATTAAAACACAGTTCACAATAAACCCAATTCACATTCCATTTTATTCGAGTTACTAAATATAATTGTAAACTCCAATAATCTTATTTAAAAGATTTATTCTTTTCACACGGGGTTTAAGAACTGTGTTAATGAAGACACCATTTACGACAAGCCCAAAATCCCATTTCAATTCAATTCCAATTAAATATTAATTAATTGGCAAACTTCATTAAATCTTATTTAAAAGATTTAATCGTTTCTCAACTGGGTTTAAGAACAGTGTTAATGAAGACACCATTCACGACAAGCCTAAAATCCAGTTCAATATTAAATACAAGGCTCTAAATAGAAATTATATCGGCTTATACTCAATATCAAATCCTGAGATAAACAAATATCATATTGGAAATAACGATATAAAATATATCTTCCCAATTTCCATAACAATATCCATATAATCACGGAATCCAATTTCGAAATATTCCGAAGAAGATTTCGATTCAAATCCATTCCAATTCATATATTTGAAATTCTGGTTGTATTAAAACCATGCACAAATCCAATTTATTTTATTTAAAAATCATTGGATTTCAAATATAGTTAATAACTAGTTCATTTCGATAAAAATATATTTTTATCTTTACAAACGTGGAATTTTTCACCCAAATTCTTTCCAAATCATTTATTATGATTTTACATAAATTATTGTTATTTTTAATAATTTTATCAAGGCCCGTACAGTCGTTTTCCATAAACGGTCATCGAACCGCACTTACAACGACCTTTTCCAATTTGGAATTGGACATAATTCCAAATACAACCGTTAGATTTCAAATCTCTTGTATTCGTTGGAAAGCTCTTTTCGATACGAACCCAACGGTTCCGATTTTAAGAGAATCCGACGGTCGGATCTCCCATAATATCAATTTGAAGTCAATGGTCAAAATTCGCGAACGGCCGCTGCGCAATGCGTTCTATTCAGGCCGTTATATTATATATATAATATGTAATATATATTTCGTCGATTTCCATTTAAAATGAATTTTATAAATCATTTATAATGTAATATCCCGTATTTTTACGGTATAATAATTAATTTATCTAATTATTTAAATAGTAAATTAGAGATTTAAAATGATTTAATTAAATAATATTGAGTATTTGATTATTATTTATAATATAAAAATATATTATAATTCCGAGTTGGTCGAAAATATCTGAATTCACAATATTGTGTGAGTTGGATCATTTATGATATTTAATTCAGTTTAGAATTGAATTAGAATAAAGAATATATTATTTGAACGACAGTTGGACGTATAATTATATTATAATTATAATCGAGCTCGAAATGGCGCGGTAGTTCGTAATTTGGCGATTCGAACTTTAAACGAATATACAGAAGCCGTTTTAAGTCAGATTTCTTTGAAACAAGAAACGTTCAGAGCTGGTGAACTATATTTTTCTAATGGAAGTGAAAAATCAGGATTTCGTCTTATAGATTATGAGTTATGTCCAAAGTAAATTTTTAAATAGTCGCTGTGGAATTATTTATAAACCATAACGTTTTATTTAATAAAATAAATGGACTTTTAAAAAAGTTGAATATGGTTTTAATTTAAAATGAAATCTCGAGTTTAAAATCCGAATTAAATCATTTTTGAAGTTATATGTATAAATTCATTCGGTTGCATATACGTAATTTCAAAACTGTACATACTTAATTATATATAAAGTGTACAAGTGAATCGAGAAATAAATATGTATTGATTAGTGGATTACAACTACCATGTATTCGACTCAAATATGCTATATCAAAATCACTGTAGGATTGGATAATTTCGCTCATATTTTGATGGCTATTACATCAATCCAAACACATGTTATCAACCGATCCATATTGGTTAACCAATATCTGTTTTCAGTTGAGTCTATATGTACCAGTTATTGGATTATTATATCATATTCAACAGCATAAACTAATACTTATTTCCCAACCAATTAAATACAACATCACTGTAATATCACATAGTTCATAATAGACGTTTCGACAATAACAGGGGGCCACAATACCACTAAAACACCATACTAACATTGGATTAGTACAACTCTTCCTTCTCTGTGTAGAAGTGCCCTATTCTATCTTACTATCTACTTAAAATAATTGGGAGGGGTAGCTGTGACAAATCAATATTGATACCTGACCCTGGAGACTTCAGCTACACGCTAGGTGCAAGCTTTCCCTTATGGAAAATTAAATAAATAAATAACCATATGAGGTTGCTTGAATGGAGGAGTAACTTGTCTGCAGGTAAATGTAATGCATGTCTTAATATAATATTTCATAGATAACATTAAATAATATTATCTATACATCACGGACGTACCTAAAATAGCATTGTGAGGCTAAACGCTCCATTGCATAATAGGAAGATTGTATCCAGTATTACATATATATATATATATATATATATATATATAATTGGAAAACCATAAACTAACAACCATCAAAATCTCAAATAATATTCACGGACCATGCAAGAGAGGAATCAAAGCAAAAGAACCGACTTACAACACATAAACAAACAAGTTCAGCCTGAAAGAAAAGACAGGGTATCTTACAAAACTGGAGTTTAGACTAAAGAAGCTACGACCGGAAAGGATAAATCATATACATATTGTGCATTAAATTTTCTGGCCACAACTCCAGCATCGACAATATTGCTGTCAAATATTAAATGTACAAAATTTTGTATTGATCAAAATGCATGTGCATTCGTGGAAAATCCATCCTAACCGAACCAATTACATAAGAGGAGGACACTGCAATCACTGTTGCCTACTCTATTTTTCTACCATTCCCTGCTCTTGCTTATTGCCAAAGGAAATGCTCCATGAATCTTCAAATTAAAAGGCCTGATATTTGTCCAGCTACCTAATACTGCATTCGACAGGCTAGTCTCACATGCTAGGTGAAAGGGATGTTGTGCTCATCCTTTAATTTCTCCTATTTATAGCGAGCCTTTCTCCAGTTTTAGAACGGAACCCAAAACAATGAATAAAAATGCAAACTGCAAGCTCTAAAACGTTCTGATCAGACCCCAAAATTTTTAAATCGAAAACAAACTGGAATAAATTGTTAAAACCTGTTTGTGACCATGTTTGTGTATGGAAGAGGAGCCGCATCGTAGAAGCATAAAAGTTTGGTGTGACCGATTTCTTTCTGGTGGCGCCGACGTTGAGTTCCAGGAGGTTGACTCTGAGGAGGGAGGGACAGAACCCTAGCAGCAGTGGTCGTAGGACTCGATAGGGTCAAAGGTGTTTGTTTTTGTACAAGCTAGGTCTTCAGATCATAACTCTCATGGGGTGATGGATTGATGGCGGCCGGAATACTGACGTTGGAAGCTTTGGGAGCAGGGGGTTCCTGAGAAGACCGACGGCGTGGGCTCCGAGGTTTTTGAGGAACAGTGGGAGTGATTTACAGAAGTTGGTTCGTATTTTATCAAGGAGGACTGGGAAATTTTGCCTGAAGGTGAGAACTAACGAGGGTTTGAGGTAAAAATGGACGCGGGTGGATCTTAAAGCAAAGATGGGCCGTTACAGTAGGTAAGCCAAATAAATAATTAAACCAATGTTAATTGTTAGTATAAAGAGTTTATTAATTCGTAACGACCATAACTTACTCGTTCATTACTAGAGTTTCGCGATTTTGGATCCGTTAGAATCGTACGACCACAGACTACTCAATGAAACCAGTCTGGACTGATCTGGAGTTCGTTACAATTTTTTTTCAGAATTAAAAACGTCAGATTTAATCAACCGATCGTTAACGTACAAGGTGAGTAAGTCTCATTAACTCTGCTCAATTTATATTTTTATAAAATATTTTTTTAGAATTTATAAATGATGGTTGTTTGCTGCGTGTTGGCTGTTTGGTTGAACTGCTAGTTAATTGGTTGAAAATATAGATAACGATATAGATATAAATCGTTAATCGAATATTGACTCTGTTATCAGAATATTTCATATTCATGTTATTTATGTTGATTAACATCTGTGGATGCAGGGAAACATGTAATACCCCACCTCCGTTAAGGTCACTCACAAAGAGAATGCCTTATCTTTGATGGAGCATTTTAGTAAACAGAACAGAATATTACAAGACATATATAAAAATAATACTTGAAAAACTTTATAACTTTATTGTAGCGGACAAAAATCAGTTTGGTTACAACTTTACCAAAAACTCAAGTACATATATATCAGCCTTGTTCAAAAGCCATCAGAGTATAAAACTTTAAAATCAAAATCCCCACCAAAGATGCCAGAAAAAGACAAGCCATACTTTAAGCACTTCAAGCACTCCAAGCAGGAAGAAAGATCCGGATCAAGCTAGAGTATTCCCTCCTTGAAAACCTGGGGGGGTGGGGGGAGGGGGGAGGAACAGAAGAAAAGAGGCGAAACAACAAGGGTCAGACATAAAGTCTGGCAAGTCCAGTGACTTTCAGTTATGAACATATAATAATGCCGTGGCATGCAAATAAAAGTGGATGAGAGATAACAGGAAACATGAATAACAGATATACTTAGGTTAAACAGAAGGAACATGATGATATTACTTTTCACTTCTCTACACTAATACTAGTATAACAGGATTAGGTGTTACCCTAATGTCTAAACAGAAACAGAAACAAAATAATAGGCCTTTACCACCCTAACAGAAGGTACAAAAACATAATGCTAATAATGGGCCTTTACCACCCGAATAGAAAGTACAGAAACAGAATGCTAGTAATGGGCCTTTACCACCCGAACAGAGACAGAAACGAAAACAGAATAATCACTACGGAAACAGAATGTTAGAATTAGGTATACACTAGTAAATGGGCCTTTACCACCACAAGAGACGGTACCACGTAGAAATAGACAGGTGTTACCACCCAATAGAAACAGACGGTAGCCCACATAACAGACAGAACTAAGTGTACCCTAAATCCTACCCCACGCGATCGGCTCCCTAATACATAAATACCCTGTGCCAGCCCCATAAAAGGGTGTAACATTCCCTAAAGTGGCAACCTTTGAATGACACAGACCTATTTATAGATGTCACGGCGTCTTACATCCTCAGAGGCAGACCGAGATCCATGCACACACATGACCCAGTTGGAACGCACCATCAACACCCCTCTCCATTATCAGAATGAACCGCTTATAATTAGTTCAGTAAGCGTGCCCAGACCCTACCTACTGTTGGGTCAAAGTTTTGATACCAGAAAGGGTTACTGACTAATATGGGTCCCAAACAATAGATGACACAAGTATTTTCCCTCCAAACCTTGTGCCCCCAGACTAACAGATTTCAAATTAACTTGTTTACAAGTTCAGACATACAGAGTTCAGGTCAACTAGTTCACAGATCAGAAAATCAAGTTAATAAGTTTTCAGACTAACGGATCAGACATACAGATTTAAAAGATTTACAGACTTGTCTAATTTTGTACTTAGCCTACAGATTCATGAAACGAGTTTATTAATTTCATTAGTCCAGTTGGTTTAACCCTATCCACCCAACACGTTTTAGACATCATATATATCTCAGATTTTCATTAATTAAATATTAATGCCCAGACCTCTCACATCAGACTGACAGTTTGCGGCTACTGGTTAGGCCGGTTGGTTCCGAGCAGATTTCTGCCACAAACTGAGTCTAACCTTGGGTTTCAAGCATGTTATGACTAACTTCTCACATTAGAACCTATTGTTTGCGGCCACTGGATGTGCCGGGCGGCTCCGGGCAGGATTATGCCGCAAACTCATTCTAACCTCGAGTTAGCCATGTTTATCTTTGCGGCTAATTAATTAATAATTTACCATTTATGCCCATGCCTAATATACATGTCAATTATTCATAACTATAGCCAATTCAGATTATGTCAGTAACAGACTAAATATATCAACTTAGCAGAAAACAGATTTCGCAGATTAGGCGACTTAACAGATTTAGCAGATTAAGCAATTTAGTAGATTTAGCATATAACGGATTAGGCATTTTCAGCAGACTTAGCAGATGACAGATTTAGCAGATGAACAGATCTAGCAGATTAGGAAATATAGCAGAACTAGCAAATTAGGCAATATAACAGATTTAGCAGATAACGGATTTGGCAATTTAACGGATTTAGTAGGTAACAGATTTAGCAGATTATATATATCTAAAACTCTATTTACCTATCTTGCCTAATCATAGATTTAGCCTACACTTACATGCCTAAATCAAGATCATAATTCATAATACAACATATGCCCCAAATCTTAGCCTTAATATTCCCATTTACATTTCATGTCAAAACTAGATTTAATATTCTAGTTTACCATTTTTGTCCAAGACTAATATGCATGTAAATCATTCTCTATCATAGCCAATTCAAATTACGCCAACATATTTATTAACTTAATTAAGCTACACCCAATGTTTCAACAAGTTCTCTAAGTACTCATGAAATGGCCCTAGCCAAAGGAATAGGAGATAAGCACAAGAAAGAAGAGGCATGAAATAATGAACCAAATACAATGATAATGGCCCCACTAGGCTCGATGTACATTACAGTGAATGGAAATAAACTAGCAAAGTTACATACTAAATATGAGATCTAGTATCATTAAGGGAATAGGCGTAAGAAACTAACTACAATAGTCATGGGCAACAAATCACAATAGTTTCTTATTCAATGTCATAGGCAATAATCTCATAGTCATGAATCATAGTCATAGGAAATAGTCTCATAGTCATGAATCATAGTCATAGACAATAATCTCATAGTCATGAATCATAGTCATAGGCAATAGTCTCATAGTCATGAATCATAGTCATAGGAAATAGTTTCATGTCCAATTATGCAATATTCATTATTTGTCCCAAAATTTAGCATTCGTGCATTAATCTCTTATGAGACTCGGCGCAGGCTCGTAGTAGGCTAGCTGTAGAATAGAAAGAAGAAAGAGATACAGAATAAGATAGATCTAAACAGAATAGAACAAACATAACCTCAGATTCATATTTACAATTCATGCCACAATCATAAGTAACGTTTATATCGGAAAATAACTGTACTTGCCTTTCGTGGCTAAAGAAAAGGATTATAAATCGAATTTGATGCAGAAACGCTGATTAATCTTCTTCGATTATTGTTGCAGCTCTAAACTTTAATTTGAATTGTGAATGAACACTTGAGATTAGATTTAGAGGCGGCGGCTAGGGTTTAAGAGAGAGTTTGGTAGCATAATGGTGTCATAGACAATACTCTATGAATTAGGGTTAGGTTAATCACATATTTATAGGAGTAGAGAGTGTTTCAGAACCATTAGATTACCCTAGAAGCCATCAGGTCCGTCCAACACATCAAAAATCATCATTAGAACTCTCTAGAACCCTGTGCAGGTTTTTGGCTCGACATGGGCACACTTCCCAAGTGCGCCAGTGTATTTTTGTGCTGGCGCACTTCACATGTGCGCCAGTGCATTTCTGGCCCATTTCCGGTTTTTCTGCCTAACTTCGTTCGTCCATATCTCCTTCATACGGTATCCGTTTTATGCAAACTCGGACTCTATCTCAAGCAGAATTTCGAGACAAACGCAATGGTGCAACCCGTTTCCCTTAATTCTTCTTCTAAAAATTAAGTATACTTTAATTTGTTACTTATACGTTCACAGAAAATACGGGGTGTTACATTCTCCCCTCCTTAAAGGATTTCGTCCCCGAAATCTTCAAGTTAAGAAGAATGTGTCCTACCATCCAATCATCCATCTACTCAACCATCATCCACAAGCAACCATTTTCCTTAGAAAACTTCTAATGTTGTATGAACATATGCAAAAGTGTGTGTATATGTCTCCTATCTAATGCAAAGATTAGGCGGTCTACTGATTCAGTTGACCTCCTCAATGCGAACCATGTTGGTGCCATGAGTCCAATTATGCATGCAAGAAATCCTATTTGATACACATCGTTTCTATATGTGTGCACAATCATTCATCCAAATGCTACATCCATGTGATGAATCAATCATTCTGCATTCACAAAATTGAAAATGCACACACACATCCATATGCAGTATGAGAGTGTTTACGAGCCGATCTAGTGCCTAGTGTGTGTATATGCATCCACGAGAAACCACTTGCAACCACCTGCATCCACTGGCAACCATCAAACATAACATGTCTCAAACACATGTTTACACCCATTGGTTTCTACCTAAAGTCCGAAGATTCGATCGATAGGATACAGTCGAATGATGGAAGCGAGTACAGGTGAAACAAAAACTTGGTTTCCATTAGACCATGATTGTGGGAATAATTTCCCTAAGTATCGGCCCGAAGACCGAAACCAACATCAGATTGACACCCAGAGGGTTACCCTCTTTAGACAATGTCAAAACTGGAAATCTTAACCTTATCAGAAATATTCAGATATTTACAGATTACCTGTATAGATTAGATTACCGAACTAAGCATGATAAAAACCAGAATGTATGCGTCCTACTTGACGCCTAACACATATATCTCTCAATCCCCAATCTATCACAAACAGATGAGTCCTAACCCTTAGGGGTTTGAGTCTACAACGGAATCAGAAACAATACTAGTATTAAAGTGCAGAGTATCGATTACATAATCAAAATGCCAGAATCAGAAAGAGTTTTAACTCAAAAATCAGATAAGAAAATTAAACCTTCTACATAAATTTTCTTATTTCTACCCTATCTACCAGTCACTTGAGCATTCGCTTGTCCTCCAGAAGTGGGTTCTGCCCTCTACCCTTGCCCTTGTTTCTTCGGGCAGTCCCTAGTGAAGTGTCCCATCTCACCACAGTTGAAGCAAGTGCCCTTCCTTTTTCTGCAATCCTTGTTCAGATGAGTTGAGCTTCCACAAGTAAAGCACTTTTTCTCCTTCTTATCTTCAGACTTCTCATCCTTCTTTTGTGTTTCCTTTTTCGGCCATGCTTTCTTATTCTGTGGTTCTTCCTTTTTTGTCTCTTTCTGGCCCTTGTCTTCCTCGTGCAGTAGTGCCATGTCCACCAATTTCTCGTAAGTCGCTCCCACGGGTACATGGGTCATGGCTAGGCTGTGTAGTGGCTCGTTCAATCCTTCAACAAAGGGGAGAGCCTTTTTATGCTGAGTGTTGACTAAATCCAGTCCGACCCTAGCCAGTTGGTTGAACTGGTTGACATATTCCTTGACTGTCATACTTCCTTGCTTAAGAGATAAGAACTTTTCCAATTGTAGACTTTGTTCAGCTTGCGAGAGGAATTTCTCCTCAAACCTTGTTCTTAAATCCATCCATGTTTCAACCGGCCTCCCGGCGTTAGTGACTTCCCACCAGTAGGAAGCTTTGTCTTTGAGCAACCATACCGCCAACTGTACCTTTTGCCTATCGTCCACCTCGAAGATAACGAACAGATCCTCAGTTTCATTAAGCCAGTTCCTCGCTTATACGAATGATTCAGTTCCCTTGAAATCCTTTTCACCCATGGCCCTAAAGTCTTTACAGATCTTTGAGAAAGCAATTGCACGAGGAGGGGCGGAGGAGGGGGATCATTTGCTGGACCTGCGGCGGTGGTCCTAGCCTCAAGGTATTGACGAAACCAACTGGGTACATGAACACCCTCTGGTATCTCAGATGCTTCAGACATGCTGAAACGAAAAAGGAAAGATTCAATACATAAAGGACCGAAGGAAAGATATATGGCTCTTGGGGATTATGTTTTTCAAAATAAGCTTTACTTTTGCAAATACTTCCTTTTAAAACCTTTTTGAAAATAGTTTTCAAAAATTTCTATCTAATCTGGTAACCTTCAGCTCTGATACCAAGTGTAACACCCCACCTCCGTTAAGGTCACTCACAAGGGGAATGCCTTAACTCTAATGGAGCATTTTAGTAAACAGAACAGAATATTACAAGACATATATAAAAATAATACTTGAAAAACTTTATAACTTTATTGCAGCGGACAGAAATCAGTTTGGTTATAACTTTACCAAAAACTCAAGTACATATATATCAGCCTTGTTCAAAATCCATAAGAGTATAAAACTTTAAAATCATAATCCCCACCAAGGATGCCAGAAAAAGACAAGCCATACTTTAAGCACTCCAAGCAGGAAGAAAAATTCGGATCAAGCTAGAGTATTCCCTCCTTGAAAACCTAAGGGGGGGAACGGAAGAAAAGAGGCGAAACAACAAGGGTCAGACATAAAGTCTGGCAAGTACAGTGACTTTCAGTTATGAACAGATAATAATGTCATGGCATGCAAATAAAACTGGATGAGAGATAACAGGAAATAGGAATAACATATATACTTAGGTTTAACAGAAGGAACATGATGATATTACTTTTCACTTCTCTGCACTAATACTAGTATAACAGGATTAGGTGTTACCCTAATGTCTAAACAGAAACAGAAACAGAAACAGAATAATGGGCCTTTACCACCCTAACAGAAGGTACAGAAACATAATGCTAATAATGGGCCTTTACCACCCGAATAGAAATTACAGAAACAAAATGCTAGTAATGGGCCTTTACCACCCGAACAGAGAGAAACAGAATAATCCCTACAGAAACAGAATGTTAGAATTAGGTGTACACTAGTAAATGGGCCTTTACCACCCAATAGACGGTACCATGCAGAAACAGACAGGTGTTACCACCCAATAGAAACAGACGGTACCCCACAGAACAGATAGAACTAAGTTTTCCCTAAATCCTACCCCACGCGATCGACTCCTTAATACATAAATACCCTGTGCCAGCCCCACAAAAGGGTGTGTCATTCCCTAAAGTGGCAACCTTTGAATGACACAGACCTATTTATAGATGTCACAGCATCTCACATCCTCAGAGGCAGACCGGGATCCATGCACGCACATGACCCGGTTGGAACGCACCATCAACACCCCTCGCCATTATCAGAATGAACTGCTTATAATTATTTCAGTAAGCGTGCCCCGACCCTACCTACTGTTGGGTCAAAGTTTTGATACCAGAAAGGGTTACTGACTAATATGGGTCCCAAACAACAGATGACACAAGTATTTTACCTCCTAACCTTGTGCCCCCAGACTAACAGATTTCAGATTAACTTGTTTACATGTTCAGACATACAGAGTTCAGGTCAACTAGTTCACAAATCAGAAAATCAAGTTAATAAGTTTTCAGACTAACAGATCAGACATACAGATTCAACAGATTTACAGACTTGTCTAACTTTGTACTGGGCCTACAGATTCATGAGACGGGTTTATTAATTTCATTAGTCCAGTTGGTTTAACCCTATCCACCCAACACATTTTAGACATCATATTTATCTCAGATTTTCATTAATTAAATATTAATGCCCAGACCTCTCACATTAGGCTGACAGTTTGCGGCTACTGGTTAGGCCGGTTGGTTCCAGGCAGATTTCTGCTACAAACTGAGTCTAACCTCGGGTTTCAAGCATGTTATGACTAACTTATCACATTAGAACCTATTGTTTGCGGCCACTGGATGTGCCGGGCGGCTCCGGGCAGGATTACGCCGCAAACTCATTCTAACATCGAGTTAGCCATGTTTATCTTTGCGGCTAATTAATTAATAATTTACCATTTATGCCCATGCCTAATATACATGTCAATTATTCATAACTATAGCCAATTCAGATTATGTCAATAACAGACTAAATATATCAACTTAGCAGATAACAGATTTCGCAGATTAGGCGACTTAACAGATTTAGCAGATTAAGCAATTTAGTAGATTTAGCATGTAACGGATTAGGCATTTTCAGCAGACTTAGCAGATGACAGATTTAGCAGATGAACAGATCTAGCAGATTAGGCAATATAGCAGAACTAGCAAATTAGGCATTATAACAGATTTAGCAGATAACGGATTAGGCAATTTAACGGATTTAGCGGATAACATATTTAGCAAATTATATATATCTAAAACTCTATTTACCTATCTTGTCTAATCATAGATTTTGTAATGACCCGCATTTTCAAGGGGTATAATTAATTTATTTAATTGTTTAAAATAGTGATTTAGGGAATTAAATCATCGTTAATTAAAAATATAGTGAATATTTAATTAAATTAAATAATTAAATAATATATTTAATTTAGAAATAATCAAAAATATTTGGAAATCACAATATTCTGTGAACGGGGTCGTCCCTTAGATTTAATTCAACTTAGAGTTGAATTATATTGACGAATATATTCAATCGACGACAGTTTGAACGTATAATTATATTATAATTAAAATCGAGCTTGAAATGGCGCTGCAGTTCGTAATTTGGCGATTCGAACTTCAACTGAATGTACAGGATTCGCTTTAAGCCGGATTTCTGTGAAATAAGAAACATGTGGAGCTGGTGGAGTATATCTTTCTAGTGGAAGAGAAAGATCGGGATTTCGTCGTTTAGATTTTGATGTACATCCAAATCAAATTTAGAAAAAGTCGCTGTAGAATTCCTTTATAATTTGCGACGCTTTATTTACGTTATAAAAGGATTTTTCGATAAAACTGAATATCGATAAATCTAAATTCTGAAATATCAAACTGTAAATTCTGATATGATATTTTAGAGCTGTACGATATCATATGTGAAGATATACGATAATATAAATTTATTTATATTTAATTTAATTATATTTAAATATATTTATATATTTAAATGGGTCATCTAGAGCTTTAAAAATAGTCGATTTTGCAAACGAAGTGGGAATTCGACGAAACCAGTTTTGTTGGATCTGCAATATCAAATAGTTGTTAGATTTCCAGTTTCGTTATTTTTAGAGTCACTGTGTGGCCGTAAGGATTTTTAGAGTGCAGAGATGAATATAAAATGATAAAGGAAAATATCTACAAATATCTTTGAAAATATCTAGATATTTTGTTTGCCTATAAATAGCACCACTATACCTCCTAAAACATAAATTTCATTCCTCAGACTCGCCGCCACAAATTCATTACACAGAAAACAATCGTGAGCTAAAGGAAAATCAAAGAAATGAAAATAAAATCCAATAAATCAAATTACACTTGTATTCTAGCTCCTAGGATGTTGGACTTCAGTTCCAATCCATTTTTGTGCAACTCGACACAGAATTGCTGAAGCTCGAAATGGTTCAGCAAGATAGGGTTTGAGTTTTTGCCAAAATAAGAAAGAGTTGGTTAAATTCATAGTCGTTTCTGATCTTAGGATGGAAAAACGGTGCTGGTGTACAAATCCGAGAGGGTTCGGTTGTAAAACAGGTCGGGTCTGTGTTGTGAGCGTCGACGACAGGTTTTGACAGAGGGGAGCGAGTGGAGCTTGAAGGGGTCGGTGATGAAGAGAATTCAAAGGAGAAGGAGATGGTGTTTTCCGTTTTGATTGTAGTTGAAAGGAGGATGAGCGGTTGGGAGATGAATTCATGGTAATGGCGTGGTGTTTAGGAGCAGGTCATGATTTCTGGTTTGGGGAAGAAATGGAAGACGGGTAGAGGCTTATAGGTTTGGGCTTGGGTCGGGTTAAGTGAATGGTAAAGGCCCGTTACTTAAATAAACAAAGTTATTTATAATTCTATAGTGTATAAACTTATAAAATTCATAACTTGATCGTATGACATCATATTGACAAACCGTAAGTTGCGTTGGGATCGTAGGGAGGGTGGCTACAACATGGAGCTGACTGGGAGTGAATCCGAGCTCGTTACAATTTATGGCGAAATAAATTGTCCAACTGAATCAAATAACGCAAACCGTTATTTAACGATTAACACGCCAATGTGAGTAAAACTCACCAACTCTGAACAGTTATATTTTTATAATATATTTTTAGAACTGTTAATCATCTGTTGATTGCTGTGTGTGGGTTGATTGATTGAACTGCTAGTCAATTAGTAAAATATATATATATATATATATGTGTAATTATATATATATATATATAAACCGTTAAATATTTATATATTGATTTTACTATCAGAATAATTTATATTGAATTGAAAGTGATGATAATCATATTGTGTAACATCTGTGGATGCAGGGTGACAGGTTGGAGGAATCCGACTGGATTCCACAACAGTTATTTTATTGTTTTTCATATATTGTTGTATGATGTGATATAAAATCTGTGGGCGATTATATGTGCTTGGGCGATATTGAACATCGTGATTTGATATGATTGAATACCATAACATACCGAAATGTTGATAAAGGGATTTTCAAAGTGACACTGAAAATAGAATATTTATACAATGGGATATTTATAAATAAGAGATATTTATAAAGTGGAATATTTATAAATAAGAAATGTTTATAAATTGGAATATTTATAAATAGGAGATATTCAAAAAGGAAATAATTACAAACCATTTTCTTTTTGAGTGGAAAGGCCTGTGTGGCGGGTTTGGGGATTTTCCCGATGCTCCCTTTACAAAGGAGGTTATGGCGAATTTTTCAGAAAATTTAAGGAGTTAGAATATTTCAAGAATAAATTTGAAAAGGGGATATTTGTAAAGCACTTACAAATAGAATTAAAGAGGTAAACGTTATAAAAAGGAAATCATTTTGCAGGTGTAGAACCGTTATTTTAAAAGTAAATCTTTTCAAATGAATAAAACGTTGTTAAAAGGAGTTAGTCGAATATAGTATTCGAGAAGAGTTAATCAGTAGAGTTGACCAGTTAGAGTAGATCAGCTAGGGTTAACCAGTTCAGTAGAGTTAACCAGTTCAGTAGAGTTAACCAGTTCAGTTAGAGTTAACCAGTTCAGTTAGAGTTAACCAGTTGGGTTAAGTCAGTTAGAGTTTACCAGTTTGGGTTAAGTAAGTCAAGTTGAACCAGTTAGAGTTAATCGATTAGAGCAAACAGTTAGAGTTAATCAGGTAGAGTTAATCAGTTAGAGTTAATCGATTAGAGTAAACAGTTACAGTTAATCAGGTAGAGTTAATCAGTTAGAGTTAATCGATTAGAGTTAAAACGAACTAGAGTTAATCAAATATAGTTATTTGAGACAGAGTTAGTTAAACAGAGTTATTCAGGATAAGTTGCCATCTCGTATGACTGCTAGCGTAATTCGCAGGGCTGTAAATAGCCTACGGTGGTCGGATGTTTCCTGAGGGAGTCAGGCGTAACCATTGTGATCGCTGCAATCTAGAGTCAAGCGAATGGAGTAAAATCGAATCTAGTTATTCGATAGGAGTTAAGTTCTTGAGTTAGATTATCGAGATAAGTTAATCGAGTTAAGTACTTGAGTTAGATTATCGAGATAAGTGAGTCGAGTTAAGTTCGTCAAGTTAAATTAATCGATGTTAGTTTCATCGAAAGGAGTTAATCGTTTCATCGAAAGGAGTTAATCGATGTTAATTTCATCGAAAGGAGTATCGATGTTAGTTTCATCGAAAGGAGTTAATCAATGTTAATTTCATCGAAAGGAGTATCGATGTTAGTTTGATCGAAAGGAGTTAATCAATGTTAATTTCATCGAAAGGAGTATCGATGTTAGTTTCATCGCAGGGAGTTATCGATTAGTTAAATCAAAAGGAGTTATCGATTTGTTAAATCGAAAGGGAAGATTATCGAATATCGTTTATTCGAGAGGAGATTATCGAATGTAGTTTATTTGAAGGAGTTATTGATTATTAGTTAATCGAAGTGAGTTATAGAATATTAGTTAAATTGAAGGAGTTATCGAATATAGTTTATTCAATGGAGTTGACCAATTAGAGTTAAATCAAAGGAGTAAATCGAATATAGTTTATTCGAATAGAGAAAAGGAGTTAATGAATATAGTTTATTCGAATAGAGTAAATGAGTTAATCGATGTAACGGCTGGAAATTTTCGACTCCTCGAGAGTCGAAAATTCCGAGACGTTAGTGAAAGAATTTAGAAGGTGAGAAAGAAAAGGTAGAACTAATAGAATAGAAGAAGAAGAAGAACATCAGAATCATCAGAGTAACACGAATCTCACAGCGGAACGAATAACATATAATATATAACATAACTTTGAAGTAAACAGTTATATATATACAATAGCACTTATCAGAGTACAACACTTACAACACAGCGGAAATAACTATAGCTATAGAATCTTGAAGTCTCCTGCTCCAAGCTCTCCTTGTATATCTGTAAATCCCGACTACTTGACTGCCCGTACAAATTTAGGCACCCAAGAGTTTAGGGAAAACAAAAAAGTAAACTCCGGGTCAGTCATGGGACTGGTATGAGTAAAATAGTTTAAAACAGGTATAGGATATCTCATAAGACCACGCCGTGAATACGGAACGGGTTTTTCCCTTATGAGTATCTGAACAACTTTGACAAGCAATATCATTGTGATATTATAATAATGTCTAAGTACAAATAGGTATCAATCTAGCAGAAACGCTTGCATCTCACGTTCTACATACATAGTATAAAATCATAAACTGCAGGGCTCTTATCGGAGAATGGATTCCAACAGACAAGGTATGGGAGCATCTTCTGAATAGTGTACTCTAGAGGTGATACACTCAGGGTTCAACAAGAACGTCTTGCAACCCGACCACACATGACCGCTCACTCATTTAGCTTGAGTGTCGCGAATATATTGCCACCACGGTTGTAGGCCATCAAACCATCATCCGAAGATACAGAATCAAAAAGAAGTATAAATATGAATATTCCCTAGATCGGTGACAATACACCCTGCTTGGGGATGACCCAACTAGCCATGCTGCCTAGCCCAACTTTTGTTACTTCCCGGTGTGAGGCTAGAAGCTACGTCTATCTTCAGAACATCTGATCACCCTTCACTTTGAATGCCACATCATCATATCCATCGAGATCACTAATTTGACGTCTACAACCATACATTATGTGTTGGCTAAGAGAAGTTTCCTTCTCCGCTTCCACTCTTGGTACGGTCGAAGAAATCAAGGTACGTGACTTTTCTGGAAATACTCTGCCAGACATCCATCTTCATTTACTTAGAATGTCACATCGTCATACCCGCCAAATCACAAATTGACTTGTCCAAAAATAACACGGGTATACAGCTAAGAGAAACGAATTCCTCCGCCACCAAACGTGAATACGTTTGAACAGATCAACTTACGCGATCCATTGGATATACTCTGTCAGACCTTCTTCCATATACGTTGTCCTGGGACTGGACAACCCGAAGGCACTATTCAGTATATCCATCTTAGTCACTGTTATCTAAGACTTATACAACAGCCCTTGCACTTTACTCCGTCTTCAATTTATCTTTGGCATATATTGCTCGTAACGCTTATGCCGATACAGAGTGGTTCTTTGGATAATAATCCAACCGGTCTCTCCATATTAACAACGTTAAAATGGTAAAAACTTCGATAGTTTGTGAGTTAACTATCCAAGAAAAACAAGTGTGCAAACAACGATATTATTTCCAGACGGAAATTATATCGAACAAACATCTTTTAACATATATCTCTTTAGTTCATTTCACATCTCCTATTTCCCTAAATTCGGCATTTGCTATTTTCTAAATGTTAGAAAATATATTTATTAATACTGGAAAACATTTCCCTTCCTTGTTTTCTATATTAGAAAATAATTCTTATTCTTCTTTGGAAGATATTTCCAAAACTCCTACATTTGGATTAAGCAGATGTTTAGATAAAACATTGCTATACCAACTTAAACCATTTCCCTAAATTACACATTTCACTTAACTCCTCTTTACTGCCAAACTTTAACCATTCCTTAATTAAAACGAAGCCAATCAATTTGGGGTAGAACTACCTCTCAGACCTTAATTGAACAACACTTCTAACCTTGAAAATAGGTAAAGTTCGCTTTAAATTCCTTTAACTAACTTCCTTACTTAACCTTTCTATCGAATAACTATATTCGATTTACTCTTTCCAATTAACCCTAGTGGACTGACCCTATTGGATTAACTCTATTTGCTTAACTCTACTTGATTAACCCTATTCACTTAACTCCTATCGAATAAACTATATTCGATATCTCCTGCAACACTATTCGAATAACTATATTAGATTAACTTCTCTAACTCTACTCGAATAAATTATATTAGATTAACTCTTTTAACTTTACTCGAATAAACTATATTCGATTAACACTTTCTTTCGAATAACTATATTCGATTAACTCTTCGTCTAACTCCTTTGGATTAACTCTTCGAATAACTCCTTTGGATTAACTCTTTGACTAACTCCTTCGGATTAACTTACTTTGAATAACTCCTTTGGATTAACTAACTTCGAATAACTCCTTTGGATTAACTAACTTCGAATAACTCCTTTGGATTAACTCTTCGACTAACTCCTTCGGATTAACTCTTCGACTAACTCCTTTGGATTATCTAACTTCGAATAACTCCTTTGGATTAACTCTTCGGCTAACTCCTTCGGATTAACTCTTCGACTAACTCCTTTGGATTATCTAACTTCGAATAACTCCTTTGGATTAACTCTTCGACTAACTCCTTCGCATTAACTCTTCGATTAACTCCTTCGGATTAACTAACTTCGAATAACTCCTTTTTATTAACTAACTTCGAATAACTCCTTTGGATTAACTCTTCGACTAACTCCTTCGGATTTACTCTTCGATTAACTCCTTCGGATTAACTAACTTCGAATAACTCCTTTGGATTAACTAACTTCGAATAACTCCTTTGGATTAACTCTTCGAATAACTCCTTTGGATTAACTCTTCGACTAACTCCTTCGGATTAACTCTTCGATTAACTCCTTCGGATTAACTAACTTCGAATAACTCCTTTGGATTAACTAACTTCGAATAACCAATATTCGATAACTACTCTTCGAATAAATAATATTTGATAACTCTTCTCAAATGAATCACATTTGATTTCTCCACTCGAATAAACTATATTCGATAACTCTTCTCAAATGAATAACATTTGATTTCTCCACTCGAATAAACTATATTCGATAACTCTTCTCAAATGAATAACATTTGATTTCTCCACTCGAATAAACTATATTCGATAACTCTTCTCAAAGGAATAGCATTTGATTTCTCCACTCGAATAAACTATATTGGATTACTCTTCTCTCGAATACACTATATTCGATAACTCTACTTCAGATAAGTGATATTCGACAACTCTACTCGATTAACTCTACTTGGATAACTCTAACTGGGTACCTCAACTTATTCTACTTAACTTACCTTGATTAACTCCTATCGAATAACTCTATTCGATTTAACACCATTCGCTTGACTCTAGGTCGCAGCGATCACAATGGTTACGCCTGATTCCCTCAGGAAACATCCGACCGCCGTAGGCTATCTGCAGCCCTGCGAATTACGCTAGCAGTCGTGCTGAATGGCAACTTATCCTGAGTAACTCTGTTTGACTAACTCTATCTGGTTAACTCTAACTGATCCACTCTGACTGGTCAACTTTAAACTGTTTATCTTTAACTGGTAAACTTTAACTGGTTAACCTTAATGGTTTAACCTAACTTGTTAACTCAAATGGTTTAACCTAACTGGTTTACTCAAATGGTTTAACGTAACTGGTTAACTCAAATGGTTTAACCTAACTGTTTAACTCAAATGGTTTAACCTAGCTGGTTCACTTCGATTAACCACTTAGTTTAACTAATTCACTTCGATTAACCCCTTAGTTTAACTTAACTAATTCACTTTGATTAACCACTTGGTTTAACTTAGCTAATTCACTTCGATTAACCACTTAGTTTAACTTAACTAATTCACTTTGATTAACCACTTAGTTTAACTTAACTAATTCACTTCGATTAACCACTTAGTTTAACTTAGCTAATTCACTTCGATTAACCACTTAGTTTAATTTAACTAATTCACTTTGATTAACCACTTAGTTTAACTTAACTAATTCACTTCGATTAACCCCTTAGTTTAACTTAACTAATTCACTTTGATTAACCACTTAGTTTAACTTAACTAATTCACTTCGATTAACCACTTAGTTTAACTTAACTAATTCACTTTGGTTAACCTAACCAATTACTTTGATTAACTTGACTAACTTGCTTTGGTTAACTCATCCATGTACTTTGATTATCTCGACTAACTTTGCTTTGGTTAACTTAACCAATTACTTTGTTTAATCCTTTTATCACACTCTGGTATTTCTTACGGTTTTTAACACATCATCCAACAACGATGAATATCGTCCAACCACATGTAATCACAACAGATTATATATATCACATTTATATATCACGATATATAAATCACAGTAAAAATAACTGTCGAGGAATCCAGTTGGATTCCTCCAACCTGTTTCCCTGCACCACAGATGTTAGACAACACCAGTATAATATTCTGATAAACAGAATCAACATATAACTATTTGACGGTTTATATATATATATACGTAAATATATATATATATATAAAATCTCTACTAACTGACTAGCAGTTCAATCAAACAGTCAACATATAGTCAAACGGACAATAATTTAACAGTCCTAAGAATACACTGTAAAAATAGAACTATTCAGAGTTGGTGAGTTTTACTCACATTTGCGCTTTAACCGATAAATATCGGTTTGCGTTCACTGATTCAGTCGAACAATTTATTTCACCATAAATTGTAACGAGCTCGGATTGACTCGCGGTCAGTCTGATCACGTTGCTCCCGTTCATACGATCCCAACGCACGTTACGGTTCGTCAATCTGATTTCATATGACCGAGACATCACATTTACAAGTTCGAATACATACAATTAAATAAAATAAAAGTTAAACAATAAAGGAAACCGGGCCTCACCCTTTTCCCCCAACGGCCCACTAACCCTCCAAAGCCCAACCGCTTACCATCTTCCCCAAAACTCCCACTGTCGTGATCCAGTATTAACCACAGCCATTTCCCATTCTTCGATCCATCCTCCTCCTTCCTTCGTTCACCTAAACTCAAAACAGACTTCTTCAGCGTTCTCCTCTCCCGATCCTCCTTCTATCAGTACCCATCTTGTTGAACTCGGTTGCCTGCTTTCCCGTTGCGTAGAAACAGTACAGCGAACAAATTGGAACCGAGCATCACAAAAACTTAGCCAACGGTTGCCATTTTCCACCCTGATCACACATAAAATGACCAAACTCCACCACGTTGTTTAAATCGAGGGTGAACTGGAACCCTAGGCGCTCTGTGCCATCGTCGAACTCGCAAAAAGGCCGTCGCACCCCTTGAAATAGATCTGAAATCGAAGAGGAACATGCCAGCATCACAAACATACTCGTTTCCCAATTTACCACTTTTTATTTTATTTTATCTTGATTTTCAAAGTGTCCAAATATTTGTTTAGATTCTCTAGTCATCCTGTTTTTTTCACATTTTGAGCATGAATAAACCGACGGCGTGATTTTAGGTCTTAAGGAGAATAGATGAAGTGTATTTATATGATTTTTGTTTTAAATTTGTAAGGCTTTTTCTGAGTGCCAAGTATTTGGTTTGGAACCAAAGGAAATGGTCGGTTGAAATGAAATGAAAACGTTGCCCTTTGTTTTTACCTTTAAATGAGTTTAGATATTTTCTTCATTGTTTTAAAGTTTTAAAATAACTGCACACTCCATTCCATACAATTATATTCATATATGAGTGTTGCAGTCTGAGATGAAAATACAGTCATGTTCAGTGAGGTGCTGCGATCCCGAAAATATACTAATACCGGTAGATTAACTCATATTGTGAAACCTCAAAATGTTGATTACAAGGTGCAAATTACTCCAAACAAAAAGTTGCTTATTTAATTAATTAAAAATTACCAAAAAATTCTAAAAATTAAATTAACTCTACGCCTCAAAAGAACCACGTCTAAATTCAAATCCCATATCTAGTTATATTGAATAAACCGATACGGTCGATAAACGATTCTATAGCGACTATTTTAAAATTTGATTTGGACATAACTCAAAATCTACACGACGAAATCCTGATTTTTCTCTTCCACTAGAAAGATATACTCCACTAGCTCCACACGTTTCTTGTTTCACAGAAATCCGGCTTAAAATGAATCATGTACATTCAGTTGAAGTTCAAATCGCCAAATTGCGAACTGCCGCGACCTTTCAGGTTCGTTTTAATTATAATTATAAATTATAAGTTCGAACGTTGTACTTTAAGTTATCGATATCGCCAAATCGATATATAAATCATTAAATAAATTAATTATTCGACAGCTAACAAAACGCGCCATTACAGACTTCCCCCCTTAAAATAATTTCGTCCTCGAAATTGCTAAGTTAGAAAAATGTTATTAACTCTACCAACTAGATTCAAACATCTTCTGGTTTACTTCAACTTAACTTCAACTGAACCATTTTAATTTCAATTAAATTATTAATTCTTTCCGACTAACCAAATTTTTCAGAAATCATGAAAATTTTCTAACGCCTTAAATTTTCGGAAAATTTTGCCATAACCTCCTTTGTTCCGGCAAATACGTCAAATCACAACTCGCCTCTCTAGGCCTTCTCCAACCCAAAAGAAAATCAAACAGCCAAGCTGCTTGCCAATTCGGCTCATAAAATCCAAACTCATATATAAAATAAACTTGTACCTTTTTTTCGGGCATATCATTATATCCCTTTTCATCTGTTACTCAACTCATCATATATAAATGTCATTCCAATCAAACTCCTGTCAGTTTGTTCTCAACCAAATCATTCGCTTATACTTAAGTCGAATTTCATTCAAACTCTAATATCAAATTTCAACTCTTAAGTTATCGACTTAATCCCATTTCAGATTATTCTATAATCCAATCCAATTTCATTTAACTTAGTTCAAGTTAAATTCAAATTTATTTATTCACTTTTTCCATTTTAATCCATTTAACTTCATTAGTTAAATTTTAATTCCAGAACTTAGATTCCTGAGTTCATTTCAAATCAATTTGAAATCATAATGCCAATTCAAAACCTTTGAATTTCTAAACAACTTGTTTTCTCAAAACAATTCAAAAACAAAACCTTTGCTAGTAATCCGTCACTTAGAACTCGAAAATGAACACTGATGATGTCTAGATTCATCATCAGAATCTATTTTCCAGCTATCGAAGTGAGTTCAATACTATATCATTTTCAATTTGAAAAACATTTTCAGAATCTCCTAGGAACTTAAAATTTCCTTATTTTAATTCCAAATCTGATTTAAATTCATATTTAATTCAAACTATTTCATATATTACATTCATATGAATTCTGATTGGTCATTTATAACCGTTTCACCCTTTTATAATCTTATTCGATTATAATAACAACCAACACAATCAATATACTATAATAATTTCAAGATATATATTTCTTCTATAAACAAATATATTTTGGGAAAAATTATTTCATTTACCCTCTTTCAAAACATACCATGTCGGTTCATCGTATTCGAGTGTTTAGTAACCCTTATCGATACAGTGGATCAAACTGATCGACCAGAATTCATAAGCCACTCAACCAATGAGTCTCCACAATATAAAACCATTTTATATTGAATAACAATTACACGCTCATATATATACACTCAAACTCAATCTAGGATATTACTAATCCCATCTCTATCGAGTTATGCCACAGAGCCAAGGTAATCACTTAACCTCGCTCTGATACCAACTGTAACGACCGGAAATTTTCGACTCCTCAAGAGTCGAAAATTCCGAGACGTTAGTGAAAGAATTTAGAAGGCGAGAAAGAAAACGTAGAGCTAATAGAATAGAAGAAGAAGAACATCAGAATCATCAGAGTAACACGAATCTCACAGCGGAACGAATAACATATAATATATAACATAACTTTGAAGTAAACAGTTATATATATACAATAGCACTTATCAGAGTACAACACTTACAACACAGCGGAAATAACTATAGCTATAGAATCTTGAAGTCTCCTGCTCCAAGCTCTCCATGTATATCTGTAAATCCCGACTACTTGACTGCCCGTACAAATTTAGGCACCCAAGAGTTTAGGGAAAACAACAAAGTAAACTCCGGGTCAGTCATGGGACTGGTATGAGTAAAATAGTTTAAAACAGTTATAGGATATCTCATAAGACCACGCCGTGAATACAGAACGGGTTTTTCCCTTATGAGTATCTGAACAACTTTGACAAGCAATATCATTGTGATATTATAATAATGTCTAAGTACAAATAGGTATCAATCTAGCAGAAACGCTTGCATCTCACGTTCTACATACATAGTATAAAATCATAAACCGCAGGGCTCTTATCGGAGAATGGATTCCAACAGACAAGGTATGGGAGCACCTTCTGAATAGTGTACTCTAGAGGTGATACACTCAGGGTTCAACAAGAACGTCTTGCAACCCGGCCACACATGACCGCTCACTCATTTAGCTTGAGTGTCGCGAATATATTGCCACCAAGGTTGTAGGCCATCAAACCGTCATCCGAAGATACAGAATCAAAAAGAAGTATAAATATGAATATTCCCTAGATCGGTGACAATACACCCTGCTTGGGGATGACCCAACTAGCCATGCTGCCTAGCCCAACTTTTGTTACTTCCCGGTGTGAGGCTAGAAGCCACGTCTATCTTCAGAACATCTGATCACCCTTCACTTTGAATGCCACATCGTCATATCCATCGAGATCACTAATTTGACGTCTACAACCATACATTATGTGTTGGCTAAGAGAAGTTTCCTTCTCCGCTTCCACTCTTGGTACGGTCGAAGAAATCAAGGTACGTGACTTTTCTGGAAATACTCTGCCAGACATCCATCTTCATTTACTTAGAATGTCACATCGTCATACCCGCCAAATCACAAATTGACTTGTCCAAAAATAACACGGGTATACAGCTAAGAGAAACGAATTCCTCCGCCACCAAACGTGAATACGTTTGAACAGATCAACTTACGCGATCCATTGGATATACTCTGTCAGACCTTCTTCCATATACGTTGTCCTGGGACTGGACAAACCGAAGGCACTATTCAGTATATCCATCTTAATCACTGTTATCTAAGACTTATACAACAGCCCTTGCACTTTACTCCGTCTTCAATTTATCTTTGGCATATATTGCTCGTAACGCTTATGCCGATACAGAGTGGTTCTTTGGATAATAATCCAACCGGTCTCTCCATATTAACAACGTTAAAATGGTAAAAACTTTGATAGTCTGTGAGATAACTATCCAAGAAAAACAAGTGTGCAAACAACGATATTATTTCCAGACGGAAATTATATCGAACAAACATCTTTTAACATATATCTCTTTAGTTCATTTCAAATCTCCTATTTCCCTATATTCGAAATTTGCTATTTTCTAAATGTTAGAAAATATATTTATTAATACTGGAAAACATTTCCCTTCCTTGTTTTCTATATTAGAAAACAATTCTTATTCTTCTTTGGAAGATATTTCCAAAACTCCTACATTTGGATTAAGCAGATGTTTAGATAAAACATCGCTATACCAACTTAAACCATTTCCCTAAATTACACATTTCACTTAACTCCTCTTTACTGCCAAACTTTAACCATTCCTTAGTTAAAACGAAGCCAATCAAGTTGGGGTAGAACTACCTCTCAGACCTTAATTGAACAACGCTTCTAACCTTGAAAATAGGTAAAGTTCGCTTTAAATTCCTTTAACTAACTTCCTTACTTAACCTTTCAGTCGAATAACTATATTCGATTTACTCTTTCCAATTAACCCTAGTGGACTGACCCTATTGGATTAACTCTATTTGCTTAACTCTACTTGATTAACCCTATTCACTTAACTCCTATCGAATAAACTATATTCGATATCTCCTCCAACAATATTCGAATAACTATATTCGATTAACTTCTCTAACTCTACTCGAATAAATTATATTCGATTAACTCTTTTAACTTTACTCGAATAAACTATATTCGATTAACACTTTCTTTCAAATAACTATATTCGATTAACTCTTCGTCTAACTCCTTTGGATTAACTCTTCGAATAACTCCTTTGGATTAACTCTTTGACTAACTCCTTCGGATTAACTAACTTTGAATAACTCCTTTGGATTAACTAACTTCAAATAACTCCTTTGGATTAACTAACTTCGAATAACTCCTTTGGATTAACTCTTCGACTAACTCCTTCGGATTAACTCTTCGACTAACTCCTTTGGATTATCTAACTTCGAATAACTCCTTTGGATTAACTCTTCGGCTAACTCCTTCGGATTAACTCTTCAACTAACTCCTTTGGATTATCTAACTTCGAATAACTCCTTTGGATTAACTCTTCGACTAACTCCTTCGGATTAACTCTTCGATTAACTCCTTCGGATTAACTAACTTCGAATAACTCCTTTGTATTAACTAACTTCGAATAACTCCTTTGGATTAACTCTTTGACTAAGTCCTTCGGATTTACTCTTCGATTAACTCCTTCGGATTAACTAACTTCGAATAACTCCTTTGGATTAACTAACTTCGAATAACTCCTTTGGATTAACTCTTCGAATAACTCCTTTGGATTAACTCTTCGACTAACTCCTTCGGATTTACTCTTCGATTAACTCCTTCGGATTAACTAACTTCGAATAACTCCTTTGGATTAACTAACTTCGAATAACCAATATTCGATAACTACTCTTCGAATAAATAATATTCGATAACTCTTCTCAAATGAATCACATTTGATTTCTCCACTCGAATAAACTATATTCGATAACTCTTCTCAAATGAATAACATTTGATTTCTCCACTCGAATAAACTATATTCGATAACTCTTCTCAAATGAATAACATTTGATTTCTCCACTCGAATAAACTTTATTCGATAACTCTTCTCAAAGGAATAGCATTTGATTTCTCCACTCGAATAAACTATATTGGATTACTCTTCTCTCGAATACACTATATTCGATAACTCTACTTCGGATAAGTGATATTCGACAACTCTACTCGATTAACTCTACTTGGATAACTCTAACTGGGTACCTCAACTTATTCTACTTAACTTACCTTGATTAACTCCTATCGAATAACTCTATTCGATTTAACACCATTCGCTTGACTTTAGGTCGCAGCGATCATAATGGTTACGCCTGATTCCCTCAGGAAACATCCGACCGCCGTAGGCTATCTGCAGCCCTGCGAATTACGCTAGCAGTCGTGTTGAATGGCAACTTATCCTGAGTAACTCTGTTTGACTAACTCTATCTGGTTAACTCTAACTGATCCACTCTGACTGGTCAACTTTAAACTGTTTATCTTTAACTGGTTAACCTTAATGGTTTAACCTAACTTGTTAACTCAAATGGTTTAACTTAACTGGTTTACTCAAATGGTTTAACGTAACTGGTTAACTCAAATGGTTTAACCTAACTGGTTAACTCAAATGGTTTAACCTAACTGGTTCACTTCGATTAACCACTTAGTTTAACTAATTCACTTCGATTAACCCCTTAGTTTAACTTAACTAATTCACTTTGATTAACCACTTAGTTTAACTTAGCTAATTCACTTCGATTAACCACTTAGTTTAACTTAACTAATTCACTTTGATTAACCACTTAGTTTAACTTAACTAATTCACTTCGATTAACCACTTAGTTTAACTTAGCTAATTCACTTCGATTAACCACTTAGTTTAACTTAACTAATTCACTTTGATTAACCACTTAGTTTAACTTAACTAATTCACTTCGATTAACCCCTTAGTTTAACTTAACTAATTCACTTTGATTAACCACTTAGTTTAACTTAACTAATTCACTTCAATTAACCACTTAGTTTAACTTAACTAATTCACTTTGGTTAACCTAACCAATTACTTTGATTAACTCGACTAACTTGCTTTGGTTAGCTCATCCAAGTACTTTGATTATCTCGACTAACTTTTCTTTGGTTAACTTAACCAATTACTTTGTTTAATCCTTTTATCACACTCTGGTATTTCTTACGGTTTTTAACACATCATCCAACAACGATGAATATCGTCCAACCACATGTAATCACAACAGATTATATATATCACATTTATATATCACGATATATAAATCACAGTAAAAATAACTGTTGAGGAATCCAGTTGGATTCCTCCAACCTGTTTCCCTGCACCACAGATGTTAGACAACACCAGTATAATATTCTGATAAACAGAATCAACATATAACTATTTGACGGTTTATATATATATATATATATACATAAATATATATATATATATAAAATCTCTACTAACTGACTAGCAGTTCAATCAAATAGTCAATATATAGTCAAACGGACAATAATTTAACAGTCCTAAGAATACACTGTAAAAATAGAACTATTCAGAGTTGGTGAGTTTTACTCACATTTGCGCTTTAACCGATAAATATCGGTTTGCGTTCACTGATTCAGTCGAACAATTTATTTCGCCATAAATTGTAACGAGCTCGGATTGACTTGCGGTCAGTCCCATCGCGTTGCTCCCGTTCATACGATCCCAACGCATGTTACGGTTCGTCAATCTGATTTCATATGACCGAGACATCCCATTTACAAGTTCGAATACATACAATTAAATAAAATAAAAGTTAAACAATAAAGGAAACCGGGCCTCACCCTTTTCCCCCAATGGCCCACTAACCCTCCAAAGCCCAACCGCTTACCATCTTCGCCAAAACTCCCACTGTCGTGCTCCAGTATTAACCACAGCCATTTCCCATTCTTCGATCCATCCTCCTCCTTCCTTCGTTCACCTAAACTCAAAATAGACTTCTTCAGCGTTCTCCTCTCCCGATCCTCCTTCTATCAGTACCCATCTTGTTGAACTCGGTTGCCTGCTTTCCCGTTGCGTCGAAACAGTACAGCGAACAAATTGGAACCGAGCATCACAAAAACTTAGCCAACGGTTGCCATTTTCCACCCTAATCACACATAAAATGACCAAACTCCACCACGTTGTTTAAATCGAGGGTGAACTGGAACCCTAGGCGCTCTATGCCATCGTCGACCTTACAAAAAGGCCGTCGCACCCCTTGAAACAGATCTGAAATCGAAGAGGAACTTGCCAGCATCACAAACATACTCGTTTCCCAATTTACCACTTTTTATTTTATTTTCTCTTGATTTTCAAAGTGTCCAAATATTTGTTTAGATTCTCTAGTCATGCTGTTTTTTTCACATTTTGAGCATGAATAAACCGACGGCGTGATTTTAGGTCTTAAGGAGAATAGATGAAGTGTATTTATATGATTTTTGTTTTAAATTTGTAAGGCTTTTTCTGAGTGCCAAGTATTTGGTTTGGAACCAAAGGAAATGGTCGGTTGAAATGAAATGAAAACGTTGCCCTTTGTTTTTACCTTTAAATGAGTTTAGATATTTTCTTCATTGTTTTAAAGTTTTAAAATAACTGCACACTCCATTCCATACAATTATATTCATATATGAGCGTTGCAGTCTGAGATGAAAATACAGTCATGTTCAGTGAGGTGCTGCGATCCCGAAAATATACTAATACCGGTAGATTAACTCATATTGTGAAACCTCAAAATGTTGATTACAAGGTGCAAATTACTCCAAACAAAAAGTTGCTTATTTAATTAATTAAAAATTACCCTAAAATTCTAAAAATTAAATTAACTCTACGCCTCAAAAGAACCACGTCTAAATTCAAATTCCATATCTAGTTATATTGAATAAACCGATACGGTCGATAAACGATTCTATAGCGACTATTTTAAAATTTGATTTGGACATAACTCAAAATCTACACGACGAAATCTTGATTTTTCTCTTCCACTAGAACGATATACTCCACCAGCTCCACACGTTTCTTGTTTCATAGAAATCCGGCTTAAAATGAATCATGTACATTCAGTTGAAGTTCAAATCGCCAAATTGCGAACTGCCACGACCTTTCAGGTTCGTTTTAATTATAATTATAAATTATAAGTTCGAACGTTGTACTTTAAGTTATCGATATCGCCAAATCGATATATAAATCATTAAATAAATTAATTATTCGACAGCTAACAAAACGCGCCATTACAATCGAATATAGTTTATTCGAATAGAGTTAGAGGAGTTATCGAATATAGTTTATTCGACAGGAGTTAAGTGAATTAGTTAAGTTAAACTAAGTAAATTGGTTAAGTTAACCAAAGTGAATTAGTCGAGTTAATCAAAGTGATTAGTTCAGTTAATCGAGATAAGTAAATCAAGTTAGGTTAATCGAGTTGAATTAGTCAGTCGAGTTAATAAATGGAGTTAGTCAAACCATGTAAAACCAGTTAGAGTTAATTAATTAAGGTTGACCAGTTAGAGTTAATCAATCAGAGTTAATCAAATAGAGTTAAGTAAAATTAGAACTGACTAGAGATTAGTAAATCGAATGGTTTTCTAAGTGTCTATCTGATGTTGGTTTCGGCCTTCGGGATTTATACTTAAGGTATTGTTCTCATACTAGTTTACAGTCAGGGACTGATAGTTGTGGAAGAGTAGTGATTTGTAAATAAGCAGATGGAAACTTTTTCCAGTGTTAATAACATATATTTTCTAATCATAGAAAGTAAGGCAATATGAATATATATATATAGATATATGTTGATGATTGATCGATATAATTTCCATCTGGAAATAATATCGTTGTTTTGCACACTTGTTTTTCTTTGATAGTTAAATCACAGACTATCGGAGTTTTGACCATTTTAACGTTGTTAATATGGACAGACCGGTAGGATTATTATCCAAAGAACCACTCTGTATTGGCATAAGCATTGCGAATCATTTATGCCAAAGATAATTGAAGACGGAGTAAAATGCAAGGGCTGTTGTATAAGTCTTAGATAACAGTGACTAAGATGGATATACTGAATAGTGCCTTCGGTTTGTCCAGTCCCAGGACAACTTGTATGGACGAAGGTCTGACAGAGTATATCCAATGGATCGCGTAAGTTGATCTGTTCAAACGTATTCACGTTTGGTGGCGGAGGAATTCGTTTCTCTTAGCTGTTTACCCGTGTTATTTTTGGATAAGTCAATTTGTGATTTGGCGGGTATGACGATGTGACATTCTAAGTGAATGATGATGACTTGTATGAATGAATGTCTGACAGAGTATTTCCAAAAAGGTTACGTACACTGATTTCTTCAACCGTACCAAGAGTGGAAGCGGAGAAGGAAACTTCTTTAGCTAACACGTAATGTACTGTTGTAGACGTCAATTAGTGATTCTGATGGATCCGACGATGTGACATTTGAAGTGAATCTGATGTGATGATAACGCGTAGCTTCTAGCCTCATCAACCGGTAAATGACAGAAATCGAGCAGGCAACATGGCTAAGTCGGTCCCACCGAAGTAGCGTGTATAATCACCTATCTAGAGAATATTCATTTGTTTCTTAAATCTATCAATGTTGTCCCATATATATACGGGAACGGTTGCTGATCCCAACCGTTGGTGATATACATTCGATACACTCAAGCGAAATGAGTGGTCGGTCATGTGTGGCTGAGTTACAAGATGTTCTTGTTGAACTCCAGTGTATCTTTCCTAGAGTACACTGATCGGTAGGTGGTTCCATACCTTGTCATAGTTGGAAATCCATTATCCAATACGTGCTTGCGATTTTGATTGTATACCATATATGTAGAACGTGAGATGAAAGCGTTTCTGCTAGTTGATATCTATTTGTACATAGACATTATTATAATATCAAAAGGTTTTTGATATAAAGATATTTTGGATTCTCATAAGGGAAAAACCCGTTCCGTTCTGCGGCATGGTCTTGTGAGATATCGTTTACTTGTTCATATACCTGTTTAAACTGTTTTACTCACACCAGTCCCATGACTGACCCGGAGTTTACTTTGTTGTTTTTCCTAAACTCTTGGGTGCCTAAATTTGTACGGGCAGTCAAGTAGTCGGGATTTACAGATATACTTGAAGAGCTGGAGCAGGAGGCTTCTGGATCATATAGCTATAGTTTGTTTCCACTGTGAGGTTCGTGTTACTCTGATGTTGTGTTCTTCTTCTTCTTCTATTCTAAGTTTCTATCTTATCTATTCTCACCTTCTAATTTCTTTCATTAATTACTAGGATTTTTCGATGTTTTGGTTATCGACATCGAGCTTATGTCGATAACCAAAGTCGCCAAAAATCCGGGTCGTTACAGTTGGTATCAGAGCTTAAGTTAAGAATTACTTGGCTCTGTGGCGTGACTCGGTAGAGATAGGGTTAGTAATACCCCAGATTGAGTGTATATATACGAGTGCGTACTTGTATTTGATATAAAAATGGTTTTATATTATGGAGATTCATTGGCTGAGTTGTTTATGAGTTCTGGTCGATCAGTTTGATCCACTGTGTCGGTAAGAGTTGATAAAAACTTGAATACAATGGGTCGACACGGTATGTTTTGAAAAGAGGGTAAATAGAATAAATTTACCCAAAATTATATCCTGATATTGAGAAAATATATATATTAGATATATTGGTTGTATTATAATCGAGTAAGATTATAAAAGTGAAATGGTTATATATAACCTATCAGAATTCATATTAGTAAAGTATATGAAATAAGATTTATTAAATATGAATTTAAATCAGATTTGGATTTGAAATAAGGAAATTTTAAGTTTCTTGGAGATTTTGAGATGTTTTCAAAATGGATGTATTTAGTAAGGGTTTTGAAATGATATAGTATTGAAATCACTTGGGTCGCTGGAAAATATTTCCGATGATGACTGCGCAGTATCATCAGTGTGATTTTCGAGTTCTAATTGGTGGATTACTACCAGAGATTTTGATTTGAATTGTTTGGAGAAAACAGGTTGTTTAGAAATTCAAAGGTTTTGAATTGGTATTATGATTTCAAATTTGATTTGAAATAAAACCGGGAATTTAAGTTCTAGAAATTAAAATTTAACTTGTGAAGTTAATTCGAATGGGATGGTAAAAGTAAATAATAAACCAGAATTTAACTTGAGATGATAGGTTAAGAAAAACTGAAGTGATTAGAGAATAATCTGGATTTGAAATGATAAGTTGAGAGTTTAGAATTTGAAACTCGAATTTGAAATTAAATTCGGCTTGAATAAGCGAATGGTTGTGTTAAGAATAACTTGGTTGGAGTTAATTGGAAAGGCATTTGTATATGCCGAGTTGATAACAGATGATAGGGATATAATGATATGCCCAACAAAAAGGTACAAGTTTATATTTTATATGAGTTTGGAATTTATGAGCCGAATTGGCAAGCCATTTGGCGTTTTGATTTTCTTTTGGGTTGAAGAAGGCCCAGAGAGGCGAGTTGGAGTTTGAGCTATTGACCAGTACAAAGGAGGTGCTGGCGAAATTTTTCGAAAGTTTAAAGTGTTAGAAAATTTTCATAATTTTTGAAAATTTTAGTTAGTCGGAATGAATAAATATTTTAGTCGATATTAATTGGTTCAGTTAAAATCAGAAATAAGGGGTAAACAAATCTTAGGAATTCCAATAGGTAGGGTCGTCCTCTAACTTAGCAATTTCGAGGACGAAATTATTTTAAGTGGGGAAGAATGTAATGACCCGCATTTTCTAGGGGTATAATTAATTTATTTAATTGTTTAAAATAGTGATTTAGGGAATTAAATCATCGTTAATTAAAAATATAGTGAATATTTAATTAAATTAAATAATATATTTAACTCAGAAATAATCAAAAATATTTGGAAATCACAATATTCTGTGAACGGGGTCGTCCCTTAGATTTAATTCAGCTTAGAGTTGAATTATATTGACGAATATATTCAATCGACGACAGTTTGAATGTATAATTATATTATAATTAAAATCGAGCTTGAAATGGCGCTGCAGTTCGTAATTTGGCGATTCGAACTTCAAATGAATGTACAGGATTCGATTAAAGCCGGATTTCTGTGAAACAAGAAACGTATGGAGCTGGTGGAGTATATCTTTCTAGTGGAAGAGAAAGATCGGGATTTCGTGTGTAGATTTTGATGTACGTCCAAATCAAATTTTAGAAAAGTCGCTGTAGAATTCCTTTATAATTTACAACGCTTTATTTACGTTATAAAAGGATTTTTCAATATAAACTGAATATCGATAAATCTAAAATCTAAAATATCAAACTGTAAATTCTGATATGATATTCTGGAGCTGTACGATATCATATGTGAAGATATACGATAATATAAATTTATTTATATTTAATTTAATTATATTTAAATATATTTATATATTTAAATGGGTCATCTAGAGATTTAAAAATAGCTGGTTTTGCAAACGAAGTTGGAATTCGACGAAACCAGTTTTGTTGGATCCACAATATCTAATAGTTGTTAGATTTCAAGTTTCGTGATTTTTAGAGTCACTGTGTGGCCGTACGGACTTTTAGAGTGCAGAGATGAATATAAAATGATAAAGGAAAATATCTACAAATATCTTTGAAAATATCTAGATATTTTGTTTGCCTATAAATAGCACCACTATACCTCCTAAAACCTAAATTTCATTCCTCAGACCCGCCGCCACAAATTCATTACACAGAAAACCATCGTGAGCTAAAGGAAAATCAAAGAAATGAAAATAAAATCCCATAAATCAAATTACACTTGTATTCTAGCTCGTAGGATGTTGGACTTCAGTTCCAATCCATTTTTGTGCAACTCGACACAGAATTGCTGAAGCTCGAAATGGTTCAGCAAGCTAGGGTTCGAGTTTTTGCCAAAATAAGAAAGAGTTGGTTAAATTCGTAGTCGTTTCTGATCTTAGGATGGAAAAACGGTGCTGGTGTACAAATCCGAGAGGGTTCGGTTGTAAAACAGGTCGGGTCTGTGTTGTGAGCGTCGACGACAGGTTCTGACAGAGGGGAGCGAGTGGAGCTTGAAGGGGCCGGTGATGAAGAGAATTCGAAGGAGAAGGAGATGGTGTTTTCCGTTTTGATTGTAGTTGAAAGGAGGATGAGCGGTTGGGAGATGAAATCTTGGTAATGGCGTGGTGTTTAGGAGCAGGTCACGATTTCTGGTTTGGGGAAGAAATGGAAGACAGGTAGAGGCTTATTGGTTTGGGCTTGGGCCGGGTTAAGTGAATGGTAAAGGCCCGTTACTTAAATAAATAAAGTTATTTATAATTCTATAGTGTATAAACTTATAAAATTCATAACCTGATCATACGACATCAGATTGACAAACCATAAGTTGCGTTGGGATCGTAGGGAGGGTGGCTACACCATGGAGCTGACTGGGAGTGAATCCGAGCTCGTTACAATTTATGGCGAAATAAATTGTCCGACTGAATCAAATAACGCAAACCGTTATTTAACGATTAACGCGCCAATGTGAGTAAAACTCACCAACTCTGAACAGTTATATTTTTATAATATATTTTTAGAACTGTTAATCATCTGTTGATTGCTGTGTGTTGGTTGATTGATTGAACTGCTAGTCAGTTAGTGAAAATTATATATATATATATATATAAACCGTTAAATATATATATATTGATTTTACTATCAGAATAATTTATATTGAACTGAAAGTGATGATAATCATATTGTGTAACATTTGTGGATGCAGGGAGACAGGTTGGAGGAATCCGACTGGATTCCTCAACAGTTATTTTATTGTTTTTCATATATTGTTATATGATGTGATATAAAATCTGTGGGCGATTATATGTGCTTGGGCGATATTGAACATCGTGATTTGATATGATTGAATACCATAACATACCGAAATGTTGATAAAGGGATTTTCAAAGTGACATTGAAAATAGAATATTTATACAATGGGATATTTATAAATAAGAGATATTTATAAAGTGGAATATTTATAAATAAGAAATGTTTATAAATTGGAATATTTATAAATATGAGATATTCAAAAAGGAAATAATTACAAACCATTTTCTTTTTGAATGGAAAGGCCTGTGTGGCGGGTTTGGGGATTTTCCCGATGCTCCCGTTACAAAGGACGTTATGGCGAATTTTTCAGAAAATTTAAGAAGTTAGAATATTTCAAGAATAAATTTGAAAAGGGGATATTTGTAAACCACTTACGAATAGAATTAAAGAGGTAAACGTTATAAAAAGGAAATCATTTTTAAAGTGTAGAATCGTTATTTTAAAAGTAAATCTTTTCAAATGAATAAAACGTTGTTAAAAGGAGTTAGTCGAATATAGTATTCGAGAAGAGTTAATCAGTCGAGTTAACTAGTTAGAGTAGATCAGTTAGGGTTAACCAATTCAGTAGAGTTAACCAGTTCAGTAGAGTTAACTAGTTCAGTTAGAGTTAACCAGTTCAGTTAGAGTTAACCAGTTGGGTTAAGTCAGTTAGAGTTTACTAGTTTGGGTTAAGTAAGTCAAGTTAAACCAGTTAGAGTTAACCGATTAGAGTAAACAGTTAGAGTTAATCAGGTAGAGTTAATCGATTAGAGTAAACATTTAGAGTTAATCAGGTAGAGTTAATCAGTTAGAGTTAATCGATTAGAGTTAAAACGAACTAGAGTTAATCAAATATAGTTATTTGAGACAGAGTTAGTCAAACAGAGTTATTTAGGATAAGTTTCCATCTCGTACGACTGCTAGCGTAATTTGCAGGGCTGTAAATTGCCTACGGCGGTCGGATGTTTCCTGAGGGAGTCAGGCGTAACCATTGTGATCGCTGCGATCTAGAGTCAAGCGAATGGAGTTAAATCGAATCTAGTTATTCGATAGGAGTTAAGTTCTTGAGTTAGATTATCGAGATAAGTTAATCGAGTTAAGTTCTTGAGTTAGAATATCGAGATAAGTGAGTCGAGTTAAGTTCGTCAAGTTAAATTAATCGATGTTAGTTTCATCGAAAGGAGTTAATCGATGTTAGTTTCATCGAAAGTAGTTAATCGATGTTAATTTCATCGAAAGGAGTATCGATGTTAGTTTCATCGAAAGGAGTTAATCAATGTTAATTTCATCGAAAGAAGTATCGATGTTAGTTTCATCGAAAGGAGTTAATCAATGTTAATTTCATCGAAAGGAGTATCGATGTTAGTTTCATCGCAGGGAGTTATCGATTAGTTAAATCGAAAGGAGTTATCGATTTGTTAAATCGAAAGGGAAGATTATTGAATATCGTTTATTTGAGAGGAGATTATCGAATGTAGTTTACTTGAAGGAGTTATCAATTATTAGTTAATCGAAGTGAGTTATAGAACATTAGTTAAATCGAAGGAGTTATCGAATATAGTTTATTCGACGAAGTTAATCGATTAGAGTTAAATCAAAGGAGTAAATCGAATATAGTTTATTCGAATAGAGAAAAGGAGTTAATCGAATATAATTTATTCGAATAGAGTAAATGAGTTAATCGAATATAGTTTATTCGAATAGAGTTTGAGGAATTATCGAATATAGTTTATTCGACAGGAGTTAAGTGAATTAGTTATGTTAAACTAAGTGAATTGGTTAAGTTAACCAAAGTGAATTAGTCGAGTTAATCAAAGTGATTAGTTCAGTTAATCGAGATAAGTAAATCAAGTTAGGTTATTCGAGTTGAATTAGTCAGTCGAGTTAATAAATGGAGTTAGTCAAACCAAGTAAAACCAATTAGAGTTAATTAATTAAGGTTGACTAGTTAGAGTTAATCAATCAGAGTTAATCAAATAGAGTTAAGTAAAATTAGAACTGACTAGAGATTAATAAATTGAATGGTTTTCTAAATGTCTATCTGATGTTGGTTTCGGCCTTCGGGATTTATACTTAGGGGATTGTTCTCATACTAGTTTACAGTCAGGGGCTGATAGTTGGGGAAGAGTAGTGATTTGTAAATAAGCAGATGGAAACGTTTTCCAGTGTTAATAGCATATATTTTTTAAACATAGAAAATAAGGCAATATGAATATATATATAGATATATGTTGATGATTGATCGATATAATTTCCATCTGGAAATAATATCGTTGTTTTGCACACTTGTTTTTCTTTGATAGTTAAATCACAGACTATCGGAGTTTTGACCATTTTAACGTTGTTAATATGGAGAGACCGGTTGGATTATTATCCAAAGAACCACTCTGTATTGGCATAAGCATTGCGAATCATTTATGCCAAAGATAATTGAAGACGGAGTAAAATGCAAGGGCCGTTGTATAAGTCTTAGATAACAGTGACTAAGATGGATATACTGAATAGTGCCTTCAGTTTGTCCAGTCCCAGGACAACTTGTATGGACGAAGGTCTGACAGAGTATATCCAATGGGTAGCGTAAGTTGATCTGTTCAAACGTATTCACGTTTAGTGGCGGAGGAATTCGTTTCTATTAGCTGTTTACCCGTGTTATTTTTGGGTAAGTCAATTTGTGATTTGGCGGGTATGACGATGTGACATTCTAAGTGAATGATGATGACTTGTATGAATGAATGTCTGACAGAGTATTTCCAAAAAGGTCACGTACACTGATTTTTTCAACCGTACCAAGAGTGGAAGCGGAGAAGGAAACTTCTTTAGCTAACACGTAATGTACTGTTGTAGACGTCAATTAGTGATTCTGATGGATCTGACGATGTGACATTTAAAGTGAATCTGATGTGATGATAACGCGTAGCTTCTAGCCTCATCAACCGGTAAATGACAGAAATCGGGCAGGCAGCATGGCTAAGTCGGTCGCACCGAAGTAGCGTGTATAATCACCTATCTAGAGAATATTCATTTGTTTCTTAAATCTATCAATGCTGTCCCATATATATACAGGAACGGTTGCTGATCCCAACCGTTGGTGATATGCATTCGATACACTCAAGAGAAATGAGTGGTCGGTCATATGTGGCTGAGTTACAAGATGTTCTTGTTGAACTCCAGTGTATCGTTCCTGGAGTACACTGATCGGAAGGTGGTTCCATACCTTGTCATAGTTGGAAATCCATTATCCAATATGTGCTTGCAATTTTGATTGTATACCATATATGTAGAACGTGAGATGAAAGCGTTTCTGCTAGTTGATATCTATTTGTACATAGACATTATTATAATATCAAAAGGTTTTTGATATAAAGATATTTTGGATTCTCATAAGGGAAAAACCCGTTCCGTTCTACGGCGTGGTCTTATGGGATATCGTTTACTTGTTCATATACATGTTTAAACTGTTTTACTCACACCAGTCCCATGACTGACCCGAAGTTTACTTTGTTGTTTTCCCTAAACTCTTGGGTGCCTAAATTTGTATGTGCAGTCAAGTAGTCGGGATTTACAGATATACTTGAAGAGCTGGAGCAGGAGGCTTCTGGATCATATAGCTATAGTTTGTTTTCGCTGTGAGGTTCGTGTTACTCTGATGTTGTGTTCTTCTTCTTCTTCCATTCTAAGTTTCTATCTTATCTATTCTCACCTTCTAATTTCTTTCATTAATTACTAGGATTTTTCGATGTTTTGGTTATCGACATCGAGCTTATGTCGATAACCAAAGTCGCCGAAAATCCGGGTCGTTACAGTTGGTATCAGAGATTTAAGTTATGAATTACTTGGCTCTGTGGCGTGACTCGGTAGAGATAGGGTTAGTAATACCCTAGATTGAGTTGAGTGTATATATACGAGTGCGTATTTGTATTTGATATAAAAATGGTTTTATATTATGGAGATTCCTTAGCTGAGTTGTTTATGAGTTCTGGTCGATCAGTTTGATCCACTGTGGCGGTAAGAGTTGATAAACACTTGAATACAATGGGTCGACACGGTATGTTTTGAAAAGAGGGTAAATAGAATAAATTTACCCAAAATTATATCCTGATATTGATAAAATATATATATTAGATATATTGGTTGTATTATAATCGAGTAAGATTATAAAAGTGAAATGGTTATATATAACCTATCAGAATTCATATTAGTAAAGTATATAAAATAAGATTTATTAAATATGAATTTAAATCAGATTTGGAATTAAAATAAGGAAATTTTAAATTTCTGGGAGATTTTGAGATGTTTTTAAAATGGATGTATTTAGTAAGGGTTTTGAAATGATATAGTATTGAAATCACTTGGGTCGCTGGAAAATAATTTCGATGATGACTGCGCAGTATCATCGGTGTGATTTTCAAGTTCTAAGTGGTGGATTACTACCAGAGATTTTGATTTGAATTGTTTTGAGAAAACAAGTTGTTTAGAAATTCAAAGGTTTTGAATTGGTATTATGATTTCAAATTTGATTTGAAATAAAACCGGGAATTTAAGTTCTAGAAATTAAAATTTAACTTGTGAAGTTAATTCGAATGGGATGGTAAAAGTAAGTAATAAACCAGAATTTAACTTGAGATGATAGGTTAAGAAAAACTGAAGTGATTAGAGAATAATCTGGATTTGAAATGATAAGTTGAGAGCTTAGAATTTGAAACTCGAATTTGAAATTAAATTCGGCTTGAATAATCGAATGGTTGTGTTAAGAATAACTTGGTTGGAGTTGATTGAAAAGGCACTTGTATATGCCGAGTTGATAACAGATGGTAGGGATATAATGATATGCCCAACAAAAAGGTACAAGTTTATATTTTATATGAGTTTGGAATTTATGAGCCGAATTGGCAAGCCGTTTGGCGTTTTGATTTTCTTTTGGGTTGAAGAAGGCCCAGAGAGGCGAGTTGGAGTTTGAGTTATTGACCAATACAAAGGAGGTGCTGGCAAAAATTTTCGAAAGTTTAAAGTGTTAGAAAATTTTCGAAATTTTTGAAAATTTTAGTTAGTCGGAATGAATAAATATTTTAGTCGATATTAATTGGTTCAGTTAAAATCATAAATAAGGGGTAAACAAATCTTAGGAATTCCAATAGGTAGGGTCGTCCTCTAACTTAGCAATTTCGAGGACGAAATTATTTTAAGTGGGGAAGAATGTAATGACCTGCATTTTCCAGGGGTATAATTAATTTATTTAATTGTTTAAAATAGTGATTTAGGGAATTAAATCATCGTTAATTAAAAATATAGTGAATATTTAATTAAATTAAATAATTAAATAATATATTTAATTCAGAAATAATCAAAAATATTTGGAAATCACAATATTCTGTGAACGGGGTCGTCCCTTAGATTTAATTTAGCTTAGAGTTGAATTATATTGACGAATATATTCAATCGACGACAGTTCGAACATATAATTATATTATAATTAAAATCGAGCTCGAAATGGCGTTGTAGTTCGTAATTTGGCGATTCGAACTTCAACTGAATGTATAGGATTCGTTTTAAGCCGGATTTCTGCGAAATAAGAAACGTGTGGAGCTGGTGGAGTATATCTTTCTAGTGGAAGGGAAAGATTGGGATTTCGTCGTGTAGATTTTGATGTACGTCCAAATCAAATTTCAGAAAAGTCGCTGTAGAATTCCTTTATAATTTGCGACGCTTTATTTACGTTATAAAAGGATTTTTCGATATAAACTGAATATCGATAAATCTAAAATCTGAAATATCAAACTATAAATTCTGATATGATATTCTGGAGCTGTACGATATCATATGTGAAGATATACGATAATATAAATTTATTTATATTTAATTTAATTATATTTAAATATATTTATATATTTAAATGGGTCATCCAGAGCCTTAAAAATAGTCGGTTTTGCAAACGAAGTCGGAATTCGACGAAACCTGTTTTGTTGGATCCGCAATATCAAATAGTTGTTAGATTTCTAGTTTCGTGATTTTTAGAGTCACTGTGTGGCCGTACGGATTTTTAGAGTGCAGAGATGAATATAAAATGATAAAGGAAAATATCTACAAATATCTTTGAAAATATCTAGATATTTTGTTTGCCTATAAATAGCACCACTATACCTCTCAAAACCTAAATTTCATTCCTCAGACCCGCCGCCACAAATTCATTACACAGAAAACCATCGTAAGCTAAAGGAAAATCAAAGAAATGAAAATATAATCCCATAAATCAAATTACACTTGTATTATAGCTCCTAGGATGTTGGACTTCAGTTCCAATCCATTTTTGTGCAACTTGACACAGAATTGCTGAAGCTCGAAATGGTTCAGCAAGCTAGGGTTCGAGTTTTTGCCAAAATAAGAAAGAGTTGGTTAAATTCGTAGTCGTTTCTGATCTTAGGATGGAAAAACGGTGCTGGTGTACAAATCCGAGAGGGTTCAGTTGTAAAACAGGTCGGGTCTGTGTTGTGAGCGTCGACGACAGGTTCTGATAGAGGGGAGCGAGTGGAGCTTGAAGGGGTCGGTGATGAAGAGAATTCAAAGGAGAAGGAGATGGTGTTTTCCGTTTTGATTGTAGTTGAAAGGAGGATGAGCGGTTGGGAGATGAAATCATGGTAATGGCGTGGTGTTTAGAAGTAGGTCACGATTTCTGGTTTGGGGAAGAAATGGAAGACGGGTAGAGGCTTATAGGTTTGGGCTTGGGCCGGGTTAAGTGAATGGTAAAGGCCCGTTACTTAAATAAATAAAGTTATTTATAATTCTATGGTGTATAAACTTATAAAATTCATAACTTGATCATACAACATCAGATTGACAAACCGTAAGTTGCGTTGGGATCGTAGGGAGGGTGGCTACACCATGGAGCTGACTGGGAGTGAATCCGAGCTCGTTACAATTTATGGCAAAATAAATTGTCCGACTGAATCAAATAATGCAAACCATTATTTAACGATTAACGCGCCAATGTGGGTAAAACTCACCAACTCTGAACAGTTATATTTTTATAATATATTTTTAGAACTGTTAATCATCTGTTGATTGCTGTGTGTTGGTCGATTGATTGAACTGCTAGTCAGTTAGTGAAAATTATATATATATATATATATATATATATATAAACCGTTAAATATTTATATATTGATTTTACTATCAGAATAATTTATATTGAACTGAAAGTGATGATAATCATATTGTATAACATTTGTGGATGCAGGGAGACAGGTTGGAGGAATCCGACTGGATTCCTCAACAGTTATTTTATTGTTTTTCATATATTGTTATATGATGTGATATAAAATCTGTGGGCGATTATATGTGCTTGGGCGATATTGAACATCGTGATTTGATATGATTGAATACCATAACATACCGAAATGTTGATAAAGGGATTTTCAAAGTGACATTGAAAATAGAATATTTATACAATGGGATATTTATAAATAAGAGATATTTATAAAGTGGAATATTTATAAATAAGAAATGTTTATAAATTGGAATATTTATAAATAGGAGATATTCAAAAAGGAAATAATTACAAACCATTTTCTTTTTTAATGGAAAGGCCTGTGTGGCGGGTTTGGGGATTTTCCCGATGCTCCCGTTACAAAGGAGGTTATGGCGAATTTTTCAGAAAATTTAAGGAGTTAGAATATTTCAAGAATAAATTTGAAAAGGGGATATTTATAAACCACTTACAAATAGAATTAAAGAGGTAAACGTTATAAAAAGGAAATCATTTTTAAAGTGTAGAACCGTTATTTTAAAAGTAATTCTTTTCAAATGAATAAAACGTTGTTAAAAGGAGTTAGTCGAATATAGTATTCGAGAAGAGTTAATCAGTAGAGTTAACCAGTTAGAGTAGATCAGTTAGGGTTAACCAGTTCAGTAGAGTTAACCAGTTCAGTAGAGTTTACCAGTTCAGTTAGAGTTAACCAGTTCAGTTAGAGTTAACCAGTTGGGTTAAGTCAGTTAGAGTTTACCAGTTTGGGTTAAGTAAGTCAAGTTAAACTAGTTAGAGTTAATCGATTAGTGTAAACAGTTAGAGTTAATCAGGTAGAGTTAACCAGTTAGAGTTAATCGATTAGAGTAAACAGTTAGAGTTAATCAGGTAGAGTTAATCAGTTAGAGTTAATCGATTAGAGTTAAAACGAACTAGAGTTAATCAAATATAGTTATTTGAGACAGAGTTAGTCAAACAAAGTTATTCAGGATAAGTTGCCATCTCGTACGACTGCTAGCATAATTCGCAGGGCTGTAAATAGCCTACGGCGGTCGGATGTTTCCTAAGGGAGTCAGGCGTAACCATTGTGATTGCTGCGATCTAGAGTCAAGAGAATGGAGTTAAATCGAATCTAGTTATTCGATAGGAGTTAAGTTCTTGAGTTAGATTATCGAGATAAGTTAATCGAGTTAAGTTCTTGAGTTAGAATATCGAGATAAGTGAGTCGAGTTAAATTCGTCAAGTTAAATTAATCGATGTTAGTTTCATCGAAAGGAGTTAATCGATGTTAGTTTCATCGAAAGGAGTTAATCAATGTTAATTTCATCGAAAGGAGTATCGATGTTAGTTTCGTCGAAAGGAGTTAATCAATGTTAATTTCATCAAAAGGAGTATCGTTGTTAGTTTCATCGAAAGGAGTTAATCAATGTTAATTTCATTGAAAGGAGTATCGATGTTAGTTTCATCGCAGGGAGTTATCGATTAGTTAAATCGAAAGGAGTTATAAATTTGTTAAATCGAAAGGGAAGATTATCGAATATCGTTTATTCGAGAGGAGATTATCAAATGTAGTTTATTTGAAGGAGTTATCGATTATTAGTTAATCGAAGTGAGTTATAGAATATTAGTTAAATCAAAGGAGTTATCGAATATAGTTTATTCGATGGAGTTAATCGATTAGAGTTAAATCAAAGGAGTAAATCGAATATAGTTTATTCGAATAGAGAAAAGGAGTTAATCGAATATAGTTTATTCGAATAGAGTAAATGAGTTAATTGAATATAGTTTATTCGAATAGAGTTAGAGGAGTTATCGAATATAGTTTATTCGACAGGAGTTAAGTGAATTAGTTAAGTTAAACTAAGTGAATTAGTTAAGTGAATTGGTTAAGTTAACCAAAGTGAATTAGTCGAGTTAATCAAAGTGATTAGTTCAGTTAATCGAGATAAGTAAATCAAGTTAGGTTAATCGAGTTGAATTAGTCAGTCGAGTTAATAAATGGAGTTAGTCAAACCAAGTAAAACCAGTTAGAGTTAATTTATTAAGGTTGACCAGTTAGAGTTAATCAATCAGAGTTAATCAAATAGAGTTAAGTAAAATTAGAACTAACTAGAGATTAGTAAATTGAATGGTTTTCTAAGTGTCTATTTGATGTTGGTTTCGGCCTTCGGGATTTATACTTAGGGGATCGTTCTCATACTAGTTTACAGTCAGGGACTGATAGTTGGGGAAGAGTAGCGATTTGTAAATAAGCAGATGGAAACGTTTTCCAGTGTTAATAACATATATTTTCTAAACATAGAAAATAAGGCAATACGAATATATATATAGATATATGTTGATGATTGATCGATATAATTTCCATCTGGAAATAATATCGTTGTTTTGCACACTTGTTTTTCTTTGATAGTTAAATCACAGACTATCGGAGTTTTGACCATTTTAACGTTGCTAATATGGAGAGAACGGTTGGATTATTATCCAAAGAACCACTCTGTATTGGCATAAGCATTGCGAATCATTTATGCCAAAGATAATTGAAGACAGAGTAAAATGCAAGGGCTGTTGTATAAGTCTTAGATAACAGTGACTGTTAGATCAAAATTTGGACCTAACACCCAAATCGTTCTGATTCCTACAGAATTTTAACTGGAGAATGAAGAAAAAGCAGAAAACACACAGAATTTATAGTGGTTCGGCGTTAACGAGCCTACGTCCACTTTATATGTTATCGATTATACTTTGAATGCTAATACAATCAATGATTTCTCTCTAGCTCACTTTTACAATTGTGATTTCTCTCAGTAATCTAGTAATGAAATTGATAAAGAAATGGTGGTATGACAATAATGGCGGAATCAATACTTAATATTGCCAAAAGATCCTGAAAACTGCCAAGCTCTGGGCTATTTATAGCTGATTTTGTCAGGCGGATCGCGGCCACACGTGGCACCAATCTCGAGAATATCGGATCGTATCGCAGCCTGATGAAGAATTAGTCAAATTAGCCGTTGTGGACAGGTGTCGCGATCCCCTTGATTATCGGATCGAGCAAAGGGGGAGAATCAATCAAAGTGACAGTTGGGGACACGTGTCGCTGGATTCGTGCATCTCGGATCGACGAAGACTAGCTCGTGCTTGAACGGGTCAGAAGCTTCGCTGTGCGTCAGGGGATCAGATCGGTCTGTGCTGGGCAGTAGTGTACGTACGGATCGAGTCGTGTTGAATTGGTCGTATCGTTGATGCAATGGGGGCGATTCTCTTGTGCGACCCGATGTGGGGCGATCCTCCGGGGGGCGATCCGATGAGGGGCGTTCCGATGAGGGGCGATCCTCTGGTGCGATCCGTTCCTTCATGCGCTTAAGGAACGTAGTTTCATACTTTCTTCTTGTGAGTGAACCTTGGTGGCTTGGTCAAAAAGCTAGCCAACATTTTTCTCCCATGAAGTATGTTTTATCGATAACGGAACATGGTTCGAAACTATGGAAACGTCTTTTCATAAAGAGTTGCAAATTAGTGGTAGCGTCTATCCGAAAAGCCATATCATTTACGGAAAGTTGTTTCTTTGCTTGCTGTAAATATCAGATAGACCTTTAATAGTTTCTCTATTTTTTGGACAATTCTTTCCTGGGATCTTTCAGAGTCTTTATCATTGAATCTATCAAGTGCATTTTTGAATTTTCATTCCTATCGATCATTTATCGGTTCGGATCGCATGCGCGAGTCGCGGTCCGTTATCGAGTCATTCGCCTTGTCCTTTGGTGAGCACTTGGGCCTCTTCACGGAACGGAATGAGGTGGGCTTCTCTTCGAGATGTGGTGGGCTTTTGGTTCGTGACGTGGTGGGCTTTTGGTTCGCGGCCCGTCTATTTTCGTTGATCGAATAAGACGAAAAAGGGGAGACAAACGGTCTCCCTTTTGCTTATATAAACCGATCCTCACCCTCATTCTCCTCTTCTTCTTCCTTTGTTCGCAGCCGCCGCCAATTTTCTTGAGAGAAAACGCTAACTTTGATTTTCAAATTTCCAACTAATCTCAAACTTTAAGAAGGTAATTAAACAGCTTTTCTTTAGTTTCTAGCTTGTTCGCACTGATTTAGAGAGTGGAGACAGCGGAAATTCGTAGGATTCGACGATAGTGAACACGAGCGTGCCTGGTGCGATTCCATGGATTTAAGAATGAAGAGGAGAGTTGAGGAAGAAGAAGGAAGGGATGACCAGGTCGGTTCGTGGGCGATGCCCGAGTTCGAAGGGTGGTGAGGCGAGGGGAGAGGGTACGGAACCTGAAAGTTGATTCGGCTAGCGGGTCGGATCGCGGAAACGGCAAGGCTACGATTCGTGGGGAACTAGACGTAAGTATCGGATCGCGGAGATACCGGAGCTTTGGGTCGTGGAGGATGGGGTGCGATGCGGATCGCCAAGATACCATCGCGATCCGTTCTGGATGAATTGGTGAGCCTCACGATTCGAAGCCTTTCCATGACCTAATACCCTTCCGCGTATCGAGTCCTTCACCACAATCCATCCACATGTCGCGATCCGAACCTGTCCTGTGATCCGACTGACGAACGATCGGATGCACACGTTGACTAAATAATATGATGCAACTCTAACAAATCGATGAACAATTAGGTTAGAGCCCTTGAGACGAACATTCCAGATCGAACAAATGCATAATCTATCAACCGAACAATGACCAATGTCTGGATGATTTTATTGACCCTTGTACATTTCTTTAATGCATGCACAAGCGCACACACCGGCACTTGCACACATAGGGGGGACGGGTAGTTTTAATCTCATTTCTCATGTTTTCTCGCCAAAACAGTAATGTCGGATAATCATTCCTCTTCAAGATCCGTTACAGAAACGGAGTCCGAGGTTCCTGAGCAACACAACCCTGAGGTCCCTCCAATTAACCCAGGGGTGAAGATTCTGGATCCGAATACGAGGCAGCAGAATCAGATCCGTCTGAAAGTACTTCACTTAGTGAAGAGTCCGAAGCAGACAGGCGAGCTCCTGACGAGATTCCTGGCGCACTCGGGATAGAGAAATTTTCTGATTCTTTAGCATCTAAACTTGATGACATAAATCTTAAAAGAATTTGCCTGAGACATGGGATCCCTTGGGATGATGTAAGGACACCCGTTAGCGAAGATAGACCCCATTTAGCTCCGGAAGGGTATATGGCAGTCAGCCGAACCATGTGCTTGGTAGGAGCTATTCCTCCATTTCCTCCAATCGTCATCGAGACCTTAAAACGACTGGGTATCGCTCCGATGCAGCTTCATCCTAACGCCTACGCGTCTCTATACACCATATATATTGCATACGCGGAGATCCTGCATACCGAACTCACATTTAAAGATTTAACATTCTTTTATCTTTTCAAGCATCGCTCCTCGGCAACCCCAAATTTCTCTTTCTTCGAATCGGTGGCGAATAGGAAGGTTCTTTATGACGGATACAGCAATATAGGGGATCCCAAGTCTGATTGGTTCTATATAAAGAAACAGGCCGGGTGCTCAAAAAGATGGCTTAAATCAAGTAAACTTTAATCTTTTGACTGAATATCTTGCTTAAGAAACCGAAGCATTAACATCCCCCCCTTTTTTTTGTTTTAAGCAGATCACGTCTTCCCCAAGACGGAAGGCCCGTTATACAATAATCGATTGTCTATTCTTCTACAAAGCAGATCCGATTTTCTAAGGATCAAGAAGTGCATCACTGACGAGAATCTTCATAAGCATCGCCTTCTGGATATAAGATTTGGACTTGGTGCTGGCGGCAAACCCTATAAATACGTGCCCCCAACGGAGGGAGAGGGAACATCACAGGCGGCAGGAACAACTAAATTCCGCAAAAGTCCTTCCCCGATAATCATCCAGGACGACGAGGACCTGAACATATATACAGGAGATGAGGCTCGTGGTGACAAGTCCAAGAAAATCCCAGTTTCTCCGGGGGGTTTCCCCTAAAGGGCTTCCCTTTCGATCGAACCTGCTGCTCCCGATGATTTGATAGAAGAATAGCTATTCAAAGAGCTGAGCAAAATTCCTCTGCCCAATGATGTATACACAAAGGGGGACTTTAAAGGGGAGCCATTCTTCCCTGCTTATGAGGAGACCACCGTTCCAATTAGAGAACAAGAAACTACTCAGATGAGGCTGACTTCAGGCCCGGGTCTGTTAGGGGGAATTGTATGGGATGCACAAATCACACACACTGCCTGACCCCGCACTTTTATATCAACAGTATTCAAGGTTTTAATATGCTCTTTTCTCCTTTGCAGGAAAGATGTCTCGTAGGCGGTCTTATTCTTATCGCTCTCTTCGTGAAGGCACACCCAGTCTTCATCCGAGTACCGAGCGCTCTCGCTGCCTTTCTCACAAGCCTGCTTCTTCGCAACCCCGGTCTCCACCGAAATCGACATCTGGCAAGCTTCCCAGTTATCCGGTAGCTCCTGCAGGGGGAAAACAACTTCCTAAAGAGTTAACTCCTCCGAAGAGTGCACCCTCTCATAGCAGGTCATCAAAAAGACATTACGAGCCTAAGGATAAAAGCAAGGATCCAATCAAAGATTCTGAAAAGGAGAGAAGTGACATTGTCCCTTCCAACCAGCCAGAGTTGGCTACCCCCGGGTCACGAGATTACATCCATGGTCCCGAGACTCAAGGTAGGCTGGAAAAGTTGCAGGAACAATTCCCCAACATCTTCTTCGAAAGGATGACGTTTGTTCCAGCCTTGGAACCAGTCCCTAGGAACTGGGATAATGAAGTTGTCGGGCACATTCGCCATGTAGCCAGGTAGTATGAAATGATGAAGAAACATGCGGTTAATCTTTCAGAAGTCATTCGAACGCTTGAAATGGAAGCACACAGATCTAAGGTGAGGATTGATAACAACGAAAGGGCCAGGACAAAGATGGAGATAGACTTGGAAGACGCTCAATCCCAACTTGCCTTAGCGCGGAGAGATGCTGAAAATTACAAGACCGAATTGGAGAATGCTAAGAAATGCTTTCATTCGGAACTTGACTCAAATAGTCAAGAGAAAATGGCCTTAAAGAAGGAGGTAGAAGATCTTAAAATGGCCAACATTGAGTTGAAGACAGCACATGGCCATTTTGAAGCTGAGAGAGCTGCTTGGGAGGCAGGAAAAGCAAGTTTGAAAGAAAGTTTAGCTTTGTCTGAAGCAGAAAAGGTGATTTTAAATAATCAAGTCGCAGATGCAGAGAGGCGCGCGGCTCTTGCCGAAAAGAATGTTGAAAGTGCCATTGAAATGGCTACTGCTTCTAACAACAAGCTCCTCGAGAGAGAGAAGGATATCGAAGGGTTCGAAGAGATGATTTTTGACTTCCTCGGACATGTCCTCAAAACCCATAACAACTCGTGGATCCCTGACTACCACGTTACTTTAGCTAATTTATGGGATGCCATCGTTGAGGGTGAGAAGCATAGATTGGGAGTTGAAGAGATTAACGAAGATGAGCTGATGAAGACCATCCTGAGGGATAATGAGCCCGAGGATCTGGCAGAAGGCCGTCGTCTAATTCAAGCGGAAATGGAAAAGGAGAGGGCCCTGGCTAAGGGCAAAAGCAAGGCTGACGAAGGTTCGAGCTCAGCTGTAGAGCCCATGACCTCCGGAGTTGAGGAATACCATCCTGATGATCCATTAATCCCTTTGGGCCTAACTCCTGTGGTTGTTGGAGCTCCTGCAGCTAGCCTAGATGGAGGATCGGCGGAAGGTATCTCCCTTTTTTCCCCACAATTTGTCAAAGCAATTGTGAATTGTCGTCGTCTGGTAGAGCAACCAATTGAATTAGTAACATGTGTTCCCCATAATACAGGTGGCGAGCTCGTCGACAAGTATGTTGAGAAAAGGAATGAGGCGGAGAAGGTTGTCGTCTCGCCAGGTGCCGGTGTTGATATACCGAAGCAGGCTGAGGGACAGCAGAGAAAGGTGTCCTGTCACCCAGTGTTGATGTTCCCAAGGACGATGAAACCATCGAGGCCTTGAAAGATATGGATGGGCGCCATGTAGAGGACGAGGAGGATATCATTAGCACCAAAGAAACCGAAGATGATGACGACGAAACTTTGGCTAACAGAAAAGCTAGGCAGGAAAAGGAGATGGCTTTGAAGAAGGTGGGACAAGAGCCTTTGAACATAGTCCCTATCGCGAAGTTTGATCCCAAAACTGGGATGGTTTTGAAACTCCAGCCCAAATCCATCAGAAGACAACTTCATTTTGCGAATCCTGATGATTTCGCAGCTTCCCTTACTGATAAGAGGAAGAGAAAGGAGGCGGAAGAGGAATCTTCTGAAGATTCGGACATTCCTCTCATAGACAAGAGGAAGAGAAAGAAAGGTGATCAATATGACGCTGACAAGGCGAAGCTAGAGAAACAGAAGCGGGAGAAGAGGTCAAAGCGTAAATAGGATATTGTCACTTGTTTATATTTTGTCTTTAGGTTTCCCACTGGCCAGGAAATGTAATTATGAGACTGGCCCACATTTTTCTTTCTAGGTTGTTTTTCACTTTGTAGGCTTGCAGTATATAAATGAAAGTTTATCTATTTTTGCATCATTGTGTACCTTTCAGTGCTTAATCATAGGCCCTTTTATACTCTCCTGGCAGCCGCCGAGGTTAGAGTTCGAATTCAGTAGTTCAGTCGCTCCCCGTTCCTTCAGCGGGGAAGGAGTCCTTTCTCAGCACTCAATCGGAGACGCTTTTATACTCTCTCTGCTCTAGAGAGTTAGAGTTCGAGCTCAGCAGTTTAATCGCTCCCCGATCCTTCAGCGGGGAGGGAGCTCTTTCTCAGCGCTCAGTCGGAGACGCTTTTATACTCTCTCTGCTCTGGAGAGTTAGAGTTCGAGCTCAGCAGTTCAATCGCTCCCCGATCCTTCAGCGGGGCAAGAGCTCTTTCTCAGCGCTCAATCGGAGACGCTTTTATACTCTCTCTGCTCTGGAGAGTTAGAGTTCGAGCTCAGCAGTTCAATCGCTCCCTGATCCTTCAGCGGGGCAAGAGCTCTTTCTTAGCGCTCAATCGGAGACGCTTTTATACTCTCCTGGCGGTCGCCGATGTTAGAGTTCCGTCAAGGCGGTTCCGATCATGGTTCACCGCCATGACTTACAGACATCGGCTTCATGTCTGTTATGCTCTCTCTCGGGTCTGGAGAGTTAGAGCACTATCAATGATATGATTTACTTTATCGCACCCTCAGAATTTTGACTGGTGATTACGTTCCATTCTGATGGAAGGCACCTATAATTATATGCTTCTGGGATCGTTGCATGATTCACAGCAATTTCCATAAAAATAGAAAGGCAGATAAATAATAGTGCAATAAAGGTAAACGACACACAATATTTTTATAGTGGTTCAGTCGAATCATGACCTACGTCCACTTTATAATTTTTTTTTCTTTTAAGAAATCCGACTATTCTAGGCAAGTCGTGCCTTGTACATGGTTCTTCACAAAGCAAAAGAACAGATTTAACATCTTTACGTTAGGTACGGCCGCAAATGTTGGGCATTCCACACTCTGGGGTCTCCTTTCCATCTACGGTTGCTAGCTTGAAGGTTCCATTATCAAGCTTGCACAGAATGGAGTATGGTCCTTCCCATTTCGCACCCATATGAGTTGGGGCTGGAAAGACACGCTTCAGAACCAAGTCTCCGGGTTCCAAGGTTCGAGCTCGAACCTTCTTGTTGTAGTATTGGGCGACCTGTTGTTTGCATCTTAGGGCACGCAGGTCTGCTTCGTCCCTCTTTTCTTCGATCATATCCAGGGATTCAAGGAGCAATTCGTTATTAGTCATCGGATCGTAATAAGTCACTCGGTGAGAAGGTACTTTTATCTCAACGGGATGACTGCTTCTGCTCCAAAAGCAAGGGAGAAGGGGGTATGTCCTGTTGCCGATTTATACGTTGTCCTTTAGGCCCATAGTGCCAAGGGTAATTCATCAGCCCACATGGCTCTGGCCCGCTTCAGTCTTCTTTTCAGAATGGACTTAATCACTTTATTCGCCGCTTCGACTTGTCCGTTCGATTGCGAGTGCACCACAGAGGTGTACCGTTTCTCAATGTTGTATTTCTGGCAGAAGTTTCTGAATTCAGTGCTATCGAACTGAGTTCCGTTATCAGTTATCACGATCTTTGGGATCCCAAATCGACAGATGATGTTTCTAACGACAAAATTGATCACTCGTTTGGTTGTGATTGTAGTCAGTGGTTCAGCCTCGACCCACTTAGTGAAATAATCTACGGCTACAATAGCGAACTTCGCTCCGCCCCTAGCTATGGGGAGACTTCCGATGATATCAATTTCCCGCATAGCGTAAGGCCATGGGCTCGTCATTGTTTTTAACTGATTAGGAGGTGCTCTAGGTTTCTTTGAAAATCTCTGGCACGCATCACACCGTCGTGCATATTTCGCTGCATCCTTGTTTATGGTAGGCCAGAAATAACCGTACCGCAACACCTTTTTCGCCAATGTTTGCCCTCCAGTGTGATCGCCGCATTCACCTTCGTGTACCTCCTGCAGCACACGCTTGATGTCGTCATGAGCTATACACCGAAGAAGGGGCATCGAAAATCCTTGTCTGTAAAGAACTCCGCCTTGCAGAACGTATCGGGCAGCTTTACGAATTACTTTACGCCTCTCGCTTTTCTTGGTCGGAAGCGCTCCATTCATCAGGAAATTCTTTAGAGGGGTCATCCATGACTCCCTTTCTGGTTCCGTCTCTAGTACTGGATCAATTTCCATTTGATCTATACTAGGGGACCGAAGTACTTCAACGGGGGCTAGCCCGGTCTCTTCAGGATCATTGGAACTAGCTATTTTTGCCAACTTATCCGCCTGCTGATTCTCTGACCGCGGTATGTGAGATATGCTGTAGTGGTCAAAGCCGTTCAGCAACTCCTTCACTTTCTTCAAGTATAAAATCAATCTTGAACTTTTGGCTTGGAATTTCCCAGTAACCTGGTTCACAACTAACTTGGAATCGCAAAAGATGTCCAACTTTGTGACTTCCAGCTCCTTTGCGATCCTTAGTCTGGCTATCAGGGCTTCATATTCGGAATCGTTGTTAGTGGCATGAAACTCCATCCGGATAGCATAGGATATCAGCCGTTTATCGGGAGTCTCAAGCACCATTCCAGCACCGGCTCTCTTGTCATTCCTGGCGCCATCAGTATACAACCTCCAAGCACTGGGGTCGAGAAGTAATTTTGAGGGGTCCATTTCTTCGTTTGCTATATCTTCCTCAGGGACGGTAAACTCTGCTATGAAGTCGGCTATCACTTGCCCCCGAATTGACCGTCGGGGCTGAACGTTCAGATCAAATTGACTCAACTCAATGTTCCACTTGAGTAGCCTTCCAGATGCTTCTGGTTTCTGTAGAACTTGCTTGAGTGGATGATCAGTGTATACGGTAATGGGATGCGCCTGAAAATAATGTCGAAGCTTCCTAGAGGCGATCAGCAAACCATACGCCAACTTTTCTATCCTTGGATAATTACGCTCTGCTGCCGTCAATTTTTTGCTCACGTAATACACAGGTATTTGGACCTTATCTTCTTCTCTTACTAATGCTGAGCTGATCGCGTGGGATGACACTGCTAAGTACACGAATAAGTCCTCGTGATCCATCGGCTTAGATAATATCGGAGGTTTCTCCACGTGTCTAAGCAAGTTCTGAAATGCTTCTACGCAGTCGGGTGTCCATTTGAAGTGGCGTTTTCCTCGCTTTATCAATTCGAAGAATGGGATGCATTTGTCCGTAGCCCTGGAGATAAATCTTCTTAGTGCGGCTACTTTTCCTGCAAGGCTTTGTACATCTTTAATTTGCCTAGGTTCCTGAATGTCTCTGATTGCTGCGATCTGATCTGGATTAATCTCAATCCCACGAGAACTGACGATGAATCCCAAGAATTTTCCAGAGGCGACCCCGAATGAGCATTTTGTTTGGTTGAGTTTCATCCTGTACTTTCGAAGAATGCCGAACATCTCTTCCAAGTCCGCAGTGTGATTGGAGGATTGCCTGGACTTAACCAACATGTCGTCGACATATACTTCCACTGCCTTCCCGATCTGGTTATAGAACATTCTGTTCACTAACCGTTGATATGTAGCGCCTGCATTCTTCAAGCCAAAGGGCATTACTACATAGCAATATAATCTCAGATCCGTAATAAAACTAGTGTGTTCTTGATCTGGAACGTGCATTGGAATCTGGTTATATCCTGAATAAGCATCCATAAAGGAGAGGAGTTCATGACCCGCCGTTGAGTCCACTAACTGATCGATCCTGGGTAACGGAAAGCTGTCTTTCGGGCAGGCTTTATTCAAGTCCGAGAAATCGATACACGTTCGCCACTTCCAGTTAGCCTTCTTTACCAGGACTGGATTTGAAATCCAGTCTGGGGAGATTGAGTCTCTGATAAATCCATTGCTCTTTAGCTTTCCAACTTCTTCTTTCAAGGCAGCGGACCTCTCTGGGCCCAACATTCGCCTTTTTTGTTTTACCGGAGGATGTTTAGGGTTAATGCTTAATGAATGGCTCATGATTGATGGAGATATCCCGCACATGTCTGCGTGGGTCCAAGCAAATACATCCAAATTATTTTTTAAGAAATTCGTCAGTTCTTTAGCTACATTCGGATTTAGCTGGGATCCAATCTTAAGGACCTTCTCTGGGTCACCATCATCGATCGGTACATCCACAGTTGTCACGTTGGGAGTCGCCATTCTGTCCCCAGGTTCTTTGTCCTCTCTGGGATCCGTATCCTCGAACAATTTTCTGGGTGACTCTCCCACAGTTATCCTCTTTAGTTGCTATAAGGTCTCCGCCCTTGTGGGGGGAGAAGCACCTTTGGTTTCTATGTCCCCTCCATTGCGGAGTAGCTTTAGCTCTGCAACATAACATGCTCATGCGGCAACCTGATCTCCTCTGACAATACCAACACCAGCTTCCATAGGAAATTTCAATAATAAGCACCAGGGGGCTATACAGGCTCTAAACTTTGCGAGGGCTGGTCGGCCCAAGAAGGCATTATAGGGTGATTCAACATCCAAAACCACGAAGGGAAGGATTCTCACTCTCTGGCGTTCTCCTTCCCCAAGCGTAACTGGTAACTCTACATAACCCATTGGAGCGGTGGATGCTCCGTTAAATCCACGGATCCATCCCTGACAGGGCTTCAAGTCTTTTATCTCGAGGTTCATCTGGTCGAATGTCCTTTTGAAAAGAATATTGACGGAACTCCTGTTATCCACCAAAACTTTTTGAACAGCGGCTGGTCCAATAGGTACTGTGATTACAAATGGATCTTCAGTCGGAGCATGGACTCCAATGCTTTCTCGTTCGCGGAAAACGACATCGTCAGACATCATATTTTGCTGCTTTACCGGGATGTTGTCCTTGGGGTTGCTACACTCCCCTACCTCGAGGTGTTGCTTGGCTGCATTGACATACTGATCCAATGCCTTGGAACCGTGTCCGGCAAGATAAAGCCCTCCGATTACGGTATTGATGACAAGGTCCTTTCCCTTTTGCTGAGCAGTTGGCCTGACAGCAGGTTGATTCTGGTTCTGATTTGGGGCCTGTATGGCTTGCCCCCTATCACTGGGCGTTACTCTGTATTCATCTAGTTTTCCTTCTCGGAGAAGCCTCTCGACTACATCTCTTAGGTGACGGCATTCATTTGTCGAATGGCCATGAATCTGATGAAAGAGACAAAACTTCCCCGTTTCGCGTTCTTTTTCCGTCGACTCTCTGGGAGGTGGCCTCTTATTCTGGCGGACGTTGTACGAATCCATGAAGATATTTTCCAAAGTATCGTTTATTGGCGTATAACTCTCAAAAGCCCTGGGACGAGTCCTTCTCTGGGAGTCGTTCCCTCGATTCCTCTTCCGGGTGTTGCCATTACTGTTATTATCATTGTTCCCTAACTGACGACCACCCTGATTCCGATTTCCGACATTAACTTCGACCTTCCCCGAGCTGTCTCCTGTCTGCTTAATGGCGACATTGCTCTGGATTTCCTCTTTATCGGCCGTTTTTGCCTTTCGGTTAGCATATACTTCCTCCCGGCGTAAATGTACGTTAGCTTTTTCGTAGAATAACTCTCTAGTATAGGGTGGCTTGCCGGCCAGGTATCTCCCAAATTCAGTGTCTTTATCTACCCCATCAATTAAGGCTGCCACAATAGTTGGCTCATGAGGATCTTTAACCTCAGTAGCGGCCAGGTTGAAATGTTCTAGATACACCCTCAAATTCTCGCCTGGTCGTTGCTTAACAAGGAACAAGTCGATCACACTCTTCGTCTTCTGCACGTAGATGCGGAACTGTTCCACGAACTTTTCACTCAACTCCCTGAAGCTGGAAATTGATCTTGCTAGTAAGCGAGTAAACCATAACAATGCTACATCCTCCAAGAATATGGGAAATTCTTTGCACTTGACAGCATCAGAAGCTGCGGCAGCGGTCATTGACCAAGAATATCTCATCAGATGCTGGACGGGATCAGATCTACCCGCGTAACGGTTCATCTGTGGCATGTTGAAACGCCTCGGGAAAGTCGCATCTAAAGTATCATCAGTGAAAGGGGTATGATTGCAGTCAATTCCCCAATCTTCATTCCGTTGTCCACGGCTATCTGCCAGAATTTGATGGATCATAGCTGCAACATTTGCACTGGTCAGCGGAGGTTCGGGGTCAGCGCTTCTTACTTGGTGGGGTTCTCTAATATCTCTTCCGGGAGCAGTCACAAAATCCGGGGTTCGGATTGGGCTTCGTTGCCCCCTGTTATCATGAGCATTTGCACGGCGACGGGGCTGAGGTAGTCTGTTCTGTACAGGGCTGTCCACACCTCGAGCTCTGGGAGTTGCGGCGTGATCGTTCACATTACGGTTTGAGGGCCCTACACCCAATGCCTCTTCTTCCCGTGACGGCAGGGTTCCAAATCGAAGTTGCTCTATGTTTTCGGGTCTCTCATATGGTCGCCGCGGAGGTCTCGGCGATTCCTCTAACGAAGAAGAGTATTCTGGGGTGAGCGGACGAACTGGTGGCGTCCTTTACCTTGTGAGATCAATAAGCCTTCTATCCATAGCGGTCAAATTTTGTCGTAGAACAGAACTTTCCTTCCTTTGAGCAGCCAATTCATCAAACAGTCTCTCCCACATTTCGGAAAAGCGAGAGAGATCCACCTCAGTAACGGGAGCAGAAGGGTCATATTGATCATCATCACTTTCTCTTATGCGCAAAGAGCTTGAGCCAAGTCGAGCGGAGGGGCCAGGACGGTAGGAGCGAGCCATAGGCTCCTTTCCAGGTCGAGTTGTAGTCTGGTCATCGATTTGGATCGTGGTAAATCGAGATTGGTGGTTCGTTATGCCCCCCTGGGGTTGGTTCGTGGTCACGGTACGCGGAGGATTCGAGGCGTTATCACGGGATCGAGTAACAACCCCTTCAGCAGTCCGGATCGCCTCGTCCTCGTCGACTCGGAGCGTGGTACCTTCATCGGATCGGTTCGCCCCTGGCACTCCGCAATCCAAAGATCCCTCATTTCCCAGCTCGTGCACACTCTCTTCAACCACTTCATTCGCGATTTCATTGGTTCGTGAAGCGCGTACTTCCTTAGACCTCTTTCCAGCCATGATATCAGATGTCGCTGGAATTTTCAAAAAACTGAATAGTGAAGTTTTGGGACTGTTCTCTCAATGAAAGCACCAAAATGTTAGATCAAAATTTGGACTTAACGCCCAAATCATTCTGATTCTTATAGAATTTTAACTGGAGAATGAAGAAAAAGCAGAAAACACACAGAATTTATAGTGGTTCGGCGTTAACGAGCCTACGTCCACTTTATATGTTATCAATTATGCTTTGAATGCTAATACAATCAATGATTTCTCTCTAGCTCACTTTTATAATTGTGATTTCTCTCAGTAATCTAGTAATAAAACTGATAAGAAATGGTGGTATGACAATAATGGCGAAATCAGTACTTAATATTGCCAAAAGATCCTGAAAACTGCCAAGCTCTGGGCTATTTATAGCTGATTTTGTCAGGCGGATCGCGGCCACACGTGGCACAAATCCCGAGAATATCGGATCGTATCGCAACCTGATGAATAATTAGTCAAATTAGCCGTTGTGGACAGGTGTCGCGATCCCCTTGATTATCGGATCGAGCAAAGGGGGAGAATCAGTCAAAGTGACAGTTGGGGACACGTGTCGCTGGATCCGTGCATCTCGGATCGCCGAAGACTAGCTCGTGCTTGAACGGGTCAGAAGCTTCGCTGTGCGTCAGGGGATCGGATCGGTCTGTGCTGGGCAGTAGTGTACGTACGGATTGAGTCGCATAGAATTGGTCGTATCGCTGATGCAATGGGGGCGATTCTCTTGTGCGATCCGATGTGGGGCGATCCTCCGGGGGGCGATCCGATGAGGGGCGATCTGATGAGGGGCGATCCGATGAGGGGCGATCCTCTGGTGCGATCCGTTCCTTCATGCGCTTAAGGAATGTAGTTTCATACTTTCTTCTTGTGAGTGAACCTTGGTGGCTTTGTCAAAAAGCTAGCCAACAGTGACTAAGATGGATATACTGAATAGTGCCTTCAGTTTGTCCAGTCCCAGGACAACTTGTATGGACGAAGGTCTGACAGAGTATATCCAATGGATCGCGTAAGTTGATCTGTTCAAACGTATTCACGTTTGGTGGCGGAGGAATTCGTTTCTCTTAGCTGTTTACCCGTGTTATTTTTGGATAAGTCAATTTGTGATTTGGCGGGTATGACGATGTGACATTCTAAGTGAATGATGATGACTTGTATGAATGAATGTCTGACAGAGTATTTCCAAAAAGGTCACGTACACTGATTTCTTCAACCGTACCAAGAGTGGAAGCGGAGAAGGAAACTTCTTTAGCTAACACGTAATGTACTGTTGTAGACGTCAATTAGTGATTCTGATGGATCTGACGATGTGACATTTGAAGTGAATCTGATGTGATGATAACGCGTAGCTTCTAGCCTCATCTACCGGTAAATGACAGAAATCGGGCAGGCAGCATGGCTAAGTCGGTCGCACCGAAGTAGGGTGTATAATCACCTATCTGTAACACCCCGTATTTTCTATGAACATAAAAATAACAAATCAAGGGATAATTAATTTTTAGAAAAATAATTAGGTGAAACGGGTTGCGCCGTTGCGTTCGTCTCGGAATTCTGCTTGGCATAGAGTCCGAGTTTGCGTAAATTGGACTCCGTATGAAAAAGATATCCTTAAATTAAATATTGCAGCAAAACATGGAAAAAAAATGAATGAGAAAAGAATAATGTTTAGCATTTTTCTAAGAATTTTAAGCAAAAGACATAATAGCTCATTTGGTTGGAACATGTGACTTGCATACAAGAGGTACAGAGTTCGATCCCCGCCAACGACATATTTTTTATTTTAGCGGAATGGCTAAAAAGCGGCTTAGTGTGAACGCGGTTCAAAAAAAAAATAAAAAAATAATAAATAAATAAAATAAAAATAGTTAAGTGAGAAAATGGTTAATTGAGAAGATAAATACAGTCAATTTATTTGGAGGGAAAGATTTATGCATAAATAGATATGTATGCATGTTTGTAACTTCATTATGCATTGATTTTGCATGTTGCAAGGAAAGTAGAAAGAAAAGGGGAAATTAAATTATATGCTCGATTTCTTTTTTTTAGGCAAGCAATTAATTTGCATTATTTGAAGTTATGAATAGGTGTGTGTGTGTGTGTATATATATATATATATATATATATATATATATATGGGCAGTTAATGTAAGCATAAATAGATTGAAATTAGTTTGTAGATGAGTGTTAATTTGTCATTGGTATTAATTAAAAAGAGAAATATATATATATATATATATATATATATATATATATATACTAAGTCGGCATAATTTGGGTAATTGGTATACCGTTAATTAGGAACATAATTAATGTTATAATTAATGGTGAATGATTTAAATATGAACCATAAATATGTAAATCAGTAAAAGATGAACATTTAGTACAAATAGAAGTTTATTAATTTGCTGAGTCATAAGGGCTGAGGTGTCACCCTATCTTGGTTGAGTGGTTGTGGTTAATTCTAAGGACATCCGACGGCTACAATCAAATTGAAACTCTATAAATAAGTGGGTAGTCTCTAACCGTAAATCACTTGAAAAATTAGAGAACCTACCATCATGCCGTCGCCATGGAGTTCAGCGTAGCCGTCACAAATTAAAAGAAGGAGAAAACCTAATCAACAAACTAAATCTACTCAACAACAAATCTAGTTTCTCTTTCTCTTCTTAAATTGTGAGTATGATGGTTCTCACAAGATTATTATTAAACTAACTAGATTTAGTTATGAATGGATCACAAGAAAGTGATGTGAATTGTTATATGTTATTGTAAATCTTATGCTATTATGTTATAGATCTTATGCTATTATGTTATTGTAAATCATGCTATGTCATATGTTGTAAATCATGCTATGTCATATGTTGTAAATCATGCTATGTCATATGTTGTAAATCATGCTATGTCATATGCTATAAATCATGCTATGTCATATGTTGTAAATCATGCTATGCCATATGTTGTAAATCATGCTATGTCATTATATACATATGTTGTAAATCTTATGTTGTCATATATGTTGTAGATCTCATGCTATATTATCACATATGTTGTAATTCTTATGTTATGTGATAATGATGTCATATATGTGTAATTCTCTATGTTAAGTTGTGATGAATCATACATGTTACAAAATCATGATGTTATTATTTATGTGAATTATTTCATGTTTAAAGTTGATGTTATTAAATTAAATGGATCTTGATTATGGGAATTTGCCTATTAAGTTAGGTGTACCCATATACATGAATCTACGATTTAAATGGATCTTGATTATGGGAATTTGTCTATTAAGTTAGATGTACCCATATATATATGGACCCATATTGTTAAGTTAGATGATGTTGATTCACATGTGTACCTATACGAGTTTATGAAATTGGGTTAGGATCATATTATGTGAATTATGACAAACAAGTTGACACCTTTAGATCCATGACATGTATAATCTTATGCAAGTTGTAATTTTTTTGACATATGCAAGTTTCACCCCTTGTTATGATCTATTTAGTCACATATATATGTTGTTGTTGGGATAATTTCTTTTATGCTATGAGTTAGACTATTCGAGTCTAACATATATCTTACGTTAAACGAATGAACGTTCAAACGTGGGGTAGGGGTAATATTAAGTAATTGATAAATTGGGGTGCAATTGATATGATTTTGCATACCTTGAATGGATGCCCATAATTGAGTCAATTATGGACATTATTAAAATTGGAATTAATTAATAATTCAAATAGGGAATTATTAAAATTGGGGAAAATGGATTATCAATAATAATCAATGCTTAGGACACGAGGTTGGACTCGTTTGTGACGTTAACCTGCCCGGACCCGCCCGACAAATCCAGTAGTCACAAATGTCAGCCCAATGTGAGAGGTCCTAGGCCCAAACTAAAGCATAACAGTTGTAGAGACACGAGGTTAGACTATTTTATGGTGTAAAACTGCCCGGACCCGCCCGGCAAATCCAGCTGCCATAAATGCCAGTTTAATGTGAGAGGTCTTTATGAGGTTATGGCCTGAATGAATTAAGAAATACTTAACCAGATAAACATGTAAAGTGGGACATGGGGGTTAAGTAGGTGCCTTGGGTGGCATGAGGAATGTAGGGGGGTGCCCTTAGTGGCATATGAAATACGATTAGTAAGACTTAACCAAACACACATGTAAATGAACATGACTAAGAGGGTTAAGTGGGATATACTAGTGGTGACAAGCTTAGGTGGGTAGCTTGTGGGGGCCCATTTCAACCAGTATCCCAAACGTATCTTTGTGGGCTCGACCCAAGTCGAGGACGGGACACGCATACTGGGTTTGACTATAAGAGGCCAAAACGGGGAGCGGTGGCAACGCAAGTCCAACGGGTTTCATATGCGTGTGTGGACCCGGGCTGGTAGGTAAGACGTTGTTGCATCGTGTAGGTATAAGCCGTGTATTCTCAGTTGTATCGGGTTGCCACTTTATGGGAGTGATACACCCCACTGTGGGGCCAACACGGGTATCTACGAGTTAGGGAGCCAATCGAATGGGGTAGGGTAGTAGGTACACCTAGTGGAGATAGGAGCAGACGGCACCTATGTAGTCAGCTAGGGGTAAACGAAGCTACCATTATTAATTCGTTATCAAGTGGGTACACCTAGTGGAGATAGGAGCAGACGGCACCTATGACGTCAGCTAGGAGTACATGGAGTTACCATTATTAAGGGGTACGTCTAGTGGGGATAGGTACTGTAACACCCCGAATTTTCTATTAACACTAAAGTTGCTAAAATAATAATAAGTGTGTAGAAGAGGGGATGTATCTAATACGAATACAAAAATATTAATAAGTATGTAAGAGAGGGGATGTATCTAATATGAATATAAAAATATTAATAAGTATGTAAGAGAGGGGATGTATCTATTATGAATATAAAAATATTAATAAGTATGTAAGAGAGGGGATGTATCTAATATGAATATAAAAATAAGTGTGTAAGAGAGGGGATGTATCTAATATGTATATAAAAACAATAATAAGTGTGTAAAAGGGGGGATGTATCTAATGTGTACATTGTAGAATATATATATATATATATTGCTGAGTGTTTGCTGAGTCACTTCTGACTCATTGCTGAGTCAACAAGATAAACCCCATCTTGTCTGAACGGCTGCGGTTATTTCTAGGTTAAATCTAATGGCCTAAATGCATTCTAAAATCTATAAATAAGTGGGTAGACCCTAAACCTAAATCACTTGTAAAATTAGAGAAGCTACCGTCATGCTGCTGCCATGGAGTTCAGCGTAGCCGTCACAAACTAAGAAGAGGAAGCCTAATCTACTACAACTAAATTCTACTCAACAAAACAAATCAAACCAAAGAACTCTCTCTCTCTAATTCTCTTCTTTTTGTTGGTGAGTATGATGATTCTCACAAGACTATTACAAACTAATTTGACTCAGTTATGAATGGATCACAAGAAAGTGATGTGATTTGTAATTGTAAATTCTATATATTGTGGATCTCTTATTATGTTATTATGTTGTCGTATGATGTAAATTATATATGCTATGTCATGCTATGTTGTAAATTCTCTTATGCTATGTCGTGCTATGTTGAGAATCATGTCAAGCTATGTTATACTATCATACTATGCCATGTTATAAATCATGCTATATTATGTTGTAAAATCATGATGTTGTTGGAACATGCTTAAAGTTATGTTTTTTTTTTAATTTAAATGGATCTTGTTTATTGGAATTTGCCTATTAGGTTAGGTGTACCCATAAACTTGAAACTATAATTAAATAAAACTTGAATATGGGAATTTGCCTATTGAGTTAGGTGTACCCATATAAAACCATGTTGTTAAAAAATTAGATGATGTTTATTCACACATGTTCATATGTAAGTTTATGAAAATTGATTGAGATTATATTAGGTGAATTTTGAACAAGTTGACACCTTTAGGTCCATGACATGTATAATCTATGCAAGTTGGACATATGCAAGTTTCACCCCTTATTATGATTCATTTGGTCACATATACATGTTGTTATTATGATAATCTCTTTTATGCTATGAGTTAGGCTATTCGAGTCTAACATATATTTTGCGAATAAACGTTCAAACGTGGTGTAGGGGTAATATTAGGAATTAATAAATTGGGTGCAATTTTGTAAGATTTTGCATACCATGAATGGATGTCCATAATTGAGTCAATTATGGACATTGTTAAAAATTGGAAGTAATTAATAATTCAAGTAGGGAATTAATAAAATTGGGGGAAAGTGGATTATTATTAATAATCAATGCTTAGGACACGAGGTTGGACCCGTTTGTGATGTAAACCTGCCCGGACCCGCCCGGCAAATCCAGTAGTCACAAATGTCGGCCCAATGTGAGAGGTCCTAGGCCCAAACTAAAGCATAACAGTTGTAAAGACACGAGGTTAGACTCTTTTATGGTGTAAGACTGCCCGGACCCGCCCGGCAAATCCAGCTGCCATAAATGCCAGTCTAATGTGAGAGGTCTTTACGAGGTTATGGCCTTAATGAACTAAGAAATACTTAACCAGAATTTTCTATTAACACTAAAGTTGCTAAAATAATAATAAGTGTGTAGAAGAGTGGATGTATCAAAGACGAATACAAAAATATTAATAAGTATGTAAGAGAGGGGATGTATCTAATATGAATATAAAAACAATAATAAGTGTGTAAAAGGGGGGGATGTATCTAATGTGTACATTGTAGAATATATATATATATATATATATATTGCTGAGTGTTTGCTGAGTCACTTCTGACTCATTGCTGAGTCAACAAGATAAACCCCATCTTGTCTAAACGGCTGCGGTTATTTCTAGGTTAAATCTAATGGCCTAAATGCATTCTAAAATCTATAAATAAGTGGGTAGACCCTAAACCTAAATCACTTGTAAAATTAGAGAAGCTACCGTCATGCTGCTGCCATGGAGTTCAGCGTAGCCGTCACAAACTAAGAAGAGGAAGCCTAATCTACTACAACTAAATTTTACTCAACAAAACAAATCAAACCAAAGAACTCTCTCTCTAATTCTCTTCTTTTTGTTGGTGAGTATGATGATTCTCACAAGACTATTACAAACTAATTTGACTCAGTTATGAATGGATCACAAGAAAGTGATGTGATTTGTAATTGTAAATTCTATATATTGTGGATCTCTTATTATGTTATTATGTTGTCGTATGATGTAAATTATATATGCTATGTCATGCTATGTTGTAAATTCTCTTATGCTATGTCGTGCTGTGTTGAGAATCATGTCAAGCTATGTTATACTATCATACTATGCCATGTTATAAATCATGCTATATTATGTTGTAAAATCATGATGTTGTTGGAACATGCTTAAAGTTATGTTTTTTTTTAATTTAAATGGATCTTGTTTATGGGAATTTGCCTATTAGGTTAGGTGTACCCATAAACTTGAAACTATAATTAAATAAAACTTAAATATGGGAATTTGCCTATTGAGTTAGGTGTACCCATATAAAACCATGTTGTTAAAAAATTAGATGATGTTGATTCACACATGTTCATATGTAAGTTTATGAAAATTGATTGAGATTATATTAGGTGTGTAACACCCCACCTCCGCCAGGGTCACTCGCAAAGGAATGCACTGGCTTTGGAGGGGCATTATTGGTAAACATGCATAATGATATAGTAAGGCAGGACATGACATATATATATGTAAATAACAGAGTAAGTAAATAAAACAGCGGAAGATTTAAAAACCATTTCAAAACACAAGTCTGGTACATCAAAATGTCAATTTCCCAAAATTACAAGTCTAGATAAATACATCATCTGATAAACTGAAATACATAAGTGCTATCCCCAAATAAGAGTGATAAACCATAGCGGCTCAAGTCCAAAGCATACTTGAGCTATCCAAGGAAGCAGCTAAAATCCAAGCTAGGCTCCAGTATTCCCTCCCTGAGAACCTGGGGGGGAGGAACGGAAGAAAAGAGGCGAAACAAAACGGGTCAGTCAAAAAGACTGAGTAAGCCCTGCTACGATCAGTCTATAAACTAATAAAGTTAACATCATGATGGAAACTGAGATGATCATAGATAACAACATACTGGCATGATAAATCAACTACAAGACAGATAGAGGTGTCATCGCATAAAACAAGGTTAAGTTTTGCACCACGGTGTACTAGTAAACCGACATAACAGGTATTGATCCCTTAGCCCAAACTTTGGCCCAATAACATGAAGTGACCTAAATAAAAGGTCCAGCCCACGGTCTAGTCGATCGGCTCCCTATAAACCTAACACGTCAAGTGTTGGTGTCCATATGGCCCACGTATGGATGTAGTTAGACTGTGCTGGGTCCCCCTTTTGGGTGTATCAAGCCCTCAGATGTCAACCCCAGACACTTAAGCAATAATGCACAGCTCTAATCTACTGGTACTCGTGCCTCGAGTTTGTCCAATATCGGACTACGTGCACGTCCGTAGCCCGCCGAACCCGCACCGCTGTACCACTCGGCCATCGCCCTTTGGTCGCTTACATCTGCCAGTAATCGTGCCCCGCCCTAGCCTAGCTTCTAGGGTTGTGAATGATACCAAACTGGGATTACTGTTAGAACAGACCACGTTGCTAGGGTTTCCCAAGAGGGTTAAGTGTGATTTAACCCTTCACTAATCCTGGATTAAACTGGTTAAGTGTGGCTTAACCCCATTCTAATCCCTTGAGCTCCCAAATGGATTAAACTAGTTAAGTGTAACCAATGGTTCACGACTTAACCACATTCTAATCCCTCGAATCCCCAAATTGGTTAAGTATTAGTGGACCCTGACTTAACCCTAATCATGAGGCATTAATTAATTTAATGCACCTCAACCTCTCACATTAGACCTCGTTGTGGTTACTAGTTAGGCCGGGCGGGTCCGGGTAGCTTTACACCACAACTTGGTCTAACCTCGGGTCTTGGCACCCCATGACCAACTTCTCACATTGGGTCGTATTGTTTGTAGCCACTAGTTAAGCCGGTCGGTTCCGGGTAGAATTACGCTACAAACTCAACCCAACCTCGAGTTGGCCACACTTATGTTTTCTAAGTGTCATGTCCACTTTATTTCAAAACATAATCACAAGTCAAACAATTACTTGGGTAGACCTAACTTAATAGGTAAATTCCCAAGGGGTAGACCTAACTTAATAGGTAAATTCCCAATCTTGTATTTTCATGTATTTTAAGTTTACCCCAAAACCCCCAACGTCATTCTATCGCTTACATATTCGTAGTAACGCATAAAGGATAGGAAGAGGGAACTTGGCACAACATATATGATAAACTTGCACAACAATCATGCATAACATGTTAGACTTGCACAACTTAGCATAGTGATCTTGCATATTTCCATAAAACATGCACAACTTGTCAAAACATGCACAACTTGTCATCTTAAACTTGCATAAGTATGCATAACTTGTCAAACTTGCACAACTTGTCAAAACATGCACAACTTGTCATTTTAAACTTGCATAAGTATGCATAACTTGCCAAACATGCACAACTTGTCAAAACATGCACAACTTGTCCTTTTAAACTTGCATAAGTATGCATAACTTGTCAAACATGCACAACTTGTCAAAACATGCACAACTTGTCCTTTTAAACTTGCATAAGTATGCATAACTTGTCAAAACATGCACAACTTGTCAAAACATGCACAACTTATCATTTTAAACTTGCATAAACATGCATAACTTAATAAACATACAAATCATGACTTAACAACCTTGCATAAACATGCATAACTTAATAAACATACAAATCATGGCTTAACAACCTTGCATAAACATGCATAACTTAATAAACATACAAATCATGACTTAACAACCTTGCATAAACATGCATAACTTATAAATCTTGCAAATCATGGCTTAGTATACATACATAACTTAATAGATTTGCAAATCATGGCTTAGTACCCTTGCATAACATGCACAACTCAATAAACATACATAAACCCCAACTTTCATCACACATTAACTTTATAGTTTCTAAAATGAGGGTAAGAGGGCTTACAATGTTTATGCGGACTCAAATGAGTATAACAAACGCAAGAAACCCCTTATGCAACTAATTAAGACCCCCAAATGCAAGCAAACTTGATCAAGACTCCTCCTTTATGATGCCAATTGAAAAACAAGCCTTTGATGCAAGCTAAGGAGGATCATACAAGCCTAAATATGCTTGTATGCATGGAAAATTACTTAGGAATTATTAATGAAGAGATTGGAGGCTAGGGTTTTAGGTGGAGGCCATGAGAGTTTAGATTTTGGCATAGTTTTGTTGCTAGGATGATTAATGAGGCTTTAGGGTAGGATTAGGGGTATATTTATAGAAGATTAGGGTGATTTAGACCATAGGATTAACCCTAGGATAGTTTTGGCCCGTCAGATCTCGGAACTCTCTAGAACCAAGCCACCCAATCAAGCCCAAATCAGAAATGGTGCACCAGGCTAGACTGCCTGGGCACCCCCTGTCGACAGGGCTGTCGACAGGGCAGTCGACATGCCTAGGACCCTGTCGACAGGCCTGTCGACATGCGGGTCCTGGCGGGATTTTTCCCGCCTTGGCCCAGCTGGCCCAACTCCTTGTTTTTAATTTAAATTTAAATCTGTTTTAATTATGGAAATTTCTGAAAACTTCCATGGGCCTTAACTGGGTCATACGGACTCCGATTTTCGAAAACTCGGACTCTATTTCGCGTATTTTTCCGAGACGAACGCAATGGCATAGCCCGTTTCCCTTGATTCACATTTTATAATTTAATTCTGCCTCAATTTTCATTATTACGGGTTATTGAAAATACGGGTTGTTACATTCTCCCCTCCTTAAAGGATTTCGTCCCCGAAATCTTCAAGTTAGGAAGAACGTATCCTACCATCCAATCATCCATCTACTCAAAGCATCATCCACGAGCAATCATTGTCCTTACAAGATTCTAAATGCTGGATGAACATATGCAAAAGTGTATGTATATGTACTTACCTAATGCAAAAATCAGGTGGTTACTGACACAGTAAACCTCCTTAATGCATATGTATGTAAATCAGGCGGTTACTGATACAGTAAACCTCCTTAATGCATATGTATGTCAGTGAAATGAATCCATATGTATGCAAATTCCTAACATAATGTATAATATCTACATGCGTGCTCAATCATACATCCATATGCAACATCCATGTGATAGCATACGAATTTCATCCAAGAATAAGCATAAACACTCATGCACATGCAATATGAAGAGTGTGCGAGCCGATCTAGTGCCTAATCGTGTATAATGCATCCACGAGCAACCACTTGCAAACACTTGCAGCCACTTGCAACCATCAAGCATAACATGTTTCAAACACATGTTTCAACCTAAAGGGTTTCTGCCTAAGGTTCTCATGACAAGATAGACACGATAAACTAGATAAACTAGATAAACTCTTTTTTTTTGGATTACAAGAAATCCATTCAAACTTTGACATATAGTACTAACCGATGAGTCTTAACCCCCTTATGGAGTTTACAACAGAAATAAGATCGAGAACGGGACCGAGAGGATATATGCAAAAGACAACTTGCAAGCAAGCTCCACAGGAAAAACGAGGATCAAGGATGCACTCTTAAAAAGAGATATGATGCGTGTATCTAGTCTTCACTCTTCTTAGTCACGTTTCCTTGAACTTAACTCCACTGTGCTTTGACCGTCTTTTACTTCATGATTCCTTGGCTTCCTAACTCCTATTTCCCAAATTCGAGTTGGAACGCATTTCATTATCGCCTCTCGTCTTTCTTTTCCACTTATTCTTCCTTCTGTATACCTGATTTAAACCTACTATAACCTCATGATCTCATGCCAGCTCTCCAAAATTCACTAGTGAATCCTGGACCTCGTCATGCAACAGAACTCTTCTTGAAAGTACCAATCCACGTTGCCAATTGCCCTTATAAATGTGATTTTCCATAACTCATGCTTAATCGAAATGAACCATCCGCCTATGAGTGAGAGGCCATACCTAGATTCAATTGCCTACCCATGGCCTCCTGTAGGCTATTTCAAAACTGGCCAACTTCTTGAGGATGAACCGTTGCTAACCATGATGCAATCCTCTCGCTCTTCACCGGACTGAAATGAGCACTCTTCGTGAGTCTATCTATTATGACCCTCATACCCGTATTCCCTTTCTTTGATCTAGGTAGTCTATCCACATAATCTATCGAGATGTTTTCACACTTCCCTTGCGAAACTTCCAATGGAGGTAATGGCCCACTGGGCTTCTATGACTTGGCCTCAACCTGGTGGCACAACATGTATCCCGAAACCAACTCGGCCACCTCCTCGAGTGATGCGCATCTTCAAGAACCTTCTTTACCAAGTCTTCCTCTCGAGGAACACATAATCCCTCATCGCGCCTTAGTCATCCTTTGTCATCTATAATATATCCAGCGAGGTGACTTAACATTTCGCCTCGAATCAACCGGTCCATGTTCTGGACCAACTGCGGGTTTTCTTCCTGTGAATCCCCCTTCTTGATCCAGAAGAGTAAGTCTATGCTCCGGGAATGCTAACTAACTAGCCAAACGGAGAAAGCTTCCTACTTCAATTGCCCTTCTCGGAGCCTTCCGGTCACAGACCGCAGCCACTTTAGCGGAATCCACTACTAAGCCTTACTTAGGAACTATATGCCCAAGAAATCCCACTTTTCCTCCAAAATGACATTTGGAGAACTTGACCTCCAACTAGTGGCTCTAAGCGTACCCATCTCCTTCTTGAGATGTCCAACATGCTCTTCCTCGTTCTTATGAGGAGATCAAATATCGTCTACGACGACCCTGACAAACTTGTTCAAGGACTTCCTAGACACCCTACCCATCAAAATCACGTAATATGCGGGTGCCTTAGTCAAACCAAATAGCATGACTAGCCATTCTAAAACCCATCTAGAGTCCTAAACGCAGTTTTGTCAATTCCATCCTCAGCCATCCTAAGCTGATGGAGTCCGGTAGCTAGGTCGAAAGAAAACGGATGCTCCTACAAGCTGATCAAACAAATCATTGATCCTTCGTGACGGTTATCTTACGATAATCAACACATAGCGAAACAAACTGTCCACATCAGTAACGAATACTACTGGGGCACCCTACTCGAAAATGCTTCGTCTCAGGAAGTTCTTCTCAAGCAACTCCTTGACTTGCTTCTTAACTCTCATCTCGTGAGATCACGTGCCTAACCAGCCACGAAACTGGCCTGGTGTTACCAACCAGATAATGCGGAAATCTATCCCACGTCTAGGGGTAACCCCTTTACTTTTCCCAAGATATCAAGATATTCTCGGACCACCCTCACAGATTGCAAACTATCGATAGACGAGTTGAGGGATTCAAGATAACATAACATGACGGGACCCCTAGGGTTGCTAGAAATTCCTAAGGGTACGGCTGAGGCGAGTCATGAGCCTCACAACCCTATATACAAAAACCCAAAATGGCTCCAAAATAGGACAACCATTCCATGCCCAAAGCCAACCCATATCCCCCGAAACCGAGAATATAAACATCCCACGAGAATTCTATACTCAAGACAGAAATTTTCAAATCCACTCAGACCACAGACAGGCGGGTAGAACCCCCAATTGGATTTGAAATACAGACGGGATCCTCAACTAGGCTAGTACTTAGGTGCAAACTTTCAACTAGATCAGATGAAATAAAACTATGCGATGTGCCAGAATCAAACAAAGTACGAGCAGAAAATGTAAGCAAAACTTTCAACAGAAACACTACCTCTATCATGAGCTAGAAGAACGGGGTGGAGGGGATGAATTCGCCCTCCAGATAGTCCTGCACACTGAGTCTGACCTTGCCCTTGCTTCCTTGGGCAATCCTTGCTGAAATGTCCAAACTCACCACAAATGAAGCATTCGCCCTGCTTTCTCTTTTCCTTCTTCCTACATTCCTTAGCCATATGTCCAACGTTACCACAGAAGTTGCATTTCCTATTCCCTCTTGGCTTGTTCTTGCGGTTGTGGTTATTCTTGCCCCGTTTCCCGGAATTTACTCTCTTGCCTTGAGACTCATTCGCCTTGACCTTTTTCTTGTCATTGCTACCTTCTTCTTGAAGTAGGGCCAAATTCACTAAACTCTCGAAAGTCGCCCCCAAGGGTATATGAGACATGGCCAAACCATGTAATGGCTCGTTTAATCCTAGAGCAAAGTGTAGGGCCTTCTCCTGAGCTGTATTAACCAAGTCTATATTGACACGAGCCAGTTGATTAAACTTATCTATGTATTCCCTAATAGTCATGTCCCCTTGCTTCAGTGATAAGAATCTCAGTCCAAACCTTCCTCTAAAGTCATCCCAAGTCTCAATTGGCCTGGTCGCGGTGGTGACTACCCACCAACGTGCAGCTTCTTCCTTTAGCAACCATACTGCTAATAAAACCTTCCTGCGATCACCTATATCAAAGGTGGCTAAAAGATCTTCGGTCTCTTTCAACCAATTCCCTGCTTCTACAAAAGTCTCTGTTCCATTAAAATTCTTGCCACCCATCTTCTTAAAGTTCTTGCAAGTTTCCGCAAAATCCGCTTGTGGAGGCTGAGGGGGAAGAGGAACATCAGCTACGGGAGGAGAAGGAGGAACAGCGGCCTCGACTGGGGAGACAACATTAGGGACACCTGGGACCGGTGCCGTGACTTCCAAGTATCGACGAAACCAATCGGGTATCGTTACTCCTTCGGGCAAGATGAGATTATCAGACATGTTGGAAACGAAAAGAAAAGAGTTCAAACGAGGGATCAAAGGATAGTGTTAATGGCTTTTGGGGAATAGCCTTTAAAATAACTAGACTTTTCTTTGGAAAATACTTTATACTTGGTTTTGAAAATAGTTTTCCAAAAGTTTTTAAAACCTTTTTATCCCTTCTCGTAAACCATATGCTCTGATACCAAATGTAACACCCCACCTCCGCCAGGGTCACTCGCAAAGGAATGCACTGGCTTTGGAGGGGCATTATTGGTAAACATGCATAATGATATAGTAAGGCAGGACATGACATATATATATGTAAATAACAGAGTAAGTAAATAAAACAGCGGAAGATTTAAAAACCATTTCAAAACACAAGTCTGGTACATCAAAATGTCAATTTCCCAAAATTACAAGTCTAGATAAATACATCATCTGATAAACTGAAATACATAAGTGCTATCCCCAAATAAGAGTGATAAACCATAGCGGCTCAAGTCCAAAGCATACTTGAGCTATCCAAGGAAGCAGCTAAAATCCAAGCTAGGCTCCAGTATTCCCTCCCTGAGAACCTGGGGGGAGGAACGGAAGAAAAGAGGCGAAACAAAACGGGTCAGTCAAAAAGACTGAGTAAGCCCTGCTACGATCAGTCTATAAACTAATAAAGTTAACATCATGATGGAAACTGAGATGATCATAGATAACAACATACTGGCATGATAAATCAACTACAAGACAGATAGAGGTGTCATCGCATAAAACAAGGTTAAGTTTTGCACCACGGTGTACTAGTAAACCGACATAACAGGTATTGATCCCTTAGCCCAAACTTTGGCCCAATAACATGAAGTGACCTAAATAAAAGGTCCAGCCCACGGTCTAGTCGATCGGCTCCCTGTAAACCTAACACGTCAAGTGTTGGTGTCCATATGGCCCACGTATGGATGTAGTTAGACTGTGCTGGGTCCCCCTTTTGGGTGTATCAAGCCCTCAGATGTCAACCCCAGACACTTAAGCAATAATGCACAGCTCTAATCTACTGGTACCCGTGCCTCAAGTTTGTCCAATATCGGACTACGTGCACGTCCGTAGCCCGCCGAACCCGCACCGCTGTACCACTCGGCCATCGCCCTTTGGTCGCTTACATCTGCCAGTAATCGTGCCCCGCCCTAGCCTAGCTTCTAGGGTTGTGAATGATACCAAACTGGGATTACTGTTAGAACAGACCACGTTGCTAGGGTTTCCCAAGAGGGTTAAGTGTGATTTAACCCTTCACTAATCCTGGATTAAACTGGTTAAGTGTGGCTTAACCCCATTCTAATCCCTTGAGCTCCCAAATGGATTAAACTAGTTAAGTGTAACCAATGGTTCACGACTTAACCACATTCTAATCCCTCGAATCCCCAAATTGGTTAATTATTAGTGGACCCTGACTTAACCCTAATTATGAGGCATTAATTAATTTAATGCACCTCAACCTCTCACATTAGACCTCGTTGTGGTTACTAGTTAGGCCGGGCGGGTCCGGGTAGCTTTACACCACAACTTGGTCTAACCTCGGGTCTTGGCACCCCATGACCAACTTCTCACATTGGGTCGTATTGTTTGTAGCCACTAGTTAAGCCGGTCGGTTCCGGGTAGAATTACGCTACAAACTCAACCCAACCTCGAGTTGGCCACACTTATGTTTTCTAAGTGTCATGTCCACTTTATTTCAAAACATAATCACAAGTCAAACAATTACTTGGGTAGACCTAACTTAATAGGTAAATTCCCAAGGGGTAGACCTAACTTAATAGGTAAATTCCCAATCTTGTATTTTCATGTATTTTAAGTTTACCCCAAAACCCCCAACGTCATTCTATCGCTTACATATTCGTAGTAACGCATAAAGGATAGGAAGAGGGAACTTGGCACAACATATATGATAAACTTGCACAACAATCATGCATAACATGTTAGACTTGCACAACTTAGCATAGTGATCTTGCATATTTCCATAAAACATGCACAACTTGTCAAAACATGCACAACTTGTCATCTTAAACTTGCATAAGTATGCATAACTTGTCAAACTTGCACAACTTGTCAAAACATGCACAACTTGTCATTTTAAACTTGCATAAGTATGCATAACTTGCCAAACATGCACAACTTGTCAAAACATGCACAACTTGTCCTTTTAAACTTGCATAAGTATGCATAACTTGTCAAACATGCACAACTTGTCAAAACATGCACAACTTGTCCTTTTAAACTTGCATAAGTATGCATAACTTGTCAAAACATGCACAACTTGTCAAAACATGCACAACTTATCATTTTAAACTTGCATAAACATGCATAACTTAATAAACATACAAATCATGACTTAACAACCTTGCATAAACATGCATAACTTAATAAACATACAAATCATGGCTTAACAACCTTGCATAAACATGCATAACTTAATAAACATACAAATCATGACTTAACAACCTTGCATAAACATGCATAACTTATAAATCTTGCAAATCATGGCTTAGTATACATACATAACTTAATAGATTTGCAAATCATGGCTTAGTACCCTTGCATAACATGCACAACTCAATAAACATACATAAACCCCAACTTTCATCACACATTAACTTTATAGTTTCTAAAATGAGGGTAAGAGGGCTTACAATGTTTATGCGGACTCAAATGAGTATAACAAACGCAAGAAACCCCTTATGCAACTAATTAAGACCCCCAAATGCAAGCAAACTTGATCAAGACTCCTCCTTTATGATGCCAATTGAAAAACAAGCCTTTGATGCAAGCTAAGGAGGATCATACAAGCCTAAATATGCTTGTATGCATGGAAAATTACTTAGGAATTATTAATGAAGAGATTGGAGGCTAGGGTTTTAGGTGGAGGCCATGAGAGTTTAGATTTTGGCATAGTTTTGTTGCTAGGATGATTAATGAGGCTTTAGGGTAGGATTAGGGGTATATTTATAGAAGATTAGGGTGATTTAGACCATAGGATTAACCCTAGGATAGTTTTGGCCCGTCAGATCTCGGAACTCTCTAGAACCAAGCCACCCAATCAAGCCCAAATCAGAAATGGTGCACCAGGCTAGACTGCCTGGGCACCCCCTGTCGACAGGGCTGTCGACAGGGCAGTCGACATGCCTAGGACCCTGTCGACAGGCCTGTCGACATGCGGGTCCTGGCGGGATTTTTCCCGCCTTGGCCCAGCTGGCCCAACTCCTTGTTTTTAATTTAAATTTAAATCTGTTTTAATTATGGAAATTTCTGAAAACTTCCATGGGCCTTAACTGGGTCATACGGACTCCGATTTTCGAAAACTCGGACTCTATTTCGCGTATTTTTCCGAGACGAACGCAATGGCATAGCCCGTTTCCCTTGATTCACATTTTATAATTTAATTCTGCCTCAATTTTCATTATTACGGGTTATTGAAAATACGGGTTGTTACAAGGTGAATTTTGAACAAGTTGACACATTTAGGTCCATGACATGTATAATCTATGCAAGTTGGACATATGCAAGTTTCACCCCTTATTATGATTCATTTGGTCACATATACATGTTGTTATTATGATAAACTCTTTTATGCTATGAGTTAGGCTATTCGAGTCTAACATATATTTTGCGAATAAACGTTCAAACGTGGGGTAGGGGTAATATTAGGAATTAATAAATTGGGTGCAATTTTGTAAGATTTTGCATACCATGAATGGATGTCCATAATTGAGTCAATTATGGACATTGTTAAAAATTGGAAGTAATTAATAATTCAAGTAGGGAATTATTAAAATTGGGGGAAAGTGGATTATTATTAATAATCAATGCTTAGGACACGAGGTTGGACCCGTTTGTGATGTAAACCTGCCCGGACCCGCCCGGCAAATCCAGTAGTCACAAATGTCGGCCCAATGTGAGAGGTCCTAGGCCCAAACTAAAGCATAACAGTTGTAAAGACACGAGGTTAGACTCTTTTATGGTGTAAGACTGCCCGGACCCGCCCGGCAAATCCAGCTGCCATAAATGCCAGTCTAATGTGAGAGGTCTTTATGAGGTTGTGGCCTTAATGAACTAAGAAATACTTAACCAGATAATCATGTAAGGTGGGACATGGGGGTTAAGTAGGTGCCTTGGGTGGCATGAGGAATCTGGTGGTTGCCTTTAGAGGCATTTGAAATACGATTAGACTTAACCAAACACACATGTAAATGAACATGACTAAGTGGGTTAAGTGGGATGGACTAATGGGGACAAGCTTAGGTGGAATGCTTGTGGTAAATAGTGGGGGCCCATTTCAACCAGTATCCCAAAAAGTATCTTTGTGGGCTCGACCCAAGTCGAGGACGGGACACGCATACTGGGTTTGACTATAAGAGGCCAAAACAGGGAGCGGTGGCAACGCAAGTCCAACGGGTTTCATATGCGTGTGTGGACCCGGGCTGGTAGGTAAGACGTTGTTGCATCGTGTAGGTATAAGCCGTGCATGTCCATTGTATCAGGTTGCCACTTTAGGGGAGTGATACACCCCACTGTGGGGCCAGCACGGGTATCTACGAGTTAGGGAGCCGATCGAATAATGGGAAGTAGGGTACACCTAGTGGAGATAGGGGCAGGCGGCACCTATGTAGTCAGCTAGGGGTACGTAAAGCCATTGGGAAAGTTTCTAAGTGAAGCTAAGTGGGATGAATCTTTAGGGTGACTGGTGTGGTGCAGTATAGTGTTTATCCTTTAGTATTTAGGAGCGCCTATAACGTTGCCTTTAGCGATTGTCTATGTCCTTAATCTGCTCTTCATAGACATTTTCTTGTTTTCCAGCTTATGCCTTAGTCCAGTTATTTTGGTAATAGTATTGTAGAATTATCATATTCACCAGACTTTATGTCTGACCCCCTCTTTTCCATCCTTTTTCTCCCTTCAGGTCCGCAGGTTGGGCCAAGTTCTAGTGGAGTCTAATTGGATCGCTTATCTACTGGAAAGCTTGGACTGCTGAAGTAAAGTCCAGCTTGTTATCTTTCTTTTTAATGGCTATTCATGTAATGGGATTATGTACTTATTTTATCAAGATAGATATTGTACTTGACATTGAATATGGTGTTATGATGTAATCAAACATGTTTTGACTTCTGCTACAATGAAATAAAGTTTTTGAATTTCCAAGTACTATTTTATATCTGTCTTGTTGTAATTTTACTGTTCTATATTCACTTAAAACCTCCATGGAAGTTAATGCATTCCCTTTGTGAGTGACATTAATGGACGTGGGGTGTTACAGGTACACGTTGGGTACCTATGATAGCAACTAGAGATATACAGTCAAACATGGGGGATAGTGGGTACATCTAGTAGTACACGAAGCTATCATCATTCTATTTAGCCAAGGGGGATCAAATTCCAAGAGTGACTAGTAGGGGTGCAGTTAGTGCTAGTACAGTACGGTATGGTACAGTACGGTAGAGTATATTAATTATCCTATGTTGATTAGGAAGCGCCATTAACGTTAGTGTTAGTGGATGGTCGTGGTGCAGTGTAGTAATTATTAGTTAGTAATTAGGTGTGCCTTTACCATTATCTTTAACGTTATCTTGGTTCATCTCATTTCCTTTGTCTGTTCTGCCACACCTAATAGTTCACAGACATTTACTTGTCTTCCAGCTTATGCCTTAGTCTAGTTATTTTGATAATAGTATTGTTAGAATTATCATACTCGCCAGACTTTATGTCTGACCCCCTCCATTTCTATCCTTTTTTCCCCTCCAGGTCCTCAGGTTGGACCCAACTCTAGTGGAGTTTGATTGGATTGCTTTATCTCTCTTGGAAAGCTTGGACCGTTGAAGTGAAGTCCAGCTTGTTATCTTTTTCATGGCTATTTGTATAATGGGATTATGTATTTTGTTTTTATCAAGATGGATAATGTACTTGACCCTGTTTAATGATTTTGTGATGTAATAAACATATTTAATTTCCGCTGTAATAAAATGAAGTTTTAGATTTCCAAGTACTGCCAATTATCTGTCTTGTTGTAGTTTTTCTGTTCTATATTCACTATTAACCTCCATGGAAGTTAATGCATTCCCTTTGTGAGTGACATTAATGGAAGTGGGGTGTTACACGTGGTATCAGAGCTTAAGGTTACCAGAACAGATTTTTTTTAGAAAAACTACTTTTCTAAAGTATTTTTAGAAAAAAAGTGTTTTCAAAAACATGTCTTAATGAGTAATTTTAAGAGAAAAGTTTTCATGAAAAACATAATCCCCAATAGCCATATCTTTATCTTTTGAATTCTTCGTTTTGAATCTCTTCCTCCTTTTCTTTTCGAACTTTCCCCTCCGCATATAGACATTTTTTTAAGGGCTTCCGTACAAAGGACCAAAAACCACTTCAAGGGACTTGGACGTCTGTCGGGCTAGAAGTTAGTCCAAGGAGGTGAAGGGCTTGTGGGTACCTTTAAGATAGACGATGGGAGGAAGGTTCAAATAGCTGTTTGGTTAATGAAGGGCGAAATCTCATCTTGGTGGGAGGTCACGAATGGAGAATGTGAAGAAGAAGGCTAGTTGTTTTGGAAGAAATGGGACACCTTATTAGGATTGTCCAAAGAGACAAGGACAAAGTACAAAATCTTCTGGAGGGTAGTTGTATTCCCTCACGGCTGGTATACCTGATAGGGGTAGGACCGTCTAGGTTGAAATTTGGTTTCCTTTATCAACCTGTTCGAACTTTGTTTGATTCTTGCGCTTCATACTCGATAGTATCTGCTTCGTTTGTTGAAACACTACACCCAAATACTAGTCTAGTTACGGATCCCATTGTAGTCTCAAATCCTATGGGTGGTTCGACTCACTTATCTATGGTTTGTCGGGATTTGAGAGTGTCTAGCTTGGGCGTTGGGTTTGATGCAATGCCTCTATATTTTTTTTATTTCACGGGCTGTAGTTTAATTCTAGGGATGGATTGGCTAGCCAGGCATGATGCCATCCAAGATTGTGAAAGGAGGGTAGTTAGACCAATTGATTCGTTATGGAAAGACCCTCGATATTTCTTGTGACCTTAGGGGTTCGATGATGCTTAGCTGCCTAGAATCTTTTGACGCATCCAACGATGATTTGGAATCTGTTTGTGTGGTCCGTAAGTATGGAGACGTCTTCGATGAAGTGCGGGGTTTACCTAGAGGTGCGAAGTAAGCTTTCGTGTGTGCCTAGTGTATAATGCAAAGCCAGTTATGTGATTAGTGATGGTTTTGGGGCAAGACTGGCGAGGACAGCCAGAGTCGGTTAAGTGCTCAATTATTTGGCCGTTTTATTAGTATCATCTCATGTAGGTTATCTGAATTCGAAGGAGGTATCCCTTGGGTGTTTGTCTGATATTGGTTTAGGCCTTTGGGGCTTGCACTTGGGGGATGTCGAGTTCGACTAGGATGGTCTGCGTGAGAGATGGACAGTTGTGACAAATTTTACATGGGATAATATCCTGGTTTTCTCTAGAAGCGGAGAAGAGCATGCCCTACATCTTAGGGAAGTCTCTGGGGAAGGGTGATGTGTTATGGAGGAAGACTATCGAAAGTCCATGAGAGGAATTGCCCTACTCGCAACTTAGGATTGGTTGCCATAGTTTTTGCGCTCATGTCTTGGTAGGAAGGTTGAGTTACTTACAGTCCATAAGTCGCTAAAGTATTTGTTCTCTCAGGAAGATCTGAACTTGAGGCAGCAAAGGTGGAGGGAGTTCTTGGCGTCCTACGATTTCGAGATAGCATATACCCTTGATAAGGTTAACGTTGTGGTGGATGACTTAAGTAGGAAAGGATTGACATTGAGTCCTTTGTCTGTTGAGAGGCGTAGCTTAGAGTTTATCTCTACCTTTGACTTTAGACCATCCAGTGATTTTGTACTTGGTTCGCTAGCATCCTTAGAGGTCAGACCTATGCTTTTGGGACGGATTGGAGAGGCACAGCGAGCTGACCCACAGTTGGTTGAGTTAGTAGAGAAGCTCACAAGAGGGGAGTCATCAAGCCATCTTAGTAGGTATACCCTAGATGATAAGGGTTGGTTGCGTAGGGATGGTAGACTTTGTGACGAAAGTTTGAGGAAGTTTTTACATGATACGGCGAAAGTGGTGGAGCCGAACACGCTTAAGGAAATGGAAGTAGAGCGAGATGCCACGATCAGACTAGCTCCTACATGCGTTCTTAGGTCGGAGATTAAGAAGTTGAGAAACCGAGAGGTCAAGCTAGTCAAAGTGCAATGGGAAGAAGATCAAGGAGATGCTACTTGGGAGACGGAAGAGAAGATTCGTTTGTTGTACCCCTTCCTTTTCGGGTAATGTCTTTTAGATTCTCCTTTATCGCCTAGCTTATACTTGTCCTATCTTTAGTATATCCTCTCGTTTAAGTCTTTGACCTTTAGAAGGGTAGTCCTATGGTTGAAACATGTGTTTGAGACATGTTATGTTTGATGGATGCAAGTGGATGCAAGTGTTTGCTAGTGGTTGCTCGTGGATGCATATACACACACTTTAGGCACTAGATCGGCTCAGTCACTCTCATATTGCATATAAATATGTGTGCATATTTAAATTAATGAATGAATAGTGGTTGTATTATCATATGGATGCTACATTAAGATGAATGGTTGTGCACGCATATAGAAATAATATGTATCATTAGGAATCTTTTGCATACATAATGGACGCATGGCACTATCATGGTTCGCATTAAGGAGGTCAACTGAATCAGTAGACCGCCTGATTTTTGCATTGGATAAGGACATATACACACACTATGCATATAAACTTGAAAGCATTAGAAGTCTCTTAAGGACAATGGATGCCTGTGCCTGATGGTTGAGTAGATGGATGATTGGATGGTAGGACACATTCTTCCTAACTTGAAGATTTAGGGGACGAAATCCTTTAAGGAGGGGAGAATGTAACACCCCGTATTTTCTGTGAACATAAAAACAACAAATCAAGGGATAATTAATTTTTAGAAAAATAATTAGGTGAAATGGGTTGCGCCGTTGCGTTCGTCTTGGAATTTTGCTTGACATAGAGTCCGAGTTTGCGTAAATTGGACTCCGTATGAAAAAGATATCCTTAAATTAAATATTGCAGCAAAACATGGAAAAAAAAGGAATGAGAAAAGAATAATGTTTAGCATTGTTCTAAGAATTTTAAGCAAAAGACATAATAGCTCATTTGGTTGGAACATGTGACTTGCATACAAGAGGTACAGAGTTCGATCCCCGCCAACGACATATTTTTTATTTTAGGGGAATGGCTAAAAAGCGGCTTAGTGTGAACGCGGTTCAAAAAATAAATAATAAATAAATAAATAAATAAAATAAAAATAGTTAAGTGAGAAAATGGTTAATTGAGAAGATAGATACAGTCAATTTATTTGGAGGGAAAGATTTATGCATAAATAGATATGTATGCATGTATGTAACTTCATTATGCATTGATTTTGCATGTTGCAAGGAAAGTAGAAAGAAAAGGGGAAATTAAATTATATGCTCGATTTCTTTTTTTTAGGCAAGCAATTAATTTGCATTATTTGAATTTATGAATAGGTGTGTGTGTATATATATATTTATATATATATATATATATATGAGCAGTTAATGTAAGCATAAATAGATTGAAATTAGTTTGTAGATGAGTGTTAATTTGTCACTGATATTAATTAAAAAGAGAAATATATATATATATATATATATATATATACTAAGTAGGCATAATTTGGGTAATTGGTATAATTGGTATACCGTTAATTAGGAACATAATTAATGTTATAATTTAATGGTGAATGATTTAAATATAAACCATAAATATGTAAATCAGTAAAAGATGAACATTTAGTACAAATAGAAGTTTATTAATTTGCTGAGTCATAAGGGTTGAGGTGTCACCCTATCTTGGTTGAGTGGTTGTGGTTAATTCTAAGGACATCCGACGGCTACAATCAAATTGAAACTCTATAAATAAGTGGGTAGTCTCTAACCCTAAATCACTTGAAAAAATAGAGAACCTACCATCATGCCGTCGCCATGGAGTTCAGCGTAGCCGTCACAAATTAAAAGAAGGAGAAAACCTAATCAACAAACTAAATTTACTCAACAACAAATCTAGTTTCTCTTTCTCTTCTTAAATTGTGAGTATGATGATTCTCACAAGATTATTATTAAACTAACTAGATTTAGTTATGAATGGATCACAAGAAAGTGATGTGAATTGTTATATGTTATTGTAAATCTTATGCTATTATGTTATAGATCTTATGCTATTATGTTATTGTAAATCATGCTATGTCATATGTTGTAAATCATGCTATGTCATATGTTGTAAATCATGCTATGTCATATGTTGTAAATCATGCTATGTCATATGTTGTAAATCGTGCTATGTCATATGCTATAAATCATGCTATGTCATATGTTTTAAATCATGCTATGTCATATGTTGTAAATCATGCTATGCCATATGTTGTAAATCATGCTATGTCATTATATACATATGTTGTAAATCTTATGTTGTCATATATGTTGTAGATCTCATGCTATATTATCACATATGTTGTAATTCTTATGTTATGTGATAATGATGTCATATATGTGTAATTCTCTATGTTAAGTTGTGATGAATCATACATGTTACAAAATCATGATGTTATTATTTATGTGAATTAGTTCATGCGACACCCCGTATTTTTACGCTTTAAAAATAAGAAATTTACGTACGTATGTGATGATACGCAAGCGTATAAACTAATGAACTATGAAAATAAAAGATATTCTGTTTATACTTTTAGAATTAAGTTAAACGGAATTTACCATTGCGTTCGTCTCGGAAAAATACGCGAAATAGAGTCCGAGTTTTCGAGAATCGGAGCCCGTATAACCCAGTTAAGGTGCATATCGATTTTCAGGAAATTTCAAGTATGAAACAGCTCGAAAATTCAGAAGTTTGGTCCAGGCGGGGTAGGCGGGAATTTTCCCGCCAAAGCCCATGGCGACTGGGGAGTCGACAGGGCTGTCGACACCCCAGGACCCAAGTCGACAGGGCTGTCGACTTTGGGGTTGACTGGTCCCAAAAACACACTTCTGTGTGTTATGGCCTGGTGCACCTGGTCATCTGTTTTGGTCTAGTCTGGTGGCCTGAGACGGGTTTTAAAGGTTCAGATTGGTCCTAGGGTTAATCCTAAGGTCCTAATCACTCCTAATCTCTATAAATAAGCCCCTAACCTACCCCTAAATCCTCATTATTCATTCATGCAACCAAACTATGGCAAAATTATTACTCTCATGGCCTCCACTCTCATTCTAAAATTCCTAAGTAAATTCCTATGAGAGATTCATGTTCATTCAAGTGTTTTCAAGCATGAATGGATGTTGTTAGCTTGCATTCAAGTCAAGTTGCAACATTTCTATTTCAAAGCAAGGGTTTTTATTGATTTGGAGCTTTCATATTGGGTTTATTTGATTGCATAAGAGCTTCGTCTCAATCTTTGTTTTGCATTTCGATTTATGCCTTCATAGCAATGTAAGCCCTTTCCCTACTCTTAGATATTAACTATGAAGTTAAATGTTCATGTTGCAAGTTTGGGTTTGATCATTAAGTATGATACATGCTATCATGTCATGCAAGTTTATGAAGTCATTATCTTGATCTTGTGGGCTAAAAGCTACAACCTTTATGTTGAAATGTTGCATTATGCAACATGAGAACCCTCATAACCTTTATGTCAACTTGCATATGAAGTCATAACCCTTATATGATGATATATGCGAGTTACTAGTCATCATTCCATGTCTTTTGTCACCATGATTCGCTTATGTGCCAAGTTTGGGTTTATGCATGTTTTTGAGGCTTAAGAATGTAACATGCAAGTTAATGAACACATTTGTGCCTCACTTGCCACCATGATTAACTTGTGGCTTAATATCCATTTTTGTCGTCCCTTTGCCAAGTCTCTTCTTTTAATCCATTACGTTGTTGCGAACGTATATGCGAGTTTAAAAGCGTTGGGTTATGTTATGGGTAATTTCTAATGACATGAAAATATAACTTAAAAACATGACTTGAAATATAACATGGAAGTTGACATGTAAGTATGCTTGAAAATATGAAATTGGGAATTTACCTATTAAGTTAGGTCTACCCATACTATGGAATTGGGAATTTACCTATTGAGTTAGGTCTACCCATATTCTTAAGAAAACTTGAATATGAACATGACACTAGACTAAACATGAAAGTGACCAACTCGAGGTTGGGTTGAGTTTGCAACATAAAGCTACCCGGAACCGACCGGCCTAACTAGTAGTTGCAAACAATAGGACCCAATGTGAGAAGTTGGTCATGTTGTGCTTGAACCCGAGGTTAGACCAAGTTGTGGTGTAAAGCTACCCGGAACCGACCGGCTTAACTAGTAACCACAACAAAGTCTAACGTGAGAGGTTGAGGTGCATTAAGTAATTAATGCCACATGATAAGGTTAAGTAAGTTTCCTTAATGACACTTAACCGTATAATACAGTTAATGGATGGGGTTAAGTTAACTTAGACTTAACTAATCTAAACATGGAAATCGGATGGGGTTAAGTTAGCCTAGACTTAATTAATCCAACTTGGTAGTTTAAGGGGGTTAAGTTAAACACTTAACTAATCTAACACGATGATTTGATGTGATTAAGTGACCGATACTTAACCAATCTAACTCGTTAATTTGATGTGGTTAAGTTAACCAATAATTAACCAATATAATGTGAAAACATGATAAGGCTAAGTCACGAATCGCTTGAATACACTTTACCGATTTGACTAAGTAAATTGATAGGGTCAAGTTAATATATACTTAACCAATCTAGAATGATAATTGGATGAGGTTAAGTCCTGAATTGCTTAATATACTTAACCAACTTGACACATGGTTTGTAGGGTTAAGTCTTGAACTTGGATACTTAGCCAATTTTGACATGATTTGTAGACGGATTAAGTCATGAACTTAAGTGACACTTAATCCATTATATAAACCCTAGTTCAAAGAATTAGGTGGATAACCGTAATTAACAAGAATAACGGGAATAAGCTAAGTGGTAAACCTTAGTTGGAGAATAGCTAAGTAATAATTCTTAGTCAAGGAATTTTGGACCAGTTCATAGATTGGATGAGTAACCCGATACGGTAGGTCATCGTTTAAGCACACGAGTAGGAGCAAGTTATCTGATTTAGATAAAGGCTCCAGCGAACTGGGTAACGAAGCAGCGGCTTCGGGGAACGTGAGGATATTCTTGGTATCCCTCTGTGAGCTGCCAGGTGATCATACTAGGATCATGAGAGGTTAAGGTCTGCGTTAGAAGAACCAAGAGTATGCCTTGGTTGCTATACGAGCGACCTAAAGACGGGGATGGATAGGGGATAGTCGACGATACACGGTAGTGCCCTAGATAGCATTTCGTCAGGCTACCTACCATCTTTGGTCAAGCGTGTACGTATGGAAAGGCAGAGAACACCCAAAAGACCATAATTGCTATCTAATTATGGTTGCGGTAAGGCTAGGATTGTGGGTTGGCCAGTAGTGTGTTCTCATACAGGATTTATCCTGTCTTGTCTTTCACTAGTTGAGGGAGTGGTCTCGTGGGACTATAGCCACGTATAGGAAAAACAGACCTTAGCATCTGCATCAGCAGATAAATCGAAAGCTCCCGACCGAGTCCTGTATTTCTTGATCTGCCCTGTGACAGGACTCGGATGGCACGATGTGATACATGTGCATACAGTCATGGAAAAACGATTCACGATGAATGCATGGGAAAAAGGGTGCGGTTGACGGTTAGCGTAATTCCTAGTGGCCCTGGGTGGTTGAACCCAAACCGAAATACGAAAACGTGCAATAGGTAAGCATAATCACTAGTGGTCCTAGGTGGCATAAGTCCTAGTTGCACAAACGATGATTCATGTTGGGAAAGCCTAGCTAGGTCTAGGGTAACAGTCCAAACGAGCTTAAGGATCATGGAATTACATTGGAGTAGTATAGAACCTCATGGGAAAGCCCGTACGGTCTACGGCAAGGAACTGAACATTTACATGGAAAGAAACATACGAGTTGAGTAACCTATAAATGCGATATATTAGGTTGACATGAACCATTACACGACTTTTGAGTAAGGGTCATTCATGGTTAACACATGATACGGTGGGGATTTCCTAGTTTTTATGCTGATAGTAGATAGGGCTTACTCAGTCTTTTTGACTGACCCGTTTTGTTTCACTTCTTTTCTTCCGTTTTCCCCCCCAGGTTACAGGGAGGAAATACTGTTGTTTAGTTTGGACTTCTTCTGCTTGAAGGTCATCGTGTATGGCTTGGACACTTCTTGGCTATGGCCACTTTATTGTTTTACTTGGGGAATAATTTATGAAAAAGTTTTTATGCTTCTTTACTATTGTAAGACAGGTTTTGATGTACTCTGATGTAAAAGGCTTTAGACCTTAATTACTAATGTTTATGAAAGTTCAATTTTACTTCCGCTATTTTATATGTTTTGTCTTGTGATAATTCTGTGCATGTTTACCAATAATGCCCCTCTAAAGCTAGTGCATTCCTTTGCGAGTGACCCTAGCGGAGGTGGGGTGTTAATTTGGTATCAGAGCAGAAGGTTACCAGGCTGGGCAAAAGTTTTTAAAGACCTTCTGAAAACTACTTGAAAACCATTTACAAAGAAGCATTTTACAATAAAAACTTTGTTTTTAAAGGCTATTCCCCAAAGGCCATTAGTACTGTCCTTGTTTTATCGGTTGAATCCCCTTTTCCTTTCTCTCTTCCATCGGTAGTCACGATGGTTTTGGTTATGACTAGTTTCCGAGTTAGGAAAGTGTTTTCTATACGATGGAGATAGTTCTCGAGAGAAATAGAACTGAGTTAGGAGAAAGGATGGTAATGGAAGGATAGCTGAGCAAAGGAGGAATATATATATATATATATATATAAAGGGGAAAGTCGACAGGCCTGTCGATAGGGCAGTCGACTTACCCCCCCTGTCGACAGCCCTGTCGACACAAGGCGCCTGTAGGGGAAAAAAAATATAAAGCCGCAGCCGACGGCTTTCTTCCCCAAACCCCCATTTCTCTTGCCTCTTCCCTTCCAGCCACCAAAACCCGAAAATTCACCACTTCCCCCACCTCCCATCACCTCTTTCCTCCACTATTCTTCATAAATTTGGTCTTAAATCGAAGCTAAAGACCCTCTGTACCCGGATCTATAGTTTACCTCTTCCGATTCGTGCTCGAATCACCATGGCTAATCCACCCAATCTCTACGAGCTTTACCCTCAATTAACCGCGCAAGAGGTCGAGTGGTGTGACGAGCAACAAGAGATAATCGAGCACTACGTGCGGATCGCCAATAGGAATTTGCTTTTAGGCCGACCGGTGAGGTTTGCGGATTTTGCGGGAACCGCCGTGGAAAATTTGTTTACTAATGCGGGTTTGATTCATATTCTGGATACGCGCACGGCCGAGAGGAGAGGCTACAAACGTATGGTAAGACTTTTTGATGCTCATTTGAAAATTGGTGTGGATAATGATGGGTTAATAACCTATAGTTCAAGGGTTAAGGGTACCCATATATTTATGAATGAGATCCAGTTTGGGGACATGTTGAATATCTGTGGTATGGGACTAGATACGAACGATCTTGAGATGAATGATTTGAATGTGTGCGGTAGGATCTTTTTTAATGGACTGATGAGACATTGGGATAGTACACATTTGCGCCTGCTAGCTAGGTTTGTGGTCAGAATATTGCAATATAATCTTGCGGGGCAAAATGCTGGGTTTGATAGAGTCCCAGTCGTTGTTAAGGCCACCACTTATGCTATTTTTGGGGGCATACAAATGAACTGGGCAAGGACCATCTTACAGCAATACCAAATTTATAGGGAAGCAAGGCACGCCAATATTTGTTTTGGGAACTTATGGACCACGGTTTTTCACCGATATGGGGTTGATTTGCATGATGAGGATTATCTGACACTTTCTAACCATCCCTCTGTTATCATCACTGAGGCTGCACTAGGAAGGATGGGTATAAATATGCAAGATTTGCAAGATGAGCCATATCCTATGGAGCACGAGGGATTAGATGAGGGAGAGGGTGAAGGTGACGAGGAGGAAGAACCACATAATGGTCAGTTTAGACAGTTTGAGGAACCCTATCAGGCACCACAGCATGAGGACGAGCAGGCACAGACAGAGCATGCTTGGGAAGGAGCCTGGGCTCATCAGGCCCCGACGCAGGGGGCTTCAGATACAGGTGCCTGGGATCCATGGGTTGCTAGGGATCCAGATTGGAGGACTTAGCTGAGGTATGTTTCAGAGCAGCAGGCTCGCATAATGAGGAGTCACCGGGACATAATGAAGTCACAACAGGAGATGCTGCAGGCACAGGTAGGCCTAGCTCAGACTCAGCAGCAGATGCTTCAAGACATGGGTAGCTCCTATGATCAGTTAGGAGCGGGGATACAGGACATACAGTTAGAAGTTAGGCAGGGGAACCGACGACATGAAGAGAGGTTAGATAGCTTAGAGGAGCTCATCCGTGGCTACTTCCATAAGGGTTGACTTCTATCAGTGTATCCATAGGATAGTATTTTTTTTCAGTACTGTTTTCTTTGTTATCTGGTAGTAACGATGTACTGAAAGCTATCTTAATATTTGCACGTTGTTTGTTTATGAAATCTATTGTGCTTAATGTAATTATGAAATATTGCACGATAATGCCTTATAAACAAAGTAAAGCGAGAAAGTAATAAAACGGGAAATCTTTCCGTTATATAAAGTTTAGAAAATTAAATTTTTTCTAAATTAAAAATGGATGGTAAGGCCTTGGATGCGCCAATTGGATGAACTTCAATCTTATCTTGTAAGAGTGTGGGAAAATTTGGATGAAATTGCTTTCTCAAATTTTTGCATTCATTTAGAACTGCAAGTATATTTTGGGATGAGAGCATCATGTTTTCAGAAAAGAAATTTTCAAGAAATAGCATTCATATAGGTGGTACCACAAGTTAGGCATACATATTTTTCTATATTGTGATTCACTTTTGCACATGTGCACATGGTTGCAACAATTGGCTGAACACTTATGGATGATAATGTGGGGACATAAATCCTACTATTATTGAATTTCGGGGACGAAATTCCTTAAGGGTGGGAGAATGTGACACCCCGTATTTTTACGCTTTAAAAATAAGAAATTTACGTACGTATGTGATGATACGCAAGCGTATAAACTAATGAACTATGAAAATAAAAGATATTCTGTTTATACTTTTAGAATTAAGTTAAACGGAATTTACCATTGCGTTCGTCTCAGAAAAATACGCGAAATAGAGTCCGAGTTTACGAGAATCGGAGCCCGTATGACCCAGTTAAGGCCCATATCGATTTTCAGGAAATTTCAAGTATGAAACAGCTCGAAAATTCAGAAGTTTGGTCCAGGCGGGGTAGGCGGGAATTTTCCTGCCAAAGCCCATGGCGACTGGGGAGTCGACAGGGCTGTCGACACCCCAGGACCCAAGTCGACAGGGCTGTCGACTTGGGGGTCGACTGGTCTCAAAAACACACTTCTGTGTGTTACGGCCTGGTGCACCTGGTCATCTGTTTTGGTCTAGTCTGGTGGCCTCAGACGGGTTTTAAAGGTTCAGATTGGTCCTAGGGTTAATCCTAAGGTCCAAACCACTCCTAATCTCTATAAATAAGCCCCTAACCTACCCCTAAATCCTCATTATTCATTCATGCAACCAAACTATGGCAAAATTATTACTCTCATGGCCTCCACTCTCATTCTAAAATTCCTAAGTAAATTCCTATGAGAGATTCATGTTCATTCAAGTGTTTTCAAGCATGAATGGATGTTGTTAGCTTGCATTCAAGTCAAGTTGCAACATTTCTATTTCAAAGCAAGGGTTTTTATTGATTTGGAGCTTTCATATTGGGTTTATTTGATTGCATAAGAGCTTCGTCTCAATCTTTGTTTTACATTTCGATTTGTGCCTTCATAGCAATGTAAGCCCTTTCCCTACTCTTAGATATTAACTATGAAGTTAAATGTTCATGTTGCAAGTTTGGGTTTGATCATTAAGTATGATACATGCTATCATGTCATGCAAGTTTATGAAGTCATTATCTTGATCTTGTGGGCTAAAAGCTACAACCTTTATGTTGAAATGTTGCATTATGCAACATGAGAACCCTCATAACCTTTATGTCAACTTGCATATGAAGTCATAACCCTTATATGATGATATATGCGAGTTACTAGTCATCATTCCATGTCTTTTGTCACCATGATTCGCTTATGTGCCAAGTTTGGGTTTATGCATGTTTTTGAGGTTTAAGAATGTAACATGCAAGTTAATGAACACATTTGTGCCTCACTTGCCACCATGATTAACTTGTGGCTTAATATCCATTTTTGTCATGCCTTTGCCAAGTCTCTTCTTTTAATCCATTACATTGTTGCGAACGTATATGCGAGTTTAAAAGCGTTGGGTTATGTTATGGGTAATTTCTAATGACATGAAAATATAACTTAAAAACATGACTTGAAATATAACATGGAAGTTGACATGTAAGTATGCTTGAAAATATGAAATTGGGAATTTACCTATTAAGTTAGGTCTACCCATACTATGGAATTGGGAATTTACCTATTGAGTTAGGTCTACCCATATTCTTAAGAAAACTTGAATACGAACATGACACTAGACTAAACATGAAAGTGACCAACTCGAGGTTGGGTTGAGTTTGCAACATAAAGCTACCCGGAACCGACCGGCCTAACTAGTAGTTGCAAACAATATGACACAATGTGTGAAGTTGGTCATGTTGTGCTTGAACCCGAGGTTAGACCAAGTTGTGGTGTAAAGCTACCCGGAACCGACCGGCTTAACTAGTAACCACAACAAAGTCTAACGTGAGAGGTTGAGGTGCATTAAGTAATTAATGCCACATGATAAGGTTAAGTAAGTTTCCTTAATGACACTTAACCGTATAATACAGTTAATGGATGGGGTTAAGTTAACTTAGACTTAACTAATCTAAACATGGAAATCGGATGGGGTTAAGTTAGCCTAGACTTAATTAATCCAACTTGGTAGTTTAAGGGGGTTAAGTTAAACACTTAACTAATCTAACACGATGATTTGATGTGGTTAAGTGACCTATACTTAACCAATCTAACTCGTTAATTTGATGTGGTTAAGTTAACCAATACTTAACCAATATAACGTGAAAACATGATAAGGCTAAGTCACGAATCGCTTGAATACACTTGACCGATTTGACTAAGTAAATTGATAGGGTCAAGTTAATATATACATAACCAATCTAGAATGATAATTGGACGAGGTTAAGTCGTGAATTGCTTAATATACTTTACCAACTTGACACATGGTTTGTAGGGTTAAGTCTTGAACTTGGATACTTAGCCAATTTTGACATGATTTGTAGACGGATTAAGTCATGAACTTAAGTGACATTTAATCCATTATATAAACCCTAGTTCAGAGAATTAGGTGGATAACCGTAATTAACAAGAATAACGGGAATAAGCTAAGTGGTAAACCTTAGTTGGAGAATAGCTAAGTAATAATTCTTAGTCAAGGAATTTTGGACCAGTTCATAGATTGGATGAGTAACCCGATACGGTAGGTCATCGTTTAAGCACACGAGTAGGAGCAAGTTATCTGATTTAGATAAAGGCTCCAGCGAACTGGGTAACGAAGCAGCGGCTTCGGGGAACGTGAGGATATTCTTGGTATCCCTCTGTGAGCTGGCAGGTGATCATACTAGGCTCATGAGAGGTTAAGGTCTGCGTTAGAAGAACCAAGAGTATGCCTTGGTTGCTATACGAGCGACCTAAAGACGGGGATGGATAGGGGATAGTCGACAATACACGGTAGTGCCCTAGATAGCATTTCGTCAGGCTACCTACCATCTTTGGTCAAGCGTGTACGTACGGAAAGGCAGAGAACACCCAAAAGACCATAATTGCTATCTAATTATGGTTGCGGTAAGGCTAGGATTGTGGGTTGGCCAGTAGTGTGTTCTCATACAGGATTTATCCTGTCTTGTCTTTCACTAGTTGAGGGAGTGGTCTCGTGGGACCATAGCCACGTATAGGAAAAACAGACCTTAGCATCTGCATCGGCAGATAAATCGAAAGCTCCCGACCGAGTCCTGTATTTCTTGATCTGCCCTGTGGCAGGACTCGGATGGCACGATGTGATACATGTGCATATAGTCATGGAAAAACGATTCACGATGAATGCATGGGAAAAAGGGCGCGGTTGATGGTTAGCGTAATTCCTAGTGGCCCTAGGTGGTTGAACCCAAACCGAAATAAGAAAACGTGCAATAGGTAAGCATAATCACTAGTGGTCCTAGGTGGCATAAGTCCTAGTTGCACAAATGATGATTCATGTTGGGAAAGCCTAGCTAGGTCTAGGGTAACAGTCCAAACGAGCTTAAGGATCATGGAATTACATTGGAGTACTATAGAACCTCATGGGAAAGCCCGTACGGTCTACGGCAAGGAACTGAACATTTACATGGAAAGAAACATACGAGTTGAGTAACCTATAAATGCGATATATTAGGTTGACATGAACCATTACACGACTTTTGAGTTAGGGTCATTCATGGTTAACACATGATACGGTGGGGATACCAGTACGGTAGGTGCAGAGCAGAAATACAGCATAGATACCATGGGATGTTATACGTGATAGATATCTTGGGAATATTATTCTTGATAGGAACCTGATGATGGGATACCTTGTTTTATCTTGACATCGTAATTTATCATGACACCTTAGTTTATCCGAGTTCAGTAGTTCATCCTGTTATTTTGATTTAGCTTATCTATCTTGTCATCATGCTTATGTTCATCTCAGTTTCTCATGACAGTTAACTTTACTGGTTTTTATGCTGACAGTAGATAGGGCTTACTCAGTCTTTTTGACTGACCCGTTTTGTTTCGCTTCTTTTCTTCCGTTCCCCCCCCCCCCCCCCCAAGGTTACAGGGAGGAAATACTGTTGTTTAGTTCGGACTTCTTCTGCTTGAAGGTCATCGTGTATGGCTTGGACACTTCTTGGCTATGGCCACTTTATTGTTTTACTTGGGGAATAATTTATGAAAAAGTTTTTATGCTTCTTTACTATTGTAAGACAGGTTTTGATGTGCTCTGATGTAAAAGGCTTTAGACCTTAATTACTAATGTTTATGAAAGTTCAATTTTACTTCCACTATTTTATATGTTCTGTCTTGTGATAATTCTGTGCATGTTTACCAATAATGCCCCTCTAAAGCTAGTGCATTCCTTTGCGAGTGACCCTAGCGGAGGCGGGGTGTTACAGTTCATGTTTAAAGTTGATGTTATTAAATTAAATGGATCTTGATTTTGGGAATTTGCCTATTAAGTTAGGTGTACCCATATACATGAATCTACGATTTAAATGGATCTTGATTATGGGAATTTGTCTATTAAGTTATATGTACCCATATATATATGGACCCATATTGTTAAGTTAGTTGATGTTGATTCACATGTGTACCTATACAAGTTTATGAAATTGGGTTAGGATCATATTTTGTGAATTATGACAAACAAGTTGACACCTTTAGATCCATGACATGTATAATCTTATGCAAGTTGTATTTTTTTTGACATATGCAAGTTTCACCCCTTGTTATGATCTATTTAGTCACATATATATATGTTGTTGTGATAATTTCTTTTATGCTATGAGTTAGACTATTCGAGTCTAACATATATCTTGCGTTAAACGAATGAACGTTCAAACGTGGGGTAGGGGTAATATTAAGTAATTAATAAATTGGGGTGCAATTGATTTGATTTTGCATACCTTGAATGGATGCCCATAATTGAGTCAATTATGGACATTATTAAAATTAGAATTAATTAATAATTCAAATAGGGAATTATTAAAATTGGGGGAAATGGATTATTAATAATAATCAATGCTTAGGACACGAGGTTGGACTCGTTTGTGACGTAAACCTGCCCGGACCCGCCCGGCAAATCCAGTAGTCACAAATGTCAGCCCAATGTGAGAGGTCCTAGGCCCAAACAAAAGCATAACAGTTGTAGAGACACAAGGTTAGACTCTTTTATGGTGTAAGACTGCCTGGACCCGCCCGGCAAATCCAGCTGCCATAAATGCCAATTTAATGTGAGAGGTCTTTATGAGGTTATGGCCTGAATGAATTAAGAAATACTTAACCAGATAAACAAGTAAAGTGGGACATGGGGGTTAAGTAGGTGCCTTGGGTGGCATGAGGAATGTAGGGGGGGTGCCCTTAGTGGCATATGAAATACGATTAGTAAGACTTAACTTAACACACATGTAAATGAACATGACTAAGAGGGTTAAGTGGGATATACTAGTGGTGACAAGCTTAGGTGGGTAGCTTGTGGGGGCCCATTTCAACCAGTATCCCAAACGTATCTTTGTGGGCTCGACCCAAGTCGAGGACGGGACACGCATACTGGGTTTGACTATAAGAGGCCAAAACGGGGAGCGGTGGCAACGCAAGTCCAACGGGTTTCATATGCGTGTGTGGACCCGGGCTGGTAGGTAAGACGTTGTTGCATTGTGTAGGTATAAGCCGTGCATTCTCAGTTGTATCGGGTTGCCACTTTAGGGGAGTGATACACCCCACTGTGGGGCCAGCACGGGTATCTACGAGTTAGGGAGCCGATCGAATGGGGTAAGGTAGTAGGTACACCTAGTGGAGATAGGAGCAGACGACACCTATGTAGTCAGCTAGGGATAAACGAAGCTACCATTATTAATCAGTTATCAAGTGGGTACACCTAGTGGAGACAGGAGCAGACGGCACCTATAACGTCAGCTAGGAGTACGTGGAGTTACCATTATTAAGGGAGTACGTCTAGTGGGGATAGGTACACGTTGGGTACCTATGATAGCAACTAGAGATATACAGTCAAACATGGGGGATAGTGGGTACATCTAGTAGTACACGAAGCTATCATCACTCTATTTAGCCAAGGGGGATCAAATTCCAAGAGTGACTAGTAGGGGTGCAGTTAGTGCTAGTACAGTACGGTATGGTACAGTACGGTAGAGTATATTAATTATCCTATGTTGATTAGGAAGCGCCATTAACGTTAGTGTTAGTGGACGGGCGTGGTGCAGTGTAGTGATTATTCGTTAGTAATTAGGTGTGCCTTTACCATTATCTTTAACGTTATCTTGGTTCATCTCATTTCCTTTGTCTGTTCTGCCACACCTAATAGTTCATAGACATTTACTTGTCTTCCAGCTTATGCCTTAGTCTAGTTATTTTGATAATAGTATTGTTAGAATTATCATACTCGCCAGACTTTATGTCTGACCCCCTCCGTTTCTATCCTTTTCCCCCTCCAGGTCCTCAGGTTGGACCCAGCTCTAGTGGAGTTTGATTGGATTGCTTTATCTCTCTTGGAAAGCTTGGAGCGTTGAAGTAAAGTCCAGCTTGTTATCTTTTTCATGGCTATTTGTATAATAGGATTATGTATTTTGTTTTTATCAAGATGGATAATGTACTTGACCCTGTTTAATGATTTTGTGATGTAATAAACATATTTAATTTCCGCTGCAATAAAATGAAGTTTTAGATTTCCAAGTACTGCTAATTATCTGTCTTGTTGTAGTTTTTCTGTTCTATATTCACTATTAACCTCCATGGAAGTTAATGCATTCCCTTTGTGAGTGACATTAATGGAAGTGGGGTGTTACACTATCTAGAGAATATTCATTTGTTTCTTAAATCTATCAATGCTGTCCCACATATATACGGGAACGGTTGCTGATCCCAACTGTTGGTGATATACATTCGATACACTCAAGCGAAATGAGTGGTCGGTCATGTGTGGCTGAGTTGCAAGATGTTCTTGTTGAACTCCAGTGTATCGTTCCTAGAGTACACTGATCGGAAGGTGGTTCCATACCTTGTCATAGTTGGAAATCCATTATCCAATACATGCTTGCGATTTTGATTGTATACCATATATGTAGAACGTGAGATGAAAGCGTTTCTGCTAGTTGATATCTATTTGCACATAGACATTATTATAATATCAACAGGTTTTTGATATAAAGATATTTTGGATTCTCATAAGGGAAAAACCCGTTCCGTTCTGCGGCGTGGTCTTATGAGATATCGTTTACTTGTTCATATACCTGTTTAAACTGTTTTACTCACACCAGTCCCATGACTGACCCGGAGTTTACTTTGTAATTTTCCCTAAACTCTTGGGTACCTAAATTTGTACGGGCAGTCACGTAGTCGGGATTTACAGATATACTTGAAGAGATGGAGCAGGAGGCTTCTGGATCATATAGCTATAGTTTATTTCCGCTGTGAGGTTCGTGTTACTCTGATGTTGTGTTCTTCTTCTTCTTCTATTCTAAGTTTCTATCTTATCTATTCTCACCTTCTAATTTCTTTCATTAATTATCAGGATTTTTCGATGTTTTGGTTATCGACATCGAGCTTATGTCAATAACCAAAGTCGCTGAAAACCCGGGTTGTTACAGATTTAGCCTACACTTACATGCCTAAATCAAGATCATAATTCATAATACAACATATGCCCCAATTCTTAGCCTTAATATTCCAATTTACATTTCATGTCAAAACAAGATTTAATATTCTAGTTTACCATTTTTGTCCAAGACTAATATGCATGTAAATCATTCTCTATCATAGCCAATTCAAATTATGCCAACATATTTATTAACTTAATTAAGCTACGCCCAATGTTTCAACAAGTTCTCTAAGTACTCATGAAATGGCCCTAGCAAAAGGAATAGGAGATAAGCACAAGAAAGAATATGCATGAAATAATGAACCAAATACAATGATAATGGCCCCACTAGGCTCGATGTACATAACAGTGAATGGAAATAAACTAGCAAAGTTACATACTAAATATGAGATCTAGTATCATTAAGGGAATAGGCGTAAGAAACTAACTACAATAGTCATGGGCAAAAAATTACAATAGTTTCTTATTCAATGTCATAAACGCAATAGTCTCATAGTCATGAATCATAGTCATAGGCAATAGTCTCATAGTCATGAATCATAGTCATAGGCAATAGTCTCATAGTCATGAATCATAGTCATAGGCAATAGTCTCATAGTCATGAATCATAGTCATAGGCAATAGTTTCATGTCCAATTATGCATTATTCATTATTTGTCCCAAAATTTAGCGTTCGTGTGTTAATCTCTTATGAGACTCGGCACAAGCTCATAGTAGCCTGGCTATAGAACAGAAAGAAGAAAGAGATACAGAATAAGATAGATCTAAACAGAATAGAACAAACATAACCTCAGATTCAGATTTACAATTCATGCCACAATCATAAGTAACGTTTGTATCGGAAAATAACTGTACTTGCCTTTCGTGGCTAAAGAAAAGGATTATAAATCGAATTTGATGCAGAAACGCTGATTAATCTTCTTCGATTGTTGTTGCAGCTCTAAACTTTAATTTGAATTGTGAATGAACACTTGAGATTAGATTTAGAGGCGGCGGCTAGGGTTTAAGGGAGAGTTTGGTAGCATAATGGTGTCATAGACAATATTCTATGAATTAGGGTTAGGTTAATCACATATTTATAGGAGTAGAGAGTGTTTCAGAACCATTAGATCAACCTAGAAGCCATCAGGTCCGTCCAGCACATCAAAAATCGTCATTAGAACTCTCTAGAACCCTGTGCAGGTTTCTGACTCGACATGGGCGCACTTCCCAAGTGCGCCAGTGTATTTTTGTGCTGGCGCACTTCACAAGTGCGCCATTGCATTTCTGGCCTGTTTCCGGTTTTTCTGCCTAACTTCGTTTGTCCATATCTCCTTCATACGGTATCCGTTTTACGCAAACTCAGACTCTATCTCAAGCAGAATTTCGAGACGAACGCAATGGCGCAACCCGTTTCCCTTAATTCTTCTCCTAAAAATTAAGTATACTTTAATTTGTTTCTTATACGTTCACAGAAAATACGGGGTGTTACAAAACAGGTCGGAGGGATCCAACTGGATTCCTCAACATTTATTTTACTGTTTTTCATATATTCTGATATATGATGTGATTTATAATCTGTTGTTGATTATGTGTGTTTGATCATCATAATTTGTTACTTTTAAATACCAAAGGAAATACTAGAATGTGAAAAGGGAAATTTCAAACTATAATTTGAAATAAAATATTTATATAAAATCAAAGGATTTTATATAAAAAGGAAATTTGAAGTGAATATTGAATTTTGAAAGTTTATAAAATCAAAAGGGATTTTATAAAAAGGAATTTGCGAAGTGTATATTGAAAGAAGGATTTTATGGAATCAAAAAGGTTTTTTTAAAAGAAGGGATATGTAATAATTAAATAAGAAACTTCTATATAAAATTATTAACTGTTATATGGAAGTTTAGAAGACCGTTTTGGTTAAAATACTTAATAGAAGTAATAAGCAGTAAATAAAGAACTATATGGAATAAAAATAGGATTTTTGGAAATTTAATAGAATTATTATAAAAGGAAATTGAAAAGATGTAAAAGAACAACGAGAGATGGTTTCAAAGTAGATTTTAAATAGAATCGGTTTAACGGATAAATTGAGAAGATTTATTTATAAGTAATATTTTATAAATTAAGTAAAACATTTATCATTTGATAAATGGAATATAAGTGTCCGAACATATATAGCAAAGTAGAAATCGGTTTTAACACCGATATTTTAAGTAGAATGTGAACTCAGCGTTGACAAAGGGAAATTAAAATGGGAATTAAGTGTTAGAAATTAAAGGAGATTTCGTATGTATAATTCCAAATAGAAGTATAAATAGAAGTTGAAATTGGGATATTGTTTTAAAATTCGAAATCAATCTAAATGGATTGTATAAAAGAAATATTTTTCACATTTGGTGTGAATAGGGGATTTAAGCAAATATTTTGCAAATAAACACATTTATAAAGGAAAGAGGATTTTTTGCATAGAAATTTAACAGAAATGGAATTTCAAATGGTTAGAAATAAATAACTTGTTTATTAATGAAAACAAGTGTTGTGATTTATAAACAATGTTTATAAATGAATATGAATATAATTATCAATGGGTAATTGGGATTGTAAATTCAACGGTGAATATAAAATGGGAAATTTGGAGTTGTTTAAAAAGGGAATGATGAAATCCATTTCGATATTCGAAATGTAAAAAAAAAAGATTAAATAAAATTCGTAAAGATTTGTAATTGGAATTCAACTAAGCCCAACGTTTAAAAATAATTTATTTAAAGAAATTATATATTGAATAAATCAGGATTTAACAAGACAATTAGTATTCGGTTGGAAGTTGATATTTGGGAATTGAATATAAGTTATTCGAGAGAGATTATCAAATATAAGTTATTCGAGAGAGATTATCGAATATAAGTTATTTGAGAGAGATTATCAAATATAAGTTATTCAAAGAAGAGAGTTAATCGAATATAGGTTATTCGAAAAGAGTTATCGAATATAGTTTATTCAAAAGAGAGATGAATCGAATATAGTTATTCGAAAGGGAGTTATCGAATAGGGATTATTCAAGAAGAATTATAAGTTGAAATTCGATTATATCGAATTAGGGAAAGTACTAATTAGTTTCCAATTTTTAAACCAAGATTTATTTATTTATCAATAAATTAGTTGTTTGTTTATTTATTTATTTAAATTTAGAAGTAAAGGTTATCATTAAGTTATTATATTTCAGAAGTATGGGATTATAACATTATTGTTATAATCAAATGTTTTTTGTAAAAGAAGTGGATTCGTAAATAGAATCCGAGAGTTACGTAATGAAGGTTATTAAAGATTTAAAAGATGAACTTTATCTATTCTGAGGTTAAGAATGTTGTTCAGTTAAGGTCCGAGAGGTACTTATACCCCAACTTGATTGACTTCGTTTTAACTAAGGAATGGTTAAGGTTCGATAGTGAAGGTTAGTTAAGTGAATTTAATTAATAGATATTAATGGGTCGAGTTGGCGTAGCGATGTTTATTTAAACATCTGTTTAAATCCAATAAAGGAATTTTGGAATGTTTTCCCAGTAAGAATCAGAATTGTGGTATAATGTAGAAATAAGAAATGGGAGTAAATATGGAAATGTTTCCAAATAATTAATAACGTGTATTTTCTAAATTTATAAAATAAGAATTTACGAATATATAGAAATGGGTAAATGAATAAATTAATGATAATTTAATCTAAGGAGATAAATGTTGAATAATGATTGATCGATCGAATTCCTCTTTGGAAATAAGATCTTTGTTTGTACACCTATTTTTCTTTGATAGTTAAATCACCGATTATCGAAGTTTTTGACCATTTTCCCGTCTTCAGTACGGAGAGGCCAGGATCAGATTCATTATCTGAAAACCACTCTGTATGGACGTTAGCGTTGCAATCAAATATAATGAAGATAGTTGAAGACGGAGTTATACAAGGGCTATCCTGTTTACAGAATAGTTCCTTCGGTTTGTCTAGTCCCAGGACAACGTGAATGGACGAATGTCTAACAGAGTATATCTAACGGATCGCGTAAGTTGATCTCTTCAAACGTACTTATGTTTGGCGGCGGAGGAATTCGTTTCTCTTAGCTTTATACCCGTGGTATTTTTGGTGAAATCAATTTGTGATTTGGCAGGTATGACGATGTGGCATTCAAAGTAAATGGCGATCAGGTGTTCCAAAAGATACGTAATGACCTCAAGCCTCATCAACCAGGAAATGACAGAAATCGGGCAGGCAGCATGGCTATGTGGGTCGTTCCCATTAGGGTGTTTATCACCTATCTAGAGAAAATCCATTTCATTCTTTTATCTATTTTCGATGTTCTCCCTTTTCGGGAAACGGTGGGTAGCTCCCAACCGTTGGTGATATACATTCGATACACTCAAGCGAAATGAGTGGTTGGTCATGTGTGGGCCGGGTTGCAAGACGTTCTTGTTGAACCCAGTGTATTCGCTTCTAGAGATACACTATCGGCAAGTGGTCCCATTCCTTGTCATAGTTGGAATCCAATCTCCAATAAGAGCCCGCGATTTTGATTGTATATTATATATGTGGAACGTGAGATGTAAACGTTCTGCTAGATTGTTATTTATTTGTGATTAGACACTATTATAATATTAGAAAAGTATTGATTTTGAAAATGTTTTAGATTATCGTAAGGTAAAAAACCGTCCGTGTTTATGTGTGGATCGGTCTTACGATTATCTTTTCTTTTGAAAAGTATTTGAAAAGTTAAACCAATGATTGGAGTTTACTCACACCATTCCCATGACTAACCCAGATTTTTTTTTGTTTTCCCTAAACTCTTGGGTGCCCAAATTTGTACGGGCAGTCAAGTAGTCAAGATTTTCAGATATACCGGAAGGAGCTTGGAGCAGGAGGCTTTAGTAGCGTTATATAGCTATTGTTTATTTCCGCTGTGATGTAAGTGTTGTATTCTAATATACAAATACCGATTTATGTTTCAAAGTTATGTTGTATATTATATTTTATTCGTTCCGCTGTGAGATTCGTGTTTACTCTTATTGTGTTGTTCTTCTTCTTCTATACTATTTTTCTACCTTATCTATCCTCACCCTCTGACTTCTTTCTATAAATGATCGGGTATTTCCGATGTTCGAAGAGTGACCATGGCAGTTTTTGTGCTGATTTTCGGAGTCGAAAATTCCAGTTCGTTACTGTGGTATCAGAGCTGAAGGTCAAGTGATTACCTTGGCTCTGTGGCGTGACTCAGTAGATATGGGGTTAGCAATACCCTAGATTGAGTTTGAGTGTATATACACGAGTGAACGTATTTGTAGATTTTATAAAAATTGTTTTATAGTGTCGAGATTTATTGGTTGAGTTGTTTATGAATTCTGGTCGATCAGTTTGATCCACTATATCGATAGGGGTTACTAAACACTCGAATACGATAAACCAACACACAGTATGTTTTGAAAGGGGGTAAATGAGATAATTTTACCCAAAGTATATTTCGATATAAAGAAAATATTTTATTTGAATTATTATAGTATGTTGGATGTGTAGGTTGTTATTATAATCAAATAAGATTAAATTGAGTTGTTTATGTATATATAACCAAATAAAATTCATATAAGTGTTATAAAATGAATAAATCAGAATTTGGAACTAAAAATTCTGGAAAACTGGGAAAAGTGTTCGTAAATGAATTTGGGTTAAGTATATAAGAATTTTAAAATCCTGAGAGATTTTAAATTGTTTTACGAGCATTGTGTATGGTGTTTTGAAATAGATTTCAAAATGGAAGTGTTTAAAAATGGTTTTTAAAGTGATATAGTATTGAACTCACTTCAATAGTTAGGAAATAACTCTGATGATGCTGGCCACATCTTCAGTGTTCATTTTCGAGTTCCAAGTGACGGATTACTACCAAAAATACTGTTTTGAATTTTTTGAGAAAAGCAAGTTGTTTTGAATCCTGAAAAGGATAATTGATTTTTAAAAGAGCTAAACTGTTTAACAAAAAAAAAACTCCCAGGAGAGATTGTTTGAACAAGAACAAATTTAAACAGAAATTTGGGAAAGCAAATTGAATTAAATCCAGTTAAGTACAAATTGAATTGAAATAAAATGATATCAAGTAAAATTGGATTCTGGAATATTATTGGACCCATGTGAATTAAAATGGACCGAATTTTGAAATAAAAATCAGATTTTGAGTTGTAAGATAAAGATAACTGATTATAGAAATTAATTAGTTAATGGAATGTGGGAATGAAACCTAACTTGGTTAAGTATATAGGATTGGCGAGTTAAGAAAATGGAACTCGAGTTGAAATGAGATGAGATTTGGATATAAGCGAATAATTGTGTTGAGATTTGATTGATTGATTGGAAATCGATTGGTATAGATAGATATATGATCATCAGGGATTGAGTAGAAGCAGGTGCAATAATATAATGATATGCCCGACAAAAAAGTACGTGCTTAAATTTCCATATGAGGTTTTATGAGCCTGTTTGGCAAGCCGCTTGGCTGTTTGATTTTCTTTTGGATTGGAGAAGGCCTAGAGAGTCAAGTTGTGGTTGTACCAATTGCGCCGTACAAAGGAGTTGCTGGCGAAATTTTTCGAAAATTTCAGGTGTTAGAAATTTTTCAGAAATTTTGAAAATTTTCGTTAATCAAAATAAATTAATATATTAATTGAAATTAACTGGTTAAGTTAAAACTGATGTTAAGAAGTAAACAAATAATTTTTAATCCAGTTAATAGAATTTGTTTTCTATCTTAGCAATTTCGAGGATGAAATTATTTTAAGGGGGAAGAATGTAATATCCCGTATTTTCACGGTATAATAATTAATTTATTTAATTATTTAAATAGTAAATTAGAGATTTAAAATGATTTAATTAAATAATATTGAGTATTTGACTAATATTTATAATATAAAAATATATTATAATTCCGAGTTAGTCGAAAATAACTCAATTCACAATATTGTGTGAGTTGGATCATTTATGATATTTAATTTAGTTTAGAATTGAATTAGAATAACGAATATACTATTTGAACGACAGTTGAACGTATAATTATATTATAATTATAATCGAGCTCGAAATGGCGTGGCAGTTTGTAATTTGGCGATTCGAACTTTAAACGAACATACAGAAGCCGTTTTAAGTCAGATTTCTGTGAAACAAGAAAAAATCGGAGCTGATGAACTTTATTTTTCTAATGGAAGTGAAAAATCAGGATTTCGTCTTATATATTGGGAGTTATGTCCAAAGTAAATTTTTAAATAGTCGCTATGGAATTATTTATAAACCATAATGTTTTATTTAATAAAATAAATGGACTTTTAAAAAAGTTGAATATGGTTTTAATTTAAAAACGAAATCTCGAGTTTAAAATCTGAATTAGATCATTTTTGAAGTTATATGTATAAATTCATTCGAATGCATATACATAATTTCAAAACTGTACATACTTAAGTATACATAAAGTGTACAAGTGAATCAACAAATAAATATGTATTGATTAGCGGATTACAACTACCACGTATTCAACTCAAATATGCTATATCAAAATCATTGTAGGATTGGATAATTTCGTTCATATTTTCATGGCCGTTACATCAATCCAAACACATGTTATCAACTGATCCATATTGGTTAACCAATATCCGTTTTCAGTTAAGTCTATATGTACCAATTATTGGATTATTATATCATATTCAACTGCATAAACTAATCACTTATTTCCCAACCAATTAAATACAACATCGCTGTAATAGCACATAGTTCATAATAGAGTGACATTTCAATAATAACAGGGGCCACAATACCACTAAAACACCATACTAACATTGGATTAGTACAACTCTTCCTTCTCTGTGTAGAAGTGCCCTATTCTATCTTACTATCTGCTTTACATAATTGGTAGTGGTAGCTGTGACAAATCAATATTGATACTCGACCCTGGAGACTTCTGCTACATGCTAGGTGCAAGCTTGCCCTTGTGGAAAATTAATTAAATAAATAAATAATCATATGAGGTTGCTGCAATAGAGGAGTACCTTGTCTGCAGGTAAATGTAATGCATGTCTAAATATAATATTTCATAGATAACATTAAATAATATTATCTATACATCATGGACGTACATAAAATAGCATTGTGAGGCTAAACGCTCCATTGCATAATTGGAAGATTGTATCCAGCATTACATATATATATAAATATAATTGGAAAACCATAAACTAACAACCTTCAAAATCTCAAATAATATTCACAGACCAAGCAAGAGAGGAAGCAAAACAAAAGAACCGATTTGCAACACATAAATAAACAATTTCAGCCTGAAAGAAAAGAAAAGGGTATTGTACAAAACTAGATCTTAGACTAAAGAAGCTATGACAGGAAAGGATACGCCATATACATATCGTGCATTAAATTTTCTGGCCACAATTCCAGCACTCGACAATACTACTGTCAAATATTAAATGTACAAAATTTTGTTTTGATCAAAAATACATGTGCATTCGTGGAAAATCCATCCTAACCAAACCAATTACATAAGAGGTGGACACTGCAATCACTGTTGCCTACTCTATTTTGCTACCATTCCCTACTCTTTCTTGTTTCCAAAGGAAATGCTCCATGAATCTTCAAATCAAAAGGCCTGATATTTGCCCAGCTACATAATACTGCATTCGATAAGCAATTCTCACATGCTAGGTGAAAGGGATGTTGTGCTCATCCTTTAATTTCTCCTATTTATTGTGAGCCTTTCTCCAGTTTTAAAAAGGAACCCAAAACAGTGAATAAAAATGCAAACCGCAAGCTCTAAAACGTTCTGATCAAACCCCAAAATTTTTAAATCGAAAACAAACCGGAAAAAATTGTTAAAACCTGTTTGTGACCGTGTTTGTGTATGGAAGAGGAGCCGCATCGTAGAAGCATAAAAGTTTGGTATGACCGATTTCTTTCTAGTGGCGCCGACGTTGAGTTCCAGGAGGTCGACTCTAAGGAGGGAGGGACGGAACCCTAGCAGCAGTGGTCGGAGGACTCGATAGGGTCAAAGGTGTTTGTTTTTGTACAAGCTAGGTCTTCTGATCGGAACTCTAGTGGGGCGATGGATTGATGGCAGCCGGATTACTGACGTTGGAAGCAGTGGGAGTAGGGGGGTTCCTGAAAAGACCAACGGCGTGGGCACCGAGGTTTTTGAGGAATGGTGGGAGTGATTTACAGAAGTTGGTTCGTGTTTTATCAAGGAGGGTTGGGAAATTTTGCCTGAAGGTGAGAAGTAACAAGGGTTTGAGGTAAAAATGGACGCGGGTGGATCTTATAAAGTAAAGATGGGCCGTTACATAAGGTAAGCCCAATAAATAATTAAACCAATGTTAATTGTTAGTATAAAGAGTTCATTAATTCGTAACGTCCATAACTTACTCTTCGTTACTAGAGTTTCGCGATTTTAGAATCGTTAGAATCGTACGACCACAGACTACTTAATGGAACCAGTCTGGACTGATCTGGAGTTCGTTACAATTTTTGTCAGAATTAAAAACGTCTGATTTAATCAACCGACCGTTAATCGTTATTTAATGATTAACATACAAGGTGAGTAAATCTCAATAACTCTGCTCAATTTATATTTTTATAAAATATTTTTTCAGAATTTATAAATGATGGTTGTTTGGTGTGTATTGGCTATTTGGTTGAACTGCTAGTTAATTGGTTGAAAATACAGATAAAGATATAGATATAAATCGTTAATCGCATATTGATTCTATTATCAGAATATTTCATTTTCATGTTATTTAGGTTGATTAACATCTGTGGATGCAGGGAAACAGGTCGGAGGGATCCAATAGGATTCCTCAACATTTATTTTACTGTTTTTCATATATTGTGATATATGATGTGATTTATAATCTGTTGTTGATTATGTGTGTTTGATCATCGTTATTTGGTACTTTTAAATACCAAAGGAAATACTAGAATGTGAAAAGGGAAATTTCAAACTATAATATGAAATAAAATATTTATATAAAATCAAAGGATTTTATATAAAAAGGAAATTTGAAGTGAATAATAAATTTTGAAAGTTTATAAAATCAAAAAGGGATTTTATAAAAAGGAATTTGCGAAGTGTATATTGAAAGAAGGATTTTATCGAATCAAAAAGGTTTTATAAAAAGAAGGGATATGTAACAATTAAATAAGAAACTTCTATATAAAATTATTAACTGTTATATGGAAGTTTAAAAGACTGTTTTGGTTAAAATACTTAATAGAAGTAATAAGCTGTAAATAAAGAACTATATGGAATAAAAATAGGATTTTTGGAAATTTAATAGAATTATTATAAAAGGAAACTGACAAGATGTAAAAGAACAACGAGAGATGGTTTCAAAGTAGATTTTAAATAGAATCAATTTAAAGGATAAATTGAGAAGATTTATTTATAAATAATATTATATAAATTAAGTAAAACATTTATCATTTGATAAATGGAATATAAGTGTCCGAACTTATATAGAAAAGTAGAAATCGGTTTTAACACCGATATTTTAAATAGAATGTGAACTCAGCGTTGATAAAGGGAAATTGAAATGAGAATTAAGTGGTAGAAATAAAAGGAGTTTTCGTGTGTATAATTCCAAATAGAAGTATAAATAGAAGTTGAAATTGGGATATTGCTTTAAAATACGAAATCAAACTTAATGGATTGTATAAAAGAAATATTTTTCACATTTGGTGTGAATAATGGATTTAAGCAAATATTTTGCAAATAAACACATTTATAAAGGAAAGTGGATTTTGAAATAGAAATTTAACAGAAATGGAATTTCAAATGGTTAGAAATAAATAACTTGTTTAATAATGAAATCAAGTGTTGTGATTTATAAACAATGTTTATAAATGAATATGAATATAATTATCAGTGGGTAATAGGGATTGTAAATTCAACGGCGAATATAAAATGGGAAATTTGGAGTTGTTTAAAAAGGGATTGATGAAATCCATTTCAATATTGGAAATGTAAAATAAAAGATTAAATAAAATCCAAAAATATTTGTAATTAGAATTCAACTAAGCCCGACGTTTAAAATAATTTATTTAAAGAAATTATATATTGAATAAATCAGGATTTAACAAGATAATTAGTATTCGGTTGGAAGCCGTTATTTGGGAATCGAATATAAGTTATTCGAGAGAGATTATCAAATATAAGTTATTCGAGAGAGATTATCGAATATAAGTTATTCGAAAGAGATTATCGAATATAAGTTATTCGAAGGAGAGAGTTAATCGAATATAGGTTATTCGAAAAGAGTTATCGAATATAGTTTATTCAAAAGAGAGATGAATCGAATATAGTTATTCGAAAGGGAGCTTTCGAATAGTGATTATTCGAGAAGAATTATAAGTTGAAATTCGATTATATCGAATCATAGAAAGTACTAATTACTTTCCAATTTTTAAACCAAGATTTATTTATTAATTAATAAATTAGTTGTTTGTTTATTTATTTATATAAATTTAGAAGTAAAGGTTATCTTTAAGTTATTATATTTCAGAAGTATGGGATTATAACACTATTGTTATAATCAAATGATTTTTGTAAAAGAAGTGGATTCGTAAATAGAATCCGAGAGTTACGTAAGGAAGGTTATTAAAGATTTAAAAGATGAACTTTGTCTATTCCGAGGTTAAGAATGTTGTTCATTAAGGTCTGAGAGGTAATTATACCCCTACTTGATTGACTTCGTTTTAACTAAGGAATGGTTAAGGTTCGATAGTGAAGGTTAGTTAAGTGAATTTAATTAATAAATGTTAATGGGTCGAGTTGGCATAGCGATGTTTATTTAAACATCTGTTTAAATCCAATAAAGGAATTTTGGAATGTTTTCCCAGTAAGAATCAGAATTGTGGTATAATATAGAAATAAGAAATAGGAGTAAATATGGAAATGTTTTCCAATGATTAATAACGTGTATTTTCTAAATTTAGAAAATAAGAATTTACGAATATATAGAAATGGGTAAATGAATAAATTAATGATAATTTAATCTAAGGAGACAAATGTTGAATGATGATTGATCGATCGAACTCCTCTTTGGAAATAAGATCGTTGTTTGTACACCTATTTTTCTTTGATAGTTAAACCACCGACTATCGAAGTTTTTTACCATTTTCCCGTCGTCAATACGGAGAGGCCGGGATCAAATTCATTATCTGAAAACCACTCTGTATGGACGTTAGCGTTGCGATAAATATGGTGAAGATAATTGAAGACGGAGTTATGCAAGGGCTTTCCTGTTTACATAATAGTGCCTTCGGTTTGTCTAGTCCCAGGACAATGTGAATGGACGAATGTCTGACAGAGTATATCTAATAGATCGCATAAGTTGATCTCTTCAAACTACTTACGTTTGGTGGCGGAGGAATTCGTTTCTCTTAGCCTTATACCCGTGGTATTTTTAGGGAAATCAATTTGTGATTTGGCGGGTATGACGATGTGGCATTCAAAGCAAATGGTGGTCAGGTGTCCCAAAAGATACGTAATGACCTCAAGCCTCATCAACCGGGAAATGACAGAAATCGGGCAGGCAGCATGGCTATGTGGGTCGCTCCCACTAGGGTGTATATCACCTATCTAGAAAAAATCCATTTCATTCTTTTATCTATTTTCGATGTTATCCCATTTCGAGAAACGGTGGGTAGCTCCCAACCGTTGGTGATATACATTCGATACACTCAAGCGAAATGAGTGGTCGGTCATGTGTGGGCCGGGTTGCAAGACGTTCTTGTTGAATCCAGTGTATTCGCCTCTAGAGATACACTATCGGCAGGTGGTCCCATACCTTGTCATAGTTGGAATCCAATCTCCAATAAGAGCCCGCGATTTTGATTGTATATTATATATGTGGAACGTGAGATGCAAACGTTCTGCTAGATTGTTATTTACTTGTGATTTGACACTATTATAATATCAGGAAAGTACTGATTTTTAAAATGTTTTGGATTATCATAAGGTAAAAAATCGTCTGTGTTTATGTGTGGATCGGTCTTACGATTATCCTTTCTTTTGAAAAGGATTTGAAAAGTTAAACCAATGATTTGAGTTTACTCACACCAGTCCCATGACTGACCCATAATTTGTTTTGTTTTGTTTTCCCTAAACTCTTGGGTGCCCAAATTTGTACGGTAGTCAAGTAGTCCGGATTTTCAGATATACCAGAAGGAGCTTGGAGCAGGAGTGTAACGACCCACATTTTTGACCGTTCAAATCGACAATAACCCACGCATGTCGACGCGAACAGACCATAAATACAGGCAGTTATTGGGAAAAGAAGAAAGAAGAGAAAAAACAATAACAGAATCTCACAGCGGAAGGACAACATATAATACACAAATAGTGGTTTAAAAACAATTGAAATATGTATGCATTGACTATCAGAGTTATACATATACAGGTTTCATCACATGGCAACGGAAATAAAATGCAGCGGTAATACAATATATATATATATATATATATATATATATATATGATAGATAAATATTAAATCTTCGTCTTCGATCTCCAAGGCACAGTCATCTTTGGTAACTGCAAACGTCTGCTGACCAGAGCGTATTACATAAAAGAAACACAACAAACACTCGGATCAGCACTAAATCATTCTCATATTAGTCAAATCAAAATATGAAATAACATCAGTGTCATGGGTGCAGTAACTCATGAGATGTTATGGGATTTTTCCATCTCTCAAGGATCCGTCAAACTAATACATAGATAGTATAATACGCTATTATAATAGTGTCTTTTCAGTAAAGTATAAATACTGAAATAACGTAAGCCGGATTACATTTTTACCCTTACACTGTTTATAATACCGTATTCTATACAGTACCGTAAACCCACCGTAAACGATGGCATCAGAGGGCAGTCCATAGGTACGATACAAATCAAAATCATATGGGGCTCGATAAGGATAATATGACAAGGCACTCGAGGCAATGCCCAGGGTAGGATTCTACCAATTGCACTCCCGGACCGGTGGTAACGCATAGCAGCCACTACCGCCCACCTCAGAACACACTCCCAAAATCATAAATGGGCCCAAATCATCATCGTCATCGTAGTCATAGAAATATTATCGAAGAAGTGTGTCCGATCAAAGGTGCTACCTCAGTTAGTCACGGTATAGCTCCTGTTTTAGTCATTTCAATTCTGACCCGAAGGTCAGGGCTATTTCGTCATCGTTCATCTTCATCGATTCAATAATCGCCTCCAAGTCATCATACTCATTTTGGGTACGTAATAACGTTCACAGTTGTCAAAGTGGTATCGACACCGACAAAGAGTATGCCTTAAGTCGATTCCGGCCTCCTTAACAATCAATGCTTACATCTTTCACATCGCTTGGTTCTTTTATATTTCATAAAGGTTCGCTTTCATATCAAAATATCATATTCTGTTTCAAACCAAATTTATTCAATAGAATAAAATTTCATAACACGATATTCCAATCATTCCCAAAACCGATTATATTAGGACTAGGATACACTTTCATATCATTATATTATACTCATATAATACTTCCAAATTGATTTATATTCAAGTGGAATATATTCCATATCAAAGATTTTAATTATCTCAAATCGATTTATGTTAAAATCCATTCATATTCAACTAGAATATATATATATATATATATATATTCCATAACCACTCATTTTAAATCTCTTAGGGGATCCATTTATATCAAGAAGAATATAATATACATACATATATATATATATATCCATATAAAAATCGATTTAAATTGGTTCATATTCAAATAGAAGGAATTCTTATCTCAACTCCATTTGAACCAACGATTTAGATTCAAACACTTGCCATTTCGGAAGAAATGAAAATTTCAAAGGATATAACTATGAAAATTAATGTTTATAAAGAAAACCTTTATATAAAAGAATATATATAATATCATAGTTAGAATAGGATAAGATAAATTTTGAACACTATATATATATATGTAAATTGAAAGTTTACTAAATAATTTAAATAATAGAATATAAGAATTTTTTTGTTATAATAAAAATAGTTATAGATAGAAGTTAGTAAATAATTTCTTGAAGAGAGGATAGTTATTTGAAATCAACGGTGAAAATATATATAAGAAAACTCTTTAACTAAAAATTAACTCTTTCTTCCGAACTTCAATACTCGAATCTAAACTCCAGTCTCAGTGGAGTTGCTTAACTCAAAGGACTTGTTTCAAAATCCCATTTCGAACCCATTTTCAAATTCAAGGATTCAATATTATACTCGTATTTAGTTTGAAAACAATCCCGAGTATTCTCGATTATCTTAATTCCAATATTAAATTCAATAAGAATTTATTATATTCAAGTCTGCCCAATCCTTGAAAATCCCAAATCATATAAATTTAAATCTTTAACCTTAAAATTCACTTTGGGAAATACTTAAATCATTTCAAATAATCTTTATGATTCAGATTTTAAAAGGAAGAATAAAGCTTATCGAAATCGATACATTTCCTTTAAATAAAATTTCATCAACATAAATTCGAATATTGAAAATCATTTAACCAACCGATGTCCATATATAATTTGCTACCCTATGGCCAAGTGATTTTAAATTTAATTTCTCGATATTCAGGGATGGATCTATCATTTCAATCCAAATCAGGGTCACAGAGATTTATCATTTCACTCTGTGTTCTTAATTCATTTTAAATCGATAAATCCCAGGTTGATTCGATGCCAGTAACATCTAGGGTGAAAAATTGGGATTCATCGTCAATGATGAGCATACAACCGCCATATACTGAATAAATAACATTTTCAAGCAATACTCATTTAGAAATCACCCAAAGCATCCATCACAACCATTCATCCCATTAATCAGTGTTAATCTGTTCTACGGGTTTGCAAAGATCAGAAATCCCAACTAGTAATTTAATTAAATTAAATAACTAATTATCGACCTAAATTTTCAGATTAATATACTTGCATGTCATTTTTTTAAGTAGTCAATCACAAATAAAACACAACCATGCAACCAAACTTGTTTCATATTTTAATTTAACAAATATGGGAATAATTCAGTATTTCGTAAGTGAGAAATTACTCACCTTTCCGTCTTTAGTGGATCAGATGTCCAAAAGAAGCCCAAAATTTGACAGTCTCTAAACGCAGTCAGGTTAGTGCCAAAACGTCCGCAATTCAGCCACGATCCCAACGCAACAAACCGCGCGTCAATCCGAGTTAAAACGAGAAAATTATAAGCATTTTTCTCTTTGGAATTTAAATGTATATAAAATAAATAAATAAAACAAATCTCATCCACTTATAGGGTGACACGCCATCACCCAACCCCTACTTCCCGCTCACGCCCAATCGCTACAGCAGCCGTGAAAAAGAACCCAACCGCCATCTATTTTGACCGCCTCACATGATCAACTCCGGCCATTACAAAGTCCAAGACCACCCTAATTTGCTAGCTCATCGAATTCCGCGCTGATCGACGCTTGTCTATGAATTAGAAAAGCGCGAATTTTAAATTAAATACTGCAAGCGTACAGGTGTGTAGCATACAGGTCGAACACAGGGAGGTGTAATTAAAAATTATTATTTATTCATTCTTGGGCGTGTCAGACGAAGCCTGGAGATTTTGTTGAAATAAAAACAAATTGAAATTGTGAACGCAGGATTATCGTTGAATCTAATAAACGATTAGTAAATTGCAAAACAAGAACAACAATGCAGAAAATAAAAGTTCATAAAAAGGAGAACAACAAAAGTGAATTAGGATTGTCGTTGAAACTAATCAAATGACTAATCACTAATAAGCAATAGAAATAACAATAACAATCTCTGTCTACCAAAACTAATTGAGTAGAACACAAATTGTTATGACAGTAAAGCAAATAAACTAAACGAAAAAGAGCTTTATTAAAACTAAAAGAGAGTACAGAAGAATGGATCTCTTACAATGGTTACAACGTATATTTATAGAGGAGATAGGAAAAATCCTAATTAAGTCTATGAATAAATGGGTCTCTTTTCCCAAGAAGTAATATCATATCTCTTGCCTTCCTTGACTAGGCTTGTTTGGAAATAATTCTTTTAAGAATATCTGATGCATATCTTGGTGAATATCTTCCAAATCCTCTGTATGGCTAGTTGATTGGTAATTATATTGCATGCGATTAATTATTCCAAACGAGGATGCTCATCAAACTCCAAAGGCAACAAAGGATGAAATTTCAAAATTGATCCTTTCTTGGCAATAAATCAATCAGAAATTCTTCTAATTGGAAATTGGAAATTGGAAATTGAAAAATGAATGTTCTGAATTGATTTCCATGACTACTCCTAAAATGTCTATTAGGGAATATCATACATACACATGAATATGTATATATATAATATAACACTAATTAATATATTCTTCATAGCAAAGGGGCAGTGTGAACGCGCTCCGTTCTTTGGCAAAAAGTGAGATCGACGGGGATCGAACTCAGGTCTCTCAGTACAAATTTCTATGCAATTACCAGTGAGCTACAACGTCTTTTGTAATTGAGATGGCTTTAATACGGGGAAGTAGCTTTTTATATGTAGTTGGCCTTTAATTTGAAACGAAGGAGGCATTTCTTGACAACCTGTAAAAAAACACAAAGGTACCCAAAGTATCATTTATTTATTTACAAAAGATAAAATATCAGAGCATAAAATAAACACATTTCTATGTCAATCAAATACCCCCACACTTATCTCTTACTCATCCTCGAGTAAAAGGAAAATGAAAAACTAACTAGATAGGTCGCACTTTCATAGGAAACACGATTGCATTGAGCGTATGCAACAAGCCATTAAACCTCTAGGTGTCCCTAGTAGGACGAGTGGTGTCTCGTGAGGGTTTTCAGCGGATACTACCCATAAAATCCAAATGTAGTATGCTATGGTTCTAATGAAACTACATGAATGCAATGGACATATGCAAATAAAAACGAATAATGAAAACACGACTTATTTCAGGAAAGTGGTACAACAAATTAAGTTAATAATTTCTAATCAGTTGATTTTATTTTAGATACCTCAACTTGTCACAAATTTTTAATATAAATCAAGTTTTCAAATGTTAAATTCCAGTTTGGCCAGTTAGTTCGGTCGATAACATAGTGCAGCCATGAAATAGATTCTTAGTTTGCTTGGCACAGTTTGTAAAGTGGTATTCTAATTTTCTCATGTATGGCTAGTCAAATCAATAAGGTCAAGAAGTGTTTGGGCATCATCGCTTATTCTTTATTCTATAAAATTTTAAAATTTATGACTAAGTACATACACCCAACTTAGAAGACCAAGGTTTACTACCCATGCACTGCCTCGCGGACTAACGAAGAGTGGGTAAAGAGCTTGGTGGATTGTGCAGGCCGACTTTGACTTTGTCAACACCGTGTCGGTAATCCTTAGGTGCCCAATCTCATAAAATGAGACCAAGATATTCCAACGCTGACTTTGTCAACAACGCTTGATATACAAGCAATGTTGGATACCCTTGGATTTCTATTATTATTATTGAAATTATAAGCACGAAAGAGAGTTACGCGAATTCAACTTAACACAACTTAGTTTTAAAGATTTGACAAGCCAATATAAGTCTTTTAAGTCCTCCACTTATTTAAAAAAAGTCTACAATATAGAATAGATTTCATGGCCATCACCTAAGACTCTCCCTATGTACCGGTTACACTATTGTCCCTCAAAATTAAACTTTTCATTATATTTCAAATTTGAACTTAGCTGAGAGAGAAAAATACTATCAACTGGTTAAAAATTGTAAACTTATTTTGTTGTATCAATTGAAAATGAGTCGTATTTAAAAAAAATTATGGTATGTTACTACGATTAAAATGCATGATGGTCCTATTTAAATGGCTAAAAATGAAAAGAAAGAAAAATATAAAAAAAAATGAAAAATGAATGAAATGCAGACTCCCCCCACACTAGATTGAGACAGTGTCCACACTGTCTAAGGTATGCAGACCAAAATGGCAAAAAAACAAAAATAATAAAAACTGAAAAATAAAAGAGAAAGAACGTGTACCACCTGATTTCACGGTGGGTGGTCAGGCTCATGAAGATCGATAAGGTCATCTTCGTCATATTGCTCGAATTCTAAAAATGGTTTCAGTCGTTGACCATTTACTTTGAAGATTTTTCCATCCCTAGTATTTTCAATTTCAACCGCTCCATGAGGATATACTGTTTTCACAACATAAGGTCCAGTCCATCGAGATCTGAGTTTTCCTGGAAACAAGTGAAGTCTAAAATCGTATAAAAGAACTTTTTGACCTACGTTGAATTCCTTACGCAGTATGTTTTTGTCGTGTTGGGCTTTGGTTCTTTCTTTGCAGATTTTTGCATTTTCATACGCCTCATTTCTTAATTCCTCTAATTCAGAAATTTGTAACTTCCTATGTGAGCCGGCTTTCTCTAAGTCAAAATTCAAAAATTTTATGGCCGAAAGAGCACGATGCTCTAATTCAAGAGGTAAGTGACAGGCCTTTCCAAAGACTAATCGATATGGTGAAATCGCTAGATTGGTTTTATAAGCAGTGCGAAAAGCCCAAAGTGCATCAATCAGTTTTACAGACCAATCTTTTCTATTGGAATTCACGGTTTTCTCAAGAATTTGTTTGATTTGTCTATTGGAAACTTCTACTTGTCCACTAGTTTGTGGATGGTAAGGGGTCGACAGCTTGTGTGTGATTGAGTATTTCTTGAGCAAGGACTCAAAAGCACGATTACAGAAGTGAGTGCCATTATCGCTAATGATAGCTCGAGGTGTGCCAAAGCGCGAAAATATGTTTTTTTTGAGAAATTTGACAACAACCTTGTTGTCGTTGGTTTTGGTCGGAATGGCTTCAACCCATTTTGAGACATAATCTACCGCAAGAAAGATGTAAAGATTCCCAAATGAATTAGGGAATGGTCCCATGAAATCGATGCCCCAAACATCGAATAACTCAATCACTAAAATGGGGTTGAGAGGCATCATGTTTCGCTTAAAGATTCGACCCGTTCTTTGACATCGCTCACATTTAGAGCAAAATTCGAAAGCGTCACGGAAGAGTGTGGGACAATAAAAACCACTTTGCAATACTTTTGCAGCAGTTTTTCTTGCTCCAAAGTGACCACCACAAGCATGGTCATGTGAGAAGGAGAGAATACTTTGGTGTTCATGATTGGGCACACACCTTCGAATGATTTGGTCTGGACAGTATTTGAAAATATATGGGTCGTCCAATAGAAGTTTCGAACTTTCGAGAGAAATTTTTGTTTATCTTGTTTCTACCATTCAGCGGGTGTTTGTTGTGTGACAAGATAATTCACAATGTCAGCGTACCAAAGGGTGTTAGAGTTGGAAAGAATTTGTTCGTCAGGAAAATAATCATCGATTTGGGTGTCATCAACATTTTCGTGCACCATTCGAGAGAGATGATTAGCTACAACATTTTCAGAACCCTTTTTATCTCGTATTTCTATATCGAATTCTTGAAGAAGAAGGATCCAACGAATCAAGCGGGCCTTGGCATCCTTTTTAGAAAGCAAATATCGGAGGGCAGCATGATCAGTGTAAACTATGACTTTGGATCCTATGAGATATGGTCTGAATTTCTCAAGTGCGAAGACAACTGCCAAAAATTCCTTTTCAGTAGTTGAGTAATTCAATTGGGCCTCGTTTAAGGTTTTGCTAGCGTAATAAATGACTCGAGGGAGTTTATTGATATGCTGACCTAAGATGGCTCCAATTGCAAAGTCAGAAGCGTCGCACATAAGTTCGAATGGCTGAGTCCAATCAGGAGGTTGAATGATGGGAGCCGTGGTCAAGATTGACTTAAGAGTTTCAAAAGATGTTTTGCAGTCATTGGAGAATTCGAACTTAACGTCTTTGGCAAGTAAATATGAGAGAGGTTTTGAAATTTTCGAGAAATCCTTAATGAATCTTCTATAGAATCCCGCGTGGCCAATAAATGAACGAACATCTTTAACAGACTTAGGAGGAGGCAGATTAGCAATCAAATCGATTTTAGATTTATCGACTTCAAGGCCATCTTTGGAGACGACATGACCTAGAACTATCCCCCTTTTTTACCATGAAGTGGAATTTTTCCCAATTAAGCACGAGTGTTTTTTCCTTACAACGTTTTAGGACGAGTTCTAAATGAGTGAAGCATTGGGAAAAAGATGATCCATAGATTAAATACTGCAACGGGTGACCCGGGTTCGTTCCCCGGCAACGGCGCCAAAAACTTGATCAACGCTTGTCTATGAATCAGAAAAGCGCGAATTTTAAATTAAATACTGCAAGCGTACAGGTGTGTAGCATACAGGTCGAACACAAGGAGGTGTAATTAAAAATTATTATTTATTTATTCTTGGGCGTGTCAGACGAAGCCTGGAGATTTTGTTGAAATAAAAACAAATTGAAATTGTGAACGCAGAATTATCGTTGAATCTAATCAACGATTAGTAAATTGCAAAACAAGAACAACAATGCAGAAAATGAAAGTGCATAAAAAGAAGAACAACAAAAGTGAATTAGGATTGTCGTTGAAACTAATCAAATGACTAATCACTAATAAGCAATAGAAATAACAATAACAATCTCTGTCTACCAAAACTAATTGAGTAGAACACAAATTATTATGACAGTAAAGCAAATAAACTAAACGAAGAAGAGCTATATTAAAACTAAAAGAGAGTACAGAAGAATGGATCTCTTACAATGGTTACAACGCATATTTATAGAGGAGATAGGAAAAATCCTAATTAAGTCTATGAATAAATGGGTCTCTTTTCCCAAGAAGTAATATCATATCTCTTGCCTTCCATGACTAGGCTTGTTTGGAAATAATTCTTTTAAGAATATCTGATGCATATCTTGGTGAATATCTTCCAAATCCTCCGTATGGCTAGTTGATTGGTATTTAGATTGCATGCGATTAATTATTCCGAACAAGGGTGCTCATCAAACTCCAAAGGCAACAAAGGATGAAATCTTCAAAATTGATCTTTTCTTGGCAATAAATCAATCAGAAATTCTTCTAATTGGAAATTGAAAAATGAATGTTCTGAATTGATTTCCATGACTACTCCTAAAATGTCTATTAGTGAATATCATACATACACATGAATATGTATATATATAATATAACACTAACTAATATATTCTTCATAGCAAAGGGGCAGTGTGAACGCGCTCCGTTCTTTGGCTAAAAGTGAGCTCGACAGGGATTGAACTTAGGTCTCTAAGTACAAATTTCTATGCAATTACCAGTGCGCTACAACATCTTTTGTAATTGAGATGGCTTTAATACGGGGAAGTAGCTTTTTATCTGTAGTTGGCCTTTAATTTGAAACGAAGGAGGCATTTCTTGACAACCTATAAAAACACACAAAGGTACCCAAAGTATCATTTATTTATTTACAAAAGATAAAATATCAGAGAATAAAATAAACATATTTCTATGTCAATCACGGACACTGGGTCCGCGAGCCACCACCACCAGTGGTCTTACCTGCCGCCGACAAAGACCTGAATGGAAATAACTTTCCGGTTTCAAACTCAAATTCCTGCCACCCTGTTCGACTACAACCCAAACGAACACCACCGTTAAACTCAGAAAATCCCTCTCTTCAAAACCCATATTTCGAAATCTTCGATTTGAGCCTAAATTGAAAATTCCCAAATTGTGACATAGGGTTCCGAAAATCACAAGTTTGACCATCGATTTCTGGTGAAACCATCCACTGCATGTCAAAACAAATCACACCACTAGCTTTGTAATGTCGAGCTCTTTGAAATGGCTTATAATACTCTAGGGTTTGGAGAGATTTGATTTTCAAGTTGAAATTTTGTTTCTAGGGTTTGAAATATGTTCAGCCATTAGAGAAACGATGGAAATAGTATACGTGAATGAGAAATGGCTGATGTGGTTAGGAAAAGAGATTTATTTGTATATAAATATAAGGTCCAATAAAACAATACCTAATTATCCTATTACATTGATCTCGTTCACATTTTCTCTCGTATGATCAAACGGTAAGTCGGATTGTAATGCAAATTGAAATCCCATCATAATTCACCGTTCCGGTTTCGATGAAACTGGTTTCGTCGGATTATGAAATAGTCGCCAAAACAGTTAAATTTCACGGTCGTTTAAATAAATAAAATATTCAATTATTCCTTATACAGCTCAGCATTTAATTAAATTTATATATATTATATTCCAAACTCCCAATTCTTTATCATAATAACAAAAATAGAACTTCCTTTAGGTTAATACAATTTACATGTTTACTATATTTATTACAAATCAACTTAAAACCCACTTTATACATAGATTTCAATATTTTAATTTCCAAATTTTATAGATAACAAATGTGATGCCCAAAACTAAATAAATCACATCTCATTTGGTTATCTTACAAATAAATTCAAAATCCAAAATTCACAAATATAAGCCACATTAAAATCTTATATATATATATATATATATATATATATATATATATATATATATATATATATATATATATGCTCAATCCAATTAATTATTATCATATAAAAGATCAAACTTTACTTTTTAACCATTATTATTCCATTTCTTTATATCAAATGTAAATTTAAATATTTGGAAAATTTTGGGTTGTTACATTCTCCCCCACTTAAAAACTTTTCGTCCTCGAAAAGAGAACGAAATACGATATTGACAATTTTTCATATTTCTGAATCCATACATATAAAATAGTATTTATAAAGTAAGTTATATAGTTGTAAAATATCATAAAATTTTCTAACTCCCGAAATCAAGGAAAATTTCGGCAGCATCTCCCTTGTACGGAGAGGTCCGGGAAAAATCCCTACATACGTATAACTCAGATATCATCTCATCACAAGATGAGGCATCCCAGAAATGGGGAAAAACACAAAACAAAACCCCAAAACCAATAAAACCCCCAAATACGTACCTCTTTTAGCGTTTATAAGCAATTTATTTGCCTTAGCATTTTAAAATTTTTGTGCAAGCGAGCTCCAATGTGTAGCGCGGCTTCATAACACCTGCTACATACTCACATACACATAAGAATCAACATATATAGAATACATAGCAAAAATATAATTTACACAATATATTTCAATCATTTCAACTACAAAACCAACATGTTTACAACATGTCAGCGAACTAATGGGGTATTATCTACCCTTAGATGATGGAATTTGACTAAGACAAACTAGGTAAAATTTGTTGCATTCGTTTTTGGCTTCCCGAATTGTCCGGATTCGTCGAATTTGGATAATTCGTTCAAAAGTTATGGCAGTTTTAGTGGAGGCGGACACCTCAACCCATACACTAAGAAATGCAGGTTTGAGTTGTTCAACCCAGTTTTACCCCTTTAAATCTCAAAATTTCACCCAGCATATTTAGGAAAGTTTTAGTTAACATCCTGGGCTTTCTGAATTGTACTCGCACATCGAAATCCGACGCTCCGTTAGGAAGTTATGACCAAAACAACATTGGTATTCAGTTCAGATTTTTATTTTCTGCGCATACAACTACGACTAGTTCTTGGTTTTCAACCTAATAGACTTGAAAATTAGGCAAGGCACTATTAACAAAAGTTTTAGTTTAGTTTCTAGGGTTTCCGAAAAGTCCAGAATTATCGAATTCCGATCAACCCATCAAAAGTTGCGGTCACTTTAGCTTCAGCTAATATGGAATATTTCAAATTTCTGTATAACGTCGATTCATTTTAATTTGAGTTCCAACCTTTCGGTTCCCAAAACTTTGGCAAAACTTTAGCACTTGGACTTGGTTATAACTTAATTATTCGAGAAATGGATTCGCCTTTAATTGCTGTTCTTCCTGATTTACTTTCTATTCATTTTCCTGTTTCATTCCAAGAGTTAAATCTCAATTGCGACTTGGATTTGTTCTAACTTTTCCGACCAACTTGATTATATTAAATCATTAATCCATTAACCTTGGTCGATTTATTAAATTTCATTACTTCTTCTTATTTATTTCATCCATATTACATTGAATATCGTTTTATTCACCCATATTCGATTGGTCATTCACTTGAATAAATTCCGATTTTATTCATTCTAATTATTTAAGTTCATCCAAGCTTCGTTTTCATTCATTTTATTCTAAATTGACCAATTTAAATTTCTCGAGTTGGCTTCCATTTATTCTAATCCATTTGACTTAATCGAATCGACTTAGTTCCAAATTATTTCGACCTTCTAATTTAATAAATTAGACTTTAGGTTTTTTTTTATGCCTTATTCCATATTTCCAATTTCCCTTTATTTTATTTCCTCATTCGATTTAGTTACTTCGACTCTATATTAATGGATTAAGGTCTGTTATGATTTTCATATAAACCCTCTTATTTTATCTCATTCCTTTTGTTTTGGTACCTCGATTCATACCTTCAACCATTTCCTTATTCACTTACTCTCATTTTCATTTTAAATTAACCATTATTCCATTAACTCGACTTATTTATTTGATTCACAAATCATGAATCGAACTAAGGTCTATTCATAACTCAAATTTATACTTATTTAACTCGATTCCTTTGTTCAAATTAAGTTATACTTTATTCGACTAAATGGTTTACATTCCATTCATTTCATCGTTTATACTTAGATTTATACTCGATATATTGTCCTAATGAGATTTAATCCATTTAGATTTTTATATCTTAGTTCTACATAACTCAAATTCACCATTTAATTTCTTTGTTTAATTTATCAACCATCACATATTATCAACAAACATAAATTTCTTTCAACTCTTTTCGAATTAACTTAATTTCGTTATTAATCATTCCAAATCACGAGTTTTCACCTTTATTAACCAACCAAATTCTTCCAATTCGTTTTTAATTAACTTTGGTTGGATTTTATTTCTTGTCAAATTTTAAATTTCCTCTAACTCTTATATCTATCAATCTGGAATTGTTGAGCTTTATTATCGCTCACACTTAAGCGTTTCGACGACCATTTCTCTTTCTCTTAATACCAAAATCCACTTCATGGCTTAAACTTCTAAGGTTTCATTGAATCGAGTTACCTTAGTACCTAAATTGATATCATTAGATAAGATGAACTTAATGCTTTGATTCTGAATTTATAAACTAAGTTTAAGAATAACATATATACTTATACCATTTATATAGAAAACCATACGATATAAAATTTTAAATCCAAACCTTTAATTAACCAAGAACCAAATTTTTTTAAATTCTGGCTTTAATTTAAATTCAACCCTTAAATAATATATATTTTAATACCTTTATACAAAATTTATACCACATGGAGTTAAATCCAAAAATCCTTCGTCAAAACCAATTATGATAATCGTTGGGTGGTCTCTCCCCCACTTAGACTCTTCAGAATAAACATCGATAATGCGTGCACTCATTACCGAGGTCATTTCCGACGTTCGAGAAGGGATTACACACTTATCTTGTTCAAAATCCTTTGAAAACCACTTCCAACAATATTTCTTATAATACGATATTATTTCAAACTTTGGCGAACTATTTCAAAAGTACCCCAGGATCAAGTTTCAGGTTCATTTCTATTTCAATCTCACCCAATCATACTTAAGGTATCATTTCATTTCTAAATATTTTCTAAATTCATTTTTTTTCCTTATTAGATTTATTGTCTAATTAACCATAATAGGTGATAAATTAATATCACCGCCTACTAAAACAGATGTATATATATATTTTTAACCAATAATACATTTGATATATATATATTTAAAAATGTGATCAAAACCATATTGTGTCGTTCCATTCTATTCGATTATTTAGAAATTCCTATCGATACCATGGCGTCCCATATATCGACGAGAATCCATAAATATTCAACAGAACAAGTCAGCACAATATAAAACCAATTTATATCAATATACAAGCATGCTCTCTCATATCACTCAAACTCATTCTAGAGCATTTCTAACCCTATCTCTAATGAGTTAATTCTCAACAGAGCCAAGTTTATCGCTAACCATCGCTCTGATACCAAAATGTAATGACCCACATTTTTGACCGTTCAAATCGACAATAACCCACACATGTCGACCCGAACAAACCATAAATACATGCAGTTATTGGGAAAAGAAGGAAAAGAAGAAAGAAGAGAAAAAATAATAACAGAATCTCACAGTGGAAGGACAACATATAATACACCAATAGTGGTTTAAAAATAGTTGAAATATGTATACATTGACTATCAGAGTTATACATATACAGGTTTCATCACATGGCAACGGAAATAAAATGCAGCGGAAATACAATATATATATGATAGATATATACCAAATCTTCATCTTCGATCTCCAAGGCACAGTCATCTTTGGTAACTGCAAACGTCTGCTGAGCCGAGCGTATTACATAAAAGAAACACAACAAACACTCGGATCAGCACTAAATCATTCTCATATTAGTCAAATCAAAATACAAAATAACATCAGTGTCATGGGTGCAGTAACTCAAGAGATGTAATGGGATTTTTCCATCTCTCAAGGATCCGTTAAACTAATACATAGATAGTATAATACGCTATTATAATAGAGTCTACTCAGTAAAGTATACATACTGAAAATAGCGTAAGCGGGATTACATTTTTACCCTCACACCGTTTATAATATCGTATTCTATACAGTACCGTAAACCCACCGTAAACGATGGCATCAGAGGGCACTCCACAGGTATGATACAAATCAAAATCGTATGGGGCTTGATATGGATAATATGACAAGGCACTCGAGGCAATGCCCAGGGTAGGATTCTACCAATTGCACTCTCAGACCGATGGTAACGCATAGCAGCCACTACCGCCCATGTGATAACCCCAAACTTCCACGGAATGAAAGTAAGGAATAATCATTTGGAATACAACATAAATACAATAATAAATGTCACAAATACAACATAGTATAGGAAATTCATAGAGCAACAACATCATAGCAGCGGAAATATAATCTCATCAACCACAGAAGATCCACAGTCACAGAATTCTACATTATTACATCAAGTTTCCAGAAAAGAAATAAGTTCCAACTCCAATTTAAACAACGTGGAATAAACCAAGTTTAATGTCTGAAATAAAAAGAAAGAGAAAAATGCAAAAGAAGCGAATGATAAGTGTCTTCAAACTCCTAGTCATCACCTCTCCACAACCAAATCCAAGGAAGATAGCAGCTCCAAAGAAAAGACTCCAAGCGAAGAATAAACCTGTTTACTTGGCTGCCCGTGTAGAAAGGAAGGCACCCGAGTTTACAAAAAGGTGGAAACAAACAACGGGTCAGTCGTGGGACTGGTGTGAGAATTCTTAACTAATAAATCACTATTAATAGGGAAAATCCAAAGACCACGCCGCTAATGCGGTACGGTTTACTCTAATGGTCTGTCGTGCATAAAAGTGTCAGAATAAATGATAAGTAAATCGTACAACAACGTTATGCTTTTTAGAAAAATGGAATCGCCATAATACCCAGGTCACATCACACAATGCAACACAAACCGGAGGATAGGGTTTTACCTTATAGTGATTAAACATGCTAAATATGGGAAATACGAGTTTAATATTATTATTAGCTTATATCAAAACATTTCAAAGTAAATGTAGAAATCCTAGGAAGAATAGTATCCCATACTACTATGCCTCCATACTAGTAATACAATCAAATTCGTAGGGTCGTATTTGGATTTTGGTTTCCATCATGAGTCAAGGCTAGGGAGGAGCTCCTACCGATTCGAGACACTCTAGCTAATGTCTCAGGATCCCCCGTAGTGAACCCTTGGAAAGCTGCAGAGCCGGTCCACCATACGAGTTGTGGATTGGCTATTCCTGAACACACGTTTCCCAGTCCTATAGGACCTATCATCCGAGGCGCCTCATTCCATCATCCACATAAGTAAAATGTTGGGCCGTGTTAAAACCCAATCACCACTTCTAGCTAGAAAGAAACTTGCTGCTCTCCCTGCATTCCCTTCTCCCGTTTTAGACTCCGCCGGTGTGTGAGGCTCGCGAAGTCACGCTGTACACAAAGCTATGCCTAAACAGGCTATGCTTTGATCGTCCCACAAGGCCTGCTTTTCAACAAAACCTTGATCCTATGCATCTTGGCATGCCACATCATCACTCCATATCGTACTACAAATCCTCTGCCGAAATATATGAACGGGTGTTAAGCAAGAGAATAAATTCCCCGCCACCAAACATCCATACATTCGACAAAAGATCAATAACGCGATATTTGATAGAGTATAATGTCAGACACACAATCCATTTATTAGCTTATGCTCTGGGTCTGAGCGAAAGCCAAACCCGTGAAATCAACACGTACGTTTGGGCAATGACCATGACCTTTGAATTGGGAGCAAGTCAAATCAAGGCCTTGATCGTTGTCCATCTGAGGGAAGATTTACGGTCTTCATTCACCATCTTTATACTTCAATTAACGTCGTTTGATTATTTAGAATGAGAGAGCTCGGACTTTCCAAATAAACCTCGTATATATATAAAAATATATTTTAAAATCCTTCTTATACATTAATAATTATTTTTATTAACGATTCAATCCTATTTTAATTACTTAAAATAATTGAATTATAATATAATGACGCCTTAAGTCCATAGGCGACTATGGCGCTGCATTCACCCAATTTTGATTTTCACATTTCTCCGAATCTAACCGTTGGATCTTAATGTAATATATATCGTTGGAAAGATTTTTCCAAGACGGTCCTAACAGTTTCAGTTTCAAGAAAATCCGACGGTCGGATCTTCTTGTATAGTCGTTTAAAGGTAAGATTTCAAAAGGCGAACTACCACGCCCTATTCGTTTAATTTTAATTATATTTATATATATAAATATAATCATTGAATCGTAATAACATCGTTTTATTAGAACGGCGCTCTACACAACTACCGATACTTACCAAAAATTTTAATTCATTTGAAAATGGAAATAATATTACCGCATCCTAAATTCATTCTTTTACTTACATTGAAAATGTAAATTCCATCCTTTTTATTTATATATATACAAAATGTAAATTCAATTCCTATGCAAATTCCTATATTTCTTTTACATGTAAAAACAAATGTAATTTTGATACATTCAAAATCTTACTTTTAAATGCAAACTCTACTTTTAATTCACTTTGTAAAAATATAATTTTTAATTACAATGTAAACTTTACATCTAATTCACATTGTGAAAATATATTTTTTAATTACAATGCAAACACTACTTCTAATTCACATTGTAAATATATAATTTTTAATTACAATGCAAACACTACTTCTAATTCACATTGTAAAAATATAATTTTTAATTACAATGCAAACACTACTTCTAGTTCACATTGTAAAAATATAATTTTTAATTACAATGCAAACACTACATCTAATTCACATTGTAAAAATATAATTTTTAATTACCATGCAAACACTACTTCTAATTCACATTGTAAAAATATAATTTTTATTTACAATGCAAACACTACTTCTAATTCACATTGTAAAAATATAATTTTTAATTACAATGCAAACACTACATCTAATTCACATTGTAAAAATATAATTTTTAATTACAATGTCACATTTCTACATCCTATTTACATATAAAACAAATAAATTTTATTTCAAATGTTCATTTCTATTCTATGTTGCATATATATATAAGAAAAATGTTAATTCTATCATACAATGAAATTTCCTCCTTTAATTACATAGAAAAATGTAGTTATTGTCATATGGTATACTTTCCTATAGATCTTACATATAAAAATGTAATATTTAACACACAATGTAAATTCATGTTTTAATTACATATAAAAATATAATTTTATCCTACGGTGTAATTCCCTATATAATTTACATATAAAAATGTAAATTTTAACATACGATGAAATTCACTTTTTAATTACAAAGAAATGTGTAAATTTTAACATACAATATAATTTCACTTTATAATTTACATATAAAAATGTAAATTTTGACATACGATGAAATTCATCTTTTAATTACAAAGAAAAATGTGATTTTCAACATACAACGTTAATTCACTTTATAATTTACATATAAAAATGTAAATTTTGACATACGATGAAATTCACTTTTTAATTACAAAGAAAAATGTAAATTTTAACATACAATATAATTTCACTTTATAATTTACAAATAAAAAAGTAAATTTTGACATACGATGAAATTCACCTTTTAATTACAAAGAAACATGTGATTTTAACATACAATATAATTTCACTTTATAATTTACATATAAAAATGTAAATTTTGATATATTACGAAATTCACCTTTTAATTACAAAGAAAATTGTAAATTTTAACATACAATATAATTTCACTTTATAATTTACATATAAAAATGTAAATTTTAACATACGATGAAATTCACCTTTTAATTACAAAGAAAAATGTAAATTTTAACATACAATATAATTTCACTTTATAATTTACATATAAAAATGTAAATTTTAACATACGATGAAATTCGCATGTTAATTACAAAGAAAAATTTAATTTTTAACATACGGTTCTAATTCACATCTAAACAACATAAAAAAATGTCATTTTTATTTTACCGTTCTAATTTACATCTAAACAACATATAAAAATGATGTAAATTTCATACAATGCAAATTTCTATTTTATTTCACCTAAAAAAAATAATGTAAATTTCATACGATGTAAATTTCTACTTTATTTACATTAAAAATAATGTAAATTTCATACGGTGAAATACTTATTTATTTTACATTAACAAAAATGTAGACTTTACATATGGTGAAATTCCTATATATTTACATTAATAAAAATGTAAACTTTTCGTACGGTGAATATTCTATATATTTACATTAATAAAAATGTAAACTTTTCATACGGTGAAGTTCTATATATTTACATTAAAATAACATATAAAAATGTCATCTTTATTTCATCGTTCTTATTTACATTAAAATAACATATAAAAATGTCATCTTTATTTCATCGTTCTTATTTACATTAAAATAACATATAAAAAATGTCATCTTTATTTCATCTTTTAAGTTTCGTACTTTTTCATGTTTTATACTTCTTTGCATTTACAAGGAGATGTAAATAAATATAAATGTCAAATTTCTAATGTCAAGGTTCAATTTCAATGCATTAACATAACGCTAAAATAGGGTTCAACTTCAACATCGTAACATAACACAAGATATAAGGTTCGACTTCGTGTGATAGCATTCATGTGATGAATACATATAGATTTATAGTTATCTATCATAGCAACATAGCAACATCATCAATCATATCTAAACAAAATAGATCTGAAGATTAACCATGGGATTACTGCGTCACAACAAAGTAATTATTTAATTAATTAATTTAAATGAGGAAATTTCACATCTAACACTTAAAATTTCAGATCTAAAATTATAACATCGCAACAATTCAGATCTATAACTCATAATAACATCCATCATCGATCCATTTATTTTTGATTGTTAACTTCTCATGATGCAAGAATAACAATTAATTTAATTAAATTAAATTAAAAATAAATTCTCACCTTTATTAAAGCGAATAGAAAAATCCAAAAAATGGTCGCACTTGATTTCAGCAACCTCTATTTGCTGTCACGGTCTCGCACAATCTGAAATTTTTTAGTTTGGATTTCGTATGTGTTAACTATCAATTTTTGAACAAAATTAACCTTTAACAACTGCAGTTGCCACAGCCAGAAGCATGGCAAATTCTGAAGTGAATTTCATACCTAAACTGTTCAAAACTTTGTGTAACGACCCAGAAAATCTGAACCAATTAAAATTTTTTAAATTGGCTAAAATAATGGATTTTAAATATTTAAAATAAATATTTTAAATAGTAGCAATGAAAAGTGAGTTTGAATCGACGATTGAAAAGGAATATAATTAATTCTAATTATAAACAAGGCCTGAAATGGCGCTGCAGTTTCAAAAATTGAATTCAAACTTTGTCGGACTGTACCGAGTGCAAAACAAAACGGATTTGAGTGAAACCAAAAATATTTAAATTTGTTAGTGAACACCTTTCTAACGAATATAAAAAATCGAAGTTTCATAGCGGAAAGCAAAAGTTATGGCCAAATGAATTTTCAGAAAGGTCGCTATGGAATTTATATAGCCTGTGAAATTGGTCATTTTGCAAACGACCTCGGAATTCGACGAAACCACTTTTGTTGGATCCGAGATGAGAAGTTATTGCTAGGTTTCAAATTTCATAATTTTTGAAGCTAGTATGTGAGCGTGGCAAAGAAAACGTGTTTTGGTCAATTATAGTTAAATTGGATCGACCAAAAATGGGCCTTTTTGCAAACAGTCTCAGAATTCGACAAAACTAGTTTTGTTGGGACCGTATCGTCAAAACATAGCTAGATTTATTTTTCTGGAATTTTTCGAATTAGTTTGTGGCCCTGGCAAATTGAAATGTACGTTCAAATCAAATATTGAATGTTCTATATTTTAATTTGAAGGAAAACTGACTGAAACAGTCGAATGGTGTGAAAACCCGCAACTTCCCCGTAAAGGAAAGCGCCGGATAGTTCGAGAACAAGCTACAACATAACACATACAGAAGAACATTTCATTGCATATTACAACAATGCATCAGATTACAAGAATATACAGAGTATAAATGAATATTACACAGAAATATCAGAGATTTAAATTACATTTAAATACATAGCAGCAGAAAAATAATACAATACACAACTAGAATGAGATATACGGATACAAAGCTTTCCGGATATCGTTCCAGCTGTAAACCAGGATCCTGTGAATATAAATCTGCAAAACCAAAACTACTAGCTGCCCGTGTCAAAATAAGGGCACCCAGAGTTTAGGTTAAAACAATAAACTCCAGGTCAGTCATGTGACTGGTGTGAGAACTAAAACAGTTATTAATCTTTATTTTTAAAGTTCGGTAAATCAAGGGACCACGCCGTATAACACGGAACGGGTTTCCTCCCAAGAATACCAGTGCATAAAACAAACAGCGCAATGCTAAATAAAGAAAAATGAAGCTGTTATAAGACCCAGGTCCCATCACACAATGCAACGCAGCCGAGGATAGGGTTTTCCCTTATAACAGCCAAAGAATGCTTGATACGGTTAAAACAAATCGTTTGATACTATTATAAGTGCATAGTGTATAAAACAACTTCAAATCATAAGTATCAATCATAGGCGGCATGAGTGCCCCTTAACACTATGTCGCCATACATAAGTTTACAATCAAAACTGCAAGACATCGTATTGGAAGTTGGGTTATCATTTATGGTATGAACCGAGGCTAGGGGCAAGATCCTCACTGATTCGAGACTGCCTAGCCCGAGTCTCAGGATCAGAACGCATCGACCCTTGGATCGTCAGGGCCGGTCCACCGATGTGGATTATTATACCTGAGCACTACGTTTCGCCGCCCTTTGGGGCGTAAGCGAGCCAACTAAATGACTCCATCGGTTCGAGAACGACTGATCAATCCGAGGCGCCTCGCAACAGCAACAACCACATAAGTCAAACTCATAAGGGCATGTAAAACCACTGACGCCACTTTTAGCTAGGAGGAAACGTAGGCCCTCCCTGAGGCCCGTCTCCCGTTTTTGGTTCATACCGGGTGTGAAACTCGCGAATCAACGTTACACAAAGCTACGCCACAAAGGCCGTGCTTCGATCATCAACCACAAGACTTTGCTTTTCAACAGAAGCCTTGATCATTTGCCACTTAGGCATGCCACACAGGCAATTCACTCCATGCGATTGATATCCATCAATATATAACCCCTGAGCTCGTACGTCTCAGAGAAGGGCGTTAAGCAAGAAAATAAATTCTCCGCCGCCAAACAGATATATATTTAATAGAGATCAATCACACGGACTAAAATCCAATGTCAGACACACCGTCCATTTACAAGTCCGTTCTGGGTCTGAACGAAACCGGAGGCACTTTCCTCGCATATCCATCCATCTCCAAGTACGTCTGGACGACCACCAACTATTTCCATCCTCTCGGGTGTACAGCCCAATCAGGATCGTCGGTAATTATCCAAACGATGTGAAGACTTCCGGTCTTCTACCACCGTCTTCATTTTCGACATATCGTCGTATCAGTTATTCAGAATGGGATAAACCCGGTCCTTCCGAATAACTCGCGTATATTTTAAATAAGTGTTACACAAACACAACGTACGCCTCATTCCAATTCATTAGTCCCTAACCGTAAATTAATCAAGAGAATAATTCCCCAAATATTAACCCCGAAGGCCAAAACCAACATCAGATCAATATTCAGAAAACCATTCTGCTTGGCTAACCGACAATTAGTTTCTAAATTTCACATTCATAGGGAAAGGTTCCCATTAATTTTATCCAAGATAAATTCCTTGAATTTATTCTTTATTCTATTTTTGAATCTCAATTCAAACTAGTCGGGATTAGCGAACCTTACCGAAGTAATTATTTATTTTAATTTCCCCATCCCAACCTATTCATCCCATGAAGTAAAACTGGTAATACTTCATATCTAACACCACAGTGTTATCGGTAAATTCAATTACCATTTCACGTTCAAATCTAATTAAAGATTTAACTATCGCCTGGAGCAAAACTGGTGATACTCCATTTTCGATCATTTCAATCTAATTAAAGATTCATTAAAACTCCACTTAGTTTTAATCTTCGACTGGGTTAAAGAATCAGTGTCATTTAAAACACGGTTCACGATAAACCCAAAATCACATTCATTAATTATCGGGTTAAAGAACGAGTGTTATTTAAAACACTGTTCACGATAAACCCAAAAATCAATATCGATTCAATTCCAATTAAATATTATTTAATTGGTACACTTCGTTAAATCTAAACAAAAAGATTTAATCTTTTCTCAACTGGGTTCAAGAACAGTGTTAGTGAAGACACCATTCACGACAAACCCAAATCACCTTTGATATTCAATACAAGGCTCTGAATAGAAAATATACCGGCTTATATTCAATATCAAATTCTACGACTAACAAATATCGCATTGGAAATAACGATATATATATATATATATATCTTTCAAATTTCCATAACAACATTTGTATAATCACGAAATCCAACATCGAAATATTCCGAAGACAATTTCGATTCAAATCCATTCCAATGCAATCATTGGAAATTTTGGTTATTTTCAAAACCATTTCAAATTCAATTTATTTATTTAAAAATAAATAGAGTTATAATTCTAGTTCAAAACTAGTTCATTTCGATAAAAATCTATTTTTATCTTTTCAAATATGGAGTTTTTCATCCCAATTCTTTCTAAATCATTTCTTATGATTTTACACAAATTATTACTATTTTTAATAATTTTATCAAGGCCCTTACAGTCGATTTCCATCAATGGCCATCGAACTGCACTTATAGCGACCTTTTTCAAATTCGATTTGGACATAATTCCAAATCCAACTGTTAGATTTCTAATTTCTAATATTCGTTAGAAAGCTCTTTTCGATACGAACCCAACGGTTCCGGTTTTAGGAGAATCCGACGGTCGGATCTCCCGTAATGTCCGTTTGAAATAAATGGCCGAAATTCACGAACTGCCGCGGCGCGGCGCGTTCTATTCAGGCCATTATATTATATATATAATATATAATATATACTTCGTCGATTTCTATTTAAAACGAATTATATAAATAGTTTTAAAATCGTTTCAAAAGCAATTTCAACTTTCTTTTCAATTCAAATCAAAATTGAATTCTTCTTTATAAATTCGTTTTAAAATTCATTTCTATTCAATTCAAATTTCAATTCAATTTGAATTCATTTCAATTCGCTTTCAATTCAATTTGAATTCGTTTTCAATTTAATTCAATTCCAAAGTCGTTTTCTATTCGATTCAATTCAAATTGGTTTTCTATTCGATTCAATTCAAATTGGTTTTCTATTCGAATCAAATTTGTTATATATTCAATTGAAATCACATTCGTTTTCTATTCAATTCATTTCGAAATCGTTTTCAATTCAATTCATTTAGAAATCGTTTTCAATTCAATTCATTTCGAAATCGTTTTCAATTCAATTCATTTCGAAATCGTTTTCAATTCAATTCATTTCGAAATCGTTTTCAATTCAGTTCTAAACATTTTTCTCGTCGATATTATTTAAAATAATCTATTTTAAATAATCAAAATTCGCAAAAATTACCAAAATAAAAATTTTAAACTGGCCCAGATTTTCGGGTTGTTACAATCTCCCCCACTTAAAACTTTTCGTCCCCGAAAAGGAACAAAGTCGAAAGTGGTTTGATTAATCAACTCTACGTTCTACCTGGCTTCCATTCTCCAACTTTTCAGTTTCTGAGAATTTTCAAAAATTTCAAAATTTTGGCTAACACCCTAAATTTTCGAAAAATTTCGCCATAACCTCCCCTGCAATGGGAGCATCGGGGAATTTCAAATAGCTTCCCCGGTCCTTCTGATCTCAAAAAGAAAAAGAAAAAGCCAAGCGGCTAGCCAATAGGCTCATAAAATCATCATCACCCAAACAAAACAGTAAATTATGTAGTAAACAAGTACCTATTTGTCGGGCAAACAAATTTTATTCTCTGCTCTAGCCTCCTTGCTATGACCTGTTCAATGTAAGTATGTATATGCAAGCAAATGCGACCCATTTTCAATATAGTTCAATATGTGATTCAATTAGGCTAAATGGCTAAGAATTAGCAAACAAATAAACAAACAACCCAAACATCAATCAATTAGTGAATTAACGTTTCAAATTCATAATTTTGATATATATACTGAAAATCTTGTTTTTTGATGCCAATTCACTACAATGTGTTCTAGCTATATATAAGTTTTGGTTCTCACACCAGCCTAATGGAAATATATAGAAAATCACACCTTCGAAACTCAAACATAAATGTTGATGATGCGATCGCTATCATCAATATCATCTTCGGGCGACTAGAGTGCGATGCTATATCTATCCAATATATTAAAACTTTGAATATACGTTTGCAAGGCGTATATGCAAAATCTTTATATATTGGATTGTCCAAATCAATATAAATAAATTATCAAATACGAATAGTTGATTTAAATTTTCAAAACAAAATTTGTTTTCATTTTAAAAATATACTCTTCACACTCGTTCTAGGATACTACTGATCCTATCTCTAATGAGTCATTCTCGTTGGATATTACAAATCCAGTATCTGATGAATTCTTTCGTACGTTTCTAATGTGCCTTGTTCTCTGCTTTGTAAACCAAGGCTCTGATACCAACTGTGAAAACCCGCAACTTCCCCGTAAAGGAAAGCGCCGGATAGTTCGAGAACAAGCCACAACAGAACACATACAGAAGAACATTTCATTGCATATTACAACAATGCATCAGATTACAAGAATATACAGAGTATAAATGAATATTACACAGAAATATCAGAGATTTAAATTACATTTAAATACATAGCAGCGGAAAAATAATACAATACACAACTAGAATGAGATATACGGATACAAAGCTTTCCGGATATCGTTCCAGCTGTAAACCAGGATCCTGTGAATATAAATCTGCAAAACCAAAACTACTAGCTGCCCGTGTCAAAATAAGGGCACCCAGAGTTTAGGTTAAAACAATAAACTCCAGGTCAGTCATGTGACTGGTGTGAGAACTAAAACAGTTATTAATCTTTATTTTTAAAGTTCGGTAAATCAAGGGACCACGCCGTATAACACGGAACGGGTTTCCTCCCAAGAATACCAGTGCATAAAACAAACAGCGCAATGCTAAATAAAGAAAAATGAAGCTGTTATAAGACCCAGGTCCCATCACACAATGCAACGCAGCCGAGGATAGGGTTTTCCCTTATAACAGCCAAAGAATGCTTGATACGGTTAAAACAAATCGTTTGATACTATTATAAGTGCATAGTGTATAAAACAACTTCAAATCATAAGTATCAATCATAGGCAGCATGAATGCCCCATAACACTATGTCGCCATATATAAGTTTACAATCAAAACCGCAAGACGTCGTATTGGAAGTTGGGTTATCATTTATGGTATGAACCGAGGCTAGGGGCAAGATCCTCACTGATTCGAGACTGCCTAGCCCGAGTCTCAGGATCAGAACGCATCGACCCTTGGATCGTCAGGGCCGGTCCACCGATGTGGATTATTATACCTGAGCACTACGTTTCGCCGCCCTTTGGGGCGTAAGCGAGCCAACTAAATGACTCCATCGGTTCGAGAACGACCGATCAATCTGAGGCGCCTCGCAACAGCAACAACCACATAAGTCAAACTCGTTAGGGCGTGTAAAACCACTGACGCCACTTTTAGCTAGGAGGAAACGTAGGCCCTCCCTGAGGTCCGTCTCCCGTTTTTGGTTCATACCGGGTGTGAAACTCGCGAATCAACGTTACACAAAGCTACGCCACAAAGGCCGTGCTTCGATCATCAACCACAAGACTTTGCTTTTCAACAGAAGCCTTGATCATTTGCCACTTAGGCATGCCACACAAGCAATTCACTCCATGCGATTGATATCCATCAATATATAACCCCTGAGCTCGTACGTCTCAGAGAAGGGCGTTAAGCAAGAGAATAAATTCTCCGCCGCCAAACAGATATATATTTAATAGAGATCAATCACACGGACTAAAATCCAATGTCAGACACACCGTCCATTTACAAGTCCGTTCTGGGTCTGAACGAAACCGGAGGCACTTTCCTCGCATATCCATCCATCTCCAAGTACGTCTGGACGACCACCAACTATTTCCATCCTCTCGGGTGTACAGCCCAATCAGGATCGTCGGTAATTATCCAAACGATGTGAAGACTTCCGGTCTTCTACCACCGTCTTCATTTTCGACATATCGTCGTATTAGTTATTCAGAATGGGATAAACCCGGTCCTTCCGAATAACTCGCGTATATTTTAAATAAGTGTTACACAAACACAACGTACGCCTCATTCCAATTCATTAGTCCCTAACCGTAAATTAATCAAGAGAATAATTCCCCAAATATTAACCCCGAAGGCCGAAACCAACATCAGATCAATATTCAGAAAACCATTCTGCTTGGCTAACCGACAGTTAGTTTCTAAATTTCACATTCATAGGGAAAGGTTCCCATTAATTTTATCCAAGATAAATTCCTTGAATTTATTCTTTATTCTATTTTTGAATCTCAATTCAAACTAGTCGGGATTAGCGAACCTTACCGAAGTAATTATTTATTTTAATTTCCCCATCCCAACCTATTCATCCCATGAAGTAAAACTGGTAATACTTCATATCTAACACCACAGTGTTATCGGTAAATTCAATTACCATTTCACGTTCAAATCTAATTAAAGATTTAACTATCGCCTGGAGCAAAACTGGTGATACTCCATTTTCGATCATTTCAATCTAATTAAAGATTCATTAAAACTCCACTTAGTTTTAATCTTCGACTGGGTTAAAGAATCAGTGTCATTTAAAACACGGTTCACGATAAACCCAAAATCACATTCATTAATTATCGGGTTAAAGAACGAGTGTTATTTAAAACACTGTTCACGATAAACCCAAAAATCAATATCGATTCAATTCCAATTAAATATTATTTAATTGGTACACTTCGTTAAATCTAAACAAAAATATTTAATTTTTTCTCAACTGGGTTCAAGAACAGTGTTAGTGAAGACACCATTCACGACAAACCCAAATCACCTTTGATATTCAATACAAGGCTCTGAATAGAAAATATACCGGCTTATATTCAATATCAAATTCTACGACTAACAAATATCGCATTGGAAATAACGATATATATATATCTTTCAAATTTCCATAACAACATTTGTATAATCACGAAATTCAACATCGAAATATTCCGAAGACAATTTCGATTCAAATCCATTCCAATGCAATCATTGGAAATTTTGGTTATTTTCAAAACCATTTCAAATTCAATTTATTTATTTAAAAATAAATAGGGTTATAATTCTAGTTCAAAACTAGTTCATTTCGATAAAAATCTATTTTTATCTTTTCAAATATGGAGTTTTTCATCCCAATTCTTTCTAAATCATTTCTTATGATTTTACACAAATTATTACTATTTTTAATAATTTTATCAAGGCCCGTACAGTCGATTTCCATCAATGGCCATCGAACTGCACTTATAGCGACCTTTTTCAAATTTGATTTGGACATAATTCCAAATCCAACCGTTAGATTTCAAATTTCTAATATTCGTTAGAAAGCTCTTTTCGATACGAACCCAACGGTTCCGGTTTTAGGAGAATCCGACGGTCGGATCTCCCGTAATGTCCGTTTGAAATAAATGGTTGAAATTCACGAACTGCAGCGGCGCGGCGCGTTCTATTCAGGCCATTATATTATATATATAATATATATAATATATACTTCATCGATTTCTATTTAAAACGAATTATATAAATAGTTTTAAAAACGTTTCAAAAGCAATTTCAACTTTCTTTTCAATTCAAATCAAAATTGAATTCTTCTTTATAAATTCGTTTTAAAATTCATTTCTATTCAATTCAAATTTCAATTCAATTTGAATTCATTTCAATTCGCTTTCAATTCAATTTGAATTCGTTTTCAATTTAATTCAATTACAAAGTCGTTTTCTATTCGATTCAATTCAAATTGGTTTTCTATTCGATTCAATTCAAATTGGTTTTCTATTCGAATCAAATTCGTTATATATTCAATTGAAATCACATTCGTTTTCTATTCAATTCATTTCGAAATCGTTTTCAATTCAATTCATTTCGAAATCGTTTTCAATTCAATTCATTTCGAAATCGTTTTCAATTCAATTCATTTCGAAATCGTTTTCAATTCAATTCATTTCAAAATCGTTTTCAATTCAATTCTAAACATTTTTCTCGTCGATATTATTTAAAATAATCTATTTTAAATAATCAAAATTCGCTAAAATTGCCAAAATAAAAATTTTAAACTGGCCCAGATTTTCGGGTTGTTACAAATGGGCCTTCAAAACATTTCCCATTGTGTTCGAAATGGAGGTAAAACGCTAGTGATGACAGTCGTTGGGTCTAAATTGGTGTTCTGTGTGATAAGGGGTATTTTGGAGATTTTGAAAATTCTAAAATAAAAAAAACCCCATTAGTCCACATTAGCCCTCCCCCCCCTCCGACATTCTCTCTCCCCGACTCAAAATCGAACGGCGCCTTCAGCTCCAAACTTCTCTCCTCCTTTCCTCCTCCTGCACGCATCTAAACCCCATGTCGTTTTGGAGTTATTTAAAGAGCTCGAGACGAGCTTCAGATCCATAGCAGTTTTGGATTTTATCGTGGAGTGAATCGCCTAGATCGACGTCAGAAAGTTGCGACCTTTTCGCCACCGCCCTGCCTGATCCTGACCACCGAGCTCGCCGCCGTCAGAGGTGCAGGCGCGCCTCTCCTCCCCCTTCGACGCTGCGAAGGCCGATCGACGAATAGCTACATGGATTTCGAGATAAATCCAAACCTAGTTTTGAACCTTTCAGCTGAGGTACGACTTGTTTTATTTTCAACTGTTTTAAAACCTTTAAACCGTTGCAAAACTTTGAAAAATCATATCTTTTTCGTGTGTTGATGAAATTCAGTGAAACAAGAGACAATGGACTCGTGTGGACGTCTTCTACCTTCTAGAAGAGACCGCAAATTTTTCTAAGCATTCTGTTACTTTTGGTGGAGTGGAACCCAAAGTGAGATTTCTAATTTATAAACGATATGGAAAACGACGATGTATAAATTATATAGTCGATGTATGAGTTATATAAGCATTGTACACCTCTTGTATATGCGTTGTATAAGTTGTACGTTCGATGTATAAGTTGTATATGCGTTGTAGTAATTATATATGTGTTGAAATAGAAGTGAATTGCTATATATATATATATATATTGTTGTATATAACGGTGTTGTATACACAATTATATGATTTCTGTTTGATGATAACAAACAAGTGTATATTATTTTAAATGTGTTTGTTACTATACTGTTTCATATCTACATCTCAGAACAGAAATATAATATTAATATTTAAATGAATACTATTGCACAAGAATTAGAAATTCAAACAGTATTTTATTTAAGTATAATATTTTATTTCAACATTTAAACAGTACAAATTTATAAGTCCACTATTTGCACAACACACGGTATTTCAATACTTTTTCACATTTTTTTCTCATACACTGCTCTTCACTACAGATTTACTCACACACTCATTTTTACAAACTTTTATACATTCACTGACTCATATACACTCTGCATTCTTTATCTTTGTATTCTTTATCTTATGTCAGTCCAGTTTTCACAGCTTCCAGCCAGTCCAGTCACCATCTGCTCACCTGTCACATAAAACAGAAACACACACACTGCAATAGAAATAAAACTGTACACATGCGAATATAAATTTTTATTTTAAAAATTTATTTGCCTCAGAATTTTGGTGTGTTTCGCATCATTTTTCATGACTTGATCTGATTCATCTATGTCTAGTCAATTTGTATATATATAGTACAGGGACAGGAAAACTCGTCTGATGGCTGCATGTACACACGTGCATGAATATACACGTGTGCACTGCCTCGCCAATCAGAATGTAGGGAGCAACTGAGGAGCAGCCGCGAGGACCAACTCGACTCAGTGCCACAGCAAACATTCAAGTGAAAGATCAAAACAGCTCAAAGTTCAAACATGGTGCAACAAGCTTCAACATTTACTTAATTTTTTTTTATCAGCAAAGCGAGCTCGACATAGAAATGGTCAAGCCATAGGTTCAGCATAGTTCAGATGGTCACATGTTTCATGAGTACAAAAAGAATCAAGCTAGTGGTTCAATTTACAAAGTGTACAAGCAGCTTCTTACAAATGTGAAGTAAATGAAACTGAAGTGCTCAAGACAACAAATGAATATGCATGACATGTACAAGCCATTGCATGACCACAAATCATATAAGGTACAAGTAAAGTCATATTCAGGTTAACCCAGGCAAGTACACAATGGTGCAGATCAGGCCAGCACACATGAATGTGTTTTGGAGACACACATGCAAATATATATTTTGACAAACATGGCAGCAACTAATGGCAATATAGTGGTGACTAAGCAAAATTAAAACTTGGCAACAAATCTGTTTTTGAAGGACACAAATTGTTTCCAAGTTTTTTTTTTTAACAATGTTGGCAAGTGCTTAGTGTTAATTTCAGATTAGCACAAATCAATCTCGAGTAAAAAAAAAATTGACAAACTTAATATGTTTTCCAGAAATCAAGCAAGGAGCTATTGGAAACAAATTTGTTGTTTCCTGTTTTAATCTTAACATTCATTTCTTTATTCTAAGAGAAAGATTTTTGGAAAACATTAAATTCATCAAATTTGGAAATTCATTGAATATCTCTTTCCAGTTTATGACCAAACCATTTTTTTGAAATGCACATGACCAATTTGGGGAAAGATTCATTTAGTAATCTCGCAAGGAAACAATGTTTGACAAGTTTTAAAGCACTCCAAATTTGAGCAAGTAATTTTCTGCAAAGAATTAAATTTGGCAAGAAAATATTTTTCTACATGAACAAGAATTAATGGAGGGCATACATGACAGCATATAATCATGCAAGAAATTTCTTTTTAGGCAAGATAATATTGTTTTTCCAGAAATGAATTCGTTCAAGCAAGGAACATTTTTTTACAAGAATGAAATCAATGTGATCTGCAAAGGAATCACTTATTTCTTTCCTGTTTTTCAAGCATACAAGATTGATCCAGTTTTTGCACAAAGTGTTGTAAAGGCAAGAAACATTTTTTGAAAAACAATTCAGTGCATGGGATTCCAGAAATGGCAAATCAGTTTGTGGTAAGAAATATCACGCAGGGAAAACATTTTTTTGTTTCCTGCTTTTGAATCTCGACAGAATCATTTCAAGGAGAACAAAAGGCAACAATTTTCACATTCTTTTCAAAGCCAAAATCACGCAGGCAACAATCAAGGAACCAGCCAAAAGAGGGAAAGTAATAAAATCAGATCGAGTCATTCATATGAAATCGGAGTGAATTAGGAATTGAATTACCCTATTTATACACACCTATCATCACTGGCAATGCAGATCGAAACAAGCAACAACAAAAAAAAATCCAAAAAAAATCAAATTGAAGATACTCACATTCTTTTTCGATCGCAAACTCTCCAAATCACCAAGCAAAGAGACAAACGAGTTTGAGCATCAGTGAATCAATCTGTCCAGCAATTCAAGGCTGTGATTTGAAGATTGAGAAACCCTAATCCCCAATTTTCAGCACCGCCATTTTTTTTAATCTCCAGAGCAAAAGAGAAAAGCATCAGGCTAAAGAATAGGAGGAGGCCGGCCTATGTTTCACTTGGCTAAGCCAAGCTTATATTTAAAAGGGGAAATTAAATTGTTTTTATTATAGGGTTTTTCTTGTTTATTTTTTTGTTGTATTTTAATTTGTTTTTGTAAAACCGTCAAACGAACAGTTTCTAGAAGTCTGTAAAATTCTAGGGAATCAGTCAGGGTGTTGACTGACAGTTGACAGAGTCTGTAAAATCTGGGTTACGTGTTACGGGTTTGTAATACGGGAAATCTGATCGAGGGGATATCGTTCAGTCTAGGATTTTGAGCATAGGGTTAGAATAGGAGCAGGGTTTGCAAGTGTACATGGTCTTGTATGCGGGATCTATTCTATCACCTAGTAGAAATCTTAGGAATGCAGCAGTAGGCAGGGTTTTGCCGAAGCTGGGTATATCTGTGCGTGATTTATTTCCTGCATTTCTGTTTCTGCTATTTTCTGTGATCTATTTATTATTAGAATTTTAATTCAGTTAAAAACTGTGATAAACCCTATTCACCCCCCCTCTAGGGTTAATCTAGATCCAACAAGTGGTATCAGAGCAGGTATTTCTAACTCTAGAGACATGGGTAATCCTAGTTGTCAGTTCTTAGAGAGTCAGTCCAGTCGTATTCCAACTATTTTTAATGGTATAGATTTTTTGAATTGGAAATCTGAAATGGAATCCTATTTGAAAAATGTCGATTTTAAATGTTGGGATGTTATTGTTAATGGATTTGATATGATAGATATATGTTTTAATAATCGTGCTACGCATATTTTATATTCACATCTTGATGATGATCGATACTGTCTTATCTCCCATTGTTTGACTGCGCAGGAAATCTGGACAGCTCTCAATATAAGATATGGAAATGACAACAACTTCTCAAAACCATCAACTGTCAACTCAGATTCAGATCGGAGCTTAACTGGAGCTATTCATGTCGATTCAGACGATGGGGACTTATCATATGAAGATTTGGTATCTCTTTGTAATAATTTAACAAGAACTGTTGATCGTCTCAAACGGAAAAACAAGTCTTTGAAATCTGAAAATTCTGAGTTAACCTACAATAACAATATGTTGAAATTAAAAATTGAAAACTCTGAGTGCAAGAATTGTTTTAATTTGAAAACTGATTTAGCTCAACTTAATGAAAATTCTAGAAAGTTTGAAAATGAATTTTTGATTTTGAAAAATCACGAAGGTGAGCTAATTCATAAAAATAACGCTTTGCAAAAAGAGTTGGATAGTATTAATTCCAAACATAAATTTTTTGAAAAAGAAAGTTTGCTGAAAAGTGAGTCAATTTTGAAAGATTTTGAAAAGGAGATTAAAAAATTCAAAGATTTTGAAAAATCCGAATTTGAAAAGCAAACTAAGTTTGAGTCTGAGATTGCTGAGTCCCAAGCCAAAATAAATTTACTTGAAACTGAAAATTTGGTTTTGAAATAGTCCAATGCTGAACAGAAGATCGCTATAAATAATTGCTCAAATTTAATAAAAGAAAATTGCGATCTAAAATCCAAAATTCAACTATTAGAATCAACTTTGGATAAATTTTCTAATGGGGAAAAATCGTTGAATATGCTGTTGCAAAACCAAGTTTCTGTTGGAAATACATGTAGTCTTGGCTTTGGGAAAATTAATGTTTTTGAAAAACAAAATTCAAATGATTTGAAAAATCCTTCAAACTTCTTTCAAAAGAATCAACGTGATAATTTGAACTTTGATAAATTCAAAGGATTTTTAAATCATAAACGTGATGTGAATTTGTTTGATAACAATCCATTTAAATCATTCCAGGCCCTAAAAAGAAATACGGTGAATTCATTTAATTTCAAACAGATTTGGGTCCCTAAAGGTACTTTGGTAAATTCTGATGGATTGTTATATAAACAAGTTTGGGTACCTAAAGCTGTGAACACAACTGTGAGTGGTTTTACTAATTTTGTTAGACCACTCGATTCTATAAATTCATAGGTACCAAAGGATGGCTGAGGAACTGTTGTGGTGAAAAGAGGATGTTTTCAAGCTGTTGTATATTTTCTGTATCTTTCAGAGTTCCTTGGCCAAGCTTGTTGAGCTAGAGATTTATTTACTCACGTCAATTTCAGGTATAACCTCTAAACTCAACCTTTGTAAATATTTTTCTTGTTCTTTGTGTATTCCTCCTTCTACACCTTCTGTTTATTTTCTTTATCTCATCTGTTTATCTTTCTTTGTCTGTTTGGTTTGTCACTGTCATATCATTGTTAAAAAAAAGTGCTTTCTAAAACTTCCAATTGTAGAATTCATATTTTATGGAAATTCACTTCATTTGTATGAAACTCTAACGTTTTAATCATTTCCAGATCTTGAATTTAAATTTGTAAATATCTGCAATTGTTTTGAAGTTTATTTTCTAATTGCTGAATTCATAACAATGCTGATGTATTCTTGTAATATCTTGAACACTGTTAATTAGAATTCTAAATTCTTGAAGATCTGAAAATTTGATGAAGTTTCACACACCACTGCTGTTTTGAGTTTCTTCTAATTCATTTTAGAAAAGTTTGAAATATTATACTCATTACAGCACACTGCTACTCCTCAGTCGTGATAATTTCATTGATTTTCAGATTGGCTTGGATATTTTTGATCTGTCTTGAATCATTGCTTATACCTTGATATTCACTGTTATTCATGATCATCTGGTTTAGATCTTTGTTTATTTGAGATCATTTGAAATTTCTGATATGTTGAATCTCACACACCTCTCAGATCTGAAATTATTAATTCTGTTTGATTGATTCATTGTATCTCATGATCAACATCCATTCTAGTGATTTCAAATAAATAATTTTTTCGGGATCATGAATATGTCTTCAAACTTGATGTAAATATTCTGAAAAATTCCTTGTGCATGTCAGAAATAATTTTGAAAAAATCTTTGAAAAAATGGTCTTAAATCTCTCTATAATTTTATGGTTATTTGATTTAAACATTTGTTTGTTTAAAATCATTTGAAATTATTGATTTACTGAATCACACACATATCTAGAATCAAAAATTTATAATCTGGTGTGATTGATTCATTAAATTCTGATATTTTCATATTCCTTCAAATGATTTAAAATAAACAATATTTTTTAATCTTGGATCATGAATCATTTTTTCTGACCATCTATTTGACAAGTCTGCTTTGAAACTGATTCTTTGTGCTGCTCTGATACTGTTTTGAAAAATGGTTGTTTTGGAATCATCTGTTTGCTGCTTTGATACATGTGCATAATCTGTTATCTTGTCTGCTTGAGCTTTGTACTTATAATTCTTTTGTCTATGATATTCTTGTTTGTCTCCAGTATCTTGTTTTAATCCTCATTAATAGAGACACCAATTGGTATCAGAAGTGTTGTTTTATATATTTTAACTCCTCTTGTCCTGTATAGCTCTTCATATTCCTCTTGTAATTGATTTTCAATTTTAAATTATTTACTTTTTATTCATTCAGAAATTGAAATCAATACCCAAATTGAGCTGTATTTATAATTCATCAAAATTATTATTAGATTTTGAAATTGTGATGAATTGTGACTGCAGTATGTTTCACAACAAGAGGAGAATATATTTAGATTTTCATGATGGTTGAACATTTATTATAATATCTTTGAATTGGCGATAATTTCACGACCACCTTCTTTATCTACCGTTATTCTGCCATCCATCATGTTTTTTTATATTAATGTGGAGAGTTTATTTTTTTTAAAATCATCTTGAATAAACAATGTAATACTTGTGATAGAAATTGGACTATGTTATTATTATTCAGAATTAGTGATAATTGAAAATTTTCAATAATCCCAGTACAGTCGAGCATATTTCATAATATAATTAATTTAGAAATTTATTTCACAAGTCCATTTCTGTACCTACCACTTTTCTATCATTCATATTGGTTTTACATACCGAGGAGTTTTTTCTTTTGAAGCTGAAAACAATAAACATATATAATAAATACATAAGTGTGTCTCTAATCTCATTTAAAAATCCAAGCTATGGTTATGCATGGTTATGAGACACTTATAATTTAAGCTGCGACTGACCTCATTTAAAAATCCAAGCTCTGGTTATGCATGGTCAGTGTGCTCTTAAATAAAATAAAAAGGAAAAGGAAATAATGTGCTATAAATTAAAATTAATATGAAATTCTCCTTGGTGTTTAAAAAACCAGCCTATCAATCCATCTTTCTAATCTGTGAAATGTGTTGAAATCTTATGACGTATTATGATTTGTTGATTGATAGATATTGAGAATTGAGATTATTCGATTTTGTCACTTAAATTGAATTATTAACTATAGTCCAAATCCATCACTGTTTTTGTGCTTTATTTTTATAAAAAATCTTATTGGAAAATAATTGAAAATCATTTTTTTTAACTCTCTCCATTTTATATAAAATTCATCGTAAATCCGTCATTTTCTACAATGTGAAATATGCCACCTGTTCTCAGAATATTATGATTTTTGTTTGACTGATTGAGATTTATAACTGTTCTTCCTCTTATGCTGAAATTACATTTTTTAGTCATTTTTCATCTATATTTTAAATTCTATATCCTTTTGATGATAACAAAAGGGGGAGAATGGGTTGAGATTTTGATTTATGAGTGAATATTTTATAAATATTTTTAATTTTTGAAAATTTATGAAATTTATGAAATTTATGAGTGAATATTTTATAAATATTTTTAATTTTGAAAATTCATTATTATTCATTTCACTCATGCACAGTTATAGGGGGAGTCTCTGTTCTAGGGGGAGTTTTTGTTGTTTACTGAAAACACATTTATTATATTCAAAATCTTAACATTTGTTTGTCATCATCAAAAGGGGGAGATTGTTGTATATAACGGTGTTGTATACACAATTATATGATTTTTGTTTGATGATAACAAAAAAGTGTATATTATTTTAAATGTGTTTGTTACTATACTGTTTCATATCTACATCTCAGAACAGAAATATATTATTAATATTTAAATGAATACTATTGCACAAGAATTAGAAATTCAAACAGTATTTTATTTAAATATAATATTTTATTTCAACATTTAAACAGTACAAATTTATAACTCCACTATTTGCACAACACACGGTATTTCAGTACTTTTTCACATTTTTTTCTCATACACTGCTCTTCACTACAGATTTACTCACACACTCATTTTTACAAACTTTTATACATTCACTGACTCATATACACTCTGCATTCTTTATCTTTGTATTCTTTATCTTATGTCAGTCCAGTTTTCACAGCTTCCAGCCAGTCCAGTCACCATCTGCTCACCTGTCACATAAAACAGAAACACACACACTGCAATAGAAATAAAACTGTACACATGCGAATATAAATTTTTATTTTTAAAATTTATTTGCCTCAGAATTTTGGTGTGTTTCTCATCATTTTTCATGACTTGATCTGATTCATCTGTGTCTAGTCAATTTGTATATATATAGTACAGGGACAGGAAAACTCGTCTGGTGGCTGCATGTACACACGTGCATGAATATACACGTGTGCACTGCCTCGCCAATCAGAATATAGGGAGCAACTGAGGAGCAGCCGCGAGGACCAACTCGACTCAGTGCCACAACAAACATTCAAGTGAAAGATCAAAACAGCTCAAAGTTCAAACATGGTGCAACAAGCTTCAACATTTACTTAATTTTTTTTATCAGCAAAGCGAGCTCGACATAGAAATGGTCAAGCCAAAGGTTCAGCATAGTTCAGATGGTCACATGTTTCATGAGTACAAAAAGAATCAAGCTAGTGGTTCAATTTACAAAGTGTACAAGCAGCTTCTTACAAATGTGAAGTAAATGAAACTGAAGTGCTCAAGACAACAAATGAATATGCATGACATGTACAAGCCATTGCATGACCACAAATCATATAAGGTACAAGTAAAGTCATATTCAGGTTAACCCAGGCAAGTACACAATGGTGCAGATCAGGCCAGCACACATGAATGTGTTTTGGAGACACACATGCAAATATATATTTTGACAAACATGGCAGCAACTAATGGCAATATAGTGGTGACTAAGCAAAATTAAAACTTGGCAACAAATCTGTTTTTGAAGGACACAAATTGTTTCCAAGTTTTTTTTTACAATGTTGGCAAGTGCTTAGTGTTAATTTCAGATTAGCACAAATCAATCTCGAGCAAAAAAAAATTTGACAAACTTAATATGTTTTCCAGAAATCAAGCAAGGAGCTATTGGAAACAAATTTGTTGTTTCCTGTTTTAATCTTAACATTCATTTCTTTATTCTAAGAGAAAGATTTTTGGAAAACATTAAATTCATCAAATTTGGAAATTCATTGAATATCTCTTTCCAGTTTATGACCAAACCATTTTTTTGAAATGCACATGGCCAATTTGGGGAAAGATTCATTTAGTAATCTCGCAAGGAAACAATGTTTGGCAAGTTTTAAAGCACTCCAAATTTGAGCAAGTAATTTTCTGCAAAGAATTAAATTTGGCAAGAAAATATTTTTCTACATGAACAAGAATTAATGGAGGGCATACATGACAGCATATAATCATGCAAGAAATTTCTTTTTAGGCAAGATAATATTGTTTTTCCAGAAATGAATTCGTTCAAGCAAGGAACATTTTTTTACAAGAATGAAATCAATGTGATCTGCAAAGGAATCACTTATTTCTTTCCTGTTTTTCAAGCATACAAGATTGATCCAGTTTTTGCACAAAGTGTTGTAAAGGCAAGAAACATTTTTTGAAAAACAATTCAGTGCATGGGATTCCAGAAATGGCAAATCAGTTTTTGGTAAGAAATATCACGCGGGGAAAACATTTTTTTTGTTTCCTGCTTTTGAATCTCGGTAGTATCATTTCAAGGAGAACAAAAGGCAACAATTTTCACATGCTTTTCAAAGCCAAAATCACGCAGGCAACAATCAAGGAACCAGCCAAAAGAGGGAAAGCAATAAAATCAGATCGAGTCATTCATATGAAATCGGAGTGAATTAGGGATCGAATTACCCTATTTATACACACCTATCATCACTGGCAATGCAGATCGAAACAAGCAACAACAACAAAAAATCCAAAAAAAAAATCAAATTGAAGATACTCACATTCTTTTTCGATCGCAAACTCTCCAAATCGCCAAGCAAAGAGACAAACGAGTTTGAGCATCAGTGAATCAATCTGTCCAGCAATTCAAGACTGTGATTTGAAGATTGAGAAACCCTAATCCCCATTTTTCAGCGCCGCCATTTTTTTTATCTCCGGAGCAAAAGAGAAAAGCATCAGGCTAAAGAATAGGAGGAGGCCGGCCTATGTTTCACTTGGCTAAGCCAAGCTTATATTTAAAAGGGGAAATTAAATTGTTTTTATTATAGGGTTTTTCTTGTTTATTTTTTTGTTGTATTTTAATTTGTTTTTGTAAAACCGTCAAACGAACAGTTTCTAGAAGTCTGTAAAATTCTAGGGAATCAGTCAGGGTGTTGACTGACAGTTGACAGAGTTTGTAAAATCTGGGTTACATGTTACGGGTTTGTAATACGGGAAATCTGATCGAGGGGATATCGTTTAGTCTAGGATTTTGAGCATAGGGTTAGAATAGGAGCAGGGTTTGCGAGTGTACATGGTCTTGTATGCGGGATCTGTTCTATCACCTAGTAGAAATCTTAGGAATGCAGCAGTAGGCAGGGTTTTGCCGAAGCTGGGTATATCTGTGCGTGATTTATTTCCTGCATTTCTGTTTCTGCTATTTTCTGTGATCTATTTATTATTAGAATTTTAATTCAGTTAAAAACTGTGATAAACCCTATTCACCCCCCCCCCCTCTAGGGTTAATCTAGATCCAACATATATATATACGCCCCTCGTCCACAAACCATGAACGATATTTATTGGTTGTGATTGGTGTGAAAATTGATTGATAGCGATTGGTTGATTGGAATTGTTTGTGGTTCATATTGATTGATTATGGTTGAAAAATACCCATTTGTGGTTGAGAAATATTTGGTTGAAAACACATAGGATTAGTTTGTGGAAATGAAAAATCTATACATGCCGCCTGCGTGCGAACTAGATGCATGATTCCCCATTGTTAAAAACCGTGAGGTTTTAAGGTAGAGCGAGGAGCCGTACTAGGGACGGTTCCGGTTTTAACTACCCTGCCGTTATGCTGCCGAAATTTTGAATAATATTCATGTGTTTGAATTATTTTCATTTGTTGAAACTATATTTATTCATTGAATAGAAAACCTTCATGTGTTGAATTGAAACTCATTCGTTGATTAGAAATTCATGTGTTGAATGATATTCGTGCTTTAAATATAAAAATCACCTTTTTATCTGTATATATAAACTATAGAAAACCTTCATGTGTTGAAACGATATTCATTCGTTGAATTGAAATTCATGTGTTGGATGGTATTCATATTTTGTAATAAATTGTTTTATAATAAAAATCACATTTTTTATCATCTATACGAACTATATAAAATATTCTTGTCTAGAAAGAAATTGTTTTATAATAAAAATCCTATTTTTATTACCTATATGAACTATATAAAATAATCGTGTTTTACATATAAAAATCACCTTTTTATCTGTATATATAAACTATAGAAAACCTTCATGTGCTGAAACGATATTCATTCGTTGAATTTAAATTCATGTGTTGAATGGTATTCATATTTTGTAATAAATTGTTTTATAATAAAAATCACATTTTTTATCATCTATACGAACTATATAAAATAATCTTGTTTTGAAAGAAATTGTTTTATAATAAAAATCCTGTTTTTATTACCTATATGAACTATATAAAATAATAGTGTTTTGAAATGAATTGTTTTACAATAAAAATCACATTTTTATTATATACATGAATTGTTAAATATAGCGAAGTGTTGAAATAGAAGACAGTTATATAAAAATATCATTTTTATCAAATGTATGAAAAGAATATAGCTTTGAAATCGAAGAATCGATATATATATATATATATAATTATATATAATCGAATAACGACGCTGCAGTTCGTATTTTGAAATCGTGATTTCAAACGATGAGTACGGGAGATCCGACCATCAGATTTTCCTGAAATCGCAACCGTTGGGTTCGCTTTGGAAATATCTTTCCAACGGCACCAACTTTGTAAAAATCCAAAGGTTGGATTGTGTGGAATGTTTAATTCAAATCTGGAGAAAAACAGCGCTGGAATCGATTATATTTATATATATATAAATATAATTATATTTAATCGAATAACGACGCTGCAGTTCGTATTTTGAAATCGAAACTTCAAACGATTATACCGGGAGATCCGACCGTCGGATTTTCCCGAAACTGGAACCGTTGGATTCGTTTTGAAAAGATCTTTCTAATGATGTAAATTTTGTGAAGATCCAACGGTTAGATTTTCAGGTATGTGTAAATCAAATCTGAAGAAAAACAGCGCCACGGCCGCGTTATGGCCCGAAGCGTCATTTTGAATAAATTGGCTATTTTAAAATAAATAAAAATAGAGATAAATCGTTATAAAATATTATAAACGATACATATGTGAAATTTAGAAATTAACCGAAGGTTGGCTAAGTCGAATAGTTTCTTGGTATTGATCTGATGTTGGTTTTGGCCTTCGGGGTTAATAGTTGGGAAATCGTTCTCTTACTGATTGACGGTTAATGATCAATGAATTTAAATGATGCATATGTATGTTAGTGTTGCACTTGTTTATTATATACGCGAGTTCCTCAGAAAGACCGGGTTTATCCAATTCTGAATAACTGAATCGACGATAAGAAATCGAAGATGAAGACAGTGGTCGAAGACCGGAGATCTTCACCTCGTTTGGATGGTAACCGAGGTCCTGATTGGGAGGCATCCCGAAATATGGATAATGAGTGGTGATCGTCCAGATGTACGTGGTGATCGATGGGTTTGCGAGGTATATAGTGCCTCCGGTTTCGTTTAGACCTAGAACGGACTTGCAAATGGACAGTGTGTCTAACATTGGAATTTATTCTATATGATTGATAGCCATCAGTTGCACGGGGTGAATTACCTGCGTGGCATGCTAAGATGCAGTGATAAGGGCTTCTGTTGAAAAGCAATGTCTTGTTGTGAGGATCAAAGCACCGCCTCTGTGGCTTAGCTTTGTGTATAACGTGAAATCGCGAACCTCGCACCCCGGTATGAACCAGAAACGGGAGCAGGACCTCAAGGAGGACATGTGTTTCTTTCTAGCTAGAAGTGGCGTCAGTGGTTTTACATGCCCCGAAGAGTTTGACTTATGTGGTTGTTACTGTTGCGAGGCGCCTTGATTAAATCGGACGATCCGGGTCCGATGGAGCCATTCGTTGGCTCACCTACGCCCCATAGGGCGGGGAAACGTATTGTTCAGGAATTTTAATCCGCATCGGTGGACAGGCCCTGATGATCCAAGGGTCACTCGAGCTCTGATCTTGAGGGGCGGGCTAGAGCGTCTCGAAGTCATTAAGGACTATCTTTTGCCTTGGTTCATGACGGAAATCCAATTTCCAAATACGTGACTGTGCGATTTTGATTGTATATATATGGCGACATGATATATGGTACCCATGCCGTCTATGATTGATAGTTATGATGGAAATTGTTTTTGAAATATATAAACACTAGTAATAATATCAAATGCTTTTGTTTTATTCGTATCAAGCATATTTTGGCCATTATAAGGTAAAACTTTATCCTCCGGTTTGCGTTGCATTGTGTGATGGAAACTGATTCTTATAATGGCTTCATTTTTATAAAAAGCATTGCGGTGTTTAAAAGAATAATTTGTTTAAAAGCACTGGCAATCCAATGGAGTAAACCCATTCCACGAAAGTGGCGTGGTCCTGTGATTAGCCATATTTGAAATGTGTTGAGTAGATTTCTCATACCAGTCCCATGACAGACTCGTAGTTTGTTTCACTTTCAAACTCGGGTGCCCCTTTTTCTACACGGGCAACCTTGTATTCAGGTTTAGCTGGCTCTTTCTGGATAGCTGGAGCTGAAGATGGATTCTATCATTTATCTCTTTTTATGCTGTTCAGCTCCTGTTGTACATATTATGTTTGTTTCCGCTGTAGATATTTATGTATAGTTGAACTGTATTTGTACTAAGTATGATCTATTATACTGTGTAACTCTGATGATTATATTTATTCAGTGCACTATTTGTTCGATATCAGGTTTATTTATTTAATTCTGTTCTGCTATTATCTGTTTCTGTGTTATATTCCAAAGATTACCCTTGTCTCCGTCTGTACGGGAAATGGGGTCGTCGCAACGTGGTATTAAAGCTTTGGTTAAGCTTAGTTCTGGAATATAACATATTAACGAACTCGTCAGAAATAGAACCAGTAGTGTTCTAGGACGGGTAACTCAATATAGATAAGATCAGTAATATCCTAGTATGAGTAAAGCAGAATGAAATTACACCTCGATAGACACATTTACATTGAAGTATATGTTTCTATATTTTAAATTATCTTTTCTGTGACCTGACACTTGATCTGCTGTTTGCAGAAGTACTAGAAAAATGAGTGTCAGAAATAGAAGAAATGCAGAACCAGATCTAGAGGTTCTATTTAAGAGATATCGAAATCTGGGTGGAGCACAATTCTCGAGCAATGAATATATTATTCACACTCAAGCTTGGGTGAGCTCTGCAGAAAGAATATTTGAGCGTTTCCAGTGGAGAGATGATCAGAAAAGATTAGTAGCATCTTGGGCGCTCAAAGAAGAAGCTTTAATCTGGTGTGAAAGAATCATCAAAGATAATTTAGAAGGTGATATCACCTGGGACAGATTCAAAGAGATTTTCCTAGAAAGATTTACTCCCCCTGAAGCGACGGAGCGATTATGTGATTAATTTTCTTATCTGATAAAAGGTGATATGACCATCCCAGAATATCATATGAAATTCAACGAACTTGCTCACTTTGCTCCTCATCTGATTCAAGATCCAAAGATGAAAAATCTGAGATTTATTCATGGCCTGCAAAGGAGATATAAGAATAGTGTAATGAGGAGTGTGAAGCTTCCTTTCTCCGAAATGATTTATATGGCTTATCAATATGAAGATCTCCATAAGAAAGGAATGTTGCGCGACGAAGAAGAAGTCTGTTCCAGTGACAAAGCAGAGTTGGTAACTGATATTCCTGAAGCCAGTACGAGGTCGGAGGTCAGTAAGAAGCCCAGTGCCAAGAGAAAAAGGGTTGAATCTGGGAACCGACCTGTAACGACTGCCACGTGCTCAAGTTGCAATAGACAAGGTCATTTGGCGATAAGTTCCAAATCTTGGAACCAACAAAGAAAGAATAAGTTCAAACCCAAGAAGGGATTTCAGGAGAATAGAAAGTGCAGTCAATGCCATCAAGCTTGTCATATTTCCAAGGCCTGCCCGCTATCTCTGAAATCTGAAGCAGTACATGTAAATGAAGTGGCAAAAGTGCCTGCATCTTCGTCTGCTCAGGAAAGGCCAGATGTTTTGGAAGGCACACTTACTGTCAAAGATATTCCTGTTAAAGTACTGTTTGATACAGGCGCGTCACGAAGCTTCATTGCAAAGAATACAACTAAGAAGCTGGATTTGAATTTGAAGAAGCTCAAGGAACCAATGACTGTCCAGAATTCGGTTGGGGGTTCCATTGATCTCAGTTGGGTTTATGGAGTGCCAGTTTCTTTTTCTCATTATCAGTTTCCTACCATCGCGGTCGTCATTTATTTTAAAGAGTTTGATCTTATCTTAGGATTGGACTGGTTGACCAAATATAAAGCTGAAGTTAAATGCGCCGACAGAGTCGTAAAGGCGAAGATTAAATCTGGTGATTATATAACCATTCCCTGTGAAGGCCAGAATGCTAATAGAAAAGACTTCTGGGAAGCTCTCGATGTTTCTCCAGCCCAAATAGAAAATATTCCTGAAATCACAGAGAATATTCCCGGCCTAGTGAAAGATATTCCTGTCGTCAAGAACTATGCGGATGTGTTCGAAGAAGTTGTTCGCTTACCTCCGCAGAGAGAAATAGATTTCAAGATCGGTCTAATCCCGAATGCAAGGCCGGTAGTTCACGCTATTCGAAGAATGTCCTTGAAAGAGAAAGAGGAATTAGACAATCAAACACGACAGCTCATATGGAAGGGTCTGATCAGGCCTAGTTTCTTTGATTGGGGAGCAAAAGTGGTGCTTGTCTCAAAATCTGACGGTACTCAACATCTATGTGTGGATTATCGTGATCTGAACAAACAGACAATAAAGAATAAATATCCATTGCCGTGGATTGATGATTTGTTGGGTCGATTAAATGGAGCACAAGTATTTTCACGAATGGACCTAGCTACAGGTTTCCATCAACTTCAAATTGCCGAAGAGTGTGTTCCAATGACATCGTTCAGAGGTCTCGACTTATTCTACGAGTGGTTAGTAATGCTCTTCGGCTTATGTTACGCTCCAGTCTATTTCATCGATCTAATGAACAAAGTACTTAGAGGAGTATTGAATAAATTTGTTCTGGTTTTCATTGATGATATCCTTATCTTCTCTAAGTCAGAAAGCGAGCACGAAAAACATTTGGAACAAGTGTTAGAAATCCTCAGAAGGAATGTATTAAAAGCAAAGTTTTCCAAATGTATATTCTGGCAAGAAGAAGTCAAATTTCTTGGCCACGTAGTGCAAAAGAAGGAATTGCTGTGGATCCAAGTAAGATCACTGCCATTCAGAATTGGAAGCAGCCAGTACTCCTACAGAAGTCCGCAGTTTTATCGGATTGGCTAGTTATTACCGAAAGTTCGTTAAAAACTTTTCGAAGATATCTGGTCATTTAACAAAGCTTACAAAGAAGCACTCTAAATTCAAATGGACTCCAGAAAGTGAAGAGGCTTTTGAAGAGCTAAAGCTAAGATTAACAACAGCTCTAGTGTTAACCATCATTGATGGCAATCAGAATTTGAAAGGCTGGACTGATGCTTCTAGAGAAGGCCTTGGCGCAGTGTTAATGCAAACGGGTCAAGTGATTGCTTATGCTAGCCGTCAGCTGAAGCCGCACGAGAAAAACTACGTCACTCATGATCTTGAGTTATTGGCCATAGTATTCGCCTTGAAAATCTGGAGGCACTATCTTCTGGGTGAGAGATTTGAACTGTTTACAGATCACCAGTCGTTAAAGTATCTGTTCACCCAGAAAGACTTGAATCTGAGGCAGCAACGTTGGCTGGAGTTTCTTGCAGCATATGACTTTGAGATTATATACACTCCAGGGAAAGCTAATGTCGTGGCCGATGCGTTAAGCCGAAAGAATGAAATGATCGCCAGTTTTATTATCACGACTTCATTGCTCGATAAAATATCTGCTCTTCAGAAGGATGATCACTTCATTCAGAAGATCAGAGAGATAATTCAACAAGGCGAACCCTCGAGTTTTCGAGTTGATAATGGTGGGACTCTAAGGCTGAAAGGTCGAATCTGTGTTCCTAACATTGCTGAGCTCCGAAAGGAAGTTCTGGATGAATGCCACAAGTCAAAACTTAGTATCCATCCGGGAGTAAGCAAAATGTATAATGACATCAAGTGCACTTTCTGGTGGAGGTCGATGAAGAGGAACATTTCTTTATATGTTAGCTGATGCCCTACTTGCTAGCTAGTCAAAAGCGACCAACATAAACTAGCTAGATTATTGCAACTGCTAGACGTTCCTGGCTGGAAGTGGGAACATATTTCCATGGACTTCATTGATGGTCTGCCCAAAACCAGAAAAGGAAATGACAATATTTGGGTGATCATAGATCGCTTCACGAAGACCGCCCATTTCATACTTGTCAGATCAAACAGAACTGCTCAGAGTTTGGCGCAGATATATTTCAGGGAAATAGTTAGACTACATGGAGTACCGCTCAGTATAGTCAGTGATAGAGATACAATATTTACTAGTAAATTCTGGGAGGCATTTCAAGCAGAGATGGGAAAAAGCTGAACCTAAGCACCGCTTATCATCCTCAAACAGACGGTCGGACTGGGAGGGTGAATCGTATATTAGAAGATCTATTGCGGGCTTTTGTTCTAGATTTCGGCGGATAATGGTAAGACCATCTGCATTTGGCTGAATTCTCTAATAACAACAGCTACCAGGCGAGCCTGACAATGTCACCATTCGAAGCGTTGTATGGTAGACCGTGCCGATCTACTACTTGTTAGGTCGAACCCGATAATAGACTCGTGTTAGGGCCTGATATGATCCGAGAAGCTGCCGACAAAGTCGATTTTATCAAGAAACGATTACTGGCCGCTCAAAGCCGACAAAAGAGCTATGCCGATAGAAGAAGAAGAGATATATCGTTTGCTATTGGCGACTATGTATATTTGAAAGTATCGCCGATGAGAGGAGTTATCCGATTCGGTAAAACTGGGAAGTTGGCGCCCAAATTCATTGGTCCGTTTCCTATTCTGGAACGGATCGGAACTCTCGCTTATAGGGTTAAATTTCCAGATTGGTTGCCTGGAGTTCATGATGTATTTCACATATCTCAACTTCGAAAGCATGTTCATGATCCAGACTTGATCGTGGAAGAAGGAGCTCAGCAAGATATTGAAATTACTCCAGAATTAGCTGTGAGAAGAGAGCCGCTCAAGATTATCGGCAAAGAAACAAAAGAGCTGGGGAACAAGAAGGTTCACTTAGTCAAAGTGTAATGGAGTGGAGATCCGCGAGATTGTACTTGGGAAACTGAGGAGAGCATTCAGAAAGCCTATCCTAGGTGCCGAGTGGATATATCTGATTGACTCCGGTGCAAGGTACATTCACCATACTTTACGTTACCAATTAGTTCTCTACTATGTTGTCATTTTCTTTCCATGGATGTGCACTTTTAATTCTATAGTCTGAATGATTTTAAAAGTATAGAAATTGATTAGTATGTTTTTGAAAAGTTAAAAACAATTTGATTATTGTTTGTGTTGTGTGATAGTAGATTGGATTAATTAAAATTATTAAAACGATAGTTAATTTAATCAATAAGAGAATAATGGTAGAATTTATTCATTTAAATCACACATTTAACTGATTAGAAAATAGATAGAAATATATATACTTGTGCATTATATATGTTTGAACAGGTAAATGGATTAGCTGTTAAGTAAAGATTTTATTTGCGTGCCCGACAAATAGGTAAACCTTAATGAGTTGGATGCGAAATATTATTATATCAACTCCTGTGAATGCCATTGGATGCGGAGTGCTGGTTATTCTGTGTGTAATAATAAACGTCGCCATAGGATAGTGAAAATTAATTTTGAACTACATTACATGGCATACTTCTGGGAGATAGGCATACTTCATCATATACCACATAAGCATTTGGAGCTTGTGTGACGAGGTGGATGATTTACCATACGAGCGAGAGGCTTGTATGGCGATGACTATACTTTACAAGTTGAACTGATGACTGATATGGACTATTTAAAATGTAACGATAAAATTGCCAGATTAATAAAAACCCCACACGGGTCTGGAGTTGACAATAACCACGTCTCTCTAGTTATTAGATACGACACATGGACTATTTATTTCCCACACGGGACGAGGTGACGAGGATTTATCCTCTAGAGAATTTAAAATACACACTCCCTCAGGCTTTGACAGGGTGACGAGAATTTATTCTCTGGAGTTATTATCTATACACGCTCCCCTGTAAACACCAGAATATATCACTATAAATATGTGTATGCTTATTAGGATTTATTGGGTACCTAATACGGCCCAATAAATTTCCAAACTTCTCCTCGTACAAAGGAGGTTATGGCGAAATTTTTCGAAAATTCCGGGTGTTAGCCAAATTTTTGAAGAATTTGAAAATTCTCAGAAACTGAAAAGTTGGAAAATGGAAGCCAGATCGAACGTAGAGTTGATTAGTCAAACCACTTTCGACTTTGTTCCTTTTCGGGGACGAAAAGTTTTAAGTGGGGGAGATTATAACGACCCGGAAAATCTGAACCAATTAAATTTTTTTAAATTGGCTAAAATAATGGATTTTAAATATTTAAAATAAACATTATAAATAATAGCAATGAAAAGTGAGTTTGAATCGACGATTGAAAACGAATATAATTAATTCTAATTATAAACAAGGCATGAAATGGCACTGTAGTTTCAAAATTGAATTCAAACTTTGTCGGACTGTACCGAGTGCAAAACAAAACGGATTTGAGTGAAACCAAAAATATTTAAATCTGTTAATGAATACCTTTCTAACGAATCTGAAAAATCGAAGTTTCATAGCGGAAAGCAAAAGTTATGGCCAAATGAATTTTCAGAAAGGTCGCTATGGAATTTATATAGCCCGTGAAATTGGCCATTTTGCAAACGACCTCGGAATTCGACGAAACCACTTTTGTTGGATCCGGGATGAGAAGTTATTGCTAGGTTTCAAATTTCATAATTTTTGAAGCTAGTATGTGAGCGTGGCAAAGGAAAACGTGTTTTGGTCAATTACAGTTAATTAGATCGACCAGAAATGGGCCTTTTTGCAAACGGTCTCAGAATTCGACGAAACTAGTTTTGTTAGGACTGTATCGTCAAAACATAGCTAGATTTATTTTTCTAGAATTTTTCGAATCAGTTTGTGGCCCTGGCAAATTGAAATGTACGTTCAAATCAAATATTGAATGTTCTATATTTTAATTTGAAGGAAAACTGACTGAAATAGTCGAATGGGCCTTCGAAACATATCCCATTGTGTTCGGAATGGGGGTAAAACGCTAGGGACGACAGTCGTTGGGTCTGAATTGGTGTTCGTGTGTGACAAGGGGTATTTTGGAGATTTTAAAAATTATAAACTAAAAAAAATCCCATTAATCCACATCAGCCCCCCCCCCCCACATTCTCTCTCCCCGACTCAAAATCGAACGGCGCCTTCAGCTCCAAACTTCTCTCCTCCCTTCCACCTCCTACACGCATCTAAACCCCATGTCGTTTTGGAGTTATTTGAAGAGCTCGAGGCGAGCTTCAGATCCATAGCAGTTTTGGATTTTATCGTGGAGTGAATCACCTGGATCGACGTCAGAAAGTTGCGACCTTTTCGCCGCCACCCCGCCTGATCCTGACCACCGAGCTCGCCGCTGTCAGAGGTGCAGGCGCGCCTCTCCTCCCCCTTCGACGCTGCGAATGCCGATCGACGAATAGCTACACGGATTTCGAGATAAATCCAAACCTAGTTTTGAACCTTTCAGCTGAGGTACGGCTTGTTTTATTTTCAACTGTTTTAACACCTTTAAACCGTTGCAAAATTTTGAAAAATCATAACTTTTTTGTGTGTTGACGAAATTCAGTGAAACAAGAGACAGTGGACTCGTGTGGACTTCTTCTACCTTCTAGTAGAGACCGCATATTTTTCTGAGCCTTCTGTTATTTTTGGTGGAGTGGAACCCAAAGTGAGATTTCTAATTTATAAACGATATGGAAAACGACGATGTATAAATTATATAGTCGATGTATGAGTTATATAAGCGTTGTACACCTCTTGTATAGGCGTTGTATAAGTTGTACGTTCGATGTATAAGTTGTTTATGCGTTGTAATAATTATATATGTGTTGAAATAGAAGTGAATTGCTATATAAATATATATATGCGCCCCTCGTCCACAAACCATGAACGATATTTATTGGTTGTGATTGGTGTGAAAATTGATTGATAACGATTGGTTGATTGGAATTGTTTGTGGTTGATATTGATTGATTGTGGTTGAAAAATACCCATTTGTGGTTGAGAAATATTTGGTTGAAACCACATAGGATTAGTTTGTGGAAATGAAAAATATATACATGCCGCCTGCGTGCGAACTAGATGCATGATTCCGCATTGTCAAAAACCGTGAGGTTTTAAGGTAGAGCGAGGAGCCGTACTAGGGACGGTCCCAGTTTTAACTACCCTGCCATTATGCTGCCGAAATTTTGAATAATATTCTTGTGTTTGAATTATTTTCATTTGTTGAAACTATATTTATTCGTTGAATAGAAAACCTTCATGTGTTGAATTGAAACTCATTCGTTGATTAGAAATTCATGTGTTGAATGGTATTCGTGTTTTTAATATAAAAATCGCCTTTTTATCTATATATATAAACTATAGAAAACCTTCATGTGTTGAAACGATATTCATTCGTTGAATTGAAATTCATGTGTTGAATGGTATTCATATTTTGTAATAAATTGTTTTATAATAAAAATCACATTTTTTATCATCTATACGAACTATATAAAATAATCTTGTTTTGAAAGAAATTGTTTTATAATAAAAATCCTATTTTTATTACCTATATGAACTGTATAAAATAATTGTGTTTTAAATATAAAAATCACCTTTTTATCTATATATATAAACTATAGAAAACCTTCATGTGTTGAAACGATATTCATTCGTTGAATTGAAATTCATGTGTTGAATGGTATTCATATTTTGTAATAAATTGTTCTATAATAAAAATCACATTTTTATCATCTATACGAACTATATAAAATAATCTTGTTTTGAAAGAAATTTTTTTATAATAAAAATCCTATTTTTATTACCTATATGAACTATATAAAATTATAGTGTTTTGAAATGAATTGTTTTACAATAAAAATCACATTTTTATTATATACATGAATTGTTAAATATAGCGAAGTGTTGAAATAGAAGACAATTAGATAAAAATATCATTTTTATCAAATGTATGAAAAGAATATAGCTTTGAAATCGAAGAATCAATATATATATATATATATAAAATCGAATAACGACGATGCAGTTCGTATTTTGAAACCCTGATTTCAAACGATGAGTACGGGAGATCCGACCATCGGATTTTCCTGAAATCGTAACCGTTGGGTTCGCTTTGGAAATATCTTTCCAACGGCACCAACTTTGTAAAAATCCAATGGTTGGATTGTCTGGAATGTTTAGCTCAAATCTGGAGAAAAACAACGCCAGAATCGATTATATATATATATATATATATATATATATATATATATATATATATATAACTATATTTAATCGAATAACGACGCTGTAGTTCGTATTTTGAAATCGAAACTTCAAAAGATTATACCAGGAGATCCGACCGTCGGATTTTCCCGAAACTAGAACCGTTGGATTCGTTTTGAAAAGATCTTTGTAATGATGTAAATTTTGTGAAGATCCAACGGTTAGATTTTCAGGTATGTGTAAATCAAATCTGAAGAAAAACAGCGCCACGGCCGCGTTATGGCCCGAAGCATCGTTTTGAATAAATTGGCTATTTTAAAATAAATAAAAATAGCAATAAATCGTTATAAAATATTATAAATGATACCGATGTAAAATTTAGAAATTAACTGAAGGTTGACTAAGTCGAATGGTTACTTGGGTATTGATCTGATGTTGGTTTCGACCTTTGGTGTTAATATTTGGGAAATCGTTCTCTTACTGATTGACGGTTAGTGATCAGTTAATTGAAATGATGCGTATGTATGTTAATGTTGCACTTTTTTATTATATATGCGAGTTGCTCAGAAAGACCGGGTTTATCCCATTCTGATTAACTGAATCGACGATAAGAAATCGAAGATGAAGACGGTGGTCGAAGACCGGAGATCTTCACCTCGTTTGGATGGTAACGAGGTCTTGATTGGGAGGCATCCCGAAATATGGATAATGAGTGGTGATCGTCCAGACGTACGTGGTGATCGATGGGTTTGTGAGGTATATAATGCCTCCGGTTTCGTTCAGACCCAGAACGGACTTGCAAATGGACAGTGTGTCTGACATTGGAATTTATTCTATGTGATTGATAGCCATCAGTTGCACGGGGTGAATTGCCTGTGTGGCATGCTAAGATGCAGTGATCAGGGCTTCTGTTGAAAAGCAAAGTCTTGTGGTGATGATCAAATCACCGCCTGTGTGGCGTAGCTTTGTGTATAATGTGAAATCGCGAGCCTCACACCCCGGTATGAACCAAAAACGGGAGCAGGACCTCAGGGAGGACATGCGTTTCTTTCTAGCTAGAAGTGGCGTCAGTGGTTTTACATGCTCTGACGAGTTTGACTTATGTGGTTGTTACTGTTGCGAGGCGCCTCGATTAGATCGGACGAACCGGGTCCGATGGAGCCACTCGTTGGCTCACCTACACCCCATAGGGCGGGGAAACGCATTGTTCAGGAATTTTAATCCGCATCGGTGGACCGGCCCTGACGATCCAAGGGTCACTCGAGCTCTGATCCTGAGAGGCGGGCTAGAGCATCTCGAAGTCATTAAGGACTATCTTTTGCCTTGGTTCATGATGGAAATCCAATTTCCAAATACATGACTGTGCGGTTTTGATTGTATATATATATGGCGACATGATATATGGTACCCATGTCGTCTATGATAGATAGTTATGACAGAAATTGTTTTTGAAACATATAAACACTAGTAATAATATCAAATGCTTTTGTTTTATTTGTATCAAGCATATTTTGGCCATTATAAGGTAGAACTCTATCCTCCGGTTTGCGTTGCATTGTGTGATGGGAACTGAGTCTTATAATGGCTTCATTTTTATAAAAAGCATTGCGGTGTTTAAAAGAATGATTTGTTTTAAAGCACTGGCAATCCAATGGAGTAAACCCATTCCTCGAAAGTGGTGTGGTCCTGTGATTAGCCATATTTGAAATGTGTTGAGTAGATTTCTCATACTAGTCCCATGACTGACTTGTAGTTTGTTTCACTTTCAAACTCGGGTGCCCCTTTTTCTACATGGGCAGCCTTGTATTTAGGTTTAGCTGGCTCTTTCTGGATAGCTGGAGATGAAGATGGATTCTATCATTTATCTCTTTTTATGTTGTTCAGCTCCTGTTGTACATATTATGTTTGTTTCCGCTGTAGATATTTATTTATAGTTGAACTATATTTGTACTAAGTATGATCCTGTATACTGTGTAACTCTGATGATAATATTTATCCAGTGTACTATTTGTTCATTATCAGGTGTATTTATTCAATTATGTTCTGCTATTATCTTTTTCTGTGTTATATTCCAAAGATTACCCTTGTCTCCGTCTGTACGGGAAATGGGGTCGTCGCAACGTAGTATCAGAGCTTTGGTTAAGCTTAGTTCTGGAATATAACATATTAACGAACTCATCAGAAATAGAACCAGTAGTGTTCTAGGACGGGTAACTCAATACAGATAGGATCGGTAATATCCTAGTATGAGTAAAGCAGAATGAAATTACACCTCGATAGACACATTTACATTGAAGTATATGTTTCTATATTTTAAATTATCTTTTCTGTGACCTGACACTTGATTTGCTGTTTGCAGAAGTACTAGAAAAATGAGTGTCATAAATAGAAGAAATGCAGAACCAGATCTAGAGGCTCTATTTAAGAGATATCGAAATCTGGGTGGAGCACAATTCTCGGGCAATGAATCTATTATTCACACTCAAGCTTGGGTGAGCTCTGCAGAAAGAATATTTGAGCGTTTCCAGTGGAGAGATGATCAGAAAAGATTAGTAGCATCTTGGGTGCTCAAAGAAGAAGCTTTAATCTGGTGGGAAAGAATCATCAAAGATAATTTAGAAGGTGATATCACCTGGGACAGATTCAAAGAGATTTTCCAAGAAAGATTTACTCCTCCTGAAGCGACGGAGTGATTATGTAATGAATTTTCTTATCTGATACAAGGTGATATTACCATCCCAGAATATCATAAGAAATTCAACGAACTTTCTCACTTTGCTCCTCATCTGATTCAAGATCCAAAGAGGAAAAATCTGAGATATATTCATGGCCTGCAAAGGAGATATCAGAATAGTGTAATGAGATATGTGGAGCTTCCTTTCTCTGAAATGATTTATATGGCTTATCAATATGAAAATCTCCATAAGAAAGGAATGTTGCGCGATGAAGAAGAAGTCAGTTCCAGTGACAAAGCAGAGTTGGAAACTGATATTCCTGAAGCCAGTACGAGGTCGGAGGTCAGTAAGAAGCCCAGTGCCAAGAGAAAAAGGGCTGAATCTGGGAACCGACCTGTAACGACCGCCACGTGCTCAAGTTGCAATAGACATGGTCATTTGGCGATAAGTTGCAAATCTTGGAACAAACAAAGAAACAATAAGTTCAAACCCAAGAAGGGATTTCAGGAGAATAGAAAGTGCAGTCAATGCCATCAAGCTGGTCATCTTTCCAAGGCATGCCCGCTATCTCTGAAATCTGAAGTAGTACATGTAAATGAAGTGGCAGAAGTGCCTGCATCTTCGTCTGCTCAGGAAAGGCCAGATGTTTTGGAAGGCACGCTTACTGTCAAAGATATTCCTGTTAAAGTACTGTTTGATACAGGCCCGTCACGAAGCTTCATTGCAAAGAATACAGCTAAGAAGCTGGATTTGAATTTGAAGAAGCTCAAGGAACCAATGACTGTCCAGAATCCGGTTGGGGGTTCCATTGATCTCAGTTGGGTTTGTGGAGTGCCGGTTTCTTTTTCTCGTTATCAGTTTCCTACCATCGCGGTCGTCATTTATTTTAAAGAGTTTGATCTTATGTTAGGATTGGACTGGTTGACCAAATATGAAGCTGAAGTTAAATGCGCCGACAGAGTCGTAATGGCGAAGATTAAATCAGGTGATTATATAACCATTCCCTGTGAAGGTCAGAATGCTAATAGAAAAGACTTCTGGGCAGCTCTCGATGTTTCTCCAGCCCAAATAGAAAATATCCCTTAAATCACAGAGAATATTCCCGACCTAGTGAAAGATATTCCTATCGTCAAGAACTATGCGGATGTGTTCGAAGAAGTTGTTCGCTTACCTCCGCAGAGAGAAATAGATTTCAAGATCGCTCTAATCCCGAATGCAAGGCCGGTAGTTCACGCTATTCGAACAATGTCCTTGAAAGAGAAAGAGGAATTAGACAATCAAACACGACAGCTCATATGGAAGGGTTTGATCAGGCCTAGTTTCTCTGATTGGGGGGCAGCAGTGGTGTTTGTCCCAAAATCTGACGATACTCTACATCTATGTGTGGATTATCGTGATCTAAACAAACAGACAATAAAGAATAAATATCCATTGTCGCGGATTGATGATTTGTTGGATCGATTAAATGGCGCACAAGTATTTTCACGAATGGACCTAGCTAAAGGTTTCCATCAACTTCGAATTGCTGAAGAGTGTGTTCCAATGACAGCATTCAGAGGTCCCGACTTATTTTACGAGTGGTTAGTAATGCCCTTCGGCTTATGTTACGCTCCAGCATATTTCGTCGATCTAATGAACAGAGTATTCAGAGGAGTATTGAATAAATTTGTTCTGGTTTTCATTGATGATATCCTTATCTTCTCTAAGTTAGAAAGCGAGTACGAAAAACATTTGGAACAAGTGTTAGAAATCCTCAGAAGGAATGTATTAAAAGCAAAGTTTTCCAAATGTATATTCTGGCAAGAAGAAGTCAAATTTCTTGGCCACGTAGTGCAAAAGAAGTAATTGCTGTGGATCCAAGTAAGATCACTGCCATTCAAAATTGGAAGCAACCCAATACTCCTACAGAAGTCCTCAGTTTTCTCGGATTGGCTAGTTATTACCGGAAGTTCGTTTAAATCTTCTCGGATTGGCTAGTTATTACCGGGAGTTCGGCCGTGTGGTCAGGGCTGGGCGGAGCTCGGCGGCGATGGTCTTCAGGGCGGCGGGGCGGCGGTTTCAGGCAATAGGGAGGGACAATTTTGGTACGGGGTCGAAGAGAAAGAAGAGGGCTTCGAAAAACACAACTACGGGGTGGCATAATTCTCTACGAATTGGGAGAGAAGGAGGAGAGAAGTTCTGAAGAGGGGGTGGCTATGGGTTTCACGCATCGGGGAAGAAGACGATGTACACGACCAGTATATATACTAGTATTTCCACGTATTTTCTAATTTATTTATTTAATCCCAAAATTAGGGTTTTCTCGTTCGAACTCCAATTTGCACTCAACGACTGTCGAACAATAGGTTTTGATGCCTTCTGAACGCAATGGCGCTATTGCCGAAGTCCAATTCTGAAGTTAAAAGCATGTTTCTTTTATTTTCAAATTAATTCTTTTATTTCTAATTCGAACGTAATTTCTAATTTTACTGGGGTCACATACGAAGTCAGAAAAATCCAGAAAAATTATTTTTGGCTTTCTTATGATGATATGATCCCAACAAAATTTATTTCGTCGAGTTCTGAGACTGTCTGAAAAATTGCTATTTTTCAGTCAATTAATTTTGACCGAAATTGACAAAACACAGTTTCTTTTGCCACGCTCACATACTAGCTTCAAAATCATGAAATTTGAAACCTAGCAATAATTTTACATTCCGGATCCAACAAAAGTGGTTTCGTCGAATTCCGAGGTCATATGCAAAATGTCGATTTTCAAGGGCGATATATTTTCTATAGCGACCTTTCTGAAATTTCATTTGGCCATAACTTTTGATTTCTGCTATGAAACTTCGATTTTTCAGATTCGCTAGAAAGATATTCATTAACAGATTTAGATATTTTTCGTTTCATCAAAATTCGGTTCATTCTGCATCTTGTGTAGTTAGTCAAAGTTCATGTTTGACTTTTCAAACTACCATCCAATTTCTAATTCTTTATGTAATTTATTTGAATATATTTGCATTAACTTTGCTCAAAATAAATTTCCGTTCATTTTTATTTGAAGTAATTTATTTTTAATATTTAAACACCCCTAAAATCTCTAAAATGAAAATTTTAAATTGGCCCCAAATTCTGGGCTGTTACAGCCCACCTCGGAACACACTCCCAAAATCATAAATGGGCCCAAATAATCATCATCATCATAGTCATAGAAATAGTATCGAAGAAGTGTATCCGATCAAAGGTGCTACCTCAGTTGGTCATGGTATAGCTCCTGTTTTAGTCATTTCAATTCTAACCCGAAGGTCAGGGCTATTTTGTCATCGTTCATCTTCTTCGATTCAATAATCGCCTCCAAGTCATCATACTCATTATGGATACGTAATAACGTTCACAATTGTCAAAGTGGTATCGACACTGACAGAGAGTATGCCTTATGTTGATTCCGGTCTCCTTAACAACCAACGCTTACATCTTTCACATCGGTTGGTTCTTTTATATTTGATAAAGGTTCGCTTTCATATCAAAATATCATATTCTGTTTCGAACCAAATTTATTCAATAGAATAAAATTTCATATCACGATATTCCAATCATTACCAAAACCGATTATATTCTGACTAGAATACACTTTCATATCATTATATTATACTCATATAATACTTCCAAATCGAGTTATATTCAAGTGGAATATATTCCATATCAAAGATTTTAATTATCTCAAATCGATTTATGTTAAAATCCATTCATATACAATAGAATATATATATATATATATTCCATAACCAGTCATTTTAAATCTCTTAGGGGATCCATTAATATTCAAGAAGAATATAATATATATATATATATATATATATATATATCCATATAAAAATCGATTCAGATCGGTTCATATTCAAATAGAAGGAATTCTTATTTCAACTCCATTTGAACCAACGATTTAGATTCAAACACTTGCCATTTCGGAAGAAATGAAATTTTTAAAGGATATAACTATGAAAATTAATGTTTATAAAGAAAACCTTTATATAAAAGAATATATATATAATACCATAGTTAGAATAGGATAAGATAAATTTTGAACACTATATATATATATATATATATGTAAATTGAAAGTTTACTAAATAATTTAAATAATAGAATATAAGAAAAAATTTGTTATAATAAAAATAGTTATAGATAGAAGTTAATAAATAATTTCTTGAAGAGAGGATAGTTATTTGAAATCAACGATGAAAATGTATATAAGAAAATTCTTTAACTAAAAATTAACTCTTTCTTCCGAACTTCAATACTCGAATCTATACTCCAGTCTCAATGGAGTTGCTTAACTCAAAGGACTTGTTTCAAAATCACATTTCAAACCCATTTTCAAATTCAAGGATTCAATATTATACTCGTATTTAGTTTGAAAACAATCCCGAGTATTCTCGATTATCTTAATTTCAATATTAAATTCAATAAGAATTTATTATATTCGAGTCTGCCCAATCCTTGAAAATCCCAAATCGTATATATTTAAATCTTTAACCTTCAAATTCACTTTGGGAAAATACTTAAATCATTTCAAATAATCTTTAAGATTCAGATTTTCAAAGGAAGAATAAAGCTTATCGAAATCGATACATTTCCTTTAAATCAAATTTCATAAATAGAAATTCGAATATTCAAAATCATTTAACCAACCAATGTCCATATATAATTTGCTACCTTATGGCCAAGTGATTTTAAATTTAATTTCTCGATATTTAGGGATGGATCTATCATTTCAATCCAAATCAGGGTCACAGAGATCTATCATTTCACTCTGTGTTCTTAATTCATTTTAAATCGATAAATCCCAGGTTGATTCGATGCCCGTAACATCAAGGGTGAAAAATTGGGATTCATCGTCAATGATGAGCATACAACCGCCATATACTGAATAAATAACATTTTCAAGCAATACTCATTCAGAAATCACCCAAAGCATCCATCACAACCATTCATCCCATTAATCAGTGTTAACTTGTTCTACAGGTTTGCAAAGATTAGAAATCCCAACTAGTAATTTAATTAAATTAAATAACTAATTATCGACCTAAATTTTCAGATCAATATACTTGCATGTCATTTTTTTAAGTAGTCAATCACAAATAAAACACAACCATGCAACCAAACTTGTTTCATATTTTAATTTAACAAATATGGGAATAATTCAGTATTTCGTAAGTGAGAAATCACTCACCTTTCCGTCCTTTGTGGATCAGACGTCCAAAAGAAGCCCAAAATTTGACAGTCTCTAAACGCAGCCAGGTTAGTGCCAAAACGCCCGCAATTCGCCATGATCCCAATGCAACAAACCGCGCATCAATCCGAGTTAAAACGAGAAAATTATAAGCATTTTTCTCTTTGGAATTTAAATGTATATAAAATAAATAAAAAAACAAATCTCACCCACTTATAGGGTGACACATCATCACCCATCCCCTTCTTCCCGCTCACGCCCAATCGCTACAGCAGCCGGGAAAAAGAACCCAACCGCCATCTATTTTGACCGCCTCACATGATCAACTCCGGCCATTACAAAGTCCAAGACCACCCTAATTTGCTAGCTCATCGAATTCCGCGCCCTGGGTCCCCGAGCCACCACCTCTGGTGGTCTTACCTGCCGCCGACAAAGACCAGAACGGAAATAGCTTTCCAGTTTCAAACTCAAATTCCTGCCACCCTGTCTGACTACAACCCAAATGAACACCACCGTTAAACTCAGATGATCCCTCTCTTCAAAACCCATATTTCGAAATCTTCGATTTGAGCCTAAATTGAAAATTCCCAAATTGTGACCTAGGGTTCCGAAAATCACAAGTTTGACCATCGATTTCTGTGAAACCATCCACTACATGTCAAAACAAATCACACCACCAACTTTGTAAGGTCGAGCTCTTCGAAATGACATATAATACTCTAGGATTTGGAGAGATTTGATTTTCAAGTTGAAATTTTGTTTCTAGGGTTTGAAATCTGTTCTGCCATTAGAGAAACGATGGAAATAGTATACGTGAATGAGAATGGCTGATGTGGTTAGGAAAAGAGATTTTTTTTTTGTATATAAATATAAGGTCCAATAAAAGAATACCCAATTATCCTATTACATTGATCTTGTTCACATTTTCTCTTGTACGATCAAACGGTAAGTCAGATTGTAACGCAAATTGAAATCCCGTCATAATTCACCGTTCCGGTTCCGATGAAACTAGTTTCGTCAGATTCTGAAATAGTCGCCAAAACAGTTAAATTTCATAGTTGATTTAATAAATAAAATATTCAATTATTCCTTATACAACTCAGCATTTAATTAAATTTAAAAATATTATATTCCAAACTCCCAATTCTTTATCATAATAACAAAAATAAAATTTCCTTTAGGTTAATACAATTTACATCTTTACTATATTTATTACAAATCAACTTAAAACCCACTTTATACATAGATTTCAATATTTTAATTTCAAAATTTTATAGATAACAAATGTGATGCCCAAAACTAAATAAATCACATCTCATTTGGTTATCTTACAAATAAATTCAAAATCCAACATTTACAAATATAAGCTACATTAAAATCTTATATATATATATATATATATATATATGCTCAATCCAATTAATTATTATCATATAAATGATCAAACTTTAATTTTTAACCATTATTATTCCATTTCTTTATATCAAATGTAAATTTAAATATCTGGAAAAATCTTGGCCTGTTACAAGGAGGCTTCAGCAGCATTATATAGCTATTGTTTATTTTCGTTGTGATGTAAGTGTTGTATTCTAGTATACAAATACCGATTTATGTTTCAAAGTTATGTTGTATATTATATTTTATTCGTTCCGCTGTGAGATTCGTGTTTACTCTAATTGTGTTGTTGTTGTTGTTCTATACTATTTTTCTACCTTATCTATCCTCACCCTCTGACTTCTTTCTATAAATGATCAGGTATTTCTGATGTTCGAATAGTCAACATGGCAGTTTTTGTGTTGATTTTCGGAGTCGAAAATTCTAGTTCGTTACATATAAATTTGTTTTAAAACGATTCTAACTTCATTTCAAATTTCAAATCAAATTTCAATATTCCATAATAAATTCGTTTTAAATTCATTTCAAATTTCAAATCAAGTTTGAATATTCCATGACAAATTCGTTTTAAATTCATTTCAAATTTGAATATTCCTTAACAAATTCGTTTTAAATTCTTTTTAAAACGATTTCATTTACATTTCAAATTTCAAATCATATTTTAATATTCCTTAGCAAATTCGTTTTAAATTCATTTCAAATCAAATTTAAATATTCCTTAACAAATTTGTTTTAAATTCGTTTTAAAACGATTTCAATTTCTAATCAAATTTGAGTATTCCTTAACAAATTCGTTTTAAATTCATTTTAAAACGATTTCAATTTCACTTTAAATTTCAAATAAAATTTGAATATTCCTTAATAAATTCGTTTTAAATTCATTTTAAAACGATTTCAATTACATTTCAAATTTCAAATCAAATTTGAATATTCCTTAACAAATTCGTTTTAAATTCATTTCAAATTTCAAATCAAATTTGAATATTCCTTAATAAATTTGTTTTAAATTTATTCAAATTTCAAATCAAATTTGAATGTTCCTTAACAAATTCATTTTAAATTCATTTTAAAACGATTTCAATTTCATTTCAAATTTCAAATCAAATTTGGATATTCCTTAACAAATTCTTTTTAAATTCATTTTAAAATGATATCAAATTCACTTCAAATTTCAAATCAAATTTGAATATTCCTTAATAAATTCGTTTTAAATTCATTTTGAAACAATTTCAATTTCATTTCAAATCAAATTTGAATATTCCATATCCTTTTAATATTAAAATGATAATATTTTCAAAATATCAAATTTTGAAATCACTTTTCGTTATTCATTAGGGCCGTCAATTTCTACCACGACCCGAAACACGACTCGTAACCCACACGTTAAAAACCCGACCCAACCCAACTCATTTATAAACAGGTCAATTTTGGGTCAACCCACTCTGACCAGTTTAATAAACGGGTTGACCCGACCCAACCCGTGAACCCGTTTTTGACCCGTCATGACCCTTTTAATATAAAACATATTTTTATTACTCTACAATTTACAAAACATAGGCCATTCTAGTCCACTACCCATTTGTCGTTTTACCCTAATTTATCAATTACCAAGCCGCCACTCATTCATTCATTCTAATTTATGTGCTTCTACCTCATCACTCTTTCAGACTTCAGTTTCCTCTTTCCTTTTTACGCTGAGCCCTAGATTCTATGAAGTCCTTCTGAAATCGTGCGTCAGATCGAAGAACAACTGCGGCACAAGGAAAAAGCATCGGCATTAGCATCGTCTCGAGACTCTCGATACTCAACAGATTTGATAAGGTTTGGGAAATCTATATTCTTTACAAAAATTGTGATTGCTATCCACTTTGGATGATATACTTCACGGAAGTTCAAGTTTTTGATTTCTTCACAAAGGGCATTGCATCTTTCCTGATCTTAAGTAAACTATTTTTTCCAAAATGAGCACTTCGATGTAGCATAGTCATTTTTCTTTCTTAATTTATGCTATAAAGAATCGATCAAATACAACCATAATTTGAAACCCACAAAGTTTTTTATACAAATATTTTTCTTAACGGGTTACACGGATCAAACCCGAAACCCGCACGATTATAAATGACCTGACCCGAACCCGACCCGTTTAATAAACGGGTTGAGATGACCCGACCCGAACTCAACCCGAACACGACTTGACCCGACCCGAACCCGACCCATTGGTAGCCCTAATATTCATTATAAAATGAATAAAATTGACAAAATTCCCGTTCGTGTTAAAATGGCGTTTAACTACTTAACACGGCTTCACATTTCAATATTCACTGAATATTATTTTAAAATATTCGTTAATTATGAACTGGAATCAGACAGAGTCAATTACCATATAATTTTATTTATATGGATTTCCAACACACATGTACACAATAATAATCGAACACAGTCAACCATCATCCCGAGTGCATTACACAATTGTATAAGTGTTAAATATAAATAATTAACACTTACAACAGTCTATCAACCCATCGATTGACATACAACTTAATAATTGGAATTAGTGTATATCCAATATCATCCGAATACCCATGTGGGGTTTTCGAACATCAAACACTGATTATTATTTGTGCAGTTGGGTGATGTGTAAAATATATCAACCCAATAAATTTCAGATAAATGGGTGTACATAAAAAAATCGTTCGATTTGTTTATAAATATTTATTTCAACACATGACTATGTTGTACAGTCCATATATGCAATAAAAATTATATTTTTATTATTCAAATATTTTATTCCGTACACATGAATATTTTATACAGTTCATTTATACATCACAATCACAATCAAATTCCACAATACAATCAAACAAGTCGTTCATTGTCTGTGGATGACGGTATCGGGTGCTGCTAAGCACCATCTGCATTATATTATATATTTTAACTAGATAATAAAATTAGAGTGAGAAGTTCTCACCTTGGACTTCCATTCCCCCATTCTCATTTCTGAACGGTTTGGATTTGAATTTGTTTCCAGTTGGTTCCATCCCAATCCGTTTTCACGCAGTTCATATTAAAAATCGCATTTTTAATATGATGAATATATATTTAAAAATCACATTTTTAAATCAATGTTCTATATATAAAAATCATTTTTTATATCGTTATTATATACATATATAAGTCATTTCACAAACAAAAATCGTTTCATTTCTTCGATAAAATTACATTTTTAACTCGCTACCTAAATAAAAAATCATATTTTTAATTTGTTCAAAAATCATATCTTTTCCCTTTTAAAGAAAAATCGTATCTTTTTTAAATCTAATCTTTTCGACTTTAAAAATCTAATCTTTACTTCTTTAAAAATCTAAATTTTCCTTCTTTAAAAAATCTAATTTTTTTTCTAAAGATCATTACATAGAAGAAAATTAAATAATTTAAAAACTCACTTTTTCTATCAGATGAAGGGGCTTGGCATTTGGGTGGAGCAAGGGGTTGGTGGCGGCGGCAGACGGTTGGGGATGTCGCAGGTTGTGGTGATGGCGGTGTGGGGCCCAGCGGCTGATGACGGTGAGTTTCTGAAGGGTTTGGGCTTGCTGGCGCAGGGGAGAGATGGGAGGGAGGAGAGAGGAGGGAGAAGGGGGGAGGGGGTGCGCCGGAGGTAGGGGAGGCGGGGAAGAGGGTACGGCACTGGTGGTGTGTCCGCGGTGGCGCGCGGTGGCTGACGAAAGAGGAGCGATGGGACTATAAAAGGGAGGGCAGGTTTTTGGAGCGTTGACCAGAGGATTTAAGAATGAGGGTTTTGACCGTATAAAGGAGGGTATATAATATATATAATTAATTAATTTTAATTCCCAAAAAGGTGCTTTTTCAATCGAATCCCAAATCGAGCCCAACGACTATCGCCCCTAACTAATTACCCCTATTCCAAACACAATGGGATATGTTTGGTAAGCCAATTCGACTGTTTCGATCAGTTTTTCCCAAAATTAAAATATAAATCATTATATATTTAATTTAAACGTACATTTCAATTTACTGGGGTCACATACTGACTCCAAAAATTCCTAAAAAATAAATCTGGCTATGTATGGACGATACGGTCCTAACAAAACTAATTACGTCAAATTTGGAGACTATTTGAAAAACGGTCATTTTCTAGTCGGTTAAATTCAACTGAAATTGGTCAAACACGTTTAAATGTGCCACGCTCACATATTGATTCCAAAAATTATGAAAATTGGAATATAGAAATAATTTGACATTCCAGATCCAACAAAAGTGTTCTAGTCGAAAATGGAGGTCATTTGCAAAATCTCTATTTTTAAGGGCTATATTTTTCATAGCGACTATTCTGAATTTTCAATTGGGCATAACTTTTTATTCCCGCTATGAAATTTCAATTTTTCAAATTCGTTGGAAAGATATTCTCGAACAGATTCAAATATTTCTTGTTTTACTAAAATTTGATTTATTTTGAATCCTATGCATTCATTTGAAATTTGAAATCGAATTTTCAAACTACCGCGCCATTTTCAATTCCTTTGATAATTAAAATAAATATTTATATTATAACCTTGATTCAAATAAATATGTATGTTCTAATTCTATTCAGAATAAATTTCTAGTTGTTATTATTTAAAATAAATCATTTTAAATTTCAAATTTCAAATTCATTAAAATTGCCAAAATAAAAAATTTTAATTGGTTCTGATTTTCTGGGTTGTTACAGTCCAAGTTTGCGTAAAACGGATACCGTATGAAGGAGTTATGGACAATAGAAGTTTGGCAAAACAATCAGGAAATGGGCCAAAATAACTGGCACACTTGTGAAATGCGCTAGAACAAAAATGCACTGGCGCACCTGGGAAGTGCGCCCATGTCGAGCCTAGATCTGCAGAATTCTGGACAGTTCCCTAATGACGTGTCTTTCTAATCTGAGTGGTTCTGATGGTTTCTAATATAATCTAAATGTCCTAATTCACCTAATACACCTATAAATAATGTAACACCCCACGTCCGTTAGTGTCACTCGCAAAGGGAATGCACTAAGTTCTGTGGAGCATTATGGGTAAAAGATGCAGATAAATTACAAGACAGACAAACAATTAACAGCGGAAAATAAAACTTTGCTTTGTTGATAAAATAGATTGTACAAGATTGCTTTACAATATCAGAGTATCATCTGTCTTTACTAGATAAAGAAGCATAAAAATACATTTATATTCCCCAATGTAGCATAAGCCAGCATAGCATCTGAAAGAGAATCCAAGGACAACTTCGTCAAATCTTCAAGCTGGGAAAGAGCAACGGTCCAATTTAATCCTGAGTTATACTATTCCCTCCTCAACTACCTGGGGGGGGAACGGAAGAAAAGAAGCGAAAGAAAAACAGAGTCAGACATAAAGCCTGAGTAAGTCAGTAACTTCTAGCATGTGAACAGGGGAAACAGAACGACATGAATTAACTGAATACAAGATAATACCATGATGATAAGGCTAACAAGATAAGATTCACACAAGACATGCTAAGACAAGATAAACTGGATATACTACAACACTTTCTCCGCTTCTATTTTACCGCGATATACTCGTTTCTATATCTCTGCACCACCTAACTAGTGTTCCAACTAGTAACGATAATGTGATCCCAATCCCTGTAGTTTCCGTCGCCTTCAGGCGTACCTTGATTATTTATTACCTAGATCTAGTCTAGGTTTTATATCAAGTGCTTTCTAGATTCAATTAGAGTTTACGCTATCTGTTGAACGCTTCTTATATTCAGGATTTATGCCACCTAGTTCCAAACTAGGGATTATGCTACCTGTCGAACGATGCCCTTTGGTCTAGGATACACTACCTAGAGTGGTATATGTTCCTAGACTTTCCCCACGCATGTATCGCAAATCGTTATCGCTTGTCTAGATGCACATGTCCTGTAACGTGCTACCCGAGTCCCGTGTCAGGGCTACTCTAGAAATACGGAACTCAGTCTGGAGCTTTCAATATCTGCCGATGCAGATGTTAAGGTCTGTTTTTTTTCAGTGGCTATGGTCCCACTCGACCCCTCCCTCAACTAATGGAAGGCCACCCTTGTAAAATGAGAACTGTACGAAGGACCCTATCTGCCCCACTAATTCTATGGCCAACAACACCCCGCAACCACAACTAGATAGCAAGTATGTGGTCCGTATGAGTCCTCCAGCCTTCCCGCTTCACGTGCCATGCTTGACTGAAGATGGTAGGTAGACGACGAGTTGCTATCACAGGGCTTCCGTCTTCTCGCCGAATCACGCTGGTCCATCCTAGTCTTTTAGATGCCATATATTGCAACCAAGGCATACCCTTGGCTCTTCTACCGCAGACCTTAACCTCTGTGCGCCCAGGCGGATCATCTGCAGCCTCAAAGAGGGATACCAAGAGTACCCTCACATCCCCTCGAAGCCTCGGGCTTCGTATCCCAATTCGTTGGAGTCTTCTTTAAAATCAGATGGACGTCCGCTCCTTTGTGTTATACTAAGAATTACTACTTAGTTCTACTAACTAAGTTTTACCACTTAGTTTCCAGGATCATTGTCTACTTAACTAAGTTTTACTACTTAGTTCTCTTTCCCGTTAAGTTGGATTGGTTAAGTGTCTTTAGTCGATTCAAGCTAACTTAACCCTCTTCCATTATCCTGTTAAACTGGTTAAGTGTTGTCAGTATTCATGTTGACTTAACCCCACCACAAAACAAGTCATATTGGTTAAGTATTTCTCAACCCTACCCATTCATCCTATATTGGTTAAGTGTTCCCTTTTTAACTTAACCTTTCCACCGGTTTTAACTAAACCTGTTATTAATGGTTAAGTATCATCTCTTCGTGTCTTAGACTTAACCCTATTCATTTATCATATTCTGATGGTTAGGTGTTCAAGTTTACTTAACCCTACGGTCCAACCCAGCTAACATATTAAATTGGCTAAGTGTATTACTTAACCCCAACCTCTAGTCTAATTAACATGTTAAATTGGCTAAGTGTATTAACTTTAATTAACCCCACCTTCTAGTCTAGTCAACATGTTAATTTGGCTAAGTATTCCCATGGACTTAACCCTCCCATTCTAGCTTTAACTGTGTTAAGTTGGTTAAGTGTTTCTATGGACTTAATCCTACCATTCTAGCTTAACAGTGTTAAGTTGGTTAAGTGCTCCTATGGACTTAACCTTCCCATTCTAGCTTTAACTGTGTTGGTTAAGTGTTCCTATGGACTTAACCCCCCCCCCCCTTCTTGTTCTAGCTTTAATTAATAAATTAAAGCTGCAACCTCTCACATTAGACAGATATTGCTGCGGTTACTGGATGTGTCGGTCGGTTCCGGGCAGGTTTACACCGCAACTCAGTCTAACCTCGGGTTAGGCATATTCATGTTTTCTAAGTTCAAAGGGTTTTCTGATTAATTTCCAAACCTGGTTTTGAAAGCAACCATCCCGTTTGTCGGATCAGTTAGGGATAGTCAGGGAGGGCATGAAACTTATATTTTCCAAACCCAAGCCTAGACACTATCCTCTCTGTCACCCTAGAACTTTCTGGTACGAGTTATAAAAAGGGGTGTTATCAAAATATCTTTCTTTTGTTTACAAATTGTTAAAAATTTATCTTACATCCCATTTCCCCCTTTTTAAACAAATTTGGCCTATATTCATTTGTCGCTAACAGACTTATATTCTAGGCCCAAATCTTGATTTGCCTAACCTACAGTTCATAGCAATTTAGATTTATCATCTTTATTTTCAGTTTATGCTAAACTAGATTTTATACGCCAAACTATATTTTCTATTCTAGTTCACCGTTTATGCCCAAAAACTAGATTTATTCTTCTAGTTTACAGTCTACATACAAACTAGATTTATTATTCTAGTTTTTCAGTTTACAGGACAATACTAGATCTAAATTTCATAACCTATAATCCATGTCAAATCTACCCAATTCACATGTCTTAACACATGTTCTAAAATTGTATAAATCAGAATCATGTTCGCTTCCAAACTATGCCAATTTCAAGCTTACAACTACATTTATGTTTATTTTTGTGTTTTCCCCAAATCGTATTCCCACCGTTCGTATAATCATGATTCAACCTAGATTGTAAATAAATCTAGATTCGTAGAAAATAGGGAATGAACCAAAGATGCTATGAAAAAGGGTGGACATAATAATTGGCATAAAAAGATTTTGAATAACGACGCAGGTTCAAGAATATGGGTAGACCTAACTTAATTGGTAAATTCCCACGGTCTAAAATCAAGAATAGACAGAATAGGTTCGAGAACATGGGTAGACCTAACTTAATAGGTAAATTCCCACAGTCTAAAACCAAAGAAAATCAAGAACAGACAGAATAGATAAATCGGGTTTTAGACCCAATTTCATAGTCACAAAACCTAAGAAACAATTTTCCTAGTCATGAATCATAGGTGTTTAAATCACCGTTGTTATGTCATAGGTAATACTTTATGTCCAAATCAAAGGTTTGTGTTCATAATCGTAGGCAAATGTCCATAGTCATAGGCAATATTCATAGTCAAAAGGGAAAATAATTCCCACAGTCATAAGTCACCGTCATAGGCAATGTTTTATGTCCCAAAATCAAAGGCTTATGTTCATAGTGCAAAGGCACATGATCTCAGAATCCATAGTCATAGGCAACGGTCTTAGGCAAAGTCTTATTTGTCCTTGAATCATAACAGTTCTTAATTTAGTCCAAGAGTATAAACACAGATTCGAATAGAGAGAGAGATTTGGCATATTCTTTTATTCCTTTAATTTCATGTCACAAAATAAAGCAAAAACGTTCAAATCTAGAAACAACTGACTTACAGAAATTAGATCTAGAATAGAAGAATGGTGATGCTAAGATTCGTATGTCGTTGCTCGAGGTTTGTTGATTTAGCCTTTGAATTCTTCACTTTGATTTGAATCTTCTCTTGAACAGATTTGAGCAGCATCTCCATGTCTTGAATTTATATTTTATTTTAATTATTTAAGAAAATTTAGAGGAGGGGAAGAAGCCATGAATCTTAGCAGCATAAGGATAGAAGAGAATTGGTGCAAAGAGAATGAAGACTAGGGCTGTTTATATAGCTGCTCAAGATCTTATCATACACGCAGCGCTGAGTCAGCATTGAACCTAGTTAAGAAAATAGTCCAGGTACGTAGATGAATCTAGCCAAACCTTATCATACACGCAGTGCTGAGTCAGCATTGGGTCCCACTATTTTGGCGTAGAAATTTGAAATTCGAATGAATTGTATTTGGCGTAGAAATTTGATTTTCGAACTTTTGAATTTTTGGAATTTATTTAACTGTTTTATTCACATGAAATATTCTTATATGTATACAATTCCTCTAACGACCATTTTACGCGTATATATATACGCACAACTTTCATTTTATTTTCAAAATTCAAATGATGTTGCCATATTTCATTGACTGTAGCATTATCTTGAATTTTATCTTTCGTATACATATATTTTTGCATATATATATATTTATATTTATATTCTCATATGTATATATATATATATATTTTCTTTATTTCCTTATATGTACGTTCTTATCCTTTCAAATTTTGAATTTGTATACGTACATATATTTGCATGTTCAGTTGGCCCTCTCTAAAACAAAGATAAAAAATTATGCCGCCGCCGGGGTTCGAACCCCCGACCTCTATGCTACAAATCCAATGCCTTAACCAACTGAGCTACACAGGCTTTTGTTAATAAGTCTTAGAACAATAATAATTATTATTCTCTCCTTACTTCTCTTTTTCATGTTAGTTACGATACTTAAATTAAAAAACTGCATGGATTTATTTTTTCTTTTAAAAATTAATTGTACTTTAATTTATCAATCTTAATGTCATAGAATTACGGGGTGCTACAAATAAACACCTAAACCTAACCCTAATCTCATTTAACCCTAATCCATGGCGCCTCCATGTTGCTCTAGTCTAAATTAAACTTTCTTCTCCACCAAGACAAATCTGAATAGGGGTATTCTAAGATCAAGATCTGCTACAACAAAACCTAATTCTCTTCTTTTAGATTCAACCACAGTGAGTTTATGTTACTTTCACATATAATTAAATTAAAAAGTAATTGTGATAAGTTTGTAAATCGAATCTAATGTATATGCCTGTAAATAAGATGAATCATATCAAGTTTTGTAATTTGTTATCCTTCAGATTCATATCCAATTGCTATTATCATTGCCTATCTGATCTATTTTGTCGTTATTCATTTCACATGCCTATTTATATGTTTATGCCAATTTTGATGTTTGATTCTCTTCCCTCCTTTCCATTTTCCTTTTGATATTAGGCTAACTTCGAGCCTAAGCATATTGCATTGAGATTTACATACGAATAACGTTGGAATGATTGGAAAAAGTTGGGAAATATGTAATAAAATGAGATTTGGAATAAATTGTTGAAAGCTATGGAAATTGGTTTGGGCATAATTTGGTATAACTTTTACACATGAGATTATAGGCATAATTGGGATTAAAATCATAAACATAATTTAGATTGGAAATTATGGGTAATTGGAATATATTATAATCCAAGATTTGAAATTGGGACTTGAATCAAGAAAGTGAAAATGAACGCCTAAGACACGAGGTTAGATTAAGATTGTGGTATAAGCCTGCCCGGAACCGCCCGGCATATCCAGCAACCGCAAATGCTAATCTAATGTAAGAGGTCAAAGGCAGAAATTAGATGCGTAATAATGCAAAGACACGAGGTTAGATTCAGATTGCGGTATAAGCCTCCCCGGAACCGCCCGGCATATCCAGCAACCGCAAACGGTAATCTAATGTGGGAGGTATTGCAAGACTATGGTTACAATGAATTAATGAACACTTAACCAAGATAAGACATGTGGTAAGACATGAGAATAATAAAGGGTTAAGTGGGTAATATGGGTAGCATGTAAAACATAATTGAAGCACTTAACCAAGATGAGAATGTGATAAGACATGGGGATAAAAAGGGGTTAAGTGGGAATTCCTAGTGGGAACCAAGCTTAGGAGGGAAGCTTGTGTCAAGTGTGTGTACACTTTTCAACCAGTACCCCATTTTAGTTTCTATATGAGCTCGGACTAGGTCAAGGACAGGGATACTCTTACTGGGGTTGATTGTAAGAGGTCAATAAAGAGTAAGCGATGGCAGTACATGTAACACCCCAAATTTTGGAATAATCGAATTAACTAAATTCAAGAATAATTAATCTCATATTTGAGAATTAAGGGAAACGAGTTGCGCCATTGTGTTCTTCTCAGAATTCTGGTTGAGATAGAGTCCGAGCTTGCGTAAAACGGATATCGGATGAACGAGATATGGACGAACGAAGTTAGGCAGAGAAATAAAAAAAAATTATAATTGCACTGGCGCACTTGGGAAGTGTGCCAGTACAAAAGTGGCACTGGCGCACCTGGCAAGTGCGCCCAAGCCGAGTAGAAAGCCTGCATAGCTTTCTGGTGCAATCTGATCCATATTGTGACTCATTGTTGAGTCCTTTCTGTAACAACCCGGAAAATCTGGGCCAATTTAAAATTTTTATTTTGGCAATTTTAGCGAATTTTGAATATTTAAAATAGATTATTTTAAATAATAGCGACGATAGATTTATTTGAATTGAATTCGAACGTATATATTTATATATGTCTTCGTTAGAATATAAATTTTATTTACATATATAAAAGGAATTGAAAATGGCGCGGTAGTTCGATAATTCGATTTCAAAATTCAAATGAATGTACATGATTCAAAATAACCCGGATTATGGTGAAACCAAAAATATTTGAAACTATTTGAGAATATCTTTCCAACGAATCCGAAAAATTGAAATTTCATAGTGGGAATCAAAAGATATGTCCAGTTGAAAATTTAGAAAAGTCGCTATGGAATTTCAGCCCTTAAAAATAGCCATTTTGCAAACGACCTCGGATTTCGACGAAACCACTTTTGTTGGATCCGGGATGTAAAGTTATTGCAAGATTCCAAAATTCGTAATTTTTAAAATCAATATGTGAGCGTGGCAAAGGAAAACTCGTTTGACCAGTTTCAGTTGATTTTAATCGACTGGAAAATGACCATTTTTCAAACGGTCTCAGAATTCGATGAAACTAGTCTTGTTAGGACCGTATCGTCGATAAAAAGCTAGACAATATTTTTCGAGAATTTTTAGAGTCCATACGTGGCCCCGGTAAATTGAAACGTATGTTTAAAATAAAATATATAGATTTATATTTTAAATTAAACGGAAACTGATCGAAACAGTCGAATCAGCTTGCGATACATATTCCATTGTGTTCGGAATGGGGGTAATTAGCTAAGGACGACAGTCGGTGGGCTTGTTTTCGAGGTCGAAATAAAAAGTTAACTTTATAGATTATTAAAATAATAAAATATTAAAATATATAAAATTCCCCTTTATCTCTCCCCTCCCTTAACCGATCCATTTCATTCAGTAAATAAAAAAAATATCGCGCCTAGGAAGAAGGAAGTGGCGATCGCAGCCGCCATCGTAGGGCCGCCGACCCTTCCCCCTCCATCGTCATCGCCAGCGCCCCACCACCGTAACCCCCAGGCCACCATCGATCCTCCCCCTTCCATCTCCTACGCTCCCAAGATCCGTACCCCCAAATCGTTCGAACAAAGTCGCGCTCCCTCCTTCATCCGCCGTGGCCCATTCCGCCTCCGCCTCTGCCCCTTCATCTCCTAACTCCGGGCTCCTCTCTCCCCTTTCCCTAATTCAATGCGCAACTCCACCTCTAGACCCCCCCCCCTCGAGTCCACAGCTCGACAGCGAGCAGCGAGCCCCTCCTACAGACGACGACAACAAACTTCTCCCTCTGTTTTTCAATCCAGTGAGTTTTTTTATTATATTTTTATTTTTAAACCTGTTTTTATATGTTAAAAGCATAGGAAAAAAAAATCAAATTTTATAGGATAAAAGGCTAAATTTTTATATGAATAAACTTCAAATTTTTGTTATTGAAAAGAATAAATTTTTAGAAGTGAAAAGATCAATTTTTGAAATAGAAGAAAAAGAATGGATTTTTATATTTAAAAAGTTATGATTTTTAAGCATAGAAAAGATTCGATTTTTATTTCAGAAAAGATTTGATTTTTAATTATAAAAATCTAATTTTTAATTTATAAAAAGATTAGTTTTTTTTATATATAATAAAAAGACATGATTTTTATTATATAGGATGAAGAATAAAAATGTGATTTTTAATTGCATAAAGTGTTTATAAAAAAATTTGATCTTTATATAAGAAGTATCGATGTAAAAATATAATTTTTACATAAGTAAGAAGTTAAAAATATGATTTTTATAAAGTAGAAATAAAAAAATATAATTTTTATATCATGGCAAGGTTAAAAATATAATTTTTATATCATAGAAAGGTTAAAAATATATTTTTTATATCATAGAAAGGTTAAAACATAATTTTTATACGTGTAGTGAAGATAAAAATTCGATTTTTATGAACACATAGTGATAGTAAATGTAACGACCCGGAAAATATGAACCAATTTAAAATTTTTAAATTGGCTAAAATAGTGGATTTTAAATATTTAAAATAATTATTTTAAATAAGAAAGATGAAAACTGAGTTTGAATCGACAATGGAAAAGAAATATAATTACTTTGAATTATAAACAAGGCCTGAAATGGCGCGGTAGTTTCAAAATTTGAATTCAAACTTTGACTGACTGTACCGGGTGCAAAACAAAACGGATTTAGTGAAATCAAAAATATTTAAATTAGTTAGTGAATACCTTTCTAACAAATCTGAAAAATCGAAGTTCCATAGCGGAAAGCAAAAGTTATGGCCAAATGAATTTTCAGAAAGGTCGCTATGGAATTTGTATAGCCCGTGAAATTGCCCATTTTGCAAACGACCTCGGAATTCGACGAAACCACATTTGTTGGATCCGGGATGTGAAGTTATTGCTAAATTTCAAATTTCATAATTTTTGAAGTTAGTATGTGAGCGTGGCAAAGGAAAATGTGTTTGGTCGATTTCTATTAAATTGGATCGACCAGAAATGGGCCATTTTTCAAACGGTCTCAGAATTCGACGAAACTAGTTTTGTTGGGACCGTATCGTCAAAACATAGCTAGATTTATTTTTTTGGAATTTTTCTAATCAGTTTGTGGCCCTGACAAATTTAAATGTACATTCAAATCGAATATTGAATGTTTTATATTTTAATTTGAAGGAAAACTGACTGAAACAGTCGAATGGGCCTACGAAACATATCCCATTGTGTTCGGAATTGGGGTAAAACGCTAGGGGCGACAGTCGTTGGGTTTGAATTGGAGCTCGTTTATGAAAACCCCAATTTTCAGATTAATATAAATATCGGCGAATAGGAAAATTTCATACATTAATTAAAATAAAAAAAACCCCGCTATCTCCCCTGGTCGACGACGGAAACGTTGTCAAAACTTCCTGGCCATTTTCCTGCGATTCCGCTCCCCTTCAGACCTCCCTCCAGTTGAACTTTTTAAAGTACTCTCTCCCCTCTTTAAATCCATACCAACCTCACCTCCCCTCGTGTCGTTGTTCTCGAGATAGGAGCCTCCAAAGTCTCGCCGTTTCGAGCCCGATTTCGACGCCCAGAGACCACCTAGTTCGAACCCCTCCCTGGCGCACGTGCGCCTCTCCTAGCCCGTCAAGGTGGCGCTGGCTGATCGAAGCAACGATCAACGGATTTGAAGATAATTTGAAACCTAGTTTTGAAGATTCAAACGAGGTATACGGCTTTGTTTATTTTCAACTGTTTTAACACTTTTAAACCGTTGCAAAACTTTGAAAAATCATATTTTTTCGTGTGTTGACGAAATTCGATAAAACAGGAAAATCATGACTGTGTGGACGTCTTCTACATTCTAGAAGAGACCGCATATTTTTCTGAGCCTTCTGCTATTTTTGGTGGAGTGGAACCCAATGTGAGATTTCTAATTTATAAACGATATGGAAAACGACAATGTATAAATTATATAATCGATGTATGAGTTATATAAGGGTTGTACACCTCTTGTATAAGCGTTGTATAAGTTGTACGTTCGATGTATAAGTTCTATATGCGTTGTAAAAATTATATATGTGTGGAAATAGAAGTGAAATGCTATATATATATACATATATATATATATATATATATATATACGCCCCTCGTCCACAAACCATGGACGATATTTATTGGTTGTGATTGGTGTGAAAATTGATTGATAGTGAATGGTTGATTGAAATTGTTTGTGGTTGAAATTGATTGATTGTGGTTGAAAAATACCTGTTTGTGGTTGAGAAATATTTGGTTGAAACGACAAAGGATTAGTTTGTGGAAATGAAAAAAATATACATGCCACCTGCGTGCAAACTAGATGCATGATTCCCCATTGTCAAAAGCTGCGAGGCTTTAAGGTAGAGCTAGGAGCCGTACTAGGGACAGTCCCGGTTTTAACTACCCTGCCATTATGCTGCCGAAATTTTGAATAATATTCATGTGTTAGAATTATTTTCCTTTGTTGAAACTAGATTCGTCTATTGAATAGAAAACCTTCATGTGTTGAATAGAAATTCATTCGTTGAATCATATTCATGTGTTGAATGGAATTCGTGTTTTAAATAAATTGTTTTAACGATAAAAATCACATTTTTACCCTATATATACAAACTATAGAAAACCTTCATGTGTTGAATCGATATTCATTCGTTGAATTGAAATTCATGTGTTGAATGGTATTCGTGTTTTGAATAAATTGTTTTAACAGTAAAAATCACATTTTTACTCTATATATACAAACTATAGAAAACCTTCATGTGTTGAATCGATATTCATTCGTTGAATTGAAATTCATGTGTTGAATGGTATTCATGTTTTAAATATAAAAATCACCTTTTTACTATATATATATAAACTATAGAAAACCTTCATGTGTTGAATCGAAATTCATTCGTTGAATAGAAATTCATGTGTTGAATGGTATTCGTATTTTGAAAGAAATTGTTTTACAATAAAAATTCTATTTTTATCATCAATGTGAACTGTATAAAATAATCTTGTTTTGAAATAAATTGTTTTATAATAAAAATCATATTTTTATCATCTATATGAACTATATAAAATAGTCGTGTTTTGAAATAAATCGTTTTACAATAAAAATCACATTTTTATTATATACATGAATTGTTAAAAATAGTGAAGTGTTGAAATAGAAGACAGTTAGATAAAAATATCATTTTTATCAAAAGTATGAAAATCATATAGTTTTGAAATCGAAGAATCGATATATATATATAAATAGAATTGAAATATATCGAATAACGAAGCTGTAGTTCGTATTTTGAAACCGTGATTTCAAACGATTAGTGCGGGAGATCCGACCATTGGATTTTCCCGAAACCGCAACCATTGGGTCCGCTCTGGAAATATCTTTCCAACGGCACCAACTCTGTAAAAATCTAACGGTTGGATTGTCTGAAATGTTTAATTCAAATCTGAAGAAAAACAGCGCCAGAATCGATTATATTTATATATATATATATATATAATTATATTTAATCGAATAATGACGCTGTAGTTCGTATTTTGAAATCGAAACTTCAAACGATTATACCGGGAGATCCAACCGTCGAATTTTCCCGAAACTGGAATGTAACGACCCAGAAAATCTGAACCAATTTAAAATTTTTAAATTGGCTAAAATAATGGATTTTAAATATTTAAAATAAATATTTTAAATAATGGCGATGAAAACTAAGTTTGAATCGACAATTGAAAACGAATATAATTAATTATAATTATAAACATGGCCTAAAATGGCGTGGCAGTTTCAAAAATTGAATTCAAACTTTGTCGGACTGTACCGGGTGCAAAACAATCCGGATTTTAATGAAACCAAAAACATTAGGATCTAATTGGTAATATCTTTCTAACGAATCCGACCAATCGAAATTTGATAGCGGGAATCAAAAGATATGTCCAATTGAAGATTCTGAATAGTCGCTATGGAATTCAGGCCCTTAAAAATGGACATTTTGCAAATGAACTCGGATTTCGACGAAACCACTTTTGTTGGATCCGCAGGGTCAAGTTATTGCTAGATTTCAAATTTCATAATTTTTCGAATCAATATGTGAGCGTGGCAAAAGAAAACGCGTTTGACCAGTTTTCGTTGATTTTAATCGACTGGAAATTGGCCATTTTTCAAACGGTCTCAGAATTCGACGAAACTAGTTTTGTTAGGACCGTATCGTTGATACGAAGCTAGAAAATATTTTTCTAGAATTTTTCTAGTTAGTATGTGACCCCGGTAATTTGAAATGTGCGTTTAAAATTCAATATAGTGATTTAAATGTAAATTCAAAAGGAAACTGATTGTAACGATCAAATCAGCTTGCGATACATATCCCATTGTGTTCGGAATGGGGGTAAAACGCTATGGACGACAGGCGGTGGGCCTCGTTTCGAGGTCATATGTAAAAGTCAACCTTTTGCGAAATTTAATAATTAAATAAAAAAAAAAAAATTAATTCCCCCCTCCCTTTATTCTTCTGCTTGCCCCCCCCCCCCCCCCCCGACTTCATCATTCAGTTAACAAATAAAAAAAAAAAAAAACCTAAATCGCGCCGCCCCCTGACCTGGAAGCCACCGCCGACAATCGAGCCACCGACGAACCCTCGACGCCACCTCGAAGCCACCTTCACCACGAAACCCTCGAACATCATCGCGACGAAATCGAAGCAGCAACCCTCGAACCTGCCGCGAACCTCCGAGCGCCTCCACCAACGAGCCGCCGACTCCTCCTCCTCCCCTTCGAAATCTCGGTGAGCGTTTAAATTATTTTGTTTTTGTTTTTATTTTTGTTTTACAGTAAAGATTGAAAACTGTTTTTTTATATATAATTTAAAAACTGTTTCTTTTATATAATTTAAAAATGGTTTCTTTTATAATAATTTCAAAACTGTTTTGTTTTTAAAAAGTTATAAAACTGAATTTTTATTTTAAGTTATAAAAACTGTTTTTTTTATAAAGTTTGAAAACTGTCTTTTTTTTAGGATGTAAAAACAGAAATTTAAAATTGAAAACTGTTTGTTTTAAAAGGAAAAATAAAAACAGAATTTTTAAAGAGTTAAAACTGATTTTTTTTTTCTAAAAAGGCAAAACTGTTTTAAAAGAAGAAAAAAAACTGCATTTTTATAAAAGAGTTTTAAAAACTGCATTTTTAAAAACTGATATGATAAGAAAATAAAAATTGGTTTTATTTTAAAGGTTTAAACTTTGAAGAAAAAAAAAGGTTTAAACTTTGAAATAGAAAAAGGGTTTGATCTTTTAATAGAAAAAGATTTGAACTTGAAAATAAAGATCATATTTTTAAAAATAGAAAAGATGGAATTTTTGTTAAGTAGAAGAAGTAAGGAATGATTCTTATATTTTTAAAGAAATAAAAATATAATTGTTACATCATAAGAATAATAAAAATATAATCTTTATATTTAATAGCGAAGTCAAAATGCAATCTTTATATATTGAATAACATAGTAAAAATTCGATTTTTACACATGTAGAGAATACGGGCGAAAGCGACAATAGGCGAAGATTTCTATAAAGGAAGTGTCGTGGTACTGGATAGCTATTGGTGAGATTTCTGATTTAAAAAAATATATATTATATATATGTGTTGAAAATGAAAGTGAATAGCTATATATAAATATCTATATATATATATACGCCCCTCGTCCACAAACCATGGACGATATTTATTGGTTGAAATTGTTGTGAGAATTGAATGGTTGTTTGGGATTGTTTGTGATTGATATTGGTTGATTGTGGTTGAAAAATACCCATTGGTGGTTGTGAAATATTTGGTTGAAACCACATAGGATTAGTTTGTGGAAATGAAATAAATATATACATGCCGCCTGCGTGCGAACTAGATGCATGAACCCCATTGTCAAAAACCGCGAGGTTTTAAGGTAGAGCGAGGAGCCGTACTAGGGACGGTGCCGGTGTAACTACCCTGCCGTTATGCTGCCGAAATTTTGAATAATATTTGTGTGTTTGAATTATTTTCATATGCTTAAACTATATTTATTCATTGAATAGAAAACATTCATGTGTTGAATTGATATTCATTCGTTGTTTAGAAATTCATGTGTTGAATGGTATTCGCGTTTTAAAATATAAAAATCACATTTTTATCTATATATAAAAACTATTGAAAACATTCATGTGTTGAATTGATATTCATTCGTTGTTTAGAAATTCATGTGTTGAATGGAATTCATATTTTGAAATAAATCGTTCGATAATAAAAATCACATTTTTATCTATATATAAAAACTATTGAAAACATTCATGTGTTGAATTGATATTCATTCGTTGTTTAGAAATTCATGTGTTGAATGGTATTCATATTTTGAAATAAATTGTTTTATGATAAAAATCCCATTTTTATCACCAACTTGAACTATATAGAAAAATATTGTTTTGAAATGAATTGTTTTACAATAAAAATCACATTTTTATTGTATGCATAAATCGTTGAAATGTGAAGTGTTAAAAATAGCCACTTGTTCAAAATAAACATATATGAGTTGAAATATTCATTAATTAGCTAATGAAATGATTTGCACCTATTTATGTAACATTAGAATGAATGGAGTTTTTAAACCAAATAGAAATCAAATATGAAGTCGAATAGAAATTGATAAATGATAAGAACTGTATATATATGTACATGCAATATTCATTGAACAGGTTATAGCAAAGGGGCTAGAGAAGAGGAATAAAATTTTGTGCCCGACAAAGAGGTACACATTTACTGATTTGTTTGGGTGATGATTTTGAGCCTGTTGGCTAGCCGCTTGGCTTCTTCTTTTTCTTTTTGAGATTAGAAGGACCGGGAACGCTATTTGCGATTTCCCGACGCTCCCGGTGCAGGGGAGGTTATGGCGAAATTTTTCAAAAATTTAAGGTGTTAGAAAATTTTTTGAAGTGAAAACGATATTGAAATTGTTGAATGAACTATATTTATATAAATATATAAATATAAATAAAATTAAAACGAAACGAGGCCGTGCAGTTCGTATTTTGAAACCGTGATTTCAAACGACTAGTGCGGGAAATCCGACCATTGGATTTTCCCGAAACCTCAACTGTCGGGTTCGCCTTGGAATAATCTTTCCAACGGCACCAACCTTGTTAAAATCCAACGGTTGGATTGTCTGGAATGTTTAATTCAAATCTGAAGAAAAACAGCGCTAGAAACGATTATGTTTATTTATATATATAAATATAATTATATTTAATCGAATAACGACGCTGCAGTTCGTATTTTGAAATCGAAATTTCAAACGATTGTACCGGGAGATCCGACCGTCGGATTTTCCCGAAACTGGAACCGTTGGGTTCGTTTTGAAAAGACCTTTCTAATGAAGTAAATTTTGTGAAGATCCAACGGTTAGATTTTCAGATATGTGTAAATCAAATCTGAAGAAAAACAGCGCCACGGCCGCCTTATGGCCCGAAGCGTCGTTTTGAATAAAATGGCTATTTTAAAATAAATAAAAATAGCGATAAATAGTTATAAAATATCGTAAGCGATATGGAATGGAAATAAACTGAATTTGCTTGATTTATGTGATGTTTGATGGTTGAATGTGTTTGGTGTGAAAACTATATTAAAGAACACAATTGGTGTTGTCGAATAATTTAACCATTGAAATAAATCGATTTGAAATTCTAAATATACGTGAATTATTTGAAAAGGCCGAGTTAATTCTCATTTCGAATAATTGACCGACGATTGAAATTCGAAGATGAAGACGATGGTCGAAGACCGGAGATCTTCACCTCGTTTGGATGGTAACCGAGGTCCTGATTGGGAGGCATCCCGAAATATGGATAATGAGTGGTGATCGTCCAGACGTACGTGGTGATCGAAGGGTTTGCGAGGTATTTAGTGCCTCTGGTTTCGTTCAGACCCAGAACGGACTTGTAAATGGACTGTGTGTCCGACATTGGAATTTGTTCTGTGTGATTGATAGCCATCAGTTGCACGGTGTGAATTGCCTGTGTGGCATGCTAAGATGCAGTGATCAGGGCTTCTGTTGAAAAGCAAAGTCTTGTGGTGATGATCAAAGCACCGCCTGTGTGGCGTAGCTTTGTGTATAACGTAAATTCGCGAGCCTCACACCCCGGTATGAACCAGAAACGGGAGCAGGACCTCAGGGGGGACGTGCGTTTTCTTTCTAGCTAGGGTGGTGTCAGTGACCTACCAGCCCTGACATTTATATACTTTTCACCTATGTGGTTGTTGCTGTTGCGAGGCGCCTCGGTTTGATCGGACGATCCGGGTCCGATGGAGTCATTCGTTGGCTCATTTACACCCCAAAGGGTGGAGAAACGCATTGTTCAGGCATTATAATCCACTTCGTGTGGACCGGCCCTGACGATCCAAGGGGCAGTTGCGGCTGTTCCTGAGGGGCGGGCTAGAGCGTCTCGAATTCGGTAAGGACTATCTTTTGCCTTGGTTCATGACGGAAATCCAATTTCCAAATACGTGATCGTGCGGTTTCGATTGTATATATACATTTGGCGACATAGTGGCATGGGACGCTCATGTCGTCTATGATTGATAGTTATGATTTGAAATTGTTTTCAAAACATATAAACACTAGCAATAATATCAAATGCCTTTGTTTTATTCGTATCAAGCATATTTTGGCCGTTATAAGGTAAAACTCTATCCTCCGGTTTGCGTTGCATTGTGTGATGGGAACTGAGTCTTATAACGACTTCATTTTTATAAAAAGCATAGCGATGTTTAAAAGAAAGATTTGTTTTAAAGCACTGGCAATCCAATGGAGTAAACCCGTTCCACGAAAGTGGCGTGGTCCTGTGATTAGCCAATTATATATGTGTTGAGTGGATTTCTCATACCAGTCCCATGACTGACTCGTAGTTTGTTTCACTCTCAAACTCGGGTGCCCCTTTTTCTACACGGGCAGCCTTGTATTCAGGTTTAGCTGGTTCTTTCTGGATAGCTGGAGCTGAAGATGGATTCTATCATTTATTTCTTTTTATGCTGTTCAGCTCCTATTGTACATATTTTGTTTATTTCCGCTGTAGACATTTATGTATAGCTGAACTGTATTTGTACTAAGTAAGATCCTGTATACTGTGTAACTCTGATGATTACTTTTATCCAGTATATTTTGTTGTTCATTCTGGTGTATTTATTTAATTCTGTTCTGCTATTATCTGTTTCTGTGTTATATTCCAAAAGATAACCTTGTTTCCGTGAGAACGGGAAATCGGGTCGTCTCAACGTGGTATCAGAGCTTTGGTTAAGCTTAGTGCTGGAATATAACATTCGAACGAACTCGTCAGAAATAGAACCAGTAGTGTTCTAGGACGGGTAACTCTATACAGATATGATCAGCAATATCCTAGTATGAGTAGCAGAAAGAAATAACACCTCGATAGACACATTTACATATAAGTATTTGTCTCTATATTTTGAAATATCTTTTCTGTTGACCTGACACTTGATCTGCTATTTGCAGAAGAACTAGAAAATGAGTGCCAGGAACAGAAGAAGTAATACTGACCCGGATATAGAAGCTCTATTCATGAAGTATAGAAATCTGGGTGGAAAGCCGTTCTCGGGCGAAGAATCTATTATGAGAACCCAAGCTTGGATTCGTTCGGTTGAGAAAATATTTGAAGCATTAAAGCTTAGGGATGACCAGAAAAGATTACTGGCCTCCTGGGCACTTGAAGATGAAGCTTTGTTCTGGTGGGATTCTGTTGTTAAGGATAATCCAGAAGGTGATATCACCTGGGACAGATTCAAAGTGATTTTCTTAGAAAGATTTACTCCTCCCGAGGCAACCGAGAGATTATGTGATGAATTTTCTTATCTAATACAAGGTGATATGACCATTCCCGAATATCATAAGAAATTCAGTGAACTTTCTCACTTTGCCCCTCATCTAATTCAAAATACGAAGAGGAAAAATCTGAGATTTATTCATGGCCTTCAAAGGAAATACCAGAATAAAGTATTGGGGCATGTGAAGCTTCCTTTCTCAGAAATGATTTATATGGCTTATCAATATGAAGATTTCCATAAGAAAGGCATGTTGCGCGACGAAGAGGAAGTCAGCTCTAGTAACAAAACAGAGTCAGAAACTGATATTCCAGAGGCAAGTACAATGCCTGAGGTCAGTAAGAAGCCCAGTGCCAAGAGAAAAAGGGCTGAGTATAAGAAGGAACCCGTAACAACCGCCACGTGCTCAAGCTACAATAGAAAAGGACATTTGGCGATAAATTGCAAATCTTGGAACGAACAAAGAAAGAGTGGATCTAAACCCAAGAAGGTTTTTCAAGGAAAGAAAAGGTGCAACCAATGTCATCGGTTTGGTCATGTAAAGCAAGATTGCCGGCTGTTGAAAACGACCAAAGAAGCTCAGGTAAATGAAGTAGCAGAAACTTCTGGGCCCTCAGCTATTCAAGAAAGACCAGATGTTTTAGAGGGCACGCTAACTGTCAAAGACATCCCGGTTAATGTACTATTTGACACCGGCGCATCGCGAAGTTTCATAGCAAAAGATGCAGCTAAGAAACTGGATTTGAATTTGAAAAAGCTCAAGGAACCAATGACTGTCCAGAATCCGGTTGGGGGTTCCATTGATCTCAGTTGGATTTGTGGAGTGCCGGTTTCTTTCTCTCGTTATCGGTTTCCTACCATCGCAGTCGTCATGAATTTTAAAGAGTTTGATCTTATCTTGGGGTTAGACTGGTTGACCAAATATGAAGCTGAAGTTAAATGCGCCGACAAAGTCGTAATGGCGAGGATTAAATCAGGCGATTATATAACCATTCCCTGTGAAGGTCAGAAAGCTAATAGGAAAGACTTCTGGGCAGCTTTGAATGTTTCTCCAGCCCAAATAGAAAATATCCCTGAGATCACTGAGAATATTCCTGACCTCATTAAAGATATTCCCGTCGTCAAGAACTATGCGGATGTGTTTGAGGAAGTTGTTCGCTTACCTCCGCAAAGGGAAATAGATTTCAAAATTGCCTTAATTCCCAATGCAAGGCCGGTAGTTCACGCTATTCGAAGAATGTCCTTGAAAGAAAAGGAGGAATTAGACAATCAAACACGACAACTAGTATGGAAAGGTCTGATCAGGCCTAGTTTCTCTGATTGGGGTGCAGCAGTGGTTTTTGTCCCAAAATCTGACGGTACTCTACGGCTATGTGTGGACTATCGTGATCTGAACAAGCAGACGATAAAGAACAAATATCCATTGCCGCGAATAGATGATTTGTTGGATCGATTAAATGGAGCACAAGTATTTTCCCGAATGGACCTAGCTACAGGTTTCCATCAGCTTCGAATAGCCGAAGAGTGTGTTCCAATGACAGCGTTCAGAGGCCCCGACTTATTCTACGAGTGGTTAGTAATGTCGTTCGGCTTATGTAACGCTCCAGCTTATTTCGTCGATCTAATGAATAGAGTATTCAGAGGGGTTTTGAATAAATTCGTTCTGGTTTTTATTGATGATATTCTAATCTTCTCTAAATCAAAGGCCGAGCATGAAAAGCATCTGGAACAAGTGTTAGAAATTCTCAGACGGAATGTATTAAAAGCCAAGTTTTCCAAATGTATATTCTGGCAAGATGAAGTGAAATTTCTGGGCCATGTCGTATCGAAAGATGGAATCGCTGTGGATCCAAGCAAAATCACAGCTATTCAAAATTGGAAACAGCCCAGTACCCCCACTGAAGTCCGCAGTTTTCTCGGATTGGCTAGCTATTATTGGAAGTTCGTTAAAGACTTTTCGAAGATATCTGGTCACTTAACAAAGCTTACAAAGAAACATTCTAAGTTCAAATGGACTCAAGAAAATGAGGAGGCTTTCGAAGAGCTAAAGTTAAGATTAACGACAGCTCCAGTGTTAACCATCATCGATGGCAACCAAGATTTAAAAGTCTGGACTGATGCTTCTAGAGACGGCCTTGGCGCAGTGTTAATGCAAAGAGGCCAAGTAATTGCTTATGCTAGCCGTCAACTGAAGCCACACGAGAAAAACTATGTAACTCATGATCTTGAGTTATTGGCTATCATATTCTCTTTGAAAATCTGGAGACACTATCTTCTGGGCGAGAGATTTGAACTGTTTACAGATCACCAGTCGTTAAAGTATCTGTCAGAAGGACTTAAATTTGAGGCAGCAGCGTTGGCTGGAGTTTCTTGCAGCATATGACTTTGAAATTATATATACTCCAGGGAAAGCCAATGTCGTGGCCGACGCGTTAAGCCGAAAAAATGAAATGATCGCCAGTTTCATCATTGCGACTTCGTTGATTGATAAGATATCGGCTCTCCAAGAAGATGACCAATTTATCAAAGGAATAAGTCAGTGAATTCGTGAAGGCAATGCTTCGGATTTCCAGTTAGACAGCGAAGGGATTCTGAGGTTAGAAGGGCGAATTTGCGTTCCAGATATTCCTGAACTCAGAAGAGAGGTGCTTGATGAATGTCACAAATCTAAGCTCAGTATCCACCCAGGTGTGAATAAAATGTATAACGATATCAAACGCACATTCTGGTGGAAGTCGTTAAAAAGAGACATCTCAATATATGTTAGTCGATGCCCTACTTGCCAGCTAGTCAAGAGTGACCAACAGAAACTGGCTGGATTATTACAACCACTAGAAGTTCCTGGCTGGAAGTGGGAACATATTTCTATGGATTTCATTGATGGTCTGCCTAGAACCAGAAAAGGGAATGACAGTATTTGGGTGATCGTAGATCGTTTCACGAAGACCGCCCATTTCATACCTGTCAGATCAAATAGAACTGCCCAGAGTCTGGCGCAGATATACTTCAGGGAAATAGTTAGACTACATGGAGTGCCGCTCAGCATAGTAAGTGATAGAGATACGATATTCACTAGTAAATTCTGGGAGGCATTTCAAGTCGAACTGGGAACGAAGTTAAACATGAGCACCGCTTATCATCCTCAGACAGACGGTCAGACTGAGAGGGTGAATCGCATTTTAGAAGATCTATTGCGGGCTTGTGTAATAGATTTCGGTGGATCATGGGAAGACAATCTACATTTGGCTGAGTTCTCTTATAACAACAGCTACCAGGCGAGTCTGACAATGTCGCCATTCGAAGCATTGTACGGTAGACCGTGCAAATCTCCTGCTTGTTGGGTCGAGCCTGGGAATAGACTTGTGTTGGGTCCCGATATGATTCGAGAAGCTGCCGACAAAGTCGATTTTATTAAGAAGAAATTACTCGCCGCTCAAAGCCGACAAAAGAGCTACGCCGATAAAAGAAGAAGAGATATATCCTTTGAAGTTGGCGACTATGTATATTTGAAAGTATCGCCGATGAGAGGAGTTATCAGGTTCGGTAAAACTGGAAAGTTAGCGCCTAAATTTATTGGTCCGTTTCCTATTCTGGAACGGATTGGAACTCTCGCTTATAGGGTCAAACTGCCTGACTGGTTGCCCGGAGTGCATGATGTATTTCATATATCTCAACTTCGAAAGCACGTTCATGATCCAGACTTGATCGTGGAAGAAGCAGCTCAGCAGGACATTGAAATTACTCCAGAATTAGCTGTGAGGCGAGAGCCGCTAAAGATTATCGGCAAAGAAACCAAAGAACTGAGGAACAAGAAGGTTCGCTTAGTCAAAGTGCAATGGAGTGGAGATCCGCGAGATTGTACTTGGGAAACTGAGGAGAGCATTAAGAAAGCTTATCCTAGATGCCGAGTGGATATCTCTGATTGACTCCGGTGTAAGGTACATTTATCATACTTTACATTACCATTTAATTCTCTATTCTGTTGCTATTTTCTTCCCATGGATGTGCATTGTTTATTCTATACTCTGAATATTAAAAACAAATTGGTTGTTGTATTGTGGGATTGTAGATTTATCAAACCACTTTCGACTTTATTCCTTTTTGGGGACGAAAAGTTTTAAGTGGGGGAGATTGTAACGACCCAGAAAATCTGAACCAATTTAAAATTTTTAAATTGGCTAAAATAATGGATTTTAAATATTTAAAATAAATATTTTAAATAATGGCGATGAAAACTAAGTTTGAATCGACAATTGAAAACGAATATAATTAATTATAATTATAAACATGGCCTAAAATGGCGTGGCAGTTTCAAAAATTGAATTCAAACTTTGTCGGACTGTACCGGGTGCAAAACAATCCGGATTTTAATGAAACCAAAAACATTAGGATCTAATTGGTAATATCTTTCTAACGAATCCGACCAATCGAAATTTGATAGCGGGAATCAAAAGATATGTCCAATTGAAGATTCTGAATAGTCGCTATGGAATTCAGGCCCTTAAAAATGGACATTTTGCAAATGACCTCGGATTTCGACGAAACCACTTTTGTTGGATCCGCAGGGTCAAGTTATTGCTAGATTTCAAATTTCATAATTTTTTGAATCAATATGTGAGCATGGCAAAAGAAAACGCGTTTGACCAGTTTTCGTTGATTTTAATCGACTGGAAATTGGCCATTTTTCAAACGGTCTCAGAATTCGACGAAACTAGTTTTGTTAGGACCGTATCGTTGATACGAAGCTAGAAAATATTTTTCTAGAATTTTTCTAGTTAGTATGTGACCCCGGTAATTTGAAATGTGCGTTTAAAATTCAATATAGTGATTTAAATGTAAATTCAAAAGGAAACTGATTGTAACGATCAAATCAGCTTGCGATACATATCCCATTGTGTTCGGAATGGGGGTAAAACGCTATGGACGACAGGCGGTGGGCCTCGTTTCGAGGTCATATGTAAAAGTCAACCTTTTGCGAAATTTAATAATTAAATAATAAAAAAAAATTAATTCCCTCCCTCCCTTTATTCTTCTGCTTGCCCCCCCCCCCCCCCGACTTCATCATTCAGTTAACAAATAAAAAAAAAAAAAAAACCTAAAACCTAAATCGCGCCGCCCCCTGACCTGGAAGCCACCGCCGACAATCGAGCCACCGACGAACCCTCGACGCCACCTCGAAGCCACCTTCACCACGAAACCCTCGAACATCATCGCGACGAAATCGAAGCAGCAACCCTCGAACCTGCCGCGAACCTCCGAGCGCCTCCACCAACGAGCCGCCGACTCCTCCTCCTCCCCTTCGAAATCTCGGTGAGCGTTTAAATTATTTTGTTTTTGTTTTTATTTTTGTTTTACAGTAAAGATTGAAAACTGTTTTTTTATATATAATTTAAAAACTGTTTCTTTTATATAATTTAAAAACGGTTTCTTTTATAATAATTTAAAAACTGTTTTGTTTTTAAAAAGTTATAAAACTGAATTTTTATTTTAAGTTATAAAAACTGTTTTTTTTATAAAGTTTGAAAACTATCTTTTTTTTAGGATGTAAAAACAGAAATTTAAAATTGAAAACTGTTTGTTTTAAAAGGAAAAATAAAAACAGAATTTTTAAAGAGTTAAAACTGATTTTTTTTTCTAAAAAGGCAAAACTGTTTTAAAAGAAGAAAAAAAACTGCATTTTTATAAAAGAGTTTTAAAAACTGCATTTTTAAAAACTGATATGATAAGAAAATAAAAAATGGTTTTATTTTAAAGGTTTAAACTTTGAAGAAAAAAAAAGGTTTAAACTTTGAAATAGAAAAAGGGTTTGATCTTTTAATAGAAAAAGATTTGAACTTGAAAATAAAGATCATATTTTTAAAAATAGAAAAGATGGAATTTTTGTTAAGTAGAAGAAGTAAGGTATGATTCTTATATTTTTAAAGCAATAAAAATATAATTGTTACATCATAAGAATAATAAAAATATAATCTTTATATTTAATAGCGAAGTCAAAATGCAATCTTTATATATTGAATAACATAGTAAAAATTCGATTTTTACACATGTAGAGAATACGGGCGAAAGCGACAATAGGCGAAGATTTCTATAAAGGAAGTGTCGTGGTACTGGATAGCTATTGGTGAGATTTCTGATTTAAAAAAATATATATTATATATATGTGTTGAAAATGAAAGTGAATAGCTATATATAAATATCTATATATATATATACGCCCCTCGTCCACAAACCATGGACGATATTTATTGGTTGAAATTGTTGTGAAAATTGAATGGTTGTTTGGGATTGTTTGTGATTGATATTGGTTGATTGTGGTTGAAAAATACCCATTGGTGGTTGTGAAATATTTGGTTGAAACCACATAGGATTAGTTTGTGGAAATGAAATAAATATATACATGCCGCCTGCGTGCGAACTAGATGCATGAACCCCATTGTCAAAAACCGCGAGGTTTTAAGGTAGAGCGAGGAGCCGTACTAGGGACGGTGCCGGTGTAACTACCCTGCCGTTATGCTGCCGAAATTTTGAATAATATTTGTGTGTTTGAATTATTTTCATATGCTTAAACTATATTTATTCATTGAATAGAAAACATTCATGTGTTGAATTGATATTCATTCGTTGTTTAGAAATTCATGTGTTGAATGGTATTTGCGTTTTAAAATATAAAAATCACATTTTTATCTATATATAAAAACTATTGAAAACATTCATGTGTTGAATTGATATTCATTCGTTGTTTAGAAATTCATGTGTTGAATGGAATTCATATTTTGAAATAAATCGTTCGATAATAAAAATCACATTTTTATCTATATATAAAAACTATTGAAAACATTCATGTGTTGAATTGATATTCATTCGTTGTTTAGAAATTCATGTGTTGAATGGTATTCATATTTTGAAATAAATTGTTTTATGATAAAAATCCCATTTTTATCACCAACTTGAACTATATAGAAAAATAGTGTTTTGAAATGAATTGTTTTACAATAAAAATCACATTTTTATTGTATGCATAAATCGTTGAAATGTGAAGTGTTAAAAATAGCCACTTGTTCAAAATAAACATATATGAGTTGAAATATTCATTAATTAGCTAATGAAATGATTTGCACCTATTTATGTAACATTAGAATGAATGGAGTTTTTAAACCAAATAGAAATCAAATATGAAGTCGAATAGAAATTGATAAATGATAAGAACTGTATATATATATGTACATGCAATATTCATTGAACAGGTTATAGCAAAGGGGCTAGAGAAGAGGAATAAAATTTTGTGCCCGACAAAGAGGTACACATTTACTGATTTGTTTGGGTGATGATTTTGAGCCTGTTGGCTAGCCGCTTGGCTTCTTCTTTTTCTTTTTGAGATTAGAAGGACCGGGAACGCTATTTGCGATTTCCCGACGCTCCCGGTGCAGGGGAGGTTATGGCGAAATTTTTCCAAAATTTAAGGTGTTAGAAAATTTTTTGAAGTGAAAACGATATTGAAATTGTTGAATGAACTATATTTATATAAATATATAAATATAAATAAAATTAAAACGAAACGAGGCCGTGCAGTTCGTATTTTGAAACCGTGATTTCAAACGACTAGTGCGGGAAATCCGACCATTGGATTTTCCCGAAACCTCAACCGTCGGGTTCGCCTTGGAATAATCTTTCCAACGGCACCAACCTTGTTAAAATCCAACGGTTGGATTGTCTGGAATGTTTAATTCAAATCTGAAGAAAAACAGCGCCATAAACGATTATATTTATTTATATATATAAATATAATTATATTTAATCGAATAACGACGCTGCAGTTCGTATTTTGAAATCGAAATTTCAAACGATTGTACCGGGAGATCCGACCGTCGGATTTTCCCGAAACTGGAACCGTTGGGTTCGTTTTGAAAAGACCTTTCTAATGAAGTAAATTTTGTGAAGATCCAACGGTTAGATTTTCAGATATGTGTAAATCAAATCTGAAGAAAAACAGCGCCACGGCCGCCTTATGGCCCGAAGCGTCGTTTTGAATAAAATGGCTATTTTAAAATAAATAAAAATAGCGATAAATAGTTATAAAATATCGTAAGCGATATGGAATGGAAATAAACTGAATTTGCTTGATTTATGTGATGTTTGATGGTTGAATGTGTTTGGTGTGAAAACTATATTAAAGAACACAATTGGTGTTGTCGAATAATTTAACCATTGAAATAAATCGATTTGAAATTCTAAATATATGTGAATTATTTGAAAAGGCCGAGTTAATTCTCATTTCGAATAATCGACCGACGATTGAAATTCGAAGATGAAGACGATGGTCGAAGACCGGAGATCTTCACCTCGTTTGGATGGTAACCGAGGTCCTGATTGGGAGGCATCCCGAAATATGGATAATGAGTGGTGATCGTCTAGACGTACGTGGTGATCGAAGGGTTTGCGAGGTATTTAGTGCCTCTGGTTTCGTTCAGACCCAGAACGGACTTGTAAATGGACTGTGTGTCCGACATTGGAATTTGTTCTGTGTGATTGATAGCCATCAGTTGCACGGTGTGAATTGCCTGTGTGGCATGCTAAGATGCAGTGATCAGGGCTTCTGTTGAAAAGCAAAGTCTTGTGGTGATGATCAAAGCACCGCCTGTGTGGCGTAGCTTTGTGTATAACGTAAATTCGCGAGCCTCACACCCCGGTATGAACCAGAAACGGGAGCAGGACCTCAGGGGGGACGTGCGTTTTCTTTCTAGCTAGGGTGGTGTCAGTGACCTACCAGCCCTGACATTTATATACTTTTCACCTATGTGGTTGTTGCTGTTGCGAGGCGCCTCGGTTTGATCGGACGATCCGGGTCCGATGGAGTCATTCGTTGGCTCATTTACACCCCAAAGGGTGGAGAAACGCATTGTTCAGGCATTATAATCCACTTCGTGTGGACCGGCCCTGACGATCCAAGGGGCAGTTGCGGCTGTTCCTGAGGGGCGGGCTAGAGCGTCTCGAATTCGGTAAGGACTATCTTTTGCCTTGGTTCATGACGGAAATCCAATTTCCAAATACGTGATCGTGCGGTTTCGATTGTATATATACATTTGGCGACATAGTGGCATGGGACGCTCATGTCGTCTATGATTGATAGTTATGATTTGAAATTGTTTTCAAAACATATAAACACTAGCAATAATATCAAATGCCTTTGTTTTATTCGTATCAAGCATATTTTGGCCGTTATAAGGTAAAACTCTATCCTCCGGTTTGCGTTGCATTGTGTGATGGGAACTGAGTCTTATAACGACTTCATTTTTATAAAAAGCATAGCGATGTTTAAAAGAAAGATTTGTTTTAAAGCACTGGCAATCCAATGGAGTAAACCCGTTCCACGAAAGTGGCGTGGTCCTGTGATTAGCCAATTATATATGTGTTGAGTGGATTTCTCATACCAGTCCCATGACTGACTCGTAGTTTGTTTCACTCTCAAACTCGGGTGCTCCTTTTTCTACATGGGCAGCCTTGTATTCAGGTTTAGCTGGTTCTTTCTGGATAGCTGGAGCTGAAGATGGATTCTATCATTTATTTCTTTTTATGCTGTTCAGCTCCTATTGTACATATTTTGTTTATTTCCGCTGTAGACATTTATGTATAGCTGAACTGTATTTGTACTAAGTAAGATCCTGTATACTGTGTAACTCTGATGATTACTTTTATCCAGTATATTTTGTTGTTCATTCTGGTGTATTTATTTAATTCTGTTCTGCTATTATCTGTTTTTGTGTTATATTCCAAAAGATAACCTTGTTTCCGTGAGAATGGGAAATCGGGTCGTCTCATGGAACCGTTCGATTCGTTTTGAAAAGATCTTTCTAATGATGTAAATTTTGTGAAGATCCAACGGTTAGATTTTCAGATGTGTGTAAATCAAATCTGAAGAAAAACAGCGCCACGGCCGCGTTATGGCCCGAAGCGTCGTTTTGAATAAATTGGGTATTTTAAAATAAATAAAAATAGCGATAAACCATTATAAAATATTATAAACGATATGGATGTGAAATTTAGAAACTAACTGAAGGTTGGCTAAGTCGAATGGTTTCATGGGTATTGATCTGATGTTGGTTTCGGCCTTGGGGTTTAATATTTGGGAAATCGCTCTCTTACTGATTGACGGTTAGTGACTAATGAATTGAAATGATGCATAGTAGTGTTTGTGTAGCACTTGTTTATTATATACACGAGTTGCTTAGAAAGACCGGGTTTATCCCATTCTGAATATCTGAATTGACGATAAGAAATCGAAGATGAAGACGGTGGTCGAAGACTGGAGATCTTCACCTCGTTTGGATGGTAACCGAAGTCCTGATTGGGAGGCATCCCGAAATATGGATAATGAGTGGTGATCATCCAAACGTATGTGGTGATCGATGGGTTTGCGAGGTATATGGTGCCTTCGGTTTCGTTCAGACCCAGAACGGACTTGCAAATGGACATTGTGTCTGACATTGGAATTTATTCTGTGTGATTGATAGCCATCAGTTTCACAATGTGAATTGCCTGTGTGGCATGCTAAGATGCAGTGATTAGGGATTCTGTTGAAAAGCAAAGTCTTGTGGTGTTGATCAAAGCACCGCCTGTGTGGTGTAGCTTTGTGTATAACATGAATTCGCGAGCCTCACACCCCAGTATGAACCAGAAACGGGAGAGGACATTAGGGAGGGCCTGCGCTTCTTCCTAGCTAGAAGTTGCGTCAGTGGTTTTACACGCCCTGACGAGTTTGACTTATGTAGTTGTTGCTGTTGTGAGGCGCCTTGGTTATATCGGTCGATCCGGGACCGATGGAGTTATTCGTTGGCTCATTTACGCCCCAAAGGGCGGGGAAACGCAGTGCCCAGGAATTTTAATCCACATCGGTGGATCGGCCCTGACGATCAAACGGTCACTCGAGCTCTGATCCTGAGACTCGGGCTAGGCAGTCTCGAAGTCGGTAAGGACTATCTTTTGCCTTGGTTCATGACGGAAATACAATTTCCAAATATGTGACTATGCGGTTTTAATTGTACACCTATATATGGCGACATAGTGGTAGGGGCATTAATGCCATCTATGATTGATACTTATGATTTGAAATTGCTTTTGAAACATATAAACACTAGTAATAACATGAAATTCTTTTGTTTTATTCGTATCAAACATATTTTGGCCATTATAAGGTAAAAACTCTATCCTCCGGTTTGCGTTGCATTATGTGATGGGAACTGAGTCTTATAATGGCTTCATATTTATAAAAAGCATTGCGATGTTTAAAAGAATGATTTGTTTTAAAGCACTGGCAATCCAATGGAGTAAACCCGTTCCACGAAAGTGGCATGGTCCTGTGATTAGCCATATTTTAAATGTGTTGAGTAGATTTCTCATACCAGTCCCATGACTGACTCGTAGTTTGTTTCACTTTCAAACTCGGGTGCCCCTTTTTCTACATGGGCAGCCTTATATTCAGGTTTAGCTGGCTCTTTCTGGATAGCTGGAGCTAAAGATGGATTCTATTATTTATCTCTTTTTATGTTGTTCAGCTCCCATTGTACATTATGTTTGTTTTCCGCTGTAGACATTTATGAATAGCTGAATTGTATTTGTACTAAGTATGATCCTGTATACTGTGAACTCTGATGATTTCGTTTATCCAGTATATTCTATTGTGCATTATCTGATGTATTTTTTTAATTCTGTTCTACTGTTATCTGTTTACATGTTATATTCCAAGGATTACCCTTGCCACCGTCAGTACGGGGTTTGGGGTCGTCACATTTGGTATCAGAGCATTGGTTAAGCTTAGTTCTGGAATATAGCATATGAACGAACTCGTTAGAAATAGAACCAGTAGTGTTCTAAGACGGGTAACTCTATACAGATAGGATCAGTAATATCCTAGTATAAGTAAAGAAGAATGAAATACACCCCAATAGACACATTTACATTGAAGTATTTGTCTCTATGTTTTGCAATATCTTTTCTATCGACCTGACACTTTGTCTGCTAGTTGCAGACGTACTAGAAAATGAGTGACAGAAACAGAAGAAATGATCGTATGGCTCGACCAGCTAATGAGTCAGTTGTGCTCCCACAGCCAGAATCAAATATTGAAGTTCTATTCAAGAGATTTCGAAATCTGGGTGGATCGCCATTCTTAGGCAAAGAGTCCATCATGGAAACACAAGCTTGGATTCGTTCTGCAGAGAAAATCTTTGAGGGTTTAAAGCTGAGAGATGGTCAGAAAAGATTACTGGCGTTTTGGGCACTCAAAGAAGAAGCTTTGTTTTGGTGGGATTCGGTTATTAAGGATAATCTAGAAGGTGATATCACCTGGGTTAGATTCAAAGTGATTTTCTTAGAAAGATTTACTCCTCCCGAAGCCACTGAGCGGTTATGCGATGAATTCTCTTATCTGATACAAGGTGATATGACCGTCCCAGAATATCATAAGAAATTCAACGAACTTTCTCACTTTGCCCCTCATCTAATTGAAAATCCGAAGAGGAAGAATTTGAGATTTATCAACGGGCTTCAAAGAAAATATCAGAACAGTGTAATGAGGAATGTGAAGCTCCCCTTTTCTGAAATGATATACATGGCTTACCAGTACTAGGATCTCGACAAGAAAGGTATGTTACAGTACGAAGAGGAAGTCGGCTCTAGTAATAAAATTGAATCTGAAACTGATCTTCCTGAGGCCAGTACAATGTCTGAGGTCAGTAAGAAGCCTGAAGTAAACCGGAAAAGGGATAGATCTGAAAAAGAACCAGCAACGATAGCCATATGCAGTAACTGCCATAAACAGGGGCATTTGACCAGGAATTATAAACCCTCGAAGAAGCTAAAGAAGGATGAAACTAAATCTAGTAAGAAGTTTCAAGAGAATAGAAAGTGCAGTCAATGCCATCAGACCGGTCATCTTTCAAAGGCCTGCCCGCTATTCAGAAAACCTGAAGCAGTACATGTAAATGAAATGGCAGAAGTGCCTACATCTTCGTCTGCTCAGGAAAGGGCTGATGTTTTAGAAGGCACGCTCAATGTCAAAAACATTCCAGTTAAAGTGTTGTTTGATACAGGCGCGTCACGAAGCTTCATAGCCAAGAATGCAGTTAAGAAGTTGGATTGAATTTGAAGAAGCTCAAAGAACCAATGACTGTCCAAAATCCGGTTGGGGGTTCCATCGATCTCAGTTGGGTTTATGCAGTACCTGTCTCTTTTCCTGCTATAAATTCCCTACTATCTCAATCATCATGAATTTTACTGAATTCAATCTTATTCTGGGATTGGATTGGCTAACCAAATATGAGGCAGAGGTTAGAGGCGCCGAGAGAGTTGTTAGGGCTAAGATTAAATCAGGGAATTATATAACCATTCCCTGTGAAGGTTAGAATGCTAATAGAAAAGACTTCTGGGTAGCTTTGGATGTTTCTCCTGTTCAAATAGAAAATATCCCTGAAGTCATAGAGAATATTCCTGACCTCATCAAAGACATTCCTATCATCAAGAACTATGCGGATGTGTTCGAAGAAGTTGTTCGCTTACCTCCGCAGGGAGAAATAGATTTCAAAATTGCTTTAATTCCGAATGCAAGGCTGGTAGTTCACGCTATTCAAAGAATGTCCTTAAAAGAGAAAGAGGAATTAGACAATCAAACAAGACAGCTTGTTCTGGATCCAAGTAAAATCACAGCTATTCAGAATTGGAAACAGCCCAGTACCCCTACAGAAGTCCGCAGTTTTTCTCGGATTGGATAGTTATTACCGGAAGTTCGTTAAAAACCTTTTGAAGATATCTGGTCACTTAATGAAGCTTACAAAGAAGCACTCAAAATTCAAATGGACTCCAGAATGTGTAGAGGCTTTTGAAGAACTAAAGTTAAGATTATCAAATGCTCCAGTGTTAACCATCATCGATGGCAATCAGGATTTGAAGGTCTGGACAGATGCTTCTAGAGAAGGCCTTGGAGCAGTGTTAATGCAAAGGGGACAAGTGATTGCTTATGCTAGCCGTCAGCTGAAGTCACACGAGAAAAACTATGTAACTCATGATCGTGAGTTATTGGCTTTCGTATTCTCTTTGAAAATCTGGAGACACTATCTTCTGGGTGAGAAATTCGAATTGTATACAGACCATCAGTCGTTAAAGTATTTGTTCACCTAGAAAGACCTAAATTTGAGGCAGCAACGTTGGCTAGAGTTCCTTACAGCATATGATTTTGAGATTCTATACACTCCTGGGAAAGCCAATGTCATGGCCGATGCGCTGAGTCGAAAGAATGTAATGATCGCCAGCTTTGTTATTACCACTTCCCTGATTGACAAAATATCTATTCTTCACAAGGATGATAACTTTATTAAGGATATGATCAAAAGGATTTAGAAAGGCGAACCCTCGTGTTTTCAAATAGACAACGATGGAATCCTGAGATTCAAAGGGAGGATTTGTGTTCCTGGCATCCCCGAGCTCAAAGGGGAAGTGTTAGATGAGTGTCACAAGTCCAAGCTGAGTATCCATCCTGGTGTGGCCAAAATGTATAACGATATCAAGCGAACATTCTGGTGGAAGGCTATGAAAAGAGATGTTTCAATATATGTTAACCGATGCCCTACTTGCCAGCTAGTCAAAAGCGACCAACAGAAACTTGCTGGACTGTTGCAATCGCTGGACGTTCCAGGCTGGAAGTGGGAATATATTTCCATGGACTTCATTGATGGTTTTCCCAGAACCAGGAAAGGGAATGACAGTATTTGGGTGATCGTAGATCGCTTCACGAAGACCGCCCATTTCATACCTGTTAGATCAAACAGAACTGCTTAGAGTCTGGCGCAAATATATTTCAAGGAAATTGTTAGACTACATGGAGTGCCGCTCGGTATAGTCAGTGATAGAGACCTGATATTTACTAGTAAATTTTGGGAGGCATTTCAAATAGAGATGGGAACAAAGATGAACTTGAGCACCGCCTATCATCCTCAGACAGATGGTCAAACTGAGAGGGTGAATCGTATACTAGAAGATCTATTGCGGGCTTGTGTTCTAGATTTCGGTGGACCATGGGAAGACCATCTGCATTTGGCTGAATTCTCATATAACAACAGCTACTAGGCGAGCCAGACAATGTCGCCATTTGAAGCAGTGTATGGTAGACCGTGTCGATCCCCTGCTTGTTGGGTCGAACCCGGTAATAGACTTGTGTTGGGGCCAGATATGATTCGAGAAGCTGTAGACAAAATCGATTTTATTAAGAAACGATTACTCGCCGCTCAAAGCCAACAAAAGAGCTATGCCGATAGGAGAAGAAGAGATATATCGTTTGTTGTTGGCAACCATGTATATTTGAAAGTATCGCTGATGAGAGGAGTTATCCGGTTCGGTAAAACTGGGAAGTTGAGGCCCAAATTCATTGGTCCGTTTCCTATTTTGGAACGGATTGGAACTCTCGCTTATAGGGTTAAATTTCCTGATTGGTTGCCTGGAGTGCGTGATGTATTTCACATATCCCAACTTCGAAAGCACGTTCATGATCCAGACTTGATCGTGGAAGAAGCAGCTCAACAAGATATTGAAATTACTCCAGAATTAGCTGTGAGAAGAGAGCTGCTAAAGATCGTTGGCAAAGAAACCAAAGAGCTGAGGAACAAGAAAGTTCACTTGGTCAATGTGTAATGGAGTGGAGATCCGCGAGATTGTACTTGGGAACTGAGGAGAGCATTCAGAAAGCCAATCCTAGGTGCCGAGTGGATATCTCTGATTGACTCCGGTGCAAGGTACATTTACCATACTTTGCATCACCAATTAGTTCTCTACTTTGTTGTTAATTTCTTTCCATGGATGTGCACTTTTAATTCTATAGTCTGCTTAATTTAAAAAGAGTGTATGAATTAATTTGTATGATTTTGAAAAGTTAAAAACAAATTGATTGCTATTTTTGTTGTGTGATAGTAGATTTGATTAATTAAGTTATTAGAACGATAGTTAATTTAATCAATAATATAATGAATGGTAGAATTTATTCATTTAAATCACACATTGAACTAATTAGAAAATAGATAGAAATATATACTTGTGCATTATATATGTTTGAACAGGTAATTGGATAGCTGTTGAGTAAAGAATTTATTTGCATGCCCGACAAATAGGTAAACCTTAATGAGTTAGATGCGAAATATTATTATATCTACTCCTGTGAATACCATTGGATGCGAAGTGTTGGTTGTTCTGTGTGAAATAATAAACATCGTCGTAGGATAGTAACAATTAATTTTGAACTACACTGCATGGCATACTTCTTGAAGATAGGCATAATTCATCATGTACCACATAAGCATTTGGAGCTTGTGTGACGAGGTGGAAGATTTACCATACGAGCGAGAGGCTTGTATGGCGATGACTTTATTTTACAGGTTGAACTGATGACTGATATGACCATATAAATTGTAACGATAAAATTGCCAGATTAATAAAAACCCCACACGGGTCTGGAGTTGACAATAATCACGTCTCTCTAGTAATTAGATACGGCACATGGATTATTTATTTCTCACACGGGACGAGGTGACGAGGATTTATCCTATGGAGCAATTAAAATACACACTCCCTCAGGCTTTGACAGGGTGACGAGAATTTATTCTCTAGAGTTATTATCTATACACGCTCCCCAGTAAACACCAGATTATATCACTATAAATATGTGTATGCTTTATAGGATTTATTGGGTACCTAATACGGCCCTATAAATTTCCAAACCCCTCCCCGTACAAAGGAGGTTATGGCGAAATTTTTCGAAAATTACGGGTGTTAGCCAAATTTTTGAAGAATTTGAAAATTCTCAGAAACTGAAAAGTTGGAGAATGGAAGCCAAATTGAACGTAGAGTTGATTAATCAAACCACTTTCGACTTTGTTCCTTTTTGGGGACGAAAAGTTTTAAGTGGAGGAGATTGTAACGACCCGGAAAATCTGAACCAATTTAAATTTTTTAAATTGTCTAAAATAGTGGATTTTAAATATTTAAAATAAATATTTTAAATAATAAAGATGAAAACTGAGTTTGAATCGACAATGGAAAAGAAATATAACTACTTTGAATTATAAACAAGGCCGGAAATGGCGCGGTAGTTTCAAAATTTGAATTCAAACTTTGATTGACTGTACGGGGTGCAAAACAAAACGGATTTGAGTGAAATCAAAAATATTTAAATCTGTTAGTGAATACCTTTCTAAAGAATCTGAAAAATCGAAGTTCCATAGTGGAAAGCAAAAGTTATGGCCAAATGAATTTTCAGAAAAGTTGCTATGGAATTTATATAGCCCGTGAAAATGGCCATTTTGCAAACGACCTCGGAATTCGACGAATCCACTTTTGTTGGATCCGGGATGTGAAGTTATTGCTAAATTTCAAATTTCATAATTTTTGAAGTTAGTATGTGAGCGTGGCAAAGGAAAATGTGTTTGGTCGATTTCTATTAAATTGGATCGACCAGAAATGGGTCATTTTTCAAACGGTCTCAGAATTCAACGAAACTAGTTTTGTTGGGACCGTATCATCAAAACATAGCTAGATTTATTTTTCTAGAATTTTTTGAATCAGTTCATGGCCCTGGCAAATTGAAATGTACGTTCAAATCGAATATTGAATGTTTTATATTTTAATTTGAAGGAAAACTGACTGAAACAGTCGAATAGGCCTACGAAACATATCCCATTGTGTTCAGAATGGGGGTAAAACGCTAGGGGCGACAGTCGTTGGTTTTTAATTGGAGTTCGTTTATGAAAACCCCAATTTTCAGATTAATATAAATATCGGCGAATAGGAAAATTTCATTCATTAATTAAAATTTAAAAAAAAAACGCTATCTCCCCAGGTCGACGACGGAAACGGTGTCAAAACTTCCTGGCCATTTTCCGGTGATTCCGCTCGCCTTCAGACCTCCCTCCAGTTGAACTTTTTAAAGTACTCTCTCCCCTCTTTAAATCCATACCAACCTCACCTCCCCTCGTGTCGTCGTTCTCGAGATAGGAGCCTCCAAAGTCTCGTCATTTTGAGCCCGATTCCGCCTCCCAGAGATCGCCGATTCGACCCCCTCACTGGCGCACGTGCGCCTCTCCTAGCCCGTCAAGGTGGGTGCTGGCTGATCGAAGCAACGATCATCGGATTTGAAGATAATTTGAAAGCTAGTTTTTAAGATTCAAACGAGGTATACGGCTTTGTTTATTTTCAACTGTTTTAACACGTTTAAACCGTTGCAAAACTTTGATAAATCATATCTTTTTCTATGTTGACGAAATTCGGTGAAACAGGAAACATCGTGACCGTTTGGACGTCTTCTACATTCTAGAAGAGACCGCATATTTTTCTGAGCCTTCTGTCATTTTTGGTGGAGTGGAACCCAATGTGAGATTTCTAATTTATAAACGGTATGGAAAACGACGATGTATAAATTATATAATCGATGTATGAGTTATATAAGCGTTGTACACCTCTTGTATAAGCGTTGTATAAGTTGTACGTTCATTGTATAAGTTGTATATGCGTTGTAAAAATTATATACGTATGGAAATTGAAGTGAAATGCTATATATATATATATATATATATATATATATATATATATATATATATATTCCCCTCTTCCACAAACCATGGACGATATTTATTGGTTGTGATTGGTGTGAAAATTGATTGATAGAGAATGGTTGACTAAAATTGTTTGTGGTTGAAATTGATTGATTGAGGTTGAAAAATACTCGTTTGTGGTTGAGAAATATTTGGTTGATACGACATAGGATTAGTTTGTGGAAATGAAAAAAATATACATGCCGCCTGCGTGTGAACTAGATGCATGATTCCCCATTGTCAAAAGCTGCGAGGCTTTAAGGTAGAGCGAGGAGCCGTACTAGGGACGGTCCCGGTTTTAACCACCCTGCCGTTATGTTGCCAAAATTTTGAATAATATTCATGTGTTAGAATTATTTTCCTGTGTTGAAACTACATTCGTCTATTGAATAGAAAACCTTCATGTGTTGAATAGAAATTCATTCGTTGAATCATATTCATGTGTTGAATGGCATTTGTGTTTTAAATAAATTGTTTTAACGATAAAAATCACATTTTTACCCTATATATACAAACTATAGAAAACCTTCATGTGTTGAATCGATATTCATTCGTTGAATTGAAATTCATGTGTTGAATGGTATTCGTGTTTTGAATAAATTGTTTTAACAGTAAAAATCACATTTTTACTCTATATATACAAACTATAGAAAACCTTCATGTGTTGAATCGATATTCATTCGTTGAATTGAAATTCATGTGTTGAATGGTATTCGTGTTTTAAATATAAAAATCACCTTTTTACTCTATATATATAAACTATAGAAAACCTTCATGTGTTGAATTGAAATTCATTCGTTGAATTGAAATTCATGTGTTGAATGGTATTCATATTTTGAAAGAAATTGTTTTACAATAAAAATCCTATTTTTATCATCAATGTGAACTATATAAAATAATCTTGTTTTGAAATAAATTGTTTTATAATAAAAATCATATTTTTATCATCTATATGAACTATATAAAATAGTCATGTTTTGAAATAAATCGTTTTACAATAAAAATCACATTTTTATTATATACATGAATTGTTAAAAATAGTGAAGTGTTGAAATAGAAGACAGTTAGACAAAAATATCATTTTTATCAAAAGTATGAAAATCATATAGTTTTGAAATCGAAGAATCGATATATATATAAATAGAATTGAAATATATCGAATAACGAAGCTGCAGTTCGTATTTTGAAACAGTGATTTCAAACGATTAATGCGGGAGATCCGACCACCAGATTTTCCCGAAACCGCAACCGTTGGGTCCGCTTTGGAAATATCTTTCCAACGGCACCAACTCTGTAAAAATCCAATGGTTGGATTGTCTGAAATGTTTAATTCAAATCTAAAGGAAAACAGCGCCAGAATCGATAATATATGTATATATATATATATATATATATATAATTATATTTAATCGAATAACGACGCTGCAGTTAGTATTTTGAAATCGAAACTTCAAACGATTATACCGGGAGATCCAACCGTCGGATTTTCCCGAAACTGTAACTGTTGGAATCGTTTTGAAAAGATCTTTCTAATGATGTAAATTTTGTGAAGATCCAACGGTTAGATTTTCAGATATGTGTAAATCAAATCGGAAGAAAAACAGCCCACAGCCGCGTTATGGCCCGAAGCATCGTTTTGAATAAATTGGCTATTTTAAAATAAATAAAAATAGCGATAAATCGTTATAAAATATTATAAACGATATGGATGTCAAATTTAGAAACTAACTGAAAGTTGGCTAAGTCGAATGGTTTCTTGGGTATTGATCTGATGTTGGTTTCGGCCTTCGGGGTTAATATTTGGGAAATCGCTCTCTTACTGATTGACGGTTAGTGACTAATGAATTGAAATGATGCGTAGTAGTGTTTGTGTAGCACTTGTTTATTATATACGCGAGTTGCTCAGAAAGACCGGTTTATCCCATTCTGAATAACTGAATCGACGATAAGAAATCGAAGATGAAGACGGTGGTCGTAGACCGGAGATCTTCACCTCGTTTGGATGGTAACCGAGGTCCTGATTGGGAGGCATCCTGAAATATGGATAATGAGTGGTGATCGTCTGGACGTACGTGGTGATCGATGGGTTTGCGAGGTATATAGTGCCTCCGGTTTCGTTCAGTCCCAGAACGGACTTGCAAATGGACGGTTTGTCTGACATTGGAATTTATTCTGTGTGATTGATAGCCATCAGTTGCACGGTGTGAATTGCCTATGTGGCATGCTAAGATGCAGTGATCAGGGCTTCTGTCGAAAAGCAAAGTCTTGTGGTGATGATAAAAGCACCGCCTGTGTGGCGTAGCTTTGTGTATAACATGAATTCGCGAGCCTCACACCCCGGTATGAACCAGAAACGGGAGAGGACATCACGGAGGGCCTGCGTTTCTTTATAGCTAGAAGTGGCGTCAGTGGTTTTACACTCCCTGACGAGTTTGACTTATGTGGTTGTTGTTGTTGCGAGGCGCCTCGGTTATATCGGTCGATCCAGGACCGATGGAGTCATTCGTTGGCTCATTTACGGCCCAAAGGGCGGGGAAACGCAGTGTCCAGGAATTTTAATCCACATCGGTGGACCGGCCCTCACGATCCAAGGGTCAATCGAGCTCTGATCCTGGGACTCGGGCTAGGCAGTCTCGAAGTCGGTAAGGACTATCTTTTGACTTGGTTCATGACGGAAATCCAATTTCCAAATACGTGACTGTGCGGTTTTGATTGTACACCTATATACGGCGACATAGTGGTATGGGGCATTAATGTCGTATATGATTGATACTTATGATTTGAAATTGCTTTTGAAACATATAAACACTAGTAATAATATGAATTTTTTTTGTTTTATTCGTATCAAGCATATTTTGGCCATTATAAGGTAAAAACTCTATCCTCCGGTTTGTGTTGCATTGTGTGATGGGAACTGAGTCTTATAATGGCTTCATTTTTATAAAAAGCATTGCGATGTTTAAAAGAATGATTTGTTTTAAAGCACTGGCAATCCAATGGAGTAAATCCGTTCCATGAAAGTGGCATGGCCTTGTGATTAGCCATATTTTAAATGTGTTGAGTAGATTTCTCATACTAGTCCCATGACTGACTCGTAGAATGTTTCACCTTCTAACTCGGGTGCCCCTTTTTCTACACGGCCAGCCTTGTATTCAGGTTTAGGTAGCTCTTTCTGGATAGCTGGAGCCGAAGATGGATTCTATTATTTATCTCTTTTTATGTTGTTCAGCTCCCATTGTACATTATGTTTGTTTTCCGCTGTAGACATTTATGTATAGCTGAACTGTATTTGTACTAAGTATGATCCTATATACTGTGAACTCTGATGATTTCGTTTATCCAATATATTCTATTGTGCATTATCTGGTGTATTTATTTAATTCTGTTCTGCTGTTATCTATTTACGTGTTATATTCCAAGGATTACGCTTGCCACCGTCAGCACGGGGTTTGGGGTTGTCATAGTAAAAATGTGATTTTTAATGTGAACAGCGTGAAAAGAATTTAGATGGAACGGATTGAAATAAAAAAGGAATCCAAACTGTTCAGAAATTCAGGAATGAAATGGCAGAGTGGAGCCCCAAGGTGAGAACTTCTCACTTTAAATCTTCTTTTCTAGTTAAAAATATATAATAGCATGCAGACGGTGCCTAGCAGCACCCGACACCCGTCGTCCACAGACCATGGACGGCTTGTATGCTTGTTTGATGTGTTGTGAAATTTGTTTGTGATGTTGATGTGAAATCGATAATAAAATGTTGATGGTTGGAATAAATTAATTATCATTAAGAATATAATTTTTAACGTGAATGTGAATAAATAAATATTCATTTACAAACAGGACGGTTTGTTTATGTACACCTATTTGAAAGATACTGATTAGGACGATAAATTTTACACATCGCCCAACTACACCAATAAAAATCTATGTTTGTTGATTTGAAATCCCATACGGGTGTTGGGATGATATTTGGTGTACACTAATCCCAATTATTTAATAGTATGTCGATCGATTGGTCGACAGACTGTGTAAGCGTTAATTATTTATATTTAAGGCTTATGCAGTTGTGTAGTGCGCTTTGGATGATGGTTGATTATTTATCGTTGCTATTTATATACATGCGTTGTATGGAATCCATATAATAAACATTATATGGTGATTGATTGGGCCTCATTCCAATTGGGAAATAATGAATATTATAAAAGAAAATTCATGTGTTGAATAGAATAAATAGTCATGTGTTGATTCATGTGTTGAATAAAATATTTATACAATAAAATTTACCTTTTTATTGTAAGTAAGAAGAAATATAGATTCATGTGTTGAATGGAATAAATATTCATTTGTCGAATAGAATAACGAATTTATTGAAATATGTATAAAGCCGTGTTGATTAGAGATGAGCCATTTTGATGTGAACGATATTTATATCGATTTTATTCATTTTTTTTATGGATATCGAAAGGTGATTTCAAAATCGAATATATAGAAATGAATTCGAATTGAAATTGAATTGAAATGAATTCGAATTGAAATCAAATAGAAATGAATTCAAATTGAAATTGAACTGAAAAGAATTCGAATTGAAATCAAATTGAAATGAATTCGAATTGAAATTGAATTAAAAATCGATTTGAATTGAAATCAAATAGAAATGAATTCGAATTGAAATCAAATAGAAATGAATTCGAATTGAAATTGAATTAATTTGAAATTCAAATTGAATTGAAATTGAATTAAAAATCGATTTGAATTGAAATCGATTTGAAATGAATTTAAAATGAATTTATAAAGGAAAATTCAATTTTGATTTGAAATTGAAAGGGAAGTTGAAATCGTTTCGAAAAAAAATTTAAGACGATTTATAAAATATGTTTTAAAGGGAAATCAATGAAATATATAATATATATATATATATATTATATATAATGGCCTGAATAGAACACGCCGCGCTGCTGCAGTTCATGAATTTCGACCATTAACTTCGAATTGACGTTGCGGGAGATCCGACTGTCAGATTCTCCTGAAACTGGAACTGTGGGGTTCGTATCGAAAAGAGCTTTCTAATGAATATTAGAAATTTGAAATCTAATGGTTGGATTTGGAATTATGTCCAAATCAAATATGGAAAAGGTCGTTGTAAGTGCAGTTCGATGGCCATTGGTGGAAATTGACTGTACGGGCCTTGATAATATTATTAAAAATAGTAATAATTTGTGAAAAATCATAAGAAATAATTTGGGAAGAATTAGGATGAAAAAATCCATATTCAAAAAGATAAAAATAGATTTTTATCAAAATGAACTAGTTTTGAACTAGAATTAAAATCAATATATTTTTGAAATAAATAAATTGAATTTGAAAGTGGTTTTAAAAATAATCAAAATTCCCAATACGTGAATTGGAATGGATATGAATCGAAATTGTCTTCGGAATATTTCAATGTTGAGTTTTGTGATTATACATATATGGTTGTGGGAATTTGAAAGATATATTCATATCGTTATTTCCAATACGATATTTGTTGGTTTCAGAATTTGATATTGAATATAAGCCGGTATATTTTCTATTCAGAGCCTTGTATTTAATATCAAACGTGATTTGGGTTTGTCGTGAATGGTGTTTTCATTGACACTATCCTTAAGCCCAATGGAGAAAAATATTAAATCTTTCTATTTAGATTTAATGAAGTGTACCAATTAAATAATGTTTAATTGGAATTGAATTTGAATGTGATTTCGGGTTTATCGTCAACCGTGTTTTAGATGACATTGGTTCTTTAACCCGGTTAAAGGCAGGATATCGATTTGTTGAAAAATTAAAACTAAGTGGAATTTTAATGAATCTGTAATTAGATTGAAATGTGAATTGATAATTTAAATTATCAAATCTGCAAAGTGATCGAGAATGGAGTATCACCAGTTTTGCTCCAAAGCGATAGTTAAATCTTTAATTAGATTTGAACATGAAATGGTAATTAGATTTATCGATAACGTCGTGGTGTTAGTTATGGAGTATTACCAGTTTTGCTCCACGGGATAAATAGGTTGGGATTGGGAAATAAAATAAATAATTACTTCGGTGTGGTCCGCTAATCCCGACTAGTTTGGAAAACCATAATATGGTTTGAAATGATATCCAAAGGAAGATTAAAGAATAAATTTAGAAGAATTTATCTTCGATAAAATTAATGGGAACCTTTCCCTAAGAATGTAAATTTTAGAATAAAAGAATATTCTGAATTGGAATGAGGCGTATGTTGTGTTTGTGTAACACATGTTTATTATATACGCGGGTTATTCGGAAAGGCCGGGTTTATACCCATTCCGAATAACCGATTCAGCGATAAGTCGAAGAAGAAGACGGTGGTTGAAGACCGGAAGTCTTCACATCGTTTGGATGATTATTGATAATCTTGATTGGGCTGTACACCCAAGAGGAGGGAATCAGTTGGTGATCGTCTAGACGTACTTGGAGATCGATGGATATGCGAGGAAAGTGCCTCTGGTTTCGTTCAGACCCAGAACGAACTTGTAAATGGATTGTGTGTCCGACATTGGATTTTATTCTGTGTTGATTGATCTCTATTAAATATACATCTGTTTGGCGGCGGAGAATTTATTCTCTTGCTTAACGCCCTTCTCTGAGACGTACGAGCTCAAAGGTTGTATATCGATGGACATCAGTCGCATGGAGTGAATTGCCAGTGTGGCACGCGTAAGTGGAAATTGATCAAGGCTTTTGTTGAAAAGAAAAGTCTTGTGGTTGATGATCAAAGCATGGCCTGTGTGGCGTAGCTTTGTGTCTAGCGTGAATTCGCGAGCCTCAACCTCAGTATGAGTCAAAAACGGGATAAGGACCCAAGGAGCGCACGACGTTTCTTTCAAGCTAGTGGTGGTGTCAGTGCTTAAACTGGCGGACATTTATATACTTTTCACCTGTATGGTTGTTGGAATGCGAAGCGCCTCGAATGTAGGTCCTATAGGACCGAGAAACGTGTGTTCAGGAATTGCCAATTCTCAAAAGTAAGAGAGGACCGGCCTTGGAGGTTCCAAAGGATCATAGTGGGGTCCTGAGACATTTGCTAGAGTGTCTCGAATCGGAGAGGAGCTTGCCCCTTGCTTCGACTCATGACGGAAATCCAATTTCCAATACGTGACTTGCGGTTTTATTTATAGAGCCTAGTATGGCGACATGATAGATGGTACCCATGCCGCCTATGATTGATATTTATGATTTGAATTATTTTGACACTATACACTTATAATAGTATCAAATGATATGTTTTAAATGTACCAAGCATGTTTGGCTATTATAAGGGAAACCCTATCCTCCGGCTTGCGTTGCATTGTGTGATGGGACCTGGGTCTTATAATAGCTTCATTTTTCCAAAAAGCATTGCGCTGTTTCGTTATATGCACTAGTGTTCTTAGGAGGAAACCCATTCCGTGTTATACGGCGTGGTCCCTTGAATTACTCTCTTTTAAAGTAAAGTTTTAAATAACTGTTTTAGTTCTCACACCAGTCACATGACTTACCTGGAGTTTATTGTTTTTAACCTAAACTCTGGGTGCCTCTATTTTCCATACGGGCAGCTAGTAGTTTTGGTTTTGCAGATTTATATTGACAGGATCCTGATTTACAGCTGGAACGATGCTCGGAAAGCTCTGTATCCGTGTATTATTTTCAGTTGTGTTTTATATTGTTTTTCCGCTGCTATGTAATTTATTTTAATCACTGACATTTAGCGAATGTGTAATATTTGTTCAGACTCTGTATATTTTTGTATTCTGATGGAATTGTTGTAATAAACAATGAAATGTTCTTCTATTTGCGTTCTAATTCGTCTTGTCCTCAATTCAATCCGTGCTTTCCTTACCGGGGAAGTTCGGGTCGTCTCAGTTTGGTATCAGAGCTTTGGTTTACAGAGCTCGAGAACAAGACACATTAGAACCATACGAAAGAATTCATCAGATATTAGATTAGTAAAATCCAATAAGAATTACTTGTTAGAGATAGTATCAGTAGTATCCTAGAATGAGTGTGAAGAGTATATTTTTCAAATGAAAACAATATTGTTTTGAAATTTAAACCATTTTATACGTATTTGAGTATTTATTTATTTTGAATTTGGACAATCGAGTATATAAAGATTTTGCATATACGCGTCATGAACGTATATTCGAAGTTTTAATATATGGATAGATATAGAATCACATTCTAGACACCCGGGGAAGATTCTGGTGATGTGGCCACATCATCAGTATTTATGTTCGTGTTTCGAAGGTGTGATTTCTATATATTTCCATTAGACTGGTGTGAGAACCAAAATTACATAGGTTTATTATTGTGATTTGGCATTAACAACATGATTTTCTGTATATATATCAAATTATGAATTTGAAACGTTAATTCACTAATTGATTGATGGTTGTGTTGTTTGTTTATTTGTTTGATAATTTTGAACCATTTAGCCTAATTGAACCGAATATTGAATTGTTTGAAATTAGTCGCATTTGCATGCATATACATGTACTTACATTGAATAGGTCATAGCAAGGAGGCTAGAGCAGAAGAATAAAATTGTTTGCCCGACAAATAGGTACATGTTTACCATAATTTACTATTTTGTTTGGGTGATGATGATTTTATGAGCCGATTGGCTAGCCGCTTGGGTTTTTCCTTTTCTTTTAGATTGAAGAAGGCCATGGGAGGCTATATGAAATATCCCGAAGTCCCCGGTGCAGGGGAGGTTATGGCGAAATTTTTCGAAAATTTACGGTGTTAGCCAAATTTTTGAAAAATTTGAAAAGTTCTTAGAAACTGAAAAGTTGAAGAACTTAAGCCGTAACCAAAATATTGAAAGCTGAGTTGATTAGCTAAACAACTTTCAGTTTCGTCCCTTTTCGGGGACGAAAAGTTTTAAGTGGGGGAGATTGTAACAACCCGGAAAATCTGGGCCAATTTAAATTTTTTATTTTGGTAATTTTAGCGAAGTTTGAATATTTAAAATAGATTATTTTAAATAATAGCGACGAGAAATTTATTTGAATTGAATTCGAACGTATATATTTATATACATCGTCGTTAGAATATAAATTTTATTTTTATATATAAAAGGAATTGAAAATGGCGTGGTAGTTCGATAATTCGATTTCAAAATTCAAATGAATGTACATGATTCAAAATAAACTGGATTTTGGTGAAACCAAAAATATTTGAAACTATTTGAGAATATCTTTCCAACGAATCTGAAAAATTGAAATTTCATAGCAGGAATCAAAAGATATGTCCAGTTGAAAATTCAGAATATTCGCTATGGAATTTCAGCCCTTTAAAATAGACATTTCGCAACCGACCTCGGATTTCGACGAAACCACTTTTGTTGGATCCGGGATGTAAAGTTATTGCTAGATTCCAAAATTCGTAATTTTTTGAATCAATATGTGAGCGTGGCAAAGGAAAACGCGTTTGACCAGTTTCAGTTGATTTTAATCGACTGGAAAATGGCCATTTTTCAAACAGTCTCAGAATTCGATGAAACTAGTCTTGTTAGGACCGTATCGTCGATATGAAGCTAGAAAATATTTTTTGGGAATTTTTAGTGTCCATACGTGGCCTCAGTAAATTGAAACGTACGTTTAAAATAAAATATATAGATTTATATTTTAAATTAAATGGAAATTGATCGAAACAGTCGAATCAACTTGCGATACATATCCCATTGTGTTCGAATAAGGGTAATTAGCTGGAGACGACAGTCGGTGGGCTTGATTTCGAGGTTGAAATAAAAAGCTAACTTTATAGATTATTAAAATAATAAAATATTAAAATATATAAAATTCCCCTTTATCTCTCCCCTCCCTTACCCGATCAATTTCATTCAGTAAATAAAAAAAATCGCGCCTAGGAAGAAGGAAGTGACGATCGCAGCTGCCATCGTAGGGCTGCCGACCCTTCCCCCTCCTTCGTCATCGTCAGCGCCCCACCACCGTAACCCCCAGGCCGCCATCGATCCTCCCCCTTCCATCTCCAACGCTCCCAAGATCCGTACCCCAAAATCATTCGAACAAAGTCGCGCTCCCTCCTTCATCCACCGTGGCCCATTCCGCCTCCACCTCTGCTCCTCCATCTCCTAACTCCGAGCTCCTCTCTCCCCTTTCCCCTAATTCAACGCGCAACTCCACTTCCAGACCCCCCCTCGAGTCCATAGCTCGACAGCGAGCCCCTCCAACAGAGGACGGCAACAAACTTCTCCCTCCGTTTTTTCAATTCAGTGAGTTTTTTTAATTATATTTTTATTTTTAAATCTGTTTTTATATGTTAAAAGCATAGGGAAAAAAATCAAATTTTATAGGATAAAAGGCCAAATTTTTATATGAATAAACTTCAAATTTTTGTTATTGAAAAGAATAAATTTTAGAAGTGAAAAGATCAATTTTTGAAATAGAAGAAAAAGAATGGATTTTTATATTTAAAAAGTTATGATTTTTAAGCATAGAAAAGATTCGATTTTTATTTCAGAAAAGATTTGACTTTTAATTATAAAAATCTGATTTTTAATTTATAAAAAGATTAGTTTTTTTATATATATAATAAAAAGACATGATTTTTATTATATAGGAAGAAGAATAAAAATTTGATTTTTAATTGCATAAAGTGTTTATAAAAAAAATTCGATCTTTATATAAGAAGTAGCGATGTAAAAATATAATTTTTACATAAGCAAGAAGTTAAAAATATGATTTTTATAAAGTAGAAATAATAAAAATATAATTTTTATATCATGGAAAGGTTAAAAATATAATTTTTATATCATAGAAAGGTTAAAACATAATTTTTATACGTGTAGTGAAGATAAAAATTCGTTTTTTATGAACATGTAGTGATAGTAAAAATGTGATTTTTAATGTGAACAGTGTGAAAAGAATTGAGATGGAACAGATTGAAATCAAAAAGGAATTCAAATGGTTCAGAAATTCAGGAATGAAATGGCAGAGTGGATCCCCAAGGTGAGAACTTCTCACTTTAAATCTTCTTTTCTAGTTAAAAATATATACTAGGATGCAGACGGTGCTTAGCAGCACCCGACACCCGTCGTCCACAGACCAAGGACGGCTTGTATGCTTATTTGATGTGTTGTGAAATTTGTTTGTGATGTTGATGTGAAATCGATAATAAAATGTTGATGGTTGGAATAAATTAATTATCGTTAAGAATATAATTTTTAACGTGAATGTGAATAAATAATTATTCATTTACAAACCAGACGGTTTGTTTATGCACACCTATTTGAAGGATATTGATTGGGACGATAAATTTTACACATCGCCCAACTGCACCAATAAAAATCTGTGTTTGTTGATTTGAAACCCCACACGGGTGTTGGGATGATATTTGGTGTACACTAATCCCAATTATTTAATAGTACGTCGATCGATTGGTCGACAGACTGTGTAAGCATTAATTATTTATATTTAAGGCTTATGCAGTTGTGTAGTGCACTTTGGATGATGGTTGATTATTTATCGTTGCTATTTATATACATGTGTTGTATGGAATCCATATAATTAACATTATATGGTGATTGATTGGGCCTCATTCCAATTGGGAAATAATGAATATTATAAAAGAAAATTCATGTGTTGAATAGAATAAATAGTCATGTGTTGACGATGTTCAGGTTTTGAGAATCCATGTGTTGAAAGTGTATTCATGTGTTGAATAAAATATTTATACAATAAAATTTACCTTTTTTTGTAAGCAAGAAGAAATATAGATTCATCTGTTGAATGGAATAAATATTCGTTTGTCGAATAGAATAACGAATTTCTTGAAATATATATAAAGCCGTGTTGATTAGAGTTGCGCCATTTTGACGTGAACGACATTTATATCGATTTTATTCTTTTTTTTTATGAATATCGAAAGGTGATTTCAAAATCGAATATATAGAAATGAATTCGAATTGAAATTGAATTGAAATGAATTCGAATTGAAATCAAATAGAAATGAATTCAAATTGAAATTGAATTGAAATGAATTCGAATTGAAATCAAATTGAAATGAATTCAAATTGAAATTGAATTAAAAATCGATTTGAATTGAAATCAAATAGAAATGAATTCGAATTGAAATCGAAAGAAATGAATTCGAATTGAAATTGAATTAATTTGAAATTCAAATTGAATTGAAATCAATTTGAAATGAATTTAAAATGAATTTATAAAGGAAAATTCAATTTTGATTTGAAATTGAAAGGGAAGTTGAAATCGTTTCAGAAACGAATTTAAAATGATTTATAAAATACGTTTTAAAGGGAAATCGATGAAATATATATATATTTATATATATATATATATAATGGCCTGAATAGAACGCGTCGTGCTGCGGCAGTTCATGAATTTCGACCACTGACTTCGAATTGATGTTGCGGGAGATCCGACCGTCGGATTCTCCTGAAACTGGAACCGTGGGGTTTGTATCGAAAAGAGCTTTCTAATGAATATTAGAAATTTGAAATTTAACGGTTGGATTTGGAATGATGTCCAAATAAAATTTGGAAAAGGTCGCTGTAAGTGCAGTTCAATGGCCATTTGTGGAAATCGACTGTACGGACCTTGATAAAATTATTAAAAATAGTAATAATTTGTGTAAAATCATAAGAAATGATTTGAGAAGAACTAGGATGAAAAACTCCATATTCGAAAAGATAAAAATATATTTTTATCAAAATGAACTAGTTTTGAACTAGAATTAAAATCAATATATTTTTGAAATAAATAAATTGAATTTGAAAGTGGTTTTAAAAATAATGAAAAATTCCCGATATGTGAATTGGAATGGATTTGAATCGAAATTGTCTTCGGAATATTTCGATGTTGAGTTTTTTGATTATACAGATATGGTTGTGGAAATTTGAAAGATATAATCATATTGTTATTTCCAATACGATATTTGTTGGTTTCAAAATTTAATATTGAATATAAGCCAGTATATTTTCTATTCAGAGCCTTGTATTTAATATCAAACGTGATTTGGGTTTGTCGTGAATGGTGTCTTCATTAACACTGTTCTTAAGCCCAATGGAGAAAAAAGATAAAATCTTTCTATTTAGATTTAATGAAGTGTACCAATTAAATAATGTTTAATTGGAATTGAATTTGAATGTGATTTTGGGTTTATCGTGAACCGTGTTTTAGATGACATTTGTTCTTTAACTCGGTTAAAGGCAGGATATTGATTTGTTGAAAGATTAAAAATAAGTGGAGTTTTAATGAATCTGTAATTAGATTGAAATGTGAATTGATAATTTAAATTATCAAATCTGAAAAGTGATCGAGAATGGAGTATCACCAGTTTTGCTTCAAAGCGATAGTTAAATCTTTAATTAGATTTGAACATGAAATGGTAATTAGATTTACCGGTAACATCGTGGCGTTAGTTATGGAGTATTACCAGTTTTGCTCCACGGGATAAATAGGTTGGGATTGGGAAATAAAATAAATAATTACTTCGGTGTGGTTCGCTAATCCCGACTAGTTTGGAAAACCATAATATGGTTTGAAATGATATCCAAAGGAAGATTAAAGAATAAATTTAGAAGAATTTATCTTTGATAAAATTAATGGGAACCTTTCCCTAAGAATGTGAATTTTAGAATAAAAGAATATTTTGAATTGGAATGAGGCGTATGTTGTGTTTGTGTAACACGTGTTTATTATATACGCGGGTTATTCGGAAAGCCGGGTTTATACCCATTTCGAATAACCGATTTGGCGATAAGTCGAAGAAGAAAACGATGGTTGAAGACCGGAAGTCTTCACATCGTTTGGATGGTTATTGATGATCTTGATTGGGCTGTACACCCAAGAGGAGGGAATCAGTTGGTGATCGTCCAGACGTACTTGGAGATCGATGGATATGCGAGGAAAGTGCCTCCGGTTTCGTTCAGACCCGGAACGAACTTGTAAATGGATTGTGTGTCTAACATTGGATTTTATTCTATGTTGATTGATCTCTATTAAATATACATCTGTTTGGCGGCGGAGAATTTATTCTCTTGCTTAACGCCCTTCTCTGAGACGTACTAGCTCAGAGGTTGTATATCGATGGACATTGGTCGCATGGAGTGAATTGCCAGTGTGGCACGCGTAAGTGGCAATTGATCAAGGCTTTTTTTGAAAAGCAAAGTCTTGTGGTTGATGATCAAAGCACAGCCTATGTGGCGTAGCTTTGTGTATAGCATGAATTCGCGAGCCTCACACCTCGGTATGAGTCAAAAACGGGATAAGGACCCAAAGAGTGCACGACGTTTCTTTCTAGCTAGTGGTGGTGTCAGTGCTTAGACTGGCTGACATTTATATACTTTTCACCTGTGTGGTGGTTGGAATGCGAGGCGCCTCGGATATAGGTCCTATAGGACAGGGAAAACATGTGTTCAGGAATTGCCAATCCTCAAAAGTAAGAGAGGACCAACCTTGGAGGTTCTAAAGGATCATAGTGGTGTCCTGAGACATTTGCTAGAGTGTCTCGAATCGGAGAGGTGCTTGCCCCTTGCATCGACTCATGACGAAAATCCAATTTCCAATATGTGACTTGCGGTTTTATTTGTAGAGCCTAGTATGGCGACATGATAGATGGTACCCATGCCGCCTATGATTGATATTTATGATTTGAATTGTTTTGACACTATACACTTATAATAGTATCGAATGATTTGTTTTAAATGTACCAAGCATGTTTGGCTATTATAAGGGAAAACCCTATCCTCCGGCTTGCGTTGCATTGTGTGATGGGACCTGGGTCTTATAATAGCTTCATTTTTCCAAAAAGCATTGCACTGTTTTGTTATATGCACTAGTGTTATTAGGAGGAAACCCGTTCCGTGTTATACGGCGTGGTCCCTTGAATTACTCTCTTTTAAAGTAAAGTTTTAAATAACTGTTTTAGTTCTCACACCAGTCACATGACTGACCTGGAGTTTATTGTTTTTAACCTAAACTCTGGGTGCCCCTATTTTCCACATGGGCAGCTAGTAGTTTTGGTTTTGCAGATTTATAATGACAGGATCCTGATTTACAGCTGGAACGATGCTCAGAAAGCTCTGTATCCGTGTATTATTTTCAGTTGTGTTTTATATTGTTTTTCCGCTGCTATGTAATTTATTGTAATCTCTGATAATTAGCGAATGTGTAATATTTGTTCATACTCTGTATATTCTTGTATTCTAATGGAATTGTTGTAATAAACAATGAAATGTTCTTCTGTTTGCGTTCTGATTCGTCTTGTCCTCAATTTAGTCCGTGCTTTCCTTACCGGGGAAGTTCGGGTCGTCTCACTTTCCGACTCCTTGCTGAATCATTAGGGCTGAGGTCACCCTATCCTGACTGAGTGGTTTTGATTAACCCTACGATCATCCGACGGCTATAATCAAATTGAAATTCTATATAAACATAGGTATACTCAAACCCTAAAATCAAATAAAAATCTGAATCATGGCCGTCATGCTGTCATCTTGTAACCTAGAGTAGAGGCCACCAACTAGAGGGAAAATGAAGCTAATCAATTCAATTCTATTCAACTCTAGTCTAAACAATAACGAATCTACTACAAAGGCGAGCTAAATCAATTTCAGAACTCAGATTTCAGAACGCAAGACCTTCTTTTTGTGAGTTCGATTTCTTTAATAAGATAATTAACAATTTAATTGGATTGAGCTATGATTTGGATTATATGGTTATGTTGTGAATCATTGACCGTTATGTTATTATCTATGTTGTAAATCTATGACGTTATTATCTATGTTGTAAAGCTGTGATGTTATCATCTATGTTGTAAATCTATGTTAATTTTTGGCTTATGTACAATCAATTCATAATGGTGTTTCATATGCTAGTTTGGTTTTGTTGTTAGAACCGATTCATATGTTAAATCATGTGTATGTATATATATATATATATATATATGCAAGTTTAGATGTTAATTTAGATATGAATCATAGGCAAGTTAGTGAGAACCATATACAACCTTACATGTTTCATGACATCTATCTTATGTGTAAATTGGATCTAAAGTTAGGCTATGACATGTGTGAGTTAGATGCAAGTTTACATCATAGTTTATGTTGTGTAAATCACATATGCAAGTATATATATATATGTTGGAGTATGAATCATGTAATGTAAAGTTTGTAACTATTGCCTATGCAAGTTTACACCTTATGATTAGATCTATGACATCCATAGTTTATGCAAGTTTGTAACTTTGGCCTATGCAAGTTTTAGATGAAAAACCTTATTCACACATGCAAGTTCACCCCTTATGTTTAGATCTAGTTTTTATTCTATGCATGTTGTGATGTTTTCTCTTTATTCCATAAGTTAGACTATTCGAGTCTAACGTATATTTCACGTTAAACGAACGAACGTACAACGTGGGGCAAGGGGATATCATTAAAAGATTTAATATTGAGAATTGGCATAAATGCCTTAAATGTGATGTTAATTGGTTTAATTTTATATACCATAAATAGATGGACATAATTGAGTCAATTATGGACATAGTAGGGAAATTAATTCAAATTGGGGATAATTAATTATGTGTAATTGATCGCCTAAGACACGAGGTTAGACTCTTTTGTGGTGTAAGACTGCCCGGACCCGCCTGGCAAATCCAGCTGCCACAAATGCCAGTCTAATGTGGGAGGTCTTAGGCATAAATTAAATGTGTAACAGTTGTAAAGACACGAGGTTAGGCTCGTTTGTGGTGTAAGACTTCCCGGATCCGCCCGGCAAATCCAGCTGCCACAAATGTCAGTCTAATGTAGGAAGTCTTAGGCATAAATTAAATGCGTAACAGTTGTAATGACACGAGGTTAGGCTCGTTTGTGGTGTAAGACTTCCCGGACCCGCCCAACAAATCCAGCTGCCACAAATGCCACTCTAATGTGGGAGGTCTTTACAAGGTTACGACCTTAATGAATTAAGAAACACTTTACCAGATAAACATGTAGTGGGACATGAGGGCGTTAAGTGGGTGCCTTGGGTGGCATGTGGAATTTAGTGGGTGCCTTGGGTAGCATTTGAAATACGCTTAGATGCACTTAAACAAGATTGAAACATGTAAGAAGACATGAATAAGAATGGGGTTAAGTGGGGAAAAACCTTAGAGGGGACCAAGCATAGGTCGAAAGCTTGTGTCATGCATGGGGGCCCTTTTCAAACCAGTAACCCATTAAGTATCTTTGTGGGCTCGACCCAAGTCAAGGACGGGACACACGCACTGGGTTTGGTTGTAAGAGGTCAAAACGGGTCAGCGGTGGTAACGCAAGTCCAACGGGTTCATATGCATGTGTGGGCCTGGGCTGGTAGGTAAGACGTTGCATCGTGTAGATATAAGCCGTGCATTTTTGGTTGTATCGGGTTGCCACTTTGGTGAGTGATACACCTCACTGTGGGGCCAGCACGGGTATCTACGAGTTAGGGAGCCGATCGAATGAGGGTAGTGGGTATACCTAGTGGAGATAGGGGCAGACGTCACCTATGAAGGTAGCTAGGGGTACACAAAACTACCATTATCATTATTAAGTTCTGTAGGTGGGATCAACCTTTAAGGGTGACTAGTGGTGGTGCAGTTTAGTAATTATCTTCTAGTGACTAGGTGCGCTTTTAACGAAATCTTGGTTCATCTTATTTCCTCGTTTTGTTCTGTCATGCCCAATTGTTCACAGTCATTTCCTTATTTTCCAGCTTATGCCTTAGCCTAGTTATTTTGATAATTATATTGTTAAAGTTATCGCACTCGCCAGACTTTAAGTCTGACCCCCATTTCTTTCCACCTCTTTTCTTCCTTCCCCCCCCCCCCTCCCCTTCAGGTTTGCAAGGAGGGAATATTATAGCTTAGTGCCGATTTCTTTCAGTTGCTTGAAGATAGTAGATGTATCGCTTGGGACTCTCTCATCTTTGTGGCTTTGCTTATGCTCAGTGGGGATTTATGCATTTATGTTATTTAAGTATTTGCTTCTTTATGTACTTTGAAGTTTTTGGAAAAGACTACTGATCCTGTTGTAATGGCTTTGGAAACTACTTATGTAATCTCGTTTTGAGTTATGATGAAATAAAATAAGTTTTACCTTCCGCTGTGTTGTTTTATTTATTTATTCTTGTAATTTATCTGTTCTATACAACAATAACGCTTCATGGACGTTGATGCATTCCCTTTGTGAGTGACATTAATGGACGTGGGGTGTTACACGTGGTATCAAAGCTATGGTTACAAGAACAGATATAAAGTTTTGAAAAGTGTTTTCAAAAGTATTATTTTCCTAGAAAGTATTTTCAAAAACTTATTTTAAAGAAGCTATTTTCAAGGAAAGTTTATATTAAAGAGCATAATCCCTGCAAGCCATACTTCTCTCTTTTGCTTCCCTTGTTTTAAAACTCTTTCTTTTTCTTTTCAGCATGTCTGGAGCATCTGAGATACCAGAGGGTGTTCATATACCCGGTTGGTTTCGTCGATATCTCGAGGCTAGGGCCGCTACTGCGGAACCGGCCAACGTTCCTCCTCCTCCCCCAGCTCCAGTCATTCCTCCGCGTGGAGATACCTTCTCCAAGATATGTAAAGACTTCCGTTCGATGGGTGGAAAATCTTTTAGTGGATCTGAAACGTTCATTGAAGCTAGAAATTGGTTGAAAGAAGTGGAGGATCTGTTTGGCATCTTCGATTTGGACGATTGTAAGAAGGTCCAATTGGCTGCTTGGTTGATGAAGTACGAAGCTTTGTTTTGTTGGGAGGCCAGTAATGGAGAGCGTCCAGTTGATACATGGCCAGATTTCAGGCGTAGGTTTGAGGCAAAGTTTCTGTCACGGGCTGAAGTGAATTTATTCATGGAAAGGTTTTTGGCATTAAAGCAAAGGAATCTGTCAGTAAAAGAATACGTCAACAAGTTTAATCACTTGGCAAGATTTGGCATGGACTTGGTGTATACACCCGAAAAGAAGGCCCTGAGATTTGTTAAGGGTTTGAACGAGCCACTACATGGGTTAGCTATGACTCACATCCCTATGGGGGCCACCTTTGAAAGGCTAGTTGATATGGTGCTTATTCATGAAGAGGAGAAGGGCGCCAATGCTAATAAGGCCCCCGAGAAGAAAGGGGATCAAAAGAAACCGCAATAACAACAACAACAAAACAAGAAATGCGGGAAGAACAATAATGGCAAAGGAAAGAAGAAGTGCTTTAATTGTGGGACACCAATCCCTCTGAGTAAAGACTGTAGGAAAAAGATGAAGACTGGTTGTTTCCACTGTGGAGAGGCAGGTCATCTAGTTAAGGACTGCCCAAGGAAACAGGGGCAAGGGAAAAGAACTTCTGGAGGGCAGCTTCAGGCTCTCGTGGCACCAAGACAGGCAAGGGAGCAGGTCCAGGCTCTCGCGGTCCCACCGCTGCAAGAACGAGGTAGAAACATTTCCGTTGAGAGTTTAGTTTTTCTATTTGATCATCCTGTCTGTACTTTATTCGATTCTGGCACATCACATTCGTTTATCTCTACATCATTAGTTGAAACACTGCACTTAGATACTAGTCTTGTTGTGGATCCCATTGTAGTCTCAAATCCTATTGGTGGGTTGGCTCATTTATCCATGGTTTGTAGGGATTTGAGATTGTCTATCTTAGGCGTTGGTTTTGAATGTAATGCTTTTGTGCTTGGTTTCATAGGCTATGGGTTGATTCTAGGGATGGATTGGCTAGCCCTATATGGCGCCATCCTAGATTGTGAATGAAGGGTAGTAAAATTGTTGACTCGAAGTGGAAAGACCCTTGACATTTCTTGTGACCCTAGAGGACCGGTGATGCTTAGTTATCTTGAGTCACTTGACGCATCCAATGATGATTTACATTCTGTTCGTATAGTCCATGAATATGAGGATGTCTTCAATGAGGTGAGGGGTCTACCCCCAAAACGTGAGATAGACTTTCGAATTTATCTTGTAGACAATGCAAAACCAGTATCTCTGCCAGTACGCCACATGGCTCCTCGTGAGAGGAGGGAGCTCAATAAGAAAGTAGGGGAGTTGCTTGAGAAAGGGTTCATAAGACGTAGTATATCAGAGTGGGGTGCTCCAGTAGTATTTGCTACGAAGGCGGATGGGTCCCTTAGACTTTGTGTAGACTATAGAGAACTTAATAAACTCACTAAGAAGAATAGGCACCCACTACCGAGGATTGACGATCTCTTTGATCAGTTAGTTGGAGCCTCAGTGTTTTCGCAGTTGGACTTAGCAATTGGTTTCCATCAGTTGAGAGTGGCTGAGGATAGCATAGACAAGACTGCCTTTAGGACTACGGACGGTTTTTATGAGTGGCTTGTGAAGCCCTTCGGTTTGACAAACGCCCCCGCATACTTTGTTGACTGGATAAGTAGGGTGTTTAGGGAGTACCTTAATAAATTCGTGGTGGTCTTTGTGGATGGCATCTTGGTCTTTTCTAAGAGCGAGGAAGAGCATGCCCTACATCTTAGGGAAGTACTGGAGACCCTTCGAGCGCATAACCTTAAAGATAAATTTTCTAAATGTCACTTTTGGAGAAAGGAAGTGCAGTTCTTAGGGCATGTGGTTTCCAAAGAAGGGATAGTCGTGGATCCTGCGAAGGTGGTGGACATCCAAGATTTGAAGGTCCCTAAAAATGCTACCGAGGTGAGGAGTTTCTTGGGGTTGGCAGGCTACTATAGGAAGTTTATCAAAGACTTCGCAAAATTATTAGCCCTATTAACACACTTGATAAAGAAGAACCTAGTTTTTACGTGGGACGTAGATTGTGATGATGTGTTCCAACGTTTAAAGAGGGCTTTGACCACAGCCCCAATCTTAGTATTGCCAGATGGGAGTAAGCCATTTACCGTTTATACTGATGCTTGTGGGATAGGACTAGGCGCAGTCTTAATGCAAGAGGGAAGGGTAATAGCCTACGGAGGAAGGCAGTTGAGAGTACATGAGATAAATTACCCTACGCATGACTTAGAGTTGGCCGCTATTGTTTTCGCGCTTAAGTCTTAGCGCCATTATCTTCTTGGTGAAAAATTCGAATTGTTAACTGGCCACAAATCCCTGGCAAGGGTAACATGGTGGCAGACGCCTTAAGTAGGAAAAGGTTGTCCTTGAGTCCGTTGTTTGTTGAGCGGCAAAGCCTAGAGTTCATCTCTATGTTTGAATTTAGACCTTCCATTGACTTTGTACCCGGTTTGCTAGCATCCTTAGAGGTCAGACCTACGCTTTTGAGACGGATTGGTGAGGCACAATGAGATGACCCACAGTTGGTTGAGTTAGTAGAGCAGCTCATAAGGGGGGAGTCATCGAGCCATCTCAGTAGGTATACCCTAGATGATAAGGGTTGGTTACGTAGGGACGTTAGACTTTGTATACCACGAGACGAGAACTTGAGGAAGACCATTCTTGATGATGCACATCGTTCGAAGATGACCATTCATCCCGGCGGGGACAAGATGTACATGGACATGAGGCGAGTTTACTTTTAGGCCGAAATGAAGAAGGACGAGGCCGAGTTTGTCACTAGATGCTTGGTGTGACAACAAGTAAAAGCAGAGAAAAAGAAGCCCAGTGGGTTGCTTCACCCATTGGAGATCCCACAGTGGAAGTGGGAGAGTGTCTCGATGGACTTTGTTGACGGGTTACCGAGATCGAGGAAGGTTAATACGGAGATTTGGGTCGTGGTAGACAGACTTACTAAGAGTGCCCATTTCATTCCTGTGAAGAGTAAGAGGACTGCTCCATGGTTAGCCTCCGTATACGTTCAAGAGATAGTTCGTTTGCATGGTGTTCCTTCTAGCATAGTGAGCGATCGCGATCCTATCTTTACTAGCGAGTTTTGGAAGAGCTTGCAAGAGGCAGTAGGGACTCAGTTATGTTTGAGCACCGCATATCATCCTCAGACGGACGGCCAGACCGAGAGGGTGAATCGTATTCTAGAGGACCTTTTGAGGCTATGTGTTTTAGACTTCGGAGGTACATGGGAGGAGCATCTTCCTTTGGTGGTGTTCGCATATAATAATAGCTTTCAGTCTAGCATTGGCATGGCACCTTTCGAGGCTCTTTATGGACGGCCGTGGCGTTCGCCTACATGTTGGTGGCAATCTACGGAAGGCTCTTTATGGACGGCCGTGTCGTTCGCCTACATGTTGGTGGCAATCTACGGATAAGATCTTTCTTGGGCCCTATATGATTAGAGAGACTTCGGAAAAGATCGATTTGATTCGAAGGAGAATGAAGACGGCGCAAGATAGGCAGAAATCTTATGCGGACAAGAAGAGGACAGATCTTGAGTTTGATATTGGGGACATGGTATTTATCAAGGTGTCTCCATTACGGAATGTTGTTCGCTTTGGGTCCGTTGGGAAGTTAGCACCAAGGTTCGTAGGGCCATTTCCTATTAAGGAGAGGATAGGAAAGATGCCGTATAGAGTGGAGTTTCCTGAGAGAATCAGTGGTGTACACGACGTATTCCATGTATCGCATTTGAGGAAGTGCTTGCATGGGACCGCGGAAGTGGTAGAGCCGAGCTTGCTTAGAGAGGTGGAGATAGAGCATGATGCGATGACTCGACGAGCTCCTACATGCATTCTTGGGTCGGAGATTAAGAAGTTAAGGAATCTAGTCAAAGTGCAATGGGGAAATAATGAGAGCAACGCTACTTGGGATACGGAAGAGAAGATGCGTTCATTTTACCCTTTTCTTTTCGAGGGTATGCTTTTTAATTTCTCCTTTATCGCTTAGCTTGTACTTGTTTTATCCTTAGTATGTCCTCTCGCTAGTATCTTTGAACTTTAGATAGGTAGTCCTATGGTTGAAACATGTGTTTGAGACATGTTATGTATGATGGATGCATGTGGACGCAAGTGTTTGCTAGTGATTTCTCGTGGATACATATACACGCACTTTAGGCACTAGATCGGCTCAGTCACTTTAATATTGCATATAGCATATAAATGGATGTATTTAGTATAATGAATGTACATTGAATGTGTGTATCATATGGATGTTGCATTTAAATGGATGGTTATGCACACATGTAGTAATGATATGTATAGGATTCTTTGCATACACGATGGATACGTGGCACTATCATTATTTGCATTAAAGAGGTCAACTGAATCAGTGGACCGCTTGATTTAGCATTAGTATACAGATATACACACACTATGCATATGTACATGAAAAGCATTAGAAATCTTTTAAGGACCATGGTTGCTAGTGGTTGATGGTTGAGTAGATGGATGATTGGATGGTAGGATACGTTCTTCTTGACTTAGAGATTTTGAGGATGAAATCCTTTAAGTAGGGGAGAATGTAACACCCCGAATTTTTGAATAATCGAATTAACTAAATTAATGAATAATTAATCTCAGATGTGAGAATTAAGGAAAACGGGTTGTGCTATTGTGTTCATCTCGGAATTCTGGTTGAGATGAGTCCGAGTTTGCGTAAAAAGGGTACCATATGAAGGAGATATGGACGAACGAAATTAGGCAGAGAAATCAGAAAAAAAATATAATTGCACTGGCGCACTTGGGAAGTGCGCCAGTACAAAAGTGGCACTGGCGCACCTGGTAAGTGCGCCCAGGCCGAGCAGAAAGCCCGCATAGCTTTCTGCTGCAATCTGATCCATATTGTGACTCATTGCCGAGTCCTTTCAGACTCCTTGCTGAGTCATTATGGCTGAGGTGTCACCCTATCCTGACTGAGTGGTTTTGATTAACCCTAAGATCATCTGACGGATATTATCAAATCGAAATTCTATATAAACATGGGTAGACTCAAACCCTAAAATCAAATAAAAATCTGATTCATGGCCGTCATGCTGTCGTCTTGTAACCTAGAGTAGCCGCCACCAACTAGAGGGAAAATGAAGCTAATCAATTCAATTCTATTCAACTCTAATCTAAACAATAACGAATCTACTACAAAGGCGAGCTAAATCAATTTCAGAACTCAGATTTCAGAACGCAAGACCTTCTTTTTGTGAGTTCGATTTCTTTAATAAGATAATTAACAATTTAATTGGATTGAGCTATGATTTGGATTATATGGTTATGTTGTGAATCATTGACCGTTATGTTATTATCTAGGTTGTAAATCTATGATGTTATTATCTATGTTGTAAAGCTGTGATGTTATCATCTATGTTGTAAATCTATGTTAATTGTTGGCTTATGTACAATCAATTCATAATGGTGTTTCATATGCTAGTTTGGTTATGTTGTTAGAACCGATTCATGTGTTAAATCATATGTATATATATGCAAGTTTAGATGTAAATTTAGATATGAATCATAGACAAGTTAGTGAGAAGCATATACAACCTTACATGTTTCATGACATTTATCTTATGTGTAAATTGGATCTAAAGTTAGGCTATGACATGTGTGAGTTAGATGCAAGTTTACATCATAGTTTATGTTGTGTAAATCACATATGCAAGTATATATATATATGTTGGAGTATGAATCATGTAATGTAAAGTTTGTAACTATTGCCTATGCAAGTTTACACCTTATGATTAGATCTATGACATCCATAGTTTATGCAAGTTTGTAACTTTGGCCTATGCAAGTTTTAGATGAAAAACCTTATTAACACATGCAAGTTCACCCCTTTTGTTTAGATCTAGTTTTTATGCTATGCATGTTGTGATGTTTTCTCTTTATTCCATAAGTTAGACTATTCGATTCTAACGTATATTTCACTATAAACGAATGAACGTACAACGTGGGGCAAGGGGATATCACTAAAAGATTTAATATTGAGAATTGGCATAAATGCCTTAAATGTGATGTTAATTGGTATAATTTTATATACCATAAATAGATGGACATAATTGAGTCAATTATGGACATAGTTAAATTTGTAATTGATTGACAATTTGAATAGGGAAATTAATTCAAATTGGGGATAATTAATTATGTGTAATTAATTGCCTAAGACACGAGGTTAGACTCTTTTGTGGTGTAAGACTGCCCGGACCCGCCCGGCAAATCCAGCTGCCACAAATGCCAGTCTAATGTGGGAGGTCTTAGGCATGAATTAAATGTGTAACAGTTGTAAAGACATGAGATTAGGCTCGTTTGTGGTGTAAGACTTCCCGGACCCGCCCGGCAAATCTAGCTGCCACAAATGCCAGTCTAATGTGGGAGGTCTTAGGCATAAATTAAATGCGTAAAATTTGTAAAGATACGAGGTTAGGCTCGTTTGTGGTGTAAGATTGCCCGGACCCGCCCGACAAATCCAGCTGCCACAAATGCCAGTCTAATGTGGGAGGTCTTTACAAGGTTACGGCCTTAATGAATTAAGAAGCACTTAACCAGATAAACATGTAGTGGGACATGAGGGGGTTAAGTGGGTGCCTTGGGTAGCATGTGGAATTTGTGGGTGCCTTGGGTGGCATTTGAAATACGATTAGATGCACTTAACCATGATTGAAACATGTAAGAAGACATGAATAAAAATGGGGTTAAGTGGGGAAAAACCTTAGAGGGGACCAAGCATAGGTGGAAAGCTTGTGTCATGCATGGGGGCCCTTTTCAAACCAGTAACCCATTAAGTATCTTTGTGGGCTCGACCTAAGTCGAGGACGGGACACGCGTACTGGCTATGATTGTAAGAGGTCAAAACGGGTCAGCGGTGGCAACACAAGTCCAACGGGTTCATATGCGTGTGTGGGCCTGGGCTGGTAGGTAAGACGTTGCATCGTTTAGATATAAGCCATGCATTTTTGGTTGTATCGGGTTGCCACTTTGGGGAGTGATACACCCCACTATGGGACCAACACGGGTATCTACGAGTTAGGGAGTGGATCGAATGGGGGTAGTGGGTACACCTAGTGGAGATGAGGGCAGACGACACCTATGAAGGTAGCTAGGGTACACTAAACTACCATTATAATTATTAAGTTCTGTAGACGAGATCAACCTTTAAGGGTGACTAGTGGTGGTGCAGTGTAGTAATTATCTTATAGTGACTAGGTGTGCCTTTATCGTAATCTTGGTTCATCTTATTTCCTCGTTTTGTTCTGTCATACCCAATTGTTCACAGTCATTTCCTTATTTTCCAGCTTATGCCTTAGCCTAGTTATTTTGATAATTATGTTGTTAAAGTTATCACACTCGCCAGACTTTATGTCTGATCCCCTTTTCTTTCCACCTCTTTTCTTCCTCCCCCCTTCAGGTTTGCAAGGAGGGAATACTACAACTTAGTGCCGATTTCTTTCAGTTGCTTGAAGATAGTAGATGTATCGCTTCGGACTCTCTCATCTTTATGTCTTTGCTTATGATTAGTGGGCATTTATGTATTTATGTTATTTAAGTATTTGCTTCTTTATGTACTTTGAAGTTTTTGGAAAAGACTACTGATCCTGTTGTAATTGCTTTGGAAACTACTTATGTAAACTCGTTTTGAGTTATGATTAAATAAAATAAGTTTTACCTTCCGATGTGTTGTTTTATTTATTTATTCTTGTAATTTATCTGTTCTATACAACAATAACGCTTCATGGACGTTGATGCATTCCCTTTGTGAGCGACATTAATGGATGTGGGGTGTTACAGTACAAGTCCAACGGAGTCATGTGCGTGCGTGGGTCCAAGTTGGTAGGTAAGACGCTGTTGTATCGTGTAGGTATAAGCTGTGCATTTCAGTAGTATTGGGGTTGCCACCTTAGGGAGTGATACACCCTATTGTGGGACCAACACAGGTATCTACGAGGTTAGGGAGCCGATCGAATGGGGAGGGTAGTTGGTACAACTAGTGGGGACAGGAGCAAGTTGACACCTATGATAGTAACTAGAAGTACACGAAACTACCATCATTATATTTGTTTAAGAGGGATCATCTTTTAGTATGTAACTAGTATGTTGATATGGTGCAGAGCATATCTTATAGTGGTTAAGAGTGCAGTCGATGTTTTATCTTGCTTACCTTATTCACCTTGTCATGTCTACTTATGTTACAGTCATCTCTTATATCCAATTTATGTTCTTATCTTGTTACTTTACTGATTATATTGTTAAAGTCACTGAACTCGCCAAACTTTATGTCTGACCCTTTTTGCTTCACCTCATTTCTTTCTTTTTCCCCCCAGGTCCTCAGGGTGGGATTAGTGAAGCTTGACTCGGATTTCTTTCTTCTTGAAGTGCTTGGAAGTGTTGAAAGTAATGCTCAGCTTTATCTCTTTTTCATTATGGCTATTTGGAGTGGGATTATGATTTTGCATTTATGTACTCTGATAATAATTTTGTTCAAGATGGATATTTATGTACTTGGCTTTAGTATGTGGTTTTGATGTTGTAACCAAACATGTTTTGCTTTTCCGCTATAATGAATAAATTTTGAATTTTTAAGTACCATTTTATATATCTGTCTTGTGATGTTCTGTTCTATACTCTTATAATGCTCCATGAAAGTTAATGCATTCCCTTAGTGAGTTACATTAATGGACGTGGTGTGTCACAGGAAACATAATAAAACATAGTTTAAACATATGATTAATAACTATATGTATAAGTGATATAAAAACTATAATATAATTATAAACACACACGCATATATATATATTATATAGAGGAATTTATAAAGAGATATATATAGAAACTATATACATATAAAAGGTTTTATGTAAACTTAGAGTTTAAATAAGAATATTTAATAATTATATTCAAATATAAACTCAGTATACAAAATATGTATCTTATATTATAATGCAAAACCTAGGGTCAAAAAGTCAAAGTGAAGCCTTTTCCGGTTTCTCTAAAATGCCCTTCTAGTCTAAAATCTATAAACAGTTGTATAGGATAAATCCGTCTTTTATAACTACGTTGTGGAAGTTGCCACATCTCGATGTATCATGATTCATCCACTATCCCTATAACGTGTGAGAAACTGACAATCCTTTTCCGTGATGCCCACTCTTATTTCTCTCAGCCACTTTGTTAACTCTCTTCTTCTCATTCATTCCCAAAATTTTCGACAGCCTCTCGTTCTAGTTCGCCTCTACCTAAAATCATGTTTAATTTCTTTTACAAACAAATCCATGGCGACATGATTACATTTCAAATCAGTTTCCTAGATCTGATAAACTCAAAAATATTCATTCGAAAACAGATGGCGAGCTTCTTCTAAAAAGTGAAGAATTAGAGTAGAAGTGGTTGGTGTTGTTAATTCAGGTTTGATTTATGTTCTTTTATTTAAACTGTGGCCCTTACTTTCCATCGACTTGCATTTATGTTTTATGACAACTTTCAAACTTTGATTTTTAAAATTTTCAATAGCAAAAGAAGCTAACCAAGATAAAATGTTGATCTTGAAACATGGATAGTCAATGATGCTTCATTCTATGAGAAATTATCAAATTCAGGTGCAAAATGTGATTATATTTTAAAAAAAACAGAAGATCATGTAAAAGAAAAGATGCTCAATACTTTTTCCTATTACTGACTTAAATGCTTTTGATTATAACTAATATGATGATTCTGAGATGGTATTTCCTTCTTTGTAGCCTGGGATTATGCTGAGTATGAACTAACTTGAAATATTAGGTATATTGCTCATCGTCGATTGTAAATATTATTAAAGTGGAGCACTTTTTATTTGAGGCTTTAAATTTTGCAGGGAAAACACGTGCAAGTGAGGAGCATATACATAGAGGGGCGCAGCCTGCCATCTAAAGGTCAGTAGTTCTTTGCGTATAGAATTAGGGCCACCAACAATTCCTGCAGATGAGATATTGATTGTTGTCTTGAAATATGTGTTGCCACCCTATAAATTTTGATATTTTATGTATTTCAATATAATTTGATTATATAACTATAGATAAAATGATATGGCTGATTTTGATATTTTATGTATTTCAATATAATTTGATTATATAACTATAAATAAAATGATATGCAGCCATTGTTCATCTGCTTTATCTATAAAATTGTTGCTTCTTTAACAAACTAATAAATAATGGTTTAGTAGATACTGTAATATTAATTATGTTTGGATAGTGCCAATTCTATTTGTTCTCTTTTCCCGTTTTCCAGAAATGTATGCAATAATTTGAAAAGGATTGAAGCTGTGTCATAATTTCAACGAAGGCATGTATTTGTCACAGAAAAGCATTACCTTTTAACATATTTTTCTCATATAGAACTTGCATGTATATAAAAAGCTTGGTTATTCAGGCTATAGTGCCCCCAAAATTTTGAATGCTTTGTGATTGACTACTGCTAAATAAGACATTACAGGGGAGGTTTTTTGTTTCCGAGGTTAAAACATGTCACAGAGTCAGCCAATTCCATTCCAGTTAAGAGGACAAGGAGGTATGCTGTCTGCATGAATGCAGACCTTTACAATGAGTATGTCACTGTGAAGGCCTCAAATGTGTTCATGTACTACAATAATGCTCGAAAGGCCAAGTCTTCTGAAAACAAACACTTTCCCATTGGCATTTCCCTCAGCTTCAACTTCAACAAAGTTCATGCATACACAATATTTTCTAATTTATAGATTGTAACATGCATGATGATAATGGTTTCTTTTCAATTGTGCTTGCGCCATTATTATGTGCAAAAATAGCACGGTAGGACATCTTGGGTATCAGGCATGTGGATTATAAACCAATTTTGGGTTATATCATGTAGACTTCAAGAAAGAAGGGAGATAGTGATGCCGAAAACTTATTGCTAAGTGGTACTCTGATTTTATTAACAGGAGAACAAATGGTGCATATACTGAAGATGGAATGATGTACACACCAAAGGTTGAATAATCAGTGTGATTTATCTGAATTTGTATATTTAATGGGCATTGTTAATCTATAGAATTAATTTGTAGATGTGCATGTTTTAGAAATCAAGTCATGCTGAGGGAACTAATATGTCATGAGGCTAAGACTACGTTTTCATACAATGCAGAACTACTTGCTGGGAGCTGTATGAGCGGTAATGCCCACGTACGACTCCATGAGAAGGTGGACAGAAATGGCATTGTTGTACCTCAATCTAGAGTGAATCGAGAGAAAGTCAATAAACACTAAGGTGCGACTAAGCGACCGATCGATTCTATCAATAGTCACTGGTAATCAACAATACCCAGAGGGGGCTAAGGTGGGCTCAAGGACTTACTGGTTTAGGTAAATATCTAATGCGTTCCCCGGGTTCTTTTTTTAGGAGAAACTAAACGATGCGCTTTTTGAAAATGCATCGACCGAGATAGGGATTTTCTTACTTTATTTCTTCTATGCGGCTTCTTCCTAAGTATCATTCATTTCCAGAGGTTAGTCGAGACGAAGATCCTGCGCTTTACTGCGTACCAGCCAAGAGAAGGAAAAGTATGGATATTGGCACTGTGCTACAACAAAAGAAATAAAATGCATAGAACCTGCACATGTACAAGAAATAAAAACAAAGACTAAAAAAGAAGTTCAACTATCTGTTGAAATGCGTATTTGTTTAAGTATTCAAGTGGGCATGTATAAGTAGAATAATCAGGGATAATTTGTGAAATTTGGATGCAGGTTACTTTATTACCAGTTTTTATGGAGATTCATCAATATGTATGGACACTTTATTGTTTTCAACTTACTGGATTTTAATACTTGGATGGTTAAAACTATAATTTTTTTTCTACAATGTTTGCTCATGTTTCAATGTGTATGTATATTCAGTCATAAATTTAATTTTCGTATTTGCTGATTGACTTATATAAGATGTTCTTGACGATGTTATAGTTTTCAAATTGTGACTCTACTGAGGGGAACAATTAATATTTATTTGTACTTTTATTCATCTGTAGTTTGAAGTTTTAGAAACTACTAGACTAACCGAATATTCTATTAGACCATTTTAAACATTATTTCCAACTTTGGTCAAATACATTTATGCATACGCCCATCGGGCGTGCCTGCGTAGTGGTATATATAAATGATTTAATATTTAAATTATTAAAAATAAGAAACTTATAAATTAGGAAATATATGTTTGAAATCCTTTGATGATTAAAAATCTTTTTGAGAGAAGTTTGAAATCAATTTGAAAATAGTTTAAAATCAATTTAAAAAGATATAATTTTGGAAACAGAGTTTGATTGCTATTCAGAGTTTTACATAATTTCTAGATCTATTACCCTAATAGTCTTGGACTCTTGATATCTTGATACTCTTGAGTTTTGATTCTCCTTTGAAATATTGAATCTCTTAATTGTACAGTCTTCAATATCTATTGCCTGTATATAAATCCTATATATATATATATATACATATATATATATCTATATTGTTACTACCCAAATAAAGCACCAAAACAGGCTAGAGGTGAAGGGGTAGAGGACCTCCACAAGCATAGAAGAATCCTCTAAAAGCAAAAGCCTAATGCGAGGTAAAACCGAAAGCATAAGGGTGCAATCCGAGAGCTATGCAATTGACACCATCATTGAAGAAAAGAGCTCAAAATCTATACAAAGACAGGATAACAGCAGGGTGGTTCTGACACGATGGGTAAACAACGGAAGGTCACCCAAAACAGAAGTCAATGAAGAGAGAGACCAGAAATCCTACAAACCGAGACCTGAAAGGACAGAAGGGCTATCAGTATTAACTCGCTTAATATTGATACATCAAGAGACGAAAGAATTAAAGATACAGAGTTTGAAGCGTATGGGTATTATCCGGGAAATAGCTACCGAGACTCCCATTAGATGGTCACCGAGAGTTTACTCTAGTGAGAAACTAATAAAGCACCGTAAACAACCCTCTGAAAAGCCAAGGAACACTTCAGGACTCTGTCGAAAGGCACGCCGGGACCTCAACGAGAGACAATATATCCACACTAATCTGCTGAGTGTCGATACCGACAGGAATGGCGGATCCGGCAACCATTCACTTGAATCAAGAAGGCATGGTCCACAAAGTGTTAATAGTAAGATCGAGAGCCCATGACCGGAAGCCTACATCCGTAAGCTGAAACCTTCCGAATGCTATTCACACCGCCAGGCTTAGTGGCAATACAAGGAAGATAGACATGGCATCATCAAATGACTCCAAAGACCGGGACCATCCTCCCGAGAGCCCGAACCGGCACCTTAAAAGGCCTTAAGCAAGGCTTTCAAAACCAAAAGAAAAGGCAGCCGAGAGCCAAAACTTTTGAAGCAAAGGGAAAAGCGGCCGACAGAGGCTTCTGCTAGCCTAATAGCGAAAAAGGCCCTGATTTGTCTATAAATAAGACCCTAGGGGTCTCATTTTGGGGACGATTTCTCATTTCTCATTCTTGTACTCTTTTTCTCTAGAGTAAACCTTAATTTCTATATCAATTTGGGGATTTCTATTGTGACCACTTATGTACTCTAAATCAAAGACCAATGAGGAGCGGATCGACACTTAGCAAATTTTCTTATGAATTTTTTACGTGATTTCTTAGTTATTTCCTACACAACCTAGCATAGAATCCCTACATGGCTATAGGTTCGTACTCAAGCTTAGGACCTTCCGCAGAGTTCTTGCAGAACCCCTTCCTACTAGCCATTAATCTTTTGTTGAGGGTTGTGCTTAAGGAGCCCTCGTCCCAAGATAACTGTTGGTTTCAGAGTTTCCTAAGCGTCATGCTCACCCCATTGAGGGAGGAGTAACTAATATTTTGGGACCTGAACCTTGTTATCTAGGAAACAGTGAACTAACACATACTCGCAAAAGCTTAATAAACCCATTTTCCCCTTAGGTCCACTTCCATGGACCTATCTCCGGTGTTAACGAAAAATATCATTAACATTTTGGCGCTAGAAGGAGGTCTTGAACATCTGCCCTTGTGGTTAACCCTACCTCATATCTAACTGTGTTGTTCCGTCCGAGGTTGGACTAAGCTTCGAAGAAGCAAGATTACAGATAAAAGATCCCAACGAGAGTTTTCTAAATCTCAAATGGCTATGTCAGGTACTACAGACCCAAGAGCGATGGAAGAACGAAGGTTAAGAATGGAAGCTCTGCGAATAATCAAGTAGAAAAGGGAGGTAGAACAATATGATTCTGACTATTGGAATGATAACCCTTTCTATGTGGGACAAACGTCAATATTCATTCCAAATGATTCTTCACCAAAGGAGTGTAACCCCTTCTCTCACATAAGAGAAGTTGTTTTATGAGCAAGCCAAAGGAATGGAATTCGAACGGGAAACAGTGAAGGATTTTAATCAATTTGCTTCTAAATGGACTAAATGAATAATGCATCAGTCTTAAGGCACCTTGAAAACAAGAAGCAGGGATACGGATACAAAAATAGGACTTAATAACAAAAGGGCAAAACTCCAATGGTAAGGAAGTAACTTTATACCCAGAATGCTTAATGAGTGCCACCTTACCACCTCAATGGAAAATATTTACCACCTAACTCAGCAAGAGCTCAATTATTGGTCATTCGCAAAGAAGAAACCCAAGTACGAAAGGAAATTGGGAGGGCCTTACTGTCATTACCATATGATAAACGGACGTGAAACCAACCATTGCAAAGCCCTCGAGGGAATGATCATCGAGTTCCTTAATAAAGGCCAGCCACAAGACTTTGTAAAAAGATCAAACTAAGCCCAATAAAGGTCCTTAGGAAAAGGATTATCTACATGAATAAGGGTATGGAAACGCTCTCAAGATTCAAAATAACCAAAGAAGGGTAAATCCGCAAATGGATAAAAACTCTTGTCACGCCGAGTTGTCCAGGGCAAGGCATCACCTGAAGGGAGGGGATGTGTAAGCACTTCTCCACGCTCGAATCAGAAAGGGCCAGGTTAAAGCATCAAAAGCGTAACCCTCTGACCCACAGCAGAAATTGTCGTGATGGAGCACCTAATTAGTACGTCCTGCCTTTGCTCGTAGAAGAGTACGCCATGCCTCTTTTACGAACTAAGCAAGTCCTACCTCTGCTTATGTTCTGCGTTACCCCCAGAAGGGAACGCTAACCCCGATCATCGCCTACGATGGTTAGGATAGGAACCCCTTGGAGGGGATGGAGTGTAAGCTCTATCACCGCCTACGATGGTTAGGTTAGAGAATCAAAAGAGTAAGCCTTAATTCTGCATGTACGATGACCCGGTTTAAGCATCTAAGACCTTATCATCGCCTACAATGGTCATGATAAGGCTCCTTTCTGGAAGGAGGTCAGGTAATTCCTTGATCCCTGCTTGTTGGTAAGCTAGCACAGCGCATATAACGCACATGCCCAAAGAGTGGCCAACAAAGCACTTACAACCTCTGCTTTGATGATAAAATCCCAGAGAGTGGCACATACATCCTCTGCTTGACAAATCACACATGAAATGGGTAATGAAATTCATCACCAGAAGTGGATTTCTAGTCTTCAATTCTTAATACTCGAACCTAGGTTGATCTCAATTATTACTGGAAGTGGATTTCCGGTCCTATCTTAACGCCTGAATCTGTGTTGATCTCAATTATTACTGGAAGTGGATTTCCGATCCTATCTTAATGCCCGAATCTGGGTTGGATCGAATCTCAATTATTACTGGAAGTAAATCTCCGGTCCTATTATAAATACCCGAATTCAGGTTGGTTCGGAAGCTCAACTATTATCAAAAAGAGATATTTGACCTCTGTAGTAAGTTGAATTTGGTTACGAACTAGACTCCCGTTACCATCAGAAGAGGATTTCTAGCCTTACCCCTTAAACCTAGGAAATGTATCAGAGTCCTATCGCTATCAGAAGGCGATTTCTGGAAGTCTATCCTTAATACCCTAATCTGGGTCAAAAACCTCTAATCCTTAAGGAAGGGTTGTACCATCAATCTAATAGCTGGAGCCTATTACCCAAGAGGCCTTTAAGCAAGGACAGGAACCTTTCGTATCGCTCAGGGAAGTTTCCTTAACCCATACATACATCAATTCATTATTCACTATGCCAAATACATATGCAATACATATTATCACACAACACTAGAACACTGATTCAGGCAAAAGCTCAAGTGTGTGTCTTAGTTTCCCCCCGACAAAACCTTGGGGTAGGAATTCCACTTTTCTTAGAAAAAATCCCGTAGTAGGAAATTTTCTAGAAGTACCTATTACCCTAGGTGTAATGGCTGAATTTCCGTACCCTTTGAGTCGACTAATAACACCACACGTCCAACCCAAATTGCACAGAAATACGAATCATTAATAGAAAGAAGTTAGAGGATGAGAAATAGAAAGAAAGAGAAATTAGAAAAGAAGAAAAACAAGAACACAAATCTCACATCGGAACGAATAAAATATATTATATAACATAACTTTTGAAATACAAATTAGTAACCGTATATACATACCATTATCAGAGCACAACAATTATTCCTGGAACAGTCATAAACTCCTGTTTCCAGATACAACATAGTACACAGCGGAAAATATGATAGTCTATAGCTAACTGATGAAGCCTCCTGCTTCAAGCTCCTCCAAGTGAATCTGTAAAATCCCAGCTACTTGACTGCCCATACAAATTTGGGCACCCAAGATTTTAGCGAAAACAACAAAATAAACTCTGGGTCAGTCATGAGACTGGTGTGAGTAAATTCCAATCATTTGTTTAACTTTCAAAACCTTCCAAAAGAAATGATAACCGTAAGACCAATCCACACATAAACACGGATGGTTTTTAACTTAAGATAACCAAAATATTTTAATATCAAATCCAGTGATATTATAATAGTGTCTAAATCAAATAAATAACAATCTAGTGGAACGCTTGCATCTCACGCTCCATATATAATATTAAATCAAAAACCGCAGGGCGCTTATTGGAGATTGGATTTCCAACATGACAAGGTATGGAACCACCTTCCGATAGTGTATCTCTAGAGGCGAATACACTGGGTTCAACAAGAACTTCTTGCAACCCGACCCACACATGACTGACCACTCATTTTGCTTGAGTGTATCGAATGTATATCACCAACGGTTGGGATCAGCAACCGTTTCCCGAAAGGGACAGCATCGATAGATTTAAAGAAGCAAATGGAGTTTCTCTAGATAGGTGATTATACATCCTCGTGGGAGTGACCAACATAGCCATGCTGCTTGCCCGATTTTTGTCAATTCCCGGTTGTGAGGCTTGAGGTTTAAATTATCTTTCAGAATATCTGACCACCATTCACTTTGAATGCCACATCGTCATACCCGCCAAATCCCAAATTGATTTCCCCAAAAATACCACGGGTATAAAGCTAAGAGAAGCGAGTTCCTCCGCCACCAACGTAAGTACGTTTGAAGAGATCAACTTGCGCGATCCGTTAGATATACTCTGTCAGACATTCGTCCATTCACGTTGTCCTGGGACTGGACAAACCGAAGGCATTATCCCGTAAACAGGATAGCCCTTGCATGACTCCGTCTTCAATTAATTTCATTATATTTGATCGCAACGCTAACGCCCATACAGAGTGGTTTCCAGATAATGAATCTGATCCCGGTCTCTCCGTATTGACGACGGAAAAAAGGTTAAAAACTTCGATAGTCGGTGATTTAACCATCAAAGAAAAATAAGTGTACAACCAACGATCTTATTTCCAGTTAGGAATTCGATCGATCAATCATCAATCAACATTGGCCCCTTTAAATTAATCCTTATTATATTATCATTAGCAAATCTCATTCCCCATCTTTCGTATTCTTTTGAAACTCGATTTCCCTTTTCGATTCTTTGAAAAACATTTTCCATATATTTCCTTTATTCGAGAAAATATCTCTTATTCCTGTTAGAAACATTTCTAAATATTCACGAATCCTTATTTTCTATATTCAGAAAATATACATTATTAATATCAGAAAATATTTTTGAATTCCCTTTCTTAATTCCTCGTTGGCCAATTCATTTCATTTTCTACGCGTAGAAAATAGCTCTTATTTTATTTGGGAAACATTTCAAAATCTTTTAAATTAGCGCGATGTTATGAAACATCGTTATTATAACTCAATCCATTAACCAATTATTAACTAACCATATTGCTAACCAATCTTCACTATCGAACTTTAAACCAAACATCGCTTACGCAACCTTCGGATCCAATCTAAGAACATACTTCTTTCACACAAAAAACTTTGGTTATAACGGTAGCGTTATAATCGCTGTTTCCAAATATTTGATTTATAAAACATTACTTTTAACAACAGCATTACAATCGCTGTCTAGAATTATAGAACACTTATTATAACAGTAGCGTTAAGATCACTGTTTATATTTACAAAACAGTTATTATAATGACAGCGCTAAAATCGCTGTTTAGATTTATAAAACATTTATTATAACGACAGTGCTAAAATCGCTGTTCAGATTTACAACACATTTAATGTAACAGTAGTGTTAGAATCGTTGTCTCCAAATATTTGGTATATAAACATTTATTTAAAACATCTTCATCGATTCTATATTCTTATTTCAACAAATTTCTTTTTGTTTTCATTACTTCGAAACATAACTATAAACTTAACTTAAATTAATATTAAATTATCTCAAAACTTATACAGCTATAAATATTAAAATATTAGTTTCTTAACGTATTTTATCTATAGATCCACAATAGATAGAGGTTAAATATCTCTTTCCTAAAATAGACCTTGACATAGTCAAATCCTAAATATAAATCCCTTGGATTTATCTCGGTTTATTTTATATTCTAAATTTGGAATAAAACCCGCTCATGTCCCTTTTGAAAACGATTTTCTTTTTCTCCCTTTCATTTAAATTTCTATTTGAATTTATGTTTCCAAATTCAAATCCCCTTTTTGAATATTTTCACTTAAAATAATTGTTCACTTCAGTCGTGAATAATATTCCCTTTTCTATAATCAAATCCATTTCATTTCATACTAAATAAAACTTGAAATCCAAATTCCTTTATTTAACTTCTATTGGTAGAGGATTACTCAGGTAATTTCCCATTTTATTTCACCTTCTTCTAATCATGTTCATAATTTTCTTTATAATCTACTAAGTTCAAACCCAATTGCAAATATCGATTTTACAACCACTTTCCATCTTTCTATACAAATTCGAACTTGAATTCATATTTCAATCTATCCAATGATAAATAATACACTAAGTTTATTAACTTGTTTATTATCAGCTTCTTGTTTTATTTATTAAACAAGTTTCTTTTTCCAAGTCTATTTGAAAATTTAATCTTTATTTTGGAAAAATAATTTCGTTTTTAAATTTCAAATTCCTTTTTCCATATAAATTCATTTTTCAGCATTTTAATTGCTAACATTCTAGGGCCAGGGTAGTTTAAACACAACATGACATAATCACAAATCATATAACACAACAAATAAAAACAGTAACATAAATATTGAGGAATCCAGTTGGATCCCTCCAATCTATTTCCTGCATCCACAGATGTTAATCAGCATCAATAATATTATTTCACATCAATATGAAATATCAAAACTAATAATCGATAAATGATGTAATCATATCGAACAATTTTATCAACTATTCAACCAAGCAACCATCACACAGTATAAAATTATTATAAATTTAAAACTCGTTTATTAAAAATATAAAAGAGCCAGAATTAGTGAGTTTACTCACCTTGTTTGCAGTTGACTATTCTGCTTTTGTTTCGTTTCAATATCAAACAATCGTTTGATTTTTCTATGAAATTCCAGTAACTCTATTTCAACCCCAATGGTTCCATAACGTAGATTTGTTTGCTACAATTCCAACGTAACCGAATTCATTTGATTCTGGTCACATAAGCAATAGTTATAAAATTTTCAAGTTCATGTATAATTGACGATCCATAGAATATTATTTAGTAAATGTTTAACCTTAATTATATCTTCTTAAATCTCATCATTAGGTATATTAAGGCCTTCTTCCTCCATATAGCAAAAACGTCTGCCAGCCCCCTGTAACAAAACTTCCCATGCTGCATACATTTATTATTGTTATTAACTGAATAATAATCTTAACATGATTAGATATTTTTAATGGTTATTAATTAACTACTTACGGCAAATCCTTCTTCTTTAGTGAATACGACTTCTCCTCCTTTAAACCGTTCCAAAATTACAGTTTGAAGTCCCTCCCATTTCCTCCTTGTTTGCGAAATGATTTTCCAGTATTCCCTTTTTTTATTATTATTGAATCTTTAAACACGGATACACGTTGAACTCATCTTAAATAATGCTGCTCTTCTTCTTGAAACAACGCAACCATCCCAACCAAATCATCTCCACCCAACTTATTTCATACTCCCTTTGATCATTCACATCACACATCACCACAGATTCAAACATCACCACCCCAGTCAACCAACCATCTGTCACTATAGATATACATCACTTTGAAAAATCCACCTTAAATTCATTAATCCATGCGTTAATCTCTTCTGGTTCCCATAAAATCTACACGCTCCTTAATTTAATCCACTAGTCCATCAAGTTAATTACCCTAAATCCCTTAATCCACGTAATAATCCAACTGGTAATCCTTCTTCTCAATAAAACCAACATTGCTCCCTTTAACCACTCGCCAGCACCTACCCCGTACGCCAGACCTCCACCAGACCAGCATCACCCTCAAAAAATTTCCATCCATTGCCATGTCGTGGCTCATAGTACGCACCAAACCCATAAGTGGCGATACTTTTATTACAAATAACCTTCAGATCACAATATACATCGCAGTACTCAAATTTCCACCTTTGAATTCCCACAATCGAAGAACTCAAGCAACGATAATAGTTTTGCAGCAAAACAAATGCTCGAACTCAGCTAAACTCATGCGAGATCTAAAAAAACAAACCCTTTAGGAATTTAATTGTATCGGTATTGGAAATTATTGGATTTATATTCATTTTTTTCCGTGAATTTGAAATGAACGATTTGGTTTGTTAGAGGGAGGAGCTCGATTTTGTTGAAGGGAATAAATGGAGAAGGGTCAGCTTGTTTTTATATGGGTTTTAGAAGCGTGGTATTCACGGTGTTAATAACTTAAGGTACACAGAAATGGGAAAGCTTGGATACCATGGAGTTGAAATTACTTGGGATGCACGGTTTCAAGTGGCGTGAGGAACACGGGTTGAGAACGTGGCAGACAAGGAGACTATTTTTTTTATTTGGAGAATGCAGGTTGAGAAACAGTTTCAAGTGGAGAGCATGGTTTCATGTATGGTTTTACTCCTTTACTGTGTCTTCCCTCAAGCTCCTACTTACCATAGTTTGACATCAAATTGATCAGCATCAAATTGACCTAAGTACTAAAAACATATTTACTTAATCACCATGCCTATCTCTTGTATATTATTAATTACTTACCATATGTTTAAAGTTATAAAGTGTACCCAATTATATAAAATTTTGTTTGCATACAAACTGCTAGGGACAGAAATAAGAGTACGGTCGTGTCTAGCGAGGTACCACGATACCAAAAATTCAATAATATCGGTAGTTTAACTTATATTATGAAACCCCAAAATATTGATATAGGGTGCAAAATACTCCAAGTAAAAATTTTGCGTATTTAATTATTTAAAAATTATAGTAAAATTCTAAAAATTAAATTATAAATATGCCTCAAAAAACCTTGTCCAAATTCGTAACCAATATTTAAATATATTTAAATAACTATTATGGCATATATACGATTCCACAACGACCTTCTGAAAATTTAATTTGGACATAAAACAAAATTTACAATATGAAAAATCGATTTTTCTCTTCCATTAGAAAAATATAATCAATTAGATCCGAACATTTCTTGTTTCTAAGAAATCCGACTTATTTTGGATCCTGTATATTCACTTGAAGTTTAAATCGTAAATAACGAACTACCGCGACTATTTCGAGCTCGTTTAAATTATTTTATAAATTATACGTTTAAATATCATTTTATTAAATAAATTCCTATATACAATTCTAATAAAATATTTAAAACAAATTTAAATATTCAGAATTCAACGGCTGAAAATCCGGGTCGTTACACTAGGAGACTTTTACAAATGCATAAAGTATAAGTAAATAAACTCTTTACTCATTCATACCTTCAATATCATGATGCAATTTGTTTCAATAAGAACAAGTGATGCTCCATGTGTGCCCTATAGGCTACCGTCTAGTAAGGATAAAAAACGACCTTCCTCACTTTATCCAAGGTGTTAGCGGAGAGGTTAAGTGAGGGATCAAATGGAATCCAAATCCATCAGTTGTGAAAATCGGAGGACACTTACGATAATCCCATTCTCCAGTAGGTGGACTGTCGTAACCTCGAGTCAGCTTCGATCAGTATGTACAAATCTCTCTTAAAAGTTGTTCCTTTTTGTCACCAAGGAAGTCAAGGAGGTTCCGAGGGCATTGAGCGTAAACCTGCTCGAGGTCCCTTAAGAAACAATATCGCGCCAATGGGGAGGACTTGATAAGAAAAGACTTCTCCCGATATTCCCTTTTCAACTTAACGTAATCCCCTAAGAAATTCCAAGAAAGAAAACTTGAAGTAGAAGACAGACTCTGAAGAAAATATTAAAGGGATTAGAAGCAAGTCAATTCATTACATCGTAATCTAAACAAGTACATTAGTAGTGACCGAGAATTTTGACACTCGAATCTTGACACTAATGCATCCCACGTCCAAAACTCAAGTACCGAAAACCCCAGAAGGCTAAAAGAAAGAAGTTAAAGGGTGAGGTAAGAAAGAAAGTAAGTTAGAATAGAATAATAAGAAGAAGAACCAACACAACAGGAGTCTCACATCGCAACGGAACAAAATATAATATATAGATATACTTTATTGAGAGCTTGAAATGAAAAATTATAATCATTTGAGTACATTAATACATCTAGATAGTTATAATAATTTGTCCTCATATATAACACACATTAGACTAAATACTAGATAATACTCCTGAACTCCTCCAGCTCATTTCTGGACTTCATAGCACTCGTTGACCTGAACTTGAAAAACCCGGTCTAACCTGAGCATTTACAAACACCAGATCAGTCTGGTGAACCAGAGTGAGAAAAACTCACTAAGTTTATAATATCACCCAACTTGATTTTAAAGTTAAATCATTTCTTTCTGAAAAAAAATTGTAAGACCAAATCCACACATAAATACAAGCGGTTTTTACCTTACGATGACCCAATTTTTTTTGAAATCATATCTTATTCTGATATTATAATAGTGTTTAAATATAAATAAATAACAATTTAACAGAATGCTTGCATCTCGCGTTACATATATATAGTATACAATCAAAACCGCGGGAGCTTATTGGAGATTGGATTCCGACTGTGACAAGGTATGGAACCACCTGCTGATAGTGTATCTCTAGAGGGGAATACACTGGGTTCAACAAGAACATCTTGCAACCCATCCACACATGACCGACCACTCAATTCGCTTGAGTGTATCAAATGTATATCCCTAATGGTTGGGAGCTACCCACCGTTTCACGAAAAGGGACAGCATCGAAATAGATTAAAAAAGGAAATAAATTTTATCTAGATAGATGATAATACACCCTAATGGGAGCGACCCACTTATCCATGCCACGTGCCAGATTTCTGTTATTTCCCGGTTGATGAGGCGAGATGTTATAATTCTTCTTTTTGAACATCTGGCCACCATTCACTTTTTAATCTCATATCATCCATACAAGTCATCCGGAAACAGGATGAACCGAAGGCACCCTCCTACCACATCCTAGGAATCACCCTATATATCAGTAGCGAGTAGTATTTGCAATTCGTAGATTTCAACCACGTCAGAATCACAATATATCTCTAGGGATCAGCAAGAAATTTTAAGTAATTCTTTCGTTTTATTGAGATCACGGTCTTCAATTGCTCCATCTCGATTAACATCTTCTACCTTTACGTATTTGTTGGTTTGGAATGGTATTCGAATATAAATTCAATCCCGGTCATTCCGTACCAACACGCGTTAGGTCAGATTTTGATAATCGGTTATTTAGCTACCAAAATAAATTATTATAAAAGTAAAATAAATCCATCGGTTTAGTATACAACATCTCCTGGCCTTTTTAATATATCAAGTGAAATACCAAAAATAATATATCAGTTTTAATATATTAATACATTCAAATCATTTTATTCTAATACTTGGAAAAATATCTTAAAATCCTATCCAATTCTTCCCTTAAATATCATTCAAACATTTGCTACTTATTATCTATCATTTCAGAATCGATTCAATTTATCATCATAAAACAATCTTTATGTAATCTCCTTTTGTTTCATCATTTAAACAAAATAATTGTCACTTATTCTTTTAGAATAAACTCGTTCTAAATCTCATTTCTTTACTTTGAAAATAGAGTTATACGTTCTCAAATCTCCTTTTATTTCTTTTTTATGGAAATATCGTTTTATACCTTCAAACCCCTTTTTATTTCCTTTTATTTCAGAATCCCATTATATATATATATACATATATATATATTCCCAAATCTTTCAATAATGTTACACTATTATTCCCCAAAAATAATTTACTTTAACATCTTCACCATTACGACTAATATCGTCCTTCGATGATCCTGAAGTCGTTCAAGCTGTGGTATTTTAATTACCTCTCATACCTTGATCAACAACGTTCTTATCTTAAGAGTGATACAGTTGTAATCCCAAAACCGATATTCATTCCCAATATCAAAACAAACCTATTTTTATTCTATCTTGATGAAACATCATCTCTTATTTAAAATAGCAGATCTATATCGCATCTTTATAACTCAACTCATTTAAATACTTTAATTCAAACTTGGGTTTTTGTTTGATTTCCATTTCATATCTCCATTAGTTCCTAACCATAAATCAGTAAGAAAACAATTCTCTAAATATCAACCCCGAAGGTCGAAACCAACAGCAGATCAATACTTAAAAAAATATTTAACTTAATCGATATCCAATTAGATTCCAATTCTTAAATTTCATTTCTTGGAATTTTATTTCCACTCATAAGCCATTCTAATAACTCGTTCCAAAAACATATTTCATAAAAACTTGGGTTTTATAACTTTGTCTAATATTGCATTTCACCGAATCCAATCAAATAGAGTTGCAAATAAGAATTCACTTTAAACCGCAATTTAAACTTAACTTATAGTATCATTAATATAATTTGCTTTAAATTATCATCTTATTATAAATAGGCCTTATCATTTCATAAACTACCATTTTTCCTTTTAAATCCCAAGATCTCCACTTTGATTATTTAAATAAATAATAATCAAATATCAACATTTACAAAAATGTTTACTTAACGATTAAATATTTCCGTTAAATAAATTAATTAATTTAATAAATCCATTTCAGTTAACATAGTTGACTTGGTCAACTCTAACATGATTAACCCGTTAATCAAATCTCGGTTCATCTTTCCATTTAAATAAATTACAAATTTAATTAGTTTAAATAATGTCATTTGATTATTAAAATAATAATCCTTTAAATATAATCTCATTTTAATTGTTTATTAAAAACAATTAATCTCGGTTGTTAATCGTTACGTTAAATTCTGTCACTTGCTTATCAATCTTATTAATATATGAATCGGCTTTACAAATCATTTAATAATCAGTTATAAACTTAAATAAATAAATAGTAAATATTTAATCCTTTTTATAAATTTCAATAATAGATTTTTAAAACCAATCTTTAGTTATAAAATAAATTTTATAACTTCATTCCTACTGTTTCACCTGACGGTAAATTAGTCTTTATAAAACAGTGTATATTTGGGCCATCTGCTATTAATTCATCAACCAATACTGTTCATTGGTTAATATCAAACACCATTGAATTTGGATTCAACAATCGGTAACTAAATCAATAATCCCATCATATTGGTTAAATAGTTCATGTAACGATCATATGCAAATAAATAATCAATTCAACTAATAGCGGTCGACCAATAATAATAATTCAAGCATCCAATTTAATTTAAATACGTTTATATTATTATAAACGTAACCAACAAGGTAAGTTACCTCTATTGGAAATAATCATTAAAAATAACGATTTCATTTCATTTAAATTATCGATATAACAATATTTAACAACATCCAAACAATCATCAAATCAATCAACAATTAGCAAACATGGCATACAAATAATAAACCCGACTAATAATAATTAAAAGTGGGAGAACTGAGTGAGTTAAACTCACTTTGGTTTTATCCTGTCGTTAAAACACTTGTTTTTAGTTAAATTAAACTAGAGTTTAATTTAATTAAAAAAGTTACGTTGCTCCTGTGCTGACCAGACCTGCTTCATCTCAAAGCCTTTGTCCGTATAGTTCCAATTACACCAAACTTTTCCAATTCTGATAACGAACACATACATTATAAATATTAAAATAATTTAAACAATTCAATTAATTTAAACTATGATTTTATACTAATAAAATCGTCCTTACCAAAATTTCCCGTTGGGCCCAACATTATTCTTCAAACATCCATCAACCAATTCACGTCAGCACGTTGGTTATTTCCTTTCCTTCTTTTGCTTGATGATCCCCACTTCTGTATTCGTTTTATCCTTATTTAGAAAGCCCAAGGCCTGATAATTCCAGATCCCACATCCAACAGCTTGCTCCAGACAAAAATAAAAGGTGTGGCCCACCGTTTCTTTCCCATTTTACAATTTGTAAACCTACTGCTTTATTTATTACATTTATTTTTCTTTCTTGGTGAAAGCCCAATTATCTTCTTTAGACAAGCCCACGTCTCCACTACAAAACATAATCGCACTGTACACTGCGTCTTTCCCAATTCCCTGAGCTCCCTCTTTTCCATCCCATTGCATTTTTCTTTTAATTTGCAAGCCCACAGTCCATGTACCACAAATAACATCTAGGGCACGCAACCCTTCTTCCAGTATTTCTTTCCTTTCTTCCCTGAACTAACTTCCTCGGCTTCATGTGCGTATTGCCATTTCCGCGTGATGTTCCCTCCCTTCCTCTCTTGTTTCTCCACAGTCTCCAAAACCGAGATCAGCACTCCTCTCCTATTCGACGTCTCCTTTTAGCCATCACCAACCCAAACAATTCGAGCCACTTCTTCCTTTCGCGACTCCCAGATCCACGCAGCACCGTACAGGAAACAACCCGAACACTTTCGTTCCCATATCACTCCAAAAGTCATCAACTTGCTGTAACACCCCGCCTCCGCTAGGGTCACTCCCAAAGGAATGCACTAGCTTTAGAGGGGCATTATTGGTAAACATGCACAGAAATATCACAAGACATAACATATAAAAATAGCGGAAGTAAAATCGAACTTTCATAAACATTAATAATTAAGGTCTAAAGCCTTTTATATCAGAGTACATCAAAACCTGTCTGCAATAGTAAAGAAGCATAAAGACTTTTTCATAAATTATTCCCCAAGTAGAACAGTAAAGTAGCCATAGTCAAGTAAAGTCCAAGCCATCCATGATGACCTTCAAGCAGAAGAAGTCCGAACTAAACAACAGTATTTCCTCCCTGTAACCTGGGGGGAACGGAAGAAAAGAGGCGAAACAAAACGGGTCAGTCAAAAAGACTGAGTAAGCCCTATCTACTATCAGCATAAAAACTAGTAAAATTAACATGAGAAACTGAGATGAACATAAGCATGATGACAAGATAGATAAGCTAAATCAAAATAACAGGATGAACTACTGAACTCAGACAAACTAAAGTGTCATGATAAATTACGATGTCAAGATAAAACAAGGTATCCCATCGTCAGGTTCCTATCAAGTATAATATCCCCAAGATATCTATCACGTATAACATCCCATGGTATCTATCCTGTCTTTTAGCTCAGCACCTACCGTACTAGTATCCCCACCGTATCATGTGTTAACCATGAATGACCCTTACTCAAAGTCGTGTAATGGTCCATGTCAACCTAATATATCGCATATATAGGTTACTCAACTCGTATGTTTCACTCCATGTAAATGTTCAGTCCCTTGCCGTAGACCATACGGGCTTTCCCATGAGATTCTATACTACTTTAACATAGTTCTATGATCCTTAAGATCGTTTCGGACTGTCACCCTATATCTAACCAGGGTCTTTCAACATGAATCATCGTTTGTACAACTAGGACTTATGCTACCTAGGACTACTAGGGATTATGCTTACCTATTGCACGTTTTCGTATCTCGGTTTTGGTTCAACCACCCAGGGCCACTAGGAATTACGCTAACCGTCAACCGCGCCCTTTTTCCCACGCATTCATCGTGAATCGTTTTTCCATGACTGTATGCACATGTATCACATCGTGCCATCCGAGTCCTGTCACAGGGCAGATCAAGAAATACAGGACTCGGTCGGGAGATTTCGATTTATCTGCCGATGCAGATGCTAAGGTCTGTTTTTTTTTCTATACGTGGCTATGGTCCCACGAGACCACTCCCTCAACTAGTGAAAGACAAGGCAGGATAAATCCTGTATGAGAATACACTACTGGCCAACCCACAATCCTAGCCTTACCGCAACCATAATTAGATAGCAATTATGGTCTTTTGGGTGTTCTCTGCCTTTCCGTACGTACACGCTTGACCAAAGATGGTAGGTAGCCTGACGAAATGCTATCTAGGGCACGACCGTGTATCGTCGACTATCCCCTATCCATCCCCGTCTTTAGGTCGCTCGTATAGCAACCAAGGCATACTCTTGGTTCTTCTAACGCAGACCTTAACCTCTCATGAGCCTAGTATGATCACCTGGCAGCTCACAGAGGGATACCAAGAATATCCTCACGTTCCCCGAAGCCGCTGCTTCGTTACCCAGTTCGCTGGAGCCTTTATCTAAATCAGATAACTTGCTCCTACTCGTGTGCTTAAACGATGACCTACCGTATCAGGTTACTCATCTATCTATGAACTGGTCTAAATTTTCTTGACTAAGAATTATTACTTAGTTATTCTTCAACTAAGGTTTACCACTTAGCCTTATCATGTTATCACGTTAGATTAGTTAAGTATTGGTTAACTTAACCTTATCAAATAACCGAGTTGGAGTGTTTAAGTATAGGTTACTTAATCACTTCAAAGTTACCGAGTTAGATTGGTTAAGTGTTGGTTAACTTAACCACTTCAAAATCACCGAATTGGATGGGTTAAGTCTAGGTTAACTTAACCACATCCCCTAACTGTATTATATGGTTAAGTGTAACTAGGAAAGCTTAATTAACCGTATCAAATTCACGTGTTGGTTTGGTTAAGTGTTGGTTAACTTAACCCCGTCCACTAGTCGTATCAAAATGGTTAAGTGTCATTAGGCAAATCAAGTTACTTAACCTACCCAACCTTGTCATGTTCTGTTAAGTATCGTTAGCCTAATCAAATTACTTAACCCATTTGTCCATTTCATATTTGGTTAAGAGTCATTAATCAAATTAACTTAACCCTATCATGTGGCATTAATTACTTAATGCACCTCAACCTCTCACATTAGGCTTTGTTGTGGCTACTAGTTAAGCCGGTCGGTTCCGGGTAGCTTTACACCACAACTTGGTCTAACCTCGGGTTCAAGCACAACATGACCAACTTCTCACATTGGGTCCTATTGTTTGCAACTACTAGTTAGGCCGGTCGGTTCCGGGTAGTTTTACGTTGCAAACTCAACCCAACCTCGAGTTGGTCACTTTCATGTTTAGTCTAGTGTCATGTTCATAAGAATATGGGTAGACCTAACTCAATAGGTAAATTCCCAATTCCATAGTATGGGTAGACCTAACTTAATAGGTAAATTCCCAATTTCATATTTTCAAATGTACTCACATGTCAACTTCCATGTTATATTTCAAGTCATGTTTTCAAGTTATATTTTCATGTCACTAGAAATTACTCATAACTTAACCCAACGCTTTTAAACTCGTATATACGTTCGCAACAACGTAATGGATTAAAAGAAGAGACTTAGCAAAGGCATGACGAAAATGGATATTAAGCCACAAGTTAATCATGGTGGCGAATGAGGCACAAATGTGTTCATTAACTTGCATGTTATATTCTTAAGCCTCAAAACATGCATAAACCCAAACTTGGCACATAAGCGAATCATGGTGACAAAAGACATGGAATGATGACTAGTAACTCGCATATATCATCATATAAGGGTTATGACTTCATATGCAAGTTGACATAAAGGTTTTGAGGGTTCTCATGTTGCATAATGCAACATTTCAACATAAAGGTTGTAGCTTTTAGCCCACAAGATCAAGATAATGACCTCATAAACTTGCATGACATGATAGCATGTATCATACTTAATGATCAAACCCAAACTTGCAACATGAACATTTAACTTCATAGTTAATATCTAATAGTAGGGAAAGGGCTTACATTGCTATGAAGGCACAAATCGATTAAATTAAAGATTGAGACAAAGCCTATGCATGCCATCATCCAAAAACCCAAGGATGAAAGCTCCAAATCAATAAAAAAAAACCACCTTGATGAACAAAGGTCAAAGCTTTAGCCTTGAAATCAACTTGAGAAGCTCTCATACTAACATAGGGACTCTCTAACACTCACATGACCATGAAACCTCTCATAGAAATGAAGTGGAGGCTAGGGTTTTGAGTGGAGGCCATGAGAGGAGCAATTTTGCCATAGTTTAGTTGCATGAATGAATAATGAGGATTTAGGGGTAGGTTAGGGGCTTATTTATAGAGATTAGGAGTGATTAGGACCTTAGGATTAACCCTAGGACCAATCTGAACCTTTAAAACCCGTCTCAGGCCACCAGACTAGACCAAAACAGATGACCAGGTGCACCAGGCCGTAACACACAGAAGTGTGTTTTTGGGCCCAGTCGACCCCCAAGTTGACAGCCCTGTCGACTTGGGTCCTGGGGTGTCGACAGCCCTATCGACTCCCCAGTCGCCATGGGCTTTGGCGGGAAAATTCCCGCCTACCCCGCCTGGACCAAACTTCTGAATTTTCGGGTTGTTTCATACTTGAAATTTCCTGAAAATCGATATGGGCCTTAACTGGGTCATACGGGCTCCGATTCTCGAAAACTCGGACTCTATTTCGCGTATTTTTCTGAGACGAACGCAATGGTAAATTCCGTTTAACTTAATTCTAAAAGTATAAACAGAATATCTTTTATTTTCATAGTTCATTAGTTTATACGCTTGCGTATCATCACATACGTACGTAAATTTCTTATTTTTAAAGCGTAAAAATACGGGGTGTCACACTTGCTCCACTCCCCTCACTAAACCCGAATACAACATCGAACTCACGTAATAAGGATTTTAATTCCAAGCATTTGCCAACCCTATCGTGTTGTATACAAAAAAACCACGAACTATTTTGTCTCAAAACTAAACCCAACTTATATAGATCGAAGAAGAGAATCACATGAGTGCATTGAGTCTTCTTTGAGGATTTTTAGTTTAGTATTTGATGAGAAATGGTTTTTTAAGGTTTGCTACCATATTTGTTTTCACTATGTTTTGTTACTCTCTGTAATGATCGAGTGGCTTGTATGTATTTATAGGGTAACCAAGCCTTGGCCACCACGACATTATATGGTATATAGGTATGCTTATAACATAGGTAGGTATTTGTTTATCCCTTTTCTTTCATTTCGAGTAAAGCTGGCATGCATAATTTTCTGCGTTAGTTGAAATGGTTGGTTGTACCAAAACTTGGTAGCTAAGGCATAATATAAATATACATAGAAATGCAAGAATAGGGGGAGGTTGCTTTGTACATTCTTTTCAACAGGATTGCTGCGAGTATTTTTAAATCATATGGAAGGTAGGTAGTGCAAAATAGGGTAGCTGTTTATATTTCAGTTCGCATGTGCATTCAATAATAAAGCATAATGTAGCTTAGCTGAAAGATTTAGGGTGCCAGGATTTGTTGACTTAAGGCCTAAGCATCTAGTTTGGGTAGGAACTGGGCAATCTGCCTGATGGTGAAAGCACATGAAGTATAGCTGTGCGTGTATATTTAGACTAGGCGAATTGCATGTATAAAATAAGGGTGGGTGTTGTACTTTTATTTTTTTTTATTATAGTGAATTTAATTACCGTTACCTACCATTGCATGTAAAATATGCGTTCTATCACATGCATTCTCCAAACACAATGAAAACAGACATACTGCAACGTCTTGCCATTCCAGATCGAATGAAATAAATTTCGTAGAAAAGGGACTTCGTTTGCGCAACGACGTTATTTTAAATTCCGATATATTAATCGGTTCACCTTTAAATTGCACGCACCGATTAAACAACTCTGATTGGCTCCAAACTGGAAAACTAGCAATAACTAACCACACGTATTCCACTTAATTCATTTCATCGAAAACGGACGTCGTTTGAACAACGATTATTTCTAACATGTATATAATGTCGATTTAATATTATAAATTACAAAATAATTAAATATAATAATAAAAAATTATTATGGTCATATATATTTATATACAAATAAAATAATGTACACTCCAAATATAAACCAATATGGAATTATAATTTTATATTAACACTTACAAGTTAAATGGTGTCCAAATTATATTCAAATTCCTATTTAATTTACTAAATAAACGTTATTGTTTATAATCGATTTACATAGTAACTATTTTAAATTTTGATTTGGATATAACTTATAATTTATAAGCTGAAATCTCGAATTTTCTCTTCCACTAGAAAATTATAATCAATAAGATCCTAACGTTTCTTGTTTCGCATAATTCCAACTTAAAACAAGTTCTGTATATTCAATTGAAGTTCAAAACTCAATTTAATGAACTACTGTGATGTTATGAGTTCGTTTTAAAATTATATATACACTAAATGTTTAGTTATCGTTTAAAAACGAATTATATTTTAATAATCCATTAATATTCTAAATATAATATTTAAAATCAATTTAAATATTCAAATTCAAATGATCGAAAAATTCGGGTTGTTACAACATCCATTACAAATAATCCTCTTGCTCATACAAGACAGATCTCTTAAAAGTCTCGGATGCAATCGATGCTTATTAAACTTAAGTTTGTTTAAAGGTAATTATCTAGGGATGGAAGTAACTTGGGGAAGGTTCCAGCATTCACCCGGGTGAAGGTCCACACCACGTTCATCTTGGCACCTTCTACGGAGACATCTAAGCAAGCCACCACCGTGATCACCTAAAAAAGAAAAATCCACTATTTCATATCTACTGTAAATTTGATACAAAAAGTCTACTAATGTGTCCCTGTCCTCAATTAACATCCAGAACAAAGTCATGAGCTCGACATTTTCTTTTAAAAGCCTCTCGCATCGTAATTGGGCAATTCTCAACCTAGGGGCAGCTTCTTTCTCTATATAATAGTACTTTTGCGGCACTTCTTTCAAGGAGGTGGTATCTGTTAGATAAGATGTTATAATCATTTATTTGTTTGTTTGGCTTCCTGGTAAGACGAATCACTTCTGACCGAGCCTTTTTAAGAATGGAATACCTAGAACCTACTTTCCTTCTCTTCGCCTAAGAGAAAAAGGGGAAGAGATCAATTATTGAATAGAAATAAAAGGAATATGTATCATAAAGACTATCATACCTCAAAAACAGGAGCAGATACTAGAGAAGTCTCAAGCGAGGAAGCACCCTTAATGCTTGGATCTTCCCCCATCTTCTGCACTTCAGATGGATTGGGATATTCAACCAAAACAAGATTACCTTTGGTGATTTAGTATCCTTGCCGCATGCCTCATCTCGGCCATCAAGTGCTGAGAAGGTGCAACCAACACCAACAAAGCTACCACTACACTCTTTCCCACCCTCGGTAGAATCTATATGAACTTGGGATTATCATTGTTAGTGCCAACAAACTTTGGTACCTCAGTGAGAGCTCTTTTGTCATCAACATGTGGCTCCTCAAAGGGGATATCTTCAATAAACAAAAGTTCGGCAACGTTGGTCTTCTCCCTCGTAGGAACTTCCTCTCTTTTCCTCATACGGGATATCATAGACATAAATCTTTCCACCAAAGATGGATCGAGAGAAGAAAAGTTGAAATCTGAACATCTGTCTATATTGTCTGCATAAAGAAGAAAGAAAGCATCCTCAAAATGATTAACCATAATTTCGTCCAAGGTGGTCTGGAGCACTACAACAAATTGACTATATTACAACGGTGGAAAACAGTTGTAAAAGGCTTTTTACAATGGTGGAGCCACCGTCGTCTTTTAAGAAGTTGTAATAGACTAAAATCTTTTACAACTGTTTTGCACTGTTGCAACACTGTTGTGAAATGTATATTTTACAACTGTTTTCCACCGTTGTAATAAACTTTATTACAACTATTTATAATTGTTGTAATATATTTTATTAAAAGTATTATATTATTTAAAGTTGTAAAATATGAACAGATTATATGCATATTATTAATAAAAGAATTCATTTCAAAACACATTATCTACAAAACTGAAAACATCAAACAAACTTAAAACATAAACCAAAACAATATATTATCACTTTTTTATAAATCATACAAGTATCTCAAGTACATAAAGCAACTACAAAAGCCAATATCCAAGACTCCAAAATCCAAATGATTTGAAGTCATCTTTCACAAATATACATCACTAGGAGTAATACAAACATAATGAAATTGAGATTTGCTCGCAATGCTGCTAGTCTTGCAATGGTCTTCGTTCTTGAGTTGACTTCCAATGAATCAATACAAAAAAACTTGATGCTTACCTTATTGTGCATGAATTCAACTACTAAAAACAATTAGATTTCAGAGGCATTTTATTTCTTTTGTTGCAGCAGTTATGGAAAATCCAAACTTGTATGTCAAAGAAAAGAACATGCTCAAGTAGATCTTCCCTTGTTTGACATGAAACAACACTTTCCCACTCTGCACTATCCACGGACTTGCAACTGCCTTTACCACAAGTACATAAACAAACTGATGCGCACCTAACTTCAAACTAAGTAGATGGTTCATTATATGCAAGTACCGATTCATGCGCCTTAAGTAGACCGAAATTAGACTATGACAGTAGCCATGAATACTAGTTGTGTTTCTTCTGATGTTCAGCAAAGCCATACATGCAACATATATAAGAAGCATAATCCAACATTCTTAATATTGATATAAGGGAATACTGAATATATATAATACATAATTACGAAATCATTCCAAATTAGAATTATATGAATTAACAATTTTTATTACATTAGCCAAACATAAAAAATATGGATTATTCTAAATTTTGATGTAAATATTTTGCTCTATTTTATAAGTGTGACTGAACATTGATCTGCATATTATAAAAAATGATTAATGAACTATAATTTCCTGGGTTAGAGTATCCTACTAATGAAGAGACTAAGTACCATATTAAAGCAGCCGATAACTAGTAGCTTATAACCGTGAAACTACTATGATAATCTAATGTTAAAATACCCAAAATGGAAACTGGATGTTTTTGACCAAGAACAATTATGATGTTTGACTATAAACTACCATTTGAGTGTGAGTTACTGGAGACTTAGAGCTGGATCCAAGACACCACCAATTTAAACCATGATAGTCAAATACTCAATCAGGAAACTCATCGACTCTGATAGTCAAATGCTCAATATTAAAGGAAAAAATGCCCAAAATTTTCAAACTAATCCTACTAGAGAATTAGAAAATTGTAAGGAATGATTAGAAACTTACTCAAATGTAGGAAAACTGCAGTCAAAATTTCTCAAGATTTTCTGACCACTTTTCGGCTGATGATGCTCTCCCTTCTCATAGACTCCCTCCCAGGTGGAGGCTATTGCCCCTCCAATGTCAACTTACAGCTTGAAATTGACAGGATGGATTTCCATGCTCCCAGTAGTGTTTCTGGAGGGGATCTACCATCTAAAGGCGAGAAATATATTTGGTCAACTAAAACCATTCAAAGATTCAGCGAAATATACTACAAGATTGGGAAGTCGGAGAAAACAGTGATCATCAAGAGATTTCAATCCCTCAGGCCAGCGTCTTTTACCTATATGGTCAACACGACCACATGCTGAAAGATCTGGAAGATTCTAGCAAGCTTCAAAGACTTGAAAAGCTGAAACTTGAATCGCTTAATCCAACAACATTAGCGAAAAAGAGGATATTCTTTCTCGCTCTGCTGATTTGATAGATCTGGCGGTAGATTAGAGCTTCACATTAGATCAAAAGGAGATAGCCATGAACTGGAGATTTTGGGTTTGTCTCATTCGATTTGGGGAAGTTTGAGATTTAGAAATACCTGAATTGGGGAAGTTTGTGATTTAGAAACACCCGATTTGGGAAAGTGGTATGTGGAAATTATCAAAAAAATTAAGCTGCGGTGGAGGGAAACCGGAATTTTCACCCTTTGCAAGGCGGGAGAACGAAAATATAACTCAATGTACCTCAATAAACTATTAATCGTGTGTAGTCATTTCCAGAGGTACCTTAATGGTTCATTTATTAATAGCCATTAACAAAAAATTATAAATAAATACTTGTCTAAGTTTTCATTTATAAACTATTAATTCTAAACTACCATCTTGAATTATTAGATATTATTTATGACAATTTATTTCTAAAATTTTAAAATTAAATTTTTTAACAAAGTATTGAATATTAAATAAAATTATTAATTTTAAATTATTTGATATTAATTATTAAATAACCAATATAATATATTGTTTATAATTATTAAAATTTAAATATTGAATATAAATATCGATTAATAAAATTAATTATTTAATATTATTATAAAATATCATTCTTTTTTATTAATTATCATTTCTTAATTATTTAATATTAATTATCTTGTATATGTCACCAATTATTACCTGTTAAACACTTAACATTAATTATTAAAAAATAATTGCTATTTTTTAGCAAAGAATAATTACTACTTATTAATTATTCTCTTAAATATTAATATTATTAGTTATTAATACTATCTATTGTTAATATCTAATCGGCCACAACAAGTAGAAGAAAGAACTGCTAAAAATAAGTTTGTACAATTTTCTAGTAAAACATTTTAATTATTGATTATCAAAAATATTTTACTAAATATTAAATATTACTTCTTAATTATTAATATCAATGATTACTTTTTAATAATTTTTAATTGTTAAAACATAATTATTAATTATACTAATTATTAATATTGAAAATAGTCATCTATTACAACTGACAAAAAATAAAAGTTGTAGTAAACATCTATTACAACAGGAAAAATAAAAAAGTTGTTAAAAATATGTTTATTACAACTTTTAGTAAAGGACAGTTGTAAAAAACCTTCTTTACAACTGTCATTTTCTAACAGTTGTAATATTCCATTTGCAATATGGTGTTTTTGTTGTAGTGGAGAAAACAAGAGGTCCTCTGTTTAGCATCATTTACCACACTGACGTATTTGGCCAATAAAGCGTCCTTCTTGCCAAGCTCGATCTTTAGAGAATCATTCTCTTTTTCCAAAAGAGAATTTTATTTTTGTTAAGGGTAATAACGAGAATCAAGCACGGTGGTGTCTTCTTTGGAATTATCCAAAGTCCTCTTTTAAGCCTTAACTTCTTCAGCCATGTCCAAGTGGGAGAATCCTTTTCCACGATAGTCGAATTTTTCGCCTTTGCCAGAGTTGACTCTAACTTACTTCGTTCCGCAGCCAAACGTTCTTTAGCAAGGATAAGGGCATCATTTTCCTTCCTTAAAGACATGATTTCTTCTCTAAGCCTCCACAACTCCGAAGAAGGCTCATAAGAACTATCTTGTGTCAAAAACCACAGCTTGATAATCTATAAAGAACACAATTGACATATATGAGGCAATTGAAGGAGAGGTAGGAAAACAAGAAAGGTAAAAATTCATACCGGTAGGAGCTATTTGACTAGAGCTTGACAACTACCAGGGAAGTCAAATGAAAAATCAACATTGGAAAAGGTAGAGGAAGAAATAATTTTCCTGACTAATTCGTTAAAGCTATCGCCACCAGGACGACAAATAAAGGTAAAAGGGGCAATGTCCTTGGAATAAGAAGAAAATCCCATCGCATAATGCAATTCATTAGAGACTTCGGAAGACCCGGCAAGACGAATGTTCGAACGGTGGGCCTTTTTTGGAGAAGTGATCACCGGGGCATCAGAAACCGCATCGGAGCAAAAAGATGACCTGCCGAATCCTTTGGTTTTTTCAGAATAGGGTCTTCTAAACTCCTTTCCATTAGCTTCCTTTTTACATTTTCTCCAAACTTTAATAATGCATCATTAAGAGAAGAAACTCCAGCCCTTGGAACCAAGGAAACCGAGTCAGACTTACTAGACTCACTACATATGACTCCTAACATGCGATGAAGGAAAGCTGAATAAAATTCCAATTGTGACTCCATTCTAAAAATATCACATAAAGAGTATACCTGGTTTATCAAGAAATAAAGGAGAGTTTGGGGAGAATGGAGCATTTTTTTCCGGTGACAAAGAGAGGGTCCCTTTACTAAGCAAGACCAAAGGTGGCTACCCAATAATAGATTGACCGGTCGGCAACAGTATCAAGCATATTTTGGTCGTTATAAGGTAAAACTCTATCCTCCGGTTTGCGTTGCATTGTGTGATGGGAACTGAGTCTTATAACGACTTCATTTTTATAAAAAGCATAGCGATGTTTAAAAGAAAGATTTGTTTTAAAGCACTGGCAATCCAATGGAGTAAACCCGTTCCACGAAAGTGGCGTGGTCCTGTGATTAGCCAATTATATATGTGTTGAGTGGATTTCTCATACCAGTCCCATGACTGACTCGTAGTTTGTTTCACTCTCAAACTCGGGTGCCCCTTTTTCTACATGGGCAACCTTGTATTCAGGTTTAGCTGGTTCTTTCTGGATAGCTGGAGCTGAAGATGGATTCTATCATTTATTTCTTTTTATGCTGTTCAGCTCCTATTGTACATATTTTGTTTATTTCCGCTGTAGACATTTATGTATAGCTGAACTGTATTTGTACTAAGTAAGATCCTGTATACTGTGTAACTCTGATGATTACTTTTATCCAGTATATTTTGTTGTTCATTCTGGTGTATTTATTTAATTCTGTTCTGCTATTATCTGTTTTTGTGTTATATTCCAAAAGATAACCTTGTTTCCGTGAGAACGGGAAATCGGGTCGTCTCATGGAACCGTTCGATTCGTTTTGAAAAGATCTTTCTAATGATGTAGATTTTGTGAAGATCCAACGGTTAGATTTTCAGATGTGTGTAAATCAAATCTGAAGAAAAACAGCGCCACGGCCGCGTTATGGCCCGAAGCGTCGTTTTGAATAAATTGGCTATTTTAAAATAAATAAAAATAGCGATAAACCGTTATAAAATATTATAAACGATATGGATGTGAAATTTAGAAACTAACTGAAGGTTGGCTAAGTCGAATGGTTTCATGGGTATTGATCTGATGTTGGTTTCGGCCTTGGGGTTTAATATTTGGGAAATCGCTCTCTTACTGATTGACGGTTAGTGACTAATGAATTGAAATGATGCATAGTAGTGTTTGTGTAGCACTTGTTTATTATATACACGAGTTGCTTAGAAAGACCGGGTTTATCCCATTCTGAATATCTGAATTGACGATAAGAAATCGAAGATGAAGACGGTGGTCGAAGACTGGAGATCTTCACCTCGTTTGGATGGTAACCGAAGTCCTGATTGGGAGGCATCCCGAAATATGGATAATGAGTGGTGATCATCCAAACGTATGTGGTGATCGATGGGTTTGCGAGGTATATGGTGCCTTCGGTTTCGTTCAGACCCAGAACGGACTTGCAAATGGACATTGTGTCTGACATTGGAATTTATTCTGTGTGATTGATAGCCATCAGTTTCACGGTGTGAATTGCCTGTGTGGCATGCTAAGATGCAGTGATTAGGGATTCTGTTGAAAAGCAAAGTCTTGTGGTGTTGATCAAAGCACCGCCTGTGTGGTGTAGCTTTGTGTATAACGTGAATTCGCGAGCCTCACACCCCAGTATGAACCAGAAACGGGAGAGGACATTAGGGAGGGCCTGCGCTTCTTCCTAGCTAGAAGTTGCGTCAGTGGTTTTACACGCCCTGACGAGTTTGACTTATGTGGTTGTTGCTGTTGTGAGGCGCCTTGGTTATATCGGTCGATCCGGGACTGATGGAGTTATTCGTTGGCTCATTTACGCCCCAAAGGGCGGGGAAACGCAGTGCCCAGGAATTTTAATCCACATCGGTGGATCGGCCCTGACGATCAAACGGTCACTCGAGCTCTGATCCTGAGACTCGGGCTAGGCAGTCTCGAAGTCGGTAAGGACTATCTTTTGCCTTGGTTCATGACGGAAATACAATTTCCAAATATGTGACTATGCGGTTTTAATTGTACACCTATATATGGCGACATAGTGGTAGGGGCATTAATGCCATCTATGATTGATACTTATGATTTGAAATTGCTTTTGAAACATATAAACACTAGTAATAACATGAAATTCTTTTGTTTTATTCGTATCAAACATATTTTGGCCATTATAAGGTAAAAACTCTATCCTCCGGTTTGCGTTGCATTATGTGATGGGAACTGAGTCTTATAATGGCTTCATATTTATAAAAAGCATTGCGATGTTTAAAAGAATGATTTGTTTTAAAGCACTGACAATCCAATGGAGTAAACCCGTTCCACGAAAGTGGCATGGTCCTGTGATTAGCCATATTTTAAATGTGTTGAGTAGATTTCTCATACCAGTCCCATGACTGACTCGTAGTTTGTTTCACTTTCAAACTCGGGTGCCCCTTTTTCTACATGGGCAGCCTTATATTCAGGTTTAGCTGGCTCTTTCTGGATAGCTGGAGCTAAAGATGGATTCTATTATTTATCTCTTTTTATGTTGTTCAGCTCCCATTGTACATTATGTTTGTTTTCCGCTGTAGACATTTATGAATAGCTGAATTGTATTTGTACTAAGTATGATCCTATATACTGTGAACTCTGATGATTTCGTTTATCCAGTATATTCTATTGTGCATTATCTGATGTATTTTTTTAATTCTGTTCTACTGTTATCTGTTTACATGTTATATTCCAAGGATTACCCTTGCCACCGTCAGTACGGGGTTTGGGGTCGTCACATTTGGTATCAGAGCATTGGTTAAGCTTAGTTCTGGAATATAGCATATGAACGAACTCGTTAGAAATAGAACCAGTAGTGTTCTAAGACGGGTAACTCTATACAGATAGGATCAGTAATATCCTAGTATAAGTAAAGCAGAATGAAATACACCCCAATAGACACATTTACATTGAAGTATTTGTCTCTATGTTTTGCAATATCTTTTCTATCGACCTGACACTTTGTCTGCTAGTTGCAGACGTACTAGAAAATGAGTGACAGAAACAGAAGAAATGATCGTATGGCTCGACCAACTTATGAGTCAGTTGTGCTCCCACAGCTAGAATCAAATATTGAAGTTCTATTCAAGAGATTTCGAAATATGGGTGGATCGCCATTCTTAGGCAAAGAGTCCATCATGGAAACACAAGCTTGGATTCGTTCTGCAGAGAAAATCTTTGAGGGTTTAAAGCTGAGAGATGGTCAGAAAAGATTACTGGCGTTTTGGGCACTCAAAGAAGAAGCTTTGTTTTGGTGGGATTCGGTTATTAAGGATAATCTAGAAGGTGATATCACCTGGGTTAGATTCAAAGTGATTTTCTTAGAAAGATTTACTCCTCCCGAAGCCACTGAGCGGTTATGCGATGAATTCTCTTATCTGATACAAGGTGATATGACCGTCCCAGAATATCATAAGAAATTCAACGAACTTTCTCACTTTGCCCCTCATCTAATTGAAAATCCGAAGAGGAAGAATTTGAGATTTATCAACGGGCTTCAAAGAAAATATCAGAACAGTGTAATGAGGAATGTGAAGCTCCCCTTTTCTGAAATGATATACATGGCTTACCAGTACTAGGATCTCGACAAGAAAGGTATGTTACAGTACGAAGAGGAAGTCAGCTCTAGTAATAAAATGGAATCTGAAACTGATCTTCCTGAGGCCAGTACAATGTCTGAGGTCAGTAAGAAGCCTGAAGTAAACCGGAAAAGGGATAGATCTGAAAAAGAACCAGCAACGATAGCCATATGCAGTAACTGCCATAAACAGGGGCATTTGACCAGGAATTATAAACCCTCGAAGAAGCTAAAGAAGGATGAAACTAAATCCAGTAAGAAGTTTCAAGAGAATAGAAAGTGCAGTCAATGCCATCAGACCGGTCATCTTTCAAAGGCCTGCCCGCTATTCAGAAAACCTGAAGCAGTACATGTAAATGAAATGGCAGAAGTGCCTACATCTTCGTCTGCTCAGGAAAGGGCTGATGTTTTAGAAGGCACGCTCAATGTCAAAAACATTCCAGTTAAAGTGTTGTTTGATACAGGCGCGTCACGAAGCTTCATAGCCAAGAATGCAGTTAAGAAGTTGGATTGAATTTGAAGAAGCTCAAAGAACCAATGACTGTCCAAAATCCGGTTGGGGGTTCCATCGATCTCAGTTGGGTTTATGCAGTACCTGTCTCTTTTCCTGCTATAAATTCCCTACTATCTCAATCATAATGAATTTTACTGAATTCAATCTTATTCTGGGATTGGATTGGCTAACCAAATATGAGGCAGAGGTTAGAGGCGCCGAGAGAGTTGTTAGGGCTAAGATTAAATCAGGGAATTATATAACCATTCCCTGTGAAGGTTAGAATGCTAATAGAAAAGACTTCTGGGTAGCTTTGGATGTTTCTCCTGTTCAAATAGAAAATATCCCTGAAGTCATAGAGAATATTCCTGACCTCATCAAAGACATTCCTATCATCAAGAACTATGCGGATGTGTTCGAAGAAGTTGTTCGCTTACCTCCGCAGGGAGAAATAGATTTCAAAATTGCTTTAATTCCGAATGCAAGGCCGGTAGTTCACGCTATTCAAAGAATGTCCTTAAAAGAGAAAGTGGAATTAGACAATCAAACAAGACAGCTTGTATGGAAGGGTCTAATCAGGCCTAGTTTCTCTGATTGCGGTGCAACAGTGGTGTTTGTCCCAAAATATGATAGTACTCTACGGCTATGTGTGGATTATCGTGATTTGAACAGGCAGATAGTAAAGAACAAATATCCATTGCCGCGAATCGATGATTTATTGGATCGTTTGAATGGAGCACAAGTATTTTCAAGGATGGACCTAGCTACAGGCTTCCATCAGCTTCGAATTGCCGAAGAGTGTGTTATTTTCAAGGATGGACCTAGCTACAGGCAGATAGTAAAATCACAGCTATTCAGAATTGGAAACAGCCCAGTACCCCTACAGAAGTCCGCAGTTTTTCTCGGATTGGATAGTTATTACCGGAAGTTCGTTAAAAACCTTTTGAAGATATCTGGTCACTTAATGAAGCTTACAAAGAAGCACTCAAAATTCAAATGGACTCCAGAATGTGTAGAGGCTTTTGAAGAGCTAAAGTTAAGATTATCAAATGCTCCAGTGTTAACCATCATCGATGGCAATCAGGATTTGAAGGTCTGGACAGATGCTTCTAGAGAAGGCCTTGGAGCAGTGTTAATGCAAAGGGGACAAGTGATTGCTTATGCTAGCCGTCAGCTGAAGTCACACGAGAAAAACTATGTAACTCATGATCGTGAGTTATTGGCTTTCGTATTCTCTTTGAAAATCTGGAGACACTATCTTCTGGGTGAGAAATTCGAATTGTATACAGACCATCAGTCGTTAAAGTATTTGTTCACCTAGAAAGACCTGAATTTGAGGCAGCAACGTTGGCTAGAGTTCCTTACAGCATATGATTTTGAGATTCTATACACTCCTGGGAAAGCCAATGTCATGGCCGATGCGCTGAGTCGAAAGAATGTAATGATCGCCAGCTTTGTTATTACGACTTCCCTGATTGACAAAATATCTATTCTTCACAAGGATGATAACTTTATTAAGGATATGATCAAAAGGATTTAGAAAGGCGAACCCTCGTGTTTTCAAATAGATAACGATGGAATCCTGAGATTCAAAGGGAGGATTTGTGTTCCTGGCATCCCCGAGCTCAAAGGGGAAGTGTTAGATGAGTGTCACAAGTCCAAGCTGAGTATCCATCCTGGTGTGGCCAAAATGTATAACGATATCAAGCGAACATTCTGGTGGAAGGCTATGAAAAGAGATGTTTCAATATATGTTAACCGATGCCCTACTTGCCAGCTAGTCAAAAGCGACCAACAGAAACTTGCTGGACTGTTGCAATCGCTGGACGTTCCAGGCTGGAAGTGGGAATATATTTCCATGGACTTCATTGATGGTTTTCCCAGAACTAGGAAAGGGAATGACAGTATTTGGGTGATCGTAGATCGCTTCACGAAGACCGCCCATTTCATACCTGTTAGATCAAACAGAACTGCTTAGAGTCTGGCGCAAATATATTTCAAGGAAATTGTTAGACTACATGGAGTGCCGCTCGGTATAGTCAGTGATAGAGACCTGATATTTACTAGTAAATTTTGGGAGGCATTTCAAATAGAGATGGGAACAAAGATGAACTTGAGCACCGCCTATCATCCTCAGACAGATGGTCAAACTGAGAGGGTGAATCGTATACTAGAAGATCTATTGCGGGCTTGTGTTCTAGATTTCGGTGGACCATGGGAAGACCATCTGCATTTGGCTGAATTCTCATATAACAACAGCTACTAGGCGAGCCAGACAATGTCGCCATTTGAAGCAGTGTATGGTAGACCGTGTCGATCCCCTGCTTGTTGGGTCGAACCCGGTAATAGACTTGTGTTGGGGCCAGATATGATTCGAGAAGCTGTAGACAAAATCGATTTTATTAAGAAACGATTACTCGCCGCTCAAAGCCAACAAAAGAGCTATGCCGATAGGAGAAGAAGAGATATATCGTTTGTTGTTGGCAACTATGTATATTTGAAAGTATCGCTGATGAGAGGAGTTATCCGGTTCGGTAAAACTGGGAAGTTGAGGCCCAAATTCATTGGTCCGTTTCCTATTCTGGAACGGATTGGAACTCTCGCTTATAGGGTTAAATTTCCTGATTGGTTGCCTGGAGTGCGTGATGTATTTCACATATCCCAACTTCGAAAGCACGTTCATGATCCAGACTTGATCGTGGAAGAAGCAGCTCAACAAGATATTGAAATTACTCCAGAATTAGCTGTGAGAAGAGAGCTGCTAAAGATCGTTGGCAAAGAAACCAAAGAGCTGAGGAACAAGAAAGTTCACTTGGTCAATGTGTAATGGAGTGGAGATCCGCGAGATTGTACTTGGGAACTGAGGAGAGCATTCAGAAAGCCAATCCTAGGTGCCGAGTGGATATCTCTGATTGACTCCGGTGCAAGGTACATTTACCATACTTTGCATCACCAATTAGTTCTCTACTTTGTTGTTAATTTCTTTCCATGGATGTGCACTTTTAATTCTATAGTCTGCTTAATTTAAAAAGAGTGTATGAATTAATTTGTATGATTTTGAAAAGTTAAAAACAAATTGATTGCTATTTTTGTTGTGTGATAGTAGATTTGATTAATTAAGTTATTAGAACGATAGTTAATTTAATCAATAATATAATGAATGGTAGAATTTATTCATTTAAATCACACATTGAACTAATTAGAAAATAGATAGAAATATATACTTGTGCATTATATATGTTTGAACAGGTAATTGGATAGCTGTTGAGTAAAGAATTTATTTGCATGCCCGACAAATAGGTAAACCTTAATGAGTTAGATGCGAAATATTATTATATCAACTCCTGTGAATACCATTGGATGCGAAGTGTTGGTTGTTCTGTGTGAAATAATAAACATCGCCGTAGGATAGTAACAATTAATTTTGAACTACACTGCATGGCATACTTCTTGAAGATAGGCATAATTCATCATGTACCACATAAGCATTTGGAGCTTGTGTGACGAGGTGGAAGATTTACCATACGAGCGAGAGGCTTGTATGGCGATGACTTTATTTTACAGGTTGAACTGATGACTGATATGACCATATAAATTGTAACGATAAAATTGCCAGATTAATAAAAACCCCACACGGGTCTGGAGTTGACAATAATCACGTCTCTCTAGTAATTAGATACGGCACATGGATTATTTATTTCTCACACGGGACGAGGTGACGAGGATTTATCCTATGGAGCAATTAAAATACACACTCCCTCAGGCTTTGACAGGGTGACGAGAATTTATTCTCTAGAGTTATTATCTATACACGCTCCCCAGTAAACACCAGATTATATCACTATAAATATGTGTATGCTTTATAGGATTTATTGGGTACCTAATACGGCCCTATAAATTTCCAAACCCCTCCCCGTACAAAGGAGGTTATGGCGAAATTTTTCGAAAATTACGGGTGTTAGCCAAATTTTTGAAGAATTTGAAAATTCTCAGAAACTGAAAAGTTGGAGAATGGAAGCCAAATTGAACGTAGAGTTGATTAATCAAACCACTTTCGACTTTGTTCCTTTTTGGGGACGAAAAGTTTTAAGTGGAGGAGATTGTAACGACCCGGAAAATCTGAACCAATTTAAATTTTTTAAATTGTCTAAAATAGTGGATTTTAAATATTTAAAATAAATATTTTAAATAATAAAGATGAAAACTGAGTTTGAATCGACAATGGAAAAGAAATATAACTACTTTGAATTATAAACAAGGCCGGAAATGGCGCGGTAGTTTCAAAATTTGAATTCAAACTTTGATTGACTGTACGGAGTGCAAAACAAAACGGATTTGAGTGAAATCAAAAATATTTAAATCTGTTAGTGAATACCTTTCTAAAGAATCTGAAAAATCGAAGTTCCATAGCGGAAAGCAAAAGTTATGGCCAAATGAATTTTCAGAAAAGTCGCTATGGAATTTATATAGCCCGTGAAAATGGCCATTTTGCAAACGACCTCGGAATTCGACGAATCCACTTTTGTTGGATCCGGGATGTGAAGTTATTGCTAAATTTCAAATTTCATAATTTTTGAAGTTAGTATGTGAGCGTGGCAAAGGAAAATGTGTTTGGTCGATTTCTATTAAATTGGATCGACCAGAAATGGGTCATTTTTCAAACGGTCTCAGAATTCAACGAAACTAGTTTTGTTGGGACCGTATCATCAAAACATAGCTAGATTTATTTTTCTAGAATTTTTTGAATCAGTTCATGGCCCTGGCAAATTGAAATGTACGTTCAAATCGAATATTGAATGTTTTATATTTTAATTTGAAGGAAAACTGACTGAAACAGTCGAATAGGCCTACGAAACATATCCCATTGTGTTCAGAATGGGGGTAAAACGCTAGGGGCGACAGTCGTTGGTTTTTAATTGAAGTTCGTTTATGAAAACCCCAATTTTCAGATTAATATAAATATCGGCGAATAGGAAAATTTCATTCATTAATTAAAATTTAAAAAAAAAACCGCTATCTCCCCAGGTCGACGACGGAAACGGTGTCAAAACTTCCTGGCCATTTTCCGGTGATTCCGCTCGCCTTTAGACCTCCCTCCAGTTGAACTTTTTAAAGTACTCTCTCCCCTCTTTAAATCCATACCAACCTCACCTCCCCTCGTGTCGTCGTTCTCGAGATAGGAGCCTCCAAAGTCTCGTCATTTCGAGCCCGATTCCGCCTCCCAGAGATCGCCGATTCAACCCCCTCACTGGCGCACGTGAGCCTCTCCTAGCCCGTCAAGGTGGGTGCTGGCTGATCGAAGCAACGATCATCGGATTTGAAGATAATTTGAAAGCTAGTTTTTAAGATTCAAACGAGGTATACGGCTTTGTTTATTTTCAACTGTTTTAACACGTTTAAACCGTTGCAAAACTTTGATAAATCATATCTTTTTCTGTGTTGACGAAATTCGGTGAAACAGGAAACATCGTGACCGTTTGGACGTCTTCTACATTCTAGAAGAGACCGCATATTTTTCTGAGCCTTCTGTCATTTTTGGTGGAGTGGAACCCAATGTGAGATTTCTAATTTATAAACGGTATGGAAAACGACGATGTATAAATTATATAATCGATGTATGAGTTATATAAGCGTTGTACACCTCTTGTATAAGCGTTGTATAAGTTGTACGTTCATTGTATAAGTTGTATATGCGTTGTAAAAATTATATACGTATGGAAATTGAAGTGAAATGCTATATATATATATATATATATATATATTCCCCTCTTCCACAAACCATGGACGATATTTATTGGTTGTGATTGGTGTGACAATTGATTGATAGAGAATGGTTGACTAAAATTGTTTGTGGTTGAAATTGATTGATTGAGGTTGAAAAATACTCGTTTGTGGTTGAGAAATATTTGGTTGATACGACATAGGATTAGTTTGTGGAAATGAAAAAAATATACATGCCGCCTGCGTGTGAACTAGATGCATGATTCCCCATTGTCAAAAGCTGCGAGGCTTTAAGGTAGAGCGAGGAGCCGTACTAGGGACGGTCCCGGTTTTAACCACCCTGCCGTTATGTTGCCAAAATTTTGAATAATATTCATGTGTTAGAATTATTTTCCTGTGTTGAAACTACATTCGTCTGTTGAATAGAAAACCTTCATGTGTTGAATAGAAATTCATTCGTTGAATCATATTCATGTGTTGAATGGCATTTGTGTTTTAAATAAATTGTTTTAACGATAAAAATCACATTTTTACCCAATATATACAAACTATAGAAAACCTTCATGTGTTGAATCGATATTCATTCGTTGAATTGAAATTCATGTGTTGAATGGTATTCGTGTTTTGAATAAATTGTTTTAACAGTAAAAATCACATTTTTACTCTATATATACAAACTATAGAAAACCTTCATGTGTTGAATCGATATTCATTCGTTGAATTGAAATTCATGTGTTGAATGGTATTCGTGTTTTAAATATAAAAATCACCTTTTTACTCTATATATATAAACTATAGAAAACCTTCATGTGTTGAATCGAAATTCATGTGTTGAATGGTATTCATATTTTGAAAGAAATTGTTTTACAATAAAAATCCTATTTTTATCATCAATGTGAACTATATAAAATAATCTTGTTTTGAAATAAATTGTTTTATAATAAAAATCATATTTTTATCATCTGTATGAACTATATAAAATAGTCGTGTTTTGAAATAAATCGTTTTACAATAAAAATCACATTTTTATTATATACATGAATTGTTAAAAATAGTGAAGTGTTGAAATAGAAGACAGTTAGACAAAAATATCATTTTTATCAAAAGTATGAAAATCATATAGTTTTGAAATCGAAGAATCGATATATATATAAATAGAATTGAAATATATCGAATAACGAAGCTGTAGTTCGTATTTTGAAACAGTGATTTCAAACAATTAATGTGGGAGATCCGACCACCAGATTTTCCCGAAACCGCAACCGTTGGGTCCGCTTTGGAAATATCTTTCCAACGGCACCAACTCTGTAAAAATCCAATGGTTGGATTGTCTGAAATGTTTAATTCAAATCTAAAGGAAAACAGCGCCAGAATCGATAATATATGTATATATATATATATAATTATATTTAATCGAATAACGACGCTGCAGTTAGTATTTTGAAATCGAAACTTCAAACGATTATACCGGGAGATCCAACCGTCGGATTTTCCCGAAACTGGAACTGTTGGAATCGTTTTGAAAAGATCTTTCTAATAATGTAAATTTTGTGAAGATCCAACGGTTAGATTTTCAGATATGTGTAAATCAAATCGGAAGAAAAACAGCCCACGGCCGCGTTATGGCCCGAAGCATCGTTTTGAATAAATTGGCTATTTTAAAATAAATAAAAATAGCGATAAATCGTTATAAAATATTATAAACGATATGGATGTGAAATTTAGAAACTAACTGAAAGTTGGCTAAGTCGAATGGTTTCTTGGGTATTGATCTGATGTTGGTTTCGGCCTTCGGGGTTAATATTTGGGAAATCGCTCTCTTACTGATTGACGGTTAGTGACTAATGAATTGAAATGATGCGTAGTAGTGTTTGTGTAGCACTTGTTTATTATATACGCGAGTTGCTCAGAAAGACCGGTTTATCCCATTCTGAATAACTGAATCGACGATAAGAAATCGAAGATGAAGACGGTGGTCGTAGACGGGAGATCTTCACCTCGTTTGGATGGTAACCGAGGTCCTGATTGGGAGGCATCCTGAAATATGGATAATGAGTGGTGATCGTCTGGACGTACGTGGTGATCGATGGGTTTGCGAGGTATATAGTGCCTCCGGTTTCGTTCAGTCCCAGAACGGACTTGCAAATGGACGGTTTGTCTGACATTGGAATTTATTCTGTGTGATTGATAGCCATCAGTTGCACGGTGTGAATTGCCTATGTGGCATGCTAAGATGCAGTGATCAGGGCTTCTGTCGAAAAGCAAAGTCTTGTGGTGATGATAAAAGCACCGCCTGTGTGGCGTAGCTTTGTGTATAACGTGAATTCGCGAGCCTCACACCCCGGTATGAACCAGAAACGGGAGAGGACATCACGGAGGGCCTGCGTTTCTTTATAGCTAGAAGTGGCGTCAGTGGTTTTACACTCCCTGACGAGTTTGACTTATGTGGTTGTTGTTGTTGCGAGGCGCCTCGGTTATATCGGTCGATCCAGGACCGATGGAGTCATTCGTTGGCTCATTTACGGCCCAAAGGGCGGGGAAACGCAGTGTCCAGGAATTTTAATCCACATCGGTGGACCGGCCCTCACGATCCAAGGGTCAATCGAGCTCTGATCCTGGGACTCGGGCTAGGCAGTCTCGAAGTCGGTAAGGACTATCTTTTGACTTGGTTCATGACGGAAATCCAATTTCCAAATACGTGACTGTGCGGTTTTGATTGTACACCTATATACGGCGACATAGTGGTATGGGGCATTAATGTCGTATATGATTGATACTTATGATTTGAAATTGCTTTTGAAACATATAAACACTAGTAATAATATGAATTTTTTTTGTTTTATTCGTATCAAGCATATTTTGGCCATTATAAGGTAAAAACTCTATCCTCCGGTTTGTGTTGCATTGTGTGATGGGAACTGAGTCTTATAATGGCTTCATTTTTATAAAAAGCATTGCGATGTTTAAAAGAATGATTTGTTTTAAAGCACTGGCAATCCAATGGAGTAAATCCGTTCCATGAAAGTGGCATGGCCTTGTGATTAGCCATATTTTAAATGTGTTGAGTAGATTTCTCATACTAGTCCCATGACTGACTCGTAGAATGTTTCACCTTCTAACTCGGGTGCCCCTTTTTCTACACGGGCAGCCTTGTATTCAGGTTTAGGTAGCTCTTTCTGGATAGCTGGAGCCGAAGATGGATTCTATTATTTATCTCTTTTTATGTTGTTCAGCTCCCATTGTACATTATGTTTGTTTTCCGCTGTAGACATTTATGTATAGCTGAACTGTATTTGTACTAAGTATGATCCTATATACTGTGAACTCTGATGATTTCGTTTATCCAATATATTCTATTGTGCATTATCTGGTGTATTTATTTAATTCTGTTCTGCTGTTATCTATTTACGTGTTATATTCCAAGGATTACGCTTGCCACCGTCAGCACGGGGTTTGGGGTTGTCATAGTAAAAATGTGATTTTTAATGTGAACAGCGTGAAAAGAATTTAGATGGAACGGATTGAAATAAAAAAGGAATCCAAACTGTTCAGAAATTCAGGAATGAAATGGCAGAGTGGAGCCCCAAGGTGAGAACTTCTCACTTTAAATCTTCTTTTCTAGTTAAAAATATATAATAGCATGCAGACGGTGCCTAGCAGCACCCGACACCCGTCGTCCACAGACCATGGACGGCTTGTATGCTTGTTTGATGTGTTGTGAAATTTGTTTGTGATGTTGATGTGAAATCGATAATAAAATGTTGATGGTTGGAATAAATTAATTATCATTAAGAATATAATTTTTAACGTGAATGTGAATAAATAAATATTCATTTACAAACAGGACGGTTTGTTTATGTACACCTATTTGAAAGATACTGATTAGGACGATAAATTTTACACATCGCCCAACTACACCAATAAAAATCTGTGTTTGTTGATTTGAAATCCCATACGGGTGTTGGGATGATATTTGGTGTACACTAATCCCAATTATTTAATAGTATGTCGATCGATTGGTTGACAGACTGTGTAAGCGTTAATTATTTATATTTAAGGCTTATGCAGTTGTGTAGTGCGCTTTGGATGATGGTTGATTATTTATCGTTGCTATTTATATACATGCGTTGTATGGAATCCATATAATAAACATTATATGGTGATTGATTGGGCCTCATTCCAATTGGGAAATAATGAATATTATAAAAGAAAATTCATGTGTTGAATAGAATAAATAGTCATGTGTTGATTCATGTGTTGAATAAAATATTTATACAATAAAATTTACCTTTTTATTGTAAGTAAGAAGAAATATAGATTCATGTGTTGAATGGAATAAATATTCATTTGTCGAATAGAATAACGAATTTATTGAAATATGTATAAAGCCGTGTTGATTAGAGATGAGCCATTTTGATGTGAACGATATTTATATCGATTTTATTCATTTTTTTTATGGATATCGAAAGGTGATTTCAAAATCGAATATATAGAAATGAATTCGAATTGAAATTGAATTGAAATGAATTCGAATTGAAATCAAATAGAAATGAATTCAAATTGAAATTGAACTGAAAAGAATTCGAATTGAAATCAAATTGAAATGAATTCGAATTGAAATTGAATTTAAAATCGATTTGAATTGAAATCAAATAGAAATGAATTCGAATTGAAATCAAATAGAAATGAATTCGAATTGAAATTGAATTAATTTGAAATTCAAATTGAATTGAAATTGAATTAAAAATCGATTTGAATTGAAATCGATTTGAAATGAATTTAAAATGAATTTATAAAGGAAAATTCAATTTTGATTTGAAATTGAAAGGGAAGTTGAAATCGTTTCGAAAAAAAATTTAAGACGATTTATAAAATATGTTTTAAAGGGAAATCAATGAAATATATAATATATATATATTATATATAATGGCCTGAATAGAACACGCCGCGCTGCTGCAGTTCATGAATTTCGACCATTAACTTCGAATTGACGTTGCGGGAGATCCGACTGTCAGATTCTCCTGAAACTGGAACTGTGGGGTTCGTATCGAAAAGAGCTTTCTAATGAATATTAGAAATTTGAAATCTAATGGTTGGATTTGGAATTATGTCCAAATCAAATATGGAAAAGGTCGTTGTAAGTGCAGTTCGATGGCCATTGGTGGAAATTGACTGTACGGTCCTTGATAATATTATTAAAAATAGTAATAATTTGTGAAAAATCATAAGAAATAATTTGGGAAGAATTAGGATGAAAAAATCCATATTCAAAAAGATAAAAATAGATTTTTATCAAAATGAACTAGTTTTGAACTAGAATTAAAATCAATATATTTTTGAAATAAATAAATTGAATTTGAAAGTGGTTTTAAAAATAATCAAAATTCCCAATACGTGAATTGGAATGGATATGAATCGAAATTGTCTTCGGAATATTTCAATGTTGAGTTTTGTGATTATACATATATGGTTGTGGGAATTTGAAAGATATATTCATATCGTTATTTCCAATACGATATTTGTTGGTTTCAGAATTTGATATTGAATATAAGCCGGTATATTTTCTATTCAGAGCCTTGTATTTAATATCAAACGTGATTTGGGTTTGTCGTGAATGGTGTTTTCATTGACACTATCCTTAAGCCCAATTGAGAAAAATATTAAATCTTTCTATTTAGATTTAATGAAGTGTACCAATTAAATAATGTTTAATTGGAATTGAATTTGAATGTGATTTCGGGTTTATCGTCAACCGTGTTTTAGATGACATTGGTTCGTTAACCCAGTTAAAGGCAGGATATCGATTTGTTGAAAAATTAAAACTAAGTGGAATTTTAATGAATCTGTAATTAGATTGAAATGTGAATTGATAATTTAAATTATCAAATCTGCAAAGTGATCGAGAATGGAGTATCACCAGTTTTGCTCCAAAGCGATAGTTAAATCTTTAATTAGATTTGAACATGAAATGGTAATTAGATTTATCGATAACGTCGTGGTGTTAGTTATGGAGTATTACCAGTTTTGCTCCACGGGATAAATAGGTTGGGATTGGGAAATAAAATAAATAATTACTTCGGTGTGGTCCGCTAATCCCGACTAGTTTGGAAAACCATAATATGGTTTGAAATGATATCCAAAGGAAGATTAAAGAATAAATTTAGAAGAATTTATCTTCGATAAAATTAATGGGAACCTTTCCCTAAGAATGTAAATTTTAGAATAAAAGAATATTCTGAATTGGAATGAGGCGTATGTTGTGTTTGTGTAACACATGTTTATTATATACGCGGGTTATTCGGAAAGGCCGGGTTTATACCCATTCCGAATAACCGATTCAGCGATAAGTCGAAGAAGAAGACGGTGGTTGAAGACCGGAAGTCTTCACATCGTTTGGATGATTATTGATAATCTTGATTGGGCTGTACACCCAAGAGGAGGGAATCAGTTGGTGATCGTCTAGACGTACTTGGAGATCGATGGATATGCGAGGAAAGTGCCTCTGGTTTCGTTCAGACCCAGAACGAACTTGTAAATGGATTGTGTGTCCGACATTGGATTTTATTCTGTGTTGATTGATCTCTATTAAATATACATCTGTTTGGCGGCGGAGAATTTATTCTCTTGCTTAACGCCCTTCTCTGAGACGTACGAGCTCAAAGGTTGTATATCGATGGACATCAGTCGCATGGAGTGAATTGCCAGTGTGGCACGCGTAAGTGGAAATTGATCAAGGCTTTTGTTGAAAAGAAAAGTCTTGTGGTTGATGATCAAAGCATGGCCTGTGTGGCGTAGCTTTGTGTCTAGCGTGAATTCGCGAGCCTCAACCTCAGTATGAGTCAAAAACGGGATAAGGACCCAAGGAGCGCACGACGTTTCTTTCAAGCTAGTGGTGGTGTCAGTGCTTAAACTGGCGGACATTTATATACTTTTCACCTGTATGGTTGTTGGAATGCGAGGCGCCTCGAATGTAGGTCCTATAGGACCGAGAAACGTGTGTTCAGGAATTGCCAATTCTCAAAAGCAAGAGTGGACCGGCCTTGGAGGTTCCAAAGGATCATAGTGGGGTCCTGAGACATTTGCTAGAGTGTCTCGAATCGGAGAGGAGCTTGCCCCTTGCTTCAACTCATGACGGAAATCCAATTTCCAATACGTGACTTGCGGTTTTATTTATAGAGCCTAGTATGGCGACATGATAGATGGTACCCATGCCGCCTATGATTGATATTTATGATTTGAATTATTTTGACACTATACACTTATAATAGTATCAAATGATATGTTTTAAATGTACCAAGCATGTTTGGCTATTATAAGGGAAACCCTATCCTCCGGCTTGCGTTGCATTGTGTGATGGGACCTGGGTCTTATAATAGCTTCATTTTTCCAAAAAGCATTGCGCTGTTTCGTTATATGCACTAGTGTTCTTGGGAGGAAACCCATTCCGTGTTATACGGCGTGGTCCCTTTAATTACTCTCTTTTAAAGTAAAGTTTTAAATAACTGTTTTAGTTCTCACACCAGTCACATGACTAACCTGGAGTTTATTGTTTTTAACCTAAACTCTGGGTGCCTCTATTTTCCATACGGGCAGCTAGTAGTTTTGGTTTTGCAGATTTATATTGACAGGATCCTGATTTACAGCTGGAACGATGCTCGGAAAGCTCTGTATCCGTGTATTATTTTCAGTTGTGTTTTATATTGTTTTTCCGCTGCTATGTAATTTATTTTAATCACTGACATTTAGCGAATGTGTAATATTTGTTCAGACTCTGTATATTCTTGTATTCTGATGGAATTGTTGTAATAAACAATGAAATGTTCTTCTATTTGCGTTCTAATTCGTCTTGTCCTCAATTCAATCCGTGCTTTCCTTACCGGGGAAGTTCGGGTCGTCTCAGTTTGGTATCAGAGCTTTGGTTTACAGAGCTCGAGAACAAGACACATTAGAACCATACGAAAGAATTCATCAGATATTAGATTAGTAAAATCCAATAAGAATTACTTGTTAGAGATAGTATCAGTAGTATCCTAGAATGAGTGTGAAGAGTATATTTTTCAAATGAAAACAATATTGTTTTGAAATTTAAACCATTTTATACGTATTTGAGTATTTATTTATTTTGAATTTGGACAATCGAGTATATAAAGATTTTGCATATACGCGTCATGAACGTATATTCGAAGTTTTAATATATGGATAGATATAGAATCACATTCTAGACACCCGGGGAAGATTCTGGTGATGTGGCCACATCATCAGTATTTATGTTCGTGTTTTGAAGGTGTGATTTCTATATATTTCCATTAGACTGGTGTGAGAACCAAAATTACATAGGTTTATTATTGTGATTTGGCATTAACAACATGATTTTCTGTATATATATCAAATTATGAATTTGAAACGTTAATTCACTAATTGATTGATGGTTGTGTTGTTTGTTTATTTGTTTGATAATTTTGAACCATTTAGCCTAATTGAACCGAATATTGAATTGTTTGAAATTAGTCGCATTTGCATGCATATACATGTACTTACATTGAATAGGTCATAGCAAGGAGGCTAGAGCAGAAGAATAAAATTGTTTGCCCGACAAATAGGTACATGTTTACCATAATTTACTATTTTGTTTGGGTGATGATGATTTTATGAGCCGATTGGCTAGCCGCTTGGGTTTTTCCTTTTCTTTTAGATTGAAGAAGGCCATGGGAGGCTATATGAAATATCCCGAAGTCCCCGGTGCAGGGGAGGTTATGGCGAAATTTTTCGAAAATTTACGGTGTTAGCCAAATTTTTGAAAAATTTGAAAAGTTCTTAGAAACTGAAAAGTTGAAGAACTTAAGCTGTAACCAAAATATTGAAAGCTGAGTTGATTAGCTAAACAACTTTCAGTTTCGTCCCTTTTCGGGGACGAAAAGTTTTAAGTGGGGGAGATTGTAACAACCCGGAAAATCTGGGCCAATTTAAATTTTTTATTTTGGTAATTTTAGCGAAGTTTGAATATTTAAAATAGATTATTTTAAATAATAGCGACGAGAAATTTATTTGAATTGAATTCGAACGTATATATTTATATACATCGTCGTTAGAATATAAATTTTATTTTTATATATAAAAGGAATTGAAAATGGCATGGTAGTTCGATAATTCGATTTCAAAATTCAAATGAATGTACATGATTCAAAATAAACTGGATTTTGGTGAAACCAAAAATATTTGAAACTATTTGAGAATATCTTTCCAACGAATCTGAAAAATTGAAATTTCATAGCAGGAATCAAAAGATATGTCCAGTTGAAAATTCAGAATATTCGCTATGGAATTTCAGCCCTTAAAAATAGCCATTTCGCAACCGACCTCGGATTTCGACGAAACCACTTTTGTTGGATCCGGGATGTAAAGTTATTGCTAGATTCCAAAATTCGTAATTTTTCGAATCAATATGTGAGTGTGGCAAAGGAAAACGCGTTTGACCAGTTTCAGTTGATTTTAATCGACTGGAAAATGGCCATTTTTCAAACAGTCTCAGAATTCGATGAAACTAGTCTTGTTAGGACCGTATCGTCGATATGAAGCTAGAAAATATTTTTTGGGAATTTTTAGTGTCCATACGTGGCCTCAGTAAATTGAAACGTACATTTAAAATAAAATATATAGATTTATATTTTAAATTAAACGGAAATTGATCGAAACAGTCGAATCAACATGCGATACATATCCCATTGTGTTCGAATAAGGGTAATTAGCTGGAGACGACAGTCGGTGGGCTTGATTTCGAGGTTGAAATAAAAAGTTAACTTTATAGATTATTAAAATAATAAAATATTAAAATATATAAAATTCCCCTTTATCTCTCCCCTCCCTTACCCGATCAATTTCATTCAGTAAATAAAAAAAAAATCGCGCCTAGGAAGAAGGAAGTGACGATCGCAGCTGCCATCGTAGGGTTGCCGACCCTTCCCCCTCCTTCGTCATCGTCAACGCCCCACCACCGTAACCCCCAGGCCGCCATCGATCCTCCCCCTTCCATCTCCAACGCTCCCAAGATCCGTACCCCAAAATCATTCGAACAAAGTCGCGCTCCCTCCTTCATCCACCGTGGCCCATTCCGCCTCCACCTCTGCTCCTCCATCTCCTAACTCCGAGCTCCTCTCTCCCCTTTCCCCTAATTCAACGCGCAACTCCACTTCCAGACCCCCCCTCGAGTCCATAGCTCGACAGCGAGCCCCTCCAACAGAGGACGGCAACAAACTTCTCCCTCCGTTTTTTCAATTCAGTGAGTTTTTTTAATTATATTTTTATTTTTAAATCTGTTTTTATATGTTAAAAGCATAGGGAAAAAAATCAAATTTTATAGGATAAAAGGCCAAATTTTTATATGAATAAACTTCAAATTTTTGTTATTGAAAAGAATAAATTTTAGAAGTGAAAAGATCAATTTTTGAAATAGAAGAAAAAGAATGGATTTTTATATTTAAAAAGTTATGATTTTTAAGCATAGAAAATTTAAAAAGTTATGATTTTTAAGCATAGAAAAGATTCGATTTTTATTTCAGAAAAGATTTGACTTTTAATTATAAAAATCTGATTTTTAATTTATAAAAAGATTAGTTTTTTTATATATATAATAAAAAGACATGATTTTTATTATATAGGAAGAAGAATAAAAATTTGATTTTTAATTGCATAAAGTGTTTATAAAAAAAATTCGATCTTTATATAAGAAGTAGCGATGTAAAAATATAATTTTTACATAAGCAAGAAGTTAAAAATATGATTTTTATAAAGTAGAAATAATAAAAATATAATTTTTATATCATGGAAAGGTTAAAAATATAATTTTTATATCATAGAAAGGTTATGCCATAGAAAGGTTAAAACATAATTTTTATACGTGTAGTGAAGATAAAAATTCGTTTTTTATGAACATGTAGTGATAGTAAAAATGTGATTTTTAATGTGAACAGTGTGAAAAGAATTGAGATGGAACAGATTGAAATCAAAAAGGAATTCAAATGGTTCAGAAATTCAGGAATGAAATGGCAGAGTGGATCCCCAAGGTGAGAACTTCTCACTTTAAATCTTCTTTTCTAGTTAAAAATATATACTAGGATGCAGACGGTGCTTAGCAGCACCCGACACCCGTCGTCCACAGACCAAGGACGGCTTGTATGCTTATTTGATGTGTTGTGAAATTTGTTTGTGATGTTGATGTGAAATCGATAATAAAATGTTGATGGTTGGAATAAATTAATTATCGTTAAGAATATAATTTTTAACGTGAATGTGAATAAATAATTATTCATTTACAAACCAGACGGTTTGTTTATGCACACCTATTTGAAGGATATTGATTGGGACGATAAATTTTACACATCGCCCAACTGCACCAATAAAAATCTGTGTTTGTTGATTTGAAACCCCACACGGGTGTTGGGATGATATTTGGTGTACACTAATCCCAATTATTTAATAGTACGTCGATCGATTGGTCGACAGACTGTGTAAGCATTAATTATTTATATTTAAGGCTTATGCAGTTGTGTAGTGCACTTTGGATGATGGTTGATTATTTATCGTTGCTATTTATATACATGTGTTGTATGGAATCCATATAATTAACATTATATGGTGATTGATTGGGCCTCATTCCAATTGGGAAATAATGAATATTATAAAAGAAAATTCATGTGTTGAATAGAATAAATAGTCATGTGTTGACGATGTTCAGGTTTTGAGAATCCATGTGTTGAAAGTGTATTCATGTGTTGAATAAAATATTTATACAATAAAATTTACGTTTTTTTTGTAAGCAAGAAGAAATATAGATTCATCTGTTGAATGGAATAAATATTCGTTTGTCGAATAGAATAACGAATTTTTTGAAATATATATAAAGCCGTGTTGATTAGAGTTGCGCCATTTTGACGTGAACGACATTTATATCGATTTTATTCTTTTTTTTTATGAATATCGAAAGGTGATTTCAAAATCGAATATATAGAAATGAATTCGAATTGAAATTGAATTGAAATGAATTCGAATTGAAATCAAATAGAAATGAATTCAAATTGAAATTGAATTGAAATGAATTCGAATTGAAATCAAATTGAAATGAATTCAAATTGAAATTGAATTAAAAATCGATTTGAATTGAAATCAAATAGAAATGAATTCGAATTGAAATCGAAAGAAATGAATTCGAATTGAAATTGAATTAATTTGAAATTCAAATTGAATTGAAATCAATTTGAAATGAATTTAAAATGAATTTATAAAGGAAAATTCAATTTTGATTTGAAATTGAAAGGGAAGTTGAAATCGTTTCAGAAACGAATTTAAAATGATTTATAAAATACGTTTTAAAGGGAAATCGATGAAATATATATATATTTATATATATATATATATAATGGCCTGAATAGAACGCGTCGTGCTGCGGCAGTTCATGAATTTCGACCACTGACTTCGAATTGATGTTGCGGGAGATCCGACCGTCGGATTCTCCTGAAACTGGAACCGTGGGGTTTGTATCGAAAAGAGCTTTCTAATGAATATTAGAAATTTGAAATTTAACGGTTGGATTTGGAATGATGTCCAAATAAAATTTGGAAAAGGTCGCTGTAAGTGCAGTTCAATGGCCATTTGTGGAAATCGACTGTACGGACCTTGATAAAATTATTAAAAATAGTAATAATTTGTGTAAAATCATAAGAAATGATTTGAGAAGAACTAGGATGAAAAACTCCATATTCGAAAAGATAAAAATATATTTTTATCAAAATGAACTAGTTTTGAACTAGAATTAAAATCAATATATTTTTGAAATAAATAAATTGAATTTGAAAGTGGTTTTAAAAATAATGAAAAATTCCCAATATGTGAATTGGAATGGATTTGAATCGAAATTGTCTTCGGAATATTTCGATGTTGAGTTTTTTGATTATACAGATATGGTTGTGGAAATTTGAAAGATATAATCATATTGTTATTTCCAATACGATATTTGTTGGTTTCAAAATTTAATATTGAATATAAGCCAGTATATTTTCTATTCAGAGCCTTGTATTTAATATCAAACGTGATTTGGGTTTGTCGTGAATGGTGTCTTCATTAACACTGTTCTTAAGCCCAATGGAGAAAAAAGATTAAATCTTTCTATTTAGATTTAATGAAGTGTACCAATTAAATAATGTTTAATTGGAATTGAATTTGAATGTGATTTTGGGTTTATCGTGAACCGTGTTTTAGATGACATTTGTTCTTTAACTCGGTTAAAGGCAGGATATTGATTTGTTGAAAGATTAAAAATAAGTGGAGTTTTAATGAATCTGTAATTAGATTGAAATGTGAATTGATAATTTAAATTATCAAATCTGAAAAGTGATCGAGAATGGAGTATCACCAGTTTTGCTTCAAAGCGATAGTTAAATCTTTAATTAGATTTGAACATGAAATGGTAATTAGATTTACAGGTAACATCGTGGCGTTAGTTATGGAGTATTACCAGTTTTGCTCCACGGGATAAATAGGTTGGGATTGGGAAATAAAATAAATAATTACTTCGGTGTGGTTCGCTAATCCCGACTAGTTTGGAAAACCATAATATGGTTTGAAATGATATCCAAAGGAAGATTAAAGAATAAATTTAGAAGAATTTATCTTTGATAAAATTAATGGGAACCTTTCCCTAAGAATGTGAATTTTAGAATAAAAGAATATTTTGAATTGGAATGAGGCGTATGTTGTGTTTGTGTAACACGTGTTTATTATATACGCGGGTTATTCGGAAAGCCGGGTTTATACCCATTCCGAATAACCGATTTGGCGATAAGTCGAAGAAGAAAACGATGGTTGAAGACCGGAAGTCTTCACATCGTTTGGATGGTTATTGATGATCTTGATTGGGCTGTACACCCAAGAGGAGGGAATCAGTTGGTGATCGTCCAGACGTACTTGGAGATCGATGGATATGCGAGGAAAGTGCCTCCGGTTTCGTTCAGACCCGGAACGAACTTGTAAATGGATTGTGTGTCTAACATTGGATTTTATTCTATGTTGATTGATCTCTATTAAATATACATCTGTTTGGCGGCGGAGAATTTATTCTCTTGCTTAACGCCCTTCTCTGAGACGTACTAGCTCAGAGGTTGTATATCGATGGACATTGGTCGCATGGAGTGAATTGCCAGTGTGGCACGCGTAAGTGGCAATTGATCAAGGCTTTTTTTGAAAAGCAAAGTCTTGTGGTTGATGATCAAAGCACAGCCTATGTGGCGTAGCTTTGTGTATAGCGTGAATTCGCGAGCCTCACACCTCGGTATGAGTCAAAAACGGGATAAGGACCCAAGGAGTGCACGATGTTTCTTTCTAGCTAGTGGTGGTGTCAGTGCTTAGACTGGCTGACATTTATATACTTTTCACCTGTGTGGTGGTTGGAATGCGAGGCGCCTCGGATATAGGTCCAATAGGACAGGGAAAACGTGTGTTCAGGAATTGCCAATCCTCAAAAGTAAGAGAGGACCAACCTTGGAGGTTCCAAAGGATCATAGTGGTGTCCTGAGACATTTGCTAGAGTGTCTCGAATCGGTGAGGTGCTTGCCCCTTGCATCGACTCATGACGAAAATCCAATTTCCAATATGTGACTTGCGGTTTTATTTGTAGAGCCTAGTATGGCGACATGATAGATGGTACCCATGCCGCCTATGATTGATATTTATGATTTGAATTGTTTTGACACTATACACTTATAATAGTATCGAATGATTTGTTTTAAACGTACCAAGCATGTTTGGCTATTATAAGGGAAAAACCTATCCTCCGGCTTGCGTTGCATTGTGTGATGGGACCTGGGTCTTATAATAGCTTCATTTTTCCAAAAAGCATTGCGCTGTTTTGTTATATGCACTAGTGTTATTAGGAGGAAACCCGTTCCGTGTTATACGGCGTGGTCCCTTGAATTACTCTCTTTTAAAGTAAAGTTTTAAATAACTGTTTTAGTTCTCACACCAATCACATGACTGACCTGGAGTTTATTGTTTTTAACCTAAACTCTGGGTGCCCCTATTTTCCACATGGGCAGCTAGTAGTTTTGGTTTTGCAGATTTATAATGACAGGATCCTGATTTACAGCTGGAACGATGCTCAGAAAGCTCTGTATCCGTGTATTATTTTCAGTTGTGTTTTATATTGTTTTTCCGCTGCTATGTAATTTATTGTAATCTCTGATAATTAGCGAATGTGTAATATTTGTTCATACTCTGTATATTCTTGTATTCTAATGGAATTGTTGTAATAAACAATGAAATGTTCTTCTGTTTGCGTTCTGATTCGTCTTGTCCTCAATTTAGTCCGTGCTTTCCTTACCGGGGAAGTTCGGGTCGTCTCACTTTCTGACTCCTTGCTGAATCATTAGGGCTGAGGTCACCCTATCCTGACTGAGTGGTTTTGATTAACCCTAAGATCATCCGACGGCTATAATCAAATTGAAATTCTATATAAACATAGGTATACTCAAACCCTAAAATCAAATAAAAATCTGAATCATGGCCGTCATGCTGTCATCTTGTAACCTAGAGTAGAGGCCACCAACTAGAGGGAAAATGAAGCTAATCAATTCAATTCTATTCAACTCTAGTCTAAACAATAACGAATCTACTACAAAGGCGAGCTAAATCAATTTCAGAACTCAGATTTCAGAACGCAAGACCTTCTTTTTGTGAGTTCGATTTCTTTAATAAGATAATTAACAATTTAATTGGATTGAGCTATGATTTGGATTATATGGTTATGTTGTGAATCATTGACCGTTATGTTATTATCTATGTTGTAAATCTATGACGTTATTATCTATGTTGTAAAGTTGTGATGTTATCATCTATGTTGTAAATCTATGTTAATTTTTGGCTTATGTACAATCAATTCATAATGGTGTTTCATATGCTAGTTTGGTTTTGTTGTTAGAACCGATTCATATGTTAAATCATATGTATATATATATATATATATGCAAGTTTAGATGTTAATTTAGATATGAATCATAGGCAAGTTAGTGAGAACCATATACAACCTTACATGTTTCATGACATCTATCTTATGTGTAAATTGGATCTAAAGTTAGGCTATGACATGTGTGAGTTAGATGCAAGTTTACATCATAGTTTATGTTGTGTAAATCACATATGCAAGTATATATATATGTTGGAGTATGAATCATGTAATGTAAAGTTTGTAACTATTGCCTATGCAAGTTTACACCTTATGATTAGATCTATGACATCCATAGTTTATGCAAGTTTGTAACTTTGGCCTATGCAAGTTTTAGATGAAAAACCTTATTCACACATGCAAGTTCACCCCTTATGTTTAGATCTAGTTTTTATTCTATGCATGTTGTGATGTTTTCTCTTTATTCCATAAGTTAGACTATTCGAGTCTAACGTATATTTCACGTTAAACGAACGAACGTACAACGTGGGGCAAGGGGATATCATTAAAAGATTTAATATTGAGAATTGGCATAAATGCCTTAAATGTGATGTTAATTGGTTTAATTTTATATACCATAAATAGATGGACATAATTGAGTCAATTATGGACATAGTAGGGAAATTAATTCAAATTGGGGATAATTAATTATGTGTAATTGATCGCCTAAGACACGAGGTTAGACTCTTTTGTGGTGTAAGACTGCCCGGACCCGCCTGGCAAATCCAGCTGCCACAAATGCCAGTCTAATGTGGGAGGTCTTAGGCATAAATTAAATGTGTAACAGTTGTAAGGACACGAGGTTAGGCTCGTTTGTGGTGTAAGACTTCCCGGATCCGCCCGGCAAATCCAGCTGCCACAAATGTCAGTCTAATGTAGGAAGTCTTAGGCATAAATTAAATGCGTAACAGTTGTAATGACACGAGGTTAGGCTCGTTTGTGGTGTAAGACTTCCCGGACCCGCCCAACAAATCCAGCTGCCACAAATGCCACTCTAATGTGGGAGGTCTTTACAAGGTTACGACCTTAATGAATTAAGAAACACTTTACCAGATAAACATGTAGTGGGACATGAGGGCGTTAAGTGGGTGCCTTGGGTGGCATGTGGAATTTAGTGGGTGCCTTGGGTAGCATTTGAAATACGCTTAGATGCACTTAAACAAGATTGAAACATGTAAGAAGACATGAATAAGAATGGGGTTAAGTGGGGAAAAACCTTAGAGGGGACCAAGCATAGGTCGAAAGCTTGTGTCATGCATGGGGGCCCTTTTCAAACCAGTAACCCATTAAGTATCTTTGTGGGCTCGACCCAAGTCAAGGACGGGACACACGCACTGGGTTTGGTTGTAAGAGGTCAAAACGGGTCAGCGGTGGTAACGCAAGTCCAACGGGTTCATATGCATGTGTGGGCCTGGGCTGGTAGGTAAGACGTTGCATCGTGTAGATATAAGCCGTGCATTTTTGGTTGTATCGGGTTGCCACTTTGGTGAGTGATACACCTCACTGTGGGGCCAGCACGGGTATCTACGAGTTAGGGAGCCGATCGAATGAGGGTAGTGGGTATACCTAGTGGAGATAGGGGCAGACGTCACCTATGAAGGTAGCTAGGGGTACACAAAACTACCATTATCATTATTAAGTTCTGTAGGTGGGATCAACCTTTAAGGGTGACTAGTGGTGGTGCAGTTTAGTAATTATCTTCTAGTGACTAGGTGCTCTTTTAACGAAATCTTGGTTCATCTTATTTCCTCGTTTTGTTCTGTCATGCCCAATTGTTCACAGTCATTTCCTTATTTTCCAGCTTATGCCTTAGCCTAGTTATTTTGATAATTATATTGTTAAAGTTATCGCACTCGCCAGACTTTAAGTCTGACCCCCATTTCTTTCCACCTCTTTTCTTCCTTCCCCCCCCCCCCCTTCAGGTTTGCAAGGAGGGAATATTATAGCTTAGTGCTGATTTCTTTCAGTTGCTTGAAGATAGTAGATGTATCGCTTGGGACTCTCTCATCTTTGTGGCTTTGCTTATGCTCAGTGGGGATTTATGCATTTATGTTATTTAAGTATTTGCTTCTTTATGTACTTTGAAGTTTTTGGAAAAGACTACTGGTCCTGTTGTAATGGCTTTGGAAACTACTTATGTAATCTCGTTTTGAGTTATGATGAAATAAAATAAGTTTTACCTTCCGCTGTGTTGTTTTATTTATTTATTCTTGTAATTTATCTGTTCTATACAACAATAACGCTTCATGGACGTTGATGCATTCCCTTTGTGAGTGACATTAATGGACGTGGGGTGTTACACGTGGTATCAAAGCTATGGCTACAAGAACAGATATAAAGTTTTGAAAAGTGTTTTCAAAAGTATTATTTTCCTAGAAAGTATTTTCAAAAACTTATTTTAAAGAAGCTATTTTCAAGGAAAGTTTATATTAAAGAGCATAATCCCTGCAAGCCATACTTCTCTCTTTTGCTTCCCTTGTTTTAAAACTCTTTCTTTTTCTTTTCAGCATGTCTGGAGCATCTGAGATACCAGAGGGTGTTCATATACCCGGTTGGTTTCGTCGATATCTCGAGGCTAGGGCCGCTACTGCGGAACCGGCCAACGTTCCTCCTCCTCCCCCAGCTCCAGTCATTCCTCCGCGTGGAGATACCTTCTCCAAGATATGTAAAGACTTCCGTTCGATGGGTGGAAAATCTTTTAGTGGATCTGAAACGTTCATTGAAGCTAGAAATTGGTTGAAAGAAGTGGAGGATCTGTTTGGCATCTTCGATTTGGACGATTGTAAGAAGGTCCAATTGGCTGCTTGGTTGATGAAGTACGAAGCTTTGTTTTGTTGGGAGGCCAGTAATGGAGAGCGTCCAGTTGATACATGGCCAGATTTCAGGCGTAGGTTTGAGGCAAAGTTTCTGTCACGGGCTGAAGTGAATTTATTCATGGAAAGGTTTTTGGCATTAAAGCAAAGGAATCTGTCAGTAAAAGAATACGTCAACAAGTTTAATCACTTGGCAAGATTTGGCATGGACTTGGTGTATACACCCGAAAAGAAGGCCCTGAGATTTGTTAAGGGTTTGAATGAGCCACTACATGGGTTAGCTATGACTCACATCCCTATGGGGGCCACCTTTGAAAGGCTAGTTGATATGGTGCTTATTCATGAAGAGGAGAAGGGCGCCAATGCTAATAAGGCCCCCGAGAAGAAAGGGGATCAAAAGAAACCGCAACAACAACAACAACAACAAAACAAGAAATGCGGGAAGAACAATAATGGCAAAGGAAAGAAGAAGTGCTTTAATTGTGGGACACCAATCCCTCTGAGTAAAGACTGTAGGAAAAAGATGAAGACTGGTTGTTTCCACTGTGGAGAGGCAGGTCATCTAGTTAAGGACTGCCCAAGGAAACAGGGGCAAGGGAAAAGAACTTCTGGAGGGCAGCTTCAGGCTCTCGTGGCACCAAGACAGGCAAGGGAGCAGGTCCAGGCTCTCGCGGTCCCACCGCTGCAAGAACGAGGTAGAAACATTTCCGTTGAGAGTTTAGTTTTTCTATTTGATCATCCTGTCTGTACTTTATTCGATTCTGGCACATCACATTCGTTTATCTCTACATCATTAGTTGAAACACTGCACTTAGATACTAGTCTTGTTGTGGATCCCATTGTAGTCTCAAATCCTATTGGTGGGTTGGCTCATTTATCCATGGTTTGTAGGGATTTGAGATTGTCTATCTTAGGCGTTGGTTTTGAATGTAATGCTTTTGTGCTTGGTTTCATAGGCTATGGGTTGATTCTAGGGATGGATTGGCTAGCCCTATATGGCGCCATCCTAGATTGTGAATGAAGGGTAGTAAAATTGTTGACTCGAAGTGGAAAGACCCTTGACATTTCTTGTGACCCTAGAGGACCGGTGATGCTTAGTTATCTTGAGTCACTTGACGCATCCAATGATGATTTACATTCTGTTCGTATAGTCCATGAATATGAGGATGTCTTCAATGAGGTGAGGGGTCTACCCCCAAAACGTGAGATAGACTTTCGAATTTATCTTGTAGACAATGCAAAACCAGTATCTCTGCCAGTACGCCACATGGCTCCTCGTGAGAGGAGGGAGCTCAATAAGAAAGTAGGGGAGTTGCTTGAGAAAGGGTCCATAAGACGTAGTATATCAGAGTGGGGTGCTCCAGTAGTATTTGCTACGAAGGCGGATGGGTCCCTTAGACTTTGTGTAGACTATAGAGAACTTAATAAACTCACTAAGAAGAATAGGCACCCACTACCGAGGATTGACGATCTCTTTGATCAGTTAGTTGGAGCCTCAGTGTTTTCGCAGTTGGACTTAGCCATTGGTTTCCATCAGTTGAGAGTGGCTGAGGATAGCATAGACAAGACTGCCTTTAGGACTACGGACGGTTTTTATGAGTGGCTTGTGAAGCCCTTCGGTTTGACAAACGCCCCCGCATACTTTGTTGACTGGATAAGTAGGGTGTTTAGGGAGTACCTTAATAAATTCATGGTGGTCTTTGTGGATGGCATCTTGGTCTTTTCTAAGAGCGAGGAAGAGCATGCCCTACATCTTAGGGAAGTACTGGAGACCCTTCGAGCGCATAACCTTAAAGATAAATTTTCTAAATGTCACTTTTGGAGAAAGGAAGTGCAGTTCTTAGGGCATGTGGTTTCCAAAGAAGGGATAGTCGTGGATCCTGCGAAGGTGGTGGACATCCAAGATTTGAAGGTCCCTAAAAATGCTACCGAGGTGAGGAGTTTCTTGGGGTTGGCAGGCTACTATAGGAAGTTTATCAAAGACTTCGCAAAATTATTAGCCCTATTAACACACTTGATAAAGAAGAACCTAGTTTTTACGTGGGACGTAGATTGTGATGATTTGTTCCAACGTTTAAAGAGGGCTTTGACCACAGCCCCAATCTTAGTATTGCCAGATGGGAGTAAGCCATTTACCGTTTATACTGATGCTTGTGGGATAGGACTAGGCGCAGTCTTAATGCAAGAGGGAAGGGTAATAGCCTACGGAGGAAGGCAGTTGAGAGTACATGAGATAAATTACCCTACGCATGACTTAGAGTTGGCCGCTATTGTTTTCGCGCTTAAGTCTTAGCGCCATTATCTTCTTGGTGAAAAATTCGAATTGTTCACTGGCCACAAATCCCTGGCAAGGGTAACATGGTGGCAGACGCCTTAAGTAGGAAAAGGTTGTCCTTGAGTCCGTTGTTTGTTGAGCGGCAAAGCCTAGAGTTCATCTCTATGTTTGAATTTAGACCTTCCATTGACTTTGTACCCGGTTTGCTAGCATCCTTAGAGGTCAGACCTACGCTTTTGAGACGGATTGGTGAGGCACAATGAGATGACCCACAGTTGGTTGAGTTAGTAGAGCAGCTCATAAGGGGGGAGTCATCGAGCCATCTCAGTAGGTATACCCTAGATGATAAGGGTTGGTTACGTAGGGACGTTAGACTTTGTATACCACGAGACGAGAACTTGAGGAAGACCATTCTTGATGATGCACATCGTTCGAAGATGACCATTCATCCCGGCGGGGACAAGATGTACATGGACATGAGGCGAGTTTACTTTTAGGCCGAAATGAAGAAGGACGAGGCCGAGTTTGTCACTAGATGCTTGGTGTGACAACAAGTAAAAGCAGAGAAAAAGAAGCCCAGTGGGTTGCTTCACCCATTGGAGATCCCACAGTGGAAGTGGGAATGTGTCTCGATGGACTTTGTTGACGGGTTACCGAGATCGAGGAAGGTTAATACGGAGATTTGGGTCGTGGTAGACAGACTTACTAAGAGTGCCCATTTCATTCCTGTGAAGAGTAAGAGGACTGCTCCATGGTTAGCCTCCGTATACGTTCAAGAGATAGTTCGTTTGCATGGTGTTCCTTCTAGCATAGTGAGCGATCGCGATCCTATCTTTACTAGCGAGTTTTGGAAGAGCTTGCAAGAGGCAGTAGGGACTCAGTTATGTTTGAGCACCGCATATCATCCTCAGACGGACGGCCAGACCGAGAGGGTGAATCGTATTCTAGAGGACCTTTTGAGGCTATGTGTTTTAGACTTCGGAGGTACATGGGAGGAGCATCTTCCTTTGGTGGTGTTCGCATATAATAATAGCTTTCAGTCTAGCATTGGCATGGCACCTTTCGAGGCTCTTTATGGACGGCCGTGGCGTTCGCCTACATGTTGGTGGCAATCTACGGAAGGCTCTTTATGGACGGCCGTGTCGTTCGCCTACATGTTGGTGGCAATCTACGGATAAGATCTTTCTTGGGCCCGATATGATTAGAGAGACTTCGTAAAAGATCGATTTGATTCGAAGGAGAATGAAGACGGCGCAAGATAGGCAGAAATCTTATGCGGACAAGAAGAGGACAGATCTTGAGTTTGATATTGGGGACATGGTATTTATCAAGGTGTCTCCATTACGGAATGTTGTTCGCTTTGGGTCCGTTGGGAAGTTAGCACCAAGGTTCGTAGGGCCATTTCCTATTAAGGAGAGGATAGGAAAGATGCCGTATAGAGTGGAGTTTCCTGAGAGAATCAGTGGTGTACACGACGTATTCCATGTATCGCATTTGAGGAAGTGCTTGCATGAGACCGCGGAAGTGGTAGAGCCGAGCTTGCTTAGAGAGGTGGAGATAGAGCATGATGCGATGACTCGACGAGCTCCTACATGCATTCTTGGGTCGGAGATTAAGAAGTTAAGGAATCTAGTCAAAGTGCAATGGGGAAATAATGAGAGCAACGCTACTTGGGATACGGAAGAGAAGATGCGTTCATTTTACCCTTTTCTTTTCGAGGGTATGCCTTTTAATTTCTCCTTTATCGCTTAGCTTGTACTTGTTTTATCCTTAGTATGTCCTCTCGCTAGTATCTTTGAACTTTAGATAGGTAGTCCTATGGTTGAAACATGTGTTTGAGACATGTTATGTATGATGGATGCATGTGGACGCAAGTGTTTGCTAGTGATTTCTCGTGGATACATATACACGCACTTTAGGCACTAGATCGGCTCAGTCACTTTAATATTGCATATAGCATATAAATGGATGTATTTAGTATAATGAATGTACATTGAATGTGTGTATCATATGGATGTTGCATTTAAATGGATGGTTATGCACACATGTAGTAATGATATGTATAGGATTCTTTGCATACACGATGGATACGTGGCACTATCATTATTTGCATTAAAGAGGTCAACTGAATCAGTGGACCGCTTGATTTAGCATTAGTATACAGATATACACACACTATGCATATGTACATGAAAAGCATTAGAAATCTTTTAAGGACCATGGTTGCTAGTGGTTGATGGTTGAGTAGATGGATGATTGGATGGTAGGATACGTTCTTCTTGACTTAGAGATTTTGAGGATGAAATCCTTTAAGTAGGGGAGAATGTAACACCCCGAATTTTTGAATAATCGAATTAACTAAATTAATGAATAATTAATCTCAGATGTGAGAATTAAGGAAAACGGGTTGTGCTATTGTGTTCATCTCGGAATTCTGGTTGAGATGAGTCCGAGTTTGCGTAAAACGGGTACCAGATGAAGGAGATATGGACGAACGAAATTAGGCAGAGAAATCAGAAAAAAATATAATTGCACTGGCGCACTTGGGAAGTGCGCCAGTACAAAAGTGGCACTGGCGCACCTGGTAAGTGCGCCCAGGCCGAGCAGAAAGCCTGCATAGCTTTCTGCTGCAATCTGATCCATATTGTGACTCATTGCCGAGTCCTTTCAGACTCCTTGCTGAGTCATTATGGCTGAGGTGTCACCCTATCCTGACTGAGTGGTTTTGATTAACCCTAAGATCATCTGACGGATATTATCAAATCGAAATTCTATATAAACATGGGTAGACTCAAACCCTAAAATCAAATAAAAATCTGATTCATGGCCGTCATGCTGTCGTCTTGTAACCTAGAGTAGCCGCCACCAACTAGAGGGAAAATGAAGCTAATCAATTCAATTCTATTCAACTCTAATCTAAACAATAACGAATCTACTACAAAGGCGAGCTAAATCAATTTCAGAACTCAGATTTCAGAACGCAAGACCTTCTTTTTGTGAGTTCGATTTCTTTAATAAGATAATTAACAATTTAATTGGATTGAGCTATGATTTGGATTATATGGTTATGTTGTGAATCATTGACCGTTATGTTATTATCTAGGTTGTAAATCTATGATGTTATTATCTATGTTGTAAAGCTGTGATGTTATCATCTATGTTGTAAATCTATGTTAATTGTTGGCTTATGTACAATCAATTCGTAATGGTGTTTCATATGCTAGTTTGGTTATGTTGTTAGAACCGATTCATGTGTTAAATCATATGTATATATATGCAAGTTTAGATGTAAATTTAGATATGAATCATAGACAAGTTAGTGAGAAGCATATACAACCTTACATGTTTCATGACATTTATCTTATGTGTAAATTGGATCTAAAGTTAGGCTATGACATGTGTGAGTTAGATGCAAGTTTACATCATAGTTTATGTTGTGTAAATCACATATGCAAGTATATATATATATATGTTGGAGTATGAATCATGTAATGTAAAGTTTGTAACTATTGCCTATGCAAGTTTACACCTTATGATTAGATCTATGACATCCATAGTTTATGCAAGTTTGTAACTTTGGCCTATGCAAGTTTTAGATGAAAAACCTTATTAACACATGCAAGTTCACCCCTTTTGTTTAGATCTAGTTTTTATGCTATGCATGTTGTGATGTTTTCTCTTTATTCCATAAGTTAGACTATTCGATTCTAACGTATATTTCACTATAAACGAATGAACGTACAACGTGGGGCAAGGGGATATCACTAAAAGATTTAATATTGAGAATTGGCATAAATGCCTTAAATGTGATGTTAATTGGTATAATTTTATATACCATAAATAGATGGACATAATTGAGTCAATTATGGACATAGTTAAATTTGTAATTGATTGACAATTTGAATAGGGAAATTAATTCAAATTGGGGATAATTAATTATGTGTAATTAATTGCCTAAGACACGAGGTTAGACTCTTTTGTGGTGTAAGACTGCCCGGACCCGCCCGGCAAATCCAGCTGCCACAAATGCCAGTCTAATGTGGGAGGTCTTAGGCATGAATTAAATGTGTAACAGTTGTAAAGACACGAGATTAGGCTCGTTTGTGGTGTAAGACTTCCCGGACCCGCCCAGCAAATCTAGCTGCCACAAATGCCAGTCTAATGTGGGAGGTCTTAGGCATAAATTAAATGCGTAAAATTTGTAAAGATACGAGGTTAGGCTCGTTTGTGGTGTAAGATTGCCCGGACCCGCCCGACAAATCCAGCTGCCACAAATGCCAGTCTAATGTGGGAGGTCTTTACAAGGTTACGGCCTTAATGAATTAAGAAGCACTTAACCAGATAAACATGTAGTGGGACATGAGGGGGTTAAGTGGGTGCCTTGGGTAGCATGTGGAATTTGTGGGTGCCTTGGGTGGCATTTGAAATACGATTAGATGCACTTAACCATGATTGAAACATGTAAGAAGACATGAATAAAAATGGGGTTAAGTGGGGAAAAACCTTAGAGGGGACCAAGCATAGGTGGAAAGCTTGTGTCATGCATGGGGGCCCTTTTCAAACCAGTAACCCATTAAGTATCTTTGTGGGCTCGACCTAAGTCGAGGACGGGACACGCGTACTGGCTATGATTGTAAGAGGTCAAAACGGGTCAGCGGTGGCAACACAAGTCCAACGGGTTCATATGCGTGTGTGGGCCTGGGCTGGTAGGTAAGACGTTGCATCGTTTAGATATAAGCCATGCATTTTTGGTTGTATCGGGTTGCCACTTTGGGGAGTGATACACCCCACTATGGGACCAACACGGGTATCTACGAGTTAGGGAGTGGATCGAATGGGGGTAGTGGGTACACCTAGTGGAGATGAGGGCAGACGACACCTATGAAGGTAGCTAGGGTACACTAAACTACCATTATAATTATTAAGTTCTGTAGGCGAGATCAACCTTTAAGGGTGACTAGTGGTGGTGCAGTGTAGTAATTATCTTATAGTGACTAGGTGTGCCTTTATCGTAATCTTGGTTCATCTTATTTCCTCGTTTTGTTCTGTCATACCCAATTGTTCACAGTCATTTCCTTATTTTCCAGCTTATGCCTTAGCCTAGTTATTTTGATAATTATGTTGTTAAAGTTATCACACTCGCCAGACTTTATGTCTGATCCCCTTTTCTTTCCACCTCTTTTCTTCCTCCCCCCTTCAGGTTTGCAAGGAGGGAATACTACAACTTAGTGCCGATTTCTTTCAGTTGCTTGAAGATAGTAGATGTATCGCTTCGGACTCTCTCATCTTTATGTCTTTGCTTATGATTAGTGGGCATTTATGTATTTATGTTATTTAAGTATTTGCTTCTTTATGTACTTTGAAGTTTTTGGAAAAGACTACTGATCCTGTTGTAATTGCTTTGGAAACTACTTATGTAAACTCGTTTTGAGTTATGATTAAATAAAATAAGTTTTACCTTCCGATGTGTTGTTTTATTTATTTATTCTTGTAATTTATCTGTTCTATACAACAATAACGCTTCATGGACGTTGATGCATTCCCTTTGTGAGCGACATTAATGGATGTGGGGTGTTACAGTACAAGTCCAACGGAGTCATGTGCGTGCGTGGGTCCAAGTTGGTAGGTAAGACGCTGTTGTATCGTGTAGGTATAAGCTGTGCATTTCAGTAGTATTGGGGTTGCCACCTTAGGGAGTGATACACCCTATTGTGGGACCAACACAGGTATCTACGAGGTTAGGGAGCCGATCGAATGGGGAGGGTAGTTGGTACAACTAGTGGGGACAGGAGCAAGTTGACACCTATGATAGTAACTAGAAGTACACGAAACTACCATCATTATATTTGTTTAAGAGGGATCATCTTTTAGTATGTAACTAGTATGTTGATATGGTGCAGAGCATATCTTATAGTGGTTAAGAGTGCAGTCGATGTTTTATCTTGCTTACCTTATTCACCTTGTCATGTCTACTTATGTTACAGTCATCTCTTATATCCAATTTATGTTCTTATCTTGTTACTTTACTGATTATATTGTTAAAGTCACTGAACTCGCCAAACTTTATGTCTGACCCTTTTTGCTTCACCTCATTTCTTTCTTTTTCCCCCCAGGTCCTCAGGGTGGGATTAGTGAAGCTTGACTCGGATTTCTTTCTCCTTGAAGTGCTTGGAAGTGTTGAAAGTAATGCTCAGCTTTATCTCTTTTTCATTATGGCTATTTGGAGTGGGATTATGATTTTGCATTTATGTACTCTGATAATAATTTTGTTCAAGATGGATATTTATGTACTTGGCTTTAGTATGTGGTTTTGATGTTGTAACCAAACATGTTTTGCTTTTCCGCTATAATGAATAAATTTTGAATTTTTAAGTACCATTTTATATATCTGTCTTGTGATGTTCTATTCTATACTCTTATAATGCTCCATGAAAGTTAATGCATTCCCTTAGTGAGTTACATTAATGGACGTGGTGTGTCACAGGAAACATAATAAAACATGGTATAAACATATGATTAATAACTATATGTATAAGTGATATAAAAACTATAATATAATTATAAACACACACGCATATATATATATATTATATAGAGGAATTTATAAAGAGATATATATAGAAACTATATACATATAAAAGGTTTTATGTAAACTTAGAGTTTAAATAAGAATATTTAATAATTATATTCAAATATAAACTCAGTATACAAAATATGTATCTTATATTATAATGCAAAACCTAGGGTCAAAAAGTCAAAGTGAAGCCTTTTCCGGTTTCTCTAAAATGCCCTTCTAGTCTAAAATCTATAAACAGTTGTATAGGATAAATCCGTCTTTTATAACTACGTTGTGGAAGTTGCCACATCTCGATGTATCATGATTCATCCACTATCCCTATAACGTGTGAGAAACTGACAATCCTTTTCCGTGATGCCCACTCTTATTTCTCTCAGCCACTTTGTTAACTCTCTTCTTCTCATTCATTCCCAAAATTTTCGACAGCCTCTCGTTCTAGTTCGCCTCTACCTAAAATCATGTTTAATTTCTTTTACAAACAAATCCATGGCGACATGATTACATTTCAAATCAGTTTCCTAGATCTGATAAACTCAAAAATATTCATTCGAAAACAGATGGCGAGCTTCTTCTAAAAAGTGAAGAATTAGAGTAGAAGTGGTTGGTGTTGTTAATTCAGGTTTGATTTATGTTCTTTTATTTAAACTGTGGCCCTTACTTTCCATCGACTTGCATTTATGTTTTATGACAACTTTCAAACTTTGATTTTTAAAATTTTCAATAGCAAAAGAAGCTAACCAAGATAAAATGTTGATCTTGAAACATGGATAGTCAATGATGCTTCATTCTATGAGAAATTATCAAATTCAGGTGCAAAATGTGATTATATTTTAAAAAAAACAGAAGATCATGTAAAAGAAAAGATGCTCAATACTTTTTCCTATTACTGACTTAAATGCTTTTGATTATAACTAATATGATGATTCTGAGATGGTATTTCCTTCTTTGTAGCCTGGGATTATGCTGAGTATGAACTAACTTGAAATATTAGGTATATTGCTCATCGTCGATTGTAAATATTATTAAAGTGGAGCACTTTTTATTTGAGGCTTTAAATTTTGCAGGGAAAACACGTGCAAGTGAGGAGCATATACATAGAGGGGCGCAGCCTGCCATCAAAAGGTCAGTAGTTCTTTGCGTATAGAATTAGGGCCACCAACAATTCCTGCAGATGAGATATTGATTGTTGTCTTGAAATATGTGTTGCCACCCTATAAATTTTGATATTTTATGTATTTCAATATAATTTGATTATATAACTATATATAAAATGATATGGCTGATTTTGATATTTTATGTATTTCAATATAATTTGATTATATAACTATAAATAAAATGATATGCAGCCATTGTTCATCTGCTTTATCTATAAAATTGTTGCTTCTTTAACAAACTAATAAATAATGGTTTAGTAGATACTGTAATATTAATTATGTTTGGATAGTGCCAATTCTATTTGTTCTCTTTTCCCGTTTTCCAGAAATGTATGCAATAATTTGAAAAGGATTGAAGCTGTGTCATAATTTCAACGAAGGCATGTATTTGTCACAGAAAAGCATTACCTTTTAACATATTTTTCTCATATAGAACTTGCATGTATATAAAAAGCTTGGTTATTCAGGCTATAGTGCCCCCAAAATTTTGAATGCTTTGTGATTGACTACTGCTAAATAAGACATTACAGGGGAGGTTTTTTGTTTCCGAGGTTAAAACATGTCACAGAGTCAGCCAATTCCATTCCAGTTAAGAGGACAAGGAGGTATGCTGTCTGCATGAATGCAGACCTTTACAATGAGTATGTCACTGTGAAGGCCTCAAATGTGTTCATGTACTACAATAATGCTCGAAAGGCCAAGTCTTCTGAAAACAAACACTTTCCCATTGGCATTTCCCTCAGCTTCAACTTCAACAAAGTTCATGCATACACAATATTTTCTAATTTATAGATTGTAAGATGCATGATGATAATGGTTTCTTTTCAATTGTGCTTGCGCCATTATTATGTGCAAAAATAGCACGGTAGGACATCTTGGGTATCAGGCATGTGGATTATAAACCAATTTTGGGTTATATCATGTAGACTTCAAGAAAGAAGGGAGATAGTGATGCCGAAAACTTATTGCTAAGTGGTACTCTGATTTTATTAACAGGAGAACAAATGGTGCATATATTGAAGATGGAATGATGTACACACCAAAGGTTGAATAATCAGTGTGATTTATCTGAATTTGTATATTTAATGGGCATTGTTAATCTATAGAATTAATTTGTAGATGTGCATGTTTTAGAAATCAAGTCATGCTGAGGGAACTAATATGTCATGAGGCTAAGACTACGTTTTCATACAATGCAGAACTACTTGCTGGGAGCTGTATGAGCGGTAATGCCCACGTACGACTCCATGAGAAGGTGGACAGAAATGGCATTGTTGTACCTCAATCTAGAGTGAATCGAGAGAAAGTCAATAAACACTAAGGTGCGACTAAGCGACCGATCGATTCTATCAATAGTCACTGGTAATCAACAATACCCAGAGGGGGCTAAGGTGGGCTCAAGGACTTACTGGTTTAGGTAAATATCTAATGCGTTCCCCGGGTTCTTTTTTTAGGAGAAACTAAACGATGCGCTTTTTGAAAATGCATCGACCGAGATAGGGATTTTCTTACTTTATTTCTTCTATGCGGCTTCTTCCTAAGTATCATTCATTTCCAGAGGTTAATCGAGACGAAGATCCTGCGCTTTACTGCGTACCAGCCAAGAGAAGGAAAAGTATGGATATTGGCACTGTGCTACAACAAAAGAAATAAAATGCATAGAACCTGCACATGTACAAGAAATAAAAACAAAGACTAAAAAAGAAGTTCAACTATCTGTTGAAATGCGTATTTGTTTAAGTATTCAAGTGGGCATGTATAAGTAGAATAATCAGGGATAATTTGTGAAATTTGGATGCAGGTTACTTTATTACCAGTTTTTATGGAGATTCATCAATATGTATGGACACTTTATTGTTTTCAACTTACTGGATTTTAATACTTGGATGGTTAAAACTATAAATTTTTTTTCTACAATGTTTGCTCATGTTTCAATGTGTATGTATATTCAGTCATAAATTTAATTTTCGTATTTGCTGATTGACTTATATAAGATGTTCTTGACGATGTTATAGTTTTCAAATTATGACTCTACTGAGGGGAACAATTAATATTTATTTGTACTTTTATTCATCTGTAGTTTGAAGTTTTAGAAACTACTAGACTAACCGAATATTCTATTAGACCATTTTAAACATTATTTCCAACTTTGGTCAAATACATTTATGCATACGCCCATCGGGCGTGCCTGCGTAGTGGTATATATAAATGATTTAATATTTAAATTATTAAAAATAAGAAACTTATAAATTAGGAAATATATGTTTGAAATCCTTTGATGATTAAAAATCTTTTTGAGAGAAGTTTGAAATCAATTTGAAAATAGTTTAAAATCAATTTAAAAAGATATAATTTTGGAAACAGAGTTTGATTGCTATTCAGAGTTTTACATAATTTCTAGATCTATTACCCTAATAGTCTTGGACTCTTGATATCTTGATACTCTTGAGTTTTGATTCTCCTTTGAAATATTGAATCTCTTAATTGTACAGTCTTCAATATCTATTGCCTGTATATAAATCCTATATATATATATATATATATACATATATATATATATATCTATATTGTTACTACCCAAATAAAGCACCAAAACAGGCTAGAGGTGAAGGGGTAGAGGACCTCTAAAAGCAAAAGCCTAATGCGAGGTAAAACCGAAAGCATAAGGGTGCAATCCGAGAGCTATGCAATTGACACCATCATTGAAGAAAAGAGCTCAAAATCTATACAAAGACAGGATACCAGCAGGGTGGTTCTGACACGATGGGTAAACAACGGAAGGTCACCCAAAATAGAAGTCAATGAAGAGAGAGACCAGAAATCCTACAAACCGAGACCTGAAAGGACAGAAGGGCTATCAGTATTAACTCGCTTAATATTGATACATCAAGAGACGAAAGAATTAAAGATACAGAGTTTGAAGCGTATGGGTATTATCCGGGAAATAGCTACCGAGACTCCCATTAGATGGTCACCGAGAGTTTACTCTAGTGAGAAACTAATAAAGCACCGTAAACAACCCTCTGAAAAGCCAAGGAACACTTCAGGACTCTGTCGAAAGGCACGCCGGGACCTCAACGAGAGACAATATATCCACACTAATCTGCTGAGTGTCGATACCGACAGGAATGGCGGATCCGGCAACCATTCACTTGAATCAAGAAGGCATGGTCCACAAAGTGTTAATAGTAAGATCGAGAGCCCATGACCGGAAGCCTACATCCGTAAGCTGAAACCTTCCGAATGCTATTCACACCGCCAGGCTTAGTGGCAATACAAGGAAGATAGACATGGCATCATCAAATGACTCCAAAGACCGGGACCATCCTCCCGAGAGCCCGAACCGGCACCTTAAAAGGCCTTAAGCAAGGCTTTCAAAACCAAAAGAAAAGGCAGCCGAGAGCCAAAACTTTTGAAGCAAAGGGAAAAGCGGCCGACAGAGGCTTCTGCTAGCCTAATAGCGAAAAAGGCCCTGATTTGTCTATAAATAAGACCCTAGGGGTCTCATTTTGGGGACGATTTCTCATTTCTCATTCTTGTACTCTTTTTCTCTAGAGTAAACCTTAATTTCTATATCAATTTGGGGATTTCTATTGTGACCACTTATGTACTCTAAATCAAAGACCAATGAGGAGCGGATCGACACTTAGCAAATTTTCTTATGAATTTTTTACGTGATTTCTTAGTTATTTCCTACACAACCTAGCATAGAATCCCTACATGGCTATAGGTTCGTACTCAAGCTTAGGACCTTCCGCAGAGTTCTTGCAGAACCCCTTCCTACTAGCCATTAATCTTTTGTTGAGGGTTGTGCTTAAGGAGCCCTCGTCCCAAGATAACTGTTGGTTTCAGAGTTTCCTAAGCGTCATGCTCACCCCATTGAGGGAGGAGTAACTAATATTTTGGGACCTGAACCTTGTTATCTAGGAAACAGTGAACTAACACATACTCGCAAAAGCTTAATAAACCCATTTTCCCCTTAGGTCCACTTCCATGGACCTATCTCCGGTGTTAACGAAAAATATCATTAACATTTTGGCGCTAGAAGGAGGTCTTGAACATCTGCCCTTGTGGTTAACCCTACCTCATATCTAACTGTGTTGTTCCGTCCGAGGTTGGACTAAGCTTCGAAGAAGCAAGATTACAGATAAAAGATCCCAACGAGAGTTTTCTAAATCTCAAATGGCTATGTCAGGTACTACAGACCCAAGAGCGATGGAAGAACGAAGGTTAAGAATGGAAGCTCTGCGAATAATCAAGTAGAAAAGGGAGGTAGAACAATATGATTCTGACTATTGGAATGATAACCCTTTCTATGTGGGACAAACGTCAATATTTATTCCAAATGATTCTTCACCAAAGGAGTGTAACCCCTTCTCTCACATAAGAGAAGTTGTTTTATGAGCAAGCCAAAGGAATGGAATTCGAACGGGAAACAGTGAAGGATTTTAATCAATTTGCTTCTAAATGGACTAAATGAATAATGCATCAGTCTTAAGGCACCTTGAAAACAAGAAGCAGGGATACGGATACAAAAATAGGACTTAATAACAAAAGGGCAAAACTCCAATGGTAAGGAAGTAACTTTATACCCAGAATGCTTAATGAGTGCCACCTTACCACCTCAATGGAAAATATTTACCACCTAACTCAGCAAGAGCTCAATTATTGGTCATTCGCAAAGAAGAAACCCAAGTACGAAAGGAAATTGGGAGGGCCTTACTGTCATTACCATATGATAAACGGACGTGAAACCAACCATTGCAAAGCCCTCGAGGGAATGATCATCGAGTTCCTTAATAAAGGCCAGCCACAAGACTTTGTAAAAAGATCAAACTAAGCCCAATAAAGGTCATTAGGAAAAGGATTATCTACATGAATAAGGGTATGGAAACGCTCTCAAGATTCAAAATAACCAAAGAAGGGTAAATCCGCAAATGGATAAAAACTCTTGTCACGCCGAGTTGTCCAGGGCAAGGCATCACCTGAAGGGAGGGGATGTGTAAGCACTTCTCCACGCTCGAATCAGAAAGGGCTAGGTTAAAGCATCAAAAGCGTAACCCTCTGACCCACAGCAGAAATTGTCGTGATGGAGCACCTAATTAGTACGTCCTGCCTTTGCTCGCAGAAGAGTACGCCATGCCTCTTTTACGAACTAAGCAAGTCCTACCTCTGCTTATGTTCTGCGTTACCCCCAGAAGGGAACGCTAACCCCGATCATCGCCTACGATGGTTAGGATAGGAACCCCTTGGAGGGGATGGAGTGTAAGCTCTATCACCGCCTACGATGGTTAGGTTAGAGAATCAAAAGAGTAAGCCTTAATTCTGCATGTACGATGACCCGGTTTAAGCATCTAAGACCTTATCATCGCCTACAATGGTCATGATAAGGCTCCTTTTTGGAAGGAGGTCAGGTAATTCCTTGATCCCTGCTTGTTGGTAAGCTAGCACAGCGCATATAACGCACATGCCCAAAGAGTGGCCAACAAAGCACTTACAACCTCTGCTTTGATGATAAAATCCCAGAGAGTGGCACATACATCCTCTGCTTGACAAATCACACATGAAATGGGTAATGAAATTCATCACCAGAAGTGGATTTCTAGTCTTCAATTCTTAATACTCGAACCTAGGTTGATCTCAATTATTACTGGAAGTGGATTTCCGGTCCTATCTTAACGCCTGAATCTGTGTTGATCTCAATTATTACTGGAAGTGGATTTCCGATCCTATCTTAATGCCCGAATCTGGGTTGGATCGAATCTCAATTATTACTGGAAGTAAATCTCCGGTCCTATTATAAATACCCGAATTCAGGTTGGTTCGGAAGCTCAACTATTATCAAAAAGAGATATTTGACCTCTGTAGTAAGCTGAATTTGGTTACGAACTAGACTCCCGTTACCATCAGAAGAGGATTTCTAGCCTTACCCCTTAAACCTAGGAAATGTATCAGAGTCCTATCGCTATCAGAAGGCGATTTCTGGAAGTCTATCCTTAATACCCTAATCTGGGTCAAAAACCTCTAATCCTTAAGGAAGGGTTGTACCATCAATCTAATAGCTGGAGCCTATTACCCAAGAGGCCTTTAAGCAAGGACAGGAACCTTTCGTATCGCTCAGGGAAGTTTCCTTAACCCATACATACATCAATTCATTATTCACTATGCCAAATACATATGCAATACATATTATCACACAACACTAGAACACTGATTCAGGCAAAAGCTCAAGTGTGTGTCTTAGTTTCCCCCCGACAAAACCTTGGGGTAGGAATTCCACTTTTCTTAGAAAAAATCCCATAGTAGGAAATTTTCTAGAAGTACCTATTACCCTAGGTGTAATGGCTGAATTTCCGTACCCTTTGAGTCGACTAATAACACCACACGTCCAACCCAAATTGCACAGAAATACGAATCATTAATAGAAAGAAGTTAGAGGATGAGAAATAGAAAGAAAGAGAAATTAGAAAAGAAGAAAAACAAGAACACAAATCTCACATCGGAACGAATAAAATATATTATATAACATAACTTTTGAAATACAAATTAGTAACCGTATATACATACCATTATCAGAGCACAACAATTATTCCTGGAACAGTCATAAACTCCTGTTTCCAGATACAACATAGTACACAGCGGAAAATATGATAGTCTATAGCTAACTGATGAAGCCTCCTGCTTCAAGCTCCTCCAAGTGAATTTGTAAAATCCCAGCTACTTGACTGCCCATACAAATTTGGGCACCCAAGATTTTAGCGAAAACAACAAAATAAACTCTGGGTCAGTCATGAGACTGGTGTGAGTAAATTCCAATCATTTGTTTAACTTTCAAAACCTTCCAAAAGAAATGATAACCGTAAGACCAATCCACACATAAACACGGATGGTTTTTAACTTAAGATAACCAAAATATTTTAATATCAAATCCAGTGATATTATAATAGTGTCTAAATCAAATAAATAACAATCTAGCGGAACGCTTGCATCTCACGCTCCATATATAATATTAAATCAAAAACCGCAGGGCGCTTATTGGAGATTGGATTTCCAACATGACAAGGTATGGAACCACCTTCCGATAGTGTATCTCTAGAGGCGAATACACTGGGTTCAACGAGAACTTCTTGCAACCCGACCCACACATGACTGACCACTCATTTTGCTTGAGTGTATCGAATGTATATCACCAACGGTTGGGATCAGCAACCGTTTCCCGAAAGGGACAGCATCGATAGATTTAAAGAAGCAAATGGAGTTTCTCTAGATAGGTGATTATACATCCTCATGGGAGTGACCAACATAGCCATGCTGCTTGCCCGATTTTTGTCAATTCCCGGTTGTGAGGCTTGAGGTTTAAATTATCTTTCAGAATATCTGACCACCATTCACTTTGAATGCCACATCGTCATACCCGCCAAATCCCAAATTGATTTCCCCAAAAATACCACGGGTATAAAGCTAAGAGAAGCGAGTTCCTCCGCCACCAACGTAAGTACGTTTGAAGAGATCAACTTGCGCGATCCGTTAGATATACTCTGTCAGACATTCGTCCATTCACGTTGTCCTGGGACTGGACAAACCGAAGGCATTATCCCGTAAAAAGGATAGCCCTTGCATGACTCCGTCTTCAATTAATTTCATTATATTTGATCGCAACGCTAACGCCCATACAGAGTGGTTTCCAGATAATGAATCTGATCCCGGTCTCTTCGTATTGACGACGGAAAAAAGGTCAAAAACTTCGATAGTCGGTGATTTAACCATCAAAGAAAAATAAGTGTACAACCAACGATCTTATTTCCAGTTAGGAATTCGATCGATCAATCATCAATCAACATTGGCCCCTTTAAATTAATCCTTATTATATTATCATTAGCAAATCTCATTCCCCATCTTTCGTATTCTTTTGAAACTCGATTTCCCTTTTCGATTCTTTGAAAAACATTTTCCATATATTTCCTTTATTCGAGAAAATATCTCTTATTCCTGTTAGAAACATTTCTAAATATTCACGAATCCTTATTTTCTATATTCAGAAAATATACATTATTAATATCAGAAAATATTTTTGAATTCCCTTTCTTAATTCCTCGTTGGCCAATTCATTTCATTTTCTACGCGTAGAAAATAGCTCTTATTTTATTTGGGAAACATTTCAAAATCTTTTAAATTAGCGCGATGTTATGAAACATCGTTATTATAACTCAATCCATTAACCAATTATTAACTAACCATATTGCTAACCAATCTTCACTATCGAACTTTAAACCAAACATCGCTTACGCAACCTTCGGATCCAATCTAAGAACATACTTCTTTCACACAATAAACTTTGGTTATAACGGTAGCGTTATAATCGCTGTTTCCAAATATTTGATTTATAAAACATTACTTTTAACAACAGCATTACAATCGCTGTCTAGAATTATAGAACACTTATTATAACAGTAGCGTTAAGATCACTGTTTATATTTACAAAACAGTTATTATAATGACAGCGCTAAAATCGCTGTTTAGATTTATAAAACATTTATTATAACGACAGTGCTAAAATCGCTGTTCAGATTTACAACACATTTAATGTAACAGTAGTGTTAGAATCGTTGTCTCCAAATATTTGGTATATAAACATTTATTTAAAACATCTTCATCGATTCTATATTCTTATTTCAACAAATTTCTTTTTGTTTTCATTACTTCGAAACATAACTATAAACTTAACTTAAATTAATATTAAATTATCTCAAAACTTATACAGCTATAAATATTAAAATATTAGTTTCTTAACGTATTTTATCTATAGATCCACAATAGATAGAGGTTAAATATCTCTTTCCTAAAATAGACCTTGACATAGTCAAATCCTAAATATAAATCCCTTGGATTTATCTCGGTTTATTTTATATTCTAAATTTGGAATAAAACCCGCTCATGTCCCTTTTGAAAACGATTTTCTTTTTCTCCCTTTCATTTAAATTTCTATTTGAATTTATGTTTCCAAATTCAAATCCCCTTTTTAAATATTTTCACTTAAAATCATTGTTCACTTCAGTCGTGAATAATATTCCCTTTTCTATAATCAAATCCATTTGATTTCATACTAAATAAAACTTGAAATCCAAATTCCTTTATTTAACTTCTATTGGTAGAGGATTACTCAGGTAATTTCCCATTTTATTTCACCTTCTTCTAATCATGTTCATAATTTTCTTTATAATCTACTAAGTTCAAACCCAATTGCAAATATCGATTTTACAACCACTTTCCATCTTTCTATACAAATTCGAACTTGAATTCATATTTCAATCTATCCAATGATAAATAATACACTAAGTTTATTAACTTGTTTATTATCAGCTTCTTGTTTTATTTATTAAACAAGTTTCTTTTTCCAAGTCTATTTGAAAATTTAATCTTTATTTTGGAAAAATAATTTCGTTTTTAAATTTCAAATTCCTTTTTCCATATAAATTCATTTTTCAGCATTTTAATTGCTAACATTCTAGGGCCAGGGTAGTTTAAACACAACATGACATAATCACAAATCATATAACACAACAAATAAAAACAGTAACATAAATATTGAGGAATCGAGTTGGATCCCTCCAATCTATTTCCTGCATCCACAGATGTTAATCAGCATCAATAATATTATTTCACATCAATATGAAATATCAAAACTAATAATCGATAAATGATGTAATCATATCGAACAATTTTATCAACTATTCAACCAAGCAACCATCACACAGTATAAAATTATTATAAATTTAAAACTCGTTTATTAAAAATATAAAAGAGCCAGAATTAGTGAGTTTACTCACCTTGTTTGCAGTTGACTATTCTGCTTTTGTTTCGTTTCAATATCAAACAATCGTTTGATTTTTCTATGAAATTCCAGTAACTCTATTTCAACCCCAATGGTTCCATAACGTAGATTTGTTTGCTACAATTCCAACGTAACCGAATTCATTTGATTCTGGTCACATAAGCAATAGTTATAAAATTTTCAAGTTCATGTATAATTGACGATCCATAGAATATTATTTAGTAAATGTTTAACCTTAATTATATCTTCTTAAATCTCATCATTAGGTATATTAAGGCCTTCTTCCTCCATATAGCAAAAACGTCTGCAAGCCCCCTGTAACAAAACTTCCCATGCTACATACATTTATTATTGTTATTAACTGAATAATAATCTTAACATGATTAGATATTTTTAATGGTTATTAATTAACTACTTACGGCAAATCCTTCTTCTTTAGTGAATACGACTTCTCCTCCTTTAAACCGTTCCAAAATTACAGTTTGAAGTCCCTCCCATTTCCTCCTTGTTTGCGAAATGATTTTCCAGTATTCCCTTTTTTTATTATTATTGAATCTTTAAACACGGATACACGTTGAACTCATCTTAAATAATGCTGCTCTTCTTCTTGAAACAACGCAACCATCCCAACCAAATCATCTCCACCCAACTTATTTCATACTCCCTTTGATCATTCACATCACACATCACCACAGATTCAAACATCACCACCCCAGTCAACCAACCATCTGTCACTATAGATATACATCACTTTGAAAAATCCACCTTAAATTCATTAATCCATGCGTTAATCTCTTCTGGTTCCCATAAAATCTACACGCTCCTTAATTTAATCCACTAGTCCATCAAGTTAATTACCCTAAATCCCTTAATCCACGTAATAATCCAACTGGTAATCCTTCTTCTCAATAAAACCAACATTGCTCCCTTTAACCACTCGCCAGCACCTACCCCGTACGCCAGACCTCCACCAGACCAGCATCACCCTCAAAAAATTTCCATCCATTGCCATGTCGTGGCTCATAGTACGCACCAAACCCATAAGTGGCGATACTTTTATTACAAATAACCTTCAGATCACAATATACATCGCAGTACTCAAATTTCCACCTTTGAATTCCCACAATCGAAGAACTCAAGCAACGATAATAGTTTTGCAGCAAAACAAATGCTCGAACTCAGCTAAACTCATGCGAGATCTAAAAAAACAAACCCTTTAGGAATTTAATTGTATCGGTATTGGAAATTATTGGATTTATATTCATTTTTTTCCGTGAATTTGAAATGAACGATTTGGTTTGTTAGAGGGAGGAGCTCGATTTTGTTGAAGGGAATAAATGGAGAAGGGTCAGCTTGTTTTTATATGGGTTTTAGAAGCGTGGTATTCACGGTGTTAATAACTTAAGGTACACAGAAATGGGAAAGCTTGGATACCATGGAGTTGAAATTACTTGGGATGCACGGTTTCAAGTGGCGTGAGGAACACGGGTTGAGAACGTGGCAGACAAGGAGACTATTTTTTTTATTTGGAGAATGCAGGTTGAGAAACAGTTTCAAGTGGAGAGCATGGTTTCATGTATGGTTTTACTCCTTTACTGTGTCTTCCCTCAAGCTCCTACTTACCATAGTTTGACATCAAATTGATCAGCATCAAATTGACCTAAGTACTAAAAACATATTTACTTAATCACCATGCCTATCTCTTGTATATTATTAATTACTTACCATATGTTTAAAGTTATAAAGTGTACCCAGTTATATAAAATTTTGTTTGCATACAAACTGCTAGGGACAGAAATAAGAGTACGGTCGTGTCTAGCGAGGTACCACGATACCAAAAATTCAATAATATCGGTAGTTTAACTTATATTATGAAACCCCAAAATATTGATATAGGGTGCAAAATACTCCAAGTAAAAATTTTGCGTATTTAATTATTTAAAAATTATAGTAAAATTCTAAAAATTAAATTATAAATATGCCTCAAAAAACCTTGTCCAAATTCGTAACCAATATTTAAATATATTTAAATAACTATTATGGCATATATACGATTCCACAACGACCTTCTGAAAATTTAATTTGGACATAAAACAAAATTTACAATATGAAAAATCGATTTTTCTCTTCCATTAGAAAAATATAATCAATTAGATCCGAACATTTCTTGTTTCTAAGAAATCCGACTTATTTTGGATCCTGTATATTCACTTGAAGTTTAAATCGTAAATAACGAACTACCGCGACTATTTCGAGCTCGTTTAAATTATTTTATAAATTATACGTTTAAATATCATTTTATTAAATAAATTCCTATATACAATTCTAATAAAATATTTAAAACAAATTTAAATATTCAGAATTCAACGGCTGAAAATCCGGGTCGTTACACTAGGAGACTTTTACAAATGCATAAAGTATAAGTAAATAAACTCTTTACTCATTCATACCTTCAATATCATGATGCAATTTGTTTCAATAAGAACAAGTGATGCTCCATGTGTGCCCTATAGGCTACCGTCTAGTAAGGATAAAAAACGACCTTCCTCACTTTATCCAAGGTGTTAGCGGAGAGGTTAAGTGAGGGATCAAATGGAATCCAAATCCATCAGTTGTGAAAATCGGAGGACACTTACGATAATCCCATTCTCCAGTAGGTGGACTGTCGTAACCTCGAGTCAGCTTCGATCAGTATGTACAAATCTCTCTTAAAAGTTGTTCCTTTTTGTCACCAAGGAAGTCAAGGAGGTTCCGAGGGCATTGAGCGTAAACCTGCTCGAGGTCCCTTAAGAAACAATATCGCGCCAATGGGGAGGACTTGATAAGAAAAGACTTCTCCCGATATTCCCTTTTCAACTTAACGTAATCCCCTAAGAAATTCCAAGAAAGAAAACTTGAAGTAGAAGACAGACTCTGAAGAAAATATTAAAGGGATTAGAAGCAAGTCAATTCATTACATCGTAATCTAAACAAGTACATTAGTAGTGACCGAGAATTTTGACACTCGAATCTTGACACTAATGCATCCCACGTCCAAAACTCAAGTACCGAAAACCCCAGAAGGCTAAAAGAAAGAAGTTAAAGGGTGAGGTAAGAAAGAAAGTAAGTTAGAATAGAATAATAAGAAGAAGAACCAACACAACAGGAGTCTCACATCGCAACGGAACAAAATATAATATATAGATATACTTTATTGAGAGCTTGAAATGAAAAATTATAATCATTTGAGTACATTAATACATCTAGATAGTTATAATAATTTGTCCTCATATATAACACACATTAGACTAAATACTAGATAATACTCCTGAACTCCTCCAGCTCATTTCTGGACTTCATAGCACTCGTTGACCTGAACTTGAAAAACCCGGTCTAACCTGAGCATTTACAAACACCAGATCAGTCTGGTGAACCAGAGTGAGAAAAACTCACTAAGTTTATAATATCACCCAACTTGATTTTAAAGTTAATTCATTTCTTTCTGAAAAAAAATTGTAAGACCAAATCCACACATAAATACAAGCGGTTTTTACCTTACGATGACCCAATTTTTTTTGAAATCATATCTTATTCTGATATTATAATAGTGTTTAAATATAAATAAATAACAATTTAACAGAATGCTTGCATCTCGCGTTACATATATATAGTATACAATCAAAACCGCGGGAGCTTATTGGAGATTGGATTCCGACTGTGACAAGGTATGGAACCACCTGCTGATAGTGTATCTCTAGAGGGGAATACACTGGGTTCAACAAGAACATCTTGCAACCCATCCACACATGACCGACCACTCAATTCGCTTGAGTGTATCAAATGTATATCCCTAATGGTTGGGAGCTACCCACCGTTTCCCGAAAAGGGACAGCATCGAAATAGATTAAAAAAGGAAATAAATTTTATCTAGATAGATGATAATACACCCTAATGGGAGCGACCCACTTATCCATGCCACGTGCCAGATTTCTGTTATTTCCCGGTTGATGAGGCGAGATGTTATAATTCTTCTTTTTGAACATCTGGCCACCATTCACTTTTTAATCTCATATCATCCATACAAGTCATCCGGAAACAGGATGAACCGAAGGCACCCTCCTACCACATCCTAGGAATCACCCTATATATCAGTAGCGAGTAGTATTTGCAATCCGTAGATTTCAACCACGTCAGAATCACAATATATCTCTAGGGATCAGCAAGAAATTTTAAGTAATTCTTTCGTTTTATTGAGATCACGGTCTTCAATTGCTCCATCTCGATTAACATCTTCTACCTTTACGTATTTGTTGGTTTGGAATGGTATTCGAATATAAATTCAATCCCGGTCATTCCGTACCAACACGCGTTAGGTCAGATTTTGATAATCGGTTATTTAGCTACCAAAATAAATTATTATAAAAGTAAAATAAATCCATCGGTTTAGTATACAACATCTCCTGGCCTTTTTAATATATCAAGTGAAATACCAAAAATAATATATCAGTTTTAATATATTAATACATTCAAATCATTTTATTCTAATACTTGGAAAAATATCTTAAAATCCTATCCAATTCTTCCCTTAAATATCATTCAAACATTTGCTACTTATTATCTATCATTTCAGAATCGATTCAATTTATCATCATAAAACAATCTTTATGTAATCTCCTTTTGTTTCATCATTTAAACAAAATAATTGTCACTTATTCTTTTAGAATAAACTCGTTCTAAATCTCATTTCTTTACTTTGAAAATAGAGTTATACGTTCTCAAATCTCCTTTTATTTCTTTTTTATGGAAATATCGTTTTATACCTTCAAACCCCTTTTTATTTCCTTTTATTTCAGAATCCCATTATATATATATATACATATATATATATATATTCCCAAATCTTTCAATAATGTTACACTATTATTCCCCAAAAATAATTTACTTTAACATCTTCACCATTACGACTAATATCGTCCTTCGATGATCCTGAAGTCGTTCAAGCTGTGGTATTTTAATTACCTCTCATACCTTGATCAACAACGTTCTTATCTTAAGAGTGATACAGTTGTAATCCCAAAACCGATATTCATTCCCAATATCAAAACAAACCTATTTTTATTCTATCTTGATGAAACATCATCTCTTATTTAAAATAGAAGATCTATATCGCATCTTTATAACTCAACTCATTTAAATACTTTAATTCAAACTTGGGTTTTTGTTTGATTTCCATTTCATATCTCCATTAGTTCCTAACCATAAATCAGTAAGAAAACAATTCTCTAAATATCAACCCCGAAGGTCGAAACCAACAGCAGATCAATACTTAAAAAAATATTTAACTTAATCGATATCCAATTAGATTCCAATTCTTAAATTTCATTTCTTGGAATTTTATTTCCACTCATAAGCCATTCTAATAACTCGTTCCAAAAACATATTTCATAAAAACTTGGGTTTTATAACTTTGTCTAATATTGCATTTCACCGAATCCAATCAAATAGAGTTGCAAATAAGAATTCACTTTAAACCGCAATTTAAACTTAACTTATAGTATCATTAATATAATTTGCTTTAAATTATCATCTTATTATAAATAGGCCTTATCATTTCATAAACTACCATTTTTCCTTTTAAATCCCAAGATCTCCACTTTGATTATTTAAATAAATAATAATCAAATATCAACATTTACAAAAATGTTTACTTAACGATTAAATATTTCCGTTAAATAAATTAATTAATTTAATAAATCCATTTCAGTTAACATAGTTGACTTGGTCAACTCTAACATGATTAACCCGTTAATCAAATCTCGGTTCATCTTTCCATTTAAATAAATTACAAATTTAATTAGTTTAAATAATGTCATTTGATTATTAAAATAATAATCCTTTAAATATAATCTCATTTTAATTGTTTATTAAAAACAATTAATCTCGGTTGTTAATCGTTACGTTAAATTCTGTCACTTGCTTATCAATCTTATTAATATATGAATCGGCTTTACAAATCATTTAATAATCAGTTATAAACTTAAATAAATAAATAGTAAATATTTAATCCTTTTTATAAATTTCAATAATAGATTTTTAAAACCAATCTTCAGTTATAAAATAAATTTTATAACTTCATTCCTACTGTTTCACCTGACGGTAAATTAGTCTTTATAAAACAGTGTATATTTGGGCCATCTGCTATTAATTCATCAACCAATACTGTTCATTGGTTAATATCAAACACCATTGAATTTGGATTCAACAATCGGTAACTAAATCAATAATCCCATCATATTGGTTAAATAGTTCATGTAACGATCATATGCAAATAAATAATCAATTCAACTAATAGCGGTCGACCAATAATAATAATTCAAGCATCCAATTTAATTTAAATACGTTTATATTATTATAAACGTAACCAACAAGGTAAGTTACCTCTATTGGAAATAATCATTAAAAATAACGATTTCATTTCATTTAAATTATCGATATAACAATATTTAACAACATCCAAACAATCATCAAATCAATCAACAATTAGCAAACATGGCATACAAATAATAAACCCGACTAATAATAATTAAAAGTGGGAGAACTGAGTGAGTTAAACTCACTTTGGTTTTATCCTGTCGTTAAAACACTTGTTTTTAGTTAAATTAAACTAGAGTTTAATTTAATTAAAAAAGTTACGTTGCTCCTGTGCTGACCAGACCTGCTTCATCTCAAAGCCTCTGTCCGTATAGTTCCAATTACACCAAACTTTTCCAATTCTGATAACGAACACATACATTATAAATATTAAAATAATTTAAACAATTCAATTAATTTAAACTATGATTTTATACTAATAAAATCGTCCTTACCAAAATTTCCCGTTGGGCCCAACATTATTCTTCAAACATCCATCAACCAATTCACGTCAGCACGTTGGTTATTTCCTTTCCTTCTTTTGCTTGATGATCCCCACTTCTGTATTCGTTTTATCCTTATTTAGAAAGCCCAAGGCCTGATAATTCCAGATCCCACATCCAACAGCTTGCTCCAGACAAAAATAAAAGGTGTGGACCACCGTTTCTTTCCCATTTTACAATTTGTAAACCTACTGCTTTATTTATTACATTTATTTTTCTTTCTTGGTGAAAGCCCAATTATCTGCTTTAGACAAGCCCACGTCTCCACTACAAAACATAATCGCACTGTACACTGCGTCTTTCCCAATTCCCTGAGCTTCCTCTTTTCCATCCCATTGCATTTTTCTTTTAATTTGCAAGCCCACAGTCCATGTACCACAAATAACATCTAGGGCACGCAACCCTTCTTCCAGTATTTCTTTCCTTTCTTCCCTGAACTAACTTCCTCGGCTTCATGTGCGTATTGCCATTTCCGCGTGATGTTCCCTCCCTTCCTCTCTTGTTTCTCCACAGTCTCCAAAACCGAGATCAGCACTCCTCTCCTATTCGACGTCTCCTTTTAGCCATCACCAACCCAAACAATTCGAGCCACTTCTTCCTTTCGCGACTCCCAGATCCACGCAGCACCGTACAGGAAACAACCCGAACACTTTCGTTCCCATATCACTCCAAAAGTCATCAACTTGCTGTAACACCCCGCCTCCGCTAGGGTCACTCCCAAAGGAATGCACTAGCTTTAGAGGGGCATTATTGGTAAACATGCACAGAAATATCACAAGACAGAACATATAAAAATAGCGGAAGTAAAATCGAACTTTCATAAACATTAATAATTAAGGTCTAAAGCCTTTTATATCAGAGTACATCAAAACCTGTCTGCAATAGTAAAGAAGCATAAAGACTTTTTCATAAATTATTCCCCAAGTAGAACAGTAAAGTAGCCATAGTCAAGTAAAGTCCAAGCCATCCATGATGACCTTCAAGCAGAAGAAGTCCGAACTAAACAACAGTATTTCCTCCCTGTAACCTGGGGGGAACGGAAGAAAAGAGGCGAAACAAAACGGGTCAGTCAAAAAGACTGAGTAAGCCCTATCTACTATCAGCATAAAAACTAGTAAAATTAACATGAGAAACTGAGATGAACATAAGCATGATGACAAGATAGATAAGCTAAATCAAAATAACAGGATGAACTACTGAACTCAGACAAACTAAAGTGTCATGATAAATTACGATGTCAAGATAAAACAAGGTATCCCATCGTCAGGTTCCTATCAAGTATAATATCCCCAAGATATCTATCACGTATAACATCCCATGGTATCTATCCTGTCTTTTAGCTCAGCACCTACCGTACTAGTATCCCCACCGTATCATGTGTTAACCATGAATGACCCTTACTCAAAGTCGTGTAATGGTCCATGTCAACCTAATATATCGCATATATAGGTTACTCAACTCGTATGTTTCACTCCATGTAAATGTTCAGTCCCTTGCCGTAGACCATACGGGCTTTCCCATGAGATTCTATACTACTTTAACATAGTTCTATGATCCTTAAGATCGTTTCGGACTGTCACCCTATATCTAACCAGGGTCTTTCAACATGAATCATCGTTTGTACAACTAGGACTTATGCTACCTAGGACTACTAGGGATTATGCTTACCTATTGCACGTTTTCGTATCTCGGTTTTGGTTCAACCACCCAGGGCCACTAGGAATTACGCTAACCGTCAACCGCGCCCTTTTTCCCACGCATTCATCGTGAATCGTTTTTCAATGACTGTATGCACATGTATTACATCGTGCCATCCGAGTCCTGTCACAGGGCAGATCAAGAAATACAGGACTCGGTCGGGAGATTTCGATTTATCTGCCGATGCAGATGCTAAGGTCTGTTTTTTTTTCTATACGTGGCTATGGTCCCACGAGACCACTCCCTCAACTAGTGAAAGACAAGACAGGATAAATCCTGTATGAGAATACACTACTGGCCAACCCACAATCCTAGCCTTACCGCAACCATAATTAGATAGCAATTATGGTCTTTTGGGTGTTCTCTGCCTTTCCGTACGTACACGCTTGACCAAAGATGGTAGGTAGCCTGACGAAATGCTATCTAGGGCACGACCGTGTATCGTCGACTATCCCCTATCCATCCCCGTCTTTAGGTCGCTCGTATAGCAACCAAGGCATACTCTTGGTTCTTCTAACGCAGACCTTAACCTCTCATGAGCCTAGTATGATCACCTGGCAGCTCACAGAGGGATACCAAGAATATCCTCACGTTCCCCGAAGCCGCTGCTTCGTTACCCAGTTCGCTGGAGCCTTTATCTAAATCAGATAACTTGCTCCTACTCGTGTGCTTAAACGATGACCTACCGTATCAGGTTACTCATCTATCTATGAACTGGTCTAAATTTTCTTGACTAAGAATTATTACTTAGTTATTCTTCAACTAAGGTTTACCACTTAGCCTTATCATGTTATCACGTTAGATTGGTTAAGTATTGGTTAACTTAACCTTATCAAATAACCGAGTTGGAGTGTTTAAGTATAGGTTACTTAATCACTTCAAAGTTACCGAGTTAGATTGGTTAAGTGTTGGTTAACTTAACCACTTCAAAATCACCGAATTGGATGGGTTAAGTCTAGGTTAACTTAACCACATCCCCTAACTGTATTATATGGTTAAGTGTAACTAGGAAAGCTTAATTAACCGTATCAAATTCACGTGTTGGTTTGGTTAAGTGTTGGTTAACTTAACCCCGTCCACTAGTCGTATCAAAATGGTTAAGTGTCATTAGGCAAATCAAGTTACTTAACCTACCCAACCTTGTCATGTTCTGTTAAGTATCGTTAGCCTAATCAAATTACTTAACCCATTTGTCCATTTCATATTTGGTTAAGAGTCATTAATCAAATTAACTTAACCCTATCATGTGGCATTAATTACTTAATGCACCTCAACCTCTCACATTAGGCTTTGTTGTGGCTACTAGTTAAGCCGGTCGGTTCCGGGTAGCTTTACACCACAACTTGGTCTAACCTCGGGTTCAAGCACAACATGACCAACTTCTCACATTGGGTCCTATTGTTTGCAACTACTAGTTAGGCCGGTCGGTTCCGGGTAGTTTTACGTTGCAAACTCAACCCAACCTCGAGTTGGTCACTTTCATGTTTAGTCTAGTGTCATGTTCATAAGAATATGGGTAGACCTAACTCAATAGGTAAATTCCCAATTCCATAGTATGGGTAGACCTAACTTAATAGGTAAATTCCCAATTTCATATTTTCAAATGTACTCACATGTCAACTTCCATGTTATATTTCAAGTCATGTTTTCAAGTTATATTTTCATGTCACTAGAAATTACTCATAACTTAACCCAACGCTTTTAAACTCGTATATACGTTCGCAACAACGTAATGGATTAAAAGAAGAGACTTAGCAAAGGCATGACGAAAATGGATATTAAGCCACAAGTTAATCATGGTGGCGAATGAGGCACAAATGTGTTCATTAACTTGCATGTTATATTCTTAAGCCTCAAAACATGCATAAACCCAAACTTGGCACATAAGCGAATCATGGTGACAAAAGACATGGAATGATGACTAGTAACTCGCATATATCATCATATAAGGGTTATGACTTCATATGCAAGTTGACATAAAGGTTTTGAGGGTTCTCATGTTGCATAATGCAACATTTCAACATAAAGGTTGTAGCTTTTAGCCCACAAGATCAAGATAATGACCTCATAAACTTGCATGACATGATAGCATGTATCATACTTAATGATCAAACCCAAACTTGCAACATGAACATTTAACTTCATAGTTAATATCTAATAGTAGGGAAAGGGCTTACATTGCTATGAAGGCACAAATCGATTAAATTAAAGATTGAGACAAAGCCTATGCATGCCATCATCCAAAAACCCAAGGATGAAAGCTCCAAATCAATAAAAAAAAACCACCTTGATGAACAAAGGTCAAAGCTTTAGCCTTGAAATCAACTTGAGAAGCTCTCATACTAACATAGGGACTCTCTAACACTCACATGACCATGAAACCTCTCATAGAAATGAAGTGGAGGCTAGGGTTTTGAGTGGAGGCCATGAGAGGAGCAATTTTGCCATAGTTTAGTTGCATGAATGAATAATGAGGATTTAGGGGTAGGTTAGGGGCTTATTTATAGAGATTAGGAGTGATTAGGACCTTAGGATTAACCCTAGGACCAATCTGAACCTTTAAAACCCGTCTCAGGCCACCAGACTAGACCAAAACAGATGACCAGGTGCACCAGGCCGTAACACACAGAAGTGTGTTTTTGGGCCCAGTCGACCCCCAAGTTGACAGCCCTGTCGACTTGGGTCCTGGGGTGTCGACAGCCCTGTCGACTCCCCAGTCGCCATGGGCTTTGGCGGGAAAATTCCCGCCTACCCCGCCTGGACCAAACTTCTGAATTTTCGGGTTGTTTCATACTTGAAATTTCCTGAAAATCGATATGGGCCTTAACTGGGTCATACGGGCTCCGATTCTCGAAAACTCGGACTCTATTTCGCGTATTTTTCTGAGACGAACGCAATGGTAAATTCCGTTTAACTTAATTCTAAAAGTATAAACAGAATATCTTTTATTTTCATAGTTCATTAGTTTATACGCTTGCGTATCATCACATACGTACGTAAATTTCTTATTTTTAAAGCGTAAAAATACGGGGTGTCACACTTGCTCCACTCCCCTCACTAAACCCGAATACAACATCGAACTCACGTAATAAGGATTTTAATTCCAAGCATTTGCCAACCCTATCGTGTTGTATACAAAAAAACCACGAACTATTTTGTCTCAAAACTAAACCCAACTTATATAGATCGAAGAAGAGAATCACATGAGTGCATTGAGTCTTCTTTGAGGATTTTTAGTTTAGTATTTGATGAGAAATGGTTTTTTAAGGTTTGCTACCATATTTGTTTTCACTATGTTTTGTTACTCTCTGTAATGATCGAGTGGCTTGTATGTATTTATAGGGTAACCAAGCCTTGGCCACCACGACATTATATGGTATATAGGTATGCTTATAACATAGGTAGGTATTTGTTTATCCCTTTTCTTTCATTTCGAGTAAAGCTGGCATGCATAATTTTCTGCGTTAGTTGAAATGGTTGGCTGTACCAAAACTTGGTAGCTAAGGCATAATATAAATATACATAGAAATGCAAGAATAGGGGGAGGTTGCTTTGTACATTCTTTTCAACAGGATTGCTGCGAGTATTTTTAAATCATATGGAAGGTAGGTAGTGCAAAATAGGGTAGCTGTTTATATTTCAGTTCGCATGTGCATTCAATAATAAAGCATAATGTAGCTTAGCTGAAAGATTTAGGGTGCCAGGATTTGTTGACTTAAGGCCTAAGCATCTAGTTTGGGTAGGAACTGGGCAATCTGCCTGATGGTGAAAGCACATGAAGTATAGCTGTGCGTGTATATTTAGACTAGGCGAATTGCATGTATAAAATAAGGGTGGGTGTTGTACTTTTAATTTTTTTTATTATAGTGAATTTAATTACCGTTACCTACCATTGCATGTAAAATATGCGTTCTATCACATGCATTCTCCAAACACAATGAAAACAGACATACTGCAACGTCTTGCCATTCCAGATCGAATGAAATAAATTTCGTAGAAAAGGGACTTCGTTTGCGCAACGACGTTATTTTAAATTCCGATATATTAATCGGTTCACCTTTAAATTGCACGCACCGATTAAACAACTCTGATTGGCTCCAAACTGGAAAACTAGCAATAACTAACCACACGTATTCCACTTAATTCATTTCATCGAAAACGGACGTCGTTTGAACAACGATTATTTCTAACATGTATATAATGTCGATTTAATATTATAAATTACAAAATAATTAAATATAATAATAAAAAATTATTATGGTCATATATATTTATATACAAATAAAATAATGTACACTCCAAATATAAACCAATATGGAATTATAATTTTATATTAACACTTATAAGTTAAATGGTGTCCAAATTATATTCAAATTCCTATTTAATTTACTAAATAAACGTTATTGTTTATAATCGATTTACATAGTAACTATTTTAAATTTTGATTTGGATATAACTTATAATTTATAAGCTGAAATCTCGAATTTTCTCTTCCACTAGAAAATTATAATCAATAAGATCCTAACGTTTCTTGTTTCGCATAATTCCAACTTAAAACAAGTTCTGTATATTCAATTGAAGTTCAAAACTCAATTTAATGAACTACTGTGATGTTATGAGTTCGTTTTAAAATTATATATACACTAAATGTTTAGTTATCGTTTAAAAACGAATTATATTTTAATAATCCATTAATATTCTAAATATAATATTTAAAATCAATTTAAATATTCAAATTCAAATGATTGAAAAATTCGGGTTGTTACAACATCCATTACAAATAATCCTCTTGCTCATACAAGACAGATCTCTTAAAAGTCTCGGATGCAATCGATGCTTATTAAACTTAAGTTTGTTTAAAGGTAATTATCTAGGGATGGAAGTAACTTGGGGAAGGTTCCAGCATTCACCCGGGTGAAGGTCCACACCACGTTCATCTTGGCACCTTCTACGGAGACGTCTAAGCAAGCCACCACCGTGATCACCTAAAAAAGAAAAATCCACTATTTCATATCTACTGTAAATTTGATACAAAAAGTCTACTAATGTGTCCCTGTCCTTAATTAACATCCAGAACAAAGTCATGAGCTCGACATTTTCTTTTAAAAGCCTCTCGCATCGTAATTGGGCAATTCTCAACCTAGGGGCAGCTTCTTTCTCTATATAATAGTACTTTTGCGGCACTTCTTTCAAGGAGGTGGTATCTGTTAGATAAGATGTTATAATCATTTATTTGTTTGTTTGGCTTCCTGGTAAGACGAATCACTTCTGACCGAGCCTTTTTAAGAATGGAATACCTAGAACCTACTTTCCTTCTCTTCGCCTAAGAGAAAAAGGGGAAGAGATCAATTATTGAATAGAAATAAAAGGAATATGTATCATAAAGACTATCATACCTCAAAAACAGGAGCAGATACTAGAGAAGTCTCAAGCGAGGAAGCACCCTTAATGCTTGGATCTTCCCCCATCTTCTGCACTTCAGATGGATTGGGATATTCAACCAAAACAAGATTACCTTTGGTGATTTAGTATCCTTGCCGCATGCCTCATCTCGGCCATCAAGTGCTGAGAAGGTGCAACCAACACCAACAAAGCTACCACTACACTCTTTCCCACCCTCGGTAGAATCTATATGAACTTGGGATTATCATTGTTAGTGCCAACAAACTTTGGTACCTCAGTGAGAGCTCTTTTGTCATCAACATGTGGCTCCTCAAAGGGGATATCTTCAATAAACAAAAGTTCGGCAACGTTGGTCTTCTCCCTCGTAGGAACTTCCTCTCTTTTCCTCATACGGGATATCATAGACATAAATCTTTCCACCAAAGATGGATCGAGAGAAGAAAAGTTGAAATCTGAACATCTGTCTATATTGTCTGCATAAAGAAGAAAGAAAGCATCCTCAAAATGATTAACCATAATTTCGTCCAAGGTGGTCTGGAGCACTACAACAAATTGACTATATTACAACGGTGGAAAACAGTTGTAAAAGGCTTTTTACAATGGTGGAGCCACCGTCGTCTTTTAAGAAGTTGTAATAGACTAAAATCTTTTACAACTGTTTTGCACTGTTGCAACACTGTTGTGAAATGTATATTTTACAACTGTTTTCCACCGTTGTAATAAACTTTATTACAACTATTTATAATTGTTGTAATATATTTTATTAAAAGTATTATATTATTTAAAGTTGTAAAATATGAACAGATTATATGCATATTATTAATAAAAGAATTCATTTCAAAACACATTATCTACAAAACTGAAAACATCAAACAAACTTAAAACATAAACCAAAACAATATATTATCACTTTTTTATAAATCATACAAGTATCTCAAGTACATAAAGCAACTACAAAAGCCAATATCCAAGACTCCAAAATCCAAATGATTTGAAGTCATCTTTCACAAATATACATCACTAGGAGTAATACAAACATAATGAAATTGAGATTTGCTCGCAATGCTGCTAGTCTTGCAATGGTCTTCGTTCTTGAGTTGACTTTCAATGAGTCAATACAAAAAAACTTGATGCTTACCTTATTGTGCATGAATTCAACTACTAAAAACAATTAGATTTCAGAGGCATTTTATTTCTTTTGTTGCAGCAGTTATGGAAAATCCAAACTTGTATGTCAAAGAAAAGAACATGCTCAAGTAGATCTTCCCTTGTTTGACATGAAACAACACTTTCCCACTCTGCACTATCCACGGACTTGCAACTGCCTTTACCACAAGTACATAAACAAACTGATGCGCACCTAACTTCAAACTAAGTAGATGGTTCATTATATGCAAGTACCGATTCATGCGCCTTAAGTAGACCGAAATTAGACTATGACAGTAGCCATGAATACTAGTTGTGTTTCTTCTGATGTTCAGCAAAGCCATACATGCAACATATATAAGAAGCATAATCCAACATTCTTAATATTGATATAAGGGAATACTGAATATATATAATACATAATTACGAAATCATTCCAAATTAGAATTATATGAATTAACAATTTTTATTACATTAGCCAAACATAAAAAATATGGATTATTCTAAATTTTGATGTAAATATTTTGCTCTATTTTATAAGTGTGACTGAACATTGATCTGCATATTATAAAAAATGATTAATGAACTATAATTTCCTGGGTTAGAGTATCCTACTAATGAAGAGACTAAGTACCATATTAAAGCAGCCGATAACTAGTAGCTTATAACCGTGAAACTACTATGATAATCTAATGTTAAAATACCCAAAATGGAAACTGGATGTTTTTGACCAAGAACAATTATGATGTTTGACTATAAACTACCATTTGAGTGTGAGTTACTGGAGACTTAGAGCTGGATCCAAGACACCACCAATTTAAACCATGATAGTCAAATACTCAATCAGGAAACTCATCGACTCTGATAGTCAAATGCTCAATATTAAAGGAAAAAATGCCCAAAATTTTCAAACTAATCCTACTAGAGAATTAGAAAATTGTAAGGAATGATTAGAAATTTACTCAAATGTAGGAAAACTGCAGTCAAAATTTCTCAAGATTTTCTGACCACTTTTCGGCTGATGATGCTCTCCCTTCTCATAGACTCCCTCCCAGGTGGAGGCTATTGCCCCTCCAATGTCAACTTACAGCTTGAAATTGACAGGATGGATTTCCATGCTCCCAGTAGTGTTTCTGGAGGGGATCTACCATCTAAAGGCGAGAAATATATTTGGTCAACTAAAACCATTCAAAGATTCAGCGAAATATACTACAAGATTGGGAAGTCGGAGAAAACAGTGATCATCAAGAGATTTCAATCCCTCAGGCCAGCGTCTTTTACCTATATGGTCAACACGACCACATGCTGAAAGATCTGGAAGATTCTAGCAAGCTTCAAAGACTTGAAAAGCTGAAACTTGAATCGCTTAATCCAACAACATTAGCGAAAAAGAGGATATTCTTTCTCGCTCTGCTGATTTGATAGATCTGGCGGTAGATTAGAGCTTCACATTAGATCAAAAGGAGATAGCCATGAACTGGAGATTTTGGGTTTGTCTCATTCGATTTGGGGAAGTTTGAGATTTAGAAATACCTGAATTGGGGAAGTTTGTGATTTAGAAACACCCGATTTGGGAAAGTGGTTTGAAAATGAAGTGGTATGTGGAAATTATCAAAAAAATTAAGCTGCGGTGGAGGGAAACCGGAATTTTCACCCTTTGCAAGGCGGGAGAACGAAAATATAACTCAATGTACCTCAATAAACTATTTATCGTGTGTAGTCATTTCCAGAGGTACCTTAATGGTTCATTTATTAATAGCCATTAACAAAAAATTATAAATAAATACTTGTCTAAGTTTTCATTTATAAACTATTAATTCTAAACTACCATCTTGAATTATTAGATATTATTTATGACAATTTATTTCTAAAATTTTAAAATTAAATTTTTTAACAAAGTATTGAATATTAAATAAAATTATTAATTTTAAATTATTTGATATTAATTATTAAATAACCAATATAATATATTGTTTATAATTATTAAAATTTAAATATTGAATATAAATATCGATTAATAAAATTAATTATTTAATATTATTATAAAATATCATTCTTTTTTATTAATTATCATTTCTTAATTATTTAATATTAATTATCTTGTATATGTCACCAATTATTACCTGTTAAACACTTAACATTAATTATTAAAAAATAATTGCTATTTTTTAGCAAAGAATAATTACTACTTATTAATTATTCTCTTAAATATTAATATTATTAGTTATTAATACTATCTATTGTTAATATCTAATCGGCCACAACAAGTAGAAGAAAGAACTGCTAAAAATAAGTTTGTACAATTTTCTAGTAAAACATTTTAATTATTGATTATCAAAAATATTTTACTAAATATTAAATATTACTTCTTAATTATTAATATCAATGATTACTTTTTAATAATTTTTAATTGTTAAAACATAATTATTAATTATACTAATTATTAATATTGAAAATAGTCATCTATTACAACTGACAAAAAATAAAAGTTGTAGTAAACATCTATTACAACAGGAAAAATAAAAAAGTTGTTAAAAATATGTTTATTACAACTTTTAGTAAAGGACAGTTGTAAAAAACCTTCTTTACAACTGTCATTTTCTAACAGTTGTAATATTCCATTTGCAATATGGTGTTTTTGTTGTAGTGGAGAAAACAAGAGGTCCTCTGTTTAGCATCATTTACCACACTGACGTATTTGGCCAATAAAGCGTCCTTCTTACCAAGCTCGATCATTAGAGAATCATTCTCTTTTTCCAAAAGAGAATTTTATTTTTGTTAAGGGTAATAACGAGAATCAAGCACGGTGGTGTCTTCTTTGGAATTATCCAAAGTCCTCTTTTAAGCCTTAACTTCTTCAGCCATGTCCAAGTGGGAGAATCCTTTTCCACGATAGTCGAATTTTTCGCCTTTGCCAGAGTTGACTCTAACTTACTTCGTTCCGCAGCCAAACGTTCTTTAGCAAGGATAAGGGCATCATTTTCCTTCCTTAAAGACATGATTTCTTCTCTAAGCCTCCACAACTCCGAAGAAGGCTCATAAGAACTATCTTGTGTCAAAAACCACAGCTTGATAATCTATAAAGAACACAATTGACATATATGAGGCAATTGAAGGAGAGGTAGGAAAACAAGAAAGGTAAAAATTCATACCGGTAGGAGCTATTTGACTAGAGCTTGACAACTACCAGGGAAGTCAAATGAAAAATCAACATTGGAAAAGGTAGAGGAAGAAATAATTTTCCTGACTAATTCGTTAAAGCTATCGCCACCAGGACGACAAATAAAGGTAAAAGGGGCAATGTCCTTGGAATAAGAAGAAAATCCCATCGCATAATGCAATTCATTAGAGACTTCGGAAGACCCGGCAAGACGAATGTTCGAACGGTGGGCCTTTTTTGGAGAAGTGATCACCGGGGCATCAGAAACCGCATCGGAGCAAAAAGATGACCTGCCGAATCCTTTGGTTTTTTCAGAATAGGGTCTTCTAAACTCCTTTCCATTAGCTTCCTTTTTACATTTTCTCCAAACTTTAATAATGCATCATTAAGAGAAGAAACTCCAGCCCTTGGAACCAAGGAAACCGAGTCAGACTTACTAGACTCACTACATATGACTCCTAACATGCGATGAAGGAAAGCTGAGTAAAATTCCAATTGTGACTCCATTCTAAAAATATCACATAAAGAGTATACCTGGTTTATCAAGAAATAAAGGAGAGTTTGGGGAGAATGGAGCATTTTTTTCCGGTGACAAAGAGAGGGTCCCTTTACTAAGCAAGACCAAAGGTGGCTACCCAATAATAGATTGACCGGTCGGCAACAGAGAGTGCCTTTGAAGAATAGAGGAAGTAAGTAGTGAAGACCTATTACCATATTTCCTAGAGGCAGTGCTAAGGAAGTCAATTACCTCCTTATCCGCGAAACTCGACAGTTTGGATGTATCATCTATAAAAAGTATACATGAAAGGTAAGATAGCGTAAAAAAGAGTAGAGTGCTTTTGGATATGAATACTTGGGGTGTGGAAGCTACCAGAAACACCGGGAGGACGACGAACAAAGAAAAAACGGTTTTCCCAGTCTTTAAATCTTGTTGTTCCCTCTGATAACAATTTCTCTATGGGATTTTCATGGAAGATCCGAGGGTTCATGTCACAAAATTTGGAATGGTGAACCAAGTAATCAAGCATAAAAGGGCTTAAAGAGCCATTACTCGATTATAAGGATAACAATTCTAAGCCTAATAAATAGGTGTAAGTACTGGGAGAAAGCTGGATGGGAACAATTCCCAAATATTGTAGATACCATGAAGGAAGGCAGGAAAGGAGATGAAACCTCCATGCCAGATGTGGATCACAGAGTAGGAAAATTATCCCTCCAGAAGGGAAGAGATGGTGTCCATTCGGTGAGGGCGGAATGGCTTCAACACCCAAAATGCCAAAATCCTAAAGAATGGCATTAACTTGCTCTTGAGACGAAATTAAAGAATGTTTCTCGATAGCACTAAGCTTCCTAGAAGCGGAAGGGTCATTCAGCAAAGGGTTATTCCTATCAGGTTTAAAAGCAATATGCTTCTTCCCCATAGTGCCAGGTATAATGTGTTTAATTTTATGCGGCAAGGTAAGAACAATGCCCGAAAGGGTAGGAACCTTATTATCCTGAAAAGCCCTAATAATATCATGGGACTATACCTCTGACGCCATCACAAAAATGAAATCAAAGTAAAAATGCTAATTAGAGTTGTCGAATAAGTTCAGAATCGATTGTCGAGAACTAATAATTAGGAAACTAAGATTGGTTTATAGCAAGCGAAGCCGATAGTCAACATAGCTCGAGATTAGCTAACCACATTCTGATTATAAAACAAAAGCATGAATGACTTACCAAGATACTTGTTTAAGGATTTCTAATGATTTTCCAAGATAAACTTTTTAGGAAATGATGAGGAAGAGAAAGAGCTAATAAAGCAAAACAAGGAAGGTACATATATAGAAAGAAAGAAGCGATTGATCCATTCAAAAGTTTGACTTGAAAAGTCAAAAATACCCCTTTACTAGGGGGAAATGTTACTACCAAAATAAAGCACCAAAACAAGCTGGCATTGAAGGGGCAGCGGACCGCCACAAGCATAGGAGATTCCTCCGAAAGCAAAAGCCTAGCGCAAGGTAGAACCGAAAGAATAAGAGAGCAATTCGAGAGTTGTGCAACCGACACCATCATTGAAGAAAAGAGCTCAAACTCTACACAAAGAAAGGATACCGGCAGGGTGGTTCTTGCACGATGGGTAAACAACTGAAGGTCACCCAAAACCAGAAGTCAATGAAGAGAGAGACCAGAATTCCTACAAACGAGACCTGAAAGGACGGAAGGGCCATCGGTATTAACTCTCTTAATATCGTTACATCAAGGGATGAAAGCATCAAAGATACAGAGTTTGAAGTGTATAGGGATTGTCCGGGAACTAGCTACTGAGACTCCCATTAGATGGTCACCGAGAGGTTGCTCTTGTAAGCAACTAATAAAGCACCTGAAGCAACCCTTTGAAAAGCCAAGGAACACTTCAGGACTCTGCCGAAAGCCAAGCCGGAACCTCAATGAAAGACAAGTTATTCACACTAGTCTGCTTAGTGTCGATACTGATAGGGGTGCCGGATCAGGCAACCATTCACTTGAATCATGAAGGCAAGCTCCACAAAGTGTTAATAGCAGGACTGAGAGCCCATGACCGGAAGCCTACATCCTAAAGCCAAAACCTTCCGAAAGTTATTCACACCGCCAGGCTTAGTGGCGTTACAAGGAAGATAGACATGGCATCAGCAAAAGACTCCAAAGACCGGGACCACCCTCACTAGGGCCAGAACAGAGACCTTAAAAGGCCATAAGCGAGGTTTCAAAACCAAAAGAAAAGGCAGCCGAGAGCCAAAACTTCCGGAACCAAAGTGAAAACGGCTAACAGAGGCTTCTGCTAGTCCAATAGCAAATGGGCCCCCGATTTGTCTATAGATAAGACCCTAGGGGTCTCATTTTGGGGACCTATTTCTCATTTCTCATTCTTGTACTCTTTTTCTCTAGAGTAAACCTTAATTTCTAAATCAATTTGGGGATTTCTATTGTGACCACTTATGTACTCTAAATCAATGACCAATGAGGAGCGGATCGACACTTAGCAAATTTTCTTATCAGTTTTTTACGTGATTTCTTAGCTATTTCCTACACAACCTAGCATAGACTCCTTACACGGTTATATGTTCGTACTCAAGCTTAGGCCCTTCCGCGGAGTTCTTGCAGAACCCCTTCCTACTAGCCATTTAGTCTTTTGTTGAAGGTTGTTCTTAGGGAGCCCTTGTCCCAAGATAAATGTTGGTTTCAGAGTTACTTAAGCGTGATGCTCACCCTATTGAGGGAAGTGTAACTAGTACTTTGGGCTCTAAACCTTGATATCTAGGAAATGGTGAATTAACTCAGACTTGAGAATGCTAAATATACCCATTTTCCCCTTAGGTCCACTTTCGTAGCCTATCTGCGGTGTTGACGAAAAATATCATTAACATAGATATATTATGGATAAAAGTGTTAGTATATATTTTATAATCAATAACAATAATGATTGAAACAAGGTAGTTGTCATCAAAACATCATCAACATTCCATTCTCCAACAATCTCCCACTTCTTGATGATGACAACCTTGGTTAATAAAATATTCATACCTGATATTACCTGTTAATCTAATTCTTTGTTTACTCCCCCTTTCACCATGAATTCCTTCTAACTACTAACTCCCCTTTAATCCAAGCCTTATTTTATAATTTCTCCCCCTCTGTCATCAACAAAAAGTATATCTATCTAAACTTAGAATAATCCTAGTGACTAATTCTATATATAAATCCTCCTAAATCTATAACTCTCCTTAAATCTATAATTTTACAACTCCCCCTGAACTTATGGCTATAATATTGTAATTCTACTAAGTAAACTACACGAGAGTTTAATCAATACAAGCATAGTATATTTTAAACCAAATAAAAATCCAAATAATATTTACAAGGAAATTCAATTATTTACAATTTTTTAACTTTTAATTTAAAAGCACACCACACAAAGCAAATCAAACAAGTTACTCATTCATACATTTCTCAGAACTTCCACCCATCCATCTCCACTGAAGATTGGATCTGCTTTTATGGCTTCTAAGTCTTCGTTGTCTTTGGTGAGAGGCGCTCTAGTGATATTTTTATCTTCATCTCTGGAAAGATTAGAAATCATTCAATGGATAACATCAAAAAAAATTTCATGTTGTTTAATCATTTGTATCCAACTTAATTCTAAATGATGTTGATTGCGGAGGATGATAGATAGGGTATTCTTGAAAGAGTTGAAAGTCACTTCAAGATTTTCAATTAGATTATGAATAGGAATAGCCATTAATTTGATTATATAGAGAGGGAGTGATTTGAGAAGAAATAGAAAGTAAAAATGAATTTTTCTGGAAGAAAATGATATATATAGAGTTTGGAATTTGTTATAACTAAATAGATAAAATGTAGTTATCAAAAATTCAAATTTGAATGAATTTGGAATTTCTGGCAGTTATATGTCGACATACCCATAATTATTGGCGTATTTTGAATTTTGTACTATTTTAATTATTTATTATTATATTAATTTCTTTAATTTTGATGTGTTTTTATAGATGTTTTTGACAGAGAACAAGAACATTCATTACTATTAATGAGAGAATACACTCAAACGATACATATTACAAAATACGAGGTACGAAATATGAAATACAAAAAGGAAATAAAAGATAATATGATAAAATCACATATGCTGATACAATTAGATCTCATCGGATAAAGATGAGGAAGGTGATAATCTAAGTTCTCTTCCAACTTTTCCAAAAAAATGTTTATTTTCGATGACACTTGATTGAGAATCTTCTTGATTTTCTTTTGGTTTTTGGCTAGTTTAACTTGGTTTTGAAGAATTGCTTCTTTGGATATAGCTCTAGTTGAAATGGGAAATTCAATGCTTTCCATGGAGAATTCATTTTTGTCGATATCCATTTGATTTCCTCCTTGTTCCATTCTAGCTTGTTTTTCGGCATAAGACTCATAAGGTTTGAAAAAGAGTGGAATTTGCATAAAGGATATATTTCCAGAATTAAAAACCTTTCTAGAAACAAATTCCTTTCCTTTTAAATCTACTGCAAAATACTTAAAGATTCGGGTAAGGTGAATTCCATGGTAGAGAGTGTTTTCTTTTGTTGACATCTCCTTGGGTTTGAATTCTCTTAAAATCACTTTGGCCCAGTTTATATCATAAGTGCCAAAGAGGGAAAAATGAGCTTTTTGGACCTTGATAGTAGGGTTTTTAATATTTCCAGAATGAGGAGTATGAGTATGTTGAAGAAGAAGGTAGACAATTCTTGTTTTTGGGCGGAAAAAGCGATTTTTGAATTCCATATGTTCATCGCTTTCAAAAATATGGTGAAAAGATTCCAAATCATGTTCATCAATTTCAAAATCAAAAAAATCCGCACCCATTTTCTTGCAATTCAAAATAGTTCCCAAAATATCACAATCCAAAATAATTTGAGTGCCTTTGATGCTACTCCCAACTTGGTTTTCATTCCCTTCGTAAAATCCGCGATTTAAATTTGCATAAAACATTTTGACAAGATTGGGGTAACATACTTCATCGTTATCCCGAGAATCAATCAAACCTATAACTTTATTTTGGTTGAAAAGAGCACGAAGACCACAAGATGCAAAATCTTCAAAAATAGCAAATGTTCATGTGTAAACTTTTCCATTCGTAACATAGCCGATGTACGTTTGGATAGCCTCCCGGTTGTTATAGAGATAACCTTTGGGAGTCATGGTTAGTCTCATGGCCTTTGGAGTACTTGAGGAATCCATTAGGGAATAGTTTTGAAGAGAATAAGATGAAGAAGATAGTTTTGAATTTTGAATGAGAGGTAGAAGGAGTGGAATTGAATAGAAAATTAAATAGAGCTCAAAAGGACATAACTTTTCTGGATGGAAGGACACCTTTTTGGACTTTGGGAGTTGATAAAAAGATGGTGGGAAGTTTGAAAGTTTAAACATTTGAAATTCAAGATTTGAATTTCAAAATCTGGTGTATATGTGGATATGCACATTTATGTATGTCGACATATATGTGCATTTTCAACATTCAAGTGGCTTTTTGACTTTGTTATATTACTTTAATATTTTATATTCTCTGTTTAGTTATTTCCTGAGATGATATTAATTTTAGAAGTCCTTTTAAAATTATTATTTGCTATATTATTATTTGAACTTCAAAATTCAAATTTCAAAAATTCAAATTTCAAAAATTCAAATTTCAAAAATTCAAATTTTTAAACAAGGCATGCAAACAAGAAACCATTCAATCAATTCAATCAAAAATTATTAATTAAGGCAGACCTAGTTTTTAGATCCATTCCTTCAATATTTTCTTCTGCGTGAATTGCTGTGAAGCACATATTTGAATTTCTGGTTTTTGGCTCTTCGTTACTCGAAGATGAATCCGAATCATCTAAAGTTATTATATATTCTCTTTTTCTTTTCTTTGACGAATTGTTTTTTGTTGATTCTCTATGAGGATATGGACAAAACCATTTTGTATGGCTTATTTCGTTACAATTTTAGCATCTATCGTTCTGAGTATTTTTTATTGAACTTCTTTGATTGATTTTATTGAAAGTATCTCCTTTTATATCTCAAAAAAATTCTGAAATTTCTGGTCATTAAAGTAATTTCTTTATCACAAAACCATTTTATATGGCTTATTTCGTTACAATTTTAGCATTTATCGTTCTGAGTATTTTTTCCTGAACTTCTTTGATTTATTTTCTTGAAATTATCTTCTTTTATGTCTCAATTTTTTTTTGAAATTTCTTGTCATTAAAGTAATTTCTTTATCATCCTCACTGCTTGTATTAGAACCATCAGTTATCGCTTTGAATGCTATAGATTTCTTTTTTGACGATTTATTCTCCTTTCTTTTTTTAACTGTACTTCAAATGACATCAAATTTCCTATTAACTCCTCAATCTTCATTTCACTAATATCATTGGCCTCTTCAATTGCCAATGTTTTCTGACTCCAATCTGGAGTTAAAGAACCAAGGATTTTTCTGACTTGGTCCTCTTCAGAATAAGTTACTCACAAAGCCATTAACGAATGCACAATTTCCTGGAGCCTATAATACATATCGGAGACAAATTCATTTTGATTCATTTTAAATATCTCAAATTGATTAGTTAACATAGATATCCTTGTTTTTTTAACTTTATTTGTTCCCTCGTCTATAGATAACTTTGTTTGTTTAACTTAATTTGTTCCCTCATGAGTAACTTACAACGTTTTCCATATATCGGAAGCAAATTTACAAACTGATACTCCGCTAAATTCATTTCTATCTAATGAAAAAAAAATATAGCCTTAGAATTATTTTATGCAGAGGTCTTCTGTTCATTAGTCTGTTGTGTAAAATTAGTAGTGGGTACAACATATTCAGTTTGTGTGATATTCCAAGTGTCTAATCCTATAGATTGTAAATATATTTTCATTCTACATGCCCAATTAGAATGTCATTAAATATTGGTGGTCTAACGGTGGATTGACCCTTTATAAGAGAACTATTATTATTAGCAATTCCAGTGTTGGTTGGAATTAAATATTTTTAGAAATTCAGATGATGAAATTTTGGAAACCTATGCTCTGATACTAATTGTTATGGGTCACCGTCAACTAGTGGCCTAACCTGCCACCATGGCATAAGAATGACACCTCAGAGCTGATTTTACGGCCAGCCTCGTGACTCGACCAACCCAATCATTCCTATTGGGACATGTAGGGGTAAGAGTCTCTTGCTCGCCACCAAACAGCCAAGCGAGAACTCCCTATCACGTTCTCGAACTAGCTCTAATATCAATTATTAGGGTTGAGAATCAAGGATCTTACGGCAAAACAAACACTAGACGGGGTGAATAGTGTTTTAAAGAATTTATAGAAATCTTAACCAATTATTGATTACTTAAACTACTACATGATTCACATAATCAATATTATAATAGAAATGATCATAGATGCAAATATAAACAAAAGTAAAACACAAAAAAGGGAAGAATGCACTAGATTTTATATTGGTTCGGATTTCTCCTACGTCCAGTCCCACCCAACGTTGGATTGTGTAGATTTTTATTAATACTAATATCCAAATACAACACCCTTGATCCCATGGGCTATAAGGAAAACACCCCTGCCTTTCCTTGATTTCAGGGCTACAAGGAACACACCCACACCCTTCCACACTCTTTCTAATTATAATTTCCCTAGAACTCTTAAGTTGCACTTCCAAACAGAGAGTATTTAATAGAGAATGAAGATATAAGAAAAATGATATATTTTTTCTTGAAATCGGCGGAGTATATGTGTATAAACCTGGTATTTTAAGAATAATAATGGTGCTAGTTAAGGGAGGAAGAAGATGATGATAAGTTATAAAGAAAAAAATTTCAATTTTGAGGCCTTTTTATAGTGTTCCAAAGGGTGTAACCAATTCTGAAACGTTTCAAAAATGAAAAGACACAACCTTTAAATTTTAATAAAATGTTACTGTTATATGTCGACATGTATATATGTGTATGTCAACATATACTTTACATTTTTAAATTTAAATCATTTTTTAAAGTATTTAAACTAATATATTTATTCTGGAAATTCATGAAATAAAACTAGTTGTTAAAAGTATTATTTTTCAAGTATAAAACACAACAAAATGTGATTTAAACATATAATTAAAAACTATATATATAAGCGGTATAAAAAATATATAATATAATTATAAACACACACACATGTATAGGAATTTATAAAGAGATATAGATATTAAAACTATATATATATATAAATGGTTTTATGAAAACTTAGAGTTTGAATAAGAATATATAATAAGTATAGTCAAATATAAACTCAATATAATACATATATATATGATTTAATATTTAAAGCTATAAAAAATAAGAAACTTATAAATTTGGAAATATATACTTGAAATCATAATTTTGAAATCCTTGGATGATTAAAAATCTTTTTGAGAGAAGTTTGAAATCAATTTGAAAATAGTTTAAAATCAATTTAAAAAGAGATAATTTTAAAATAGAGTTTGAGTGCTATTCAGAGTTTTACATAATTTCTAGAATTTATTACCATGATAGTCTTGGACTCCTGATATCTTGACATCTTGATACTCATGAGTCTTGATTCTCCTTTGAAATCTTGAATCTCTTAACTGTACCGTCTTCAATATCTATTACCTGCATATAAATCCTGCATATATATATTATAGATAAAAGTGTTAGTATATTTTATAATCAATAATGATAATGATTGAAACAAGGTTGCTGTCATCAAAACATCATCAACATTCCATTCTCCAGCATAACCTTCTTACCTCTTGTTAATTTTAAAAAGGTTTACTTTCGACGGTCATGAAAATGGAGTATAATATGATAAGAAAGAACGATCATTCAAAGAGAATTCCATATAGTTTACAAAAGGCTATTTATACTTTAAGAAAGACTACTCATGAACCGAAATGAAGTGGCTACATGTTGGAAACGGTTTCTTGTAGTCCAAGATTTTTTGTTGGAAAAGGATGCACATCGGCTAGAGAAAAAAGATTGGAAATTTTGACAGTCTAATGAAAGAAAATAATGGTATCCCCTTCGCTTCAACAATAGATTAATGATAAAGAAGAATGGTGACATTTTTGGGACTAATTTCACAAGGGAAAAAGGGCACCACTACCATAACCAAACAACTACTTAACGAAAGCAATGGCCCAAGTCAATCTGGGCAAGGATCTTCTAAACCATTTATAACAAGATCTATTTGTATGGATCTGAGGATCTATGAAGAGAAAATGTTAAGTTTAAAAACTCTAAACATCACTGATAAAATAAAATAGAGGCTTATGACCCCGGTACTTAGAGTATAAACTCGTTCCATGTTGGTCTGTTACATTTATTTGGCTTGTAGAAAATCTTGGAAGAGGATAATAAGTTGTTCTCACAAACGAGAACGGGCATTCAATATTATTCTAAAGGAAAAATATTCAAAGAGAGAAGAATAAAGAACAACGATGCCTTTTCCAAGAGATGGAAGCCAAACCCAAGAGAATTTATAGCTATTTCTAAGCACTAAGTAGTGTAAATGAGAAGGAAAGGTTGAAAGTTAAATCCCTTCAGTTTTCCAACCTCTAACAAGCTTAAAAAGGAAAATAGTGAAGGATAAACTATGAAACCAAGCTCAAAGAAGCCAAATTTTAACTCTTCAATAAAGGATTTTAATTCGCAGTTACCGAAAGAGTGCAATATAGTGACTTCAACTGCAAACATCTACATTCTAAATTAAGGAGAATTTGATTAATAGCCTTCAAACAAAAATTTCTTAGATATAAATAGGATAGAGGGGAAGTATATTGCCTTTAGCATATGAATGGATATGAAACCAACTATTGAAAGGTTCTGAAAGGGATAACCATTGATATTTTTAGACAAGGGAAATTGAACAAATTTGTAAAGAAGTGATCAGAAAGGATCAACAAAGATTTCGATTTGAATTATTAGTGCTATTTGGATACAAAGATAATGAAAGTCTACATTATGAGTAAACAGAATAAAATAAGAAATTATACATGGTAAGGAGTGAAATGCTCTTTTATTTTGGAAAAGTCTTTGATGTAGTCAAGGAACTTCCCGAAAGAGAGGAAGGGTAAGCCTGAGGACATGCGCCTGACACATACTAAAATCATTGATCCCACAAAGATGGCTTGTCAAGGCAATTGAGGGAGGATGTGTAAGCCATCAATCCTGCTTATAAGGCCTAGCTGATGCAACCATATGCCCTCAATCCTGCCACTAATGTGACATGTTCAATGTGCCATCTGGAGTAAGAATGGGTGTTCCCTTAGTCCCATCAGAAAAAGTGGCTTGTCCAAGGTTATAAATGAAGCACGCTCTACCTATGTTCTTTTTAGAACAATTCTTGCCTCTGCTTCGACAAAAAATGCCTTGCCTCTACTATGAAGATGAGTACGCTCTGCCTCTGCTCTTTCCTTGTCTTGCAGAAGGGTACTAAATATCAAAAGGTGCACCTGAAGCATGTCTTGCCTGTATTCTAAAGAAGAACATGCCCTCCTTTGCTTTAACAAGAGCCTGAAATTGCCATCTCTTAAAACATGCATCAGATTTTAAGCCCTAGAGCTGGATTTATGGTCTTACATTATTCAAATAGTCCAATCTGGATTTGGGTCTTCAAATATCAGAAGGTTTTGGTCCTCTACCATTTCCAAAGTGAATTTATAGACTTATATTATTTTGACACCCAAATACAGGCCTTGGGTCTTCAAATGCCCAAAAAGGTTTCGATCATCTATTGTTTTCAGAAGTGGATTTTTGGACCTCTGTTACTCTAATACCTGAATTTGGATTTCGGGTCACTAAATGCTGAAAAAGATTTCGATAGTCTATTACTCTCAAAAGTGGATTTCAAGTGGATTTCTGGACTTCTATTATTCTAATACCCAAATCTAAGTTTTGATTCTTCTAGAGGAAGCTTGTTTTATATCCAAAACAAATTTCTAAGCTTTAGTTATATTAAATACCCAAATTTGAGTTTTGAGCTCTCTATGATGAAAGGGTTTTCCATCTTCCCATATTCTAGAGGAAAATTCATGATCTTCTATTGTTAAAAGCCTGAATTTGGGTTTTGGATCTTTTGAATATTTCCAGAAAGATTCTAGGTTACATAAGCTCCCCCAAGGAAGGACCGATATCTCAAATTTTTTATTATTTCTAAAGCAGGGAAATGCTCTCATAATGTGTAAACATTATAACAGGTCTTTGGCTCTGGTTTGCCTTAATATTATAGGCTAGTCAAAATTGGCGGAGTATAAGGTTATGAAGACCAATGCTTAATTAAAGAGTTAAATGTTCTATTTAGATAATTATGTGAAGGAAAATAAAGCAAATAAGAGAACGCTCACAATATATTCTCAAACATATATATCAGAAGAACGACACACTACACTATATCAGCGAATTTGGCACACAGGGATGCAGATATATAATTCGGCTATAAGCCTATCAAATTTTATAGTGCTCAAATCCGCATCAAACTACATTTTGCGATCCGCACCACTCCAAACACCCTTAATCTGACCGTCCATCGACGAAGCCCTAGATTAGTTCATTTGGTACGGCTTTGGACCATATGAAATGCGTATCAAATTTTTTCCTCCATACCTTCACTCTGGCACAATCAACTTTTGCCACATCAAAATTTTCAGCCGAATTATCGCTCTTTTTATTTTGCAATGGCGACCACCGAATACCAAAATTAGGGTTTGGTACTCGACCGACTTCCTTTGTCAATAAGCCATCCACCGCAGTCCATGAGTTATCGTCAACTCGCGCTGCCTTCAGCTGATCGACAAAGCCTCAGTCCACCACTGTCCATACTTCTCGTCGCCACTGGAGGTGAGTACTAGATCGCTGTTAAATTTATATATGAATTGGATTTAATTTGGGTTTAATTTGAATTCGAATTGGGTTTAAATTGGGTTTAATTTTAATTTTTCATACCTTAGTTCAAAAATATGAATGATAGATAGTTGCATGTGCTTGTCTACCTAGAATTCATGCTACTATTGTTTAGATGAAAACATGTGTGAACTAAAAATCATGTGTGAGCATATTGTTATTGTAGCGATCAATATGGTGGAAGGAAAGAGGCTCAAGGCTAATATCTATGGTAGAGATTAATACGGTCATTTTGTTGGTGATGTTTATTTCAATAATATTTTTATTCAGGTAATTATGTCATGGTACAACCCTCATGTAATACGAGAAGTTTTAGTGTTCTGAACCGTATAGGTTATAACTATGCTGTAAAACCATAATTGTGCAGGGTCTGCTAGATTGGGTTTTCAGTCATGGTACTTAGCAGGAAAACTCAGAGCATTTGATATAAAATTCAGATAATATCTCACTTTTTCCATCCCCTCATCTCGGATACACTACATTAGATAAGGGTGATAGAATAGAAAGGGCGAGGCTGTAACAATGTTATATCTATATTGCAGGCAAGTGACAAGGAGAATTATAATAAGTTTGTGGTTTAATACTTGTAGAGCGAATTATTGAGTCATTACGTGAAAATCATGTTTGCGAAGATTTTGGAGAATGAAAAATAAACTGGTTCAAAGAAAAGGAATTGTTTTTTCTGTAGTAACTATCTACAACATGAGCAATATTTTTTAAATACACTCTCATACTTGTATTTAAAAGGAAATGGAAGGTATCAAGTTAGTGACAATGAACGATAAATGGCGTGGCTGCTTCATATTATAATAAAAGCAGCAGCCATGGTCTAGGAAATTAGATCAAATTGGATGGCGAGCTAACGTCTAGTATTGGTTGGAGTTGGCAAAAGGTGAGTGTGTATTTTAAAGATATGCTTTGTGAAAGATAAGTTATAACAACATAAATCTTATGTGAATATTAGTTGTGAAAGATAAGTTATAACAACTGCCTTTAATTGAGACTCAGTCTCGACTGAACAAGTAAAAATGTTGTAGACTTGCAGTATTCAGCAACTAATGAAAATAATAATGTGGACATATCCTATCCTGAGCTATGCGATTTGCACTTTTTTACAGGTCTTTGCAGTGTACATGCTATATGCTATCCAAGATAACTTATTACAAGGCCTCTTGAAGTTTTCTTAGATCCAAGTAGTTCTTTGAGATATTTGAGTGTGTTGATCTTGTTGAATGGTTCCTTGTCTTGGAGGGGTTTATTTAGTTGTCGGTTTTCTCTTCTTTGAGTTTTAGTTGCTGGCTTTTGGAGTTTTCCGGAGCTTGGTTCTGCCAGTGGTTCTTGTTTGGTTTGAGATTACCTTGTTATTGTTTTCTGAGGGTGCATGGTGTTATGATTTTGTGCAGTAGTATTGTTGTGTTCTTGATAGAATGCAATGTTGCTTGGCTGGTTTATGATTTTTGTCTGTTTTGGAGGATGTTCATCTTGAAGGAAGCATTGATTCAACAGGTGGCTGCATTTTAATGTATCTTCTTTAATGTAATGAAACAATGTGTATCTTATTTATTGTAATGTAATCAAATAGCATGTATCATTATATATTGTAATGTAATGAAATATTTCATATAATTGTTTCTTTTATTGTTACAATTGTGAATTAGTGTATCCTGTGTTATATATGCTTTGTGTTACAAATAATATATGCTACAGCTTCTGCTTATATATATATATATATATATATATATATATATATATATATATATATATATATATATACACACACACACACACACACATGTATAAGATAAGGTTTATAGCCATATCTACTTATGCTTTAGATACGGCCAATAGTCATATATTATCACATAGGGATAGGGTTTTAAGCCGTATCTAAAAATTTAACACGCCGTTTTTTGATATGTCTTTTTGCCATGCCGACATGCTTTAGATACGGCTAAAAACACAACTAATTAGCATATATGGTGTAGTGACAAAAGTTACAACCTGATTTTGACTATATAATTATTTACAAGTAAGGAATTTCATATCCAAAAAGGTTGAAAAAGAAATAATAGCTTAAAAGTTTCAAAGTTTTCCTAATGAGCTCTACGACGTTGCTAGATCCGAAAGATGCTTAAAAGAGATTTGAAGCATATCTTTAATCTTTTTCTTCTTGAACTAGATGTCCTCAGATTTGTCAATTGAATCAATTTGAATCTTAAGAGCGAGATTAAAAGCTTTGGTCATTTTTTTTCATAATCTTGTTTATTGTCTCTTACTCAATATTAAATTTCTTAAGGAAGTGATTTCCTTTCTCGACATTTTAACTTGGTTGACATAACTACAAACCCATTGGGCAATATTGTTGTTCCCTTTATTCTAATTAGATCTTCAAATTCCGTGCTTTTTGAGCCATATCTCTTACGAGATTTTCATCTAAGTCTCCTCGAGGATTGGATAAATGGGGATACCTTTCAACAGCAAGTCTACGATTTGGAATTCCAACTAGAAAATAGTCAAGCTTCATATAAGTCTCTAGAGTTTATTTTAAGCGATAATGTTTCCGATTTCCTTATCCCACCTTCCATAGCTTTGAATAGTCCAACGGGTTTCACTAGACTTAAGAAAGCAGATGTTAAAGTCAAAAGGATTTGTTTTATTAAATGTCCTACCTTAGCAAGAGATTCTTCTTGCTGTCTTAGTTTGCCCTTTGGGTCTCTTTTCTACACTTTAAGACTTTGAACTATGACACTTTGGTCCTTAATTTTTTTAAACCATTCAAATAAGAGAGGGTTATTCCCGAATTTTGAATCATCAAAGGTCCTTCCTTGTTCATAATCGAAAATGATGTCTTTGATTTTTTAAAAATGAAAAGAAAGGCCTTCCAATGAGGTCATGGTTGCAAATGGAAGAATCTAGTGCAGAAACCAACAACAAGATTAATAACCAGAAGATAAATTTCTTTACTTCATAAAAATTGCAAGCAAATAAGAAAACATATTCACTTAGAAATGCTCAAAGTTTTGGTATAGAATCTTTAACTTTATTTAGTGAATTAACAAATAAGATAATTGATGAGTCAAATATTGTTCTAATTTATTCTGGTGTAAGAACCAAAAATAAAAAGCTATAATCCCACCTTTTGGTTCACTAAGTAGATTTGAATGAAAGATCCTGCTTTCTTTTAAAAACTTATCCCTTTCTTTTCCAAGGAAGTCAGAGCGTAACCTAGGGCATAACACATGAAGTTTGTGTAAATCGCTAAGGAAATAATATCGGGATATTTTCAAAGTCTTAATCAATAAAGTATTTTCTCAGAAGTTCCTCCGTACCTAGAAAAATTATGATCGAAAATCATGTGTAATTGGATTGCTTATGAAGTAAGTGTACGGTAGCAATACAACAAAGTAACATTAAAGACACAAGCAAATTATAAGAAAGGCTTCTGTAATAATATCATATGTAAAATTCACAAAATTTCAATATGACTTGTACAAAATAGAAATTTTTAACATTTCTAGGATAAATTTGTCTTTGTAGTATTTGAGTTTTTTGGGAGGTAGGTTAATGAGGAGTAAATGAACTCTTTAGGGGTTCTAGGTTTCTCTATAGTGAGGGTCCTGGCTAATTTAATTCAGATACTTCTGATGGAAACTCCTAAGTAAGCTACCACCAAACCTCCCAAGTTATGAATAATCCTCCGACAGGTGTTGATAATAGATCTTCCACAAAAATCCCACCAAGAGGACTTTTTCCTCAATCAACATCCAAAAAGGGTTATCAATTCCTTATTTTCTTCACTGGACATTTTGTTTCGAATATGAGGTTTTTTCAAGCGACGGTTCGCTTCATCACTCTTGAAAGTCATCGAGGTGGTTGTGCTCTTATCAAGATTAAAGTACTTATCAGATAAGTTATTATAATCTTTGACTTCTTTATTTAATTCTATCTGCAAGGAATTTTTCAATAAATGCTTTATATTAAGTTTATCCTTAATAAATGCAGGGTGCTACCATCGGTTAAAAAATTATATAAATGGCTATATAAATTGACTGCTAACAAATAAGTATCCTTATAGATAAAATAAAGAATCATACTTGAGAGACATGAACAAAAGGTCGCACCATCAAACCCTTTCCCTCAAGAAGGTGGGAATCATAAGCTAACGAAGGACAAGTCGAATAAAGGGACCCGTTTCTCAAGTGCCTTCAGCGGGAGAGGAAAGTTTTCCATTATCAGAAGGATCACTCTCTGGAAAAGGCTGATGATCCTTTGTATTGCCCTCATCCCAATTCTCTCCCTGATTATGATCACTTTCCCCAATATTGTGGCCATTAGCATTTCCACTAGAACCTCCATCACCATCATCAGAATCATTATCGTCATCATTACTCAAAGTCTTCTTCGCGTTGTCCTCATCCGGAGCATCCCAATCATTATCATTAGACCCATCTTCGTCATGGAAATTTCGAAGGAAAGGAGTTCCTCAACATCAACCCCTTGTTTATGGAACAACGATCCCTTTCTAAGAATTATCAAGTTTAACGAAGAATCTTTCTGCTATATGTAAAGGTAATGAAGGGAAAATAAGATCTAGACATTCATGCCTATTATCAGAATAAGACACTAAGAGAGCTTTCTCAAAGGTGTTAGTCACGATTTCCTATGAGATTTAGTCATAAGGTCATCAACCGTCCTCTTGGAATAAAAAAAGGCAGCATGAACTTTGGACAGAGCATTTTTCTTCTTCTTAAAGCTATTCTACAAACTACAAATAGGATAAGCATGTTTTGTGATCAGATTATCCTTTTCCCTTTAGGACCTTTCCATTGAGATGTTTAGACCTAGGTTTTTATCAAAAAGGATTTGTATGGTTTTCTCCAACTTGGAAACAACAGCCTTCGCATAAAGTAATTCCCTTAATACCTCGTGTTTAACGGTAGATACGGTAGAGACCTGACTCTTCAAGCCTTGATTTTCTCTTTTATGCCTCAACAGTTCAGTGGAATCTCTTTGGGAAGAAAAAAATATTGCCTGATAAGTTGAAGAAGCAAAAAGGAAAGTATTAGTTAAAAAAAGAGAGGAAGCACATGGATTAGAAGAGCAAAGAAAGCTACTGATCAATAACAACTTTTTAATCCAAAGGGGAACTTGGAGGAATTTTCAGAAGAGAAAACGAAGGGACCCGATTCGATGACATCTTTCACCATATTAAAAGAAATTGTTTCTGAAAAAAAGAGGAGCTTAAAAACCTAGGATATGAAAAGTAGGATAAAAAGGAGGGAAAAACATAATACTTTTTCTATTTCATCCAAAAAAGAAGGGGATTTAGGAAAGTTAGTATGTCTCATAAAGGGTTTCCTAGAAGGGGAGTTGTCACCAAAGTTTCACTTTCAATAATCAGCGGGGTGCCATCGGTAGATGATATAGCAATTACAGTAGTAAGTGTGACATCCTCATATCCTCCCTATAAGGTGGCAACAATTAAAGAATCAATTAATTTGGCTCTCTTTTCATCTTGTTCTTCAGCCAAAGACGCAAGCAAACATTTTTGGTCCACCACATCAGAATCAAAAATCTCATATTCAGCTCCAGATTTCCTGAATTCGGGAGGTACAACACTGGAAAGTGGGGTGATGGGTAAAGCACCAAAAGCAATAGCTGGAACAAGAGAAGAAAATGGTTAAGCAACAAAGCAAAATCCCTTCTTAGCCCTAAAAATTCAAAACTTACCAACAACATAATCAAAATTAATTGGTGACACACTAGGAAATTCTGTAGATCACCTTGTGTCAAGGAGCAAGCCACCTTTAGAGAACAATGCATCGTTGGTGGTTGCCCGAGGATCCTTTGATCTAGTGGGAGAATAGAGTGTTTTACGAGAGTATTAAAGATCAATAAGGAGGTCATCTTCCCAAATGTTATTGAAGTTGCCGCTCATTTATCCATGATATCTTTGGTTTTGACATTAGCGGTCTTTGGAATGGCACTAAAGACAAATTATAGTAACAAGGATTAGGAAGAAGGAAGTCATATGCAATATACGATGACAAAAGGTCTCAAGATAGTTACCAAATAAGAAGGCTTTGGAGATGCGAAGAGGACATTAAATATAGAAGAATTGGTTTTCCTAGTCCTTAGATTTATTAATAATTTCCTTAACAAGCTTCGATAGGGGGTTCGCCCTAAAAATATGAGAATTTACTTTATTCACTTTCGCCAAATGAACTAAGTGCTCAAGAGCAAGGGCGCTCAAAGTAGAATCACCCGACTCTAGAAAGATAACTTCCAATCTATGTAAGTATAAGCGTTACGGGAAAATTGGATTGAAGCAATGTTAAGATGCTGGAGGAAGCAAGAAATAAAGGATGGAAGGGGAATAAAACCTTCGTGCCAGATGTGGATGATTTTATAAGAGAAGAAACCTCCCATAGGATTATTGGTAGTATCCTCTGCACCAAGGGGAATAGCTACAACACCTGAAATACCAAAATCTTCTAGTATGGAATCGACTTCCGCCCGAGTCCAGATAAGTGAATGCTTTATAATAGCGACAACTTTCTTTACAACCTGTTCCGGTTAGAGGGAAGAAGGCTCGCTTTGATCAGGGACATGAACATTTGGACGGGGCTTCTTCGCTATTTTCTTATTATATGCCATTATAATGTCAGGTGATATCATTTCATTAATAAAAAGTAATGTAAAGAAGTGAACAATAAATAAGTAAAAATACCCTTTTGTTCTATCGAAACCCTTTGAACACCATCATAAACCATTTTATTATAAAGCCAAAAAACAAAATTCCCTTTTCAAAATGAAAGGTGTAAGGAGGGGTTTCGAGAAAGACAAGAGGGACCTTATTTTTAAATTAGTTTATCACTTCTTAGCCATTAAACTCAACTACCCTAAAAACCAAAAGTGCCACATCGGATTGAGTTTGAACGAACTAGGTTCAAATCCCAAAACTTAATTCGAAAAACCAAAATATTCCAAATTATTGAGGAAAATGGAATTGAAATACCAAATCGAGCTCTATCTCAAAAAGTTGTATAAACACTTAAAGCTTTCATGGCTAGTTTCTAAATCGATCAAAATAAAACTGATCTCAAAATAAAAATGAAGAATTCATAAACCCTAAAATAGCGAATTTCAAATCGATCATAGAACTAAAGCTTCAAAATCAAAGAACATGTACCTTAAGCTTAGATTTAGATGAGTTAAGATAACTTGAAGGTTTATAAAAGCTTTAATTCTAGTACACAACTTTTTGGATGCAGGAGAAGGGGAAAGAGGTCGAATATAAAGCGATTCATGGAAAAAATTCAAAGCAAGGATACCCGTCAGATGGGTTTTGTTTGGATGGATCAGGATACTAAAGGGTGGGAAAATTGAATAGACATTTATATAGATTACCGACTATACATTCCAACTTAAGAAGACAAAAACATCCCTTCATTAGAGAGGGGGATGTAAATGTTAGCATTAAAATAATCAAAGGAAAAGTCAAGAGAAAAAACTACAGTAAAGGGACGTAAATAGTAACAAGTTTCTAAATCAGACAAAGGCCTTTCATCATAGCTTGCCATCGCATGCGAGGTCAAAGGACAAAGAGCCTCTATCGATAAAGTTAAATAACTCTCGGTCTATTAATATTTCAGCATTGTTCTTTTGGCATACAGATAACAAAGCATGAAATTTGAACTTAGTTTACTTGTGCAGTCGCAACTTAATTAGTTATTGTTTAATAAACAATTTCTTTATAATAGTGAGAAATATATAATCTGGATATCTAAATAACATTATAAATTTGGATTGTAAGGATATTTTACTCCTTTTTTATTGTGGACAAATAAATAGAGGTAGACTAGGTATTAAATACATGGAGAAATTGAAACTTTATAATCTAGAAATCTCAATGTTTATCAACAATTTTCCACACATTACTAACTTATTTGGTTTTAAAGGTCTTAAGTATCTTATTCATTTTTCGATATAGATCTTTGATTACTCTCCTCATTCAATTATTCCTAATTAATTCCCACTTTATGTGGAAGAAAAACCTTCCAGCCAACTTCTGATGGTTGTGATTTAATAGTCACCAATGCTGAATAATTGAAACTCCAGACATAAATTTGAGCTGATGAGTGTAAAAATAAGTTTTTTTTGGGTTTCATCGTATCGTTTTAAAAAAAAACATATTCGGTAAGGGTATTTTGGGAATCTATCATAGATGGAAAGTAAGATAACGAGAATGTTGTCGGGGTTAATCTCTGAGCAAATCAAGTTTATAGCAAATATTCATAGCCCGGACCCTAACAATGAAGTAAATAAACATGTATTTTTCTTGGCCTTTTGTCTCTTTAATAGATCAACGCTAAGAAAAGTTGATCAAATAATATATTTTGCAGTTAAGAAAAAAACATGATTCTGTAAACAAAATCTGTATGTTATTGAAAAATGTTCCTAACTAACCTATCAAAAAGAAAACGCATGCTCGATTTCGCTAACAGTGGTGTCTTCTGGTATTCATTAGTAAGTTCCTTTTATTAATATCTCCTTTCTAATTTGGACACCACGGCATAAGCCTGTGCATGCCATACAACTAAAGAACTCCTAGTTTATGGTCAGTTTGTATTCTGTTTTTACGTCCGTGGTAAAAATGTGGAGCTCCAGGCTTTTTATGATCTGAACAACCGACCAATCCTTGTGCGATCTAATGGTGCAGGTCAGTACCATCTAATTAACTATTATATATAAAATTTAGATAGATATAAAGCAGTTTCGATGCTAAGTAATAATGTTATTTCTTAATTACTTAAAGCTTTTGCACAAGCCTCCATAAATTCTTACCAACTTGGTTTTCCGTCCCATACACGTATTCACAGAGGAAATTATATTTTAATTAATCAAAATTATTAACATTAGTTTAAGCTGAGATGTTATGCATTTGTTTTTCCACTCATAGGTGCTCACTTTGAGGGAGGCACTGATGCTTCTAAATTGGCTAGCATCAAATCTAGCTTATACTAAGATCAGATTAGGTATGTTGACTATTGATAAATTTTTGTTGCTCTAAATATACATATTGGAGTTAAAATAGAAAATTCATCCAGTAAAGACGAGAAGAATGGCTGGGTGGATAAATGTATTTTTTTTCAATTACAAATCATCCTGCAAAACAGAGGGTCAATAAGTTCCAGTTGTCTTTCAACTATTGCTATAGTAATTATTTTGCATTCTAGTAAAACCATTTAGTTTTTTTTTTGAAAAACAAAAATGTGTGATTTTCTGAAAAGAAGGGAGCATGCATATATAATATATAACAATAAAGGCTACAATGTCCGACTACCAATCCAAAAGGAAGTAGAAAACAATACAAAAGCCCGACTATAAAGATGTAAATGAAAGTAGATGGATGATCTTCGGATAAACCACCGCCCATCATACTTCAATATCGAATTCCGGCAAAGCCACGACCCGATATTGAAATTTATCTACTCCAATACAAAAACTAGACCCTCACAACCAAATATAACAAAGATAATAACAGAACACCCCAAATACACACTACGACACTAAAACAAAAAATCCAATGCAAACACCACCGATCCAAATAGCTAACCATGAAGCTCCTCTGCTATATCAATAACCTAGAATCTGAAAAGAACTAGACAAACTATTAGTAATACTTCACATATATATATATATATATATATATATATATGAATATATGCGTGTATATATACATATATCTGAGATGATAATATAGGAATATATCCATATATATATGTGGAGAAGAAGAAAGAAAAATGAGTTAAACAAATAACTCCAAGGTGTAGAAATTAATAACAAAGACGAGATCTACTACAACTAAAAAATCTGTTGATTCTAATAAATAAACTCAAATTAAACCTAACCATTATCAAATAACTCTCAAAACACAACTCACCAAAAAACTTATAATGCGAATTAGACATCCAATCCAGACAGTAATAAACTATCCTAATGATTAAATTATCAGCAGAAATTGAAATAGAGTGAAAAAATCTTTGATTCCTTTCAAACCAGATGAACCTACTAATGAAAGTAACTAAAAAATCTAACACATACCTCTATCTTGAATTATAGACAAATCTACAACGATCCCAATAATCACCATAGGTACTAAAAGAATTAATATTCCCAAAAACAAAAATCCTTAAAATCCTATTAAAAATAAAATTGGTAATATTGCACGAAAAAAATAAGTGATCAACATCTTCATTCCAAAGATTAAAAAAACAACACTTAACATCAAAATATTCTTTTTCTTTAAAAGCTCAACCGTATTAAGCTTCTTATGAATAATCAACCACATAAGAAATTTCGCTTTAGGAGGAGAATTTGGTTTTCAAATAAACTTAAAAGGGTGCAATGAAACACCAAAAAAATTAATAAAATTGTGCATAGAATTAACAGAGTAAGTTGAACTCTTACCCAAACCCCAACTAATAGAATCTCCATTCCCATCCAAATGATATAAAGCTAACTTAGCTTTATGCAAGGCTAATTGTCTTAACATTCCCCCTTCTAAAATATTATCAAAAGAAAATTCTCAATGGAGATCTAAATCCCCTCTACAGACGTCATTAATCAAAGCATTCTTAAAACTACTAATATTGAAAAGCTCACTAAATTCAATTTTTAACGGTAAATGAGAAATCCAAGCATCACGCCAAAAGAAAGTAAGGTTTCCCGAATGAACAGTCACCTTACAACCTAAATTAAAAAAAAATCAAAACACTTCAAAACCGACTTCCAAAAATAAGATAAACTATTAAACCAACTAACACTAGAACCAACTATAAATTCATTTCCTTAATAATAAAATTTGGAAACAATAATCTTCCAAGTAGCCGACACATTAGGACTCCTAAATCTCCATAACCATTTGGCTAACAAAGAAGAATTAAAATTACACAAATTAATGATCCCCAGGCCCCCTTCTTTGTTGGGTTTACAACATACCTCCCAGTTGACTAAATATTTATAACCTCTACAAATAGGAACACCACTCCAAAGATAATTACGCCTGATTCTGTCAATTTTCTCGATAACCCATTGAGGAAGTCGATGAACAGCCGTCCAATAAGTAGGAATAGCAGATAACACCGAATTAACAAGTACTAATCTACCCGCTCTAGATAAAAATTCCATTATTCCAATTCGATAATCTATTATTAATCTTATCTATGATAACTAACCAATCATCCTTCTTAGGCTTCGAAGGCCTAATCTTAAAACCCAAATAATCAAAAGGAAATTTCATGACAGAACAGTTCAAGGTATTTGCATCCATAGTCTCAACATTATCGAAGTCATTAATGGCCATAACAGCAGTCTTATCAAAATTAATTCTGAGACCAGATAACAACTCAAAGAAATAAGGAATAAACTTAAGGGCAATAATATGCTTAGGTAAATGGGAAGAAAATAATAATGTATCATCTGCAAATTGCAAAATTGATAATTCATTATTTGATTCCTCGTTACCAACACTACCTAATACACCTAATCTCCCAGCTCTCTTAATGATTCTTGAAAAAACATCAACTGCTAGATTAAATAAGAGAGGTGATAAGGGATCTCCCTGTCTAAGATCTCTCTTAGATTGAATCTTTTTTCCCATAACCCCATTAACAAAAATATTAGAACAACCAGTCCTAAGTAAAAGCATGATCCAGTTAATCCATCTGACACTAAAACCCCTAGCAAGACATTATTTGCAAATAAAATCCCAATCAACAGAATCAAATGGCTTTTCAAAATCTATCTTCAAAATAGCATAAGAAAAATTATTTTTTCAATATACATTTATATATTCCTGCACAGCTGCCACTCAATCAACTATGCTTCTGCCTTTAATAAATGCGGTTTGAGAACAATCAATAAGATCATTCATCTTAATACTAAGCTTATTTGCTAGAACTTTTGAAATGATCTTAACAGTAACATTTATTTAGGAAATAGGCCTAAAATCCTTTAGAGAATTAGCACCCTCTCTCTTATGAATAAGAATAACATTAGTAAAACCATTTAGTTAAAGATGGCCAACTTTAAATCCTTGTGCTTTACTTAAGCAGTGTTTTTTTGCTTCCTTTTTTTTAGTCTTTGATATCAATCCATCCCTTCATGCAGTGAACTTAGGAAAATTTCATGGTGATTCATCACTATATCGACAAGTATTTTATTTGCAGGAACTTAGTTAAGGTTACATCAGATGGTAGAAAAAAGAAAAGAAATGGTACCTCATTTAGTTTATACAGTACAAAGTTCACAAAAATGTATTTAATCATTCGTTGCTTGTTTTTTAGTCTGTGATTACCATTTTTTTGTGCTTACAAATTATATTTCCCTGTTATATTGTAAAAACCCGCAACTTCCCCGTAAAGGAAAGCGTCGGATAGTTCGAGAACAAGCCACAACAGAACTCATACAGAAGAACATTTCATTGTATATTACAACAATGCATCAGATTACAAGAATATACAGAGTATAAATGAATATTACACAGAAATATCAGAGAATTAAATTACATTTAAATACATAGCAGCGGAAAATAATACGATACACAACTAGAAGTAGATATACGAATACAAAGCTTTCCGGATATCGTTTCAGCTGTAAACCAGGATCCTGTGAATATAAATCTGCAAAACCAAAACTACTAGCTGCCCGTGTCGAAAATAAGGGCACCCAGAGTTTAGGTTAAAACAATAAACTCCAAGTCAGTCATGTGACTGGTGTGAGAACTAAAACAGTTATTAATCTTTATTTTTAAAGCTAGGTAAATCAAGGGACCACGCCGTATAACACGGAACGGGTTTCCTCCCAAGAATACCAGTGCATAAAACCAACAGTGCAATGCTAAATAAAGAAAAATGAAGCTGTTATAAGACCCAGGTCCCATCACACAATGCAACGCAGCCGAGGATAGGGTTTTCCCTTATAACAGCCAAAGAATGCTTGATACGTCTTAAAACAAATCATTTGATACTATTATAAGTGCATTGTTCATAAAACAACTTCAAATCATAAGTATCAATCATAGGCGACATGAGCGTCCCATGCCACTATGTCGCCATATATAGGTTTACAAATAAAACCGCAAATGTCACGTATTTAGAAATTGGGTTTCCATCTATGAACCGAGGCAAAAGATAGTCCTCAACCGATTCGAGACAATCTAGCCCATGTCTCAGGATCAGAGCTCGAGTGACCCTTGGAGCGACAGGGCCGGTCCACCGATGTGGATTAAAATGCCTGAACACTACGTTTCCCCGCCCTTTGGAGCGTAAATGAGCCAACTAAATGACTCCATCGGTTCGAGAACGACCGATCAATCCGAGGCGCCTCGCAACAGCAACAACCACATAAGTCAAACTCGTCAGGGCGTGTAAAACCACTGACGCCACTTTTTATCTAGAAGGAAACGCATGCCCTCCCTGAGGTCCGTCTCCCGTTTTTGGTTCATACCGGGTGTGAAACTCACGAAGTAAACGTTACACAAAGCTACGCCACAAAGGCCGTGCTTTGATCATCACCACAAGACTTTGCTTTTCAACAGAAGCCTCGATCAATTGCCACTTAGGCATGCCACACAGGCAATTCACTCCATGCGTTTGATATCCATCAATATATAACCCCTGAGCTCGTACGTCTCAGAGAAGGGCGTTAAGCAAGAGAATAAATTCTCCGCCGCCAAACAGATATATATTTAATAGAGATCAATCACACAGACTAAAATCCAATGTCAGACACACAGTCCATTTACAAGTCCGTTCTGGGTCTGAACGAAACCGGAGGCACCTAGTACCCCGCATATCCATCGATCTCCAAGTACGTCTGGACGATCACTAACTGTTTCCATCTTCTTAGGTGTACAGCCCAATCAAGATCATCAGTAATTACCCAAACGACGTGAAGACCTCCGGTCTTCGACCATCGTCTTCATCTTCGACTTATCGTCGTATCAGTTATTCAGAATGGGATAAACCCCGGTCTTTCCGAATAACTCGCGTATATTTTGAATAAGTGTTACACAAACACAACATACGCCTCATTCCAATTCATTAGTCACTAACCGTAAATTAATCAAGAGAATAATTCCCCAAATACTAACCCCGAAGGCCGAAACCAACATCAGATCAATATTCAGAAAACCATTCTGCTTGGCTAACCGACAGTTAGTTTCTAAATTTCACATTCATAGGGAAAGGTTCCCATTAATTTTATCCAAGATAAATTCCTTGAATTTATTCTTTATTCCATTTTTGAATCTCAATTCAAACTAGTCGGGATTAGCCAACCACACCGAAGTAATCATTTATTTTATTTTCCCAATCCCAACCTATTCATCCCATGAAGTAAAACTGGTTATACTTCATATCTAACACCACAGTGTTATCGGTAAATTCAATTACCATTTCACGTTCAAATCTAATTAAAGATTTGACTATCGCCTGGAGTAAAACTGGTGATACTCCATTCTCGACCATTTCAATCTAATTAAAGATTCATTAAAACTCCACTTAGTTTTAATCATTAACTGGGTTAAAGAATCCGTGTCATTTAAAACACGGTTCACGATAAACCCAAAGTCACATTCATTAATTATCGGGTTAAAGAACAAGTGTTATTTAAAACACTGTTCACGATAAACCCAAAAATCAATATCAATTCCAATCAAATATTATTTAATTGGTACACTTCATTAAATCTAAATAAAAGATTTAATCTTTTCTCAACTGGGTTCAAGAACAGTGTTAGTGAAGACACCATTCACGACAAACCCAAATCACATTTGATATTCAATATAAGGCTCTGAATAGAAAATATATCGGCTTATATTCAATATCAAATTCTACGATTAACAAATGTCGTATTGGAAATAACGATATAAATATATATATCTTTCAAATTTCCATAACAACATCTGTATAATCACGAATTCCAACATCGAAATATTCCGAAGACAATTTCGATTCAGATCCACTCCAATGCAATCATTGGATATTCTGGTTATTTTCAAAACCCTTTTTAAATTCAATTTATTTATTTAAAAATAAATAGAATTATAATTCTAGTTCAAAACTAGTTCATTTCGATAAAAATCTATTTTTATGTTTTCAAATATGGAGTTTTTCATCCCAATTCTTCACAAATCATTTCTTATGATTTTACACAAATTATTACTATTTTTAATAATTTTATCAAGGCCCGTACAGTCGATTTCCATCAACGGCCATCGAACTGCACTTACAGCGACCTTTTTCGAATTTGATTTGGACGTATCTCCAAATCCAACTGTTAGATTTCAAATTTCTAACATTCGTTAGAAAGCTCTTTTCGATACGAACCCAACGGTTCCGGTTTTAGGAGAATCCGACGGTCGGATCTCCCGTAATGTCCGTTTGAAATAAATGGTCGAAATTCGCGAACTGCCGCGGCGCGGCGCGTTCTATTCAGGCCATTATATTATATATATAATATATATAATATATATTTCGTCGATTTCTATTTAAAACGAATTATATAAATAGTTTTTAAAATTCGTTTCAAAAGCAAATTCAACTTCCATTTCAATTCAAATCAAAATTGAATTCTTCTTTATAAATTCGTTTTAAAATTCATTTCTATTCAATTCAAATTTCAAATCAATTTGAATTCATTTCTATTCGCTTTCAATTCAATTTGAATTCGTTTTCAATTAAATTCGATTTCGAAATCGTTTTCAATTCAATTCATTTCGAAATCGTTTTCAATTCAATTCATTTCGAAATCGTTTTCAATTCAATTCATTTCGAAATCGTTTTCAATTCAATTCATTTCGAAATCGTTTTCAATTCAATTCATTTCGAAATCGTTTTCAATTCAATTCATTTCGAAATCGTTTTCAATTCAATTCATTTCGAAATCGTTTTCAATTCAATTCATTTCGAAATCGTTTTCAATTCAATTCATTTCGAAATCGTTTTCAATTCAATTCATTTCGAAATCGTTTTCAATTCAATTCATTTCGAAATCGTTTTCAATTCAATTCATTTCGAAATCGTTTTCAATTCAATTCATTTCGAAATCGTTTTCAATTCAATTCATTTCGAAATCGTTATATATTCAATTCATTTCGAAATCGTTATATATTCAATTCATTTCATTTCGAAATCGTTATATATTCAATTCATTTCATTTCGAAATCGTTTTCAATTCATTTCATTTCGAAATCGTTTTCAATTCAATTCATTTCAAAATATTCGATTTCGAAATTACTTTTCAATATTCATTTTAAAATGAATAAAATCGATATAAATATCGTTCACGTCAAAATGGCGTCAATCTAATCAACACGGCTTCATAAATCTCTATTTTCAAATATTCTATTTCAAATATTTCCTATTATCAAAATATTTGTTATTATCAAAATATTCTTTATTTTCACGATTGGAATGAGGCCCAATCAATTACCATATAAAGTTAATTATATGGATTTTCATACAACACATGTATATAATAGCAACGATAAATAATCAACCATCAACCAAAGTGCACTACACTGTATAAGCATCAAATATAGATATTCAACGCTTATAACAGCCTGTCAATCAATCGATCGACACATTTAATCAATCAGGATGAGTGAATTACATATTTCATCCTAACACCCGTGTGGGGTTTCAAACAATCAAACAAATATTTTATTTGTGCAGTTGGGCGATGTGTAAAATTTATCGACCCAATCAATGTCCTTCAAATAGGTGTACATAAATAAACCATCGGGTTTGTAAATGATTATTTATTTATTCACATTCACTATATTCATATTCACGTTAAAAATTATATTTTTAACGATAAAACATTTTATTCCAACATATGAATTTCTATTATTCATTTACACAATAAAATGATATTTTTATTTTCTAACATATTTTAGAAAATTTCGGCGGCATAACGGCACGATACTAGAAACGGGACGAGGCCTAGCCTTATCCCCGGTCTAGTGAAGGCCCACGCCATTCACACATCAATCAAATCAATTCATTTCACCACACAATTCAATTTCAATCAAATAACCTAACTAAATTTTTTCCAATCAAACAAACAAGTCCATGGTCTGTGGACGATTGTGTCGGGTGCTACTAAGCACCGTCTGCATCCTAGTATATATATATAACTAGAAAAGAAATTGAAAGGTGAGAAATTCTCACAGATAGCTATCCAAGCTCCACGGCTCTTCTAATGCAGGAAATCTTCGCCAACTCGCCTTTTTATCACCATCGTTGCCCGTATACACTGTATATAAAAAATCACATTTTTATATTCTCTATTATATAAAAATCGAATTTTTACTTCGCTATTCAATATATAAAAATCAAATTTTTATTTCAAAGTTCAATATATAAAAATCATATTTTTATTTCAAAGTTCAATATATAAAAATCATATTTTTATTTCGACTTTCAACATATAAAAATCCTATTTTTATTTCGACTTTCAACATATAAAAATCCTATTTTTATTTCGACTTTCAACATATAAAAATCCAATTTTTATTTCGACTTTCTAATCTCCTTTTAGTTTATAAATCATTTTAAAATCATCTTTTAAATCATCTTAAAAATCAGTTTTTTATACTTTTATAAAATTCAGTTTTTAACTTTTACATAATAAATAAAAAACAACAGTGTTGTTTTTTTTTTCTAATTAAAATCGGATAAAACTATATAAATAAAATAAAGAAATAAAATAAAAATAAAATAACTTACAGGGGGGGTTTAGCGTCGGTTGTCGGGTTTGGAAAAAAAGAGGGGGGGTTAGCGTCGGTCGTGGGGTGGCTACTGGGGCTGTCGATGTCGGCGTGAGGCCTGGAGGGGGGTGGGGCTGTCGCGGCTTCAGGTGGCGGGTCCTGGAGGCTAGGGCGTCGTTCAAATAGAAGAAGAGGAGGGATTCGCGAGCAGGGGGGGTGCGTGGGGTTCGTCTGAGGCGGTCGGATCATCGGAGGTGGGGCGGAGCTCCTGGAGCTGGCGGCGGCGGCTCTCGAATGCGATGGCCCTCGTTTTTTTTTTTTTGCTTCTGATTTAATTTCGTAGAGGGGGGGCCAGAACGGTTTTTAAGAAGGAGGGGTTTTTTTATTTATTTATTTATTTTATATATTATTTAATTTCTAAAAGTTGACTTTTACATACGACCTCGAAACGAGGCCCACCGCCTAACGTCCATAGCGTTTTACCCCCATTCCGAACACAATGGGATATGTATCGCAAGCTGATTCGACTGTTTCGATCAGTTTCCGTTGAATTTACATTTAAATCACTTATAATCAATTTTAAACGTACATTTCAAATTACCGGGGTCACATACTAACTCTAAAAATTCTCGAAAAATATTTTCTAGCTTCGTATTGACGATACGGTCCTAACAAAGCTAGTTTCGTCGAATTCTGAGACCGTTAGAAAAATGGCCAATTTCCAGTCGATTAAAATCAACTGAAACTGGTCAAACGCGTTTTCCTTTGCCACGCTCACATACTGATTCGAAAAATTATGAAATCTGAAACCTAGCAATAACTTTACATCCCGGACCCAACAAAACAGGTTTCGTCGAAATCCGAGGTCGTTTGCAAAATGTCCATTTTTAAGGGCCTGAATTCCATAGCGACTATTCAGAATTTTCAACTGGACATATCTTTTGATTCCCGCTATGAAATCTTGATTTTTCGGATTCGTTGGAAAGATATTATCAATTAGGTTCTATGATTTTTGGTTTCACTAAAATCTGGATTGTTTTGCACCCGGTACATTCAATTGAAGTTTGAAATCGAATTATCGAACTACCGCGCCATTTTCAATTCTATTTATAATTATTTATAAATATTTATATTCTAACGACGACGCGTATAATATATACGTTCGAATTATATTCAAAATAAATTTCTCGTCGATATTATTTAAAATAATTCATTTTAAATATTCAAAATTCGCTAAAATCGCCAAAATAAAAAATTTAAACTGGACCAGATTTTCCGGGTTGTTACAACCTCCCCCACTTAAAACTTTTCTTCCCCGAAAAGGAACAAAGTCGAAAGTGGTTTGATTAATCAACTCTACGCTCGATTTAGCTTCTATTCTCCAACCTTTCAGTTTCTGAGAATTTTCAAAATCTCAAAAATTTGGCTAACACCCTAAATTTTTGAAAAATTTCGCCATAACCTCCCCTGCAATGGGAGCATCGGGGAATTTCAAATAGCTTCCCCGGTCCTTCAGATCTCAAAAAGAAAAAGAAAAAGCCAAGCGGCTAGCCAATAGGCTCACAAAATCATCATCACCCAAACAAAACAGGAAATTATGTAGTAAACATGTACCTATTTGTCGGGCAAACAAATTTTATTCTCTGCTCTAGCCTCCTTGCTATGACCTGTTCAATGTAAGTATATGTATATGCAAGCAGATGCGACCAAATTCCAATATAGTTCAATACGTGATTCAGTTAGGCTAATTGGCTAAAAATTAGCAAACAAATAACCAAACAACACAAACATCAATCAATTAGTGAATTAGAGTTTCAAATTCATAATTTTGATCCATATACAAAAATCATGTTTTTGATGCCAAATCACACAATAGGCCTTTCTAATTTTGGTTCTCACACCAGCCTAATGGAAATATATAGATATCACACCTTCGTAACACGAACATAAATACTGATGATGTCATGACAATCATCAGTACCATATCCGGGCGATTAGAGTGTAATTCCATATCTATCCAGTATATTAAAATTTCGAATACACGCGGATCAGACGTATACGCAAAATCTATATATACTGGAATGTCCACATCAATATACATAGATAATCAAATACGAATAATCGATTTAAATTTTCAAAACAAGAATTGTTTTCATTTGAAAAATATACTCTTCACACTCGTTCTAGGATACTACTGATCCTATCTTTAACGAGTCATTCCAATTGGATATTACTAATCCAATATCTGATGAATTCTTTCGTATGGTTCTAATGTGTCTTGTTCTCGAGCTCTGTAAACCAAAGCTCTGATACCAACTGTAAAAACCCGCAACTTCCCCGTAAAGGAAAGCGTCGGATAGTTCGAGAACAAGCCACAACAGAACTCATACAGAAGAATATTTCATTGTATATTACAACAATGCATCAGATTACAAGAATATACAGAGTATAAATGAATATTACACAGAAATATCAGAGATTTAAATTACATTTAAATACATAGCAGCGGAAAATAATATGATACACAACTAGAAGTAGATATACGGATACAAAGCTTTCCGGATATCGTTTCAGCTGTAAACCAGGATCCTGTGAATATAAATCTGCAAAACCAAAACTACTAGCTGCCCGTGTCGAAAATAAGGGCACCTAGAGTTTAGGTTAAAACAATAAACTCCAGGTCAGTCATGTGACTGGTGTGAGAACTAAAACAGTTATTAATCTTTATTTTTAAAGCTAGGTAAATCAAGGGACCACGCCGTATAACACGGAACGGGTTTCCTCCCAAGAATACCAGTGCATAAAACCAACAGCGCAATGCTAAATAAAGAAAAATGAAGCTGTTATAAGACCCAGGTCCCATCACACAATGCAACGCAGCCGAGGATAGGGTTTTCCCTTATAACAGCCAAAGAATGCTTGATACGTCTTAAAACAAATCATTTGATACTATTATAAGTGCATTGTTCATAAAACAACTTCAAATCATAAGTATCAATCATAGGCGACATGAGCGTCCCATGCCACTATGTCGCCATATATAGGTTTACAAATAAAACCGCAAATGTCACGTATTTGGAAATTGGGTTTCCATCTATGAACCGAGGCAAAAGATAGTCCTCAACCGATTCGAGACAATCTAGCCCATGTCTCAGGATCAGAGCTCGAGTGACCCTTGGAGCGACAGGGCCGGTCCACCGATGTGGATTAAAATGCCTGAACACTACGTTTCCCCGCCCTTTGGAGCGTAAATGAGCCAACTAAATGACTCCATCAGTTCGAGAACGACCGATCAATCCGAGGCGCCTCGCAACAGAAACAACCACATAAGTCAAACTCGTCAGGGCGTGTAAAACCACTGATGCCACTTTTTATCTAGAAGGAAACGCATGCCCTCCCTGAGGTCCGTCTCCCGTTTTTGGTTCATACCGGTTGTGAAACTCGCGAAGTAAACGTTACACAAAGCTACGCCACAAAGGCCGTGCTTTGATCATCACCACGAGACTTTGCTTTTCAACAGAAGCCTCGATCAATTGCCACTTAGGCATGCCACACAGGCAATTCACTCCATGCGTTTGATATCCATCAATATATAACCCCTGAGCTCGTACGTCTCAGAGAAGGGCGTTAAGCAAGAGAATAAATTCTCCGCCGCCAAACAGATATATATTTAATAGAGATCAATCACACAGACTAAAATCCAATGTCAGACACACAGTCCATTTACAAGTCCGTTCTGGGTCTGAACGAAACCGGAGGCACCTAGTACCCCGCATATCCATCGATCTCCAAGTACGTCTGGACGATCACTAACTGTTTCCATCTTCTTGGGTGTACAGCCCAATCAAGATCATCAGTAATTACCCAAACGACGTGAAGACCTCCGGTCTTCGACCATCGTCTTCATCTTCGACTTATCGTCGTATCAGTTATTCAGAATGGGATAAACCCCGGTCTTTCCGAATAACTCGCGTTTATTTTGAATAAGTGTTACACAAACACAACATACGCCTCATTCCAATTCATTAGTCACTAACCGTAAATTAATCAAGAGAATAATTCCCCAAATACTAACCCCGAAGGTCGAAACCAACATCAGATCAATATTCAGAAAACCATTCTGCTTGGCTAACTGACAGTTAGTTTCTAAATTTCACATTCATAGGGAAAGGTTCCCATTAATTTTATCCAAGATAAATTCCTTGAATTTATTCTTTATTCCATTTTTGAATCTCAATTCAAACTAGTCGGGATTAGCCAACCACACCGAAGTAATCATTTATTTTATTTTCCCAATCCCAACCTATTCATCCCATGAAGTAAAACTGGTTATACTTCATATCTAACACCACAGTGTTATCGGTAAATTCAATTACCATTTCACGTTCAAATCTAATTAAAGATTTGACTATCGCCTGGAGTAAAACTGGTGATACTCCATTCTCGACCATTTCAATCTAATTAAAGATTCATTAAAACTCCACTTAGTTTTAATCGTTAACTGGGTTAAAGAATCCGTGTCATTTAAAACACGGTTCACGATAAACCCAAAGTCACATTCATTAATTATCGGGTTAAAGAACAAGTGTTATTTAAAACACTGTTCACGATAAACCCAAAAATCAATATCAATTCCAATTAAATATTATTTAATTGGTACACTTCATTAAATCTAAATAAAAGATTTAATCTTTTCTCAACTGGGTTCAAGAACAGTGTTAGTGAAGACACCATTCACGACAAACCCAAATCACATTTGATATTCAATATAAGGCTCTGAATAGAAAATATATCGGCTTATATTCAATATCAAATTCTACGATTAACAAATGTCGTATTGGAAATAACGATATAAATATATATATCTTTCAAATTTCCATAACAACATCTGTATAATCACGAATTCCAACATCGAAATATTCCGAAGACAATTTCGATTCAGATCCACTCCAATGCAATCATTGGATATTCTGGTTATTTTCAAAACCCTTTTTAAATTCAATTTATTTATTTAAAAATAAATAGAATTATAATTCTAGTTCAAAACTAGTTCATTTCGATAAAAATCTATTTTTATCTTTTCAAATATGGAGTTTTTCATCCCAATTCTTCACAAATCATTTCTTATGATTTTACACAAATTATTACTATTTTTAATAATTTTATCAAGGCCCGTACAGTCGATTTCCATCAACGGCCATCGAACTGCACTTACAGCGACCTTTTTCGAATTTGATTTGGACGTATCTCCAAATCCAACCGTTAGATTTCAAATTTCTAACATTCGTTAGAAAGCTCTTTTCGATACGAACCCAACGGTTCCGGTTTTAGGAGAATCTGACGGTCGGATCTCCCGTAATGTCCGTTTGAAATAAATGGTCGAAATTCGCGAACAGCCGCGGCGCGGCGCGTTCTATTCAGGCCATTATATTATATATATAATATATATTTCGTCGATTTCTATTTAAAACGAATTATATAAATAGTTTTTAAAATTCGTTTCAAAAGAAAATTCAACTTCCATTTCAATTCAAATCAAAATTGAATTCTTCTTTATAAATTCGTTTTAAAATTCATTTCTATTCAATTCAAATTTCAATTCAATTTGAATTCATTTCTATTCGCTTTCAATTCAATTTGAATTCGTTTTCAATTAAATTCGATTTCGAAATCGTTTTCAATTCAATTCATTTCGAAATCGTTTTCAATTCAATTCATTTCGAAATCGTTTTCAATTCAATTCATTTCGAAATCGTTTTCAATTCAATTCATTTCGAAATCGTTTTCAATTCAATTCATTTCGAAATCGTTTTCAATTCAATTCATTTCGAAATCGTTTTCAATTCAATTCATTTCGAAATCGTTTTCAATTCAATTCATTTCGAAATCGTTTTCAATTCAATTCATTTCGAAATCGTTTTCAATTCAATTCATTTCGAAATCGTTTTCAATTCAATTCATTTCGAAATCGTTTTCAATTCAATTCATTTCGAAATCGTTTTCAATTCAATTCATTTCGAAATCGTTTTCAATTCAATTCATTTCGAAATCGTTTTCAATTCAATTCATTTCGAAATCGTTTTCAATTCAATTCATTTCGAAATCGTTTTCAATTCAATTCGTTTCGAAATCGTTTTCAATTCAATTCATTTCGAAATCGTTATATATTCAATTCATTTCGAAATCGTTATATATTCAATTCAATTCATTTCGAAATCGTTTTCAATTCAATTCATTTCAAAATATTCGATTTCGAAATTACTTTTCAATATTCATTTTAAAATGAATAATATCGATATAAATATCGTTCACGTCAAAATGGCGTCAATCTAATCAACACGGCTTCATAAATCTCTATTTTCAAATATTCTATTTCAAATATTTCCTATTATCAAAATATTCTTTATTTTCACGATTGGAATGAGGCCCAATCAATTACCATATAAAGTTAATTATATGGATTTTCGTACGACACATGTATATAATAGCAACGATAAATAATCAACCATCAACCAAAGTGCACTACACTGTATAAGCATCAAATATAGATATTCAACGCTTATAACAGCCTGTCAATCAATCGATCGACACATTTAATCAATCAGGATGAGTGAACTACATATTTCATCCTAACACCCGTGTGGGGTTTCAAACAATCAAACAAATATTTTATTTGTGCAGTTGGGCGATGTGTAAAATTTATCGACCCAATCAATGTCCTTCAAATAGGTGTACATAAACAAACCATCGGGTTTGTAAATGATTATTTATTTATTCACATTCACTATATTCATATTCACGTTAAAAATTATATTTTTAACGATAAAACATTTTATTCCAACATATGAATTTCTATTATTCATTTACACAATAAAATGATATTTTTATTTTCTAACATATTTTAGAAAATTTCGGCGGCATAACGACACGATACTAGAAACGGGACGAGGCCTAGCCTTATCCCCGGTCTAGTGAAGGCCCACGCCATTCACACATCAATCAAATCAATTCATTTCACCACACAATTCAATTTCAATCAAATAACCTAACTAAATTTTTTCCAATCAAACAAACAAGTCCATGGTCTGTGGACGATTGTGTCAGGTGCTACTAAGCACCGTCTGCATCCTAGTATATATATATAACTAGAAAAGAAATTGAAAGGTGAGAAATTCTCACAGATAGCTATCCAAGCTCCACGGCTCTTCTAATGCAGGAAATCTTCGCCAACTCGCCTTTTTATCACCATCGTTGCCCGTATACACTGTATATAAAAAATCACATTTTTATATTCTCTATTATATAAAAATCGAATTTTTACTTCGCTATTCAATATATAAAAATCGAATTTTTATTTCAAAGTTCAATATATAAAAATCATATTTTTATTTCAAAGTTCAATATATAAAAATCATATTTTTATTTCAACTTTCAACATATAAAAATCCTATTTTTATTTCGACTTTCAACATATAAAAATCCTATTTTTATTTCGACTTTCAACATATAAAAATCCTATTTTTATTTCGACTTTCTAATCTCCTTTTAGTTTATAAATCATTTTAAAATCATCTTTTAAATCATCTTAAAAATCAGTTTTTTATACTTTTATAAAATTCAGTTTTTAACTTTTACATAATAAATAAAAAACAACAGTGTTGTTTTTTTTTTCTAATTAAAATCGGATAAAACTATATAAATAAAATAAAGAAATAAAATAAAAATAAAATAACTTACAGGGGGGGTTTAGCGTCGGTTGTCGGGTTTGGAAAAAAAGAGGGGGGGGGGGGGTTAGCGTCGGTCGTGGGGTGGCTACTGGGGGTGTCGATGTCGGCGTGAGGCCTGGAGGGGGTGGGGCTGTCGCGGCTTCAGGTGGCGGGTCCTGGAGGCTAGGGCGTCGTTCAAATAGAAGAAGAGGAGGGATTCGCGAGCAGGGGGGGGGGGTGCGTGGGGTTCGTCTGAGGCGGTCGGATCATCGGAGGTGGGGCGGAGCTCCTGGAGCTGGCGGCGGCGGCTCTCGAATGCGATGGCCCTCGTTTTTTTTTATTTTGCTTCTGATTTAATTTCGTAGAGGGGGGGCCAGAACGGTTTTTAAGAAGGAGGGTTTTTTATTTATTTATTTATTTTATATATTATTTAATTTCTAAAAGTTGACTTTTACATACGACCTCGAAACGAGGCCCACCGCCTGTCGTCCATAGCGTTTTACCCCCATTCCGAACACAATGGGATATGTATCGCAAGCTGATTCGACTGTTTCGATCAGTTTCCGTTGAATTTACATTTAAATCACTTATATTCAATTTTAAACGTACATTTCAAATTACCGGGGTCACATACTAACTCTAAAAATTCTCGAAAAATATTTTCTAGCTTCGTATTGACGATACGGTCCTAACAAAGCTAGTTTCGTCGAATTCTGAGACCGTTAGAAAAATGGCCAATTTCCAGTCGATTAAAATCAACTGAAACTGGTCAAACGCGTTTTCCTTTGCCACGCTCACATACTGATTCGAAAAATTATGAAATCTGAAACCTAGCAATAACTTTACATCCCGGACCCAACAAAACAGGTTTCGTCGAAATCCGAGGTCGTTTGCAAAATGTCCATTTTTAAGGGCCTGAATTCCATAGCGACTATTCAGAATTTTCAACTGGACATATCTTTTGATTCCCGCTATGAAATCTTGATTTTTCGGATTCGTTGGAAAGATATTATCAATTAGGTTCTATGATTTTTGGTTTCACTAAAATCTGGATTGTTTTGCACCCGGTACATTCAATTGAAGTTTGAAATCGAATTATCGAACTACCGCGCCATTTTCAATTCTATTTATAATTATTTATAAATATTTATATTCTAACGACGACGCGTATAATATATACGTTCGAATTATATTCAAAATAAATTTCTCGTCGATATTATTTAAAATAATTCATTTTAAATATTCAAAATTCGCTAAAATCGCCAAAATAAAAATTTTAAACTGGCCCAGATTTTCCGGGTTGTTACAACTATTTGGAGACCAAAGTGCATGTCCAAAGTGGAAGGTTTCTATTTTTGACGTGGACACGTCCAATGCATCAAGAATAGAAATGGGTCATTTTGCTATATTTTCCCGCTAGTTGACAAGGAACCACATGCATCTATCATGTAATGACCCGCATTGGCAGAGGTATTATAATTAATTTATTTAATTATATAAATAGTGATATAGTGAATTAAATGGTGGTTTAGTTAAATAATGGGGAATATTTAATTAAAATAATAAATTAAATAATATATTTAATTCTGAAATAATCAGAATTGGCTGAAATGGCGATATTGTGTGAACTGGATCATCTGTGATATTTAATTCAGCTTGGAATTTAATTTGAATAACGAATATATTTAATTAACGATAGTTTGAACGTAGAATTATATTATAATTAAAATCGAGCTTGGAATGGTACTGTAGTTCGTAATTTGGCGATTCGAACTTCAACTGAATGTACAAGATTCGTTTTAAGCCGGATTTCTGTGAAACAAGAAACGTGTGGAGCGGGTGGAGTATATCTTTCTAGTGGAAGAGGAAAATCGGGATTTCATCGTGTAGATTTTGGTTTATGTCCAAATCAAATATTTAGAAAAAATAGCGGTATATTCGTTTGTGGCCATAACAGTTATTTAAAAATATTTGAATATCGGGTTTGAATTTAGACAAGGATCTTTTGGGACATAATGATAATTTAATTTTTAGAATTTTATTGTAATCTTTAATTAATTAAATAAGCAACTTTTTATTTGGGGTATTTTGCACCCTGAAATCAACATTTTGAGGTTTCACAGAATGAGCTAACCTACCGGTATTATTATATTTTTGGGATCGTGGCTCATCGCTGATCACAACGGTATTTTTATTTCTATCATTGACATTCCATAAATGAACGAAATTTGCGCAAACTGTGTACCCATAATAAAAACTTAAAATAAATATCCCTACCATTTTCAACCATTAAGTAGTTCCTAAATATTACACTAAATGAATGGCTTCGGATGTGCTTCGTGTTCATTTCTTAGCCAAAGATATTAAAGGCGCTAAGTGGAGCAAGTCGGTTCTAATTTGGCCACAAAGAAAAACACATGAAGTACAAAGACAACGTCTTCAAGTTTAATCCTAATATATCTAAACCCTTAATCCTTATAAATACCTCCCTTTAACGTTACAACCTAATTCTTGTTTCCTGTAGAAATAAAAATAGGCCGCCACTTTTCTGAAGTCTTCAATCAATTAAATTGATTTCATTTCTTCACAGAATCGAATGACATGGGATCCTTTGGCTTCGTAGGAGGAGGAGCATCATTGTGCTATGCTTCGTATTGGGTGCGCACTGATTTCCTGGAAGTTGAAATGGAGCAGCGGCGCTAGGGCTAGACTTCGACGATGACAGAGGCGGAACTGGGTTGGATGAGGGTTGGCGTGGTGTTCGTGCTGAGGAGGCGCACCTATTGGCAGAGACGAGGGGGACTTCGGTGGGCGAAGACAATGAGCGACGCCGTGGGTACATCGAAAAGGCTGCATGTCGAGGTACGGGGGAGGGGTTTGATCGTGGGTCCAAGGTGGAGGGTGGGTGCGGTTTTTGATGCTAAGTTCGGTGGTGGTGGCGGCGTCGACTGCCGGTGGTCGGAGCGGCGGCAGGAGGTGGTCAAAAGTGATGGTCAACGTTGGGATGGATACTGGAGGGAGACGGTTTCCTATTTTTGAATTGGGGAAGATGAATTTGAGGAAGGGTGCAGTACACGTGAATAGGGTGGGTGAGTGGACTGGTTGTTTAAATTAAAAGTGTTAAGTTTAATATTCCTTAAACCGTGTTCTAAATTAAAAACACCACATCTAGTCCATACGAGGTCAGATTTACGAACCGTCTGTTGTGTTGGGATCATATGGACGGTGGCTACAACATGTAACTGACTGGGAGTGGAGAGGAGCTCGTTTGAATTTATGGCGAAATAAACTATTTGATTCAGATCAAATAACAGTTTATCATTCTTTAGCGATGAACCGCAAATGTGAATAAATCTCACTAACTCTGAACAGTTTATAATTTCATGTTGTATTTTTAGAACTGTTAAATATTGGTTGATTGACTGTGTGTTGAATGTTTGATTGAACTGCTAGTCAGTTAGTTGATTTTCTATATTGATTATGTTTAATAGAATATATCATATGGAACTGAAAGTGATGTTGATTTTATTGTGTAACATCTGTGGATGCAGGGAAACAGGTTGGAGGAATCCGACTGGATTTCTCAACAGTATTTTACAGACTTTTCATATATTGTGATATATGTTGTTGTTATATAATCGATTATTTGTTGTATATGTTTGGATGATATTGATCATTGTTGTTCAGTATTTTAAATACCATACGGAATACTAGAATGTAAAAAGGCATTTTAAAAAGGTTATTAGAAATGAAAATATTTATAAAATCCAAGGATTTTATAAATGTGAAATAGAAATAAAATCAAAGGATTTACAAAAGAAGGAATTTATAAAATCGAAGGATTTTATAAAAGGAGATATTTATTTAGAAATAAATAAAAAGGATTATAAAGGTTATTTAATTAGGGAATACATAGGATATTTTAAAAGGGGATATTTATTTGTTAAATAAATAGGAAAAAGGAATTATTTATTTGTTAAATAGAATTGAGAGGAGTTAATCGATTTGAATTAATCAAATAGAGTTAATTGATTGGAGTTAATCAAAATGAGTTAGTGAAAGGGATAAATCAAATGAGTTAGTCAGACCAAGTAAAATGAGTTAATCAAACCAAGTTGATCGAATTGGTTCAACCAGATTTAATCAAATAGAGTTAAGCAAAATTAGAAACTGACTAGAGATTAGTAAATTGAATGGTTTTCTAGGTGTCTATCAGATGTTGTGTTCTTCTTCTTCTTCTATTCTAAGTTTCTATCTTATCTTTCCTCACCCTCTAATTTCTTTCATTTATGACCGTTATTTTCGATCCTTGGATGTACGATATGTGTTGTATATCGAATAACCAAGATCGCCAAAAACCCAGGTCATTACAGTTGGTATCAGAGCTTAAGTTAAGTGAATTACCTTAGCTCTGTGGCGTGACTCGGTAGAGATAGGGTTAGCAATACCCTAGATTGAGTTGAGTGTATATATACGAGTGAACGTATTTGTTATTTCATATAAAAATGGTTTTATATTTGTGTAGTTTTATTGGTTGAGTTGTTTATGAGTTTGGTCGATCAGTTTGATCCACTGTATCGGTAGGAGTTGGTAAACACTTGAATACGATGAACTGTCATGGTATGTTTTGAAAAGAGGGTAAATGAAATAATTTTACCCAAATTATATTTTGATATAAAGGATTTATATTGGAATGATTATAATATAGTGGATATATTGGTTGTTATTATAATCGAGTAAGATTATAAATTAAATGGTTATGTAAATAACCAATCAGAATTCATATAAGTGAAATACGTGAAATCAGATGAGTTAAATCTGATATTTAAATCAGAATTGAAATTGAATCTTAGAAATTTGGAACAGAGTTTGTAAATGGATTTGGATTAAAAATAAGGAAAATTTAAGACCCTGGGAGATTTTAAATTGTTTTACAAGCAGTGTGAATTATATTTTGAAATGGATTTCAAAGTGGAAATGTTTAGAAATGCTTTTATAGTATTGAACTCACTTCGATCGCTGGTAAATAGATTCTGATGATGACAGCTGCATTATCAGTATTCATTTTCGAGTTGTAAGTGACGAATTACTACCAAAGATACTGTTTTGAATTTGTTTTGGTAAAGACAAGTTGTGTTGAATTTCAAAAAGGAAAATTTGATTTTTGAAAACAAACTGTTTAAAAACTCCTTTGGAAAGACTGTTTGAATTGAAAACAAATTTAATAGAAATTTGTGAAAGCAAAATTGAATTAAAGTAAAGCCAGTAAAGTGGTAACTGAGATTGAATTAGAATGATATCAAGACAAATTGGATTGTGAGATTCAAATTTGAAGTGTAATGTGATAATCAAGTTAAGAGTTGGAAATCGAGAAGAAACTCGAGTTGAAATGATATTTGGTTCGGATATAAGCGAATGGTTGTGTTGTGGATAAAACCAGATTGGAATTTGATTGGGATGACCCTTGTATCCGCTGAATGGATAACAGGTGGAAAGGATATAATGATATGCCAACAAAAAGGTACAAGTTTAAATTTCATATGGGTTTGAGATGTTGATAAGCCGAATTGGCAAGCCGCTTGGCTGTTTGATTTTCTTCTGGGTTGAAGATGGCCCAGAGAGGCGAGTTGAAGTTTGGCCTATTGACCAGTACAAAGGAGGTGCTGGCGAAATTTTTCGAAAAGTTAAGGTGTTAGAAAATTTTCAGGATATTTGAAAATTTTCGTTGATAAGAATTAATAATTTAATTGAAATTAAATTGGTTCAGTTGAAACTGAAGATAAGAAGTGAACGAATATGTTCTAACCAGTCGATAGGGTCGTTCTCTACCTTAACAATTTCGAGGACGAAATTATTTTAAGTAGGGAAGAATGTAATGACCCGCATTGGCAGAGGTATTATAATTAATTTATTTAATTATATAAATAGTGATATAGTGAATTAAATGGTGGTTTAATTAAACAATGGTCAATATTTAATTAAAATAATAAATTAAATAATATATTTAATTCTGAAATAATCAGAATTGGCTGAAACGGTGATACGGTGTGAACTGGATCATCTGTGATATTTAATTCAGCTTGGAATTTAATTTGAATAATGAATATATTTAATTAACAATAGTTTGAACGTAGAATTATATTATAATTAAAATCGTGCTTGAAATAGCGCTGTAGTTCGTAATTTGGCGATTCGAACTCCAACTGAATGTACAGGATTCGTTTAAGCCGGAATTCAGTGAAACAAGAAACGTGTGGAGCGGATGGAGTATTTCTTTCTAGTAGAAGAGGAAAATCGGGATTTCGTCGTGTAGATTTTGATTTATGTCCAAATCAAATATTCAGAAAAAACAGTGGTATATTCGTTCGTGGCCATAACAGTTATTTAAAAATATTTGAATATCGGGTTTGAATTTAGACAAGGTTCTTTTGGGACATAACGATAATTTAATTTTTAGAATTTTACTGTAATTTTTAATTAATTAAATAAGTAACTTTTTATTTGGGGTATTTTGCACTCTGAAATCAACATTTTGAGGTTTCACAGAATGAGCTAACCTACCGGTATTATTATATTTTTGGGATCGTGGCTCATCGCTGATCTCAACGGTATTTTTATTTTTGTCGTTGACATTCCATGAATGAATGAAATTTGCGCAAACCGTGTACCCATAATAAAAACTTAAAATAAATTTCCCTACCGTTTTCAACCATTAAGTAGTTCCTAAATATTACACTAAATGAATGGCCTCGGATGTGCTTCGTGTTCATTTATCTGCAAAAGATGTTAGTGGCGCTAAGTGGAGCACGTCGGTTCTAATTTGGCCACAAAGAAAAACACATGAAGTACACAAGACCACGTCTTCAAGTTTAATCCCAAAATATCTAAACCCTTAATCCTTATAAATACCTCCCTTTAATGTTACAACCTAATTCTTGTTTCCTGTAGAAATAAAAATAGGCCGCCACTTTTCTGAAATCTTCAATCAATTAAATCGACTTCATTTCTTCACGAAATCGAATGACATGGGATCCTTTGGCTTCGTAGGAGGAGGAGTATCACTGTGCTATGCTTCATATTGGGTGCGCACTGATTTCATGGAAGTCAAAATGGAGCAGCGACGCTAGGGCTGGACTTCGACGATGACAGAGGCGGAACTGGGTTGGATGAGGGTTGGCGTGGTGTTCGTGTTGAGGAGGCGCACTTGTTGGCAGAGATGAGGGGGACTTCGATGGCCGAAGACAATGAGCGACGCCGTGGGTCCGTCGAAAAGGCAGCAGGTCGATGTACGGGGGAGGGGTTCGATCGTGGGTCCAGGGTGCAGGGTGGGTGCGGTTTTTTATGCTAAGTCTGGTGGTGGCGGCGACTGCCGGTGGCCGGAGCGGCGGCAGGAGGTGGTCAAAAGTGACGGTCAACGTTGGGATGGATACTGGAGGGAGACAATTTCCTATTTTTGAATTGAGGAAGATGAATTTGAGGAAGGGTGCAGTACACGTGAATAGGGCGTGTGAGTGGACTGGTTGTTTAAATTAAAAATGTTAAGTTTAATTTTCCTTAAACCATGTTCTAACTTAAAAACACCACATCTAGTCCATACGAGGTCAGATTTACGAACCGTCTATTGCGTTGGGATCATATGGACGGTGGCTACAACATGAAACTAACTGGGAGTGGAGAGGAGCTCGTTTGAATTTATGGCGAAATAAACTGTTTGATTCAGATCAAATAACAATTTATCGTTCTTTAAAGATGAACTGCAAATGTGAATAAATCTCACTAACTCTGAACAGTTTATATTTTCATGTTGTATTTTTAGAACTGTTAAATATTGGCTGATTGACTGTGTGTTGACTGTTTGATTGAACTGCTAGTCAGTTAGTTGATTTTCTATATTGATTATGTTTAACAGAATATATCATATGGAACTGAAAGTGATGTTGATTTTATTGTGTAACATCTGTGGATGAAGGGAAACAGTTGGAGGAATTCGACTGGATTCCTCAACAGTATTTTACTGACTTTTCATATATTGTGATATATGCTGTTGTTATATAATCGATTATTTATTGTATATGTTTGGATGATATTGATCATTGTTGTTCAGTATTTTAAATACCATACGGAATACTAGAATGTAAAAAGGCATTTTCAAAAGGTTATTTGAAATGAAAATATTTATAAAATCCAAGGATTTTATAAATGGGAAATAGAAATAAAATCAAAGGATTTATAAAAGAAGGAATTCATAAAATCGAAGGATTTTATAAAAGGAGATATTTATTTAGAAATAAATAAATAGGATTATAAAGGTTATTTAATTAGGGAATAAATAGGATATTTTAAAAGGGGATATTTATTTGTTAAATAAATAGGAAAAAAGGAATTATTTATTTGTTAAATAGAATTGAGGGGAGTTAATCGATTTAAATTTATCAAATAGAGTTAATTGATTGGAGTTAATCAAAATGAGTTAACGAAAGGGATAAATCAAATGAGTTAGTCAGACCAAGTAAAATGAGTTAATCAAACCAAGTTAATCGAATTGGTTCAACCAGATTTAATCAAATAGAGTTAAGCAAAATTAGAAACTGACTAGAGATTAGTAAATTGAATGGTTACCTAAGTGTCTATCTGATGTTGTGTTCTTCTTCTTCTTCTTCTATTCTAAGTTTCTATCATATCTTTCCTTACCCTCTAATTTCTTTAATTTATGACCGGTATTTCCGATCCTTGGATGTCCGATATGTGTTGTATATCGGATAACCAAGATCGCCAAAAACTTGGGTCATTACAGTTGGTATTAGAGCTTTAGTTATGTGAATTACCTCGGCTCTGTGGCATGACTCGGCAGAGATAGGGTTAGCAATACCCTAGATTGAGTTGAGTGTATATATACGAGTGAACATATTTGTTATTTCATATAAAAATGATTTTATATTTGTGGAGATTTATTGGTTGAGTTGTTTATGAGTTCTGGTCGATAAGTTTGATCCACTGTATCGGTAGGAATCGGTAAACACTTGAATACGATGAACTGTCATGGTATGTTTTGAAAAGAGGGTAAATGAAATAATTTTACCCAAATTATATTTAGATATAAAGGATTTATATTGGAATGATTATAATATAGTGGATACATTGGTTGTTATTATAATCGAGTAAGATTATAAATTAAATGGTTATGTAAATAACCAATCAGAATTCATATAAGTGAAAAACGTGAAATCAGATGAGTTAAATCTAATATTTAAACTAGAATTGAAATTGAACCCTGGAAATTTGGAACAGAGTTTGTAAATGGATTTGGATTAAAAATAAGGAAAATTTAATATCCTGGGAGATTTTAAATTGTTTTACAAGCAGTGTGAATTATATTTTGAAATGGATTTCAAAGTGGAAATGTTTAGAAATGGTTTCATATTATTGAACTCACTTCGATCGCTGGAAAATAGATTCTGATGATGACACCTGCATCATCAGTATTCATTTTCGAGTTGTAAGTAACGAATTACTACCAGAGATACTGTTTTGAATTTGTTTTGGGAAAGACAAGTTGTGTTGAATTTCAAAAAGGAAAATTTGATTTTTGAAAAGAGTAAACTGTTTAAAAACTCCTTGGGAAAGATTGTTTGAATTAAAAAAAAAATTAACAGAAATTTGTGAAAGCTAAATTGAATTAAAGTAAAGCCAGTAAAGTGGTAACTGAGATTGAATTAGAATGATATCAAGAACGATTGGATTGTGAGATTCAAATTTGAAGTGTAATGTGATAATCAAGTTAAGAGTTGGGAATCGAGAAGAAACTCGAGTTGAAAAGATATTTGGTTCAGATATAAGCGAATGGTTGTGTTGTGGATAAAACCAAATTGGAATTTGATTGGGATGACCCTTGTATCCGCTGAATGGATTACAGGTGGAAATGATATAATGATATGCCGACAAAAAAGGTACAAGTTTGTATTTCATATGGGTTTGAGATGTTGATAAGCTGAATTGTCAAGCCGCTTGGCTGTTTGATTTTCTTTTGGGTTGAAGATGGCCCAGAGAGGCGAGTTGGAGTTTGGCCTATTGACCTGTACAAAGGAGGTGCTAGTGAAATTTTTCGTAAAGTTAAGGTGTTAGAAAATTTTCATGATATTTGAAAATTTTCGTTGATAAGAATTAATAATTTAATTGAAATTAAATTGGTTCAGTTGAAACTGAAGATAAGAATGAACGAATATGTTCTAACCAGTCGATAGGGTCGTTCTCTACCTTAGCAATTTCGAGGACGAAATTATTTTAAGTAGAGAAGAATGCAATGACCCGCACTGGAAGAGGTATTATAATTAATTTATTTAATTATATAAATAGTGATATAGTGAATTAAATGGTGGTTTAATTAAATAATGGTGAATATTTAATTAAAATAATAAATTAAATAATATATTTAACTCTGAAATAATCAGAATTGGCTGAAATGGCAATATGGTGTGAACTGGATCATCTGTGATATTTAATTCAACTTGGAATTTAATTTGAATAATGAATATATTTAATTAACGATAGTTTGAACGTAGAATTATATTATAATTAAAATCGAGCTTGAAATAGCGCTGTAGTTCGTAATTTGGCAATTCGAACTTCAACTGAATGTACAGGATTCGTTTTAAGCCGGATTTCTGTGAAACAAGAAACGTGTGGAGCGGGTGGAGTATATCTTTCTAGTAGAAGAGGAAAATCGGGATTTCGTCGTGTAGATTTTGATTTATGTCCAAATCAAATATTCAGAAAAAACAGCGGTATATTCGTTCGTGGCCATAACAGTTATTTAAAAATATTTGAATATCGGGTTTGAATTTAGGCAAGCTTCTTTTGGGACATAACGATAATTTAATTTTTAGAATTTTACTGTAATTTTTAATTAATTAAATAAGCAACTTTTTATTTGGGGTATTTTGCACCCTGAAATCAACATTTTGAGGTTTCACAGAATGAGCTAACCTACTGGTATTATTATATTTTTGGGATCGTGGCTCATCGCTGATCACAACCGTATTTTTATTTTTGTCGTTGACATTCCATAAATGAACGAAATTTGCGCAAACCGTGTACCCATAATAAAAACTTTAAAATAAATATCCCTACCGTTTTCAACCATTAAGTAATTCCTAAATATTACACTAAATGAATGGCCTCGGATGTGCTTCGTGTTCAATTCTCAGCCAAATATATTAGTGGCGCTAAGCAGAGCACGTCGGTTCTAATTTGGCCACACAAAAAACACATGAAGTACAAAGACCACGTCTTCAAGTTTAATCCTAAAATATCTAAACCCTTAATCCTTATAAATACCTCCCTTTAACGTTACAACCTAATTCTTGTTTCCTGTAGAAATAAAAATAGGTCGCCACTTTTCTGAAGTCTTCAATCAATTAAATCGACTTCATTTCTTCGCAGAATCGAATGACATGGGATCCTTTGGCTTCGTAGGAGGAGCATCATTGTATTATGCTTCGTATTGGGTGCGCACTAATTTCCTGGAAGTTGAAATTGAGCAGCGGCGCTAGGGCTGGACTTCGACGATGACAGAGGTGGAACTGGGTTGGATGAGGGTTGGCGTGGTGTTTGTGCTGAGGAGGCGCACATATTGGCACATACGAGGGGGACTTCGGTGGCCGAAGACAATGAGCGACGCCGCGACGCCGTGGGCACGTCAAAAAGGCAGCAAGTCAAGGTACGGGGGAGGGGTTTGATCGTGGGTCCAAGGTATAGGGTGGGTGCGGTTTTTGATGCTAAGTTCGGTGGTGGTGGCGGCCACGACTGCCGGTGGTTGGAGCGGCGGCAGGAGGTGGTCAAAAGTGACGGTCAACGTTGGGATGGATACTGGAGGGAGACGGTTTCCTATTTTTGAATTGGGGAAGATGAATTTGAGGAAGGGTGCAGTACACGTGAATAGGATGGGTGAATGGACTGGTTGTTTAAATTAAAAGTGTTATGATTAATTTTCCTTAAACCATGTTCTAACTTAAAAACACCACATCTAGTCCGTACGAGGTCAGATTTACAAACCATCTGTTGCGTTGGGATCATATGGACGGTGGCTACAACATGAAACTCACTGGAAGTGGAGAGGAGCTCGTTTGAATTTATGGTGAAATAAACTGTTTGATTCAGATCAAATAATAGTTTATCGTTCTTTAACGATGAACTGCAAATGTGAGTAAATCTCACTAACTCTGAACAGTTTATAATTTCATGTTGTATTTTTAGAACTGTTAAATATTGGCTGATTGACTTTGTGTTGACTGTTTGATTGAACTGCTAGTCAGTTAGTTGATTTTCTATATTGTTTCTGTTTAATAGAATATATCATATGGAACTGAAAGTGATGTTGATTTTATTGTGTAACATCTGTGTTGCAGGGAAACAGGTTGGAGGAATCCGACTGGATTCCTCAACAGTATTTTACCGACTTTTCATATATTGTGATATATGCTGTTGTTATATAATCGATTATTAATTGTATATGTTTGGATGATGTTGATCATTGTTGTTCAGTATTTTAAATACCATATGGAATATTAGAATGTAAAAAGGCATTTTCAAAAGGTTATTTGAAATGAAAATATTTATAAAATCCAAGGATTTTATAAATGGGAAATAGAAATAAAATCAAAGGATTTATAAAAGAAGGAATTTATAATCGAAGGATTTTATAAAAGGAGATATTTATTTAGAAATAAATAAATAGGATTATAAAGGTTATTTAATTAGGGAATAAATAGGATATTTTAAAAAGGGATATTTATTTGTTAAATAAATAGTAAAAAAGGAATTATTTATTTGTTAAATATTATTGAGAGGAGTTAATCGATTTGAATTAATCAAATAGAGTTAATTGATTGGAGTTAATCAAAATGAGTTAGCGAAAGTGATAAATCAAATGAGTTAGTCAGACCAAATAAAATGAGTTAATCAAACCAAGTTGATCGAATTGGTTCAACCAGATTTAACAAATAGAGTTAAGCAAAATTAGAAACTGACTAGAGATTAGTAAATTGAATGGTTTTCTAAGTGTCTATCTGATGTTGGTTTCGGCCTACGGGATTAATACTTAGGGAATTGTTCTCATACAAGTTTACAATCAGTGACTGATAGTAGTGGGAAGAAAATAAGCTATGGAAATGTTTTCCAGTGTTAATAACGCATATTTTCTAAACATTAAAATAAAGAAATATACATACATACATACACACACACATATATATATATATGGTTGATGATTTGATCGATATAATTTCCACTTGGAAATAATATCGTTGTTTGCACACGTGTTTTTCTTTGATAGTTAACTCACCGACTATCGAAGTTTTCGACCATTTTAACGTTGTTAATATGGAGAGACCGGTTGGATTATTATCCAAAGAACCACTCTGTATTGGCATATGCGTTCCGAATCATATATGCCAAAGATAATTGAAGACAGAGTAAAGTGCAAGGGCTATTGTACAAATCTTAGATAACAGTGCCTAAGATGGATATACTGAATAGTACCTTCGGTTCATCCTATTCCTGGATGACTTGTAGGGACGAATGTCTGACAAAGTATTTCCAAACAATCACATACATTGATTTCTCCAACCGTATCAAGAGTGGAAGCGGAGAAGGAAACTTCTTTTAGCTAACACATAATGTATTGTTGTAGACGTCAATCGGTGATTTGAGGGATTTGGCAATGTGGCATTCGAAGTGAATCTGATGTGATGATAAAGCGTAACCTCAAGCCTCATCAACCGGTAAATGACAGAAATTGGGCAGGCAACATGGCTAAGTTGGTCGCTCCGAAGTAGGGTGTATAATCACCCGATCTAGAGTTTCATTTATTTCTAAAAATCTATTGTCGATAATGTCCCATTCGGGAAACGGTTGCTGATCCCAACCTTTGGTAATATACATTCGATACACTCAAGCGAAATGAGTGGTCGGTCATGTGTGGCCGGGTTGCAAGATGTTCTTGTTGAACCCAGTTTATTCCTTTCTAGAGGTAAACTAGTGAAAGGTGGTTCCATACCTTGTCATAGTTGGAAATCCATTACCCAATACGTGCTTGCGGTTTTGATTGTATACTATATATATAGAACGTGAGATGAAAGCGTTTCTGCTAGATGATTATTATATTGTGGTTGATAGACACTATTATAATATCAATGAGTTTTGATATAAAGATATCGTTTACTTGTTCAAACCGTTTTTAAACTGTTTTACTCACACCAGTCCCATGACTGACATGGAGTTTATTTTGTTTTGTTTTCCCTAAACTCTTGGGTGCCCAATTTTGTACCGCAGTCTAGTAGTCAGGATTTTACAAATATACCTGAAGAGCTGGAGCAGGAGGCTTCAGGATCATATAGCTATAGTTTATTTCCGCTGTGTTGTAAGTGTTGTACTTTGATAATGATGTATATTCAAGTACAATCTTTTAATTCAAAGATATGTTATCTATTATATGTTATTCATTCCGCTGTGAGGTTCTTGTTACTCTAATGTTTTTTCTTCTTCTATTCTAAGTTTCTATCTTATCTTTCCTCACCCTTTAATTTCTTTCATTTATGACCGGTATTTTCGATCCTTGGATGTTCGATATGTGTTGTATATCGGATAACCAAGATTGCCAAAAACCCGGGTCATTGCATATCATCATGATGCATCAGGCACCAACTCCACTTTTACCATCTAAACTTAACCTAACACATATTTTGCTCTCTTTAAAGCATCATTGTCTGATGGGGTTGTGCATCCTGCCTAGCAATAACAATCATACAATTTTGGTAAATAAAATTTAAAGTTTATGCTACACGTAGAAAACACTTATGCTAAATTAGTTAGGCAGATTGCTGCAACGACAAATGATTTGGCTGGAGATGGTATAACCACTTCTATTGTTCCTGCTTAAGTTTAATCATTGAAGGTGTCAAGGTAAATATTTACATAGGTTGTTCTACGGTGAAATTGTCTAATATTAACCATCTCTAAATAGATAATAATTTACAATGGTTGTTGCAGTTGGTGTTAACCCGGTTCAAATCACTCTGGCATTGAGAAAACTGAAAAAGTATCGGTTTTCTGAACTCAAGCTAATGTCCAAAGAGGTAAGTTTTTTTAGTTTATACAACCACCATCTAATATTTGGTTAACAAATGAATTGTAAATTAGACATCATTTTAAACTATATAAATTAGGTAAGAAATACAAGATGGATGGACATATGATGCAAATTGCGCCTAATAATTTATCTGTATAAACGCATTTATTCCATTTTTCACTTATAAATCAAATAGCCTTTGCATTACACACAATTAAAGTGACTACTGTTTCTGGTTATGTTAGGCCTTTTCCATATGCTGTTATAATTATGGTTACATTAGGCATCATTCCAAATTTTGACTATATCTGCCGTAATAGTAGAAGAGTATAAACAATGCCGTATTACAACTACATCTACCAATCATGCCTTCCAGGTCTGCAAATTTTGGTCACCAGTATGTACCTGTATAATTTTGCATTTCTCCTTTTTTTAAAAAAAAAAAAATCATAGGGCCTGGGCTGACCTTGAGAAAAGGCTTCTCGACAACCTTGCACTTCCTATTATTGCTTTTGTTCATTGATTCATGGTTGTAAATTTTTTGTCAGTTACTTCTTATTGACAAGAAAATCACCAATGCAAGAGATTTGGTTGGTGTGTTGGAAGGAGCTGTTAAAGAGGGTTACCCCATTATTGTAATTGCTGAAGACATTGAACAAGAAGCACTAGCCACGCTTCATGTCAACAAGCTTACATGTGCACTAAAGATTACTGCACTCAAAGCTCTTAAATTTGGGAAGAGAAAAGCCAATATCTTTGATGATTCTTTGAGCTATAAATAATTTAAAGTTAGATGTATGCTTCTTAATTTTTTATTTGTAAGCTTCTTAGTTTGTTTATAAGTTGTGATACTTTGAGCTATGCTGTGTTACTTCAAATTATAAGTTATATTAATGATTGTTATTTTTGGCAAATGGTTATATGATGAAATTTGATATTTTGATTGATGGAATTAAATTTTTCTCTAAATGAATTGTTATATTTCACTATATATGCGTCAGGCAATAAAATTGTTACATGTTCCTATATGTGTTCTGTTATATGCTGGTATAAATTATGATTGTAAAACGCCTGTAAATTCAATAACAGTTATAAATGTTATAGGTTTTCACTTTGTAATGGTTATAAACATTGCAATTTTTATATTCATAATAGTAATAAATGTTAGGGAAGTTTCCTTTGTAACAATTGTAAGTGTTACAAATTATATGGTTTATAATGGTTATTACTGTGACATTATTCATAAAAAAGTTTACCATGCTTGTTGGATAATGGTTATAATCGTGACAAAATTAATTTGTCACGCTTATAACCATTGCAATTACCCTTTTCTAATGAGTTAGTATTTAGTTAGATTTATTGTTAAAATCTCTCCAAATATATATATATATATATATATATATATATCAATTTTAATTATTAAAGGCTGAAGCACATTTGCATAAAATCATGTGCAACAACCGGCCGATTCAAATATTCAACCGCTTGATTGCAGCGAAGTTCATACTTTTTAATTTGAACATTCAGCCAGTTGAGTCCTTGAATCAGCAGGCTGAATGTCATGTCTTTATGCATATGCACACTATTTTAAAATTGTAATCATTTTTTTTGCTAGTTGAATTCTAAATTCAGTCAGCTGAACCGAAAGGTTACGACTTTACAAAGAGTCATAACTCTTTAATCCAAGAGTTATGACTATACCTTTTAACCAAACTTTTTCACGAATGATAGCTACCTTTTATTCAGTGTAAATAAAGTCCAGATCAACTGTTAAATCACCGAACTCTTGTGATCTTAATATTGTTTTGATTCTCAAATTGTTCTATACAATATTCACTTGTGCTCTCAGTTTTCATACTTTGTGATTATAAATCACTTTCCTTTTTAATTCTTCATATACTTAACGGTATATATATATATATACACACACATTCAAGGAGAAGATTATAGGAAGGATTTACTATATATTGAATTATCCGTGTTATTCAGGATACATAATTAGTCAAACAAACATTTTTTTTATTTGAAGTCCTATTCCGATGCCTAGGCAAGTGACATCCTCCTCGGCTACTGAGGTGAAATCTTGTTCTACTGCTCAAATCCTGTTTCTGCTGCTCAGGTGTTGTAATACCCATTCCTTCGGGTTAAGTGAGAGTTTTTAATTAGTAGAAATTACAGCAGGAGTCTGGGACTGGACGTAGGGAAGGGCTTTGAACTAGTATAAAAATTTCCTATGTTCTTTACTTTTAGTTACTAACTTTACATTGTTTACTTGTAGTATCATTTCTAATCATATATTTCATTAAATATTTACTTGCATATATCAAAGTTAATATATCATCTATTAAGTCTTCCGAACTCAGTCTATTACATGTACATCCCTATTACTCGATCCTACACGTACTCAATTTTTTTTAAAATCTATTTAAGAATCTCCAAGGACGTAGTTGCACTAGTTCCATGGTCCAATTCGGGAAACTTTTCAAATTACATTTTAATATTTGATTAAAAATGTGAGGTGTTACAGGCCCTATCCAATAAATGATATGGCCCATCCTGAGTAGCTAAGGTGCAACTTGTTATTGCATCTCATACGTTTGATCTAGAGGTGTATGGATTTAGTGGGTTGACCTTGCCCTTTCATAATTGGAATCCATTCTCCAATACAAACCTTGAACTTGATTGTACACCTATTATGTTGGAACGTGAGATGTAGGCATGAGGGCTATTTTAATATATTTACTTGTGGATTTGAAACATTATTATAATATTACTAGATTTATAACAAAGATGTCTTTAGTTATTGCAAAGGGAAAAACACATCCGTGTTTATGTGCGGCGTGGTCTTATGAGATAACTTTAGTTTTAACGGTTTATAAAATAAATAATAAATTACCTATGATTTGTGTTTTTCTCACGTTGGTTTACTAGATTAATCCAGTGTTATTTTATTATTAACTCAGGGCAGACCATGTGTATTTTTTAGGACGGATTAGATTATATTTGCTTAAAGCTTCAGGAGACAAGATGAAGTGCGAAGATGTATTCTCGTATATTGCTTTATTTTTCCAATGTGTTTATTTGTTGTATTCTTCATTATTTGTAAAGATGTTCTTATAACAACCTAGACCGATGTGCAGATTAATACCTGATGTACGTATTAGATTTACAACATTTATTTGCGTAAAAACTATCGTTATATCACTGATTATCATTTTGCTATGAGATTATGTTCCATGTGAACTGTCTTTCGAACGACTATTTAATGGACCTACGAATATCGAGGAGGTATTAAGTATTGTCTTTAGCGGTAATAAAGGCATGTCCATTACACTTGGTGTAACGACCTAGCATTTTGCCCGTCCCAAGTCGGTAATTAAACCAACTCAGACCGTTCAAAACGACCGAATGTTATTGGCTTACACGGTTTAAAATGAATCAATACAAAATCACATAGTACAATAATTGCAGCGGAATAAAAATTTCATATAAATATCAGGGTTGTATACAATATTTTTGTATAGTGGAAGATAAAATAAATTTATACATGAATTTCTTTTAAACCAATTTACTTATTTTGTTGAGCTTAATGCGCACATGCGTCTTCATGTCTCCACGTCCTCTCCAGTTTGTGATTTGATATCTTTAAACCTGGAACACTTGGGGCCTGACCGGAGCGTCCCATGAAAAATACACAAAACACCCGAGTCAGGATTAAACTTATTTCAAGTTAGCAAACTTCGATAATCAGGCAAATATAACTTGTTGAATCCCTACAACTTATTTAAGTTGTTTGGGCATAAATTAACGAACTACTGAGAGATGCACATGCACCATGGGTCCAAGTATAGGTGAGTTAATAGCAGCGAATTACCAAAGGTCGAGGAGTACAACCTATCAAGGGGATAGGCGGACATGGCTGCTGTGTGACACTTACCCCACGACCATTTATAAGTTGGGCAGACGATGAAGTAATGGATAGTAGTCATGTGAGACAGCAAAGTAAAGTGGTGACAGTAATGCAAATTACTTAGTCTAAATTTAACAGTAGGCGCCCAAAATATGAAAGGCCGTTTTCCACCAAGTCAAACCAGGCATGCATAGGGGCTTATATGCATGTAAGGGAACCCATATTACAAAAGGTGCTGACTATTTACATATCTTAAATTTGAAGTATATATTACGGTGAGGGTTTAGGCTAGCCAATAAGAAGAATTGCTAGGGTAAGTGCAACATGTAAATAAGTCAAAACATCATAGGTGTGCCAAAATCAAATGGAGTACAACAAAGTAAGGAAAGGGTCTGTCCAAACACAATTTATTTGGGCACGTGTGGAATAGGGAACCTGCGCAATCCGTGGGTGCATTTCCATGCGTAAATTAAATGGCACAACTACAAATGACATGAAGGCATCAGCTAATAGTTAGGTAATAATTAAGTCGAGCCACACACCGGCATAGAAATTTTATGAGAGAACTAATAGCGGGCAGCTGAGTAAAATTAGGAATTTCTTGCTTGCCATTAAGGTTTCCACTAGTCTAGTCATGACGACATATAAGTATGGTTACCCCTTACCAAATCTAACACTTATATGTGAAACCGCATAAATTTACAAAGTGAAAGCGTGACACAAGTTGTTGCTAAAACCTTACGGACAAAGCATGTGAAACATGGCAGTGATGTGTACATAACTCGAGATAGTACATAGTGAAAATGCTTATAGAAGTCAAGTATGAAATACTTAGATTTAGCGTACTGTCACTGCACTAATATGAACATGCATTACCATAGTTATGCCAAAATACACCAAATCCCAACATGCAGGACTTAACAACTATAAAAATGCAGACTTAAATAGGAACCAAGAGTATGTATAGTAGCAAGAAGCTTCGGCAAGCGAATCGGAACAGCAGTAGCTAGTATTATGAACCATAAATGTATATTCTGGTTTCAATTTAACTAATAGAAGAAAATGGAAACTGTCAGTGTGAATGACAGCTACCATAATTAAGTTTCATAGCTGGATAGGGAAAGTATCCTTACATCAAAGGGATAATGTTTTTGATTCAGGTTATGATAGGAAATATCAACAAAACAGTAACATGCATGAGCAAAATGGAGACCTGCGAGCCAGCCCAACCAAAATTTAAATGGGGCAGGTTGGGTCTCGACAGTGAGGGATAAACCAATTTAAATAGCGCAAACATTAATCGATCGAGGTTCTTGTGTACATGCGAATGCCAACTATGTGTATACACACATACTCATGTACATATATACACCCACTACACCAGCCTCCAACATCTACACAATCAACCCCAGATTATTCAAGTGACATAGCATTAATAAGAGCACAACCAACCATGGCTTGTTCAGTTACTAAACAAGCCACGGAGCAATCAGGTGTGGCTTGTTCACTCATCCGTGGCTGGTTTGTGGCTAGTTTTGAGCTCCTTCGTGGCTGGTTCACTGAACAGAGGCTAGAGCTTATAACGACAAAGGAAATACCGTTATAATCTTATAATGGCAAACTCTTTGCCGTTATAAGTTTATAACGGCAAAGAGTTTGCCGTTATAAGCTTATAACGGCAATCTCTTTGCCGTTATAATACATAGCCGTTGCACTCCAACGGCTACCCCATTTTCCCCTCTAATACACCAACTTTCCTCCTTCTTCTTCCATACAACCACTCCACCTTCTCAACTTCAACTTCTTTAACAACAAAAATGTCTTCTTCCGCACCCAAGCGAAGCATCAAAAAATGCGGAAACAAGAATCCCATGTCCAAACGACCCTCTTCATCGTATGCCATGAAACGGTAAGTCCAACAACATCAATCGTTGCAGCCATCTCACGAATATGGCTAATCGCCGTATTCAAATTATCCATATCGACCATCGTACCAACTGCTCGCTCCTCCTAACTTTCCTCCCGTCCATTCGTCCGCCCCGCCACATTTTTACCAACGACCGCCCGTGCCATGCGTGTACGATGATCATTCGTCGTATATGTCAATGATGATGCAGACCGATCAAAGTCAACAACCTCACCTACCTCCGCAACAGACCGAGGTTCTTGACCGCGAAGGTACACAAAATCTACAAAGACAGTTTTCGTACGGGTTTGTCTCTCCTAGTAACGAAGAAAATGTTGAAACTTCAATGGAGGAGCCGGAGGACGAAGATGCAAATGAGGATGCGAATGTTACAAATTCTGAAGAATTTAGTCAAGAATACACTGCACCTGTCAGTCCCGAATATAACCAAAAGAAGACGAAGTGGAAGTCTTTAAACGGAATTTTCAATAAAAGACACCAAACCGAAGTTGAATCGAAGCCGGATCCCGGAATAGAAGATGTTGAGGATGATCATGCTGAAGAGGAAGAAATAGCAGTGGATGGAAGAAGAAAACAATGTAAGTTTACTTTTGAGCAGTATGTTTCACTTGCTAAATCGTGGATACGCATTTCACAAGACATCATTGTTGGGAATAATATGAAAGGTCAGAAATTTCGGGAAAGAGTTGCAGATTTCTACAATTCGTTGGAAACGAGGAGCAGAACATGGGGATCACTTAGAGGCGGTTATAGAGTTATGAATGCCGCATGTCAGAACTATCTAGCAATACTGACAGGCTTGTAGAACAGGCAGCAAAGCGGTGCTGCACCTTGACGTTGTAAGTATCATAGATTACTTTTAAAAATAAGTTAGTATACTATGCTTGATTAGTTAGAAATGTCATACACTCATACAATTTCGACTTTATGTTACAGATTGAAGAGTCACGAACGGCCTACCAACGAAAGTATGGACTTCCATTTAAATTTAACGACTGTTTCGAGCTTCTATCTAGGTTGCCTAAGTGGAAGAACCCAAGCAACTTCATGGTTGAACAGCAGAACAAAGCTAGAAGGATGAACTACTCTGAATCTAGTCCAGGAAGTGACCCGAGCTCGCAAGAAAGAAACCCTTTATTTGGAACTAGTGACGGACGGCCTGTTGGCAGAGCCAAGTCAATTCAGCTGGAGCAACGCGGTGCAGAGTTCTCTAGATTTATTGAAATAGTAGAGAATTCAGCTACGGAGACAAAAGAGCATAGACTTCGATTTTCGAAGCAAAGAAACCGCAGTGACGAAGAGTTTTACAAAGCAGTTAGTGTTGATAGAGAGCTTCGCAGACAACAACATACGGAGAAACAAACCCTGTTACGAGCATGGCTGGAGAAGAAGGAAGCACTAGTGCGGGAGAGAAATTATGTTAAAATGATTACATGTGATTTTAGTAAGATTTCCCCTTTACAGCAAGAACTAGTAAAAGAGCAGATTGCAAAATACAGAAGAAGCAAAGGAAGCGGAGGCGGAAGCTGTAGTGGCTCGTTTGAGGACTAGCTATGTATGTTGGGTTAAGTTGTAATATGAATGTGAACTGTTTGTAGTAGTTACATACTAGTGGGTATTTATGTACTAGCTAGGGTTTAGTTGTAATATGATTGTGTCTTATGTGTAGTATGTATGCAGTAGTTGTTTATGTAGTAGCTGTATATGTTGGGTTGAGTTGTAATATGATTGTGATCTGTTTGTAGTAATTATGTACTGGTTGTTGAAACAATGATACAATCGACAATATGATTGGAAACTAGATTTATTGACCCAACATACACACTGATACATAGTGCACGAGTGCAAACCGATACATAGTTCTAGTACCAACTACTGATTCCGACTATTTGTTCCTTTATGCGCCCACAAATGATCCACTAACTGGTCACGCAATTGGAAGTGTGCAGCTTGATCTTCAATATGTTGAACCATATCAACATACTTGTCCATTGAGTTTACATCTTTATGGGGTTTTGCATTTGACCCCGTAAAAATGTCAGGATAATTAGACTTTTGATTCTTATACCCACCTCTTTCAGATTCCACAATCATGTTATGTATTATTATACAAGCGTACATGATTTCTGAAAGCACTCTTGCATCATGAAAACGAGCAGGATTGCGTAAAATATGAAATCGGGCTTGTAGAACACCAAACGTACGTTCGATGTCCTTTCTGTAGCTAGCTACTTTCTCAGTGAAATAACGTTCTTTGTCATTTGATGGTACTCTGTATCCTTGAATCAAAGTTCTCCACTTTGGGTATATTCCGTCCACTAGATAGTATCCAGTTTTGTGTTCGATATTACCAACGTTATATCAAACATCCGTTGACAGTCCATTAGCAAGCTCTGTGAAAAGATATGATTGTTTTAAAACATTTATATCATTCAATGAACCTGGGACTCCAAAAAAAGCATGCCAAACCCATAAATCGTCTGTTGCTACTGCTTCAAGGATCATTGATGACACTTTCTTATGTCCGGTGAACATTCCTTTCCATCCCGTTAGGCAGTTTTTCCAAGGCCAGTGCATGCAATCTAAACTTCCAAGCATACCTGGAAATCCTCTAGCTTCTCCCCTGTGTAGTATCCTGCTTATATCCTTTGGTCCAGGTGTCCGTAGATACTCGTTCCCGAACTCTTGAACAACTGTTTTACAAAATTCTTTCAGTCACTCTATTGTTGTTGATGCTGCAATTCTGAAATATTCATCCATTTGGTCGCCAGCTGTTCCATAGCTTAACATCCTCAATGCCATTGAAATTTTGATATGGGGCGAATGGCCAATTTCTTGTGCTCCGTTCAGTCTATAATTGAAATATGTATTTGACTGATTAAGTTTAAGATAAATTTTAGAGAAGATTGTCGGACTCATACGATAACGACGGCGGAACAAAGTTATATCGTAGGTTGGATTGTCGATGAAGTAATCTCTCATTAGTCTTTCATGTCCAATCCTGTAGTCTCTCTTATACCGCCGGTCACGCCGGCTAGGCATACTACCTCGATGGTTGCTAATTGAGCTTTCAGCGAAATTATTGGAATACCCAACCATTGTGTGTTGCTCCAGCTTCTCCTCAGTCTCTTCCTCATCTTCTAGGTCGTAATCTTCAGTTTGATTCATGTGGTAGTAATGGTGACGTAGATTTGGATCCATTGCTTGCTTTTTTTATAAATTGAGTTTCGTTGTTCTTCCTAAGTGTAGACGTACGACAGATATATATAAGCAATGATGGTTAACATATTTTAAATATATTTTTTGGCAATAATGGTTCCGACATAAAGGTTGGGATAGTAATGATTCTGTCATTGAGTAGTCAATTCAGAAAGTTGTTGTGCTGTGAACGGTTGGCACTAATAGTTCGCAATAATGGTTCCGACATAAAGGTTGGGATAGTAATGATTCTGTCATTGAGTAGTCAATTCAGAAAGTTGTGTTGTGAATGGTTGGCACTAATGGTTGGCAGATTGAGTAGGCAATAATGGTTTGGATAATATCTCTGCGTTGAGTAGTCAAATTCCTTTATAATGGTTTGGATAATATCTCTGCGTTGAGTTGTCAATTCGGACAGATGATGTGATATAAAGTGATATCCAAATATGTTTAAAATCTCTGCTAAATCCAACCCGTGGAGTAGGATACGGGGATACAACAATTTATAAAGATACAACAATAAGCATAAAGATACAATAGTTTATAACGGTACAACAACTGCCGACATAACATGCGAACTAGCTTCGTCAAAGTATGAAGTGAAAATTAGCAACTTCAGTAAACCCCATTTTACGTTTTAGTCTTATGGGAATCGCGGGATGTTCAATCGCAACTGGGCATTTTCACTTCGAACACATCTATTCTCGCATTCGAGTTCGTTACAATATGCTATTCCCCGAGGACACAAAGGTTGGTCTATCCAGTCCGTGTATTTGCAACCATTTGGATAGGCTGGACATCGCTGCACGCGCCGACCTATATTGTTGCCCTCTGCTTGAACGACAACTTCAACTGCATACCCGCAATAGCAACAAACTGGATAAGAATCCACTACATGTTCATGCAGTGGTACACGAAAGAACTCTTCTTCTTGCGTTGTTTGAGTGACCTCTTGTTGAGATGGAACTTGAACAGGGGGTACTGGGGTTTCATGTGGAGTTTGAACGTTCACTTGTTCGTACGGCGGTATAGTTTGCGGTTTCATTTGGTTTAGGAACTGAAGTTCATCTTCAAGCTCCTGTTGCCTCATGTTTACGTAAGCTTGCTCCTCGGAATCTGTAGATGTTGCCCACGAAGACATTTTCAGTGAGTGTGAATCAAAGGATGTGCTCTAAGAATGGGGAAGAAGTTATTTGAGTTTTGCATGTTGTGAGTAAATTAACATATGTATATATAGCTGGAAGATGGGCAATGGTGTGAATGGTCAAAAGCTACACTGTAGGGAATACTAAATGGAATCTGGCAGATGACATGACTGCACTATGCGAAGTATGCAAGACTTGACCAATCATTGCGCTATAGTTGGTTGACCCATTACGTTCTTACGTAGAATATGGAGTTATCTGCAAACCTTGTTATGTTGGCGTGTTATGTAAGAATTTTGCATTTGTAAATGAGAAGACGATAATCTTGTTCACGATCAAATTGAAACAGTAATACATTCCAAACCACACTTACAGGAACCAGAACAACAGAACATAGCAACATCAAATTCAAAGTAGAGTAATAAATCTTCGATTCAAGAAAAACTAAATCCTAACAATTTCGGAGATAGCCAGATCTAGTTGCATCCGCAACAATCTTGTTCAACCGCCTTATTTCGGCTTGCGCTTCCAGTGCATATTGAAGTCCACGTTGGTACATTGGCGGGTCTATCCACTGCATAAAATTACAACAGTGAATATCATTGGGGTAATACCTATGGTCTTCGAAGGCAGGACATCCGAAGAATCGGCGTCCAACATTTTTTTCGGTTTTGGCAACAACAATAACCGATTCATCTCCGCAACAGAAAATAGGGTAAGCTCCACTAGGTAGCGTTGGACCGATCGGATGTAGGGGCTCGATTTCTTATCCTTCGTACACGATCTGCTTACCAGGTCTTTGATTTGCTACAACTTCGCGCAATCGAGCGTTGAAAGATTTTGTTCTCGGCTTCACTGATTTAGAATGAACTTGTGCTCCTTCACCGAATTCCACCGTAGGCTTGTTGTGTTGTACACTATTCCTTGACCTGTTCAAACTCTTCATAACAGTTATTCATTGTTTCATCGTCAATCTCCAAGTTGTCCATAGCTTCAATACAAAACAAATCGTTAATCAATTGAATTGGATGGGAAGTGTATGGAATTTTTGTTCTGTTAGAGATATTAACCTGGTGCATATTTATTGCTGCGTTTACACAAAAAGCAGTGCTAGATTTGTAAAAAGAAATGTTGAACTTCCCAACAGAAACAAAAAGTACGTGATACCCGTGATAAATTTATGGTTTTGATATTTATTGCATCAACTTTTTCAGTAACATAATTACCGGTACTGTATCAATGTATAGTGTATCACTGTTTTTAATGCACCCACGGACGACCCCTATTTTTAACTCATAATATCGAAAATGTGATAATAAGTTACAAATAATGATAAATTAAACGAACGGTAGATTAGACAAACACTAGGTTCCGTGTAATTGTAATATGGTCCTGAGAGAAGGTCCGTGTAATTGTAAGAAGATGGATACAATATTGGCATTTTTCTTATTTGAGATACAGTTTCCAGTCCGTATGGATCGGGTATTGCTTAAGCAATGTTAGCTATATATAGGAGGAGATTTAGTTACCACTGCATAAGGAAATTACTTCCCGTTTTCAAAAGACACGGAATGTGAAAACAAATTGACAACGGGCAATTGCAACCAGAAAAATGTTAGCTGTATACTGTACACTGTGCACTGCTTCCTATAGCTACGTTGGAAAATGCGTTCATAACTTTAGAAAAAGAGTGACATGACCACACTCTGGTCTGAAAACTGTAGAAAAAGAGTGACCGGCCTACACACTAGGAAAATATATATCCTGTATTAAGATATAATGGCAAACTGTTTCCCGTTATATTTTTGTCGTGGCACCACAGTGGCTACTTAATCGGTCGCATTCCCTCCCTTTATATACCAACCTACCTCCTCCTTGTTCCACACAACCAGAAAAATGTCTTCGTCTGAACCGAAGCGTACCAGCAAAAAATATGCAAGCAAGAAACCCACGGCCCAATCGCACTCGTCATCGTATGCCATGCAATGTCCGGTCCAAGACCAGCAATCGTTTCGCCCAACTCACGAATACAGATACTCACCGTATTCAAACGAAGATGCCTCTTCCATTCATCAAAGATCTGGAAAAGAGATTGTACTCGAAGGGAAGGTATCCGAGCCACTATGGACGATTGGATACAACCCTATTTACCATTGTGGACAAGTGTTGGTCGTTGTTGTTGACCAGACCGAAACAAATGCCGGTCGTCGATTTTTTGGTTGTCAAGCCTTCAACGACCACATGAATTATCCTGGTGACATTGATTGTTGTTGCTTTAAGGAGTGGATTGACCCTCCCATTTGCGAACGTGGACGTCAGTATGCACTCGAAGCGCAAGCAGAAATAAGACGCTTGAGCAAGACTAAGGCGGGTACGACAAGAGATGGTCCTTTCCCTAGACCATGGTAGGTGTACGTGTTTGAATTTGATGCTTGTGTGCTCAGTTGTTGTAGTTTGTATGATTATGGTTTGGCATTTCCTTTTGTTGTACTAGTTGTCGTTGTTTCAGTTGTTATAATTGCTCAATAGTTGTTATAATTGCTCAATAGTTGTACTAGTTGTTGAAGTTTGTATGAATATGGTTTGGCATTTCCTTCTGTTGTACTAGTTGTCATGAATTGAAATGGTTAAAGCACTGGTGGACGACCCCTATTTTCAAACTCCTACATATACACAAAATTACCACCATGACAAAACAATTACAAATAATGCTTCCAAAGACTACTACAGTCAATGAAATGACTAGACACTGAGTCATACAACAATATTACATACTGCAATATCACTGTGAATTTAATACGAGTCACGTGTATGTGGAGTGTACCCTTTCACATGCATGTACGACATGATTGGACCATTCACTGAGAAGAAAAAATTAAAGACGCGTCTCCATCATTCGTAACTGTGATTCCATTAAAAGTCTCCATCTTTCGCTCACTGCATTGAGTAGTCTCTTCCGAATTAAATGACAACATTTCATATGATGGCACCATTTTTCGTGCTGCAATGATGTGACCGGTCATTGTACAGAATCACCCATAATATCACGAGAACCCTATAACGGGTATTCTACTATGTTGAATTGTAACTGTTGGTCGTACATTGCCCTTACAAGTACTCCATATCTGATAATCCATCTCATACCTTTTACAGATTCAAACTGCACCGTTGTAGACTAAAGTGAGAAAATTTATTTTCTTGTTGTCTTATAGGTAACGTTTATTATCAACAAAATTCGTACTTCTACTAACTCTACTTATTCTACTGATGCATAGGTTACATGGACGATTCAGAAATAAGTGATGAAGAAATGGGAAGGATTTTTGATGAGTACGAACGAAACTTAGTGAACGATAACGAAATTGGATTAGTTCATGATACACAAGTTGAAGAGGTGCCTGCCGCTATTCAGCATCGAGCGGTTACAGCTCCGCGTCCTTCTCCAGCAAATCAACGACCTAGTAATAGAGCTCGAACATTGAATTCTCCAACTTTAGAATTTTCTTCTAAGGATTTGCTGGCCCTCGTTAAATCCTATATTGAGGTTGAAAAGAGGGATGAGTTGCTAATGCAAAGTGGAGGGGGTTTAACATATGAAGAAAGATGGGCAATGATCACGAGGCTATACAACAACCATCGTTCCTGGCCCATTACACGAACATCGGTTGAAATCCAAATGGCTAATCATCATTTTGCAGACGCTTGTGATCGGTACACAAAGATTATCGAAACTGTTGAAGACGAGAACATATTTAAAACAAATCAAGCAACATATGATTCTCGTTACCTTTTCGAGTATGGTGAGGAGTTCGTTGGTTACAAAGCGCATAAACTCCGCTACAGTTGGTTGACCCGATATGGAACTGAGTAGACTTATGGTATTGTGATTTTATTGTTGTTTTACTGTCTATTTAATTTGATGTTTGTGCGTAGACTATGGAGTTATCTGCAAACCTTGTTATGTTGGCGTGCTATTTAAGAGTTTTGCATTTATACACGAGAATAGGGAAACCTTGTTCAACATCAAATTCAAACGCTATTACATTCCAAACAACACTTACATGAACTAGAACAACATAACATACAGGCTATACACAAAAACATTCTCTACACAGAAATACAGTCTCTCCACATAACCAAATGTAGTCTCTACACAGAAACATAATCAAAACGTACACAAAATACATCGAAAGTACATAATAGTGGTAGTCAACAAATACAGAACGCATACTCAAACAACAGGAACATACAACTATCAACTAGGAAAACGTAATACAACAAAAGTACATAACAGTGGTAATACAACCAAAATACATAACAGTGGTAGTCAACAAATGCAGAACGTCTACTCCAACAGTAGGACCATACAACTGAAAACTGCGAAAGTACATAAAAGTGGTAGTAACTCAGCCGTCCGAGTCATCTGAATGTGTACGTGGACGTGTGCGGCGCCGATGACGTATCTCATCATCACCAACATCTGGAGGCTGACTGGACCCAGCACTAGACCTATGGTGGTAATACATCTGCAAGTCCTGAAGTCTCTTGCGCTCTGCCTCAAGCTGGGCCTCTAAATGCGCCTGCTGCTGTCGTGCCTCCTCTACAACACGACGTAGCTCACCATCATAGTAATCTAGGCTACGCCTATGCTCTATATAGCCTGTATGCCTAATCCCCATCTGCATATCATACAGATCATGATATGATATCTGTGTAGGATCCGGGTAATCGTGATGGGCCGGAGGATGAAACACGTCAACGTAATGATCCGGTCCAATGGTGGGCACTGCCATGGTCCATCCAAAATGACTGGCGGCCGCCACATGATCAGCTGCACGAAAACTCTGGCTGGGCTGGGTAATATCCTCAACAACAGGTGGACATATGCCGTGTCGTATAACAAATGGCCCTACTAAATCAATCGATGCTGCATGCTTAATCGTGTCTGAGGACCCGGTGAAAAATCTACGCCAAAAGGTAAGGTAACACTCCCCGATAATAACAAAGCTCTCAGCCGTCCACCAGCCTGCTGCCCTGGCTATATCTAGCTGCTCCCTCGGGTAAATCATACACCGATAAGTATGTGGGTGTGGATCGTCCGGAATAGCATCGAAGTCATACAACTGTCTCCAGCACCTCTCACCAAGATACCAATAAGCACCTAGCGCCAAGGGAGAAGATATAAGTGGAAATCTCCGTCCGACAAGCATCCTTGCAATCTGTATGATCTCAAGATCGATGGATGTACTCTGCTCAAATGGATGCCATAGAATCTGATCCCTATACATCCTCAACTCGATCTGGTTATGGGCAACGGGATACACATGGCGTGACTCATTATCTCTGGAACCCCGTTGTCCGCAGTCCAAAAACATATACGGGGGAAAAAGGTCGATGGGTCTGCAGTATGGGTGATAAAATGAAAGTTCCTAGAGTACTCAAAGTACCAATACTGTAACAACTCCCAGAATCCAAATAAAGAAACCTGAGAATCAGTGATGGTGCACTGCATGTCGAGACATCTGTATAGGTATGCAAGGATAGGTATGCCCCAATCATATAAAATCCCCCCATCGGCATTTATCTCAGCCGCGACCGCAAAAAACCCCACAGGAACGCTACTGCTCGAAGAACTAAAGAAAAGGTTACCCATAAGGTATAACATAAATAATCGAGCGAGCTCCAAGTCGTCATCAATAGAGTAGTGATCGAGTATCCTGTCCATAGCCGCACGGATCGCGCTCACTCTAATAGCGCCTTCTGCCTGATACGACGTAGCAGAAACATCCAAATGAGGCAGTAGATCATGAACAAGTGCACGATCACGCCATTGACCATCGTCATAAGGCAGTGGGGGATAAGCACCTACTCCAATGCTAATACCAGTAAGCATGGAGAAATCAAGCGGTGTAAGTCCTAACTCACCACAAGGAAAGTGAAATGTGTGGGTGGTTTTGTACCACCGTAGAGCAATGGCCGCACACAATTGGACATCGGCATTTATAACATGATTTATTCCTAAAATAGCAAAGAGCACAATAAGATAAAATATGACTACTAAATTATCCACTTATTTCATTAAAAGGTCTATAATATTACCTAGAAAAAATTGAAATCCAAGAGCATGTAACAGTCCTGCGACCCCCTCCTTACTCGCCAAGTGTGCATGATAATATCTAAGTGTGGTCTCTAACGAACCACGTGGACGTATATTCCGCGACTGTTAACGGTTCAACAAAATGTTATACTATTTACCCAATATCTAACACTCAAAGAATACTATTTAAATATTACTAAAAATACTTACAGCCAAACTCGACTGCGTGCTAACGTGTACTTCGTCATCTGGAAGAATGCGAAAGTTGGATAGCATAGGAAGCTTCGCCGCGCTGATGTTCATATCCACATAGCCATCGAGAACGACCTGTCTAGCGGAAACCGATCCAACACCCCTACGCGCTCTGCCTGTTCGTCCGCCTCTACGCCCCCCACGTCCCCGATGGGCGCCTTCCTCGTGTGCCCCTATTTCTTCGTTATCCATGTTCTCGGCGGCTACAAGCAAGTCTTCTATTCCGAGCACTGGTTGTTCGCCACTACCCCCTGCACCACAACCGCCTGCGCCACTTCCCCTGGTGCCACGATCGTCGCCGTGCATGAATTTTTTGGCGAATTTTTTTATTAATGTAGCCATATTTTCGAACGAATATTTCAAATACGGTATTTAATTTGGTTAGAAGCTGACGGATTGGTGAATTGAAGGTAAAATTTAGGTGAAAAATGGGGGTTGGAAGATGGTTTTCGGGTTAGGAAAATGGAGGAAGGCGATAATGAAGAAGGAGGCGGCTGTGGGAGGGTTTTAGATGGTTTGCTTATAACGGCAAAATTTTGCCGTTATAAGTTATAATGGCAAAGAGTTTGCCGTTATAACGTTACAACGGCAAAGAGTTTGCTGTTGTAACCCCCTTCCCCAAACCAGTCTGTGGCTGGTTCGCCCTTTCTGGGTACTCGGCTCGTTGGACCAGTTGCAGAACATGAGAGAGAATAACTGAACAGAACGGATGGTTGGTTTTGGTCTAAGGCAACCAATATAAAAGAAACAGTAACCAAAACAAGATATACTTGATGAGTCCGAAGTAGAAAAACTTGTCAAAACGTTTAATCGTAAGTTAGACTTACAATTAGACAAAGCGGACGGCGTAGACGATGGGCATAACGGGACTGTTCGAGCACGGCTTGCTTATTGGAGGTTGGCCTGTTCACGAGAGGTGATGAAACAGACTAGTTTGAACACGTAGGAGAGACGGCGAGGCAAGTGACTTTGGAACGGTCAACGGCAAACCAGTGGGTACGACCTTAATTCCACAACAGTGAGGAAGAGGCCAGCGTGATTTTGGATGGTCCGCTTCCCTTTGATGTTGTAGCAGCTACCTCAGGCCGACGACGGCAAGGCGCCAGAAGAGGAGCGAGGATCAACTTTGGAGTGGTGGCGGTAGGCCTTGGCTTGGTGTTGGAACCATGGTCAGTGGAGAACGGTCACAAGGCCAAAACGTTTAATTTGGGTAGGAGACGATATTTCGGTGGAGGCCATGATTTCTCAAATTAGGGAAAATGATTTTTGTGAGGGAAGAAGTGTTGGTTTTCTCTGAACGGAACGAACAGAATTGTTTGTGTGAATAGAGGACTGGATTACGCTTCTTTTATAATACAAAGGAAGGAGACAATATCCAAGTACATCTCAGCGTAAAATTTGTTTACAGAGAAACAAGGCCAGGTGTAATAATACATAGTAAAGAGGATACAATTGGCAAATTTATTCAGCACCAAATATATGGGTATCGCAGCCAAATCTTAAACAAAATTTTTATTTGATATGGTTCAGTTTATAATTCAATTACTAACCGGTGAGGAATGTGTCAAATGCACCTAGTTTTAGATTTTGTTAACACAAGCCAAAACAATGTTAATGTTGCAAGTTAGGATTTAAGTTTCCAAATGTTCATACTAACGTTAGAATAAAATGTTAGGCTAAATAAATAATGTTGTATACTTGTTTCGACTTCAAAATTTTACAGATAACGGTATTTTCTTCCTTGCAAACCAATTCTTCATTCAAAATCGAATTATACTTACACCGTTTATATTTCAAAATCAAATGAGTCAAATTTCTTTCTAAATCAAATTGCAAGGTTTGTTCTCCAAAAATCGAATCTATTTCACTCAATTCGAGAAACTTAATTAATTAGTGACGTAAAAAATGCTTGTTCTTTATAATGTTCGTAATAAAATAATTTCATGAAAAGAATTCAAAGCTAAGTATTCAAAGCAGTTAATAACGTTAACATTTACAAAGCGTTCTTATAAAATTTAATTTATGAAAAGAAATTATATTTATTAGTAACTCAAATTACATTCAAAATAGGCAAATTCAAAACTTATGTCAAAATCCAAATATATAACATTTCCCTCAACACTAAATCTTAACATAATTTATAAATAAAAGTATTCCAATAAATTTAAATTATTTAACAAATGTTAATACATTTCTTTTAACAACATTCATATTAGAAATTAAATCTACAAAAAAGAATTTTCCTTTAAAAGTTCAAAACAAAATAAAATTCTAAATTTTTAAGTTGAAAACCAAATATAAATATTCGTTTTAACCTTAAATCTTAATAAATTTATATTTTTAACCGTCGAAATTCTTGGTTCGTTACAATCTCCCCCACTTAAGGCTTTTCGTCCTTTGTAAAATTTATACTTAAGTAAAACAAATATTTACTTATAAAATGATTGGAACAAAATCTTACAAATTTTGTAGTAAACTTGAACTTGTCAAATAGTTCAATTAAGCACAAATTTCCATTAAGTTCTTAAAGCTTTTTATATCAAACTTTTATTTATCCAAAATTCAAGTCAAAGTAGACCTTAGTTTCTTCAATACATGACACAAGGAGAATGGACAAAGGATCACAAATTTGACACATCAATTTTTTTTTCAAGCTTAAGACAAACCAGCGCTAGCAAATGGTTCAGTGTCGAGATGGCAACTAATGGCAAGATGGTCCGAGTTTAAGATGTTCGTCGATTCTTCAAACAAAGCTACTCAGGATCGAATAGTTCCGGTTCAAGAATTCAAAGAAATTTTTTTGCAGTTCAACACGGGTCACTCGAATAAAATTTTAACCCAAATTTCATTTGTAAGTGATTATTCGTTAAGAAGTTCCTTTTTGATTTATTCGTATTATTCAAGTAGGGCAAATATATCTTCTCCCCTACTTAGGCATTTGGTATTGTCGTTTATACGACCACTAAACTTAAGTTGACATTTTAAAATCGTCTTCAAATTTTCTTGAATGAGGTTTAATTGCTAAACATATCTTTAAGCAAATAACTTAATCATTTTTTTAACATTCCACCCTACGCTTAATCTTGATCGCCTTTTATTTTAACACTCATCGATGAATTTCTAAGTGTAACATCATTTTCAGTTTAATTACGTATTTTTCCAAAACTTGACGATTAATTTAATTCCAGAATTTCTAATTATAATATAAGTAACGCAGGAATTTTCTTATATATATATATATATATTATTTCAAAGATGTGGATTTTGAAAACATCTAAAATCCTCTTTCTTAATTCATTAGGTTGTAGTTATTTTACTTTTACCTTTGGGTTGCCGTTTTACAAATTTAAATTTCAAAATACTTAATAACTCGAAGTTTGACAAGTTATTGTCGTTCTTAAAGATTTATTCATACGCTGGCCAGGCTTATAACTACAATCTTTAAGTACTTGAATATACTTGTTACAACTTCCACTGAAAATACATAAAAATTCTTAAAACATATATTGGAAGTTCCAATCGATGCCAATTGTCAAAAATACTTCAAGAATCGTAGATACACAATGGTTACGCCTGCGTCCCCCAGGAAACATCAGCACACGTAAGAAATCGCTTCCCTGCAAATTTCATCATGAGCAAATCAACAGAAGGTATCTAACAAAACAAAACCCTGAGATACACAAAGAACGCAGCTAGGCTAGGCAATCACCTCCACCTTACGCCTTTATATCTCAAGTTGGACTACGGATACACAACTGTTGCGCCTGGATCCCCCAGGAAACATCCGTACCCATAGGCACTCATAACCCAGCGGATTACACCGTCACAAATCGACCATAAATTGCAGCAAACATAATGGTTTCGCTTGGATACCCCAGGAAACATCTATCACCGCATACGCTCCCATCCCTGCGAATTTCATTATGTAGTCGAAGGGAACACACAAATTTTACGTCCGGACAACCCAATCATCACATGAAATACCTATCAAATAAATTCATTATTCGCATGATGGTACTTCCCATATCCTAATTTGAAAACATAGGATACTATATACATAGTACTTCATTTCACGTTTCGATATATCACACTTACATAAGTGATTATTTTCATAAAGTTTCCAAATCATGTTTTCAAATATATCATTCTTGTATACCTTCCTTTGCATAAAATTTCATGTTCATATCAATTTCGTTTCAACACTAGTTTTCGAATTAATTGCCATTCTTATATAAATTGATATATAAGTCTAGAAAACTTTGAAATCCGTATTTCAATCTTAGAAATCATTTTTATTCTAAATTTGACTCGATATTCAACGTCATTCCAAAAATCCTAAAATTTCGAATTTGATTTCGTTCGTAAAACATCACGTTTTATTCGGATTTTCCTTACGTCATTCACGAATATTGTTATTCAATCTAGTCTTCATATACAATCACTCGGACTAAAACTGCTTGGATCAAAACATGTACATTTCTCAAATAATTGTGTTCGACAATTTGAGTAAAATTGTAAGATTTACAATAACATAAGCGGAGACAAGTTGAATAAAGGATAAAGCTCCACAATTTACAATTAGCTAAAAATGGTTAAGCACAAGAAAATTTAGGAAAAATAGTCTAAGTAAAACAATAAGATAAACGGATATTTTTGGTATACAATAGGCAGATACAATAGTTTACAAAGAAATAAATTTAGATAAATAAGATAGAAAATACTATAAATGGTTAAATACAAATAGTTGGGTCAAAATAGGATGTTAGGCATAAAATAAAAGAGGTTAAAACAAAAGATTATATTCTACAAAAGTTAAGTACAAATTTAGAAACTGGGTATAGATACAAGTGAATGACGAAATACTTTGAGGAATTTTGGATTCAAAATACGAATTACTAATAATTTAGTAAGTTTTGATAGAATGATAAATCATAACATTTTTTACAAAATAGGTGGTCAGCTATAAAGTAATTTGGATAAACATTACATAAAACGAATGAAATAGCTAAGTCTAACTAATTCTTAAATAAGGCAACAATTAGTCTTCGATAATTGGTAAACAAATTTAAGTTCAAACAAATAATTCTAATAAAGATAGAACATATTAAAATAGGCAACACTAACTTTCATTGGATCCAAGCGAATCTCAGTAAAATTCAGCCAATCTTTTCTTACATCAACATAAATTTTAAATTCAAAGCTCTCATCCAAAATTCATAGACACGAGAATAAGCGTTTTACTGGAGTTCATTAATTAGGGTTCTTGATTTTCGAAGATCGTTTCCTTTTCGCTTGGTGCCCGGCATCTTCGCAAAAATGACTCCCTCGTGTTTACTCTTTCAGAGAACTCCGCGAAAGGATTTGTGCACTCTGCATCAACATGTCGCCATGTCTTGCAATGATACGAGATAGTGCCATCGTCATTAACATACTTCATCGTATTCTTTCTGGCGGGACGCAATATGGCTTGTCTTCCGTGCTGCCTTTCAGAACAATTTTGGGATATATGTCCCACCTATTTACATTGATAACAGGTGATCGGTTCGTCAGGCGTCACAACTTTGGCATGCATTTTCTTGCTTACCTTAAGGCAACGACTCGGAAAGTGGCCTTTCTCTCGACATTTAAAAGAAAAGATGTCGGACAGGCAAATCTTTCCTTTTTATTCTTTCCCTTATCTCTTTTTCCATACATAGCTGCGTAGTGTCCTTTTCTGTGACATCGATAACAAATGATAGTGTCATAGGGACCAGGTCCTTGCTTTTCTAATATATCCTTATCCATTCCGCAATCCTTACGTCCCTCTCTTTACGCTCAATTGCCCTTCACTCGGGACGCGCTGTTTTTAGGCTTCAGTTTTAGCCATTTCAAAATAAGACATTTCTATCCAATTTCCTGGCAAATTATAATATCTTTAATGTCCATGATTTAAAAGCAATTCATTTATTATAATTTCCTTGAAATTTTCATCCCAATTCCGAAAGTTATCTTACATATTAATTCGTTATTTAGTATTTATTTCAGTTTAACTAGATTTATATGTTTCTTTTTATTCCAAATTCATATTTGCATGTTGACTCTTCAAAATTTCACTTGGATCATGCGTCATGTTTGTCATTCATTCAATCTTTCAGACTAAATTTGTTTTGGATCTTCATCAAATAGTAAGTAAAACAATAAGTTCGAAAAAATAAAATAAAATATTTTTCCACATAGGTGGAATACAAATGATTTAGAAAAATAGTTTAACAAAAATAGTAAAGTGGATTTTAAGGAAATGGATAGCTTTTATAAGACTATATTTGAATAAATTAGTAAAACGAATTTGGTATGAACTAAGCTTAAAATAAAAGGTTTATAAAACAGATTAGTTGAAAAGTAAGAAAAACAAGCATATACTGCATAAAGGCTAACTAATAAATTCAAATAAATATAAATAATTTAGAAAAGTAGGAAGCTAGGTACACATACAAAGTGAATTATTTTTAGTAAGGTATCAAGTAATAAACAACTAAGTATAAATAGTGTTAGCTCGAAATAATTAATAAATAAGATTATTTTTAAACAAAATTGAGATAAAATATGTTATAAGTAATTAATACCAATTTTAGTCCGGTCTGAATCAATTTCAATAGCATTTCAACTCACGTTTCCAACCATCATTCCTTATATCGAATATCGGTCCAACTCGACTATGTCACGTTTAAGCTTTACCAAGCTTAAAGTGTACTTTTTCAAAACCCATTCTAGGCACTTGTGAAAATCCTTTCAACAGTTCTCGAGTTAATCATTCATAGGTTTCAAAAAAAATTATTTAAATTATCACAAAATTTTCATTTTAGTTTCGAAAACCCCTTTTTTCCATAAAGCTCCTTAATATCAATTTGGCAAAATACTTGGAAACACACATTTCATTTAATTATCCGATGATTCGAACGACTCGTTGATGGATTCCGAATTCTTTATTACGATGAGCTTTTTTAGTAAAAGGAGCTTCTATTTCAAAACATTTCCTTTGGAAAAAAAATTCAAAAATATTTTGTTTCCTAAAGTTTCTTCCATAAATTTTATCTTCTTTGAAATCCACTGATTCTAGCATCAATTCTACTCATTCTAAGGTATTTCAACCTTTTCTCTAATGATTCTTTAAACCGAATAAGCCAAGCTTTGCATGAACCAAAGCTCTGACACCAACTGTAACAACCTGGCATTTTGCCCGCCCCAAGTCGGTAATTAAACCAACTCAGACTGTTCAAAATGACAGATTGTTATTGGCTTACATGGTTTAAACAGAATCAATACAGAATCACATAATACAATAATTGCAGCGAAATAAAAATTTCATATAAATATCAGAGTTGTATACAATATTTTTGTACAGCGGAAGATAAAATAAATTTATACATGAATTACTTTTAAACCAATTTACTTGTTTTGTTGATCTTAACGCGCACATGCGTCTTCACGTCTCCATGTCCTCTCCAGTTTGTGATCTGATATCTTTAAGGAACACTTGGGGCCTGACCCAAGCATCCCATGCAAAATACACAAAACACCCAAATCAGGATTAAACTTATTTCAAGTTAGCACACTCCGATAATCACATAAATATAATTTGTTTAATCCCTACGACTTATTTAATCGGTTTAGGTATAAATTAACGAACTGCTGAGAGATGTACATGCACCAATGGGTCCAAGTATAGGTGAGTTAATAGCAGCGAATTACCGAAGGTCGAGGAGTACAACCTATCAAGGGGATAGGCGGACATGGCTGCCGCGTGACACTTACCCCACAATCATTTATAAGTTGGGCAGACCATGAAGTAATGGATGGTAGTCATGTAAGACAGCAAAGTAAAGTGGTGACATTAATGCAAATTACTTAGTCTAAATTTAACAGTAGGCGCCCAAAATATGTAAGAGATCATTTTCCACCAAGTCAAACTAGGCATGCACAGGGACTTATATGCACGTAAGGGAACCCATATTACAAAAGGTGCTGACCATTTACATGCCATAAATTTGAAGTATATATGACGGTGAGGGTTTAGGCAAGCCAATAAGAAGAATTGCTAGGGTAAGTGCAACATGTAAATATGTCAAAATATCATAGGTGTGCCGAAATCAAATGGAGTACAACAAAGTAAGGAAAGGGTCTGTCCAAACGCAATTTATTTGGGCACGTGTGGAACAGGGAAGTTGCGCAACCGTGGGTGCAGTTCCATGCGTAAATTAAATGGTACGACTACAAATGACATGCAGGCATTGGCTAATAGTTAGGTAATAATGAAGTCGAGCAACGCACCGGTATAGAAATTTTATGAGAGAACTAATAGCGAGCATCTGAGTTAAATTAGGCATTTCTTGCTTGCCATTAAGGTTTCCACTAGTCTAGTCATGACAATATATAAGTATGGTTACCCGTTACCAAATCTAACATTTATATGTGAAACCGCATATATTTCCAAAGTGAAAGCGTGAAGGAAGTTGTTACTAAAACCTTACGTACAAAGCATGTGAAACATGGCAGTGATGTGTACGTAACTCGAGATAGTATAGTAAAAATGCTTATAGAAGTCAGGTATGAAATACTTAGATTTAGCGTACTGTCACTGCACTAATACGAACATGCATTACCATAGATACTCCAAAATACACAAAATCCCAACATGCAAGAATTAACAACTATAAAAATGCAGACTTAAACTGGAACCAAGAGTATATATAGCAGCAAGAAGCTTCAGCCAAGCAATTCGGAACAACAGTTGCTAGTATTATTAACTGTAACCATATATTCGGGTTTCAATTTAACCAATAGAAGAAAATGGCAACTGTGAGTGTGAATGACAACAACCGTACTCATGTTTCATAGCTGGACAGGGAAAGTATCCTTACATCAAAGGTATAATATTTTAGATTCAGGTTATGATAGGAAGGATTAGCAAAACAGTAACATATGCATGTGCAAAATGGAGACCTGCAGGCCAACCCAACCAAAATTTAAATGGGGCAGGTTGGGTCTCGACAGTGAGGAATAAACCAATTTAAACAGCGCAAACATTAATCGACCGAGGTTCTTGTGTACATGCGAATGCCAACGGTGTGTATACACACATACTCATGTACATATATACACCCACTACACCGGCCTCCAACATCTACACAATCAACCCAGATCATTCAAGCGACATAGCAGTAATAAGGCGGCTAATATATAAAAGAAACAGTAACCAAAACAAATTATATTTGATGAGTCCTACGTAGAAAATCTTGTCAGAATGTTTAATCGTAAGTTAGACTTATAATCAGACATAGCTGATAGCGCAGATGATGGGCACAAAGGGACAGTTCGAGCACGGCATGCTTGCTGGAGGGTGGCTTGTTCGCGAGAGGTGATGAAGCAGACAAGTTTGAATATGGAGGAGAGAGGGCGAGGCAAGTGACTTTGGAGCAATCAACGGCGAACCAGTGAGTACGACCTTAATTCCAGAGCGATGAGGAAGAGGCCAGCGTAATTTTGGATGGTCCGCTTCCCTCTGATGTTGTACGCTACCTTAGGCCGACGACGGGAAGGCACTAGAAGAGGAGAGAGGATCGACTTTCGAGTGGTGGCGGTCGGCCTTGGCTTGGTGTTGGAGCGACGGTCAGTGGAGAACGGTCGCGAGGCCAAAAAGTTTGATTTGGGTAGGAGACGATATTTCAACGGAGGCCATGATTTATCAAGTTGGGGAAAATGATTTTTGTGAGGGAGGAAGTGTTGGTTTTCTCTGAACGGAACGAGCAGAGTTGTTTGTGTGAATAGAGGACTGGGTTACACTTCTTTTATAATACAAAGGAAGGAGACAATATCCAAGGAGATCTCAGCGTAGAATTTGTTTACAGAGAAACAAGGCTAGGTGTAATAATACATAGTAAAGAGGATAAAAGCGGCAAATTTATTCAGCACCAAATATATGGGTATCGCAGCCAAATCTTAAACAAGATTTTTATCTGATATGGTTCAGTTTTTAATTCAATGTACTGACTGGTGAGGAATGTGTCAAATGCACCTAGTTTTAGATTTTGTTAACACAAACCAAAACAATGTTAATGTTGCAAGTTAGGATTTAAGTTTCCAAATGTTCATAATAACGTTAGAATAAAATGTTGGGCTAAATAAACAATGTTGTCTACTTGTTTCAACTTCAAAATTTTACAGATAACGGTATTTTCTTCCTTGCAAATCAATTCTTCATTCAAAATCGAATTATACTTACATCGTTTATATTTCAAAATCAAATGAATCAAAAAAATTTCTAAATCAAATTGCGAGGTTTGTCCTCCAAAAATCGAATTTATTTTCACTTAATTCAAGAAACTTAATTAATTAGTGATGTAAAAAAATTCTTGTTCTCTATAGTGTTCGTAATAAAATAATTTCATGAAAAGAATTCAAAGCTAAATATTCAAATCAGCTAATAACGTTAACATTTACAAAGCGTTTTTATAAAATTTAATTTGTGAAAAGAAATTATATTTAAAAGTAACTCAAATTACGTTTAGAATAGATAAATTCAAAACTTATGTCAAAATCCAAATGTATAACATTTCCCTCAACACTAAATCTTAACATAATTTAAAAATAGAAGTATTCCAATAAATTTAAATTATTTAACAAATGTTAATACATTTCTTTTAACAACATTCATTATAGAAATTAAATCTATAAATGGAGTTTTCCTTTAAAAGTTCAAAACAAAATAAAATTCTAAAATTTTAAGTTGAAAACCAAATATAAATATTAGTTTTAACCTTAAATCTTAATAAATTTATATTTTTAACCGTTGAAATTCCTGGTTTGTTACACTTGGTATCAGATCTTGGATTGAAGTAACATGTAGGCTTTAGTGGGGTTTACTCATTCAAGATAGGGTAAGCAGGACCCTAAGATAAGTCTGAGTATGTGTGTATGCGTGTGTGTATATATATATATATGTGTGTGTGTGTATATATATGTATGTGTGTATATATATATATGTATTGATGAAGAGTTGAAGAGAAGGATACTTTTCCATTCATGAATCACAAATATATGAAGATACAATATACATACATTCGTACGCACTGCAACAATTATGGAATAATATCATTAATGATATTTAACAATATCATTAATGATATTTAGTCTATTCCCTCATGGCATACCATTTATACATAATGCTCCACTTATGGAGTAATATCATTAATGATATTTAATAATATCAATAGTGATATTTATTCTATTTTCTAATATTATGGCATACCATATATGCAAATATTGACTTAAATTATGCCAATCCTTATCACGCCCCCTCAAAACGGACGGCTAAGATGAAAGAACGATTTTGCTAACCAATGTTGTGAAGGAGGTACGTGGTAGTGGCTTGGTGAGTGCATCCGCAAGTTGGTCATTAGTGGAGATGTAAGAGACCCTCAAGGTTCCACTTTGCACATTTTCTCTGACAAAATGGTAATCCAATCCCAAATGCTTCATTTTAGAATGAAAAACCGAATTAGCACTCACATATGTAGCTCTAATGTTATCACAATAGATGACTAGCGCGAGAGTGAGGTTATGACCAAGATCCTTGAATAAATTTCCTACCTAAAGAATTTCGGCAGTAGCATTTTCCACTACCCTGTACTCGGCCTCGGTAGATGATCTTGCTCTTGTACACTGCTTCTTTGATGTCCAAAAGATAGGATTTTTACCCAAATAGACTACATATGCTGTTGTAGAAATGTAGTCGTCTTTGTCACGAGCCGAACCCGCATCAGAATAAGCATGGAGAGTGAGAGATGTATATTTTTGCATAATTAAACCCATATTAGATGTACCACTTAGATACCGAAGAAGACGATGTAGAGATTACATGTGCCCCTCAGTTGGACGCTGCATGTATAGAGCTAACTTTTTGACTGCAAATGCACATCAGGCCTTGTAAGACTTAAATATTGTAAACTTGTTCAAAGTACGATACTCAGTAGGATCGTTGAGAAGATTCCCATGTATAGTTAACAGAGGATGAGTTGCTAATGGTGATGCAACTAGTTTTGCATTGTCCATATTAGCTTTGCACAAAATATCAGCAATATACCTCTTTTGACTCAACAAAATACCTTTTGGATGAGGTATTACTTCCACTCCAAGGAAGTAAGACAATTCTCCAAGGTCTTTGAGTGAGAAACGTGTCGCCAATTTTTTGTAAAATCTTCCAGTGCATGGGTTGCATTACTTGTAACAATAATATCATCCACATAAACCAACAGATAAACACTACAAGAAAAATACCCTATTGCAACTAGCTATTTGCAACAGGTGATACATAACAGTTGCAGTAAATGACATTTAGCAACATACTTGTTATAGCAGTTGCAATAGATGAGATTTTGCAACAGGCCTTTTCTTCCTGTTGCAAAAATCACATTTTTAGCAACTGCGCTCTCGTTCCTGCTGCAAAAACAAACTTTTAGCAATTGTGCTTCCATAACAGTTGCAACAAACGTATTATTTGCAACTGGGTTTCCAAGCCAGTTGCGAATAAATATCTTTAGCAACTGTTTTCGCCGCTTGCATTAACTTTATTTTTTAACAACTGGTAAAGCCAGTTACGAAATACATACTATTAAAAATAAGTATTAACTTTTGATGATTAACTTTTAATAATTAATTTTAAATAATTACTATAAAATGATTAACCACTAGTAATTATATAATAATTAGGATTAATATTTAATAATAATTAATTAATAAAAATATTTAAGTATTATAAAATGATATTTGTAAATGATAATTAAATAATAATAATTAGATAATAATAATTAATAATTAACAAATAATAATGATTAACATCTAAAAATAATAAAATAAATAATTAATTATTAAATAATAATAAATTAATAATAAAAAACTAATGGATAATAATTAATTTGAAATATCAATATGTTTAAATATTAAATAAGTAATAACTAATTAATAAATTCATAATAGTAAATAAATGATAATTGATTAATGTTACTATTAAGGAGTAATTAATAATTTAATTATAATTTCTTGTATGAATTAAGTTATTCGCTAGTGATTGTTGAGTGTATTTGACTTTAAGTTCGGATCTGTGGTGGCGATGTGTGATAAGGTGAAGGATGATGGTTGAAGGTATTGACGACTAGTTTTGCGGGTCTGATGGGAATTTAGGAATCAAAGCGAGGGGTGGCATTGGCGACTTGGCGATTTGGGTTCAAAGGTGAAGGATGATAGTCGGTTGTGGTGCCGGAGGGTTGAAAAAATGATCAACTTTTAGCAAGTAATTTTAAATAATTACTATTAAATAATTTACCTTTATTAATTATTATATAATTAACAATAATATTAATATTTCATAATTATTAATTAGTAATAAATTTTAATTATTACAAGTGGTACTTAGCATTTAATTGATGAATGATGCTCAATGAAATGAGATATGATTTGTTGAACTTGATAAATGATAATTAATATTTAATTGACAAATGATATTATTATGTAAGGCTGTTTGAAAGTAATTAATTAAAATGTTACAAAAATCAAACTAAATTAGTTTGCTTTTGCCTCCATCAGTTTTCGGTTCCCGCTTAACAATTTCCCCAAACGCGAGTAAACCTACCTCTACGTTGTGTCCCTTTAGATCTAGAAAATTGAACTTAAAACCTAAAATTTCAAGAATTCGGTAGCGCTTCCCTACCCTCACCACTCATTGGTTCGCCCTAACCCTAACCGCAATCCCCAGCAGCTTACAAATCCTAGTTCTATGCCTCTCTCCCCAACACCATGGTGAACAATCTATGGCAGCGGCAGACCACATAACCCTTCACCCTTCATCCCCTCCCGACCCGACCCTCCTTCCCTTTCCTTTATCCAAATTAACAGCCCTGCTTCACAGTTAAGGCTCACCTGTCCTCCGTCTATTCCCGATCATCCTCCACCCAGAGCTTCCACCGCTCATTATTCTTCGTCTACGCGGTTCGGAAGGTAATCAGTAACTGTTGTGCTCATATTTATATATTCCAGCTTCAAATTAACTTGTTTTGCTAAAATTGTCAGTATCTGGTGTTTTAATTATCATATATTTTAAGGTATATACCTTTCACATGTCTTGTTATTTGAATGTTATAACTCTTGATATGGTTGACCTTAGCTGAGGCCAAATAGCATATATTTTAATGCTTATCTTGCCCTTTTATCTTGCATTAGCATAGAGGCCCAAAAAATGTTCTGTGTGATCTGTAATAGATGGTCATATATCACACCGGTCTCATCTTAACAGAGCCAACATCATCATTAATGATTTATACGTTCTCTCTCTTGTCTAGAACGGTACCCAAGTAGATCCGTAAAGGGTATGCTACTATCTAGTTGTTTACGTAGTTAATGCTTTTTTTTTTAAATGAAAATCTTATTGGGTGAAACTTAAGCTGTTAACTTCTCCAGGAGTAGGTAAGTTTGTTTGGGATGCTTTTGACCATTTGGCTAAGCATTGAGAAACTTCGTTTAGAATACTATCTCGCATTCTTTACCAAATGTACTCATGTCTCTGTGAGGAGTTTGAGAATCTTTAAATGTTCCATAAGGAAATATGTCCTAGTTATGTCATTGAATATATTCTTCATGCTATGTAGGTTCACATTGGGTGGTTTCGAACGTTTTTGTGGCATTGAGTTCTTCAGGATATTGGATATTTATGTTTCTCTTTCCTCTTTTTTTAATGACTTAAGTCCTTGATGAAGTTAATCACCAACATTTGTCTATACTGAGTTTAAGAATCTTTGGACTAGGATAGTGATAGCGCGTCCTAGTTATGCCACTGTATTGAGTTTGAGCATCTTTGAACTAGGAAAATGTTAGTGCATCTTATTCTACCGTAAATAGTCACCACGGTTCTAAATGAGCAGTTAATGTCCTGAAGCTCAGACTGAAACGTAATATTTATCGGTATTATAAAGACCACTGTGATAAAGAAAAAACCAATCTAACCTCAACTGTCTGTTTCATTTTGCATTGTCCTCCAAGTTTTTTTTTCTGAACGAAATTTCATTATACACTGAAGCGGGTTACTTTACCATTACCATCATTCTTGGAACATTGTAGCAAAAGTAAAACATCACATCAGGAAAACGAGAACTGGAAAATCGATTTTGATCAATCTTACTCATTTCAATTTTGCCTTTTAAACGAATCTCACATTAGTATTAAAGGTCAAATAATTGATGCATCAAGACCTTCATATCCAGGTCAAAGACCAGATGGAAAACTAGGCATAGAGAAGCAAGCAGTTAAAGACCCAAGAGCTCCATCTCATGAAGTTGACATGGGGGTTGGTTATGAAGGCAGAGGACAAGGGAAATGCAAGGCATAGAGAGGTCAGTTCCCAAAAATGTTCTTGCGTAGTTATTCCTTTTTACAGTTTCAATATAAAAAGAAAAAAGAAATGAGAAGCATCACCAGATAGAAGAAATCTATCATCTTAAGCAGTCTTTGGTTTGCGAACTGTTCTTTGCTTTCTTTCGAATTATTACTCAACTTGTTTTTATTATTTGGCTTGCAGAGAGATTGATGGAAATAAACAAAAAATATAAAGAGAAGCTGGTGGACGTATAGAATCGTAGGCGAGGCATAACGAATACAGAAACTGCAGCAGCATCAAAATAACTTGTTTGGATAAAGAAGAGCTCCCACCGCTCACCTGTCCTTCTTTTATGCGGTTCGAAAGGTAATCAATAACTGTTGTGCTCATATTTACATATTCCAGCATCAAATTAACTTGTTTTGCAAAAATTGTCAGTATCTGGAGTTTTAATTATCATATGTTTTAAGGTATATATCTTTCACATGTCTTGTTATTCAACTGTGAATTCATTTAGCTGGGATTATTTAAGCCTTGATAATATCCGCCATTAGGTCCTACCTCATGTACTTCTAACCGGAAGCGGCAGGTCAATTATATTTAATAGAATACCTGCACAGAAGTGGCAAGTCAATTATACAGAATCAACTCATGTTTTTTTATCATGTCAACAACAGAAAGTCCGTTAATGGAGTTAGTGTGCAATAATATGATGATAGTTGGATAGCTCATCATGCATAAATGGCCAAACAATATGACAACTGCTGCACAAGATGTCCTTCTAGATGCCAGGTATATGTACCTTATATTTGGTTTCCCTACAGATTGACTCGGTGAAGAAAAAAGAAAAAAAATGGCATGAGGATGGTGCAGTTCCTTCAGAACTATTTTTTTTTGCTAGACCATAAAAAGTTTCTCCACTATTTTATATTCCAACAAGTAGCATATAAATCAGAGTACAACATCATCATTTTCTTTTTGCAGGAGCTGTGATATCTATGATCAATGATAAAAATGGAGAATGATATGCACTTATGCTAGATGGTTCAAGCTTTGAGGAGATTGCAAGAGCAAAGTTCCCATGCGGTCTTCCCTATGCCCTGAACAGATACTGGGTTCCAGACAAATCAATTGCTGAATGCTGATTTGTATGAAACTCATTTGTTTGTGAGTCATTTTTGTTTGTTATGTAGTTATCATTCATTAACTACTTGGTAATTATTTACAGTCGTTTAGTATAGTCATTCCATTTACTGTTTGCCTACACCACTATTTTTGAGTTGATCATCAGACGATCTAGATTTCATTGTTTAAATAGATGAAATAATTTCTTTTGGCTTTCCAAAACTTGAAATGTGTTAATTAGGTGGCTGGATGATTTGTTGCAGGGAGTAACATTTTTGTCATCCTTCAGGCTCTACTATAAGAAAATCCTACGAACTTTTCTAAAGTATTTCTACCCATGAAGCAAAAAAAATTAAGCCATAAGTGCCACGAGAAAAAAAAATGTGCATCATAAGTAATATGGGGAACCACTTGTTATCAAATGGTCAACTGTGTTAATTGAGAGAGTTTGTATTATTCTGTAAAGTTGGTGAGCATTACAGGGAACCACTTGTACGGATAGGTTAGATAATAAGTGTCCACTATATTATGGAGTATAATATTAGAAATTTCCAATGGCGAACAATTTGTTTATGGTGCAGGAAGAAAGGTACCAGGAAAGGTTACTGCTTATATTTGATGACCTTCACTACGACGCATTAGCGGTAAGTTTCATTATGTTGATTATGGAAGCAAAATAAACTTGTTGCGTCTGAGCCCTTTAACGATAAGGACCTACGTAAATCAAATATGTGGCAGTGCTCTTTATTAGTTATTTACATAATTAACCCTACATCTTTTTCATCAATATTAGAATTGCGTCTTGCTCGGTTTTTTCTTAAGCTACTGGAAAACGCAGATTTTAGAGAGTTACGAATGGTTATTCTATAGATAAATCTGCATGTATGACTCACCGCTATTCTTACCTTTTAATCATTAATGGCGAATTCAAATACAATTTGCACAATATATCTTTTAGATAAGTTTTTTAATCAGGGGACCATTGCCGTGGATCCACTTTATACCTTTTAATCATCTATAACAAATTCAAATTCAGCTATTTGTATGTCTAATCCACTTTTTTCATAGTATATTGGTTCATGCTTTCACTGTTTGCGTTAAAATTAGAAGTTTAATGTGTACTGTTTTCATAGGTATGGGTTGAAGTAGCTGTGGATCCTAAAGCTTTTCTACTAAGGCCAAATTCGGAGATGTATACCATTCAAGTGGCCGTCGGAACAACCGTGGCTTGGCACAAAGACTTCGTTTCACTAGAGTAGTATGATCTTTTTAGCTTTTAGGTGTTATGTTGGACTACATTTTTGAATTTTGTTATGGTATGCGTTTATGTTATGTATGTATCATGTTTGTTACTTTGCTAAACTTTGAATGTAACTTCAACTAATGTTATGTATGGATCGCGTTTATATTATGTGTGAATCTATTGTTTTGTCAATATCTTTTGGAATATATGTTTATTTGTTTGTAATATATCCTATTGTTATTATAGTAAATTTAGTGAATGTAGGTATTGGTGAATTGTATGTAGCATCTGCAATTGTTAGTTGCAGTAGAGTCATTTGCATCAGGAAATAATAGTTGTAGTATCTTGTTTGTCGAATGCCTATTATAGGTTTACAACTGTCATTTAATGTTGTAAAATGGTCTGTTGCAACAACAAAGGCTAGTTGCAAAAAAACATACCGCAACATCTTATTGCAACAGGCAGAAAATGTTGTGAAAAAGAAACGACTTTTTGCAACTTCGGCTATACCAACAGGCGCGGGCCCGTTGCAATTGGTATACTGCAACAGATATTGCCTGTTGCGAAAAGTGTTTTTTATTGTAGTGAAATAATGTCAACATTTTTGTGCAATGTGAACAAGGATGAATCAGAGACCATATTCTTGAAGCCTAACTCAATTAAATATTGCCATAATTTTTTATACCAAGCTCTTGGAGCTTGTTTTTATCCATACAGTGCCTTGTTTAATTTACATACATGTGTTGGATGTATAGGATCTGTGTTGATAGAAGGTTGTATGGTGTGTACATCTTCAGTGAGTGTGCCCTGCAGAAAAGCATTGTTTATGTCAACTTGGCGCAATGACCAACCTTGACTAACTGCAAGTGAGAGCACAAGCCGAACCGTGGTGGGTTTAACTACGGGGATAAATGTCTCACCATAGTCAATGCCAGCTCTCTGATTAAAACCTCTTGCAACATAGCAAGACTTGTATTGAATAATGTTACCATCCTTATTCCTTTTAATTCAAAAAATCCATTTGCATCCCACTACATTTTGTAACATAGATGAAGGTACAAGATCCCAAGTTCTATTTTTCACCAATGCATTAATCACTTCATCCGTATCTTTATGCCAAACGGGGCTTTTTAATGCTTGGGTGATATTTTTGGGATCTCCATTTCATGGACGTCCGCATTTAAATTCAGTTTACTGATTGGTTTCCTAATGCCATGTTGAAGTCTTGTGGTCATTTGAGGAGAATGTACATGGTTGTTGTGTGTTGAATTTGTAAATGTGGATATATCGAGGTTTGACTAAGATGAAGTAGAGGAAAGCTCAACAGTGGTATTAAGAGGTTGAGATGAGTTTGTTGCGGACATAGGAGATGAAAGGGGCGAAGTGGGGAATGAGTTAGGAGGTGTGCCAGAAGGTGAGTTAGTTTGCAATGAATGAGAGGAGGAATATTGATTATTTGATAATATAGATAATATGAGAGGTGCCCATTGTTCCACTAGGTCAGACAAGGAGGCAGTTGAATTTTTAAATTTGGAAAAAGGAAAATGTACTCATTGAAGTGAACATGAAGAGAAACATAAACATGACTAGTGTTTAATTCGAGACAATAATATGCACTTTGAGTAGGTAAATAACCAACAAAAATACATGGTTGCGATTTGAGTTCAAGTTTTTGAGAATTGTAGGGTTCAAGCCATGGGTAGCACGGGCATCCAAAACTTTGAAGCTTGGAATAATTAGGATGTTGGCCAAATAATTTAAAGTAGGGTGGCACATTGTTTAGAGTTGACGTGGGAAGTCGATTAATCAAGTAAATAACTATTGAGCAAGCATTTGTCAAATATTTAAGGGGCATTTTAGCATGAGTTAAGAGAGATAGAAATGTCTCAACAATGTGTCTATGTCGTCACTCCGAATAGCCATTGTGCTGAGGTGTGCGGAGTGGAGTTGTGAGATGCGAAATTCCATCGATGGATAGGTAGTTACGTAGGCTTTCATACTTACCACAGTTGTCCGAGTAGAGAGTTTTGAGAGGCAATTGAAAAGTATTTTCCAGCTAGAGCTTTGTAGCGAATGAATATATGTTTTGTATCTTATTTTCTTTTCAAATTGTACAACCAAATGTATTTAGAAAAATGATCAACGAAATTAAGATAATATTTAAAGCCATCATGAGAGTAAATTGATGATGTCCAAAGATCATAATAAACATATCAAGTCAGGCAGTAGACACAATAGAGGAAGTAGAAAAAGGAAGGTTATGACTTTTATTGCAAGCACATGAATTACAATCTAAAGTGGAGATACTAGGAAAATGAAGTTTATTTTTGGAAACAATTTGCCTAAAAACATTATGAGACGGATGCCCTAAATGATGATGCCAATCAAGTGAACTACTTGTGCTTGCATAGACTGCAGGGTTTGTGGATTTGAGCTGATAAATGCCTGTTGCAACCAGCTCCTGGAATAGAGATTCCCCCATTTTAAGACCCTTCATATGAAAAGAGGTGGAAGAAAACACAATTTAGATATTGTTATCACGACAAAGTTGAGAAACATAAATTATATTTTTAGACATGGAAGGAACTACTAAGACATTGTTTAGTTTGAGTGATGTTAAAGAACAAGAACCAGCGTGAGTGATTTTAAGGCCTTTGCCATCACCGACGATCAACTATTCGGTTCCATCATAAAGAGCATGGAGGTATAGATTGTTCAGATCTGTCGTGACGTGGTGGGAAGCACCACTATCGAGAAGCCATGTTGAAGAGTATGAAGAGGCAGATGGATTTACGATGTTTGCTTGAGGTTTTGGTGTGAATAGGTTTAACGGAGGTTGAGAATCTGAAGAAGGTGGAATGACATTAGGGAACTTTTGCTTAAACAAAGGACAATGAGCAATCACATGTCTTTGTTCTCGGCACCATTGACATTTGCCTAGAAAAGTGTAGGACTTTGTAGGATCACTGCCATTAAGAATCTGATAGGATGAAGTTTGATTAATGAGAGCCATTTAAGAAAAGGAAGTTGAACTATTTTGTATCAAGGCTCTGATACCATGATGAAGAGAAGGATACTTTTCCTTTCATGAATCACAAGTATATAAAGTTACAATATACATGCATTCATACACACTGCAACAATTATGGAATAATATCATTAATGCTATTTAATAATATCATTAATGATATTTATTCTATTTTCTAATATTATGGCATGCCATATATGCAGAGATTGACTTAAATTATGTCAATCCTTATCATGTGTGTGTGTATATATATATGTATATGTATATATATATATATATATATATATATGTATGTATATTGAGCACATATTTGTTAGTGCTTATAATCTTTTGTATTGTGTAATTTGATTTGTTAAGTCTGAATATGGGTTCAGATAAATACGAGCAATTAACGTTATTGATAAGAATTTCAAAGTACTTGAACAAATTTAATCGATACAGTATCGTTTTAAAATTGGTAAAAGAAATAATTTAAACAAGATTTTTACTTTATAAACAAAAGAAAATTTAAATTTATTAACTATGTTTATTTAATATGTTGATTGTTAGGGAAAAGTGATGATATTTAATTATTATCATTCATTGTTTGATTAGCCATGCTTAGCTAGTTAGGAGCATCGATAGTTGTTATAGCTTATGCTTGCTGATTGAGTAGTTGTACCCAACCAGTTTTTGGTTATTAACTATTGTGTTTAACTAGGAGCCACTTCATCCTTTTTACTACATGAGTGAGATAGATAAGTGATGCTAATACTTTAACAATGAATGTCTTGTGAATTTATTTTCACAATTTGTCTATAAGACAATTAATGATAACGTTGAATTAGAATTTAAATTTTAAAATATTTTTTTATGTAAATCTAAATAATATATTCATTTGTAAAATAATTTTTATAAGAAGTGGTATCTATCTAAACATGACTTGAAGCTTCATTTAAATATGTAGGAAATTTTAGAATTTTAAACCCAGAGCTCTAAAATATAGTTTTTCAAAAGTTTCATAAGAAATGGTGGTATTATTTATTAATAAAATTTTAAACCCTAGAGCTATAAAATATAGTTTTTCAAAAGTTTTAAAAGAAATGGTGGTATTTTTTATTAATAAATATGAGTATTGTGAATTATAAAGGATTCAAAAAGCACTGGACTCACAACAGGCGTTCGAAAGTATTTCCCATGATAGCTGCAACATTATCCATGCACATTTTCGATTTTCTAATCGTAACAACCCGGATTTTCAAACCCAATTTAAATTTTTTATTTTTGCCATTTTGATGGTTTTCAACATTTATAATGATTTATTTTAAATAATAACAACTAAATTTTTTTAAATCGAAGTTAGAATGTATAAATTTATTTTAATTATAAAATTAGCCTGAAATGGTGCGGTAGTTTGGGAATTCGATTTCAAATTTCAAATGAATGTACCAAATTCAAAATAAATTGGATTTCAGTAAGATCAGAAATATTAGAATTTGTTTAATTATATCTTTCTAACGAATGTGGAAAATTTAGATTTCATAACGGGAATAAAAAGTTATGTCAGTTCAAATTTTAAAATAGTCGCTATGGAATTTACATATTTTTTAATATAATATACAGCCCTTAAAGATAGCCATTTTGCAAACGACCTTCGTTTTCGACGAAACCACTTCTGTTAGATCCAGAATGCCAAATTATTGCTAGATTCCAATTTTCATAATTTTTCCAATTGATATGTGAGCGTGGTGAATTTAAAACCGTTTGGTCAATTCAGTTTGAATTTAATCGATTGGAAAATGACCATTTTCCAAATTTGACGAAATTAGTTTTGTTAGGACCGTATTGTCAATACATAGCTAGATTTATTTTTCTGGAATTTTTGGAGTTAGTATGTGGCTCCAGTAAATTAAAATGTATGTTGAAATCAATTTTGAACGTTATATTAATTTATATTTTAATTCTGATGAAAACTGATCGAAACGGTCGAATTGGCTTAATGGACATATCCCATTGTGTCCGAAATGGGTATATTTAGTTAGGGGCGACAGTCTTTGGGCTCAATTCGGAGGTCGAATTTAAAATTAACTTTTAGGAAATTTAAAGTAAATTAAATACATATATTATAATCCCTACTTTCTCTCTCCCCGACAGTTTAAAATAAAAAAAGAGAAAAGGAGGGAGTGGCTAAACCCTAGCAGCCCACCAGAGCTCCACCGCGCCGCCGCAGGGACCCGCCGCCGGCCTCCACCCGCCTCTGACCCTCACCTTCTTCCCCTCCACCTTCTCCCTCCTTCCTCTCTCCTACCATAAAACCCGCACAACTCCCAAATCTCAAAAACCAGCCGCCTGACGCCTTAAATCCGCCACCACCGACCACCCTATCCCCCTCCCGACCACTAGCGACTGCGCCTCCTCCCCCTTGCTCCACCTTTTCAGCGATTAACCCCCGTTTCTACGATTCCATGTAAGTAAATTCGAATTGAATTTTATTTTCAATTTTTAATTACATATAGCATATATAAAAATCTGATTTTTAATTATATAGCAAATATAAAAATGTTATGTTTTATATGTGTAATAGCGATATAAAAATATGATTTTTATATATATAATAGTGATATAAAAATGTAATTTTTATGTGTAGTAGCATTATAAAAACTTGATTTTGAATTAAAAATGTGATTTTTACACATATGGTTTTGAAATAAAAAAATATTTTTTAATGATATAAAAATATAATTTTTAGTGATATAAGAATATAATTTTTAGTGATATAAAAAATAATTTTTAGTGATATAAAAATATGATTTTTATCGTATCAAGGAAATATTTTTGGTAAGTTAAAAATATGATTTTTAACAAGTATGTGACATGAAAATATTTTTAGGAAGATAAAAATATGATTTTTAACTTATGTGTGTTATTTATAAATTAGACATGCTGGATTTCTGGAAAGATTTAAGACTGACAATCAAAGACTGGAGGAGTGGAAACAAAAGGTGAGAACTCCTTCTCACTAAAAATTTTGTACAGTTAGTTAATGTATTTTATAACTGTAAATAAATAGAAGTTTCTCGTATAGATTTTTATTTTGAATTATATGGAGTTCAACACTCGAATTCGCACAATCACATAAATTGAAAGCGATGTATGGATATTACCGCCAAACGGATTTCATACTCCATGAATAGCCACTTATGGCGCCGTAGATAGCATTGGGGTAGTTGAGTATTTATTTATTTGGATGTTCTGCGTGATTTGATTGTGGTTGTGAAATTGACTATACTATGGTATAATTGATTGGATTGATGGTTTGTGTACGACGCGAGCCAGTATTAGGCGAGGGATAAGGCTGGACCTTATTCCTATTTTAATATCGCGCCGTTATGCTGCCAAAATTTTCTAAAATATGTTAGAAAAATTAATATCTAGTTAAAAATACAAATTTTAACATATATATGAGATATAAAAAATGACTAGGTTATGAAATAAATACTAGTTAGCTAAAAATATTATTTTTAGTTTATAACTGCGATAAATAAAATTATTTAGGCATTGTATAGAATTTTACAAGAAAAGTTATGAAATTCTATATATTTATTGGATAGTTAAAAATAAGTTTACACATCCATTTACAAGTCAGACGACTTGTTTATGCTCGCCTATTTTTGCGATATCGATTGGGATAATAATTTTTACACATTGCCCTAGTGCACAAATAATAATAATAATTTGATGGTTGAAACCCCACACATGTATTTGAATGATATTTGACGTACACTAATCCCAATTGTTTAGTTGTACGTCAATCGATTGGTTGACAGACTATTGTAAGCATTAGCTATTTATATTTAATGCTTGTGCAGTTGTGTAACGCACTCTAGATGATGGTTGATTGTTTTTCATTGTTTTTATATACATGTGTTGTACGAAATCCATATAACTAACATTATACGGTAATGGATTGGGTCTGATTCCAATTAGGAAGGAACGAGTATTTTAAATTAAGGAATATTTTAAAATAACGAAGAACGAATATTTTAAAATAACGATTATTTTAAAATAATATTCTGGAAAGGATTAAAATATGATTTTGATGTCCGATTTGTGATGGACACGAAGATATTGAAATATATGAAACCGTGTTGTTTAGATTTCCGCCATTTTAACGCGAACGATATTTATATCGATTTTATTCATTTTTATAATTAATATCGAAAAGGAAATGATTTCAAAATCAGATATTTTTAAAATATTATCATTTAAATATTAAAATGATAAGGAGTATTCAATTTTGGTTTGAGATTGAAACGAAAGTGGGAATTGTTTTAAGACGAATTTATAAACGATTTATAAAATACATTTTAAATGGAAATCAATGAAATATATATAATATATATAATATATATAATATATATATTAAATGGCCTGAATAGAATGGGCCGCGCCGCGACCATTTGCGAATTTCGACCATTGACTTCGAATTGACAGTATCGGAGATCCGACCGTCGGATTCTCCTAAAACCGGAACCGTTGGGTTCGTACCAGAAAGAGCTTTCCAAAAAATATAAGAGATTTGAAATCTAATGGTTGGATTTGGAATTATGTCCAAATCAAATTTGGAAAAGGTCGCTGTAAGTGTAGTTCGATGATCGTTTATGGAAATCGACTGAAAGCGCATTAATAAGATTATTAGAAATATTTATAATTTGTGTAAAATCATAATAAATGATTTGGGAAGAATTGGGTTGAAAAATTCCGCGCTTGTAAAGATAAAAATATATTTTTATCAAAATGAACTAGTTATTAACTAGATCTGAATTCCAATAATTTTTAAATAAAATAAATTCGATTTGCAAATGGTTTTAATATAACTAGAAATTTCCAAGGATCAAATGGGAATGGATTTGGAATGGGAATAATTTTCGGAATATCTTGATATTGGTTTCCGTGATTATACGAATATTGTTGTGGAAATTTGGAAGATATATTTATATTGTTATTTCCAATACAATATTTGTTCGTTTCAGAATTTGATATTGAATATAAGCCGATATAATTTCTATTCAGTGCCTTATATTCAATATCAAAGGGATTTTTGGTTTGTCGTGAGTGGTGTCTTCAGTAACACTGTTCTTAAACCCAGTTGAGAAAAGAATAAATCTTTTAATTAAGATTTAGAGAAGTTTACCAATTAATTAATATTTAATTGGAATTGAATTAAGAAATGGATTTTTGGGTTTATCGTGAACGGTGTTTTAATTAACACTTGTTCTTTAACCCAATTAGCAGTGAAGTTAAGATTTATGATATATAAATCTATATTTTAAGATATAATGAAATTATTCAAAGTAAAGTTTTCCAATTTAATAAAATAAATTGGGATTGAATGGAATTTAATTTGGTAATAATCGAAGTGAGCTACTGTGGAGGAAGACTGTTAATATATATGGAATTTAAAAGGCTTTGTTCCATTTATATTATTAGTCGGATACGGAAATTGATATCGATTATATTTGATCTTTTTCCGTGAAGATTCCATAATTAGTGGAATGTGATTTTGGGTTTGTCGTGAACTGTGTTTTAAATGACATTAGTTCTTTAACCCAATTAACGATAGGATTACATGTCTAACATTGTATTTCGAACTATATTATTGATCTCTGTTAAATATATATGTTTGGTGGCGGAGAATTTATTCTCTTGCTTAACACCTTTCTCTGAGACGTACGAGCTTTGAGGTTATATATCGACAGAAATAAATGGTACGGTGTAGATTGTCGATGCGGCATGTTTGTGTTTCCAAAGTTAAATAATCTTCAATAATGATTGTTAGAAGATTAAAAATAAGTGGAGCTTTAATGAATATTTAATTATATTGAAATGAGAATGTGATAATTTAAATTATCAAATTTGGGAAGTGATCGAGAATGGAGTACCGCCAGTTTTACTCCAGGCGATAGTTAAATCTTCAAGTAGATTTGAACGTGAAATGGTAGTTAAATTTACCGATAACACCATGGTGCTAGATATGGAGTATTACCAGTTTTACTCCATGGGATGAATAGGTTGGGATTTGGAAATTAATCAAATGATTACTTTGGTAAGGCTCAGTAATCCCGACTAGTTGATAAACCTTAATTTGGTTTGAATTGATATCAAAAGGAAGATTAAAGAATAAATTTAAAGAATTTATCTTTGATAAAATTAATGGGAACCTTTCCCCAATGATGTGATTATTTGAATAAAAGAATATTCTAAATTGAAATGAGGCGTATATTGTGTTTTTACTACACTTGATTATAAAATACATGGATTATTCGGAAAGGCCAGGTTTATACCCATTTTGAATAATTGAATCGACGATAAGTCGACAATGAAGATGGTGGTTGAAGGCCGGAGTTCTTCACATCGTTTGGATGATTGCTGATGTCTTGGTTGGGCTGTACAGCCAAGACAAGGTAATAAGTGGTTATCGTCCAGACGTACTTGGAGATCGACCGGATATGCGAGGACCTCTCTCCTGTATTGGACATATGGGATAAGGAATAAGATACCTCCGGTTTCGTTCAGACCCAGAATGAACTAGTAAATGGATGTATGTCTGACATTGGAATTTATTCTGTGTTGACCAATCTCTATTAAATATATATCTTTTTGGTGGCAGAGAATTTATTCTCTTGCTTAACACCCTTCTCTGAGAGGTACGAGCTCAGAGGTTATACATAGATAGACATCAGTCGCATGGCGTGGAATGTCAATGTGGCATGCTGAGATGCAAATGATCAAGGCTTTTGTTGAAAAGAAGAGTCATGTGGTTGATGATCAAAGCACGACTTTAAATATCATAGCTTTGTGTATAGCATTAATTCGCAAGCCACACACCTCTGTATGAGTCAAAAACGGGATCAATGATGCAAGGAGGACATGACGTTTCCTTCTAGTTATGGGTGGTGTCATGGTATGGAACCCAGACATTTATTATATTTTTACCTATGTGGATGATGGATAGCGAGGCTCCCTGGATATATCGGTTACTACGGAGCCGAGGGATAGGTCCTATAGAACCGCGAAATGTGTGTTCAGGAATTGCTAATCCTCAAATGAAAGAGAGGACTGGCCCTGCAGGAACCAAGGGTTTCCCAGAGTGTGTAATCCTGAGACATTTGCTAGATTGTCTCAAAGCCGGCGAGGACGATCCCTTACCTCGACTCATGACGGAAATCCAATTTCCAATACGTGACATTTCAGTTTTTATTGTACTGCCTAGTATGGCGACATGATATATGGTACCCATGTCATCTATGATTGATACATTTATATCTGAAGTTGTTTAGACACTATATACTTATAATAGTATCAAAGGGTTTGTTTTAAACGTACCAAGCATGTTTGGCTATTATAAGGGATAACTCTATCCTCCGGCTTGCGTTGCATTGTGTGATGGGACCTGAGTCTTATAATAGCTTCATTTTTCGAAAAGCATTGCGCTATTTATAAACTGTTTTATGCACTTGTATTCTTTAGAGGAAACATTTTCCGTGTTATACGGCATGGTCCCTTGATTTACTTTATTTCTAAAGTAAAGTTTTAGATAACTGTTTTAGTTCTCACACCAGTCCCATGACTGACCTGGAGTTTATTGTTTTAACCTAAACTCTGGGTCGCCCTATTTTCCGCACGGGCAGCTAATAGTTAGGTTTTGCAGATATTATATTCACAGGATCCTGGATTTACAGCTAAAGCTATATTCGGAAAGCTCTGTATCCGTGTATTTCTTTAAGCTGTTTTATGTATTATTTTTCCGCTGCTATGTAATGTATTTTAATCTCTGATATTTTTCTGATGTACATTACTTATTCATACACTGTTATATTCTTGTACTCTGATGTAGTTGTTGTAATAAGCAATGAAATGTTCTATTGTTTGTGTTCTAATTTGTCGTGTTTTCAACTCAATCTAGGCTTTCCCGAAATAACCTTATGCTTATAAGATATGAGGAGTAAAGACGAAATCGAAATTAAAATTTCGGTGAATAGTTTGGTTAAGTAAAGAAAACAAGACATTGTTTATACTTTTAGGAAGTAGATGACTTTCTACAAATAAACTTATGTTTGACATGTATAATAAACATATGTATTCTTTGTTAATGTTTAGTATAAACTGAGAGATAAGTAAAATTTAAAGTCATAGATTTGAAGAATATTCAAACTCAAGTATAGAAATGTCATATGCAGAATTGAAATGGCGATTTTAAACTTGTTGTCAAACTTGAGTTAGAAAATAAAGGGGCGGTTTGGCTAAAGTCCTTATTATGTTTCAAAATATATAAAACAACCTTGTTAAAAAAACATATGTAAATTAGGTCCTTAAAATTAAGGTAACTAATAATTGTATAAATTTATGCAATTGTTCAATGAATAGTTGTAGAAATTCATGCAACTATATCAAAAAATTACAGAAATTTTCGCAAATATTCAACAAAATTTTATGGAAATATCCACGATCATAAAAAATGTTGTGGAAATTTCCGCAATTTTCATAGAAAAAGTGCAGCTAACTATGCAATTTTTTGAAATAATTGCATAAGTATGTACAATTTTTTAGTCAACAATTACATAATCTTGCGCAAACTTGAATAATTTAATTCTAGTGACCTAATTTGCAATCTTTTTTCGGAAGGAGTTTGAATGCACTAAGTTTGATTTTAAGGACCTGAGCCTTATATTCATGAAAATACATATTAACTTAAGTTAATATTAGACCAAAATGTGGTTCTAACATCCAAATTATCTTAATTCATAGAGAGTTAATGCTAAAAATGAAATAAAATGTGATAAACACACCAAATTTATAGTGGTTCAGCGTTAAAGAGCCTACATCCTCTTATATTACTTTGATTATACATTTGGATGTAAGTACAATCACAATATTCTCTCAATCTCACTTTTACAATAATGATCCACTCAGCAAATTCGAGATAACTCTGACTAGAAATGGTGAAAGTATGGTAATGGTGGAATCAGAGCTCTTGATTTCCAAAAAGATCCTGAATAATGCCAAGTGTTGGGCTATTTATAGGTGATTTCTGTAGGCGGTTCGTGAAGACATGTAACACCCCGTATTTTCTGTAATCGTATAAGTAACAAATCAAAGAATAATTAAATTATAAAATAAGAATCAAGGGAAATGGGTTGCGCCATTGCGTTCATCTCGAAATTATGCTTGGAAACGAGTCCGAGTTTTCGAGAAACGGAGTCCGTATGAGGGAGATATGGCTCTCCGAAGTTTCAGAGAATTTCAGAATCGAAAACAGCTCTCAAATTCGAATTCAAAATCCTAGAACAGGCTGGGCGGGAACATTCCCGCCCATGGACCAGGTCGAACTGGGGGTCGACCATAGTGTCAACCTCCCAAGGCCAGGTCGACCATAGTGTCGACCTGGGGGGAACAGGTCGACCATAGTGTCGACCTGGGGGTCGACCTGCTCCCGAAACCCACTTTCTGAACCTGATGCATTCCGATGTATTTAGACACGTTTTCTGTCTAGATTCGTCCACCTAATCCTATATAAACTCACCCCTAGCCTCATTCTCTCCACACCATTTCATTATGTCTATATTCTGCCTCTGGTCTAATTAAAAATAAAAATGGCGTCGCTACCCTGCTGGAATCAAAACTTGGACTGATGAATCTTCTTCCAACTTGAATAGATTAAAAGGTAAATCAAATATCAAATCCATGTTTAGAGCTACGAAAATTAAACAAGAATAATTCAGCATTTCAGCATCGACAACAGTTTATTATCCTTTCTTAAAACCATGAAAGGCAAGTACAGTTATTTTCCGCTATAAACGTAAATTATGATTGTGACATGAATTATAAAACTGAATTTGAGGTTATGTCTGTTCTATTCTGTTTAGATCTATCTTGTTCTATATTTCTTTCTTCTTTCTGTTCTATAGCCAGGCTACTACGAGCCTGAGCCAAATCTTATAAGAGATTAACGCGTGAACGCTAAAATGTTTGGGACAAATAATGAATGATGCATAATTGGATAGGACTGATTCAAGGACATGACATAAAATCTGAGGCATATAATTGGACATGTGGCATATTTAACATATGACTTGAGATTGAGGCATAAAATATATTGGACTTATGACTTGGGATTCGGGGCGTAGATTTAACCGTAAAAATGAAACTAATTTAGATACATAGTACATGTTGTAATCTAGAACTGTAGTTAATTTGAGAAATAAACATATGTTAGATCTAGATCTATTCATACTAGGTATGATAATCTGTGATTTGGGAGAAGGGGAATTATAGGACAACTTGAAACTTGGGAGCATAATGCATGTCTTAAATCAAGGTCTGATGTTAGAGTTTAAAGATAATTTACAACATGTTATGCATTAACGATAATGCATGTTGAGGACATACTACATGTTATAGTTTAAGAATCTAGATTTTTGGGACATATTCTTTTATGTAAAAACTCATGATTTGAAAAAGAAATATGTGACTTAGGCGTAGAGACAGGATAACTATTAATGTGAATGCGCCTAAATAAGGGTTTTTGGATTTCTGGCATCATAGGCTATAATTTGGCATAATTCATATTGTTTATCGTGATTTATGGAGAATATTCTATACTGTGTAATGTTTAACTAAAAATTAGGAGCAAGATGTGGTATTATGAATTATGACCATGATTTGGCAAGTGAGTTTAGGCTAAATTTATGATTAGGCAAGATATGATATATATAATCTGCTAAATCTGTTATATTGCCTAATCCGCTAGTTCTGTTATATTGCTAAACTGCTAACTAGATTGAATTGACTAATCTGCTAATTATGTTAAATTGCCTTATCTGCTAAATCTGCTAAATAGCCTAATCTGCAGGATCTGCTATTTGTTTAATCTGTTGAATGACGTAATCTGTTGGAACTGAAATGCTGAAAATTTGAAGTATGTGAATCTGTAGGCTCGACTTAAAATTGAGCAAAACTTGTTAATAGAACCTCGAATAATCTGTTGTAACTTGTACAGAAGTTTAATCTGTTAAATAAACAGAATTAGTCTGATATCTGAAAAATCTGTTTTGGAATGAATTGGTTATGACACGAGGTTAGACTCTGTTTGCGGTAGAAGCCTGCCCGGAACCAACCGGCTTAACCAGTGACCACAAACTGTCAGTCTAATGTAAGAGGTCGTAGGCATATCTAAAAATATGCTTAGACACGAGGTTAGGTCTGGCTTGTGGCAGAAGTCTGCCCGGAACCGCCCGGCATATCCAGCGGCCACAAGCTACCAACCTAATGTGAGAGGTCTGTGCATTAAAATATTAATGCAAATCTGGGATAAATATGATGTCTAAAACATGTTGGGTGGATAAGGTTAAACCAATTGGACTGATGAATTAAACAAACCCGTTTCGTGAATCTGTAGGCCCAATTACAAAGTTAGACAAATATGTAAATCTGTTAAATCCGTATATCTGATCCGTTAGTCTGAAAACTTGTCTGATCTATGAACTAGTTGATCTAAACTCTGTTTGTCTGAACTTGTAAACAAGTTAGTCTGAAATCTGTTAGTCTGGGGGACACAAGGTTAGGAGGGAAATCACTTGTGTCATCTGTTGTTTGGGACCCATATTAGTCAGTAACCCTTTCTGGTATCAAAACTTTGACCCAACAGTAGGTAGGGTCCGGGCACGCTTACTGAACTAATTATAAGTGGTTCATTCTGATAATGGCGAGGGGTGTTGATGGTGCGTTCCAACCGGGTCATGTGCGTGCATGGATCCTGGTCTGCCTCTGAGGATGTAAGACGCCGTGACATCTGTAAATAGGTCTGTGCCAATTGGTTGTCACTTTAGGGAGTGATACACCCTATTGTGGAGCCGACACAGGGTATTTATGTATTAGGGAGCCGATCACTTGGGGTAGGGTTTTAGGGTACACTTAGTTCTGTCTGTTTCTGTTGGTACCGTCTGTTTCTGTTGGGTGGCAACACCTGTCTGCGTGGTACCGTCTGTTCGGGTGGTAAAGGCCCATTTACTAGTGTACACCTAATTCTACATTCTGTTTCCATAGGGATTAATCTGTTTCTGTCTGTTTCTGTTCGGGTGGTAAAGGCCCATTATTAACATTCTGTTTCTGTCTGTTTCTGTTCGGGTGCTAAAGGCCCATTATCAGCATTGCGCTTCTGTCTGTTTCTGTTCGGGTGGTAAAGGCCCATTATTAGCTTTCTGTTTCTGTGGAAATTATTCTGTTCCTGTTTCTGCTTCAGTTTAGACATTATGGTGACACATAATCCTGATATACTAGTATTAGTGCAGATAAATGAAAAGTAATATTATTCTGTTTCTTCTGTTTAACCTAAGTACATCTGCTGCTCCTGTTACTGTTATCTCTCATCCAGTTTTATTTGCATGCCATGATTATTATTATCTGTTCATATGTTGAAAGTCACTGGACTTGCCAGACTTTATGTCTGACCTTGCTTATTTTCGCCCCTTTTCTTCCGTTTCCCCCCAGGTTTTCCAAGGAGGGAACACTTTAGCTTGATCCAGATTTCTTCTGCTTGAAGTACTTAGAGTGCTTAAAGTATGGCTTGACTCCTTATGGCAGCTACTGTGGGGATTATGATTTTAAAGTTTTGTACTCTGATGATTTTCTGAACAAGGCTGATATTTATGTACTTGAGTTTTTGGGAAAGATGTAACCAAACTGATTTCTGTTTTCCGCTGTAATAAAGTTATAATTTCTCAAGTATTGTTTATCTGTCTTGTAAATTTCTGTTCTGTCTACTAAAACGCTCCACCAAAGTTAAGGCATTTCCTTTGTGAGTGACCTTAACGGAGGTGGGTTGTTACAAGACACGTGGCACCAATCCCGAGGATCTCAGAGTCATTCGTGTCGTTCATGAGCGGGTGGAGAAATGGTCAGCATGGCTGTTACAGACACGTGTCACTCGATCCTTGATTGGCAGTTCGTGAGAGACATGGGGCTTGACCTAGTCCTGGCCATTCTCCCCTAATGGCACAGTCAGGTCATGGTCTTGTATCACGAGTCTTATCGTGAGCGAGGGACATGAGCGGGTTTGTGACGTTGGTTATGAGAAGGCCTGCAAAGTGGGTCACAAACTGATTTCTGAGCTTCATGAGCCAAGGTGCATTTACCTGAAGTTTGTGTGTATTAATCATCGTTTATCTAATCGTAAATGCCTAAGTCTTAGGTGGCTTGGTTAAAAAGCTAACCAACATTTAGCACCCTCGAAGTACGTTTTATTAAGGATGGAATGTGCTTTGAAATTGTACATATGTCAGTTCCCAAAATGGTGAACACCAACAGTCATATCTGCTTGTAAGGTCGCGATGTTTCAAAAGACTGTATTCTTTGATGAGTATAAATACATCTCTGGGTTTCCAATTATTTTTCTTCTCATTATTTATTTTCAATCTCTATAGTGAACTGCATGGAGTGAGATGTTTTAATAGGTAAACCTCTTGATTTCTTGTGTTGCTCTTAGGGTTTTTTGCATCGATCATTGCACCATTTAGTTTCAAACTTTTGATTTTTGGCACTGTGATTTGTCTTAGTGGTTCAGCAGTCAGCTCGGGTCGTGAGCCAGCCCATTCGAGCTGGTCTGCGCTAATCCAAGGCGGAGGGTCCATTAGGGTTGAAATCTCCGAATCGAACCGCGTTACTGGGCCATTGGGCTTGGCGCTACCGTATTGTTGCTGAGGAATTCGAGTAGTCGGGCTTCATCCTGTACAAGAGGATTCTTACTTCTCCTTTTAACTCATTCTCATAACTGGAAACTCCACTTTCTAGATTCGAAACCCTAGCTTGCAATATTTCCAAATCCCTAAGACCTTGATTTCATACATTCGATTAAATAGGTAAGAAGATTTATAATTTCAATTTCTGTATCGTGTTCTGAAACCAATGATGTGTCAAATGCTGGTCGCTCCTCCATCCTTCATCAATTTTAATGCATGACTACCTCGCCATCGTCCATGATGTCGATGCCCGTAGTGGGCACGACTGTATTGGGGATTCACTTTAACTGGGAGGTTTTATGAGAGGAAGGGCTCGTGGAGTCAAGAATTTGGATGAGTGGTATGTTGATTAGTCACAAACTGAGGAAGAACGGTCGAGGAGTTTGAAAACAATGTCACTGTTGGGGATCGGCTCATGGTGGTGATTGAAGTGAGGCTTGGACGGGAGATGAGTCCCTGCATATCGGATCGTGGAGATGAGCTAAGTGTCGAGTCGGGTCTTGGTTGGGAGCAAGGCATCAGTTCGTGGATGGAATGGTAAGGCGGGTCGTTGTAGTAGCTCACGAGCTAACCACTTACGAGCTGATGAGCCTCACGTCTAAACCTCTGGGCCGATTTCAGATCACGAACCGGTCTCTTCTTCACAAGCCGCATAGGGTGAGCCGACATAGTGTGCGAGAGGATGCTTGACCACGACGCATTTCAAGACTGCGAGTGGTTCAAGTGTTTGTAAAACTACGTCATGAATTGGGCTTGTCTGCGAGTCAACCTTAAATCACAAACCAGGGGTCCCCCTCACGAGCCGGATTTTATGAAAATACAAACTACCTTACTTTCGAGGCATCCCTTTGACTATCTCCGACCAATCAATCAAACATATCGTCACACATTTCCTTTATGTGTTCGCTATAATTCGAATAAAATGCTGAATAGTTAGGTTAGAGCCTTGAGATAAATTTTCTAGAGGGAAAAGCTTCGTAACTTAACGGCATATGTTGATCAACTTCATACTTGTCTTCTTAACTTTATATCATTCTTTTCAGCACTGCACATACTAGCACACAATAGCACTTACACACACGGGGTTCATGGGTAACTTTACTTAAATCTTTCGTGTTTGTTCATCAACACAACAAATATGTTAGATATACGTCCATCAAGGTTATCTAAGAAAAGTGAAAGTCCAGAATCGTCAAGCTATTATAATCCTGACGTACTTCTGTCGGACCCGGAATGGAATAATTCCGGATCTGATTATGAAACAGATCTTGATACGGAGTTGGCATCTTCTAAGAGCACGTCACTTGAGGAAGAAGAAGAGGACGGGATTGGAGATATCCGCGCTCCAGATGAACATGAGGGAATCAAAAAGTTAGACAACCATAGCCATTCTCTGGTTTCCAAACTTGATGATATAAAGCTAAAGAAAATCTGCTTAAAGCATGGATCCCATGGGATGATGTTAATACCCCAGAGGTAGGGGATATACCCCATTTTGCTCCGGAGGGATATATGGCTATCAGTAAGGTCATGTGTTGTATAGGCATTATTCATCCGTTTCCTTTGATTGCCATTGACCTTTTGAGACAACTATGTTTTGCTCCTATGCAGCTTCATCCCAATGCTTACACTGCTTTGTACACCTTATATATCGCATATGCAGAAATTCTGGAAACCGAGCTTGTTTATAAGGACTTGAACTTTTATTACCACTTTAAACATCATTCGATAAGGACCTCGAATTTTGTTTTCTTTGAATCTATCCCCACTAGGAAAGTATTGAGTGAGGTACATAACAACCTAGTGGAGGCTAAATCTAAGTGGTTCTATATAAAACATCAGGCTGGTTGTGTAAGGAAGTGGCTACAGTCAAGTAGGTTTCATATCCTTCAGTATCTGCTTTAACTGCATAAAGCAATGTACTAATACCTAATTTCTTTTCACAGTTCCTAACTCCAAGAAGCAAGAGGGTTAACTGTACGAAGATCACTTGTCTCGCCTTGTAAAAAGAAACTCATATTTTTGCAAAATCAAGAAGTGTATAACCAATGAGACCTTCATAAACATCATCAGCTCGATGTAAAGATTCGGGCTTGGTCAGGGTGGAAGGCCTTACAAGTATGTGCCCTCTACTTAGGCGATTTGGGAATCTAGCAGCATGCCGCCGACCGAGGGGCAAGTGATCACGGAAGCTACAAAGACAATCGAGCTTCCTTAAAGTCCTTCACCTAATGTTCAATATGAAGAAGAGATAAACATATACAAAGGAGGTGAAGTTCGAACTGACGAACCAAAGGATGTTTCCTTCCCCGAGTCTTCTCCAAAGACACCGCCTCCAACTAAGCCCTCGACTCATGATTCTTTAACTGAAGAACAAATATATAGGGATTTAGCTAAACTTCCGTTGCCAAGTGATATCTACACATCAGAGGATTTTGGAACAGGGTCATTCTTCCCGACTTCTGAAGAGGGGCCTACCCCTGTTAAAGAGAGAGATACCGTGCAGACTAGCCAAGCTCTGGGCCCTAATCTGCTAAGGGGGATCACACGGGACACACACATCACGTGCACCACATGTCACAACATTCATACACCATATCTACTTATGGTTCTTATACTTGCTTGTTTCTTTTGCAGGAAAAATTCCTCGTCCCCGCTCCTATTCTCATCGTGGTCTTCATGAGTACACCCCCAGATTCAATTTCATTGCTGAGCATGATCACGGTGACAGTCGTGGGAGAGATATCAAGAAACACTATGATTCTTATCAGCCTCATCCTGCGCGCTCTCGTTCTCCTTCAAGGCAAGATCCCGAGAAGAACCATAGTCGTCAAGTGCCACATACGGGGGGGGGGGGGGCAAACAGCTCCCCAAAGCTCCGACTCCCCCGAAGGGTATTCCTCCTTAGGATAAGTCCTCAAAGAAACATTATGAATCCAAGGACAAGCATAAGGATCCACGTAATGGTTTGGAAAAGGGAAAAACAGCTCTTGTCCCATCTAGCCAATGCAAGATAGACGTTACCACTACATAGGAGGTGATTCTTACCTCTGAAAATGAGGCAAACCTGTAGCGTCTGCGGGAGCATTTCCCCAATATCTATTTCGGAAAGATGCACTTCGTTCCAGACCTTGCACCTGTCTCTGATGATTGGGATTCAAAAGTCGCGGACTGGGTAAGTCATGTGGCTACACAATATAGGGAAATGAAGAAGCATGCCAAGAAGCTTTCAGAGGTTATCCACCGTCTGGAAATAGACGTGACCAAAGTTAAAGAAAAGGCTGAATACAATATTAAGGCTAGGGACAAGGCTGAGAAGCAACTTGAAGATACTCAGGCTCTTCTTACCTTAGCTCAGAGAGATGCCAAAAGGTACAAAACGCAGTTAAAGGATGCGAAGAAACGTTTCCATTTCGAGCCTAATTTGAATAGCCAAGAGCATACAGGTATGAAAAAGGAGATAGAAGATCTCAAGTCAGTTGATACTGAGTTGAAAACATCACAGGACTGATTTTCCATGGAAAAAGTTTCTTGGGAGAAGGAAATGGCAAGCTTAAAGGACAAACTTGCTCATGCTGAGGAGAGAGCAGCTCTCGCTGGAGGACATGCTAATAAAGCCCTCAATTCCGCCTCGAATGCTACCACTAAACTTGCCACGGATGAACAAGAGATAGATGGGTTTGATGAATTACTGATGGATTTTTTCGCTTAAGTCATTCAAACCCAAGACATCTCTTGGATCAAGAACTATCCCACCACCTTAGCTGACGTATAGGACCAGATCGTCGAAAGCGAGAAGCAACGTCTAAAGGTTGAGGTTGTCGACGAGGATGAGCTTATGCAGACTTTTCTTAGAGATGAAGAACCTGAGAGACTAGCAGAGGTTAGACATCTAATTAAAGAGTCTATGGAGAAAGAGAGGCTTAAGCTCAAGGGTAATTACAAAGTTGATGAGGGTTCAAGCACAACCATGGAGCTCAAGACTTCTGGGGTCGATGAGTATAATCCCGATGACCCATTAATTTCTGAAATTCTTGTTCCCCAACCTACTGGGGTTTCTACTACAACTCCGGACGAGCAATCGGCGGAAGGTATCTCCACATTCTGTCCATAATTTGTTAAAGCTGTTATAGCCTGTCATCGCATTGTGTAGCAAACAATTGAGAAGACCACATTTTCTCTCGAATTAATAACAATTTCTTATCATGATGTAGGCGCCAAAATGGCTAAAGGAACTGCGGAAGAGCAAACAAAAGTCGAAGTGACCAAGAAGGCCATTGTACCATCGAGCACTGATGTTCCTAAGTTTGCTAAAATCATTGGAGCCTTGAAGGACACTGACGGTGATAAAGGGGATGAAGAAGAGGATGTCACTATCATAGGAGAGACTAAGAATGATGATAGCACGACCTTAGCCGAGATGAAGGCTGAGAAGAATGAGAAATTGAGAGTTGAAATCAAGGAAGGGCTTTAAATATTCCACCTCTCTTTGTAGCTGCTCCTGGATCTGGACTGATTATAAAGCTCTCCTCCAAGTTGATAATTACACAACTTGCGTCTCAGTCCTCTGACGCTCCATAAGATCCTCCTTCGGATAAGAAGAGGAAAAAGCATGATAAATCTGATGCTAATATAGAGGAGCTATAGAAATAGAAGAAAGAGAAGAAACCGAAGCCTTCTCCGAAACACAAGTAGAGCTCGTTTACTTTTGCTCGTTTTAATTTTCCCCTGTCCTTATGATGTAGTTGTGAGAGTGGCCCTCAAATTTTGACTAGCTTGTAGTTCTGCACTTTGTAAATAAAATCTTGTTTCTTTTGCATTATTGTGTACCTACAAGTTTATCGTACTTAGTCATACATAAACATTCAGATCATAACTAAGTTAAAATCACATCATAAACCATTCCGGGAACTAAAATTTAAAATTTCTGCACTACGAGTATATGTGTATGTCCCCAATCAATCAGAAACATGATGCCTAACTAGGGCATGTTGAGGACTGATTAGAATCAGATATATGTTGGCCCCTATGTCCGGGAATGAGGGGTTCGAGCTCAGCTTTCATTCTTGTTCTCGGTCCTATAGCGGGATAGGAGCCCTTTTGTGGCATTTAATCAAAACGCCTTTATACTCTCCTGTCGTATGCCCAGGATAGAGTTCGAACTCAGCTTTTAGCTTTCCCCGCAATCCTTCAGTTGGGTAGGAGTTCGTTCACGTCACTCAGTCCCTGGTGCCTTTATACTCTCCTGTCGAGTGCCAAGGGTAGAGTGGAGTCAAAGCGGTCTTTTGATCACGGTGCACCTTCATGCCTCGTGGACAATTCATTTCCTTGTACTTTATACTCTTTTTCAGGGCACAAGAGTTAGAGTGTCTGAGGTTGTGTCGTTTACTTCCTTGCATACTCAATGCTCTGTATGTTATTGACCTTCTTGTTTGATAAAAGATTCTTTGAATTATGTGTTTCAATATTGTCATAAGTTTAAGACAAATATCACAACCATAATAGCTCATATGAATAAAAAATGAAAGCATGAATATGAAATGGTGCGATAATAGTAAATGACACACGGTATTTTATAGTGGTTGGGTTAAATCATGACCTACGTCCACTTTATAATCTTTTGCTTATATAACCAGACTGTTCTAGGCAAGTCGTGCCTTTTTACATGGTCTTAAAAACAAAAGAGTAAAAAATGACAATTTCATGTCAAGTAATGCCGCAAATGCTAGGCGTTCCATGCTCTGGGGATTTCATTTCCATCCACGGTCGCTATCTTAAAGAATCCATTATTAATCCTCTATAGGATGGCATGCGGTCCTTCCTACTTCGGGCCCAAGAAGGTGGAGCCTAGGAAGATACGCTTTAAAACTAGGTCGCCAGGTTCAAAAATTCGAGCTCGGACTTTCTTATTGTAATATAGGGCGACCTGTTGTTTATGTCTCAATGCAAGTAGATCCGCTTCGCCTCTTTTTTCTTCAACCATATCCAGGGATTTAAGGAGCAGTTGATTATTCATCATCGGGTCATAGTAAGTGGTTCGGTGGGATGGTACTTCTAATTCGACTGGGATGACCGCCTCTATCCCGAAAGCAAGGGAGAAGGTGGGTGCCCTGTGGATGATTTATAAGTCGTTCTGTAGGCCTATATTGCAAAAGGTAGTTCGTCGACCCACATGGCTCTGGCCCACTTCAGTCGCTTCTTCAAAATGGACTTGATTACTTTGTTCACCTCTTCTACTTGTCCATTTGACTGTGGATGCGCTACAGCGGTGTACCTATTCTCTATATGATACTTTTGGCAGAAGTCTCGGAACTTGGTGCTATCAAACTAGGTACCGTTGTCTGTGATGATGACCTTTGGGATTCCAAACCGACATATGATATTCCTGATGATGAAGTTTATTACTCGCTTGGTCGTAATTATGGTCAATGGTTATGCTTCGACCCATTTCGTAAAGTTGTCTATGGCCACGATTGATAATTTTGCTCCGCCTTTTGCGATTGGTAAGCTCCCAATAATATCAATTTCCCAGACGACGAATGGCTACGGGCACATCATCGTCTTTAATTGATCGGGAGGTGCCCTGGGGATCTTAGCAAATATCTTACATACGTCTCAATGTCACGCATATTTAGCCACATCTTTATTCACAATGGGCCAGAAATATCCATATCGCAATATATTTTTAGCCAATGTTTGACCTCCGGTATGGTCGCCACATTCACCTTTGTGTACTTCTCTCAATACCCACTCGAAGTCGTCGTGGGCTATATACCGGAGGATTGGCATCGAGAATCCTTGTTTGTAGAGAACTTCTCCTTGCATAACATATCTAAAGGCCTTACGCATAACAGCCCGCCTTTCGCTTTCTTGGTTGGAAGCGCTCCATTTATCAGGATGCTCTTTAGGGTGTCATCCACGACTCCCTTTCCAGTTCGGTCTCCAGAATTGGATCAATTTCCATCTGATCAATATTTGGAGCTTCCAATGTTTTAATTGGGACCATTTCCGTGTTTTCGGGATTGTCTGAACTAGCCAATTTGGCCAATCTATTCGCTTTTTGGTTCTCTAACCGGAGAATGTGAGAAATACTGTAGTGTTCGACACCGCCTAGTAACCTTTTCACTTCTCTCAAATATGATACAAGTCTTGGACCCTTAGCTTGAAATTCCTCATTGACTTGATTTACAACTATCTTGGAGTCACATAAAATATCCAAGCTTGCTATGCCCAGCTCCTTTGCAAGCCTCAGCCTGACAATCAGGGCTTCGTACTCGGAGTCGTTGTTGGTGGCATGAAACTCTAATCTTAGAGCATAGTAAATCGACCGTTCTTCAGGAGTTACTAGCACAACTCCTGCGCCAGACCGTCTATCATTCTTGGCATTGTTAGTATACAACTTCCAGGTGGTAGATTTGAACTTTCATTCTGAAGGACCGACTTCCTCACTCGGTATGTCCTCCTCAGGAATGGTGAACTCCGCTATGAAATCGGCTAACACTTATCCCCTTATCGATCTTCGGGGCTAGAAGTTCAGATTAAACTGACTTAATTCTATATTCCATTTGAGTAGCCTTCCTAATGCCTCTGGTCTTTGCAAGACTTGTTGGAATGGGTGGTCAGTGTATATGGTGATGGGACGAGCCTGAAAATAGTGGTGAAGCTTTCTGGATGCGATCAGCAGGCTATACGCAAGTTTTTCTATCCTTGGGTAGTTTCGCTCTACTGCCGCCAGCTTCTTACTTATATAGTACATGGACCTTATCTTCTTCCTTTACCAAAGCTGAGCTTATTGAATAGGACGACACTGCCAAGTATATGAACAAATCTTCGTGGTCGATTGGCTTGGGCAAAATCGGGGGTCTTCCTAGATTAGTCAAGAGGTTTCGAAAGGCTTCCACATAATCAGGATTCCATTAGATATTGCATTTTCCTTGCTTTATCAAGTTGAAAAATGGAATGCACTTATCTGTTACTTTAGAAATAAATCTACTCAATGCGATAACTTTTCAAATGAGGCTCTGCACATCTTTAATCTGTCTTGGTTCTTGGATATCCTTGATTACTATGATCTATCTGGATTAATTTCAATTCCACGCGAGCTAACGATAAAGCCCAAAATTTTTCCGGAGCCAACACCGAAAGAACACTCCAGAGGGTTTAGCTTCATTCTGTATTGTTGAAGGATATCAAACATTTCTAGGTTAGCTGTATGATTGGACGACTGTCTGGATTTCACAAGCATATCGTCAACATACACTTCCATTGTCTTCCCGGACTGATTGTTGAACACCTGATTCACCAACCATTGGTATGTTTCTCCGGCGTTTTTCAAACCAAAGGGCATCACCACATAGCAATATAGTCCCAAATCCGTGATGAAGCTGGTATGTTCCTAGTCTGGAACATGCATGGGAATTTGGTTATATCCTAAGTATGCATCCATGAAGGAGAGAAGTTCGTGACCCACCATTGAATCCACCAACTGATCAATTCTAGGGAGTGGAAAACTGTCCTACGGGCAAGCTTTATTCAAATCTGAGAAATCAATGCATGTGCGCCATTTTCCGTTTTCCCTCTTTACCGAAACTGGATTTGAGATCCATTCATGGTAAGTTGAATCTCTAATGAATCTGTTGCTTCTTAACTTCTCAACTTCTTCCTTTAAGGCAGCTGACCTCTCCGTGCCAAGCATTTGCCTTTTCTGCTTAACGGGTGGATGCTTTGGGTTAATGCTCAATGAGTGGCTCATGATTGAGGGGGATATCCCACACATATCAGCGTGGGTCCAGGAAAACACGTCAAGGTTAGCCTTTAAAAAGTCAGTCAATTCTTTTGCTCGAAGAGGGCCTAGCTGGGATCCGATCATTAAAACATTCGCTGGGTCATTATCATCGATCGGGATATCCTCGATCGTTTCATTAGGTGTCGCCATTCTGCCTTTGGGCTCCTCATCCTCTCTGGGATCTATGTCCTCAGGTAGTTCTTTGGACTACTCCTTTGGGGTCGTCCCCTTTAATTGCTATGACTTATCCTTCTTTGGGGAGGAGGAAGCATTCTTACTTTCTACGCCTTTTCCTTTGCATAGAATTTTAAATCTGCTATATAGTAGGCTCGTCCAGTGACTTGGTCACCCCTGATTACTCCCACTCCCGCATCGGTTGGGAATTTCAATAATAAACCCTAGGGCGCAATGCAAGCCCTGAATTCTGCTAGGGCCGGTCGGCTCAAGAAGGCATTATATGGTGAATCAATATCCAAGACTACGAATGGGAGAATTCTCACTCTCTGACGGCCTCCTTCTCCTAGAGTTACTGACAATTCTACAAATCTGAATGGAGATGTTGAAGTTCCGATGAAGCCGCGTATCCATCCATCGCAGCGGTGAAAATCCTTTGCTTTAAGCTTCATCTGATCTAACACTTTCTTAAATAGAATGCTAACTGAACTTCCATACTCCACTATGGCCTTGTGGACTAGAGCAGGACCAATAGTGGCTGTGATCACTAAGGGATCTTCGGTAGGGGAATGAACCCCAATGCTATCTCTATCATGAAATATGACATCGTTAGACATCGTCTTCTGTTGTTTTACCGGGGCGGTATCTTCAAGGTTGCTGCGCTCCACTACTTTGAGATGCTTGCCTGCATTTACATACTGATCCATCGCCCTATAGCTGTCCAGCCGGATGGGGTCCTCCAATGATAGTGTTGATGACGAAGCCTTTAGCTTTCTGCTATGTAGTTGCCTTTTGAGGTGGTTGCCTTTGTTTCGATCTAGGCTGCCATGCCCCTTATTTCTTGGGGCAGCCTTATATTCATCCAACTTCCCTTCCCTAAGAAGCTTCTCAACCAAGTCTCTCAAATGTCGACATTCTTTTGTTGAATGCCCATAGGTCTCATAGAAAAGGCAGAACTTCCCTGTCTCGCGCTCCTTCTCCGTTGAATCCCGTGGTGGAGGTTTCTTGTACTGAAGAACATTGTAAGTATCCAGGTAAATATTCTCTAAAGTGTAATTCAAAGGTGTGAGGTTTTCAAATGTTCTGAACCGAGGTCTCTTCAGCGAGTCGTTTCCTCGATTCTTCTTTTTGTTGCCGTCTCCAGTTTGGCGGCCATTACCCTGATTCTTATTTCCAACATTGACCACAACCTTCCTAGAGCTATCTCCAAATTGTTTGATGTCCATGTTACTCTGTATATCTTCCTTATCCATTGCCTTCCTCTTTCGATTAGCATACAATTCCTCTTGACGTAGGCAGATATTGGCTTTCTCATAGAATATTTCCCTGGTCAGGGGCGGTTTTCTGGCTAAGTATTTGCCGAACTCCGTATCTTTATCTACTCCATCAATTAAGGCCATTAGGACAGATTGCTCATGAGGGTCGCTAACCTCCATGACTGCTAAATTAAATCAGTCTAAGTACGATCTCAGAGTTTCATCAGTGCACTGCTTGATGAGTGATAACTCAATGGCATTTTTGGACCTTTGAGTATGAATTCGGAATTGATTTATTAACCTTTCACTCAATTCTTTGAAACTAGATATTGATGGCGCAAGCAAGCGGGTAAACAACATTAATGCCACAACCTCTAAGAAGATTGGGAATGCTTTGCATTTCACTACGCCGGGAGTGGCGACAGCATTAATATACCATGAATATCTCATTAAATGCTAAACCGAGTCCATCCTGCCCGCATAACGGTTCATAGTTGGCATGTTGAATTGCCTTGGGAATCGGACGTCTAATATGTCATCAGTGAACGGCGTATGATAGCGGTCTATACCCCAATCCTCATTTCTTTGTCCATAGTTGTCAACCATGATCTACCTTACCATTGCCTTGACATCAGCATTGGTTAAGGTGGATTTAGTTTCAGCACTCCTGCCCTACGTGGTCCCCCAATATCTCTTCGATGTACCATCGCCAAGTTCGAGGCTTGAGAATAACTTCCTTGACACTTATGGCCACGGTCAATCACACAATGAGGGAGTAGTAATGGTTGGTGCTGAATAGGATCATCAGTTCCCTGACCCCTAGGTAGTACTTTGGGTCCCCTTACAGGCAAAAGAGTAGGATTATTCAAGTTACGATTGTCAGGTCCCAGGTTAAGTGTCGTTTCTTCTCGAGAAGGAAGAGATCCAAATCAAAGCTTTTCCACGGTCTCATGCATTTTTAATGGTCATCATTGGGGTCTTGGAGGCTCCTATGATGAAAATTAGTATTTCAAAGTAAAACGATATGTTGGTGAAGGCGTTCTCTGGCTCCGGAGCTCATCTATTTGTCTTCTCATTACAGTCATATTTTCCCTCATAAAGGAACTCTCACGTCTTTGAGCCTCCAAAGCATCATTTGTTTTTTCCAACATGTCAAGTAAACGGGATAATTTTCCTTCTGTTGTGGGGGCCGATGTAGGTAATTGGTGTTAATGTGGAGCACTTGGGCCAGGTCGAGCAGAACATCAACGTGATTGGAGCGAGCCATAATTTCCTTTCCTAGTCGGGTCATGTTCACATGGTGAGGGCGGTTCGTGACCCCCTTTGGGGAGTGGTTCGTGACCCCCTCTGGTGAGCGGTTCGTGACCCCATCTGGCAAGTGGTTCGTGATCCCATTCTCAGGGCGGATCGTGATTCCTGTTTTAGAGCGGGTCATGACCCCCTCCGAGGGTCGGAACGCCCCATAAGAGCCATGAACTGGGGAGACCACCTCGGCCTGTTCCTGAGCATTCTCTTCATTAGCTTAATTTTCTCGAGAGGCTCGTGAATCCTTGGATTTCTTTGCGTCCATAATGTCTTGAATTTGCTGAAATCTTCAAAAACGAAACAGTGGGAATGCGGACTATTTTCTTCGGACTTGAAAATCCAAATAGTAGAGCAATAATCCGACAGGTTGAGAATTCGGTTCTCAGTGAAAGCACCAAAATGTTAGATCAAAAAGTGGTTCTAACACCCAAATTATCTTAATTCGTAGAGGGGTTAACGCTAAAAATGAAAGTAAATGTGAAAAACACACCAAATTTATAGTGGTTCGGCGTTAAAGAGCTTACGTCCACTTTATATGACTTTGATTATACGTTTGAATGCTAGTATAATCACAATATTATCTTAATCTCACTTTTACAATAATGATTCAATCAACAAATTCGAGATAACTCTGACTAGAAATTGTGAAAGTATGGTAATGGTGGAATCAGAGCACTTAATTGCCAAAAAATCCTGAAAAAGACCAAGTATTGGGCTATTTATAGGTGATTTCTATAGGTGGTTCGTGAAGACATGTGGCACCAATGCCGACGATCTCGGAGTCTGTAACACACTGCGAATTCTATAACTGTGAAATTCACAAATTAAAGTATAATCAATTTGAAATCAAAGAACTAAGGGAAACGGGATATGCCATTGCGTTCGTCTCGGAAAAATACGCGAAATAGAGTCTGAGTTTTCGAAAAACGGAGTCCGTATGAAGAAGATATGGCCTTCGGAAGTTTCTGAATTAAGTTTAAAATTCAAACAGAATAAAACAGTTTAAAATTCCAAAATGGGGCCCAATGGGCCAGGGCGGAAAAACACCCGCCTAAGACACCCAGGTCGACTGGGCTGTCGACCTGGTCTAACCAGGTCGACAGGGCTGTCGACAGGGCTGTCGACAGGCATGTCGACCTGGTCCAGAGCCAGGTCGAACCCAGTCCAACCTGGCTGGCCTATTCTATGTTGGTCGATTTTCTGTAGACTGCTTTGTCATTAGGGCTAGGTGGCAGGCTCTAATTGGTCTCTCTTTAGGATGAAAGGCTACGATCTAACCAAGCAACATCAACGGTCCTAATCAGTTCATAAACCCTATAAAAATGACCCTAGACTCAACCCTAATCTATTCATTCAAAAATAAGAACAAAGCCGCCATGTTGCTGAGGAACGACTAGGGGTAGCCACCAATTGGAGAGGGGATTAGAAGGCAAATTCTAAGGCATAAAGCAACTCAATCAAATCAAACCGCATCTTCAAATCCCTAAATTTGAGAATTCGCCTCACCATTGTAAGTAGAGTATTACTTTGGTATGAACAAATAACTGTGTTGGTTTGTATACTTGGTTGTGGTGATAAATAATTCATAATTTGTGCGTTACTATGATTCTTATCGATTTGGAATATTGTATACGTTTGGATATTCTCGAATTATGTTATTCAGTTATGAAAAACTACATGCGGTAGTTTTATGCAAGTATACGTTTGGAATATTCGCAAATTATGTAATCCTTGTCGAAGCCACATGTATGTAGTTGTTTAATTGAAACTCATGCAAGTTTGGGGTTTTGCTACTATGCCATCATAAGGTGTATTTTTATACAAACATCATTTTTGTGAAGTAATTGGAATAAGTTTGGGTTATCATAGTCCATATGAAATTATGTTAAAAATTTGGCATCATGATCTATGTATTAAGTCATGCTTTTGTACTAGAAAACCTATTTTAAAACTTATGAATATGACTAGGCTATGATTGATATTTTGCATAATTAAGTCTATATTGTTTACAAGAATTATATGATGACATATGTGGTACATAGCTAGGTTAGATTCAAAATCCCTTTTTGCAAGTTTGCATGACTAAAGTAAAAATCATGATATCATGTTAGAAATATTTATGCCATGGTTATGTGAACAAATTTAACTATACTTTTGTATTAGTCACAAAAGTAGACACCTTTGTAAACATGTAGTAGGCTTATGAACATGATTTGCTTATGTTTGACATTATGCCTGAATAAAAATATAGGTTTATGTTGTAGTAAAAGCCTATGTGTCGATAGTGATATTCTAAACTTAACTACAAGTTTACATGCTTTGATTCATGTCACTTATGCTTTATGACCAAAGTATATGTCACTACTATGCAAGTACACCAGTTTCTATTTTGTATTTCCAACGTCATATTGCAAGTTCATGCGTTCACATTCCCCTTTTCGTGTATGAAATCTCGCTTTAAGCCTCCCCTTTTCGCATGGCTAAGTTGGGCCTAAAAAGGCTAAGCCCAACATATATATAATAAACTGACGTGTTAAACGGGGGAAAATAACGTTGGGTTAAATTAATTAATGAATGAAAACATAAAGTAGAAGGGCCCAAATTCTAGTATGGGTTGGGCTCATGATTGGTGTAACCTTTACACCATTAACTTAATAATGGGCCGCAAATATTTACATATAAGAAAATAAAGAAGAAAGACAAAATATGTAAATGTAGAACATACGATGTGTTTAACCCGAGGTTGGATTGAGTTGTGATGTAAACCTGCCCGGAACCGCCCGGCTGTCCAGTAGTCACAACAATACCTATCCAATGTGGGAGGTTAAACATGGAGCCCAATAAGGACCCGAGGTTAGACTGAGTTGTGGCGTAAGACTGCCCGAAACCAACCGACAACAGGCAGCCATAACAATACCTGTCTAATGTGAGAGGTCAGGGCCTTAATAAGACAATTAAGGCTGAGTCAGGATTGTTAGGATTAAGTGAACTAAAGACTTAAGCAAAATGGAACATGCTAAACTAAACGGACGGGTGGGGGTTAGGTTAGAAAACACTTAACCAACTTAGCATGTTGGCTAGAGATAGAAAACCTAGTAACGGGGGACCCTTTTCAGCAGTAACCCTAGAAGGTGTATCAGGATACCCTGAAACTAGGCAGGGTGGGGCACGATTACTGGGCTGATTGTAAGAGGTCAAATCGACGGCGGTGGTGTAGCAGTGTAGGTTCTAACGGGGTGCGGGCGTGCACACACTCCGGCACAGAAAAATAAGGCACTGGACACCAGTAGCATATCTGTGCATTCTAGGATTGTGTCGGGCCGCCACCATGGGACTTGATACACCCCATGGTGGGACCAGCATAGGTAACTACAACATCGGGGGCCATAAGACACATGTAACTATGCGAGTAGGAGCCGATCATCATAGAATGGATCACTTCACCCTGATTATGGGGTGCCAGTTGGAAACTAGTTTATATGGGTTCAGAGATTAACATGGGGTACGATAGTATATTCGACCCTAGACAACTTAACCAAGTTTATAGTGCTTTCCCACTTCTTGTTTATACTTATCATACCCAGTTCTTTATTCATAGACAGAATAGTACTAGACTTACTCAGGCTTTATGTCTGACTCTACTTTTCTTTCGTCTTCTTTTCTTCCGTTCCCCCCCCCCCAGGTCCACAGGGAGGGAACACTGCAGCTTGACCAGCCTTAACATCCAGCTTGAAGAAGAGAAATGTATTGCTTGGACCTTTTCGTTTGAAACTATGGCTTTGGACAAACTCTATGGGGCTTTTGCAGTTTATCTATGTTTTATTTATGCTTCTTTAAATAATGTAATCAAGACAGATTATGAAAGTGTTATGTTTTTGGAAAAGATGTAAGACAATTATGGTGATGTTGTTGTAACACGTATTTGCTTTTATGAAATAAAAGTTGTTGTTTTTCCGCTGTTTACAAATATGTGTTCTTATATCTGTCTTATATATCTGTGACTTATACTTATAAACCTCCACCAAAATTAGGGCATTCCCTTTGAGAGTGACCCTAACGGAGGTGGGGTGTTTCACTTGGTATCAGAGCATAGGTTTACCAGATAAGATAAAAAGTTTTGAAAAATTATTTTCAAAAAGGAAATTTAAAGAAGCATTTTTAAAAAGAAAAATGTTATTTTATTTAAAAAAAAAGGCAAAGTCCACTCCCCAAAGCCATAGGTACTATCTCTTATCCTTCGTTTTGAATCTATCCTTTTTGTTTCAGCATGTCCGAAGATCTTAACTTGCCGGAAGGGGTGCCAATACCTGGTTGGTTTAGATGGTTCTTAGAAGCAAGAGCCACTCAGCCAGGTCCTACCATTCCTCCTCCCCCAGCTGCCGGAAATCATCCAGTTGCAGCGGCACCTTTTCCTCCACCTCCTCCACGGGGAAACACTTTTGCTAAGATATGTAAAGATTTTAAAGTTATGGGATGAAGGGATTTCCATGGAACTGAGTCCTTCGTGGCAGCCAGAAATTGGCTGAAAGAAACTGAGGACCTATTCATCATCTTTGAGGTAGAGGATAGACAAAAAGTACAATTGGCGGTGTGGCTATTGAAGGGCGAGGCTTCCTACTGGTGGGAAGTCACTAATGCTGAAAGACCAGTGGAGACATGGGAGGACTTTAGGGCAAGGTTTGAGACTAAATTTCTCTCAGATGCGGAAAGAAGTTTGCAGTTGGAAAAATTCTTATTTCTTAAGCAAGGGGACAAGACAGGCAGAGAGTATGTGAATCAGTTCAATGAGCTGGCTAGGTTTGGGCTTGACCTAGTCAACACCCCGCACAAGAAGGCTCTCCGTTTCGTCAAAGGGTTGAATGAGCCATTACACAGTTTGGCCATGACCCATATACCCATGGGAGCCACGAATGAAAGATTGGTGCAAATGGCATTGCTGAATGAAGAGGATAAGGGCAAGAAGGAGACAAAGGCAGAAAGCTCTCAAGGGAAGAAAGAGGGTTTGCAGCCTAAGAAGACAGACTTTAAGAAGGGCGGAAAAGGCAACAAAGAGAAGAGGAAGTGCAATTTCTGTGGCAAAGTGGGGCACTTAGTTAAGGACTGCCGGAAAAAGAAGGCCAAGGAGAATGGTGGGTGCTTTTCTTGCGGTGAGACAGGCCACAGGGCTAAGGATTGCCCAAAGAAACGAGGACAGGGGCAGAGGGCTGGATCCACCCCAGGGGCACAGGTTCATGTGCTGGAAGCGCCACCTCTGCAACAGCAAGGTATAAATACTTCTGTAGAAAGTGTAGTTTATCTTTATGATCACCCCGTTCGCACTTTATTTGATTCTGGCGCATCACACTCCTTTATCTCGTCTGCTTTAGTAGAATCTCTACACCTAAAAACTAGTATGGTAGAGGACCCCTTAATTGTTTCAAACCCAATTGGGGGCCCAGCTCATTTGTCTATGATCTGTGTGGGATTGAAAATTTCTATTCTAAGCGTAGAATTTCTATGTAGTGCCTTTGTTTTGGGCTTTTCGGGTTATGGTTTGATTTTGGGTATGGATTGGCTATCCAGTAATGGGGCCATCCTTGATTGTGAGAAAAGGGTTGTTAGGCTCCTAACCCAGCTCGGTAATACTTTGGAAATTTCTTGTAATCCCTCGTATGCGGTTATGCTTAGTTATCTTGAATCGCTAGATGCCTCTGTTAAAAATTTGCAATCAGTTAGAGTAGTCCGGGAATATCCGGATGTCTTCGAAGAGGTGAAGGGCTTGCCTCCGAAGCGGGAAATAGACTTCCGCATATATCTTGTAGATAATGCAAAGCCCGTTGCGTTGCCCGTCAGACACATGGCTCCACGAGAAAGGAAAGAGCTCAGTAAACAGATTAAAGAGCTTCTAGAAAAGGGGTTCATTAGGAGGAGCATTTCAGAATGTGGCGCTCCGGTGGTGTTCGCTACAAAGGCGGATGGTTCACTCCGTCTATGTGTTGACTATAGGGAGCTCAACAAGCTAACGAAAAAGAATAGTCACCCTCTCCCTAGAATTGACGATTTATTTGACCAGCTTGTAGGGGCGTCTGTTTTCTCCCAACTCGATTTAGCAACCGGTTTTCACCAGCTAAGGGTGGTTGAAGATAACATCGATAAAACGGCATTCAGAACCCCAGACGGCTTCTTTGAATGGCTTGTCATGCCTTTCGGCTTGACAAATGCACCTACTTACTTCGTGGACCTGATGAGTAGAGTATTTAGAGATTTCCTCAACAAATTCGTAGTGGTCTTCGTAGATGATATCCTTATCTTCTCAAAGAATGAAGGGGAACATGCTCAGCACTTAAGGGCAATCATGGAAACTTTGCGAGTCCATCAACTAAAAGCCAAATTCTCCAAATGCCACTTTTGGAGAGAAGAGGTGAGGTTCCTTGGGCACATAGTATCCAAACAAGGGTTAGCAGTGGACCCTGCTAAGGTAGTGGCGGTACAGGATTGGAAGACACCGAGGAATGCAACTGAGGTCCGAAGCTTTCTAGGACTAGTGGGTTTCTATCGAAAGTTCATAAGGGATTTTGCGAAAATCTCAGCCCCGCTCACGAAATTGACTAAGAAGAATCTAGTGTTCAATTGGGATTTGGATTGCGAATTTGCTTTCCAACGACTGAAAAGGGCTCTCACAACAGCCCCAGTTTTGACGCTGCCAGATGGGAGCAAGATGTTCACTGTTTATACGGATGCATGTGGGACAGGGCTAGGCGCCGTCTTAATGCAAGAAGGAAGGGTAGTAGCTTATGGCGGGAGGCAGTTGAAAGTGCACGAAAAGAACTACCCAACCCACGATCTTGAGTTAGCCGCCATCGTCTTTGCACTCAAGTCTTGGCGACACTATCTCCTAGGTGAGAAGTTCGAACTTTACACTGACCATAAATCGTTGAAATATCTTTTCTCGCAGAAGGATCTTAACTTGAGGCAACAAAGATGGATGGAGTTTCTTGCCTCGTACGATTTCGAAATCTCCTACACTCCGGGCAAAGGCAACGTAGTGGCCGACGCGTTGAGCCGAAAGAAATTGACCCTAAGCCCGTTATTTGTTGAAAGACAAAGCCTAGAGTTTATAGCCAGCTTCGACTTTAGGCCTTCCTCCGATTTCGTACCAGGCTTGCTAGCATCTCTCGAAGTGCGCCCAACTTTAGTGGATTCGGTAGGGGCAGCACAACGCGAAGACCCTCAGCTTGTGGAAACAATTGATAGGCTAATTAGGGGTGAGACTTCAAGTCACCTCAACAGATACTCCATCGACGATAAGGGTTTGCTAAGGCGAGACGGAAGGCTATGCGTCCCACAGACAAAAGATTTAGTAAAGAAGGTTCTCGAGGAAGCACATCACTCCAAGATGACGATACACCCAGGCGGAGATAAAATGTACAAAGATATAAAAAGGACTTTCTTCTGGAACGGCATGAAAAAGGACATGGCAGAGTTCGTTTCTAAGTGTATGGTGTGCCAACAGGTTAAGGCGGAACAGAAAAAGCCTGGCGGACTACTACATCCTCTGGAGGTCCCGCAGTGGAAGTGGGATAGCATCTCAATGGACTTCATCGATGGGCTGCCTAGGTCTAGGAGAGGCAACACTAGCATTTGGGTAATAGTGGATAGGCTTACTAAAAGCGCCCACTTTTTACCTGTCAAAAGTAAAAGAACTGCCTCATCCTTAGCATCACTTTACCTCAAGGAAATCGTTCGACTCCATGGAATACCATCTAGCATCGTTAGTGACCGAGACCCCATCTTCACCAGTGAGTTTTGGCGGAGTCTGCAAGAAGCAGTAGGAACGCAGTTATGCTTGAGCACAGCCTATCATCCCCAAACTGACGGCCAAACAGAGAGAGTGAACAGAGTTTTGGAAGACCTTTTAAGGCTATGCGTCCTTGACTTCGGAGGGACATGGGAAGACCACCTTCCTTTGGTGGAATTTGCCTACAACAACAGCTATCAAGCAACCATCGGAATGGCGCCCTTCGAAGCTTTATATGGAAGACCATGCCGATCGCCCACTTGTTGGTGGGAGTCTACTGATAAGCTCATACTTGGACCAGATATGATCCGAGAGACTTCAGAGAAAGTAGACTTAATACGAAGAAGGATGAAGACGGCCCAAGACAGACAAAAGTCCTATGCCGACAAGAGAAGGACCGACCTTGAATTTGAGGTTGGAGACAGAGTTTTTCTCAAGGTATCACCACTAAGAAACGTTGTTCGTTTTGGAACCACAGGAAAGCTAGCACCAAGGTTCATAGGGCCATTCCCTATCATCGAGAAAATTGGGAAAATGGCCTATAGATTAGAGCTACCCGAGAAGTTGGCTGGAGTCCACAACGTTTTTCACGTTTCACATCTCCGAAAATGTCTACATGAATCTGCTGAGGTGGTAGAGCCAAATGTCCTAGAAGAGGCCGAAGTGGAGCGCGAAGCAACCATAAGAAAAGTTCCAACCCGCATATTAGGAACGGAAGTGAAGAAACTACGCAACCGTGAAGTCAAGCTCGTCAAAGTACAGTGGAGCGACGCCGAGGGAGACGCGACTTGGGAAACTGAAGCTAGAATCCGTACAGCCTACCCTTTTCTTTTCGAGGGTACATCCTTGATCTTTCTTTTTCCTTAAGTTGCGCTTTTATCTATCTTTTTAGGTATATTTCCTCGACCTTATCTTTTAGGTAGAGTCTTTTTGGATGGAAACATGTAGTTGAAGCATGTTATGGATGATGGTTGCAAATGGTTGCAAGTGATTGCTAGTGGTTGCATATACACACACAATCTAGGGTTTTAGATCGGCTCAGTCACTTCATATTGCATATGCATATATGTTTGCATTCATATGTGGTTGAACTTTAATGTGTTGTCATGTGGATGTTGCATTTGTATTGAATGATTGTGCACTCATGTAGAATCATGAATAGGAAAATTTGCATACATAATGGATTCATGGCACTTACATAATTCGCATTAAGGAGGTCAACTGAATCAGTAGACCGCCTGATTTTGCATTAGATAAGTACATATAGACACACTTCGCATATGATCATGAAGCATTAGAAGTCTTTTAAGGACAATGGATGCTCGTGTTTAATGGATGAGTAGATGGATGATTGGATGTTAGGATATACATTCCTCCTAACTTGAAGATTTCGGGGACGAAATCCTTTTAAGTGGGGGAGAATGTAACACCCCGCGAATTCTATAACTGTGAAATTCACAAATTAAAGTATAATCAATTTGAAATCAAAGAACTAAGGGAAACGGGATACGCCATTGCGTTCGTCTCGGAAAAATACGCGAAATAGAGTCTGAGTTTTCGAAAAACGGAGTCCGTATGAAGAAGATATGGCCTTCGGAAGTTTCTGAATTAAGTTTAAAATTCAAACAGAATAAAATAGTTTAAAATTCCAAAATGGGGCCCAATGGGCCAGGGCGGAAAAACACCCGCCTAAGACACCCAGGTCGACTGGGCTGTCGACCTGGTCTAACCAGGTCGACAGGGCTGTCGACAGGCATGTCGACCTGGTCCAGAGCCAGGTCGAACCCAGTCCAACCTGGCTGGCATATTCTATGTTGGTCGATTTTCTGTAGACTGCTTTGTCATTAGGGCTAGGTGGCAGGCTCTAATTGGTCTCTCTTTAGGATGAAAGGCTACGATCTAACCAAGCAACATCAACGGTCCTAATCAGTTCATAAACCCTATAAAAATGACCCTAGACTCAACCCTAATCTATTCATTCAAAAATAAGAACAAAGCCGCCATGTTGCTGAGGAACGACTAGGGGTAGCCACCAATTGGAGAGGGGATTAGGAGGCAAATTCTAAGGCATAAAGCAACTCAATCAAATCAAACCGCATCTTCAAATCCCTAAATTTGAGAATTCGCCTCACCATTGTAAGTAGAGTATTACTTTGGTATGAACAAATAACTGTGTTGGTTTGTATACTTGGTTGTGGTGATAAATAATTCATAATTTGTGCGTTACTATGATTCTTATCGATTTGGAATATTGTATACGTTTGGATATTCTCGAATTATGTTATTCAGTTATGAAAAACTACATGCGGTAGTTTTATGCAAGTATACGTTTGGAATATTCGCAAATTATGTAATCCTTGTCGAAGCCACATGTATGTAGTTGTTTAATTGAAACTCATGCAAGTTTGGGGTTTTGCTACTATGCCATCATAAGGTGTATTTTTATACAAACATCATTTTTGTGAAGTAATTGGAATAAGTTTGGGTTATCATAGTCCATATGAAATTATGTTAAAAATTTGGCATCATGATCTATGTATTAAGTCATGCTTTTGTACTAGAAAACCTATTTGCAAACTTATGAATATGACTAGGCTATGATTGATATTTTGCATAATTAAGTCTATATTGTTTACAAGAATTATATGATGACATATATGGTACATAGCTAGGTTAGATTCAAAATCCCTTTTTGCAAGTTTGCATGACTAAAGTAAAAATCATGATTTCATGTTAGAAATATTTATGCCATGGTTATGTGAACAAATTTAACTATACTTTTGTATTAGTCACAAAAGTAGACACCTTTGTAAACATGTAGTAGGCTTATGAACATGATTTGCTTATGTTTGACATTATGCCTGAATAAAAATATAGGTTTATGTTGTAGTAAAAGCCTATGTGTCGATAGTGATATTCTTAACTTAACTACAAGTTTACATGCTTTGATTCATGTCACTTATGCTTTATGACCAAAGTATATGTCACTACTATGCAAGTACACCAGTTTCTATTTTGTATTTCCAACGTCATATTGCAAGTTCATGCGTTCACATTCCCCTTTTCGTGTATGAAATCTCGCTTTAAGCCTCCCCTTTTCGCATGGCTAAGTTGGGCCTAAAAAGGCTAAGCCCAACATATATATAATAAACTGACGTGTTAAACGGGGGAAAATAACGTTGGGTTAAATTAATTAATGAATGAAAACATAAAGTAGAAGGGCCCAAATTCTAGTATGGGTTGGGCCCATGATTGGTGTAACCTTTACACCATTAACTTAATAATGGGCTGCAAATATTTACATATAAGAAAATAAAGAAGAAAGACAAAATATGTAAATGTAGAACATACGATGTGTTTAACCCGAGGTTTGATTGAGTTGTGATGTAAACCTGCCCGGAACCGCCCGGCTGTCCAGTAGTCACAACAATACCTATCCAATGTGGGAGGTTAAACATGGAGCCCAATAAGGACCCGAGGTTAGACTGAGTTGTGGCGTAAGACTGCCCGGAACCAACCGGCAACAGGCAGCCACAACAATACCTGTCTAATGTGAGAGGTCAGGGCCTTAATAAGACAATTAAGGCTGAGTCAGGATTGTTAGGATTAAGTGAACTAAAGACTTAATCAAAATGGAACATGCTAAACTAAACGGACTGGTGGGGGTTAGGTTAGAAAACACTTAACCAACTTAGCATGTTGGCTAGAGATAGAAAACCTAGTAACGGGGGACCCTTTTCAGCAGTAACCCTAGAAGGTGTATCAGGATACCCTGAAACTAGGCAGGGTGGGGCACGATTACTGGGCTGATTGTAAGAGGTCAAATCGACGGCGGTGGTGTAGCAGTGTAGGTTCTAATGGGGTGCGGGCGTGCACACACTCCGGCGCAGAAAAATAAGGCACTGGACACCAGTAGCATACCTGTGCATTCTAGGATTGTGTCGGGCCGCCACCATGGGACTTGATACACCCCATGGTGGGACCAGCATAGGTAACTACAACATCGGGGGCCGTAAGACACATGTAACTATGCGAGTAGGAGCCGATCATCATAGAATGGATCACTTCACCCTGATTATGGGGTGCCAGTTGGAAACTAGTTTATATGGGTTCAGAGATTAACATGGGGTACGATAGTATATTCGACCCTAGACAACTTAACCAAGTTTATAGTGCTTTCCCACTTCTTGTTTATACTTATCATACCCAGTTCTTTATTCATAGACAGAATAGTACTAGACTTACTCAGGCTTTATGTCTGACTCTACTTTTCTTTCATCTTCTTTTCTTCCGTTTCCCCCCCCCCCAAGTCCACAGGGAGGGAACACTGCAGCTTGACCAGCCTTAACATCCAGCTTGAAGAAGAGAAATATATTGCTTGGACCTTTTCGTTTGAAACTATGGCTTTGGACAAACTCTATGGGGCTTTTGCAGTTTATCTATGTTTTATTTATGCTTCTTTAAATAATGTAATCAAGACAGATTATGAAAGTGTTATGTTTTTGGAAAAGATGTAAGACAATTATGGTGATGTTGTTGTAACACGTATTTGCTTTTATGAAATAAAAGTTGTTGTTTTTCCGCTGTTTACAAATATGTGTTCTTATATCTGTCTTGTATATCTGTGACTTATACTTATAAACCTCCACCAAAATTAGGGCATTCCCTTTGAGAGTGACCCTAACGGAGGTGGGGTGTTTCAGAGTCATTCGTGAGTGGGTGGAGAAATGGTCAGCATGGTCGTTACAGACACGTGTTACATGATCCTTGATTGGCGGTTCCTGAGAGACATAGGCCTTGACCAAGTCCTGGCCATTCTCCCATGACGGCACACTCGGCTCATAGTCATGTATCACGAGTCGGATCGTGAGTGAGTGTAACAAGCCGAAAATCTGGGCCAGTTTAAATTTTTTATTTTAGCAAATTTTGAACATTTAAAATAGATTATTTTAAATAATATCGACGAAAAATTTATTCGTAATATAATTCGAACGCATATTTTATATACGTTGTCGTTAGAATATAATAATTATATATAATTATAAATAGAATTGAAAATGGCACGGTAGTTCGATAATTCGATTTCAAACTTCAATTGAACATACCGGGTGCAAAATAAACCGGATTTTAGTGAAACCAAAAATAATAGGATCTAATTGATAATATCTTTCCAACAAACCCGAAAAATCGAAATTTCATAGCGGGGATCAAAAGATATGTCCATTTGAAAATTCTGAATAGTCGCTATGGATTTCAGGCCCTTAAAAATGGGAATTTTGCAAACGACCTCGGATTTCGATGAAACCACTTTTGTTGGGTCCGTGATGTCAAATTATTGCTAGATTCCAAATTTCATAATTTTTCGAATCAATATGTGAGCGTGGCAAAGGAAAACGCGTTTGACCAGTTTTAGTTGATTTTAATCGACTGGAAATTGGCCATTTTCCCAACGGTCTCAGAATTCGACGAAACTAGTTTTTTTTAGGACCGTAACGTCAATACGAAGCTAGAAAATATTTTTCTGGAATTTTTCCAGTTAGTATGTGACCCCGGTAAATTGAAATGCGTGTTCAAATTCAATATATAGAGTTATATGTTGATTTTGACGAAGACCGTCGAATCAGCCTACGAAATATATCCCATTGTGTTCGGAATGCGTGTAATTAGCTATGGACGACAGGCGGTAGGCCTCGTTTAGAAGTCGTATGTAAAAGTCAACTTTAAAAAAAAAAAAAAATTTAAAACCCTCTTCCCCTTATACTCTGCCCCCCTTGTTTTTCGATTCATTCATAAAAGAAAGAAAAGGAAGAAGAACGAAGATCGGAGGAGCCCCCCCCCCCCCCCCGATCGATCGTCGTCGCCGCCTCAGAGGTGGGGCGCCATCTCCGAACCCCCCTTCCACCTCGGCCTCGCAGACCCCCCTTCCTCTCGAGACACAGCCCCCCATCCCCCGCCTGCCATTCCCTCCGCCGCCCTCCTTGAATCGCACGCCACCAGCCCCCCCTCATCCACTGACGAACGCGTAGCACACCCCCCTCCTCCGAAAATCTGTAAGTGGTGTTTTCCTTTTTATTATTTTATTTTCTTTTAATTTAGTTATATACCTTATTTTATTTTCTGATTTTAAAATAAATGTAAATGCATGATTTAAATTCAGTTTTTAGTTTATATACATAATTAGCATTGTAAAAATCTGATTATTTACATATGCAGAGGATTAAAAACATGATTTTGATATGTGTAGAGGATTAAAAACCGGATCTTGTATATGTAGGAAAGGAAAAGATTTGATTTTTAATATATGAAAAGCGGTATTTTTATATGTGAAATACGAGATTTTTAAATATAATCTTTAAAGTGAAAAGGGCGATAACTTTGAAAATAAAAAGATGAGATTTTTAATTAGCTAAAGATACGATTTGTAATTGTTTAAAAATATAATTTTATCGTATGTAAAGATAGAAAATATAATTTTCATATTAAATAGATAATAAAATATAATCTTTCATATTGTAGAAGGACAAAAATATGATTTTTACATAGTGGGAACTATAAAAATATAATCTTTATAGGATAGAGAATATAAAAATATCATCTTTGTATATGTAGCGAAATCAAAATCTGATTTTTATTATATATACGCTGAAATAAAGAGGTGATTTTTATAGTGATGAAATCTTTACATTTGAAAAGGCGAAATCTTTTTATATAGTAGCGGTGTAAAAATAGAATATTTATCTATATAATAGCGAAGTAAAAATTCGATTTTTATATATTGAATAGCGAAGTAAAAATTCGATTTTTATATATTGAATAGCGAAGTAAAAATTCGATTTTTATATATTGAATAGCGAAGTAAAAATTCGATTTTTCTATATTGAATTGCGAAGTAAAAATTCGATTTTAATATATGTAGTGGCTACGGTCAACGAGGGTGGCAAAAGACGAGAACGACGAAGGTTTCTGCAAAAGAAGGGTCGTGGTATTGGATTAGCTATCGGTGAGAATTTCTCACTCTTCAATTTCTTTTCTAGTTATATATATACTAGGATGTAGACGGTGTTTAGTAGCACCCGACACCCATCATCCACAGACCATGGATGGCTTGTATGCTTGTTTGATGTGTTGTGAAATTTGTTTGTGTTGTTGATGTGAAATCGATAATATAAATTAATGTATTGAAAGGAAATGAAATATTTATATAATTAAAAATATTTTATCGTTAAAAATATAATTTTTAACGTGAATGGAAGTAAATAAATAGTTATAAACAAATCGACCGATTTGTTTATATACACTAATTTGACTGATATTGATTGGGTCGATAAATTTTACACATCGCCCAACTGCACAAATAAAATCTGTGTTTGATTGTTTGAAACCCCACACGGGTATTGGGATAAAATACGGCATACACCAATCCCAATATTTAGTTGGGTGTCGATCGATTGATTGACAGGCTGTTATAAGCGTTAGATATCTATATATGATGCTTATATAGTGTAGTGCACTTTGGATGATGGTAGATTATTTATCGTTGATATTATATACATGTGTTGTATGGAATCCATATAATTAACTTTATATGGTAATTGATTGAGCCTCATTCCAATTTAGAAGATAAAGAACATTATAAAATAAAGGTTCATGTGTTGACTGTACTCATCCGTTGAGATTAATCATGTGTTGAACGAATTATTTTAACAATAAAATTTACATCTTTATCATATATGAAATTAGAAACTAATTGGAAAATAGATATGATGAGTGGTCTCCTGGATGTTGATCTGATGTTGGTTTCGGCCTTCGAGGTTAATATTTTGGGAATCATTCTCTTACTAATTTACGGTTGGAGTCTGATTTTAAATCAAACAATAGATACCATAATTTTTATAAAATATATTAAATAACAAAAACAGTCACACGTGGACAGTATTCATTCATTGAGATTAGTCGTGTGTTGACAAAGATATAGAGTCGTATATTGAAAGAAATATAGATCCATTTGTTGAATATAAAGCCGTGTTGATTAGAGATGCGCTATTTTGATGCGAACGATATTTATATCGATTATATTCGAATTGAATTTGATTTGAATAGGAAACGAATTTAATTTGATTAGAAAACGAATTGAATTTGATTTGAATAGAAAACGAATTTGATTTGATTAGAAAACGAATTGAATTTGATATGATTAGAAAACGAATTGAATTTGATTTGATTAGAAAACGAATTGAATTTGATTTGAATAGAAAACGAATTTGATTTAATTAGAAAACGAATTGGATTTGATTTGAATTGAATGGAAAACAAATTTGAATTGAATTCAAATGAAAGTAAAAAGGATTTATAATAGAAAATTCAATTTTGATTTGAATTTGAAATAAAGGTTGAAATTGGTTTTGAAACGAATTCAAAACTATTTATAAAATTCGTTTTAAATAGAAATCGACGAAATATATATAATATATATATTATATATATAATGGCCAGAATAGAACGCGCCGCGCCGCGGCTGTTCGTGAATTTCGACCATTTATTTCAAACGGACATTACGGGAGATCTGACCGTCGGATTCTCCTAAAACCGGAACCGTTGGGTTCGTATCAAAAAGAGCTTTCTAACGAATATTGGAAATTTGAAATCTAACGGTTGGATTTGGAGATACGTCCAAATCAAATTTGAAAAAGGCCGTTGTAAGTGCAGTTCGATGGCCGTTGATGGAAATCGACCGTACGGGCCTTGATAAAATTATTAAAAATAGTAATAATTCATGTAAAATCATAAGAAATGATTTGGGAAAAATTGGGATGAAAAACTCCATATTTGAAAAGATAAAAATAGATTTTTATCGAAATGAACTAGTTTTGAACAAAAATTAAAACCCATTTATTTTTAAATAAATAAATTGGATTTGAAATGGGTTGAAATAGAATTGATTTATGGGTTTATCGTGAACGGTGTCTTAAATAACATTTGTCCTTTAACCTGACAAATAAATAGAATGTGATTTGGATTTGTCGTGAACTGTGTTTTAAATGACATTAGTTCTTTAACCCAGTAAAAGGAGTTTTAATGAATCTGCAATTAGATTGAAATTTGAATTGATAATTTAAATTATCAAATTTGGTAAATGAGCGAGAATGGAGTATCGCCAGTTTTTCTCCAAAGCGATAGCTAAATCTTTAATTAGATTTGAACGTGAAATGGTAATTAATTTTGCCGATAACACCGTGGTGTTAGATATGGAGTATTACCAGTTTTGCTTCATGGGATGAATAGGTTGGGATTGGAAAATAAAATAAATAATTACTTCGGTGTGGTTCGCTAATCTCGACTAGTTTGAAAAACCATAATTTGGTTTGAAATGACATCCAAAGGAAGATTAAAGGATAAATTTTAAAGAATTTATCTTGGATAAAATTTATGGGAACCTTTCCCTGAGAATATGAAATTTAGAAACTAGCTGTAGGTTAGTTAAGAAGAATGGCTTCCTGGGTATTGCTCTGATGTTGGTTTCGGCCTTCGGGGTTAATATTTGGGGAATTGCTCTCTTACTGATTTACGGTTAGTGACTAATGAATTGGAATGAGGCGTATGTTGTGTTTGTGTAACAATTGTTTTTAATATACGCGAGTTGTTCGGAAAGACCGGGTTTATACCCATTCTGAATAACCGATTCGACGATATGTCGAAGATGAAGACGGTGGTTGAAGACCGGAAGTCTTCACATCGTTTGGGTGATTACTGATGATCTTGATTGGGCTGTACACCTAAGATGAGGGAATCAGTTGGTGGTCGTCCAGACGTACTTGGAGATCGATGGATATGCGAGGAAAGTGCCTCCGGTTTCGTTCAGACCCAGAATGAACTTGTAAATGGATTGTGTGTCTGACATTGGATTTTATTCCGTGTTGATTGATTTCTGTTAAATATATATCTGTTTGGCGGCGCAGAATTTATTCTCTTGCTTAACGCCCTTCTCTGAGACGTACGAGCTTAGAGGTTATATATCGATAGATATCAATCGCATAGCATGAATTGCCTGTGTGGCACGCTGAGTTGCATTGATCAAGGCTTTTGTTGAAAAGCAAAGTCTTGTGGTTGATGATCAAAGCACGGCCTACATGGCATAGCTTTGTGTATAGCGTGAATTCGCGTGCCTCACGCCTCGGTATGAGTTAAAAACGGGATACGGACCGCTGGAAGGACACGACGTTTCTTTCTAGCTTTGGTGGTGTCAATGACTTACCAGCCCTGACATTTATATACTTTTCACCTTTGTGGTTATTGGAACGAGGTGCCTCGATTATAGGTCTGTAAGGACCGGGAAACGTGTGTTCAGGAATTGCCAATCCTCAAACGTAAGAGAGGACCGGCCCAGCCGAATCCAGGGTTACCCAGAGTGTGTAGTCGTGAGGCATTTGCTAGAATGTCTCGAAGCGGAGAGGATCTTGCCCCTTGCCTCGACTCATGACGGAAATCCAATATCCAATACGTGTATTTCGGTTTTATTTGTAGAGCCTAGTATGGCGACAAAGTGGTATGGGGCACTTATGCCGTCTATGATTTATATTTATGATTGAAATTGTTTTCACACTATACACTTACTATAGTATCAAATGATTTGTTTTAAACGTACCAAGCATGTTTGGCTGTTATAAGGGAAAACCCTATCCTTCGGCTTGCGTTGCATTGTGTGATGGGACCTGGGTCTTATAATAGCTTCATTTTTCGAAAAAGCATTGCGCTGTTTATTTTATGCACTAGTATTCTTGGGAGGAAACCCGTTCCGTGTTATACGGCGTGGTCCCTTGAATTACTCTCTTTTAAAGTAAAGTTTTAAATAACTGTTTTAGTTCTCACACCAGTCACATGACTTACCTGGAGTTTATTGTTTTAACCTAAACTCTGGGTGCCCCTATTTTCGACACGGGCAGCTAGTAGTTTTGGTTTTGCAGATTTATATTCACAGGATCCTGGTTTACAGCTGGAATGATATCCGGAAAGCTCTGATCCGTATATCACCTTCAGTTGTGCTTTGTATTATTTTTCCGCTGCTATGTAATTTATTGTAATCTCTGATATTTATCGAATGTAATTTATTCATACTCTGTATATTCTTGTATCTGATGGAATTGTTGTAATAGCAATGAAATGTTCTTCCGTCTGCGTTCAGATTTGTCTTGTCCTCACAGTAATTCGTTCTTTCTCATCTCTTCGGAGACCGAGGAAGTTCGGGTCGATTCATTTGGTATCAGAGCTTTGGTTTACAGAGCTCGAGAACAAGGCACATTAAAACCATACGAAAGAATTCATCAGATATTGGATTAGCAATATCCAATTAGAATGACTCGTTAGAGATAGGATCAGTAGTATCCTGGAACGAGTGTGAAGAGTATATTTTTCAAATGAAAGCAATTTTGTTTTGAAAATTTAAACCATTTTATACGTATTTGAATAATTTATTTATTTTGGATTTGGACAATCCGATATATAAAGATTTTGCATATACGCGTCATGAACATATATTCGAAGTTTTAATATACTGGGTTGATATAGAATCACATTCTAGATATCCGGGGATGATTCTGATGATCGTGCATCATCATCAGTATTCATATTCGAATTTAGAAGGTGTGGTTTCTATATATTTCCATTAGACTGGTGTGAGAACCAAAACTTATATAGCTAGATTTATTTGTTGTGAATTGGCATCAAAAACAAGATTTTCAGTATATATATCAAAATTATGAATTTGAAACTCTAATCCACTAATTGATTGATGTTTGTGTTGTTTGTTTATTTGTTTGATAATTTTGAACCATTTAGCCTAATTGAATCAAATATTGAATTATATTGAAAATTGGTCAAATTTGCTTGCATATACATGTACTTACATTGAACAGGTCATAACAAGGAGGCTAGAGCAGAGAATAAAATTTGTTTGCCCGACAAATAGTTACATGTTTACTATAATTTACCGTTTTGTTTGGGTGATGATGGTTTAATGAGCCTATTGGCTAGCCGCTTGGCTTTTTCCTTTTCTTTTTAAGATCAGAAGGCCTGTATGTCAATTTCGGGATTTTTCCGTGGCTCCCGGTGTAGGGGAGGTTATGGCGAAATTTAGGGTGTTAGCCAAATTTTTGAAATTTTCGAAAATTCTCAGAAACTGAAAAGTTGGAGAATGGAAGCCAGATCAAACGTTGAGTTGATTAATCAAACCAATTTTGACTTTGTTCCTTTTCGGGGACAAAAAGTTTTAAGTGGGGGAGATTGTAACAACCCGAAAATCTGGGCCAGTTTAAAATTTTTATTTTAGCAAATTTCGAACATTTAAAATAGATTATTTTAAATAATATCGACGAAAAATTTATTCGGAATATAATTCGAACGTATATTTTATATACGTCGTCGTTAGAATATAATAATTATATATAATTATAAATAGAATTGAAAATGGCGCAGTAGTTCGATAATTCGATTTCAAACTTCAATTGAACATACCGGGTGCAAAATAAACCGGATTTTAGTGAAACCAAAAATAATAGGATCTAATTGATAATATCTTTCCAACGAACCCCAAAAATCGAAATTTCATAGCGGGGATCAAAAGATATGTCCAGTTGAAAATTCTGAATAGTCATTATGGAATTCAGGCCCTTAAAAATGGGAATTTTGCAAACGACCTCGGATTTCGACGAAACCACTTTTGTTGGGTCCGTATGTCAAATTATTGCTAGATTCCAAATTTCATAATTTTTCGAATCAATATGTGAGCGTGGCAAAGGAAAATGCGTTTGACCAATTTTAGTTGATTTTAATCGACTGGAAATTGGCCATTTTTCCAACTGTCTCAGAATTCGACGAAACTAGTTTTATTAGGACCATATCGTCAATACGAAGCTAGAAAATATTTTTCTGGAATTTTTCTAGTTAGTATGTGACCCCAGTAAATTGAAATGCATGTTCAAATTCAATATATAGAGTATATGTTGATTTTGACGAAAACTGATTGTTACGATCGAATCAGCCTACGAAATATATCCCATTGTGTTCGGAATGGTGGTAATTAGCTATGGACGACAGGCGGTAGGCTTGGTTTAGAGGTCGTATGTAAAAGTCAACTTTAAAAAAAAATTAAATAAAAAAAAAAATTTAAACCCTCTTCCCCTTATACTCTGGCCCCCCCTTTATTTTTCGACTCATTCATAACAGAAAATAAAAATAAGGAAGAAGAACGAAGATCGGAGGAGCGCCCCCCCTCCTCCCCACCGATCGATCGCCGTCGCCGCCTCAGAGGTGGGGCACTACCTCCGAATCCCCCCATCCACCTCGGCCTCGTAGACCCCCCTTCCCCTCGCGACACAGCCCCCCCCACCTGCCATTCCCTCCGCCGCCCTCCTTGAATCGCGCGCCACCAGCCCCCCTCATCCACTAACGAACGCGCAACACACCCCCCCTCCTCCGAAAATCTGTAAGTGGTGTTTTCCTTTTTATTATTTTATTTTCTTTTAATTTAGTTATATACCTTATTTTATTTTCTGATTTTAAAATAAATGTAAATGCATGATTTAAATTCAGTTTTTAGTTTATATATATAATTAACATTGTAAAAATCTGATTTTTTACATATGCAGAGGATTAAAAACATGATTTTGACATGTGTAGAGGATTAAAAACCTGATCTTGTATATGTAGGAAAGGAAAAGATTTGATTTTTAATATATGAAAAGCGATATTTTTATATGTGAAATACGAGATTTTTAAATATAATCTTTAAAGTGAAAAGGGCGATAACTTTGAAAATAAAAAGATGAGATTTTTAATTAGCTAAAGATACGATGTTTAATTGTTTAAAAATATAATTTTATCGTATGTAAAGATAGAAAATATAATTTTCATATTAAATAGATAATAAAAATATAATCTTTCATATTGTAGAAGGATAAAAATATGATTTTTACATAGTGGGAACTATAAAAATATAATCTTTATAGGATAGAGAATATAAAAATGTCATCTTTCTATATGTAGCGAAATCAAAATCTGATTTTTATTATATATACGTTGAAATAAAGAGGTGATTTTTATAGTGATGAAATCTTTACATTTGAAAAGGCGAAATCTTTTTATATAGTAGCGGTGTAAAAATAGAACTTTTATCTATATAATAGTGAAGTAAATATTTGATTTTTATATATTGAATAGCGAAGTAAAAATTCGATTTTTATATATTTAATAGCGAAGTAAAAATTCGATTTTTATATATTGAATAGCGAAGTAAAAATTCGATTTTTCTATATTGAATAGCGAAGTAAAAATTCGATTTTTATATATGTAGTGGTTACGGTCAACGAGGGTGACAAAAGACGAGAACGACGAAGGTTTCTGCAAAAGAAGAGTCGTGGTATTGGATTAGCTATCGGTGAGAATTTCTCACTCTTCAATTTCTTTTCTAGTTATATATATATATACTAGGATGTAGACGGGGTTTAGTAGCACCCGACACCCATCATCCACAGACCATTGATGGCTTGTATGCTTGTTTGATGTGTTGTGAAATTTGTTTGTGTTGTTGATGTGAAATCGATAATATAAATTAATGTATTGAAAGGAAATGAAATATTTATATAGTTAAAAATATTTTATCGTTAAAAATATAATTTTTAACATGAATGGAAGTAAATAAATAGTTATAAACAAATCGGCCGATTTGTTTATATACACTGATTTGACTGATATTGATTGGGTCGATAAATTTTACACATCGCCCAACTGCACAAATAAAATCTGTGTTTGATTGTTTGAAACCCCACACGGGTATTGGGATAAAATACGGCATACACCGATCCCAATAATTAGTTGTGTGTCGATCGATTGATTGACAGGCTGTTATAAGCGTTAGATATCTATATATGATGCTTATAGAGTGTAGTGCACTTTGGATGATGGTTGATTATTTATCGTTGATATTATATACATGTGTTGTATGGAATTCATATAATTAACTTTATATGGTAATTGATTGGGCCTCATTCCAATTTAGAAGATAAAGAACATTATAAAATAAATGTTCATGTGTTGACTGTACTCATCCGTTGAGATTAGTCATGTGTTGAACGAAATATTTTAACAATAAAATTTACATTTTTATTTTATATGAAATTAGAAACAAATTGGAAAATAGATAAGATGAGTGGTCTCCTGGATGTTGATCTGATGTTGGTTTCGGCCTTCGGGGTTAATATTTAGGGAATCATTCTCTTACTAATTTACGGTTGGAGTCTGATTTTAAATCAAACGATAGATACCATAATTTTTATAAAATATATTAAATAACAAAAATAGTCACATGTGGACAGTACTCATTCGTTGAGATTAGTCGTGTGTTGACAAAGATATAGAGTCGTGTATTGAAAGAAATATAGATCCATTTGTTGAATATAAAGCCGTGTTGATTAGAGATGGGCTATTTTGACGCGAACGATATTTATATCGATTATATTCGAATTGAATTTGATTTGAATAGAAAACGAATTTGATTTGATTAGAAAACGAATTGAATTTGATTTGAATAGAAAACGAATTTGATTTGATTAGGAAACGAATTGAATTTGATTGGATTAGAAAACAAATTGAATTTGATTTGAAAAGAAAACGAATTTGATTTAATTAGAAAACGAATTGGATTTGATTTGAATTGAATGGAAAACAAATTTGAATTGAATTCAAATGAAAGCAAAAAGGATTTATAATAGAAAATTCAATTTTGATTTGAATTTGAAATAAAGGTTGAAATTGTTTTTGAAACGAATTCAAAACTATTTATAAAATTCGTTTTAAATAGAAATCGATGAAATATATATAATATATATATATAATATATATAATGGCCTGAATAGAACGCACCACGCCGCGGTAGTTCGTGAATTTCGACCATTTATTTCAAACGGACATTACGGGAGATCTGACCGTCGGATTCTCCTATAACCGGAACCGTTGGGTTCGTATCGAAAAGAGCTTTCTAACAAATATTGGAAATTTGAAATCTAATGGTTGGATTTGGAGATACGTCCAAATCAAATTTGAAAAAGGTCGTTGTAAGTGCAGTTCGATGGCCGTTGATGGAAATCGACTGTACGGGCCTTGATAAAATTATTAAAAATAGTAATAATTCATGTAAAATCATAAGAAATGATTTGGGAAAAATTGGGATGAAAAACTCCATATTTGAAAAGATAAAAATAGATTTTTATCGAAATGAACTAGTTTTGAACTAAAATTAAAACCCATTTATTTTTAAATAGATAAATTGGATTTGAAATGGGTTGAAATAGAATTGATTTATGGGTTTATCGTGAACGGTGTCTTAAATAATATTTGTCCTTTAACCCGATAAATAAATAGAATGTGATTTGGGTTTGTCGTGAACTGTGTTTTAAATGACATTAGTTCTTTAACCCAGTAAAAGGAGTTTTAATGAATCTGCAATTAGATTGAAATGTGAATTGGTAATTTAAATTATCAAATTTGGTAAATGAGCGAGAATGGAGTATCGCCAGTTTTGCTCCAAAGCGATAGCTAAATCTTTAATTAAATTTGAACGTGAAATGGTAATTAATTTTACCGATAACACTGTGGCGTTAGATATGGAGTATTACCAGTTTTGCTTCATGGGATGAATAGGTTGGGATTGGGAAATAAAATAAATAATTACATCGGTGTGGTTCGCCAATCTCGACTAGTTTGAAAAACCATAATTTGGTTTGAAATGACATCCAAAGGAAGATTAAAGGATAAATTTGAAAGAATTTATCTTGGATAAAATTTATGGGAACCTTTCCCTAAGAATATGAAATTTAGAAACTAGCTGTAGGTTAGTTAAGAAGAATGGCTTCCTTGGTATTGCTCTGATGTTGGTTTCGGCCTTCGAGGTTAATATTTGGGGAATTGCTCTCTTACTGATTTACGGTTAGTGACTAATGAATTGTAATGAGGTGTATGTTGTGTTTGTGTAACAATTGTTTTTAATATACGCGAGTTGTTCGGAAAGGCCGGGTTTATACCCATTCTGAATAACCGATTCGATGATATGTCGAAGATGAAGACGGTGGTTGAAGACCAGAAGTCTTCACATCGTTTAGGTGATTACTGATGATCTTGATTGGGCTGTACACCCAAGATGAGGGAATCAGTTGGTGGTCGTCCAGACGTACTTGGAGATCGATGGATATGCGAGGAAAGTGCCTCCGGTTTCGTTCAGACCCAGAACGAACTTGTAAATGGATTGTGTGTCTGACATTAGATTTTATTCTATGTTGATTGATTTCTATTAAATATATATATGTTTGGCGGCGGAGAATTTATTCTCTAGCTTAACGCCCTTCTATGAGACGTACGAACTTAAAGGTTATATATCGATAGATATCAATCGCATAGCATGAATTGCCTGTGTGGCACGCTGAGTTGCATTGATCAAGGCTTTTTGTTGAAAAGCAAAGTCTTGTGGTTGATGATCAAAGCACGGCCTACTTGGCATAGCTTTGTGTATAGCGTGAATTCGCGAGCCTCACACCTCGGTATGAGTTAAAAACGGGATACAGACCGCTGGGAGGACACGACGTTTCTTTCTAGCTTTGGTGGTGTCAGTGACTTACCAGCCCTGACATTTATATACATTTCACCTTTGTAGTTGTTGGAACGAGGCGCCTCGATTATAGGTCTGTAAGGACCGGGAAACGTGTGTTCAGGAATTGCCAATCCTCAAACGTAAGAGAGGACAGGCCCAGCCGAATCTAGGGTTACCTAGAGTGTGTAGTCCTGAGGCATTTGCTAGAATGTCTCGAAGCGGAGAGGATCTTTCCCCTTGCCTCGACTCATGACGGAAATCCAATATCCAATACGTGTATTTCGGTTTTATTTGTAGAGCCTAGTATGGCGACATAGTGGTATGGGGCACTTATGCCGTCTATGATTTATATTTATGATTGAAATTGTTTTGACACTATACACTTACTATAGTATCAAATGATTTGTTTTAAACGTACCAAGCGTGTTTGGCTATTATAAGGGAAAACCCTATCCTCCGGCTTGCGTTGCATTGTGTGATGGGACCTGGGTCTTATTATAGCTTCATTTTTCGAAAAAGCATTGCACTGTTTATTCTATGCACTAGTATTCTTGGGAGGAAACCCTTTCCGTGTTATACGGCGTGGTCCTTTGAATAACTCTCTTTTAAAGTAAAGTTTTAAATAACTGTTTTAGTTCTCACACCAGTCACATGACTGACCTGGAGTTTATTGTTTTAACCTAAACTCTGGGCGCTCCTATTTTCGACACGGGCAGCTAGTAGTTTTGGTTTTGCAGATTTATATTCACAGGATCCTGGTTTACAGCTGGAATGATATCCGGAAAGCTCTGTATCCGTATATCACCTTCAGTTGTGCTTTGTATTATTTTTCCGCTGCTATGTAATTTATTGTAATCTCTGATATTTATCAAATGTAATTAATTCATACTCTGTATATTCTTGTATCTGATGGAATTGTTGTAATAACAATGATATGTTCTTCCGTCTGCGTTCAGATTTGTCTTGTCCTCACAGTAATTCGTTCTTTCTCATCTCTTCGGAGATCGGGGAAGTTCGGGTCGCTTCAGTGAGGGCCACGAGCGGGTCTATGAGCTTGGTCATGAGCGGGCCTACAAAGTGGGTCATGAACCGATTTATGAGATTCACGAGCTAGGGTGCATTTGCCTTAAGTTTGTGTGTATAAACCATCATTTATCTAATCGTAAATGCCTAAGTCTCAGGTGGCTTGGTTAAAAAGCTAGCCAACAGTTAAGAACTATTTAAGCTCTTAAGAATTGTTTTACAGAGTATTCCAAGCATGAATTTCAAAATATTCAGCTTGGATTTGAATTCTATCAATGAAATTCAAGTTGAGAAATGAGCATGAATGGGAATGTTGTTAACTAGAAGTAATCCAAGCTTAAGTTTTATTGTAGGCAATCTAGAGTGATTGTTGATATAAGTTCAAATTGGAGGTTTGTGATGTTAGAATTTTTCTTTATTATTCAATCTTTCATGATTAATAATGTACAATTCAATTGAATAGTACTAGGATCACCGATGCCGAATATTTCACAAACAAAAGGTAGAAACTTAATGTGATCAATTGTTTAAGATGACGTACCTTGATTAGCAGCGAAAGATGTAATGGTTGTCAACTTCTTTCTTTGACTTCTAATGTTTACTCTTCTTCTCAGAATTCGATTTCTCTCTTACCCTATTTCCTTATGTGTTTCTAGATGAAGAAGAATACAAATCTTTTCTTGAAGAAAGGACCCAATCCTTTATATAACATTTAACTCTAAATCTGGTACGTCCATCATATACTAATTCAACGCTTAAAATTTATCACAGACCCAACGTCCTAAATATGAACGGTCTATTCATGTCTAAATTAATCAGGTCACACTAAGATTAGAAACTGCATAATGGAAAATGAAACGTTCTATTTATGACCCAATTAATAAGGTCACATTAAGATTAGAGACCACATTACGTTAAAAGTAAATGAATAGTTATATTGCAGTTTCTAACGGCAAATTTCTAACATTCTCCCACTTGACCCGATTAATTATAATATCAAGTCTTGAACATCATACTATGATAAATTGCTGAGAGTTATGGTGGTTGTGCATTATTAACTTAATGCATTCCCTTCCACATAATACAATACCAACAATCCATCAATTTACACTCATAATTTATATAAAACAACATAATGTCTTATATCATAATGATTAAACATAATATCTTTAAAAGACACTTTCTTGTTTAAAATTACATAAAGTACACACTACCACATTAGAGCAAGAGACACATAATTGTATATCAAAAATGCATAAAAGATCTCAGAATGTCACACATCAATCATTATTAGTACAACCAAGACCCATTCTTTGAACATATTCCTCAAACTGTTTTGGCTGAAAGGCTTTCATCAAAGGGTTTGCAATCATAAGTTCTGTCCTGATGTGCATGATTGACACTCTTTGTTTCTGAACCTCATCTTTCACAAAAAGATATTTTAGTTCCATATGTTTGGCACCTTTAGAGTACTTATCATTCTTTGAGAAAAACACTGCTGTAGAGTTATCACAATAAATTTTCAGTGGCTTGCTAATGGTGTCGACAACCGCAAGTCCTAAAATAAGGTTCCGCAACCATATTGCAATAATTGTAGCTTAATAACATGCCACAAATTCTACTTCCATAGTAGATGAAGCAACGATAGTTTGTTTCACACTTTTCCATGATATAGCATCTTAAGCAAATAAATAGGTTACTAAAAATCGATTTTCTAGTATCAATGCATCTAGCAAAATCTGAATCGCTATATCCAATTACCTCCAATTCATTGGATCAGCCATACATGAGCATGTAATCTTTCTTGCCTTGTAAATATCTCAAAATTTTCTTTGCAGCTTGCCAATGTTCCCTTCCTGGATTACTTTGATACCTCCCTAACATACCGACCGCAAAACTGATATCCGATCTAGTACAGGTTTGAGCATACATTAGGCTACCAACTACATATGCATATGGAATTGATTCCATTTCGTTTCTTTCAACATCATTCCTAGGACACTGCATGAGATTGAATTATCACCTTTATGTACAGGAACTTTCCCAGGTGAACATTTGCTCATTCCAAATCTCTCTAGAATCTTTCCAATATATCCTTTCTTAGACAATCCCAATATTCTTTGTGATCGATCACGAAATATTTCTATTCCAGTCATATAGGATTCCTCTCTCATATCTTTCATTTCAAAGTTCATTGAGAGAAATTTCTTAGTCTCATGCAATATGCTTAAATTATTTGCAGCAAGTAAGATGTCATCAACATAAAGGACAAGATAAATAAACTTGCTCCTACTAATCTTTCGGTATAAATAGTGATCAACCTTATTTTTCTTAAAACCAAAAGACGTAATAATGGTATTGAAATTAATATACCATTGCCGGGATGCTTGTTTAAGTCCATATATTGACTTCTTAAGTTTACACACCAATTGTTCTTTACCTTCTGCAGCAAAACCCTCAGGCTGATCCATATAAACTTCCTCTTCAAGATCTGCAGTTTTCACATCTATTTAATGCAATTCCAAATCATAATGAGCTACTAATGCCATTATAATTCTTAGTGAGTTCTTTTATGAAACAGGAGGAAATGTCTCCTTGTAGTCTACACCAACTTTCTGAGTGTAACTCATAGCAACAAGTCTAGTTTTATGTTGTTTGATATTACTAGTAGAGCCGTGTTTGATTTTAAAAACTCACCTGCATTCGACTCTTTTAAACCCATGTGCTAACTCAACAAGATCCCAAACTTCATTCTGTTGCATGGATTTCAGTTCTTCTTTCATGGCATTAATCCATTCCTTTGACTCTTTACTTTCTATAGCATGTGAAAACGAAACTGGGTCCTTATTGATTCTTATTATAATTTGATTCTTGCATATAAACCACATAATCATTAGAAATAGTTGTCCTATGACATCACTGAGATCTTCTTAATGCTATTTGTTGTGGTTCATGCGTATCAACATTATGTAAGTCATTTTCTTTAGGAAGTACTTCTTCATTTATATTGTTCATCATCATGTTGTTCTTCAACAACTGGAACAACATTTGGAGTAATAGTAGATGGAGGAACTATTCTAGGCAGCATAACATTTACCCATGTGTCCTTTATTTCTACTATTTCTCCTTTAGTACTCCCACTAACTTCACCAATCTCAATGAATCTAGCGTTACCGATTTCTACAATTCTTCGACTATGATTAGGATAGTAAAACAAATACCCTTTAATTTTTTTAAGGTAACCTAAGAAGTACCCATTAATCGTTTGAGAATCTAATTTATTTTCATGTGGATTATAAATTCTCGCTTTCGCTAGAAACAACCCCAAACATGTAGATGTCTTAAGCTAGGTTTTCTATTAGTCCATAATTCAAAAGGAGTCTTTTGAACAGCTTTACTAGGAGCCCTATTCAACAAATAATTAGCGGTTTTGAGAGCATACGACTATAAATTCTTAGTAGTGTAGAATCTGACATCATACTCCTAATCATATCTATTAACGTCCTATTGCTCCTTTTTGCTGCACCTTTTTGCTATGGTGTACCTGGCATTGTGTATTGCGCACATATGCCATGACTTTCGAGGAATTTTTCAAATGGACTTGGACATTGGCCTAACTCATTATGTTTTCCATAATATTTACCACCTCTAATTAGACCTTATGATTTTCACCTTTTTATCTAATTGCCTCTCAACTTCCTTTAAAAATGTCCCAATAACATTCACAGATTGATATTTTTCATGAAGCAAATAGACATTACCATAAGAGGAAACATCATTAGTAAAACTGATGAAATACTTTTCTCCATTAAAAGCTCGAGTGTCCATAGGTCAGCAAACATCAGTGTGAATTATTTCAAGGAACTGGTTGCTTCTTGTGGCTCCTTTCTTATTATGTTTGGTTTGTTTACCTTTAATACAACCCACACATAATTGTAGATCACTAGAGTCCTAATTTGGCAAAATTTCATTACGTAGTAATCTCATCATTCTTTCTTTGGATATGTGACCTAGTCTTTTATGCAATAAGAAAGAAGAATTTTCATTCATGGTGCTATGTTTGCATCCAACATTATTTACTACATTCAACATGGAATTCACATAATTGTTATTCGGTTTCAATTTATGTAGACCATCAATTAGAATACCAGAACCAACATTTTCAGTATTCTTATATAAATCAAAACAACCAGATCCAAACATACATCTCAAACCAGAAATATCCAATTTACTTACGGAAATATGGTTTCTAGATAATGAAGGTACATAAAGAGTACTATATAAGTCTAATACATATCCACTTTCTAGAATTAGACGATAAGTCCCAATGCCTTCTATTGTGGATTTCATTCTGTTTTCCACAAAGAGAAAACGTCCTTTATTTGGATTTATAGTTCGGATCATAAGAAACCCCTGCACGTCATTGGAAACATGTGTTGTAGCACCAGTATCAAGCCACCATGTATTAATAGGAACTTCAACTAAATTTGATTCAAAACGTACGAAAGATAGATGATTACCTTTCTTCTATAACCAAGCTATACTTTTCGAACAGTCATTTTGATATTGTCCTTTCTTTTTAAAGAAATGACACCGAACATCCTTTATTTTCTTCTTTTCCTTATCCTGCCCATTCTTAGCAGGTGCCTTTTTCCTCTTGAAATGACTTGATTTTCCATTCTTTTCATTACCAACTTTATTACTCACAAAACTTACTGATTGATTCACTTGACTTTTCAAACGTCCTTCTTTATGAACAAGTCTGCTGGCCAATTCACTAACATTCCAATTATCCTTTATAGTGTTATAGTTAATTTGTAACGACCCAAATTTCGAACACATCGGAAGTCGTGCCATTAATAAGAATAAGAATAGATAGAAGATAAAATCACAGAAAAACATCAGAATCTCACAGCGTTTTTTTTACAAAAGATGATACTTCATAATATTACACAGTGGAATATATTTTATCAGATCATCATAGGTCTAGTAATACAAGCCATTCATAGCACGTCATTAATTATACATATCATTGATGACCAAACTTGAATACTTAATTATACAGCAGATAAGATAAGTGGATCAGAACACATAAAGTTCCATTCCAGCTTCCAAGTTTTTTCCAATCCTGATTCACTTGTCAAGTGTTATGATTACCCAAGAGTTTAAGGGAAACACAGAAAATAAACTCTGGGTCAGTCAGGGGACTGGTATGAGTAAACGATTATAAAACAAATAAAATTATCTCGTAAGACCACGCCGTAAGTACGGAACGGGTTTTTACCTTATGAGATCAAAACACTTTGTATACATGAAATCAGATATTATCATAGTGTCTAGGTGTTTTTCACAAATAAATTAGAATCTAGAAGAATGCTTGCATCTCACATTCTCCTATATAGTATACAAATAAAAACCGCTTGGCGCTTTTGGAAATTGGATTTCGGACTGTGACAAGGTATGGGACCACCTTGCGATCGTGTATCTCTAGAGGCGAATACACTGGGTTCAACAATTGCAACCCGGCCCACACATGACCGACCACACATTTCGCTTGAGAGTATCGAATGTATATCACCAACGGTTGGGCTCAAACCACCGTTTCCCGAAAAAGGGACAGCATCGATAGATTAAAGAAGCAAAATGAATTTCTCTAGATAGGTGATTATACACCCCAATGGGAGTGACCTACATAGCCATGTTGCCTGCCCAATTTTTTTCATTTCCTGGGTGTGAGGCTTGAGGCTAGACTTACCTTTTCATCATCACTGTTTAATTTCTTTGAATGCCACATCGTCAAATCCATCGGAAATCACTAATTTATTTCCACAAAAATACTATGGTTGTCAGGCTAAAGAAGTTTCCCTTCTGTGCCAGCAACTGGTACGTTTGAAGAAAACAACGTACGTGATTCTTTTGGAAATACTCTGTCCGACATTCGTCCATACAAGTTGTCCTGGGACTGGAAACACTAAAGGCACTATTCAAGAATAGTCCTTGTATATCGCCGTCTTCAATTTAAAAATCTCTGACGCACGACGTATAATCAAATCAAAGTGAAATATTTATTTTAGCCTCTTTAAAATGATTAACGAATATTTTTCCTTTTAAATTATTAATCTAACGTGATAATAATCAAATTTACATATATAATCACAGTCAAAACTACGCAGTATATGATCATCTGGCCTCTATCTGGTAAATTAGATCATGTCTTACAAATGGACAGTTTTAGTGTGTGCGTCGCACACACTCTTTCTTCCCATTTTGTTCGTCAAATTTTGGAAAGAAATACTTACATTTTTCTTTAGAAAATTTATTTCTCATGATCACTCTTTAATCTTAATTACTCACAAATGAGTTAAATTTAGGATATATAATCTATTTTACAACTATTACACTTTGTATCGTTTTCATCAAATTTTCCCTTTGATCTCTTATTCTTGATCTAGTTCTTCTTCTTTCATACTAATAAAAATTTCTCAATCTAAACACGAATAAAAACATTATTTACATTTCTTGTTTTATAAAGTACAGAATTGTTCATGATCAGTTTCTTATACCAGGGATTTTTAGATTATAGTTAAAACTGACAAATCTAGCGTATGTGTTACATACGATTTCTCTACCTTGTTTTGTTTAAAATTTTAAATATTTCATTCAAAAATAAATTATAATTTGAATTATAAACTAAATTTATAATTTAATAAAATTATAGCTTCTGTGCTGACTTCTCGACTTCTGTCAAAATCATATCCGACCTTCTACAGTTGGTCGACTACTTTTCGTTGTCTTTAAAGTTTGAATATTTCGTTAGAATACAATTTCTCTAATTATATTTTAAATTAAATTTATAATTTAATTTAAATTACAGTTCCTATATTTTAATTTCAATCCATGACAAAACAACATTTTTATCCTGATTCTCTTATTTCTCCACGTGCTAATTTAAATAAAAATTCTATTTTTATTTTATTTATTTTACCTATTTTATTTAATTTTTTTTTAATTATAAACAAGTTTAAATTAAAAATATATTCAAAAACCTTGGTTGAAACTGAAAATGGCAAAATACCACTTCTAGTTAAACTACCACCTTAAAAATCCCTCGTACGCCCTTGCGAAACCCACCTAGACCCCACGATTTTACAAAGTACCACTTCTCCTACCAAGTTACCAAGTACCACTTTTTAAAATACCAAAGTACCAGGTTCCAAAATTCTACACAGCGCACATGAATTCCACCCAAATCCCATGCTCTTCCAATGTGCCAATTTGTAAAGTACCACTTCCGTCTTCCCCAATCCTTCTGCGTTATCACAGTGCACAGCTTGCACTCTGTGCACGTGTACACCCAACCCGACCACAATCCACCACCTCCGACCACCTCCACAAGTGGCCCATCTCCCCTAAATCACGTTGATATCCCTAGGTCTGACCAATTTTATTTCTATAGGTTTTTCACTATTTCATATTTTTTTCTTTTTCTTATAGGTATCACCAGAGAACTCGCACCATTCTCCCTCCTCAATCCACCGGACGGTCGGCCACCACCTCGGAGTCAACCTCCACGTCAATACTCTCCTCCACCTAAATCAGATCGAAATTCGATCACCCCAAGATGCTACATGATCGTATCAAAAACCTGGCAACCGAAAATACCCAAAACCTTATTCTTGCTTTGATCCCACAAATCACTCAATATAAAATTAAATTTGTATTTTTCCTCCCTTCTCCAACTCGACATGCTCCTCCAGTCTTTATGCCGTCGAGTTAAACTTCCTAGATCACCTGAGCTTGCTGAAAGAACGATTTTCGTTCATACCCCTTTTTCTCCATATCCACCGCAATAAAAATCGTGATATACCCATCAAAAATCATGATTTCGAACCACTATTGTATTTATAAAATCAAAACAGGTTTTTTGTTGTTTGAAAATTCATTTTGGTTTTGGGTTTACAAAGAGCTACTGTTGTTTTCTATTTTTATATCCAATGTGCATTTGAAATGGTTTTATCTTACCTTTAGACACCTGATAACTATATTGTGGTTTTAAACTAACATGGTGGCATGTTTAAATCCCTTTAACCTAAGTTTTACTAATAAGTGGATCATCAGTTTGGTTATTCATAGCTGGAACAAACAACAGGACATAGCCATCAGTATAAGTTCCTGATAAACGATGCTTAATAATTCAAGTACCCATCCACTAGTTCTTTGATCATGCAAAGTAGGATAAACAAAGTTTGTACTCGACCAGGAACATACCATAACTGACAATTCAACCATGACATTTCAAACAAAAAATAATCATAATAATGCAGGAACTAAAAAAAAAAAGAATTTAAAAGAGTTTACTCACCTTACACTCTAGAAATCCTTAGCTTTATTCTTCTTACAGATCAAATTAGAAAGACTTGTGTGGTGAGGAAAAGAGTGTGTGCTTATGGCCTTATTTATAGTGGTATGGAGCCATTAAAATAATGGTGGCAAAATCAGGTTTTAGATTTGTTTTTGACAAATGATGGACATAACAGAAAATCCTTTTCTCTTGCCAAATCAAAACAGCACCCCTTCCAATTCACATGGCTTATCTCATCCTAACATCACCTTAGAAATCTCTTGCACATGCCCTTCTTTTTCCCCTATTGGTTCTTATGAATTGTCACCTTAAATGCCATGTGCATCTTATGATCTTTTCACAAATCTTCCTTGGTTTTAATCAAATAATAGCATCTATTTGTGTACCATATATATTCAGTTTTGCATAGGGTTTTTAAACCAAAATCTCACATGATAACTTGATTTAACATAAACTATATAAAGTATTTTTACTTGCCTTCCAAGGCAATACAAAATCTGAAAATTTTTGTACTAGAAAGATCTCGGCCATGTGATGAAATGGTCATGAAAATCTTGGAAAATCTCTATATGTTAGTATTTATCTAGTGTAGGCAAAAGCCTATGTTATATGCAAGATTTTGTGATTCTTCATGCATATGTTTTATGACAAAACAAACATGATTTTGGACAATGCAAAAGGAAATGTCATTTCGGAAAATCTTGTGTACAAAAAGAAAAAGTTTTGAAACTTAAAATACATTGATCTAAGGTGATTTTCCATGTGACAAATATTCTACTAGATCTTCTTTGCAAGCTAGTACTAGTGTAGGTGTATCTTTGAATATTTTCCATGAAACATACTTCGCAAAAGAAAATGGTATTTTCATGTTTTTAGTGTATGTACATGTGAATATGAACTTTGTTTCTTTGAACTTGCTTTGCCAAAAGGGTTTTGACATGTTTAATTTCAAGTGTCATACGTTTATAAATCCAAGAATTTGCAAAAAATTAAATTCTAAATTCCTTAAAAAAATGAACAAAACATATGGAAAAAAATGGCATTTTTAAAACATGCTATGTAAAAGTGTTATTCTTCATGTACATGTAAAAATAAATTTAAGCAAACGTTATCAAATTCATGCTATCATACAGGATGTGTAAAAAAATGGGTTTTTAGTAAATGATGTAATATATACATATGTAAATGCTATTATACACAGGTTAACAGGTTTGGAAATTTCAAAGTCTAGATTTTAAATCGTATTTGAAAATACGTACTCACGATCAATTAATGTTCATGTTAGCGATAAAAAAACCCGGGACATTACAATCTACCCCCTTATAAAAATTTCGTACTCAAAATTTGTAAATAGTAGATTAGAGTTATCGACTTATATGTATAAACACACATCAGCAATTTCCAAAAATATATGCCCAAATCCCTTTTTAACTCATAGGTCCATTTACTTAACTCTGTTAAGTGTTACCCACAATCTTCATTCCTTAGTTAATTATCTCCATTTCGGGATTCACAACATGATTTAATTCCACAAATCGACCAATTCACCTTCCCTTAGTTCATATCCAATTTATACTTAAGTCCAGCCTTAATTTCAATTTAAAATTCTTACACGATTTCCGGTATCAATACGATTGGATATTACTCTTATTTAACACAACCATACTTAATTTATCTAGAGGTCGACCCTAGTTAATTAACTCCTTTTATCTAAAAAGAAGAGTAAGGTACCTTCTGAAGCTCCTTCCATTTTCACATTCTCAGAAGACTTATCCATTAAAGTGTAGACCTTTGGTCGCTGTGCCTTTTTAAGTGGACAGTCTCTAACCAAGTGCCCAGGCTGATGACAGTTACAGCATAAAACTTGTGGGGAATAACATCACTTGTTCCCTTTGGTTTATGTTGAGGTTGCTCTGGGTGTTGAGTTTGCTGTGGCTTTTCCGCTGCTGGCTTTGTACAAAACCTAGCAATGTGTCCCTTCTCCTTGCAGTTATAACATTGCATATGTTTATAACACTCTTTGGTATTCCTTTGTTGTTCCAGTTCGGATTAAATTTCTTTTTGTTGGAATTCTCGCCACTAGGTTCTCCTGTCTGATGTTTTGCGACTGGCTGCTTTCCCTCTAGTGCCTCATAATGAACCGCCATATCCACCAGATCGACAAATGGAATCTTGAGATACCCAATCATTTGAACTTGCAGGCTATCCTTCAATCCTGCTATAAATATTTCATTTTTCTTGAGTGGGGTATTGATCAGTTCTATCCCGAAACAAGAAAGTGAATTGAAATTATTATCATATTCGGATACTTTCATGTTCCCTTGCTTGAGATCGATGAAATCCCGATACATTCTAGTCTTTCCGGCAGTAGGTAGAAATTGTGCTTTGAAAGCTTCCTTAAATTTTTCCCAAGTGAATTCTTCCTCGGGAACATTCGTGGTCTGAGTATCCCACCAAATAGCAGCAGCTTCTTGAAGTTGCCACGAAGCTAAGAGACGTTTCTGCTCATCATTTCCCTTGAAAATCCTCTAACAGGACCTCAACCATGCTTGGACTTCAATGAAAGATTCCGTCCCTCTGAAAACTTTTCCTCCCAGAGTTGTATATTCTTTACAAATAGTCGCAAATCTCTTATCTTGCTGGACTGGTGCAACTTCCTCCACAGTTTCTCCCTGGTCTTGGGATCCAGTATTACGACCAGTAGTAGTGGAAGTTCCACTAGCTCGACCTCTTCATTATCGGTTACTCATCTTGATCACCTAAATATAACAGGTCGTCATTCCAGACTTGATTGGATATAACTTACTTAGGTATACCATCCAAGTTGATTTATTTTAAATTTCAAAAATACGCTCTCTCACACTCGCCCAAAGCCTAGGTAATCAGTAACCTATGCTCTGATACCAATTGTAATGACCCAACTTTCGAACACATCGGAAGTCGTGCCATTAATAAGAATAAGAATAGATAGAAGATAATACCACAGAAAGACATCAGAATCTCATAGCGGATTTTTTTTACAAAAGATGATACTTCATAATATTACACAGCGAAATATATTACATTAGAGCATCATAGGTCTAGTAATACAAGCCATTCATAGTACATCTTTAATTATACATATCATTGATGACTAAACTTGCATGCTTAATTATACAACAGATAAGATAAGTGGATCAGCACACAAAAAGTTCCATTCCAGCTTCCAAGTTTTTTCCAATGCCAATTCACTTGTCTATTCATAACAAGTGTTATGAATACCAAAGAGTTTAAGGGAAACACAGAAAATAAACTTTGGATCAGTCAGGGGACTGGTATGAGTAAACGATTATAAAACAAATAAAATTATCTCATAAGACCACGCCATAAGTACGGAATGGGTTTTTTCCTTACGAGATCAAAATACTTTGTATACTTGAAATCAGATATTATCATAGTGTCTAGGTGTTTTTCACAAATAAATTAAAATCTAGAAGAATGCTTGCATCTCACATTCTCCTGTATAGTATACAAATAAAAACTGCTTGGCACTTATGGAAATTTGATTTCGGACTGTGATAAGGTATGGGACCACCTTCCGATCATGTATCTCTAGAGGCGAATACACTGGGTTCAACAAGAACGTCTTGCAACCCGGCTCACGCATGACCGACCAATCATTTCACTTGAGTGTATCGAATGTATATCACCAACGGTTGGGCTCAAACCACAGTTTCCCGAAAAAGGAACAACATCGATAGATTAAAGAAGCAAAAGGAATTTCTCTAGATAGGTGATTATACACCCTAATAGGAGCTACCCACATAGCCATGCTGCCTGCCCGATTTTTGTCATTTCCTGGGTGTGAGGCTTGAGGCTAGACTTACCTTTTCATCATCACTGTTTAATTTCTTTGAATGCCACATCGTCAAATCCATCAGAAATCACTAATTGATTTCCACAAAAAGTACTCTGGTTGTTAGGCTAAAGAAGTTTCCCTTCTGTGCCAGCAACTGGTACGTTTCAAGGAAACAACGTACGTGATTCTTTTGGAAATACTCTGTCAGACACTCGTCCATACAAGTTGTCCTGGGACTGGACAAACCGAAGGCACTATTCAAGAATAGTCCTTGTATATCGCCGTCTTCAATTTAAAAATCTCTGACGCACGGCGTATAATCAAATCAAAGTGAAATATTTATTTCGGCCTCTTTGAAATGATTAACGAACATTTTTCCTTTTATATTATTAATCTAACATGATAAAAATCTAATTTACATATATAATCACAGTCAAAACTATGCAGTATATGATCATCTGGCCTCTATCTGTTAAATTTGATCATGTCTTACAAATGGACAGTTTTAGTGTGTGCGTCGCACACACTCTTTCTTCCCATTTTGTTCGTGAAACTTTGGAAAGAAATACTTACATTTTTCTTTAGAAAATTTATTTCTCATGATCACTCTTTAATCTTAATTTTTCGAGTTAAATTTATGATCTATAATCTGTTTTACAACTTTTACACTTTGTTTCGTTTTTGTCAAATTTTCCCTTTGATCTCTTATTCTTGATCTAGTTCTTCTTCTTTCATACTAATAAAAATTTCTCAATCTAAACACGATTAAAAACATTATTTACATTTCTTGTTTTATAAAGTATAGAACTGTTCATGATCAGTTTCTTATACCAGGGATTTTTAGATTACAGTTAAAACTGACAAATCTAGCGTATGTGTTACATACGGTTTCTCTACCTTGTTTTGTTTAAAATTTTAAATATTTCATTTTAAAATAAATTATAATTTAAATTATAAAATAAATTTATAATTTAATAAAATTCAGCTTTTGTGCTGACTTCTCGACTTCTGTCAAAATCATATCCGACCTTCTACAGTTGATCGACTTCTTTTTGTTGACTTTACAGTTCGAATATTTGATTTGAAAACTATTTCTCTAATTATATTTCAAAATAAAATTTATAATTTAATTTAAATTACAGTTCCAGTATTTTAATTTCAATCCTTGACAAAACAACATTTTTATCCTGATTCACTTATTTCTCTACGTGCAAATTTAAATAAAAATTCTATTTTTATTTTATTTATTTTACCTATTTTATTTAAATGTTTATTTAATTATAAACAAGTTTAAATTATAAATATATTCAAAAACATTGGTTGAAATTGAAAATGTCAAAGTACCACTTCTGGTTAAACTACCACCTCAAAAATCCCTCGTACGCCCTTGCCAAACCCACCCAGACCCCACGATTTTACAAAGTACCACTTCTCCTATCAAGTTACCAAGTACCACTTTTTATAATTCCAAAGTACCAGGTTCCAAAACTCTACACAGCGCACATGAATTCCATCCAAATCCCATGCTCTTCCAATGTGGCAATTTGTAAAGTACCACTTCCATCTTCCCTTATCCTTCTGCGTTATCACAGTGCACAACGTGCACTCTATGCACGAGTACACCCAACCCGGCCACAATCCACCACCTCCGACCACCTCCACAAGTCGCTCATCTCCCCTAAATCACGTTGATATCCCTAGGTCTGAACAATTTTATTTCTATAAGTTTTTCACTATTTCATATTTTTTTCTTTTTCTACCGGGTATCACCAGAGAACTCGCACCGTTCTCCCTCTTTAGTCCACCGGACGGTCGGCAACCAACTCCGAGTCAACCTCCACGTCAATACGCCCCTCCACCTCAATCAGACTGAAACTCGATCACCCCAAGATCTACATGATCGGATCAAAAACTGGCAATCGTAAATACCCAAAACCTTATTCTTACTTCGATCCCACAAATCACTCAATAGAAAAATAAATTTGTATTTTTCCTCCCTTCTCTAGCTTGACATGCTCCTCCAGTCTTTATGCCGTCGAGTTTAACTGCCTAGATCACCTGAGCTTGCCGAAGGAATGATTTTCATTCATACCCCTTTTTCTCCATGTCCACCGCATTAAAAATCGTGATATACCCATCAAAAATCATGATTTCAAACCATTATTGTATTTATAAAATCAAAACAAGTTTTTAGTATTTTTGAAAATTCATTTTGGTTTTGGGTTTACAAAGAGCTACTGTTGTTTTCTATTTTTATTTCCAATGCGCAGTTGAAATGGTTTTATCTTACCTTTAGACACCTGATAACAATATTGTGGTTTTAAACTAACATGGTGGCATGTTTAAATCCCTTTAACCTATGTTTTACTAATAAAAGGATCATCAGTTTGGTTATTCATAGCTGGAACAAACAACAGGATATAGCCATCAGTACAAGTTCCTAACAAATGATGCTTAATAATTCAAGTACCCATCCACTAGTTCTTTGATCAGGCAAAGTAGGATAAACAAAGTTTGTACTCGACCAGGAACATACTATAACTGACAGTTCAACCCTGACATTTCAAACAAAATAATAATAATAATGCAGGAACTAAAAAAAATAGAATTTAAAAGCAGTTTACTCACCTTACACTCTAGAAACCCTTAGCTTTATTCTTCTTACTGATCAAATTAGAAAGACTTGTGTGGTGAGGAAAAGAGTGTGTGCTTATGGCCTTATTTATAGTGGTAGGGAGCCATTAAAATAATGGTGGCAAAATCTGGTTTTAGATTTGTTTTTGACAAATGATGGACATAACAGAAAATTCTTTTCTCTTGCCAAATCAAAACAGCACCCCTTCCAATTCACATGGCTTATCTCATCCTAACATCACCCTAGAAATATCTTGCACATGCCCTTCTTTTTCCCCCATTGGTTCTTATAAATTGTCACCTTAAATGCCATGTACATCTTATGATCTTTTCACAAATCTTCCTTGGTTTTAATCAAATAATAGCATCTATTTGTGTACCATATATATTCAGTTTTGCATAGGGTTTTTAAACCAAAATCTCACATGATAACTTGATTTAACATAAACTATATAAAGTATTATTACTTGCCTTCCAAGGCAATACAAAATCTGAAAGTTTTTGTACTAAAAAGATCTCGGCCATGTGATGAAATGTTCATATGTTAGTATTTATATAGTGTAAGCAAAAGCCTATGGTAAATGCAAGATTTTGTTATTCTTCATGCACATGTTTTATAAGAAAACAAACATGATTTTGGAAAATGCAAAATGAAATGTCATTTTGGAAAATCTTGTGTGCAAAAAGAAAAAGATTTGAAACTTAAAATACATTGATCTAAGATGATTTGCCATGTGACAAATATTCCACTAGATCTTCTTTGCTAGCTAATACTGGTGTAGGTGTATCTTTGAATATTTTCCATGGAACATACTTTGCAAACGAAAATGGTATTTTCATGTTTTTAGTGTATGTACATGTGAATATGAACTTTCTTTTTTTGAACTTGCTTTGCCAAAAGGGTTTTGACATGTTTAATTTCAAGTGTCATAAGTTTTTAAATCCAAGAATTTGCAAAAACTTAAAATTCTAAAATCCTTTAAAAAAAATGAACAAAACATATGGACAAAAATGGCATTTTTAAAACATGCTATGTAAAAGTGTTATTCTTCATATACATGTAAAAATCAATTTAAACAGACATTATCAAATTCATGCTATCATACAGGATGTGTAAAAAAATTGGTTTTTAGTAAATGCTATAATATATACATATGTAAATGCTATTATACACAGGTTAACAGGTTTTGAAATTTCAAAGTCTAAATTTTAAATCGTATTTGAAAATACTTACTCACGATCAATTAATGTTCATGTTAGCGATATAAAAACCCGGAACATTACATAATTTGAAAAGGTCCATATTTTGAAGGTAGCGAGTTCAGAATAAACTAGACAAGAAAAGAATCCTCTACTGTAGCCCAAGGGAGTTTAACCTTGTTACAAGATTAGCCATCTCTATAATGTACTTTTGCATAGTACGCGACCCATCAAACTTCATGGTTGTGAGTTCTCCATAAGAGTACCGGCGAGTGACTTATTAGCTGAACGAAAACACTCTTCCATAAACTGCATATATTCCTTAGCACTTTCTGTTTGCGGAATTGTTGACTTGATTTTGTTAGCAATAGTCATCTTGATAAATATATTGCTCAATCTGTTACTATGTTCCCATGCTTTATGATGTGATTTTTCAATCTTAGTACTAGCTGCTACAAGAGCAACAGGCTTATCCTCAAGGAATGCCAAGTCAAGATCCTGAACACCTAAATGGAAATTGACTTGTTCTTTCCATTTAGAAAAATTAACACCAGTGAACAATGTAACAAATGAAGCATGCGTATTCATGGGAACTACTGTAAATAAAAGTTGGAATAACTATAAGCTCATAACTAACGGGATTCGGATATGTACATAATAATATAATATAGCACTCCTTTGGGTAGATATTATCTTATACTTAACATAATTGAATACCAAAACAAAAGTGAGTAATAAATATATTCAATTCAATAGAACTGACATCTTTAGATGATCAATATTTATCTAATCAAAATATCTATTAAACTTCATCATGTCAACTAGTTATAGAACAAGACTTTCCTTTGGGTAAGTTCTCAGGTTCTATCATTAGTGACGCCAGTTTTTTTTATTGGTATAATTATAACTGGCAATTTCTATCAATAATCATTATGTCACTTATGCACTAAATGATTATTCTGATTTTGACCACTTTGGTGATTAACAAAATCATAAATCTCATGTGCATAAATGACATATTACACATACCCGATTAAACATCACGAGTAAAGCATAGAATAGATCAATTGCAATCATAGGAAATATTCAGTTAATGGTTCACTCTGATACCACATGTTAGAATTTTTCTTTATTATTCAATCTTTCATGATTAATGATGTTCAATTTAATTGAATATCCCAAGGATCACCAATACTTAATATTTCACAAACAAAAGGGAGAAACTTAATATGATCAATTGTTTAAGATGACGTACCTTTAGCAGCGGAAGAAGTAATCGATTTCACCTCCTTTCTTTGACTTCTAATGTTTACTCTTCTTCTCAGAATTCGTTTTCTCTCTTTTACACTATTTCCTTATGTGTTTCTAGATGGAGAAGAATACAACTCTTTTCTTAGGGAGAGAAAGAACCCAATCCTTTATACAACATTTAAGTCTAAATCTGGTACGTCCATCATATACTAATTCAACGCTTAAAATTAATCACAGACGTAATGTTCTAAATATGAACATTCTATTTATGTCCTAATTAGTTGGGTCACATTAAGATAGACATCGCATAACGGAAAAAGAAACATTCTATTTATGACCCGGTTAATAGGGCACATTAAGATTAGAAACCGCATAACGTTAAAGATAAATGAAAAGTTTTATTGTAGGTTCTAAAAGCAGATTTCTAACATGTGAATATTTAAATTGATTGATAGTTTGAATGATAATTTATTAGTTGTTGACACTATAGAAATAAAAATCGAATTCGACACGAATATAAATTAAATTGAGATTGAACTGAATTCAGGTAAATTGAATCGAAATATTAATAAATAGAATTTAATGTTGGATCTAAGGTTTAAGGTGATTGAATTAATATAAGTTGAGAATTTAGGATATTGTTTTGATTCATAAATACATTTAGTATAAAGGAAATATACCAAATATGAATTTGAATAAATGAATACTTACATAATAGCAAACAAAATTAAAAGGAGGTTATATAAGATGTATGTAGGCCATTTTGTTTGCATAATTGACTTTGATTCGGATTCAAGTGCAAGATTCTGAGATGATTTATATATCGTCTCAAACAAGGATTTTGTTTCGATTCTTGATGGTGAATATTGGATATGGATTTTGATGTGATTTTGGGGTTCTCTGTCATCGTACTTTGCTATGCAAGGATAATGACAATTTCTAGTCAGGTGGTTAGATCTGGGTCTACACTAAAAAGATCATATGAGACTTACTATTTAAGAAGCGAAATTGTGTGTTTGAGCTTTTGCTCGAATCTAAAAGTGCATATGAAAGACATAACATATCATATGGACTTTGAATAAAGTAGTATGCTTTCAACAATATAATATATGTTACTTGAATAGTTAACATGTGATGCATGTTATTTTTTGGCAAGGCCGACCAGTTTTTCTAGTGTTCCGTAACACTGTTTATTAAAGATAAGAAAATACATGAGAGTTCAGGTTATATACATGTATTATATCAGCAAGTTGCTTCCACACGTGGAAGACAAATACAACATTGCAAACTCCAATTGCAAACCTACATTACAATACATTTTACTTTTGGATATGACATAGAAATTATCACATAAGGTTTACTATCCAATGATAGATAGCTATCCATTCTCTTACAAATTCCTGAGCATCTCCTTCTTCATGCTCCGAGTAACAAGAGTTTTGAGTCCTGCTTTTTTTAGGATTTCCTCGCATGTTCTTAAGGAGGAATGATGGTTTGGATACAATAGTCCCATATCATGGAATATATTGAAGGAATTGTTTAAAAATATGAGTTTGTAGACATGTAACATCAGGGATTCCTTTTGTTATATGGGAGTTGTGTGCCAGCTCATATGTGTAATGTCCCTTATTTTCAGTAGCCACATATTTATTTATATATTTATTTAGAATATTAATGGATTTAAAATATATTATTTTCATTTGAGTATTTACAGTAATAATTTATTTTTAATAGTTTGAAATCCAATTATATTTTTAGTTCGTGAATAAAAATCGTGTAAATATATATACACACTCAATATATATATATATATATATATATAGTTATTTATCTTGCTTAAGTAGTGGATACTGTAACAACTATACCATACCTTATATCTTACTTCAGTTATATATTTCCAAGCATCCACGGACCACGGCTCTATGTGGTATGAACTTGTGCTATGATTATATTCTCTCCACAAATGCAGCTAATGTAAACATTTTAAAACATATTACCTAATGAAATGAATGAAATATATGCACACATGTATATAGTATTGCTTACTAATGCAAAGAAAAAATGGACAAGGAAATAAGAAGCTAATAAAAACAAACATATAAAACCAACTAATTTAAATTCAAGTACCCCAGACATGTCATGTTCCTTTTTACTAAAACAGTACAACTCAATTCCTCCTTTAGAAACAGTGAATCAACAGTGATACAACAAGGAAAGAAGAAAGAATAAAAATCAGTGAATGAATAGCTAATGAAAACATAATAAATTTACACCATCAAATTTTACATATTCGAATCTGCCAATGTATTTTCATACAGAAGAAAATCTACAACAAAATCTCCTCACAATGTCATGTCTTCCATCACCACCAAATCAACCTGGAAAGAAGAAAAAGCTATGAATAGCTAGAATATATATATATATATATATATTGATATATAAAGTAGGAATATTTCGAAAGGGAAAAAAATACCACATGGGAACAATAAAATACACAGCTCCGATCAAACAAAAACAGTACACAAAACAATTCACAAGAAAACTAAGTTTTTGATTATACATATGCGCATCATAAAAATATTCCAGAAATTTCAGGACACACAAGTGTAGTACTGTTCAGTTCAAGTATAATATCTATACATATCAGTTCTTTTTTTTCCAGGGGCAACCGGTCTCGGTGTTTGCGAGTGAATGCGTGTTTATGATATAGACATGTGCACCGCCTCAATGTCCGAACCAAATATAACAATAGCATAAGTGATCCTGGGAGCATGCATATACACGTGCATGTATATACGCACACGTGTATTGCCACAGCATCGCATGAACAAAACACAAGAGAAGGAAGTGACCAGCTCCATAACTGATGTGACGGCCTGGAATTTCGCTCGATCTGAATCAGTCGTTAAACCGATCTAGACCGTTCGAAACCCCTGATTGTTTGAGGACAAGACAAATCAGAACACAAACAGAAGAACATTTCATTGCTATTACAACAATCCCATCAGAATACAAGAATATACAGAGTATAAGTGAATAAATTACATTCGATAAATATCAGAGATTACAATAAATTACATAGCAGCGGAAAATAATACAAAGCACAACTGAAGGTGATATACGGATACAGAGCTTTCCGGATATCATTCCAGCTGTAAACCAGGATCCTGTGAATATAAATCTGCAAAACCAAAACTACTAGCTGCCCGTGCGGAAAATAAGGGCACCCAGAGTTTAGGTTAAAACAATAAACTCCAGGTCAGTCATGTGACTGGTGTGAGAACTAAAACAGTTATTTAAAACTTTACTTTAAAAGAGAGTAATTCAAGGGACCACGCCGTATAACACGGAACGGGTTTCCTCCCAAGAATACCAGTGCATTGTGAAAACCCGCAACTTCCTCGTAAAGGAAAGTGTCGGATAGTTCGAGAACAAGCCACAACAAAACACATTTAAAGGAACATTTCATTGTATATTACAACAATGCATCAGATTACAAGAATATACAGAGTATAAATGAATATTACACAGAAATATCAGAGATTTAAATTACATTTAATACATCGCAGCGGAAAATAATACAATACACAACTGAAGAAGATATACGGATACAAAGCTTTCCGGATATCGTTCCAGCTGTAAACCAGGATCCTGTGAATATAAATCCGCAAAACCAAAACTACTAGCTGCCCGTGTCAAAATAAGGGCACCCAGAGTTTAGGTTAAAACAATAAACTCCAGGTCAGTCATGTGACTGGTGTGAGAACTAAAACAGTTATTAATCTTTATTTTTAAAGTTCGGTAAATCAAGGGACCACGCCGTATAACACGGAACGGGTTTCCTCCCAAGAATACCAGTGCATAAAACAAACAGCGCAATGCTAAATAAAGAAAAATGAAGCTGTTATAAGACCCAGGTCCTATCACACAATGCAACGCAAGCCGGGGGATAGGGTTTTCCCTTATAACAGCCAAAGGATGCTTGATACGTTTGAAACAAATCATTTGATACTATAATAAGTGCATAGTGTATAAAACAACTTCAAATCATAAGTATCAATCATAGGCGGCATGGGTACCATATATCATGTCGCCATACTAGTTCTACACTTAAAACCGCAAATGTCACGTATTTGGAAATTGGATTTCCGTCTATGAACCGAGGCAAAATATAGTCCTCAACCGATTCGTGACTCTCTAGCCCGAGCCACAGGGTCAGAGCGCATCGACCCTTGGAGCGACAGGGCCGGTCCACCGATGTGGATTAAACTTAAACCCTGAACATGCGTTCCCCCGCCCTATGGGGCGTAAATGAGCCAACGAATGAATCCATCGGACCCGGATCGTCCGATCAAACTGAGGCGCCTCGCAACAGCAACAACCACATAAGTCAAACTCGTCAGGGCGTGTAAAACCACTGACGCCACTTCTAACTAGAAAGAAACGCATGCCCTCCCTGAGGTCCGTCTCCCGTTTTTGGTTCATACCGGGTGTGAAACTCGCGAAGTAAACGTTACACAAAGCTACGCCACAAAGGCCGTGCTTTGATCATCACCACAAGACTTTGCTTTTCAACAGAAGCCTCGATCAATTGCCACTTAGGCATGCCACACAGGCAATTCACTCCATGCGTTTGATATCCATCAATATTTAACCCCTGAGCTCGTACGTCTCAGAGAAGGGCGTTAAGCAAGAGAATAAATTCTCCGCCGCCAAACAGATATATATTTAATAGAGATCAATCACACGGACTAAAATCCAATGTCAGACACACAGTCCATTTACAAGTCCGTTCTGGGGCTGAACGAAAACGGAGGCACCTAGTACCCCGCAAATCCATCGATCTCGAAGTACATCTGGACGATCACCAACTGTTTCCATCTTCTAGGGTGTACAGCCCAATCAAGATCATCAGTAATCACCCAAACGACGTGAAGACTTCCGGTCTTCGACCATCGTCTTCATCTTCGACTTATCGTCGTATCAGTTATTCAGAATGGGATAAACTCGGTCTTTCCGAATAACTCGCGTATACTTTAAATTAGTGCTACACAAACACAACATACGCCTCATTCCAATTCATCAGTCACTAACCGTAAATTAATCAAGAGAATAATTCCCCAAATATTAACCCCGAAGGCCGAAACCAACATCAGATCAATATCCAGAAAACCATTCTGCTTAGCTAACCGACAGTTAGTTTCTGATTTCACATTCATAGGGAAAGGTTCCCATTAATTTTATCCAAGATAAATTTCTTGAATTTATTCTTTAATCTATTTTTGAATATCAATTCAAAACTCGTCGGGATTAGCGAACCTTGCCGAAGTAATCATTTGTTTTAATTTCCCAATCCCAACCTATTCATCCCATGAAGTAAAACTGGTAGTACTTCATATCTAACACCACGGTGTTATCGGTAAATTCAATTACCATTTCACGTTCAAATCTAATTAAAGATTTAACTATCGCCTGGAGCAAAACTGGTGATACTCCATTCTCGATCATTTCAATCTAATTAAAGATTCATTAAAACTCTACTTAGTTTTAATCTGCGACTGGGTTAAAGAATCGGTGTCATTTAAAACACGGTTCACGATAAACCCAAAATCACATCACATTAATTATCGGGTTAAAGAACGAGTGTTATTTAAAACACTGTCCCCGATAAACCCAAAAATCAATATCAATTCAATTCCAATTAAATATTATTTAATTGGTACACTTTATTAAATCTAAATAAAAACATTTAATCTTTTCACTACTGGGTTCAAGAACAGTGTTAGTGAAGACACCATTCGCAACAAACCCAAATCACATTTGATATTCAATATAAGGCTCTGAATAGAAAATATATCGACTTATATTCAATATCAAATTCTACGATTAACAAATGTCGTATTGGAAATAACGATATATATATATCTTTCAAATTTCCATAACAACATCCGTATAATCACGAATTCCAACATCGAAATATTCCGAAGACAATTTCGATTCAAATCCACTCCAATGCAATCATTGGAAATTCTGGTTATTTTTAGAACCCTTTTCAAATTCAATTTATTTATTTAAAAATAAATAGAATTATATTTCTAGTTCAAAACTAGTTCATTTCGATAAAAATCTATTTTTATCTTTTCAAATATGGAGTTTTTCATCCCAAATCTTCACAAATCATTTCTTATGATTTTACACAAATTATTACTATTTTTAATAATTTTATCAAGGCCTGTACAGTCGATTTCCATCAATGGCCATCGAACTGCACTTACAGCGACCTTTTTCAAATTTGATTTGGACATAATTCCAAATCCAACCATTAGATTTCAAATTTCTAATATTCATTAGAAAGCTCTTTTCGATACGAACCCAACGGTTCCGGTTTTAGGAGAATCCGACGGTCGGATCACCCGTAATGTCCGTTTGAACTAAATGGTCGAAATTCGCGAACTGCCGCGGCGCGTTCTATTCAGGCCATTATATTATATATAATATATATAATATATATTTCGTCGATTTCTATTTAAAACGAATTATATAAATAGTTTTAAAATCGTTTCAAAAGCAATTTCAACTTTCTTTTCAATTCAAATCAAAATTGAATTCTTCTTTATAAATTCGTTTTAAAATTCATTTCCATTCAATTCAAATTTCAATTCAATTTGAATTCATTTCAATTCGCTTTCAATTCGAAATCGTTTTCAATTCAATTCATTTTGAAATCGTTTTCAATTCATTTCGAAATCGTTATATATTCAATTTATTTCAAAATGAATAAAATCGATATAAATATCGTTTACGTCAAAATGGCGTCAATCTAATCAACACGGCTTCATAAATTTCTATTTCAAATATTTTATTTCAAATATTTCTTTTTCAAAATAGTTGTTATTATCAAAATATTTCGTTCAACACATGACCAATCTCAATGGATGAGTACTGTCAACACATGAACTTTTATTTTATATCGATAAAGATGTAAATTTTATTACTAAAATATTTCGTTCAACACCTGACCAATCTCAATGGATGAGTACTGTCAACACATGAACTTTTATTTTATATCGATAAAGATGTAAATTTTATTACTAAAATATTTCGTTCAACACATAACCAATCTCAATGGATGAGTACTGTCAACACATGAACTTTTATTTTATATTGATAAAGATGTAAATTTTATTATTAAAATATTTCGTTCAACACATGACCAATCTCAATAGATGAGTACTGTCAACACATGAACCTTTATTTTATAATATTCTTTATTTTTCAAATTGGAATGAGGCCCAATCAATTACCATATAAAGTTAATTATATGGATTTCATACATTACACACATATAATAGCATTGAAAAATAATCAACCATCAACCAAAGTGCACTACACTGTATAAGCATCAAATATAGATATCTAACGCTTATAACAGCCTGTCAATCAATCGATCGACATATTTAATCAATCAGGATGAGTGAACTTCAAATTTCATCCCAACACCCGTGTGGGGTTTCAAACAATCAAACGCATATTTTATTTGTGCAGTTGGGCGATGTGTAAAATTTATCGACCCAATCAATGTCCTTCAAATAGGCGTACATAAACAAACCGTCTGGTTTGTAAACGAATATTTATTTATTCACATTCACGTTAAAAATTATATTTTTAACGATAAAACATTTTATTTTAACATATGAATTTCTATTCAGTTCATTCTTTAAATAAAATGGTATTTTTATTTTCTAACTTATTTTAGAAAATTTCGGCGGCATAACGGCACGATACTAGAAACGGGACGAGGCCTAGCCTTATCCCCGGTCTAGTGAAGGCCCACGCCATTCACACATCAATCAAATTCACCAAACAACCAAATTCAAATCAAATATCCAACTAATCTATGCAACCAAACAAACAAGTCCATGGTCTGTGGACGATTGTGCCGGGTGCTACTAAGCACCGTCTGCATCCTAGTATATATATATATAAATAGAAATGAAATTGAAAGGTGAGAAGTTCTCACATATAGCTATCCAATCATCTTGACTCTTCTTTGATAGAAATCTTCATCGTTTTCGCATCTTCGTCAGCTTCGTCGCCCGTAGCCACTACATATATAAAAATCGAATTTTTACTTCGCTATTCAATATATAAAAATCGAATTTTTACTTCGCTATTCAATATATAAAAATCATATTTTTACTTCGCTATTCAATATATAAAAATCATATTTTTACTTCGCTATTCAATATATAAAAATCATATTTTTACTTCACTATTCAATATATAAAAATCATATTTTTACTTCGTTGCTCAATATATAAAAATCATATTTTTACTTCGCTATTCAATATATAAAAATCATATTTTTACTTCGCTATTCAATATATAAAAATCATATTTTTACTTCATTGTTTAATATATAAAAATCATATTTTTACTTCGTTGTTATATAGATAAAAATTATATTTTTATCACACTATTTTCCACTTAAAGATTTCGCCTTTTCTAAAATAAAGATTTCGCCTTTATAAACACATAGATTCGCCTTTTCATCTTTATAAAAATCTCATTTTTATTTTTCTACACATATAAAGATGATATTTTTAATATTCCTATCATGTAAAAATTATATTTTTAATTCTTCTATATAGTAAAGACTATATTTTTAATACTTTAAAAATATAAAAATCATATTTTTATTATCGCTAATCACTTAATAAAAATCTAATCTTTTTATTAAGGAAAATCAAACCTTTTTGTCCTTTCAAAAATCAGTTTTCATAACATAAAGCAATCACCTTTTACAACGAAATAAAATAAAATAAAATAAAATAAAAGCAAAACTTACAGAAGAGAAAAAGGGGAAGGGGATGCTCCGACTGGGGGGGGGGGGAAGCTGATTGCATCGCGCGGCGCCCTGGGGGGGTCTCATCGATCGACGGTAGGAGAAAAGGGGGGGTTCGGGTTTCTGGCGACATCGGTTTAGCTGGAGGAGGGCGTCGAGAGAGGGGAGGGGAAGGGAGGTGGGGGTGGCGTGCCTTGGACGCCGGCGGCGGTGGTTGATGTCGCGCCTCCGTCCTTCCTCGTTCGATTTCTCCCTTTTTTTTATATAAATCGTTTTCTGTTTTAAACGGGGGGGGGGGGGGGGGGGGGGCAGAGTTATATAAGAAGGGAGATTTTTTTTTTTAATTTATTTAATTATTTAGCAAAAAGTTGACTTCTACATACGACCTCGAAACGAGGCCCACCGCCTGTCGTCCATAGCGTTTCATCCCCATTCCGAACACAATGGGATATGTATCGTAAGCTGATTCGATCGTTTCGAATAGTTTCCGTTGAATTTACATTTAAATCACTATATTGAATTTTAAACGTACGTTTTAAATTACAGGGGTCGCATACGAACTTTAAAAATTCCAGAAAAATATTTTCTAGCTTCGTATTGACGAAACGGTCCTAACAAAACTAGTTTCGTCGAATTCTGAGACCGTTGGAAAAATGGCCAATTTCCAGTCGATTAAAATCAACCGAAACTGGTCAAACGCGTTTTCCTTTGCCACGCTCGCATATTGATTCGAAAAATTATGAAACTTAAAACCTAGCAATAATTTTACATCACGGACCCAACAAAAGTGGTTTCGTCGAAATCCGAGGTCGTTTGCAAAATGGCTATTTTTAAGAGCCTGAATTCCATAGCGACTATTCAGAATTTTCAACTGAACATATCCTTTGATTCCCGCTATGAAATTTCGATTATTCGGATTCGTTGGAAAGATATTCACGAATAGATCCTAATGTTTTTGGTTTCACTAAAATCCGGACTGTTTTGCACCCGGTACATTCAATTGAAGTTTGAAATCGAATTATCGAACTACCGCGCCATTTTCAATTTCTTTTATAAATATAAATAAATATTTATATTCTAACGACGACGCGTATAAATATATACGTTCGAATTATATTCAAAATAAATTTCTCGTCGATATTATTTAAAATAATCCATTTTAAATGTTCAAAATTCGCTAAAATTGCCAAAATAAAAATTTTAAACTGGCCCAGATTTTTGGGTTGTTACAATATCCCCCACTTAAAACTTTTCGTCCCCGAAAAGGAACAAAGTCGAAAGTGGTTTGATTAATCAACTCTACGCGCGATCTGGCTTTCATTCCCCAACTTTTCAGTTTCTGAGAATTTTCAAAAATTTCAAAAATTTGGCTAACACCCTAAATTTTCGAAAAATTTCGCCATAACCTCCCCTGCACCGGGAGCATCGGGGAATTTCAAATAGCTTCCCCGGTCCTTCAGATCTCAAAAAGAAAAAGAAAAAGCCAAGCGGCTAGCCAATAGGCTCATAAAATCATCATCACCCAAACAAAACAGTAAATTATGTAGTAAACATGTACCTATTTGTCGGGCAAACAAATTTTATTCTCTGGCTCTAGCCTCCTTGCTATGACCTGTTCAATATAAGTATGTATATGCAAGCAAATGCGACCAATTTTCAATACAATTCAATATTTGATTCAATCAGGCGTAATAGTTCAAAATTAGCAAACAAATAAACAAACAACATAAACATCAATCAATTAGTGAATTAGAGTTTCAAATTCATAATTTTGATTCATAGTCAAAAATCAGATTTTTGATGCCAAATCACAACAATAGGCCCTATCTAATTTTGGTTCTCGCACCAGTCAATAGGAAATATATAGAAAGTCCACTTTCGTCACTCGAACATGAATTCTAATGATGGAGCTCCATCATCAAAATCGTCCCCGAGCGATTCGAGTGTAATTCTATATCTATCCAGTATATTAAAACTTCAAATACACGTTTGCAAGGCGTATATGCAAATTCTTTATATACTGAATTGTCCAAAATCAATATAAACAAATAATCAAATACGAATAGTTCATTTAAATTTGCAAAACAAAATTTGTTTTCATTAGAAAAATATACTCTTCACACTCGCTCTAGGATACTACTGATCCCATCTCTAACGAGTCATTCTCATTGGATATTACTAATCCAATATCTGATGAATTCTTTCGTATGGTTCTAATGTGCCTTGTTCTCTGCTTTGTATACCAAAGCTCTGATACCAACTGTGAAAACCCGCAACTTCCCCGTAAAGGAAAGTGTCGGATAGTTCGAGAACAAGCCACAACAAAACACATTTAAAGGAACATTTCATTGTATTTTACAACAATGCATCAGATTACAAGAATATACAGAGTATAAATGAATATTACACAGAAATATCAGAGATTTAAATTACATTTAATACATCACAGCGGAAAATAATACAATACACAACTGAAGGAGATATACGGATACAAAGCTTTCCGGATATCGTTCCAGCTGTAAACCAGGATCCTGTGAATATAAATCTGCAAAACCAAAACTACTAGCTGCCCGTGTCAAAATAAGGGCACCCAGAGTTTAGGTTAAAACAATAAACTCCAGGTCAGTCATGTGACTGGTGTGAGAACTAAAACAGTTATTAATCTTTATTTTTAAAGTTCGGTAAATCAAGGGACCACGCCGTATAACACGGAACGGGTTTCCTCCCAAGAATACCAGTGCATAAAACAAACAGCGCAATGCTAAATAAAGAAAAATGAAGCTGTTATAAGACCTAGGTCCTATCACACAATGCAACGCAAGCCGGGGGATAGGGTTTTCCCTTATAACAGCCAAAGGATGCTTGATACGTTTGAAACAAATCATTTGATACTATAATAAGTGCATAGTGTATAAAACAACTTCAAATCATAAGTATCAATCATAGGCGGCATGGGTACCATATATCATGTCGCCATACTAGTTCTACACTTAAAACCGCAAATGTCACGTATTTGGAAATTGGATTTCCGTCTATGAACCGAGGCAAAAGATAGTCCTCAACCGATTCGTGACTCTCTAGCCCGAGCCACAGGGTCAGAGCGCATCGACCCTTGGAGCGACAGGGCCGGTCCACCGATGTGGATTAAACTTAAACCCTGAACATGCGTTCCCCCGCCCTATGGGGCGTAAATGAGCCAACGAATGACTCCATCGGACCCGGATCGTCCGATCAAACCGAGGCGCCTCGCAACAGCAACAACCACATAAGTCAAACTCGTCAGGGCATGTAAAACCACGGACGCCACTTCTAACTAGAAAGAAACGCATGCTCTCCCCGAGGTCCGTCTCCCGTTTTTGGTTCATACCGGGTGTGAAACTCGCGAAGTAAACGTTACACAAAGCTACGCCACAAAGGCCGTGCTTTGATCATCACCACAAGTCTTTGCTTTTCAACAGAAGCCTCGATTAATTGCCACTTAGGCATGCCACACAGGCAATTCACTCCATGCGTTTGATATCCATCAATATATAACCCCTGAGCTCGTACGTCTTAGAGAAGGGCGTTAAGCAAGAGAATAAATTCTCCGCCGCCAAACAGATATATATTTAATAGAGATCAATCACACGGACTAAAATCCAATGTCAGACACACAGTCCATTTACAAGTCCGTTCTAGGGCTGAACGAAACCGGAGGCACCTAGTACCCCGCAAATCCATCGATCTCCAAGTACGTCTGGACGATCACCAACTGTTTCCATCTTCTTGGGTGTACAGCCCAATCAAGATCATCAGTAATCACCCAAACGACGTGAAGACTTCCGGTCTTCGACCATCGTCTTCATCTTCGACTTATCGTCGTATCAGTTATTCAGAATGGGATAAACCTGGTCTTTCCGAATAACTCGCGTATACTTTAAATAAGTGCTACACAAACACAACATACGCCTCATTCCAATTCATCAGTCACTAACCCTAAATTAATCAAGAGAATAATTCCCCAAATATTAACCCCGAAGGCCGAAACCAACATCAGATCAATATCCAGAAAACCATTCTGCTTAGCTAACCGACAGTTAGTTTCTGATTTCACATTCATAGGGAAAGGTTCCCATTAATTTTATCCAAGATAAATTTCTTGAATTTATTCTTTAATCTATTTTTGAATATCAATTCAAAACTAGTCGGGATTAGCGAACCTTACCGAAGTAATCATTTGTTTTAATTTCCCAATCCCAACCTATTCATCCCATGAAGTAAAACTGGTAGTACTTCATATCTAACACCACGGTGTTATCGGTAAATTCAATTACCATTTCACGTTCAAATCTAATTAAAGATTTAACTATCGCCTGGAGCAAAACTGGTGATACTCCATTCTCGATCATTTCAATCTAATTAAAGATTCATTAAAACTTTACTTAGTTTTAATCTGCGACTGGGTTAAAGAATCGGTGTCATTTAAAACACGGTTCACGATAAACCCAAAATCACATCACATTAATTATCGGGTTAAAGAACGAGTGTTATTTAAAACACTGTCCCCGATAAACCCAAAAATCAATATCAATTCAATTCCAATTAAATATTATTTAATTGGTACACTTTATTAAATCTAAATAAAAAGATTTAATCTTTTCTCTACTGGGTTCAAGAACAGTGTTAGTGAAGACACCATTCGCAACAAACCCAAATCACATTTGATATTCAATATAAGGCTCTGAATAGAAAATATATCGGCTTATATTCAATATCAAATTCTACGATTAACAAATGTCGTATTGGAAATAACGATATATATATCTTTCAAATTTCCATAACAACATCCGTATAATCATGAATTCCAACATCGAAATATTCCGAAGACAATTTCGATTCAAATCCACTCCAATGCAATCATTGGAAATTCTGGTTATTTTTAGAACCCTTTTCAAATTCAATTTATTTATTTAAAAATAAATAGAATTATATTTCTAGTTCAAAACTAGTTCATTTCGATAAAAATCTATTTTTATCTTTTCAAATATGGAGTTTTTCATCCCAAATCTTCACAAATCATTTCTTATGATTTAACACAAATTATTACTATTTTTAATAATTTTATCAAGGCCTGTACAGTCGATTTCCATCAATGGCCATCGAACTGCACTTACATCGACCTTTTTCAAATTTGATTTGGACATAATTCCAAATCCAACCGTTAGATTTCAAATTTCTAATATTCATTAGAAAGCTCTTTTCGATACGAACCCAACGGTTCCGGTTTTAGGAGAATCCGACGGTCGGATCTCCCGTAATGTCCGTTTGAAATAAATGGTCGAAATTCGCGAACTGCCGCGGCGCGGCGCGTTCTATTCAGGCCATTATATTATATATATAATATATATTTCGTCGATTTCTATTTAAAACGAATTATATAAATAGTTTTAAAATCGTTTCAAAAGCAATTTCAACTTTCTTTTCAATTCAAATCAAAATTGAATTCTTCTTTATAAATTCGTTTTAAAATTCATTTCCATTCAATTCAAATTTCAATTCAATTTGAATTCATTTCAATTCGCTTTCAATTCGAAATCGTTTTCAATTCAATTCATTTCGAAATCGTTTTCAATTCATTTCGAAATCGTTATATATTCAATTTATTTCAAAATGAATAAAATCGATATAAATATCGTTTACGTCAAAATGGCGTCAATCTAATCAACACGGCTTCATAAATTTCTATCTCAAATATTTTATTTCAAATATTTCTTTTTCAAAATAGTTGTTATTATCAAAATATTTCGTTCAACACATGACCAATCTCAATGGATGAGTACTGTCAACACATGAACCGTTATTTTATATTGATAAAGATGTAAATTTTATTATCAAAATATTTCGTTCAACACATGACCAATCTCAATGGATGAGTACTGTCAACACATGAACTTTTATTTTATATCGATAAAGATGTAAATTTTATTACTAAAATATTTCGTTCAACACATGACCAATCTCAATGGATGAGTACTGTCAACACATGAACTTTTATTTTATATCGATAAAGGTGTAAATTTTATTACTAAAATATTTCGTTCAACACATGACCAATCTCAATGGATGAGTACTGTCAACACATGAACTTTTATTTTATATTGATATAGATGTAAATTTTATTATTAAAATATTTCGTTCAACACATGACCAATCTCAATAGATGAGTACTGTCAACACATGAACCTTTATTTTATAATATTCTTTATTTTTCAAATTGGAATGAGGCCCAATCAATTACCATATAAAGTTAATTATATGGATTTCATACATTACACACATATAATAGCATTGAAAAATAATCAACCATCAACCATCAACCAAAGCGCACTACACTGTATAAGCATCAAATATAGATATCTAACGCTTATAACAGCCTGTCAATCAATCAATCAACATATTTAATCAATCAGGATGAGTGAACTTCAAATTTCATCCCAACACCCGTGTGGGGTTTCAAACAATCAAACGCATAATTTATTTGTGTAGTTGGGCAATGTGTAAAATTTATCGACCCAATCAATGTCCTTCAAATAGGTGTACATAAACAAACCGTCTGGTTTGTAAACGAATATTTATTTATTCACATTCACGTTAAAAATTATATTTTTAACGATAAAACATTTTATTTTAACATATGAATTTCTATTCAGTTCATTCTTTAAATAAAATGGTATTTTTATTTTCTAACTTATTTTAGAAAATTTCGGCGGTATAACGGCACGATACTAGAAACGGGACGAGGCCTAGCCTTATCCCCGGTCTAGTGAAGGCCCACGCCATTCACACATCAATCAAATGCACCAAACAACCAAATTCAAATCAAATATCCAACTAATCTATGCAACCAAACAAACAAGTCCATGGTCTGTGGACGATTGTGTCGGGTGCTACTAAGCACCATCTGCGTCCTAGTATATATATATAAATAGAAATGAAATTGAAAGGTGAGAAGTTCTCACAGATAGCTATCCAATCATCTTGACTCTTCTTTGATAGAAATCTTCATCGTTTTCGCATCTTCGTAAGCTTCGTCGCCCGTAGCCACTACATATATAAAAATCGAATTTTTACTTCGCTATTCAATATATAAAAATCATATTTTTACTTCGCTATTCAATATATAAAAATCATATTTTTACTTCGCTATTCAATATATAAAAATCATATTTTTACTTCGCTATTCAATATATAAAAATCATATTTTTACTTCGCTATTCAATATATAAAAATCATATTTTTACTTCGCTATTCAATATATAAAAATCATATTTTTACTTCGTTGTTCAATATATAAAAATCATATTTTTACTTCGTTGTTATATAGATAAAAATTATATTTTTATCACACTATTTTCCACTTAAACATTTCGCCTTTTCTAAAATAAAGATTTCGCCTTTATAAACACATAGACTTCGCCTTTTCAAATTTAAAGATTTCATCTTTATAAAAATCTCATTTTTATTTTTCTACACATATAAAGATGAAATTTTTAATATTCCTATCATGTAAAATTTATATTTTTAATTCTTCTATATAGTAAAGGCTATATTTTTAATACTTTAAAAATATAAAAATCATATTTTTATTATCGCTAATCACTTAATAAAAATCTAATCTTTTTATTAAGGAAAATCAAACCTTTTTGTTCTGTCAAAAATCAGTTTTCATAACATAAAGCAATCACCTTTTACAACGAAATAAAATAAAATAAAATAAAAGCAAAACTTACAGAAGAAAAAAAGGGGAAGGGGATGCTCCGACTGGGGGGGGGGGGAAGCTGATTGCATCGCGCGGCACCCTGGGGGGGGGTCTCATCGATCGGCGGTAGGAGAAAAGGGGGGTTCGGGTTTCTGGCGACATCGGTTTAGCCGGAGGAGGGCGTCGAGAGAGGGGAGGGGAAGGGAGGTGGGGGTGGCGTGCCTTGGACGCCGGCGGCGGTGGTTGATGTCGCGCCTCCGTCCTTCCTCGTTCGATTTCTCCCTTTTTTTTATATAAATCGTTTTCTGTTTTAAACCGGGGGGGGGGGGGGCAGAGTTATATAAGAAGGGAGATATTTTTTTTAAATTTATTTAATTATTTAGCAAAAAGTTGACTTCTACATACGACCTCGAAACGAGGCCCACCGCTTGTCGTCCATAGTGTTTCATCCCCATTCCGAATACAATGGGATATGTATCGTAAGCTGATTCGATCGTTTCGAACAGCTTCCGTTGAATTTACATTTAAATCACTATATTGAATTTTAAACATACGTTTTAAATTACCGGGGTCGCATACGAACTTTAAAAATTCCAAAAAAATATTTTCTAGCTTCGTATTGACGAAACGGTCCTAACAAAACTAGTTTCGTCGAATTCTGAGACCGTTGGAAAAATGGCCAATTTCCAGTCGATTAAAATCAACCGAAACTGGTCAAACGCGTTTTCCTTTGCCACGCTCACATATTGATTCGAAAAATTATGAAACTTAAAACCTAGCAATAATTTTACATCACGGACCCAACAAAAGTGGTTTCGTCGAAATCCGAGGTCGTTTGCAAAATGGCTATTTTTAAGAGCCTGAATTCCATAGCGACTATTCAGAATTTTCAACTGAACATATCCTTTGATTCCCGCTATGAAATTTCGATTATTCAGATTCGTTGGAAAGATATTCACGAATAGATCCTAATGTTTTTGGTTTCACTAAAATCCGGATTGTTTTGCACCCGGTACATTCAATTGAAGTTTGAAATCGAATTATCGAACTACCTCGCCATTTTCAATTTCTTTTATAAATATAAATAAATATTTATATTCTAACGACGATGCGTATAAATATATACGTTCGAATTATATTCAAAATAAATTTCTCGTCGATATTATTTAAAATAATCCATTTTAAATGTTCAAAATTCGCTAAAATTGCCAAAATAAAAATTTTAAACTGGCCCAGATTTTCGGGTTGTTACATGCATAGAATAAACAACGCAATGCTTTTTCGAAAAATGAAGCTATTATAAGACCCAGGTCCCATCACACAATGCAACGCAAACCGGAGGATAGGGTTTTCCCTTATAATAGCCAAACATGCTTGATACGTTTAAAACAAATCATTTGATACTATAATAACTGTATAGTGTCAAAACAATTTCAATCATAAATATAAATCATAGACGGCATGGGTACCATATATCATGTCGCCATACTAGGCTCTACAAATAAAACCGCAATATCACGTATTGGAAATTGGATTTCCGTCATGAGTCGAGGCAAGGGGCAAGCTCCTCTCCGCGTTCGAGACACTGTAGCAAATGTCCCAGGGCTACGCACTCTGGGCAACCCTTGGATGCTTCAGGGCCGGTCCTCACTTACGTTAGAGGATTGGCAATTCCTGAACACACGTTTCCCGGTCCTTACAGACCTATAATCGAGGCGCCTCGCATTCCAACAACCACATAGGTGAAAAGTATATAAATGTCAGGGCTGGTAAGTCACTGACACCAACAAAGCTAGAAAGAAACGTCGTGCTCTCCCTGCAGTCCGTATCCCGTTTTTAACTCATACCGAGGTGTGAGGCTCGCGAATTCACGCTATACACAAAGCTACGCCACAAAGGCCTTGCTTTGATCATCAACCACAAGACTTTGCTTTTCAACAGAAGCCTTGATCCATGCAACTCAGTATGCCACACAGGCAATTCATGCCATGCGATTGATATCCATCGATATATAACCTCTAAGCTCGTACGTCTCAGAGAAGGGCGTTAAGCAAGAGAATAAATTCTCCGCCGCTAAACAGATATATATTTAACAGAAATCAATCAACACAGAATAAAATCCAATGTCAGACACACAATCCATTTACAAGTCCGTTCTGGGTCTGAACGAAACCGGAGGCACTTTCCTCGCATATCCATCCATCCCCAAGTACGTCTGGACGACCACCAACTATTTCCATCCTCTTGGGTGTACTTCCCAATCAGGATCGTCGGTAGTTATCCAAACGATGTGAAGACTTCCGGTCTTCAACCACCGTCTTCATCTTCGACATATCGTCGAATCGATTATTCAGAATGGGTATAAACCCGGACTTTCCGAACAACCCGCGTATATTTAAAACAGATGTTACATAAACACAACATACGCCTCATTCCAATTCTGAATATTCGGTTATTTAAATATTCGCATCCTTTTGGGAAAGGTTCCCATTAATTTTATCCAAGATAAATTATTTAAAATTTATCCTTTAATCTTCCTTTGGATGTCGTTTCAAACAAAATTATGGTTTTCTAAACTAGTCGAGATTAGCGAACCACCACGAAGTAATTATTTATTTTATTTCCCAATCCCAACCTATTCATACCATGAAGCAAAACTGGTAATACTCCATACCTAACAACGTGGTGTAATCGGTAAATTTAATTACCATTTCACGTTCAAATCTAATTAAAGACTTAACTATCGCTTTGGAGCAAAACTGGAGATACTCCATTCTCGCTCATTTCTAAATTTGATAATTTAGATTATAGATTTACATTTCAATCTAATTACAGATTCATTAAAACTCCTTTTTCTGGGTTAAAGAACTAGGTGTTATTTAAAACACAGTTCACGACAAACCCAAATCACATTCTATTTATCGTCGGGTTAAAGAACTTGTGTTATTTAAAACACCGTTCACGATAAACCCATTTCAAATCCAATCAAATATATTAGAAACTCGGATTATTTAAATCCCCTTTTTAAATCTAATTTATTTATTTGAAAATAATTGGGTTTTAAATTTAGTTCAAAATTAGTTCATTTCGATAAAAATCCATTTTTATCTTTTCAAATATGGAGTTTTTCACCCCAATTTTTCCCAAATCATTTCTTATGATTTTACACAAATTATTACTATTTTTAATAATTTTATTAAGGCCCGTACAATCGATTTCCATCAACGGCCATCGAATTGCATTTATAGCGACCTTTTCTGAATTTGATTTGGACGTATCTCCAAATCCAACCGTTAGCTTTTAAATTTCTAATATTCGTTAGAAAGCTCTTTTCGATACGAACCCAACGGTTCTGGTTTTAGGAGAATCCGATGGTCGGATCTCCCGTAATGTCCGTTTGAAATAAATGGTCGAAATTCACGAACTGCCGCGGCGCGGCGCGTTCTATTCAGGCCATTATATTATATATATAATATATATAATATATATTTCGTCGATTTCTATTTAAAACGAATTATATAAATAGTTTTAAATTCGTTTCAAAAGCAATTTCAACTTCCATTTCAATTTAAATCAAAATTGAATTCTTCTTTATAAATTCGTTTTAAAATTCATTTCTATTCAATTCAAATTTTAATTCAATTTGAATTCATTTCAATTCGCTTTCGATTCAATTTGAATTCGTTTTCAATTCAATCCAATTTCAAAGTCGTTTTCTATTCGATTCAATTCAAATTGGTTTTCTATTCGATTCAATTCAAAGTGGTTTTCTATTCGATTCAATTCAAATTGGTTTTCTATTCGATTCAATTCAAATTGGTTTTCTATTCGATTCAATTCAAAGTGGTTTTCTATTCGATTCAATTCAAATTGGTTTTCTATTCGATTCAATTCAAAGTGGTTTTCTATTCGATTCAATTCAAATTGGTTTTCTATTCGATTCAATTCAAATTGGTTTTCTATTTGATTCATTTCGAAATCGTTATATATTCAATTCATTTCGTTTTCTATTTGAATCAAATTCATTACCGTTTTCTATTTGAATCAAATTCATTATATATTCAGTTGAAATCAAATTCGTTTTATATTCAGTTCGAATTCAATTCCTTATATATTCAATTCGAATTCTTTTTCTATTCAATTTGATTCAAATTTCATTTCAAAATATTCGATTTCGAAATCACTTTTCAACATCATTTTAAAATGATTAAAATCGATATAAATATCGTTCACGTCAAAATGGCGTCAATCTAATTAACACGGCTTCATATATTTCTATTTTCAAATATTCTATTTCAAAATATTTTTATTCAATACACGGCTCTATCTCTTTGTCAACACACGACTAATCTCAACGAATGAGTACCGTCCACGTGTGACTATTTTGTTATTTAACATATTTTATGAAAATTAAGGTATCTATCGTTTGATATTAAATCAGACTCCAACCGTAAATTAGTAAGAGAACGATTCCCTGAATATTAACCCCGAAGGCCGAAACCAACATCAGATTAATATCCAGGAGACCACTCATCTTATCTATTTTCCAGTCAGTTTCTAATTTTATATATGATAAAGATGTAGATTTTATTTTAAAAATATTTCGTTCAACACATGACTAATCTCAACGGATGAGTACAGTCAACACATGAACCTTTATATTATATTGATAAAGATGTAATTTTTATTATAAAAATATTTCGTTCAACACATGACTAATCTCAACGGATGAGTACAGTCAACACATGAACCTTTATATTATATTGATAAAGATGTAAATTTTATTATAAAAATATTTCGTTCAACACATGGCTAATCTCGACGGATGAGTACAGTCAACACATGAACCTTTATATTATATTATTCTTTATCTTCTAAATTGGAATGAGGCCCAATCAATCACCATATAATGTTAATTATATGGATTTTCATACATCGCACGTATATAATAGCATTGAAAAATAATCAACCATCAACCAAAGTGCACTACACTGTATAAGCATCAAATATAGATATCTAACGCTTATAACAGCCTGTCAATCAATCGATCGACATATTTAATCAATCGGGATGAGTGAACTTCAAATTTCATCCCAACACCCGTGTGGGGTTTCAAACAATCAAACACAAATTTTAGTTGTGCAGTTGAGTGATGTGTAAAATTTATCGACCCAATCAATGTCCTTCAAATAGGTGCACATAAACAAACCGTCTGGTTTGTAAATGAAAATTTTATTTTATTCACATTCACGTTAAAAATTATTTTTTTAACAATAAAATATTTTATTTTAACACATGAATTTTTATTCAGTTCATTTACAAAATAAAAATGATATTTTTATTTTTCTAACATATTTTACAAAATTTCGGTGGCATAACGGCACGATACTAGAAACGGGACAAGGCCTAGCCTTATCCCCGGTCTAGTGAAGGCCCACGCCATTCACACATCAATCAAATTCACCAAACAACCAAATTCAAATCAAATCATCTAACTAATTTATGCAACCAAACAAACAAGTCCATGGTCTGTGGACGATTGTGTCGGGTGCTACTAAGCACCGTCTGCATCCTAGGATATATATATAACTAGAAAAAGGAATTTTGAGTGAGGAGTTCTCACAGATAGCTATCCTAGCTCCACGGCACTTCATTGATAGAAATCTTCATCGCTATCGCATTTTTATCATCTTCGTTGCCGTAGCCACTACATATGTGAAAACCACATTTTTACTTTGCTATTCAATATATAAAAACTGAATTTTTATTTCGTTGTTCAATATATAAAAATCAAATTTTTACTTCGATGTTCAATATATAAAAATCTCGCTTTTACAATAAAGATTTCTCCTTTTCAAAAATAAGGTTTTCGCCTTTTCAAAAATAAGGTCTTTACTTGCTAAAAATATAATCTTTTTTTCTAAAAATATCGTCTTTTAATATCTAAAAATATCATCTTTTCAAAATCAATCTTTATTTTGCTACACATATAAAGATGCTATTTTTAATATTCCTATCGTATAAAAATTATATTTTTACTTCTCTACATAAACCAAAATCATATTTTACATCTTTTATATAGTAAAGATTATATTTTTAATACTTTAAAAATATAAAAATCATATTTTTAACACTTTCTATATTTTAAAAATTATACCTTAACAATGTGATTATATTTATAATCATTGTTGCTATATATAAATTAATTTATAAATTAATTATGCAAAAGAAAACTCACATTCATGGCGAAGACGGAGATCAGAAAGACAAGGGGAGGACTGACCGAACTTTGAACGGCGACTGTGGTCCCTTGGCTTTCAGCGAGCGGCGCAGCTGCTGCTCGTTGCCTTGACCTCACGCTGGGGCTTTCTTCGCGACTGGAAGTGGAGGGGGGGATCAATGGCGTCGCGGTGGCCTGCTGGTTGAAGGGGGGGTCGGCGACGAGGTTCCGCGGTGGATTGGGGCGCGGTCTGGTCGGGTTTTGAGTGGGATTCGGGTTCGGACGGAGTGGCTTGAACGGAGGAGAGAGGCATCGTCGGAGGGGGCTCATCAGTGGTGGCGCGCTCGCCAAGGTGCGGCGGTCTACGGTGGATCGGCGACGGCGATTTTAGATTTAGGTTTTTTTTTCCTTTCTCGAATTAATGAAAACGAGAAAATAAGGGGGGGGTATATGTAATTTAATTAATTATTTAATTAATCCCCCAAAAGTTGACTTTTTCATACTACCACTAAACGAGGTCCACCGCCTGTCGTCCACAGCGTTTTACCCCCATTCCGAACACAATGGGATATGTATCGTAGGTTGATTTGATCGTTTGAATCAGTTTCCGTTAAATTTACATTTAAATCATTATATTGAATTTTAAACGTACATTTCAAATTACCGGGGTCACATACTAACTAGAAAAAATCCAGAAAAATATTTTCTAGCTTCGTATTGACGATACGGTCCTAACAAAACTAGTTTCGTCGAATTCTGAGACCGTTGGAAAAATGGCCATTTTCCAGTCGATTAAAATCAACTGAAACTGGTCAAACGCGTTTTCCTTTGCCACGCTCACATATTGATTCGAGAAATTATGAAATTCGGAATCTAGCAATAATTTAACATCACGGATCCAACAAAAGTGGTTTCATCGAAATCCGAGGCCATTTGCAAAATTCCCATTTTTAAGGGCCTGAATTCCATAGCGACTATTCAGAATTTTCAACTGGACATATCTTTTGATTCCCGCTATGAAATCTCGATCTTTCGGATTCGTTGGAAAGATATCATCTATTAGATTCTAATGTTTCGGTTTCACTAAAATCTGGATTGTTTTGCACTCGGTACATTCAATTGAAGTTTGAAATCGAATTATCGAACTACCGCGCCATTTTCAATTCTATTTATAATTATATATAAATTTTTTTATATTCTAACGACGGCGTATATAATATATACGTTCGAATTATATTCAAAACAAATTTATCGCCAATATTATTTAAAATAATTCATTTTAAATAATCAAAATTTGCTAAAATTGCCAAAATAAAAATTTTAAACTGGCCCAGATTTTCGGGTTGTTACAATCTCCCCCACTTAAAACCTTTCGTCCCCGAAAAGGAACAAAGTCGAAAGTGGTTTGATTAATCAGCTCTACGTTCGATCTGGCTTCCGTTCTCCAATTTTTCAGTTTTTGAGAATTTTCAAATTTTCAAAAATTTGGCTAACTCTCTAAATTTTCGAAAAATTTCGCCATAACCTCCCCTGCACCGGGAGCATCGGGGAATTTCAAATAGCTTCCCCGGTCCTTCAGATCTCAAAAAGAAAAAGAAAAAGCCAAGCGGCTAGCCAATAGGCCCATAAAATCATCATCACCCAAACAAAACAGTAAATTATGTAGTAAACATGTACCTATTTGTCGGGCAAACAAATTTTATTCTCTGCTCTAGCCTCCTTGCTATGACCTGTTCAATGTAAGTATATGTATATGCAAGCAAATGCGACCAATTATCAATACAGTTCAATATTTGATTCAATTAGGCATAAATGTTTCAAAATTATCAAACAAATAAACAAACAACACAAACATCAATCAATTAGTGAATTAGAGTTTTCAAATTCATAATTTGATATATATACTGAAAATCATGTTTTTGATGCCAATTCACAACAATGTGTTCTAACTATATAAGTTTTGGTTCTCACACCAGTCTAATGGAAATATATAGATATCACACCTTCGAAACACTCGAAAATAAATACTGGTGATGGTATACTTCATCATCAGGACCATGTCCGGGCGACTAGAGTGTGACTCTATATCTATCTAATATATTAAAACTTCGAATATACGTTCATGACGCGTATATGCAAAACCTTTATATACTAGATTGTCCAAATTCAAAATAAATAACTAATCAAATACGTTTTAAAATGGTTTAAATTTCAAAACAAAATTGTTTTCATTTGAAAATATACTCTTCACACTCGTTCTAGGATACTACTGATCCCATCTCTAACGAGTCATTCTAATTGGATATTACTAATCCAATATCTGATGAATTATTTCGTATGGTTCTAATGTGCCTTGTTCTCGAGCTCTGTAAACCAAAGCTCTGATCCCAAATGTGACGGCCGGGAATTTCGCTCGATCTGAATCAGTCGTTAAACCGATCTAGACCGTTCGAAACCCCTGATCGTTTGAGGACAAGACAAATCAGAACACAAACAGAAGAACATTTCATTGCTATTACAACAATCCCATCAGAATACAAGAATATACAGAGTATAAGTGAATAAATTACATTCGATAAATATCAGAGATTACAATAAATTACATAGCAGCGGAAAATAATACAAAGCACAACTGAAGGTGATATACGGATACAGAGCTTTCCGGATATCATTCCAGCTGTAAACCAGGATCCTGTGAATATAAATCTGCAAAACCAAAACTACTAGCTGCCCGTGCGGAAAATAAGGGCACCCAGAGTTTAGGTTAAAACAATAAACTCCAGGTCAGTCATGTGACTGGTGTGAGAACTAAAACAGTTATTTAAAACTTTACTTTAAAAGAGAGTAATTCAAGGGACCACGCCGTATAACACGGAACAGGTTTCCTCCCAAGAATACCAGTGCATAGAATAAACAACGCAATGCTTTTTCGAAAAATGAAGCTATTATAAGACCCAGGTCCCATCACACAATGCAACGCAAGCCGGAGGATAGGGTTTTCCCTTATAATAGCCAAACATGCTTGATACGTTTAAAACAAATCATTTGATACTATAATAAGTGTATAGTGTCAAAACAATTTCAATCATAAATATAAATCATAGACGGCATGGGTACCATATATCATGTCGCCATACTAGGCTCTACAAATAAAACCGCAATATCACGTATTGGAAATTGGATTTCCGTCATGAGTCGAGGCAAGGGGCAAGCTCCTCTCCGCGTTTGAGACACTCTAGCAAATGTCCCAGGGCTACGCACTCTGGGCAACCCTTGGATGCTTCAGGGCCGGTCCTCACTTACGTTAGAGGATTGGCAATTCCTGAACACACGTTTCCCGGTCCTTACAGACCTATAATCGAGGCGCCTCGCATTCCAACAACCACATAGGTGAAAAGTATATAAATGTCAGGACTGGTAAGTCACTCACACCACCAAAGCTAGAAAGAAACGTCGTGCTCTCCCTGCAGTCCGTATCCCGTTTTTAACTCATACCGAGGTGTGAGGCTCGCGAATTCACGCTATACACAAAGCTACGCCACAAAGGCCTTGCTTTGATCATCAACCACAAGACTTTGCTTTTCAACAGAAGCCTTGATCCATGCAACTCAGTATGCCACACGGGCAATTCATGCCATGCGATTGATATCCATTGATATATAACCTCTAAGCTCGTACATCTCAGAGAAGGGCGTTAAGCAAGAGAATAAATTCTCCGCCGCCAAACAGATATATATTTAACAGAAATCAATCAACACAGAATAAAATCCAGTGTCAGACACACAATCCATTTACAAGTCCGTTCTGGGTCTGAACGAAACCGGAGGCACTTTCCTCGCATATCCATCCATCCCCAAGTACGTCTGGACGACCACCAACTATTTCCATCCTCTTGGGTGTACTGCCCAATCAGGATTGTCGGTAGTTATCCAAACGATGTGAAGACTTCCGGTCTTCAACCACCGTCTTCATCTTCGACATATCGTCGAATCGGTTATTCAGAATGGGTATAAACCCGGACTTTCCGAACAACCCCCGTATATTTAAAACAGATGTTTCACAAACACAACATACGCCTCATTCCAATTATGAATATTCGGTTATTTAAATATTTGCATCCTTTTGGGAAAGGTTCCCATTAATTTTATCCAAGATAAATTCTTTAAAATTTATCCTTTAATCTTCCTTTGGATGTCGTTTCAAACCAAATTATGGTTTTCTAAACTAGTCGAGATTAGCGAACCACCACGAAGTAATTATTTATTTTATTTCCCAATCCCAACCTATTCATCCCATGAAGCAAAACTGGTAATACTCCATACCTAACAACGTGGTGTAATCGGTAAATTTAATTACCATTTCACGTTCAAATCTAATTAAAGATTTAACTATCGCTTTGGAGCAAAACTGGCGATACTCCATTCTCGCTCATTTCTATATTTGATAATTTAGATTATAGATTTACATTTCAATCTAATTACAGATTCATTAAAACTCCTTTTACTGGGTTAAAGAACTAGGTGTTATTTAAAACACAGTTCACGACAAACCCAAATCACATTCTATTTATCGTCGGGTTAAAGAACTAGTGTTATTTAAAACACCATTCACAATAAACTCATTTCAAATCCAATCAAATATATTAGAAACTCCGATTATTTAAAACCCCTTTTTAAATCTAATTTATTTATTTGAAAATAATTGGGTTTTAAATTTAGTTCAAAATTAGTTCATTTCGATAAAAATCCATTTTTATCTTTTCAAATATGGAGTTTTTCACCCCAATTTTTCCCAAATCATTTCTTATGATTTTACAAAAATTATTACTATTTTTAATAATTTTATTAAGGCCCGTACAATCGATTTCCATCAACGGCCATCGAACTGCACTTATAACGACCTTTTCTGAATTTGATTTGGACGTATCTCCAAATCCAACCGTTAGATTTTAAATTTCTAATATTCGTTAGAAAGCTCTTTTCGATACGAACCCAACGGTTCTGGTTTTAGGAGAATCCGACGGTCGGATCTCCCGTAATGTCCGTTTGAAATAAATGGTCGAAATTCACGAACTGCCGTGGCGCGGCGCGTTCTATTCAGGCCATTATATTATATATATAATATATATAATATATATTTCGTCGATTTCTATTTAAAACGAATTATATAAATAGTTTTAAATTCGTTTCAAAAGCAATTTCAACTTCCATTTCAATTTAAATCAAAATTGAATTCTTCTTTATAAATTCGTTTTAAAATTCATTTCTATTCAATTCAAATTTCAATTCAATTTGAATTCATTTCAATTCGGTTTCGATTCAATTTGAATTCGTTTTCAATTCAATCCAATTTCAAAGTCGTTTTCTATTCGATTCAATTCAAATTGGTTTTCTATTCGATTCAATTCAAAGGGGTTTTCTATTCGATTCAATTCAAAGTGGTTTTCTATTCGATTCAATTCAAAGTGGTTTTCTATTCGATTCAATTCAAATTGGTTTTCTATTCGATTCAATTCAAATTGGTTTTCTATTCGATTCAATTCAAATTGGTTTTCTATTCGATTCAATTCAAAGTGGTTTTCTATTCGATTCAATTCAAATTGGTTTTCTATTCGATTCAATTCAAAGTGGTTTTCTATTCGATTCAATTCAAATTGGTTTTCTATTCGATTCAATTCAAATTGGTTTTCTATTCGATTCATTTCGAAATCGTTATATATTCAATTCATTTCGTTTTCTATTTGAATCAAATTCATTACCGTTTTCTATTTGAATCAAATTCATTATATATTCAGTTGAAATCAAATTCGTTTTATATTCAATTCGAATTCAATTCCTTATATATTCAATTCGAATTCGTTTTCTATTCAATTTGATTCAAATTTCATTTCAAAATTTTCGATTTCGAAATCACTTTTCAACATCATTTTAAAATGATTAAAATCGATATAAATATCGTTTACGTCAAAATGGCGTCAATCTAATCAACACGGCTTCATATATTTCTATTTTCAAATATTCTATTTCAAAATATTTTTATTCAATACACGACTCTATCTCTTTGTCAACACACGACTAATCTCAACGAATGAGTACCGTCCACGTGTGACTATTTTGTTATTTAACATATTTTATGAAAATTAAGGTATCTATCGTTTGATATTAAATCAGACTCCAACAGTAAATTAGTAAGAGAACGATTCCCTGAATATTAACCCCGAAGGCCGAAACCAACATCAGATTAATGTCCAGGAGACCACTCATCTTATCTATTTTCCAGTCAGTTTCTAATTTTATATATGATAAAGATGTAGATTTTATTTTAAAAATATTTCGTTCAACACATGACTAATCTCAACGGATGAGTACAGTCAACACATGAACCTTTATATTATATTGATAAAGATGTAATTTTTATTATAAAAATATTTCGTTCAACACATGACTAATCTCAACGGATGAGTACAGTCAACACATGAACCTTTATATTATATTGATAAAGATGTAAATTTTATTATAAAAATATTTCGTTCAACACATGACTAATCTCGACGGATGAGTACAGTCAACACATGAACCTTTATATTATATTATTCTTTATCTTCTAAATTGGAATGAGGCCCAATCAATCACCATATAATGTTAATTATATGGATTTTCATACATCGCACGTATATAATAGCATTGAAAAATAATCAACCATCAACCAAAGTGCACTACACTGTATAAGCATCAAAAATAGATATCTAACGCTTATAACAGCCTGTCAATCAATCGATCGACATATTTAATCAATCGGGATGAGTGAACTTCAAATTTCATCCCAACACCCGTGTGGGGTTTCAAACAATCAAACACAAATTTTAGTTGTGCAGTTGGGCGATGTGTAAAATTTATCGACCCAATCAATGTCCTTCAAATAGGTGCACATAAACAAACCGTCTGGTTTGTAAATGAAAATTTTATTTTATTCACATTCACGTTAAAAATTATTTTTTTAACGATAAAATATTTTATTTTAACACATGAATTTTTATTCAGTTCATTTACAAAATAAAAATGATATTTTTATTTTTCTAACATATTTTAGAAAATTTCGACGGCATAACGGCACGATACTAGAAACGGGACAAGGCCTAGCCTTATCCCCGGTCTAGTGAAGGCCCACGCCATTCACACATCAATCAAATTCACCAAACAACCAAATTCAAATCAAATCATCTAACTAATTTATGCAACCAAACAAACAAGTCCATGGTCTGTGGACGATTGTGTCGGGTGCTACTAAGCACCGTCTGCATCCTAGTATATATATATAACTAGAAAAAGGAATTTTGAGTGAGGAGTTCTCACAGATAGCTATCCTAGCTCCACGACACTTCATTGATAGAAATCTTCATCGCTATCGCATTTTTATCATCTTCGTTGTCGTAGCCACTACATATATAAAAACCACATTTTTACTTTGCTATTCAATATATAAAAACTGAATTTTTATTTCGTTGTTCAATATATAAAAATCAAATTTTTACTTCGATGTTCAATATATAAAAATCTCGCTTTTACAACAAAGATTTCTCCTTTTCAAAAATAAGGTTTTCGCCTTTTCAAAAATAAGGTTTTCGCCTTTTCAAAAATAAAGTTTTTACTTGCTAAAAATATAATCTTTTTTTCTAAAAATATCGTCTTTTAATATCTAAAAATATCATCTTTTCAAAATCAATCTTTATTTTGCTACACATATAAAGATGCTATTTTTAATATTCCTATCATATAAAAATTATATTTTTACTTCTCTACATAAACCAAAATCATATTTTACATCTTTTATATAGTAAAGATTATATTTTTAATACTTTAAAAATATAAAAATCATATTTTTAACACTTTCTATATTTTAAAAATTATACCTTAACAATGTGATTATATTTATAACCATTGTTGCTATATATAAATTAATTTATAAATTAATTATGCAAAAGAAAACTCACATTCATGGCTAAGACGGAGATCGGAAAGGCAAGGGGAGGACTGACCGAACTTTGAACGGCGACTGTGGTCCCTTGGCTTTCAGCGAGCGGCGCAGCTGCTGCTCGTTGCCTTGACCTCACGCTGGGGCTTTCTTCACGACTGGAAGTGGAGGGGGGGAATCAATGGCGTCGCGGTGGCCTGCTGGTTGAAGGGGGGGTCGGCGACGAGGTTCCGCGGTGGATTGGGGCGCGGTCTGGTCGGGTTTTGAGTGGGATTCGGGTTCGGACGGAGTGGCTTGAACGGAGGAGAGAGGCATCGTCGGAGGGGGCTCATCAGTGGTGGCGCGCTCGCCAAGGTGCGGCGGTCTTCGGTGGATCGGCGACGGCGATTTTAGATTTAGGTTTTCTTTTTTTTCCTTTCTCGAATTAATGAAAACGAGAAAATAAGGGGGGGGGGGTATATGTAATTTAATTAATTATTTAATTAATCCCCCAAAAGTTGACTTTTTCATACTACCTCTAAACGAGGTCCACCGCCTGTCGTCCATAGCGTTTTACCCCCATTCCGAACACAATGGGATATGTATCGTAGGTTGATTTGATCGTTTGAATCAGTTTCCGTTAAATTTACATTTAAATCATTATATTGAATTTTAAACGTACATTTCAAATTACCAGGGTCACATACTAACTAGAAAAATTCCAGAAAAATATTTTCTAGCTTCGTATTGACGATACGGTCATAACAAAACTAGTTTCGTCGAATTCTGAGACCGTTGGAAAAATGGCCATTTTCCAGTCGATTAAAATCAACTGAAACTGGTCAAACGCGTTTTCCTTTGCCACGCTCACATATTGATTCGAGAAATTATGAAATTCGGAATCTAGCAATAATTTAACATCACGGATCCAACAAAAGTGGTTTCGTCGAAATCCGTGGCCATTTGCAAAATTCCCATTTTTAAGGGCCTGAATTCCATAGCGACATTCAGAATTTTCAACTGGACATATCTTTTGATTCCCGCTATGAAATCTCGATCTTTCGGATTCGTTGGAAAGATATCATCTATTAGATTCTAATGTTTCGGTTTCACTAAAATCCGGATTGTTTTGCACTCGGTACATTCAATTGAAGTTTGAAATCGAATTATCGAACTACCGCGCCATTTTCAATTCTATTTATAATTATATATAATTTTTTTTTATTCTAACGACGGCGTATATAATATATACGTTCGAATTATATTCAAAACAAATTTCTCGCCAATATTATTTAAAATAATTCATTTTAAATAATCAAAATTTGCTAAAATTGCCAAAATAAAAATTTTAAACTGGCCCAGATTTTCGGGTTGTTACAACTGACCATATATGTTAGCAACAGTTGTCTTAAAACGTATGCAATGTTCATGTTTTAAAACAGAGAATGACATGCATGGAACCAAGGTAATGATGCACTTTAATATAGCTAGTTGTTCATATAAAACACAACTGAAAAATAATTGGACTCATACAAATAAAAGCATTGTGTAACGACCCGGAAATCCGAGCCAATTTAAATTTTTTATTTTGGCAATTTTAGCGAATTTTGAATATTTAAAATGAATTATTTTAAATAATATCAACGAGAAATTTATTTTGAATAGAATTAGAACGTATATATTTATATAGATCGTCGTTAGAATATAAATACTTATTTTATTTATAAAAGGAATTGAAAATGGCGTGGCAGTTCGATAATTCGATTTCAAAGTTCAAATGAATGTACCGGGTGCAAAATAAACCAGATTTTAGTGAAACCAAAAATATTAGAATCTATTTGTGAATATCTTTCCAACGAATCCGAAAGATTGAAATTTCATTGCGGGAATCAAAAGATATGTCCAGTTGAAATTTCAGAATAGTCGCTATGGAATTTCAACCCTTAAAAATGGCCATTTTGCAAACGACCTCGGATTTCGACAAAACCACTTTTGTTGGATCCGTGATATGAAGTTATTTCTAGATTCCAATTTTCATAATTTTTGAATTCAATATGAGAGCGTGGCAAAGTAAAACGCGTTTGACCAGTTTCAGTTGATTTTAATCGACTAGAAAATGGCCATTTTTCAAACGGTCTCATAATCGATGAAACTAGTTTTGTTAGGATCGTATCGTCAATACGAAGCTGGAATGTATTTTTTTGGAATTTTTTGGGTCTGTATATGGCCCCGGTAAATTGAAATGCGCGTTCAAATTCAATATATAGAGTTATATTTTGATTTTGAATGGAAACCGAACGTAATAGCCGAGATGGCTTACGAAACATATCCCATTGTGTTCAGAATAGGGGTGATTAGCTATGGACGAAAGTCGGTGGGTTTGATTTCGAGTTCGAAAATAAAAGGTGCTTTTTGGGGATAAATAAATAAAGTAAATAAATAAAAATATATATAATAATGACTCCCTCCCTCCACTATTCTCGGTCAATGCTCCTATACCCTCACCCTCCCGTTCGTGTCTCAGATTGAACCAACGAAAAAAAATTGAAAACTTCATCGCGCTCCTCCACCGCACCGCCACCGTCGCCATGGCTGCTCCAGGCTCCCCTCCCACCGCGCCAACCCCCTTGCGCCCCCCGTTACTCCCTCCTTCCAATGATTGAAATCCCAAATCGAAGGTTGCCCAAACCCCACCGTGCCACCGCTGCTGACTGTAAGGGACGCCGCAACTCCGGGGCCCCACTACCTCGCCTCCAACGCCAGCTGCATCTGCCCGGCTGATCAACGACACCCCTCCTCCACCACATATCGATGTAAGCTTTTTATTTAGTAAAAATTAGATTTTTAAGCTGATAAAAAAATATATTTTCACACTAGGAAAGTTTAAATTTTTATGTAAAGAAAGTTCAGATTTTTATATAGTTTTCATATGCATAAAAAAAATTCAGTTTTATATGTATCATAATGGACTGAAAATACGATTTTTATATAATTGAAATTGGGTTAAAAATATGATTTTTATTCAAGTAGTAGCTAAGAAAAGTTATGATTTTTAAATTAGTGAAGATTTAATTTTTATTCATAGAAAGTTTATATTTTTATTAACATAAAGTTAAGATTTTTAACACCTTAAAGATTAGATTTTTAATCGTAGAAAGTTCATATTTTTAACATAGAAAAGCTAGGATTTTTACTGTTAAAAGATTTGATATTTAAAAAAAACCATAAAGATATGATTTTTATATAATAGACATTATAAAAATATAATTTTTATATAGCAGAGAATATAGAAATATGATTTTTATAAGGTAGAGGAAACAAAAATATGATTTTTACGTATATAGCGAAATGAAAATCTGATTTTTATTATATATAGCGGAATAAAAAATGTGATTTTTATAGCGTTGAAATAAAAATCCGATCTTTATATAAGAAATACAAAAATATAATTTTTATATAGAAAGAAGCGTTGTAAAAATATATGAAAAAGGAATAAAAATATGATTTTTATTTATTGAAATGAAGTAATAAAAATATTATTTTTGTTATGAACAGCGTGAAAGGTACTGCATTGGAATTTCAAAACAAATCCAAATGTTCAGTAGTTCAGAAGCAAAGCACGATGGAGTGGAACCCTCTGTGAGAACTCTTCACCTTTAATTTAATTTTTCTAGGCAAAATATATGATAGGATGTAGACGGTGTTTAGTAGCACCCGACACCCATCGTCCACAGACCATGGATGGCTTGTATGCTTGTTTGTTTGAATTTGATGTGTATTTGATTGTGTGATGTGAAATGAAATAAAATATTCATACAGTTAAAAATATTTTATAGTTAAATATAGAATTTTTAACGTGCATATGAAATGAAATAAATTAATATAAACAAGTCGAACGATTTGTTTATATACATACATTTGACTGATATTGATTGGGACGATAAATTTTACACATCACCCAACTGCACAAATAAAATCTGTGTTTGATTGTTTGAAACCCTACATGGGTATTGGGATGATATATGACATACACTAATCCCAATAATTAGTTGTATGTCGATCGATTGATTGACAGGCTGTTATAAGCATTAAATATTTATATTTGATGCTTACACAATGTAGAATGCACTTTGGATGATGGTTGATTATTTGTCGTTGTTGATATATACATGCGTTGTATGGAAATCCATAGAGATAAAATCTATGGAAATTGATTGGGCCTCATTCCAGTTTTGAATAGAATATTTGAAGAGAAATATTTGAAAGGAAATATTTGAATAGGAAATATTTGAATAGAAATATTTGAAAAGAAATATTTGAACTAGAATTTTTGAAAATAGAAATATATGAAGCCGTGTTGATTAGATTAAACCCATTTTGACGTGAACGATATTTATATCGATTTTATTCATTTTTATAATGAATACAGAAAAGGAAGTGATTTCAAATTCTGATATTTTGAAACGAATTGAATTCGAATTAAAATTGAATAGAATAGAATTCAAATTAAAATTTAATAGAATAGAATTCGAATTAAAATTGAATTGAAATTGAATGGAAATCGATTTGAAATAAATTCAAAATCGAATAGAAATTGAATCGAATTGAAAACGAACTGAAATTGAATTAAAAATCGATTTGAAATGAATTTAAAACGAAATTATGAGGAAAATTTCAGTTTTGATTTGAATTTGAAATGAAGTTGAAATCGTTTTTGAAATAAAATTTAAAACGATTTATAAAATACCTTTTAAATGGAAACCGACGAAATATATAATATATATATATATTATTATAATTAATGGCCTGAATAGAATGCGCCGCGCCACGACTGTTCGCGAATTTCGACCATTGATTTCGAATTGATATTACGGGAGATCCGACCGTCGGATTCTCCTAAAACCAGGACCGTTGGGTTCGTTTCGAAAAGAGCTTTCCAACAAATATTAGAGATTTGAAATATAACAGTTGGATTTGGAATTATGTCCAAATAAAATTTGGAAAAGGTCGTTGTAAGTGCAGTTCGATGACTGTTTGTGGAAATCGACTGTACGGGCCTTGATAAAATTATTAAAAATATCAATTACTTGTGTTAAATCATAATAAATGATTTAGAAAGAATTAGGGTTGAAAATTCAATATTTGAAAAGATAAAAATATATTTTTATCAAAATGAACTAGTTATTAACTAGAATTACAATCCGATTATTTTTAAATAAATAATTTGGATTGAGAAATGGTTTTAATATAACCAGAAATTTCCAACGAATATATTGGAATGGTTTAGAATGGAAATAATCTCTGCAATATTTCGATATTGGATTCCGTGATTATACGGATATTGTGATGGGAATTTGGAAGATATCGATACCATTATTCCTGATATGATGTCTGTTGGTTTCAGGATTTGATGTTGAATATAAGTCGATACTAACTCTCTTCAAAACCTTATATTTAATGTCAAATTGGATTGATTGATTGTTTGGATTGTGCTTGACCAGTTTATGAGCAGAATATGCTTTTACATTTAGCATTGGGTTGGGTAAAAATATCTGTGTGCTAACACCTTGTGAAACACTTCACGATTTGACTATAAGGTGTTTAGCGATGTTGTTTATTTCAAAATTTAATGAATGATTTTGAAATGATATTTTTCCTTAAATGGAAAGAAATGTATTCCCGATTTTAGATAGGGAAGGTTTTATAAAAACGTTATATAAAACAGAAAGGATTTCGAGGCCTAAACACGATATTATCGAAGGGATTTCGAAATGTATTATGTGTTACATTGTGGTTCATCACGTATTGATTAGTTGCTATTGATAACATATTTGTTTGGTGGTAGAGAATTTATTCTCTTGCTTAACACCCTTCTTTAAGACGTACGAGCTCAAAGGTTGTGTGATTAATAGTGACTAATCATTTGTGTGAATTGCTGATGTGAAGTACTATATTTTGAAAGTACTTGTGATTATTATGTTGTGAAATGATTTTCCCTACTTCGGGATATAAAAATGATTTAGTATGTGGCTAAAGATTCTGGCAACCTGGACGATTAAAAGTATGGGTGAGATGGGCGGTGTATGCTTCCATGCGTGAGAGGTGCATCGTCGGTGTAGCCTGCTCCATGCGTGGGAGGTGCACATATATATATCGAGTTGCTTAGGTGCGTGCCCTTTGCCTTGTCTAGGGAGAGCCCGATATTTGGTTGCATACTTGTTTGTATGCATTGTTATGATTTGGAATTCATATTTCCAAACGATTTAATTTGAGATCCCGAAGTGAAATCTACTTTGATACAAAAGCTAGATATGTATTTCAAATGATTTGAAATAGAAATCGAGAAATAAAGTCCAAAGGAATAATTTCTGTAAATTGAACTGATTTGGAAAATCTAAGTGTGGTGATTAATCTAAATGGGTAGATTGGGATATTGCATGTTGATTGATGCATAGTAGATTCATATCTATATTATTGATTGTTGTTTATACACTGACGTTCATGGGGGTAAACCCGTTCCGCGTTAGCGGCGTGGTCCTGTGATTTGCCTTATCATTTATATAAGTTTATATCTGTTTAGAGTTTCTCACACCAGTCCCATGACTGACCTGTAGTTTGCTTTTCCCTTGCATACTCGGGTGCCCCTATTTTCCACACGGCAGTCGAGTAGTTTATTTTGCAGATATATAAGCAGGATTCTGGATCGAATCTTAAAGCTGTGTCTAGAGCATTGATAGTCTTCTGCTGTGTTACTTTATTTATCTTCCGCTGTGCATTGTATTACATTTATAATAAATAAATATTCCATTGTATTATATTTCGACGTACTCTGATATATTTTGTACTCTGATGTAACATTATTATGATGTATATAAAGGTCTCCTGTTATTTGTTCGGATGTGTTGTATGCCCAGAGTTAGTGTATGCGGGATTCGAACGGTCTTGGTCGATTTAGCAATCGATTTGGTCCGAGCAAAATCCGTATCGCTACAGATGGTATTAGAGCTTTGGTTTACAAAGCTCAGAGAACAAGACACATTAGAACCATACAAAAGAATTCATCCGAAATTGGATTAGTAATATCCAACGGGAATGACTCGTTAGAGATGGGATCAGTAATATCCTAGAACGAGTGTGAAGAGTATACTTTTAAAGTGAGAACAATTTTTGTTTTTAAAATTTAATTCAATTATTCATATTTGAATAGTTATTTGTATTGATTTGGACAATCAAGTATATAGAGATTTTAGTATATATCTGATTCACGTGTATTGACGCCTCGAATATATTCAATAGATATAGAATCACACTCTAGTTGCCCGGAGATGATTCCGATGATAGTTCGACATCAGAATTGGTATTCGAGTTTCGAAGGTGTGATATCTATTTATTTCCTATTGACTAGTGTGAGAACCAAAATTAGATAGGGCTTATTGTTATGATTTGACATCGAAAATGTGATTTTTGTTTATATATCAAAGCTATGAATTTGAAATGATAATCAACGAATTGATTGTTGGTTGTGTTGTTTGGTTACTGTTTTGATTAATTGAATGTTGAACCATTAGCCAAATTGAACCGAACATTGAATTGTGTTGAAAATTTGTTGCATTTGCTTGCATATACATGTACTTACACTGAACAGGTCATAGCAAGGAGGCTAGAGCAGAAGAATAAAATTGTTTGCCTGACAAATAGGTACATGTTTACCATAATTTACTGTTCTGTTTGGGTGATGATGATTTTATGAGCCGATTGGCTTTTTCTTTTTCTTTTGTATTGAAGAAGGCCATGGGAGGCTATATGAAATATCCCGAAGTCCCCGGTGTAGGGTAGGTTATGGCGAAATTTTTCGAAAATTTAAGGTGTTAGCCAAATTTTTGAAAAATTTGAAAAGTTCTTAGAAACTGAAAAGTTGAAGAACTTAAGCCATAATGGAAATATTGAAAGTTGAGATGGTTTGTTAAACAACTTTCGGCTTCGTTCCTTTTCGGGGACAAAAAGTTTTAAGTGGGGGAGATTGTAACGACCTGGAAATCCGAGCGAATTTAAAATTTTTATTTTGGCAATTTTAGCGAATTTTGAATATTTAGAATGAATTATTTTAAATAATATCGATGAGAAATTTATTTTGAATAGAATTAGAATGTATATATTTATATAGATCGTCGTTAGAATATAAATAGTTATTTATATTTATAAAAGGAATTGAAAATGGCGCAGTAGTTCGATAATTCGATTTCAAAGTTCAAATGAATTTACCTGGTGCAAAATAAACCGGATTTTAGTGAAACCAAAAATATTAGAATTTATTTGTGAATATCTTTCCAACGAATCCGAAAGATTGAAATTTCATAGCGGGAATCAAAAGATATGTCCAGTTGAAATTTCAGAATAGTCGCTATGGAATTTCGGCCCTTAAAAATGGCCATTTTGCAAACGACCTCGGATTTCGACGAAACCACGTTTTTTGGATCCGTGATGTCAAGTTATTGCTAGATTCCAATTTTCATAATTTTTGAATTCAATATGTGAGGGTGGCAAAGAAAAACGCGTTTGACCAGTTTCAGTTGATTTTAATCGACTGGAAAATGGTCATTTTTCAAACGGTCTCGAAATTCGATGAAACTAGTTTTGTTAGGACCGTATCATCAATACGAAGCTGGAATATATTTTTTGGGAATTTTTAGGGTCCGTATGTGGCCTTGGTAAATTGAAATGCGCGTTCAAATTCAATATATAGAGTTATATTTTGATTTTGAATGGAAACCGAACTCAAAAGCCGAGATGGCTTATGAAACATATCCCATTGTGTTCCGAATGGGGGTAATTAGCCAGGGACGACAGTCGGTGGGTTTGATTTCGTGTTCGAAAATAAAAGGTGCTTTTTGGGGATAAATAAATAAAGTAAATAAAATATATATATATAATAATGACTCCCTCCCTCCACTATTCTTGGTCAACGCTCCTATACCCTCACCCTCCCGTTCGTTTCTCAGATCGAACCAACGAAATAATTAAAAAAAAATGAAAACTTCATCGCGCCCCTCCACCGCACCGCCGCCGTCGCCATGGCTGCTCCAGCCTCCCCTCCCACCGCGCCAACCCCTCGCGCCCCCCTTACTCACTCCTTCCAATGATTGAAACCCCAAATTGAAGGATGCCCAAACCCCACCGTGCCACCGCTGCTGACCGGAAGGGACGCCGCACCTCCGGGGCCCCACTACCTCGCCTCCAACGCCAGCTGCATCACCCCGGCCGATCAACGACACCCCTCCTCCTCCACATATCGATGTAAGCTTTTTATTTAATAAAAATTAGATTTTTAAGCTGATAAAAAAATAGATTTTCACACTAGGAAAGTTTAAATTTTTATGTAAAGAAAGTTCATATTTTTATATAGTTTTCATATGCATAAAAAAATTCAGTTTTATATGTATCATAATGGACTGAAAATACGATTTTTATATAATTGAAATTGGGTTAAAAATATGATTTTTATTCAAGTAGTAGCTAAGAAAAGTTATGATTTTCAAATTAGAGAAGATTTGATTTTTATTCATAGAAAGTTTATATTTTTATTAACATAAAGTTAAGATTTTTAACACCTTAAAGATTAGATTTTTAATCGTAGAAAGTTCATATTTTTAACATAGAAAAGCTAGGATTTTTGTTGTTTAAATATTTGATTTTTTAAAAACCATAAAGATATGATTTTTATATAATAGACGTTATAAGAATACAATTTTTATATAGCAGAGATTATAGAAATATGATTTTTATAAGGTAGAGGATATAAAAATACGATTTTTATATATATAGCAAAATGAAAATCTGATTTTTATTATATATATTGTGGAATAAAAAATGTGATTTTTATAGCGTTGAAATAAAAATCCGATCTTTATATAAGAAATACAAAAATATAATTTTTATATAGAAAGAAGCGTTGTAAAAATATATGAAAAAGGAATAAAACTATGATTTTTATTTATTGAAATAAAGTAATAAAAATATAAATTTTATTATGAACAGCGTGAAAGGGATTGCATTGGAATTTCAAAACAAATCCAGATGTTCAGCAGTTCAAAAGCAAAGCACGGCGGAGTGGAACCCTCTGTGAGAACTCCTCACCTTTAATTTATTTTTTCTAGTCAAAATATATGCAAGGATGTGGACGGTGTTTAGTAGCACCTGACACCCATCGTCCACAGACCATGGACGGCTTGTATGCTTGTTTGTTTGATTTTGATGTGTAGTTGCTTGTGTGATGTGAAATGAAATAAAATATTTATACAGTTAAAAATATTTTATAGTTAAATATAGAATTTTTAACGTGTATATGAAATGAAATAAATTAATATAAAAAATCAAACGATTTGTTTATATACCTAAATTTGACTGATACAGATTGGACGATAAATTTTACACATCGCCCAACTGCACAAATAAAATCTGTGTTTGATTGTTTGAAACCCCACACGGGTATTGGGATGATATATGACATACACTAATCCCAATAATTAGTTGTATGTCGATCGATTGATTGACTGGCTGTTGTAAGCGTTAAATATTTATATTTGATGCTTATACAGTGTAGAATGCACTATGGATGATGGTTGATTATTTGTCGGTGTTGAAATATACATGCGTTGTATGGAAATCCATAGAAATAAACTCTGTGGAAATTGATTGGGCCTCATTCTAGTTTTGAATAAAATCTCTTGAAAACTTTATATTTAATGTCAAATTGGATTGATTGATTGTTTGGATTGTGCTCGACCAGTTTATGAGCAGAATATGCTTTTACATTTAGCATTGGGTTGGGTAAAAATATCTGTGTGCTAACACCTCGTGAAACACTTCACGATTTGACTATAAGGTGTTTAGCGATGTTGTTTATTTCAAATTTTAATGAATGATCTTGAAATGATATTTTTCACTAAATGGAAACAAATGTATTCCCGATTTTGGATAGGGAATGTTTTATAAAAACGTTTTATAAAACAGAAAGGATTTCGAGGCCTAAACCTGATATTATCGAAGAGATTTCGAAATGTATTATGTGTTACATTGTGGTTCATCACGTATTGATTAGTTGCTGTTGATAACATATCTGTTTGGTGGCGGAGAATTTATTCTCTTGCTTAACACCCTTCTTTTAGACGTACGAGCTCAAAGGTTATGTGATTAATAGTGACTAATCATTTGTGTGAATTGCTGATGTGAAGTACTATATTTTGAAAGTACTTGTGATTATTATGTTGTGAAATGATTTTCCCCACTTCGGGATATAACAATGATTTAGTATGTGGCTAAAGATTCTGGAAACCCGGACGATTAAAAGTATGGGTGAGATGGGCGGTGTATGCTTCCATGCGTGGGAGGTGCATCGTCGGTTTAGCATGCTCCATGCGTGGGAGGTGATCATATATATATCGAGTTGCTTAGGTGCGTCCCCTTTGCCTTGTCTAGGGGGAGCCCGATATTTGGTTGCATACTTGTTTGTATGCATTGTTATGATTTGGAATTCATATTTCCAAACGATTTAATTTGATTACCCGAAGTGAAATCTACTTTGATTTAAAAGCTAGATATGTATTTCAAATGATTTGAAATAGGAATCGGGAAATAAAGTCCAAAGGAACAATTTCTGTAAATTGAATTGATTTGGAAAATCTAAGTGTGGTGATTAATCTAAATGGGTAGTTTGGGATATTGCATGTTGATTGATGCATAGTAGATCCATATCTATATTATTGATTGTTTTTTATACACTAACGTTCAATGGGCTAAACCCATTCCGCGTTAGCGGCGTGGTCCTGTGATTTGCCTTATCAATTATATAAGTTTATAACTGTTTAGAGTTTCTCACACCGGTCCCATGACTGACCAGTAGTTTGCTTTTCCCTTGCAGACTCGGGTGCCCCTATTTTCCACACAGGCAGTCGAGTAGTTTATTTTGCAGATATATAAGCAGGATTCTGGATCAAAGCTTAAAGCTGTGTCCAGAGCATTGATAGTCTTCCGCTGTGTTACTTTATTTATTTTCCGCTGTGCATTGTATTACATTTATAATAAATAAATCTTCTGCTGTATTGTATTTCGATATACTCTGATATATTTTGTACTCTGATGTAACAGTATTATGATGTTTATAAAGGTCTCCTGTAATTTGTTCTGATGTGTTGTATGCCCAGAGTTAGCGTATGCGGGATTCGAACGGTCTTGGTCGATTTAGCAATCGATTAGGTCCGAGCGAAATTCGTATCGTTACAGATGGTATCAGAGCTTTGGTTTACAAAGCTCAGAGAACAAGACACATTAGAACCATACGAAAGAATTCATCCGAAATTGGATTAGTAATATCCAACGGGAATGACTCGTTAGAGATGGGATCAGTAGTATCCTAGAATGAGTGTGAAGAGTATATTTTTAAAGTGAGTACAATTTTTATTTTGAAAATTTAATTCAATTATTCGTATTTGAATAGTTATTTGTATTGATTTGGACAATCAAGTATATAGAGATTTTAGTATATGTCTGATTCACGTGTATTGACGCCTCGAATATATTCGATAGATATAGAATCACACTCTATTCGCCCGGAGATGATTCTGATGATAGTTCGAACATCATCAGAATTGGTATTCGAGTTTCAAAAGTGTGATATCTATATATTTCCTATTGACTAGTGTGAGGACCAAAATTAGATAGGGCTTATTGTTGTGATTTGACATCGAAAATGTGATTTTTGTTTATATATCAATGCTATGAATTTGAAATGATAATCAACTAATTGATTGTTGGTTATGTTGTTTGATTACTGTTTTGATTAATTGAATGTTGACCCGTTAGCCAAATTGAACCGAACATTGAATTGTATTGAAAATTTGTTGCATTTGCTTGCATATACATGTACTTACACTGAACAGGTCATAGCAAGGAGGCTAGAGCAGAAGAATAAAATTGTTTGCCCGATAAATAGGTACATGTTTACCATAATTTACTATTTTGTTTGGGTGATGATGATTTTATGAGCTGATTGGCTTTTTCTTTTTCTATTGGATTGAAGAAGGCCATGGGAGGCTATATGAAATATCTCGAAGTCCCCGGTGTAGGGGAGGTTATGGCGAAATTTTTGGAAAATTTAAGGTGTTAGCCAAATTTTTGAAAAATTTGAAAAGTTCTTAGAAACTGAAAAGTTGAAGAACTTAAGCCATAATGAAAATATTGAAAGTTGAGTTGGTTTGTTAAACAACTTTCGGCTTCGTTCCTTTTCGGGGACGAAAAGTTTTAAGTGGGGGAGATTGTAAAGAACCGGAAATCCGAGCGAATTTAAAATTTTTATTTTGGCAATTTTAGCGAATTTTGAATATTTGAAATGAATTATTTTAAATAATATCGACAAGAAATTTATTTTGAATAGAATTAAAACGTATTTATTTATATAGATCATCGTTAGAATATAAATAGTCATTTATATTTATAAAAGTAATTGAAAATGGCGTGGTAGTTCGATAATTCGATTTCAAAGTTCAAATGAATGTACCGTGTGCAAAATAAACCGGATTTTAGTGAAACCAAAAATATTAGAATCTATTTGTGAATATCTTTCCAACGAATCCGAAAGATTGAAATTTCATAGCGGGAATCAAAAGATGTATCCAGTTGAAATTTCAGAATAGTCGCTATGGAATTTCGGCCCTTAATAATGGCCATTTTGCAAACGACCTCGGATTTCGACGAAACCACTTTTGTTGGATCTGTGATGTCAAGTTATTGCTAGATTCCAATTTTCATAATTTTTGAATTCAATATGTGAGCGTGACAAAGGAAAACGCGTTTGACCAGTTTTAGTTGATTTTAATTGACTAGAAAATGGCCATTTTTCAAATTGTCTCTAAATTCGATGAAACCAGTTTTGTTAGGACCGTATCGTCAATACAAAGCTGGAATATATTTTTTGGGAATTTTTAGGGTCCGTATGTGGTCCCGGTAAATTGAAATGCGCGTTTAAATTCAATATATAGAGTTATATTTTGATTTTGAATGAAAACCGAACTTAACAGCCGAGATGGCTTATGAAACATATCCCATTGTGTTCGGAATGGGTGTAATTAGCTAGGGACGACAGTCGGTGGGTTTGATTTCGAGTTCGAAAATAAAAGGTGCTTTTTGGGGATAAATAAATAAAGTAAATAAATAAATAAATAAATATATATATAATAATGACTCCCTCCCTCCACTACTCTTGGACAACGCTCCTATACCCTCACCCTCCCATTCGTTTCTCAGATCGAACCAACGAAATAATAAAAAAATTGAAAACTTCATCGCGCCCCTCCACCGCACTGCCGCAGTCGCCATGGCTGCTCCAGCCTCCCCTCCCACCGCACCAACCCCCTCGCGCCCCCCTGACACCCTCCTTCCAACGATTGAAACCCCAAATCGAAGGATACCCAAACCCCACCGTGCCACCGCTGCTGACCGAAAGGGACGCCGCACCTCTGGGGCCCCACTACCTTGCCTCCAACGCCAGCTGCATCTCCCCGGCTGATCAACGACACCCCTCCTCCTCCACATATCGATGTAAGCTTTTTATTTAATAAAAATTAGATTTTTAAGCTGATAAAAAAAATAGATTTTTACACTAGGAAAGTTTAAATTATTACGTAAAGAAAGTTCAGATTTTTATATAGTTTTCATATGCATAAAAAAATTCAGTTTTATATGTATCATAATGGACAGAAAATACGATTTTTATATAATTGAAATTGGGTTAAAAATATGATTTTTATTCAAGTAGTAGCTAAGAAAAGTTATGATTTTTAAATTAGAGAAGATTTGATTTTTATTCATAGAAAGTTTATATTTTTATTAACATAAAGTTAAGATTTTTAACACCTTAAAGATTAGATTTTTAATCGTAGAAAGTTCATATTTTTAACATAGAAAAGCTAGGATTTTTATTGTTTAAAGATTTGATTTTTAAAAACCATAAAGATATGATTTTTATATAATAGACGTTATGAGAATATAATTTTTATATAGCAGAGATTATAGAAATATGATTTTTATAAGGTAGAGGATATAAAAATACGATTTTTACATATATAGCGAAATGAAAATCTGATTTTTGTTATATATATAGTGGAATAAAAAATGTGATTTTTATAGCGTTGAAATAAAAATCCGATCTTTATATAAGAAATACAAAAATATAATTTTTATATATAAAGAAGCGTTGTAAAAATATATGAAAAAGGAATAAAAATATTATTTTTATTTATTGAAATGAAGTAATAAAAATATAATTTTTATTATGAACAGCGTGAAAGGAACTGCATTGGAATTTCAAAACAAATCCAGATGTTCAGCAGTTCAGAAGCAAAGCACGGCGGAGTGGAATCCTCTGTGAGAACTGCTCACCTTTAATTTAATTTTTCTAGTCAAAATATATGCTAGGATGTAGACGGTGTTTAGTAGCACCTGACACCCGTCGTCCACAGACCATGGACGGCTTGTATGCTTGTTTGTTTGATTTTGATGTGTAGTAGGTTGTGTGATGTGAAATGAAATAAAATATTTATACAGTTAAAAATATTTTATAGTTAAATATAGAATTTTTAACGTGTATATGAAATGAAATAAATTAATATAAAAAATCGAGCGATTTGTTTATATACATACATTTGACTGATACTAATTGGGACGATAAATTTTACACATCGTCCAACTGCACAAATAAAATCTGTGTTTGATTGTTTTAAACCCCACATGGGTATTGGGATGATATATGACATACACTAATCCCAATAATTAGTTGTATGTTGATCGATTGATTGACAGGCTGTAGTAAGCGTTTAATTTTTATATTTGATGCTTATACAGTGTAGAATGTATTTTGGATGATGGTTGATTATTTGTCGGTGTTGATATACACATGCGTTGTATGGAAATCCATCGAAATAAAATCTATGGAAATTGATTGGGCCTCATTCCTGTTTTGAATAGAATATTTGAAGAGAAATATTTGAAAGGAAATATTTGAATAGGAAATATTTGAATAGAAATATTTGAAAAGAAATATTTGAACTAGAATATTTGAAAATAGATATATATGAAGCCGTGTTGATTAGATTGACGCTATTTTGACGTGAACGATATTTATATCGATTTTATTCATTTTTATAATCAATACAGAAAAGGAAGTGATTTCAAATTCTGATGTTTTGAAACGAATTGAATTCGAATTAAAATTGAATAGAATATAATTTGAATTAAAATTTAATAGAATAGAATTCGAATTAAAATTGAATTGAAATTGAATTGAAATTGAATGGAAATCGATTTGAAATAAATTCAAAATCGAATAGAAATTGAATCGAATTGAAAACGAACTGAAATTGAATTAAAAATCGATTTGAAATGAATTTAAAACGAAATTATGAGGAAAATTTCAATTTTGATTTGAATTTGAAATGAAGTTGAAATCGTTTTTGAAATGAATTTAAAACGATTTATAAAATACGTTTTAAATGGAAATCGACGAAATATATATAATATATATATTATTATAATTAATGGCCTGAATAGAATGCACCGCGCCGCGACTGTTCGCAAATTTCGACCATTGACTTCGAATTGATATTACGGGAGATCCGACCGTCGGATTCTCCTAAACCGGGACCGTTGGGTTCGTATCGAAAAGAGATTTCCAACAAATATTAGAGATTTGAAATATAACGGTTGGATTTGGAATTATGTCCAAATCAAATTTGGAAAAGGTCGCTGTAAGTGCAGTTCGATGACTGTTTGTGGAAATCGACTGTATGGGCCTTGATAAAATTATTAAAAATATCAATAATTTGTGTAAAATCATAATAAATGATTTAGAAAGAATTAGGTTGAAAATTTCAATATTTGAAAAGATAAAAATATATTTTATCGAAATGAACTAGTTATTAACTAGAATTATAATCCGATTATTTTTAAATAAATAATTTGGATTGAGAAATGGTTTTAATATAACCAGAAATTTCCAACGAATATATTGGAATGGTTTAGAATGGAAGTAGTCTCCGCAATATTTCGATATTGGATTCTGTGATTATACGGATATTATGATGGGAATTTGGAAGATATCAATATTGTTATTCCTGATATGATGTATGTTGCTTTCAGGATTTGATGTTGAATATAAGTCGATACTAACTCTCTTCAAAACCTTATATTTAATGTCAAATTAGGTTGATTGATTGTTTGGATTGTGCTCGACCAGTTTATGAGCAGAATATGCTTTTACATTTAACATTGGGTTGGGTAAAAATATCTGTGTGCTAACACCTAGTGAAACACTTCACGATTTGACTATAAGGTGTTTAGCGATGTTGTTTACTTCAAAATTTAATGAATGATTTTGAAATGATATTTTTCCTTAAATGGAAAGAAATGTATTCCCGATTTTGGATAGGCAATGTTATATAAAAAAGTTTTATAAAATAGAAAGGATTTCGAGGCCTAAACCCGATATTATCGAAGAGATTTCGAAATGTATTATGTGTTACATTGTGGTTCATCACGTATTGATTAGTCGCTATTGATAACATATCTGTTTGGTGGCGGAGAATTTATTCTCTTGCTTAACACCCTTCTTTGAGACGTACGAGCTCAAAGGTTATGTGATTAATAGTGATTAATCATTTTTGTGAATTGCTGATGGGAAGTACTATATTTTGAAAGTACTAGTGATTATTATGTTGTGAAATGATTTTTCCCACTTCGGGATATAAAAATGATTTAGTATGTGGCTAAAGATTCTGGTAACCCGGACGATTAAAAGTATGGGTGAGATGGGCGGTGTATGCTTCCATGCGTGGGAGGTGCATCGTCGGTGTAGCCTGCTCCATGCGTGGGAGGTGCACATATATATATATCGAGTTGCTTAGGTGCGTGCCCTTTGCCTTGTCTCGTGGGAGCCCGATATTTGGTTTCATACTTGTTTGTATGCATTGTTATGATTTGGAATTCATATTTCCAAATGATTTAATTTGAGATCCCGAAGTGAAATCTACTTTGATATAAAAGCTTGATATGTATTTCAAATGATTTGAAATTGAAATCGGGAAACAAAGTCCAAAGGAATAATTTCTGTAAATTGAATTGATTTGGAAAATCTAAGTGTGGTGATTAATCTAAATGGGTAGATTGGGATATTTCAAGTTGATTGATGCATAGTAGATCCATATCTATATTATTGATTGTTGTTTATACACTAGCGTTCATGGGGGTAAACCCGTTCCGCGTTAGCGGCGTGGTCCTGTGATTTTCCTTATCATTTATATAAGTTTATAACCGTTTAGAGTTTCTCACACCAGTCCCATGAATGACCTGTAGTTTTCTTTTCCCTTGCAAACTTGGGTGCCCTATTTTCCACACGGGAAGTCGAGTAGTTTATTTTGCAGATATATAAGCAGGATTCTGGATCAAAGCTTAAAGCTGTGTCCAGAGCATTGATAGTCTTCCGCTGTGTTACTTTATTTATTTTCCGCTGTGCATTGTATTACATTTGTAGTAAATAAATATTCCACAGTATTATATTTCAATATACTCTGATATATTCTGTACTCTGATGTAACATTATTATGATGTTTATAAAGGTCTTCTGTTATTTGTTCTGATGTGTTGTATGCCCATAGTTAGAGTATGCGGGATTCGAACGGTCTTGGTCGATTTAGCAATCGATTAGGTCCGAGCGAAATCCATATTGTTACACATTGCGTGCTATTTTATACATATCAAATTATACTTTCTAGTGGACGCCCAAGTTCTGAAAGGCTACTCTTAAGTACCCTAATATCATTTGTAACAATAACTGTTTTCAGTTTTGACCAAAATTAGATGCAGTTCCATTTTGATATGAATATTATTAACTGCTTTCATAATAATCTGGTGCGCTAGCAATAAAAGTACAAATATATTTTATACATGTGTTTTCAAATCCTGCACTATATTTAAAATGAGACTGAAAACCTATATTTACATGATAGAAAATCCCATACATGTGTTTATATAACCAAGAAATCCAACATAAAACCCAATCAAATCTATAGGGATGAACAACTTAAGAAAACAAAATATGTGCATATATATTTACACCATAAAATCTACAGACAATCAGAAAACAGCTAATATATATATATATATATATTTCCGTGTCAATCGATGTCCTCATACAAATAAGAATGAAAGGAAATCTAAAAAAAATTATAGTGGAAGATATATGGATCATGAATAGACAATACAATCATAAATCTGCAAGTACAATATCAGAATATATGTTTATATATTTATTTATATACCAAAATCTACACATTTCAATTAAAGATCTAAACATTTCAGTTCAAATATCTGGATTGAATAAACAAATCATAGGCCGTGACCTCACCTAGTCTACATACTCACACAGTTCGGATTTTGCAGGATTTGCACATGGAAAATCCAATGCAAATCTGCATCTTTCCCTATCAAACGTCACACACAAACCAAGTTTATCACCAACAGTTCACCGCATAGATGAAACATAAAGGAAACGCCTAAAAACTTGGCACTGCAAACCCTAATCTATGATTTTACAATCAAGATTGACGTTGTTCTTATCATGATCAAACCCAAGTATAAATATAGGTCACGCACCACATTTCAGAACACAACCAATTCGAAACAACATAAAATCAAAATATCAAAATCAAAACAGATATTAAAATTAGGAAAAATACTTAGCTTTTTGGGAGGGAGGCTTCGATCTGGGTTGAATCGAGAGGAAGGAGGGTGACGGAGCGACTGAAGGTGAGGCCGATGTAGCGGGGCATCGCGGTGGTCAGCAGTGGAAGCGATGGACTACAGCGCGGAAGGTTTCCATGTTTTTTTTCTTCTGGAATGTTTGTGGCGGCTACGGTTTGAGGAATGAAAAGGGGGGCCGAGGGTTTTGAGGGATTGAATGGGTATGGGTCCAAAACGAAATGGGCTGGGCAATTCGAAAGGTAAGGCCCAATTTTTGTTTAGTAAAAATTATTTAGTTTAATTTTTTTTAAAACTTTAAATATTTATTTCGGAAACTCACGAAATCAGATTCCGACGAAACGAAAAACATCAGAACCGTGAAGACGAGTACGATGCGATGGATAAGAACTGAGTAGGGCAGACAACAACTAGATTTTTCAATTAAATTAAACGTAGTTTAATTTTACTAAAAGTAGCAAATTCATCAACAAATCAAACTCAAGGTGAGTTAAACTCACTCAGTTCTCTCCACTTATATTTTATATAAGTTGATTTTTACCTTGTGTTATTGTTGTTCATGGTTGACTGTGATAGTTTGTTATATATATGTATATATATGCGTATATATATAAATGGATTTAATTTCTAAAATAAAACCTTGGTTAAATTCAATGATAAACCAGACCGTTATTTTGACAACTGGTCCAAATTATAGGCCATGTTTATAAAGTAAACCCGATCGAATGGATTGTGTGAATTGCCGCGGTGGTGTGAAATAATTTGATTGACATTGAATTATCAGTCTTGAATGTTATGAGGCCATTATCTATTTGAATTGAATTGTTTTGATTAGATGGTAGAATATTGACCTGAAATTCACCATTTGTTTGGTTTAAACAAATGGGCACCATTGGTTGAGTAATTGATAGTACAGGGCCTATATCTATCTACCGTCAGGTAAATCGACAAGATAAAGTTATAAAGTCTAGTTTATAACTAAAAATAGATTTTTAAATCTATTATTTTGAATTAAAGATTGTAAAAAGGGAAATTTATAATTATAAATTGAGTTTATAATTGATTTCAAATGATTTTATAAAGGAAATTTCTGATATGTATTAAAGTTATAAGTGAATAAGCAGAGATTAATGTAATGTGACAGATTTGAATAATTTTTTTGAGAAATAAAAAAACGGGAAATTTATTTAAAATAGTTTTATAATTAAATTTAACTAAAGGATTATTTGGAATTGGGTAACGATGTGATCGTATGTTGGATTGACGAGGTCAACTGTTTGACTATGTTAATCAATTGTTTTGGATTAATCCAACAAGATAGGATAAAGAATATTTGTTTAAATTTTAATAAGATTTGAAAAGGGTTAAAGATGAAATGGGATTTTTAACAAAAATCCAAGTAGAAAATGTATCGTTTAGAGAAGTAAAAAGGGAATGTGATATTTTATTAATAATTTTAATCATGAATATACTCGAGAAGGAAATATTTAAAAAGGTTAGCAGTTTTATAAAATATATTATAAATAACATGGTTAGACGAGATGTGATTGGTATTGTAATAAACATTGGTTTTTGAATTACAACTAATGTCTATCTAAAGATAAGACCGTTGTTGATCAAGGTCTGAGAGGTAAATAAATACCCTAACTTGAATGACTTCGGAATTATCCGAGGATGATATTAGTTTGTATTGGGAAAGAGGAAAAATTAATTTATTATCTCTACATGAGAAATAATAGCGCGATGTGAATAAAAGAGTGAGAATATATAATGAGATTTCCTAAGAAACGGAAGTGGGAAGGTTTAAGCTTTTATATATATACATATATAAAATGATATTTCTGTTGTAGAAGAATTAAAGGGGAATGATGTGAAATTTAAATAATACTTTCAAGATGAAAGGAAAATTGGGAAGTTAACATTTGAAAGTGAATTCCTTATAAGAATAAAAGTGGATTAACATATTTAAGCAATGAAATGAAAGGTGGGTTCGTAATGTTAATTTATAAATGTTAAATTGAGTGGATTTTCCAAATAGAGAAATGAGTGATAATGTAATGAATGTTTGAACGATGGTAGAATAGGAAATTGAATATAAGTGGTAAATATTTTCCTATGTATGGAAACAAAATAGTTTCAAATAACCTTTCGTGAAATAAGAAATGGAAAGCTATATTGGGATGTTACGAATTTAAGATTAACTATCGTTAATCATTTTAATTAGAAAAGCCATGTGGTGCTGGTACTGAACTGGTAACCTCATGTTATTCTCACAATTATTTATTTGATAGTTAAATCACCGACTATCAAACCTGACCCATACGATCGTTGGTACGGAAAGACCAGGATCGAATTTATATTCGAAAACCATTCCAACCAGCGGATACGTGAAATAAGATTATTGAAGATGGAGCAATGGAAGACCACTGATCTTCATGAGCGGAAGAACTACTGATTGGATTTCTCTGGTTTAGCGGCCGGAGATATTTCAACAGTGATTCTGTCGTGGTTGGAATCTATGGATTGCAAGGACTACTCGCTACTGATCTATAAGGTGATTCCTAGGATGCAGTAGGAAGGTAACTTCAGTTTATCCTGTTCCTGGATGGTTTGAATGGATAGATGTCTGACAGAGTATTTCCAAAGGAATTACATACGTTGATTTCTTCAAACGTACCATAGTTGGTGGCGGAGGACGACGGTTCTCTTAGCTTAACAACTAGAGTATTTTTGTGGACGTCAATTAGTGATATATGATGGATCTGACGATGTGGCATTCAAAGTGAATGATGACCAAAGGTTCAAAGTAAATTCTAGCCTCAAACCTCATCAACTAGAAGATGACAAAAAATCGGGCAGGCGACATGGCTATGTGGGTCGCTCTCATTAGGATGTATAATCACTTATCTAGTGAAATTCCATTTGCTTCTTTAATCTATATTTCGATGTTATCCCTTTTTCGGAGGCGGTTGCTGATCCCAACCGTCGGTGATATACATTCGATACACTCAAGCAAAATGAGTGGTCGGTCATTGAGGGCCGGGTTGCAAGACGTTCTTGTTGAACCCAGTGTATTCGTCTCTAGAGATACACGATCGGCAGGTGTTCCATACCTTGTTAGAGTTGGAATCCAATCTCAAATAAGTGCCTGCTGTTTTTGATTGTATACTATATATGTGGAGCGTGAGATGTAAGCGTTCCTCTAGAATGTTATTTACTTGTATTTAGACATTATTATAATATCAGAAAAGATATTGGTTTCAAAACTTTTTTGGGTTATCGTAAGGTAAAAACCGTCCGTGTTTATGTGTGGATTTGGTCTTATGATTATCCTTTTTCTTTTGAAAAGATTTTGAACCTTAAAATCATGATTGGATGATTTACCCTTAATATTATGCGAGTTTATCTCACTCTGGTTCAGTAGACTGACCCGGTGTTTTGTAAGTGCTCGGGTTAGCCCGGAGTGTACAGGTTCTAGTTATCGAATGCTGTGAAGAGACGGGATGGAAGAGTTCAGACGTATGATATTATTCCGCTGTGTTGTATATGGGACAGATCATTATAACTATCCAGTTATGTAGATGTACTCTGATACTGTAAGTGTTTTCAAAAGCTCTTAATAAAGATTCATTTCTATATTATATTTTGTTCCGCTGCGATGTGAGACTCTGTGTTGTATTGATTCTTCTTCTTCTATTCTAATATTTCTTTCTCTCTTATCTCACCCTCTAACTTCTTTCCATAAACGTTCCAGTGTTCTTGGTGTTTTGGAGGATCGGCATAAGATATGGTAATGCATTTATGTCGATTTTCGGGGCCGAAAACCTGGGTCGTTACAATATGCGTGCAAGGAAGGGGGCATTGTTCTGACAGTCGTTACATAACAGTGGTATCAGAGCCGAAGGTTCGGACTGAGCCATGCAGGCAAGGCAGTGCTTTCAAAAGATACTCGTAGGAATTTGGTGATACAATTTTTCAAAATATAAATTAGATTTTTGGAGATATTCATGGTAATTTTGTTACTCATTTTGTGCAAGAAATGAATGGAAAGAAATGGAAGGAATATTAATGAATAGGGGATATTGGAGATATTCTCCATCTAATTTGTTGCCATGTTTCATGAAAAAGAAACGGAAAGAAAATAAAATTGGAAAAGGGATTTATTGATGGAGAAAATAGAAAGTTATCAATCAATCAATCATATGACAATCAAATTAATGGGAATATTAGCCTTCCATGATTTAATTTATTTACATAAATCAAATTAATTCATCCCCAAGAAATGTTTCCCTCTATATAAAGAAAGGCATAGAGGATGTTATTTGATATGATATGTGAGAACATTTTTATTCTTCAATTTTCTTTTGCTCTACTTTAAAAACTCTGTAATCTCTTGAATATTAATAAAATCTCTTCCCCATTGAAATGGACGTACACTATCTCGCGATAATGGAACCACTATAAATTTGTGTGTTCTCTGTTGCCTTTATTTTTTTCTGTGATATGAGATTGATATTCATTTCAAATTTTTTGTTCTATCACATCATTGCAAGATACTATTGAGGTTTTTCCGCTGAAAGGGATTGATCACCCCTTACTACTGGTATTAGAGCTAGATTCGCAAGGAAGGTGTTTAGTAGAATGGCAGGAGGAGATAAAAACAATACAAATAATACGTTAGTGCCAATAGTTGCTACATACGTCATAGGCTCCTATGTGCCGTCAGGATCACAGTTGATGATAGAGAAGTGGAATGGTGAAGGAGATTTTGAAAAGTGGCAGTGGATGATGAAAGCAGTTTTGAGAAAAAATCGGGTTCGTCGAGTAGTATTTGATACAGAGACATTGCCTGCTGATTTCATCAGTGGAATTAGAAGAGATGGAAGAATGGGCCTTTACTACTCTTCAGCTTCCTATGGGAAAGAATGTAATTTCTAAAATCAATCAGGAGACAACTACTAGAGGCATTTGGAAGAAGTTGGAGGACCTCTACATGAAGAAATCCCTAACAAACCATCTGATCCTATTGAAGACTTTCTTCACTTATAAGATGAAGGAAGGTTCTTCAATTAAGACACATCTAAGTGTATTTGTTGACCTGTTGATGAAGTCTGTTGAGTTGAAAATTGATGAACAACAAAAAGCAATGGTTCTGTTGTGTTCGCTTCCAGAGCGATACACTGGTTTTTTTAACAGCCTTATCTATGGTAGAGACACATTGAAATTAGATGATGTGAAGAGAGGTTTTCTCAGCGAAGAGTTGAGAGATCAGATGAAAGAGTTTGGTTTTGGTGATAGCAGTGGATGAAGTAGTACTTCAGGCTTATTTGTTGAGAGAGGAAGAGCAGAGAAGAAAGTGAAGAATAATATAGGGCGTTCCAATTCCAGGAAGCCTAATTTGCGGAGTAAGTCTAAAGATGGAAAGTGCTATAATTATAAGAAACCAGGCCATTGGAGAAGAGACTATCCAGATTTGGAGAAGAAGACTGATGGTTCTTCATCTATTGCGATGGAGAAAGCCGGTAGCGATTTGTTGACAGTGGTTGTATCAGATGTTGCAGACCACTGGATTCTAGATTCTGGAGCATCATTTCACATGACTCCTAATAAGTATTATTTTTCTTCCTTCGATGCCAAAGAAGGAAGTTCTATCCTTATAGGGAATGATGCTACATGCAAGTCTATGGGAGTTGGTTCGGTTCGCATTCGCATGTATGATGGGATTGTTCACACACTTTCAAATGTTCGCTCTGTCCCAGGTCTTCGGAAGTCTTTGATATCATTAGGCCAATTGGCATCATTGGGATGCAAGATAATCGTTGTCAAAGATGGTTTTAGAGTTTATAGAGAGGCACTTGTATTGATAAAGGGTGTTATGATGCGAAATCTGTATTTGCTAATGGGTACCACTGTCCATGGAAAATTATGTGTTGGAGTCGATAGTTCTAAAAGTTTGGATGCTACCAAGCTTTTGCATATGAGATTAGGTCATACTTCGGAGAAGATCTTAGAGTTGCTTCGTAAGAAGAAAAAGATCAAGGGAGAAATCTTCAACAAGTTGGACTTTTGCAAGGAGTGTGTATTGGCAAAGCAAACCAGAGTTTCTTTTGGTGATGGCGCGCATACTTCTAAGAGGTTACTTGATTATGTGCATTCAGATGTTTAGGGGCCATACTCTACAGTTTCTATTGGTGGAGCATATTATTTTGTTTCCTTCATTGATGACTACTCGTGCAAGGTTTGGGTGTATGTAATGAAAGCTAAGCCAGAAGTACTTGAGAAGTTTAAGGTTTGGTTAACTATTGTTGAAAACCAAACAGAAAAGAAATTGAAGATTCTTAGATCCTACAATAGTGGAAAATATGCCTCCAAAAAGTTCCTCGACTACTGCAGACATTGTGGTATTAGAAGACATTTTACTACACCTGGTGATCTGAAATCCAATGGGGTTGCTGAGAGAATGAATAGGACTCTACTTGAAAAGGCCCGTTGCTTGATATTGACAACGGGTATATATAAGGGTTTTTGGGCTGAAGCTATTTCGACTACAGCACATATTATTTATCGGATTCCGTGCTCAACCATTGATGGGAAGATTCCATAGGAGGTATGGAGAGGTAAAAACACTTTATTAAGTTATTTTCGTATATTTGGATGTCCATTTTATGTTCACAATACATGGCATGACAAGTTGGAGCCTAGGGCCTCCAAATATGTTTTTCTTGGTTATAAAGATGGCATAAAAGGATATAGAATTTGGAATCCAATTAAGTAGAAAGTTATACATTCCAGATATGTGACTTTTGATGAGTCAGCAATGTTCAAACCACTGGAAGGTTTATCAGAGGGTGTAGACTCAGTTGATGAGAAGCCTGAAAAGATCGAGATTCCCAGTTTTCAAACCCGAAGTAGAGTTATCACTATTGATAATAGTGACAGAGCATTTGATGATACATCACATGATAGTCCACAAATTTCCTCTAGTAGTGATGGTGATGGTCATGAAGCTAGAGATGATTCAGCTCAAGGTGGAGCTGAAGGAAAGTCGGGCGATAGTCATTCGGGACAGTCAGAGACCAAAGAGAGCTCCAATTGGATATGGAGATTGGCAGTATGAAAATTTGAGCCTTGATAATCAGTTTGAGTATGCTTTACATGTAATTCATGATGAACCAATGAGCCTTGAAGAAGCCATAAAGTTGAGTGACAACTCGAAGTGGAATTGCGCTATGGAAGAGGAGATACTGTAACAACCCGGAAAAAAGCGATCTTGGTTATCCGATATACAACACATATCGAACATCCAAGGATCGAAATACCGGTATTTAATGAAAGAAACTAGAGGGTGAGAATAGATAAAGTAGAAAATTAGAATAGAAGAAGAAGAAGAACATAACATCAGAGTAACACGAACCTTACAGCAGAACGAATAACATATAATATATATCATAACTTTGAAATATAAATTTGTACTTGAATATACATATCATTCCAAAGTACAACACTTACAACACAGCGGAAATAAACAATGGCTAAATGATCCTAAAGCCTCCTGCCCCAGCTCTTCAAGTATCTGTAAATCCCAACTACTTGACTGCCCGTACAAAATTGGGAACCCAAGAGTTTAGAGAAAACAAAACAAAATAAACTCCGGGTCAGTCATGGGACTGGTATGAGTAAAACAGCTTAAAACAGTTTGAGCCATTAAATGATATCTCATAAAACCACGCCGTATAACGAAACTGGTTTTTCCCTTACGAGAATACAAAATAGTCTTTATACAAAAATTCTTTTGATATTATAATAGTTTCTATCAGGCACAATATAATAATCATCTAGCAGAAACGCTTTCATCTCACGTTCTACATATATAGTATACAATCAAAGCCGCAAGCACGTATTGGGTAATGGATTTCCAACTATGACAAGGTATGGAACCACCTTTCGCTAGTGTACCTCTAGAGAGGAATACACTGGGTTCAACAAGAACATCTTGCAACCCAGCTATACATGACCGACCACTCATTTCGCTTGAGTGTATCGAATGTATATAACTAACGGTTGGGATCAGCAACCGTTTCCCGAATGGGATAGCATCGACAATAGGTTTTTAGAAGTAAATGAAACTCTAGATCAGGTGATTATACACCCTAATAGGTGCGACCTACATAGCCATGCTGCCTGCCCAATTTTTGACATTTCCGGATGTGAGGCTAGAAGCTACGCTTATCTTTGACAGATCACACATTTATTCACTTTCAATGTCACATCGTCATACCCGCCAAATCACAAATTGATTTCCCCAAAAATACCACGGGTATACAGCTAAGAGAAACGAATTCCTCTGCCACCAAACGTAAATACGTTTGAAGAGATGAACTTACGCGATCTATTAAATATACTCTGTCAGACATTCTTCCATACAGATTGTCCTGGGACTGGACAAAACCGAAGGCACTATTCAATACATCCATCTTAGGCAATCTTTACCTAAGATTTATACAACAACCCTTGCAATTTACTTCATCTTCAATTATCTTGGCATATATGATTCGCAATGCTTATGCCAATATGGTGTGGTTCTTCGGATAATAATCCAACCGGTCTCTCCATATTAACAACATTAAAATGATCAACAACTTCGATAGTCGGTGAGTTAACTATCAAAGAAAAAACGTGTGCAAACAACGATATCATTTCCAGATGGAAATTTTATCGATCAATCATAATTTAACATTTAACCCTTTAGTTCATTAATTTACTTATCTCCTGTTTCCATATATTCAACATTTCTTATTTTCTAAATTTAGAAAATATACGTTATTAACAATGGAAAACATCCCCATTTCTTGTTTTCTATATTAGAAAACATTTTTGAGTTCTTATTTGGAAAACATTTCCAAATCTCCTTCATTTGGTTTAAACTTATGTTTAAATAAAACATCACAATGCCAACTCAAACCATTACCTTCAGTGACTAAATTCACTTAACCATCCTTTACTATCAAACCTTACCATTCCTTAGTTAAGAAGGAAGTCAATCAAGTTGGGGTATAATTACCTCTCATACCTTAACTGAACAACGTTTTAACTTCGAAATAGTCAAAGTTTATCTTTTAAACCTTTAACAAACTTCATTACGTAACTCTCTTTCGAATAATTTCTATTCGATACATCCTCCCTTCAAATAACTATATTCGATAATCTCTCTTACGAATAACTAGATTCAAAAACCTTTCTTCGAATAAACTATATTCGATTAGCTCTATTCAATTAACTCTTATCAATTAACTCTATTGGATTAACTCTTTTGGATGAACTCTTTTGAATTAACTCTAATCGATTAACTCTTTTCACTTAACTCCTTTTGCTTAACTCCTTTCGAATAAACTATATTCGATTACTCCTTCAACTCTATTCGAATAAACTATATTCGATTAACTCCTTTAACTCCTTTCGAATAAACTATATTCGATTAACTCCTTTCGAATAAACTATATTCGATTAACTCCTTTCGAATAAACTATATTCGATTAACTCCTTTAACTCTATTCGAATAAACTATATTCGATTAACTCCTTTAACTCTATTCGAATAAACTATATTTGATTAATTCCTTTTGAATAAACTATATTCGATTAACTCCTTTCGAATGAACTATATTCGATTAAATCCTATCGAATAAACTATATTCGATTAACTCCTTTCGAATAAACTATATTCGATATTTTCTTCGAATAACTTATATTCGATTTATCTTACTTTAAATAAATTATATTCGATTATTGTTCTTCGAATGACTTATATTCTATTTATTCCTTTTCTTCGAATAACTAATATTTGATAACTCCTTTTAACTCTATTTAACTCTACTCAAATAACTAATTGAATAACTAAATTCGATTACTAATACTCGACTAACTCTAACTGGATTAACTCAACTTAACTAACTCCTATCGAATAACTAATATTCGATTAACTCTAATTGAATAACTAATATTCAATTAACTCTACTATAATCAGTTAACTCTAATTCAAATCAATTACTCTAACTCTAATAGATTAACTCTGACCGGTTAACTCTAACTGGTTAACTCTAATTGATTAACTCTAACTGGTCAACCCTAATTGATTAACCCTAACTGGTTAACTCTAACTCATTTACTCTATTCGATTAACTCTAATCGAATAACTAATATTCGATTAACTCATTTCGATTAACTCTTCTGAATTAACTCCTTTGAATCATTTCCTTTTTTATTTGTTTACTTAACAAATAACTATTCCCCTTTAATTCTATTTATTTAATAAATAAATATTTCTTTTATCTTTTCTATTCATTTTACAAATAAATATTTCCATTTAATCTATTTGTAAATGTTTTACAAATATTTACTTTTAAATTCTATTTGTAAATGTTTAACAAATATTTCTCCTTTTATTTGTTTGCAAATAAATTCCTTTGTATTTGTTTACTTAACGAATATATTTCCTTTATATTTTTTTTACAAATATATTTTCTTTATATTTGTTTTACAAATATACCTTTTTAACTCTTTTGATTTTATAATTATTTCCTTATATAAAATCCTTTTTCCTTTTGTATATAAAATCCATTGATTTTATATAACTAATTTATTTTCATAATATAATTTGAAAATCCCCTTTTTACATCCCAGTATTTTCCACGGTATTTAAAATACTAGTTAACAGTGATCGATATCATTCAAACACCCAAAATCAACAACAGATTATATATCACATCATATATTACAATATATGAACTGAACAGTATTATAAATATTGAGGAGTCCAGTTAGACCCCTCCAACCTGTTTCCCTGCATCACAGATGTTAGACAATATAATTAACATCGATTTCATTTCAATATGAAATATTCTGCTAAATAGAATCACTATTTGATTAACGTTATATATATATATATCGTTATCTATGATTTCAACCAATACACAAGCAATTCAACCTAACAGTTAACACACAGAAATCAACAGATGATTATAAGTTCTAAGAATACGTTATAAAAATATAACTATTTAGAGTTGGTGAGTTTTACTCACATTGGCAGTTCATCGTTAAAGGACGATAAACTATTGTTTGATTTGAATCAAATAATTTATTTCGCCATAAATTCAAACGAGCTCCAATGGACTTCCAGTCAGTTCCATGTTGTTGCTCCCGTCCATACGATCCCATCGGTTCTTGTATCGCTAAATTCCGATAAAGTATGACAATGATATTGCATTAACAAGTTAATACATATTTTAGATTTAAATAAAACTTGATTAAATTCGATTGGGCTTTTACCCTTATGACTCGGCCCACTTGCCCCGAACCCAAGCCCGCTTAACCCTACTCTTCTTCCTCAAACACAAACACATGAAACCCCTCCTTCATTCTACGTAAATCACACAACAATTTCCCTCAAATTCTCGATCAATACTTGATTAAAGATCAAGTTAAAATATCCAAAACTCTCCATTTCAAAATCTCTACCATTCCATACCATTTTTGCGTTGATCGAATTCAGGGTTCCTGTCGCGTTTCAGCTCGAGGCCGCATCACCCAGTAACAGACATCGACGCTTTTTCTTCAGATATCCTCAAAAATCTACCTACCAACTCGGATTTACCTCCTAAACCCAAATACAACAATACGAACTTCAATTGAAGCTTATAGATCCAAGAACTTTAAACCCTAACTCAACGTTGGTGGGTTTCCAGCGGACCCACTTCTCACCGCACCAAACAAGAATACTTCCAAATTGAAGAAAATGAAAAGATGAACTCAGAAATATATGTTTAGAGATTTGTAGATTTTTGTGGGAATTTATTTTGATTTTGGAAGTTGAATTCCTTTTATTGGAAGAAGACTCGAACTCGGCGGCTGGAAATTTTGTTCTCACGCTTTTAAACTTGAAGTTGTGGCTGAGAAGGGATGAGGGGTGGCTAGTTTAGGTCCACAACTACTTAGATATTATAGTTTTTGTTTACATTTATATTTGTTTTTGCCTTCTAAAAATCCGTGTGATCACACACGACACCCAAAAATCACAAAATTGGACACACGACTAGAGTTCGACACTACGGACCCAACGAAACTAGTTTTGTCGAATTTCGACTCCGTTTGCTCACACGGCGTATTTTTAACCATCGAAATACTGACTGTTTTTCACTCTAAAAATCGGTACGGCCACATACTGACTTCAAAAATCACGGAAATTGAAATCTAACAATAATTTAACATTGTGGATCCAACAAAATTAGTTTCGTCGATTCTGAGGTCGTTTGTAAAACTGGCTATTTTCAAAACTTTAAATAACCCATTTAAATGTTAAATATATTTAAAAACAATTAAATTTAATATATGAAAATGAATAATATCGTATATATTCATAACAGAATATCAAAAAGCTCCTGAATAATCCTATATGGATTTCTAACTCGATATTTCAAATCCCGATATAAATCGATATTCGATTTATAATGAATTTCCTTTTTAAAATATTAATAAATCGTTATGGTCAACCTCCATCTGTAGTCGTAGTAGTTCCACCTACAGCTAATTTTCGCTCAAAATTCGTAAGGATTTCTGTGCGATGAAGGATTTTTATCCCTTTATGGGTAACCCATCTTTGGTTACGTCGGTTTTTCAGAGGGTTTCTATACCCTGAGTCATGTAGGCAATCCTTTTCCTAAGGATCTTTATTGGACTACTTTGATCATTTTACAATATCCCATAATTGGTTGTAACAACCCGAAAATCTGGGCCAGTTTTAAATTTTTATTTTAGCGAATTTTGAACATTTAAAATAGATTATTTTGAAAAATATCAACAAGAAATTTATTTTGAATATAATTAGAAAGTATATGTTATATGCGTCGTCGTTAGAATATAATAATTATATATAATTATAAAAGGAATTGAAAATGGCGCGGTAGTTCGATAATTCGATAATTCGATTTCAAACTTCAATTGAATGTACCGGGTGCAAAACAATCCGGATTTTAGTGAAACCAAAAATATTAGAATCTAATTGTGAATATCTTTCCAACGAACCCAGAAAATTGAAATTTCATAGTGGGAATCAAAAGATATGTCCAGTTGAAAATTCTGAATAGTCGCTATGGAATTCAGGCCCTTAAAAATGGGAATGTTGCAAACGACCTCGGATTTCGACGAAACCACTTTTGTTGGGTCCGTGATGTCAAATTATTGTTAGATTCCAAATTTCATAATTTTTCGATTCAATATGTGAGCGTGGCAAAGGAAAACGTGTTTGACCAGTTTCAGTTGATTTTAATCGACTGGAAAATGGCCATTTTTCCAACGGTCTCAGAATTCGACGAAACTAGTTTTATTAGGACCGTATCGTCAATACGAAGCTAGAAAATATTTTTCTGGGATTTATAGAGTTAGTATGTGACCCCGGTAAAATGAAATGCGCGTTCAAAATCAATATATAGAGTTATATGTTGATTTTGATGAAAAATGATTGTAACAGCCGAATTAGCTTACGATACATATCCCATTGTGTTCGAAATGGGGGTAATTAGCTATGGACGAGAGGCGGTGGGCCTCGTTTTGAGGTCGAAAATAAAAGTTGCTTTTTGGTGGAAAATAAAAAAAAACTCCCTCCTTTCCTCACGTTGACCAGGCCCCCACCTTTATCAAAATCGATTCAGTAATAAAAAGGAAAAAAAGAGAAAAGAAAAAAAGGGCAACGGGGGGGGGGGGGGGGAGGGTGAGGGGGCGGTGAGCCGCCACCACGGCATCCCCCCCCCAGCGATGTTGTCGCGCCCCCTCCATTTTCTCCCTTCTTCCTCCGCTTCCCCTCCTCGAGCGATGCAAACCCCGAGACCCCAAACCCCCTCATCCCAGCGACGCAGCCACCGCAACCGCCTGCACCGACCTCCACCGCCACCTGACCACCCTCGCCGAACCCCTCCTGCCACCTAGACGCAGCGCCACCCCGCCTTCTTCTCCACCTTCTGTAAGTTCTTCTATTTATTTTTATTTAATGCTTTCAAATCAGTTTTCTTGTGTGAAAGTCATTAATTTAAATAAAAAAACAAATTTTTGTTATATGATAGGAGTTAAAATAAAAAGGTGGGATTTTTATAATATGAAAGACAAGTAAAAAATTAGATTTTTAAAATAGAAAAGATTAAATTTTTAAAATAGAAAAGACTTCATTTTTAAATTTGAAAAGATCTTACTTTTGACTATGAAAAGATTGGATTTTTATCATAGTAAAAATTAGATTTTTATATATTAAATAGAGAAATAAAAATTCGATCTTTACATACGAAGTAGAAATTTAAAATAATAATTTTTATATAGAATGAAGGGTCGAAACTATATATGAAGAAGAAAGAAAAATAGAAAAGATTGGATTTTTAAAAATAGAAAAGATTAGAGTTTTGAAATAGAAAAGGCGAAATCTTTATATTTGGAAAGGAAAAATATTTATATTTGAAAAGGCGAAATCTTTATATTTGAAAAGGCGAAATCTTTATTTTTGAAAAGGCCAAATCTTTATATTTGAAAAGGCGAAATCTTCATATTTGAAAAGGCGAAATCTTTATATGAAGAATAGCGTGATAAAAATAGAATTTTTATCCATATAGCGTGATTATAAAAATTCGATTTTTATATATTGAATAGCGAAGTAAAAATTCGAGTTTTATATATTGAATAGCGAAGTAAAAATTCGATTTTTATATATTGAATAGCGAAGTAAAAATGTGAGTTTTATATATGTAGTGACTACGGGCGACGAACGTGACAAAAGGCGAGAACGGCGATGATTTCTATAAATGAAGTGTCGTGAAGTTAGGATAGCTATTTTTGAGAATTTCTCACTCTAAATTTTTTTTCTAGTTATATATATATACTAGGATGCAGACGGTGCTTAGCAGCACCCGACACCCGTCATCCACAGACCATGGATGGCTTGTTTGTTTGATTGATATGTTGTGAAAATTTGTTTGTGAAATTAATGTGAAATAGATAATGAAATATATTCATGTGTTGAAAGGAAATAAAATATTTGTATAGTTAAAAATATTTTATCGTTAAAAATATAATTTTTAACGTGAATGTGAATAAATAATTATTTATAAACAAATCTACCGATTTGTTTATATACACTGATTTGACTGATATTGATTGGGATGATAAATTTTACACATCGCCCAACTGCACAAATAAAAATTGTGTTTGTTGATTTGAAACCCCACACGGGTGTTGGGATGAAATTTGGCTTACACTAATCCCAATTATTTAATTGTATGTCGATCGATAGGTCGACAGACTGTGTGAGCGTTGATTATCTACATTTGATGCTTATGCAGTTGTGTGGTGCACCTTGGATGATGGTTGATTGTTTATCATTGCTTTTATATACATGTGTTTTATGGAATCCATATAATTAACGTTATATGGTGATTGATTGGGCCTCATTCCAATCGGGAAAATAATGAATGTTATAAAAGAAAATTCATGTGTTGAATATAAAAATAGTCGTGTGTTGACAGTACTCATGTGTTGAGATTAGTCGTGTGTTGAAAGAAATATAGATTCATGTGTTGAATGGAATATATATATATTCATTTGTTGAATAGAATAATGAATTTATTGAAATATATAAAGCCGTGTTGATTAGAGTTGCGCTATTTTGACGTGAACGATATTTATATCGATTTTATTCGTTTTACAATGAATATTGAAAAGTGATTTCAAAATTCAATATTTTTAAATTAAATTCAAATTAAATTAGATTAAGATTCAAATTGAAATATTATTAAATCAATTTGAAATGAATTCGAATCAAATAGAAAATGAATTCGATTCGAATTGAATAAAAGTGAATTTGAAATTGAATTGAATAGAAATGAATTCAAAATGAATTAAATTGAAATTGAATTAAAAACGAATTGAAATCGTTTTGAATGAAATTTAAAACGAACTGAAATTGACTTGAAATAAAATTTGAAATGAAATAGGATTGAAGTAAATAGAAGGTAAATTCAAATTGAATTGAATTGAAATGAATTAGAATTTGAATTGAAACGAATTTGAATTCGAAGTAAATAAAATTGAAATGAATTCGAATTGAATTGAAATCAAATCGATTTGAAATTGAAGATGAAGTTGAAATTGTTTTTTTGAAATGAATTTAAAACGATTTATAAAATACGTTTTAAAAGGAAATCGACGAAATATATATATATATATATAATATATATATATATTATATATATAATGGCCTGAATAGAACGCGCCGTGCTGCGGCAGTTCGTGAATTTCGACCATTGACTTCGAATTGACGTTGCGGGAGATCCGACCGTCGGATTCTCCTAAAACCTGAACCGTTGGGTTCGTATCGAAAAGAGCTTTCCAATGAATATTATAAATTTGAAATCTAATGGTTGGATTTGGAATTATGTCCAAATCAAATTTGAAAAAGGTCGCTGTAAGTGCAGTTCGATGGCCGTTGATGGAAATCGACTGTACGGGCCTTGATAAAATTATTAAAAATATTAATAATTTGTGTAAAATCATAATATGCAAATTGGAGAGAACTGGGATGAAAAACTCCACATTTGAAATGATAAAAATAAATTTTTATCGGAATGAAATAGTTTTGAACTAGAATTAAAATCAATTTATTTTTGAAATAAATAAATTGAATTTGAATGTGACTTTAAAAATAATCAATATTCTCAATACGTGAATTGGACTAGAGTTGAATCGAAATTATCTTCGGAATATTTCGATGTTGGATTTCGTGACTATACAAATATTGTTATGGGGATTTGAAAGATATATTTTATATCGTTATTTCCAATACGATATATGTTTGTTTCGGAATTTGATATTGAATATAAGCCGGTATATTTTCTATTCAGAGCCTTGTTTTTAATATCAAATGTGATTTGGGTTTGTCGTGAACCGTGTTTTAGATGACATTGGTTCTTTAACCCAGTTAAAGGCAGGATGTTGATTTTTGAAATGATTAAAACTAAGTGGAGTTTTAATGAATCTTTAATTAGATTGAAATGTGAATTGATAATTTAAACTATCAAATTTGAAAGGTGATCGAGAATGGAGTATCACCAGTTTTGCTCCAAAGCGGCAGTTAAATCTGTAATTAGATTTGAACATGAAATGGTAATTAATTTTACCGATAACACTGTGTTGTTAGATATGGAGTATTACCAGTTGTGCTCCATGGGAAATATAGGTTGGGATTGGGAAATAAAATAAATAATTACTTCGGTGTGGTTCGCTAATCCCGACTAGTTTGAAATGATATCCAAAGGAAGATTAAAGAATAAATTTAGAAGAATTTATCTTTGATAAAATTAATGGGAACCTTTCCCTAAGAATGTGATTTCGTGAATAAAAGGATATTCTGAATTGGAATGAGGCGTTTGTTGAGTTTGTGTAACATTTGTTTATCATATACGTGGGTTATTCAGAAAGGCCGGGTTTATACCCATTCTGAATAACCGATTCGACGAGATGTCGAAGATGAAGATGGTGGTCGAAGACCGGAAGTCTTCACATCGTTTGGGTGATTACTGATGATCTTGATTGGGCTGTACACCCAGGATAAGGGAAACAGTTGGTGATCGTCCAGACGTACTTGGAGATGGATGGATATGCGAGGAAAGTGCCTCCGATTTCGTTCAGACCCAGAACGAACTTGTAAATGGATTGTGTGTCTGACATTGGATTTTATTCTGTGTTGATTGATCTCTATTAAATATAGATCTGTTTGGCGGCGGAGAATTTATTCTCTTGCTTAACGCCCTTCTCTGAGAAGTACGAGCTTAGAGGTTGTATATCGATGGAAATCAGTCGCATGGAGTGAATTGCCAGTGTGGCACGCGTAAGTGGCAATTGATCAAGGCTTCTGTTGAAAAGCAAAGTCTTGTGGTTGATGATCAAAGCACGGCCTGTGTGGCGTAGTTTGTGTATAACGTGAATTCGCGAGCCTCACACCTTGGTATGAGTCAAAAACGGGATAGTGACTGCAGGGATAGCACGACGTTTCTTCCTAGCTAGGGTGGTGTCAGTGACCTACCAGCCCTCACATTTATATACTTTTCACCTGTGTGGTTGTTGGATACGAGGCGCCTCGGATATAGGTCTGTAAGGACCGGGAAACGTGTGTTCAGGAGTTGCCAATCCTCAAAAGTAAGAGAGGACTGGCCCTGAAGATCCAAGGATCATAGTGGGGTCCTGAGACATTTGCTAGAGTGTCTCGAATCGGAGAGGAGCTTGCCCCTTGCCTCGGCTCATGACGGAAATCCAATTTCCAATACGTGATATTGCGGTTTTAATTGTAGAACTAGTATGGCGACATGATAGATGGTATCCATGCCGCCTACGACTGATATTTATGATTGAAAATTGTTTAGACACTATACACTTATAATAGTATCAAATGATTTGTTTTAAACATATCAAGCATTATTTGGCTATTATAAGGGAAAACCCTATCCTCCGGCTTGCGTTGCATTGTGTGATGGGACCTGGGTCTTATAATAGCTTCATTTTTCCAAAAAGCATTGCGTTGTTTTGTTATATGCACTAGTATTTTTGGAAGGAAACCCGTTTCGTGTTGTACGGCGTGGTCCCTTGAATTACTATCTTTAAAGTAAAGTTTTAAATAACTGTTTTAGTTCTCACACCAGTCACATGACTGACCTGAAGTTTATTGTTTTAACCTAAACTCTAGGTGCCCCTATTTTTGGCACGGGCAGCTAGTAGTTTTGGTTTTGTAGATTTATATTCACAGGATCCTGATTTACAGCTGGAACAATGCTCGGAAAGCTCTGTATCCGTGCATTACTTCTAGTTGTGCTTTCGTATTATTTTCCGCTGCGATGTATTTAAATGTAATTTAAATCTCTGATATTTGTTGAATATAATTTATTCATTTATACTCTGTATATTCTTGTATCTGATGGAATTGTTGTAATAACAATGAAATGTTCTTCTGTCTATGTTCCGATTTGTCCTGTTCTCAAACGATCAGGGGTTTTCGAACGGTCATAATCGGTTTAACGATCGATTCGGATCGAGCGAAATTCCTTGCCGTTACAGTTGGTATCAGAGCTTTGGTTTACAGAGCTCGAGAACAAGACACATTAGAACCATACGAAAGAATTCATCAGATATTGGATTAGTAATATCCAATTAGAATGACTCGTTAGAGATAGGTCAGTAGTATCCTAGAACGAGTGTGAAGAGTATATTTTTCAAATGAAAACAATTTTGTTTTGAAAATTTAAACCATTTTATACGTATTTGATTATTTATTTATTTTGAATTTGGACAATCGAGTATATGAAGATTTCGCGTATACGCGTCATGAACGTATATTCGAAGTTTTAATGTACTGGATAGATATAGAATCACATTCTAGACACACGAGGATAATTCTGGTGATGTGGCCACATCATCAATATTTATGTTCGTGTTTCGAAGGTGTGATATCTATATATTTCCATTAGACTGGTGTGAGAACCAAAATTAATATAGCTAGAATACATTGTTGCGAATTGGCATCAAAAACACATGATTTTTTGTATATGTATCAAAATTATGAATTTGAAACTCTAATCCACTAATTGATTGATGTTTGTGTTGTTTGTTTATTTGTTTGATAATTTTGAACCATTTAGCCTAATTGGATCAAATATTGAATTGTATTGAAAATTGGTCGTATTTGCTTGCATATACATGTACTTACATTGAACAGGTCATAGCAAGGAGGCTAGAAAAGAGAATAAAATTTATTTGCCCGACAAATAGGTACATATTTACTATATAATTTACTGTTTTGTTTGGGTGATGATGAATTTATGAGCTTATTGGCTAGCCGCTTGGCTTTTTCTTTTTCTTTTTGAGATCAGAAGGCCTGTATAGCAATTTAGGGATTTTCCCGTGGCTCCCGGTGCAGGGGAGGTTATGGCAAAAAATTTCGAAAATTTAGGGTGTTAGCCAAATTTTTGAAGAATTTAAAAATTCTCAGAAACTGAAAAGTTGGAGAATGGAAGCCAGATCAAACGTAGTGTTGATTAATCAAACCACTTTCGGCTTTGTTCCTTTTCGGGGATGAAAAGTTTTAAGTGGGGGAGAATGTAACAACACGAAAATCTAGGCCAGTTTAAAATTTTTATTTTGGCAATTTTAGCGAATTTTGAACATTTAAAATAGATTATTTTGAAAAATATCGACAAGAAATTTATTTTGAATATAATTAGAACGTATATGTTATATACGTCGTCTTTAGAAGATAATAAGTATATATAATTATAAAAGGAATTGAAAATGGCGCGGTAGTTCGATAATTCGATTTCAAACATCAATTGAATGTACCGGGTGCAAAACAATCCGGATTTTAGTGAAACCAAAAATATTAGAATCTAATTGTGAATATCTTTCCAACGAACCTGGAAAATTGAAATTTCATAGTGGGAATCAAAAGTTATGTCCAGTTGAAAATTCTGAATAGTCGCTATGGAATTCAGGCCCTTAAAAATGGGAATGTTGCAAACGACCTTGGATTTCGACGAAACCACTTTTGTTGGGTCCGTGATGTCAAATTATTGTTAGATTCCAAATTTCATAATTTTTTGAATCAATATGTGAGCGTGGCAAAGGAAAACGTGTTTGACCAGTTTTAGTTGATTTTAATCGACGGGAAAATGGCCATTTTTCCAACGGTCTCAGAATTCGACGAAACTAGTTTTGTTAGGACCGTATCGTCAATACGAAGCTAGAAAAAAAATCTGGGATTTATAGAGTTAGTATGTGACCCCGATAAAATGAAATGCGCGTTTAAAATCAATATATAGAGTTATATGTTGATTTTGACGAAAAATGATTGTAACAGCCGAATCAGCTTACGATACATATCCCATTGTGTTCGAAATGGGGGTAATTAGCTATGGACGAGAGGCGGTGGACCTCGTTTTGAGGTCGAAAATAAAAGTTGCTTTTTGGTGGAAAATAAAAAAAAACTCCCTCCTTTCCTCACGTTGACCAGGCCCCCACCTTTATCAAAATCGATTCAGTAATAAAAATAAAAAAAAGAGAAAAGAAAAAAGGGGAAACGGGGGGGGGGGGGGGAGGGTGAGGGGGCGGTGAGCCGCCACCACGGCATCCCCCCCCAGCGATGCTGCCGCGCCCCCTCCATCTTCTCCCTTCTTCCTCCTCTTCCCCTCCTCGAGCGATGCAAACCCCGAGACCCCAAACCCCCTCATCCCAGCGACGCAGCCACCGCAACCGGCTGCACCGACCTCCACCGCCACCTGACCACCCTCGTCGAACCCCTCCTGCCACCTAGACGCAGCGCCACCCCGCCTTCTTCTCCACCTTCTGTAAGTTCTTCTATTTATTTTTATTTAATGTTTTCAAATTAGTTTTCTTGTGTGAAAGTCATTAATTTAAATAAAAAAAACAAATTTTTGTTATATGATAGGAGTTAAAATAAAAAGGTGGGATTTTTATAATATGAAAGATAAGTAAAAAATTAGATTTTTAAAATAGAAAAGATTAAATTTTTAAAATAGAAAAGACTTCATTTTTAAATTAGAAAAGATCGTATTTTTGACTATGAAAAGATTGGATTTTTATCACAGTAAAAATTAGATTTTTATATATTAAATAGCGAAATAAAAATTCGATCTTTACATATGAAGTAGAAATTTAGAAATATAATTTTTATATAGAATGAAGCGTCGAAACTATATATGAAGAAGAAAGAAAAATAGAAAAGATTGGATTTTTAAAAATAGAAAAGATTAGATTTTTGAAATAGAAAATGCGAAATCTTTATATTTGAAAAGGCGAAATCTTTATATTTGAAATAGCGAACTCTATATATTTGAAAAGGCGAAATCTTTATATGAAGAATAGCGTGATAAAAATAGAATTTTTATCCATATAGCGTGATTATAAAAATTCGATTTTTATATATTGAATAGCGAAGTAAAAATTCGATTTTTATATATTGAATAACGAAGTAAAAATTCGATTTTTATACATTGAATAGCGATGTAAAAATGTGATTTTTATATATGTAGTAACTACGGGCGACGAAAGTGACAAAAGGCGAGAACGGCGATGATTTCTATAAATGAAGTGTCATGAAGTTAGGATAGCTATTGGAGAGAATTTCTCAATCTAAATTTCTTTTTCTAGTTATATATATATACTAGGATGCAGACGGTGCTTAGCAGCACCCGACACCCGTCATCCACAGACCATGGATGGCTTGTTTGTTTGATTGATATGTTGTGAAAATTTGTTTGTGAAATTAATGTGAAATAGATAATGAAATATATTCATGTGTTGAAAGGAAATAAAATATTTGTATAGTTAAGAATATTTTATCGTTAAAAATATAATTTTTAACGTGAATGTGAATAAATAAATATTTATAAACAAATCGACCGATTTGTTTATATACACTGATTTGACTGATATTGATTGGGATGATAAATTTTACACATCGCCCAACTGCACGAATAAAAATTTGTGTTTGTTGATTTGAAACCCCACATGGGTGTTGGGATGAAATTTGGCTTACACTAATCCCAATTATTTAATTGTATGTCGATCGATAGGTCGACAGACTGTGTGAGCGTTGATTATCTACATTTGATGCTTATGCAGTTGTGTGGTGCACCTTGGATGATGGTTGATTGTTTATCATTGCTTTTATATACATGTGTTGTATGGAATCCATATAATTAACGTTATATTGTGATTGGTTGGGCCTCATTCCAATCGGGAAAATAATGAATGTTATAAAAGAAAATTCATGTGTTGAATATAAAACTAGTCGTATGTTGACAGTACTCATGTGTTGAGATTAGTCGGGTGTTGAAAGAAATATAGATTCATGTGTTGAATGGAATATATATATTCATTTGTTGAATAGAATAAGGAATTTATTGAAATATATAAAGCCGTGTTGATTAGAGTTGCGCTATTTTGACGTGAACGATATTTATATCGATTTTATTCGTTTTATAACGAATATTGAAAAGTGATTTCAAAATTCAATATTTTGAAATGAAATTCAAATTAAATTAGATTAAGATTCAAATTGAAATTTTATTGAATCAATTTGAAATGAATTCGAATCGAATAGAAAATGAATTCAATTCGAATTGAATAGAAAGTGAATTTGAATTTGAATTGAATAGAAATGAATTCAAATTGAATTAAAAACGAATTGAAATCATTTTGAATGAAATTTAAAACGAACTGAAATTGACTTGAAATAAAATTTGAAATGAATTCGGATTGAAGTAAATAGAAGGTAAATTCAAATTGAGTTGAAGTGAAACGAATTAGAATTTGAATTGAAATGAATTTGAATTCGAATTAAATAAAATTGAAATGAATTCGAATTGAATTGAAATCAAATCGATTTGAAATTGAAGATGAATTTGAAATTGTTTTTTTGAAAAGAATTTAAAACGATTTATAAAATACGTTTTAAAAGGAAATCGATGAAATATATATATAATATATATATATATATATATATATATATTATATATATAATGGCCTGAATAGAACTCGCCGCGCCGCGGCAGTTCGTGAATTTCGACCATTGACTTCGAATTGACGTTGCGGGAGATCCAACCGTCGGATTCTCCTAAAACCGGAACCGTTGGGTTCGTATCGAAAAGAGCTTTCCAATGAATATTAGAAATTTGAAATCTAACAGTTGGATTTGGAATTATGTCCAAATCAAATTTGAAAAAGGTCGTTGTAAGTGCAGTTCGATGGCCGTTGATGGAAATCGACTGTATGGGCCTTGATAAAATTATTAAAAATATTAATAATTTGTGTAAAATCATAATATGCGAATTGGAAAGAACTGGGATGAAAATTTCCACATTTGAAATGATAAAAATAGATTTTTATCGAAATGAACTAGTTTTGAACTAGAATTAAAATAAATTTATTTTTGAAATAAATAAATTGAATTTGAAAGTGACTTTAAAAATAATCAATATTCCCCATACGTGAATTCTACTGGAGTTGAATCGAAATTATCTTCAGAATATTTCGATGTTGGATTTCGTGACTATACAAATATTGTTATGGGGATTTGAAAGATATATTTTATATCGTTATTTCCAATACGATATATGTTGGTTTCAGAATTTGATATTGAATATAAGCCGGTATATTTTCTATTCAGAGCCTTGTATTTAATAACAATTATGATTTGGGTTTGTCGTGAACCGTGTTTTAGATGACATTGGTTCTTTAACCCAGTTAAAGGCAGGATGTTGATTTTTGAAAAGATTAAAACTATGTGGAGTTTTAATGAATCTTTAATTAGATTGAAATGTGAATTGATAATTTAAACTATCAAATTTGAAAGGTGATCGAGAATGGAGTATCACCAGTTTTGCTCCAAAGCGGTAGTTAAATCTGTAATTAGTTTTGAACGTGAAATGGTAATTAATTTTACCGATAACACCGTGGTGTTAGATATGGAGTATTACCAGTTGTGCTCCATGGGATATATAGGTTGGGATTGGTAAATAAAATAAATAATTACTTCGGTGTGGTTCGCTAATCCCGACTAGTTTGAAATGATATCCAAAGGAAGATTAAAGAATAAATTAAGAAGAATCTATCTTGGATAAAATTAATGGGAAGCTTTCCCTAAGAATGTGATTTCGTGAATAAAAGGATATTCTGAATTGGAATGAGGCGTTTGTTGAGTTTGTGTAACATTTGTTTATCATATACGTGGGTTATTCAGAAAGGCCGGGTTTATACCCATTCTGAATAACCGATTCGACGAGATGTCGAAGATGAAGACGGTGGTCGAAGACCGGAAGTCTTCACATCGTTTGGATGATTACTGATGATCTTGATTGGGCTGTACACCCAGGATGAGGGAAACAGTTAGTGATCGTCCAGACGTACTTGGAGATGGATGGATATGCGAGGAAAGCGCCTCCGATTTCGTTCAGACCCAGAACGAACTTGTAAATGGATTGTGTGTCTGACATTGGATTTTATTCTGTGTTGATTGATCTCTATTAAATATACATCTGTTTGGCGGCGGAGAATTTATTCTCTTGCTTAACGCCCTTCTCTGAGAGGTACGAGCTCAGAGGTTGTATATCGATGGACATCTGTCGCATGGAGTGAATTGCCAGTGTGGCACGCGTAAGTGGCAATTGATCAAGGCTTCTGTTGAAAAGCAAAGTCTTGTGGTTGATGATCAAAGCACGGCCTGATTGGCTTAGCTTTGTGTATAACGTGAATTCGCGAGCCTCACACCTCGGTATGAGTCAAAAACGGGATAGTGACTGCAGGGAGAGCACGACATTTCTTTCTAGCTAGGGTGGTGTTAGTGACCTACCAGCCCTGACATTTATATACTTTTCACCTGTGTGGTTGTTGGATACAAGGCGCCTCGGATATAGGTCTGTAAGGACCGGGAAACGTGTGTTCAGGAATTGCCAATCCTCAAAAGTAAGAGAGGACTGGCCCTGAAGATCCAAGGATCATAGTGGGGTCCTGAGACATTTGCTAGAGTGTCTCGAATCGGAGAGGAGCTTGCCTCTTGCCTCGGCTCATGATGGAAATCCAATTTCCAATACGTGATATTGCGGTTTTAATTGTAGAACTAGTATGGCGACATGATAGATGGTACCCATGCCGCCTATGATTGATATTTATGTTTGAAAATTGTTTAGACACTATACACTTATAATAGTATCAAATGATTTGTTTTAATCGTATCAAGCATTATTTGGCTATTATAAGGGAAAACCCTATCCTCCGGCTTGCGTTGCATTGTGTGATGGGACCTGGGTCTTATAATAACTTCATTTTTCCAAAAAGCATTGCGTTGTTTTGTTATATGCACTAGTATTCTTGGGAGGAAACCCGTTCCGTGTTATAAGGCGTGGTCCCTTGAATTACTATCTTTAAAGTAAAGTTTTAAATAACGGTTTTAGTTCTCACACCATTCACATGACTGACCTGGAGTTTATTGTTTTAACCTAAACACTGGGTGCCCCTATTTTCGACACGGGCAGCTAGTAGTATTGGTTTAGCAGATTTATATTCACAGGATCCTAATTTACAGCTGGAACGATGCTGGGAAAGCTCTGTATCCGTGCATTACTTCTAGTTGTGCTTTCGTATTATTTTCCGCTGCGATGTATTTAAATGTAATTTAAATCTCTGATATTTGTTGAATGTAATTTATTCATTTATACTCTGTATATTCTTGTATCTGATGGAATTGTTGTAATAACAATGAAATGTTCTTCTGTCTGCGTTCCGATTTGTCCTATTCTCAAAAGATCAGGGGTTTTCGAACGGTCTTAGTCGGTTTAACAATCGATTCGGATCGAGCGGAATTCCTTGCCGTTACATTGGTCTTGATTGAAGAACTTAATAATCATCCCTTCGAGAATTAATCAATAGTTAGTTTCATGTCCATTCACCATGTGATAGTGACAATAAGGCCCTCCCAATTTCCTTTCGTATTTGGGCTTCGTTTTTGTAGATGTCTAATAATTGAGCTTCTGTCTTGTTAGGAAATACATATTTTCCATTGACGTGGTAAGGTAGTATCCTTTAGGTAGCCTTGGTGTAAATTTCCTTTCCTGTTGCAGTGACTTAGCCCTTCTATTACTGAAACTTATTGGTCCATTCATACACTTGTTTTCTGTAACAACCCGGAAATGCGAGCCAGTTTAAAATATTTATTTTGGAAATTTTAGTGAATTTTGAATATTTAAAATAGATTATTTTAAATAATATCGACAAGAAATTTATTTTGAATAGAATTCGAACGTATATATTATATACGTCGTCGTTAGAATATAAATAATTATATATAATTATAAAAGGAATTGAAAATGGTGCGGTAGTTCGATAATTCGATTTCAAACTTCAGTTGAATGTACCGGGTGCAAAACAATCCCGATTTTAGTGAAACCAAAAATAATAGGATCTATTGGAGAATATCTTTCAAACGAATCCGAAAAAAATTGAAATTTCATAGCGGGAATCAAAAGATACGTCCAGTTGAAAATTCTGAATAGTCGCTATGGAATTCAGGCCCCTAAAAATAGGAATTTTGCAAACGACCTCGGATTTCGACGAAACCACTTTTGTTGGGTCCGTGATGTCAAATTATTTCTTGGTTTCAAATTTCATATTTTTTCGAATCGTTGATTTTAATCGACTGGAAAATGGCCATTTTTCCAACGGTCTCAGAATTGGACGAAACTAGTTTTGTTAGGACCGTATCGTCAATACGAAGCTAGAAAATATTTTTCTGGGATTTATAGAGTTAGCATGTGACCCCGGTAAATTGAAAGTGCGTTTAAATTGAATATATAAAGATTTATATTTTAAATTCAACGAAAACTGATCGAAACAGTCGAATTAGCTTACGATACATATCCCATTGTGTTCGGAATGGGGGTAATTAGCTATGGACGACAGGCGGTAGACCTCGTTTAGAGGTCAAATGAAAAAGTCAACTTTTTGAAATAAAATAATTAAATAATTAAATATGAAACCCTTCTCTCTCATCCTTTTTAACTCCTTTTCCCCCCATCGTTCATTCTCAGAACGATAAAGAAGAGAAAAAAAAGGAAAAGGGGCGACGAGGTGGGGGGGGGGGGGTGAACCGCCGCCGCGGCCACCAGGGGCGGCGCGCCACCGACGCCGCCGCCTGGAACGCACCCAACAGGAAGCCGCCGCCCCCCTAAACCCTAAGCCACCCACCTGCGCGCAGCCTCTTCCCCCCTCCTCCTTCATCGAACCCGATCCCCCCTCCTCTTCCCTTCTCCTCCCAGTTCCTCCGTTCTTCCCTCCTTCTCTCTACTGCTGCAAACCGACGCCCCCACTTCGCGAACCCCCTCTTCAGTTTTGAAGGTGAATTTTAATTTAATTTCAGTTTTATTTTATATTGTAGAAGGGAAAAAATATACACTTTTATATTGTAGAAGGAGAAAAATATAATCTTTTATATAGTATAAAGAATAAAAATTTGATCTTTATATATGTAGTGAATCAAAAATATGATTTTTACTTGTGTAGAGTATTAAAAATATGACCTTTATATAGTAGAACATATAAAAATACTATTTTTATATAAGTAGTGTATTGAAAATAAAATTTCTATATAATAGAGAATATAAAAATAAAATATTTATAATTGAAAAGGCGAAATCTTTATAATTGAAAAGGCGAAATCTTTATAATGGAAAAGGCGAAATCTTTATATTTGAAAAGGCGAAATCTTTATATAGAGAATAGCGTGATAAAAATATAATCTATAGTATATGAACACCGTTATAAAAATAGAATTTTTATCTATATAGTAGCAGTGTAAAAATAGAATTTTTATCTATATAGTAGCGATGTAAAAATAGAATTTTTATCTATATAGTAGCGGTGTAAAAATAGAATTTTTATCTATATAGTAGCGGTGTAATAATAGAATTTTTATCTATATAGTAGCGGTGTAAAAATAGAATTTTTTATCCATATGAAGTGATTATAAAAATATGATTTTTATACACATAGGAAGAATATAAAAATGTGATTTTTATATGTAGTGGCTACGGGCGACGAAAGTGACAAAAGGCGAGAACGACAAGATTTTCTACATAAGAAGAGTCGTGGTATTGGATTTGACTGATATTGATTGGGTCAATAAATTTTACACATCGCCCAACTGCATAATTAAAAGTCTGTGTTTGTTGATTTGAAACCCCATACGGGTGTTGGGATGAATTTTGGCGTACACTAATCTCAATTATTTAGTTGTATGTCGATCGATTGGTCGACAGGCTGTGTAAGCGTTGATTATTTTTATTTGATGCTTATGCAGTTGTGTGGTGCACTTTGGATGATGGTTGATTGTTCATCGTTGCTATTATATACATGTGTTGTATGGAATCCATATAATTAACATTATATGGTGACTGATTAGGCCTCATTCCAACCGGGAAAATAATGAATATTACAAAAGAAAATTCATGTGTTGAAACTATTTATGTGTTGAGTAAAATATTTTAATAATAGAATTTACATCTTTATAATATTTAAAATTAGAACTACTTCATGGTGGAGTCTGATTTAAAAATCAAACGATAGATACCATAATTTTATAAAATATTTTACATAACAAAAATAGTGATGTGTTGACAGTACTCATGTGTAGAGATTAGTCGTGTGTTGAAAGAAATATAGATTCATATGTTGAATAGAATAAATATTCATTTGTTGAATAGAATAACGAATTTATTGAAATATATAAAGCCGTGTTGATTAGAATTGTGCTATTTTGACATGAACGATATTTATATCGATTATATTCGTTTTTATAATGAATATAGAAAAGAAGTGATTTCAAAATATAATGTTTTGAAACTATTATCATTTATGTAGTAACGATGTGAAATATTCAATTTTGATTTGAAATTGAATGTAGCGTTGAAATGGTTTTGAAAACGAATTTAAAACGATTTATAAAATATGTTTTAAAAGGAAATCGACGAAATATATATAATATATATACATATATTATACATTATGGCCTGAATAGAACGCGCCACGCCGCGGCAGTTCGTGAATTTCGACCATTGACTTTGAATTGACGTTGCGGGAGATCCGACTGTCGGATTCTCCTAAAGCCGTAACCGTTGGGTTCGTATCGAAAAGAGCCTTCCAATGAATATTAGAAATTTGAAATCTAACCGTTGGATTTGGAATTACGTCCAAATCAAATTAGGAAAAGGTCGTTGTAAGTGCAGTTCGATGGCCGTTGATGGAAATCGACTGTATGGGCCTTGATAAAATTATTAAAAACATCCATAATTTGTGTAAAATCATAAGAAATGATTTGGGAAAAATTGGGCTGAAAAATTCCATATTTGAAAAAATAAAAATAGATTTTTATCGAAATGAACTAGTTTTGAACTAGAATTAAAACCAATTTATTTTTGAAATAAATAAATTGAATTTGAAAGTGATTTTAAAAATAATCAATATTCCCAATACGTGGATTGGACTGGAGTTGAATCAAAATTATCTTCAGAATATTTCGATGTTGGATTTCGTGACTATACAGATATTGTTATGGGAATTTGAAAGATATATTTTACATCGTTATTTCCAATACGATATTTGTTGGTTTCAGAATTTGATATTGAATATAAGCCGGTATATTTACTATTCAGATCCTTGTATTTAATATCAAATGTGATTTGGGTTTATCATGAATCGTGTTTTAGATGACATTGGTTCTTGAACCCAGTTAAAGGCAAGATGTAACACCCCGTAATTTGAACATAAAAAATTCACAAATTAAAGTATACTTAATTAAGTGAAATGGGTTGCGCAGAGAAATATATATATATTGATATATATATATATGTAATTGAAAATTAAATAAATAAGTATGCAAAAATGTTCAAAACAGCGAATTGGGAGAGGGGAATAACCGAACCGGCCGATTTTTGAGGTCGACCCAAGCCCGCTGGGTCGACTAGGGGTTAATCCAGGGTGTTTGGCTGTCAACCCGTAGGCCGATTCGCTCAAATGCAAATTTTGCATTTGAATGGTTCTCATGGTTCAGCTTTAATCTAAAGGCCCTAGATGGTTCCTACACTTGACTTCTTCACCAAGACATGCTTTGATTGCTTGGATTGAATCTAGGGTTAATCCTATGGCTAATACTATCCTAATCCTCTATAAAAAGACCCCTAAACCTAGCCTAAATCACCATTATTCAATCCTACAACTAAACTATGTCAAATTTTTTCTCTCATGGCCTCCACTCTCATGCTAAAATTCCTAAGCCTATTTCTATGAGAGATTGTGAGTTCATACAAGTGCTTTCAAACTTGTATTAGTGTTCTTAGTTTGCATTCAAGTCAAGTTGCAACATTTCTATTTCAAAACAAGGATTTTTATTTGATTTGGCGCAAGGGTTTTTCATTGGAACATTCATATTTGGGTCTTTTTGGCGATTGCATAAGGGCTTCGTCTCAATCTTTATAATAAATATATATTTGTGTCTTCATAGCATTGTAAGCCCTTTTCTACTTTCTTTCTTTGAACTTTAAAGTTAAATGAATGATGCAAGTTTGGGGTTGAACATTATATGCAAGTTTGGTTGATCATTATATGCAAATTTGGTTGATCATTATATGCAAGTTTGGATGATCATTATGCAAGTTGGTTTAATCATTATGTATGACACATGTTGCTATGTTATGCAAGTTTGGGTTGATCATGTTATCCAAGTTAAACTTGATGTTGTGAGCATAAAGCTCCAAGCTTTATATTAAAGGTTGCATTTGGCAACATGAAAGTTATCATATCCCTTATGATAACTTGCATGTGAGGCTAAATGCGAACTTCTAGCAACTTCTACATGTCATTTATCACCATGTATCACTCATATGCTAAGTTTGGTTTTATGCATGCTTTTGAAGCCTAATGATGCAATATGCAAGTATATGAACATATGTACATTTCATATGCCACCATGTTAAACTTGTGGCTTCAACACCTTTTTGTCATGATTATGCCAAGTTCCCTATTTTATCCTTTATGCGTTGATGCGATTATGTAAACGATGGGGTTACGTTGGGGTTGGGTAACATTATGACATAAACATGGTTTTTATAACATAGCGTGATATGTTAACTTGTACTTATGTTTTGGAAACATAATGGACATGACACTTAGAAAATATGAGTGTGGCCAACTCGAGGTTGGGTTGAGTTTGTAGCATAAATCTACCCGGACCCGCCCGGCTTAACTAGTGGCTACAAACAATAGGACCCAATGTGAGAAGTTGGTCATGTTGTGCTCGAACCCGAGGTTAGACCAAGTTGTCGTGTAAAGCTACCTGTACCCGCCCGGCTTAACTAGTAACCACAACAAGGTCTAATGTGAGAGGTTAAAGCACATTAAGTTAATTAATGCCTCCTAATTAGGGTTAAGTCATGGTCCACTTAATACTTAATCAATTTGGGCTGGATGGGTTAATCGGGGTTAAGTCATGAACCTTGGATACACTTAACCAATTTAATCCACGTTTGTATCGAGTTAACCACATTTAACCCGTTAAGGAAACCCTAGTTGCGCGGTCCTTTGCTGCAGTAACCCTCTTGATAGTATCATAAGACCCTAGGACTAGGCTAGGGTGGGGCACGATTACTGGGCTGACATGTAAGCGACCAAAACGACGGCTGTGTAGGTACGCCGGTGTAGGTCCAGGCGGACTATGATCGTGCACATAGTCCAGCGTTGGAGAATCAGGCACGGGTACCAGTAGATCTAGGCTGTGCATACTTGATTGGTGTCCGAGGTCTACACCCTAGGACTTGATACACCCTGGGGTGGACCTAGCACAGTTAGCTACATTTCATGTTTGGGCCGTATGACACCGACACTTGACGAGTTAGGCTTATAGGGAGCCGATCAACTAGACCGTGTAGTTGGACCTTGATTTAGGTCACCTCATGATATTGGGCCAAGCATGGGCCAAGGTATCAATTCTTGTTTTTACTTGACATGTTAGAATGCTAGTACACCCGTGGTGCAAAACTTAACCTTAATTATGCGATGACACCTTTATCTATCTTGTTAGTTAATCATCATGCCAGTATGTTGTTATCCTTATGTTCATCTCAGCTTCTCGTGCCAGTTAACTTTACTAGTTCATAGACAGATAGTAGTAGGGCTTACCAGTCTTTTTGACTGACCTGTTTTCTTTCGCCTCTTTTCTTCCGTTTCCCCCCCCCCCCTCAGGTTCTCAGGGTGGGAACATTGGAGCTTAGCTTGGATCTTTACAGCTTGCTTACTGGATTTGCACATGTACGGTTTTGGACATTGAGCTAGCTATGGTTTATCACTTCATTTTGGGGATAGTACTTTATGTATTTCAATTTTTCAGTTTATGCTTTTATCTAGACTTTGTTGTTGGAAAATAATGACCAAGTACTTTGTTGTAACATGACTATGGTTTTGAAATGCTAAGTTTTATCCGTTGCTTTACTACTCTGTTTTACTTATATGTTCTGTCTTGTGATATCTGCATGCATGTTTACCTTGTTTAACGCCCCTCCAAAGCTAATGTCCTTGCAAGAGTGGCATTGGCGGAGGTGGGGTGTTACATTTGGTATCAGAGCATAAGGTTTACAAGATTTGAGAAAAAGTATTTTTAAAACTTACCTTTTGAAAAACTATTTTCAAAACCAATTAAGTATTTTCCAAGAAGAGTCTAGTTATTTTAAAAAGGCTATTCCCCAAAAGCCATAGCACTATCCTTCGTTTCTTCGTTCTGAATCTATCTTTTTCTTCGTTTTAGTATGGCCGATCGCTTTAACATCCGAGAAGGCGTGCAAGTACCAGTCTGGTTCCGGAGATTTATGGAGGCAAGGGCGAATGAAGCCGGCCCCGCAGACATTCCTCCTCCTTCCCCGGTCGCTAACATCTCTCCTCCTCCTGTAGCTGAGGTTCCTCCTCACCCTCAGCATCCGCAAGAGGATTTTGCAAAGCTTTGCAAAGACTTTAAGGCGATGGGTTGCAAGAATTTTGTCGGAACGGAGACTTCTGTGTAGGCAAGAAACTGGTTAAAGGAAACTTAAGACCTCTTTGCTATCTTTGATGTGGAAGATCGTAAGAAAGTTCTATTGGCGGTATGGCTATTGAAAGGGGAAGCTGCTTATTGGTGGGTAGTCACCACCACCACTAGACCAATTGAAACTTGGGATGACTTTAGGAGAAGGTTTGGACTAAAGTTTCTATCATCGACAGAAGAGAACCTTCAGATGGAAAGGTTCCTATCTCTAAAGCAAGGGGACAGACAGTTAGGGAATACGTGGATATGTTTAATCAACTTGCTCAGTTCGGTCTAAAATTGGTTAACACAGCTCGGAAGAAGGCCCTACACTTTGCTCTAGGATTGAATGAGCCATTGCGCGGTTTGGCCATGTCTCATATACCCCTGGGGGCGACCTTCGAGAGTTTGGTGAATATGGCCCTACTTCAAGAGGAAGATACTGAGAAAAGAGACAAGAACAACAAGAAGGGGAACAAGGGCAATAACAATCGCAATGACAACAAGACCAGGGAGACAAGGAAGTGCAAGTTCTGTCGGATCGTTGGGCACATAGCCAAAGATTGCAGGAAGAGGAAGAGGAAGTTAGGCGAGAGTTTCCATTGCGGAGAATCTGGACATTTTAGCAAGGATTGCCCCAAGAAGCAAGGACAAGGGCAAGAACGAACTCAGCGAGTAGGACCCTCTAGAGGGCAGTTGCTGGCTCTCCTCATTCTTCCAGCTTTTGGTCGAGGTAGTGTTTCTGTAAAAAGTCATTTTTACATTTCTAATTTCCCTGTTCATACCTTATTTGATTCTGGCACATCGCATAGTTTTATTTCTGATCTTATTGAAAGTTTTGCACCTAAGTACTAGTCTAGTTGAGGTCCCGTTAGTGTTTCAAATCCAATTGGGGGTTCCTCCCATCTACCTGTGATTTGTGTGGATTTGAAAATCTCTATCTTGAGCATAGAATTCATGTGTAATGTTTAGGCTCTCGGGTTTATGGGATACGGGTTGATTTTGGGTGTGGATTGGTTGTCCAGTTATGGAGCCGTTCTTGACTGTGAGCATAGGGTGGTGAGGCTCATGACTCGCCTCGGTAATACCCAAGAAATTTCTTGTTACCCTAGAGGTCCCGTCATGTTATGCTATCTTGAATCTCTCGACTCGTCCATCGATGATCTGAAATCTGTAAGAGTGGTCCGAGACTATCCTGATGTCTTTGAAGAAGTTAAGGGGTTACCCCCTAAACGAGAGATAGATTTCCGCATTTATCTAGTCGATAATGCCAAGCCAGTATCATTGCCCGTTAGGCACATGGCCCCTCGTGAGAGAAGGGAGCTCAGTAAGCAAATCCAGGAGCTACTTGAGAAGGGTTTTATTAGACGAAGCATTTCTGAATGGGGTGCTCCGGTGGTATTCGCTACTAAGGCGGATGGTTCGCTTCGTCTATGTGTTGATTATCGAGAGTTGAAAAAGCTGACAAAGAAGAATAGGCACCCGTTACCGAGGATTGATGATCTCTTTGACCAGCTTGTAGGTGCTTCTGTTTTCTCTTAGCTCGATCTAGCCACCGGATTCCATCAGCTTAGAGTAGCTAAGGATAGCATTGATAAAACTGCGTTTAGGACTCCGGATGGATTTTTTGAATGGCTTGTCATGCCATTCAGATTAACTAATGCACCCGCCTACTTCGTAGACTTGATGAGTAGGGTGTTCAGGGAGTTCCTCAACAAGTTTGTTGTTTTCTTCGTGGATGATATTCTGATCTTCTCAAAGGACGAGGAAGAACATGCCAGACATATCAAGGAAGTGATGGATACGCTTAGAGCGCATCAGTTGATATCCAAGTTCTCCAAATGTCATTTCTGGAGAAGGGAAGTTCGGATTCTTGGACATATAGTTTCTAAGCAAGGCATAACGGTGGATCCCGCGAAAGTGGTTGTGGTTCAAGATTGGAAGACTCCTAGGAATGCGACCAAAGTAAGAAGCTTTCTCGGTTTGGCGGGCTACTATAGGAAGTTCATCAGAGACTTCGCTAAGATTTCGGCCCCTCTCACTAAGTTGACGAAGAAGAACTTAGTCTTTGCATGGGACTTGGAGTGTGAGCTTGCTTTTCAAAAGCTCAAAAGAGCCCTTACCTCAGCTCCAGTTTTGGCATTACCCGATAGTGGTAAGATGTTTACCGTGTACACAGATGCATGTGGCACGGGGTTAGGAGCTGTTCCGATGCAAGAGGGAAGAGTGATATGTTATGGGGGTAGGCAACTTAAAGTTCATGAGAAGAACTATCCCACTCATGATTTGGAGTTAGCGGCGATCGTCTTTGCACTCAAATCCTGGCGCCACTATCTTCTAGGCGAAAGGTTTGAGTTGTATACTGATCACAAGTCACTCAAATACCTCTTCTCGCAAAAAGATCTGAATCTAAGGCAGCAAAGGTGGATGGAATTTTTGGCATCTTATGACTTCGAGATAGCTTATACCCCTGGCAAGGGTAATGTTGTGGCGGATGCACTAAGCAGAAGGAGATTGACTTTAAGCCCCTTGTTCATTGAGATGAAGAACTTGGAATTCTTGGCAACCTTTGATTTCACGACGGTTGTTGAGTTGATGACGGGTTCATTAACATCCCTTGAGCTTAGACCCACACTTCTTGATCAAGTTGGGGCTTCGCAGAGGGAAGATCCACAGATAGTTGAAGTTATGGACAAGTTGATTCGGGGTGAGACGTCTAGTCACCTTGCCAGATATACTATTGATGATAAAGGATGGCTAAGGCGTGATGGGAGATTATGTGTTCCTCGGGTGGGAGATTTGGTCCATAGAGTTCTTGAAGAAGCGCATCACTCGAAGATGACTATACATCCGGGAGGAGATAAGATGTATAGAGATATGAAGCGCAGTTTCTTCTGGGATGGAATGAAGAAAGATGTGGCAGAGTATGTTTCAAGGTGCATGGTGTGCCAACAAGTGAAGGCCGAGTCAAAGAAACCAGGTGGGCTATTACATCCATTGGAGGTCCCACAATGGAAGTGGGAGAGAATTTCTATGGATTTTGTGGATGGATTGCCTAGGTCATGGAGAGGGAACACAAGAATATGGGTCATAGTTGACAAACTTACGAAGAGTGCTCACTTCATCCCAGTAAAGAGCAAGAGGACCGCATCAGGGCTGGCGTCTATTTATCTCCGAGAAATAGTGCGGTTGCATGGAGTTCCTTCTAGCATAGTTAGCGATCGTGACCCGATTTTCACTAGCCAGTTCTGGAACAGTTTGCAAGAAACGATGGGTACGCGATTGAATTTGAGTACAGCCTTTCACCCCCAAACGGATGGCCAAACCGAAAGGGTGAATAGAGTGCTAGAAGATCTCTTGAGGCTTTGTGTTCTCGACTTCGGTGGTACTTGGGAAGACCACCTTCCTCTTGTAGAATTTGCTTATAATAATAGCTATCAAGCCAGCATAGGGATGACACCATTTGAAGCTTTATATGGGAGGCCGTGTAGGTCACCATCTTGTTGGTGGGAGACAACAGATAGACTTATACTTGGGCCCGATATGATACGAGACACATCCGAGAAAGTTGAATTAGTAAGAAGAAGGATGAAAGCGGCCCAAGATAGACAGAAATCCTATGCTGACAAGCGAAGGGCAGATTTGGAATTCGAAGTGGGAGACATGGTTTTCGTGAAGGTTTCTCCTTTGCGAAATGTGGTACGTTTTGGAGCAGCGGGGAAGCTGGCACTAAGGTTCGTAGGACCCTTCCCTATCATAGAGAGAATTGGAAAGATGGCCTATAAGGTGGGATTGCCCGAGAAGCTAGCCGGAGTGCATAATGTCTTTCATGTCTCGCATCTCCGAAAGTGCCTACATGAGTCCGCTGAGGTGGTTGAACCAAGCATTCTTGAAGACATTGAGGTAGAGAAAGAAGCAACCTTGAGAAGGGCTCCGATTCGTATCTTGGGAACAGAGATCAAGAAGCTAAGGAATCGAGAGGTCAAGTTGGTGAAAGTTCAGTGGGGTGAAGCCGACGAAGATGCAACTTGGGAAACCGAGGAGAAGATGCGTGGGCTTTATCCATTTCTTTTTGAGGGTACATTCTCGATCTCTTTTCCTAATTAGCATATCTTTCTTTTTATCCGCGTTTATCTAGTTTATCTTGTTTCGTAGATCTTGTCATGAGAACCTTAGGTAGAAACCCTTGGTTGAAACATGTATTTGAAACATGTTATGCTTGATGGTTGCAAGTGGTTGCAAGTGTTTGCACGTGGATACTCATGGACGCATGATACAAATTAGGCACTAAGATCGGCTCACACACTTTAATGTTGCATATGCATGAGTGCTTATACTTGTTCATGGATGAAACTTGTTGAGCTATCACGTGGATGTTGCATATGGATGAATATTATGTGCACTCATGTAGAGATTATAAATTATGTTAGGAATTTGCATACATATGGACTCATTTCACTAACATATTTTGCATTAAGGAGGTTTACTGTATCAGTAACCGCCTGATTTTTGCATTAGATAAGTACATATACACACACCTTTGCATATGATCATACAACATTTAGAATCCTTTAAGGACAATGACTGCACGTGGATGATGTTTTGAGTAGATGGATGATGGATAGCAGGATACGTTCTTCCTAACTTGGAGATTTCGGGGACGAAATCCTTTAAGGAGGGGAGAATGTAACACCCCGTAATTTGAACATAAAAATTCACAAATTAAAGTATACTTTATTAAGTGAAATGGGTTGCGCAGAGAAATATATATATATATATATTGAGATATATATATATATATATAATTGAAAATTAAATATATAAATATGCAAAAATGTTCAAAACAGCGAATTGGGAGAGGGGAATAACCGAACCGGCCGATTTTTGAGGTCGACCCGAGCCCGCTGTGTCGACTAGGGGTTAATCCAGGGTGTTTGGCTGTCAACCCGTGGGCCGATTCACTCAAATGCAAATTTTGCATTTGAATGGTTCTCATGGTTCAGCTTTAATCTAAAGGCCCTAGATGGTTCCTACACTTGACTTCTTCCCCAAGACATGCTTTGATGGCTTGGATTGAATCTAGGGTTAATCCTATGGCTAATACTATCCTAATCCTCTATAAAAAGACCCTTAAACCTAGCCTAAATCACCATTATTCAATCCTACAACTAAACTATGTCAAATTTGTTCCTCTCATGGCCTCCACTCTCATGCTAAAATTCCTAAGCCTAGTTCTATGAGAGATTGTGAGTTCATACAAGTGCTTTCAAACTTGTATGAGTGTTTTGAGTTTGCATTCAAGTCAAGTTGCAACATTTCTATTTCAAAACAAGGATTTTTATTTGATTTGGCGCAAGGGTTTTTCATTGGAGCATTCATATTTGGGTCTTTTTGGTGATTGCATAAGGGCTTCGTCTCAATCTTTATAATAAATATATATTTGTGTCTTCATAGCATTGTAAGCCCTTTTCTACTTTCTTTCTTTGAACTCTAAAGTTAAATGAATGATGCAAGTTTGGGGTTGAACATTATATGCAAGTTTGGTTGATCATTATATGCAAGTTTGGTTGATCATTATATGCAAGTTTGGATGATCATTATGCAAGTTGGTTTAATCATTATGTATGACACATGTTGCTATGTTATGCAAGTTTGGGTTGATCATGTTATCCAAGTTAAACTTGATGTTGTGAGCATAAAGCTCCAAGCTTTATATTAAAGGTTGCATTTGGCAACATGAAAGTTATCATATCCCTTATGATAACTTGCATGTGAGGCTAAATGCGAACTTCTAGCAACTTCTACATGTCATTTATCACCATGTATCACTCATATGCTAAGTTTGGTTTTATGCATGCTTTTGAAGCCTAATGATGCAATATGCAAGTATATGAACATATGTACATTTCATATGCCACCATGTTAAACTTGTGGCTTCAACACCTTTTTGTCATGATTATGCCAAGTTCCCTATTTTATCCTTTATGCGTTGATGCGATTATGTAAACGATGGGGTTACGTTGGGATTGGGTAACATTATGACATAAACATGGTTTTTATAACATAGCGTGATATGTTAACTTATAATTATGTTTTGGAAACATAATGGACATGACACTTAGAAAATATGAGTGTGGCCAACTCGAGGTTGGGTTGAGTTTGTAGCATAAATCTACCCGGACCCGCCCGGCTTAACTAGTTGCTACAAACAATAGGACCCAATGTGAGAAGTGGGTCATGTTGTGCTCGAACCCGAGGTTAGACCAAGTTGTGCTGTAAAGCTACCCGGACCCGCTCGGCTTAACTAGTAACCACAACAAGGTCTAATGTGAGAGGTTAAAGCACATTAAGTTAATTAATGCCTCCTGATTAGGGTTAAGTCATGGTCCACTTAATACTTAATCAATTTGGGCTGGATGGGTTAATCGGGGTTAAGTCATGAACCTTGGATACACTTAACCAATTTAATCCACGTTTGGATCGGGTTAACCACATTTAACCCGTTAAGGAAACCCTAGTTGCGCGGTCCTTTGCAGCAGTAACCCTCTTGATAGTATCATAAGACCCTAGGACTAGGCTAGGGTGGGGCACGATTACTGGGCTGACATGTAAGCGACCAAAACGACGGCTGTGTAGGTACGCCGATGTAGGTCCAGGCGGACTATGATCGTGCACATAGTCCGGCGTCGGAGAATCAGGCACGGGTACCAGTAGATCTAGGCTGTGCATACTTGATTGGTGTCCGAGGTCTACACCCTAGGACTTGATACACCCTGGGGTGGACCTAGCACAGTTAGCTACATTTCATGTTTGGGCCGTATGACACTGACACTTGACGAGTTAGGCTTATAGGGAGCCGATCAACTAGACCGTGTAGTTGGACCTTGATTTACGTCACCTCATGATATTGGGCCAAGCTTGGGCCAAGGGATCAATTCTTGTTTTTACTTGACATGTTAGAATGCTAGTACACCCGTGGTGCAAAACTTAACCTTAATTATGCGATGACACCTTTATCTATCTTGTTAGTTAATCATCATGCCAGTATGTCGTAATCCTTATGTTCATCTCAGCTTCTCATGCCAGTTAACTTTACTAGTTCATAGACATATAGTAGTAGGGCTTACCAGTCTTTTTGACTGACCTATTTTCTTTCGCCTCTTTTCTTCCATTTCCCCCCCCCCCTCAGGTTCTCAGGGTGGGAACATTGGAGCTTAGCTTGGATCTTTACAGCTTGCTTACTGGATTTGCTCATGTACGGTTTTGGACATTGAGCTAGCTATGGTTTATCACTTCATTTTGCGGATAGTACTTTATGTATCTCAGTTTTTCAGTTTATGCTTTTATCTAGACTTTGTTGTTGGAAAATAATGACCAAGTACTTTGTTGTAACATGACTATGGTTTTGAAATGCTAAGTTTTATCCGCTGCTTTACTACTCTATTTTACTTATATGTTTTGTCTTGTGATATCTGCATGCATGTTTACCTTGTTTAACGCCCCTCCAAAGCTAATGTCCTTGCAAGAGTGGCATTGGAGGAGGTGGGGTGTTACACAAGATGTTGATTTTTGAAAAGATTACAACTAAGTGGAGTTTTAATGAATCTTTAATTGGATTAAAATGTGAATTGATAATTTAAAATATCAAATCTGAAAAGTGATCGAGAATGGAGTATCACCAGTTTTTCTCCAAAGCGATAGTTAAATCTTTAATTAGATTTGAACGTGAAATGATAATTAATTTTATTGATAACACTGTGGTGTAAGGTAGGGAGTATTACCAGTTTTGCTCCAGGGGATGAATAGGTTGGGATTGGGAAATAAAACAAATAATTACTTCGGTGTGGTTCGCTAATCCCGACTAGTTTGAAATGATATCCAAAGGAAGATTAAAGAATAAATTTAGAAGAATTTATCTTGGATAAAATTAATGGGAACCTTTCCCTAAGAATGTGATTTTGTGAATAAAAGAACGTTCTGAATTGGAATGAGGCGTTTGTTGTGTTTGTGTAACATTTGTTTATCATATACGTGGGTTATTCAAAAAGGCCGGGTTTATACCCATTCTGAATAACCGATTCGACGAGATGTCGAAGAGGAAGACGGTGGTTGAAGATCGGAAGTCTTTACATCGTTTGGGTGATTACTAATGATCTCGATTGGTCTGTACACCCAAGATGAGGGAAACAGTTGGTGATCGTCCAGACGTACTTGGAGATCGATGGATATGCGAGGAAAGTGCCTCTGGTTTCATTCATAACCAGGACGAACTTGTAAATGGATTGTGTGTCTGACATTGGATTTTATTCTATGTTGATTTATCTCTATTAAATATACATCTATTTGGCGGCGTAAAATTTATTCTCTTGCTTAACGCCCTTCTATGAGACGTACGAGCTCAGAGGTTGTATATCGATGGAAATCAGTCGCATGGAGTGAATTGCCAGTGTGGCACGCGTAAGTGACAATTGATCAAGGCTTCTGTTGCAAAGCAAAGTCTTGTGGTTGATGATCAAAGCATGGTCTGTGTGGCGCAGCTTTGTGTATAACGTGAATTCGCGAGCCTCACACCTCGGTATGAGTCAAAAACGAGATAGTGACTGCAGGGAGAGCACGACGTTTCTTTCTAGCTAGGGTGGTGTCAGTGACCTACCAGCCCTGACATTTATATACTTTTCACCTGTGTGGTTGTTGGATACGAGGCGCCTCGGATATAGGTCTGTAAGGACCGGGAAACGTGTGTTCAGGAATAACTAATCCTCAAAAGTAAGAGAGGACCGGCCCTGAAGATCCAAGGATCATAGTGGGGTCCTGGGACATTTGCTAGATTGTCTCGAACGCGGAGAGGAGCTTGCCCCTTGCCTCGAATCATGATGGAAATCCAATTTCCAATACGTGATTTTGCTGTTTTAATTGTAGAACTAGTATGGCGACATGATATATGGTACCCATGCTGTCTATGATTGATATTTATGATTGAAAATGTTTTGACACTATTTACCTATGATAGTATCAAATGATTTGTTTTAAACGTATCAAGCATTATTTGGCTATTATAAGGGAAAACCCTATCCTCCGGCTTACGTTGCATTATGTGATGGGACCTGGGTCTTATAATAGCTTCATTTGTCCAAAAAGCATTTCGTTGTTTTGCTATATGCACTAGTATTCTTTGGAGGAAACCCGTTCCGTGTTATACGGCGTGGTCCCTTGAATTCTATCTTTAAAGTAAAGTTTTAAGTAACTGTTTTAGTTCTCACACCAGTCACATGACTGACCTGGAGTTTATTGTTTTAACCTAAACTCTGGGTGCCCCTATTTTCCAAGGCAGCTAGCAGTTTTGGTTTTGTAGATTTATTTTCACAGGGTCCTGATTTACAGCTGGAACGATGCTCGGAAAGCTCTGTATCCGTGTATCACTTTCAGTTGTGTTTTGTATATTTTTCCGCTGCTATGTAATTTATTGTAATCTCTGATATTATTTGAATGTATTTTATTCATTTATACTCTGTATATTCTTGTATCTGATGGAATTGTTGTAATAACAATGAAATGTTCTTCCGTTTTCGTTCTATTTTGTCTTGTCCTCAATTCTATCCGTGCTTTCCTTCATAGGGAAGTTTGGGTCGTCTCAGTTTGGTATCAGAGCTTTGGCTTACAGATCTCGAGAACAAGACACATTAGAACCATACGAAAGAATTCATCAGGTATTGGATTAGTAATATCCAATTAGAATGACTCGTTAGAGATAGGATCAGTAGTATCCTAGAACGAGTGTGAAGAGTATATTTTTCAAATGAAAACAATATTGTTTTAAAAATTAAATCGCTTTATATGTATTTGAATATTTATTTATTTTGAATATGGACAATCGTGTATACAAAGATTTTGCGTATACGCGTCATGAACGTATATTCGAAGTTTTAATATACTAGATAGATATAGGATCACACTCTAGTTGCCCGGGGATGGTTCTGATAATGCTGTAGCGTTACCAGTATTTATTTTCGAGTGACGAAGGTGTGATTTCTATATATTTCCATTAGACTGGTGTGAGAACCAAAACTTATATAGGTAGTATTTATTTTCTGTATATGTATCAAAATTATGAATTTGAAACGATAATCAACAAATTGATTGATGTTTGTGTTGTTTGTTTATTAGTTTGATAATTTTGAACCATTAAGTCTAATTGAATCGAATATTGAATTGTATTGAAAATTGGTCACATTTGCTTGCATATACATGTACTTACATTGAACAGGTCATAGCAAGGAGGCCAGAGCAGAAGAATAAAATTTGTTTGCCCGACAAATAGGTACATGTTTACTATAATTTACTGTTTTGTTTGGGTGACGATGATTTTATGAGCCGATTGGCTAGCCGCTTGGCTTTTTCTTTTTCTTTTTGAGATCAGAGGGCCTGTATGGCAATTTCGGGATTTTTCCGGTGATCCCAGTGCAGGGGAGGTTATGGCGAAATTTTTCGAAAATTTAGGGTGTTAGCCAAATTTTTGAAAAATTTGAAAAGTTCTTAGAAACTGAAAAGTTGAAGAACTTAAGCCGTAGTCAAAATAATGGAAGTTGATTGATTTGTTAAACAACTTTCGGCTTCGTTCCTTTCCGACATCCATTGTTATGTTTCTTTTCGGCCTTTGATTTAGAGAAGATTAGAATATCATCAATAAAAACCAGAACAAATTTATTCAATTAAATCACACACTGAACTGATAAGAAAATAGTTAGAAATATATACTTGAGCATTATATATATGTTTGAACAGGAAATTGGATAGCTGTTGAGTAAAGATTTTATTTGCGTGCCCGACAAATAGGTAAACCTTAATGAGTTGGATGTGAAATATTATTATATCAACTCTTATGAATGCCATTAGATGTGGAGTGCTGGTTATTCTGTGTGAAATAATAAACATCGCCATAGGATAGCAACAATTAATTTTGAACTACATTACATGGCATACTTCTGGAAGATAGGCATACTTCATCATATACCACATAAGCATTTGGAGCTTGTGTGATGAGGTGGAAGATTTAATATACGAGCGAGAGGCTTGTATGGCGATGACTATATTTTACAGGCTGAACTGATGACCGATATGGACAATATAAAATTGTAACGGTAAAATTGCCAGATTAATAAAAACCCCACACGGGTCTAGAGTTGACAATAATCACGTCTCTCTAGTTATTAGATACGACACATGGACTATTTATTTCCCACACGGGACGAGGTGACGAGGATTTATCCTCTGTAGCATTTAAAATACACACTCCCTCAAGCTTTGACAGGGTGACGAGAATTTATTCTCTGGAGTTATTATAGATACACGCTCCCCTGTAAACACCAGAATATATCACTATAAATATGTGTATGCTTATTAGGATTTATTGGGTACCTAATACGGCCCAATAAATTTCCAAACCTCTCCCCGTACAAAGGAGGTTATGGCGAAATTTTTCGAAAATTCCGGATGTTAGACAAATCTTTGAAGAATTTGAAAATTCTCAGAAACTGAAGAGTTGGATAATGGAAGCCAGATCGAACGTAGAGTTGATTAATCAAACCACTTTCGTCTTTGTTCCTTTTCATGGATGAAAAGTTTTAAGTGGGGGAGATTGTAACAACCCGGAAATGCGAGCCAGTTTAAAATTTTTATTTTGGCAACTTTAGTGAATTTCGAATATTTAAAATAGATTATTTTAAATAATATCGACGAGAAATTTATTTTGAATAGAATTCGAACGTATATATTATATACGTCGTCGTTAGAATATAAATAATTATATATAATTATAAAAGGAATTGAAAATGGAGCGGTAGTTCGATAATTCGATTTCAAACTTCAATTGAACGTACCGGGTGCAAAACAATCCGGATTTTAGTGAAACCAAAAATAATAGGATCTATTGGAGAATATCTTTCCAACGAATCTGAAAAATTGAAATTTCATAGCGGGAATCAAAAGATACGTCCAGTTGAAAATTCTGAATAATCGCTATGGAATTCAGGACCCTAAAAATAGGAATTTTGCAAACGACCTCAGATTTCGACGAAACCGCTTTTGTTAGGTCTGTGATGTCAAATTATTGCTAAGTTTCAAATTTCATAATTTTTCGAATCAATATGTGAGCGTGGCAAAGGTAAACACGTTTGACCAGTTTAAGTTGATTTTAATCGACTGGAAAATGGCCATTTTTCCAACGGTCTCAGAATTGGACGAAACTAGTTTTGTTAGGACCGTATCGTCAATACGAAGCTAGAAAATATTTTTCTGAGATTTATAGAGTTAGTATGTGACACCGGTAAATTGAAATGTGCGTTTAAATTGAATATATAAAGATTTATATTTTAAATTCAACGAAAACTGATCGAAATAGTCGAATTAGCTAACGATACATATCCTATTGTGTTCGGAATGGGGGTAATTAGCTATGGACGACAGGCGGTAGACCTCGTTTAGAGGTCAAATGAAAAAGTCAACTTTTTGAAATAAAACAATTAAATAATTAAATATGAAACCCTTCTCTCTCATCCTTTTTAACTCCTTTGCCCCCCCATCGTTCATTCTCAGAACGATAAAGAAGAGAAAAAAAGGAAAAGGTGCGACATCGGGGGGGGGGGGGGGGGTGAACCGCCGCCGCGGCCACCAGGGACGGCGCGCCTCCGACGCCGCCATCTAGAAGAACCCGACCCCCTCCTCTTCTTCCTCCTTCTCCTCCTCTCTCGCCTTCATCTCCTCCGCCTGGAACGCACCCAACAGGAAGCCGCCGCCCCCCTAAACCCTAAGCCAGCCACCTGCGCGCAGCCTCTTCCCACCTCCTTCATCGAACCCGATCCCCCATCCTCTTCCCTGCTCCTCCCACTTCCTCCGTTCTTCCCTCCTCTCTCCTGCTGCAAACCGACACCCCCACTTCGCGAACCCCCTCTTCAGTTTCGAAGGTGAATTTTAATTTAATTTCAGTTTTATTTTATATTGTAGAAAGGGAAAAATATAACCTTTTATATTACAGAAGGAGAAAAATATAATCTTTTTAAATAGTATGAAGAATAAAAATTTGATCTATATATATGTAGTGAATCAAAAATATGATTTTTACTTGTGTAGAGTATTAAAAATATGACCTTTATATAGTACAAGATATAAAAATAATATTTTTATATAAGTAGTGTATTGAAAATAAAATTTCTATATATTAGAGAATATGAAAATAAAATCTTTATAATTGAAAAGGCGAAATCTTTATAATTGAAAAGGCGTAATCTTTATAATGGAAAAGGCGAAATCTTTATATTTGAAAAGGCGAAATCTTTATATAGAGAATAGCGTGATAAAAATATAATCTATAGTTTATGAACACCGTTATAAAAATAGAATTTTTATCTATATAGTAGCGGTGTAAAAATAGAATTTTTATCTATATAGTAGCGGTGTAAAAATAGAATTTTTATCTATATAGTTGCGGTGTAAAAATAGAATTTTTATCTATATAGTAGCTGTGTAAAAATAGAATTTTTGATCCATATGGAGTGATTATAAAAATATGATTTTATACACATAGCAAGAATATAAAAATGAGATTTTTACATGTAGTGGCTACGGGCGACGAAAGTGACAAAAGGCGAGAACGACAAGATTTTCTACATAAGAAGAGTCGTGGTATTGGATTGGCTAGTCGGTGAGAACTTCTCACTCTATATTCCTTTCTCTAGTTATATATATATATATATATATATACTAGGATGCAGACGGTGCTTAGAAGCACCCGACACCCGTCATCCACATACCATGGATGGCTTGTTTGTTTGATTGATGTGTTGTGAAAATTGTTTGTGATGTTGATGTAAAATCGATAATAAATGTAGATAGTTGAAATAAATTAATTATCGTTAAAAATATAATTTTTAACGTGAATGTGAGTAAATAAATATTTATAAACAAATCGGTCGATTGGTTTATATACACTGATTTGACTGATATTGATTGGGTCGATAAATTTTACACATCGCCCAACTGCACAAATAAAAGTCTGTGTTTGTTGATTTGAAACCCCATACGGGTGTTGGGATGAAATTTGGCGTACACTAATCCCAATTATTTAATTGTATGTCGATTGATTGGTCGACAGGCTGTGTAAGCGTTGATTAGTTATATTTGATGCTTATGCAGTTGTGTGGTGCACTTTGGATGATGGTTGATTGTTCATCGTTGCTATTATATACATGTGTTGTATGGAATCCATATAATTAGCATTATATGGTGATTGATTGGGCCTCATTCCAATCGGGAAAATAATGAATATTATAAAAGAAAATTAATGTGTTGAAACTATTTATGTGTTGAGTAAAATATTTTAATAATAGAATTTACATCTTTATCATATTTAAAATTAGAACTACTTCACGGTGGTGTCTGATTTAAAAATCAAACGATATATACCATAATTTTATAAAATATTTTACATAACAAAAATAGTGATGTGTTGATAGTACTCATGTGTAGAGATTAGTCGTGTGTTGAATGAAATATAGATTCATGTGTTAAATAGAATAAATATTCATTTGTTGAATAGAATAACGAATTTATTGAAATATATAAAGCTGTGTTGATTAGAGTTGCACTATTTTGACGTGAACGATATTTATATCGATTATATTCGTTTTTATAATGAATATAGAAAAGAAGTGATTTCAAATTATAACGTTTTGAAAATATTATCATTTATATAGTAATGATATGAAATATTCAATTTTGACTTGAAATTGAATGTAGCGTTGAAATGGCTTTGAAAACGAATTTAAAACGATTTATAAAATACGTTTTAAAAGGAAATCGACAAAATATATATAATATATATATTATATATATAATGGCCTGAATAGAACGCGCCGCGCCGCGGTAGTTCGTGAATTTCGACCATTGACTTCGAATTGACGTTGTGGGAGATCCGACCGTCGGATTCTCTTAAAATCGGAACCGTTGGGTTCGTATCGAAAAGAGCTTTCCAATAAATATTAGAAATTTGAAATCTAACGGTTGGATTTGGAATTATGTCCAAATCAAATTTGAAAAAGGTCATTGTAAGTGCAGCTCGATGGCCGTTGATGGAAATCGACTGTACGGGCCTTGATAAAATTATTAAAAATATCTATAATTTGTGTAAAATCATAAGAAATGATTTGGGAAAAATTGGGCTGAAAAATTCCATATTTGAAAAGATAATTTTTTTTATTGAAATGAACTAGTTTTGAACTAGAATTAAAATCAATTTATTTTTGAAATAAATAAATTGAATTTGAAAGTGATTTTAAAAATAATCAATATTCCCAATACGTGGATTGGACTGGAGTTGAATCGAAATTATCTTCGGAATATTTTGATATTGGATTTCGTGACTATACAAATATTGTTATGGGAATTTGAAAGATATATTTTACATCGTTATTTCCAATACGATATTTGTTGGTTTCAGAATTTGATATTGAATATAAGCCGGTATATTTTCTATTCAGAACCTTGTATTTAATATCAAATGTGATTTGGGTTTATCGTGAATTGTGTTTTAGACGACATTGGTTCTTTAACCCAGTTAAAGGCAAGATGTTGATTTTTGAAAAGATTAAAACTAAGTGGAGTTTTAATGAATCTTTAATTGGATTAAAATGTGAATTGATAATTTAAATTATCAAATTTGAAAAGTGATCGAGAATGGACTATCACCAGTTTTGCTCCAAAGCGATAGTTAAATCTTTAATTAGATTTGAACGTGAAATGGTAATTAATTTTACCGATAACACCGTGGTGTTAGGTAGGGAATATTACCAGTTTTGCTCCAGGGGATGAATAGGTTGGGATTGGGAAATAAAACAAATAATTACTTCGGTGTGGTTCGCTAATCCCGACTAGTTTGAAATGATATCCAAAGGAAGATTAAAGAATAAATTTAGAAGAATTTATCTTGGATAAAATTAATGGGAACCTTTCCCTAAGAATGTGATTTTGTGAATAAAAGAACATTCTGAATTGGAATGAGGCGTTTGTTGTGTTTGTGTAACATTTGTTTATCATATATGTGGGTTATTCAGAAAGGCCGGGTTTATACCCATTCTGAATAACCGATTCGACGAGATGTCGAAGAGGAAGACGGTGGTTGAAGACCGGAAGTCTTCACATCGTTTGGGTGATTACTGATGATCTCGATTGGGCTGTACACCCAAGATGAGGGAAACACTTGGTGATCGTCCAGACGTACTTGGAGATCGATGGATATGTGAGGAAAGTGCCTTCGGTTTCGTTCAGACCCAGGACGAACTTGTAAATGGATTGTGTGTCTGACATTGGATTTTATTCTGTGTTGATTGATCTCTATTAAATATACATCTGTTTGGCAACGGAGAATTTATTCTCTTGCTTAACGCCCTTCTCTGAGACGTACGAGCTCAGAGGTTGTATATCGATGGAAATCAGTCGCATGGAGTGAATTGCAAGCGTGGCACGCATAAGTGACAATTGATCAAGGCTTCTTTTGCAAAGCAAAGTCTTGTGGTTGATGATCAAAGCATGTTCTGTGTGGCGCAGCTTTGTGTATAACGTGAATTCGCGAGCCTCACACCTCGGTATGAGTCAAAAACGGGATAGTAACTACAAGGAGAGCACGACGTTTCTTTCTAGCTAGGGTGGTGTTAGTGACCTACCAGCCCTGACATTTATATACTTTTCACCTGTGTGGTTGTTGGATACGAGGAGCCTCAGATATAGGTCTGTAAGGACCGAGAAACGTGTGTTCAGGAATAACTAATCTTCAAAAGTAAGAGAGGACTGGCCCTAAAGATCCAAGGATCATAATGGGGTCCTCGGACATTTGCTAGAGTGTCTCGAACGCGGAGAGGAGCTTGCCCCTTGCCTCGACTCATGACGGAAACCCAATTTCCAATACGTGATATTGCGGTTTTAATTGTAGAACTAGTATGGCGACATGATATATGGTACCCATGCCGTCTATGATTGATATTTATGATTGAAAATGTTTTGACACTATTCACCTATGATTGTATCAAATGATATGTTTTAAACGTATCAAGCATTATTTGGTTATTATAAGGGAAAACCCTATCCTCCGGCTTGCGTTGCATTGTGTGATGGGACCTGGGTCTTATAATAGCTTCATTTGTCCAAAAAGCATTGCGTTGTTTTGCTATATGCACTAGTATTCTTGGGAGGAAACCCGTTCCATGTTATATGGCGTGGTCCCTTGAATTACTATCTTTAAAGTAATGTTTTAAATAACTGTTTTAGTTCTCACACCAGTCACTTGACTCAACTGGAGTTTATTGTTTTAACCTAAACTCTGGGTGCCCCTATTTTCCGCTGGCAGCTAGTAGTTTTGGTTTTGCAGATTTATTTTCACAGGATCCTGATTTACAGCTGGAACGATGCTCGGAAAGCTCTGTATCCGTGTATCACTTTCAGTTGTGTTTTGTATTTTTTTCCGCTGCTATGTAATTTATTGTAATCTCTGATATTATTCGCATTTATTTTATTCATTTATACTCTGTATATTCTTGTATCTGATGGAATTGTTGTAATAACAATGAAATGTTCTTCCGTTTGCGTTCTATTTTGTCTTGTCCTCAATTCTATCTGTGCTTTCCTTCACGGGGAAGTTCGGGTTGTCTCATTTTCTCTTCCCAAGATAGGTGAGGATTGGAGATTTACCTTTTTAGACCATTTGGAAGCAAAGTTGTTAAAATCATATGTTATTTCTTGCTCGAACGTCATTCCTCTAATTTGTTTGTGGATGGCCTCCCTTATAAGAGAGAATATGTTATAATCCTTTGATGTAGAGTCGTTTAGAAGAAAGGTTAGGGTTTGTTCTAGGTAGGAAGGGCTACTGTTCCAATAACAAGAATCATATTGCTTTTCTTCCCTTTTCCGCTTAATTATTCGCAGAGCTTCCATTCTTAACCTTTGTTCTTTTGTCACTCTTGGTCAGTAGTGCCTGACATATCCATTTGAGATCCATCAGACTCTCGTTAGGACATCTTGCCCATGGTCATGCTTCTTCAAAGCCTAGTCCAACCTCAGACGGAACAACACAGTTAGATATGTGGCTGTAACCACAAGGTCGGAGGTTCAAGTCCTCCTTCCAACACCAAAATGTTGATGATTTTTTTGTCAACAGTGGATATAGGTTCACGGAAGTGGACCTAAAGGGAAAATAGATTTATTTAGCTTTCATGAGTTTGAGTTAGTTCATCGTTTCCTGAATATCAAGGTTTTGAGCCAAAAAGATTAGTTACTCTTTCCTCAATGAGGTGAGCATCACACTTAAGCGACTCAAGATCCAACAGTTAACTTGGGATAAGGGTTTCCTAAGAACAACCCTCGATAAGGGCTAAATGGCTTATAGGAAGGGGTTCTGCACTGACTTTGCAAAAGGGTTCAAGCTTGGGTCAGAAATCGTAAGCATATAGAAAGTCCACAACATGCAACACTGGTAATAACTAAGAAATTACATGAGAAACTCATAAGAAAATGTACTAAGTATTGATTCATTCTTTATTAATCTTTGGTTTAGAATACGCAAGTAATTACAACCTAAACCCCCAATTTGATTTAGGAATTAGGGTTTACTATAGAGAAAAGAGTACAAGAATGAGAATGAGAGAAAATCGTTCCCAAAATTAAAGCCCTCTGGTCTTATTTATTGACAAATCGGGGCCTATTTTTCTATTGGGCTAGCAGTACCCCCTATCGGCCGCTTTTCGCTTTGGTTTTGAATGTACTGGCTCTCGGCCGCCTTTTCTTTAGGTTCTGAAGGTTTTGCCTATGACATTTAGATGTGCCGATTCCTTCTCCCGGGAGGAGTGTTCCGGTCTGCGGAACACCTTTTTGATTGCTTGTTCATCCACTTTGTTTTGATCCTGAGCTTGTCGGTGCAAATAGCTTTAGGAAGTTTATGGCTTCCGAAATGTGGACTTCTGGATGTGGGCTTCCAGTTTTGTTATTGACACTTTGTGGAGCTTGCCATTGTGACTCAAGTGAAAGACTGCCAGGTCCGCCACACCTGTCGGTATCGACACTAAGCAGATTAGTGCGGATAGGTTGTCTTTCTTTGGGGTTCTGGTTAGCCTTTTGACAGACTTTGGAAGCATATCCTCGCTTTCTCAGGATGTCGCTTCTAGTTCTTTGCTAGTTGTTTATTATGGTAGCTTCTCGGGAACCAACTAATGGAAGTCTCGGTAATTGGCTTACGGATCACCTCCCTATGCTTTAATCTTCGTTAAATCAATGTTTCTATCTCCTTATGTATTGGTATTAAGAAAATTAACATCGATAGCCCCTTTCATCCTTCTAGGCCTCGGTTTATAGGATTAATGGTCTTTCTCTTCATTGGCTTCCAGTCTCGGGTTACCTTCCACTGCTTTTCCTCCGGGTTGGGACCATCCTTCCGGTATCCTTTCTTCGTACAGATTTTGAGCTCTTTTTCTCACATGATGGTGTTGGTTGCATGTCTTTCAGAGTGCTCATATGCTTCTGGCTTTGCCTCGTGCTTGTCTGTTGCTTACGGAAGATTCCTTTTTGTTTGTGGTAGTTCCCTACCCCTTCATCGCCAGCCTGTTTCGGTGCTTTATTTTGGTAGTAACATAATGAGCTATAACAATAGTGTCTATTTAGTACAATAAAGTAATAAAATAGTGTAAGTTGAATTATCATTATTACCCTTACACCGTTTATAATACTGTAGTCTATACAAAAATCGTAAATCCATCATAAACTAGTGGATGTCAGAGGGCACTCCATATATATGGTGTAATCAAAACCATAAGTGGTTCGATCAAGATAATATGACAAGGCACACGAGGCAATATCCAAATATGATTGTACCATTTTTCGCCTAGACCGGTGGTAAAGCATAGCCACAACTACCTCCCACCTTAGAACATCTTACCATAATCAAAGATGTCCATCAATAAATCTGTAACAACCCAGAAAATCAGAACCAATTTAAAATTTTTATTTTGACTATTTTATTGAATTTTGAATAGTTGAAATAATTTATTTTAAATAATAACGATAAAAAATTTATTTAAATCGAAGTTTGAAAGAATATATTTATTCTAATTTTAAAAGGAGTTAGAAATAGCATGGTAGTTTGAAAATTTGAATTCAAACTTTGACTGGCTGTACAGGTTGCAAAATAAATCGGATTTTGGTGAAACCAAAAATATTTAAATCTATTTAATAACATCTTTCAAACGAATCCGAAAAATTGAAATTTCATAGCGGGAATCAAAAGTTATGGTCAATTGAATATTCAAAAAAGTCGCTATAGAATTTATATATATATATTATATATAATATATAGCCCGTATAAATAGCCATTTTGCAAACGACCTCTGTTTTTGACGAAACCACTTTTGTTGGAACTGGAATGTCAAATTATTGCTATATTCCAATTTTCATAATTTTTGGAATTAATATGTGAGCGTGGCAAAAGAAAATGTGTTTTGATAATATTCAGTCAATTTCGATCAACCGGAAAATGGCCATTTTTCAAATGGTCCCCAAATTCGGTGAAATAAGTTTTGTTGAGACCATATCGTCAAAATAAAGCTAGATATAATTTTCTATAATTTTTAGGATCAGTATGTGGCCTTGGTAAATTAAAATGTACAATCAAATTAAATAATTAAATGTTTTATTATTTAATTTAAAGAAAAACCTGTCAAAACACTTGATTTGGCTTACGAGACACATCCCATTGTGTCTGGAATGGGGGCTTTTTGCTAGGGGCGACACTCATTGGGTTTCGATTGGAGTTCGTATGAACAAAAGGGTATTTTTGGATTTTTGGATAATTAATTAAAAACAGGTATACACGTATAAATACAGTGTACTATGCCTAACCCTAATCCATCGCCTAGCCACCTCGTTTAAATCTCAATGGCGATGAACATTCAAAACTTTACCCATTAAAATCTTTTGATTTGTTTTATGAATTTCAATGATTCTTGAGGCAATATTGAGGAAGGAGGAGTGCTCTTCACACCCGTACGGCGAGATCATATGGAGACCCGTATTTTGCTCGAACCAACCCTAAGAACCACCGCCATTCACAGCTGGCTTCCACCCTACAGGCGCGTGCGAGTTCGCCAAAACTCCAGGTGGAGGCATGGCTCCCTGAGCCCTTCGAGGCAGTGTAAGCCGATCAACACCTGGTGTCCTGGTTGTCGAGCGAAATAAAACCCTAAGTTCGAACTGGAGTAAGAATAACATCGGCCTCGAAATTCAAAGGTAGAAGAAGAAGGTTTTTAATTTATTTAATTTATTTATTCTATTCAAAATGTTATCAACCTTCGTGAAATCGTATCTTACTCATACGATAACAAAATTCAATAAAACTGGAAGCGATGGAATCACAACGATGAGATCTACATTTCTGAAGAGACCGCAGAATTGTTGGAGCCTTATATAATTTTAGAAGAAATAAAAAGCGATGTCAGAATTCTGAATTCGAATCAAATGAATAAAAAAATATCTTAGGTTGCAGACGGAGTTTAGAAACTCCCGACACCCATCGTCCACAGACCATGGACGACTTGATTGTATTGTGATGTGGAATTGGTTGATTATTATGTTTGATTGTGGTTAAAAAGAAATTGATTGATATTGTGGCATTAGAATGCCTAGAAAAATGTATTAGGAAATTATACTCCATGTGAAGCCGCGAGGCCTAAGGTAGTGCGAGGAGCCACACATCGGGACGGTGCTGGTTTTAATTACCCTGCCGTTATGCTGCCGAAATTTCCTGAAATATTCATGTGTTGTAAAATATTCATATATGAAATGAAAATTGTTTGAATATTAGAAATTCCCATTTTTATTGTGTATGTATAAATTATAAAAATGATCATCGTCTGGAAAAAGAAATATGTTAACAATAAAATCACATTTTTATTGTGTAAGAAAAATGTACATGTTTAAAAAGGAAAACATGTTTACATAAAAATTTCATTTTTAATGTAATGTTAGAAAAAAAGAAAAATGTTCATCGGTTAAAATGAAAATATGTTTACATTGAAAATCATAGTTTTAATGTCAAGTAGTAAAATTTTCATGTTTAAGTTATATAAACAAGTTTACATAAAAAAAAAATCATATTTTCATTGTCAAGTATGAAAGTAGTTAAATGTTCATATTTAAGTTATATAAATATGTTTACATAAAAAAAAATCATATTTTAAGTGTAAAGCAGAAAGCTAGAAAATGATCATATTTTGAAAAGAAAAATATGTTATCATCGAAAATCCCATTTTTAATGTAAATGTAGAATATATGAAAATGTTCATATTTTGAAATTAAAACAAGTTAGCATTAAAAATCTCATTTTTAATGTAAAGAAAGAAAATATAAAAATGATCATGTTTTAAAAATAAAACATGTTTACATAAAATAACTCATTTTTAATGTAGAGAAGAAACTATAAAAATGTCCATTACAATAAGAAATGTATTTACATTGGAATTTTGCATTTAATGTATATGAAAACATTAAAATACCACATTACTATATAAAATGTATTTACAATAGATTTTGCATTTTAAATGTTTTATATTGAAATGAGCATTGTTATGATAATAATGTTTTACATTAAAGTTTTACATTCTTATGTGAATGAACCATTTTAAAATGGTCATTGCATTAATAAAAAGTGTTTTCATAGAAATTTACATTTCTAATGTAAACATTAAATGACCATTGTTATATTAAAATGTCTTACCTATAAAATATATATTTTAATGTAACCCAACATTTAAAATAGTCATTTGTCATAAAGAAATGTATTAACATTGAGTTATACATTTATATTGAAATGAAAAATTACATTTTTCAATGTAATCATATATTGAAATGAAAAATTACATTTTTCAATGTGATCATATTATAAGATCAAAAGTTACATTTTTATATGCAAATAAAGAATGAAATAGGGGTTTACATTTTTATATGTAATCAAGCAAAGAATAGAAATTTACATTTTTTTTTCAATTTAAATCAAGATTTACATTTTTTTCAATGTAAGTAAAGATTACATAGAAATTTACATTTTTCAATGTAAATAAAAGAATGATTAGAAATTTACGTTTTCCAATGTAAATAGAATATGAAATAAAAGTTACATTTTCAATATAATAATATATTGAAATAAAAGTTTACATTTTCAATGTAAATAAATATTGAAATATAAAGTTACATTTTCAATGTAAATGTATATTGAAATAAGAAATTACATTTTTCAATGTAATATTGTATTGAAACAAAAGATTATACCTTATACAATAAAAAAAGAAATTACATTTTTTTTAATTGTAATACAAAAATGATTACAGATTACATTTTTAATATAATAACAGAAAGATAAGGAAAATTACATTTTGATGTAATATATGATTTCATATATAAAAGAAATCAATGTTGAAATGAAAATGGTGTTGAAATCATTAAACGATTTATATTTATATATAAATATAAATTAAAATAAAATGAATCGCGCTGCTGCAGTTCACGTTTTAAAATCGTAACTTCAAACGATTATACCGAGAGATCCGACCGTCGGATATTCCCAAAACTGGAACCGTTAGGTTCGTTTTTGAAAAATCTTTCCAATGATATAAAATTTGTTAAGATCCAACGGTTAGATTTTTAGAAATGTATAAATCAAATTTTGATAAAAACAGCGCTAGGGCCATGTAATGACCCGAAGCGTCGTTTAATTAAAAATGATTATTTTTAAATAAATAAAAATAGCGATAAATCGTTATAAAATATTATAAACGATATGGGATGAAAAGGATAAATTTAAATTATAAATATTCAAGAATTATTTGAAAAGTCCGAGTTAAATCTAATTTCAAATAATTATACAACGATTGGAAGTCAAAGATTTGAAGATGGTGATTGAAGACTGTAACACCCCACATCCGTTAATGTCACTCACAAAGGGAATGCATTAAGTTTTGTGGAGCATTTTGAGTAAACAGAGCAGAATATTACAGGATAGATACATAAAGTAGTACTTGAAAATTTTATAACTTTATTGCAGCGGAAAAAAAAATAAAGTTGGGTTGCATCTTCAAATATCAAAACCAAGTACATAATATCAGTCTTTTACAAAAGCCTTCAGAGTGCATAATTTTAAAGCCATAATCCCTAGCAAAAATGCCTTAAATAGGTAGAATCAAAGCCAAGCAGTTCTTCAAGAACTTCTAGTACCTTAAGCAGAGAGAAATCTAAATCAAACTTGAATATTTCCTCCCTGAAAACAGGGGGGTGGGGGGAAGGGGGGGGGGGACGGAAGAAAAGAGGCGAAAACAAACGAGGCCAGACATAAAGTCTGGCGAGTCCAATAACTTTAACAATATAATTATTAATGTAATATGACAAGACATAAACTAGAAAACAAGGAATGACTGTGAAACAAGAAGGCATGACCAAGTAAGCAAAATGAATAAGACAACGTTAATTGCGCTTCTAATCCCTATAGGATAAATACAACACTGCACCAATACTAGTCACTCTAAGAATTGATCCCGCCTACTGAACATAATAACCATAATAATGATAATGGTAGTCTCGTGTACCCCTAGCTATCTTCATAGGTGCCGTCTACTCCTATCTCCATTAGTTGTACCCACTACCCTCCCCATTCTAATTACAACATTTATTTATAATATGGTAGTCGTACTCCTAGCTGTCTTTATAGGTGCCGCCTACTCCTATCTCCGCTACTCGTACCCACTACCTTCCCCGTTCGATTGGCTCCCTAACTCGTAGATACCCGTGCTGGTCCCACAGTAGGGTGTATCACTCCCTAAAGTGGCAACCCGATATGATTGAAATGCACGGCTTATAAGTTATACCTATACGATGCAACAACCTCTTACCTACCAGCCCGGGCCCACGCACGCACATGACGCCGTTGGACTTGCGTTGCCACCGCTAACCCGTTTTGACCTCTTACAATCAAATCAACATGTGTTATTGGTCAAGCTTGTCTTAACCCTATCTGCTTATCAGATCGGTATAGATATTGTTGGCTAAGCTAGTCTTAACCCTATCCACTTATATATTATTGATTAAGTTGGTCTTAACCCTATCCTCTTATCAGATTAATATATATTATTGGTTAAGCTGGTGTTAACCCTACCTATTTATTAGATTATTGGTTAAGCTGGTCTTAACCCTATCCACTTATCATGTTTTATATATCGTATAACATGTTTTACTTAATTTATGATTAAGTACATCTTAGTTCACAGATATATTGGATAAGAGAATAACTCCCTAAGTATCAACCCCGAAGACTGAAATCAACATCAGATTGGTACTCAGAGAATTACTCAACTCAACCAAACTTCTGTTTGTCATTCATTTTCATCTTTGATCAACATTAATTATTTATTAATGCAAAGACCTCTCACATTTAGTCGATTGCTTGTGGCCGCTGGATATGCCAGGCGGTTCCGGGCAGACTTCCACCACGGGCCAGACTTAACCTCGTGTTTAAGCATCTTTTAATTATGCCTATGACCTCTCACATTAGACTGTCGGTTGCGGTTGCTGGATGTGTCGGGCGGGTCCGGGCAGCCTTATACCACAAACGAGTCTAACTTCGTGTCTTAGGCATTTATTATGCATTTAGTTTATGCCTTTGACCTCTCACATTGGACTACCGTTTGTGGTTGCTGGATTTGCTGGGCGGGACCGGGAAGTCTTATACCACAAATGGGTCTAACCTCGTGTCTTAGGCATTTATTATTACACATTATTATTCAACCCCAATTTGAATTAATATGCCTATTTCAAATTGTCAATATCTTCCAAATTAATCTATGTCCATAATTGTCACCTAAATTATGTCCATAATTTCTAGGCATATGAATTATGCCAATTAATGTCTAAAATTAATTATATGCTTTTAAGACATTTTATGTCAATTTCACAACTTCAATATTTAATATTTTCCCAATATCCCCACGTCGTTCGTACGTGTAATTCATGAAATATGTTAGACTCGGAAATAGTCTAACTCATAAGAAGAAAAGAAACATCACAACTTGCATAACACATAAAATGGATCTAACTACCATGTAAGAATAGTCTAGCATGGATCAAAACTTGCATGATTATAATTCATATTAACATAAATTTGCATAATCAATAACATACATAGGCAATAGGCATAATTTGCATAAACTACAAACTGGCATGGATCAAATTATATAAGATATGATTTGCATAGATCTATACACATAAAGGTGAACTTGCATATATGAACATGGTTTTCGCATAAACTTGCATATGATCTACATACCCACTTGTATTAAAATTGCATATGTAATTTAGACATGTAAACTAAGATTTACATATAAGCTTACATATGATTCGCGTAAAACTTGCATATGATTTACATCCAAACTTACATATAAACTGTTAGACCAAAAAAGGGCACTAACACCCAATTGAATATGACTTGTGAAGAATAATAATCTAAATTGTATAAAATCAAACAAAGACACGAGATTTATAGTGGTTCGGCGTTAACAAGCCTACATCCACTTCATAGTTTCTCATTTCATTCAGAAATTATAATTACAATGAGTATAGACATTCAGTCACTCAAATACAATGAATAATTCTCTCCCAATTCATTGATTTTCATTGAAGAAGAAGGTGGTTATTAGTGGGGGATTTCGGCCATGGTAGATGTGAATAGATAAACTGCCCAAAAGTCCCCTGAAATCTCCACTAAATGATCTATTTATAGGCGAACTAAGGTTGTTCCTGGGATCGGTTCGGGTGTGACGTGGCAGCCATCCAGCGGGTCATGGAAAAGTAGTGGGAGGCATGGAGAAACGGTTTCTAGATCGTGGGCTGCAATGTGTAAGTAGATCCGAATGATAAGCCTAGAATATAAGAGCACGTTGAGGAGTAGTTGTAGCTTCAGGCGGTTTGGGTAGAGGGTACTCCAATCCGATCTGGAGAGGGGGATCCGATCCGATCCGAAAGGGGGGATCCGATCCGATCCGAAAGGGGGGATCTGATCTGGTGACATTTGCATGTATAATTCAAGTTTTCCAGCTTTCTATCACTCCACCCAAGAGGTCACTTATCAATGTAAGTTCATACTCAAGTCCCTGGCTTTGGGCAGCCTGGTTACAAAGCAGGCTAATATTTTGCCCCCCCCCCCAAAGTACATCTTATTGCAGATGAGATGTGCTTTGAATAAGTTGAGCTAGATCTTTTTGGAACATTATCCACCCTTGAAGAGGGTTTATCAGATTGTTGCATTGCTTCCATGGGCGCTAGTCAGGCCAAATTCGATGGAAGGAGTAGTCGAAATGATCAGGTGACTATTTTAAACCTCGTCGAATTAAGAGATTTTAATTCTTTAATCAAAAAGTAATGTAGGACTGTTGGCTCCCGTGCATGCGATCATGCCTGCATAGGTCATTGCCAAACGACATTCTCTTCCCAAGCAAATCAAATGTATTGCAGAGTTCGACCTTCTTTTGCATACGAGCAAACATATGAAGTAGTCATCCAAGTCTTGTGTTAGTATAAGAATCTTCGGGGTCTGAGGTGGGATCTGCCGAGAACACCTCGAAATTGGCATAGGAATTTGTCATATGTGCTTGGATTTGGACTATCTTGATATCAAGATATTAATCTAGGGCTCCACGATTGCATTGAATCGTAACATTAAGGAATCTGAAAGCGACGATCACTCCAGATCATGTTAATAGAAAATCAAAAACCAGTGGATGCGTCGGACCATATTGTGAAAAATCCATGATCGCTCCAGATGGTTTTATAATCCCGTGCTCACATATGAGTCAGTACGAGATATTGTTGAAAACATGCAAGCCAATAGCTGATATTGTCATCATAGTCGTAAGGCAACAGAGTAGTTTATCACACTCTCCATTTAACGTAGTGGAGGATCAAGTCTTTGGATTCATGGCTGACCCATTTGTTCGCTCACTTGAATGGTCAAGACGAATCATGTCATACTCTGGAGGTATATTGTATATGTTCTAAATCATGCATCCACTCAGCGTCATATTCAAAGTCATTCTGCGTGTTGAAGGTCGTGCTCCTAATGTTAGTAAAGGACAAGAAACGTCAGTGCTTATGCCCCCAGCGTCGGTGGGGGTTGGGCAAAGTCAATCAGACATCTGGTCTTTTTGCCTTTATACTTTTTTCTGCTGCATCGAGTTAGAGGTGTAGGTTCAGCATTCTTAGTCACCATATGTCATTCTGTGCAGTTTCCCAAGTCATCAATGGTTGGAGTTGTATGTGCGAATGGTCGAATCACATTTGCGTCGGGGCCATCCCATCTGTTTAGTCAGAAAGTAGTGATCGCCCTACTGAGTATCAGCGAACTTAGATACTCTCCTTGCATCAGCCACAAAGTTGAGTAAGCTCGTCAATCTTGCAAGCGAGCAAACATCATTAGCGAGTTATTCGAGCTCCTTCGTTCATGCTTTGGCATAATCCGAAATAACCATCATAATCTTGTTGAGTCTATTTCACATTCTTGGTTCCATTAAGCTTGACAATCAAGATCGCAGGCCCGATTAATCACATCAGTTTTTTACGAAATTTTAAATTCATGTCAATCTTTCCTGGCGATTTTCTTCTGCCTTCGTCATTTCAAGAGTTAGATGGTGCTCCATTTTGTCGTGAAGACATTGAGATCATCCATTTCAACATTAGCACCCTCTTGTTGCACGAATCTATCTCAGGATAGGATTTTCCAATGTTTCTAGGAAAATCTCATAGTAGAGAGATACCGAGGTATTGTTTCATAGGTGAATCCGCCAAGTCCTCCTGGTGGATCTCGATGTAGAGAGATGTTGAAGTTTGAGATATCCATAATACCATATACTACTGCAATCGACACCATATATGGTCCAGGTCGATTTACTTATGCCACTGCGGCGTTGAATCTTTCAAGGAATGCATGTAGGGTCTCGTCGGAGCTCTATTGAAGCATCAATTAATGTTGGAAATCTAACCCTCGTCTTTGAGAAGTTGTCGCCAATTATCCAATTTAGTGCTGGTGCCCCCGGTATGAAGTCTTGAAGTGGGTGGAAGCCAGTCTCTGGCTTCTTGGTTGCACATATGTAATAGCCGTCAATCAGGCTTCTGTCTTTTAATTCTGGATGGTGATCCGCTACTCGGATGTACGCAGGTTGTTCTTGAGGGTCCATTCTTCTGGTTATAGTCTGGGATCTTGCGGAACTCCGATAATAATAAATGTGCCTAAAGTTGGCGGATAGTCAAATTATGTTGCTCGAAGCTCGTATCCCGTACTCCCCATCCATGGGGATTTTACTAAACGGTGATCACCAAACCCACGTTTTCTATGAATTCATACTCCCTCATCAATTCAGGAGTTAGAGTTGATACCCAATTATTTGTTTGTGTCCAGCTTATGTTAGTCTTTGGTCTCTTATCCAAGCTCTGAGGATTGGAGTCGGGTGGCAATAAGGTCAAATTATAGTCACTTCAAATGCTTCCACTTTCCTCCTGTATTAAGGAATGAGGAATTTCATGTCAAAGTTGAGTTGGATTTGAAGCATTGATCAGAATTGGAGCAGAGGTTGGTCAGACTCAGTTCTAGTTTACAGTGGCTTTTGCATTGTCATTGTTTTCATCCAAAATGTTATGGTCAGAATTTGCATGTTTCACATGTCTGGAAGGAGGTTGATTGCACCTTGTTTCATTCAAGACGACGTTGCCAATTTGTCCTAGGAACTCATGCTATCTGAGTCGCGGAACAGGGAGCATTTGAGCCAAGTTCATTGTCGATTGAATTCCCATGGTGCTCGCTCCAGCGAGTAAATCGTAGTTAATTGGCCTTCCATCTATCCAAGTAAAGAAGTTATCCATCATTTTCAGTCGTTTCCGAAAAAGTTCATCTCGCTGGCCATCTGAGTTCTCAAATCGGGAAGGGTACCACCCATTTCATATCTAGTTTGACATGCTGAGGGATCATCGCAAGAAGAAATCGACTGACTTCCTTCGTGCCTAGCGCCTTCTACGCCAATATCCTTAGCATGGAAGAAATTTATATCTTCCTTCTTATCCTTTGAGTCGGAGTATCAAGCAGTTCGCTTCCTTTCAAGCTAGAAGTCAAAGTAACGGCATGCCCCCTTATCCAGGGTCTTTTAATCAGGAAGTTGATTAGGACTAGTAAATGGACGTTCACTCTGCATCCATTCCATGGTCCTCGAGCGGCTTGTCAAGATCGAGGTATAAATTAGACATAGACATATTAGTTATGCCATTTGTAAATATTTTCAACAGTATGCCCCCGATCCAGGGGTAATGGCAAAGGATCGACAGTTGTATCACATCCCTTTTAAATTTAGACATGGATGCATGGAAGAGTGACATTGCTTTTAAAGCTTAAGTGACTGAGTTATCCAAGTGCTCGAGTTATAGCGTTTTCCATTCAATGTATTTGCGAGGTGTCACTCATCGTTGCACTTGGGCTATGGCCAGTCACACATGGGTGTGTATGTTGATTTGATACACCACTCTTTGGGCCTCCTTCGGTCGTCGAATTAAGTCGTGTGACACGTCATTGAACAATTCACTCTCAAGGCCTCCTTTCAGTCATCGCCTTGAGTCTCCTGAGAAGTTTATCATTAGGCATCAGTGCCAGGCTTCCGGATGTGACACTTTGTTTTTTTTCACCGGCCTGCTGTGGTTGTCGCGAGTGCGGCCCTCGCATTCTTGTGTTGTTATCTTGTACAAGCCTTCACTCTGTAAACAAAGTGAATCTCTAAGTAATAGGTTATAAAGCACATCACAATCAAGTAAGGGTTTCAATTCATAATCCCTGCACTCAAATAGTTTACAACAAACCATATATAATTTATTTAAAGGGGGTGATGTGTGTGTGTGTACCCCCAATCAATCATGAATAAAGTGCTTGGCCAGAGCTTGTTTGGGATTAATTAGGATCGACAGTGCATTGCCCCCCATGTCCGGACATGAAGGGTTCGGGCTCAGCATTCACTCTTGCCCCCGATACTACAGCGGGTTAGGAGCCCTTTTATGGCATTTAATCAACTTGCCTTTATACTCTCCTGTCGTATGCCCACGATAGAGTTCGAACTCAGCTTCCAATCTGCTCCCTGATCCTTCAGCAGGGTAGGAGTTCTTGTGGAGCCAATCGCTGGCGCCTTTATACTCTCCCGTCGAATGCCAAGGGTGGAGTGTGATCAAGGCGATCTTTAATCATGGTGCACCATCACGCCTTGGGGACGTCGTTTTCCCGTCCTTTATACTCTCTCTCAAAACATGAGAGTTAGAGTTAATCAGGCGAACGGTCATGTCATTTGCTCTGGCTTTCCTTCTGCGCTCTAATCCCAAGAACGAGATTCTGCCGGCTCGAGTGTCGTTCTCGAACTCGATTTTTAGTCCATACTCCATGATTCACTCTGGCAGTTGGAGCATTTCGGGCAAGTGGTCGGGTTAGACTCGCCGAGGCGCCACCTCCTAATCTTTGATTCATGGGTAGAGGTGGTCATTCGCAATAATCAAGTTTCTCTCGTCCCATCGACTCATGGGACAGAGTTTGGCCAGACGCTGCAATATCATTATTTAAACATTCTCTCAAATCGTGAGAGCTAGGATCACGGATCGAGTGGTCTTTAATCATGGCACGCCCATAACACTCGTCCTAAATTTGTACTTCTATCCATTCTCTGAGAATTAGAGTTAGTCAGGCAAACAGTTAGAAAATGTTTGCAAAAGCTTTGCGTTCCTCCGATCAATCTATGGGAGGAGTGATTGGCACCGAACTTCAGGTACCTGCACCATTTATATCGCTTGACTTAGTCATGTCAATAACTCAGGAAGCATGTAAAAGTAAATTGCATGATTGAAAAGTAAACATATCAAGGGGCAGTGCTGCCTCCTTTATTTGGATTCATGTAATCTGGTGGCGTCAAATATAGGATCAAGCCATGTAGATGGTCGAACCGCATCCATCTGAAATAGGATTCCGACTCTTGAGCTATACAACCTCTTTCAGGCAGAGGGCGTGGCTTTGTAAGCGAGCGGTTCAGCCAAGATTGTCATGATATTGTTCCATATCTCTATATGCGGGTGTTAGAAGTCTGATCGGTATCAAATCCTAGGTACCTACACCAGCCACATATTAATTCATCTGAGTCAATTACATCAATAACGCATAAAGCATGCAAATATAAGAGTTATGGTTAAAGAGTAATCCTGTTAAAGGAATGAATATCATTCTATGCAAAAATCGCATTGCATGCAATCTGCAGGTCCATTTTGCCTTGCCTAATCTCTGCCAGGGGATAACTGCCAAAATATTTAGAAGGTGATGAATGTCTTTTCAAATCGTCGGGGGATGGCATTCCCAAGAATAAACAGAACTTGATTATGGTCTTGGAGTGACAAAGGCAGTTAGGTAAGTACTGTAGGCGAATGACGAGGTCGCATCTCCTTTGAATCGCCTTCTTGCCCCCATGATAAGGGCAAGGGTTGAATGTCAGGGAGTCATGTATGTATTGCTAATGGTATTATATCATCACGTTGGTGTTAGGACAATACTTGGCAGGAGAATAATGGATCCATGCTTATAGAAGCTTTTGTGCTTTCCATGCTAGGAAATAGGATATGGCTGCTATGGGGATAGTTATATCTCATCCATCCTCATATATGCCTTCAATCCCACGTCCGGAATAAGATCTAATGGATAGATAATCAATCAGCATCCAGGCTTAAATGCTCTAAACTTTATTTCGCCAATGTTTGGGCAAGGCTGAGTCAGTCTATCATGCAAGCCTATTAGGTATCAGCTTTGAATTAGATGATGTAATCATGGGAAATCAACGTTCGAATCTACGGTTTCTCCCAACATCTAGGACACGAGTTACTTGACTAATAATCGATGAAGGGAGTGAAATTATGAATCTTCACTTTCTAACTCCAAAATGTCGTTCGTCAGAAGCTTCATTCGCATTCATCTCCCATCTAGCGAGAGGCTGATTAGTGATTTTATTGAATCATTTAGGGCAGTGAATTGAGCAATGAGACTCGTCAATATCTATCTCGGGTCAACCTTTCAAAGGAAATAAGCAATGCCGACTTGCATGACATATCTCGAGGCATAACGAACGATGGTACGCCCTTCACTTCTCCTTGCTGGAAACACTCCGTGTTGTAGGAAGTTTCTAAAGAGAGTTGCCCATGACTCTCTTCCGGATTCAGTCTCCAATACTGAATCAACTTCCGAGTGTCTCAATTGCGATCATCTCCATCTCTTCCAGATTATCGAAACTTGCTAGGCTGGACAGATTATCCGCTTTTTGATTTTCTGTATGCGGAATATAAGATATGTTGTAATGTTCCCATCCATCCAACAGCTCTTCTACCCGTTCTAGGTAAGCTGCAAGTCGTAGTCCCCTCATCTGAAATGTCCTTCGAATCAATACAACTCCAATGCCAAACTGTCACTTATTCTTTGCACCGTCTGTATATAACTTCCGGGTGCTTGGTTTTCATCTTTCATTTTGAGGGGCTATCTTCTTCATCTAACACATCCCCTTCGGGAATGGTGAATTCACTGATGAAGTTGGCTAATGTTTTCATACGTACTTCTTTTAGTAGGGAATTGAAATCGAGCTGGTTCAGCTCGATGCTTCGTTCGAGCAATCTTCCATATTCCTCAGGTTGTTGCAGGACATATCGTAGTGGCTAATCATTGTGTATCACAACCAGATTACTTGGGAATAGTGGCGGAATTTTCTCGAAGCAATCAATAAGCTATAAGCAAGCTTTACAATCTTTGGGGGGTTGCTTCGTTAAAGGTTTCCCTACTGCATCCCGGGTCTTCATCCTCTCTGGGATCTATGTCTTCGGGGAGATCATCAAGCAACTCTTTCTACGATGTCTCCCTTGCTTGCTAAGCCCATGCATTCGTCACGCTACATCTCCTCGGGAGAGGAAGCGTTCTTGGGTTTCACGCCATCTTAGTTGCGTAGCATATTCCATCCAGCCAAATGGAAGGCTCTTCCTGTGAGTTGGTCATCACAGACCATTCCCACTCCGGCTTTGGGTGGGACTGAGCTGTTGACACTAGGGTGCAGTGTAAGCTCTGAATTCTGCTGGAGCTTGTCCGACTAGACTTTGACCAGTTAAACTTGAGTACGACGGCATAGCTTGCGAGATTTCAAGTAATATTCATGCGTTATTTCACAACGGAAATGAGAAGTAGAGAGCTAATGGTTGATTCATATTTGCTTTAATCTCGAGCTCTCATCACATGACCAAGGTCGTATGGTGGATGGTAAGCAGTCAGGTTACTATAATCCGGGAAAGGATTCATAGGTACAATCATGGCGTGTGGTGGTTCAACTAGTACAAAACTCTAGGCACCACAGTATGCTGATCTAACCCTTATTCGATGGAAACCAGTCTTCCACGATGCGTTGACATCAAATTGCCATTGCAAAGGTTAGCCAAGTATTTCGGGAGGGGAACCACAAGACATATTTCGTTCATCAAATTATACAATTGAAGTGTAGCTTTGGGATGTCGGGATCCTCAGTTGCTTTCTGGAATCCCATTATTGACAAATATAGTCACTAAGATCATATGAATCATCTTCGGATTAGTGCTCGGACTGTTCCATATAACCGTCGTTCGATGCTCCGCCGATTGTATAAGTTTATGTCACATAAATAAGATGGTCACTACTTGTTAGGGAGCAACATCAGTTGCATCGGTGAAATCTGTACACCATCGGGGATATGGAAGAGGAAGTTGTTACGAGACAATCATTGTTTCGTATACAGTCGTTGATAGTAAGCTAAATCTGATCGATAGCTCCTCACATTTCCTTATTGATGTAAGTAGGCGTCATGGCTCTGGGAAGAATCCCAGTCGTTGCCAACTTGCTGTGATACTCTCAAACTATCCATCTAATCTTCATTGACAAGCTTTTATGACTACTGTTGGTCGAAATATATGTCGAGACGAAGGCGAGCCGTGCTTCGAGCCGAAGGCAAGGCCATCAGTGGGTCCGGGCACATCGCCGGTGGGGGTCCGGTGCCCCACAGTCCCGGCGGCGATCTATTTTTTCGATTTTGGAAGATGGAGCCTTTTCTGAAATGATCCGAAAAATGTATTTTTCGATTTTGGATTTTGGAAGATGGATCATTTTCTAAATTGATCCGAGAATGTATTTTCCGCCAAAAATAGCTGTACCGGTTCGGATTGGAATTTGCCTTCAAGTCACGGTTCGGAGATGTCATCGGATCGTGGTTCGGTTCTGTCATTGACTGGGGGTCGGAACAAAAAAATCGGTTCGGTTTGGAAGTGTGACAACCCGGATTCTGACAGACCGAATTTTTCAAATTCGATCTATCAAAACCCGAGTTGGGTGCTCTGGTATCCTGCAGAAAAAGACAGAGATAAAGAAACATGTCAGAACTCGTAGAGCATCTCACAGCGGAAGGAATTAAAATATAATATATTCAAAAATAGCTTTACCTTATTAATTATACTGTCTAACCAGTATCCAAAGCTATACCATCTCTGTCATGAACCTAACCAGGAAGTATGTAATGAGGAGGGGGTCAGAACTTAAGTTCTGTGTGAGAGAACTTATAATAAACTTCTGTGTAATACTACATATACCATTCCATATATTTTCTTAGTTATTAGGTTAATCTCGTCATTAGCACCTAAGGCTAAACTCATGTCGTTCTTATTGACATACTAGTAGATTAACCTAATATCTCGTATATGTGGATACCTCCTACTCGTATTATCTTTTCCATGTATGTGTACAGTCCCTTTCCATTTATCGTACGGACTTCATTACGTAACTATATACTACCTCAGCGTAGTGCCACCATTTCCGTAATTGTTTGGACTGCCACGTTTTCTTAATTCGGTTAGGGTTTATGCCACTTAGGGCTACTAGGGATTATGCTACCTAACGAAATATGTCCTCTAGTCTAGGACACACTACCCAGAGCGATATATGTTCCTAGACCTTCCCCGCGTAAGCATCGTGAACCATTTTTCGATGACTAGATGCACATGTACTCTATATGTGCTACCCGAGTCCCGTGGTAGGGCAAGTAAAGAAACACGGAACTTGGTCAGGAGCTTTAAGTTGTCTGCCGATGCAGATGCTAAGGTCTGTTTTTCTAGTGGCTATGGTCCCACTCGACCCCTCCCTCAACTAATGAAAGGCCATCCTTGAAAAATGAGAACTATATGCCGGCCCCTCTATGCCCCACTAACCTATGGCCAACCGCAACCACAACTAGATAGCAAGTATATGGATCGTAGGAGTTCTCCGGCTTTCCGCTGTGCGTATCTCGACTGACTCAAGATGGTAGGTAGACGACGAGTTGCTATCACAGGGCTACTGGTCTCGCCGAATCACGCTGGTCCATCCTAGTCTTTAGGTTGCCATTTATTGCAACCAAGGCATACCCTTGGTTCTTCTAACGCAGACTTTAACCTCTGTGAGCCCAAGAGGATCATCTGCAGCCTCACAGAGGGATACTAAGAGTACCCTCACATCCCCTCGAAGCCTCGGGCTTCGTAACCCAATTCGTTGGAGCCTTCTTTAAAATTTGACGGCCGTACACTCCTCGTGTTCTACTAAGGTTTACTACTTAGTTTCTTTAACTAAGGTTTACTAGTTAGCCCTCTTAGTTTTTGACTAAAGTTTACTTAGTTTCCTGAATCGTCGTTTTCTTAACCAAGGTTTACTACTTAGTCCTTTTAACTAAGGTCTACTACTTAGTTCTGTCAATCGTTCATTTTTCTTAACTAAGGTTTACAACTTAGTCCACTTTAACTTAGGTTTACTACTTAGTTTTCTTTCTCCTTATCTACTTAGTTATTTTAACTAAGGTTTATTACTTCATTCTCTTAACCAAGGTTTGATACTTGGTTTATGTTTACCATTGGTTATCAACTGAATTTATACTTAACTTACTTAAGTCCATTGATAAGCCTTATAACATGTTGTCTTTCAATTTCATAAATTATTCCCTTTTTGGGTCACAACAACATGATATATTTAATTCATTGTTAAGTATACCTTATCCCACATATATACTGATTGGGGGAACAACCCCCTAAATACCAGCCCCGAAGACCGAGATCAACATCTGACTGACACCTCGGGTATTACTCTACCCAACCAACATATATGATTCAAAATTTACTTCTTCTTCCTTTTCAAACCGCTTAATTTATAATTAAGTATATCTCCTCATATAAGTTATCTTATTCTTCCCTTTTTCGTTCTTATAACTTATCGTATCCCATAAGTCATATTTTCCCCTTTTGTCCCTAGGACAAGTCTAACCTATTATCCTTCTTTTTTATTATTCAAATTTGTAATAGGTTATTTATCATTCCCCATATTCTGTCATTAGTTCAGATTAATCTTTTTATTATTATTGTTTCCATATTTTACACATGTCTTACTACGGTTAAGTCTTATACTTACATGTATATACATATCCTGTCTTACTACAGTTAAGTCTATACTTACCTGTACCCACTTAACCCTCTAACCATACCCTTGTCACCCACATGTCTTATTATGGTTAATATTCCTTAATGCATTCATTATGCCATAACGATGTATGACCACCCACATTGGACTAACATTTTGTGGCTGCTGGATGTGCCAGGCGGTTTCGGGCAGTCTTACGCTACAACTTGAGTCCAACCTCGTGTCGTAAACCGTTACGCTCAAATTTCCTCCTTTGACCTCTCACATTAGACGTCCAATTGTGGCAGCTGGATTTGTCGGGCGGTTCCGGGCAGTCTTATACCACAATTGCGTCTAACCTCATGTCAAAGGTTTATTAATATTCGTATTTCACCCAAACCCTCAAATTTCATGTTATGCAGTTCAAATTTACTTTTAAGCCTATTCAAGTGGTCATTAATTAGACCAACTTAATGTTGATTCATACCAAATTACATGTAACCCAATTACCTAACTTTTATTCAAATTTACCAATTCCAAATCATTTATTTCCAATGGTATTCATATTTTTAAATAAGTTCGAGTCCTATAAAAAAATGACTAACATATTAAATCCCCAAATTCAAATCCATGTTTTATTCTAGTGTCATAGGCTAATTATCAAGTTCATATCTTTTCAATGATGACAATCTTATGCTAAAACCCAAATCGTGTTCATACTTATACTTCCCAACTTGGTTTACACATTCAAACCTTGCTAATGGTATACTATACCCAAACCCCTTTGTAATTCATAACCAAACTCTCCAATTTATGTCATATCCCAAAATCTAGTGTTTCCCCTTTTCGTTCGCAATATTCAATCGTATTCATTTCATGTTAGATCTAGGCTCGAGATAGCCTAATTATAAAGAAATAAAGAGGGAAGGATAAAAGGAGGAACGTGACCATATAATAATTTAACATATGAAAACATTACAGGCCCAATCTTTCACAATAATTTCATCGCATGTTTTACATGGGGAATGTTTGAACGATAAATAATAATCTCATACAAAAGTTGTATTATAAACCACTCACATTGTTTGTCGTCTTCAAAATGAGTACTAGATAACACTAGTATTGTTTTCCCTCTTTTTCTTAGCTTGGATTTATGTTTTTGAATCATCTTTGATTTCTCTTTGCGGCATAAATTCGCAAATCTGAATCCATTATCTTCTCTTTAGCTTTGAATCTCTTTTCTATTTCATTGTTGATCTAGATCTTATTCTTTTTATTTTAAAGAATAGATGTTGTAGAGAAAAGAGGGGAGAATTGATCCAAGATCTTTTGGAGAAGAAGAAAATGAGAGAGAAGGGAGCCATGGCTTCGCCACGAATTGTTGTGAAGTTTACAATGAGCTTAGGGTTGTTTATATAGGTGCCAAATTACGAATCTAGCCCTTTTTATTTGTTAAAGAACATTAATGAAGATTTATTTAGCAAAACCATTCATTTGTTTATACCTTAACCGTATAAAATTTGTTTCCCTTTTTCTTTTATTTAAACAAGGCAACAATTTGTTTTTCTCTACCTTTTTAACATAATTATTATTTATTTACGTAAATAAGTACCATACATTTACTTACACTAATGTTCTTATCAAATATGGTATCCAACTATGCCTTTATTTTTTTTATTTTTTTAATCGTAGAAAATATAGTATGTGTTAACTATTTTACTAAAGGGAATTTAATATCTTTTTATTTTTATTTTTATTTTATCCTTCTCATAGCCATTATTGATGACTATTTATTCATTGTTTTTCTATTCATGCCATATTTGAAATGCCTAAATGCATTTACTACATGTACTCTCTTTTTCTATATTTAATGTAACCGTTATATTATCCCTAAATATATCATTAATGTCTTTAATTTACCAATTTCATTTCTTACCAGTAAAACTAATCCCCTAATCTCGAATTAGTGTTGCCTCTTATATATATATATATAATACCAAATATTTAACATTTAGTCAACCTCAAGCCAATTTATTAATGTCATAATTATGCAATAACTTTTTTTATTTACATGTTTGCTATAAATAATCGTAGGTGCATGCATCTAGTCTCCTTAACCACAGGTGCATGCATCTAGTCCCCTTAATCATAGGTGCATGCATCTAATCTCCTTAATCACAGGTGCATGCATCTAGTCTCCAAACATTTAAATCGAAAAATGTGCCACATTTATTTCAACCATTGTCGGTTCCAAAAAAGAGTACATAATTCTTTCTTTCTTTTTTTCAAATACATTGAACCTTTTAAGTGCATTATAATCTCTACAATTTAAACTAAATTTATGAACGCGCATATGAATGTATTTCCATTCTCCTCTTTAAACGCGCATTCCTTATTGTATATTACTTTTCTTTTCCTTAAATATGTCAATGCATATAAAATATATATATTTTATCCTACGCGTATATAAACTTCTGCGGCTTACAACTTCTTCATATGTTATCCGTTTTACGCAAACTTGGTATCCATCTGAACCAGAATTTTGAGGCGAACGCAATGATGACATCTCTTTTACTTAATTCCTGATATTTAAATTAAGTATCTTTATTTTATTATCTTTTTCTGTTACATACATTGTTATCATATAAATTTTCTTCTTTTCAACGTGTGTATTAATTTAAACTGCATATCACTATCATGCATATAAACATTTTTAATTACATTAAAAATGCGGGGTGTTACATTCTCCCACCCTTAAGAAATTTCGTCCCCGAAATTTGGTAGGGGTAAAATCAAATAATCCCTCGCGTATTATATCATCCATCATGTGTACATCCATTTTTTCAAACATTGTGCACATGTGCAAAGTGAAACACATCATAGTAATGCATGTATGCCTAATTTGGTACCACCTATATGTATGCAAAATTTTAAAAACTCTTTCAATACATGATGCTCACATCCTAAATATACTTGCAGTTCTATATGAATGCAATATTTTTGAAAAACCAAAACATTTTTCATCTAAATTTTCCCACACTCTTAAATAAGAGCACGGTTCATCCAATCGTTGCATCCAAATCCTACCAACCATCATTAAATTCAAAATTTGAAAAATCTAATTTTTTCCAAATTCGATTTCTTATGTTACAAAAAGGTATAAAACGGAAATTTTACATTTTCTGTTTTTCTTTTATGTACCTTTTCTAGTTGCACTTGGATTTTTACATAGCTACTCTATAAAAAAGTTCCTATTTTCTTATCCAAGCACAATTACATAAGAAACTTTTTTTTAAAAGATTTTCAATTTCTTTTCCCGTCACGTTTTGTTGCTTGATTGATTCAGTTGTTTTCTTGTTAGTTAGGCTAGTCTTCTTCTTAAGTTTATTTTTCAACTAAGCTTTTCTGTTTTCTACTCAAACAGTATCTTACACTGCTACAACTATGGGCCTAGAATCTTAGGACTTTGTTACCTCTAACAATCGCGAGTCCACACAATAGGATCTATACACTTGCTTGCTATTCCCTACCTAGTAGTAACTACTAGTCCATGCTGTGTATTATTAGCCTATACTTTATCTCTTTTTCTCAAGTAACAAACCTAGGTTTCTCAATGTTTATGCATTCTACGGGAATTTTCCATTAGTTTTAACATTAGCTAATCTTTGACCGGAAATTGGTAAGAGAATAATTTCCTAAGCATCCACCCCGAAGACCGAAATCAAGATCAGCTTGATACTCAGAGAATCACTCAACCCCACCAATCTCCAGTTAGGTTCTAATAACTTATCATTAGGTTAGACTCAAAGTAGTTCTTCAACTCACTAGGCTTTCCTAGGCACTTTTGCGAATTCAATTTTCTCGACTATATATATTCCCAATCCATTTTCCACATTTTTCAAACTTTTCTAGTTTATAAGGTTTCACTTCTAAACCCACTACTCTGAAATAATAACATTTCAGTTTTAACTCTATGGGATACTTTCTTTCCCTAATACCAAATCATATTGTACACTTTCCAACCAAACCACATAAGGGTTTCAAAAATTTCTATGTTTATTACTTTAGTGTACAAACTAAATATCCCAACTCTTTTCATGTCTAGTGGGCTACTATATGGATCTAGATTTATATATATAATATATTTATATTTAAGAAAATACAAATACGTTCACTCATTATCTCCCTAGGAACACTAAACCGAAGCTCTAATACCAGATGTGACAACCCGGATTCCGACTGACCGAATTTTTCAAATTCGATCTATCAAAACCCAAGTTGGGTGCTCTGGTATCCTACAGAAAAAGACAGAGATAAAGAAACATGTCAGAACTCGTAGAGCATCTCACAGCGGAAGGAATTAAAATATAATATATTCAAAAATAGCTTTACCTTATAAATCATACTGTCTAACCAGTATCCAAAGCTATACCATCTCTGTCATGAACCTAACCTGGAAGTATGTAATGAGGAGGGGGTCAGAACATAAGTTCTGTGTGAGAGGACTTATAATAAACTTCTGTGCAATACTACATATACCGTTCCATATATTTTCTTAGTTATTAGGTTAATCTCGTCATTAGCACCTAAGGCTAAACTCATGTCGTTCTTATTCACATACTAGTATATTAACCTAATATCTCGTATATGTGGATACCTCCTACTCGTATTATCTTTTCCATGTATGTGTACAGTCCCTTTCCATTTATCGTACGGACTTCATTACGTAACTATATACTACCTCAACGTAGTGCCACCATTTCCGTAATTGTTTGGACTGCCACGTTTCCTTAATTCGGTTAGGGTTTATGCCACCTAGGGCTACTAGGGATTATGCTACCTAACGAAATATGTCCTCTAGTCTAGGACACACTACCCAGAGCGATATATGTTCCTAGACCTTCCCCGCATAAGTATCGTGAACCGTTTTTCGATAACTAGATGCACATGTACTCTATATGTGCTACCCGAGTCCCGTGGCAGGGCAAGTCAAGAAACACGGAACTCGGTCGGGAGCTTTAAGTTGTCTGCCGATGCAGATGCTAAGGTCTGTTTTTCTAGTGGCTATGGTCCCACTCGACCCCTCCCTGAACTAATGAAAGGCCATCCTTGAAAATTGAGAACTATATGCCGGCCCCTCTATGCCCCACTAACCTATGGCCAACCGCAACCACAACTAGATAGCAAGTGTATGGTTCGTAGGAGTTCTCCGCCTTTCCGCTGTGCGTATCTCGACTGACTCAAGATGGTAGGTAGACGACGAGTTGCTATCATAGGGCTACTGGTCTCGCCGAATCACGCTGGTCCATCCTAGTCTTTAGGTTGCCATTTATTGCAACCAAGGCATACCCTTGGTTCTTCTAACGCAGACCTTAACCTCTGTGAGACCAGGAGGATCATCTGCAGCCTCACAGAGGGATACCAAGAGTACCCTCACGTCCCTTCGATGCCTCGGGCTTCGTAACCCAATTCGTTGGAGCCTTCTTTAAAATCAGACGACCGTACGTTCCTTCTCGTGTTCTACTAAGGTTTACTACTTAGTTTCTTTAACTAAGGTTTACTAGTTAGCCCTCATAGTTTTTAACTAAGGTTCACTTAGTTTCCTGAATCGTCGTTTTCTTAACTAAGGTTTACTACATAGTCCTTTTAACTAAGGTTTACTACTTAGTTCTATCAATCGTTCATTTTTCTTAACTAAGGTTTACAACTTAGTCCACTTTAACTAAGGTTTACTACTTAGTTTTCTTTCTCATTATCTACTTAGTTATTTTAACAAAGGTTTATTACTTGATTCTCTTAACCAAGGTTTGATACTTAGTTTATGTTTACCGTTGGTTATCAACTGAATTTATATTTAACTTACTGTCTATTGATAAGCCTTATAACATGTTGTCTTTCAATTTCATAAATTATTCCCTTTTTGGGTCACAACAACATGTTATATTTAATTCATTGTTCAGTATACCTTATCCCACATATATACTGATTGGGGGAACAACCCCCTAAATACCAGCCCCGAAGACCGAGATCAACATCAGACTGACACCTCGGGAATTACTCTACCCAACCAACATATATGATTCAAAATTTACTTCTTCTTCCTTTTCAAACCTCTTAATTTATAATTAAGTATATCTCCTCATATAAGTTATCTTATTCTTCCCTTTTTCGTTCTTATAACTTATCATATCCCATAAGTCATATTTTCCCCTTTTGTCCCTAGGACAAGTCTAACCTATTATCCTTCTTTTTTCTTATTCAAAATTGTAATAGGTTATTTATCATTCCCCATATTCTGTCATTAGTTCAGATTAACCTTTTTATTATTATTGTTTCCATATTTTACACATGTCTTACTACGGTTAAGTCTTATACTTACATGTTTATACATATCTTGTCTTACTACAGTTAAGTCTATACTTACCTGTACCCACTTAACCCTCTAACCATACCCTTGTCACCCACATGTCTTATTATGGTTAGTATTTCTTAATGCATTCATTATGCCATAACGTTGTATGACCACCCACATTGGACTAACATTTTGTGGCTGCTGGATGTGCCGAGCGGTTCCGGGCAGTCTTACGCCACAACTTGAGTCCAACCTCGTGTCATAAACCGTTATGCTCAAATTTCCTCCTTTTACCTCTCACATTAGACGTCCAATTGTGGCAGCTGGATTAGCCGGGCGGTTCCGGGCAGTCTTATACCACAATTGCGTCTAACCTCGTGTCAAAGGTTTATTAATATTCGTATTTTAGCCGAACCCCCAAATTTCATGTTATGCAGTTCAAATTTACTTTTAAGCCTATTCATGTGGTCGTTAATGGGACCAATTTAATGTTGATTCATACCAAATTACATGTAACCCAATTACCCAACTTTTATTCAAATTTACCAATTCCAAATCATTTATTTCCGATGGTATTCATATTTTTAAATAAGTTCGAGTCCTATAAAAATATGACTAACATATTCCCCAAATTCAAATCCATGTTTTATTCTAGTGTCATAGGCTAATTAACAAGTTCATATCTTTTCAATGATGACAATCTTATGCTAAAACCCAAATCGTGTTCATATTTATACTTCCCAACTTGGTTTACACATTCAAACCTTGCTAATGGTATACTATACCCAAACCCCTTTGTAATTCATAACCAAACATTCCAATTTATGTCATATCCCAAAATCTAGTGTTTCCCCTTTTCGTTCGCAATATTCAATCGTATTCATTTCATGATAGATCTAGGATCGAGATAGCCTAATTATAAAGAAATAAAGAGGGAGGGATAAAAGGAGGAACGTGACCATATAATAATTTAACATATGAAAACGTTACAGGTCCAATCTTTCACAATAATTTCATCGCATGTTTTACATGGGGAATGTTTGAACGATAAATAATAATCTTATACAAAAGTTGTATTATAAACCACTCACATTGTTTGTCGTCTTCAAAATGAGTACTAGATAACACTAGTATTGTTTTCCCTCTTTTGCTTAGCTTGGATTTCTGTTTTTGAATCATCTTTGATTTCTCTTTGCGGCATAAATTCGCAAATCTGAATCCATTATCTTCTCTTTAGCTTTGAATCTCTTTTCTATTTCGTTGTTGTTCTAGATCTTATTCTTTTTATTTTAAAGAATAGATGTTGTAGAGAAAAGAGGGGAGAATAGATCCAAGATCTTTTGGAGAAGAAGAAAATGAGAGAGAAGGGAGCCATGGCTTCGCCACGAATTGTTGTGAAGTTAACAATGAGCTTAGGATTGTTTATATAGGTGCCAAACTACGAATCTAGCCATCTTTTATTTGTTAAAGAACATTAATGAAGATTTATTTAGCAAAACCATTCCTTTGTTTATACCTTAACCGTATAAAATTTGTTTCCCTTTTTCTTTTATTTAAATAAGGCAACAATTTATTTTTCTCTAACTTTTTAACATAATTATTATTTATTTATGTAAATGAATACCATACGTTTACTTACACTCATGTTCTTATCAAATATGGTATCCAACTATGCCTTTATTTTTATTTTATTTTTAATCGTAGAAAATATAGTATGTGTTAACTATTTTACTAAAGGGAATTTAATATCATTTTATTTTTATTTTATCCTTCTCATAGCCATTACTGATGGCTATTTATTCATTGTTTTTCTATTCATGTCATATTTGAAATGCCTAAATGCATTTACTACTTGTACTCTCTTTTTCCATATTTAATGTAACCGTTATATTATCCCTAAATATAACATTAATGTCTTTAATTTACCAATTTCATTTCTTACCAGTAAAACAAATCCCCTAATCTTGAATTAGTGTTGCCTCTTATATATATATATATATATATATATATATATATATATATATATATATATATATAATACCAAATATTTAACATTTAGTCAACCTCAAGCCAATTTATTAATGTCATAGTTACGCATTAACTTTTTTATTTATTTACATGTTTGCTATAAATAATCATAGGTGCATGCATCTAGTCTCCTTAATCACAGGTGCATGCATCTAGTCTCCTTAATCATAGGTGCATGCATCTAGTCTCCTTAATCACAGGTGCATGCATCTAGTCTTCAAACATTTAAATCGAAAAATGTGGCACATTTATTTCAACCTTTGTCGGTTCCAAAAAAGAGTACTTAATGCTTTTTTTTTCTTCAAATACATTGAACTTTTTAAGTGCATGATAATCTCTACAATTTAAACTAAATTTATGAACGCGCATATGAATGTATTTCCATTCTCCTCTTTAAACGCGCATTCCTTATTGTATATTACTTTTCTTTTCCTTAAATATGTCAATGCATATAAAATATATATATATATATTTTATCCTACGCGTATATAAACTTCTGCGGCTTACAACTTCTTCATATGTTATCCGTTTTACGCAAACTTGGTATCCATCTGAACCAGAATTTCGAGGCGAACGCAATGATGACATCTCTTTTACTTAATTCCTGATATTTAAATTAAGTATCTTTATTTTATTATCTTTTTCTGTTACATACATTGTTATCATATAAATTTTCTTCTTTTCAATGTATGTATTAATTTAAACTACATATCACTATCATGCATATAAACATTTTTAATTACATTAAAAATACGGGGTGTTACAGGAAGGGTGCTTCCCTAACCCGATCCGATGTTTGTTTGCTGAAACTTAGTCTTTGTATGAGTACGGTTCTGGTCTGACCCGGTTACCTCAAACCGATTGTAACGACACGGATTTTGTCCGACCTTAATCGATCGCAAAATCGAACAAGACCGTTCAAAACTCGCATACGTTAACTTTGGGAATACAAAACATTAGAACAATAACAACAGACTTTTATTACATTACAATAATGTTACATCAGAGTACATAATATATCAGAGTACAAAGAAATTAAATTACAGCGGAAGATAAATTACAACAGATTTAATACATTAAACAGCGAAAGACTTCTAAGCTCTGGACACAGCTTTAGGCTTCGATCCAGGATCCTGCTAAAGAGAGAGATATCTGCAAAAAGCTACTCGACTGCCCGTGTGGAAAAGAGGGCACCCGAGTTTGCAAAGTGAAACAAACTACGAGTCAGTCATGGGACTGGTGTGAGAATTCTAAACTAATTTAACTATTAAGACAAATCCAAGGACCACGCCAGTAATGCGGAACGGGTTTTATTCCAATGGATTGTCGGTGCATAAACTAAAGTAAATCGAGAAATAACGCAATGTCTTTTTGGAAAAATGAAACCATTATAAGACCCAAGTCCCATCACACAATGCAACGCACACCAGAGGATAGGGTTTTACCTTATAATGGTCAAAAGATGCTTGATACGTGAAAACGATATTATTATTATTAGTGTGTATATATATAGGTATATATATAATATACATTTAAATCATAATGTATCAATCATAGACGGCATAGTACCCCATCCTACTATGTCACCATACTAGTTCTACAATCAAAACCCCAAGGTCGTATTGGAAATTGGATTCCATCATGAGTCGAGGCTAGGGGCAAGCTCCTCTCCGATTCGAGACACTCTAGCAAATGCCTCAGGATCCCCCGCAGTGAACCCTTGGATCTTCAGGGCCGGTCCCCGCCTATGGGCAGTGGATTAGTTATGCCTGAACACACGCTTCCCGGTCCCTTTGGACCTATAGTATGACCACCAACGGCCTATAAAAATAACGAGGCGCCTCAAAATCCATCATCCACATAAGTAAAATGTCAGGGCTAGTAGGTCACTGACACTACTCTAGCTAGAAAGAAACGTGTGCACTCCCTGTAGTCCGTATCCCGTTTTTGACTCATACCGGGGTGTGAGGCTCGCGAAGTCACGCTATACACAAAGATATGCCTAAACAGGCCGTGCTTTGATCATCAACCACAAGGCCTGCTTTTCAACAAAAGCCTTGATCAATGCATCTTAGTATGCCACATTGTCAGTCCATACTATACCATTGATTTCTACCAATATATAACCTCTAAGCTCGTATGTCTCAGAGAAGGGTGTTAACCACCAAACAGATATATATTAAGAGAGATCAACGAATGTAGTATAAGGGACTACAACGTCAAACATACATTCCATTTATAAACTTATGCTCTGGGTCTGAGCGAAAGTCAAATCCGTACAAATCAACGCTACGTCCGAACGGACACCATCTCAGCCCCTTCAAGGTAGCTACTCCCATCATGGGCCTCAATAGCATCACATCCGTTCGATGTGAAGATTGTCGGTCTTGTCACCGTCTTCAACTCTTCGAACGTCGTATCATTATTTGGAATGAGATGAGTCTCGGACTTTCCAAATAATCTTCGCATATTTAATTTGCAAACCATTCTATATCGTTATTTATTCTTTTATAAATATAAATATCGTCCATTCATTTCATGTATATATATATCGTCCATTCATTTCATGCATATAAATATATCGTCCATTCATTAATCGTGTCAAAGAATTTATAATTCAACAATTTATTCTTTTTATTTCAACAATCATACAAAATAAAAATGATATTTTATTTTATATCATTTCATTAAAGCCAACATATATACAATTAAAGTCTTTTAAACGTTTAATTCTTTTCAAATAAAAAGGACCTTATTTCAATATATAGACACGACATCAAAAATATGTTCATTTTTATTATATGAACATGATCTTAAAAATATATTTATTTTTAATATGGTAGCATAAACCTTAAGTATGTTTGAATATCATACATATATTAATGCTATCTCAAGATTTGCCTTTCATTTCATATGCAGTAATACTACTCTAAACATGAATTTTTATTTCATATGCGGTTTCTTGATTATGCATTTCATATGCGACTTCATGCTTTTTTAAAACATGTTAAATTTTCATATGCGGTTCATGCTTCTAAATCATGTTTCATTTCATATTTATATCTTTTTATTCGCATGTGAAATGTAAATAAAAATTCCATTCTTATTTTCATCTTTTTATTTACATGTGAAAAGTAAATAAAAGTTTCATTCTTATTTTCATCTATTTATTCGCATGTGAAATGTAAATAAAAATTCCCTTTAAATCTAATTAAAGATTTAATTAAAATTTTATTTAGTTTTAATCTTCCAAAGTCATTATTAAATGATTATTCAATTTCTAGGGAATTAATTCTATCATAAATTCGGGTTAAAGAATAAATGTTATTTAAAACATAATTCACGATAAACCCAAATTTAGATTTCATAAATTTCCCATTTAATATATATAATTAGACATCATTTATTTCAGAGTATTCCATTTAATCTTAGATAAAATATTAATCATCTTCGATTTCCTTTATATAATGTATAACATAATTTATACGGGTTAAAATGGAGTTACTATTTTTAAAATGGACCGAATAGCCCAATTCATTTTCCTTATCCATTTATTATGTTTATCTTTACATTTTATTATTTAATAGCGGGTCAGACCTCTCACATTAGGCCTACAACTTGTGGATGCTGGATAAGCCGGTTGGTTCCGGGCAGACTTCTACCACAGGTTGGGCTTAACCTCGTGTCTTGACCCAATTCGTATTTGCGCACTTGGACCTCTCACATTAGGCCCAACATTTATGGCTGCTGGATATGCCGGTTGGTTCCGGGCAGACTTCCGCCATAAATGTGACCTAACCTCGTGTCCAGGTACAATTAAAAAAATTTATTTATAAATATTATCCAAGAATATTATTTTAAAATATTTTATATTTTAAAATATCCTACTACTTAATATCATTCCTTACTTGAAATATTCTTTCATATAAAGCTTTATTATTCCATTTCAATACATATTAACTTTCCATATTATTATGATATTATAATAATAATAATTATAAAAAAACGGTTTTAATTTGTGATATTAAAACCTACCATTTCAATATTAAAATGAAATCAATTTAAAAACATTTCAAATTTTGAAATCCATCTTCCATTTTTAATGTTAACATAAAAAGTAATCTTTTCAATTTATAATCTTCTTAATATAATTAGAATGTGATTTACTAATTCCAATAATTTGTTTATAACCTTCCAAATGTTAAAGGTTTTTATCTACTTAATTCAAGCGTCAATTAATATCATTAATTGAATAATAAATGGGAATTTATTTCCTTCATTCGAAGGAAATATTGTCAATTCGAAGGAAATATTTCCTTCGAATGAAGGAAATAAATGCCCATTTATTATTCAATTAATGATATTAATTGACGCTTGAATTAAGTAGATAAAAACCTTTAACATTTGGAAGGTTATAAACAAATTATTGGAATGAGTAAATCACATTCCAATTATATTAAGAAGATTATAAATTGAAAAGATTACTTTTTATGTTAACATTAAAAATGGAAGATGGATTTCAAAATTTGAAATGTTTTTAAATTGATTTCATTTTAATATTGAAATGGTAGGTTTTAATATCACAAATTAAAACCGTTTTTTTATAATTATTATTATTATAATATCATAATAATATGGAAAGTTAATATGTATTGAAATGGAATAATAAAGCTTTATATGAAAGAATATTTCAAGTAAGGAATGATATTAAGTAGTAGGATATTTTAAAATATAAAATATTTTAAAATAATATTCTTGGATAATATTTATAAATAAATTTTTTTAATTGTACCTGGACACGAGGTTAGGTCACATTTATGGCGGAAGTCTGCCCAGAACCAACCGGCATATCCAGCAGCCATAAATGTTGGGCCTAATGTGAGAGGTCCAAGTGCGCAAATACGAATTGGGTCAAGACACGAGATTAAGCCCAACCTGTGGTAGAAGTCTGCCCGGAACCAACCGGCATATCCAGCATCCACAAGTTGTAGGCCTAATGTGAGAGGTCTGACCCGCTATTAAATAATAAAATGTAAAGATAAACATAATAAATGGATAAGGAAAATGAATTGGGCTATTCGGTCCATTTTAAAAATAGTAACTCCATTTTAACCCGTATAAATTATGTTATACATTTTATAAAGGAAATCGAAGATGATTAATATTTTATCTAAGATTAAATGGAATACTCTGAAATAAATGATGTCTAATTATATATATTAAATGGGAAATTTATGAAATCTAAATTTGGGTTTATCGTGAATTATGTTTTAAATAACATTTATTCTTTAACCCGAATTTATGATAGAATTAATTCCCTAGAAATTGAATAATCATTTAATAATGACTTTGGAAGATTAAAACTAAATAAAATTTTAATTAAATCTTTAATTAGATTTAAAGGGAATTTTTATTTACATTTCACATGCGAATAAATAGATGAAAATAAGAATGAAACTTTTATTTACTTTTCACATGTAAATAAAAAGATGAAAATAAGAATGGAATTTTTATTTACATTTCACATGCGAATAAAAAGATATAAATATGAAATGAAACATGATTTAGAAGCATGAACCGCATATGAAAATTTAACATGTTTTAAAAAAGCATGAAGTCGCATATGAAATGCATAATCAAGAAACCGCATATGAAATAAAAATTCATGTTTAGAGTAGTATTACTGCATATGAAATGAAAGGCAAATCTTGAGATAGCATTAATATATGTATGATATTCAAACATACTTAAGGTTTATGCTACCATATTAAAAATAAATATATTTTTAAGATCATGTTCATATAATAAAAATGAACATATTTTTGATGTCGTGTCTATATATTGAAATAAGGTCCTTTTTATTTGAAAAGAATTAAACGTTTAAAAGACTTTAATTGTATATATGTTGGCTTTAATGAAATGATATAAAATAAAATATCATTTTTATTTTTTATGATTGTTGAAATAAAAAGAATAAATTGTTGAATTATAAATTCTTTGACACGATTAATGAATGGACGATATATTTATATGCATGAAATGAATGGACGATATATATATATGAAATGAATGGACGATATTTATATTTATAAAAGAATAAATAACGATATAGAATGGTTTGCAAATTAAATATGCGAAGATTATTTGGAAAGTCCGAGACTCATCTCATTCCAAATAATGATACGACGTTCGAAGAGTTGAAGACGGTGACAAGACCGACAATCTTCACATCGAACGGATGTGATGCTATTGAGGCCCATGATGGGAGTAGCTACCTTGAAGGGGCTGAGATGGTGTCCGTTCGGACGTAGCGTTGATTTGTACGGATTTGACTTTCGCTCAGACCCAGAGCATAAGTTTATAAATGGAATGTATGTTTGACGTTGTAGTCCCTTATACTACATTCGTTGATCTCTCTTAATATATATTTGTTTGGTGGTTAACACCCTTCTCTGAGACATACGAGCTTAGAGGTTATATATTGGTAGAAATCAATGGTATAGTATGGACTGACAATGTGGCATACTAAGATGCATTGATCAAGGCTTTTGTTGAAAAGCAGGCCTTGTGGTTGATGATCAAAGCACGGCCTGTTTAGGCATAGCTTTGTGTATAGCGTGACTTCGCGAGCCTCACACCCCGGTATGAGTCAAAAACGGAATACGGACTGCAGGGAGTGCACACGTTTCTTTCTAGCTAGAGTAGTGTCAGTGACCTACCAGCCCTGACATTTTACTTATGTGGATGATGGATTTTGAGGCGCCTCGTTATTTTTATAGGCCGTTGGTGGTCATACTATAGGTCCAAAGGGACCGGGAAGCGTGTGTTCAGGCATAACTAATCCACTGCCCATAGGCGGGGACCGGCCCTGAAGATCCAAGGGTTCACTGCGGGGGATCCTGAGGCATTTGCTAGAGTGTCTCGAATCGGAGAGGAGCTTGCCCCTAGCCTCGACTCATGATGGAATCCAATTTCCAATACGACCTTGGGGTTTTGATTGTAGAACTAGTATGGTGACATAGTAGGATGGGGTACTATGCCGTCTATGATTGATACATTATGATTTAAATGTATATTATATATATACCTATATATATACACACTAATAATAATAATATCGTTTTCACGTATCAAGCATCTTTTGACCATTATAAGGTAAAACCCTATCCTCTGGTGTGCGTTGCATTGTGTGATGGGACTTGGGTCTTATAATGGTTTCATTTTTCCAAAAAGACACTGCGTTATTTCTCGATTTACTTTAGTTTATGCACCGACAATCCATTGGAATAAAACACGTTCCGCATTAGCGGCGTGGTCCTTGGATTTGTCTTATTAGTTAAATTAGTTTAGAATTCTTACACCAGTCCCATGACTGACTCGTAGTTTGTTCCACTTTGCAAACTCGGGTGCCCTCTTTTCCACACGGGCAGTCGAGTAGCTTTTTGCAGATATCTCTCTCTTTAGCAGGATCCTGGATCGAAGCCTAAAGCTGTGTCCAGAGCTTAGAAGTCTTCCGCTGTTTAATGTATTAAATCTGTTGTAATTTATCTTCCGCTATAATTTAATTTCTTTGTACTCTGATATATTCTGTACTCTGATGTAACATTATTGTAATGTAATAAATGTCTGCTGTTATTGTTCTAATGTTTTGTATTCCCAAAGTTAACGTATGCGAGTTTTGAACGGTCTTGTTCGATTTTGCGATCGATTAAGGTCGGGCAAAATCCGTGTCGTTACAGGTGGTATCAGAGCCAATACCCAGCCGGAATTGTGGCTCCTGTGTGGACCACAGCGCTTGGGTGAGGTGTTTGTGAGCCAACGTGGACGTTGGGCTCTGTAGGAGGGGAGAATTTAACACCCCTAAGTCCCACATCGTGTAAGCCTGTGTGAAGTGGGTACTTATATAGTAGAGCCCTTCTCTTACTAACGTCGAGGCCTTTTGAGAAACAAAACCTCACACCTATGTGGTGGCTAAGTTGGGGACAATATCTTGTGTGAACGGAGGTATGGGTTGTTACACCGATTCATTTGCTTTTGGAAGTGACGGTGTAGAGATACTTTAACTCAATCCGACCAGAAGTATAAGATCCGACCCGGAGGCATTTTTGGCCCTGTGCAGGATCCGACCCGAACATCAGAGCTGCTACAACCGCTGGATACCCATCTGGCCTTAACCAGCAGCTTTCTTGGACTTCGTTTCTGGACTTTAGCGATTGTTAATGAATGTTGCAGGTTTCCTCATCGGACTTGGCAATCCAATAGTAGAATAGAGAATCCTTATATGTTGAGAATGTTCATTTCTCAGTGAAAGCACCAAAATGTTAGACCAAAAAATGACACTAACACCCAATTGAATATGACTTGTGAAGAATAATAATCTAAAATGTAGAAAATCAAACAAAGAAACGAGATTTATAGTGGTTCAGTGTTAACAAGCCTACATCCACTTCATAGTTTCTCATTTCATTCAGAAATTATAATTACAATGAGTATAGATATTCAATCACTCAAATACAATGAATAATTCTCTCCGAATTCATTAATTTTCATTGAAGAAGAAGGTGGTTATTAATGGGGGATTTCGGCCATGGCAGATGTGAAGAGATAACTGCCCCAAAGGCCCCTGAAATCTCCACTAAATGCTGTATTTATAGGCGAACAGAGGATGTTCCTGGGATTGATTCAGGTGTGACATGGCAGCCATCCAGTGGGTCATGGAAAAGCAGTGGGAGGCGTGGAGAAACGGTTTCAAGATTGTAGGCTGCCACGTGTAAGTAGATCCAAATGATAAACCTAGAAAATAAGAGCACGTTGAGGAGTAGTTGTTGAAACAGCCCGGAATCCCACTTATGGGAAATCACGGATTGAGTTGAGAACAAGCCACATTGGAATGCAAACAGAAGAACATTTCATTGTATATTACAACAATTCCATCAGAATACAAGAATATACAGAGTATGAATAAATATTACACAGAAAATATCAGAGATTACAATACATTACATAGCAGCAGAAAATAATACAATACACAACTGAAAGAGATATACGGATACAGAGCTTTCCGGATATTATTCTAGCTATAAACCAGGTTCCTATGAATATAAATCTGCAAAACCAAAACTACTGGCTGCCCGTGCTGAAAATAGGGGCCCCTAGAGTTTAGGTTAATACAATAAACTCTAGGTCAGTTATGTGACTGGTGTGAGAACTAAAACAGTTATTAATCTTTATTTTAAAGTTAGGTAAATCAAGGGACCACGCCGTATAAAACGGAACGGGTTTCCTCCCAAGAATACCAGTGCATAAAACCACAGCGCAATGCTAAATAAAGAGCAATGAAGCTATTACAAGACCCAGGTCCCATCACACAATGCAACACAAGCCGAAGGACAGGGTTTTACCTTATAGTAGCCAAAGAATGCTTGATACGCTAAATTTCATATTTTATTATTACTATAAGTGTATAGTGTCAAAACAATTTCAATCATAAGTATCAATCATAGATGGCATGAATGCCCCATACCACTATGTCGCCATATATAGGTTATACAATCAAAAACGCAAAGTCACGTGTTGGAAGTTGGATTTCCATCTGTGAACCGAGGCAAGGGATCATCCTCTACCGATTCGAGACTGTCTAGCCCGAGCCTCAGGACCCAGACTCGGGTAGGCCCTTGGATCGTCAGGGTCGGTCCACCGATGTGGATTAAAATGCCTGAACACTGCGTTTACCCACCCTTTAGAGCGTAAATGAGCCAAATGACTCCATCGGCTCCACACAGTCACTGATATATCTGAGGCACCTCGCAACAGCAACAACCACACAGGTGAAAATAATATAAATGTCAGGGCTGGTAGGTCATTGAAACCACCCTAGCTAGAAAGAAACGCATGTCCTCCCTGAAGTCCTCTCCTGTTTCTGGTCCACAACCGGGGTGTGAGGCTCGCGAATTCACGTTACACGAAGCTATGCCACACAGGCGGTGCTTTGATCATCAACCACAAGACTTTGCTTTTCAACAGAAGCCTTGATCATTTGCATCTGAACATGCCACACAGGAAATTCACGCTATGCAACCGATATCAATCACATAGAATGAAATCTGATGTCAGACACACAGTCCATTTACAAGTCCGTTCTGGGTCGGAACGAAACCAGAGGCACCCGGTACCTCGCATATCTATCGATCTCCAAGTACGTCTGGACGATCACCAACTAGTTCCCTCCTCTTGGGTGTACAGCCCAATCAAGATCATCAGTAATCACCCAAACGATGTGAAGACCTCCGGTCTTCGACCACCGTCTTCATCCTCGACACTACGTCGAATCGGTTATTCAGAATTGGATAAACCCGATCTTTCTGAATAACTGGCGTATATAATAAACAAGTGTTACACAAGCACAACATACGCCTCATTCCAATTCAGAATATTCTTTTATTCAAATATTCTTATACTTTGGGAAAGGTTCCCATTAATTTTATCAAAGATAAATTCTTTAAATTTATTCTTTAATCCTCTTTTGAATATCAATTCAAACCAAATTAAGGTTTATCCAAACTACTCGGGATTAGCGAACCTTACTGAAGTAATCATTTGTTTTAAATTTCCCAATCCCAACCTATTCATCCCATGAAGTAAAACTGGTAATACTTCATATCTAACACCACGGTGTTATCGGTAAATTCAGTTACCATTTCACGTTCAAATTTAATTAAAGATTTAACTATCGCCTGGAGCAAAACTGGTGATACTCAATTCTCGATCATTTCAATCTAATTAAAGATTCATTAAAACTCCACTTGGTTTTAATATTCCCAAAAATCAATATTAATGATTGTTTAACTTAGGAAACCATATCCTGTCTTTAACTGGGTTAAAGAACCAATGTCTTTTAAAACACGGTTCACAATAAACCCAAAATCACATTCTAATTAAATTACAATTAAACCTCATTTAATTGGTATCCTTCATTAAATCTAAAATAAAAAGATTTAATATTTTTCTCAACTGAGTTTAAGAACAGTGTTAATGAAGACACCACCCAAGACAAACCCAAATCTCATTTGATATTAAGTGCAAGGCTCTGAATAGAAAATATATCGGCTTATATTCAATATCAAATTCTACGACCAACAAATATCGTATTGGAAATAACGATATAAATATATCTTTCAAATTTCCTCAACAATTTCTATATAATGACGAAATCCAACATCGAAATATTCCAAAGACAATTTCAATTCAAATCTATTCCAATTCAATTATTGGAACTTCTGGTTACCTTTAAAACCATTTCAAATCCAATTTATTTATATTAAAAATAAATGGATTTTAGTTCTAGTTCAAAACTAGTTCATTTCGATAAAAATCTATTTTTATCTTTTCAAATATGGAATTTTCAACCCAATTCTTTCCAAATCATTTCTTATGATTTTACACAAATTGATACTATTTTTAATAATTTTATCAAGGCCCGTACAGTCGATTTCCATCACCGACCATCGAACTGCACTTACAGTGACCGTTTCCATATTTGATTTGTACATAATTCCAAATCCAACCGTTAGATTTCCAATCTCCAATATTCATTAGAAAGCTCTTTTCGATACGAACCCAACGGTTCCGGTTTTAGGAGAATCCGACGGTCGGATCTCCCGCAACGTCAATTCGAAGTCAATGGTCGAAAATCGCGAACTGCCGCATCGCGGCGCGTTCTATTCATGCCATTATATATATAATATATATTATATATATTTCGTTGATTTCCATTTAAAACGTATTTTATAAATCGTTTTAAATTCGTTTTCAAAACGATTTCAACTTCATATTCAATTTCAAATCAAAATTGAATATTCCATATCATCGATATGTAAATGATAATATTTTCAAAATGAAATTGGTATTTTCTGGTTTTGGCTATGATGAAATTGGCTAAGGCTTTTCTTGAACATTTTAGTATATATTATTGGATGCGACTATTTGATCATAAAATTAGATACAATTAGTAGCAAAAGTGATCTTGGCTGTTGAATCATTTTGTCTTTATATGAAAGAGTATAATTCATGTGGTGATTGAATAGTGAATATTTGTTATGTCATCGATGATATCTATATTTGGTGTCTAAATAGAGTTTTCCATATTATATATTATGTATTATACTTTAAACGTAAAATTTGTTTGAATTGCCAAAATGAAAACTCAAAATTTCAAAATTTGAAAACTGTATTTCAAACCAAACGCTTTTTTAATTTTTTGTTTTGAAAACTTGTTTTCGAAAAAAGGATAACCAAACGCATTTTAAGAAATATTGAAAATATTCAAAATGAAAAATTGAAAACAACCGTGAAAACTCAAAATGTAAACCAAACGCACCCTTAGATTTTGAAATCACTTCGTTTTCTATAATCATTATAAAAACGAATATAATCGATATAAATATCGTTCGCGTCAAATGGCACATATCTAATCAACACGGCTTTATATTTTTCAATTACTACATTATTTATTCAACACATGAATATTTTCTTCAACACATGAATATTCCCAACACATGAGTATTGTCAACACATGACTATTTTGTTATTTTATATATTTGATAAAATTGTGTATTTTATCCTTTAATTCTTAATCAAACTCTAACCGTAAATTAGTAAGAGAAAGATTCCCTAAATATTAACTCAGAAGGCCGCAACCAACATCAGATCAATACCCAGGAAACCATTCATCTTAACTCGCTTCCAGTTAGTTTCTAATTTTATATATGATAAAGATGTAAATTTTATTGTTTAAAGATTACTCAACACATGAATATTTTCAACACATGAATGGTTTCAACACATGAATATTCTCAACACATGAGTATTGTCAACACATGACTATTTTGTTTATTCAACACATGAATATAATTTATTTTCTAAATTGGAACGAGACTCACCCAATTACCATATAATATTATTTATATGGATTCCATACAACACATGTATATAATACGAACGATAAATAATAAACCATCATCCAGACTGCATTCTACAATGTATAAGCATCAAATATAAATATTCAACGCTTATAACAGTCTGTCAATCAATCGATCGACATACAGCTAATTTTTTTTGGATTAGTGTATGTCCAATTTCACCCCAACACCCGTGTGGGGTTTCAAACAATCAAACACAGATTTTATTTGTGCAGTTGGGCGATGTGTAAAATTTATCGTCCGAATCAATATCGGTCAAATCGTTGTACATAAACAAATCGTTTGATTTGTAAATGAAAATTTATTTTATTTCCACACATGAATATATATTTGGTTTCAACACATGAATATATATTTCATTTCAACACATGAATTTATATTTTCAACACATGAATATATATTTTATTTCAACACATGAATTTATATTTTCAACACATGAATAAATATTTTATTTCAACACATGAATTTATATTTTCAACACATGAATATATATTTTATTTCAACACATGGATATATATTTTATTTCAACACATAAATATATATTTTATTTCAACACATTAATCAAACAAACAAGCCGTCCTTGGTCTTTGGACGACGGTTGTCAGGTGCTGCTAGGCACCGTCTGCATCCTAGTATATATTTCAACTAGAAATTAAAATAAAAGTGAGGAGTTCCCACCAAGAGCTAAACCAAATGCCATGACTCTTCTAATGTAGAAAATCTTTGCCGCTCGCCTTTTGTCACTTTCGTCTACCATATCCACTACATATATAAAAAATCGCATCTTTATATTGTTACTATGTATATAAAAATCACATTTTTATACTACTACTATATAGATAAAAATTCTATTTTTACCTCGCTATTCCATATGTAAAAATTCTATTTTTACTCTATTCTAAATATCATTTCATATATACGATAAAATCTATATTTTTACCCAACTAAAAATAATATTTTTTATATCGCTAACTATTATAAAAATCATATTTTTACCACACTACCTTCTATATAAAAATTATATTTTTATATCACTACTTCTTATATAAAGATCGAATTTTTATTTCCCCTCTATATAGATAAAAATCATATTTTTAATACTCTACTAATATAAAAATCATACTTTTAATACTCTTCTATTCAGATAAAAATCACAATTTTATTTCGATGTTTGCATTACAAAGATCGCATTTTTATATAAACAAAGACCTCATTTTTATTTAAAAATAAAATCAAACGAGAAGAAAATCACCTTCTATTGCGAAGCATCTTCGACTTGGCGCTGTAAATGGCGCACTACTGGTCTTCAGCGAACGAAGATGGAAAATAAGCGAAGAAAAAAAGGGTGTCTAGGGCCTTAATGAAGAGAGAGGGGCACATGTGGGTTGACTGGACAGCGCAGGGCTGAGGGGAACGGCGGCATGGGGTCATGGTGGTCTTGGGGTGATGCGGTGGTTGGCGTCTGGCCACTGGTGGCTAGGGTTCCGGTTCTTTGGCTGTGGAGTTCGAATTGGGGGCAGTGGAGAGAGAGAAAGAGCAGATCGGAGGGGGGGGGGAAGAGGTAGGAGGGGTGCGTCGCGGTGCTCCGCCTGGCGGTGGCGATGGGAGGGCGCGGTGGATTTTCCGCCGTGACATCGATTTCTTTTTTTCCTTCTTTTTTTCTTTTCTTTTCTGGTATCAGGCTTCTAATTTGGGGGGAGAGGGAAAATATGGGGGGGGGGGTTTAATTATAATTTATTTATTTTATTTTCCCAAAATGTTGACTTTTTATTCGACCTCGAAATGAGACCCAACGACTGTCGTCCATAGCTAATTATCCCCATTATAATCACAATGGGATATGTTTCGTAGGCCAGTTCGGCTGTTTCGATCAGTTTCCATTGAATTTAAAATATAAATCTATATATTGAATTTGAACGCACATTTCAATTTACTGGGGCCACATATGGACTCTAAAAATTCCCAAAAAATATTTTCTAGCTTCGTATTGACGATACGGTCCTAACAAAACAATTTTGTCAAATTTTGAGACCATTGGGAAAATGGCCATTTTCTGGTCGATCGAAATTGACTTAAACGGTTAAAACACGTTTTCTTGCGCCACGCTCACATATTGCTTCGAAAAATTACGAATTTTGAAACCTAGCAATAACTTTATATCCCGGATCCAACAAAAGTGGTTTCTTCGAAAACGGAGGTAGTTTGCAAAATTTCCATTTTTAAGGGCCAGAATTCCATAGCGACTATTCTGAATTTTCAACTGGGCATATCTTTTGATTCCTGCTATGAAATTTCAATTTTTCGGATTCGTTGGAAAGATATTCTCAAATAACTCTAATATTTTTTGTTTCTCTAAAACCCGATTTATTTTGAATCCTGTACATTCGTTTGAACTTTGAAATCGAATTTTCGAACTACCGCGCCATTTTCAATTCCTTTTGTAATTAAAAATAAATATTTATATTCTAACGACGATCTATATAAATATATACGTTTGAATTCTATTCAAAATAAATTTCTCATCGTTTTTATTTAAAATATATCATTTTAAATATTCAAAATTGCCAAAATAAAATTTTTAAATTGCCTTGGATTTCCAGGTTATTACAGTCTCACCCACTTAAAACATTTCAACCCCGAAAAGGAACGAAGCTGAAAGTTGTTTAACTAATCAACTCAACTTTCATTATTTTCATTATGGCTTAAGCTCTTCCACCTTTTAGTTTCTAAGAACTTTTCAAATTTTTCAAAAATTTGGCTAACACCCTAAATTTTTGAAAAATTCCGCCATAACCTCCCCTGCACCAGGAGCTTCGGGATATTTCAAATAGCCTCCCATGGCCCTCACCAATCTAAAAAGAAAAAGAAACAGCCAAGCGGCTAGCCAATCGACTCATAAAATCATCCAAACCCAATAAATTTGTAAACATGTACCTATTTGTCGGGCAAACAATTTTATTCTTCTATCTAGCCTCCTTGCTATGACCTGTTCAATATAAGTACATGTATATGCATGCAATTTCAAACAAATTTCAATATAGTTCAATATTTGGTTCAATTCGGCTAAAGGTTCCACATTTTAATTAATCAACCAATAATCATACAACACAATCAGCAATCAATTTGTTGATTATCTTTTCAAATTCATAATTTGATATATAGCCAAAAATCACATTTTTGATGCCAAATCACAACAATAGGCCCTATCTAATTTTGGTTCTCACACCAGTCAATTGGAATCATATAGAAATCCTACTCTCGAAACACGAACACAAATACTTATGATGTTCCAATCATCATCAGAATTGTCTCCGGGCGACTAGAGCGTGATTCTATATCTATCCAGTATATTAAAACTTTGAATACACGTGGATCAGACGTATATGCAAAATCTTTATATACTTGATTGTCCAATCAATATAAATAAATAATCAAATACGTATAATTGATTTAAATTTTTAACACAAAAGTTGTTTTCAATTTTTACTTTAGAAAACAACACTCTTCACACTCGTTCTAGGATGCTACTGATCCCATCTCTAATGACTCATACCTATTGGATATTACAAATCCAATCTCTGATGAGTTCTTTCGTATGGTTCTAATGTGTCTTGTTCTCGAGCTTTGTAAACCAAAGCACTGATACCACGATGAAACAACCCGAAATCCCCCTTACGGGAAATCACGGATTGAGTTGAGAACAAGCCACATCGGAACGCAAACAGAAGAACATTTCATTGTATATAACAACAATTCCATCATAATACAAGAATATGCAGAGTATGAATAAATATTACACAGAAAATATCATAGATTACAATACATTACATAGCAGCGGAAAATAATACAATACACAACTGAAAGAGATCTACGGATACAGAGCTTTCCGGATATCATTCCAGCTGTAAACCAAGTTCCTGTGAATATAAATCTGCAAAACCAAAAGTACTAACTGCCCGTGCGGAAAATAGGGCACCCAGAGTTTAGGTTAAAATAATAAACTCCAGGTCAGTAATGTGACTAGTGTGAGAACTAAAACAGTTGTTAATCTTTATTTTAAAGTTAGGTAAATCAAGGGACGACGCCGTATAACACGAAACGGGTTTCCTCCCAAGAACACCAGTGCATAAAACAACAGCGCAATGCTAAATAAAGAACAATGAAGCTATTATAAAACCCATGTAACACCCCATCTCCGCTAGGGTCACTCGCAAAGGAATGCACTAGCTTTAGAGGGGTATTATTGGTAAACATGTGCAGAAATATTACAGGACAGAACATATAAAATAGCGGAAGTAAAACCAACTTTCATATCATTAATAAATAAGGTCTAAAGCCTTTTACATCAGAGAATTTCTTACATGGAAACCTGTCTTGCAATAGTAAAGAAGCATAAAAACGTTTTCATAAATTATTCCCCAAGTAAAACAGTAAAGTAGCCATAGCCAAGAAAAGTCCGAGCCATACATGATGACCTTCAAACAGGAGGAGCCCGAACTAACAATAGCATTTCCTCCCTGTAACCTGGGGGGAAACGGAAGACAAGAGGCTAAACAAAACGGGGTCAGTCATAAAGACTGGTAAGCCCTATCTACTATCAGTATATAAACTAGTAAAGTTAACTGGCATGAGGAACTGAGATGAACATAAGTATGATGACAAGATAGATAAGCTGAACCAAAATAACAGGATGAACTACTGTACCAAGATACATGAGTGTGTCATGATAAACTACGGTGTCAAGATAAATCAAGGTATCACATTGTCAGGTTTCTATCAAGTATACTATCCCAAGGTATCTATCATGTATAGCATCCTAAGGTATTTATCATGTATATTTGCTCTGCACCTCTCGTACTAGTATCTCAACCCGCGTTATGTGTTAACTATGAATGTCCCTTGCCCAATGTCATGTAATGGTCCATGTCAACCTAATATATAGCATATGTAGGTTTTCCCAACTCGTATGTTTCTGTAATGGCGCGTTTTGTTAGCTGTCGAATAATTAATTTATTTAATTATTTATTTATCGATTTGGTGATATCGATAACTTAAAGTACAACGTTCGAACTTATAATTTATAATTATAATTAAAACGAACCTGAAACGTCGCGACAGTTCGCAATTTGGCGATTTGAACTTCAACTGAATGTACATGATTTATTTTAAGCCGGATTTCTGTGAAACAAGAAACGTGTGGAGCTGGTGGAGTATATCTTTCTAGTGGAAGAGAAAAATCGGGATTTCGTCGAGTAGATTTTGAGATATGTCCAAATCAAATTTTAAAATAGTCGCTATAAAATCGTTTAACGACCGTAATGGTTTATTCGTTATAACTAGAGATCGGGCTTGAATTTAGACAAGGTTCTTTTGGGAAATAGTGATAATTTAATTTTTAGAATTTTATGGTAATTTTTATTTAATTAAATATGCGACTTTTTATATGAAGTATTTCGCACCCTGAAATCAACATTTTGAAGTTTCAAAATATGAGTCCACCTACCGGTATTATTATATTTTTGGGATCGTGACACCTCGTTGGACACAACCGTAATTTGTTTTCTGTCCATAGCAGTTCATACGCGAACGGAGTTTGATATGGTAGGGCACCCTATTGTAACAACCCGTAAAATCTGGGCCAGTTTAAAATTTTTATTTTGGCGATTTTAGCGAATTTTGAACATTTAAAATAGATTATTTTAAATAATATCGACGAGAAATTTATTTTGAATAGAATTCGACGTATATATTATATACGTCGTCGTTAGAATATATAATAATTATATATAATTATAAAAGGAATTGAAAATGGCGCGGTAGTTCGAAAATTCGATTTCTAATTTCAAATGAATATACAGAATTCAATATAAGTCAGAATTGAACGAAACAAGAAATATTTGAATCTGTATAACTATATCTTTGTAATGAAGTTAACAAACTGAGATTTCATCTTAGAAATGATAAGATATGTCCAGTTGAAAATTCTGAATAGTCGCTATGGAATTCAGGCCCTTAAAAATGGACATTTTGCAAACGACCTCGGATTTCGACGAAACCACTTTTGTTGGATCCGCAGTGTAAAGTTATTGCTAGATTTCAAATTTCATAATTTTTCGAATCAATATGTGAGCGTGGTAAAGGAAAACGTGTTTTGACCATTTCAGTTGATTTTAATCGACTGGAAATTGGCCATTTTTCAAACGGTCTCAGAATTCGACGAAACTAGTTTTGTTAGGACCGTATCGTCAATACGAAGCTAGAAAATATTTTTCTGGAATTTTTCTAGTTAGTATGTGACCCCGGTAATTTGAAATGTACGTTTAAAATTCAATATAGTGATTTAAATGTAAATTTAACGGAAACTGATCGAAACGATCGAATCAGCTTGCGATACATATCCCATTGTGTTCGGAATGGGGGTAAAACGCTATGGGCGACAGCCGTTGGGGTTCGAATTCAAAAGCTCCTTTTTTGGAGAATAAATTATTTAAATTAAATAATATTATTTATATTTATATACTTTACCCCTCCCCCCTCTCTCTCGTTGACTTCAGGAAATAAAAAAAAAAAGAGAGAGAGAGAAAGCGGCGACGGAGGGCCGTCGATGACGCCGCCGGAGGCGCCCCACCTCCGTTCACCCCACCGCCGACAGAAGCCCCCCCCTCTCGCTCGCGATGCAGTTCGAAGCCCCCTCGAATCGCCTCCCGCTCCGCCTGGCCTCGCCGCTCTTCCCTCCTCCTTCCCTTCTCTCTCTCCTCCGCCTGGAGTTCAAACCCGCCACGCCCTAGACCCCTAAACCCTACCGCAGCCCTCAAACCCACCGCACCACCCACCTCGAAGTCGCGACGCCCGCCCCAGTCGAAGCCCTCTGTCGATCTGCAGAAACCCCCCCCTCTGTAAGTTTTCTTTTTGCTCTGTTATTTTTTTTTTTTAGAATTTAAAACTGAAATTAAAAAAAAAAAGAGTTTAAAACTTTAAATTTTAAAAAGTATAAAACTGAAATTTTAAAAAGTATAAAACTGAATTATATAAAAGTTAAAACTGATTTTTATAGGAAGTAAAACTGATTTTATTTTGAAAAGGAAAATGATTTTAAACTGAATTTAAAATGATTTATTAACTAGGGAGAGATTAGAAATTTAAAAGGAAAAATCAGATTTCTATATATCGAAAGTCGAATTAAAAATAGGATTTTTATATATTGAACTTCGATAGAAAAATAGGATTTTTATATATTGAACTTCGATAGAAAAATAGGATTTTTATATATTGAACTTCGATAGAAAAATAGGATTTTTATATATTGAACTTCGATAGAAAAATAGGATTTTTATATATTGAACTTCGATAGAAAAATAGGATTTTTATATATTGAACATCATAATAAAAATTAGATTTTTATGTATTGAATCGCATAGTAAAAATTCGATTTTTAAATGTATGAAGAAATTATAAAAATATGATTTTTAAATGGAAAGTGAATAAATAAAAATGTGATTTTTATTTCAAAGACAACAAAATATAAAAATGTGTGATTTTTATATATGTAGTGGCTACGGGCAAAGAAGATAGTGAAGATGAGATAGCAATGAAGATTTCTATCAGTGAGGAGCCGTGGAGCTAGGATAGCTATATGTGAGGACTTCTCACCTTTCAATTTCTTTTCTAGATATAGTCATATATTAGGATGCAGACGGTGCTTAGTAGCACCCGACACCCGTCCACAGACCATGGACTTGTTTGATTGGTTGAGTAGTTAGTTGGAATATTTGATTGAATGGAAATTGTTTGGTGAAATGAAATTGATATGATTGATGTGTGAATGGCGTGGGCCTTCACTAGACCGGGGATAAGGCTAGGCCTCGTCCCGTTTCTAGTATCGTGCCGTTATGCCGCCGAAATTTTCTAAAATATGTTAGAAAAATAAAAATGTCATTTATTGAATAAATGAACTGAAAAGAAAATTCATGTGTTGGAATAAATATTTTATCGTTAAAAATATAGTTTTTAACGTGAATGTGAATAAAATATTCATTTACAAACCAGACGGTTTGTTTATGTACACTGATTTGACTGATATGGATTGGGACGATAAATTTTACACATCGCCCAACTGCACGAATAAAATCTGTGTTTGATTGTTTGAAACCCCACACGGGTGTTGGGATGAAATTTGAAGTTCACTCATCCTGATTGATTAAATATGTCGATCGATTGATTGACAGGCTGTTATAAGCGTTAGATATCTATATTTGATGCTTATACAGTGTAGTGCACTTTGGTTGATGGTTGATTATTTTTCAAGGCTATTATACATGTGTTGTATGAAAATCCATATAATTAACTTTATATGGTAATTGATTGGGCCTCATTCCAGTTTTAAAATAGAAATATTTAAAATAGAAATATTCGAAATGAAATATTTGAAAATGTCAATATATGAAGCCGTGTTGATTAGATTGACGCCATTTTGGACGTGAACGATATTTATATCGATTTTATTCATTTTAAAATGAATATTAAAAAGTAATTTTGAAAACGATTTCGAAATGAAATGAATTGAATTGAAAGTGATTTCGAAATGAATTGAATTGAAAACGAATTCAAAGTGAATTGAATTGAAAGTGATTTCGAAATGAATTGAATTGAAAACGAATTCAAAGTGAATTGAATTGAAAGTGATTTCGAAATGAATTGAATTGAAAACGAATTCAAAGTGAATTGAATTGAAAGTGATTTCGAAATGAATTGAATTGAAAACGAATTCAAAGTGATTTCGAAATGAATTGAATTGAAAGTGATTTCGAAATGAATTGAATTGAAAACGAATTCAAAGTGAATTGAATTGAAAGTGATTTCGAAATGAATTGAATTGAAAGTGATTTCGAAATGAATTGAATTGAAAACGAATTCAAAGTGAATTGAATTGAAAGTGATTTCGAAATGAATTGAATTGAAAACGAATTCAAAGTGAATTGAATTGAAAGTGATTTCGAAATGAATTGAATTGAAAACGATTTCGAAATGAATATAATTGAAAACGAATTCAAAATGAATTCAAAATGAATTGAAAGCAAATTGAAATGAATTCAAATTGGATTGAAATTTGAATTGAATAGAAATGAATTTTAAAACGAATTTATAGAGAAGAATTCAATTTTGCTTTGAATTGAGATGGAAGTTGAAATAGATTTTGAAACGAATTTTAAAACTATTTATATAATTCGTTTTAAATAGAAATCGACGAAGTATATATTATATATATTATATATATAATATAATGGCCTGAATAGAACGCGCCGCGCCGCGGCAGTTCGCGAATTTCGACCATTGATTTCAAATGGACGTTACGGGAGATCCGACCGTCGGATTCTCCTAAAACCGGAACCGTTGGGTTTGTATCGAAAAGAGCTTTCTAACGAATGTGATAAATTAGAAATCTAACGGTTGGATTTGGAATTATGTCCAAATCAAATTGGAAAAAGGTCGCTGTAAGTGCAGTTCGATGGCCATTGGTGGAAATCGACTGTACGGGCCTTGATAAAATTATTAAAAATAGTAATAATTTGTGTAAAATCATAAGAAATGATTTGTGAAGATTTGGGATGAAAAACTCCATATTTGAAAAGATAAAAATAGATTTTTATCGAAATGAACTAGTTTTGAACTAGAATTATAATTCTATTTATTTTTAAATAAATAAATTGAATTTGAAAAGGGTTTTGAAAATAACCAGAATATTCAATGATTGCATTGGAGTGGATTTGAATCGAAATTGTCTTCGGAATATTTCGATGTTGGAATTCGTGATTATACAGGTGTTGTTATGGAAATTTGAAAGATATATATTTATATCGCTATTTCCAATACGACATTTGTTAGTCGTAGAATTCGATATTGAATATAAGCCGATATATTTTCTATTCAGAGCCTTGTATTGAATATCGAATGTGATTTGGGTTTGTCGTGAATGGTGTCTTCACTAACACTGTTCTTGAACCCAGTTGAGAAATGATTAAATCTTTTTATTTAGATTTAATGAAGTGTACCAATTAAACGATATTTAATTGGCATTGAATTGGTATTGATTTTTGGGTTTATCGTGAACAGTGTTTTAAATAACACTTGTTCTTTAACCCGGTAATTAATGGAGTGTGATTTTGGGTTTATCGTGAACCGTGTTTTAAATGACACTGATTCTTTAACCCAGTCAAAGATTAAAACTAAGTGGAGTTTTAATGAATCTTTAATTAGATTGAGATGATCGAAAATGGAGTATCACCAGTTTTACTCCAGGCGATAATTAAATCTTTAATTAGATTTGAACGTGAAATGGTAATTGAATTACCGATAACACTGTGGTGTTAGATATGAAGTACTACCAGTTTTACTTCATGGGATGAATAGGTTGGGATTGGGAAATAAAATAAATGATTACTTCGGTGTGGTTCGCTAATCCCGACTAGTTTGAATTGATATTCAAAGGTGATTAAAGAATAAATTTAAAGAATTTATCTTGGATAAAATTAATGGGAACTTTTCCCAAAGTATAGGAATATTTGAATAAAGGAATATTCTGAATTGGAATGAGGCGTATGTTGTGTTTGTGTAACACTTTTATAATATATACGCGAGTTATTCAGAAAGACCGGGTTTATCCCATTCTGAATAACTGATTCGACGTGGTGTCGAAGATGAAGACGGTGGTCGAAGACCGGAAGTCTTCACGTCGTTTGGGTGATAACTGATGATCTTGATTGGGCTGTACACCCAAGAAGATGGAAACAGTTGGTGATCGTCCAGACGTACTTGGAGATCGATGGATATGCGGGGTACTAGGTGCCTCCGGTTTCGTTCAGACCCAGAACGGACTTGTAAATGGACTGTGTGTCTGACATTGGATTTTAGTCTGTGTGATTGATTTCTATTAAATATATTTCTGTTTGGCGGCGGAGAATTTATTCTCTTGCTTAACGCCCTTCTCTGAGACGTACGAGCTCAGGGGTTATATATTGATGGATATCAAATGCATGGAGTGAATTGCCTGTGTGGCATGCCTAAGTGGCAATTGATCGAGGCTTCTGTTGAAAAGCAAAGTCTAGTGGTGATGATCAAAGCACAGCCTGTGTGGCACAGCTTTGTGTAACGTGAATTCGCGAGCCTCGCACCCCGGTTGTGAACCAAAAACGGGAGAGGGACCTCAGGGAGGGCATGCGTTTCTTTCTAGTTAGAAGTGGCGTCAGTGGTTTTACACGCCCTGACGAGTTTGACTTATGTGGTTGTTGCTGTTGCGAGGCGCCTCGGTTATATCGGTTTCGGCCGATGCATTCTGGTCGGCAGACGGACCAGACTTACGCCCCAAAGGGCGGGGAAACGTAGTGTTCAGGGTTTAAGTTTAATCCACATCGGTGGACCGGCCCTGTCGCTCCAAGGTCACTCGAGCTCTGACCTGAGACATGGGCTAGATTGTCTCGAATCGGTTGAGGACTATCTTTTGCCTCGGTTCATAGACGGAAATCCAATTTCCAAATACGTGACATTTGCGGTTTTAATTGTAGAACCTAGTATGGTGACATAGTGGGATGGGGCGCTCATGCCGCCTATGATTGATACTTATGATTTGAAGTTGTTTTATACACTATGCACGTATAATAGTATCAAATAATGTGTTTTAAACGTATCAAGCATGCTTTGGCTGTTATAAGGTAAAAACCATATCCTCCGGCTTGCGTTGCATTGTGTGATGGGACCTGGGTCTTATAACAGCTTCATTTTTCTTTATTTAGCATTGCGCTGTTGTTTTATGCACTGGTATTCTTGGGAGGAAACCCGTTCCGTGTTATACGGCGTGGTCCCTTGATTTACCTAACTTTCAAATAAAGATTAATAACTGTTTTAGTTCTCACACCAGTCACATGACTGACCTGGAGTTTATTATTTTAACCTAAACTCTGGGTGCCCTTATTTTGACACGGGCAGCTAGTAGTTTTGGTTTTGCAGATTTATATTCACAGGATCCTGGTTTACAGCTGGAACGATATCCGGGAAGCTTTGCATCCGTATATCTCCTTCTAGTTGTGTATTGTATTTTTTTCCGCTGCTATGTATTTAAATGTAATTTAAATCTCTGATATTTCTGTGTAATATTCATTTATACTCTGTATATTCTTGTAATCTGATGCATTGTTGTAATATACAGTGAAATGTTCTTCTGTATGCGTTCTGTTTTGTCGTGTTCTCAAACGATAGGGCGTTTCGAACGGCCTGGATCGGTTTAGCGACTGGTTCGGATCGAGCGAAATTCCTTGCCGTCACAGTTGGTATCAGAGCTTTGGTTTACAAAGCAGAGAACAAGGCACATTAGAACCATACGAAAGAATTCATCAGATATTGGATTAGCAATATCCAATGGAATGACTCGTTAGAGATAGGATCAGCAGTATCCTAGAACGAGTGTGAAGAGTAAATTTTTAAAATAAAAGTGAAAACAAATTTTTGTTTTGAAAATTTAAATCAATTATTCGTATTTGGTTATTTATTTATATTGATTTGGACAGTCCAGTATATAAAGAATTTGCATATACGCCTTGCAAACGTATATTCGAAGTTTTAATATACCGGGTAGATATAGAACCGCACTCTAGTAGCCCGACAATGTTCTGATGGTGGTTCGAAACATCATCAGCATTTATTTTCGAGTGACGAAGGTGTGATTTCTATATATTTCCTATTGACTGGTGTGAGAACCAAAATTAGATAGGGCCTATTGTTTTGATTTGGCATCAAAAACATGATTTTTGTATATGTATCAAAATTATGAATTTGCGACTCTAATTCACTAATTGATTGATGTTTGTGTTGTTTGTTCATTTAGTTGCTAATTTTGAACCATTATGCCTAATTGCATCACATATTGAATTGTATTGAAAATTGGTCGCATTTGCTTGCATATACATATATATCATTGAACAGGTCATAGCAAGGAGGCTAGAGCCAGAGAATAAAATTAGTTTGCCCGACAAATAGGTACATGTTTATTACATAATTTACTGTTTTGTTTGGGTGATGATGACTTTATGAGCCTGTTGGCTAGCCGCTTGGCTTTTTCTTTTTCTTTTTGAGATCTGAAGGACCGGGGAAGCTATTTGAAATTCCCCGATGCTCCCGGTGCAGGGGAGGTTATGGCGAAATTTTTCAAAAATTTAGGGAGTTAGCCAAATTTTTGAATTTTTGAAAATTCTCAAAAACTGAAAAGTTGGAGAATGGAAGCCTGATCGATCGTAGAGTTGAATGATCAAACCACTTTCGACTTTGTTCCTTTTCGGGGACGAAAAGTTTTAAGTGGGGGAGATTGTAACAACCCGTAAAATCTGGGCTAGTTTAAAATTTTTATTTTGGCGATTTTAGCGAATTTTGAACATTTAAAATAGATTATTTTAAATAATATCGACGAGAAATTTATTTTGAATAGAATTCGACGTATATATTATATACGTCGTCGTTAGAATATATAATAATTATATATAATTATAAAAGGAATCGAAAATGGCGCGGTAGTTCGAAAATTCGATTTCTAATTTCAAATGAATATACAGAATTCAATATAAGTCAGAATTGAACGAAACAAGAAATATTTGAATCTGTATAACTATATCTTTGTAATGAAGTTAACAAACTGAGATTTCATCTTAGAAATGATAAGATATGTCCAGTTGAAAATTCTGAATAGTCGCTATGGAATTCAGGCCCTTAAAAATGGACATTTTGCAAACGACCTCGGATTTCGACGAAACCACTTTTGTTGGATCCGCAGTGTAAAGTTATTGCTAGATTTCAAATTTCATAATTTTTCGAATCAATATGTGAGCGTGGTAAAGGAAAACGTGTTTTGACCATTTCAGTTGATTTTAATCGACTGGAAATTGGCCATTTTTCAAACGGTCTCAGAATTCGACGAAACTAGTTTTGTTAGGACCGTATCGTCAATACGAAGCTAGAAAATATTTTTTTGGAATTTTTCTAGTTAGTATGTGACCCCGGTAATTTGAAATGTACGTTTAAAATTCAATATAGTGATTTAAATGTAAATTTAACGGAAACTGATCGAAACGATCGAATCAGCTTGCGATACATATCCCATTGTGTTCGGAATGGGGGTAAAATGCTATGGGCGACAGCCGTTGGGGTTCGTTTGGGGTTCGAATTCAAAATCTCCTTTTTTGGAGAATAAATTATTTAAATTAAATAATATTATTTATATTTATATACTTTACCCCTCCCCCCTCTCTCTCGTTGACTTCAGGAAATAAAAAAAAAGAGAGAGAGAGAGAAAGCGGCGACGGAGGGCCGTCGATGACGCCGCCGGAGGCGCCCCACCTCCGTTCACCCCACCGCCGACAGAAGCCCCCCCTCTCGCTCGCGATGCAGTTCGAAGCCCCCTCGAATCACCTCCCGCTCCGCCTGGCCTCGCCGCTCTTCCCTCCTCCTTCCCTTCTCTCTCTCCTCCGCCTGGAGTTCAAACCCGCCACGCCCTAGACCCCTAAACCCTACCGCAGCCCTCAAACCCACCGCACCACCCACCTCGAAGTCGCGACGCCCGCCCCAGTCGAAGCCCTCTGTCGATCTGTAGAAACCCCCCCTTCTGTAAGTTTTCTTTTTGCTCTGTTATTTTTTTTTTTTTTTTTTTTTTTAGATTTTAAAACTGAAAAAAAAAGAGTTTAAAACTGTAAATTTTAAAAAGTATAAAACTGAAATTTTAAAAAGTATAAAACTGAATTATATAAAAGTTAAAACTGATTTTTATAGGAAGTATAACTGATTTTATTTTGAAAAGGAAAATGATTTTAAACTGAATTTAAAATGATTTATAAACTAGGGAGAGATTAGAAATTTAAAAGGAAAAATCAGATTTCTATATATCGAAAGTCGAATTAAAAATAGGATTTTTATATATTGAACTTCGATAGAAAAATAGGATTTTTATATATTGAACTTCGATAGAAAAATAGGATTTTTATATATTGAACTTCGATAGAAAAATAGGATTTTTATATATTGAACATCATAGTAAAAATTAGATTTTTATATATTGAATCGCATAGTAAAAATTCGATTTTTAAAAGTATGAAGAAATTATAAAAATATGATTTTTAAATGGAAAGTGAATAAATAAAAATGTGATTTTTATTTCAAAGACAACAAAATATAAAAATGTGTGATTTTTATATATGTAGTGGCTACGGGCAAAGAAGATAGCGAAGATGAGATAGCAATGAAGATTTCTATCAGTGAGGAGCCGTGGAGCTAGGATAGCTATATGTGAGGACTTCTCACCTTTCAATTTCTTTTCTAGATATAGTCATATACTAGGATGCAGACGGTGCTTAGTAGCACCCGACACCCGTCCACAGACCATGGACTTGTTTGATTGGTTGAGTAGTTAGTTGGAATATTTGATTGAATGGAAATTGTTTGGTGAAATGAAATTGATATGATTGATGTGTGAATGGCGTGGGCCTTCACTAGACCGGGGATAAGGCTAGGCCTCGTCCCGTTTCTAGTATCGTGCCGTTATGCCGCCGAAATTTTCTAAAATATGTTAGAAAAATAAAAATGTCATTTATTGAATAAATGAACTGAAAAGAAAATTCATGTGTTGGAATAAATATTTTATCGTTAAAAATATAGTTTTTAACGTGAATGTGAATAAAATATTCATTTACAAACCAGACGGTTTGTTTATGTACACTGATTTGACTGATATGGATTGGGACGATAAATTTTACACATCGCCCAACTGCACGAATAAAATCTGTGTTTGATTGTTTGAAACCCCACACGGGTGTTGGGATAAAATTTGAAGTTCACTCATCCTGATTGATTAAATATGTCGATCGATTGATTGACAGGCTGTTATAAGCGTTAGATATCTATATTTGATGCTTATACGGTGTAGTGCACTTTGGTTGATGGTTGATTATTTTTCAAGGCTATTATACATGTGTTGTATGAAAATCCATATAATTAACTTTATATGGTAATTGATTGGGCCTCATTCCAGTTTTAAAATAGAAATATTTAAAATAGAAATATTCGAAATGAAATATTTGAAAATGTCAATATATGAAGCCGTGTTGATTAGATTGACGCCATTTTGGACGTGAACGATATTTATATCGATTTTATTCATTTTAAAATGAATATTAAAAAGTAATTTTGAAAACGATTTCGAAATGAAATGAATTGAATTGAAAGTGATTTCGAAATGAATTGAATTGAAAACGAATTCAAAGTGAATTGAATTGAAAGTGATTTCGAAATGAATTGAATTGAAAACGAATTCAAAGTGAATTGAATTGAAAGTGATTTCGAAATGAATTGAATTGAAAACGAATTCAAAGTGAATTGAATTGAAAGTGATTTCGAAATGAATTGAATTGAAAGTGATTTCGAAATGAATTGAATTGAAAACGAATTCAAAGTGAATTGAATTGAAAGTGATTTCGAAATGAATTGAATTGAAAGTGATTTCAAAATGAATTGAATTGAAAACGAATTCAAAGTGAATTGAATTGAAAGTGATTTCGAAATGAATTGAATTGAAAACGAATTCAAAGTGAATTGAATTGAAAGTGATTTCGAAATGAATTGAATTGAAAACGATTTCGAAATGAATTGAATTGAAAACGAATTCAAAATGAATTCAAAATGAATTGAAAGGAAATTGAAATGAATTCAAATTGGATTGAAATTTGAATTGAATAGAAATGAATTTTAAAACGAATTTATAGAGAAGAATTCAATTTTGCTTTGAATTGAGATGGAAGTTGAAATAGATTTTGAAACGAATTTTAAAACTATTTATATAATTCGTTTTAAATAGAAATCGACGAAGTATATATTATATATATTATATATATAATATAATGGCCTGAATAGAACGCGCCGCGCCGCGGCAGTTCGCGAATTTCGACCATTGATTTCAAATGGACGTTACGGGAGATCCGACCGTCGGATTCTCCTAAAACCAGAACCGTTGGGTTCGTATCGAAAAGAGCTTTCTAACGAATGTGATAAATTAGAAATCTAACGGTTGGATTTGGAATTATGTCCAAATCAAATTGGAAAAAGGTCGTTGTAAGTGCAGTTCGATGGCCATTGGTGGAAATCGACTGTACGGGCCTTGATAAAATTATTAAAAATAGTAATAATTTGTGTAAAATCATAAGAAATGATTTGTGAAGATTTGGGATGAAAAACTCCATATTTGAAAAGATAAAAATAGATTTTTATCGAAATGAACTAGTTTTGAACAAGAATTATAATTCTATTTATTTTTAAATAAATAAATTGAATTTGAAAAGGGTTTTGAAAATAACCAGAATATCCAATGATTGCATTGGAGTGGATTTGAATCGAAATTGTCTTCGGAATATTTCGATGTTGGAATTCGTGATTATACAGGTGTTGTTATGGAAATTTGAAAGATATATATTTATATCGCTATTTCCAATACGACATTTGTTAGTCGTAGAATTCGATATTGAATATAAGCCGATATATTTTCTATTCAGAGCCTTGTATTGAATATCGAATGTGATTTGGGTTTGTCGTGAATGGTGTCTTCACTAACACTGTTCTTGAACCCAGTTGAGAAATGATTAAATCTTTTTATTTAGATTTAATGAAGTGTACCAATTAAACAATATTTAATTGGCATTGAATTGGTATTGATTTTTGGGTTTATCGTGAACAGTGTTTTAAATAACACTTGTTCTTTAACCCGGTAATTAATGGAGTGTGATTTTGGGTTTATCGTGAACCATGTTTTAAATGACACTGATTCTTTAACCCAGTCAAAGATTAAAACTAAGTGGAGTTTTAATGAATCTTTAATTAGATTGAGATGATCGAAAATGGAGTATCACCAGTTTTACTCCAGGCGATAATTAAATCTTTAATTAGATTTGAACGTGAAATGGTAATTGAATTACCGATAACACTGTGGTGTTAGATATGAAGTACTACCAGTTTTACTTCATGGGATGAATAGGTTGGGATTGGGAAAAAAAATAAATGATTACTTCGGTGTGGTTCGCTAATCCCGACTAGTTTGAATTGATATTCAAAGGTGATTAAAGAATAAATTTAAAGAATTTATCTTGGATAAAATTAATGGGAACTTTTCCCAAAGTATAGGAATATTTGAATAAAGGAATATTCTGAATTGGAATGAGGCGTATGTTGTGTTTGTGTAACACTTTTATAATATATACGCGAGTTATTCAGAAAGACCGGGTTTATCCCACTCTGAATAACTGATTCGACGTGGTGTCGAAGATGAAGACGGTGGTCGAAGACCGGAAGTCTTCACGTCGTTTGGGTGATAACTGATGATCTTGATTGGGCTGTACACCCAAGAAGATGGAAACAGTTGGTGATCGTCCAGACGTACTTGGAGATCGATGGATATGCGGGGTACTAGGTGCCTCCGGTTTCGTTCAGACCCAGAACGGACTTGTAAATGGACTGTGTGTCTGACATTGGATTTTAGTCTGTGTGATTGATTTCTATTAAATATATTTCTGTTTGGCGGCGGAGAATTTATTCTCTTGCTTAACGCCCTTCTCTGAGACGTACGAGCTCAGGGGTTATATATTGATGGATATCAAATGCATGGAGTGAATTGCCTGTGTGGCATGCCTAAGTGGCAATTGATCGAGGCTTCTGTTGAAAAGCAAAGTCTAGTGGTGATGATCAAAGCACAGCCTGTGTGGCACAGCTTTGTGTAACGTGAATTCGCGAGCCTCGCACCCCGGTTGTGAACCAAAAACGGGAGACGGACCTCAAGGAGGGCATGCGTTTCTTTCTAGTTAGAAGTGGCATCAGTGGTTTTACACGCCCTGACGAGTTTGACTTATGTGGTTGTTGCTGTTGCGAGGCGCCTCGGTTATATCGGTTTCGGCCGATGCATTCTGGTCGGCAGACGGACCAGACTTACGCCCCAAAGGGCGGGGAAACGTAGTGTTCAGGGTTTAAGTTTAATCCACATCGGTGGACCGGCCCTGTCGCTCCAAGGTCACTCGAGCTCTGACCTGAGACATGGGCTAGATTGTCTCGAATCGGTTGAGGACTATCTTTTGCCTCGGTTCATAGACGGAAATCCAATTTCCAAATACGTGACATTTGCGGTTTTAATTGTAGAACCTAGTATGGTGACATAGTGGGATGGGGCGCTCATGCCGCCTATGATTGATACTTATGATTTGAAGTTGTTTTATACACTATGCACGTATAATAGTATCAAATAATGTGTTTTAAACGTATCAAGCATGCTTTGGCTGTTATAAGGTAAAAACCCTATCCTTCGGCTTGCGTTGCATTGTGTGATGGGACCTGGGTCTTATAACAGCTTCATTTTTCTTTATTTAGCATTGCGCTGTTGTTTTATGCACTGGTATTCTTGGGAGGAAACCCGTTCCGTGTTATACGGCGTGGTCCCTTGATTTACCTAACTTTCAAATAAAGATTAATAACTGTTTTAGTTCTCACACCAGTCACATGACTGACCTGGAGTTTATTGTTTTAACCTAAACTCTGGGTGCCCTTATTTTGACACGGGCAGCTAGTAGTTTTGGTTTTGCAGATTTATATTCACAGGATCCTGGTTTACAGCTGGAACGATATCCGGGAAGCTTTGCATCCGTATATCTCCTTCTAGTTGTGTATTGTATTATTTTCCGCTGCTATGTATTTAAATGTAATTTAAATCTCTGATATTTCTGTGTAATATTCATTTATACTCTGCATATTCTTGTAATCTGATGCATTGTTGTAATATACAGTGAAATGTTCTTCTGTATGCGTTCTGTTTTGTCGTGTTCTCAAACGATAGGGCGTTTCGAACGGCCTGGATCGGTTTAGCGACTGGTTCGGATCGAGCGAAATTTCTTGCCGTCACACCTAACTTCAAAATATACCAAGCATTTGTCTACTGGGATGATGACGTTTTGATGGAGCATGACCAAATAAAATATAACCAACGTGTGTACCTAAGCAACCTAATTTTATATATGTATGTAAATGAAAAGGGGAGACGTTAACACTAAAACAAGCGAGTACACACACATGGTAATTCATATTCAAACGTGGATAAAGTAAAGCCCTTAGCCAGCTATAACGTGGCCTCCTAAATCTCCTCCGAAATTCCAAAGAAGAAAATCCTCCACGTATAAAAACTAATCCCCTATATAAATACCCCCTCTAAAACATTCCTAAATCTAATTCACTTCTGTTGGTGGTCAACCAAAATGTGCCGCAAGTCTAGCTTCAGGAAAAAAACAAAGTTTTCGATCTTCTTAAACCAAAATCAAATCACCGAGTTCCTCTAAAATCAAAATACTGGTATACTTTGGTTCACCAACTAAATCCCTTTGATTCAATACCACTATCAGGTCGTGCGATTCACGTTGGGAGGTATCGACGGTTTCACTGTCGACATTAGGGTTCCTGTTTTCAAGGAAATGGTGAAGAAGTGGACCACCGCAAGTGTGGCGTTGGATTTCAGGTAAGAAGGAGAACTTGGTGGGGTAATTTGGTGAACTCCGGTGTTGTCTTGGTTGCGGTTTCCTGTACCAGCGAGAAAAGGGGTTCTCGACGGAAATTGGGTGCCGGGTGCGAGTTGGTACTTTCGAATATGGGTTGATGGAGGATGTCGAGAGGAGCAAGATGGTGGTGGTTTCGGGAAGAACGGTGGTGTGTAGGGAGAAAAAAACTGGTGGTCAAAGGATCAGGAGTGGCAACGCATTTTACTGGAGTATACGGTGTTAAGGAATTGGGGAAGAAGAGTATATGGTGCGGGCCTAGTAACTTGAGGGGTATTAGGCCAAGATTTCAAAGCTAAGCCCAAAAGGAAATGAAATTAATTAAAGTTTATTTTTAAATTATTAGTGTATAAACTTGTTGATATTGTATCTTTATCATACTGTATCAGAAATTCGAACCGTCAGTCACGTTGGGACCGTATGGACGGACACTACACAATGGGACTGACCGCGAGTCGATTGGAGCACGTTACAATTTATGGCGAAATAAATTGTTCGACTGAGTCAGTGAACGTAAACCGATATTTATCGGTTAAAGCGCAACGGTGAGTAAAACTCACCAACTCTAAATAGTTCTATTTTTACAGTGTATTCTTAGAACTGTTAACTATTGTCTGTTTGACTGTGTGTTGGCTGTTTGATTGAACTACTAGTCAGTTAATGGGATATATATATGTATGTATATATATATATATATATATATATATATATATATATATAAACCGATAAATATTTATATGCTGATTCTGCTTATCAGAATATTATATCAGTGTTGTCTAACATCTGTGGTGCAGGGAAACAGGTTGGAGGAATCCAACTGGATTCCTCAACAATTATTTTTACTGTAATTTATGTATTGTGATATATAAATGTGATATATATAATCTATTGTGATTATGTGTGGTTGGACGATATTCATCGTTGTTAGATGATGTGTTAAAAACCATAAGAAATACCAGGATATAGAGAAGAGATTTTCAAACTATAATTTGAAAATAATTTATTTATATAAAATCGATGGATTTTATATTATAAAGAAAAGGGGATTTTGAGTATAAAGGAAAATATTGGTTAATCAAGTATAAAGGAGAAATATTTGTTAATCGAGTATAAAGGATTAAACAAAGTAATTGGTTAGGTTGACCAAAGCAAGTTAGTCGGGTTAAACAAAGTAATTGGTTAGGTTAACCAAAGCGAGTTAGTCGAGTTAATCAAAGTAATTGGTTAAGTTAACCAAAGTAAAATAGTTAAGTTAAACTAAGCGGTGAATCAAAGTGAATTTGTTAAGTTAAACTAAATGATTAATCGATGTGAATTAGTTAAGTTAAACTAAAGGATTAATCAATGTGAATTAGTTAAGTTAAACTAAGTGGTTAATCAAAGTGAATTAGTTAAGTTAACTAAGTGGTTAATCGAAGTAAATTAGTTGATTTAAACTAAGTGAATCGGTTAGAGTTAATCAACGTGAATTAGCTAAGTTAAACTAAGTGGATTAGTTCAGTTAATCGAGACGAGTTAACCAGTTAGGTTAAACCAGTTAGAGTTAACCAGTTAGAGGTGACCAGTTAGAGTTAACCAGTTAGAGTTGACCAGTTAGAGTTGACCAGTTAGAGTGGATCAGTTAGAGTTATCCAAGTAGAGTTAATCGAGTAGAGTTGTCGAATATCACTTATCCGAAGTAGAGTTATCGAATATAGTGTATTCGAGAGAAGAGAAATCGAATATAGTTTATTCAAGTGGAGAAATCAAATGTTATTCATTTGAGAAGAGTTATCGAATATAGTTTATTCGAGTGGAGAAATCAAATGTGATTCATTTGAGAAGAGTTATCGAATATAGTTTATTCGAGTGGAGAAATCAAATGTGATTCATTTGAGAAGAGTTATCGAATATAGTTTATTCGAGTGGAGAAATCAAATGTTATTCACTTGAGAAGAGTTACCGAATATTATTTATTCAAAGAATAGTTATCGAATATTGGTTATTCGAAGTTAGTTAATCCAAAGGAGTTATTCGAAGTTAGTTAATCCAAGGAGTTATTCGAAGTTAGCTAATCAAAAGGAGTTATTCGAAGTTAGTTAATCCAAAGGAGTTATTCGAAGTTAGTTAATCCAAAGGAGTTATTCGAAGTTAGCTAATCCAAAGGAGTTATTCGAAGTTAGCTAATCCAAAGGAGTTATTCGAAGTTAGTTAATCCAAAGGAGTTAGTCGAAGAGTTAATCGAATATAGTTATTCGAAAGAAGGTGTTAATCGAATATAGTTATTCGAGTAAAGTTAAAAGAGTTAATCGAATTTAGTTATTCGAAATGAGTTATTCGAATTAGATATTTGAATAGAGTTAAACACATTAGAGTGATTTGAATTACTTATTCAAATAGAGTTAAACACGTAAGAGTTAATTGAATATTAGTTATTCAATTAGAGTTAAATCGAATTTAGTTATTCGAAAGGAGTAAATCAATTTGAGTTAAGTTAATCGATTTGAATTAAGTTGAATCGAAATGGAGTAAATCGATTAGAATTAAGTTAATCGAGTTAGAGTAAATCGAATATTGGTTATTCGAAGGTAAGTTATTCGAATTAGTTATTCGAAGGAGTTAATCAAATGAGTTGATCCAAAGGAGTTAGTCGAATATTAGTTATTCGAATAGAGTTAAAGGAGTTATCGATTTTAGTTTGATCGAAAGGAGTTATCGATTAGTAAATCGAAAGGAGATTTTCGAATATAGCATATTCGAAAGAAAGAGATCGAATATTGTTTATTCGAAAGAGAGAGATTTCGAATATGAGTTATTCGAAGAGAGATAATCGAATATAGGTTATTCGAAGAAGAGTTAACCAAATAGAGATTACTCGAAAGAGAGTTATACGTCGAATTCGATTATAGCAAATTCGGGAAAGTACTATTTACTTTCCAGGGTTTAAATCAAGATGTAGTTATTGATTTAGAAATTAGGTGTCTGTTAAATTATTCGAGTTAGGAAATAAAGTTATAATTTAGGAGATATTGCAGAAGTAGGAATTATAACGTTATAGTTATAATCAAACGCTGGCATATAAGAAGTGGATTCGTAACCTGAATCCGAGAATTTGCGTAAACAGATGATTGTAAAAAGTGGGTGATGAGCTTCATCTATTTCACAGTAAAGGACGTTGTTCAATTAAGGTCTGAGAGGTAATTATACCCCAACTTGATTGACTTCAGAATTGACAAAGGAATAGTTGTGGTTCGATAGAAAAGGTTGATTTGAAATATAGTTAAGTAATAAGCGATTAATGGATTAAGCGAAACGATGTTTTATACAACGTTCATTGGAAATCCGTAAATGAGTTTTGGAAACATTTTCCAAATGTAGTCAGATATGTTTTCTAAACATAGAAAATGAAATGTTTCATGATAAGAATTTAAGAAATAGAGTTAAGCAAATTCAGAAACTGACTGGAGAGGGTAAGTTGAACGGTTTTCAAAGTGACGATCTGATGTTGGTTTCGACCTTCCGGATTGATACTTAGAGAATTGTTCTCATACTAGTTACAGTTAGGGACTGATAGTTGCGAAATAATTGTGATGTGAGAATAAGCTATGGAAATGTTTTCCAATGATTAATAACATATATTTTCTAAATATATGAAATAAGGAAATATGAACATATGATGATTGATCGATCGAATTTCCATTTGGAAATAAGATCGTTGTTTGTACACCGACATGTTTTCATTTGATAGTTGAATCATAGACTATCAAAGTTTTGACCTTATTTACGTTGTAAATATGGAGAGACCGGTTGGATTATTATCCGAAGAACCACTCCGTATTAGCATAAGCGTTGCGAATCAAGTACGCTGAAGATAATTGAAGACGGAGTGAAGTGCAAGGGCTATTGTGAAAAGCCTAGGTAGGATGGATTCACTGAATAGTGCCTTCGGTTTGTTCAGTCCCAGAACAACGTATATGGACGAGTGTCTGACAAAGTATTATTAACGAATCATATATGTTGATCTCTTTAAACGTATTACGTTGGTGGCGGAGGAATTCGTTTCTCTTAGCTTTTATACCCATGATGCCTTGAGAAATCGATAATGATTTGGCAGGTATGACGATGTGGCATTCAAAGTAATTGAAGCAAAAATCTGTCAAAGTGATAAACGTGACCTCAAACCCTCACCACCGGGAAATAACAGAAGTTGGGCTAGGCAGCATGGCTAGTTGGGCCATACCCAAGCAGGGTGTATTATCACCATCTAGAGAATATTCAATTGTACTTCTTTATAATCTATTTCAATGCCGTTCCTTATCGGGAAGGATGGTTGCTGATCCCAACCATCGGTGGTAATATATTCGTTACACTCAAGCTAAATGAGTGAACGGTCATGTGTGGCCAGGTTGCAAGACGTTCTTGTTGAACCCTAGTGTATCTCCTCTAGAGTACACTGATCGGGAGGTGCTCCCATACCTTGTCTGTTGGAATCCAATCTCCAATAAGCGCTCACGGTTTTATTTATATACTATGAATGTGGAACGTGAGATGCAAGCGTTCTGCTAGATTGATATCTATTTGTATTTAGACATTATTATAATATCAGAAAGATATCCTTTATTTAACCAAGTGTTGGAGTTTTATTCACACCAGTCCCATGACTGACCCGGAGTTTATTTTGTTTTGTTTATCCTAAACTCTTGGGTGCCTAAATTTGTACGGGCAGTCAAGTAGTTGGGATTTTACAGATACACTTGGAGCAGGAGACTTCAGGATTATAGCTATTATTATTCCGCTGTGTTGTTAAGTGTTGTACTTTGAAATGGTATGTATATATGAGTACTGATTTGTATTTCAAAGTTATGTTATATTTTATTCGTTCCGCTGTGAGATTCGTGTTTACTCTGATGATGTAAGTTCTTCTTCTTCTTCTATTCTATTAGTTCTATCTTTTCTTCCTCACCCTCTACTTTCTTTCACTAACGTTCTCGGAATTTCCGACTCTCGAGGAGTCGGAAATTTCCAGCCGTTACAGTTGGTATCAGAGCCAGGTTAAGTGATTACCTTGGCTCTGTGGCATAATTCGATAGAGATGGGATTAGTAATATCCTAGATTGAGTTTTAGTGTATATATATGAGCGCGTAATTGTTATTCAATATAAAATGGTTTTATATTATGAAGACTCATTGGTTGATTGGCTTATGAATTCTGGTCGATCAGTTTGATCAACTGTATCGATAAGGGTTACTAAACACTCGAATACGATGAACCGTCATGGTATGTTTTGAAAGAGGGTAAATGAAATAATTTTTCCCAAATATATTTGTTTATAGAAGAAATATATATCTTGAAATTGTTATAGTATATTGATTGTGTTGGTTGTTATTATAATCGAATAAGATTATAAAAGGGTGAAATGGGTATAAATGACCAATCAGAATTCATATGAATGTAATATATGAAATAGATGAATTAAATATGATTTTAAATCAGATTTGGAATTTAAAATAAGGAAATTTTAAGTTCCTGGGAGATTTGAAAATGTTTTTCAAATTTAAAACGATATAGTATTGAACTCACTTCGATAGCTGGAAAATAGATTCTGATGATGAATCTAGACATCATTAGTGTTCATTTTCGAGTTCTAAGTGACGGATTACTACCAAAGGTTTTGTTTTTGAATTGTTTTGAGAAAACAAGTTGTTTAGAAATTCAAAGGTTTGGAATTTGCATTATGATTTCAAATTAATTTGAAAGAAACCCAGGAACTTAAGTTCTGGAATTAAAATTTAACTAATGAAGTTAAATAAAATGAGATGGTAAAAAAAAAAAATTGAAATTTAACTTGAACCGAGTTAAATAAAATTGAATTGGATTAGAGATAATCTAGAATGGAACCAAATTGATAAGTCAATAATTTGAAATTTGATATTAGAGTTCGAATGAAATTCGATTTGGGATTTGAGGATATGAACTGATTGGAGATCAATTGGAATGGATAACTTTGGTATATGTTGAAGTGGTAGCAGATGAAAGGGATAGAGTTAAATGCCTGACAAAAAGGTACAAGTTTATATCATATATGAGTTTGGATTTTATGAGCCGAATTGGCAAGCCGCTTGGCTATTTTGATTTCCTTTTGGATTGGAGGAGGCCTAGAGAGGCGAGTTGTGGTTTGTCATATTGACCAATACAAAGGAGGTTATGGCGAAATTTTTCGAAAATTCCAAGCGTTAGAACATTCTCATGATTTATAGAAATTCAGTTAGCCAGAATGAATTAATAAATTAATTAAAATTTAATGGGTCCAGTTGAAACTGGAGTTGAGAAGTAAACTAAAAGATATTTGAATCTAGTTAGTAAAGTTGGTAACATTTTCCTAGCTTAGCAATTTCGAGGACGAAATTATTTTAAGGGGGGAAGTCTGTAATGGCGCGTTTTGTTAGCTGTCGAATAATTAATTTATTTAATTATTTATATATCGATTTGGTGATATCGATAACTTAAAGTACAACGTTCGAACTTATAATTTATAATTATAATTAAAACGAACCTGAAACGTCGCGGCAGTTCGCAATTTGGCGATTTGAACTTCAACTGAATGTACATGATTTATTTTAGGCCGGATATCTATGAAACAAGAAACGTGTGGAGCTGGTGGAGTATATCTTTCTAGTGGAAGAGAAAAATCGGGATTTCGTCGTGTAGATTTTGAGATATGTCCAAATCAAATTTTAAAATAGTCGCTATAAAATCGTTTAACGACCGTAATGGTTTATTCGTTGTAACTAGAGATCGGGCTTGAATTTAGACAAGGTTCTTTTGGGAAATAGCGATAATTTAATTTTTAGAATTTTATGGTAATTTTTATTTAATTAAATATGCGACTTTTTATTTGAAGTATTTCGCACCCTGAAATCAACATTTTGAAGTTTCAAAATATGAGTCCACCTACCGTTATTATTATATTTTTGGGATCGTGACACCTCGTTGGACACAACCGTAATTTGTTTTCTGTCCATAGCAGTTCATACGCGAACGGAGTTTGATATGGTAGGGCACCCTAACTTCAAAATATACCAAGCATTTGTCTACTGGGATGATGACGTTTTGATGGAGCATGACCAAATAAAATATAACCAACGTGTGTACCTAAGCAACCTAATTTTATATATGTATGTAAATGAAAAGGGGAGACGTTAACACTAAAACAAGAGAGTACACACACATGGTAATTCATATTCAAACGTGGATAAAGTAAAGCCCTTAGCCAGCTATAACGTGGCCTCCTAAATCTCCTCCGAAATTCCAAAGAAGAAAATCCTCCACGTATAAAAACTAATCCCCTATATAAATACCCCCTCTAAAACATTCCTAAATCTAATTCACTTCTGTTGGTGGTCAACCAAAATGTGCCGCAAGTCCAGCTTCAGGAAAAAAACAAAGTTTTCGATCTTCTTAAACCAAAATCAAATCATCGAGTTCCTCTAAAATCAAAATACTGGTATACTTTGGTTCACCAACTAAATCCCTTTGATTCAATACCACTATCAGGTCGTGCGATTCACGTTGGGAGGTATCGACGGTTTCACTGTCGACATTAGGGTTCCTGTTTTCAAGGAAATGGTGAAGAAGTGGACCACCGCAAGTGTGGCGTTGGATTTCAGGTAAGAAGGCGAACTCGGTGGGGGTAATTTGGTGAACTCTGATGTTGTCTTGGTTGCGGTTTCCTGTACTAGCGAGAAAAGGGGTTCTCGGCGGAAATTAGGTCCCGGGTGCGAGTTGGCACTTTCGAATATGGGTTGATGGAGGATGTCGAGAGGAGCAAGATGGTGGTGGTTTCGGGAAGAACGGTGGTGTGTAGGGAGAAAAAAACTGGCGGTCAAAGGATCAGGAGTGGCAACACATTTTACTGGAGTATACGGTGTTAAGGAATTGGGGAAGAAGAGTATATGGTGCGGGCCTAGTAACTTGAGGGGTATTGGGCCAAGATTTCAAAGCTAAGCCCAAAAGGAAATGAAATTAATTAAAGTTTATTTTTAAGTTATAAGTGTATAAACTTGTTGATATCGTATCTTTATCATACTGTATCAGAAATTCGAACCGTCAGTCACGTTGGGACCGTATGGACGGACACTACATAATGGGACTGACCGCGAGTCGATTGGAGCACGTTACAATTTATGGCGAAATAAATTGTTCGACTGAGTCAGTGAACGCAAACCGATATTTATCGCTTAAAGCGCAACGGTGAGTAAAACTCACCAACTCTAAATAGTTCTATTTTTACAGTGTATTCTTAGAACTGTTAACTATTGTCTGTTTGACTGTGTGTTGACTGTTTGATTGAACTACTAGTCAGTTAATGGGATATATATATGTATATATATATATATAAACCGATAAATATTTATATGCTGATTCTGCTTATCAGAATATTATACCAGTGTTGTCTAACATCTGTGGTGCAGGGAAACAGGTTGGAGGAATCCAACTGGATTCCTCAATAGTTATTTTTACTGTAATTTATGTATTGTGATATATAAATGTGATATATATAATATATTGTGATTATGTGTGGTTGGACGATATTCATCATTATTAGATGATGTGTTAAAAACCATAAGAAATACCAGGATATAGAAAAGAGATTTTCAAACTATAATTTGAAAATAATTTATTTATATAAAATCGATGGATTTTATATTATAAAGAAAAGGGGATTTTGAGTATAAAGGAAAATATTGGTTAATCAAGTATAAAGGAGAAATATTTGTTAATCGAGTATAAAGGATTAAACAAAGTAATTGGTTAGGTTGACCAAAGCAAGTTAGTCGGGTTAAACAAAGTAATTGGTTAGGTTAACCAAAGTGAGTTAGTCGAGTTAATCAAAGTAATTGGTTAAGTTAACCAAAGTAAATTAGTTAAGTTAAACTAAGCGGTGAATCAAAGTGAATTTGTTAAGTTAAACTAAATGATTAATCGATGTGAATTAGTTAAGTTAAACTAAAGGATTAATCGATGTGAATTAGTTAAGTTAAACTAAGTGGTTAATCAAAGTGAATTAGTTAAGTTAACTAAGTGGTTAATCGAAGTAAATTAGTTGATTTAAACTAAGTGAATCGGTTAGAGTTAATCAACGTGAATTAGCTAAGTTAAACTAAGTGGATTAGTTCAGTTAATCGAGACGAGTTAACCAGTTAGGTTAAACCAGTTAGAGTTAACCAGTTAGAGGTGACCAGTTAGAGTTAACCAGTTAGAGTTGACCAGTTAGAGTTGACCAGTTAGAGTGGATCAGTTAGAGTTATCCAAGTAGAGTTAATCGAGTAGAGTTGTCGAATATCACTTATCCGAAGTAGAGTTATCGAATATAGTGTATTCGAGAGAAGAGAAATCGAATATAGTTTATTCAAGTGGAGAAATCAAATGTTATTCATTTGAGAAGAGTTATCGAATATATTTTATTCGAGTGGAGAAATCAAATGTGATTCATTTGAGAAGAGGTATTGAATATAGTTTATTCGAGTGGAGAAATCAAATGTGATTCATTTGAGAAGAGCTATCGAATATAGTTTATTCGAGTGGAGAAATCAAATGTTATTCATTTGAGAAGTGTTACCGAATATTATTTATTCAAAGAATAGTTATCGAATATTGGTTATTCGAAGTTAGTTAATCCAAAGGAGTTATTCGAAGTTAGTTAATCCAAGGAGTTATTCGAAGTTAGCTAATAAAAAGGAGTTATTTGAAGTTAGTTAATCCAAAGGAGTTATTCGAAGTTAGTTAATCCAAAGGAGTTATTCGAAGTTAGTTAATCCAAAGGAGTTATTCGAAGTTAGCTAATCCAAAGGAGTTATTCGAAGTTAGTTAATCCAAAGGAGTTAGTCGAAGAGTTAATCGAATATAGTTATTCGAAAGAAGGTGTTAATCGAATATAGTTATTCGAGTAAAGTTAAAAGAGTTAATCGAATTTAGTTATTCGAAATGAGTTATTCGAATTAGATATTTGAATTGAGTTAAACACATTAGAGTGATTTGAATTACTTATTCAAATAGAGTTAAACACGTAAGAGTTAATTGAATATTAGTTATTCAATTAGAGTTAAATCGAATTTAGTTATTTGAAAGGAGTAAATCAATTTGAGTTAAGTTAATCGATTTGAATTAAGTTGAATCGAAATGGAGTAAATCGATTAGAATTAAGTTAATCGAGTTAGAGTAAATCGAATATTGGTTATTCGAAGGTAAGTTATTCGAATTAGTTATTCGAAGGAGTTAATCAAATGAGTTGATCCAAAGGAGTTAGTCGAATATTAGTTATTCGAATAGAGTTAAAGGAGTTATCGATTTTAGTTTGATCGAAAGGAGTTATCGATTAGTAAACCGAAAGGAGATTTTCGAATATAGCATATTCGAAAGAAAGAGATCGAATATTGTTTATTTGAAAGAGAGAGATTTCGAATATGAGTTATTCGAAGAGAGATAATCGAATATAGGTTATTCGAAGAAGAGTTAACCAAATAGAGATTACTCGAAAGAGAGTTATACGTCGAATTCGATTATAGCAAATTCGGGAAAGTACTATTTACTTTCCAGGGTTTAAATCAAGATTTAGTTATTGATTTAGAAATTAGGTGTCTGTTAAATTATTCGAGTTAGGAAATAATGTTATAATTTAGGAGATATTGCAGAAGTAGGAATTATAACGTTATAGTTATAATCAAACGCTGGCATATAAGAAGTGGATTCGTAACCTGAATCCGAGAATTTGCGTAAACAAATGATTGTAAAAAGTGAGTGATGAGCTTCATCTATTTCACAGTAAAGGACGTTGTTCAATTAAGGTCTGAGAGGTAATTATACCCCAACTTGATTGACTTCAGAGTTGACAAAGGAATAGTTGTGGTTCGATAGAAAAGGTTGATTTGAAATATAGTTAAGTAATAAGCGATTAATGGATTAAGCGAAACGATGTTTTATACAACGTTCATTGGAAATCCGTAAATGAGTTTTGGAAACGTTTTCCAAATATAGTCAGATATGTTTTCTAAACATAGAAAATGAAATGTTTCATGATAAGAATTTAAGAAATAGAGTTAAGCAAATTCAGAAACTGACTGGAGAGGGTAAGTTGAACGGTTTTCTAAGTGACGATCTGATGTTGGTTTCGACCTTCCGGATTGATACTTAGAGAATTGTTCTCATACTAGTTACAGTTAGGGACTGATAGTTGCGAAATAATAGTGATGTGAGAATAAGCTATGGAAATGTTTTCCAATGATTAATAACATATATTTTCTAAATATATGAAATAAGGAAATATGAACATATGATGATTGATCGATCGAATTTCCATTTGGAAATAAGATCGTTGTTTGTACACCGACATGTTTTCATTTGATAGTTGAATCACAGACTATCAAATTTTGACCTTATTTACGTTGTAAATATGGAGAGACCGGTTGGATTATTATCCGAAGAACCACTCCGTATTAGCATAAGCGTTGCGAATCAAGTACGATGAAGATAATTGAAGACGGAGTGAAGTGCAAGGGCTATTGTGAAAAGCCTAGGTAGGATGGATTCACTGAATAGTGCCTTCGGTTTGTTCAGTCCCAGAACAACGTATATGGACGAGTGTCTGACAAAGTATTCTTAACGAATCATATATGTTGATCTCTTTAAACGTATTACGTTGGTGGCGGAGGAATTCGTTTCTCTTAGCTTTTATACCCTTGATGCCTTGAGAAATCGATAATGATTTGGCGGGTATGACGATGTGGCATTCAAAGTAATTGAAGCAAAAATCTGTCAAAGTGATAAACGTGACCTCAAACCTCACCACCGGGAAATAACAGAAGTTGGGCTAGGCAACATGGCTAGTTGGGCCATACCCAAGCAGGGTGTATTATCACTATCTAGAGAATATTCAATTGTACTTCTTTATAATCTATTTCAATGCTGTCCCTTATCGGGAAGGATGGTTGCTGATCCCAACCATCGGTGGTAATATATTCGTTACACTCAAGCTAAATGAGTGAACGGTCATGTGTGGCCGGGTTGCAAGACGTTCTTGTTGAACCCTAGTGTATCTCCTCTAGAGTACACTGATCGGGAGGTGCTCCCATACCTTGTCTGTTGGAATCCAATCTCCAATAAGCGCTCACGGTTTTATTTATATACTATGAATGTGGAACGTGAGATGCAAGCGTTCTGCTAGATTGATATCTATTTGTATTTAGACATTATTATAATATCAGAAAGATATCCTTTATTTAACCAAGTGTTGGAGTTTTATTCACACCAGTCCCATGACTGACCCGGAGTTTATTTTGTTTTGTTTTCCCTAAACTCTTGGGTGCCTAAATTTGTACGGGCAGTCAAGTTGTTGGGATTTTACAGATACACTTGGAGAGCTTGGAGCAGGAGACTTCAGGATTATAGCTATTATTATTCCGCTGTGTTGTTAAGTGTTGTACTTTGAAATGGTATGTATATACGAGTACTGATTTGTATTTCAAAGTTATGTTATATTTTATTCGTTCCGCTGTGAGATTCGTGTTTACTCTGATGATGTAAGTTCTTCTTCTTCTTCTTCTTCTTCTATTCTATTAGTTCTATCTTTTCTTCCTCGCCCTCTACTTTCTTCCACTAACGTTCTCGGAATTTCCGACTCTCAAGGAGTCGGAAATTTCCAGCCGTTACAGTTTCTTTCCATGTATGAGTTCAGTCCTTTGCCGTAGGCCGTATGGGCTTCCTTACGTAAATCTATACCGCCTCAACGTAGTACCATTTTATCCTTGAAGTTGTTTTTGACTGCTACCCTTGATCTAGTTATGTTTTCTTACCATGAACTATCGATTTATGCTACCTAGGACTACTAGGGATTATGCTACCTAATGAACGTTTCCGTGTCTCGGTTTGGGTTTTAGCTACCTAGGGCTACTAGGGATTATGATACACGTCAACCGCGCCTTTTTATCCTACGTATGTATCGTGAATCATTTTCCATGTCTAGACGCACATGTATCTCAATGTGCCATCCGAGTTCCGTGCCAGGGCAAATCAAGAAATACAGAACTCGGTCGGGAGTTTTAAGTCATCCGCCAGTGCAGATATCCAGGTCTGTTTTTGTATCCATGGCTATGGTCCCACGTGACCCCTCCGTCAACTACTGAAAGGCAAAACAAGAAAAGTCATGTATGAGAACTACGCTACAGCCATCACTACCCTCATTCCGGACGGCTAACCTCACCCATACCTAGATAGCCAGTATGGTTTGTTGGGTGTTCTCTGCCTTTCCGTACGTACACGATTGACTAAAGATGGTAGGTGGCCGTCGAATGTGCTATCCAGGGCTATCGTTAAAATATCGTCGACCCCACGCTAATCCACCCCAGTCTTTAGGTTGCTCGCACAGCAACCAAGGCATACCCTTGGCTCTTCTACCGCAGACCTTAACCTCTGTGAGGCCAGGTTTCATGGACCATTTGCAACCTCATGGAGGGATACCAAGAGTATCCTCACGTTCCCCGAAGCTACAGCATCATCACCCAGTTCGTTGGAGCCTTTATCTAAATCAGATATTGCTCCACCTCGTACTTTAAGCGATGACCTACCGTATCGGTTTACTCATCTATCTGTGAACTGGTCCCCATCCCTTGACTAAGAATTATTACTTAGTTCCCTAAACTAAGGTTTTGTCTAATGGGTTAAGTATTTTCATTTAAGTTCATGACTTAATCTGCCTACGAATCATGTCAAGATTTGGCTAAGTATTCAAGTCTGGACCTAGCCCTACAAGTTGGGTAAGTATACCAAGAAGCTCATGACTTAACCTTATTCAATCATCAAGTCAAATTGGTTAAGTATTTGTTTATCTTACCCTATCATCTTATCGTGGTAGATTGGTTAAGCACAGATTATCTTAACCTCATCGGATTATCGAGTCGGATTGGTTAAGTATAGGTTAACTTAACCCCATCCACTAATCGTATTAGAATGGTTAAGTATATTTAAACGGTCTTGTGACTTAACCCTATCAAGTTCTCACATTAGATTGGTTAAGCATGGTTGCTTAACCTTATAAAATCATCATGTATAATTGATTAAGTATAAGTTACTTAAGCCCATTAAATTATCATGTTAAGTTGGTTAAGTATTGGTTACTTAACCACATTGAATTACCAAGTTTAGATTGGTTAAGTGTTTAACTTAACCCCATCGAATTACCATGTTTAGATTAGTTAAGTGTAGGTTACTTAACCCCATCTAATTACCGTGTTTAGATTAGTTAAGTGTAGGTTACTTAACCCCATCTAATTACCGTGTTTAGATTAGTTAAGTGTAAATTACTTAACCCCATCTAATTACCGTGTTTAGATTAGTTAAGTGTAAATTACTTAACCCCATCCCCTAATTGTCTTATGTGGTTAAGTGTCATTAAGGAATCAAGCCCGGTCCCACTTAACCTACCCATTCGTGTCATATCGGTTAAGTGTCATTGGTCAAACTTACTTAACCTTATCATGTGGCATTAATTTAATTAATGCACTCTCAACCTCTCACATTAGACTTTGTTGTGGTTACTAGTTAAGCCTGGCGGGTCCGGGTAGTTTTACACCACAACCTAGTCTAACCTCGGGTCTTAAGCACGATATGACCAACTTCTCACATTGGATCCTATTGTTTGTAGCCACTAGTTAAGCCGGGCGGGTCCGGGTAGATTTATGCTACAAACTCAACCCAACCTCGAGTTGGCCATTTTCATGTTTGGTCTAGTGTCTTATTACACTTACAACCCATACGTGTCAAGTTTTCAAGTCCCATGCTCATAGCCAAAGTTACATTTTGTCATGTTTATACCCATTTACCCAAATCATGTTTCACGTCATTAAAGTTTACCCATAACGTAACCCCAACGCTTTTAGACTCGCATGTACATTCGCACCAACGCATAATGTATTAAAAGAAGGAACTTGGAAAAGGTATGACAAAAGGGGTATAAAGCCGCAAGTTAAACATGGTGGCATATGAGACATAATGTGTTCACAAACTTGCATGTTACATTATTAAGCCCAAAACATGCATAACCCCAAAACTTAGCATATAGGCGAATCATGGTGATAGATGACATAGAAAAATGGCTAGTAGTTCGCATATAGCATTCTATGCAAGTTAACTTAAGGGATAAGAGAGTTCTTATGTTGCATAATGCAACATTTCAACATAAAGCTTATAGCTTGTAGCCCACAAAATCAAGGTGATGACTTTTACGAATATGCATAGTACAAATCTACACATAACATGATAGTTTCTAAGCATGCAACCTACTCAAGTTCAAACCCAAAGCTTGCAACATGAACATTTAACTTCATAGTTAATATCTAAGAGTAGGAGGGGGCTTACAATGCTATGAAGGCACAAATCAATATATAAAAAGATTGAGACGAAGCCACACTAGCAAAAACCCCAAACCAATAAGCTCCAATAAAACCCTTGAGAAAATAATAAGAAAGATCCTTGCTTTGATGTATAAAGGTTGCATCTTTAGCCTTAAATCGAGCTTAGCAACTCTCATGTAACTTAGAAACAGTCAAATGATTATCTAATCTCTCAAGAGAATGAAGATAGAATTTATGACAAGAGGATGGAGGCTAGGGTTTTGAGTGGAGGCCATGATCATTAGAAATTTTGGCATAGTTTAGTTGTAGGATCAATTGATGAGGGTTTAGACTAGGTTAGGGGTATTTTTATAGAGATTAGGAGTAGTTTAGGCCGTAGGATAAACCCTAGGATAGATCTGAACCCTCAAAAATCGTCACAAGCCTCCAAAACAAGACGTAGGAGCCAAAACGGGTGCACCAGAAAAACTGGTCCGACAGGGGGGGTCGACCCCTGGGTCGACATGGGTGTCGACCCATTGGGGGGGGGGGGTCGTCGTAGGTGTCGACCCCTGTGTCGACCCTGCTTGGGCGGGATTTTTCCCGCCTGCTCTGATTTCTTTGTTTTTGAATTCTGTTTTGAATTCTGATTTTTCGTGAAACTTCCGAAGGCCATATCTCGGCCATACGGACTCCGATTTACGAAATTTCGGACTCTATTTCGCGTATTTTTCGAGACGAACTCAATGGCACAGCCCGTTTCTCCTGATTCTGATTTTATAATATAATTCTACCTCGATTCTTGATTTAACATGTTGTTAAATTTCGGGTTGTTACATTCTCCCCTCCTTTAAGGATTTCGTCCCCGAAATCTCCAAGTTAGGAAGAACGCATCCTACCATCCATCATCCATCTACTCAAGACATCATCCACAGGCAAACATTGTCCTTAAACGATTTCTAATGCCATATGAACATATGCAAAACGTGTGTGTATATGCTCCTTAGCTAGTGCTAATGATCAGGCCTGAATGATCTTTCTAATGCAAAATATGTTTAGTGCCATGAGTCCAACATGTGTGCAAATAGTCCTAGTCATATAAGTACTATATGCGTGCACAAACATTCATTCATATGCAACATCCACATGATAACACATTCAATTTCATCCATAAACAAGTATAAATACTCGTGCATATGCAACATGAAACATGACCACGTCAATCTAGTATTTAATGTGTATTCGCGCATCCACGAGCAACCACTTGCAACCATTTGCAACCATATCAATCATAACATGTTTCAAATACATGTTTACATCCATAGAGTTTTATCTAAGGTTCCCAAGATAGGATCGAGAAGATAAACAAGACAAACTCCTTACGGGGTTTGCAACGGAAACAGGATCGAGAGGATATCCACCAAGCGATAGCATGCAAGTAAGCTCTACAGGAAAACTAGGGGTCAACGATATACTCTTAAAAAGAGATATGATGCGCGTGTCTAGCCTTAGGTCTTCTAAGTCGCATTTCCTTGGGCATAATTCCTCGGTGCCTTGACCATCTTTTTAACTCCATGATCTCGTAGCTCCTTGATTCCTATTTCCAAGATATGAGTTAGAACGCATTTCATTGTCGCCTCTTATTCCACTTTCACTTATCCTTTCCCTAGTATACTTGTCTCAAACGTATCCACTTACTCATGCAAGCTCTCCAAAATTCACTAGGGAATTCTGGATCTCATTTGTCGATGCCAATCCATGTTGCCAAGAGTACTTACTAGGGTGATTCCCATAACTCATGCATAAGCGAAACGAACCATCCACCTTAGCGGCGAATTCTATTCGAACGGATTACCAACAACTGCATCCCGAGATTCTAGGTAACTAACCATGACAGAACCCAAAAGGTTATACGAGACTTCGAGGGTATCACCAAGGTGAGTTGAGAGTCTAACTACCCTCTTTACTAAAACTGAGAATGGCACCCCTTATTGGGTGACCACTTTATCCCTAGAATCCATCCGTAGCCGAGACATGTCATTCTCAAATCCAAACAAGTCATGAAGAAATGGACCAACTCTCCAACCAGATTTTTGGGAAAAAAACTGGGATCCTCTACCATGCTAGTACTAAGGTGCAGAGACTCAACTATCCAAGCAGACTTAAATGATACGATGATCTAGACAAAGTCTGGACGGGATGATAGAAAAGAATGACTAAACCTTTACCAGAAACAGTACCATTTCTTTTAGGTACCCTAGAAATGGGAGCGTACAATTGCCCTCTCCGATGATCTTGTCCTTGTCCTCCTTGATGGACTAAGCCATACCAACAAGTTGCTTATCCTTAAGCTCGCGTCCTTCATCCTTACTCTTATTATCCTTCCGTGTACCACGACAGCAGGTCTCTCGAGAACCACCTCCATCGTAAGGAAAACACCTACATAGCACGAAAAGATTAGTCGCAGTTAAAACTAATGAGACTTTAGATGGAGGAAAGAAAGGAAAAGAAATTCAATCAAGGAAATGAAGGATAGTGCTAATGGCCTTTGGGGAATAGCCGTTTAAAACAAACTTTTCTTGAAAAATGCTTCTTTGTAAAACGGTTTCTCAAATAGTTTTCAGAAGGTTTTAAAAACTTTTGCCCAGTCTGGTAACCTTCTGCTCTGATACCAAATGTAACACCCCACCTCCGCTAGGGTCACTCGCAAAGGAATGCACTAGCTTTAGAGGGGTATTATTGGTAAACATGTGCAGAAATATTACAGGACAGAACATATAAAATAGCGGAAGTAAAACCAACCTTCATATCATTAATAAATAAGGTCTAAAGCCTTTTACATCAGAGAATTTCTTACATGGAAACCTATCTTGCAATAGTAAAGAAGCATAAAAACCTTTTCATAAATTATTCCCCAAGTAAAACAGTAAAGTAGCCACAGCCAAGAAAAGTCTGAGCCATACATGATGACCTTCAAACAGGAGGAGCCCGAACTAACAATAGCATTTCCTCCCTGTAACCTGGGGGGAAACGGAAGACAAGAGGCGAAACAAAACGGTGTCAGTCATAAAGACTGGTAAGCCCTATCTACTATCAGTATGTAAACTAGTAAAGTTAACTGGCATGAGGAACTAAGATGAACATAAGTATGATGACAAGATAGATAAGCTAAACCAAAATAACAGGATGAACTACTGTACCAAGATACACGAGTGTGTCATGATAAACCACGGTGTCAAGATAAATCAAGGTATCACATTGTCAGGTTTCTATCAAGTATATTATCCCAAGGTATCTATCATGTATAGCATCCTAAGGTATTTATCATGTATATTTGCTCTGCACCTCTCGTACTAGTATCCCAACCCGCGTTATGTGTTAACTATGAATGTCCCTTGCCAAATGTCATGTAATGGTCCATGTCAACCTAATATATAGTATATGTAGGTTTTCCCAACTCGTATGTTTCTTTCCATGTATGAGTTCAATCCTTTGCCGTAGGCCGTACGGGCTTCCCTATGTAAATCTATACCACCTCAACGTAGTACCATTTTATCCTTGAAGTTGTTATGGACTGCTACCCTTGATCTAGTTATGTTTTCTTACCATGAACTATCGATTTATGCTACCTAGGACTACTAGGGATTATGCTACCTAATGAACGTTTCCGTGTCTCGGTTTGGGTTTTAGCCACCTAGGGCTACTTGGGATTATGCTACCCGTCAACCGCGCCCTTTTATCCCATGTATGTATCGTGAATCGTTTTCCATGTCTAGACGCACATGTATCTCAATGTGCCATCCGAGTTCCGTGCCAGGGCAAATCAAGAAATACGGAACTCGGTCGGGAGTTTTAAGTCATCCACCGGTGCAGATATCAAGGTCTGTTTTTGTATCCGTGGCTATGGTCCCACGTGACCCCTCCCTCAACTATTGAAAGGCAAAACAAGAAAAGTCATGTATGAGAACTACGCTACAGCCATCGCTACCCTCATTCCGGACGGCTAACCTCACCCATACCTAGATAGCCAGTATGGTTTGTTGGGTGTTCTCTGCCTTTCCGTACATACACCATTGACTAAAGATGGTAGGTGGCCGACGAATGTGCTATCCAGGGCTACCGTTAAAATATCGCCGACCCCACGCTAACCCACCCCAGTCTTTAGGTTGCTCGCACAGCAACCAAGGCATACCCTTGGCTCTTCTCCCGCAGACCTTAACCTCTGTGAGGCCAGGTTTCATGGACCATCCGCAACCTCATAGAGGGATACCAAGAGTATCCTCACGTTCCCCGAAGCTACCGCTTCGTTACCCAGTTCGTTGGAGCCTTTATCTAAATCAGATATTGCTCCACCTCGTATTTTAAGCGATGACCTACCGTATCGGGTTACTCATCTATCTGTGAACTGGTCCCCATCCCTTGACTAAGAATTATTACTTAGTTCCCTAAACTAAGGTTTTGTCTAATGGGTTAAGTATTTTCATTTAAGTTCATGACTTAATCTGCCTACGAATCATGTAAAGATTTGGCTAAGTATTCAAGTCTGGACCTAGCCCTACAAGTTGGGTAAGTATACCAAGAAGCTCATGACTTAACCTTATTCAATCGTCAAGTCAAATTGGTTAAGTATTTGTTTATCTTACCCTATCATCTTATCGTGGTAGATTGGTTAAGCACAGATTATCTTAACCTCATCGGATTGGTTAAGTATAGGTTAACTTAACCCCATCCACTAATCATATTAGAATGGTTAAGTATATTTAAACGGTCTTGTGACTTAACCCTATCAAGTTCTCACATTAGATTGGTTAAGCATGGTTGCTTAACCTTATAAAATCATCATGTATAATTGATTAAGTATAAGTTACTTAAGCCCATTAAATTATCATGTTACGTTGGTTAAGTATTGGTTACTTAAACACATTGAATTACCAAGTTTAGATTGGTTAAGTGTTTAACTTAACCCCATCGAATTACCGTGTTTAGATTAGTTAAGTGTAGGTTACTTATCCCCATCTAATTACCATGTTTAGATTAGTTAAGTGTAGGTTACTTAACCCCATCTAATTACCATGTTTAGATTAGTTAAGTGTAAATTACTTAACCCCATCTAATTACCGTGTTTAGATTAGTTAAGTGTAAATTACTTAACCCCATCCCCTAATTGTCTTATATGGTTAAGTGTCATTAAGAAATCAAGCCCTAATTACCATGTTTAGATTAGTTAAGTGTAAATTACTTAACCCCATCTAATTACCGTGTTTAGATTAGTTAAGTGTAAATTACTTAACCCCATCCCCTAATTGTCTTATATGGTTAAGTGTCATTAAGAAATCAAGCCCGGTCCTACTTAACCTACCCATTCGTGTCATATCGGTTAAGTGTCATTGGTCAAACTTACTTAACCTTATCATGTGGCATTAATTTAATTAATGCACTCTCAACCTCTCACATTAGACTTTGTTGTGGTTACTAGTTAAGCCGAGCGGGTCCGGGTAGTTTTACACCACAACCTAGTCTAACCTCGGGTCTTAAGCGCGATATGACCAACTTCTCACATTGGATCCTATTGTTTGTAGCCACTAGTTAAGCCAGGCGGGTCCGGGTAGATTTATGCTACAATCTCAACCCAACCTCGAGTTGGCCATTTTCATGTTTGGTCTAGTGTCTTATTACACTTACAACCCATACGTGTCAAGTTTTCAAGTCCCATGCTCATAGCCAAAGTTACATGTTGTCATGTTTATACCCATTTACCCGAATCATGTTTCACGTCATTAAAGTTTACCCATAACGTAACCCCAACGCTTTTAGACTCGCATATACATTCGCAACAATGCATAATGGATTAAAAGAAGGAACTTGGCAAAGGTATGACAAAAGGGGTATAAAGCCGCAAGTTAAACATGGTGGCATATGAGACATAATGTGTTCACAAACTTGCATGTTACATTATTAAGCCCCAAAACATGCATAACCCCAAAACTTAGCATATAGGCGAATCATGGTGATAGATGACATAGAAAAATGGCTAGTAGTTCGCATATAGCATTCTATGCAAGTTAACTTAAGGGATAAGAGAGTTCTTATGTTGCATAATGCAACATTTCAACATAATGCTTATAGCTTTTAGCCCACAAAATCAAGGTGATGAATTTTACGAATATGCATAGTACAAATCTACACATAACATGATAGTTTCTAAGCATGCAACCTACTCAAGTTCAAACCCAAAGCTTGCAACATGAACATTTAACTTCATAGTTAATATCTAAGAGTAGGAGGGGGCTTACAGTGCTATGAAGGCACAAATCAATATATAAAAAGATTGAGACGAAGCCACACTAGCAAAAACCCCAAACCAATAAGCTCCAATAAAACCCTTGAGAAAATAATAAGAAAGATCCTTGCTTTGATGTATAAAGGTTGCAACTTTAGCCTTAAATCGAGCTTAGCAACTCTCATGTAACATAGAAACACTCAAATGATCATCTAATCTCTCAAGAGAATGAAGATAGAATTTATGACAAGAGGATGGAGGCTAGGGTTTTGAGTGGAGGCCATGATCATTAGAAATTTTGGCATAGTTTAGTTGTAGGATCAATTGATGAGGGTTTAGGCTAGGTTAGGGGTCTTTTTATAGAGATTAGGAGTAGTTTAGGCCATAGGATAAACCCTAGGATAGATCTGAACCGTCAAAAATCGTCACAAGCCTCCAAAACAAGACCTAGGAGCAAAAACGGGTGCACCAGAAAAACTGGTCCGACAGGGGGGGTCGACCCCTGGGTCGACATGGGTGTCGACCCATTGGGGGGGGGGGGGTCGACACAGGTGTCGACCCCTGTGTCGACCCTGCCTGGGCGGGATTTTTCCCGCCTGCTCTGATTTCTGTGTTTTTGAATTCTGTTTTGAATTCTGATTTTTCGTGAAACTTCCGAAGGCCATATTTCGGCCATACGGACTCCGATTTACGAAATTTCGGACTCTATTTCTCGTATTTTTCCAAGACGAACTCAATGGAACAGCCCGTTTCTCCTGATTCAGATTTTATAATATAATTCTGCCTCGATTCTTGATTTAACATGTTAAATTTTGGGTTGTTACAACCCAGGTCCCATTATACAATGCAACACAAGCCGGAGGACAGGGTTTTACCTTATAATAGCCACAGAATGCTTGATACGCTAAATTTCATCTTTTATTATTACTATAAGTGTATAGTGTCAAAACAATTTCAATCATAAGTATCAATCATAGGCGGCATGAATGCCCCATACCCCTATGCCGCCATATGTGGGTTGTACAATCAAAATCGCAAAGTCACGTATTGGAAGTTAGATTTCCATCTGTGAACCAAGGCAAGGGATTGTCCTCTACCAATTCGAGACTGTCTAGCCCGAGCCTCAGGACCCAGACTCTGGTGGGCCCTTTGATCGTCAGGGCTGGTCCACCGATGTGGATTAAAATGCCTGAACACTGCGTTTACCCGCCCTTTGGGGTGTAAATGAGCCAAATGACTCCATCGGCTCCACATAGACACCGATATATCTGAGGCGCCTCGCAACAGCAACAACCACACAGATGAAAATAATATAAATGTCAGGGCTGGTAGGTCACTGACACCACCCTAGCAAGAAAGAAACGCATGTCCTCCCTGAATTCCTCTCCCGTTTCTGGTCTACAACCGGGATGTGAGGCTCGCGAATTCACGTTACACAAAGCTATGCCACACAGGCGGTACTTTGATCATCAACCACAAGAATTTGCTTTTCAATAGAAGCCTTGATCATTTGCATCTTAGCATGCCACACAGGCAATTCATGCTATACAACCGATATCAATCACATAGAATGAAATCTGATGTCAGACACACAGTCTATTTACAAGTCCGTTCTGGGTCTGAACGAAACCGGAGGCATCTGGTACCTCGCATATCCATCGATCTCCAAGTACGTTTGGGCGATCACAACTGATTCCCTCCTCTTGGGTGTAAAGCCCAATCAAGATCATCGGTAATCACCCTAACGATGTAAAGACCTCTGTTCTTCGACCACCGTCTTTATCCTGGACACCACGTCGAATCAGTTATTCAGAATGGGATAAACCCGGTCTTTCTAAATAACTCGCGTATATAATAAACAAGTGTTACACAAACACAACATATGCCTCATTTCAATTCGGAATATTCTTTTATTCGAATATTCTTATACTTTGGGAAAGGTTCCCATTAATTTTATCGAAGATAAATTCTTTAAATTTATTCTTTAATCCTCTTTTGAATATCAATTCAAACCAAATTATGGTTTATCCAAACTAGTCGGGATTATCTTACCTTACCGAAGTAATCATTTGTTTTAAATTTCCCAATCCCAACCAATTCATCCTATGAAGTAAAACTGGTAATACTTCATATCTTACACCACGGTGTTATCGGTAAATTCAATTACGATTTCACGTTCAAATGTAATTAAAGATATAACTATCGCCTGGAGCAAAACTGGTGATACTCCATTCTCGATCATTTCAATCTAATTAAAGATTCATTAAAACTCCACTTGGTTTTAATCTTCCCAAAAATCAATATTAATGATTGTTTAACTTGGGAAACTATATCCTGTCTTTAACTGGGCTAAAGAACCAATGTCATTTAAAACACGGTTCACAATAAACCCAGAATCACATTCTAGTTCAATTTCAATTAAACCTCATTTAATTGGTATCCTTCATTAAATCTAAAATAAAAAGATTTAATCTTTTTCTCAACTGGGTTTAAGAACAGTGTTAATGAAGACACCACCCACGACAAACCCAAATCTCATTTGATATTAAATACAAGGCTCTGAATAGAAAATATATCGGCTTATATTCAATATCAAATTCTATGACCAACAAATATCGTATTGGAAATAACGATATAAATATATCTTTCAAATTTCCTTAACAATATCTATATAATCACGAAATCCAACATCGAAATATTCCAAAGACAATTTCGATTCGAATCTATTCAAATTCAATTATTGGAACTTCTGGTTACCTTTAAAACCATTTCAAATCCAATTTATTTATTTTAGGGCCATGGGTGGAAAGGATTTCAAGGGAACTGAATCATTCGTAGAAGCGAGGAAATGGCTCAAAGAAACTGAGGATCTGTTCATTATCTTTGAGGTGGATGATAGGCAGAAGGTACAGTTGGCATTATGGCTACTCAAAGACAAAGCTTCCTATTGGTGGGAAGTTGCTAAAGCTGAAAGACCTGTTGACACATGGATGGATTTCAGGATAAGGTTTGAGATGAAATTCCTCTCACAAGCTGAACGAAGTCTACAGCTAAAAAAGTTCTTATCTCTTAAGCAAGGGAGTATGACGGTCAAGGAGTATGTCAATCAATTCAATCAGCTGGCCCGATTTGGACTGGACTTAGTGAATACTCCTCATAAGAAGGCTCTCCGTTTTGTCAAGGGATTGAATGACCCACTTCACAGCTTGGCTATGATCCACATACCTATAGGGGCTACTTACGAAAAGTTAGTGGACATGGCACTCTTAAATGAAGAAGACAAGAATGGCAAGAAGGAGGTCAAGGTGAATGAGTCTCAAAACAAGAAGGTAGACTCCGAGAAAGGAGGTAAGAACAACAACAACAATAATGACAACAAGTCACGTGAGAAAAGAAAATGCAACTTTTATGGTATTAATGGGCATATAGTCCAGGATTGTAGAAAGAAGAAGATGAAGATGGGAGCATGCTTTCAGTGTGGTGATACTGGACATATCAGCAAGAACTGCCCTAAGAAGCAAGGGCAAGGCCCGCAAGCAGGACCTTTTTGGGGTACATCTTTAACTTCTTATCCTAGATGCTTTGTTTTATCTTGCTTATCTTCTCAATCTTATCATGAGAACCTTAGGTAGAACCCTATGGATGTAAACATGTATTTGAAACATGTTATGGTTGATGTTTGCAAATGGTTACAAGTGGTTGCAAGTGGTTGCTCGTGGTTGCATAACACACATTAGGCACTAGATCGGCTCAGTCACATATTTCATATTGCATATGCATGGGTGCTTATACTTGTATATGGATGGAAATTTGATATGTTATCATTTGGATATTGCATATGAATGAATGTTGTGCACTCATGGAGAGATTATAAAGTATGTTAGGAATTTGCATACATGTTGGACTCATTACACTAACATATTTTGCATTGAGGAGGTCTACTGAATCAGTAACCACCTGATCTTTTGCATTAGATAAGTACATATACACACACTCTTGCATAAGCTCATACAGCATTAGAAATCTTTTAAGGACAATGGTTGCTTGTGAATGATGGTTGAGTAGATGGATGATTGGATGGTAGGATACATTCTTCCAAACTTAGAGATTTCGGGGACGAAATCCTTTAAGGAGGGGAGAATGTAACAACCCGTATTTTAATAATATATTAAACCATAAATCAAGGCAGAATTAATTTTTAAAATAAGAATCAAGGGAAATGGGTTGCGACATTGCGTTCGTCTCGAAATTCTGCTTGGAAACGGGTCTGAATTTTCAAGAAACGGAGTCCGTATGAGGGAGATATGACCCTCCAAAGTTTCAAGGATTTTCAGAATAGAAAAACAGCTCGAATTCGAATTCGAAATTCGAATTCAAACCCCAACACAGACTGGGCGGGAATTTTCGCGCCCAGGACCAGGTGACCTGGGGGTCGACCTCCGAGGGACCAGGTCAACCCTATGGTCGACCTGGTGCTGAAACCCAGTTTTGAGCCTGGGTTCATTCTGATGTTTCTGGTCTCGTTTTCAGTCTAGATTCATCCGCCTAATCCTATATAAACAGCCCCTAGCCCCATTCTCTTTACACCATTCTTCTCTAACCTTATGTTGCACAAATTCTTGATGGACATGACTTCTTCTTCTTCTTCTTCTTCAAAATTAAATTAAAAATAAAGTTAATCAAATCAAGGGAATTCTTCTACCTTCTTCTTCAAGCAACATAAGATTCTCAAATTGGGGATTTCCTGCTACAATCAAATCGAGATTCAACGATTCAACAATTCGATGACTAGTTTCTAGATCTCAATTTCTTAGCCCATGATCTGTAAGTTCTAGTTACTTTGAGATTTAAACTTGTTAATTTTTTTGAAAGCAAAAATGTGTGATCCTCTATAAAGAGGAGAGCACACATATATAACAAATAAAAAGAAAAATAACTGTCAACATGCCTGACAGGTAACCAGATATATACAAACGACTCAAACTATGACCATAAGACTAGAAAGCAAATGAATAAGCTCTGGCATGGCCACCGCCCATCATACTTCATAGAGATCACACCATGATATAAAATAACCAATATACAAAAACGATGAAAGAACAACTCTATATCTGGGCTCTAAAAATCTACTCATTCCACCAAACTGCAGATTTCTACTATCCACCAAAAAACAGTCATCCTTATCACCAACCCTCCGGCATGATACATTACTGAAGCACTTATTAAAACCCTTCATAACATTACTCATTCCCTCCCTAAAAAAGTATTTAGATCCATTATGTAAAACTGAAAAAAGCTCATTAGAACCATATTCAACACTCACTGACTTCGGATATGAAATAAAAACATCATTGACCTTTTCATGCATCAGCTCCATAACTGGTTTCTAATATGTGATATCTTCTTTTTCCACCATCTAACCATTTGTATCCTGAGAACCAAAAAGCTCTTTATCCAACATCTAACAATTTGTATCCTGAGCCTGAATTTTCAGTGTTGCTACTAGCACTCAAATTTGGGTATCTTCCATAAGATGATGAAGCAAAAGATCTTATCCTAGCGCTGCGATGAACTAGTCCACCAAACGGAGTTATCTTCTTACGTCTACCTCTTCTAGGCGAAGTATATACTACATCACAACTAGTCGAAAACCCTCTTTATGTACTTACAGGTTTGGAAAATAAGCGGGTCTTCCTTACCTTATCCTCGTGATTCAACATAAAGCACCCTACATTAGTTAGCAAACCAACAGAAAGATAATTGTAACCCCTCCATAGACCCACACAGACATAACACTTCCTTTTCCCTGCACTTATCATTCTTCTTGAGCTGAAAAAAAACCTCCCAACAAAGCTCTTCCCCACTGTATATTCCAGTTTCAAACATCCTCCATTAACTGTTTTAACCATCTCTAAATCCCTTTCAACAGACACACTATTGCTCCCGAACACATCATTAACTAATGCAACCTTACGAGCATCAACTTTCTCTACACTGCCATACCTCAAACCAGATAAAGCAAAACTAGTCCCACTTGCATTAAGCTCTTCTCTATCCCCATATTGCTTCAACACTTCAAATTTTTTGGACAAAGAAACATCATCTGCCACACAACATCCTTCCAAATCCGTCTCCCCAACCTCAAACAAATCAGATGTTGCAATAATTGGAGAGTACTCCTCAATCACACTGTTTTGCATGTCCTCACTATCATCTCCATACCTTAACTCAACCATCGAACCACCTACTTTAAACTGTGATACTTCAACTATGCTCTCGGTTGGCCGTACCAACCAATTCTGCACTGATGGATCTAAGAGCATACAATCAAACTCAAAACTACTTGCTATAGGTACAGAAGAACCCATGAGATCACTATCAACATAATTCAAGGCCACAGATTCACTACCCAAAGATACTCCACCATTGTCCTGCTTCGAAACCTGACTAAAAAAACTAATATTTGGCTTGCAATTTACCACAATATTAATTACATCAAAATGCTTAAGCAATTCGTTTAACAATATCAGCCCCTTCGCCTTAAAACAAGAAATCGATTCAGAGAACAATCTCTTAATTTTCAAGAAACTTACGCAAAAAGAAACAACATGTGTTTTCCTTTCTGGCGGTTTTGTTAATGGAGGATAACAAACTGACCACTCATCACAAGATTGCCTCTTTTGCCATAAGATACCATCCACCATCCCTTCCATATGCCATCCCATCAACAATAACAAATAAGATCCCTCATCTTTCTGTTTTACTTCAGATTTTCCGTATATACTCAAAAACGAAAGAAAATTTTGACCGAATTGTAAGCAATTAAATTTCAATAAATCAAACACCGAATTACCTCTAAATATCTCCGAACAACTTGATTTTCGATGTCCATATTTACCATAGTGAAAGCACCGTAAAAGATATCTACAGTCTCTAACCACATGATTTAATTCCCCACAACGAAAACATCTTCTATGTCCTTTAATATTGTTTCGTCTGTTGAGCACTGGACGAAGACGAGAAAATTCACAGAATCGATTTGGGTGAAAGATCGGAGCCCTAATCGCATCAGCATACGTTCGATGATACCCAGATATCAAGTTCGAAGAATCAGAAAGAGAAGATTGGGAATTAATAATTTGGGAAGACGAAGAAAAAACGTCCGCCATTATCGTATGTATATTAAAATTCGGTTAAACTTGTTAATTGTAATTTGGACATGAGATAAAGTGAAATTGGACTTAAGTATGATAATCGATTCACATCTATTCTAGTTTCCATTTTGGATCTTGACATTTGGGAATATTGCTATAAAATCAGTTTGGACCTATTCATGTTGTAAATAGAACTCTTTTATGTCCATAACATTATCATGCCTGTGATATTGAATCAGTCTATTATTTACAAGTTTGGGACTATCACCTTATGCCATGACTATCACCTTATTATGCTAGATTTGAAATCCTATTATTTTTTATATGCAAGTGATGTTGTAACCAATTATCTCAAGTTATATCATTCTAGTCTTGTAATCCCTTTTATCACTTTATGCTCGTCCTTTTTGCCTATCATAGTTTTGATGTTATTCCCTTTATTTCGGGATTTGGATTTACTTGTAATTTAGATCGATTCACGTTTACATGCGATGGGAATACGATTGGGTAGATTAGGCAAAACATGAATTGGTTATGAACATGAATCATGAACTTGATAATAGGCATAAGTTGAAACTTGACATGGAACTTGACATGAAACTCGCCATGAAACTTGACACGAACTTGACATGAAATTTGAACATGGACATGACACTAGAATGAACTTGAAAATGGCCAACTCGAGGTTGGGTTGAGTTTGCAGTGTAATTCTGCACGGAACCGCCCGGCAAATCCAGTGACTGCAAACAATAGGATCCAGTGTGGGTAGTTGGTCATATCGCGCTTGAAACCCGAGGTCAGACTTAGTTGTGGTGTAAATCTGCCCGGAACCGCCCGACATATCCAGTGACCACAACAACAGGTCTGATGTAAGAGGTTGGGGTGCATTAATGAATTAATGCCACATGATAGGGTTAAGTCATGAACATGAAAGACAACACTTAACCAACTTGACACATGATTTGTAGGGTTAAGTCATGAATTTAAATGACAACACTTAACCAACTTGACATGCTAAACTGATGGGGTTAAGTCACGAATTTAAATGACAACACTTAACCTGTTGGACGGAAACCCTAGTTACGCGGTCCATTTCAGTAGTAACCCACTAGATGTATCATGGTACCCTAGAACTAAGTAGGGTGGGGCACGATTACTGGGCTGATTGTAAGCGACCAGTACGACGGCTGAGTTGGTGCGCCAGTGTAGGTTCAGGCGGACTATGGTCATGCACGTAATTCGGAGTTGAAAAACATTGCATTGGGCATCAGTAGGTTTGCCTGTGCATGCTTGATTCGTGTCGGTGGTTGGCACCCTAGGGTTTGATAAACCCTATGGTGGACCTAGCACAGGTGACTACATTCGTGATAGGGCCGTATGACATAGACACATTACGAGTTAGAACTTGTAAGGAGCCGATCAATTAGTGGATCGTTCTGTGGGACCTAGTAATGGGTCATTTCATGATATTGGGCCAAAGGATCATTTCATGGTTAATATACGACATGGGTTTAGGATACTAGTACTGTTGGTGCAACGAATCTTGAACATGCGATGCTATACTTGATTTATACTTGAATTATCCTGCTATCTTAGTCTATCTTGCCCATCTTGACAACATCCTTATGTTTACTTTCAGTTTATACATGTCATGTTACCTTTACCTGTTTTTATGCTGAAAGTCACTAGGACTTACCAGTCATTATGACTGACCCATTTTCTTTCTCCTCTTTTTCTTTCGTCCCTCCCTAGGTTCTCAGGGAGGTAACTCTAGCTCTTAGCTTGGATTTCGCTTTCTTTTGGTTCAGCTCATGTACGGTTTGATCTTGAGCTATGCTATGGTTGCATTTCTGCTACCTTTGTGGAATTAAGCTACTTTTGTTGTTTTGAGTTTATGCTTCTTTATTTATTCAAGGCAGAACTTGTTGAAATGGAAAATGATAGTTGGTACTTTGGATGTAAAAGGTATTGACTCTTTTTGAAAGTAATGAAATTTAGCTTTTGATTCTTCCGTTGTTTTATTTATGTTTTGTCTTGTTACATTTCTGTGTTTGTTTACCTCTATAATGCTCCTCCAAAACTAGTGCATTCCCTTTTTGAGTGACCCTAGCGGGGGTGGGGTGTTACAATATGTTTTTTTCTAGCTAGAAGGGGTGCCAGGGTTTTACACGCCCATGCATTTTTACTTATGTAGATGATGGAATGAGGTGGCTCGGTTTTGAGTCCCTAGTGGCTCTATATTTACGCCCCATAGGGTGGGGAAGCGTATTGTTCAGGCATAACTAATCCACTAACATATTTGTGGACCGACCCCGAAGATCCAAGGGTCAGTTGCGGCTGATCCTGAGGCTCGGGCTAGAGAGTCTCGAATTCGGTAAGGACTATCTTTTTCCTTGGTTCATTATGGAAATCCAACTTCCAGTACGACCCATGCGGTTTTGATTGTATAACTAATATGGCGACATAGTATGTGATTAGCCATATGATTTATATTATGATTGAAATGTTTTTGAAATATATATACACTAATAATAATATCAAATTCGCTTTATCGTATCAAGCATTTTTGACCATTATAAGGTAAAACTCTATCCTCTGGTTTGCGTTGCATTGTGTGATGGGACTTGAGTCTTAAAATGGTTACATTTTTCTATAAAGCATTGCGTTGTTTAACGATTTACTTTATTTATGCACTGGCAATCCAATGGAGTAAACCCATTCCGCGTTAGCGGCGTCGTCCTGTGATTAGCCTTATTATCAAATAGGTTAAGTAAGATTTCTCATACCAGTCCCATGACTGACTCGTAGTTTGTTTCACTTTGCAAACTCAGGTGCCCTCTTTTCCATACGGACAGCCTTGTATTCAGGTTTTAGCAGACTCATTCTGGATAGCTATGGAGCTGAAGATGGATACTATTGTTACTATTTTGCTGTTCAGACTTCACTTAGTATTTTATGTTTCTATTTCGCTGCAGAAATTTTATATTAAGATGAAACTGTATTCTATACTAAGTTTGATCCTATTATGTTGTGTAACTCTGATGATGTATTATTTTCAGTGTAATTTGATGAACATTATCTGCTGTAATTCTCTATTTCTGTTCTGTTGTTACTGTTATGTGTTATATTCCAATGATTATCCTTTCTTTCGTACTATGGAAGTTTGGGGTCATCACAAAATCATAGTAAGAGCTATATGATCCAAGAAGTGTAGTGACTCGAATTTCTCGGCCAGTCCAAATTGAACAAGAAGGCGGACTGCTTTGAGAACAAGACTAATCGGAACCCAAACTATAGAACATTTCATTGCTTATTACAACAATTTACATCAGAGTACAAGAATATAACAGAGTATAAATAAATATTACACATGGGAAAATATCAAAGATTAAATTACAATGCAGCGGAAAAATAATACATAATACGATTTAAAGAAATACATAGATAAAGAGCTTTCCGAGTATAGTTCCAGTTGTGAATCCAGGATCCTGTGAATATAATATCTGCAAAAACCCAACTACTAGTTGCCTATGTAGAAAATAGGGGCACCCAGAGTTTAGGTTAAAATAATAAACTCCAGGTCTGTCATGTGACTAGTGTGAGAACTAAAACAATTATTTAAAACTTTACTTTAGAAATAAAGTAAATCAAGGGACCATGCCGTATAACACGGAACGGGTTTCCTTCCAAGAATACCAGTGCATAAAATAAACAGTGCAATGCTTTTTGGAAAAATGAAGCTATTATAAGACTTAGGTCCCATCACACAATGCAATGCAAGCCGGAGGATAGACTTTTACCTTATAATAGCAAAACAAACTTGGTACATTTAAAACAAATCATTTTGGTATTACTATAAACGTATAGTGTCAAAACCACTTCAAATGTAAACGTATCAATCATAGACGGCATAGTACCACATCCTACTATGTCGCCATACTAGTTCTGCAATTAAAGCTGAAATGTCACGTATTGAAAATTGGATTCCATCTATGAGTCGAGGCCAGGGATGGCTCCCCACCGATTCGAAACACTCTAGCAAATGCCTTAGAATTACACACTCTGGGCAATACTTGGAAGCTTCAGGGCCGGTCCTCTCTTACATTTGAGGATCAATTATTCCTGAACAAACGTCTCCCGGTCCTATCTGACCTATCCATCGGCTTTGTAGTAACCGATATATCTGAGGCGCCTCGCAATTCATCATCCACATAGGTAAAAAATATAAATGTCTGGGCTCCATATCATGACACCACGCATAGCTAGAGAGCAATGCCATGCACTCCCTATAGTCCAATCCCATTTTTGACTCATACAGAGGTGTGAGGCTCGCAAATTAACGCTATACACAAAGCAATGCCATTTAAGGCCGTGCTTTGATCATCAACCACAAGACTCTACTTTTCAACAGAAGCCTTCATCATTTGCATCTCAGCATGCCACATAGGAAATTCACGCCATGCGACTTATCTTTATCGATATATAACCTCTAAGCTCGTACCTCTCAGAGAAGGGTGTTAAGCAAGAGAATAAATTCTCGCCACCAAACAAATATTTATTTAATAGAAATCAATCAACACAGAATAAAATCCAATGTCAGACACACATCCATTTACTAGTTCGTTCTAGGTCTGAACGAAACCGGAGGCACCTTATTCCTCGTCCAATATGTCCAATACAGGAGAGTAGTCCTGAAACACCCCACCTCCGTTAGGGTCACTCTCAAAGGGAATGCCCAAATTTTGGTGGAGGTTTATAAGTATAAGTCACAAATACACAAGACAGATATAAATACACATATTTTTGAACAGCGGAAAACAACAGCAACTTTTATTTCATCAAAATACGTGTTACACAAACCATGCCATAATTGTCTTACAATACTTCCAAAAACATTACATTTTCATAATTGTCTTGATTTCATAACTTAAAGAAGCATAAAAACATAAGTAAACTGCATAAGTCCCCATAAGTGCTATCCAAAGCCATAGTCCAAAACGAAAGGGATCCAAGCAATACATTCTTTCTCTTCAAACTGGATGTGAAAGCTGGTCAAGCTGCGGTATTCCCTCCCTGTGGACCTGAGGGGGGGAACGAAAGAAAAGAAGATGAAAGAAAAGTTGAGTCAGACATAAAGCCTGAGTAAGTCTAGGACTATTCAGTCTATGAATAAAGAAATGAGCATGATAAGTACAAACTGGAAATGGGGAAACACCATAAACTAAGTTAAATTGTCTAGAGTCGAATGTACTATCGTACCCCATATTAATCTCTGCACCCCTATAAACAAGTTCCCAACAGGCACCCCATAATCAGGGTGAAGTGATCCATTTCTAATGATCGGCTCCTAATCGCATAGTTACATGTGTCTTATGGCCCCCGATGTTGTAGCTGCCTATGTTGGTCCCACCATGGGGTGTATCAAGTCCCGTGGTGGCGGCCCGACACAATTCTAGAATGCACAGGTATACTACTGGTGCCCAGTGCCTAATTTTTCTGCGCTGGAGTGTGTACACGCCCGCACCCCGTTAGAACCTACACTGCTGCACCACCGCCGTCGATTTGACCTCTTACAGTCAGCCCAGTAATCGTGCCCCACCCTGCCCAGTTCAGGGTATCCTGATACACCTTGTAGGGTTGCTGCTGAAAAGGGTCCCCTGCTAATAGATTTTCTATTTCTAGCCAACATACTAAGTTGGTTAAGTGTTCTGTATAAACCTAACCCCCGATCAGTCTTTATAGTTTAGCATGTTTAATTTGATTAAGTATTAATTCAATTTGCTTAATCCTATCAATCCTGACTCAGCCTTAATTGTCTTATTAAAGCCTCAACCACTCACATTAGACAGGTATTGTTGTGACTGCCTGTTGCCGGTTGGGTCCGGGCAGTCTTACATCACAACTCGGTCTAACCTCGGGTCTTTATTGGGCTTAGTGTTTAACCACCCACATTTGATAGGTATTATTGTGACTACTGGACAGCCGGGCGGGTCCGGGCAGGTTTACGTCACAACTCAATCCGACCTCGGGTAAAACACATCGTATTTTCTAAGTTACATATTTTGTCTCTTTTCTTTTTATATGTAAATATTTGTAGCCCATTATTCAAATTCATCTTTATTGGGTAAAATTAATTTATACCACTTAAATGTTCTCAAGGTTGCTGGCATGCATCAAACATGCCAGCACATATGGTTTATATTTTTAACCCAACGTCATTACCCCCGTTTTATACGTTCGCTATAATATAACATATGTTGGGCTTAACATTTAAGCCCAACTTAGCCACATGAAAAAGGGGAGGCTTAGAACATGATGTTTATATATTCTAAGTAACATCAAAAGGGGTGTGTGAACGCATGAACTTGCAACATAACGATCTAATTAACATAAATTAGGCACTTGTGAACTTGCATTGTAATAGCGTATAATCTTGACATGAAACATACCTAAAATGAATCATGGTTTTAATCTAGTCATGTAAACTTGCATTTTAAAAAAAAGTGAATCTAACTTAATTATGTGTCACATGTATTATCATATGGTTTTGATAACAACATAGGCCTAAAACATATTTTCAATTAGGCATAACACCAAACGTAATCTAGTCAAGTTCATAGAATTAACACAAGTTCACAAAGATGCTTGCTTTTGTCACTAATACAAAAGTATTGTTTTCACTTGAATCATAACGCCTATTTCAACATAAATTCATGTGAATCATAACACCCAAATGGATCCAACTACGCTAAAAATGATCATAAAAATATACATAGAAGGATCTAAAATCATGTTGGCATAATAGTGAATCATATACTTGCATGAATCTCAACTTTGTTGTAATAAACTACCACAAACATATAGTTGTTAACTTTCAACATGAATCATATACTTGCAAATATCCAATAGGTCTAGCATCATTACACAACAACATTCCATATCTATTCGTAGTTAGAATCATAGCAACATACAATTATGAATTATCATCACAACAAATTAAGTACAATTCCATTTCTCATTTTACACAAATCAAAACTCAATTATTCATTCACATCGGAATAGCACTCTACTTACAATGTATGACGAATCTTCAATTTAGGATTCTGAATTCTGATTTTGGAGATGCTATCCTTTGTTGTTGGCGTTGTTTTGATTTAGTTGTCGTTGCGTTAAGCTTTTAAATCAACTCCTGACTCGATGGCTATTCCTAGTCTTTCTTCAGCAGCATGACGGTCTCATTCTCATTTTTATTTGTGTGAATTAGGTGGAGTCTTAGGTCCTTTTTATCGATTTTGTGAATTGATTAGAGCCGTCGATGGAGCTTAGATTAATATTAGTTGTTCGTTTGAAAGAGAAACCAATCAGGAGCTGACACCTAGCCCTAGTGATATGACAAAGTCCATAAATTCGGCCAAGCACAGACCAGGCCAGCCAGGAGGGGCTGGGTTCGACCTGGCTCAGGGGCCAGGTCGACTACCCAGTCGATCCCCTGGTTGACTACCCAGTCGACCTGGGTGCCCCAGGTCGACTACCCAGTCGACCTGGGTGCCTTAGGAGGAAAATTCCCGCCTAGCCCAATCTGGGTCCGATTTTTTTGAATTTTGAACTCGTTCTGAACTGTTTCTGTCTGTTTGAATTTTAAACTGAATTCTGAAACTTCCGGTGGTCATATCTCCCTCATACAGAGTCCGTTTTATGCAAACTCGGACTCTATCTCAAGAAGAATTCCGAGAATGGCGTATCCCGTTTCCCTTAATTTCACTGTTAAATAATACGCGGGGTGTTACATTCTCCCCCACTTAAAAGGATTTCGTCCCCGAAATCTTCAAGTCTAGGAGAATGTTTACCCTAACATCCAAATGTCCATCTACTCATCCATCAAACACGATCGTCCATTGTCCTTAAAAGACATCTAGTGCTTCATGATCATATGCGAGGTGTGTGTACATGTACTTATCTAATGCAAAATCAGGCGGTCTACTGATTCAGTTGACCTCCTTACTGCAAATTATGTAAGTGTCATGAATCCATTATGTATGCAAATTTTCCTATTCATGATTCTACATGAGTGCACAATCATTCATATAAATGCAGCATCCATATGACAACACATTAAACTTCAACCATATACGAATATAAATACATATATGCAGTATGAAGTGACTGAGCCGATCTAAAACCTAGATTGTGTGTGTATATGCAACCATGAGCAACCACTGGCAATCACTTGCAACCACTTGCAACCATCATCCATAACATGTTTCAATTACATGTTTTCATCCAAAGGGTTTCTACCTAAAAGATAAGGTCGAGGAGATATACCTAAAAAGATAGATAAAAGCACAACTTAACGAAAAAGAAAGATCAAAGATGTACCCTCAAAAAGAAAAGGGTAGGCTGGGCGTATTCTAGCCTCAGTTTCCCAAGTTGCATCTTCCTCGGCGTCGCTCCACTGAACTTTGACGAGCTTGTTTCGCGGTTGTGTAGCTTTTTCACTTCCGTTCCTAATATGCGGGTTGGAACTTTCCTCACGGTTGCTTCGCGTTCCACTTTAGCTTATTCTAGAATGTACGGCTCTACCACTTCAGCAGATTCATGTAGACATTTTCGGAGGTGCGAAACATGAAAGACATTGTGAACTCCAGCTAGTTTTTCAGGTAGCTCTAATCTATAGGCCATTTTCCCAATCTTCTCGATGATAGGGAACGACCTTACGAACCTTGGTGCTAGCTTCCCTGTGGTTCCAAAATGAACAACGTTCCTTAGAGGAGATAACTTAAGAAAAACTCTGTCCCTAACCTCAAATTCAAGGTCGGTCCTCCTCTTGTCTACATAGGATTTTGTCTGTCTTGGGCTGTCTTCATTCTTCTCCGTATTAAGTCTACTTTCTTTGAAGTCTCTCGGATCATATCTGGTCCAAGTATGAGCTTATCACTAGACTCCCACCAACAAGTGGGCGATCGACACGGTCTTCCATATAAAGCTTCGAAGGGCGTCATTCCGATGGTGGCTTGGTAGCTGTTGTTGTAGGCAAATTCCACCAAAGGAAGATGGTCTTCCCACGTCCCTCTGAAGTCAAGGACGCACAGTCTTAAAAGGTCCTCCAAAACTCTGTTCACTCTTTCTGTCTGGCCATTGGTTTGGGGTTGATAGGCTGTACTCAAGCATAACTGTGTGCCTACCGCTTCTCGTAGACTCCGCCAAAACTCACTTGTGAAGATAGGGTCTCGGTCACTAACAATGCTGGAGGGTATTCCATGGAGTCGAACAATTTCCTTGAGATAAAGAGATGCTAGGGATGAGGCAGTCCTTTTACTCTTGACAGGTAAAAAGTGGGCGCTTTTAGTAAGCCTATCCACTATTAACCAAATGCTAGTGTTGCCTCTTCTAGACCTAGGCAGCCCATCAATGAAGTCCATTGAAATGCTATCCCAATTCCACTGCGGGACCTCTAGAGGATGGAGCAGACCGCCAGGTTTCTTCTGTTTCGCCTTTACCTGTTGGCAAATCATACACTTGGAAACGAAATCTGCCACGTCCTTCTTCATGCCGCTCCAAAAGGAGGATCTCTTTATGTCCTTGTACATTTTATCTCAGACTGGATGCTTCCTCGAGAACCGTCTTTACTAAATCCCTTGTCTGTGGGATGCATAGTCTTCCGTCTCGCCTTAGCCAACCCTTATCGTCGATGGAGTATCTGTTTAGGTGACTTGAAGTCTCACCCCTAATTAGCCTATCAATCGTCTCCACAAGCTGAGGGTCTTCGCGTTGTGCTGTCCCTATTGAGTCCACTAAAGTCGGGCGTACTTCGAGAGATGCTAGCAAGCTCGGTACAAAATCGGAGGAGGGCCTAAAGTCAAAGCTGGCTATAAACTCTAGGCTTTGCCTTCCAACAAACAGCGGGCTTAGGGTCAGTTTCTTTCAGCTCAACACGTCTGCCACTACGTTGCCTTTGCCCGGAGTGTAGGAGATCTCGAAATCGTACGAGGCAAGAAACTCCATCCATCTCTATTGCCTCAAGTTAAGATCTTTCTATGAGAAAAGATATTTCAACGATTTATGGTCAGTGTAAAGTTTGAACTTCTAACCTAGGAGATAGTGTCGCCAAAACTTGAGTGCAAAGACGATGACGGCTAACTCAAGATCGTGGGTCGGTTAGTTCTTTTCATGAACTTTCAATTGTCTCCCGCCATAAGCTACTACCCTTCCTTCTTGCATCAAGATAGCGCCTAGCCCTGTCCCACATGCATATGTATAAATTGTGAACATCTTGCTTCCATCTGGCAACGTCATAACTGGGGTTGTTGTAAGAGCCCTTTTTAGTCGTTGGAAAGCAAATTCGCAATCCAAGTCCCTATTGAACACTAGATTCTTCTTTGTCAGCCTTGTGAGTGGAGCTGAGATTTTTGCAAAATCCCTTATGAATTTTCGGTAAAAACCTGCTAGTCCTAGAAAACTTCGGACCTTAGTTGCATTCCTTGGTGTCTTCCAATCCTGTACCGCTACTACCTTAGCAGGGTCCACAGCTAACCCTTATTTGGATACTATGTGCCCAAGGAACCTTACTTCCTCTCTCCAAAAGTGGCACTTGGAGAATTTGGCTTTTAGCTGATGGACTCGCAGAGTTTCCATGATTGCCCTTAAGTGCTGAGCATGTTCTTCTTCACTCTTTGAGAAGATCAAGATATCGTCTACGAAGACCACTATGAACTTGTTGAGGAATTCTCTGAACACCCTACTCATCAGGTCCACGAAGTAAGCGGGTGCATTTGTCAAGCCGAAAGGCATGACAAGCCATTCAAAGAAGCCGTCTGGGGTTCTGAATGATGTCTTATCGATGCTATCTTCAGCCACCCTTAGCTGATGAAATCCGGTCGCTAAATCGAGTTGGGAGAAAACAGACTCTCCTACAAGCTGATCAAACAGATCGTCAATTCTGGGGAGAGGGTGCCTATTCTTTTTCGTTAGTTTGTTGAGCTCCCTATAGTCAACACATAGACGGAGTGAATCATCCGCCTTTGTGGCAAACACCACTGGAGCGCCCCATTCTGAAATGCTCCTTCTAATGAACCCCTTCTCCAGAAGTTCTTTAACCTGTTTACTGAGCTCTTTCCTTTCTCGTGGAGCCATGTGTCTAACGGGCAACGCAACGGGCTTTGCATTATCTACAAGATATATGCGGAAGTCTATCTCTCTCTTCGGAGGTAAGCCCTTCACTTCTTCGAAGACATCCGGATATTCACGGACCACTCTAACCGATTGCAAACTCTCAACAGACGCATCTAGCGATTCGAGATAACTAAGCATAACCGCATACGAGGGATTACAAGTAATTTCCAGAGTGTTACCGAGTTGGGTCAGAAGCCTAACCACTCTTTTCTCACAATCAAGGATGGCACCATTACTGGATAGCCAATCCATGCCCAAAATCAAACCATATCCCGAGAAGCCCAAAACAAAGGCACTATATCTAAATTCTACGCTTAGAATAGAAATTTTCAATCCCACACAGATCATAGACAAATGTGCTGGGCCCCCGATTGGATTTGAAACAATTAAGGGGTCCTCTACCATACTAGTTTCTAGGTGTAGAGATTCTACTAAAGCAGAAGAAATAAAGGAGTGTGATGCGCCAGAATCAAATAAAGTGCGAGCTGGGTGATCATAAAGATAAACTGCACTTTCTACAGAAGTATTTATACCTCGCTGTTGTAGAGGTGGCGCTTCTAGCACATGAACCTGTGGCCTTAAGGTGGATCCAGCCTTCTTCCCCTGCCCTCGCTTCTTTGGGCCATCCTTAGCCATGTGGCCTACCTCACCGCAAGAAAAGCACCCACCATTCAACTTGGCCTTCTTTTTCCTGCAATCTTTCACTAAGTGCCCCCACTTTGCCACAGAAATTACACTTCCTTTTCTCTTGGGACTTGTTGTTCTTCCCGCCCTTCTTAAAGTTTGTCTTCTTAGGCTGTAAACCCTCTTTCTTCCCTTGAGACCTTTCTGCCTTTGTCTCCTTCTTGCCCTTATCCTCTTCGTTCAGCAATACCATCTGCACCAATCTTTCATACGTAGCTCCCATGGGTATATAGGTCATGACCAAACTGTGTAATGGCTCATTTAATCCTTTGACAAAACAGTGAGCCTTCTTGTGCGGGGTGTTGACTAGGTCCAGTCCGAACCTAGCCAGCTGATCGAACTGATTAACGTACTCTTTGACTGTCATATTCCCTTGCTTAAGAAATAAGAATTTTTCCAATTGAAGACTCCTTTCAGCTTCTGAGAGAAATTTAGCCTCAAACCTTGCCCTAAAGTCCTCCTATGTTTCCACTGGTCTTTCTGCATTGGTGACTTCCCACCAGTAGGAAGCCTCACCTTTTAGTAGCCATACTGCCAGTTGTACCTTATGCCTATCTTCTACCTCAAAGATGACGAATAAGTCCTCGGTTTCCTTCAGCCAATTCCTGGATGCCACGAAGGACTCGGTTCCATGAAAGTCCTTCCCTCCCATAGCTTTGAAATCTTTACATATCTTAGCAAAAGCATTACCACGCGGAGGAGGGGGAGGAAGAGGTACTGCTGCAGCTGGATGATTTCCTGCAGCTAGGGGAGGAGGAACAGTGGGACCTGGCTGATTGGCCCTTGCTTCTAAGAATCGTATGAACCAACTAGATATTGGTACACCCTCTGGCAAGTTAAGTTCTTCAAACATGCTGAAACAAAAAGGATAGATTCAAAACGAATGATAAAAGATAGTACCTATGGCTTTGGGGGACTATGCCTTTTTAAAATAAAATAACATTTTATCTTTAAAAATGCTTCTTTAAATTTTTTTTTTTGAAAATAAATTTTCAAAACTTTTTATCTTATCTGGTAAACCATGCTCTGATACCAAGTGAAACACCCCACCTCCGTTAGGGTCACTCTCAAAGGGAATGCCCTAATTTTGGTGGAGGTTTATAAGTACAAGTCACAGATACACAAGACAGATATAAATACACATATTTTCGAACAGCGGAAAACAACAGCAACTTTTATTTCATCAAAATACGTGTTACACAAACCATGCCATAATTGTCTTACAATACTTCTGAAAACATTACATTTTCATAACTATCTTGATTTCATAACTTAAAGAAGCATAAAAACATAAGTAAACTGCATAAGTCCCCATAAGTGCTATCCAAAGCCATAGTCAAAAACGAAAGAGATCCAAGCAATACATTCTTTCTCTTCAAGCTGGATGTGAAAGCTAGTCAAGCTGCGGTATTCCCTCCCTGTGGACCTGAGGGGGGGGGGGACGAAAGAAAAGAAGACGAAAGAAAAGTTGAGTCAGACATAAAGCCTGAGTAAGTCTAGGACTATTCAGTCTATGAATAAAGAAATGAGCATGATAAGTACAAACTGGAAATGGGAAAACGCCATAAACTAAGTTAAATTGTCTAGAGTCGAATGTACTATCGTACCCAATATTAATCTCTGCACCCCTATAAACTAGTTCCCAACAGGCACCCCATAATCAGGGTGAAGTGATCCATTTCTAATGATCGGCTCCTACTTGCGTCGTTACATGTGTCTTACGGCCCCCGATTGTAACACCCCGTAAATCAGTTAATACTAATATTCACAAATGAAAGAATAATTAATTTCAAATACAAGAATATTGGGAAACGGGCTATGCCATTGTGTTCGTCTCGGAAAAATACGCGAAATAGAGTCCGTAATTTTGTGAATCGGAGTTCATATGACCGAGATATGGCCTCGAGAAGTTTCACGAAAAATTCAAATTTTAAAACAGATTTCAAAAACACAGAAATGGAGGCTGGCGGGAAAACTCCCGCCCAGACCAGGTCGACCTGGGGGTCGACTTGGGAGTCGACCTGGGTGTCGACTTCCCTGGTCGAGCCCATGTGACCTGGGTGCATCTGGTTGGGTTTTCGGGCTGTGTTTTGAAGGCTGGACGAAATCTAATGGCTCTAATCTATTCTAGGGTAAATCTAATGGCCTAAATGCATCCTAACATCTATAAATAAGTGGGTAGACTCTAACCCTAAATCACTTGAAAAATTGGAGAGCTACCGACATGCCGTTTCCATGGAGTTCAGCGTAGCCGTCACAAACTAAAGAAGAAGAAGAAGAAAGCCTAGCCTACAACTAAATCTACTCAACAAACAAATTAAATCAAAGACTCTTTCTATTTCTCTTCTTTAAATTGTGAGTATGATGATTCTCACAATGTTATTCTAAAATAATTCGATTAAGTTATGAATGGATCACAAGAAAGTGATGTGAATTGTAATTGTAAATTCTATATTGTGGATCTCTTGTTATGTTATTATGTTGTCATATGTTGTAAATTATATGTTGTAAATTCTCCTATGCTATGCTATGTTATGCTATCATGCCATGCTATGATGAAAATCATGCTATGCTATGTTATGCTATCATGCTATGCTATGTGTAAATCATGCTATGTTATGTCATAAATCTTATATATGTTGTAGATCTCATGTTAACACATATGTTGGAAATCCATAAGTTATATGATTATGATATCATGTTAAGTTGTGTTGAATCGTACAAGTTGTAAAATCATGATGTTGTTATTTATGCAAATTGGATCATGTTTTATAGTTTATGTTTTTTTTCTAAAAATTAAATGGATCATGATTATGGGAATTTGCCTATTAAGTTAGGTGTACCCATATACATGAATCCACAATTTAAATTGGATCTTGAATATGGGAATTTGCCTATTAAGTTAGGTGTACCCATATGCATGAATCTATGACTAAATGAATTTTTATTATGGGAATTTGCCTATTGAGTTAGGTGTACCCATATAAACCCATATTGTTAGATTAGATGATGTTGATTCACACATGTTCCTATGCAAGTTTATGAAATTTGATTGAGATCATATTATGTGAATTATGAACAAGTTGACATCATTAGATCCATGACATGTATAACCCTATGCAAGTTGTACATATGCAAGTTTCACCCCTTATTATGATTCATTTAGTCATATATACATGTTGTTATTGTGATAATCTCTTTTATGCTATGAGTTAGACTATTCGAGTCTAATATATATTTTGCGAATGAATGTTCAAAGGTGGGGTAGGGGTGATATTAGGAATTAATAAATTGGGTGCAATTTTGTATGATTTTGCACGCCTTGAATGGATGTCCATAATTGAGTCAATTATGGACATTGTTGAATTTGGAATTAATTAATAATTCAAGTAGGGAATTATTAAAATTGGGGAAAGTGGATTATTAATAATAATCAATGCTTAGGACACGAGGTTGGACCCGTTTGTGACGTAAACCTGCCCGGACCCGCCTGGCAAATCCAGTAGTCACAAATGTCGGCCCAATGTGAGAGGTCCTAGGCCCAAACTAAAGCATAACAGTTGTAAAGACACGAGGTTAGACTCTTTTATGGTATAAGACTGCCCGGACCCACCCGGCAAATCTAGCTGCCATAAATGTCAGTCTAATGTGAGAGGTCTTTATGAGGTTATGGCCTTAATGAATTAAGAAATACTTAGCCAGATAATCATGTAAGGTGGGACATGGGGGTTAAGTAGGTGCCTTGGGTGGCATGAGGAATCTAGTTGTTGCCTTTAGAGGCATTTGAAATACGATTAGACCTAACCAAATACACATGTAAATGAACATGACTAAGTGGGTTAAGTGGATGGACTAATGGGACAAGCTTAGGCGGAATGCTTGTGGGAAATAATGGCGGCCCATTTCAACCAGTATCCCAAAACGTATCTTTGTGAGCTCGACCCAAGTCGAGGACGGGACACGCATACTGGGTTTGACTATAAGAGGCCAAAACAGGGAGCGGTGGCAACGCAAGTCCAACGGGTTTCATATGCGTGTGTGGACCCGGGCTGGTAGGTAAGACGTTGTTGCATCGTGTAGGTATAAGCCGTGCATCTCCGTTATATCGGGTTGCCACTTTAGGGGAATGATACACCCCACTGTGGGGCCAGCACGGGTATCTACGAGTAGGGAGCCGATCGAAAAATGGAAAGTGGGGTACACCTAGTGGAGATAGGGGCTGGCGGCACCTATGTAGTCAGCTAGGAGTACGTAAAGCCATTAAGAAAGTTTCTAAGTGAAGCTAAGTGGGATCAATCTTTAGGGTGACTGGTGTGGTGCAGTATAGTGTTTATCCTTTAGTATTTAGGAGCGCCTATAACGTTTCCTTTAGCGATTGTCTATGTCCTTAATCTGCTCTTTCATAGACATTTCCTTGTTTTCCAACTTATGCCTTAGTCCAGTTATTTTGATAATAGTATTGCAGAATTATCATACTCGCCAGACTTTATGTCTGACCCCCTCTTTTCCATCTTTTCTTTTCCTTCAGGTCCTTAGGTTGGGCCAAGTTCTAGTGGAGTCTAGTTGGATCGCTTATCTCTTGGAAAGCTTGGACTGCAGAAGTAAAGTCCAGCTTGTTATCTTTCTTTTTAATGGCTATTTATTGTAATGGGATTATGTATTTTGTTTTTGTGAAGATGGATATTGTACTTGGTTATGATCTATGGTTTTATGATGTAACAGACATATTTAATTTCCGCTGTAATAAAATGAAGTTTTAGATTTTCAAGTGCTATTTATTATCTGTCTTATTGTAATTTCTCTGTTCTATATTCACTTATGACCTCCATGGAAGTTAATGCATTCCCCTGGTGAGTGACATTAATGGACGTGGAGTGTTACACGTGGTCTCAGAGCATAAGGTTACCAGAACAGATAAAATTTTTAGAAAAATATTTTTCTAAAGTATTTTTGGAAGAAGTGCTTTCAAAAACATGTTATTTAGAGAGAGTTTTTATGAAAAACATAATCCCAAATAGCCATATCCTTATCTTTATCTTTCGAATTCTCCATTTTGAATCTTTCCTTTTTCGTTTCAGCATGGCTGAAGATCTTAATCTCCCAGAAGGTGTGACGGTTCCAGGGTGGTTTAGGAGATATTTGGAGGCTAGGGCCACCACTGTAGGCCCAGCAGATGCTCCTCCACCCCCAGTTGCACCCATTCCTCCTCCTCCTCCTCGTGTTGACACTTTTGCAAAGACGTGCAAGGAATTTAAGGCTATGGAAGGAAAAACTTTTCAAGGGACTAAGACGTTTGTGGAGGCCAGAGGCTGGCTTAAGGAGACTGAGGAATTGTTGGATATCTTTGAAGTGGAAGATGGGAGGAAAGTCCATTTAGCTGCTTGGTTAATGAAGGGAGAGGCCTCGTTTTGGTGGGAGGTCACTAACGGGGAACGTCCAGTTGATTCATGGGCGGATTTCAGACGAAGGTTTGAGGCAAAGTTTCTTTCAAGGGCAGAGGAGAATTTAAATATGGAAAAATTCCTGACATTGAAGCAAGGGAGCTTATCAGTGAAGGAATATGTCGATAAATTTAATCAGTTAGCAAGGTTTGGCTTGGAGTTGGTGAACACGCCAAAGAAGAAAGCTTTGAGGTTCATTAGAGGCTTGAATGAACCGTTGCAAGGGTTGGCTATGAACCACATCCCTATGGGAGCCACCTTTGAAAGGCTAGTAGAAATGGCACTTATGCATGAGGATAAGGCAGTTGAAAAGAAAGGGGGTCAGAAGAAACCCCAACAGCAAAATAAGAAGGGTGGTAAAAACAATAATGGCAAAGTGAAGAAGAGATGCTTCAATTGTGGGACGCCTGGCCATCTCAGCAAAGATTGTAGAAAGAAAAAGAAGACTGGTTGTTTTCATTGTGGAGATGCGGGACATTTGGCGAAGGACTGCCCAAAGAAGGGGCAGAGAGCAGGGTCTACCTCGAGAGGACAGGTGCAGGCTCTTATAGCACCAGGGCAGGCAAGGGGGCAAGTTCAGGCTATTGCGGCCTCACCGCTGCAAGAAAGAGGTAGAACAATTTCTGTTGAAAGCTTAGTTTTTCTGTTTGATCATCCTGTCCGTACCTTATTCGATTCTGGCGCATCTCATTCGTTTATCTCTGCATCATTAGTTGAATTACTGCACTTGAACACCAGTTTAGTAGAGGATCCCTTGGTTGTTTCAAATCCAATTGGGGGTTCGGCTCATTTGACCATGATATGTTTGGATTTGAAAATCTCTATACTTAGCGTTGAATTTAGATGTGATGCTTATGTATTGGGCTTCACGGGCTATGGGCTAATTTTAGGAATGGATTGGTTATCTAAAAATGGGGCCATTCTTGATTGTGAAAGGAGAGTAGTTAGGCTTGTGACTCACCTTGGTAACACTCTCGACATCTTTTGTAATCCCATAGATTCCGTTATGCTGAGTTATCTTGAATCGCTTGACGCGTCTGTAGAGAATCTGCGATCGGTAGAGGTGGTCCGGGAATATCCGGTTGTGTTTGAGGAGGTGAAGGGCTTACCTCCAAAGCGAGAGATAGACTTTCGAATTTATCTTGTGGATAATGCTAAACCCATATCTTTGCCAGTGCGCCACATGGCTCCTCGTGAAAGGAGGGAACTCAATAAGCAAGTGAAGGAGTTGCTTGAGAAGGGGTTCATAAGATGTAGTATATCGGAGTGGGGTGCTCCAGTAGTATTTGCTACAAAGGCAGATGGGTCCCTTAGACTTTGTGTGGACTATAGAGAACTAAACAAGCTTACTAAAAAGAACCGACACCCACTGCCGAGGATTGACGATCTCTTTGATCAGTTAGTTGGCGCCTCAGTGTTTTCGCAGTTGGACTTAGCCACTGGCTTTCATCAACTAAGAGTGGCTGAGGATAGTATAGATAAGACTGCTTTTAGGACTCCTGACGGATTGTATGAATGGCTAGTGATGTCCTTTGGTTTGACAAACGCCCCCGCATATTTTGTTGATTTGATGAGTAAGGTGTTTAGGGAGTACCTTAACAAATTCGTGGTAGTCTTTGTGGATGACATCTTAGTCTTTTCTAAGAATGAAGAAGAGAATGCCCTACATCTTAGGGAAGTGTTGGAAACCCTTCGAGCGCATAACCTTAAGGCAAAATTTTCTAAGTGTCACTTCTGGAGGAAAGAAGTACGGTTCTTCGGGCACGTGGTTTCCAAGGAAGGGATAGCAGTGGATCCCGCAAAAGTGGTGGCCATCCAAGATTGGAAGGTCCCTAAAAATGTAACTGAAGTAAGAAGTTTCTTGGGGTTGGCTGGCTATTATAGGAAGTTTATCAAAGACTTCGCAAAAATATCAGCTCCATTAACACGGTTAACGAAGAAGAACCTGGTTTTTACGTGGGACGAAGATTGTGATGATGCGTTCCAACGTTTAAAGAGAGCCTTAACTTCAGCCCCAGTCTTAGTGCTGCCAGACGGGAATAAACTGTTTACCGTCTATACTGATGCTTGTGGGACGGGACTTGGCGCGGTCCTCATGCAAGAAGGAAGAGTAATAGCCTATGGTGGAAGGCAGTTGAGGGTTCATGAAAAGAACTATCCTACGCATGACCTTGAGTTAGCCGCAATTGTTTTCGCGCGTAAGTCTTGGCGTCACTATCTTCTTGGTGAGAAATTCGAACTGTTCACTGACCACAAATCATTAAAATACTTATTCTCTCAGAAGGATTTGAATTTAAGGCAGCAACGGTGGATGGAATTCTTAGCCTCCTATGATTTTGAAATAGCATATACCACGGGCAAGGGTAACGTGGTAGCAGACGCCTTAAGTAGGAAAAGGTTATCCTTGAGTCCGTTGTTTGTTGAACGACGAAGCTTAGAATTCATCTCCATGTTTGACTTTAGACCCTCCGTTGACCTAGTACCCGGTTTGTTAGCATCCTTGGAGGTTAGACCTACACTTCTAGGACGAGTTGGTGAGGCACCGCAAGACGACCCACAGTTGGTTGAGATAGTAGAAAAGCTCAAAGGAGGGGAGTCGTCTAGCCATCTTCGTAGGTATACCCTAGACGATACCACAAGACGAAGACTTAAGGAAGGCCATTCTTGATGATGCTCATCGCTCAAAGATGACCATTCATCCCGGCGGAGACAAGATGTACAAAGATATGAAGCGGGTTTTCTTTTGGGCTGGTATGAAAAAGGATGTGGCCGAGTACGTCGCTAGATGCTTGGTGTGCCAACGAGTAAAAGCGGAACAAAAGAAACCCGGTGGGTTGCTTCACCCATTGGAAGTTCCACTATGGAAATGGGAAAGCGTCTCAGTGGATTTTGTGGATGGATTACCAAGATCAAGGAAGGGTAATACGGGAATTTGGGTTATAGTAGATAGACTTACTAAGAGCGTCCATTTTATTCCCATGAAAAGTAGGAGGACTGCTCCGTGGTTGGCTTCTGTATACATTAAAGAGATAGTTCGTTTGCACGGTATTCCTTCTAGTATAGTAAGCGACCGTGATCCCATCTTCACTAGCGAATTTTGGAAGAGTTTACAAGAGGCGGTAGGGACTCAGCTATGTTTGAGCACCGCATATCATCCTTAGACGGACGGCCAGACCGAGAGGGTGAATCGTATTCTAGAGGATCTTTTAAGGCTTTGTATCCTAGACTTTGGGAGTACATGGGAAGAGCACCTTCCGTTGGTAGAACTCGCATATAATAATAGCTTTCAGTCTAGTATTGGCATGGCACCTTTCGAAGCTCTTTATGGAAGGCCTTGCCGTTCGCCTACATGTTGGTGGGAATCTACCGATAAAATCCTACTTGGGCCCGATATGGTTAGGGAAACCTCGGAGAAGATTGATTTGATTCGAAGGAGGATGAAAGCAGCACAAGATAGGCAGAAATCGTATGCTGATAAGAGGAGGACAGATCTTGATTTTGACATTGGGGACATGGTTTTTATCAAAGTATCTCCGTTACGGAATGTTGTTCGCTTTGGGTCCGTTGGGAAATTAGCGCCAAGGTTTGTAGGGTCGTTTCCTTTAAAAGACAGGATTGGGAAGATGGCGTATAGGCTGGAGTTGCCTGAGAAACTTAGTGGAATACACGACGTATTCCATGTATCACATTTGAGGAAGTGTTTGCACAAGACCGCGGAGGTGGTAGAGCCGAGCTTGCTTAAAGAGGTGGAAATAGAGCGTGATGCAACAATTAGATGAGCTCCTACATGCATTCTTGGGTCGGAGATCAAAAAGTTGAGGAATCGAGAGGTCAGACTAGTTAAAGTGCAATGGGGAGATGATGAGAGCAACCCTACTTGGGAGACAGAAGAGAAGATGCGTTCGTTGTACCCTTTTCTTTTTTAGGGTATGTCTTTTAATTTCTCCTTTATCGCTTAGCTTATCTTATCTTATCTTTAGTATGTCCTCTCATTAGTATCTTTGACCTTTAGTTAGGATAATCCTATGGTTGAAACATGTGCTTGAGACATGTTATGTATGATGGATGCAAAATGGATGCAAGTGTTTGCTAGTGGTTGCTCGTGGATGCATATATGCACACACTTTAGACACTAGTTCGGCTCAGTCACTACATATTCATATTGCATAAATGAATGTATTTAGTATAATGGATGTATAATGGTTGTACCATCAGATAGATGCTTCATTCGGTTGAATGGATGTGCACGCATGTAGAAGTAGTATGTAAGCAATTAGGATATTTTGCATACATAATGGATGCATGGCACTATCATGAATTGCATCAAGGAGGTCAACTGAATCAGTGGACCGCCTGATTGTGCATTAGATACGGACATATACACACACTATGCATTTAAACATAAAAGCATTAGAAGTCTATAGGGACAGTGGATGCCAGTGTTTGACGATTGAGTATATGGTTGATTGGATGTTAGGTTAAACATTCTTCTTGACTTGAAGATTTCGGGGTCGAAATCCTTTAAGGAGGGGAGAATGTAACACCCCGTAAATCAGTTAATACTAATATTCACAAATGAAAGAATAATTAATTTCAAATACAAGAATATTGGGAAACGGGCTGCGCCATTGTGTTTGTCTCGGAAAAATACGCGAAATAGAGTCCGAAATTTTGTGAATCGGAGTTCGTATGACAGAGATATGGCCTCAAGAAGTTTCACGAAAAATTCAAATTTTAAAACAGATTTCAAAAACACAGAAATGGAGTCAGGCGGGAAAACTCCCGCCCAGACCAGGTCGACCTGGGGGTCGACTTGGGAGTCGACCTGGGGGGGGGGGGGGGGGGGGCAGGTCGACACTAGAGTCGACCTGGGTGTCGACCTCCCTGGTCGAGCCCAGGTGACCTGCGTGCATCTGGTTGGGTGTTCGGGCTGTGTTTTGAAGGCTGGACGAAATCTAATGGCTCTAATCTATTCTGGGGTAAATCTAATGGCCTAAATGCATCCTAACATCTATTAATAAGTCGGTAGACTCTAACCCTAAATCACTTGAAAAATTGGAGAGCTACCGACATGCCGTTGCCATGGAGTTCAGCGTAGCCGTCACAAACTAAAGAAGAAGAAGAAAGCCTAGCCTACAACTAAATCTACTCAACAAACAAATTAATCAAAGACTCTTTCTATTTCTCTTCTTTAAATTGTGAGTATGATGATTCTCACAATGTTATTATAAAATAATTCGATTTAGTTATGAATGGATCACAAGAAAGTGATGTGAATTGTAATTGTAAATTCTATATTGTGGATCTCTTGTTATGTTATTATGTTGTCATATGTTGTAAATTCTCTTATGCTATGCTATGTTATGCTATCATGCCATGCTATGATGAAAATCATGCTATGCTATGTTATGCTATCATGCTATGCTATGTGTAAATCATGCTATGCTATGTCATAAATCTTATATATGTTGTAGATCTCATGTTAACACACATGTTGGAAATCCATAAGTTATATGATTATGATATCATGTTAAGTTGTGTTGAATCGTACAAGTTGTAAAATCATGATGTTGTTATTTATGCAAATTGGATCATGTTTTAAAGTTTATGTTTTTTTTTCTAAAAATTAAATGGATCATGATTATGGGAATTTTCCAATTAAGTTAGGTGTACCCATATACATGAATCCACAATTTAAATTGGATCTTGAATATGGGAATTTGCCTATTAAGTTAGGTGTACCCATATGCATGAATCTATGACTAAATGAATTTTTATTATGGGAATTTGCCAATTGAGTTAGGTGTACCCATATAAACCCATATTGTTAGATTAGATGATGTTGATTCACACATGTTCCTATGCAAGTTTATGAAATTTGATTGAGATCATTTTATGTGAATTATGAACAAGTTGACATCTTTAGATCCATGACATGTATAATCCTATGCAAGTTGTACATATGCAAGTTTCACCCCTTATTATGATTCATTTAGTCATATATACATGTTGTTATTGTGATAATCTCTTTTATGCTATGAGTTAGACTATTCGAGTCTAATATATATTTTGCGAATGAACGTTCAAACGTGGGGTAGAGGTGATATTAGGAATTAATAAATTGGGTGCAATTTTGTATGATTTTGCACGCCTTGAATGGATGTCCATAATTGAGTCAATTATGGACATTGTTGAATTTGGAATTAATTAATAATTCAAGTAGGGAATTATTAAAATTGGGGAAAGTGGATTATTAATAATAATCAATGCTTAGGACACGAGGTTGGACCCGTTTGTGACGTAAACCTGCCCGGACCCGCCCGACAAATCCAGTAGTCACAAATGTCGGCCCAATGTGAGAGGTCCTAGGCCCAAACTAAAGCATAACAGTTGTAAAGACACGAGGTTAGACTCTTTTATGGTATAAGACTGCCCGGACCCGCCCGGCAAATCCAGCTGCCATAAATGCCAGTTTAATGTGAGAGGTCTTTATGAGGTTATGGCCTTAATGAGTTAAGAAATACTTAGCCAGATAATCATGTAAGGTGGGTCATGGGGGTTAAGTAGGTGCCTTGGGTGGCATGAGGAATCTAGTGGTTGCCTTTAGAGGCATTTGAAATACGATTAGACTTAACCAAATACACATGTAAATGAACATGACTAATTGGGTTAAGTGGATGGACTAATGGGACAAGCTTAGGCGGAATGCTTGTGGGAAATAATGGCGGCCCATTTCAACCAGTATCCCAAAACGTATCTTTGTGAGCTCGACCCAAGTCGAGGACGGGACACGCATACTGGGTTTGACTATAAGAGGCCAAAACAGGGAGCGGTGGCAACGCAAGTCCAACGGGTTTCATATGCGTGTGTGGACCCGGGCTGGTAGGTAAGACGTTGTTGCATCGTGTAGGTATAAGCCGTGCATCTCCGTTATATCGGGTTGCCACTTTAGGGGAATGATACACCCCACTGTGGGGCCAGCACGGGTATCTACGAGTAGGGAGCCGATCGAAAAATGGAAAGTGGGGTACACCTAGTGGAGATATGGGCAGGCGGCACCTATGTAGTCAGCTAGGAGTACGTAAAGCCATTAAGAAAGTTTCTAAGTGAAGCTAAGTGGGATCAATCTTTAGGGTGACTGGTGTGGTGCAGTATAGTGTTTATCCTTTAGTATTTAGGAGTGCCTATAACGTTTCCTTTAGCGATTGTCTATGTCCTTAATCTGCTCTTTCATAGACATTTCCTTGTTTTCCAGCTTATGCCTTAATCCAGTTATTTTTATAATAGTATTGTAGAATTATCATACTCGCCAGACTTTATGCCTGACCCCCTCTTTTCCATCTTTTGTTTTTCCTTCAGGTCCTCATGTTGGGCCAAGTTCTAGTGGAGTCTAGTTGGATCGCTTATCTCTTGGAAAGCTTGGACTGCAGAAGTAAAGTCCAGCTTGTTATCTTTCTTTTTAATGGCTATTTATTGTAATGGGATTATGTATTTTGTTTTTGTGAAGATGGATATTGTACTTGGTTATGATCTATGGTTTTATGATGTAATAGACATATTTAATTTCCGCTGCAATAAAATGAAGTTTTAGATTTTCAAGTGCTATTTATTATCTCTCTTGTTGTAATTTCTCTGTTCTATATTCACTTATTACCTCCATGGAAGTTAATGCATTCCCCTGGTGAGTGACATTAATGGACGTGGAGTGTTACACCGATGTTGTAGCTACCTATGGTGGTCCCACCATGGGGTGTATCAAGTCCCATGGTGGCGGCCTGACACAATTCTAGAATGCGCAGGTATACTACTGGTGCCCAGTGCCTAATTTTTCTGCGCCGAAGTGTGTGCACGCCCGCACCCCGTTAGAACCTACACTGCTGCACCACCGCCATCGATTTGACCTCTTACAATCAGCCCAGTAATCGTGCCCCACCATGCCTAGTTCAGGGTATCCTGATACACCTTGTAGGGTTACTGCTGAAAAGGGTTCCCGCTACTAGGTTTTTTATTTCTAGCAAACATGCTAAGTTGGTTAAGTGTTCTGTATAAACCTAACCCCCGATCAGTCTGTATAGTTTAGCATGTGTAATTTGATTAAGTATTAATTCAATTTACTTAATCTAATCAATCCTGACTCAGCCTTAATTGTCTTTTTAAAGCCTCAACCACTTACATTAGACAAGTATTGTTGTGACTGCCTGTTTCCGGTTGGGTCCGGGCAGTCTTACGTCACAACTCAGTCTAACCTCGGGTCTTTATTGAGCTCAGTGTTTAACCACCCACATTGGATATGTATTGTTGTGACTGCTGGACAGCCGGGCGGGTCCGGGCAGGTTTACGTCACAACTCAATCCAACCTCGGGTTAAACACATTGTATTTTCTAAGTTACATATTTTGTATCTTTTCTTTTTATATGTAAATATTTGCAGCCCATTATTCAAATTCATCTTTATTGGGTAAAATTAATTTACACCACTTAAATGTTCTCAAGGTCGCTGGCATGCATCAAACATGCCAAAACATAAGTTTTATATTTTTAACCCAACGTCATTACCCTTGTTTTATACGTTCGCTATAATATAACATATGTTGGGCTTAACATTTAAGCCCAACTAAGCCACATGAAAAAGGGGAGGCTTAGAACATGGTGTTTATATATTCTAAGTAACATCAAAAGGGGTGTGTGAACGCATGAACTTGCAACATAACGATCTAATTAACATAAATTAGGCACTTGTGAACTTGCATTGTAATATCATATAATCTTGACATGAAACATACCTAACATGAATCATGGTTTTAATCTAGTCATGTAAACTTGCATTTTAAAAAAATGTGAATCTAACTTAATTATGTGTCACATGTATTATCATATGGTTTTGATAACAACATAGGCCTAAAACATATTTTCAATTAGGCATAACACTAAACATAATCTAGTCATGTTCATAGAATTAACAGAAGTTCACAAAGATGCTTGTTTTTGTCACTAATACAAAAGTATGGTTTTCACTTGAATCATAATGCCTATTTCAACATAAATTCATGTGAATCATAACACCCAAATGGATCCAACTATGCTAAAAATGATCATAAAAATATACATAGAAGGATCTAAAATCATGTTGGCATAATAGTGAATCATATACTTGCATGAATCTCAACTTTGTTGTAATAAACTACCACAAACATATAGTTGTTAACTTTCAACATGAATCATATACTTGTAAATATCCAATAGGTCTAACATCATCACACCACAACATTCCAAATCTATTCGTAGTTAGAATCATAGCAACATACAATCATGAATTATCATCACCACAAATTAAGTACAATTCCATTTCTCATTTTACACAAATCAAAACTCAATTATTCATTCACATCGGAATAGCACTCTACTTACAACGTATGACAAATCTTCAATTCAGGGTTCTGAATTCTAAATTTGGACATGCTATCCTTTGTTGTAGGCTTTGTTTTGATTTAGTTGTCGTTGCTTTAAGCTTTTAAATCAACTCCTGACTCGACGGCTATTCGTAGTCTTTCTTCAGCAGCATGACGATCTCATTCTCATTTTTATTTGTGTGAATTAGGTGGAGTCTTAGGTCCTTTTTATAGAGTTTGTGAACTGATTAGAGCCGTCGATGGAGCTTAGAATAATATTAGCCGTTCGTGTGAAAGAGAAACCAATCAGGAGCTGACACCTAGCCCTAGTGACAAGACAAAGTCCAGAAATTCGGCCAAGCACAGACCAGGCCAGCCAGGAGGGGCTGGGTTCGACCTGGCTCAGGGGCCAGGTCGACTACCCAGTCGACCTGGGTGCCCCAGGTCGACTACCCAGTCGACCTGGGTATCTTGGGCGGGAAAATTCCCACCCAGCCCAATCTAGGTCCGATTTTTTTGAATTGAACTCGTTCTGAACTGTTTCTGTCTGATTGAATTTTAAACTAAATTCTGAAACTTCCGGAGGTCATATCTCCCTCATACGGAGTCCGTTTTACGCAAACTCGGACTCTATCTCAAGCAGAATTCCGAGACGAACGCAATGTCGTATCCCGTTTCGCTTAATTCTTTGATTTGAAATTAATTATACTTTAATTTGTGAATTTCACTGTTATAGAATACACGGGGTGTTACAAGTCCTCGCATATCCGGTCGATCTCCAAGTACGTCTGGACGATCACCACTTATCTCCTCGTCTTGGGTATACAGCCCAATCAAGACATCACAAATCATCCAAACGATGTGAAGACCTCCGGTCTTCAACCACCATCTTCATCATCGACTTATCGTCGAATCAATTATTAGGAATGTGTATAAACCTGGCCTTCCTGAATAATTCACGTATCTTGTAATCAAGTGCTATAAAAACATAACATACGCCTAATTCCAATTTTGAATATTCTTTTATTCAAATATTCACATCATTATGGAAAGGTTTCCCTTAATTTTATCAAAGATAAATTCTTTAAATTTATTCTTTAATCTTCCTTTGTATATCAATTCAAACCTAATTAAGGTTTATCCAAACTAGTCGAGATTAGCGCACCTTAGAAGTAATCATTTGTTTTATTTCCCAATCCCAACCTATTTATCCCATGAAGCAAAACTGGTAATACTCCATATCTAACACCACAATGTTATCGGTGAAATTAATTACCATTTCACGTTCAAATCTAATTAAAGATTTAACTATCGCTTGGAGTAAAACTGGTGGTACTCTATTCTCGATCATTTCCCAAAATTGGTAAATTTAAATTATCACATTCATATTTCTATCTAATTAAAGACTCATTAATACTCCACTTAGTCTTAATCTTCCAACAATCATTATCAATGATTATTTAACTTTGGGAAATCAAACATGTCGCATCGACAATCTACAACGTACTATTGGTTTCTGCCGATATATAACCTCTAAGCTCGTACGTCTCCGAGAAGGGTGTTAAGCAAGAGAATAAATTCTCCTCCACCAATTAGATATATATTTAGCAGAGATCAACAATATAGTTTGAAATACAATGTTAGCACGTAATCTTGTCTTTAACTGGGTTAAAGAACTAATGTCGTTTGAAACACAGTTCACGATAAACCCAAATCCTCTTCCATAGAAATGGAACATTCACGGGAAACAGATCAATATATAATCGATATCAATTTCCGTATCCGACTAATAATATAAATCGAATAACGACAAAGCCTTTTAAATTGCATATATATTAACAGTCTTCCTCCACAGAAGCTCACTTCGATTATTACCAAATCGAATTACATTTCACTCCAATTTAATATATTAAATTGGAAAACTTTACTTTGGAAAATTTCCATTAAATCTTAATAAAAAGAATTATAAAATCAAAATCACATTACACCGTTAATCGGGTTAAAGAACGAATGTCATTAAAACCACAGTTCACGATAAATCCAGTTCACATTCCAATCTATTTTAATTACTAAATATAATTAGAAACTCTAATAATCTAATTTAAAAGATCTATTCTTTTCACACAGTTTTTAAGAACTGTGTTTTTGAAGACACCATTCATGACAAACCCAAAATCTAATTCTTTTATTCAATTCCAATTAAATATTAATTAATTGGAAAACTTCACTAAATCTTAATTAAAAGATTTACTCCTTTCTCTGCTGGGTTTAAGAATAGTGTTATTTAAGACACCGTTCACGACAAACCCAAAATCCAATTTAATATTAAATACAAGGCTCTGAATAGAAATTATATCGGCTTATATTCAATATCAAATTCTGAAACTAATGGATATCGTATTGGGAATAACGATATATGTATCTTCCAAATTCCCATAACAATATCCGTATAACCGTGGAATCCAATATTGAAATATTCCGAAGAATATTTCCATTCCAATTTATTTATTCTAAAATTCTGGTTATTTTAAAACCATTTCAAATCCAATTTATTTCTTTTAAAAATATTGGATTATTATTCTAGTTAATAACTAGTTCATTTTGACAAAAATATATTTTTATCTTTACAAACGTGGAATTTTTTATCCCAACTCTTTCCAAATTATTTATTATGACTTTACACAAATTATTAATAATTTTACTAAGGCTCTTTCAGTCAATTTCCATAAACGGTCATCGAACTACACTTACTATGACCTTTTACAAATTTGATTTGGACATAACTCCAAATCCAACCGTTAGATTTCAAATATCTTATATTCTTCGAAATCTCTTTTCGATACGAGCCCAACAGTTTTGGTTTAAGGAGAAACCTACGGTCGGATCTCCAGTAATGTTAATTCGAAGTCAATGGTCGAAATTCGCGAACAGTCACAGCGCGACGCGTTCTATTCAAGCCATTATATTATATATATAATATATGTTTCTTTCGAAACGTATTTTATAAATTTGTTTTAAAATCGATTCTCACTTCCATTTCAATTTTAAATTAAAATTGAATAGTCCTTATCATTGTAATATTTAAATGATAATATTTTAAAAATATTAGATTTTGAAACAATTTCCATTTCGTTATTCACTATAAAAATGAATAAAACCGATATAAATATTGTTTGCATTGAAATGATGCAAATCTAAACAACACGACTTCATATATTTCAATATTTTCATGTCCATCCAAAATCGGACATTAAATTCACATTTTAATCCTTTATTGAATATTATTTTAAAATGTTCGTTATTTTAAAATATTCGTTTCTTTTGAATCTGAATCAGACCCAATCAATTACCTATAGTGTTGTTTATATGAATTTCATACACACATGTACACAACAATAATGATATACAATCAACCATCATCCAGAGTGCATTACACAACTACATAAGCGTTAAATATAAATAATTAACGCTTACAACAGCCTGTCAACCAATCGATTGACATACAACTAATTATTAGGACTAGTGTATGTCAAATATCATCTCAATACTCGTGTGGGGTTCCAACCAACAAATACTAAATATTATTTGTACAGTTGGGCGATGTGTAAAATTTATCGTCCTAATCAATATCAGTTAAATGTGTATACATAAACAAATCATCCAATTTGTAAATGAATATTTATTTTCATTTCAGGAGAATTTTATGTCATTTGTATATATGTTAAAAATTATATTTTTAACGATAAAGTATTTATTTCAACACTTGAATACTTTCTACAGTTCATACATTCAATAAAAATAATATTTTTATTGTTCAAACATTTTATACAACACTTGTATATTTTATACAGTTCAAATACACATTAAAAATTATACTTTTAGTGAATAAATATTTATTTCATAAAATTTCGGCATTATAACGGCACGATATTAAAACCGGAGTAATGTCTAGCATTACCCCTCTTTTGATACTGGCTCACGCCATACATAATAGTAAACTAAACCACAATACAATCATTACTCAATCAAATCCAATTTACAACAATTCAATCCATACAACCAAATAATCATGGTTTGTACAATAAAATAGTTTTGGGGGCTTCTAAGCCCTGTCTGCATCCTAAAATATATTTAACTGTAAATTAATTAGAGTGAGAAGGAGTTCTCACTTTTGGATCCACTCCGCCGTGCTTTTTCTGACGCTCTAAATTGCTGTTCTGGCTCCAGAATTTGCAAACGAGCTCCAATCATCACACCATCTCTTTTTTTAGCCTACGTGCGCGATTCCGGACAACTTTCGCCTGATGGAATTTTTCCCGAAACTAGTCCATTTCGCCAGAATTCATGAAAAGACATAATCCGGACAGCAGACTTTGGATGTGTTTACTGAAAAACTCTACAATCCAAAGTATGACTTCCATATAGCCAAATCGAAGAGAAAATCGTGCTCTTCGATATTGGCATTGTGGAGTTTTGCCATAGTGGCTCGGTTTGGAAGATATAGGCTAAAACAGGTCAGGGGGTTATTTGCAAAATTGAAAATATTAAAAATCAGATTTTTATTGATGAGGAGGGCCCAGGGTCGGAGTTATGGCTAAGGGGGGGTGCGGCTTGGGGTATGGGTGGTGGTAGGGGGCGGCGTAGGTCCGGCAACGACATGATGGGGGACCACGGTGGCTGTTAGGGCGGTTAGGGCTTGAATTGAAGGTGGAAGGAGAAGGAAGGGGAGTGGAGGAGGAGGGAGGGGTCCGGTGGTCGGCGCCGGTCTATGGCGGCGCATGCACAACGGCGGCGGCGGTTAGACGCAGGGGGCGATGGAATCTGTGCAGGAGCGGTTTTTTTAATCTCTTTTGAACAATTGAAATGGGAGAGGGGAGGGTTGACCCACTTATAAATATATTTATTTAATTGAATTTTAAATTCGAAAAAGTTGACTTTCCATTTGAACTCCAAATCGAACCCAAGACTGTTGCCCCCAACTAAATAACCCCATTCCGGACACAATGGGATATTTCCAGCAAAGCCAACTCTATCGTTTCGATCAGTTTTCATCAAAATTAAAATATAAATTAATATTATAGTCAATATTGATTTTAACGTACATTTTAATTTATCAGGGCCACATACTGACTCCATAAATTACAGAAAAATAAATCTAGCTATCTTTTGATGATACGGTCCTAACAAAGCTAATTTCGTCCAATTTGGAGACCAGTTGAAAAATGGTCATTTTCCAGTCGATTAAATTCAAACTGAATTGATCAAACTCGGTTAAATTAATCACTCTCACATATCAGTTACAAAAATCATGAAAATTGAAATCTATCAATAATTTGATATTCCAGATCCAACAAAAGTGCTTTCATTGAAAACGGAGGTCGTTTACAAAATGGCAATTTTTAAGGGCTATATATTATATAAAATATATATAAATTCCATAGCGACTATTTTGAATTTTAAACTAGTCATAACTTTTAATTCATATTATGAAATCCAAATTTATTACATTCATTAGAAAGATATAATTAAACAGATTCAAATATTTCTGGTTTTATTGAAATCCGATTTATTTTGAATCTTGTACATTCAATTGAAATTTAAAATCGAATTTTCAAACTACCGCGCTATTTCAAGCTCGTTTTATAATTAAAATAAAATTATATGTTCTAACTTCGATTTAAATAAATTTATAGTCGTTATTATTTAAAATAAATCATTTTAAATATCTAAAATCCATAAAAATAGCTAAAATGAAAAATTTAAATTGGTTCTGAAAATCCAGGTTGTTACAAGAAGTGTGTTAGATAGGAGGACCGACCTCACATGATCACGGTATGGCTCTTACTTTAGTAAATTTAATTATGACCAGAAGATCAAGTTTATCCATCATCATTGTCTTACTTCGTTCCAGTAGTGTTCGTCAATCCAACTTACTTCATTTTGGATTCTCCACCACGTGCACAGTTGTTAAATTGGTTCCCGATATTGGCAGGGAGTATGACAATATCCGGCCATGGTGTCTTTAACAACCAAATGCTTATTTCACATCATGGTCATTTATATTTGAAATCATGCTTAAAATATCATAAATCAAATAAAACAATTATTGATTTTATATTTAAAAAATCAAGTTCAAATATTTTAATGTCATATATCATTTCTCAATTAATTCATTATTCAATTTCATTCAACTTTAATATTAATGTTTACAAATAGTTTATTAAGAAGTATAACATTTTCAATTCAAATTTCAATTCCAAGGATATCGTTATTCAAACTTTATATCAAACATTCCGGATTTAATTGCTCGGGTTGAAAATGGCTTTATTAACAATAAAATATATTTAAAATAATCTAAATTTGAAATAGTTCAGCTATATATAAAAAATTAAATTAGTATAATTAATTATATAAAAAGGAGTTTTATTAAAGTTAATATTAATATCAGGTCCCCATTATGTTTCAAAATACAGAAAAGCTCTATGTCTAAAACTTTATAAATTAAGTCTGTATTTTACGAATATTATCCAAAAATAAAAAAAATAAAAATTAAATTCAACACATAACCATCATCATATTCATGCATTAAAACTACAAAAAATATGAATCAAAAACAAAATAAAAAATTAGTATACATGCTTTAGTATATTTCGGCAATTAATGCGACTATTTGGGATTGTTGCTAATATTTCTTCAACCTTTCCAAATATTTACATCAACAACAAAACAATTGCAGATATATTAGCAATATATAATAATAATTGCATATCTTGCTATAATTTTTCGTTATGCCTTATATTCAGCCAGTTTTTCATGAAGTGTAAAATAGTTGCTGATATATCAACAAATATATAAAGCAATTGCTGAAATATTAACAATTATTTATAAGCCTTTCATCACCTTTAACATAATTGCTAATATATCAGCAATTGTATATAGTAATTGCTGATATATCAGAAATAATGCATGAGCCTAAGAAAAAAAATTAAGTATAATTGCTGATATATCAGCAAGTATATATGTATAATTTCTGATATATCGGCAATTATTCATCTAATTTTCAACTAAAATTATGGGTGAATAATTGCTAGTTTTTTTGTGCAGATTACCTCCATGATGATTTGCAGTTTTTTGAATTTCTTTTTATGTAGCTGCGCCAAAAATTGGTGTAAAACACGAAGCAAACAAAAACAAGGGCCGGCTTTGTATCTACTTTTAGGGAGGGAGCTGCTTGTAACAACCCGGAATTTCATTTCAGCTATTTTATGGATTTTGGATATTTAAAATGATTTATTTTAAATAATAACGACTAAAAATTTATATAAATCGAAGTTAGAAAGTATAAATTTATATTAATTATAAAATGAGCCTGAAATGGTGTGGTAGTTTGAAAAATTGATTTTTAATATCAACTAAATGTACATAATTCAAAATAAATAAGATTTCAGTAAAACCAGAAATATTTGAATCTGTTTAATAATATCTTTCTAATGAATGTGAAAAATTCAGACTTTATAATATAAATTGAAAGTTATGTCCAGTTTAAAATTTAAAATAGTCGCTAGGGAATTTATATATATATATATATATATATATATATATATTAATATAATATATACCCCTTAAAAATAGCCATTTTGCAAACGACCTGTAACGGCTGGAAATTTCCGACTCCTCGAGAGTCGGAAATTCCGAGAACGTTAGTGAAAGAAAGTAGAGGGTGAGGAAGAAAAGATAGAACTAATAGAATAGAAGAAGAAGAAGAACTCACATCATCAGAGTAAACACGAATCTCACAGCGGAATGAATAAAATATAACATAACTTTGAAATACAAATCAGTACTCGTATATACATACCATTTCAAAGTACAATACTTAACAACATAGCGGTATAATAATAGCTATAATCCTGAAGTCTCCTGCTCCAAGCTCTCCAAGTGTATCTGTAAAATCCCGACTACTTGACTGCCCGTACAAATTTAGGCACCCAAGAGTTTAGGGAAAACAAAACAAAATAAACTCCGGGTCAGTCATGGGACTGGTGTGAATAAAACTCCAACACTTGGTTAAATAAAGGATAACTTTCTGATATTATAATAATGTCTAAATACAAATAGATATCAATCTAGCAGAACGCTTGCATCTCACGTTCCACATACATAGTATACAAATAAACCGTGAGCGCTTATTGGAGATTGGATTTCCAACAGACAAGGTATGGGAGCACCTCCCGATCAGTGTACTCTAGAGGAGATACACTAGGGTTCAACAAGAACGTCTTGCAACCCGGCCACACATGACCGTTCACTCATTTAGCTTGAGTGTAACGAATATATTACCACGGATGGTTGGGATCAGCAACCATCCTTCCCGATAAGGGACAGCATTGAAATAGATTATAAAGAAGTACAATTGAATATTCTCTAGATGGTGATAATACACCCTGCTTGGGTATGGCCCAACTAGCCATGCTGCCTAGCCCAACTTCTGTTATTTCCCGGTGGTGAGGTTTGAGGTCACGTTTATCACTTTGACAGATTATTGCTTCAATTACTTTGAATGCCACATCGTCATACCCGCCAAATCATTATCGATTTCTCAAGGCATCACGGGTATAAAAGCTAAGAGAAACGAATTTCTCCGCCACCAACGTAATACGTTTAAAGTGATCAACATATATGATTCGTTAAGAATACTTTGTCAGACACTCGTCCATATACGTTGTCCTGGGACTGAACAAACCGAAGGCACTATTCAGTGAATCCATCCTACCTAGGCTTTTCACAATAGCCCTTGCACTTCACTCCGTCTTCAATTTATCTTCAGCGTACTTGATTCGCAACGCTTATGCTAATACGGAGTGGTTCTTCGGATAATAATCCAACCGGTCTCTCCATATTTACAACGTAAATATGGTCAAAACTTTGATAGTCTGTGATTCAACTATCAAATGAAAACATGTCGGTGTACAAACAACGATCTTATTTCCAAATGGAAATTCGATCGATCAATCATCATATGTTCATATTTCCTTATTTCATATATTTAGAAAATATATGTTATTAATCATTGGAAAACATTTCCATAGCTTATTTTCACATCACTATTATTTCGCAACTATCAGTCCCTAACTGTAACTAGTATGAGAACAATTCTCTAAGTATCAATCCGGAAGGTCGAAACCAACATCAGATCGTCACTTAGAAAACCGTTCAACTTACCCTCTCCAGTCAGTTTCTGAATTTGCTTAACTCTATTTCTTAAATTCTTATCATGAAAACATTTCATTTTCTATGTTTAGAAAACATATCTGATTATATTTGGAAAACGTTCCCAAAACTCATTTACGGATTTCCAATGAACGTTGTATAAAAGATCGTTACGCTTCATCCATTAATCGCTTATTACTTAACTATATTTCAAATCAACCTTTTCTATCGAACCACAACTATTCCTTTGTCAATTCTGAAGTCAATCAAGTTGGGGTATAATTACCTCTCAGACCTTAATTGAACAACGTCCTTTACTATGAAATAGATGAAGCTCGTCACTCACTTTGTCCAATCATCTGTTTACGAAAATTCTCGGATTCAGGTTACGAATCCACTTCTTATATGAAAAACGTTTGATTATAACTATACCTTGATTTAAAACCCGGAAGGTAAATAGTACTTTCCCGAATTTGATATAATCGAATTCGACGTATAACTCTCTTTCGAGTAATCTCTATTTGATTAACTCTTCTTCGAATAACCTATATTCGATTATCTCTCTTCAAATAACTCATATTCGAAATCTCTCTCTTTCGAATAAACAATATTCGATCTCTTTCTTTCGAATATTCTATATTCGAAAATCTCCTTTCGATTTACTAATCGATAACTCCTTTCGATCAAACTAAAATCGATAACTCCTTTAACTCTATTCGAATAACTAATATTCGACTAACTCCTTTGGATCAACTCATTTGATTAACTCCTTCGAATAACTAATTCGAATAACTTACCTTCGAATAACCAATATTCGATTTACTCTAACTCGATTAACTTAATTCTAATCGATTTACTCCATTTCGATTCAACTTAATTCAAATCGATTAACTTAACTCAAATTGATTAACTCCTTTCGAATAACTAAATTCGATTTAACTCTAATTGAATAACTAATATTCAATTAACTCTTACGTGTTTAACTCTATTTGAACAAGTAATTTGAATCACTCTAATGCGTTTAACTCTATTCAAATATCTAATTCGAATAACTCATTTCGAATAACTAAATTCGATTAACTCTTTTAACTTTACTCGGATAACTATATTCGATTAACACCTTCTTTCGAATAACTATATTCGATTAACTCTTCGACTAACTCCTTTGGATTAACTAACTCCGAATAACTCCTTTGGATTAGCTAACTTTGAATAACTCCTTTGGATTAACTAACTTCGAATAACTCCTTTGGATTAACTAACTTCGAATAACTCCTTTGGATTAACTAACTTCGAATAACCAATATTCGATAACTACTCTTGGAATAAATAATATTCGGTAACTCTTCTCAAATGAATAACATTTGATTTCTCCACTCGAATAAACTATATTCGATTACTCTTCCCTCGAATACACTATATTCGATAACTCTACTTCGAATAAGTGATATTCGGCAACTCTACTCGATTAACTCCACTTGGATAACTCTAACTGGTCAACTCTAACTGGTCACTCTAACTGATCAACTCTAACTAGTCAACTTTAACTGGTCAACTTTAACTGTTTATCTTTAACTGGTAAACTTTAACTGGTTAACTCAAATGGTTTAACCTAACTGGTTAACTCAAATGGTTTAACCTAACTTGATTTACTTGTCTCGACTAACTGAACTAATCCACTTAGTTTAACTTAGTTAATTCACTTAGTTTGACGCAACTAATTCACTTTGATTTACAAATTAGTTTAACTTAACTAAGTCACTTAGTTTGACGCAACTAATTCACTTTGATTTACCAATTAGTTTAACTTAACTAATTCACTTCGATTAACCGCTTAGTTTATCTTAACTAATTTACTTTGGTTAACTTAACCAATTACTTTGATTAACTCGACTAACTTGCTTTGGTTAACCTAACAAATTACTTTGTTTAACTCGACTGACTTGCTTTGGTTAACCTAACCAATTACTTTGTTTAATCCTTTTATCACACTCTAGTTATAATTCCTACTTCTACAATATCTCCTTAAATTCCATATCGTGTTATACTTGTGTGCGAAGCACGTGTTTAAATCTATCCTTGTATAATTCTATTTATTTTCCGAACAAGTGTTCCTTTATTTATTCCCTAAATAAATATTCCTTTATTCCATTTATTTATAATCTAAATAAATGTTCCTTTATTTATTTCCTAAATAAATATTCCTTTATATTCTAATTCATTTATTTCTAAATAAATGTTTTCTATTTTATTTCATTTATTTTCTAAATAGATGTTTCCTTTTTCATTTATTTATTTTCAAATTAAATAAATGTTTTCCTTTTATAAAATCCTATCAATTATATAAATAAGATTCATTTTCAATATAAACATTGAAAATTCCCTTTTTACATTCTAGAATCACCTACGGTGTTTAACGTGTCGTATAACAATGATCAGTATCATTCAAACATATGAAATCAATAACAGATTTCATAACACATCATATATCACAATACATGAAAAAAGGTAAAATAAATGTTGAGGAATCCAGTCGGATTCCTCCAACCTGTTTCCCTGCATCCACAGATGTTACACAATAAAATATACATCAATTTCATTCCAACATGAAATATACTGATGAACTGAATCAATATTTGATTGTCGTTTATATACATAACTATATCTATGTTTCAATCAAATCAATTTAACAGTCCAAACTATCAATACAAAACAATCAAATCATTTAATACAGTTTATATAAAAAAATATAAACTGAGGAGAGTTAGTGAGTTTTACTCACATTGGACGATCATCGTTAATAACGATAACCATTGCTTGATTCAGACGGACAATTTATTTTGCAATAAATTGTAACGAGCTTGGATTCACTCTCAGTCAGTCCCACGGTGTCGCCCCCGTCCATACGATCCTAACGGATCCTGTTTCGTTGAATTTGGTTAACATTTGAACAAGATGTCGCATTTACAAATTTATACGTCATATAAATTTATTTAAACTTAACTAAATTAAATGTTGGGCTTTACCACTTTGTTATCAACCGCCCCATTCCAAATTAAACGAACCCATGCCCATTTTCAACAGCTTTACGCTCTTGTACAACAAGCCGCTCCTCCCTACTATTTTCATTGCCATTTTCAGAGTATTTTCCCAATTCAAACTCAACAATCTCCCTTAGTAATGTAAGTAACTACGTTTAATTTCCCTAATACCAGTTAAACACTTTGCCAAATCATGATTCTTCCTAGGCAAAACTTGTGATTCCCTTCCTCCACTTTTTTTGTTAACACAGTATCGTGTTTTGAAACAACCTACCGCCGCATTGTCACCTCGTCGAAGTCCCGCCTGACAGCTCCCCCCGTGACGACCCTCTGACACTACTCCAACACCCTCCTTCCGTGCTCAACTCGATGCTACATCGAGCTCTCTTTTTCCTAATCGTCGGCGTCCACTGAAGCCACCGTACCACCATCAGGCCACGCTGCTTTGAGCGCCTTCACACCACCTCCGATACCCCTTTGGTCCCATCACCCATCATCTCCTAAATCACCCTGAAAACCTCAACACGTCAGCGTGCTTCCTGAGCCTGCCCTGGCCAAATGAGGGCACCGGAGCACCTCTAACTTCGGCGGAGATAAGATCACACCATGCCGCCACTTTCTTCTTCAAACACCACTACCAAATAATTATTGGAGATGAGACCGAAATGGTTTTAGTTAGGAGGCTTCATGGTCATTAAATTTTTATCTGGGTGGAGGCTGATATTACGTTGACTACAGAATAAATGTTGGACTAGGTTAGAAATGTTAGGGTATTTTATAGTGTAAGGTTTTGTTTGATTTTGAGGCATTTGTTCGGTCCACGTTTTGCCTGTAAGTTCCACACATTAAATATGTGGATATTTTTGCTTCTATGTGGACCACTTATAAACCATATACTTTGTTTTCCTTCACGTGGAGCATTTGTAAACCATATACTTTGTTTTAAGTTTAGTAACGTAAGATTTCATTCAGGTCCGACTGCTACAGACAGAAATAAACACACCATCGTGACGAGCGAGGTGTCCCGACTCCAAAAATATAATAATGTCGGTAGGTTAACTCATATTGTGAAACCCTAAAATCGTTGTTACAGGGTGCAAAATACTTCAAATGAAAAGTTGCTTATTTAATTAATTAAAAATTACAGAAAAATTCTAAAAATTGAATTATCACTATGTCCCAAAAGAACCTTATCTAAATTCAAACCCGATCTCCAGTTATATCGAATAAACAGTTATGGTCGATAAACGATTCTATAGTGACTTTTCTGAAATTTGGTTTGGACATATCTCAAAATCTACATGATGAAATCCCGATCTTTCTCTTCCACTAGAAAGATATACTCCACTAGCTCGACACGTTTCTTGTTTCACAGAAATCTGGCTTAAAACGAATCTTGTACATTCAGTTGAAGTTCAAATCGCCAAATTGCGAACTGCCGCGACGTTTCAGGTTCGTTTTAATTATAATTATAAATTATAAGTTCGAACGTTTTACTTTAAGTTATCGATATCGCCAAATCGATATATAAATCCTTAAATAAACTAATTATTCGACAGCTAACAAAACGCGCCATTACAGACTTCCCCCCTTAAAATAATTTCGTCCTTGAAATTGCTAAGTTAGAAAAATGCTACTAACTCTACTAACTAGATTTAAAAATCTTTTTGTTTACCTCTAAATTTCAGTTTCGACTAGACCCATTTAATTTTAATTAATTTATTAATTCGTTTCCGACCAACTAAAATTTTCAAAAATTCTGAAAATTTTCTAACACCTTAAATATTCAAAAAATTTCGCCATAACCTCCTTTGTATGGCTCAATACGTCAAACCACAACTCGCCTCTCTAGGCCTCCTCCAATCCAAAATGAAATCAAAATAGCCAAGCAGCTTGCCAATTCGGCTCATAAAATCCCAACTCATATATGATATAAACTTGTACCTTTTTGTCGGGCATTTAACTCTATCCCTTTCCTCTGCTACCACTTCAACATATACCAATGTTATCCATTCCAATTGATCTCCAATCAGTTCATATCCTCAAATCCAAATCGAATTTCATTCGAACTCTAATATCAAATTCCAAATTATTGACTTATCAATTTGGTTCCATTCTAGATTATCTCTAATCCCAATTCAATTTTATTTAACTCGGTTCAAGTTAAATTTCAATTTATTTTTACCATCTCATTTTATTTTACTTCATTAGTTAAATTTTAATTCCAGAACTTAAGTTCCTGGGTTTCTTTCAAATCAATTTGAAATCATAATGCCAATTCAAAACCTTTGAATTTCTAAACAACTTGTTTTCTCAAAACAATTCAAAAACAAAACCTTTGGTAGTAATCCATCACTTAGAACTCGAAAATGAACACTGATGATGTCTAGATTCATCATCAGAATCTATTTTCTAGCTATCGAAGTGAGTTCAATACTATATCATTTTCAATTTGAAAAACATTTTCCAAATCTCCCAAGAACTTAAAATTTCCTTATTTTAATTCCAAATCTGATTTAAATTCATATTTATTTCAAACTATTTCATATATTACATTCATATGAATTCTGATTGGTTATTTATAACCATTTCACCCTTTTATAATCTTATTTGATTATAATAACAACCAACACAATCAATATACTATAATAATTTCAAGATATATATTTCTTCTATAAACAAATATATTTTGGGAAAAATTATTTCATTTACCCTCTTTCAAAACATACCATGACGGTTCATCGTATTCGAGTGTTTAGTAACCCTTATCGATACAGTGGATCAACTGATCGACCCGAATTCATAAGCCACTCAACCAATGAGTCTCCACAATATAAAACCATTTTATATTGAGTAACAATTACGCGCTCATATATATACACTCAAACTCAATCTAGGATATTACTTATCCCATCTCTATCGAGTTATGCCACAGAGCCAAGGTAATCACTTAACTTAAGCTCTGATACCAACTGTAACGGCTGGAAATTTCCGACTCCTCGAGAGTCGGAAATTCCGAGAACGTTAGTGAAAGAAAGTAGAGGGTGAGGAAGAAAAGATAGAACTAATAGAATAGAAGAAGAAGAACTTACATCATCAGAGTAAACACGAATCTCACAGCAGAACGAATAAAATATAACATAACTTTGAAATACAAATCAGTACTCGTATATACATACCATTTCAAAGTACAATACTTAACAACACAGCGGAATAATAATAACTATAATCCTGAATTCTCCTGCTCCAAGCTCTCCAAGTGTATCTGTAAAATCCCGACTACTTGACTGCCCGTACAAATTTAGGCACCCAAGAGTTTAGGGAAAACAAAACAAAATAAACTCCGGGTCAATCATGGGACTGGTGTGAATAAAACTCCAACACTTGGTTAAATAAAGGATATCTTTCTGATATTATAATAATGTCTAAATACAAATAGATATCAATCTAGCAGAATGCTTGCATCTCACGTTCCACATACATAGTATACAAATAAACCGTGAGCGCTTATTGGAGATTGGATTTCCAACAGACAAGGTATGGGAGCACCTCCCGATCAGTGTACTCTAGAGGAGATACACTAGGGTTCAACAAGAACGTCTTGCAACCCGGCCACACATGACCGTTCACTCATTTAGCTTGAGTGTAACGAATATATTACCACCGATGGTTGGGATCAGCAACCATCCTTCCCGATAAGGGACAGCATTGAAATAGATTATAAAGAAGTACAATTGAATATTCTCTAGATGGTATACACCCTGCTTGGGTATGGCCCAACTAGCCATGCTGCCTAGCCCAACTTCTGTTATTTCCCGGTGGTGAGGTTTGAGGTCACGTTTATCACTTTGATAGGTTATTACTTCAATTAATTTGAATGCCACATCGTCATACCCGCCAAATCATTATCGATTTCTCAAGGCATCACGGGTATAAAAGCTAAGAGAAATGAATTTCTCCGCCACCAACGTAATACATTTAAAGAGATCAACATATATGATTCGTTAAGAATACTTTTTCAGACACTCGTCCATATACGTTGTCCTGGGACTGAACAAACCGAAGGCACTATTCAGTGAATCCATCCTACCTAGGCTTTTCACAATAGCCCTTGCACTTCACTCCGTCTTCAATTTATCTTCAGCGTACTTGATTCGCAACGCTTATGCTAATACAGAGTGGTTCTTCGGATAATAATCCAACCGGTCTCTCCATATTTACAACGTAAATATGGTCAAAACTTTGATAGTCTGTGATTCAACTATCAAATGAAAACATGTCGGTGTACAAACAACGATCTTATTTCCAAATGGAAATTCGATCGATCAATCATCATATGTTCATATTTCCTTATTTCATATATTTAGAAAATATATGTTATTAATCATTGGAAAACATTTCCATAGCTTATTTTCACATCACTATTATTTCGCAACTATCAGTCCCTAACTGTAACTAGTATGAGAACAATTCTCTAAGTATCAATCCGGAAGGTCGAAACCAACATCAGATCGTCACTTAGAAAACCGTTCAACTTACCCTCTCCAGTCAGTTTCTGAATTTGCTTAACTCTATTTCTTAAATTCTTATCATGAAAACATTTCATTTTCTATGTTTAGAAAACATATCTGATTATATTTGGAAAACGTTCCCAAAACTCATTTACGGATTTCCAATGAACGTTGTATAAAACATCGTTACGCTTCATCCATTAATCGCTTATTACTTAACTATATTTCAAATCAACCTTTTCTATCGAACCACAACTATTCCTTTGTCAATTCTGATGTCAATCAAGTTGGTGTATAATTACCTCTCAGACCTTAATTGAACAACGTCCTTTACTGTGAAATAGATGAAGCTCGTCACTCACTTTGTCCAATCATCTATTTACGAAAATTCTCGGATTCAGGTTACGAATCCACTTCTTATATGAAAAACGTTTGATTATAACTATACCTTGATTTAAAACCCGGAAGGTAAATAGTACTTTCCCGAATTTGATATAATCGAATTCGACGTATAACTCTCTTTCGAGTAATCTCTATTTGATTAACACTTCTTCGAATAACCTATATTCGATTATCTCTCTTCGAATAACTCATATTTGAAATCTCTCTCTTTCGAATAAACAATATTCGATCTCTTTCTTTCGAATATGCTATATTCGAAAATCTCCTTTCGATTTACTAATCGATAACTCCTTTCGATCAAACTAAAATCGATAACTCCTTTAACTCTATTCGAATAACTAATATTCGACTAACTCCTTTGGATCAACTCATTTGATTAACTCCTTCGAATAACTAATTCGAATAACTTACGTTCGAATAACCAATATTCGATTTACTCTAACTCGATTAACTTAATTCTAATCGATTTACTCCATTTCGATTCAACTTAATTCAAATCGATTAACTTAACTCAAATTGATTAACTCCTTTCGAATAACTAAATTCGATTTAACTCTAATTGAATAACTAATATTCAATTAACTCTGACGTGTTTAACTCTATTTGAATAAGTAATTCGAATCACTCTAATGCGTTTAACTCTATTCAAATATCTAATTCGAATAACTCATTTCGAATAACTAAATTCAATTAACTCTTTTAACTTTACTCGAATAACTATATTCGATTAACACCTTCTTTCGAATAACTATATTCAATTAACTCTTCGACTAACTCCTTTGGATTAACTAACTCCGAATAACTCCTTTGGATTAGCTAACTTCGAATAACTCCTTTGGATTAACTAACTTCGAATAACTCCTTTGGATTAACTAACTTCGAATAAATCCTTTGGATTAACTAACTTCGAATAACCAATATTCGATAACTACTCTTGGAATAAATAATATTCGGTAACTCTTCTCAAATGAATAACATTTGATTTCTCCACTCGAATAAACTATATTCGATTACTCTTCCCTCGAATACACTATATTCGATAACTCTACTTCGAATAAGTGATATTCGACAACTCTACTCGATTAACTCCACTTGGATAACTCTAACTGGTCAACTCTAACTGGTCACTCTAACTGAGTAACTCTAACTGATCAACTCTAACTGGTCAACTTTAACTGGTCAACTTTAACTGTTTATCTTTAACTGGTAAACTTTAACTGGTTAACTCAAATGGTTTAACCTAACTGGTTAACTCAAATGGTTTAACCTAACTTGATTTACTTGTCTCGACTAACTGAACTAATCCACTTAGTTTAACTTAGTTAATTCACTTAGTTTGACGCAACTAATTCACTATGATTTACAAATTAGTTTAACTTAACGAAGTCACTTAGTTTGACGCAACTAATTCACTTTGATTTACCAATTAGTTTAACTTAACTAATTCACTTCGATTAACCGCTTAGTTTATCTTAACTAATTTACTTTGGTTAACTTAACCAATTACTTTGATTAACTCGACTAACTTGCTTTGGTTAACCTAACAAATTACTTTGTTTAACTCGACTGACCTGCTTTGGTTAACCTAACCAATTACTTTGTTTAATCCTTTTATCACACTCTAGTTATAATTCCTACTTCTACAGTATCTCCTTAAATTCCATATCGTGTTATACTTGTGTGCGAAGCACGTGTTTAAATTTATCCTTGTATAATTCTATTTATTTTCCGAACAAGTGTTCCTTTATTTATTCCCTAAATAAATATTCCTTTATTCCATTTATTTATAATCTAAATAAATGTTCCTTTATTTATTTCCTAAATAAATATTCCTTTATATTCTAATTCATTTATTTCTAAATAAATGTTTTCTATTTTATTTCATTTATTTTCTAAATAGATGTTTCCTTTTTCATTTATTTATTTTCAAATTAAATAAATGTTTTCCTTTTATAAAATCCTATCAATTTTATAAATAAGATTCATTTTCAATATAAACATTGAAAATTCCCTTTTTACATTCTAGAATCACCTACGTTGTTTAACGTGTCGTATAACAATGATCAGTATCATTCAAACATATGAAATCAATAACAGATTTCATAACACATCATATATCACAATACATGAAAAACGGTAAAATAAATGTTGAGGAATCCAGTCGGATTCCTCCAACCTGTTTCCCTGCATCCACAGATGTTACACAATAAAATATACATCAATTTCATTCCAACATAAAATATACTGATGAACTGAATCAATATTTGATTGTCGTTTATATATATAACTATATCTATGTTTCAATCAAATCTATTTAACAGTCCAAACTATCAATACACAACAATCAAATCATTTAATACAGTTTATATAAAAAAATATAAACTGAGGAGAGTTAGTGAGTTTTACTCACATTGGACGATCATCGTTAATAACGATAACCATCGCTTGATTCAGACGGACAATTTATTTTGCAATAAATTGTAACGAGCTTGGATTCACTCTCAGTCAGTCCCACGGTGTAGCCCCCGTCCATACGATCCTAACTGATCCTGTTTCGTTGAATTTGGTTAACATGTGAACAAGATGTCGCATTTACAAATTTATACGTCATATAAATTTATTTAAACTTAACTAAATTAAATGTTGGGCTTTACCACTTTGTTATCAACGGCCCCATTCCAAATTAAACGAACCCATGCCCATTTTCAACAGCTTTGCCCTCTTGTACAACATGCCGCTCCTCCCTACTATTTTCATGGCCATTTTCAGAGTATTTTCCCAATTCAAACTCAACAATCTCCCTTAGTAATGTAAGTAACTACGTTTAATTTCCCTAATACCAGTTAAACACTTTGCCAAATCATGATTCTTCCCAGGCAAAACTTCTGATTGCCTTCCTTCACTTTTTTTGTTAACACAGTATCGTGTTTTGAAACAACCTACCGCCGCATTGTCACCTCGTCGAAGTCCCGCCTGACAGCTCCCCCCGTGACGACCCTCTGACACTACTCCAACACCCTCCTTCCGTGCTCAACTCGATGCTACATCGAGCTCTCTTTTTCCTAATTCGGCGTCCACTGAAGCCACCGTACCACCATCAGGCCACGCTGCTTTGAGCGCCTTCACACCACCTCCGATACCCCTTTGGTCCCATCACCCATCATCTCCTAAATCACCCTGAAAACCTCAACACGTCAGCGTGCTTCCTGAGCCTGCCCTGGCCAAATGAGGGCACCGGAGCACCTCTAACTTCGGCGGAGATAAGATCACACCATGCCGCCACTTTCTTCTTCAAACACCACTACCAAATAATTATTGGAGATGAGACCGAAATGGTTTTAGTTAGGAGGCTTCATGGTCATTAAATTTTTATCTGGGTGGAGGCTGATATTACGTTGACTACAGAATAAATTTTGGACTAGGTTAGAAATTTTAGGGTATTTTATAGTGTAAGGTTTTGTTTGATTTTGAGGCATTTGTTCGGTCCACGTTTTGCCTGTAAGTTCCACACATTAAATATGTGGATATTTTTGCTTCTATGTGGACCACTTATAAACCATATACTTTGTTTTCCTTCACGTGGAGCATTTGTAAACCATATACTTTGTTTTAAGTTTAGTAACGTAAGATTTCATTCAGGTCCGACTGCTATAGACAGAAATAAACACACCATCGTGACGACCGAGGTGTCCCGACTCCAGAAATATAATAATGTCGGTAGGTTAACTCATATTGTGAAACCCTAAAATCGCTGATACAGGGTGCAAAATACTTCAAATGAAAAGTTGCTCATTTAATTAATTAAAAATTACAGAAAAATTCTAAAAATTGAATTATCACTATGTCCCAAAAGAACCTTATCTAAATTCAAACCCGATCTCCAGTTATATCGAATAAACAGTTATGGTCGATAAACGATTCTATAGCGACTTTTCTGAAATTTGGTTTGGACATATCTCAAAATCTACATGATGAAATCCCGATCTTTCTCTTCCACTAGAAAGATATACTCCACTAGCTCGACACGTTTCTTGTTTCATAGAAATCCGGCTTAAAACGAATCCTGTACATTCAGTTGAAGTTCAAATCGCCAAATTGCGAACTGTCGCGACGTTTCATGTTCGTTTTAATTATAATTATAAATTATAAGTTCGAACGTTTTACTTTAAGTTATCGATATCGCCAAATCGATATATAAATCCTTAAATAAATTAATTATTCGACAGCTAACAAAACGCGCCATTACAGACTTCCCCCCTTAAAATAATTTCGTCCTCGAAATTGCTAAGTTAGAAAAATGCCACTAACTCTACTAACTAGATTTAAAAATCTTTTTGTTTACCTCTAAATTTCAGTCTCGACTGGACCCATTTAATTTTAATTAATTTATTAATTCGTTTCCGACCAACTAAAATTTTCAAAAATTCTGAAAATTTTCTAACACCTTAAATTTTCAAAAAATTTCGCCATAACCTCCTTTGTATGGCTCAATACGTCAAACCACAACTCGCCTCTCTACGCCTCCTCCAATCCAAAAGGAAATCAAAATAGCCAAGCGGCTTGCCAATTCGGCTCATAAAATCCCAACTCATATATGATATAAACTTGTACCTTTTTGTCGGGCATTTAACTCTATCCCTTTCGTCTGCTACCACTTCAACATATACCAATGTTACCCATTCCAATTGATCTCCAATCAGTTCGTATCCTCAAATCCAAATTGAATTTCATTCGAACTCTAATATCAAATTCCAAATTATTGACTTATCAATTTGGTTCCATTCTAGATTATCTCTAATCCCAATTCAATTTTATTTAACTCGGTTCAAGTTAAATTTCAATTTATTTTTACCATCTCATTTTATTTTACTTCATTAGTTAAATTTTAATTCCAGAACTTAAGTTCCTGGGTTTCTTTCAAATCAATTTGAAATCATAATGCCAATTCAAAACCTTTGAATTTCTAAACAACTTGTTTTCTCAAAACAATTCAAAAACAAAACCTTTGGTAGTAATCCATCACTTAGAACTCGAAAATGAACACTGATGATGTCTAGATTCATCATCAGAATCTATTTTCTAGCTATCGAAGTGAGTTCAATACTATATCATTTTCAATTTGAAAAACATTTTCAAAATCTCCCAGGAACTTAAAATTTCCTTATTTTAATTCCAAATCTGATTTAAATTCATATTTAATTCAAACTATTTCATATATTACATTCATATGAATTCTGATTGGTTATTTATAACCATTTCACCCTTTTATAATCTTATTCGATTATAATAACAACCAACACAATCAATATACTATAATAATTTCAAGATATATATTTCTTCTATAAACAAATATATTTTGGGAAAAATTATTTCATTTACCCTCTTTCAAAACATACCATGACGGTTCATCGTATTCGAGTGTTTAGTAACCCTTATCGATACAGTGGATCAACTGATCGACCAGAATTCATAAGCCACTCTACCAATGAGTCTCCACAATATAAAACCATTTTATATTGAGTAACAATTACGCGCTCATATATATACACTCAAACTCAATCTAGGATATTACTTATCCCATCTCTATCGAGTTATGCCACAGAGCCAAGGTAATCACTTAACTTAAGCTCTGATACCAACTGTAACGGCTGGAAATTTCCGACTCCTCGAGAGTCGGAAATTCCGAGAACGTTAGTGAAAGAAAGTAGAGGGTGAGGAAGAAAAGATAGAACTAATAGAATAGAAGAAGAAGAAGAACTTACATCATCAGAGTAAACACGAATCTCACAGCAGAACGAATAAAATATAACATAACTTTGAAATACAAATTAGTACTCGTATATACATACCATTTCAAAGTACAATACATAACAACACAGCGGAATAATAATAACTATAATCCTGAAGTCTCCTGCTCCAAGCTCTCCAAGTGTATCTGTAAAATCCCGACTACTTGACTGCCCGTACAAATTTAGGCACCCAAGAGTTTAGGGAAAACAAAACAAAATAAACTCCGGGTCAATCATGGGACTGGTGTGAATAAAACTCCAACACTTGGTTAAATAAAGGATATCTTTCTGATATTATAATAATGTCTAAATACAAATAGATATCAATCTAGCAGAACGCTTGCATCTCACGTTCCACATACATAGTATACAAATAAACCGTGAGCGTTTATTGGAGATTGGATTTCCAACAGACAAGGTATGGGAGCACCTCCCGATCAGTGTACTCTAGAGGAGATACACTAGGGTTCAACAAGAACGTCTTGCAACCCGGCCACACATGACCGTTCACTCATTTAGCTTGACTGTAACGAATATATTACCACCGATGGTTGGGATCAGCAACCATCCTTCCCGATAAGGGACAGCATTGAAATAGATTATAAAGAAGTACAATTGAATATTCTCTAGATGGTATACACCCTGCTTGGGTATGGCCCAACTAGCCATGCTGCCTAGCCCAACTTCTGTTATTTCCCGGTGGTGAGGTTTGAGGTCACGTTTATCACTTTGACAGATTATTGCTTCAATTACTTTGAATGCCACATCGTCATACCCGCCAAATCATTATCGATTTCTCAAGGCATCACGGGTATAAAAGCTAAGAGAAACGAATTTCTCCGCCACCAACGTAATACGTTTAAAGAGATCAACATATATGATTCGTTAAGAATACTTTGTCAGACACTCGTCCATATACGTTGTCCTGGGACTGAACAAACCGAAGGCACTATTCAGTGAATCCATCCTACCTAGGCTTTTCACAATAGCCCTTGCACTTCACTCCGTCTTCAATTTATCTTCAGCGTACTTGATTCGCAACGCTTATGCTAATACGGAGTGGTTCTTCGGATAATAATCCAACCGGTCTCTCCATATTTACAACGTAAATATGGTCAAAACTTTGATAGTCTGTGATTCAACTATCAAATGAAAACATGTCGGTGTACAAACAATGATCTTATTTCCAAATGGAAATTCGATCGATCAATCATCATATGTTCATATTTCCTTATTTCATATATTTAGAAAATATATGTTATTAATCATTGGAAAACATTTCCATAGCTTATTTTCACATCACTATTATTTCGCAACTATCAGTCCCTAACTGTAACTAGTATGAGAACAATTCTCTAAGTATCAATCCGGAAGGTCGAAACCAACATCAGATCGTCACTTAGAAAACCGTTCAACTTACCCTCTCCAGTCAGTTTCTGAATTTGCTTAACTCTATTTCTTAAATTCTTATCATGAAAACATTTCATTTTCTATGTTTAGAAAACATATCTGATTATATTTGGAAAATGTTCCCAAAACTCATTTACGGATTTCCAATGAACGTTGTATAAAACATCGTTACGCTTCATCCATTAATCGCTTATTACTTAACTATATTTCAAATCAACATTTTCTATCGAACCACAAATATTCCTTTGTCAATTCTGAAGTCAATCAAGTTGGGGTATAATTACCTCTCAGACCTTAATTGAACAACGTCCTTTACTGTGAAATAGATAAAGCTCGTCACTCACTTTGTCCAATCATCTGTTTACGAAAATTCTCGGATTCAGGTTACGAATCCACTTCTTATATGAAAAACGTTTGATTATAACTATACCTTGATTTAAAACCCGGAAGGTAAATAGTACTTTCCCGAATTTGATATAATCGAATTCGACGTATAACTCTCTTTCGAGTAATCTCTATTTGATTAACTCTTCTTCGAATAACCTATATTCGATTATCTCTCTTCGAATAACTCATATTTGAAATCTCTCTCTTTCGAATAAACAATATTCGATCTCTTTCTTTCGAATATGCTATATTCGAAAATCTCCTTTCGATTTACTAATCGATAACTCCTTTCGATCAAACTAAAATCGATAACTCCTTTAACTCTATTCGAATAACTAATATTCTACTAACTCCTTTGGATCAACTCATTTGATTAACTCCTTCGAATAACTAATTCGAATTACTTACCTTCGAATAATAAATATTCGATTTACTCTAACTCGATTAACTTAATTCTAATCGATTTACTCCATTTCGATTCAACTTAATTCAAATCGATTAACTTAACTCAAATTGATTAACTCCTTCCGAATAACTAAATTCAATTTAACTCTAATTGAATAACTAATATTCAATTAACTCTTACGTGTTTAACTCTATTTGAATAAGTAATTCGAATCACTCTAATGCGTTTAACTCTATTCAAATATCTAATTCGAATAACTCATTTCGAATAACTAAATTCGATTAACTCTTTTAACTTTACTCGAATAACTATATTCGATTAACACCTTCTTTCGAATAACTATATTCGATTAACTCTTCGACTAACTCCTTTGGATTAACTAACTCCGAATAACTCCTTTGGATTAGCTAACTTCGAATAACTCCTTTGGATTAACTAACTTCGAATAACTCCTTTGGATTAACTAACTTCGAATAACTCCTTTGGATTAACTAACTTCGAATAACCAATATTCGATAACTACTCTTGGAATAAATAATATTCGGTAACTCTTCTCAAATGAATAACATTTGATTTCTCCACTCGAATAAACTATATTCGATTACTCTTCCCTCGAATACACTATATTCGATAACTCTACCTCGAATAAGTGATATTCGGCAACTCTACTCGATTAACTCCACTTGGATAACTCTAACTGGTCAACTCTTACTGGTCACTCTAACTGAGTAACTCTAACTGATCAACTCTAACTGGTCAACTTTAACTGTTTATCTTTAACTGGTAAACTTTAACTGGTTAACTCAAATGGTTTAACCTAACTAGTTAACTCAAATGGTTTAACCTAACTTGATTTACTTGTCTCGACTAACTGAACTAATCCACTTAGTTTAACTTAGTTAATTCACTTAGTTTGACGCAACTAATTCACTTAGATTTACAAATTAGTTTAACTTAACTAAGTCACTTAGTTTGACGCAATTGATTCACTTTGATTTACCAATTAGTTTAACTTAACTAATTCACTTCGATTAACCGCTTAGTTTATCTTAACTAATTTACTTTGGTTAACTTAACCAATTACTTTGATTAACTCGACTAACTTGCTTTGGTTAACCTAACAAATTACTTTGTTTAACTCGACTGACTTGCTTTGGTTAACCTAACCAATTACTTTGTTTAATCCTTTTATCACACTCTAGTTATAATTCCTACTTCTACAATATCTCCTTAAATTCCATATCGTGTTATACTTGTGTGCGAAGCACGTGTTTAAATCTATCCTTGTACAATTCTATTTATTTTCCGAACAAGTGTTCCTTTATTTATTCCCTAAATAAATATTCATTTATTCCATTTATTTATAATCTAAATAAATGTTCCTTTATTTATTTCCTAAATAAATATTCCTTTATATTCTAATTCATTTATTTCTAAATAAATGTTTTCTATTTTATTTCATTTATTTTCTAAATAGATGTTTCCTTTTTCATTTATTTATTTTCAAATTAAATAAATGTTTTCCTTTTATAAAATCCTATCAATTTTATAAATAAGATTCATTTTCAATATAAACATTGAAAATTCCCTTTTTACATTCTAGAATCACCTACGGTGTTTAACGTGTCGTATAACAATGATCAGTATCATTCAAACATATGAAATCAATAACAGATTTCATAACACATCATATATCACAATACATGAAAAACGGTAAAATAAATGTTGAGGAATCCAGTCGGATTCCTCCAACCTGTTTCCCTGCATCCACAGATGTTACACAATAAAATATACATCAATTTCATTCCAACATGAAATATACTGATGAATTGAATCAATATTTGATTGTCGTTTATATATATAACTATATCTATGTTTCAATCAAATCTATTTAACAGTCCAAACTATCAATACACAACAATCAAATCATTTAATACAGTTTATATAAAAAAATATAAACTGAGGAGAGTTAGTGAGTTTTACTCACATTGGACGATCATCGTTAATAACGATAACCATCGCTTGATTCAGACGGACAATTTATTTTGCAATAAATTGTAATGAGCTTGGATTCACTCTCAGTCAGTCCCACGGTGTCGCCCCCGTCCATACGATCCTAACGGATCCTGTTTCGTTGAATTTGGTTAACATGTGAACAAGATGTCGCATTTACAAATTTATACGTCATATAAATTTATTTAAACTTAACTAAATTAAATGTTGGGCTTTACCACTTTGTTATCAACGGCCCCATTCCAAATTAAACGAACCCATGCCCATTTTCAACAGCTTTACCCTCTTGTACAACATGCCGCTCCTCCCTACTATTTTCATGGCCATTTTCATAGTATTTTCCCAATTCAAACTCAACAATCTCCCTTAGTAACGTAAGTAACTACGTTTAATTTCCCTAATACCAGTTAAACACTTTGCCAAATCATGATTCTTCCCAGGCAAAACTTGTGATTCCCTTCCTCCACTTTTTTTGTTAACACAGTATCGTGTTTTGAAACAACCTACCGCCGCATTGTCACCTCGTCGAAGTCCCGCCTGACAGCTCCCCCCGTGACGACCCTCCGACACTACTCCAACACCCTCCTTCCGTGCTCAACTCGATGCTACATCGAGCTCTCTTTTTCCTAATCGTCGGCGTCCACTGAAGCCACCATACCACCATCAGGCCACGCTGCTTTGAGCGCCTTTACACCACCTCCGATACCCCTTTGGTCCCATCACCCATCATCTCCTAAATCACCCTGAAAACCTCAACACGTCAGCGTGCTTCCTGAGCCTTCCCTGGCCAAATGAGGGCACCGGAGCACCTCTAACTTCGGCGGAGATAAGATCACACCATGCCGCCACTTTCTTCTTCAAACACCACTACCAAATAATTATTGGAGATGAGACCGAAATGGTTTTAGTTAGGAGGCTTCATGGTCATTAAATTTTTATCTGGGTGGAGGCTGATATTACGTTGACTACAGAATAAATGTTGGACTAGGTTAGAAATGTTAGGGTATTTTATAGTGTAAGGTTTTGTTTGATTTTGAGGCATTTGTTCGGTCCACGTTTTGCCTGTAAGTTCCACACATTAAATATGTGGATATTTTTGCTTCTATGTGGACCACTTATAAACCATATACTTTGTTTTCCTTCACGTGGAGCATTTGTAAACCATATACTTTGTTTTAAGTTTAGTAACATAAGATTTCATTCAGGTCCGACTGCTACAAACAGAAATAAACACACCATCGTGACGAGCGAGGTGTCCCGACTCCAGAAATATAATAATGTCAGTAGGTTAACTCATATTGTGAAACCCTAAAATCGCTGATACAAGGTGCAAAATACTTCAAATGAAAAGTTGCTTATTTAATTAATTAAAAAATTACAGAAAATTCTAAAAATTGAATTATCACTATGTCCCAAAATAACCTTATCTAAATTCAAACCCAATCTCCAGTTATATCGAATAAACAGTTATGGTCGATAAACGATTCTATAGCGACTTTTTTGAAATTTGGTTTGGACATATCTCAAAATCTACATGATGAAATCCCGATCTTTCTCTTCCACTAGAAAGATATACTCCACTAGCTCCACACGTTTCTTGTTTCACAGAAATCCGGCTTAAAACGAATCCTGTACATTCAGTTGAAGTTCAAATCGCCAAATTGCGAACTACCGCGACGTTTCAGGTTCGTTTTAATTATAATTATAAATTATAAGTTCGAACGTTTTACTTTAAGTTATCGATATCGCCAAATCGATATATAAATCCTTAAATAAATTAATTATTCGACAGCTAACAAAACGCACCATTACACGACCTCCGTTTTCGATGAAGCCACTTTTATTTGTCCCGGAATGTCAAATTATTTTTAGGTTTCAATTTTCTTAATTTTTGGAATTAATATGTAGGCGTGGTAATTTAAACGCGTTTGGTAACTTTAGTTTGAATTTAATCTACTGGAAAAAGGCCATTTTTCAAACGGTCTCCAAATTTGACAAAATTAGTTTTGTTAGGACCGTATCATCAAAACATAGCAAGATTTATTTTTCTGTAATTTTTGGAGTCAGTATGTGGCCCTGATAAATTAAAATGAACGTTTAAATTCAATTTATACTGATTTATATTTTAATTTTGACAATAACTGATCGAAATAGTCGAATTGGCTTACGAAACGTATCCCATTATGTCCGAAATGAGGGTATTTAGCTAGGGGAGACAGTCTTTGGGTTTGATTTGGAGTTCGAATGCGAAATCACATTTTTTTGAAATTAAAATATAAATAATAAAAGTGTATAAATGCCCCAATTATTAAACCCTAGCACAATTATTATGATCTGCCGCGTTCATTGTAGTCAACAGCCGATGGGCTCCAATTTTCATTCCTCAACCATTCTTAATCCAATCTATGAAATTCAAAATTAATTAAACAAAAATTGTAGAGCTATTTACGCTCTTCGATTTCATACGGGCATGATCAGTTTTCATGAGGTATTCATAGCGAATTTTGGGGCTAAAGTAGTCCCGCTCGCACATGATTTCCGAATGAAGGGTGACATCACCATCTGAGGCATCGCTGGTGGTTGTTGAGGGCAGCAAGGTACCCGTCGGGGCACTAGTTGATCGGAGTCTGGTAGGGTATATTGGCGGGCGATGGTGAGTGTTGGGTTTGAGCGATATGTTTGGAAGCAGCATGTTTTACTGGAGTGGAAGATGAAGCACACGGGGAAATTACCCACTTAATTATGCGATTAATGAAATTATTTATTTATTTATTTAAATTTTTTAATTAATATATAATCGTTGATATCTTTTGCATATAGTCACATAATTGAATGAAACAAAGTGCGTTAGGATCGTGTGAACGAACACTACAGCATGGAACTGACAAGAACGGAAATGGAGGCAGTTGGTGTTTTTGACAAAATTAAATGGCTATTTAATTTTGGTAAAACAATCATCAACTAAAGAACGACGGAGTGGAACCCAATGTGAGAATTCTCTCACTTAAATATTTGTACAGTAATTTATTTATTTTATAACTGAAATTATATGAATTATCATTGTTGATTTGTATGTGACATTGCTTGAGTTCAACACATGAACTATTCATGACTAATTTGCACAAGAATCGTTGTTTGAATATACGACACTCGTATTTCAAATAACGTGGATACACTTTGTGGTAGTTGAAATTAAATTATATTATCCATTTATAATTTAAATAGTGAAAATTGATTAATTAGAAAAATAATTCAAACCGAATTAGAATTTGTTAAATTTATTAAACAATGATTTATTTAAATAGACTGTTGTTGTTTGAAAACCCCATACGGGTATTGGGATGATATTTGACATACACTAATCCCAATATTTATTTGTATGTCAATCGATTGGTTGACAGGCTGCGATAAGCTTTATTTATTTATTTTAATGCTTATCCAGTTGTAAAATGCACTTTGGATGATGTGAGAATGTTTAATGATTATTTATCATTATTGTTGAATACATGCGATGTATGAAATCCATATAACTAAAATTATATGCTAATTGATTGAGCTGCATTCCGATTTAGAATCTGAACGAATATTTTAAAATAAAATTCAGTAAAGAATTAAAATATGATTTTAATGTCAAATTTTGGATGGACACGAAAATACTGAAATATATGAAGTCAAGTAAGTGGATATTCGCCAATTTAACCCTAACGGGATCATCGATCGACATTATTCATTTTATAATGAATACGAAAAGGAAATGGATTTCAAAATATGATATTTTGAAAATATTATCATTTTAATATTATAATAATATGAAATATTCAATTTTGATTTAAAAATTGAAATGAAATGAAAATCTTTTTAAAATGAATTTAAAATCAATTTATAAAGGAGTATTCAATTTTAATTTAAAACTGAGATGGAGTTGGAATCGTTTTAAAAGGACTTTTTGAAGGAATATTCAATTTGGATTTAAGACAGAAATTGAAGTTGAAATCATTTTAAAATGAATTTATAAACGATTTATAAAATATATTTTAAATAGAAATCGATGATAAATACATTATATATATTTAATGGCTTGAATAGAACGCGTCGGCAGCGAACGTTCGCGTATTTCAACCATTAACTTCAAATTGATGTAGCGGGAGATCCGACCGTAGGATTCTCCTAAAACCGGAAAAGTTGGGTTGTATCGAAAAGATCTTTCCAATGAGTACAAGAGATTTAAATTTGAATGGTTGGATTTTAAATTGTGTCCAAATCAATTTCAGAAAAGGTTGCTATGGATCCAGTTCGGTGGTCGTTATTGGAAACCGACTGTAAGAGCCTTAATAAAATTACTAAATATACGGAAAAATTGTGTAAGTTCATAATAAATGATTGGGAAAGATTTTGGATGAAAAATTCCATATTTAAAAAGATAAAAATGTATTTTTATCGAAATGAACTAGCTATTAACTAGAGTAATAATCCAAGTTTTTTAAATAAATAAATTGGATTTGTAAATGGCTTGGTATAACAAGAATTTTCCAATGAATGAATTGGAATGGATTTGAGTGGAAATAAGTTTCGGAATATTTCGATATTAGATCCCGTGATTATACTGATATTGTTGAGGAATTTGGAAGATACAGATATCGTTATTCCCAATACGATGTTCGTTTGGTTTCAGAATTTGATATTGAATATTAGCCGATGAAGTTTTTATTCGGAGACTTGTATTTAATATCAAATTGTATTTTGGGTTTGTCGTGAATGGTGACCTCAATAACACTGTTCTTAAAACCATTTGAGAAAGGAATAAATATTTTAATTAAGATTTAGAGAAATTTACCAATTAATTAATTAATTTAATTGGAATTGAAATGAAAGTTGATTCTGGGGTTTATTATGAACGATGTTTTATGCGACATTTGTTCTTTAACCCAAATTAGCAGTAAAGATATGATTAGGAATTTATAAATCTGTTTATTAAGATTTAATGGAAATTTTCCAAATATAAGATTTTCCAATTTAACATATTAAATTAGAATTGAATGGAATTCGATATGGTAATAATCGAAAAGAGATTCTGTGAAGGATGACCAATACTATTTATGGAATTTAAAAGGCCTTGCCATTATTCCATTTATAGTATTAGTACGATATAGAAATTTATATTGATAATATACTGTTATGATTTCCATGAAGATTCCATCATTAATGGAAGGTGATTTCGGCTTATCGTGAACTTTGTTTTAAATGACATTGATTCTTTAACCCTGAAAAAGGCAAGATTAATTTCCTAAATTTGAATAATCATTAAATAATGGTTTTTGGTTTTTAAACTAAGAAGAGTTTAATAAATCTTTAATCAGATTAAGATGTGAATGGGATAATTAAATTTATTGAATTCATGAAATGATTGAGAATGGAGTACCACCAGTTTTACTCCAGGCGATAGTTAAATCTTTAATTAGATTTGAACATGAAATGGTAATTAAATATACTAATAACACCGGAGGGTGTTAGAAATGGAGTATAACCATTTTTGCTACATGGGATGAATAGGTTGGGAATGGAAAATAAAATAAAGGATTACTTCGTTAAGGCTCGATAATCCCGAATGGTTTTAAAAACCTTAATTTGGTTTAAAATTATTAAACGATAAAATAATATCTTTTAAAGATGATATATAAAGGAAGATTAAAGAATAAATTTAAAAGAATTTATCTTTGGTAAAATTAATGGGAACCTTTCCCTAAAAAGTTGAATATTTGAATAAACGATTATTCTAAATTGGAATGAGGCGTATGATGGGTTTTAGCACTTGATTATTGATTATAAAATACGTGAGTCATTTGGAAAGACCGGGTTTATCCCATTCTGAATAACTGATAAGACCACTAAAAGCCGGCGATGGAGACGGTGGTTGAAGACCGGAGTTCTTCACATTGTTTGGATGATTGCTGATGTCTTAATTGGGTTGTACACCCAAGACAAGGTAATAAGTGGTGATCATCTAGACGTACTTGGAGATCGACCGGATATGCGAGGACCTCTCTCCTGTATTGAACATATGGGACGAGGAATAATGTGCCCTCGGTTTCGTTCAAACCCAGAACAGATTTGTAAATGGATACGTGTCTGACATTGGATTTCATTTTGTGTTGATTGATTTCTATTAAATATATATCTGTTTAGTAGAGGAGAATTTATTCTCTTGCTTAACACTCTTCTCTAAGACGTACGAGCTTAGTGGTTATATATTGATAGACATCAGTTGCATGGCATGAATTGTCAATGTGGCATGCTGAGATGCAAATGATCAAGGCTTTTGCTAAAAAGCAGAGTCTTGTGATTGATGATAAAAGCACAGCTTTAAATAGCATAGCTTTTTGTATAGCGTTAATTCACGAGCCTCACACTGGGTATGAGTCAAAAAGGGAATAGTGACCGTAGGGAGAACTTGCGTTTCTTTCTAACTAAAAGTAGTGTAATGGTATGGAGACCAGACATTTTTACTTATGTGGATGATGGATTGCGAGGCGCCTCGGATATAGGGTTATATGCTCATAGGGTCGACGTATTGACCTGTTTGGAGGTCCGATAGGACCTGGAAATGTATTGTTCAGAAATAACCAATCCACTAAATTAAATGTGGACCGACCCTACCGCTTCCAAGGGTTGCCCGTAGGTGTGATCCTGAGACATGTGTTAGAGTGTCTCGAATCGGCGAGGAGACATCCCTTTCCTCGAATCTAGATGGAATCCCATTTCCAATATGACACTTTTCGATTTTTGTTGCAAACCTAGTATGGTGGCATAATATATAGTACCTATGTCGTCTATGATTGATACATTTATGTTTGAAGTTGATTTTGACACTATACACTTACAGTAATATCAAAATGATGTGTTGGCTATTATAAAGTAAAACTTTATCCTCCGGCTTGCATTGCATTGTGTGATGGGACCTAAGTCTTATAATAGCTTCATTTTTTAAAAAAAACATTGTGTTGTTTTATTGTAAATTGAGATTCATGTGGAGTAAAGCCATCCCGTGTTATACGGCGTTGTCCCATGATTTCCCAACTTTTAAGGTAAAGATTTAGTAACTGTTTTAGTTCTCACACCAATCTCATGACTGACTCAAAGTTTATTGTTTTCACCTAAACTCTGGTAGCCCTTATTTTCTACACGGGCACCTAGTAGTTTTGGTTTTCGCAGATACTTCTTTTCACAAGATCCTGGATTACAGCTGGACCTATATTCAGAAAGCTTTGTGTAAAGGCCTGCAAAGGACCGCAAATCCGTACCCTTTGAGCTGACATATTACAACTGACGTCCAACCCAAATTACACAAAATTACGAATCCTTGATTAAAAGAAAATAGAGGATGAGATGTAGAAAGAAAGAAATATTAGAATAAGAAGATCAGAATCTCACAGAGGAATGGATAAAATATAATAATCAGTAATACTTTATACAAAGAACTGTATATGTTACAGCATCAGAGTATACATTCAGACCAATCAATACACACATCAGAAATAAACTAGTACCGGTAAATATATGGAATACGTCTCGACTTCAACTACATCTCTATAACTCCAAATGAAAATCTAACCTGGAAATATACTTGGTCTGACCCGAGCATATTTGAAGCAAAGCCAAATTCACCTGGATCAGTCTGGAATAATTTCAGCGATAAATTCATAACACAAACAACTTACTTAACTTTGAAAATCCTTTTTGAAAGAAAAGGATAATAGTAAGACTAGTCCACACATAAACACAGACGGTTTTTATCTTACTATAACCCAAAACATTTTGAAATCAATATCTTATTCTAATATTATAATAGTGTCTAAATACAAATAAATAGAATCTAGCAGAATGCTTGCATCTCATGCTCCACATATATAGTATACAATCAAAACCACGGGCGCTTATTGGAGATTGGATTCCGATTATGACAAGGTATGGAACCACCTGCCGATAGTGTATATCTAGAGAGGAATACACTGGGTTCAACAAGAACGTCTTGCAACCCGTCCCACACATGACCGACCACTCATTTCTCTTGAGTGTATCGAATATATCGTCACATACGGTTGGACCCAAAATAACCATTCCCGAGCGATACAGAAGAGAAAATAAGTAACAAATATGAATATTCTCTAGATGATGACAATACACCCTAATGGGTGCGACCCACATAGCCATGCTGCCTGCCCGATTTTTTTCATTTCCCGGTTGAGAGGCTTGAGGTTATAATTGACTTTTGGAACATCTGGCCACCGTTCACATCGTCCATATAAGTCATCCAGGAACAGGATGAACTGAAGGTACCCTACTACCACATCATAGCAATCACCTTATAGATCAGTAGCGAGTAATCCTTGCAATCTATATATTCCAATTACGACAGAATCATCGTTAACTCCGGGGATCAGCCAGAGGTATTTAACAATACTTCTTTCGCTCATGAAGATTTACGGACTTCAATTGCTCTATCTCAATCACCATCTTCGACGTATTCGTATTTATTGGTCGGAATGGTTTTTGAATATAAATTCGATCCCAGTCTTTCCATAACAATAACGTTGGGGCAGATTTTGATAGTCGATTATATAACTACCAAAATAAACAACCATAAAAATAAAACATATCCATTGGTTTATTACACAGCATCACTTGGCCTTTAAAATAATATATCAGTTTTAATATATTAATATTCTTAAATCATTTTATTTATAAACTTGGAAAATTTGTTAAATCCATATCCAATTTCTTGTTAACAACCATTTCAAAACATTTGCTATAACATTACTTATATCTATAATTGGAAATCGTTTGAACTTATTAATGTAAAATAATCGTTACGATTCTCCTTTTGTTTTCGTTATTTGAACACAATATCGATGCTTATCGATTTAGAATGAACTCCTTCTAAATCTCATTTCTTACTTTTGAAAACGTCGTTATGTTCTCACCAATCTCCTTTTATATATTTCTATTATGGAAATATCATTTCACATCCTCAAGCCCCTTTTTATTTCCTTTTATATTTGGAATCCCATCATATATATTCTCAACATTTTCAAATAACGTTACATTATTATTTATCAAAATTAATTTACTTCCAACCTCTCCGCCATTACAACTAATATCATCCTTCGATAATTATGATGTTGTTCAAGTTGGGGTATTTTAATTACCTCTCAGACCTTGATCAACAACATTCTTATCTTAAGATAAATATCAGTTGTAATACAAAAACCGATTTTCATTCCCAATAACAAATCAAATCCCATTTTAGTTATACTTTAATGAAATCTCATCTCTTATTAATATAACAAATTTATATCGCATCTTTTTAACTCTACTCGTCTTCATCGACTTATAACACTTTCCAAATTATGGTTTATAATACCATACTCATTCTTTGGAAATCTTATTACAGTCTTAAGCTCGTTAACTAAATAATTAGTAACTATCTTTTACAATCTTTTCAAATAACTTTAACAATCCTTTTAAACCATCATATACGAGCCTCGATAGAATCCTTTATTTAAAACTTCTGATACGTTTATTCAAAATATATTTTCTTTATATTTCGATAAAACCTCATTCCTTAGTTAATATAGCGGATTCAGATCACAACATTTTAACCTAACTTATCCCACCAGTTTAATTCAAGTTCGGGCTTTTGTTTCGATTTCCATTCAATGTACCAGTCCCTAACTATAAATAAGTTAAGAAAATAATTCCCTAAATATCAGCCCCGAAGGCCAAAACCAACATCAGATAAATACTTAGAAAATCATATAACTCAGCCGACCTCCAGCTTGGTTCCGATTATTAAATTTCATATCTTCAGTTTTTATTACATTTACCGGTTATATTAAAGTTTATAACATTAATAGTTCGTTCAATAATTGAAATCATTTATATTATATATAATAATTTAGTTTCAATAACTTGGTTAAATTCTTGAACTTATAAAATCCAATTATATTCCAATAATCATTTTAATTAAAACTTCAATGACTCATATTATTATAAATCTCAAATCGCTTAAATACTCATTTAAACTATAACAGTGTTTTTAACTTTATAAGCCTTCATAAATACATTTTAAATTCCAGTATTACCTCCTCGATTATTATAGATGATAATCAAATGAAAATTGTTTACTTTCCCCTCTACTATCTCCATTAAACTTTAACAAACCAATCTAATTATCCATTTCAGTTAACACAATTGGCTTGTTCAACTCATACCTGATTAATTCGTTAATCAACTCCAATTAGCCCTTTCATATAAATTAATTAATAATATAATTAATTTAAATAATCTCATTTACTTCGATTATTATTAAATAAATAATAATCGATATCAGTATACTCCCATTTCAGTTGTTTCTTAAAACCACTAAACTCGGTTATTAATCGTCACCTTAATTTATACTCACTTGCTTATCAGTCTTGTTAATATAAGAATCTTCCTTGTAAAATCATTTCATAATTACTTATAAACTTAAATAAATCATAAATGTTTAATTCCTTTTTATAAACTCTATTAAACTAATATATTTTTAAAATCGATCTTTGGTTAGAAAATAAATTTTTATAACTTCATTTCTATCAATTTACCTGACGGTAAATTAATCCTTATAAAACAGTGTATATTTAGGCCATCTTCTATAAACTCCTCAACCAATACTATATATCAGTTCGAAACTCAACACAACATTCAACAATGAACATTTTTAAAAGTCAAAGGGGTTTAATCAGTTCATATATATTATGAAATAAACAACGTACTAAATATTTGAGGAATCCGGTTTGATTCCTCCCACATGTTCTTCCCTGCATCACAAATCATTACAATAATTTATAACAACATATAATTTTATATTAAACAATCATAATATAATTCATGTCAACCATTAAATAAACCATATGCATCCAATCAACCAATTAAATTTTATTATATGGATTTAATCACATCATAGGATTCCTGAAGGTGTGAGAGTTAAATCACATTTGTATCGATCGACGGTTCGCACGTCGCTTTGTTAAATTTTAAAACAACGTATAAAACTAAATGAAAAATTCGGTTGCTTCCAATCTTTTCTAAACTTGCCCAGCAGCATAGTATTTTCCATGTCGATTCCAACGTCTTTGATTTCGATGAATTCTGTGATCGTACCAACGCACTACAATCATTACAAATTTTGATTAGTTTTAATTGAATATAAATTAAATAATAACTACCCATTACCTTTATAATAATATTCCATGTCAACTGTACTTATAATTCCACGCGTTTTCTTCATCTATCAGTGCTCGAGTCTAAACCTCAATATTTCTCAGCCAGGTCATTTTCCTGAAGCTCCTCGTTCTTGCTACTTTGATTAATTACTGACCCACGTTTAAACCCTTTTGCCATTTCTATTTTTATTCTTTTTTTTGCATAACCAAAGTGGACCCGAAACCCTCGATAGGCCAAAGCCCATAACCAACAAAAATCACGCCTGCCACTCTCATATTCTCTACACTCAAGCCTTGCGCTGCCTTCTTCCTCCTAAACTTCTTCACCAAAACAAGAGTCCTACTTCATAAATTCACGCATCCTCCTACTATGACAACCATGCACCTGCTTTGGATTTTCCACACTTACCTGTTGCATAAAACAAAACTCCTCACTTCCGTGCCTTCTACTCCAACCCTAAACGCTACTCCTCCACCCAAAATACTTGAATCTGCCCAGTCACCTCGTCACTTTGCTGCCATCACTCCCGCCATGATCATTTCTCTTGCGATACTAACACCAGTCATGTCATCCACCCTTGCAGCAACACCGTTGACCACCCGTAACTCCTCTTCACGTTATTAATCCATCCCATAATCTCCTCCACATCTTATTACAAAACATGTATACCACTTCCTGAGCAACGCTGAAACTTCCTCCAATACGTTATCACTTCTCAGACTAACATCTACATTGGCTCTCCCATCACGGCCATGTTAAAACTACTCCCTACACCATTCCCCTTACTTCAGTTCTTCGTCTGGCTACCTAACCCCACTGCCCATCACTTTCCAACCGAGCTCGACTTCCTTGGCGTTGCAAAACTGCGCTGGTTTTGGGAACCAGATCGACACCTTTTTGTGTCGAGAATCACACAAACTCCGGCGTTAAAGCCTGCTCACCACTCAGATTCTCATGCCGACCCCAACTTCCCTCTAACTGCCTCAATGTGTGAAGGAACCCATACGATCTGTACCCCCAAAAACCCATGTTGCTTCAAACATATAAGTTTTCTTGTTTAAAACTTTTAACATATATTTTCCTGGAGAGAATTTTGTTTTGTTTGAAAGCCCCGGGGAGTGAACGAGATAGGTTTGTATTTATAGCGAACAAACAGCGTGGAGATGGAAAATTCTTGTCACTAGATGGACAATTCATTTCGGCCGGTCTTTCAGAGTTATGGCACCTGTGTCTTTCAGAGGTATGGCGCCGGTTTTTTATGGATTTTTCACCTACCGCTACTGGGGTTAATGTGGTTGAGAATAGGGGTTGAAGTTTTCTTTTGAAATGATCGAAAGAGACAGAAGATTACATGTTAAGCCACGATTTTTATATCTTAGCCGTGTGAATTGATTTTCCAAATTTTCGAAGTGCAGACAACCTGTGCTTTGTAGTCCATAATTTTTATTTGATTCTACAAAAAGTGATCAATGAAATTTTAGTTTTAAAATTAATCGTACCCTGCTATTTAAAACTTCGTCCGCAAACGACTCGCTATCGACAAAAAAAAAAATATCGTCGTGTCCACCATCGTGCCACTATCACAAATATATAATAAAACAGACTAGTTAACCAGTTTTGTGAAACTCCAAAATGCTGATATTGGCCGTAAAATACTCCAATTAAAAAGTTGCTTATTTTCCGAATTAAAAATTATAGTAGAATTCTAAAAATTAAATTATAACCGCTTCTCAAAAATCATGTCCAAATTCGAAACCGATATTTAATTATCTTAAATAAATCGTTATGGCTTACAAACGGTTATATAGTGACTATTTGGAAAATTGATTTGGATATAAAAAAAATCTACAAAACGAAAACTCGATTTTTCTCTTCCATTAGAAAAATATTATCAATTAGATTTAGACGTTTCTTGTTTCGTAGAAATCCGACTTAAAACTGGTTCTGTATAATCAATTGAAGTTCAAACTCAATTTTACGAATTGTCGCATCGTTTCTGGTTCGTTTTATAAATTTAAATGTAAAATAAACGTTCAGTGGTCAATTCATTAACGATTTCAATATTAAATTTCATAAATAATTCAAATATAATATTTAAAACAAATTTAAATATTCCAATTCAAATAGCCAAATAATCTGGGTCGTTACATTCTTCCCACTTTAAAAGAATTTCATGCCGGAAATTACCAAGTAAGAAGAATGCTTCAAACCCAATTATTTTTAAAATAATTAATTTAAAATATTACCAAAAATGTTTCTAAGTTTCAAAAATTTTCAAAAAATACGCCAGCACTCCTTTTGTACTATTCGATCCAAACTACAATTCGCTACTACGCGCCTCACAATGATCAAATAAAACCAAGTGGCAACCCAATGCAGTGGTATAAGATCAATCACCAAATGAATATATTAAGGTTTACCTATTTGTCGGGCAACTCGATTCAATTTTCAAAGCAAACCAAGTAACTACTCTTCTTCTTTCAATCTGTACTACCAATCTATGTAACCAAATCAACTCCATAGTCTTCTATAATATGTACTTAACTCAACTTACTATGCAAGTAACAATCCAAGGTTAAATTATTTTGTTTCATTTATTAACTGATTTTTTATTCCCAGTTTATTATACTGGGATTTATATCCTTGCTTTCCACTCATTCCATTTCTTATTAACTTGTTGATGAATTTCATTTAATCAAACAATTCACAATACAATCCAATCTCATATTTAACTTAGTTTAAGTTAAATTCTGATTTATTTAATTTCATATCCACAAATTCTTCTGGTTATATTAAACAATCGCCAAAATCATTTGAATTACATAATCAAATTGAACTCTAATTCACATAAGTACTAATAATATCATAAGAGAATGAAAACTTACCTTCTTTATAAAATATCTTTAAAATAATTTTGTATCAAATTACAACTACGCGCTCTCATATATATATATTCAAATTCAATCTAGGGTATTACAAACCCCATCTCTATTGTGTAATGTCACAGAGCCTAGGTTATTAATAAACCATTTCTCTGATACCAACTGTAAAGGCCCGCAAATCCATACTCTTTGAGCTGACGTATTACAACCCATGTCCAACCCAAATTGCACGAAATTATGAAACTTTAATAGAAAGAAAATAGAGGATGAGAAGTAGAAAGAAAGAAATATTAGAATAGAAGAATAAGAAGATCAGAGTCTCACAGCGGAATGGATAAAATATAATAACCAATAATACTTTATACAAAAGAACTGTATATGATTACAGCATCAGAGTATACATTCAGACCAATCAATACACACAGCGGAAATAAACTAGTACTGGTAAATATATGGAATACGTCTTGATTTCAACTCCATATCTGTAACTCCAAATGAAAACCTAACCTAGATATATACTTGGTCTGACCCGAGCACATTTGCAACAAAGCCAAATTCACCCGGATCAGTCTGGAATACTTTCAGTGATAAATTCGTAACACAAACAACTTACTTAACTTTGAAAATCCTTTTTGAAAGAAAAGGAGAATAGTAAGAGTAGTCCACACACAAACACATACGGTTTTTATCTTACTATAACCCAAAACATTTTCAAATCAATATCTTATTCTGATATTATAATAGTGTCTAAATACAAATAAATAGAATCTACCAGAACGCTTGCATCTCACGCTCCACATATATAGTATACAATCAAAACCACGGGTGCTTATTGGAGTTTGGGTTCCGACTATGACAAGGTATGGAACCACTTGCCGATAGTGTATTTCTAGAGAGGAATACACTGGGTTCAACAAGAACGTCTTGCAACCCGGACCACACATGACCGACCACTCATTTCTCTTGAGTGTATTGAATATATTGTCACCTACGGTTGGATTCAACATAACCATTACCAGGAGATACAGAAGTGAAAATAAGTAACAAATATGAATATTCTCTAGATGATGACAATACACCCTAATGGGTGCGACCCACATAGCCATGCTGCTTGATTTTTGTCATTTCCCGGTTGTGAGGCTTGAGTTTATAATCGACTTTTGGAACATCTGGACACCGTTCACATCGTCCATACAAGTCATCAAGGAACAAGATGAACTGAAGGTACCCTCCTACCACATCCTAGTAAACACCCTATAGATCACTAGCGAGTAGTCCTTGCAATCCATAGATTCCAATTGCGATAGAATCATTGTTAACTTTGGGGATCAGCCAGAGGTTTTAACAATAGTTCTTCCACTCATGAAGATTTATGGTCTTCAATTGCTCCAGCTCGATTACCATCTTCAACGTATTCGTATTTATTGGTTGGAATGGTTTTCGAATATAAATTCGATCCCGGTCTTTCCATACCAATAACGTTGGGCTAGATTTTGATAGTCGGTTATTTAACTATCAAAATAAACATCCATAAAAATAAAACAGATCCATTGGTTTGTTACACAGCATCACTTGGCCCTTTAAAATAATATATCAGTTCTGATATATTAATATTCTTAAATCATTTTATTTATACTTGGAAAAAAATTTAAATCCATATCCAATTTCTTATTAACCACCATTTCAAAACATTTGCTATAGCATTACTTATATTTATAATTGGAAATCGTTTCAACTTATCAGCATAAAACAATCGTTATGAATCTCCTTTTGTTTCCGTTATTTGAACAAAATATCATCGCTTATCAATGTAGAATGAACTCCTTCTAAATCTCACTTCTTACTTTTAAAAATGTCGTTATGTTCTCACCAATCTCCTTTTATGTATTTCTATTATGGAAATATCATTTCACATCCTCCAGCCCCTTTTTATTTCCTTTTATATTTGGAATCCCATCACATATATTCTCAAAGTTTTCAAATAACGTTACATTATTATCTATCAAAATAAATTTACTTCCAACCTCTCCCCCATACAACTAATATCATCCTTCGATAATTATGAAGTTGTTCAAGTTGGGGTATTTTAATCACCTTACACACCTTGATCAACAACGTTCTAATCTTAAGATAAATATCAGTTGTAATACAAAAACCGATATTCATTCCCAATATCAAATCAAATCACATTTTATTTATACTTTAATAAAATCTCATCTCTTATTAATATAACGAATTTATATCACATCTTTTTAACTCTACTTGTCTTCTTCGACTTATAAAACTTTCCAAATTATGGTTTATAATACCATACTCATTCTTTCGAAATCTTATTACAATCTTAAGCACGTTAACTAAATAATTAGTAACTATCTTTTACAATCTTCTCAAATAAATTTAACAATCCATTTAATCCATCACATACGAACCTCGATAGAATCCTTTATTTAAAACTTCTGATAAGTTTATTCAAAATCTGTTTTCTTTATATTTCGATAAAACCTCATTCCTTAGTTAATATAGGTGATTCAGATCGCAACATTTTATCCTAACTTATCACACCAATTTAATTCAAGTTCAAGCTTTTGTTTCGATTTCCATTCAATGGCTTTACAAGTGTAAGAACCCGTAACTTCCCCGCGAAGGAAAGCCCAGATTGCTTTGAGGACAAGATAAATCAGAACACAAACAGAAGAACACGTCATTTCTTATTACAACAATTTCATCAGAATACAAGAATATACAGAGTATGAATAAATATTATACAACAGAAAAATATCAGAGATTACAATACATTGCATAGCAGCGGAAAACAATACAAAACACAACTGAAAGTGATAAACGGGTACAGATCTTTCCGAATATCATTCCAGCGGTAAATAAGGATCCTGTGGATATAAATCTGCAAAACCAAAACTACTAGCAGCCCGTGGAAAATTGGGGCACCCAAAGTTTAGGTTAAAACAATAAACTCCAGGTCAGTTACGTGCACGGTGTGAGAACTAAAACAGTTATTAATCTTTATTTTAAAGTTAGGTAAATCCAGGGACCTTGCCGTATAACACGGAACAGGTTTCCTCCCAAGAATACCAGTGCATAAAACAACAGCGCAATGCTAAATAAAGAACAATGAAGCTATTATAAGACTCAGGTCCCATCACACAATGCAACGCAAGCTGGAGGATAGAGTTTTTACCTTATAATAGCCAAGAATGCTTGGTACGTGAAATTTCATGTTTTATATTTACTGTAAGTGTATAATGTCGAAACAATTTCAATCATAAGTATCAATCATAGACGGCATAAGTGCCCCATACCACTATGTCGCCATATATAGGTATATAATCAAAAACGCACAATGTCGTATTTGGAAATCGGATTTCCATCTGTGAACCGAGGCAAAAGATAGTCCTCACTGCTTTGAGACGCTCTAGCCCGTGCCTCAGGACCCAGACTCAGGTGGGCCCTTGGATCGTCAGGGATGGTCTACTCGATTTGGATTAAAATGCCTGAACACTGCGTTTCCCCACCCTATGGGGTGTAAACTGGTCATATCCGACTAGGCCATTGGCTCCGAAGAGACCGAACTAACTGAGGCGCCTCACAATCCATCATCCACATAAGTAAAATGTCAGGGCGTGTAAAACCAAAAACATCACTCCTAGCTAGAAGGAAACGCATGCCCTCCCTGATGCCCTCTCCCGTTTCTGGTTCACACCGGGGTGTGAGGCTCGTGAATTAACGCTACACAAAGCTACACCACAAAGGTCGTATTGTGATCATCAACCACAAGACTCTTCTTTTCAATAGAAGCCTTGATCATTTGCATCTTAGCATGCCACACAGGCAATTCACGCTACGTAACCGATGTATATCAATCACACAGAATGAAATCCGATGTCAGACACACGTCCATTTACAAGTCCGTTCTGGGTCTGAACGAAACCGGAGGAACCTTATTCCTCGCATATCCATCGATCTCCAAGTACGTCTGGATGATCACCAACTGATTCCCTCCACTTGGGTGTACATCCCAATCAAGATTATCAGTAATTATCCAAACGATGTGAAGACCTCCGTCCTTCGACCACCGTCTTCATCGTCGACTTATCGTCGATTCAGTTATTTAGAATGGGTAGAAACCCGGCCTTTCCGAATAACTCGCGTATATAATAAACAAGTGTTATAAAACACAATATACGCCTCATTCCAATACAGAATATTCCTTTATTCAAATATTCTTATATTTTGGGAAAGGTTCCCAATAATTTTATGAAAGATAAATTCTTTGAATTTATTCTTTAATCTTCTTTTGAATATCAATTCAAACCAAATTATGGTTTATCCAAACTAGTCGGGATTAACAAACCTTACCGAAGTAATTATTTGTTTTAGTTTCCCAACCCCAACCTATTCATCCCATGAAGTAAAACTGGTAATACTTCATATCTAACACCACGGTGTTATCGGTAAATTCAATTACCATTTCACGTTCAAATCTAATTAAAGATTTAACTATCGCCTGGAGAAAAACTGGTGATACTCCATTCTCGATCATTTCTTGAATTTGATAATTTTAGTTATCAAATTCACCTTTTATTCTATTTAAAGATTCATTAAAACTCTAATTCAGTTTTAATTTCCAAAAATCATTACTTAATGAATATTCAAATCCAGGAAATAAATCCTATCTTTAACTGGGTTAAAGAACTAATGTCGTTTAAAACACAGCTCACGATAAACCCAAAATAACATTCCATTGACAATGGAATCTTCACGGAAAACAGAACAATATATATAATCGATATGAACTTCCATATCCAACTAATAATATAAATGGAATTACGGTAAAGCCTTTTAAATTATAGGTATATTAGCAGTCTACCTCCACAGAAATTCACTTCGATTATTACCAAATCGAATTCCATTCCATTCCAATTTATTTTATTAAATTGGAAAACTTTACTTTGGAAAATCTCCTTTAAATCTTATCAAAAAGATTTATAAATTCCAAATCACATTTCACTGTAAATCGGGTTAAAGAACGAATGTCACTAGAAACACAGTTCACAATAAACCCAATTCGCATTCCATTTATTAATCGGGTTAAAGAACAAGTGTTATTTAAAAACACCATTCACGATAAACCCCAAAAATCAATTCCAATTCAATTCCAATTAAATATCATTTAATTGGTACATTTAATTAAATCTAAATAAAAAGATTTAATCTTTTTCTCAATTGGGTGTAAGAACAGTGTTAATGAAGACAACAGTCACGACAAACCCAAATCCCATTTGATATTAAATACAAGGCTCTGTGTAGAAAATATATCGGCTTATATTCAATATCAAATTCGACGACCAACAAATATCGTATTGGAAATAACGATATACATATATCTTTCAAATTCCCATAACAATATCTGTATAATCACGAAATCCAACATCGAAATATTCCGAAGACAATTTCGATTCAAATCCATTTCCAATTCATATATTGGAAATTCGGGTCATTTTTAAAACCATTTCAAATCCAATTTATTTATTCTAAAAATAATTGAATTATAATTCTAGTTCAAAACTAGTTCATTTCGATAAAAATCTATTTTTATCCTTTAAAATATGGAATTTTTCATTCCAATTCTTTCCAAATCATTTATTATGATTTGACACTAATTATTGATATTTTTAATAATTTTGTCAAGGCCCGTACGGTCGATTTCCATAAACGGCCATCGAACTGCACTTACAACGACCTTTTCCAAATTTGATTTGGACATAATTCCAAATACGACCATTATATTTCAAATTTATGATATTCGTTAGAATGCTCTTTTCGATATGAACCCAACGGTTCCAGTTTTAGGAGATTCCGAATGTCAGATCTCCCGTAATGTCCATTCGAAGTCAATGGTCGAAATTCGCGAACTACCGCAGCGCGACGCATTCTATTCTGCCCATTATATATATAATATATATATATTACGTATATTTCTTCGATTTCCTTTCAAAATGTATTTTATAAATCGTTTTAAATTCGTTTTCAAAACGATTTCAACTTCATATTCAATTTCAAATCAAAATTGAATATTCGATATCATCGATATATAAATGATAGTATTTTCAAAACGTTATATTTTGAAACCAATTCCTTTTTGATATTCATTATAAAAATGAATAAAATCGATATAAATATCGTTCACGTCAAAATGGCGTCGTCAATCTAATCAACACGGTTTTATATATTTAAATATATTTGTGTCCATCCCAAATCGGACATCAAAATCAGATTTTGATTCTTTTCTGAATATTATTTGAAAATATTCGTTATTTTAAAAATATTCATTATTTTAAAATATTCATTCTTTCTGAACTAGAATCAGACACAGTCAATTACCATATAATTTGACTATATGGATTTCAAACAACAATTGTGTATAACAACAATGAAAACTGCAATCCATCATCTAGAGTGCATTCTACACTATATAAGCATTAAATATAAATATCTAACGCTTACACAGCTTGTCAACCAATCATTGACATACAACTAACTATTGGGATTAGTGTATGTCTGATATCATCCCAATACCCATGTGGGGTTTCAATCAACAAATAATGAATTTTATTTGTGTCGTTGGGCGATGTGTAAAATTTATCGTCCCAATCAATATCAGTCGAATGGGTGTACATAAACAAATCATCCGATTTGTTTATAAATATATATTTTATATACACATTAAAAAATTATATTTTTAACCATAAAATATTTATTCATTCCACATCACACAATCAATTTTCACAACACATCAATCAAACAAACATGTCATCCAAGGTTTGTGGACGATGGGTGTCGGGTGCTGCTAAGCGCCTTCTGCATCCTAGTATATATTTTAACTAGAAAATAAAATAATAGTGAGGAGTTCTCGCCTTTGGATCCACTCCTCCAGTCCTTATCTCTGAACGGTTTGAATTCAGATTTGTTTTCCGATAGTACCCTCGCAATCTGTATCACGCAGTTGATTATTAAAAATCACATTTTTATACTGTTACTTCATACATAAAAATCATATTTTTTCGTTGATGTTTATATTATAAAGATCATATTTTTTTACTTCGCTACACATATAAAAATTATATTTTTATTATCTCTATAATATAAAATTCATATTTTTATTACTCTACTAATCTAAAAATCATATTTTTATAAATCTAATTTCACAATAAAAATTGTAACAACCCGTATTTCTGATAACCTGTTATATCGTAAATCGAGGTAGAATTTAATTTATAAATCTGAATCAAGGGAAACGGGCTGTGCCATTGCGTTCGTCTCGGAAAAATACGTGAAATAGAGTCCGAGTTTTTGAAAATCGGAGTCTGTATGACCCGATTAAGGCCCGTTGAAGTTCTCAGAAATTTCCAAAGTAAAAACAAATTTGAAATTCAGATTTAAATTTCGAGATTAGGGCAACTGGGATAGGCGGGAAAAATTCCCGCCAGGGCACCCAAGTCGACAGCCCTGTCGACTTGGGAGTCGACTTGGTTGGACCCAAGTTGACAGCCCTGTCGACTTGGCTGTCAACTTGGTCCAGCCGGGCTGTTTAGCCTGGTGCACCATTTTGGGTTTGTGTTGAGCTTGGGGGCCAGATTCGGTTTTAAGGGCTGAGATTGGAACTAGGGTTTAATCCTAAGGTTGAAACTAATCCTAATCTCTATAAATAAGGCCCTAACCTAACCCTAAATCATTATTATTCATTCATACAACTAAACTATGGCAAAATCAATCCTTCATGGCCTCCACTCTCTTCATAAAATTCCTAAATAAATTTTTAAGAGATTTTCCATGCATACAAGTGTTTTCAAGCTTGTATGAGCATCATTAGCTTGCATTCAAGTCAAGTTTCTATATTTGCATCATAAAGAAAGAGTTTTGATCATTTTGGCTCAAGGAGCTTGCATTTTGGGTTTAATTGATTTCATAAGGGCTTTGTCATATTTTTGTGACTTCCTAAGCATCGTAAGCCATATTCTACTTTCATACTTAAACTCTAAAGTTAAATGTATGATATGCAAGTTTACATGCAAGTTTGCTATGCTATGATATGCAAGTTTATCATGTTGTGTTATGCAAGTTTATATGCAAGAATGCCATGTTATGATATGCAAGTTCATCATGTTATGTTATGCAAGTATGTCATGTCATGATATGCAAGTTTATCGTGTTATGTCATGCAAGTTTGTCATATGATATGAAAGTTATGTTATGCAAGTATGGGTTGAACATTTTGTTCATGCTATCATGTTATGCAAGCTTATCTTGGGTTTATGAACATAAAGCTTCAAGCTTTATGCTAAAGGTTGCATTTTGGCAATGTGTAAGTTATCATATCTCTTATGATAACTTGCATGTAAGGCTAGATGCGAACTTATGGCCATTTTTACATGTCATTTATCACCATGTATCATCAATATGCTAAGTTTGGTTTTATGCGTGCTTTTGAGGCCTAAAAATGTAATATGCAAGTATATGAACATATGTACATTTCATATGCCACCATGTTAAACTTGTGGCTTCAACACCTTTATGTCATGATTATGCCAAGTTCCCTCTTTCTATCCTTTATGCGCTCTTGCGATATGTAAGCGATGGGATTGCGTTTGGGGTTGGGTAAACTTAAAAGACATAAAAACATAAGATTGGGAATTTACCTATTAAGTTAGGTCTACCCATTGGGAATTTACCTATTAAGTTAGGTCGACCCAATTGCTTGAAAACTTGTAATGTGTTTTGGAAACATGATGGACATGACACTTAGAAAAGATAAGTGTGACCAACTCGAGGTTGGGTTGAGTTTGTAGCGTAAACCTACCCGGAACCGACCGGCTTAACTAGTTGCTACAAACAATAGGACCCAATGTGAGAAGTTGGTCATGTTGTACCTTGAACCCGAGGTTAGACCAAGTTGTGGTGTAAAGCTACCCGGACCCGCCCGGCTTAACTAGTAACCACAACGAGGTCTAATGTGAGAGGTTAAGGTGCATTAAATTAATTAATGTTACATGATAAGGTTAAGTAAATTTGATTTATGACACTTAACCAATTTGACATGAATGGGTAGGTTAAGTGAAACCGGGCTTGATTTCTTAATGACACTTAACCGAAAAGTCGACTAGTGGTTAGGGTTAAGTTAATCTACACTTAACCAATCTGAACTCGGTAATTTAACGGGGTTAAGTTAACCTACACTTAACCAATCTGAACTCGGTAATTTAACGGGGTTAAGTTGAACTATACTTAGCCAATCCAACTCAGTAATTTGATAAGGCTGAGAACCGATTGGATACCTGGTCTGGATAAACCAACTTGATTGATAAATTAAACGAACCTGTTTTGCGGATCTGTAGGACCCACACCAAGTTAGGCAAGTTTGTAAATCGGTTATTTGATCCGTTAGTCTGAAAACTGATCGTCTGAACCTGGTATGTCTGAACTCTGTTAATAAGTTAATCTGAATCTGATAGTCTGGGGACACAAGGGGGAATACTTGTGTCATCTGTTGCTTGGGACCCATATTAGTCAGTAACCCTTTCTGGTATCAAAACTTTGACCCAACTGTAGGTAGGGTCCGGGCACGCTTACTGAACTAATTATAAGTGGTTCATTCTGATAATGGCGATGGGTGTTGATGGTGCGTTCCAACCGGGTCATGTGCGTGCATGGATCCCGGTCTGCCTCTGAGGATGTAAGACGCCGTGACATCTGTAAATATGCCTGTGCCAATTGGTTGCTACTTTGGGTAGTGACACACCCTATCGTGGACCGACACAGGGTATTTATGTATTAGGGAGCCGATCGCTTGGGTAGGATTTAGGGTACACTTAGCTCTGTCTAATTCTGTTGGTACCGTCTGTTTTGTTGGGTGGTAACACCCGTCTATTTCTGCGTGGTACCGTCTGTTAGGGTGGTAAATGCCCACTACTAATGGACACCTAATTGTAGTATTCCGTTTCTATACTCTATTCTGTTAGGGTGGTAAAGACCCATTATTGTTAGCATTCCGTTTCTGTACTTTATCTGTTAGGGTGGTAAAGGCCCATTATTGTTAGCATTCCGTTTCTGTACTTTATCTGTTAGGGTGGTAAAGGCCCATTATTGTTAGCATTCCGTTTCTGTACTTTATCTGTTAGGGTGGTAAAGGCCCATTATTGTTAGCATTCCGTTTCTGTACTTTATCTGTTAGGGTGGTAAAGGCCCATTATTGTTAGCATTCTGTTTCTGTACTTTATCTGTTAGGGTGGTAAAAGCCCATTTTTCCCGAACTCTATCTATGGACCATTCTGTTCCGTCCTGTTTCGATGTAGACATTACGGTAACACCTAATCCTGTTATACTAGTATTGGTACTAAGAAGTTGGATCTTGACTTAGGTCAACACCTGATATTGGGCCAAGTTTAGGCCAAGGGATAAATTCTTGTTTATACATGACATGTTAGAATGCTGGTACACCTGTGGTGAAAAACTTCGCCTTGATTATGTGACGACTCCTTTGAACTATCTGTTAGATATTCACCATGCTAGTATGTAATTATCCTTATGTTCATCCCTGCTTCTCATGCCAGTTAACTTTATCAGTTTACATTGATTGTAGTAGGGCTTACTCAGTCTTTTTGACTGACCTGTTTTTCTTTTGCCTCTTTTCTTCCGTTTCCCCCCCCAGGTTCTCAGGGTGGGAATATTGGAGCTTAGCTTGGATTTCTGATCGCTTGCTTGTGGGACTTTAGCTCATGTACGGTCTTGACATGAAGCTAGCTATGGTTATCACTTATTTTGGGGATAGTACTTATGTATTTCAGTTTTTCAGTAATGTTGTTTTTATCTAGACTTGTGTATTTGGAAAGTTGACATTATGTTGTACCAGACTTGTTTTGAAATAGTTTTGAAATCTTCCGCTGTTTTATTTATCTTATTTACTCTGTTTACATATATACATATGTTCTTGTTCTGCCTTGATATATCATTATGCATGTTTACCTGATTCAAACGCCCCTCCAAAGTCAGAGTGCTTGCAAGAGCCACCCTGGCGGAGGTGGGGTGTTACATTTGGTATCGGAGCATATGGTTTACGAGAAGGAACAAAAAGGTTTTTAAAAATTTTGGAAAACTATTTTCAAAACCAAGTATAAAGTATTTTCCAAAGAAAAGTCTTGTTTATTTTAAAGGCTATTCCCCAAAAAGCCATTAGCACAATCCTTAGTCATCTATTCTTAGTTCCCTCGTTCTGAATTTATCTTTTCCTTCGTTTCAGTATGACAGATAACTTTGTTATCCCAGAGGGAGTGCAAGTTCTTGTTTGGTATAGGAGACTTATGGAGGCTAGGGCGACCGAAGCCGGCCCCGCAAATGTTACTCCTCCTCCGGTGGTTAATGTTCCTCCTCCTCCTGTCGCTGGGGTTCCTCCTCCTCCTCCCCCTCAGCATCCTCCAGTAGAGTTCACGAAGATTTGCAAGGATTTCAAAGCAATGGGTGGCAAGAACTTTCTAGGTACCGAGACTTTTGTAGAGGCTCGGAATTGGTTGAAAGAGACCGAGGATTTATTCGCTATCTTTGGATTAGATGATCAGAGAAAGATCTTATTGGCGGTTTGGCTTATGAGGGATGAAGCCGCTTATTGGTGGGAAGTCACCAATGGTACTAGGCCCGTTGAGACTTGGGCCGATTTCAGGACAAGATTCGGGCTTAAGTTTCTGTCTTCTGCTGAAGAGAATTTGCAAATGAAGAAGTTTATTGCTTTGAAGCAAGGAGACATGTCTGTCAAAGAATATGTGAACAAGTTCAATCAGTTAGCTCGTTTTGGCTTGGAGATGGTGAGTACTACTCAGAAGAAGGCTCTTCGCTTTGCTAGATGATTGAATGAGCCGTTACAGGAGTTAGCTATGTCTCATGTGCCCATGGGGGCCACGTTTGAGAGTTTGGTAGATATGGCCCTACTCAATGAAGAGAACAAGAGTGCAAAGAAGGAGGTCAAGGCGAATGAGTCTCCAAACAAGAAAACGGGGCCCAAAAAGGAAATGCAAAAGAAGGAGGAGAAGTCTAAGGATAAGAAGGAAAAGAAGTGCTTTGCTTGTGGAAGCTCAACTCATCTAAACAAGGATTGCAGAAAGAGGAAGGGCACTTGCTTTAACTGTGGAGAGATGTGACACTTCACTAGGGACTGCCCGAAGAAGAAAGGGACTACATCGGAAGGAACAGTGAATACTCGCATGGCGAGTGAATAGATTAGGGCTAGAATAATTTGTCTGTAGGATGTTTAACTTTCCTTGTCTGATTTTCAGTTTGAAACTCTTTTTCTGGTATTTTGATTCTGTAATAGAAACTCGGTACTTTAATGCTAGTCTTGCTTCTGATCTGGTAATAGTCTCAAACTCCCTGAGAGTTATAACTCATCTATTTGTGATAAATTGGGGTTTGAGAGTATCTGTGTTGGGCATGAGGATGACTATGACGAATACATTCTGGGTTTCTACCATGCTTAGTTTCCTAAGAATCATTTAGGGAAAATCTGATCTGTACTAATAGTCTGTAAGTATATGTACCAAGTTTTTGTTTTATCTGTACTCGCTTCCATCACTCGACTGTATCTTGTTGAGATAGGAATCCTATGGATGTAAACATGTGTTTGAGAAACGTTATGTTTGATGGTTGCAAGTGGATGCAAGTGGTTGCTAGTGGTTGCTCGTGGATGCATAAACACACACTAGGCACAAGATCGGCTTGAAATACACTCTCATATTGCATATGGACGTGTGTACATTTTCAATTCTTATGGTTGCAAGATGGTTAATTCAGCACATGGATGTTGCATATGGACGAATGTTTGTGCACACATATAGTATTATATGATTAGGACTATTTGCATACATAATGGATTCATTTCACTAACATACTTTGCATTGATGATCTTTGCATTAGATAAGAACATATACACACACCTTTGCATATGTTCATACTGCATTAGAATCTTTAATGACAATGATTGCTCGTGAATGATGATTTGAGTAGATGGATGATGGATGGTAGGATGCGTTCTTCCTAACTTGAAGATTTCGAGGACGAAATCCTTTAAGGAGGGGAGAATGTAACAACCCGTATTTCTGATAACCTGTTATATCGTAAATTGAGGCAGAATTTAATTTATAAATCTGAATCAAGGGAAACAGGCTGTGCCATTGCGTTCGTCTCGGAAAAATACGCGAAATAGAGTCCGAGTTTTCGAAAATCGGAGTCCGTATGACCCGATTAAGGCCCGTTGAAGTTCTCAGAAATTTCCAAAGTAAAAGCAGATTTGAAATTCAGATTTAAATTTCGAGACTAGGGCAACTGGGCTAGGTGGGAAAAATTCCCGCTAGGGCACCCAAGTCGACAGCCTTGTCGACTTGGGAGTCGACTTGGTTGGACCCAAGTCGACAGCCCTGTCGACTTGGCTGTCGACTTGGTCCAGCCGGGCTGTCTAGCCTGGTGCACCATTTTGGGTTTGTGTTAAGCTTGGGGGCCAGATTCGGTTTTAAGGGCTGAGATTGGAACTAGGGTTTAATCCTAAGGTTGAAACTAATCCTAATCTCTATAAATAAGGCCCTAACCTAACCCTAAATCATTATTATTCATTCATACAACTAAACTATGGCAAAATCAATCCTCTCATGGCCTCCACTCTCTTCATAAAATTCCTAAATAAATTTTTAAGAGATTTTCCATGCATACAAGTGTTTTCAAGCTTGTATGAGCATCATTAGCTTGCATTCAAGTCAAGTTTCTATATTTACATCATAAAGAAAGAGTTTTGATCATTTTGGCTCAAGGAGCTTGCATTTTGGGTTTAATTGATTTCATAAGGGCTTTGTCATATTTTTGTGACTTCCTAAGCATTGTAAGCCCTATTCTACTTTCATACTTAAACTCTAAAGTTAAATGTATGATATGCAAGTTTACATGCAAGTTTGCTATGCTATGATATGCAAGTTTATCATGTTGTGTTATGCAAGTTTATATGCAAGTATGCCATGTTATGATATGCAAGTTCATCATGTTATGTTATGCAAGTATGCCATGTCATGATATGCAAGTTTATAGTGTAATGTTATGCAAGTTTGATATGCAAGTTTGTCATATGATATGCAAGTTATGTTATGCAAGTTTGGGTTGAACATTTTGTTCATGCTATCATGTTATGCAAGCTTATCTTGGGTTTATGAACATAAAGCTTCAAGCTTTATGCTAAAGGTTGCATTTTGGCAATGTGTAAATTATCATATCTCTTATGAGAACTTGCATGTGAGGCTAGATGCGAACTTATGGCCATTTTTACATGTCATTTATCACCATGTATCATCAATATGCTAAGTTTGGTTTTATGCATGCTTTTGAGGCCTAAAAATGTAATATGCAAGTATATGAACATATGTACATTTCATATGCCACCATGTTAAACTTGTGGCTTCAACACCTTTATGTCATGATTATGCCAAGTTCCCTCTTTCTATCCTTTATGCGCTCTTGCGATATGTAAGCGATGGGATTGCGTTTGGGGTTGGGTAAACTTAAAAGACATAAAAACATAAGATTGGGAATTTACCTATTAAGTTAGGTCTACCGATTGGGAATTTACCTATTAAGTTAGGTCTACCCAATTGCTTGAAAACTTGTAATGTGTTTTGGAAACATGATGGACATGACACATAGAAAAGATAAGTGTGACCAACTCGAGGTTGGGTTGAGTTTGTAGCGTAAACCTACCCGGAACCGACCGGCTTAACTAGTTGCTATAAACAATAGGACCCAATGTGAGAAGTTGGTCATGTTGTACCTTGAACCCGAGGTTAGACCAAGTTGTGGTGTAAAGCTACCCGGACCCGCCCGGTTTAACTAGTAACCACAACGAGGTCTAATGTGAGAGGTTAAGGTGCACTAAATAAATTAATGTTACATGATAAGGTTAAGTAAATTTGATTTATGACACTTAACCAATTTGACATGAATGGGTAGGTTAAGTGAAACCGGGCTTGATTTCTTAATGACACTTAACCGAAAAGTCGACTAGTGGTTAGGGTTAAGTTAACCTACACTTAACCAATCTGAACTCGGGAATTTAACGGGGTTAAGTTAACCTACACTTAACCAATCTGAACTCGGTAATTTAACGGGGTTAAGTTGAACTATACTTAGCCAATCCAACTCAGTAATTTGATAAGGCTGAGAACCGATTGGATACCTGGTCTGGATAAACCAACTTGATTGATAAATTAAACGAACCTGTTTTGCGGATCTGTAGGACCCACACCAAGTTAGGCAAGTTTGTAAATCGGTTATCTGATCCGTTAGTCTGAAAACTGATCGTCTGAACCTGGTATGTCTGAACTCTGTTAATAAGTTAATCTGAATCTGATAGTCTGGGGACACAAGGGGGAATACTTGTGTCATCTGTTGTTTGGGACCCATATTAGTCAGTAACCCTTTCTGGTATCAAAACTTTGACCCAACTATAGGTAGGGTCCGGGCACGCTTACTAAACTAATTATAAGTGGTTCATTCTGATAATGGCGATGGGTGTTGATGGTGCGTTCCAACCGGGTCATGTGCGTGCATGGATCCCGGTCTGCCTCTGAGGATGTAAGACGCCGTGACATCTGTAAATATGCCTGTGCCAATTGGTTGCTACTTTGGGGAGTGATACACCCTATTGTGGACCGACACAGGGTATTTATGTATTAGGGAGCCGATCGCTTGGGTAGGATTTAGGGTACACTTAGCTCTGTCTGATTCTGTTGGTACCGTCTGTTTTGTTGGGTGGTAACACCCGTCTATTTCTGCGTGGTACTGTCTGTTAGGGTGGTAAAGGCCCACTACTAATGTACACCTAATTGTAGTATTCCGTTTCTGTACTCTGTTCTGTTAGGGTGGTAAAGACCCATTATTGTTAGCATTCCGTTTCTGTACTTTATCTGTTAGGGTGGTAAAGGCCCATTATTGTTAGCATTCTGTTTCTGTACTTTATCTGTTAGGGTGGTAAAGGCCCATTATTGTTAGCATTCTGTTTCTGTACTTTATCTGTTAGGGTGGTAAAGGCCCATTATTGTTAGCATTTCGTTTCTGTACTTTATCTGTTAGGGTGGTAAAGGCCCATTATTGTTAGCATTCCGTTTCTGTACTTTATCTGTTAGGGTGGTAAAAGCCCATTTTTCCCGAACTCTATCTATGGACCATTCTGTTCCGTCCTGTTTCAATGTAGACATTAGGGTAACACCTAATCCTATAATACTAGTATTGGTACTAAGAAGTTGGATCTTGACTTAGGTCAACACCTGATATTGGGCCAAGTTTAGGCCAAGGGATAAATTCTTGTTTATACATGACATGTTAGAATGCTGGTACACCTGTGGTGAAAAACTTCACCTTGATTATGTGATGACTCCTTTGAACTATCTGTTAGATATTTACCATGCTAGTATGTAATTATCCTTATGTTCATCCCTGCTTCTCATGCCAGTTAACTTTATCAGTTTACATTGATTGTAGTAGGGCTTACTCAGTCTTTAGACTGACCTGTTTTTCTTTCGCCTATTTTCTTCCGTTCCCCCCAGGTTCTCAGGGTGGGAATATTGGAGCTTAGCTTGGATTTCTGATCGCTTGCTTGTGGGACTTTAGCTCATGTACGGTCTTGACATGAAGCTAGCTATGGTTATCACTTATTTTGGGGATAGTACTTATGTATTTCAGTTTTTCAGTAATGTTGTTTTTATCTAGACTTGTGTATTTGGAAAGTTGACATTATGTTGTACCAGACTTGTTTTGAAATAGTTTTGAAATCTTCCTCTGTTTTATTTATCTTATTTACTCTGTTTACATATATACATATGTTCTTGTTCTGCCTTGATATATCATTATGCATGTTTACCTGATTCAAACGCCCCTCCAAAGTCAGAGTGCTTGCAAGAGCCACCCTGGCGGAGGTGGGGTGTTACAAAAATCGAACCTTTATCGCTATGAAAAAATTATAAAAATCGAATCTGTATAACTCTAGCTCGTATATAAAAATAGAATCTTTATAAATCATTATCCTATATAGGAACCGTATTTTTATAAATAAAAATCATAGCTTTTAAATAGATAAAAATCAAAGCTTTTATTGGCTAAAATTATATATTTCCTTCGCTTAGAATCAAAATCAGAAAGAGGGAAGAAAGAAAAAGAAACTCATGATGTTCGAAGGAAGAGGGGGCGTTGAGGCAAGGGGGTGCTCGCGGCGGGGTTCGCAGGTTGAATGGAGGAAGAGGGGTGCAGATTTGGGGCTTTGATTCGATTGGGAGGTGGAGAGAGAGAAGGAAGAGGAATGCTGGTCGGAGGGGGCAGGCGGAGTTGTTGGGGGTCGCCGTCAGGTGGTGGCGGGGCTATTAGGTCGGAGGCGTCATTTCTGGGTTATGGGGCCTATTCTTGTTATTTTATAAAATTATGATTTCTATCGTTAAATTTTTAATCAAAATCTAGCTGTAAATTAGCAAGAGAATGATTCCCTAAGCATTAACCCCGAAGGACGAAACCAACATGAGAACAATACCCAGGAGACCACTCTTCTTATCTATTTTTCAGTTAGTTTCTAATTTTATATATGATAAAGATGTAAATTTTATTGTTAAAGTATTTCATTCAACACATTAATATATATTTCTTTCGACACATGACTAATCTCAACAAATGAGTATTGTCAACACATAAATCTTATTTTAAAATATTCTTTATTTTCCCAATTGGAATGAGGCTCAATCAATTACCATATAATATTAATTATATGGATTCCATACAACACAAGTAAATAATAGCAACGATAAATAATCAACCACCATCCAAAGTGCACTACACTGTATAAGCATCAAATATAGATATCTAACGCTTATAACAGTCTGTCAATCAATCGATCGACATACAACTAATTATTGGGATTAGTGTATGTCATATTTTACCCAAATACAAATGCGGGGTTTTAAATCAACAAACACAGATTTTATTTGTGAAGTTGGGCGATGTGTAAAATTTATCGTCCCAATCAATATCCATCAAATGTGTGTATATAAATAAATCGTCCTGATTTGTTTATATTTATTTATTTCATTTCATATACACGTTAGAAATTCTATTTTTAACTATAAAATATTTTTAACTATATAGATATTTTATTTCACATTACACAATCAACTACACATCAAAATCAAACAAACAAGCATACAAGCCGTCCATGTTCTGTGGACGACGGGTGTCGGGTGCTACTAATCACTGTCTGCATCCTAGTATATATTTTAACTAGAAAATTAAATTAAAAGGCGAGAAGTTCTCACAGAGGGATCCAGTCCGCCGTGCTTTGCTGTTGAACTGATGAACCGTCTAGAACGGTTTGATATTCCATTGCAGTTCTTTTCACGCTGTTCAAAATAAAATTTATATTTTTACTGCTTCATTTCAATAAATAAAAATCATATTTTTATTTCTACTTCATATATATTTTTATTTCTACTTCATTCTATATAAAAATTATATTTTTATATTTCTACTTCCAATATAAAGATACTAGTTATATAATATAAAAATCGTATTATTACTTCACTAAAATCATATTTTTATTTTGCTACATATATAAAGATAATATTTTTATATTCTCTATTATATAAAAATCATATTTTTATTATTTCTACTTTATAAAAATCATATTTTTATTATCTACATCATATAAAAATTATATTTTTATTATCCCTATAATATAAAAATCATATTTTTAACTTACTACTCGAATAAAATTTTTATTTTTATCCTTTCTATGATATAAAAATTATATTTTTATTATCTATACTATACAAAAATCATATTTTTATATAAAATAAAAATGGTAAAAACATATTTTACGCTATGTTAATATATAAAAAATTACATTTTCTTTAAACAAAACATATATGGATTATTTCAGTTCTTTTTCCTAATTAAAAATCAGTCTTTTATATTCAAAAAAATTAGGAAACTCACTTTAAATATCGATCTCGAGCTGGAGGGGGTTTCCGGTTGCGCTGCCCTTTGCAGCAGCCTTGAATAGGTCGGAGCAGACTGGATTGGCGCGAGGTTGGTGCTGCGTCGGAGCTGTGGAGGGCTGGTTCACGAGATGGACAAGGAGGAGGCGGTGTCAGGACGATTGGGGGTGGCGGAGGTAGGGCATTGGCGGCGCCGTCACGGTTAATGGGTTTAGGGGGGTCTGCGATTCAAATTAGAAGGGGAGGAAGAAGAGAGAGGCGCGGAGGAGGGAGAATCGGGAGAGGGGGCGATGTGGAGATCGCCTGAGGCGAGGGGGATCGCGGTCGACGACGAGGTGGAGCGGAGGCAGGGCGATAGTGGTTTTTCTGATTTGGGGGGAAAGGAAGCGGGAATGGGAGGTCAAAAGCAAGTGAGGGCTTAAGTGAAAAGAAGGGGCTTTTATAAATTTATATATATATATATATATATTTAATTCAATTTACAAAAAAGTAACTTTTTATTTTTAACTCGAAACGAACCCCTCCGCCTGTCGTCCATAGCTAATTACCCTCATTCCGAACACAGTGGGATATGTATCGTGAGCCGATTCGACCGTTTCGATTAGTTTTTGTCAAAATCAAAATATAACTCTATATATTGAATTTGAACGCGCATTTCATTTTGCCGGGCCCACATATAGCCTCTAAAAATATCCGAAAAATATTTTCTAGCTTTGTATTGACGATACAGTCCTAACAAAACTAATTTCATTAGATTCTGAGACCGTTTGAAAAATGGCCATTTTCCAGTCGATTAAAATCAACTAAAACTGGTAAAACGCGTTTTCCTTTGCCACGCTCACATATTGAATCGAAAATTATGAAATTTGAAACCTAGCAATAATTTGACAACACGGATCCAACAAAAGTTGTTTCATCGAAAACCGAGGTCGTTCGCAAAATTTCCATTTTTTAAGGGCCAAAATTCCATAGCGACTATTCTGAATTTTCAACTGGACATAACTTTTGATTCTCGCTATGAAATTTTGATTTTTCGGATTCGTTGGAAAGATATTCTCAAATAGATTCTAATATTTTTGGTTTCACTAAAATCCGGTTTATTTTTCACCTGGTATATTCATTTGAACTTTGAAATCGAATTACCGAACTACCGCGCCATTTTCAATTCCATATATAATTTAAAATAAATATTTATATTCTAACGACGATCTATATAAATATATATGTTCGAATTCTATTCATAATAAATTTTTCGTTGATATTATTTAAAATAATTCCATTTTAAATATTCAAAATTCATCAAAATTGCCAAAATAAAAATTTATAATTGGCTCGGAATTTCCGGGTTGTTACAACCTCCCCCACTTAAAACTTTTGTCCCCGAAAAGGAACGAAGCTAAAAGTTGTTTTACTAATGTAACACCCCGAAAATTCTATAACTGTGAAATTAACAAATTAAAGTATAATTAATTTGAAATCAAAGAACTAAGGGAAACGGGATACACCATTGCGTTCGTCTCGGAAAAATACGCAAAATAGAGTCCGAGTTTTCGAAAAACGGAGTCCGTAGGAAGAAGATATGGCCTTCGGAAGTTTTGAATTAAATTTAAAATTCAAACAGAATAAAATAATTAAAAATCGGGCCCAATGGGCCAGGGCAGATAAAAACCCGCCTAGGCCACCCAGGTCGACTAGGCTGTCGACCTGGGCTACCCATGTCGACAGGGCTGTCGACAGCCCTGTCGACAGGGGTGTCGACCTGGTCGAGCCCAGTCAACCTGGCTGGCCAGGTCTGTGTTTGGCCGATTTTCTGTGGTCTGCTTTGTCATTAGGGCTAGGTGGCAAGTTTTAATTGGTCTCTCTTCCTAATGAATGGCTATGATCAATCCAAGCAACATCAAGGGTCCTAATCAGTTCCTAACCTCTATATAAACAACCCTAGACTAAACCCTAATCTATTCATTCAAAATTAAGAACATAGCCGCCATGTTGCTGAGGAACGACTAAGAGTAGCCGCCAACTAGAGAGAGAATTAGGAAGAAAGTTCTAAAGCCTAAAGCAATTCAAGCAACCTAAAGCCAATCAATTCAACAAAGGAATCATCTCTTAATTAGAGAATTCGCCGCAACCATTGTAAGTAGAGTATTACTTTGGTATGAATAAATAACTGTGTTGATTTGTATGCTTGAATTGGGATAATAAAGTAATTCATATTTGTGCAAAATTTATGTTATTCATTATAAAGAACTACATGCGGTAGTTCTATGCAAGTATGCGTTTGGAATATTTCGCAAATTATGTAATCTATGTTGAAGCTACATGTATGTAGTTGATTGAAATTCATGCAAGTTTGGGGCTTTGTTATTATGCCATCATGATGTATATTTTTGTGCATAAATCATTTTGCAAGTAATTGAAACAAGTTTGGTTTTTATAGTTCATATGAAACTATGTTGGAATTTTGACACCATAATCCATGTATTAAGTCATGCTTTTGCAAACTTATGGATATGGCTAGGCTATGAATGATATTTGGCATAATTGAAATCCATGATTAAGTCTATCTTGTTTACAAGAATTATATGATGACATATGGGAGACATGGCTAGGTTAGACTCAAAAATCCCTTTTTGCAAGTTTAAAGCAAACACCATGTTTAGGAATATTTATGCATAAGTATATTTATACCATCGTTATGTGATTAGACTTAAATCATGATTAAGTTGAACTATGCTTTTGTGTTAGTAACAAAGTATCCCCTTTGTAAACATGTAGAAACCTTATGAACATAACTTGTTTATGTTTATGCCTAAATAAGAACATAGGTCTATGTTGTAGTTAAGACTATGTGACACCTAATTTAGATTCTTATCTTAAGTTTACATGGTTTGGTTCATGTCACCTATGCTTTATGACCAAAGTATATATATGCAAGTACACCAGTTTCTATTATGTATTTCCAACGTCATATGCAAGTTCATGCGCTCACCTTCCCCTCTTTGTGTATGTAATCACGCTTTAAGCCTCCCCTTTTCGCATGGCTAAATTGGGCTTTAAAAGGCTAAGCCCAATATATATAAACGGACGTGTAAAACGGGGGAAAATAACGTTGGGTTAAAATTACTAATGAATGAAAATATAAAATAGAAGGGCCCAAGTTCAAGTATGGGTTGGGCCCCTGATTGGTGTAACCTTTACACCATTGACTTAATAATGGGCCGCAAATATTTACATATAAGAAATAAAGAAGAATGACAAGATATGTAAATGTAGAAAATACGATGTGTTTAACCCGAGGTTGGATTGAGTTGTGATGTAAACCTGCCCGGAACCGCCCGGCTTTCCAGTAGTCACAACAATACCTATCCAATGTGGGAGGTTAAACATGGAGCCCAATAAGGACCCGAGGTTAGACTGAGTTGTGGCGTAAGACTGCCCGGAACCAACCGGCAACAGGCAGCCACAACAATATCTGTCTAATGTGAGAGGTCAGGGCCTTAATAAGACAATTAAGGCTGAGTCAGGATTGTTAGGATTAAGCGAACTAAAGACTTAATCAAAATGGAACATGCTAAACTAAACGGACTGGTGGGGTTAGGTTAGGAAACACTTAACCAACTTAGCATGTTGGCTAGAGATAGAAAACCTAGTAACAGGGGACCCTTTTCAGTAGTAACCCTAAAAGGTGTATCAGGATACCCTGAAACTAGGCAGGGTGTGGCACGATTACTGGGCTGATTGTAAGAGGTCAAAGCGACGGCGGTGGTGTAGCAGTGTAGGTTCTAACGGAGTGCGGGCGTGCACACACTCCGGTGCAGAAAAATAAGGCACTGGACACTAGTAGCATACCTGTGCACTCTAAGGTTGTGTCGGGTTGCCACTATGGGACTTGATACACCCCATGGTGGGACCAGCATAAGTAACTACAACATCGGGGGCCGTAAGACACATGTAACTATGCGAGTAGGAGCCGATCATCATAGAATGGATCACATCACCCTGATTATGGGGTGCCAGTTGGAAACTAGTTTATATGGGTTCAGAGATTAACATGGGGTACGATAGTATATTCGACCCTAGACAACTTAACCAAGTTATAATGCATGCCCACTTCTTGTTTATATTTATCACACCCAGTTCTTTATTCATAGACAAAATAGTACTAGACTTACTCAGGCTTTATGTCTGACTCTACTTTTCTTTCGTCTTCTTTCTTCCTTCCCCCCCCCCCCCCCCAGGTCCTTAGGGAGGGAACACAGCAGCTTGATCAGCCTTAACATCCAGCTTGAAGAAGAGAAATGTATTGCTTGGACTTTCCTGTTTTGAACTATGGCTTTGGACACACTCTATGGGGCTTTTGCAGTTTACCTATGTTTTATTTATGCTTCTTTAAATAATGTACTCAAGACAGATTATGAAAGTGTTATGTTTTTGGAAAGAATGTTGTTGTAACACGTATTTGACTTTGTGAAATAAAGTTTGTTGTTCTTCCGCTGTTTACAAATATGTGTTCTCATATCTGTCTTGTATATCTGTGACTTGTACTTATAAACCTCCACCAAAATTAGGTAATTCCCTTTGAGAGTGACCCTAACGGAGGTGGGGTGTTTCAACTAATCAACTCAACTTCCAATATTTTCATTACGGATTAAGTTCTTCAACTTTTCAATATATAAGAACTTTTCAAATTTTTCAAAAATTTGGCTAACACCCTAAATTTCCGAATTTTTTTGCCATAACCTCCCATGTACCGGGGACTTCGGGATATTTCATATAGCCTCCCATGGCCTTCTTCAATCCAAAAGAAAAAGAAAAAGCCAATCGGCTCATAAAATCGTCCAAAACCCAAGAAAAACAATAAACATGTACCTATTTGTCGGGCAAACAATTTTATTCCTCTGCTCTAGCCTCCTTGCAATGACCTGTTCACACATATATATGTACATGCATGCAAATTCAAACAATTTTTAATACAGTTCAATATTTGGCTCAATTTGGCCTAAATTTACCGTTCATTCACATAATGGTTTTAAAGGAATAATCACACAACACAACCATCAATCAATTAGTGAATTAACATTTCAAACTCATAATTTTGATATATATTCAAAAATCACATTTTTGGTACCAATCACAACAATGTATTTTAGCTATATTTTGGTTCTCACACCAGTCTAATGGAAATATATAGATATCACACGTTCGAAACACGAAAATAAATACTGGTGATGGCGCGCCATCATCAGAATCATGTCCGGGCGACTAGAGTGTGATTCTATATCTATCCAGCATATTAAAACTTCGAATATACGTTCATGATGCATTTATGCAAAATCTTTATATATTGGATTGTCCAAATTCAAAATAAATAAATAATTCAAATACGTATAAAACGATTTAAATTTCAAAACAAAATTTGTTTTCATTTTAAAAATATACTCTTCGCACTCGTTCTAGGATACTACTGATCCCATCTCTAACGAGTATTCCTTATTGGATATTACTAATCCAATCTCTGATGAATTCTTTCGTATGGTTCTAATGTGTCTTGTTCTCGAGCTCTGTAAACCAGAGCTCTGATACCAAACTAAGACGACCCGAAATCCCCCTTATGGGAAATCGCGGATAGAATTGAGGACACGACGAATCAGAACGCAAACAGAAGAACATTTCATTGTTTATTACAACAATTCCATCAGAATACAAGAATATACAGAGTATAAATGAATAAAATACATTCGATAAATATCAGAGATTACAGTAAATTACATAGCAGCGGAAAAACAATACAAAACACAACTGAAAGTAATACACGGATACAGAGCTTTCCGAGCATCGTTCCAGCTGTAAATCAGGATCCTATGAATATAAATCTACAAAACCAAAACTACTAGCTGCCCGTGTCGAAAATAGGGGCACCCAGAGTTTAGGGTAAAACAATAAACTCCAGGTCAGTCATGTGACTGGTGTGAGAACTAAAACAGTTATTTAAAAGTTTACTTTAAAAGAGAGTAATTCAAGGGACCACGCCGTATAACACGGAACTGGTTTCCTCCCAAGAACACCAGTGCATATAAATAAACAACGTAATGCTTTTTCAAAAAATGAAGCTATTATAAGACCCAGGTCCCATCACACAATGCAACGCAAGACGAAGGATGGGGTTTTCCCTTATAATAGCCAAACATGCTTGGTACTTTTAAAACAAATCATTTGATACTATTATAAGTATATAGTGTCAAAACAATTTCAATCATAAGTATCAATCATAGACGGCATGGGTACTATATATAATGTCGCCATACTAGGCTCTACAAATAAAACCAAATTATCACGTATTGGAAATTGGATTCCATCATAAGTCGAGGCAAGGGGCAAGCACCTCTACGCTTCGAGACACTCTAGCAAATGCCTCAGGACTACACACTATGGGTAACCCTTGGATACTTCAGGGCCGGTCCTCCCTTACGTTTTAGGATTAATTATTCATGAACACACGTTTCCCGGTCCTAACAGACCTAAAATCAATGTGCCTCGCTCCAACAACCACAAAGGTGATAATAATATAAATGTCAGCTAGTTTAAGCACTGACACTACCCATTGCTAGAAAGAAACGTCGTGCTCTCCCTACAGTCCCTATCCAGTTTTTGACTTATATCGATGTGTGAGGCTCGCGAATCCACGTTATACACAAAGCTATGCCACGTAGGCTGTGCTTTGATCATCAACCACAAGACTCTTCTTTTCAACAGATGCCTTGATCGCTGCATCTCAGCATGTCACACAGGCAATTCATGCTATGCGGCTGATATCTACCGATATATAACCTCTGAGCTCGTATGTCTTAGAGAAGGGCGTTAAGCAAGAGAATAAATTCTCTGCCGCCAAACAGATATATATTTAATAGAAATCAATCAACACAGAATAAAATCCAATGTCGGACACACAATCCATTTACACGTCCATTCTGGGTCTGAACGAAACCAGAGGCACTTTCCTCTCATATCCATCGACCTCCAAGTACGTCTGGACGACCACTAACTATTTCCATCCTCTTGGGTGTACAGCCCAATCAGGATCATCAGTAATTATCCAAATGATGTGAAGGCTTCCGGTCTTCGACCACCGTCTTCATCTTCGACTTATCGTCGAATCGGTTATTCGGAATGGGTATAACCCCGGCCGTTCCGAACAAACCGCGTATATAATAGACAAGTGTCATACAAACACAACATATGCCTCATTCCAATTCATCAATCACTAACCGTAAATTAGTAAGAGAACAATTCCCCAAATATTAACCCCGAAGGATGAAACCAACATCAGATCAATAGCCAAGAAACCATTCTTCTTAACTAACCTACAGTTAGTTTCTAAGTTTCACATTCTTAGGGAAAGGTTCCCATTAATTTTATCAAAGATAAATTCTTTAAAATTTATTCTTTAATCTTCCTTTGGATATCATTTCAAAACATATTACGGTTTTCCAAACTAGCCGGGATTAGCGAACCACACCGAAGCAATTATTTATTTTAATTCCCAATCCCAACCTATTCATCCCATGGAGTAAAACTGTTATTACCCCATAACTAACACCACGGTGTTATCGGTAAATTTAATTACCATTTCACGTTCAAATCTAATTAAAGATTTAACTATCGCTAGGAGCAAAACTGGCGATACTCCATTCTCGATTATTTTCTATATTTGATAATTTATATTATCAATTCACATTTCAATCTAATTAAAGATTCATTAAAACACCACTTAGTCTTAATCTTTTACTAGGTTAAAGAACCAATGTCATTTAAAACACGGTTCACGGTAAACCCACATCACATTCCATTCTATTATCGGGATAAAGAACAAGTGTTATTTAAAACACAGTTCACAATAAACCTACAAATCAACTCTAATTCAATTCCAATTAAATATATTAATTAATTGGTATACTTCATTAAATCTATAAAAAAAAGATTTAATCTTTTCTCAACTGGGTTTAAGAGCAGTGTTAATGAAGACACCATTCACGACAAACCCAAATTTCATTTGATATTAAATACAAGGCTCTGAATTGAAAATATATCGAGTTATATTCAATATCAAATTCTGAAATCAACAATTATCGTATTGGAAATAACGATAAAAAATATATCTTCCAAATTTCCTCCACAATATTCATATAATCCCGAATATAATCATCGAATTATTCCAATGATAATTTCGATTCAAATCCTTTCCAATTCATATATTGGAAATTCTGATTATTTTTAAAACCATTTCAAATCCAATTTATTTATTTTAAAAACATCGAATTTATAGTTCTAGATCAAAACTAGTTCATTTTGATAAAAACACATTTTTATCGTTTCAAATATGGAATTTTTCATCCCAATTCTTTCCAAATCATTTCTTATGATTTTACACAAATTATTGATATTTTTAATTATTTTATCCAGGTCCGTACATTCGATTTCCATAAACGGTCATCGAACTGCACATACAGCGACATTTTCCAAATTTGATTTGGACATAATTCCAAATCCAACCATTAGATTTCAGATTTCTAATATTCATGCGAAAGCTCTTTTCGATACGAACCCAACGGTTCTGGTTTTAAGAGAATCTAAAGGTTGGATCTCCCGTAGCGTCATTTCAAAGTCAATGGTCGAAATTCGCAAACTGCACCAGCGCGGCGCGTTCTATTCCGGCCATTATATTATATATATAATATATATAATATATATTCCGTTGATTTCTATTTAAAACGAATTTTATAAATCGTTTTAAATTCGTTTCAAAAACAATTTCAACTTCCATTTCAAATTCAAATCAAAATTGAATTTTTCCTTATAAATTAATTTTAAATTCATTTCAATTTCTATTTGATTTCATTTCGTTTTAATTCGAATTCAATTCTATTTCATTTCAATTTCAATTCGATTCAATCCATTTTGAATTCATTTTCTATTCAATTCTATTTCAATTCTATTTCAATTCGATTCAATCCATTTCGAACTCATTTTCTATTCAATTCTATTTCATTTGAATTTCAATTCGATTCAATCCATTTTATTTTCAATTCGATTTTTGAAATCACTATCTTTTCTATAATCATTATAAAAACGAATATAATCGATATAAACATCGTCCATGTCAAAATAGCGCATCTCTAATCAACATGACTTTATATTTTTCAATAACTTTGTTATTCTATTCAACAAATGAATATTTATTCTATTCAACACATGAATCTATATTTCTTTCAACACATGACTAATCTCAACAAATGAGTACTGTCAACACGTGCCTATTCTTGTTAATTTGTATACTTTATAAAATTATGATTTCTATCATTAAATTTTTAATCAAAATCTAGCCGTAAATTAGCAAGAGAACGATTCCCTAAGCATTAACCCCGAAGGCCGAAACCAACATCAGATCAATACCCAGGAGACCACTCTTCTTATCTATTTTCCAGTTAGTTTCTAATTTTATATATGATAAAGATGTAAATTTTATTGTTAAAATATTTCGTTCAACACATGAATATATATTTCTTTCAACACAGGACGAATCTCAATAAATGAGTATTGTCAACACATAAATCTTATTTTATAATATTCTTTATTTTCCCAATTGGAATGAGGCCTAATCAATTACCATATAATATTAATTATACGGATTTCATACAACACATGTATATAATAGCAACGATAAATAATAAACCATCATCCAAAGTGCACTACCTTATATATGCATCAAATATAGATATCTAACGCTTATAACAGTCTATCAATCAATCGATCGACATACAACTAATTATTGGGATTAGTGTATGTCATATATTATCCCAATACCCATGTGGGGTTTCAAACCAACAAACACAGATTTTATTTGTGAAGTTGGGCAATGTGTAAAATTTATCATCCCAATCAATATCAGTCAAATGTGTGTATATAAACAAATCGTCCGATTTGTTTATATTTATTTACTTCATTTCATATACACGTTAAAAATTCTATTTTTAACTATATAGATATTTTATTTCACATTACACAATCAACTACACATTAAAATCAAACAAGCATACAAGCCGTTCATGGTCTGTGGACTACGGGTGTCGGGTGCTACTAATCACCATCTGCATCCTAGTATATATTTTAACTAGAAAATTAAATTAAAAGGCGAGAAGTTCTCACAGAGGGTTCCACTCCGCCGTGCTTTGCTGTTGAACTGCTGAACCGTCTGGATCGATTTGATATTTCAATGCAGTTCTTTTCACGCTGTTCAAAATAAAATTTATATTTTTACTGCTTCATTTCAATAAATAAAAATCATATTTTTATTTCTACTTCATATATATTTTTATTTCTACTTCATTCTATATAAAAATTATATTTTTATATTTCTACTTCCAATATAAAGATCGAATTTTTACTAGTTATATAATATAAAAATCGTATTTTTACTTCACTAAAATCATATTTTTATTTCACTACATATATAAAGATAATATTTTTATATTCTCTATTATATAAAAATCATATTTTTATTATTTCTACTTTATAAAAATCATATTTTTATTATTTACATCATATAAAAATTATATTTTTATTATCTCTATAATATAAAAATCATATTTTTAACTCATTACTCGAATAAAAATTATATTTTTATCCTTTCTATGATATAAAAATTATATTTTTATTATCTATACTATACAAAAATCATATTTTTATATAAAATAAAAAAGGTAAAAACATATTTTACGCTATGTTAATATATAAAAAATTACATTTTCTTTAAACAAAACATATATGGATTATTTCAGTTTTTCTTTCCTAGTTAAAAATCAGTCTTTTATATTCAAAAAAAATTTAGGAAACTCACTTTAAATATTGATCTCGAGCTGGTGGGGGTTTCCGGTTGTGCTGCCATTTGCAGCAGCCATGAATAGGTCGGAGCTGATTGGATTGGCGCGAGGTTGGTGCTGCATCGGAGCTGTGGAGGGCTGGTTCACGAGATGGATGAGGAGGAGGCGGTGTCAGGACGATTGGGGGAGGCGGAGGTGGGGCATTGGCGGCGCAGTCACGGTTTATGGGGGCTGCGATTCAAATTTGAAGGGGAGGAGGAAGAGAGAGGCGAGAGGAGGGAGAATCGGGAGAGGGGGGCGATGTGGCGATCGCCTGAGGCGAGGGGGGGTCGCGGTCGACGACGAGGTGGAGCGAAGGCAGGGCGACAACGGTTTTTCTGATTTGAGGGAAAAGGAAGCGGGAACGGGAGGTCAAAAGCAAGTGAGGGCTTAAGTGAAAAGAAAGGGCTTTTGTAAATTTTTATATATATATATATTTAATTAAATTTACCAAAAAATAACTTTTTATTTCAAACTCGAAACGAACCCCACCGCATGTCGTCCATAGCTAATTACCGCCATTCTGAACACAATGGGATATGTATCATGAGCTGATTCGACCGTTTCGATCAGTTTTCGTCAAAATCAAAATATAACTCTATATATTGAATTTGAACGCGCATTTTATTTTACCAGGCCCACATACATCCTCTAAAAATATCCGAAAAATATTTCCTAGCTTCGTATTGACGATACGGTCCTAACAGAACTAATTTCATCAGATTCTGAGACCGTTTGGAAAATGGCTATTTTCCAGTCGATTAAAATCAACTGAAACTGGTCAAACGCGTTTTCCTTCGCCACGCTCACATATTGAATCGAAAAATTATGAAGTTTGAAACCTAGCAATAATTTGACATCACGGATCCAATAAATGTGGTTTTGTCCAAAACCGGGGTCATTTGCAAAATTTCCATTTTTTAAGGGCCAGAATTCCATAGCGACTATTCTGAATTTTCAACTGGACATAACTTTTGATTCTCGCTATGAAATTTTGATTTTTTGGATTCGTTGGAAAAATATTCTCAAATAGATTCTAATATTTTTGGTTTCACTAAAATCCGGTTTATTTTGTACCCGGTACATTCATTTGAACTTTGAAATCCAATTATCGAACTACCGCGCCTTTTCAATTCCTTATATAATTTAAAATAAATATTTATATTTTAACGATGATCAATATAAATATAAACGTTCGAATTCTATTCATAATACATTTTTCGTTGATATTATTTAAAATAATTCCATTTTAAATATTCAAAATTCATCGGTATTGCCAAAATAAAAAATTTAAATTAGCTCGGAATTTCCGGGTTGTTACAATCTCCCCCACTTAAAACTTTTCGTCCCCGAAATGGAACGAAGCTGAAAGTTGTTTTACTAATCAACTCAACTTCCAGTATTTCATTACGGCTTAAGTTCTTCAACTTTTCAGTATCTAAGAACTTTTCAAATTTTTCAAAAATTTGGCTAACACCCTAAATTTTCGAAAAATTTCGCCATAACCTCCCCTGTACTGGGGACTTCGAGATATTTCATATAGCCTCCCATGGCCTTCTTCAATCCAAAAGAAAAAGAAAAAGTTAAGCGGCTAGCCAGCCAGCTCATAAAATCATCCAAACCCCAAGAAATACAATAAACATGTACCTATTTGTCGGGCAAACAATTTTATTTGTAACAACCCGAAAATGCGAACCAATTTAAAATTTTTATTTCGGCAATTTTAATGAATTTTGAATATTTAAAATAGATTATTTTAAATAATATCAACGAAAGCTTATTTTTGAATATATTTGGAATGTATATAGTTATATCGATCGTCGTTAGAATATAAATAATTAGTTATAATTATAAAAGGAATTGAAAATGGCGCAGTAGTTCGATAATTCGATTTCAAACTTCAAATGAATGTACCGAGTTCAACATAAACCGGATTTTAGTGAAACCAAAAATATTTGAATCTAATTGAGAATATCTTTCCAACGAATCCGAAAAATCAAAATTTCATAGCGGGGATCAAAAGATATGTCCAAATGAAAATTCAGAATGGTCGCTATGGAATTTCGGCCCTTAAAAATAGCCATCTTGCAAATGGCCTCGGATTTCGACGAAACCACTTTTGTTGGGTCCGTGATGTCAAGTTATTGCTAGGTTCCAAATTTCATAATTTTTCGAATCAATATGTGAGTGTGACGAAGATAAACGCGTTTGACAAGTTTCAGCTGATTTTAATCGACTGGAAAATGACCCTTTTTCCAACGGCCTTAGAATTCGACGAAATTAGTTTTGTTAGGACCGTATCGTCAAAACGAAGCTAGAAAATATTTTTTTGGAATTTTTCGAGTTAGTATGTGGCCCCGGTAAATTGAAATGCGCGTTCAAATTCAATATATAGAGTTATAATTGGATCTTAACGAAAACTGATCGAAACAGTCGAATCAGCCTATGATACATATCCCATTGTGTTCGGAATGGGGGTGATTAGCTATGGACGACAGTCGGTGGGGTCGATTTCGAGGTCGAAAGAAAAAGTTGCTTTTTGGAATTTTAAAATATTAAAATATATATATTATATAAAAACCCTGGCCCTCTCTCCTTTCCCTTCAGTCTAACCATCGATTTCAGGAAAAAAACCGCTACCCCTCAGCCGCCCCCCCCTCCTCCTCAGATCCGACGAGCCGCCCACCTCCACCACCGTCGCGCCTCACCAGAGCTCCTCCCTCCTCCAAGTCATAAACCCCACACCCAATCGAACCCCAGAGAATGCGCCGCCGTCCCCAGTCGATGGCCAACCACACGTCGCCCTCTCCACGACCACTCTGCTCTGTCTCGAGACCCCCCTCCCATTCTCTCTCTCCTCCTCCAAGTGAATCACCGTACGTGAACCCCAGGACCCGCGAGCACCACAGAAGACTGCGCCTTCATCGTTCACCCACTGTTGCTCCATTCAGTCGGGCGACAACATCAATTCGAGCAGATAAAGATGGATTTAAAGTAAGTTTTTTTATATATTCACATAGCAGTAAAAACATAGTTTAAATCTGAAAATTTCTTTTCATATAAAAACATAGTATAAATCTGAAATTTTATATATTATAGCAAATAAAAAAACGATCTTTCATAGAATAAAAATACGATCTTTGTTGTTATAAAAGTATGATTTTTGTTAAAAAAAAATATGGGTTTAAAGACATGAAATTATCAAAAGTTTTAAAATAAAATTTGCTTTGTTTTCAAAAATAAAAATGTGATCTTTTTATTTATTAAATATTTTTAAAAATATAAATAGAATAGATTTTTAAAAAAATATGAAAGCTTCTTTTTTTTAAATATTTAAAAGGTTTGATTTCTAAAGTTAAAGATCGGATTTTTAATAGCATAAAGCTATGATTTTTGTTGCTGAAAGGAAACATTGTTAGCAAGTTGAAAATATTTTTAAAGGTATAAAAATATGATTTTTATACTTGTAGAAAATTAAAAATATGATTTTTTCATGTAGAGTATTAAAAATATAATTTTTATTATAGTAAAGAATTAAAGATATAATTTTTATTAATGTAGAGTAATAAAAATATGATTTTTACTAATGCAAGAGATTAAAAATATGATCTTTATTATCTAAAGAGCGAAGAGAAAATATGATTTTTATTATATACTAGAGATTATAAAAATACGACCTTTATATGTGTTGTAGCGAATTAACAATATAAAGAAGTGATTTTGTTTAAAATATAAATTGAGATTTTTGTATAGATAAAAATTCGATTTTTATATATATGAAGCGTTATAAAAATGAAACCTTTATAATGTTAAAGGCAAGATTTTTATGTATATGAAGTGAAGATATAAAAATACGATTTATATATATATAGCGAAATAAAAATCTAATTTTTATTATCTATATAGTGATATGAAAATGTGATTTTTATTATGAACAGTGTGAATAAAAGTGTGATGGAATTAACCGGAAGCAAAACAGAATCCAGAAAATTCTAAAATAAAGATATGGAGGAGTGGAACCCTCGTTGAGAACTTCTCACTTTAACTTTTCTTTTCTAGTTATATAAATATATACTAAGATGCAGACAGTGTTTAGTAGCACCCGACACCATCGTCCACAGACCATGGACTTGTTTGTTTGGTTGTGTAGTTGGTTAGATTATTTGATTTGAATTGAATTGTTTGCTGAAATGGAATGGATTTGATTGATAGGTGTATGGCGTGGGCCATTATTAGACCGGGGATAAGGCTGGGCCTTGTTCCGTTTATAGTATCTTGCCGTTATGCCGCCGAAATTTTCAAAAATAAGTTAGAAAAATAAAGATATCATTTTATTTAATAAATGAACCGAATAGAATATTCATAGGTTGAATAAAATATTTTGGTCGTTAAAAATATAATTTTAAACGTGAATGTGAATAAATAAATATTCATTTACAAACCGGACGGTTTGTGTATGTACACCTATTTGAAGGACATTGATTGGGACTATAAATTTTACACATCGCCCAACTGCACAAATAAAAATCTGTGTTTGTTGATTTGAAACCCCACACGGGTATTGGGATAATATATGACATACACTAATCCCAATAATTAGTAGTATGTCGATCGATTGATTGACAGGCTGTTATAAGCGTTAGATATCTATATTTGATGCTTATACAGTGTAGTGCACTTTGGATGATGGTTGATTATTTATCGTTGCTATTATATACATGTGTTGTGTGGAATCCATATAATTAACTTTATATGGTGATTGATTGGGCCTCATTCCAATTGGGAAAATAAAGAATATTATAAAATAAAGGTTCATGTGTTGACAGTACTCATCCGTTGAGATTAGTCATGTGTTGAACGAAATATTTTAACTATAAAATTTACATCTTTATCATATATAAAATTAGAAACTAATTGGAAAATAGATAAGATGAGTGGTCTCCTAGATATTGATCTGGTGTTGGTTTCGGTCTTCAGGGTTAATATTCAGGGAATCGTCCTCTTACTAATTTACGGTTGGAGTCTGATTTGAAATCAAACGATAGATACCATAATTTTTATAAAATATATTAAATAACAAAAATAGTCACATGTGGACAGTACTCATTCGTTTGAGATTAGTCATGTGTTGACAAAAATATAGATTCATGTATTGAATAGGATAAATATTCATTTGTTGAATAGAATAACGAAATTATTGAAATATATGAAGCCGTGTTGATTAGAGATGCGCTATTTTGACGCGAACGATATTTATATCGATTATATTCGTTTTTATAATTGAATTGAATATATAACGAATTTGAATTGAATCGAATAGAAAACGAATTTGAATTGAATCGAATAGGAAACGAATTTGAATTGAATCGAATAGAAAACGAATTTGAATTGAATCGAATAGAAAACGAATTTGAATCGAATGGAATAGAAAACGAATTTGAATTGAATTGAATAGAAAACGAATTTGAAATAGAATTGAAATCGATTTGAATTTGAAATAGAATTGAAATCGATTTGAATTTGAAATGAATGTTGGAATTGTTTTTGAAACAAATTTGAAACGATTTATAAAATTCGTTGAAAAAGGTAAATCAACAAAATATATATAATATATATAATGGCCTGAATAGAACGCGCCGCGCTGCGGCAGTTCGTAAATTTCGACCATTGACTTCGAACGGACATTACGGGAGATCCGACCGTCGTATTCTCCTAAAACCGGAACCGTTGGGTTCTTATCGAAAAGAGCTTTCTAACGAATATTAGAAATTTGAAATATAACGGTTGGATTTGGAGATACGTCCAAATCAAATTGGGAAAAGGTCGTTGTAAGTGCAGTTCGATGGCCGTTGATGGAAATCGACTGTACGTGCCTTGATAATTTTATTAAAAATAGTAATAATTTGTGTAAAATCATAAGAAATGATTTGGGAAAAATTGGGATGAAAAACTCCATATTTGAAAAGATAAAAATTGATTTTTATCGAAATGAACTAGTTTTGAACTAAAATTAAAACCCATTTATTTTTAAGTAAATAAATTGGATTTGAAATGGGTTGTAAATAGAATTGATTTGTGGGTTTATCGTGAATGGTGTTTTGAATAACACTTGTTCTTTAACCCGATAATAAATAGAATGTGATTTGGGTTTGTCGTGAACTGTGTTTTAAATGGCATTAGTTCTTTAACCAAGTAAAAGGAGTTTTAATGAATCTGTAATTAGATTGAAATGTGAATTGATAATCTAAATTATCAAATTTTGAAAGTGAGTGAGAATGGAATATCACCAGTTTTGCTCCAAAACGATAGTCAAATCTTTAATTAGATTTGAACGTGAAATGGTAATTAATTTTACCGATAACACCATGGTGTTAGATATGGAGTATTACCAGTTTTGCTTCATGGGATGAATAGGTTGGGATTGGGAAATAAAATAAATAATTACTTCGGTGTGGTTCGCTAATCCTGACTAGTTTAGAAAACCATAATTTGGTTTGAAATGACATCCAAAGGAAGGTTTAAGAATAAATTTAAAGAATTTATCTTTGATAAAATTAATGGGAACTTTTCCCTAAGAATATGAAATTTAGAAACTAGCTGTAGGTTAGCTAAGAAGAATGGTTTCCTGGGTATTGATCTGATGTTGGTTTCGGCCTTCGGGGTTAATATTTGGGAAATTGTTCTCTTGTTGATTTACAGTTAGTAGCTGCTAAATTGGAATGAGGCGTATGTTGTGTTTGTGTAACATTTGTTTATTATATACGTGGGTTGTTCGGAAAGGCCGGGTTTATACCCATTCTGAATAACCGATTCGACGATATGTCGAAGATGAAGACGGTGATTGAAAACCAGAAGTCTTCACATCGTTTGGGTGATTACTGATGATCTTGATTGGGCTGTACACCCAAGATGAGGGAATCAATTGGTGGTCATCCATACGTACTTGGAGATCGATGGATATGCGAGGAAAGTGCCTCCGGTTTCGTTCAGACCCAGAATGAACTTGTAAATGGACTGTGTGTCTGACATTGGATTTTATTATGTGTTGATTGATCTCCATTAAATATACATCTTTTTGGTGGCGGAGAATTTATTCTCTTGCTTAACGCCCTTCTTTGAGATGTACGAGCTCAGAAGTTGTATATCGATGGACATCAGTCGCATGGCATGAATTGCCTGTGTGGCACGCCTAAGTGGCAATTGATCAAGGCTTCTGTTGAAAAGAAAAGATTGTGGTTGATTATCAAAGCACGGCCTTTGTGGTGTAGCTTTGTGTATAATGTGAATTCGCAAGCCTCACACCTCGGTATGAGTTAAAAACGGGATAGGGACTGCAGGAAAGCACGACATTTCTTTCTAGCTTTGGTGGTGTCAGTGACTTACCAGCTCTGGCATTTATATACTTTTCATCTATGTGGTTGTTGGATGAGGCGCCTCAATTATAGGTCCGTAAGGACCGGGAAACGTGTGTTCAGGAATACTAATCCACTAACGTAAGTGTGGACCGGCCCTGAAGCATCCAGGGGTCACCCAGAGTGTGTAGTCCCGAGGCATTTGCTAGAGTGTCTCGAAGCGGAGAGGAGCTTGCCCCTTGCCTCGACTCATGATGGAAATCCAATTTACAATATGAGATATTTCGGTTTTATTTGTAGAGCCTAGTATGGCGACATGATAGATGGTACCCATGCCGCCTAGGATTGATATTTATGATTGAAATTGTTTTGACACTATACACTTATTATAGTATCAAATGATTTGTTTTTAAAACGTACCAAGCATGTTTGGCTATTATAAGGGAAAACCCTATCCTCCGGCTTGCGTTGCATTGTGTGATGGGACCTAGGTCTTATAATAGCTTCATTTTTCGAAAACGCATTGCGTTGTTTATTCTATGCACTAGTGTTCTTGGGAGGAAACCCGTACCATGTTATACGGCGTGGTCCCTTGAATTACTCTCTTTTAAAGTAAAGTTTTAAATAACTGTTTTAGTTCTCACACCAGTCACATGACTGACCTGGAGTTTATTATTTTTACCTAAACTCTAAGTGCCCTTATTTTCGACACAGGCAGCTAGTAGTTTTGGTTTTTGCAGATTTATATTCACAGGATCCTTATTTATAGCTGGAACGATGCTCGGAAAGCTCTGTATCCGTGTATTACTTTCAATTGTGTTTTATATTGTTTTTCCGCTGCAGTACTGTATTTAAATCTCTGATATTCTTTGTTGTATAATATTTATTCATACTTTGTATATTCTTGTATTCTGATGGAATTGTTGTAATAAACAATGAAATGTTCTTCCGTTTGCATTCTATTATGTCTTGTCCTCAAGGTAATCCGGACTTTCCTTACCGGGGAAGTTACGGGTCCTTACATTATTCCTCTGCTCTAGCCTCCTTGCAATGACCTATTCACACATATATATGTACATGCATGCAAATTCAAACAATTTTCAATACAGTTCAATATTTGGCTCAATTTGGCCTAAATTTACCGTTTATTCACATAATGGTTTTAAAGGAATAATCATACAACACAACCATCAATCAATTAGTGAACTAACGTTTCAAACTCATAATTTTTATATATAGTCAAAAATCACATTTTTGGTGCCAATCACAACAATGTATTCTAGCTATATTTTGGTTCTCACACCAGTCTAATGGAAATATATAGATATCACACCTTCGAAACACGAAAATAATTACAAGTGATGGAGCGCCATCATTAGAATCATGTCCGGGCGACTAGAGTGTGATTCTTTATCTATCCACCATATTAAAACTTCGAATATACGTTCATGACGCGTATATGCAAAATCTTTATATATTGGATTATCCAAATTCAAAATAAATAAATAATTCAAATACGTATAAAACGATTTAAATTTCAAAACAAAATTTGTTTTCATTTTAAAAATATACTCTTCACACTCGCTCTAGGATACTACTGATCCCATCTCTAACGAGTCATTCCTTATTGGATATTACTAATCCAATCTCTGATGAATTCTTTCGTATGGTTCTAATGTGTCTTGTTCTCGAGCTCTGTAAACCAGAGCTCTGATACCAAACTGAGACGACCCGAAATCCCCCTTACGGGAAATCGCGGATAGAATTGAGGACAAGACGAATCAGAACGCAAACAGAAGAACATTTCATTGTTTATTACAACAATTCCACCAGAATACAAGAATATACAGAGTATGAATGAATAAAATACATTCGATAAATATTAGAGATTACAATAAAAATTACATAGCAGCGGAAAAACAATACAAAAAACAACTGAAAGTAATACACGGATACAGAGCTTTCTGAGCATCGTTCCAGCTGTAAATCAGGATCCTGTTAATATAATTCTGCAAAACCAAAACTACTAGTTGCCCGTGTCGAAAATAGGAGCACACAAAGTTTAGGTTAAAACAATAAACTCCAGGTCAGTCATGTGACTGGTGTGAGAACTAAAACAGTTATTTAAAACTTTACTTTAAAAGAGAGTAATTCAAGGGACCACGCCGTTTAACATGGAACGGGTTTCCTCCCAAGAATACCAGTGCATATAAATAAACAACGCAATGCTTTTTCGAAAAATGAAGCTATTATATGACCTTGGTCCCATCACACAATGCAACGCAAGCCGGAGGATAGGGTTTTCCCTTATAATAGCGAAACATTCTTGGTACATTTAAAACAAATCATTTAATACAATTATAAGTGTATAGTGTCAAAACAATTTCAATCATAAGTATCAATCATAGACGGCATGGGTACCATATATCATGTCGCCATACCAGGCTCTACAAATAAAACCGAATTATCACGTATTGGAAATTGGATTCCATCATGAGTCGAGGCAAGGGGCAAGCTCCTCTCCGCTTCGAGACACCCAAGCAAATGCCTCAGGACTGCATACTCTGGGTAACCCTTGGATGCTTCAGGGTCGGTCCTCCCTTACATTTGAGGATTAATTATTCCTGAACACACGTTTCCCGGTTCTAACAGACCTAAAATAGAGGTGCCTCATTCCAACAACCACAGAGGTGAAAATAATATAAATGTCAACCAGTTTAAGCACTGGCACCACCCATAGCTAGAAAGAAACGTCGTGCTCTCCTTGCTGTCCTTATCCCGTTTTTGACTCATACCGATGTGTGAGGCTCGCGAATTCACATTATACACAAAGCTATGCCATGTAGGCTGTGCTTTGATCATCAACCACAAGACTCTTCTTTTTAACAGAGGCCTTGATCACTGCATCTCAGCATGCCACACAGGCAATTCATGCTATGCGACTGATATCTATCGATATATAACCTCTGAGCTCGTACGTCTCAGAGAAGGGCGTTTAGCAAGAGAATAAATTCTCCGCCGCCAAACAGATATATATTTAATAGAAATCAATCAACACAGAATAAAATCCAATGTCGGACACACAATCCATTTACACGTCCGTTCTGGGTCTAAACGAAACCGGAGGCACTTTCCTCGCATATCTATCGATCTTGTGACGGCCGGGAATTTCGCTCGATCCGAATCAGTCGTTAAACCGATCTTGACCGTTCGAAACCCCTGATCGTTGAGAACAAGACAAAACAGAACGCAGACGTGAGAACATTTCATTGCTATTACAACAATTCCATCAGATACAAGAATATACAGAGTATAATTGAATAAATTACATTCGATAAATATCAGAGATTACAATAAATTACATAGCAGCGGAAAATAATACAAAGCACAACTGAAGGTGATATACGGATACAGAGCTTTCCGGATATCATTCCAGCTGTAAACCAGGGTCCTGAATATAAATCTGCAAAACCAAAACTGCTAGCTGCCCGTGCGGAAAATAGGGGCACCCAGAGTTTAGGTTAAAACAATAAACTCCAAATCAGTCATGTGACTGGTGTGAGAACTAAAACATTTATTAAAAACTTTACTTTAAAAGAGAGTAATATAAGGGACCACGCCGTATAACACGGAACGGGTTTCCTCCCAACAATACCAGTGCATAAAACAACAGCGCAATGCTAAATAAAGAAAAATGAAGCTGTTATAAGACCCAGGTCCTATCACACAATGCAACACAAGCCGGGGGATAGGGTTTTCCCTTATAACAGCCAAAGCATGCTTGATACGTTTAAAACAAATCATTTGATACTATAATAAGTGTATAGTGTCAAAACAATTTCAATCATAAATATAAATCATAGGCGGCATAGCTACCATCTACTATGTCGCCATACTAGTTCTACAATTAAAACCGAATTACACGTATTGGAAATTGGATTCAGTCATGAGTCGAGGCAAGGGGCAAGCTCCTCTCCGCGTTCGAGACACTCTAGCAAATGTCCCAGGGCTACGCACTCTGGGCAACCCTTGGATGCTTCAGGGCCGGTCCTCACTTACGTTAGAGGATTGGCAATTCCTGAACACACGTTTCCCGGTCCTTACAGACCTAAAATCGAGGCACCTCATCCAACAACCACAAAGGTGAAAAGTATATATATGTCAGGGCTGGTAAGTCACTGACACCACCAAAGCTAGAAAGAAACGTCGTGCTCTCCCTACAGTCCGTATCCCGTTTTTGACTCATACCGAGGTGTGAGGCTCGCGAATTCACGCTATACACAAAGCTGCCACGTAGGCTGTGCTTTGATCATCAACCACAAGACTTTGCTTTTCAACAGAAGCCTTGATCATTGCATCTTAGCGTGCCACACAGGCAATTCATGCCATGCGACTGATGTCCATCAATATACAACCTCTGAGCTCATACGTCTCAGAGAAGGGCGTTAAGCAAAAGAATAAATTCTCCGCCGCCAAACAGATGTATATTTAATAGAAATCAATCAACACAGAATAAAATCCAATGTCAGACACACAATCCATTTACAAGTCCGTTCTGGGTCTGAACGAAACCGGAGGCACTTTCCTCGTGTATCCATTCATCTCCAAGTACCTCTGGACGACCACCAACTATTTCCATCCTCTTGGGTGTACTGCCCAATCTGGATCGTCAGTAGTTATCCAAACGATGTGAAGACTTCCGGTCTTCAACCACCGCCTTCATCTTCGACTTATCGTCGAATCGTTTATTCAGAATGGGTATAAACCCGGCCTTTCCAAACAACCCGCGTATATTAAAAACAAATGTTACACAAACACAACATACGCCTCATTCCAATTCAGAATACTCTTTTATTCACAAAATCATATTCTTAGGGAAAGGTTCCCATTAATTTTATCCAAGATAAATTCTTTGAAATTTATCCTTTAATCTTCCTTTGGATGTCGTTTCAAACCAGATTATGGTTTTCTAAACTAGTCGAGATTAGCGAACCACACCGAAGTAATTTTTTTTTTTTCCCAATCCCAACCTATTCATCCCATGAAGCAAAACTGGTAATACTCCATATCTAACACCACAGTGTTGTCGGTAAAATTAATTACCATCTCACGTTCAAATCTAATTAAAGATTTAACTATCGCTTTGGAGCAAAACTGGTGATACTCCATCCTCGCTTATTTGTCAAATTAGATAATTTAGATTATCAATTCGAATTTCAATCTGATTGCAGATTCATCAAAACTCTTTTTACTGGGTTAAAGAACTAGGTGTTATTTAAAACACAGTTCACGACAAACCCAAATCACATTCTATTTGTTATCGGGTTAAAGAACTAGTGTTATTTAAAACACCATTCACGATAAACCCATTTCAAATTCAATCAAATATATTAGAAATTCCGATTATTTAAAACCCCTTTTTAAATCTAATTCATTTATTTTAAAAATAATTGGGTTTTAAATTTAGTTCAAAACTAGTTCATTTCGATAAAAATCTATTTTTATCTTTTCAAATATGGAGTTTTTCACCCCAATTTTTCCCAATTCATTTCTTATGATTTTACATAAATTATTACTATTTTTAATAATTTTATCAAGGTCCGTACAGTCGATTTCCAACAATGGCCATCGAACTGCACTTACAGCGACCTTTTTCGAATTTGATTTGGACATATCTCCAAATCCAACCGTTAGATTTCAAATTTCTAATATTCGTTAGAAAGCTCTTTTCGATACGAACCGAACGGTTCCGGTTTTAGGAGAATCCGACGGTCGGATCTCCCGTAAGGTCCGTTTGAAATAAATGTTCGAAATTCGCGAACTACCGCGGCGCGGCGCGTTCTTTTCAGGCCATTATATTATATATATATAATATATATAATATATATTTCGTCGATTTCTATTTAAAACGAATTTTATAAATAGTTTTTGAATTCGTTTCAAAAACAATTTCAACTTCCATTTCAATTCAAATCAAAATTGAATTCTTCTTTATAAATTCGTTTTAAAATTCATTTCTATTCAATTCAAATTTCAATTCAATTTGAATTCATTTCAATTCGCTTTCAATTCAATTTGAATTCGTTTTCAATTCAATTCAATTCCAAAGTCGTTTTCTATTCGATTCAATTCAAATTGGTTTTCTATTCGATTCATTTCAAATTGGTTTTCTATTCGAATCAAATTCGTTATATATTCAATTGAAATCAAATTCGTTTTTTATTCAAATCAAATTCGTTATATATTCAATTCATTTCGAAATCGTTTTCTATTCAATTCATTTCGAAATCGTTTTCTATTCAATTCATTTCGAAATCGTTTTCTATTCAATTCATTTCGAAATCGTTTTCTATTCAATTCATTTCGAAATCGTTTTCTATTCAGTTCATTTCGAAATCGTTATGTATTCAATTCATTTCGAAATCGTTATATATTCAATTCATTTCGAAATCGTTTTCTATTCAATTCATTTCGAAATCGTTTTCTATTCAATTCATTTCGAAATCGTTATGTATTCAATTCATTTCGAAATCGTTATGTATTCAATTCATTTCGAAATTGTTTTCTATTCAATTCATTTCGAAATCGTTTTCTATTCAATTCATTTCGAAATCGTTTTCTATTCAATTCATTTCGAAATCGTTTTATATTTAATTCATTTCGAAATCGTTTTATATTCAATTCATTTCGAAATCGTTATATATTCAATTCATTTCGAAATCGTTTTCTATTCAATTCATTTCGAAATCGTTATATATTCAATTCATTTCGAAATCGTTTTCTATTCAATTCATTTCGAAATCGTTATATATTCAATTCATTTCGAAATCGTTTTCTATTCAATTCATTTCGAAATCGTTATATATATCGTTCGCGTCAAAATGGCGCATCACTAATCAACACGGCTTTATATATTTCTATTCTCAAATATTCTATTTCAAATATTTCTATTTCAAATATTTCTATTTCAAATATTTTTATTTCAACAAATGACTATTAATTTCTGTCAACACACGACTAATCTCAACGAATGAGTACTGTCCACGTGTGACTATTTTTGTTAAGATATTTCGTTCAACACATGACTAATCTCAACGGATGAGTACAGTCAACACATGAACCTTTATATTATATTGATAAAGATGTAAATTTTATTATAAAAATATTTCGTTCAACACATGACTAATCTCATGAATGAGTACAGTCAACACATGAACCTTTATTTTATATTGATAAAGATGTAAATTTTATTATAAAAATATTTCGTTCAACACATGACTAATCTCACGAATGAGTACAGTCAACACATGAACCTTTATTTTATATTGATAAAGATGTAAATTTTATTATAAACATATTTCGTTCAACACATGACTAATCTCACGAATGAGTACAGTCAACACATGAACATTTATATTATATTATTCTTTATCTTCTAAATTGGAATGAGACCCAATCAATCACCATATAACGTTAATTATATGGATTTTCATACAACACATGTATATAATAGCATTGAAAAATAATCAACCATCAACCAAAGTGCACTACACTGTATAAGCATCAAATATAGATATCTAACGCTTATAACAGCCTGTCAATCAATCGATCAACGTAATTAATCAATCAGGATGAGTGAACTTCATATTTCATCCCAACACCCGTGTGGGGTTTTCAAACAATCAAACGCATATTTTATCTATGCAGTTGGGCGATGTGTAAAATTTATCGACCCAATCAATGTCCTTCAAATAGGTGTACATAAACAAACCGTCTGGTTTGTAAATGAATATTTATTTATTCACATTCACGTTAAAAATTATATTTTTAACGACAAAACATTCTATTCCAACATATGAATTTCTATTCATTTCATTCTTTAAATAAAATGATATTTTTATTTTTCTAACTTATTTTAGAAAATTTCGGCGGCATAACGGCACGATACTAGAAACGGGACGAGGCCTAGCCTTATCCCCGGTCTAGTGAAGGCCCACGCCATTCACACATCAATCAAATCAATTCATTTCACCACACAATTCAATTTCAATCAAATAATCTAACTAATTTTTGCAATCAAACAAACAAGTCCATGGTCTGTGGACGATTGTGTCGGGTGCTACTAAGCACCGTCTGCATCCTAGTATATATATATATATATATATATATATATATATATATATATATATATATATATATATAACTAGAAAAGAAATTAAAAGGTGAGAAATTCTCACAGATAGCTATCCCGAATCCACGACTCTTCTTTGTTTTTTTTTTTGTTTTTTTTTTGATTTCTGTTTCGATAAAAAGGAAAAAGGGGGGGGGGGGGCAGAGCGGGTTAACGGGGAGAAAAGGTTTTTTTTTTTAATTTTATTATTTAATTTTCCACAAAAAGCAACTTTTATTATCGACCTCGAAACGAGACCCACCGCCTGTCGTCCATAGCATTTTACCCCCATTCCGAACACAATGGGATATGTATCGCAAGCTGATTTGATCGTTTGAATCAGTTTCCGTTGAATTTACATTTAAATCGTTATATTGAATTTTAAATGTACATTTCAAATTACCGGGGTCACATACGAACTTTAAAAATTCCAGAAAAATATTTTCTAGCTTCGTAATGACGATACGGTCCTAACAAAACTAGTTTCGTCGAATTCTGAGACCGTTTGAAAATTGACCATTTTCCAGTCAATTAAAATCAACTGAAACCGGTCAAACGCGTTTTCCTATGCCACGCTCACATATTGATTCGAAAAATTATGAAATTTGGAATCTAGCAATAATTTAACATCACGGATCCAACAAAAGTGGTTTCGTCGAAATCCGAGGTCATTTGCAAAATGTCCATTTTTAAGGGCCTGAATTCCATAGCGACTATTCAGAATTTTCAACTGGGCATATCTTTTGATTCCCGCTATGATATTTTGATTTTTCGGGTTCGTTGGAAAGATATCATCATTTAGATCCTAATGTTTTTGGTTTCACTAAAATCCGGATTGTTTTGCACCCGGTACATTCAATTGAAGTTTGAAATCGAATTATCGAACTACCGCGCCATTTTCAATTCTATTTATAATTATATATAAATATTTATATTCTAACGACGACGTATATAATATATACGTCGAATTATATTCAAAATAAATTTCTCGTCGATACTATTTAAAATAATCTATTTTAAATACTCAAAATTCGCTAAAATCTCCAAAATACAAATTTTAAACTGGCCCAGAATTTCCGGGTTATTACAGATCTCCAAGTACGTCTGGACGACCACCAACTATTTCCATCCTCTTGAGTGTACAGCCCAATCAGGATCATCAGTAATTATCCAAACGATGTGAAGACTTCCGGTCTTCAACCACCGTCTTCATCTTCGACTTATCGTCGAATCGGTTATTCAGAATGGGTATAAACCCGGCCTTTTTGAACAACCTGCGTATATAATAGACAAGGGTCATACAAACACAACATACGCCTCATTCCAATTCATCAGTCACTAACCGTAAATTAGTAAGAGAACAATTTCTTAAATATAAACCCCGAAGGCCGAAACCAGCATCAGATCAATATCCAAGAAACCATTCTTCTTAACTAACCTACAGTTAGTTTCTAAATTTCACATTCTTAGGAAAAGGTTCCCATTAATTTTATCAAAGATAAATTCTATAAAATTTATTCTTTAATCTTCCTTTGGATATCATTTCAAGCCATATTACGGTTTTCCAAACTAGCCGGGATTAGCGAACCACACCGAAGCAATTATTTATTTTAATTCCCAATCCCAACCTATTCATCCCATGGAGTAAAATTGTTATTACCCCATAACTAACACCATGGTGTTATTGGTAAATTTAATTGCATTTCACGTTCAAATCCGATTAAAGATTTAACTATCGCTAGGAGCAAAATTGGCGATACTCCTTTCTCGATTATTTTCTACATTTGATAATTTATATTATCAATTCACATTTCAATCTAATTAAAGATTCATTAAAACTCCACTTAGTTTTAATCTTTAACTAGGTTAAAGAACCAATGTCATTTAAAACACGGTTCACGGTAAACCCACATCACATTCCATTCTTTTATCGGGTTAAAGAACAAGAGTTATTTAAAACACCGTTCACGATAAACCCACAAATCAATTCTAATTCAATTCCAATTAAATATATTAATTAATTGGTATACTTCATTAAATCTATAAAAAAAAAGATTTAATCTTTTCTCAGATGGGTTTAAGAGCAGTGTTAATGAAGACACCATTCACGACAAACCCGAATCTCATTTGATATTAAATACAAGGCTCTGAATAGAAAATATATCGGCTTATATTCAATATCAAATTCTGAAATCAACAATTATCGTATTGGAAATAACGATATAAAATATATCTTCCAAATTTCCTCCACAATAATCGTATAATCCCGAATCTAATCATCGAAATATTCCAAAGAAAATTTCGATTCAAATCCTTTCCAATTCATATATTGGAAATTCTGGTTATTTTTAAAGCCATTTCAAATCCAATTTATTTATTTTAAAAACATCGAATTTATAGTTCTAGTTCAAAACTACTTCATTTTGATAAAAATACATTTTTATCTTTTCAAATATGGAATTTTTCATCCCAATTCTTTCCAAATCATTTCTTATGATTTTACACAAATTATTGATATTTTTAATTATTTTATCCAGGTTCGTACAGTCGATTTCCATAAACGGTCATTGAACTGCACTTACATCGACCTTTTCCAAATTTGATTTGGACATAATTCCAAATCCATCTGTTAGATTTCAAATTTCTATTATTCATTGAAAAGCTCTTTTCGATACGAACCCAAGGTTCCGGTTTTAGGAGAATCCGACGGTCGGATCTCCCGTAGAATCAATTCGAATTCAATGGTCGAAATTCGCGAACTGCCGCATCGCGGCGTGTTCTATTCCGGCCATTGTATTATATATATAATATATATTTTGTCGATTTCTATTTAAAATGAATTTTATAAATTGTTTTAAATTCGTTTCAAAAACAATTTCAACTTCCATTTCAAATTCAAATCAAAATTGAATTTTTCCTTATAAATTCGTTTTAAATTCATTTCAATTTGAATTTGATTTCATTTCGTTTTAATTCGAATTCAATTCTATTTCATTTCAATTTCAATTTGACTCAATCGATTTCGAATTCATTTTCTATTCAATTCTATTTCAATTCTATTTCAATTCGATTCAATCCATTTCGAATTCATTTTCTATTCAATTCTATTTCATTTCAATTTCAATTCGATTCAATCCATTTTATTTTCAATTCGATTTTTGAAATCACTTTCTTTTCTACAATCATTATAAAAATGAATATAATCGATATAAACATCGTCCACGTCAAAATAGCGCATCACCAATCAACACGGCTTTATATTTTTCAATAACTTTGTTATTCTATTCAACAAATGAATATTTATTCTATTCAACACATGAATCTACATTTCTTTCAACACATGACTAATCTCAACAAATGAGTACTGTCTACATGTGCCTATTCTTGTTATTTTATATATTTTATAAAATTATGATTTCTATCGTTAAATTTTTAATCAAAATCTTGCCGTAAATTAGCAAGAGAATGATTCCCTAAGCATTAACCTGGAAGGCCGAAACCATCATCAGATAAATACCCAGGAGACCACTCTTTTTATCTATTTTCCAGTTAGTTTCTAATTTTATATACGATAAAGATGTAAATTTTATTGTTAAAATATTTCGTTCAACACATGAATATATATTTCTTTCGACACATGACTAATCTCAACAAATGAGTACTGTCAACACATAAAACTTATTTTATAATATTCTTTATTTTTCCAATTGGAATGAGGCCCAATCAATTAACATATAATATTAACTATATGGATTCCATACAACACATGTATATAATAGCAATGATAAATAATCAACCATCATCCAAAGTGCACTACACTGTATAAGCATCAAATATAGATATCTAATGCTTATAACAGCCTGTCAATCAATCGATCGACATACAACTAATTATTGGGATTAGTGTATGTCATATATTATCCCAATACCCGTGTGGGGTTTCAAATCAACAAAAGCAGATTTTATTAGTGAAGTTGGGCGATGTGTAAAATTTATCGTCTCAATCAATATCAGTCATATGTGTGTATATAAACAAATCATCCGATTTGTTTATATTTATTTATTTCATTTCATATACACGTTAAAAATTATTTTTTTAACTATAAAATATTTTTAACTATATAGATATTTTATTTCACATTACACAATCAACTACACATCAAAATCAAACAAACAAGTATACAAGCCGTCCATGGTCTGTAGACGACGGCTGTCGGGTGCTACTAATCACCGTCTGCATCCTAGTATATATTTTAACTAGAAAATTAAATTAAAAGGCGAGAAGTTCTCACAGAGGGTTCCACTCCGCCGTGCTTTGCTGTTGAACTGCTGAACCGTCTAGATCGGTTTGATATTCCAATGCAGTTCTTTTCACGCTGTTCAAAATAAAATTTATATTTTTACTGCTTCATTTCAATAAATAAAAATCATATTTTTATTTCTACTTCATATATATTTTTATTTCTACTTCATTCTATATAAAAATTATATTTTTATATTTCCACTTCCAATATAAAGATCGAATTTTTACTAGTTATATAATATAAAAATCGTATTTTTACTTCACTAAAATCATATTTTTATTTCACTACATATATAAAGATAATATTTTTATATTCTCTATTATATAAAAATCATATTTTTATTATTTCTACTTTATAAAAATCATATTTTTATTATCTACATCATATAAAAATTATATTTTTATTATCTCTATAATATAAAAATCATATTTTTAACTTACTACTCGAATAAAAATTATATTTTTATCCTTTCTATGATATAAAAATTATATTTTTATTATCTATACTATACAAAAATCATATTTTTATATAAAATAAAAATGGTTAAAACATATTTTACGCTATATTAATATATAAAAAATTACATTTTTTTTAATCAAAACATATATGGATTATTTCAGGTTTTTTTCCTAATTAAAAATTAGTCTTTTATATTCAAAAAAATTAGGAAACTCACTTTAAATATCGATCTCGAGCTGGAGGGGGTTTCCGGTTGCGCTGCCCTTTGCAGCAGCCCTGAACAGGTCGGAGCTGACTGGATTGGCGTGAGGTCGTTGCTACGTCGGAGCTGTGGAGGGCTGGTTCACGAGATGGACGAGGAGGAGGCGGTGTCTGGACGATTGGCGGAGGTGGGGCATTGGCGGCGCGGTCACGGTTAATGGGTTTTGGGGGGCTGCGATTCAAATTCGAAGGGGAGGAGGAAGAGAGAGGCACGAAGGAGGGAGAATCGGGAGAGGGGGCGATGTGGAGATCGCCTGAGGCGAGGGGGGTCGTGGTCGACGACGAGGTGGAGCGGAGGCAGGGCGACAACTGTTTTTCTGATTTGGGGGAAAAGGAAGCGGGAATGGGAGGTCAAAAGCAAGTGAGGGCTTAAGTGAAAAGAAGCGGCTTTTATAAATTTATATATATATATATATATATATATATATATATTTTATAACTCTATATATTAAATTTGAACGCGCATTTCATTTTATCGGGCCCGCATACAACCTCTAAAAATATCCGAAAAATATTTTCTAGCTTCGTATTGACGATACTGTCCTAACAAAACTAATTTCATCAGATTGTGAGACTGTTTGAAAAATGATCATTTTCCAGTCGATTAAAATCAACTAAAACTGGTCAGACGCGTTTTCCTTTGCCACGCTCACATATTAAATCGAAAAATTATGAAATTTGACTCCTAGCAATAATTTGACATCACGGATCCAACAAAAGAGGTTTTGTCGAAAACCGAGGTTGTTTGCAAAATTTCCATTTTTAAAGGGCCAGAATTCCGTGGTGACTATTCTGAATTTTCAACTGGACATAACTTTTGATTCTCTCTATGAAATTTTGATTTTTCGGATTCATTGGAAAGATATTGTCAAATAGATTCTAATATTTTTGGTTTCACTAAAATTCGGTTTATTTTGCACCCGGTACATTCATTTGAACTTTGAAATCGTATTATCGAACTACCGCGCCATTTTCAATTCCTTATATAATTTAAAATAAATATTTATATTCTAACGACGATCTATATAAATATATACGTTCGAATTCTATTCATAATAAATTTTTTGTCGACATTATTTAAAATAATTCCATTTTAAATGTGACGAAAAGGAATTTCGCTCGATCTGAATCAGTCGCTAAACCGACTCAGACCGTTCGAAACACCTGATTGTTTTGATAACACGACAAAAAGGAACGCAGACAGAAGAACATTTCATTGTTAATTACAACAATTCCATCAGAACACAAGAATATACAGAGTATAAATCTATTTTACACATTTATCAAATATCAGAGATTACAATAAATTACATAGTAGCGGAAAATAATACAATACACAACTGAAGGAGATATACGGATACAAAGCTTTCCGGATATCATTCCAGCTGTAAACCAGGATCCTGTGAATATAAATCTGCAAAACAAAAACTACTAGTTGCCCATGTCAAAATAAGGGCACCCAGAGTTTAGGTTAAAACAATAAACTCCAGGTCAGTCATGGGACTGGTGTGAGAACTAAAACAGTTATAAATCTTTATTTTAAAGTCAGGTAAATCAAGGGACCACGCCGTATAACACGGAACGGGTTTCCTCCAAAGAATACTAGTGCATAAAACAAACAGCGCAATGCTAAATAAAGAAAAATGAAGCTATTATAAGACCCAGTTCCCATCACACAATGCAACGCAAGCCGGAGGATAGGGTTTTTACCTTATAATAGCCAACAATGCTTGATACATTGAAAACAAATCATTTGATACTATTATAAGTGCATAGTGTATAAAACAACTTCAAATCATAAGTATCAATCATAGGCGACATGAATGTCCCATGCCACTATGTTTCCATATATAGGTCTACAAATAAAACAGCAAATGTCACATATTTGGAAATTGGATTTCCATCTATGAACCCAGGCAAAAGATAGTCCTCAACCGATTCGAGACGCTCTAGCCCGTGTCTCAGGAACAGAACGCATCGTCCCTTGGAGCGACAGGGTCGGTCCACCGATGTGGATTAAAATGCCTGAACACTGCGTTTCCCCGCCCTTTGGGGCATAGGTGAGCCAACTAAATGACTCCATCGGACCCGGATCGTCTGATCAAACTGAGGCGCCTCGCAACAGCAACAACCACACAGGTGAAAAGTATATAAATGTCAGGGCTGGTAGGTCACCGACACCACCCTGGCTAGAAGGAAACGCATGCCCTCCCTGAGGTCCTCTCTCGTTTCTGGTTCACAACCGGGGTGTGAGGCTCGCGAATTCACGTTACACAAAGCTATGCCGCACAGGCGGTGCTTTGATCATCAACCACAAGACTTTGCTTTTCAATAGAAGCCTTGATCATTTGCATCTTAGGCATGCCACACAGGCAATTCACTCTATGCGTTTGATATCCATCTGTATATAACCCCTGAGCTCGTACGTCTCAGAGAAGGGCGTTAAGCAAGAGAATAAATTCTCCGCCGCCAAGCAGATATATATTTAATAGAAATCAATCACACAGACTAAAATCCAATGTCAGACACACAGTCCATTTACAAGTCCGTTCTGGGTTTGAACGAAACCGGAGGCAACTAGTACCCCGCATATCCATCGATCTCCAAGTACGTCTGGACGATCACCAACTGTTTCCATCTTCTTGGGTGTACAACCCAATCAAGATCATCAGTAATCACCCAAACGACGTGAAGACCTCCGGTCTTTGACCACCGTCTTCATCTTCGACACCACGTCGAATCAGTTATTCAGAATGGGATAAACCCGGTCTTTCTGAATAACTCGCGTATATAATAAATAAGTGTTACACAAACACAACATACGCCTCATTCCAATTCAGAATATTCTTTTATTCAAATATTCCTATACTTTGGGAAAAGTTCCCATTAATTTTATCAAAGATAAATTCTTTAAATTTATTCTTTAATCTCCTTTGAATATCAATTCGAACTAGTCGGGATTAGCGAACCACACCGAAGTAATCATTTATTTTATTTCCCAATCCCAACCTATTCATCCCATGAAGTAAAACTGGTAATACTTCATATCTAACACCACAGTGTTATCGGAAAATTCAATTACCATTTCACGTTCAAATCTAATTAAAGATTTAACTATCGCCTGGAGCAAAACTGGTGATACTCCATTCTCGATCTTGTCAATTAAATTAAAGATTCATTAAAACTCCACTTAGTTTTAATCTTTAACTGGGTTAAAGAATCAGTGTCATTTAAAACACGGTTCACGATAAACCCAAAATCACATTCCATTAATTATCGGGTTAAAGAACAAGTGTTATTTAAAACACTGTTCACGATAAACCAAAAAATCAATACCAATTCGATTCCAATTAAATATCATTTAATTGGTACACTTCATTAAATCTAAATAAAAGGATTTAATCTTTTCTCAACTGGGTTCAAGAACAGTGTTAATAAAGACACCATTCACGACAAACCAAAATCACATTTGACATTAAATAAAAGGCTCTGAATAGAAAATATACCGGGTTATATTCAATATCAAATTCTACGACCAACAAATATCGTATTGGAAATAACGATATATATATCTTTCAAATTCCCATACAAATATTTGTATCCTCACGAAATCCAACATCGAAATATTCCGAAGACAATTTCGATTCAAATCCATTCCAATTCAATTACTGGAATTTCTGGTTATATTTCAAAACCATTTCAAATTCACTTTATTTATTTCAAAAATAAATGAATTATAATTCTAGTTCAAAACTAGCTCATTTCGATAAAAATCTATTTTTATCTTTTCAAATATGGAGTTTTTCATCCCGATTCTTCCCAAATCATTTCTTATGATTTTACACAAATTGTTGATATTTTTTATAATTTTATCAAGGCCTGTATAGTCGATTTGCATCAACGGCCATCGAACTGCACTTACAGCGACCTTTTCCAAATTTGATTTGGACATAATTCCAAAACCAACCGTTAGATATCAAATTTCTAATATTGGTTAGAAAGCTCTTTTCGATACGAACACAACGGTCCCGGTTTTAGGAGAATCCGACGGTCGGATCTACCGCAATATTCGTTCGTAGTCAATGGTCGAAATTCGTGAACTGCCACGGCGCGGCGCATTCTATTCAGGCCATTATATTATATATATAAAATATATATAATATATACTCCGTCGATTTTCTTTTCAAAATGATTTTTAATTCAATTTCCGTTCGATTTCAATTCAATTTGAATTTCAAATTAATTCAATTTCAATTCAAATTCATTTCTATTCAATTTCAATTCGAATTCATTTCAAAACGATTTCAATTCTATTTCAATTTAATTCGAATTCGCTTCAAAACGATTTCCATTCTATTTCAATTCTATTCGAATTCATTTCAAAACGATTTCAATTCTATTTCAATTCTATTCGAATTTCAAACCATTTCAGTTTATTTCGAATTTCAAATCAATTCAATTCAATTAAATTTGAATTTCAATTCACTTTAATATTCACTTCAATTTGAATAAAATCGATATAAATATCGTTCACGTCAAAATGGCGTCAATCTATCAACGCGGCTTCATATATTTCGATTTTCAAATATTCTATTTCCCATATTTCTTTTTCAAATATTTCTATTTTCTAATATTCTATTCAAATATTTCTATTTTCAAATATTCTATTCAAATATTTCTTATTTTAAATATTTCTACTCAAATATTGGAATGAGGCCCAATCAATCACCATATAATGTTAATTATATGGATTTTCTACAATACATGTATACAATAACAACGTTGAATAATCAACCATCGTCCAAAATGCATTCTACACTGTATAAGCATCAAATATAAATATTTAACGCTCATAACATTCTGTCAATCAATTGATCGACATACAACTAAACAATCGGGATTAGTGTACGTCAAATATCATCCCAGTACCCGTGTGGGGTTTCAAACAATCAAACACAGATTTTATTTGTGCAGTTGGTCGATGTGTAAAATTTATCGTCCCAATCAATATCAGTCAAATGTGTGTATATAAATCCTTACATATATACGTTAAAAATTCTAATTTTAACTATAAAATATTTTTAACTATATAAATATTTTATTTCATTTCACATCACATCACACAATCAACTACACATCCAAATCAAACAAACAAGCATACAAGCCGTCCATGGTCTGTGGACGACGGGTGTCGGGTGCTACTAAACACCATCTGCATCCTAGTATATATTTTAACTAGAAAAACAAAATTAAAAGGTGAGAAGTTCTCATAGAATTGCTAATCCAACGCCACGACTCTTTTTATGTAGAAATCTTTGCTGTTCTTGCCTCTTGTCACTTTCTCTGCCCGTATTCTCTACATATATAAAAATCACATTTTTACTTCGCTATTCGATATATAAAAATCGAATTTTTACTTTGCTATTCAATATATAAAAATCGGATTTTTACTTTGCTATTCAATATATAAAAATCGAATTTTTACTTCGCTATTCAATATATAAAATTCGAATTTTTACTTTGTTATTCAATATATAAAAAATTGAATTTTTACTTTGCTATTCAATATATAAAAATCGAATTTTTACTTCGTTATTCAATATATAAAAATCGAATTTTTACTTTGCTATTCAATATATAAAAATCGAATTTTTACTTTGCAATTCAATATATAAAAATCTAATTTTTACTTTGCTTTCTACCTAAGAAAAATCATATCTTTTCTTTTTCAAAGAACATGCATTTTCTAGTTTAAAAATGAAATCTTCCTCTTGTTAAAAATCCTAACTTTTATTCTATAAAAATTAATCTAATCTTTCTTTTAAATTTCTAAATTTTTCCTATACTAAAAATCAAATTTTTGTCTCGCCTTCAAGATGATTAAAACAAATCTCGCCTTCATTATAAAAAGATATCGCCTTTCCTACTTTAAAAATGTCGTCTTTCACTACATAAAAATATCGTCATTTTATATCCTACCATATAAAGATCACATTTTTATTATCTATATAACATGAAAATTATATTTTCAACCTCTACATGCGATAAAAATTATATTTTTATTCTTTTTATACAATAAAAAATCTCATCTTTTTGTTTTCAAAAATCCTATCATTTTGTTCTTCAATAATTATATAAAAACTGATTTTAAATTTATGCAAAAACTGATCTTTAAATTTATAAAATCGATCACATAGAAAAATAAAAATAAATATATATAAAAAATTACAGCTTTTAGGGTTTAATCGCCGGAGAATCAGAGGAGGGGGGCTGGGGCGGTGCGGCCAGTCGGAGGTGGGCCTGGGAGGGGATCGTCGGCTGTCGGGGGCGCGGGGGAAGTGGGTCTTCGGGTTTAGGGGGTGCGGTTCTAGACGAGGAGAGAGAATAGAAGGAGGAGATCGGAAGGGGCACTGGAGGGAGGTCGGCGGCCAGCAGAGGCAGGGGGTGCGCGTCGATCGCCTGGCGCGATTTCTTTTTTTTATCTAAAAATGAAATGGTCGGGGGAAAGAGAAGAAAGAAAGGGGGGCTTAAGTGAAAATTATATTTTTTAATTTTAAAAAGTAACTTTTTCATTCGAACTCGAAACGAGGCCCACCGCCTGTCGTCCATAGCTAATTACCCCCATTCCGAACATAATGGGATATGTATCATAGGCTGATTCGACTGTTTCGATCGGTTTTCGTTGAAATTCAAATATAACTCTTTATATTCAATTGTAAATGTACATTTCAATTTACTGGGGTCACATACAACCTCTAAATATTCCCAAAAAATATTTTCTACCTTCGTATTGACGACACGGTCCTAACAAAACTAGTTTCGTCAAATTCTGAGACCGTTTGAAAAATGACCATTTTCCAATCGATTAAAATCAACTAAAACTGGACAAACGCATTTTCCTTTTCCACGCTCACATATTAAATCGGAAAATTATGAAAATTGGAATCTTGCAATATCTTGACATCACGGATCCAACAAAAGTGGTTTCGTCGAAATCCGAGGTCGTTTGCAAAATTTCCATTTTTAAGGGCTAGAATTCCACAGCGACTATTCTGAATTTTCAACTGGGCATATCTTTTGATTCCCGCTATGAAATTTTGATTTTTCGAATTCGTTGGAAAGATATTCACAAATAGATTCTAATATTTTTGGTTTCACTAAAATCCGGTTTATTTTGCACGCGGTACATTCATTTGAAGTTTGAAATCGAATTATCGAACTACCACACCATTTTCGATTCCTTTTATAATTTAAAATAAATATTTATATTCTATCGACGATCTATATAATATATACATTCAAATTCTATTCAAAATAAATTTCTCGTCGTTACTATTTAAAATAATTAATTTTAAATAATTAAAATTCGCTAAAATTGCCAAAATAAAAATTTTAAACTGGCCCAGATTTCCGGGTTATTACAATCTCCCCCACTTAAAACTTTTCGTCCCCGAAAAGGAACGAAGATGAAAGTTGTTTCACAAATCAACTCAACTTCCAGTGTTTTCGCTACGGCTTAAGTTCTTCAACTTTTCAGTTTCTAAGAACATTTCAAATTTTTCAAAAATTTGGCTAACACCCTAAAATTTCAAAAAAAATCGCCATAACCTCCCCTGCACCGGGAGCACAGGAAAATCCTGAAATTGCCATACAGGCCTTCTGATCTCAAAAAGAAAGAGAAAAAGCCAAGCGGCTAGCCAATCGGCTCATAAAATCATCATCACCCAAACAAAACAGTAAATAATGATAAATATGTACCTACTTGTCGGGCAAACAAATTTTATTCTTCTTCTCTAGCCTCTTTGCTATGACCTGTTCAATGTAAGTACATGTATATGTATGCAAATGTGATAAATTTTCAATACAATTCACTATTTGATACAATTTGGCCAAAGGTTCAACATTTTAATTAATCAAACTATAATCAAACAACACAATCAGCAATCAATTAGTTGATTATCACTTCAAATTTATAACTTCGATATATAGTCAAAAATTAAATTTTTGATGCCAAATCACAACAATAAGCCCTATCTAGTTTTGGTTCTCACACTAGTCAATAGGAAATATATAGAAAGCCCACTTTCGTCATTCGAACATAAATTCTAATGATGGAGCTCCATCATCAAAATCATCTCCGGGCGATTAGAGTGTAATTCTATATCTATCCAGTATATTAAAATTTCAAATACATGTGGATCAGACGTATACGCAAAATCTTTATACTGGACTGTCCAAATCAATATAAATAAATAATCAAATACTAATAATTGATTTAAATTTTCAAAACAAAATTCGGTTTCATTTTAAAAATATACTCTTCACACTCGTTCTAGGATACTACTGATCCCATCTCTAACGAGTCATTCCCATTGGATATTACTAATCCAATATCTGATGAATTCTTTCGTATGGTTCTAATGTGTCCTGTTCTCTGAGCTTGGTAAACCAAAGCTATGATACCAAATGTGACGAAAAGGAATTTCGCTCGATCCGAATCAGTCGTTAAACTGACTCAGACCGTTCGAAATGCCTGATTGTTTTGAGAACATGACAAAAAGGAACGCAGACGGAAGAAAATTTCATTGTTAATTACAACAATCCCATCAGAATACAAGAATATACAGAGTATAAATCTATATTACACATTTATCAAATATCAGAGATTACAATAAATTACATAGTAGCAGAAATAATACAATACACAACTGAAGGAGATATATGGATACAAAGCTTTCCGGATATCATTCCAGTTGTAAACCAGGATCCTGTGAATATAAATCTGCAAAACCAAAACTACTAGCTGCCCATGGCAAAATAAGAGCACCCAGAGTTTAGGTTAAAACAATAAACTCCAGGTCAGTCATGGGATTGGTGTGAGAACTAAAACAGTTATAAATCTTTATTTTAATGTCAGGTAAATCAAGGGACCACGCCGTATAACACGGAACGGGTTTCCTCCAAAGAATACTAGTGCATAAAACAAACAGCGCAATGCTAAATAAAGAAAAATGAAGCTATTATAAGACCCAGTTCCCATCACACAATGCAACGCAAGCCGGAGAATAGGTTTTTTACCTTATAATAGCCAAGAATGCTTGATACATTGGAAACAAATCATTTGATACTATTATAAGTGCATAGTGTATAAAACAACTTCAAATCATAAGTACAATCATAGGCGACATGAGCGTCCCATGCCACTATGTTTCCATATATAGGTCTACAAATAAAACCGCAAATGTCACATATTTGGAAATTGGATTTCCATCTATGAACCCAGGCAAAAGATAGTCCTTAACCGATTCGAGACGCTCTAGCCCGTGTCTCAGGAACAGAACGCATCGTCCCTTGGAGCGACATGGCCGGTCCACCGATGTGGATTAAAATGCCTGAACACTGCGTTTCCCCGCCCTTTGGGGCATAGGTGAGCCAACTAAATGACTCCATCGGACCCGGATCGTCTGATCAAACTGAGGCGCCTCGCAACAGCAACAACCACACAGGTGAAAAGTATATAAATGTCAGGGCTGGTAGGTCACTGACACCACCCTGGCTTGAAGGAAACACATGCCCTCCCTGAGGTCCTCTCTCGTTTCTGGTTCACAACCGGGGTGTGAGGCTCGCGAATTCACGTTACACAAAGCTATTCCACACAGGCGGTGCTTTGATCATCAACCACAAGACTTTGGTTTTCAACAGAAGCCTTGATCATTTGCATCTTAGGCATGCCACACAGGCAATTCACTCTATGCGTTTGATATCCATCTGTATATAACCCCTGAGCTCGTACGTCTCAGAGAAGGGCGTTAAGCAAGAGAATTAATTCTCCGCCGCCAAGAAGATATATATTTAATAGAAATCAATCACACGGACTAAAATCTAATGTCAGACACACAGTCCATTTACAAGTCCGTTCTGGGTCTGAACGAAACCGGAGGCACCTAGTACCCCGCATATCCATCGATCTCCAAGTACGTCTGGACGATCACCAACTGTTTCCATCTTCTTGGGTGTACAGCCCGATCAAGATCATCAGTAATCACCCAAATGATGTGAAGACCTCCGGTCTTCGACCACCGTCTTCATCTTTGACAACACGTCGAATCAGTTATTCATAATGGGATAAACCCGGTCTTTCTGAATAACTCGCGTATATAATAAATAAGTGTTACACAAACACAACATACGCCTCATTCCAATTTAGAATATTCTTTTATTCAAATATTACTATACTTTGGGAAAAGTTCCCATTAATTTTATCAAAGATAAATTCTTTAAATTTATTCTTTAATCTCCTTTGAATATCAATTCAAACTAGTCAGGATTAGCGAACCACACCGAAGTAATCATTTATTTTATTTCCCAATCCCAACCTATTTATCCCATGAAGTAAAACTGGTAATACTTCATATCTAACACCATAGTGTTATCGGTAAATTCAATTACCATTTCACGTTCAAATCTAATTAAAGATTTAACTATCGCTTGGAGCAAAACTGGTGATACTCCATTCTCGATCTTGTCAATTAAATTAAAGATTCATTAAAACTCCACTTAGTTTTAATTTTTGACTGGGTTAAAGAATCAGTGTCATTTAAAACACGGTTCACAATAAACCCAAAATCACATTTCATTAATTATTGGGTTAAAGAACAAGTGTTATTTAAAACACTATTCACGATAAACCCAAAAATCAATACCAATTCGATTCCAATTAAATATTATTTAATTGGTACACTTCATTAAATCTAAATAAAAGGATTTAATCTTTTCTCAACTAGGTTCAAGAACAGTGTTAATAAAGACACCATTCACGACAAGCCCAAATCACATTTGACATTAAATACAAGGCTCTGAATAGAAAATTGTTGGCTAGCTTTTTGACCAAGCCATCAAGGTTCACATACAAGAAGAAAATATGAAGTCTCACTCCTCTAGTTCACGAGAAGTCAGATCATAGTCGTTCAACCATCCTCAGGTCGGATCGCCCCCCTTCGGATCACCCTATCAATTCACTACAAGCCCATGCGACCCGATCCACCCATGTCTGCGCGATCCGGTCCATCCTCTCCTCTTCTACCCGATCCGATCTGAGCCCAGAAGATGAGGTGAAGGATGTGACTAAGTCAACCATGATCCGAGAATGCAGAATCTCGCGACACGTGTTACCAACTGTCACATTGACCAATTCTTCATCACGACCCGAACCGATCGGGAAGAAACGATGATGGCCACGGGCTTGGACATCCACGATCCGATATTTAAGGGGATCGCGACATCTGTCCATGATGGTTAATTTGACTAATTCTTCATCAAGCTGCGATCTGATCCGATATTCTCGGGATCTGTGCCACGTGTGACCGTGATCCGCCTGATAAAATCAGCTATAAATAGCCCAGAGCTTGGCATTTTTGGGGATCATTTGGCAGTATTGAGCACTGATTCCACCATTGCTGTCATACCACTTTTTCTCATCAGTTTTACTTCGAGATCACTGAGAGAAATCATAATTGTAAAAGTGAGTTTGAGAGAAATCATTGATTGTACTAGCATTCAAAGTATAATCGATAACATATAAAGTGGACGTAGGCGCATTAACGCCGAACCACTATAAATTCTGTGTGTTTTCTGCTTTTTCTTCATTCTCCGGTTATAATTCTTTACGAATCAGAACAATTTGGGTGTTAGGTCCAAATTTTGATCTAACATTTTGGTGCTTTCACTGAGAATTGAATTCTCAGCCTACCGGATTGCTAGTCTACTAGTTGGATTTGAAAGTCCGAAGAAAACAGTCCCAAAACTTCACTGTTCAGATTTTTGAAGATTCCAGCGACATATGATATCATGACTGGAAAGAAGTCTAAGGAGGTGCGAGCTTCGCAAGCGAATGAAGTCGCGAATGAAGTGGTTGGCAAAAGTGCACACGAGCAGGTCGTCGAGGGGGTCACAGATCGCGAGGACAGGGGGCGACCCGAACCAATCAAGGTGCCACGATCCGACTTGAGGGTGGCGCTGCGAACCACGAAGCTAGATGGGTTGTTACTCGATCCCGTGATAACGCCCCGAATCCTCCGCATACCGTGACCACGAACCGATCCCAGGGGGGCGCTGCGAGCCACCAACCTCGATCCATAGCGATCCAAATTGATGACCAGACTATAACTCGACCTGGAAAGGAGCCTATGGCTCGCTCCTACCGTCCTGGCCCCTCCGCTCGACCTGGCTCAAGCTCTTTGCGCATAAGAGAAAATGATGATGATCAATATGACCCTTCTGCTCCCGTTACTGAGGGAGATCTTTCTCGCTTTTTTGAAATGTGGGAGAGGCTGTTTGATGAATTGGCTGCTCAAAGGCAGGAGAGCTCCGTTCTGCGACAGAACTTGACTGCTATGGATAAAAGGCTCAATGATCTCGCAAGACAAAGGACGCCCCCAGTTCGTCCGCTCACCCAGAGTACTCTTCTTCGTTAGAGGAATCGCCAAGACCTCTGCGGTGACCATATGAGAGGCCTGAAAACATAGAGCAGCTTCGATTTGGAACCCTGCCATCACGCGAAGAAGAGGCACTGGGTGCAGGGCCCTCAAACCGTAATGTGAATGATCGCGCCGCAACTCCCAGAGCTCGAGGTGTGGACGGCCTTGTTCAAAATAGACTACCTCAGCCCCTTCGCCGTATAAATGCTCATGGTAACAGGGGCAGCGAAGCCCAATCCGAGCACCGGATTTCATGGCCGCTCCTGGAAGGGAGATTAGAGAACCCCACCGAGCAAGAAGCGCTGACCTCGAGCCTCCGCTGACCAGTGCAAATGTTGCAGCTATGATCCATCAAATTCTGGCAGATAGTCGTGGACAACGGAATGAAGATTGGGGAATAGACCACAGTCACACCCCTTTCACTGATGACATTTTAGATGCGATGTTCCTGAGGCGCTTCAACATGCTGCAGATGAACCGTTACGCGGGTAGATCTGATCTCGTCCAACAACTGATGAGATATTCTTGGTTAATGACCGCTGCCGCAGCTTCTGACGCTGTCAAGTGCAAAGCATTTCCCATATTCCTGGAGGATGTAGCATTATTATGTTTTACTCGCTTGCCAGCAAGATCAATTTCCAGCTTCAGGGAGTTGAGTGAAAGGTTCATGGAACAATTCCGCATCTATGCACAAAAGACGAAGAGTGTGATTGACTTGTTCCTTGTCAAGCAACGACCAGGCGAGATTTTGAGGGTGTATCAAGACCGTTTCAACCTAGCTGCTACTGAAGTCAAAGATCCTCATGAGCCAACTGTTGTGGCAGCCCTAATTGATGGGGTAGATAAAGACACCGAATTTGGGAGATACTTGGCCGGTAAGCCACCTCATACTAGAGAATTATTCTACGAAAAAGCTAACGTGCACTTACGCCGGGAGGAAGTATATGCTAACTGAAAGGCAAAAACGGCCGATAAAGAGGAAATCCAGAGCAATGTCGCCATTAAGCAGACAGGAGACAGCTCGGGGAAGGTCGAGGTTAATGTCGGAAACCGGAACCAGGGTGGTCGTCAGTCAGGATACAATGATAATAACAGTAATGGCAACAACCGGAAGAGGAATCGTGGGAACGACTCCCAGAGAAGGACTCGTCCCAGGTCTTTTGAGAGTTATGCGCCAATAAACGATACTTTGGAGAATATCTTCATGGATTCGTACAACGCCCTCCGAAATAAAAGGCCTCCTCCCGGAGAGTCGACGGAGAAAGAACGTGAAACGGGGAAGTTTTGTCTCTTCCATCAGATTCATGGCCATTCAACAAATGAATGCCGTCACCTAAGAGATGTGGTCGAGAGGCGTCTCCGAGAAGGGAAAATGGATGAATACAGAGTGACACCCAGAGACAGGGGGCAAGCCGTACAGGCCCCAAATCAGAACCAGAATCAACCTGCTCTCAAGCCAACTGCCCAGCAAAAGGGAAGGACCTTGTTATCAATACCATAATCGGAGGGCTTTATCTCGCCGGGCACGGTTCCAAGGCATTGGATCAATATATCAATGCAGCCAAGCAGCACCTCAGGGTAGGGGAGTGTAGCAACCCTGAGGACAACGTCCCGGTAAAGCAACAAAAGATGATGTCCGATGACGTCGTTTTCCGCGAACGAGAAAGCATTGGAGTCCATGCTCCGACTGAAAATCCATTTGTAATCACAGTACCTATTAGCCCAGCCACTGTTCATAAAGTCTTGGTGGATAACGGGAGTTCCATCAACATTCTTTTCAAAAAGACATTCGACCAGATGAATCTCGAGATAAAAGACTTGAAGCCCTGTGAGGGATGGATCTATGGATTTAACGGAGCATCCACCGCTCCAATGGGTTATGTAGAGCTACCAGTTACGCTTGGGGAAGGAGAATGCCAGAGAGTGAGAATTCCTCCCTTCGTGGTTTTGGATATTGAATCACCCTATAATGCCTTCTTGGGACGACCGGCCCTCGCAAAGTTTAGAGCCTGTATAGCCCCCTGGTGCTTGTTATTGAAGTTTCCTATGGAAGCTGGTGTTGGTATTGTCATAGGAGATCAGGTTGCCGCACGAGCATGTTATATTGCAGAGCTAAAGCTACTCCGCAACGGAGGAGACATAGAAACCAAGGCTGCTTCTCCCCCCGCAAGGGCGGAACCTTATAGCAATTAAAGAGGATAACGGTAGGAGAGTCGCCCAGAGAGTTGCCCAAGGATATAGATCCCAGAGAGGACAAAGAACCTAGGGGCAGAATGGCGACTCCCAACGAGACAACTGTGGATGTACCGATCGATGATAGTGACCCAGAGAAGGTCCTTAAGATTGGGTCCCAGTTAAATCCGAATTTATCTAAAGAACTGACGGATTTCTTGAAAGATAATTTGGATGTATTTGCTTGGACCCACGCAGACATGTGCGGGATATCTCCATCAATCATGAGCCATTCATTAAGCATTAACCCTAAGCATCCTCCGGTAAAACAAAAAAGGCGAATGCTGGGCCCAGAGAGGTCCGCTGCCTTGAAAGAATAAGTTGGAAAGCTAAAGCGTAATGGATTTATCAGAGACTCAATCTATCCAGACTGGATTTCAAATCCAGTCCTAGTAAAGAAGGCCAACGGGAAGTGGCGAACGTGTATCGATTTCTCGGATTTGAATAAAGCCCACCCAAAAGACAGTTTTCCGTTACCACGGATCGATCAGTTGGTGGACTCAACGGCGGGCCATGAACTTCTCTCCTTTATGGATGCTTATTCAGGATATAACCAGATTCCAATGCACATTCTAGATCAAGAACACACTAGCTTCATTACGGATCTGGGATTATACTGCTATGTGGTAATGCCCTTTGGCTTGAAGAATGCAGGCGCTACATATCAACGGTTAGTGAAAAGAATGTTCTATAACCAGATTGGGAAAACAATGGAAGTACACGCCGACGACATGTTGGTTAAGTCCAGTTAATCCTCCAATCACACTACGGACTTGGCAGAGATGTTTGGCATTCTTCGAAAGTACGGGATGAAACTCAACCCAACAAAATGTTCATTCGGGGTCGCCTCCGGAAAATTCTTGGGATTCATCATCAGTTCTCGTGGGATTGAGATTAATCCAGACCAGATCGCAGCAATCAGAGACATTCAGGAGCCTAGGCAGATTAAAGATGTGCAAAGCCTTGCAGGGAAAGTAGCCGTACTAAGCAGATTCATCTCCAGGGCTACGGACAAATGCATCCCATTCTTCGAATTGATAAAGCGAGGAAAACGCCACTTCAAATGGACGCCCGACTACATAGAAGCGTTTCAGAACTTGCTGAGACACCTGGAGAAACCTCCGATATTATCTAAGCCGGTGGATCACGAGGACTTATTCATGTACTTGGCAGTGTCGTCCCACGCGATCAGCCCAGCATTGGTGAGAGAAGAAGATAAAGTTCAAAGACCAGTGTATTACGTGAGCAAGAAATTGACAGCAGCAGAGCATAATTATCCAAGGATAGAAAATTTGGTGTACAGTTTGCTGATTGCCTCTAGAAAGCTTCGACATTATTTTCAGGCTTATCCCATTATCGTATACACTGATCATCCACTCAAGCAAGTTCTACAAAGACCAGAAGCGTCTGGAAGACTACTCAAGTGGAACATTGAGTTGAGTCAATTTGATCTGAACTTTCAACCCCGGCGGTCAATACGGGGGCAAGTGATAGCCGACTTCATAGCAGAGTTTATTGTCCTAGAGGAAGATATAACGAACGAAGAAGTTAACCCCTCAAAGTTACTTCTCGACCCCAGTGCCCAGAGATTGTATACTGATGGCGCTAGGAATGACAAGAGATACGGCGCTAGAGTAGTGCTTGAAACTCCCGAGAAACAGCTGATATCCTATGCTATCCGGATGGAGTTTCACGCCACTAACAACGACTCCGAATATGAAGCCCTGATAGCCTGGCTAAGGATCGCAAAGGAGTTGGAAATCACAAAGCTGGACATCTTTTGCAACTCCAAGTTAGTTGTAAACTAGGTCACTGGAAAATTCCAAGCCAAAAGCCCAAGATTGATTTTATACTTGGAGAAAGTGAAGGAGTTGCTGAACAGCTTCGGTCACTACAGCATTTCTCATATTCCGCGGTCAGATAATCAACAGGCAGATAAGTTGGCAAAGATGGCTAGTTCCGACGATCCTGAAGAGACCGGGCTAGCCCCAGTTGAAGTACTACGGTCTCTTAGTATAGATCAGATGGAAATTGATCCGGTACTAGAGACAGAACCAGAAAGGGAGTCATGGATGAACCCTCTAAAGAATTTCTTGATGAATGGAACTCTTCCGACCAAGAAAAGCGAGAGGCGTAAAGTAATTCGTAAAGCTGCCCGATATGTTCTGCAAGGTGGAGTTCTTTACAGAAAGGGATTTTCGATGCGTCTTCTCCGGTGTATAGCTCATGACGAAATCAAGCGTGTGCTGTAGGAGGTACATGAAGGTGAATGCGGCGATCACACTGGAGGGCAAACATTGGCGAAAAAGGTGTTGCGGCATAGTTATTTCTGGCCTACCATAAACAAAGATGCGGCGAAGTACGCACGACAGTGTGATGCATGCCAAAGATTTTCAAACATACCTAGGGCACCTCCTAGTCAGTTAAAAATGATGACAAGCCCATGGCCTTTCGCTATGTGGGGAATTGATATCATCGGAAGTCACCCATAGCTAAGGGCGGAGCGAAGTTCGTTATTGTAGCTGTAGATTACTTCACTAAGTGGGTCGAGGCTGAGCCACTGACTACAATCACAACCAAACGAGTGATCAATTTCGTCGTTAGAAACATCATCTACCGATTTGGGATTCCAAAGATTGTTATAACTGACAACGGAACTCAGTTCGATAGCACTGAATTCAGAGACTTCTGCCAGAAATACCACATTGAGAAACGGTACACCTCTGTGGCGCACCCGCAATCGAACGGACAGGTCGAAGCGGCGAATAAAGTGATTAAGTCCATTCTGAAAAGAAGACTGAAGCGGGCCAGAGCCTTGTGGGTTGATGAACTACCCTTAGCACTATGGGCCTACAGGACAACGTATAAATCGGCAACAGGCCATACCCCCTTCTCCCTAGCTTTTGGAGCAGAAGCAGTCATCCCGGTTGAGATAAAAGTACCTTCTCACCTAGTGACCTATTACGATCCAATGACTAATAACGAATTGCTCCTTGAATCCCTGGATATGATCGAAGAAAAGAGGGACGAAGCAGACCTACGTGCCTTGAGATGCAAACAACAGGTCGCCCGATACTACAACAAAAAGGTTCGAGCCCGAACCTTTGAACCCGGAGACTTGGTTCTGAAGCGTGTCTTTCCAGCCCCAACTTATATGGGTGCGAAGTGGGAAGGACCGTACTCCATTCTGTGCAAGCTTGATAATGGAACCTTCAAGCTAGCAACCGTAGATGGAAAGGAAATCCCTAGAGTGTGGAATGCCCAACATTTACGGCCGTATCTAACGTAAAGATGTCAGATCTGTTCTTTTGCTTTATTAAGGACCATGTACAAGGCACGACTTACCTAGAATGTCTGATTTCTTAAGCAAAAAATTATAAAGTGGACGTAGGTCATGATTCGACCGAACCATATAAAAATATTGTGTGTCGTTTACCTTTATTGCACTATTATTTATCTGCCTTTATATTTTTATGGAAATTGCTGTGAACCGTGCAACGATCACAGAAGCATATAATTATAGGTGCCTTCCATCAGAATGGAATGCAATCACCAGTCAAAACTCTGAGGATGCGATAAAGTAAATCATATCATTGATAGCGCTCTAACTCTCCAGAGCCGAGAGAGAGCATAACGGACATGAAGGCGATGTCCGCAAGTCATGGCGGTGAACCATGATCAGAACTGCCTTGACCGAACTCTAACTCTCCAGAGCAGAGAGAGTATAAAAGCATCTCCGATTGAGCGCTGAGAAAGAGCTCCTACCCCGCTGAAGGATCGGGGAGCGATTGAACTGCTGAGCTCAAACTCTAACCCTCCAGAGCAGAGAGAGAGTATAAAAGCGTCTCTGATTGAGCGCTGAGAAAGAGTTCTTACCCCACTGAAGGATCGGGGAGCGACAGAACTGCTGAGCTCGAACTCTAACCTCGGCGACCGCCAGGAGAGTATAAAAGAGTCTATGATTAAGCGCTGAGAAAGGTGTCGGAAACTCAGCACCGCAAGGACAGTTATCTTGCTAAATTCTCTAAATCCCCCATATTCAGAAATAGGGGGCAACGTGCATACAACACTAATCAATACTTAATAAGCCCCGGTTAGGCGCTACGTTAACGATTGATTGGGGGCATATACATATATACATGAACCTTGACGCAGCACAAATTTTTTTAAATTTTTCATTCTGTTGCTTGACTGATTTGCAGTTATAATTAGATGATCTATGACTAAGCATGAGAAGTTTATTAAATGCAGGTACACGATGATGCAAAAGAAATAAACTTTCATTTATAAACTGCAAGCCTACAAAGTGAAAAACAACCTAAAACAAAAGTGAGGGCCAGTCTCACAATTACATTTCATGGCCAGTGGGAAGCCTAAAAACAAAATATAGACAAGCGACAATACCCTATTTATGCTTGGACTTCTTCTCCTGTTTCTGCTTCTCCAACTTTGCCTTGTCATTTTCGGATTGATCACCCTTCTTTCTTTTCCTTTTGTCTATAAGAGGAACGTCCGACTCATCAGAAGACTCCTCCTCCTCCTTTCTCTTTATTTTATCAGTAAAGGAAGCTGGGAAATCATCAGGGTTCGCAAAATGAAGCTGTTTGCTGATGGATTTGGGCTGGAGTTTCAGAACCATCCCAGTTTTGGGATTAAACTCCGAGATCGGAGCTACGTTCAAAGGCTCTTGTCCCACTTTCTTTAAAGCCAGCTGCTTTTCCTGCCTAGCCTTTCTTTTGGCCAAAGTCTTGTCGTGATCGCCTTCGACTTCTTTGGAACTGATGATATCCTCCTCATCATCTACATGGTGCCCGTCCATATCTTTCAAGGCATCGATGGTTTCGTTATCCTTAGGAGCATCAGCACTGGGTGCCAGGACGCCCTTCTCCGCTATTGTACCTTCAGCCTGCTTCGGTATATCAGAATCGGCGCTAGGCGAGACATCAATCTTCTTTGCCTCTGTTCTTTTCTCGACATCCTTGTCGACGGGCTCGCCACCTGTATTATGAGGAACACATGTTATTAATTCGATTGGTTGCTCCACCAGACGACGACAACTCACAATTGCTTTGACAAATTATGGGGAAAAAAGGGAGATACCTTCCACTGATCCTCCCTCTAGGCTAGCTGCAGAAGCTCCGACAACCACAGGAGTCGGGCCCAAAGGAATTAATGGATCATCAGGATTGTATTCCTCAACTCCGGAGGCCTTGGGCACTACAGCTGAGCTCAAACCTTCGTCAATCTTGTTTTTGCCCTTAGCCAGTGTCCTCTCCTTCTCCATTTCTTCTTGAATTAGGCGCCGACCTTCTGCTAGATCCTCGGGCTCGTTATCCCTCAGAATGGTCCTCATCAGCTCATCTTCGTCAATCTCTTCAACTCCTAATCTCCGCTTCTCACCCTCGACGATGGCGTCCCATATGTTGGATAAAGTGACGTGGTAGTCCGGGATCCACGAGATGTTACGGGTTTTGAGGACGTGGCCGAGGAAGTCAAATATAATCTTTTCAAACCCTTTGATATCCTTTTCCCTCTCGAGGAGCTTGTTGTTTGAAGCAATGGCCATTTCAATGGAACTTTCTACATTCTTTTCGGCGAGAGCCGCGCGCCTCTCCGCATCCACAACTTGATCATTCAAAATCACCTTCTCTGCTTCAGCCAAAGCTAGACTTTCTTTCAAACTTGCTTTTTCTTCCTCCCAAGCAGCTCTCTCAGCTTCAAAATGGCCCTGTGCCGTCTTCAACTCAATGTTGGCCATTTTAAGATCTTCTACCTCCTTCTTTAAGGCCATTTTCTCTTGACTATTTGAGTCGAGTTCAGAATGAAAGCGTTTCTTAGCATTCTCCAATTCAGTCTTATAATTTTCAGCATCTCTCCGCGCTAAGGAAAGTTGGGATTGAGCATCTTCCAAATCCTTCTCCATTTTTTGTCCTGGCCCTTTCATTGTTATCTATCTTCACCTTGGATCTATGTGCTTCCATCTCAAGCGTTCGGGTGACTTCTGAAAGATTAACAGCATGTTTCTTCATCACTTCATACTGCCTGGCTACATGGCGAATGTGCCCGATAAATTCAGTATCCCAGTTCCTAGGGACTGGTTCCAAGGCTAAAACAAACATCATCCTTTCGAAGAAGATGGTAGGGAATTGTTCTCGAAACTTTTCCAGCTTAGCCTGAGTCTCGGGACCATGGATGTAATCTCTTAACCCGGGGACAACCAAATCTTGCTGGCTGGAAGGGACAATGTCAATTTTCTCCTTCTCAGAATACTTGATTGGATCCTTGCTTTTATCCTTGGGCTCGTAGTGTCTTTTTGATGACCTACTGTGAGAGGGTGCACTCTTCGGAGGGGTTAAGTCTTTAGGAAGTTGTTTTCCCCTGTAGGTGGCACCGAATAATTGGGAAGCTTGCCAGAGGTTGATTTTGGTGGAGACCGGGATTGTGAATAAGTAGGCTTGTGAGAAAGGCCGCGAGAATGCTCAGGATTTGGATGAAGACTGGGTGTGGGGTCAGGCAGTTCGTGTGATTTGTGCATCCCATATAATTCCCCCTAACAGACCAGGGCCCGAAGTCAGGCTCATCTGAGTAGTTTCTTGTCCTCCAACTGGAACAGTTGTTTCCTCAGAAACAGGGAAAAATGGCTCCCCTTCAAAGTCCCCTTGTGTGTATACATCATCAGGCAAAGGAATTTTGCTCAGCTCTTTAAATAGTTGTTCTTCTGTTAAATCATCGGGAGCAGCAGGTTCAATCGGAAGAGAGGCCCTTGAGGGGAAACCCCCCGGAGAAACTGGGATTTCCATGGATTTACCACCACGGGCCTCATATCCTCTATATATGTTTAGGTCCTCGTCGTCCTGGATGATTATTGGCGAAGGACTCTTACGGAATTTAATTGTTTCTGCTGCCCGTGACGTTCCTTCTCCCTCCATTGGGAGCACGTATTTGTAGGGTTTGTGTAATAACCCGGAAAATGTGAAGCAAATTAAAAAAAATTAATTTGGTTAATACCAAAGAATTTGAATAATTGAAATGGCATGTTTCAATAAAATATGGAATTGGGTATAGTATTGCAGTTTGAAATATTGAATACAAACTTTGTTTGACTGTACCGTGTAGAAAATATAACGGATTTTAGTGAAACTGAAAATCTTTAAATCTATTTATGAATACCTTTCTAACGAATCTGAAAAATCGAAGTTTCATAACGGGAATCAAAAGTTATGGCCAAATGAATTTTCAGAAAGGTCGCTATATAGCATATATAGCCCTCGAAAATTGATATTTTGCATACGACCTCGGAATTCGACAAAACCACTTTTGTTGGGTCCGGGACATCAAATTATTGCTAAGTTTCAAATTTCATAATATTTGAAGATAGTATGTGAGCGGAGCAAAAGAAAATGTGATTGGTCAATTTCTGTTAAAATGGGTCAACCTAAAAATGGCCGTTTTTCAAACGAGCTCAGAATTCGGTGAAACTGGTTTTGTTAGGACCGTATCGTCAAAACAAAGCTAGATTTATTTTTTTGGAATTTTTCAATTCAGTTTGTGGCCCTGGCAAATTGAAATGTACGCTCAAATTAAATATCGAATGTTTTATACTTTAATTTGAAAAATAACTGACTGTAACAGTCAAATTAGCCAACGAAAGATATCACATTGTGTCCGGAATGGGGGTATTTAGCTAGGGGCGATAGTCGTTGGGTTTGATTTCGAGTCCGTTTGTGAAAACACTATTTAGAATTTCCTATATAGCTTCGACCAATAGGAATTTTTCTTTAAAAAAAATCGAAAAAAACCATAGCCGCCAGCGATTTGAACGACGCACGAAGCTCGAAGCTTCCCATCGATTTTGTCACCGCCACCTCCAGTTGAAGATTCTGACCGCCTCTGCCTCCTCTTTAAATCCGACCAAGCCTCGCCTCGAACCGTCGACTGTACGCGTCGAATTTCGAGGAGGAAGTCGCCCCCTTTGGAGCGCCTCCGCGACTCACAGGAGCCACCGAGTTCATCGCCACCACCGTCGATCGGAAGGTGGTTCGTAGCCCTTCGACGCCGTGTAGTCTGATCGAAGCAACAAGGTACGGTTTTGGTTTAAAATCAAAATCTAGTTTTGAAGCTTTGAAAAACTTTCTGATTTAAATTTCTGAAATGAAAATAACACTTTTAAGTGTTGCAAAACTTTGAAAAATCATATCTTTTTCGTTCGTTAACGAAATTTGATGAAACAGGAGACACCGTGACCGCAAGGAGGCTCTCTACATACTAGAAGAAGCCGCAGATTTTTCTGATCTTCCTACGATTTTTAGCACTGCAATAACCAGTGTGAGGAATCTAAACTAATTGTGTGAATGAAATCGAGTTGTATAAATTATATAAGCGAAGTATAAATTATATACGCATTGTATACCTCATGTACATGTGTTGTATAAGTTATATTAGCGATGTATAAATTATACAAGCGTTGAATGAAACATATATGCTTTGAATTGCGATGAAATGCAAGTGAATTATAATATATTATATATATATACTCCCCTCGTCCACAGACCATGGACGATATTTATTGCTTGTGATTGACGTGATATTATATGGTATGACGAATGGTTGGAAATAATTGTTTGTGGTTGATATTGTGGTTGAAAAATTCCTTTGTGGTTGAAAAATACTCTCTTGTGGTTGAAACAAATTAGAATAAGATTGTGGAATTGAAAACAAAACATGCCGTCTGCGTGCGAACTAGATGCATGATCCCCATTGTCAAAAACCGCGAGGTTTTAAGGTACAGCGAGGAGCCGTACTAGGGACGGTCCCGGTTTTAACTACCCTGCCGTTATGCTGCCGAAATTTTCCGAAATATACATGTGTTAGAATAATTTCCATTCATTGAAATAAATTAAATATATTGAAGCGAATATTCATGTGTTGAGTTGCAATTCATTCGTTGAGTTGAAATTCATGTGTTGAATATTATTTGAATTTAAACAAATAGCTTTAGTGATAAAAATCACATTTTTATATATATACAAACCATAGCGAATATTCATGTGTTGAGTTGCAATTCATTCGTTGAGTTGAAATTCATGTGTTGAATATTATTTGAAATTAAACAAATGGCTTTAGCGATAAAAATCACATTTTTCTATATATACAAACCATAGTGAATATTCATGTGTTGAGTTGCAATTCATTCGTTGAGTTGAAATTCATGTGTTGAATATTATTTGAATTTAAACAAATGGCTTTAGCGATAAAAGTCACATTTTTATGTATATATACAAACTATATAGAATATTCATGTGTTGAATTGAAATTCGTTCGTCGATTTGAAATTCATGTGTTGAATGTTATTGTATTTTAAAATAAAATGAAAAGACAATAAAAATTACATTTTTATTGTGAATATGAAATGTTAAAAACATTCACGTGTTGAATAAATATTTTTGACGATAAAAATATTTCTTTTATCAAGTATATGCCTTGATAAAAATACACACGTGTTGAAATAAATAATAATTCGCTTGAAATATTATTATTAGCTTTGTTCTGCATATATATACATGTGTTGAACAGGAAAAATGGATTAGCTGTAGAGTAAAGAAATTATTTGCGTGCCCGACAAATAGGTAAACCTTGATGAGTTGGCTGCGCAATTTTATTTTTATATCAACTCCTGTGAATGCCATTGGATGCGGAGTGCTGGTTATTCTGTGTGAAATAATAAATATCGCCATAGGATAGTAACAATTAATTTTGAACTACACTACATGGCATACTTCTTGACGATAGGCATACTTCATCATATTCCACATAAGCAATTGGAGCTTGTGTGACGAGGTGGAAGATTTACCATACGAGCAAGAGGCTTGTATGGCGATGACTATATACTACAGGTCGAACTGATGACTGATATGGACTATATAAAATATAATGATAAATTGCCAGATTAATATAAACCCCACACGGGCCTGGAGTTGACAATAATCACGTCTCTCTAGTTATTAGATACAGCACATGGACTATTTATTTCCACACGGAAACGGGGTGACGAGAATTTATTCTCTGGAGTGATTATCTATACATGCTCCCCCGTAAACAACAGAATATATCACTATAAATATGTGGATGCTTTTTAGGATTTATTGGGTACCTAATACGACCCAATAAATTTCTAAACCCCTCCCCGTACAAAGGAGGTTATGGCGAAATTTTTCGAAATATTAAGGCGTTAGTGAAATATTTGAAGTGAAAACGAAGTTGAAAATATAGAATGAACTATAGTTAAAATTATAGAATGAACTATATATATAAATAGAAATATAATTAAAAGGAATAGAGGCCGTGCAGTTTGTGTTTCGGAATCGTAATTTGAAACGATTAGTATGAGAAATCCGACCATCGGATTTTCCCGAAACCGCAACCGCTGGGTTCGCCTTGGAAATATCTTCCCAACGGCACCAACCTTGTAAAAATCCAATGGTTGGATTGTCCGGAATGTTTAATTCAAATCTGAAGAAAAACAACGCCAGAATCGTTTATATTTATTTATAAATATAATTAAATTAATCGAATAACGACGCTGCAGTTCGAATTTCGAGACCGTAACTTCAAACGACTAATGTGGAAGATCCGACCGTCGGTTTTTCACGAAACTGGAACCATTGGGTTCGCTTTGGGAATATCTCCCCACTGATATAGACTTTGTGGAAATCCAACGGTTAGATTTTCCGATATTTGTAAAACAAATTAGGGGAAAAACAGCGCCAGCGCCACGGCACGACCTGAAACGTCGTTTAATTAACTATGGCCATTTTTAAATATATAAAAATGGCGAAAAATCATTATAAAATATTAAAAACAACATAGATGGCAAATAAACCAATTGGGCTTGAATTGTTTGATATTTGATGGTTGTATGTGTTAGACACAAAAATAACACTAAAGAACTGAAAGATGGATGTCGAATAATATAACCATGGAAAGAATCGATTTAAATTCTAATGACGTGAATTATTTGAAAAGGCAGAGCTAACCCTCATTTCAAACAATTTATCGAGCGATTCGAGTTGGAAAATGCAAAGACGATTCAAGACCGACGATCTGTGTATCGATTGGATGGGCGCTACTGAGGTTCCTGACCGGAGTAGCTACCGGAAAGGGACGGAAGTAGTAGCCGTCTGAGCGTATGTGTTGATTGGACGGATATACGAGGAATTTGACGCCTTCGATTTCGTTCAGACCCAGAACGGACTTGTAAATGGACTATGTGTCTGACATTGGATTTTGTTCTATACTGATTGATCTCTGTTAAATATATATATGTTTGGCAGCGGAGAATTTATTCTTTTGCTTAACGCCCTTCTCTGAGACGTACGAGCTCAGAGGTTATATATCGATGGAAATCAATCGTATAGAGTGGACTGCCTATGTGGCATGCCAAGATGCTGTGATCAAGGCTTCTGTTGCAAAGAAAAGTCTTGTGGATGATGATCAAAGCACGGTCTACGTGGCCTAGCTTTGTGTATTTCGTAGATTCGCGAGCCTCACACCCGGGTATGAGTTAAAAGCGGGATACGGACTGCAGGGAGAGCACGATGTTTCTTTCTAGCTATGGTGGTGTCAGTGACTTACCAACCCTGACATATATATCTATTTTTCGCCTATGTGGTTGTTGGAATGCGAGGCGCCTCGATTATAGGTCTGTAAGGACCGAGAAACGTGTGTTCAGGAATAACTAATCCTCAAACGTAAGAGAGGACCGGCCCTGAAGCATCCAGGGGTTGCCCAGAGTGTGTAGTCCTGAGGCATAGCTTGCCTCTTGCCTCGACTCATGACGGAAATCCAATTTCCAATACGAAATAACGGACTCGATTGTAGAACTAGTATGGCGACATAGTGGTATGGGGCACTTATGCCGTCTATGATTGATATTTATGATGCTATTCGGTTTTGAAACATATATGCACTAGTAATAATATCAAATGACTTTGCTTTATACGTATCAAGCATATTTGGCCATTATAAGGTAAAACTCTATCCTCCGGCTTGCGTTGCATTATATGATGGGACTTGAGTCTTATAATGGCTTCATTCTTTTTAAAAAGCATTGCGTTGTTTTAAAGGAATTTACTTTGTTTTAAATGCACTAGCAATCACTGGAGTAAACCCGTTCCGCGAAAGTGGCGTGGTCCTATGATTTGCTATTACTGTTGTTTAACTGTTAAATAGATTCCTCATACCAGTCCCCATGACTGACTCGTTGTTTGTTTCACTTTGCAAACGCGGGTGCCCTTATTTTTACACAGGCAGCCTAGTTCACAGGTGACAGGTTGTTTTTGGCTCTGCACTGTTGCATAGAGTGCATTTTTGGCTCATGGCGAGGCTGACTTCACAGAGATGACTTTGACATTTTCCGCCATTATTGTACTTATATTATGATTCCGCCACGGGCGATGCAGACTGATTTACTTTCCGTACTTCTTATTGTATGTATATGTACCGCCTTCGGCGATGTAGACTGATACCCTTATTATGTCTCACTGTATGTATATATATTCCGCCTCTGGCGATGATGACTGATCACTTCCTTTTTTTTCTTTCTAAGTTATATCCTACGCTGTGCTATTCTGATGTTATTACATGTGGTGATTCCGCTGTCATATCCATGTAAAATTATTCTATTTATTGTTTTTGCTATTATCTGTACTCTGCTATGATGATTAATGTGTTATATTCCAATGATTATCCTTAATACCGCCCCTCGGATTTTGGGATTGTCACAGTTTGCCGCCTGCACCAAGTCCAAACCTTATATCCAGAAGGCGATGCTTGTGAAGATTCTCGTCAGTAATGCACTTCTTGATCCTTAGAAAATAGGATCTGCTTTGTAGAAGAAGAGACAGTCGATTATTGTATACCGAGCCTTCCGTCTTTGGAAAGGTGTGATCTGCATAGAGAAAAGAAGCATGTTAACACTTTGATTTCTTAAGCAGATTATTCATTCAGAGGTTTAAAGTTCACTTGATTTAAGCCATCTCCTTGAACACCCGGCCTGTCTCTCTATATAGAACCAATCGGCTTTGGGATCCCCAATGTTGCTGTAACCGTCAGATAAGACCATCCTATTCGCTACCGATTCGAAGAAAGAAAAATTTGGGGTTGCCGTAGAGCGGTGCTTGAAAAGGTAATAGAATTTCAAATCTTTAAAAGTAAGCTCCGTTTGCAGGATTTCCGCATATGCGATGTATAGAGTGTATAGTGCTGCGTAGGCATTGGGATGAAGCTGCATCGGAGCAATCCCCAATCGCTTTAAGATTTCAAGGACGATTGGAGGAAACAGAGGAATAGCACATACCCAACACATGAGTCGGCTTACTGTCATATACCCACCCAGGGCAAGATGGGGTCTATCTTCACTACTAGGTGTCCTCACATCATCCCAGGGGATCTCGCGTCTCAAGAAAATTTTCTTAAGCTTTTTGTCATCAAGTTTGGAAGCTAAAGAATCAGTAAATTTCTCTATCCCAAGTGCGCCAGGAATCTTGTCAAGAGCTCGGCCGTCTACTTCAGACTCCTCATCAAGTGAGGTACTTTCAGATGGATCTGATTCCGTTGCCTCATATTCAGATCCAGAATCCTCACCCCCTGGGTTAATTGGAGGGACCTCGGGGTTGTGTTGCTCAGACATCTCGGGACCCATCTCTGTATCAGATCTAGAAGGGGAATGGTTATCCGACATTACTGCTTAGGCGAGTAAAAATGAGAAATAAGAATATAATTGTCCTTCCCCCCGTGTGTGAAAGTGCAAGTGTGTGCCTGTGCATGCATTAAAGAAAAACATAGAAGTTAAAAGATCATCGAGACATTAGTGGTTGTCCGTTGTTAAGTTATGCCGCCGATCAGTCCAAAAATGTTCGTCTAGAAGGCTCTAACCTAACTGTCCATTGGTGAGTTAAGGTTAATTTTCTTTGTTTATTTAACAAGTAAACTGGATCGCACATCTCATCGGATCGCCCATCTCTTTGGATCGCGGGTCAAGGATCGGGTCACTGAGCCTCAGCAGATCGTGAAGCAAACATAGACTTGTAGGAGAAACATCAGTCCAAGTAAAAACGTTGGATCGTGCACACCGAAGAGGGTCACACTGACCCCTCACGATCCGATTCGATCATGACGATCCAATCCGACATTCAAACTTGGAAGCATTCGTTTATCCTCCTCGATCCGATCCATTGTTCAATTTCTACTCCTCCATACCCACGATCTGATCCACTGACCATGTTAACACATCCCTTCATCGATCCATCTCCGAACTCAAGCCTCGCTCACGAACCAAACTGACCAGCTCTTTCCCTTCCTCATTCTCCTTCCTTATCCTTCCCTCGAGCGATCGAAACCCATCCGCCATGGTGCCTCGACAACCTCAAAAACCATAAAAAATCTACTCCTTTTTTCCTCAAATCAGTCAAATACTCAAGTAAAATGAAGGTAGAGACGTTAAACTATGTTTTTATGTCATTACCTTTCTTAAAAATGAAGAAATATGGGATTTTCTCTTTTGAAATCGGAGAGGATATGGGTTCGGTCGAAGCTTCAGGCGGCGGAACGAAGAAAGAAGAAGAAGAGAAGAAGGGAGAGAGGTCGGGTTTATATAGACGGGTTCGCGACCGTTAGTCTCCCCTTTCTTGTCTCGTTCGAACCTTGGGGGCCTAGTGGGCCACGAGTCCAAGACCGTCGGAAAAAAGGCGTGGCCTGCTTCACAGAAGACCCATTCGAATGCTGGATCGGGACGAGCCTCCTTCCCACAATCTGCATTACATAATCACGATCCAAGGCCAGAATATCCGCGTTTTACCTATACAAACGACTCACCATGAACCGTGGCACGCTGGAGTGATCCGAACCATCGAATAACAAACGGAAGTTAAAATTCAGAAATTCTTGAGAAAACTCAGAAATTTACTTGGTGATTTCGACAACGATGTCTCCAAAAAATTCCAGAAAGGAATTATCCAACGAACAAAGAAATGATGAATGATTTAATCTGATATTTATACCAGTCAAGGGACACGACTTTTTGAAGCGGTATGACGCAACAGACAGACACAACCTTTGGTTAGTATCACTTTGGGAAAAGACAACTCAAAAATTTCGAAGCATGTTCCATACTCGGTAAAACATACTTCGAGGGGGCAAAATGTTGGCTAGCTTTTTGACCAAGCCATCAATGTTCACATACAAGAAGAAAATATGAAGTCTCACTCCTCTAGTTCAAGAGAAGTCAGATCATAGTCGTTCAACCATCCTCAGGTCGGATCGCCCCCCTTCGGATCGCCCTATCAATTCGCTACAAGCCCATGCGACCCGATCCACCCATGTCTGCGCGATCCGGTCCATCCTCTCCTCTTCTACCCGATCCGATCTGAGCCCAGAAGACGAGGTGAAGGCTGTGACTAAGTCCACCATGATCCGAGAATGCAGAATCTCGCGACAAGTGTTACCAACTGTCACATTGACCAATTCTTCATCACGACCCGAACCGATCGAGAAGACACGATGATGGCCACGGGCTTGGTCATCCACGATCCGATATTTAAGGGGATCGCGACACCTGTCCACAACGGCTAATTTGACTAATTCTTTATCAAGCTGCGATCCGATCCGATATTCTCGGGATCTGTGCCACATGTGACCGCGATCCGCCTGACAAAATCAGCTATAAATAGCCCAGAGCTTGGCATTTTTCAGGATCTTTTGGCAGTATTGAGCACTGATTCCACCATTGCTGTCATACCACTGTTTCTCATCAGTTTTACTTCGAGATTACTGAGAGAAATCATAATTGTAAGAGTGAGTTTGAGAGAAATCATTGATTGTACTAGCATTCAAAGTATAATCGATAACATATAAAGTGGACGTAGGCTCATTAACGCCGAACCACTATAAATTCTGTGTGTTTTCTGCTTTTTCTTCATTCTCCGGTTATAATTCTTAACAAATCAGAACAATTTGGGTGTTAGGTCCAAATTTTGATCTAACAAAAATATACCGGCTTATATTCAATATCAAATTATACGACCAACAAATATCGTATTGGAAATAACGATATATATATATCTTTCAAATTCCCATAACAATATCTATATCCTCACGAAATCCAAAATCGAAATATTCCGAAGACAATTTCGATTCAAATCCATTCCAATTCAATTACTGGAATTTCTGCTTATATTTCAAAACCATTTCAAATTCACTTTATTTATTTCAAAAATAAATGAATTATAATTCTAGTTCAAAACTAGTTCATTTCGATAAAAATCTATTTTTATCTTTTCAAATATGGAGTTTTTCATCCCAATTCTTCCCAAATCATTTCTTATGATTTTACACAAATTATTGATATTTTTAATAATTTTATCAAGGCCTGTACAGTCGATTTCCATCAAAGGCCATCGAACTGCACTTACAACGACCTTTTCCAAATTTGATTTGGACATAATTCCAAATCCAACCGTTAGATTTCAAATTTCTAATATTCGTTAGAAAGCTCTTTTCGATACGAACCCAACGGTCCAGGTTTTAGGAGAATCCGACGGTCGGATCTCCCGCAATATCCGTTCGAAGTCAATGTTCGAAATTCGCGAACTGCCGCAGCGCGGCGCGTTCTATTCAGGCCATTATATTATATATATAATATATACTTCGTCGATTTTCTTTTCAAAATGATTTTTAATTCAATTTCCATTCGTTTTCAATTCAATTTGAATTTCAAATTAATTCAGTTTCAATTCAAATTCATTTCTATTCAATTTCAATTCGAATTCATTTCAAAACGATTTCAATTATATTTCAATTTAATTCGAATTCACTTCAAAACGATTTCCATTCTATTTCAATTCTATTCGAATTCATTTCAAAACGATTTCAATTCTATTTCAATTCTATTCGAATTTCAAACCATTTCAGTTTATTTCTAATTTCAAATCAATTGAATTAAATTCAAATTTCAATTCACTTTAATATTCACTTCAATTTGAATAAAATCGATATAAATATCGTTCACGTCAAAATGGCGTCAATCTATCAACGCGGCTTCATATATTTCGAATTTCAATTATTCTATTTCCAATATTTCTTTTTCAAATATTTCTATTTTCAAATATTCTATTCAAATATTTCTATTTTCAATTTTTCTATTCAAATATTTCTTATTTTAAATATTTCTACTCTAATATTGGAATGAGGCCCAATCAATTACCATATAATGTTAATTATATGGATTTTCTACAATATATGTATACAATAACAACGATGAATAATCAACCATCATCCAAAGTGCATTCTACAATGTATAAGCATCAAATATAAATATTTAACGCTCATAACAGTTTGTCAATCAATCGATCGACATACAACTAAACAATCGGGATTAGTGTACGTCAAATATCATCCCAATACCCATGTGGGGTTTCAAACAATCAAACACATATTTTATTTGTGCAGTTGGGCGATGTGTAAAATTTATCGTCCCAATCAATATCAGTCAAATGTGTGTATATAAACAAATCGTCCGATTTGTTTATTTTTATTTCCTTTCACATATACGTTAAAAATTCTATTTTTAACTATAAAATATTTTATTTCATTTCACATCACATCACACAATCAACTACACATCAAAATCAAACAAACAAGCATACAAGCCGTCCATGGTTTGTGGACGACGGGTGTCGGGTGCTACGAAACACCGTCTGCATCCTTGTATATATTTTAACTAGAAAAACAAAATTAAAAGGTGAGAAGTTCTCACAGAATTGCTAATCCAACGCCACGACTCTTTTTATGTAGAAGTCTTTGTTGTTCTTGCCTCTTGTCACTTTCTCTGCCCATATTCTCTACATATATAAAAATCACATTTTTACTTCGCTATTCGATATATAAAAATCGAATTTTTTCTTTGCTATTCAATATATAAAAATCGAATTTTTACTTTGCTATTCAATATATAAAAATCGAATTTCTACTTCGCTATTCAATATATAAAAATCGAATTTTTACTTCGCTATTCATTATATAAAAATCGAATATTTACTTTGCTATTCAATATATAAAAATCGAATTTTTACTTCGTTATTCAATATATAAAAATCGAATTTTTACTTTGCTATTCAATATATAAAAATCGAATTTTTACTTTGCTTTCTACCTAAGAAAAATCATATCTTTTCTTTTTCAAAGATCACACATTTTCTAGTTTAAAAATGAAATCTTCCTCTTGTTAAAAATCCTAACTTTTATTCTATAAAAATTCTAATCTTTCTTTTAAATTTCTAAATTTTTCCTATACTAAAAATCAAATTTTTGTCTCGCCTTCAGGATGATTAAAAAAAATCTCGCCTTCATTATAAAAAGTTATCGCCTTTCCTACTTTAAAAATGTCGTCTTTCACTACATAAAAATATCGTCTTTTTATATCCTACCATATAAAGATCACATTTTTATTATCTATATAACATGAAAATTATATTTTCAACCTTTGCATGCGATAAAAATTATATTTTTATTCTTGTTATACAATAAAAAATCTCATCTTTTTGTTTTCAAAAATCCTATCATTTTCTTCTTCAATAATTATATAAAAACTGATTTTAAATTTATGCAAAAACTGATCTTTAAATTTATAAAATCGATCACATAGAAAAATAAAAATAAAAATATATAAAAACTTACAGCTTTTAGGGTTTAATCACCGGAGAATCAGAGGAGGGGGGGCTGGGGCGGTGCGGCCAGTCAGAGGTGGGCCTAGGAGGGGATCGTCGGCTGTCGGGGGCGCGGGGGAAGTGGGTCTTCGGGTTTAGGGGTGTCGTTCTAGATGAGGAGAGAGAATAGAAGGAGGAGATCGTAAGAGGAACTGGAGGGAGGTCGGCGGCCAGCGGAGGGGGGTGTTGCCGCCGCGGCGCCGCCTGGAGGGGGGGTGCGCGTCGATGGCCTGGCGCGATTTCTTTTTTTCTTTTTAATCTGAAAATGAAATGGTCGGGGGAAGAGAAGAAAGAAAGGGGGTTAAGTGAAAATTATATTATTTAATTTATTTTAATTTTGAAAAGTAACTTTTTCATTCGAACTCGAAACGAGGCCCACCGCCTATCGTTCATAGCTAATTACCCCCATTCCGAACACAATGGGATATGTATCGTAGGCTGATTCGACTGTTTCGATTAGTTTTCGTTGAAATTCAAATATAACTCTTTATATTCAATTGTAAACGTACATTTCAATTTACTGGGGTCACATACAACCTCTAAAAATTCCCAAAAAATATTTTCTAGCTTCGTATTGACGACACGGTCTTAACAAAACTAGTTTCATCAAATTCTAAGACCGTTTGAAAAATGGCCATTTTCCAGTTGATTAAAATCGACTGAAACTAGTCAAATGCGTTTTCCATTGCCACGCTCACATATTGAATCGGAAAATTATGAAAATTGGAATCTAGCAATAACTTGATATCACGGATCCAGCAAAAGTGGTTTCGTCGAAATCTGAGGTCGTTTGCAAAATTCCCATTTTTAAGGGCTAGAATTCCATAGCGACTATTCTGAATTTTCAACTGGGCATATCTTTTGATTCCCGCTATGAAATTTTGATTTTTCGGATTCGTTGGAAAGATATTCACAAATAGATTCTAATATTTTTGGTTTCACTAAAATCCGGTTTATTTTACACCCGGTACATTCATTTGAAGTTTGAAATCGAATTATCGAACTACCGCGCCATTTTCGATTCCTTTTATAATTTAAAATAAATATTTATATTCTATCGACGATCTATATAATATATATGTTCGAATTCTATTCAAAATAAATATCTCGTCGTTATTATTTAAAATAATTCATTTTGAATAATTAAAATTCGCTAAAATTGCCAAAATAAAAATTTTAAACTGGCCCAGATTTCCGGGTTATTACATTAAATATTCAAAATTCATTAAATTGCCAAAATAGAAATTTTAAATTGGCTCGGAATTTCCGGGTTGTTACATAAAAGATAGTCCTCACCGCTACGAGACGCTCTAGCCCGTGTCTCAGGACCCAGACACAGGTGGGCCCTTGGATCGTCAGGGCCGGTCCACTCGATGTGGATTAAAATGCCTGAACACTGCGTTTCCCCACCCTATGGGGTGTAAACTGGTCATATCCGATCAGGCCATCGGCTCCGAAGAGATCGAACTAACCGAGGTGCATCGCAATCCATCATCCAAATAAGTAAAATGTCCGGGCGTGTAAAACCCAAAACACCACTCCTAGCTAGAAGGAAACGCATGCCCTCCGTGATGTCCTCTCCCATTTCTGTTTCACACCGGGGTGTGAGGATCGCGAATTAACGATACACAAAGCTACGCCACAAAGGTCGTGCTTTGATCATCAACCACAAGACTCTTCTTTTCAACAGAAGCCTTGATCATTTGCATCTCAGCATGTCACACAGGCAATTCACGCTATGCAACTGATGTATATCAATTATACAGAATGAAATTCGATGTCAGACACACATCCATTTACAAGTCCGTTCTGGGTCTGAACGAAACCGGAGGAACCTTATTCCTCGCATATCCATCGATCTCCAAGTACGTCTGGATGATCACCAACTGATTCCGTCTTATTGGGTGTACAGCCCAATCAAGAACATCAGTAATTATCCAAACGATGTGAAGACCTCCGGTCTTCGACCACCGTCTTTATCGTCGATTTATCGTCAATTCAATTATTCAGAATGGGTATAAACCCGGCCTTTTCGAATAACTCGCGTATATAATAAACAAGCGTTATAAAACACAATATACGCCTCATTCCAATCCAGAATATTCCTTTATTCAAATATTCTTATATTTTGGGAAAGGTTCCCATTAATTTTATCAAAGATAAATTCTTTAAATTTATTCTTTAATCTTCTTTTGAATATTAATTCAAACCAAATTATGGTTTATCCAAACTAGTCGGGATTAACGACCTTACCGAAGTAATTATTTGTTTTAATTTCCCAACCCCAACCTATTCATCCCATGAAGTAAAACTGGTAATACTTCATATCTAACACCACGGTGTTATCGGTAAATTCAATTACCATTTCACGTTTAAATCTAACTAAATATTTAACAATCGCTTGGAGCAAAACTGGTGATACTCCATTTTCGATCATTTCTTGAATTTGATAATTTTAGTTATCGAATTCACCTTTTAATCTATTTGAAGATTCAATAAAACTCTAATTCAGTTTTAATTTCCCAAAATCATTACTTAATGATTATTCAAATCCAGGAAATAAATCCTATCTTTAACTGGGTTAAAGAACTAATGTCGTTTAAAACACAGCTCACGATAAACCCAAAATCACATTCCATTAACAATGGAATCTTCACGGAAAACAGATCAATATATATAATCGATATGAACTTCCATATCCGACTAATAATATAAATGGAATAACGGCAAAGCCTTTTAAATTCCAGATATATTAGCAGTCTTCCTCCACAGAAATTCACTTCGATTATTACCAAATCGAATTCCATTCCATTCCAATTTATTTTATTAAATTGGAAAACTTTACTTTGGAAAATCTCCTTTAAATCTTATCAAAAAGATTTATAAATTCCAAATCACATTTCAATGTAAATCGGGTTAAAGAAAGAATGTCATTAGAAACACAGTTCACAATAAACCCAATTCACATTCCATTTATTAATCGGGTTAAAGAACAAGTGTTATTTAAAAACACCGCTCACGATAAACCCCAAAAATCAATTCCAAATCAGTTCCAATTAAATATCATTTAATTGCTACATTTCATTAAATCTAAATAAAAAGATTAATCTTTTCTCAATTGGGTTTAAGAACAGTGTTAATGAAGACACCAATAACGGCAAACCCAAATCCCATTTGATATTAAATACAAGGCTCTGAGTAGAAAATATATCGGCTTATATTCAATATCAAATTCTACGACCAACAAATATCGTATTGGAAATAATGATATAAATATATCTTTCAAATTCCCATAACAATATCTGTATTGTCACGAAATCCAACATCAAAATATTCCGAAGACAATTTCGATTCAAATCCATTTACAATTCATATATTGGAAATTCAAGTTATTTTTAAAACCATTTCAAATCCAATTTATTTATTCTAAAAATAATTGAATTATAATTCTGGTTCAAAACTAGTTCATTTCGATAAAAATCTATTTTTATCCTTTCAAATATGGAATTTTTCATTCCAATTCTTTCCAAATCATTTATTATGATTTTACACTAATTATTGATATTTTTAATAATTTTGTCAAGGCCCGTACGGTCGATTTCCATAAACGGCCATCGAACTGCACTTACAGCGACCTTTTCCAATTTTGATTTGGTCATAATTTCCAAATACAACCGTTATATTTCTAATTTATGATATTCGTTAGAAATCTCTTTTCGATATGAACCCAACGGTTCCAGTTTTAGGAGAATCCGACGGTCGGATCTCCCGTAATGTCCATTCGAATCAATGGTTGAAATTCGCGAACTACCGCAGCACGTCTCATTCTATTCTGGCCATTGTATATATAATATATATATTATATATAATTCATCGATTTCCTTTCAAAACTTATTTTATAAATCATTTTAAATTCGTTTTCAAAACGATTTCAACTTCATATTCAATTTCAAATCAAAATTGAATATTCCATATCATCAATATATAAATGATAGTATTTTCAAAACGTTATACTTTGAAACCAATTCCTTTTCGATATTCATGATAAAAATGAATAAAATCGATATAAATGTCATTCACGTCAAAATGGCGCCAATCTAATCAACACGGCTTTATATATTTAAATATATTCGTGTCCATCCCAAATCGGACATCAAAATCAGATTTTGATTCTTTTCTGAATATTATTTGAAATATTCTTTATTTTAAAAATATTCATTATTTTAAAGTATTCATTCTTTCTGAACTAGAATCAGACACAGTAAATTACCATATAATTTGATTATATGGATTTCACCCAACAATTGTGTATAACAACAATGAAAACAACAATCCATCATCCAGAGTGCATTCTACACTGTATAAGCATTAAATATAAATATCTAACGCTTACACAGCTTGTCAACCAATCGATTGACATACAACTAACTTTTGGGATTAGTGTATGTCCGATATCATCCCAGTACCCTTGTGGGGTTTAAATCAACAAATATTTGTGCCATTGGGCGATGTGTAAAATTTAGCGACCCAATCAATATCAGTCAAATGGGTGTACATAAACCAATCGTCCTATTTGTTTACAAATATTTATTTTATATACACGTTAAAAATTATATTTTTAACTATAAAATATTTATTCATTCCACATCACACAATCAATTTTCACAACACATCAATCAAACAAAAAAGTCATCCATGGTCTGTGGACGACGGGTGTCGGGTGCTGCTAAGTACCGTCTGCATCCTAGTATATATTTTAACTAGAAAATAAAATAACAGTGAGGTGTTCTCACCTTTCAGATCCACTCCTCCAATCCTTATCTCTGAATGGTTTGAATTCAGATTTGTTTTCCGATAGTACCATCACAATCTGTATCAAGCAGTTGATTATTAAAAATCACATTTTTATACTGTACTTCATACACAAAAATCATATTTTTATGTTGATGTTTATATTATAAAGATCATATTTTTTTTACTTCGCTACACATATAAAAATTATATTTTTATTATCTTTATAATATAAAAATCTTATTTTTATTACTCTACTAATCTAAAAATCATATTTTTATAAATCTAATTTCATAATAAAAATCGAACCTTTATCGCTATGAAAACATTATAAAAATCGAATCTTTATAACTCTAGCTCGTATATAAAAATTGAATCTTTATAAATCATTATCCTATATAGGAACCGTATTTTTATAAATAAAAATTATAGCTTTTAAATAGATAAAAATCAAAGCTTTTATTGGCTAAAATTATAGATTTCCTTCGCTTAGAATCAAAATCAGAAAGAGGGAAGAAAGAAAAAGAAACTCACGATGTTCGAATGAAGAGGGGGCGCTGAGGCAAGGGGGTGCTCATGGCGGGGTTCGTAGGTTGAATAGAGGAAGAGGGGTGCGGATTTGGGGCTGTGGTTCGATTGGGTGGTGGAGAGAGAGAAGGAAGAGGAGTGGTGGTCGGAGGGGGAAGGCGGAGCTGCTGGGGGTCGCCGTCAGGTGGTAGCGGGGCTATTGGGTCGGAGGCGTCAATTCTGGGTTATGGGGCATCGGACTTGGAGAGAAGAGGAAGAAGAGAGAGGCGCGAGGGGACCTGGTTGATGCCCCACGGCGGCGGCGTCTCATCGTCGGAGGCGCCACGAGATGGTGGGGCGGCTAGGGCAGACGAGGTAATGGTGTTTTTTTTATTATTTTGTTTTCGTTATAAATTGATAAGGAGAAAGGGGGTTAAGTGTATAAATATGTATATTATATTTTATTTATTTATTTATTTCTACTAAATGTTGACTTTTCAAACTAACTCGTATTCAGACCCAACGACTATCGCCCCTAGCCAATTACCCCCATTCCGAACACAATGGGATATGTCCCGTTAGCCAATTCGACTGTTTAGATCAGTTTTCGTCAAATTTAAAATATAAATCATTATATTTTAAATTCAAATACACATTTCAATTTACCGGAGCCACGTACTGACTCTAAAAATTCCAGACAAATTATTTCTAGCTTCGTATTGACGATACAGTCCTAACAAAACTAATTTCATCAAATTTGAAGACCGTTTGAAAAATGGCCAATTTCTGGTCGATCAAAATTGACTAAAACTGTCAAAACACATTTTCTTTCGCCATGCTCACAAATTGCTTTCAAAAACTACGAATTTTGGAATCTAGCAATAACTTGACATCCCGGATCCAACAAAAGTGGTTTCTTCGAAAACCAGTCGTTTGCAAAATTTCCATTTCTAAGGGCCAAAATTCCATAGCGACTATTCTGAATTTTCAATTGGACATAACATTTTATTCCCGCTATGAAATTTCAATTTTTCGGATTCCTTGGAAAGATATTTTCAATTAGATTCAAATATTTCTGGTTCCGCTAAAATCGGTTTTTTTTGAATCTTGTACATTCATTTGAAATTTGAAATCGAATTTTCAAACTACCACGCCATTTTCAATTCCTTTTATAATTAAAAATATATATTTATATTCTAACGTCGATTCAAATAAATATATACCTTCTAATTCTATTTAAAATAAATTTCTCGTTGTTATTATTTAAAATATATCATTTTAAATATTCAAAATTCATCAAAATTGACAAAATAAAATTTTTAAATTGGCTCGGATTTCCGGATTATTACAACCAATCCCTAACTGTAAATCAGTTAAGAAAATAATTCCCTAAATATCAATCCCGAAGGCCAAAACCAACATCAGATAAATACTTAGATAATCATTTAACTCAGCCGACCTCCAGCTTTGTTCTGATTATTAAATTTCATATCTTTAGCTTTTATTACATTTACCGGTCATATTAAAGTTTATAACTCTAATAGTTCGTTCAATAATTGAAATCATTTACATTATATGTAATAACTTAGTTTCAATAACTTGATTAAATTCTTGGACTTATAAAATCCAATTATATTCCAATAATCATTTTAATTAAAACTTCAATGACTCATATTATTATATATCTCAAATCGCTTAAATGCTCATTTAAACTATAACTATGTTATTAAACTTTATAAGCCTTCATAAATACATTTTAAAATCCAGTATTACCACATCTATTATTATAGATGATAATCAAATGAAAATGGTTTACTTTCCACTCTACTATCTCCATTAAACTTTAACAAACCAATCTAATTATCCATTTCAGTTAACAAAGTTGGCATGTTCAACTATAACCAGATTAATTCGTTAATCAACACCAAATTAGCCCTTTCATTTAAATTAATTAATAATATAATTAATTTAAATATTCTCATTTACTTTGATTATTATTAAATAAATAATAATCGATATCAGTATACTCCCATTTCAGTTGTTTCTTAAAATCATTAAACTCGGTTATTAATCGTCACGTTAGTTTATACTCACTTGCTTATCAGTCTTGTTAATATAAGAATCTTCTTTATAAAATCATTTCATAATTACTTATAAACTTAAATAAATCAAATGTTTAATTCCTTTTTATAAACTCTATTAAACTAATAGATTTTTAAAATCGATCTTCGGTTAGAAAATAAATTTTTATAACTTCATTTCTGAAGCGACCCGAACTTCCCCGGTCTCCGAAGAGATGAGAAAGAACGAATTACTGTGAGAACAAGACAAAACAGAACGCATACGGAAGAACATTTCATTGTTATTACAACAATTCCATCAGATACAAGAATATACAGAGTATAAATGAATAAATTACATTCGATAAATATCAGAGATTACAATAAATGACATAGCAGCGGAAAATAATACAAAAGCACAACTAGAAGTGATACACGGATACAGAGCTTTCCGAGCATCGTTCCAGCTGTAAATCAGGACCCTGTGAATATAAATCTGCAAAACCAAAACTACTAGCTGCCCATGCGGAAAATAGGGGCACCCAGAGTTTAGGTTAAAACAATAAACTCCAGGTCAGTCATGTGACTGGTGTGAGAACTAAAACAGTTATTAATATTGGTTTTAAAGTTTGGTAAATCAAGGGACCACGCCGTATAACACGGAACGGGTTTCCTCCCAAGAATACCAGTACATAGAACAAACAGCGCAATGCTAAATAAAGAGAAATGAAGCTGTTATAAGACCCAGGTCCCATCACACAATGCAACGCAAGCCGGAGGATAGGGTTTTCCCTTATAACAGCCAAAGCATGCTTGATACGTTTAAAACACATTATTTGATACTATAATAAGTGTATAGTGTCAAAACAATTTCACATCATAAATATCAATCATAGACGGCATGGGTACCATATATCATGTCGCCGTACTAGTTCTACAATTAAAACCGCAATACACGTATTGGAAATTGGATTTCCGTCATGAGTCGAGGCAAGGGGCAAGCTCCTCTCCGCGTTCGAGACACTCTAGCAAATGCCTCAGGACCCCACTTTGATCCTTGGAATCGGCTGGGCCGGTCCTCTCTTACTTTTGAGGATTAGTTATTCCTGAACACACGTTTCCCGGTCCTTACAGACCTATATCTGAGGCGCCTCATATCCAACAACCACACAGGTGAAAAGTATATAAATTTCAGGGCTGGTAGGTCACTGACACCACCCTAGCTAGAAAGAAACGTCGTGCTCTCCCAGCGGTCCGTCTCCCGTTTTTGACTCATACCGAGGTGTGAGGCTCGCGAATTCACGTTATACACAAAGCTACGCCACACAGGCCGTGCTTTGATCATCAACCACAAGACTTTGCTTTTCAACAGAAGCCTTGATCAATTGCCACTTACGCATGCCACATTGGCAATTCACTCCATGCGACTGATGTCCATCGATATACAACCTCTGAGCTCGTATGTCTCAGAGAAGGGCGTTAAGCAAGAGAATAAATTCTCCGCCGCCAAACAGATGTATATTTAATAGAGATCAATCAACACAGAATAAAATCCAATGTCAGACACACAATCCATTTACAAGTTCGTTCTGGGTCTGAACGAAACCGGAGGCACTTTCCTCGCATATCCATCGATCTCCAAGTACGTCTGGACGATCACCGACTGTTTCCCTCATCTTGGGTGTACAGCCCAATCAAGATCATCAGTAATCACCCAAACGATGTGAAGACTTCCGGTCTTCAACCACCGTCTTCATCTTCGACATCTCGTCGAATCGGTTATTCAGAATGGGTATAAACCCGGCCTTTCTGAATAACCCACGTATATGATAAACAAATGTTACACAAACACAACAAACGCCTCATTCCAATTCAGAATATTCTTTTATTCACAAAATCACATTCTTAGGGAATTGTTCCCATTAATTTTATCCAAGATAAATTCTTCTAAATTTATCCTATAATCTTCCTTTGGATATCATTCAAACTAGTCGGGATTAACGAACCACACCGAAGTAATTATTTATTTTATTTCCCAATCCCAACCTATATATCCCATGGAGAAAACTGGTAATACTCCATATATAACACCACGGTGTTATCGGTAAAATTAATTACCATTTCACGTTCAAATCTAATTAAAGATTTAACTATCGCTTTGGAGCAAAACTGGTGGTACTCCACTCTCGATCACTTTTCAGATTTGATAATTTAAATTATCAATTCACTTTTCAATCTAATTAAAGATTCATTAAAACTCCACTTAGTTTTAATCTTCTCAAAAATCAATATTCTGCCTTTAACTGGGTTAAAGAACCAATGTCATCAAAAACACGATTCACGACAAACCAAATCACATTTGATATTAAATACAAGGCTCTGAATAGAAAATATATCGGCTTATATTCAATATCAAATTCTGAAACCAACAAATATCGTATTGGAAATAACGATATAAAATATCTTTCAAATCCCCATAACAATATTTGTATAGTCACGAAATCCAACATCGAAATATCCCGAAGATAATTTCGATTCAGCTCCAGTCCAATCCACGTATTGGAAATTATCGATTATTTTCAAAATCACTTTCAAATTCAATTTATTTATTTTAAAAATAAACTGATTTCAATTCTAGTTCAAAACTAGTTCATTTTGATAAAAAATCTATTTTTATCTTTTCAAATGTGGAATTTTCCAGCCCAAATCTTTCCAATTCACATATTATAATTTTACACAAATTATAGATATTTTTAGTAATTTTATCAAGGCCCGTACAATCGATTTCCAACAACGGCCATCGAACTGCACTTACAGCGACCTTTTTCGAATTTGATTTGGACATAATTCCAAATCCAACCGTTAGATTTCAAATTTCTAATATTCATTGGAAAGCTCTTTTCGATACGAACCCAACGGTTCCGGTTTTAGGAGAATCCGACGGTCGGATCTCCCGCAATGTCCGTTTGAAATAAATGGTCGAAATTCACGAACTGCCGCGGCGCGGCGCGTTCTATTCAGGCCATTATATATATAATATATATATATATTATATATATTTCGTCGATTTCCTTTTAAAACGAATTATATAAATAGTTTTAAATTCGTTTCAAAAGCAATTTCAACTTCCATTTCAATTCAAAATCAAAATTGAATTCTCCTTTATAAATTCGTTTTAAAATTCATTTCTATTCAATTCAAATTTCCATTCAATTTGAATTCATTTCAATTCACTTTCAATTCAATTTGAATTCGTTTTCAATTCCATTCATTTCGAAATCGTTTTCAATTCAATTCATTTCGAAATCGTTTTCAATTCAATTCATTTCGAAATCGTTTTCAATTCAATTCATTTCGAAATCGTTTTCAATTCAATTCATTCCTATTTTATTCAAATTCAAATTCACTTCCTATTCAATTCGAATTTTAATCTAATTCAATTGAATTTCATTTCAAAATATTTAGTTTTGAAATCACTTTTCAATATTCGTTGTAAAACGAATAAAATCGATATAAATATCGTTCACGTCAAAATAGCGCATCTCTAATCCACACGGCTTTATATATTTCAAAAACTTCTATTCAATTCAACACATGAACCTATATTTCTTTCAACACACGACTAATCTCAACACATGAGTATTGTCAACACATCACTATTTTTATTATGTGAAATATTTTATAAAACTATGGTATCTATCGTTTGATTTTCAATTAGACTTCTACTGGGAAGTAGTTCTAATTTTAAATGTGATAAAGATGTAATTTTGATTATATAAAATATTTCACTCAACACCTGCACATCGTCAACACATGACTATTTTTATATTCAACCCATGAATTTTCTTTTATAATATTCCTTATTTTCCCAATTGGAATGAGGCCCAATCAATCACCATATAACGTTAATTATATGGATTCCATACAACACATGTATATAATAGCGTCGAAAAATAATCAACCATCAACCAAAGTGCACTACACTGTATAAGCATCAAATATCGATATCTAACGCTTATAACAGCCTGTCAATCAATCGATCGACATATTTGATCAATCAGGATGAGTGAACTTCAAATTTCATCCCAACACCCGTGTGGGGTTTCAAACAATCAAACACAGATTTTATTTGTGCAGTTGGGCGATGTGTAAAATTTATCAACCCAATCAATATCAGTCAAATCAGTGTATATAAACAAATCGGCCGATTTGTTTATAAATATTTTATTTATTCACTTTCACGTTAAAAATTATTTTTAACGATAAAATATTCTATTTCAACACTTGAATTTCTATTCATTTCATTTACACAATAAAAATGATATTTTTATTTTTCTAACATATTTTAGAAAATTTCGGCGGCATAACGGCACGATACTAGAAACGGGACGAGGCCTAGCCTTATCCCCGGTCTAGTGAAGGCCCACGCCATTCACACATCAATCAAATCACTTTCGTTATGCAAACCACTAAATTTGGAGTAAGAGTCTAACCTAGCCTTACTCCTTCGCCTTATAACGGCGCACGTCTAATCCTAACCAATTTATCGATTCGATTTTTCACACCACAAACCACATTCAAATCAATATCTCAATCAATTACCAAACAGCCAAACAAACAAGTCCATGGTCTGTGGACGATTGTGTCGGGTGCTACTAAACACCGTCTGCATCCTAGTATATATATGCATAACTAGAAAAATATTTGAAGAGTGAGAAATTCTCACCGAAAGCTATCCAATCATCTTGACTCTTCTTCTCGCCTTTTTATCATCTTCTTGTGCTCGTAGTCACTATATATATAAAAATCACACATTTTTATATTTCGATGTTTTTAAAATAAAAATCACATTTTTATTTGTTCACTTTCAATTTAAAAATCATATTTTTATAATCACTTCATATATTTAAAAAAAAAATCGAATTTTTACTATGCTATTCAATATATAAAAATCATATTTTTACTTCGAAGTTCAATATATAAAAATCACATTTTTACTTTGACGCTATATGGATAAAAATGATATTTTTACACCGCTACTATATAGATAAAAATTCTATTTTTACATCGTTATTCTATATATAAAGATCTCGCCTTTTCAACTATAAAGATTTCATCTTTATAAAAATCAGCATTTTATTTCGACGTATAGAAAATAAAAATCAGATTTTTATTTTGCTACATACACAAAGATGATATTTTTATGTTCTCTATCCTATAAAGATTATATTTTTAATACTTTAAAAATATAAAAATCATATTTTTAATATTTCTATATAGTAAAGATTATATTTTTAATACTTTAAAAATATAAAAATCATATTTTTATCACTTCTACTCAATAAAAATCCCGTCTTTTCTATTTTAAAGTTTAACCCTTTTCTAATTTAAAAGTTTTCACCCTTTCTAATTTAAAGTTTAAATCTTTCTCTAATTTAAAGTTTAAAAATAAAATCAGTTTTTAAGATCATAAAAATCAGTTTTTAACATAATATAATAAAACAGTTTTTAATTTTCTGTAAATATAAAATAAATAAATAAATAAATAAACTTACAGGGGGCTACTGGTGCGTCGGCGTCGGGGTTTCTTTGGGTTCGTCGGGCTTCAGGGGGGGGTCGCGGTGGTCGGAGGTGGGGTGATGGCGAACGGTGGTGAGGAGGAGCGGGGGCTGGAGGGCGGTGGCGAGGTGGTGGTCGCGATTCTCGTTCGGATTTGGGGGGGGCTGTCGGTTCCTCGATGGAGTGAGGGGAAGGAAGGGGGAACGATGCGGGGAGGGGAAGAAGAGGAAGAGGCGGCGGCAGCTCTAGGGGGGGCGCGCGAGGTGGCGGCGGCGGCCCTCTCCCCCCCGTCGCCTTCGTTTGTTTTTTTTTTCTTTTTAATTTTCTGATTTGATTTCTACGGGGGGGGGGGGGGGTAATATGGAAAAGAAAAAGTTTTATATTTTTAATTATTTAATTATTTAATTTTCAAAAAGGTACTTTTACATACGACCTCAAAACGAGGCCCACCGCCTGTCGCCCATAGCGTTTCACCCCCATTCCGAACACAATGGGATATGTATCGTAGGTTGATTCGATCGTTTTGATCCGTTTCCTTTAAATTTACACTTAAATCGCTATATTGAATTTTAAACGTACATTACAAATTACCGGGGTCACATACTAACTCTATAAATTGCAGAAAAATATTTTCTAGCTTCGTATTGACGATACGGTCCTAACAAAACTAGTTTCGTCGAATTCTGAGACCGTTAGAAAAATGGCCAATTTCCAGTCGATTAAAATCAACTGAAATGGTCAAAACACGTTTTCCTTTGCCCCGCTCACATATTGATTCGAAAAATTATGAAATTTGAAACCTAGCAATAACTTGACATCACGGACCCAACAAAAGTGGTTTCGTCGAAATCCGAGGTCATTTGCAAAATGTCCATTTTTAAGGGCCTGAATTCCATAGCGACTATTCAGAATTTTCAACTGGACATATCTCTCAATTTTTAAAGTGAAATCTCAGTTTCTTACATCCGTTAGAAAGATATCATCAATTAGATCCTAATGTTTTTGGTTTCATTAAAATCCGGATTGTTTTGCACCCGGTACATTCAATTGAAGTTTGAAATCGAATTATCGAACTACCGCGCCATTTTCTATTCCTTTTATAATTATATATAAATATTTATATTCTAACGACAACGTATATAATATATACGTCGAATTCAATTCAAAATAAATTTCTCGTCGATATTATTTAAAATAATCTATTTTAAATATTCAAAATTCGCTAAAATCGCCAAGATAAAAATTTCAAACTGGCTCGCATTTTGCGGGTTATTACAATCTCCCCCACTTAAAACTTTTCGTCCCCGAAAAGGAACAAAGTCGAAAGTGGTTTGATTAATAAGCTCTACATTCGATCTGGCTTCCATTCTCCAACTTTTCAGTTTCTGAGAATTTTCAAAATTTCAAAAATTTGGCTAACACCCTAAATTTTTGAAAAATTTCGCCATAACCTCCCCTGCAATGGGAGCATCGGGGAATTTCAAATAGCTTCCCCGGTCCTTCAGATCTCAAAAAGAAAAAGAAAAAGCCAAGCGGCTAGCCAATAGGCTCACAAAATCATCATCACCCAAACAAAACAGGAAATTATGTAGTAAACATGTACCTATTTGTCGGGCAAACAAATTTTATTCTCTGCTCTAGCCTCCTTGCTATGACCTGTTCAATGTAAGTATATGTATGTGCAAACAAATGCGACCAATTGTCGATATAATTCAATATTTGATTATATTAGGCTAAATGGTTAAAAATTAGCAAACAAATAAACAAGCAACTCAAACATCAATCAATTAGTGGATTAGAGTTTTCAAATTCATAATTTTTATACATATACAAAAAATCATGTTTTTGATGCCAATTCACAACAATGTGTTCTAACTATATAAGTTTTGGTTCTCACACCAGTCTAATGGAAATATATAGATATCACACCTTCGTTACTCGAAAATAAATACTGGTAACGCTGCAGCATTATCAGAATCATTCCCGGGCAACTAGAATGTGATTCTATATCTATCTAATATATTAAAACTTCGAATATACGTTCATGACGCGTATACGCGAAATCCATATATACTCAATTGTCCATATTCAACATAAATAAATAATTCAAATACGTATAAAACGATTTAAATTTTAAAAACAAAATTGCTTTCATTTGAAAAAATATACTCTTCACACTCGTTCTAGGATACTACTGATCCTATCTCTAACGAGTAATTCTAATTGGATGTCGCTAATCCAATATCTGATGAATTCTTTCGTATGGTTCTAATGTGCCTTGTTCTCGAGCTCTGTAAACCAAAGCTCTGATACCAAATGAAGCGACACGAACTTCCCCGGTCTCCGAAGAGATGAGAAAGAACGAATTACTATGAGAACAAGACAAAACAGAACGCATACGGAAGAACATTTCATTGTTATTACAACAATTCCATCAGATACAAGAATATACAGAGTATAAATGAATAAATTACATTCGATAAATATCAGAGATTACAATAAATGACATAGCAGCGGAAAATAATACAAAAGCACAACTAGAAGTGATACACGGATACAGAGCTTTCCGAGCATCGTTCCAGCTGTAAATCAGGACCCTATGAATATAAATCTGCAAAACCAAAACTACTAGCTGCCCGTGCGGAAAATAGGGGCACCCAGAGTTTAGGTTAAAACAATAAACTCCAGGTCAGTCATGTGACTGGTGTGAGAACTAAAACAGTTATTAATATTGGTTTTAAAGTTTGGTAAATCAAGGGACCACGCCGTATAACACGGAACGAGTTTCCTCCCAAGAATACCAGTGCATAGAACAAACAACGCAATGCTAAATAAAGAGAAATGAAGCTGTTATAAGACCCAGGTCCCATCACACAATGCAACGCAAGCCGGAGGATAGGGTTTTCCCTTATAACAGCCAAAGCATGCTTGATACGTTTAAAACACATTATTTGATACTATAATAAGTGTATAGTGTCAAAACAATTTCACATCATAAATATCAATCATAGACGGCATGGGTACCATATATCATGTCGCCGTACTAGTTCTACAATTAAAACCGCAATACACGTATTGGAAATTGGATTTCCGTCATGAGTCGAGGCAAGGGGCAAGCTCCTCTCCGCGTTCGAGACACTCTAGCAAATGCCTCAGGACCCCACTTTGATCCTTGGAATCGGCTGGGCCGGTCCTCTCTTACTTTTGAGGATTAGTTATTCCTGAACACACGTTTCCCGGTCCTTACAGACCTATATCCGAGGCGCCTCATATCCAACAACCACACAGGTGAAAAGTATATAAATGTCAGGGCTGGTAGGTCACTGACACCACCCTAGCTAGAAAGAAACGTCGTGCTCTCCCAGCGGTCCGTCTCCCGTTTTTGACTCATACCGAGGTGTGAGGCTCGCGAATTCACGTTATACACAAAGCTATGCCACACAGGCTGTGCTTTGATCATCAACCACAAGACTTTGCTTTTCAACAGAAGCCTTGATCAATTGCCACTTACGCATGCCACATTGGCAATTCACTCCATGCGACTGATGTCCATCGATATACAACCTCTGAGCTCGTATGTCTCAGAGAAGGGCGTTAAGCAAGAGAATAAATTCTCCGCCGCCAAACAGATGTATATTTAATAGAGATCAATCAACACAGAATAAAATCCAATGTCAGACACACAATCCATTTACAAGTTCGTTCTGGGTCTGAACGAAACCGAAGGCACTTTCCTCGCATATCCATCGATCTCCAAGTACGTCTGGACGATCATCGACTGTTTCCCTCATCTTGGGTGTACAGCCCAATCAAGATCATCAGTAATCACCCAAACGATGTGAAGACTTCCGGTCTTCAACCACCGTCTTCATCTTCGACATCTCGTCGAATCGGTTATTCAGAATGGGTATAAACCCGGCCTTTCTGAATAACCCACGTATATGATAAACAAATGTTACACAAACACAACAAACGCCTCATTCCAATTCAGAATATTCTTTTATTCACAAAATCACATTCTTAGGGAATTGTTCCCATTAATTTTATCCAAGATAAATTCTTCTAAATTTATCCTATAATCTTCCTTTGGATATCATTCAAACTAGTCGGGATTAACGAACCACACCGAAGTAATTATTTATTTTATTTCCCAATCCCAACCTATATATCCCATGGAGAAAACTGGTAATACTCCATATATAACACCACGGTGTTATCGGTAAAATTAATTACCATTTCACGTTCAAATCTAATTAAAGATTTAACTATCGCTTTGGAGCAAAACTGGTGGTACTCCACTCTCGATCACTTTTCAGATTTGATAATTTAAATTATCAATTCACTTTTCAATCTAATTAAAGATTCATTAAAACTCCACTTAGTTTTAATCTTCTCAAAAATCAATATTCTGCCTTTAACTGGGTTAAAGAACCAATGTCATCAAAAACACGATTCACGACAAACCAAATCACATTTGATATTAAATACAAGGCTCTGAATAGAAAATATATCGGCTTATATTCAATATCAAATTCTGAAACCAACAAATATCGTATTGGAAATAACGATATAAAATATCTTTCAAATCCCCATAACAATATTTGTATAGTCACGAAATCCAACATCGAAATATCCCGAAGATAATTTCGATTCAGCTCCAGTCCAATCCACGTATTGGAAATTATCGATTATTTTCAAAATCACTTTCAAATTCAATTTATTTATTTTAAAAATAAACTGATTTCAATTCTAGTTCAAAACTAGTTCATTTTGATAAAAAATCTATTTTTATCTTTTCAAATGTGGAATTTTCCAGCCCAAATCTTTCCAATTCACAAATTATAATTTTACACAAATTATAGATATTTTTAGTAATTTTATCAAGGCCCGTACAATCGATTTCCAACAACGGCCATCGAACTGCACTTACAACGACCTTTTTCGAATTTGATTTGGACATAATTCCAAATCCAACCGTTAGATTTCAAATTTCTAATATTCATTGGAAAGCTCTTTTCGATACGAACCCAACGGTTCCGGTTTTAGGAGAATCCGACGGTCGGATCTCCCGCAATGTCCGTTTGAAACAAATGGTCGAAATTCACGAACTGCCGCGGCGCGGCGCGTTCTATTCAGGCCATTATATATATAATATATATATATTATATATATTTCGTCGATTTCCTTTTAAAACGAATTATATAAATAGTTTTAAATTCGTTTCAAAAGCAATTTCAACTTCCATTTCAATTCAAAATCAAAATTGAATTCTCCTTTATAAATTCGTTTTAAAATTCATTTCTATTCAATTCAAATTTCCATTCAATTTGAATTCATTTCAATTCACTTTCAATTCAATTTGAATTCGTTTTCAATTCCATTCATTTCGAAATCGTTTTCAATTCAATTCATTTCGAAATCGTTTTCAATTCAATTCATTTCGAAATCGTTTTCAATTCAATTCATTTCGAAATCGTTTTCAATTCAATTCATTCCTATTTTATTCAAATTCAAATTCACTTCCTATTCAATTCGAATTTTAATCTAATTCAATTGAATTTCATTTCAAAATATTTAGTTTTGAAATCACTTTTCAATATTCGTTGTAAAACGAATAAAATCGATATAAATATCGTTCACGTCAAAATAGCGCATCTCTAATCCACACGGCTTTATATATTTCAAAAACTTCTATTCAATTCAACACATGAACCTATATTTCTTTCAACACACGACTAATCTCAACACATGAGTACTGTCAACACATCACTATTTTTATTATGTGAAATATTTTATAAAACTATGGTATCTATCGTTTGATTTTCAATTAGACTTCTACTGGGAAGTAGTTCTAATTTTAAATGTGATAAAGATGTAATTTTGATTATATAAAATATTTCACTCAACACCTGCACATCGTCAACACATGACTATTTTTATATTCAACCCATGAATTTTCTTTTATAATATTCCTTATTTTCCCAATTGGAATGAGGCCCAATCAATCACCATATAACGTTAATTATATGGATTCCATACAACACATGTATATAATAGCGTCGAAAAATAATCAACCATCAACCAAAGTGCACTACACTGTATAAGCATCAAATATCCATATCTAACGCTTATAACAGCCTGTCAATCAATCGATCGACATATTTGATCAATCAGGATGAGTGAACTTCAAATTTCATCCCAACACCCGTGTGGGGTTTCAAACAATCAAACACAGATTTTATTTGTGCAGTTGGGCGATGTGTAAAATTTATCAACCCAATCAATATCAGTCAAATCAGTGTATATAAACAAATCGGCCGATTTGTTTATAAATATTTTATTTATTCACTTTCACGTTAAAAATTATTTTTAACGATAAAATATTCTATTTCAACACTTGAATTTCTATTCATTTCATTTACACAATAAAAATGATATTTTTATTTTTCTAACATATTTTAGAAAATTTCGGTGGCATAACGGCACGATACTAGAAACGGGACGAGGCCTAGCCTTATCCCCGGTCTAGTGAAGGCCCACGCCATTCACACATCAATCAAATCACTTTCGTTATGCAAACCACTAAATTTGGAGTAAGAGTCTAACCTAGCCTTACTCCTTCGCCTTATAACGGCGCACGTCTAATCCTAACCAATTTATCGATTCGATTTTTCACACCACAAACCACATTCAAATCAATATCTCAATCAATTACCAAACAGCCAAACAAACAAGTCCATGGTCTGTGGACGATTGTGTCGGGTGCTACTAAACACCGTCTGCATCCTAGTATATATATGCATAACTAGAAAAATATTTGAAGAGTGAGAAATTCTCACCGAAAGCTATCCAATCATCTTGACTCTTCTTCTCGCCTTTTTATCATCTTCTTGTGCTCGTAGTCACTATATATATAAAAATCACACATTTTTATATTTCGATGTTTTTAAAATAAAAATCACATTTTTATTTGTTCACTTTCAATTTAAAAATCATTTTTTTATAATCACTTCATATATTTAAAAAAAAAATCGAATTTTTACTATGCTATTCAATATATAAAAATCATATTTTTACTTCGAAGTTCAATATATAAAAATCACATTTTTACTTTGACGCTATATGGATAAAAATGCTATTTTTACACCGCTACTATATAGATAAAAATTCTATTTTTACATCGTTATTCTATATATAAAGATCTCGCCTTTTCAACTATAAAGATTTCATCTTTATAAAAATCAGCATTTTATTTCGACGTATAGAAAATAAAAATCAGATTTTTATTTTGCTACATACACAAAGATGATATTTTTATGTTCTCTATCCTATAAAGATTATATTTTTAATACTTTAAAAATATAAAAATCATATTTTTAATATTTCTATATAGTAAAGATTATATTTTTAATACTTTAAAAATATAAAAATCATATTTTTATCACTTCTACTCAATAAAAATCCCGTCTTTTCTATTTTAAAGTTTAACCCTTTTCTAATTTAAAATTTTTCACCCTTTCTAATTTAAAGTTTAAATCTTTCTCTAATTTAAAGTTTAAAAATAAAATCAGTTTTTAAGATCATAAAAATCAGTTTTTAACATAATATAAAAAAACAGTTTTTAATTTTCTGTAAATATAAAATAAATAAATAAATAAATAAACTTACAGGGGGCTACTGGTGCGTCGGCGTCGGGGTTTCTTTGGGTTCGTCGGGCTTCAGGGGGGGGTCGCGGTGGTCGGAGGTGGGGTGATGGCGAACGGTGGTGAGGAGGAGCGGGGGCTGGAGGGCGGTGGCGAGGTGGTGGTCGCGATTCTCGTTCGGATTTGGGGGGGGGGGGCTGTCGGTTCCTCGATGGAGTGCGGGGAAGGAAGGGGGAACGATGCGGGGAGGGGAAGAAGAGGAAGAGGCGGCGGCAGCTCTAGGGGGGGCGCGCGAGGTGGCGGCGGCGGCCCTCTCCCCCCCGTCGCCTTCGTTTGTTTTTTTTTTTCTTTTTAATTTTCTGATTTGATTTCTACGGGGGGGGGGGGGGGGGGGTAATATGGAAAAGAAAAAGTTTTATATTTTTAATTATTTAATTTTCAAAAAGGTACTTTTACATGCGACCTCAAAACGAGGCCCACCGCCTGTCGCCCATAGCGTTTCACCCCCATTCCGAACACAATGGGATATGTATCGTAGGTTGATTCGATCGTTTTGATCCGTTTCCTTTAAATTTACACTTAAATCGCTATATTGAATTTTAAACGTACATTTCAAATTACCGGGGTCACATACTAACTCTATAAATTGCAGAAAAATATTTTCTAGCTTCGTATTGACGATACGGTCCTAACAAAACTAGTTTCGTCGAATTCTGAGACCGTTAGAAAAATAGCCAATTTCCAGTCGATTAAAATCAACTGAAATGGTCAAAACAGGTTTTCCTTTGCCATGCTCACATATTGATTTGAAAAATTATGAAATTTGAAACCTAGCAATAACTTGACATCACGGACCCAACAAAAGTGGTTTCGTCGAAATCCGAGGTCATTTGCAAAATGTCCATTTTTAAGGGCCTGAATTCCATAGCGACTATTCAGAATTTTCAACTGGACATATCTCTCAATTTTTAAAGTGAAATCTCAGTTTCTTACATCCGTTAGAAAGATATCATCAATTAGATCCTAATGTTTTTGGTTTCATTAAAATCCGGATTGTTTTGCACCCGGTACATTCAATTGAAGTTTGAAATCGAATTATCGAACTACCGCGCCATTTTCTATTCCTTTTATAATTATATATAAATATTTATATTCTAACGACGACGTATATAATATATACGTCGAATTCAATTCAAAATAAATTTCTCGTCGATATTATTTAAAATAATCTATTTTAAATATTCAAAATTCGCTAAAATCGCCAAGATAAAAATTTCAAACTGGCTCGCATTTTGCGGGTTATTACAATTTCTATCAATTTACCTGACGATAAATTAATCCTTATAAAACAGTGTATATTCGGGCCATCTGCAATAAACTCCTCAACCATACTATATATCGATCCAAAACTCAATAGAACATTCAACAACAAACATGTTTTAAAGTCAGTGGGGTTTACTCAGTTCGTATATAATATAAAATAAACAACATACTAAATATTTGAGGAATCTGGTTTGATTCCTCCCACCTGTTCTTCCTTACATCACAGATCATTATAATAATATATAATAGCATAGAATTTTATATTAAACAATCATAATATAATTCATGTCAACCATTAAATCAACCATAGGCATCCAATCAACCAATGAAATTAATTATATGGATTTAATCACATCACAGAATTCCAGAAGGTGTGAGAGTTAACTCACCTTTGTATCGATCGACGGTTCGCACATCGCTTTGTTTAATTTTAAACCAACTTCTAAAATTAAACGGAAAATCTGGTTGCTTCCAATTGTAACAACCTGGAAAATCAGAACCAATTTAAAAATTTTATTTTGGCAATTTTAATGAATTATGGATATTTAAAATAATTTATTTTAAATAATAAGGACTATAAATTTATTTTGAACAGAATTAGAACATATATATTTATTTGAATCGAAGATAGAATATAAATATTTATTTTAATTATAAAAGGAATTGGAAATGGCGCGGTAGTTTGAAAATTCGATTTCAAATTTCAAATGAACGTACAGGATTCAAAATAAACTGGATTTTAGTGAAACCAAAAATATTAGAATCTATTTGAAAATATCTTTCCAATGAATTCGAAAATTTTAAATTTCATAGCAGGAATAAAAAGTTATGCCCAGTTGAAAATTCAGAATAGTCGCTATGGAAATATAGCCCTTAAAAATAGCGATTTTCCAAACGACCTCCATTTTTGACGAGACCACTTTTGTTGGATCCAGAATGTCAAATTATTGCTAGATTCCAAACGGTATTCAAATTTGACGAAATTAGTTTTATTCAAATTGGATTGACCAGAAAATGGCCATTTTTCAAACGGTATTAAAATTTCACGAAATTAGTTTTGTTAGGATTGTATCGTCAATACGAAGCTATAAATAATTTTTCTATAATTTTTCGGGTCCGTATATGGCCCCGGTAAATTAAAATGTGCAATTGAATTTAAAATATAATGATTTATATTTTAAATTTTGCGGAAACTGGTTGTAATAGCCGAATTGGGTTACGAAACATATCCCATTGCGTTCGGAATGGGGGTAATGTGCTATGGACGATAGTCGGTGGGTTCGATTTGGGGTTCAAATAAAAGTACTTTTCTTGGAAAAAATTAATAATAAATATAAAAAAGTCAACCCACTTTTTCCTATTACCTCTCTCCTACCCCCACCATTCAAATCATTTCAGAGAAAATAAATTAAAAAAACCACCCACGATCGAAATCCTATCGCCCCTACCCCTTCGCCACCGTTGACGTCGGAACCCCCCCTCGCGCCAGTCGCTGGAGATTCCCCCTACCTCGCCGTGGCCACCCTCTTCCCTCCTCCTCTCCGCGTGACCCATAAAACCGCCCCAATCTCCCATGCTGTAGCCGCCGCCACCGCTACCCTACCTTGCCGCCCTCTCCAGCACCCCCTCCAACCACCTTCCGCCTCTTCCCCCTTCTCCGATTAGGAATCCCCCAAAACCCTTCCACCTCAATTCAACGGTCCAGAATGAGATTTTGGTGATTTTTTTTTGTTATGATTAGTTTATTTACAGTTGTTACTACATACAAATTTGATTTTTAATAGATAATGGTTTTGAAATAGGAAGTTATGACTTTTATATGAATAAAATTGTGATTTTTTTCATATAAACATCGTTTTAAAAATATAATTTTTATATACGAAGTAGCAAAGTAAAAATTGGATTTTTATTGATATAGCAGCATAATAAAAGTACGATTTTTATTATATGAAAGGCGTAATAAAAATATGATTTTTATTTATGCAATGGCGTTAAAAAGATTAGATCTTAAAAAACATAAAAAGATTAGATTTTTAAAAATATAAAGGTTAGATTTTTAAATTAATAAAGATTTGATTTTTAAACTAGAAGAGAATTGATTTTTGAACTAGAAAAAAAATAGGTTTTTAATTATAAAGATTTGATCTTTAGAAGTATAAAAATACGATTTTTATTACATGTATAGGGATATAAAAAATACAATTTTTATACATGAAGTGTTATAAAAAAAATGTGATTTTTACACATATGGATTTGAAATAAAAGTATAATTTTTAATATAAACTGCGTGAAACAGATTACGTGGAAATCACGAAGAAGAACACTACGCACTGGAAATGAAACCGTTCAAAAATAAAACTTGCGTTGTGGAAACCAAAGGTGAGAACTCTTCACTATAATTTTCTTTGTACAATTATTTATTTTATAACTGCATATATGAACCGCTCCCCGTCGTCCACATACCATGGACGACTTGTTTGATTATTTGGTTTGGTTGATTTATTTGTTTGAATTGGTTTGGGATGAGAATTGAATTGATTGAGTTGTTATGTGTGTATGGCGCGAGCCAATATTAGGAGAGGGGTAATGCTAGACATTACCCGATTTCGATATCCCATCGTTATAATGCCGAAATCTGAAATAAAAGTTGTTACTTAAAAATAACATTTTTATTGAATGAATGAACTGTTAAAAATAGTAAAGTGTTTAAATAAATATTTTAACGTTAAAAATATAATTTTTAACGTATAAAGGAACGACATTCTAATTCTCCTGAAATGAAAATGAATATTCATTTACGAATCGAATGATTTGTTTATGTACACCTATTTGATGGACATTGATTGGGACGATAAATTTTACACATCGCCCATCTGCATAAATAAAACCTGTGTTTGTTGATTGAAACTCCACACGGGTGTTGGGATGATATTTGACGTACACTAAGACAAATTGTTTAGCTGTATGTCGATCGATTGGTTTACAGATTGTGGTAACATTAACTATTTATATTTAATGCTTATACAGTGTAAAAAGCACTTTGGATGATGGTTGATTATTTATTGTGCTTATTATATACATGTGTGTATGAAATCCATATAATCAACATTATATGGTAAATGACTATGTCTGATTCCAGTTCAGCAAGAACGAATATTTTAAAATAATGAATATTTTAAAATAATATTCAGTAAAAGGATCCAAATATGATTTTGATGTCCGATTTGGAACAGACACGAATATATTTAAATATATAAAGCCGTGTTGATTAGATTAACAACATTTTGACGTGAACGATATCTATATCGATTTTATTCATTTTTATAATGAATATCGAAAAGGAAATGATTTCAAAATATAATATTTTGAAAATATTATCATTTATATATTAATGATATGGAATATTCAATTTTGATTTAAAATTGAATAGGAAGTTGAAATCGTATTTAAAACGAAGTTAAAATGATTTATAAAATACGTTTTAAATGGAAATCGACGAAATATATAACATAATATATATATATATTATATATATATTTAATGGCCTGAATAGAACGCGTCGCGACAGTTCGCGAATTTCGACCACTGACTTCGAATTGACATTACGGGAGATCTGACCGTCGGATTCTCCTGAAACCGGGACGGTTGGGTTCTTATCGAAAAGATCTTTCCAAGGAATATTAGAGATTTGAAATCTAATGGTTGTATTTGGAGTTATGTCCAAATCAAATTTGAAAAGGTCGTCGTAAATGCAGTTCGATGACCGTTGTTGGAAATCGAATGTACGGGCCTTGATAAAATTATTAAAAATATTAATAATTTGTGTCAAATCACGATAAATGATTTGGAAAGAATTGGGATGAAAAATTCCATATCAAAAAAGATAAAAATATATTTTTATCGAGATGAACTAGTTATGAACTTGAATTATAATCCAATATTTTTAAATAAATAAATTGGATTTGAAATGGTTTTAAAAATAACTTGAATTTCCAATATATGAATTGGAATGGATTTGAATCGTAATTATCTTTGGAATATTTCAATATTGGATTCCGTGATTATATGGATATTGTGGTGGAATTTGGAAGATATATATATATATATATATCGTTATTCCAATACGATATTGGTTGATTTTATAATTTGATATTGAATATAAGCTGATATATTTTCTACTAAGAGCCTTGTATTTAATACCAAATGGGATTTTGGGTTTGTCGTGAATGGTGTCTTCATTAACACTGTTCTTAAGCCTAGTTGAGAAAAGATTAAATCTTTTTATCTAGATTTAATGAAGTATACCAGTTAATTAATATTTAATTGGAATTGAATTAAAATTGATTTTTGGGTTTATCGTGAACGGTGTTTTAAATAACACTTGTTCTTTAACCCGATTAACAATGGAATGAGATTTTAGGTTCGTCGTGAATGGTATCTTTAATAATATTGTTCTTAAACCAAATGGAGTTAAGAAAATTAGAAACTAACTAGAGGTTAGCTAAGTTGAATGGTTTTCTGGGAATTGATCTGATGTTGGTTTCGGCCCTCGGTGTTAATACTTAGGGGATTGTTCTCTTACTAATTTATGGTTAGAGACTGATGGAATGTGATTTTGGATTTATCGTGAACCGTGTTTTAATTGACATTGGTTCTTTAACCCAGTTAAAGATAAGATTAATTTCTTAGCTTTGAATAATCATTAATATTAATTTTTGGGAAGATTAAAACTAAATGGAGTTTAATGAATCTTTGATTGGATTGAAAAGTGAATGTGATAATTAAAATTATCAATTCAAGAAAATGATCGAAAATGGAGTACCACCAGTTTTACTCCAGGCGATAGCTAAATCTTTAATTAGATTTGAACGTGAAATGGTAATTAATATTTACCGATAACACCGTAGTGTTAGATTTGGAGTATTACCAGTTTTGCTCCATGGGATGAATAGGTTGGGATTGGGAAATAAAATAAATGATTACTTCGGTGTGGTTTGCTAACCCCGACTAGTTTGGAAAACCTTAATATGGTTTGATATCCAAAGGAAGATTAAAGAATAAATTTTAAAGAATTTATCTTTGATAAAATTAATGGGAACATTTCCCAAATGATAAGAATATTTCAATAAAGGAATATTCTGGATTGGAATGAGGTGTATGTTGTGTTTGTGTAACACTTGTTTATAAAATACGCGAGTTATTTGGAAACACCAGATTTATCCCATTATGAATAACTGACACGATGATAAGTCGAAGATGAAGACGGTTGTTGAAGATCGGAGGTTTTAACATCATTTGGATGATTACTGATGTCTTGATTGGGATGTACACCCAAGACGTAGTAATAAGTCGTGATCGTCCAGACGTACTTGGAGATCAACGGATATGCGAGGGCCCCTCTCCTGTATTGTACATATGGGACGAGGAATAAGGTGCCTCCGGTTAACCCAGAACGAACTTGTAAATGGACTGTGTGTCTGACATTGGATTTTATTCTGTGCTGATTGATCTCTATTAAATATACATCTGACTGGTGAAGGAGAATTTATTCTCTTACTTCACCCTTCGCTGAGATGCACGAGATTATAGGTTGTATATCGATAGACATTAGTCGCATGGCATGAATTGCCTGTGTAGCATGCCTGAGTGGCAAAGGATCAAGGCTTCTGTTGATAAGCAGAGTCTTGTGGTTGATGATCAAAGCATAGCTTTAATATAGCACCGCATTGTGTATAGCGTTAATTCGCGAGCCTTACACCCCGGTGTGAACCAGAAACGAGAGAAGGATCCAGAGAGGACGATGCGTTTCTTTCTAGCTAGAGGTGGTGTCAGCGTTTACAAGCCCTGACATTTTACTTATGTGGATGATAAAAAGCGAGGCGCCTCGGTTATATCGGTCACTATGGTGTTGATGGATGGTTTGTTCGGTATATGACCAGTTTACGCCCCATAGGGCGGGGAAATGTTCGGGAATTTTAATCCACTTCGTGTGCACCAGCCCTATGGCTCCTAAGGGCTTGACAGAGTACTTGTCCTGAGGCTCAGGCTAGAGAGTCTCAAAGCGGTAAGGACGATCCCTTGCCTTGGTTCATGATGGAAATCCAACTTCCAATACGTGACATTTCGATTTTAGATGTAATCCTATTTATGGCGACATAGTGGGAAGGGGCACTTATTGTGTCTATGAATGATACATTTATATTTAAAGTTGATTTCTTCACTTATAGTAATAATAAAAGATTAAATTTCACGTACCAAGCGTTATTTGGCTATTATAAGGTAAAACTCTATCCTCCGGCTTGCGTTGCATTGTGTGATGGGACATGGGTCTTATAATAGCTTCGTTTTCTTAAATTTCATTGCATTGTTGTTTTATGCACTGCTATTATTGGGAGGAAAACCGTTCCATGTTATACGGCGTGGTCCCATGATTTACCGAACTTTAAAATAAAGATTAAGAACTTTTTTAGTTCTCACACCAGTCACATGACTGACCTGGAGTTTATTATTTCAACCTAAACTCTGGGTGCCCCTATTTTCCACACGGGCTACTAGTAGTTTTGGTTTTGTGGATTTATATTCACAGGATCCTGGTTTATAGTTGGAACGATATTCAGAAAGCTCTGTATCCATTTATCTCTTTCAGTTGTGTTTTTGTATTATTTTCCGTTGCATTGTAATTTTTAAATCTCTGATATTTGTCAAATGTATATTATTTGTTCATACTCTGTATATTCTTGTACTTTGATGAAAAATGTTTGTAATAAGCAATGAAATATTCTTCTATATGTGTTCTGATTTGTCGTGTTCTCAACTCAATCCAGGCTTTCCTTTACGGGGAAGTTCGGGTCGTTCCATTTTGGTGTCAGTGCTTTGGTTTATAGAGCTCAAGAACAAGGCACATTAGAACTAAACGAAAGAATTCATCAGAGATTGGATTAGTAATATCCAATGATAATGACCCATTAGAGATAGGATCAGTAGTATCCTAGAACGAGTGTGAAGAGTGTTATTTTTAAAATAAAATGAAAATGAATTTTGTTTTGAAAATTTAAATCTAATACGTATTTGAATATTTTATATGTATTGAATTTGGACAATCCAATATATAAAGATTTTGGATGTACACCTTGCAAACGTATATTCGAAGTTTTAATAGATATAGAATCCCACTGTAGTCGCCCGGAGATGGTTATGATGATTGATCGATCATCATCAGAATTTGTGTTCGAGCTTCGAAAGTGGGATATCTATATGATTCCAACTGACTGGTGTGAGAACCAAAACTAGATAGGACATATTATTCTGAATTGGCATCAAAAACATGATTTTCTATATATGTATCAAAGTTATGTGTTAGAAACGATAATCACTAATTGATTGCTAATTGTGTTGTTTGATTATTGGTTTGATTTATTAAATTTTGAACCATTAGCCAAATCAAATCAAATATTGAACTGACTTGAAAATTGTTTGAGATTACATGCATGTAGATGCATATATATTGGACAGGTCATTGTAAGGAGGCTAGAGAAGGGGAATAAAATTGTATGCCCAACAAATAGGTACATGTTTACTAATTTATTGGGTTTGGATGATTTTATGAGCAGATTGGCTAGCCGCTTGGCCTTTTCTTTTTCTTTTCGAGATGAGAGGGCCTGTGTGGCGGTTTGGTGATTTTCCCGATGCTCCCAGTACAAAGAAGGTTATGGCGAATTTTTTTGAAAATTTAGGGTGTTAGCCAAATTTTCTAAAAATTAGAAATTCTTAGAAACTGAAAAGTTGAAGAATGAAAGCCAAACTGAAAGTTGAGTTGATTAGTAAAACAACTTTCAGCTCCGTTCCTTTTTGAGGACGAAAAGATTTTAAGTGGGGGAGATTGTAACAACCCGGAAAATCAGAACCAATTTAAAATTTTTATTTCGGCAATTTTAATGAATTTTGGATATTTAAAATGATATATTTTAAATATTAACGATTAGAAATTTATTTTTAATAGAATTCAAACGTATTTATTTATTTGACTCGAAGTTAGAATATAAATATTTATTTTAGTTATAAAAGGAATTGGAAATGGCGCGGTAGTTTGAAAATTCGATTTCAAATTTAAAATGAATGTACATGATTCAAAATAAACCAGATTTTAGTGAAAAAAAAAATAATTAGAATCTATTTGAAAATATTTTTCCAATGAATCTGAAAAATTGAAATTTCATAGTGGGAATAAAAAGTTATGCCCAGTTGAATATTCAAAATAGTCGCTATAGAAATATAGCCCTAAAAAATAGCGATTTTGCAAAAGACTACAGTTTTCTATGAGACCACATTTGTTGGATCCAAAATGTCAAATTATTGCTAGATTCCAAAATTCATAATTTATGGGATTAATATGTGAGTGTGGCAAAAGAAAACGTGTTTTGACAGTTTTTGTCAAATTGGATCGACCAGAAAATGTTCATTTTTCAAACGGTCTTCAAATTTGACGAAATTAGTTTTGTTAGGACCGTATCGTCAATACGAAGCTAGAAATAATTTTTCTGGAATTTTTCGGGTCCATATGTGGACCCGGTAAATTAAAATGAGCGTTTGAATTTAAAATATAATGATTCATATTTTAAATTTAGCGGAAACTGATTGTAACAGCTGAATTGGGTTACGAAACATATCCCATTGTGTTCAGAATAGGGGTAATGTGCTATGGATGACAGTCGATGGGTTCGATTTGGGGTTCAAATAAACGGGGTACTTTTTATGAAAAAATTAATAATAAATAAAAAAAAGTCAACCCCCTTTTTCCTATTTCCTCTCTCCTACCCCCACCATTCAAATCATTTCAGAGATAATAAATAAATTAAAAAACCCCCACGATCGAAATCCTGTCTCCCCTACCCCTTTGCCACCGCTGACGTCGGAGCCCCCCCTCCCCCGCGCCAGTCGCCGGAGATTCCCCCTACCTCGCCGTCGCCACTCTCTTCCCTCCTCCTCTTCGTGTGAGCCATAAAAACGCCCCAATCTCCCATGCTTTAGCCATCGCTACCCTACCTTGCCACCCTCTCCAGCACCCCCTCCGATCACCTGCTGCCTCTCTTCCCCCCTTCTCCGATTAGGAATCCCTCAAACCCCATCCTCCTAAGTTCGATAGTCCGGAATGAGATTTTGGTGAGTTTTTTTTTGTTACGATTAGTCTATTTAGTGTTATTACTATATACAAATCTGATTTTTAATAGGTAATGGTTTTGAAATAGGAAGTTATGACTTTTATATGAATAAAAATGTGATTTTTATCGTATAAACATCGTTTTAAAAATATAATTTTTATATACGAAGTAGCGAAGTAAAAATTGGATTTTTATTTATATAAAAGCATAATAAAAATATGATTTTTATTATATGAAAGGAATAATAAAAATATGATTTTTGTTTATACAATGGCGTTAAAAAGATTAGATTTAAAAAAAAATGATTAGATTTTTAAAAATAAAAAGGTTAGATTTTTAAATTTATAAAGATTTGATTTTTTAACTAGAGGAGAATTGATTTTTAAACTAGAAAAAATAGGTTTTTAATTATAAAGATTTGATCTTTAGATGTATAAAAATATGATTTTTATTATATATATAGGGATATAAAAATATAATTTTTGTACATGAAGTTTTATCATAAAAATGTGATTTTTACATATATGGATCTGAAATAAAGCTATAATTTTTAATATAAACTGCATGAAACAGATTACGTGGAAATCACGAAGAAGAATGCTATGCACTGGAAATGAAACTGTTCAGAAATAAAACTGGCGGAGTGGAAATTAAAGGTGAGAACTCCTCACTATAATTTTCTTTGTACAATTATTTATTTTATAACTGCATATATGAATTGCACCCCGTCGTCCACAGACCATGGACGACTTGTTTGATTATTTGGTTTGGTTAATTTATTTGTTTGAATTGGTTTGGGATGAGAATTGAATTGAATTGATTGAGTTATTATGTGTGTATGGCCCAAGCCAATATCAGGAGAGGGCTAATGTTAGACATTACCCGATTTCGATATCGTGCCATTATAACGCCGAAATTTTCTAAAATAAAAGGTGTTAGTTAAAAATATCATTTTTATTGAATGAGTGAACTCTTAAAAATAGTAAAGTGTTGAAATAAATATTTTAACATTAAAAATATAATTTTTAACGTATAAAGGAATGGCATAGAATTCTCCTAAAATGAAAATGAATATTCATTTACAAATCGAATGATTTGTTTATGTACACCTATTTGACGGACATTGATTGGGACGATAAATTTCACACATCAGGCATCTGCACAAATAAAATATGTGTTTGTTGAATGAAACCCCACACAGGTGTTGGGATGATATTTGACGTACACTAATCCCAATTGTTTAGTTGTATGTCAATTGATTGGTTGACAAACTATGGTAAGCGTTAATTATTTATATTTAATGCTTATACGGTGTAGAAAGCACTTTGGATGATGGTTGATTATTTATTGTGCTTGTTATATACATGTGTGTATGAAATCCATATAATCAACATTATATGGTAATTGACTATGTCTGATTCCAGTTCAGAAAGAACATATATTTTAAAATAATGAATATTTTAAAATAATACTCAGTAAAAGGATCAAAATCTGATTTTGATGTCCGATTTGGGATGGATAGGAATATATTTAAATATATAAAGCTGTTTTGATTAGATTAACGCCATTTTGACGTGAATGATATTTATATCGATTTTATTCATTTTTATAATGAATATCGAAAAGGAAATGATTTCGAAATATAATATTTTGAAAATGTTATCATTTATATATTAATTATATGGAATATTCAATTTTGATTTAAAATTGAATAGGAAGTTGAAATCGTATTTAAAACGAAGTTAAAACGATTTATAAAATATGTTTTAAATGGTAATCGACGAAATATATAATATATATATTATTTATATATTTAATGGCCTGAATAGAACAAGTCACGCCGCAGTAGTTCGTGAATTTCGACCACTGACTTCAAATTGATGTTACAGGAGATCCGACCATTGGATTCTCCTGAAACCAGGACCATTGGGTTCGTATTGAAAAAATCTTTCCAAATATTAGAGATTTGAAATCTAATGGTTGGATTTGGAGTTATATCCAAATCAAATTTGGAAAAGGTCACTGTAGATGCAGTTCGATGACCGTTGCTGGAAATCGACTGTACGGGCCTTGATAAAATTATTAAAAATATTCATAATTTGTGTAAAATCACAATAAATGATTTGGAAAGAATTGGGATGAAAAATTCCATATTTGAAAAGATAAAAATATATTTTTATCGAGATGAACTAGTTATGAACTAGAATTATAATCCAATATTTTTAAATAAATAAATTGGATTTGAAATGGTTTTTAAAAATACCGGAATTTCCAATATATGAATTGGAATGGATTTGAATCGAAATTATCTTCGGAATATTTCGATATTGGATTCCGTGATTATACGTGTAACATCCCAATATTTTCTATATATATTTTGAATTTAGATTTAAAATAAATAAATGAGTTAATCTTAGAAAAATCAAATTTTGTTGGTTTTATGTCATTAAATTATTTGAATTTAGTATGAATAGATTTTTTTCAAAACTTAATTTTTTTTAGGGCTGTAATTTGAAATTTGATAATTAAATCAATTTGAGTGGGTTAATTTAAGAGTAGAATTTAAATCCAAATTTGAAATGGTGAAATTTTCAAATTATTGAATTATAACTGAAATTCCAAATCAAAATTTTTATAATCAAATTGATCTAAATGGAATTGTAAAACATTTAAGTAAAAAAGAATAAAAATTGGATTGTTAAACAATGGAATATAAGTTGTTTAAATTTAATTTGAAATTCAAATTTTTAAATTTGAAATATAATCAAATGTGGAACGTAAAATTTATGAGATAAATTTATAGAATTTATTTAAGTTATAATTTAATTTAAATTTGAATTTATGAATATTTAATTTGAATTTAAAACAGTTAATCGAATAATTGAATATTTTATTTATTTAATTAGCTACGAAATTTAATTGTTTGACGACCGTCTCGGAATTCGACGAAACTGGCGCCATTGGATTCAGAACGATGAATTTTGGTGAGATGTAAATTTGCGTTACAATCCGACTTGTCGATTGACCGTACGAGAGAAAGTGTGAACGAGATCAATGTAAAGAGATAATTGGGTATTTCTCATATTTGGGCCTTATCAATATATATAAATAAAACCCACTTAATCCCTCATTAGCCATATTTGCTTATACGCTCATTTTCTCACTCAAGTTTTCTTTTCCATGGCTGAAAATTCTTCAAAACACTAGATCAAAAATAAAATCAAGCTCCAAAATCAAATCTCTCCAAAACCTATCGTATTATATATCAATTCGAAGCTCTCGACGGTGCGAAGCTACTGGTGCAATTTGTTTCGACATGCACTTCCAGGATTCGCCGGAAATCATAGTCAAATTGGCTGTTTTGAAAACCCTAAAGTGAAATTTGGGGGTTTATGATCTGGGCTTTAATCGGAGAAATTAATTTATGGGTATGGTAGAGATGGTCTGCGGGAATCGATTGATGGTGTTCGTTCGATCCAAAAGTTAGTATGGTAGTGGGAATTCGAGTTTTAAGGCCAGAAATGGCTTCCGTTCATCTCGTCGGACCGGGACCTGTGCTGCACCAGAGGCGATGGAGGTAGGTGGAAGAGGTGCGGTCCTCGATGAGGGTTAGAACGATGGTGGTCGGAGGCCTTCAAGGCGTCGGGATTTATAGCGAGAGTTGGTCAAAGTTCGGGTCAAAATGGGTTTTCCGCGTTCGAACTTCTGGATGGAAATAGAGAGAGGAGCGGGAGTGTTTGGGAAGGTGGATGACGTGTCAAGATTCTAGTGGGTGGGGAATTTATTTAATAATTTTTATATACTTCAAATTTAAATAGAAAAAAACATGCATAACTTCTACATACGACCTCGGATTGACGCGCGGTTTGTTGCATTAGGATCGTGGCAGAATTGCGGACGTTTTGGCACTAACCTGGCTGCGTTTGGAGACTATCAAATTTTGGCCCTTAGTTGGACGTTCGATCAACTGAGGACGCAAAGGTGAGTGATTTCTCACTCACGAAATACTAAATTATTCCCATATATGAAATAGGTTTGGTTGCATGGTTGTGTTGGATTGTTGATGTGTTGTTTAAATTTGACATGCAAGTGTGTTAACATGCAATCTAAGTAAATTATTAGTTATTTAATTTAATTTAAATCTCTAGTTGAAATTCGAACCCGTGTTAAATCCTGGAACAGTTTAATGCTGATCAGTTGAATGAAATTGTTTTGATGGATGTTGGTTGAAATTTATTACTGAATTTGTAATGACATTTTGAATGCTCCTTATTTCAGTATATTCTAATGCATGTTGATTTATGACGATAAATCCCATTTACCCTTGATGTTACGTGCATTTAATAAGCTCGAGATTTATCGATAAAATAAATTTAGAACACGGAGTGAAATGATAAATCTCTGTGACCCTGATTTGGATTGAAATGATAGATCCATCCTTGAAATATCAAGAAATTAAATTTAAACTCACTTGGCCATTGGATAGAAAATTATATACAGACATCGGTTGGTTAAATGATTTTTAAATATTTGAAATTTTATTTGGTAGAATTTCATTTAAAAGAATGTGCCGATACTCGATAATTTCTTTCCTTTAAAGATTCTGAACTGGATGTTGATTAAAAGGGTTAAAGGAATTTTACAAAACTAAGTAGAAATATTTAAATTGTGATTTGAATATGATTTGAAATATTTTCAAACTAAGAGTTTGGATTAAAAGGAAATAAATTTGTATGGAATCTAATTTTGGGAAAATTTGGGAATCGAGGGTATCTGAGTTGTTTTAACTCAGTTTGGATATATATATTTGAACTCTTGAAATCAAATAGTTGTTTTGAACGAGGTTGAAATGAAATATGGAATTAAATGAACTCCGTTGAGACCGGAGGATAAACTCAAGCATTTGGAATTTGGAAGGAAGAAAGATTTTGATTAGAGAAATTTATTTTAAATATATTTATGCATTTGATTCCAAATAATTTTCCTTGCTTTAAATTTTTTATTTACCTTTACTTATAACTATTATATTTAAATTAATTTTCCTTATAATTTTCAAAATTTTCTAGTAAACCTTATTTTTAAGTATATATGTAATATTTAAATTTCTGATTTATTTTAATTATTATATTCTATATATATATATATATCTATATATTTATTTATATAAAATTTATTATTATTATTATTATTATTATATAAACATTTAGTTTACAAGTATTTTGAAATTATAAATTTCTCCCGAATGGAAATGTTTGAGTTGAACCGCTGGTTCAAATGGAGTTGAGATAAGAATCCGTAAAAATTTGAAATCTTTGAGATGAAATATATTCCATTTGAATATAAGTCGTTTTTGAAATATTATATGATTATAATATAATGATATGAAATATATTCTAGTTTTAGAATATAATCGGTTTGGGTATGATTATGATATGTCGATATGAAAATTTATTCGTTTGAATATAAATTTGGTTCAAAAGCAGAAAATGATATTTTGATATGAAAGCGAAACTTTATCAAATATAAAAGAACCGACCGATGTGAAAGATGTAAGCGTTGGTTGTTAAGAGACCGGAGTCGACATAAGGCATACTCTCTGTCAGTGTCGATACCACTTTGACAACTGTTAACGTTATGACGTATCCAGATTGAGTATGATGACTTAGAGGCGATTATTGAATCGAAGAAGATGATCGATGACGAAATAGTCCTGACCTTCGGGTCAGAATTGAAATGACTAAAACATGAGCTATACCGTGACTAACTGAGGTAGCACCTTTGATCGGACACACTTCTTCGATAATATCTCTATGACTATGATGATGATGATGATGATGAATTGGGCCCATTTATGATTTTGGGAGTGTGATCCGAGGTGGGCGGTAGTGGCTGCTATGCGTTACCACCGGTCCGGGAGTACAATTGGTAGAATCCTACCTTGGGCATTACCTCGAGTGCCTTGTCATATTTATCCTTATCGAGCCCCATACGATTTTGATTTAGCATTGCCTTCTATGGAGTGCCCTCTGATAACACCAGTACGGTGAATTTACGGTACTGTATAGACTGTTGGTGCTTGTAAACGACGTAAGGGTAATATGGTAATCCCGCTTACGCTATTTTTATGATACTTACTTTACTGCATAGACACTATCATAATAGCGTATTATACTATGTATGTATTAGTTTAGTGGATCCTCGAGAGATGGAAAAATCCCGTAACATCTCTTGAGTTACTGCACCCATGACACTGATGTTATTTCATATTTTAATTTGACTAATATGAGAATGATTTAGTGCTGATCCGAGTGTTTGTTGTGTTTTTTTTATGCAATACGCTCGGGTCAGCAGATGTTGCAGTTAGCGAAGATTTTCCTTTGGAGCATGAAGACGAAGATTTGGCATATATATATACTATATATAATTTTTCTGCTGCATTTCATTTCCGCTGTGCTATGAAGAGATTTATATATGTAACTCTGATAATTGTTGTTTGGTATAGACAAATGTATGGATTTCAACAGTTTTTAAACTTCTATTTGTTTATTATATGTTGTCCTTCCGCTGTGAGATTCTGTGATGGGTTTTGCTCTTCTTTCTTTCTTTTTCTTCTTTTACCCAATAACTACCTGCATTTGCAATTTGTTTGGGTCGACATGTGTAGTTTATTGTCGATTTGAACGGTCAAAAATTTGGGTCGTTACATTTGGTATCGGAGCGATGGTTAGCGATAACCCTGGCTCTGTTTTGGAATTAACTCATTAGAGATAGGGTTAGTAATGCCCTAGAATGAGTTTGAGTAGTATACGAGAGAGCGTATTTGTATTTTTATGTAAAATGGTTTTATATTGTATTGACTTGTTCTGTTGAATATTTATGAATTATGGTCGATATATGGGACGCCATATAATCGATAGGAATTTCTAAATAGTCGGATAGAATGAATTGATATAATAAGGTTTTCGATAATATTTTTATATATATATTAAATATATTACTTTTGGTTTTAAGAATATGCATTCGATACTAGTAGGTAGAAATAGTAAGTTATTACCTATTATGGTCAATTTAATAATAGATATAATAAGAAGAAATTAGCTGGTTTTATAAAAATATTTGAGAATGAAATATCTTAAGCCTAATTGGTTATATAATATGTCTGTGACTTAAATGGAAATGAATTTGAAGCTTGATCCTGGGAATACTTTTGAAATAAGTTTTGTCAAGTTTGAAATGAAAATCATATTATAAGTATTATCAAAAAGAATGGGGCTTTCAAAAGTCTTTATAAACAAGTGTATAATCCCTTGCTCAGATCTTCGAAATAGCCTTGGTAATGAGTGCACGCATTATCGATGGCTATTCTGAAGAATCTAAGTGGGGGAGAGACCACTCAATGATGATTATAATTGGGTTTGCCGCAGAATTTTTGGATTTAACTCTATATCGTATAAATTTTCTAAAGGTATTAGTTTACTATATTCAAAGTTTAATTTAAATTTAAACCCAAAATTTAAATTTCTTGCTTAACTTAAAGTTCGGATTTGAAATTTCATATAGTATGGTTTATAAAATAATATAAGTGTATATATATATATGTTATTTTAAACTTGATTTGGAAACCCGGAATCCAACATTTAGTTTTTTTTACTAATGACGACTATATATTTATTAAAACGAAACATGAGTTCGGAATTTATAAAATTTATATATATTACGAGCCTGAAATCGGCGCAGTAGTTTGGAAATTCGATCTTTAACTTTGGAGAAATATATAAAATTCAATATAATTCAGAATTGGATAAAACAAGAAACGCTAGGATCGAATGGGTCATACATTTCTAATGAATGTAGGAAATTTAGTTTTCACTTTATAATTGGAAAGTTATGACTGAATCAAAATTTAGAAATAGCGCTATGGAAATTATATATATTTATATATAGTTATTAATATATAGGCTTAAATAGGAATATCAAGAATGCTTTCTGAATTCGATAAACCACTTTCTATGGATTAGTGTAAATGTGAAATGAAGACAGAAATCTAAATTGGTTAAATCTTTTTGGACAATATATCAAATGTAAATCTGAGTAGGAAAAATAAAACAAAGGAAATATAAATTAATTGTCAAATGAAATATAATTTAATTAAATAGAGAGATTTAGATAACTAAAGTTTAACTTAGGGAATTGGAAATAGTGGGTTGAGAACTAAATAGAGAGCTGGGCTATATAATCATCCTTAACTCAAGGTATGATTTGAGAGCCGAATAAATAAATCTAGAAAAAGGAATAAGAATATATATATATAACTTGAGTAGGGTGATGGATTAAATTTAAAGAAATCAACTTAAGAATTTAATAAGTTGTTTAAGAATTCATGTGGACGATTGGATCAAGTAAGTAAATGGAAGTTTAATAAACGAGATCAAAGTGAAATGGTGTATATCAAAACATAACTGACCTTAATCCATTGATATTGATTCTAAGATAAATAAGTATGAAGAATAAATGAAATAAACTTGAAATTGGAATAAGGACGAAGGTATAAGAAATTTAAAACAAAGTTTGGATCATTAAATAGAGTGTCGAAAGAATTTAGAACCAAACCAATTCAAATAAGTCAAGTGAATTAAAACAAATGAAGGTAAACTTGGAAAAATTTAATTTAGTCAAGTTAGAACTAAATATAAGTGGATTCAATTAAGTCGAAGGAATAACGATTTAACACTTATAAAGGATAAATAAGAAATTGAATATGAACCATTGCTTGGATAATGAAGTAAATGCAAATACTATAATTGTAATAACCCGGAAATTCTGAACCAGTTTAAAATTTTTATTTTGGCAATTTTAGGCAATTTTGAATATTTAAAATAGAATATTTTAAATAATATCGTCGAGAAATTTATTTTGAATATAATTCGAACGTATATATTATATACGTCGTCGTTAGAATATAAATATTTATATAAAATTATAAATAGAATTGAAAATGGCGCGGTAGTTCGATAATTCGATTTCAAACTTCAATTGAACATACCGAGTGCAAAACAATCCGGATTTTAGTGAAACCAAAAGCATTAGGATCCATTCGTGGATATCTTTCTAACGAATCCGAAAAATCAAGATTTCATAGCGGGAATCAAAAGATATGTCCAGTTGAAAATTCTGAATAGTCGCTATGGAATTCAAGCCCTTAAAAATAGACATTTTGCAAACGACCTCGGATTTCGACGAAACCAGTTTTGTTGGGTCCGTGATGTAAAGTTATTGCTAGGTTCCAAATTTCATAATTTTCTGAATTAATATGTGAGCGTGGCAAAGGAAAACGCATTTGACCAGTTTCAGTTGATTTTAATCGACTGGAAAATGGCCATTTTTCCAACGGTCTCGGAATTCGACGAAACCAGTTTTATTAGGACCGTATCATCAGTAAGAAGCTAGAAAATATTTTTCTGCAATTTTTAAAGTTCGTATGCGACCCCGGTAATTTGAAATGTACGTTTAAAATTCAATGTAGTGATTTAAATGTTAATTCAACGGAAACTGATTCAAACAATCGAATCAACATACGATACATATCCCATTGTGTTCGGAATGGGGGTGAAACGCTATGGACGACAGGCAGTGGGCCTCGTTTAGAGGTCGTATGTAAAAGTCAACTTTTTGCAAATTAAATTAAATTAAATTAAAAAATATAACTTCCCTCTCCCTTTATCTTTCTGCCCCCCCCCCAATTCATTCGTTCATAACGAAAAAAAAAACGAATCGGAATCGAGCCGCCAGCCCCCCCCCCCCCCCAGCGGCGCCGACCTCGCGACGCCCCCCCCCCCCCTCCACCTGCAGTAGTCGCGACCCCTCCCCTCCTCGACAGAGGCGGCGCGAAGGACCCCCCCCCCTCCCCCAATCGAAGCACCGACGCAGCTGCCCTCCCATGCCTCGCCGACCCCTCCTCTAGCCTCCGACGCCCTGTCTCCTCTTCTTCCCCCTCCCTTCTTCTTCCTCCTCGCCGAACCCGCATCGAACCCCACCCAGACCCGAACCCGTAAGCCCCCCCCCCAGCCTGAAGTAAACCACCGCACCTCCAAGAAAACTCCACCACCTCGAGCCGGCGCCAGCAGCACCCTTGCTCCCGGCGTTCCCAAAGACCGAAACCCTAAATTCTTTTTCGACTGTAAGTTTTATTTTTATTTATTATTTTATTCATACGATGTAAATTAGTTTAATAAAAAAAAATCAGTTTCTACATAGGTGGTTAGTGTATAAAGACCGGATTTTTTTTATATGTAAATAAGGGTAGAAAGACCGGATTTTTTATATGAATAGGGTATTAAATGTATGATTTTTACTTCGAGAAAAATATAATTTTTATATAGGTAAGATAGTAAAGATATCATCTTTATATGTGTAGAGTAATAAAAATATGATTTTTATATTTTTAAAGTATTAAAAATATAATCTTTACTATGTAGAAGGTGTAAAAATATGATTTTTGTATTTTTAAAGTATTAAAAATATAGTCTTTACTATATAGATGTTAAATATGAAAAGGCGATATTTTTAAATATGAAAAGGTGATAATTTTAAATATGAAAAGGCGATATTTCTAAATATGAAAAGACGATATTTTGATATGAGTAGTGAAGTAAAAATATGATTTTTACTTCGAGAAAAATATAAACTTTATATTTGAAAGGCAAAAACTTTATTTTTGAAAGGAGAAATCTTTATTTTTATAAAGGCGAAATCTATATTTTTGAAACGGAATTTTTATCTATATGACATCGTAGTAAAAATTCGATTTTTATATATTGAATAGCGTAGTAAAAATTCGATTTTTATATATTGAATAGCAAAGTAAAAATTCGATTTTTATATATTGAATAGCAAAGTAAGAATTCGATTTTTATATATTGAATAGCAAAGTAAAAATTCGATTTTTATATATTGAATAACAAAGTAAAAATTCGATTTTTATATATTGAATTGCGAAGTAAAAATTCGATTTTTACATATGTAGTGGCTACAGCAACGAAGATGACAAAAATGCGATAACGATGAAGATTTCTCTCAAAGAAGTGTCAAGATGATTGGATAGCTTTCGGTGAGAATTTCTCACTCTTCAATTTCTTTTCTAGTTATACATATATACTAGGATGCAGACGGTGTTTAGTAGCACCCGACACAACCGTCCACAGACCATGGACTTGTTTGTTTGGTTGTATAAATTAGTAAGATTATTTGATTGAAATTGAATTGTTTGGTGAGAATGAATGGATTTGATTGATGTGTGAATGGCGTGGGCCTTCACTAGTCCGGGGATAAGGCTAGGCCTTGTCCCGTTTCTAGTATCGTGCCGTTATGCCGCCGAAATTTTCTAAAATAAGTTAGAAAAATAAAAATATCATTTTATTTAAAGAATGAACTGAATAGGAATTCATATGTTGGAATAAAATGTTTTTTCGTTAAAAATATAATTTTTAACGTGAAAGTGAATAAAATAAATATTCATTTACAAACCGGACGGTTTGTTTATGTACACCTATTTAAATGACATTGATTGGGACGATAAATTTTACACATCACCCAACTGCACAAATAAAATCTGTGTTTGATTGTTTGAAACCCCACACGGGTGTTGGGATGAAATATGAAGTTCACTCATCCTGATTGATTAATTACGTCGATCGATTGATTGACAGGCTGTTATAAGCATTAGATAACTATATTTGATGCTTATACAGTGTAGTGCACTTTGGTTGATGGTTGATTATTTTTCAATGCTATTATATACATGTGTTGTATGAAAATCCATGTAATTAACGTTATTTGGTGATTGATTGGGTCTCATTCCAATTTAGAAGAAAAAGAATAATATAATATAAATGTTCATGTGTTGACTGTACTCATTCGTGAGATTAGTCACGTGTTGAACGAAATATTTTTATAATAAAATTTACATCTTTATCAATATAAAATAAAGGTTCATGTGTTGACTGTACTCATTCGTGAGATTAGTCATGTGTTGAACGAAATATTTTTATAATAGAATTTACATCTTTATCAATATAAAATAAAGGTTCATGTGTTGACTGTACTCATCCATTGAGATTAGTCATGTGTTGAACGAAATAATTTGACAAAAATAGTCACACGTGGACGGTACTCATTCATTGAGATTAGTCGTGTGTTGACAAATAGAAATATTTGAAATAGAATATTTGAAAATAGAAATATATGAAGCCGTGTTGATTAGGTTGACGCCATTTTGACGTGAATGATATTTATATCAATTTTATTTCGAAATGAATTGAATATAAAACGATTTCGAAATGAATTGAATATAAAACGATTTCGAAATGAATTGAATATAAAACGATTTCGAAAGGAATTGAATATATAACGATTTCGAAATGAATTGAATATATAACGATTTCGAAATGAATTGAATATATAACGATTTCGAAATGAATTGAATAGAAAACGAATTTGATTTCAATTGAATATATATAATGAATTTGATTCGAATAGAAAACCAATTTGAATTGAATCGAATAGAAAACGACTTTGAAACCAATTTGAATTGAATCGAATAGAAAACGACTTTGAAACCAATTTGAATTGAATCGAATAGCAAACGACTTTGGAATTGAATTGAATTGAAAACGAATTCGAATTGAATTGAAAGCGAATTGAAATGAATTCAAATTGAATTGAAATTTGAATTGAATAGAAATGAATTTTAAAACGAATTTGTAAAGAAGAATTCTATTTTGATTTGAATTGAAATAGAAGTTGAAATTGCTTTTGAAACGAATTTAAAACTATTTATATAATTCGTTTTAAATAGAAATCGACGAAATATATATTATATATATTATATATATAATATAATGGCCTGAATAGAACGTGCCGCGCCGCGGCAGTTCGTGAATTTCGACCATTTATTTCAAACGGACATTACGGGAGATCCGACCATCGGATTCTCCTAAAACCAGAACCGTTGGGTTCGTATCGAAAAGAGCTTTCTAATGAATATTAGAAATTCAAAATCTAACGGTTGGATTTGGAGTTACGTCCAAATCAAATTTGAAAAAGGTCGCTGTAAGTGCAGTTCGATGGCCATTGTTGGAAATCGACTGTACGGGCCTTGATAAAAATTATTAAAAATATCAATAATTTGTGTAAAATCATAAGAAATGATTTGAGAAAAATTGGGGTGAAAAACTCCATATTTGAAAAGATAAAAATGGATTTTTCTCGAAATGAACTAGTTTTGAACTAAATTTAAAACCCGATTTTTATTTTTAAATAAATAAATTAGATTTAAAAAGGGGTTTTAAATAATCGGAATTTTTAATATATTTGATTGGATTCGGAATGGGTTTATCGTGAACTGTGTTTTAAATAACACCTAGTTCTTTAACCCGATAAAAAGAATGTGATTTGGGTTTGTCGTGAACTGTGTTTTAAATGAAATTAGTTCTTTAACCCAGTAAAAGGAGTTTTAACGAATCTACAATTAGATTGAAAGGTGAATTGATAATTTAAATTATCAACTTTAGAAAATGAGCGAGAATGGAGTATCACCAGTTTTGCTCCAAAGCGATAGTTAAATCTTTAATTAGGTTTGAACGTGAAATGGTAATTAATTTTACCGATAACACCACGGTGTTAGATATGGAGTATTACCAGTTTTGCTTCATGGGATGAATAGGTTGGGATTGGGAAATAAAATAAATAATTACTTCGTTGTGGTTCGCTAATCTCGACTAGTTGGAAAAACCATAATTTGGTTTTAAATGACATCCAAAGGAAGATTACAGGATAAATTTTAAAGAATTTAACTTGGATAAAATTAATGGGAACCTTTCCCTAAGAATGTGGAATTTAGAAACTAGCTGTAGGTTGGCTAAGAAGAATGGTTTCCTGGGTATTGATCTGATGTTGGTTTCGGCCTTCGGGGTTAATGTTTGGGAAATTGTTCTCTTGCTAATTTGCGGTTAGTGACTAATGAATTGGAATGAGGCGTATGTTGTGTTTGTGTAACATTTGTTTTTAATATACGCGGGTTGTTCGGAAAGGCCGGGTTTATACCCATTCTGAATAACTGATTCGACGATATGTCGAAGATGAAGACGGTGGTCGAAGACCGGAAGTCTTCACATCGTTTGGATAACTACTGACGATCCTGATTGGGAAGTACACCCAAGAGGATGGAAATAGTTGGTGGTCGTCCAGACGTACCTGGAGATGGATGGATATACGAGGAAAGTGCCTCCGGTTTCGTTCAGACCTAGAACGGACTTGTAAATGGATTGTGTGTCAGACACTGGATTTTATTCTGTGTTAATTGATTTCTATTAAATATACATCTGTTTGGCGGCGGAGAATTTATTTTTTTGCTTAACGCCCTTCTCTGAGATGTACGAGCTCAGAGGTTGTATATCGATGGACATCAGTCGCATGGCATGAATTGCCTGTGCGGCACGCTAAGATGCAATGATCAAGGCTTCTGTTGAAAAGCAAAGTCTTGTGGCTGATGATCAAAGCACGCCTACGTGGCAGCTTTGTGTATAACGTGAATTCGCGAGCCTCACACCTCGGTATGAGTTAAAAACGGGATACGGACTGCAGGGAGAGCACGATGTTTCTTTCTAGCTTTGGTGGTGTCAGTGACTTACCAGCCCTGACATTTATATACTTTTCGCCTATGTGGTTGTTGGAATGTGAGGCGCCTCGATTATAGGTCTGTAAGGACCGGGAAACGTGTGTTCAGGAATAACTAATCCTCTAACGTAAGTTAGGACCGGCCCTGAAGCATCCAGGGGTTGCCCAGAGTGCGTAGCCCTGGGACATTTGCTAGAGTGTCTCGAACGCGGAGAGGAGCTTGCCCCTTGCCTTGACTCATGACGGAAATCCAATTTCCAATACGTGTATTGCGGTTTTAATTGTAGAACTAGTATGGCGACATGATATATGGTACCCATGTCGTCTATGATTTATATTTATGATTGAAATTGTTTTGACACTATACACTTATTATAGTATCAAATGATTTGTTTTAAACGTACCAAGCATGTTTGGCTATTATAAGGGAAAACCCTATCCTCCGGCTTGCGTTGCATTGTGTGATGGGACCTGGGTCTTATAATAGCTTCATTTTTCGAAAAAGCATTGCGCTGTTTATTCTATGCACTGGTACTCTTGGGAGGAAACCCGTTCCGTGTTATACGGCGTGGTCCCTTGAATTACTCTCTTTTAAAATAAAGTTTTAAATAACTGTTTTAGTTCTCACACCAGCCACATGACTGACCTGGAGTTTATTGTTTTAACCTAAACTCTGGGTGCCCCTATTTTCCGCACGGGCAGCTAGTAGTTTTGGTTTTGCAGATTTATATTCTCAGGATCCTGGTTTACAGCTGGAATGGTATCCGGAAAGCTCTGTATCCGTATATCACCTTCAGTTGTGCTTTGTATTATTTTCCGCTGCTATGTAATGTATTGTAATCTCTGATATTTATCGAATGTAATTTATTCATTTATACTCTGTATATTCTTGTATCTGATGGAATTGTTGTAATAACAATGAAATGTCCTTCTGTTTGTGTTCTGATTTGTCCTGTTCTCAAATGATCAGGGGTTTCGAACAGCCTAAATCGGTTTAACGACTGATTCAGATCGAGCGAAATTCCCGGCCGTCACATTTGGTATCGGAGCTTTGGTTTACAGAGCTCGAGAACAAGACACATTAGAACCATACGAAAGAATTCATCAGATATTGGATTAGCAATATCCAATTAGAATGACTCGTTAGAGATAGGATCAGTAGTATCCTAGAACGAGTGTGAAGAATGGTATATTTTTCAAATGAAAAACAAATTTGTTTAGAAAATTTAATCGTTCTAACCGTATTTGACTATTTATTTATTTTGAATATGGACAATCCAATATATAAAGGTTTTGTATATACGCGTCATGAACGTATATTCGAAGTTTTAATATACTGGATAGATATAGAATCATACTCTAGTGGCCCGAAGATGATTCTGATGAGTGACTAGTCGTCATTAGTATTCATGTTCGAGTAACGAAGGTGTGATATCTATATATTTCCATTAGACTGGTGTGAGAACCAAAACTTATATAGTTAGAACACATTGTTGTGAATTGGCATCAAAAACATGATTTTTTGTATATATGTATCAAATTTATGAATTCGAAACGTTAATCCACTAATTGATTGATGTTTTTGTTGTTTGTTTGATAATTTTGAACCATTATGCCTAATTGAACCAAATATTGAATTATATTGAAAATTGGTCAGATTAGCTTGCATATACATATACTTACATTGAACAGGTCATAGCAAGGAGGCTAGAGCCGAAGAATAAAATTTGTTTGCCCGACAAATAGGTACATGTTTACTACATAATTTACTGTTTTGTTTGGGTGATGATGATTTTATGAGCCTATTGGCTAGCCGCTTGGCTTTTTCTTTTTCTTTTTGAGAATAGAAGGACCGGGGAAGCTATTTGAAATTCCCCGATGCTCCCGGTGCAGGGGAGGTTATGGCGAAATTTTTCGAAAATTTAGGGTGTGAGCCAAATTTTTGAAAATTTGAAAATTCTCAGAAACTGAAAAGTCGGAGAAAGGAAGCCAGATCGCACGTAGAGCTGATTAATCAAACCACTTTCGACTTTGTTCCTTTTCGGGGACGAAAAGTTTTAAGTGGGGGAGATTGTAATAACCCGGAAATTCTGAACCAGTTTAATGTTTTTATTTGGCAATTTTAGCGAATTTTGAATATTTAAAATAGAATATTTTAAATAATATCGTCGAGAAATTTATTTTGAATATAATTCGAACGTATATATTATAAACGTCGTCGTTAGAATATAAATATTTATATAAAATTATAAATAGAATTGAAAATGGCGCGGTAGTTCGATAATTCGATTTCAAACTTCAATTGAACATACCGAGTGCAAACCAATCCGGATTTTAGTGAAACCAAAAACATTAGGATCCATTCGTGGATATCTTTCCAACGAATCCGAAAAATCAAGATTTCATAGCGGGAATCAAAAGATATGTCCAGTTGAAAATTCTGAATAGTCGCTATGGAATTCAAGCCCTTAAAAATAGACATTTTGCAAACGACCTCGGATTTCGACGAAACCAGTTTTGTTGGGTCCGTGATGTAAAGTTATTGCTAGGTTCCAAATTTCATAATTTTCTGAATTAATATGTGAGCGTGGCAAAGGAAAACGCGTTTGACCAGTTTCAGTTGATTTTAATCGACTGGAAAATGGCCATTTTTCCAACGGTCTCGGAATTCGACGAAACCAGTTTTATTAGGACCGTATCGTCAGTACGAAGCTAGAAAATATTTTTCTGCAATTTTTAAAGTTCGTATGCGACCCCGATAATTTGAAATGTACGTTTAAAATTCAATATAGTGATTTAAATGTTAATTCAACGGAAACTGATTCAAACGATCGAATCAACATACGATACATATCCCATTGTGTTCGGAATGGGGGTGAAACGTTATGGACGACAGGCGGTGGGCCTCGTTTAGAGGTCGTATGTAAAAGTCAACTTTTTGCAAATTAAATTAAATTAAATAAAAAAAAATCTTCCCTCTCCCTTTATCATTCTGGCCCCCCCAATTCATTCCTTCATAACGAAAAAAAAAAACGAATCGGAATCGAGCCGCCAGCCCCCCCCCCCAGCGGCGCCGACCTCGCGACGCCCCCCCTCCACCTGTGGTAGTCGCGACCCCCCCCCTCCTCGCCAGAGGCGGCACGAAGGACCCCCCCCCCCCCAATCGAAGCACCGACGCAGCTGCCCTCTCATGCCTCGCCGACCCCTCCTCTAGCCTCCGACGCCCTGTCTCCTCTTCTTCCCCCTCCCTTCTTCCTCCTCGCCGAACCCGCATCGAACCCCACCCAGACCCGAACCCGCAACCCCCCCCCCCCCCCAGCCTGAAGTAAACCACCGCACCTCCAAGAAAACTCCACCACCTCGAGCCGGCGCCAGCGGCACCCTTGCTCCCGGCGTTCCGAAAGACCGAAACCCTAAATTCTTTTTCGACTATAAGTTTTATTTTTATTTATTATTTTATTCATACGATGTAAATTAGTTTAATAAAAAAAAATCAGTTTCTACATAGGTGGTTAGTGTATAAAGACCGGATTTTTTTATATGTAAATAAGGGTAGAAAGACCGGATTTTTTATATGAATAGGGTATTAAATATATGATTTTTACTTCGAGAAAAATATAATTTTTATATAGGTAAGATAGTAAATATATCATCTTTATATGTGTAGAGTAATAAAAATATGGTTTTTATATTTTTAAAGTATTAAAAATATAATCTTTACTATATAGAAGGTGTAAAAATATGATTTTTATATTTTTAAAGTATTAAAAATATAGTCTTTACTATATAGATGTTAAATATGAAAAGGCGATATTTTTAAATATGAAAAGGCGATATTTTTAAATATGAAAAGGCGATATTTCTAAATATGAAAAGACGATATTTTGATATGAGTAGTGAAGTAAAAATATGATTTTTACTTCGAGAAAAATATAAACTTTATATTTGAAAGGCAAAAACTTTATTTTTGAAAAGGAGAAATCTTTATTTTTATAAAGGCGAAATCTATATTTTTGAAACGGAATTTTTATCTATATGACATCGTAGTAAAAATTCGATTTTTATATATTGAATAGCGTAGTAAAAATTCGATTTTTATATATTGAATAGCAAAGTAAAAATTCGATTTTTATATATTGAATAGCAAAGTAAAAATTCGATTTTTATATATTGAATAGCAAAGTAAAAATTCGATTTTTATATATTGAATAGCAAAGTAAAAATTCGATTTTTATATATTGAATAGCGAAGTAAAAATTCGATTTTTACATATGTAGTGGCTACAGCAACGAAGATGACAAAAATGCGATAACGATGAAGATTTCTCTCAAAGAAGAGTCAAGATGATTGGATAGCTTTCGGTGAGAATTTCTCACTCTTCAATTTCTTTTCTAGTTATACATATATACTAGGATGCAGACGGTGTTTTGTAGCACCCGACACAACCGTCCACAGACCATGGACTTGTTTGTTTGGTTGTATAAATTAGTAAGATTATTTGATTGAAATTGAATTGTTTGGTGAGAATGAATGGATTTGATTGATGTGTGAATGGCGTGGGCCTTCACTAGTCCGGGGATAAGGCTAGGCCTTGTCCCGTTTCTAGTATCATGCCGTTATGCCGCCGAAATTTTCTAAAATAAGTTAGAAAAATAAAAATATCATTTTACTTAAAGAATGAACTGAATAGGAATTCATATGTTGGAATAAAATGTTTTATCGTTAAAAATATAATTTTTAACGTGAAAGTGAATAAAATAAATATTCATTTACAAACCGGACGGTTTGTTTATGTACACCTATTTAAATGACATTGATTGGGACGATAAATTTTACACATCGCCCAACTGCACAAATAAAATCTGTGTTTGATTGTTTGAAACCCCACACGGGTGTTGGGATGAAATATGAAGTTCACTCATCCTGATTGATTAATTACGTCGATCGATTGATTGACAGGCTGTTATAAGCGTTAGATAACTATATTTGATGCTTATACAGAGTAGTGCACTTTGGTTGATGGTTGATTATTTTTCAATGCTATTATATACATGTGTTGTATGAAAATCCATATAATTAACGTTATATGGTGATTGATTGGGTCTCATTCCAATTTAGAAGATAAAGAATAATATAATATAAATGTTCATGTGTTGACTGTACTCATTCGTGAGATTAGTCATGTGTTGAACGAAATATTTTTATAATAAAATTTACATCTTTATCAATATAAAATAAAGGTTCATGTGTTGACTGTACTCATTCGTGAGATTAGTCATGTGTTGAACGAAATATTTTTATAATAAAATTTACATCTTTATCAATATAAAATAAAGGTTCATGTGTTGACTGTACTCATCCGTTGAGATTAGTCATGTGTTGAACGAAATAATTGGACAAAAATAGTCACACGTGGACGGTACTCATTCATTGAGATTAGTCGTGTGTTGACAAATAGAAATATTTGAAATAGAATATTTGAAAATAGAAATAAATGAAGCCGTGTTGATTAGATTGACGCCATTTTGACATGAACGATATTTATATCAATTTTATTTCGAAATTAATTGAATATAAAACGATTTCGAAATGAATTGAATATAAAACGATTTCGAAATGAATTGAATATAAAACGATTTCGAAAGGAATTGAATATATAACGATTTCGAAATGAATTGAATATATAACGATTTCGAAATGAATTGAATATATAATGATTTCGAAATGAATTGAATAGAAAACGAATTTGATTTCAATTGAATATATATAACGAATTTGATTCGAATAGAAAACCAATTTGAATTGAATCGAATAGAAAACGACTTTGAAACCAATTTGAATTGAATCGAATAGAAAACGACTTTGAAACCAATTTGAATTGAATTGAATAGCAAACGACTTTGGAATTGAATTGAATTGAAAACGAATTCAAATTGAATTGAAAGCGAATTGAAATGAATTCAAATTGAATTGAAATTTGAATTGAATAGAAATGAATTTTAAAACGAATTTATAAAGAAGAATTCAATTTTGATTTGAATTGAAATAGAAGTTGAAATTGCTTTTGAAACGAATTTAGAACAATTTATATAATTCGTTTTAAATAGAAATCGACGAAATATATATTATATATATAATATAATGGCCTGAATAGAACGCGCCGCGCCGCGGCATTTCGTGAATTTCGACCATTTATTTCAAACGGACATTACGGGAGATCCGACCGTTGGATTCTCCTAAAACTGGAACCGTTGGGTTCGTATCGAAAAGGGCTTTCTAACGAATATTAGAAATTCAAAATCTAACGGTTGGATTTGGAGTTACGTCCAAATCAAATTTGTAAAAGGTCGCTGAAGTGCAGTTCGATGGCCATTGTTGGAAATCGACTGTACGGGCCTTGATAAAAATTATTAAAAATATCAATAATTTGTGTAAAATCATAAGAAATGATTTGAGAAAAATTGGGGTGAAAAACTACATATTTGAAAAGATAAAAATGGATTTTTATCGAAATGAACTAGTTTTGAACTAATTTTAAAACCCGATTTTTATTTTTAAATAAATAAATTAGATTTAAAAAGGGGTTTTAAATAATCGGAATTTTTAATATATTTGATTGGATTCGGAATGGGTTTATCGTGAACTGTGTTTTAAATAACACCTAGTTCTTTAACCCGATAAAAAGAATGTGATTTGGGTTTGTCATGAACTGTGTTTTAAATGACATTAGTTCTTTAACCCAGCAAAAGGAGTTTTAACGGATCTACAATTAGATTGAAAGGTGAATTGATAATTTAAATTATCAACTTTAGAAAATGAGCGAGAATGGAGTATCACCAGTTTTGCTCCAAAGCGATAGTTAAATCTTTAATTAGGTTTGAACGTGAAATGGTAATTAATTTTACCGATAACACCACGGTGTTAGATATGGAGTATTACCAGTTTTGCTTCATGGGATGAATAGGTTGGGATTGGGAAATAAAATAAATAATTACTTCGTTGTGGTTCTCTAATCTCGACTAGTTGGAAAAACCATAATTTGGTTTTAAATGACATCCAAAGGAAGATTACAGGATAAATTTTAAAGAATTTATCTTGGATAAAATTAATGGGAACCTTTCCCTAAGAATGTGGAATTTAGAAACTAGCTGTAGGTTGGCTAGGAAGAATGGTTTCCTGGGTATTGATCTGATGTTGGTTTCGGCCTTCGGGGTTAATGTTTGGGAAATTGTTCTCTTGCTAATTTGCGGTTAGTGACTAATGAATTGGAATGAGGCGTATGTTGTGTTTGTGTAACATTTGTTTTTAATATACGCGGGTTGTTCGGAAAGGCCGGGTTTATACCCATTCTGAATAACCGATTCGACGATATGTCGAAGATGAAGACGGTGGTCGAAGACCGGAAGTCTTCACATCGTTTGGATAACTACTGACGATCCTGATTGGGCAGTACACCCAAGAGGATGGAAATAGTTGGTGGTCGTCCAGACGTACCTGGAGATGGATGGATATGTGAGGAAAGTGCCTCCGGTTTCGTTCGGACCCAGAACGGACTTGTAAATGGATTGTGTGTCAGACACTGGATTTTATTCTGTGTTGATTGATTTCTATTAAATATACATCTGTTTGGCGGCGGAGAATTTATTCTTTTGCTTAACGCCCTTCTCTGAGACGTACGAGCTCAGAGGTTGTATATCGATGGACATCAGTCGCATGGTATGAATTGCGTGTGTGGCACGCTAAGATGCAATGATCAAGGCTTCTGTTGAAAAGCAAAGTCTTGTGGCTGATGATCAAAGCACGCCTACGTGGCAGCTTTGTGTATAACATGAATTCGCGAGCCTCACACCTCGGTATGAGTTAAAAACGGGATACGGACTGCAGGGAGAGCACGGCGTTTCTTTCTAGCTTTGGTGGTGTCAGTGACTTACCAGCCCTGACATTTATATACTTTTCACCTATGTGGTTGTTGGAATTCGAGGCGCCTCGATTATAGGTCTGTAAGGACCGGGAAACTTGTGTTCAGGAATAACTAATCCTCTAACGTAAGTGAGGACCGGCCCTGAAGCATCCAGGGGTTGCCCAGAGTGCGTAGCCCTGGGACATTTGCTAGAGTGTCTCGAACGCGGAGAGGAGCTTGCCCCTTGCCTCGACTCATGACGGAAATCCAATTTCCAATACGTGTATTGCGGTTTTAATTGTAGAACTAGTATGGCGACATGATATATGGTACCCATGCCGTCTATGATTTATATTTATGATTGAAATTGTTTTGACACTATACACTTATTATAGTATCAAATGATTTGTTTTAAACGTACCAAGCATGTTTGGCTATTATAAGGGAAAACCCTATCCTCCGGCTTGCGTTGCATTGTGTGATGGGACCTGGGTCTTATAATAGCTTCATTTTTCGAAAAAGCATTGCGCTGTTTATTCTATGCACTGGTATTCTTGGGAGGAAACCCGTTCCGTGTTATACGGCGTGGTCCCTTGAATTACTCTCTTTTAAAATAAAGTTTTAAATAACTTTTTAGTTCTCACACCAGTCACATGACTGACCTGGAGTTTATTGTTTTAACCTAAACTCTGGGCGCCCCTATTTTCCGCACGGGCAGCTAGTAGTTTTGGTTTTGCAGATTTATATTCTCAGGATCCTGGTTTACAGCTGGAATGGTATCCGGAAAGCTCTGTATCCGTATATCACCTTCAGTTGTGCTTTGTATTATTTTCCGCTGCTATATAATGTACTATAATCTCTGATATTTATCGAATGTAATTTATTCATTTATACTCTGTATATTCTTGTATCTGATGGAATTTTTGTAATAACAATGAAATGTTCTTCTGTTTGTGTTCTGATTTGTCCTGTTCTCAAACGATCAGGGGTTTCGAACGGCCTAAATCGGTTTAACGACTGATTCAGATCGAGCGAAATTCCCGGCCGTCACAATAATGGACTTAAATAAATAAATAAATGTGTTGAAAAAAAAATGAGTATACTTGAGCGATAAAGGCTAAACCACACTCAAGCATAATGGAATGATTCATTTAGATGGTTTAAGTTTGGCTTAAATTTTGAATTGGAAAGTTTGAACTTGAAATAAAATCAATCAATGTTTATGCCAAAAATCTGAAATAGTCAATAGGCTATAGTAATATGGACATAACTTTTGAATGGATGATCAGAATCGGACGATTTTGGACTTTCCGGAAACCTTAAAACCCGAACTAAAACTTTCGCCTATAGAGTCATGTTGAAATTCTCATGTTTGCTAAGTCGAAATTCAAGTTTAACCATAATAACATGTGCAGGAAATTTTAAAGCTGAGATGTATATCAATATTGATAGACCATAACTTCCTAACGGAGCGTCGGATTTTAATCCACGAGTACAATTCGGAAAGATCAGAATGTAAACTAAATTTTCTCTCAACATACTGAGCCAAATTTTGAGGTTTAGAGGGCTAAAAACTGGGTAAAACATTTCAGATCTGCATTTTCAGTGTGCGGGCTGAAGTGTTCGCTTTTATTAAAACAAATATAACTTTTGAACGAATTGTCGGAATTCGACGAATCCGGACAATTCGGAAAGCCTGAACCAAATACTACAAGTTTTTCCTAGGGTGTCTTAAGCAAATTCCATCGTTTATTAAGTGATAATCGATGATTTGTTTACTAGCCTGTTACTAATATGTTTGTTTTGTGGTTGAAATGTTGGAAATATGTTGTATTGATTATATGCTATCGCCATGTATTGTTATATGTTGATTCCTGTGCATGTTTGAGTATGTAGTAGGTGCAAGGATTGGTATTATGCTTGGAGCTCGCATGCACTAAGATTTGATGCAAAGGTAAATAAAAACCGCAAAAATAAACGCTTAAAGAGGTATGTGATTGGGGTCGTATAAGCTTGGTGGTTTTGTTTTTGTTTTCCCCTGGTTCAGGGATGCCTCATCGTTGATGAGATGTATATTTTGGATTGATATATGTATCGGGATTTTTCCCGGGGCCCTCCGTACAGGGGAGATGCTGCCGAAATTTTCCGTGATTTCGGGAGTTAGAAAATCTATGGGGTTTTACAACTATATACTTATCTTATAAAGGTTATTTTATAAGTATGGAATTTGAAGTATGATTTATTTATACCTTATCTCGTTCTTTTTTCGAGGACGAAAAGCTTTTAAGTGGGGGAGAATGTAACATCCCAATATTTTCTATATATATTTTAAATTTAGATTTAAAATAAATAAATGAGTTTATCTTAGAAAAATCAAATTTTGTTGGTTTTATGTCATTAAATTATTTGAATTTAGTATGAATAGATTTTTTTCAAAACTTAATTTATTTTTTAGGGCTGTAATTTGAAATTTGATAATTAAATCAATTTGAGTGGGTTAATTTAAAAGTAGAATTTAAATCCAAATTTGAAATGGTGAAATTTTCAAATTATTGAATTATAACTAAAATTCCAAATCAAAATTTTTATAATCAAATTTAGATTTAAAATTGGGTTAAATTTATTATAAACATTTATTTAAGTATAATTTGATCTAAATGGAATTGTAAAACATTTAAGTAAAAAGGAATAAAAATTGGATTGTTAAACAATGGAATATAAGTTGTTTAAATTTAATTTGAAATTCAAATTTTTAAATTTGAAATATAATCAAATGTGTAACGTAAAATTTATGAGATAAATTTATAGAATTTATTTAAGTTATAATTTAATTTAAATTTGAATTTATGAATATTTAATTTGAATTTAAAACAGTTAATCGAATAATTGAATATTTTATTTATTTAATTAGCTGCGAAATTTAACTGTTTGACGACCGTCTCGGAATTCGACGAAACTGGCGCCATTGGATTCAGAACGATGAATTTTGGTGAGATGTAAATTTGCGTTACAATCCGACTTGTCGATTGACCGTACGAGAGAAAGTGTGAACGAGATCAATGTAAAGGGATAATTGGGTATTTCTCATATTTGGGCCTTATCAATATATATAAATAAAACACATTTAATCCCTCATTAGCCATATTTGCTCATACGCTCATTTTCTCCATCAAGTTTTCTTTTCCATGGCTGAAAATTCTTCAAAACCCTAGATCAAAAATAAAATCAAGCTCCAAAATCAAATCTCTCCAAAACCTATCGTATTATATATCAATTCGAAGCTCTCGACGGTGCGAAGCTACTGGTCCAATTTGTTTCGACATGCACTGCCAGGATTCACCAGAAATCACAGTCAAAGTTAGCTATTTCGAAAACCCTAAAGTGAAATTTGGGGGTTTATGATCTGGGCTTTAATCGGAGAAATTAATTTATGGGTTTGGTAGAGATGGTCTGCGGGAATCGGTTGATGGTGTTCGTTCGATCCAAAAGTTAGTATGTTAGTGGGAATTCGAGTTTTAAGGCCAGAAATGGCTTTCGTTCATCTCGTCGGACCGGGACCTGTGCTGCACCGGAGGCGATGGGGGTAGGTGGAAGAGGTGCAGTCCTCGATGAGGGTTAGAACGATGTTGGTCGGAGGCCTTCAGGGCGTCGGGATTTGGAGCGAGAGTTGGTAAAAGTTCGGGTCAAAATGGGTTTTCCGCGTTCGAACTTCTGGACGGAAATAGAGAGAGGAGCGGGAGTGTTTGGGAAGGTGGATGACGTGTCAAGATTCTAGTGGGTGGGGAATTTATTTAATAATTTTTATATATTTCAAATTTAAATAGAAAAAAAACATGCATAACTTCTACATACGACCTCGGATTGACGCGCGGTTTGTTGCGTTAGGATCGCGGCAGAATTGCGGACGTTTTGGCACTAACCTGGCTGCGTTTGGAGACTGTCAAATTTTGGCCCTTAGTTGGACGTTCGATCAACTGAGGACGCAAAGGTGAGTGATTTCTCACTCACGAAATACTAAATTATTCCCATATATGAAATAGGTTTGGTTGCATGGTTGTGTTGGATTGTTGATGTGTTGTTTAAATTTGACATGCAAGTGTGTTAACATGCAATCTAAGTAAATTATAAGTTATTTAATTTAATTTAAATCTCTAGTTGAAATTTGAACCCGTGTTAAATCCTGGAACAGTTTAATGCTGATCAGTTGAATGAAATTGTTTTGATGGATGTTGGTTGAAATTTATTACTGAATTTGTAATGACATTTTGAATGCTCCTTATTTCAGTATATTCTAATGCATGTTGATTTATGACGATAAATCCCATTTACCCTTGATGTTACGGGCATTTAATAAGCTCGGGATTTATCGATAAAATAAATTTAGAACACGGAGTGAAATGATAAATCTCTGTGACCCTGATTTGGATTAAAATGATAGATCCATCCTTGAAATATCAAGAAATTAAATTTAAACTCACTTGGCCATTGGATAGAAAATTATATACAGACATCGGTTGGTTAAATGATTTTTAAATATTTGAAATTTTATTTGGTAGAATTTCATTTAAAAGAATGTGCCGATACTCGATAATTTCTTTCCTTTAAAGATTCTGAACTGGATGTTGATTAAAAGGGTTAAAGGAATTTTCCAAAACTAAGTAGAAATATTTAAATTGTGATTTGAATATGATTTGAAATCTTTTCAAACTAAGAGTTTGGATTAAAAGGAAATAAATTCGTATGGAATCTAATTTTGGGAAAATTTGGGAATCGAGGGTATCTGAGTTGTTTTAACTCGGTTTGGATATATATATTTGAACTCTTGAAATCAAATAGTTCTTTTGAACGAGGTTGAAACGAAATATGGAATTAAATGAACTCCGTTGAGACCGGAGGATAAATTCAAGCATTTGGAATTTGGAAGGAAGAAAGATTTTGATTAGAGAAATTTATTTTAAATATATTTATGCATTTGATTCCAAATAATTTTCCTTGCTTTAATTTTTTTATTTACCTTTACTTATAACTATTATATTTAAATTAATTTTCCTTATAATTCATTTTCAAAATTTTCTAGTAAACCTTATTTTTAAGTATATATGTAATATTTAAATTTCTGATTTATTTTAATTATTATATTCTGTATATATATCTATATATTTATTTATATAAAATTTATTATTATTATTATTATATAAACATTTAGTTTACAAGTATTTTGAAATTATAAATTTCTCCCGAATGGAAATGTTTGAGTTGAACCGCTGGTTCAAATGGAGTTGAGATAAGAATCCGTGAAAATTTGAAATCTTTGAGATGAAATATATTCCATTTGAATATAAGTCGTTTTTGAAATATTATATGATTATAATATAATGATATGAAATATATTCTAGTTTTAGAATATAATCGGTTTAGGTATGATTATGATATGTCGATATGAAAATTTATTCGTTTGAATATAAATTGGGTTCAAAAGCAGAAAATGATATTTTGATATGAAAGCGAAACTTTATCAAATATAAAAGAACCGACCGATGTGAAAGATGTAAGCGTTGGTTGTTAAGAGACCGGAGTCGACATAAGGCATACTCTCTGTCAGTGTCGATACCACTTTGACAACTGTGAACGTTATGACGTATCCAGATTGAGTATGATGAATTGGAGGCGATTATTGAGTCGAAGAAGATGATCGATGACGAAATAGCCATGACCTTCGGGTCAGAATTGAAATGACTAAAACAGAAGTATACCGTGACTAACTGAGGTAGCACCTTTGATCGGACACACTTCTTCGATAATATCTCTATGACTATGATGATGATGATGACGATGAATTGGGCCCATTTATGATTTTGGGAGTGTGATCCGATGTAACGACCCAGAAAATCTGAACCAATTTAAAGTCGTTACATCCGAGGTGGGCGGTAGTGGCTGCTATGCATTACAACCGGTCTGGGAGTGCAATTGGTAGAATCCTACCCTGGGCATTACCTCGAGTGCCTTGTCATATTTATCCTTATCGAGCCCCATACGATTTTGATTTAGCATTGCCTTCTATGGAGTGCCCTCTGATAACACCAGTGCGGTGAATTTACGGTACTGTATAGACTGTTGGTGCCTGTAAACGGCGTAAGGGTAATATGGTAATCCCGCTTACGCTATTTTTATGATATTTACTTTACTGCATAGACACTATCATAATAGCGTATTATACTATGTATGTATTAGTTTAGCGGATCCTCGAGAGATGGAAAAATCCCGTAACATCTCTTGAGTTACTGCACCCATGACACTGATGTTATTTCATATTTTAATTTGACTAATATGAGAATGATTTAGTGCTGATCCGAGTGTTTGTTGTGTTTTTTTTATGCAATACGCTCGGGTCAGCAGATGTTGCAGTTAGCGAAGATTTTCCTTTGGAGCACGAAGACGAAGATTTGGCATATATATACTATATATAATTTTTCCGCTGCATTTCATTTCCGCTGTGCTATGAAGAGATTTATATTTGTAACTCTGATAATTGTTGTTTGGTATAGACAAATGTATGGATTTCAACAGTTTTTAAACTGCTATTTGTTTATTATATGTTGTCCTTCCGCTGTGAGATTCTGTGATTGGTTTTGCTCTTCTTTCTTTCTTTTTCTTCTTTTTCCCAATAACTACCTGCATTTGCGATTTGTTTGGGTCGACATGTGTAGTTTATTGTCGATTTGAACAGTCAAAAATTTGGGTCGTTACAATACGGATATTGTGGAGGAATTTGGAAGATATATATCTCTCTATTCTAATATGATATTGGTTGATTTCAGAATTTGATATTGAATATAAGCTGATATATTTTCTATTCAGAGCCTAGTATTTAATATCAAATGGGATTTTGGGTTTGTCGTGAATGGTGTCTTCATTAACACTGTTCTTAAGCCCAATTGAAAAAAGATTAAATCTTTTTATGTAGATTTAATGAAGTATACCAACTAATTAATATTTAATTGGAATTGAATTGAAATTGATTTTTGGCTTTATCGTAAACGGTGTTTTAAATAACACTTGTTCTTTAACCCGATTAACAATGGAATGAGATTTTAGGTTTGTCGTGAATGGTATCTTTAATAATACTGTTCTTAAACCCAATGGAGTTAAGAAAATTAGAAACTAACATGAGATTAGCTAGGTTGAATGGTTTTCTAGGAATTGATCTGATGTTGGTTTCGACCTTCGGTATTAGTACTTAGGGAATTGTTCTCTCACTAATTTATGGTTAGAGACTGATGGAATGTGATTTTGGGTTCATCATGAACCGTGTTTTAATTGACATTGGTTCTTTAACCTAGTTAAAGATAAGATTAATTTCTTAGCTTTGAATAATCATTAATATTGATTTTTGGGAAGATTAAAACTAAATGGAGTTTTAATGTATCTTTGATTAGACTGAAAAGTGAATGTGATAATTTAAATTATCATTTCAAGAAAATGATCGAAAATGGAGTACCACCAGTTTTACTCTAGGCGATAGCTAAATCTTTAATTAGATTTGAACGTGAAATGGTAATTAATATTTACCGATAACACCGTGGTGCTAGATATGGAGTATTACCAGTTTTGCTCCATGGGATGAATAGGTTGGGATTGGGAAATAAAATAAATGATTACTTTGGTGTGGTTTTCTAACCCCGACTAGTTTGGAAAATCTTAATATGGTTTGATATCCAAAGGAAGATTAAAGAATAAATTTTAAAGAATTTATCTTTGATAAAATTAATGGGAACATTTCCCAAATGATAAGAATATTTGAATAAAAGAATATTCTGAATTGGAATGAGGCATATGTTGTGTTTGTGTAACACTTGTTTATAAAATACGCGAGTTATTCGAAAAGACCGGGTTTATCCCATTCTGAATAACTGATACGATGATAAGTCGAAGTTGAAGACGGTGGTTGAAGACCGGAGGTCTTCACATTGTTTGTATGTGTAATGACCCGGATTTTTAGAGTCAGAATATTTAATTTATGTAAATATTTAAAATAGAAATTGAATAACTTGAATTCAGAAAATACGAGTTATTCAAAGTAACTGAATCGAATATGGAAATTCAAATGTAATTAAATTGAAGTCGATGCTTATGAAGAATCGTATTTGAATGGGAACGATAATATAAATTTATTATCGAAGTTTGAAGTGTTTTGAAATCGAATAAATATTAACTCGATTAAATTAACATGTAAAATACTGGTTTTACAAACGATTTCAGAAATCGGCGAAACCAATATTTTTGAGTCCGGAATATTGATATATAGTAAAGTGTCAAATTTCATGGTGATCGGAGTTTAGATGTGGTCGTGATAGCGTAAAATGTTCGATGGAAATACACTTGAATTTAATTGAATACTAAAACCAAAATATCTAGAAACTCATCCCTACATAATACCGTTTAAATCCCTTAACCTAGAAAATTTCATTCAACAGTCAAACCCTATTTCTGCCGCTTTCCTTTTCCTTTTCTTCAATGTGAAAACGGTGAGCAAAAGAAATCAAATCAATTCAAAAGAAAAATCGTAAATTCACAAAACCTATATATTCGAGCTTCCCTTGATTCATTCTTTACAGCCAAGTACTTCTCATCAGTTTCGAACTCATTTGTGGTTCGATACCTTTCAACAGCGATTGTTAGGGTTGAGGGATTTGATGAATCGGAGCTTGGATCTGAGTTTTTGAGGTTATATTTGGGGATTATGGGTTTGTGTAGCCCTTGCGTGTAAAGTATTGATGGATTCAGCGGAATTTTTGTCGCTGGTTTCCTGTAACAGCAGAAGCGAAGTAGGAACGGAGATGGAGAAAGGTACATGATGTTTGTGTGGAGCGTGATGTAGCTTGCGAGGAGACTGTGCCATGGGTTTCGATAGAAGGGCACGTTGGGAAAGGGAGGAAGGAGGAGTACTGTAAGTATGGATCTGTGTTTTTGAGTACATGGAGATATTTGGGTGATGTTATTGCGTGATTGCAGTGAAGTGAAAATAGGGAGTGAACGGGTTGAGTGATGGTGGAGTCGGGTGGTTCAAAAGGTGCGGAAACGAACGAAGTGTGGAGTAGACAGTTTGGGAAGGAGATGCTTGTGGTGGGTAGATGTTCTGGAGAAATTAGTGAAGGAATAAGGGCGCAGTTTTGTGTTTCCAAGGGGATGATGAGCTGAAGTCGGTTCCACTGTTCCAAGGAGAAGCTTGAATGGGGAGAGACGCGAGAAGTAAAGGGTAGTTTCAGCATGAAGCAGTCCTAGTGGTTGTAGAACGACCGCGTTATTAGTGTATATAAGGGAAGGAGTAAAGTGGCGTTTCAGCGAAATGGAAGGAGCTGATGGAAATAAAATCCTGAGGGAGCAGAAGACCAGAACGAAGAACAGGTTGCTCGTGTATTTGTTTGGGACTTTGGAAGCAAAGAGTTCACAAAGAAGGACAGACTCGTTTTACTGTTGGGTCTTAAATTTGGGGTATCTGTTGAACTCGTGATGGGTATCGGAAACAGAAGGAACCGAGAGGGTGAAGGGCGGGGTTGTCTCGTTTATAAAGTTCAGAAGGTAACAGAACAAAAGATGGATTCAAGAACATAATTTATCTCAACTGGAATGATCAATGTAATTAAAGTCCTAAACTAATTTTCTAATTTAGTTAATTATGGTTTTAGGTTTAATTAGGTAAGTTAATTTAGATTTAATTTAACAAAAATTGGTTAGAGATAAAGTTGATTAAGGAATAGTAACTAATTTTTAAGGGAATTAATTAGTTGATTAATTAAGATTTAATTAAGGTAAAGGAAGTTACACTTAAGATAATTATAATTAGGTTTAATTAAGTTATACTTAGGTTAAATAAATTTTTGTTTACGAATAAATTATACTTAAATGAATTAATTATCATTAGGCCTAATAAAAGTATAATTATGTTAGGTAATTTAGTTTAAGGAAATAAATGAGATAATTAATCTAATCGATGATCTTAACTCGTTAATAACCCCATCATATTTTATCAGAATCGGATATAACAAGTTACAATGGAATTGTCTTAGCGAGCAGAACATTCTGAACGAAATTGGACAGGAATGGAGACGACTGAAAACGAACCGTTTCAATGACGAATCAATGTGAGTAAAACTCATCAACTCGGAACAGTTATATTTTTATAACGTATTCTTAGAACTGATAATTATCTGTTGATTTGTTGTTTGTTGACTTGGTTGATTGAACTGCTAGTCAGTTAGTTGAAATTATATATATATATATATATATATATATATGTAAATATATATATATAAACCATTAAATTTATATATTGATGTTGCTTATCAGAACATTTCATACTGAAATGAAGTTGATGTTAATTATAGTGTTCAACATATGTGATGCAGGGGAACAGGTTGGAGGGACCCAACTGGGTTTCTCAATATATAAAATACTATTTTGTTTCATATATTGTGATATGTGATGTGATATATAATATGTTGCTGATGATGTGTGTTTGATGATATTGATCATGATTATATGGTATTTTAAATACCATAAGAAATACTGATTATAGAAAGAGGAATTTTCAAAGAGTTACTGTAAATGAATTATTTATAAAATTGAAGGATTTTATAAAAAGGGATATTTATTAGAAAATAAATAGAATCGATTTAAAAGGTCAAAGGGGATAGGGTATGGTTTTTGTGTAATTGGAACTTGTTTTATGTAATAACCCGGAAAATCTGGGCCAGTTTAAAATTTTTATTTTTTATTTTGGCAATTTTGGCGAATTTTGAATATTTAAAATAGAGTATTTTAAATAATATCGACGAGAAAATTTATTTTGAATATAATTCGACGTATATATTATATACGTCGTCGTTAGAATATAAATAATTATATATAATTATAAAAGGAATTGAAAATGGCGCGGTAGTTCGAAAATTCGATTTCTAATTTCAAATGAATATACAGAATTCAATATAAGTCAGAATTGAACGAAACAAGAAATATTTGAATCTGTATAACTATATCTTTGTAACGAAGTTAACAAACTGAGATTTCATTTTAGAAATGATGAGATATGTCCAGTTGAAAATTAGAAATAGTCGCTGTGGAATTTATATATATTTTAATATAATATATAGCCCTTAAAAATAGCCATTTTGCAAATGACCTCGGATTTCGACGAAACCACTTTTGTTGGGTCCGTGATGTTAAGTTATTGCTAGATTCCAAATTTCATAATTTTTCGAATCAATATGTGAGCGTGGCAAAGGAAAACGCGTTTTGACCATTTCAGTTGAATTTAATCGACTGGAAATTGGCCATTTTTCCAACGGTCTCAGAATTCGACGAAACTAGTTTTGTTAGGACCGTATCGTCAATACGAAGCTAGAAAATATTTTTCTGGAATTTTTCTAGTTAGTATGTGACCCCGGTAATTCGAAATGTACGTTTAAAATTCAATATAGTGATTTAAATGTAAATTCAAACGAAAACTGATTGTAACAGCTGAATCAGCTTACGATACATATCCCAATGTGTTCGGAATGTGGGTATTTAGCTGGGGGCGACATTCCTTGGGTTTCATTTGGAGTTCGAAATTAAAAACTTACTTTTGGAATTTTAAAATAAAATTAAATATAAATATAAAAGCTAGGTCAAACCCCTTTTCTTCCATTCATTGCATGGTCAAACAGAAGCCGCCGCTCTCCATGTTTGAAGGCGGAAAAAGCTTCAGGAAACATTCCACAAATTCATTCAATCCTCAAATTATTTTTGAAAACTTATAAGACAAACATGGTAGAAGAGTTCACGATCTTCAAATCCATGTATCAGTGATGGATTATCGTGGTTTAACGATGAAGAAATAGTGGCTCGAACTGGCCAAATTCGTGCGCCGATCCTGGCGACGAGGTGACGTCGAGTTCACTGGAACTCAGGGCGATGGCAGACCAGAGAGCGGGCTTCCAGGTGGTGACCGATGATCCCCCTCCAGCTTCTCGTCGTGCGTGCAAACTGAAGCCCTAGAGGCTGATGATTTGGGAGCACGGTTCGTGAAGAACCTGGGGTGAATAAAACTGGAAAGGTAATGTTTTTTTTTTTTTTTTTTTTCATTATTATATACGTTGATAATTAATATATTAGTTATATATTTTAAAATCTGAAACTTTATTTATATATAAATAATTTTCAGAGTATAAATAATGAAATATAAATAAAAATGGAGGTTTGAAATATAAATAAAAATGGATGTTTGAAATATAAGTAAAAATATATTTTTAAATATGATAAACAAAGAAGCAAAAAAGAAAAATATCTAGCATTGTTTAAAAATATATTTTTTTATGAATAACATGGGTTTTAAAAGGTGATTTTAGAAATGAAAACATTTAAGAAGAAAAATCATATTTTTAAAATATTTATAGCAAGAATAAAAATATGGTTTTTTAAAAAAAAAAAAAATATATAGAACAATATAAAAAGAAAACTGAACTGATTTTAATTAAAAGGTTAAAACAGTTTTTTTCTAAATGTTTAAAACTGATTCTTTATTTTAAAAAGGTTTTAAAAGATTTGAATTTTTAAAAGGTAAAAGATTTAAACTTTGAAAAGTAAAAGAAAAGATTAGATCTTTGAAATGGAAAAGGCGGAATCTATATAAATAAAAATTCGATTTTTATATATTGAACTTTGAACTAAAAATTCGATTTTTATATATTGAACTTTGAAATAAAAATTCGATTTTTATATATTGAACTTTGAACTAAAAATTTGATTTTTAAATATTGAATAGCGAAGTAAAAATTCGATTTTTATGTATGTAGTGGCTATGGGCGAAGAAACTAATTAGAGAGGAGAGCAGTGAAGATTTCCTGCATTAGAAGTGCCGTGGAGCTAGGATAGCTATAGGTGAGAATTTCTCACCTTTCAATTTTATTTCTAGTTATATTTATATATATATACTAGGATGCAGACGGTGTTTAGTAGCACCCGACACCCGTCCACATACCATGGACTTGTTTGTTTGGCTGTTTGGTAATTGATTGAGATATTGATTTGAATGTGGTTTGTGGTGTGAAAAATCGAATCGATAAATTGGTTAGGATTAGACGTGCGCCGTTATAAGGCGAAGGAGTAAGGCTAGGTTAGACCCTTACTCCAAATTTTGTGGCTTGCATAACGAAAGTGAATTTGATTGATGTGTGAATGGCGTGGGCCTTCACTAGACCGGGGATAAGGCTGGACCTTGTCCCGTTTCTAGTATCGTGCCGTTATGCCGCCGAAATTTTCTAAAATATCTTAGAAAAATAAAAATATCATTTTATTTAAAGAATGAACTGAATAGAAATTCATATGTTGAAATAAAATGTTTTATCGTTAAAAATATAATTTTTAACGTGAATGTGAATAAATAAATATTCATTTACAAACCGGACGGTTTGTTTATATACACCTATTTGACTGATATTGATTGGGTCGATAAATTTTACACATCGCCCAACTGCACAAATAAATTCTGTGTTTGATTGTTTGAAACCCCACACGGGTGTTGGGATGAAATATGAAGTTCACTCATCCTGATTGATTAAATATGTCGATCGATTGATTGACAGGCTGTTATAAGCGTTAGATATCTTTATTTGATGCTTATACAGTGTAGTGCACTTTGGATGATGGTTGATTATTTTTTCAATGCTATTATATACATGTGATGTATGAAAATCCATATAATTAATTTTATATGGTGATTGATTGGGCCTCATTCCAATTGGAAAAATAAAGAATATATAAAATAAAGGTTCATGTGTTGACTATACTCATCCGTTGGGATTAGTCATGTGTTGAACGAATTATTTTTATAATAAAATTTACATCTTTATCAATATAAAATAAAGGTTCATGTGTTGACTATACTCATCCGTTGGGATTAGTCATGTGTTGAACGAATTATTTTTATAATAAAATTTACATCTTTATCAATATAAAATAAAGGTTCATGTGTTGACTATACTCATCCGTTGGGATTAGTCATGTGTTGAACGAATTATTTTTATAATAAAATTTACATCTTTATCAATATAAAATAAAGGTTCATGTGTTGACTATACTCATCCGTTGGGATTAGTCATGTGTTGAACGAATTATTTTTATAATAAAATTTACATCTTTATCAATATAAAATAAAGGTTCATGTGTTGACGGTACTCATTCGTTGAGATTAGTCATGTGTTGAACGAAATAATTTAACAAAAATAGTCACACATGGGCGGTACTCATTCGTTGAGATTAGTCGTATGTTGACAAAAAGAAATATTTGAAATAGAATATATAAAGCCGTGTTGAATAGTGATGCGCCATTTTGACGCGAACGATATTTATATCGATTTTAACGATTTCGAAATGAATTGAATATACAAAGTCTTCGAAATGAATTGAATATACAAAGTTTTCGAAATGAATTGAATATACAAAGTTTTCGAAATGAATTGAATATATAAAGTTTTCGAAATGAATTGAGTATATAAAGGTTTCGAAATAAATTGAACATATAAAGTTTTCGAAATAAATTGAATATATAAAGTTTTCGAAATGAATTGAATATATAAAGTTTTCGAAATGAATTGAATACATAAAGGTTTCGAAATAAATTGAACATATAAAGTTTTCGAAATGAATTGAATATATAAAGTTTTCGAAATGAATTGAATACATAAAGGTTTCGAAATGAATTGAACATATAACGATTTCGATTTGAATTGAATATAAAACGATTTCGAATTGAATGGAATAGAAAACCAATTTGATTTCAAATTGAATATATATTGAACTTGATTCAAATAGAAAACGAAACGAATTGGATTTGAATAGAAAATGAGTTTGAATCGAATATAAAACCAATTTGAATTGAATTAAATTGAAAACGAATTCAAAATTGAATTGAAAGCGAATTGAAATGAATTCAAATTTAATTGAAATTTGAATTGAATAGAAATGAATTTTAAAACGAGTTTTTAAAGAAGAATTCAATTTTGCTTTGGATTGAAATAGAAATTGAAATGGTTCTTGAAACGAATTTAAAACTATTTATAAACTTCGTTTTAAATAGAAATCGACGAAATATATATTATATATATTATATATATAATATAATGGCCTGAATAGAACGCGCCGCGCCGCGGCAGTTCGTAAATTTCGACCATTTATTTCAAACGGACATTACGGGAGATCCGACCGTCGGATTCTCCTAAAACCGGAACCGTTGGGTTCGTATCGAAAAGAGCTTTCTAACGAATAGTAGAAATTCAAAATCTAACGGTTGGATTTGGAGATACGTCCAAATCAAATTCGAAAAAGGTCGCTGTAAGTGCAGTTCGATGGCCATTGTTGGAAATCGACTGTACGGGCCTTGATAAAATTATTAAAAATATCAATAATTTGTGTAAAATCATAAGAAATGATTTGGGAAAAATTGGGGTGAAAAACTCCATATTTGAAAAGATAAAAATAGATTTTTATCGAAATGAACTAGTTTTGAACTAAATTTAAAACCCAATCATTTTTAAAATAAATGAATTAGATTTGAGAAGGGGTTTTAAATAATCGAATTTCTAATATATTTGATTAAATTTGAAATGGGTTTATCGTGAACAGTGTTTTAAATAACACCTAGTTCTTTAACCCAGTAAAAGGAGTTTTATTGAATCTGCAATTAGATTGAAATTCGAATTGATAATCTAAATTACCAAATTTAGAAGATGAGCGAGAATGGAGTATCACCAGTTTTGCTCCAAAGCGATAGTTAAATCTTTAATTAGATTTGAACGTGAAATGGTAATTAATTTTACCGATAACACCACGGCGTTAGATATGGAGTATTACCAGTTTTGCTTCATGGGATGAATAGGTTGGGGTTGGGAAATAAAATAAATAATTACTTCGTTACGGTTCGCTAATCTCGACTAGTTGGAAAAACCATAAATTTGGTTTTAAATGACATCCAAAGGAAGATCCAGGATAAATTTTAAAGAATTTATCTTGGATAAAATTAATGGGAACATTTCCCTAAGAATGTGAAATTTAGAAACTAGCTGTAGGTTGGCTAAGAAGAATGGTTTCCTGGGTATTGATCTGATGTTGGTTTCGGCCTTCGGGGTTAATGTTCGGGAAATTGTTCTCTTGCTAATTTGCGGTTAGTGACTAATGAATTGGAATGAGGCGTATGTTGTGCTTGTATAACATTTGTTTTAATATACGCGGGTTGTTCGGAAAGTCCGGGTTTATACCCATTCTGAATAACCGATTCGACGATATGTCGAAGAGAAGACGGTGGTTGAAGACCGGAAGTCTTCACATCGTAGGGATAATTACTGACGATCCTGATTGGGCTGTACACCCAAGAGGATGGAAATAGTTGGTGGTTGTCCAGACGTACTTGGAGATGGATGGATATGCGAGGAAAGTGCCTCCGGTTTCGTTCAGACCCAGAACGGACTTGTAAATGGATTGTGTGTCTGACATTGGATTTTATTCTGTGTTGATTGATTTCTATTAAATATATATCTGCTTGGCGGCGGAGAATTTATTCTCTTGCTTAACGCCCTTCTCTGAGACGTACGAGCTTAGAGGTTATATATCGATAGATATCAATCGCATGGCATGAATTGCCTGTGTGGCATGCTGAGTTGCATGGATCAAGGCTTCTGTTGAAAAGCAAAGTCTTGTGGTTGATGATCAAAGCACGCCTACGTGGCAGCTTTGTGTATAGCGTGTATTCGCGAGCCTCACACCTCGGTATGAGTTAAAAACGGGATACGGGCCGTTGGGAGAACACGACGTTTCTTTCTAGCTTTGGTGGTGTCAGTGACTTACCAGCCCTGACATTTATATACTTTTCACCTTTGTGGTTGTTGGATGCGAGGCGCCTCGATTATAGGTCTGTAAGGACCGGGAAACGCGTGTTCAGGAATTGCCAATCCTCTAACGTAAGTGAGGACCGGCCCAACCGATCCAAGGGTTACCCAGTGTGCGTAGTCCTGAGCATTTGCTAGAGTGTCTCGAATGCGGAGAGGAGCTTGCCCCTTGCCTCGACTCATGACGGAATCCAATTTCCAATACGTGTATTGCGGCTTTATTTGTAGAGCCTAGTATGGCGACATAGTAGCATGGGATACTATGCCGTCTATGATTTATATTTATGATTGAAATGTTTTGACACTATACACTTATTATAGTATCAAATGATTTGTTTTAAGCGTACCAAGCATGTTTGGCTATTATAAGGGAAAACCCTATCCCCCGGCTTGCGTTGCATTGTATGATAGGACCTGGGTCTTATAATAGCTTCATTTTTCGAAAAAGCATTGCGTTGTTTATTGATATGCACTGGTATTCTTGGGAGAAAATCCGTTCCGTGTTATACGGCGTGGTCCCTTGAATTACTCTCTTTTAAAGTAAAGTTTTAAATAACTGTTTTAGTTCTCACACCAGTCACATGACTGACCTGGAGTTTATTGTTTTAACCTAAACTCTGGGTGCCCCTATTTTCCGCACGGGCAGCTAGTAGTTTTGGTTTTGCAGATTTATATTCACAGGATCCTGGTTTACAGCTGGAATGATATCCGGAAAGCTCTGTATCCGTATATCACCTTCAGTTGTGCTTCGTATTATTTTCCGCTGCTATGTATTTAAATGTAATTTAAATCTCTGACATTTCTGTGTAATATTTATTCGTTTATACTCTGTATATTCTTGTAATCTGATGCATTGTTGTAATATACAAATGAAATGTTCTTCTGTTTGTATTCTGATTTGTCCTGTTCTCAACGTTCAGGGGTTTCGAACGGTCTAGATCGGTTTAACGACTGATTCAGATCGAGCGAAATTCCTTGCCGTCACATTTGGTATCAGAGCTTTGGTTTACAGAGCTCGAGGACAAGGCACATTAGAACCATACGAAAGAATTCATCAGATATTGGATTAGTAATATCCAATTAGAATGACTCGTTAGAGATAGGATCAGTAGTATCCTAGAACGAGTGTGAAGAGTATATTTTTCAAAAGAAAACAATTTTGTTTTGAAAATTTAAATCATTCTATACGTATTTGAATATTTATTTATTTTGAATATGGACAATCGAGTATATAAAGGTTTTGTATATACGCGTCATGAACGTATATTCGAAGTTTTAATATACTGGATAGATATAGAATCATACTCTAGTCGCCCGGACCTGATTCTGATGATTGACGCGTCATCATTAGTAATTAGTTTCGTGTTACGAAGGTGTGATATCTATATATTTCCATTAGACTGGTGTGAGAACCAAAACTAATATAGATAGAACACTTTGTTGTGAATTGGCATCAAAAACAAGATTTTCTGTATATATATCAAATTTTATGGATTTGAAAACTCTAATTCACTGATTGATTGATGTTTGGGTTGTTTGTTTATTTGTTTGCTAATTTTAACCATTTATGCCTAAGTAAACTAATAATTGAATCGTATTGAAAATTGGTCGCATTTGCTTGCATATATATATACTTATATTGAACAGGTCATAGCAAGGAGGCTAGAGCCAGAGAATAAAATTTGTTTGCCCGACAAATAGGTACATGTTTACTACATAATTTCCTGTTTTGTTTGGGTGATGATGATTTTGTGAGCCTATTGGCTAGCCGCTTGGCTTTTTCTTTTTCTTTTTGAGATCTGAAGGACCGGGAACGCTATTTGCAATTTCCCGATGCTCCCGGTGCAGGGGAGGTTATGGCGAAATTTTTCGAAAATTTAGGGTGTTAGCCAAATTTTTGAAGTTTTGAAAATTCTCAGAAACTAAAGAGTTAGAGAATGGAAGCCAGATCGAACATAGAATTGAATAATCAAACCACTTTCGACTTTGTTCCTTTTCGGGGACGAAAAGTTTTAAGTGGGGGAGATTGTAATAACCCGGAAAATCTGGGCCAGTTTAAAATTTTTATTTTTTATTTTGGCAATTTTGGCGAATTTTGAATATTTAAAATAGAGTATTTTAAATAATATCGACGAGAAAATTTATTTTGAATATAATTCGACGTATATATTATATACGTCGTCGTTAGAATATAAATAATTATATATAATTATAAAAGGAATTGAAAATGGCGCGGTAGTTCGAAAATTCGATTTCTAATTTCAAATGAATATACAGAATTCAATATAAGTCAGAATTGAACGAAACAAGAAATATTTGAATCTGTATAACTATATCTTTGTAACGAAGTTAACAAACTGAGATTTCATTTTAGAAATGATGAGATATGTCCAGTTGAAAATTAGAAATAGTCGCTGTGGAATTTATATATATTTTAATATAATATATAGCCCTTAAAAATAGCCATTTTGCAAATGACCTCGGATTTCGACGAAACCACTTTTGTTGGGTCCGTGATGTTAAGTTATTGCTAGATTCCAAATTTCATAATTTTTCGAATCAATATGTGAGCGTGGCAAAGGAAAACGCGTTTTGACCATTTCAGTTGAATTTAATCGACTGGAAATTGGCCATTTTTCCAACGGTCTCAGAATTCGACGAAACTAGTTTTGTTAGGACCGTATCGTCAATACGAAGCTAGAAAATATTTTTCTGGAATTTTTCTAGTTAGTATGTGACCCCGGTAATTCGAAATGTACGTTTAAAATTCAATATAGTGATTTAAATGTAAATTCAAACGAAAACTGATTGTAACAGCTGAATCAGCTTACGATACATATCCCAATGTGTTCGGAATGTGGGTATTTAGCTGGGGGCGACATTCCTTGGGTTTCATTTGGAGTTCGAAATTAAAAACTTACTTTTGGAATTTTAAAATAAAATTAAATATAAATATAAAAGCTAGGTCAAACCCCTTTTCTTCCATTCATTGCATGGTCAAACAGAAGCCGCCGCTCTCCATGTTTGAAGGCGGAAAAAGCTTCAGGAAACATTCCACAAATTCATTCAATCCTCAAATTATTTTTGAAAACTTATAAGACAAACATGGTAGAAGAGTTCACGATCTTCAAATCCATGTATCAGTGATGGATTATCGTGGTTTAACGATGAAGAAATAGTGGCTCGAACTGGCCAAATTCGTGCGCCGATCCTGGCGACGAGGTGACGTCGAGTTCACTGGAACTCAGGGCGATGGCAGACCAGAGAGCGGGCTTCCAGGTGGTGACCGATGATCCCCCTCCAGCTTCTCGTCGTGCGTGCAAACTGAAGCCCTAGAGGCTGATGATTTGGGAGCACGGTTCGTGAAGAACCTGGGGTGAATAAAACTGGAAAGGTAATGTTTTTTTTTTTTTTTTTTTTTTCATTATTATATACGTTGATAATTAATATATTAGTTATATATTTTAAAATCTGAAACTTTATTTATATATAAATAATTTTCAGAGTATAAATAATGAAATATAAATAAAAATGGAGGTTTGAAATATAAATAAAAATGGATGTTTGAAATATAAGTAAAAATATATTTTTAAATATGATAAACAAAGAAGCAAAAAGAAAAATATCTAGCATTGTTTAAAAATATATTTTTTTATGAATAACATGGGTTTTAAAAGGTGATTTTAGAAATGAAAACATTTAAGAAGAAAAATCATATTTTTAAAATATTTATAGCAAGAATAAAAATATGGTTTTTTAAAAAAAAAAAAAATATATAGAACAATATAAAAAGAAAACTGAACTGATTTTAATTAAAAGGTTAAAACAGTTTTTTTCTAAATGTTTAAAACTGATTCTTTATTTTAAAAAGGTTTTAAAAGATTTGAATTTTTAAAAGGTAAAAGATTTAAACTTTGAAAAGTAAAAGAAAAGATTAGATCTTTGAAATGGAAAAGGCGGAATCTATATAAATAAAAATTCGATTTTTATATATTGAACTTTGAACTAAAAATTCGATTTTTATATATTGAACTTTGAAATAAAAATTCGATTTTTATATATTGAACTTTGAACTAAAAATTTGATTTTTAAATATTGAATAGCGAAGTAAAAATTCGATTTTTATGTATGTAGTGGCTATGGGCGAAGAAACTAATTAGAGAGGAGAGCAGTGAAGATTTCCTGCATTAGAAGTGCCGTGGAGCTAGGATAGCTATAGGTGAGAATTTCTCACCTTTCAATTTTATTTCTAGTTATATTTATATATATATACTAGGATGCAGACGGTGTTTAGTAGCACCCGACACCCGTCCACATACCATGGACTTGTTTGTTTGGCTGTTTGGTAATTGATTGAGATATTGATTTGAATGTGGTTTGTGGTGTGAAAAATCGAATCGATAAATTGGTTAGGATTAGACGTGCGCCGTTATAAGGCGAAGGAGTAAGGCTAGGTTAGACCCTTACTCCAAATTTTGTGGCTTGCATAACGAAAGTGAATTTGATTGATGTGTGAATGGCGTGGGCCTTCACTAGACCGGGGATAAGGCTGGACCTTGTCCCGTTTCTAGTATCGTGCCGTTATGCCGCCGAAATTTTCTAAAATATCTTAGAAAAATAAAAATATCATTTTATTTAAAGAATGAACTGAATAGAAATTCATATGTTGAAATAAAATGTTTTATCGTTAAAAATATAATTTTTAACGTGAATGTGAATAAATAAATATTCATTTACAAACCGGACGGTTTGTTTATATACACCTATTTGACTGATATTGATTGGGTCGATAAATTTTACACATCGCCCAACTGCACAAATAAATTCTGTGTTTGATTGTTTGAAACCCCACACGGGTGTTGGGATGAAATATGAAGTTCACTCATCCTGATTGATTAAATATGTCGATCGATTGATTGACAGGCTGTTATAAGCGTTAGATATCTTTATTTGATGCTTATACAGTGTAGTGCACTTTGGATGATGGTTGATTATTTTTTCAATGCTATTATATACATGTGATGTATGAAAATCCATATAATTAATTTTATATGGTGATTGATTGGGCCTCATTCCAATTGGAAAAATAAAGAATATATAAAATAAAGGTTCATGTGTTGACTATACTCATCCGTTGGGATTAGTCATGTGTTGAACGAATTATTTTTATAATAAAATTTACATCTTTATCAATATAAAATAAAGGTTCATGTGTTGACTATACTCATCCGTTGGGATTAGTCATGTGTTGAACGAATTATTTTTATAATAAAATTTACATCTTTATCAATATAAAATAAAGGTTCATGTGTTGACTATACTCATCCGTTGGGATTAGTCATGTGTTGAACGAATTATTTTTATAATAAAATTTACATCTTTATCAATATAAAATAAAGGTTCATGTGTTGACTATACTCATCCGTTGGGATTAGTCATGTGTTGAACGAATTATTTTTATAATAAAATTTACATCTTTATCAATATAAAATAAAGGTTCATGTGTTGACGGTACTCATTCGTTGAGATTAGTCATGTGTTGAACGAAATAATTTAACAAAAATAGTCACACATGGGCGGTACTCATTCGTTGAGATTAGTCGTATGTTGACAAAAAGAAATATTTGAAATAGAATATATAAAGCCGTGTTGAATAGTGATGCGCCATTTTGACGCGAACGATATTTATATCGATTTTAACGATTTCGAAATGAATTGAATATACAAAGTTTTCGAAATGAATTGAATATACAAAGTTTTCGAAATGAATTGAATATACAAAGTTTTCGAAATGAATTGAATATATAAAGTTTTCGAAATGAATTGAGTATATAAAGGTTTCGAAATAAATTGAACATATAAAGTTTTCGAAATAAATTGAATATATAAAGTTTTCGAAATGAATTGAATATATAAAGTTTTCGAAATGAATTGAATACATAAAGGTTTCGAAATAAATTGAACATATAAAGTTTTCGAAATGAATTGAATATATAAAGTTTTCGAAATGAATTGAATACATAAAGGTTTCGAAATGAATTGAACATATAACGATTTCGATTTGAATTGAATATAAAACGATTTCGAATTGAATGGAATAGAAAACCAATTTGATTTCAAATTGAATATATATTGAACTTGATTCAAATAGAAAACGAAACGAATTGGATTTGAATAGAAAATGAGTTTGAATCGAATATAAAACCAATTTGAATTGAATTAAATTGAAAACGAATTCAAAATTGAATTGAAAGCGAATTGAAATGAATTCAAATTTAATTGAAATTTGAATTGAATAGAAATGAATTTTAAAACGAGTTTTTAAAGAAGAATTCAATTTTGCTTTGGATTGAAATAGAAATTGAAATGGTTCTTGAAACGAATTTAAAACTATTTATAAACTTCGTTTTAAATAGAAATCGACGAAATATATATTATATATATTATATATATAATATAATGGCCTGAATAGAACGCGCCGCGCCGCGGCAGTTCGTAAATTTCGACCATTTATTTCAAACGGACATTACGGGAGATCCGACCGTCGGATTCTCCTAAAACCGGAACCGTTGGGTTCGTATCGAAAAGAGCTTTCTAACGAATATTAGAAATTCAAAATCTAACGGTTGGATTTGGAGATACGTCCAAATCAAATTCGAAAAAGGTCGCTGTAAGTGCAGTTCGATGGCCATTGTTGGAAATCGACTGTACGGGCCTTGATAAAATTATTAAAAATATCAATAATTTGTGTAAAATCATAAGAAATGATTTGGGAAAAATTGGGGTGAAAAACTCCATATTTGAAAAGATAAAAATAGATTTTTATCGAAATGAACTAGTTTTGAACTAAATTTAAAACCCAATCATTTTTAAAATAAATGAATTAGATTTGAGAAGGGGTTTTAAATAATCGAATTTCTAATATATTTGATTAAATTTGAAATGGGTTTATCGTGAACAGTGTTTTAAATAACACCTAGTTCTTTAACCCAGTAAAAGGAGTTTTATTGAATCTGCAATTAGATTGAAATTCGAATTGATAATCTAAATTACCAAATTTAGAAGATGAGCGAGAATGGAGTATCACCAGTTTTGCTCCAAAGCGATAGTTAAATCTTTAATTAGATTTGAACGTGAAATGGTAATTAATTTTACCGATAACACCACGGTGTTAGATATGGAGTATTACCAGTTTTGCTTCATGGGATGAATAGGTTGGGGTTGGGAAATAAAATAAATAATTACTTCGTTACGGTTCGCTAATCTCGACTAGTTGGAAAAACCATAAATTTGGTTTTAAATGACATCCAAAGGAAGATCCAGGATAAATTTTAAAGAATTTATCTTGGATAAAATTAATGGGAACATTTCCCTAAGAATGTGAAATTTAGAAACTAGCTGTAGGTTGGCTAAGAAGAATGGTTTCCTGGGTATTGATCTGATGTTGGTTTCGGCCTTCGGGGTTAATGTTCGGGAAATTGTTCTCTTGCTAATTTGCGGTTAGTGACTAATGAATTGGAATGAGGCGTATGTTGTGCTTGTATAACATTTGTTTTAATATACGCGGGTTGTTCGGAAAGTCCGGGTTTATACCCATTCTGAATAACCGATTCGACGATATGTCGAAGAGAAGACGGTGGTTGAAGACCGGAAGTCTTCACATCGTAGGGATAATTACTGACGATCCTGATTGGGCTGTACACCCAAGAGGATGGAAATAGTTGGTGGTTGTCCAGACGTACTTGGAGATGGATGGATATGCGAGGAAAGTGCCTCCGGTTTCGTTCAGACCCAGAACGGACTTGTAAATGGATTGTGTGTCTGACATTGGATTTTATTCTGTGTTGATTGATTTCTATTAAATATATATCTGCTTGGCGGCGGAGAATTTATTCTCTTGCTTAACGCCCTTCTCTGAGACGTACGAGCTTAGAGGTTATATATCGATAGATATCAATCGCATGGCATGAATTGCCTGTGTGGCATGCTGAGTTGCATGGATCAAGGCTTCTGTTGAAAAGCAAAGTCTTGTGGTTGATGATCAAAGCACGCCTACGTGGCAGCTTTGTGTATAGCGTGTATTCGCGAGCCTCACACCTCGGTATGAGTTAAAAACGGGATACGGGCCGTTGGGAGAACACGACGTTTCTTTCTAGCTTTGGTGGTGTCAGTGACTTACCAGCCCTGACATTTATATACTTTTCACCTTTGTGGTTGTTGGATGCGAGGCGCCTCGATTATAGGTCTGTAAGGACCGGGAAACGCGTGTTCAGGAATTGCCAATCCTCTAACGTAAGTGAGGACCGGCCCAACCGATCCAAGGGTTACCCAGTGTGCGTAGTCCTGAGCATTTGCTAGAGTGTCTCGAATGCGGAGAGGAGCTTGCCCCTTGCCTCGACTCATGACGGAATCCAATTTCCAATACGTGTATTGCGGCTTTATTTGTAGAGCCTAGTATGGCGACATAGTAGCATGGGATACTATGCCGTCTATGATTTATATTTATGATTGAAATGTTTTGACACTATACACTTATTATAGTATCAAATGATTTGTTTTAAGCGTACCAAGCATGTTTGGCTATTATAAGGGAAAACCCTATCCCCCGGCTTGCGTTGCATTGTATGATAGGACCTGGGTCTTATAATAGCTTCATTTTTCGAAAAAGCATTGCGTTGTTTATTGATATGCACTGGTATTCTTGGGAGAAAATCCGTTCCGTGTTATACGGCGTGGTCCCTTGAATTACTCTCTTTTAAAGTAAAGTTTTAAATAACTGTTTTAGTTCTCACACCAGTCACATGACTGACCTGGAGTTTATTGTTTTAACCTAAACTCTGGGTGCCCCTATTTTCCGCACGGGCAGCTAGTAGTTTTGGTTTTGCAGATTTATATTCACAGGATCCTGGTTTACAGCTGGAATGATATCCGGAAAGCTCTGTATCCGTATATCACCTTCAGTTGTGCTTCGTATTATTTTCCGCTGCTATGTATTTAAATGTAATTTAAATCTCTGACATTTCTGTGTAATATTTATTCGTTTATACTCTGTATATTCTTGTAATCTGATGCATTGTTGTAATATACAAATGAAATGTTCTTCTGTTTGTATTCTGATTTGTCCTGTTCTCAACGTTCAGGGGTTTCGAACGGTCTAGATCGGTTTAACGACTGATTCAGATCGAGCGAAATTCCTTGCCGTCACATTTTATGTTGATTGAGTTGAGTAAATTTCAAAGTGTTGATCTGATGTTGGTTTCGGCCTTCGGGATTAACACTGATAAATTTATTCACTTACCAATTTATAATAAGGATCTAATGAATAGAAGTGAAGTAATAAGGGAATATTTATTTAGGAAATAAATAAAGTTATAAAAGAAAATATTTATTTAGGAAATAAATGAAGCTATAAAAGGAATTATTTACTTGTTAAATAGAATTGAAAGGAGTTAATTGATTTGAATAAATCAATTAGAGTTAATTGATTGGAGAGAATTAAAGTGAGTTGTCGAGTTAAGATAATCAAAGTGAGTTGTCGAGTAAGATAATCAATATGAGTTGTCAAGTTAAGATAATCAAAGTGAGTTGTCGAGTTAAGATAATCAAAGTGAGTTGTCGAGTAAGATAATCAAAGTGAGTTGTCAAGTTAAGATAATCAAAGTGAGTTGTCAAGTTAAGTTAATCAAAGTGAGTTGCCAAGTTAAGATAATCAAAGTGAGTTGTCGAGTTAAGATAATCAAAGTGAGTTGTCAAGTTAAGATAATCAAAGTGAGTTGTCCAGTTAAGATAATCAAAGTGAGTTGTCAAGTTAAGATAATCATGTCAAGTTAAGATAATGAAAGTGAGTTGTCAAGTTAAGATAATCAAAGTGAGTTGTCGAGTTATGATAATCAAAGTGAGTTGTCGAGTTAAGATAATCATAGTGAGTTAGTAAAAGGGGAGTTAATCAAATTAGAGTAAATCAAGTGTTAATAAATCGAATATAAGTATTCGAAGAGTGATAAACGAATATGTGTTATTCGAAGAATGGTAATCAAATATAATTTATTCGAAGAAGACTTAATAGAATAATGATTAATGATAAATTAAATTCAAAGAGATAAAGTCGATTGATGATTGATCGATCGAATTTCCATTTGGGAATAAGATCGTTGTTTGTACACTGACATGTTTTCATTTGATAGTTAAATCACAGACTATCAATGTTTTGACCATTTTAACGTTGTTAATATGGAGAGACCGGTTGAATTCTTATCCAAAGAACCACTCCGTATTGGCATAAGCATTGCGGATCATATATGCCAAAGAAAATTGAAGACGGAGTAAAGTGCAAGGGCTGTTGTATAAGTCCTAGGTAGAGATTGCCTAGGATGGATGTACTGAATAGTGCCTTCGGTTTCGTTCAATCTCAGAACGAACGTAAATGGACGAATGTATGACAAAGTATTTCCAATGATTGAATGGGTTGGCCTGTATAAATATATATTGTAACGGCAAGGAATTTCGCTCGATTCGAATCGATCGTTAAACCGACTAAGACCGTTCGAAACCCCTGATCGTTTTGAGAACAGGACAAATTGGAACACAGACGGAAGAACATTTCATTGTTTTTACAACAATTCCATCAGATACAATAATATACAGAGTATAAATGAATAAATTACATTCGATAAATATCAGAGATTTCAATAAATTACATAGCAGCGGAAAATAATACAAAAGCACAACTAGAAGTGATACACGGATACAGAGCTTTCCGAGCATCGTTCCAGCTGTAAATCAGGACCCTGTGAATATAAATCTGCAAAACCAAAACTGCTAGCTGCCCGTGGAAAATAGGGGCACCCAGAGTTTAGGTTAAAACAATAATCTCCAGGTCAGTCATGTGACTGGTTTGAGAACTAAAACAGTTATTTAAAACTTTACTTTAAAGATAGTAATTCAAGGGACCACATCATATAACACGGAACGGGTTTCCTCCCGAGAATACTAGTGCATATAACAAAACAGCGCAATCCTCTTTGGAAAAATGAAGCTATTATAAGACCCAGGTCCCATCACACAATGCAACGCAAGCCGGAGGATAGGGTTTTCCCTTATAATAGCCAAACATGCTTGGTACGTTTAAAACAAATCACTTGATACTATTATAAGTGTATAGTGTCAAAACAATTCAAATCATAAATATCAATCATAGACGGCATGGGTACCATATATCATGTTGCCATACTAGTTCTATAATTAAAACCGCAATATCACGTATTGGAAATTGGATTTCCGTCATGAGTCGAGGCAAGGGGCAAGCTCCTCTCCGCGTTTGAGACAGTCTAGCAATGCCTCAGGACCCCACTCTGATCCTTTGGAACCTCCAAGGCCAGTCCTCTCTTACTTTTGAGGATTAATTATTCCTGAACACACGTTTCCCGGTCCTTACAGACCTATATCCGAGGCGCCTCGTATCCAACAACCACACAGGTGAAAAGTATATAAATGTCAGGGCTGGTAGGTCACTGACACCACCCTAGCTAGAAAGAAACGTCGTGCACTCCTTGGGTCTGTATCCCATTTTTAACTCATACCGAGGTGTGAGGCTCGCTAATTCACGCTCTACACAAAGCTACGCCACACAGGCCGTGCTTTGATCATCAACCACAAGACTTTGCTTTTCAACAGAAGCCCTGATCAATTGCCACTTACGTGTGCCACATTGGCAATTCACTCCATGCGACTGATGTCCATCGATATACAACCTCTGAGCTCGTACATCTCAGATAAGGGCGTTAAGCAAGAGAATAAATTCTCCACCGCCAAACAGATGTATATTTAATAGAGATCAATCAACACAGAATAAAATCCAATGTCAGACACACAATCCATTTACAAGTTCGTTCTGGGTCTGAATGAAACCGGAGGCACTTTCCTCGCATATCCATCCATCTCCAAGTACGTCTAGACGATCACCAACTGTTTCCCTCATCTAGGGTGTGTAGCCCAATCGAGATCATCAGTAATCACCCAAACGATGTGAAGACTTCCGGTCTTCAACCACCGTCTTCATCTTCGACATCTCGTCGAATCAGTTATTCAGAATGGGTATAACCCCGACCTTTCTGAATAACCCACGTATATAGTAAACAAATGTTCCACAAACACAACGGACGCCTCATTCCAATTCAGAATATTCTTTTATTCACAAAATCACATTCTTAGGGAAAGGTTCCCATAAATTTTATCCAAGATAAATTCTTCTAAATTTATCCTATAATCTTCCTTTGGATATCATTTCTAACTTGTCGGGATTTGCGAACCACACCGAAGTAATTATTTATTTTATTTTATTTCCCAATCCCAACCTATATATCCCATGGAGAAAACTGGTAATACTCCACATTTAACACCACGGTGTTATCGGTTAAATTAATTACCATTTCACGTTCAAATCTAATTAAAGATTTAACTATCGCTTTGGAGCAAAACTGGTGGTACTCCATTCTCGATCACTTTTCAGATTTGATAATTTAAACTATCCATTCACATTTCAATCTAATTAAAGATTCATTAAAACTCCACTTAGTTTTAATCTTTTCAAAAATCAACATCCTGCCTTTAACTGGGTTATAGAACCAATGTCATCTAAAACACGATTCACGATAAACCCAAATCACATTTGATATTAAATACAAGGCTCTGAATAGAAAATATACCGGTTTATATTCAATATCAAATTCTGAAACCAACAAATATCGTATTGGAAATAACGATATAAAATATATCTTTCAAATTCCCATAACAATATCTATATAGTCACGAAATCCAACATCGAAATATTCCTAAGATAATTTCGATTCAACTCCAGTATAATCCGCGTATTGGGAATATTGATTATTTTTAAAATCACTTTGATAAAAATCAATTATTATTTCAAAACTAGTTCAAAACTAGTTCATTTTGATAAAAATCAATTATTATCATTTCAAATGTGGAGATTTTTCATCCCAGTTCTTTCCAATTCACATATTATGATTTTACACAAATTATTAATATTTTTAATAATTTTATCAAGGCCCATACAGTCAATTTCCAACAACGGCCATCGAACTGCACTTACAGCGACCTTTTTCGAATTTGATTTGGACATAACTCCAAATCCAACCGTTAGATTTCAAATTTCTAATATTCATTGGAAAGCTATTTTCGATACGAACCCAACGGTTCCGGATTTAGGAGAATCCGATGGTCAGATCTCCCGCAATGTCAATTCGAAGTCAATGGTCGAAATTCACGAACTGCCGCGACGCGGCGCGTTCTATTCAGGCCATTATATATATAATATATATACATATATATTATATATTTCGTCGATTTCCCTTTTGAAAGATATTTTATAAATTGTTTTAAATTCGTTTTCAAAACCATTTCAACACTATATTCAATTTCAAATCGATTTGATTTCAATTCAATTCGAATTCATTTCAATTTCATTTAATTCGAATTTAAATTTGTTTCAATTCAATTCAAATTCTAATTCGTTTCGATTCAATTCAAATTGAATTTGCCTTCTATTTAATTCAATTCAAATTCATTTCAAATTGATTTCAATTCAATTTCAGTTCGTTTTAATTTTCATTCAAAACGATTTCAATTCGTTTTTAATTAAATTTCAATTTAATTCAATTTGAATTCATTTCTATTCAATTCAAATTCAAATTCACTTTCTATTCAATTCGAATTGAATTCTTTTTCTATTCGATTCGAATTCATTTCAAATTGATTTCAATTCAATTTCAATTTGAATTTTAATCTAATTTAATTTGAATTTCATTTCAAAATATTAAATTTTGAAATCACATTTCAATATTCATTATAAAACGAATAAAATCGATATAAATATCGTTCGCGTCAAAATAACGCATCTCTAATCAACCCGGTTTTATATTTTTCAAAAACTTCTTTATTCTATTCAACAAATGAATATTTATTCTATTCAACACATGAATCTATATTTCTTTCAACAGACGACTGATCTCAACACATATGTACTGTCAACACATCACTATTTTTGGTATGTAAAATATTTTATAAAATTATGGTATCTATCGTTTGATTTTTAATTATACTCCACCGTGAAGTAGTTCTAATTTTAAATATGATAAGGATGTAAATTTTATTGTATAAAAATATTTTACTCAACACATGAATAGTTTCAACACATGAACATCGTCAACACATGACTATTTTTATATTCAACACATGAATTTCCTTTTATAATATTCATTATTTTCCCAATTGGAATGAGGCCCAATCAATCACCATATAACGTTAATTATATGGATTCCATACAACACATGTATATAATAGCAACGATCAACAATCAACCATCATCCAAGGTGCACCACACAACTGCATGAGCATCAAATATAAATAATCAACGCTTACACAGCCTGTCGACCAATCGATCGACATACAATTAAATAATTGGGATTAGTGTACTCAAATATCATCCCAAAACCCGTGTGGGGTTTCAAATCTACAAACACTGAATATTATTTGTGCAGTTGGGCGATGTGTAAAATTTATCAACCCAATCAATATCAGTCAAATCAGTGTATATAAACAAATCGGCCGATTTGTTTATAAATATTTATTTATTCACTTTCACATTAAAAAATTTATTTTTGACGATAAAATATTTATTTCAACACATTAATTTATATTATCGATTTCACACCATCAACACAAACAAATTCACAACACATCAATTAAACAAACAAGCCATCCATGGTATGTGGATGACGGGTGTCGGGTGCTGCTAAGCACCGTCTGCATCCTAGTTTATATATATAACTAGAAAATGAAATTTGAGTGAGAAGTTCTCACCAGTAGCTATTCAAACTCCACGACACTTCATTTGTAGAAATCTTCGTCGTTCTCGCCTTTCGTCACTTTCGTTGCCCGTATTCTCTACATATGTAAAAATTGAATTTTTACTTTACTATTCAATACATAAAAATCGAATTCTTACTTCGCTATTCAATATATAAAAATCATATTTTTACTTCGCTATTCAATATATAAAAATCATATTTTTACTTCGCTATTCAATATATAAAAATCATATTTTTACTTCACTATTCAATATATAAAAAACCTATTTTTTACTTCGCTATTCAATATATAAAAATTCTCTTTTTTACTTCGCTATTCAATATATAAAAATCCTCTTTTTTACTTCGGTGTTCATATAATAAAGATTATATTTTTATATCGCCACTTATATAAAAATCACATCTTTGCTCCTTCTTCGAAATAAAGATCAAGTCTTTAACACTTTTATAATGTAAAAATCATATTTTTAATCTTCTACTCATATAAAAATTTATATTTTTAACTTTCTACAACATAAAAGATTATATTTTTCTCCTCCTACAATATAACAGATTATATTTTTCCCCTTCTACAATATAAAAGATTATATTTTTCTATCGCTAACCAATATATAAAGATTTCACTTTTCTATGAACAAAATCATCTTTCTATTCTCTATGCTTATCTAATCTAAAAATATAATCTTTCCTAATAAAAATCAAAACTTTAAACAAATAAAAAACATATAATTTCAGTTTTAAAATCAATCGAGAAAAATTAGTTTTTAATTTAAATAAAAAGAAAAAATCTTACTGTCTTTTAAGGAGGGAGGCCGGAGTAGTCACGGTCGGAGCCTGGTGTGGGCGGAGGCGTCGCAGCAAGTCGGGGTGGTCTTGGACTTCAGGCGGCAGTGGTAGGCGCGGGTTTCTGAAGAGGAGGGGGAGGAGAACGAGGGGAGGAGGTCTCTAGTTGGAGGAGAAGGTGGAAGAGGGGCGGAGGGCCTCTGGGGGGTCGGCGCCAGGGCGCGGCGTCCCTGGTGGCAGCGGCGGTCTACCCCCCCATCGTTCGCTTTCTTCTTTCTTTTTTCGTTCGATATGAATAGAGGAGAGAGAGAGAGAGAGAAAGAGGGGTGAGGTGTTATTATATTTAATTATTTAATTATTTTTAATCCTCCTTTAATTTGACTTTTTATTTCGACCTCGAAACGAGGCCCACCGCCTGTCCTCCATAGAGTTTCACCCCCATTCCGAACACAATGGGATATGTATCGTAGGCTGATTCGACCATTTCGATCAGTTTCCGTTAAAATCAACATATAACTCTATATATGAATTTGAACGTGCATTTCAATTTACCGGGGTCACATACGAACTTTAAAAATTCCAGAAAAATATTTTCTAGCTTCGTATTGACGATACGGTCCAAACAAAACTAGTTTCGTCGAATTCCGAGACCGTTGGAAAAATGGCCATTTTCCAGTCGATTAAAATCAACTGAAACTGGTCAAACGCGTTTTCCTTTTCCACACTCACATATTGAATCGAAAAATTATGAAATTTGAAACCTAGCAATAATTTGACATCACGGACCCAATAAAAGTGGTTTCGTCGAAATCCGAGGTCGTTTGCAAAATTTCCATTTTAAAGGGCCTGAATTCCATAACAACTATTCAGAATTTTCATATGGACATATCTTTTGATTCCCACTATGAAATTTTGATTTTTTGGATTCGTTGGAAATATATTCCCAATAAGATTCTATTATTTTTGGTTTCACTAAAATCCGGATTGTTTTGCACCCGGTACATTCATTTGAAGTTTGAAATCGAATTATCGAACTACCGCGCCATTTTCAATTCCTTTTATAATTATATATATAATTATTTATATTCTAACGACGACGTATATAATATATACGTTCGAATTCTATTCAAATTAAATTTTCCGTTGATATTATTTAAAATAACCTATTTTAAATGTTCAAAATTCGCTAAAATTGCCAAAATAAAAATTTTAAACTGGCCCGCATTTTCGGGTTGTTACAATCTCCCCCACTTAAAACTTTTCGTCCCCGAAAAGGAACAAAGTCGAAAGTGGTTTGATTAATCAACTCTATGTTCGATCTGGCTTCCACTCTCCAACTTTTCAGTTTCTGAGAATTTTCAAATTCTTCAAAAATTTGGCTAACACCCTGAATTTTCGAAAAATTTCGCCATTACCTCCCCTGCACCGGGAGCCACGGGAAAATCCCGAAATTTCCATATAGGCCTTCTGATCTCAAAAAGAAAAAGAAAAAGCCAAGCGGCTAGCCAATCGGCTCATAAAATCATCATCACCCAAACAAAACAGTAAATTATAGTAAATATGTACCTATTTGTCGGGCAAACAAATTTTATTCTTCGGCTCTAGCCTCCTTGCTATGACCTGTTCAATGTAAGTACTTGTATATGCAAGCAAATGCGACCAATTTTCAATACAATTCAATATTTGATTCAGTTAGGATAAATGGTTCAAAATTATCAAACAAATAAACAAATACACAAACATCAATCAATTAGTGAATTAGAGTTTCAAATTCATAATTTTGATATATATGCAGAAATCATGTTTTTGATGCCAATTCACAACAATGTATTCTAGCTATATTGGTTTTGGTTCTCATACCAGTCCAATGGAAATATATAGATATCACACCTTCGAAACACGAACATAAATATTGATGATGCCATGGTCATTATCAACATCATCTCCGGGCGACTAGAATGTGATTCTATATCTATCCAGTATATTAAAACTTCGAATATACGTTCATGACGCGTATATGTGAAATCTTTATATACTCGATTGTCCAAATTCGAAATAAATAAATATTCAAATATGAACAAAACGATTTAAATTTACAAAACAAAATTGTTTTCATTTGAAAAATATACTCTTCACACTCGTTCTAGGATACTACTGATTCTATCTCTAACGAGTCATTCTAATTGGATATTACTAATCCAATATCTAATGAATTCTTTCGTATGGTTCTAACGTGTCTTGTTCTCGGGCTCTATAAACCAAAGCTCTGATACCAAACTGTAACGGCAAGGAATTTCGCTTGATCCGAATCGATCTTTAAACCGACTAAGACCGTTCGAAACCCCTCATCGTTTTGAGAACAGGACAAATTGGAACGCAGACGGAAGAACATTTCATTGTTTTTACAACAATTCCATCAGATACAAGAATATACAGAGTATAAAAGAATAAATTACATTCGATAAATATCAGAGATTACAATAAATAACATAGCAGCGGAAAATAATACAAAAGCACAGCTAGAAGTGATACACGGATACAGAGCTTTCCGAGCATCGTTCAAGCTGTAAATCAGGACACTGTAAATATAAATCTGCAAAACCAAAACTGCTAGCTGCCCGTGGAAAATAGGGGCACCCAGAGTTTAGGTTAAAACAATAAACTCCAGGTCAGTCATGTGACTGGTGTGAGAACTAAAACAATTATTTAAAACTTTACTTTAAATATAGTAATTCAAGGGACCACGCCGTATAACACGGAACGGGTTTCCTCCCGAGAATACTAGTGCATATAACAAAATAGCGCATTGCTCTTTGGAAAAATGAAGCTATTATAAGACCCAGGTCCCATCACACAATGCAACGCAAGCCGGAGGATAGGGTTTTCCCTTATAATAGCCAAACATGCTTGGTACGTTTAAAACAAATCACTTGATACTATTATAAGTGTATAGTGTCAAAACAATTCAAATCATAAATATCAATCATAGACGGCATGGGTACCATATATCATGTCGCTATACTAGTTCTACAATTAAAACCGCAATATCACGTATTGGAAATTGGATTTCCGTTATGAGTCGAGGCAAGGGGCAAGCTCCTCTCCGCGTTCGAGACACTCTAGCAATGCCTCAGGACCCCACTCTGATCCTTTGGAACCTCCAAGACTGGTCCTCTCTTACTTTTGAGGATTAATTATTCCTAAACACACGTTTCCCGGTCCTTACAGACCTATATCTGAGGCGCCTCGTATCCAACAACCACACAGGTGAAAAGTATATAAATGTCAGAGCTGGTAGGTCACTGACACCACCCTAGCTAGAAAGAAACGTCGTGCACTCCTTGGGTCCGTATCCTATTTTTAACTCATACCGAGGTGTGAGGCTCGCGAATTCACGCTATACACAAAGCTACGCCACACAGGCCGTGCTTCGATCATCAACCACAAGACTTTTCTTTTCAACAGAAGCCCTGATCAATTGCCACTTACGCGTGGCACATTGGCAATTCACTCCATGCGACTGATGTCCATCGATATACAACCTCTGAGCTCGTACGTCTCAGAGAAGGGCGTTAAGCAAGAGAATAAATTCTCCGCTGCCAAACAGGTGTATATTTAATAGAGATCAATCAACATGGAATAAAATACAATGCCAGACACACAATCCATTTACAAGTTCGTTCTGGGTCTGAACGAAACCGGAGGCACTTTCCTCGCATATCCATCCATCTCCAAGTACGTCTTGACGATCACCAACTGTTTCCCTCATCTTGGGTGTACAGCCCAATCGATATCATCAGTAATCACCCAAACGATGTGAAGACTTCCGGTCTTCAACCACCGTCTTCATCTTCGACATCTCGTCGAATCGGTTATTCAGAATGGGTATAACCCAGGCCTTTCTGAATAACCCACGTATTTAGTAAACAAATGTTACAAAAACACAATGAACGCCTCATTCCAATTAAGAATATTATTTTATTCACAAAATCACATTCTTAAGGAAAGGTTCCCATAAATTTTATCCAAGATAAATTCTTCTAAATTTATCCTATAATCTTCCTTTGGATATCATTTCTAACTTGTCGGGATTAGCAAACCACACCGAAGTAATTATTTATTTTATTTTATTTCCCAATCCCAACCTATATATCCCATGGAGAAAACTGGTAATACTCCACATCTAACACCACGGTGTTATCGGTAAAATTAATTATCATTTCACGTTCAAATCTAATTAAAGATTTAACTATCGCTTTGGAGCAAAACTGGTGGTACTCCATTCTCGATCACCTTTCAGATTTGATAATTTAAATTATCCATTCACATTTCAATCTAATTAAAGATTCATTAAAACTCCACTTAGTTTTAATCTTTTCCAAAATCAACATCCTGCCTTTAATTGGGTTAAAGAACCAATGTCATCTAAAACACGATTCACGATAAATCCAAATCACATTTGATATTAAATACAAGGCTCTGAATAGAAAATATACTGGCTTTTATTCAATATCAAATTCTGAAACCAACAAATATCGTATTGGAAATAACGATATAAAATATATCTTTCGAATTCCCATAACAATATCTATATAGTCCCGATATCCAACATCGAAATATTCTGAAGATAATTTCGATTCAACTCCAGTCCAATCAACGTATTGGGAATATTGATTATTTTTAAAATCACTTTCAAATTCAATTTATTTATTTCAAAAATAAATTGATTTTAATTCTAGTTCAAAACTAATTCATTTCGATAAAAATCTATTTTTATCATTTCAAATGTGGAGTTTTTTCATCCCAGTTCTTTCCAATTCATATATTATGATTTTACACAAATTATTAATATTTTTAATAATTTTATCAAGGCCTGTACAGTCGATTTCAAACAACGGCCATCGAACTGCACTCACAACGACCTTTTTCGAATTTGATTTGGACATAACTCCAAATCCAACCGTTAGATTTCAAATTTCTAATATTCATTGGAAAGCTCTTTTTGATATGAACCCAACGGGTCGGGTTTTAGGAGAATCCGACGGTCGGATCTCCCGCAACGTCAATTCGAAGTCAATGGTGGAAATTCACGAACTACCGTGACGCGGCGCGTTCCATTCAGGCCATTATATATATAATATATATTTTATATATATTTCATCGATTTCCCTTTTAAATCGTATTTTATAAATCGTTTTAAATTCGTTTTCAAAACCATTTCAACACTATATTCAATTTCAAATCGATTTGATTTCAATTCAATTCGAATTCATTTCAATTTTATTTAATTCGAATTCAAATTCGTTTCATTTCAAATTCTAATTCGTTTCGATTCAATTAAATTTGAATTTACCTTCAATTTAATTCAATTCGAATTCAAATCAAATTGATTTCAATTCAATTTCAGTTCGTTTTAAATTTCATTAAGAACGATTTCAATTCGTTTTTAATTCAATTTCAATTTAATTCAATTTGAATTCACTTCAATTCAATTTGAATTCAAATTCACTTTCTATTCAATTCGAATCGAATTCATTTTCTATTCAATTCGAATTCATTTCAGATTGATTTCAATTCAATTTCAATTTGAATTTTAATCTAATTTAATTTGAATTTCATTTCAAAATATTAAATTTTGAAATCACTTTTCAATATTCATTATAAAATGAATAAAACCGATATAAATATCGTTCGCGTCAAAATAACGCATCTCTAATCAACCCGGCTTTATATTTTTCAAAAACTTCTTTATTCTATTCAACAAATGAATATTTATTCTATTAAACACATGAATCTATATTTCATTCAACACACGACTAATCTCAACACATGAGTACTGTCACCACATCACTATTTTTGGTATGTAAAATATTTTATAAAATTATGGTATCTATCGTTTGATTTTTAATTAGACTCCACCGTGAAGTAGTTCTCATTTTAAATATGATAAAGATGTAAATTTTATTGTATAAAAATATTTTACTCAACACATGAATAGTTTCAACACATGAACATCGTCAACACATGACTATTTTTATATTCAACACATGAATTTCCTTTTATAATATTCATTATTTTCCCTATTGGAATGAGGCCCAATCAATCACCATATAACGTTAATTATATGGATTCCATACAATACATGTATATAATAGCAACGATCAATAATCAACCATCATCCAAGGTGCACCACACAACTGCATAAGCATCAAATATAAATAATCAACGCTTACACAGCCTGTAGACCAATTGATCGACATACAATTAAATAATTGGGATTAGTGTACTCAAATATCATCCCAACACCCGTGTGGGGTTTCAAATCTACAAACACCGAATATTATTTGTGCAGTTGGGCGATGTGTAAAATTTATCGACCCAATCAATATCAGTCAAATCAGTGTATATAAACAAATCGGCCGATTTGTTTATAAATATTTATTTATTCACTTTCACATTAAAAATTATATTTTTGACGATAAAATATTTATTTCAACACATTAATTTATATTATCGATTTCACATCATCAACACAAACAAATTCACAACACATCAATTAAACAAACAAGCCATCCATGGTCTGTGGATGACGGGTGTCGGGTGCTGATAAGCACCGTCTGCATCCTAGTATATATACATAACTAGAAAAGGAAATTTGAGTGAGAAGTTCTCACCATTAGCTATTCCAACTCCACGACACTTCATTTGTAGAAATCTTCGTCGTTCTCGCCTTTCGTCACTTTCGTTGCCCGTATTCGTCGTTCTCGCCTTTCGTCACTTTCGTTGCCCGTATTCTCTACATATGTAAAAATCGAATTTTTACATTACTATTCAATACATAAAAATCGAATTTTTACTTCGCTATTCAATATATAAAAATCATATTTTTACTTCGCTATTCAATATATAAAAATCATATTTTTACTTCGCTATTCAATATAAAAAAATCATATTTTTACTTCGCTATTCAATATATAAAAATCCTATTTTTACTTCGCTATTCAATATATAAAAATCCTCTTTTTTACTTCGCTATTCAATATATAAAAATCCTCTTTTTTACTTCGGTGTTCATATAATAAAGATTATATTTTTATATCACCACTTATATAAAAATCACATCTTTTCTCCTTCTACGAAATAAAGATCAAACCTTTAACACTTTTATAATGTAAAAATCATATTTTTAATCTTCTACTCATATAAAAAATTGTATTTTTAACTTTCTACAACATAAAAGATTGTATTTTTCTCCTCCTACAATATAAAAGATTATATTTTTCTCGTCCTACAATATAAAAGATTATATTTTTCTATCGCTAACCAATATATAAAGATTTCATTTTTCTATGAACAAAATCATCTTTCAATTCTCTATGCTTTTCTAATCTAAAAATATAATCTTTCCTAATAAAAATCAAAACTTTAAACAAATAAGAATCATATAATTTCAGTTTTAAAATCAATCGAGAAAAATCAGTTTTTAATTTAAATAAAAAGAAAAAATCTTACTGTCTTTGTAGGAGGGAGGCCGGAGGAGTCACGGTCGGAGCCTGGTGGGGGCGGAGGCGTCGCAGCAGGTCGGGGTGGTCTTGGGCTTCAGGCGGCGGTGGTAGGCGCGGGTTTTTGAATAGGAGGGAGAGGAGAACGAGGGGAGGAGGTCTCAAGGTGGAGGAGAAGGGGGAAGAGGGGCGGAAGAGCCCTGGGAGGGGTCGGCGCCAGGGCGTGGCAGCCCTGGTGGCAGCGGCGGCGGCGGTCTGGCCCCCCCGGTCGTTCGATTTTTTTTTCGTTCGATATGAATAGAGGAGAGAGAGAGAGAGAGAAAGAGGGGTGAGGTGTTATTATATTTAATTATTTTTAACCCTCCTTTAATTTGACTTTTTATTTCGACCTCGAAACGAGGCCCACCGCCTGTCCTCCATAGCGTTTCACCCCCATTCCGAACACAATGGGATATGTATCGTAGGCTGATTCGACCATTTCGATCAGTTTCCGTTAAAATCAACATATAACTCTATATATGAATTTGAACGCGCATTTCAATTTACCGGGGTCACATACGAACTTTAAAAATTCCAGAAAAATATTTTCTAGCTTCATATTGACGATACGGTCCTAACAAAACTAGTTTCGTCGAATTCCGAGACGGTTGGAAAAATGGCCATTTTCTAGTCGATTAAAATCAACTAAAACTGGTCAAATGCGTTTTCCTATGCCACGCTCACATATTGAATCGAAAAATTATGAAATTTGAAAACTAGCAATAACTTGACATCACGGACCCAACAAAAGTGGTTTCGTTAAAATCCGAGGTCGTTTGCAAAATTCCCATTTTTAAGGGCCTGAATTCCATAGCGACTATTCAGAATTTTCATTTGGACATATCTTTTGAATCCCGCTATGAAATTTTGATTTTTCGGATTCATTGGAAAGATATTCCCAATTAGATTCTATTAATTTTGGTTTCACTAAAATCCGGATTGTTATGCACCCGGTACATTCATTTGAAGTTTGAAATCGAATTATCGAACTACCGCGCCATTTTCAATTCCTTTTATAATTATATATATAATTATTTATATTCTAACGACGACGTATGTAATATAAACGTTCGAATTCTATTCAAATTAAATTTTCCGTTGATATTATTTAAAATAACCTATTTTCAATGTTCAAAATTCGCTAAAATTGCCAAAATAAAATTTTTAAACTGGCCTGCATTTTCGGGTTGTTACATATATGGTTGCAACGGATTTATTCCCTTAGCATAACATCCAGAATATTTGTGTAAACTAATTAATGATTAACGGATTTGATAATGTGGCATTCAAAGTGATCGTGTTGTCAATGAATGGAAAGTAGTCGCAGCCTCTGGCCTCAACATCCGGTAAATGACAAAAATCGGGCAGGCAGCATGGCTAAGTCGGTCGCACTGAAGTAGGGTGTATAATCACCTATCTAGAGAATATTCATTTGCTTCTTTAATCTATCAATGCTGTCCCATATATATATACGGGAAACGGTTGTTGATCCCAACCGTTGGTGATATACATTCGATACACTCAAGCGAAATGAGTGGTCGGTAACGTGTGGCTGAGTTGCAAGATGTTCTTATTGAACTCCAGTGTATCATTCCTAGAGTACACTGATCGGAAGGTGGTTCCATACCTTGTCATAGTTGGAAATCTATTACCCAATACGTGCTTGCGGTTTGATTTTTTACTATATATGTAGAACGTGAGATAAAAGCGTTTCCGCTAGAGATTATTATATTATGGTTGATAAACATTAGTATAATATCAAAAGGTTTTGATATAAAGATATTTGGATTCTCATAAGGGAAAAACCGGTTCCGTTATATGGCATGGTCTTATGAGATATCGTTTACTTGTTCAAACTGTTTAAACTATTTTACTCATACCAGTCCAATGACTGACCCGGAGTTTATTTGTTTGTTTTCCCTAAACTCTTGGGTGCCTAAATTTGTATGGGCAGTCAAGTAGTCGGGATTTTTACAGATACACTTGGAGAGCTTGGAGCAGGAGGCTTCAGGATTCTATAGCTTTTATTATTTCCGATGTTGTTGTAAGTGTTGTACTCTACGATGTTATTGTATACATATACTGTTTGTATTTCAAAAGTTATGTTATATTTTATTCGTTTCGCTGTGAGATTCGTGTTTACTCTAATGATGATGTTCTTCTTCTTTTTAATAACCCGGAAATCCAAGCCAATTTAAAAAATTTATTTTGGAAATTTTAATGAATTTTGAATATTTAAAATAGATTATTTCAAATAATAACGAGGAAAATATTATTTTGAATAGAATTCGAACGTATATATTTATATAGATCGTCGTTAGAATATAAATATTTATTTATAATTATAACAGGAATTAAAAATGGCGCGGTTGTTCGATAATTCGATTTCAAACTTCAAATGAATGTACATGATTCAAAATAGACCGGATTTAAGATTAACCAAAAATATTAAAATCTAATTGAGAATATCTTTCCAATGAATTCGAAAAATCAACATTTCATAGCGGGAATCAAAAGTTACGTCCAGTTGAAAATTCAGAATAGTCGCTTTGGAATTCTGGCCCTTAAAAAATGTAAATTTTGCAAACAACCTCGGATTTCGACGAAACCGCTTTTGTTGGATCTGTGATGTCAAGTTATTGCTAGATTCCAAAATTCGTAATTTTTTGATTCAATATGTGAGCGTGGCAAAGGAAAACGTGTTTTGTCAATTTTGATCGACCTGAAAATGGCCATTTTTCAAACGGTCTAAGAATTCGATGAAATTAGTTTTGTTAGGACCGTATCGTTAATACGAAGCTAGAAAATATTTTTCTGGAATTTTTCGAGTTAGTATGTGGCCTCGGTAAATTGAAATGCGCGTTCAAATTCAATATATAGAGTTATATTTTGAATTTGATGGAAAATGATCGAAACGATCGAATCAGCCTATGATACATATCCCATCGTGTTCGGAATGGGGGTAATTAGCTATGGACGACAGGCGGTGGGCTTGATTTCGAGTTCAAAAATAAAAGTTGCTTTTTGAAATTAAATAATTAAATTTAAAATAAAAATAATATATATACCCTTTATCTCTCCTCAGCCCCCCTGTTTACTTTTCAGAAATCCAAAGGAAAAAAAAGAAAAATAGAAGGGGGGATCGCGATCCCCCCCCCACCCCCGATTTGGTCCACCGCCTCCCCCCACCCCCGACGCGCCCCCTATTCTTCTCTCCTCCTCATCCTCCGTTCCTCCGTTCCAACTTCCCTCTCTCCTCCGTACGAACCGCAAGCCACCCAAACCCGCGACACCCTGACCCCGCCTCCGTTTCACCAGCCGCGCCGCCTAAGCCTCCCCCCTCGACCCCTACCCTGCCGCGCATCCCCCTCCTGACCCTCCGACGTCGTGCTCCTCTCCCCTCGCTCTTATTTCTCCATCCACACCCAACTCGAGCCTCCCCAATCCGCCTTGCCTCGACCACAGCGCCACCACCGGCTCCGCTGGCGCCAGCTGCCCCTCAGCCTCCCCCTTCCTCTTCTGATTTTTGCTGTAAGTATTTTGAATTTTATTTATATAAATCTTAGAATTTTTATTAGATAAAGCTTAGAAAAATACCATTTTTGTTAGTAGAAAAATACCATTTTTGTTAGTAGAAAAGTATGGTTTTTAAATTAGAAAAGGTCATATTTTTTATGTTAGAAAAGGTTGGATTTTTATTGTTGAAATGGCGAAATAAAAATATAATTTTTATATAATGTAGAAGTTAAAAATATAATTTTTATTTCATAGAAAGGATAAAAATATAATTTTTATATAATGAAGAAGTTAAAAATATGATTTTTATATTGTATAGATAGTAAAATTTTGATCTTGATATATGTAATGAAATAGAAACCTGATTTTTATTATATCTATGTTGAAATAAAAATGTGTAATGACCCGAAAATCCGGTAGAATTTGAGCTGACCAAAACACAAGTCCAACCCCAAATATCACGGAAATTCGAACCATTAATAGAAAGAAGTTAGAGGGTGAGGATAGATAAGATAGAAACTTAGAATAGAAGAAGAAGAAGAACACAACATCAGAGTAACACGAATCTCACAGCGGAACGAATAAATATATTTCATAACATAACTTTGAAATACAAATCTGTACTTGAATATACATCAATATCAACATACATCACTTACAACACAACGGAACCACTATAACGAGATAACGCTGAAGCCTCCTGCTCCAAGCTCTTCCAGTATATCTGTAAATCCTGAACTACTTGACTGCCCGTACAAATTTAGGCACCCAAGAGTTTAGGTAGAACAAAACAAAATAAACTCCGGGTCAGTCATGGGACTGGTATGAGTAAACAGTTTAAAACAGTTTCAGAAAACTAAATGATATCTCATAAGACCACGCCGTATAACACGGAACGGGTTTTTCCCTTATGAGAATCCAAACACTTGATTTATCTTTATATCAAAACTCTTTTGATATTATAATAATGTCTAAATCAAGTAGATAACAATCTAGTGGAACGTTTGCATCTCACGTTCCACATATATATACAATCAAAACCGCAAGCACGTATTGGGTAATAGATTTCCAACTATGACAAGGTATGGGATCACCTTCCGCTGGTATATCTCTAGAGGAGAATACACCGAGTTCAACAAGAACATCTTGCAACTCAGCCACACATGACCGACCACTCATTTCGCTTGAGTGTATCGAATGTATATCACCAACGATTGGGATCAGCAACCGTTTCCCGAATGGGACAGCGTCGACAATAGATTTTTAGAAGTAAATGAAACTCTAGATCAGGTGATTATACACCCTAATAGGTGCGACCTACATAGCCATGCTGCCTGCCCGATTTCTGTCATTTACCGGTTGTTGAGGCTAGAAGCTACGCTTTATCATCACACCAGATTCACTTCGAATGTCACATCGTCAGATCCATCGAAAATCACTAATTGACGTCTACAACAATACATTACGTGTCAGCTAAAAGAAGTTTCCTCCTCCGCTTCCACTCTTGGTACAGTTGAAGAAATCAATGTACGTGACCTTTCTGGAAATACTCTGTCAGACATTCATCCATACAAGTCACCCAGGAACAGGATGAACCGAAGGTTCTATTTCTATTAATAGAAAAAGTCCTTGTACTCTACTCCGTCTTCGATTATCTTTATATAATCTGATTCGCACGCTACTGCCGATATGGAGTGGTTCTTCGGATAATAATCCAACCGGTCTCTCCATATTGACAACGATGGTCAAAACTTCGATAGTCTGTGATTTAACTATCGAATAAAAACAAGTGTTTCGATAGTCGATGATTTAACTATCGAATAAAACAAGTGTTCATCCAAACATCCAACAATCAGTGAGCCTTTAATTAATATTCCATTAATTAAATCTCTTCTCTATTTCTTTGTCAATATTTGTTAACCAAATATTTTCAATAACCATATTGGCCTTATACGTTCTTTGGAAAACATTTCCAAATATCGCCTTCCTTTATTTTCTATACTAGGAAATATTCATTATTCTATTTCCAAGCTTTGCACATATTTGGGTTAAAACAGATGTTGTGTAAAACGTCGTTACGACAACCCAAATACAGCATTTAACTAATTCTCATTTCACATTGATCTTCGAACCTGAATCTTACTGTTCATTTGTTAATAATGAAATCAATCAAGTTGGGGTATAACTACCTCTCAGACCTTGACTGAATAACATTTAACGTCAAAACAGACAAGACTACTTACTCGAATAATCAATACCATACAACTGATTATTCACCTTTAAACACATATACATTTTCTCTTTCTATTCTTACTAGATTTTATTCCTAGTCTTCCTTTTTGATTATACTATTCTATTTCTAAGTTCGTTTTCTTATCGACTTCTATATATATCGATACGTTGATTTCTAACTATCAAATTATCTTAAAAATATTCTATCTCCTTAAATTCCCGGAAAAATTCGCCATAACCTCCTTTGTACCGGGAGCATCGGGAAATTTCAAATAGCTTTCCCGGTCCTTCTTATCTCAAAAAGAAAAAGAAAAAGCCAAGCGGCTTGCCGATACGGCGCATAAAATCTCATATGGAAATTAAATACGTACCTTTTTGTCGGGCATTCTATTTATATCACTTCTATACTTTATTCCATACCTGTCTCCTGTATGTCTATACCTGCCCAATCTATTTACCTATACCAAATCGTTTTAACTCAATTTGTTAATTATCTCTTTAGTCCATTTCTCTTTTAATATTTGAATTCTATATTCAAACTCCAATTCGCTTCTATTATTCAAATTCCATAGTTTAAAGTCCGTTTGAATTTCTATATTCAAATCTATAGTTTAAAGTCCATTTGAATTTCTATATTCAAATTCTATATTCAAAGTCTATTTGAATTCTATATTCAAATTCTATAATCAAAGTCTATTTGAATTTCTATTATTCAAATCTATAGTTAAAGTCCATTTGAATTTCTATATTCAAATCTATAGTTAAAGTTCATTTGAATTTCTATATTCAAATCTATAGTTAAAGTCCATTTTAATTTCTATATTCAAATCTGTAGTTAAAGTCCATTTTAATTTCTATTATTCAAATCTATAGTTAAAGTCCATTTGAATTCGATTATTCAAATCTCTATTTCAATTCCTTAAATTCAAAGTCCATTTGAATTCTCGGCATTTATTTATAAACAACGTTTATAACTTCAATTCAAATCCCACCTTTCCATTTATAAACAACGTTTATAAATTCAATTCAAATCCCATATTTTCATTTATAAACAAAGTTTATAAATTCGATTCAAATCCCATCTTTTCATTTATAAACAACTTTATACATTCGATTCACTTGTTTTAGATACTTTCAAAACAAGTTAAATATTTTCTATAGTTCCTTTAAAATTCAAATTCTATTTATAAAAATAGAATTTCATTTTTAAATATCAAATACCCTTTTCGATATTTTTATGAATCAATATTCAAATCCCAGGGATATTTTCAACGATCAAATCAACCAATTTTCAATCATTTGATTTTAACACATCATATAGGAATATATACGAAATCAAACAAACAACAAACAGATAATTTTTTTTTTTTTTTGAGGAATCCAGTTGGATTCCTCCAACCTGTTTTCCTGCATCCACAGACGTTAGTCAACATAGTAATACCCATCCTGCTTCGAGGCAGGATATCGCGGTATGAAGGTCATCCACTAATCATAGCGTGGGGCGTATAGGGTAATCATCCGCTATGAAACTGCGGGCATCCGCTAATGAGACTGCGGGAATCCAACCAATCAATCAACCCAATATATATATATATAATAGTCCTAAATAACTAATATATATTTTAAATCAACCAAACAATATTCAAACAAGCATAGCAATTATTTTTAACAACTAGAAATAATTCTAATTAAATGGTGAGTGAGGTTTACTCACCAGGATTTTTATTTCATGATTTATTCCAATCTGAATTTCATAGCTTAGCTGACGACAATACAAATCCAACCACCCCGTTCGAATCTGACTCTATTTGAATTCGAGATTTATTTTATAAGTAACCGAATAAATTCGAATATAATTAAAGATTTAATTGAGATAAATTAACAATTTAAATTACCTTAACTCCAAGTTTAACAGTGACCTGCTCGACACCATTTTAAAACTGAAAATTTCCCTTTCCCTATAGCTTGTTACCATTACCGTAAACCTTCCTCCCCTCCTCTGTCTTTCTCGGAACAATAACATTCTTCCTCTAGTTGAAAATCGGCCATTGAAAAAAAAACTCCCTCTTGTACAAATCGAATAACCAATTTCCAAGAAAACCAGATCCGAACTCATGGTTTTTAGCTGTAAATTACAAGGCCTACAGACAAAAAATCTGACTAAACCCTCTTCAAATCAGTGATAAATGTCAAACTGATGTTAAACTCCCGATTGTCCAACCCCAGGAACATGAAGACCGATCACTGCTTTCCACTGAAATCTACCAACGTCGAACTCCAAAATTCAATACTGTCGACCTCTCTTGACACCGCAACCCCCATCTACATCGATGTCACCATAGCCACTCAGTACAACCAATCGACACTCGGTGACCACCGTACTAACCCCGGGCCTTATCTCCCCATCGCTGATCACCCGTTCAACCAATCTGCCATGTCGCGATGCCCTAAATCCCAATCTCGAGCTCGCCTTCCAATCGCGTCACTCCCACAGTTCGAGCTCCAGAGATTTATCGTGAACCCAGAGTACCGAACCTGGAATTCACCTGCGCCTCAATTCTGACGACCGCGAATCCTCCCTCTGACCAAGAACACCATCTGAAAATATCGCACGCCCCCTCTTGATTTTGACTTGGGCTTGCACTCGAGTTGAATTTGAAAGTGAAGCACAGATTTCTTAAAAGAAAAGAAAAAGGATCCGATTTTATTTTCATTGGTTTCTAAAGCTCGAACTACTGAAAATAATAAAAGGGAAAGGTAGTGGTTTTATAGAAGAGAACGGGAACAAACGTAGCCTTATTTTCCTTTGTTCATTATAGAGTGGTGAGGGAAGGGAGATGTGTTTAATTCCTTACCTTATGATTTTTTTTATGGTTATAAATATAGGTGTATATATTTAAATTATCCATAATTTTCTAACTTCTTTTTGAACGCAACAACTGTCAATTCTAGGGTAATACCACTGCTCTGAACACACTGGGATAGGTTACGAAGTCTAATTCGATCATCCCGAACAGATATAAATTTAAATCGATATAAATTTAATTTCAAAACAATTTATTTCTTCGATAATAAATTAAATTATCGTTTATAAATTCAAAACAGAATTCTGATAAATTATCTGAACATTATTTAATTTAAATTAAGTTTTGAATTCAACTAAATTCATTTTTTTTCCTGATAATTTAATATTTTCAATATTAAATTGGAATTTATTTTTAAATCCATAACACCCTATAAAAATTTGATTTATTTACTTAACTAAATATTTAAATCCATATCAAATATTTTAAAATTTACCCTAAGAGTCCGGGTCATTACAAAATGTGATTTTTATTGCAATGAAATAAAAATTCGATCTTTATACAAGAAGTAGAAATATAAAAATATAATTTTTATATAGAAAGAAGTGTTGTAAAAATAAATGAAGTAGAAATAAAAATATGATTTTTATTTATTAGAGGAAGTGATAAAAATATAATTTTTATTTGAACAGCGTGAAAAGAGCAGCATAGGAATTTCAAGCTAATTCAGACAGTTCAGCAGCTCAAAAGCAAAGCATCGCGGAGGGGAACCCTCTGTGAGAACTTCTCACTTTTTAATTTAATTTTCTAGTTAAATTATATACTAGGATGCAGACGGTGTTTAGTAGCACCCGACACCCGCCGTCCACAGACCATGGACGGCTTGTATGCTTGTTTGTTTGATTTTGATGTGTAGTTGATTGTGTGATATGAAATAAAATATTTATATAGTTAAGAATATTTTATAGTTGAAAATAGAATTTTTAACGTGTATATAAAATAAATATTTATAAAAAAATCGAAGGATTTGTTTATATACACACATTTGACTGATATTGACTGGGACGATAAATTTTACACATCGCCCAACTGCACAAATAAAATCTGTGTTTGATTGTTTGAAAACCCCACACGGGTATTGGGATGATATATGACATACACTAGTCCCAATAATTAGCTGTATGTCGATTGATTGATTGACAGACTATTATAAGCATTAAATATTTATATTTGATGCTTATACAGTGTAGAATGCACTCTGGATGATGGATTTCTATTTTCATTGATGTTATACACATTTGTTGTGTGAAATCCATATAATCAACATTATATGGTAATTGACTGTGTCTGATTCCAGTTCAGAATTAACAAATATTTTAAAATAATATTTAGTGAATATGGAAATGTAAAGCCGTGTTAAGTAGTTAAACGCCATTTTAACACGAATGGGAATTTTGGCGATTTTATTCATTTTACAATGAATATCGAAAGTGATTTCAAAATCTGAAATTTTGAAATGAATTGAAATTTGAATTAAATTGAAATGAATTGAAATTCGAATTAAATTGAAATGAATTGAAATTCGAATTAAATTGAAATCATTTTGAAAATGAATTTAAAACGATTTATAAAATACGTTTTGAATTGAAATTGATGAAATATATATTATATATAATATAATGGCCTGAATAGAACGCGCCACGCTGCGGCAGTTCATGAATTTCGACCATTGACTTCGAATTGACGTTGCGGGAGATCCGACCGTCGGCTTCTCCTAAAACCAGAACCGTTGGGTTCGTATCGAAAATAGCTTTCTAACGAATACAAGAAATTAGAAATCTAACGGTTGGATTTGGAATTATGTCCAAATCAAATTTGGAAAAGGTCGTTGTAAGTGCAGTTCGATGGCCGTTGATGGAAATCGACTGTACGGGCCTTGATAAAATTATTAAAAATATTAATAATTAATGTAAAATCATAAGAAATGATTTGAGAAGAATTGGGATGAAAACTCCATATTTGAAAAGATAAAAATAGATTTTTATCGAAATGAACTAGTTTTGAACTAGAATTAAAATTCAATTATTTTGAAAAATAAATAAATTGGATTTGCAATGGTTTTGAAAATACCCAGAATTTCCAAGATATAGATTGGAAATGGACTTGAATCGAAAGTGTCTTCGGAATATTTCGATGTGGGATTTTGTGATTATACAGATATTGTTATGGAAATTTGAAAGATATATTTATATCGTTATTCCCAATACGATATTTGTTGGTCGTAGAATTTGATATTGAATATAAGCCGATATTTTTTCTATTCAGACCCTTGTATTTAATATCAAATGGGATTTGGGTTTGTCGTGAATGGTGTCTTCGTTAACACTGTTATTAGACCCAATGGAGAAAAAGAATAAATCTTTTTATTTAGATTTTATTGAAGTGTACCAATTAAATGGTAGTTAATTGGGACTGAATTTGAATTGATTTTTGGGTTTATCGTGAACGGTGTTTTAAATAACACTTGTTCTTTAACCCTATAATTAATGGAATGTGACTTTTGGTTGTCGTGAACGGTATCTTTAATAATACTGCTCTTAGACCCAATGGAGTTAAGAAAATTAGAAATTAACTAAAGATTAGTTAAGTTGAATGGTTTCTTGGGTATTGATCTGATGTTGGTCTCGGCCTTCGGGGTTATTACTTAGGGAATTGTTCACTTGCTAATTTACGGTTAAAGGCTGGTGGAAATGAAATGCGATTTTGGGTTTATCGTGAACAGTGTTTTAAATGACATTGGTTCTTTAACCTAATTAAAGATTAAAAATAAGTGGAGTTTTAATGAATCTTTAATTAGATTGAAAAGTGAATATGATAATTAAAATTATCAAATTCAAGGATGGATCGGGAATGGAGTACCGCCAGTTTTACTCCAGACGATAGATAAATCTTTAATTTGATTTAAACGTGAAATGGTAATCAAATTTACCGAAAACACCATGGTGTTAGATATGAAGTATTACCAGTTTTACTTCATGGGATGAGTAGGTTGGGGTTGGGAAATTCAACAATTTATTAATTCGGTAAGGTTCGTTAATCCAGACTAGTTTGGATAAACCATAATTTGGTTTGAATTGATATTCAAAAGAAGATTAAAGAATAAATTTAAATAATTTATCTTTGATAAAATTAATGGGAACCTTCCCTAAGAATGTTAATTTTAGAAACTAACTGAAGATTAGTTAAGATGAATGGTTTCCTGGGTATTGATCTGATGTTGGTTTCGGCCTTCAGGGTTAATATTTGGGGAATTGTTCTCTTACTAATTTACGGTTAGTGACTGATGAACTAGAATTAGGCGTATGTTGTGGTTGTGTAACACATGTTTATTATATACGCGAGTTATTCGGAAAGACCGGGTTTATCCCATTCTGAATAACTGATACGACGATAAGTCGAAGATGAAGACGGTGGAAGAAGACCGTAGGTCTTCACATCGTTTGGATAATTACTAATGATCTTTATTGGGTTGTACACCCAAGATGGGGGAATCAGTTGGTGATCATCCAGATGCACTTGGAGATCGATGGATATGCGAGGTACAAGGTGCCTACAGTTTCGTTCAGACCCAGAACGAACTTGTAAATGGACTGTGTGACTGACATCGGATTTCATTCTGAGTGATCGATATCGATTGCATAGCGTGAATTGCCTGTGTGGCATGCTGAGATGCAAATGATCAAGGCTTCTGTTGAAAAGCAGAGTCTTGTGGTTGATGATCAAAGCACGGCCTTTGTGGCGTAGCTTTGTGTAACGTTCAATTCGCGAGTTTCACACGTCGGCGTGAACCAAAAGCTAGAGAGGACATCAAGGAGGACATGCGACTCTTTCTAGTTAGGAGTGGCGTCAGTGCTTGAACTGACTGATGAGTTTGACTCATGTGGTTGTTGGATATTGAGGCGCCTCGGTTATATCGGTCGATCCGGGACCGATGGAGTCATTCGTTGGCTCATTTACACCACAAAGGGCGGGGAGACGCATGTTTAGGAATTTTAATCCACTCCGTGTGGACCGGCCCTGACGATCCAATGGCCCACCTGTGTCTGGGTCCTGAGACTTGGACTAGACAGTATCGAACCGGTGAGGACTATCTTTTGCCTTGGTTCACAGATGGAAATTCAACTTTCAATACGTGACAATTTCGGTTTTGATTGTAAACCTATATATGGCGACATGATATATGGTACCCATGCCGTCTATGATTGATACTTATGATTTGAACTTGTTTTGACACTATACACTTATAGTAATAATAAAGATGAAATTTAGTGTATCAAGCATTCTTTGGCTATTATAAGGTAAAACCATATCCTTCGGCTTGCGTTGCATTGTGTGATGGGACCTGGGTCTTATAATAGCTTTATTATTCTTTATTTAGCATTGCGCCGTTGTTTTATGCACCGGTATTCTTGGGAGGAAACCCGTTCCGTGTTATACGGCGTGGTCCGTTGATTTACCTAACTTTAAAATAAAGATTATTTACTGTTTTAGTTCTCACACCAGTCACATGACTGACCTGGAGTTTATTGTTTTAACCTAAATCCTAAGTGCCCTTATTTTCGACACGGGCAGCTAGTAGTTTTGGTTTTGCAGATTTATATTCACAGGATCCTAGTTTACAGCTGGAACGATATCCGGAAAGCTCTGTATCCATATATCTCTTTCAGTTGTGTATTGTATTATTTTCCGCTGATATGTAATGTATTGTAATCTCTGATATTTTTATGTTGTGTAATATTTATTTATACTCTGTATATTCTGGTATTCTGATAAATTGTTGTAATTAACAATGAAATGTTCTTCCATTTGCATTCTTTTGTGTGTTGTTCTCAAAGTATCCGCTTTTTCCTTACCGGGGAAGTTACGGGTTCTTACAGGTGGTATCAGAGCTTTGTTTTACAAAGCTCGAGAACAAGACACATTAGAATCATACAAAAGAATTCATCAAATATTGGATTAGTAATATCCGAAGGGAATGACTCGTTAGAGATGGGATCAGTAGTATCCTAGGACGAGTGTGAAGAGTATATTTTTCATATCAAAACCAACTTTGTTTTGAAAATTTAAACCTTATACGTATTTGAATATTTATTTTAAATTGATTTGGACAATCCAATATATAAAGATTTTGCATATATGTCCTACAAACGTGTATTCGAGGTTTTAATATACTGGATATTTATTGAATCATACTCTATTTGCTCGGGGATAATTCTGGTAATGGGGCACCGTCGCCAGTATTTATTTTCGAGTAACGAAAGTAAGATTTCTATATATTTCCATTAGACTGGCGTGAGAACAAAAATATAGCTAGAATACATTGTTGTGAATTGACATCAAAACATGATTTTCTGTATATATATCAAAATTATGAATTTGAGAAGCTATTCACTAATTGATTGCTAGTTGTGTTGTTTGATTATTGTTTGAATAATTAAATGTTGAACCTTTAACCAAATTGGTCAAATATTTAACTGTATTGAAATTATTTGCAATTGCATGCATGTACATATATATGTGTAAACAAGTCATAGTAAGGAGGCTAGAGAAGAGGAATAAAATTGTTTGCCCGACAAATAGGTACATGTTTATTGTATTTCTTGAGTTTTGGGTGATTTTATGAGCAGATTATCTAGCCGCTTGGCTTTTTCTTTTTCTTTTGGATTGAAGAAGGACATGGGAGGCTATATGAAATATCCCGAAGTCCCCGGTGCAGGGGAGGTTATGGCGAATTTTTTCGAAAATTTAGGGTATTAGCCAAATTTTTGAAAAATTGGAAAAGTTCTTAGAAACTGAAAAGTTGAAGAACTTAAGCCGTAGTGAAAATTAAGAAAGTTGAGTTGATTAGTTAAACAACTTTCGGCTTCGTTCCTTTTCGGGGACGAAAAGTTTTAGGTGGGGGAGATTGTAATAACCCGGAAATCCGAGCCAATTTAAAAATTTTATTTTGGCAATTTTATTGAATTTTGAATATTTAAAATAGATTATTTTAAATAATAATGACGAAAATTTTATTTTGAAAAGAACTCGAACGTATATATTTATATAGATCGTCGTTAGAATATAAATATTTATTTATAATTATAAAAGGAATTGAAAATGGCGCGGTAGTTCAATAATTCGATTTCAAACTTCAAATGAATGTAGAGGATTCAAAATAAATCGGATTTTAGCGAAACCAAAAATATTAGAATCTAATTGAGAATATCTTTCCAACGAATCCGAAAAATGAAAATTTCATAGCGGGAATCAAAAGTTATGTCCAGTTGAAAATTCAGAATAGTCGCTATGGAATTCTGGCCCTTAAAAAATGGGAATTTTGCAAACGACCTTGAATGTCGACGAAACCACTTTTTTTCGATCCGTGATGTCAAGTTATTTCTAGATTCCAAAATTCATAATTTTCTGATTCAATATGTGAGCGTGGCAAAGGAAAACGTGTTTTGTCAATTTTGATCGACCTGAAAATGGTCATTTTTCAAACGGTCTCAGAATTCGATGAAATTAGTTTTGTTAGGACCGTATCGTCAATACGAAGCTAAAAAAATATTTTCTGGAATTTTTCGAGTTAGTATGTGGCCCCGGTAAATTGAAATGCGCATTCAAATTCAATATATAGAGTTATATTTTGAATTTGATGGAATCTGATCGAAACGATCGAATAAGCCTACGATACATACCCCATCGTGTTCAGAATGGGGGTAACTAGCTATGGACGACAGGCGGTGGGCTTGATTTCGAGTTCGAGAATAAAAGTTGCTTTTTGAAATTAAATAATTAAATTAAAAAATATATATATACCCTTTATCTCTCCTCAGCCCCCTCCCCCCCCCCCGGTTTACTTTTCAGAAATCAAAAGGAAAAAAAGAAAAATGGAAGGGCGGATTGCGATCCCCCCCCCCCCCCCCCCATTTGGTCCACCGCCGCTCAAGGCGTGGCGCCACTGCCTCCCCCACGCGACGCGCCCCTCACTTCTTCTCTCCTCCTCGCCCTCCGTTCCCCCTTTCCTCCTTCCCTCTCTCCTCCATACGAACCGCGAGCCACCCAAATCCGCGACGCCCTAACCCCGCCTCAGTTTCACCAGCCACACCGCTTAAGCCTCCCCCCTCGACACCCTACCCTGTCGTGCATCCCCCTCCCGACCCTTCGACGTCGTGCTACTCTCCCCTCTCTCTTCTTTCTCCATCCGCACCCAACTCGAGCCTCCCCAATCCGCTTTGCCTCGACCACAGCGCCACCACCGGCTCCGCTGGCGCCAACAGCCCCTCAGCCTCCCCCTTCCTCTTATGATTTTTGTTGTAAGTATTTTGAATTTTATTTATATAAAATCTTAGAATTTTTATTAAATAAAGCTTAGAAAAATACCATTTTTTTAGTAGAAAATTACCATTTTTGTTAGTAGAAAAGTATGGTTTTTAAATTAGAAAAGATCAGATTTTCAATGTTAGAAAAGGTCGGATTTTTATTGTTGAAATGGCCAAATAAAAATATAATTTTTATATAATGTAGAAGTTAAAAATATAATTTTTATATCATAGAAAGGATAAAAATATAATTTTTATATAATGAAGAAGTTAAATATATGATTTTTATATTATATAGATAGTAAAAATTAGATCTTTATATATGTAACGAAATAAAAATCTGATTTTTATTATATCTATGTTGAAATAAAAATGTGATTTTTATTGTGACGAAATAAAAATTCGATCTTTATATAAGAAGTAGAAATATAAAATATAATTTTCATATAGAAAGAAGCGTTGTAAAAATAAATGAAGTAGAAATAAAAATATGATTTTTATTTATTAGAATGAAGTGATAAAAATATAATTTTTATTTGAACAGCGTGAAAAGAACTGCATAGGAATTTCAAGCTAATTCAGACAGTTCAGCAGCTCAAAAGAAAAGCATGGCGGAGTGGAACCCTCTGTGAGAACTTCTCACTTTTTAATTTATTTTTCTAGTTAAATTATATACTAGGACGCGGACGGTGTTTAGTAGCACCTGACACCCGTCGTCCACAGACTATGGACGGCTTGTTTGTTTGATTTTGATGTGTAGTTGATTGTGTGATATGAAATAAAATATTTATATAGTTAAGAATATTTTATAGTTAAAAATAGAATTTTTAACGTGTACATAAAATAAATATCTATAAACAAATCGAAGGATTTCTTTATATACACACATTTGACTGATATTAATTGGGACGATAAATTTTACACATCGCCCAACTGCACAAATAAAATCTGTGTTTGATTGTTTGAAAACCCCACATGGGTATTGGGATGATATATGACATACACTAGTCCCAATAATTAGCTGTATGTCAATAGATTGATTGACAGGCTGTTATAAGTGTTAAATATTTATATTTGATGCTTATACATTGTAGAATGCACTCTGGATGATGGATTGCTGTTTTCATTGATGTTATACACATTTGTTGTGTGAAATCCATATAATCAACATTATATGGTAATTGACTGTATCTGATTCCAGTTCAGAATTAACAAATATTTTAAAATAATATTCATTGAATATGGAAATGTAAAGCCGTGTTAAGTAGTTAAACGCCATTTTAACACGAATGGGAATTTTGGCGATTTTATTCATTTTACAATGAATATCAAAAGTGATTTCAAAATCTGAAATTTTGAAATGAATTGAAATTCGAATTAAATTGAAATGAATTGAAATTCGAATTAAATTGAAATCATTTTGAAAATGAATTTAAAACAACTTATAAAATACGTTTTGAATTGAAATTGACGAAATATATATTATATATATAATATAATGGCCTGAATAGAACGCGCCATAGTTCGTGAATTTCGACCATTGACTTCGAATTGACGTTGCGGGAGATCCGACCGTCGGATTCTCCTAAAACCTGAACCGTTGGGTTTGTATCGAAAAGAGCTTTCTAACGAATATAAGAAATTAGAAATCTAACGGTTGGATTTGGAATTATGTCCAAATCAATTTTGGAAAAGGTCGCTGTAAGTGCAGTTCAATGGCCGTTGATTGAAATCGACTGTACGGGCCTTGATAAAATTATTAAAATTTTTAATAATTAATGTAAAATCATATGAAATGATTTGAGAAGAATTGGGATGAAAAACTCCATATTTGAAAAGATAAAAATAGATTTTTATCGAAATGAACTAGTTTTGAACTAGAATTAAAATTCAATTATTTTGAAAAATAAATAAATTGGATTTGAAATGGTTTTGAAAATACCCAGAATTTCCAATATATAGATTGGAAATGGATTCGAGTCGAAAGTGCCTTCGGAATATTTCGATGTGGGATTTTGTGATTATACAGATATTGTTATGGAAATTTGAAAGATATATTTATATTGTTATTCCCAATACGATATTTGTTGGCCATATAATTTGATATTGAATATAAGCCGATATATTTTCTATTCAGAGCCTTGTATTTAATATCAAATGGGATTTGGGTTTGTCGTGAATGGTGTCTTCATTAACACTGTTCTTAGACCCAGTTGAGAAAAAGATTAAATCTTTTTATTTAGATTTAATGAAGTGTACCAATTAAATGGTATTTAATTGGAATTGAATTTGAATTGATTTTTGGTTTTATCGTGAACGGTGTTTTAAATAACACTTGTTCTTTAACCCGATAACTAATGGAATGTGATTTTGGGTTGTCGTGAACGGTATCTTTAATAACACTGTTCTTAGACCCAATGGAGTTAAGAAAATCAGAAACTAACTAAAAATTAGGTAAGTTGATTGGTTTCTTGGGTATTGATCTTATGTTGGTCTCGGCCTTCGGGGTTATTACTTAGGGAATTGTTCACTTGCTAATTTACGGCTAAAGGCTAGTGGAAATGAAATGCGATTTTGGGTTTATCGTGAACCGTGTTTTAAATGACATTAGTTCTTTAACCCAATTAAAGATTAAAACTAAGTGGAGTTTTAATGAATCTTTAATTAGATTGAAAAGTGAATTTGATAATTAAAATTATCAAATTCAAGGAATGATCGGGAATGGAGTACCACTAGTTTTACTCCAGACAATAGTTAAATCTTTAATTAGATTTAAACGTGAAATGGTAATTATTACCGATAACATCGTGGTGTTAGATATGAAGTATTACCAGTTTTACTTCATGGGATGAATAGGTTGGGCTAAGGAAATTTAACAATTGATTACTTCGGTGAGGTTCGTTAATCCCGACTAGTTTGGATAAACCATAATTTGGTTTGAATTGATATTCAAAAGAAGATTAAAGAATAAATTTAAATAATTTATCTTTGATAAAATTAATGGGAACCTTTCCCTAAGAATGTGAAATTTAGCAACTAACTGAAGATTAGTTAAGATGAATGGTCTCCTGGGTATTGATCTGATGTTGGTTTCGGCCTTCGGGGTTAATATTTGGGGAATTGTTCTCTTACTAATTTACGGTTAGTGACTGATGAACCGGAATGAGGCATATGTTGTGGTTGTGGAACACTTGTTTATTATATACGTGAGTTATTCGGAAAGATCGGGTTTATCCCATTCTGAATAACTGATACAACGGTAAGTCGAAGATGAAGACGGTGGTAGAAGACCGGAGGTCTTCACATCGTTTGGATAATTACTGATGATCTTGATTGGGCTGTACATCCAAGAGGACGGAATCAGTTGGTGATCGTCCAGATGTACTTGGAGATCGATGGATATGCGAGGTACAAGGTGCCTGCAGTTTCATTCAGACCCAAAACGAACTTGTAAATGGACTGTGTTTCTGACATCGGATTTCATTCTAAGTGATTGATATCGATTGCATAGCGTGAATTGCCAGTGTGGCTTGCTGAGATGCAAATGATCAATGCTTCTATTGAAAAGCAGAGTCTTGTGGTTGATGATCAAAGCACGTCCTTTGTGGTGTAGCTTTGTGTAACGTTTAATTCGCGAGTTTCACACCCCGGTGTGAACCAAAAACTGGAGAGGGCATCAGGGAGGACATGCGTCTCTTTCTAGTTAGGAGTGGCGTCAGTGCTCGAACTGGCTGACGAGTTTGACTCATGTGGTTGTTGGATATTGAGGCGCCTCGGTTATATCGGTCGATCCGGGACCGATGGAGTCATTCGTTGGCTCATTTACGCCCCTTAGGGCGGGGAGACGCATGTTCAGGCATTTTATTCCACTCATGTTGACCGGCCCTGACGATCCAAGGGCCCACATGTGTCTGGGTCCTGAGACTCAGACTAGACAGTCTCGAAGCGATGAGGACTATCTTTTGCCTCGATTCACAGATAGAATTTCAACTTTCAATACGTGACAATTTCGGTTTTGATTGTAAACCTATATATGGCGACATGATATATGGTACTACCGTCTATGATTGATACTTATGATTTGAACTGGTTTTGACAAGATACACTTATAGTAATAAAAAAGATGAAATTTAGCGTATCAAGCATTCTTTGGCTATTATAAAGTAAAACCCTATCCTCCGGCTTGCGTTGCATTGTGTGATGGGACCTGGGTCTTATAATAGCTTCATTGTTCTTTATTTAGCATTGCGCTGTTGTTTTATGCACTGGTATCCATCGGAGGAAACCCGATCCGTGTTATACGGCGTGGTCCCTTGATTTACCTAACTTTAAAATAAAGATTAATAACTGTTTTAGTTCTCACACCAGTCACATGAATGACCTGGAGTTTATTGTTTTAACCTAAACTCTGGGTGCCCTTATTTTCGACACGGGCAGCTAGTAGTTTTGGTTTTGCAGATTTATATTCACAGGATCCTGGTTTACAGCTGGAACGATATCCGGAAGTCTCTGTATCCGTATATCTCTTTCAGTTGTGTATTGTATTATTTTCCGTTGCTATGTAATGTATTGTAATCTCTGATATTTTTCTGTTGTGTAATATTTATTTATACTCTGTATATTATGGTATTCTGATGCATTGTTGTAATTAACAATGAAATGTTCTTCCATTTGCTTTCTTTTGTGTGTTGTTCTCAAAGTATCTGCTCTTTCCTTACCGGGGAAGTTACGGGTTCTTACATTCTTCTTCTATTCTATAAGTTTCTATCTTATCTACCCTCACCCTCTAAATTCTTTCTATTAGTTTCCCGGTTTCCAATGCAATTTGGGTTGGACTTGTGTTATTGGGTCAGCTCAAATTGGACCGGATTTTCGGGTCACTACAGTTGGTATTAGAGCTTAAGTTAAGTGATTTACCTTGGCTCTGTGGCGTGACTCAGTAGAGATGGGGTTTGTAATACCCTAGATTGAGTTGAGTGTCTATATACGAGTGAACGTATTTGTTATTAATATAAAAATTTGTTTTATATTGTGAAGATTTATTGGTTGAGTCGTTTATGAGTTCTGGTCGATCAGTTTGATCCACTGTATCGGTAGGAGTTTTATAAACACTTGAATACGATGAACCGTCATGGTATGTTTTGAAAAGAGGGTAAATGGAATAATTTTATCCAAGTTATATTCTGGTATCTATATTGGAAATTATTATAGTATAATTGGAAGTGTTGGTTGTTAGTATAATCGAATAAGACTATAAAAAGGTGAAATAGTTCTAAATAACCAATCAGGATTCATATAAGTAAAGTATATAAAATAAGATGAATTAAATCTGAATTTAGATCAGAATTAGGAATTAAAATAAGGAAATTTTATGTTCCTGGGAGATTTTGAAAATGTTTTTCAATTTGAAATTTGACATAGTATTGAACTCACCTTGATCGCTGGGAAATAACTCCGGGGATGCATCGATACATCGTCAGTGTGATTTTCGAGTATCTAAGTGGCGGATTACTACCAAAGATTTTGTTTTGGAATTGTTTTGAGAAAACAAGTTGCTTAGAAATTCAAAGGTTTTGAATTGGTGTTAAGATTTAAAATTTGATTTGAAATAAACCTGGAATTAAAATTTAACCTATGAAGTTTAATGGATTAAAATATTGAAAGTGAATAAATTAATTTGAATTAAACTTGGACAAGGTTAAATATAATATGGAATTATATTGGGATGATATCGAGTAAGTTGATTGATTATATAAGAATTTGGAATCAAGAATTGTACTTAAGTTTGAAATGGAATTTGACCTGAGTAGAATCAAATGCTTGAGTATGAGGATAAAAACTGACAGGAGATTGATTGGAATGACATTGGTATATGCTGAGTTGATAACCAATGGGAATGGTATAATGGTATAGTCAGCAAAAAGGTACAAGTTTATATTTGATATCAGTATGAGATTTATGAGCTGATTTGGCAAGCCGCTTGGCTATTTGATTTTCTTTTGGGTTGGAGAAGGCCTAGAGAGGCGAGTTGGAGTTTTACTGATAGGATTGTACAAAGGAGGTTATAGCGAAATTTTCCAAAAATTTAAAGTGTTAGAAAATTTTCAGAATTTTTGAAAATTTTAGTTAGTCGGAAGGAATTAATATTTTAATCGATATTAATTGGTTCGAAGAAACAGGAGTTAAGGGGTAAACCGATAAATATTTACCCAGTGGATAGGGTCGTCTTCTAGTTAGCAATTTCGAGGACGAAATTATTTTAAGGGGGAAAGAATGTAATGACCCGGATTTTTTGAGTTAGAATATTTAATTTACATAAATATTTAAAATAGAAATTGAATAACTTGAATTCAGAAAATACGAGTTATTCAAAGTAACTGAATCGAATATGGAAATTCAAATGTAATTAAATTGATGTCGATGCTTATGAAGAATCATATTTGAATGGGAACGATAATATAAATTTATCGAAGTTTGAAGTGTTTTGAAATCGAATAAATATTAACTCGATTAAATTAACATGTAAAATATTAGTTTTACAAACGATTTCAGAAATCGACGAAACCAATATTTTTGAGTCCGGAATATTGATATATAGTGAAGTGTCAAATTTTATGGTGATCGGAGTTTAAATGTGGTCGTGATAGCGTAAAATGTTCGGTGGAAATACACTTGAATTTAATTGAATACTAAAACCAAAATATCTAGAATCTCACCCCATATATAATACCATTTAAATCCCTTAACCTAGAAAATTTCATTCAACAGTCAAACCCCATTTCCGCCGCTTTCCTTTTCCTTTTCTTCAATGTGAAAACGGTGAGCAAAAGAAATCAAATAAATTCAAAAGAAAATTCGTAAATTCACTAAACCTATATATTCGAGCTTCCCTTGATTCGTTCTTCACAGCCAAGTACTTCTCATCAGGTATGAACTCATTTGGGGTTCGATAATTTTCAACAGCGATTGTTAGGGTTGAGGGATTTGATGAATCGGAGCTTGGATCTGAGTTTTTGAGGTTATATTTAGGGATTATGGGTTTGTGTAGCCCTTGCGTGTAAAGTATTGATGGATTCAACGGAATTTTTGTCGCTGGTTTCCTGTAACAACAGAAGCGAAGTAGAAACGGAGATGGAGAAAGGTACGTGATGTTTGTGTGGAGCGTGATGTAGCTTGCGAGGAGACTGTGCCACGGGTTTTGATAGAAGGGCACGTTGGGAAAGGGAGGAAGGAGGAGCACTGTAAGTATGGATCCGTGTTTTTGAGTACATGGAGATATTTGGGTGATGTTATTGTGTGATTGCAGTGAAGTGAAAATGGGGAGTGAACGGGTCGAGTGATGGTGTAGTTGGGTGGTTCAAAAGGTGCGGAAACGGACGAAGTTTGGATTAGACAGTTTGGGAAGGAGATGCTTGTGGTGGGTAGATGTTCTGGAGAAATTAGTAAAGGAATAAGGGCGCAATTTCGTGTTTCAAAGGGGATGATGAGCTGAAGTCGGTTCCACTGTTCCAAGGAGAAGCTTGAATGGGGAGAGACGCGAGAAGTAAAGGGTAGTTTCAGCGTGAAGCAGTCCTTGTGGTTGTAGAAGGACCGCGTTATTAGTGTATATGAGGGAAGGAGTAAAGTAGGGTTTCAGTGAAATGGAAGGAGCTGATGGAAATAAAATTCTGAGGGAGCAGAAGACCAGAACAAAGAACAGGTTGCCAGTGTATTTGTTTGGGACTTTGGAAGCAAAGAGTTCACAAAGAAGGACGGACTCATTTTACAGTTGGGTCTTAAATTTGGGGTATCTGTTGAACCCGTGATGGGTATCTGAAACAGAAGGAACCGAGAGGGTGTAGGGCGGGGTTGTCTCGTTGATAAAGTTCAGAAGGTAACAGAACAAAAGATGGATTCAAGAACATAATTTATCTCAGCCGGAATGATCAATGTAATTAAAGTCCTAAACTAATTTTCTAATTTAGTAATTATGGTTTTAGGTTTAATTAGGTAAGTTAATTTAGATTTAATTTAACTAAAATTGGTTAGAGATAAAAGTTGATTAAGGAATAGTAATTAATTTTTAAGGGAATTAATTAGTTGATTAATTAAGATTTAATTAAGGTAAAGGAAGTTATACTTAAGATAATTATAATTAGGTTTAATTAAGTTATACTCAGGTTAATTAATTTTTGTTTAAGATTAAATTATACTTAAATGAATTAATTATCATTAGGCCTAATAAAAGTATAATTATGTAGGTAATTTAGTTTAAGGAAATAAATGAGATAATTAATCTAATCGGCAATCTTAACTCGTTAATAACCCATCATATTTTATCAGAATACGATATAACAAGTTACAATGGAATTGTCTTGGTGAGCAGAACATTCTGAACGGAATTGGACAGGAATGGAGACGACTGAAAACGAACCATTTCAACGACGAATCAATGTGAGTAAAACTCACCAACTCTGAACAATTATATTTTTATAACGTATTCTTAGAACTGATAATTATTTGTTGATTTGTTGTGTGTTGACTTGGTTGATTGAACTGCTTGTCAGTTAGTTGAAATTATTTATATATGTAAATATATATATATATATATATATATATATAAACCATTAAAAATATATATTGATGTTGCTTATCAGAACATTTTATACTGAAATGAAGTTGATGTTAATTGTAGTGTTTAACATCTGTGATGCAGGGGAACCGGTTGGGGGGACCCAACTGGGTTCCTCAATATATAAAATACTGTTTTGTTTCATATATTGTGATATGTGATGTGGTATATAATATGTTGCTGATGATGTGTGTTTGATGATATTGATCATGGTTATATGGTATTTTAAATACCATAAGAAATACTGAATATAGAAAGAGGAATTTTCAAAGGGTTATTGAAAATGAATTATTTATAAAATCGAATGATTTTATAAAAAGGGATATTTATTAGAAAATAAATAGAATCGATTTAAAAGGTCAAAGGGGATATGGTATGGTTTTTGTGTAATTGGAACTTGTTATACGTTGATTGAGTTGAGTAAATTTCAAAGTGTTGATCTGATGTTGGTTTCGGCCTTCGGGATTAACACTGAGAAATTTATTCACTTACCAATTTATAATAAGGATCTAATGAATAGAAGTGAAGTAAGAAGGGAATATTTATTTAGGAAATAAATAAAGTTATAAAAGAAAATATTTATTTAGGAAATAAATGAAGCTATAAAAGGAATTATTTATTTGTTAAACAGAATTGAAAGGAGTTAATCGATTTGAATAAATCAATTAGAGTTAATTGATTGGAGAGAATCAAAGTGAGTTGTCGAGTTAAGATAATAAAAGTGAGTTGTTGAGTTAAGATAATCAAAGTGAGTTGTCAAGTTAAGATAATCAAAGTGAGTTGTCCAGTTAAGATAATCAAAGTGAGTTGTCGAGTTAAGATAACCAAAGTGAGTTGCCAAGTTAAGATAATCAAAGTGAGTTGCCGAGTTAAGATAATCAAAGTGAGTTGTCAAGTTAAGATAATCAAAGTGAGTTGTCAAGTTAAGATAATCAAAGTGAGTTGTCGAGTTAAGATAATAAAAGTGAGTTGTCAAGTTAAGATAATCAAAGTGAGTTGTCGAGTTAAGATAATCAAAGTGAGTTGTCGAGTTAAGATAATCAAAGTGAGTTGTTGAGTTAAGATAATCAAAGTGAGTTGTCGAGTTAAGATAATCAAAGTGAGTTAGTAAAAGGGGAGTTAATCAAATTAGAGTAAATCAAGTGTTAATAAATTGAATATAAGTATTTGTAGAGCGATAATCGAATACGTGTTATTTGAAGAATGGTAATCGAATATAAGTTATTCGAAGAAGAGTTAATCGAATAATGATTAATGATAAATTAAATTCAAAGAGATAAAGTTGATTGATGATTGATCGATCGAATTTCCATTTGGGAATAAGATCGTTGTTTGTACACTGACATGTTTTCATTTGATAGTTAAATCACCGACTATCGAAGTTTTGACCATTTTAACGTGTTAATATGGAGAGACCGGTTGGATTCTTATCCAAAGAACCACTCCGTATTGGCATAAGCACTGCGGATCATATATGCCAAAGAAAATTGGAGACGAATAAAGTTCAAGGGCTGTTGTATAAGTCTAGGTAGAGATTGCCTAGGATGGATGTACTGAATAGTGCCTTTTGTTTCGTTCAATCCCAGAACGAACGTAAATGGACGAATGTCTGACAAAGTATTTTCAATGATCGAATGGGTTGGTCTGTATAAATATATATGGTTGCAACGGATTTATTCCCATAGCATAACATCTAGAATATTTTTGTAAACCAATTAATGATTAACGGATCTGATAATGTAGCATTCAAAGTGACCGTGTTGTCAATGAATGGAAAGTAGTGTAGCCTCTGGCCTCAACATCCGGTAAATGACAAAAATCGGGCAGGTAGCATGGCTAAGGCGGTCGCACCGAAGTAGGGTGTATAATCACCTATCTAGAGAATATTCATTTTCTTCTTTAATCTGTCAATGATTTCCCATATATATATATATATATATATATATATATATATATATATATATATATGGGAAACGGTTGTTGATCCCAACCGTTGGTGATATACATTCGATACACTCAAGCGAAATGAGTGGTCGGTCATGTGTGGCTGAGTTGCAAGATGTTCTTGTTGAACTCTAGTGTATCATTCCTAGAGTACACTGATCGGAGGGTGGTTCCATACCTTGTCATAGTTGGAAATCCATTACCCAATACGTGCTTGCGGTTTGATTTTTTTACTATATATGTAGAACATGAGATGAAAGCGATTCTGCTAGAGATTATTATATTATGGTTGATAAACATTAGTATAATATCAAAAGGTTTTGATATAAAGATATTTGGATTCTCATAAGGGAAAAACCGGTTCCGTTATATGGCGTGGTCTTATGAGATATCGTTTACTTGTTCAAACTGTTTAAACTGTTTTACTCATACCAGTCCAATGACTGACCCGGAATTTATTTGTTTGTTTTCCCTAAACTCTTGGGTGCACAAATTTTTATGGGCAATCAATTTGTCGGGATTTTTACAGATACACTTGGAGAGCTTGGAGCAGGAGGCTTCAGGATTCTATAGCTATTATTATTTCCGCTGTTGTTGTAAATGTTGTACTCTGCAATGTTATTGTATACATATATTGTTTGTATTTCAAAAGTTATGTTATATTTTATTCGTTCCGCTGTGAGATTCGTGTTTACTGTGATGATGATGTTCTTCTTCTTCTTCTATTCTATAAGTTTCTATCTTATCTAGCCTTACGATATAAATTCTTTCTACTAGTTTCCTGGTTTCCAGTGCAATTTGGGTTGGACTTGTGTTATTTGGTCAGCTCAAATTGGACCGGATTTTCGGGTTTCTACATTATGATTACTGATGTCTTGATTGGGCTGTACACCCAAGACAAGGTAATAAGTTGCGATCGTCCAGACGTACTTGGAGATCGACGAATATGCGAGGGCCTCTCTTGTATTGGACATATGGGATGAGGAATAAGGTGCCTCCGGTTTCGTTCAACCCAGAACGGACTTGTAAATGGACCATGTGTCTGACATTGGATTTTATTTTGTGCTAATTGATCTCTATAAAATATACGTCTGCCTGGTGTAACAACCCGCAAAATCTGGGCCAGTTTAAAATTTTTATTTTGGCAATTTTAGTGAATCTCGATTATTTAAAATGAATTATTTTAAATAATATCGACGGAAAATTTATTATGAATAGAATTCGAATGTATATATTATACGCGTCGTCGTTAGAATATAAATATTTATATATAATTATAAATAGAATTAAAAATGGCGCGGTAGTTCGATAATTCGATTTCAAACTTCAATTGAATGTACCGGGTGCAAAACAATCCGGATTTTAGTGAAACCAAAAATAATGGGATCTAATTGTGAATATCTTTCCAACGAATCCGAAAAATCAAGATTTCATATCAGGAATCAAAAGATATGTCCAGTTGAAAATTCTGAATAGTCGTTATGGAATTCAGGCCCTTAAAAATGGACATTTTGCAAATGACCTCGGAATTCGACAAAACCGCTTTTGTTGGATCCGCAGTGTCAAGTTATTGCTAGGTTTCAAATTTCATAATTTTTCGAATCAATATGTGAGCGTGGCAAAGGAAAACGCGTTTGACCAGTTTCAGTTGATTTTAATCGACTGGAAAATGGCTATTTTTCAAACGGTCTCAGAATTCGACGAAACTAGTTTTGTTAGGACCGTATCGTCAATACGAAGCTAGAAAATATTTTTCTGGAATATTTCTAGTTCGTATGTGGCCCCGGTAATTTGAAAGGTACGTTTAAAATTCAATATAGTGATTTAAATGTAAATTAAACGGAAACTGATTCAAACAGTCGAGTCAGCTTGCGATATATCTCCCATTGTGTTCAAAATAGGGGTAATACGCTATGGACGACAGGCGGTGGGCCTCGTTTCGAGGTCGTATGAAAAAGTCAACTTTAGGTTGAATTAAATAATAATAAAAAAAAAATCCCCTTTCCTTTATCTCTGCCCCCCCCCCCCTAATTTTCATTTCAATGGAATCGGAGAAAAAAAAGTTTAAAAAAAAAGGAGAGAACGGGGGCGCGATTCGCCACCGCCGCCCACCAGAGGCGTCGGGCCTCAGGCGCAACCTCCCCAGGCCAGACCCCCCTCGCGGCGCCCCTCTTCTTCCTCCTCCCCCTTGCCTTCCTCGACACCGATGCGAGACCCCCCCCCCCATCCACCGACCAATCGAGACCCCTCCCGCCACCATCGACATTCCCTGTCTCCGAGCCCTAGTTGGACTCCGACCCCCCTTCCTTGCTGTTGCAGCCGACGATCAGCCCCCCCACCCCCCCTCTTCTTTTTTTTCTCGGTAAGTGTTTTTATTAATTTATTTTTGTTTGTTTATTTAAATTTCTTTTCTGTTTTTATATATATTATAAATTAGAAATAAGTTTGATTTTTAAATGAGAAATAAGTTTGATTTTTAAATGAGAAATAAGTTTGATTTTTAAATTAGAAATATGTTTGATTTTTAAATTGGAAAAGATTTGATTTTTATCGAAGTTAAAAATATGATTTTTATATGTTGAACATCGAAGTTAAAAATATGATTTTTATATGTTGAACATCGAAATTAAAAATATGATTTTTATATGTTGAACATCGAAATTAAAAATATGATTTTTATATGTTGAACATCGAAGAAAAAATATGATTTTTATATGTTGAACATCGAAGTAAAAATATGATTTTTATATGTTGAACATCGAAATTAAAAATATGATTTTTATATGTTGAACATCGAAGTAAAAATATGATTTTTATATGTTGAACATCGAAGTAAAAATTTGATTTTTATATGTTGAACATCGAAGTAAAAATTTGATTTTTATGTGTTGAACATCGAAGTAAAAATTTGATTTTTATGTGTTGAACATCGAATTAAAAATATGATTTTTATATATTGAATAGCAAAGTAAAAATTCGATTTTTACATAGGTAGTGGCTACGGGCGACTAAAGTGAAAAGAGGCAGAACGAAGAAGATTTATATCAATGAAGAGCCGTGGAGCTAGGATAGCTATATGTGAGAATTTCTCACCTTTCAATTTCATTTCTATTTATATATATATACTAGGATGCAGACGGTGCTTAGTAGCACCCGACACAATCGTCCACAGACCATGGACTTGTTTGTTTGGTTGCATAGATAAGTTATATGATGTGATTTGAATTTGGTTGTTTGGTGAATTTGATTGATGTGTGAATGGCGTGGGCCTTCACTAGACCGGGGATAAGGCTAGGCCTTGTCCCGTTTCTAGTATCGTGCCGTTATGCCGCCGAAATTTTCTAAAATAAGTTAGTAAAATAAAAATATCATTTTATTTAAAAAAATGAACTGAATAGAAATTCATATGTTGGAATAAAATGTTTTGTCGTTAAAAATATAATTTTTAACGTGAATGTGAGTAAATAAATATTCATTTACAAACCAGACGGTTTGTTTATGTACACTTATTTGAATGACATTGATTGGGACGATAAATTTTACACATCGCCCAACTGCACAACTAAAATCTTTGTTTGATTGTTTGAAACCCCACACGGGTGTTGGGATGAAATATGAATTTCACTCATCCTGATTGATTAAATATGTCGATCGATTGATTGACAGGCTGTTATAAGCGTTGAATATCTATATTTGATGCTTATACAGTGTAGTGCACTTTGGTTGATGGTTGATTATTTTTCCATGCTATTATATACATGTGTTGTATGAAAATCCATATAATTAACTTTATATGGTAATTGATTGGGCCTCATTCCAGTTTTAAAATAGAAATATTTGAAATAGAAATATTCGAAATGGAATATTTGAAAATATCAATATATGAAGCCGTGTTGATTAGATTGACGCCATTTTGACGTGAACGATATTTATATCGACTTTATTCATTTTAAAATGAATATTGAAAAGTGATTTCGAAATCGACGATTTCGAAATGAATTGAAAACGATTTCGAAATGAATTGAATTGAAAACGATTTCGAAATGAATTGAATTGAAAACGATTTCGAAATGAATTGAATTGAAAACGATTTCGAAATGAATTGAATTGAAAACGATTTCGAAATGAATTGAAAACGATTTCGAAATGAATTGAATTGAAAACGATTTCGAAATGAATTGAATTGAAAAGGATTTCGAAATGAATTGGAAACGAATTCAAATTGAATTGAAAGCAAATTGAAATGAATTCAAATTGAATTGAAATTTGAATTGAATAGAAATGAATTTTAAAACGAATTTATAGAGAAGAATTCAATTTTGATTTGAATTGAAAAGAAAGTTGAAATTGCTTTTGAAACGAATTTTAAAACTATTTATATAATTCGTTTTAAATAGAAATCGACGAAGTATATATTATATATATAATATAATGGCCTGAATAGAACGCGCCGCGCCGCGGTAGTTCGTGAATTTCGACCATTTATTTCAAACGGACATTACGGGAGATCCGACCGTCGGATTCTCCTAAAACTGGAACCGTTGGGTTCGTATCGAAAAGAGCTTTCTAACGAATATTAGAAATTTGAAATCTAACGGTTGGATTTGGAATTATGTCCAAATCAAATTTGAAAAAGGTCGTTATACGTGCAGTTCGATGGCCGTTGATGGAAATCGACTGTACAGGCCTTGATAAAATTATTAAAAATAATAATAATTTGTGTAAAATCATAAGAAATGATTTGAGAAGAATTGGGATGAAAAACTCCATATTTGAAAAGATAAAAATGGATTTTTATCGAATTGAACTAGTTTTGAACTAGAATTATAATTCTATTTATTTTTAAATAAATAAATTGAATTCGAAAAGGGTTTTAAAAATAACCAAAATTTCCAATGATTGCATTGGAATGGATTTGAATCGAAATTGTCTTCGGAATATTTCGATGTTGGAATTCGTGATTATACAGATGTTGTTATGGAAATTTGAAAGATATATATTTATATCGTTATTTCCAATACGTCATTTGTTAGTCGTAGAATTTGATATTGAATATAAGCCGATATATTTTCTATTCAGGGCCTTGTATTGAATATCGAATGTGATTTGGGTTTGTCGTGAATGGTGTCTTCACTAACACTGTTCTTGAACCCAGTTGAGAAATGATTAAATCTTTTTATTTAGATTTAATGAAGTGTACCAATTAAATAATATTTAATTGGAATTGAATTGATATTGATTTTTGGGTTTATCGTGAACAGTGTTTTAAATAACACTCGTTCTTTAACCCGATAATTAATGAATGTGATTTTGGGTTTATCGTGAACCGTGTTTTAAATGACACTGATTCTTTAACCCAGTTAAAGATTAAAACTAAGTGGAGTTTTAATGGATCTTTAATTAGATTGAAATGATCGAAAATGGAGTATCACCAGTTTTGCTCTAGGCGATAGTTAAATCTTTAATTAGATTTGAACGTGAAATGGAAATTGAATTTACCGATAACACCGTGGTGTTAGATATGAAGTATTACCAGTTTTACTTCATGGGATGAATAGGTTGGGATTGGGAAATAAAATAAATGATTACTTCGGTGTGGTTCGCTAATCCCGACTAGTTTGAATTGATATTCAAAGGAGATTAAAGAATAAATTTAAAGAATTTATCTTGGATAAAATTAATGGGAACTTTTCCCAAAGTATAAGAATATTGGAATAAAAGGATATTCTGAATTGGGATGAGGCGTATGTTGTGTTTGTGTAACACTTTTAAAATATATACGCGAGTTATTCAGAAAGACCGGGTTTATCCCATTCTGAATAACTGTTTCGACGTGGTGTCGAAGATGAAGACGGTGGTCGAAGACCGGAAGTCTTCACGTCGTTTGGGTGATTACTGATGATCTTGATTGGGCTGTACACCCAAGAAGATGGAAACAGTTAGTGATCGTCCAGACGTACTTGGAGATCGATGGATATGCGGGGTACTAGGTGCCTCCGGTTTCGTTCAGACCCAGAACGGACTTGTAAATGTACTGTGTGTCTGACATTGGATTTCAGTCCGTGTGATTGATCTCTATTAAATATATATCTGTTTGGCGGCGGAGAATTTATTCTCTTGCTTAACGCCCTTCTCTGAGACGTACGAGCTCAGGGGTTATATATTGATGGATATCAAACGCATGGAGTGAATTGCCTGTGTGGCATGCCTAAGTGGCAATTGATCGAGGCTTCTGTTGAAAAGCAAAGTCTTGTGGTGATGATCAAAGCACGGCCTTTGTGGCGTAGCTTTGTGTAACGTTTGCTTCGCGAGTTTCACACCCGGTATGAACCAAAAACGGGAGGGGACATCAGGGAGGACTTGCGTTTCTTTCTAGCTAGAAGTGGCGTCAGTGGTTTTACACGCCCTGACGAGTTTGACTTATGTGGTTGTTGCTGTTGCGAGGCGCCTCGGATTGATCGGTCGTTCTCGAACCAATGGAGTCATTTAGTTGGATCATTTACGCCCCAAAGGGCGGAGAAACGTATTGTTCAGGCACTATAATCCACATCGGTGGACCGGCCCTGACGATCCAAGGGGCAGTTGCGGCTGCTCCGGAGACATGGGCTAGATTGTCTCGAATCGGTTGAGGACTATCTTTTGCCTCGGTTCATAGACGGAAATCCAATTTCCAAATACGTGACTTTGCAGTTTTATTTGTAAACCTATATATGGTGACATAGTGGCATGGGACGCTCATGTCGCCTATGATTGATACTTATGATTTGAAGTTGTTTTATACACTATGCACTTACAATAGTATCAAACGATTTGTTTTAACCGTATCAAGCATTCTTTGGCTGTTATAAGGGAAAACCCTATCCTCGGCTGCGTTGCATTGTGTGATGGGACCTGGGTCTTATAACAGCTTCATTTTTCTTTATTTAGCATTGCGCTGTTTGTTTTATGCACTGGTATTCTTGGGAGGAAACCCGTTCCGTGTTATACGGCGTGGTCCCTTGATTTACCTAACTTTTAAAATAAAGAATAATAACTGTTTTAGTTCTCACACCAGTCACATGACTGACCTGGAGTTTATTGTTTTAACCTAAACTCTGGGTGCCCTTATTTTGACACGGGCAGCTAGTAGTTTTGGTTTTGCAGATTTATATTCACAGGATCCTGGGTTACAGCTGGAACGATATCCGGAAAGCTTTGTATCCGTATATCTCTTCTAGTTGTGTATTGTATTATTTTCCGCTGCTATGTATTTAAATGTAATTTAAATCTCTGATATTTCTGTGTAATATTTATTTGTTTATACTCTGTATATTCTTGTAATCTGATGCATTGTTGTAATAGCAACGAAATGTTCTTCTGTATGCGTTCTATTTTGTCGTGTTCTCAACGATAGGGCATTTCGAACGGTCTGGGTCGGTTTAGCGGCTGGTTCGGACCGAGCGAAATTCCTTGCCGTCACAGTTGGTATCAGAGCTTTGGTTTACAAAGCTCAGAGAACAGGGCACATTAGAACCATACGAAATAATTCATCAGATATTGGATTAGTAATATCCAATTAGAATGACTCGTTAGAGATGGGATCAGTAGTATCCTAGAACGAGTGTGAAGAGTATATTTTTAAAATGAAAACAAATTTTTGTTTTGGAAATTTAAATCGATTATTCGTATTTGATTATTTATTTTATATTGATTAGGACAATCCAAAATATAAAGATTTTTGCGTATGCGCCTAGCTAGCGTGTATTCGAAGTTTTGATATATTGGATAGATATAGAATTACACTCTAATCGCCCGGAGATGGTTTTGACGATGGAGCTCCATCATTAGAATTTATATTCGAGTGACGAACGTGTAATATCTATATACTTCCTATTGACTGGTGTGAGAACCAAAAACTATATAGGATCTATTGTTGTGATTTGGCACCAAAAATCTGATTTTTGTATATGTATCAAAATTATGAATTTGAAACTCTAATTCACTAATTGATTGATGTTTGTGTTGTTTGTTCATTTGTTTGCTAATTTTGAACCATTATGCCTAATTTGATCGAATAATGAATTGTATTGAAATTGGTCGCATTTGCTTGCATATACATATACTTGTTTTGAACAGGTCATAGCAAAGAGGCTAGAGCCGAAGAATAAAATTTGTTTGCCCGACAAATAGGTACATGTTTACTACATAATTTCCTGTTTTGTTTGGGTGATGATGATTTTGTGAGCCTATTGGCTAGCCGCTTGGATTTTTCTTTTTCTTTTTGAGATCTGAAGGACCGGGGAAGCTATTTGAAATTCCCCGATGCTCCCGGTGCAGGGGAGGTTATGGCGAAATTTTTCGAAAATTTAGGGTGTTAGCCAAATTTTTGAAATTTTGGAAAATTCTCAGAAACTGAAAAGTTGGAGAATGGAAGCCAAATTGAACGTAGAATTGAATAATCAAACCACTTTCGACTTTGTTCCTTTTCGGGGACGAAAAGTTTTAAGTGGGGGAGATTGTAACAACCCGCAAAATCTGGGCCAGTTTAAAATTTTTATTTTGGCAATTTTAGTGAATTTCGATTATTTAAAATGAATTATTTTAAATAATATCGACGGAAAATTTATTTTGAATAGAATTCGAACGTATATATTATACGCGTCGTCGTTAGAATATAAATATTTATATATAATTATAAATAGAATTAAAAATGGCGCGGTAGTTCGATAATTCGATTTCAAACTTCAATTGAATGTACCGGGTGCAAAACAATCCGGATTTTAGTGAAACCAAAAATAATGGGATCTAATTGTGAATATCTTTCCAACGAATCCGAAAAATCAAGATTTCATATCAGGAATCAAAAGATATGTCCAGTTGAAAATTTTGAATAGTCGCTATGGAATTCAGGCCCTTAAAAATGGACATTTTGCAAATGACCTCGGAATTCGACGAAACCACTTTTGTTGGATCCGCAGTGTCAAGTTATTGCTAGGTTTCAAATTTCATAATTTTTCGAATCAATATGTGAGCGTGGCAAAGGAAAACGCGTTTGACCAGTTTCAGTTGATTTTAATCGACTGGAAAATGGCTATTTTTCAAACGGTCTCAGAATTCGACGAAACTAGTTTTGTTAGGACCGTATCGTCAATACGAAGCTAGAAAATATTTTTCTGGAATATTTCTAGTTCGTATGTGGCCCCGGTAATTTGAAAGGTACGTTTAAAATTCAATATAGTGATTTAAATGTAAATTAAACGGAAACTAATTCAAACAGTCGAATCAGCTTGCGATATATCTCCCATTGTGTTGAGAATAGGGGTAATACGCTATGGACGACAGGCGGTGGGCCTCGTTTCGAGGTCGTATGAAAAAGTCAACTTTAGGTTGAATTAAATAATAAAAAAAAAGAAATCCCCTTTCCTTTATCCCTGCCCCCCCCCCCCCCCCCCCGTCCCCTAATTTTCATTTCAATCGAATCGGAGAAAAAAAAATTAAAAAAAAAAGGAGAGAACGGGGGCGCGATTCGCCACCGCCGCCCACCAGAGGCGTCGCGCCTCTGGCGCAACCTCCCCAGGCCAGACCCCCCCTCGCGGCGCCCCTCTTCTTCCTCCTCCCCCTTGCCTTCCTCGACACCGATGCGAGACCCCCCCCCCCCCCCCCCCATCCACCGACCAATCGAGACCCCTCCCGCCACCATCGACATTCCCTGTCTCCGAGCCCTAGTTGGACTCCGACCACCCCTTCCTTGCTGTTGCAGCCGACGATCAGCCCCCCCCCCCCTCTTCTTTTTTTTTTCTCGGTAAGTGTTTTTATTAATTTATTTTTGTTTGTTTATTTAAATTTCTTTTCTGTTTTTATATATATTATAAATTAGAAATAAGTTTGATTTTTAAATGAGAAATAAGTTTGATTTTTAAATGAGAAATAAGTTTGATTTTTAAATTAGAAATAAGTTTGATTTTTAAATTGGAAAAGATTTGATTTTTATCGAAGTTAAAAATATGATTTTTATATGTTGAACATCGAAGTTAAAAATATGATTTTTATATGTTGAACATCGAAATTAAAAATATGATTTTTATATGTTGAACATCGAAATTAAAAATATGATTTTTATATGTTGAACATTGAAGTAAAAATATGATTTTTATATGTTGAACATCGAAGTAAAAATATGATTTTTATATGTTGAACATCGAAATTAAAAATATGATTTTTATATGTTGAACATCGAAATTAAAAATATGATTTTTATATGTTGAACATCGAAGTAAAAATATGATTTTTATATGTTGAACATCGAAGTAAAAATTTGATTTTTATATGTTGAACATCGAAGTAAAAATTTGATTTTTATGTGTTGAACATCGAAGTAAAAATTTGATTTTTATGTGTTGAACATCGAATTAAAAATATGATTTTTATATATTGAATAGCAAAGTAAAAATTCGATTTTTACATAGGTAGTGGCTACGGGCGACTAAAGTGAAAAGAGGCAGAACGAAGAAGATTTATATCAATGAAGAGCCGTGGAGCTAGGATAGCTATATGTGAGAATTTCTCACCTTTCAATTTCATTTCTATTTATATATATATACTTGGATGCAGACGGTGCTTAGTAGCACCCGACACAATCGTCCACAGACCATGGACTTGTTTGTTTGGTTGCAAAGATAAGTTATATGATGTGATTTGAATTTGGTTGTTTGGTGAATTTGATTGATGTGTGAATGGCGTGGGCCTTCACTAGACCGGGGATAAGGCTAGGCCTTGTCCCGTTTCTAGTATCGTGCCGTTATGCCGCCGAAATTTTCTAAAATAAGTTAGAAAAATAAAAATATCATTTTATTTAAAAAAATGAACTGAATAGAAATTCATATGTTGGAATAAAATGTTTTGTCGTTAAAAATATAATTTTTAACGTGAATGTGAGTAAATAAATATTCATTTACAAACCAGACGGTTTGTTTATGTACACTTATTTGAATGACATTGATTGGGACGATAAATTTTACACATCGCCCAACTGCACAACTAAAATCTGTGTTTGATTGTTTGAAACCCCACACGGGTGTTGGGATGAAATATGAATTTCACTCATCCTGATTGATTAAATATGTCGATCGATTGATTGACAGGCTGTTATAAGCGTTGAATATCTATATTTGATGCTTATACAGTGTAGTGCACTTTGGTTGATGGTTGATTATTTTTCCATGCTATTATATACATGTGTTGTATGAAAATCCATATAATTAACTTTATATGGTAATTGATTGGGCCTTATTCCAGTTTTAAAATAGAAATATTTGAAATAGAAATATTAGAAATGGAATATTTGAAAATATCAATATATGAAGCCGTGTTGATTAGATTGACGCCATTTTGACGTGAACGATATTTATATCGACTTTATTCATTTTAAAATGAATATTGAAAAGTGATTTCGAAATCGACGATTTCGAAATGAATTGAAAACGATTTCGAAATGAATTGAATTGAAAACGATTTCGAAATGAATTGAATTGAAAACGATTTCGAAATGAATTGAATTGAAAACGATTTCGAAATGAATTGAATTGAAAACGATTTCGAAATGAATTGAAAACGATTTCGAAATGAATTGAATTGAAAACGATTTTGAAATGAATTGAATTGAAAACGATTTCGAAATGAATTGAAAACGAATTCAAATTGAATTGAAAGCAAATTGAAATGAATTCAAATTGAATTGAAATTTGAATTGAATAGAAATGAATTTTAAAACGAATTTATAGAGAAGAATTCAATTTTGATTTGAATTGAAAAGGAAGTTGAAATTGCTTTTGAAACGAATTTTAAAACTATTTATATAATTCGTTTTAAATAGAAATCGACGAAGTATATATTATATATATTATATATATAATATAATGGCCTGAATAGAACGCGCCGTGCCGCGGCAGTTCATGAATTTCGACCATTTATTTCAAACGGACATTACGGGAGATCCGACTGTCGGATTCTCCTAAAACCGGAACCGTTGGGTTCGTATCGAAAAGAGCTTTCTAACGAATATTAGAAATTTGAAATCTAACGGTTGGATTTGGAATTATGTCCAAATCAAATTTGAAAAAGGTCGTTATACGTGCAGTTCGATGGCCGTTGATGGAAATCGACTGTACAGGCCTTGATAAAATTATTAAAAATAATAATAATTTGTGTAAAATCATAAGAAATGATTTGAGAAGAATTGGGATGAAAAACTCCATATTTGAAAAGATAAAAATGGATTTTTATCGAATTGAACTAGTTTTGAACTAGAATTATAATTCTATTTATTTTTAAATAAATAAATTGAATTCGAAAAGGGTTTTAAAAATAACCAAAATTTCCAATGATTGCATTGGAATGGATTTGAATCGAAATTGTCTTCGGAATATTTCGATGTTGGAATTCGTGATTATACAGATGTTGTTATGGAAATTTGAAAGATATATATTTATATCGTTATTTCCAATACGACATTTGTTAGTCGTAGAATTTGATATTGAATATAAGCCGATATATTTTCTATTCAGGGCCTTGTATTGAATATCGAATGTGATTTGGGTTTGTCGTGAATGGTGTGTTCACTTACACTGTTCTTGAACCCAGTTGAGAAATGATTAAATCTTTTTATTTAGATTTAATGAAGTGTACCAATTAAATAATATTTAATTGGAATTGAATTGATATTGATTTTTGGGTTTATCGTGAACAGTGTTTTAAATAACACTCGTTCTTTAACCCGATAATTAATGAATGTGATTTTGGGTTTATCGTGAACCGTGTTTTAAATGACACTGATTCTTTAACCCAGTTAAAGATTAAAACTAAGTGGATTTTTAATAGATCTTTAATTAGATTGAAATGATCGAAAATGGAGTATCACCAGTTTTGCTCCAGGCGATAGTTAAATCTTTAATTAGATTTGAACGTGAAATGGTAATTGAATTTACCGATAACACCGTGGTGTTGGATATGAAGTATTACCAGTTTTACTTCATGGGATGAATAGGTTGGGATTGGGAAATAAAATAAATGATTACTTCGGTGTGGTTCGCTAATCCCGACTAGTTTGAATTGATATTCAAAGGAGATTAAAGAATAAATTTAAAGAATTTATCTTGGATAAAATTAATGGGAACTTTTCCCAAAGTATAAGAATATTGGAATAAAAGGATATTCTGAATTGGGATGAGGCGTATGTTGTGTTTGTGTAACACTTTTAAAATATATACGCGAGTTATTCAGAAAGACCGGGTTTATCCCATTCTGAATAACTGTTTCGACGTGGTGTCAAAGATGAAGATGGTGGTCGAAGACCGGAAGTCTTCACGTCGTTTGGGTGATTACTGATGATCTTGATTGGGCTGTACACCCAGGAAGATGGAAACAGTTAGTGATCGTCCAGACGTACTTGGAGATCGATGGATATGCGGGGTACTAGGTGCCTCCGGTTTCGTTCAGACCCAGAACGGACTTGTAAATGGACTGTGTGTCTGACATTGGATTTCAGTCCGTGTGATTGATCTCTATTAAATATATATCTGTTTGGCGGCGGAGAATTTATTCTCTTGCTTAACGCCCTTCTCTGAGACGTACGAGCTCAGGGGTTATATATTGATGGATATCAAACGCATGGAGTGAATTGCCTGTGTGGCATGCCTAAGTGGCAATTGATCGAGGCTTCTGTTGAAAAGCAAAGTCTTGTGGTGATGATCAAAGCACGGCCTTTGTGGCGTAGCTTTGTGTAACGTTTGCTTCGCGAGTTTCACACCCGGTATGAACCAAAAACGGGAGGGGACATCAGGGAGGACTTGCGTTTCTTTCTAGCTAGAAGTGGCGTCAGTGGTTTTACACGCCCTGACGAGTTTGACTTATGTGGTTGTTGTTGTTGCGAGGCGCCTCGGATTGATCGGTCGTTCTCGAACCGATGGAGTCATTTAGTTGGCTCATTTACGCCCCAAAGGGCGGAGAAACGTATTGTTCAGGCACTATAATCCACATCGGTGGACCGGCCCTGACGATCCAAGGGGCAGTTACGGCTGCTCCGGAGATTTGGGCTAGATTGTCTCGAATCGGTTGAGGACTATCTTTTGCCTCGGTTCATAGACGGAAATCCAATTTCCAAATACGTGACTTTGCGGTTTTATTTGTAAACCTATATATGGTGACATAGTGGCATGGGACGCTCATGTCGCCTATGATTGATACTTATGATTTGAAGTTGTTTTATACACTATGCACTTATAATAGTATCAAACGATTTGTTTTAACCGTATCAAGCATTCTTTGGCTGTTATAAGGGAAAACCCTATCCTCGGCTGCGTTGCATTGTGTGATGGGACCTGGGTCTTATAACAGCTTCATTTTTCTTTATTTAGCATTGCGCTGTTTGTTTTATGCACTGGTATTCTTGGGAGGAAACCCGTTCCGTGTTATACGGCGTGGTCCCTTGATTTACCTAACTTTTAAAATAAAGAATAATAACTGTTTTAGTTCTCACACTAGTCACATGACTGACCTGGAGTTTATTGTTTTAACCTAAACTCTGGGTGCCCTTATTTTGACACGGGCAGCTAGTAGTTTTGGTTTTGCAGATTTATATTCACAGGATCCTGTTTTACAGCTGGAACGATATCCGGAAAGCTTTGTATCCGTATATCTCTTCTAGTTGTGTATTGTATTATTTTCCGCTGCTAGGTATTTTAATGTAATTTAAATCTCTGATATTTCTGTGTAATATTTATTTGTTTATACTCTGTATATTCTTGTAATCTGATGCATTGTTGTAATAGCAACGAAATGTTCTTCTGTATGCGTTCTATTTTGTCGTGTTCTCAACGATAGGGCGTTTCGAACGGTCTAGGTCGGTTTAGCGACTGGTTCGGACCGAGCGAAATTCCTTGCCGTCACACCTGGTGAAGGAGAATTTATTCTCTTACTTCACCCTTCTCTGAGACGTATGGGATCAGAGGTTGTATAACGATAGATATCAGTCGCATGGCGTGAATTGCCTTTGTGGCAAAGGATCAAGGCTTCTGTTGAAAAGCAGAGTCTTGTGGTTGATGATCAAAGCATAGCTTTAATATAGCGCCACATTGTGTATAGCGTTAATTCGCGAGCCTCACACCCCGGTGTGAACTAGAAACGTGAGAAGGATCCTGGGAGGACGATGCGTTTCTTTCTAGCTAGAGGTGGTGTCAATGTTTACAAGCCCTGACATTTTACTTATTTGGATGATGGAAAGCGAGGCGCCTCGTTTATATCGGTCACTACGGTGCTGATGGATGGTTTGGTCAGTATATGACCATTTTACGCCCCATAGGGCGGGGAAACGCATGTTCAGGCATTTTAATCCACTTCGTGTGGACTGGCCCTATGGCTCCTAAGGGCTTGACAGAGTACTTGTCCTGAGGCTCGGGCTAGAGAATCTCGAAGCGGTAAGGACGATCCCTTGACTTGGTTCATGATGGAAATCCAACTTCCAATATGTGACATTTCGATTTTAGTTGTAATCCCATTTATGGCGACATAGTGGGATGGGGCGGTTATGCCTTCTACGATTGATACATTTATATTTGAAGTTGATTTCTTCACTTATAGTAATAATAAAAGATTAAATTTCGCGTACCAAGAATTATTTGGCTAATATATGGTAAAACCCTATCCTCTGGCTTGCGTTGCATTGTGTGATGGGACTAGGGTCTTATAATAGCTTCATTTTCTTTAATTAGCATTGCGCTGTTGTTTTATGCACTGGTATTCTTGGGAGGAAACCCGTTCCATGTTTTACGGCGTGGTCCCTTGATTTACTGAACTTTAAAATAAAGATTAATAACTATTTTGGTTCTCGTACTAGTCACATGACTGACCTGGAGTTTATTGTTTCAACCTAAACCCTGGGTGCCCCTATTTTCCACACGGGCAGCTAGTAGTTTTGGTTTTGCAGATTAATATTCACAGGATTTTTGTTTACAGCTGGAATGATATTCGAAAAGCTTTGTATCCATTCATCTCTTTCAATTGTGTTTTTGTATTATTTTCCGTTGCATTGTAATTTGTAAATCTCTGATATTTGTCAAATGTATATTATTTGTTCATACTCTGTATATTCTTGTACTCTTGTGAAAATTGTTTGTAATGAGCAATGAAATGTCCTTCTATTTGTCTTCTGATTTTTTGTGTTCTCAACTTAATCCTGGCTTTCCTTTCCGGGGAAGTTCGGGTCGTTTCACCAATCTTTTTTGAACTTGCCCAACAACGTAGTATTTTCCATGTCGATTCCAACGTCTTTGATTTTGATGAATTCTGTTATCATACCAACGCACTACGATCATTACAAATTTTAATTAGTTTTAATTGAATATAAATTAAATAATAACCACCCATTACCTTTATAATAATATTCCATGTCATATGCACTTATAATTCCATGTGTTTTCTTCATCTACCAGTGCTCGAATCTGATCCTCAATATTTATCACCCAGGTCGTTTTCCTGAAGCTCCTCGTTCTTGCTACTTTGATTAATTACTGACCCATGTTTAAACCCCTTTGCCATTTTTGTTTTTATTCTTTCTTTTTCGCATAACCAAAGTGGGCCTAAAACCCACGATAGGCCAAAGCCCATAACCAACAAAAATCACGCCTGCCACTCCCATATTCTCTGTACTCAAGCCTTGCGCTGCCTTCTTCCTCGTGAACTTCTCCACAAAAACAAACGAGTCTTGCTTCATAAATTCATGCATCCTCCTACTACAACAACCATGCCGCTGCGTTGGATTTTCTGCACTTCCCTGCTGCACAAAACAAAACTCCTCATTTCCTGCCTTCTACTCCAACCCCAAACGCTACTCCTCCATCCAATATACTTGAATCCACCCATTCACCTCGTCACTCCACTGCCATCACTCCCTCCATGATCATTTCTACTGCGATACTCACACCAGTCACGTCATCCATCCTTGCAGCAACACCTTTGACCACCCATAATTCCTCTTCACGTTATTAATCCATCCAATAATCTCCTATAGATCTTATTACAAAACACGTATACCACTTCCTGAGCAATGCAGAAACTTTCTCCAATACGTTATCACTTCTCAGACTAACGTCTGCATTGGCTCTCCCATCACGGCCATGTTAAAACTACTCCCTCCACAAATCCCCTTACATCAGTTCTTCGTCTGGCTACCTGACCCCACTGCCCATCACTTTCCAACCGACCTCGACTTCCTTGGCATTGCAAAATTACGCTGGTTTTGAGAACTAGATCGACACCTTTTTGTGTCGAGAATCACACAAACTCCGACGTTAAAGCCTGCTCGACACTCAGAATCTCGTGCTGACCCCAACTTCCCTCTAAATTCCTCAACGTGTGAAGGAACCCAAATGATCTATGCCCCCAAAAACCCACGTTGCTTCAAACATATAAGTTTTCGTGTTTTAAACTTTTAATATATATTTTCCTGGAGAGAATTTTGTTTTGTTTGAGAGCCCCGGGGAGTGAACGAGATAGGTTTGTATTTATAGCGAACGAGCAACATGGAGATGGACAATTTCTTGTCACTAGATGGACAATTCATTTCGGTCGGTCTTTCAGAGGTATGGCGCCGATGTCTTTTAGAGGTATGGCACCGATTTTTCTAGGATTTTTCTCCTACCGCTACTAGGGTTAAGGTGTTTGAGAATAGGGGTTGAAGTTTCTTTTGAAATGATCGAAATAGGCAGAAGATTACATGTTGACCCACGATTTTTATATCCAAGCCATGTGAATTGATTAGCCAAATTTTTGAAGTGAAGACAACCTGTGCTTTGTAGCCCAAAATATTTATTTGATTCTAAAAAACGTGATCAATGAATTTTAGTTTTAAGATTAATCGTAACCTGCTGTATAAAACTTCATATGCAAATGACTCGCTATCGACAAAAATAAAAATACCGTCGTGTCCATCATTGTGCTAATATCATAAATATATAATAAAATAGATTAGTTAACTAATTCTGTGAAACCCCAAAATGCTTATATAGGCCGTAAAATACTCCAAATAAAAGTTTCTTATTTTCCAAATTAAAAATTACAGTAAAATTCTAAAAATTAGATTATAACCGCGCCTCAGAAATCTTGTCCAAATTCGAAACCGATATTTAATTATATTAAATTAATCATTACGGCTTATAAACGGTTCTATAGCGACTATTTGAAAATTTGATTTGGATATAAAACAAAATCTACAATATGAAAACTCGATTTCTCTCTTCCATTAGAAAAATATTACCAATTAGATTCAGACATTTCTTGTTTCGCAGAAATCCGACTTAAAACGGATTATGTATAATTAATTGAAGTTCAAACTTAATTTTATGAACTGTCGTGTCATTTCGAGTTCGTTTTATAAATTTAAATATAAAATAAACATTCTGTCGTCGTTTCATTAATGATTTTGATATTAAATTCCATAAATAATTCAAATATAATATTTAAAACAAATTTGAATATTCCAATTCAGATAGCCGAAAAATCCGGGTCGTTACACTTTATATCTGTGTTTCTCTTTTAGTTGTTGTAGTTGATGTCTTCCACTACACATTATATTCATGTATTATATTTTCCACTGCTTTGTAATTTGTAAATCCCTGATATTTATTTTTCCGCTGTATATTATTTATTCACACTCTGATATCTTGTACTATGAGGTAATTATTGTAATAGCAATGAAATGTTCTATTGTTTGTGTTCTGATGCGTCTTGTTCTCAAAGCAATCCGGGCTCCTCCGACTCTTTCAGGATTAGGGAAGTTTGGTTTGTTTCGTCGTGGTATCAGAGCTTTGGTTTACAAAGCTCGGAGGACAAGACACATTATAACCAAACGAAAGAATTCATCAGAGATAGGATTAGTAATATCCTATGATAACGACTCGTTAGAGATAGGACTAGTAATACCCCAGAATGAGTTTGAAGGGTGCTATTTATAAAAAAAAAAATTGAATTTAGTTTTGAAAATTATATCTTATTATACGTATTTGAGTATTTTATTTTATATTAAATTGGGACTATCGGGTAATAGATTTTGCATATACACCTTGCAAATGTATATTCAAAGCCTCAAATATACTGGGTAGATATAGAATCACGCTCAAGTCGCCCAGCAATGATTCTGATGATGACAGCTGCATCATTAGTATTTATGTTCAAGTTTCGAAAGTGGGATATCTATATGATTCCAATTGACTGGTGTGAAAACCAAAACTTAGTTAAAATTTATTGTTTGTGAATTGACACTAAAATAAAGGCTATATATGTTTGAAAAGCTAATCAACTAATTGATTGATGGTTGTGATGTGTGATTATTAGTCCAACTAAATAAAAATATTGGAATGATAACACTAATAAGAAAATGAAAGGATTTAGACAAATCGAATCTAATATTGAATTAAATTGAAAATTGATTGAAATTGCAAATACGTACATGTGTATATAATGAACAGGTCATTTCATGGAAGCTAAGAAGAGGAATAAAATTGTATGCCCGACAAATAGGTACACATTTACTGTATTTATTGGGGTTTTGATGATTTTATGAGCCGATTGGCAAACCGCTTGGCCCTTTCTTTTTCTTTTTGGATGATGAGGGCCCTGTGAGGCAAGTTGCGGTTTTACCAATCAGCCCGTACAAAGGAGGTTATTGCATTTTTTTAAATTTAACGTATTAGCCAAATTTTTGAGAAATTAGAAAGTTCTTACAAACAGAAAATTTGAAGAACTTAAGCCAGAATGAAAGTTGAGTTGGCTAGATAAACAACTTTCAGCTTCATTCCTTTTCGAGGATGAAACAACTATAAGTGGGGGAGATTGTAATAACCCTGTATTTCTGAACCAATTTAAAAATTTTATTTTAGCTATTTTAATGTATTTTGGATATCTAAAATGATTTATTTTAAATAATAACGACTAAAAATTTATTTAAATCGAGGTTAGAAAGTATAAATTTATATTAATTATAAAATGAGCCTGAAATGGCGTAGTAGTTTGAAAATTCGATTTTTAATTTCAATTGAATTTACAGAATTCAAAATAAATCGGATTTCAGTAAAACCAGAAACATTTGAATCTGTTTAATAATATCTTTCTAGTGATTGTGAAAAATACAGATTTCATTACATAAATTGAAAGTTATGTCCAGTTTAAAATTTAAAATAGTCGCTATGGAATTTATATATATATATATATATATATATATATATATGTATATAAGTGAATATTAGGCTCACTTCCCTATTCTTGAACTAAATACAACTCACGTCCTTGTTATGTTTCAATTTCAATCCCGGTCCCTAAAATAGCTGCCGCCCACCTTTTTTCCAGAAGTTCCGCCATTCTTGTTTTGACTTCCGCCTTGTATTTGTTTTGCTTCCATAGTTCACATATTTTGTTAAAAAAGAAGGCGCTGGCTTATAATTTTTTTTTTCCAGAAATCTGCAAATGTTCTCGGCAGTCCAAATAAAAAAAATGCATATATTTATGCCATTATTGCCAATATTTGCATACAAGTATGCAACTATTTGAGTACCCATGGAAGAATGTGTGTACTCCTTCTGAATAATTGCACACAAGTATTCACTTATTCTGGATAATTGCACACAAATATACAGCTATTTGAACAGGCACGCAAGTGCATGATTTCCAGGCATAAATTGAATTGTTGCATTAAATGATGCATGAATTCATGAAATCTGCATACATGTATGCACGTATGCTGCTGTTTTGACGCGAAGCTGAAATAGATGCATGCATTTATGTAAATATTTGAAATATGTGCATCTTTATATGCAGTTTACTGCATTTCGCTGTTATTTCTGTATTTGTTGATTTTTACGTCGTTTTTGATGGTTTTTTGACGTGAATTTTTCAACATTCATGTATTTTATTTACATGCGAATCTACATATTTTTTTTAGTTTTTTTACCTACTTTTAAAAAATAGGGACCTAATTTATAAAAAAAAATTGACCGGATGTGAGCCTAATTTTAAAACTTAATAGGGACCTATAAAAAACGCACCCTTAATATAATATATAGCCCTTAAAAATAGCCATTTTGCAAATGACCTCCGTTTTCGATGAAATCACTTTTGTTCGATGTAGAATGTCCAATTATTATTTGGCTTCAATTTTCATAATTTTTGGAATTAATATGTGAGAATGGTAATTTAAACGCGTTTGGTAATTTCAGTTTGAATTTAATCGACTGGAAAAAGGCCATTTTTCAAATGGTCTCCAAATTCGATGAAATTAGTTTTGTTAGGACCGTATCGTCAAAACTTAGCTAGATTTATTTTTCTGTTATTTTTTGAGTTAGTATGTGGCTCCGGTTAATTAAAATGTATGTTTAAATTCAATTTATGTTGATTTATATTTTAATTTTGTCGAAAACTGATCGAAATAGTCGAATTGGCTTATGAAGCATATCCCATTGTGTCCAGAATGAGAGTATTTAGCTTGGGGAAACAGTCATTGGGTGTGATTTGGAGTTCGAATGCGAAATCACATTTTTCTGAAATTAAAATATAAATAATAAAAGGGTATAAATACCCCAAGTATTAAACCCTAGCCCAATTATTCTGAACCGCCACGTTCATTGCGGTCAACGGCTGATGGGCTCCGATTTTCATTCCTCATCCATTATTAATCCAACCTATGAATTAAAAATTAATTAAAGGAAAATTGTATACCTCTTTATGCTCTTCGATTTCATATGGGCATGATCTGTTTTCATGAGGTATTCGTCGCGAATTTTGGGGCTAAAGTAGTTCCACTCGCACATGATTTCCGGATGAGGAGGGACATCGCCCTCTGAGGTGTCGCTGGAGGTTGTTGAGCGTGGAAAGGCGCCCGTCTTGGCACTAGTTGATCAGAGTCTAGTGAGGTATATTGGTGCGCGATAGTGAGTGTTGGTTTTGAGCGATGGGTTTGGAAGCGGCGTGTTTTACTGGAGTGGAAGACGAATTACATGGGGTAAACACCCCTTTAATTATGTGATTAATTAAATTAATTATTTAATTAATTATCTATTTAAATTTATGTAATTAATATATAAACGTTGATATCTTTTGCATATAGTCACGGAATTGAACGAAACAAAGTGTGTTAGGATCGGGTGAACGAACACTACAACATGGAACTAGCCAGAACATAAATGGAGGCAGTTGGAGTTTTTGAAAAAATTAAACGACTGTTTAATTTTGTTAAAATGATCATCAAATATAGAATAGCAGAGTGGAACCCAATGTGAGAATTCTCTCACTAAAATATTTGTACAGTAATTTATTTATTTTATAACTGAAAATATATGAACTGTCATTGTTGATTTTTATCTGTCGTATGTGACATTGCTTGAGTTCAACACATGAACTATTCACGACTCATATGCACAAGAGGCGTTGTTTGAATATAAGACACTCGTATTTCAAATAATGTAGATACACTTTTTGGTTGTCAAAATTATATTATATTATCCATTTATAATTTAAACAGTGAAAATTGATTAATTAAAAAAATAATTCAAACCGAATTAAAATTGGTTAAATTTATTTACCAACGATTTATTTAAATAGTCTGTTGTTGTTTGAAAACCCCACACGGGTATTGGGATGATATTTGACATACACTAATCCCAATGTTTAGTTGTATGTCAATCGATTGGTTGACAGGCTGCGATATGCATCATTTATTTATTTTAATTCTTGTACAGTTGTAAAATGCACTCTGGATGATGTCTGAATTTTTAATGATTATTTATCATTATTGTTGAATACATGCGATGTGTGAAATCCATATAACTGAAATTATGTGGAAATTGATTGAGTCGCATTCCGATTCAGAATCTGAACGAATCTTTTAAAATAAAATTCAGTAAAGAATTAAAATATGATTTTGATGTCCGATTTTGGATAGATACGAAAATATTGAAATATATGAAGCCGAGTAAGTAGATATTTGCCTGTTTAACCTAAACGGGTTTATCAATCGATTTTATTCATTTTATAATGAATACGAAAAGGAAATTGCATTTCAAAATCTGTTATTTTAAAAATATTAACATTTTAATATTATAATGATATGAAATATTCAATTTTGATTTGGAAATTAAAATGAAATGAAAATGAATTTAAAATGAATTTATAAAGGAATATTTTATTTTGATTTAAGATTGAAATGGAGTTAGAATCGTTTTAAAACGAATTTATAAAGGAATATTCGACTTTGATTTAAGATTCAAATTGAAATCGTTTTAAAATGAATTTATAAACGATTTATAAAATAATTTTAAATGGAAATCGACAATATATATATATATTATATTTTATAGCTTGAATAGAACATGCTGCGCAGCGACCTTTCGCGAATTTCAACCATTAACTTCAAATTGATGTAGCGGGAGATCTGACCGTCGGATTATCCTAAAGCCGGAACCTTTGGGTTTGTATCGAAAAGATATTTCCAATGATTATAAGAGATGAAATTTTGGATGGTTGGATTTTAAATCGTGTTCGAATCAATTTAAAGAAAAGATCGCTATGGATGCAGTTCGATAGCCATTATTGGAAACCGACTGTAAGGGCCTTAATAAAATTATTAAAAATATACAAAAATTGTGTAAATTCATAATAAATGATTGGGAAAGATTTTGGATGAAAATTTCTATATTTGAAAAGATAAAAATGTATTTTTATCGAAATGAACTAGTTATCAACTAGAATAATAATCCAATGTTTTTAAATAAATAAATTGTATTTGTAAATGGTTTGATATAACTAGACTTTTCCAATGAATTAATTGGAATGGATTTGAGTGGAAATAAGTTTCGAAATGTTTTGATATTGGATTCCGCAATTATACAGATATTGTTGAGGAATATGGAAGATACAAATATCATTATTCCCAATATGATATCCGTTGGTTTCAGAATTTGATATTGAATATAAGCCGATAAAATCTCTATTCAGAGCCTTGTATTTAATATCAATTTGGATTTTGGGTTTGTCATGAATGTGTGAAAACCCGTAACTTCGCCGTAAAGGAAAGCGGCGGATTGTTCGAGAACAAGCCACAACAGAACACAAACAGAAGAACATTTCATTGTTATTACAACAATGCACCAGATTACAAGAATATACAGAGTATAAATGAATATTACACAGAAATATCGGAGATTTAAATTACATTTAAATACATAGCAGCGGAAAATAATACAATACACAACTAGAAGGAGATATACGGATACAAAGCTTTCCGGATATCATTCCAGCTGTAAACCAGGATCCTGTGAATATAAATCTGCAAAACCAAAACTACTAGCTGCCCGTGTCAAAATAAGGGCACCCAGAGTTTAGGTTAAAACAATAAACTCCAGGTCAGTCATGTGACTGGTGTGAGGACTAAAACAGTTATTGATCTTTATTTTTAAAGTTAGGTAAATCAAGGGACCACGCCGTATAACACGGAACGGGTTTCCTCCCAAGAACACCAGTGCATATAAGTAAACAACGCAATGCTTTTCTAAAAATGAAGCTATTATAAGACCCAGGTCCCATCACACAATGCAACGCAGCCGAGGATAGGGTTTTCCCTTATAATAGCCAAACATGCTTAGTACGTTTAAAACAAATCATTTGATACTACTATAAGTGTATAGTGTCAAAACAATTTCAAATCATAAATATCAATCATAGGTGGCAAGGGTACCATATATCATGTCGCCATACTAGTTTTACAATTAAAACAGCAAATGTCACGTATTTGGAAATTGGATTTCCATCTATGAACCGAGGCAAAAGATAGTCCTCAACCGATTCGAGACTGTCTAGCCCGAGTCTCAGGTCAGAGCTCGAGTGACCTTGGATCGTCAGGGCCGGTCCACCGATGTGGATTAAACTTAAACCCTGAACATGCGTTTCGCCGCCGTTTGGGGCGTAAGTGAGCCAACTAAATGACTCCATCGGTTCGAGAACGACCGATCAATCCGAGGCGCCTCGCAACAGCAACAACCACATAAGTCAAACTCGTCAGGGCGTGTAAAACCACTGACGCCACTTTTTAGCTAGAAGGAAACGCATGCCCTCCCTGAGGTCCGTCTCCCGTTTTTGGTTCATACCGAGTGTGAAACTCGCGAAGTAAACGTACACAAAGCTACGCCACAAAGGCCGTGCTTTGATCATCACCACAAGACTTTGCTTTTCAACAGAAGCCTCGATCAATTGCCACTTAGGCATGCCACACCGGCAATTCACTCCATGCGTTTGATATCCATCAATATATAACCCTTGAGCTCGTACGTCTCAGAGAAGGGCGTTAAGCAAGAGAATAAATTCTCCGCCGCCAAACAAATATATATTTAATAGAGATCAATCACACGGACTAAAATCCAATGTCAGACACACAGTCCATTTACAAGTCCGTTCTGGGGCTGAACGAAACCGGAGGCACCTAGTACCCCGCATATCCATCGATCTCCAAGTACGTCTGGACGATCACTAACTGTTTCCATCTTCTTGGGTGTACAGCCCAATCAAGATCATCAGTAATCACCCAAACGATGTGAAGACTTCCGGTCTTCGACCATCGTCTTCATCTTCGACTTATCGTCGTATCAGTTATTCATAATGGGATAAACCCGGTCTTTCTGAATAACTCGCATATATTTTAAATAAGTGTTACACAAACACAACATACGCCTCATTCCAATTCATCAGTCACTAACCGTAAATTAATCAAGAGAATAATTTCCCAAATATTAACCCCGAAGGCCGAAACCAACATCAGATCAATATCCAGAAAACCATTCTGCTTGGCTAACCGACAGTTAGTTTCTAAATTTCACATTCATAGGGAAAGGTTCCCATTAATTTTATCCAAGATAAATTCCTTGAATTTATTCTTTATTCTATTTTTTTTTTTTGAATCTCAATTCAAACTAATCAGGATTAGCGAACCATACCGAAGTAATCATTTATTTTAATTTCCCCATCCCAACCTATTAATCCCATGAAGTAAAACTGGTAATACTTCATGTCTAACACCACAGTGTTATCGGTAAATTCAATTACCATTTCACGTTCAAATCTAATTAAAGATTTAACTATCGCCTGGAGCAAAACTGGTGATACTCCATTTTCGATCATTTCAATCTAATTAAAGATTCATTAAAACTCCACTTAGTTTTAATCTTCGACTGGGTTAAAGAATCAGTGTCATTTAAAACACGGTTCACGATAAACCCAAAATCACATTCCATTAATTATCGGGTTAAAGAACAAGTGTTATTTAAAACACTGTTCACGATAAACCCAAAAATCATTCCATTAATTATCAGGTTAAAGAACAAGCGTTATTTAAAACACTGATCACGATAAACCCAAAAATCATTCCATTAACTATCAGGTTAAAGAACAAGTGTTATTTAAAACACTGTTCACGATAAACCCAAAAATCAATACCAATTCAATTCCAATTATATATCATTTAATTGGTACACTTCATTAAATCTAAATAAAAAGATTTAATCTTTTCTCAACTGGGTTCAAGAACAGTGTTAGTGAAGACACCATTCACGACAAACCCAAATCACATTTGATATTCAATATAAGGCTCTGAATAGAAAATATATCGGCTTATATTCAATATCAAATTCTACGATTAACAAATGTCGTATTGGAAATAACGATATATAAATATATATCTTTCAAATTTCCATAACAACATCCGTATAATCACGAATTCCAACATCGAAATATTCCGAAGACAATTTCGATTCAAATCCACTCCAATGCAATCATTGGAAATTCTGGTTATTTTTAGAACCCTTTTCAAATTCAATTTATTTATTTAAAAATAAATAGAATTATATTTCTAGTTTAAAACTAGTTCATTTCGATAAAAATCTATTCTTATCTTTTCAAGTATGGAGTTTTTTCATCCCAAATCTTCACAAATCATTTCTTATGATTTTACACCAATTATTACTATTTTTAATAATTTTATCAAGGCCCGTACAGTCGATTTCCATCAATGGCCATCGAACTGCACTTACAGCGACCTTTTTCAAATTTGATTTGGACGTAACTCCAAATCCAACCGTTAGATTTCTAATTTCTAATATTCTTTAGAAAGCTCTTTTTGATACGAACCCAACGGTTCCGGTTTTAGGAGAATCCGACGGTCGGATCTCTCGTAATGTCCGTTTGAAATAAATGGTCGAAATTCACGAACTGCCGCGGCGCGGCGCGTTCTATTCAGGCCATTATATTATATATATAATATACATAATATATATTTCGTCGATTTCTATTTAAAACGAATTATATAAATAGTTTTAAAATCGTTTTCAAAAGCAATTTCAACTTTCTTTTCAATTCAAATCAAAATTGAATTCTTCTTTATAAATTCGTTTTAAAATTCATTTCTATTCAATTCAAATTTCAATTCAATTTGAATTCATTTCGATTCGCTTTCAATTCAATTTGAATTCGTTTTCAATTCATTTCGAAATCGTTTTCAATTCAATTCATTTCGAAATCGTTTTCAATTTAATTCGAAATCGTTTTCAATTCAATTCATTTCGAAATCGTTTTCAATTCAATTCATTTCGAAATCGTTTTTAATTCAATTCATTTCGAAATCGTTTTCAATTCAATTCATTTTGAAATCGTTTTCAATTTAATTCATTTCGAAATCGTTTTCAATTCATTTCATTTCGAAATCGTTTTTAATTCAATTCATTTCGAAATCGTTTTCAATTCAATTCATTTCGAAATCGTTTTCAATTTAATTCATTTCGAAATCGTTTTCAATTCAATTCATTTCGAAATCGTTTTCAATTCAATTCATTTCATTTTGAAATGAATAAAATCGATATAAATATCGTTTACGTCAAAATGGCGTCAATCTAATCAACACGGCTTCATAAATTTCTATTTTCAAATATTCTATTTCAAATATTTCTTTTTCAAAATAGTTGTTATTATCAAAATATTTCGTTCAACACATGACCAATCTCAATGGATGAGTACTGTCAACACATGAACCTTTATTTTGTATTGATAAAGATGTAAATTTTATTACTAAAATATGTCGTTCAACACATGACCAATCTCAATGGATGAGTACTGTCAACACATGAACCTTTATTTTATAATATTCTTTATTTTTCAAATTGGAATGAGGCCCAATCAATTACCATATAAAGTTAATTATATGGATTTTCATACATTACACACATATAATAGCATTGAAAAATAATCAACCATCAACCAAAGTGCACTACACTGTATAAGCATCAAATATAGATATCTAACGCTTATAACAGCCTGTCAATCAATCGATCCACATATTTAATCAATCAGGATGAGTGAACTTCAAATTTCATCCCAACACCCGTGCGGGGTTTCAAACAATCAAACGCATATTTTATCTGTGCAGTTGGGCGATGTGTAAAATTTATCGACCCAATCAATGTCCTTCAAATAGGTGTACATAAACAAACCGTCTGGTTTGTAAATGAATATTTATTTATTCACATTCGCGTTAAAAATTATATTTTTAACGACAAAACATTTTATTCCAACATATGAATTTCTATTCAGTTCATTCTTTAAATAAAATGATATTTTTATTTTTCTAACTTATTTTAGAAAATTTCGGCGGCATAACGGCACGATACTAGAAACGGGACGAGGCCTAGCCTTATCCCCGGTCTAGTGAAGGCCCACGCCATTTACACATCAATCAAATCCATTCATTTCACCCAACAATTCAATTTCAAATCAAACCATCTAACTAATCTATACAACCAAACAAACAAGTCCATGGTCTGTGGACGATTGTGTCGGGTGCTACTAAGCACCGTCTGCATCCTAGTATATATAACTAGAGAAAAGAAAGTGAAAGGTGAGAAATTCTCACCGATAGCTATCCAATCATCTTGACTCTTCTTTGATAGAAATCTTCATCGTTTTCGCATCTTCGTCCTCTTCGTTGCTGTAGCCACTACATATGTAAAAATCGAATTTTTACTTCGTTATTCAATATATAAAAATCGAATTTTTACTACTATGTTATATAGATAAAAATTATATTTTTATCACGCTATTTTCCATATAAAGATTTCGCCTTTTCTAAAATAAAGATTTCGCCTTTATAAAAACATAGACTTCGCCTTTTCAAATTTAAAGATTTCATCTTTATAAAAATCTCATTTTTATTTTTCTACACATATAAAGATGATATTTTTAATAATCCTATCATGTAAAAATTATATTTTTAATTCTCTACCTAATCAAAAATCATATTTTTGCATCTTCTAGATAGTTAAAACTATATTTTTAATACTTTAAAAATATAAAAATCATATTTTTATTTCTTCTATATAGTAAAGACAATATTTTTAATACTTTAAAAATATAAAAATCATATTTTTATTACTTTTACTTCATGTTAAAAACCTAATCTTTATATGATTACTCATTTATACTTCATATGAATAAGAATATATATTTTTTTATACGAATAAATATCTAAACTTTATATTCAATTAAAATCGTATTTTCTTTCTAATCTAAATTTATAAAGATTAGTTTTAAAGTAAATAAAAAAAATCAGTTTTAAAGTAAATAAAAAAAAATCAGTTTTAAAGTAAATAAAAAAAAATCAGTGGACTTACAGAGGGGGGTGGGGGTGCGCCATCGCTCAGGCGAAGGAAGGGGAAGAAGAGGAGGATGGCGGCGCTTGGGGGTGCTCGGCGGTGGAGGAAAAAACGGGGGAGGGGGGGGTTCTCGTGCGTCGATCGAACTGGGGGGGGGGGGTGTTGTTTCCGCGTCGGCTCTGGGGGGGTGGGCTTCTGCTTGCGGCGGCGTGCCGGGGGGGGAGGAGGTGGCGGCTGCGAAGTGGGGGGGCGACGGGGTTTCGGGGTTTTTTTTTATTCGATCTGAAATAATGATTTGGGGGGGCCAGAAGGATTAAAGGGGAGGAGGGAGATAATTTAATTTATTTTAATTTATTTTAATTATTTCAAGAAAAGTTGACTTTTACATACGACCTCGAAACGAGGCCCACTGCCTGTTGTCCATAGCGTTTCACCCCCATTCCGAACACAATGGGATATGTACCGCAAGCTGATTCGATCGTTTCAATCAGTTTCCGTTAAATTTACATTTAAATCACTATATTGAATTTTAAACGTACATTTCAAATTACCGGGGCCACATAACAACTCTATAAATTGCAGAAAAATATTTTCTAGCTTCGTATTGACGATACGGTCCTAACAAAACTAATTTCGTCGAATTCTGAGACCGTTGGAAAATTGTCCAATTTCCAGTCGATTAAAATCAACTAAAACTGGTCAAACGCGTTTTCCTATGCCACGCTCACATATTGATTCGAAAAATTATGAAATTTGGAATCTAGCAATAACTTGACATCACGGACCCAACAAAACTGGTTTCGTCGAAATCCGAGGTCGTTTGCAAAATGTCCATTTTTAAGGGCTTGAATTCCATAGCGACTATTTAGAATTTTCAACTGGACATATCTTTTGATTACCGTTATGAAATCTTGATTTTTCGGATTCGTTGGAAAGATATTATCAATTAGATCCTATTGTTTTTGGTTTCACTAAAATCCGGATTGTTTTGCACCCAGTACATTCAATTGAAGTTTGAAATCGAATTATCGAACTACCGCGCCATTTTCAATTCCTTTTATAATTATATATAATTATTTATATTCTAACGACGGCGTATATAATATATACGTTCTAATATATTCAAAATAAATTTCTCGTCGATAATTATTTAAAATAATTCATTTTAAATAATCAAAATCCGCTAAAATTGCCAAAATAAAAAATTTTAAACTGGCCCAGATTTTCAGGTTATTACAATCTCCCCCACTTAAAACTTTTCATCCCCGAAAAGGAACAAAGTCGAAAGTGGTTTGGTTAATCAACTCTACGTTCGGTCGGGCTTCCATTCTCCAACTTTTCAGTTTCTGAGAATTTCCAAAAATTTCAAAAATTTGGCTAACACCCTAAATTTTCGAAAAATTTCTCCATAACCTCCCCTGCAATGGGAGCACCGGGGAATTTCAAATAGCTTCCCCGGTCCTTCAGATCTCAAAAAGAAAAAGAAAAAGCCAAGCGGCTAGCCAATAGGCTCATAAAATCATCATCACCCAAACAAAACAGTAAATTATGTAGTAAACATGTACCTATTTGTCGGGCAAACAAATTTTATTCTCTGCTCTAGCCTCCTTGCTATGACCTGTTCAATATAAGTATATGTATATGCAAGCAAATGCGACCAATTTTCAATACAATTCAATATTTGATTCAATTAGGCTAAATGGTTCAAAATTACCAAACAATTAAACAAACAACACAAACATCAATCAATTAGTGGATTAACGTTTCAAATTCATAATTTTGGTATATATAAAGAAAATCATGTTTTGATGACAAATCACAACAATGTATTCTAGCTATATTAGTTTTGGTTCTCACACCAGTCTAATGGAAATATATAGAAAATCACACCTTCGAAACTCGAACATAAATGTTGATGATGCGATCGCTTTCATCAATATCATCTCCGGGCGACTAGAATGTGATTCCATATCTATCCAGTATATTAAAACTTTGAATACACGCGGATCAGACGTATACGCAAAATCTATATATTCTGGATTGTCCACATCAATATAAATAAATAATCAAATACGAATAATTGATTTAAATTTTCAAAACAAAATTTGTTTTCATTTGAAAAATATACTCTTCACGCTCGTTCTAGGATACTACGGATCCCATCTCTAACGAGTCATTCTCGTTGGATATTACTAATCCAATATCTGATGAATTCTTTCGTATGGTTCAAATGTGTCTTGTTCTCTGAGCTTTGTAAACCAAAGCTCTGATACCAACTGTGAAAACCCGTAACTTCCCCGTAAAGGAAAGCGGCGGATAGTTCGAGAACAAGCCACAACAGAACACAAATAGAAGAACATTTCATTGTTATTACAACAATGCACCAGATTACAAGAATATACAGAGTATAAATGAATATTACACAGAAATATCAGAGATTTAAATTACATTTAAATACATAGCAGCGGAAAATAATACAATACACAACTAGAAGGAGATATACGGATACAAAGCTTTTCGGATATCATTCCAGCTGTAAACCAGGATCCTGTGAATATAAATCTGCAAAACCAAAACTACTAGCTGCCCATGTCAAAATAAGGAAACCCAGAGTTTAGGTTAAAACAATAAACTCCAGGTCAGTCATGTGACTGGTGTGAGGACTAAAACAGTTATTGATCTTTATTTTTAAAGTTAGGTAAATCAAGGGACCACGCCGTATAACACGGAACGGGTTTCCTCCCAAGAACACCAGTGCATATAAGTAAACAACGCAATGCTTTTCTAAAAATGAAGCAATTATAAGACCCAGGTCCCATCACACAATGCAACGCAGCCGAGGATAGGGTTTTCCCTTATAATAGCCAAACATGCTTAGTACGTTTAAAACAAATCATTTAATACTACTATAAGTGTATAGTGTCAAAACAATTTCAAATCATAAATATCAATCATAGGTGGCATGGGTACCATATATCATGTCACCATACTAGTTTTACAATTAAAACCGCAAATGTCACGTATTTGGAAATTGGATTTCCATCTATGAACCGAGGCAAAAGATAGTCCTCAACCGATTCGAGACTGTCTAGCCCGAGTCTCAGGTCAGAGCTCGAGTGACCTTGGATCGTCAGGGCCGGTCCACCGATGTGGATTAAACTTAAACCCTGGACATGCGTTTCGCCGCCCTTTGGGGTGTAAGTGAGCCTACTAAATGACTCCATCGGTTCGAGAACGACCGATCAATCCGAGGCGCCTCGCAACAGCAACAACCACATAAGTCAAACTCGTCAGGGCGTGTAAAACCACTGGCGCCACTTTTTAGCTAGAAGGAAACGCATGCCCTCCCCGAGGTCCGTCTCCCGTTTTTGGTTCATACCGGGTGTGAAACTCGCGAAGTAAACGTACACAAAGCTACGCCACAAAGGCCGTGCTTTGATCATCACCACAAGACTTTGCTTTTCAACAGAAGCCTCGATCAATTGCCACTTAGGCATGCCACACCGGCAATTCACTCCATGCGTTTGATATCCATCAATATATAACCCCTGAGCTCGTACGTCTCAGAGAAGGGCGTTAAGCAAGAGAATAAATTCTCCGCCGCCAAACAGATATATATTTAATAGAGATCAATCACACGGACTAAAATCCAATGTCAGACACACAGTCCATTTACAAGTCTGTTCTGGGGCTGAACGAAACCGGAGGCACCTAGTACCCCGCATATCCATCGATCTCCAAGTACGTCTGGACGATCACTAACTGTTTCCATCTTCTTGGGTGTACAGCCCAATCAAGATCATCAGTAATCACCCAAACGACGTGAAGACTTCCGGTCTTCGACCATCGTCTTCATCTTAGACTTATCGTCATATCAGTTATTCAGAATGGGATAAACCCGGTCTTTCCGAATAACTCACGTATATTTTAAATAAGTGTTACACAAACACAACATACGCCTCATTCCAATTCATCAGTCACTAACCGTAAATTAATCAAGAGAATAATTTCCCAAATATTAACCCCGAAGGCCGAAACCAACATCAGATCAATATCCAAAAAACCATTCTGATTGGCTAACCGACAGTTAGTTTCTAAATTTCACATTCATAGGGAAAGGTTCCCATTAATTTTATCCAAGATAAATTCCTTGAATTTATTCTTTATTCTATTTTTTTTTTTTTTTTTGAATCTCAATTCAAACTAATCGGGATTAGCGAACCTTACCGAAGTAATCATTTATTTTAGTTTCCCCTTCCCAACCTATTAATCCCATGAAGTAAAACTGGTAATACTTCATATCTAACACCACAGTGTTATCGGTAAATTCAATTACCATTTCACGTTCAAATCTAATTAAAGATTTAACCATTGCCTGGAGCAAAACTGGTGATACTCCATTTTCGATCATTTCAATCTAATTAAAGATTCATTAAAACTCCACTTAGTTTTAATCTTCGACTGGGTTAAAGAATCAGTGTCATTTAAAACACGGTTCACGATAAACCCAAAATCACATTCCATTAATTATCGGGTTAATGAACAAGTGTTATTTAAAACACTGTTCACGATAAACCCAAAAATCGTTCCATTAATTATCGGGTTAAAGAACAAGTGTTATTTAAAACACTGTTCACGATAATCCCAAAAATCATTCCATTAACTATCGGGTTAAAGAACAAGTGTTATTTAAAACACTGTTCACGATAAACCCAAAAATCAATACCAATTCAATTCCAATTATATATCATTTAATTGGTACACTTCATTAAATCTAAATAAAAAGATTTAATCTTTTCTCAACTGGGTTCAAGAACAGTGTTAGTGAAGACACCATTCACGACAAACCCAAATCACATTTGATATTCAATATAAGGCTCTAAATAGAAAATATATCGGCTTATATTCAATATCAAATTCTACAATTAACAAATGTCGTATTGGAAATAACGATATATAAATATATATCTTTCAAATTTCCATAACAACATCCGTATAATCACGAATTCCAACATTGAAATATTCCGAAGACAATTTCGATTCAAATCCACTCCAATGCAATCATTGGAAATTCTGGTTATTTTTAGAACCCTTTTCAAATTCAATTTATTTATTTAAAAATAAATAGAATTATATTTCTAGTTCAAAACTAGTTCATTTCGATAAAAAATCTATTTTTATCTTTTCAAGTATGGAGTTTTTTCATCCCAAATCTTCACAAATCATTTCTTATGATTTTACACCAATTACTACTATTTTTAATAATTTTATCAAGGCCCGTACAGTCGATTTCCATCAATGGCCATCGAACTGCACTTTCAGCGACCTTTTTCAAATTTGATTTGGACGTAACTCCAAATCCAACCGTTAGATTTCTAATTTCTAATATTCTTTAGAAAGCTCTTTTCGATACGAACCCAACGGTTCCGGTTTTAGGAGAATCCGACGGTCGGATCTCCCATAATGTCCGTTTGAAATAAATGGTCGAAATTCACGAACTGCCGCGGCGCGGTGCGTTCTATTCAGGCCATTATATTATATATATAATATACATAATATATATTTTGTCGATTTCTATTTAAAACGAATTATATAAATAGTTTTAAAATCGTTTTCAAAAGCAATTTCAACTTTCTTTTCAATTCAAATCAAAATTGAATTCTTCTTTATAAATTCGTTTTAAAATTCATTTCTATTCAATTCAAATTTCAATTCAATTTGAATTCATTTCGATTCGCTTTCAATTCAATTTGAATTCGTTTTCAATTCATTTCGAAATCGTTTTCAATTCAATTCATTTCGAAATCGTTTTCAATTTAATTCGAAATCGTTTTCAATTCAATTCATTTCGAAATCGTTTTCAATTCAATTCATTTCGAAATCGTTTTCAATTCAATTCATTTCGAAATCGTTTTCAATTCAATTCATTTCGAAATCGTTTTCAATTCATTTCATTTCGAAATCGTTTTTAATTCAATTCATTTCGAAATCGTTTTCAATTCAATTCATTTCGAAATCGTTTTCAATTTAATTCATTTCGAAATCGTTTTCAATTCAATTCATTTCGAAATCGTTTTCAATTCAATTCATTTCATTTTGAAATGAATAAAATCGATATAAATATCGTTTACGTCAAAATGGCGTCAATCTAATCAACACGGCTTCATAAATTTCTATTTTCAAATATTCTATTTCAAATATTTCTTTTTCAAAATAGTTGTTATTATCAAAATATTTCATTCAACACATGACCAATCTCAATGGATGAGTACTGTCAACACATGAACCTTTATTTTGTATTGATAAAGATGTAAATTTTATTACTAAAATATGTCGTTCAACACATGACCAATCTCAATGGATGAGTACTGTCAACACATGAACCTTTATTTTATAATATTCTTTATTTTTCAAATTTGAATGAGGCCCAATCAATTACCATATAAAGTTAATTATATGGATTTTCATACATTACACACATATAATAGCATTGAAAAATAATCAACCATCAACCAAAGTGCACTACATTGTATAAGCATCAAATATAGATATCTAACGCTTATAACAGCCTGTCAATCAATCGATCGACATATTTAATCAATCAGGATGAGTGAACTTCAAATTTCATCCCAACACCCGTGTGGGGTTTCAAACAATCAAACGCATATTTTATCTGTGCAGTTGGGCGATGCGTAAAATTTATCGACCCAATCAATGTCCTTCAAATAGGTGTACATAAACAAACAGTCTGGTTTGTAAATGAATATTTATTTATTCACATTCACGTTAAAAATATTATTTTTAACGACAAAACATTTTATTCCAACATATGAATTTCTATTTAGTTCATTCTTTAAAAAAAATGATATTTTTATTTTTCTAACTTATTTTAGAAAATTTCGGCGGCATAACGGCGCGATACTAGAAACGGGACGAGGCCTAGCCTTATCCCCGGTCTAGTGAAGGCCCACGCCATTCACACATCAATCAAATCCATTCATTTCACCCAACAATTCAATTTCAAATCAAACCATCTAACTAATCTATGCAACCAAACAAACAAGTCCATGGTCTGTGGACGATTGTGTCGGGTGCTACTAAGCACCGTCTGCATCCTAGTATATATATATAGCTAGAGAAAAGAAAGTGAAAGTTGAGAAATTCTCACCGATAGCTATCCAATCATCTTGACTCTTCTTTGATAGAAATCTTCATCGTTTTCGCATCTTCGTCCTCTTCGTTGCTGTAGCCACTACATATGTAAAAATCGAATTTTTACTTCGTTATTCAATATATAAAAATCGAATTTTTACTACTATGTTATATAGATAAAAATTATAGTTTTATCACGCTATTTTCCATATAAAGATTTCGCCTTTTCTAAAATAAAGATTTCGCCTTTATAAAAACATAGACTTCGCCTTTTCAAATTTAAAGATTTCATCTTTATAAAAATCTCATTTTTATTTTTCTACACATATAAAGATGATATTTTAATACTCCTATCATGTAAAAATTATATTTTTAATTCTCTACCTAACCAAAAATCATATTTTTACATCTTCCAGATAGTAAAAACTATATTTATATTACTTTAAAAATATAAAAATCATATTTTTATTTCTTCTATATAGTAAAGACTATATTTTTAATACTTTAAAAATATAAAAATCATATTTTTATTACTTTTACTTCATGTTAAAAACCTAATCTTTATATGATTACTCATTTATACTTCATATGAATAAGAATATTTTTTTTATACGAATAAATATCTAAACTTTATATTCAATTAAAATCGTATTTTCTTTCTAATCTAAATTTATAAAGATTAGTTTTAAAGTAAATAAAAAAAACAGTTTTAAAGTAAATAAAAAAAAACAGTTTTAAAGTAAATAAAAAAAATCAGTGGACTTACAGAGGGGGGTGGGGGTGCGCCATCGCTCAGGCGAAGGAAGGGGAAGAAGAGGAGGATGGCGGCGCTTGGGGGTGCTCGGCGGTGGAGGAAAAAACGTGGGGGTGAGGGGGGGGTTCTCGTGCGTCGATCGAACTGGGGAGGTGCTGTTTCCGCGTCGGCTCTGGGGGGGGGCTTCTGCTTGCGACGGCGCACCGGGGGGGGGGGGAAGGAGGTGGCGGCTGCGACATGGGGGGGCGACGGGATTTCGGGTTTTTTTTTTATTCGATCTGAAATAATGATTTGGGGGGGGGGGCAGAAGGATTAAAGGGGAGGAGGGAGATAATTTAATTTTTTTTTAATTATTTCAAGAAAAGTTGACTTTTACATACGACCTCGAAACGAGGCCCACCGCCTGTTGTCCATAGCGTTTCACCCCCATTCCGAACACAATGGGATATGTACCGCAAGCTGATTCGATCGTTTCAATCAGTTTCCGTTAAATTTACATTTAAATCACTATATTGAATTTTAAACGTACATTTCAAATTACCGGGGCCACATAACAACTCTATAAATTGCAGAAAAATATTTTCTAGCTTCGTATTGACGATACGGTCCTAACAAAACTAATTTCGTCGAATTCTGAGACCGTTGGAAAAATGGCCAATTTCCAGTCGATTAAAATCAACTGAAACTGGTCAAATGCGTTTTCCTATGCCACGCTCACATATTGATTCGAAAAATTATGAAATTTGGAATCTAGCAATAACTTGACATCACGGACCCAACAAAACTGGTTTCGTCGAAATCCGAGGTCGTTTGCAAAATGTCCATTTTTAAGGGCCTGAATTCCATAGCGACTATTTAGAATTTTCAACTGGACATATCTTTTGATTTCCATTATGAAATCTTGATTTTTCGGATTCGTTGGAAAGATATTATCAGTTAGATCCTATTGTTTTTGGTTTCACTAAAATCCGGATTGTTTTGCACCCGGTACATTCAATTGAAGTTAGAAATCGAATTATCGAACTACCGCGCCATTTTCAATTCCTTTTATAATTATATATAATTTTTTATATTCTAACGACGGCGTATATAATATATACGTTCTAATATATTCAAAATAAATTTCTCGTCGATAATTATTTAAAATAATTCATTTTAAATAATCAAAATCCGCTAAAATTGCCAAAATAAAAATTTTAAACTGGCCCAGATTTTCGGGTTATTACAGAATGGTGTCTTCAATAACACTGTTCTTAAACCTAGTTGAGAAAGGAATAAATCGTTTAATTAATATTTAGAGAAATTTAGCAATTAATTAATTAATTTAATTGGATTTGAAATGAAAGTTGATTCTGGGGTTTATTGTGAACGATGTTTTAAACGACATTTGTGCTTTAACCCAAATTAGAAGTAAAGATATGATTTGGAATTTATATACCTATTTATTAAGATTTAATGGAAAATTTCCAAATATAATATTTTCCAATTTAGTATATTAAATTGTAATTGAATGGAACTCGATTTGGTAATAATTGAAATAAGATTCTGTGAAGAAAGACCAATACTATTTATGGAATTTAAAAGGCCTTGCCGTTATTCCATTTATAGTATTAGTACGATACCGAAATTTATATCGATTATATACTGTTATGATTTCCGTGAAGATTCCATAGTTAATTGAAGGTGATTTGGGTTTATCGTGATTTTTTTTAAATGACATTGATTCTTTAACCCAGAAAAAGGAAGGATTAATTTCCTAAATTTGAATAATCATTAAATAATGATTTTTGGATATTAAAACTAAGAAGAGTTTAATAAATCCCTAATCAGACTGGATGTGAGTGGGATAATTAAATTTATTGAATTCATGAAATAATCGAGAATGGAGTTGAAGCGACCCGAACTTCCTCGTTCTCCGAAGAGAAGGGAAAGAACGGATTGTCTGATAACAAGACGAATCAGAACACAAACAGAAGAACATTTCGTTGCTTATTACAACAAATTACATTAGAATACAAGAATACACAAAGTATGAGTAAATATTATACTTTTGATAAACATCAAAGATTTAAATACATTACTATAGCGGAAATATAATACAAAACACAACTGAAAAGAATATACGGATACAGAGCTTTCCGCATATCATTCCAGCTGTAAACTAGGATCCTATGAATATAAATATGCAAAACCAAAACTACCAGCTGCCCGTGTGGAAAATAGGGGCACCCAGAGTTTAGGTTAAAACAATAAACTCCAGGTCAGTCATGTGACTTGTGCGAGAATTAAAATGGTTATTTAAAAATTTACTTTAAATTAGATATATCAAGGGACCACACCGTATAACATGGAACGGGTTTCCTCCCAAGAATACCAGTGCATATATCAAAACAACGCAATGCTTTTTTGGAAAAATGAAGCTATTATAAGACCCAGGTCCTATCACACAATGCAAGGCAAGCGGGGGGATAGGGTTTTACCCTATAATAGCCAAACATGCTTGGTACGTTTAAAACAAATCATTTGATACTATTATAGGTGCATAGTGTATAAAACAACTTCAAATATAAATGTATCATTCCTTGGCGGCATAGGTACCATATATCATGTCGCTAATACTAGGCTCTACAATCAAAACAGCAAATGTCATGTATTGGAAGTTGGATTTCCATCTATGAACCAAGGCAAGGGATCATCCTTACCGCTTCGAGACGCTCTAGCCCGTGTCTCAGGACCCAGACTCAGGTGGGCCCTTGGATCGTTAGGGATGGCCCATTAAAGTGCAATGTGGATTAAAAAATCTTGAACAATACGTTTCCCTGACCCATGGGGCGTAAATGAGCAAAATGAATCCATCGGCCTCGGACTGACTGATATAACCGAGGCGCCTCGGTTTCCAGCAAGTAATAATAACCAACATCCACATGAGTAAAGTGCCAGGGCTTGTAAAACGCTGGCACCCCTTCTAGCTAGAAGGAAACGCATGCCCTCCCTGATGTCCTCTCCCGTTTTTGGTTCACACCGGGGTGTGAGGCTCACGAATTAACGCTATACACAAAGCTATGCCACAAAGGTCGTGCTTTGATCATCAACAACAAGACTCTGCTTTTCAACAAAAGCCTTGATCATTTGCCACTTAGGCATGCCACACAGGCAATTCACTCCATGCAATTGATGTCTATCGATATACAACCTCTGATCCCGTACGTCTTAGAGGAGGGTGAAGTAAGGGAATAAATTCCCCTCCACGAGGCAGATGTATATTTAATAGATTTCAATCAACACAGAGCAAAATTCAATGTCAGACACACAGTCCATTTACAAGTTCGTTCTGGGTCTGAACGAAACCGGAGGCACCTTATTCCTCCCCCATATGTCCAATACAGGGGAGAGGCCCTCGCATATCCGTCGATCTCCAAGTACGTCTGGAAGATCACCACTTATTACCTCGTCTTGGATGTACGGCCCAATCAAGACATCGGTAATCACCAAAACGATGCGTAGAACTCTGGTCTTCAACCACCATCTTCATCCTCGACATATCGTCGAATCAGTTATTCAGAATGGCATAAACTCGGTCTTTCTGAATAACTCGCGTATATGATAAATAAGTGCTATAAAAACACAACATACGCCTTATTCCAATCCAGAACATTTCTTTGTTCAAATATTCTTATACTTTGTGAAAGGTTCCCATTAATTTTATCAAAGATAAATTCTTTAAATTTATTCTTTAACCTTCCTTTGGATATCAATTCAATTATGGTTTATCCAAACTAGTCGGGATTAGCGCACCTTACCGAAGTAATCATTTGTTTAATTTCCCAATCCCAACCTATTCATCCCATGAAGCAAAACTGGTAATACTTCATATCTAACACCACGGTGTTATCGTTAAATTCAGTTACCATTTCACGTACAAATCTAATTAATGATTTAACTATCGCCTGGAGTAAAACTAGTGGTACTCCATTCCCGATCATTTCTTGAATTTGATAATTTTAGTTATCAAATTCACCTTTCAATCTATTTAAAGATTCATTAAAACTATGATTCGGTTTTAATTTCGAAAAATCATTAATTAATGATTATTCAATGTTAAGAAATAAATCTTATCTTTAACTGGGTTAAAGAACTAATGTCATTTAAAACACAGCTCACGATAAACCAAAAATCTCATTCCATTAACAATGGAATCTTCACGGAAAACAGATCGATATATATAATCGATATAAACTTACATATCCGACTAATAATATAAATGGAATAACGGCAAAGCCTGCTAAATCGAATTCCATTCCATTCCAATTTATTTTATTAAATCGGAAAACTTTACTTTGGAAAATCTCCTATAAATCTTAAAAAAAGATTTATAAATTCCAAATCACATTTCACTGTAAATTCGGTTAAAGAAAGAATGTCGTTAAAACACAGTTCACGATAAACCCAATTTACATTCCATTTTATTCCAATTATTAAATATAATTGGAAACTCTAACAATCTTGATTAAAAGATTTATTCTCTTCATATGGGGTTCAAGAACAGTGTGACTGAAGACACGGTTCATGAAAAACCCAAAATCCCATTTGATATTGAATACAAAGCTCTAAATAGAAAATATATCGGCTTATATTCAATATCAAATTCTGAACTCAAAGAGCATCATATTGAAATAACAATATATATGTATCTTCCAAATTCCTCCACAATGCTCATATAATCACAGAATCCAATATCGAAATATTCCGAAGATAATTTCGATTCAAATCCATTCCAATTTAAATATTGGAAATTCTGGTTATTTTTAAAACCATTCCAAATCCCATTTATTTATTTTAAAAATAATTGGATTATAATTCTAATTCATAACTAGTTCGCTTTGATTAAAATAAATTTTTATCTTTTCAAATATGGAATTTTTCATCCCAATTCTTTCCAAATCATTTCTTATGATTTTACACTAATTATTTATATTTTTAATAATTTTATCAAGGCCCGTACAGTCGATTTCCATAAATGGCCATCGAACTGCACTTACAACGACCTTTTACAAATTTGATTTGGACATAATTCCAAATCCAACCGTTAGATTTCTAATTTCTTGCATCCATTAGAAAGATATTTTCGATACGAACCCAATGGTTGCGACTTTAGGAGAATACGATAGTCGGATCTCCCGTAATGTCCATTCGAAGTCAATGGTCGAAATTCATGAACTGTCGCGGCGTGGTGCGTTCTTGTAACACCCCGTATTTCTGTTAATACTAATATTAACAAATTAAAAGAATTAATATTGAGAATTTGCACGAAATAGCCTTAAAAAGGCATATAACAAATTTGAGATATGTGAATTGCCTTAAAAGGCGAAAAATGGAATTAAGACATTAATTGGAAAATTAATGTGTAGAAATGGTCATAAGTTAATTATGGATTAATTTGAATTCATGAATAGGTGCGTGTATATATATATATATATATATATATTTATATATATATATGGGCAGTTAATGTAAACATGAATAGAAATTTATTAATTTGCTGAGTGTTTGCTGAGTCACTTCTGACTCATTGCTGAGTCAATAAGATAAACCCCATCTGGTCTGAATGGCTGCGGTTATTTCTAGGTTAAATCTAATGGCCTAAATGAATCCTAACATCTATAAATAAGTGGGTAGACTCTAACCCTAAATCACTTGAAAAATTGGAGAGCTACCGACATGCCGTTGCCATGGAGTTCAGCATAGCCGTCACAAACTAAAGAAGAAGAAGGCCTAATCTACAAACTAAATCTACTCAAATCAATCCAAAAGCTCTCTCTCTTTCTATTTCCCTTCTTTAAAATTGTGAGTATGATGAATCTCACAATATTATTATAAAATAATTTGATTAAGTTATGAATGGATCACAAGAAAGTGATATGAATTGTTATGTATTTGGAAATTATGTTGTGGATCTCTTGTTATGCTATTATGTTATCATATATATGTTGTTATGTTGTAGTGATTATGTTGTAAATAATCCTATGCTATGTCATATGTGATTAATCATGCTATGCTATGTTGTAAATCATATCATGCTATGTTGCAAATTATGATATGCTATGTTGTAAATCTTATATATGTTGTAGATCTCATATTATCACATATGTTGAAATACTTATGTTATATGATAATGATGTCATGTTAAGTTGTGTTGAATCATACAAGTTGTAAAATCATGATGTTAGTATTTATGCGAATTGGATCATGTATAAAGTTTATGTTTTTTTTATAATAGATCTTGATTATGGGAATTTGCCTATTGGGTTAGGTGTACCCATATACATGAATCTACAAATTAATTGGATCTTGAATATGGGAATTTGCCTATTAAGTTAGGTTTACCCATATACATGAATCTATGATTAAATGAATTTTGATTTTTGGGAATTTGCCTATTGAGTTAGGTGTACCCATATAAAACCATATTGTTAATGATGTTGATTCACACATGTCCTATACAAGTTTATGAAATTTGATCAAAATCATATTATGTGAATTATGGATAAGTTGACACCCTTAGATCCATGACATGTATAACCTTATGCAAGTTGTAATGTATGCAAGTTTTACCCCTTGTTATGATTTATTTAGTCACATATAGTTGTTGTGAATATTTTCTTTTATGCTATGAGTTAGACTAATCGGGTCTAGCATACATTTTGCGAATAAACGTTCAAACGTGGGGTAGGGGTAATATTAGAAAATTAATAAATTGGGGTGCAATTGATATGATTTTGCATGCCTTAAATGGATGTCCATAATTGAGTCAATTATGGACATTGTTAAATTTGGAATTAATTAATAATTCAAGTAGGGAATTATTAAAATTGGGGAAAGTGGATTATTAATAATAATCAATGCTTAGGACACGAGGTTGGACCCGTTTGTGACGTAAACCTGCCCAGACCCGCCCGGCAAATCCAGTAGTCACAAATGTCAGCCCAATGTGAGAGGTCCTAGGCCCAAACTAAAGCATAACAGTTGTAAAGACACGAGGTTAGACTCTTTTGTGGTGTAAGACTGCCCGGACCCGCCCGGCAAATCCAGCTGCCATAAATGCCAGTCTAATTTGAGAGGTCTTTATGAGGTTATGGCCTTAATGAATTAAGAAATACTTAGCCAGATAATCATGTAAGGTGGGACATGGGGGTTAAGTAGGTGCCTTGGGTGGCATGAGGAATCTAGTGGTTGCCTTTAGAGGCATTTGAAATACGATTAGACTTAACCAAATACACATGTAAATGAACATGACTAAGTGGGTTAAGTGGATGGACTAATGGGACAAGCTTAGGTGGAATGCTTGTGGGAAATAATGGGGGCCCATTTCAACCAGTATCCCAAAACGTATCTTTGTGGGCTCAATCCAAGTCGAGGACGGGACACGCATAATGGGTTTGACTATAAGAGGCCAAAACAGGGAGCGGTGGCAACGCAAGTCCAACGGGTTTCATATGCGTGTGTGGACCCGGGCTGGTAGGTAAGACGTTGTTGCATCGTGTAGGTATAAGCCATGCATCTCCGTTATATCGGGTTGCCACTTTAGGGGAATGATACACCCCACTGTGGGGCTAGCACGGTTATCTACGAGTAGGGAGCCAATCGAAAAATGGAAAGTGGGGTACACCTAGTGGAGATAGGGGCAGGCAGCACCTATGTTGTCAGCTAGGAGTACGTAAAGCCATTAAGAAAGTTTTTAAGTGAAGCTAAGTGGAATCAATCTTTAGGGTGACTGGTGTGGTGCAGTATAGTGTTTATCCTTTAGTATTTAGGAGCGCCTATAACGTTTCCTTTAGCGATTGTCTATGTCCTTAATCTGCTCTTTCATAGACATTTCCTTGTTTTCCAGCTTATGCCTTAGTCCAGTTATTTTGATAATAGTATTGTAGAATTATCATACTCGCCAGACTTTATGTCTGACCCCTCCTCTTTTTCATCTTTTTCTCCCTTCAGGTCCTCAGGTTGGGCCAAGTTCCAGTGGAGTCTGATTGGATTGCTTATCTCTTGGAAAGCTTGGACTGCTGAAGTAAAGTCCAGCTTGTTATCTTTCTTTTTAATGGCTATTTATGTAATGGGATTATGTACTTGTTTTATCAAGATAGATATTGTACTTGACTTTGATTATGGTGTTATGATGTAATCAAACATGTTTTGACTTCTGCTGCAATTGAAATAAATGTTTTAAATTTCCAAGTACTATTTTATATCTATCTTGTTGAAATTTTACTGTTCTATATTCACCTAAAACCTCCATAGAAGTTAATGCATTCCCTTTGTGAGTGACATTAATGGACGTGGGGTGTTACATGTGGTATCAGAGCATAAGGTTACCAGAATAGATAAAATTTTTAGAAAAATATTTTTCTAAAGTATTTTTGGAAGAAGTGCTTTCAAAAACATGTTATTTAGAGAAAGTTTTTATGGAAAACATAATCCCAAATAGCCATATCCTTATCTTTATCTTTCGAATTCTCCATTTTGAATCTTTCCTTTTTCGTTTCAGCATGGCTGAAGATCTTAATCTCCTAGAAGGTGTGACGATTCCAGGGTGATTTAGGAGATATTTGGAGGCTAGGGCCACCACTGCAGGCCCAGCAGATGTTTCTCCACCCCCAGTTGCACCCATTCCTCCTCCTCCTCCTCGTGTTGACACTTTTGCAAAGACGTGCAAGGAATTTAAGGCTATAGGCGGAAAAACTTTTCAAGGGACTGAGACGTTCATGGAGGCCAGAAACTGGCTTAAGGAGACTGAGGAATTGTTGGATATCTTTGAAGTGGAAGATGGGAGGAAAGTCCGTTTAGCTGCTTGGTTAATGAAATGAGAGGCCTCGTTTTGGTGGGAAGTCACTAACGGGGAACGTCCAGTTGATTCATGGGCGGATTTCAGATGAAGGTTTGAGGCAAAGTTTCTTTCAAGGGCAGAGGAGAATTTAAATATGGAAAAATTCCTGACATTAAAGCAAGGGAGCTTATCAGTGAAGGAGTATGTCAATAAATTTAATCAGTTAGCAAGGTTTGGCTTGGAGTTGGTGAACACGCCAGAGAAGAAAGCTTTGAGGTTCGTTAGAGGCTTGAATGAACCGTTGCAAGGGTTGGCTATGACCCACATCCCTATGGGAGCCACCTTTGAAAGGCTAGTAGAAATGGCACTTATGCATGAGGATAAGGCAGTTGAAAAGAAAGGGGATCAGAAGAAACCCCAACATCAAAATAAGAAGGGTGGTAAAAACAATAATGGCAAAGGGAAGAAGAGATGCTTCAATTGTGGGATGCCTGGCCATCTCAGCAGAGATTGTAGAAAGAAAAAGAAGACTGGTTGTTTTCATTGTGGAGATGCGGGACATTTGGTGAAGGACTGCCCAAAGAAGGGGCAGAGGGTAGGGTCTACCTCGGGAGGACAGGTGCAGGCTCTTATGGCACCAGGGCAGGCAAGGGGGCAAGTTCAGGCTGTTGCGGCCCCACCGCTGCAAGAAAGAGGTAGAACAATTTCTGTTGAAAGCTTAGTTTTTCTGTTTGATCATCCTGTCCGTACCTTATTCGATTCTGGCGCATCTCATTCGTTTATCTCTGCATCATTAGTTGAATTACTACACTTGAACACCATTTTAGTAGAGGATCCCTTGGTTGTTTCAAATCCAATTGGGGGTTCGGCTCATTTGACCATGATATGTTTGGATTTGAAAATCTCTATACTTAGCGTTGAATTTAGATGTGATGCTTTTGTATTGGGCTTCACGGGCTATGGGCTAATTTTAGGAATGGATTGGTTATCTAGAAATGGGGCCATTCTTGATTGTGAAAGGAGAGTAGTTAGGCTTGTGACTCACCTTGGTAACACTCTCGACATCTTTTGTAATCCCATAGATTCTGTTATGCTGAGTTATCTTGAATCGCTTGACGCGTCTGTAGAGAATCTGCGATCGGTAGAGGTGGTCCGGGAATATCCGGTTGTGTTTGAGGAGGTGAAGGGCTTACCTCCAAAGCGAGAGATAGACTTTCGAATTTATCTTGTGGATAATGCTAAACCCGTATCTTTGCCAGTGCGCCACATGGCTCCTCGTGAAAGGAGGGAACTCAATAAGCAAGTGAAGGAGTTGCTTGAGAAGGGGTTCATAAGATGTAGTATATCGGAGTGGGGTGCTCCAGTAGTATTTGCTACAAAGGCAGATGGGTCCCTTAGACTTTGTGTGGACTATAGAGAACTAAACAAGCTTACTAAAAAGAACCGACACCCACTGCCGAGGATTGAAGATCTCTTTGATCAGTTAGTTGGCGCCTCAGAGTTTTCGCAGTTGGACTTAGCCACTGGCTTTCGTCAACTGAGAGTGGCTGAGGATAGTATAGATAAGACTGCTTTTAGGACTCCTGACGGATTCTATGAATGGCTAGTGATGCCCTTTGGTTTGACAAACGCCCCCGCATATTTTGTTGATTTGATGAGTAGGGTGTTTAGGGAGTACCTTAACAAATTCGTGGTAGTCTTTGTGGATGACATCTTAGTCTTTTCTAAGAATAAAGAAGAGCATGCCCTACATCTTAGGGAAGTGTTGGAAACCCTTCGAGCGCATAACCTTAAGGAAAAATTTTCTAAGTGTCACTTCTGGAGGAAAGAAGTACGGTTCTTAGGGCACGTGGTTTCCAAGGAAGGGATAGCAGTGGATCCCGCAAAGGTGGTGGCCATCCAAGATTGGAAGGTCCCTAAAAATGTAACCGAAGTAAGAAGTTTCTTGGGGTTGGCTGGCTATTATAGGAAGTTTATCAAAGACTTCGCAAAAATATCAGCTCCATTAACACGGTTAATGAAGAAGAACCTGGTTTTTACGTGGGACGAAGATTGTGATGATGCGTTCCAACGTTTAAAGAGAGCCTTAACTTCAGCCCCAGTCTTAGTGCTGCCAACCGGGAATAAACCTTTTACCGTCTATACTGATGCTTGTGGGATGGGACCTGGCGCGGTCCTCATGCAAGAGGGAAGAGTAATAGCCTATGGTGGAAGGCAGTTGAGGATTCATGAAAAGAATTACCCTACGCATGACCTTGAGTTAGCCGCAATTGTTTTCGCGCTTAAGTCTTGGCGTCACTATCTTCTTGGTGAGAAATTCGAACTGTTCACTGACCACAAATCATTAAAATACTTATTCTCTCAGAAGGATTTGAATTTAAGGCAGCAACGGTGGATGGAATTCCTAGCCTCCTACGATTTTGAAATAGCATATACCCCAGGCAAGGGTAACGTGGTAGCAGACGCCTTAAGTAGGAAAAGGTTGTCCTTGAGTCCATTGTTTGTTGAACGACGAAGCTTAGAATTCATCCCCATGTTTGACTTTAGACCCTCCGTTGACCTAGTACCTGGTTTGTTAGCATCCTTGGAGGTTAGACCTACACTTCTACGACGAGTTGGTGAGGCACAGCAAGACGACCCCCAGTTGGTTGAGATAGTAGAAAAGCTCAAAGGAGGGGAGTCGTCTAGCCATCTTCGCAGGTATACCCTAGACGATAAGGGTTGGTTACGAAGGGATAATAGACTTTGTGTACCACAAGACGAAGACTTAAGGAAGGCCATTCTTGATGATGCTCATCGCTCAAAGATGACCATTCATCCCGGCGGAGACAAAATGTACAAAGATATGAAGCGGGTTTTCTTTTGGGCCGGTATGAAAAAGGATGTGGCCGAGTACGTCGCTAGATGCTTGATGTGCCAACGAGTAAAAGCAGAACAAAAGAAACCCGGTGGGTTGCTTCACCCATTGGAAGTTCCACTATGGAAATGGGAAAGCGTCTCAATGGATTTTGTGGATGGATTACCAAGATCAAGGAAGGGTAATACGGGGATTTGGGTTATAGTAGATAGACTTACTAAGAGCGCCCATTTTATTCCCGTGAAAAGTAAGAGGACTGCTCCGTGGTTGGCTTCTGTATGCATTAAAGAGATAGTTCGTTTGCACGGTATTCCTTCTAGTATAGTAAGCGACCGTGATCCCATCTTCACTAGCGAATTTTGGAAGAGTTTACAAGAGGCGGTAGGGACTCAGCTATGTTTGAGCACCGCATATCATCCTCAGACGGACGGCCAGACCAAGAGGTTGAATCGTATTCTAGAGGATCTTTTAAGGCTTTGTATCCTAGACTTTGGGGGTACATGGGAAGAGCACCTTCCGTTGGTAGAATTCGCATATAATAATAGCTTTCAGTCTAGTATTGGCATGGCACCTTTCGAAGCTCTTTGTGGAAGGCCTTGCTGTTCGCCTACATGTTGGTGGGAATCTACCGATAAAATCCTACTTAGGCCCAATATGGTTAGGGAAACCTCGGAGAAGATTGATTTGATTTGAAGGAGGATGAAAGCAGCACAAGGTAGGCAGAAATCGTATGCCAATAAGAGGAGGACAGATCTTGAGTTTGACATTGGGGACATGGTTTTTATCAAAGTGTCTCCGTTACAGAATGTTGTTCGCTTTGGGTCCGTTGGGAAATTAGCGCAAAGGTTAGTAGGGTCGTTTCCTATAAAAGACATGATTGGGAAGATGGCGTATAGGGTGGAGTTGCCTGAGAAACTTAGTGGAGTACACGACGTATTCCATGTATCACATTTGAGGAAGTGTTTGCACAAGACCGCGGAGGTGGTAGAGCCGAGCTTGCTTAAAGAGGTGGAAATAGAGCGTGATGCAACAATTAGACGAGCTCCTACATGCATTCTTGGGTCGGAGATCAAAAAGTTGAGAAATCGAGAGGTCAGACTAGTTAAAGTGCAATGGGGAGATGATGAGAGCAACGCTACTTGGGAGACAGAAAGGAAGATGCGTTCGCTAGACCCTTTTCTTTTTGAGGGTATGTCTTTTAATTTCTCCTTTATCACTTAGCTTATCTTATCTTATCTTTAGTATGTCCTCTCATTAGTATCTTTGACCTTTAGTTAGGATAATCCTATGGTTGAAACATGTGTTTGAGACATGTTATGTATGATGGATGCAAAATGGATGCAAGTGGTTTCTAGTGGTTGCTCGTGGATGCATATATACACACACTTTAGGCACTAGATCGGCTCAGTCACTACATATTGCATATTGCATAAATGAATGTATTTAGTACAATGGATGTATAATGGTTGTAGCATCATATAGATGCTGCATTCGGTTGAATGGATGTGCACGCATATAGAAGTAGTTTGTAAGCAATTAGGATCTTCTGCATACATAATGGATGCATGGCACTATCATGAATTGCATCAAGGAGGTCAACTGAATCAGTGGACTGCCTGATTTTGCATTAGATACGGACATAGGCACACACTGTGCACTTAAACATGAAAGCATTAGAAGTCTATAAGGCAATGGATGCCAATGTTTGTTGATTGAGTAGATGGTTGATGATAGGTTATAAACTTGACGATTTCGGGGACGAAATCCGTTAAGGAGGGGAGAATGTAACACCCCGTATTTCTGTTAATACTAATATTCACAAAATAAAAGAATTAATATTGAGAATTTGCACGAAATAGCCTTAAAAAGGCATATAACAAATTTGAGATATGTGAATTGCCTTAAAAGGCGAAAAATGGAATTAAGACATTAATTGGAAAATTAATGTGTAGAAATGGTCATAAGTTAATTATGGATTAATTTGAATTCATGAATAGGTGCGTGCATGTATATATATATATATTTATATATATATGGGCAGTTAATGTAAACATGAATAGCAGTTTATTAATTTGCTGAGTGTTTGCTGAGTCACTTCTGACTCATTGCTGAGTCAATAAGATAAACCCCATCTGGTCTGAATGGCTGCGGTTATTTCTAGGTTAAATATAATGGCCTAAATGAATCCTAACATCTATAAATAAGTGGGTAGACTCTAACCCTAAATCACTTGAAAAATTGGAGAGCTACCGACATGCCGTTGCCATGGAGTTCAGCATAGCCGTCACAAACTAAAGAAGAAGGCCTAATCTACAAACTAAATCTACTCAAATCAAATCAAAAGCTCTCTCTCTTTCTATTTCCCTTCTTTAAAATTGTGAGTATGATGAATCTCACAATATTATTATAAAATAATTTTATTAAGTTATGAATGGATGATATGAATTGTTATGTATTTGTAAATTATGTTGTGGATCTCTTGTTATGCTATTATGTTATCATATATATGTTGTTATGTTGTAGTGATTATGTTGTAAATAATCCTATGCTATGTCATATGTGATTAATCATGCTATGCTATGTTGTAAATCATATCATGCTATGTTGCAAATTATGATATGCTATGTTGTAAATCTTATATATGTTGTAGATCTCATATTATCACATATGTTGAAATAATTATGTTATATGATAATGATGTCATGTTAAGTTGTGTTGAATCATACAAGTTGTAAAATCATGATGTTAGTATTTATGCGAATTGGATCATGTTTAAAGTTTATGTTTTTTTTATAATAGATCTTGATTATGGGAATTTGCCTATTGGGTTAGGTGTACCCATATACATGAATCTACAAATTAATTGGATTTTGAATATGGGAATTTGCCTATTAAGTTAGGTGTACCCATATACATGAATCTATGATTAAATGAATTTTGATTTTTGGGAATTTGCCTATTGAGTTAGGTGTACCCATATAAAACCATATTGTTAATGATGTTGATTCACACATGTCCTATACAAGTTCATGAAATTTGATCAAAATCATATTATGTGAATTATGAATAAGTTGACACCCTTAGATCCATGACATGTATAACCTTATGCAAGTTGTAATGTATGCAAGTTTTACCCCTTGTTATGATTTATTTAGTCACATATATATGTTGTTGTTGTGAATATTTTCCTTTATGCTATGAGTTAGACTAATCGGGTCTAGCATACATTTTGCGAATAAACGTTCAAACGTGAGGTAGGGGTAATATTAGGAAATTAATAAATTGGGGTGCAATTGATATGATTTTGCATGCCTTAAATGGATGTCCATAATTGAGTCAATTATGGACATTGTTAAATTTGGAATTAATTAATAATTCAAGTAGGGAATTATTAAAATTGGGGAAAGTGGATTATTAATAATAATCAATGCTTAGGACACGAGGTTGGACCCGTTTGTGACGTAAACCTGCCCGGACCCGCCCGGCAAATCCAGTAGTCACAAATGTCGGCCCAATGTGAGAGGTCCTAGGCCCAAACTAAAGCATAACAGTTGTAAAGACACGAGGTTAGACTCTTTTGTGGTGTAAGACTGCCCGGACCCGCCCAACAAATCCAGCTGCCATAAATGCCTGTCTAATGTGAGAGGTCTTTATGAGGTTATGGCCTTAATGAATTAAGAAATACTTAGCCAGATAATCATGTAAGGTGGGACATGGGGGTTAAGTAGGTGCCTTGGGTGGCATGAGGAATCTAGTGGTTGCCTTTAGAGGCATTTGAAATACGATTAGACTTAACCAAATACACATGTAAATGAACATGACTAAGTGGGTTAAGTGGATGGACTAATGGGACAAGCTTAGGTGGAATGCTTGTGGGAAATAATGGGGGCCCATTTCAACCAGTATCCCAAAACGTATCTTTGTGGGCTCGACCCAAGTCGAGGATGGGACACACATACTGGGTTTGACTATAAGAGGCCAAAACAGGGAGGGGTGGCAACGCAAGTCCAACGGGTTTCATATGCGTGTGTGGACCCGGGCTGGTAGGTAAGACGTTGTTGCATCGTGTAGGTATAAGCCGTGCATCTCCGTTATATCGGGTTGCCACTTTAGGGGAATGATACACCCCACTGTGGGGCCAGCACAGGTATCTACGAGTAGGGAGCCGATCGAAAAATGGAAAGTGGGGTACACCTAGTGGAGATAGGGGCAGGCGGCACCTATGTAGTCAGCTAGGAGTACGTAAAGCCATTAAGAAAGTTTCTAAGTGAAGCTAAGTGGAATCAATCTTTCGGGTGACTGGTGTGGTGCAGTATAGTGTTTATCCTTTAGTATTCAGGAGCGCCTATAACGTTTCCGTTAGCGATTGTCTATGTCCTTAATCTTCTCTTTCATAGACATTTCCTTGTTTTCCAGCTTATGCCTTAGTCCATTTATTTTGATAATAGTATTGTAGAATTATCATACTCGCCAGACTTTATGTCTGAACCCCCCCCCCTCTTTTTCATCTTTTTCTCCCTTCAGGTCCTCAGGTTGGGCCAAGTTCCAGTGGAGTCTGATTGCATTGCTTATCTCTTGGAAAGCTTGGACTGCTGAAGTAAAGTCCAGCTTGTTATCTTTCTTTTTAATGGCTATTTATGTAATGGGATTATGTACTTGTTTTATCAAGATAGATATTGTACTTGACTTTGATTATGGTGTTATGATGTAATCAAACATGTTTTGACTTCTGCTGCAATTGAAATAAAGTTTTTAAATTTCCAAGTACTATTTTATATCTGTCTTGTTGAAATTTTACTGTTCTATATTCACCTAAAACCTCCATAGAAGTTAATGCATTCCCTTTGTGAGTGACATTAATGGACGTGGGGTGTTACAGTTCTATTCATGCAATTATGTAATATATATATATCATCAATTTCCATTTAAAACGTATTTTATAAATCATTTTAACTTTGTTTTCGAAACGATTTCAACTTCTTATTCAATTTCAAATCAAAATTGAATATTCCATATCATTAACATATAAATGATAATATTTTCAAAACATTAGGTTTTGAAATCAATTCCTTTTTGATATTCATTATAGAAATGAATAAAATCGATATAAATATCGTTCACGTCAAAATGGCATTAATCTAATCAACACGACTTTATATATTTAAATATATTCGTGTCCATCCCAAATCGGACATCAAAATCAAATTTTGATCTTTTACTGAATATTATTTTAAAAATATTCGTTATTTTAAAATGTTCGTTATTTTAAAATATTCTTTTCTTCTGAATTGGAATCAGACACAGTCAATTACCCTATAATGTTATTTATATGGATTTCACACAACAAATGTGTATAACAACAATAATAAACAATCAACCATCATCCAGAGTGCATTCTACACTGTATAAGCATTAAAGATAAATATTCAACGCTCACACAGCTTGTCAACCAATCGATCGGCATACAACTAAATATTGGGATTAGTGTATGTCCAATATCATCCCAATACCTGTGTGGGGTTTCAATCAATAAATAACGAATTTTATTTGTGTGGTTGGGCGATGTGTAAAATTTATCGTCCCAATCCATATCAATAAAATGGGTGTTCATAAACACATTGTCTGATTTGTAAATGAATATTTATTTTATTCATATCAACGTTAAAAATTATATTTTTAAGGATAAAATAATTTATTCAACATAGGAATATACTATTCAGTTCATTTATACAATAAAAATGATATTTTTATTGTTCTAACAAATTTTTTTTTTTGAAAATTTCGGCGGCATAACGGCGTGATACCAAAATCGGGTAATGTATAACATTACCCCTCTCCTGATATTGGCTCGCACCATACACACATAACAATTCTAATCAATTCATTTCACCCAAACAACCAAATTCAACCAAACCAAACAATCAAACAAGTCACCCATGGTTTTTGGACGACGGGGAACAGTTCATATATGCAGTTATAAAAAAAATAACTGTATAAGAAAATATGGTGAGGAGTTCTCACCTTTGGGTTCCACTCCGCCGTTTCATTTCTGAATTTCTGAACCATTTGGATTTGCCCGAAATTCCAACGCAATCCTTTCCGGCTGTTCACAGTAAAAATCGCATTTTTAATATGATGTTTATATATTTAAAAATCGCATTTTTATACCGATGTTGATATTATAAAAATCACATTTTTATATTGATGTTGATATTATTAAAATCACATTTTTATATTGATGTTGATAATATAAAAATCACATTTTTATACTGATGTTGATATTATAAAAAATCACATTTTTATACCGATGTTGATATTATAAAAATCACATTTTTATACTGATGCTGATATTACAAAAATCACATTTTTATACTGATGTTGATATTATAAAAATCACATTTTTATACTGATGTTGATATTACAAAAATCACATTTTTATACTGATGTTGATGTTATAAAAATCACATTTTTATCCTCATAAAAATATTTCAAACGTACATAAAAATCATATTTTTACAGTGCTATGTATACATTAAAAATCATATTTTTATATTGCTATGTATACATTAAAGATCATATTTTTATATTGCTATGTATACATTAAAAATCATATTTTTATATTACTATGTATACATTAAAAACCATATTTTTAATTCACTACATATATAAAAATCATATTTTTAATTCACTACATTTAAAAAAATCATATTTTTAATTCACTACATATATAAAAATCATATTTTTATCATGCTTTCATATATATAAAAATCCAATTTTTTTTATCATGCTTTCATATAAAAAAACTGATTTTTTTCATGCTTTCATATAAAAAAACTGATTTTTTTCATGCTTTCATACAAATAAGAATCCAATTTTTTTATCATGCTTTCATATAAAAAAAACTGATTTTTTTCATGTGTTCATATAGAAAAACTCAAAATAAATTCAATATTAAAAAAACTTACTGTGGTTGTTGGAGGAGAGGTAGGCGTGGCATCACGGGTGGCGACAGGGAGTCACAGCTGGCAGAGGGGTCCCATAGTGGTGGCGTTCCCTGATTTGGGGCTAGGGTTCATGAATGGAAAAAGGGGGTTGCGGGCTTTGAATGGTGGAAGGGGGAAGTAGATCGGAGGGGGAAGGAGCTGTGGAAGGCGGTGGTGGTGGCTGGAGCACGGCGGCACGGTGGGAGGCACCGTAGGGGGGCGATAGGAGAAATCATGGTTTTCTTTTATTTTTTCTTTTATTTTGTTGAGCGACGGATCTTGATTGAGGAGAGAGAGAAACAAGGAGGAGGTTATATAATTAATTAATTTATTTATTTAATTCCCCAAAAAGGTTGACTTTTTATTCGAACTCCAAACGAGACCCAACGACTGTCGTCCCTAACTAATTACCCTCATTCCGAACACAATGGGATATGTTTCGTAAGCCAATTCTAATGTTACAATCAGTTTTCGTTTCTATTAAAATATAAACTAATATAAATTGAATTCAAACGGACATTTTAATTTATCGGGGCCACATACTAAATCCAAAAATTCCAAAAAAATAAATCTAGCTATGTTTTGACGGTACGATCCTAAAAAAACTAATTTCTTCAAATTTGGAGATCATTTGAAAAATGGCCATTTTCTTGTCGATCCAATTGTCTAAAACTGTCAAAACACATTTTACTTCGCCATGCTCACATATTGATTTCAGAAATAATGGAAATAGGAATCTAGCAATAATTCGACATCCCGGATCCATCAAAAGTGGTTTCGTCGAAAACGGAGGTCGTTGGCTATTTTTAAGGGCCATATTTCCATAGCGACTATTCTGAAATTCCAACTGGACATAACTTTTCATTCCCGCTATGAAATTTGGATTTTTGGATTCGTTGGAAAGATATTTTCAAATAGATTTAAATATTTTTGGTTTTGCTAAAATCCGATTTATTCTGAATCCTACACATTCATTTTAAATTTGAAATCGAATTTTCAAACTACTGCGCCCTTTCCAATTACTTTTATAATTAAAAATAAATATTTATATCGTAACGTCGATTCAAATAAATATATACATTCTAATTCTATTCAAAATAAATTTCTCGTCGTTATTGTTTAAAATAATTCATTTTAAATATTCAAAATTCATCAAAATTGCCAAAATAAAAAATTTTAATTAGTTCTGATTTTCCAGGTTGTTATAATCTCCCGAATTTAAAATCTTTTCGTCCCCGAAAAGGAATGGAACTAATCAACTCAACCTTCAGTTTGGCTTTCATTCTTCAACTTTTCAGTTTCTAAGAATTTTCCAATTCTTCAAAAATTTGGCTAACACCCTAAATTTTCGAAAATTTTCGCCATAACCTCCTTTGTACGGAAGGACTGAGAAAATCCCCGAACCGCCACGCAGGCCCTCTCATCTCAAAAAGAAAAAGAAAAAGCCAAGCGGCTAGCCAATCTGCTCATAAAATCATCATCACCCAAGAAATTAGTAAACATGTACCTATTTGTCGGGCATACAATTTTATTCCTCTTCTCTAGCCTCCTTGCTCTGACCTGTTCAATGTATATACATGTATATGCATGCAATCTCATACAATTATCAATTTAGTTCAATATTTGACATAATTTGGTTATATGTACCATTCTTTCACATAATGCTTTCAACAATTCTATTAGTCAAACTAATAATCAAACAACACAACCAGCAATCAATTACTGAACTAACGTTTCAAATTCATAATTTTGATACATATACAGAAAATCATATTTTGATGCAAATTCACAACAAATAAACCCTATCTAGTTTTGGTTCTCACACCAGTCAATTGGAAATATACTGTAACGTCCCGCAAATCCGTACTATCTGAGTTGACTAAATACACCACACGTCCAACTCAAATTGCACAGAAATATGAATCATTAATAGGAAGAAGTTAGAGGGTGAGAAATAGATAAGATAGAAACATAGAATAAAAGAAGAAGAACAGAAACAACAACACAGAATGTCACATCGTAGCGGAATAAAATATAATATATCATAACTTTTGAAATACAAAATTTGTACTGTATACACATATCATCACCAGAGTACAACACTTACAACACAGCGGAACAAAACTCTATATAACTGACACTGAAGCCTCCTTCTCCAAGCTCCTTCAGATAAATCTGTAAAATCCTAAACTACTTGACTTCCCGTACAAATCTAAGCACCCAAGAGTTTAGGTAAAACAAAACAAAATAAACTCCGGGTCAGTCATGGGACTGGTATGAGTAAACAATTTAAAACAGTTTCAGAAACTAAATGATATCTCATAAGGCCACGCCGTATAACACGGAACGGGTTTTTCCCTTATGAGAATCTAAACACTTGATTTAACTTTCAAAATCCTTTTGAAAGGAACGATAATCTTTATATCAAACTTTTTTGATATTCTAATAATGTCTAAATCAAATAAATAACAATCTAGTGGAACGTTTGCATCTCACGTTCCACATAATTAATATACAATCAAAACCACAAGCACTTATTGGGTAATGAAATTCCAACTATGACAAGGTATGGAACCACCCTGGTGTATCTCTAGAAGAGAATAAACCGAGTTCAACAAGAACATCTTGCAACTCAGCCACACATGACCGACCACTCATTTCGCTCGAGTGTATCGAACGTATATCACAAACAGTTGGGATCATCAACCGTTTCCCAAATGGGACAGCATCGAATAGAATAAGGAATTAAATGGATCTCTGGATAGGTGATGATACAACCTAATGGGAGCTAACCACATAGCCATGATGCCTGCCCGATTTTGGTTATTTCCCGGTTGTTGAGGCTAGAGGCTACGATTACTTTCCATTCATTGATAACACGATTACTTTGAATGCCACATTATCAGATCCGTTAATCACTAATTGATCTGCACAAATATTCTGGATATTATGCTAAGGGAATAAATCTGTTGCAACCATATATATTTATACAGACCAACCCATTCGATCATTGGAAATACTCCGTCAGACACTCATCCATATACGTTCGTTGTAGGACTGAACGAAACCGAAGGCACTATTCAGTACATCCATTCTAGGCAATCTCTACCTAGGACTTATACAACAGCCCTTGCACTTTACTCTGTCTTCAATATATTCAGCATACTTGGTTTGCAACGCTTATGCCAATACGGGGTCGTTCTTCGAATAATAATCCAATCGGTCTCTCCATATTAACAACGATAAAATGGTCAAGGCTTTGATAGTCGGTGATTTAACTATCAAATGAAAAATGTCTGTGTACACACAACGACCTTATTGCCAAATGGAATTATCGATCAAATCATCAAACATATATATATATTCAAATTTCCTTATTTTCTATATTAAGAAAATATATGTTATTAACTCTAGAAAACATTCCCATTGCATATTTACATATCACTATTCTTCAACATCTATCAGACTCTAACTGTAAACTAGTAAGAGAACAACTTCCTAAGTATAAACCGCGAAGGCCGAAACCAACATCAGATCGATACTAAAAAAGTCGTTCAACTCAACTAATTTCCAGTCAGTTTCTAATTCTGCTTAACTCTATTTCTTTACTCCATTTGATTAACTTCTTATCAACACGATCATTTTAAATCTGCAAATCATTTTCTTTTAAATCATCGTTCACTTTAAAACGTATGTCTCCCAGGTTTTTATTTATAAAATTCCTTTTCATTTATAATATTCTATTTTAAGTTCGTTTCATTATCGAATTTATATATATTGATATATCGATTTCTAGTTTATCAAATCTTCTTAAAAATATTCTAACTCCATAAATTCCCGGAAAAATTTGCCATAACCTCCTTAGTAACGGGAGCATCGGGAAAATCCCCAAACCGCTTCACAGTACTTTCCATTCAAAAAGAAAAAGAAACAGCCAAGCGGCTTACCGATACGGCGCATAAATCTCATATACGAATTAAATACACACCTTTTTGTTGGGCATTCTAATATATATCTTCATTAACTTCATTCTATACCTGTCTCATGTATATCCGTACATTTCTAATTCATTTCAACTTAATACATTCGTTTTAACTCAAATCGTTAATTAATTCGTAAATTAACTCTTTGTCTATTTCACTTGTATATTTGAATATAACATGTTTCAAATATATTTCACTTACTCATAAACTAATTAAATTCAATTTTCCAACTCAGGTTTCATATTCGATTCGAATATGAAGTAACAAGTTAAATTTACTTATTCAAAGTTGAACTCAAATCTTAAACTTAATTAACTAATTTTCCTTTATTTACAAACACCGTTTATATATATATATATAAGTCTTAATTTCAAATCCCTTTGAAATTGAAATTCTCCTTTGGAAAAAATAAATTTCCCTTTACAAATACACACTCGTATTTACATTTCCCAAATTATATAAGTGATAATTTTTCCCATTTCATTTATAGATACCATTTATAAATTCACTTCCATTTCCTGTATTATTCAATTTATAAACACTATTTTATAAATATCAATACTTCAGTTTCCTGTATTACTTTATTTATAAACATCGTTTATAAATTTCAGCACTTGTTTTATTTATTCGAAACAAGTCAATATTGTTACTCCATTCGAATTTCAAATTTCTATTTTTAGAAAAAAAGTAGAATTATCATTTATATCTCAAATATCATTTCCATGATATTTTTATAAATAAACACTTAGGCCCAGTGATATTTAAACACACAAACAACCAATTATAAATTTCAGGTTTTCTAACACCTCTTATGTGACAGTATATATGCAAACAAATAAACAAACAGATAATATATTTTTGAGGAATCTAGTTGGATCCCTCCAACCTGTTTTCCTGCATCCACAGAAGTTAGTCAACATAGTAATACCCATCCTGCTTCAAGCCAGCATTTCGTGGTATGAAGGTCATCCACTATTATATATTTGTGGGGCGCATAGGGAAATCATCCGCTATGGTACCGCGAGAATTCGCTAATGAGACTACGGGAATCAACCCAATCATCAACACAATATCTATATAATAGTCAACCCAAAATAACTAATATATTTAAATCAACCAGAAAGCATTCAAACAAGCAACAACAATTATTTTTACTGAATAAAAATAATTCTAAATAACAGGTGAGTGAGATTTACTCACCTTGTATTTTTATTTCGGAGAAATAGCGATTTTATTTCGATTAAATTAAACATAAGTTTAATTTAATGAAAAATCCTTTTTGGTTCCAAATCACTTAGAATCAATTCCAATGCAAAGATTTTGCCAATTGACCCTGACGCACTTCATTGTCCGAATCTGATTTTATACAAAAAGCTTATAATTTAAACTAGGTTTTCTATTTGAGTTAAAATAAAATTTAACTTCATTACAATTTAATTACCTTTGATTTATTCAACCAAAATGCGCCCTAAACAATCCCTCCTGCTGTGTAAAGGTCGAACCCCTCCTTTTGCTTTCACACACGCCTTTTCTTCCTATCGTCGAAATCATCAGCTTTTCCTCACCATCAAATCACTGTTCGATCCACTGTACTACTCTTCATCCTCCAGACAAATTAACATCAGTGCCATATCTTTCTTCACGACGACCTGGAAACCCTACACTATCGAGCAACGACGTTCGAACTCTGATCCAAACAAATCAGACATTGCCTCTGTCCAAGTGTTCGTTCTTTCATCTCGTGAGCACCTTAAATCCAAATTTCGGTCTTCTCCATCCATCTTGAGTTCATCGACTACGAGCCCTAACTTCGAACTCGAGCTCCCAGGAAGAACTCGAACTCGGCCTTAATCTGCTCACTACAGGTACCCGCGTTACTCCTTTTCCTCAACTCTTCGAGCTCCACGATATTGCGGTGATGACTGGAAACACGAGGGTCTCGAAACGGTGTTCGAATTTTAGATGCTGAGCTTTCTATTTCATTCCTTTATTTATTATTTCGGTTGCCATTTTTAATTTTGATCTAAAGCGTTGATTTGATTATTTTGATTTGGATTAGAGTGGAGCGCCCCTTTTTACTTCGTGGTGTTTGGTTTAGTTTGCAGAGACAAAGAAGAACACGGGTTTGTTTTGGTTTGTGGTTATAGGAGAAGCACGGTTTTGTTTTAGTTTGTAGTCACAGGAGAAGCACGATTTTGTTTTGGTTTGATTAAAATCGTTATAATTTAATTTAAATTATCACTTTGATTTCAAACACCTATTTGAGCCCAATCAACAGGCCATCCTAGGGTTAAACCACTATTCTGAACACACTGGGATAGGTCACGAAGTCCAATTCAGTCATATGGAGGAGATATTACTTTAAATCGATATAAATTAATTTCAGAATAATTAATTTCCTCAATAACAAATAAATATTATTATTCTGATTCAAACAGAATTTTCTACTAATTATTTGAACTGACTTTAATTCAGGTTTAAATTTGAATTTAATTTACTTTTAAATTCAAAAATAAAATTCATATAAATCATCTAAATTATTTTAACTCTGTTTTAAATTTGAATTGAATTATTTCAAATTTCTAGTATTTCGATAATTATAAATATTCGAAATAAATTGTATTTTCAACTATAAAATCTACAACTCAATATAAATATAAATTTATATTGTCAACTCAATATTTAAAACCATTTTAAATATTTAAAATTAACCGACCAAAATTATGGGTCGTTACATTCTTCCCCACTTAAAAGAATTTCGTCCCCGAAATTACTAAGGTAGGAAAAATGGTTCAAACCCATTATATTTCCAAAGACTCACTTATGTTTAACCTCAACAATTCATTCATATGCATTCAAATTGATTCTAAATCAATTTATTCACTTCAGTCCATTTAACTTGCTTAAATTAAATTTAATTTCAATCATTCAAATTCCTAGGTTCTTATTTCAAATCTCCTTTGAAATAATATATACATATATTTATATCCATCTCAAATTCAAAATATTTGAATTTTCCAAAACCACTTGTTTCTTTTCATACAAATTTCCTTCAAAAAATTTCTAAGGTTGAAATCCATCACTTAGAACTCGAAAATAAACACTGATGAAGCTGCAGTCATCATAAAAATTATTTTCCAGCGACTGAAGTGAGTTCGGTGCTTTATCGCTTTCGACATCCATCTGAAATGATTTCTATTTAAAAATCCCCTTTTAAAGAAAATGTTAAATTACTTACTTCAGAAAATATTTTCCAACTTCCCAGGATTTTAAATTCTGAATACTGGTTTGAATTCCATTTTAATTCACATATCTCAACTTCGAAAGCACGTTCATGATCCAGACTTGATCATGGAAGAAGCAGCGCAACAAGATATTGAAATTACTCCAGAGTTGGCTGTGAGAAGAGAGCCGCTAAAGATCATTGGCAAAGAAACCAAAGAACTGAGGAACAAGAAGGTTAACTTAGTAAAAGTGCAATGGAGTGGATGTGACAGCCCGCCCCGCACCAACCGACATTTACTCCCAAGGTGCGTTGTACACATGTCCAGTTAGCACGGAACGGATCGTCAGAAGGAAAGGGAAGAAGAAAATGAACTAATCAAGAACCTGTAGAATGTCTAACAGCGCATGGACTAAAATATAATAGTAACATACTTGACATAAAACAGGTGAGACAGTGTATAAGCTGAAAACTAAAACCAACATCAACATCAAAGCAACGGAAATCCAAATACAGCTTATTACAACTTTCCAAATTTACTGTCTCTAAAACAAAAGAAGGCTAAAGTTGAAGATGCACTACTAATGCCCAAGCAGTGATCTTCAACAACACAGGGAGAATACTATATATACATTATACGTGGAAGCCTCCTGCTCATCTCCGGATCATCTACCCGTGCATCACCAGCTAACCTGTCTCTAGTCTGCTCGTGTGAGCACCCAGAGTAATAAGAAGAGACATAAAACTCTGGGTCAGACATAAAGCATGGTATGAGCCATAAGCATCTAAACAGAACAATAACAGGTATACTAAACCATACCTGAACCTGGACCTGCAACCAAAGAGTTAGTACATATCGTACAATACTCTAAGGTGCCATAATAAATAGTGTAGAGAATACGGGGGTGGGGTGTGTATGTCATAAGGGTGGCAAACAAATCAAGCATAACAACCATCCACACGTCTCTCACTCAGTGCGTAAAGCATACAATGTCCACCACTATCAATCACTAGACCCATCGAAGTAGTGACAGAGTTCAACTTGTACAACTACTTCTACTACCAAGGTTACCACATGGAGTCATGACCAAATCTTCACAAATGACCCCACTTCATTGGTCTATAGCCCTTTTGTCGTACCTAGGCCACTACAGCCCTGAATCCGTTCACGTACCTCCCATACATAGTGATCCAAAGTCATAGACACCGACCTCCCCTTGGCACACGTTCCGCAGCAAAGCCCAATCATGAAGTGAACTCATCGGTTCCCAACTGGATCATGAGTTCTAACTTCCCATATTGGACTACCTTTGCATCTCGGGTTATTGGTCAATACTGGATCAGGTCGGGTTCACCTTCTAGCCATCGGGTCGGGTCGGGTCCTCTACCTTGAATTTGTTCTGTTCGTAGTCTTCTCCTGTAGCGGTTCGGTTCGGGTCTACAGCGTTGCATCGGTTCGGGTCGGGTGCCCCACTTCGGGTCGGGTCGGGTCGCCATCTCCTATCCAGTCCGTGCTTCCGCTCCGATCGGCTCCCTCGTTCTTCACATGCTCCGATCCGATCTCTCCACTTTTATCCGATCCGATCCCAGTTCAATTAGCGTGGCCTTCTTTTTTGCCAGTTTTCTCAAGTGTCAAGTTCCAATCCGATCGAATCCCTTGCCCAGTTCAACTTATCCGATCCGAGCCCCCATATCCGTTCCGATCCGATCCAGAACCTGCACTTTTCCTGCAACTCTTCCAGCAAGTGTTTTACGCCATTCGACGACATTTTCGGCCAATCTAACTATTCTAATCAATCACAAAACATGTCAAACAGTCATAGCAACATAGCAAACTAACCATAAACACCAAAACAATGAATTTACATGTCAAAATGGATCAAATATACCCAAAACCCCATATTTTCCATTAAGCATGTTTAAGTAAAACTAATCATAGGGTTAACAAAACTTAACCAAACTAAACCAAATTTCTACCAGAGGCATAAAATAATATTTTCGAATTTTTAGATATTTTTCTAGAATTTATTAGTGTATAAATTCACTAATCTTCACTAATTACCCTTAATTAACTGTAATTAGTGTCAAAACAATGCTAATCACTCACCTTGGCCACGAATAAAATTCTCAGAACTAAAACCTCGTTTATTTGGGTGAATACTAATGTCTAATAGCACTCTAACCTTGCTTTTGTGTTTTCTCTCCTTAATTTGATGTAGATTAAGCCAAAACTTGATTAGAAAGTGATTAAAAGGTGATTTGGGTGTTGGAGGCCATTGCTAGGGTTCCAAGAATGAAAGTGGTGACTGAAAGAAATGTTTTCTAACCCTAATCGGCCCTTATACATCTCCAATCCCGAAATCCCCTTTGGGCCTAGCTGCTAATTACCCGGTTAAGCCCAATTAAGTTGTTTTTCACTATCTGAAACTTGTTTCAGCCATATCTCCCAGACGGTAAGTCCGTTTGGCTGATGTGACCACTCTACGGAATTGTAAACCATCATCCGGGGCCAATGGAAGTGGTTTCAGGTCAAAATTCCTTTCCAGTCAAAAGTTATGGCCAAACAGTACCAACTAGGGGTAAAATGGTCATTTAAAAATCGACAAAAATCATGAACATGGGAAATGACCCCAATAGTCGTCTCCCAAAGTTACATGACCATACGACTTCGTATGTGAAAGAAATAAATATCCTACGATCCTGTGATGCGTAGAATACGGGTCGTTAAAGTGGAGATCCGCGAGATTGTACTTGGGAAATAGAGGAAAGCATTAAGAAAGCCTATCCTAAGTGTCGAGTGGATATCTCTGATTGACTCTGGTGCAAGGTACATTTACCATACTTTGCATTATCATTTAGTTCTCTACTTTGTTGTTACTTTCTTTCCATAGATGTGCATTTTTAATTCTATAGTCTGATTAATTTAAAAAGAGTGTATGAATTAATTTGTATGCTTTTGAAAAGTTAAAAACAAATTTCTTGTTGTTTGTGTTGTGATTGTGGATTGGATTAATTAAATTATTAGAACGATAGTTAATTTAATTAATACGAGAATGAATGGTAGAATTTATTCGACTATATCACGTGTTGAACTGATTTAAAAATAGAGAGCAATATATACTTGTGCATCACATACGTTTTAACAGGTAAATGGATAGCTGTTGAGTAAAGAATTTATTTGCGCGCCCGACAAATAGGTAAACCTTAATGAGTTGGACGCGAAATATTATTATATCAACTCCTGTAAATGCCATTAGATGCAGAGTGCTGGTTGTTCTGTGTGTAATAATAAATGTCGTCATAGGCTAGTAACAATTAATTTTGAACTACACTACATGGCGTACTTCTTGAAGATAGGCATACTTCATAATATACCACATAAGCATTTGGAGCTTGTGTGATGAGGTGGAAGATTTACCATACGAGCGAGAGGCTTGTATGGCGATGACTACATATTACAGGTTGAACTAATGACTGATATGGACCATATGAAATTGTAAAGATAAATTGCCAGATTAATAAAAACCCCACACGGGTCTGGAGTTGCCAATAATCACGTCTCTCTAGTCATTAGATACGACACATGGATTATTTATTCCCCACATAGGACGAGGTGATAAGAATTTATTCCCTGGAGCAATTAAAATACACACTCCCTCAGGCTTTGAGAGTGTGACGAGAATTTATTCTCTGGAGTTATTATCTATACACGCTCCCCTGTAAACACTAGAATAATTACTATAAATATGTGTATGCTTTATAGGATTTATTGGGTACCTAATACGGCTCAATAAATTTCCAAACCCCTCCCCGTACGAAGGAGGTTATGGCGAAATTTTTCGAAAATTCCGGGTGTTAGTCAAATTTTTGAAGAATCTGAAAATTCTCAGAAACTGAAAATTTGGGGAATGGAAGCCAGATTGAACGTAGAGTTGATTAATCAAACCACTTTCAACTTTGTTCCATTTCGGGGACGAAAAGTTTTAAGTGGGGGAGGTTGTAACGATCCGGAAAATCTGAACCAATTTAAAAATTTTAAATTAGCTATTTTAGTGGATTTTAAATATTTAAAATAAATATTTTAAATAATAACGATAAAAAGTAAGTTTGAATCGACATTTGTAAATGAATATAATTAATTCTAATTATAAACAAGGCCTGAAATGGCACGGTAGTTTCAAATTTTCATTTCAAACTTTGACTGACTGTACCGGGTGCAAAACAAAACGAATTTGAGTGAAACTAAAAATAATTAAATCTGTTAATGAATTTCTTTCTAACGAATCTGAAAAATCGAAGTTTCATAGCCGGAAGCAAAAGTTATGGCCAAATGAGTTTTCAGAAAGGTCGCTATAGAGTTTATATAGCCCGTGAAAATGGCCATTTTGCAAAAGACCTCGGAATTCGACGAAACCACTTTTGTTGGATCCGGGATGTTAAACTATTGCTAGGTTTCAAATTTCATAAATTTTTGAAGCTAGTATGTGAGCGTGGCAAAGGAAAATGTGTTTGGTCGATTTCTATTAAATTGTATCGGCCAGAAATTGGTCATTTTGCAAACGACCTCAGAATTCGACGAAACCACTTTTATTGGATCCGGGATGTCAAATTATTGCTAGGTTCAAATTTCATAATTTTTGAAGTTAATATGTGAGCGTGGAAAAGGAAAACGTGTTTTGGTCAATTACAGTTAAATTGGATCGACCAGAAAAGGGCCATTTTGCAAACGGTCTCAAAATTCGACGAAACTAGTTTTGTTGGGACCGTATCGTCAAAACATAGATAGATTTATTTTTCGGGAATTTATAGAAGCAATATGTGGCCCCAGCAAATTGAAATGTATGTTCAAATTAAATATTGAATGTTATATACTTTAAATTGAAGGAAAACTGACTGAAACAGTCGAATGGGCCTACGAAACATATCCCATTATGTTCGGAATGGGGGTAAAATGCACGGACGACAGTCGTAGGGTTTGGATTGGTGTTCGTGTGTGAAAGAGTGTATTTTGGAGATTTAAAAATATATAAATTAAAAAAATCATTGGTCAATAAAACCTTCTCTCTCCCCGTAACCCTCTAACATGAACGGCGGCTGCTTCTTCCTCATTCTCTCCTCTTTTTCTCTCCAATCACTCAATAAAATCAAGCGCTTCTTTGGGGGATTTTGAAGAGTTTTGAGCCCTCTTTAAATACATAAAAGGTTTGGATTTTTTCGTGTACTGTATGAAGAGTTTCGAGCCCAGGAAGTTCGCCATTTCCTCCCTACGCCGTGACCGCCATCGTCGGTCGAAGTGGGCACCAACCACCGTTGGGCGCGCCTTTCCACGCTCCAGGCCATGGCACAACCCGATCGTCGATCCGCAGCACCATTGGATCGAAAAGTGAAAACCTAGTTTTGAAGATCGAGCTGAGGTAACGACCTATTTTAAATAAACTATATTATAGCAGTTTAAAGCGCTACCGTTTTTGATTTCACTGTAAAAATCATATCTTTTTTGTTTGTTGACGAAATTCAGTGAAACAAGAGACAATGGACTCGTGCGGACGTCTTCTACAGTCTAGAAGAGACCGCATATTTTTCTGAGCCTTCTGCTATTTTTGGTGGAGTGGAACCCAATGTGAGATTTCTAAATTATAAACGATATGGAAAACGATGATGTATAAATTATATAATCAATGTATGAGTTATATAAGCTTTGTACACCTCATGTATAAGTGTTGTATAAGTTGTACGTTCGATATATAAGTTATGTAAGCATTGTAAAAATTATATAAATGTAGAAATAGAAGTGAAATGCTTATATATATATGCCCCTCGTCCACAAACCATGGACGATATTTATTGGTTGTGATTTGTGTGAAAATTGGTTGATTATGAATGGTTGATTAGGATTGTTTGTGGTTGAAAAATACCCGTTTGTGGTTGAGAATTATTTGGTTGAAACCACATAGGATTAGTTTATGTAAATGAAAAGAAATATACATGCCGCCTGCGTGTGAACTAGATGCATGAAATCCCCATTGTCAAAAGTTGCGAGGCTTTAAGGTAGAGCGAGGAGACGTACTAGGGACGGCCCCGGTTTTAACTACCCTGCCGTTATGCTGCTGAAATTTTGAAAAATATTCATGTGTTAAAATTATTTTCATGTGTTGAAACTATATTCGTGTGTTGAATAGAAATTCATTTATTTAACGACATTCATGCTTTGAAATAATTTTTTTTGCAATAAAAATCACATTTTTTTACTTCATATATATAAACTATAGAAAACCTTCATGTGTTGAATAGAAATTCATTCGTTGAATGGAAATTCATGTGTTGAATGGTATTCGTGTTTTAAATATAAAAATCACCTTTTATCTATATATATAAACAGTAGAAAACCTTCATGTGTTGAATATAAATTCATTCGTTGAATGGAAATTCATGTGTTGAATGGTATTAGTGTTTTAAATATAAAAATCACCTTTTTATCTATATATATAAACTATAGAAAACCTTCATGTGTTGAATAGAAATTCATTCGTTGAATGGAAATTCATTTGTTAATTATATTCGTGTTTTAAATATAAAAATCATCTTTTATTTGTATATATATAAATATAATTAAATTAAATCGAATAACGATGCTGCAGTTCATATTTTGAAATCGAAACTTCAAACGATTGTACCGGGAGATCCGACCGTCGGATTTTCCCAAAACTGGAACCGTTGGATTCGTTTTGAAAAGATCTTTCTAATGATAAAAAATTTGTGATGATCCAACGGTTAGATTTTCAGATATGTGTAAATCAAATCTGAAGAAAAACAGCGCCACGACCGCGTTATGGCCTGAAGCGTCATTTGAATAAAATAGCTATTTTTAAATAAATTAAAATAACAATAAATCGTTATAAGATATTATAAACGATATGGAATATGAAATTTAGAAACTAACTGAAGGTTGGCTAAGTCGAATGGTTTCCTGGGTTTTGATCTGATGTTGGTTTCGGCCTTCGGGGTTAATATTTGGGAAATCGTTCTCTTACTGATGAACGGTTAGTGACTAATGAATTGAAATAAGGCGTATGTTATTTTTGTGTAGCACTTGTTTATTATATAGGCGAGTTGCTCAGAAAGATCGGGTTTATCCCATTCTGAATAACTGAATCGACGATAAGAAATCGAAGATGAAGACGGTGGTCGAAGACCGAAGATTTTCACCTCGTTTGGATGGTAACTGATGTCCTGATTGGGAGGCATCCCAAAACATGGATAACGAGTGGTGACCATCCAGACGTACGTGGAAATCGATGGGTTTGCGAGGTATATAGTGCCTCCAGTTTCGTTCAGACCCAGAATGGACTGTGTGTCTGACATTGGAATTCATTCTGTGTGATTGATAGCCATCAGTTGCTCGGTGTGAATTGCCTGTGTGGCATGCTAAGATGCAGTGATCAAGGCTTCTGTTGAAAAGCAAAGTCTTGTGGTGGATGATCAAAGCACCGCCTGTGTGGCATAGCTTTGTGTATAACGTAAATTCGCGAGCCTCACACCCCGGTATGAACCAGAAATGGGAGTGGACATCAGGGAGGGCATGCGTTTCCTTCTAGTTAGAGGTGGTGTCGGTGCTTAAACTGGCTGACATTTATACTATTTTTCACCTATGTGGTTGTTGCTGTTGCTAGGCGCCTCGGTTATATCGGTCGGTCCGGGACCGATGGAGTCATTCGTTGGCTCATTGACGCCCCAAAGGGCGGGGAAACACAGTGTTTAGGCATAATAATCCACATCGGTGGACCGGCCCTGACGATCCAAGGGGCAGTTGCGGCTGTTCCTGAGACACGGGCTAGAGCGTCTCGAAGTCGGTAAGGACTATCTTTTGCCTTGGTTCATGGTGGAAATCCAATTTCCAAATATGTGACTATGCGGTTTTGATTGTAAACCTATATTTGGCGACATAGTGGCATGGGATGCTCATGTCGTCTATGTTTGATATTTATGATTGTGTATGAAATTAGAAACTAACTGTAAACGAGATAAGATGGATGGTTTCCTGGGTATTGGTCTAATGTTGGTTTCGGCCTTCGGGGTTAATACCTATGGAATTGTTCTCTTACTATTTTACAGTTGGAGTCTGATTATCAAATGATTTGTTTTGCTCGTATCAAGAATATTTTGGTCGATATAAGGTAAAACTCTATCCTCTGGTTTGCATTGCATTGTGTGATGGGACTTGAGTCTTATATCGGCTTCATTTTTATAAAAAGCATTACGATGTTTGAAAGATTTAATTGTTTTAAATCACTGGCAATCCAATGGAGTAAACCCGTTCCGCGAAAGTGGCGTGGTCCTGTGATTAGCCATATTATAGAAATGTGTTAAGTAGATTTCTCATACCAGTCCCATGACTGACTCGTAGTTTGTTTCACTTGCAAACTCGGGTGCCCCTTTTTCTACACGGGCAGCCTTGTATTCAGGTTTTAGCAAGCTCTTTCTGGATAGCTGGAGCTGAAGATGGATTCTATCATTTATCTCTTTTTATGCTGTTCAGCTCCTATTGTACATATTATGTTTGTTTTTCCACTGTAGACATTTATGTATAGCTGAACTGTATTTATACTAAGTATGATCCTGTATACTGTGTAACTCTGATGATTACTTTTATCCAGTGTATTATCTGTTCATTATCTGGTGTATTTATTTATTTTTGCTCTGCTATTATCTGTTTAGTTGTTATATTCCAAAGATTACCCTTAACATCGTCAGTACAGGTTTTGGGGTCGTCACACACTTCATTGTCCGAATATGATTTTATACAAAAATCTTATAATTTAAACTAGGTTTTCTATTTGAGTTAAAATAAAATTTAACTTTATTACAATTTAACTACCTTTGATTTATTCAACCAAAATTTGCTTTAAACAATCCCTCCTACTGTGTAAAGGTCGAACCCCTCCTTTTGCTTTCACACATGCCTTTACTTCCTATCGTTGAAATCATCTGGTTTTTCTCACCATCAAATCACTATTCGATCCGCTGTACTCTCCATCCTCTAGACACATCAACATCAGTGCCATCTCTTTCTTCACGGCGACCTGGGACTGTACAGTGTCGAGCAACGACGTTAGAACTCAGATCCGAACAAATCGGACGTTGCCTCTGCCCAAGTGTTCGTTCTTTCATCTCGCGAGCAAGTTAAATCCAAATTCCTGTCTTCTCCATCCATCCTAAGTTCATTGACTGCGAGCCCTAACTTCGAACTCGAGCTCCCAGGAAGAACTCGAACTCGGCCTGAATCTGCTCGCTTCAGGGACTCGCGCTACTCCGTTTCCTCAACTCTTCGAGCTCCACGATATAGTGGTGACGACTGGAAACACGAGGGTCTCCAAACGGTGTTCATATTTCAGATGTTGAGCTTTCTATTTCAATCCTTTATTTATCATTATGGTCACCATTTTTAATTTTGATCTGAAGCTTTGATTCGATTATTTTGATTTTGATTAGAGTGGAGCGCCCCTTTTTACTTCGTGGTGTTTGGTTTAGTTTGTGGAAACAAAGAAGAACACGGGTTTGTTTTGGTTTGTGGTCATAGGACAAGCACGGTTTTGTTTTGGTTAGTAGTCATAGGAGAAGCACAATTTTGTTTTGGTTTGATTAAATTCGTTATCCTTTAATTTAAATTATCACTTTGATTTCAAACCCCTATTTGAGCCCAATCAATAGGCCATCCTAGGGTTAAACCACTATTCTAAACACACTGGGATAGGTCACTGTAACGACCCGGATTTTAAGCCATTTATTTTTGAACGTTTAAATTGGTTTTAAATGTTGTATTGATAATTTACAAAGGATTTTTATTTCGAATTTATTTATAAAATGATATTTAAACATATAATTTATAATATAATTAAAACGAGTTCAAAATGGAGCGGTAGTTTGAAAATTCGATTTCAAATTTCAAATGAATGTATAGGATTCAAAATAAATCAGATTTTAGCGAAACAAGAAATATTTGAATCTGATTGAAAATATCTTTCAAACGAATGTGAAAAATCCAGATTTCATAGCGGGAATAAAAAGTTATGTCCAAATCAAATTTTCAAAAAGTCGCTATGGAATCGCATATAGACCATAACGGTTTATTTAATATATTTAAATATCGAATTCGAATTTGGACAAGGTTGTTTTGAGGCGTAGTTATAATTTAATTTTTAGAATTTTACTATAATTTTTATTTCGGAAAATAAGCTACTCTTTATTTGGAGTATTTTGCACCCTATATCAATATTTTTGGGGTTTCGCAACGTAAGTTAACCTACAGATATTATTATATGTTTGGGTCGTGACACCTCGCTGAACACAATCGCATTCTTACTTCTGTCCATAATGGCTCGGACATGAACGTAACTTTAGATAATGAAGTTCGAAAATTCCTTTTATAAACAACGTCCAAACCGTTAAAATAGTGTATGCCAAATATTTTAACTTAGTGTGACCATAGCAGCGAGTTTTCCAAAACCGTGCTCTCCAATGTTTTAACCTGTGTTTTTCAAGTTTTTCTTTTCAAACCATGCATGGCATGCCATCAGTTCCGTGCCAACCAAGCCTTTACCTGCCGTGTTCCGCAAACCAAAATACCGTGGGTGCCAAGACAATTAAACCGTGTTTGCCAAGTTGTTCATTTCTGTGGCAATCACGCTATCTCATTTCTGTGGAGATCAAGTTGTCTCCTATTATAAATAAAGTCCATTGGTCCTCATTCTGACTTTCAAAAAAGGACCTTCGTTGTTTTCTTCTTCTGTATAAAAAGAAACCCAACACTTCTGTTCATCCAAACTCACGTATCGAATGGCCACTATTCCCCTCGAAACTTTCCACCAATATCTTCCATTCCACTTTATTCGACATGGCTTCTGAAGGAGAAAGCTCGGCCTCAGCGAGCTCTATACTCGGTCATAGGCGATGGCATTAAGGTGGCGTATTAGTGTGGGGGTGGGCTAGAGAATGTTGATGTTCGAATGGAGATTGCCGGAGTTATGGATGACGTGAGGAGTTCAAACCAAGAAGGTAACGAAGGTGGTGGAAAGGAGCTTAACTCTATGGTGAGTGGATCGGAGGTAGTTGATGGTCCAGTGGCGGTTCCGGCGAAGTGAATGGTGTGGGGTCCGGTTGTCGAAATTCATGACAGAAATGGTTTAAAGAGGATCCGGGGTCGAGAGAAGTTATGAAAACTGGCATATGGCGTTACAAAGAGTGAATATGTTGGTTTTATTTATTTAAGGTAAAGCTGAAAATGGAATTGAACAAATACTGGTGGAACCTGTTTGATGAACTGTGTGATGTGGTAGAAGGCATCAATGGGGTGGATCACTGATCGGTATTCACTGTAGAAGAAAGCCGCATTTTGTTTGAAACGTGACTAGGCAAGTTAAGGGATTGGTAGTGGGAAAAGGGGAGCCTCGAGTCAGTTGAAGTGAAGTTGAGATCCTTTTCTTTTTCATGGCGTAAGAAGCAAAGTAGGAGGCCTTTATGTTTTAAGAAGATAGGTATGAGGCATAACGGTTGGATATTCTTTACACATGCTCTTGGTTAGTATATTTTTCCAACTGCAAGTAAAAGAAAAACAAAGAAAGGCAAGAGCAGTACGTGAATGGAACAGTTTTCCATAAAAGAAATTGATGATATAAGGATGTGTAGATGACTATGTGAGACTGTGTTTCACGAAGTAGTAGCGATCAGCAAGTTACACGAGTAGTTGGGAGGAGCAGATTTCGTACTGTGGAGATGTATTTGTTGAAGAAGAAAAAGGAGGTTCCGGTAATCTAAATAGGCATGTATGAAAGCAGGTAAGGAGGCGGTTTCATGCAGTTTCGAAGGGTGATCAGCTGGCGGAGCAACAGTGTGTGGGGAGTGTGAACCGTGATATTGGCATGGTGTTTGGAGAAATAGAAAATAAACAAGAAAGAGGATGCTTCGTGTACAGCTGGGTAATATTCAGAATTTAACCTGAGTGGATTTATGTCCTAATAGAGGATTAAATAAGTGTTATAAGTTAAGTTAGTAATATATATATATATATATATATATTAGGATTTAAAAATGATAATGTGATAGGAATGAATTATAAAACAAAAGGGGACAACGTTATATATAAATTACTAATGGCTAACTATTATCTTAATATGCCCAACGGAAGTTTGTTTCAAACTTTTTGGTGAAAAGTATATATATAAAGCTGCCTATTCAGGTTTTAATGGTTGCAAGTATATTTTTATAAGTGGTATGAATAACTGGATTTTTGTGCCTAATGAATTTGTCCTAATTATGTTAACTAGTAATTTAAGTTGTGCTATACCTGAACCTACTTCCAAGGAAAATTAAGTGGCTTATAAAACACAGGACACATAAGTAGGAAGTTTACAAATCAATAAAATATTATTTATGTTTTGAAAATAGTGTGTACCGGAAAAAAATTATATCTACAGCATACAGTAATGAGGTTGGACGAAACAAGAAACAATGGAACCATAACGACAAACGCTTCGGTATAAAGCCAGTTGATCAGAGTCGGCAGCTATCGGAGTTTTTAATTAAATTAAACGTTAGTTTAATTTAATTAGAATAAAACTGTTTCAGCGATGGACGACAAGGTGAGTAAACTCACTAACTCTGACTCGTTTATATTTTTATATAAACGAGTATTTAAATTATTTTATACTGTGTGATAGTTGCTTGGTTGAATGGCTGATAAAATTGGTTGTTATGATTACATCATTGACGATTATTAGTTCTGATATTTCATATTGATGTGGAATAATATTATTGTGTTGATTAACATCTATGGATGCTGGGAAAACAGGTTGGAAGGATCCAACTGGATTCCTCAACATTTAAATTACTGTTTTTATTTATTGTGCTATATGATGTGTCATAAATTCTATGATTGATTGTTTTGTGTTGGATATCAGTGACCCTAGAAATTTTGGTATTTAAATACCGAAAAGTAAAAATATTCCAAATAAAGAAAATAAATTGGGAATTTCAAAAAAGGAATTTATTTCGAATATAGGAATTAAATTTCGAATTAACTGGAAATAAGAACTTGGTTTAAATGGATAAAACAAGAGGTGAATTATAAGTAATTTTGGAATAATTGAAATTTAAGTTCAAAGTTTGAATTTATATTGAAAAGGGGAAATGGGTTTTGAAATCGATAATTGAAATGAGATTTTGAACTCAACTATTATAAAGAAAATATAATTAAGATTATAGCCGTTGTAATTAAAAAAATGAAAATGAAATATTTTATGAAAAATTCTAAATAAGAGTTAGAAATGGAAATTGGATTTAATATGTTATTTACAAGTATAATCTAAACAGCGATTATAGCGCTGTTGTTATAATATATGCTTTGACAATTAAACAGCGATTATAGTGCTATTGTTATAATATATGCTTTGAAAAACTAAAAAGCGATTATAGCACTGTTGTTATAATTTATGCTTTGTAAATTCAAAACAGCGATTATAATGCCGCTGCTATAATAAATGTTTTGTAAATTTAAAACAGCGATTATAATGCCGCTGTTATAATTAATGTTTGGAAACAACGATTATGAATAATCAATACTTTTCTGTAAAAGAAGTGGTGAGCTTTGACTATTTCAAAGTTAAGAATGTCGTTCAGTTAAGGTCTGAGAGGTAATTATACCACAACTTGACTGACTGCATGATTGACGGAGAAATGGTTAAGGCTCGATAGCAAGGATTGGTTAGTGATATCGTTAGTTAACGAAAGAGATATTTTCTCGAATAGAGAAATTAAAATATGAAAAATGTTTTTTCAAAGAATCGAGAGGGGAAATCGAGCTTCAAAAGAATACGAAAGATGAGAAAAGGGAATCGGAAATGATAATATAATAAGGAATTGATTTAAAGGGGCCAATATTGATTGATGATTGATCGATCAAATTCCTACATGGAAATAAGATCGTTGGTTGTACACTTCTTTTTCTTTGATAGTTAAATCACCGACTATCGAAGTTTTTGACCAATTTTCCGTCGTCAATACGGAGAGACCGGGATTAGATTCATTATCTGGAAACCACTCTATATGGGCGTTAGCATTGCGACCAAATATGATGAAATAATTGAAGACGGAGTTATGAAAGGGCTATCCTGTTTATGGGATAGTGCCTTCGGTTTGTCCAATCCCAGGATAACGTGAATGGACGAATGTTTGACAGAGTATATCTAACGGATCGCGTAAGTTGATCTCTTCAAACGTACTTATGTTTGGTGGCGGAGGAATTCGTTTCTCTTAGCTTTATACCTATGGTATTTTTGGGGAAATCAATTTGTGATTTGGCGGGTATGATGATGTGGCTTTCAAAGTGAATGGTGGTCAAGTGTTCTAAAAATTACGTAATGACATAAAGCCTCACAACTGGGAATTGGAAAAAATCAAGCAGGCAGCATGGCTATGTGGGTCGCACCCATTAGGATGTATAATCACTTATCTAGAGAAATTCTATTTGCTTCTTTAATCTATCGATGCTGCTTCTTTCGGGAGACGGTTGATGATCCCAACCGTTGGTGATATACATTCGATACACTCAAGTGAAATGAGTGGTCAGTCATTTGTGGGCCGGGTTGCTAGATGTTCTTATTGAACCCAGTGTATTCACCTCTGGAGATACACTATCGGCAGGTGGTCCCATACCTTGTCATGTTGGAAATCCAATCTCCAATAAGCACCCTGCGGTTTTCGATTTTATATTATGCATGGAGCGTGAGATGCAAGCGTTCCGCTAGATTCTATTTATTTGATGTAGACATTATTGTAATATCACTGGACTTGATATCAAAAATATTTTTAGTTATCATAAGGTAAAAACCATCCGTTTTTATGTGTGGATCGGTCTTACGATTATCATTTCTTTCAAAAGGATTTTGAAAGTTAAACAAATGGTTGGAGTTTACTCACACCAGTCCCATGACTGACCCAGAGTTTGTTTTGTTTGTTTTCCCTAAACTCTTGGGTGCCCAAATTTGTACGGGCAGTCAAGTAGTCGGGATTTTCCAGATTCACTTGGAAGAGCTGAAAGCATGAGGCTTCACCAGTTAGCTATAGACTATCATATTTTCCGCTGTGTATATCTGGAAATAGGCGTTTATAACTGTTCCATAAATTGTTGATGTACTCTGATAATGGTATATATATGCAAAACAGATTTGTGTTTCAAAAGTTTATTTTATCTAATATATTTTATTTGTTCCGCTGTGAGTTTTTGATCTTCGTTTTCTCCTATTCTAATATTTCTTTCTTTCTATTTCTCATCCTCTAACTTCTTTCTAATAATGATTTGTATTTCTGTGCAATTTGAGTTGGACATGTGGTGTTATTAGTCGACTCAAAGGGTACGGATTTGCGGGTCATTTCAGTTAGTATTAGAGCTGAAGGTTGAGTAGTAACCTTGGCTCTATGGCATAACTCAATAGAAATGGGGTTAGTAACACCCTAGGTTGAGTTTGAGTGTATTTGTATGAGCGTGTATTTGTAAATTTGATATAAAAATTGTTTTATAGCGTACTGACTGGTTTGTTGAGTGGTTTATGAATTTTGGTCGATACAGAATGTACAACTGTATCGACAGGTGTTTCTAAACTTTCGAACAAAGCAATTCGATATAGTATTATTTTAAAATGGGTAAATGAATTAACTTTACCCAAAAACTATTTTTGATGCAAAAGGAATAATTTTCTAAAAAAATTATTTATTTGGTTGGTTTTTATTAAAATCAAATGAGATTATAATATGGAAATGGTTATATAACCCAAGTTGAATTTGTACAAGAATCGGATATAAGCTGAATTTCAATTTGATGCAGACCAGAATTTGGAATTTAAATCCCAGGGCATTAGAAATGTTTTCTGAAGTAATTTTAAAAAGTATTATAATAATGCTTTGAATGATGGTTTTAAATGGATTTTAAAGGTTAGTAAGCATTGAATCACTTCAGTGGCGAGAAAATAATTCTGATAATGGACTGCAGCATCATCGGTGTTCATTTTCAAGTTTCTGAGTGAGGGATTGTTAACATAGTAATTTAAATTTTTGTTTGAAAAGGAAAAGATGTTTTAAAAATTCAAATGTTTTGAATTGAGTGATTATAAATATATATGAGTATAACTATATATGATTTCAAACCAATTTGAAATAAAACCTGGGAATTTGAATTCTGAAATTTAAATTTTATTTGTATAAGTTGAATAGATTGAAATGGTAAAAATGTATCAAATGAATTGAAATTAACTTAAGTTAAAATTTGGATTGGATTAAAAATAACTCCGAAGGGAATCAAATAATGAGGAATATTGAGATTCGATATGAATTCGACTTATGAATAAGCAAGTAGAAAATATATTGGGTGTTGTTAAGGATTCAAGTATGATAAGTGGACTGACTTAAATAGAAACCAGATTTGAGTTGATAGAATGAAAGTGAACTAATCAGAAGTCGATTAGAAAAGAAAGTTAAAAGTTGGGAGTTAAATTGATTTGAAACCAACTGGAAATGGATATATGTATGATGAGCAGATATTGGATGGAAGCAAATGCAAGAGATAGAATTTATGCCCGACAAAAAGGTACATGTTTACAGTATTACTTGGGTTTGATGATTTTATGACCCTAAGGGGCAAGCCGCTTGGCTTTTTGATTTTCTTTTAGTTTGGAGAAGGCCTAGAAAGGCAAGCTGTGGTTGTACCAATTGAGCCGTGCAGAGAAGATGCTGCCGAAATTTTTCAGAATTTATAGTATTAGAAAATTTACAGAATTTTTTTGAAAATTTTCGTTAGTTAGAATAAATAAATATTTTAATTGAAAAAAATTGGTCTAGTTAAACTTAAGTTAAGAAATAAATAAAAAGGATTGTTGGACCTAGTTAATAGGGCATGTAATATTTTTCCTACCTCAGCAATTTCGAGGACGAAATTATTTTAAGCGGGAAGGAATGTAACGATCCGGATTTTTAGCCATTTAATTTTGAACGTTTAAATTGGTTTTAAATGTTGTATTGATAATTTACAAAGGATTTTTATTTCGAGTTTATTTATAAAACGATATTTAAACGTATAATTTATAAAATAATTAAAACAAGTTCAAAATGGCGCGGTAGTTTGAAAATTCGATTTCAAATTTCAAATGAATGTACATGATTCAAAATAAATCGGATTTTAGCGAAATAAGAAATATTTGAATCTGTTTTAAAATATCTTTCCAACGAATGTGAAAAATCCAGATTTCATAGCGGGAATAAAAAGTTATGTCCAAATCAAATTTTCAGAAAGTCGCTATGGAATCGCAAATAGACGATAATGGTTTATTTAATATATTTAAATATCGAATTCGAATTTGGACAAGGTTCTTTTGAGGCATAGTTATAATTTAATTTTTAGAATTTTACTGTAATTTTTATTTTGGAAAATAAGCTACTTTTTATTTGGAGTATTTTGCACCCGATATAAATATTTTTGGGGTTTCACAATGTAAGTTAACCTACAGATATTATAATATTTTTGGGGTCGTAACACCTCACTGAACACGATCGCATTCTTATCCTGTCCGTAATGGCTCGGACATGAACGTAACTTTAGATAACGAAGTTCGAAAATTCCTTTTATAAACAACGTCCAAACCATTAAAATAGCGTATGCCAAATATTTTAACTCAGTGTGACCATAGTAGCGAGTTTTCCAAAACCGTGCTCTCCAATGTTTTAACCTATGTTTATCAAGTTTTTCTTTTCAAACCATGCATGGCACGCCATCAGTTCCGTGCCAACCAAGCCTTTACCTGCCATGTTCCCCAAACCAAAATACTGTGGGTGCCAAGACAATTAAACCGTGTTTGCCAAGTTTTTCATTTCCACGACAGTCACGCTATCTCATTTCCGTGGAGATCAAGTTGTCTCCTATTATAAATAAAGGCCATTGGTCCTCATTCTAACTTTCAAAAAAGGACCTTCGTTGTTTTCTTCTGTATAAAAAGAAACCCAACACTTCTGTTCATCCAAACTCACGTATCGAATGGCCACTATTCCCCTCAAAACTTTCCACCAATCTCTTCCATTCCACTTTATTCGACATGGCTTCTGAAGGAGAAAGCATGGCCTCAGCGAGCTATATACTCGGCCAGAGGCGATGGCACTAAGGTGGCGTATTAGTGTGGGGGTGGGCTCGAGAATGGTGTTGTTCGAATGGAGATTGCTGGAGTTGTGGATGACATGAGGTGTTCAAAACAGGAAGGAAACAAATGTGGTGGAAAGAAGGTCAACTCGGTGGTGAGTAGATCAGAGGTAGTTGATGGTCCAATGGCGGTTCCGGCGAAGTGAATGGTGTGGGGTCCGGTTGTCGAAATTCATGACAGAAATGGTTCAAAGAGGACCCGGGTCGAGGGAAGTTCTGAAAACTGGTATATGGCATTACAAAGAGTGAATAAGCTGGTTTTGTTTATTTATGGTGAAGCTGAAAATGTAATTGAACAAATACTGATGGAACCTGTTTTATGAACCGTGTGATGTGGTAGGAGGCATCAATGGGGTGGATCACTGATCGTTATTCACTGTAGAAGAAAGCCCCATTTCGTTTAAAACGTGGCTAGGCAAGTTAAGGAATTCGCAGTGGGAAAAGGGGAGCCTCGAGTCAGTTGAAGTGAAGTTGAGATCCTTTTCTTTTTCATGGCATAAGAAGCAAAGTAGGAGGCATTTATGTATTAAGAAGATGGGTATGAGGCATAACGGATGGATATACTTTACACATGCTCTTGGTTAGTATATTTTTCCATCTGCAAGTAAAAGAAAAGCAAAGAAAGGCAAGAGCAGTACGTGAATGGAACAGTTTTCCATAAAAGAAATTGAAGATATAAGGATGTGTAGATGACTATGTGAGACTGTGTTTCACGAAGGAGTGGTGATCAGCAAGTTACACGAGTAGTTGGGAGGAGAAGATTTCGTACTATGGAGATATATTTGTTGAAGAAGAAAAAGGAGGTTCCGGTAATCTAAACAGGCGTATATGACAGTAGGGAAGGAGGTGGTTTCATGCAGTTTCGAAGGGTGATCAGCTGGCGGAGCAACAATATGTGGGGAGTGTCAACCATTATGTTGGTATGGTGTTTGGAGAAATAGAAAATAAACAAGAAAGAGGATGCTCCGTGTACAGCTGGGTAATATTCCGAATTTTACCTGTACGGATTTATTGCCTAATAGAGGATTAAATAAGTATTGTAAGTTAAGTTAGTAATATATATATATATATATATATATATTAGGATTTAAAAATGATAATGTGACAGGAATGAGTTAAAAACAATAGGGGACATTACAACATTAAATATAAATTACTAATGCCTAACTATTATCTTAATATGCCCAACAGAAGTTTGTTTCAAACTTTTTGGTGAAAAGTATATATATAAAGCTGCCTATTCACGTTTTAAAGGTTGCAAGTATATTTTTATAAGTGGTATGAATAACCGGATTTTTGTGCCTAATGAGTTTGTCCTAATTATGTTAACTAGTAATTTAAGTTGTGCTATACCTAAACCTACTTCCAAGGAAAATTAAGTGGCTTATAAAACACAGGACACATAAGTAGGAAGTGTACAGATCAGTAAAATATTATTTATGTTCTGCAAATAGTGCGTACCGTAATAAAATTATATCTACATCATACAGTAACGAGGTTGGACGAAACAAGAAACAATGGAACCATAATGACAAACGCTTCGATATTAAGCCAGTTGATCAGAGTTGGCAGCTATCGGAGTTTTTAATTAAATTAAACGTTAGTTTAATTTAATTAGAACAAAACTGTTTCAGCGACGGACGATAAGGTGAGTAAACTCACTAACTCTGACTCGTTTATATTTTTATATAAATGAGTTTTTAAATTTATTTTATACTGTGTGATAGCTACTTGGTTGAATGGATGATAAAACTGGTTGATATGATTACATCGTTGATCGATTATTAGTTCTAATATTTCATATTGATGTGGAATAATATTATTGTGTTGATTAACATCTGTGGATGCAGGGAAAATAGGTTGGAGGGATCCAACTGGATTCCACAACATTTATATTACTGTTTTTATTTATTCTGCTATATGATGTGTCATAAATTCTATGATTGATTGTGTTGTGTTGGATATCAGTGACCCTAGAAATTTTGATACTTAAATACCGAAAAGTAAAAATATTCCAAATAAAGAAAATAAATTGGGAATTTTAAAAAGGGAATTTATTTCCAATATAGGAATTAAATTTTGAATTAACTGGAAATAAGAACTTGGTTTAAATGGATAAAACAAGAGGTGAATTATAAGTATTTTTGGAATAATTGAAATATAAGTTCAAATTTTGAATTTATATTAAAAAGGGGAAATGGGTTTTGAAATCAATAATTGAAATGAGATTTTGAAATTAACTATTATAAAGAAAATATAAACAAGATTATAGCCGTTGTAATAAAAAAAATGAAAATGAAATATTTTATGAAAAATTCTAAATGAAAGTTAGAAATGAAAATTGGATTTAAGATGTTATTTACAAGTGTAAATCTAAAGAGCGATTATAGCGCTATTGTTATAATATATGCTTTGAAAATCTAAACAGCGATTATAGCGCTGTTGTTATAATATATGCTTTGAAAATCTAAATAGCGATTATAGCGCCGTTGTTATAATTTATGCGTTGTAAATTTAAAACAGCGATTATAATGCCGCTGCTATAATAAATGTTTTGTAAATTTAAAACAACGATTATAATGCCGCTGTTATAATTAATGTTTGGAAACAGCGATTATGACGCTACTGTTATAATTAAAACTTTTCTGTAAAAGAAGTGGTGAGCTTTATCTATTTCAAAGTTAAGAATGTTGTTCAGTTAAGGTCTGAGAGGTAATTATACCCCAACTTGACTGACTGCATGATTGACGGAGAAATGGTTAAGGCTCGATAGCAAGGATTGGTTAGTGATATCGTTAGTTAACGAATAATTTGTGATTTGAGTTATAGTAACGATGTTTCATATCATCAGTTTGATTTAAAGGATTTGGAAATATTTTCTAATTGGAATAAGAGATATTTTCTCGAATAGAGAAATTAAAATATGAAAAATGTTTTTTCAAAGAATCGAGAGGGTAAATCTAGCTACAAAAGAATACGAAAGATGGGAAAAGGGAATTGGAAATGATAATATAATAAGGAAAGGATTTAAAGGGGCCAATGTTGATTGATGATTGATCGATCGAATTCCTACATGGAAATAAGATCGTTGGTTGTACACTTATTTTTCTTTGATAGTTAAATCACCGACTATCGAAGTTTTTGACCAATTTTCCGTCGTCAATATGGAGAGACCGGGATCAGATTCATTATCTGGAAACCACTCTGTATGGGCGTTAGCGTTGCGACCAAATATGATGAAAATAATTGAAGACAGAGTTATGCAAGGGCTATCTTGTTTATCGAATAGTGCCTTCGGTTTGTCCAATCCCAGGACAATGTGAATGGGCGAATGTCTGACAGAGTATATCTAATGAATCGCGTAAGTTGATCTCTTCAAACGTACTTACATTTGGTGGTGGAGGAATTCGTTTCTCTTAGCTTTATACCCATGGTATTTTTGGGGAAATCAATTTGTGATTTGGCGGGTATGATGATGTGGCATTCAAATTGAATGGTGGTCAAGTGTTCTAAAAGTTACATAATGACCTCAAGCCTCACAACCAGGAATTGACAAAAATCGGGCAGGCAGCATGGCTATGTAGGTCGCACCCATTAGGATGTATTATCACTTATCTAGAGAAATTCCATTTGCTTCTTTAATCTATCGATGCTTCTCCTTTCGGGAGACGGTTGCTGATCCCAACCGTTGGTGATATACATTCGATACACTCAAGCGAAATGAGTGGTCGGTCATGTGTGGGCCGGGTTGCAAGATGTTCTTGTTTAACCCAGTGTATTCACCTCTAGAGATACACTATCGGCAGGTGGTCCCATACCTTGTCATGTTGGAAATCCAATCTCCAATAAGCGCCCTGCGGTTTTCAATTTTATGTTATACATGGAGCGTGAGATGCAAGCGTTCCGCTAGATTCTATTTATTTGATGTAGACATTATTGTAATATCACTGGACTTGATATCAAAAATATTTTTGGTTATCGTAAGGTAAAAACCATCCGTGTTTATGTGTGGATCGGTCTTATGATTATCATTTCTTTCAAAAGGATTTTGAAAGTTAAACAAATGGTTGGAGTTTACTCACACCAATCCCATGACTGACCCAGAGTTTATTTTGTTTGTTTTCCCTAAACTCTTGGGTGCCTTAAATTTACGGGCAGTCAAGTAGTCGGGATTTTCCAGATTCACTTAAGCAGGAGGCTTCACCAGTTAGCTATAGACTATTATATTTTCCGCTGTGTATATCTGGAAACAGGAGTTTATAACTATTCCAGAAATTGTTGATGTACTATGATAATGGTATGTATATGCAAAATAGATTTGTATTTCAAAAGTTTATGTTATCTAATATATTTTATTTGTTCGGCTGTGAGTTTGTGATCTTCGTTTTCTCCTATTCTAATATTTCTTTCTTACTATTTCTCATCCTCTAACTTCTTTCGTATTTCTGTGCAATTTGTGTTGGACATGTTGTGTTATTAGTCAACTCAAAGGGTACGGATTTGTGGGTCGTTTCACTCACGAAGTCTAATTCGGTCATATGGAGGAGATATTACTTTAAATCGATATAAATTAATTTCAGAACGAATAATTTCCTCAATAACAAATAAATATTCTTATTCTGATTCAAACAGAATTTTCTACTGATTATTTGAACTGACTTTAATTCAGTTTTAAATTTGAATTCAATTTACTTTTAAATTCAAAAATAAAATTCATATAAATCATCTAAATTATTTTAACTGTGTTTTAAATTCGAATTGAATTATTTCAAATTTCTCGTATTTTGATAATTATAAATATTCGAAATAAATTGTATTTCGATTATAAAATCTATAACTCAGTATAAATATAAATTTATATTGTCAGCTCAATATTTAAAACCATATTAAATATTTAAAATTAATCGACCAAAATTACGAGTCGTTACATATATAGATATCCCACTTTCCAAACTAGAAAATAAACTATTGATGTCGTACGTCATCAGTAGAATCATGCTCGGGCGACTAGAGTGTGATTCTATACCCATCCAGTATATTAAAACTTCGAATACACATGGATCAGACGTATATGCAAAATCTTTATATGCTTGATTGTCCAAATCAATTTAAAATAAAATATTCAAATACGTATCATAAGGTTTAAATTTTCAAAACGAAATTTGTTTTCAATTTTATTTTAAAAATATCACTCTTCACACTCGTTCTAAGATACTACTAATCCTATCTCTAACGAGTCATTATCATTGGATATTACTAATCCTATCTCTGATGAATTCTTTCGTTTGGTTCTAACGTGTCTTGTTCTCCGAGCTCTGTAAACCAAATCTCTGATACCAAATGAAGCGACCTGAGCTTCCCCATTCTCCGAAGAGAAGATAAAGACGGAGTGTTTGATAATAAGACGAATCAGAAAAAAAACAGAAGAATATTTCATTGCTTATTACAACAATTTACATCAGAATACAAGAATATACAGAGTATGAATAAATATTATACATTTGATAAACATTAGAGATTTAAATACATTACTGCTACGGAAAAATAATACAAAACACAACTGAAAAGAACATATGAATACAGAGATTTCTGCATATCATTCCAGCTATAAACTAGGATCCTATGAATATAAATCTGCAAAACCAAAACTACTAGCTGCCCCTGTGGAAAATAGGGGCACCCAAAGTGTAACATCCCGTAATTCTATAACATTAAGTTTCACAAATTAAAGTATAATTTATTCAAAATGGAAGAATTAAGGGAAACAGGTTAAACCATTGCGTTCATCTCGGAATTCTTCTTGGGATAGATTCCAAATTTGCGTAAATCGGACTTCATATGAAGGATTTATGACCTCTGGAAGTTTTAGAACTCAATTCAAAATTAAACAGTTCAAAATTCAGTTTGAAATTCGAAAACAGACCCAAATTGGGCTTGACGGGAAAATTCCCGCCCAGGACCCAGGTCGACCAGGGGGTCGATCTGGGTACCCAAGTCGACCATGTGGTCGACCAGCCCAGTCGACTTGGTCAGGTCTGGCTGGCCGGGTCGGATTCTGAGTGATTTTCTGAGTTCTGGTGTGTCACTAGGGCTGATTTTTCACTTTCTGGTTGGCTCTTCTCGATGTGAATGGTCTAGATTCATCTATGATCATCTGACGACTCAAATCAATCTGAAATTCTATATAAACAACTTAAGTCTCCAACCTAAAATTCACACAAAATATAAGAATCAGAGCCGCCTTGCTGTCGGGAGAAAACTGAGAGGAGCCTCCACTTGAAGAAAGCTAAGAGACAATCAAAATCTAATTCAACTAAAATCAAAACAACTTTTATCTACCCAAAAGAAAGCATTGCAAATCCAAAATTCAGAATCCAGAACTCAAGTTTATCATTTGTTGTAAGTATAGTGATTTTTCCGATGAGAATAAAATTAAGACTTGATTCGATTTAAAGTGGAAGTGGAATTTTACTAATGTATAACGACGATGCTAATTCATATCTGTGTATTGCAATGATTGTATTGTGAATGGTATTGAGACGTTTGTGGTATAAAATAATTGATGTTGGATCCATTCAAATGAAAACAACATCACATGCAAGTTGTATAGTTCATGTTATAATCTACACCTATATGTTTATGTGATTATATAGGTTGTATGTGTTATGTCCAAGTTAAGATTTCATGTACATACTTTATGCTAAAACCTCTATGCCTAAATGATTAAGTTCATATACATGCTCATATGTTTATACAAAAGTTGCAAGTTCATAACTGGATACATGCCAAGATCCATTTTAATACAAGTTTCATGTTATAGTAGTAAACATGATTTGATCTAGTTCACACCCATGTCCTAAAATTATACATACTTTATGGGCATGACATAATTTTGTCATATGCTAGTTTGTGTTTGAGATTATGCCTTGATCTAAACATGTTTAGGCTTATGTTGTCTAAATCATATGCTAATCCATGTGACACCTGTTTAGTTAGATTCCCCTTTTCAATGCAAGTTCACATGACAAGTTGGAACCCATGAATTAGTCTATGTTGCAAATTCACATATATGTATGATGATTTAGTCTACGTTGCAAGTTCACACCTATGATATTTCATGTTGACTATTTTGCAAGTTCACACCTATGATGTTCATATTGACTATGCCGAAAATGCCAAGTTTACACCTATGTCATGTTTATGTTAATGAATTTCTTTATGCCAATTTTGTGTATGCTAAATTAGGCTAAGTTTTTAGCCTAACAGTATATGTTAAAAATCATGCGGACGAGAAATTAGGCTAAGATTGTTAGCCTAATATTTAAACTGGGTAACATTGGAAAAAATTGGTAATTATAGGAAACTTGACATAAATTGGTGAAAAATCACATAGGTGATTTATGGCATGAAACGGTATAAATCATATACCAAAAATTGATGAACTTGGAAAGTGGGCCATATCATTTAATTGTTAACAAATTTACATACAAGAATAAAGAGAACAAATATGTAAATTTAGAAAATATGAGTATGCTTAACCCGAGGTTGGATTGAGTTGTGATGTAAACCTTCCTGGACCCGCCCGGCTGTCCAGTAATCACAGCAATACCTATCCAGTGCAGGAGGTTAAGGCATTGAGCCCAACAAGGGCCCGAGGCTAGACTGAGTTGCAGTGTAAACCTGCCCGGAACCGACCGGCACATCCAGTAACCACAACAATACCTGTCTAATGTGAGTTGTTGGTGCTTTTATGAATAGATTAAAGCTAAGTCAGGATGGTAGGGTTAAGTTAACTAAAACACTTAACCAATTCAACATGTTAATTAAACTGATGGGTGAGGTTAGATTAATACAGACACTTAACCACTTAACATGTTTGACAATAAAACCCTAGTAACCGGGACCCTTTTCAGCAGTAACCCAATTAGGTATCATGGTACCCTGAAACTAGGCAGGGTGGGGCACGATTACTGGGCTGATTGTAAGCGGTCAAAAGCGACGGCGGTTGGTGCAACAGTGTGGGTTCTAACGGAGTGCGGGCGTGCACACATTTCAGAGCAGACAAACAGGGCACTGGGCATCAGTAGTATAACCTATGCATTATAGAATCGTGTCAGGCCGCCACCATGGGACTTGATACACCCCATGGTGTGACCATCATAGGTATCTACAATCAAGTGGGGTCGTATGACACATATGATTATGCGAGTAGGAGCCGATCTTTAGATAAAGGGGATCACTTCACCCTGATCATGGGGTGCCAATCAGAACAAGTACAAGTAGGTGCAGAGATATAGTGTGGGGTGCGATAGTATATTCGGTTCTAAACTACTTTATCTTAGTTTATGATACTTTTCTATTTCCAGTTTATTCCTGTCATGCCTTTTTCTTATTTATATACTGAAGAGTCACTAGACTTACCAGGCTTTATGTCTGACTCTGTTTTTCTTTCTTCTTCTTAACTTCCATTTCCCCCCTCCCCAGGTCCATAGGGAGGAAACAATCCAGCTTAGTCAGACTCTTTGCAAGCTTCAAGATAGTAGATGTATGCTTTGGACTCTCTTTCCTTGGCTATGGCTTTTGGACACATCTATGGGGATTTATGCATTTTTAATTATGTTTCATGCTTCTTTATGTTTTAAACCAAGACAGTATTATGGTTGTAATAATTGGAAGTTTGTTTTGAGGCAATAATGGAAATGTTTTGTATGAACATGTATTTATGAAATGAAAGTCTGTTTGTTTTTCTGCTGCTTATATATATGTGTTTATATCTGTCTTGTGTTTATCTGTGACTTTTACTTATAAACCTCCACCGAAGTTAAGGCATTCCCTTTGAGAGTGACCTTAACGGAGGTAGGGTGTTTCACTTGGTATCAGAACACAGGTCTACCAGATTAGATAAAGATTTTTGAAACTATTTTCAAAAAGAAGTTTAAAGAAGCATTTTTTTCAAGAAAAAGCATTGTTTTTTAAAGGCATAGTTCCCCAAAGCTATATGCACTATCTCTCTATCCTTTTTTTTCTTGAATCCTTCGTTTTCGTTTCAACATGTCTGGGGACCTTACTCCCCAGCTATAGACGCTTTTACTCCTCCTCCTCCTCTACATGAACCAGCAAGCGAAAGAATCGCAGAACAAGAAGATGGATAATAGTCAAGGAGGAAAGGACCACAACACTAATAACATGACACGTGAGAAAAGGAAACGTTATTTCTGTGGCATTATTGGACATGTGGTGAAAGACTACAGAAGGAAGAAGATGAAGATGGGAGCATGCTTTCAATGTGGTGATATTGGACATATCAGCAAGAACTGCCCTAAGAAGCAAGGGAAAGGCCCGCAAGCACGAACTTCTAGGGGTACATATTTAACTTCTTCTCCTAGATGCTTTGTTTTATCTTGCTTATCTTCTCAATCCTATCTTGAGAACCTTAGGTAGAACCCTATGGATGTAAATATGTATTTGAAACATGTTATGATTGATGGCTGCAAGTGGTTGCAAGTGGTTGCTAGTGGTTGCTCGTGGATGCATATAAACACACCCTAGGTATTAGATCGGCTAAGTCACTTCCATATGGCATATGCATATATGTATTCATATTTGTATGTGGTTGAAACTTGATATGTTGTCATATGGATGTCGCATTTGTATGAATGGTTGCGCACTCATGTAGAGTTATGAGTAGGAAAAAATTTCATACATAATGGATTCATGACACTTACATGTTTCGCATTAAGGAGGTCAAACTGAGTCAGCAGACTGCCTAATTTTTGCATTAGATAAGGACATATACACACACTATGCATATGATCATGAAGCATTAGAAGTCTTTTAAGGACAATGGACACTTGTGTTTGTTGGTTGAGTAGATGGACGATTGGATGATAGGATATACATTCTTTCTAACTTGAAGATTTCGGGGACGAAATCCTTTTAAGAGGGCGAGAATGTAACACCCCGTAATTCTATAACATTAAGTTTCACAAATTAAAGTATAATTTATTCAAAATGGAAGAATTAAGGGAAGCAGGTCACACCATTGCATTCGTCTCGGAATTCTGCTTGGGATAGAGTCCGAGTTTGCATAAATCAGACTCCGTATGAAGGAGTTATGAACTCCGGAAATTTCAGAATTCAATTCAAAATTCAAACAGTTCAAAATTCAGTTTGAAATTCGAAAACAGACCCAAACTAGGCGGGAAAATTCCCGCCCAGGACCCAGGTCGACCAGGGGCCGACCTGGGTACCCAGGTCGACCATGTGGTCGACCTGCCCAGTCGACCTGGCCAGGTCTGGCTATTCTGGTCGGGTTTTGAGTGATTTTCTGAGTTCTGGTGTGTCACTAGGGCTGATTTGTCACTTTCTGGTTGGCTCTTCTCGATGTAAATGGCCTAGATTCATCTATGTTCATCTGACGGCTCAAATCAATCTGAAATTCTATATAAACAACTTAAGTCTCCAACATAAAATTCACACAAAATATTAGAATCAGAGCCGCCATGCTATCGGGAGAAAACTGAGAGGAGCCTCCACTTGAAGAAAGCTAAGAGACGATCAAAATCTAACAATTAAAATCAAAACAACGTTTATTAACCCAAAGGAAAGCATTGCAAATCCAGAACTCAAAATCCAGAACTTAGAATCCAGAACTCAAGTTTATCATTTGTTGTAAGTATAGCGATTTTTCCGATGAGAATAAAATTAAGACTTGATTCGATGTAAAGTGGAAGTGGAGTTTTACTATTGTATAATGATGATGCTAATTCATATCTGTGTATTGCAATGATTGTATTGGGAATGGTATTGGGATGTTTGTGGTATAATTGACTTGATGTTGGATCCATTCAAAATGAAAACAACATCACATGCAAGTTGTATAGTTCATGTTATGATCAACATCTATATATTTATGTGATTATATAGGTTGTATGTGTTATGTCCAAGTTAAGATCTCATGTACATACTTTATGCTAAAACCTCTATGTCTAAATGATTAAGTTCATATACATGCACATATGTTTATACAAAAGTTGCAAGTTCATACTTAGATCCATGCCAAGATCCATTTTAATACAAGTTTCATGTTATAGTAGTAAACATGATTTGATCTAGTTCACACCCATGTCCAAAAAATTATACATACTTTATGGGCATGACATAATTTTTTCATATGCTAGTTTGTGTTTGAGATTATGCCTAGATCTAAACATGTTTAGGCTTATGTTGTCTAAATCATATGCTAATCCATGTGACACCTATTTAGTTAGATTCCCCTTTTCAATGCAAGTTCACATGACAAGTTGGAACCCATGATTTAGTCTATTCACATATATGTATGATGATTTTGTCTACGCTGCAAGTTCACACCTATGATATTTCATGTTGACTATTTTTCAAGTTCACACTTATGATGTTCATATTGACTATGCCAAAAATGCCAAGTTTACACCTATGTCATGTTTATGTTAATGAATTTCTTTATGCCAATTTTGTGTATGCTAAATTAGGCTAAGTTTTTATCCTAATATTATTTGTTAAAAATCATGCGGACGAAAAATTAGGCTAAGATTGTTAGCCTAATATTTAAATGGGGTAACGTTGGAAAAAATTGGTAATTATAGGAAACTTGACATAAATTGGTGAAAAATCACATAGGTGATTTATGGCATGAAACGGTATAAATCATATACCAAAAATTGATGAACTTGGAAAGTGGGCCATATCATTTAATTGTTAACAAATTTACATATAAGAATAAAGAGAACAAATATGTAAATTTAGAAAATATGAGTATGCTTAACCCGAGGTTGGATTGAGTTGTGATGTAAACCTGCCCGGACCCGCCCGACTGTCCAGTAATCACAACAATACCTATCCAATGTAGGAGGTTAAGGCATTGAGCCCAATAAGGACAAGAGGTTAGACTGAGTTGCAGTGTAAACCTGCCCGGAACCGACCGACACATCTAGTAACTGCAACAATACGTGTCTAATGTGAGCGGTTGGTGCTTTAATGAATAGATTAAAGCTAAGTTAGGATGGTAGGGTTAAGTTAACTAAAACACTTAACAAATTCAAAATGTTATTTAAACTAATGGGTGGGGTTAGGTTAATACAGACACTTAACCACTTAACATGTTTGACTAGAAAACCCTAGTAACGGAGACCCTTTTCAGCAGTAACCCAATTAGGTATCATGGTACCCCGAAACTAGGCAGGGTGGGGCACGATTACTGGGCTGATTGTAAGCGGTCAGAAGCGACGGCGGTTGGTGCAACAGCGTGGGTTCTAATGGAGTGCAGGCGTGCACACACTTCAAAGCAGACAAACATGGCATTGGGCATTAGTAGTATAACCTACACATTCTAGAATCGTGTCAGGCCGCCACCATAGGACTTGATACACCCCATGGTCGGACCAGCATAGGTATCTACAATCAAGTGCGGCCGTATGAAACATATGATTATGCGAGTAGGAGCCAATCTTTAGAAAAAGGGGATCACTTCACCCTGATCATGGGGTGCCAATCAGAACAAGTACAAGTAGGTGCAGAGATATAGTGTAGGGTGCGATAGTATATTCGGTTCTAAACTACTTTATCTTAGTTTGTGATACTTTCCTATTTCCAGTTTATTCCTGTCATTCCTTTTTCTTATTCACATACTGAAGAGTCACTAGACTTACCAGGCTTTATGTCTGACTCTGTTTTTCTTTCGTCTTCTTTTCTTCTGTTTCCCCCTAGGTCCATAGGGAGGAAACAATCCAGCTTAATCAGACTCTTTGCAAGCTTCAAGATAGTAGATGTATGCTTTGGACTCTCTTTCCTAGGCTATGGATTTTGGACACATCTATGGGGATTTATGCAGTTTTAATTATGTTTCATGCTTCTTTAAGTTTTAAACCAAGTCAGTATTATGGTTGTAATATTGGAAGTTTGTTTTGAGGCAATAACGGAAATGCTTTGTATGAACATGTATTTATGAAATGAAAGTCTGTTTGTTTTTCCGCTGCTTATATATATGTGTTAATATCTGTCTTGTGTTTATCTATGACTTTTACTTATAAACCTCCACCGAAGTTAAGGCATTCCCTTTGAGAGTGACCTTAACGGAGGTGGGGTGTTTCACAGAGTTTAGGTTAAAACAATAAACTCCAGGTCAGTCATGTGACTGGTGCAAGAACTAAAACAGTTATTTAAATCTTTACTTTAAATCAGATATATCAAGGGGCCACACCGTATAACACGGAACAGGTTTCCTTCCAAGAATACCAGTGCATATATCAAAACAGCGCAATGTTTTTTGAAAAAAATGAAGCTATTTTAAGACTTTGGTTCTATCACACAATGCAACGCAAACCGGTGGACAGGGTTTTAACTTATAATAGCCAAACATGCTTGGTACGTTTAAAACAAATCATTTGATACTATTATAAGTGCATATTGTATAAGACAACTTCAAATATAAATGTATCATTCCTAGGCGGCATGGGCACCATGTATCATATCGCCAATACAAGGCTCTACAAACAAACCCGCAATTGTCACGTATTGGAAGTTGGATTTCCATCTTTGAACCAATGGATCGTCCTTACCGCTTCGAGACGCTCTAGCCAGTGGCTTAGGACCCAGACTCAGGTGGGCCCATGGATCGTCAGGGATGGCCCACCAGAGTGCAATGTGGACTAAAAAACAATGAACAATATGTTTCCCCACGCTGTGGGGGCGTAAATGAGCCAAATGACTCCATCGGTCCCGGATCGACCGATATAACCGAGGCGCCTCGCTTTCCAGCAAGTAATAATAAGCAACATTCACATGAGTAAAGTGCCAGGGCTTGTAAACCGCTGACACCCTTCCTAGCTAGAAGGAAACGCATGCCCTCCCTAATGTCCTCTCCTGTTTTTGGTTCACACCAGGGTGTGAGGCTCGCGAATTAACGCTATACACAAAGCTATGCCACAAAGGTCGTGCTTTAATCATCAACCACAAGAATCTACTTTTCAACAAAATCCTTGATCATTTACCACTCAGGCATGCCACACAGGCAATTCACTCCATGCGACTGATGTCTATCGATATACAACCTCTGATCCCGTACATCTCAGAGAAGGGTGAAGTAAGGGAATAAATTCCCCTCCACCAGGCAGATGTATATTTAATAGAGATCAATCAACACAGAGTAAAATCCAATATCAGACACATAGTCAATTTACAAGTTCGTTCTGGGCCTGAACGAAACCGGAGGCACCTTATTCCTCCCCCATATGTCTAATACAAGGGAGAGGCCCTCGCATATCCGTCGATCCCCAAGTACGTCCGGACGATCACCACTTATTACCTCATCTTGGGTGTACGGCCCAATCAAGACATCGGTAATCATCCAAACGATGTAAAGATCTCTGGTCTTCAACCACCGTCTTTATCCTCGACATATCGTCGAATCAGTTATTCAGAATGGGATAAACCCAGCCTTTCTGAATAACTCGCGTATATAATAACAAGTGCTATAAAAACATAATATACGCCTTATTCCTGAAACGACCCGAAATCCCCCTTATGGGAAATCACGGATTGAGTCGAGAAAACACACAAGAGAGCGCATACGGAAGAACATTTCATTGTGTATTACAACAATTCCATCAGAATATAAGAATATACAGAGTATAAACAAATAATATACATCAGAAAAATATTAGAGATTACAATAAATTACATAGCAGCGGAAAATAATACAATACACAACTAAAGGAGATATACGGATACAAAGCTTTTCGGATATCATTCTAGCTATAAACCAGGATCCTGCGAATATAAATCTGCATAAACCAAAACTACTAGCTGCCCGTGCGGAAAATAGGGGCACCAAGAGTTTAGGTTAAAACAATAAACTCCAGGTCAGTCATGGGACTGGTGTAAGAACTAAAACAGTTATTTATCCTTATTTTAAAGTTAGGTAAATCAAGGGACCACGCCGTATAACATGGAACGAGTTTCCTCCCAAGAATACCAGTGCATAAAACAGACAGCGCAATGCTAAATAAAGAACAATGAAGCTATTATAAGACCCAGATCCCATCACACAATGCAACGCAAGCCGGAGGATAGGGTTTTTACCTTATAATAGCCAAGAATGCTTGATACGTTTAAAACAAATCATTTGATACTACTATAAGTGCATAGTGTATAAAACAACTTCACATCATAAGTATCAATCATAGACGGCATAAGCGCCCCATCCCACTATATCGCCATACTAGGCTCTACAAATAAAACCGCAAAGTCACGTATTGGAAGTTGGATTTCCATCTGTGAACCGAGGCAAAAGATAGTCCTCAACCGATTCGAGACTGTCTAGTCCGAGTCTCAGGGCAAGTACTCAGTCAAGCCACTTGATCGTCAGGGCCGGTCTACCGATGTGGATTAAAATGCCTGAACACTGCGTTTCCCCGTCCTTTGGGGCGTAAATGAGCCAACGAATGACTCCATTGGACCCGGATCGTCCGATCAAACCGAGGCGCCTCGCAACAGCAACAACCACATAAGTCAAACTCGTCAGGGCGTGTAAAAACACTGACGCCACTTCTAACTAGAAAGAAACGCATGTCCCCCCTGAGGTCCTTCTCCCGTTTCTGGTTCATACCGGGTATGGAACTCGTGAGGTAAACGTTACACAAAGCTATGCCACAAAGGCCGTGCTTTGATCATCAACCACAAGACTTTTCTTTTCAATAGAAGCCTTGATCAATTGCCACTTAGGCATGCCACACAGGCAATTCACTCCATGCAATGGATATCTATCAATATATAACCCCTAAGCTCGTACATCTCAAAGAAGGGCTGTAATGACCCGCAATGTCAGAGGTATTATAATTAATTTATTTAATTATATAAATAGTGATTTTGGGAATTAAATCGTCATTAATTTAATTATAGTGAATATTTAATTAATTAAATAATTTAATAATATATGTAATTCAGAAATAAACAAAAATATTGGAAATCACAATATTCTGTGAACGGGGTCATCCCTTAGATTTAATTCAGCTTAGAGTTGAATTATATTGACGAATATATTCAATCGACGATAGTTTGAACGTATAATTATATTATAATTAAAATCGAGCTTGAAATGGCGTGTAGTTCGTAAATTGGCGATTCGAACTTTAACTGAATGTACAGGATTCGTTTTAAGCCGGATTTCTGTGAAACAAGAAATGCGTAGAGCTGGTGGAGTATATCTTTCTAGTGGAAGAGAAAATTCGGGATTTCATCGTGTAGATTTCGAGATATGTCCAAATCAAATTTAAGAAAAGTCACTGTGAAATTCCTTTATAATTCGTAACGCTTTATATACGTTATAAAAGGATTTTTCAATATAAATTGAATATCAAATCAATCTGGACTCGGAATAGCGAGTATATAATTACCCTGGAGCTGTATGATATTCGTCTGTGAAAATAGACGATAATATTTATTTTTAAATTTTTAATTTAATTATATTTAAATATATTTATATATTTAAATGGGTCATCCAGAGCTTTAAAAATAGCCGGTTTTGCAAACGAAGTCGGAATTCGATGAAACTAATTTTGTTGGATCCGCAATATCAAATAGTTGTTAGATTTCCAGTTTCGTGATTTTTAGAGTCACTGTGTGGCCAAACGGATTTTTAGAGTGAAAAACAGTCAGTATTTTGACAGTTAAAAATATGCTGTGTGAGCAAACGGAGTCGGAATTCGACGAAACCAGTTTCGTTGGGACCATAATGTCAAACTCTAGTACAGTACCAATTTTCATGATTTTTGGGTATCGTGTGTGATCACACGGATTTTTAGAAGGAAATAACGAATTAACAATGGATAATATACCGGGAATATTCCTTCTATAAAATATCTAGATATTTGTTCACCCTATAAATACCACACTATATTTTCCTAAACCTAATCTAAAGTCCACGCATTTGTTTCTCCAGCCACCAAATTCTCGAATGAAAACCGCAAAAGAGAAAATCAAAAGAAATAAAATCAAAAGCTAAAATTCCTCATATTCATATATCTGTATTCACGACAGGATTCTCTTCGACCTCGTGTGAATTTCAACTGGTTCGACGCTGAGAATCTGGGTTGGACATCAACACAGTGACGCTAGGGTTTGGGTTCTCGAATGATGTAGGCATTTATGGTTTGTTTTGAGTTCATTTTTGAGTTGAAGGGATGAAGGAGAGTGGTGTACGTTGTTTTGGTGGACTCCGGTGATTGTAGCAGTCGATCGAAACCATGGACTGGACAGAAATGTCCGACGACGCTTTTTGTGGGGGGGGTAGTTCGAAGTACACTTGAGTGGTATGGAAGGAAAGAGGATTAGAAGTAGATGCGAATGTTGAGCTCTGTTTGGGTTTATATGAAGTAAAGGAGGAGAACGATTTGTTTGAAGATGGAAAAATGGGGACATTGGGTTATAGGAGCTCATATTCGGTTTTGAGGAAGACAAAGAAACGGGTGGGCTTGGCTAAATGGGCAGCCATGGTTAAAAAGGTTGAGGCCTTTTATTTAATTAAAAAGTGAAGTTTAATTTTTATTTAAATGGATATTAACTTCTGAACATCGTAACTTCACCACACGTTTTCAGATTTCTGAACGGTTAGATCCGTTGGGATCGTATGGACGGGAGCTACACAATGGAACTGACCGCGAATCAATTGGAGTCCGTTACAATTTATGGCGAAATAAATTGTTCGTCGCAGTCAAATAATGCAAACCGTTATTTAACGATTAACGCGCCAATGTGAGTAAAACTCACCAACTCTGAACAGTTATATTTTTATAATGTTTTTTTAGAACTGTTAATCATCTGTTGATTGTTGTGTGTTGGTTGATTGATTGAACTGCTAGTCAGTTAGTGAAAATTATATATATATATAAACCGTTAAATATTTATATATTGATTCTGCTATCAGAATAATTTATATTCAACTGAAAGTGATGATAATCATATTGTGTAACATCTGTGGATGCAGGGAGACAGGTTGGAGGAATCCGACTGGATTCCTCTACAGTTGTTTTTATTGTTTTTCATATATTGTTATATGATGTGATATAAAATCTGTGGGTGATTATATGTGCTTGGACGATATTGAACATCGTGATTTGATATGATTGAATACCATAACATACCGGGATGTTGATAAGGGGATTTTCAAAGTGATATTGAAAATAGAATATTTATTAAATGGGATATTTATAAATAAGAGATATTTATAAAGTGGAATATTTATAATTAAGAAATGTTTATAAATTGGAATATTTATAAATAGGAGATATTCAAAAAGGAAATAATTACAAACCATTTTCTTTTTGAATGGAAAGGCCTGTGTGGCGGGTTTGGGGATTTTCCCGATGCTCCCGTTACAAAGGAGGTTATGGCGATTTTTTCAGAGAATTTAAGGAGTTAGAGTATTTCAAGAATAAATTTGAAAAGGAAATATTTGTAAACCATTTACAAATAGAATTGAAAAGGAAACGTTATAAAAAGGAAATCATTTTTAAAGTGTAGAACCGTTATTTAAAAGTAAATCTTTTCAAATGAATAAAATGTTGTTAAAAAGGGAATCTTTATAAAGTGAATAAAGTAAATCGAATATGGTATTCGAAGGGAGTAAATCAAATATGGTATTCGAAAGTTGGTAAAACGAATATGCTATTCGAAAGGGGTTAGTCGAGTCGAGTTAGTTAAATAGAGTTGACAAGTTCAGTAGAGTTAACCAGTTCTGTAGAGTTAACCAGTTCAGCAGAGTTAACCAGTTCAATAGAGTTAACCAGTTGGGTTAAGTAAGTCAAGTTAACCAGTGAGTTAAGCAAGTCAAGTTAACCAGTGAGTTAAGTAAGTCAAGTTAACCAGTGAGTTAAGTAAGTCAAGTTAACCAGTGAGTTAAGTAAGTCAAGTTAACCAGTGAGTTAAGTAAGTCAAGTTAACTAGTTGAGTTAAGTAAGTCGAGTTAATCAAGTAGAGTTGATCGAGTTAGAGTTACTCAGTTAGAATTAATCCATTAGAGTTAAAACGAACTAGAGTTAATCAAATATAGTTATTTGAGACATAGTTAGTCAAACATAGTATTTAGGGTAAGTTGCCATCTCGTACGACTACTAGCGTAATTCGCAGGGCTGTAAATAGCCTACGGCGGTCGGATGTTTCCTGAGGGAGTCAGGCGTAACCATTGTGATCGCTGCGATCTAGAGTCAAGCGAATGAAGTTAAATCGAATATTAGTTATTCAGTAGGAGTTAAGTTCTTGAGTAAGATTATCGAGATAAATGAGTCGAGTTAAGTTCGTCGAGTTAAATTAATCGATGTTAGTTTCATCAAAAGGAATTAGTCGATGTTAGTTTCATCAAAAGGAGTTAATCGATGTTAGTTTCATCGAAAGGAGTTAATCGATGTTAATTTCGTCGAAAGGAGTATCGATGTTAGTTTCATCGAAGGTAGCTATCGATTTGTTAAATCGAAAGGAGTTATCGATTATTAGTTAATCGAAGTGAGTTATAGAATATTAGTTAAATCGAAGGAGTTATTGAATATAGTTTATTGGATGGAGTTAATCGATTAGAGTTAAATCAAATGAGTTGATCGAATATAGTTTATTCGAATAGAGAAAAGGAGTTAATCGAAAATAGTTTATTCGAATAGAGTAAATGAGTTAATCAAATATAATTTATTCGAATAGAGCTAGAGGAGTTATCGAATATAGTTTATTCGACAGGAGTTAAGTGAATTAGTTAAGTTAAACTAAGTGAATTAGTTAAGTGAATTGGTTAAGTTAACCAAAGTGAATTAGTCGAGTTAATCAAAGTGATTAGGTCAATTAATCGAGATAATTAAATCAAGTTAGGTTAATTGAGTTGAATTAGTCAGTCGAGTTAACAAATTGAGTTAGTCAAACCAAGTAAAACCAGTTAGAGTTAATTAATTAAGGTTGACCAGTTAGAGTTAATCAATCAGAGTTAATCAAATAGAGTTAAGTAAAATTAGAACTGACTAGAGAATAGTAAATTGAACGGTTTTCTAAGTGTCTATCTGATGTTGGTTTCGGCCTTCGGGATTTATACTTAGGGAATTGTTCTTATACTAGTTCACAGTCAGGGACTGATAGTTGGGGAAGAGTAGTGATTTGTAAATAATCAGATGGAAACGTTTTCTAGTGTTAATAACATATATTTTCTAAACATAGAAAATAAGGCAATGTGAATATATATATAGGTATATGTTGATGATTGATCGATATAATTTCCATCTGGAAACAATATCGTTGTTTGCACACTTGTTTTTCTTTGATAGTTAAATCACAAACTGTCAAAGTTTTGACCATTTTAACGTTGTTAATATGGAGAGACCGGTTGGATTATTATCCGAAGAACCACTCTGTATTGGATTAAGCGTTGCGAATCATATATACCGAAGATAATTGAAGACGGAGTAAAATGCAAGGGCTGTTGTATAAGTCTTAGATAAGAGTGACTAAGATGGATATACTGAATAGTACCTTCGGTTTGTCCAGTCCCAGGACAACTTGTATGGACGAAGGTCTGACAGAGTATATCCAATAGATCACGTAAGTTGATCTGTTCAAACGTATTCACGTTTGGTGGCGGAGGAATTCGTTTCTCTTAGCTGTATACCCGTGTTATTTTTGGTTAAGTCAATTTGTGATTTATAGGGTATGACGATGTGACATTTTAAGTGAATGAAGATGGATGTCTGACAGAGTATTTCCAGAAAGGTCACGTACATTGATTTCTTCAACCGTACCAAGAGTGGAAGCGGAGAAGGAAACTTCTTTTAGCTGACACGTAATGTACTGTTGTAAACATCAATTAGTGATTTCGATGGATTTGACAATGTAGCATTCGAAGTGAATCTGATGTAATGATAAAGCGTAGCTTCTAGCCTCATCAACCGTTAAATGACAGAAATTGGGCTGGCAGCATGGCTAAGTCAGTCGCACCGAAGTAGGGTGTATAATCACCTATCTAGAGAATATTCGTTTGTTTCTTAAATCTATCAATGTTGTCCCATATACATACGGGAACGGTTGCTGATCCCAACCGTTGGTGATGTACATTCGATACACTCAAGCGAAATGAGTGGTCGGTCATGTGTGGCTGAGTTACAAGATGTTCTTGTTGAACTCCAGTGTATCGTTCCTAGAGTACACTGATCGGAATGTGGTTCCATACCTTGTCATAGTTGGAAATCCATTATCCAATACGCGCTTGCGATTTTGATTGTATACTATATATGTAGAACGTGAGATGAAAGCGTTTCTGCTAGTTGATATCTATTTGTACATAGACATTATTATAATATCAAAAGGTTTTTGATATAAAGATATTTTGGGTTCTCATAAGGGAAAAACCCGTTCCGTTCTGCGGCGTGGTCTGATGAGATATCGTTTACTTGTTCATATACCTGTTTAAACTGTTTTACTCATACCAGTCCCATGACTGACCCGGAGTTTACTTTGTTGTTTTCCCTAAATTCTTGGGTGCCTAAATTTGTACGGGCAGTCAAGTAGTCAGGATTTACAGATATACTTGAAGAGCTGGAGCAGGAGGCTTCTGGATCATATAGCTATAGTTATTTCCGCTGTGTTGTAAGTGATGTACTCTGATATGTGTTATTGTATACATAACTGTTATATTTCAAAGTTATGTTATATATTATATGTTATTCGTTCTACTGTGAGGTTCGTGTTACTCTGATGTTGTGTTCTTCTTCTTCTTCTTCTATTCTAAGTTTCTATATTATCTATCCTCACCCTCTAATTTCTTTAATTAATTACCTGGATTTTTCGATGTTTTGGTTATCGACATCGAGCTTATGTCGATAACTAAAGTCGCCAAAAATCCGGGTCGTTACAGTTGGTATCAGAGCTTAAGTTAAGAATTACCTTGGCTCTGTGGCGTGACTCGGTAGAGATAGGGTTAGTAATACCCTAGATTGAGTTGAGTGTATATATACGAGTGCGTATTTGTATTTGATATAAAAATGGTTTTATATTGTGGAGATTCATTAGCTGAGTTGTTTATGAGTTCTGGTCGATTAGTTTGATCCACTGTATCGGTAGGAGTAAATAAATACTTGAATACGATGGACCGACACAATATGGATATGTAATATATTATCATATATTAGATATATTGGTTGTAATTATAATCGAATGAGATTATAAAGTGAAATGGTTATATATAACCAATCAGAATCATATAAGTAAAGTATATGAAATAAGATGAATTAAATATGAATTTAAATCAGATTTGGAATTAAAATAAGGAAATTTTAAGTTCCTGGGAGATGTTGGGATGTTTTAAAAATGGATGTATTTAGTAAGGGTTTTGAAATGATATAGTATTGAAATCACTTGGGTCGCTGGAAAATAATTCCGATGATGACTGCGCAGTATCATCGGTGTGATTTTCGAGTTCTAAGTGGTGGATTACTACCAAAGATTTTAATTTGAATTGTTTTGAAGAAACAAGTTGTTTAGAAAATTCAAGGGTTTTGAATTGGCAGTATGATTTCAAATTGATTTGAATTTTACTAAGGTATTTAAGTTCTAGAAATTAAAATTTAATTTGTGAAGTTAATTCGAATGGGATAGTAAAAGTAAATAATAAACCAGAATTTAACTTGAGATGTTAGGTTAAGAAAAACTGGAAGTGATTAGAGAATAATCTGGATTTGGATTTGAAATGATAAGTTGAGAGTTTGGAATTTGAAACTCGAATTTGAAATTTAATTCGGCTTGAATAAGCGAATGGTTGTGTTAAGAATAACTTGGTTGGAGTTGATTGGGATGGCATTTGTATATGCCGAGTTGATAACAGATGGTAGAGATATAATGATATGCCCAATAAAAAGGTACAAGTTTATATTTTATATGAGTTTGGAATTTATGAGCCAAATGGGCAAGCCGCTTGGCTGTTTGATTTTCTTTTGGGTTGGAGATGGCCCAGAGAGGCAAGTTGGAGTTTTACCGATAGGGCTGTACAAAGGAGGTTATGGCAAAATTTTCCGAAAATTTAAAGTATTAGAAAATTTTCAAAATTTTTGAATATTAAAGTTAGTCGGAAGGAATTAACATTGAAATCGATATTAATTGGTTCAGTTGAAATCAGAAATAAGGGGTAAACAAATCTTAGGAATTCCAATAGATAGGGTCGTCCTCTAACTTAGCAATTTCGAGGACGAAATTATTTTAAGTGGGGAAGAATGTAATGACCCGCACTGTCAGAGGTATAATTAATTTATTTAATTATATAAATACTGATTTTGGGAATTAAATCATCGTTAATTTAATTATAGTGAATATTTAATTAAATTAAATAATTTAATAATATATGTAATTCATAAATAATCAAAAATATTGGAAATCACAATATTCTGTGAACGGGGTCGTCCCTTAGATTTAATTCAGCTTAGAGTTGAATCATATTGACGAATATATTCAATCGACGAAAGTTTGAACGTATAATTATATTATAATTAAAATCGAGCTTGAAATGGCGCTGCAGTTCGTAAATTGGCGATTCGAACTTCAACTGAATGTACGGGATTCGTTTTAAGCTAGATTTCTGTGAAACAAGAAACGCGGGGAGCTGGTGGAGTATATCTTTCTAGTGGAAGAGAAAAGTTGGGATTTCGTCGTGTAGATTTTGAGATATGTCCAAATCAAATTTCAGAAAAGTCGCTGTGAAATTCCTTTATAATTTGTAACGCTTTATATACGTTATAAAAGGATTTTTCAATGTAAATTGAATATCGAATCAATCTGGACTCGAAATAGCGAGTATATAATTACCCTGGAGCTGTACGATATTCCTCTGTGAATATAGACGATAATATTTATTTTTAAATATTTAATTTAATTATATTTTAATATATTTTTATATTTAAATGGGTCATCCAGAGCTTTAAAAATAGTCGGTTTTGCAAACGAAGTCGGAATTCGATGAAACTAATTTTGTTGGATCCGCAATATCAAATAGTTGTTAGATTTCCAGTTTCGTGATTTTTAGAGTCACTGTGTGGCCAAACGGATTTTTAGAGTGAAAAACAGTCAGTATTTTGACAGTTAAAAATATGCTGTGTGAGCAAACGGAGTCGGAATTCGACGAAACTAGTTTCGTTGGGACCGTAATGTCAAACTCTAGTAGCGTGCCAATTTTCATGATTTTTGGGTATCGTGTGTGATCACATGGATTTTTAGAAGGTAATAACGAATTAACGATGGAGAATATACCGGGAATATTCCTTCTATAAAATATCTAGATATTTGTTCACCCTATAAATACCACACTATATTTTCCTAAACCTAATCTAAATTCCACGCATTTGTTTCTCCAGCCACCAAATTCTCGTATGAAAACCGCAAAAGAGAAAATCAAAAGAAGTAAAATCAAAAGCTAAAATTCCTCATATTCATATATCTGAATTCACGACAGGATTCTCTTCGACCTCGTGTGAATTTCAACTGGTTCGACGCTGAGAATCTGGGTTCGACGTCAACACAATGATGCTAGGGTTTGGGTTCTCGAATGATGTAGGCATTTATGGTTCGTTTTGAGTTCATTTTTATGTTGAAGGGATGAAGGAGAGTGGTGTACGTTGTTTTGGTGGACTCCGGTGATTGTAGCTGTCGATCGAAACCAGGGACTGGACAGAAATGTCCGACGACGCTTTTTGTTGGGGGGGGGGGGGGGAGTTCGAAGTACACTTGAGTGGTATGGAAGGAAAGAGGATTGGAAGTAGATGCGAATGTTGAGTTCGGTTTGGGTTTCCATGAAGTAAAGGAGGAGAACGATTTGTTTGAAGATGGGAAAATGGGGACATTGGGTTACAGGAGCTCATATTCGGTTTTGAGGAAGACAAAGAAATGGGTGGGCTTGGCTAAATGGGCTACCATGGTTAAAAAGGTTGAGGCCTTTTATTTAATTAAAAAGTGAAGTTTAATTTTTATTTAAATGAATATTAACTTCTGAACATCGTAACTTCGCCACACGTTATCAGAATTCTGAACGGTTAGATCCGTTGGGTTCATATGGACGGGTGCTACACAATGGAACTGACCGTGAATCAATTGGATTCCGTTACAATTTATGGCGAAATAAATTGTTCGTCGCAGTCAAATAACGCAAACCGTTATTTAACGATTAACGCGCCAATGTGAGTAAAACTCACCAACTCAGAACAGTTATATTTTTATAATGTATTTTTAGAACTGTTAGTCATCTGTTGATTGTTGTGTGTTGGTTGATTGATTGAACTGCTAGTCAATTAGTGAAAATTATATATATATATATATATATATATATATATATATATATATATATGTAATTATATATATATAAACCGTTAAATATTTATATATTGATTCTGCTATCAGAATAATTTATATTGAACTGAAAGTGATGATAATCATATTGTGTAACATCTGTGGATGCAGTGAGACAGGTTGGAGGAATCCGACTGGATTCCTCAACAGTTATTTTATTGTTTTTCATATATTGTTATATGATGTGATATAAAATCTGTGGGCGATTATATGTGCTTGGACGATACTGAACATCGTGATTTGATATGATTGAATACCATAACATACCAGGATGTTGATAAGGGGATTTTCAAAGTGATATTGAAAATAGAATAATTATAAAATGGGATATTTATAAATAAGAGATATTTATAAAGTGGAATATTTATAAATAAGAAATGTTTATAAATTGGAATATTTATAAATAGGAGATATTCAAAAAGGAAATAATTACAAACCATTTTCTTTTTGAATGGAAAGGCCTATGTGGCGGGTTTGGGTATTTTCCCGATGCTCCCGTTACAAAGGAGGTTATGGCAAATTTTTCAGAGAATTTAAGGAGTTAGAATATTTCAAGAATAAATTTGAAAAGGAAATATTTGTAAACCATTTACAAATAGAATTGAACAGGAAACGTTATAAAAAGGAAATCATTTTTAAAGTGTAGAACCGTTATTTAAAAGTAAATCTTTTCAAATGAATAAAACGTTGTTAAAAAGGGAATCTTTATAAAGTGAATAAAGTAAATCGAATATGGTATTCGAAGGGAGTAAATCGAATATGGTATTCGAAAGTTAGTAAAACGAATATGCTATTCGAAAGGGTTTAGTTGAGTCGAGTTAGTTAAATAGAGTTAACTAGTTCAGTAGAGTTAACCAGTTCAGCAGAGTTAACCAGTTCAATAGAGTTAACCAGTTGGGTTAAGTAGGTCAAGTTAACCAGTGAGTTAAACAAGTCAAGTTAACCAGTGAGTTAAGTAAGTCAAGTTAACCAGTGAGTTAAGTAAGTCAAGTTAACCAGTGAGTTAAGTAAGTCAAGTTAACCAGTTGAATTAAGTAAGTCGAGTTAATCAAGTAGAGTTGATCGAGTTAGAGTTACTCAGTTAGAGTTAATCGATTAGAGTTAAAACGAACTAGAGTTAATCAAATATAGTTATTTTAGACAGAGTTAGTCAAACATAGTATTTAGGGTAAGTTGCCATCTCGTACGACTGCTAGCGTAATTCGCAGGGCTGTAAATAGCCTACGGCGGTCGGATGTTTCCTGAGGCAGTCAGGCGTAACCATTGTGATCGCTGCGATCTAGAGTCAAGCGAATGAAGTTAAATCGAATATTAGTTATTCGATAGGAGTTAAGTTCTTGAGTTAGATTATCGAGATAAATGAGTCGAGTTAAGTTCGTCGAGTTAAATTAATCGATGTTAGTTTCATCAAAAGGAATGAATCGATGTTAGTTTCATCAAAAGGAGTTAATCGATGTTAGTTTCATCGAAAGGAGTTAATCGATGTTAATTTCAACGAAAGGAGTATCGATGTTAGTTTCATCGAAGGGAGCTATCGATTTGTTAATTCAAAAGGAGTTATCAATTATTAGTTAATCGAAGTGAGTTATAGAATATTAGTTAAATCGAAGGAGTTATCGAATATAGTTTATTGGATGGAATTAATCGATTAGAGTTAAATCAAATGAGTTGATCAAATATAGTTTACTCGAATAGAGAAAAGGAGTTAATCGAAAATAGTTTATTCGAATAGAGTAAATGAGTTAATCAAATATAGTTTATTCGAATAGAGTTAGAGGAGTTATCGAATATAGTTTATTCGACAGGAGTTAAGTGAATTAGTTAAGTTAAACTAAGTGAATTAGTTAAGTGAATTGGTTAAGTTAAACAAAGTGAATTAGTCGACTTAATCAAAGTGATTAGTTCAGTTAATCGAGATAAGTAAATCAAGTTTGGTTAATCGAGTTGAATTAGTCAGTCGAGTTAATAAATTGAGTTAGTCAAACCAAGTAAAAACAGTCAGAGTTAATTAATTAAGGTTGACCAGTTAGAGTTAATCAATCAGTGTTAATCGAATAGAGTTAAGTAAATTTAGAACTGACTAGAGATTAGTAAATTGAACGGTTTTCTAAGTGTCTATCTGATGTTGGTTTCGGCCTTCGGGATTTATACTTAGGGAACTGTTCTCATACTAGTTCACAGTCAGGGATTGATAGTTGGGGAAGAGTAGTGATTTGTAAACAATCATATGGAAACGTTTTCCAGTGTTAATAACATATATTTTCTAAACATAGAAAATAAGGCAATGTGAATATATATAGGTGTATGTTGATGATTGATCGATATAATTTTCATCTAGAAATAATATCGTTGTTTGCACGCTTGTTTTTCTTTGATAGTTAAATCACAGACTATCAAAGTTTTGACTATTTTAACGTTGTTAATATGGAGAGACCGGTTGGATTATTATCCGAAGAACCACTCTGTATTGGCATAAGCGTTGCGAATCATATATGCCAAAGATAATTGAAGACGGAGTAAAATGCAAGGGTTGTTGTATAAGTCTTAGATAACAGTGACTAAGATGGATATACTGAATAGTACCTTCGATTTGTCCAGTCCCAGGACAACTTGTATGGACGAAGGTCTGACAGAGTATATCCAATAGATCGCGTAAGTTGATCTGTTCAAACGTATTCACGTTTGGTGGCGGAGGAATTTGTTTCTCTTAGCTGTATACCCGTGTTATTTTTGGATAAGTCAATTTGTGATTTGGCGGGTATGACGATGTGACATTTTAAGTGAATGAAGATGGATGTCTGATAGAGTTTTTCCAGAAAGGTCACGTACATTGATTTCTTCAACCATACCAAGAGTGGAAGAGGAGAAGAAAACTTCTTTTAGCTGACACGTAATGTACTATTGTAAACGTCAATTAGTGATTTCGATGGATTTGACAATGTAGCATTCGAAGTGAATCTGATGTAATGATAAAGCGTAGCTTCTAGCCTCATCAACCGGTAAATGACAGAAATCGGGCAGGCAACATGGCTAAGTCAGTCGCACCGAAGTAGGGTGTATAATCACCTATCTAGAGAATATTCGTTTGTTTCTTAAATCTATCAATGTTGTCCCATATATATAAGGGAACGGTTGCTGATCCCAACCGTTGGTGATGTACATTCGATACACTCAAGCGAAATGAGTGGTCGGTCATGTGTTGTTGAGTTACAAGATGTTCTTGTTGAACTCCACTGTATCGTTCCTAGAGTACACTGATCGGAAGGTGGTTCCATTCCTTGTCATAGTTGGAAATCCATTATCCAATACGCACTTGCGATTTTGATTGTATACTATATATGTAGAACGTGAGATGAAAGCGTTTCTGCTAGTTGATATCTATTTGTACATAGACATTATTATAATATCAAAAGGTTTTTGATATAAAGATATTTTGGATTCTCATAAGGTAAAAACCCGTTCCGTTCTGCGTCGTGGTCTTATGAGATATCGTTTACTTGTTCATATACCTGTTTAAACTATTTTACTCATACCAGTCCCATGACTGACCCGGAGTTTACTTTGTTGTTTTCCCTAAACTCTTGGGTGCCTAAATTTGTATGGGCAGTCAAGTAGTCGGGATTTAAAGATATACTTGAAGAGCTAGAGCAGGAGGCTTCTGGATCATATAGCTATAGTTATTTCCGCTGTGTTGTAAGTGATGTACTCTGATAAGTGCTATTGTATACATAACTGTTATATTTCAAAGTTATGTTATATATTATATGTTATTCGTTCCGCTGTGAGGTTCGCGTTACTCTGATGTTGTGTTCTTCTTCTTCTTCTTCTTCTTCTTCTTCTATTCTAAGTTTCTATCTTATCTATCCTCACCCTCTAATTTCTTTCATTAATTACCAGGATTTTTCGATGTTTTGGTTATCGACATCGGGCTTATGTCGATAACCAAAGTTGCCAAAAATCCGGGTCGGTACAAGGGCGTTAAGCAAGAGAATAAATTCTCCGCCGCCAAACAGATATATATTTAATAGAAATCAATCAAACAGACTAAAATCCAATGTTAGACACACAGTCCATTTACAAGTTCGTTCTTCGTCTGAACGAAACCGGAGGCACCTAGTACCCCGCATATCCATCAATCTCCAAGTTCGTCTGGACGATCACCAACAGTTTCCCTCCTATTGGGTGTACAACCCAATCAAGATCATCAGTAATTATCCAAACGACGTGAAGACCTCCGGTCTTAAACCACCGTCTTCACCTTCAACTTATCGCCGTATCAGTTATTCAGAATGGGATAAACCCGGTCTTTCCGAATAACTCGCGTATATAATAAACAAGTGTTACACAAACACAACATACACCTCATTCCAATTCATCAGTCACTAACCGTAAATTAACAAGAGAATAATTCCCCAAAATATTAACCCCGAAGGCCGAAACCAACATCAGATCATTACCCAGGAAATCATTCTTCCTAGCCAACCTACAGTTAGTTTCTAAATTTCACATTCTTAGGGAAAGGTTCCCATTAATTTTATCAAAGATAAATTCTTTTAAATTTATTCTTTAATCTTCTTTTGAATATCAATTCAAACTAGTCGGGATTAACGAACCTTACCGAAGTAATCATTTGTTTTAATTTTCCAATCCCGACCTATTCATCCCATGAAGTAAAACTGGTAATACTTCATATCTAACACCACGGTGTTATTGGTAAATTCAATTACCATTTAACGTTCAAATATAATTAAAGATTTAGCTATCGCCTGGAGCAAAACTGGCGATACTCCATTCTCGATCTTTTCAATCTAATTAAAGATTCATTAAAACTCCACTTAGTTTTAATCTTTAACTGGGTTAAATAGTCAGTGTCATTTAAAACAAAGTTCACGATAAACCAAAAATCACATCACATTTCAATTGGTCCCTAACCGTAAATTAGCAAGTGACCAATTCCCTAAGTACTAACCCCGAAGGCCGAAACCAACATCAGATCAATACCCCAGTAACCATTCAACTTAACTAATCTCCAGCAAGTTTCTGATTTTCTTAACCCTTTGTGTCTAAGAACAGTATTATTGAAGATACCGTTCACGACAACCAAAAATCACCTTCCATTAATTATCTGGTTAAAGAACAATTGTTATTTAAAACACTGTTCACGATAAACACAAAAATCAATACCAATTCAATTCCAATTAAATATTATTTAATTGGCACATTTATATAAATCTAAAATAAAAAGATTTAATCTTTTTCTCAACTGGGCTTAAGAACGGTGTTAATGAAGACACCATTCACGACAAACCCAAATCACATTTGATACTAAATACAAGGCTCCGAATAGAAAATATATCGGCTTATATTCAATATCAAATTCTACGACCTACAAATATCGTATTGGAAACAACGATATATATATATATATATATATATATATATCTTTCAAATTTCCAGAACAATATCTGTATAATCACTAAATCCAACATCGAACAATTCCGAAGATGATTTCTATTCAAATCCATTCCAATTCAATTATTGGAAATCCTGGATGTTTTCAAAACCATTTCAAATCCAATTTATTTATTTAAAAATAAATAAATTATTATTCTAGTTCAAAACTAGTTCATTTCGATAAAAATCTATTTTTATCTTTTTAAATATCGAGTTTTTCATCCCAATCCTTCACAAATCATTTCTTATGATTTTACACAAATTATTACTATTTTTAATAATTTTATCAAGGCCCGTACAGTCGATTTCCATCAACAGTCATCGAACTGCACTTACAGTGACCTTTTCCAAATTTGATTTGGACATAATTCCAAATCCAACTGTTAGATTTCTAATTTCTAATATTCGTTAGAAAGCTCTTATCGATACGAACTCAACGGTTCTGGTTTTAGGAGAATCCGACGGTCGGATCTCCCGCAATGTCCATTCAAAGTTAATGGTCGAAATTCACGAACTGCCGCAGTGCGGCGCGTTCTATTCAGGCCATTCTATATATATATTATATATATTTCGTCGATTTCCTTTCAAAACATATTTTATAAATCGTTTTAAATTCGATTTCAAAACAGTTTCAACTTCATATTCAATTTTAAATCAAAATTGAATTTTGCCTTATAAATTCCTTTTTAATTCATTTCAAATTGATTTCTAATTCAATTTCAGTTCATTTTCAATTCAATTCAATTCAATTTCAATTCGAATTCATTTATATGCAATTTCAATTCGAATTCATTTCTATTCAGTTTAATTCGAATTTCAATTCTTTTCAAAATATCAGATTTTGAAATCACTTTCGATATTCATTATAAAATGAATAAAATCGATATAAATATCATTCACGTCAAAATGGCGTCAATCTAATCAACACGGCTTCGTATATTTCTATTTTCAAATATTCTATTTCAAATATTTCTTTTTCAAATATTTCTATTCAAATATTTTATTCAAATAGTCCTCTTCAAATATTCTATTTCAAAACTGGAATGAGGCCCAATCAATTACCACAGATTTTATTTCTATGGACTTCCACACAACGCATGTATGTATCGACAAATAATCAACCATCATCCAAAGTGCATTCTACACTGTATAAGCATCAATATAAATATTCAACGCTTATAACAGTCTGTCAATCAATCGATCGACATACAACTAATTATTGGGATTAGTGTATGTCATATATCATCCCAATACCCATGTGGGGTTTCAATCCATCAAACACAGATTTTATTTGTGCAATTGGGCGATGTGTAAAATTTATCGCAATCAATATCAGTCAAATGCGTGTATATAAACAAATTGTCCGATTTGTTTATTTTTATTTCATTTCATATACACGTTCAAAATTCTATTTTTAACTATAAATATTTTCCACTATAAAATATTTTATTTCAACTATATAAATATTTTATTTCATTTCACATCACATCACACAATCAACTACACATCAAAATCAAACAAACAAGCATACAAGCCGTCCATGGTCTGTGGACGACGGGTGTCGGGTGCTACTAAACACCGTCTACATCCTAGTATATATTTCAACTAGAAATAAAATTAAAAAAGTGAGAAGTTCTCACCGACAAGCTAAACCAAACGCCACGACCCTTCGCCGTGCTCGCCTTTTTCCACTTTTGTTGTTTGTATTCACTACATATATAAAAATCACATATTTTTATTTCACTTTCCAAATGATAAGAATAGCATCCTCAACACGGTATTTTCATTGTAAAGATTGAATTTTTATTCTAAAACTTTTCTATAAAAATCACCTTTTTATTTGGTTATTATATATACAAAAATAATATTTCTATTCGATAAAAAATCTCGCCTTTTTCTTAATAAAATTTTTAACTTTTCTCGTTTGCAAAAATCGAATTTATTTTTTTCAAAAATCCAATTTCTTTTTTTTCAAAAATCTAATTTCTTATTTTCAAAGATCTAATCTTTTCAAAGTTAAAAAATGTTATCTTTTCAATGTTTTCAAAATGAAATTTTTCTTCATATAAAAAAAATTCCACCTTTCTTCATATTAAAATTCGACCTTTCTTCATATAAAAAAACATATCTTCACTATAGTAAAAATATAAACTTTCTTATGTTAAAATCACAATGTTATTGCATTATATAAAATTCAGTTTTACATCTAAAAATTCCACTTTTTGAAATTCAGTTTTACATATAAATCTCTAAAGAAAAATAAAATAAGAACTATGCTTTTTAAATAAATAAAAAACTTACAGTAAATCGGAATTCTGCAAAAGGGGGGCTGTCGCGCTCGTCTAAGGGGGTTGGAGGGGCTTCAGGTGGCGCGGAGGGAGGAAAGAAAGGAGGCGCAGGGGGTCGATGGCTCAAGTTGCGGCGCGTTCTGGCTAGGGCGTCGAGTTTTGGTGCGAGGTTCCAATTGGGGGAGAGTGCGAGTAGCGAGGAGAGAGAGGGGCTGGTTTCTGTTGTCGGCGCACCACCTGGGGGGGCCACGATGGGCGGAGGCGGCGGTTCCCCCCCCCCCCCCCCCGTTGCTCGCTCCCTCTTTTTATTTTTTTATGTTTTTTATTTTCAATGTTTGATTTTGAAAGTAACAGGGGGGTCTGAGGGTAAGGAGAAAAAAGGGGGGAGGTTATTTTAATTATTTAATTATTTATTTCACTTCAAAAAGTAACTTTCTATTTCGAACTCGAAACGAGGCACACCCACTGTCGCCCATAACTAATTACCCCCATTCCGAACATAATGGGATATGTATCGCAGGCTAATTCGACCGTTTCGATTAGTTTTCGTCAAAATCAAAATATAACTCTATATATTGAATTTGAACACGCATTTCAATTAAACGGGGCCACATACTAACTCGAAAAATTCCAGCAAAATATTTTCTAGCTTCGTATTGACGATACGGTCCTAACAAAACAAGTTTCATCGAATTCTGAGATCGTTTGAAAAATGGCCATTTTCCAGTCGATTAAAATCAACTAAAACAGGTCAAACGCGTTTTACTCTGCCACGCTCATATATTGATTCGAAAAATTATGAAATTTGAAACCTAGCAATAATTTGACATCGCGGATCCAACAAAAGTGGTTTCGTCGAAAACCGAGGTGTTTACAAAATGGCTATTTTCAGGGGCCGAAATTCCATATCGACTATTCTGAAATTTCAACTGGGCATATCTTTTGATTCCCGCTATGAAATTCCAATCTTTCGGATTCGTTGGAAAGATATTCACAAATAGATTATAATATTTTTGGTTTCGCTAAATTCCGGTTTATTTTGAATCTTGTACATTCATTTGAACTTTGAAATCGAATTATCGAACTACCGCGCCATTTTCAATTCCTTTTATATATATAAATAAATATTTATATTCTAACGACGATCCATATTAATATATACGTTCGAATTCTATTCAAAATAATTTTTTCGTCATTATTATTTAAAATAATTCATTTTAAATATTCAAAATTCGCTAAAATTGACAAAATAAAAAATTTAAATTGGCTCGGATTTCCGGGTTATTACAATCTCCCCCACTTAAAACTTTTCGTCCCCGAAAAGGAACGAAATTGAAAGTTGTTTAATTAATCAACTCAACTTTCTTTATTTTCATTACGGCTTAAGTTCTTCAACTTTTCAGTTTCTAAGAACTTTTCAAATTTTTCAAAAATTTGGCTAACACCCTAAATTTTCGAAAAATTTCGCCATAACCTCCCCTGCACCGAGAGCACCAGGAAAATCCCGAAATTGCCATACAGGCCTTCTGGTCTCAAAAAGATAATGAAAAAGCCAAGCGGCTCATAAAATCATCATCATCCAAACAAAGCAGTAAATTATGGTAAACATGTACCTATTTGTCGGGCAAACAATTTTATTTCTCTGCACCAGCTTCCTTGCTATGACCTGTTTAATGTAAGAATACGTATATGCAAGCAAATGCGATAAATTTTCAATACAATTTACTATTTGGTTCAAATTGGCTATATGGTTCAAATTTAATTAATCAAACAACACAACCATCAATCAATTAGTGGGTTATCGCTTCAAATTCATAACTTTGATATATAGTCAAAAATCACATTTTTGATGCCAAATCACAACAATAAGCCCTATCTAATTTTGGTTCTCACACCAGTCAACAGGAAATATATAGACGTCCCACCTTCGTCACTTGAACATAAATATTGATGATGTGATCGCTATCATTTGAATTATCCCCGAACGACTACAGTGCGATTCTATATCTATCCAGTATATTAAGACTTCAAATACACGCGGATCAGACGTATACGCAAAGTGTGTGTATATATATATATATACATATATATATATACTGGACTGTCCAAATCAATACAAATAAATATTCAAATACGTATAATTGATTTAAAACAAAATTTGTTTTCACTCTTATTTATCAAAAACACTACTCTTCACACTCATTCTAGGATACTACTGATCCTATCTCTAACGAGTCATTCTCGTTGGATATTACTAATACAATTTCTGATGAATTCTTTCATATGGTTCTAATGTGTCTTGTTCTCTGAGCTTTGTAAACCAAAGCACTGATACCACGATGAAACGACTTGAAATCCCCCTTACGGGAAACCACGGATTGAGTCGAGAACAACACACGAGAGAGCGCAGACGGAAGAACATTTCATTGTATATTACAACAATTCCATCAGAATACAAGAATACACAGAGTATAAACAAATAATATACAGCAGAAAAATATCAGAGATTATAATAAATTACATAGCAGCAGAAAATAATACAATACATAACTGAAGGAGATATACGGATACAAAGCTTTCCAGATATCATTCCAGCTGTAAATCAGGATCCTGCTAATATAAATATGCAAAAACCAAAACTGCTAGCTGCCCGTGCGGAAAAAAGGGGCACCCAGAGTTTAGGTTAAAACAATAAACTCCAGGTTAGTCATGGGACTGGTGTGAGAACTAAAACAGTTATTTATCAATATTTTAAAGTTAGGTAAATCAAGGTACCACGCCGTATAACACAGAACGGGTTTCCTCCCAAGAATACCAGTGCATAAAACAAACAGCGCAATGCTAAATAAAGAACAATGAAGCTATTATAAGACCCAGATCCCATCACACAATGCAACGCAAGCCGGAGGATAGGTTTTTTACCTTATAATAGCCAAGAATGCTTGATACGTTTAAAATAAATCATTTAATACTATTATAAGTGCATAGTGTATAAAACAACTTCACATCATAAGTATCAATCATAGACGGCATAAGCGCCCCATCCCACTATGTTGCCATACTAGGCTCTACAAATAAAACCACAAAGTCACGTATTGGAAGTTGGATTTCCATCTGTGAACCGAGGCAAAAGATAGTCCTCAACTGATTCGAGACTGTCTAGTCCGAGTCTCAGGGCAAGTACTCAGTCAAGCCACTTGGATCGTCAGGGCCGGTCCACCGATGTGGATTAAAATGCCTGAACACTGCGTTTCCCCGCCCTCTAGGGTGTAAATGAGCCAACGAATGACTACATTGGACCCGGATCGTCCGATCAAACCAAGGTGCCTCGCAACAGCAACAACCACATAAGTCAAACTCGTCAGGGCGTGTAAAACCACTGACGCCACTTCTAACTAGAAAGAAATGCATGTCCCCCCAGAGGTCCTTCTCCCGTTTCTGGTTCATACCGAGTGTGAAACTCGTGAGGTAAACGTTACACAAAGCTATGCCACAAAGGCCGTGCTTTGATCATCAACCATAAGACTTTGCTTTTCAACGGAAGCCTTGATCAATTGCCACTTAGGCATGCCACACATGCAATTCACTCCATGCGATGTATATCTATCAATATATAACCCCTGAGCTCGTACGTCTCAGAGAAGGGAGTTAAGCAAGAGAATAAATTCTCCGCCGCCAAACAGATATATATTTAACAGAAATCAATCAGACAGACTAAAATCAAATATCAAACACACAGTCCATTTACAAGTTCGTTCTGGGTCTGAACGAAACAGGAGGCACCTAGTACCCCGCATATCCATCGATCTCCAAGTACGTTTGGACGATCACCAACTGTTTCCCTCCTCTTGGGTGTAAAGCCCAATCAAGATCATCAGTAATTATCCAAACGACATGAAGACCTCCTGTCTTCAACCATCGTCTTCACCTTCGACTTATCATCGTATCAGTTATTCAGAACGGGATTAAACTAGTCTTTCCGAATAACTCGCGTTTATAATAAACAAGTGTTACACAAACACAACATACGCCTCATTCCAATTCATCAGTCACTAACCGTAAATTAACAAGAGAATAGTTCCCCCAAAATATTAACCCCGAAGGCCAAAACCAACATCAGACCAATACCCAGGAAATCATTCTTCTTAGCCAACCTACAGTTAGGTTCTAAATTTCACATTCTTAGGGAAAGGTTCCTATTAATTTTATCAAAGATAAATTCTTTTAAATTTATTCTTTAATCTTCTTTTGAATATCAATTCAAACTAGTCGGGATTAATGAACATTACCGAAGTAATCATTTGTTTTAATTTCCCAATCCCGACCTATTCATCCCATGAAGTAAAACTGGTAATACTTCACATCTAACACCACGGTGTTATCGGTAAATTCAATTACCATTTCACGTTCAAATCCAATTAAAGATTTAACTATCGCCTGGAGCAAAACTGGTGATACTCCATTCTCGTTCTTTTCAACCTAATTAAAGATTCATTAAAACTCCACTTAGTTTTAATCTTTAACTGGGTTAAAGAATCAGTGTCATTTAAAACAAAGTTCACGATAAACCCAAAATCACATCACATTTCAATTGGTCCCTAACCGTAAATTAGCAAGTGAGAAATTCCCTAAGTATTAACCCCGAAGCCCGAAACCAACATCAGATCAATACCCCAGAAACCATTTAACTTAACTATTCTCCAGTTAGTTTCTGATTTTCTTAACTCCTTTGGGTCTAAGAACAGTATTGTTGAAGATACTGTTCACGACAACCCAAAATCATATTCCATTAATTATCGGGTTAAAGAACAAGTGTTATTTAAAACACTGTTCACGATAAACACAAAAATCAATACCAATTCAATTCCAATTAAATATTATTTAATTGGCACATTTCATTAAATCTAAAATAAAAAGATTTAATCTTTTTCTCAACTGGGCTTAAGAACGATGTTAATGAAGACACCATTCATGACAAACCCAAATCACATTTGATATTAAATACAAGGCTCCGAATAGAAAATATATCGGCTTATATTCAATATCAAATTCTACGACCTACAAATATTGTATTGGAAATAACGATATATATATATATCTTTCAAATTTCCAGAACAATATCTGTATAATCACTAAATCCAACATCGAACAATTCCGAAGATGATTTCGATTCAAATCCATTCCAATTCAGTTATTGGAAATCCTGGTTATTTTCAAAACCATTTCAAATCCAATTTATTTATTTAAAAATAAATAAATTACTATTCTATTTCAAAACTAGTTCATTTCGATAAAAATCTATTTTTATCTTTTCAAATATCGAGTTTTTCATCCCAATCCTTCACAAATCATTTCTTATGATTTTACACAATTTATTACTATTTTTAATAATTTTATCAAGGCCCGTACAGTCGATTTCCATCAACGGTCATCGAAATGCACTGACAACGACCTTTTCCAAATTTGATTTCGACATAATTCCAAATCCATCCTTTATATTTCTAATTTCTAAAATTTGTTAGAAAGCTCTTTTCGATACAAACCCAAAGGTTCTGGTTTTAGGAGAATCCGACGGTCGAATCTCCCGCAATGTCCATTCGAAGTCAATGGTCGAAATTCACGAACTGCCGCAGCGCGGCGCGTTCTATTCAGGCCATTATATATATATATATATATATATATATATATATATATATATATATATATATATATATTGTTGATTTCCTTTCAAAACGTATTTTATAAATCGTTTTAAGTTCGTTTTCAAAACAGTTTCAACTTCGTATTCAATTTTAAATCAAAATTGAATTTTGCCTTATGAATTCCTTTTAAATTCATTTCAAATAGATTTCAATTCAAATTGATTTCTAATTCAATTTCAGTTCATTTTCAATTTAATTCAATTCAATTTCAATTCGAATTCATTTATATGCAATTTCAATTCGAATTCATTTCTATTCAGTTTAATTCGAATTTCAATTCTTTTCAAAATATCAGATTTTGAAATCACTTTCGATATTCATTATAAAATGAATAAAATCGACATAAATATCGTTCACGTAAAAATGGCGTCAATCTAATCAACACGTCTTTATATATTTCTATTTTCAAATATTCTATTTCTATTATTTCTTTTTCAAATATTTCTATTCAAATATTTTATTCAAATAGTCCTCTTCAAATATTCTATTTCAAAACTGGAATGAGGCCCAATAATTTGCCATAGATTTTATTTCTATGGACTTCCATACAATGCATGTATATATCGACAACGACAAATAATCAACCATCATCCAAAGTGCATTCTACACTGTATAAGCATCAAATATAAATATTCAATGCTTATAACAGCCTGTCAATCAATCGATCGACATACAACTAATTATTGGGATTATTGTATGTCATATATCATCCCAATACACGTGTGGAGTTTCAATCCATCAAACACAGATTTTATTTGTGCAATTGGGCGATGTGTAAAATTTATCGTCCCAAACAATATCAGTCAAATGCGTGTATATAAACAAATCATCCGATTTGTTTATTTTTATTTCATTTCATATACACGTTAAAAATTCTATTTTTAACTATAAAATATTTTCCACTATAAAATATTTTAATTCAACTATATAAATATTTTATTTTATTTCACATCACATCACACAATCAACTACACATCAAAATCAAACAAACAAGCATACAAGCTGTCCATGGTCTGTGGACGACGGATGTCGGGTGCTACTAAACACCGTCTATATCCTAGTATATATTTCAACTAGAAATAAAATTAAAAAAGTGAGACGTTCTCACCGACAAGCTAAACAAAACACCACGACTCTTCTTATGTAGGAACTCTTCGCCGTGCTCGCCTTTATCCACTTTCATTGTTTGTATTCACTACATATATAAAAATCACATATTTTTATTTCACTTTCCAAATGATAAGAATAGCATCCTCAACACGGTGTTTTCATTGTAAAGATTAAATTTTTATTCTAAACCTTTTCCATAAAAATCACCCTTTTATTTGGTTATTATATATACAAAAATCGTATTTCTATTCGATAAAAAATCTTGCCTTTTTCTTAATAATTTTTTTAACTTTTCTCGTTTACAAAAATCGAATTTCTTTGTTTTCAAAAATCCAATTTCTTTGTTTTCAAAAATCTAATTTCTTTTTATATTCAAAGATCTAATCTTTTCAAAGTTAAAAAATGTAATCTTTTCAATGTTTTCAAAATGAAATTTTTCTTCATATAAAAAAAATTCCACCTTTCTTCATATAAAAATTCGAACTTTCTTAATATAAAAAAACTTATCTTCACTATAGTAAAAATATAAACTTTCTTATGTTAAAATCACAATGTTATTGCATTGTATAAAATTCAGTTTCACATCTAAAAAAAATCCCCTTTTTGAAATTCAGTTTTACATATAAATCTCTAAAGAAAAATAAAATAAGAACTATGCTTTTTAAATAAAAAAAACTTACAATAAATCGGAATTCTGCAAAAGGGGGGCTGTCGCGCACGTCTGAGGTGGTTGGAGGGGCTTCAGGTGGCGCGGAGGGAGGAAAGAAAGGAGGCGCAGGGGGGGCGATGGCTCGAGTGGCGGCGCGTTCTGGTTAGGGCGTCGAGTTTTGGTGCGAGGTTCCAATCGAAGGAGAGAGCGAGTAGCAAGGAGAGAGAGGGGGTGGTTTCTGTGGTCGGCGCGCCACTTGGGGGGGGGGCATGATGGACGGCGGCGGCGGATTCCCCCCCTCCCCCCTCCTGTCGCTCGCTCCCTTTTTTTTTCGATGTTTGATTTTGAAAGTAACGGGGGGAGGGGGTCTGAGGGTAAGGAGAAAAAGGGGGGAGGTTATTTTAATTATTTAATTATTTATTTCACTTCAAAAAGTAACTTTCTATTCGGAACTCGAAATGAGGCCCACCGACTATCGCCCATAGCTAATTACCCCCATTCCAAACACAATGGGATATATATCACAAGCTGATTCGACTGTTTCGATTAGTTTTTGTCAAAATCAAAATATAACTCTATATATTGAATTTGGACGCGCATTTCAATTAACCGGAGCCACATACTAACTCGAAAATTTCCAGAAAAATATTTTCTAGCTTCGTATTGACGATACGGTCCTAACAAAACAAGTTTCGTCGAATTCTGAGATCCTTTGAAAAATGGCCATTTTCCAGTCGATTAAAATCAACTGAAACTGATCAAACGTATTTTCCTCTGCCACGCTCACATATTGATTCGAAAAATTATGAAATTTGAAACCTAGCAATAATTTGACTTCGCGGATCCAACAAAAGTGGTTTCGTCGAAAACCGAGCTCGTTTGCAAAATGGCTATTTTCAAAAGCCGAAATTCCATAGCGACTATTCTGATATTTTAACTGGACATATCTTTTGATTCCCGCTATGAAATTACAATCTTTCGGATTCGTTGGAAAGATATTCACAAATAGATTATAATATTTTTGGTTTCGCTAAATTCTGGTTTATTTTGAATCCTGTACATTCGTTTGAACTTTGAAATGGAATTATCGAACTACCGCGCCATTTTCAATTCCTTTTATATATATTAATAAATATTTATATTCTAACGACGATCTATATTAATATATACGTTCGAATTCTATTCAAAATAAATTTTTCATCATTATTATTTAAAATAATTCATTTTAAATATTCAAAATTTGCTAAAATTGCCAAAATAAAAATTTTAAACTGGCTCGGATTTCCGGGTTATTACAATTCCAATCCAAAATGTTTCTTTATTCAAATATTCTTATACTTGGGAAAGGTTCCCATTAATTTTATCAAAGATTTAACTATCGCCTAGAGTAAAATTGGTGGAACTCCATTCTCTATCATTTCTTGAATTTGATCATTTTAGTTATCAAATTCACCTTTCAATTTATTTAAAGATTCATTAAAACTCTGATTTATTTTTAATTTCCAAAAATAATTACTTAATGATTATTCAAAGTTAAGAAATAAATCTTATCTTTAACTGGGTTAAAGAACCAATGTCATTTGAAACAAAGCTCACGATAAACCCAAAATCTCATTCCATTAACAATGGAATCTTCACGGAAAACAGATCAATATATATAATCGATATAACCTTCCATATCCGAATAATAATATAAATGGAATAACAACAAAGCCTTTTAAATTCCATATATATTAGCAGTCTTCCTCGATAGAAATTCACTTCGATTATTACCAAATCGAATTCCATTCCAATTTATTTTATTAAATTGGAAAACTTTAATTTGGAAAATCTCCTTTAAATCTTAACAAAATATTTATAAATTCCAAATCACATTTCACTATAAATCGGATTAAAGAACAAATGTCATTAAAATACAGTTCATGATAAAACCAATTCACATTCCATTTTATTCCAATTATTAAATATAATTGGAAACTCTAACAATCTTCATTAAAAGATTTATTCTCTTCACATGGGGTTCAAGAATAGTGTTATTGAAGACACCGTTCATGAGAAACCCAAAATCCCATTTGATATTAAATACAAGGCTCTGAATAGAAAATATATCAGCTTATATTTAATATCAAATTCTGAACTCAACGAACATCGTATTGGAATAACGATATATATATCTTCCAAATTCCTCCACAATGCCCGTATAATCACAGAATCCAATATCGAAATATTCCAAAGATAATTTCGATTCAAATCCATTCCAATTTATATATTGGTAATTCTTGTTATTTGTAAAACCATTCCAAATCCCATTTATTTATTTTAAAAGTAATTGGATTATAATTCTAGTTCATAACTAGTTCATTTCGATAAAAATCTATTTTTATCTTTTCAAATATGGAATTTTTCATCCTAATTCTTTCTAAATCATTTCATATGATTTTACACTAATTATTGATATTTTTAATAATTTTATCAAGGCCCGTACAGTCGATTTCAATAAATGGCCATCGAACTGCACTTACAACGACCTTTTCCAAATTTGATTTGGGCAAAATTCAAAATCCAACCGTTAGATTTCTAATTTCTTGCATCCGTTAGAAATATTTTTTCGATACGAACCCAACAGTTCTGGTTTTAGGAGAATCCGATGGTTAGATCTCCCGTAATGTCCGTTCGAAGTCAATGGTCGAAATTCGCAAACTGCCGCGGCGTGGCGTGTTCTATTCAGGCCATTATATATATAATATACATATATTATATATTTCTTCGATTTCCATTTAAAACGTATTTTATAAATCGTTTTAACTTCGTTTTCGAAACGATTTAAACTTCGTATTCGATTTCAAATCAAAACTAAATATTCCATATCATTAATATATAAATGATAATATTTTCAAAACATTAGATTTTGAAATCAAATCCTTTTCGATATTCATTATAAAAATGAATAAAATCGATATAAATATCGTTCACGTCAAAATGGCGTTAATCTAATCAGCACGGCTTTATATATTTAAATATGTTCGTGTCCATCCCAAATCGGACATCAAAATCAATTTTTGATCTTTTACTGAATATTATTTTAAAAATATTCATTATTTTAAAATGTTCATTATTTTAAAATATTCTTTTCTTCTGAATTGGAATTAGACACAGTCAATTACCATATAATGTTATTTATATGGTTTTCGCATAACAAATGTGTATAACAACAATAATAAACAATCAACCATCATCCAGAGTGCATTCTACACTGTATAAGCATCAAAGATAAATATTCAATGCTCACACAACTTGTCAACCAATCGATTGACATACAACTAAATATTTGGATTAGCGTATGTATAATATCATCCCAAAACCCGTGTGGGGTTTCAATCAACAAATAATGAATTTTATTTGTGCAGTTGGGCAATGTGTAAAATTTATCGTCCCAATCCATATCAATAAAATGGGTGTTCATAAACACATCGTCTGATTAATAAATGAATATTTATTTTATTCATATCAACGTTAAAAAATATATTTTTAGTGATAAAATATATTATTCAATATATGAATATTCTATTCAGTTCATTTATACAATAAAAATGATATTTTTATTGTATTAACATTTTTTTTAAATTTCGGCGGCATAACGGCACGATATCAAAATCGGGTAATGTCTAACATTACCCCTCTCCTGATATTGGCTCGTGCCATACACACATAACAATTTTAATCAATTCATTTCACCCAAACAACCAAATTCAACCAAATAATCTAATCAACCAAACCAAACAATCAAACAAGTCGCCAAAGCTTTGTGGATGACAGGGAACAGTTCATATATGCAGTTATAAAAAAATAAATAACTATATAAGAAAATATGGTGAGGAGTTCTTACTTTTGGGTTCCACTCTGCCATTTCATTTCTGAATTTCTGAACCATTTGGATTTGCCCGAAATTCCAACACAATCCTTTCCCGCTGTTCATAGTAAAATCGCATTTTTAACATGATGTTTATATATTTAAAAATCACATTTTTATACTGATGTTGATATTATAAAAATCACAATTATATACTGACGTTGATATTATAAAAATCACATTTTTATACTGATGTTGATATTATAAAAATCACATTTTTATACTGATTTTGATATTATAAAAATCACATTTTTATACTGATGTTGATATTATAAAAATCACATTTTTATACCGATGATGTTATAAAAATCACATTTTTATCCTCATAAAAATATTTCAAACATACGATAAAAATCATATATTTACAGTGTTATGTATAAATTAAAGATCATATTTTTATATTGCTATGTATACATTAAAGATCGTATTTTTATATTGCTATGTACACATTAAAAATCATATTTTTGTATTGCTATGTATACATTAAAAATCATATTTTTAATTCACTACATATATAAAAATCATATTTTTTAATTCACTACATATATAAAAAATCATATTTTTAATTACTACATATATAAAAATCATATTTTTAATTCAGTACATATATAAAAATCATATTTTTATCATGCTTTCATATATATAAAAATCCAATTTTTTTTATCATGCTTTCGTATAAAAAAATACTGATTTTTTTCATGCTTTCATACAAATAAAAACCCAATTTTTTTATCGTGCTTTCATATAAAAAGCTGATTTATTTTCATGCTTTCATATAAAAAAACTGAAAATAAATTCAATATTAAAAAACCTTACTGTGGTTGTTGGAGGAGAGGTAGGCGTGGCGTCACGGGTGGCAGCAGGGAGTCACAGCTGGCGAAGGGGTCCCATAGTGGTGGCGGTCCCTGATTTGGGGCTAGGTTTCATGAATGGCAAAAGCGGGTTGCGGGCTTTGAATGGCGGAAGGGGGAAGTAGATCCGAGGGGGAAGGAGGTGTGGAAGGCGGTGGTGGTGGCTGGGGCATGGCGGCGCAGTGGGAGGCGCTGTAGGGGGGACAGGAGCAATCGCGGTTTTCTTTTTTTTTTTTATTGTTGAGCGACGGATATGAAGTGAGGAGAGAGAGAGAGAGAAACAAGGAGGAGGTTATATAATTAATTAATTATTTAATTTAATTTCCCAGAAAGGTTGACTTTTTATTCGAACTCCAAACGAGACCCAACGACTATTGTTCTTAACTAATTACCCTCATTCCGAACACAATGGGATATGTTTCATAAGCCAATTCGGCTGTTACAATAAGTTTTCTTTTAAATTAAAATATAAACTAATATAAATTGAATTCAAACGTATTTTTTAATTTACCTGGGCCACATCTGAATCCAAAAATTCCAGAAAAATAAATCTAGCTATGTTTTGATGATATGGTCCTAAAATCCTAATTTCGTCAAATTTGAAGACCGTTTGAAAAATGGCCATTTTCAGGTTGATCGAAATTGACTAAAACTATCAAAACAAGTTTTACTTCACCACGCTCACATATTGATTTCAAAAATTATGGAAATGGGAATCTAGTAGTAATTCGACATCCCGCATCCAACAAAAGTGGTTTCGTCGAAAACGGGGCTCGTTTGCAAAATGGCTATTTTTAAGGGCCATATTTCCATAGCGACTATTTTGAAATTTCAACTGTACATAACTTTTTATTCCCGCTATGAAATTTGGATTTTTCAGATTCGTTGGTAAGATATTTTCAAATATATTCAAATATTTTTGGTTTCAATAAAATCCAGTTTATTTTGAATCCTGCACATTCATTTGAAATTTGAAATCAAATTTTCAGACTACCGTGCCATTTCACAACGGGCAAAAACCGTTGTGATATGCATAATGTGTTGAAATCGACAGTCCTTTTACAACGGGCAAAAACCGTTGTAATATGCATTTCACAACGGGCATATGCCCGTCTTAATATGCATCGTCGTAATAGCTCCTGACTATTTGACAACGAGCAATAACTGTTGTAAAGGACCGTTGTAATAACTTGCTCTGTCACGTATAACGAATCTATGACAATGGTTATTAACCCGTTGCAATAGCTAATAAATTACAAGCGGCTTTTGCCCGTTGTAATACAGTATATTACAGTGGTCGTCAACCGTTGTAATATACTGCTTGGCAAACCTATTTTACAATTTGCCATGGACCATTGTAAAATTATCATATAACAACAGTTTTTGCCCCTTGCGAAATAAATGCAAATTTAAATATAACTGATGTGATATACGTCCATAATAATATTGAATATTTTAACATGCAATAAATATTGTAATGCAACAATCAAAATCACATAATAACACATACCAAAAGACTGAAGCAAGAAACATATAATTCCAACACATTTCAAAAAGTTCGATAAGTTTATACTCCAAAAGACTAGATAAGTTAACATTCCAAAAGGTTAGATAAGTTACGTCGATATAGTTCTAACATAAATTACATAACTAGTTTCATAAGTACCAACACTAGACCAAGGAAACGTAATCTTTGTGTCATGCGACGTTAGATCCAACAGCCTATTGATCTTGAGTCTGCATATTGTTACTAGCACGGTGTGACTGCAAAAAAAGAAAAAAAAGTTACCAAATGTATAGATAATATATTATTATACACCATTCAGAATTTATTGTACAACATTTAAGTCTTGCAATGCTGTAACCTTACGGCATTGCACTAAATTGGGAGTGTACGAAAAGTTAACTGTTTTATTCTCGATTTGTGTACACATATCACCAGATATTATTATACAACATATGAGCATATTATAACTTCGGGTCATCTTGAGCAGCAAGGTAGAGCAGAGGATACAAGTGCAAAATGTAGTAATTAAGTTCCAAAGGTAACTGTCTCCTAGCAACATAACTAAGTTTCAAAGGTTGCTTTTCACAAGTATCCAACCATGTTCCTGTTACTGCATATGGTTTTGGCCAAACATAGGGCTTTTCACAAGTATCCAACTTAAGGAGCTTAAATCGGATGTAAGGTTATGCATCCTTTTCGGACTCTATGGAAAGTTATATTTGTGCAGTTCAAAATCAACATTCACCGCCATAGACCTCCTAACATCCGACCTGCTTAACACTAGATCAAACAAAGGTTGAGCGGTCACACGAATGGTCGGTGGCAATGTTCATTCAACTTCCATCAAAAACCCACATGCTATTTATTTACATGTACGAACTATTGAAAAAACCGTGTCCTACTTCTAAATGCATGTACGAAGCTGTACTGGTTGTCTTTTACAATGTAATCAATTTTTAAGAAACCTGTTGCTCTTAAAGCATTCGAACCCACTGATGTCCAGCACTCCAATTTGTGACCTAGAATCCAGGTCTCGACCAACAAATTTATTGATATTATCGACAAGCCTGAACTGACCATCATACAGCAAAAATTAGTAACACATAAGGTTGTTGAGAGAAACAACATACTGAAAAGAAAATTAGCTTGCCAATCAAACAGGCGAGCATATACAGTCTTGGCAAGAGCATCACGGTTGGCAACTGAAGAAGCACAATCAAGTGCTTTAACTATTTTCCCTTCATTAGTGTGTATTGAGCGGGAACACAAAGTTGCAAACAGAAGGTCAACATCAACCCTGATGAATAGAATAAGTACCAAATAACCATTAAGGTGCCTTAGATAATATAAATATTTTGAGTTTGCCGACAGTAATAAAACCAGTAAACTAGCACTATCACATGGACGCTGTTAACCATAGAGATACACGGTGCTTCCAATCGAATATGGCTAGTGTGCTTGAACATTCGGATATATCAACCGCTTGAATGTAAGAATAACGGTACATGAAGGTTGACGCTTTTCGAATGATATTGGTAAACGAAATCAATTCACCATATTTTATTTATACAATATAGACATGTTGACCTGTTTCTCTGTCAAAATTTACATGACTCAAAATTTTTTTTTTTACTGTGATTGTTTAATTTTTTTTTTAAATGACTGTCTGGACAGCATTGCAATTATGCAGAAAGAATATGGCATATCTATCCCTTTTCCATAGAACTAGGACCGAGTTAAAGAGGCTGTAATAAACTTAAACAAGGTTCATAAACAAAATTCATGGTATTTATTCTTGCTCTTGTTAAGGTCAGTTCCGATTATGCAGTAGTGTGCATGCACTCAGAAACACATCACTTGCATGAATAACTAAGCGGCTATGTGGAGATGAAAATTAGAGCTCTTGTCCTTAGTAACTAATTTGACAATGAGCAATGACTGTTGTAAAGGACCGTTGTAATAACTTGCTCTGTCACGTGCAATGACTCTATGACAATGGTTATTAACCCGTTGTAATAGCTAATAAATTACAAGAGGCTTTTGCCTATTGTAATACAGTATATTACAGCCATCGTCAACCATTGTAATATACTGCTTGGTAAACCTATTTTACATCTAGCCATGGACCTTTGTAAAATTATCATATAACAATAGATTTTGCCCCTTGCAAAATAATTGCAAATTTAAATATAACTGATGTGATATACATCCATAATAATATTGAATATTTTAACATGCAATAAATATTGTAATGCAATAATCAAAATCACATAACAAAACATACTAAAAGACTGAAGCAAGAAACATATAATTCCATCACATTTCAAAAAGTTCGATAAGTTTATACTCCAAAAGACTAGATAATTTTACATTCCAAAAGGTTAGATAAGTTACGTCGATATAGTTCTAACATAAATTACATAACTAGTTTCATAAGTACCAACACTAGACCAAGGAAATGTAATCTTTGTGTCATGCGACGTTAGATCCAACAGCCTATTGATCTTGAGTCTGCATATTGTTACTAGAACGGTGTGACTGCAAAAAAAGAAAAAAAAGTTACCAAATGTATAGATAATATATTATTATACACCATTCAGAACTTATTGTATAACATTTAAGTCTTGCAATGCTGTAACCTTACACCATTGCACTAAATTGGGAGTGTACAAAAAGTTAACTGTTTTATTCTCGATTTGTGTACACATATCACCAGATATTACTATACAACATATGAGCATATTATAACTTCAGGTCATCTTGAGCAGCAAGGTAGAGCAGAGGATACAAGTGCAAACTATAGTAATTAAGTTCCAAAGGTTACTGTCTCCTAGCAACATAACTAAGTTTCAAAGGTTACTTTTCACAAGTATCCAACCATGTTCCTGTTACTGCATATGGTTTTGGCCAAACATAGGGCTTTTCACAAGTATCCAACTTAAGGAGCTTAAATCGGATGTAAGGTTATACATCGTTTTCGGACTCTACAGAAAGTTATTTGTGCAGTTCAAAATCAACATTCACCGCCATAGACCTCCTTACATCCGACCTGCTTAGCACTAGGTCAAACAAAGGATGAGCGGTCACACGAACGGTCGGTGGCAATGTTCATTCAACTTCCATCAAAAACCCACATGCTATTTATTTACATGTACGAACTATTGAAAAAACCGTGTCCTACTTCTAAATGCATGTACGAAGCTGTACTGGTTGTCTTTTATAATGTAATCAATTTTTAAGAAACCTGTTGCTCTTAAAGCATTTTAACCCACTGATGTCCAGCACTCCAATTTGTGACCTAGAATCCAGGTCTCGACCAACAGATTTATTGATATTATCGACAAGCCTGAACTGATCATCATACAGCAAAATTTAGTAACACACATTAGGTTGTTGAGAGAAATAGCATACTGAAAAGAAAATTAGCTTGCCAATCAAACAGGCGAGCATATACAGTCTTGGCAAGAGCATCACGGTTGGCAACTGAAGAAGCACAATCAAGTGCTTTAACTATTTTCCCTTCATTAGTGTGTACTGAGCGGGAACACAAAGTTGCAAACAGAAGGTCAGCATCAACCCTGATGAACACAATAAGTACCAAATAACCATTAAGGTGCCTTAGCTAATATAAATATTTTGAGTTTGCCGACAGTAATAAAACCAGTATACTAGCACTATCACATGGACGCTGTTAACCATAGAGATACACGGTGCTTCCAATCAAATATGGCTGGTGTGCTTGTACATTCAGATTTATCAACTGCTTGAATGTAAGAATAACGGTACATGAAGGTTGACGCTTTTCGAATGTTATTGGTAAAAGAATTCAATTCTCCATGTTTTGTTTATACAATATAGACATGTTGACACATGTTGACCTGTTTCTCTGTCTAAATTTACATGAATCAAAACTTTTTTTTTAATTGTGATTTTTTTTTAAATGACTGTCTGGACAGCATTGCAATTATGCAGAAAGAATATGGCATATCTATCCCCTTTTCCATAGAACTAGGACTGAGGTAAAGAGGCTGTAATAAACTTAAACAAGGTTCATAAACAAAATTAATGGTATTTATTCTTGCTCTTGTTAAGGTCAGTTCCGATTATGCAGTAGTGTGCATGCACTCAGAAACACAGCATTTGCATGAATAACTTAGCGGCTATGTGGAGATGAAAATTAGAGCTCTTGTCCTTAGTAGCTAATTTGACAACGAGCAATGAATGTTGTAAAGGACCGTTGTAATTACTTGCTCTATCACGTGCAATAACTCTATGACAATGGTTATTAACCCGTCGTAATAGCTAATAAATTACAAGCGGCTTTTGCCCGTTGTAATACAGTATATTACAGCTGTCGTCAACCGTTGTAATATACTGCTTGGTAAACCTATTTTACAACTGGCCATGGACCATTGCAAAATTATCATACAACAACAGTTTTTGCCCCTTGCGAAATAAATGCAAATTTAAATATAACTGATGTGACAATCAAAATACTGAATATAACGGGCCATGGACCATTGTAAAATTATCATCCATAATAATACTGAATATTTTAACATGCAATAAATATTGTAATGCAACAATCAAAATCACATAATAACACATACTAAAAGACTGAAGCAAGAAACATATAATTCCAACACATTTCAAAAAGTTCGATAAGTTAATACTCCAAAAGACTAGATTAGTTTACATTCCAAAAGGTTAGATAAGTTATGTCGATATAGTTCTAACATAAATTACATAACTAGTTTCATAAGTACCAACACTAGACCAAGGAAACGTAATCTTTGTGTCATGCGACGTTAGATCCAACAGCCTATTGATCTTGAGTCTGCATATTGTTACTAGCACGGTGTGACTATAAAAAAAGAAAAAAAAAGTTACCAAATGTACATATAATATATTATTATACACCATTCAGAACTTATTGTACAACATTTAAGTCTTGCAATGCTGTAACCTTATAGCATTGCACTAAATTGGTAGTGTACAAAAAGTTAACTGTTTTATTCTCGATTTGTGTACACATATCACCAGATACTATTATACAACATATGAGCATATTATAACTTCAGGTCATCTTGAGCAGCAAGGTAGAGCAGAGGATACAGGTGCAAACTATAGTAATTAAGTTCTAAAGGCAACTGTCTCCTAGCAACATAACTAAGTTTCAAAGGTTGCTTTTCACAAGTATCCAACCATGTTCCTGTTACTGCATATGGTTTTGGCCAAGCATAGGGCTTTTCACAAGTATCCAACTTAAGGAGCTTAAATCAGATGTAAGGTTATACATCCTTTTCGGATTCTACGGAAAGTTATATTTGTGCAGTTCAAAATCAACATTCACCTCCATAGACCTCCTTACATCCGACCTGCTTAGCACTAGGTCAAACAAAGGTTGAGTGGTCACACGAACGGTCGGTGGCAATGTTCATTCAACTTCCATCAAAAACCCACATGCTATTTATTTTCATGTACGAACTATTGAAAAAACCGTGTCCTACTTCTAAATGCATGTACGAAGCTATACTGGTTGTCTTTTACAATGTAATCAATTTTTAAGAAACCTGTTGCTCTTAAAGCATTCGAACCCACTGATGTCCAGCACTCCAATTTGTGACCTAGAATCCAGGTCTTGACCAATAGATTTATTGATATTATCGACAAGCCTGAACTGACTATCATACAGCAAAAATTAGTAACACACATTAGGTTGTTGAGAGAAATAGCATACTGAAAAGAAAATTAGCTTGCCAATCAAACAGGCGAGCATATACAGTCTTGGCAAGAGCACCACGGTTGGCAACTGAAGAAGCACAATCAAGTGCTTTAACTATTTTCCCTTCATTGGTGTGTATTGAGCGGGAACACAAAGTTGCAAACAGAAGGTCAGCATCAACCCTGATGAAAAGAATAAGTACCAAATAACCATTAAGGCGCCTTAGCTAATATAAATATTTTGAGTTTGCCGATAGTAATAAAACCAGTATACTAGCACTATCACATGGACGCTGTTAACCATAAAGATACACGGTGCTTCCAATCAAATATGGCTGGTGTGCTTGTACATTCTGATATATCAACCGCTTGAATGTAAGAATAACGATACATGAAGGTTGACGCTTTTTGAATGTTATGGGTAAACGAATTAATTCACCATATTTTATTTATACAATATAGACATGTTGACACATGTTGACCTGTTTCTCTATCAAAATTTACATGACTCAAAACTTTTTTTTACTGTGATTGTTTATTTTTTTTAAATGACCGTCTGGACAGCATTGCAATTATGCAGAAAGAATATGGCATATCTATCCCCTTTTCCATCAAACTAGGACTGAGGTAAAGAGGCTGTAATAAACTTAAACAAGGTTCATAAACAAAATTCATGGTATTTATTCTTGCTCTTGTTAAGGTTAGTTCCCATTATGCAGTAGTGTGCATGCACTCTGAAACACAGCACTTGCATGAATAACTCAGCGGCTATGTGGAGATGAAAATTAGAGCTCTTGTCCTTAGTAACTGATGATTCGTATTCTTTTCTAGGTGAAAATTCAATATTCCCAAGATGAAGTATAGCTGAAACGATGCCAAATATTGCTTCCTATAACAACTAATTAGAGTGCATAATTGTGACTATCATAAATACAGATACAAGCACACAAATAGCATAAGCATGGAAACACTACAATTAAAGCTTTACTTGATCATCAAAACTGATGCCAACTATATCCATCACTTTCCCAGTCTTCAGATATTCCTCGGCATTGCTTACTCCGTCAAGTTCATAGGTTCTACTCTTATTCAAATAATGAAAATTGCTTGGAAGGGAAAGACTAAATTTCTCAGCATCCTGAAACAGATATCAAATTTATGTCTACAACTGAATGAGGGGAAAAAATGATGGGTTATGAAATGCCGAATGCATAATAATATCCAACTTCTATATGCATTACAAAAACAGGTAAAGGAGGCTATTTGGTTACACGGAATCCATGTTTTTCATATCCACTTCGAAAGGAATTGTTTCACATAAAACAGAAAATGTAATACATGTCATTATAAGTACAAAAATGCAAACACTAATATACTCGTATTGTATTCAAAGTTAATTTGTCTTAATTGTCTAGCTTTTCTTCACTGATAGTAGATCATCAGTGGCATTTGAAAATAGTATGTTATGGAAGTCTACTCATGTGCATCTAACAAATATGTTAATTTTTTTATAGTTAATCATTAGTTAAATCAAGTATCATACAACTGACTTCACATTTCAACAAATAATTTTTTCGTATGATTGAGCTTGCTTCTATATTTTTATCTTATGATCTATGATATTTTTAATCGAATATCATTACCTGGATGAATAAAATGCATATCTTCCAGCCTCATAGAAACTGTATGACTTAAATACTTTTTGTGAGTTAAAGAGATGCTACATACATATGCACAAACAATTCATATGTTTATTTACAAGGGACAATCTGTCAGAAGTTTGTCAAAATTGTAGAGCATTTTGTAATTTCAGAAATTATTAAGTTAAAGTTTGATTATTTGCAATTATGATAAGGAAAAAATTGGCTAACTTTGTATTCAAATAAGTCAAGAAATAATAAAATCTTTATTTCCATTTTCTACAATGAATTAAGGGAGAGATTATTTGCATACCTTTTTTATTAGATTATTATCTTATCTTCCGATATTATTTGTGAAATTATGACAATCATTAATTAAGCATGTACTCACGAAAAAGCTTATAAATGTAGAAGAGTAAAACATTGTATCGAAAACTTTAAATTCTTCCAAAAACTAACAAAATTGTGTGACAAATATTATGCTAAGAGATGAAAACAAACTTATTAGATGAAATCAGAATACTAAAGTACTACGGGCAAAATTGGATAGTCTACAAAATGTTTATATATATATATATATATATATATATATATATATATGAATAAAAGTAATATAACCACAAACCAATCAGGGAAACAAATTAAGCAAATCAGATTAAAGCATTAAGATTATTTTGACCAAAACATTGTTACTTGCAAATTGAGTATGAAAATAAATTCATGTTGAAGATTTTACCTAAGCTAACATTGAATACGAGATCATATTCAGTTGAACAAAAAATTATGAATTAATTTCGTTAATTTAATTAAAAACAGAGGAATGTTGGAATCAGTGGTTCAATTATAATAAATATAAAAATATATGTACTAACCAAGTCAAAGATATAGCTCTACTCTGTTGTTATGCACGAATTTGCCTACACGTACAAGATAACTTTAGTAAAATGCTCTAGAAAAAGAATAACATAGACCATTCTTGTACCTTTTTCACTGCATTTAGATCTATCTTGGAGATATTATGAAACACCAACTTCTTGCATAAAGTCCATCCTTGTCAATCAGATCTTTATACAATTGCACCAAAAATAGAAAAGTAATGATAAAGGGATGGTATAAACCTAACATAATACTTGCTTTTTTTTGTCAAATAGATTTCTTCACATCAGCATCATGCATTAAGGTTCATCCCTCTCAAGTCTCAACTGGATCTTTACAATATTGCATCTAAACTTGAAAAGCAAGGATAAAGGGATGATGTAAATAAAATCAACATAATACTTCTTTGTTTGATAACACTAACCACAAAGTTAAATCCATATATAACAAATTAATTAAGTCTCAACAATAGCACAAAAATCGTGTGAACTCCCAAAAAGTAATACGGTAAGAAAGGTAGACCTATGGAAAAAATGCATGACTGTTATAGGCTAACTTTAAAGCTATAAAAGATGGAAACAAAAAAGATCCCTGTAGGTACCAAATGACATTTAGTATGTGTAAATTAGAATCTAAATAAAACGCACAAATATATTAAGCTATATTTCAGTCTATCAGTTTTTGTGATAAATTTAGGGAACTAATCACAACATCATACCTTAACAATTTATCCATAGGTTTAATAGAGCAAACAGAAGTTAACATAGATGTCAAACTTTGGTGAGTAATATGGCCGTAAACCTTCTTAGAGCCTCAACAGCCATAAAGTTCCCTTACAATTGAGATTTTCACACTTCTGATATAACATTACATAAGTTTTTGGGACCTCACTTTTGATATAACATTACATAAGTTACTAAGTAAGCATGAATAATTACATCCGTACATTGGACAATTCCGAAACATAAACTTTTACTAAGTAAAAGTTCCAAAATTCTTAAATATACGAGAACCTCGATATATAAATATATTATGCTGACAATATTACTTCTAATCAATCACCATCATGGTATAAGTTTGCTTGAAAAAGTAAAATGTTTACTGCTAGAGAATCCAGTGTCAATAAATGTGAGGGGAAAAAGATTGTTACTGGATTAAAGGATATAAAGCCATTTATGATAATAGAACAAGTTGACATTCTCAAGGATGCAAATATCAAAATGCAACAATGATTTAAAAGAGAATTTTGAATAAGTTGAAATAAATACAATTGGTCAAATTAAGGATCTACGTCAAAACCGTGATTGCTAAAAATTGTCGTTGAATATTGAAATTCTGCAATTCACTTCTTTGTTTTGTTAGAGACAATGCACAGTATTCTACTAGTTCTGTTTGTTATAATGTACTGCTAGTGTGACTCTATTACTAGAAATTATATATCATGAATTAAGAAAGCAATGATGGAATAACATAATTCATATTTGAGTTTAACAGTAGACATACCTCTTAACTAATGTAATTTATTATTATTTCTCCATCTTTTTATGTCATTTTGAGCGCTGTCACATTAACAGCTATATTGTCCAAATATATTCAATACAACATTTAATGTTGAAAATTTATGACTAAATTCCACTCAAAACTGGATCTTTCATTGTGCGGTTTGATTGGCAATCAAAATCACCAAAAACCATGGGATTAGACCTGGGAAAAATATGCATGCTTCTATGTACGCCTTTACACGCGCACACATACGTTTATGAGGTTGTATAACCCATTTTGATTTAATATGGTTATGAGTATTAAGCTTACGATGAATAAGGTAATAAGACAAATGTGTTTATATGTGTGTACACTTAGATGTATAAATACCTATATTATTTAGAGTGGTATATAAAACTATGGAAAACCCTTTACCTTGTTACTAGCTAAATTTTTGTATTAGGAAGAGGGAGTGCACATACTTTTAGACCATTATAATATAATTACTATATGTATATGTGTGTATATATATATGTGTATACAGTATGTATGTACGTATATGTTTTTGGTATATAACTACATATATATGTGTGTATACTATGATATTATTATATGATGCTTTATTAACTAACTTACTCTCTTTTCGAATTGTATTATTATACGGTAATAAATATAAAACCTAAGATACATATGCATAAGGTGGAAGTGCTGGGTAGCTGCACAAAACTTGGACAGTTGCTTAGTAGAAATGTTATCCAAAACCTCATAAGCTCACAGAAACATAAATTCGAACTATCAAAATTTACAGTAGGAATCCATGAAATATATATAGAAATTGAAGCTTAATTACGCAATACAGACTATAACTATTATGGGTTTGAGACTCTGACGAAAGCAGGACCTTAGCCCAAGATCATACTACTTGTTAATAAGAAAAATTTATATATTAGCAGTAACGACGTAAATATAATAAACATATTTAAATACTGATGTACAAAACGAAAATACCTATATGTAATATTATCAGTCCAATTTAAGGTTGCTATTATACAGTCAAAACTATAATCCACATGACCAACATAACTAAAGACTCATGTTTGTGGAAAAAAATATCCAGAATATTAAGCAATGTCAATGAACTTAGATTACTTTATGCAATTTAAAGCTTAGCATACTATAAAATGAAGTCTAAATATATTAGGAAATTTATTAATAGGTGTTAGGAACCAAGTTCCATGTAATATGCCAGTCAATATAATGAACTTTACAAAACCAATATTATTCATATTCTAATTTCATTTTCAAAGGTCTAAAAAAATTAATTGATTAAAAAAACTAGCCCAAAAAAATTCATGATATAAAACATTAATTTAGATATACTTCGATATTACCGTGAACCTCAAAAGTCCTCTCTATCTGCCATATGGAAACCCATCTACTAGTGAAACTAGATTCAATTTCCCCCCTTCAATCCATCGTGATTCCTTTGCACCTAAATAATCATCTACTATTTGTGATCGACCTAGAAACTACATACCTAAATAATCATCAACTATTTGTGATTGAATCTGAAAGCTCCATAGGTCCATACCGTACACCCATGTCAATTAAATATTTAATGTATAGGAGGATTCGATAGTTGGTTGGAAACTTGATCGTCGTAAATTAAAAATGATTAGGAAGTTCGAATTAGGGTTCTGGCTATTTGGGAAAGAGGAAAAATGGGGGAACGAAAAGAGCACCGGGAAAATGTTTTTCTCGGTGGAACGCTAGTGATTTGTCTCGTTTAGCTCATATCCACCTTTATATTTTAATTATATGATCGAATGACTCAAAATAGCAATCCTCGTCATATAATTTCGTTCTTTCCAATGTAAGACATGGATCACTGACTTTATATACAACGGTATAAAATGGCTGTTGAATATACAAGTTGTCTGGGCAATACTAAAAAGCTTGTTGTCTTTATTATGACCTCTAACAACACTAGAATGATGTTGTAAAAAATACTAATGAAAATGTTTATAATAAATTGTTCAAATACGAGAATTAATAATTTAAGGAAAAGGTTACTAAGTACCATATTGGTAAAAATGTAAAATAAACGTCGTATTAAATATAAACTGTGAATGTTACACTGAGAAAAAAATTAGAATTTACAATTTTTCTCTTCTGCTGTTGTCTAACTTTGAGTATACAACATTAGATAAATATTACTAAATATTACCAATCTACAACTTTATAAAATAAAATAAAAAAAATACATCAATTGCAATACATATGCGTTATGAAAATCAAGTACAATACAATGTAAAACATTCATTGTTGGTGATTGTTTTCTACAACACTTAACCAAATATTGTAGATATTTTGTATTTTACTACATTTATACCAAGAACGTTGTTTTAAAAAAATCTATTACAACATCTCTATCCATTAATGTTTTAAAACATATGTTGCTTTACAACGTTTCGGTGAACTGTTCTAAAATCAATGTTGTAAAATGGTATATTTGTTGTAGTGAATAATATTTAATTATCAATTATTTACTGCTACATAACCAAATTAAATACTGAATATTAATTGAAAATTATTTAATAGTAATATTTAATACTATAATTATTCGTCCTTAATTAAACTTATTAATTATCTAATGTAATTAATAGATATTAACTGTAATTTACCAGTCCTTAATTATAATTTTGAACTAAATCAAGTTAATATTTTAAAATTTATTTATTTGAAATAAATTTTTATTTTAATGAAATTTTGAATATTTTTCATGCAATTTGCAATTATTAAACACATATTACACAATTAAAAATAAATAATCAATTAGTTATAAATTAGTTGAATTAAAAATCATGAATTAAATTCCCTTGATTAAGTGCTCTTCTCGAATATCTTGTTCATAGTTGCAAACTTATACTTCATTCACCCGTCATTCTTGCTTAAATGTATATAGCACATATATTAAAAAAATCATGTTGATTCGATCCTTTCATACGGAGAAGATTCCCTTGAAAACTTTTACTAGTTTGTATAGTAGTAAATTAGTTATTAATGATTAACTATTAAATATTAGTAAATAATAAATATTAGTGACATATGATTAATATAATATTATTATTTATTAATAAATATTAGTAGCATATGATAAATATTACTAGTAATGCAATATTACAGTTAGTAATTAGTAATATATGACTAATATATAGAATACTATTAATGATAAATCATTAAATACTAATAAATATTAATTTTAAGAAAACATTGTGATTATTAATTGTTTATTACTGAAAATTCACAGCAAGCATTCATTATAACGATTGCAATGGGAATTTTTTGGCCATTGTAATGTTGGCACCTATTTCAACGGTCACTTTTTGCCTGTTGTAAAATTGACATCTATAACAATGGGCATTTTGTGAACGTTGTAAAATTGATATCTATTACAACGGGCCGGAAAGAATGTTGTTATAGAGACCTTTTACAATGGGCTTCTAGTGCCTGTTTTAAAAAAGGCATTGTATAGGCATCTATTACAACGGGTCTTAATTGACCATTGTAATAGCCCTCTATTACAACAGGCAGCAGATGCCCGTTGTAAAAATGACGTCGAAATAGATTGTTTTTTTGTAATAAAAATAAATATTTATATTCTAAAGTCGATTTAAATAAATATATACGTTATAATTCTATTCAAAATAAATTTCTCGTCGTTATTATTTAAAATAATTCAATTTAAATATTCAAAATTCATCAAAATTGCCAAAATAAAAATTTTAATTGGTTCTGATATTCCGGGTTGTTACAGGAGTACCACCAGTTTTACTCCAACCGATAGTTAAATCTTTAATTAGATTTGAAAGTGAAATGGTAATTAAATTTACCGATAACATCGGGGATGTTAGATATGGAGTACTACCAGTTTTACTACATGGGATGAATAGGTTGGAATTGGAAAATAAAATAAAGTATTACTTCGGCAAGGCTCGATAATCCCAACTGGTTATAAAAACCTTAATTTGGTTTAAAATTATTGAGCGATAAAATAAAATCTTTAGAAAATGATGTCCAAAGGAAGATTAAAGAATAAATTTAAAAGAATTTATCTTTGATAAAATTAATGGGAACCTTTACCTAAATAGTGAATATTTGAATAAACGAATATTCTGAATTGGAATGAGGCATATGATGTGTTTTTATAGCACTTGATTATAGATTATAAAATATGTGAGTTATTTGGAAAGACCGGATTTATCACATTCTGAATAACTGAAAAGACGACTAAAAGTCAACGATGAAGACGGTGGTTGAAGACCTGAGTTCTCTACATTGTTTGGATTATTACTGATGTCTTGATTTTGCTGTACACTCAAGACAAGGTAATAAGTGGTGATCGTTCAGACGTACTTGGAGATTGACCAGATATGTGAGGACGTCTCTCCTGTATTGGACATATGGGACGAGGAATAAGGTGCCTCCGGTTTCGCTCAGGCCCATAACAGACTTGTAAATGGATGCTTGTCTGACATTGGATTTCATTCTGTGTTGATTGATTTCTATTAAATATATATCTGTTTGGTGGCGGAGAATTTATTCTCTTGCTTAACACCCTTCTCTGAGACGTACGAGCTTAGAGGTTATATATTGATAGACATCAGTTGCATGGCACGAATTGTCAATGTGGCATGCTGAGATGCAAATGATTAAGGCTTTTGTTAAAAATCAGAGTTTGCAGGTGATGATCAAAGCACGTCTTTAAATAGAATAGCTTTGTGTATAGCGTTAATTCATGAGCCTCACAACCGGTATGAGTCAAAAACGAGATAGTGACCGTATGGAGAACTTGCGTTTCTTTCTAGCTAGAAGTGGTGTCATGGTATGGAGCCCAGACATTTTTACTTATGTGGACGACGGACTGCGAGGCACCTCAGATATAGGGCTATATGCTCATAGGGTCGACGTATTGACCTATTTGGAGGTCCAATAGGACCAGGAAATGTATTGTTCAGGAATAACCAATCCATTAAAGTAAGTGTGGACCGGCCCTACCGCTTCCAAGGGTTGCCCGTAGGTCCGATCCTGAGGCATGTGCTAGAGTGTCTCGAACCGGTAAGGAGACATCCCTTGCATCGACTCATAGATGGAATCTAATTTCCAATACGACACTTTTTGGTTTTAATTGTAAACCTAGTATGGCGGCATATTATATGGTACCTATGTCGTCTAGGATTGATACACTTATGTTTGAAATTGATTTTGACACTATACACTTATAGTAATATCAAAATGATTTGTTTTAAAACGTACCAAGCATGTTTGGTTATTATAAGGTAAAACTCTATCCTTCGGCTTGCTTTGCATTGTGTGATGGAACCTGAGTCTTATGATAGCTTCATTTTTCAAAAAGCAATGCTTTTGTAAAAACTCGGAAAATCAGAACCAATTTAAAAAATTTATTTTGGCAATTTTAATGGATTTTGAATATTTAAAATGATTTATTTTAAATAATTACGACCAGAAATTTATTTTGAATAGAATTAGAACTTATAAACTTATTTAAATAAAAGTTAAAATATAAATATTTATTTTAATTATAAAAGGAATTGGAAATGGCGCGGTAGTTTGAAAATTCGATTTCAAATTTCAAGTGAATATACAAGATTCAAAATAAATGGATTTTAGTAAAACCATAAATAATTGAATCTATTTAAAAATATCTTTCCAACGAATGTGAAAAATCCAGATTTCATAACGGGAATGAAAAGTTATGCCCAGTTGAAAATTCAGAATAGTCGCTACGGAATTTTATATAATATATAGCCCTTAAAAATAGCGATTTTGCAAATGACCTCTGTTTTCGACGAGACCACTTTTGTTGGATCTGGAATGTCAAATATTGCTAGATTCCAATTTTCATAATTTTTGAAATCGTTATGTGAATGCGGCGAATTTAATCGTGTTTGGTAATTTCGATTTGAATTTAATCAACTGGAAAATGACCGTTTTTCAAACGGTCACCAAATTCGATGAAATTAGTTTTGTTAGGACTGTATCATCAAAACATAGCTAGATTTATTTTTCGGGAATTTTTGGAGTCAATATGTGGCCCCAGTAAACTAAAATGTACGTTCAAATTCATTATACATTGATTTATATTTTAATTTTGATGAAAAATGACCGTAACAGTCGAATTGGCTTGCGGGACATATTCCATTGTGTCCAGAATGGGGGTATTTAGCTAGGGATGATAGTCGTTGGGTTTGGATTGGAGTTCGGATGTAAAGTCATAATTTTTGGAATTAAATTAAATAAAAAAATAAAATATTAATATATAACCCAATCAGATTTTTTATAAAACCCTAGCCCATTGTAACAGCCCGCAAATTCGTACTATCTGAGTTGACTAATAACACCACACGTCCAACCCAAATTGCACAGAAATATGAATCATTATTAGGAAGAAGTTAGAGGATGAGAAGTAGAAAGAAAGAAAAGTTAGAAAAGAAGAAAAACGAAGAACACAAATCTCACAGCAGAACAAATAAAATATATTAAATAACGTAACTTTTAAAATAAAAATCAGCAACTGTATCTACATTCCGTTATCAGAGCACAACAGTTAGTCCTGGAAACAGGTATAAACACCTGTTTCCAGATAAAAAATAGTACACAGCGGAAATATCATAGTCTATAGCTAACTGGTGAAGCCTCCTGCTTCCAGCTCTTCTAAGTGAATCTGAAAAATCCCAACTACTTGACTGCCCATACGAATTTGGGAACCCAAGAGTTAAGGGAAAACAAACAAAATAAACTCTAGGCCAGTCATGGGACTGGTGTGAGTAAACTCCAACGATTTGTTTAACTTTCAAAATCCTTTCGAAAGAAAGGATAATAGTAAGACCATCCCAAACATAAACATGTACGGTTTTTACCTTACTATAACCCAAAACACTTTGATACGAAAATCCAGTGATATTATAATAGTGTCTAAATCAAATAAATAACAATCTAGTGGAACGCTTGCATCTCACGCTCCATATATAGTATAAAATTAAAACCACAGGGCGCTTATTGGAGATTGGATTACGACTATGACAAGGTATGGAACCACCTTTCGATAGTGTATTTCTAGAGGGGAATACACTGGGTTCAACAAGAACGTCTTGCAACCCGGCCCATACATGACCGACCACTCATTTCGCTTGAGTGTATCGAATGTATATCACCAACGGTTGGGATCAGCAACCGTTTCCTGAAAAGGGATAGCATCGATAGATTAAAGAAGTAAAAGGAATTTTTCTAGATAGGTGATTATACATCCTAATGGGAGCGACCCACATAGCTATGCTGCCTGCCCGATTTTTGTCATTTCCTGGTGGTTGAGGCCTGAGGCTAGGGTTACTTATCATTCATTGATAGCACAATCACTTTGAATGCCACATTGTCAGATCCGTTAATCACTAATTGATTTGCACAAATATATTCTGGATATTATGCTAAGAGAATAAATTCTCCGCCACCATATATATTTATACAGACCAACATATGTGATCATTGGAAATACTCTGTCAGACACTCGTCCATACACGTTCGTTCTGGGACTGAACGAAACCGAAGGCACAATTTCTATTAATAGAAAAAGCCCTCGCACTTTACTACATCTTCGATTTTCTTTATAAAATATGATTCGCAACGCTGCTGCCAATACGGAGTGGTTCTCAGATAATAATCCTACCGGTCTCTCCATATTGGCAACGTTATTGGCAAATACTTCGATAGTCGGTTATTTAACTATCGAAGAAAAACAAACATCCATTCACCCACAACATCAAACCATCACTGGGCCCCTTAATTAATATTTCATTAATTAAATCATTTCTCCATTTCTTTATCAATATTTGTTAACCAAATATTTTCAATAATCATCTTGGTCTCTTATGCTATTTGGAAAACATTTCCATATATCGTCCGCTTTTATTTTCTATACTTAGAAAATATCTTCTATTAATAATTGGAAAATATTCCAATTACTTCTCCGTTTCACAACCATTCATTTCGATACTTAGGAAATATTTATTATTATATTTCCAAAATTTCCCTTACTTGGGTTAAAACGAATGTTATATAAAACATCGCTACAACAACCCAAAATACTGCATTCGACAAAATTTCTTTAAGCATCTCTCTTCGAGACTGAATATTGCTATTTATCAGCTAATAATGAAACCAATCGAGTTGGGGTATAATTACCTCTCAGACCTTGAATGAAAATATTATTAACTTCAAAATAGACAAGACCGCTAACCCGAATAATCAACACCATATTAAACCAATTTTCCATTTCTAAAACGTGTATACATTTCTCTTTCTATTTTCTTACCAGATTTAATTATAGATTTCCTTTTTTTATAATATTCTATTTTTAAGTTTGTTTCCTTATTGAATTCTATATATATCGATACATTGATTTCTAACTATCAAATTTTCTTAAAAATATTCTAACTCCTTAAATTTCTGGAAAAATTCTCCATAATCTCCTTTGTATCGGTCGATAGTTCAAACTTCAACTCTCCTCTCTAGGCCCTTTCCATTCAAAAAGAAAATCAAAAAGCCAAGTGGCTTGCCGATTCGGCACATAAAACCTAATATGGAATTTAAACATGTACCTTATTGTCGGGCACACGAATTAAAATCTTCATACACTTCATTCCATACCTGTCTAACCAACATACGTCCATTTAAATTTTATTCCAACTTAATCTGGACATTTTAATTCAGTTTGCTAATTAATTCTCTAATTAGCTCTTTTGCTTATTCCACTATCTATTTGAACATTTCATGTTCAAATATATTTTTAACTTGCTTATTACCAATCAAATTCCATTTTCGACTCAGGTTTCATATTCGAATTCGAATATAAATTCACAAGTTTAATTTACTTATCCAATGTCAACTTGATTCGAAATTCAATTATCTAAATATCCTTTAACTTAGTTAATCCTCTAAAAAATATATATATGATTTTGTTTTAAAAATCAGTTCACTTATACTTACTCCACTTGAGTCCATATTTACTTTATATCACAAGTCTGGATTTTTCTAGTGGACTTTCAGATTTTATTTACTTAAAATCCTTTTATTTATTTAAATAAATCGTTATGGTTTTATAATGGTTATGGCACTGTTCTTCAGGAAAATTGATTTTGAAATAACTCAAACTTTATTTGACGAAATCCATATTTTTCTCTTTTATTTGAAAACTATTTTCAAATCGGTCTTGGCGATTCTTGTTTCAAAGAATTCCGACTAAAACTGAGTTCTATACACTCAATTGAAGTTCGAACCGCCAAATTACGAACTACCACCCTGCGGTGAGTTCGTTTTAATTATATTTATATATATAAACGTTTAAACTTCGTTTATAATAAATTCGACCCCATTTTGATATTTAATATATATCAAATCAGTTTCCCAATTCAACAAAATATTTTTGATTATCTATAATTGTCGATTTTTCCTTACTCTGTAATATATTTATTTGTACTTCGATCTTCTATATCTAATTCCAATTCCTTTTATAAATAAATTATTTATGAAATTCGATATAATCGAATTTCAATTTAATAAACCCATTGAATTCTTCTCAATTCAGCTTATATTCCGAATTCAGTAATATAATCAATCGTTTTGTTTTGAAACAATTCCCAATTTACTTTTAAATTCCTATTTGAATTTAAATGGTGTAAATTATCCAAATGATAATTTATCTCACCAAATTTATAAAACTATTTATAAATTCAACTTCCTTGTTTCATATATTTAAACAAGTTCCCTTTTCAAATTTCTATTTGAAACTCCATCCCTTTGATATTCCGAATTGCGGAATAAAAACCGTTGTTCCCTTTTGAATGATTTCAAATTCTATTTTTAAATTCATATTTGAATTTAAATATTCAAATTATCTCTTGATGATTAAACCATTATCTTTATAAACACCATTTTATAAATTTCCTTGTTTCATATTCAAACAAGTCTATTTCGAAATCTATTTAAAACCAAAATCTTATTTTGGAATATTTCCATTTATAATAACTTATATATATAACACCCAATTTATTTTCATATTCAATTTAACTTCTATTCAAATAAATTTTAATTAATCGAATTCAAATCATAAATCCTTAAGGATTTATTTTAGTTCAATTTATACTCTGAACATCAGAATAAATTACATCGTTTATTTCTTTAAAACGATTTGCCCATTTCTATTTTTAAATTCACATTTGAATTTAAATATTCAAATTATCCAATGATAATTTTTCCACTTTATTTATAAACATTGTTTATAATTTCACTTCAAATCTCGTATTATTAATTTATAATCAACATTTATAAATTCACTACTTGTTTTATGTATTCAAACAAGTTAATATATTTATGGTCCAATTTAAATTCAAATTCTATTTTAGATAAATAGAATTTTCTCTTTTAATTTCAAAAATACCAATTATCAACCACGAATTTTCTAACACATCATATATGACAATATATATGAGAACAAACAAATAATAATATTTTTGAGGAATCCAGTTGGATCTCTCCAACCTGTTTTTCCTGCATACACAGACGTTAGCCAACAGAAATAATACCCATCCTGCTTCGTGGTAGGATATAATAACCGCTATTCTAGCATACCGACCGACATTTCAATATAATAACCCTATTCTAAACTCAACAGTAAATATTCTAAAATTTAATTTCAACATATATACCATATTAAATTAATATAATATAATTTAAATTCGAAAACCAAATTTTTTTTGATAATAAATTATTATTTATTATCGTATATATCAAATAAAATTCTTACTTATCATCTGAATCATTTTGATTTAGTTTTTAACTTCAATTTCAATTATATTTTGAATTACAATAATTCGATATATTCTAAATTAAATTATATTCGATTATTAAATTGATAACTCAATATAAAAATTAATTTATATTATCAACTAAATATTTAAAACAAATATTAAATATTTAAAATTAATAGACCAAAAATCCGGGTCGTTACATTCTTCCCCGCTTAAAATAATTTCATCCCAGAAATTACTAAGGTAGGAAAATGCTGAAAACCCATCAACGTCTCAAAATTCATTTATGTTGAAACTCAACTTTTCATATTTCTAAGTCGTACCAAAACTTTTGGTTTTCATTCATTTGAATGATTTTCAATCAACATATTTCCATTCAATTCAAACTCATTCAAATTGAATTAGATCAATTTATTCACTCCGATCCATTTAACTTGTCAAAGTTAAATTTAATTCGAGAATTCAAATTCCCGGATTTTTATTTCAAATCATTTTAAAATCACATAAATATATTCAAATATTATACAATTATTTCAAATTCAAAACATCTGAACTTTCCAAAACAACTTGTTTTCCTTCAAAAAAATTTTCATTAAAACTTTTCTAGGGTAGCAATCCATCACTTAGAACTCAAAAATGAACACTGATGATGTCGCGATCATCATCAGAATTATTTCCCAGCTACTGAAGTGAGTTCAGTTGTGACGGCCCGCCCCGCACCAGCCGGCATTTCCTCCGAGAGTGCGCTGTACACATGCCCGACTAGCATAGAACGGTCGCCAAGGAAAGGAAAGAAGGGAATGAACTAATCAAGGAACCTATAGAATGTCTCACAGCGCATGGGATAAAATATAATAATAATAATATACTTGACATAAAACAGGTGAGACAGTGCATAAGCTGATAACTAAAACCAACATCAACATTAGAGTAGCGGAAATCCAAATACAGCTTATTACAACTTTCCAAATTTACTGTCTCTAAACAAAAGGAAGCTAAAGTAGAAGATACACCACTAATGCCCAAGCAGTGATCTTCAACAACACAGGGAGAATACTATATATATTACGTGGAAGCCTCCTGCTCGTCTCCGGATCATCTACCCGTGCATCACCAGCTAACCTGTCTCTAGTCTGCTCGTGTGAGCACCCAGAGTAATAAGAGGAGACATAAAACTCTGGGTCAGACATAAAGCCTGGTATGAGCGATAAGCATCTGAACAGAATAATAACAGGTATACTAAACCATATCTGAACCTGGACCTGCAACCAAAGAGTTAGTACCACATACCGTACAATACTCTAAGGTGCCATAATAAATAGTGTAAAGAATACGGGGGTGGGGTGTGCATGTCATAATGATAACAAACAAATCAACCATAGCAACCATCCTCACATCCCTCACTCAGTGCGTAAAGCATATGATGTCCACCACTGTCAATCGCTAGACCCATTGAAGTAATGACGGAGTTCGACTTGCACAACTACTGCTACTACCAAGCTTACCACGTGGAGTCATGACCAAATCTTTACAAATGACCCCACTTCATTGGTTTATAGCCCTTTAGTTGTACCTAGGCCATTGCAGCCCTGAATCCGTTCACGTACTTCCCATGCATAGTGATACAAAGTCATAGACATCGATAGCCCCTTGGCACACGTCCCGCAGCAAAGCCCAACTCATGAAGTGAACTCGTCGGTTCCCATCTGGATCCTGAGCTCTAACTTCCATTTGGACTACCTTTGCATCTCGGGTTTCTGTCATCACTGGATCGGTTCGGATCCCCTCTTAGCCATCGGTTCGGTTCGGCCTTTAGCTCCCCATCATCAACGCTGTGCGGTTCGTGGCGTCCATCTGGTAGCGGTTCAGATCGGCCTCCTCCAAGCACACCGGTTCGGGTCGCACTTTCTGCTCACGAGTGGTTCGGATCGTGGTCACCTCCCTGGGTCGGTTCGGGCTCCTCTATTCAAGTCAGTCCATTGGGTTCGGGTCATCTCTTCTTGAAGCAACACGAGTCGTCTCGCGAAGACTTGATCGGATCGGATCAGCACCATCGGATCAGAGTCCCCCACAAAAGCAAGTCAGATCGGTCGCTATCATCGGATCGTGGTCTTCAATCATCGACGGATCGGGTCGCACCATCGGTTCGGATCACCCTTACTTCTACCGATCTGGTCCGGTTCGGGTTGATTTCCTGCAGTTCTTCCAGCAAGCAGTTTACGCCATTCGACGGCGTTTTTGACAAATCTAACACTTCTAATCAATCATAAAACGCACCATAGAGTCAAAGCAACATGTAATAGCAACCACAAACACCAAACAACAATTCAAATGAAGCAAAATGGATCAAAAGTGGCCAAAACTCCTTATTTTCCCTTAAGCATGTTTAAGTAAAATTAATCATAGGGTTAACGAAACTTAATCAAATCGAACCAAATTTCCAACAGAAGCATAAAACATTATTTAAGAATTTCTAAACATTTTTCCAGATTTTATTTGTGTATAAATTCGCTAATTAACACTAATTACCACTTAATCAACCGTAATTAGTGAGGAATCATGCAAATCACTCGCCTTTGCTACAAAATAAAACACCAAATCTGAAATACTCTCTGTTTAGGTCGAATTCCTATGTATAGTAGCAGCTCCAACGTTGCTCTGTTGCTATTTGGCCTTGTTTTGATGTAGTTTAGGCTTAATCTTCACTAAAAATGTGTTTTGGAGTGGTTTTAGAGGATGGAAGCCATTACTAAGGTCTCAAGAAGGTTTGTGGCGGCTCAAAACTAAAATGAAAGTGACTTCCTAACCCTAATCAGCCCTCCTATGCCTCTAAACTCGAAATTCCCCTCTGGGCCTAGCTGCTAATCACCCGGTTAAGCCCGATTAAGCTGTTTTTCGCCATCTGAAACTTGTTTCAGCCATATCTCCCAAACGGTGAGTCCGTTTGGCTATTATGACCACTCTACGGAAAGAGAAACCATCATCCGGAGCCAATGGAAGTGATTTAAGGTCAAAATTCCTTTCCAGTAAAAAGTTATGGCCAAAACAGTACCAACTAGGGGTAAAATGGTCATTTAAAAATCGGGAAAAATCATGGACATGGGAAATGACCCTAATAGTCGTCCTCCAAAGTTACATGACCATACGACTTCGTATGTAACATAAATAAATATTCTACGATCCTATGATGCGTAGAATGCGGGTCGTTACATCAGTGCTTTATCACATTCAAAATCCATCTCAAGATGATTTTTATTCAGAATCCTTCAAACACAAAGCTATATTGTTCTAATATACTTCAGAAAATAATTTCAAACTTCCCAGGATTTAAATTTCAAATTCCGGTTTGAATTCAATTTTAATTCATCTCATTTGTATATTTAATTCATATACAAATTCTATTTTGGTTATATATAACCATTCCAATTTTATAATCACATTTGATTATAATAATATCAATCAACTCATCCATATATTATAATAATTTAAGAAAATTATTCCTTTTCTATCAAAGTAGAATTTTGGGTAAAATTATTTCATTTACCCACTTAAAAACAATATCGTGTTCAATCTTCCATTCAAGTACGTATAAACTCTAATCGACGTCGTGGCATCCCACGATTCGACCAGAATTCATAAACCACTCAACAGACTAGCCAACACAATAAAAAATAGTTTTTATATCAATTAACAAATACACGCTCTCGTATATATACGATCAACTCATTCTAGGGTACTATTAACCCTATCTCTAATGAGCACGATCCCGCCAAAGCCTAGGTATTCGCTCAAACCTGGCTCTGATACCAACTGTAACAGCCCGCAAATCCGTACTATCCGACCGGTCTCTCCATATTGACAACGATATTGGCAAATACTTCGATAGTCGGTTATTTAACTAAAAAAAAAAAAAAACAAATATCCATTCATCCATAGCATCAAACCATCACTGGGCCCCTTAATTAATATTTCATTAATTAAATCATTTCTCCATTTCTTTATCAATATTTGTTAACCAAATATTTTCAATAATCATCTTGGCCTCTATTGCTATTTGGAAAACAATTCCATATATCGTCCTCTTTTATTTTCTATACTTAGAAAATATCTTCTATTAATAATTGGAAAATATTCCAGTTACTTCTCCATTTCACAACCATTCATTTCGATACTTAGGAAATATTTATTATTATATTTCCAAAATTTCCTTTACTTGGGTTAAAACGAATGTTATGTAAAACATCGCTACAACAACCCAAAATACTATATTCGACTAAATTTATTTAAACATCTCTCTTCGAGACTGAATCTTGCTATTTATCATCTAATAATGAAATCAATCGAGTTGGGGTATAATTACCTCTCAGACCTTGACTGAAAATATTATTAACTTCAAAATAGACAAGACCGCTAACTCGAATAATCAACACCATATTAAACCAATTTTCCATTTCTAAAACGTGTATAAATTTCTCTTTCTAATTTTTTACCAGATTTAATTATAGATTTCCTTTTTGTTTATTATATTCTATTTTTAAGTTTGTTTCCTTACCGAATTCTATATATATCGATACATTGATTTCTAACTATCAAATTTTCTTAAAAATATTATAACTCCTTAAATTTCCAGAAAAATTCGCCATAACCTCATTTGTATCGGTCGATAGTTCAAACCTCAACTCGCCCCTCTAGGCCCTTTCCATTCAAAAAGAAAATCAAAAAATCAAGTGGCCTGCCGATTCGATGCATAAAACCTCATATGGAATTTAAACATGTACCCTATTGTCGGGCACACGAATTAAAATCTTCATACACTTCATTCCATACCTGTCTAACCCACATACGTCCATTTACATTTTATTCCAACTCAATCTGGCCATTTTAATTCAATTCGCTAATTAATTCTCTAATTAGCTCTTTTTCTTATTCCACTATTTATTTGAACATATCATGTTTAAATATATTTTTAACTTGCTTGTTACCAATCGAATTCCATTTTCGACTTAGGTTTCATATTCGATTTCTAATATAAATTCACAATTTTAATTTACTAATCCAATGTCAACTTGATTCCAAATTCAATTATCTAAATATCCTTTAACTTAGTTAATCCTCTAAAAAAAAATATATGATTTTTTTTTAAAAATCAGTTCACTTACACTTACTCCACTTGAGTCCATATTTACTTTATATCACAGATCTGGATTTTTCTAGTGGACTTTCGGATTTTATTTACTTAAAATCCTTTTATTTAATTAAATAAACCGTTATGATTTTATAATGGTTATGGCGCTGTTATAATAACCCGGAAATCTGGGCCAGTTTAAAAATTTTATTTTGGCAATTTTAGCGAATTTTGATTATTTAAAATGAATTATTTTAAATAATATCGACGAGAAAATTTATTTTGAATAGAATTCGAATGTATATATTTATTCGAATCGTTGTTAGAATATAAATATTTATTTATATATATAAAAGGAATTGAAAATGGCGCGGTAGTTCGATAATTCGATTTCAAAATTCAAATGAATGTACCAGGTGAAAAACAAACCGGATTTTAGTGAAACCAAAAATAATGGAATCTAATTGAAAATATCTTTCCAACGAACCCGAAAAATTGAAATTTCATTGCGGGAATCCATAGATATGTCCAGTTGAAAATTCTGAATAGTCGCTATGGAATTCAGGCCCTTAAAAATGGAAATTCTGCAAATGACCTCGGTTTTCGACGAAACCACTTTTGGTCGATCCAGGATGTTAAGTTATTGCTAGATTCCAATTTTCATAATTTTTCGAATCAATATGTGAGCATGGAAAATGAAAACGTGTTTGACCTGTTTCAGTTGATTTTAATCGACTTGAAAATGGCCATTTTTCAAAAGGTCTCAGAATTTGACGAAACTAGTTTTGTTAGGACCGTATCGTCAATACGAAGCTAGAAAATATTTTTTGGGAATTTTTCGAGTTAGTATGTGACCCCAGTAAATTGAAATACGCATTCAAATTCAATATATAGAGTTATATGTTGATTTAGACGAAAACTGGTCGAAATGATCAAATCAGCTTACAATACATATCCCATTGTGTTCGGAATGAGGGTAATTAGCTATGGACGACAGGCAGTGGGCTTCGTTTCGAGTTCGAACGAAAAAGTTACTTTTTAGTGGAAAATAAAATAATTAAATATATATTATATTATATGGCCCCTTCTTTATTCTCTCTCCCTCTCCCCTCATTTTCCAAATCGATTTTCAGAGAAAGAAAAAAAAACCTAGCAGCCGACCGCACCCCCCTACATCTGCGCTGCGCGACACCCCCCTCCTGCTGCTACGGCCGCTACTTCTTCTTCTTCCCTCCTTCCTCCTCCCCCTTCGTTCAACAAAAGGTGAGTTTTGCGGTTTATTTGATTAGTAAAATTTCTAATTTTTAATTAGTTCAATTTCTGATTTTTCATTAGTTAAATTTCTGATTTTTAATTAGTTGAAGAATTGATTTTTACAGCAAAAGGATTATATTTTTAAAATAGAAAGATTCGATTTTGATTAGAAGAAAAATATGAAATTTCTTATGTATGAAGCGATAGAATAAAAATATAATTTTTATCATATAGAGAAGAATATTAAAGTATGATCTTTATTGTGAAGTGAACAATATAAAAATATGATTTTTAATGCGATAAAAATTCTATTTTTATATATTGAATAGCAAAGTAAAAATTTGATTTTTATATATTGAATAGCAAAGTAAAAATTCGATTTTTATATATTGAATAGCAAAGTAAAAATTCGATTTTTATAATGAATAGCAAAGTAAGAATTCTATTTTTATATATTGAATAGCGAAGTAAAAAATCGATTTTTACATATGAAGAGAATACGGGCAACGAAAGTGACAAACGGCGAGAAAGGCGAAGATTTCTACATAAGAAGAGTCGTGATATTGGATTAGCTAATCGGTGAGAACTTCTCACCTTTAATTTTCTTTTTCTAGTTAATAATATATACTAGGATGCAGATGGTGTTTAGTAGCACCCGACACCCGTCGTCCACAGACCATGGACGGCTTGTATGCTTGTTAGTTTGATTTTGTTGTGTAGGTTATTGTGTGATGTGATGTGAAATGAAATAAAATATTTTATAGTGGAAAATATTATATAGTTAAAAATAGAATTTTTAACGTGTATATAAAATAAATATTTATAAACAAATCGGAGATTTGTTTATATACACTGATTTGATTGATACTGATTGGGACGATAAATTTTACACATCGCCCAACTGCACAAATAAATTCTGTGTTTGATTGTTTGAAACCCCACACGGTATCAGGATGATATTTGACGTACACTAATCCTGATTGTTTAGTTGTATGTCGATCGATTGATTGACAGACTGTTATAAGCATTGAATATTTATGTTTGATGCTTATACAGTGTAGAATGCACTTTGGATGATGGTTGATTATTCATCGTTGTTATTGTATACATGTGTTGTAGAAAACCCATATAATTAACATTATATGGTAATTGATTGGGCCTCATTCCAGTTTAGAAGTAGAAATATTTGAAAATAGAATATTTGAAAAAGAAAATATTTGAAATAGAATATTTGAAATAGAAATATTTGAAAAAGAAATATTTGAATAGAAATATTTGAAATAGAAATATTCGAAATGGAATATTTGAAAATATGAATATATGAAGCCGTGTTGATTAGATTTACGCCATTTTGACGTGACCGATATTTATATCGATTTTATTCATTTTATAACGAATATCGAAAGTGATTTCAAAATCTGAAATTTTGAAAAGAATTGAAATTCGAATTAAATTGAATAGAAATGAATTCAAATTGAAATCGAATAGAAGTGAATTCGAATTGAAATTGAATAGAAATGAATTCGAATTGAAATTGAATAGAATTGAATTCGAATTGAAATCGAAAGGAATTGCATTCGAATTAAATTGAAATTGAATTGAAAATCAATTTGAAATCAATTTGAAATGAATTTAAAATGAATTTATATTGGAAAATTCAATTTTGATTTGAAATTGAATATGAAGTTGAAATCGTTTTGAAAACGAATTTAAAAGGATTTATAAAATATGTTTTAAAAGGAAATCGAAGAAGTATATATTATATATATAATATAATGGCCTGAATAGAACGCGCTGCACCGCGGCAGTTCGCGAATTTCGACCATTTATTTCGAATGGATATTGCGGGAGATCCGACCGTCGGATTCTCCTAAAACCAGAACCATTGGGTTCGAATCGAAAAGAGCTTTCTAATGAATATTAGAAATTTTAAATCTAACGGTTGGATTTGGAATTATGTCCAAATCAAATTTGGAAAAGGTCGCTGTAAGTGCAGTTCGATGGACTGTACGGGCCTTGATAAAATTATTAAAAATAGTAATAATTTGTGTAAAATCATAAGAAATGATTTGTGAAGAATTGGGATGAAAAACTCCATATTTGAAAAGATTAAAATAGATTTTTTTATCGAAATGAACTAGTTTTGAACTAGAATTAAAATTCTATTTGTTTTTAAATAAATAAATTGAATTTGAAAAGGGTTTTAAAAATAACCAGAATTTCCAATGATTGCATTGGAATGGATTTGAATCGAAATTGTCTTCGGAATATTTCGATGTTGGATTTCGTGATTATACAGATGTTGTTATGGAAATTTGAAAGATATAGATATATATATATCGTTATTTCCAATACGATATCTGTTGGTCGCAGAATTTGATATTGAATATAAGCCGATATATTTTCTATTCAGAGCCTTGTATTTAATATCAAATGTGATTTGGGTATATTGTGAATGGTGTCTTGACTAACACTGTTCTTGAACCCAGTTGAGAAAAGATTAAATCTTTTTATTTAGATTTAATGAAGTGTACCAATTAAATAATATTTAATTGGAATTGAATTGATATTGATTTTTGGGTTTATCGTGAACAGTGTTTTAAATAACACTTGATCTTTAACCCGATAATTGATGGAAAGTGGTAAACCATGTTTTAAATGACACTGATACTTCAACCCAGTTAAAGATTAAAACTAAGTGGAGTTTTAATGAATCTTTAATTAGATTGAAATCACCGAGAATGGAGTATCACCACTTTTATTCCAGGCGATAGTTAAATCTTTAATTAGATTTGAACGTGAAATGGTAATTGAATTTACCGATAACACCGTGGTGTTAGATATAAAGTATTACCAGTTTTACTTCATGGGATGAATAGGTGGGGATTGGGAAATAAAATAAATGATTATTCCGGTGTGATTCGCTAATCCCGACTAGTTTGAATTGATATTCAAAGAAGATTAAAGAATAAATTTAAAGAATTTATCTTTGATAAAATTAATGGGAACCTTTCCCAAAGTAGGAGAATATTTGAATAAATGATTATTCTGAATTGGAATGAGGCGTACGTTGTGTTTGTGTAACACGTATTTATTATATACGCGAGTTATTCGGGAAGACCGGGTTTATACCATTCTGAATAACTGATACGACGATAAGTCGAAGGTGAAGACGGTGGTTGAAGACTGGAGGTCTTCACGTCGTTTGGATAATTACTGATGATCTTGATTGGGCTGTACACCCAAGAAGATGGAAACAGTTGGTGATCGTCTGGACGTACTTGGAGATCGACGGATATGCGGGGTACTAGGTGCCTCTGGTTTTGTTCAGACCCAGAACGAACTTGTAAATGGATTGTGTGTCTGATATTGGATTTAAGTCTGTGTGATTGATTTCTATTAAATATATATATGTTTGGTGGCGGAGAATTTATTCTCTTGCTTAACGCCCTTCTCTGAGACGTACGAGCTCAGGGGTTATATATTGATGAATATCAAATGCATGGAGTGAATTGACTGTGTGGCATGCCTAAGTGGCAATTGATCAAGGCTTCCGTTGAGAAGCAAAGTCTTGTGGTGATGATCAAAGCACCGCCTGTGTGGCATAGCTTTATGTAACGTGAATTCACGAGCCTCACACCCCCGGTTGTGAACTAGAAACGGGAGAGGACATCAGGGAGGACATGCGTTTCTTTCTAGCTGGAAGTGGCGTCAGTGGTTTTACACGCCCTGACGAGTTTGACTTATGTGGTTATTGCTGTTGCGAGGCGCCTCGGTTTGATCGGACGATCCGGGTCCGATGGAGTCGTTTGTTGGCTCATTTGCGCCCCATAGGGTGGAGAGACGTATTGTTCAGGCATAATAATCCACACCAGTGGACCGGCCCTGAAGATCCAAGGGGAAGTTGCGGCTGTTCCTGAGACATGGGCTAGATTGTCTCGAATCGGTAGAGGACTATCTTTTGCCTCGGTTCATAGATGGAAATCCAATTTCCAAATAAGTGACTTTGCGGTTTTATTTGTAAACCTATATATGGCGACATAGTGGCATGGGACACTCATGTCGCCTATGATTGATACTTATGATTTGAAGTTGTTTTATACACTATGCACTTATAATAGTATCTAATGATTTGTTTTAAACGTATCAAGCATTCTTGGCTATTATAAGGTTAAAACCCTATCCTCCGGCTTGCGTTGCATTGTGTGATGGGAACTGGGTCTTTTAATAGCTTCATTTTTCTTTATTTAGCTGCGCTGTTTGTTTATGCACTGGTATTCTTGGGAGGAAACCCGTTCCGCGTTATACGGCGTGGTCCCTTGATTTACCGAACTTTGAAATAAAGATTAATAACTGTTTTAGTTCTCACACCAGTCACATGACTGACCTGGAGTTTATTGTTTTAACCTAAACTCTGGGTGCCCTTATTTCGACATGGGAAGCTAGTAGTTTTGGTTTTGCAGATTTATATTCACAGGATCCTGGTTTACAACTAGAATGATATCCCGAAAGCTTTGTATCCGTATATCTCCTTCAGTTGTGTTTTGTATTATTTCCGCTGCGATGGATTTAAATGTAATTTAAATCTCTGATATTCCTGTGTAATATTTATTCATTCATACTCTGTATATTCTTGTATTCTGATGAATTGTTGTAATATACAATGAAATGTTCTCCCGTCTGCGTTCTATTTTGTCATGTTCTCAAAAAAATCAGACATTTCGAATGGTCTAGATCGGTTTAGCGACTGATTCGGATCGAGCGAAATTCCTTTTCGTTACATTTGGTATTAGAGCTTTGGTTTACAAAGCTCAGAGAACAAGACACATAAGAACCATACGAAAGAATTCATCAGAACCTGGATTAGTAACATCCAACGGGAATGACTCTTTAGAGATGGGATCAGTAGTATCGTAGAACGAGTGTGAAGAGTATATTTTTAAAGTGAAAACAAATTTTGTTTTGAAAATTTAAATCAATTATTCGTATTTGATTATTTATTTGTATTGATTTGGACAGTCCAGTATATAAAGATTTTGCATATACGCCTTGCAAACGTGTATTTGAAGTTTTAATATACTGGATAGATATAGAATTACACTCTAATCGCCCGGAGATGATTTTGATGATGGAGCTCCATCATTAGAATTTATGTTCGAGTGACGAAAGTGGGCTTTCTATATATTTCCTATTGACTAGTGCGAGAACCAAAATTAGATAGGGCCTATTGTTGTGATTTGGCATCAAAAATCTGATTTTTGACTATATATCAAAGTTATGCATTTGAAATGATAACCAACTAATGGATTGATGTTTGTGTTGTTTAGTTATTTGTTTGAAATTTTGAACCATTACGCCTAATAGAATCAAATAGTAAATTGTATTGAAAATTTGTCGCATTTGCTTGCATATACTTGTACTTACATTGAACAGGTCATAGCAAAGAGGCTAGAGCAGAGAATAAAATTTGTTTGCCCGACAAATAGGTACATTTTTATCATAATTTACTGTTTTGTTTGGGTGATGATGATTTTATGAGCCGATTGGCTAGCCGCTTGGCTTTTTCTTTTTCTTTTTGAGATCAGAAGGCCTGTATGGCAATTTCGGGATTTTCCCGTGCTCCCGGTGTAGGGGAGGTTATGGCGAAATTTTTCGAAAATTTAGGGTGTTAGCCAAATTTTTGAAAAATTTGAAAAGTTTTTAGAAACTGAAAAGTTAAAGAATTTAAGCCGTAATCAAAACAATGAAAGTTGAGTTGATTTGTGAAACGACATTCGGCTTTTTTCCTTTTCGGGGACGAAAAGTTTTAAGTGAGGGAGATTGTAATAACCCGGAAATCTGGGCCAGTTTAAAATTTTTATTTTGGCAATTTTAGCGAATTTTGATTATTTAAAATGAATTATTTTAAATAATATCGACGAGAAAATTTATTTTGAATAGAATTCGAACGTATATATTTATTCGAATCGTCGTTCGAATGTAAATATTTATTTATATGTATAAAAGGAATTGAAAATGGCGTGGTAGTTCGATAATTCGATTTCAAACTTCAAATGAATGTACCGGATGCAAAACAAACCGGATTTTAGTGAAACCAAAAATAATGGAATCTAATTGAAAATATCTTTCCAACGAATCCAAAAAATTGAAATTTCATAGCGAGAATCAAAAGATATGTCCAGTTGAAAATTCTGAATAGTCGCTATGGAATTCGGGACCTTATTCTGTAAACGACCTCGGTTTTTGACGAAACCACTTTTGGTGGATCCAGGATATTAAGTTATTGCTAGATTCCAATTTTCATAATTTTTCGAATCAGTATGTGAGAGTGGAAAAAGAAAACGTGTTTGACCAATTTCAGTTGATTTTAATCTACTGGAAAATGGCCATTTTTCAAACGGTCTCAGAATTTGATGAAACTAGTTTTGTTAGGACTGTATCGTCAATACGAAGCTAGAAAATATTTTTCGGGAATTTTTCTAGTTAGTATGTGACCCCAGTAAATTGAAATACGCGTTCAAATTCAATATATAGAGTTATATGTTGATTTAGACGAAAACTGTTTGAAATGATCGAATCAACTTACAATACATATCCCATTGTGTTCGGAATGGGGGTAATTAGCTATGGACGACAGGTGGTGGGCCTCGTTTCGAGTTCGAATGAAAAAGTTACTTTTTTGTGGAAAATAAAATAATTAAATATATATTATATTATATGGCCCCTTCTTTATTCTCTCTCCCTCTCCCATCATTTTCCAAATCGATTTTCAGAGAAAGAAAAAAAAAACTAGCAGCCGACCGCACCCCCTTGCAGCTGCGCCGCGCGACACCCCCCCTGCAGCTGCGCCGCGCGACACCCCCCTGCAGCTGCGCCGCGCGATACCCCCCCTGCAGCTGCGCCGCGCGACACCCCCCTTCCTACTGTTGCGCGACACCCCCCTTCCTGCTGCTGCACGACACCATCCTCCTGCTGCTGCGGCCACCACTTCTTCTTCTTCCCTCCTTCCTCCTCCCCCTTCGTTCAACAAAAGGTGAGTTTTGCGGTTTATTTGATTAGTTAAATTTCTGATTTATACTTAGTTCAATTTCTGATTTTTCATTAGTTAAATTTCTGATTTTTAATTAGTTAAAGAATTGATTTTTATAGCAAAAGTATTATATTTTTAAAATAGAAAGATTCGATTTTGATTAGAAGAAAAATATGAACTTTCTTATGTATGAAGCGATAGAATAAAAATATAATTTTTATCGTATAGAGAAGAATATTAAAGTATGATCTTTATTGTGAAGTGAACAATATAAAAATATGATTTTTATTGCGATAAAAATTCGATTTTTATATATTGAATAGCAAAGTAAAAATTCGATTTTTATATATTGAATAGCAAAGTAAAAATTCGATTTTTATATATTGAATAGCAAAGTAAAAATTCGATTTTTATATATTGAATAGCAAAGTAAGAATTCGATTTTTATATATTGAATAGCGAAGTAAAAATTTGATTTTTACATATGTAGAGAATACGGGCAACGAAAGTGACAAAGGGCGAGAAAGGCAAAGATTTCTACATAAGAAGAGTCGTGATATTGGATTAGCTAATCGGTGAGAACTTCTCACCTTTAATTTTCTTTTTCTAGTTAATAATATATACTAGGATGCAGATGGTGTTTAGTAGCACCCGACACCCGTCGTCCACAGACCATGGACGGCTTGTATGCTTGTTTGTTTGATTTTGTTGTGTAGTTGATTGTGTGATGTGAAATGAAATAAAATATTTTATAGTGGAAAATATTCTATAGTTAAAAATAGAATTTTTAACGTGTATATAAAATAAATATTTATAAACAAATCGGAGATTTGTTTATATACACAGATTTGATTGATACTGATTGGGACGATAAATTTTACACATCGCCCAACTGCACAAATAAATCCTGTGTTTGATTGTTTGAAACCCCACACAGGTATCGGGATGATATTTGATGTACACTAATCCCGATTGTTTAGTTGTATGTCGATCGATTGATTGACAGACTGTTACAAGCATTGAATATTTATATTTGATGCTTATACAGTGTAGAATGCACTTTGGATTATGGTTGATTATTCATCGTTGTTATTGTACACATGTGTTGTAGAAAACCCATATAATTAACATTATATGGTAATTGATTGGGCCTCATTCCAGTTTAGAAGTAGAAATATTTGAAAGTAGAAATATTTGAAAATAGAATATTTGAAAAAGAAAATATTTGAAATAGAATATTTGAAATAGATATATTTGAAAAAGAATTATTTGAATAGAAATATTTGAAATAGAAATATTCGAAATGGAATATTTGAAAATATGAATATATGAAGCCGTGTTGATTAGATTTACGCCATTTTGACGTGAACGATATTTATTTCGATTTTATTCATTTTATAACGAATATCGAAAGTGATTTCAAAATCTGAAATTTTGAAAAGAATTGAAATTCGAATTAAATTGAATAGAAATGAATTTAAATTGAAATTGAATAGAAGTGTATTCGAATTGAAATTGAATAGAAATGAATTCGAATTGAAATTGAATAGAATTGAATTCGAATTGAAATCGAAAGGAATTGCATTCGTATTAAATTGAAATTGAAAATCAATTTGAAATCAATTTGAAATGAATTTAAAACGAATTTATATTGGAAATTTCAATTTTGATTTGAAATTGAATATGAAGTTGAAATCGTTTTGAAAACGAATTTAAAACGATTTATAAAATACGTTTTAAAAGGAAATCGACAAAGTATATATTATATATATATTATATATATAATATAATGGCCTGAATAGAACGCGCCGCGCCATGACAGTTCGCGAATTTCGACCATTGACTTCGAACGGATATTGCGGGAGATCCGACCGTCGGATTCTCCTAAAACCGGAAACGTTGGGTTTGTATCGAAAAGAGCTTTCTAATGAATATTACAAATTTGAAATAGAACGGTTGGATTTGGAATTATGTCCAAATCAAATTTGGAAAAGGTCGCTGTAAGTGCAGTTCGATGGCCGTTGATGGAAATCGACTGTACGGGCCTTGATAAAATTATTAAAAATAGTAATAACTTGTGTAAAATCATAAGAAATGATTTGTGAAGAATTGGGATGAAAAACTCCATATATGAAAAGATAAAAATAGATTTTTTTTATCGAAATGAACTAGTTTTGAACTAGAATTAAAATTCTATTTGTTTTTAAATAAATAAATTGAATTTGAAAAGGGTTTTAAAAATAACCAGAATTTCCAATGAATGCATTGGAATGGATTAAAAATCGAAATTGTCTTCGGAATATTTCGATGTTGATTTTCGTGATTATATAGATGTTGTTATGGAAATTTGAAAGATAGAGATATATATATCGTTATTTCCAATACGATATCTGTTGGTCGTAGAATTTGATATTGAATATAAGCCAATATATTTTCTATTTAGAGCCTTGTATTTAATATCAAATGTGATTTGGGTATATCGTGAATGGTGTCTTGACTAACACTGTTCTTGAACCCAGTTGAGAAAAGATTAAATCTTTTTATTTAGATTTAATGAAGTGTACCAACTAAATAATATTTAATTGGAGTTGAATTGATATTGATTTTTGGGTTTATCATGAACAGTGTTTTAAATAACACTTGTTCTTTAACCCGATAATTGATGGAAAGGGATTCTGGGTTTATCGTGAACCGTGTTTTAAATGGCACTGATTCTTCAACCCAGTTAAAGATTAAAACTAAGTGGAGTTTTAATAAATCTTTAATTAGATTGAAATGACCGAGAATGGAGTATCACCAGTTTTACTCCAGGCGATAGTTAAATCTTTAATTAGATTTGAACGTGAAATGGTAATTGAATTTACCGATAACACCGTGGTGTTAGATATGAAGTATAACCAGTTTTACTTCATGGGATGAATAGGTGGGGATTGGGAAATAAAATAAATGATTATTCCGGTGTGATTCGCTAATCCCGACTACTTTGAATTGATATTCAAAGAAGATTAAAGAATAAATTTATAGAATTTATCTTTGATAAAATTAATGGAAACCTTTCCCAAAGTAGGAGAATATTTGAATAAACGAATATTCTGAATTGGAATGAGGCGTATGTTGTGTTTGTGTAACACGTATTTATTATATACGCGAGTTATTCGGGAAGACCGGGTTTATCCCATTCTGAATAACTGATACGACGATAAGTCGAAGGTGAAGACAGTGGTTGAAGACCGGAGGTGTTCACGTCGTTTGGATAATTACTGATGATCTTGATTGGGTCATACACCCAAGAAGATGGAAACAGTTGGTGATCGTCCAGACGTACTTGGAGATCGATGGATATGCGGGGTACTAGGTGCCTCCGGTTTCGTTCAGACCCAGAACGAACTTGTAAATGGACTGTGTGTCTGACATTGGATTTCAGTCTGTGTGATTGATTTCTATTAAATATATATATATGTTTGGCGGCGGAGAATTTATTCTCTTGTTTAACGCCCTTCTCTGAGACGTACGAGCTCAGGGGTTATATATTGATGGATATCAAACGCATGGAGTGAATTGCCTGTGTGGCATGCCTAAGTGGCAATTGATCAAGGCTTCTGTTGAGAAGCAAAGTCTTGTGGTAATGATCAAAGCACCGCCTATGTGGCATAGCTTTGTGTAACGTGAATTCGCGAGCCTCACACCCCCGGTTGTGAACCAGAAACGGGAGAGGACATCAAGGAGGACATGCGTTTCTTTCTAGCTAGAAGTGGCGTCAGTGGTTTTACACGCCCTGACGAGTTTGACTTATGTGGTTGTTGCTGTTGCGAGGCGCCTCGGTTTGATCGGACGATCCGAGTCCGATGGAGTCATTTGTTGACTAATTTACGCCCCATAGGGCAGAGAGACGTATTGTTCAGGCATAATAATCCACATCGGTGGACCGGCCTTGACGATCCAAGGGGCAGTTGCGGCTGTTCTTGAGACATGGGCTAGATTGTCTCGAATCGGTAGAGGACTATCTTTTGCCTCTGTTCATAGATGGAAATCCTATTTCCAAATACGTGACTTTGTGGTTTTATTAGTAAACCTATATTTGGCGACATAGTGGCATGGGACGCTCATGTCGCCTATGATTGATACTTATGATTTGAAGTTGTTTTATACACTATGCACTTATAATAGTATCTAATGATTTGTTTTAAACGTATCAAGCATTCTTGGCTATTATAAGGTAAAAACCCTATCCTCCGACTTGCGTTTCATTGTGTGATGGGAACTGGCTCTTATAATAGCTTCATTTTCTTTATTTAGCATTGCGCTGTTTGTTTACGCACTTGTATTCTTGGGAGGAAACCCGTTCCGTGTTATACGGCGTGGTCCCTTGATTTACCGAACTTTGAAATAAAGATTAATAACTGTTTTAGTTCTCACACCAGTCACATGACTGACCTAGAGTTTATTGTTTTAACCTAAACTCTGGGTGCCCTTATTTCGACACGGGAAGCTAGTAGTTTTGGTTTTGCAGATTTATATTCACAGGATCCTGGTTTACAGCTGGAATGATATCCGGAAAGCTTTGTATCCGTATATCTCCTTCAGTTGTGTTTTGTATTATTTCCGCTGCGATGGATTTAAATGTAATTTAAATCTCTGATATTCCTGTGTAATATTTATTCATTCATACTCTGTATATTCTTGTATTCTGATGAATTGTTGTAATATACAATGAAATGTTCTCCCGTCTGCATTCTATTTTGTCATGTTCTCAAAACAATCAGGCGTTTCGAATGGTCTAGATCGGTTTAGCGACTGATTCGGTTTGAGCGAAATTCCTTTTCGTTACAGCTGTTTTTCTGGAAAATTGATTTTGACGTAACTCAAAATTTCTTCGATGAAATCCAGATTTTTCTCTTTCATTAGAAAACTATTATCAAATCGGTCCTGGCGATTCTTGTTTCAAAGAATTCCCACTTAAACTGAGTTCCATACACTCAATTGAAGTTCGAGCCACCAAATTACGAACTACCGCACTGCGGCGAGTTCGTTTTAATTATATTTATATATAAATGTTTAAACTTCGTTTATGATAAATTCGACTCCATTGTGATATATTTTAAATATATATCAAATCAGTTTCCCAATTAAACATAATATTTTCGATTATCTATAATTGTCGATTTTTCATTACTCGATAATATATTTATTTATAATTCGATCTTCTATATTTAATTCCAATTCCTTTTATAAATAAATTATTTATAAAATTCAACATAATCGAATTTCAATTTAATAAACCCGTTGAATTCTTCTCAATTCAGCTTATATTCCGAATTTTGAAATATAATCAATCGTTTTGTTTTAAAACACATCCCAATTTACTTTTAAATTCGTATTTGAATTTAAATGGTCTAAACTATCCAAATGATAATTTTCACAAATTTATAATACTATTCATAAATTCAACTTCTTCATTTCATATATTTAAACAAGTTCCCTTTTCAATTTTCTATTTGAAACTCCATCCCTTTGATATTCCGAATTGCAGAATAAAAACCGTTGTTCCCTTTTGAATGATTTAAAATTCTATTTTTAAATTCATATTTGAATTTAAATATTCAAATTATCTCTTGATAATTAATTCATTATATTTATAAACTCCATTTTATAAATTTCCTTGTTTCATATTCAAACAAGTCTATTTCGAAATCTATTTAAAACCAAAATCTTATTTTGGAATATTTCCATTTATAATAACTTATATATATAACACCCAATTTATATTCAATTTAACTTCTATTTAAATAAATTCGAATTAATCGATTTCAAATCATAAATCCTGTAATGACCCGGGTTTTTGCGATCGTGGTTATCCGATATACAACACATATCGAACATCCAAGGATCGAAAATAACTGAATTGTTAATGAAAGAATTTAGAGGGTGAGAATAGATAAGATAGAAACTTATAGAATAGAAGAAGAAGAACATCATCATCGGACGAAACATGAATCTCAAAGCGGAACGAATAAAATATAACATAACTTTTAAAATACAAACAGTATATGTATACAATAGCACTTATCAGAGTACAACACTTACAACACAGCGGAAATAACTATAGCTATATAATCCTGAAGCCTCCTGCTCCAGCTCTTCAAGTGTATCTGAAAAATCCTAACTACTTGACTACCCATACAAATTTAGGCACCCAAGAGTTTAGGGAAACAAACAAATAAAACTCCGGGTCAGTCATGGGACTGGTGTGAGTAAAACAGTTTGAACAAGTAAACGATATCTCATAAGACCACGCCGTATAATGGAACGGGTGTTTCCCTTATGAGAATCCAAAGTATCTTTATATAAAAAACCTTTAGATATTATGATAATACCTATCAACCACAATATAATAATCATCTAGCAGAAACGCTTTCATCTCACGTCCTACATATATAGTATACAATCAAAACCGCAAGCACGTATTGGGTAATGGATTTCCAACTATGACAAGGGATGGAACCACCTTCCGATCAGTGTACTCTAGGAATGATACACTGGAGTTCAACAAGAACATCTTGCAACTCAGCCACACATGACCGACCACTCATTTCGCTTGAGTGTATCGAATGTATATCAACAACGGTTGGGATCAGCAACCGTTTCCCGTATATATATATATATATGGGACAACATTGATAGATTTAAAAAGCAAATGAATATTCTCTAGATAGGTGATTATACACCCTACTTCGGAGCGACCGACTTAGCCATGCCACCTGTCCGATTTTTGTCATTTACCGGATGTTGATGCCAGAAGCTACGATTACTTTCCATTCATTGATAACACGATCACTTTGAATGCCACATTATCAAATCTGTTAATCATTAATTGGTTTACACAAATATTCTGGATGTTATGCTAAGGGAATAAATATGTTGCAACCATATATATTTATACAGACCAACCCATACGATCATTGGAAATACTTTGTCAGACACTCGTCCATATACATTCGTTCTGGGACTGAACGAAACCGAAGGAAATATTCAGTACATCCATCCTAGGCAATCTCTACCTAGGACTTATACAACAGCCCTTGCACTTTACTCCGTCTTCAATTTTCTCTGGCATATATGATCCGCAACGCTTATGGCAATACGGAGTGGTTCTATGGATAAGAATCCAACCGGTCTCTCCATATTAACAACGTAAATACGGTCAAAACTTGATAGTCTATGATTTAACTATCAAGTGAAAACATGTCGGTGTACAAACAACAATCTTATTTCTAGATAGAAATTCGATCGAACAATCATCATCATATAAATTCATATTTCCTTATATTCTATATTTAGAAAATATACGTTTTTAACATTGGAAAACCTTTCCAATCCTCATTCACGCTTCATTAACTTTTCAAAATCATTACTCCCTAACTATAAATTAGTAAGTGAACAATTCCCTAAGTATAAATCCCGAAGGCCGAAACCAACACCAGATCGATACTCTGGAAACCGTTCAACTTAACTATCTCTAGTCAATTTCTAATTTCATTTAACTCTTATCACTTAACTCCTTTCGAATAAACTATATTCGATAACTCTTTTTCTCTATTCGAATAACTAATATTCGATAACTCCTTTTTGACTCTATTCGATAAGTCCTACCTTATAAAGACTTCCCTTTTTATAATGTTTATCCATTTAAAAATATTTCCTTTTAACAGCGTTTATTCATATATAAAGATTTACTTTAAACAGTGTTCCTTTACTTTATAGCTTTCCTTTTTATAACGTTTCTTTTTCATAACGTTTTCCTTTTTTAAATGGTTTCCTTTTTATAACATCCTACTCCTTTTTAAATGATTTCCATTTAACAACATCCTATTCATTTCTAAATAAACGTTCCTTTTATAAAATCCTTTGATTTTATAAATAAATTCAATTTCAATATAACTTTGAAAATTCCGTTTTTACTTCCTAGTATTTCGTATGGTATTTAAAATACCGTATAACCATGATTACAATCAACTAAGCACACATAATCAATACAGATTATATAACACATCACGTATCACAATATATGAAACAAAACAATATTTTACATATTGAGGAACCCATTTGGGTCCCTCCAACCTGTTTCCCTGCATCACAGATGTTAAACCATATAATTAACATCAACTTCATTTCAGTTTGAAATGTTCTGATAAGCAACAACAATATATATATATATATATATATATATATAATTTCAACTAACTGACTAGCAGTTCAATCAACCCAATCAACACACAGCAATCAACAGATAATTATCAGTTCTAAAAATAAGTTATAAAAATATAACTGTTTAGAGTTGGTGAGTTTTACTCACATTTCGCGTTAACTGTTAAATAACGATTTGCGTTTGTTGATTCAGACGGACAATATATTTTCCCGTAAATCGAGACGAACTTCAGATCATCTTGAATCAGTTCCAGCGTGTAGTGTCCGATCATACGAACCCAACACAATTGATGCCGTCAAATTCAGCATCCCGGCCCATAAACCCATTGTAAAACTCAGACCCGCTCCTATACTTCTCCTCCAAATCGAAACTCTGCGACTCCAGTATTTCCTAAACCTGTATCCTCTATTTGTCCCTTCTCGAAATTTTCTGAGCACCCCCTTCTTTCTCATTCCCTTATGAAATTCAAGAACAATGCCATCCTCTTCCATGCGTGCATATAAGGTTCCATGCGTACTGCCATTTCATGTGTGCCTTCTGAGTTTTGTCTCCTCATCACCCAATCAAACTATAGTACACACGCGACATATAAGGTTCCATGCATGCCTTCTAAGTTCTAAAATAAATGGCAACAACTAAGATTTGAACCCAAGTGAATGATGTTGCTACAGCTATTAAACAAGCACCAAACTGGAAAACTACTATTATTTTCTAACTCAAAACAGAGCATCCGCTATATGTACGAAGCCCCTCTTCCTCACGTTCATACTTCCCATATAACCTCTCACGTTTGAACACCATTACCCATTTATATAACTCACGTTATCCATTTCCAGTACCCACCACTACGCAACTTCCATGTTTTGTACTGATCCTCACCATGATTCCACTTCCCCAATGTTTCCACAACTCACTCATCTCTCCTCCCACCCGTATACCAATAACACTACATGTCTCCCTTTTGCCATACACCCATCGATTTGCTTGCCTGGGCGTGCACTCCTTCACAACGTAAAACACCACTCCAACACTCAGATTTCAGCCCTCCCGCATGTTACTCCTCCTCGACTCCCACTATACAACCACTTATTCGAATTCGCCTTCCTTCATTAAACCCGAGCGCAACACCTCTACTTTCGCATTGGGATCTGTGGCGACTCGAACTCCATCAGAGCTTCCACGTTGTACTTCTTTGATCTCACACACTGCTTCGAACTTGAGAAAGGGATGGTGGCCCCTAACGTTTTGATTTTTCTTGGATCGGTTTTCACGTTTGGTGGAGAGGATGGTGGTGGCTCAAAGTTTTGAGAAGAGAGAAATATCTGAGGTTTAGTTTTTTTTTAGTGAGAGTATTTTATAGTCTGCCGATACTTAACCCCTAAGTATTTAAATACAGGATGTACTTCGTAGGGTAGCTATCTCCGAGGTGACCATTCAAGAAGTAGGGATGGCAGTAAGTAAACTTAGCAATGAAGAAAACTTACTAGTTAAGGAAATGTTTATATTATATCATATATATGTTTGTTTATTAAGATGTATGTTGTTACATACTTTATATTTTTAGTTTTTCTACGTGTTCAGTTGTAGCATAGGTCCGACTACAATAAAGGGAGCATGCATGCCGCTCAAGTACCAAAGACAATTGCATATGGGTTATTATTACTCATATTATAGTCATATAAAAGATGAGATTGATTCTGATACATGGTATTACAATTGCACCATTCTATCAAGTATTGAGCTTGTGCATGTGCTTCAGCTACCACCAACATAATAATATGTTCAGGTTCAATAAAATTCTCTCAACTAAACAAGATTTAAATGGGATTGGTCGGTTACATCTTCTAATATATATAAGTGTATATGTTTGTTTTGTTAAATTTAACGTGGTACCGATGATGCAGAATTCTGTTCATTTGCGACAACTGTGGACAGAAATAAAAACATCATCGTATCAGGCAACGTGTCACGATCCCAAAAATATAATAATACCGATAGATTAACTCATATTTTGAAACCCTAACATCACTGATTAAGGGTGCACAATACCCCAAATAAAAAGTTGCTCATTAAATAAATTAAAAATTACAGAAAAATTCAAAAAATTAAATTATCACGATGTCTCAAAAGAACATTACCTGAATTCAAACCCGATATCTAGTTATATCGAATAAACTGTTACGGTCGATAAACGATTCTATAGCAACTATTTTAAAATTTGATTTGGACACAACTCAAAATCTACACGACGAAATCCTAATTTTTCTCTTCCACTAGAAAAATATACTTCACCATCTCTAAGCTTTTCTTGTTTCACAGAAATCCGATTTAAAACGGCTTCTGTATATTCGTTTAAAGTTCGAATCGCCAATTTACGAGCTGTAGCGCCAGTTCGAGCTCGATTATAATTATAATATAAATTATACATTCAAACGCTGTAAATGAAATATATTCGTTATTATATTTCAAATCTAAATGCTACGTAATCTCTTACACTACCCAATTCAGACAATATCGACAATTCAACTATTTTTGACTATTTCGACATTATAATATATTATTATATTATAATTATTAATTAAATATTCAATATTATTTAATTCAAGTTATCGATATTTCCTAAATCGATATTCAAATAAATAAATAAATTAATTATTATCCCGTGAAAAATACGGGTCATTACATTCTTTCCCCCCTTAAAATAATTTCGTCCTCGAAATTGCTAAGGTAGAGGGCGACCCTGTCTACTGGGTAAAAATTTATCTGTTTACCTCTTATCTCTGGTTTCAACTGAACCAAATAATATCGAATAAAATATTAATTCATTCCGACTAACTAAAATTTTCAAAAATTTTGAAAATTTTCTAACACTTTAAATTTTCGGAAAATTTCGCCATAACCTCCTTTGTACAGCCCTATTGGTAAAACTACAACTCGCCTCTCTAGGCCTTCTCAACCTAAAAGAAAATCAAACAGCCAAGCGGCTTGCCAATTCGGCTCATAAATCACCAAACTCATATATAAATAAACCTGTACCTTTTTTTTTCGGCATGTCATTATTTGCACCTATTACCAATTCACATATTCCCATATCATCTTAATCCAACTCTCAACTCAAACACTTGGTTCTATCCAAGTCAAATTTTATTCAAACTCCAATATCAGATTTCGAACTCTTAACCCATCAACTCAATTCCAATCTAGATTATCATCAAATCCATTTCAGTTTTACTTAACTCCACAAGTTACATTTAAATTCTAGAATTTAAATTTCTGGGTTTTCTTTCAAATAAACTTGAAATCATAATCAACAATTCAAAACCTTTGAATTTCTGAACACCTTGATTTCGCAAAAACAATTTAAAAACTAAATCCTTGGTAGTAATCCGTCACTTAGAAACTCGAAAATGAATACCGACGATGGTCGACTTCACCATCGAAAATCTATTTCCCAGCTATCAAAGTGAGTTCAATAGTATATCTCTTTTAAACACTTCCATTTCGAAATCATTTCAAAATATCCTTTACGATGTTGTAAAAAAATTAAAACCTCCCAGGATTTTAAAATTCTCATATATTCAATCCAGATTTAATTACAAACACTAATCTGAATTTCTCGTTTTTAATTTCAATTCTGACTTAAATTTCAGATTTAATTCATTCAGAACACTTATACGAATTCTGATTGGTTATCTATATAACCGTTAAATTATATAATCTTGCCCGATTATAATAACAACCAACACATTTTAATATTTCCAGTATATATATACTTGGGTAAAATTATTTCATTTACCTTTTTTTCAAAACATATCGTGTCGACCCATCGTATTCGAGTGTTTAGAAACTCCTACCGATATAGTAGGTCAAACTGATCGACTAGAACTCATAAATGACTCAAGCAATAAATCTCCACAATATAAAACAAATTTTTATATCAATAACAAATTCGTTCACTCGTTTATATACACTCAAACTCAATCTAGGGTATTACTAACCCCATCTCTACTGAGTCACGCCACAGAGCCAAGGTAATTCACTTAACCTTATGCTATGATACCAACTGTAACGACCCGGGTTTTTGCGATCTTGGTTATCCGATATACAACACATATCGAACATCCAAGGATCAAAAATAACCGAATAGTTAATGAAAGAAGTTAGAGGGTGAGAGTAGATAAGATAGAAACTTATAGAATAGAAGAAGAAGAAGAACATCATCATCAGAGTAAACATGAATCTCACAGCGGAACGAATAAAATATAACATATTGAAATACAAACAGTATATGTATATAATAGCACTTATCAGAGGACAACACTAACAACACAGTGGAAATAACTATAGCTATATAATCCTGAAGCCTCCTGCTCTAGCTCTTCAAGTGTATCTGAAAAATTCCGACTACTTGACTGCCCGTACAAATTTTGGCACCCAAGAGTTTAGGGAAAAAACAAATAAAACTCCGAGTCAGTCATGGGACTGGTGTGAGTAAAACAGTTTAAAACAGTTTGAACAAGTAAACGATATCTCATAAGACCACGCCGTATAATGGAACGGGTGTTTCCCTTATGAGAATCCAAAGTATCTTTATATCAGATATTATGATAATGTCTATCGACCACAATATAATAATCATCTAGCAGAAACGCTTTCATCTCGCGTCCTACATATATAGTATACAATCAAAATCGCAGGCACGTATTGGGTAATGGATTTCCAACTATGACAAGGTATGGAACCACCTTCCGATCAGTGTACTCTAGGAACGATACACTAGAGTTCAACAAGAACATCTTGCAACTCAGCCACACATAACCGACCGCTCATTTCGCTTGCGTGTATCGAATGTATATCACCAACGGTTGGGATCAGCAAACATTTCCTATATATATATATATATATATATATATATATATATATATATATATATGGGACAGCATTGATAGATTTAAGAAGCAAATGAATATTCTCTAGATAGGTGATTATACACCGTACTTTGGAGCGACCGACTTAGCCATGCCACCTGCCCGATTTTTGTCATTTTCGGGATGTTGAGGCCAGAGGCTATGATTACTTTCCATTCATTGATAACACGATCACTTTTAATACCACATTATCAAATCCGTTAATCATTAATTGGTTTACACAAATATTCTCGATGTTATGCTAAGGGAATAAATCCGTTGCAACCATATGTATTTATACAGACCAACTCATTCGATCATCGGAAATACTCTGTCAGACACACATCCATATATGTTCGTTCCGGGACTGAACGAAGCCGAAGGCACTATTCAGTACATCCATCCTAGGCAATCTCTACCTAGGACTTATACAACAGCCCTTGCACTTTACTCCGTCTTCAATTTTCTTTGGCATATATGATCCGCAACGCTTATGCCAATACGGAGTGGTTCTTTGGATAAGGATCCAACCGGTCTCTCCATATTAACAATGTAAATATGGTCAAAACTTGATAGTCTGTGATTTAACTATCAAGTGAAAACATGTCGGTGTACAAACAACGATCTGATTTCTAGATAGAAATTCGATCGATCAATCATCATCATATGTATTCATATATATTCATATTTCCTTATTTTCTATATTTAGAAAATATACGTTTTTAACATTGGAAAACATTTCCAATCCTCATTCACGTTTCATTAACTTTTCAAAATCATTAGTCCCTAGCTGTAAATTAGTAAGTGAACAATTCCCTAAGTATAAATCCCGAAGGCCGAAACCAACATCAGATCAATACTCTGGAAACCGTTCAACTTAACTATTTCTAGTCAGTTTCTAATTTCCTTTAACTCTTATCACTCAACTCCTTTCGTATAAACTATATTCGATAACTCTTATTCTCTATTCGAATAACTAATATTAGATAACTGCTATTTGACTCTATTCGATAAATCCTACCTTATAAAGACTTCCCTTTTTATAATGTTTATCTATTTAAAAGATTTCCTTTTAACGGCGATTATTCATTTATAAAGATTTACTTCTAACAGCGTTCCTTTACTTTATAGCTTTCCTTTTGATAACGTTTCTTTTTCATAACGTTTTGCTTTTTAAAATGGTTTCCTTTTTATATCATCCTCCTCCTTTATAAATGATTTCCATTAAACAACATCCTATTCATTTCTAAATAAATGTTCCTTTTATAAAATCCTTCGATTTTACAAATAAATCCATTTTCAATATAACTTTGAAAATTCCCTTTTTACTTCCCAGTATTTCGTATGGTATTTAAAATACCGTATAACCATGATTACTATCAACTAAGCACACATAATCAGTACAGATTATATAACACATCACATATCACAATATATGAAACAAAACAGTATTTTATTTATTGAGGAACCCAGTTGGGTCCCTCCAACCTGTTCCCCTGCATCACAGATGTTAAACCATATAATTAACATCAACTTCATTTCAATATGAAATGTTCTGATAAGCAACAACAATATATATATATATATATATAATTTCAACTAACTGACTAGCAGTTGAATCAACCCATCAACACACAACAATCAACAGATAATTATCAGTTCTAAAAATACATTATAAAAATATAACTGTTCAGAGTTGGTGAGTTTTACTCACTTTTTGCGTTAATCGTTAAATAACGATTTGTGTCAGTTGATTCAGATGAACAATTTATTTTCCCGTAAATCGAGACGAACTTTAGATCATCATGAATCAATTCCAGCATGTAGTGTCCGATCCTACGAACCCAACGCAATTGACGCCATAAAATTCAACATCCCGGCCCATCAACCCATTGTAAAACTCAGATACGCTCCTATACTTCTCCTCCAAACCGAAACTCTACGACTCCAGAATTTCCCAAACCAGTATCCTCCGTTTGTCCCTTCTCGAAATTTTCTGAGCACCCCCTTCTTTCTCATTCCCTTATGAAATTCAAGAACAATGCCATCCTCTTCCATGAGTGCATATAAGGTTCCATGCGTATTGCCATTTCATGCGTTCCTTCTGAGTTCTGTCTCCTTATCACCTAGTCACACTGTAGTACTCACGCAACATATAAGGTTCCATGCGTGCCTTCTAAGTTCTGAAATAAATGGCAACAACCAAGATTTGAACCCAAGTGAATGATGTTGCTACAGTATCAAACAAGCACCAAACCGGTAAAATACTGTTATTTTCTTACTCAAAATAGAGCATCCGCTATATATATGAAGCCCCTCTTCCTCACGTTCATACTTCCCATATAACCTCTCACGTTTAAACAACATTACCCATTTATATAACTCATGTTATCCATTCCCAGTACCCACCACTACGCCATTTCCATGTTTTGTACTGATCCTCACCATGATTCCACTTCCCCAATGTTTCCACAACTCACTCATCTCTCCTCCCACCCGTATACCAATAACACTACATGCCTCCCTTTTTCCATACACCCACCGATTTGCTTGCCTGGGCATGCACTCCTTCACAACGTAAAACACCACTCCAACACTCAGATTTCAGCCCTCCCGCATGTTACTCCTCCTCGACTCCCACTATACAACCACTTATTCGAACTCGCCTTCCTTCATCAAACCCGAGCGCAACACCTCTGCTTCCGCGTCGGGATCTGTGGCCACTTGAACTCCAACAGAGCTTCCACGTTTTACTTCTTTGATCTCACACACTGCTTTGAACTTGAGAAAGGAATGGTGGCTCCTGACGTTTTGATTTTTCTTGGATCGGTTTTCACGTTTGGTAGAGAGGACGATGGCGGCTCAAAGCTTTGAGAAGAGAGAAATATCTGAGGGTTAGGTTTTTTTTAGTGAGGGTATTTTGTAGTCAGCGGACACTTAACCCCTAAGTATTTAAAAACAGGCTGTACTTCGTAGGGTAGCTGTCTCCAAGGTGACCATTCATGAAGTAAGGATGGCAGTAAGTAAACTTAGCGATGAAGAAAACTTACTAGTTAAGGAAATATTTATATTATATCATATATATGTTTGTTTATTAAGATGTATGTTGTTACATACTTTATATTTTTAGTTTTCTGTGTGTTCAGTTGTAGCATAGGCCCGACTATAATAAAGGGAGCATGCCTGCCACTCAAGTACCAAAGACAATTGCATATGGGTTATTATTACTCATATTATAGTCATATAAAAGATGAGATTGATTCTGATACATGGTATTACAACTGCATCCTTCTATCAAGTATTGAGCTTGTGCATGTGCTTCAGCTACCACCAACCTAATAATATGTTCAGGTTAAATAAAATTCTCTCAACTAAACAAGATTTAAATGGGATTGGTCGATTACATCTTCTAATATATATAAGTGTATATGTTTTTTTATCAAATTTAACGCGGTACCGATGATGTAGAATTCCGTTCATTTGCGACAACTGTGGATAGAAATAAAAACATCATCGTATCAGGCAACGTGTCACGATCCCAAAAATATAATAATACCAGTAGATTTACTCATATTTTGAAACCCCAAAATCACTAATTAAGGGTGCAAAATACTCCAAATAAAAATTTGCTTATTAAAAAACTTAAAAATTACAAAAAAATTAAAAAAATTAAATTATCACTATGTCTCAAAAGAACCTTATCTGAATTCAAACCCGATATCTAGTTATATCGAATAAACTGTTACGGTCGATAAACGATTCTATAGGGACTATTTTAAAATTTGATTTGGACACAACTCAAAATCTACACGACGAAATCCTAATTTTTCTCTTCCACTAGAAATATATACTTCACCAGCTCCAAACGTTTCTTGTTTTATAGAAATCCGATTTAAAACGGCTTCTGTATATTCGTTTAAAGTTCGAATCGCCAATTTACGAACTGCAGCGCCAGTTCGATCTCGTTTATAATTATAATATAAATTATACGTTCAAACATTGTAAATGAAATATATTCATTATTATATTTCAAATCTAAATGCTACCAAATCTCTTACACTATCCAATTCAGACAATATTGACAATTATCCTATTTCTGACTATTTCGACAATATAATATATTATTATATTATAATTATTAATTAAATATTCAATATTATTTAATTTAATTTATCGATATTTCTTAAATCGATATTCAAATAATTAAATTAATTAATTATTATCCCGTGAAACATACGGGTCATTGCAAATCCTTACGAATTTATTTTAGTTCGATTTATACTTTGAACATAAGAATAAATTCCATCGTTTATTTCTTTAAAACGATTTCCCCATTTCTATTTTTAAATTCACATTTGAATTTAAATATTCAAATAATCCAATGATAATTTTTCAACTTTATTTACAAACACTGTTTATAATTTCACTTCAAATCTCGTATTATTAATTTATAAACAATGTTTATAAATTTACTACTTGTTTTATGTATTCAAACAAGTTAATATATTTATAGTCCAATTTAAATTCAAATTCTATTTTAGATAAATAGAATTTTCCCTTTTAATTTCAAAAATACCAATTATCAACCACGGATTTTCTAACACATCATATATGATAATATATATGAGAACAAACAAATAATAATATTTTTGAGAAATCCAGTTGGATCCCTCCAACCTGTTTTTCCTGCATCCATAGACGTAAGCCAACAGAAATAATACCCATCTGCTTCGTGGTAGGATATCGCGGTATGAAGGTCATCCACCATCATAGCGTGGGGCGTATAGGGTCATCCGCTAATGGTACTGCGGGAATCCGCTAATGGTACTGCGGGAACTATCCAATCACCAATATATATATAATAACCACAAACACCAATCCTAAATAACTAATATATATTAACTAATAGCCACAATAATATTCTAATGCAAGCAAACAACCATCGAACAATTATTTTAACGGATAAAATAATTCTAAATAAAACTATGAGTGAGATTTACTCACCGTAATTTATATTGCAGCTCGCTCTAATTCTTGAATTAATTCGAATGTCGCTTGATAAAAATTTAAAATACGCAACTGCTCCTGAAAAATCCCAAATCCATTGCACTCGTAGTACTCGACGATATGATTTAAATGTCGGTTGTTTTGTTTCAATCGGACCTTGTACCATTGAGATATAAATTATATTAGCTTTGATTTATAATGTAATTAACTTTAAACCTAACTATTAGTATTAAAATAAACTAACTACGATTTAAAAGCTTAAACCCATACCTTAATCTCATTTTAATAATCAGTCATCTTCTTCTTTACTGTTAGTGTTCGGTCCTTCCATGTAAAAGAACGTTGCCTCCTTCCTTAATGTTCCTATAATCCGCGCAACAGTCCTCTACCCTGTGGAAAACTACCTACACCGGTCAAACTCCCAACGTCTTCCATTGCAAATCCATTACTAAAATGCCATACTTATCAGCCTCACTGTTCAGAAGAGCCTCCTCCATCAAAAAACCCTTTAAGAACATTTGCTTCCTTATCTCGGAACTGTCCTCCTCATCACCTTCTATAGATCAACAAAACAACTTGAACACCCCTTACAGTAACTCACCCAAAGCATCAAACTCTTCCAAGCATCATAGCATCAAAGTCTTCTCCTTCGCTCTCAATCCCTAGGAAAAATTTCCGTGACTTCCTGATACTCCTGAAACAAATCGCGACTGTCGATGTCGAGCCCAACTCCATCGTTTTACATCGCGATACCATTTTCAGACCCCTTCTTAGCCAAGCACGCTTCTTTAACCTTCCACCAAACGCAAGCTACAGGTGGCCATTTGTATATCGATGTTTCCACCCCCAAATCGATGTGCTCCTCTTTGAAATCGAACCCCATTTATCCATCACCTAATCGAGATCCAACTCCGTCGATTTTGTCATCACTGAGTTTTCTCAACTCGCACCCCTGCCTGTATCGCGATACCCTAGTACTAACACTTTTGGCCTACATCAATTGTCGATCTGATACAGGAGATCGATGCTTGCCAAACCCCGGCGCCCTCTAGCCCCGATGCTGCTCTGATGGACGAGCGAGACCTCCGTCCCCCATTGCCTCTGCTGTGAGCAAATTCGATCGCGGATTTTGCTTTGATTTAATTTTGTCAGAGGAAGTTTTTGATTAAATAAAACAAAAATGAGAGGAGCAGCCTTTCTAATTTGAGGACTTCAAATTTTCAGTTCTTTGAAGAAAGAAATATGAGGAAAGGAATAACGTATTTATAAAAGGAGAAAGCTTAGTCATTAAGGGAATATCATGTGTAAGGTACAGGTTATTAACTTGATTTGATTTATAGAGATATTTATTCTTTTTAAATAGATTCTGATTTGATCTTTGATTCGATCTTTGATTCGATCTTGATCTGACTATGATTTATCTTGTATTTAATACATTCGATATAAAGCGATTTTTTATTCTTTTTAGGTGGATATTGATTTGATTTCGAACCTATCCACAATCAAATATCTCGGGGTCCATTAATTTAAATCACGAACCGCAATTCTAGCGTACCAACCGACATTTCAATATAATAACCCTATTCTGAACTCAACAGTAAATATTCTGAAATTTAATTTCAATATATATACCATATTAAATTAACATAATATAATTTAAATTCGAAAACCACAAATTCTTTGACAATAAATTATTATTTATTATCGTATATATCAAATAAAATTCCTACTTATCATCTGAATCATTTTTATTTAGTTTTTAACTTCGATTTCAATTATATTTCGAATTACAATAATCTGATATATTCTAAATTAAATTATATTCGATTGTTAAATCGATAACTCAATATAAAAATTAATTTATATTATCAACTAAATATTTAAAACAAATATTAGATATTTAAAATTAACAGACCAAAAATCTTGGTCATTACACCCATTTTCTGTTTTCGCCGCTATCTCTAATAACGAACAGTAATTGCTTTCCGATTTTGATTCCTCCAATCTCCAAATCTGGTCAATGGTTTTCGAAATCTCTTCAGGCAAAAATGGCGAGAACTCCGAGATACACAATCTCAACGGTGGTGATCAGATTTCATAGCCTGAGCCTCTCTAATTTTGCCCTAAATTCAGCCGGCGTTCATGGGTCCTAGGTGGCGCAGGGGGGGTTCGAGATGGCCAACTGAATTGTAAAAAATATGAATTTTAATATATGAACATTGTTATAAAAATACGATTTTTATATCTGTAGCGAAATAAAAATACGATTTTTATATACATAGCAGCAATATAAAAAGGTTTTTAAATATGTATAGCGTTGTTAAAAATATGATTTTAACATATACCGCGTGAAACAGACTGCGATGGAACAGTCGGGAAACGAAACCAAATCCAAACTATCCAATTAAAGAATGATGGAGTGTATCCCAAAGGCGAGAACTTCTCACTCTAATCTTGTTTTTTTGTTAAATATATATACTAGGTTGTATAGTGGGCTTAGTAGCTCCTGGCACCGTTGTCTGCAGACCAGAGAGAACTTGTTTGATTGTATTGTGTTGTGGATATTGATTTTGAATTCATGTGTCGAATAAAATATTTGAATAATAAAAATATCATTTTTATTGAATGTATAAACCGTGTAAAATAATCATGTGTTAAATAAAATATTTTATTGTTAAAAATATATTTTTAACGTGTATATGAATAAAATAAATATTCATTTACAAATCGGATGATTTGTTTATGTACAACTATTTTACTGATATTGATTGGGATGATAAATTTTACACTTCGCCCAACTGCACCAAGAAATATTCAGTGTTTGTTGATTGAAACCCCAAACGGGTATTGGGATGATATTTGATGTACACTAATCCCAATTGCTTACTTGTATGTCAATCGATTGGTTGACAGACTATTGTAAGCGTTAAATATTTATATTTAATGCTTATGCAGTGCAGAATGCATTCTAGATGATGGTTGATTGTTTATCATTGTTGTTGTATGCATTTGTTGTATGAAATCCATATAAATAATATTATTGGTAATTGATTATGTCTGATTCCAATTTAGAAAGAATGAATAATATAAATAATGAATATTTTAAAATAATATTCAGTAAAAGATCAAAATATGATTTTGATGTCCGATTTTGGATGGGCAAGAAAATATTTAGGCAACGACGGTTCACATGGAGAGGTCTGATCATGGCTCCGGTGCTTGTGGGGCTCGCAATTCACAGCCCTTGCCGGCGACATGGTTTGGTTATGTCGGCAGTGACCTGGGAGGGTTAAACAAGAGGAAGAAAGGTGATATTTTTTTATTATTATTTAAATATAATACATTGTTTAAAATCTTTTTTTTAATATAATACATAGTAAAAATCAGTTTTTTATATAAATACATTGTTAAAAATCAGATTTCTAAAATTAAAAGGCATTGATTTTCTTTTCGTACTTTTAAAAGAAATAGTGTTGAAATAGAAAAGATGATCTAGTAATAAAAATAGCCTAGTTTTAATAATATAAAAAAAATGATTTTTATATATTTAATAGCGATATAAAAATGTGATTTTTATGTACATGGAATAGTGTAAAAATATGATTCTTTATACAACAAACTGAATTGAAAAAATATGATTTTTAATATATGAACATCGTTATAAAAGTAAGATTTTTATATATGTAGCGTAATAAAAATATGATTTTTATATACATAGCAGCAATATAAAAATGTGGCTTTTAAATATATATATAGCATTGTTAAAAATATGATTTTAACATATACCGCATGAAACAGATTGCGATGGAACTGTCAGGAAACAAATCCAAATCCAAACTATCCAATTAAAGGATGACGGAGTGGACCCCAAAGGTGAGAACTTCTCATCCTAATCTTGTTTTCTAGTTAAATATATATACTAGGTTGTAGACGGGGCTTAGTAGCTCCTGACACCGTCAACCATAGACCATGGATGACTTGTTTGATTGTATTGTGTTGTAGATGTTGATTGTGAATTCATGTGTTGAATAAAATATTTGAATAATAAAAATATTATTTTTATTGAATATACAAACTGTGTAAAATATTCATGTGTTGAATAAAATATTTTATCGTTAAAAATATAATTTTAACGTGTACATGAATAAAATAAATATTCATTTACAAATCAGACGATTTGTTTATGTACATCCATTTTACTGATATTGATTGGGACGATAAATTTTACACATCGCCCAACTACACCAAGAAATATTCAGTGTTTGTTGATTGAAACGCCACATGGGTATTGGGATGATATTTGATGTACACTAATCCCAATTGTTTAGTTGTATGTCAATCGATTGGTTGACAGACTGTTGTAAGCGTTAAATATTTATATTTAATGCATTTGCAGTGTAGAATGCACTCTAGATGATGGTTGATTGTTTATCATTGTTGTTGTATACATGTGTTGTATGAAATCCATATAAATAATATTATATGGTAATTGATTGTGTCTGATTCCAGTTCAGAAAGAATGAATATTTCAAAATAATATTCAGTAAAAGATCAAAATATGATTTTGATGTCCTATTTTGGATGGACACAAAAATATTTAAATATATGAAGCCGTGTTGATTAGATTTGCGCCATTTGGACGTGAATGATATTTATATCGATTTTATTCATTTTTATAATGAATACCGAAAAGGAAATGATTTCAAAATCTAAGGTTTTGAAAATATTATCATTTATTGTAACACCATGTATCTTCTACATTTATTAAAATAACGAATCAAATAATATTTAATTATAAAAGTGAGAATTAAGGGAAACGGGTTACGCCATTGCGCTCGACTCGGAATTCTGTTTGAGATAGAGTCTGAGTTTGCGTGAATCGGACTCCGTATGAAGAAGTTACGGAGTTCAGAAAATTCCAAGTTTAAATAGAAAATTAAATAATTAAATAAACAAAACATTTCGAATTTAAAAATCACGTGAACCAGCTGGGCGGGAAAATTCCCGCCCATAGGGGTCGACATAGGTGTCGACCCCCCAAGAGGGGTATCGACTGGGGTGTCGACCCCACTATAGGGGTCGACTCCCTCGCCCAGATCCAAATAGTGACGATTTTCTGACTTGTTGCTGAGTCACTAGGTCATAGGTGGCAATTTCTGGATGGCTCTATTTAGCCTGGATGGTTCTGATTGCTCCTAGATCGATCTAATGGCTCACATAAGCCTAAACCTCTATAAAAGCAGCCCCAACCCTCAACCCTAAATCACACAGTTTCATTCCAAGGAGCCACCATGCTGTCCATGGCCAACCTAGCATAGCCACCATTCTTCACAAACTAGAAAGCAAGTTAGAAGCTACGAATCAAATCTAAATTATATTTTTCAAGTTAACAATCAAAATCAACATCAAAGGAATAGCTAATTAAATTCAGAAATCAGATCCCAGAATTCAAGACCATTCTTTAATTTGTGAGTTCATTTTACTTTCAGAAGTAAAATTTAATTGCGATTCTAACATTGTAATAAATCTGAATCTGAGATTATGCCTATTTCTATCTTTCTTTCTATATCCATTGGATCTATCTCATTGATATTATTATGTCCATTCATTATCTCTTATTTCCTTCATCCCTTTTGTTTTTATAGCCAGGCTACTGCGAGCCTGAGCAAAATCTCATAAGAGATGAACGTACGTTGGGAAAAATTTGGCATAATATATGATTTGGACATGGCCAACGCTAAAATTAGGAAAAGTATTAAATTATGTATAATTGGGCATAGCTGATTTGTAACTGATTTGAGGACATAACACATGTTGTATTTAAAACATAATGTGTATCGAACATATGACTTGAGATTTGAGGCATAAAGTATATTGGACATATGACTTGGGATTTGGGGCGTAAATTGAACTATAAACATGTAAAGCATAGTACATGTTGTGGTTTAAGACCTAAAATTGGGGCATATTATATATGATAGTTTATGACTTGGAAGAAGGAGATTATTGTGTATAGTGATGTATGGCTTAGGCATGAAAACCTATAGTAAGATAGGGATAACTGTTAAATGTGAACATGCCTAAATTGGGATTTTGGGTAATTGGCATGCACTGCAATTGAAGGTTATAATTTTGGCATAGTTTATACTGTGGATCATGTTTGGGGGTTTTTGGAGAATATTTTGTACGGTGCAATATGACTAAACCTTAGGGCATGTGCTATATTGTGATTTTTGGGGCATGACTATTATTGCAAATTCGAGAAGATTAGGTGTAACCTATGTTGAGTAATAACTTGAATTTGAATTTGTGGGGCATAGCTTGTAATTATCTTTGTTGCGGTATAACTTGAGAATTGGAACATGACTAGTTTTGTGAATTTGGGATAATTAGCATATAAAATCTAGACTTGGACATGTATGGTAAATATGCTAAAAGATAAACATGCCTAACCCAAGGTTAGATTGAGTTGTGGTGTAAAACTGCCCGGAACCACCCGACACATCCAGTAACCGCAACAACATGGATCTAATGTGAGACGTTGGTGCATTAATAAATCAATTAATGCTAATGAACAAGACATGTTAAGGATGGCAGGGTTAAGTTAACTAAGGCAACACTTAACCGTTATAACATGTTAATTAGACAAGAAGATGGGGTTAAGTAAATTTAGAACACTTAACCATTATAACATGTTAATTAGACAAGTGAGCAGGGTTAAGTTAACTGGTAAAACATGATGAATGAGAAGGGCTAAGTTAATAAGAAACACTTAACCAATATGACATGATGAATGGGTAGGGTTAAGTTAAAACAAGAGAGCAACACTTAACCAATATAACAGAATGCGTGGAAGGGTTAAGTTAACACAAGAAGGCAACACTTAACCAATGTAACACGACAAGTGGGTGGGTTTAAGTTAACTTGAATGGATTTCATGACACTTAACCAATACAGCATGATGAACGCGTGGGTTTAAGTTAATAAGAAACACTTAACCAATGTAACTTGGATGAAAGAATGGGGTTAAGTTAATGGGAAATACTTAACCAATATAACATGATGAACGAATGGGATTAACACTTAACCAATCCAACATGACGAGTGAGTAGGGTTAATTAGAAACACTTAACTAACATGACATGATGAGTGGGTGGGTTAAGTTAACAAGAATGGAAAACACTTAACAAATATGATGTAATGTGTGGGAGGGTTAAGAACAAATCGGATTGGTGGGTAATATTAGTAAATATAAGCCCACAAACTTAACCATTAAGTAAACATGTTTGAATCAGTGGGAGGGTTAAGTACTATTGGGTTGGTGGGTAATATTAGTAAATATAGGCCCATAAACTTAACCAGTAAGAAACCCTAGTAACGGGGACCCATTTCAGCTGTAACCCACAAAGATTTATCAAGGTACCCTGAAACTAGGCAGGGTAGGCATGATTACTGGGCTGATTATAAGCGGTCAAAATAGCGGCATGGGGTACGTCAGTGTAGGTTCCGACAGTTTACGGGCGTGCACATACTCCGGAGAGGGAAAAAAGCAGGCAATGGGTACCAGTAGTTATACACTGTGCATCTTGAATCGTGTCGAGTCGCTATCATAGGGATTGATACACCTTATCGTAGGGCCAGCACATGGTATCTACACGCAAGAGGGGCCCGATTGACACAGACACATGGAACATTAATACAAGTAGGGAGCCGATCGATAGGGTAGTAAGGGTACATCTAACATCTTCATGGAAATTAGGCTGATTGAGGTAAGATCCTCATACTAGATGTACACCTGAAGGCTACGATAATTGTGTGTATTGGGATCACGTTAAAATATTATCATTTTACACAGATTAGAAGTTGGGACACTCGTTAGGCGGTGCAGAGATATAAAAATTAGAATAACAAGGTAGTAGCGAAGCAGAGAAAGAGTAGAAGCACATCTTGCCTTATCATATCATATGCTAATCTAATGTTATCTTGATATCCCGGTTATCACGGTATTGTCTTATATTCAGTTTATTCATGTCATGTTACGTTTACCTGTTTACATACTGAAAGTCACTATACTTACCAGACTTATGTCTGATCTAAATTGTTTTGCCTCTTTTCTTTCGCCCCCCCTCCAGGTTCACTGGGAGGAAATGTTACCACTTAGCTCAGTTTTTTTCCAAGCACGAAGATAGTCGGTGTATTGCTTTAGACTCTCTCTTCCAATGCTATGGCTGGTTCATGCTTTATTGGGGAATATCATTGTTATTTTTATGCTTCTTTTATACTTGGAAGTTTTTGAATCAAGACAGAAGTTCTATGTATTCCTTTTAAGTATGACCGAGACAACTATTGTAAAAGCTTGACTAAACCACATTATTTATAAAATGACTTTATTTTCCACTGCTTTATTTGTCTATCTTGTAATTTATCTGCATCTTTTACCTAAAACTCTCCACCAAAGTTAAGGCATTCCCTTTGTGAGTGACCTTAACGGAGGTACGGTGTTTCACTTGGTATCAGAGCTGAAGGTTACCTGATTAGATGAAAGATTTGAAAAATTATTTTCAAAATGGTTTTAAAAGAAGCATTTTCAAAAGGAAAGTTTTGTTTTAAAGGCATATTCCCCAAATCCATTTGCACTATCTTTTGATCCTCTGTTTGAATCCTTGTTTCCTTCTTTCTTGAGTCTCCGGAGCTCCTGGCTTTCTGGGAGGTAACCTCATCGCGGCATGCTTCCGTAGGCTTGATGAGACTACGACACCTGTCAAAAGGCGAAGAAATACCCAACTTCCATATATAGCCGCAGTAGCTTCACCTGCGGATAATTTTCTTTCAAACTTTGTGGGGTTTTCCGTGCGATGGAGGTAGCTTTCAAAAGACTTGTCAACAAGTTACAAAAAGATGGCAAAGATGAGAATAAGGGATTTGTCTAAGGAACACAACCCAAGGGTGAGAAACTCAGAGATATGAACTTGTTTCACAAAGGAGGAAAGAATAGAAAATCTAAGACAAGAGGCAGTGTCATTATTGTAGTATAACGGGTCATATAATTAAGGACAAGGGCAATAACAAAGGACATGATTTTCAGGAGGGCAAGTGCATGCTCTCGCCGCCAGCGTACTTGAGAGAGAGGTAGTAAAGTTTCTATTGAAAAAGTCTATTTTTTCTTTTTGATCATCCTGTTAGTACTCTTTTTTATTTTAGTGCTTCACATTCGTTTATATCTGCTTCCGTAGTTGAGTCTCTGCACCTTAGTACTCGTATAGTAGAAGATCCCATTATTGTCTCAAATCCAATTTATGGTTCGGCTCATTTATCTTTGGTTTGTGAGGATTTGAGAATAACTATATTAAGTATTAAGTCTAAGTGTAATGCTTATGTTTTTGGTCTCATGTGTTATGGGCTGATTCTAGGCATGGATTGGTTAGCTAGAAATTGTGAAAGGAGGGTAGTTAGACTTTCAACTTGCCTCGGAAATACCCTCGAGATTTCGTGCGATCCTAAGGGATCAATTTGTCTTAGCTACCTAGAATCCCTTGATGCATATATCGACGATTTGCAATCCATTGGAGTAGTCCATGAGTACACAGATGTTTTTTGATTAGGTTAGGGGTTGTCCCCTAAAACGTGAGACAGACTTCCGCACATATCTAGTTGACAATGCAAAGCCAGTTGCATTTCCTATACGACACATGAATCCAAGGGAAAGAAAAGGATCAGTAAACAAGTAAAAGAGTTACTTGAAAAAGGGTTCATGAGGCGAAGTATTTTTGAAGGGGGTGTTATAGTCGTTTATGTTACAAAGGCAGATAGTTCACTTCGTTTGTGCGTGGATGACATTTTGGTTTTCTCTAAGAGTGAGGAAAACGTGCTTTGCATCTAAGGGAACTCTCGGATTCCCTCTAAGCGCATCAACTTAAGGCGAATTTCTCAAATAATGTTATTTTTGATAAGAAGTAAGGTTTCTAGGACATGTGGCGCCCAAAGAAGGGATAGCAGTAGATCCCGCAAAAGTAGTTGCGGTGCAAGACTGGAAGGTCCCGAGGAATGCAACAGAAGTAAGAAGCTTTCTAGGACTAGCGGGCTAATATAGGAAGTTCATTAAGGAATTTACGAAGGTATTATCCCCACTTACAACATTGACGAAGAAGAATCTAATCTTTGCTCGGGATATTGGTTGTGATGTCGCTTTCCAACAATCAAAGAGGGCTCTTACAACAACCCCAGCTTTGACTTTTACCTTACGGTAGTAAAAAGGCTTATAGTATACACATATGCATGCGGCACGGGACTAGGCGCCATTTTGATGTAAGGATAAGGTCGTAGCGAATGCCTTAAGAAGGAAAAAGTTGACTTCCTCTTAGGGTGAAAAGGAAAAGTTCAGATTACATATCAAACTTTGATTTTAAAACCTTCGGTTAAGTTAGTAGTTAGCATCTCTCGGAGTAAGACCTACGCTTTTGGATCGAATAGGGACTCCACAAAGAAAAGACTCTCAGATAGTTGAAGCAATGGATAAGTTAAGACAGTCGGAGTACAATGGAGTGAAGCTCAAGAAGATGAGACTTAGAAGACTGAAGACTAGATACGTGCATCGTATCCTTTTTGAGGGTATACCCTTGATCTCTCTTTTTCTATAAAGCTTATTTGCTAGTCTTATCTTTTAAGTATATCTCCTCGGTCCTATTCCTTATCCTTAGTTAGAAACCAAGGGATATGAACATGTGTTTGAAACATGTTATGATTGATGGTTGGAAGTGGTTGGAAGTGGTTGTTAGTGGTTGCTCGTGGATGCATATACACACACATTAGGTACTAAATCGGCTTCGTCACTTCCATATTGCGTATGCATGAGTGAATTTATATATATATATATATGGATTGAAACTTGATGTGTTATCACATGAATGTTGCATTTGTATGAATGATTTAGCACTCATGTAGAAGTTATAAAGTACGATTAGGAATAATTGCATACATGATGGACTCATGGCACTAACATAAATTCGCATTAACGAGGTCAACTGAATCAGTAGACCGCCTGATTTTGCATTAGATAAGGACATGTACACTCACTATGCATACAGTCACGAAAGCATTAGAAGTCATTTTAAGGACAATGGATGCCTGTGATTGATGGTTGAGTAGATGGACCATTGGATGGTATACATTCTTCTTGAGTTGAAGATTTCGTGGACGAAATCCTTTAAAGGACGGGAGAATGTAACACCCTATATCTTCTATGTTTATTAAAATAACGAATTAAAGAATATTTAATTTTAAAAGTGAGAAATAAGGGAAACGGGTTACGCCATTGTGCTTGTCTCGGAATTCTGCAAGAGATAGAGTCCGAGTTTGCGTGAATTGGACTCTATATGAAGAAGTTATGGAGTTCAGAAGATTTCATGTTTAAATAGAAAATTAAATAATTAAATAATTAAATAAACAAAATAGTTCGAATTTCAAAATCACGTGAATCAGCTAGGTGGGAAAATATCCTGCCCATAGGGGTCGACTCCCCCCCGGGGGGTCGACATAGGTGTCGACCCCCCAAGAGGGGCGTCGATTGGGGTGTCGACCCCTCCTTACAGGGGTCGACCCCCTCGCCCAAAACCAAACAGTTACGATTTTCTGACTTGTTTCCGAGTCACTAGGGCATAGGTTGCAATTTCTGGATGGCTCTATCTAGCCTAGACGGTTCTGATTGCTCCTAGGTCGATCTAACGGCTCACATAAGTCTAAACCTCTATAAATGCAACCCCAACCCTCAACCCTAAATCACACAATTTCATTCCAAGGAGCCACCATGTTGTCCATGGCCAACCTAGCATAGCCACCATTCTTCTCCAACTAGAAACCAAGTTAGAAGCTACAAATCAAATCTAAATTAGATTTTTCAAGTTAACAATCAAAGTCTACATTAAAGGAATAGCTAATCAAATTTAGAAATCAGATCCCAGAATTCAAGACCGTTCTGTAATTTGTGAGTTCATGTTACTTTCAGAAGTAAAATTTAATTGTGATTCTGACATTGTAATAAATCTAAATCTGAGATTATGCCTATTTCTATATGTCTTTCTTTATCCATTGGATCTATCTCATTGATATTATTATGTCCATTCTTTATCTCTTCTTTCCTTCTTCCCTTTTGTTTTTATAGCCAGGCTACTGCAAGCCAGAGCAAAATCTCATAAGAGATGAACGTACGTTGGGAAAAATTGGGTATAATATATATGATTTGGACATGGCCAGCGCTAAAATTGAGAAAAGTATTAAATTACGTATAATTGGGCATAACTGATTTGAGGACATAACACATGTTGTATTTAAAACATAAAGTGTATCGAATATATGACTTGAGATTTGAGGCATAAAGTATATTGGACATATGACTTGGGATTTGGGGCGTAAATTGAACTACAAACATGTAAGGCATAGTACATGTTGTGGTTTAAGACCTAAAATTGGGGAACATTATATATGATAGTTTATGACTTGGAAGAAGGAGATTATTGTGTATAGTGATATATGGCTTAGGCATGAAAACATATAGTAAGATAGGGATAACTGTTAAATGTGAACACGCCTAAATTTGGATTTTGGGCAATTGGCATGCACTGCAATTAAAGGTTATAATTTTGGCATAGTTTATACTGTGGATCATGTTTGGGGGGTTTTGGAGAATATTTTGTACGGTGCAATATGACTAAACCTTAGGGCATGTGCTATATTGTGATTTTTGGGGCATGACTATTATTGCAAATTTGGGAAGATTGGGTGTAACCTTTGTTGAGTAATAACTTGAATTTGAATTTTTGGGGCATAACTTGTAATTAGCTTTGTTGAGGTATAATTAAGAATTAGAACACGGCTAGTTTTGTTGAATTTGGATAATTAGCATATAAAATCTAGACTTGGACATGTATGGTAAATATGCTAAAAGATAAACATGCTAACCCGAGGTTAGATTGAGTTGCGGTGTAAAACTGCCCGGAACCGCCCGGCACATCCAGTAACTGCAACAACACCCATATAATGTGAGAGTTTAGTTCATCATGCCCAAGAAAAACCCGAGGTTATATTGAGTTGTGGTGTAAAACTGTCCGGAACTGCCCGACACATCCAGTAACCGCAACCACATGGATCTAATATGAGACGTTGGTGCATTAATAAATCTATTAATGCTAATGAACAAGACATGTTAAGGATGGTAGGGTTAAGTTAACTAAGGCAACAGTTAACCGTTATAACATGTTAATTAGACAAGAAGATGGGGTTAAGTAAATTTAGAACACTTAACCATTATAACATGTTAATTAGACAAATGAGCAGGGTTAAGTTAACCAGTACAACATGATGAATGAGAAGGGTTGAGTTAATAAGAAACACTTAACCAATATGACATGATGAATGGGTAGGGTTAAGTTAAAACAAGAGAGCAACAATTAACCAATATAACAAGATGCGTGGAAGGGTTAAGTTAACACAAGAAGGCAACACTTAACCAATGTAACATGACAAGTGGGTGGTTTGAGTTAACTTGAATGGATTTGATGACACTTAACCAATACAACATGATGAACGCGTGGGGTTAAGTTAATAAGAAACACTTAACCAACGTAACTTGATGAACGAATGGGGTTAAGTTTAACCAATATAACATGATGAACGAATGGGGTTAACTAACCAATCCAACATGACAAGTGAGAAGGTTAATAAGAAACACTTAGCAACATGACATGATGAGTGGTGGGTTAAGTTAACATGAATGGACAACACTTAACCAATATGACGTAATGTGTGGGAGGGTTAAGTACATATCGGTTTGGTGGGTAATATTAGTAAATATAGGCCCACAAACTTAACCATTAAGTAAACATGTTTGAATCAGTGGGAGGGTTATGTACATATCGGGTTGGTGGGTAATATTAGTAAATATAGGCCAACAAACTTAACAAGTAAGAAACCCTAGTAACGGGTACCCATTTCAGCAGTAACCCACATAGATGTATCAAGGTACCCTGAAACTAGGCAAGGTGGGGCACGATTACTGGGCAGATTATAAGAGGTCAAATAGCGGTAGGGGGTACGTCAGTGTAGGTTCTAACGGCTAACGGGCGTGCACGTACTCCGAAGTAGGAAAAAAGCAGGCACTGGGTAGTAATAGTTATACACTGTGCATCTTGAATCGTGTCGGGTCGCTATCATAGGGATTGATACACCTTATGGTGGGGCCAGCACAGGGTATCTACACGCGAGAGGGGTCCGATTGACACAGACACATGGAACATTAATACAAGTAGGGAGCCGATCGATAGGGTAGTAAGGGTACATCTAACATTTTCATGGAAATTAGGCTGATTGAGGTAAGATCCTCATACTAGATGTACACTTGAAGGCTACCATAATTGCTGGAATTAGGATCACGTTGTAATATTATCATTTTACACAGATTACTAGTTGGGACACTAGTTAGGCGGTGCAAAGATATAAAAATCAGAATAACAAGGTAGTAGCGAAGTAGAGAAAGAATAGAAGCGCATTTAGTTTATCTTGCCTTATCATATCATATGCTAATCTTGTGATATCTTGATATCCCGGTTATCACGGTATTGTCTTATATTCATTTTATTCATGTCATGTTACTTTTACCTATTTTCATACTGAAAGTCACTGGACTTACCAGACATATGCCTGACCTAGATTGTTTTGCCTCTTTTCTTTCGTTTCCCCCATAGGTTCACAAGGAGGAAATGTTACCACTTAGCTCAGTTTTCTTTCCAACCACAGAGATAGTCGGTGTATTGCTTTGGACTCTCTCTTCCAATGCTATGGCCGGTTCATTCTTTATTGGGGAATATCATTGTTATTTTTATGCTTCTATTATATTTGGAAGTTTTTAAATCAAGACAGAAGTTCTATGTGTTACTTTTAAGTATGATTGAGACAACTGTTGTAAAAGCTTGACTGAACCACATTGTTTATAAAATGACTTTATTTTCTGCTGCTTTATTTGTCTGTCTTGTAATTTATCTGCATCTTTTACCTAAAACGCTCCACCAAAGTTAAGGCATTCCCTTTGTGAGTGACCTTAAGGGAGGTAGGGTGTTTTATTTATATTATAATGATAAGGAATATTCAATTTTGATTTAAAATTGAAAATGAATTTGGAATCGTTTTTAAAACAAATTTAAAACGATTTATAAAATACGTTTTAAATGGAAATCAATGAAATATATAATATATATGTATATATTATATGGCCTGAATAGAACGTGCCGCGCCGCGTCCGTTCGCGAATTTCGACCATTGACTTCGAACGGACATTACGGGAGACCCGACCGTCAAATTCTCCAAAAACCGGAACCGTTGGGTTTGTATCGAAAAGAGCTTTCCAACGAATATAAAAGATTTGAAATCTAATGGTTGGATTTGGAATTATGTCCAAATCAAATTTGGAAAAGGTCGATGTAAGTGCAGTTCGATGACCGTTTATGGAAATCGACTGAAAGGGCCTTAATAAAATTATTAAAAATATCGATAATTTGTGTAAAATCATAATAAATGATTTGAAAAGAATTTGGATGAAAAATTCCACATTTGTAAAGATAAAAATATTTTTTATCAAAATGAACTAGTTATGAACTAGAATTATATCCGATATTTTTAAATAAATAAATTGGATTTGAAATGGTTTTAAAAATAACCATAATTTCCAGTATATGAATTGGAGAGGATTTGAGAGGAAATCATCTTCGGAATATTTCGATATTGGATTTCGTGATTTTACAGATATTGTGGAGGAATTTGGAAGATATATTTATATCGTTATTTCCAATACGATATTTGTTGGTTTCAGAATTTGATATTGAATATAAGCCGATATATTTTCTATTCGGAGCCATCTATTTAATATCAAATGGGATTTTGGGTTTTTCGTGAACAGTGTCTTAAATAACACTGTTCTTAAACCCAAGCGAGGAAAGAATATATCTTTTTATTAAGATTTAGTGAAATTTTCCAACTAATTAATATTTAATTGGTATTGAATAAAAGAATTGGATTTTGGGTTTGTCGTGAATGGTGTCTTCAGTAACACTATTTTTAAACCCCGTTTGAAAGGAATAAATTTTTTATTAAGATTATTAGAGTCTCTAGTTACAATTGGTAACTAGAATAAAATGGAATGTGAATCGGGTTTATCGTGTACTGTGTTTTAAGGACATTCATTCTTTAATCCGATTTACAGTGAAATGTGATTTGCAATTTATAAATCTTTTATTAAGATTTAAAGGAAATTTTCCAAAGTGAAGTTTTCCAATTTAATACAATAAATTGGAATGGAATGGAATTCGATTGGATAATAATCGAAGTGAGCTTCTATGGAGGAAGACTGTTAATATATATGGAATTTAAAAGGCTTTGCCGTTATTCCATTTATATTATTGGTTGGATACGGAAGTTTATATCGATTGCATATATTAATCTATTTTCCGTGAAGATTCCATAATTAATGGAATGGGATTTTGGGTCTACCGTGAGCTGCGTTTTAAATGACATTAGTTCTTTAACCCAGTTGAAGATAAGATTAATTTCTTCACTTTGAATAATCATTGAGTAATGATTTTTGAGATTAAAACTAAGTAGAGTTTTAATGAATCTTTAATTAGATTGGAATGTGAATGAGATAAATAAATATATTGAATTCATGAAATGATCGAGAAAGGAGTATCACCAGTTTTGCTCCAAGCGATAGTTAAATCTTTAATTAGATTTGAACATGAAATGGTAAATGGTTTCACTGATAACACCGTGGTGTTAGATATGGAGTATTACCAGTTTTGCTTCATGGGGTGAATAAATTGGGATCCAGAAATATAATAAACGATTACTTCGGTAAGGTTTGCTAATCTCGACTAGTTTGGATAAACCTTAATTTGGTTTGAATTGATATCCAGTAGAAGATTAAAGAATAAATTTAAAGAATTTATCTTTAATAAAATTAATGGGAACCTTTCCCAAAGGATATGAATATTTAAATAAAAGAATATTCAGAATTGTAATAAGGAGTATGTTGTGTTTTTATAGCACTTGTTTATTATATAACGCGTTATTCGAAAAGGCCGGGTTTATACCTATTTTGAATAACTGATTCGACGATAGTTTGACGATGAAGACGGTGGTTGATGACCGGAGGTCTTCACATCGTTTTGATGATTACTGATGTCTTGATTGGGTTGTACACCCAAGACGAGGTAATAAGTGGTGATCGTCCAGACGTACTTGGAGATCGACCGGATATGCAAGGACCTCTCTCTTGTATTGGACATATGGGACAAGGAATAAGGTGTCTTCGGTTTCGTTCAGACCCAGAACGAACTTGTAAATGGATGTGTGTCTGACTTTGGATTTTATTCTGTGTTGATTGATCTCTATTACATATATATCTGTTTGGCGGTGGAGAATTTATTCTCTTGCTTAATGTCCTTCTCTGAGACTTACGAGCTCAGAGGTTATATACTGATAGATATCATTCGCATAGCGTGAATTGCCTGTGTGGCATGCTGAGAGGCAAATGATCAAGACTTCTGTTGAAAAGCAGAGTCTTGTGGTTGATGATCAAAGCACGACTTTAATATTGCTTAGCTTTGTGTATAGCATTAATTCGCGAGACTCACACCCAGGTGTGAACCAGAAATGGGAGAGGACTTCACAGGGGGCATGTGTTTCCTTCTAGCTAGGAGTGGTGTCATGTTATGGAGCCTAGACATTTTACTTATGTGGATGATGGATAGAGAGGCACATCGGATATATCGGTTACTACGGAGCCAATGGATATTGAGTCATCTGGCTTATTTACTCCCCATAAGGAGGGGAGATGCATGTTCAGGGATTTTAATCAAAATAAAATGTGGACCGGCCGTGACGATCCAAGGGTCGATGCGTTCTGACCCCGAGGCTCAGGCTAAAGAGTCTCGAAGTGGTAAGGAAGATCCCTTACCCTGGTTCACAGATGGAAATCCAACTTCCACTATGTGACTTTGCGGCTTTAATTGTAGAACTAGTATGGCGACATGATATATGGTACCCATGCCGTCTATGATTGATACATTTATATTTGAAGTTGTTTTATACGCTATGCACTTATAATAGTATCAAATGATTTGTTTTAAATGTACCAAGCATGTTTGGCTATTATAAGGGAAAACCCTATCCTTCGGCTTGCGTTGCATTATGTAATGGGACCTTGGTCTTATAATAGCTTCATTTTTCCAAAAAGCATTGCGTTGTTTTTTTTATGCACTGGTATTCTTGGCAGGAATCCCGTTCCGTGTTATACGGCGTGGTCCCTTGATTTACTTTATTTTTAAAGCAAAGATTTGTTAAATGTTTTAGTTTTCACACCAGTCACATGAATAACTTGGGGTTTATCGTTTTAACCTAAACTCTGGGTCCCGCTATTTTCCACACGGGCAGCTAGTAGTTTTGGTTTTGCTGATTTATATTCACAGGATCATGGTTTACAGCTGGTGCTATATTCAGAACGCTCTATATCCGTGTATTTCTTCCAGTTGTGTTTTGTATTATTTTCCACTGCATTGTAATTTGTAATCTCTGGTCTTTATCAAATGTATATTATTTGTCCATACTCTGTATATTCTTGTACTCTGATGTAAATTGTTGTAATATGTAACTACCCGGTTTTTTAGCGACTTTGGTTATCGACATAAACTCAATGACGACTAACCAAACATCGAAAAATACCGATAGTTAATGAAAAAAATTAGAGGGTGAGAATATATAAGATAGAAACTTAGAATACAAGAAGAAGAAGAACACAACATCAGAGTAACACGAACCTCACAGTGGAACGAATAACATTTAATATATATAATGTAATGACCCACATTTTCAGCGGTATAATAATTAATTTATTTAATTATTTAAATAGTGAATTAAAGGATTTAATGGTCGTGGAATTAAATAATGGTGAATATTTAATTAAAATAATAAATTAAATAATATATTTAATTATGAAATAATCAGAATTGGCTGAAATGGCGATATGGTATTAACTGGATCATCTATGATATTAAATTCAGTTTAGAATTGAATTAGAATAACGAATATATTAGTTGAACGACAGTTTGAACGTATAATTATATTATAATTAAAAACGAGCTCGAAATGGCGCCGAAGTTCGCGATTTGGCGATATGAACTTCAGCTGAATATACAGAAGCTATTTTAAGTCGGATTTCTGTGAAACAAGAAACGTTGGGAGCAGGTGGAGTATATCTTTCTAGTGGAAGAGAAAAATCTGGATTTCGTCGGGTAGATTTTAATTTACGTCCAAATCAAATTTTAGAAAAGTCGTTGTGGAATTCCTTTATAATTTATAAAGGAATTATTTATATTTTAAAAAGGAATTTCATTTTAAATCGAATATCGATTTAATCGGGGTTTGAAATATCAAGTTATAAATCCTAGTAGAACTGTATGGTATTCCACAGTGAGTTTATATGATAATATAAATTTATTTATGTTTAATTTGATTATATTTAAATATATTTATAAATTTAAATGGGTCATTCAAAGCTTTAAAAACAGCTAGTTCTACAAACGGAGTCAGAATTAGACGAAATCAATTTTGTTGGATCCGCAATATTTAATTATTGCTAGATATCAATTTCCGTGATTTTTAAAGTCAGTATGTGGCCGTACGGGATTTTAATGTGAAAAACAGTCAGTATTTTGATAGATAAAAATACGTTGTGTGAGCAAACGGAGTCGGAATTCGACAAAACCAATTTCGTTGGGACCGTAATGTCGAACTGTAGCTACCAGACCATTTTCGTGATTTTTAGGTATCGTGTGTGTTCGTAGGGATTTTTAGAGTGGATAAACAAATATAAATGAATATAAAAAGCAAAAATATCCTAATCTATTGGTGATTTAAACAAGGCCACGCGGCCTTCTTTCTCCACCACATACTCAGTTATAAAACACCAGGAACAATTCTCGTTCCTCAAAACCGAATCAGCAGCAAAGAAAAAAATAAAACAAAAAAATCCTAGAAAAATCAAATACAAATATATAAATCAAAAGAGTCATATATTTGAGTTTCCTGGGTGGTCCTCTTCAATTATAAACATGTCTGGAAGGGTGCGACGGCCATTTGTGTGGGGAGCGAAATATACAGCAAGGATAGGGTTGGGTTTCGAGAGAGATTTGAGCATCAGTACATCGAATAAATGTTAGTTTTGGGTTTGTTGAAGGATTTGGGACTGGAGTGTAGGTTTTGGTGGATTTTCCTACCAACTATTGTCGCGCCTGTGCATTGATGGTCTCATGGATTCCTATAGTCGGTTTTTGCAGGGATGTTGCAAGTGGAGTATGGGAGGTATAGGATTGAAGAGGAGATCGTGATAAGAATTTTGGTGTGATTTGATTTTCAATCGGTGGAAGAATGGGGGAGCAATTGGGATGGAAGAATCGGCTAATGGTAGGAACATGAGTCGGGTTTCTTCATGATGGAGGAAGAAGATGGTTGGGTCTGTGTTTTAGGAGGGTGGTTGGGCCGATGTGGCATGGTAAGGCCCATTTACCATGATAGTTTAAATTAAAACCCATCTAAATTAGTATAATCTTGTAAATCGAATATCTTGGTCATACTATATCATATTGACAAACCTTAATTTGCGTTGGGATCGTATGGATGGGAGCTACCCATGGAACTGACTGGGAGTGGATTGGAGCTTGTATGAATTTATGGCGAAATAAACTATTTGATTCAAATCAAACAACAATTTATCATTCTTTAACGATGAACTGCAAATGTGACTAAATCTCACTAACTCTGAACAGTATATAATTTCATGTTGTATTTTTATAACTATTAAATATTGGCTGATTGACTGTGTGTTAACTGTTTTGATTGAACTACTAGTCAGTTAGTTGAATTTCTATATTGATTCTGTTTAACAAAATATATCATATGGAACTGAAAGTGATGTTGATTTTATTATGTAACATTTGTGGATGCAGGGAAACAGGTTGGAGGAATCCAACTGGATTCCTCAACAGTTATTTTATTGTTTTTCATATATTGTGATTAATGATATAGTTATAATCTGTGGTTGATTATATGTGTTTGGATGATATAGGTCATCATGATTTGATATGTCAAACACCATAACATACCGGAATGTGGAAAAGGGGAATTTTCAAATGGTTTTTGAAATATAATATTTATAAAATCAAAAGTGTTTTATAAATGAATTATTTATAAATGAAATATTTATAGAAACCTTTATAGGTGAAATTATATAGAAAGAGGAAATCTTTATAAATGAAATATTTATAAAGAAAAGGGAATATTTGTGAAATCATAAGATTTTATAAATGAGGTATTTATTGGTTAAATAAATAGGAGATGTTAAACGAGATACTTATTTGTTTAGTAAATAAGTTATAAAAGAGATATTGACTTAGGAAACAGAATAAGTTATTAAAAGGAGATATTTATTTGTTAAATAAATAAGATAAGTTATAAGGAATATTTATTTAGAAAATAAATAAGATATTAATAAAGGAAACACTTAGGATAAATAAATAAGGTTAATAAAGGAAATACTTGGAAACAGAACCCTAAAAGGAAATATTTGCAAATCATTTGCACATAGTATTTGAAAAGGGAATATTTGTAAACCATTTACAAATAGAATTAAAAGGAGATATTTATTTGTTGAATAAATAGAGTTAAAAGAAGTTATTCGAATAAAGTTTATTCGAATAGAGTTAAAAGAGTTAATCAGTAAGAGTAAATCAGTTAGAGTAAACCAGTTAGGTTAATCAAATAGAGTTAAAGAAATAGAGTTAAGCGAATGGAGTTAAACCAAATATTAGTTATTCTAATTAGAGTTAATCAAATAGAGTTAATCGAATAGAGGAAAAGAATTAGAGTTAAACAAGATTAGAAACTGACTAGAGATTAGTTAAGTTGAATAGTTTTCTGAGTATCGATCTGATGTTGGTTTCGGCCGTCGGGGTTTATACTTAGAGAATTGTTCTCCTACTAGTTTACGGTTAAGGACTAATAGTTGGGGAATGATAGTGATATGTAATAAACAAATGGAAATGTTTTCCAGTGTTAATAACATACATTTTCTAAAACATAGAAAATAAAGAAATGTGAATATATATATATATATATATATATATATATATATATATGTTAAATGGTGATTGATCGATATAATTTCCATCTAGAAATAATATTGTTGTTTGCACACCTGTTTTTCTTTGATGGTTAAATCATAGACTATCGAAGTTTTTGACCATTTTAACGTTGTTAATATAGAGAGACCGGTTGGATTATTATCCAAAGAACCACTCTGTATTGGCATAAGCATTGCAAATCATATATGCCAAAGATAATTTAAGACGGAGTAAAGTGCAAGGGCTATTGTATAAGTCTTAGATAACAGTGCCTAAGATGGATGTACTGAATAGTACCTTCGGTTCATCCTGTTCCTAGATGACTTATATGGATGAATGTCTGACAGAGTATTTCCAGAAAGGTCATGTACATTGATCTCTTCAACCGTACTAAGAGTGTAAGCGGAGAAGGAAACTTCTTTAGCTAACACGTAATGTACTGTTGTAAACGTCAATTTGTGATTTTCGATGGATTTAACAATGTGGCATTCGAAGTGAATCTGATGTGATGATAAAGCGTAACTTCAAGCCTCATTAACCGGTAAATGACAGAAATCGGGCAGGTAGCATGGCTATGTAGGTCGCACCTATTAGGGTGTACAATCACCTTATCTAGAGTTTCATTTACTTCTAAAAATCTATTGTTGATGTTGTCCCACTCGGGAAATGATTGTTGATCCCAACCGTTGGTGATATACATTCGATACACTCAAGCAAAATGAGTGGTCGGCCATGTGTGGCCGGGTTGCAAGATGTTCTTGTTGAACCCAGTGTATTCCTTTCAAGAGGTACACTAGCGAAGATGGTTCCATACCTTGTCATAGTTGGAAATCCATTACCCAATATGTGATTGCGGTCTTGATTGTATAATATATATGTAGATCGTGAGATGAAAGCGTTTCTGCTGGATGATTATTATATTGTAGTTGATAGACATTATTATAATATCAAAAGGTTTTTGATATAAAGATATTTGGATTCTAATAAGGGAAAATTCCGTTCCGTTATACGGCGTGGTCTTATGAGATATCGTTTACTTGTTCAAACTGTTTTAAACTGTTTTACTCATACCAGTCCCACGACTGACCTGGAGTTTATTTTGTTTTGTTTTCCCTATACTCTTGGGTGCCCAATTTTGTACGCGTAGTCAAGTAGTCAGGAATTTACAGATATATGGGAAGAGCTTGGAGCAGGAGGCTTCAGGATTATATAGCTATAATTATTTCCACTGTGTCGTAAGTGTTGTACTCTGATACTATTATTGTATACATATACTGATTTTATTTCAAGGATATGTTATCTATTATATGTTATTCGTTCCGTTGTGAGATTCGTATTACTCTGATGTTGTGTCTTCTTCTTCTATTCTAAGTTTCTATCTTATCTTTCCTCACCCTCTAATTTCTTTCATTGACCATTCGGTAATTTTTGATGTTTGGTTAGTCATCATTGAGTTTATGGCAATAATCAAAGTCGACATAATCCGGGTCGTTACAGTTGGTATCAGAGCGAGGTTAAGTGAATTACCTTGGCTCTGTGGCGTGACTCAGTAGAGATGGGGTTAGTAATATCCTAGATTGAGTTTGAGTGTATATATACAAGTGAACGTATTTGTAGATGATATAAAAATAATTTTATATTGTGAAGATTTATTAGTTGAGTAGTTTATGACTTCTGGTCGATCAGTTTGATCCACTGTATCAGTAGGGGTTTATAAACACTCGAATACGATGGGTTGACATGATATGTTTTGAAAAGAGGGTAAATTAAAATAAGTTTACCCAAGGTATATCTTGATATAGAGAAGATATATAAATATATCAAAATTATAATATAGTGGATATATTGGTTGTTATTATAATCGAGTAAAGATTATAAAGTAAAATGGTTATGTAATTAACCAATCAGAATTCATATAAGTGAACTACATGGAATCAGATGAGTTAAATCTAAAATTTTAACCAGGAATTGAATTAAAATTCTGGAAAAATTGGATAAGTGTTTGTAAATGGATTTGGATTAAAAATAAGGAAAATTTAAGATCCTGGGAGATTGTAAATTGTTTTACAAGCAATGTGAATTATATTTTGAAATGAATTTCAAAGTGGAAATGTTTAGAAATGGTTTTATAGTATTGAACCCACTTCGATCGCTGGAAAATAGATTCTGATGATGACAGCTGCATCATCAGTATTCATTTTCGAGTTGTAAGTGACGAATTGCTACTAGAGATACTGTTTTGAATTTATTTTGGGAAAGACAAGTTGTGTTGAATTTCAAAAAGGAAATTTTGATTTTTGAAAATAGTAAACTTTTTAAAAACTCCCAGGGAAAGACTGTTTGAATTAAAAAAAATTAACAGAAATTTGTGAAAGAAAATTTGAATTAAAGTAAATCCAGTAAAGTGGTAACTGAGATAGAATTAGAATGATATCAAGACAAATCAGATTGTGAGATTCAAATTTGAAGTGTAATGTGATAATCAAGTTAAGAGTTGGGAATCGAGAAGAAACTCGAGTTGAAATGATATTTGGCTCGGATATAAGCGAATGGTTGTGTTGGAGACAAAAGTAATATCAGAAATTTTATTGGGATACCATTGGTATATGCTGAGTTGATAGCATATGGAAGTGATAGAGTTGATATGCCCGACAAAAGGTACAAGTTTATATTTCATATGGTATGAGATTTTGATGAGCCGAATTGGCAAGCCACTTGGCTGTTTGATTTTCTTTTAGGATGGAGATGGCCCAGAGAGGCGAGTGATGGTTTGACGTATTGACCAGTAAAAAGGAGGTGCTGGCGAAATTTTTTAAAAAATTAAGGCATTAGAAAATTTTCAGGATTTTCGAAAATTTTCGTTGATAAGAATTAATTAATATTTAATTGAAATTTAATTGGTCCAGTTGGAAACTGAGGGTTAAGAAATGAACAAATAAGTTATAACCAGTCGATAGGGTTTGTTTTCTAACTTAGCAATTTCGAGGACGAAATTATTTTAAGTGGGGAAGAATGTAATGACCCGCATTTTTAACGGTATAATAATTTATTTATTTAATTATTTAAATAGTGAAATAAAGGATTTAATGGTCGTGGAATTAAATAATGGTGAATATTTAATTAAAATAATAAATTAAATAATATATTTAATTCTGAAATAATCAGAATTGGCTAAAATGGCGATATGGTGTGAACTTGATCATCTGTGATATTAAATTTAGTTTAGAATTGAATTAGAATAACGAATATATTATTTGAATGATAGTTTGAACGTATAATTATATTATAATTAAAAATGAGCTCAAAATGGCGCTGTAGTTCGCGATTTGGCGATTTGAACTTCAACTGAATATACAGAAGCCATTTTAAATCGGATTTCTGTGAAACAAGAAACGTTGGGAGTAGGTGGAGTATATCTTTCTAGTGGAAGAGAAAAATCTGGATTTCGTAAGGTAGATTTTGATTTATGTCCAAATCAAATTTTAGAAAAGTCGTTGTTGAATTCCTTTATAATTTATAAAGGAATTATTTATATTTTAAAAAGGAATTTCATTTTAAATCGAATATCGATTTAATCGGGGTTTGAAATATCAAGTTATAAATCCCAGTTATACTGTATGGTATTCCACTGTGAGTATATACGATAATATAAATTTATTTATATTTAATTTAATTATATTTAAATATATATATATATTTATATGGGCCATTCAGAGCTTTAAAAATAGCCAGTTTTACAAACGGAGTTAGAATTTGATGAAACTAATTTTGTTGGATCTGCAATATTTAATTATTACTAGATTTCAATTTCCATGATTTTTGAAGTCAGTATGTGGCCATATGGGATTTTAATGTGAAAAACAGTTGGTATTTTGACAGTTAAAAATACGCTGTGTGAGCAAACGGAGTCGGAATTCGACGAAACCAGTTTCGTTGGGACCATAATGTCGAACTGTGGCTACCTGACCATTTTCGTGATTTTTAGATTTCGTGTGTGTTCGTAGGGATTTTTATAGTGGATAAATGAATATAAAAAGCAAAAATATCCTAATCTATTGGTGATTTAAACAAGGCCACGTGGCCTTCTTTCTCCACCACATACTTAGTGATAAAACACCAGGAACAATTCTTGTTCCTCAAAACCGAATCAGCAGCAAAGAAAAAAATAAAACAAAAAAATCCTAGAAAAATCAAACACAAATATATAAATCAAAAGAGTCATATATTTGAGTTTCCTGGGTGGTCCTCTTTAATTATAAACATGTCTAGAAGGGTGTGACGGCCATTTGTGTAGGGAGCGAAATATACAGCAAGGATAAGGTTGGGTTTCGAGTGTGACTTGAGCATCAATACATCGAATAAATGTTAGTGTTGCGTTTGTTGAAGGATTTTGGACTGGAGTGTAGTTTTTAGTGGATTTTCCTACCACCTATTGTCGCGCCTGTGCATTGATGGTCTCGTGGATTCCTATAGTCGGTTTTTGCAGGGATGTTGCGAGTGGAGTATGGGAGGTATAGGATTGAAGAGGAGATTGTGATAAGAATTTTGGTGTGATTTGTCTTCAAATCGGTGGAAGAATAGGGGAGCAATTGGGATGGAAGAATCGGCTAATGGTAGGAACAGGAGTCGGGTTTCTTCACAGTGGAGGAAGAAGAAGGCTGGGTCTGTGTTTTAGGAGGGTGGTTGGGCCGATGTGGCATGGTAAGGCCCATTTACCATGATAGTTTGAATTAAAATCCATCTAAATTAGTATAATCTTTTAAATCGAATATCTTGGTCATACAATATCAGATTGACGAACCGTAAGTTGCGTTGGGATCGTATGGACGGGAGCTACCCAATGGAACTGACCGGGAATGGATTGGAGCTCGTATGAATTTATGGCGAAATAAACTGTTTGATTCAAATCAAAAAACAGTTTATCTTTCTTTAACAATGAACTGCAAATGTGAGTAAATCTTACAAACTCTGAACAGTTTAAAATTTCATGTTGTATTTTTAGAACTGTTAAATATTGGCTGATTGACTGCGTGTTAACTGTTTTGCTTGAACTGTTAGTCAGTTAGTTGAATTCATATATTGATTCTATTTAACAGAATATATCATATGGAACAGAAAGTGATGTTGATTTTATTATGTAACATCTGTGGATGCAGGGCAACAGGTTGGAGGAATCCGGCTGGATTCCTCAACAGTTATTTTTATTAATTTTCATATATTGTGATATATGATGTAGTTATAATCTGTGGTTGATTATATGTGTTTGGATGATATTGGTCATCATGATTTGATATGTTAAAAACCATAACATACCGGAATGTGGAAAAGGGGAATTTTCAAACGGTATTTGAAATATAATATTTATAAAATCAAAAGGGTTTTATAAATGAATTATTTATAAATGAAATATTTATAAATAGAAATCTTTATAGGTGAAATTATATAGAAAGGGGAAATCTTTATAAATGAAATATTTATAATGAAAAGGGAATATTTATAAGATCATAAGATTCTATAAATGAGATATTTATTGGTTAAAGAAATAGGAGATGTTAAACGAGATACTTATTTGTTAAGTAAATAAGTTATAAAAGAGATATTGACTTAGGAAATAGAATAAGTTATTAAAAGGAGATATTTATTTGTTAAATAAATAAGATAAGATATAAGGAATATTTATTTAGAAAATAAATAAGATATTAATAAAGGAAATACTTAGGTTAAATAAATAAGGTTAATAAAGGAAATACCTGGAAATAGAACCCTAAAAGGAAATATTTGCAAATCATTTGCAAATAGTATTTGAAAAGGGAATATTTGTAAACCATTTACAAACAGAATTAAAAGGAGATATTTATTTGTTAAATAAGTAGAGTTAAAAGGAGTTATTCGAATAGAGTTAAAAGAGTTAATCAGTTAGAGTAAACCAGTTAGGTTAATCAAATAGAGTTAAAGAAATAGAGTTAAGCGAATGGAGTTAAACCAAATAATAAATATTCGAATTAGAGTTAATCAAATACAGTTAATCGGATAGAGGAAAAGAAATAGAGCTAAACAAGATTACAAACTGACTAGAGATTAGTTAAGTTGAATAGTTTTCTGAGTATCGATCTGATGTTGGTTTCGGCCTTCTGGATTTATACTTAGAGAATTATTCTCCTACTAGTTTATGGTTAGGGACTAATAGTTGTGGAATGATAGTGACATGTAATAAACAAATGGAAATGTTTTCCAGTGTTAATAACAATATTTTCTAAAACATAGAAAATAAAGAAATGTGAATATATATATATATATGTTAAATGATGATTGATCGATATAATTTCCATCTTGAAATAATATCTTTGTTTGCACACCTGTTTTTCTTTGATGGTTAAATCACAGACTATCGAAGTTTTTGACCATTTTAACGTTGTTGATATGGAGTGACCGGTTGGATTATTATTCAAAGAACCACTTTGTATTGGCATAAGCGTTGTGAATCATATATGCCAAAGATAATTGAAGACGGAGTAAAGAGCAAGGGATACTGTACAAGTCTTAGATAACAGTGCCCAAGACGGATGTACTGAATAGTGCCTTCGGTTCATTCTGTTCCTGGATGACTTGTATGGATGAATGTCTGACAGAGTATTTCCAAAAAGGTCATGTACATTAATCTCCTCAACCGTACCAAGAGTGGAAGCGGAGAAGGAAACTTCTTTAGCTAACACGTAATGTACTGTTGTAGACGTCAATTAGTGATTTTCGACGGATCTGACAATGTGGCAAGCGAAGTGAATCTGATGCGATGATAAAGCGTAACTTCAAGCCTCATCAACCGGTAAATGACATAAATCGGGTAGGTAGCATGGCTATGTAGGTCGCACTTATTAGGGTGTATAATCACCTGATCTTGAGTTTCATTTACTTCTAAAAATCTATTGTTGATGCTGTCCCATTCGGGAAATGGTTGTTGTTCCCAACCATTGGTGATATACATTCGATACACTCAAGCGAAATGAGTGGTCGGTCATGTGTGGTCGGGTTGCAAGATGTTCTTGTTGAACCAAGTGTATTCCTTTCTAGAGGTACACTAGCGAAAGGTGGTTCCATACATTGTCATAGTTGGAAATCCATTACCCAATACATGCTTGCGGTTCTGATTGTATACTATATATGTAGAACGTGAGATGAAAGCGTTTCTGCTAGATGATTATTATATTGTGGTTGATAGACATTATTATAATATCAAAAGGTTTTTGATATAAAGATATTTGGATTCTCATAAGGGAAAAACCCATTCCATTATACGACGTGGTCTTATGAGATATCGTTTACTTGTTCAAACTGTTTTAAATTGTTTTACTCATACTAGTCCCATGACTGACCGGAGTTTATTTTGTTTTGTTTTCCCTAAACTCTTGGGTGCCCAATTTTGTACGGGCAGTCAAGTAGTCAGGAATTTACAGATATCTGGGAAGAGCTTGGAGCAAGAGGTTTCAGGATTATATAGCTATAGTCATTTCCGTTGTGTCGTAAGTGTTGTACACTGGTAATGTTATTTTATACATATACTGATTTTATTTCAAGGATATATGTTATCTATTATATGTTATTCGTTCCACTGTGAGATTCGTGTTACTCTGATGTTGTGTCTTCTTCTTCTTCCATTCTAAGTTTCTATCTTATCTTTCCTCACCCTCTAATTTCTTTCGTTAACCATTCGGTATTTTTCGATGTTTGGTTAGTCACCATTGAGTTTATGGCTATAACCAAAGTTGACAAAATCTGGGTCGTTACAGTTGGTAATATAGCGAGGTTAAGTGAGTTACCTTGGCTCTGTGGCGTGACTCAGTAGAGATGGGGTTAGTAATAACCTAGATTGAGTTTGAGTGTATATATACGAGTGAACGTATTTGTAGATGACATAAAAATAATTTTATATTGTGAAGATTTATTGGTTGAGTAGTTTATGAGTTCTGGTCGATCAGTTTGATCCGCTGTATCGGTAGGAGTTTATAAACACTCGAATACGATGGGTCGACACAATATGTTTTGAAAAGAGGGTAAATTAAAATAAGTTTACCAAAGGTATATTTTGATATAGAGAAGATATATATATCGAAATTATAATATAGTGGATATATTGGTTTATATTATAATCAATTAAAGATTATAAAGTAAAATGGTTATGTAAATAACCAATCAGAATTCAAATAAGTGAACTACGTGGAATCAGATGAGTTAAATCTAAAATTTAAACCAGGAATTGAATTAAAATTCTGGAAAAATTGGATAAGTGTTTGTAAATGGATTTGGATTAAAAATAAGGAAAATTTAAGATCCTGGGAGATTGTAAATTGTTTTACAAGCAGTGTGAGTTATATTTTGAAATGAATTTCAAAGTGGAAATGTTTATAAATGGTTTATAGTATTGAACTCACTTCGATCGCTGGAAAATAGATTCTGATGATGATAGCTGCATCATCAGTATTCATTTTCGAGTTGTAAGTGACGAATTACTACCAGAGATACTGTTTTGAATTTATTTTGGTAAAGACAAGTTGTGTTGAATTTCAAAAAGGAAAATTTGATTTTTGAAAAGAGTAAACTGTTTAAAAACTCCCAGGGAAAGACTGTTTGAACTAAAAACAAATTTAACAGAAATTTGTGAAAGAAAATTTGAATTAAAGTAAAGCCAGTAAAGTGGTAACTGAGATTGAATTAGAATGATATCAAGACAAATTAGATTGTGAGATTCAAATTTGAAGTGTAATGTGATAATCAAGTTAAGAGTTGGGAATCGAGAAGAAACTCGAGTTGAAATGATATTTGGCTCGGATATAAGCGAATGGCTGTGTTGGTGATAAAAGTGATTTCAGAAATTTGATTGGGATAACATTGGTATATGCTGAGTTGATAGCATATGGAAGTGATAGAGTTGATATGCCCGACAAAAGGTACAAGTTTATATTTCATATGGTATGAGATTTTGATGAGCCGAATTGGCAAGTTGCTTGGTTGTTTGATTTTCTTTTGGGATGGAGATGGCCCAGAGAGGCGAGTGATGGTTTGACGTATTGACCAGTACAAAGGAGGTGCTGGCCAATTTTTTTTAAAAATTAAGGCGTTAGAAAATTTTCATGATTTTTGAAAATTTTTGTTGGTAAGAATTAATTAATATTTAATTGAAATTAAATTGGTCCAGTTGGAAACTAAGGTAAAGAAGTGAACAAATAAGTTATTACCAGTCGATAGGGTTTGTTTTCTACCTTAGCAATTTCGAGGACGAAATTATTTTAAGTGGGGAAGAATGTAATGACTCGCATTTTCAGCGGTATAATAATTAATTTATTTAATTATTTAAATAGTGAATTAAAAGATCTAATGGTCGTGGAATTAAATAATGGTGAATATTTAATTAAAATAATAAATTAAATAATATATTTAATTCTGAAATAATCAGAATTGGCTGAAATGGCGATATGGTGTGAACTGGATCATCTGTGATATTAAATTCAGTTTAGAATTGAATTAGAATAACGAATATATTATTTGAATGATAGTTTGAACGTATAATTATATTGTAATTAAAAACAAGCTCGAAATAGCACTGCAGTTCGCGATTTGGCGATTTGAACTTCAACTGAATATACAAAAGCCATTTTAAATCAGATTTCTGTGAAACAAGAAAGGTTGGGAGCAGGTGGAGTATATCTTTCTAGTGGAAGAGAAAAATCTGGATTTCGTTAGGTAGATTTTGATTTACGTCCAAATCAAATTTTAGAAAAGTTGCTGTGGAATTTCTTTATAATTTATAAAGGAATTATTTATATTTTAAAAAGGAATTACATTTTAAATCGAATATGGATTTAATCGGGGTTTGAAATATCAAGTTATAAATCCCAATAGAACTGTATGGTATTCCATTGTGAGTATATACGATAATATAAACTTATTTATATTTAATTAAATTATATTTAAATATATTTATATATTTAAATGGGCCATTCAGTGCTTTATAAATAGCCAGTTTTACAAACGGAGTCAGAATTCGACGAAACTAATTTTGTTGGATCTGCAATATTTAATTATTGCTAGATTTCAATTTCCATGATTTTTGAAGTCAGTATGTGGCCGTATGGGAATTTAATGTGAAAACACTCAGTATTTTGACAGTTAAAAATACGCTGTATGAGCAAACGGAGTCCGAATTCGACGAAACCAGCTTCGTTGGGACTGTAATGTCGAACCACAGCTACCTGACCATTTTCGTGATTTTTAGATTTCGTGTGTGTTCACAGGGATTTTTAGAGTGGATAAATGAAAATAAAAAGCAAAAATATCCTAATCTATTAGTGATTTAAATAAGGCCACCTGGCCTTCTTTCTCCACTACATACTCAGTGATAAAACACCAGGAACAATTCTCACTACTCAAAACTGAATCAGCAGCAAAGAAAAAAATAAAACAAAAAAATCCTAGAAAAATCAAACACAAATATATAAATCAAAAGAGTCATATATTTGAGTTTCCTAGGTGGTCCTCTTCAATTATAAACATGTCTAGAAGGGTGCGACGGCCATTTGTGTGGGGAACGAAATATACAGCAAGGATAGAGTTGGAATTGAGAGAGATTTGAGCATCAATACATCGAATAAATGTTAGTGTTGGGTTTGTTGAAGGATTTGGGACTGGAGTGTAGGTTTTGGTGGATTTTCCTACCAACTATTGTCGCGCCTGTGCATTGATGGTCTCATGGATTACTGTAGTCGGTTTTTGCAGGGATGGTGCGAGTGGAGTATGGGAGGTATAGGATTGAAGAGGAAATCGTGATAAGAATTTTGGTGTGATTTGTTTTTCAATCGGTGGAAGAATGTGGGTGCAATTCGGATGGAAGAATCGGCTAATGGTAGGAACAGGAGTCGGGTTTCTTCACGATGGAGGAAGAAGAAGATTGGGTATGTGTTTTAGGAGGGTGGGTGGGCCGATGCGGCATGGTAACACCCATTTACCATGATAGTTTAAATTAAAATCCATCTAAATTAGTATAATTTTGTAAATCGAATATCTTGGTCATACAATTTTAGATTGACGAACCGTAAGTTGCGTTGGGATCGTATGGACGGGACCTACCCAATGGAACTGACTGGGAGCGGATTGGAGCTCGTATGAATTTATGGCGAAATAAACTGTTCGATTCAAATCAAACAACAGTTTATCGTTCTTTAACGATGAACTGCAAATGTGAGTAAATCTCACTAACTATGAACAGTTTATAATTTCATGTTGTTTTTTTAGAACTGTTAAATATTGGTTGATTGACTGTGTGTTAACTATTTTGATTGAACTGCTTGTCAGTTAGTTGAATTTATATATTGATTCTGTTTAACAGAATATATCATATGGAACTGAAAGTGATGTTGATTTTATTATGTAACATCTGTGGATGCAGGGAAACAGGTTGGAGGAATCCGACTGGATTCCTCAACAGTTATTTTATTGTTTTTCATATATTGTGATATATGATGTAGTTATAATCTGTGGTTGATTATATGTGTTTGGATGATATTGGTCATTATGATTTGATATGCTAAACACCATAACATGCCGGAATGTGGGAAAGGGGAATTTTCAAATGGTATTTGAAATATAATATTTATAAAATCAAAAAGGTTTTATAAATGAAATATTTATAAATGAATTATTTATGAATAGAAATCTTTATAGTTGAAATTAAATAGAAAGGGGAAATCTTTATAAATGAAATATTTATAAAGAAAGGGGAATATTTATAAAATCATAAGTTTTTATAAATGAGAAATTTATTGGTTAAATAAATAGGAGATGTTAAACGAGATACATATTTGTTAAGTAAATAAGTTATAAAAGAGATATTGACTTAGTAAACAGAATAAGTTATTAAAAGGAGATATTTATTTGTTAAATAAATAAGATAAGATATAAGGAGTATTTATTTAGAAAATAAATTAGATATTAATGAAGGAAATACTTAGGATAAATAAATAAGGTTAATAAAGGAAATACATGGAAATAAAACCCTAAAAGGAAATATTTGCAAATCATTTGCAAATAGTATTTGAAAAGGGGATATTTGCAAACCATTTACAAATAGAATTAAAAGGAGATATTTATTTGTTAAATAAATAGAGTTAAAAGGAGTTATTCGAATAGAGTTTATTCAAATAGAGTTGAAAGAGTTCATCAGTTAGAGTAAATCAGTTAGAGTAAACCAGTTAGGTTAATCAAATAGAGTTAAAGAAATAGAGTTAAGCGAATGGAGTTGAACCGAGTATTAGTTAAACAAATTTGAGTTAATCAAATAGAGTTAATCGAATAGAGGAAAAGAAATAGAGTTGAACAAGATTAGAAACTGACTAGAGATTAGTAAAGTTGAATAGTTTTCTAAGTATCAATCTGATGTTGGTTTCGGCCTTCGGGGTTTATACTTAGAGAATTGTTCTCCTACTAGTTTACGGTTAGGGACTGATAGTTGTGGAATGATAGTGATATGTAATAAACAAATGGAAATGTTTTCCAGTGTTAATAACATATATTTTCAAAAACATAGAAAATAAGGAAATGTGAATATATATATGTTAAATGATTGTTGATCGATATAATTTCCATCTAGAAATAATATCGTTGTTTGCACACCTGTTTTTCTTTAATGGTTAAATCACAGACTATCGAAGTTTTTGACCATTTTAACGTTGTTAATATGGAGAGACCGGTTGGATTATTATCCAAAGAACCACTCTGTACTGGCATAAGCATTGCGAATCATATATTCCAAAGATAATTGAAGACGGAGTAAAGTGCAAGGGCTATTGTATAAGTCCTAGATAACAGTGCCTAAGATGGATGTACTGAATAGTGCCTTCGGTTCATCCTGTTCCTGGATGACTTGTACGGATGAATGTCTGACAGAGTATTTCCAGAAAGGTCATGTACATTGATCTCTTCAACCGTACCAAGAGTGGAAGTGGAGAAGGAAATTCTTTAGCTAACACGTAATGTACTGTTGTAGACGTCAATTAGTGATTTTTGATGGATTTGACAATGTGGCATTCGAAGTGAATCTGATGTGATGATAAAGCGTAACTTCAAGCCTCATCCACCGGTAAATGACAGAAATCGGGAAGGTAGCATGGCTATGTAGGTCGCACCTATTAGGGTGTATAATCACCTGATCTAGAGTTTCATTTACTTCTAAAAATCTATTGTTGATGTTGTCCCATTCGGGAAACGGTTGTTGATCCCAGCCGTTGGTGATATACATTCGATACACTCAAGCGAAATGAGTGGTCGGTCATGTGTGGCTGGGTTGCAAGATGTTCTTGTTGAACCCAGTGTATTACTTTCTAGAGGTACACTAGCGAAAGGTGGTTCCATATCTTGTCATAGTTGGAAATCCATTACCCAATACGTGCGTGCGGTTATGATTGTATACTTAATATGTAGAACGTGAGATGAAAGCGTTTCTCCTAGATGATTATTATATAGTGGTTGATAGACATTATTATAATATCAAAAGGTTTTTGATATAAAGATATTTGGATTCTCATAAGGGAAAAACCCGTTCCATTATACGGCGTGGTCTTATGAGATATCGTTTACTTGTTCAAACTGTTTTAAACTGTTTTACTCATACCAGTCCCATGACTGACCTGGAGTTTTTTTGTTTCGTTTTCCCTAAACTCTTGGGTGCCCAATTTTGTATGGGCAGTCAAGTAGTCAGTAATTTATAGATATACAGGAAGAGCTTGGAGCAGGAGGCTTCAAGATTATATAGCTATAGTTATTTCCGCTGTGTCATAAGTGTTGTACTCTGATAATGTTATTGTATACATATACTGATTTTATTTCAAGGATATGTTATCTATTATATGTTGTTCGTTCCGCTGTGAGATTCGTGTTACTTTGATGTTGTGTCTTCTTCTTCTTCTATTCTAAGTTTCTATCTTATCTTTCCTCACCCTCTAATTTCTTTCATTAACCACTCGGTATTTTTCGATGTTTGGTTAGTCATCATTGAGTTTATGGCGATAACCAAAGTCAACAAAATCCGGGTCGTTACATATAACATAGCTTGAAATATACATCTATATTTGAATATACATCATTATCAAAGTACAACACTTACAACACTGCGGAAATAAACTATAGCTACATGATCCTGAAGCCTCCCGCTCTAGCTCTTCAAGTATCTGTAAATCCCAACTACTTGACTGCCCGCACAAAATTGGGCACCCAAGAGTTTAGGGAAAACAAAACAAAATAAACTCTGGGTCAGTCATGGGACTGGTATGAGTAAAACAGTTTGAGCCATTAAACGATATCTCATAAGACCACGCCGTAAAATGGAACGTGTTTTTCCCTTATGAGAATCCAAATTATTTTTATATCAAAAACCTTTTGATATTATAATAATGTCTATCAACCACAATATAATAACCATCTAGTAGAAACGCTTTCATCTCACGTTCTACATATATAGTGTACAATCAAAACCGCAAGCACGTATTGGGTAATGGATTTCCAACTATGACAAGGTATGGAACCACCTTTCGCTAGTGTACCTCTAGAGAGGAATACACTTGGTTCAACAAGAACATCTTGTAACCCGGCCACATATGACAGACCTGTCATTTCACTTGAGTGTATCGAATGTATATCACCAACGATTAGGATCAGCAACCGTTTCCCGAATGGGACAGCATCTGTGATAGATTTTTAGAAGTAAATGAAACTCTAGATCAGGTGATTATACACCCTAATAGGTGCGACCTACGTAGCCATGTTGCCTGCCCGATTTCTGTCATTTCCCGGTTGTGAGGCTAGAGGCCACGCTTATCTCTGATAGATCACATGTTTATTCACTTTGAATATCACATCGTCATACCCGCCAAATCACAAATTGATTTCCCCAAAAATACCACGGGTATACAGCTAAGAGAAACGAATTCCTCCGCCACCAAACACAAATACGTTTGAAGAGATCAACTTATGCGATCTATTAGATATACTCTACTAGACATTCTTCCATACGGGACATCCTGGGACTGGACAAACCAAAGGCACTATTCAGTACATCCATCTTAGGCAATCTTTACCTAAGATTTATACAACAGCCCTTGCACTTTACCTCGTCTTTATCTTTGGCATATATGATTCGCAACGCTTATGCCAATACAGAGTGGTTCTTCGGATAATAATCCAACCGGTCTCTCCATATTAACAACGTTAAAATGGTTGAAAACTTTGATAGTCGGTGAGTTAACTATCAAAGAAAAACATGTGTGCAAACAATGATATTATTTCCAAATGGAAATTATATCGATCAATCATCATTGAACATTTATCTCTCTATTTAACTTATTCATTTTTCATCTCCTATTTCCATATATTCAACATTTCTTATTTTCTAAATTTAGAAAATATACATTATTAACAATGGAAAACATTTCCATTTCTTGTTTTGTATATTAGAAAACATTTCTGATTCTAATTTGTAAAACATTTCCAAAGCTCCTTCATTGGATTTAAACCGATGTTTAAATAAACATTGCTCTACCAACTCAAACTCTTTTACTAAATTCACTTAACCATCATTCACTATCAAACCTTACCATTCCTTAGTTAAGAAGGAAGTCAATCAAGTTGAGGTATAATTACCTCTCAGACCTTAACTGAACAAAGTTTTAACTTCGAAATAGTTAATTTTATCTTTTAAACCTTTATCCACTTCCTTACATAACTCTCTCTCTCTCGAAAAATCTCTATTCGATAACTCCTCTCTTCGAATAACTATATTCGATAATCTCTTCTACGAATGACTAGATTCAAAAACTTTCTTCGAATAATCTGTATTCTATTAACTCCTTTAACTCTATTCGAATAAACAAAATTCGATTAACTCCTTCCAAATAACTAGATTTGATAACTCCTTTCGAATAACCAATATTTGATTAACTCACTTGGTTAACTTACTAGGTTAACTCAACTTATTTAACCTTAACTTGATTAACTTCTATCAAATAACTTATATTCGATTTCACTCCATTCGCTTGACTCTAGGTAGCAGCGATCAAAATGGTTACGCCTGATTCCCTCAGGAAACATCCGACCGCCGTAGGCTATCTACACCCTTGCGAATTACGCTAGTAGTCGTACGAAAGGGCAACTTATCCTGAATAACTATGTTTGACTAACTCTATCTCAAATAACTATATTCGATCAACTTTAATTGAATAACTAATATTCAGTTAAATCCTAATTCGATTAACTATAACTCTAATCGATTTCTTTAATTCTAATCGATTAACTCTATTGATTAATTCTAACTGGTTAACTCTAACTGATTTACTCTATCTGGTTAATTCTAACTCAAATCGATTATTTCTAACTCTAATCGACTTCTCCTATTCGAATAACTCCTATTTGATAACGTTTATTCATTTATAAAGATTTACTTTTAGTAACGGTTCTTCACTTTATAAATGTTCTCTTTAATAATGTTACTTCCTTATACAAGTGTTGTGTACACATTCTATTAACAACTATCGGTGTTAAAACCAATATCTCTTCTCTATATAAGTTCAGATTTATATATCCCATTTACAGAATGATAAATACTTAATTTAATTTATAAACCGTTATTTATAAATTTATCTTTCCTATTTATCTTTTAAAAACAGATTTCCATTTCATATTCATCTTCTAAATATTCCTTTGATTAAATTCTATTTATTTATCAAATTAATATTCCTTTCATTTAATCCTATTTATTTGACAAATAAATATTCCTTTTTTTCTATTTATTTTCTAAATAAATATCTCATTTATAACATTCTATTTATTTCCTATAAATAAATATCTCCATTTAATCTATTTGTAAATGTTTTACAAATATCCCCTTTTAAATCCTATTTGTAAATGTTTTTACAAATATTCCTCTTTCTATTTGTTCTACAAATATTTTTCTTACATTTGTTTTACAATTATATTTCCTCTATATTTGTTGTACAAATATATTTCCTTTATAATTGTTTGATTTTATAATTACTTCCTTTTATAAAATCCTTTTCCTTTTATATATAAAATCCAGTGATTTTACATAAATAAATTATTTTTAAATTATACTTTGAAAATCTCCTTTATATCATTCTGGTATTTCTTATGGTATTTAACATACCATATAACAATGATAAATATCGTCCAAACACACACAATCAACAACAGATTATATATCACATCATATATCACAATATATGAAACAAAACAGTATTTAAATATTGAGGAACCCAGTTGGGTCCCTCCAACCTATTTACCTGCATCACAGATGTTAGTCAACATATTAACATCGATTTCATTTCGATATGAAATATTCTGATAAACAGAATCAATATTTGATTAACGATTCATATAAATATCGTTATCTATAATTTCAACCAATACACAAACAATTCAACCAAACAGTTAACACACAACAATCAATAGATAATTATCAATTCTAACAATTATTGTAAAAATATAACCGTTCAGAGTTGGTGAGTTTTACTCATATTTCGCGTTAACCGTTAAATAACGATTTGCGTCTGTTGATTCATACGGACAATTTATTTTGCAATAAATTGTAACGAGCTTCGATTCACTCCCAGTCAGTTCCATGGCGTAGCCACCGTCCATACGATCCCAACGTATCTGACCGTTCAGAATTTTGTTATCGTATGTGCCAGTTACGATAATTAAAAGTTAGTACACTAATTTAAATAAATAAACTTAATAGAATTTCCATTGGGCTTTACCCAAATATATCAGCCCATCTCCATCTCTAAAGGCCCAGACCCGCATTTGTGAATAACCCTTCTTCCTCCTGAAAGAAATCTCGACCTCACTCCTCATTTCAAATGACCATTCACACATCGTTTTAACCCCAAACTGTACCTTCATCCTTCCAAAATTCTTAGACTGAAAACACCGTAATACACCATGTTAAAAACAACATCATACCGCGCTCCTCCATAAAACAACACGACTGTTTTTCCTTGCCTCACTGTCTTCCACATCCAGAATAAATCCCGATCCCTTCATCTACTTGCCAACATCGCCAAAACACATTGAAGTCCAGCCTCTCCCCAATTATGACTGTTGATCAATCCCTACTCCGACCCTCACGTCAACTCTCAGCTCGCTTCCACCATGGTGCTGCGTCGCAACAGCCCTGACACGACCTCCATAAAACAACCGCGACATTGTTTCTCATGGAAACATGTAAAAAACTCAGGGTCAGTGCGGATTCTCACCACGAGTACAAATAAGGAGCTAAAAACTTGGATCGCAGCTTCTATTTAACGAATCGAGGAACCCTAGGTTCACGGCTTTGAAATTCCAGCGAAGAGAAATCGGTGCGCACCCAATAAAGATGGTATAGGAGGAAAGCTCTCTTCTTAAGCTGCTCAAGCAACTTGGTTTTTGGAATTTAGAATTTTTCTTTGAATTTACATCGATTTTCAAACTTGGATTTTAACTGTTTTGAATTCCCTTGGCTAGCGGCTGCGTTTTTTTTACCAGAGGAAAAATGAATAAGCATTTGGTGGTTAAAGATGTTATATAGGATAATTATAATATTTTTTTATTCGAATTTTATATTAAATTATATTGAACTGCTGCTTATATACACTGTTTAAAAATCCCTGTAATTACATATGATACCCAAAAATAATGAAAATGGTCATACACCTTCAGTTCGACATTACGGTCCCATCGAAACTAGTTTCTTCAAATTCCGACTCCGTTTGCTCACATAGCGTATTTTTAACCATCAAAATATTGATTGTTTCCCACATTAAAAATCGGTACGGCCACATACGGACTCTAAAAATCACGAAACTTGACATCTAACAATACTTTGACATTGCGGATCCAACAAAATTAGTTTCGTTGAATTCTGAGGTCGTTTGCAAAAGTGGCTATTTTTAAAGCTCTAAATGACCCATTTAAATATATAAATATATTTAGATATAATTAAATTAACTATTTAAAAATAAATATTATCGTATATATTCACAATATAATATCGTACAGCTTTAGAATATTCCTATATGAGTTTCTAACTCTATATTTCAAATCCTGATTAAATCGATATTCAATTTATATTGAAATCCCTTTTATAACGTAAATAAAGCGTTGCAAATTATAAAAGAATTCCATAGCGACTTTTCTAAAATATGATTTGGACATAAATCAAAATCTACACTATGAAATCCCAATTTTTCTCTTCCACTAGAAAAATATACTTCACCAGCTCCTAACGTTTCTTGTTTCATAGAAATCCGATTTAAAACGAGCCCTGTACATCCAGTTGAAGTTCAAATCGCCAAATAGTGAATTGTCACGCCATTATGCGCTCGTTTATAATTATATTATAAACTATACGTTCAACTGTCGTCGATTGAATATATTTGTTCATATAATTCAACTCTAAACTGCACTATGTATTTTAAATAATCCAATTCACACTATATTGTGAATTCCACTATTTTTGATTATTTCTAAATTAAATATATTATTCTATTATTTATATTAATTAAATATTCAAAGTTATTTAATTAATGACCACTTGAATTCTAAACCACTATTTTAATAATTAAATTAATTAATTATTGTACCACTGAAAAATGCGGGTCATTACATTCTTCCCTACTTAAAATAATTTCGTCCTCGAAATTGCTAAGGTAGAAAACAAACCCTATCTACCGGTTAGAATTTATTTGTTCACTTCTTAACTTCAGTTTCAACTAAACCAATTTAATTTCAATTAAATATTATTAATTAATTCTTATCAACGCAAATTTTCAAAAATCCTGAAAATTTTCTAATGCCTTCACTTTTCGAAAAATTTCGCCAGCATCTCCTTTGTGCGGCTCAATCGGTACAACCACAACTCGCGTCTCTGGGCCTTCTCCAACCCAAAAGAAAATCAAACAGCCAAGCGGCTTGCCTAATCGGCTCATAAATCACCAAACTCATATGAAATATAAACTTGTACCTTTTTGTCGGGCATATCATTATATCACTTTCATCTGCTGTCAATTCAGCATATACCAATATCAATCCAATCAAACTCTGATCAATTTATCCTCAACACAGCTATTCGCTTAAACAAGCGAAATACCATTTCAAACTCAAGTTTCATTCTTGATCCCAAACTTTTAACTTATCAACTAAATTCCAGATCATTCTTTGATCAATTCCAGCTTTATTTAACTTATCTTAAGTTAAATTCTAATTTATTTACTTATCTTTACCATCTCGATTTATTTAACTTAATAAGTTAAATTTAAATTCTAGAATTTAAATCCATCGGTTTTTATTTCAAATCAAGTTGAAATCCTAATAACCATTCAAAACCTTTGAACTTCTGAATAACTTGTTTTCGCAAAACAAATTTTAAAAACAAAATCCTTGGTAGTAATCCACCACTTAGCAACTCGAAAATGAACACTGATGATGCAGCTGTCATCGTTAGAGTTTATTTTACAGCGATCGAAGTGAGTTCAATACTATATCACTTTTAAAAACTATTTCTAAACACTTTCACTTTGAAATACATTTCAAAATCCATTCACACTGCTTGTAAACAATTTAAAATCTCCCAGGATTTTAAAATTCGTATATTTTCAATCCAAATTCATTTACCAACACTTTTGCAATTTTCACGGTTTTTATTTCAATTCTGATTTAAATTTCAGGTTTAATTCATTTCAATTTCATATATTTCACTTATATGAATTTTGATCGATTATTTACATAACCACTTCACATTTTATAATCTTACTCGATTATAATAACAACTAATATATCCTATATATTATAATCATTCCAATATAAATCCTTTATATCAAAATATAATTTTTGGTAAATCATTTCGTTTACCCTCCTTTCAAAACATACCATGACGGTTCATCGTATTCGAGTCTTTACAAAATCCCTACCGATACAGTGGACTAAACTGATCGACCAAAACTCATAAACGACTCAACCAATAAATCTCCACAATATAAAACAAATTTTTGTATCAATAACAAATACGTTCACTCGTATATATACACTCAAATCAATCTAGGGTATTACTAACCCTATCTCTACCGAGTCACGCCACAGAGCTAAGGTAATTACTTAACCTTAAGCTCTGATACCAACTGTAACGACCTGGGTTTTTAGCAACTTTGGTTATCGACATAAACTCAATGATGACTAACCAGACATCAAAAAATACCAATAGTTAATGAAAGAAATGAGAGGGTGAGAATAGATTAGATAGAAACTTAGAATAGAAGAAGAAGAAGAACACAACATCAGAGTAACATGAACCTCACAACGGAACGAATAACATATATAACATAGCTTGAAATATACATTTGTATTTGAATATACATCATTATCAAAGTACAGCACTTACAACACAGCAGAAATAAACTATAGCTACATGATCCTGAAGCCTCCTGCTCCAGCTCTTCAAGTATATGTAAATCCCGACGACTTGATTGCCCGTACAAAATTGGGTACCCAAGAGTTTAGGGAAAGCAAAACAAAATAAACTCCGGGTCAGTCATGGGACTGGTATGAGTAAAATAGTTTAAAACAGTTTGAGCCATTAAACGATATCTCATAAGACCACGCCGTAAAACGGAATGGGTTTTTCCCTTATGAGAATCCAGATTATCTTTATATCAAAAACATTTTGATATTATAATAATGTCTATCAACCACAATATAATAATCATCTAGTAGAAACTCTTTCATCTCACATTCTACATATATAGTATACAATCAAAACCCCAAGCACGTATTGGGTAATGGATTTCATCTATGACAAGGTATGGAACCACCTTTCACTAATGTAATGACCCGCATTTGCAGAGGTATTATAATTAATTTATTTAATTATATAAATAGTGATATAGTGAATTAAATGGTCGTGGAATTAAATAATGGTGAATATCTAATTAAAATAATAATTAAATAATATAGTTAATTCTGAAATAATCATAATTGGCTGAAATGACGATATGGTGTGAACTGGATCATTTGTGATATTTAATTCAGTTTAGAATTAATTTGAATAACGAATATGCTATATAAACGACAGTTTGAACGTAGAGTTACAATATAATTAAAATCGAGCTCGAAAGGGTGCTGCAGTTCGTAAATTGGTGATTTGAACTTCAATTGAATGTACATGATTCGTTTTAAGCCGGATTTCGGTGAAACAAGAAACGTGTGGAGCTGGTGGAGTATATCTTTCTAGTGGAAGAGAAAAACCGGGATTTCATCCTGTAGATTTTGATTTATGTCCAAATCAAATTTCAAAAAAGTCGTTGTGGAATTCCTTTATAATTTATAAAGGAATTATTTATATTTTTAAAAGGAATTTCGTTATAAATCGAATATCGATTTAATCGGGATGTGAAATATCAAGTTAGAAATCCATATAGGAATATTCTGAAGCTGTATGGTATTCCACTGTGAATATAGATGATAATATTTATTTTTAAAATATTTAATTTAATTATATTTAAATATATTTATATATTTTAATGGGTCATTTAGAGCTGTAAAAATAAGCCACTTTTGCAAACGAAGTCGGAATTCGACGAAACTAATTTTGTTGGATCCAAAATATTAAATAGTTGTTCAATTTCCAGTTTCGTGATTTTTAGAGTCACTGTGTGGTCGTACGGATTTTTAGATTGAAAAAACAGTCAGTATTTCGACAGTTAAGAATACGCTGTGTGAGCATACGGAGTCGGAATTCGATGAAACCAGTTTCGTTGGGACTGTAATGTCGAACTCTAGCTGCATGTTGAGTTTTATGATTTTTAGGTATCGTGTGTATTCGTAGGGATTTTTAGAATGCAGAATTGAATATATAATTAAAACTAAAACTAAAATATCTAAGTGGGTGGAGCTAAACTTGGCCACCACTCATCATTCTCAACCTCACAAAATTTTGATCCCCTGTATATATCCTCTTTTGAGTCGCCTTTCTTCTTTCTCCCAATAGCAAAAAATTTGAGCAAAAAAATAAAATCCAAAAGAAATTCAGAATAACATCTCTAAAATCTGGAAATGAGTATAATCGAATTCATTAGTTCCTCTACAATTCTACATGGCTTTTAGGAAGTTCGAACTTCCTTTCTGTCGCTCAAATGAACAAAGCAAGTTTCAGCGAAGACTAGGGTTAACGTTGGTTGGATACTGAAGCATCGAATTGGATTTCCGAGTGTGTATTCGAATTTGAGGTGAGAAGTAGCTTCACCTGTGAATGTTTGATGAAGTACGGTACTAAATTGGGATGCACGATTTACTGTAGCTGCTGTTGAAATGTGAACGACGGGATTTGGTGAAGCTTGCGAGTGGCGTAGTGTTGGTGAGGAGTTATAGAGAAAGGGAAGAGAAGTGTAGCGGTGTAGTTTGTTTCTAGTTTAGCTAAGTAAAGAAAGAGAGAGGAGGAGCGGAGTTTTATTAGCTATGGCCATTGATACTGTCGAATGCAATTTCTGTCTTGGGCGCCAGTTGTTGGGTGCTAGCATGGAGAGGAAGAAAAGGGCTTTAATGGCTTGGTTATATCTAAAAAAAGTGATTTGTTTTAACTTAAAATTTTAAATTAAGGAAAGCAGGAAGTTTCCTTTTTGAATGAAGAAGATGATCAACCAAAAGGAAATTGTGATGTATTTTTCAAGAGAGCGTGGAGTTTGGGAAGTATGAGCAGAGTTTTGTTGTTTTGAGCGAAAGTTGGAATGTCAAAATACAAAAAAAAAAGACAATGGGTTATTCGATGTCATGATATTCGAACGAGGCCTGGGAAATTGTTGGGAGTGTTAAACTGTGGAAAAGGGAAGGATCAATAAAATTATGGTGCACGTTTTACTGTACATCAACAGTCGGCTGTTGAAACGAAATTTTCAGGAAGCAACCGAGGTTTATGATATTCGTATGAATAGAAAGAGAAGGTAAGGAAATTAGTGAAGGTTTAATACATGGATTTTAAAGAAGAAGAAAGAAATAGAAACCCTTAAGAATGAATTAGGTTCGGCAATTTGGTACTCCGTGAAGCAGATCGAGTTTTTTTCCAAATTCTGGAATGAAGATTAGAGAGGAGCGAGTCTAGGTACTTTGGTTAGGCCGACTTTAAAATGGTGAAGCCCATTTATACTTAAATAAAATTTAATAGGAATTTAATTCACATTATAACTTGTAAATTTATTATCGTTGTCATACGTCATCAGAAATTGATGAAACAAGATCCGATAGGATCGTATGGACAAGGGCTACACCATGGAACCGAAGGGGAGTGAATCGAAGATCGTTACAATTTATAGCGAAATAAATTGTCTGTCTGAATCAAGCGATGGTTATCATTATTAACGATGATCGTCTAATGTGAGTAAATCTCACTAACTCTGAACAGTTGATATTTTCATGTTGTATTTTTAGAACTGTTAGAATTTGTTTGATTGACTTTGTGTTGACTGATTGATTGAACTGCTAGTCAATTAGTTGAATTTCTATATTGATTCTGTTTAACAGAATATATCATATGGAACTGAAAGTGATGTTATCTATATTGTTTAACATCTGTGATGCAGGGAAATAGGTTGGAGGAATCCAACTGGGTTCATCAACATTTATTTTACTTTGATTCATATATTGTGATATATGATGTGATATATAATCTGTTGTTGATTATGTGTGTTCGGACGATATTTATCGTCGTTATATGGTATGCTAAACACCAAAAGAAATACTGGATGTGGGAAAGGTAATTTTCAAAGTGTATTTTGAAAATGAATTATTAATATAAAATCGATGGATTTTATATAGAAAACGAAAAGGGTTTTATAAAGGAAATAGATTTATAAAATTGGAGGATTTTATAAAAGAAGGAATTTATATAATTAAAGGATTTTATAAAAGGTGATATTTATTTCGAAATAAATAAATAGGATTATAAAGGTTATTGATTTAGGAAATAAATAGGATATTTTAAAAGGAAATATTTATTTGTTAGAATAAATAGAATAAAATAAAGGAGATATTTATTTGTTAAATAAATAGGATGAGATAAGGAGATATGTATTTGTATAAATATGTAGAATTAAAAGGAGATATTCATTTGTTAAATAAATAGAGTTAAAGGGGAGTTATTTCGAAATAGAGTTAAACAAAATTAGAAACTGACTAGAGATTAGTAAATTGAATGGTTTTCTAAGTATCGATCTGATGTTGGTTTCGGCCTTCGGGGTTTATACTTAGAGAATTGTTCTCCTACTAGTTTACTGTCAGGGACTGATAGTTGTGAAATGATAGTGATATGTAAATAACAAATGGAAATGTTTTCCAGTGTTAATAATGTATATTTTCTAAACATAGAAAATAAGGAAAAATGAATATATATATATATATGATTGATGGTTGATTGATAGAATTTCCATTTGGAAATGATATTTTTGTTTGCACACGTACTTTCCTTCGATAGTTAAATCACAGACTATCAAAATTTTTGACCAATTTACGTTGTTAATGTGGAGAGACCAGTTGGATTAATATCCAAAGAACCACTCTGTATTGGCATAAACGTTGTGAATCATATATGCCAAAGATAATTGAAGACAAAGTAAAGTGCAAGGGTTGTTGTATAAATCTTAGATAACAGTGTCTAAGATGGATATACTGAATAGTACCTTTGGTTCATCCTGTTCCTGGGTGACTTGTATGGATGAATGTCTGATAGTGTAGTTCCAGAAAGGTCACGTACATTGATTTTTTCAACCATACCAAGAGTGGAAGCGGAGAAGGAAACTTCTTTAGCTAACACGTAATGTACTGTTGTAGACGTCAATCGGTGATTTGATGGATTTGACGATGTGACATTCGAAGTGAATCTGGTGTGATGATAAAGCGTAGCTTCAAGCCTCACAATCGGTAAATGACAGAAATCGGGCAGGCAGCACGGCTAAGTCGGTCGCTCCGAAGTAGGGTGTATAATCACCTGATCTAGAATTTCATTTATTTCTAAAAATCTATTGATGATACTGTCCCATTCGGGAAATGGTTGCTGATCCCAACCGTTGGTGATATACATTCGATACACTCAACCGAAATGAGCGGTCGGTCATGTGTGGCTGGGTTGTAAGTTGTTCTTGTTGAACCCAGTGTATTCCTCTCTAGAGGTACACCAGCGAAAGGTGGTTCCATACCTTGTCATAGTTGGAAATCCATTACCGAATACATGCTTGCGGTTTTGATTGTATGCTATATATGTAGAATGTGAGATGAAAGAGTTTATGCTAGATGATTATTATATTGTGGTTGATAGACATTATTATAATATCAAAAGGTTTTTGATATAAAGATATTTTTGATTCTCAGAAGGGGAAACCCGTTCCGTTATACGGCATGGTCTTATGAGATATCGTTAAATGGCTCAAACTGTTTTAAACTGTTTTACTCATACCAGTCCCATGACTGACCCTGAGTTTATTTTGTTTTGTTTTCCCTAAACTCTTGGGTGCCCAATTTTGTACGGGCAATCAAGTAGTCGGGATTTACAAATATACTGGAAGAGCTTGGAGTAGGAGGCCTCATGATATCATATAGCTATAGTTTATTTCCGCTGTGTTGTAAGTGCTGTACTTTGGTAATGATGTATATTGAAGTACATATGTATATTTCAAGTTATGTTATATATATTATATGTTATTCGTTCCGCTGTGAGGTTCGTGTTACTCTGATGTTGTGTTCTTCTTCTTCTTCTATTCTAAGTTTCTATCTTATCTATCCTCACCCTCTAATTTCTTTCATTAATCATCTGGTATTTTTCGATGTTTGGTTAGTCATCATATAGTTTATGGCGATAACCAAAGTCGACAAAAACCCGAGTCATTATAGTTGGTATCAAAGCAGAAAGTTAATTGATTAACTTGGCTCTGTGGCGTAACTCAGTAGAGATAGGGTTAGTAATACCCTAGATTGAGTTTGAATGTATATATACGAGTGAACGTATTTGTTATTGATATAAAAATTGTTTTATATTTTGGAGATTTATCGGTTGAGTCGTTTATGAGTTCTGGTCGATTAGTTTGATCCACTGTATCGGTAAGTATTTTAAAAACACTTGAGTATGATAAACCGTCATGGTATGTTTTGAAAAAAGGGTAAACGAAATAATTTTGCCCCAAATTATATTTTGATATAAAGGATTTATACTGGAATGATTATAATATATTGGATATATTGGTTGTGATTATAATCGAGTAAGATTATAAATTAAATGGTTATGTAAATAATCGATCAGAATTCATATAAGTGAATTATTTGAAATCGAAATGAATAAAATCTGAATTTAAATCAGAAATTGAATTAAAATTCTTGAAAATTAGATAAGTGTTTGTAAATGGATTTGGATTAAAAATAAGGAAAATTTAAGATCCTGGGAGATTTTAAATTGTTTTACAAGCAGTGTGAATTATATTTTGAAATGAATTTAAAGCGGAAATGTTTAGAAATGGTTTATAGTGCTGAACTCACTTCGATCGCTGGAAAATAGATTCTAATATGACAGCTGCATCATCAGTATTCACTTTCGAGTTGTAAGTGACGAATTACTACTAGAGATACTGTTTTAAATTTGTTTTGGGAAAGACAAGTTGTGTTGAATTTCAAAAAGGAAATTTTGATTTTTTTTTAAAAAAGTGAATTGTTTAAAAACTCCCAGGGAAAGACTGTTTAAATTAAAAACAAACTTAAATAGAAATTTGTAAAAGCAAACTGGAATTAAAGCAAAGCCAGTAAAGTGGTAACTGAAATTGAATTAGAATGATATCAAGACAAATCGGATTGTGAGATTCAAATTTGAAGTGTAATGTGGTAATCAAGTTAAGAGTTGGGAAGTCAAGAAGAAACTCAAGTTGAAATGATATTTGGCTTGGATATAAGCGAATGGTTGTGTTGTGGATAAAAGTAGACTGGAATTTGATTGGGATGACCCTTGTATCCGCTGAATTGATAACAGGTGGAAAGGATATAACGATATGCCGACAAATGGTACAAGTTTATTTATATATGAGTTTGGTGATTTATGAGCCGAATTGGCAAGCTGCTTGGCTGTTTGATTTTCTTTTGGGATGGAAACGGCCCAGAGAGGCGAGTTGGAGTTTGACCTGTTGACCAGTACAAAGGAAGTGCTGGGGAAATTTTTCGAAAAATTAAGGTGTTAGAAAATTTTCAGGATTTTTGGAAATTTTCGTTGATAAGAATTAATTAACAATTTACTGAAATTAAATTGGTTCAGTTGTAACTGAAGTAAAGAAGTGAACAAATAAGTTCTAACCAGTCGATAGGGTCATCTTCTAACTTAGCAATTCTGAGGAAGAAATAATTTTAAGTAGGGAAGAATGTAATGACCCGCATTTGCAGAGGTATGATAATTAATTTACTTAATTATATAAATAGTGATATACTGAATTAAATGGTCATGGAATTAAATAATGGTGAATATTTAATTAAAATAATAATAAAATAATATATTTAATTCTGAAATAATCAAAATTGGCTGAAATGACGATATGGTGTGAACTGGATTGTAACAACCCGTATTTTCAATAACCTGTTATAACATAAATGGAGGCAGAATTAAACTGTAAAATCTGAATCAAGGGGAACGGGCTATGCCATTGCGTTCGTCTCAGAAAAATACGCGAAATAGAGTCCGAGTTTTCGAAAATCGGAGTCCGTATGACCAAGATATGGCCTCGCGAAGTTTCACGAAAAATTCCCAAATTAAAGTATACTTAATTAAGTGAAATGGGTTGCGCAGAGAAATATATATATATTGATATATATATATATATAATTGAAAATTAAATGAATAATTTATGAAAATGTCTTTATGCTTCTTTACTATTGCAAGACAGGTTTTGATGTACTCTGATGTAAAAGGCTTTAGACCTTATTTATTCATGTTATGAAAGTTTGATTTTACTTCCGCTATTTTATATGTTCTGTCTTGTGATATTTCTGTGCATGTTTACCAATAATGCCCCTCTAAAGCTAGTGCATTCCTTTGCGAGTGACCCTAGCGGAGGCGGGGTGTTACACGTGGTATCAGAGCAGAAGGTTACCAGACTGGGCAAAAGTTTTTAAAGACCTTCTGAAAACTATTTGAAAAAAAAAACCGTTTACAAAGAAGCTTTTTTCAAGAAAATTTTCTTTTAAAAGAAAAAGGCTATTCCCCAAAGGCCATTAGCACTATCCTTGTTTCCTTAATTGAGTCTCTTTTCCTTTCTTTCCTCCATCTGTAGTCACAGTAGTTTTAACTGCGACTAGTCTTTTCTACCTACGAAAGTGCTTTCCATACGATGGAGGTGGTTCTCGAGAGACCAGTGGCCGTGTTATAAGAAAGGATCGTGAGAAAGAAGGATAAAGGATACGAGCTTAAGGATGAGCAACTTGTTGGTATGGCTTAGTCCTCAAAGGAGGGAGAAAGATGAACAATGAAACCCATGACGAGAGAGTACCTTTGGCATGGTAAAACGGGGCGGATAGTTAAGTATTATGGGACAAGGACAAGATCATCGGGAGGGCAGTAGTATGCTCTCATTTCTAGAGTACCTCGGAAGGAGGGTAACGATCTGGTTAAAGGTTTAGCTTTTCTTCTCTGTCATCCCGTTAGGACTTCGTTGTTCGTATCATTTAAGTCTGCTTCGATAGTTGAGTCTCTGCACCTTAAGTACTAGCGTAATAGAGAATCCCATTTTTGTCTCAAAGTCCTATTGGAGAATCAATCCATTTATACATGATTTGTTTGGATTTGGGAATGTCTATGCCAAGTGTTGAGTTTGGAAATAATGCTTATGTTTATAAGCTATGGATGGATTCTAGGGATGAAGTGGTTATCCAGTAGGGGGTGCCACTCTCGGTTTTGATAGGAGGGTAGTTAGACCTTTTGACTAGCCTTGGTAATGCCCTCGAAGTATCGGGTAACCTTTTTGAGGTTCTGTCATGACTAGTTACTTAGAATCCCTTGATGCCTTTATTGGAAATTTGAAGCCCGATCGAGTGGTGTTCGCCAATAAGACGGATGGTTTACTTCATTTATGCATGGGTTATAGAGATCACCCTAGTAAGTGCGCATGATAACCTGATTGACATCTGTTTACTTTCAAGAGAAAGTTCTTCTACATGGAATGCCTTATAGTATATAAACGAGATCCAAGATTCACTAGTGAATTTTGGAAAGCTTGCATGAGATCATGAGTACGCAGTCATGTTTGCGTCAAGTATTCTAGGAAAAGGATAAGTGCAAGTGGAACGAGAGGCGACGAAGAAATGAGTTCCAGCTCATGTTATGGAAACAGGAATAAGAAGCTACAAAATCGCGAAGTTAAAAGACGACTTTGATGGTCAAAGACTAGATAAGAGCATGATATCTCTTTTTGGGAGTATATCCTTGATCCCTGTTTTCTGTAGAGCTTACTTGTGGGCTATCTTTTGTGGACATCCTCTCGGTCCTATTCTCCGTTACAAACCCTGTAAGGAGTTTGTCCTGTTTATCTTCTCGACCCTGTTTCAGGGAATTCTAGGTAGAACCCTATGGATGTAAACATGTATTTGAAACATGTTATGATTGATATGGTTGCAAGTGGTTGCAAGTGGTTGCTCGTGGATGCACGAATACACATTAGATACTAGCTCGACTCGGTCACATTTAATATTGCATATGCACGAGTATTTATACTTGTTTATGGATGAAATCGAATGTATTATCATGCGGTTGTTGCATATGAATGAATGATTGTGCACGCATATAGTATCTATATGAATAGGACTATTTGCATACATGTTGGATTCATGGCACTATACATATTTTGCATTAGAAAGATTATTCAGGCCTGATCATTAGCATTAGCTAAGGAACATGTACACACACGTTTTGCATATATTCATACAGCATTAGAAATCATCTAAGGACAATGGTTTCTTGTGGATGATGTTTTGAGTAGATGGATGATGGATGGTAGGATATGTTCTTCCTAACTTGGAGATTTCGGGGACGAAATCCTAAAAGGTGGGGAGAATGTAACAACCCGTATTTTCAATAACCTGTTATAACATAAATGGAGGCAGAATTAAACTGTAAATTCTGAATCAAGGGAAACGGGCTATGCCATTGCGTTCGTCTCGGAAAAATACGCGAAATAGAGTCCCAGTTTTCGAAAATCGGAGTCCGTATGACCAAGATATGGCCTCGCGAAGTTTCACGAAAAATTCCCAAATTAAAGTATAATTAATTAAGTGAAATGGATTGCGCAGAGAAATATATATATATATATATATATATTGATATATATATATATATATAATTGAAAATTAAATGAATAATTTATGAAAATGTCTTTATGCTTCTTTACTATTGCAAGACAGGTTTTGATGTACTCTGATGTAAAAGGCTTTAGACCTTATTTATTCATGTTATGAAAGTTTGATTTTACTTCCGCTATTTTATATGTTCTATCTTGTGATATTTCTGTGCATGTTTACCAATAATGCCCCTCTAAAGCTAGTGCATTCCTTTGCGAGTGACCCTAGCGGAGGCGGGGTGTTACATGGATCATCTGTGATATTTAATTCAGTTTAGAATTGAATTTGAATGACGAATATATTATATGAACGACAGTTTGAATGTAGAGTTATAATATAATTAAAATCGAGCTCGAAAGGGTGCTGCAGTTCGTAAATTGGCGATATGAACTTCAACTGAATGTACAGGATTCGTTTTAAGCTGGATTTCTGTGAAACAAGAAATGTGTGGAGCTAGGGGAGTATATCTTCCTAGTGGAAGAGAAAAAACTGGATTTCGTCGTGTAGATTTTGATTTACGTCCAAATCAAATTTCAAAAAAGTCGCTGTGGAATTCCTTAATAATTTATAAAGGAATTATTTATATTTTTAAAAGGAATTTCAATATAAATTGAATATCAATTTAATCAGGATGTGAAATATCATGTTAGAAATCCATATAGGAATATTCTGAAGCTGTTGGTATTCCACTGTGAATATAGACGATAATATTTATTTTTAAAATATTTAATTTAATTATATTTAAATATACTTATATATTTAAATGGGTCATTAAGAGCTGTAAAAATAAGCCACTTTTGCAAACGAAGTCGGAATTCGACAAAACTAATTTTTTGTATCCGCAATATTAAATAGTTATTAGATTTCCAGTTTCGTGATTTTTAGAGTCACTGTGTGGTCGTACGGATTTTTAGAGTGAAAAACAGTCATTATTTCGATAGTTAAGAATACATTGTGTGAGCATACGGAGTCAGAATTCAACGAAACCAGTTTTGTTGGGACCGTAATGTTGAACTCTAGCTGCATGTCGATTTTCAAGATTTTTAGGTATCGTGTTTATTCGTAGGGATTTTTAGAATGCAGAAACGAATATATAATTAAAACTAAAACTAAAATATCTATGTGGGTGGAGCTAAACTAGGCCACCACTCATCATTCTAAACCGCACAAAATATTGATCCCCCATATATATCCTCTTTTGAGCCGCCGTTCTAGTTTCTCCCAACAGCAAAAGTTTTGAGCAAAAAAATAAAATCCAAAAGAAATTCAGAATAACATCTCTAAAATCCAGAAATGATTGTAATTGAATTCATTAGTTCCTCTACAATTCTGCGTGGTTTTCAGGAAGTTTGAACTTCCTTTCTGTCGCTCGAATGAACAACGCAAGTTTCAGCGAAGACTAGGGTTATGGTTGGTTGGATATTGAAGCATTGAATTGGATATCCGAGTGTGTATTCGAATTTGAGGTGACAAGTAGCTTCACTTGTGAATGTTTGATGAAGTACGGTACTAAATTGGGATGCGCGATTTACTGTAGCTGCTGTTGAAATGTGAACGACAGGATTTGGTGAAGCTTGCGTGTGGTGTAGTGTTGGTGAGTAGCTATAGAGAAAGGGAAGAGAAGTGTAGTGGTGTAGTTTGTTTCTAGTTTAGCTAAGTAAAGAAAGAGAGAGGAGGAGCAAAGTTTTAGCGGCTATGCCCATTGATACTGTCGAACGCAATTTCTGTCTTGGGCGCGAGTTGTTGGGTGCTGGCATGGAGAGGAAGAAAAGGGTTTTAATGGCTTGGTTATATCTAAACTAACTGATTTGTTTTAACTTAAAAATTTAATTAAGGAAAGCAGGAAGTTTCCTTTTTGAATGAAGAAGATGATCAACCGAAAGGAAACTGTGATGTATTTTTCCAAGAGAGCGTGGAGTTTAGGAAGTATGAGTAGAGTTTTGTTGTTTTGAGCGAAAGTTGGTATGTCAAAATACAAATAAAAATTGATGACATTGGTTTATTCGATGTCATGATATTCGAACGAGGCCTGGGAAATTATTGGGAGTGTTAAACTGTGGAAAAGGTAAGGATCAATAAAATTATGGTGCACGTTTTACTGTACATCAACAGTTGGCTGTTGAAACGAAATTTTCAAGAAGCAACTGAGGTTTATGATATTCGTATGAATAGAAAGTGAAGGTAAGGAGATTAGTGAAGGTTTAATACATGGATTTTAAAGAAGAAGAAAGTAATAGAAACCCTTAAGAATGAATTAGGTTCGGCAATTTGGCACTCCGTGAAGCAGATTGAGTTTTTTTCCAAATTCTGGAATGAAGATTAGAGAGGAGCGGGTCTAGGTACTTTGGTTGGGCGACTTTAAAATGGTGAAGCCCATTTATACTTAAATAAAATTTAATGGGAATTGAATTTACATTACAACTTGTAAATTTAATATCGTTGTCATACTTTATCAGAAATTGACGAAACAGGATCCGACAGGATCGTATGGTCGAGGGCTACACCGTGGAACCGACAGGGAGTGAATCGAAGCTCATTACAATTTATAGCGAAATAAATTTTCCGTCTGAATCAAACAATGGTTATCGTTATTAACGATGATAGTCTAACGTGAGTAAATCTCACTAACTCTGAACAGTTGATATTTTCATGTTGTATTTTTAGAATTGTTAGAATTTGTCTGATTGACTGTGTGTGTTGACTGATTGATTGAACTGCTAGTCAGTTAGTTGAATTTCTATATTGATTCTGTTTAACAGAATATATCATATGGAACTGAAAGTGATGTTATCTATATTGTTTAACATCTGCGATGCAGGGAAACAGGTTGGAGGAATCCAACTGGATTCCTCAACATTTATTTTACTGTGATTCATATGTTGTGATATATGATGTCATATATAATCTATTGTTGATTATGTGTGTTTGGACGATATTTATCGTCGTTATATGGTATGTTAAATACCGTAAGAAATACTGGATGTGGGAAAGGAGATTTTCAAAGTGTATTTTGAAAATGAATTATTTATATAAAATCGATGGATTTTATATAGAAAAGTAAAAGGGTTTATAAAGGAAATAGATTTATATAATCGAAGGATTTTATAAAAGAAGGAATTTATATAATCAAAGGATTTTATAAAAGGAGATATTTATTTAGAAATAAATAAATAGGATTATAAAGGTTATTGATTTAGGAAATAAATAGGATATTTTAAAAGGAAATATTTATTTGTTAGAATAAATAGAATAAAATAAAGGAGATACTTATTTGTTAAATAAATAGGATAAGATAAGGAGATATGTATTTGTATAAATAAGTAGAATTAAAAGGAGATATGTATTTGTTAAATAAATAGAGTTAAAGGGTAGTTATTCGAAATAGAGTTAAAAAAAATTAGAAAATGACTAGAGATTAGTAAATTGAATGGTTTTCTAAGTATCGATCTGATGTTGGTTTCGGCCTTCGGGGTTTATACATAGAGAATTGTTCTCCTACTAGTTTACAGTCAGGGACTGATAGTTGTGAAATGATAGTGATATGTAAATAACAAATGGAAATGTTTTCCAGTGTTAATAACGTATATTTTCTAAATATAGAAAATAAGGAAAAATGAATATATATATATATATATATATATATATATGATTGATGATTGATTGATAGAATTTCCATTTGGAAATGATATCGTTGTTTGCACACGTATTTTCCTTCGATAGTTAAATCACAGACTATCGAAGTTTTTGACCAATTTACGTTGTTAATATGGAGAGACCGGTTGGATTATTATCCAAAGAACCACTCTGTATTGGCATAAGCGTTGCAAATCATATATGCCAAAGATAATTGAAGACAGAGTAAAGTGCAAGGGTTGTTGTATAAATCTTAGATAACAGTGTCTAAAATGGATATACTGAATAGTACCTTTGGTTCATCCTATTCCTAGGTGATTATATGGATGAATGTGTGACAGTGTATTTCCAGAAAGGTCACGTACATTGATTTCTTCAACCGTACCAAGAGTGGAAGCGGAGAAGAAAACTTCTTTAGCTAACATGTAATGTACTGTTGTAGACGTCAATCGGTGATTTGATGGATTTGACGATGTGACATTCGAAGTGAATCTGGTGTGATGATAAAGCGTAGCTTCAAGACTCACAACCGGTAAATGACAGAAATCGGGCATGTAGCATGGCTAAGTCGGTCGCTCCGAAGTAGGGTGTATAATCACCTGATCTAGAGTTTCATTTATTTCTAAAAATCTATTGTTGATACTGTCCAATTCGGGAAACGGTTGCTGATCCCAACCGTTGGTGATATACATTCGATACATTCAAGCGAAATGAGTGGTCGATCATGTGTGGCCGGGTTGCAAGATGTTCTTGTTGAACCCAGTGCATTCCTCTCTAGAGGTACACTAGCGAAAGGTGGTTCCATACCTTGTCATAGTAGGAAATCCATTACCTAATACGTGCTTGCGGTTTTGATTGTATACTATATATGTAGAACATGAGATGAAAGCGTTTCTGCTAGATGATTATTATATTTGGTTGATAGACATTATTATAATATCAAAAGGTTTTTGATATAAAGATATTTTGTATTCTCATAAGGGAAAAACCCGTTCTGTTAAACGGCGTGGTCTTATGAGATACCGTTAAATGGCTCAAACTTTTTTAAACTGTTTTACTCATACCAGTCCCATGACTGACCCGGAATTTATTTTGTTTTGTTTTCCCTAAACTCTTGGGTGCTCAATTTTGTACGGGCAGTCAAGTAGTCGGGATTTACAGATATACTGGAAGAGCTTGGAGTAGGAGGCTTCAGGATATCATATAGCTATAGTTTATTTCCGCTGTGTTGTAAGTGTTGTACTTTAATAATGATGTATATTCAAGCACAGATGTATAGTTCAAGTTATGTTATATATATTATATGTTATTCGTTCCGCTGTGAGGTTCGTGTTACTCTGATGTTGTGTTCTTCTTCTTCTTCTATTCTGAGTTTCAATCTTATCTATCCTCACCATCTAATGTCTTTCATTAATCATCCAGTATTTTTCGATGTTTGGTTAGTCATCATATAGTTTATGGCGATAACCAAAGTCGACAAAAATCCGGGTCATTAAAGCTAGTGTACCTCTAGAGAGGAATAAACTGGGTTCAACAAGAACATCTTACAACCCGACCACACATGACCGACCACTCATTTCGCTGGAGTGTATCGAATGTATATCACCAGCGGTTGGGATCAGCAACCGTTTCCCTAATGGGACAACATCAACAATAGATTTTAGAAGTAAATGAAACTCTAGATCAGGTGATTATACACCCTAATAGGTGCGACCTACATAGCCATGTTGTCTGCCCGATTTCTGTCATTTCCCGTGTAACGACCCGGATTTTCAGCCGTTGAATCCTGAATATTTAAATTTGTTTTAAATATTTTATTTGAATTATATATAGGAATTTATTAAAACCAAGTTTGAACGTATAATTTATATAATATAAAACGAGCTCGAAATCGCGCGGCAGTTCGTAATATGGAGTTTGGAACTTCAACTGAGTATACAGGATCCGTGATAAGTCGGATTTCTGTGAAATAGAAATGTTGGAACCGTATTGATGACAATTTTCATATGAAAGAGAAAAATTCAGATTTCGTATTATAATTTGTAAATTATGGCCAAACCAAAATTTAAAATATGTCGCTGTGGAAATCGTTATTTAAAATATACGCGTTAAAATAGCCGTTTTGCAAACGGACTCAGATTTCGACGAGATCAGTTTCATTTGGACCGTATCATTAAATTATTGTACGATGTTGAATGGCGTGGAAAACCGATGTCGTATGTGACCACGGTAGCCGTAAACGCCTATTCATTTTTTATAGCGCGTAATTTACTTAATAAAGGGATAATCTGAGCAGACGATCGAATTAGGCCGCAAAACCAGTTCCATTGAGTTCATATCGTCGTTTAGAGTTAGGATAGGTATAAAATTTGTTATTTTTAGGGATCGTGGAATTTGGCATCAAAAATGGCATTGCGGTGCGCGTAAAAATAGCCTACCGGGGAAACAGTCTAAGAATGCGACGAAACTGGTGTCGTTGGGTTCGTATCGATTAATTATTGCTAGATTTCAAAGTTTCAAATTGTTTCGATTTATCTGGTGATCGTGAAAAATTTAACGTGTGTTCATTTCTGGTTTTATAAAGGAATTTTTTTCAAATGATGTCGGAATTCGACGAAACTTGTCCCATTGGGTTCATAATACCTTTTTATACCAAGATTAGCCTTTTTATCAGTAGACAGAAGTCGATTGTGGTTAGTTTTACTTGATACTTTACCGCGAAGTTTCGTTATAATATAAAGTAATATAATATAATAACAATCGGTACTTTCTTAATTTAATTACTAGGCGAACTTTCAGTTCATGGTTTTGATCAAACGCACCATGGATATAGTTGAGTTCATGGTCCGCAGTTCCTTGCTAAACACTAGTGTAAAGATAACAAATATGCCAGTTCATGCAGTTCCTATTCACTTACAATTTGGCATGTTAAAAATCAAAACAAAAAAGAAACCGTGTATATCAAACCAATACAAGCCGTGTTATCCACGCTATTGTTTTCTGTGGGTTCCAAGCTTTTCTTGTCGTGCTCCCCAAGAAGTTTAGTGTTCAAACCGTGCCAGGCAAGCCATTCGAACCGTGAGCGTCACATTTCAAATCCCTATAAAATAAACAAGCTGACTGTTTTTTTTTTCTTTACCAAATAAAGTCTCCAGATGTCCAATTCCTTCTCGTCTCTTTCGAAAGCACCCATTTCTTTTCCCAAATTTTTTCAAAACCCATAACCAATCTATTCTCCTCCGAAACGCCTGAAATAAAACGATCTTCTCTCCTCATAAGCCTCACGAGAGTACGCTGTCGACTCTCTTCAGCAAACTAGGGTTCGGACTGTCACGAAAGTAAGAGGGATCGGTGGAAACCGCAGCTGAAGTGGGTCTGCCTTTTTGCTCGTCAGTGAGATGTAGTTCACCAAAGTTGATGAGGTCAGTCAGGTTTTGAAGCCAAGACGGTGGCGGTCAGAACAGTTCGATGGGAAGTCAGAGCAGTTCGATGGGAAGATAGGGTGATGGTATATTGGTCTCGTACTGTTGGTTACTAAGCAACATTTTTGAGGGGACTGTGTTAAGGCATAAAACGTGATTGGTTTGTACTGTGCAGGAGTAGTACATGTGATCACTTCTTTTGTGGGGACTGAAAAGATTTCGGACGTTGTCTATAGGGTTGTGAAGTTCACATTGATTTTAGTGGAGGGAGGAGCTAGATGTCCTGGAATTTGGTTTAGTGAAAAATAATGCAAAGGGTGCGATGGTGATGTGTGGTTGGTGCAACCGTGAGGTGTAGTTACTGTGTGTAGGAGAAGTTAAGAAATAGGGAAGAAGAAATTTACAAGAGAGGTCCATGTTTGAGGGATCAATGTTTATTAGAAGTGTGGACATGGTTTGTTGAAGGGGGCTGAAGACGTGTTGTTCAATATGACTGGAAAGCAAAGGAATTAATGATAAACCATTTTTAGGTTAATAATTAATTAACTTCCAATTAAATTTAATTAAGTTTGTTTATAATTTGTATCATTTATTCCTCCATCACCAGGATCTGACATACCATATTACGGTGGTGAGGAAAAGCATAAGGAAAACGACCCGTGAAGGATTTAGTAGCGGGTCCGTTGTTACTGATGGCAGAGGAACGATCATGAGTTTGTGAATAACAAGAAATGATTGACTAAATTTAATCTTGGTAATTAAGAATTGAATTATTAATTAACTATTTTAAAATTGATTATAACATGTAAATATTATACATCATTCATTTGTGAACAGAATTGAACGCGATTGGGTCCATTGAAATCATAGCGAGGAAATTTACGTTGTAGCACTAGCCGACTGAGAATAAAGGTACTGGAATTTGGTGATAAAATCAAACACCTGTTTGATTTTAAATGAAACAAAAGCAGAACCGTCAACTGCAAAACAAGGTGAGTAAACTCACTAACTCTGCCTCGTTTATATTTTATTATAAACGAGTTTTAAATTTACTTATAATAATTTTTATACCGTGTGATGGTTGCTTGGTTGAATAGTTGATAAAATTGGTTGATAGGATTACATCATTGATCGATTTTAGTTCTGATATTTCATTTGGATGTGAAATAATATTATTGATGTGATTAACATCTGTGGATGCAGGGAAACAGGTTGGCGGAATCCAACTGGATTCCTCAACATTTATTTTACTGTTTTTATTTGATTGTGATATATGATGTGTTACATAATCCATGATTGGATATGTTGTGATTGATGTACCCTGGCCCTAGAAACTGGTATCTCAGATACCGTAAAATATTTTGAAAGTGGAAAAGGTAATTGGAATTTAAAAATAAGATTTAATTCCAAAATAGAAATAAAATTCGAATAAACTTAAAATAGAAACATGTTTAAATCAAACAAGAAGTTGTTTTTAAATGAAGTTTATAAATTAGTAAAATGTATTATCTTGAGATAAAGTACAAACATAAATCCAAGTTGAATTTATAAATGGAAAGTGGAAATCGGTTTTGAGATCGTATTCATAATGGAAAATGGAATGTAGCGATTATAAAGGAAATTATAAGCGCGATTATAAACGAATAAGACTAAAACAAAATGTTCTATGAATAAATCCTAAATAGATGTTACAATTGGAAATTCGGTTTGAAAAGTTATTTACAAGTAAAAATCGAACGGATTTGATTATATATAAAAGGAATATATTCACGATTAAAGTGAATAATGGTTTTGTAAATTTATACAGCGATTATCATACTACTGCTATAATAAATGGTTTTGTAAATTTATACAGCGATTGTCATACTACTGCTATAATAAAGGTTTTGTAAATTTATACAGCGATCTTAACGCTGTTGCCATACTAAATATTCTATAATTCTAGACAGCGATTGTAACGCTGTTGTTAAAAGCAATGTTTTATAAATCAAATATTAGGAGACAGCGATTATAACGCTACCGTTATAATCAACATTTTTCTGTAAAGGAAGTGTGTTCTTAGATTAGAATCCGAGAGTTACATAAGAAGTTGTTAAAGATTTAAAAGATAAACTTTGACCGTTTCAAAGTGAAAACGTTGTTCAGTTAAGGTCTGAGAGGTAATTATACCCCAACTTGATTGACTTCCTTCTTAACTAAGGAATGGTAAGGTTTGATCGTGAAGGAGTTTTGGAAATATTTTCCAAACGAGAATCAGAAATGTTTTCTGATAATAGAAATAAGAATTTAACATGAGATAAGTAAATTTATGGACTAAAGAGATAAATGTTAAATGCTGATTGATCGATATAATTTCCATTTGGAAATGATATCGTTGTTTGCACACTTGTTTTTCTTTGATAGTTAACTCACCGACTATCGAAGTTTTTGACCATTTTAACGTTGTTAATATGGAGAGACGGTTGGATTATTATCCAAAGAACCACTCTGTATTGGCATAAGCGTTGCGAATCATATATGTCAAGATAATTGAAACGGAGTAAAGTACAAGGGCTATTGTATAAGTCTTAGATAACAGTGCCTAAGATGGATGTACGGAATAGTGCCTTCGGTTTGTCCAGACCCAGGACAACTTGTTTGGACGAGTGTCTGACAGAGTATTTCCAAAGGGATTACGTACGTTGATTCCTTCAAACGTACGAAGTTGGTGGCATAGAAGGGAAACTTCTTTAGCCTCACAAACTGAGTATTTTTGTGGGAATCAATTAGTGATTTCCGATGGATCTTATTATATGGCATTCAAAGTGAATGGTGGCTAGATGTTCTGGAAGATAATTCAAACCTCAAGCCTCACACCTGAGAAATGACAAAAATCGGGCAGGCAGCATGGCTATGTGGGTCGCACCCATTAGGATGTATAATCACCTATCTGGAGAAATTCTATTTGTTCTTTAATCTATCGATGCTGTCCCTTTCGGGAGATGGTTGTTGATCCCAACCGTGGGTGATACACATTCGATACGCTCAAGCGAAATGAGTGGTCGGTCATGTGTGGGCCAGGTTGCAAGACGTTCTTGTTGAATCCAGTGTATTCGTCTCTAGAGATACACTATCGGAAGGTGGTCCCATACCTTGTTATGTTGGAAATTCAATCTCCAATAAGCGCTCTGCGGTTTTCGATTTTATATTATATATGGAGCGTGAGATGCAAGCGTTCCGCTAGATTCTATTTATATTGATGTAGACATTATTATAATATCACCAGATTTTGATATCAAAAATGTTTTTGGGTTATCGTAAGGTAAAAACCATCCGTGTTTATGTGTGGATAGGTCCTACGATTATCATTTCTTTCGAAAAGATTTTGAAAGTTAAACAAATGTTTGGAGTTTACTCACACCAGTCCTATGACTGACCCAGAGTTTATTTTGTTTGTTTTCCCTAAACTCTTGGGTGCCCAAATTAGTACGGGCAGTCAAGTAGTCGGGATTTTTCAGATTCGCTTGGAGGAGCTGGAAGCAGGAGGCTTCACCAATAGATATAGACTATCATATTTCTGCTGTGTACTATGTTGTATCTGGAAACAGGTGTTTATAACTGTTCCAGGAATAACTGTGGTGCTCTGATAATGGTACGTATATACAGTTACTGATTTGTATTTCAAAAGTTTATGTTATCTAATATATTTTATTCGTTCCGCTGTGAATTTGTGATCTTTGCTTTCTTCTATTCTACTATTTCTTCCTTTCTATTTCTCATCCTCTAACTTCTGTCTAATAATGATTCGTATTTCTGTGTAATTTGGGTTGGACGTGTGGTGTTATTAGTCGACTCAAAGTGTACGGAAGTTCGGGTCGTTTCAGTTGGTATCAGAACTGATGGTTAAGCGATTACCTTGGCTCTGTGGCGTGACTCAATAGAGATGGGGTTAGTAGTACCCTAGATTGAGTTTGAGTATATATACAAGAAAGCGTATTTGTAGATTTGATATAAATTTGTTTTATATTGTGTTGTCTGGTTTGTTGAGTGGTTTATGAATTCTGGTCGATACAGGATGTACAACTGTATCGATAGGTGTTTCTAAACTCTCGAACAGAACAATTCGATGCAGTATTGATTTAAAGCGGGTAAATGAAATAATTTTGCCCAAAAATTATTTTGATATAAAAGAAATAATTTCTGAAATATTATACTATATAGATGTGTTGATTGTTAATACAATCAAATGGAATTATAAAATATTGAAATGGTTATATATAACCAAATATAACTTGTATATGGGAAATATACGTAAATAAGACGAACCGAAATTAAATTCAAACCAGAATTTGGAATTTAAATCCCGGAGGATAGAAAATATTTTCTGAAGTATTTTAAAGGTAATACTGCATTACTTGAAGGTATTTTTGAATGAGAATGATTTTTAATGGATTTTTGAAAATGATTAAGCACTGAAATCACTTTAGTGGCGAGAAAATAATTCTGATAATGGATCGCGACATTATCGGTATTAATTTTCAAGTTTCTGAGTGATGGATTGCTACCATAGTAAATTGAGAAATGAAAATTTTGTTTGGAAAGGACAAGATGTTTTAGAAATTCAAATGTTTTGAATTGAGTTGATTATAATATATATAAATATATATGATTTCAAACTAATTTGAAATAAAACCCGGGAATTTGAATCTTGAAATTAAAGTTTAACTGGTGTAAGTTAAATAAATTGAAATGGTAAAAGCGAATAAAATGAATTGAAACTTATCTTAGGTTAAGTAAAAGTTGGATTGAACTAGTGATAATCTCAAATGAAGTCGAATATGGAGTAGAAGAGAAATGTTTGAGATTTGAATTTGAAACTAAAAATGAACTAATCAGGAAATTGATTAGTGAAATGAAAAGTCAAAAGTTAGATTGATGTAAACCCGGTTGGAAATCGATATATGTATGTTGAGCAGGTATTGAATGGAAGCAGATGCAAGAGGTAGATATATGCCCGACAAAAAGGTACATGTTTACAATATTGTTTGGGTTTGATGATTTTATGAGCCGATGAGGCAAGCCGCTTGGCTTTTTGATTTTCTTTGGATTGGAGAAGGCCTAGAAAGGCGAATTGTGGTTGTACCAATTGAACCGTGCAGAGGAGATGCTGCCAAAATTTTTCAGAATTTAAAGTGTTAGAAAATTTTCAGAATTTTTGAAAATTTTCGTTAGTAAGAATAAATAAATATTTTAATTGAAATAAATTGGTCCAGTTAAACTGAAGTTAAGAAGTGAACAAAAAGGATTGTTGGACCTAGTTAATAGGGTATGTAGTATCTTTTCCTAGCTTAGCAATTTCGAGGAGGAAATTATTTTAAGGGGGAAGGAATGTAACGACCCGGATTTTCAGCCGTTGAATCCTGAATATTTAAATTTGTTTTAAATATTTTATTTGAATTATATATAGGAATTTATTAAAACCAAGTTTGAACGTATAATTTATATAATATAAAACGAGCTCGAAATCGCGCGGCAGTTCGTAATATGGAGTTTGGAACTTCAACTGAGTATACAGGATTCGTGATAAGTCGGATTTCTGTGAAACAAGAAACGTTGGAACCCTATTGATGATAATTTTCAAATGAAAGAGAAAAATTCAGATTTCATATTATAATTTGTAAATTATGGCCAAACCAAAATTTAAAATATGTCGCTGTGGAAATCATTATTTAAAATATACGCGTTAAAATAGCCGTTTTGCAAACGGACTCAGTTTTCGACGAGATCAGTTTCATTTGGACCGTATCGTTAAATTATTGTACGTTGTTGAATGGCGTGGAAAACCGATGTCGTATGTGACCACGGTAGCCGTAAACACCTATTCATTTTCTATAGCGCGTAATTTACTTAATAAAGGGATAATCTGAGCAGACGATCGAATTAGGCCGCGAAACCAGTTCCATTGAGTTCATATCGTCGTTTAGAGTCAGGATAGGTATATAATTTGTTATTTTTAGGGATCGTGGAATTTGGCATCAAAAATGGCATTGCGGTGCACGTAAAAATAGCCTACCGGGGAAACAGTCTAAGAATGCGACGAAACTGGTGTCGTTGGGTTCGTATCGATTAATTATTGCTAGATTTCAAAGTTTCAAGTTGTTTCGATTTATCTGGTGATCGTGAAAAATTTAAACGCGTGTTCATTTCTGGTTTTATAAAGGAATTTTTTTTCAAATGATGTCGGAATTCGACGAAACTTGTCCCATTGGGTTCATAATACCTTTTTATACCAACACTAGCCTTTTTATCAGTAGACAGAATTCGATTGTGGTTAGTTTTACTTGATACTTCACCGCAAAGTTTCGTTATAATATAAAGTAATATAATATAATAACAATTGGTACTTTCTTAATTTACTTACTAGGTGAACTTTCAGTTCATGGTTTTTTGATCAAACGTACCATGGATATAGTTGAGTTCAGGGTCCGCAGTTCCTTGCTAAACACTAGTATTAAGATAATAAATATGCCAGTTCATGCAGTTCCTATTCACTTACAATTTGGCACGTTAAAAATCAAAACAAAAAAAAGAAACCGTGTATATCAAACCAATACAAGCCGTGATTTCCACGCTATTGTTTTCTGTGGGTACCAAGCTTTCCTTGCCGTGCTCCCCAAGCAGTTTAGTGTTCAAACCGTGCCAGGCAAGCCATTTGAACCGTGAGCGTCACGTTTCAAATCCCTATAAAATAAAAAAGATGACTGTTTTTTTTTCTTTACCAAATAAAGTCTCCAGATGCCCAATTCCTTCTCGTCTCTTTCGAAAGCACCCATTTCTTTTCCCAATTTTTTTCAAAACCCATAACCAATCTATTCTCCTCCGAAACGCCTGAAATAAAACGATCTTCTCTCCTCATAAGCCTCACGAGAGTACGATGTCGACCCTCTTCAGCAAACTAGGGTTCGGACTATCACGAAAGTAAGAGGGATCGGTGGAAACAGCAGTTGAAGTGGGTCTGCCTTTTTGCTCGTTAGTGAGATCTAGTTCACCGAAGTTGATGAGGTCAGTCAGGCTTTGAAGCCAAGACGGTGGCGGTCAGAACAGTTCGATGGGAAGTCAGAGCAGTTCGATGGGAAGATAGGGTGATGGTATATTGGTCTCGTACTGTTGGTTACTGAGCAACATTCTTGAGGGGACTGTGTTGAGGCATAATACGTGATGGGTTTGTACTGTGTAGGAGTAGTACGTGTGATCACTTCTTTTGTGGGGACTGAAAGGATTTCGGACGTTGTCTGTAGGGTTGTGAAGTTCACATTGATTTTAGTGGAGGGAGGAGCTGGATGTCCTGGAATTTGGTTTAGTGAAAAATCATGGAAAGGGTGCGATGGTGATGTGTGGTTGGTGCGGCCATGAGGTGTAGTTACTGTGTGTAGGAGAAGTTAAGAAACAGGGAAGAAGAAATTTACAAGAGAGGTCCACGTTTGAGGGATCAATGTTTATTAGAAGTGTGGACATGGTTTGTTGAAGGGGGCTGAAGACGTGTTGTTCAATATGAATGGAAAGCACAGGAATTAACGGTAAACCGTTTTTAGGTTAATAATTAATTAACTTCCAATTAAACTTAATTAAGTTTTTTTTATAATTTGTATCATTTATTCCTCCATCACCAGGATCTGACATACCATATTACGGTGGTGAGGAAAAGCATAAGGAAAACGGGCCGTGAATGATTTAGTAGCGGGTCCGATGTTACTGATGGCAGAGGAACGATCATGAGTTTGTGAATAACAAGAAATGATTAACTAAATTTAATCTTGATAATTAAGAATTGAATTATTAATAAACTATTTTAAAATTGATTATAACATGTAAATATTATACATCGTTCATTTGTGAACAGAATTGAACGCGATTGGGTCCATTGAAATCATAGCGAGGAAATTTACGTTGTAGCACTAGCCGACTGAGAATAAAGCTACTGGAATTTGGTGACAAAATCAAACGCCTGTTTGATTTTAAATGAAACAAAAGCAGAACCGTCAACTGCAAAACAAGGTGAGTAAACACACTATCTCTGCCTCGTTTGTATTTTTATATAAACGAGTTTTAAATTTACTTATAATTATTCTTATACTGTGTGATGGTTGCTTGGTTGAATAGTTGATAAAATTGGTTGATAGGATTACATCATTGATCGATTTTAGTTTTGATATTTCATTTGGATGTGAAATAATATTATTGATGTGATTAACATCTGTGGATGCAGGGAAACAGGTTGGAGGAATCCAAATGGATTCCTCAACATTTATTTTACTGTTTTTATTTGATTGTGATATATGATGTGTTATATAATCCATGATTGGATATGTTGTGATTGATGTACCCTGGCCCTAGAAACTGGTATCTCAGATACCGTAAAATATTTTGAAAGTGGAAAAGGTAAATGGAATTTAAAAATAGGATTTAATTCCAAAATAGAAATAAAATTCGAATAAACTTAAAATAGAAACATGTTTAAGTCAAACAAGAAGTTGTTTTTAAAAGATGTTTATAAATTAGTAAAAAGTTTTATCTTGAGATAAAGTACAAACATAAATCCAAGTTGAATTTATAAATGGAAAGCGGAAATCGGTTTTGAGATCAATATTCATAATGGAAAATGGAATGTAGCGATTATAAAGGAAATTATAAGCGCGATTATAAATAAATAAGACTAAAATAAAATTTTCTATGAATAAATCCTAAATAGATGTTACAAATGGAAATTCAGTTTGAAAAGTTATTTACAAGTAAAAATCGAACGGATTTGATTATATATAAAAGGAATATATTCACGATTAAAGTGAATAATGGTTTTGTAAATTTATACAGCGATTATCATACTACTGCTGTAATAAATGGTTTTGTAAATTTATACAGCGATTGTCATACTACTGCTATAATAAAGGTTTTGTAAATTTATACAGCGATCTTAACGCTGTTGCTATACTAAATATTCTATAATTCTAGACAGCGATTGTAACGTTGTTGTTAAAAGCAATGTTTTATAAATCAAATATTAGGAGACAGCGATTATAACGCTACCGTTATAATCAACATTTTTCTGTAAAGGAAATGTGATCTTAGATTAGAATCCGAGAGTTACATAAGAAGTTGTTAAAGATTTAAAAGATAAACTTTGATAATTTCAAAGTGAAAACGTTGTTCAATTAAGGTCTGAGAGGTAATTATACCCCAACTTGATTGACTTCCTTCTTAACTAAGGAATGGTAAGGTTTGATCGTGAAGGAGTTTTGGAAATATTTTCCAAACGAGAATCAGAAATGTTTTCTGATAATAGAAATAAGAATTTAACATGAGATAAGTAAATTTATGAACAAAAGAGATAAATGTTAAATGATGATTGATCGATATAATTTCCATTTGGAAATGATATCGTTGTTTGCACACTTGTTTTTCTTTGATAGTTAACTCACCGACTATCGAAGTTTTTGACCATTTTAACGTTGTTAATATGGAGAGACCGGTTGGATTATTATCCAAAGAACCACTCTGTATTGGCATAAGCGTTGCGAATCATATATGTCAAGATAATTGAAGACAGAGTAAAGTACAAGGGCTATTGTATAAGTCTTAGATAACAGTGCCTAAGATGGATGTACGGAATAGTGCCTTCGGTTTGTCCAGACCCAGGACAACTTGTATGGACGAGTGTCTGACAGAGTATTTCCAAAGGGATTACGTACGTTGATTACTTCGAACGTACGAAGTTGGTGGCATAGAAGGGAAACTTCTTTAGCCTCACAAACTGAGTATTTTTGTGGGAATCAATTAGTGATTTCCGATGGATCTGATTATGTGGTATTCAAAGTGAATGGTGGCCAGATGTTCTGGAAGATAATTCAAATCTCAAGCCTCACACCTGGGAAATGACAAAAATCGGGCAGGCAACATGGCTATGTGGGTCGCACCCATTAGGATGTATAATCACCTATCTGGAGAAATTCCATTTGTTCTTTAATCTATCGATGCTGTCCCTTTCGGGAGACGGTTGTTGATCCCAACCGTGGGTGATATACATTCGATACGCTCAAGCGAAATGAGTGGTCGGTCATGTGTGGGCCGGGTTGCAAGACGTTCTTGTTGAACCCAGTGTATTCCTTCTCTAGAGATACACTATCGGAAGGTGGTCCCATACCTTGTTATGTTGGAAATCCAATCTCCAATAAGCGCCCTGCGGTTTTCGATTTTATATTATATATGGAGCGTGAGATGCAAGCGTTCCGCTAGATTCTATTTATATTGATGTAGACATTATTATAATATCACCAGATTTTGATATCAAAAATGTTTTTGGGTTATCGTAAGGTAAAAACCATCTGTGTTTATGTGTGGATTGGTCCTACGATTATCATTTCTTTCGAAAAGATTTTGAAAGTTAAACAAATGTTTGGAGTTTACTCACACCAGTCCTATGACTGACCTAGAGTTTACTTTGTTTGTTTTCCCTAAACTCTTGGGTGCCCAAATTAGTACGGGCAGTCCAGTAGTCGGGATTTTTCTGATTCGCTTGGAGGAGCTGGAAGCAGGAGGCTTCACAAGTAGATATAGACTCTCATATTTCTGCTGTGTACTATGTTGTATCTGGAAACATGTGTTTATAACAGTTCTAGGAATAACAGTGGTGCTCTGATAATGGTACGTATATACATTTACTGATTTGTATTTCAAAAGTTTATGTTATCTAATATATTTTATTCGTTCCGCTGTGAGTTTGTGATCTTTGCTTTCTTCTATTCTACTATTTCTTCCTTTCAATTTCTTATCCTCTAACTTCTTTCTAATAATGATTCGTATTTCTGTGCAATTTGGGTTGGACGTGTGGTGTTATTAGTCGACTCAAAGTGTACGGAAGTTTGGGTCCTTTCATCCCGGTTGTGAGGCTAGACGCCACGCTTATCTCTGACAGATCACACATTTATTCACTTTGAATGTCACATCGTCATACCCGCCAAATCACAAATTGATTTCCCCAAAAATACCACTGGTATACAGCTAAGAGAAATGAATTCCTCCGCCACCAAATGCAAATACGTTTGAAGAGATCAACTTACACGATCTATTAGATATAATATGTAAGACACTCTTCCATACGGGTCGTCCTGGTACTGGACAAACCGAAGGCACTATTCAGTACATCCATCTTAGGCAATCTTTACCTAAGATTTATACAACAGCCCTTGCAATTTACTTCGTCTTCAATTATCTTTGGCATATATGATTCGCAATGTTAATGCCAATACGAGGTGGTTCTTCGGATAATAATCCAACTGGTCTCTCCATATTAACAACGTTAATATGGTCGAAAACTTTAATAGTCGGTGAGTTAACTATCAAAGAAAAACACGTGTGCAAACAACGATATTATTTCCAAATGGAAATTATATCGATCAATCATCATTGAACATTTATCTTTTATACCTTTAACAACTTCCGTACGTAACTCTCTCTCAAATAATATCTATTCGATAACTCCTCCCTTCGAATAACTATATTCGATAATCTCCTCTACGAATAACTATATTCGAAAACCTTTCTTCGACTAAACTATATTCGATTAACTCTTTTAACTCTATTCAAATAAACTATATTCGATTAACTCCTTCCAAATAACTAGATTTGATAACTCCTTTCGAATAACCAATATTTGATTAACTCACTTGGTTAACTTACTAGGTTAACTCAACTTATTTAACCTTAACTTGATTAACTCCTATCAAATAACTAATATTCGATTTAACTCCATTCGCTTGACTCTAGATCGAAGCGATCAAAATGGTTATGCCTGATTCCCTCAGGAAACATCCGACCGTCGTAGGCTATCTATAGCCCTGCGAATTACGCTAACAGTCGTACGAAGTGGCAACTTATCCTGAATAACTATATTTGACTAACTCTATCTCAAATAACTATATTCGATCAACTCTAATTGAATAACTAGTATTCAGTTAAATCCTAATTCGATTAACTATAACTCTAATCGATTTCTTTAATTCTAATAGATTAACTCTATTGATTAATTCTAACTGGTTAACTCTAACTGATTTACTCTATCTGGTTAATTCTAACTCTAATCGATTTATTCTAACTCAAATCGATTATTTCTAACTCTAGTCGACTTCTCCTATTCAAATAACTCCTATTTGATAATGTTTATTCATTTATAAAGATTTACTTTTAGTAACGGTTCTTTACTTTATAAATGTTCTCTTTGATAACATTACTTCCTCATACAAGTGTTGTGTACACATTCTATTCACAACTATCGGTGTTAAAACCAATATCTCTTCTCTATATAAGTTCAGACTTATATAACCCATTTATAGAATGATAAATACTTAATTTAATTTATAAACTGTTATTTATAAATTTATCTTTCCTATTTATCTGTTAAAAACAGATTTCCATTTCATATTCATCTTCTAAATATTCCTTTGATTAATTTCTATTTATTTATCAAATAAATATTCCTTTGCTTTAATCCTATTTATTTAACAAATAAATATTCCTTTTTTCATTCTATTTATTTTCCAAATAAATATCTCATTTATAACATTCTATATATTTCCTATAAATAAATATCTCCATTAAATCTCTTTGTAAATGTTTTACAAATATCCCCTTTTAAATCCTATTTGTAAATGTTTTTACAAATATTCCTCCTTGTATTTGTTTTACAAATATTTTTCTTACATTTATTTTACAATTATGTTTCCTCTATATTTTTTGTACAAATATATTCCCTTTATATTTGTTTGATTTTATAATTACTACCTTTTATAAAATCCATTTCCATTTATATATAAAATCCAGTGATTTTATATAAATAAATTATTTTCAAAATATACTTTGAAAATCTCCTTTATATCATTCTGGTATTTCTTGTGGTATTTAACATACCATATAACAGTGACAAATATCGTCCAAACACACACAATCAAAAACAGATTATATATCACATCATATATCACAATATATGAAACAAAACAGTATTTAAATATTAAGGATCCCAGTTGGGTCCCTCCAACCTGTTTCCCTGCATTACAGATGTTAGTCAACATAATAACATCGATTTCATTTTGATATGAAATATTCTGATAAACAGAATCAATATTTGATTAACGATTCATATAAATATCGTTATCTATAATTTCAACCAATACACAAACAATTCAACCAAATAGTTAACACACAACTATCAACAGATAATTATCAGTTCTAACAATATGTTGTAAAAATATAACTGTTCAGAGTTGGTGAGTTTTACTCACATTTCGCGTTAACCATTAAATAACGATTTGCGTTTGTTGATTCAGACAGACAATTTATTTTGCAATAAATTGTAACGAGCTTCGATTTACTCCTAGTCAGTTCCAAGGTGTAGCCACCGTCCATATGATCCCAACGGATCTGACCGTTCAGAATTCTGTTATCGTATGTGCCAGATACGATAATTCAAAGTTAGTACACTAATTTAAATAAATAAACTTAATAGAATTTCCATTGGGCTTTACCTAAATATATCGGCCCATCTCCATCTCTAAAGGCCCAGACCCACATTTGTGTATAACCCTTCTTCCTCCTGAAAGAAAATCCGACCTCACTCCTCATTTCAAATGACCACTCACACATCGTTTTAACCCCAAACCGTACCTTCATCCTTCCAAATTTCTTAGACTGAAAACACCGTAATACACCATGTTAAAAACAACATCATCCCACGCTCCTCCATAAAACAACGTGACTGTTTTTCCTCTCCTCACTATCTTCCACATCCAGAATAAATCTCGCTCCCTTCATCTACTTGCCAACATCGCCAAAACACATTGAAGTTCAGCCTCTCCCCAATGATGACCGCTGATCAATCCCTACTCCGACCCTCAACTCTAAGCTCGCTGCCACCATGGTGCTGCGTCGCAACAGACCTGACATGGCCTTCCTAAAACAATCGCGACATTATTTCTCATGGAAACATGTCAAAAACTCAGGGTCGGTGCAGATTCTCACCACGAGTACAAATAAGGTGCTAAAAACTTGGATCATAGCTTCTATTTCACGAATCGAGGAAGACTAGGTTCACTGCTTTGAAATTCCAGTGAAGAAAGCGCACCCAATAAAGATGTTATAGGAGGAAAGCTCTCTTCTGAAGCTGCTCAAGCAACTTGGTTTTAGGAATTTAGGATTTTTCTTTGAATTTACATCGATTTTCAAACTTGGATTTTAACTGTTTTGATTCCCTTAGCTAGCGGCTGTTTTTGACCAGAGGAAAAATGAATAAGGGTTTGGTGGTTAAAGATGATATACAGGATAATTATAATATTTTTTATTTGAATTTTATATTAAATTATATTAAACTACTGCTTGTATACACTGTTTAAAATTCCCTATGATTACATATGATACCCAAAAATAATGAAAATGGTCATCCACCTTCAGTTCGACATTACGGTCCCAACGAAACTGGTTTCGTCGAATTCTGACTCTGTTTGCTCGCATAGCGTATTTTTAACCGTCAAAATATCGACTGTTTCTCACATTAAAAATCGGTACGGCCACATACTGACTCTAAAAATCATTAAACTTGACATCTAACAATAATTTGACATTGCGGATCCAACAAAATTAGTTTCGTCGAATTCTGAGGTTGTTTGCAAAATTGTGCTGTTTTTAAAGCTCTAAATGACCCATTTAAATACATAAATATATTTAAATATAATTAAATTAAATATTTAAAAATAAATATTATCGTATATGTTCACAATATAATATCATACAGCTTCAGAATATTCCTATATGAATTTCTAACTCTATATTTCAAATCCTGATTAAATCGATATTCAATTTATATTGAAATCCCTTTTATAACGTAAATAAAGCATTGCAACTTATAAAGGAATTCCATAGCGACTTTTCTAAAATTTGATTCAGACATAAATCAAAATCTACACAATGAAATCCCAATTTTTCTCTTCCACTAGAAAAATATACTTCACCAGCTCCTAACGTTTCTTTCACAGAAATCTGATTTAAAACGAACCCTGTACATCCAGTTGAAGTTCAAATCGCCAAATTATGGACTGTCGCGCTGTTACGCGCTCGTTTATAATTATTTTATAAACTATACGTTCAACTGTCGTCGATTGAATATATTTGTTCATATAATTCAACTCTAAACTGAACTATATATTTTAAATAATCCAATTCACACTATATTGTGAATTCCACTATTTTTGATTATTTCTGAATTGAATATATTATTCTACTATTTATATTAATTAAATATTCAAAGTTATTTAATTAACGACCACTTGAATTCTAAACCACTATTTCAATAATTAAATAAATTAATTATTATACCTGTAACACCCCGCATTTTTAGGTATAATTAAAAATGAAATAAAATATATGAAAATATGCTTAGGATATGTAAATAATGGTGATGCATAAGGAGATTTAATTAATACATGGAAGAGAAGAAAAATTAGTTCGATAATGGCGTATGTTACGGAAAAGATAGTAAAATAAGGATAACTAATTCAAGAAACAGGAATTAGGTAAAATGGACATCACCATTGCGTTCCTCTCGAAAAAATATGCGAAATAAAGTCCGAGTTTTCGAAAATCGGAGTCCGTATGACCAAGATATGGCCAAAACAAGATTCAGAAGGTTTCGGTCAGCCCAGAACTGGGCAGGTCGACTCGGGGGTCGACCTGGGAGCCAGGTCGACCAGGGGGTCGACCTGGGAGTCGCTCCACCCCAGGTCGACCCCCCTGGTCGAGCCAGGTCGGCCTAGGTGCATCTGGATGGGTTTTTCGGCTGTTTTGGTGAGTCTGTGACGAATTCTGATGGTTCTGATCTGTTTTAGGGTTTATCTAAAGGCCTAAAACAACTAACTACACCTATAAATACATCCTAAGACCTAGCCTCCTCTACACACAATTCTATTCTGCTTCTTCTCTGCCTCTATTCTAATAAAAATGAAAATGGCGTCGCTACTCTGCTAGAATCAAAACTAGAAGCTAATCAACATCAACCTAAGCAATTCAATTCAAATTTGAGATAAAAGCTTCTGTAATAATTCTGCAACAACTAAAGTTCTTTCTTTAATCCAATCAAGGCAAGTACAGTTATTCTCTGCTATAAACGTTAGTTTTGATTGTGACATGAATTCTAAACCTGAATCTGAGGTTATATCTGTTCTGTTCTGATTTGATTTATCTTATTCTGTACCTCTTTTCTCTTTCTGTTCTATAGCCAGTATACCACGAGCCTGAGCCAATCTCATAAGAGATTAACATACGCTAAAATGTTTGGGACAATCAAATGAATGTGCATAAAGTGGGCATGACCGATATGAGACTAATTTAAGGAAAAAACATAGGTTGAACTTGGAACCTAGAACATAAATCTAAGGCATAAATTGGACTGATCTGTGACTGAATTGAATAAAGGGCATAGGTTGTAAACTAGATCTAAATCTGTGCATATATGATAGTTTGGGAATATCATATGGTAATATATGACTTATCTGGAATATTAAGATCGGAACTAAAGGACATTTCTTAGATCTAGATCCTTGGACATATTATGACTTGGGCTGAAACGAACATGTTGTTTAGGCATAAAGAACCTATAGGATAACTATAAATGTGAGCATGCCTAAATATGGATTTTTGGATAATTAGCAATAAAGGCTATAACTTGGCATAATTCATACCATGATTTGGGAATTTACCTATTGAGTTAGGTCTACCCATGATCATCTACTCAACCTTTGTTTTATGTCAGTCTAGACATATGATTTGGAGTTTTAGAGATTCTTCTGTACTATGCAATGTTTAACTAAAAATCTGTAGCCTATGTTGAATTATGAATTATGACCATGATTTGGTATATAAGTGTATGCTAAATTTGTTGAATCGCCTAAATCTGCTAAACTAAATCTGTAGATATGCCTAATTTGTTATCTGTCATCTGCTAAGTCTATTGAAAATGCCAAATCTGCTAAATCTGTTATCTGCTCTGCTAATCCGCTTAATCTGTTGAAATGCCTATCCTGCTGATTTGTTAAGTTGCCTAATCTGCTAGTTCTGTTATATGGCCTAAACTGCTAAGTGCTAAATCGGTTAAATCTGTTAAGTCACCCAATCTGCTAAAATCTGTTATCTGCTATATCAGTTGAGTTGATGTGATCATTCTGTTATTGATATAATCTGAATTGGCATATATATTGGGCATGCGCATAAACGGTAAATAATTAATTAATTGGCCGCAAAGATGAATATGGCTAACTCGAGGTTAGAATGAGTTTGCGACGTAAATCTGCCCGGAACCGCCCGGCACATCCAGTGGCCACAAACAATAGGTTCTAATGTGAGAAGTTAGTCATAACCTGCTTAAGACACGAGGTTAGGTCTGGCTTGTGGCAGAAGTCTGCCCGGAACCGCCCGGCACATCCAGCGGCCACAAGCTAGCGACTTAGTGTGAGAGGTCTGGGCATGAATAATTAATTAATGCAATACTAAGATAAGAATGACATCTGATTTGTTAGTCTGAAAACTTGTTAACTTAATTTGTGAACTAGTAAATCTGAATTCTGTATGTCTGAACTTGTAAACAAGTTAAGCTGAAATCTGTTAGTCTGGGGACACAAGGTTAGGAGGGGAATTACTTGTGCCATCTGTTGTTTGGGACCCATATTAGTCAGTAACCCTTTCCGGTATCAAAACTTTGACCCAACAGTAAGTAGGGTCCGGGCATGCTTACTGAACTAATTATAAGTGGTTCATTCTGATAATGGCGAAGGGTGTTGATGGTGCGTTCCAACCGGGTCATGTGCGTGCATGGATCCCGGTCTGCCTCTGAGGATGTAAGACACCGTGACATCTGTAAATAGGTCTATGCCAATTGGTTGTCACTTTAGGGAGTGATACACCCTACTATGGGGCCGACACAGGATATTTATGTATTAGGGAGCCGATCGCTTGGGGTAGGGTTTTAGGGTACACTTAGTTCTGTCTGTTTCTGTTGGTACCGTCTGTTTCTGTTGGGTGGTAACACCTGTCTGTTTCTGTGTGGTACCGTCTGTTCAGGAGGTAAAGGCCCATTACTAGCGTACACCTAATTCTACATTCTGTTTCCGTAGGGATTAATCTGTTTCTGCTTCTGTCTGTTTCTGATCGGGTAGTAAAGACCCATTATTAGCATTCTGTTCTGTACCCGTTCCTGTTTCAGTTTAGACATTAGGGTGACACCTAATCCTGTTGTACTAGTATTAGTGCAGAGAAGTGTAAAGCAATAGTTTATGTCATTCTGCTCTTCTGTTATATCTGCTACACCTGTTACAGTTATCTCTCATCCAGTTTTATGTTCATGTCATATTATTATTATCTGTTCACATGCTGAAAGTCACTGGACTTGCCAGACTTTATTCTGACCCTTGTTGTTTTGCCTCTTTTCTTCCGTTTCCCCCCCAGGTTTTCTAAGGAGGGAATACTCTAGCTAGATCCGGATTTCTTCTGCTTGAAGTGCTTAAAGTATGGCTTGTCTTCTTCTGTGGGGATTATGATTTTAAACCATGCATTTTGAAGGCTTTTGTACAAGACTGATATTTTGTACTTGAATTCTGAGATTTGAAAGGATGTAACCATATTGATTTCTGTTTCCGTTGTAATAAAGTTAAAAATTTTCAAGTACTGTTTTATCTATCTTGTAAGTTTCTGTTCTGTTTACTAAAATGCTCCACCAAAGTTAAGGCATTCCCTTTGTGTGTGACCTTAACGGAGGTGGGGTGTTACACGTGGTATTAGAGCTAAAGGTTACCAGATTAGATAAAAGTTTTTGAAAACTGTATTCAAAGAGGTTTTAAAAGGAAGTATTTTCAAAATTAAAGCTTATTTTGAAAAACATGATCCCCAGGTGCCATATATCTTTCTTTCAGTCCTTTTTGTATTGAACCTTTCCTTTTTCGTTTCAGCATGTCTGAAGCATCTGAGATACCAGAGGGTGTCCATGTACCCGGTTGGTTTCGTCAATATCTTGAGGCTAGGACCGCCACTGCAGGTCCAGCAAATGATCCCCCTCCCCCACCCCCTCCTCGTGCAATTGCTTTCTCAAAGATCTGTAGAGATTTTAGGGCCATGGGTGGGAAGGATTTCAAAGGTACTGAATCATTCGTAGAAGCGAGGAACTGGCTCAAAGAAACTGAGGATCTATTCGTTATCTTCGAGGTGGACGATAGGCAGAAGGTACAGTTGGCGGTATGGCTTCTCAAAGACGAAGCTTCCTACTGGTGGGAAGTCACTAACGCCGAGAGGCCGGTCGAGACATGGATGGATTTCAGAACAAGGTTTGAGACAAAATTCCTCTCGCAAGCTGAACGAAGTTTACAACTGGAAAAGTTCTTATCTCTTAAGTAAGGAAGTATGACGGTCAAGGAATACGTCAACCAGTTCAACCAACTAGCTAGGTTCGGATTGGATTTAGTCAACACCCAGCATAAAAAGGCTCTTCGCTTTGTTAAAGGATTAAACGAGCCACTGCACAGCCTAGCCATGACCCATGAACCCATGGGAGCGACTTACGAGAAATTGCTAGACATGGCACTACTGCATGAGGAAGACAAGGGCCCGAAAGAGACAAAGAAGGAAGAACCACATAATAAGAAATCGGGGCCCAAAAAGGTAACACAAAAGAAGGATGAGAAGACTGAAGATAAGAAGGGGAAAAGTGCTTTACTTGTGGAAGCTCGACTCATCTGAAAAAGGATTGCAGAAAAAGGAAGGGCGCTTGCTTCAACTGTGGGGAGATGGGACACTTCACTAGAGACTGCCCGAAGAGACGAGGACAAGGAGGGCAGGCGAACACTCTTGAGGATAGTGGCTAGGATAGGAGTAGGAAAATTTCTATAGTAGGTTTAATTTCTTTATCTGATTATGGAGTTAAGATTTTTTCTAATTCTGGTATTTTGATTTTGAAATCGATACTCTGCACTTTAATACTAGTATTATTTCTTAATTCTGCTGTAGACTCAGACCCATAAGGGTTATGGCTCATCTGTTTGGGATTGGGGTTTGAGGGATTTCTGTGTTAAGCGTCAAGTATGAAGCATAATTCTGAGTTTTCGTGGGGTATGAATTTTATCATGCTTAGCTTCTAAAGAATCATTAGGGAACCTGATCTGTATTAGTAGTCTATAAATATCTGAATAATTCTGATTTCTAGTTTTGACATTGTCTAAAGAGGGTAATCCTCTGAGTGTCAATCTGATATTGATTTCGGTCTTTGGGGTTGATACTTAGGGGAATTGTTTTCTCAACCAATGTCTAATGGGAAACAAGTCTTTGACTTATCTATACTCGCTTCCATCATTCGACTGTATCCTATCGATCGAATCTTTGAACTTTAGGTATAAACTAATGGGTGTAAACATGTGTTTGAGACATGTTATGTTTGTTGGTTGCAAGTGGATGCAAGTGGTTGCTAGTGGTTTCCCGTGGATGCATATACACACACTAGGCACTAGATCGGCTCGAAAACACTCTCATACTGCATATGGATGTGTGAGCATTTTTCAATTTTTATGGATGCAAATTGATTGACTCGGCACATGGATGTTGCATATGACTGAATGGTTGTGCACTCATATAGAAATGATATGTATCGAGTAGGAAAATTGCATACATGTTGGACTCATGGCACTGGCACAATTCACATTAAGGAGGTCAACTGAATCAGTGGACCGCCTGATCTTTGCATTAGACAAGGAACATATACACACACTTCTTGCATATGTTCATACAGCATTAGAAATCTCTTAAGGACAATGAATGCCTGTGATTGGTGATTGAGTAGATGGATGATTGGATGGTAGGACACATTCTTCTTAACTTGAAGATTTCGGGGACGAAATCCTTTAAGGAGGGGAGAATGTAACACCCCGCATTTTTAGGTACAATTAAAAATGAAATAAAATATATGAAAATATGCTTAGGATACGTAAATAATGGTGATGCATAAGGAGAATTAATTAATACAAGGAGGAGAAGAAAAATTAGTTCGATAATGGCTTATGTTACGGAAAAGATAGTAAAATAAGGATACCTAATTCAAGAAACAGGAATTAGGTAAAATGGACATCACAATTGCGTTCCACTCGAAAAAATACGCGAAATAGAGTCCGAGTTTTTGAAAATCGGAGTCCGTATGACCAAGATATGGCCAAAACAATATTCAGAAGGTTTCGGTCAGCCCAGAACTGGGCAGGTCGACCCGGGGGTCGACCTGGGGCCCAGGTCGACCAGGGGGTCGACCTGGGGCCCAGGTCGACCAGGGGGTCGACCTGGGAGTCGACCGCCCCCCCCAGGTCGACTGTGGAGTCGACCTGGGTGTCGACTGGGGAGTCGACCTGGGTGTCGACTGGGGAGTCGACCTGGGTGTCGACCTGGGGGTCGACCCCCCTGGTCGAGCCAGGTCGGCCTGGGTGCACCTGGATGGGTTTTTAGGCCGTTTTGGTGAGTCTTTGACGAATTCTGACGGTTCTGATCTGTTTTAGGGTTTATCTAAAGGCCTAAAACAACTAACTTCAGCTATAAATACATCCTAAGACCTAGCCTCCTCTACACACATTTCTATTCTGCTTCTTCTCTGCCTCTGTTCTAATAAAAATAAAAATGGCGTCGCTACTCTGCTAGAATCAAAACTAGAAGCTAATCAACATCAACCTAAGCAATTCAATTCAAATTTGAGATAAAAGCTTCTGCAACAATTCTGCAACAACTAAAGTTCTTTCTTTAATCCAATCAAGGCAAGTACAGTTATTCTCCGCTATAAACGTTAATTTTGATTGTGAAATGAATTCTAAACCTGAATCTGAGGTTATATCTGTTCTGTTCTGATTTGATTTATCTTATTCTGTACCTCTTTTCTCTTTCTGTTCTGTAGCCAGGCTACCACGAGCCGGTGCCAATCTCATAAGAGATTAACATACGCTGAAATGTTTGGGATAATCAAATGAATGTGCATAAAGTGGGCATGAACGATATGAGACTAATTTAAAGAAAGAACATAGGTTGAACTTGGAACATAGAACATAAATCTAAGGCATAAATTGGACTGATCTATGACTGAATTGAATAAAGGGCATAGGTTGTAAACTAGATCTAAATATGTGCATATATGACAGTTTGGGAATATCATATGGTAATATATGACTTATCTGGAATATTAAGATCGGAACTAAAGGACATTTCTTAGATCTAGATCCTTGGACATATTATGACTTGGGCTGAAACGAACATGTTGTTTAGGCATAAAGGACCTATATTAGAATAGGATAACTATAAATGTGAGCACGCCTAAATATGGATTTTTGGATAATTAGCAATAAAGGCTATAACTTGGCATAATTCATACCATGATTTGGGAATTTACCTATTGAGTTAGGTCTACCCATGATCATCTACTCAACCTTTGTTTTATGTGAGTCTAGGCATATGATTTGGAGTTTTTAGAGATTCTTTTGTACTATGCAATGTTTAACTAAAATTCTATAGCCTATGTTGAATTATAAATTATGACCATGATTTGGCATATAAGTGTAGGCTAAATTTGTTGAATCGCCTAAATCTGCTAAACTAAATCTGTAGATATGCCTAATTTGTTATCTGTCATCTGCTAAGTCTATTGAAAATGCCAAATCTGCTAAATATGTTATCTGCTCTGCTAATCCGCTTAATCTGTTAAAATGCCTATCCTGCTGATTTGTTAAGTTGCCTAATCTGCTAGTTCTGTTATATGGCCTAAAATGCTAAGTGCTAAATCGGTTAAATCTGTTAAGTCACCCAATCTGCTAAAATCTGTTATCTGCTATATCAGTTGAGTTGATGTGATCATTCTGTTATTGATATAATCTGAATCAGCATATATATTGGGCGTGCGCATAAACGGTAAATAATTAATTAATCGGCCGCAAAGCTGAATATGGCTAACTTGAGGTTAGAATGAGTTTGCGACGTAAATCTGCCCGGAACCGCCCGACACATCCAGTGGCCGCAAACAATAGGTTCTAATGTGAGAAGTTAGTCATAACCCTTTCTGGTATCAAAACTTTGACCTAACAGTAAGTAGGGTCCGGGCACGCTTACTGAACTAATTATAAGTGGTTCATTCTGATAATGGCGAAGGGTGTTGATGGTGCGTTCCAACCGGGTCATGTGCGTGCATGGATCCCGGTCTGCCTCTGAGGATGTAAGACACTGTGACATCTGTAAATAGGTCTGTGCTAATTGGTTGTCACTTTAGGGAGTGAAACACCCTACTGTGGGTCCAACACAGGATATTTATGTATTAGGGAGCCGATCGCTTGGGGTAGGGTTTTAGGGTACACTTAGTTCTGTCTGTTTCTGTTGGTACCGTCTGTTTCTGTGTGGTACCGTCTGTTCGGGAGGTAAAGGCCCATTACTAGTGTACACCTAATTCTACATTCTGTTTCCGTAGGGATTAATCTGTTTCTGCTTCTGTCTGTTTCTGATTGGGTAGTAAAGACCCATTATTAGCATTCTGTTATGTACCCGTTCCTGTTTCAGTTTAGACATTAGGGTGACACCTAATCCTGTTATACTAGTATTAGTGCAGAGAAGTGTAAAGCAATAGTTTATGTCATTCTGTTCTTCTGTTATATCTGCTACACCTGTTACAGTTATCTCTCATCCAGTTTTATGTTCATGTCATATTATTATTATCTGTTCATATGCTGAAAGTCACTGGACTTGCCAGACTTTATGTCTGACCCTTGTTGTTTCGCCTCTTTTCTTCCGTTCCCCCCCCCCCAGGTTTTCTAAGGAGGGAATACTCTAGCTAGATCTGGATTTCTTCTGCTTGAAGTGCTTAAAGTATGGCTTGTCTTCTTCTATGGGGATTATGATTTTAAACCATGCATTTTGAAGGCTTTTGTACAAGACTGATATTTTGTACTTGAATTCTGAGATTTGAAAGGATGTAACCGTATTGATTTCTGTTTCCGTTGTAATAAAGTTAAAAATTTTCAATTACTGTTTTATCTGTCTTGTAAGTTTCTGTTCTGTTTACTAAAATGCTCCACCAAAGTTAAGGCATTCCCTTTGTGAGTGACCTTAACGGAGGTGGGGTGTTACAATACCGCTGAAAAATGCAGGTCATTACATAATAGCAATGAAATGTTCTTCTGTTTGTGTTCTGATTTGTCATAATAACAATCCGTTCTTTCTCTTCTCTTCAAAGACCAGGGAAGTTCGGGTCGTCACAACGTTGTTTTATTTTAAACTAAGGTTCATGTGGAGTAAACCCGTTCTGTGTTATACGGCGTGGTCCCATGATTTCCCAACTTTTAAAGTAAATATTTAATGACTATTTTAGTTCTCACACCAGTCTTGTGACTAACTCGGAGTTTATTGTTTTCAACTAAACTCTAGGTGCCCATATTTTCCACATGGACAACTAGTAGTTTTAGTTTCGCATATACTTCTTTTCACAGGATTCTGGATTATAACCGTATCTATATTCGGAAAGCTTTGTATCCGTATATCTCTTTCAGTTGTTGTAGTTGATGTCTTCCACTGCACATTATATTCATGTATTATAATTTCCATTGCTTTTTAATTTGCAAATCTCTGATATTTATTTTTCCGCTGTATATTATTTATTCATACTCTGATATCTTGTACTCTGAGGTATTTGTTGTAATAGCAATGAAATGTTCTATTGTTTGTGTTCTGATGCCTCGTGTTCTCAAAGCAATCCAGCTCCTCCGCCTCTTTCAAGATCGGGGAATTTTGGGTCGTTTCACTGCTTTACATCAAAGTTTGAAAGCAGTACTTGTGCATAATTGACCCTTCATTAAATAGTTATAAAAGTTATGATAGTTAAAAACATATAAGATATTTTCTTAAAATTAGTTATAAGATTTTAATAGATAAAATGGTTGAAATTAAATGGTTATATAATAATAGTTATGAAGATAATTAATAAGAAAAATTAGTTTTAAGTAAAATAGTTTGATATTAATAATAATTTAAAATAATAATAATTCAGTCAGAACCAAAATATCTATATTTCAAAATTTCGACATATTATCAGTTTAGATTGCAAAACATCAATTCAACTAAATTTTTGCCTTAACAACAAAATTTATTTCACAATAGTACTCAACTTGGTTTTTCGATTGTGGATATTTGTTTCAAGGACACATTTTGGGAAAAAATTAGATCAAAGGAAAAGCGACTTTTGCTACGTAAATTAAGGACTACTTTGATGTTTGAATTGGAAAAAGTCCAAATATTTCAAGCTAAGGACATGTGTTGGCATTCCACAAATAATAAAAATTAATATAAAAATATTTTGCTACGATTATAAGATTAAAAAATAATAAAAATTAATTTTGAAATGTTTTTTTGCTGTAAATATGGAAGAACAAGCAATATTAGAAAATTCTGGATGGAAAGCTAAATGCATATAGCTTCGTTATTTATGGTATAACTTTTTTATGGTGTAAATGAGATTAGCTTTAAAATGACTTAATTTTTTATTTGGATGATACAATGTAAATCTATATTTTTAAGTTATAAAGCTATATTCATTTAGCTTTCCAAACTGATTATTTTTATATGTTTATAATAGCATAAAATGACTAAAATAATTTTAAAATCATATATTGCTCGTTTCATTTTTAGGATTGTTTTTTATTTTATAAATTAATTCTTTAATAATGAGAGTTAAAGTGAATTTTATGTTACATAATAAAAATTTGGCTAGTGTCCTTAATTTAATTATGAAACTTAATTGTCCTTTGATATAATTTCTTTTGAAACTTTTCCTTCGAACTAAATACCCCATTTTTTATTCATTTTAATTTAAATTTGTGTTAATAATTAGTAAAGAACGATGTTGTAAAGAATATTTATTCGCTAGATCATATATTCAATTATATTCGCGAAAACGTAGTTTGAATTTTTGAAAATTATTTAATTCGTAAATCTAATTTTTAAGCATAACATAGAGATAAAAGTACGATAGGTATTTTTGGAACATCCTAGTTTGACCAATAGATTGTGTATCAAAGTCAATTATCAAAAAAGAGAAAGATAAAGACACATAAGGTAACCTTTGAAAGTTCATAGTTGGGAAAAGCGTATGCTTTACAACCAAATATTAATAAAGATATAAATGCTGGAAACATGTCCTTTAGTAAAGATCTTTCCCTTATCTTTTAGAATCATGCATTTATCAGCTATTGTTCTTTGTTACTGAGCAAATAATAAACGATATGCTGGAAGTAGAGGGGTTTTGATTTACATTGTTTCCCTTATCCTTTAGTATACATTCATCAATTTAATGTTTATCAATTTAACGACCTTTATGGTTTACCATATAATAAATTATAAACTAGTCAATGACTTTAATAAGTTTCATAGCTTAATGATAAGGATGAATAAGGCGAATGAACCTTAATCCACAGTCTACTGGTATAAGAACGAACAAGTTAGAACTACCAATCCAAAAAGTGTGTTCGTTTCCAGTTGTGTTAGAAAAAAAAGAAAATTAATATTTTCACTTTCATATGGATTTTTTTCATTTTTTATTTTGAATCAAACCATTATTGATGGAAATCCTTCAGCCATTTTCAATATAGATACAAATTCAGGAAGAAAATACCAGATAAATTAATTGGTGTCTTTTTTGAGGTATATGATTTCTGCCTTGACACCTTAACACAAATTACTTCTTAAACTAGTCGTAGTAGTTGTAAAATTAAACGTAACAAAGATAAAGCAAATTATATTAACAGATGGAATTTGTTTTATATTGAACTGCGGGAAATCTGGCACGCAGGAGCTGGTGGATTATGGGCAGAGCTTGTTAATAATAGAGGTTAAAGTCAATGAATTTTGAGAAAGTTGGTATAATTCTTAGTTTGTAATTATTCTAATTTATGTTAACCAACATTACGCATATATAGGTTTTGAAGCAGAAAGGCTAAACAAATATGATTTCGCCCCATGGACAGTGATCGGAAATGAAGGTTCAATAAAATTGGAAATAGAATTGTCTTCTTGTTTCGAAAGAAATAAGGTGGCTCTTCCAATGGAAGTTCTTTGTGACAAAACTCAACCAAATATATGTCCTATAGGTGGTGTTGGAGTATACAATCCTGGTTACTCGGGAATGGTAATTTCCATATGCACACACTCACAAATATACACACAAACACACACACATATATATACACATATATGTATATATATATATATATATATATATATATATGTGTGTGTGTGTGTGTATATAAGATAGACTTGTTTATTGTATTATTAGATGGTTTAACATGTGTTTGATCATTAATTTTGCTTTTTTATTGAGATAGAATAATGTGCAAGGAAAAACATATAAAGTGATTCTTTATCTTAAGTAAAATGATTCTGTAAGCGTTTCTGTTTCACCTACGAGCATGGATGGATTGAAAGTGCTGGCAACTAATGATATTACGTGAGTAATTAGGAATAAACATCACTATCTTTGTATATTTTAACATGAAATTGATTCTTTCATTCAATTTTACTGTTCAGAGCTCCCGCCAGTCAAGTGATAAATTAGACGAAGAACGCAAAAGACAGCAACAATAATGCAAGGCTTCAGTTGACAACAAATAAAAAAGGTGTTATTTGGTTTGATCAGATATCAGTGATGCCAACAGACACTTTCAAGGTACATTAATATACTCTGAGTTAACATCATAATAAATTAAGCATTATGGTAAATAGCTTTAAAAGTACTCCTAGACTTAACTTGCTCAAAAAAAAAAAAAAAAAAAAAAAACAAATTTTCCCTATTGACAATATCGTGACTTGGGAATATTAGAAAACTCTAAACTTGATTATGGATGCGGAAGTGTCCCACAATCAAAAATAAAAAATACTATACAATTATAATTAGTTCACACAAAATTGGCCAGTATATATAATACTAATATCTCTAAATAATCGGCTTTGCAAAAAATTCATCATTGGAAGTAGCGTAAATGTAAATTTGAATTTACGTAGTGTAATTCACAGATTTAACAACAGTTTTATTCAATTTAATATCATATAATAAAAGTTAGTTTTCTTAATTTGTTTTTACAGGGACTTGGATTCTGGGAAGGCTTATATTCAATGATTGCAGATCTGAATCCTACTTTCGTAAGATTTCCAGGTGTCAAATAAATATGGTAATTTTTATTCTAATCCACGGTTTTAATAAGTTAATCCACCATTTTATTTTAATAAGTTAATCCACAAATATTTTGTAAGTTAATCCACGAGTGGATTAACTTACAGATTTCACCCTATTTTATATCTAACAATCGATTTTGTGCTTCTTGTTTCACAATTCTGCGTTATTTCACAGTTCTCAAATTAGATTAATAACAATAATCTAACTAACCAAAAATCTAGATCTCTTACCAGATAATTATGTGAAAAAAATACACATTATGAATCTACTGTATGCAACATGTTTCTTATATAAATTTATCAGTCTTGAATAAAATCCTTGATTTCCTGCAATTTCCTTAGTACTGTAACTACCATCTCCCTCATCAAGATGTAAACGGTTTCTCTTCTCAGACATATTTCTATCTATTTTTCAAGATTCAGAAAATAACTAACTACAATTATATTTGATAATGGTGAAATTAAAAAAAAACAATTTTGTATACAATTAGTCAACTTCAAAAAAAAATTAATAATAAACAAACTACTTATTATTATGTTGAATTACTCCACTTATCGCTTAAGCTTGGATTTAGATGCTAGGATTCCAGAACCGAGAAGACGACGGAAAAAGCAAGGAAGAAGAAAACGCATGGAAGAGGAAAACGCACAAAAGAAGAAAATGCAGAAGATTGAGAAGAGGGGAATACGTACGGTTTTCTTTTTTTGGTGGATGCACTGAATAAAATTTAAATTTTAGTAAAAATCAAAGATCCTATTAAATTGGGTGGATTAACTTACTAATATGGTGGATTAGAATAAAAATTACCAATAAATATTCATAACTTAACTCGTTTATATCTTCAAAATTGTAATTTTATTACTGTATTTTATTATTTTAAAGGTGGATGCTTTGTAGAAGGAAGTAGGCTTGTGATTGCGTTTAAATGGAAGGATTCAATTGGACCATGGGAAGAAAGGCCAGGACATTACAATGATCACTGGGGATACTGGACAGATGATGGACTCGGATATTATGAGCTTTTCATTGTACGTATTTTATACATTTTATGGAGCATACCTGTTTATTTTATGTTGTATGTTGATTAAACTTAGCTATTGTTTCATTCAGTGGTTCTTTAATAGTTCTTATAATAGTATTTTTCTTGCAGCTTATTGAAGAGCTTGGTGCTTCTCCTATTTGGGAATTCAACATTGGTTAGTGACATATCCCATTGTGTTCGGAATGGGGGAAATTGGCTAAGGACGACCGTCAGTGGGTTTCGATAGGAGGTCGAAATAAAAAGTTGTTTTTTGGGGTAATAAAAATAATAAATAATATAAAATAAATATATATTTCCCTCTGCCTCCTTACTTCCTCTACCCCCGTACCTTCTCAGTCAAGCACGAGAGTTTAAAAAAAAAAAAAAATGAACGAAAAGGGGATCGACGGGGAAGGAGACAGCCGCCGCCACCCTCCCAGCGGACGCCGCCCCCTTCCACCGCCATCCCAACCCTTCCCCTCACCTCCCACGAACGTGCCACCCCACCCTTCTTCTTCTCCGCCATGCTTCCCTCCTCGATTAAAAACCGCACCTCCCAATTCAGCATCCCCCCCTCCGACAGCTTCTCCGACCACTTTTCACCCTCCAGCCTCGCACGAGCAGGAAACACCCCCCATCCATTCGCTTAAGGCGCTGTGAGTTTTTATTTTATTTACTTGTTTCAATTTATTTTAAATATTCAGTTAAGTTGATAAAATAATATATTTTTATATGATAAAGTATATATTTTTATATGATAAAGTTTATATTTTTATATGTTTAAAGTCTGATTGTTTTTATTATACGAATTATAGATTTTCATTTAAATAAGGATTATTTTTTTTAATAATGAAAAGATTATATTATTTTTTTATGTAAAGATTTGGTTTTGATAAAACAAAAGGATTTGGTTTTTTTATAGATAAAAGTAAAGATCATTTAATTTTATTCTTGAACAAAGAAAGATTTGATTTTTAATTAGAGAAGTTATGATTTTTATTTTATTTTATAAAAGATACAATTTTTATTATGTATCACGTATAAAAATGTGATCTTCTATATGCGTTTAGTGTTAAAATATAAAATATAACTTTATGTATGTAGTAGGATAAAAGTTTGATTTTTAGAATAGGAAAAGATTGGATTTTTAGAAATATAAAAATAAAATTTTTATAATAGAAGTGAATAGATAAAGAGTCGATTTATGTATATATATAATGGCAATGTAAAGATGTGGTTTTTATATATTCATTAGCGATGTAAAAATATGATTTTTATATATAAAACTGAATAATAAAAATGTGATTTTTATTATGAATGGCGTGAAAAAGATAGCATTGGAAATAACAGGTGAATTCAAATGGTTCAAAAATTCGGAAATGAAACGGCGGAGTGGAAACCCAACTTCTCACTTTTAATTTGTTTTCTAGTTGAAATATATACTAGGATGCAGACGGTGCTTAGCAGCACCCGACACCCGTTGTCCACAGACCATGGACGACTTATCTGTTTGTTGTTTGTGGTGTGAATATTGATTGTGTGATGTAGAATGGAATAAATTATTTTATGGTTGAAAATATAATTTTTAATGTGCATATAAAATAAATATTTATAAACAAATCGGATGATTTGTTTATGTACACACATTTGACTGATATGGATTGGGATGATAAATTTTACACATCGCCCAACTGCACAAACAAAACCTGTGTTTGATTATTTGAAAACCCCACATGGGTGTTGGGATGAAATTGGACATACATTAATCCCAATAATTAGCTGTATGTCGATCGATTGATTGACAGGCTGTTATAAGCGTTAAACATTTATATTTGATGCTTATGCAGTGCAGAATGAACTTTGGATGATGGATTGTTGTTTTCATTGTTGTTATATACATTTGTTGTGTGAAATCCATATAATCAAATTATATGGTAATTGACTGTGTCTGATTCCAGTTCAGAAAGAATAAATATTTTGAAATAACGATTATTTTAAAATAATGAATATTTTTAAAAATAATATTCAGAAAAGATCAAAATATGATTTTGATGTCCGATTTGGGATGGACACAAATATATTTAAATATATATAGCTGTGTTGATAAGATTGACGCCATTTTGAATGTGAACGATATTTATATCGATTTTATTCATTTTTATAATGACTATCGAAAAGGAATTGATTTCAAAATACAATGTTTTGAAAATACTATCATTATAGATCGATGATATGGAATATTCAATTTTGATTATAAATTGAACAGGAAGTTGAAATCATTTTGAAAACGAATTTAAAACGATTTATATAATACGTTTTAAAAGGAAATCGACGAAATGTATATAATATATATATTATATATATAATGTCCTGAATAGAACGCGTCGTGCGGCGGTAGTTCGTGAATTTTGACCATTGACATTGAACGAACTTTACGGGAGATCTGACCGCCGGATTCTCCTAAAACCAGAACCGTTGGGTTCGTATCAAAAAGAGCTTTGTAACGAATATTAGAGATTTGAAATATAACGGTTGGATTTGGAATTATGTCCAAATCAAATTTGGAAAAGGTCGCTGTAAGTGCAGTTTGACGGCCGTTGATGGAAATCGACTGTACGGGCCTTGATAAAATTATTAAAAATGGCAATAATTAGTGTAAAATCATAAGAAATGATTTGGAAAGAATTGGGATGAAAAACTCCATATTTGAAAAGTTAAAAATAGTTTTTTATCGAAATGAACTAGTTTTGAACTAGAATTATAATCCATTTATTTTTAAATAAATAAATTGGATTTGAAATGGTTTTAAAAATAACCAGAATTTCCAATATATAAATTGGAATGGATTTGAATCGAAATTGTCTTCGGAATATTTCGATGTTGGATTTCGTGATTATACAGATATTGTTATGGAAATTTGAAAGATATATTTATATCGTTATTTCCAATACGGTATTTGTTGGTTGTAGGATTTGATATTGAATATAAGCCAACATATTTTCTATTCAGAGCCTTGTATTTAATATCAAATGGGATTTGGGTTTGTCGTGAATAGTGTCTTCATTAACATTGTTCTTAAACCCAGTGGAAAAAAAGATTAAATCTTTCTATTTAGATTTAATGAAGTGTACCAATTATATAATATTAAATTGGAATTGAATTGGAATTGATTTTTAGGTTATCGTGAACGGTGTTTTAAATAACGCTTGTTCTTTAACCCGATAATTAATGGAATGTGAATTGGGTATGTTGTGAACTGTGCTTTAACGACATTCGCTCTTTAACCCGATTACAGTGAAATGTGATTTGGAATTTATAAATCTTTTGTTAAGATTTAAAGGAAAATTTCCAAAGTAAAGTTTTCCAATTTAATAAAATAAATTGGAATGGAATGGAATTCGATTTGGTGATAATCGAAGTGAATTTCTGTGGATGAGGACAGCTAATATATATGGAATTTAAAAGGCTTTGCCGTTATTCCATTTATATTGTTAGTCGGATATGGAAGTTTATATCGATTACATATATCGATTTGTTTTCCATGAAGATTCCATCATTAATGGAATGTGATTTGGGTTGTCGTGAATGGTATCTTTAATAATACTATTCTTAGACCCAACGAAGTTAAGAAAATCAGAAACTAACTGGAGATTAGTTAAGTTGATTGGTTTCCTGGGTATTGATCTGATGTTGGTTTCGGCCTTCGGGGTTATTACTTAGGGAATTGTTCACTTGCTAATTTACTGTTAAAGGCTGATGAAATAGAATGTAATTTTGGGTTTATCGTGAACCGTGTTTTAAATGACATTGGTTCTTTAACCCAGTTAAAGACAGGATATGGTTTCCCAAGTTAAACAATCGTTAATATTGATTCTTAGGAAGATTAAAACCAAGTGAGTTTTAATCAATCTTTAATTAGATTGAAATGATCGAGAAAGGAGTATCACCAGTTTTGCTCCAGGCAATAGTTAAATTTTTAATTAGATTTGAACGTGAAATGGTAATTGAATTTACCGATAAAACCATGGTGTTAGATATGAAGTATTACCAGTTTTACTTCATGGGATGAATAGGTTGGGATTGGGAAATTAAAACAAATGATTACTTCGGTAAGGTTCATTAACCCCGACTAGTTTGGATAAACCATAATTTGGTTTGAATTGATATTCAAAAGAAGATTAAAGAATACATTTAAAGAATTTATCTTTGATAAAATTAATGGGAACCTTTCCCAAAGTATAAGAATATTTTAATAAATAAATATTCTGAATTGGAATGAGGCTTATGTTGTGTTTGCGTAACACTTGTTTATTATATACGCGAGTTATTCAAAAAGACCGGGTTTATCCCATTTTGAATAACTGATTCGACGAGGTGTCGAGGATGAAGACGGTGGTCGAAGACCAGAGGTCTTCACATCATTTGGATAATTACTGATGATCTTGATTGGGCTGTATACCCAAGAGGAGGGAATCAGTTGGTGATCGTCCAGACGTACTTGGAGATCGATGGATATGCGAGGCACAAGGTGCCTCCAGTTTCGTTCAGACCTAGAACGGACTTGTAAATGGATGTGTGTCTGACATCGGATTTCATTCTTTGTGATTGATATCGGCTGCATAGAGTGAATTGCTTATGTGGCACGCTGAGATGCAAATGATCAAGGCTTCTGTTGAAAAGCAAAGTCTTGTGGTTGATTGTAACGGCAAGGAATTTCGCTTGATCCGAATCAATTGTTAAACCGACCAAGACCGTTCGAAAACCCCTGATCTTTTGAGAACAGGACAAATTGGAACGCAAACGGAAGAACATTTCATTGTTATTACAACAATTCCATCAGATACAAGAATATACAGAGTATAAATGAATAAATTACATTCGATAAATATCAGAGATTACAATAAATTACATAGCAGCGGAAAAATATACAAAACACAACTAGAAGTGATACACGAATACAGAGCTTTCCGAGCATCATTCAGCTGTAAATCAGGACCCTATGAATATAAATCTGCAAAACCAAAACTACTAGCTGCCCGTGCGGAAAATAGGGGCACCCAGAGATTAGGTTAAAACAATAAACTCCAGGTCAGTCATGTGACGGGTGTGAGAACTAAAACAGTTATTAATATTGGTTTTAAAGTTAGGTAAATCAAGGGACCACGCTGTATAACACGGAACGGGTTTCCTCCCAAGAATACCAGTGCATAAAACAAACAGCGCAATGCTAAATAAAGAAAAATGAAGCTGTTATAAGACCCAGGTCCCATCACACAATGCAACGCAAGCCGGAGGATAGGGTTTTTACCTTATAACAGCCAAAGCATGCTTGATACGTTTAAAACACATTATTTGATACTATTATAGGTGTATAGTGTCAAAACAATTTCAGTCATAAGTATCAATTATAGGCGGCATAGCTACCATCTACAATGTCGCCATACTAGGCTCTACAAATAAAACCGAAACACACGTATTGGAAATTGGATTCCGTCATGAGTCGAGGCAAGGGGCAAGCTCCTCTCCGCGTTCGAGACACTCTAGCAAATGTCCCAGGACCCCACTTTGATCCTTGGAATCGGCTGGGCCGGTCCTCTCTTACTTTTGAGGATTGACAATTCCTGAACACACGTTTCCCGGTCCTTACAGACCTATATCCGAGGCGCCTCGCATTCCAACAACCACACAGGTGAAAAGTATATAAATGTCAGGGCTGGTAGGTCACTGACACTACCTTAGCTAGAAAGAAACGTCGTGCTCTCCCAGCGGTCCGTCTCCCGTTTTTGACTCATACCGAGGTGTGAGGCTCGTGAATTCACATTATACACAAAGCTATGCCACACAGGCCGTGCTTTAATCATCAACCACAAGACTTTGCTTTTCAACAGAAGCCCTGATCAATTGCCACTTACGCGTGCCACACTGGCAATTCACTCCATGCGACTGATGTGATCGATATACAACCTCTGAGCTCGTACGTCTCAGAGAAGGGCGTTAAGCAAGAGAATAAATTCTCCGCCGCCAAACAGATGTATATTTAATAGAGATCAATCAACACAGAATAAAATCCAATGTCAGACACACAATCCATTTACAAGTTCGCTCTGGGTCTGAACAAAACCGGAGGCACTTTCCTCGCATATCCATCCATCTCCAAGTACGTCTAGACAATCACCAATTGTTTCCCTCATCTTGGGTGAACAGCCCAATCGAGATCATCAGTGATCACCCAAACGATGTGAAGACTTCCGGTTTTCAACCACCGTCTTCATCTTTGACATCTCATCGAATCGGTTATTCAGAATGGGTATAAACCCGACCTTTCTGAATGACCCACGTATATGATAAACAAAGGTTACACAAACACAACAAACGCCTCATTCCAATTCAGAATATTCTTTTATTCACAAAATCACATTCTTAGGGAAAGGTTCCCATTTATTTTATCCAAGATAAATTCTTCTAAATTTATTCTTTAATCCTCCTTTGGATATCATTTCAAACTAGTCGGGATTAACGAACCACACCGAAGTAATTATTTATTTTATTTCCCAATCCCAACCTATATATCTCATGGAGAAAACTGGTAATACTCCACATCTAACACCACGGTGTTATCGGTAAAATTAATTACCATTTCACGTTCAAATCTAATTAAAGATTTAACTATAGCTTTGGAGCAAAACTGGTGGTACTCCATTCTCGATCACCTTTCAGATTTGATAATTTAAATTATCAATTCACCTTTTAATCTAATTAAAGATTCATTAAAACTCCACTTAGTTTTAATCTTTTCAAAAATCAACATACTGTCTTTAAATGGGTTAAAGAACCAATGTCATCTAAAACACGATTCACGACAAACCCAAATCACATTTGATATTAAATACAAGGCTTTGAATAGAAAATATATCGGCTTATATTCAATATCAAATTCTAAAACCAACAAATATCGTATTGGAAATAACGATATAAAATATATCTTTCAAATTCCCATAACTATATCTGTATAGTCACGAAATCCAACATCGAAATATTCCGAAGATAATTTCGATTCAACTCCAGTCCAATTCACATATTGGGAATATTGATTATTTTTAAAATCACTTTCAAATTCAATTTATTTATTTCAAAAATAAATTGATTTTAATACTAGTTCAAAACCAGTTCATTTCGATAAAATTTATTTTTATCTTTTCAAATACGGAATTTTTCAGCCCAATTTTTCCCTAATCATTTCTTATGATTTGACACAAATTATAGATATTTTTAATAATTTTATCAAGGCCCGTACAAACGATTTCCATCAACGGCCATCGAACTGCACTTACACTGACCTTTTCCAAATTTGATTTGGACATAATTCCAAATCCAACCGTTAGATTTCAAATTTCTAATATTCATTGGAAAGCACTTTTAGATACGAACTCAACGGTTCCTGTTTTAGGAGAATCCGACGGTCGGATCTCCCGCAACGTCAATTCGAAGTTAATGGTCGAAATTCACGAACTGCCGTGGCGCGGCGCGTTCTATTCGGGCCATTATATATATATAATATATATATTATATATATTTCGTCGATTTCCTTTTAAAACATATTTTATAAATCGTTCTAAATTCGTTTCAAAAACAATTTCAACTTCATCTTCAATTTCAAGTCGATTTGATTTCAATTCAATTCGAATTCATTTCAATTTTATTTAATTCGAATTCAAATTCGTTTCAATGCAATTCAAATTCTAATTCGTTTCAATTTAATTCAATTTGAATTTACCTTCTATTTAATTCAATTCGAATTCATTTCAAATTGATTTCAATTCAATTTAAGTTCATTTTAAATTTCATTCAAAACGATTTCAATTCGTTTTTAATTCAATTTCACTTTAATTCAATTTGAATTCATTTCTATTCAATTCGAATTCAAATTCACTTTCTATTCAATTCGAATCGAATTCATTTTCTATTCGATTCGAATTCATTTCAAATTGATTCAATAAAATTTCAATTTGAATTTTAATCTAATTTAATTTGAATTTCATTTCAAAATATTAAAATTTGAAATTGTTGTATATGACAGTGTTGTATACACAATTATATGATTTTTGTTTGATGATAACAACCAAATATATTTTATTATTGAATGTGTTTGTTAATGCACTGATATACTGCACAACAGACAGGAATATAATATTTCTAAAAAATATAACTGTGCAGAAATATAAAAAATCACACGGTATTTTTTAGATAAAAATATTTTATTTCAATATCAAAAAGTACATCTTTTACAACTTCACTATTTGACATATCATATTTCATATATACAAATCTGTCACTCTATACAACTATATTTAAAGACTTTGTTATACATTGACACCAATATTTTTCCACTAACTTTTATCTTCTATCTTCAGTCTATACAGTCTTCAGTCCAGTCACCATCTTCTCACCTGTCACATACAGAAGAAAACACACAGTAGACTGCAACAAAAAAAAATTCAATACAAACAAATAAAATTTATTTTTAATTTTTATTTGCCTCAGAATTACGGTGTGTTCCTCATCATTTTTCTAGACCTGGTCTGATATGCAGGAATAGGAAAAACATGGCTGCATGTACACACATACGTGTGCACTGCCTCGCCAATCAGTGTGTGCATCTGAGGGGTAGCCATCAAGGACCAACTCGACTCAGCATTACATGTCAAAATGGACAGTACAAAAATAACCAAAGTGGTCGAGCAAAGCAATCATGAACACAAGGCAAACACAAATATGGTGAAACTCAAAGTTGCACAAGCAACAACAACTCCGAGCACATGTGAAATGGTCAAAACAACAAGTCAATCAATGGTCGAGACAGTACAAAATCACCAAGGATGTAGCAAGTAACATATCAGTATAGGTCAAATGCAAAGCATACAAGAATGCAAGTGAACAAGTGATATATGGGCAAGCATTTGGATTAGTAATCATGGCTGATTATGCATGGTCAAGGCATGATGTGGACACAACAATTATACATGAAAACACAAAGCAAATCAGTGTTGTTCAAGTCTGTGTGAATGGCAAATTATGCGTAAACAATAACAATATATGGAGCTCAGATCAAGAGCAGTTAATATCAAATGAAATTCAAGTAGACAAGTATGTGTACATGTGTGTACACAGGGTCAACATGGTACAACACATCAAGCAAAAGTGGCAATATCCAATCTCAGGAGCAAGCAAGATTTTACACAAGTTTTAGTTCAAATCTAACTAGTGTTCATGGGTATACTACAAACTAAGTAAAAGACAGGATGAAGCAGTATGTAAGTATGTACAGGTCATGTTCAAACAGCAAGACAGAATGGTGCAAACTGCATGGCACAGATACATACAAGTGGATAGTGAAACATAAATGTTCAAAAGCAGGAAAAGTATGATCAGTTACAACAAGCTTCCAGAAACGGCAAAATAGCATGAACATACTGATGCAAACAAGGTGCATAAGCACTCAAATTCAGGGAAGCATAGTGTGTACGTAAAACATGAATAGCAAAGCTTTAAATCTAGAAAGGCAAAACCAAAAAGTTCAGTACATATTTATGTATGGAACAAATTACGGTGGCGAGCATCAGTTAATCAGTCATGGCACAATTCATGTGACAAGCAAGAGGGTGCCATAAATAAGACATAACAAGCAATGGATGTGTGATAAAAATTTAGCATCTGTTCTTATCAAAGAATAACACAAATTCAAAGTCAAGGAAGTCAAGTGAAGCATCTACCCTAGTTTTTTTTTTTGTTCAAAAGAAGCAACTGTTCATATCAGATTTAAAGACAGAAAAATGTTTTTGCTTTGAAAAGAATGATTCAAAGAATTTTTTAAAAAAAATCAGGATTTAAATTTATTTCAAGACCAATTCAAAGTTCCAGAAGCATACGAGGCAAGGAAGAATTCATCACGCAAAATATATATTAATCACAAGTTCAAATCAAGGAATTCGAAGTCAAGGAAGACTCAATTAAAAGTTCCAGATCAGCCGCAAGAAAGCTATTTTAAAAAGCCCCAAATATTTTCGTATATATCAATGACCAATTCCAATACGAAATCAGAGCAAATATCGGATTTTTGATTCTATATAAACACCAATCATCATCGGCATATTATTATCGAAGAAAAAGTACATCTAAATCATAAAATCGAATAGTAAAAACAATACCAGAAATCGAGAGAAGCCAGAAACCAAATCAGAGCCTATAAATTCGATCGAAGAAGATACAAGCCGCCAGAGATTGAAGCCAAGAAGAATCAAGCAACAGAAAACTGATTTTCATCAACCAGCGATCTCGATTTAGCACTTTCAGAGAAACCCTAGTTTTTTAAGCCGCCATTTCTATTTCCAGAAAGAGACAAAGGAAGCTTGGGCTAAACAAAAGCGGTGGAGCAACAAAATAAGGGAGCCGCCTTTTTTTCTCTTATGATAAAAAGGGGATAACCCTAAACATTTAAACTCCTAGGGTTTTATTTTCTTTTTTGTTTAAAAATTTAAATTTCATTCCTTAAAGTCAATAACTACTAGTGTTTGTAGTTTGAAAAATCACAACTTAAGGGGTTGAGTTGTGTCAAGGTCTTGAGCGTAGGGTTTTAACAGTCGGGAGCGAAGGTCGCAAGTTTACAAGAGTCTGTAAGCGAAGATATTGTTTAAAATTCCTAGTAGAAACCTTGAAAGCAGCAGTAGGCATAGTTTTGCCGAAGCTGGGTATTTTTTGTGTGTGATCTTTTTATTTCTGCAATTTTTTTACATTTTAAATTTACTTAATTTGCAATAAACCCTATTCACCCCCCCCCCCCTCTAGGGTTAATTTAGATCCTACAAGTGGTATCAGAGCGGGTATTTTTAACTCTAGAGTCATGAATTTGTCTAACAACGCTTTTTCTGAAGGTCAGTCCATAGCTAGGCCACCAATGTTTAATGGAACTGATTATGCCTATTGGAAAGCTAGGATGAAAATTTACTTAAGTTCAGTTGATTATGATGTATGGGATATCGTTGAAACAGGCTACAAACCTCCTGTTACGATTATCAATGATATTGAAATTCCTAAACCAAAAGATAAGTGGGATGCAAATGATAAAAAATTATTCTCAACTGATGCCAAAGCAATGAATGCTTTAATTTGTGCTTTTGATAAAACTGAATTTAACCGTATATCTCACTGTTCAACTGCACAGGAAATTTGGCATACTTTGGAAGTTACACATGAAGGAACATCTCAAGTCAAGGAATCTCGTCTCGCACTACTCTGCAACGAATATGAAAATTTCACGATGCGGAAAGACGAAGATATAAAAGAGATGTATGGCCGTTTTTCCACACTAATTTATAATGCAAGGGCTCTTGGTAAAGTTTACACTGAAGTAGAATTAATACGCAAGATACTGAGAGTACTTCCAATGAATTTCGAAGCCAAAGTAATTGCCATTTCAAGAATCAAAAGATCTAAATAAGTTGAAAATAGAAGAATTGATTGGAAACTTGATTGCTTATGAAATGGAGTTAAAAGCCAAAGAAGGACGCGATGATTCAGAATCAAAGAAAAAGACAATTGCTCTAAGCAACACTGTTGAAAGTAACGATGAAACTGAGAATCCTATCGAATAGTTGGCCATGGTTCTTAAAAAGTGGACTAACAAAAAATACAAGTCACGAAAGAAGAGTTCAAAATCTAACAAATCCAAGAATTCCGACAATTCAGACGATGAAGTCATATGCTACAACTGCAATAAACCTGGCCATATCAAACCAAATTGCCTATTACTTCAGAAAGACAGAAAGAAGAAGAAGAAAAAGAAAGCTTTTGCAGCTACATGGGACGATGAAGAAGGAGAAGAAGAAGACTCTGACAGTGATAAAGAGGAAGCCAATTTGTGTCTTATGGCACAGTCAGATTCAGAAAGTAGCGAAGATGATTTCACTGAGGTACCAAATTACTCGTATAAAGATTTAATTTTAATGTGACATAATCTTACCAAAACCGTTGATTCACTTGAACTAAAAATCAAGAAATTAAAATCTGATAGGTTAAAATTGGTCCACGAAAACAATAGGTTAGAAACTGAGCTTGAAAAAGTGACAAACCTTGATTGTGAAAACTGCAAGTTATTAAAACAAGAGCAAACAGAATTTAAGGCAAATTTTGAAAAATTAAAACAAGAACACTTGGCTTTAAAAGAAAGTGATGACACAAAAAGAAAGAACTTTATTAACAGATGCACTTCTCTTGTAAATGAAAATGAAACACATAAAACCAAAGTAAAAAATCTTGAAATAACATTGAGTAAGTTTTCAAAAGGGGAAAAATCATTTAGAATGCTGCTTGGAAACCAATTATATGCTAATAATAGAAAAGGATTAGGATTTGGGAAAACACACGTTAATATGAATGATAATGCGAAGGGTGGAAGTGTTTTTCCTAAATGTACAAAATGTGGAAAAATTGGACATAGCTATGAAAAATGTGAAAGTAGGAACAACAATAAAAAATTCATACAAATTTGGGTTCCAAAAGGGTCGACAAGCAAATGTTATAGATTTGGAATTAGTAAGAACAAACAAATTTGGATTCTAAAAGGATCTGTTGTTCAGAATCAAAAATTTTCTGTTACTAATTTTGTTAGACCTATGAGTCTCTCTAGGTCAATCTCTTTTTCTCGTGTGTAGGTATGTTGGCGAGCTAAGGAACAATAAGAATGGTACTTGGATTCAGGTTGTTCCAAACATATGACAGGAGATAAATCAAAGTTCCTTACCCTTGAAAAATATAAAGGAGGAAGTGTGATAGTGGGCGATAACAGAAAATGTAAAATTATCGGTAAAGGTAAAGTAGGTAATAGTACTTTCTCCTTAACTGATGTTTTATATGTTGAAAACTTGCATCATAATCTTATTTCCATAAGCCAACTATGTGACAAAGGAATGAGTGTGATATTTGATGATGAATCTTGCAAGATTATTGAAAAATCCACAAACAATATTGTGTTCACGGGAAAAAGAAAAGGAAATGTTTATACGATTTCATTTGATGATTTGACTCTCTCACGATGTTTAGTAGCTACGGATGAAGAAGTTTTCTTATGGCATAGGAGATTGGGTCACGCTAGTATGAGTCTCTTGGAAAAACTTGAATCAAAAGAATTGGTAAGAGGTCTACCACATCTGAAATATAAAAATAATAAAGTGTGTAAATCATGTGCTATAGGAAAATTCAGTCGTTCATCATTTCGTCCCAAAAATGTTGTTAGCACTAATAGGGTACTTGAATTGATTCACGTGGATTTATTTGGACCAAATGAAATCGCTAGCTTGAATGGAAAAAGGTATTGTTATGTGTTGGTTGATGATTATTCTAGATTTACATGGGTTTATTTCTAGCCAAAAAATCCGAAACTTTTGATTACTTTTCAAAGTTTGCAAAACTTGTTCAAAATGAAAAAGGTGTTTCAATAAAAACTTTAAGAAGTGATCATGGTGGTGAATTTGAAAATATGGATTTTGAAAATTTTTGTGAAGAAAATGGTTTTAAACATGAATTTTCTGCTCCTCGAACACCCCAACAAAATGGGGTAGTCGAAAGGAAAAATCGTACATTACAGGAATTGGCTAGATCTATGTTAAGTGAATATAATTTGCCTTTGACTTTTTGGGCAGAGGCAGTTAATACATCCTGCCATGTAATGAACAGAGTAATGATTAGACCAATACTTAACAAAACATCCTATGAATTGTGGTTTGACAGAAAGCCTAACATTTCATATTTTAGATTTTTTGGATGCCCTTGTTATCTTCTTAATATAGGTGATCATCTTGGTAAGTTTGAATCAAAGGCTGACGAGGGAATTTTCATGGGTTACTCATCAAGAAGCAAGGCTTATCGAATCTTCAACAAACGATCAAAAACCATTGTTGAAACCATAAACGTGAAATTTGATGAATCAGATCTGGATACGGTGGACAAATAGAAAAACGATGAGGGAATTACATATGAGGGTGAAAAAGAAAATAGCAAAGAGAAGACTGACAATGATGATCAAACAAAACAAACGATTGAAGTCGAAAAGTTGAAATTCAAAACCAACCATCCTCCAGAATTGGTGATAGGAAATCCAACGGCAGGTATACGAACTCGTTCATCATTTAATAAAGATATATGTACTTTTTGTATTCACAGTTGTTTTATCTCTGAAATCGAACCTAAAAATGTTGAAATTACACTTAATGATGAAAGTTGGATTCTAGCGATGCAAGAAGAACTTAATCAATTTGAGCGAAATGAAGTTTGGAAATTAGTTCCTAGACCGAATGACTATCCAGTAGTAGGAACTAAATGGGTGTTCAAAAATAAACTTGATGAAACCGGAAATGTAATTAGAAACAAAGCTAGGTTGGTTGCAAAAGGATATAATCACATTGAAGGTATTGATTTTGATGAGACATTTGCACCAGTAGCTAGGTTAGAAGCCATTAGAATTTTGTTCAGTTTTGCGTGTTATAAAGGTTTCAAACTTAAACAAATGGATGTAAAAAGTGCATTTTTAAATGGAGAATTAAAAGAAGAAGTTTTTGTGGAACAACCCCCCGGTTTTGAAAATCATGAATTTCCAAATCATGTATTCAAACTTGAAAAAGCATTATATGGTCTTAAACAAGCTCCTAGAGCTTGGTACGATTGTTTAAGTGCATATCTTTTGGAGAACGGTTTTAAAAAGGGCAGTGCTGACACTACATTGTTTCTATTACATGAAGGTGATGACTTTTTAATAGTCCAAATTTATGTTGATGATATTATATATGGTGCTACTAATGATTGTTTGTGTGAGAAATTTGAAAAAGTCATGCAGGATAAATTCGAAATGAGCTTAGTAGGTGAATTAAAATACTTCCTTGGATTTCAAATCAAACAAAGCTCCAAGGGAATTTTCATATCACAAACAAAATACATTGCTGAATTGCTGAAAAGATTTGGACTAGAAAATGCAAAACCACTCAGAACACCGATGAGTCCTTCAACCAAGCTTGACAAAGACGAGAAAGGAGTTGCAGTTGATCAGAAAAAATATCGTGGAATAATTGGTTCACTTCTTTATCTCACTGCATCTAGGCCTGATATTATGTTTGCTGTTTGTTTATGTGCACGCTTTCAATCCAATCCAACAGAATCTCACTTAAAAGCCACAAAAAGGATATTAAGATATCTTTTGCACACACACAAATTTGGTTTATGGTACCCCGCATGCAATAATTTCGAATTAATTGGATATTCTGATGCTGATTATGTTGAATCCCTTGTTGATAGAAAAAGCACTAGTGGAACTTGTTTTATGCTAGGACACTCGTTAGTCTCGTGGTCAAGTCGAAAACAAAATTGTGTTGCTTTATCCACAACTAAGGCTGAATACATTGCTCTGGGAAGTTGTTGTGCACAAATACTATGGATGATGCAAACTCTTTCAGACTTTGGTCTAATTTATAAAAAAGTACCACTAAAATGTGATAGTAAAAGTGCTGTAGACTTGTCTAATAATCCTTTTCACCATTCACGCACAAAACACATAGATGTGAGACATCATTTTATTAGAGATCACATTTCACGAGAAGATATTTGTATTGAGTTTATTTCAACTGACTGTCAACTTGCTGATATCTTTACAAAACCTCTTCCCGAAGATAGATTTTCACGATTACGCTTAGATTTGGGAATTATAGAAATTGATTAATCATTATCCATTTTTTTTCAAAAAATAAATAAATAATAATAATAAAATAAAATTTCTTAAATGGTTATTCAAAAGTTAAATGATTGATCATTTGAACTATTTTGGAACTCGTTGAAATTATGACAGATCCTGAAATTATGATGAGTATTGACTATAATATATTTTTATCATGAGGAAATATTTTTAAATCTCATGATGATTGGACAGATTTTATAATATTTTTTGAATTAAAGCTTATTTCACGACCATCTTCTATATCTACCATACTTCTGTCACTCATCATGGTTTTATTTAATTTGGGGAGTTCTAATTATTCTTGGAATTTAGAAATAAATAAATAAATAAATAAATAAATAATAATTTATCCTTGGTACTCACTCCCATTTAAAAGTCCTCGCGGTTATGCGTGGGTGAATTACCTTAATCTCTATGTGCTTTCATTCTCACTTAAAAGACCTTCGGGCTGTGCATGGATGGAACTCATCAGAGAGGATAAAGTTAAGTTACTACTAACCCCATTTAAAAGACCTTTGGGCTATGCGTGGTTAGGAAGTGCTTAACATATTTTTAAGCATATTTGAAATCTTTAAATTTTATATTCAAATATTCAATTTTTATTGAACTCTCCTAATTCTATAAAATCCATAGTAAATCCATTCATTTTGAAAGTGAAATTTGTCTCTGACTCAAAGAATATTATGATTTCTGTTTGATTCAATGAGATTTACGATATATTATCCTCTTGATCTGAATTTATATTTCTAGTTTATATTCATCACTGTTTTAATTTCTGTTATTCTTTTGATGATAACAAAAGGGGGAGAATGATCAAGATTTTGATGGATGAGTAAACATTTATAGAATATTTTGAAATTTGGGTTTGATTAATTCATTTCAAAATTTTCAAATCTATGCATCAATAAGGGAAGCTTAGTTGTAGGGGGAGCTTACAAATAGGGGGAGTAACATACTTCACATTTCAAACACGTTTCAAACACATTCACACATTCAAAATCTTTTATTTGTTTGTCATCATCAAAAGGGGGAGATTGTTGTATATGACAGTGTTGTATACACAATTATATGATTTTTGTTTGATGATAACAACCAAATATATTTTATTATTGAATGTGTTTGTTAATGCACTGATATACTGCACAATAGACAGGAATAAAATATTTCTAAAAAATATAACTGTGCAGAAATATAAACAATCACACGGTATTTTTTAGATAAAAATATTTTATTTCAATATCAAAAAGTACATCTTTTACAAATTCACTATTTGACATATCATATTTCATACATACAAATCTGTCACTCTATACAACTATATTTACAGACTTTGTTATACATTGACACCAATATTTTTCCACTAACTTTTATCTTCTATCTTCAGTCTATACAGTCTTCAGTCCAGTCACCATCTTCTCACCTGTCACATACAGAAGAAAACACACAGTAGACTGCAACAAAAACAAAATTCAATACAAACAAATAAAATTGATTTTTAAATTTTATTTGCCTCAGAATTACGGTGTGTTCCTCATCATTTTTCTAGACCTGGTCTGATATGCAGGAATAGGAAAAACATGGCTGCATGTACACACATACGTGTGCACTGCCTCGCCAATCAGTGTGTGCATCTGAGGAGTAGCCATCAAGGACCAACTCGACTCAGCATTACATGTCAAAATGGACAGTACAAAAATAACCAAAGTGGTCGAGCAAAGCAATCATGAACACAAGGCAAACACAAATATGGTGAAACTCAAAGTTGCACAAGCATCAACAACTCCGAGCACATGTGAAATAGTCAAAACAGCAAGTCAATCAATGGTCGAGACAGTACAAAATCACCAAGGATGTAGCAAGTAACATATCAGTATAGGTCAAATGCAAAGCATACAAGAATGCAAGTGAACAAGTGATATATGGGCAAGCATTTGGATTAGTAATCATGACTGATTATGCATGGTCAAGGCATGATGTGGACACAGCAATTATACATGAAAACACAAAGCAAATCAGTGTTGTTCAAGTCTATGTGAATGGCAAATTATGCGTAAACAATAACAATATATGGAGCTCAGATCAAGAGCAGTTAATATCAAATGAAATTCAAGTAGACAAGTATGTGTACATGTGTGTACACAGGGTCAACATGGTACAGCACATCAAGCAAAAGTGGCAATATCCAATCTCAGGAGCAAGCAAGATTTTACACAAGTTTTAGTTCAAATCTAACTAGTGTTCATGGGTATACTACAAACTAAGTAAAAGACAGGATGAAGCAGTATGTAAGTATGTACAGGTCATGTTCAAACAGCAAGACAGAATGGTGCAAACTGCATGGCACAGATACATACAAGTGGATAGTGAAACATAAATGTTCAAAAGCAGGAAAAGTATGATCAGTTACAACAAGCTTCCAGAAACGGCAAAATAGCATGAACAATACTGATGCAAACAAGGTGCATAAGCACTCAAATTCAGGGAAGCATAGTGTGTACGCAAAACATGAATGGCAAAGCTTTAAATCTAGAAAGGCAAAACCAAAAAGTTCAGTACATATTTATGTATGGAACAAATTACGGTGGCGAGCATCAGTTAATCAGTCATGGCACAATTCATGTGACAAGCAAGAGGGTGCCATAAATAAGACATAACAAGCAACGGATGTGTGATAAAAATTTAGCATATGTTCTTATCAAAGAATAACACAAATTCAAAGTCAAGGAAGTCAAGCGAAGCATCTGCCCTAGTTTCTTTTTTTTCAAAAGAAGCAACTGTTCATATCAGATTTAAAGACAGGAAAAATGTTTTTGCTTTGAAAAGAATGATTCAAAGAATTTTTTTTTTAAAAATCAGGATTTAAATTTATTTCAAGACCAATTCAAAGTTCCAGAAGCGTACGAGGCAAGGAAGAATTCATCACGCAAAATATATATTAATCACAAGTTCAAATCAAGGAATTCGAAGTCAAGGAAGACTCAATCAAAAGTTCCAGATCAGCCGCAAGAAAGCTATTTTAAAAAGCCCCAAATATTTTCGTATATATCAATGACCAATTCCAATACGAAATCAGAGTAAATATCAGATTTTTGATTCTATATAAACACCAATCATCATCGGCATATTATTATCGAAGAAAAAGTACATCTAAATCATAAAATCGAATAGTAAAAACAATACCAGAAATCGAGAGAAGCCAGAAACCAAATCAGAGCCTATAAATTCGATCGAAGAAGATACAAGCCGCCAGAGATTGAAGCTAAGAAGAATCGAGCAACAGAAAACTGATTTTCATCAACCAGCGATCTCGATTTAGCACTTTCAGAGAAACCCTAGTTTTTTAAGCCGCCATTTCTATTTCCAGAAAGAGACAAAGGAAGCTTGGGCTAAACAAAAGCGGTGGAGCAACAAAATAAGGGAGCCGCCTTTTTTTCTCTTATGATAAAAAGGGGATAACCCTAAACATTTAAACTCCTAGGGTTTTATTTTCTTTTTTTGTTTAAAAATTTAAATTTCATTCCTTAAAGTCAATAACTACTAGTGTTTGTAGTTTGAAAAATCACAACTTAAGGGGTTGAGTTGTGTCAAGGTCTTGAGCGTAGGGTTTTAACAGTCGGGAGCGAAGGTCGCAAGTTTACAAGAGTCTGTAAGCGAAGATATTGTTTAAAATTCCTAGTAGAAACCTTGAAAGCAGCAGTAGGCATAGTTTTGCCGAAGCTGGGTATTTTCTGTGTGTGATCTTTTTATTTCTGCAATTTTTTTACATTTTAAATTTACTTAATTTGCAATAAACCCAATTCACCTCCCCCCCCCTAGTGTTAATTTAGATCCTACAGAAATCACTTTTCAATATTCATTATAAAACGAATAAAATCGATATAAATATCGTTCGCGTCAAAATAACGCATCTCTAATCCACACGGCTTTATATTTTTCAAAAACTTCTTTATTCATTTCAACAAATGAATATTTATTCTATTCAACACATGAATCTATATTTCTTTTGACACACTACTAATCTCAACACATGAGTAATGTCAACACATCTCTATTTTTGTTATGTAAAATATTTTTTAAAATTATTGTATCTATCATTTGATTTTCAATTAGACTCCACCGTGAAGTAGTTCTAATTTTAAATATGATAAAAATGTAAATTTTATTATTAAAATATTTTACTCAACACATGAATAGTTTCAACACATGAACATCGTCAACACATGACTATTTTTATATTCAATACATGAATTTCCTTTTATAATATTCATTATTTTCCCGATTGGAATGAGGCCCAATCAATTACCATATAACGTCAATTATACGGATTCCATACAACGCATGTATATAATAGCAACGATAAACATTCAACCATCATCCAAAGTGCACCACACAACTGCATAAGCATCAAATATAAATAATTAACGCTTACACAGCCTGTCGACCAATCGATCGACATACAATTAAATAATTGGGATTAGTGTATGCCAAATATCATCCCAATACCCGTGTGGGGTTTCAAATCAACAAACACAAATTATTTTTTTATTTGTGCAGTTGGGTGATGTGCAAAATTTATCGACCCAATCAATATCAGTCAAATCAGTGTATATAAACAAATTGGCCGATTTGTTTATAAATATTCATTTATTCACGTTAAAATTATATTTTTAACGATAAAATATTTTTAACTATATAAATATTTTACTTCCTTTCAACACAAGAATATTTTATTATTCAATCATTCCACAACACAATCAATTTTCACAACACATCACTCAAACAAACAAGCAGTCCATGGTCCGTGGACGACGGGTGTCGGGTGCTACTAAGCACCGTCTGCATCCTAGTATATATATATATATGTCTAGAAAAGGAAATTTAGAGTGAGAAGTTCTCACCGATAGCTATCCTAACTCCACGACTCTTCTTATGTAGAAATCTTCGTTGTTCTCGTCTTTTGTCACATTCGTCACCCGTAGTCACTACATATATAAAAATCGTATTTTTACTTTGCTATTCAATATATAAAAATCGAATTTTTACTTCATTATTCCATATATAAAAATCGAATTTTTACTTTGCTATTCAATATATAAAAATCGAAATTTTACTTCGTTATTCAATATATAAAAATCGAATTTTACTTTGCTATTCAATATATAAAAATCGAATTTTTACTTTGCTATTCAATATATAAAAATCCTATTTTTTTCTTCGCTGCCATGTATATAAAAATCCCAATTTTACAATCACACTATATGGATAAAAATTCTATTTTCACACCGCTACTATATAGATAAAAATTCAATTTTTACATCGCTACTATATAGATAAAAATTCCATTTTTACACTCTATTCTCTACATAAAGATTTCACCTTTTTCCATTTCAAAAATCTAATCTTTTCTAATTTAAAAATCTAATCTTTTCTATTTTACAAATCTAATCTTTTCTATTTTAAAAATCTAATCTTTTCGATTTTAAAAATCTAATCTTTTCGATTTTAAAAATCTAATCTTTTCTATTTTTAAAAATCTAATCTTTTCTATTTAAAAAATCTAATCTTTTCTATTTTTATATCGATAAAAATCATACCTTCCACTTGTATAAAAATCTCTACTTTATGAATTTTTTTTAAAAAAAAAAAATCTAAAGCCATTTATATGAAAACCATATATATATACATTAAAAACCTGACCTTTATACATGCCACATATCTTACTAAATCGGATTTTAACAAAAACAATTTTAACCATATAAAAAATCACACCTTTTTTATGCTGGAACACCACAGACATAGCCAGAGAGGGTTTCTCGGCGGTTTCAGGTGGTGGAGCTTTCGAGGGGGGGCGGCGTCGCGTTCGACTAGAGGGAGGGGGTGCGGTGGATCAGAGGGCGCATGGGCTTGGACGTGGGCGCAGGGCTTGGGGTGCGGCGGCCTTCAAATCGAAGAGGAGAGGGACATGCCGGAGTGGAAGGAGGGAAGAATTGGAGGGGGAGCGTGGGGTGCTGCGCCTCGACGGTGGTGGCCACGGCGGTGAACGGGGGGGGGGGGGGGGGATCGATGCTTTCCTCCCCCTTTTTTTTATCTCGCCTGAATGAAAACGATGGGAAAAGGGGACGGGGCCAGAATGAATAAAGGAAGAGGAGAGAGGAAGTTTTATTTAATTATTTTTAACCCCAAAAAGTTGACTTTTACATACGACCTCTAAACAAGGCCCACCGCCTGTCATCCATAGCTAATTACCCCCATTCCGAACACAATGGGATATGTATCGTAGGCTGATTCAATCGTTACAATCAGTTTCCATTAAAATCAACATATAACTCTATATATTGAATTTGAAGGCGCATTTCAATTTACTGGGGTCACATACTAACTCGAAAAATTCCAGAAAAAGATTTTCTATCTTAGTATTGACGATACGGTCCTAACAAAACTAGTTTCGTCGAATTCTGAGACCGTTGGAAAAATGGCCATTTTCCAGTCGATTAAAATCAACTGAAACTGGTCAAACGCGTTTTCCTTCGCCACGCTCACATATTGATTCGAAAAATTATGAAATTTGGAATCTAGCAATAACTTGACATCGCAGACCCAACAAAAGTGGTTTCGTTGAAATCCGAGGTCGTTTGCAAAATTCCCATTTTTAAGGGCCTGAATTCCATAGCGACTATTCAGAATTTTCAACTGGACATATCTTTTGATTCCTATTATGAAATTTCAATTTTTCGGGTTCGTTGGAAAGATATTCCCAATTAGGTTCCATTATTTTTGGTTTCACTAAAATCCGGATTGTTTTGCACCCGGTAGATTCAATTGAAGTTTGAAATCAAATTATCGAACTACCGCGCCATTTTCAATTCTATTTATATTTATATATAATTATTTATATTCTAACGACGACGTATATAATATATATGTCGAATTCTATTCAAAATAAATTTCTCGTCGCTATTATTTAAAATAATTCATTTTAAATGTTCAAAATTCGCTAAAATTGCCAAAATAAAAATTTTAAACTGGCCCAGATTTTCGGGTTGTTACAATCTCCCCCACTTAAAACTTTTCATCCCCGAAAAGGAACAAAGTCGAAAGTGGTTTGATTAATCAACTCTACGTCCAATCTGGCTTCCATTCTCCAACTTTTCAGTTTCTGAGAATTTTCAAATTCTTCAAAAATTTGGCTAACACCCGGAATTTTCGAAAAATTTCGCCATAACCTCCCCTGCACCGGGAGCCACGGGAAAATCCCGAAATTGCCATATAGGCCTTCTGATCTCAAAAAGAAAAAGAAAAAGCCAAGCGGCTAGCCAATAGGCTCATAAAATCATCATCACCCAAACAAAACAATAAATTATAGTAAACATGTACCTATTTGTCGGGCAAACAAATTTTATTCTCTGCTCTAGCCTCCTTGCTATGACCTGTTAAATGTAAGTACATGTATATGCAAGCAAATGTGACCAATTTTCAATACAATTCAATATTTGATACAATTAGGCTAAATGGTTCAAAATTATCAAACAAATGAACAAACAACACAAACATCAATCAATTAGTGAATTAGAGTTTCAAATTCATAATTTTGATACATATGCCAAATCACAACAAATAAATCTAGCTATATAAGTTTTGGTTTTCACACCAGTCTAATGGAAATATATAGATATCACGCCTTCAAAACACGAACCAAAATATTGATAATGCGGCCTCATTACCAGAATTATCTCCGGGCGACTAGAATGTGATTCTATATCTATCCAGTATATTAAAACTTCGAATATACGTTCATGACGCGTATACGCGAAATCTTTATATACCCGATTGCCCATATTCAAAATAAATAAATATTCAAATACATATAAAGCGATTTAAATTTTTTAAAACAATATTGTTTTCATTTGAAAAATATACTCTTCGCACTCGTTCTAGGATACTACTGATCCTATCTCTAACGAGTCATTCTAATTGGATATTACTAATCCAATATTTGATGAATTCTTTCGTATGGTCCTAATGTGTCTTGTTCTCGAGCTCTGTAAAACAAAGCTCTGATACCAACTGTAACGGGAAGGAATTTCGCTCGATCCGAATCAATCGTTAAACCAACCAAGACCGTTCGAAAACCCCTGATCGTTTGAGAACAGGACAAATTGGAATGCAAACGGAAGAACATTTCATTGTTATTACAAAAATTCCATCAGATACAAGAATATTCAGAGTATAAATGAATAAATTACATTCGATAAATATCAGAGATTACAATAAATTACATAGCAGCGGAAAAATATACAAAACACAACTAGAAGTGATACACGGATACAGAGCTTTCCGAGCATCGTTCCAGCTGTAAATCAGGACCCTTTGAATATAAATCTGCAAAACCAAAACTACTAGCTGCCCGTGCGGAAAATAAGGGCACCCAGAGTTTAGGTTAAAACAATAAACTCCAGGTCAGTCATGTGACTGGTGCGAGAACTAAAACAGTTATTAATATTGGTTTTAAAGTTAGGTAAATCAAGGGACCACGCCGTATAAAACGGAACGGGTTTCCTCCCAAGAATACCAGTGCATAAAACAAACAGCGCAATGCTAAATAAAGAAAAATGAAGCTATTATAAGACCTAGGTCCCATCACACAATGCAACGCAAGCCGGAGGATAGGGTTTTTATCTTATAACAGCCAAAGCATGCTTGATACGTTTAAAACACATTATTTGATACTATTATAGGTGTATAGTGTCAAAACAATTTCAATCATAAGTATCAATTATAGGCGGCATAGCTACCATCTACTATGTCGCCATACTAGGCTCTACAAATAAAACCGAAACACACGTATTGGAAATTGGATTCCGTCATGAGTCGAGGCAAGGGGCAAGCTCCTATCCACGTTCAAGACACTCTAGCAAATGTCCCAGGACCCCACTTTGATCCTTGGAATAGGCTGAGCCGGTCCTCTCTTACTTTTGAGGATTGGCAATTCCTGAACACACGTTTCCCGGTCCTTACAGACCGATATCCGAGGCGCCTTGCATTCCAACAACCACACAGGTGAAAAGTATATAAATGTCAGGGCTGGTAGGTCACTGACACCACCCTAGCTAGAAAGAAACGTCATGCTCTCCCAGCGGTCCGTCTCCCGTTTTTGACTCATACCGAGGTGTGAGGCTCGCAAATTCACGTTATACACAAAGCTACACCACACAGGTCGTGCTTTGATCATCAACCACAAGACTTTGCTTTTCAACAGAAGCCCTGATCAATTGCCACGTACGCGTGCCACACTGGCAATTCTGTCCATGCGACTGATGTCTATTGATATACAACCTCTGAGCTCGTACATCTCAGAGAAGGGCGTTAAGCAAGAGAATAAATTCTCCGCCGCCAAACAGATGTATATTTAATAGAGATCAATCAACACAGAATAAAATCCAATGTCAGACACACAATCCATTTACAAGTTCGTTCTGGGTCTGAACGAAACCGGAGGCACTTTCCTCTCATATCCATCCATCTCTAAGTACGTCTAGACGATCACCAACTGTTTCCCTCATCTTGGGTGTACAACCCAATCGAGATCATCAGTGATCACCCAAACGATGTGAAGACTTCCGGTTTTCAACCACCATCTTCATCTTCGACATCTCGTCGAATCGGTTATTCAGAATGGGTATAAACCCGGCCTTTCTGAATGACCCACGTATATGATAAACAAAGGTTACACAAACACAACAAACGCCTCATTCCAATTCAGAATATTCTTTTATTCACAAAATCACATTCTTAGGGAAAGGTTCCCATTAATTTTATCCAAGATAAATTCTTCTAAATTTATTCTTTAATCCTCCTTTGGATATCATTTCAAACTAGTCGGGATTAACGAACCACACCGAAGTAATTATTTATTTTATTTCCCAATCCCAACCTATATATGTAATAACCCGGAAAATCTGGGCCAGTTTAAAATTTCTATTTTGGCAATTTTAGCGAATTTTGATTATTTAAAATGAATTATTTTAAATAATATCGACGAGAAATTTATTTTGAATAGAATTCAAACGAATATATTTATATACGTCGTCATTAGAATATAAATAAATATAAAATGAATTGAAAATGGCGCGGTAGTTCGATAATTCGATTTCAAACTTCAATTGAATGTGCCGGGTGCAAAACAATCTGGATTTTAGTGAAACCAAAAACAATAGGATCTAATTGAGAATATCTTTCCAACGAATCCGAATAATCAAAATTTCATAGCGGGAATCAAAAGATATGTCCAGTTGAAAATTCTGAATAGTCGCTATGGAATTCAGGCCCTTAAAAATGGAAATTTTGCAAACGACCTCAGATTTCGATGAAACCACTTTTGTTGGGTCCGTGATGTCAAGTTATTGCTAGGTTCCAAATTTCATAATTTTTCAAATCAATATGCGAGCGTGGCAAAGGAAAACGCGTTTGACCAGTTTCAGTTGATTTTAATCGACTGGAAAATGGCCATTTTTCCAACGGTCTCAGAATTCGATGAAACTAGTTTTTTTAGGACCGTATCGTCAATATGAAGCTAGAAAATATTTTTTAGGAATTTTTCTAGTTAGTATGTGACCCCGGTAAATTGAAATGCGCGTTAAAATTCAATATATAGAGTTATATGTTGATTTTAACGGAAATTGATTGAAACAGCCGAATCAGCCTACGATACATATCCCATTGTGTTCGGAATGGGTGTAAAACGCTATGGACGACAGTCGTTGGACCTCGTTTGGTGTTTGAACGAAAAGTCAACCTTAAGGTGGAAAATAAATTAAATAATATATATTATATATACATTCCCCCCCTCTATATTCTCTCTCCCACTCAGATGAAATTTAAAAAAAAATGAAAAAAACGACGAGAGAGCTCGTCGTTGCTCCTCCATCGCGCCACCGCAGGAGGCGCCGCCGCATCCACCTGGTCGCCGCCACTGACGAAGCCCCTCCAGCTCTCCTCCCTCGCGCCCCGCCTCTACTGCCGCCGCCGCCGCTTCTTCTCCTTCCTCCTCCTCGCCTCCACAACTCCGACGCCCTTGCTCCGCCTCCTCCCCATCCACTCCTTCTTCCCCAGTAAAAGCCGCAACCCCCACCCCTCTCTCCCCTTCGCAGTCGACGAACCCGACGCCCAGCCACCCCTAGCCGCCGCTCAACGCCTGCTCCGCCTTCCCCTACCTCTGACCGCCACCAACGCCATCCAAAACCCCCCGAAAACACTTGTAAGTCTTTTTCTCTTTATTTATTTAACATTTTAGCTTATAAAATAAAAACAATGATTTTCAGTTTAAATATAAATAGCTAGAGCAAAGAAAAATATGATTTTATTGCATATGATTTTTATATAAGTAATTTCAGAAAAAAAAATCAGTTTTTTTTCTTATTATTATTATTATGAAAAGCCAATTAAAAGATTAGATTTTTCATATAAAGAAAGATTATATTTTTCATTTAGAAAAGATTGGATTTTTCATTTAAGGAAGATTATATTTTTCATTTAGGAAAGATTGGATTTTATTCATTTAGGAAAGATTAGATTTTTCTAAAAAATAAAGGCTTGATTTTTGAGAACATAAAGACGTGATTTATAATGTATGAACTGATTCTTAAAGATGTGATTTTTATATTGAAAAAGGAGAAACAAAGATATGATTTTTATATATTGAAAGGCGAAACAAAAATATGATTTTTATATATTAAAAGGCGAAACAAAGATGTGATTTTTATATTGAAAAAGGCGAAACAAAGATGTGATTTTTATATTGAAAAAGGCGAAACAAAAATATGATTTTTATATATTGAACATTGAAGTAAAAATGTGATTTTTATATATTGAATATCGAAGTAAAAATGTGATTTTTATATATTGAACATCGAAGTAAAAATGTGATTTTTATATATTGAACATCGAAGTAAAAATTTGATTTTTATATATTGAACATCGAAGTAAAAATGTGATTTTTATATATTGAACATCGAAGTAAAAATGTGATTTTTATATATTGAACATCGAAGTAAAAATGTGATTTTTATATATTGAACATCGAAGTAAAGATGTTATTTTTATATATTGAACATCGAAGTAAAAATGTGATTTTTATATATTGAACATCGAAGTAAAAATATGATTTTTATATATTGAATAGCGAAGTAAAAATTCGATTTTTATATATGTAGTGGCTACGGGCGAAGATAGTGATAAGAGGCGAGAACAGTGAAGATTTCCTGCATTAGAAGTGTCGTGGAGTTAGGATAGCTATCGGTGAGAATTTCTCACCTTTCAATTTCTTTTTCTAGTTATATATATATATACTAGGATGCAGACGGTGTTTAGTAGCACCCGACACAATCGTCCACAGACCATGGACTGGTTTGTTTGGTTGTTTAGTGGGTTAGATTATTTGGTTTGAATATTATTGTTTGGTGAAATGAAATTGATTTGATTGATGTGTGAATGGCATGGGCCTTCACTAGACCGGGGATAAGGCTAGGCCTCGTCCCGTTTCTAGTATCGTGCCGTTATGCCGCCGAAATTTTCTAAAATATGTTAGAAAAATAAAAATATCATTTTTATTGTGTGAATGAACTGAATAGAAATTCATGTGTTAAAATAAAATGTTTTATCGTTAAAAATATAAATTTTAACGTGAAAGTGAATAAATAGATATTTATAAACAAATCAGCCGATTTGTTTATATACACTGATTTGACTGATATTGATTGGGTCGATAAATTTTACACATCGCCCATCTGCACAAATAAAATATGTGTTTGATTGTTTGAAACCCCACACGGGTGTTGGGATGAAATTTGAAGTTCACTCATCCTGATTGATTAAATATGTCGATCGATTGATTGACAGGCTGTTACAAGCGTTAGATATATATATTTGATGCTTATACAGTGTAGTGCACTTTGGTTGATGGTTGATTATTTTTCAATGCTATTATATACCTGAGATGAATGAAAAGCCATATAATTAACATTATATGGTGATTGATTGGGCCTCATTCCAATTTAGAAAATAAAGATTTATATAAAATAAAGGTTCATGTGTTGACTGTACTCATCCGTTGAGATTAGTCATGAGTTGAACGAAATATTTTAACAATGAAATTTATATCTTTATCTATATAAAATAAAGGTTCATGTGTTGACTGTACTCATCCGTTGAGATTAGTCATGTGTTGAACGAAATATTTTGATAATAACAAATATTTTGATAATAGAAAATATTTGCAATAGAATATTTGAAAATAGAAATACATTAAGCCGAATTGAATAGATGGACGCCATTTTGACGTGAACGATATTTATATCGATTTTATTCATTTTCAAATGAATATTGAAAAATGATTTCGAAATAGAATATTTTGAAATGAAATTTGAATCGAATTGAAAAGAAAACGAATTTGATTTGAATTGAATATATAACGAATTTGATTCGAATAGAAAACCAATTTGAATTGAATCGAATAGAAAACCAATTTGAAGTGTATCGAATAGAAAACCAATTTGGAATTGAATTGAATTGAAAACGAATTCAAACTGAATTGAAAGCGAATTGAAATGAATTCAAATTGAATTGAAATTTGAAATGAATAGAAATGAATTTTAAAACGAATTTATAAGGAATAATTCAATTTTGATTTGAATTGAAATGGAAGTTGAAAATGTTTTTGAAACGAATTCAAAACTATTTTTAAAATTCGTTTTAAATAGAAATCGACGATATATATATTATATATATTATATATATAATATAATGGCCTGAATAGAACGCGCCGCGGTAGTTCGTGAATTTCGACCATTTATTTCAAACGGACATTAAGGGAGATCCGACCGTTGGATTCTCCTAAAACCGGAACCATTGGGTTCGTATCGAAAAGAGCTTTCTAACGAATGTTAGAAATTTGAAATCTAATGGTTGGATTTGGAGATACGTCCAAATCAAATTCGAAAAAGGTCGCTGTAAGTGCAGTTCGATGGCCGTTGATGGAAGTCGACTGTACGGGCCTTGATAAAATTATTAAAAATAGTAATAATTTGTGTAAAATCATAAGAAAGGATTTGAGAAGAATTGGGATGAAAAACTCCATATTTGAAAAGATAAAAATAGATTTTTATTGAAATAAACTAGTTTTGAACTAGAATTATAATTCTATTCATTTTTAAATAAATAAATTGAATTTAAAAAGGGTTTTAAAAATAACCAGAATTTCCAATGATTGCTTTGGAGTGGATTTGAATCGAAATTGTCTTCGGAATATTTCGATGTTGGAATTCGTGATTATACAGATGTTGTATGGAAATTTGAAAGATATATATTTATATCGTTATTTCCAATACGACATTTGTTAATCGTAGAATTTGATATTGAATATAAGCCGATGTATTTTCTATTCAGAGCCTTGTATTGAATATCAAATGTGATTTGGGTTTGTCGTGAATGGTGTCTTCACTAACACTGTTCTTGAACCCCATAGAGAAAAGATTAAATCTTTTTATTTAGATTTAATGAAGTGTACCAATTAAATAATATTTAATTGGAATTAAATTGATATTGATTTTTGGGTTTATCGTGGACAGTGTTTTAAATAACACTTGTTCTTTAACCCGATAATTAATGGAATGTGATTTTGGGTTTATCGTGAACCGTGTTTTAAATGACACTGATTCTTTAACCCAATTGAAGATTAAAACTAAGTGGAGTTTTAATGAATCTTTAATTAGATTGAAATGATCGAGAATGGAGTATCACCAGTTTTGCTCCAGGCGATAGTTAAATCGTTAATTAGATTTGAACGTGAAATGGTAATTGAATTTACCGATAACACCGTAGTGTTAGATATGAAGTATTACCAGTTTTACTTCATGGGATGAATAGGTTGGGATTGGGAAATTAAAACCAATGATTACTTCGGTAAGGTTCGTTAATCTCGACTAGTTGAATCGAAATTCAAAAGAAGATTAAAGAATAAATTCAAGGAATTTATCTTGGGTAAAATTAATGGGAACGTTTCCCTATGAATGTGAAATTTAGAAACTAACTGTCGGTTAGCCAAGTAGAATGGTTTTATGAATATTGGTCTGATGTTGGTTTCGGCCTTCGGGGTTAATATTTGGGGAATTATTCTCTTGATTAATTTACGGTTAGTGACTGATGAATTGAAATGAGGCATATGGTGTGTTTGTGTAACACTTATTTAAAATATATGCGAGTTATTTGGAAAGACCGGGTTTATCCCATTCTGAATAACTGATACGACGATAAGTTGAAGATGAAGACGGTGGTCGAAGACCGGAAGTCTTCACGTCGTTTGGGTGATTACTGATGATCTTGATTGGGCTGGACACCCAAGAAGATGAAAACAGTTGGTGATCGTCCAGACGTACTTGGAGATCGATGGATATGCGGGGTACTAGGTGCCTCCGGTTTCGTTCAGACCCAGAACGAACTTGTAAATGGACTGTGTGTCTAACATTGGATTTTAGTCCGTGTGCTTGATCTCTATTAAATATATATCTGTTTGGCGGCGGAGAATTTACTCTCTTGCTTAACGCCCTTCTCTGAGACGTACGAGCTCAGAGGTTATATACTGATGGATATCAAACGCATGGAGTGAATTGCCTGTGTGGCATGCCTAAGTGGCAAATGATCAAGGCTTCTGTTGAAAAGCAAAGTCTTGTGGTGATGATCGAAGCACGGCCTTTGTGGCGTAGCTTTGTGTAACGCTTACTTCGCGAGTTTCACAACCGGTATGAACCAAAAACGGGAGACGGATCTCAGGGAGGGCATGCGTTTCTTTCTAGTTAGAAGTGGCGTCAGTGGTTTTACACGCCCTGACGAGTTTGACTTATGTGGTTGTTGCTGTTGCGAGGCGCCTCGGTTTGATCGGACGATCCGGGACCGATGGAGTCATTCGTTGGCTCATTTACGCCCCAAAGGGAAGGGAAACGTAGTGTTCAGGCATAATAATCCACATCGGTGGACCGGCCCTGACGATCTAAAGGGTTGATGCGTTCTGATCCTGAGGCTCGGGCTAGAGAGTCTCGAATCGGTTGAGGACTATCTTTTGCCTCGGTTCATAGACGGAAATCCAATTTCCAAATACGTGACATTTGCGGTTTTAATTGTAGAACTAGTATGGCGACATGATATATGGTACCCATGCCGCCTATGATTGATACTTATGATTTGAAGTTGTTTTATACACTATGCACTTATAATAGTATCAAATGATTTGTTATAAACGTATCAAGCATTCTTTGGCTGTTATAAGGGAAAAACCTATCCCCCGGCTTGCGTTGCATTGTGTGATAGGACCTGGGTCTTATAACAGCTTCATTTTTCTTTATTTAGCATTGCGCTGTTTGTTTTATGTACTGGTATTCTTGGGAGGAAACCCGTTCCGTGTTATACAGCGTGGTCCCTTGATTTACCTAACTTTAAAAATAAAGATTGATAACTGTTTTATTTCTCACACCAGTCACATGACTGACCTGGAGTTTATTGTTTTAACCTAAAATCTGGGTGCCCTTATTTTGACACGGGCAGCTAGTGTTTTTGGTTTTGCAGATTGATATTCACAGGATCCTGGTTTACAGCTGGAATGATATCCGGAAAGCTTTGTATCCGTATATCTCTTCTAGTTGTGTATTGTATTATTTTCCGCTGCTATGTATTTAAATGTAATTTAAATCTCTGATATTTCTGTGTAATATTTATTCATTTATACTCTTTATATTCTTGTATTCTGATGCATTGTTGTAATATACAGTGAAGTGTTTTTCCGTATGCATTCTGTTTTGTCCTGTTCTCGAACGATAGGGCGTTTCGAGCGGTCTGGGTCGGTTTAGCGACTGGTTCGGACCGAGCGAAATTCTTTTTCTTCACAGTTGGTATCAGAGCTTTGGTTTACCAAGCTCAGAGGACAAGACACATTAGAACCATACGAAAGAATTCATCAGATATTGGATTAGTAATATCCAACGGGAGTGACTCGTTAGAGATGGGATCAGTAGTATCCTAGAACGAGTGTGAAGAGTATATTTTTAAAGTAAAAGCAAATTTAGTTTTGAAAATATAAATCAAATATTCGTATTTGATTATTTATTTGTATTGATTTGGACAGTCCAGTATATAAAGAATTTGCATATACGCCTTGCAAACGTATATTCGAAGTTTTAATATACTGGATAGATATAGAGTCACATTCTAGACACCCGGGGATAATTCTGATGATGTGGCCACATCATCAGTATTTATATTCGTGTTTCGAAGGTGTGACTTCTATATATTTCCATTAGACTGGTGTGAGAATCAAAATATAGCTAGAATACATTGTTGTGAATTGGCATCAAAAACATGATTTTTGTATATATATCAAATTATGAATTTGAAACTCTAATTCACTAATTCATTGATGTTAGTGTTGTTTGCTTAATTGTTTGATAATTTTGAACCATTACGCCTAATTGTATCAAATAGTGAATTGTATTGAAATTTGGTCGCATTTGTTTGCATATACATGTACTTACATTGAACAGGTCATAGCAAGGAGGCTAGAGCAGAGAATAAAATTTGTTTGCCTGACAAATAGGTACATGTTTACTACATAATTTACTGTTTTGTTTGGGTGGTGATGATTTTATGAGCCTATTGGCTAGCCGCTTGGCTTTTTCTTTTTCTTTTTGAGATTAGAAGGACCGGGGAAGCTATTTGAGATTTCCCGATGCTCCCATTGCAGGGGAGGTTATGGCGAAATTTTTCGAAAATTTAGGGTGTTAGCCAAACTTTTGAAAATTTGAAAATTCTCAGAAACTGAAAAGTTGGAGAATAGAATCCAGATCGAACGTAGAGTTGATTAATCAAACCACTTTCGACTTTGTTCCCTTTCGGGGACGAAAAGTTTTAAGTGGGGGAGATTGTAATAACCCGGAAAATCTGGGCCAGTTTAAAATTTTTATTTTGGCAATTTTAGCGAATTTTGATTATTTAAAATGAATTATTTTAAATAATATCGACGAGAAATTTATTTTGAATAGAATTCAAACGAATATATTTATATACGTCATCGTTAGAATATAAATAAATATAAAATGAATTGAAAATGGCGCGGTAGTTCATAATTCGATTTCAAACTTCAATTGGATGTGCCGGGTGCAAAACAATCCGGATTTTAGTGAAACCAAAAACAATAGGATCTAATTGAGAATATCTTTCCAACGAATCCGAATAATCAAAATTTCATAGCGGGAATCAAAAGATATGTCCAGTTGAAAATTCTGAATAGTCGCTATGGAATTCAGGCCCTTAAAAATGGAAATTTTGCAAACGACCTCGGATTTCAACGAAACCACTTTTTTTGGTTCCGTGATGTCAAGTTATTGCTAGGTTCCAAATTTCATAATTTTTCGAATCAATATGCGAGCGTGGCAAAGGAAAACGCGTTTAACCAGTTTTAGTTGATTTTAATCGACTGGAAAATGGCCATTTTTCCAACGGTCTTAGAATTCGATGAAACTAGTTTTGTTAGGACCGTATCGTCAATACGAAGCTAGAAAATATTTTTTGGGAATTTTTCTAGTTAGTATGTGACCCCGGTAAATTGAAATGCGCGTTCAAATTCAATATATAGAGTTATATGTTGATTTTAACGGAAACTGATCGAAACAGCCGAACCAGCCTACGATACATATCCCATTGTGTTCGGAATGAGGGTAAAACGCTAAGGACGACAGTCGTTGGACCTCGGTTGGCGTTTGAACGAAAAGTCAACCTTAAGGTGGAAAATAAATTAAATAATATATATTATATATACATCCCCCCCCTCTATATTCTCTCTCCCACTCAGATGAAATTGAAAAAAAATATGAAAAAAACGACGAGAGAGCTCGTCGTTGCTCCTCCATCGCGCCCCCGCAGGAGGTGCCGCCGCATCCACCTGGTCGCCGCCACCGACGAAGCCCCTCTAGTTCTCCTCCCTCGCGCCTCGCCTCTGCTGCCGCCGCTTCTTCTCCTTCCTCCTCCTCGCCTCAACAACTCCGACGCCCTTGCTCCGCCTCCTCCCCATCCTCTCCTTCTTCCCCAGTAAAAGCCGCAACCCCCACCCCTCTCTCCCCTTCGCAGTCGACGAACCCGACGCCCAGCCATCCCTAGCCGCCGCTCAACGCCTGCTCCGCCTTCCCCTACCTCTGACCGCCACCAACGCCATCCAACACCCCCCAAAAACACTTGTAAGTCTTTTTCTCTTTATTTATTTAACATTTTAGCTTATAAAATAAAAACAATGATTTTCAGTTTAAATATAAATAGCTAGAGCAAAGAAAAATAGGATTTTATTGCATATGATTTTTATATAAGTAATTTCAGAAAAAAATATCAGTTTTTTTTTTCTCATTATTATTATTATGAAACGCCAATTAAAATATTAGATTTTTCATATAAAGAAAGATTATATTTTTCATTTAGGAAAGATTGGATTTTTCATTTAAGGAAGATTATATTTTTCATTTAGGAAAGATTGGATTTTTTTCATTTAGGAAAGATTAGATTTTTCTAAAAAACAAAGGCTTGATTTTTGAGAACATAAAGACGTGATTTATAATGTATGAACTGATTCTTAAAGATGTGATTTTTATATTGAAAAAGGCGAAACGAAGATATGATTTTTATATATTGAAAGGCGAAACAAAGATATAATTTTTATATATTAAAAGGCGAAACAAAGATGTGATTTTTATATTGAAAAAGGCGAAACAAAGATGTGATTTTTATATTGAAAAAGGCGAAACAAAAATATGATTTTTATATATTGAACATCGAAGTAAAAATGTGATTTTTATATATTGAACATCAAAGCGATTTTTATATATTGAACATCGAAGTAAAAATGTGATTTTTATATATTGAACATCGAAGTAAAAATGTGATTTTTATATATTGAACATCGAAGTAAAAATATGATTTTTATATATTGAACATCGAAGTAAAAATGTGATTTTTATATATTGAACATCGAAGTAAAAATTTGATATTTATATATTGAACATCGAAGTAAAAATGTGATTTTTATATATTGAACATCGAAGTAAAATTGTGATTTTTATATATTGAACATCGAAGTAAAAATATGATTTTTATATATTGAATAGGGAAGTAAAAATTCGATTTTTATATATGTAGTGGCTACGGGCGAAGAAAGTGATAAGAGGCGAGAACAGTGAAGATTTCCTACATTAGAAGTGCCGTGGAGTTAGGATAGCTATCGGTGAGAATTTCTCACCTTTCAATTTCTTTTCTAGTTATATATATATACTAGGATGCAGACGGTGTTTAGTAGCACCCGACACAATCATCCACAGACCATGGACTTGTTTGTTTGGTTGTTTAGTGGGTTAGATTATTTGGTTTGAATATTATTGTTTGGTGAAATGAAATTGATTTGATTGATGTGTGAATGGCATGGGCCTTCACTAGACCGGGGATAAGGCTAGGCCTCGTCCCGTTTCTAGTATCGTGCCGTTATGCCGCCGAAATTTTCTAAAATATGTTAGAAAAATAAAAATATCATTTTTATTGTGTGAATGAACTGAATAGAAATTCATGTGTTAAAATAAAATGTTTTATCGTTAAAAATATAAATTTTAACGTGAAAGTGAATAAATAGATATTTATAAACAAATCAGCCGATTTGTTTATATACACTGATTTGACTGATATTGATTGGGTCGATAAATTTTACACATCGCCCAACTGCACAAATAAAATATGTGTTTGATTGTTTGAAACCCCACACGGGTGTTGGGATGAAATTTGAAGTTCACTCATCCTGATTGATTAAATATGTCGATCGATTGATTGACAGGCTGTTATAAGCGTTAGATATCTATATTTGATGCTTATGCAGTGTAGTGCACTTTGGTTGATGGTTGATTATTTTTCAATGCTATTATATACATGTGGTGAATGAAAACCCATATAATTAACATTATATGGTGATTGATTGGGCCTCATTCCAATTTAGAAAATAAAGATTTATATAAAATAAAGGTTCATATGTTGACTGTACTCATCCGTTGAGATTAGTCATGTGTTGAACGAAATATTTTAACAATGAAATTTATATCTTTATCTATATAAAATAAATGTTCATGTGTTGACTGTACTCATTCGTTGAGATCAGTCATGTGTTGAACGAAATATTTTGATAATAACAAATATTTTGATAATAGGAAATATTTGCAATAGAATATTTGAAAATAGAAATACATTAAGCCGTATTGATTAGATGGACGCCATTTTGACGTGAACGATATTTATACCGATTTTATTCATTTTAAAATGAATATTGAAAAATGATTTCGAAATCGAATATTTTGAAATGAAATTTGAATCGAATTGAAAAGAAAACGAATTTGATTCGAATTGAATATATAACGAATTTGATTCGAATAGAAAACCAATTTGAATTGAATCGAATAGAAAACCAATTTGAAGTGAATCGAATAGAAAACAACTTTGGAATTGAATTGAATTGAAAACGAATGCAAATTGAATTGAAAGAGAATTGAAATGAATTCAAATTGAATTGAAATTTGAAATGAATAGAAATGAATTTTAAAACGAATTTATAACGAAGAATTCAATTTTGATTTGAATTGAAATGGAAGTTGAAAATGTTTTTGAAACGAATTCAAAACTATTTTTAAAATTCGTTTTAAATAGAAATCGACGATATATATATTATATATATTATATATATAATATAATGGCCTGAATAGAACGCGCCGCGCCGCGGCAGTTCGTGAATTTCGACCATTTATTTCAAACGGACATTACGGGAGAGCCGACCGTCGGATTCTCCTAAAACCGGAACCGTTGGGTTCGTATCGAAAAGAGCTTTCTAACAAATGTTAGAAATTTGAAATCTAGCGGTTGGATTTGGAGATACATCCAAATCAAATTCGAAAAAGGTCGATGTAAGTGCAGTTCGATGGCCGTTGATGGAAGTCGACTGTACGGGCCTTGATAAAATTATTAAAAATAGTAGTAATTTGTGTAAAATCATAAGAAAGGATTTGAGAAGAATTGGGATGAAAAACTCCATATTTGAAAAGATAAAAATAGATTTTTATTGAAATAAACTAGTTTTGAACTAGAATTATAATTCTATTTATTTTTAAATAAATAAATTGAATTTAAAAAGGGTTTTAAAAATAACCAGAATTTCCAATGATTGCATTGGAGTGGATTTGAATTGAAATTGTCTTCGGAATATTTCGATGTTGGAATTTGTGATTATACAGATGTTGTATGGAAATTTGAAAGATATATATTTATATCGTTATTTCCAATACGACTTTTGTTAATCGTAGAATTTGATATTGAATATAAGCCGATGTATTTTCTATTCAGAGCCTTGTATTGAATATCAAATGTGATTTGGGTTTTCGTGAATGGTGTCTTCACTAACACTGTTCTTGAACCCCATAGACAAAAGATTAAATCTTTTTATTTAGATTTAATGAAGTGTACCAATTAAATAATATTTAATTGGAATTAAATTGATATTGATTTTTGGGTTTATCGTGGACAGTGTTTTAAATAATACTTGTTCTTTAACCCGATAATTAATGGAATGTGATTTTGGGTTTATCGTGAACCGTGTTTTAAATGACACTGATTCTTTAACCCAGTTGAAGATTAAAACTAAGTGGAGTTTTAATGAATCTTTAATTAGATTGAAATGATCGAGAATGGAGTATCACCAGTTTTGCTCCAGGCGATAGTTATATCTTTAATTAGATTTGAACGTGAAATGGTAATTGAATTTACCGATAACACCGTAGTGTTAGATATGAAGTATTACCTGTTTTACTTCATGGGATGAATAGGTTGGGATTGGGAAATTAAAACCAATGATTACTTCGGTAAGGTTCGTTAATCTCGACTAGTTGAATCGAAATTCAAAAGAAGATTAAAGAATAAATTCAAGGAATTTATCTTGGATAAAATTATGGGAACGTTTCCCTATGAATGTGAAATTTAGAAACTAACTGTCGGTTAGTCAAGTAGAATGGTTTTCTGAATATTGATCTGATGTTGGTTTCGGCCTTCTGGGTTAATATTTGGGGAATTATTCTCTTGATTAATTTACGGTTAGTGACTGATGAATTGAAATGAGGCATATGGTGTGTTTGTGTAACACTTATTTAAAATATACGCGAGTTATTCGGAAAGACCGGGTTTATCCCATTCTGAATAACTGATACAACGATAAGTCGAAGATGAAGACGGTGGTCGAAGACCGGAAGTCTTCACGTCGTTTGGGTGATTACTGATGATCTTGATTGGGCTGTACACCCAAGAAGATGGAAACAGTTGGTGATCGTCCAGACGTACTTGGAGATCGATGGATATGCGGGGTACTAGGTGCCTCCGGTTTCGTTCAGACCCAGAACGAACTTGTAAATGCACTGTGTGTCTGACATTGGATTTTAGTTCGTGTGATTGATCTCTATTAAATATATATCTATTTGGCGGCGGAGAATTTATTCTCTTTCTTAACGCCCTTCTCTGAGACGTACGAGCTCAGAGGTTATATACTGATGGATATCAAACGCATGGAGTGAATTGCCTGTGTGGCATGCCTAAGTGGCAAATGATCAAGGCTTCTGTTGAAAAGCAAAGTCTTGTGGTGATGATCGAAGCACGGCCTTTGTGGCGTAGCTTTGTGTAACGCTTACTTCGCGAGTTTCACACCCGGTATGAACCAAAAACGGGAGACGGACCTCAGGGAGGGCATGCGTTTCTTTCTAGTTAGAAGTGGCATCAGTGGTTTTACACGCCCTGACGAGTTTGACTTATGTGGTTGTTGCTGTTGCAAGGCGCCTCGGTTTGATCGGACGATCCGGGTCCGATGGAGTCATTCGTTGGCTCATTTACACCCCAAAGGGCGGGGAAACGTAGTGTTTAGGCATAATAATCCACATCGGTGGACCGACCCTGACGATCTAAAGGGTTGATGCGTTCTGATCCTGAGGCTCGGGCTAGAGAGTCTCGAATCGGTTGAGGACTATCTTTTGCCTCGGTTCATAGACGGAAATCCAATTTCCAAATACGTGACATTTGCGGTTTTAATTGTAGAACTAGTATGGCGACATGATATATGGTACCCATGCCGCCTATGATTGATACTTATGATTTGAAGTTGTTTTATACACTATGCACTTATAATAGTATCAAATGATTTGTTTTAAACGTATCAAGCATTCTTTGGCTGTTATAAGGGAAAACCCTATCCCTCGGCTTGCGTTGCATTGTGTGATAGGACCTGGGTCTTATAACAGCTTCATTTTTCTTTATTTAGCATTGCGCTATTTGTTTTATGCACTGGTATTCTTGGGAGGAAACCCGTTCCGTGTTATACGGCGTGGTCCCTTGATTTACCTAACTTTAAAAATAAAGATTGATAACTGTTTTATTTCTCACACCAGTCACATGACTGACCTGGAGTTTATCGTTTTAACCTAAACTCCGGGTGCCCTTATTTTGACACGGGCAGCTAGTGGTTTTGGTTTTGCAGATTGATATTCACAGGATCCTGGTTTACAACTGGAATGATATCCGGAAAGCTTTGTATCCGTATATCTCTTCTAGTTGTGTATTGTATTATTTTCCGCTGCTATGTATTTAAATGTAATTTAAATCTCTGATATTTCTATGTAATATTTATTCATTTATACTCTGTATATTCTTGTATTCTGATGCATTGTTGTAATATACAGTGAAATGTTCTTCCGTATGCGTTCTGTTTTGTCCTGTTCTCGAACGATAGGGCAATTCGAGCGGTCTGGGTCGGTTTAGCGACTGGTTCGGACCGAGCGAAATTCTTTTTCGTCACAATATATCCCATGGAGAAAACTGGTAATACTCCACATCTAACACCACGGTGTTATCGGTAAAATTAATTACCTTTTCACGTTCAAATCTAATTAAAGATTTAACTATCGCTTTGGAGCAAAACTGGTGGTACTCCATTCTCGATCACCTTTCAGATTTGATAATTTAAATTATCAATTCACCTTTTAATCTAATTAAAGATTCATTAAAACTCCACTTAGTTTTAATCTTTTCAAAAATCAACATCCTGTCTTTAAATGGGTTAAAGAACCAATGTCATCTAAAACACGATTCACGACAAACCCATATCACATTTGATATTAAATACAAGGTTTTGAATAGAAAATATATCGGCTTATATTCAATATCAAATTCTGAAACCAACAAATATCGTATTAGAAATAACGATATAAAATATATCTTTCAAATTCCCATAACAATATCTGTATAGTCACGAAATCCAACATCGAAATATTCCGAAGATAATTTCGATTCAACTCCAGTCCAATTCACATATTGGGAATATTGATTATTTTTAAAATCATTTTCAAATTCAATTTATTTATTTCAAAAATAAATTGATTTTAATTCTAGTTCAAAACTAGTCCATTTCGATAAAATCTATTTTTATCTTTTCAAATACGGAATTTTCAGCCCAATTTTTCCCTAATCATTTCTTATGATTTGACACAAATTATAGATATTTTTAATAATTTTATCAAGGCCCGTACAGTCGATTTCCATCAACGGCCATCGAACTGCACTTACAGCGACCTTTTCCAAATTTGATTTGGACATAATTCCAAATCCAACCATTAGATTTCAAATTTCTAATATTCATTGGAAAGCTCTTTTCGATACGAACCCAACGGTTCCTATTTTAGGAGAATCCGACGGTCGGATCTCCCGCAACGTCAATTCGAAGTTAATGGTCGAAATTCACGAACTGCCGCGGCGCGGCGCGTTCTATTCGGGCCATTATATATATACATACATATATATATATATATAATATATATTATATATATTTCGTCGATTTCCTTTTAAAACGTATTTTATAAATCATGCTAAATTCGTTTCAAAAGCAATTTCAACTTCATGTTCAATTTCAGATCGATTTGATTTCAATTCAATTCGAATTCATTTCAATTTTATTCAATTCGAAATCAAATTCGTTTCAATTCAATTCAAATTCTAATTCGTTTCAATTCAATTCAATTTGAATTTACCTTCTATTTAATTCAATTCGAATTCATTTCAAATTGATTTCAATTCAGTTTTAGTTCGTTTTAAGTTTCATTCAAAACGATTTCAATTCGTTTTTAATTCAATTTCAATTCAATTCAATTTGAATTCATTTCTATTCAATTCGAATTCGAATTCACTTTCTACTCAATTCGAATCGAATTCATTTTCTATTCGATTCGAATTCATTTCAAATTGATTCAATAAAATTTCAATTTGAATTTTAATCTAATTTAATTTGAATTTCATTTCAAAATATTAAATTTTGAAATCACTTTTCAATATTCATTATAAAATGAATAAAATCGATATAAATATCGTTCGCGTCAAAATAACGCATCTCTAATCTACACGACTTTATATTTTTTTAAAACTTCTTTATTCAATTCAACAAATGAATATTTATTCTATTCAACACAATCTATATTTCTTTCAACACACGACTAATCTCAACACATGAGTACTGTCAACACATCTCTATTTTTGTTATGTAAAATATTTTGTAAAATTATGGTATCTATCGTTTGATTTTCAATTAGACTCCACCGTGAAGTAGTTCTAATTTTAAATATGATAAAGATGTAGATTTTATTATTAAAATATTTTACTCAACACATGAATAGTTTCAATACATGAACATCGTCAACACATGACTATTTTTATATTCAACACATGAATTTCCTTTTATAATATTCATTATTTTCCCGATTGGAATGAGGCCCAATCAATTACCATATAACGTCAATTATATGGATTCCATACAACACATGTATATAATAGCAACGATAAACATTCAACCATCATCCAAAGTGCACCACACAACTGCATAAACATCAAATATAAGTAATTAACGCTTACACAGACTGTCGACCAATCGATCGACATACAATTAAATAATTGGGATTAATGTATGCAAAATATCATCCCAATACCCATGTGGGGTTTCAAATCAACAAACACAGATATTTTTTTTATTTGTGCAGTTGGGCGATGTGTAAAATTTATCGACCCAATCAATATCAGTCAAATCAGTGTACATAAACAAATCGGCCGATTTGTTCATAAATATTCATTTATTCACATTCACGTTAAAAATTATATTTTTAACGATAAAATATTTTTAACTATATAAATATTTTATTTCCTTTCGACAAAATAATATTTTATTATTCAATCATTCCACAACACAATCAATTTTCACAACACATCACTCAAACAAACAAGCCGTCCATGGTCTGTGGACGACGAGTGTCGGGTGCTACTAAGCACCGTCTGCATCCTAGTATATATATATATATATATATATATATATATATATATATATATATATATATATATCTAGAAAAAGAAATTTAGAGTGAGAAGTTCTCACTGATAGCTATCCTAATTCCACGACTCTTCTTATGTAGAAATCTTCGTCGTTCTCGCCTTTTGTCACCTTCGTCGCCCGTAGTCACTACATATATAAAAATCGTATTTTTACTTTGCTATTCAATATAAAAATCGAATTTTTTACTTTGTTATTCAATATATAAAAATCGAATTTTTACTTTGCTATTCAATATATAAAAATCGAATTTTTACTTTGCTATTCAGTATGTAAAAATCGAATTTTTACTTTGCTATTCAATATATAAAAATCCTATTTTTTCTTCGCTGCCATGTATATAAAAATCCCATTTTTACAATCTCGCTATATGGATAAAAATTCTATTTTCACACCGCTGCTATATAGATAAAAATTCCATTTTTACATCGCTACTATATAGATAAAAATTCCGTTTTTACACGCTATTCTCTACATAAAGATTTCGCCTTTTTCCATTTTAAAAATCTAATCTTTTGTATTTTAAAAATCTAATCTTTTGTATTTTAAAAATCTAATCTTTTGTATTTTAAAAATCTAATCTTTTCTATTTTAAAAATATAAACTTTTCTATTTTTATATCGATAAAAATCATACCTTCCACTTGTATAAAAATCTCTGCTTTACGAATTTAAAAAAAAAAATCTAAAGCCATTTATATGAAAACCAAATATATATACATTAAAAACCTGACCTTTATACACGCCACATATCTTACTAAATCGGATTTTAACAAAAACAATTTTAACCATATAAAAAATCGCACCTTTTTGATGCTGGAACACCACAGACATAGCTAGAGAGGGTTTCTCGGAGGTTTCAGGTGGTGGAGCTTTCGAGGGGGGCGGCGTCGCGTTTGACTGGGGGGAGGGGGTGCGGTGGATCAGAGGGCGCATGGGCTTGGATGTGGGCGCAGGGCTTGGGGTGCGGCGGCCTTTAAAGCGAAGAGGAGAGGGACATGCCGGAGTGGAAGGAGGGAAGAAGAGGAGGGGGAGCGTGGGGGTGCTGCACCTCGACGGTGGTGGCCACGGCGGTGAACGGGGGGGGGGGGGGAGGGGAGCGCGATCGGTGCTTTCCCCCTTTTTTTATCTCGCCTAAATGAAAACGATGGGAAAAGGGGGCGGGGCAGAATGAATAAAGGAAGAGGAGAGAGGAAGTTTTATTTAATTACTTTTAATCCCAAAAAGTTGACTTTTACATACGACCTCTAAACAAGGCCCACCGCCTGTCGTCCATAGCTAATTACCCCTATTCCGAACACAATGGGATATGTATCGTAGGCTGATTCGATCGTTACAATCAGTTTTCGTTAAAATCAACATATAACTCTATATATTGAATTTGAACGCGCATTTCAATTTACTGGGTCACATACTAACTCGAAAAATTCCAGAAAAAGATTTTCTAGCTTTGTATTGACGATACGGTCCTAACAAAACTAGTTTCGTCGAATTCTGAGACTGTTGGAAAAATGGCCATTTTCCAATCGATTAAAATCAACTAAAACTGGTCAAATGCGTTTTCCTTCGCCACGCTCACATATTGATTCAAAAAATTATGAAATTTGGAATCTAGCAATAACTTGACATCGCGGACCCAACAAAAGTGGTTTCGTCGAAATCCGAGCTCGTTTGCAAAATTCCCATTTTTAAGGGCCTGAATTCCATAGCGACTATTCAGAATTTTCAACTGGACATATCTTTTGATTCCTGTTATGAAATTTTAATTTTTCGGGTTCGTTGGAATAATATTCCCAATTAGGTTCCAATATTTTTGGTTTGACTAAAATCCGGATTGTTTTGCACCCGGTACATTCAATTGAAGTTTGAAATCGAATTATCGAACTACCGCGCCATTTTCAATTCTATTTATATTTATATATAATTATTTATATTCTAACGATGACGTATATAATATATACGTCAAATTCTATTCAAAATAAATTTCTCGTCGCTATTATTTAAAATAATTCATTTTAAATGTTCAAAATTCGCTAAAATTGCAAAAATAAAATTTTTAAACTGGCCTAGATTTTCGGGTTGTTACATTGATGATCAAAGCACCGCCTGTGTGGCATAACTTTGTGTAGCGTTAATTCACGAGCCTCACACCCCGGTGTGAACCAGAAACGGGAGAAGGAATTCAGGGAGGACATGTGTTTCCTTCTAGCTAGGGTGGTGTTAGTGACCTACCAGCCCTGACATTTATACTATTTTCACCTGTGTGGTTATTGGATTACGACGCGCCTCGGATATATCGGTGACTATGTGGAGACGATGGAGTCATAGGACTCATTGACGCCCCAAAGGGCGGGGAGACGCAGTGTTTAGGCATTTTAATCCACATCGGTGGACCGGCCCTGACGATCCAAAGGTCACTCGAGCTCTGACCTGAGGGGCGGGCTAGAGCGTCTTGAAGCGGTGAGGACAATCCCTTGCTTTGGTTCACAGATGGAAATCCAACTTCCAATATGTGAAAATTGCGGTTTTGATTGTAGAGCCTAGTATTGGCGACATGATATATGGTACCCATGCCATCTAGGATTGATACATTTATATTTGAAGTTGTTTTATACACTATGCACTTATAATAGTATCAAATAATTTGTTATAAACGTAACAAGCATGTTTGGCTATTATAAGGGAAAATCCTATCCCCTCTTGTGTTGCATTGTGTGATAGGACCTGGGTCTCATAATAGCTTCATTTTTTCAAAAAGCATTGCGCGGTTTTGATATATGCACTGGTATTCTTGGGAGGAAACCCGTTCCGTGTTATACGACGCGGTCCCTTGATATATCTGATTTAAAGTAAAGTTTTAAATAACTGTTTTAATTCTCACACCAGTCACATAACTGACCTGGAGTTTATTGTTTTGGCCTAAACTCTGGGTGCCCTTATTTTCGACACGGGCAGCTAGTAGTTTTGGTTTTGCAGATTTATATTCATAGCATCCTGGTTTACAGCTGGAGCGATACTCGGAAAGCTCTGTATCCGTGTATTACTTTCAGTTATGTTTTGTATTATATTTCCGTTGCTATGTAATGTATTGTAATCTCTGATATTTATCAAATGTATATTACTTGTTTATACACTGTATATTCTTGTAATCTGATGAAATTGTTGTAATTAACAATGAAATGTTATTCTGTTTGTGTTCTGATTATTCGTGTCCTCAGTACAATCCGTGATTTCCCATAAGGGGGATTTCGTGTCGTAACAATGGTATCAGAGCTTTCGTTTACAGAGCTCAAAGAACAAGTCATGTTAGAACCAAACAAAAGAATTCATCAGATATTGGATTAGTAATATCCAATAAGTATGACTCCTTAGAGATAGGATCAGTAATATCCTAGAATGAGTCGGAAGAGTGTTGTTTTTCAAATAAAAATGAAAATAAACTTTTATTTGAAGATTTAAATTATATTATTCGTGTTTGAATTTATATTGATTTGGACAATCAGGTATATAAAGATTTTGCGTATATATATGATCCATGTGTATTTGAAGTTTTAATATACTGGATAGATATGGAGTCACACTCTAGTCGCCCGGAGATGATTCTGATGGTTGTAGCTACATCATCAGAATTAGTGTTCGAGTTTCGAAGGTGTGATATTTATATATTTCCAATTGACTGGTGTGAGAACCAAAACTAGATAGGGCTTATTGTTGTGATTTGGCACCAAAAATCTGATTTTTGGACTAAGTACCAAAGTTATGAATTTGAAAATCTAATCAACTAATTGATTGCCGATTGTGTTGTTTGATTTTTGGTTGATTAATTAAAATTTGAACCATGTAGCCAAATTGAACCAAATAGTGAATTATGTTGAAAATTGTTTGAAATTGCATGCATGTACATATATGTGTGAACAGGTCATAGCAAGGAGGCTAAAGAAGAGGAATAAAATTGTTTGCCCGACAAATAGGTACATGTTTATTGTATTTCTTGGGTTTCGGATGATACTATGAGCCGATTAGCTAGCCGCTTGGCTGTTTCTTTTTCCTTTTGGATTGGAGAGGCCTGTATGGCAATTAGGGATTTTCCCGGTGCTCCCATGCAGGGGAGGTTATGGCAAAAAAATTCGAAAATTTAGGGTGTTAGCCAAATTTTTGAAAAGTTTTAAAAGTTCTTAGAAACTGAAAAGTTGAAGAACATAAGCCATAATGAAAATAATGAAAGTTGAGTTGATTTGTAAAACAACTTTCAGCTTCGTTCCTTTTCGGGGACGAAAAGTTTTAAATGGGGGAGATTGTAACAACCCGAAAATCCGAGCCAATTTAAAATTTTTATTTTGGCAATTTTGATGACTTTTGAATATTTAAAATGAATTATTTCAAATAATAACAACAAGAAATTTGTTTTGAATATAATTAGAATGTATATATTTATTTGAATCGTCGTTTGAATATAAATAATTATTTTTAATTATAAAAGGAATTGAAAATGGCGCGGTAGTTCGAAAATTCGATTTCAAATTTCAAATGAATGTACAGGATTCAAAATAAACCGTATTTTAGGGAAACAAAAAATATTAGAATCTAATTGAAAACATCTTTCCAACGAATCCGAAAAATTGAAATTTCATAGCAGGAATAAAAAGTTATGTCCAGTTGAAAATTCAGAATAGTCGCTATGGAATTTTTAGCCCTTAAAAATGGAAATTTTGCAAATGACCTTCGTTTTCGACGAATCCTCTTTTGTTGGATCCGGGATGTGAAATTATTACTAGATTTCAATTTGCATAATTTTTGAAGTTAATATGTGAGCGTGGCACACTTAAACGGGTTTTAACAGTTTCAGTCAAATTCGATCGACCAGAAAATGACCATTTTTCAAACGGTCTTCAAATTTAACGAAATTAGTTTTGTTAGGACCGTATCGTCAATACGAAGCAAGAAAATATTTTTCGGGAATTTTTATAGTATGTGGCCCCGGTAAATTGAAATGTGCATTCAAATTCAATATACATTGATTTATATTTTAATTTGAACGAAAACTGATCAAAACAGTCGAATTAGCTAACGTGACATATCCCATTATGTTCAGAATGGGGGCAATTGGATGAGGATGACAATCGGTGGGTTTCGTTACGTCGAAATAAAAAGTTGCTTTTTGGGGTAATAAAAATAATAAATAATATAAAATAAATATATATTTCCCTCTGCCCCTTACTTCCTCTACCCCCGTACCTTCTCAGTCAAACAAGAGAGTTTAAAAAAAATAAAACAAATGAAAAGGGGATCGACGGGGAAGGAGACAGTCGCCGCCACCCTCCCAGCGGACGCCCCCCTTCCACCTCCATCGCAACCCTTCCCCTCACCTCCCACGAACGCGCCACCAAACCCCTCTTCTTCTCCTCAACGCTTCCTTCTTCCCTCCTCGATTAGAAACTGCGCCTCCCCCTTCAGCTTCCCCTCCCCCTCCGACAGCTTCTCCGCCCCCTTTTCACCCAAATCCGAAGCCCCTCCAGCCTCGCACGAGCAGGAAACACTCCCCTCCATTCGCTGAAGGCGATGTGAATTTTTATTTTATTTACTTATTTCAGTTTATTTTAAATATTCAGTTAAGTTAATAAAATAGTATATTTTTATATGATAAAGTTTATATTTTTATATGATAAAGTTTATATTTTTATATGTTTAAAGTCTGATTATTTTTATTATATGAAGTTTAGATTTTCATTTAAATAAGGATTATATTTTTTTAACAATGAAAAGATTATATTTTTTATGTAAAGATTTGGTTTTGATAAAACAAAAGGATTTGAGTTTTTTATATATAAAAGTAAAGATCGTTTGATTTTATTTTTGAACAAAGAAAGCTTTGATTTTTAATTAGAGAAGTTATGATTTTTTTTACTTTATAAAAGATACGATTTTTATTATGTATCACATATAAAAATGTGATCTTTTATATGCATATAGCGTTAAAAAATAAAATATGACTTTATGTATGTAGTAGGATAAAAGTTTGATTTTTAGAATAGGAAAAGATTGGATTTTTAGAAATATAAAAATAGAATTTTTATAATAGAAGTGAATAGATAAAGTGTCGATTTATATATATATATATATATAATGGCAATGTAAAGATGTAGTTTTTATATATTCATTAACGATGTAAAAATATGATTTTTATATATAAAACTGAATAATAAATGTAATGACCAGGATTATTATGGGCTAATTTTAAATATTTAATACGTATTTAAATATTGGGTGGATAATATAAATGGAATTTTATATTAAGTTATCAATTTAATAATCGATTTCGATTTAATGTCAAGTAAATTAAATTATCATAATGTAGTAATAATTTAATTTAAAAATATACAGCTAAATCGAATCAGTTCAGATGATCAGTATAAAATTCAGTTGAGCTAGAATAATAATATTTAAATTATAATCGAAGAATTTAAATGGTTTGGAATTTAATTTATATCAATTTAAGTTAATATCTTCTACATATGATCGAATTGGACTTCGTAACTTATCCCACTGGATTCTGAATAGTGGTTTTACCCTGGAATTGACAGTTGGTGGGTTCAGATAGGAGTTCAGAAACACAGGTTAGTTTAAATTAATAAAAAACCGGTTAGAAACCCAAGGCCATGCCATTCCTCCTACCACAAATCAAATCAACACGTGCCCTCCTTTCTACCATAAAAGAAAATCAACCTGTGCCTTCTTATTTACCACACACCAAAACAAAAGCCGTGCTTGTAACAACCAATGTTTTTATAACGTGCAATAACCATAAATCAAGGCAGAATTAATTATTAATTTAAGAATCAAGGGAAACGGGTTACGACATTTCGTTTGTCTTGAAATTCTGCTTGGAAACGAGTCCGAGTTTTCGAAAATCGGAGTCCGTATGACCAAGTTATGACCATTCGAAGTTTTCAGAAATTTTCAAATTCAAAACAGACTCAATTCGAATTCAAAATTCGAATTTCAAACCTCCAAATGGACTGGGCGGGAAAAATCCCGCCCAGGACTAGGTCGACCTCGGGGTCGACTATGTAGTCGACCTACCCAGGGCCAGGTCGACCATAGTGTCGACCGGGGGGTCGACCTGGTGCCCGAGCCCATTTCTGAAGCTAGATTCACTCTGATGTATGTGGCCTCATTTCTGTCCACATTCGTTGACCTGACCCTATAAATACAGCCCCTAACACCAGTCTCTCTACACCAAATTTCTTTCTGACCTTATGCTGCTCTGATTCTGGTTGAAAAGTTTGAGAGAGGGACTGCTTCTACTACGTTGAGACTACGTTAAAGGAATTGCTGATTAGGAGATTTCTATTAGGACTTGACAAAGCAACAAACGACTCGCTTTTTTTAATTCTCGAACCATGATCTGTAAGCCCCAGTTATTTTTAGATTTAAACTTTAAATGTATTATGAATATGATGTAAAATTGAAATTGGACCTATGTATGATGACTGTTTACATTCATTCTTGTTCATCTTGGATCTTGACTCTTGAATATTACTATGACATCGATTTGGGGCCTATTCATGTTGTAAATCAAAAAGAGAAACCCCTCTTATTATCATGTTGAATCTGTTATTAGCCATATGTTTATTATTATCATCTTATGACAATCGTTACTATGACTATACTATCATCTTATGACAATCGTTACTATGACTATACTGTCAGCTTATGACAGTCGTTACCATGACTATACTATCACCTGGTGACAACGGTTATTTTGACTAGTACCTTATCTTGCTAGATTTGGAATCTTTATGTTTGAGGCCAATATTTCATATGCCAGTAATGTTTTATTTCAAGTCTTATCATGCTATGCTAGTAATCACTCTTGCCACTATATACCCATTTCTTTTTGTGTCACTCCCTAATTAGATTTATTTGTATCGATTCGAACCTTCGTGCGATGGGAATACGATTTGGGTAGATTAGGTAAAATATGAATTATCTTTAAACTTGAACATGAACATTATTATGACTTGAACATGAATATGGACATGAACTTGACACGATTTGACATAAAACATGACTTGAAAACTCAACATGAATCTAAACATGAAAACTTGAACGTGGGCATGACAGTTAGATAAACTTGAAAATGGCCAACTCGAGGTTGGGTTGAGTTTGCAGTGTAAATCTGCCCGGAACCGCCCGGCAAATCCAGTGGCTGCAAACAATAGGATCCAATGTGGGTAGTTGGTCATATCGCACGTAAAAACCCGAGGTTAGACTCTGTTGTAGTGTAAATCTGCCCGGAACCGCCCGACAAATCCAATAACCACAACAGCTAGTCTAATGTGAGAGGTTGGCATGCACTAATGAATTAATGCCACATGATAGGGTTAAGTCTTGAACCACTTGATTATACTTAACCAACTGGACACGATGACTTGATAGGGTTAAGTCATGAACCACTTGAATATACTTAACCAACTTGACACGATGACTTGATAGGGTTAAGTCATGAACTGCTTGAACACACTTAACCAACTTGATACATGATCTGGATAGGGTTAAGTCACGAATTTGAATGACAACACTTAACCCATTAGAAACCCTAGTTACACGGTCCTTTTCAGCAGTAACCCACTTAGATGTATCACGATACCCTGGGACTAGGCAGGGTGGGGCACGATTACTGGGCTGATTGTAAGCGACCAGAACGACGGCTGAGTAGGTGCACCATTGTAGGTTCAGGCGGGCTATGGTCGTACACGTAGTCCGGAGTTGAAAAAGAAGGCATTGGGCACCCGTAGATTTACACTGTGCGTGCTTGATTCGTGTCGGTGGTTGGCACCATAGGACTTGATACACCCTATGGTGGACCTTGCACAGGTAACTACATTTCTGGATAGGGCCGTACGACACAGACACATGACGAGCTAGGACTTGTAAGGAGCCGATCGATTAGTAGATCATACCGTAGGACCGCGTAATGGGTCACTTCATGACACTGGGCTAAGGGATCATTTCATGGTTAATACTTGATATGGGTTAGAATACTAGTACAGTTGGTGCAGCGAACCTTGAACATGCGATGCCAGACTTGACTTATCTTGTTATCTTAATTATCCAACTAGTTCTGTTATCATCCTTATGTTTAATTCCAGTTTTCGCATATCATGTTACCTTTACTAGTTTTCATACTGAAAATCAATCGGGCTTACCAGTCTTTATGACTGACCCTTTTTCTTTCGCCCCTTTTTCTTTCGTTCCCCCCCCCCCCCCCCAGGTTCCTAGGGAGGAAACACTAGCTCTTAGCTTGGATTTAACTTGCTTTCTGACAGCTCATGTACGGTTTGGTCTTAGGCTATGCTATGGCTGCTTCTGCTATTTATGGGGAATAATTTACTTTTGTTTTAAAGTTTATGCTTCTTTACTATGAACTTGATGTAATGGAATAATTTGTATCTTGGATATATGAGCTTTTGACTCTTTTCTTGGAAATAATAAAAAGTTAGTTTTTAATTTCTACCGCTGCTTTATTTATGTTTTGCCTTGTGATATCTCTGTGCATGTTTACCCAGATAATACTCCACCAAAACTAGTGCATTCCCTTTGTGAGTGACCCTAGCGGAGGTGGGGTGTTACAATTTGGTATCAGAGCAGAAGGTTACCCGGCTGGGCAAAAGTTTTAAAAACCTTCTGAAATTGTTTTCAAAACCATTTATAAAGAAGCATTTTTCAAGAAAAGTTTTATGTTTAAAAAGGTTATTCCAAAAGAATCCAGGGCCAACGACGCGGGCACGACAGACATCCCTCCTCCTCCTCCCCCAGTGGCCGCGGTTCCTCCTCCTCCTGGTACCGCCTTTCCCAAAATATGCAAAGACTTTAAAGCGATGGGCGGCAAGAACTTCGTTGGAACTGAAACCTTCGTTGAGGCACGAAACTGGCTAAAGGAAACAGAAGACTTGTTCATTATCTTTGATATGGAGGACCATAGGAAAGTTCAGTTGGCAGCATGGTTGTTGAAAGAGGAAGATGCATTTTGGTGGGAAGTCTCCAACGCTACCTGGCCAGTTGAGACTTGGGCAGACTTAAGAGAAAGGTTTGGGCTCAAATTCCTATCGTCGACAGAGGAGAACCTTCAGATGGAGAGGTTCCTAGCACTCAAGCAAGGGGATATGTCTGTGAGGGAGTACGTGAATAAGTTTAATCAGCTTGCTCGTTTCGGTTAGGATTTGGTCAACACAGCCCAGAAAAAGGCTGTACACTTTGCTCGAGGATTGAACGAGCCACTACACAGCTTGGCCCTAACTCATATACCCATGGGGGCGACCTTTGAAAACTTGGTGGATATGGCTCTACTCCATGAGTAAGACAAGAATAGCAAGAAGGTGGTTAATCCTAATGAGACTCAGAATAAGAAGGATGACTTCAAGAAGGGGAACAACAAGAATAATAAGAATAACAAGAGCAACAACAAATCACGTGAGACGAGGAAGTGCAACTTCTGTGGTATTACTGGACATCTAGCTAAAGACTGTAGAAGGGAGAAGAGGAAGTTGGGTGAATGCTTTCATTGTGGAGATACTGGACACATCAGCAAGGATTGCCCTAAGAAGCAAGGGCAGTGGCAAGGGCATACTCAGCGAGCAGGACCTTCTGGAGGGCAGTTGCACGCTCTCAACACCGCTCTAGCTCTTGACCAAGGGAGTAATATTTCCGTAGAAAGCCTCGTTTACATTTCTGACTTTCCTGTTCGAACTTTATTTGACTCTGGCGCATCACATACTTTTGTTTCTTCTGATATTGTTGAAAATCTGCACCTAAGTACTAGTCTGGTTGAGGATCCCGTTGTAGTTTCAAATCTAATTGGGGGCTTCGCCCATTTTTCTATGATGTGTGTGGATTTGAGGATCTCTATCTTAAGCGTAGAATTCACGTGTAATGCTTATGTTCTCAGATTTATGGGATACAGTTTGATCCTAGGTATGGATAGGTTGTCCGATTATGGAGGCATTCTTGATTGTGAACTAAGGGTAGTGAGGCTCATGACTCACCTTGGTAATACCCTTGAAATTTCTTGTAACCCTAAGCGTCTGGTCATGTTATGTTATCTTGAATCCCTTGACTCGTCCGACGATAGTTTGCAATCTGTAAGAGTGGTCCGAGAATATCCAGATGTCTTTGATGAAGTGAGGGGATTATCTCCTAAATGCGAGATAGAGTTCCGAATTTATCTTGTTGATAATGCCAAGCCAGTTTCATTGCCCGTTAGGCACATCACCCCGCGAGAAAAAAGAGAGCCCAGTAAACAAATCAACGAGTTGCTTGAGAAAAATTCATAAGACGAAGCATTTCTGAATGGGGTGCTCCAGTAGTATTCGCTACTAAGGCGGATGGATCGCTTCGTCTGTGCGTAGATTATCGTGAGTTGAACAAGCTGACAAAGAAGAATAGGCACCTACTACCAAGAATCGACGATCTGTTTGACCAACTTGTGGGAGCATCTATTTTCTCTCAACTCGACTTAGCCACAGGATTCCATCAGCTCAGAGTGGCTGAGGATAGCATTGACAAAACTGCGTTTAGGACTCCGGATGGGTTCTTCGAATGGCTCGTTATGTCGTTTGGGTTAATGAATGCACCCACATACTTTGTAGATTTGATAAGCAGGGTGTTTCGGGAGTTCCTTAACAAGTTTGTGGTAGTTTTCGTGGATGATATTTTGATCTTCTCAAAAGATGAAGAAGAGCATGCTAGGCATCTCAAGGAAGTCATGGAAACACTTAGAGCACACCAGTTAAAGGCTAAGTTCTCCAAATGCCATTTTTGGAGGAAGGAAGTTCGGTTCCTTGGACATGTAGTTTCTAAGCAAGGCATAGCCGTGGACCCCGCAAAGGTAGTTGCGGTACAGGACTGGAAAATTCCTAAGAATGCAACGGAGGTGAGGAGCTTTCTCGGTTTGGCGGGCTACTGCAGGAAGTTCATTAGGGACTTTGCTAAGATTTCAGCCCCTCTTGCTAAATGAACAAAGAAGAACCTACCTTTTGCATGGGACCTAGAATGTGATGCTGCTTTTCAGAGACTTAAGAGAGCCCTCACCACAGCTCCAGTCTTAGCATTACCCGATGGAGGTAAGATGTTTACCATGTACACAGATGCGTGCGGCACAGGGTTAAGCGCTGTCCTAATGCAAGAAGGAAGAGTAATATGCTACGGGGGCAGACAACTTAAAGTCCATGAGAAAAACTATCCCACACATGACTTGGAGTTGGCCGTGATTGTTTTTGCACTTAAAGCTTGGCGCCATTATCTTCTAGGGGAGAGGTTCGAGCTGTATACTGACCACAAATTGCTTAGGTACCTCTTCTCATAGAAAGACTTGAATTTAAGACAACAGCGGTGGATGGAGTTCTTGGCATCGTATGAACTCTATATAGCTTATACCCCTGGAAAGGGTAATGTGGTGGCAGACGCACTAAGTAGAAAAAGGCTGACTTTGAGCCCCTTGTTTGTTGAAATGGAAAGCCTTGAGTTTATAGCAACCTTTGATTTTACACCTGTTGTTGAGTCATTGACTGCTATGTTTGCATCTCTTGAGTTAAGACCTACACTTCTTGACCAAGTAGGGACTTCACAGAAGGAAGATCCACAGTTAGTTGAAATCATGGACAAGCTGATTAGAGGTGAGACGTCAAGTCGTCTCAGTAGGTATGCCATAGATGACAAGGTATGTCTAAGACGCGATGGAAGGTTATGTGTCCCACAAGTGGTAGACTTAGTAAGGAGAGTTCTCGAAGAAGCGCACCACTCGAAGATGACTATACATCCCGGAGGGGATAAGATGTATAGGGATATGAAACGCATTTTCTTTTGGGATGGAATGAAAAAGGACGTGGTAGAGTTCGTTTTGAAGTGCATGATGTGCCAACAAGTAAAGGCCGAGTCGAAGAAGCCCGGTGGGCTATTACATCCTTTGGAGGTTCCGCAATGGAAATGGGAGAGTATCTCGATGGATTTCGTGGATGGACTGCCTAGGTCTAGGAAGGGAAATACTAGCATATGGGTCATAGTTGATAGACTCACGAAAAGTGCTCACTTCATTATGGTGAACAGCAAGAGGACCGCATCAGGTCTAGCGTCTATTTACCTTCAAGAGATAGTACGATTGCATGGAGTTCCTTCTAGTATAGTTAGTAATCGTGACCCGATTTTCACTAGCCAATTTTGGAATAGTCTACAAGAAGCAATGGGAACACGACTGAAATTAAGCACGGCCTATCACACACAGATGGATGGACAAACCGAAAGGGTAAATAGGGTACTAGAAGATCTCCTGAGGCTATGCATTCTGGACTTTGGTGGTACTTGGGAAGACCATCTTCCTCTCGTGGATTTTGCGTATAATAATAGTTACCAAGCTAGCATCGGAATGGCACCATTCGAAGCCCTATATGGAGGACCGTGCAAGTCGCCAACTTGTTGGTGGGAGACGACAGACATACTTATACTTGGGCCCGACATGATAAGGAACACTTCTGAGAAGATTGAGTTGAGACGAAGACGGATGAAAACGGCCCAAGATAGACAGAAATCTTATGTGGACCAGAGAAGGACAGACTTTGAGTTCAAAGTTGGATATATGGTCTTTATAAAGGTTTCTCCGTTACGCAATGTAGTTCGTTTTGGAGCAGTTGGAAAGCTAGCACCAATATTTGTAGGACCGTTCCTCATCATTGAGAGGATTGAACGGTTGTCCTACAAGGTAGACTTACTGTAACAACCTGAATTTTAAACAATGTGTTAAGACAAGAATCAAGGCAGAATTAAATGTTAAAATCTGAATCAGGAGCAACGGGCTGAGCCATTGTGTTCTTCTCGGAAAAATACGCGAAATAGAGTCTGAAATTTCGTAAATCGGAGTCCGTATGACCAAGATATGACCTCGCGAAGTTTCACGAAAAATTCAAAAACGAAAACAGATTCAAAATTTCAGAAATCAGGCTAGGCGGGAAAATCCCACCAGAACCAGGTCGACCTGGGGGTCGACCTGGGAGTCGACCTGGTGGGACCAGGTCGATTGGGGAGTCGATCCTAGGGTCGACCTGGGGGTCGACCTTCCTGGTCGGCCAGGTCGGCCTAGTGCACCTGTTTGGCTCCTGGGTCCTGTTTTGGAGGCTTGTGACGATTTTTGAGGGCTTGGATCTATCCTAGGGTTAATCTAACGACCTAAACTACTCCTAATCTCTATAAAAAGACCCTAATCCTACCCTAAACTCCTCATAATTCACTCTTGCCACGAAGTGCTGCCCAAATGCCAAGTGATCATGGCCTCCATCTCCAACTCCAAGAGAATATGCATGCAAATCGGATCCGAATTGAAAGGTGCAAGCTTGCTACACCAAATAGAGGCCAAATCAACGTTGCTATGGCGATTTCATGATGGTTCTTCATCAAAGGAGCCACCTTTCTTCGTCAAGATGATGCATGATCCTTTCCTAAGCCTCGCTAAGTAAGTTCTAGCTACTTCGAGATGTTAACGGTAGTTTAATGATGGCATGGAATAAAATGCGGTTAAACATAAGTGCCATAACCTATGTGGGCCTAGTTTTGCCTCTTATCTTGAATATATGACTTGGAACTATGTTTTAGCGACTATATCATGTCACTCATGTTATGTTTAGCATAGTCTATCATGAAAGATTGAATCTTTAACTTGTGAATGTGGGCATAAGACCTTAGAACCACTTTGGGCTTGTGAAATATGTGCATGAACTTAACTTGGGGCTTATGCAAGTATATGAACCCGAAACCCCTTATGATAATATGCAAGTTTGTGGCCAATCACCTTTTTATGTTATGCATGCTTGTGGCCAAACCTCCTATGAAACTATGCATGCTTGTGGCCAAATTCCCTTATGATACTATGCATATTTGTGGCCAAATTCTCTTATGATACTATGCATGTTTGTGGCCAATATGTTAGCATAATACCCTACTATGTGACTCGCTTCCACTTGGGTTGGAAATACGTTTGGGTAGCTTAGGAAAAACGTGGGTATGACATGAAAAACTTGACATGGGGCTTACATGAGAACATGACATTCATGATACATTTAAGTATGATCATGACACGTGGGTAAACATGGAACTCGAACTAGACATGGGTGGGTTGTAAGTGTAAAAACACACTAGACCAAACATGAAAGTGGCCAACTCGAGGTTGGGTTGAGTTTGTAGCATAAATCTACCCCGACCCGCCCGGCTTAACTAGTGGCTACAAACAATAGGATCCAATGTGAGAAGTTGGTCATGTCGCGCTTAAGACCCGAGGTTAGACTAGGTTGTGGTGTAAAACTATCCGGACCCGCCCAGCTTAACTAGTAACCACAACAAGGTCTAATGTGAGAGTTTGAGAGTGCATTAATTAAATTAATGCCACATGATAAGGTTAAGTAAATTTGACTAATGACACTTAACCGATATGACACGAATGGGTAGGTTAAGTGGGACCGGACTTGACTTCTTAATGACACTTAACCATACAAGACAATTAGGGGATGGGGTTAAGTAATTTACGCTTAACTAATCCGACTTGGTAATTAGACAGGGTTAAGTAATCAACACTTAACTAATCTAAACACGGTAAATTAGATGGGGTTAAGTAATCAACACCTAACTAATCTAAACAAGGTAAATTAGATGGGGTTAAGTAATCAACGCTTAACTAATCTAAACACGGTAAATTCGATGAGGTTAAGTAATCCATACTTAACTAATCTAACACGGTAATTAGATGGGGTTAAGTAACTTAGACTTAACTAATCTAAACACGGTAACTAGTTGGGGTTAAGTAACCTTCACTTAACTAATCTAAACACGGTAATTCGATGGGGTTAAGTTAAACACTTAACCAATCTAAACTTGGTAATTCAATGAGGTTAAGTAACCAATACTTAACCAATTTAACATGATAATTTAATGGGGTTAAGTAACTTATACTTAACCAATTATACGTGATGATTTGATGAGGTTAAGTAACCTACACTTAACCAACCTAATATGTGGACCTGGTAGGGTTAAGTCACAAGACCTTTTAAATTAGGCTTAACCATTGTAATACGATTAGTGGATGGGGTTAAGGTAACCTATACTTAGCTAATCCGACTCGATAATCTGATGCGATAAAGATAATCTATGCTTAATCAATCTAACATGATAATCTGATAGGGTTAAGACAAATAAATACTTAACCAATTTGACTTGATAGGGTTAAGTCATGAGTTTCTTGGTACACTTAACTAACTTGTAGGGCTAAGCCTTGAATTTGAGTACTTAGCCAATCTTGACATGATTCGCAGGCGGGTTAAGTCATGAATTTGGATAACAACACTTAACCCATTTGACAAAACCCTAGCTCAGGGGACTAGGATGGAAATCGTAGTTAACAAGGATAGCGGAAAGAGGAGCTAAGTGGTAAACCTTAGTTAAGGGTAACTAAGTAATAATTCTTAGCTAAGGACATGGACTAGTTCATAAAGAGATGAGTAACCTGGTACGGTAGGTCATCGCTTAGTATACGAGGAGGAGCAAGTTGTCTGACTTGGATAAAAGCTCCAGCGAACTGGGTGACGAAGCGGAAGCTTCGGGGAACGTGAGGTTACTCTTGGTATCCCTCTGTGAGGTGGCGAGTGGTCCATGAAACCTGGCCTCACAGAGGTTAAGGTCTGCGGTAGAAGAGCCATGAGTATGCCTTGGTTGCTATGCGAGCGACCTAAAGACTGGGATGGATTAGCGTGGAGTCGACGATACTTGATTTTTCCCCGGGATAGCATGTCGCCGACTACCTACCATCTTTAGTCAATCGTGTACGTACGGAAAGGCAGGGAACTCCCAACAGACCATATACTAGCTATCGAGTTGGGTGAGGTTGGCTATCTGGAAGTGAGTATCGATGGGCCTTAGTGTAGTTCTCATACATGATTTTTCTTGGATTGCCTTTCAGTAGTTGAGGGAGGGGTCACGTGGGACCATAGCCACGGGTACAAAACAGACCTTGATATCTGCATCAGCAGACGACTTAAAGCTCTCGATCGAGTTCCGTATTTCTTGGTTTTCCCTGGCACGGAACTCGGATGGCACATTGAGGAACATGTGCGTCTAGACATGGAAAACGATTCACGATACATACGTGGGATAAAGGGCGCGGTTGATGGGGTGCATAATCCCTAGTGGCCCTAGGTGGCTGAACCCAAACCGAGACACGGAAACGTTCATTAGGTAGCATAATCCCTAGTGGTCCTAGGTGGCATAAATCCTAAGTGAACGCGCGATAGTTCATGGTAAGGAAACATAACTAGATCAAGGGTAGCAGTCCAAAATAACCTCAAGGATAAAATGTTTACATATGAAAGCCCGTATGGCCTACGACGAAGGACTGCACTTATACATGGAAAGAAACATACGAGTTGGGAAAACCTACATATGCTATATATTAGGTTGACATGGAACATTACATGACATTGGGCAAGGGACATTCATAGTTAACACATGACGCGAGTTGGGATACTAGTACGAGAGGTGCCGAGCAAATATACATGTTAGAACCAGGAGAAATATACATGATAGATACCGCGGGATGTTATACAGGATAGATACCTTGGGATATTATACTTGATAGAAACCTGACGATATGATACCTTGATTTATCATGGCACCGTAGTTTATCATGATATCTTAATTTACCCTGCTACAGTAGTTCAGCCTGTTACCCTAGTTTAGTTTATCTATCTTGTCGTCATCCTTATGTTTACTTTCAGTTTATGCATGTCATGTTACCTTTACCTGTTTTTATACTGGAAGTAGATAGGACTTACCAGTCTTTATGACTGACCCCGTTTTGTTTCGCCTCTTTGTCTTCCGTTCCCCCCCAGGTTTTAGGGAGGAAACACTGTTATCTAGTTCGGGCTTCTTCTGCTTGAAGGTCATCCCGCATGGCTTGGACTTTTCTTGGCTATGGCTACTTTACTGTTTTACTTGGGGAATAATTTATGAAAGGGTTTTATGCTTCTTTATTATTGCAAGACAGGTTTTGATGTACTCTGATGAAAAAGGCTTTAGACCTTATTTTATAAGGTAATGAAATTTGTTTTACTTCCGCTATTTTATATATATATGTTCTGTCTTGTAATATTTCTGTGCATGTTTACCTCGATAATGCTTCACCAAACCTAGTGCATACCCTTTGTGAGTGACCCTAGCGGAGGTGGGGTGTTACATTTGGTATCAGAGCAGAAGGTTACCAGACTGGGCAAAAGTTTTTAAAACCTTCTGAAAACTATTTGAAAAACCATTTACAACGAAGCATTTTTCAAGAAAAGTTTTGTTTTGAAAGGCTATTTCCCAAAGGCCATTAGCACTATCCTTTGATTCCTTGATTGAATCTCTTTTCCTTTCTTTCCTCCATCTGTAGTCACAGTAGTTTTGACTGCGACTAATCCTTGTCTAGCTACAAGTGTTTTCCCGTGCGATGGAGGTGGTTCTCGAGAGACCTGTTGCCGTGGTACAAGGAAGGATAATAAGAGTAAGGATAGAGGACGCGAGCTTAAGGATAAGCAACTATTGCTATGGCTTAGTCCATCAAGGAGGACAAGGACAAGATCATCGGAGAGGGCAATTGTACGCCCCATTTCTAGGGTACCTAAAAGAAATGGTACCGTTTCTGGTAAAGGTTTAGTCGTTCTTTTCCATCATCCCGTCCAAATTTTGTCTTGATCATCGTATCATTTAAGTCTGCTTGGATAGTTGAGTCTCTGCACCTTAGTACTAGCATGGTAAAGGATCCCAGTTTTGTCCCAAAATCTGGTTGGAGAGTTGGTCCATTTATTCATGACTTGTTGGATTTGAGAACATCTATGCCAAGTGTTGAGCCATGGATGGATTCTAGGGGTAAAGCGGTTATCCAGTAAGGGATACCATTTTCGGTTTTGGAAAGAGGGTAGTTAGGCTCTCGACTCACCTTGGTGATACCCTCGTTGTCTCGTGTAACCTTTTGGGTTCTGTCATGGTTAGTTACCTAGAATCTCGGGATGCAGTTGTCGGTAATCCGTTCGAATAGAATTCGCCTCTTAGGTGGATGGTTCGTTTCGCTTATGCATGAGTTATGGGAATCACCCTAGTAAGTGCACGTGGTAACATGGATTGGCATCAGTAAACGAGATCCAGAATTCACTAGTGAATTTTGGAGAGCTTACATGAGTACGCAGATATATTTGAACCAAGCATACTAGGGAAAGAATAAGTGAAAGCGAAACGAGAATCGACAGTGAAATGAGTTCCAACTCCTACCTTGGAAATAGGAATCAAGGGGCTACGAAAATCATGAAGTCAAAGGTGGTCAAGGCACACTGGAATTAAGCTCAAGGAAATGCGGCTTAGACACGCGCATCATGTCTCTTTTTAAGAGTATATCTTTGATCCCTGGTTCACCTGTAGAGCTTGCATGCTATCGCTTGGTGGATATCCTCTCGGTCCTATTTCTGTTACAAACCCCGTAAGGAGTTTGTCTTGTTTATCTCCTCGATCTTATCTTGGGAACCTTAGATAGAACTCTATGGATGTAAACATGTATTTGAAACATGTTATGATTGATACGGTTGCAAATGGTTGCAAGTGGTTGCTCGTGGATGCGCGAGTACACATTAGATACTAGGTTGACGCGGTCACGTTTCATGTTGCATATGCACGAGTATTTATACTTGTTTATGGATGAAATTGAATGTGTTATCATGCGGATGTTGCATATGAATGAATGTTTGTGCACACATATAGTATTTATATGACTAGGACTATTCGCATACATGTTGGAATCATGGCACTAAACATATTTTTCATTAGAAAGATCATTCAGGCCTGATCATTAGCATTAGCTAAGGAGCATATACACACACGTTCTGCATATGTTCGTGTGGCATTAGAAATCGTCTAAGGACAATGGTTGCCTATGGATGATGTTTTTAGTAGATGGATGATGGATGGTAGGATGCGTTCTTCCTAACTTGGAGATTTCGGGGACGAAATACTTAAAGGAGGGGAGAATGTAACAACCCGAATTTTAAACAACGTGTTAAGACAAGAATCAAGGCAGAATTAAATGTTAAAGTCTGAATCAGGAGAAACGGGCTTTGCCATTGCGTTCGTCTCGGAAAAATACGCGAAATAGAGTCCGAAATTTTGTAAATCGGAGTCCGTATGACCAAGATATGACCTCGCGAAGTTTCATGAAAAATTCAAAAACGAAAACAGATTCAAAATTTCAGAAATCAGGCTAGGCGGGAAAAATCCCGCCAGAACCAGGTCGACCTGGGGGTCGACCTAGGAGTCGACCTGGGTGGGACCAGGTCGACTGGGGAGTCGACCCCAGGGTCGACCTGGGGGTCGACCTGCCTGGTCGGCCTGGTGCACCTGTTTGGCTCCTGGGTCCTGTTTTGGAGGCTTGTGACGATTTTTGAGGGCTTGGATCTATCCTAGGGTTAATCTAACGGCCTAAACTACTCCTAATCTCTATAAAAAGACCCTAAGCCTACCCTAAACCCCTCATAATTCGCTCTTGCCATGAAGTGCTGCCCAAATGCCAAGTGATAATGGCCTCCATCTCCAACTCCAAGAGACTATGCATGCAAATCGGATCCGAATTGAAAGGTGCAAGCTTGCTACACCAAATAGAGGCCAAATCAACGTTGCTATGGCGATTTCATGACGGTTCTTCATCAAAGGAGCCACCTTTCTTCGTCAAGATGATGCATGATCCTTTCCTAAGCCTCGCTATGTAAGTTCTAGCTACTTCGAGATGTTAACGGTAGTTTAATGATGGCATGGAATAAAATGCGGTTAAACATAAGTGCCATAACCTATGTGGACATAGTTTTGCCTCTTATCTTGAATATATGACTTGGAACTATGTTTTAGCGGCTATATCATGTGACTCATGTAATGTTTAGCCTAGTCTATCATGAAAGATTGAACCTTTAACTTGTGAATGTGGGCATAAGACCTTAGAACCACTTTGGGCTTGTGAAATATGTGCATGAACTTAGCTTGGAGCTTATGCAAGTATATGAACCCGAAACCCCTTATGATAATATGCAAGTTTGTGGCTAATCACCTTTTTATGTTATGCATGCTTGTGGCCAAATCCTCCTATGAAACAATGCATGCTTGTGGCCAAATTCCCTTATGATACTATGCATATTTGTGGCCAAATTCTCTTATGATACTATGCATGTTTGTGGACAATATGTTGGCATAATACCCTACTATGTGACTCGCTTCCACTTGGGTTGGAAATACGTTTGGGTAGCTTAGGAAAAACGTGGGTATGACATGAAAAACTTGACATGGGGCTTACATGAGAACATGACATTCATGATACATTTAAGTATGATCATGACACGTGGGTAAACATGGAACTCGAACTAGACATGGGTGGGTTGTAAGTGTAAAAACACACTAGACCAAACATGAAAGTGGCCAACTCGAGGTTGGGTTGAGTTTGTAGCATAAATCTACCTGGACCCGCCCGGGTTAACTAGTGGCTACAAACAATAGGATCCAATGAGAGAAGTTGGTCATGTCGCGCTTAAGACCCGAGGTTAGACTAGGTTGTGGTGTAAAACTACCCGGACCCGCCCGGCTTAACTAGTAACCACAACAAGGTCTAATATGAGAGGTTGAGAGTGGATTAATTAAATTAATGCCACATGATAAGGTTAAGTAAATTTGACTAATGACACTTAACCGATATGACACGAATGGGTAGGTTAAGTGGGACCGGACTTGACTTCTTAATGACACTTAACCATACAAGACAATTAGGGGATGGGGTTAAGTAATTTACGCTTAACTAATCCAACTCGGTAATTAGATGGGGTTAAGTAATCAACACTTAACTAATCTAAACATGGTAAATTAGATGGAGTTAAGCAATCAACACCTAACTAATCTAAACACGGTAAATTAGATGGGGTTAAGTAATCAACGCTTAACTAATCTAAACACGGTAAATTCGATGAGGTTAAGTAATCCATACTTAACTAATCTAACACGGTAATTAGATGGGGTTAAGTAACTTAGACTTAACTAATCTAAACACAGTAATTAGTTGGGGTTAAGTAACCTTCACATAACTAATCTAAACACGGTAATTCGATGGGGATAAGTTAAACACTTAAGCAATCTAAACTTGGTAATTCAATGAGGTTAAGTAACCAATACTTAACCAATTTAACATGATAATTTAATGGGGTTAAGTAACTCATACTTAACCAATTATACGGGATGATTTGATGAGGTTAAGTAGCCTACACTTAACCAACCTAATATGTGGACCTAGTTGGGTTAAGTCACAAGACCTTTTAAATTAGGCTTAACCATTGTAATACGATTAGTGGATGGGGTTAAGGTAACCTATACATAGCCAATCCGACTCGATAATCTGATGCGATAAAGATAATCTATGCTTAATCAATCTAACATGATAATCTGATAGGGTTAAGACAAATAAATACTTAACCAATTTGACTTGATATGGTTAAGTCATGAGCTTCTTGGTACACATAACCAACTTGTAGGTCTAAGCCTTGAACTTGAGTACTTAGCCAATCTTGACATGATTCGCAGGCGGGTTAAGTCATGAATTTGGATAACCACACTTAACCCATTTGACAAAACCCTAGCTCAGGGGACTAGGTTGGAAATCGTAGTTAACAAGGATAGCGGAAAGAGGAGCTAAGTGGAAAACCTTAGTTAAGGGTAACTAAGTAATAATTCTTAGCTAAGGACATGGACTAGCTCATAAAGAGATGAGTAACCTGGTACGGTAGGTCATCGCTTAGTATACGAGGAGGAGCAAGTTATCTGACTTCGATAAAAGCCCCAGCGAACTGGGTGACGAAGCGGAAGCTTCGGGGAACGTGAGGGTACTCTTGGTATCCCTCTGTGAGGTGGCGAGTGGTCCATGAAACCCGGCCTCACAGAGGTTAAGGTTTGCGGTAGAAGAGCCAAGAGTATGCCTTGGTTGCAATGCGAGCGACCTAAAGACTGGGATGGATTAGCGTGGAGTCGACGATACTTGATTTTGCCCTGGGATAGCATGTCGCCGACTACCTACCATCTTTAGTCAATCATGTACATACGGAAAGGCAGGGAACTCCCAACAGACCATATACTAGCTATCGAGTTATGGGTGAGGTTGGCTATCTGGAAGTGGGCATCGTTGGGCGTTAGTGTAGTTCTCATACATGATTTTTCTTGGATTTCCTTTCAGTAGTTGAGGGAGGGGTCACGTGGGACCATAGCCACTGGTACAAAAATAGACCTTGATATCTGCATCAGCAGACGACTTAAAGCTCCCGACCGAGTTCCGTATTTCTTGGTTTGCCCTGGCACGGAACTCGGATGGCACATTGAGGAACATGTGCGTCTAGACATGGAAAACGATTCACGATACATACGTGGGATAAAGGGCGTGGTTGACGGGGTGCATAATCCCTAGTGGCCCTAGGTGGCTGAACCCAAACCGAGACACGGACACGTTCATTAGGCAGCATAATCCCTAGTGGTCCTAGGTGGCATAAATCCTAAGTGAACGCGCGATAGTTCCTGGTAAGGAAACATAACTAGATCAAGGGTAGCAGTCCAAAATAACCTCAAGGATAAAATGTTTACATAGGAAAGCCCGTATGGCCTACGGCGAAGGACTGAACTTATACATGGAAAGAAACATACGAGTTGGGAAAACCTACATATGCTATATATTAGGTTGACATGGACCATTACATGACATTGGGCAAGGGACATTCATAGTTAACACATGACGCGGGTTGGGATACTAGTACGAGAGGTGCCGAGCAAATATACATGTTAGAACCAGGAGAAATATACATGATAGATACCGCGGGATGTTATACAGGATAGATACCTTGGGATATTATACTTGATAGAAACCTGACGATATGATACCTTGATTTATCATGACACCGTAGTTTATCATGATATCTTAATTTACCCAGCTACAGTAGTTCAGCATGTTACCCTAGTTTAGTTTATCTATCTTGTCGTCATCCTTATGTTTACTTTCAGTTTATGCATGTCATGTTACCTTTACCTGTTTTTATACTGGAAGTAGATAGGACTTACCAGTCTTTATGACTGACCCCGTTTTGTTTCGCCTCTTTGTCTTCCGTTTCCCTCCCAGGTTTCAGGGAGGAAACACTGTTATTTAGTTCGGGCTTCTTCTGCTTGAAGGTCATCCCGCATGGCTTGGACTTTTCTTGGCTATGGCTACTTTACTGTTTTACTTGGGGAATAATTTATGAAAGGGTTTTATGCTTCTTTATTATTGCAAGACAGGTTTTGATGTACTCTGATGGAAAAGGCTTTAGACCTTATTTTATAAGATAATGAAATTTGTTTTCCTTCCGCTGTTTTATATATATATGTTCTGTCTTGTAATATTTCTGTGCATGTTTACCTCGATAATGCTTCACCAAACCTAGTGCATTCCCTTTGTGAGTGACCCTAGCGGAGGTGGGGTGTTACACTTACCCGAGAAGTTGTCTGGAGTACACAATGTCTTTCACGTCTCGCATCTTCGTAAGTGTTAGTATGAGTCAGCTGAAGTAGTTGAGCCAAGCATCCTTGAAGATGTAGAAGTGGAGAAAGAAGCAAAATTGAGGCGAGTTCCGATTCGTATCTTAGGAACGGAGATTAAGAAGCTAAGGAATCGAGAAGTCAAGCTAGTGAAAGTGCAGTGCAGTGAAGCCGAAGAGGACACAACTTGGGAAACCGAAGAAAAGATACGTGTGCTTTACCCATTTATTTTTGAGGGTACATTCTCGATCTCTTTTTCGTTGAAAACCATTTCGTATCATGCTTCTAATATCTATGTTTGTCTTGTTATCTTCTCGATCTTATCTTGAGAACCTTAGGTAGAACCGTATGGATGTAAACATGTGATTGAAACATGTTATGGTTGATGGTTGCAAATGGTTGCAAGTGGTTGCAAGTGGTTGCTAGTGGATGCATGACACACATTAGGCACTAGATCGGCTCAGTCACATTTTCATGTTGCATATGCATGGATGCTTATACTTGTACATGGATGGAACTTATTATGCTATCACTTGGATGTTGCATATGGATGAATGACTGTGCACTCATGTAGAGATTATAAACTATGTTAGGAATTTGCATACATGTTGGATTCATGACACTAACATATTTTGCATTAAGGAGGTTTACTAAATCACTAACCTCCTGATCTTTTGCATTAGATAAAGTTCATATACACACACTTTCTGCATATGTTCATACTGCACTAGAAGTCTTTCAAGGACAATGGTTGCCTGTGGATGATGCTTTGAGTAGATGGTTGATTATATGGTAGGACACATCCTCCCTAACTTAGAGATTTCGAGGACGAAATCCTTTAAGGAGGGGAGAATGTAACAACCCGTGTTTTTATAACGTGTAATAACTATAAATCAAGGCAGAATTAATTTTTAAAATAAGAATCAAGGGAAACGAGTTACGGCATTGCGTTCGTGTCGAAATTCTGCTTGGAAAGGAGTCCGAGTTTTCGAAAATCGGAATCCGTATGACCAAGTTATGACCATTCGAAGTTTTCAGAAATTTTCAAATTCAAAACAGACTCAATTCAAATTCAAAATTCGAATTTCAAACCTCCAAATGGACTGGGCGGGAAAAATCCCGCCTAGGACCAGGTCGACCTAGGGGTCGACTATGTAGTCGACCTACCTAGGGCCAGGTCGACCATAATGTCTTCCTGGGTGTCGACCTGGTGCCCGAGCCCATTTCTGAAGCTAGATTCACTCTGATGTCTATGGCCTCATTTCTATCCACATTCGTTGACCTGAACCTATAAATACAGCCCCTAACACCAGTCTCTCTACACCAAATTTCTTTCTGACCTTATGCTGCTCTGATTCTGGTTGAAAAGTTTGAGAGAGGGACTGCTTCTACTACATTGAGACTGCGTTGAAGGAATTGCTGATTAGGGGATTTCTATTAGGACTTGACTAAGCAACAAACGACTCTCTTTTTCTAATCCTCGAACCACGATCTGTAAGCCCCAGTTATTTTCAGATTTAAACTATAAATGTATTATTAATATGATGTAAAATTGAAATTGGACCTATGTATGATGACTGTTTACATTCATTCTTATTCATCTTGGATGTTCACTCTTGAATATTACTATGACATCGATTTGGGGCCTATTCATGTTGTAAATCAAAAAGAGAAACCCCTCTTATTATCATGTTGAATCTGTTATTAGCCACATGTTTATGATTATCATCTTATGACAATGGTTACTATGACTATATTGTCATCTTATGACAATCGTTACTATGACTATACTATCACCTTATGATAGTCGTTACCATGACTATACTATCACCTTGTGACAACGGTTATTTTGACTAGTGCCTTATCTTGCTAGATTTGGAATCTTTATTTTTGAGGCCAATATTTCATATGCCAGTAATGTTTCATTTCAATTCATATCATGCTATGCTAGTAATCACTCTTTCCACCTTATACCCATTTCTTTTTATATCACTCCCTAATTAGATTTATTTGTATCGATTCGAACCTTCGTTCAATGGGAATACGATTTGGGTAGATTAGGTAAAATATGAATTAGCTTTAAACTTGAACATGAACATTATTATGACTTGAACTTGAATATGGACATGAACTTGACATGATTTGACATAAAACATGACTTGAAAACTCGACATGAATCTAAACATGAAAACTTGAACGTGGGCATGACAGTTAGATAAACTTGAAAATGGCCAACTCGAGGTTGGGTTGAGTTTGCAGTGTAAATCTACCCGAAACCGCCTGGCATATCCAGTGACTGCAAACAATAGGATCCAATGTGGGTAGTTGGTCATATCGCACGTAAAAACCCGAGGTTAGACTATGTTGTGGTGTAAATCTGCCCGGAACCGCCCGACAAATCCAGTAACCACAACAGTTAGTCTAATGTGAGAGGTTGGCGTGCGCTAATGAATTAATGCCAAATGATAGGGTTAAGTCATGAACCACTTGAATATACTTAACCAACTTGACACGATGACTTGATTGGGCTATGTCATGAACCACTTGAATATACTTAACCAACTTGACACGATGACTTAATAGGGTTAAGTCATGAACTGGTTGAAAACACTTAACCAACTTGATACATGATCTGGATAGGGTTAAGTCACGAATTTGAATGGCAACACTTAACCCGTTAGAAACCCTAGTTACGCGGTCCTTTTCAGCAGTAACCCACTTAGATGTATCACGATACCCTGGGACTAGGCAGGGTGGGGCACGATTACTGGGCTGATTGTAAGCGACCATAACGACGGCTGAGTAGGTGCGCCATTATAGGTTCAGGCGGGCTATGGTCGTGCACGTAGTCCGGAGTTGAAAAAGCATCCATTGGGCACCTGTAGATTTACACTGTGCGTGCTTGATTCGTGTTGGTGGTTGGCACCATAGGACTTGATACACCCTATGGTGGACCTAGCACAGGTAACTACATTTTTGGATAGGGCCATATGACACAGACACATGACGAGCTAGGACTTGTAGGGAGCCGATCGATTAGTAGATCATACTGTAGGACCCTAGCGGAGGTGGGGTGTTACAGTGCTTCTCTTTTTACCACACACCAAAACAAAACCCGTGCCTTATCCTCCTTCCACAAATTCGTACCCCATCCTCCTTATAATATCGCGCCATCTTCCATTTATTTCCTTTCTTCTGTAAATCAAAACAAAAGCTTCAAAACGAAAAACAGAAATGGTTGATTGCTTGACGCTCCCTTTTCTCACTAGTTTAAATCGCAATACCTCTTCCTGCTGTTCTATTTTTCTCTCCTGTTCATTTCGTTCATCTCCACAAAAGAGGAACCGAAATCGCGGCTTTGGATCTTCAGATAATGCTAAAAAAAGAATTCGAATCTGAGTTCGAATTACTTCTCAAAATGGAGCAACGCGCTAATAAGGAGATCGACTTTTCAATGATGGTTGTCACAACTTCAAGGATCGTCACGCTCAACAAAGAGGGTCATTGCGAGTTCAATCAGATGATATTGGGGAACGTTAAGCAGGCGTTTGGTTTGTAGGTAAGAGCGAAGTCGCGATCCCTCTTATTTTTCCATTCATCCAAATATCGATCACGGTCTCTGTTGTGCGTGAAGTGACGTCTGTAGTGGGAGTTGGTGTTCGGTTGTTCAACTTATTCAAAGCAAATTAGGGGTTTTGAGGTCTGATGATTACACTTAATGATTCGGGAATTGATTTGTTTGGCAAGACAAAATTGCGAGTGAAGTTGGGTATGTTTCGATGCAAAGTAGTATCAGGTATTTTTGGAATCGCAAGTTGCAGACCTGGTACGGACGATAGGAAGGGTTTTGTCTGCAGTAAGGATTGGGTGGTTTTGAGGTTTCGCAATCATGTTAAGGTCATGCTGAAGGGTTAGCGATAGCTCAGTAGTGACTTTGAGTGTTAAAAATGGGATGGGGGATTTTCTACAAGATGGATTTTGAAGGCGATGCAGTTGTTGTGATAGAGACTGTAAGGAGGAGGGATGTTGTGGTGTGTTGTCAGGGTGATATTGTGCCTACCGTTGTTTGGTGCTGAAGCTTGCCGGTTGTTCCAATGGGAAGAAATGGTCAAGTTCAATGCTTTTGTATAGGGAAGAAGAGGGGTTTTAAAATGCGAATTAAGGTAATTATGTTTGTTAATTATCTATTTAAGTAAATGAATATATATAAATGGTAAAATGTTTTAAATAATAACGATAGTACGTTTTTGTCATACGAGGTCCGAGTGGGATAAACGAGTCATGATGGTTGTAGCGACAAAGCATGGTTTGATTTAATTTAAAAATAATCCAGAGTGAATTGCAAATAAATTCACAGTGAGTAAATCTCACTCACCTCTTGTTTAGAAATATTTTATTTGTTAAAAATAATTGTTTGTTGCTTGTTGATGCTTTCTGGATTCTTTGAAATATATTAGTTATTTAGGGTTGACTATTATATATATATTGGGTTGATGATTGGATTGATTCCCGCAGTCTCATTAGCGGATGCCCGCAGTTTCATAGCGTATGATTTCCCTATGCGCCCCACAAATATATTAGTGGATGACCTTCATACCGCGATATCCTGCCTCGAAGCAGGATGGGTATTACTATGTTGACTAACGTCTGTGGATACAGGAAAATCGGTTGGAGGAATCCAACTGGATTTCTCAAAAATATATAATTTGTTTGTTTATTTATTTGCATATATACTGTCATATATGATGTGTTAGAAAAATAAATAATTGGTTTCTTTGTTTGTTTAAATATAACTGGCCTAAGTATTGATATTTAAAAATATCGAAAAAGGGTATTTGAGATTTAAAAAGGGAATTCTGTTCTTATAAATAGAATTTGAATTTTCAATGAACTATAGAAAATATTAACTTGTTTTGGATATATATAAAACAAGTATTGAATTTATAAACTTTGTTTATAAATCAAAATGTGGGAGTTGAATTGAATTTATAAACTTTGTTTATAAATCAAAATGTGGGATTTGAATTGAATTTACAAACTTTGTTTATAAATATATATTGTGAGATTTTAAGTGAAGTTATAAACGTTGTTTTAAATAATGCATAGAATTGAATTTGAAATTTTAATATAGAAGATTCAAATAGAAGAATAATAGAATTTGAATAAGAGGATTCAAATAGAATTTGAATAAGAGAAATCGAATAGAATTTGAATAAGTGGATTCAAACAGAATTTGAATAAGAGAAATCGAATAGAATATGAATAAGAGGATTCAAATAGAATTTGAATAATAGAGAAATCGAACAGAATTTGAATAAGAGAAGTGAAATAAAATTTGAATAATGGGATTTGGATATAAGAGAAGTGAAGTAGAATTTGAAAAAATGGTATTTGAATAAGAGAAGTGAAATAGGCAAAGAAGTTAATTAGCAACTAAATTAACAAATTGAGTTAAAACGATCAGGTATAGTAGAAATAAATTGGACAGGTATAGATTTACAGGGGGCAGGTATGGGATAAGGTTAATGAAGATATATATATATATATAGAATGCTCTACAAATAGGTACGTATTTAATTCATATATGAGATTTTATGCGCCGTATCGGCTAGCCGCTTGGCTTTTCTTTTTCTTTTTGGATTAGTGAGGGCCATGGGAGGCTATTAGAAATATCCCGATGCTCCTGGTACAAAGGAGGTTATGGCGAATTTTTCCGAGAATTTAAGGAGTTAGATTTTTTTAAGATAATTTGATAGTTAGAAATCAACGTAGCGATATATATAGAAGTCGATAAGAAAACGAACATAGAAATGGAATAGTATAATAAAAAAGGAAGTATAAGAATAAAATCTAGTAAGAATAGAAAGAGAAGGTGTATATATGTTTAAAAGTGAATCAGTAGTTGTATGGTATTGATTACTCGAGTAAGTAGTCTTATCCGTTTTGACGTTATAAATGTTATTCAGTCAAGGTCTGAGAGGTAGTTATACCCCAACTTGATTGATTTCAATATTAACAAATAAATAGTAAGATTTTAGGCTCGAAGATCAATGTTGGATAAGGGTTAGTTGAATATAGTATTTGGGTTGTCGTAATGATGTTTTTACACAACATCTGTTTTAACCCAAATAAATGTAAGCTTGGAAATAAAATAAAGAATATTTCCTAAGTATAAAAATAAATGAGATCGGAAAAGAGATAAGTAATTGGAATATTTTCCAATTATAAATAGCGTATATTTTCTAAAGTTTAGAAAATAAAGGAAGGCAATATTCGGAAATGTTTTCCAAATAACGTAAGGCCAATATGGTTATTGAAAATATTTGGTTAACAAATATTGATAAAGAAATAGAGAAGTGATTTAATTAATGGAATATTAATTAAGGGCTAATTGATTGTTTGATAATTGGATGAACACTTGTTTTCTTCGATAGTTAAATCATCGACAATCGAAACACTTGTTTTTATTCAATACTTAAATCACAGACTATCGAAGTTTTGACCATCGTTGTCAATATGGAGAGACTGATTGGATTATTATCCGAAGAACCACTCTGTATTGGCAGTAGCATTGCGAATCAGATTATATGAAGATAATCAAAGACGGAGTAGAGTGCAAGGACTTTTTCTATGAATAGAAATTGTGCCTTCGGTTCATCCTGTTCCTGGGTGTCTTGTATGGATGAATGTATGACAGAGTATTTCCAGAAAGGTCACGTACATTGATTTCTTCAACCGTACCAAGAATGGAAGCGAAGAAGGAAACTTCTTTAGCTAACACGTAATGTATTTTTGTAGACGTCAATTAGTGATTTTCGATGGATCTGATAATATGGCATTCGAAGTGAATCTGATGTGATGATAAGGCGTAACCTCAAGCCTAATCAACCGGTAAATGACAGAAATCGGGCAGGCAACATGGCTATGTAGGTCGCACCTATTAGGGTGTATAATCACCTGATCTAGAGTTTCATTTACTTCTAAAAATCTATTGTCGATGCTTTCCCATTCGGGAAACGGTTGCTGGTCCCAACCGTTGGTGATATACATTCGATACACTCAAGCGAAATGAGTGGTCGGTCATGTGTGGCTGAGTTGCAAGATGTTCTTGTTGAACTTGGTGTATTCTCCTCTTGAGATATACCAGCGGCAGGTGGATCCAACCTTGTCATAGTTGGTAATTCATTACCCAATACGTGCTTGCGGTTTTGATTGTATATTATTATGTAGAACGTGAGATGCAAACGTTCCACTAGATTGGTATTTACTTGATTTAGACATTATTATAATATCAAAAGAGTTTTGATATAAAGATTATTATTCCTTTCAAAAGGATTTTGAAAGATAAGTCAAGTGTTTGGATTCTCACAAGGGAAAAACCCGTTCCGTGTTATACGGCGTGGTCTTATGAGATATAGTAACAACCCGAATTTTATAACATGTTAAAACAAGAAATCAGGGATGAATTAAATTAGAAATTAAGAATCAAGCAAAACGGGCTGCGCCGTTGCGTTTGTCTCGGAATTCTGGTTGGAAACAAGTCCGAAATTTCGTAAATCGGAGTCCGTATGACCGAGATATGGCCTCTAGAAGTTTCACGAAAAATCAGAAAACGAAAACAGTACAAATTCGAATTCGAAATTCAAAATCAGCTCAAAACAGATTGGGTGGGAAAATTTCCCGCCCTACCCCAGGTCGACTGAGGGGTCGACTGGGGAATCGACCTGCCCCTCCCCCCCCCCCAAAGGTCGACTGGGGTGTCGACCTGGGTGTAGGCCTGGGGGTCGACCTCCCTGATCGACCATCTTGGCTTGGTGCACCTGTTTGCTCCTCTGGGTCTGCTCAGCTAGCTTGTGACGAGATTTAAGGGTTCAAATCTAAACTAGGTTTAATCCTATGGCCTAAACTAGTCCTAACTTCTATAAAAAGACCCTAAGACCTAGCCTAAACCACCACAAATCATTCTAACAACGAAGTGCTGCCAAAATGTCTCTTGGTCATGGCCTCCATCCCCAACTTCAAAGGCTTGAGCTTTCAAACAAGATCCATGAAAAGGAGCAAGATTTCTACATCAAATCAAGGGAATAGAGCACCATCTCAACACCATTCTATGACGATTCTTGCTCTTAATCCTCTAGCCACGATTTGTAAGTTCTAAATGCTTTTAGATTGAAAAGATAACGTGAATATGACATGTGATAAAGTTGAAATTTGATCTATGCATGATAATCGATCTATGCTCATTCTTGTTCATTTGTGATCTTGACCTTTGGGAATGTTGCTATGACATTAATTTGGGCCTATGCATGTTGCAAATCACTCTTTCATGTCCTTGTCATGCATGTAATGATGTTTTTCTCTCGGATCTTGTTTTATGCAAAGTTTCTACCTTCCCCAATTTATTTTCTTTTGATGAACCTTGGTCGATTTCGGACCTAGGCCTAAACTACGATTTACGTGCGATTTGTATACAGGGAAATTTGGAGTAGTGCCAATGTAATTTGCAAGTTTGGGCATACATGAATTGGCATATGAATTAAATCACGAGTTTTGGGGACTACGTAAAGTAAATCAAGGGATTGGGCTTATGTAAATTAGGCATAAGTGGAATTACGAACATGAACCATGATGTGGGTTATTTTGGCATGAATGCGACAAAATGTAATTTTGGCTAGAACTTGATTTGGGCAAATTTACATAAACTTGACATACATGCAAATAGGCGGGGTTTGGACACATGGGAAGTGGCTAGAATTGGGTACATATTTTCATGGGCATGTAAGGTGGAACTTGGGCATATGTTTAGTGATATGTAAAGTGTGGATTTTGACTTAGATGACACATATGTAATTATCAATCTAACGGATGTCTTCGACACGAGGTTAGACTTGAGTTGTGGTGTAATTCTGCCCGGAACCGCCCGGCATATCCAGTGACCACAACAATAATAGTCTAATGTGAGAGGTCGTAGGCAAAGATTATATTGTGGTAATTCGTGAACCCGAGTTTGGAATGGATTTGCGGTGTAATTCTGCCCGGAACCGCCCGGCATATCCAGTGACCGCAAATAATTCCAATGTGAGAGGTTGATGCATTAGTAAATAATAAATGAATATGACGTGGACGGGTGGGTTAAGTAACTTGATTTGACTAATGACATTTAACCAATATGACATGGACGTGAGGGTTAAGTAACTTGATTAGACTAATGACACTTAACCAATATGACATGGACGAGTGGGTTAAGTAACTTTATTAGACTAATGACACTTAACCAACATAATGTGGATGGGTGGGTTAAGTAAGACCGGACTTGATTTCTAGATGACACTTAACCATATAACACGATTAGAGGATGGGTTAGTTTAACCTGAATGGGTCGATAACACCCGACTAGTATAACGCGAGGCATGGTAAGGTTAAGTAAACTAAAACGGGAAACACTTAACCGTTATAATTTGATTAGGGTATGGGGTTAAGTCATGAATCGCTTGAATACACTTAACCAATCCAACATGATAACTTGATGGGGTTAAGTCATGAATCGCTTGAATACACTTAACCAATCCAACATGATAACTTGATGGGGTTAAGTCATGAATCGCTTGAATATACTTAACCAATCCAACATGATAACTTGATGAGGTTAAGTCATGAATTGCTTGAATACACTTAACCAATCCAACAGGATAACTTGATGGGGTTAAGTCATGAATCGCTTGAATATACTTAACCAATCCAACACGATAACTTGATGAGGTTAAGTCATGAATCGCTTGAATATACTTAACCAATCCAACATGATAACTTGATGAGGTTAAGTCATGAGTCACTTGAATATACTTAACCAATCTAACATGATAACTTGATGAGGTTAAGTCATGAGTCACTTGAATATACTTAACCAATCTAACACGATAATTTGATGGGGTTAAGCTTGAATATACTTAACCAATCTAACACGGTAATTTGATGGGGTTAAGCTTGAATATACTTAACCAATCTAACACGGTAATTTGATGGGGTTAAGCCTAAATATACTTAACCAATTTGACACAATGATTTGGATAGGGTTAAGTCATGAACCACTGGAATATGCAAAACCAACTTGGCACGTGATTCGTAGGGCTAAGTCGTGAACTTGAATGACAACACTTAGCCAACTTGACATGACATGTAGACGGGTTAAGTCACGAACTGGAATGACCACACTTAACCAACGTGACATGCTAGACTGATAGGGGTTGAGTCTTGAATTTAGATGACAACACTTAACCTGCTAGACGGAAACCCTAGTTACGCGGTCCTTTTCAGCAGTAACCCTCTTGGATGTATCACGATACCCTAGGGACTAGGCTAGGGTAGGGCACGATTACTAGGATGATTATAAGCGACCAAAACGACGGTTGAGTTTGGTGCGCCATTGTAGGTTCAGGCGGACTATGGTCATGCACGTAGTCCGGAGTTGAAAAAGAAGGCATGGGCACCAGTAGTTTTACACTGTGCGTGCTTGGAATGGTGTCAGTGGTTGACATCCTGGGACTTGATACACCCTAGGGTGGACCTAGCACAGGGTAGCTACATTCGTGATTGGGCCGTATGACACCGACACACGACGAGCTAGGTCTTGTAGGGAGCCGATCGACTAAAGCGTGACGTAGGGCGTTGTTCGATAGGTAGCGTAATCCCTAGTGGTCCTAGGTGGCATAAACCCTAGTCGAAAACGTCCATTAGGTATCATAATCCCTAGTGGTCCTAGGTGGCATAAACCCTAATCAAATCTAGAAATTGTTCAACAGATAGCATAATCCCTAGTGGTCCTACGTGGCATAAATCCTAGTTGAACACGCGATAATTCATGACAAGGGAATCGGGCCAGAACAAGGATGGCAGTCCGAGCGATTTCAAGGATGGTGACACTACGTCGTAGTAGTATAGAATAATGTGATGGAACACATACGATGTACGGTAAGGGTCTATACATATATATGGAAGGGATGATACGAGTTAGGATGCTAGTACGGTTGGTGTAGAGGACGTTAGACATGCGATGCTATTCTGAGTTTACCTTGGTTATCCTGTTACCTTGGTTATCCTGTTACTTGAGTTTATCCTGTTATCTTAGTTTGATCTGTTTACCTTGTCATCATGCTTATATTTACTTTCGGTTTATTCATGTCATGTTACTCTTAATTTTTTTAGGCTGAAAGTCACTAGGACTTACTCAGTCTTTATGACTGACCCTGTTTTGTTTCGCCTCCTTTTCTTCCATCCACCCCCCCCCCCCCAGGTTTACAAGGAGGAAATGTTGCTACTTAATGCGGATCTCTCTGCTTCAAGATTATCATTTATGGCTTGGACTTTCCTTGGCTATGGCATTTTACTGTTTTACTTGGGGAATAATTTATGACTATGGTTTTGTGCTTCTTTATTATTGCAAGACAGGTTTCGATGTAAGTAATTTAATGGAACTTTGATGTAAAAGGTTTTAAGTAATGAAATCATGTTTTCTTCCGTTGTTTTTATATGTTCTTTCTTGTAATATTTCTGTGCATGTTTACCTAGATAATACTCCACAAAAGCTAGTGCATTCCCTTTGTGAGTGACCCTAGCGGAGGTGGGTGTTACATTTGGTATGAGAGCAGAAGGTTACCAGACTGGGCAAAAGTTTTTAAACCTTCTGGAAACTATTTGAAAACCATTTATAAAGAAGCATTTTTTTCAAGAAAAGTTTTAAAGAAAAAGGCTATTCCCCAAAAAGCCATTAGCATTATCCTTCATTCCCTTGATTGAATCTCTCTTCCTTTCTTTCCTCCACCTGTAGTCACAGTAGTTTTAACTGTGACTAATCCTTTTCTAGCTACGTAAATGTTTTCCGTGTGATGGAGGAAGTTCTCAAGAGACCTGTTACCGCGTTATACAAGAAAGGATAGGAGTGGTTAAGGCGAATAAGGCTCAGCACAAGAAGGTAGTTAGGTACTATAGGACAAGGACATGGGCAAAGAACAAGATCATCGAGAGGGCAATTGTATGCTCTCACTACTAGCGCGCCTAAGAGGGGTGGTAACGTTTCTGGTAAAAGTTTAGCTTTTCCTTTCTATCGTCCCGTTAGGACTTTGTTTTGTACATCACATCCTTTTTAAATCTTGCTTCGATAGTTGAGTCTCTGCACCTTAGTACTAGCACAATAGAGGGTCCCATTTTGTCTCAAATCCTGTTGGGAGATCATCCCATTTATTCATGACTTGTTTGGATTTGAGGACATCTATGACTTTTGGGAATAATGCTTATGTTTTTGAGCTATGGGTTGATTCTAGGAATGAAGTGGTCATCCCATAAGGGTGCCATTCTCGGGTCGGAAAGGAGGGTATTTAGACTCTTGACTTGCCTCGGTAATACCCTCGAAGTCTCGTGTAACCTTTATGGTTCTGTCATGATTGGTTACCTAGAATCTCTTGATACATTTGTTGGTAATCCGTTCGAGTAGAGTTCGCCACTAAGGCGGATGGTTCGGTTCGCTGTGCATGAGATATGGAAATCACTCTAGTAAGTACACTTGGAAACAAGGTTGGCATCTGTTTGTTTTCAAGAGATAGTTCTTCTGCGTGAAATGCCGTATAGTGAGTAAACGAGATCCAGAGTTCACTAGTGAATTTTGGAGAGTTTGCATGAAAACGAAGAGTACACAGATATGGTTGAGCCAAATATACTAGAGGGAGAATAAGTAAAAGTGGAACGAGTGATGACAATGAAGTGAGTTCCAGCTCATATTTGGAAATAGGAGTTAAGGGGCCACGAAATCATGAAGTTAAAGATGGTCAAAGCACAATGGAATTAAGCTCAAGGAAATGCGACTTAGAAGATTGAAGACAAGATACGCGCATCATATCTCTTTTTAAGAGTATATTCTTGATCCCTGTTTTCCTGTAGAGCTTACCCGCATGCTATCTTTTATGCATATCCTCTCGGTCCTATTCTCGATCTTATTTCTGTTGCAAACTCCATAGGCAGTATGACTCATCGGTTAATAATACATATCAGGGTTTGAAGGTGTCCGTTAGGTTGACTAAACCTTTTGGGCTTTATAGGATATGGGTTGGGTTTAGAAAGGGATTTCTTGTAATCCGAAAAGGAGTTTATCTTGCTTATCTTCTCGATCCTGTCTTGAGAACCTTAGGTAGAAACCCTTTGGATGAAACATGTATTTGAAACATGTTATGCTTGATGGTTGCAAATGGTTGCCAGTGTTTGCAAGTGGTTGCTCGTGGATGCATGAATACACATTAGGCACTAGATCGGCTCAGACACATTTTCATGTTGCATATGCATGAGTGTTTATACTTGTTTATGGATGAAATTTAATGTGTTAGCATGTGGATATTGCATATGGATGAATGTTTGTGCACACATATAGTGTTTATGTGACTAGGACTATTTGCATATATGTGGATTCATGGCACTAAACATATTTTGCATTTAGAAGATCAATCAGGCCTGATCATTTGCATTAGATAAGGAACATATACACACACTTTCTGCATATGTTCATATGGCATTAGAAATCTTTTAAGGACAATGGTTGCTTGTGGATGATGCTTTGAGTAGATGGATGATTGGATGGTAGGATACATCCTCCCTAACTTAGAGATTTCGGGGACGAAATCCTTTAAGGTGGGGAGAACGTAACAACCCGAATTTTATAACATGCTAAAACAATAAATCAGGGCAGAATTAAATTATAAATTAAGAATCAAGCGAAATGGGTTGCGCCGTTGCATTCATCTCGGAATTCTGGTTGGAAACGAGTCCGAAATTTCGTAAATCAGAGTCCGTATGACCGAGATATGGCCTATAGAAGTTTCACGAAAAATCAGAAAATGAAAACAGTTCAAATTCGAATTCGAAATTCAAAATCAGCTCAAAATAGATTGGGTGGGAAAATTTCCCGCCCTACCCCAGGTCAACTGGGGGGTCGACTGGGGAGTCGACCTGCCCCACTACTCCCAGGTCGACTGGGGTGTCGACCTGGGGGTCGACCTCCCTGGTCGGCCATCTTGGCTTGGTGCACCTGTTTGCTCCTCTGGGTCTGCTCAGCTAGCCTGTGACGAGATTTAAGGGTTCAGATCTAAACTAGGGTTAATCCTATGGCCTAAACTAGTCCTAACTTCATCAAAAAGACCCTAAGACCTAGCCTAAACCACCACAAATCATTCTAACAACGAAGTGCTGCCAAAATGTCTCTTGATCATGGCCTCCATCCCCAACTTCAAAGGCATGAGCTTTTAAACTAGATCCATGACAAAGGAGCAAGCTTTCTACATCAAATCAAGGGAGTAGAGCACCATCACAACACCATTCTATGACGATTCTTGATCTTAATCCTCTAGCCACGATTTGTAAGTTCTAGATGCTTTTAGATTGAAACGATAACGTGAATATGACATGTGATAAAGTTGAAATTTGATCTATGCATGATAATCGATCTACGCTCATTCTTGTTCATTTGTGATCGTGACCTTTGGGAATGTTGCTATGACATTAATTTGGGCCTATGCATGTTGCAAATCACTCTTTCATGTCCTTGTCATGCATGTAATGATGTTTTTCTCTCGGATCTTGTTTTATGCAAAGTTTCTACCTTCCCCTATTTATTTTCTTTTGATGAACCTTGGTCGATTTCGGACCTAGGCCTAAACTACGATTTACGTGCGATTTGTATACGGGGAAATTTGGGGTAGTGCCAATGTAATTTGCAAGTTTGGGCATATATGAATTGGCATATGAATTAAATCACGAGTTTTGGGGACTATGTAAAGTAAATCAAGGGATTGGGCTTATGTAAATTAGGCATAAGTGGAATTGGGAACATGAACCATGATGTGGGTTATTTGGGCATGAATGCGACAAAATGTAATTTTGGTTAGAACTTGATTTGGGAAAATTGACATAAACTTGACATACATGCAAATAGGCGGGGTTTGGACACATGGGAAGTGGCTAGAATTGGGTACATATTTTCATGGGCATATAAGGTGGAACTTGGGCATATGTTTAGTGATATGTAAAGTGGGGATTTTGACTTAGATGACACATATGTAATTATCAATCTAACAGATGTCTTGGACACGAGGTTGGACTTGAGTTGTGGTGTAATTCTGCTCGGAACCGCCCGGCATATCCAGTGACAACAACAATAATAGTCTTATGTGAGAGGTAGAAGGCTAAGATTAAATTGTGGTAATGCATGAATCCGAGGTTGGAATGGATTTGCGGTGTAATTCTGCGCGGAACCACCCGGCATATCCAGTGACCACAAATAAGTCCAATGTGAGAGGTTGATGCATTAGTAAATAATAAATGAATATGACATGGACGGGTGGGTTAAGTAACTTGATTTGACTAATGACACTTAACCAATATGACATGGACGGGAGGGTTAAGTAACTTGATTAGACTAATGACACTTAACCAATATGACATGGACGGGTGGGTTAAGTAACTTTATTAGACTAATGACACTTAACCAATATAATGTGGATGGGTGGGTTAAGTAAGACCGGACTTGATTTCTAGATGACACTTAACCATATAACACGATTAGAAGATGGGTTAGTTTAACCTGAATGGGTCGATAACACCCGACTAGTATAACGCGAGGCATGGTAAGGTTAAGTAAACTAAAACGGGAAACACTTAACCGTTATAATTTTATTAGGGGATGGGGTTAAGTCATGAATCGCTTGAATACACTTAACCAATCCAACATGATAACTTGATGGGGTTAAGTCATGAATCGCTTGAATACACTTAACCAATCCAACATGATAACTTGATGGGGTTAAGTCATGAATCGCTTGAATACACTTAACCAATCCAACACGATAACTTGATGGGGTTAAGTCATGAATCGCTTGAATATACTTAACCAATCCAACACGATAACTTGATGAGGTTAAGTAATGAATCGCTTGAATATACTTAACCAATCCAACATGATAACTTGATGAGGTTAATTCATGAGTCACTTGAATATACTTAACCAATCTAACATGATAACTTGATGAGGTTAAGTCATGAGTCACTTGAATATACTTAACAAATCTAACACGGTAATTTGATGGGGTTAAGCTTGAATATACTTAACCAATCTAACACGGTAATTTGATGGGGTTAAGCTTGAATATACTTAGCCAATCTATAACGGTAATTTGATGGGGTTAAGCCTAAATATACTTAACCAATTTGACACGATGATTTGGATAGGGTTAAGTCATGAACCACTAGAATATGCTTAACCAACTTGGACCGTGATTCGTGGGGCTAAGTCATGAACTTGAATGACAACACTTAGCCAACTTGACATGACATGTAGACGGGTTAAGTCACGAACTAGAATGACCACACTTAACCAACTTGACATGCTAGACTGATAGGGGTTGAGTCTTGAATTTAGATGACAACACTTAACCTGCTAGACGGAAACCCTAGTTACGCGGTCCTTTTCAGCAGTAACCCTCTTGGATGTATCACGATACCCTAGGGACTAGGCTAGGGTGGGGCATGATAACTGGGATGATTGTAAGCGACCAAAACGACAGCTGAGTTTGGTGCGCCATTATAGGTTCAGGCAGACTATGGTCGTGCACGTAGTCCGGAGTTGAAAAAGCAGGCATGGGCACCAGTAGTTTTAAACTGTGCGTGCTTGGAATGGTGTCTGTGGTTGACACCCTGGGACTTGATACACCCTAGGGTGGACCTAGCACAGGGTAGCTACATTCGTGATTAGGCCGTATAACACCGACACACGACGAGCTAGGTCTTGTAGGGAGCCGATCAACTAAAGCGTGACGTAGGGCGTTGTTCAATAGGTAGCGTAATCTCTAGTGGTCCTAGGTGGCATAAACCCTAGTCGAAAACGTCCATTAGGTAGCGTAATCCCTAGTGGTCCTAGGTGGCATAAACCCTAATCAAATCTAGAAATTGTTCAATAGATAGCATAATCCCTAGTGGTCCTAGGTGGCGTAAATCCTAGTTGAACACGCGATAATTCATGACAAGGGAATCGGGCTAGAACAAGGATGGCAGTCCGAGCGATTTCAAGGATGGTGACATTACGTCGTAGTAGTATAGAATAATGTGATGGAACCTATACGATGTACGGCAAGGATCTATACATATATATGGAAGGGATGATACGAGTTAGGATGCTAGTACGGTTGGTGCAGAGGACGTTAGACATGCGATGCTATTCTGAGTTTACCTTGGTTATCCTGTTACCTTGGTTATCTTGTTACTTGAGTTTATCATGTTATCTTAGTTTGATCTGTTTACCTTGTCATCATGCTTATATTTACTTTCGGTTTATTCATGTCATGTTACTCTTACCTGTTTTTAGGCTGAAAGTCACTAGGTCTTACTCAGTCTTTATGACTGACCCTGTTTTGTTTTGCTTCCTTTTCTTCCGTCCCCCCCCCCCTTAGGTTTACAAGGAGGAAATGTTGCTACTTAGTGCGGATCTCTCTGCTTCAAGATTATCATTTATGGCTTGGACTTTCCTTGGCTATGGCTGTTTTACTTGGGGAATAATTTATGACTATGGTTTTATGCTTCTTTATTATTGCAAGACAGGTTTCGATGTAAGTAATTTAATGGCACTTTGATGTAAAAGGTTTTAAGTAATGAAATCATGTTTTCTTCCGTTGTTTTTATATGTTCTGTCTTTTAATATTTCTGTGCATTTTTACCTAGATAATACTCCACCAAAGCTAGTGCATTCCCTTTGTGAGTGACCCTAGCGGAGGTGGGGTGTTACAGATATCATTTAGTTTTTTAAACTGTTTACTCATACCAATCCCATGGCTGACCCGGAGTTTATTTGTTTTGTTCTACCTAAACTCTTGGGTGCCTAAATTTGTACGGGCAGTCAAGTAGTTCAGGATTTTACAGATCTATCTAAAGGAGCTTGGAGCAGGGGGCTTCAGCGTTAGTTATATAGAGTTTTGTTCCACTGTGTTGTAAGTGTTGTATTATGATAAGTGTATGTCATACAGTTGAAATTTTGTATTTCAAAAATTATGAAATATTATATTTTGTTCCGCTGCGATGTGAGATTCTGTGTTGTTATTTCTGTTCTTCTTCTATCTCTTTCTTCTAAAAAAAATGTTTCGTATTTTCGTGATATTTGGGTTGGACGTATGAAGTATATAGTTAACTCTGGTGTTGCGGCTATGCGGGTCATTACAGTGGTATCAGAGCTTAGGTTGAGCGAATACCTAGGCTTGTTGGAATGTGCTCATTAGAGATAGGATCAATAGTATCCTAGAATGAGTTGAGTGTATATATATACGAGAGAGCGTATTTGTTATTTGATATAAAAACTGTTTTGTACGGTGTTGACTAGTCTGTTGAGTGAATTATGAATTCTGATCGAATCGTGGGATGCCACAATGTCAAAACGATTTTATAAACACTTGAACAGAAGATTGAACACGATATTGTTTTAAACAGTTGAGTTGATTGTTAGAATTATAATCAAATTATATTATAAAAACTAAAATAGTTATATATATAACCAATGGGATTTATATATGAAATCATATATACAAATGTGATAAATTGAAATTGAATTCCAACTAGAATTCAGAATTTAAAATCCTGGGATGTTGGAAAATATTTTCCGAAATTTTATTAAAATAATATAGCTTTATTTTGGAAGGATTTTTGAATAAAAATAATTTGAATGGATTTTGATGGAAATATAGCACTGAACTCACTTCAGTGGCTGGAAAATAATTCTGATGATGACTGCAACATCATCAGTGTTCATTTTCGAGTTTCTAAGTGATGAATTGCTGCCTTAGAAAAGTTTTTGATGGAAAATTTGTTTGAAAACAAGCTGTTTGAAAAATTCAAATGTTTTGAATTTGAGATGGATATAAATATTTGTATATATTTATATTACTTCAAAGGAGTTTTTAAATAAAACCCTGGAAATTTGAATGATTGAAATTAAATTTAACTTAAGTAAGTTAAATGGATCGAAATGAATGAATTGAGTAAAATCAATGTGAATGAAATATGAATTGGGTGTGAATAAAGGACAAACCAAAACAAATATAAAAGAAAATATATTTGTAAAACAAATATAAAGGAAATATATTTGTAAAACAATACAAAGGAAGTTATGTGCAAACAAATAGAAGGAGAAATTTTTGTAAAACATTTACAAATAGATTAAATGGAAGTATTTATTTATAGAAAATAAATAGAATGTTATAAATGAGATATTTATTTGTTAAATAAATAGAATTTAATCAAAGGAATATTTAGAAGATGAATAGAAAATGGAAATCTGTTTTTAACAGATAAATAGAAAAGATTAATTTATAAATAACAATTTATAAATTAAATTAAATATTTATCATTTGATAAATGGAATATATAAGTCTGAACTTATATAGAGAAGAGATATTGGTTTTTAACACCGATAGTTTTAAATAGAAGGGGTACACAGCACTTGTATAAGTGAAGTAACATTATTAAAAAGAACATTTATAAAGTGAAGAATCGTTACTAAAAGTAAATCTTTATAAATGAATAAACGTTATCCAGTAGGATTTATTCGAATAGGAGAAGTCGATTAGAGTTAGAATAAATCGATTAGAGTAAGAATTAACCAGTTAGAGTTAATCAGTTAGAGTTAATCCGTAGAGTTAATCGAATATTTGTTATTCAATTAGAATTTATCGAATATTTGTTAATCAAATTAAGAGTTAACCAGATAGAGTTAATTGAAGATAGTAAATCGAATTAGGATTTAATTGAATGTTAGTTATTCAATTAAAGTTGATCGAATATAGTTATTGAGATAGAGTTAGTCAAACATTGTTACTCAGGATAAGTTGCCATTTCGTAAGACTGCTAGCGTAATTCGCAGGGCTGCAGATAGCCTAGGGCAGTCAGATGTTTCCTGAGGGAATCAGGCGTAACCATTGTGATCGCTGCGATCCAGAGTCAAGCGAATGGAGTTAAATCAAATATTATTTATTCGAATAGAATTAAAGGAGTTATCAAATATAGTTTATTCGAATAGAATTAAAGGAGTTAATCGAATATAGTTTATTTGAAGAAAGGTTTTCGAATCTAGTTATTCGAAAGAGAGATTATCAAATATAGTTATTCGAAGGGAGGAGTTATCGAATAGGGATTTATTCGAAAGAGATTTATGTAAGGAAGTTGAAATGTTGAGTATCAACATAAATAAGTTTTGAAAAGATAAATGGGTTTGTAGCACTTTTTCTACCTTTGCAATTTCAAGGACGAAATTATTTTAAGTAGGGAAGATTGTAGTGACCCGGATTCTTATGGGTTAATTTTAATTATTTAATACGGATTTAAATATTGGGTGGATAAAATAAATGGAATTTTATATTAAGTTATCAATTTAATAATCGATTACGATTTAATGGCGAATAAATTAAATTATCGTAATGCAGTAATAATTTAATTTAAAAATATACAGCTAAATCGAATCAGTTCAGATGATCAGTATATAATTCAGTTGAGTTAGAATAATAATATTTAAATTATTATCGAAGAATTTAAATGGTTTGGAATTTAATTTATATCAATTTAATTTAATATCTTCTACAAATGATCGAATTGGACTTCGTAACTTATCCCAATGGATTCAGAATAGTGGTTTTACCCAAAAATTGACAATTGGTGGGTTCAGATAGGAGTTCAGAAACACAGGGTAGTTTAAATTAAATAAAAACCGATTAAAAACCCAAGGCCGTGCCATTCCTTCTACCACAAATCAAATCAACACGTGCCCTCCTTTCTACCATAAAAGAAAATCAACCCGTGTCTTCTTATTTACCACACACCAAAACAAAAGTCGTTCTTCTCTTTTTACCACACACCAAAACAAAAACCGTGCCTTATCCTCCTTCCACAAATTCGTACCCCATCCTCCTTATAATATCGCGCTATCTTCCCTTTATTTCCTTTCTTCTGTAAATCAAAACAAAAGCTTCAAAAGGCAAAATAGAAATGGTTGATTGCTCGACGCTCCCTTTTCTCTCTAGTTTAAATCGCAATACCTCTTCCTGCTGTTCTATTTTTCTCTCCTGTTCATTTCGTTCATCTCCACAAAAGAGGAACCAAAATCACGGCTTTGGATCTTCAGATAATGTTAAAAAAAAAAGAATTTGAATTTGAATCTGAATTCGAATTACATCTCAAACTGGAGCGGCGCGCTAATAGGGAAATCGACTTTTCAATGATGGTAGACGCAACTTCAAGGGTCGTCGCGCTTAATAAAGAGGGTCATCGTGAGTTCTATCAGATGATATTGGGGAACATTGAGCAGGCATTTGGTTTGTAGATAAGAGCGAAGTCGTGATCCCTCTTATTTTTCCATTCGTCCAAATGTCGATCACGGTCTCTGTTGTGCGTGAAGTGACAGTCTGTAGTTGGAGTTGGTGTTCGATTGTTCAACTTATTCAAAGCGAATTAGGGGTTTTGAGGTCTGATGATTACACTTAATGATTCGGGAATTGATTTGTTTGGCAAGACAAAATAGCGAGTGAAGTTGGGTATGTTTCGATGCAAAGTAGCATCAGGTATTTTTGGAATCCCAAGTTGCAGACCTGGTACGGACGATAGGAAGGGTTTTGTCTGTAGTAAGGATTGGGTGGTTTTGAGGTTTCGCAATCATGTTAAGGTCATGTTGAAGGGTTAGCGATAGCTCAGTAGTGACTTTGAGTGTTATAAATGGGATGGGGGATTTTCTGCAAGATGGGTTTTGAAGGCGATGCAGTTGTTGTGATAGAGACTGTAAGGAGGAGGCCTGTTGTGGAGTGTTGTTAGGGTGATGTTGTGCCTACCGTTGTTTGGTGCTGAAGCTTGCTGGTTGTTCCAATGGGAAGAAATGGTCGAGTTCAATGCTTTTGTATAGGGAAGAAGAGGGGTTTTAAAATGCGAATTAAGGTAATTATATTTGTTAATTATCTATTTAAGTAAATGAATATATATATAAATGGTAAAAGTGTTTTAAATAATAACGATAATACGTTTTTGTCATACGAGGTCCGAGTGGGATAAACGAGTAATGTTGGTTGTAGCTGCAAAGCATGGTTCGATTTAATTTAAAAAGAATCCAGAGTGAATCGCAAATAAATTCACGGTGAGTAAATCTCACTCACCTCTTATTTAGAATTATTTTATTTGTTAAAAATAATTGTTTGTTGCTTGTTGATGCTTTCAGGATTGTTTGAAATATATTAGTTATTTAGGGTTGACTATTATATATATTGGGTTGATGATTGGATTGATTCCCGCAGTCTCATTAGCGGATGCCCAAAATTTCATAATGGATGATTTCTCTATGCGCCCCACAAATATATTAGCGGATGACCTTCATACCGCGATATCCTGCCTCGAAGCCGAATGGATATTACTATGTTGACTAACGTCTGTGGATATAGGAAAACAGGTTGGAGGAATCCGACTGGATTCCTCAAAAATATATTATCTGTTTGTTTATTTATTTGCATATATACTGTCATATATGATGTGTTAGAAAAATAAATAATTGGTTGCTTTGTGTGTCTAAATATCACTGGCATAAGTGTTGATATTTAAAAATATCGAAAAAGGGTATTTGAGATTTAAAAAGGGAATTCTATTCTTATAAATAGAATTTGAATTTTTAATGAACTATAGAAAATATTAATTTGTTTTGGATATATATAAAACAAGTATAGAATTTATAAAATTTGTTTATAAATCAAAATGTGGGATTTGAATTGAATTTATAAACTTCATTTATAAATCAAAATATGGGATTTGAATTGAATTTATAAACTTTGTTTATAAATGTATATTGTGGGATTTTAACTGAAGTTATAAACGTTGTTTATAAATAATGCATAGAATTGAATTTGAAATTTGAATATATAAGATTCAAATAGAAGAATAATAGAATTTGAATAAGAGGATTCAAATAGAATTTGAATAAGAGAAATCGAATAGAATTTGAATAAGAGGATTCAAATAGAATTTAAATAAGAGAAATCGAATAGAATTTGAATAAGAGGATTCAAATAGAATTCGAATAAGAGAAATCGAATAGAATTTGAATAAGCGAATTCAAATAGAATTTGAATAATAGAGGAATCGAATAGAATTTGAATAAGAGAAGTGAAATAAAATTTGAATAATGGGATTTGAATATAAGAGAAGTGAAGTAGAATTTGAAAAAAAGGGATTTGAATAAGAGAAGTGTAATAGGCAAAGAAGTTAATTAGCAACTAAATTAACGAATTGAGTTAAAACGATCAAGTATATTTGAAATAAATTGGACAGGTATAGATATACAGGAGTCAAGTATGGGATAAGGTTAATGAAGATATATATAGAATGCTCTACAAAAAGGTACGTATTTAATTCATATATGAGATTTTATGCACCGTATCGGCTAGCCGCTTGGCTTTTCTTTTTCTTTTTGGATTAGTGAGGGCCATGGTAGGCTATTTGAAATATCCCGATGCTCCCGGTACTATGGAGGTTATGGCGAATTTTTCCGGGAATTTAAGGAGTTAGAATATATTTAAGATAATTTGATAGTTAGAAATCAATGTGTTGATATATATATATATATATATATATATATATATATATATATATATATATATATAAGTCGATAAGAAAACGTACTTAGAAATAGAATAGTATAATCGAAAAGGAAGTATAAGAATAAAATCTAGTAAGAATAGAAAGGGAAGGTGTATATGTGTTTAAAAGTGAATCAGTAGTTGTATGGTATTGATTACTCGAGTAAGTAGTCTTATCTGTTTTTACGTTATAAATGTTATTCAGTCAAGGTCTGAGAGGTAGTTATACTGAGACGACCCCAAACCCCGCACTGACGGTAGCAAGGGTAATCATTAGAATTTAACACAGAAACAGATAACAGCAGAACAGAATTAAATAAATACACCAGATAATGCACAATAGAATATACTGGATAAACGTAATCATCAGAGTTACACAGTATACAGGATCATACTTAGTACAAATACAGTTCAGCTATACATAAATGTTTACAGCGGAAAACAAACATAATGTACAATAGGAGCTGAACAACATAAAAAGAGAAAAATGGTAGAATCCATCTTCAGCTCCAGCTATCCAGAAAGAACCAGCTAAACCTGAATACAAGGCTGCCCATGTAGAAAAAGGGGCACCCGAGTTTGAAAGTGAAACAAATTACGAGTCAGTCATAGGGCTGGTATGAGAAATCTACTCAACACATTTATAATATGGCCAATCATAGGACCACACCACTTTCGTGGAACGGGTTTACTCCATTGGATTGCCAGTGCTTTAAAACAAATCATTCTTTTAAACATCGCAATGCTTTTTATAAAAATGAAGCTATTATAAGACACAGTTCCCATCACACAATGCAACGCAAACCGGAGGATAGAGTTTATCCTTATAATGGCCAAAATATGCTTGATATGAATAAAACAAAAGCATTTGATATTATTACTAGTGTTTATATGTTTCAAAAACAATTTCAAATCATAACCATCAATCATAGACGACATGAGCGTCACATGCCACTATGTCGCCAAATATAGGTATACAATCAAAATCGCACTACGTCGTATTTAGAAATTGGATTTCCGTCACGAACCAAGGCAAAAGATAGTCCTTTCCGCCTTTGAGACTCTCTAGCCCGAGCCTCAGGCACATCCGCAACCGTACCTTGGATCGTCAGGGCCGATCCACACGAAGTGGATTATAATGCCTGAACAATGCGTCCCTCCGCCCTTTGGGGCGTAAATGAGCCAATGAATGACTCTATCGGACCCGGATCGTCTGATCTAACCGAGGCGCCTCGCAATAGTAACAACCACATAAGTCAAACTCGTCAGGGCGTGTAATTCCACGGACGCCTCTTCTAGCTAGAAAGAAAACACACGTCCCCCCTGAGGTCCTCTCTCGTTTCTGGTTCATACCGGAGTGGGAGGCTCGCGATTTAACGTTATACACAAAGCTATGCCACACAGGCGGTGCTTTTATCATCACCACAAGACTTTGCTTTTCAACAGAAGTCCTGATCATTGCATCTTAGCATCCCACACAGGCAATTCACACCGTGCAACTGATGGCTATAAATCGCACAGAATAATTCCAATGTCAGACACACTGTCCATTTACAAGTCCGTTTTGGGTCTGAACGAAACCGGAGGCACTATATACCTCGCAAACCCATCGATCACCACGTACGTCTGGACGATCACAACTCATTATCCATATTTCGGGATGCCTCCCGATCAGGACCTCGGTTACCATCCAAACGAGGTGAAGATCTCCGGTCTTCGACCACCGTCTTCATCTTCGATTCCTTATCGTCGATTTAGTTATTCAGAATGGGATAGACCCGGTCTTTCTGAGGAACTTGCGTATATAATGAACAAGTGCAACACTTACATACAAACGTATCATTTCAATTCATTAGTCACTAACCGTCAATCAGTAAGAGAACGATTCCAAAATATTAACCTCGAAGGCCGAAACCAACATCAGATCAACACCAAGGAAACCATTCGACTTAGCCAACCTTCAGTTAGTTTCTAAATTTCACATCCATATTATTTATAATATTTTATAACGATTTATCGCTATTTTTATTTATTTTAAAATAGCCAATTTATTCAAAACGACGCTTCAGGCCATAACACGACCGTGGCGCTGTTTTTCTTCAGATTTGATTTACACATATCTAAAAATCTAACTGTTGGATCTTCACAAAATTTACATCATTAGAAAGATCTTTTCAAAACGAATCCAACGGTTCCAGTTTTGAGAAAATCCGACGGTCGGATCTTCCGGTATAATCGTTTGAAGTTTCGATTTCAAAATACGAACTGCAGCGTCGTTATTCGATTAAATATAATTATATTTATATATATATATAAAAATATAATCGATTCTGGCGCTGTTTTTCTTCAAATTTGAATTAAACATTCCAGACAATCCAACCGTTGGATTTTTACAAAGTTGGTGCCGTTGGATTTTTACAAAGTTGGTGCCGTTGGAAAGATATTTCCAAAGCGAACCCAACGGTTGCGATTTCAAGAAAATCCGATGGTCGGATCTCCCGTACTAATTGTTTGAAATCACGGTTTCAAAATACGAACTGCAGCGTCGTTATTCTATATATTCCGATTCTATTTGTATATATATATATATATATATATATATATATATATATATATCGATTCTTCGATTTCAAAAACTATACTATTTTCATACATTTGATAAAAATGATATTTTTATCTAACTGTCTTCTATTTCAACACTTCATTATTTTTATCAATTCATGTATATAAGAAAAATGTGATTTTTAATGTAAAACAATCTGTTTCAAAAATCGACTATTTTCTATAGTTAATATAGGTGATAAAAATAGGATTTTTATTATAAAACAATTTATTTCAAAACAAGATTATTTTATACATTTCATATTGATGTAAAAAATGGGTTATTTATTATAAAACGATTTCTTCCAAAATATAAATACCATTCAACACATGAATTTCAATTCAACAAATGAATTTCGATTCAACACATGAAGGTTTTCTATAGTTTATACAAATAGACCAAAAGGTGATTTTTATATTTAAAACATGAATACCATTCAACACATGAATTTAAATTCAACGAATGAATATCGATTCAACACATGAAGGTTTTCTGTACTTTGTATATATAGAGTAAAAATGTGTTTTTTATTGTTAAAACAATTTATTCAAAACACGAATACCATTCAACACATGAATATGATTCAACGAATGAATTTCTATTCAACACATTAAGGTTTTCTATTCAACAGACGAATATAATTTCAACATAGGAAAATAATTCTAATACATGAATATTATTCAAAATTTCGGCAGCATAACGGCAGGGTAGTTAAAACTGGGACCGTCCCTAGTACGGCTCCACGCTCTACCTTAAAACCTCGCGGTTTTTTACAATGGGGATTCATGCATCTAGTTCGCACGCAGGCGACATGTATATTTATTTCATTTCCACAAACTAATCCTATGTGGTTTCAACCAAATATTTCTCAACCACAAACGGGTATTTTTCAACCACAATCAATCAATATCAACCACAAATAATTCCAATCAACCATTCGCTATCAATCAATTTTCACACCAATCACAACCAATAAATATCGTCTATGGTTTGTGGACGAGGGGCCTATATATATATATATATATATATATATATATATATATATATATATATATACACATATATATATAGCATTTCACTTCTATTTCAACACATATATAATTTTTACAACGCATATATTACTTATACATCGAACATACAACTTATATAACGCTTATACAAGAGGTGTACAACGCTTATATAACTCATACATTGACTATATAATTTATACATCGTCGTTTTCCATATCATTTATAAATTAGAAATCTCACATTGGGTTCCTCTCCATCAAAAATAGCAGAAGGCTCAGAAAAATATGCGATCTCTTCTAGAAGGTAGAAGACGTCCACACTTTCACAATGTTTCCTGTTTCATCGAATTTCATTAAAAACGAACAAGATATGATTTTTCAAAGTTTGCAATGGTTTTAAACTGTTAAAAACAGTTTTAATTAAATAGCCGTACCTCTCTGCTGAAAGGTTCAAAACTAGGGTTGATTTTTTCGATCAAACGGTGAAGCGGATCGACGATCGGCCTTCGCAGCGAGGAAGAGGAGAGAGAGGCGCATTGGTGCCTGGAGTGGGGTCCACTTCTGTGGCCCCGGTTGACGGGGCGATGAGATGAAGGGCTCGACTTTCGAGCTCAAATTCTCCTTCAATTCTGCACGAAAAAATCCAATACTTATATGGATTTGAAGATCATGAGAACTACTACAAAAACCATAACTGTGGTGTTGGATTTCATTGAGCGGATCAAAAGAAAAAGAGAAGAGAAGGAAAGAAAAAATTTCCGTCGTGCGCTTGGTAGAGTCGGGGAGAGAGATGATTATGTCGCCCAATGAGATTATTTTATTTTATTTTATAATTTTTAAAATCTCCAAAATACCCCTGTCCCACATGAACACCAATTCGAACCCAACGACTATCGTCCCTAGTGTTTTACCCCCATTCCGAACACAATGGGATATGTTCCATAGGCCCATTCAACTGTTTCAGTCAGTTTTCCTTCAAATTAAAATATAGAACATTCAATTTGATTTGAACGTACATTTCAATTTGCCAGGGCCACAAACTGATTCGAAAAATTCCAGAAAAATAAATTTAGCTATGTTTTGACGATACGGTCCCAACAAAACTAGTTTCGTCGAATTCTGAGACCGTTTGCAAAAAGCCCATTTCTGGTCGATCCAATTTAACTGTAATTGACCAAAAAACGTTTTCCTTTGCCACGCTCACATAATTGCTTCAAAAATTATGAAATTTGAAACCTAGCAATAACTTCACATCCCGGACCCAACAAAAGTGGTTTCGTCGAATTCCGAGGTCGTATGCAAAATGGCCAATTTCACGGGCTATATAAATTCCATATCGACCTTTCGGAAAATTCATTTGGCCATAACTTTTGCTTTCCGCTATGAAACTTCGATTTTTCAGATTCGTTAGAAAGGTATTCATTAACAGATTTAAATATTTTTAGTTTCACTCAAATCCGTTTTGTTTTGCACCCGGTACAGTCAGTCAAAGTTTGAAATCAAAATTTGAAACTACCGCGCCTTTTCTGGCCTTTTTTATAATTAGAATTAATTATATTTCTTTTCAATTGTCGATTCAAACTCAGTTTTCATCTTTACTATTTAAAATATTTATTTTAAATATTTTAAATCTACTAGCCAATTAAAAAATTTTAAATTGGTTCAAATTTTCCGGGTCGTTACAATCTCCCCCACTTAAAACTTTTCGTCCTCGAAAAGGAACAAAGTCGAAAGTGGTTTGATTAATCAACTCTACGTTCGATCTGGCTTCCGTTCACCAACTTTTCAGTTTCTGAGAATTTCAAATTCTTCAAAAATTTGGCTAACACCCGGAATTTTCGAAAAATTTCACCATAACCTCCTTTGTACGGGGAGAGGTTTGGAAATTTATTGGGCCGTATTAGGTACCAAATAAATCCTAATAAGCATACACATATTTATAGTGATATATTCTGGTGTTTACAGGGGAGCGTGTATTGATAATAACTCTAGAGAATAAATTCTCGTCACCCTGTCAAAGCCTGAGGGAGTGTGTATTTTAAATGCTTCAGAGGATAAATCGTCGTCACCTCGTCCCGTGTGGGAAATAAATAATTCATGTGCCGTATCTAATAACTAGAGAGACGTGATTATTGTCAACTCCAGACCCGTGTGGGGTTTTTATTAATCTGGCAATTTTATCGTTACAATTTAAATAGTCCATATCAGTCATCAGTTCAACCTGTAAAATATAGTCATCGCCATACAAGCCTCTCGCTCGTATGGTAAATCTTAGACCTCGTCACACAAGCTCCAAATGCTCATGTGGTATATGATGAAATATTCCTATCTTCAGAAGTATGCCATCCAGTGTAGTTCAAAATTAGTTGTTACTATCCTATGGCGATGTTTATTATTTCACACAGAACAACCAGCACTCTGCATGCAATGGCATTCACAGGAGTTGATATAATAATATTTCACATCCAACTCATTAAGGTTTTCCTATTTGTCGGGCACGAAAATAAATCTTTACTCAACAGCTATCCATTTACCTGTTCAAACATATATAATGCACATGTATATATTTCTATCTATTTACTAATTAGTTCAATATGTGATATAATTGAATAAATTCTACCATTATTCTCTTATTAATTAAATTAACTATTGTTTCAACAATTTTAATTAATCAAATCTACTATCACACAACACAAACATCAATCAATTTGTTTTTAACTTTTAAAAATCATACAAATTAATTCCTATACTCTTTTAAAATCATTCAGACTATAGAATTAAAAGTGCACATCCATGGAAAGAAAATAACAACTGAGTAGAGAACTAATTGGTAATGCAAAGTATGGTAAATGTACCTTGCACCGGAGTTAATCAGATATATCCACTTGGCATCTAGGATAGGCTTTCTGAATGCTCTCCTCAGTTTCCCAAGTACAATCTCGTGGATCTCCACTCCATTGCAATTTGACTAAGTGAACCTTCTTGTTCCTCAACTCTTTGGTTTCTTTGTCGATAATCTTTAGCGGCTCTCTTCTCACAGCCAATTCAAGGGTAATTTCAATATCCTGTTGAGCTGCTTCTTCCACGATCAAGTCTGGATCATGAATGTGCTTTCGAAGTTGAGATATGTGAAATACATCATGAACTCCAGGCAACCAATCAGGCAATTTAACCCTATAAGCGAGAGTTCCGATCCGTTCTAGAATAGGAAACGGGCCAATGAATTTGGGTGCCAACTTTCCAGTTTTACCGAACCGGATAACTCCTCTCATCGGCGATACTTTCAAATATACATAGTCGCCAACAACAAACGATATATCTCTTCTTCTCCTATCGGCATAGCTCTTTTGTCGACTTTGAGCGGCGAGTAATCATTTCTTGATAAAATCGACTTTGTCGGCAGCTTCTCAAATCATATCTGGCTCCAACACAAGTCTATTACCGGGTTTGACCCAACAAGCAGGAGATCGGCACGGTCTACCATACAACGCTTCGAATGGTGACATTTTCAGGCTCACCTGGTAGCTGTTATTATAAGAGAATTCAGCCAAATGCAGATGGCCCTCCCATGATCCGCCGAAATCTAGAACACAAGCCCGCAATAGATCTTCTAAAATACGATTCACCCTCTAAGTCTGACTGTCTGTCTGAGGATGATAAGCGGTGCTCAAGTTCAGCTTCGTTCCCAGCTCTACTTGAAATGCCTCCCAGAATTTACTAGTAAATATCATATCTCTATCACTGACTATACTGAGCGGCACTCCATGTAGTCTAACCATTTCCTTGAAATATATCTGCGCCAGACTCTGAGCAGTTCTGTTTGATCTAACAGGTATGAAATGGGCGGTCTTCATGAAGCGATCTACGATCACCTAAATACTGTCATTCCCTTTTCTGGTTCTGGGCAGACCATCTATAAAGTCCATGGAAATATGTTCCCACTTCCAACCAGGAATGTCTAGCGGTTGAAATAATCCAGCCAGTTTCTGTTGGTCGCTTTTGACAAACTGGCAAGTAGGGCATCGACTAACATATATCGAGATGTCTCTTTTTAACGACTTCCACCAGAATGTTCGCTTGATATCGTTATACATTTTACTCACACCTGGATGGATACTGAGCTTAGATTTTTGGCATTCATCAAGCATATCTCTTCTGAGTTCAGGAATTTTCGGAACACAAATTCGTCCTTCTAACCTCAGAATCCCTTCGCTGTCGAGCTAGAAATCCGAAGCATTGCCTTCATGAATTCGCTGACTCATTCCTTTAATAAATTGGTCGTCTTTTTGGAGAGCCGATATCTTGTCAATCAACGAAGTCGCAATGATAAAACTGGCGATCATTTAATTCTTTCGGCTTAACGCATCGACCACGACATTGGCTTTCCCTGGAGTGTATATAATCTCAAAATCGTATGCTGCAAGGAACTCTAGCCAACGTTGCTACCTCAGATTCAAGTCTTTTTGGGTGAATAAATATTTTAGCGACTGTTGATCTGTAAACAGTTCAAATCTCTCACCCAGAAGATAGTGTCTCTAGATTTTCAAGGCGAATACTATAGCCAATAACTCAAGATCATGAGTTACATAGTTTTTCTCATGCGGCTTCAGTTGACGGCTAGCATAAGCAATCACTTGACCTCTTTGCATTAACACTGCGCCAAGGCCTTCTCTTGAAGCATCAGTCCAGACTTTCAAATCCTGATTGCCATCGATGATGGTTAACACTAGAGATGTCGTTAATCTTAACTTTAGCTCTTCAAAAGCCACTTCACTTTCTGGAGTCCATTTGAATTTAGAGTGCTTCTTTGTAAGCTTCGTTAAGTGACCAGATATCTTCGAAAAGTTTTTAACGAACTTCCGGTAATAACTAGCCAATCCGAGAAAACTGCGGACTTCTGTAGGAGTACCTGGCTGTTTCCAATTCTGAATAGCTGTGATTTTACTTGGATCCACAACAATTCCTTCTTTTGATACGACATGGCCCAGAAATTTTACTTCATCTTGCCAGAATATACATTTGGATAGTTTGGCTTTTAATACATTCCTTCTGTGGATTTCCAGAACCTGTTCCAAATGCCCTTCATGTTTGGACTTTGATTTAGAGAAGATTAGAATATCGTCAATGAAAACGAGAACAAAATTATTCAAAACCCCTGTGAACACTCTATTCATCAGATCGACGAAGTAAGCTGGAGAGTTACATAAGCCGAACGGCATTACTAACAACTCGTAGAATAAGTCGGGACCTCTGAATGCTGTTATTGGAACACACTCTTCGGCAATTCAAAGTTGATGGAAGCCTGTAGCTAGATCCATCCTTGAAAATACTTATGCTCCATTCAGATGATCCAATAAATCATCGATTCGCGGCAATGGATAATTGTTCTTTATTTTCTGTTTGTTTAAATCACGATAATCCACACATAGTCGTAGAGTACCGTCAGATTTTTGGACAAACACCACTGTTGCTCCCTAATCAGAGAAACTAGGCCTGATCAGACCCTTCCATACGAGCTATCGTGTTTGATTGTCAAGTTCTTCTTTCTCTTTCAAGGACATTCTTCGAATAGCATGAACTACCGGCCTTGCATTCGGAATAAAAGCAATCTTGAAATCAATTTCTCTTTGCGGAGGTAAGCGAACAACTTCTTCGAACACATCCGCATAGTTCTTGACGACAGAAATGTCTTTGATGAGGTCAGGAATATTCTCTGTGACTTCAGGGATATTTTCTATTTGAACTGGAGAAACATCGAGAGCTGCCCATAAGTCTTTTCTATTAGCATTCTGACCTTCACAGGGAATGGTTATATAATCACCTAATATAATCTTCGCCTTAACGATTCTGTCGGCGCATTTAACCTCAGCTTCATACTTGGTCATCCAATCTAACCCCAAGATAAGATCAAACTCTGTAAAATTCATGACGACCGCGATGGTAGGAAACCGATAACGAGAAAAAGAAACTGGCCCTCCACAAACCCAACTGAGATCAATGGAGCCCCCAACCGGATTCTGGACAGTCAATGGTTCCTTGAGCTTCTTCAAATTCAAATCCAGCTTCTTAGCTGCATTCTTGGCAATGAAGCTTCGTGACGCGCCTATGTCAAACAGTACTTTAACTGGAATAACTTTGACAGTTAGCGTGCCTTCTAAAACATCTGGCCTCTCTTGAGCAGACGAGGATGCAGGCCCTTCGGGTATTTCATTTACCTGAGCTTGTTTGGTTGTTTTTAACAGCCGGAACTCTTGTTTTACATGACCAAACTGATGACATTGATTGCATCTTTTACTTTCCTGGAGCTTCTTGCTGGATTTAAACCCATCATTCTTTCATTTCTTCAGAGATCAGCATTTTATCGAGAGATGTCCTTGTTTATTGCAGTTGCTGCATACAGTTGTCGTTACTAGTTCTTTCTCAGATCTGGCCCTTTTTCTATTGGCACTGGGCTTCTTACTGAACTCAGACACCGTACTGGCCTCAGGATTATCTGTTTTAGGCTCAACTTTGTTACTAAAACTGACCCATTCTTCGTAAGGTAACATACCTTTCTTGTCGAGATCTTCGTACTGGTAAGCCATGTATATCATTTCAGAAAAGGGGAGCTTCACATTCCTCATTACACTGTTCTGATATTTTCTTTGCAGGCCATGAATAAATCTCAAATTCTTCCTCTTTGGATCTTGAATCAGATGAGGAGCAAAGTGAGAAAGTTCGTTCAATTTCTTATGATATTCTGGGATGGTCATATCACCTTGTATCAGATAAGAAAATTCATCACATAATCGCTCGGTTGCTTCGGGAGGAGTAAATCTTTCTAAGAAAATCACTTTGAATTTATCCTAGGTGATATCACCTTCTGGATTATCTTTAATAACTGAATACCACCAAAACAAGGCTTCCTCATTGAATGCCCAAGACGCCAATAATCTTTTCTGGTCGTCTCTCGGCTTTAAACCCTCAAAGATTTCCTCTACAGAACGGATCCAAGCTTCTGTTTCCATAATGGACTCTTCGCCTAAGAATGGTGATCCACCCAGCTTTCGAAATCTCTTGAATAGAACTTCTATATCTGATTCTGGATGTGGGAGCACAACTGGCTCATTAGCTGGTCGAGCCAAACGATTGTTTCTTCTGTTCCTGTCACTCATTTTCTAGTGCGTCTGCAATTAGCAGACAAAGTGTCAGGTCAACAGAATAGATATTTCAAAATATAGAGACAAATACTTGAATGTAAATGTACCTATCGAGGTGTTATTTCATTCTGCTACTCATACCAGGATATTATTGATCCTTTCTGTAATGAGTTACTCATCCTAGAACACTACTGGTTCTATTTCTGACGAGTTCGTTAATATGTTATATTCCAGAACCAAGCTTAACCAAAGCTCTGATACCAAATGAGACGACCCCAAACCCCATACTAACGGTAACAAGGGTAATCCTTGGAATATAACACAGAAACAAATAATAGCAGAATATAATTAAGTAAATACACCAGATAATGCACAATAGAATATACTGGATAAACGTAATCATCAGAGTTACACAGTATACAGGATCATACTTAGTACAAATACAGTTCAGTTATACATAAATGTCTACAACGGAAAACACACATAATGTAAAATAGGAGCTAAACAGCATAAAAAGAGATAAATGATAGAATCCATCTTTAGCTCAGCTATCCAGAAAGAACTAGCTAAACTTGAATACAAGGCTGCCCGTGTAGAAAAAGGGGCACCCGGGTTTGAAAGTGAAATAAACTACGAGTCAGTCATGGGGCTGGTATGAGAAATCTACTCAACACGTTTATAATATGGCTAATCACATGACCACGCCACTTTCGTGGAACGGGTTTACTCCATTGGATTGCCAGTGCTTTAAAATAAATCATTCTTTTAAACATAGCAATGCTTTTTATAAAAATGAAGCTATTATAAGACTCAGTTCCCATCACACAATGCAACGCATACTGGAGGATAGAGTTTTACCTTATAATGGTCAAAATATGCTTGATACGAATAAAAAAAAGCATTTGATATTATTACTAGTGTTTGTATGTTTCAGAAACAATTTCCAATCACAACTATCAATCATAGACGACATGAGCGTCCCATGCCACTATGTCGCCAAATATAGGTATACAATCAAAACCGCGCTATGTCGTATTTGGAAATTGGATTTCTGTCATGAACCAAGGCAAAAGATAGTCCTTTCCGCCTTCGAGACTCTCTAGCCCGAGCCTCAGGCATAGCCGCAACCGTAACTTGGATCGTCAGGGACGGTCCACACGAAGTGGATTATAATGCCTGAACAATGCGTCCCTCCGCCCTTTGGGGCGTAAATGAGCCAACGAATGACTCCATCGGACCCGGATCGTCCGATCTAACCGAGGAGCCTCGCAACAGTAACAACCACATAAGTCAAACTCGTCAGGGCATGTAAAACCACTAATGCCACTTCTAGTTAGAAAGGAAATGCACGTCCCCCCTGAGGTCCTCTCCCGTTTCTGGTTCATACCAGGGTGTGAGGCTCGCGATTTCACGTTACACACAAAGCTACGCCACATAGGCGGTGCTTTGATCATCACCACAAGACTTTGCTTTTCAACAGAAGACCTGATCATTGCATCTTAGCATGCCACACAAGCAATTCACACTGTGCAACTGATGGCTATCAATCACACAGAATAATTCCAATGTCAGACACACTGTCCATTTACAAGTCCGTTCTGGGTCTGAACGAAACCGGAGGCACTATATACCTCGCAAACCCATCGATCACCACGTACGTCTAGACGATCACCACTCATTATCCATATTTCGGGATGCCTCCCGATCAGGACCTCGGTTACCATCCAAACGAGGTGAGGATCTCCGGTCTTCGACCACCGTCTTCATCTTTGATTCCTTATCGTCGATTTAGTTAGTCAGAATGGGATAAACCCGGTCTTTCTGAGCACCTTGCGTATATAATGAACAAGTGCAACACTAACATACACACGCATCATTTCCATTCATTAGTCACTAACCGTCAATCAGTAAGAGAACGATTTCCTAAATATTAACCCCGAAGGCCGAAACCAACATCAGATCAACACCAAGGAAACCATTCGACTTAGCCAACCTTCAGTTAGTTTCTAAATTTCACATCCATATTGTTTATAATATTTTATAACGATTTATCGCTATTTTTATTTATTTTAAAATATCCAATTTATTCAAAACGACGCTTCGGGCCATAACGCGACCGTGGCGCTGTTTTTCTTTAGATTTGATTTACACATATCTGAAAATCTAACCGTTGGATCTTCACAAAATTTACATCATTAGAAAGATCTTTTCAAAACGAATCCAACGGTTCCAGTTTCGGGAAAATCCGACGGTCGGATCTCCCGATATAATCATTTGAAGTTTCGATTTCAAAATACGAACTGCAGCGTCGTTATTTGATTAAATATAATTATATACATATTGTAATGTCCCGGATTTTTCCGGCTATTTATTTGAATATTTTATTGATTTAAAATATTCATTTGAGTTATATAATCGATTGTAGCCATTTAATTTGAATATTTAAATTATATTAATAAAATAATAATATTTTATTTTCGGCAAATTTGGGAAAATGTTGATTTTGCCGTATAACGTGATTGGGCGGTTTTAAAATGATTCGATATCGTTCGTATTAAAATATCGTGGCGATTTCATTATTAAAACGACGTTATAACGATTAATTTATAATTTAATTAAATAACAAGCTGCAGCGGCGCGGCAGTTCGCGAATTGGCGTTTTGAACTTTAAATGGCCATACAGGGTCTGATATAAGTCGGATTTCTATGAAACAAGAAACGTTAGAACCATATTAATGATAATTTTCATATGAAGGAGGAAAATTCAGATTTCGTGATATAATTTGTTAGATATGGCCAAATCAAAATTTGAAATAGTCGTTGTGAAAATCGTTATTTAAATATCGACCTTTAAAATGGCCATTTTGCAAACGGACTCAGATTTCGACGAAACTAGTTTCATTAGAACCGTATCGTTAAATTAGTTTACGATGTTGAATGGCATGGCAAACCGATGTCGTATGTGGCTACGGCAGCCAAAAACGCCCGTTCAATTTCTATAGCGCGTAATTAATTTAATAAAGGGATAATTGGGCAACTTGAACAGACGATCGAATTAAGCCACGAAACTAGTTCCGTTGAGTTCGTATCGTCGATTAGGGTCAGGATAGGTATATAGTTTGTTATTTTTAAAGACCGGGTAATTTGGCGTCTAAAATGGCATCGCGGTGCGCATAAAAGTAGCCTACCGGGGAAACAGTCTCAAAATGCGAAGAAACTGGTGCCGTTGGGTTCGTATTGAAGAATTATTATAGGATTGCAAGATTTCAAGTTGATCTGATTTATCTGGTGATCATGGAAAAATTAAACGCGTGTTTATTTCTGGTTTTATTAAGATTTTTTCTTTTCAAACGACCTCGGATTTCGACGAAACTTGTCCCATTGGATTCGGAATACTTTTTTATTCCAAGATTAGCCTTTTATCAGAAGATAGAAAGCGTTTGTAGTGGTTTTAATCAAGTACTTCATGCATAAGTTTCACAAAACAATAAAATAATATATTTCTTTTACCCATTTGTTATCACTGTGGCGTTCCACTTCAGTTGCACCCAACCTATACCATAGCCTTGGTACTGTGCAGACCTATGCACATGCTAACGTACATGATTTTCACCTTCAACGCTTGTATTTTCAATTCAGCGTACCTATTCTACTACCTACCCTGTTCTGTGCTTCAGATTTTCACAAGCAGCTCGCCTACCAAGTATACACAGCCTACACCCAGACCTAAGAACAGAGGCGCACATGCTTTGGCCTTTGCATTACTGAATCACGCAGCACAGCTATTCGAAGTGAAAGAGAAACATTTATAAAATTCTCTGTCTGTACAAATGAGAACATGCTGCATATTTCTTCTCTTCAAAGTCTTCTCAACGGAATGAAATATCAATGCAAAGCCGACCTATCCTATTCTAAATGGCGCTGCACCATTTCCTAGCCTGTACATGAAAATGAAATTTCATCCTACCTATCCTCATCTATACATATAGCATTCTAGTTTCTCCATCCAGCTAAGAACACATGCCTATCGATCCTACCTCAGCTGCTTGAATGGACATTGAATTTATCCCTTGGCTTTGCATCTATATATACCCTGTAACTTCATCTCTTTTTCCCATTCGTTTCTTTAGTAGGAGTAAATGCCGAACCCTCTCTCTCCATTCTAAACAAACCAAACCCATTGTATATACACAATGATAAGGGCGAAGGTCCCCGGTAATATCATTTGTAATTCATATAAGATCAGCTTGTGAAAGCTGGCATGGTTTGAGATGCCAACACTATCATTCATCACATTTATTTAGCGAGAACGAGGCATGTGTACCGGAAGGGGACGTGGAGTTCGGGGAGACGGTGATGTGCGGTCAGCAACTGAGATGAACGGGGGAGTCCTATTTCAGCTCATTTTCGAAAGTAGAGAAGTGGTTTTGGGTTTTTCCGACGGATCTGGTGGTTGGGGGGAGATGCGGTCTGAAGCTGGTGGGAGGGGGTTGAACGCGGGTCAGTTCTGGGGTGGTGCTGCGTCACATCATCGCCGGTGGTGGCTGTTATTCGCCGACAAACGATTTCCGTTCAGTTTGGGTTTTCAGGCGAGCCAGGGGGTTTTGGGTCTCGCCGCTCAAGGAGGAGGTGCTGGAAGGAGAGGCGGTTCAGGTGAGGGGTCGGGGTTGGTCTCAGGGTGCCGGACGGCGGCGCGGGGGTGGATTCAGGCGAGGTTGTTTTTGGTTGAAAGAGGAAGAAAGTAAAACGGGTTTGAGGAGGTTCAACAGGTGAAAACGCGTTTTTGTGTTCTGAAGATGATGACGTGGACGTTAAGGTAATTAGTTAGTTAAGAATTTAATTAATTAATATAATAATTAGTTGATTATAAAATCGTATAATTCATTAAACCTGTATCGACCATAACTTTTACATACATTAACGGATTTCAGCGAAACTGGATCCGTTGGGATCGAAGGGACGAGCTCTAGACGATGGCACTGACTAGGCTATGATCCAACGCAGTTGAAAATTGAGCTAATTTTGAACGTCCGTTCAAGATAAAAAGCAACAAATGCGTTAACCGTCGACAGAATAATCTGGTGATTTAATTCTCACACCTTCTGGAATTCTGTGATGTGGTAAATTCATATTAAAATATAATTTACCTTTAAATTGGTTGATTGGTTGATGTTGACTGTTATGGTTGATTGGATGCTGTTAATTAGATTTAATCGATCATATGAAATTTATTTCATATATTGTTATGAAATGTTTAACGAGCTGTGATGCAGGGCAGAACAGGTTGGAGGGATCCGATCGGATTCCTCAAAAATTTTACATGTTGTTTGTTTATTTATATTGTTGATATTGAACTGATTTAAACCCATGTGGTTGTGGAACCTGTTTGAGTGTGATGGTCAAACAGATATTCCCCGTGTTGTGTTTAAAATCAACCGACAATGTTGATTTGGAAATTGGCAGTGAATGGCCATAAACATGTTGTTTTCACGTCGTTCGACCGTTTGGTGAAACGACGCTATTTAAAGTTATTAATTATTTTATAATTAAATTGAAGTTTTTCACTCATTTTAGATGAGTAATTAAATGGGAAATTTATATATATATATATATATATATATTAAATCAAGTTTATAAAAGAAAATATTTAAGTGGTTTAGACCAGTTTTAAAACCAGAAAGTCTAGAAACCACTTACGGGTAGAAAAATAGGATAATTGTTTTTAAAACAATTAAATGATGGTTTTAAATTTGTTTAAGTCATTTGATTTATTTAAAAAGGGGTTTTTTACCCAAACGAAGGCGTAAAGTTTAAAAGAGTGTTTTTGAGTGAAACAGGAAAATTGGAATAAGAAATTTCAACGCAAAGAAAATTACATACAATATTTTGTGTTGAATATTGATAAAAGGATCTGTGGAAATGCGATCAAAGTTAAAAGGATTTTAAACCAAAGCGATGGCCAAAATGAAATGTAAGGGAAAACACATACCGTTGGTCTGTGTTAAATGTTGATAAATGAATGTTTGAATAAAATCCAAGTTAAAGGGATCTTATTGTAAAGAAAGGGGTAAGCAGATTTTGATCCAAGGTAAAGTATACTATAAGAATGCTCGTAAATGAAAATAGATTATTTGACGAATGACTTTTGTTATAAAGCCAAGTAATATAAGTGAAATAAGATTTAAAGTTAAAAGTGGGGTTTGTGGACTTTACTTAATCAAATGAATTAAGTAAAAAGATTTTATTAGAAGTGGATTTCAAATGGAAGGAATGGGTTATTAAGTTTCGATAAATTCAAACCAAAGTCAAATAAGAGTGTATAAAGGGGTTTGTAACCCAAGCGTGCAAACGGGCTTTGGAAATGGAATTGGTAAGTAGGTATAAAGATTTAAAAAGGGTTTTCCTTAATTGATTAATTAAGTAAAAGAGCACTCTATTGAAGCGAAATGAATAAAGGAGATGCTAAATAGGTTAGTAGTAATTAAAGTGATGGTTTGTAATCGAAATTCAAGTAGAAGTGATTAGATGACAATAAGTGGTCGAAAGAGCGATAAGAGTTTTATAAAAGGGATTATAACTCAAGTTTTCAAAACAAGATTTGTAGATGGGAATTGATTATGGGGCGTGGGTTTTTCATATAAAACCAAAGGTATAAGTGAAATAATATTCCAAGTTTAAAAGTGGCATTTACTCAAGAATTTCTTAATTAAGGGAATTAAGTAAAAAAGGGGATTATTAAATGATGATTTCTAATACGAGAAATGGTTTATAAAACCAGATTCGAAATCAAGATGGTAGACGAGATTTGAATATCGATGGTTAAGTGACGAACTGGTATTATTCTGAGATAAGGACGTTGTCGATCAAGGTCTGAGAGGTAAATAGAATACCCCAACTTGAACGGCTTCGTTATTATCGAAGAATGGTATTGGTTTGAAACGAGTGAAAGGTGTTGTGATTGACGTGATGTCCCATACGTGGAGTATTGAAAATGAAGGCGAGAATTTGGAAATATGAATATAAATAAGAATATTGATTTCAAATTATATTGAATATTTGTTTATTCAATTAAAGTTGATCGAATATAGTATTTGAAATAGAGTTAATCAAACATGGATATTCAGGTAGAGTTGCCATTGCGTACGACTGCTAGCGTAATTCGCAGGGCTGCTGATAGCCTACGGCGGTCGGATGTTTGCTGAGGGAATCAGGCGTAACCATTGTGATCGCTGCGACCTAGAGTCAAGCGAATGGAGTTAAGTTGAATATTAATTAATCGGTAGGAGTAATCAAGTCAAGATAGTCAAGTTAGAGTTAAGTCGTATATTAGAGTTGATTAACGATTTTGTTAAATATATTTTTAAGAGGCCAAGTCATGCCATGTACTGAATCAGTGAAATCATTTCATTGACACCTTGTTATTTGATAGTTAAAACACCGACTATCAAACCAGACCAATACGATTGTTGGCACGGAAAGACCAGGATCGAATTTATATTCGAAAACCATTCCGTCCAACAAATACGTGAAGACGTCATTTGAAGACGAAGCAAGTGAAGACCATGGATCTTCATAAGCGGAAGGATTACTGGTCAAATCTCTCTGTCTTGCAACCAGAGTTATTTGGTTTGTGATTCTGTCGTGGTTGAAATCCATGGGTTGCAAGGACTACTCGCTACTGATCCTTGGGGTGATTCCTATATGTGATGCAGTAGGAGAGTGCCTTCGGTTCATCCTGTTCCTGGATGACTTGTATGGACGAGTGTCTGACAGATTATTTCCAAAGGGGTCACGTACGTTGATTTCTTCAAACGTATTTCTGTTGATAGCGGGGAAGGCCGTACACCTTCTCTTAGCTGACCGCAGAGTATTTTTGTGGACGTCAATTAGTGATGTCCGGCGGATCTGACGATGTGGCATTCAAAGTGAATGGTGGCCAGATGTTCGAAGAGATGAATTCTAGCCTCAAGCCTCATCAACCCGGAAATGACAAAAATCGGGCAGGCAGCATGGCTATGTGGGTCGCTCCCATTAGGGTGTATAATCACCTATCTAGAGAAATTCCTTTTGCTTCTTTAATCTATATTCGATGCTGTCCCTTTACGGGAGACGGTGGTTTGAGCCCAACCGTCGGTGATATACATTCGATACACTCAAGCGAAATGAGTGGTCGGTCATGTGAGGGCCGGGTTGCAAGACGTTCTTGTTGAACCCAGTGTATTCGCCTCTAGAGATACACGTGCGGAAGGTGGTCCCATACCTTGTCAAGTTGGAAACCAATATCCAATAAGCGCCCGCGGTTTTGATGGTATACTATATATGGGGAGCGTGAGATGCAAGCGTTCCTCTAGATTGATATTTATTTGTATTAGACATTATGATAATATCAGATCAAGTTATGATTTTCAAAAATGGTTTGGGTTATAGTAAGGTAAAAACCGTCTGTGTTTATGTGTGGGCTGGTCTTACTATTATCCTTTTGTTTCATAAAGGATTTTCAAAGTTAAACAAGTGTGTGTTATGTGAATTTATCACTGATAGTATTCCAAACTGACCCGGTGTATTTTGTTTTAAATCAAATGTGCTCGGGTTAGACCGAGTATGTTCCAGGTTAGGTTTCGCTTGGAGTTTCAGGTGCTAGAAGCAGGCGGCTTCACCGCTAGTATATAAAGCTATTATTCCGCTGTGATTGATATATGATGTACTCTGATGATTGGTATGTATATACAGTTTTTGTATAAAGGATTTGTGATATTATATCTTATTCGTTCCGCTGTGAGATTCTGACGTGTTCTTCTTCTTTCTTCTACTCTAATACTTCTTTCTTTCTATTCTCACCCTCTAAATTCTTTCTCATGACAATCTGGGGGTTCGATACTTGGGTTTTTGGCAAGCGATACGGGTTTATGTATTGTTGTCAAGAATTCGAGCGTCAACTTTTTCCCCGGGTCGTTACAGTGGTATCAGAGCTATTAGTTTAGAGATAACCTTGGCTTTGTGGCGTGGCTCAATAGAGATGGGGTTAGTGATACCCGAGATTGAGTTGAGTGTATGTATATGAGAGCGCGTATTTGTATTTGAATATAAATTTTTTCTTTTAAATATTTTGGAAATAGGGTAAATGAAATAATTTTGCCCAAATATTATTTTTGTATAAAAAGGGATTAGTTTATCAAAATTTTGAGGTATTTGATGGTTGAATTGCTTTGAATGGAGTTAAAACCCAAGGTGGAAATACAACTTGACTTGGTTCAGTCGAGTTAGGTCAGAATTTGATATAGTCTTGAAACTAAATAAAATACCTTTGGAATTTGGTAATCGAACCAATAGTTGAATAAGAAATCAAATGAACTAATTGGAATATGTGAAACCAAAGTGAAAACAAACAAGGAACAATAATGTTAAATCCAAATGATTTGATTGGATTGTTTGCAGTGTTTGTTCTGTTGTTTGATTATTGGATGGCTTGTATAGAATTGATTAATAAATAAAGTTAAAGGTTGAATAGATTGAAAAATTTAGTAAATAAGACTCAGTATAATAATGGTGATAAGGAACCATGGACTTAAACAAATAAGTATGCCAAGTGGTTGATTATGGAAATTCGTGAAATCGCATTGAAACATTATTCCATATGTTGTTACTTACCTGGTGAATGCAGTTAAGTGCAGGGATGAGACAGCTTTGAAGATAGAATCGATTGCGTTGATTGCGATAAATTTAAATTTTGCTTGATAATGCCCGCAAAAAGGTATGCCTACGCCAAATACAAATTTTAGATTTTTGTTTGGTTTTAGGATTTTGTTTTTGGATTTTCCGACCTTGAGAGTCGATGTATACGTATTTGTTGAACCTGCAATTTTGCAGATGTCCCTCCGTGCAGGGGAGACTCTGCCGAATTTTTTCCAAAATTTAAGAAGTTAGAATTTTTGAAGATTTTGGGAAAATTGTGAAAATTAATTGGGTTTAAAACCAGATTAAATTAATTTGGAAATAAAGGTGTGTTTTGATTAAATATTTTTGGTAAATATAATAAGGCTTTACCATTCTTTCTGCTTTAGCAATTTCGAGGACGAAATTATTTTAAGGGGGAAGGAATGTAATGTCCCGGATTTTTCCGGCTATTTATTTGAATATTTTATTGATTTAAAATATTCATTTGAGTTATATAATCGATTTTAGCCATTTAATTTGAATATTTAAATTATATTAATAAAATAATAATATTTTATTTTCGGCAAATTTGGGAAAATGTCGATTTTGCCGTATAACGTGATTGGGCGGTTTTAAAATGATTCGATATCGTTCATATTAAAATATCGTGGCGATTTCATTATTAAAACGACGTTATAACGATTAATTTATAATTTAATTAAATAACGAGCTGCAGCGGTGCGGCAGTTCGCGAATTGGCGTTTTGAACTTTAAATGGCCATACAGGGTCTGATATAAGTCGGATTTCTATGAAACAAGAAACGTTAGAACCATATTAATGATAATTTTCATATGAAGGAGGAAAATTCAGATTTCGTGATATAATTTGTTAGATATGGCCAAATCAAAATTTGAAATAGTCGTTGTGAAAATCGTTATTTAAATATCGACCTTTAAAATGGCCATTTTGCAAACGGACTCAGATTTCGATGAAACTAGTTTCATTAGAACCGTATCGTTAAATTAGTTTACGATGTTGAATAGCATGGCAAACCGATGTCGTATGTGGCTACGGCAGCCAAAAACGCCCGTTCAATTTCTATAGTGCGTAATTAATTTAATAAAGGGATAATTGGGCATAACTTGAACAGACGATCGAATTAAGCCACGAAACTAGTTCCGTTGAGTTCGTATCGTCGATTAGGGTCAGGATAGGTATATAGTTTGTTATTTTTAAAGACCGGGTAATTTGGCGTCTAAAATGGCATCGCGGTGCGCGTAAAAGTAGCCTACCGGGGAAACAGTCTCAAAATGCGAAGAAACTGGTGTCGTTGGGTTCGTATTGAAGAATTATTATAGGATTGCAAGATTTCAAGTTGATCTGATTTATCTGGTGATCATGGAAAAATTAAACGCGTGTTTATTTCTGGTTTTATTAAGATTTTTTTTTCAAACGACCTCGGATTTCGACGAAACTTGTCCCATTGGATTCGGAATAATTTTTTATACCAAGATTAGCCTTTTTATCAAAAGATAGAAAGCGTTTGTAGTGGTTTTAATCAAGTACTTCATGCATAAGTTTCACAAAACAATAAAATAATATATTTCTTTTACCCATTTGTTATCACTGTGGCGTTCCACTTCAGTTGCACCCAACCTATACCATAGCCTTGGTACTGTGCAGACCTATGCACATGCTAACGTACATGATTTTCACCTTCAACGCTTGTATTTTCAATTCAGCGTACCTATTCTACTACCTACCCTGTTCTGTGCTTCAGATTTTCACAAGCAGCTCGCCTACCAAGTATACACAGCCTACACCCAGACCTAAGAACAGAGGCGGACATGCTTTGGCCTTTGCATTACTGAATCACGCAGCACAGCTATTCGAAGTGAAAGAGAAACATTTATAAAATTCTCTGTCTGTACAAATGAGAACATGCTGCATATTTCTTCTTTTCAAAGTCTTCTCCACGGAATGAAATATCAATGCAAAGCCGACCTATCCTATTCTAAATGGCGTTGCACCATTTCCTAGCCTGTACCTGAAAATGAAATTTCATCCTAACTATCCTCATCTATACATATAGCATTCTAGTTTCTCCATCCAGCTAAGAACACAGGCCTATCGATCCTACCTCAGCTGCTTGAAGGGACATTGAACTTATCCCTTGGCTTTCCATCTATATATACCCTGTAACTTCATCTCTTTTTCCCATTCGTTTCTTTAGTAGGAGTAAATGCCGAACCCTCTCTCTCCATTCTAAACAAACCAAACCCATTGTATATACGCAATGATAAGGGCGATGGTCCCCGGTAATATCATTTGTAATTCATATAAGATCAGCTTGTGAAAGCTGGCATGGTTTGAGATGCCAACACTATCATTCAGCACATTTATTTAGCGAGAACGAGGCATGTGTACCGGAAGGGGACGTGGAGTTCGGTGAGACGGTGATGTGCGGTCAGCAACTGAGATGAACGGGGGAGTCCTATTTCAGCTCATTTTCGAAAGTGGCGAAGTGGTTTTGGGTTTTTCCGACGGATCTGGTGGTTGGGGGGAGATGCGGTCTGAAGCTGGTGGGAGGGGGTTGAACGCGGGTCAGTTCTGGGGTGGTGCTGCGTCACATCATCGCCGGTGGTGGCTGTTATTCACCGACAAACGGTTTCCGTTCAGTTTGGGTTTTCAGGCGGGCCAGGGGTTTTGGGTCTCGCCGCTCAAGGAGGAGGTGCTGGAAGGAGAGGCGGTTCAGGTGAGGGGTCGGGGTTGGTCTCAGTGTGCCGGACGGCGGCGCGGGGGTGGATTCAGGCTAGGTTGTTTTGGGTTGAAAGAGGAAGAAAGTAAAACGGGTTTGAGGAGGTTCAACAGGTGAAAACGCGTTTTTGTGTTCTGAAGATGATGACGTGGACGTTAAGGTAATTAGTTAGTTAAGAATTTAATTAATTAATATAATAATTAGTTGATTATAAAATCGTATAATTCATTAAACCTGTATCGACCATAACTTTTACATACATTAAAGGATTTCAGCGAAACTGGATCCGTTGGGATCACAGGGACGAGCTCTAGACGATGGCACTGACTAGGCTATGATCCGACGCAGTTGAAAATTGAGCTAATTTTGAACGTCCGTTCAAGATTAAAAGCAACAAACGCGTTAATCGTCGACAGAATAATCTGGTGAGTTAATTCTCACACCTTCTGGAATTCTGTGATGTGGTAAATTCATATTAAAATATAATTTACCTTTAAATTGGTTGATTGGTTGATGTTGACTGTTATGGTTGATTGGATGTTGTTAATTAGATTTAATCGATCATATGAAATTTATTTCATATATTATTATGAAATGTTTAACGAGCTGTGATGCAGGGCAGAACAGGTTGGAGGGATCCGACCGGATTCCTCAAATATTTTACATGTTGTTTGTTTATTTATATTGTTGATATTGAACTGATTTAAACCCATGTGGTTGTGAAACCTGTTTGAGTGTGATGGTCAAACAGATATTCCCCGTGTTGTGTTTAAAATCAACCGACAATGTTGATTTGGAAATTGGCAGTGAATGGCCATAAACATGTTGTTTTCACGTCGTTCGACCGTTTGGTGAAACGACCCTGTTTAAAGTTATTAATTATTTTATAATTAAATTGAAGTTTTTCACTCATGTTAGATGAGTAATTAAATGGGAAATATATATATATATAGATTAAATCTAGTTTATAAAAGAAAATATTTAAGTGGTTTAGATCAGTTTTAAAAGCAGAAAGTTTAGAAACCACTTACGGGTAGAAAAATAGGATAATTGTTTTTAAAACAATTAAATGATGGTTTTAAATTTGTTTAAGTCATTTGATTTATTTAAAAAGGGGTTTTTACCCAAACGAAGGCGTAAAGTTTAAAAGAGTGTTTTTGAGTGAAACAGGAAAATTGGAATAAGAAATTTCAACGCAAAGAAAATTACATACAATATTTTGTGTTGAATATTGATAAAAGGATCTGTGGAAATGCGATCTAAGTTAAAAGGATTTTAAACCAAAGCGATGGCCAAAATGAAATGTAAGGGAAAACACATACCGTTGGTTTGTGTTAAATGTTGATAAATGAATGTTTGAATAAAATCCAAGTTAAAGGGATCTTATTGTAAAGAAAGGGGTAAGCAGATTTTGATCCAAGGTAAAGTATACTATAAGAATGCTCGTAAATGAAAATAGATTATTTGACGAATGACTTTTGTTATAAAGCCAAGTAATATAAGTGAAATAAGATTTAAAGTTAAAAGTGGGGTTTGTGGACTTTACTTAATCAAATGAATTAAGCAAAAAGATTTTATTAGAAGAGGATTTCAAATGGAAGGAATGGGTTATTAAGTTTCGATAAATTCAAACCAAAGTCAAATAAGAGTGTATAAAGGGGTTTGTAACCCTAGCGTGCAAACGGGCTTTGGAAATGGAATTGGTAAGTAGGTGTAAAGATTTAAAAAGGGTTTTCCTTAATTGATTAATTAAGTAAAAGAGCACTCAATTGAAGCGAAATGAATAAAGGAGATGCTAAATAGGTTAGTAGTAATTAAAGTGTTGGTTTGTAATCGAAATTCAAGTAGAAGTGATTAGATGACAATAAGTGGTCGAAAGAGCGATAAGAGTTTTATAAAAGGGATTATAACTCAAGTTTTCAAAACAAGATTTGTAGATGGGAATTGATTATGGGGCGTGGGTTTTTCATATAAAACCAAAGGTATAAGTGAAATAATATTCCAAGTTTAAAAGTGGCATTTACTCAAGAATTTCTTAATTAAGGGAATTAAGTAAAAAAGGGGATTATTAAATGATGATTTCTAATACGAGAAATGGTTTATAAAACCAGATTCGAAATCAAGATGGTAGACGAGATTTGAATATCGATGGTTAAGTGACGAACTGGTATTATTCTGAGATAAGGACGTTGTCGATCAAGGTCTGAGAGGTAAATAGAATACCCCAACTTGAACGGCTTCGTTATTATCGAAGAATGGTATTGGTTTGAAACGAGTGAAAGGTGTTGTGATTGACGTGATGTCCCATGCGTGGAGTATTGAAAATGAAGGCGAGAATTTGGAAATATGAATATAAATAAGAATATTGATTTCAAATTATATTGAATATTTGTTTATTCAATTAAAGCTGATCGAATATAGTATTTGAAATAGAGTTAATCAAACATGGATATTCAGGTAGAGTTGCCATTGCGTACGACTGCTAGCGTAATTCGCAGGGCTGCAGATAGCCTACGGCGGTCGGATGTTTGCTGAGGGAATCAGGCGTAACCATTGTGATCGCTGTGACCTAGAGTCAAGCGAATGGAGTTAAGTTGAATATTAATTAATCGGTAGGAGTAATCAAGTCAAGATAGTCAAGTTAGAGTTAAGTCGTATATTAGAGTTGATTAACGATTTTGTTAAATATATTTTTAAGAGGCCAAGTCATGCCATGTACTGAATCAATGAAATCATTTCATTGACACCTTGTTATTTGATAGTTAAAACACCGACTATCAAACCAGACCAATACGATTGTTGGCACGGAAAGACCAGGATCGAATTTATATTCGAAAACCATTCCGTCCAACAAATACGTGAAGACGTCATTTGAAGACGAAGCAAGTGAAGACCGTGGATCTTCATAAGCGGAAGGATTACTGGTCAAATCTCTCTGGCTTGCAACCAGAGTTATTTGGTTTGTGATTCTGTCGTGGTTGAAATCCAAGGGTTGCAAGGACTACTCGCTACTGATCCTTGTGGTGATTCCTATATGTGATGCAGTAGGAGAGTGCCTTCGGTTCATCCTGTTCCTGGATGACTTGTATGGACGAGTGTCTGACAGAGTATTTCAAAAGGGGTCACGTACGTTGATTTCTTCAAACGTATTTCTGTTGATAGCGGGGAAGGCCATACACCTTCTCTTAGCTGACCGCAGAGTATTTTTGTGGACGTCAGTTAGTGATGTCCGGCGGATCTGACGATGTGGCAGTCAAAGTGAATGGTGGCCAGATGTTCGAAGAGATGAATTCTAGCCTCAAGCCTCATCAACCCGGAAATGACAAAAATCGGGCAGGCAGCATGGCTATGTGGGTCGCTCCCATTAGGGTGTATAATCACCTATCTAGAGAAATTCCTTTTGCTTCTTTAATCTATATTCGATGCTGTCCCTTTACGGGAGACGGTGGTTTGAGCCCAACCGTCGGTGATATACATTCGATACACTCAAGCGAAATGAGTGGTCGGTCATGTGAGGGCCGGGTTGCAAGACGTTCTTGTTGAACCCAGTATATTCGCCTCTAGAGATACACGTGCGGAAGGTGGTCCCATACCTTGTCAAGTTGGAAACCAATATCCAATAAGCGCCCGCAGTTTTGATGGTATACTATATATGGGGAGCGTGAGATGCAAGCGTTCCTCTAGATTGATATTTATTTGTATTAGACATTATGATAATATCAGATCAAGTTATGATTTTCAAAAATGGTTTGGGTTATAGTAAGGTAAAAACCGTCTGTTTTTATGTGTGGGCTGGTCTTACTATTATCCTTTTGTTTCATAAAGGATTTTCAAAGTTAAACAAGTGTGTGTTATGTGAATTTATCACTGATAGTATTCCAGACTGACCCGGTGTATTTTGTTTTAAATCAAATGTGCTCGGGTCAGACCGAGTATGTTCCAGGTTAGGTTTCGCTTGGAGTTTCAGGTGTTAGAAGCAGGCGGCTTCACCGCTAGTATATAAAGCTATTATTCCGCTGTGATTGATATATGATGTACTCTGATGATTGGTATGTATATACAGTTTTTGTATAAAGGATTTGTGATATTATATCTTATTCGTTCCGCTGTGAGATTCTGACGTGTTCTTCTTCTTTCTTCTACTCTAATACTTCTTTCTTTCTATTCTCACCCTCTAAATTCTTTCTCATGACAATCTGGGGGTTCGATACTTGGGTTTTTGGCAAGCGATACGGGTTTATGTATTGTTGTCGAGAATTCGAGCGTCGACTTTTTCCCCGGGTCGTTACATATATATATATATAAATATAATCGATTCTGGCGCTGTTTTTCTTCAAATTTGAATTAAACATTCCAGACAATCCAACCGTTGGATTTTTACAAAGTTGGTGCCAATAGAAAGATATTTCCAAAGCGAACCCAACGGTTGCGATTTCAGGAAAATCTGATGGTCGGATCTCCCGTACTAATCGTTTGAAATCACGGTTTCAAAATACGAACTGCAGCGTCGTTATATGATATATTTCGATTCTATTTGTATATATATATATATATATATCGATTCTTCGATTTCAAAAACTATACTCTTTTCATACATTTGATAAAAATGATATTTTTATCTAACTGTCTTCTATTTGAACACTTCACTATTTTTAACAATTCATGTATATAAGAAAAATGTGATTTTTAATGTAAAACAATTTATTTCAAAACTCGACTATTTTGTATAGTTAATATAGGTGATAAAAATAGGATTTTTATTATAAAACAATTTATTTCAAAACAAGATTATTTTATACATTTCAATTGATGTAAAAAATGGGATTTTTATTATAAAACGATTTCTTTCAAAATATGAATACCATTCAACACATGAATTTCAATTCAACGAATGAATTTCGATTCAACACATGAACGTTTTCTATAGTTTATACAAATAGATCAAAAGGTGATTTTTATATTTAAAACACGAATACCATTCAACACATGAATTTCAATTCAACGAATGAATATCGATTCAACACATGAAGGTTTTCTATACTTTGTATATATAGAGTAAAAATGTGATTTTTATTGTTAAAACAATTTATTCAAAACACGAATACCATTCAACATATGAATATGATTCAACAAATGAATTTCTGTTCAACACATAAAGGTTTTCTATTCAACAGATGAATATAATTTCAACACAGGAAAATAATTCTAACACATGAATATTATTCAAAATTTCGGCAGCATAACGGCAGGGTAGTTAAAACCGGGACCGTCCCTAGTACGGCTCCTCGCTCTACCTTAAAACCTCGCGGTTTTTGACAATGGGGATTCATGCATCTAGTTCGCACGCAGGCGGCATGTATATTTATTTCATTTCCACAAACTAATCCTATGTGGTTTCAACCAAATATTTCTCAACCACAAACGGGTATTTTTCAACCACAATCAATCAATATCAACCACAAATAATTCCAATCAACCATTCGCTATCAATCAATTTTCACACCAATCACAACCAATAAATATCGTCCATGGTTTGTGGACGAGGGGCGTATGTATTTTTTTTTATATATATAGCATTTCACTTCTATTTCAACACATATATAATTTTTACAACGCATATATAACTTATACATCGAACGTACAACTTATACAACGCTTATACAAGAGGTGTACAACGCTTATATAACTTATACATCGACTATATAATTTATACATCGTCGTTTTCCATATCGTTTATAAATTAGAAATCTCACATTGGGTTCCACTCCACCAAAAATAGCAGAAGGCTCAGAAAAATATGCGGTCTCTTCTAGAAGGTAGAAGACGTCCACACGGTCATGATGTTTCCTGTTTCATCGAATTTCGTTAAAAAACGAACAAGATATGATTTTTTCAAAGTTTGCAACGGTTTTAAACTGTTAAAAACAGTTTTAATTAAACAGCCGTACCTCTCAGCTGAAAGGTTCAAAACTAGGGTTGATCTTTTCGATCAAACGGTGAAGCGGATCGACGATCGGCCTTCGCAGCGAGGAAGAGCGGAGAGAGGCGCACCGGCGCCTGGAGCGGGGTCCACTTCGGTGGCCCTGGTTGACGGCAGCGGCGAGATGAAGGGCTCGACTTTCGAGCTCAAATTCTCCTTCAATTCTGCACGAAAAAATCCAACACTTATATGGATTTGAAGATCATGAGAAGTACTACAAAAACCATAAATGTGGCGTTGGATTTCATTGAGCGGACCAAAGAAAAGGAGGAGAGAAGGTAAGAAACAATTTCCGTCGTGCGCCTAGTAGAGTCGGGGAGAGAGATGATTATGTGGCCCAATGAGATTTTTTTATTTTATTTTATAATTTTTAAAATCTCTAAAATACCCCTGTCCCACACGAACACCAATTCGAACCCAATGACTGTCGTCCCCAGCGTTTTACCCCCATTCCGAACACAATGGGATATGTTCCGTAGGCCCATTCGACTGTTTCAGTCAGTTTTCCTTCAAATTAAAATATAGAACATTCAATATTTGATTTGAACATATATTTCAATTTGCCAGGGCCACAAATTGATTCGAAAAATTCCAGAAAAATAAATTTAGCTATGTTTTGACGATACGGTCCCAACAAAACTAGTTTTGTCGAATTCTTAGACCGTTTGCAAAAAGGCCCATTTCTGGTCGATCCAATTTAACTGTAATTGAACAAACATGTTTTCCTTTGCCACGCTCACATACTAGCTTCAAAAATTATGAAATTTTACACCTAGCAATAACTTCACATCCCGGACCCAACAAAAGTGGTTTCGTCGAATTCCGAGGTCGTATGCAAAATGGCCAATTTCACGGGCTATATAAATTCCATAGCGACCTTTGTGAAAATTCATTTGGCCATAACTTTTGCTTTCCGCTATGAAACTTCGATTTTTCAGATTCGTTAGAAAGGTATTCACTAACAGATTTAAATATTTTTGGTTTCACTCAAATCCGTTTTGTTTTGCACCCGGTACAGTCAGTCAAAGTTTGAATTCAAATTTTGAAACTACCGCGCCATTTCAGGACTTGTTTATAATTAGAATTAATTATATTCCTTTTCAATTGTCGATTCAAACTCAGTTTTCATCTTTACTATTTAAAATATTTATTTTAAATATTTTAAATCCATAGCCAATTTAAAAATTTTAAGTTGGTTAAGATTTTCCGGGTTGTTACATATACCCCAACTTGATTGATTTCAATATTAATAAATAAATAGTAAGATTTCAGGCTCGAAGATCAATGTTGGATAATGGTTAGTTGAATATAGTATTTGGATGTTTTTACACAACATCCGTTTTAACCCAAATAAGTGTAAGCTTGGAAATAAAATAAAGAATATTTCCCAAGTATAAAAATAAACGAGATCGGAAAAGAGATAAGTAATTAGAATATTTTCCAATTATAAATAGCATATATTTTCTAAATTTAGAAAATAAAGGAAGGCAACATTCGGAAATGTATTCCAAATAACGTAAAAGACCAATATGGTTATTGAAAATATTTGGTTAACAAATAATGATAAAGAAATAGAGAAGTGATTTAATTAATGGAACATTAATTAAGGGCTCAGTGATTGTTTGGTAATTGGATGAACACTTGTTTTCTTCGATAGTTAAATCATCGACTATCGAAACTCTTATTTTTATTTGATACTTAAATCACAGACTATCGAAGTTTTGACCATCATTGTCAATATGGAGAGACCGGTTGGATTATTATCCAAAGAACCACTCCGTATTGGCAGTAGCATTGCGAATCATATTATATGAAGATAATCAAAGACGGAGTATAGTGCAAGGACCTTTTCTATTAATAGAAATTGTGCCTTCTGTTCATCCTGTTCCTGGGTGACTTGTATGGATGAATGTCTGACAGAGTATTTCCAAAAAGGTCATGTACATTGATTTCTTCAACCGTACCATGAGTGGAAGCGGAGAAGGAAACTTCTTTAGCTAACACGTAATGTATTGTTGTAGACGTCAATTAGTGATTTTCGATGGATCTGACAATGTGGCATTCGAAGTGAATCTGATGTGATAATAAGGCGTAACCTCAAGCCTCATCAACCGGTAAATGACAGAAATCGGGCAGGCAGCATGGCTATGTAGGTCGCACTTATTAGGGTGTATAATCACCTAATCTAGAGTGTCATTTACTTCTAAAAATCTATTGTCAATGCTGCCCATTCGGGAAACGGTTGCTGATCCCAACCATTGGTGATATACATTCGATACACTCAAGCGAAATGAGTGGTCGGTCATGTGTGGCTGAGTTGCAAGATGTTCTTGTTGAACTCGGTGTATTCTGCTCTAGAGACATACCAGCGGCAGGTGGTTCCATACCATGTCATAGTTGGAAATTCATTACCCAATACGTGCTTGCGGTTTTGATTGTATATTATTATGTGGAACGTGAGATGCAAACGTTCCACTAGATTGGTATTTACTTGATTTAGATATTATTATAATATCAAAAGAGTTTTGATATAAAGATTACTATTCCTTTCAAAAGGATTTTGAAAGATAAGTCAAGTGTTTGGATTCTCATAACGGAAAAACCCGTTCCGTGTTATACGGCGTGGTCTTATGAGATATCATTTAGTTTTCTGAAACTGTTTACTCATACCAGTGCCATGACTGACCCAGAGTTTATTTGTTTTGTTCTACCTAAACTCTTGGGTGCCTAAATTTGTACGGGTAGTCAAGTAGTTCAGGATTTTACAGATCTATCGAAAGTAGCTTGGAGCAGGAGTCTTCAGCGTTAGTTATACAGATTTTTGTTCCGCTGTATTGTAAGTGTTGTATTTTGATAAGTGTATGTTATACAGTTGAAATTTTGTATTTCAAAAGTTATGATATATTATATTTTGTTCCGCTGCGATGTGAGATTCTGTGTTGTTATTTCTGTTCTTATTCTATCTCTTTCTTCTAAAAAAAATGTTTCGTATTTTCGTGATATTTGGGTTGGACGTATGATGTATATAGTCAACTCTGATGTTGCGGCTCTGCGGGTCATTACAATAAAAATGTGATTTTTATTATGAACAGCGTGAAAAAGATAGAGTTGGAAATAACAGGCGAATTCAAACGGTTCAGAAATTCGAAAATGAAACGGCGGAGTGGAAACCCAAGGTGAGAACTTCTCACTTTTAATTTGTTTTTAGTTGAAATATATACTGTAACAACCCAGAAATCCGAGCCAATTTAAAAAATTTATTATGGAAATTTTAACGAATTCTGAATATTTAAAATGAATTATTTTAAATAATAACGATGAGAAATTTATTTTTGAATATAATTAGAACGTATATATTTATATAGATCATCGTTAGAATACAATTATTTATTTATACTTATAAAAGGAATTGAAAATGGCGCGGTAGTTCGATAATTCGATTTCAAAGTTCAACTGAATGCACTGGATTCAAAATAAACCGGATTTTAGCGAAACCAAAAATACTAGAGTCTATTTGAGAATATCTTTCCAACGAATCCAGAAAATCAAAATTTCATAGTGGGAATCAAAGGATATGTCCAGTTGAAAATTCAGAATAGTCGCTATGGAATTCTGGCCCTTAAAAATAGCCATTTTGCAAACGACCTCGGAATTCGACGAAACCACTTTTGTTGGATCCGTGATGTCAAGTTATTGCTAGATTCCAAAATTCGTAATTTTTCGAATCAATATGTGAGCGTGGCGAAGTAAAACGCGTTTGACCAGTTTTAGTCGATTTTAATCGACTGGAAAATGGCCATTTTTCAAACGGTCTTAGAATTCGAAGAAATTAGTTTTGTTAGGACCATATCGTTAATACGAAGCTAGAAAATATTTTCCGAGGATTTTTCGAGTTAGCATGTGGCCCCGGCAATTTGAAATGCGCGTTCAAATTCAATATATAGAGTTATATGTTGATTTTGATGAAAACAGATCGAAACGATCGAATCAGCTTACGATACATATCCCATTGAATTCGGAATAGGGGTAATTAGCTAGGGACGACAGGCGATGGGCTCGATTTCGAGTTCGAAAATAAAAGTTACTTTTTGGAAGAAATTAAATAAATAAAATAATTAAATATATTATACCCTTATTCCCCTTCTCTTCAAATCAGTCAACAAAAAAAAAAATCCCGCTCCCTCCTGCAGCCACCCATCACCGCTCTCCCTCCTTCCATCCTCCACCCTTCTTCCTCCCCCTCTCGTTCCGTTCTTCTTCTCCCCCCTCCTCTGTCACGAAACCCCAAATCGCTCCTCCCTCCCAATTGAACTCGTGCGAACCCAACTCTACCCACCACGCCACTACATCGACGGAAACCGCCTGCACCGCCTCCCACTGGCATGCGCGCCTCCCCTGACCTTCGATCGAACCAACGCCGCCCCCTTAATGTAACAACCCGGGAAATGCGAGCCAATTTAAAAATTTTATTTTGGCAATTTTAATGAATTTTGATTATTTAAAATGAATTATTTTAAATAATATTGACGGAAAAATTTATTTTGTATAGATTTCGAATGTATATACTTATATAGATCGTCGTTAGAATATAAATATTTATTTTAAATTATAAAAGGAATTGAAAATGGCACGGTAGTTTGATAATTCGATTTCAAAGTTCAAATGAATGTACAGGATTCAAAATAAACCGGATTTTAGCGAAACCAAAAATAATAGAATCTAATTGATAATATCTTTCCAACGAATCCGAAAAATTGAGATTTCATAGCGGGAATCAAAAGTTATGGTCAAATGAATTTTCAGAATAGTCGCTATGGAATTCAGGCCCTTAAACATGGAAATTTTGCAAATGACCTCGGTTTTCGACGAAACCACTTTTGTTGGATCCGTGATGTCAAGTTATTTCTAGGTTTCAAATTTCATAATTTTTCAAATCAATATGTGAGGGTGGCAAAGGAAAACGCGTTTGACCAGTTTCAGTTGATTTTAATCAACTGGAAAATGGCTATTTTTCAAACGATTTCGGAATTCGATGAAATCAGTTTTTTTAGGACCGTATCGTCAATATGAAGCTAGAAAATATTTTTCGGGAATTTTTCGAGTTAGTATGTGACCCCAGTAAATTGAAATCCGCGTTCAAATTCAATATATAGACTTATATGTTGATTTTGACGAAAACTGATCGAAACGATTGAATCAGCTTGCGATACATATCCCATTGTGTTCGGAATAAGGGCAATTAGCTATGGACAACAGGCGGTGGGTCTCGTTTAGGGATCGAATAAAAAGTCAAATTTTTGAAATAAAATAAAATATATATTATTATATTCTTTCGAAGCCTTATCTCCCCTTTCCTCAGCCGTTCCTTCAGATCGAATAAGTGAAATAAAAAAACCTAAACCTATACCCCGTCACCCCCCTACGTCGCAGCCGCCATCGCCGACATTCCCTCCCCTTCGCCGTCGCACACCCCTCTCACACCCCTCCTTTCCCTCCTAGAACCGCCCACCGCAAACTCTGATCCCCCAAACCCATCGCCAAAAATCAACGCCGCCACTTCCCTGCGCCCACGCCCCTCCACCGTGGGGTCTCCGCTTCACCAGGCCAGCAAGCGCCATCTTCCCCCCCCCTCAGTTCAACGAAAACAGTAAGTCCTTATATATTTATTTATATTCCTTTTTTTTCTTTTTCTTTTTTTTCTTTTCAGTTTTGAAATATTATAGCCATGTAGAAAAAAAACCCAGATCTTTATATATTTATTAGCGGATGAAAAATCCAATTTTTGTTTAATAAATAAAATATAATAATACGATTTTCATTTGATAAAAATATAATTATCAGCTAATGAAGAGTATGATTTTTAGTCAATAAAAATATGATTTTTAGCAACATAACGATTGGAATTTGAATGCGATAAAAATTAGATCTTTGAAAATGAAAAGATTCGATTTTTCTATGAGAAAAGATACGATATTTAATGAAGTAAAGATTAGATTTCTATATAGTAGAGATAATAAAAATGTGATTTTTATAAACATAGCAACAATATAAAAATATGATTTTTAAATTGAAAGTGAACAAATGAAAATGTGGTTTTTATTTTAAAGATAGCAGTATAAAAATGTGATTTTTATATATGTAGTGGCTACGGGCAACGGAAGTGACAAAAGGCGAGCACAACTAAGATTTTCTACATAAGAAGAGTCGAGGCGTTTGGATTAGCTAATCTGTGAGAACTTCTCAGTTTAAATTTAATTTTCTAGTTAAAATATATACTAGGATGCAGACGGTGTTTAGTAGCACCCGACACCCATCGTCCATAGACCATGGACGGCTGATTGACATAGAAATGTGTTTATTTTATGCTCTTTTTTCTTATCTTTTGTATATAAATAAATATTACTTGGGTATTGTTTTGTTACTTTTACAGATATTCCAACCCAGCCCGCATGCAACCAGAAAAATAGAGAAATGGAGATCAAATTGGTATATATTTACATTTTGAAGAATTGTAGATGAAGATCTCACATCTAGTTGCTGTTGGACAAGAAAATGATTGGTAGAAAGACCAAGAATTTCACAAATCAAGGGAAGCTTGTCAAAGAACCAAGAGGAAAAGAAGAAAGGCCAAAAATTTAATAGATTTGACTAAGGCCCATTTGAAACTCTCATTGTAAACTCTTTTGTGAATTCCCTAAGGCCCATCTATCATTGTATTAGGGTTAGGGTTAGGGTTTGGCTATCTATCCTATAAATACCCTTGTAATGTCATTGTAGCCACCATCCATTATTCCGTATTCTCTTCTCCATTAATAAAAGTTCTTCCTTTTACTATTTCTGCATTTTTCTTTCTTAGCAATAGGTGTTGTCTTCACAATTAGTTTTGGAAGAGCACCAATTGTATTTTACATTTGTTTCAGTAGTGATTAGTCGTTTGATTAGTTTCAACGACAATCCTAAAATTATTTTTGTTGTTCTTCTTATTCTGCACTTTTATTTTCTGCATTGTTGTTCTTGTTTTGCAATTTACTTTCTTCAGTGATTAATCGTTGATTAGATTCAACGATAATCCTAAGTTCGCAATTTTAGTTTGTTTTTATTTCAACAAAATCTCCAGGCTTCGTCTAACTCGCCCAAGAGATTAGATAAATAATTTGATTTTAATTTACCTCCCTGTGTTCGATCTGTATGCTACACACATGTGCGCTTGCAGAATTTTATTACAAATATCACGCTTTTCTAATTCATAGATTAGCGACGATCAAGTTTTTGTCGCCGTTGCCGGGGAGGTAACAATTGAATTTTATTATTTACATAATTTCTGATTCGTGTTAGTTTTTTTCTTTTTGTTTGATTTTGTAAAAAAAAATCTTGCCAAATTTTCTTTTATTTTCCTATTGTTTTCTTGTAGATATACATAGATAAAAATCTTGATTAGTTGATTGTGTATCACATATTGATATCATAATCTCTAAGACAAGGAAAAAAATCTTGCCACTTTTTCTTTTAATTCTCCTTCTTTTTTTTCATTTATTTCTTTCCTTTTTTTATTTTGCATTACTTCCAATCTAATTCCTTCAAGAAGAAAAAAAATATATACAAAAAAAGAAAGTTGCTAATTTTTCTTCAATTTCTTTCCATCTTTCTACCACCTTGCTGATTTTCACATTTTTCTTTTCCCTTTCCTTTTCTTTTTATTTGTTTCCATCTTTTGTCTACAACTTTCTAAAAAAAAAACTTTTGTAATTTCTTCTCTGTCTACTTTGATTTCTTTCTTGTTTTTGTCTGCTTTTATTTCTTTTCTCAATTCCTTCTACCCTTCCTCTCTACTCAAAAAACCTTGCTTTTTTCTCTTATTTCCTTCCTCTTTTAATTTTTTTTCCTTTTTTGTTTTGGTTTTTCCCATTCATTTCTTTCCCTTTCTTATTCTTCAAATTTTCATAAAAAAAAACTTGCATTTTATTTATTTATTTCTTTCTTTCCAATTGCATTTCTCATTCACCTCCTACAATCTCTCTTTCCATTTTTTCATTTATTTCTTTCCGGCTCTCTCCTTCATTAAAAAAAACAACTTTCAATTTTCCTTTATTCTTTCCATCTTTCCACTTTCTTTCCAATCATCTACATTCTTTCTCTTTTTACAAAATAAAAAAAATTCCTCTTTTGCATTTTTTTTCCTTTCTTCTTTTGTCTTTCTTGTTCTCAATACATTTGATTTCTTTTCTTCTCTTACAAATTCCCTTTCTTTTCAAAAAAAAAAAATTTCCTCTTCTAATTTTACAACATTAAACAAAAGAAAAAAAAATTCTTTCTGTTTTTGTCTTCTCTTTTATTGCTTTCCCTTCTAAATTTCTTTTCCAAATCTTTTACAATTACTTTCCTTCCTTCCTTTACAATTCTCTTTCTTTCCTGAAATCTCTCTTCCCTTTTTTTTTTTGTCATTTGTTTCTTTCTTATTTGTCCACTTTTTCAGCAATAATAAAAAAAGGGAAGGTCATAAAAAGATTCACTCTTTTTTTTCAATTATTTTCCCTTGCTTCATTTCTTCCCTCTGATCAAATACCCCTTCCTCTCACATAATCTCATTTCACCACAGTTTTTTTTCAATCCACACTTCAGCACCATCTTCTCCAAAAAGTTAGTTTTTTTTTTTTGTTAATTCCTTTGTTTCTTTTTCTTGTGCTTTTTTTTGTTATTCAATTCATTCAAAAATAACCAAAAAAAAGAGAGATTTCGAACTAAGGACAAGGTGATTGGAGTTCAAGCAACAAATCAAGATTTCAAAAATCAAAAGAAATTGCAAATAGTGAGATTTCAATCATTGACGCTACTCATTTTTTATGGATGGACAGCTATACCCCACTGTAAATTTCTTTTAACTCTACAGGTGCTCTACTGCAAAGAAAAAAATATAGACAATTGTTGTAAAAAATTTGTGCAGGGGCAGCGGCTTGAATGTAAATTTTTTAATTTCTGCAATTAAATTATGTGATTGTTGTTATTTCTGCACTTTTTATTCATTCTGTTAAGGGAAATACCCCAATTCATATAAGGTGAGGGATTTCATCACCCTTTCCTTAGCCCACAAATTGTATTTCATCGTAGAATCTGACTAATAATAACGGTTAGACATTGGACTTAAGGGGGTCACGGGCTCATCTAGGGCTTAATTGTATTGTGATAGTTGATTCATTTGGAACGAATTATTTCTTGGTGTCTAGACTACGGCAGAGAAATAACCATTTATAAATATTACGGTGATTCGTAAATATTATATTGGTTGTTACTCTGAAGGTACTTAAACCTTCGACTGCATTGCTAGGGTGATTCCTGGTGCACCGATAACTTCTGTCCGTTAACTGGCTAAGAAATCTTTTGATCTAAGTAATCAAACGTGTCACTATATAATTTTGGGTTAGGAGCTATTAAGGACAGAAAATTTCATTGTAGCTAATTTCTGTGTGTGCATTTAACAACAATGAGTGAAAAAAGTGTGAGCCAACAAAATTCTCCTAGGGGTTCTCGAATCAACCAAAATTTTCCAACCGAATTGGATCAAAATCGAGTGAATCACAACTTTCCAAACTTTGGGGATCAAAATCAAATAAATCAAAATTTTCAAAATCTCAATATCCAAATGGATAGACCCTTGTCTCTTCGTGATCGATGTTATCCAACTAGAACCGTTCAACCTTCTGTCATAGTACTTCCACCAGTTGAAGGAAATTTTGAGCTTAAACATTCTTTTATTCAAGGGGTACCAAAATTTACTGGTTCTGAAAATGCTTATGAATTTTTAAGTGAATTTGAATTGTATTCATCCACAACTCAAATGCAACAATTATCTAATGAATCAATCAAGCTAAGGCTAATTCCATTTGCACTACTTGAAAGCGCTAAAAGATGGCTAAATTCTCTTCCCAAACAGTCAATAAGAAGTTGGGATGAATTCGTCAGCGTATTCCTGAAAAAGTTTTTTCCTTTTCACAAAACTCTGAAAATTCGAACTGAAATAAATCAATTTTCTCAAAATGAGGGGGAAACTTTTTCAAAATACTTTGATAGGTTCGACCAATTACTGTATAGTTGTCCTCATTATGGAATCATAAAAGATTACTTATGTCAAATTGTATATGAGGGTCTAAACTATCAGACTAGAACTCAACTAGAATCAATGTGTGGGGGAGATTTTATGTCTAAAACGGCCAACGAAGCTTGGAAATTCTTAGAGGATTATTCTGAAAAGGACATGCAATAGGAGTCCATTCGTGTTCCCATCTATGCTTCCACTAAAGGAGTGCATGTCGTGGATACAATTCATATTCCCTTAGAGACTCAAACACCTCAATTCAATGGACTACCCCAAGACCAAGTCAATGTCATAGCTCAAAATGGTATTTACTCATCCACATCTGACCCTAGTTAGAGAAATCATCCAAATTTCTCATGGTCTAATTCAAATAATGTCGCAAATCCATCTCACATGATACCGAATTCATTATACCAAGCTCCATTTTCTTCTAGTCCTCAAACTTCTCATGTTTCACCTCAACCTGAGCCTTCGAGTGAACCTTATAGGCACCCTAACTTTCAATCATCAAACCAATCCTCCCAATCTTCTCAACCGTCACAAGAAATTGTTCGATTAGAAAAAACAAATAAATAATCAAGATGTTAAACTCGAACAAATGATGAAGATGATGAAGGAACTAATGAAAAGTAATGAGCGAGGAAAGTTTCCTAGTCAACCCGAGGTGAATCCAAAATATAACTCTCGTACTGTGAATTCTTGTGAGGATGGAAATAATTCGGTTAACGTTGTCACCACCCTGAGGTCTAGAAAAATGATTGACAATAATGTTGGCAATCCCGACAACCATTCGATTTCAACCCCAATTGAAAAGCTTGACACTATTGCGATGGAAACCAATGCCAACTCCTTAGAACCTTATGAAACCTCATCTTCTTCGAATGTTGGCAACCCCAACATCTCTTCTTCTAATGTCAGCAACCCCGATAATAATTCCTCCTCTAATGTTGGCAATCCCAGCATCTCACCTTCTATTCCTGTACCTCAATCACTTTCCACATCGAAACCTTTTTCTTCGAACGATCAAATTTCTGAAAGAGTCTATAAACCAATAGCCCATTATCCTCAAAGGCTTAACAATAAGAAGAAGGATGCAAATTTTGAAAAAAATCTTGAAATCTTCAAACAAGTTCGTGTCAATATTCCACTCTTAGACACCATCGAACAAATTCCTCAATATTCCAAGTGTCTCAAAGAGCTATGCACCCGAAAACGAGCCACTAATGTTCCTAAAACTGCCTTTCTAACTGCGAATACAAGCTCCATTCTTTCGAATCCTGCCCCAGTCAAGTACAAGGACCCCGGTTGCCCTACAATTGATTGCAAAATAGGAAACATTCACATATCTCATGCCCTACTTGATCTCGGTGCAAGTGTAAATCTTCTTCCTCACACTGTTTATCGTCAACTTGGATTAGGGGAGATTAAACCAACAAACATCACTCTTCAGTTAGCTGATCGATCTTTTAAAAAACCATTGGGTATAATTGAAGACGTTTTGATTCAAATTGAACAATTTTACTTCCCTGTCGATTTCATAGTTCTAGAAACCGAGCTTGTTTTGAGTCAGGGTAGTCAAATTCCATTGATTTTGGGTCGTCCCTTCTTAGCAACCTCAAATGCTATCATTAATTGTAGGAGCGGCCAACTTCAACTATCGTTTGGGCACTTAACCATTGAATTGAATATTTTTCATCAACCCAAAGAGATCGAAATAGGAGAAGTTGACATAATAGAAACAGTTTTAGATGGCACATCTGAATTATCTCCTATAAAAACTTCATTTTCCTCAGTTGATGTGTGCACTATGTCTTTTGAGGAATTGTTCGAAGATGAGCTTAAACTTTTGAATGACGAGGATGGATATATGGAACGTCTCAAAGATAATCGTAATTCCATAGCATCAGAAGAAATCATTGTTAAAAACTCAGGTTTATGGGACTATAATAATCTTTAGTTGAATGATTTAAATCATTGGCACGACAAAAATTTTATAGGAAGGATTTTGATCTTAGATCTCACTGACATGCCTTTTGTACCTCAAAAATCAGATACAAAATCATCATCCATCATTTTCGATAGAGGCAAGTGTGGAGGGAAAGAAAAATCTCATTTTTCATATAAAACTCACCATCATTATAAATTTCATTTTGTATATAATTGGCATTCGCATATAGTGGTTAAATTGCATTTCATTTTACAATTCATTCTGCATTTGATACACCTTTGGGTACTATCTTTCAATTATAGAAAAAAATTACAGTGTGGACACTGTTTAGTTCTAGTGTGGGGGGGAGTCTGCATTTCACTCATTTTCGTTTTTTTTCTTTATTTTTCTTTCTTTTCATTTTCATCATTTAAATAGGACCATCATGCATTTTAGACTGTAGAAACATGCCATTTTTTTTTTTGAAATACGACTCATTTTCAATTGATACAACAGAATAAGTTTACAATTTTTAGCCAGTTGATAGTATTTTTCTTTCTCAGCTAAATTCGAATTTGAAATATAATGAAAAGTTTAATTTTGAGGGATAATAGTGTAACCAGTACATAGGGAGATTCTTAGGTGATGGCCATGAAATCTATTCTATATTGTAGACTTTGTTTAAATAAGTGGAGGACTTAAAATACTTATATTGGCTTTTCAAATCTTTAAAACTAAGTTGTGTTAAGTTGAATTCGCTTAACTCTCTTTTGTGCTTATATTTTCAATAATAATAACAGTAATCCAAGGGTATCCAACATTGCTTGTATATCAAGCGTTGGTGTGCAAACCCGCCAAGCTCTATCCGACATGTTGTTGACAAAGTCAGCATTGGAATATCTTGGTCTCATTTTATGAGACTGGACACCTAAGGATTACCGACACGTTGTTGACAAAGTCAAAGTCAGCCTGCACAATCCGCCAAGCTCTTTACCTACTCTCTGTTAGTCCGCGAGGCAGTGCATGGGTGGTAAACCTTGGTCTTCTAAGTTAGGTGTATGTACTTTAACATAAATTTTAAAATTTTATAGAATAAAGAATAAGCGATGATGCCCAAACACTTCTTGACCTTGTTGATTTGACTAGCCATACATGAGAAAATAATAATACCACTTTACAAACTGTGCCAAGCAAACTAAGAATTTATTTCATGGCTGCACTATGTTATCGACCGAACTAACTGGCCAAACTAGAATTTAACGTTTGAAAACTTGATTTATATTGAAAATTTGTGACAAGTTGAGGTGTCTAAAATAAAATCAACTGACTAGAAATTGTTAATTTAATTTGTTATACCACTTCAGAAACAAGTCTTGTTTTCATTTTTGCTTTTATTTTGCATATGTCCATTGCATTCATGTAGTTTCATTAGAATCATAGCATACTGCATTTGGATTTTGTGGGTAGTATCCGTTGAAAACCCTCACGAGACACCACTCGTCCTACTAGGGACACCTAGAGGTTTAACGGCTTGTTGCATACGCTCAATGCAATCGTGTTTCCTACGAAAGTGTGACCTATCTAGTCTAGTTTTCTCATTTCTTGTTTTACTCGAGGACGAGTAAAAGATAAGAGTGGGGGTATTTGATTGACATAGAAATGTGTTTAATTTATGCTCTTTTTTCTTATCTTTTGTATATAAATAAATATTACTTGGGTATTGTTTTGTTACTTTTACAGATATTCCAACCCAGCCTGCATGCAACCAGAAAAATAGAGGAATGGAGATCAAATTGGTATATATTTAAATTTTGAAGAATTGTAGATGAAGATCTCACATCTAGTTGCTGTTGGACAAGAAAATGATTGGTAGAAAGACCAAGAATTTCTCAAATCAAGGGAAGCTTGTCAAAGAACCAAAAGGAAAAGAAGAAAGGCCAAAAATTTAATAGATTTAACTAAGGCCCATTTGAAACTCTCATTGTAAACTCTTTTGTGAATTCCCTAAGGCCCATCTATCATTGTATTAGGGTTAGGGTTAGGGTTTGGCTATCTATCCTATAAATACCCTTGTATTGTCATTGTAGCCACCATCCATTATTCTGTATTATCTTCTCCACTAGTAAAAGTTCTTTCTTTTACTATTTCTGCATTTTTCTTTCTTAGCAATAGGTGTTGTCTTCACAATTAGTTTTGGAAGAGCACCAATTGAATTTTACATTTGTTTCAATAGTGATTAGTCATTTGATTAGTTTCAACGACAATCCTAAAATTATTTTTGCTGTTCTTCTTATTCTGCACTTTTATTTTCTGCATTGTTGTTCTTGTTTTGCAATTTACTTTCTTTGGTGATTAATCGTTGATTAGATTCAACGATAATCCTAAGTTCGCAATTTTAATTTGTTTTTATTTCAACGAAATCTCCAGGCTTCGTCTAACTCGCCCAAGAGATTAGATAAATAATTTGATTTTAATTTACCTCCCTGTGTTCGACCTGTATGCTACACACCTGTGCGCTTGCAGAATTTTATTACAAATATCGCGCTTTTCTAATTCATAGATTAGCGATGATCAACGGCTTATATGTTTGCTTGTTTGATTTAATTGTGTAGTTGATTATATGATGTGATGTGAAATGAAATAAAATATTTATATAGTTAAAAATATTTTATAGTTGAAAATAGAATTTTTAACATGTATATGAAATGAAATAAATTTATATAAACAAATCGAAGGATTTGTTTGTATATACACATTTGAATGATATTGATTGGGACGATAAATTTTACACATCGCCCAACTGCATAAATAAAATCTGTCTTTGATTGTTTGAAACCCCACACGGGTATTGGGATGATATATGACATAAACTAGTCCCAATAATTAGCTGTATGTCGATCGATTGATTGACAGGCTGTTATAAGTGTTAAATATTCATATTTGATGCTTATACAGTGTAGAACGCACTCTGGATGATGGATGATTATTTATCGTTGTTAATTTATACATGTGTTGTAGAAAATCCATATAATTAACATTATAGGGTAATTGATTGGGCCTCATTCCAGTTTTGAAAAAGAAATATTTGAAATAGGAATTTTTGAAAAAGAAATATTTGAAATAGAATATCTGAAAATAGAAATGCGAGGCCATGTTAAGTAGTTACATGCCATTTTAACACGAACGGGAATTTTGTCGATTTTATAATGAATATTGAAAGTGATTTCAAAATCGAATATTTAGAAATGAATTCGAACTAAAATTAAATGGAAATGAATTCGAATTGAAATTGAATAGAAATGGATTCGAATTGAAATTGAATTGGATTGAATTCGAATTGAAATTGAATAGGATTGAATGCGAATTGAAATTGAATAGAAATGAATTCGAATTGAAATTGAATATAAGTGAATTAGAATTGAAATTGAATAGGATTGAATTCGAATTGAAACTAAATAGAATTGAATTCGAATTGAAATTGAATAGAAATGAATTCGAGTTGAAATTGAATAGGAGTGAATTCGAATTGAAATTAAATAGAAATGAATTCGAATTGAAATTGAATAGAAATGGATTCGAATTAAAATTGAATAGAAATGAATTCAATTGAAATTCAAATAGAAATGAATTCAAATTGAAATTGAATTGAAAATGAACTGAAATTGAATTAAAAATCGATTTGAATTGAAATCAATTTGAAATGAATTTAAAATGAATTTATAAGGAAAAATTCAATTTTGATTTGAATTAGAAATGAAGTTGAAATCGTTTTGAAAACGAATTTAAAATGATTTATAAAATACGTTTTAAAAGGAAATCGACGAAGTATGTATTATATATATAATATAATGGCCTGAATAGAACGCGCCGCGCCGCGGTAGTTCGCGAATTTCGACCTTTGACTTCGAAAGGATATTTCGGGAGATCCGACCGTCGGATTCTCCTAAAACTAGAACCGTTGGGTTCGTATCGAAAAAAGCTTTCGAACGAATATTATAAATTTGAAATCTAACAGTTGGATTTGGAATTATGTCCAAATTAAATTTGAAAAAGGTCGATGTAAGGGCAGTCGATGCCCGTTGATGGAAATCGACTGTACGGGCCTTGATAAAATTATTAAAAATAGTAATAATTTGTGTGATTTGTAAGAATGGGGATGAAAAATCCCATATTTGAAGAGATAAAAATAGATTTTTATCGAAATGAACTAGTTTTGAACTAGAATTATAATTCTATTTATTTTTAAATAAATAAATTGAATTTGAAAAGGGTTTTAAAAGTAACCAGAATTTCCAATAATTGAATTGGAATGGATTTGAATCGAAATTGTCTTTGGAATATTTCGATGTTGGATTTCGTGATTATATAGATATTGCTATGGAAATTTGAAAGACATATTTATATCGTTATTTCTAATACGATATTTGTTGGTTGTAGAATTTGATATTGAAAATAAGCCGATATATCTTCTATTCAAAGCCTTGTATTTAATATCAAATGTGATTTGGGTTTGTCGTGAATGGTGTCTTCATTAACACTGTTCTTGAACCCAGTTGAGGAAAAGATTAAATCTTTTTTTATTTAGATTTAATGAAGTGTACCAATTAAATAGTATTTAATTGGAATTGAATTGGTATTGATTTTTGGGTTTATCGTGAACAGTGTTTTAAATAACACTTATTCTTTAACCTGATAATTAATGGAATGTGATTTTGGGTTGTCGTGAACGGTATCTTCAATAATACTATTCTTAGACCCAAAGGAGTTAAGAAAATCAGAAACTAACTGGAGATTAGTTAAGTTGAACGGTCTCTGGGGTATTGATCTGATGTTGGTTCCGGCCTTCGGGGTTAATACTCAGGGAATTGCTCACTTGCTAATTTACGGTTAGGGACTGATTGAAATGTGATATGATTTTGGGGTTTATCGTGAACCGTGTTTTAAATGAATCTGATTCTTTAACCCAATTAAAGATTAAAATTAAGTGGAGTTTTAATGAATCTTTAATTAGATTGAAAAGATCAAGAATGGAGTATCCCCAGTTTTGCTCCAGGCGATAATTAAATCTTTAATTAGATTTGAACGTGAAATGGTAATTGAATTTACCGAGAACACTGTGGTGTTAGATATGAAGTATTACCAGTTTTTACTTCATGGGATGAATAGGTTGGGATTGGGAAACTAAAACAAACGATTACTTCGGTAAGGTTCGTTATTCCCGTCTAGTTTGGATAAACCATAATTTGGTTCGAATTAATATTCAAAAGAAGATTAAAGAATAAATTTAAAGAATTTATCTTTGATAAAATTAATGGGAACCTTTCCCTAAGAATGTGAAATTTAGAAACTAACTGTCGGTTAGCTAAGCAGAATTATTCTCTTATTAATATTTGGGGAATTATTCTCTTGTTAATTTACAGTTAGTGACTGATGAATTGGAATGAGGCGTATGTTGTGTTTGTGTAACACTTGTTTATAATATACGCGAGTTATTCGGAAAGACTGGGTTTATCCCATTCTGAATAACTGATACGACGATAAGTCGAAGATGAAGACGGTGGTTGAAGACCAGAGGTCTTCACGTCGTTTGGGATATTACATGTAATAACCCGAAAATCTGGGCCAGTTTAAAATTTTTATTTTGGCAATTTTAGCGAATTTTGATTATTTAAAATGAATTATTTTAAAGAATATCGACGAAAAATTTATTTTGAATAGAATTCGAACGTATATATTATATACGCCGTCGTTAGTATATATAATATTTATATATAATTATAAAAGGAATTGAAAATGGCGCGGTAGTTCGATAATTCGATTTCAAACTTAAATTGAATGTACCGGGTGCAAAACAATCCGGATTTTAGTGAAACCAAAAACATTAGGATCAAATTGATAATATCTTTCCAACGAATTCGAATAATCGAAATTTCATAGCGGGAATCAAAAGATATGTCCAGTTGAAAATTCTGAATAGTCGCTATGGAATTCAGGCCCTTAAAAATGGACATTTTGCAAATGACCTCGGATTTCGACGAAACCAGTTTTGTTGGGTCCGTGGTGTCAAACTATTGCCAGATTTCAAATTTCATAATTTTTCGAATCAATATGTGAGCGTGGCAAAGAAAAACGCGTTTGACCAGTTTTAGTTGATTTTAATCGACTGGAAAATGGCCATTTTTCCAACGGTCTCAGAATTCGACGAAACTAGTTTTGTTAGGACTGTATCGTCAATACGAAGCCAGAAAATATTTTTCGAGAATTTTTAGAGTTAGTATGTGACCCCGGTAATTTGAAATGTACGTTTAAAATTCAATATAGTGATTTAAATGTAAAAATAACGGAAACTGATTCAAACGATCGAATCAACCTATGATACATATCCCATTGTGTTCGGAATGGGGGTAAAACGCTAGGGACGGCAAGCGGTGGGCCTCGTTTCGAGGTCGTATGTAAAAGTCAAATTTATGCAATTAAAATAATAAAAAAAAAATTAAAAACTACCTTTCTCGTTTAACCAGCCCCCCCCCCCCCCCCCCCCCGTTGAAATCATTCTCAAATGAAATAAAAAAAAATAGTCGAAGCCGCGCCTGCCACCAGGAGGAGCTCCTCCCACCGCCGCTTCACCCTCCTCACCGCCGACGACCACCTCTGGCCATCCCCCCCCCCCCCCCCCGGAGACGCTCCACCCTGTATCTTCCCACTTTCTGAAACCGCTACCTCCCCCAATCCAAGAGAACCGCCACGCCCTAGCCAAATCGAGCCACCCACGGTCGCGACCTTTCCCCTGCGCGTGTCCTCTGGTCCTTCGCCCCCTCCTGAAACCCCTTCGATCGTGACCCCACGTACCCCCTCGCCCTGATGGTCACCACGCCGCCTCCTTCCTCCCCCGAGCTCCCAACGACGCACAGCAAACCCACCCCCTCAGCCACCTCCTCCTGTAAGTTTTTATTGATTTATTTTATTTACTTTAATTTGTTTATTTATGTAAAGTATGTATATATATATATATATGTTTTTCATATAGATAATTTCAGAAAAGAAACATGGTTTTATTTATACATAATATTGTAGAAAAGATTTGAATTTTTTTAAAATTAGAAAAGATTTGATTTTTTAAATTAGAAAAGATTTGATTTTTAAATTAGAAAAGTTTGATTTTTAAATTAGAAAAGATTTGATTTTTAAATTAGAAAAAAGTTTGATTTTTAAATTAGAAAAGATTTGATTTTTACATTAGTAAAAATTCGATTTTTATATATTGAACTTTGAAGTAAAAATTCGATTTTTATATATTGAACTTTAAAGTAAAAATTCGATTTTTATATATTGAACTTTGAAGTAAAAATTCGATTTTTATATATTGAACTTTGAAGTAAAAATTCGATTTTTATATATTGAACTTTGAAGTAAAAATTCGATTTTTATATATTGAACTTTGAAGTAAAAATTCGATTTTTTATATATTGAACTTTGAAGTAAAAATTCGATTTTTATATATTGAACTTTGAAGTAAAAATTCGATTTTTATATATTGAACTTTGAAGTAAAAATTCGATTTGTATATATTGAATAGCGAAGTAAAAATTCGATTTTTACATATGTAGTGAAAGCGAACAACGAAGATGACAAAAGGGCGAGAACGAAGAAGATTTATATCAAAGAAGAGTCAAAATGGTTGGATAGCTATCGGTGAGAATTTCTCACCTTTCAATTTCATTTCTATTTATATATATATACTAGGATGCAGACGGTGCTTAGTAGCACCCGACACAATCGTCCACAGACCATGGACTTGTTTGTTTGGTTGCATAGATTAGTTATATGATGTGATTTGAATTTGGTTGTTTGGTGATTTTGATTGATGTGTGAATGGCGTGGGCCTTCACTAGACCGGGGATAAGGCTAGGCCTTGTCCGGTTTCTAGTATCGTGCCGTTATGCCGCCGAAATTTTCTAAAATATGTTAGAAAAATAAAAATAACATTTTATTGAATAAATGAACCAAATAGAATACTCATAGGTTGAATAAAATGTTTTATCGTTAAAAATATAATTTTTAACGTGAATGTGAATAAATAAATATTCATTTACAAACCGGACGGTTTGTTTATGTACACCTATTTGAAGGACATTGATTGGGACGATAAATTTTACACATCGCCCAACTGCACAAATAAAATATGAATTTGATTGTTTGAAACCCCACACGTGTGTTAGGATGAAATTTGAAGTTCACTCATCCTGATTGATTAACTATGTCGATCGATCGATTGACAGGCTGTTATAAGCGTTAGATATCTATATTTGATGCTTATACAGTGTAGTGCACTTTGGTTGATGGTTGATTAATTTTCAATGCTATTATATACATGTGTTGTATGGAATCCATATAATTAACTTTATATGGTAATTGATTGGGCCTCATTCCAATTTGAAAAATAAAGAATATTATAAAATAAAGGTTCATGTGTTGACAGTACTCATCCATTGAGATTGGTCATGTGTTGAACGAAATATTTTAGTAACAAAATTTACATCTTTATCAATATAAAATAAAGGTTCATGTGTTGACAGTACTCATCCATTGAGATCGGTCATGTGTTGAACGAAATATTTTGATAATAACAACTATTTTGAAAAAGAAATATTTGAAATAGAATATTTGAAAATAGAAATTTATGAAGCCGTGTTGATTAGATTGACGCCATTTTGACGTGAACGATATTTATATCGATTTTAAAACGATTTCGAAATGAATTGAATTGAAAACGATTTCGAAATGAACTGAATTGAAAACGATTTCGAAATGAATTGAATTAAAAACGATTTCGAAATGAATTGAATTGAAAACGATTTCGAAATGAATTGAATTGAAAACGATTTCGAAACGAATTGAATTGAAAACGATTTCGAAATGAATCGATTTTAAAACGATTTCGAAATGAATTGAATTAAAAACTATTTCGAAATGAATTGAATTGAAAAAGATTTCGAAATGAATTGAATTGAAAACGATTTCGAAATGAATTGAATTGAAAACGATTTCGAAATGAATTGAATTGAAAACGATTTCGAAATGAATTGAATTGAAAACGATTTCGAAACGAATTGAATTGAAAATGAATTTGAGTTGTATTGGAACAAATTGAAATGAATTCAAATTGAATTGAAGTTTGAATTGAATATAAATGAATTTTAAAACGAATTTATAAAGAAGAATTCAATTTTGATTTGAATTGAAAAGAAAGTTGAAATTGCTTTTGAAACGATTTTAAAACTATTTATATAATTCGTTTTAAATAGAAATCGTCGAAATATATATTATATATATTATATATATAATATAATGGCCTGAATAGAACGCGCCGCGGCAGTTCGCGAATTTCGACCATTTATTTCAAATGGACATTACGGGAGATCCGACCGTCGGATTCTCCTAAAACCGAAACCGTTGGGTTCGTATCGAAAAGAGCTTTCTAAAGAATATTATAAATTAGAAATCTAACGGTTGGATTTGGAATTATGTCCAAATCAAATTTGAAAAAGGTCGCTGTAAGTGCAGTTCGATGGCCGTTGATGGAAATCGACTGTACAGGCCTTGATAAAATTATTAAAAATAGTAATAATTTGTGGAAAATCATAAGAAATGATTTAGCAAGAATTGGGACGAAAAACTCCATATTTGAAAAGATAAAAATAGATTTTTATCGAAATGAACTAGTTTTGAACTAGAATTATAATTCTATTTATTCTTAAATAAATAAATCAAATTTAAAAAGGGTTTTATAAATAACCAGAATATCCAATGATTGCATTGGAGTGGATTTGAATCGAAATTGTCTTCGGAATATTTCGATGTTGGAATTCGTGATTATACAGGTGTTGTTATGGAAATTTGAAAGATATATATTTATATCGTTATTTCCAATACGACATTTGTTAATCGTAGAACTTGATATTGAATATAAGTCGATATATTTTCTATTCAGAGCCTTATATTGAGTATCAAATGTGATTTGGGTTTGTCGTGAATGGTGTCTTCACTAACACTGTTCTTGAACCCAGCTGAGAAAAGATTAAATCTTTTTATTTAGATTTAATGAAGTTTACCAATTAAATAATATTTAATTGGAATTGATATTGATTTTTGGGTTTATCGTGGACAGTGTTTTAAATAACACTCGTTCTTTTACCCGATAATTAATGGAATGTGATTTTGGGTTTATCGTGAACTGTGTTTTAAATGACACTGATTCTTTAACCCAGTTAACGATTAAAACTAAGTGGAGTTTTAATGAATCTTTAATTAGATTGAAAAGATCGAGAATGGAGTATCACCAGTTTTACTCCAGGCGATAGTTAAATCTTTAATTAGATTTGAACGTGAAATGGTAATTGAATTTACCGATAACACCGTGGTGTTAGATATGAAGTATTACCAATTTACTTCATGGGATGAATAGGTTGGGATTGGGAAATTAAAACAAATGATTACTTCGGTAAGGTTCGTTAATCCCGACTAGTTGAATCGAAATTCAAATGAAGATTTAAGAATAAATTCAAGGAATTTATCTTGGATAAAATTAATGGGAACCTTTACCTATGAATGTGAAATTCAGAAAGTAACTGTCGGTTAGCTAAGCAGAATGGTTTTCTGGATATTGATCTGATGTTGGTTTCGGCCTTCGGGGTTAATGTTTCGGGAATTATTCTCTTGATTAATTTATGGTTAGTGACTGATGAATTGGAATGAGGCGTATGTTGTGTTTGTGTAACACTTATTTAAAATATACGCGAGTTATTCGGGAAGACCGGGTTTATCCCATTCTGAATAACTGATACGACGATAAGTCGAAGATGAAGACGGTGGTCGAAGACCGGAAGTCTTAATGTCGTTTGGGTGATTACTGATGATCTTGATTGGGCTGTACACCCAAGAAGATGGAAACGGTTGGTGATCGTCTAGACGTGCTTGGAGATCGATGGATATGCGGGGTACTAGGTGCCCCCAGTTTCGTTCAGACCCAGAACGGACTTGTAAATGGACTGTGTGTCTGGCATTGGATTTTAGTCCGTGTGATTGATCTCTATTAAATATATATCTGTTTGGCGGCGGAGAATTTATTCTCTTGCTTAACGCCCTTCTCTGAGACGTACGAGCTCAGGGGTTATATATTGATGGATATCAAACGCATGGAGTGAATTGCCTGTGTGGCATGCCTAAGTGGCAATTGATCGAGGCTTCTGTTGAAAAGCAAAGTCTTGTAGTGATGATCAAAGCAAGGCCTTTGTGGCGCAACTTTGTGTAACGTTTACTTCGCGTGTTTCATACCCGGTATGAACCAAAAACGGGAGAGGACCTCAGGGAGGACATGCGTTTCTTTCTAGCTAGAAGTGGCGTCAGTGGTTTTACATGCCCTGACGAGTTTGACTTATGTGGTTGTTGCTGTTGCGAGGCGCCTCGGTTAGATCGGACGATCCGGGTCCGATAGAGTCATTCGTTGGCTCATTTACGCCCCAAAGGGCGGAGAGACGTATTGTTCAGGAACTATAATCCACTCCGTGTGGACCGGTCCTGTCGCTCCAAGGGGCAGTTGTGGCTGTTCCGGAGACATGGGCTAGATTGTCTCGAAGACGGTGAGGACGATCCCTGGCCTCGGTTCATAGACGGAAATCCAATTTCCAAGTACGTGACACTTTCGGTTTTATTTGTAGAGCCTAGTATGGCGACATGATATATGGTACCCATGCCGCCTATGATTGATACTTATGATCTGAAGTTGTTTTATACACTATGCACTTATAATAGTATCAAACGATTTGTTTTTAAACGAAATGGACGACAGGCGGTGGGTCTCGTTTAGAGATCGAATAAAAAGTCAACTTTTTGAAATAAAATAAAATAAAATATATATTATTATATTCTTTCGAAGCCTTATCTCCCCTTTCCTCAGCCGTTCCTTCAGATCGAACAAGTGAAATAAAAAAAAACTAAACCTAAACCCCGTCGCCCCCCCACGTCGCAGCCGCCATCGCCGACATCCCCTCCCCTTCACCGTCGCACACCCCTCCCATGCCCCTCCTTTCCCTCTTAGAACCGCCCACCACAAACTCCGATCCCCCAAACCCATCGCCAAAAATCAACGCCGCCACTTCCCTACGCCCACGCCCCTCCACCGTGGGGTCTCCTCTTCACCAGGCCAGCGAGCGCCATCTTCCCCCTCCCCCCCGCCCCTCAGTTCAACGAAAACAGTAAGTCCTTATATATTTATTTATATTCCTTTTTTTTCTTTGTTTTTCTTTTCAGTTTTGAAATATTATAACCATGTAGAAAAAAAAACCAGATCTTTATATATTTATTAGCGGATGAAAAATCCGATTTTAGTTTAATACAAAAATATAATAATACGATTTTCATTTAATAAAAATATAATTTTTAGCTAATGAAGAGTATGATTTTTAGTCAATAAAAATATGATTTTTAGCAACATAAAGATTGGAATTTGAATGCGATAAAAATTAGATCTTTGAAAATGAAAAGATTCGATTTTTCTATGAGAAAAGATACGATTTTTAGTGAAGTAAAGATTAGATTTTTATATAGTATAGATAATAAAAATGTGATTTTTATAAACATAGTAACAATATAAAAATATGATTTTTAAATTGAAAGTGAACAAATAAAACTGTGGTTTTTATTTTAAAGACAGCAGTATAAAAATGTGATTTTTATATATGTAGTGGCTACGGGCAATGGAAGTGACAAAAGGCGAGCACAACAAAGATTTTCTACATAAGAAGAGTCGAGACGTTTGGATTAGCTAATCTTTGAGAACTTCTCGCTTTAAATTTAATTTTCTAGTTAAAATATATACTAGGATGCAGACGGTGTTTAGTAGCACCCGACACCCGTCTTCCACAGACCATGGACGGCTTGTATGCTTGTTTGTTTGATTTTGATGTGTAGTTGATTGTGTGATGTGATGTGAAATGAAATAAAATATTTATTTAGTTATAAATATTTTATGGTTGAAAATAGAATTTTTAACGTGTATATAATGAAATATATTAATATAAACAAATCGAAGGATTTGTTTACATATACACATTTGACTGATATTGATTGGGACGATAAATTTTACACATCGCCCAACTGCACAAATAAAATCTGTCTTTCATTGTTTGAAACCCCACACGGGTATTGGGATGGTATATGACATACACTAGTCCCAATAATTAGCTGTATGTCGATCGATTGATTGACAGGCTGTTATAAGTGTTAAATATTTATATTTGATGCTTATACAGTGTAGAACGCACTCTGGATGATGGTTGATTATTTATTGTTGTTAATTTATACATGTGTTGTAGAAAATCCATATAATTAACATTATATGTTAATTGATTGGGCCTCATTCCAGTTTTGAAAAAGAAATATTTGAAATAGGAATATTTGAAAAAGAAATATTTGAAATAGAATATCTGAAAATAGAAATGCGAGGCCGTGTTAAGTAGTTACATGCCATTTTAACACGAACGGGAATTTTGTCGTTTTATAATGAATATTGAAAGTGATTTCAAAATCGAACATTTAGAAATGAATTTGAATTGAAATTTAATGGAAATGAATTCAAATTGAAATTGAAAAGAAATGAATTCGAATTGAAATTGAATAGGATTGAATTCGAATTGAAATTGAATAGAAATGAATTCGAATTGAATAGAAGTGAATTCGAATTGAAATTGAATAGGATTGAATTCGAACTGAAATTGAATAGAATTGAATTCAAATTGAAATTGAATAGAAATGAATTCGAATTGAATAGGAGTGAATTCAAATTGAAATTGAATAGAAATAAATTCGAATTGAAATTGAATAGAAATGAATTCGAATTAAAATTGAATAGAAATGAATTCGAATTGAAATTCAAATAGAAATGAATTCGAATTGAATTGAAAACGAACTGAAATTGAATTAAAAATCGATTTGAATTGAAATCAATTTGAAATGAATTTAAAACGAATTTATAAGGAAAAATTCAATTTTGATTTGAATTAGAAATGAAGTTGAAATCGTTTTGAAAATGAATTTAAAACGATTTATAAAATACGTTTTAAAAGGAAATCGACGAAGTATATATTATATATATAATATAATGGCATGAATAGAATGCACCGCGCTGCGGCAGTTCGCGATTTTCGGCCATTGACTTCGAAAGGATATTTGGGAGATCCGACCGTCGGATTCTCCTAAAACCAGAATCGTTGGGTTTGTATCAAAAAAAGCTTTCTAACGAATACTAGAAATTTGAAATCTAACGGTTGGATTTGGAATTATGTCCAAATCAAATTTGGAAAAGGTCGCTGTAAGTGCAGTTCGATGGCCGTTGATGGAAATCAACTGTACGGGCCTTGATAAAATTATTAAAAATAGTAATAATTTGTGTAAAATCGTAATAAATGATTTGGTAAGAATTGGGATGAAAAATCCCATATTTGAAAAGATAAAATAAGATTTTTATCGAAATGAACAAGTTTTGAACTTGAATTATAATTCTATTTATTTTTAAATAAATAAATTGAATTTGAAAAGGGTTTTAAAAGTAACCAGAATTTCCAATAATTGAATTGGAATGGATTTGAATCGAAATTGTCTTTGGAATATTTCGATGTTGGATTTCGCGATTATACAAATATTGTTATGGAAATTTGAAAGATATATTTATATCGTTATTTCTAATACGATATTTGTTGGTTGTAGAATTTGATATTGAATATAAGCCGATATATCTTCTATTCAGAGCCTTGTATTTAATATCAAATGTGATTTGGGTTTGTCGTGAATGGTGTCTTCATTAACATTGTTCTTGAACCCAGTTGAGAAAAAGATTAAATCTATTTTTATTTAGATTTATTGAAGTGAACCAATTAATTAATATTTAATTGGAATTTAATTGGTATTGAATTTTGGGTTTATCGTGAACAGTGTTTTAAATAACACTTATTCTTTAACCCGATAATTAATGGAATGTGATTTTGGGTTGTCGTGAACGGTATCTTCAATAATACTGTTCTTAGACCCAAAGGAGTTAAGAAAATCAGAAACTAACTAGAGATTAGTTAAGTTGAATGGTCTCTGGGGTATTGATTTGATGTTGGTTTCGGCCTTCGGGGTTAATACTTAGGGAATTGCTCACTTGCTAATTTACTGTTAGGGACTAATTGAAATGTGATATGATTTTGGGGTTTATCGTGAACCATGTTTTAAATGACACTGATTTTTTAACCCAGTTAAAGATTAAAACTATGTGGAGTTTTAATGAATCTTTAATTAGATTGAAAAGATCGAGAATGGAGTATCCCCAGTTTTGCTCCAGGCGATAGTTAAATCTTTAATTAGATTTGAACGTGAAATGGTAATTGAATTTACCGAGAACACTATGGTGTTAGATATGAAGTATTACCAGTTTTACTTCATGGGATGAATAGGTTGGGATTGGGAAACTATAACAAACGATTACTTCGGTAAGGTTTGTTAATCCCGCCTAGTTTGGATAAACCATAATTTGGTATGAATTGATATTCAAAAGAAGATTAAAGAATAAATTTAAAGAATTTATCTTTGATAAAATTAATGGGAACCTTTCCCCAAGAATGGAAATTTAGAAACTAACTGTCGGTTAGCTAAGCAGAATGGTTTTCTGGGTATTGATCTGATGTTGGTTTCGGCCTTCGGGGTTAATATTTGGGGAATTATTCTCTTGTTATTTTACGGTTAGTGACTGATGAATTGGAATGAGCCGTATGTTGTGTTTGTGTAACACTTGTTTATTATATACGCGAGTTATTCGGAAAGACCGGGTTTATCCCATTCTGAATAACTGATACGACGATAAGTCGAAGATGAAGACGGTGGTTGAAGACCGGAGGTCTTCACGTCGTTTGGGTGATTACTGATGATCTTGATTGGGCCGTACACCCAAGAGGAGGGAATCAGTTAGTGGTCGTCCAGACGTACTTGGAGATCGATGGATATGCGGGGTACTAGGTGCCTCCGGTTTCGTTCAGACCCAGAACGAACTTGTAAATGGACAGTGTGTCTGACATTGGATTTTAGTCTGTGTGATCGATTTCTATTAAATATATATCTGTTTGGCGGCGGAGAATTTATTCTCTTGCTTAACGCCCTTCTCTAAGACGTACGAACTCAGGGGTTATATATTGATGTATATCAAACGCACGGAGTGATTTGCCTATGTGGCATGCCTAAGTGGCAAATGATCAAGGCTTCTGTTGAAAAGCAGAGTCTTGTGATGGATGATCAAAGCACGGCCGTTTTGGTGTTGCTTTGTGTAGCGTGAATTCGTGAGCCTCACACCCCGGTGTGAAACAAAAACGGGAGACGGACCTCAGGGAGGACATGCGTTTTCTTCGTGCTAGAAGTGGTGTCAGTGGTTTTACACGCCCTGACGAGTTTGACTTATGTGGTTGTTACTGTTGCGAGGCGCCTCAGATATATCGGTGACTTTGTGAAGCCGATGGAGTCATTCGTTGGCTCATTGACAACCCAAAGTGTGGGGAAACGCAGTGTTCAGGAATTTTAATCCACATCGATGGACCGATGCCGTCGCTCCAAAGGTCACTCGAGCTCCGACCTGAGACACGGGCTAGAGAGTCTCGAATCGGTAGAGGACTATCTTTTGCCTCAGTTCACAGATGGAAAGCCAATTTCCAAATATGTGATTTTGCGGTTTTAGTTGTAGAACTAGTATGGCGACATGATATATGGTACCCATGCCATCTATGATTGATACTTTTGATTTGAAGTTGTATTATACACTATGCACTTATTATAGTATCAAACGATTTGTTTTAAACGTACTAAGCATGTTTGGATATTATAACGGAAAACCCTATCCCCCGGCTTGCGTTGCATTGTGTGATAGAACCTGGGTCTTATAATAGCTACATTTTTCGAAAAAGCGTTGTGCTGTTTTGTTATATGCACTGTTATTCTTGGGAGGAAACTCGTTCCGTGTTATACGTCGTGGTCCCTTGATATATATGATTTAAAGTAAAGTTTTAAATAACTGTTTTAGTTCTCACACCAGTCACATGACTGACCTAGATTTATTGTTTTAACCTAAACTCTGGGTGCCCTTATTTTGACATGGGCAGCTAGTAGTTTTGGTTTTGCAGATTTATATTCACAGGATCCTGGTTTACAGCTGGAATGATATCTGGAAAGCTTTGCATCCGTATATCTCTTCTATTTGTGTATTGTAATATTTTCCGCTGCTATGTAATGTATTGTAATCTCTGATATTTGGTAAATGTGTAATATTGATCTATACTCTGTATACTCTTGTATTCTGATGGAATTGTTGTAATATACAATGAAATGTTCTTCCGTCTGCGTTCTATTTTGTCGTGTTCTTGAAACAATCATGTGTTTCGAACGGTCTTGATCGGTTTAGACACTGATTCGGATCGAGCGAAATTCCTTTTTATCACATTTGGTATCAGAGCTTTGGTTTACAAAGCTCAGAGAACAAGGCACATTAGAAACATACGAAAGAATTCATCAGAAATTGGATTAGTAATATCTAATGGGAATGACTCATTAGAGATAGGATCAGTAGTATCCTAGAACGAGTGTGAAGAGTATATTTTTAAAGTGAAAACAGTTTTTGTTTTGAAAATTTAAATCAATTATTCGTATTTGATTATTTATTTTATATTGAATTGGGACAATCCAATATATAATTTTTTTTGCATATATGTATTGCAAACGTGTATTCAAAGTTTTAATGTACTGGATAGTTATAGAATCACACTCTAGTTGCCCGGGGATAATTCTGGTTGCGGGGCACCATCGCCAGTATTTATTTTCGAGTTTCGAAAGTGAGATTTCTTTATATTTCCAATTGACTGGTGTGAGAACCGAAAATAGATAGGGCTTATTGTTATGATGTGGCATCAAAAATTTGATTTTTGACTATGTATCAAAGTTATGAATTTCAAAAGCTAATCAACTAATTGATTGATGGTTGTGTTGTTGATTATTGGTTAATTAATTAAAATTTGTACCATATAGCTAAATTGAATCAAATAGTGAACTGTATTTAAAATTGCTTGAAATTTGCATGCATATACATGTATATCTACTGAACAGGTCATGGCAAGGAGGCTAGAGCAGAGAATAAAATTTGTTTTCCCGACAAATAGGTACATGTTTATCATAATTTACTGTTTTTGTTTGGGTGATGATGATTTTATGAGCCGATTGGCTAGCCGCTTGGCTTTTCTTTTTCTTTTTGAGATCAGAGGGCCTATATGGCAATTTTGGGATTTTCCCAGTGCTCCCGGTGCAAGGGAGGTTATGGCGAAATTTTTTGAAAATTTAGGGAGTTAGCCAAATTTTTGAAAAATTTGAAAAGTTCTTAGAAACTGAAAAGTTATAGAACTTAAGCCGTTACTAATATAATGAAAGTTGAGTTGGTATGTGTAACAACTTTCGGCTTCGTTCCTTTTTGGGGACGAAAAGTTTTAAGTGGGGGAGATTGTAACAACCCGGGAAATGCGAGCCAATTTAAATTTTTTATTTTGGCCATTTTAATGAATTTTGATTATTTAAAATGAATTATTTTAAATAATATTGACGAAAAATTTATTTTGAATATAATTCGAACGTATATATTTATATAGATCGTCGTTAGAATATAAATATTTATTTTAAATTATAAAAGGAATTGAAAATGGCGCGGTAGTTCGATAATTCGATTTCAAAGTTCAAATGAATGTACAGGATTCAAAATAAGCCGGATTTTAGCGAAACCAAAAATAATGGAATCTAATTGAGAATATCTTTCCAACGAATCCGAAAAATTGAGATTTCATAGCGGGAATCAAAAGTTATGACCAAATGAATTTTTAGAATAGTCGCTATGGAATTCAGGCCCTTAAACATGGAAATTTTGCCAACGACCTCGGTTTTCGACGAAACCACTTTTGTTGGATCCGAGATGTCAAGATATTGCTAGGTTTCAAATTTCATAATTTTTCAAATCAATATGTGAGGGTGGCAAAGGAAAACGCATTTGACCAGTTTCAGTTGATTTTAATCAACTGGAAAATGGCCATTTTTCAAACGATTTCGGAATTCAATGAAATTAGTTTTGTTAGGACCGTATCGTCAATACGAAGCAAGAAAATATTTTTCGGGAATTTTTCGAGCTAGTATGTGACCCCAGTAAATTGAAATGCACATTCAAATTCAATATATAGAGTTATATGTTGATTTTGACGAAAACTGATCGAAACGATCGAATCAGCTTACGATACATATCCCATTGTGTTCGGAATGGGGGTAATTAGCTATGGACGACAGGCGGTGGGTCTCGTTTAGAGATCGAATAAAAAGTCAACTTTTTGAAATAAAATAAAATAAAAAATATATTATTATATTCTTTCAAAGCCTTATCTCCCCTTTCCTCAGCCGTTCCTTCAGATCAAACAAGTGAAATAAAAAAAACTAAACCTAAACCCCATCGCCCCCCCATGTCGCAGCCGCCATCGCCAACATCCCCTCCCCTTCACCATCGCACACCCCTCCCACGCCCCTCCTTTCCCTCTTAGAACCGCCCACCACAAACTCCAATCCCCCAAACCCATCGCCAAAAATCAACGCCGCCACTTCCCTGCACCCACGCCCCTCCACCGTGGGGTCTCCTCTTCACCAGGCCAGCGAGCGCCATCCCCCCCCCCCCCCCGCCCCTCAGTTCAACGAAAACTGTAAGTCCTTATATATTTATTTATATTCCTTTTTTTTCTTTTTCTTTGTTTTTCTTTTTAGTTTTGAAACATTATAGCCATGTAGAAAAAAAACCAGATCTTTATATATTTATTAGCGGATGAAAAATCCGATTTTAGTTTAATAAAAATATATAATAATACAATTTTCATTTAATAAAAATATAATTTTCAGCTAATGAAGAGTATGATTTTTAGTCAATAAAAATATGATTTTTAGCAACATAAAGATTGGAATTTGAATGCGATAAAAATTAGATCTTTTAAAATGAAAAGATTCGATTTTTCTATGAGAAAAGATACGATTTTTAATGAAGTAAAGATTAGATTTTTTTTATAGTAGAGATAATAAAAATATTATTTTTATAAACATAGCAAAAATATAAAAATATGATTTTTAAATTGAAAGTGAACAAATAAAAATGTGGTTTTTATTTTAAAGACAGCAGTATAAAAATGTGATTTTTATATATGTAGTGGCTACGGGCAACGGAAGTGACAAAAGGCGAGCACAACAAAGATTTTCTACATAAGAAGAGTCGAGGCGTTTGGATTAGCTAATCTGTGAGAACTTCTCACTTTAAAATTAATTTTCTAGTTAAAATATATACTAGGATGTAGACGGTGTTTAGTAGCACCCGACACCCGTCGTCCACAGACCGTGGACGGCTTGTATGCTTGTTTGTTTGATTTTGATGTGTAGTTGATTGTGTGATGTGATGTGAAATGAAATAAAATATTTATATAGTTAAAAATATTTTATAGTTGAAAATAGAATTTTTAACGTGTATATGAAATGAAATAAATTAATATAAACAAATCGAAGGATTTGTTTATATATACACATTTGACTGATATTGATTGGGACGATAAATTTTACACATCGCCCAACTGCACAAATAAAATCTGTCTTTGACTGTTTGAAACCCCACACGGGTATTGGGATGATATAGGACATACACCAGTCCCAATAATTAGCTGTATGTCGATCGATTGATTGACAGGCTGTTATAAGCGTTAAACATTTATATTTGATGCTTATACAGTGTAGAACGCACTCTGTATGATGGTTGATTATTTATCGTTGTAATTTTATACATGTTTTGTAGAAAATCCATATAATTAACATTATATGGTAATTGATTGGGCCTCATTCCGGTTTTGAAAAAGAAATATTTGAAATAGAAACATTTAAAAAAGAAATATTTGAAATAGATTATCTGAAAATAGAAATGCGTGGCCGTGTTAAGTAGTTACACGCCATTTTAACACGAATGGGAATTTTGTCGATTTTATAATGAATATTGAAAGTGATTCCAAAATCGAATATTTAGAAATGAATTCGAATTGAATTCGAATTGAAATTGAATAGAAATGAATTCGAATTGAAATTGAATACGATTGAATTCGAATTGAAATTGAATAGGATTGAATTCGAATTGAAATTGAATAGAAATGAATTCGAATTGAAATTGAATAGAACTGAATTCAAATTGAAATTGAATAGGATTGAATTCAAATTGAAATTGAATAGAATTGAATTTGAATTAAAATTGAATAGAAGTGAATTCGAATTGAAATTGAATAGGAATGAATTCGAATTGAAATTGAATAGAAATGAATTCGAATTGAAATTGAATAGAAATGAATTCGAATTGAAATTGAATAGAAATGAATTTGAATTGAAATCCAAATAGAAATGAATTCGAATTGAAATTGAATTGAAAACGAACTGAAATTGAATTAAAAATCGATTTGACTTCGAACGGATATTTCGACCATTGACTTCGAACGGATATTTCTGGAGATCCGGCCGTCGGATTCTCCTAAAACAAGAACCGTTGGGTTCGTATCGAAAAAACCTTTCTAATGAAAATTAGAAATTTGAAATCTAATGGTGGATTTGTGTAACAACCCGTAAAATGCGAGCCAGTTTGAAAATTTTATTTTGGCAATTTTAGCGAATTTTGATTATTTAAAAGGAATTATTTTAAAGAATATCGACGAGAAATTTATTTTGAATATAATTCGATCGTATATATTTTACGCGTCGTCGTTAGAATATATAATAATTATATATAATTATAAAAGGAATTGAAAATGGCGCGGTAGTTCGATAATTCGATTTCAAACTTCAATTGAATGTACCGGGTGCAAAACAATCCGGATTTTAGTGAAACCGAAAATAATGGAATCTAATAGTGAATATCTTTCCAACGAATCCGAAAAATCAAAAGTTCGTAGCGGGAATCAAAAGATATGTCCAGTTGAAAATTCTGAATAGTCGCTATGGAATTCAGGCCCTTAAAAATGGACATTTTGCAAATGACCTCGGATTTCGACGAAACCACTTTTGTTGGGTCCGCAGTGTCAAGTTATTGCTAGATTTCAAATTTCGTAATTTTTCGAATCAATATGTGAGCGTGGCAAAGGAAAACGCGTTTGACCTGTTTCAGTTGATTTTAATCGACTGGAAATTGGCCATTTTTCTAACGGTCTCAGAATTCGACGAAACTAGTTTTGTTAGGACCGTATCGTCAATACGAAGCTAGAAAATATTTTTCTGCAATTTTTCTAGTTAGTATGTGACCCCGGTAATTTGAAATGTACGTTTAAAATTCAATAAAGTGATTTAAATGTAAATTCAATGGAAACTGATTGTAACTATCGAATCAGCTTGCGATACATATCCTATTGTGTTCGGAATGGGGGTAGAACGCTGTGGACGACAGGCGGTGGGCCTCGTTTCGAGATCGTATGTGAAAGTTAACTTTTTTTGCAAAATAAAATAATAAAAAAAAAAAAAAAAAAATATTTAATTTCCCTTCTTAACCTGGCCCCCCCTTTTTCAATCATTTTCATTTCCAGGTATAAAAAAAAAAAAAAAAAAAAAAAAGAATTTCGAACGAAGGGCGGAGCCTCGTCGCCGGCCCTCGACGATCCAGTCACCCTCACCCCCTCGTCGAACTCCAGCACCGCCGCCTCCCCCTGATGTTGTCGCGACCCCCTTCTTCCTCCATTCGAACGCCTAGAACCCGAACCCCCTCGCGTCCCGCTCCTTTTCCCCTCCCCGATGGACCGCCGCCACTTCCTCCAGTGGATGCTCCGACTCCGACGCAGCTCAGCAAGCTCCTCCACCTCGGCCATCTCTCCCCCTTCTTGAAAACGTGAGTTTTCTTGATCTGATTTACTTAATTTTTATTTAGTTTAAAACCAGATTTTTATTTAGTTTAAAACCAGATTTTTATTTAGTTTAAAACCAGATTTTTATTTAGTTTAAAACCAGATTTTTATTTAGTTTAAAACCAGATTTTTATTTAGTTTAAAACCAGATTTTTATTTAGTTTAAAACCAGATTTTTATTTAGTTTAAAACCAGATTTTTATTTAGTTTAAAACCAGATTTTTATTTAGTTTAAAACCAGATTTTTATTTAGTTTAAAACCAGATTTTTATTTAGTTTAAAACCAGATTTTTATTTAGTTTAAAACCAGATTTTTATTTAGTTTAAAACCAGTTTTTTTAATGATTAAAAAAAAAAGGGGGGGGGGGGGAAGAGATTTTTAAAATGATTAAAAACAGACTTTTAAAAATGTTAAAGACGAGATTTTTAAAAATGATTAAAAACTGATTTTTTTTACATTGTTAAAAAGAAAAGAAACTGAAATTGTCATCGATTCAAAAATACAAGCAATCTTGATTTGAAAATGAAAAGACATCACTTTTGAAAATATAATGGAGAATATAAAAATTCGACTTTTATATATTGAATAGCGATATAAAAATTCGGTTTTTATATATGGAACTTCGAACTGAAAATTCGATTTTTATATATTGAATAGCGAAATAAAAATTCGATTTTTATATATTGAACTTTGAAATAAAAATTCGATTTTTATGTATTGAACTTTGAAATAAAAATTCGATTTTTATGTATTGAACTTTGAAAAAAAAATTCGATTTTTATGTATTGAACTTTGAAATAAAAATTCGATTTTTATATATTGAACTTTGAAATAAAAATTCGATTTTTATATATTGAACTTCGAAATAAAAATTCGATTTTTATATATTGAACTTTGAAATAAAAATTCGATTTTTATATATTGAACTTCGAACTAAAAATTCGATTTTTATATATTGAACTTTGAACTAAAAATTCGATTTTTATATATTGAACTTTGAACTGAAAATTCGATTTTTATATATTGAACTTTGAAATAAAAATTCGATTTTTATATATTGAACTTCGAAATAAAAATTCGATTTTTATATATTGAACTTTGAAATAAAAATTCGATTTTTATATATTGAACTTCGAACTAAAAATTCGATTTTTATATATTGAACTTTGAACTGAAAATTCGATTTTTATATATTGAACTTTGAAATAAAAATTCGATTTTTATATATTGAATAGCGAAGTAAAAATTCGATTTTTACATATGTAGTGGCTACAGGCGACGAAGCTGAAGAAGATGCGAAAACAATGAAGATTTCTATCAATGAAGTGCTGTGGAGCTAGGATAGCTATATGTGAGAATTCCTCACCTTTCAATTTATTTTTCTAGTTATATATATACTAGGATGCAGACGGTGCTTAGTAGCACCCGACACCCGTCCACAGACCATGGACTTGTTTGTTTGACTGTTTGGTGATTGATTGTGATATTGGTTTGAATGTGGTTTGTGGTGTGAAAAATCGAATCGATAAATTGGTTAGGATTAGACGTGCGCCGTTATAAGGCGAAGGAGTAAGGCTAGGTTAGACCCTTACTCCAAAGTTTGTGGTTTGCATAACGAATTGATTTGATTGATGTGTGAATGGCGTGGGCCTTCACTAGACCGGGGATAAGGCTAGGCCTTGTCCCGTTTCTAGTATCGTGCCGTTATGCCGCCGAAATTTTCTAAAATAAGTTAGAAAAATAAAAATAGCATTTTATTTAACGAATGAACTGAATAGAAATTCATAGGTTGAAATAAAATGTTTTATCGTTAAAAATATAATTTTTAACGTGAAGTGAATAAAATAAATATTCATTTACAAACCAGACGGTTTGTTTATGTACACCTATTTGAATGACATTGATTGGGACGATAAATTTTACACATCGCCTAACTGCACAAATAAAAATCAGTGTTTGATTGTTTGAAACCCCACACGGGTGTTAGGATGAAATTTGAAGTTCACTCATCCTGATTGATTAAACATGTCGATCGATTGATTGACAGGCTGTTATAAGCGTTGAATATCTATATTTGATGCTTATACAGTGTAGTGCACTTTGGTTGATGGTTGATTATTTTCAATGCTATTATATACATGTGTTGTATGAAAATCCATATAATTAATTTTATATGGTAATTGATTGGGCCTCATTCCAGTTTTGAAAAAGAAATATTTGAAAAAGAAATATTCGAAATAGAATATTTGAAAATAAAGGAATATATGAAGCCGTGTTGATTAGATTGACGCCATTTTGACGTGAACGATATTTATATCGATTTTAGAAAACGAATTCAAAATGAATTGAAAACGAATTCAAAATGAATTGAAAACGATTTCGAAATGAATTGAATTGAAAACGAATTCAAAATGAATTGAAAACGATTTCGAAATGAATTGAATTGAAAACGAATTCAAAATGAATTGAAAACGATTCCGAAATGAATTGAATTGAAAACGATTTCGAAATGAATTGAATTGAAAACGATTTCGAAATGAATTGAATTGAAAACGATTTCGAAATGAATTGAATTGAAAACGATTTCGAAATGAATTGAATTGAAAACGATTTCGAAATGAATTGAATTGAAAACGATTTCGAAATGAATTGAATTGAAAACGAATTCGAATTGAATTGAAAGCGAAGTGAAATAAATTCAAATTGAATTGAAATTTGAATTGAATAGAAATGGATTTTAAAACGAATTTATAAAGAAGAATTCAATTTTGATTTGAATTGAAATGGAAGTTGAAAATGTTTTTGAAACGAATTCAAAACTATTTATATAATTCGTTTTAAATAGAAATCGACGATATATATATTATATATATTATATATAATATAATGGCCTGAATAGAACGCGCCGCGCCGCGGCAGTTCGCGAATTTCGACCATTTATTTCAAACGGGCATTACGGGAGATCCGACCGTCGGATTCTCCTAAAACCGGAACCGTTGGGTTCGTATCGAAAAGAGCTTTCTAACGAATGTGAGAAATTTGAAATCTAACGGTTGGATTTGGAGACACGTCCAAATCAAATTCGAAAAAGGTCGCTGTAAGTGCAGTTCGATGGCCATTGATGGAAATCGACTGTACGGGCCTTGATAAAATTATTAAAAATAGTAATAATTTGTGTAAAATCATAAGAAATGATTTGTGAAAGTTTGGGATGAAAAACTCCATATTTGAAAAGATAAAAATAGATTTTTATCGAAATGAACTAGTTTTGAACTAGAATTATAATTCTATTTATTTTTAAATAAATAAATTGAATTTGAAATGGTTTTGAAAATAACCAAAATTTCCAATGATTGCATTGGAGTGGATTTGAATCGAAATTGTCTTCGGAATATTTCGATGATTGGAATTCGTGATTATACAGGTGTTGTTATGGAAATTTGAAAGATATCTATATTTATATCGTTATTTCCAATACGACATTTGTTAGTCGTAGAATTCGATATTGAATATAAGCCGATATATTTTCTATTCAGAGCCTTGTATTGAATATCGAATGTGATTTGGGTTTGTCGTGAATGGTGTCTTCACTAACACTGTTCTTGAACCCAGTTGAGAAAAGATTAAATCTTTTTATTTAGATTTAATGAAGTGTACCAATTAAATGATATTTAATTGGAATTGAATTGGTATTGATTTTTGGGTTTATCGTGAACAGTGTTTTAAATAACACTTGTTCTTTAACCCGATAATTAATCGAATGTGATTTGGGTTTGTCGTGAATGGTGTCTTCACTAACACTGTTCTTGAACCCAGTTGAGAAAAGATTAAATCTTTTTATTTAGATTTAATGAAGTGTACCAATTAAATGATATTTAATTGGAATTGAATTGGTATTGATTTTTGGGTTTATCGTGAACAGTGTTTTAAATAACACTTGTTCTTTAACCCGATAATTAATCGAATGTGATTTGGGTTTGTCGTGAATGGTGTCTTCACTAACACTGTTCTTGAACCCAGTTGAGAAAAGATTAAATCTTTTTATTTAGATTTAATGAAGTGTACCAATTAAATGATATTTAATTGGAATTGAATTGGAATTGATTTTTGGGTTTATCGTGAACAGTGTTTTAAATAACACTTGTTCTTTAACCCGATAATTAATCGAATGTGATTTGGGTTTGTCGTGAATGGTGTCTTCACTAACACTGTTCTTGAACCCAGTTGAGAAAAGATTAAATCTTTTTATTTAGATTTAATGAAGTGTACCAATTAAATGATATTTAATTGGAATTGAATTGGTATTGATTTTTGGGTTTATCGTGAACAGTGTTTTTAAATAACACTTGTTCTTTAACCCGATAATTAATGGAATGAGATTTTGGGTTTATCGTGGATCGTGTTTTAAATGACACTGATTCTTTAACCCAGATAATGATTAAAACTAAGTGGAGTTTTAATGAATCTTTAATTAGATTGAAAAGATCGAGAATGGAGTATCACCAGTTTTGCTCCAGGCGATAGTTAAATCTTTAATTAGATTTGAATGTGAAATTTAGAAACTAACTGGCGGTTAGCCAAGCAGAATGGTTTTCTGGATATTGATCTGATGTTGGTTTCGGCCTTCGGGGTTAATATTTGGGGAGTTATTCTCTTGATTAATTTACGGTTAGTGACTAATGAATTGGAATGAGGCGTATGTTGTGTTTGTGTAACACTTACTTAAAATATACGCGAGTTATTCGGAAAGACCGGGTTTATCCCATTCTGAATAACTGATACGACGATAAGTCGAAGATGAAGACGATGGTCGAAGACCGGAAGTCTTCACGTCGTTTGGGTGATAACTGATGATCTTGATTGGGCTGTACACCCAAGAAGATGGAAACAGTTAGTGATCGTCCAGACGTACTTGGAGATCGATGGATATGCGGGGTACTAGGTGCCTCCGGTTTCGTTCAGACCCAGAACGGACTTGTAAATGGACTGTGTGTCTGACATCGGATTTCATTCTGTGTGACTGATATCGGTTGCATAGGATGGTTTGCCTGTGTGGCATGCTAAGATGCAAATGATCAAGGCTTCTGTTGAAAAGCAAAGTCTTGTGGTGATGATCAAAGCACGGCCTTTGTGGCGTAGCTTTGTGTAACGTTTACCTCGCGTGTTTCACACCAGGTATGAACCAAAAACGGGAGACGGACCTCAGGGAGGACTTGCGTTTCTTTCTAGCTAGAAGTGGCGTCAGTGGTTTTACACGCCCTGACGAGTTTGACTTATGTGGTTGTTGCTGTTGCGAGGCGCCTCGGTTATATCGGTTTCGGCCGAATGCATTCTGGTCGGCTGACGGACCAGACTTACACCCCATAGGGTGGGGAGACGTATTGTTCAGGCATAATAATCCACTCCGTGTGGACCGGCCCTGACGATCCAAGGCTTGCCTGCGCGCTTGCCTGAGACATGGGCTAGATTGTCTCGAATCGGTTGAGGACTATCTTTTGCCTCGGTTCATAGATGGAAACCCAATTTCCAAATACGAGACTTTGCGGTTTTGATTGTATATCCTATATATGGCGACATAGTGGGATGGGGCGCTCATGCCGCCTATGATTGATACTTATGATTTGAAGTGTTTTATATACTATGCACTTATAATAGTATCAAATGATTTGTTTTAAACGTATCAAGCATTCTTTGGCTGTTATAAGGGAAAACCCTATCCTCGACTGCGTTGCATTGTGTGATGGGACCTGGGTCTTATAACAGCTTCATTTTTCTTTATTTAGCATTGCGCTGTTGGTTTTATGCACTGGTATTCTTGGGAGGAAACCCGTTCCGTGTTATACGGCGTGGTCCCTTGATTTACCTAATGATTTGAAATAAAGATTAATAACTGTTTTAGTTCTCACACCAGTCACATGACTGACCTGGAGTTTATTGTTTTAACCTAAACTCTGGGTGCCCCTATTTTCGACACGGGCAGCTAGTAGTTTTGGTTTTGCAGATTTATATTCACAGGATCCTGGTTTACAGCTGGAACGATATCCGGAAAGCTTTGTATCCGTATATCTCATTCTAGTTGTGTATTGTATTATTTTCCGCTGCTATGTATTTAAATGTAATTTAAATCTCTGATATTTCTGTGTAATATTCATTTATACTCTGTATATTCTTGTAATCTGATGCATTGTTGTAATATACAATGAAATGTTCTTCTGTATGCGTTCTGCTGTGGCTTGTGCACGAACTATCCGACGCTTTCCTTAACGGGGAGGTTGCGGGTCGTCACATTTGGTATCAGAGCTTTGGTTTACAAAGCTCAGAGAACAAGGCACATTAGAACCATACGAAAGAATTCATCAGATATTGGATTAGCAATATCCAATGGAATGACTCGTTAGAGATAGGATCAGTAGTATCCTAGAACGGGTGTGAAGAGTATATTTTTCAAATGAAAACATTTTGTTTTGAAAATTTAAATCAACTATTCGTATTTGATTATTTGTTTATATTGATTTTGGGCAATTCAGTATATAAAGAATTTGCATATACGCCTTGCAAACGTATATTCAAAGTTTTAATATACTGGATAGATATGGAATCACATTCTAGTCGCCCGGAGATGGTACTGATGATTGTCATGACATCATCCGTATTTATATTCGTGTTTCGAATGTGTGATTTTCTATATATTTCCATTAGGCTGGTGTGAGAACCCAAAACTTATATAGTTAGAATTCATTGTTGTGATTTGGCATCAAAACATGATTTTTTGTATATGTATCAAAATTATGAATTTGAAACTCTAATTCACTAATTGATTGATGTTTGTATTGTTTGATAATTTTGAATCATTATGCCTAATTGAATCAAATATTGAATTGTATTGAAATTTGGTCGCATTTGCTTGCATATACATATACTTACATTGAACAGGTCATAGCAAGGAGGCTAGAGACAGAGAATAAAATTTGTTTGCCCGACAAATAGGTACATGTTTATTACATAATTTACTGTTTTGTTTGGGTGATGATGATTTTATGAGCCTATTGGCTAGCCGCTTGGCTTTTTCTTTTTCTTTTTGAGATCTGAAGGACCGGGAACGCTATTTGCAATTTCCCGATGCTCCCATTGCAGGGGAGGTTATGGCGAAATTTTTCGAAAATTTAGGGTGTTAGCCAAATTTTTGAAATTTTGAAAATTCTCAGAAACTGAAAAGTTGGAGAATGGAAGCCAAATCGAATGTAGGGCTGAATAATCAAACCACTTTCGACTTTGTTCCTTTTCGGGGACGAAAAGTTTTAAGTGGGGGAGATTGTAACAACCCGTAAAATGCGAGCCAGTTTGAAAATTTTATTTTGGCAATTTTAGCGAATTTTGATTATTTAAAAGGAATTATTTTAAAGAATATCGACGAGAAATTTATTTTGAATATAATTCGATCGTATATATTTTACGCGTCGTCGTTAGAATATATAATAATTATATATAATTATAAAAGGAATTGAAAATGGCGCGGTAGTTCGATAATTCGATTTCAAACTTCAATTGAATGTACCGGGTGCAAAACAATCCGGATTTTAGTGAAACCGAAAATAATGGAATCTAATAGTGAATATCTTTCCAACGAATCCGAAAAATCAAAAGTTCGTAGCGGGAATCAAAAGATATGTCCAGTTGAAAATTCTGAATAGTCGCTATGGAATTCAGGCCCTTAAAAATGGACATTTTGCAAATGACCTCGGATTTCGACGAAACCACTTTTGTTGGGTCCGCAGTGTCAAGTTATTGCTAGATTTCAAATTTCGTAATTTTTCGAATCAATATGTGAGCGTGGCAAAGGAAAACGCGTTTGACCTGTTTCAGTTGATTTTAATCGACTGGAAATTGGCCATTTTTCTAACGGTCTCAGAATTCGACGAAACTAGTTTTGTTAGGACCGTATCGTCAATACGAAGCTAGAAAATATTTTTCTGCAATTTTTCTAGTTAGTATGTGACCCCGGTAATTTGAAATGTACGTTTAAAATTCAATAAAGTGATTTAAATGTAAATTCAATGGAAACTGATTGTAACTATCGAATCAGCTTGCGATACATATCCTATTGTGTTCGGAATGGGGGTAGAACGCTGTGGACGACAGGCGGTGGGCCTCGTTTCGAGATCGTATGTGAAAGTTAACTTTTTTTGCAAAATAAAATAATAAAAAAAAAAAAAAAAAAATATTTAATTTCCCTTCTTAACCTGGCCCCCCCCTTTTTCAATCATTTTCATTTCCAGGTATAAAAAAAAAAAAAAAAAAAAAAAAGAATTTCGAACGAAGGGCGGAGCCTCGTCGCCGGCCCTCGACGATCCAGTCACCCTCACCCCCTCGTCGAACTCCAGCACCGCCGCCTCCCCCTGATGTTGTCGCGACCCCCTTCTTCCTCCATTCGAACGCCTAGAACCCGAACCCCCTCGCGTCCCGCTCCTTTTCCCCTCCCCGATGGACCGCCGCCACTTCCTCCAGTGGATGCTCCGACTCCGACGCAGCTCAGCAAGCTCCTCCACCTCGGCCATCTCTCCCCCTTCTTGAAAACGTGAGTTTTCTTGATCTGATTTACTTAATTTTTATTTAGTTTAAAACCAGATTTTTATTTAGTTTAAAACCAGATTTTTATTTAGTTTAAAACCAGATTTTTATTTAGTTTAAAACCAGATTTTTATTTAGTTTAAAACCAGATTTTTATTTAGTTTAAAACCAGATTTTTATTTAGTTTAAAACCAGATTTTTATTTAGTTTAAAACCAGATTTTTATTTAGTTTAAAACCAGATTTTTATTTAGTTTAAAACCAGATTTTTATTTAGTTTAAAACCAGATTTTTATTTAGTTTAAAACCAGATTTTTATTTAGTTTAAAACCAGATTTTTATTTAGTTTAAAACCAGATTTTTATTTAGTTTAAAACCAGTTTTTTTAATGATTAAAAAAAAAAGGGGGGGGGGGGGAAGAGATTTTTAAAATGATTAAAAACAGACTTTTAAAAATGTTAAAGACGAGATTTTTAAAAATGATTAAAAACTGATTTTTTTTACATTGTTAAAAAGAAAAGAAACTGAAATTGTCATCGATTCAAAAATACAAGCAATCTTGATTTGAAAATGAAAAGACATCACTTTTGAAAATATAATGGAGAATATAAAAATTCGACTTTTATATATTGAATAGCGATATAAAAATTCGGTTTTTATATATGGAACTTCGAACTGAAAATTCGATTTTTATATATTGAATAGCGAAATAAAAATTCGATTTTTATATATTGAACTTTGAAATAAAAATTCGATTTTTATGTATTGAACTTTGAAATAAAAATTCGATTTTTATGTATTGAACTTTGAAAAAAAAATTCGATTTTTATGTATTGAACTTTGAAATAAAAATTCGATTTTTATATATTGAACTTTGAAATAAAAATTCGATTTTTATATATTGAACTTCGAAATAAAAATTCGATTTTTATATATTGAACTTTGAAATAAAAATTCGATTTTTATATATTGAACTTCGAACTAAAAATTCGATTTTTATATATTGAACTTTGAACTAAAAATTCGATTTTTATATATTGAACTTTGAACTGAAAATTCGATTTTTATATATTGAACTTTGAAATAAAAATTCGATTTTTATATATTGAACTTCGAAATAAAAATTCGATTTTTATATATTGAACTTTGAAATAAAAATTCGATTTTTATATATTGAACTTCGAACTAAAAATTCGATTTTTATATATTGAACTTTGAACTGAAAATTCGATTTTTATATATTGAACTTTGAAATAAAAATTCGATTTTTATATATTGAATAGCGAAGTAAAAATTCGATTTTTACATATGTAGTGGCTACAGGCGACGAAGCTGAAGAAGATGCGAAAACAATGAAGATTTCTATCAATGAAGTGCTGTGGAGCTAGGATAGCTATATGTGAGAATTCCTCACCTTTCAATTTATTTTTCTAGTTATATATATACTAGGATGCAGACGGTGCTTAGTAGCACCCGACACCCGTCCACAGACCATGGACTTGTTTGTTTGACTGTTTGGTGATTGATTGTGATATTGGTTTGAATGTGGTTTGTGGTGTGAAAAATCGAATCGATAAATTGGTTAGGATTAGACGTGCGCCGTTATAAGGCGAAGGAGTAAGGCTAGGTTAGACCCTTACTCCAAAGTTTGTGGTTTGCATAACGAATTGATTTGATTGATGTGTGAATGGCGTGGGCCTTCACTAGACCGGGGATAAGGCTAGGCCTTGTCCCGTTTCTAGTATCGTGCCGTTATGCCGCCGAAATTTTCTAAAATAAGTTAGAAAAATAAAAATAGCATTTTATTTAACGAATGAACTGAATAGAAATTCATAGGTTGAAATAAAATGTTTTATCGTTAAAAATATAATTTTTAACGTGAAGTGAATAAAATAAATATTCATTTACAAACCAGACGGTTTGTTTATGTACACCTATTTGAATGACATTGATTGGGACGATAAATTTTACACATCGCCTAACTGCACAAATAAAAATCAGTGTTTGATTGTTTGAAACCCCACACGGGTGTTAGGATGAAATTTGAAGTTCACTCATCCTGATTGATTAAACATGTCGATCGATTGATTGACAGGCTGTTATAAGCGTTGAATATCTATATTTGATGCTTATACAGTGTAGTGCACTTTGGTTGATGGTTGATTATTTTCAATGCTATTATATACATGTGTTGTATGAAAATCCATATAATTAATTTTATATGGTAATTGATTGGGCCTCATTCCAGTTTTGAAAAAGAAATATTTGAAAAAGAAATATTCGAAATAGAATATTTGAAAATAAAGGAATATATGAAGCCGTGTTGATTAGATTGACGCCATTTTGACGTGAACGATATTTATATCGATTTTAGAAAACGAATTCAAAATGAATTGAAAACGAATTCAAAATGAATTGAAAACGATTTCGAAATGAATTGAATTGAAAACGAATTCAAAATGAATTGAAAACGATTTCGAAATGAATTGAATTGAAAACGAATTCAAAATGAATTGAAAACGATTCCGAAATGAATTGAATTGAAAACGATTTCGAAATGAATTGAATTGAAAACGATTTCGAAATGAATTGAATTGAAAACGATTTCGAAATGAATTGAATTGAAAACGATTTCGAAATGAATTGAATTGAAAACGATTTCGAAATGAATTGAATTGAAAACGATTTCGAAATGAATTGAATTGAAAACGAATTCGAATTGAATTGAAAGCGAAGTGAAATAAATTCAAATTGAATTGAAATTTGAATTGAATAGAAATGGATTTTAAAACGAATTTATAAAGAAGAATTCAATTTTGATTTGAATTGAAATGGAAGTTGAAAATGTTTTTGAAACGAATTCAAAACTATTTATATAATTCGTTTTAAATAGAAATCGACGATATATATATTATATATATTATATATAATATAATGGCCTGAATAGAACGCGCCGCGCCGCGGCAGTTCGCGAATTTCGACCATTTATTTCAAACGGGCATTACGGGAGATCCGACCGTCGGATTCTCCTAAAACCGGAACCGTTGGGTTCGTATCGAAAAGAGCTTTCTAACGAATGTGAGAAATTTGAAATCTAACGGTTGGATTTGGAGACACGTCCAAATCAAATTCGAAAAAGGTCGCTGTAAGTGCAGTTCGATGGCCATTGATGGAAATCGACTGTACGGGCCTTGATAAAATTATTAAAAATAGTAATAATTTGTGTAAAATCATAAGAAATGATTTGTGAAAGTTTGGGATGAAAAACTCCATATTTGAAAAGATAAAAATAGATTTTTATCGAAATGAACTAGTTTTGAACTAGAATTATAATTCTATTTATTTTTAAATAAATAAATTGAATTTGAAATGGTTTTGAAAATAACCAAAATTTCCAATGATTGCATTGGAGTGGATTTGAATCGAAATTGTCTTCGGAATATTTCGATGATTGGAATTCGTGATTATACAGGTGTTGTTATGGAAATTTGAAAGATATCTATATTTATATCGTTATTTCCAATACGACATTTGTTAGTCGTAGAATTCGATATTGAATATAAGCCGATATATTTTCTATTCAGAGCCTTGTATTGAATATCGAATGTGATTTGGGTTTGTCGTGAATGGTGTCTTCACTAACACTGTTCTTGAACCCAGTTGAGAAAAGATTAAATCTTTTTATTTAGATTTAATGAAGTGTACCAATTAAATGATATTTAATTGGAATTGAATTGGTATTGATTTTTGGGTTTATCGTGAACAGTGTTTTAAATAACACTTGTTCTTTAACCCGATAATTAATCGAATGTGATTTGGGTTTGTCGTGAATGGTGTCTTCACTAACACTGTTCTTGAACCCAGTTGAGAAAAGATTAAATCTTTTTATTTAGATTTAATGAAGTGTACCAATTAAATGATATTTAATTGGAATTGAATTGGTATTGATTTTTGGGTTTATCGTGAACAGTGTTTTAAATAACACTTGTTCTTTAACCCGATAATTAATCGAATGTGATTTGGGTTTGTCGTGAATGGTGTCTTCACTAACACTGTTCTTGAACCCAGTTGAGAAAAGATTAAATCTTTTTATTTAGATTTAATGAAGTGTACCAATTAAATGATATTTAATTGGAATTGAATTGGAATTGATTTTTGGGTTTATCGTGAACAGTGTTTTAAATAACACTTGTTCTTTAACCCGATAATTAATCGAATGTGATTTGGGTTTGTCGTGAATGGTGTCTTCACTAACACTGTTCTTGAACCCAGTTGAGAAAAGATTAAATCTTTTTATTTAGATTTAATGAAGTGTACCAATTAAATGATATTTAATTGGAATTGAATTGGTATTGATTTTTGGGTTTATCGTGAACAGTGTTTTTAAATAACACTTGTTCTTTAACCCGATAATTAATGGAATGAGATTTTGGGTTTATCGTGGATCGTGTTTTAAATGACACTGATTCTTTAACCCAGATAATGATTAAAACTAAGTGGAGTTTTAATGAATCTTTAATTAGATTGAAAAGATCGAGAATGGAGTATCACCAGTTTTGCTCCAGGCGATAGTTAAATCTTTAATTAGATTTGAATGTGAAATTTAGAAACTAACTGGCGGTTAGCCAAGCAGAATGGTTTTCTGGATATTGATCTGATGTTGGTTTCGGCCTTCGGGGTTAATATTTGGGGAGTTATTCTCTTGATTAATTTACGGTTAGTGACTAATGAATTGGAATGAGGCGTATGTTGTGTTTGTGTAACACTTACTTAAAATATACGCGAGTTATTCGGAAAGACCGGGTTTATCCCATTCTGAATAACTGATACGACGATAAGTCGAAGATGAAGACGATGGTCGAAGACCGGAAGTCTTCACGTCGTTTGGGTGATAACTGATGATCTTGATTGGGCTGTACACCCAAGAAGATGGAAACAGTTAGTGATCGTCCAGACGTACTTGGAGATCGATGGATATGCGGGGTACTAGGTGCCTCCGGTTTCGTTCAGACCCAGAACGGACTTGTAAATGGACTGTGTGTCTGACATCGGATTTCATTCTGTGTGACTGATATCGGTTGCATAGGATGGTTTGCCTGTGTGGCATGCTAAGATGCAAATGATCAAGGCTTCTGTTGAAAAGCAAAGTCTTGTGGTGATGATCAAAGCACGGCCTTTGTGGCGTAGCTTTGTGTAACGTTTACCTCGCGTGTTTCACACCAGGTATGAACCAAAAACGGGAGACGGACCTCAGGGAGGACTTGCGTTTCTTTCTAGCTAGAAGTGGCGTCAGTGGTTTTACACGCCCTGACGAGTTTGACTTATGTGGTTGTTGCTGTTGCGAGGCGCCTCGGTTATATCGGTTTCGGCCGAATGCATTCTGGTCGGCTGACGGACCAGACTTACACCCCATAGGGTGGGGAGACGTATTGTTCAGGCATAATAATCCACTCCGTGTGGACCGGCCCTGACGATCCAAGGCTTGCCTGCGCGCTTGCCTGAGACATGGGCTAGATTGTCTCGAATCGGTTGAGGACTATCTTTTGCCTCGGTTCATAGATGGAAACCCAATTTCCAAATACGAGACTTTGCGGTTTTGATTGTATATCCTATATATGGCGACATAGTGGGATGGGGCGCTCATGCCGCCTATGATTGATACTTATGATTTGAAGTGTTTTATATACTATGCACTTATAATAGTATCAAATGATTTGTTTTAAACGTATCAAGCATTCTTTGGCTGTTATAAGGGAAAACCCTATCCTCGACTGCGTTGCATTGTGTGATGGGACCTGGGTCTTATAACAGCTTCATTTTTCTTTATTTAGCATTGCGCTGTTGGTTTTATGCACTGGTATTCTTGGGAGGAAACCCGTTCCGTGTTATACGGCGTGGTCCCTTGATTTACCTAATGATTTGAAATAAAGATTAATAACTGTTTTAGTTCTCACACCAGTCACATGACTGACCTGGAGTTTATTGTTTTAACCTAAACTCTGGGTGCCCCTATTTTCGACACGGGCAGCTAGTAGTTTTGGTTTTGCAGATTTATATTCACAGGATCCTGGTTTACAGCTGGAACGATATCCGGAAAGCTTTGTATCCGTATATCTCATTCTAGTTGTGTATTGTATTATTTTCCGCTGCTATGTATTTAAATGTAATTTAAATCTCTGATATTTCTGTGTAATATTCATTTATACTCTGTATATTCTTGTAATCTGATGCATTGTTGTAATATACAATGAAATGTTCTTCTGTATGCGTTCTGCTGTGGCTTGTTCTCGAACTATCCGACGCTTTCCTTTACGGGGAAGTTGCGGGTCTTTAAAATTTGAAATTATGTCCAAATCAAATTTGGAAAACGTCGTTGTAAGTGCAGTTCGATGGCCGTTGATGGAAATCGACTGTACGGGCCTTATTAAAATTATTAAAAATAGTAATAATTTGTGTAAAATCATAATAAATGATTTGGTAAGAATTGGGATGAAAAATCCCATATTTGAAAAGATAAAAATAGATTTTTATCAAAATGAACTAGTTTTGAACTAGAATTATAATTCTATTTATTTTTAAATAAATAAATTGAATTTGAAAAGGGTTTTAAAAGTAACCCGAATTTCCAATAATTGAATTGGAATGGATTTGAATCGAAATTGTCTTTGGAATATTTCGATGTTGGATTTCGTGATTATACAGATATTGCTATGGAAATTTGAAATATATATTTATTTCGTTTGTTTTTCATACGATATTTGTTGGTTGTAGAATTTTATATTGAATATAAGCCGATATATCTTCTATTCAAAGCCTTGTATTTAATATCAAATGTGATTTGGGTTTGTCATGAATGGTGTCTTCATTAACACTGTTCTTGAATCCAGTTGAGAAAAAGATTAAATCTTTTTTTATTTAGATTTAATGAAGTGTACCAATTAAATAATATTTAATTGGAATTGAATTGGTATTGATTTTTGGGATTATCGTGAACAGTGTTTTAAAGAACACTTATTCTTTAACCCAATAATTAATGGAATGTGATTTTGGGTTGTCGTGAACGGTATCTTCAATTATACTGTTCTTAGACCCAAAGGTGTTAAGAAAATCAGAAACTAACTGGAGATTAGTTAAGTTAAATGGTTTCTGTGGTATTGATCTAATGTTGGTTTCGGCCTTCAGGGTTAATACCTAGGGAATTGCTCACTTGCTAATTTACGGTTAGGGACTGATTGAAATGTGATATGATTTTGGGGTTTATCGTGAACCGTGTTTTAAATGACACTGATTCTTTAACCCAGTTAAAGATTAAAACTAAGTGGAGTTTTAATGAATCTTTAATTAGATTGAAAAGATCGAGAATGGAGTATCCCCAGTTTTGCTCCAGGCGATAGTTAAATCTTTAATTAGATTTGAACATGAAATGGTAATTGAATTTATCGAGAACACTGTGGTGTTAGATATGAAGTATTACCAGTTTTTAATTCATGGGATGAATAGGTTGGGATTGGGGAATTAAAACAAACGATTACTTCGGTAAGGTTCGTTAATCCCGGCTAGTTTGGATAAACCATAATTTGGTTTGAATTGATATTCAGAAGAAGATTAAAGAATTAATTTAAAGAATTTACCTTTGATAAAATTAATGGGAACCTTTCCCTAAGAATGTGAAATTTAGAAACTAACTGTTTGTTAGCTAAGCAGAATGGTTTTCTGGATATTGATCTGATGTTGGTTTCGGCCTTCGGGATTAATATTTGGGGAATTATTCTCTTGTTAATTTATGCTTAGTAACTGATGAATTGGAATGAGGCGTATGTTGTGTTTGCGTAACACTTGTTTATTATATACGCGAGTTATTCGGAAAGACCGGGTTTATCCCATTCTGAATAAATGATACGACGATAAGTCAAAGATGAAGACGGTGGTTGAAGACCGGAGGTCTTCACGTTGTTTGGGTGATTATTGATGATCTTGATTGGGCCGTACAACCAAGAGGAGGGAATCAGTTAGTGGTCGTCCAGTCGTACTTGGAGATCGATGGATATGCGGGGTACTAGGTGCCTCCGGTTTCGTTCAGACCCAGAACGAACTTGTAAATGGACTGTGTGTCTGACATTGGATTTTAGTCTGTGTGATTGATTTCTATTAAATATATATCTGTTTGGCGGTGGAGAATTTATTCTCTTGCTTAACGCTCTTCTCTGAGACGTAAGAACTCAGGAGTTATATATTGATGGATATCAAATGCGTGGAGTGAATTGCCTGTGTGGCATGCCTAAGTGGCAAATGATCAAGGCTTCTGTTGAAAAGCAGAGTCTCGTGGTGGATGATCAAAGCACGACCTTTGTGGCGTAGCTTTGTGTAGCGTGAATTCGCGAGCCTCACACCCCGGTGTGAACCAAAAACGGGAGACGGACCTCAGGGAGGACATGCGTTTTCTTCTAGCTAGAAGTGGCGTCAGCGGTTTTACACGCCCTGACGAGTTTGACTTATGTGGTTGTTGCTGTTGCGAGGCGCCTCGGATATATCAATGACTTTGTGAAGCCGATGGAGTCATTCGTTGGCTCATTGACACCCCGAAGGGTGGGGAATCACAGTGTTCAGGAATTTTAATCCACATCGGTGGACCGGCCCTGTCGCTCCAAAGATCACTCGAACTCTTACCTGAGACACGGGCTAGAGCGTCTCGATTCTGTAGAGGAATATCTTTTGCCTCGGTTCACAGATGGAAATACAATTTCCAAATACGTGATTTTGCGGTTTTAATTGTAGAACTAGTATGGTGACATGATATATGGTACCCATGCCGTCTATGATTGATACTTATGATTTGAAGTTGTTTTATACACTATGCACTTATTATAGTATCAAATGATTTGTTTTAAACGTACTAAGCATGTTTGGCTATTACAAGGGAAAACCCTATCCCCCGGCTTGCGTTGCATTGTGTGATAGGACCCGGGTCTTATAATAGCTGCATCTTTCAAAAAAGCATTGCGTTGTTTTGTTATATGCATTGTTATTCTTTGGAGGAAACTCGTTCCGTGTTATACGGTGTGGTCCCTTAATATATCTGATTTAAAGTAAAGTTTTATATAACTGTTTTAGTTCTCACACCAGTCACATGACTGACATGGAGTTTATTGTTTTAACCCAAACTCTAGGTGCCCTTGTTTTGACACGGGAAGCGAGTAGTTTTGGTTTTGCAGATTTATATTCACAGGATCCTGGTTTACAGCTGGAATGATATCCGGAAAGCTTTGTATCCGTATATCTCTTCTAGTTGTGTATTGTATTATTTTCTGCTAATATGTAATGTATTGTAATATCTGATATTTTGTAAATGTGTAATATTGATTTATACTCTGTATATTCTTGTATTCTGATGGAATTGTTGTAATATATAATGAAATGTTCTTCCATCTGCATTCTATTTTTTTGTGTTCTTGAAACAATCAGGCGTTTCGAACGGTCTTGATCGGTTTAGAGACTGATTCAGATCGAGCAAAATTCCTTTTTGTCACACTTAACCTCCCTATCCGGCCATGAGTCCTCTACTTATAAAAAAATCCAATCTTTATTGTCTCCAGCATGTGCAATTCTGTACCCGACTCGTTTCAGCCCTCCCCAAGCCTCCTCCGCCACCCAACAGCGAAGGTGAGATTTTGTTTCAATTTAATTCATTCATGTAATTAAAGATATGATTTTTACCTACGGTTTTAATATAAAAATGTGATCTTTCTTATAAATGAGGTGATTAAATGAAAGGTTCGATTTATATATTATAGAAAGGCGATTTTTAATTATAGAAAGGCGACATCTTTATATGTTAAAAGGTTGAATCTTTATATGAAAGTGATTTAAAAATGTGATCTTCCTTTATATGAAGTGAAATATAAAAAAAATCGATTTTTGTGTACTGAATAACGAAGTAAAAAAATTCGATTTTTATATATTGAATAACGAAGTAAAAATTCGATCTTTATATATAAATTAGAAATATAAAAATATAATTTTTATACAGAATGAAGCATCGAAAAAATATATAAAGTAGAAATAAAAATATGATTTTTATTTAGTAGAATGAAGTGATAAAAATATAATTTTTATTTTAAACAGTGGGAAAAAGACTGCATTGGAATTTCAATCAAATCCAGATGATTCAGCAGTTCAACAGCAAAGCACGGCGGAGTGGAACCCTTTGTGAGAACTTCTCACCTTTAATTTTGTTTTCTAGTTAATAATATGTATACTAGGATGCAGACGGTGTTTAGTAGCACCCGACACCTGTCGTCCATAGACCATGGACGGCTTGTTTGTTTGTTTGTTTGATTTTGATGCGTAGTTGATTGTGTGATGTGAAATGAAATAAAATATTTATATAGTTAAAAATATTTTATAGTTGAAAATAGAATTTTTAACGTGTATATAAAATAAAATATTTATAAACAAATCGGACGATTTTTTATATACGCGCATTTGACTGATATTGATTGGGACGATAAATTTTACACATCGCCCAACTGCACAAATAAAATATGTGTTTGATCGATTGAAACCCTACACACGTATTGGGATGAAATTTGACATACACTAATCCCAATTATTAGCTGTATGTCGATCGATTGATTGATAGACTGTGTAAGCGTTAAATATTTATATTTGATGCTTGTATAGTGTAATGCACTCTGGATGATGGATTGCTGTTTCACTACTGTTATTCACATTTGTTGTGTGAAATCCATATAATCACATTATATGGTAATTGACTGTGCCTGATTCCAGTTCGGAATTAACGAATATTTTAAAATATTTGAAGTGGAATATTTGAAATGGAATATTTGAAAAGGAATATTTGAAATAGAAATATATAAAGCCGTGTCGATTAGATTGACGCCATTTTGACTTGAATGATATTTATATCGATTTTATTCGTTTTTATAATAAATACCGAAAAGGAATTGATTTCAAAATATAATGTTTTGAAATTATTATCATTTATATATCGATGATATGGAATATTCAATTTTGATTTGAAAATGAATATGAAGTGGAATTAGAATTAAAATCCATTTATTTTTAAAATAAAAAAATTGAATTTGAAATGGTTTAAAAATAATCAGAATTTCCAATATATAAATTGGAAATGGATTTGAATCGAGATTATCTTCGGAATATTTCGATAATGAATGTCGTGATTATACAGATATTGTCATGGAAATTTGAAAGATATACATATATATCGTTATTTCCAATACGATATTTGTTGATCGTAGAATTTGATATTGAATATAAGCCGATATATTTTCTATTCAGAGCCTTGTATTTAATATCAAATGTGATTTGGGTTTGTCGTGAATGGTGTCTTCATTAACACTGTTCTTAAACCCCAGTTGAGAAAAAGATTAAATCTTTTTGTTTAGATTTACCAATCAAATAATATATAATTGGAATTGAATTGGATTGACTTTTGGGTTTATCGTGAACGGTGTTTTAAATAACATTTGTTCTTTAACCCGACAATTAATGTAATGTGATTCTGGGTTATCGTGAGTGGTATCTTTAACAAAACTGTTCTAAGACCCAATGGAGTTAAGAAAATCAGAAATTAACTAAAGATTAGTTAAGTTGAATGGTTTCTTGGGTATTGACCTGATGTTGGTTTCGGCCTTCAGGGTTATTACTTAGGGAATTGTTCACTTGCTAATTTATGGTTAAAGGGTGGTGGAAATGAAATGCGATTTTGGGTTTATCGTGAACCGTGTTTTGAATGACATTGGTTCTTTAACTCAGTTAAAGATTAAAACTAAGTGGAGTTTTAATGAATCTTTAAATAGGTTGAAAAAGTGAATTTGATAATTAAAATTATCAAATTCAAGGAATGATCGAGAATGGAGTACCACCAGTTTTACTCCAAACGATAGTTAAATCTTTAATTAGATTTGAACGTGAAATGGTAATTGAATTTACTGATAACACCATGGTGTTAGATATGAAGTATTATCAGTTTTACTTCATGGGATGAATAGGTTGGGGTTGGGTAATTTAACAATTGATTACTTCGGTAAGGTTCGTTAAGCCCGACTAGTTTGGTTAAACCATAATTTGGTTTGAATTGAAATTCAAAAGAAGATTAAAGAATAAATTTTAAAGAATTTATCTTTGATAAAATTAATGGGAACCTTTCCCTAAGAATGTGAAATTTAGAAACTAGCGGTAGGTTAGCTAAGAAGAATGGTTTCCTGGGTATTGATCTGATGTTGGTTTCGGCCTTCGGGGTTAATATTTGGGGAATTGCTCTCTTGCTAATTTATGGTTAGTGACTGATGAATTGGAATGAGGCGTATGTTGTGTTTGTGTAACACTTGTTTATTATATACGGGGGTTGTTTAGAAAGGCCGGGTTTATACTCATTCTGAATAACCGATTCGACGATAAGTCGAAGATAAAGATAGTGGTTGAAGACCGGATGTAATGACCCAGATTTCCGTAACATCAGAGTTGACTATATACATCATAAGTCCAACCCAAATATCACGAAAATACGAAACATTTTTTTAAGAAGAAAGAGGTAGAAGAAGAATAGAACTAACAACACAGAATCTCACTTCGCAGCGGAACAAAATATAATATATCATATCTTTGAAATACAAAAGCTCAACTGTATAACATATACTTATCAGAGTAAAACACTTACAACACAACGGAACCACTATAACTTGATAACGCTGAAGCTTCCTGCTCCAAGCTCCTTTAGATATATCTGAAAAATCCTGAACTACTTGACTGCCCGTACAAATTTAGGCACCCAAGATTTTAGGTAAAACAAAACAAATAAACTGCGGGTCAGTCATGGGACTGGTATGAGTAAACAGTTTAAAACAGTCTTTAGAAAACTAAATGATATCCCATAAGACCACGCCGTATAACACGGAACGGGTTTTTCCCTTATGAGAATCCAAACACTTGACTTATCTTTATATCAAAACTCCTTTGATATTATAATAATGTCTAAATCAAGTAGATAACAATCTAGTGGAACGTTTGCATCTCACGTTCCACATATATATACAAATCATAAACCGCAAGCACGTATTGGGTAATGGGTTTCCAACTATGACAAGGTATGGAACCAACTTCCGCTGGTATATCTCTAGAGGAGAATACACCGAGTTCAACAAGTACATCTTGCAACTCAGCCACACATGACCGACCACTCATTTCGCTTGAGTGTATCGAATGTATATCACCAACGATTGGGATCAGCAACCATTTCCCGAATGGGACAGCATCGACAATAGATTTTTAGAAATAAATGGAACTCTAGATCAGGTGATTCTACAACCTAATAGGTGCGACCTACATAGCCTTGCTGCCTGCCCGATTTCTGTCATTTACCGGTTGATGAGGCTAGAAGCTACGCTTTATCATCACACCAGATTCACTTCGAATGCCACATCGTCAAATCCATCAAATCACCGATTGATGTCCTCAACAGTACATTACGTGTTAGCTAAAAGAAGTTTCCTTCTCCGCTTCCACTCTTGGTACGGTTGGAGAAATCAATATACGTGATCGTCTGGAAATACTCTGTCAGACATTCATCCATATCAGTCACCCAGGAACAGGATGAATCGAAGGTACTATTTCTATTAATAGAAAAAGTTCTTGCACTCTACTCCGTCTTCGGTTATCCTTATATAATCTGATTCGCACGCTACTGCCAATACGGAGTGGTTCTTCGGATAATAATCCAACCGGTCTCTCCATATCGACAACGATGGTCAAAACTTCGATAGTCTGTGATTTAACTATCGAATAAAAAAACAAGTGTTTCGATAGTCGATGATTTAAATATCGAATAAAACAAGTGTTCATCCAAACATCCAAAAATCAGTGAGCCTTTAATTAATATTCCATTAATTAAATCTCTTCTCTATTTCTTTATCAATATTTGTTAATCAAATATTTCAATAACCATATTGCCCTTTTACGTTCATTGGAAAACATTTCCATATATCGCCTTCCTTTATTTTCTAAACTTTTAGAAAATATCTTTTATTTATAATTGGAAAATACTCCAATTACTTATCTCTTTTCTGACTCGTTTATTTCTATACTTAGGAAACGTTCATTTTTCTGTTTCCAAGCTTTGCACATATTTGGGTTAAAACAGATGTTGTGTAAAACATCGTTACGACAACCCAAATACAGTATTTAACTAATTCTTATTCCACATTGATCTTTGAGCCTGAATCTTGCTACTTATCGGTATATCATGAAATCAACCAAGTTGGGGTATAATTACCTCTCAGACCTTGACTGGGTAACATTTAACGTCAAAACAGACAAGACTACTTACTCGAATAATCAATACCATACAACTGATTATTCGCCTTTAAACACATATACACTTTCTCTTTCTATTCCTACGAGATTTTATTCTTATACCTCCCTTTTTGATTATACTATTCTATTTCTAAGTTCGTTTTCTTATCGACTTCTATATATATCGATACTTTGATTTCTAACTATCAAATTATCTTAAAAATATTCTAACTCCTTAAATTCCCGGAAAAATTCGCCATAACCTCCTTTGTACCGGGAGCATCGGGAAATTTCAAATAGCTTTCCCGGTCCTTCTTATCTCAAAAAGAAAAAGAAAAAGCCAAGCGGCTTGCCGATACGGCGCATAAAATCTCATATGGAAATTAAATACGTACCTTTTTGTCGGGCATTCTATTTATTTCACTTCTATACTTTATTCCAAACCTGTCTCCTATATGTCTATACCTGTCCAATCTATTTTAACTCAATTTGTTAATTAAATCTGTTAATTAACTTCTCAGTCTATTTCACCGTCATATTTGAACATGACATGCTCAAATATATTTTTAACTTGCATATTACACATTCTAATTATACTAATACTCTCGTTCCCTTATTGACTTCTCTATTCAAATTCCAATTCAATTCTATTTGAATTCTCTTTATTTAAACTTCATTTGAATTCTATTTGCATCCCTATATTTAAACTTCATTTGAATTCTATATTCAAATCTATTCAAATTCTATTGTTTAAATTCCATTTAAATCCTATATTCAAATCGTTTAAAGTCCCTTTGAATTTCTATATCCACATCTATAGTTTAAAGTCCATTTGAATTTCTATATTCAAATCTATAGTTTAAAGTCCATTTGAGTTTCTATATTCAAATCTATAGTTTAAAGTCCATTTGAATTTCTATATTCAAATCTATAGTTTAAAGTCCATTTGAATTTCTATATTCAAATCTATAGTTTAAAGTCCATTTGAATTTATATATTCAAATTCCATAGTTTAAAGTCCATTTGAATTTCTATATTCAAATTCTATTTGAATTCTCTGCATTATTTATAAACAACGTTTATAAATTCGATTCAAATCCCATCTTCCATTTATAAACAAAGTTTATAAATTCGATTCAACTCCCATCTTCCATTTATAAACAACGTTTATAAATTTAATTACTTGTTTTATATACCTTCAAAACAAGTTAATATTTTCTATAGTTTATTTAAAATTCAAATTCTATTTACAAAAATAGAATTTCCTTTTTAAATATCAAATACCCTTTCCGATATTTTTATGAATCAATATTCAAGCCCCAGGGATATTTTAAATAATCAAATCAACCAATTTTCAATCATTTGATTTTTAACACATCATATATGAATATATATGAAATCAAACAAACAACAGATAATATATTTAATAGGAATCCAGTTGGATTCCTCCAACCGGTTTTCCTGCATCCACAGACGTTAGTCAACATAGTAATACCCATCCTGCTTCGAGGCAGGATATCACGGTATAGAAGGTCATCCACTAATCATAGCGTGGGGCGTATAGGGTAATCATCCGCTATGGTACCGCGGGCATCCGCTAATGATACTGCGGGAATCCAACCAATCATCAACCCAATATATATATATAATAGTCAACCAATCCTAAATAACTATATATATTTTAAAACAATCAGACAGCATTCAAACAAGCACAGACAATTATTTTTAACTATATAAAAGTAATTTCTAAATAAAAGGTTAGATTTACTCACCTAGATTTTGCAGTTGTCGAGTATCCCGTTTATTGCCCAATCACCGGCTACGAATCTTTTAGAATGATTTCGTACCTACGAAAATTTTATTCAAATTTACTTGTTATTATTTATTTATTGAAATTGATTATTTGAATAAATAAATAAATTTCCTATATGTGTGTGTATATATATATATATTCTACTTTTATATCTAATTTAAACATTACTAATCCTTTTAAATTAAATATTTAAACCACGATTATATTCCAAATTTCATATTAACAGCTAATGTCATTTCTTTTTACAGTATTTTCATGTGTTAATAACATTTTCCAACTTGTTCATTAAATCAAACATTTAAATGAATTTAATTACCTTAATACCGCTGTTTTTTTCTTTCCGGCATTTCACCAAACACCATTTCTGCTTAATCCTTTCAGCACAACTTCAGCTCAATCATTAGATCGAAACCCCTCAAAATAGCTTGTCGGACTCCTGCTTCTTCACTCTGGAAACCACGCTCCGTTCCCCTTTCTTTTATTTCTTCGTGTATCATGTTTCAGAAACTTGCTCCACGGTGAACTTCCCATTCCCGCATCCTGGACTTCATCGCGCCCAAAAGACCATCGACCTCCCCCTTTTCTGAGTCTCGGCTCCAATTTACACCTGAATCCCCAACTCGTGATGCCCCCCCCCCCTCAATTTCTGCGATACCCTAACCTATTTCCAGTTCGAACTCGAATCATCGCAAGCCCTCCGAACAACTATCGCGACCTTCTGCTCCTCCTGTGCCCATCGCAGTCCTTGATTCCGCGAGCTCGTCGAGTCTTGGATCGACCGTTGTCTTTGATTTGATTCGACGAATTTAGGTGCGGCTTTAAATTGGTTTTACTGAAGCATGATAACAAAAGAAAGTGAATGCGATTTAAGGGGAGTGGCTTTGATTAAATAATGAAGAGAAAGGAAACGTAGCCTATTTTCCTCCATTCGTTTTTCTACGGTTAAAGAAGGAGAAATGCGTTCGATTTTCTACCTTTCATTTTTCTGATATTTTTATTTCATTTTGAATTAGTTTTTAGTTCGAACCAATATCCTTTAAGATATTTATGCCTCTGAACTCTTCTCTGAACCCAACTACAGACATTTTTAGGGTAATACCACTATTTCTGACACTAGAATGAGCTACGAAGTCTATTTATACCATCGGAATAAGATATTGATTTAACTTGATATAAATTAAATTCAACACAATTTATTCTGCGGAAATAAATTAATATTATTATTCGAATTCAAACAGAAGCTTGAATTGATTTTCTGAACTGTTTCTAATTCAGTTTTCAACTTCTCGAACTGACGTATTACGATAATTTAATATATTCGATATTAAATAGAAATTGATTATTAAATTGATAACTTAATATAAAAATTTCCATTTATATGATCAACTAAATAGTTAAATCCATTCTAAATATTTAAAATTAGTTGGTCGAAATCCCGGGTCATTACAATCTTCCCCACTTAAAATAATTTCGCCCTCGAAATTGCTGAGGTAGAAAAAGGGCTACAAACCCATTTATCTTTTCCAAAACTTATTTATGTTGATACTCAACAATTCAAACTTCCTTACGTAACTCTCTTTCGAATACATCCTTATTCGATAACTCCTCCCTTCGAATAACTATATTCGATAATCTCTCTTTTGAATAACTAGATTCGAAAACCTTTCTTCGAATAAACTATATTCGATTTACTCTATTCAATTTACTCTTATCAAATAACTCTACTGGATTTACTCTATTCGATTAACTCCATTGAATAACTAAATTCGATAACTCCTTCGAATAACCAATATTCTATAACTCACTTCGATTAAACTAATCGATAACTCTTTTCGATTAAACTGTAATCGATAACTCATTTCGATTAACAAATAATTGATAACTCCTTTCGAATAACCAAATTCGATAATTCCTTCGATTTACTAATAATCGATAACTCCTTCGAATAACCAATAATCGATAACTCCTTCGATTTACTAATAATCGATAACTCCTTTAGTTCTATTCGAATAAACTAATATTTGATTTAACTCCATTTGCTTGACTCTAGATCGCAGCGATCACAATGGTTACGCCTGATTCCCCCAGGAAACATTCGACCGCCTTAGGCTATCTGCAGCCCCGCGAATTACGCTAGCAGTCGTACGAAATGGCAACTTATTGTAATAACCCGCAAAATCTGGGCCAGTTTAAAATTTTTATTTTGGCAATTTTAGCGAATTTTGATTATTTAAAATGAATTATTTTAAATAATATCGACGAAAAATTTATTTTGAATATAATTCGAACGTATATATTATACGCGTCGTAGTTAGAATATATAATAATTATATATAATTATAAAAGGAATTGAAAATGGCGCGGTAGTTCGAAAATTCGATTTCTAATTTCAAATGAATATACAGAATTCAATATAAGTCAGAATTGAACGAAACAAGAAATATTGGAATCTGTATAACTATATCTTTGTAACGAAGTTAACAAACTGAGATTTCATCTTAGAAATGATAAGATATGTCCAGTTTAAAATTAGAAATAGTCGCTGTGGAATTTATATATATTTTTATATATATAAGGCCCTTAAAAATGGACATTTTGCAAACGACCTCGGATTTCGACGAAACCAGTTTTGTTGGGTCCGTGGTGTCAAGTTATTGCTAGATTCCAAGTTTCATAATTTTTCGAATCAATATGTGAGCGTGGCGAAGGAAAACGCGTTTGACCAGTTTCCGTTGATTTTAATCGACTGGAATTTGGCCATTTTTCAAACGGTCTCAGAATTCGACGAAACTAGTTTTGTTAGGACCGTATCGTCAATACGAAGCTAGAAAATATTTTTCTGGAATTTTTCTAGTTCGTATGTGACCCCGGTAATTTGAAATGTGCGTTTAAATTGAATATATAAAGATTTATATTTTAAAATTCAATGAAAACTGATCGAAACAGCTGAACGGGCTTACGATACATATCCCATTGTGTTCGGAATGGGGGTGAAACGCTATGGGCGACAGTCGGTGGGCCTCGTTTCGAAGTCGAATAAAAAGTCAACTCCTAGGGATAAAATAAATTAAAATTAAATATGTAAAATCTTTTTTTTTTTTATATATAGGCCCCCCCCGTTTATTTTTCTCAGAATCAAATTAAAAAAAAAAAAAAAAAAAAGAGAAAGGGAGGACTCGCCCGCCGCCCCCTTGGCGATCGCCACCCCGACGCGCCACCATCCGCCTGCCGCCCTCCGCCACTTCTTCCCTTCCTCCTCCCCCTTGCCTTCCTCGACACCCACGCGAAGCCCCCAGGCGCCAGAGCCGATCGCGACAGCCCCTCTACCCAAAACCCGACCCCCTTCTAACCCTAGCCTCCGCCGCTTCCCACAGACGCCGATTCCCCCCGCTGCTCCGATGTGAAACGCCGTCTCCACCCCCCCCCATCTCTGAATAAATTCAATTTCCTGTAAGTTTTTTTTTTTTTTTTTTTTTTTTTTTTTTTTTTTTTATTTATTTATTTTATCTTTATTTTTTTTTTATATAGATGGAAATAAATCTGAATGAATTTTAAAAACTGATTTGAAAAAGAAACTAAAAACTGAATTTTTAATGATTTATAAAAACAGTTTTTTTAAAAAAAGGTATTGAAAAACAGTTTTTTTAAAAAAAGGTATTGAAAAACAGTTTTTTTTAAAAAGGTATTGAAAACAGATTTTTAAAAGGTTTTAACTTTAAATTGAAAAAGGTTTTAACTTTAAATTGAAAAAGGTTTTAACTTTAAATTGAAAAAGGTTTTAACTTTAAATTGAAAAAGGTTTTAACTTTAAATTGAAAAAGGTTTTAACTTTAAATTGAAAAAGGTTTTAACTTTAAAACGAAAATGGTTTGAACTTTAAAAAGAAAATGGTTTGAACTTCGATAGAAAAATTCGATTTTTATATATTGAACTTTGAAATAAAAATTCGATTTTTATATATTGAACTTTGAACTAAAAATTCGATTTTTATATATTGAACTTTGAACTAAAAATTCGATTTTTATATATTGAACTTTGAAATAAAAATTCGATTTTTATATATTGAACTTTGAACTAAAAATTCGATTTTTATATATTGAACTTTGAACTAAAAATTCGATTTTTATATATTGAACTTTGAACTAAAAATTCGATTTTTATATATTGAACTTTGAAATAAAAATTCGATTTTTATATATTGAACTTTGAACTAAAAATTCGATTTTTATATATTGAACTTTGAACTAAAAATTCGATTTTTATATATTGAACTTTGAACTAAAAATTTGATTTTTATATATTAAACTTCGATAGAAAAATAGAATTTTTATATATTGAACATCGAAGTAAAAATTCGATTTTTATATATTGAATAGCGAAGTAAAAATGTGATTTTTACGTATGTAGTGAAAGCAGCAACGAAGATGCGATAGGAATGAAGATTTCTATCAATGAAGTGCCGTGGAGCTAGGATAGCTATATGTGAGAACTTCTCACCCTTCAATTTATTTTCTAGTTATATATATATACTAGGATGCAGACGGTGCTTAGTAGCACCCGACACAATCGTCCACAGACCATGGACTTGTTTGTTTGACTGTTTGGTGATTGATTGCGATATTGGTTTGAATGTGGTTTGTGGTGTGAAAAATCGAATCGATAAATTGGTTAGGATTAGACGTGCGCCGTTATAAGGCGAAGGAGTAAGGCTAGGTTAGATCCTTACTTCAAAGTTTGTGGTTTGCATAACGAATTGATTTGATTGATGTGTGAATGGCGTGGGCCTTCACTAGACCGGGGATAAGGCTAGGCCTTGTCCCGTTTCTAGTATCGTGCCGTTATGCCGCCGAAATTTTCTAAAATAAGTTAGAAAAAAAAAAAAAAATAGCATTTTATTTAACGAATGAACTGAATAGAAATTCATATGTTAAAATAAAATGTGTTATCGTTAAAAATATAATTTTTAACGTGAATGTGAATAAATAAATATTCATTTACAAACCAGACGGTTTGTTTATGTACACCTATTTGAATGACGTTGATTGGGTCGATAAATTTTACACATCGCCTAACTGCACAAATAAAATATGTGTTTGATTGTTTGAAACCCCACACGGGTGTTAGGATGAAATTTGAAGTTCACTCATCCTGATTGATTAAATATGTCGATCGATTGATTGACAAGCTGCTATAAGCGTTAAATGTCTATATTTGATGCTTATACAGTGTAGTGCACTTTGGTTGATGGTTGATTATTCATCGTTGTTGATATATACATGTGTTGTAGAAAATCCATATAATTAACATTATATGGTAATTGATTGGGCCTCATTCCAGTTTCAAAAAAAAAAAGAAATATTTGAAATAGAAATATTTGAAATAGAAATATTTGAAATAGAAATATTTGAAATAGAATATTTGAAAATAGAAATATGTGAAGCCGTGAGGATTAGATTGACGCCATTTTGACGTGAACGATATTTATATCGATTTTATTCATTTTACAATGAATATTGAAAAGTGATTTCGAAATCGAATATTTTGAAATGAATTGAATTGAAATCGAATATTTTGAATTGAATTGAAAACGATTTCGAAATGAATTGAATTGAAAACGATTTCGAAATGAATTGAATTGAAAACGATTTCGAAATGAATTGAATTGAAAACGATTTCGAAATGAATTGAATTGAAAACGATTTCGAAATGAATTGAATTGAAAACGATTTCGAAATGAATTGAATTGAAAACGATTTCGAAATGAATTGAATTGAAAACGATTTCGAAATGAATTGAATTGAAAACGATTTCGAATTGAATTGAAAGCGAAGTGAAATAAATTCAAATTGAATTGAAATTTGAATTGAATAGAAATGGATTTTAAAACGAATTTATAAAGAAGAATTCAATTTTGATTTGAATTGAAATGGAAGTTGAAAATGTTTTTGAAACGAATTCAAAACTATTTATATAATTCGTTTTAAATAGAAATCGACGATATATATATTATATATATATTATATATAATATAATGGCCTGAATAGAACGCGCCGCGCCGCGGCAGTTCGCGAATTTCGACCATTTATTTCAAACGGGCATTACGGGAGATCCGACCGTCGGATTCTCCTAAAACCGGAACCGTTGGGTTCGTATCGAAAAGAGCTTTCTAACGAATATTAGAAATTTGAAATCTAGTGGTTGGATTTGGAGATACGTCCAAATCAAATTCGAAAAAGGTCGCTGTAAGTGCAGTTCGATGGCCATTGTTGGAAATCGACTGTACGGGCCTTGATAAAATTATTAAAAATAGTAATAATTTGTGTAAAATCATAAGAAATGATTTAGAAAGAATTGGGATGAAAAACTCCCTATTTGAAAAGATAAAAATAGATTTTTATCGAAATGAACTAGTTGTGAACTAGAATTATAATTCTATTTATTTTTAAATAAATAAATTGAATTTGAAGAGGGTTTTGAAAATAACCAAAATTTCCAATGATTGCATTGGAGTGGATTTGAATCGAAATTGTCTTCGGAATATTTCGATGTTGGAATTTGTGATTATACGGATGTTGTTACGGAAATTTGAAAGATATATATTTATATCGTTATTTCCAATACGACATTTGTTAATCGTAGAATTTGATATTGAATATAAGCCGATATATTTTCTATTCAGAGCCTTATATTGAATATCAAATGTGATTTGGGTTTGTCGTGGATGGTGTCTTCACTAACACTGTTCTTGAACCCAGTTGAGAAAAGATTAAATCTTTTTATTTAGATTTAATGAAGTGTACCAATTAAATAATATTTAATTGGAATTGAATTGATATTGATTTTTGGGTCTATCGTGAACAGTGTTTTAAATAACACTTGTTCTTTAACCCGATAATTAATGAATGTGATTTGGGTTTGTCGTGAATGGTGTCTTCACTAACACTGTTCTTGAACCCAGTTGAGAAAAGATTAAATCTTTTTGTTTAGATTTAATAAAGTGTACCAATTAAATAATATTTAATTGGAATTGAATGGATATTGATTTTTGGGTTTATCGTGAACAGTGTTTTAGATAACACTTGTTCTTTAACCCGATAATTAATGGGATGTGACTTTGGGTTTATCGTGAACCGTGTTTTAAATGACACTGATTCTTTAACCCAGTCACAGATTAAAACTAAGTGGAGTTTTAATGAATCTTTAATTAGATTGAAAAGATCGAGAATGGAGTATCACCAGTTTTGCTCCAGGCGATAGTTAAATCTTTAATTAGATTTGAACGTGAAATTTAGAAACTAACTGTCGGTTAGCCAAGCAGAAGGGTTTTCTGGATATTGATCTGATGTTGGTTTCGGCCTTCGGGGTTAATATTTGGGGAATTATTCTCTTGATTAATTTACGGTTAGTGACTAATGAATTGGAATGAGGCGTATGTTGTGTTTGTGTAACACTTTTATAAAATATACGCGAGTTATTCGGGAAGTCCGGGTTTATCCCATTCTGAATAATCGATACGACGATAAGTCGAAGATGAAGACGATGGTCGAAGACCGGAGGTCTTCACGTCGTTTGGGTGATAACTGATGATCTTGATTGGGCTGTACACCCAAGAAGATGGAAACAGTTGGTGATCGTCCAGACGTACTTGGAGATCGATGGATATGCGAGGTACTAGGTGCCTCCGGTTTCGTTCAGACCCAGAACGGACTTGTAAATGGACTGTGTGTCTGACATCGGATTTCATTCTGTGTGACTGATATCGGTTGCATAGGATGGTTTGCCTGTGTGGCATGCTAAGATGCAAATGATCAAGGCTTCTGTTGAAAAGCAAAGTCTTGTGGTGATGATCAAAGCACGGCCTTTGTGGCGTAGCTTTGTGTAACGTTTACCTCGCGTGTTTCACACCAGGTATGAACCACAAACGGGAGAGGACATCAGGGAGGACTTGCGTTTCTTTCTAGCTAGAAGTGGCGTCAGTGGTTTTACACGCCCTGACGAGTTTGACTTATGTGGTTGTTGCTGTTGCGAGGCGCCTCGGATTGATCGGTCGTTCTCGAACCGATGGAGTCATTTAGTTGGCTCGTTTACGCCCCAAAGGGCGGGGAAACGTATTGTTCAGGCACTATAATCCACATCGGTGGACCGGCCCTGACGATCGAAGGGGCAGTTGCGGCTGTTCCTGTGGCTCGGGCTAGAGAGTCACGAATCGGTTGAGGACTATCTTTTGCCTCGGTTCATAGACGGAAATCCAATTTCCAAATACGTGACTTTGCGGTTTTATTTGTAATCCTATATATGGCGACATAGTGGGATGGGGCGCTTATGCCGCCTATGATTGATACTTATGATTTGAAGTTGTTTTATACACTATGCACTTATTATAGTATCAAATGATTTGTTTTAAACGTATCAAGCATTCTTTGGCTGTTATAAGGGAAAACCCTATCCTCGACTGCGTTGCATTGTGTGATGGGACCTGGGTCTTATAACAGCTTCATTTTTCTTTATTTAGCATTGCGCTGTTTGTTTTATGCACTGGTATTCTTGGGAGGAAACCCGTTCCGTGTTATACGGCGTGGTCCCTTGATTTACCGAACCTTTAAAAATAAAGATTAATAACTGTTTTAGTTCTCACACCAGTCACATGACTGACCTGGAGTTTATTGTTTTAACCTAAACTCTGGGTGCCCCTATTTTGACACGGGCAGCTAGTAGTTTCGGTTTTGCAGATTTATATTCACAGGATCCTGGTTTACAGCTGGAACGATATCCGGAAAGCTTTGTATCCGTATATCTCTTTCTAGTTGTGTATTGTATTATTTTCCGCTGCTATGTATTTAAATGTAATTTAAATCTCTGATATTTCTGTGTAATATTCATTTATACTCTGTATATTCGTGTAATCTGATGCATTGTTGTAATAAGCAATGAAATGCTCTTCTGTATGCGTTCTGTTGTGGCTTGTTCTCGAACTATCCGACGCTTCCTTTACGGGGAAGTTGCGGGTCTTCACAGTTGGTATCAGAGCTTTGGTTTACAAAGCTCAGAGAACAAGACACATTAGAACCGTACGAAAGAATTCATCAGATATTGGATTAGTAATATCCAATTAGAATGACTCGTTAGAGATGGGATCAGTAGTATCCTAGAACGAGTGTGAAGAGTATATTTTGAAAATGAAAACCAATTTTGTTTTGAAAATTTAAATCACTTAATCGTATTCGATTATTTATTTATATTGATTAGGACAGTCCAATATATAAAGATTTTGCGTATGCGCCTAGCTAGCGTCTATTCGAAATTTTAATATACTGGATAGATATAGAATTACACTCTAGTCGCCCGAGGATGATTCTGATGATTGTAGCTACATCATCAGAATTAGTATTCGAGTGTTGAAGGTGTGATATCTATATATTTCCTATTGACTGGTGTGAGAACCAAAATTAGATAGGGCCTGTTGTTGTGATTTGGTATCAAAAATTTGATTTTTGTATATGTATTAGAATTATGAATTTGAAACTCTAATTCACTAATTGATTGATGTTTGTGTTGTTTGTTTAGTTGTTTGATAATTTTGAACCATTATGCCTAATGTGATCGAATAATGAATTGTATTGAAATTTGGTTGCGTTTGCTTGCATATACATATATATCTTTGAACAGGTCATAGCAAGGAGGCTAGAGCCAGAGAAAAAAATTTGTTTGCCCGACAAATAGGTACATGTTTACTACATAATTTCCTGTTTTGTTTGGGTGATGATGATTTTGTGAGCCTATTGGCTAGCCGCTTGGCTTTTTCTTTTTCTTTTTGAGATCTGAAGGACCGGGGAAGCTATTTGAAATTCCCCGATGCTCTCATTGCAGGGGAGGTTATGGCGAAATTTTTCAAAAATTTAGGGTGTTAGCCAAATTTTTGAAGTTTTGAAAATTCTCAGAAACTAAAGAGTTAGAGAATGGAAGCCAGGACGAGTGTAGAGTTGAATTATCAAACCACTTTCGACTTTGTTCCTTTTCGGGGACGAAAAGTTTTAAGTGGGGGAGATTGTAATAACCCGCAAAATCTGGGCCAGTTTAAAATTTTTATTTTGGCAATTTTAGCGAATTTTGATTATTTAAAATGAATTATTTTAAATAATATCGACGAAAAATTTATTTTGAATATAATTCGAACGTATATATTATACGCGTCGTAGTTAGAATATATAATAATTATATATAATTATAAAAGGAATTGAAAATGGCGCGGTAGTTCGAAAATTCGATTTCTAATTTCAAATGAATATACAGAATTCAATATAAGTCAGAATTGAACGAAACAAGAAATATTGGAATCTGTATAACTATATCTTTGTAACGAAGTTAACAAACTGAGATTTCATCTTAGAAATGATAAGATATGTCCAGTTTAAAATTAGAAATAGTCGCTGTGGAATTTATATATATTTTTATATATATAAGGCCCTTAAAAATGGACATTTTGCAAACGACCTCGGATTTCGACGAAACCAGTTTTGTTGGGTCCGTGGTGTCAAGTTATTGCTAGATTCCAAGTTTCATAATTTTTCGAATCAATATGTGAGCGTGGCGAAGGAAAACGCGTTTGACCAGTTTCCGTTGATTTTAATCGACTGGAATTTGGCCATTTTTCAAACGGTCTCAGAATTCGACGAAACTAGTTTTGTTAGGACCGTATCGTCAATACGAAGCTAGAAAATATTTTTCTGGAATTTTTCTAGTTCGTATGTGACCCCGGTAATTTGAAATGTGCGTTTAAATTGAATATATAAAGATTTATATTTTAAAATTCAATGAAAACTGATCGAAACAGCTGAACGGGCTTACGATACATATCCCATTGTGTTCGGAATGGGGGTGAAACGCTATGGGCGACAGTCGGTGGGCCTCGTTTCGAAGTCGAATAAAAAGTCAACTCCTAGGGATAAAATAAATTAAAATTAAATATGTAAAATCTTTTTTTTTTTTTATATATAGGCCCCCCCCGTTTATTTTTCTCAGAATCAAATTAAAAAAAAAAAAAAAAAAAGAGAAAGGGAGGACTCGCCCGCCGCCCCCTTGGCGATCGCCACCCCGACGCGCCACCATCCGCCTGCCGCCCTCCGCCACTTCTTCCCTTCCTCCTCCCCCTTGCCTTCCTCGACACCCACGCGAAGCCCCCAGGCGCCAGAGCCGATCGCGACAGCCCCTCTACCCAAAACCCGACCCCCTTCTAACCCTAGCCTCCGCCGCTTCCCACAGACGCCGATTCCCCCCGCTGCTCCGATGTGAAACGCCGTCTCCACCCCCCCCCATCTCTGAATAAATTCAATTTCCTGTAAGTTTTTTTTTTTTTTTTTTTTTTTTTTTTTTTTTTTTTATTTATTTTATCTTTATTTTTTTTTTATATAGATGGAAATAAATCTGAATGAATTTTAAAAACTGATTTGAAAAAGAAACTAAAAACTGAATTTTTAATGATTTATAAAAACAGTTTTTTTAAAAAAAGGTATTGAAAAACAGTTTTTTTAAAAAAAGGTATTGAAAAACAGTTTTTTTTAAAAAGGTATTGAAAACAGATTTTTAAAAGGTTTTAACTTTAAATTGAAAAAGGTTTTAACTTTAAATTGAAAAAGGTTTTAACTTTAAATTGAAAAAGGTTTTAACTTTAAATTGAAAAAGGTTTTAACTTTAAATTGAAAAAGGTTTTAACTTTAAATTGAAAAAGGTTTTAACTTTAAAACGAAAATGGTTTGAACTTTAAAAAGAAAATGGTTTGAACTTCGATAGAAAAATTCGATTTTTATATATTGAACTTTGAAATAAAAATTCGATTTTTATATATTGAACTTTGAACTAAAAATTCGATTTTTATATATTGAACTTTGAACTAAAAATTCGATTTTTATATATTGAACTTTGAAATAAAAATTCGATTTTTATATATTGAACTTTGAACTAAAAATTCGATTTTTATATATTGAACTTTGAACTAAAAATTCGATTTTTATATATTGAACTTTGAACTAAAAATTCGATTTTTATATATTGAACTTTGAAATAAAAATTCGATTTTTATATATTGAACTTTGAACTAAAAATTCGATTTTTATATATTGAACTTTGAACTAAAAATTCGATTTTTATATATTGAACTTTGAACTAAAAATTTGATTTTTATATATTAAACTTCGATAGAAAAATAGAATTTTTATATATTGAACATCGAAGTAAAAATTCGATTTTTATATATTGAATAGCGAAGTAAAAATGTGATTTTTACGTATGTAGTGAAAGCAGCAACGAAGATGCGATAGGAATGAAGATTTCTATCAATGAAGTGCCGTGGAGCTAGGATAGCTATATGTGAGAACTTCTCACCCTTCAATTTATTTTCTAGTTATATATATATACTAGGATGCAGACGGTGCTTAGTAGCACCCGACACAATCGTCCACAGACCATGGACTTGTTTGTTTGACTGTTTGGTGATTGATTGCGATATTGGTTTGAATGTGGTTTGTGGTGTGAAAAATCGAATCGATAAATTGGTTAGGATTAGACGTGCGCCGTTATAAGGCGAAGGAGTAAGGCTAGGTTAGATCCTTACTTCAAAGTTTGTGGTTTGCATAACGAATTGATTTGATTGATGTGTGAATGGCGTGGGCCTTCACTAGACCGGGGATAAGGCTAGGCCTTGTCCCGTTTCTAGTATCGTGCCGTTATGCCGCCGAAATTTTCTAAAATAAGTTAGAAAAAAAAAATAAAAATAGCATTTTATTTAACGAATGAACTGAATAGAAATTCATATGTTAAAATAAAATGTGTTATCGTTAAAAATATAATTTTTAACGTGAATGTGAATAAATAAATATTCATTTACAAACCAGACGGTTTGTTTATGTACACCTATTTGAATGACGTTGATTGGGTCGATAAATTTTACACATCGCCTAACTGCACAAATAAAATATGTGTTTGATTGTTTGAAACCCCACACGGGTGTTAGGATGAAATTTGAAGTTCACTCATCCTGATTGATTAAATATGTCGATCGATTGATTGACAAGCTGCTATAAGCGTTAAATGTCTATATTTGATGCTTATACAGTGTAGTGCACTTTGGTTGATGGTTGATTATTCATCGTTGTTGATATATACATGTGTTGTAGAAAATCCATATAATTAACATTATATGGTAATTGATTGGGCCTCATTCCAGTTTCAAAAAAAAAAAGAAATATTTGAAATAGAAATATTTGAAATAGAAATATTTGAAATAGAAATATTTGAAATAGAATATTTGAAAATAGAAATATGTGAAGCCGTGAGGATTAGATTGACGCCATTTTGACGTGAACGATATTTATATCGATTTTATTCATTTTACAATGAATATTGAAAAGTGATTTCGAAATCGAATATTTTGAAATGAATTGAATTGAAATCGAATATTTTGAATTGAATTGAAAACGATTTCGAAATGAATTGAATTGAAAACGATTTCGAAATGAATTGAATTGAAAACGATTTCGAAATGAATTGAATTGAAAACGATTTCGAAATGAATTGAATTGAAAACGATTTCGAAATGAATTGAATTGAAAACGATTTCGAAATGAATTGAATTGAAAACGATTTCGAAATGAATTGAATTGAAAACGATTTCGAAATGAATTGAATTGAAAACGATTTCGAATTGAATTGAAAGCGAAGTGAAATAAATTCAAATTGAATTGAAATTTGAATTGAATAGAAATGGATTTTAAAACGAATTTATAAAGAAGAATTCAATTTTGATTTGAATTGAAATGGAAGTTGAAAATGTTTTTGAAACGAATTCAAAACTATTTATATAATTCGTTTTAAATAGAAATCGACGATATATATATTATATATATATTATATATAATATAATGGCCTGAATAGAACGCGCCGCGCCGCGGCAGTTCGCGAATTTCGACCATTTATTTCAAACGGGCATTACGGGAGATCCGACCGTCGGATTCTCCTAAAACCGGAACCGTTGGGTTCGTATCGAAAAGAGCTTTCTAACGAATATTAGAAATTTGAAATCTAGCGGTTGGATTTGGAGATACGTCCAAATCAAATTCGAAAAAGGTCGCTGTAAGTGCAGTTCGATGGCCATTGTTGGAAATCGACTGTACGGGCCTTGATAAAATTATTAAAAATAGTAATAATTTGTGTAAAATCATAAGAAATGATTTAGAAAGAATTGGGATGAAAAACTCCCTATTTGAAAAGATAAAAATAGATTTTTATCGAAATGAACTAGTTGTGAACTAGAATTATAATTCTATTTATTTTTAAATAAATAAATTGAATTTGAAGAGGGTTTTGAAAATAACCAAAATTTCCAATGATTGCATTGGAGTGGATTTGAATCGAAATTGTCTTCGGAATATTTCGATGTTGGAATTTGTGATTATACGGATGTTGTTACGGAAATTTGAAAGATATATATTTATATCGTTATTTCCAATACGACATTTGTTAATCGTAGAATTTGATATTGAATATAAGCCGATATATTTTCTATTCAGAGCCTTATATTGAATATCAAATGTGATTTGGGTTTGTCGTGGATGGTGTCTTCACTAACACTGTTCTTGAACCCAGTTGAGAAAAGATTAAATCTTTTTATTTAGATTTAATGAAGTGTACCAATTAAATAATATTTAATTGGAATTGAATTGATATTGATTTTTGGGTCTATCGTGAACAGTGTTTTAAATAACACTTGTTCTTTAACCCGATAATTAATGAATGTGATTTGGGTTTGTCGTGAATGGTGTCTTCACTAACACTGTTCTTGAACCCAGTTGAGAAAAGATTAAATCTTTTTGTTTAGATTTAATAAAGTGTACCAATTAAATAATATTTAATTGGAATTGAATGGATATTGATTTTTGGGTTTATCGTGAACAGTGTTTTAGATAACACTTGTTCTTTAACCCGATAATTAATGGGATGTGACTTTGGGTTTATCGTGAACCGTGTTTTAAATGACACTGATTCTTTAACCCAGTCACAGATTAAAACTAAGTGGAGTTTTAATGAATCTTTAATTAGATTGAAAAGATCGAGAATGGAGTATCACCAGTTTTGCTCCAGGCGATAGTTAAATCTTTAATTAGATTTGAACGTGAAATTTAGAAACTAACTGTCGGTTAGCCAAGCAGAAGGGTTTTCTGGATATTGATCTGATGTTGGTTTCGGCCTTCGGGGTTAATATTTGGGGAATTATTCTCTTGATTAATTTACGGTTAGTGACTAATGAATTGGAATGAGGCGTATGTTGTGTTTGTGTAACACTTTTATAAAATATACGCGAGTTATTCGGGAAGTCCGGGTTTATCCCATTCTGAATAATCGATACGACGATAAGTCGAAGATGAAGACGATGGTCGAAGACCGGAGGTCTTCACGTCGTTTGGGTGATAACTGATGATCTTGATTGGGCTGTACACCCAAGAAGATGGAAACAGTTGGTGATCGTCCAGACGTACTTGGAGATCGATGGATATGCGAGGTACTAGGTGCCTCCGGTTTCGTTCAGACCCAGAACGGACTTGTAAATGGACTGTGTGTCTGACATCGGATTTCATTCTGTGTGACTGATATCGGTTGCATAGGATGGTTTGCCTGTGTGGCATGCTAAGATGCAAATGATCAAGGCTTCTGTTGAAAAGCAAAGTCTTGTGGTGATGATCAAAGCACGGCCTTTGTGGCGTAGCTTTGTGTAACGTTTACCTCGCGTGTTTCACACCAGGTATGAACCACAAACGGGAGAGGACATCAGGGAGGACTTGCGTTTCTTTCTAGCTAGAAGTGGCGTCAGTGGTTTTACACGCCCTGACGAGTTTGACTTATGTGGTTGTTGCTGTTGCGAGGCGCCTCGGATTGATCGGTCGTTCTCGAACCGATGGAGTCATTTAGTTGGCTCGTTTACGCCCCAAAGGGCGGGGAAACGTATTGTTCAGGCACTATAATCCACATCGGTGGACCGGCCCTGACGATCGAAGGGGCAGTTGCGGCTGTTCCTGTGGCTCGGGCTAGAGAGTCACGAATCGGTTGAGGACTATCTTTTGCCTCGGTTCATAGACGGAAATCCAATTTCCAAATACGTGACTTTGCGGTTTTATTTGTAATCCTATATATGGCGACATAGTGGGATGGGGCGCTTATGCCGCCTATGATTGATACTTATGATTTGAAGTTGTTTTATACACTATGCACTTATTATAGTATCAAATGATTTGTTTTAAACGTATCAAGCATTCTTTGGCTGTTATAAGGGAAAACCCTATCCTCGACTGCGTTGCATTGTGTGATGGGACCTGGGTCTTATAACAGCTTCATTTTTCTTTATTTAGCATTGCGCTGTTTGTTTTATGCACTGGTATTCTTGGGAGGAAACCCGTTCCGTGTTATACGGCGTGGTCCCTTGATTTACCGAACCTTTAAAAATAAAGATTAATAACTGTTTTAGTTCTCACACCAGTCACATGACTGACCTGGAGTTTATTGTTTTAACCTAAACTCTGGGTGCCCCTATTTTGACACGGGCAGCTAGTAGTTTCGGTTTTGCAGATTTATATTCACAGGATCCTGGTTTACAGCTGGAACGATATCCGGAAAGCTTTGTATCCGTATATCTCTTTCTAGTTGTGTATTGTATTATTTTCCGCTGCTATGTATTTAAATGTAATTTAAATCTCTGATATTTCTGTGTAATATTCATTTATACTCTGTATATTCGTGTAATCTGATGCATTGTTGTAATAAGCAATGAAATGCTCTTCTGTATGCGTTCTGTTGTGGCTTGTTCTCGAACTATCCGACGCTTCCTTTACGGGGAAGTTGCGGGTCTTCACACTTATCCTGAGTAACTATGTTTGACTAATTCTATCTCAGTACTATATTCGATCAACTTTAATTGAATAACTATCATTCAATTAAATTCTAATTCGATTAATTATGTTCAATAACTTTATCTGGTTAACTCTTTATTTGCATAACAAATATTCAATAATTTCTAATTGAATAACTAATGTTCAATTAACTCTGCGGATTAACCCTAACTGATTAACTCTAACTGGTTAATTCTTACTCTAATCGATTTATTCTAACTCTAGTCGAATATTTCTACTCTAATCGACTAACTCTTATTGGATAACGTTTATTCATTTATAAAGATTTACTTTTAGTAACGGTTCTTCACTTTATAAATGTTCTCGTTACTTCACTTATACAGGTGTTGTGTACCCATTCTATTTAAAACTATCGGTGTTAAAAACCAATATCTCTCCTCTATATAAGTTCAGACTTATATATTCCATTTATCGAATGATAAATATTTAATTTATAAACTGTTATTTATAAATTAATCCTTCCTATTTATCTGTTAAAAACAGATTTCCATTTTATATTCATCTTCTGAATATTCCTTTGATTAAATTCTATTTATTTAACAAATAAATATCTCATTTATAACATTCTATTTATTTTCTATAAATAAATACTCCCATTTAATCTATTTGTAAATGTCTTTACAAATATTCCCTTCTAAATTTTATTTGTAAATGTTATTACAATTATTTCTCCTTCTATTTGTTTACACATAACTTCCTTTGTGTTTGTGTTACAAATATTTTTCCTTTTTAACTCTTTTGGTTTTTCCTTAATTCAAACCCAATTCATATTCACATTGATTTTACTCAATTTATTCATTTCGATCCATTTAACTTACTTAAGTTAAATTTAATTTCAATCATTCAAATTCCCATTAACTAGTTGCTAATTAACCGTTTCACCCTATTTATTTGAATATAACTTGTTCAAATATATGTCAACTTAATTATAAACTAATCTAATTATAATTTCAACTCGAGTAATATATTTGATTTCAAGTATAAATTCTCAATCTCTTTTACTTATCAAAAACCCAATTTCGACTCTAATTTCCTTTAACTAATTATTTTCCCATTTAGTTAATTCTATTTAACCATTCAAAATATGATTTTCGTCTTAAAAATCATTTCACTTACTTCACTGGAGTTCATATTCATTTTATATCTCCAGTCTGGATTTTTCTAATGCCAATTCGGATTTTATTTCCAAACAATCCCTATGTTTATTCAATTAAACCGTTATGGTTTTTATAATGGTTCTGGCGCTGCTTTTCTAAAAATTTGATTTTGACATAACTCAAAATCTATACGACGAAATCCATAATTTTCTCTTTCATTAGAAAACTATTGTTCAACCGGTCCCGACGATTCTTGTTTCAAAGAATTCTGACTTCAATTGAGTTCTGTATACTAAATTGAAGTTCGAATCGCCAATTCGCGAACTGCCGTGCTACGGCGAGCTCGTTTTAATTATATTTATAAATATAAACGTTTTAACTTCGTTTATAATAAATTCAACTCCATTCTGATATATTTTTAATATATATCAAATCCATTCCAACATAATATTCCCGATCTATTTCTCTTCAAATATTCAAGTCCTCTACATCTACAATATTCAAATTCCATTTGAATTTCTTTATTCAAACTTTATATTTGAATTTCCTTCTATTCAATTTCTATTTGAATTTTCTTCTATTCAAATTCTATTTGAAATTCTTTGAATTTAAATTCTATTTTAACTCCTTTTGTTTTCTTTGAATTCTAATATTCATCCTCCACTTTATATTCTCTTCGAAATTCTATTTAACCAAATTCCATTTGAATTCTAATATTCAAATCTCTCCTTGACTTTTCTTTATTCAAATCCATTTGAATTCCTTTGAATTCAAATTCCATTTCAATTTTTCTTATACAATTTCTATTTGAATTTTCTTTATTCAAACTCATTTGAATTCCTTTGAATTCAAATTCTATTTCACTTCTATTTGAATTATATATATATTCAAATTCCTTTAATTTACTTCTATTTGAAATCTATATTTCAATTTCCATTTCACTTCTATTTGAAATCTATATTCCCATTTCACATTTCAAAATTCCTTTGAAGTCATATAAATATATACATATATTTATATCTATCTCAAATTCAAAACATTTGAATTTTCAAACAGCTTGTTTTCCTTTCAAACAAATTTCCATCAAAAATTTTTCTAAGGCAGCAATTCATCACTTAGAAACTCGAAAATGAACACTGATGATGTTGCGATCATCATCAGAATTATTTCCCAGCTACTGAATGAGTTCAGTGCTTTATTTCTTTCGAAACCCATTTAGAAAAATATTTTCCTAACTCCCAGGATTTTAATTTCTTAATTCTGGTTGGAAATCAAATTTCAATTTATCACATTTGTATATTTGATTTCATATACAAATTCCATTGGTTATATATATAACTATTCCATTTCTTATAATCTTATTCGATTATAATCCTAACAATCAACTTAACCATTTAAAAACAATATCGTGTCCAATCTTTTGTTCAAGTGTTTATAAACTCCTATCGACATCGTGGCGTCCCACGATTCGACCAAAATTTATAATCCACTCAGCAGACTAGTCAACACAATATAAAACAGTTTTTATATCAAATAACAAATACGCTCTCTCGTATATATATACACTCAACTCATTCTAGGATACTACTGATCCTATCTCTAATGAGCACATTCCAACAAGCCTAGGTATTCGCTCAACCTAAGCTCTGATACCAACTGTAATGACCCAGATTTCCATAACATCATAGTTGACTATATACATCATAAGTCCAACCCAAATATCATGAAAATACGAAACATTTTTTTATAGAAAAAAGAGGTAGAAGAAGAACAGAACTAACAACACAAAATCTCACATCGCAGCGGAACAAAATATAATATATCATATCTTTGAAATACAAAAGCTCAACTGTATAACATATACTTATTAGAGTAAAACACTTACAACACAACGGAACCACTATAACTAGATAACGCTGAAGCCTCCTGCTCCAAGCTCCTTTAGATATATCTGAAAAATCCTGAACTACTTGACTGCCCGTACAAATTTAGGCACCCAAGAGTTTAGGTAAAACAAAACAAATAAACTCCGGGTCAGTCATGGGACTGGTATGAGTAAACAGTTTAAAACAGTCTTCAGAAAACTAAATGATATCTCATAAGACCACGCCGTATAACACGGAACGGGTTTTTCCCTTATGAGAATCCAAACACTTGACTTATCTTTATATCAAAACTCCTTTGATATTATAATAATGTCTAAATCAAGTAGATAACAATCTAGTGGAATGTTTGCATCTCACGTTCCACATATATATACAAATCATAAACCGCAAGCACGTATTGGGTAACGGGTTTCCAACTATGACAATGTATGGAACCACCTTCCGCTGGTATATCTCTAGAGGAGAATACACCGAGTTCAACAAGAACATCTTGCAACTCAGCCACACAAGACCGACCACTCATTTCGCTTGAGTGTATCGAATGTATATCACCAACGATTGGGATCAGCAACCGTTTCCCGAATGGGACAGCATCGACAATAGATTTTTAGAAATAAATGAAACTCTAGATCATGTGATTATACAACCTAGTAGGTGCGACCTACATAGCCATGCTACCTGCCCGATTTCTGTCATTTACCGGTTGATGAGGCTAGAAGCTACGCTTTATCATCACACCAGATTCACTTCGAATGCCACATCGTCAAATCCATCAAATCACCGATTGATGTCCTCAACAGTACATTACGTGTTAGCTAAAAGAAGTTTCCTTCTCCGCTTCCACTCTTGGTACGGTTGGAGAAATCAATATATGTGATCGTCTGGAAATACTCTGTCAGACATTCATCCATATCAGTCACCCAGGAACAGGATGAATCAAAGGTACTATTTCTATTAATAGAAAAAGTCCTTGCACTCTACTTCGTCTTCGATTATCCTTATATAATCTGATTCGCACGCTACTGCCAATACGGAGTGGTTCTTCGGATAATAATCCAACCGGTCTCTCCATATCGACAACGATGGTCAAAACTTCGATAGTCTGTGATTTAACTATCAAATAAAAAAACAAGTGTTTTGATAGTCGATGATTTAACTATCGAATAAAACTAGTGTTCATCCAAACATCCAAAAATCAGTGAGCCTTTAATTAATATTCCATTAATTAAATCTCTTCTCTATTTCTTTATTAATATTTGTTAATCAAATATTTCAATAACCATATTGCCCTTTTACGTTCTTTGGAAAACATTTCCATATATCGCCTTCCTTTATTTTCTAAACTTTTAGAAAATATCTTTTATTTATAATTGGAAAATACTCCAATTACTTATCTCTTTTCCGACTCGTTTATTTCTATACATAGGAAACGTTCATTTTTCTGTTTCCAAGCTTTGCACATATTTGGGTTAAAACAGATGTTGTGTAAAACATCGTTACGACAACCCAAATACAGTATTTAACTAATTCTTATTCCACATTGATCTTCGAGCCTGAATCTTGCTACTTATCGGTATATCATGAAATCAACCAAGTTGGGGTATAATTACCTCTCAGACCTTGACTAGATAACATTTAACGTCAAAACAGACAAGACAACTTACTTGAATAATCAATACCATACAACTGATTATTCGCCTTTAAACACATATAAACTTTCTCTTTCTATTCCTACGAGATTTTATTCTTATACTTCCCTTTTTGATTATACTATTCTATTTCTAAGTTCGTTTTCTTATCGACTTCTATATATATCGATACGTTGATTTCTAACTATCAAACTATCTTAAAAATATTCTAACTCCTTAAATTCCCGGAAAAATTCGCCATAACCTCCTTTGTACCGGGAGCATCGGGAAATTTCAAATAGCTTTCCAGGTCCTTCTTATCTCAAAAAGAAAAAGAAAAAGCCAAGCGGCTTGCCGATACAGCACATAAAATCTCATATGGAAATTAAATACGTACCTTTTTGTCGGGCATTCTATTTATTTCACTTTTATACTTTATTCCAAACCTGTCTCCTGTATATCTATACCTGTCCAATCTATTTTAACTCAATTTGTTAATTAAATCTGTTAATTAACTTGTCAGTCTATTTCACCGTCATATTTGAACATGACATGTTCAAATATATTTTTAACTTGCATATTACACATTCTAATTATACTAATACTCTCGTTCCCTTATCGACTTCTCTATTCAAATTCCAATTCAATTCTATTTGAATTCTCTTTATTTAAACTTCATTTGAATTCTATTTGCATCCCTATATTTAAACTTCATTTGAATTCTATATTCAAATCTATTCAAATTCTATTGTTTAAATTCCATTTAAATCCTATATTCAAATCGTTTAAAGTCCCTTTGAATTTCTATATTCACATCTATAGTTTAAAGTCCATTTGAATTTCTATATTCAAATCTATAGTTTGAAGTCCATTTGAATTTCTATATTCAAATCTATAGTTTAAAGTCCATTTGAATTTCTATATTCAAATCTATAGTTTAAAGTCCATTTGAATTTCTATATTTAAATCTATAGTTTAAAGTTCATTTGAATTTCTATATTCAAATCTATAGTTTAAAGTCCATTTGAATTTCTATATTCAAATTCCATAGTTTAAAGTCCATTTGAATTTCTATATTCAAATTCTATTTGAATTCTCTGCATTATTTATAAACAACGTTTATAAATTCGATTCAAATCCCATCTTCCATTTATAAACAAAGTTTATAAATTCGATTCAAATCCCATCTTCCATTTATAAACAATGTTTATAAATTTAATTACTTGTTTTATATACCTTCAAAACAAGTTAATATTTTCTATAGTTTATTTAAAATTCAAATTCTATTTACAAAAATAGAATTTCCTTTTTAAATATCAAATACCCTTTCCGATATTTTTATGAATCAATATTCAAGCCCCAGGGATATTTTAAATAATCAAATCAACCAATTTTCAATCATTTGATTTTTAACACATCATATATGAATATATATGAAATCAAACAAACAACAGATAATATATTTTTGAGGAATCCAGTTGGATTCCTCCAACCTGTTTTCCTGCATCCACAGATGTTAGTCAACATAGTAATACCCATCCTGCTTCGAGGCGGGATATCGCGGTATAGAAGGTCATCCACTAATCATAGCGTGGGGCGTATAGGGTAATCATCCGCTATGGTACCGCGGGCATCCGCTAATGATACTGCGGGAATCCAACCAATCATCAACCCAATATATATATATATATATATATATATATATATATATATATATAATAGTCAACCAATCCTAAATAACTATATATATTTTAAAACAATCAGACAGCATTCAAACAAGCACAGACAATTATTTTTAACTATATAAAAGTAATTTCTAAATAAAAGGTGAGATTTACTCACCTAGATTTTGCAGTTGTCGAGTATCCCGTTTATTGCCCAATCACCGGCTACGAATCTTTTAGAATGATTTCGTACCTACGAAAATTTTATTCAAATTTACTTGTTATTATTTATTTATTGAAATTGATTATTTGAATAAATAAATAAATTTCCTATATATATATATATATATATATTCTACTTTTATATCTAATTTAAACATCACTAATCCTTTTAAATTAAATATTTAAACCACGATTATATTCCAAATTTCATATTAACAGCTAATGTGATTTCTTTTTACAGTATTTTCGTGTGTTAATAACATTTTCCAACTTGTTCATTAAATCAAACATTTAAATGAATTTAATTACCTTAATACCGTTGTTTTTTTCTTTCCGGCATTTCACCAAACACCATTTCCGCTTAATCCTTTCAGCACAACTTCAGCTCAATCATTAGATCGAAACCCCTCAAAATAGCTTGTCGGACTCCTACTTCTTCACTCTGGAAACCACGCTCCGTTCCCCTTTCTTTTATTTCTTCGTGTATCATGTTTCAGAAGCTTGCTCCACGGTGAACTTCCCATTCCTGCATCCTGGACTTCATCGCGCCCAAAAGACCATCGACCTCCCCCTTTTCTGAGTCTCGGCTCCAATTTACACCTGAATCCCCAACTCGTGATGCCCCCCCTCAATTTCTGCGATACCCTAACCTATTTCCAGTTCGAACTCGAATCATCGCAAGCCCTCTAAACAACTATCTCGACCTTCTGCTCCTCCTGTGCCCATCGCGGTCCTTGATTCCGCGAGCTCGTCGAGTCTTGGATCGACCGTTGTCTTCGATTTGATTCGACGAATTTAGGTGCGGCTTTAAATTGGTTTTACTGAAGCATGATAACAAAAGAAAGTGAATGCGATTTAAGGGGAGTGGCTTTGATTACATAATGAAGAGAAAGGAAACGTAGCCTATTTTCCTCCATTCGTTTTTCTACGGTTAAAGAATGAGAAATGCGTTCGATTTTCTACCTTTCATTTTTCTGATATTTTTATTTCATTTTGAATTAGTTTTTAGTTCGAACCAATATCCTTTAAGATATTTATGCCTCTGAACTCTTCTCTGAACCCAACTACAGACATTTTTAGGGTAATACCACTATTTCGGACACACTAGAATGAGCTACGAAGTCTATTTATACCATCTGAGTAAGATATTGATTTAACTTGACATAAATTAAATTCAACACAATTTATTCTGCGGAAATAAATTAATATTATTATTCGAATTCAAACAGAAGTTTGAATTGATTTTCTGAACTGTTTCTAATTCAGTTTTCAACTTCTCGAACTGACGTATTACGATAATTTAATATATTCGATATTAAATCGAAATTGATTATTAAATTGATAACTTAATATAAAAATTTCCATTTATATTATCAACTAAATAGTTAAATCCATTCTAAATATTTAAAATTAGTTGGTCGAAATCCCGGGTCATTACACCGGAAGTCTTCACATCGTTTGGATAATTACTGATGATCCTGATTGGGCTGTACACCAAGACGAGGGAAATAGTTGGTGGTCGTCCAGATGTACTTGGAGATCGATGAATATGCGAGGAAAGTGCCTCCGGTTTCATTTAGACCCAGAACGGACTTGTATGGACTGTGTGTCTGACATTGGAAATCATTCTATGTGATCGATGGATATCGGTTGCATAGAGTGGTTTGCTTGTGTGGCATGCTAAGATGCAAATGATCAAGGCTTTTGTTGAAAAGCAAAGTCTTGTGGTTGATGATCAAAGCACGACCTGTGGGGCATAACTTTGTGTAACGTAAGTTCGCGAGCCTCGCACCCCGATGTGAATCAGAAATGGGAGAAGGACATATGGGAGGACATGTGATTCTTTCTAGTTAGAAGTGGTGTTAGTGCTTGAACTGGCTGACATTGCTTAGGTGGAAGATGGAATTTGAGGTGCCTTGGTTATATCAGTTTCGGCTGATGCATTCTGGTCGGCAGACGGACCAGACTTACGCCCCATAGGCGGGGAAACGTAGTGTTCAGGCATAATAATCCACATCGGTGGACCGGCCCTGACGATCCATGGGGCAGTTGCGGCTGTTCCTTAGACATGGTAGAGTAGATTGTCTCGAATCGTTGAGAACGATCCCTAGCCTCAGTTCATATCATAAATGATAATCCAACTTCCAATACGTGACATTGCGGTTTTGATTGTATACCTATACATGGCGACATAGTGGTATGGGACATTCATGCTGCCTATGATTGATATTTATGATTGTATATAAAATCAGAAACTAACTGGAAACGAGCTAAGATGGGTGGTTTCCTGGGTATTGGTCTGATGTTGGTTTCGACCTTCGGGGTTAATACTTAGGGAATCGTTCTCTTGCTAATTTGCGGTTGGAGTATGATTAAGAATTAAAAGATGAAATTTTGCGTATCAAGCATTTTTTGGCTGTTATAAGGTAAAACCCTATTTCGGCTTGCGTTGCATTGTGTGATGGGAGCTGGGTCTTATAATAGCTTCATTTTTCTTTATTTAGCATTGTGCTGTTGTTTTATGCACTGGTATTCTTGGGAGGAAACCGGTTCCATGTTATACGGCGTGGTCCCTTGATTTACCTAACTTTAAAATAAAGATTAATAGCTGTTTTAGTTCTCACACCAGTCATATGACTGACCTGGAGTTTATTGTTTTAACCTAAATTCTGGGTGCCCTTATTTTGCATAGGCAGCTAGTAGTTTTGGTTTTGCAGATTTATTTTCACAGGATCCTGGTTTACAGCTGGAATGATATCCGGAAAGCTTTGTATCCGTATATCTCCTTCAGTTGTATTTTGTATTATTTTCAGCTGCTATATAATGTATTGTAATCTCTGATATTTTGTGAACGTGTAATATTTATTCATTACTCTGTATATTATTGTAATCTGATGAAATTGCTGTAATTAACAATGAAATGTTATTCTGTTTGCGTTCCAATGTGGCTTGTTCTCAACTCAATCCGTGATTTCCTATAAGGGGGATTTTGGGTCGTTTCATCGTGGTATCAAAGCTTTGGTTTACAAAGCTCGAGAACAAGACACATAAGAACCATACGAAAGAATTCATCAGAAATTGGATTAGCAATATCCAATAAGAATGACTCGTTAGAGATGGGATCAGTAGTTTCCTAGAACGAGTGTGAAGAGTATACTTTTAAAAGGAAAATCAACTTTGTTTTGAAAATTTAAACCTTATACGTATTTGAATATTTATTTTAAATTGATTTGGATAATCCAATATATAAAGATTTTGCATATACGTCGTGCAAACGTGTATTCGAGGTTTTAATATACTGGATAGTTATAGAATCATACTCTAGTTGCCCGGGGATAATTCTGGTAATGGGGCACCGTCACCAGTATTTATTTTCGAGTAACAAAGGTGAGATTTCTATATTTCCATTAGGCTGGTGTGAGAACCAAAACTAGCTAGAATACATTGTTGTGAATTTGCACCAAAAATGTGATTTTTGACTATATATAAAAGTTATGAAATTGAAATGATAATCAACAAATTGATTGCTGATTGTTTTGTTTGATTATTGTTTGATTAATTAAAATTTGAACCATTTAGCCAAATTGAACCAAATAGTGAATTGTATTGAAAATTAGTCGCATTTGCATGCATATACATGTACATACATTGAATAGGTCATTGCAAGGAGGCTAGAGCAGAAGAATAAAATTGTTTGCCCGACAAATAGGTACATGTTTACTATAATTTACTGTTTTTTTTGGGTGATGATGATTTTATGAGCCGATTAGCTAGCCGTTTGGCTTTTTCTTTTAATTTTGGATTGAAGAAGTCCATGGGAGGCTATATGAAATATCCCGATGTCCCCGGTGCAGGGGAGGTTATGGCTAAATATTTCGAAAATTTAGGGTGTTAGCCAAATTTTTGAAGAATTTGAAAGTTCTTAGAAACTGAAAAGTTGAAGAACTTAAGCCATAATGAAAATAAAGAAAGTTGAGTTGGTTTTTAAAACAACTTTCGGCTTCGTTCCTTTTCGGGGAAGAAAAGTTTTAAGTGGGGGAGATTGTAACAACCCGGAAATCTGAGCCAATTTAAAATTTTTATTTTGGCAATTTTAATGAATTTTGAATATTTAAAATGAATTATTTTAAATAATAATGATGAGAAATTTATTTTTGAATATAATTAGAATGTATATATTTATATAGATCGTCGTTAGAATATAATTATTTATTTATAATTACAAAAGGAATTGAAAATGGCGCGGTAGTTCGATAATTCGATTTCAAAGTTCAAATGAATGCACCGGATTCAAAATAAACCGGATTTTAGCGAAATCAAAAATATTAGAATATATTTGAGAATACCTTTCCAACGAATCCGAAAAATCAAAATTTCATAGTGGGAATCAAAGGATATGTCCAGTTGAAAATTCAGAATAGTCGCTATGGAATTCTGGCCCTTAAAAATAGCCATTTTGCAAACGACCTCGGAATTCGACGAAACCACTTTTGTTGGATCCGTGATGTCAAGTTATTGCTAGATTCCAAAATTCGTAATTTTTCGAATCAATATGTGAGCGTGGCGAAGTAAAACGCGTTTGACCAGTTTCAGTTGATTTTAATCGACTGGAAAATGACCATTTTCAAACGGTCTCAAAAATCGACAAAATTAGTTTTGTTAGGACCGTATCATCAATACAAAGCTAGAAAATATTTTTTGAGGATTTTTCGAGTTAGTATGTGGCCCCGGCAAATTGAAATCCGCCTTCAAATTCAATATATAGAGTTATATGTTGATTTTGACGAAAATAGATCGAAACGATCGAATCAGCTTACGATACATATCCCATTGTATTCGGAATGGGAGTAATTAGCTAGGGATAACAGGCGGTGGGCTCGATTTCGAGTTCGAAAGTAAAAGTTACTTTTTTGAAGAAATTAAAGAAATAAAATAATTAAATATATTATACCCTTAACCCCCTTCTCTTCAAATCAGTCAACAAAAAAAAATCCCGCTCCCTCCTGCAGCCGCCCATCGTCGCCCTCCCTCCGTCCATCCTTCACCCTCCTCCCTTCTTCCTCCCCCTTTCGTTCCATTCTTCTTCTCCCCTCCCACCAGTCACGAAACCCCAAACCGCTCCTCCCTCCCAATTGAACTCGCGCGAACCCGACTCCACCCACCGCGCCCCTGCATCGACGAAAACCGCCTGCACCGCCTCGCACTGGCCTGCGTGCCTCCCCTGACCTTCCATTGAACCAATGTCATCCCCTTAACCTCCCTCTCCGGCCATGAGTCCTCCACTTATAAAAAAATCCAATCTTTATTGTCTCCAGCGTGTGCAATTCGGTACCTGACTCGTTTCAGCCCTCCTCGAGCCTCCTCTGCCACCCGACAGCGAAGGTGAGATTTTGTTTCAATTTTATTCATTCATGTAATTAAAGATATGATTTTTACCTATGGTTTTAATATAAAAATGTGATCTTTCTTATACATGAGGTGATTAAATGAAAGGTTCAATTTATATATTATAGAAAGGCGATTTTTATTTATAGAAAGGCGATTTTTAATTATAGAAAGGCGATATCTTTATATGTTAAAAGGTTGAATCTTTATATGAAAGTGATTTAAAAATGTGATCTTCCTTTATATGAAGTGAAATATAAAAAAAAATCAATTTTTATATATTGAATAATGAAGTAAAAAAATTCGATTTTTATATATTGAATAACGAAGTAAAAATTCGATCTTTATATATAAAGTAGAAATATAAAAATATAATTTTTATATAGAATGAAGCATCAAAAAAATATATGAAGTAGAAATAAAAATATGATTTTTATTTATTAGAATGAAGTGATAAAAATATAATTTTTATTATAAACAACGGGAAAAAGATTGCATTGGAATTTCAATCACTCCAGACGATTCAGCAGTTCAACAGCAAAGCTCGGCGGAGTGGAACCCTCTGTGAGAACTTCTCACCTTTAATTTTGTTTTCTAGTTAATAATATATATACTAGGATGCAGACGGTGTTTAGTAGCACCCGACACCCGTCGTCCACAGACCATGGACGACTTGTTTGTTTGTTTGTTTGATTTTGATGTGTAGTTGATTGTGTGATGTGAAATGAAATAAAATATTTATATATTTAAAAATATTTTATAGTTGAAAATAGAATTTTTAACGTGTATATAAAATAAACTATTTATAAACAAATTGGACGATTTGTTTATATATGCGCATTTGACTGATATTGATTGGGACGATAAATTTTACACATCGCCCAACTACATAAATAAAATATGTGTTTGATCGATTGAAACCCCACACAGGTATTGGGATGAAATTTGACATACACTAATCCCAATAATTAACTGTATGTCGATCGATTGATTGATAGACTGTTTAAGCGTTAAATATTTATATTTGATGCTCATACAGTGTAGAATGCACTCTGGATGATGGATTGCTATTTCACTATTGTTAAGCAAATTTGTTGTGTGAAATCCATATAATCACATTATATGGTAATTGACTGTGCCTGATTACATTTCAGAATTAACGAATATTTTAAATATTTGAAGCGGAATATTTGAAAAGGAATATTTGAAATAGAAATATATAAAGCCGTGTCGATTAGATTGACGCCATTTTGATGTGAACGTTATTTATATCGTTTTAATTCGTTTTTATAATGAATATCGAAAAGGAATTGATTTCAAAATATAACGTTTTGAAAATATTATCATTTATATATTGATGATATGGAATATTCAATTTTGATTTGAAATTGAATATGAAGTTGAAATCGTTTGAAAACGAATTTAAAACGATTTATAAAATATGTTTAAAATGGAAATCGACGAAATATAATATATATATATATATATATATATATATATATATATAATGGCCTGAATAGAACGTGTCGCGCCGTAGTAGTTCGCGAATTTCGACCATTGACTACGAATGGACGTTGCGGGAGATTCGACCGTCGGATCCTCCTAAAACCGGAACCGTTGGGTTCGTATCGAAAAGAGATTTCTAATGAATGTAGGAAACTAGAAATATAACGGTTGGATTTTGAATTATGTCCAAATCAAATTTGGGAAAGGTCGCTGTAAGTGCAGTTCGATGGCCATTGATGGAAATCGACTGTACGAGCCTTGATAAAATTACTTAAAATATTAATATTAATATAAAATCATAAGAAATGATTAGGAAAGAATTGGGATGAAAAACTCCATATTTGAAAAGATAGAAATAGATTTTTATCGAAATGAACTAGTTTTGAATTAGAATTAAAATCCATTTATTTTTAAAATAAATAAATTGAATTTGAAATGGTTTTAAAAAAAAATCAGAATTTCCAATATTTAAATTGGAAATGTATTTGAATCGAAATTATCTTCGGAATATTTTGATATTGAATGTCGTGATTATACAGATATTGTCATGGAAATTTGAAAGATATATGTATATATATATTGTTATTTCCAATACGATATTTGTTGGTCGTAGAATTTGATATTAAATATAAGCCGATATATTTTCTATTCAGAGCCTTGTATTTAATATCAAATGTGATTTGGGTTTGTCGTGAATGGTGTCTTCATTAACACTATTCTTAAACCCAGTTGAGAAAAAGATTAAATATTTTTGTTTAGATTTAATGAAGTGTACCAATCAAATAATATTGAATTGGAATTGAATTGGAATTGATTTTTGGGTTTATCGTGAATGGTGTTTTAAATAACATTTGTTCTTTAACTCGACAATTAATGTAATGTGATTTTGGGTTGTCGTGAATGGTATCTTTAATAATACTGTTCTTAGACCCAATGGAGTTAAGAAAATCAGAAATTAACTAAAGATTAGTTAAGTTGAATGGTTTCTTGGGTATTGACCTGATGTTGGTTTCGACCTTCGGGGTTACTACTTAGGGAATTGTTCACTTGCTAATTTCTGGTTAAAGGTTGGTGGAAATGAAATGCGATTTTGGGTTTATCGTGAACCGTGTTTTAAATGACATTGGTTCTTTAACCCAGTTAAAAATTAAAACTAAGTGGAGTTTTAATGAATCTTTAAATAGATTAAAAAAGTGAATTTGATAATTAAAATTATCAAATTCAAGTAATGATCGAGAATGGAGTACCACCAGTCTTACTCCAGACGATAGTTAAATCTTTAATTAGATTTGAACGTGAAATGGTAATTGAACTTACCGATAACACCGTGGTGTTAGATATGAAGTATTAGCAGTTTTACTTCATGGGATGAATAGGTTGGGGTTGGGAAATTTAACAATTGATTACTTTGGTAAGGTTCGTTAAGCCCGACTAGTTTGGATAAACCATAATTTGGTTTGAATTGAAATTCAAAATAAGATTAAAGAATAAATTATAAAGAATTTATCTTTGATAAAATTAATGGGAACCTTTCCCTAAGAATGTTAAATTTAGAAACTAGCTGTAGGTTAGCTAAGAAGAATGGTTTCCTGGGTATTGATCTTATTTTGGTTTCGGCCTTCGGGGTTATTATTTGTGGAATTGCTCTCTTGCTAATTTACGGTTAGTGACTGATGAATTGGAATGAGGCGTATGTTGTGTTTGTGTAACACTTGTTTATTATATACGCAGGTTATTTAGAAAGGCCGGGTTTATACTCATTCTGAATAACCGATTCGACGATAAGTCGAAGATAAAGACGGTGGTTGAAGACCGGAAGTCTTCACATCATTTGGATAATTTCTGATGATCCTGATTGGGCCGTACACCCAAAAGGTGGGAAATAGTTGGTGGTCGTCCAGACATACTTGGAGATCGATGGATATGCGAGGAAAGTGCCTCCGGTTTCGTTCAGACCTAGAACGGACTTGTATGGACTGTGTGTCCGACATCGGAAATCATTCTGTGTGATCGATGGATATCGGTTGCATGGAGTGGTTCGCCTCTGTGGCATGCTAAGATGCAAATGATCAAGGCTTTTGTTGAAAAGAAAAGTCTTGTGGTTGATGATCAAAGAACGGCTTGTGTGGCATAGCTTTGTGTAACGTAAATTCGCGAGTCTCGCACCTCGATGTGAATCAGAAACGGGAGAAGGACATCAGGGAGGACATGCGTTTCTTTCTAGTTAGAAGTGGTGTCAGTGCTTGAACTGGATGACATTGCTTATGTGGAAGAAGGAATTTGAGGCGCCTCGGTTATATCGGTTTTGGCCGATGCATTCTGGTCGGCAGACGGACCAGACTTACGCCCCATAGGGCGGGGAAACGCAGTGTTCAGGCTTAATAATCCACATCGGTGGACCGGACCGGACGATCCATGGGGCAGTTGCGGCTGTTCCTGAGACATGGTAGACTAGATTGTCTCGAATCGGTGAGGACGATCCCTAGCCTCGGTTCATATCATAAATGATAATCCAACTTCCAATACGTGACATTGCGGTTTTGATTGTATACCTATACATGGTGAGATAGTGGTATGGGGCATTCATGCCGCCCATGATTGATATTTATGATTGTATATAAAATCAGAAACTAACTGGAAACGTGCTAAGATGGGTGGTTTCCTGGGTATTGGTCTGTTGTTGGTTTCGGCCTTCAGGGTTAATACTTAGGGAATCGTTCTCTTGCTAATTTGTAGTTGGAGTCTGATTAAGAATTAAAAGATGAAATTTCGCGTATCAAGCATTCTTTGGCTGTTATAAGGTAAAACCTTATCCTCCGGTTTGCGTTGGATTGTGTGATGGGACCTAGGTCTTATAATAGCTTCATTGTTCTTTATTTAGCATTGCGCTGTTGTTTTATGCACTGGTATTCTTGGGAGGAAACCCGTTCCGTGTTATACGGCGTGGTCCCTTGATTTACCTAACTTTAAAATAAAGATTAATAACTGTTTTAGTTCTCACACCAGTCACGTGACTGACCTGGAGTTTATTGTTTTAACCTAAACTCTGGGTGCCCTTATTTTGCACGGGCAGCTAGTAGTTTTGGTTTTGCAGATTTATATTCACAGGATCCTGCTTTACAGCTGGAATGATATCCGGAAAGCTTTGTATCCGTATATCTCCTTCAGTTGTATTTTGTATTATTTTCCACTGCTATATAATGTATTGCAATCTCTGATATTTTGTGAATGTGTAATATTTATTCATTACTCTGTATATTCTTGTAATCTGATGAAATTGTTGTAATTAACAATGAAATGTTCTTCTGTTTGCATTCCAATGTGGCTTGTTCTCAACTCAGTCTATGATTTCCCGTATGGGGGATTTCAGGTCGTTTCATATACTAGGATGTAGATGGTGCTTGGAAGCACCCGACACCCGTTGTCCATAGACCATGGACGACTTGTTTGTTTGTTGTTTGTGGTGTGAATATTGATTGTGTGATGTGGAATGGAATAAATTATTTTATGGTTAAAAATATAATTTTTAACGTGTATATAAAATAAATATTTATAAACAAATCGGACGATTTGTTTATGTACACACATTTGACTGATATGGATTGAGATGATAAATTTTACACATCGCCCAACTGCACAAATAAAACCTGTGTTTGATTGTTTGAAAACCCCACATGGGTGTTGGGATGAAATTGGACATACACTAATTCCAATAATTAGCTGTGTGTCGATTGATTGATTGAAAGGCTGTTATAAGCATTAAACATATATATTTGATGCTTATGCAGTGTAGAATGCACTTTGGATGATGGTTTGCTGTTTTCATTGTTGTTATACACATTTGCTGTGTGAAATCCATATAATCAAATTATATGGTAATTGACTGTGTCTGATTCCAGTTCAGAAAGAATAAATATTTGGAATAACGATTATTTTAAAATAACGAATATTTTTAAAAATAATATTCAGAAAAGATCAAAACATTATTTTGATGTCCGATTTGGGATGGACACAAATATATTTAAATATATATCTGTGTTGATTAGATTGATGCCATTTTGAACGTGAACGATATTTATATCGATTTTATTCATTTTTATAATGAATATCGAAAAAGAATTTATTACAAAATACAATGTTTTGAAAATACTATCATTTATATATTGATGATATGAAATACTTAATTTTGATTAGAAATTGAATAGGAAGTTGAAATCGTTTTGAAAACGAATTTAAAACGATTTATAAAATACGTTTTAAAAGGAAATCGACGAAATATATATAATATATATATTATATATATAATGGCCTGAATAGAACGCGCCGCGCTGCGGCAGTTCGTGAATTTAAATCATTGACTTCGAACGGACATTACGGGAGATCCGATCATCGGATTCTCCTAAAACCAGAACCGTTGGGTTTGTATCGAAAATAGCTTTCTAATGAATATTAGAGATTTGAAATCTAACGGTTGGATTTGGAATTATGTCCAAATCAAATTTGGTAAAGGTCGCTGTAAGTGCAGTTCGACGGACGTTGATGGAAATCGACTGTATGTGTAGTGACCCGAAAATCCGGTCCAATTTGAGCTGACTAAATAACACAAGTCCAACCCCAAATTGCACTAGAAATTCAAGAAACTAATAGAAAGAAGATAGAGGGTGAGGATAGATAAGATAGAAACTTAGAATAGAAGAAGAAGACAACAACAACATCATCAGAGTAACACGAATCTCGCAGCGGAACGAATAAAATATAACATAACTTTTGAAATACAAAGTTATAACTGTTTATACATACCATTTTCAGAGTACAACATATAACATCACAGCGGAATAAATAATAGCTATCGACTGCTGAAGCCTCCTGCTCCAAGCTCTCCAAGTGCATCTGTAAATCCCGACTACTTGACTGCCCGTACAAATTTAGGCACCCAAGAGTTTAGGGAAAACAAAACAAATAAACTCCGGGTCAGTCATGTGACTGGTGTGAGTAAACTCAAATCATTTAAACAGGTATATGATATCTCATAAGACCACGCCGTGAATACGAAACGGGTTTTTCCCTTATGAGAATCCAAACATCTTTGAAAAGCAATATCATTCTGATATTATGATAATGTCTAAATACAAATAGATATCAGTCTAGTAGAAACGCTTGCATCTCACGTTCTACATATATAGTATACAATCAAAACCGCAGGTGCGTATTGGATGATTGGGTTTCCAACTATGACAAGGTATGGATCCACCTTCCGATCAGTGTACTCTAGGAACGATACACTGGAGTTCAACAAGAACATCTTGCAACTCAGCCACACATGACCGACCACTCATTTCGCTTGAGTGTATCGAATGTACATCACCAACGGTTGGGATCAGCAACCGTTCCCGTATATATATGGGACAGCATTGATAGATTAAAGAAGCAAATGAATATTCTCTAGATAGGTGATTATACACCCTACTTCGGTGCGACCGACTTAGCCATGCTGCCTGCCCGATTTCTGTCATTTACCGGATGTGAGGCTAGAAGCTACGCTTACTTTCCATTCATTTATAACACGATCACTTTGAATGCCACATTATCAGATCCGTAAATCATTTAGTTGGATCTGCACAAATAGATTCTGGATATTATGCGAAGGGAATAAATCCGTTGGCCACCATATATATTTGTACAGTCCAACCCATTCGATCATTGGAAATACTCTGTCAGACATTCGTCCATATACGTTCGTTCTGGGACTGAACGAAACCGAAGGCACTATTCTGTAAACAGGACAGCCCTTGTACTTTACTCCGTCTTCAATTTCTTCATCGTATTTGATCACAACGCTTATGTCGATACTGAGTGGTTCTTCGGATAATAATCCAACCGGTCTCTCCATATTAACAACGTAAAATGGTCAAAACTTCGATAGTCTGTGATTTAACTATCAAATGAAAATATGTCGGTGTACAAACAACGATCTTAATTCCAAATGGAATTATCAATCCAATCATCAAACATATATATATATATATATATATATATTCATATTTCCTTATTTTCTAAAACTAGAAAATATACATTTTCAACATTGGAAAACATTTCCAATCCTCATTTACGCATCACTATCATTCCACAACTATTAGTCCCTAACTGTAAACTAGTAAGAGAACAATTCTCTAAGTATAAACCCCGAAGGCCGAAACCAACATCAGATCAACACTCAGAAAAATATTCAACTTACCAATCTCTAGTCAGTTTCTAATATTGTTTAATTCTATGTGATTTACTCTTATTCGAATACTATAGTCGATTAACTCTAGTGATTTAACTCTATCGAATAACTAAATTCGATAACTCCTTTTGATTAACTTTGTCGAATAACTAAATTCGATAAACTCTTTTTGATTAACTCTGTCGAATAACTAAATTCGATAAACTCTTTTTGATAAACTACGTTTTTCCGTTACAACTATTTCCCTTTTTACAACTTCTATTTACCGTTACAAATATTCCTATTTACAAATACTATTTACCGTTACAAATATTCCTATTTACAACTTCTATTTACCGTTACAAATATTTCCTATTTACAACTTCTATTTACCGTTACAAATATTTCCTATTTACAACTTCTATTTACCGTTACAAATATTTCCTATTTACAACTTCTATTTACCTTCTAAATAAATATTCCATTCTTCTATTTATTTTATAAATACTTCCTTTTATAAACCATGTTCGTTTTATAAATACTCTATTTTCAAATTGTTTCCTTTTATAAAATCGGTTGATTTTATAAAACTCCTTTATTTCGAAATACATTGAAATATTCCTTTTTACAACTCTGGGTTTCTTATGATATGTAAAATATCGAATAACAATGATTAATATCATTCTAACACACATAATCCCGAATAGATTATATAACACATCATATAACACAATATATGAAAACAGTAAAATAATTGTTGAGGAACCCAGTCGGATTCCTCCAACCTGTCTCCCTGCATCCACAGATGTTACACAATATAATATATATCGTATTTCATTTTGAAATGAAATATCCTGCTGTACAGAACCATATTTGATTAACAGTACATAGATTAACTATAACTACATTTTCAATCAAATCTATTTAACAGTCCAGTTTAACAATCAATATACAGCAGTCAATAAATAAAATACAATTTATATAAAAATGTAAATTGAGGAGAGTTAGTGAGTTTTACTCACATTGTTCGTTATCGTTAAATAACGAATAACGATTTTCCATTCTGATCAGTCAATTTATTTCGCCATAAATTGTTATGAACTCCAAAACATTCCAGACCAGTCTGTATGTTGTCGTTCCCATCCATACAATCCGGTCGGATCAGATTTTGTGAAATTCTTTCACTCTTGGCCCAACGCAACAAATATCTCCCAGTATGAAACAACTCCTCCACTCGACCTCTTCTACAACCAGCCCACAAATCTAAATTAACTACAGATTTATCACCATTAACCTCGTCCCCTTCAGTTCAACTGTAACCAACTCCCTTTAACACTGAACTCCTAATCCTCGCTGTTTCCTTCCGAACCCCAAAGCCCAGCTGCTTAAGTACTGGTCATCCTCACCGCAAAAATCAGCGTGACAACCCCTTCTTTACTTCGTAAAACAAAAGTCCAACTAAAATGTTAATGGTCTTGCTCCACAAAACTCTTCACCGCTGCATCATTTAGGTGAAGCTACATCTCCATTCTAAAATGAACGTCCAGTACTTCCAATATTCCATTACTTCACATACCCAGGCCCGCTGCCAATCCTTCTTTCACGATCTCTCCCCCGTATACCACATCTTTCCACGAGAAAACACCATCAGCTGACATTCTTAAAGCCCCCACCCCTTCTCTGATCCACGAAAATCACAACACCACCACCCAACCTCATCTCATCACTCGCGCCCTTCTTCCCCCACGAGCTACAGAGCTCGATTCTCATTCACCCTTTCACCAACCCGTACTCCTCATACCTTCATAGCTCCATGCATCTTCAACCTGCTCACGTTCAAAGTCCAAACCGTGAACTTGATCTCGAGCTTCCCTCTGCCCACACGATGCGATTCTTAGGTCAGCAAGCTTCTGAACCCAACTCCAGAAAATACGTTCCTCTCCCCTCTTCACATGCGATCCCTACAAAACTCCCTCCCCTGATGTGCTCATGCTTCTCCACCCTTCTTCTGTTTACACGCACCTGCTCTAGATCTCGACGCTGCCATTTCCGCTTCGTTCCCTCTTCATTTCAACCCTAATGTAGCTTCAGAGAGATCCCGCAGCAGCCCTGGTTCGCGCGACACTCAGTAGAACATCGAACGAACGCTAAGTCAATATATTAGGAGGATTCGTTTTTTTTTTTTGATTTTAGAAGATGGAAGATTGTTTTCGTGTTTTGAGGAAAAGCTCTGACGGTGGATTTAGGTTTTGCCGAAGGAATTAGGTTTAGAACGTTATAAAGGGTTATTTATAGTCTTTAGTTTTCTTTTGTTGGAGGTTTTGAATTATCCACGTTTCTTCTTTTATTTGAGCCGCGTGGAGAAGTTATGGCCACAGAAAGAGCAAACGAGTGTTTAAGTTTATTATTATCTTCTATAATAAGGCGTACCCTACTACGTACAATCCCGTTCACGGACGAGTTGCTATGGACGAAAATAAATATATCATCGTAACGAGCAAGGTGCCACGATTCCAAAAATATAATAATACCGGTAGATTAACTCATATTTTGAAAACCCCAAAATATTGATTACAGGGTGCAAAATACTTCAAAATGAAAAGTGCTTATTAAATTAATTAAAAATTTTAGTAAAATTCTAAAAATTAAATTATCGCTACGCCTCAAAAGAACCTTGTCTAAATTCAAACCCGATCTCTAGTTATATCGAATAATCCGTTACGGTCGATAAACGATTCTATAGCGACTATTTTAAAATTTGATTTGGACATATCTCAAAATCTACACGACGAAACCCCGATTTTTCTCTTCCACTAGAAAGATATACTCCACCAGCTCCACACGTTTCTTGTTTCACAGAAATCCGATTTAAAACGAATCATGTACATTCAGTTGAAGTTCGAATCGCCAATTTACGAACTGCAGCGCCATTTCGAGCTCGATTTTAATTATAATATAATTATACGTTCTAACATCGTCGATTAAATAATATACTCATTATTTAAATAATTAAATAAGTTAATTATTACACCGTCAAATATCCGGGTCATTACATTCTTCCTCACTTAAAATAATTTCGTCCTCGAAATTGCTAAGGTAGAGGACGACCCTATCTATTGGAATTCCTAAGATTTGTTTACTCCTTATTTCTGATTTCAACTGAACCAATTAATATTGACTAAAATATTAATTCCTTCCGACTAACCTAAATTTTCAAAAATTCTGAAAATTTTCTAACGCTTAAATTTTTCGGAAAATTTCGCCATAACCTCCTTTGTACAGCCCTATCGGTAAAACCACAACTCGCCTCTCTAAGCCTTCTCCAACCCAAAAGAAAATCAAAGAGCCAAGCGGCTTGCCAATTCGGCTCATAAATTCCAACTCATATGAAATATAAACTTGTACCTTTTTGTTGACCATATCATCATACCATTCCCATTGGTTATCAACTTTGCATATACCATGCCATCCCAATCAAACTCCAATCAGTTTAATCTCATCTAAATCATTTGGTTATATCCAAGCCAAATTCCACTTCAAGTTCCATTCTTGATTCTTAATTCTTATATCGTAAATCAACTTACTCGATATCCTTCCAATATAATTCCATATTATATTTAACCTTGCCTAAGTTTGATTCATATTTATTTATTCACTTTTACTATTTTAATCCATTTAACTTCATAAGTTAAATCTTAATTCTAGAATTTATATTCCTGGGTTTATTTCAAATCAATTTGAAATCATAATACCAATTCAAAACATTTGAATTTCTAAACACTTGTTTTCCTTAAACAATTCAAAAACAGAAATCTTTGGTAGTAATCCGTCACTTAGAACTCGAAAATGAACACTGATGATGTGGCCACACTCATCAGGGTTATTTCCCAGTTTATCGAAGTGAGTTCAATACTATAACACTTCCAATTTGAAAACATTTTCAAAATCTCCCAGGAACTTAAAATTTCCTTATTTTAATTCCTAATCCTGATTTAATTTCAGATTTAATTCATCTTATTTCATATACTTTACTTATATGAATTCTGATTAGTTATCTATACTATTTCACCTTTTTATAATCTTATTCAAATATAATAACAACCAACACATTAATATTTCCAATATATATACTTGGGTAAAATTATTTTATTTACCCTCTTTTCAAAACATACCATGTCGGTTCATCGTATTCAAGCGTTTAGTAACTCCTATCAATACAGTTTGCATTACTGTATCGACCAAAATTCATAAACTACTCGACCAATAAATCTCCATAATATAAAACAAATTTTTATATCAAATAACAAATACGTTCACTCGTATATATACACTCAATCTCAGTCTAGGGTATTACTAACCCCATCTCTACTGAGTCACGCCACAGAGCCAAGGTAATACTTAACTTAAGCTCTGATACCAACTGTAGTGACCCGAAAATCCGGTCCAATTTGAGCTGACTAAATAACACAAGTCCAACCCCAAATTGCACTAGAAATTCAAGAAACTAATAGAAAGAAGATAGAGGGTGAGGATAGATAAGATAGAAACTTAGAATAGAAGAAGAAGACAACAACAACATCATCAGAGTAACACGAATCTCGCAGCGGAACGAATAAAATATAACATAACTTTTGAAATACAAAGTTATAACTGTTTATACATACCATTTTCAGAGTACAACATATAACATCACAGCGGAATAAATAATAGCTATCGACTGCTGAAGCCTCCTGCTCCAAGCTCTCCAAGTGCATCTGTAAATCCCGACTACTTGACTGCCCGTACAAATTTAGGCACCCAAGAGTTTAGGGAAAACAAAACAAATAAACTCCGGGTCAGTCATGTGACTGGTATGAGTAAACTCCAATCATTTAAACAGGTATATGATATCTCATAAGACCACGCCGTGAATACGAAACGGGTTTTTCCCTTATGAGAATCCAAACATCTTTGAAAAGCAATATCATTCTGATATTATGATAATGTCTAAATACAAATAGATATCAGTCTAGTAGAAACGCTTGCATCTCACGTTCTACATATATAGTGTACAATCAAAACCGCAGGTGCGTATTGGATGATTGGGTTTCCAACTATGACAAGGTATGGATCCACCTTCCGATCAGTGTACTCTAGGAACGATACACTGGAGTTCAACAAGAACATCTTGCAACTCAGCCACACATGACCGACCACTCATTTCGCTTGAGTGTATCGAATGTACATCACCAACGGTTGGGATCAGCAACCGTTCCCGTATATATATGGGACAGCATTGATAGATTAAAGAAGCAAATGAATATTCTCTAGATAGGTGATTATACACCCTACTTCGGTGCGACCGACTTAGCCATGCTGCCTGCCCGATTTCTGTCATTTACCGGATGTGAGGCTAGAAGCTACGCTTACTTTCCATTCATTTATAACACGATCACTTTGAATGCCACATTATCAGATCCGTAAATCATTTAGTTGGATCTGCACAAATAGATTCTGGATATTATGCGAAGGGAATAAATCCGTTGGCCACCATATATATTTGTACAGTCCAACCCATTCGATCATTGGAAATACTCTGTCAGACATTCGTCCATATACGTTCGTTCTGGGACTGAACGAAACCGAAGGCACTATTCTGTAAACAGGACAGCCCTTGTACTTTACTCCGTCTTCAATTTCTTCATCGTATTTGATCACAACGCTTATGTCGATACTGAGTGGTTCTTCGGATAATAATCCAACCGGTCTCTCCATATTAACAACGTAAAATGGTCAAAACTTCGATAGTCTGTGATTTAACTATCAAATGAAAATATGTCGGTGTACAAACAACGATCTTAATTCCAAATGGAATTATCAATCCAATCATCAAACATATATATATATATATATTCATATTTCCTTATTTTCTAAAACTAGAAAATATACATTTTCAACATTGGAAAACATTTCCAATCCTCATTTACGCATCACTATCATTCCACAACTATTAGTCCCTAACTGTAAACTAGTAAGAGAACAATTCTCTAAGTATAAACCCCGAAGGCCGAAACCAACATCTGATCAACACTCAGAAAAATATTCAACTTACCAATCTCTAGTCAGTTTCTAATATTGTTTAATTCTATGTGATTTACTCTTATTCGAATACTATAGTCGATTAACTCTAGTGATTTAACTCTATCGAATAACTAAATTCGATAACTCCTTTTGATTAACTTTGTCGAATAACTAAATTCGATAAACTCTTTTTGATTAACTCTGTCGAATAACTAAATTCGATAAACTCTTTTTGATAAACTACGTTTTTCCGTTACAACTATTTCCCTTTTTACAACTTCTATTTACCGTTACAAATATTCCTATTTACAAATACTATTTACCGTTACAAATATTCCTATTTACAACTTCTATTTACCGTTACAAATATTTCCTATTTACAACTTCTATTTACCGTTACAAATATTTCCTATTTACAACTTCTATTTACCGTTACAAATATTTCCTATTTACAACTTCTATTTACCTTCTAAATAAATATTCCATTCTTCTATTTATTTTATAAATACTTCCTTTTATAAACCGTGTTCGTTTTATAAATACTCTATTTTCAAATTGTTTCCTTTTATAAAATCGGTTGATTTTATAAAACTCCTTTATTTCGAAATACATTGAAATATTCCTTTTTACAATTCTGGGTTTCTTATGATATGTAAAATATCGAATAACAATGATTAATATCATTCTAACACACATAATCCCGAATAGATTATATAACACATCATATAACACAATATATGAAAACAGTAAAATAATTGTTGAGGAACCCAGTCGGATTCCTCCAACCTGTCTCCCTGCATCCACAGATGTTACACAATATAATATATATCGTATTTCATTTTGAAATGAAATATCCTGCTGTACAGAACCATATTTGATTAACAGTACATAGATTAACTATAACTACGTTTTCAATCAAATCTATTTAACAGTCCAGTTTAACAATTAATATACAGCAGTCAATAAATAAAATACAATTTATATAAAAATGTAAATTGAGGAGAGTTAGTGAGTTTTACTCACATTGTTCGTTATCGTTAAATAACGAATAACGATTTTCCATTCTGATCAGTCAATTTATTTCGCCATAAATTGTTATGAACTCCAAAACATTCCAGACCAGTCTGTATGTTGTCGTTCCCATCCATACAATCCGGTCGGATCAGATTTTGTGAAATTCTTTCACTCTTGGCCCAACGCAACAAATATCTCCCAGTATGAAACAGCTCCTCCACTCGACCTCTTCTACAACCAGCCCACAAATCTAAATTAACTACAGATTTATCACCATTAACCTCGTCCCCTTCAGTTCAACTGTAACCAACTCCCTTTAACACTGAACTCCTAATCCTCGCTGTTTCCTTCCGAACCCCAAAGCCCAGCTGCTTAAGTACTGGTCATCCTCACCACAAAAATCAGCGTGACAACCCCTTCTTTACTTCGTAAAACAAAAGTCCAACTAAAATGTTAATGGTCTTGCTCCACAAAACTCTTCACCGCTGCATCATTTAGGTGAAGCTACATCTCCATTCTAAAATGAACGTCCAGTACTTCCAATATTCCATTACTTCACATACCCAGGCCCGCTGCCAATCCTTCTTTCACGATCTCTCCCCCGTATACCACATCTTTCCACGAGAAAACACCATCAGCTGACATTCTTAAAGCCCCCACCCCTTCTCTGATCCACGAAAATCACAACACCACCACCCAACCTCATCTCATCACTCGCGCCCTTCTTCCCCCACGAGCTACAGAGCTCGATTCTCATTCACCCTTTCACCAACCCGTACTCCTCATACCTTCATAGCTCCTTGCATCTTCAACCTGCTCACGTTCAAAGTCCAAACCGTGAACTTGATCTCGAGCTTCCCTCTGCCCACACGATGCGATTCTTAGGTTAGCAAGCTTCTGAACCCAACTCCAGAAAATACGTTCCTCTCCCCTCTTCACATGCGATCCCTACAAAACTCCCTCCCCTGATGTGCTCATGCTTCTCCACCCTTCTTCTGTTTACACGCACCTGCTCTAGATCTCGACGCTGCCATTTCCGCTTCGTTCCCCCTTCATTTCAACCCTACTGTAGCTTCAGAGAGATCCCGCAGCAGCCCTGGTTCGCGCGACACTCAGTAGAACATCGAACGAACGCTAAGTCAATATATTAGGAGGATTCGTTTTTTTTTTATTTTAGAAGATGGAAGATTGTTTTCGTGTTTTGAGGAAAAGCTCTGACGGTGGATTTAGGTTTTGCCGAAGGAATTAGGTTTAGAACGTTATAAAGGGTTATTTATAGTCTTTAGTTTTCTTTTGTTGGAGGTTTTGAATTATCCACGTTTCTTCTTTTATTTGAGCCGCGTGGAGAAGTTATGGCCACAGAAAGAGCAAACGAGTGTTTAAGTTTATTATTATCTTCTATAATAAGGCGTACCCTACTACGTACAATCCCGTTCACGGACGAGTTGCTATGGACGAAAATAAATATATCATCGTAACGAGCAAGGTGCCACGATTCCAAAAATATAATAATACCGGTAGATTAACTCATATTTTGAAAACCCCAAAATATTGATTACAGGGTGCAAAATACTTCAAAATGAAAAGTGCTTATTAAATTAATTAAAAATTTTAGTAAAATTCTAAAAATTAAATTATCGCTACGCCTCAAAAGAACCTTGTCTAAATTCAAACCCGATCTCTAGTTATATCGAATAATCCGTTATGGTCGATAAACGATTCTATAGCGACTATTTTAAAATTTGATTTGGACATATCTCAAAATCTACACGACGAAACCCCGATTTTTCTCTTCCACTAGAAAGATATACTCCACCAGCTCCACACGTTTCTTGTTTCACAGAAATCCGATTTAAAACGAATCATGTACATTCAGTTGAAGTTCGAATCGCCAATTTACGAACTGCAGCGCCATTTCGAGCTCGATTTTAATTATAATATAATTATACGTTCTAACATCGTCGATTAAATAATATACTCATTATTTAAATAATTAAATAAGTTAATTATTACACCGTCAAATATCCGGGTCATTACAGTATGGGCCTTGATAAAATTATTAAAAATGGCAATAATTAGTGTAAATCATAAGAAATGATTTGGAAAGAATTGGGATAAAAACTCCATATTTGAAAAGATAAAAATAGATTTTTATCGAAATGAACTAGTTTTGAACTAGAATTATAATCCATTTATTTTAAATAAATAAATTGGACTTGAAATGGTTTTAAAAATAACTATAATTTCCAATATATAAATTGGAATGGATTTGAATCAAAATTGTGTTCGGAATATTTTGATGTTGGATTTCGTGATTATACAAATATTGTTATGGAAATTTGAAAGATATATTTATATCATTATTTCCAATACGATATTTATTGGTTGCAGGATTTGAATTTGAATATAAGACGATATATTTTCTATTCAGAGCCATGTATTTAATATCAAATGGGATTTGGGTTTTTCGTCAATGGTGTCTTCATTAACACTGTTCTTAAATCCAGTGGAGAAAAGATTAAATCTTTCTATTTAGATTTAATGAAGTGTACCAATTAAATAATATTTAATTGGAATTGATTTTTGGGTTATCTTGAACGGTATTTTAAATAACACTTGTTCTTTAACACGATAATTAATGGAATGTGAATTGGGTTTGTTGTGAACTGTGCATTAACGACATTCATTCTTTAACCCGAATTACAGTGAAATGTGATTTGGTTTATAAATCTTTTGTTAAGATTTAAAGGAAATTTTCCAAAGTAAAGTTTTCCAATTTAATAAAATAAATTATAATGGAATGGAATTCGATTTGGTGATAATCGAAGTGAATTTATGTGGATGAGGACTGCTAATATATATGGAATTTAAAAGGCTTTGCCATTATTCCATTTATATTGTTAGTCGGATATGGAAGTTTATATCAATTATATATATCGATTTGTTTTCCATGAAGATTCCATCGTTAATGGAATGTGATTTGGGTTGTCGTGAATGGTATCTTTAATAATACTGTTCTTAGAACCAACGAAGTTAAGAATATCAGAAACTAACTGGAGATTAGTTAAGTTGAATGGTTTCCTGGTATTGATTTTATGTTGGTTTCGGCCTTCGGGGTTATTACTTAGGGAATTGTTCACTTTCTAATTTATGGTTAAAGGCTGATGGAATAGAATGTGATTTTGGGTTTATCGTGAACCATGATTTAAATGACATTGGTTCTTTAACCTAGTTAAAGAAAAGATATGGTTTCCCAAGTTAAACAATCATTAATATTGATTCTTGGGAAGATTAAAACCAAGTGAGTTTTACTGAATCTTTAATTAGATTGAAATGATCGAGAAAGGAGTATCACCAGTTTTGCTCCAGGCGATAGTTAAATCTTTAATTAGTTTTGAACGTGAAATGTTAATTGAATTTACCGATAACAACGTGGTGTTAGATATGAAGTATTACCAGTTTTACTTCATGGGATGAATAGGTTGGGATTGGGAAATTAAAACAAATGATTACTTCGGTAAGGTTCGTTAATCCCGACTAGTTTGGATAAACCATAATTTGGTTTGAATTGATATTCAAAAGAAGATTAAAGAATAAATTTAAAGAATTTATCTTTGATAAAATTAATGGGAACCTTTCCCAAAGTATAAGAATATTTGAATAAAGAAATAATCTGAATTGGAATGAGGCGTATGTTGTGTTTGTGTAACACTTGTTTATTATATAAGCGAGTTATTCAGAAAGACAGGGTTTATTCCATTCTGAATAACTGATTCGATGAGGTGTCAAGGATAAAGATGGTGGTCGAAGACCAGAGGTCTTCACATCGTTTGGATAATTACTGTTGATCTTGATTGGGTTGTACACCCAAGAGGAGGGAATCAGTTGGTGATCGTCCAGATGTACTTGGAGATCGATGGATAAGCGAGGTACAAGGTGCCTCTGGTTTTGTTCAGACCCAGAACAGACTTGTAAATGGATGTGTGTCTGACATCGGATTTCATCCTATGTGATTGATATCGGTTGCATAGCGTGAATTGCCTGTGTGGCATGCTGAGATGCAAATGATCAAGGCTTCTATTGAAAAGCAAAGTCTTGTAGTTGATGATCAAAGCACCGCCTATGTGGCATAGCTTTGTGTAGCATTAATTCGCGAGCCTCACACCCCGGTGTGAACCAGAAACGGGAGAAGGACTTCAGGGAGGACATGCGTTTCCTTCTAGCTAGGGTGGTGTCAGTGACCTACCAGCCCTGACATTTATATTTTTTTCACCTGTGTGGTTGTTGGATTACAATGAGCCTCTGATATATTGGTCACTATGTGGAGCCAATGGAGTCATAGGACTCATTGACGCCCCCAAAGGGCGGGGAAAATCAGTGTTCAGGCATTTTAATCCACATCGGTGGACAGGCCCTGACGATCCAAAGGTCACTCGAGCTCTGACCTGAGAGGCGGGCTAGAGTGTCTCAAAGAGGTGAGGACGATCCCTTGCCTCAGTTCACAGACGAAAATCCAACTTCCAGTACGTGACAATTGCGGTTTTGATTGTAGAGCCTAGTACTGGCAACATGATATATGGTACCCATGCCGTCTAGGATTGATACATTTATATTTGAAGTTGTTTTATACACTATGCACTTATAATAGTATCAAATGATTTGTTTTAAACGTACCAAGCATGTTTGGCTATTATAAGGGAAAACCCTATACCCCAGCTTGCGTTGCATTGTGTGATAGAACCTGGGTCTTATAATAGCTTCATTTTTCCCAAAAGCATTGCACTGTTTTGTTATATGCACCGGTATTCTTGGGAGGAAACCCGTTCCGTGTTATACGGCGTGGTCCCTTGATGTATCTGATTTAAAGTAAAGTTTTAAATAACTGTTTTAGTTCTAACACCAGTCACATGATTGACCTGGAGTTTATTCTTTTAACCAAAACTCTGGGTGCCCTTATTTTCGACACGGGCAACTAGTAGTTTTGGTTTTGCAGATTTATATTCATAGGATCCTGTTTTACAGCTGGAACGATACTCGGAAAGCTCTGTATCCGTGTATTACTTTCAGCTGTGTTTTGTATTATTTTTCCGCTGCTATGTAATGTATTGTAATCTCTGATATTTATCAAATGTATATTATTTGTTTATACTCTGTATATTCTTGTAATCTGATGAAATTGTTGTAATTAACAATGAAATGTTCTTCTGTTTGTGTTCTGATTCGTCGTGTCCTCAGTACAATTCGTGATTTCCCGTAAGGGGATTTCGGGTCGTAACATGTAACAACCCTGAATTTTGGGGGTAAATTTTAAAATTTATTTTAAGTAATTTTAATGAGTTTTTGATATTTAAAATAATTTATTTTAAATGATCACGATTAAAATTTTATGTGATTTGTAAGTTTAATTTTCACAAGAATAAACTAAACACAATTGTTGACATTAATTAATTTAATATTGTATATTGGAATTTACATTCCAATATAAGTGGCTATGAACAATAATAGAAACCATATAAAGGACATTTATTAGTGGTTCACAATATTTAGTCTCAGCGTTGCACGTAAGGTAAATTCTTAGTTTGTATTATTTAATTTCTTTCCCTATTCAAGTTCTTTTCTAGATCTACAAATTTCTATTATGTAAACATATTCCCTTTTGTACATATCATATATCTATTGGGATTTTAAATCATAGCAACTCGAAATATAGAAAGGTTGTTCTTGTCACCCGTTTGGACTAGCATGTAAATTATTTAGAATTAAGAAATTTTGTAAGTGAATGAATATGAAAATAAAAATATACGCCAAACAAAATATATATTAATACTATATCCATCCAAAAACATACATAATTAATGCTAGTTATTATTATTATTAATAGGTAGACATTAAAATAGGTTTGAATTTGAATGTTCTCCATTAATGACATGTGTATGATAACATTTTCAATAATAAAATATGTATAAATAGTTGTAACCTTGGGATTCTGGGCAACAAATGTCGAATTTATTATAGAATTTAAAAAGGTTCCAATTAGTGTAAATATGAATTAAAGATTGTAACCATGCAACATTGTTGGGAATGGACATGTTAATAAATTTTAGAAGTTGAAGAAGATTACAATAAAGGTGATAAATGGGAAATAAATATTGTAATTCCAATTTAGGAGTAATTAATGTAGTAAACATAATTATATACACACACACGTACACTCTCACAAAAATATGATGAATCGTAATTAATGTGTTTAACAATAATTAATGTAATTAATAAAATTAATTTGAATGTCTATCGTGTTTGGGAAAAATACCTTATATTTCTCCCTAACATGGTTCAAACCATGTGACATGGTTATTTAATAGTAGGTTTTTGAATGTTAATTCGGAATCAATAGAAATATTTTTCAAATGACAAGAAAAAAAGGAGAATTTCCATATCTCAACACTGTTTATATATTCACACAGATGGATGTATTTGATGCACCTTTATAATACCATAAATTAAGTTTCATTCAAGTTTTCAATTAAATTAATATATATGTTGTCCTTTATTTATTTCGTTTACTTATCTGATATGTCTTCTTATTACACTTACCTACATGTTAATATAGTATCAATTTATGCCATGAATAATTTTGATTAATAACATTTATGAATCAATCAATGCAAATTAAAGATGAAATATAAAAGGTTTCTTTCTCCATTTTGTGTAATTTATGTATTCAATTAATTACTTCTTTAGGGAAAGAAACTTAAAGTTTTTTTATTTATATATTGTAACAACCCGAATTTTAACAACGTGTTAAGACAAGAATCAAGGCAGAATTAAATTATAAAATCTAAATCAGGATAAACGGGTTGCTCCATTGCGTTCGCCTCGGAAAAATACGCGAAATAGAGTCCGAAATTTCGTAAATCGGAGTCCGTATGACCGAGATATGGCCTCGCAAAGTTTCACGAAAATTCAAATCCGAAAACAGACTCGAATTCAGCCCAAAAAGAGAAGGCAGGAAAATTCCCGCCAGACACACAGGGTGTCGACACCCGTGTCGACATGGGTGTCGACCCCCCCCCCCCCCTCCAGGGGGTCGACATGGGTGTCGACCCCTGGGTCGACCCCCCTGGTCGAACCAACAACCTGGTGCACCTGCTTATGGTTTTGGCTCGGTTTTGGAGGCTTGTGACGGATTTTGACGATTTAGATCTATCCTAGGGTTTATCCTACAGCCTAAACTACTCCTAATCTCTATAAAAAGACCCCTAGACCTAGGTTAAACCCTCACAAATCACTCATGCCACGAAGTGCTGCCCAAATGCCAAGTGATCATGGCCTCCATCTCCAATTCCTAGAGACTATGCATTCAAATCGGATTCAAATCAAAAGGTGCAAGCTTGCTACACCAAATCGAAGAGAGATCAACATTGCTACGCAAATTCCATGACGATTCTTCGACAAAGGATCCACCTCTCTTCGTCAAGACGGATCATGCTCATTCCCTAAGCCTCGCTATGTAAACTCTAGCTACTTGTAGATTCTAACGGTGGTTCTAATGTGACATGGGATAAAATGCGATGAAACATAAGTATGCTAGCCTATGTGAACCTAACTTTGCCTCTTTTCTATGATCTATGACCTTGGGCTAAGTTTTAGCGACTTAATCATGCCACTCATGTTATTCTTAGCCTAGTTTATCTTGCAAGTTTGAATCTTTATCTATGGAATGCTAGCATGAAACTTTGAGGACCATTTGACTTGTGAAACATTGGCAAAGACTTGACTTTGGGGCTTATGCATGTAAATGAACCCAAACCCCTTATGTTATCATGCATGTTTGTGGCCAAATTCCCTTATGTTATCATGCATGTTTGTGGCCAAATTCTCTTATGATACTATGCATGTTTGTGGCCAAAAACCCCTTATGATGCTATGCATATTTTGAGGCCAAATCCTTTATGATGCTATGCATGTTTGTGGCCAATCCCTTCTTGTCATCGTGCATGTTTTGAGGCCAATATGTAGCATAGTATGCTTACTATGTTGACTCGCTTTTACTTGGGTTGGAAACACGATTTGGGTAGGATAGACGAGTGTGATTATGACATGAAAATTTGATATGGGATTCCATGAAAACATGACACTCATGACACACCTAAATGGGGACATGACATGTAGGGTAAACATGGGACTTGAAACTAGACACGGGGGTTGTAAGTGTAATATGACACTAGACCAAACATGAAAGTGGCCAACTCGAGGTTGGGTTGAGTTTGTAGCATAAATCTACCCGGACCCGCCCGGCTTAACTAGTGGTTACAAACAATAGGATCCAATGTGAGAAGTTGGTCATGTCGCGCTTAAGACCCGAGGTTAGACTAGGTTATGGTGTAAAACTACCCGGACCCGCCCGGCTTAACTAGTAACCACAACAAGGTCTAATGTGAGAGGTTGAGAGTGCATTAATTAAATTAATGCCACATGATAAGGTTAAGTAAATTTGACTAATGACACTTAACCGATATGACACGAATGGGTAGGTTAAGTGGGACCGGGCTTGATTTCTTAATGACACTTAACCATACAAGACAATTAGGGGATGGGGTTAAGTAATTTACGCTTAACTAATCCGACTTGGTAATTAGATGGGGTTAAGTAATTTACACTTAACTAATCTAAACTTGGTAATTCAATGAGGTTAAGCAACCAATACTTAACCAACTTAACATGATAATTTAATGGGGTTAAGTAACTTATAATTAACCAATTATACATGATGATTTGATGAGGTTAAGTAACCTATATTTAACCAATCTAACATGTGGACTTGATAGGGTTAGGTCACAAGACCTTTTGAATATACTTAACCCTTGTAGTATGATTAGTGGATGAGGTTAAGCTAACCCATACTTAACCAATCCGGCTCAATGATCTGTTGAGAATTAGATAATTTATGCTTAATCAATCTAACACGATAATCTGATAGGGTTAAGACAAACCAATACTTAACCAATTTGACTTGATAGGGTTAAGTCATGCGCTTCTTGGTATACTTAACCAACTTGTAGGGCTAAGCCTTGAACTTAAATACTTAGCCAATCTTGACATGATTCGTAGGTGAGCTAAGTCATGAACCTAAATAACAACACTTAACCCAATAGACAAAACCCTAGTGAGAGGAACTTGGTAGAAAATCGTGGTTAATCAAGGGTAACGGGGAAAAGAAGCTAAGTGGTAAACCGTAGTTAAGTATAACTAAGTAATAATTCTTAGCCAAGGACATGGGACTAGTTCATGAATGGATGAGTAACCCGATATGGTAGGTCATCGCTTAAACACACGAGGAGGAGCAAATTACCCGACTAGGATAAGGGCTCCAACGAACTGGGTGACGAAGCGGTAGCTTCGGGGGACGTGAGGGTACTCTTGGTATCCCTCTGTGAGGTGGCAGGTGGTCCATGAAACCCGGCCTCACAGAGGTTAAGGTCTGCGGTAGAAGAGCCAAGAGTATGCCTTGGTTGCTATGCGAGCGACCTAAAGACTGGGATGGATTAGCGTGGAGTCGACGATACTTGATTTTGCCCTGGATAGCACGTCGCCGACTACCTACCATCCTTAGTCAATCGTGTACGAACGGAAAGGCAGAGGACTCCCAGCAGACCATGTTCTTGCTATCGAGTCATGGGTGAGGTTGGCCTATAGGAAAGTGGGGCTACAGTGGGGCCGGGATGTAGTTCTCATACATGATTTTTCTTGGATTGCCTTTCAGTAGTTGAGGGAGGGGTCACGTGGGACCATAGCCACGGGTACAAAAACAGACCTTGATATCTGCATCAGCAGACGACTTAAAGCTCTCGACCGAGTTCCATATTTCTTGATTTGCCCTGGCACGGAACTCCGATGGCACATTGAGGAACATGTGCGTCTAGGCATGGAAAACGATTCACGATACATACGCGGGATAAAGGGCGCAGTTGACGGGTGGCATAATCCCTAGTGGCCCTAGGTTGCTGAACCCAAACCGAGACACGGAAACGTTCATTAGGTAGTATAATCCCTAGTGGTCCTAGGTGACATAAATCCTAAGTGAACACGCGATAGTTAATGGTAAGAAAACATAACCAGATCAAGTGTAGCAGTCCAAAATAACCTCAAGGATAAAACTTTTACATGGGAAAGCCCGTATGGCCTATGGCAAATGACTGAACTTATACATGGAAAGAAACATACGGGTTGGGAAAACCTACATATGATATATATATTAGGTTGACATGGGCCATTACATGACATTGGGCAAGGGACACTCATAGTTGACACATGACGCGGTTTGGGATACTAGTACGAGAGGTGCAGAGCAAATATACATGATAAATACCCTGGGATGGTATACGTGATAGATACCATGGGATGGTATACGTGATAGATATCATGGGATGGTATACAGGATAGATACCTTGGGATAGTATACTTGATAGAAACCTGACGATGTGATACCTTGATTTATCATGACACCGTAGTTTATCATGATATCTTAGTTTACCTTGCTACAGTAGTTCAACCTGTTACCCTGGTTTAGTTTATCTATCTTGTAGTCATCCTTATGTTTACTTTCAGTTTATGCATGTCATGTTACCTTTACATGTTTTTATACTGGAAGTAGATAGGACTTACCAGTCTTTATGACTGACCCTGTTTTGTTTCGCCTCTTTGTCTTCCGTTTTCCCCCCCAGGTTTCAGGGAGGAAACACTGTTATCTAGTTCGGACTTCTTCTGCTTGAAGGTCATCACGCATGGCTTGGACTTTTCTTGGCTATGGCTACTTTACTGTTTTACTTGGGGAATAATTTATGAAATGGTTTTATGCTTCTTTACTATTGCAAGACAGGTTTTGATGTATTCTGATGTAAAAGGCTTTAGACCTTATTTTATAAGGTAATGAAATTTGTTTTACTTCCGCTGTTTTATATATGTTCTGTCTGGTAATATTTCTGTGCATGTTTACCTCGATAATGATTCACCAAACCTAGTGCATTCCCTTTGTGAGTGACCCTAGCGGAGGTGGGGTGTTACATTTGGTATCAGAGCAGAAGGTTACCAGACTGGGCAAAAGTTTTTAAAACCTTCTGAAAACTATTTGAGAAACTGTTTTACAAAGAAGCATTTTTCAAGAAAAGTTTTTAAAGGCTATTCCCCAAAAGCCATTAGCACTATCCTTTGTTTCCTTGATTGAATCTCTTTTCCTTTCTTTCCTCCATCTGTAGTCACAGTAGTTTTAACTGTGACTAATCCTTGTCTAGCTACGTAAGTGTTTTCCTGTACGATGGAGGAAGTTCTCAAGAGACCTGTTACTAAAGTTATAAGAAGGGATAAAGGACACAAGCTTAAGAATAAGCAACTTGTTGGTATGGCTTGATCCACAAAGGAAGATAAGGACGAGATCAGCAAGAAGGCAATCGTATGCCCTCACTAGCGTACCTAAAGAGGATGGTACCATTTCTGTTAATGGCTTAGCCTTTCTTTTCTATCATCCCGTCCAGACTTTGTTTTGATCATCGCATCATTTAAGTCTGCCTCGATAGTTGAGTCTCTGCACCTTAGTACTAGCATGATAGAAGATCCCATTTTTGTCCCAAATCTTGTTGGACGATCGGTCCATTTATTCATGACTTGTTTGGATTTCAGAATGCCTATGTTTCTAGGCCATGGATGGATTTCAGGGATAAAGTGGTCATCCAATAAGGTGTGTCATTCTCGATTTTGAAAGGAGGGTAGTTAGACTCTTGACTTGCTTTGGTAATACCCTCGAAGTCTCGTGTAACCTTCTAGGTTTTGTCATGGCTAGTTACCTAGAATCTCATGATGCAGTTGTTGGTAATCCGTTCGAGTAGAATTCGCCGCTAAGTCGGATGGTTCGTTTTGCTTATGCATGAGTTATGGGGATCACCCTAGTAAGTACACTTGGCAACATGGATTGACATCGGCAGACAAGATCCAGAATTCCCTAGTGAATTTTAGAGAGCTTGCATGAGTAAGTGGATACGTTTGAGCCAAGTATACTAGGAAAAGGATAAGTGAAAGTGGAATAAGAGGCGACAATGAAATGAGTTCTAACTCATATCTTGGAAATAGGAATCAAGGAGCTACGAGATCATGGAGTTAAAAAGTTGGTTAAGGCACCGAGGAGTTAAGCTCAAGGAAACGCGACTTAGAAGACGTAAGGCTAGACACACGCATCGTACCTCTTTTTAAAGAGTATCCTTGATCCCTGGTTTTTCCTGTATAGCTTGCTCGCATGGTATCTTTTGGTGAATATCCTCTCGGTCCTGTTTCTGTTGCAAACCCCGTAGGGAGTTTACCTTGTTTATCTCCCCGATCCTATCGTGAGAACCTTAGGTAGAATCCTATGGATGTAAACATATGTTTGAAACATGTTATGATTGATATGGTTGCAAGTGGTTGCTCGTGGGTGCGCGAATACACATTAGATACTAGATCGACGCACTCACATTTCATATTGCATATGCATGAGTATTTGTACCTGTTTATGGATGAAATTGAATGTGTTATCATGCGGATGTTGCATAAGAATGAATGGTTGTGCACACATATAACATTTATATGGCTAGGACTATTTGCATACATGTTGGATTCATGGCACTAAACATAATTTGCATTAGAAGATCATTCAGGCCTAATCATTAGCATTAGCTAAGGAACATATACACACACTTTCTTCATATGTTCATACAGCATTAGAAATCTTTTAAGGACAATGATTACTTGTGGATGATGTTTTGAGTAGATGGATGATGGATGGTAGGATACGTTCTTCCTAACTTGGAGATTTCGGGGACGAAATCCTTAAAGGAGGGGAGAATGTAACAACCCGAATTTTAACAATGTGTTAAGACAAGAATCAAGGCAAAATTAAATTATAAAATCTGAATCAGGATAAACGGGTTGCGCCATTGCATTCGTCTTGGAAAAATACGCGAAATAGAGCCCGAAATTTCGTAAATTGGAGTCTGTATGACCGAGATATGACCTCGCGAAGTTTCACGAAAATTCAAATCCGAAAACAGATTCGAATTCAGCCCAAAAAGAGAAGGCGGGAAAATTCCCGCCAGACACACAGGGTGTCGACACCCGTGTCGACATGGGTTTCGACCCACCCCCCCCCCCCCCCCCCTCCAAGGGGTCGACATGGGTGTCGACCCCTGGGTCGACCCCCCCTGGTCGAACCAGCGACCTGGTGCACCTGCTTCTTGTTTTGGCTCGGTTTTGGAGGCTTGTGATGGAATTTGACGATTCAGATCTATCCTAGGGTTTATCCTACGGCCTAAACTACACCTAATCTCTATAAAAAGACCCCTAGACCTAGCTTAAACCCTCACAAATCACTCATGCCACGAAGTGCTGCCCAAATGCCAAGTGATCATGGCCTCCATCTCCAATTCCTAGAGACTATGCATTCAAATCGGATTCAAATCAAAAGGTGCAAGCTTGCTACACTAAATCGAAGAGAGATCAACGTTGCTACGCAAATTCGATGACGATTTTTCGACAAAGGAGCCACCTTTCTTTGTCAAGACGGATCATGCTCATTCCCTCAGTCTCGCTATGTAAGTTCTAGCTACTTGTAGATTCTAACGGTGGTTCTAATGTGACATGGGATAAAATGCGATGAAAAATAAGTATGCTAGCCTATGTGAACCTAACTTTGCCTCTTTTCTATGATCTATGACCTTGGGCTAAGTTTTAGCGACTTAATCATGCCATCATGTTATGCTTAGCCTAGTTTATCTTGCAAGTTTGAATCTTTATCTATGGAATGTTAGCATGAACCTTTGAGAACCATTTGACTTGTGAAACATTGGCAAAGACTTGACTTTGGGGCTTATGTATGTAAATGAACCCAAACCCCTTATGTTATCATGCATGTTTGTGGCCAAATTTGTAATGACCCAACTTTCCAGTGCCTCGGAAGTTGTATCATTTTATAAGAAAAGAAGTAGATAGAAGAATAGAACTAAGAAAAAAAACATCAGAATCTCACAACGGAACTTAGGACAATATATTAATAGTCCAAATATTACACATTTCAAGCCAAGTACATAACGTACTTCATACATCAGGATACATATTTGAGTCAAGTACATAACATACTTCATACATAGGGATATAGGTCATTGTGATTACATAATGATCACTAGTGATACAAATCTGCTGAATAATAGTACATAACATCATAACTGAACTACCATCTGGATAATAATACATAAGATAAGTAAGCCAACATCCCAGGGTTTACCATCCTGCTACTCCAAGTTTTGTTAAGACCTGGATTACTTGTCTATTCATAACAAGTGTTATGAATACCCAAGAGTTTAAGGGAAAACACAGAAAAATAAACTCCGGGTCAGTCATGGACTGGTATGAGTAAACGATTTTTAAACAAGTTTAATAAATCACAATTTGCATATTTAAAACAGATGATAATGTCTAGGGTGTCCACAAATAATTCATAATCTAGTAGAATGCTTTCATCTCACATTCTACTTATAGTATACAAACAAAACCGTTAAGTGCTTATGGATATTGGATTTCCAACTATGACAAGGTATGGAATCACCTTCCGGAGGTGTATCTCTAGATACAAATACACGGGTTCAACAAGAACATCTTGTAACCCGGCCACGCATGACCGACCACTCATTTCTCTTGAGTGTATCGAATGTATATCACCAATGGTTGTGTACGGCAACCATTTCCCGAGTCGGGACAGAATCGATAGAATAAGAACAAGGAAAATATCTCTAGATAGGTGACGATACATCCTAATGGGAGCTAACCACATAGCCATGCTGCCTGCCCGATTTCTGTCATTTCCGGTTGTGAGGCTTGAGGCTAACTTACCACTTCCAACACGGTAATTTCCTTTGAATATCACATTTTCAAAACTCGCCAATCTCTAGTTGACTTTCCCAAAAAATATAATACGAGTATAAAGCAAGAGGAACGAGTTCGTCTGCCACTACGCACATACGTTTGGAAAGATCAACGTACGAGATCCGTTTGAATTACTTTGTCAGATACTCGTCTATACAAGTCATCCTGGGATTGGACAAACCGAAGGTGTTATTCTATAATTCCATCTTAGGCAATTTCTTCCTAGGAGTCATAGAATAATCCTTTCATTTCATCGCCTTCTATTTACCTTTGATAATTGTTGACTAACGACGTTGAATCAAAATCGAAGTGGAACATAGTTCCGGTCTCTTCGAAGTGATTGACGTTAATTAATTTTAAGGTCAAGTGATACTTAAATGGATCAGGATTAATTATCTAATTAATTCTCATTGAACTACTACTGATTAGTGTTGTTAAACCATTTGAATCGATTCTGCCTTTGTTTGACAGAATTGTACTTTAAGTCAAATCAAGTTGTTAGAATATTTATTAACTACACAAATGTTTCTCTTGATCTACTGTTATTATTAAATTGTGGAATAAAATAGTCGATCCAAAATATCAATTTCTAATTTACTCATGATTTCTATTTTCAATGATATCTAATTATATAGTTGATCCCTTAATTATATAATTTATTACAATCTTATTTATTTAATTTATTAATTAAGTATCGAATAACTAATTAAATAAATTATTAACCAATTCCTAACTTTTATCTCGATCGGAAAGTCCGGCAACCTGATCAGTTTGAAAATACGTGATCTGTCTGGTCAGATCAGTCGTTTTTCGCGTGGTCTGGCACTTTACCTGATCTCAGAGATCTGGCTGATATAGATCACTCAAGATCACGTGATCTGCGTAAGCGGATCACCTGATCTGGTGTGATCTGGCTCATGCCAAGTCCTAGTTGATCGGTCAATGCCGATAACTTGAAAACTAGTGATCTGCATAGGCAGATCACTTATTTCCAGTGATCTGGCGTTGCGCCAGATCTGGTGTGACATGCCAAGGCAGATCACTACTCTGACGTCATTTTCATTCGAGAATGCCATCACCACACACGCCATAGACCACTAGAGTCCCGACCATCCTACCCGTGCCTTGCCAGCGATCAACCCCTTGCGTTGATGCTGTGGTGGTGGTCCCCCATGTCTCCACCGTGGTGCAGCTCACCTTCGAAACTGTGACAGCCCGCACGTATACAAAGCATCCCAAACATGTTCAACCCTTAAACTACACGCTACGAAGTCGTTTCAGTGTTTTAAATAGTGTTTTACACATTGTTGCGCGAGTATACGCAGCTCCATTTCATTCCCTACAGTGTGTATACTTTGTGTTTAATCAATGACTATGTTCGACAAAAAAAAAAAAAAAAAAAAAAAAAAAAACATTACTTCCTCTTGATCTACTTAACACACCACCCTACTGTTTGCTTGTGAATTCATACAATATCAATGCGCAACCCTCCCATACCCTGAATATTGTTTGCATGAGAGTTTGGTTCACGTTTTGGTTGTACATTTTTGACAGCAGCTTGCGGTTTGTGTGTGTTTTCAAGCAATACATCAACATAGTTAAAACAATGACCTATAACCCCTTGTATGTACTGATATGAACTAGTATGTGAGCATGCACTATTCTCTAACATATACAGGCATTCGCACGAGATGATCACAGCAGTTTTGATACACACAGTCAAGCAAAACTTGCGGAAACACAGCAGCACATATATGAACAATACTGGCATTAAAACAGTAAATACAAAGCATGAACTAGCAGGTGCATTTGTGAGGTGATTACTCTCTGGTTTTTTTTTTTCACGCATTCATACATTAGTTTACAGCAGCAAAACATTGAAGAACCACAACATTTTCACGAGTTTAAACTAGCAGCAACATCATACACTTCAAGTATTTTAAAGCAACTTTCATTATGATCAAAAAGGGGTTTAAAGGTAAGTGTTTACTCACTTTAAAATGCTCCTGTATTCCTTCTTAAAAGCTCGAATTAGAGTGGCATTAAAAGAGCAAGTTTTCAGCCTATTTATAGGCAAAAGAATTTCTAAACAAAGTATTTCTTTAATTCATAAAAATAGGAAAAATATCCTATTTCTCTGGTTGGAAACTTGCGCAGGCTTTCATAACAGAGGAATGTTCCTCTGTTCTTAGTTATGCACTCAACTGTCTGTGCAAGGATTTGTTGGAACCAGTTTATCCATGCAAGTGGTTTGATATGAGGACAAAAGCTTTAAATGCTTTGGTCCTTTTGGCACCCAAATTCCTTATAAACCCTTTTTACATACGTAAGAGAAAAACAAATATCGGGTTGTTCTTGGCAAATAGAATTACACACAATAACAATGTTTGAAAACTAAATAAAAAGAACTTAGTTCAAGTACAATTGCCATTAAATGTTGCTGTGTATTCCTATGCGTCATGGCCGAGATTACATCCTACATACTCAAGTGTTCCTTCCTTCTAATCCATTAGTCTCTTCACTGTGTACTCCAATGCTTTCCTGTGAAGTAATTTACAAACTAATGGGCTTTCATTTCTTGCGCAGGTGCTGTTCTTTTTGGCCTCAAAAGTTAAAGTACTTAACTAATGGTTTAGCTAGAGAACAAGTGTTATGTGGGTTTATTTTTTTACACATAAATCTTGTTAGTTTGCTGTAGGTGAGATTATGTTTGACAAAGGTTAAGTGATTATAAAATGAATCACTTATTTCACTTAGTGTCTTATGCCTTGTTCTTGTATAAGAAAACTTGTTGTGTTCATGCATTCAAATGATCAAGTAATTACTCATTTAATTTCTTAATTCATTTGGGTTTTGGTTGCATTGAAAAACCTCTTGTTCTTGCGCAAGAAATGTTGTTGAGTTCGAGTGTTGAAAAGGGTAAATACACTAAAGTTTAATTAAGCTAGTGTAGCTATGTGTGCATGATAATTTAAGGTCCATAAGTTCTTACACATTCATTTGTTCTCACATATGAATGGTTTGAGTGTAAGCCCTCAACTAAGCCTTGCTAGCTTAGTGCAAGTATTAGTTTTGTCGGAAATCATTTTGTTCATTTGTTAACAAATCTATGTATCGATACTTTTAGTTATCAACGTTTTGAAGAATTTAAATTTTTACACATTTGAAATTCGTACAGGATTTCCGGGTCATTACAATCTTTCCCCCTTATAAAAATTTCGTCCTCGGAATTTGTAAACACAGATATAAAACAAGCCAAAAGTGATATGTCATAAATCATCATAAAAAGTGCTACAAACGATATGATGGGCGCTATACTCGACTAGTTCGAGTTATAGTCATACTGAAATAACAAGTGCTATACCCGACTAGTTCGAGTTATAGACTAATACAAAGTCATATGTACATACATAGTATATCCTCCTACTCGGAGTCATCACTACTGATGCTAATCATGTCCTCCCCATCATAATCGGAGATATCGATTATTTCTTCATCATCAGAGATATCGATTACCTCCACTACCTCCTCGTCCTCCTCTACTACCTCCTCCTCGTCATAAATGTATATGATCTCGGTAGGTGGTGGCGGATGTAGCATCATGTCCGGATAGTTGAGGTCAATCTGGATCCCCTGCTCAACTGCTGCAACATGGTATGCCAACAAGTCCTGAATATACTGCACCCATGCAGTAATCAACTCCTCATCTAGCTCGATGGGTGGAGCTGGTACAACTGGGTCGACATGCGTCAGTTCTGGTACAACTTGATCCTCCTCCTCTTCCATCGGCTCCTCTTCTTCTTCCATGGGCTCTTCTTCTTCTTCCATGGGCTCTTCTTCTTCTTCTTCCATGGGCTCTTCTTCTTCTTCAATCTCCTCTATCCCCATGTCTGAGTCGCTATCATAGTTACTGCTGTCGTCTCCCTCATCATCAGCATCATAACCTGACTGCAGGCTCGCCTCGTCTCCTGTGTCCTCCTCTATCGGCTCGGGCTGTCCGGATATAGGCCCGTCTGTGACTATATACCTACCCTCATCACTCCTGGTCTGTATCGCCTCCACCCTAACACTCGGCTCTGCTATTTCTCTAATACTGTTAGAGAGTCTCTGTTCTTGTGAAGGGGTCAATTTCTTCCTAGCGGTTCTCTTAAAATTGGGGCCTATCTGATAAAATAAGGACAAAGTCTCAAAAAAGTGAACATAAATTGTAAAAAGTTCATAGGCCCTAAGAATACTGAATCCTTTATAACTCATGCTGATAAAACAAAAGGTCCAACATTTTATTTCTAACGTTGGATAACATCCAAAAAGATACATATGATAACATCTAACATACGGTAATATCTAATCAAACATACAATAAACTGACGCTTAGTTCATAACAAAGTTTGGATAAAACTCCTTGACGTGCTTCTCCGTTTCCCAAGTACAGTCGTTTGGGTTCTCGCTCCATTGTATCTTTAACAACTTCACAGTCTTGTTTCGGAGTTGCTTTTCTTCTTTATCCATTACACAGACTGGATAGCGTATCACAGTCATGTTTGGTTCTATCTCTAGATCTTCTTTAACGGATGGTTCCAAACTCAAAGATGGATCGTGGACACATTTTCGGAGATGGGACACATGGAAAACATTGTGAATCCCTGCCATCCTTTCTGGTAACTCTACTCGATAGGCTAGCGAACCAATCTTCTCAATAACACGGAAAGGTCCTATGAATCGTGGAGCTAACTTTCCTGTTTTACCAAATCTGATTGCTCCTCTGATAGGTGCAATCTTCACAAACACTAGATCTTCAACAGAAAAATTTAGATTTCTTCGCCTTTGGTCTGCATAATTCTTCTGTCGATCCTGGGCTTCTTTCATCCTACTCTTGACTAATTCAACCTTCTCTGCTGCCTCTCGAATCATATCTGGACCGAGAACAAGTTTATTACCGGACTCAACCCAACAAGTCGGTGATCTACACGGTCTTCCATAGAGAGCTTCGTAAGGTGCCATACCTATACTGGTTTGATAGCTGTTGTTGTAGGAGAACTCTACTAGATATAAGTGATCCTCCCATGATCCTCCAAAGTCAAGAATACATGCCCTCAGTAGGTCTTCTAGAATTCGGTTTACCCTCTCTGTTTGTCCGTCCGTTTGAGGATGATAAGCTGTGCTCAGATGTAGTTTAGTACCCAAAGTTGTTTGAAGCGCTTCCCAGAATTTACTATTAAATAAGGGATCTCTGTCGCTTACGATATTCACTGGAACTCCATGTATTCTTACGATCTCTCTCATAAAAAGTTCGGCTAGCGAAGCTGCAGTTCGTGTCGGTTTTACCGGAATGAAATGTGCACTCTTCGTTAGTCGGTCTACTATAACCCATACTCCTTCATTTCCTCTCCTCGTCTTTGGTAACCCATCAATGAAATCCATTGATATCATCTCCCACTTCCAATTAGGAATCTCCATTGGTTGTAGTAGTCCTGCTGTTTTCTGGTGATCTCCTTTGACTTGCTGACAGTTTAAACAATTACCCACATACGTTTGAATGTCCTTCTTCATTCCGGGCCACCAGAATACTCGTTTCATGTCCTTATACATCTTCTGATTTCCTGGATGAATACTTAACTTTGATTTATGGCCTTCGGTCAATACTTCTCGCCTTAGCCCGTCAATATCCGGAATGCATAGTCTCCCATTAATTCTGAGAGTACCTTGATTGTCTAATTCAAAGTCTGACTCCTCTTCCTTCCTTACTCCTTGGATTATCTTTTCTAGATGAGTATCCCTTCTTTGATATCCCTTTATCCTTTGATGCAGTGTTGGGACAACTTCTAAAAGAGATAAGATTGCGTTTCTGCTTAGAGCATCTGCTACGACATTTGCCTTCCCTGGTGTATAAATAATATCCAGGTCGTATGCTGCAAGAAACTCTAACCACCTTTGTTGTCTTAGATTCAGATCTTTCTGAGTGAACAAGTACTTCAATGGCTTGTGATCTGTGAAGAGTTCAAACTTCCCTCCTAACAGATAATGTCTCCAGATCTTCAATGCGAAGACTACTGCCAAAAGTTCTAGATCGTGCGTTGCGTAATTCTTCTCATGCTGTTTTAACTGCCTATTGGCATATGCAATTACACGTCTATTCTGCATCAAGACTGCACCAAGTCCAACTCCACAAGCGTCAGTATATACCGTGAATTCACTCTCTCCATCGGGAACAGCTAGAACTGGTGCTTTTGTTAACTTCTCCTTCAGTTGTTTGAATGCTTCTTCACACTTCGGAGTCCACACAAATTTTTCCCCTTTCTTCGTTAACTTTGTTAAGTGGGAAGATATTTTTGAATAATCCGGGATGAATCTCCGATAGTATCCTGCTAATCCCAAGAAACTACGGATTTCTGTTGGTGCTCGTGGTTGTCTCCATTCTTGTATTGTTTCTACTTTGATTGGGTCAACAGAGATACCATCTCCGTTCACGATATGCCCCAAGAATCTAACTTCTGACTTCCAAAAATGACATTTTGAAAACTTCGCCTTTAATACGTGCTTTCTTAGAGTCTCCAATACTATCCTCAGATGGTGTCTGTGCTCTTCCTCAGATTTTGAATAAATGAGAATATCATCAATGAAGATTAGGACAAATTTGTTTAGAATTTTTCTAAAAACACGGTTCATAAGATCAACAAAATAAGCAGGTGCATTGGTTAGTCCAAATGGCATTACTAACCATTCGTAAAAGAAATCTGGCCCTCTGAAGGCGGTTAAAGGAATGCTGTCTTCAGAAATCCTCAACTGGTGAAAACCTGTTGCTAAATCCATTTGCGAGAATACGGTAGCTCCATTTAATTGATCAAAAAGATCGTCTACCCGTGGTAAAGGATATTTATTTCTAATGGTCACCTTGTTCAACTCTCTATAGTCAACATATAATCTCAGTCACCCATCAGTTTTTACCACAAAAATTACCGCTGAACCCCAACTGGAAAAACTTGGTCTGATCAAGCCTTTAGCTAATAAATCTTGAGTCTGCTCCTCAAGTTCTTTAACTTCTCTTGGTGCCATTCGTCGTTTTGGTTGAACTAACGGTCTTGCATTTGGAATTAAGTCAATTCGGAATTCTATTTCGCGACGAGGAGGTAAACTAGTGACCTCTTTAAATATGTCAGAGAAATCTCTGACTATTTCTACCGTCTCAAGATTTTCTTGTGGTGTTTCTAAAGCATACAAGAAACTACACGTATGAATACCGGGTTTTCCACACGGTATCTTAGCTTTTCTTCCGATACTAGTTATCAAAGTTACGATTCCCTTGTCACATTTTATCTGCGCTTGGAATTTACTTAACCAGTCTAACCCAAGTATAAAATTAAATCCTTTAAAATCCAAAACATAGAAATCTAATAGGAAGGTATGTGAAAGATACGAGAGGGCTATGTTATCGCAAAACATTTTTAATTCTGTCTTTCCACCTATAGGATTAGATACACAAATCGGGTTTGTCGCAATTTGTGGGGTAAGTTGCAATTTTCCTATGGTGCTAGATGAAATAAAACTTTGCGAGGCACCAGTATCAAATAAAACATGAACATCAATTCCTTTAAATTGTAAGGTACCTTCGAGGACTCCTTTCCCCTTCACATTCTGGGAAGTGGACGCCTCATTCTTAATAGCATAGACATTGGTCTGTTGTGCCTTCTTCATAAGTGGGCAGTCTTTGATCAGGTGTCCAGGTTGGTGACAATTGAAGCATAGAGTCTTCCTGACCATGTCATTTCCCGGTCCTTGCTGTTGTTGATGCTGTTGAGTTTGTTGCTGAGGTTGACGCTGAGGCTGTTGCTGAGGTTGCTGTGGCTTTCCCACTATTGGCTTCTTACAGAACCTAGCAATGTGACCCTTCTCCTTAAAGTTGTGGCATATGGTGTTCTTGAAACGCTCCTTAGCTTTTTCTCCCATTTCTCCCTTTCCTTTCCAGTTTGGATTAAACTTCCTTTTTTGAGGATTCTCCCCACTGGTTTCTCCAGTTTGTGCCTTTGTTACTGGTTTCTTCGTACTTAGTGCCTCGTAACGAATTGCCATGTCGACTATGTCACTGAATGAACTCTTCAGATGTCCAATTACCTTATCTTGCAAATTTTATTTCAAACCAGCTATGAACATTTCGTTCTTCTTGAGCGAGGTATTGATCAGCTCTGGGCCGAAACAAGAGAGTGCATTGAACTTATTCTCGTATTCTGCTATTGACATGTTTCCCTGCTTGAGATCTATGAAATCGCGATACATCCTGGTTTTGCCTGCTGCTGGGAGAAATTGTGCTTCAAATTCCTCCTTGAACCTTCCCCAGGAATAATTGTTCTCAGGAACGTTCGTAGTCTGTGCGTCCCACCAGATTGCTGCAGCTCCTTGTAATTGCCACGAAGCCAAAAGTCGTTTCTGTTCATCATTCAAATTCTGTCCTTTGAAAATTCTTTCACAAGATCTTAGCCATGCTTGAACTTCGATGAAAGATTCTGTTCCTTTGAAAACTTTCCCTCCCAGTGTTTGATATTCCTTACAGATAGTTGCAAAGTTTGACCTAGTTTGAACTGGTGTAACTGGCATAACTGGTGCAACTTCTTCTACAGTTTCTACTGGAGTCTGAGTAGTGTTACGCCCATTGGTAGTGGTAGTTCCCCTAGCTCGGCCTCTTTGTGCACGGGTAGTCATTCTTACTAGCCTGAATATAACTGGTTAACATCAAAACTCGATCGGATATTAGGATACCTACTCCATATAACTTAAGTCGATCATTCCTAAGTATGTATATACATATATATATTAGCATCCAACTTTTAAAATACGCTCTATCAACACTCACCGAAAGCCTAGGTATACGATAACCTAGCTCTGATACCAACTGTAATGACCCAACTTTCCAGTGCCTCGGAAGTTGTATCATTTTATAAGAAAAGAAGTAGATAGAAGAATAGAACTAAGAAAAAAAAACATCAGAATCTCACAACGGAACTTAGGACAATATATTAATAGTCCAAATATTACACATTTCAAGCCAAGTACATAACGTACTTCATACATCAGGATACATATTTGAGTCAAGTACATAACGTACTTCATACATAGGGATATAGGTCATTGTGATTACATAATGATCGCTAGTGATACAAATCTGCTGAATAATAGTACATAACATCATAACTGAACTACCATCTGGATAATAGTACATAACATAAGATAAGTAAGCCAACATCCCAGGGTTTGCCATCCTGCTACTCCAAGTTTTGTTAAGACCTAGATTGCTTGTCTATTCATAACAAGTGTTATGAATACCCAAGAGTTTAAGGGAAAACACAGAAAAATAAACTCCGGGTCAGTCATGGACTGGTATGAGTAAACGATTTTTAAACAAGTTTAATAAATCACAATTTGCATATTTAAAACAGATGATAATGTCTAGGGTGTCCACAAATAATTCATAATCTAGTAGAATGCTTTCATCTCACATTCTACTTATAGTATACAAACAAAACCGTTAAGTACTTATGGATATTGGATTTCCCACTATGACAAGGTATGGAATCACCTTCTGGAGGTGTATCTCTAGATACAAATACACGGGTTCAACAAGAACATCTTGTAACCCGGCCACACATGACCGACCACTCATTTCTCTTGAGTGTATCGAATGTATATCACCAATGGTTGTGTACGACAACCATTTCCCGAGTCGGGACAGAATCGATAGAATAAGAACAAGGAAAATATCTCTAGATAGGTGACGATACATCCTAATGGGAGCTAACCACATAACCATGCTGCCTGCCCGATTTCTGTCATTTCCGGTTGTAAGGCTTGAGGCTAACTTACCACTTCCAACACGGTAATTTCCTTTGAATATCACATTGTCAAAACTCGCCAATCTCTAGTTGACTTTCCCAAAAAATATAATACGAGTATAAAGCAAGAGGAACGAGTTCGTCTGCCACTACGCACATACGTTTGGAAAGATCAACGTACGAGATCCGTTTGAATTACTTTGTCAGATACTCGTCTATACAAGTCATCCTAGGATTGGACAAACCGAAGGTGTTATTCTATAATTCCATCTTAGGCAATTTCTTCCTAGGAGTCATAGAATAATCCTTTCATTTCATCGCCTTCTATTTACCTTTGATAATTGTTGACTAACGACGTTGAATCAAAATCGAAGTGGAACATAGTTCCGGTCTCTTCGAAGTGATTGACGTTAATTAATTTTAAGGTCAAGTGATACTTAAATGGATCAGGATTAATTATCTAATTAATTCTCATTGAACTACTACTGATTAGTGTTGTTAAACCATTTGAATCGATTCTGCCTTTGTTTGACAGAATTGTACTTTAAGTCAAATCAAGTTGTTAGAATATTTATTAACTACACAAATGTTTCTCTTGATCTACTGTTATTATTAAATTGTGGAATAAAATAGTCGATCCAAAATATCAATTTCTAAATTACTTATGATTTCTATTTTCAATGATATCTAATTATATAGTTGATCCCTTAATTATATAATTTATTACAATCTTATTTATTTAATTTATTAATTAAGTATTGAATAACTAATTAAATAAATTATTAACCAATTCCTAACTTTTATCTCGATCGGAAAGTCCGGCAACCTGATCAGTTTGAAAATACGTGATCTGTCTGGTCAGATCAGTCGTTTTTCGCGTGGTCTGGCACTTTACCTGATCTCAGAGATCTGGCTGATACATATCACTCAAGATCACGTGATCTGCGTAAGCGGATCACCTGATCTGGTGTGATCTGGCTCATGCCAGGTCCTAGTTGATCGGTCAATGCCGATAACTTGAAAACTAGTGATCTGCATAGGCAGATCACTTATTTCCAGTGATCTGGCGTTGCGCCAGATCTGGTGTGACATGCCAAGGCAGATCACTACTCTGACGTCGTTTTCATTCGAGAATGCCATCACCACACACGCCATAGACCACTAGAGTCCCGACCATCCTACCCGTACCTTGCCAGCGATCAACCCCTTGCGTTGATGTTGTGGTGGTGGTCCCCCATGTCTCCACCGTGGTGCAGCTCACCTTCGAAACTGTGACAGCCCGTACGTATACAAAGCATCCCAAACATGTTCAACCCTTAAACTACACGCTACGAAGTCGTTTCAGTGTTTTAAATAGTGTTTTACACATTGTTGCGCGAGTATACGCAGCTCCATTTCATTCCCTACAGTGTGTATACTTTGTGTTTAATCAATGACTATGTTCGACAAAAAAAAAAAAAAAAAAAAAAAAACATTACTTCCTCTTGATCTACTTAACACACCACCCTACTGTTTGCTTGTGAATTCATACAATATCAATGCGCAACCCTCCCATACCCTGAATATTGCTTGCATGAGAGTTTGGTTCACGTTTTGGTTGTACATTTTTGACAGCAGCTTGCGGTTTGTGTGTGTTTTCAAGCAATACATCAACATAGTTAAAACAATGACCTATAACCCCTTGTATGTACTGATATGAACTAGTATGTGAGCATGCACTATTCTCTAACATATACAGGAATTCGCACGAGATGATCACAGCAGTTTTGATACACACAGTCAAGCAAAACTTGCGGAAACACAGCAGCACATATATGAACAATACTGGCATTAAAACAGTAAATACAAAGCATGAACTAGCAGGTGCATTTGTGAGGTGATTACTCTCTGGGTTTTTTTTTCACGCATTCATACATTAGTTTACAGCAGCAAAACATTGAAGAACCACAACATTTTCACGAGTTTAAACTAGCAGCAACATCATACACTTCAAGTATTTTAAAGCAACTTTCATTATGATCAAAAAGGGGTTTAAAGGTAAGTGTTTACTCACTTTAAAATGCTCCTGTATTCCTTCTTAAAAGCTCGAGTTAGAGTGGCATTAAAAGAGCAAGTTTTCAGCCTATTTATAGGCAAAAGAATTTCTAAACAAAGTATTTCTTTAATTCATAAAAATAGGAAAAATATCCTATTTCTCTGGTTGGAAACTTGCGCAGGCTTTCATAACAGCGGAATGTTCCTCTGTTCTTAGTTATGCACTCAACTGTCTGTGCAAGGATTTGTTGGAACCAGTTTATCCATGCAAGTGGTTTGATATGAGGACAAAAGCTTTAAATGCTTTGGTCCTTTTGGCACCCAAATTCCTTATAAACCCTTTTTACATACGTAAGAGAAAAACAAATATCGGGTTGTTCTTGGCAAATAGAATTACGCACAATAACAATGTTTGAAAACTAAATAAAAAGAACTTAGTTCAAGTACAATTGCCATTAAATGTTGCTGTGTATTCCTATGCGTCATGGCCGAGATTACATCCTACATACTCAAGTGTTCCTTCCTTCTAATCCATTAGTCTCTTCACTGTGTACTCCAATGCTTTCCTGTGAAGTAATTTACAAACTAATGGGCTTTCATTTCTTGCGCAGGTGCTGTTCTTTTTGGCCTCAAAAGTAAAAGTACTTAACTAATGGTTTAGCTAGAGAACAAGTGTTATGTGGGTTTATTTTTTTACACATAAATCTTGTTAGTTTGCTGTAGGTGAGATTATGTTTGACAAAGGTTAAGTGATTATCAAATGAATCACTTATTTCACTTAGTGTCTTATGCCTTGTTCTTGTATAAGAAAACTTGTTGTGTTCATGCATTCAAATGATCAAGTAATTACTCATTTAATTTCTTAATTCATTTGGGTTTTGGTTGCATTGAAAAACCTCTTGTTCTTGCGCAAGAAATGTTGTTGAGTTCGAGTGTTGAAAAGGGTAAATACACTAAAGTTTAATTAAGCTAGTGTAGCTATGTGTGCATGATAATTTAAGGTCCATAAGTTCTTACACATTCATTTGTTCTCACATATGAATGGTTTGAGTGTAAGCCCTCAACTAAGCCTTGCTAGCTTAGTGCAAGTATTAGTTTTGTCGGAAATCATTTTGTTCATTTGTTAACAAATCTATGTATCGATACTTTTAGTTATCAACGTTTTGAAGAATTTAAATTTTTACACATTTGAAATTCGTACAGGATTTCCGGGTCATTACAAAATTCCCTTATGTTATCGTGCATGTTTGTGGCCAAATTCTCTTATGATACTATGCATGTTTTTGGCCAAAAACCCCTTATGATGATATGCATATTTTGAGGAAAATCCTTTATGATGCTATGCATGTTTGTGGCCAATCCCTTCTTGGCATCGTGCATGTTTTGAGGCCAATATGTAGCATAGTATGCTTACTATGTTGACTCGCTTTTACTTGGGTTGGAAACACGATTTGGGTAGGATAGACGAGCGTGATTATGACATGAAAATTTGATATGGGATTCCATGAAAATATGACACTCATGATACACCTAAATGGGGACATGACATGTGGGGTAAACATGGGACTTGAAACTAGACACGGGGGTTGTAAGTGTAATATGACACTAGACCAAACATGAAAGTGGCCAACTCGAGGTTGGGTTGAGTGTAATGGCGCGTTTTATTAGCTGTCGAATAATTAATTTATTTAATGATTTATATATCGATTTGGCGATATCGATAACTTAAAGTACAACGTTCGAACTTATAATTTATAATTATAATTAAAACGAACCTGAAACGTCGCGGCAGTTCGCAATTTGGCGATTTGAACTTCAACTGAATGTACATGATTCATTTTAAGCCGGATTTCTGTGAAACAAGAAACGTGTGGAGCTGGTGGAGTATATCTTCCTAGTGGAAGAGAAAAATCGAGATTTCGTCGGATAGATTTTGATTTACGTCCAAATCAAATATTCAGAAAAACAGCGGCATATTCATTTATGGCCATAATGGTTATTTGAGTATATTTAGATATCGGATTCGAATAAGGGCAGGGTTCTTTTAAGACATATCGATAATTTAATTTTTAGAATTTTATGGTAATTTTTAATTAATTAAGTAAGCCACTTTTTATTTAAAGTATTTTGCACCCTGTAATCAACATTTTGGGGTTTAACGATATGAGTCAACCTACCGGTATTTTTATATATTCGGGATCGTAGGACATCGCTGGTCTCACTGATATTTTTATTTCTGTCGGCAGCAGTCCATGAAGTAATGGAATTATATAAACTAGTAAAAGCGGATATTATTATATCCTTAAAAATATCCTAAGTGGTTCTAGGCCAAAAACAAGGCCACGCAAATTCCTTGTTTCACCATCAGTTTGCTTGGTCCTCGAGATAAAACGTGGAAGAAGCTCCACCTAAAAGTGTAAACAAACTAAAACGTGGAAGTCCCTCATCCCTCAAAATGTGTACCTGCCTTACTTTTCTTGCAGCAGCTACTACTGAAGCATTTAGTCTCCACTACGTATATTTAATACCTCACGATTAGCCCATCTCCTTTCTTTTACTTCAGGGAAGAACATGCCGTGAGTTCTTAAGTTTAAAATAAAATAAAAATAAAGGAGCATGCAAAAACTAGGATCGATGTAGTGTGAAGGACGGGACTGGAAGGAGGAGGATGGTTGTACAGGAGCTGCTCGAAGGTGGTGTATTGTTAACGCATGATGACAGCGAATATGTTCGATGGGAAGTACTATGCACGCGAGTTGAAGACGAGCTCGAGTTTCAGCTTATGGAGGTAGGGAAGTAGAGTACAGAAAGGGATGAACAATGGTGTTGAGGGTTTCGTTTGCATGAAAAGGTGCTGAGACGTGATCAGGTTCGTGAGTGCGAGAGTATTGTTTCGGGGTGTACAGACTTGTGAACATGGGATTTCAGATGGAAGAAGGCACTGTGTGGTGAGGGGTTGAGGCTTGCAACTGATCAGCTAAGGAGGAGTAGCAGTTGATGTCTGTTTCTTGGTGGCATGCGAGCTATGTGTAGATGGGAGGAGTGATCCAGTTCACTTTGGAGAGGTTAGGAGGAAGGGGAGTTTGATGAGAAAGAAGGTGACTGGTGATAGTTGCGGTGGGCTCGGATGGCCGACGTGATGGTGGAGGAAGGTCAAAGTTTGGGTCAACGGTGGGTTTTCTGGAGCAAAGCAATTCGGTGGAGAAGGAGAAAATATCTTGTGCGGGTCTGGTATGTTGGGTGTTGGGCCAAGAATATAAACAAGGTGAAGGCCCAATGAAAAGAAAGATTTAAAGTTTTAAATCTATTTAAAAATGTATTAACTTGTCGAAGTGATAACTTTCTCATACTAACCAGAGTAACGAACCGTAAGTTGCGTTGGGACCGTATGGATGAGAGCTTCACAATGAAGCTGACCGGGAATGAATCCGAGCTAGTTACAATTTATGGCGAAATAAAATGCCCGTCGTAGTCAAATAACGCAAACTGTTATTTAACGATTAACGCGCCAATGTGAGTAAAACTCACTAACTCTTCTCAGTTTATATTTTTATATAAACTGTGTTAAATGATTTGATTGCTGTGTGTTGATAGTTTGGACTGTTAAATAGATTTGATTGAAACATAGATATAGTTATGTATATAAACGACAATCAAATATTGATTCAGTTCATCAGTATATTTCATGTTGGAATGAAATTGATGTATATTTTATTGTGTAACATCTGTGGATGCAGGGAAATAGGTTGGAAGAATCCGACTGGATTCCTCAACATTTATTTTACCGTTTTTCATATATTGTGATATATGATGTGTTATGAAATCTGTTATTGATTTCATATGTTTGAATGATACCGATCATTGTTATACGACACGTTAAACACCGTAGGTGATACTAGAATGTAAAAAGGGAATTTTCAATGTTTATATTGAAAATAAATCATATTTATAAAAATCGATAGGATTTTATAAAATGAAACCATTTATTTATTTAGGAAATAAATAAAGGAACATTTATTTAGATTATAAATAAATGGAATAAAGGAATATTTATTTAGGGAATAAATAAAGGAACACTTGTTCGGAAAATAAATAGAATTATACAAGGATAGATTTAAACACGTGCTTCGCACACGGTATAACACGATATGGATTTATATGAGATATTAAATAGGAAATCTGTTTTAAATAGATAAATTGAAGTAGATTAATTTATAAATAATGTTTTATAAATTAAATAAATTATTTATCGTTGATAAATGGAATATATATTAGTCTGGACTTATATAGAGAAGTAGAAACGTTATTAAAAGGACATTTATAAAGTGAAGAACCGTTACTAAAAGTAAATCTTTATAAATGGATAAACGTTGTAAAAAGTAAATCTTTATCAATGGATAAACGTTGTAAAAAGGAAATCTTTTGAAATGAATAAACGTTAATAAAAGGAGTTAATCGAATTTAGTTATTCGAAATGAGTATTCGAATTAGATATTTGAATAGAGTTAAACACATTAGAGTTATTCGAATTAGTTATTCGAATAGAGTTAAACACGTAAGAGTTAATTGAATATTAGTTATTCAATTTGAGTTAATCGAATTTAGTTAATTGAAAGGAGTTAATCAATTTGAGTTAAGTTAATCGATTTGAATTAAGTTGAATCGAAATGGAGTAAATCGATTAGATTTAAGTTAATCGAGTTAGAGTAAATCGAATAGCAGTTATTCGAAGGTAAATTATTCGAATTAGTTATTCGAAGGAGTTAATCAATTAAGTTATTCGAATTAGTTATTCAAAGGAGTAAATCAAATTAAGTTAATCCATTAGAGTTGAGTTAATCGATTTGGGTTAAGTTAAGTTATCTAGTTAAGTAAACGAGTTAAGATTTATCGAGTTAAGTAATCGAGTTAAGTAATCGAGTTAAGATTTATCGAGTTAAGTAATCGTGTTAAGTAATCAAGTTGAGATAATCGAGTTAAGAAAATCAAGTTAAGATTAATCGAAAAAGTTATTCGATAAGAGTAAATCCATTTAAGTTAAATCGGATGTTAGTTATTCGATAAGAATTGACACATTTAAGAAAATCGAATATTTGTTATTCGATAAGAGTTAATGAAATAGAGCCAACCAAGAAGAGTTATTCGAATATTGGTTATTCGATAGGAGTTAATCGAAATAGAGTTTATCGAATATCAGTTATTAAAAAGGGAGAGTTAATCGAATAGAGATTACTCGAAAGAGAGTTATACGTCGAATTCGATTATAGCGAATTCAGGAAAGTACTATTTACTTTCTGAGGTTTAAATCAAGATTTAGTTATTGATTTAGAAATTAGGGGTCTGTTAAATTATTCGAGTTAGGAAATAAATTTATAATTTAGGTTAGATATTTTAGGGGTTGGAATTATAACGTTATAGTTATAATCAAACGTTGTCATATAAGAAGTGGATTCGTAACCTGAATCCGAGAATTTGCGTAAACAGATGATTGGAAAAAGTGAGTGACGAACTTCATCTATTTCACAGTAAAGGACGTTGTTCAATTAAGGTCTGAGAGGTAATTATACCCCAACTTGATTGACTTCATAATTGACAAAGGAATAGTTGTGGTTCGATCTAAAATGTTGATTAGGAATAAAGTTAAGGAATAAGCGATAATTGGATTAAGCGAAACGATGTTGTGACGGCCCGCCTCGCACCAGCCTGCATTTCCTCCAAAAGTGCGCTGTACACATGCCCGACTAGCACAAGACGGTCGTCAGAAGAAAGGAAAGAAGGGAATGAACTAATCAAAGAACCTGTAGAATGTCTCATAGCGCATGGGATAAAATATAATAATAACATACTTGACATAAAACAGGCGAGACAGTGCATAAGCTGATAACTAAAACCAACATCAATCTCAAAGCAGCGGAAATCCAAATACAGCTTATTACAATTTTCCAAATTTACTGTCTCTAAACAAAAGAAAGCTAAAGTAGAAGATACACCAACAATGCCCAAGCAGTGATCTTCAACAACACAGGGAGAATATTATGTATATAGTACGTGGAAGCCTCCTGCTCGTCTCCGGATCATCTACCCGTGCATCACCAGCTAACCTGTCTCTAGTCTGCTCGTGTGAGCACCCAGAGTAATAAGAAGAGACATAAAACTCTGGGTCAGACATAAAGCCTGGTATGAGCGATAAGCATCTAAACAGGGAAATAACAGGTATACTAAACCATACCTGAACCTGGACCTGCAACCAAAGAGTTAGTACCACATACCGTACAATACTCCAAGGTGCCATAACAAATAGTGTAAGAATACGGGGGTGGGGTGTGCATGTCACAATGATAGCAAACAAATCATCCATATCAACCATCCTCACACCTCTCATTCAGTGCGTAAAGCGTACGACATCTACCACTTTGGAACACTAGACAAACTGAGGTAACGACGAATCCCGACTTGTAGGAACCCTGCTGTGACCAAGCCAAACGCTTGGAGTGATGACCAAACATTTCAATGACCCACTTCATTGGTCGTAGCCCTTGGTTCTACCAATGCCATAATGGCCCTGAATCCGCCTTCGTACCTCCTACCATAGTGGTCCAAAGCTATAGGTGTCGATAACTCCTTAGCACGCGTCCCGCAGCAAGGCCCAATCATGAAGTGAACTCGTTGATTCCCATCTGAATCCTGAGCTCTAACTTCTCATTTGGACTTCCTTTGCATCTCGGGTTTAGTCGAATTGGAGTGGGTCTTCAGAAGAGTTATCGCGCATTAACAGTCCTAGAATTCTGTTCGGTTCGGTAGTCATCACCATCATCGGGTCGGGTCGGTAGTCCACTTTGGGTCGGGTCGGTGTCTCCCTCCGGGTCGGGTCGGTTTAGTGATTCTCCCCCTTCATATATAGGTTCGGTTCGGGTGCCTCTGCTTGCGTTCGGTTCGGGTGCCTCTGCTTGCGTTCGGTTCGGGTGCCTCTGCTGGCGTTCGGTTCGGAGGTAGTTCATCTGATCTGATTCTTCCTGCTTGACTTATTTGCCTGCTCCGATCCGCCCTGTTCTCTTCCTCCGATCCGGTCTGCTCCCTTACTCCGATCCAATCTGCTCCATCGCTCCGATCCGATCTTCTGTCCAACTCCAACTCTAAGCAATGGCCTTCCTTCCTTCCAAACTTCTTCCAGTGGCAAGTCCCCATCCAGTTCGGATTCCCTTGGTCAGTTCCCTAGTCCGATCCGACCCCTTTCTCCGATCCGAACCGGTTCGGAACCTGCACACTTCTGCAACTTTCCAGCGAGCTTTCTACGCCATTCGACGACGTTTTCGAGCAATTTAACTATTCTAATCAATCATGAAACATACCATAGAGTCATAGCAACATGTAATAGCAACCACAAACAGCAAACAACAATTTAAATGAATCAAAATGGATCAAAAGTGGCTAAAACCTCACATTTGCCTATAATCCCTCTTAATCATGTTTAAGCATACGATTAGCAAAACACATCGAAATTAACCCAAATTTCTAACAGAGCCTTAAAACATTATTTTAGAATTTTAAGAATTTTTCCAGAATTTATTTACGTGTCAATTCGCTAATCTTCACTAATTACCCTTAATCACCGTAATTAGTGCAAAAACTATGCAAATCACTCACCTTGGCCACAAATGAAACACCAAATCTGAATTATCCTCTGTTTGGGTCGAATTCCTATGTATAGCAGCAGCTTCAAGCTTGCTTTGTTGCTATTTGGCCTTGCTTTGATGTAGTTTAGGCTTAATCTTCGCTAAAAATGTGTTTTGGGGTGATTTTAGAGGATGGAAGCCATTACCAAGGTCTCAAGAAGGTTTGTGGCGGCTCAAAACTGAAATGAAAGTGATAACCTAACCTTAATCAGTCCTCCTATACCTCTAAACCCGAAATTCCCCTTGGGCCTAACTACTAATCACCCGGTTAAGCCCAATTAAGCTGTCTTTCACCATCTGAAACTTGTTTCAGCCATATCTCCCAAACGGTGAGTCCGTTCGGTTAATGTGACCACTCTACGGAAAGAGAAACCATCATTCAAAGCCAATGGAAGTGGTTTCAGGTCAAAATTCATTCCCAGTCAAAAGTTATGGCCAAAACAGTGCCAACTAGGGGTAAAAGGGTCATTTAAAAATCGAGAAAAATCATGTACATGGGAAATGGCCCCAATAGTCGTCTCCCAAAGTTACACGACCATACGACTTCGTATGTGACAGAAATAAATATTCTACGATTCTATGATGCGTAGAATGCGGGTCGTTACACTCTCCCCCCCTTAAGAAATTTCGTCCCCGAAATTCCTTAACCCAAAACATACAAAGGATCCCGCATGCCTAACTACCACATATAACAATCAAACATGCAAAACAAGCAAACAAGCCTATCCTTGCATGCGGAAAAATTAAATCGAAGTCAAAACCTTACCAGGCAAAGAGTTCTGGGTGTGATTTCCTAATGTTCTCCTCTGTCTCCCAAGTACAATCATTCTCGTCCTCGCCCCACTGAACCTTGACTAGCTTCACCGCCTTCCTTCGAAGTTGCTTCATGTCGTGCTCGACAATACGGGCCGGCTTGCGGTTCCCAACCGCCTCGGATTCTACTTCGAAGTCTTCTAACTGGTCAGGTGAAATAGTCATATCCGAGTCGTGAACAAACTTCCTTAGTTGGGAAACATGAAATACGTTATGAACTCCTGCCATCTTCTCTGGTAAGTCAATTCTATACGCCAAATTCCCGACTAGTTCAAGAATAGGGAATGGGCCAACAAACCTTGGTGCCAACTTGCCTTTCCTGCCAAATCGTATTACGCTCTTCAACGGAGAAATCTTGACAAACACCAAGTCGCCAACGGAGAATTTTAGGTCTCTTCGCCTCTTATCAGCATAACTCTTCTGTCTATCTTGGGCTGCCTTCATTCGTTGCTGAATGATCTTGATCTTATCTGAAGTTTCCCTCACCACATCTGGTCCAAGCATAAACTTCTCGCCAGTCTCTATCCAACATGATGGTGAGTTGCATGGTCTTCCGTACAAAGCTTCAAACGGAGCCATACCGATACTGGATTGGTAGCTATTATTATATGCAAACTCTACTAGATGCAAATGGTCATCCCATGATCCACCAAAATCCAATATACATGCTCTCAAGAGATCTTCCAAAATACGGTTCACCCTCTCCGTCTGACCGTCGGTCTGAGGATGATATGCGGTACTGAGATGTAACTCTGACCCTAGAGCCTCTTGTAAGCTCTTCCAAAACCCACTAGTGAACAACGGGTCTCGGTCACTCACAATGCTTTTAGGTACTCCATGGAATCTCACTACCCACTTCATATATAATTCTGCTAACTTAGCTGCCGTTCTAGTCGATTTGACTGGTATAAACCTTGCACTTTTAGTCAGTCGATCTACAATTACCCAAGTGCTGTCATATCCCGATCTAGTCCTTGGTAAACCATCGATGAAATCCATCGAGACTTGCTCCCATTTCCATTCGGGAATTTCTAATGGCTGTAACAATCCACTAGGCTTCTTTTGCTCGGCTTTAACTAACTGGCAATTCATGCATTTGGATATAAACTTCCCAACGTCTCTTTTCATCCCTTCCCAGTAGTAGGTCTGCTTCATATCTCGATACATCTTATTACCACCGGGGTGTATAGTCAGTTTTGAGTGATGACACTCTCTAAGCACTTCATCTCTCAATCCATTGACATTGGGTACAACGAGCTTTCCATTCTTTCTAAGCCATCTTTCTCGATCAAGCCCATACTTGTTCATCTCCTCATCGATACCCATCTCTAACTTGGAGATGATTTCCAATAGGTTAGGATCGTCCCTCTGACTAGAGCCGATCCGCTCAATCAAAGTGGGTCTGATCGTCAAACTTGCTAACACTTCTGGATCCAATTCGCACTTTGGTCTGAAATCAAACCCCGCGACAAACTCCAGTTGCTTCCATTCAAGGAACATAGCCCCTAAGCTGGCATGTCTTCTACTCAATGCATCAGCCACCGCATTGCCCTTTCCTGGTGTGTATGCGATGTCAAAATCATAGGAAGCTAAGAAATCTAACCATCTCTGCTGACGGAGATTTAAATCCTTCTGGGAGAATAGGTACTTCAACGACTTATGATCTGTAAACAGCTCAAATCTTTCTCCCAAGAGATAGTGTCTCCACATCTTTAACGCGAACACGATCGCTGCCAATTCTAAATCATGGGTAGGGTATCTTCTCTCGTGCGGTTTCAATTGCCGACTTGCATAAGCTACAACCCTACCGCCTTGCATCAATACAGCACCCAGTCCGGTACCACAGGCATCCGTGTATACCGTCATCTCTTCATCCCCCTTAGGAATGACTAACACTGGTGCGCTTGTCAGCTTGTCCTTTAGGCTTTTAAATGCATCCTCGCACCTTTCATCCCAAACAAAAGCTTGATTCTTCTTGGTCAACTGGGTCAATGGTGCTTCTATCTTGGAGAAACCTTGGATAAACTTACGATAATATCCCGCTAACCCCAAGAAACTTCTTACATCTGTTGCACTCTTGGGCGTAGGCCAATCTTGTACCGTAGCCACCTTTGCTGGGTCCACGGCAATACCACTCTCTGATACAACATGGCCCAAGAACCTCACTTCCCTCTTCCAGAAGTGACACTTAGAAAACTTTGCTTTCAATTGGTGTTTTCTCAACACCTCCATCGCTACTCTTAAATGTTCCTTGTGTTCTTCCTCTGTCCTCGAATAGACCAAAATATCATCAACGAACACAAGGACAAACTTATTCAACTGATCTCTGAATACCCTATTCATAAGATCCACAAAATATGCTGGGGCATTGGTCAGCCCGAATGGCATGACCAACAACTCATAAAACCCAGACGGCGTCCGAAATGCCGTTTTAGCTATACTCTCAGCTTCCACTCTAAGCTGATGAAAACCTGTCGCGAGATCCAACTGAGAAAATACTCTCGCGCCACTCAACTGATCGAACAAATCATCTATCCGCGGTAGAGGATACTTGTTCTTCCTCGTCACTTTATTCAATTCGCGGTAGTCTACACACAAACGAAGGGAACCATCCGCCTTGGTAGCAAACACAACTGGTGCTCCCCATTCAGAAACACTCCTTCTGATAAATCCCTTCTTCAAAAGATCGCTGACTTGCACCTCGAGCTCCCGCTGCTCTCTTGGTGCCATACGACGAAGTGGCATCACTATAGGCCTGGCATCTTTTACCAAATCAATGCGAAACTCAATCTCTCGGTGTGGTGGAAGTCCGGTCACTTCTTCGAAAACATCCGGATACTGGCCAACCACGGGCAAACCTGACAACTCACTATGCGGAATGTCGAGGGAGTTTAGAAAACTAGCCAATACCCCCTTACTGGGTAGACCACCAAACACTATCCTCCGCCCATCATCCGCTCTAGCTGTCACCAACAAGCCCTCACAGTCTACCACCACCCCGTATCTTTGGAGCCAATCTACTCCCAAAATAATGCCAAACCCAGTAAAGCCCAAAACAAAGCAATCACAAACAAACATGCATCCATGACTCGATAAGACCACATTACGACAAATCATGCTAAGGCTAGTCGAACCACCAATCGGGTTCGTCACTACTAAAGGTCTATCGACAATCTCGGGCTCCAATCCCAACCTATCTACCAGGTCACTAGATATGAAAGAACTGGAAGCTCCGGTATCAAACAAAACTCTAACAGGAACATCATAAACAGAAAGCATACCTTGAATGACGACATTCTTTCCCTTCTCCGCCGCAGTTGGGGCATTCGACGAAGAAGGAATAGCATTGAGAGCATATGCTTTCACCATTTGCTTTTCTTTAGGGGGCTATGGACACTTGTCCTTGTGATGTCCCAATTGGCCACAATTGAAGCACTTCCTATCCGCTGGCTTGGCCCGACAATTACTAGCATAATGGCCCTTCTTACCACAGCTGAAGCACTCCACATCTTGCTTATTCTTTTTCTTCTGGCCATCCTTAGCCTGATTCTGCTTTCTCTTATTCTGAGAACAACCTTTGCCTCCACCACTTGCTTGTGGCTTTGGCTCATCTGCGGATGCAACCTCAGTCTTCGGCTTAGGGTAGAGACTTTCTGACCTTAACGCTTTCCCCACAATCGATTCAAACGTCTCATCGATGTGGTTAATAAGTTTTTCCCCCAAGTACTGATCCAAACCAGTTATGAATTTCTCATTCTTTTTCTCGGCAGTATCAATAAGGGATAACCCGTACTTCGACAAAGTGTCAAATTCAGCAATATACTCCGAGACAGCTCTGCCATTCTGCTTGAGCTCCAAGAACTTCTTAAACAACATTGACTTCTGAGCAGCTGGAATGAACTTCTCACTAAAGCGAGCCTTAAACTGCTCCCAAGTAATCTGGTCTTCGGGAGTAGCTGCCTTTATAGCATTCCACCAATTCATTGCCCGCCCTTGCAGCTGACGGGACGCTAGCTTTTTCTTCATCGCATCCTCGATACCCAAATCCTCGAAGATACGTTCGCAACTATCCAACCAATCCTGAACGTCCGTAGCCGACTCCGTTCCGTGGAACGGCTTCCCACCAAGGCTAGTATAATCCTTATTCAGCTTGGCGAAGTCGACTCTTGGCGCCTGCACTATTGGACCACCACCATTTCCACCATTTGGAGCTGCCCTCTGCACATCTCTAAGCATCTCTCTCATGAGGTCAGTAAACATCGTCCTCATGTCAGCAGCATTCCCATTATTGGTTCCCCTACCAGCACCTCTAGTATCTCGGCTCATCGTCAATCTGAAAAAGGAAATGATTAACGACTCCATAGTGGTGCTAGTGCAGTACGACTTCATCCTTATACTACTAATAATATATATATAGCTTTTAAAAACCAAAGTAATCACAAATACGCTCTCTCGTATACGTGTATTATCTCTCCCTGATAACTTCCCTAGGTTAACTACGCAACCTAGAGCTCTGATACCAAGTGTGACGGCCCGCCTCGCACCAGCCTGCATTTCCTCCAAAAGTGCGTTGTACACATGCCCGACTAGCACAAGACGGTCGTCAGAAGAAAGGAAAGAAGGGAATGAACTAATCAAAGAACCTGTAGAATGTCTCACAGCGCATGGGATAAAATATAATAATAACATACTTGACATAAAACAGGCGAGACAGTGCATAAGCTGATAACTAAAACCAACATCAATCTCAAAGCAGCGGAAATCCAAATACAGCTTATTACAATTTTCCAAATTTACTGTCTCTAAACAAAAGAAAGCTAAAGTAGAAGATACACCAACAATGCCCAAGCAGTGATCTTCAACAACACAGGGAGAATATTATGTATATAGTACGTGGAAGCCTCCTGCTCGTCTCCGGATCATCTACCCGTGCATCACCAGCTAACCTGTCTCTAGTCTGCTCGTGTGAGCACCCAGAGTAATAAGAAGAGACATAAAACTCTGGGTCAGACATAAAGCCTGGTATGAGCGATAAGCATCTAAACAGGGAAATAACAGGTATACTAAACCATACCTGAACCTGGACCTGCAACCAAAGAGTTAGTACCACATACCGTACAATACTCCAAGGTGCCATAACAAATAGTGTAAGAATACGGGGGTGGGGTGTGCATGTCACAATGATAGCAAACAAATCATCCATATCAACCATCCTCACACCTCTCATTCAGTGCGTAAAGCGTACGACATCTACCACTTTGGAACACTAGACAAACTGAGGTAACGACGAATCCCGACTTGTAGGAACCCTGCTGTGACCAAGCCAAACGCTTGGAGTCATGACCAAACATTTCAATGACCCACTTCATTGGTCGTAGCCCTTGGTTCTACCAATGCCATAATGGCCCTGAATCCGCCTTCGTACCTCCTACCATAGTGGTCCAAAGCTATAGGTGTCGATAACTCCTTAGCACGCGTCCCGCAGCAAGGCCCAATCATGAAGTGAACTCGTTGATTCCCATCTGAATCCTGAGCTCTAACTTCTCATTTGGACTTCCTTTGCATCTCGGGTTTAGTCGAATTGGAGTGGGTCTTCAGAAGAGTTATCGCGCATTAACAGTCCTAGAATTTTGTTCGGTTCGGTAGTCATCACCATCATCGGGTCGGGTCGGTAGTCCACTTTGGGTCGGGTCGGTGTCTCCCTCCGGGTCGGGTCGGTTTAGTGATTCTCCCCCTTCAGATATAGGTTCGGTTCGGGTGCCTCTGCTTGCGTTCGGTTCGGGTGCCTCTGCTTGCGTTCGGTTCGGGTGCCTCTGCTTGCGTTCGGTTCGGAGGTAGTTCATCCGATCTGATTCTTCCTGCTTGACTTATTTGCCTGCTCCGATCCGCCCTGTTCTCTTCCTCCGATCCGGTCTGCTCCCTTACTCCGATCCAATCTGCTCCATCGCTCCGATCCGATCTTCTGTCCAACTCCAACTCTAAGCAATGGCCTTCCTTCCTGCCAAACTTCTTCCAGTGGCAAGTCCCCATCCAGTTCGGATTCCCTTGGTCAGTTCCCTAGTCCGATCCGACCCCTTTCTCCGATCCGAACCGGTTCGGAACCTGCACACTTCTGCAACTTTCCAGCGAGCTTTCTACGCCATTCGACGACGTTTTCGAGCAATTTAACTATTCTAATCAATCATGAAACATACCATAGAGTCATAGCAACATGTAATAGCAACCACAAACAGCAAACAACAATTTAAATGAATCAAAATGGATCAAAAGTGGCTAAAACCTCACATTTGCCTATAATCCCTCTTAATCATGTTTAAGCATACGATTAGCAAAACACATCGAAATTAACCCAAATTTCTAACAGAGCCTTAAAACATTATTTTAGAATTTTAAGAATTTTTCCAGAATTTATTTACGTGTCAATTCGCTAATCTTCACTAATTACCCTTAATCACCGTAATTAGTGCAAAAACTATGCAAATCACTCACCTTGGCCACAAATGAAACACCAAATCTGAATTATCCTCTGTTTGGGTCGAATTCCTATGTATAGCAGCAGCTTCAAGCTTGCTTTGTTGCTATTTGGCCTTGCTTTGATGTAGTTTAGGCTTAATCTTCGCTAAAAATGTGTTTTGGGGTGATTTTAGAGGATGGAAGCCATTACCAAGGTCTCAAGAAGGTTTGTGGCGGCTCAAAACTGAAATGAAAGTGATAACCTAACCTTAATCAGTCCTCCTATACCTCTAAACCCGAAATTCCCCTTGGGCCTAACTACTAATCACCCGGTTAAGCCCAATTAAGCTGTCTTTCACCATCTGAAACTTGTTTCAGCCATATCTCCCAAACGGTGAGTCCGTTCGGTTAATGTGACCACTCTACGGAAAGAGAAACCATCATTCAAAGCCAATGGAAGTGGTTTCAGGTCAAAATTCATTCCCAGTCAAAAGTTATGGCCAAAACAGTGCCAACTAGGGGTAAAAGGGTCATTTAAAAATCGAGAAAAATCATGAACATGGGAAATGGCCCCAATAGTCGTCTCCCAAAGTTACACGACCATACGACTTCGTATGTGACAGAAATAAATATTCTACGATTCTATGATGCGTAGAATGCGGGTCGTTACAGATGTTTTATACAACGTTCATTGGAAATCCGTAAATGAGTTTTTGGAAACGTTTTCCAAATATAGTCAGATATGTTTTCTAAACATAGAAAATGGAATGTTTTCATGATAAGAATTTAAGAAATAGAGTTAAGCAAATTCAGAAACTGACTGGAGAGGGTAAGTTGAACGGTTTTCTAAGTGACGATCTGATGTTGGTTTCGACCTTCCGAATTGATACTTAGAGAATTGTTCTCATACTAGTTACAAGTTAGGGACTGATAGTTGCGAAATAATAGTGATGTGAAAATAAGCTATGGAAATGTTTTCAAATGATTAATAACATATATTTTCTAAATATATGAAATAAGGAAATATGAACATATATATGTATATGATGATTGATCGATCGAATTTCCATTTGGAAATAAGATCGTTGTTTGTACACCGACATGTTTTCATTTGATAGTTGAATCACAGACTATCAAAGTTTTGACCCTGTTTACGTTGTAAATATGGAGAGACCGGTTGGATTATTATCCGAAGAACCACTCCGTATTAGCATAAGCGTTGCGAATCAAGTACGCTGAAGATAATTGAAGACGGAGTGAAGTGCAAGGGCTATTATGAAAAGCCTAGGTAGGATGGATTCACTGAATAGTGCCTTCGGTTTATTCAGTCCCAGAACAACGTATATGGACGAGTGTCTGACAAAGTATTCTTAACGAATCATATATGTTGATCTCTTTAAACGTATTACGTTGGTGGCGGAGAAATTCGTTTCTCTTAGCTTTTATACCCGTGATGCCTTGAGAAATCGATAATGATTTGGCGGTTATGACGATGTGGCATTCAAAGTAATTGAAGAAATAATCTGTCAAAGTGATAAACGTGACCTCAAAACCTCACAACCGGAAAATAACAGAAGTTGGGCTAGGCAGCATGGCTAGTTGGGCCATACCCAAGCAGGGTGTATTATCACCATCTAGAGAATATTCAATTGTACTTCTTTATAATCTATTTCAATGCTGTCCCTTATCGGGAAGGATGGTTGCTGATCCCAACCATCGGTGATAATATATTCGTTACACTCAAGCTAAATGAGTGGACGGTCATGTGTGGCTGGGTTGCAAGACGTTCTTGTTGAACCCTAGTGTATCTCCTCTAGAGTACACTGATCGGAAGGTGCTCCCATACCTTGTCTGTTGGAATCCAATCTTCAATAAGCGCTCACGGTTTTATTTGTATACTATGAATGTGGAACGTGAGATGCAAGCGTTCTGCTAGATTGATATCTATTTGTATTTAGACATTATTATAATATCAGAAAGATATCCTTTATTTAACCAAGTGTTGGAGTTTTATTCACACCAGTCCCATGACTGACCCGGAGTTTATTTTGTTTTGTTTTCCCTAAACTCTTGGGTGCCTACATTTGTACGGGCAGTCAAGTAGTTGAGATTTTATAGATTCACTTGGAGAGCTTGGAGCAGGAGACTTCAGGATTATAGCTATTATTATTCCGCTGTGTTGTTAAGTGTTGTACTTTGAAATGGTATGTATATACGAGTACTGATTTGTATTTCAAAGTTATGTTATATTTTATTCGTTCCGCTGTGAGATTCGTGTTTACTCTGATGATGTAAGCTCTTCTTCTTCTTCTTCTATTCTATTAGTTCTATCTTTTCTTCCTCACCCTCTACTTTCTTTCACTAATGTCTCGGGATTCTCGACTCTCGAGGAGTCGGAAAATCCCAGCCGTTACAGTTGGTATCAGAGCTTAAGTTAAGTGATTACCTTGGCTCTGTGGCATAACTCGATAGAGATGGGATTATAAATATCCTAGATTGAGTTGAGTGTATATATATGAGTGCGTATATGTTATTCAATATAAAATGGTTTTATATTGTGGAGATTTATTGATTGAGTGGCTTATGAGTTCTGGACGATCAGTTTGATCCACTGTATCGGTAGGAATTTTATAAACACTTGAATACGATGAACCTACATGGTATGTTTTGAAAGAGGGTAAATGAAATAATTTTTCCCAAAATATATTTGTTTATAGAAGAAATATATATCTTGAAATTATTATAGTATATTGATTGTGTTGGTTGTTATTATAATCGAATACGATTATAAAAGGGTGAAATGGTTATAAATGACCAATCAGAATTCATATGAATGTAATATATGAAATAGTTTGAATTAAATATGAATTTAAATCTGAATTTGGAATTTAAAATAAGGAAATTTTAAGTTCTTGGGAGATTTTGAATATGTTTTTCAAATTGAAAATGATATACTATTGAACTCACTTCGATAGCAGGAAAATAGATTCTGATGATGAATCTAGACATCATCAGTGTTCATTTTCGAGTTCTAAGTGACGGATTACTACCAAAGGTTTTGTTTTTGAATTGTTTTGAGAAAAACAAGTTGTTTAGAAATTCAAAGGTTTTGAATTGGCATTATGATTTCAAATTGATTTGAAAGAAACCCAGGAATTTAAGTTCTGGAATTAAAATTTAACTAATGAAGTTAAATAAAATGAGATGGTAAAAATAAATTGAAATTTAACTTGAATAGAGTTAAATAAAATTGAATTGGGATTAGAGATAATCTAGAATGGAACCAAATTGATTAGTCAATAATTTTAAATTTGATATAGAGTTCGAATGAATTACGATTTGGATTAGAGGATACGAACTGATTGGAGATCAATTGGAATGGATAACATTGGTATATGTTGAAGTGGTAGCAGATGAAAGGGATAGAGTCAAATGCCCGACAAAAAGGTACAAGTTTATATCATATATGAGTTTGGATTTTATGAGCCGAATTAGCAAGCCGCTTAGCTATTTTGATTTCCTTTTGGATTGGTGGAGGCCTAGAGAGGCGAGTTGTGGTTTGACGTATTGAGCCGTACAAAGGAGGTTATGGCGAAATTTTTCGAAAATTTAAGGTGTTAGAAAATTTTCAGAATTTTTGAAAATTTTAGTTGGTCGGAAACGAATTAATAAATTAATTAAAATTAAATGGGTCCAGTCGAAACTGAAATTTAGAGGTAGACAAAAAAGGATTTTTAAATCTAGTTAGTAGAGTTAGTAGCATTTTTCTAACTTAGCAATTTCGAGGATGAAATTATTTTAAGGGGGGAAGTCTGTAATGGCGCGTTTTGTTAGCTGTCGAATAATTAATTTATTTAATGATTTATATATCGATTTGGCGATATCGATAACTTAAAGTACAACGTTCGAACTTATAATTTATAATTATAATTAAAACGAACCTGAAACGTCGCGGCAATTCGCAATTTGGCGATTTAAACTTCAACTGAATGTACATGATTCATTTTAAGCCGGATTTCTGTGAAACAAGAAACGTGTGGAGCTGGTGGAGTATATCTTCCTAGTGGAAGAGAAAAATCGAGATTTCGTCGGATAGATTTTGATTTACGTCCAAATCAAATATTCAGAAAAACAGCGGCATATTCATTTATGGCCATAATGGTTATTTGAGTATATTTAGATATCGGATTCGAATAAGGGCAGGGTTCTTTTGAGACATATCGATAATTTAATTTTTAGAATTTTATGGTAATTTTTAATTAATTAAATAAGCAACTTTTTATTTAAAGTATTTTGCACCCTGTAATCAACATTTTGGGGTTTAACGATATGAGTCAACCTACCGGTATTTTTATATATTCGGGATCGTGGGACATCGCTCGTCTCACTGATATTTTTATTTCTGTCGGCAGCAATCCATGAAGTAATGGAATTATATAAACTAGTAAAAGCGAATATTATTATATCCTTAAAAATATCCTAGGTGGTTCTAGGCCAAAAACAAGGCCACGCAAATTCCTTGTTTCACCACCAGTTTGCTTGGTCCTCGAGATAAAACGTGGAAGAAGCTCCACCTAAAAGTGTAAACAAACTAAAACGTGGAAGTCCCTGATCCCTCAAAATGTGTACCTGCCTTACTTTTCTTGCAGCAGCTACTACTGAAGCATTTAGTCTCCACTACGTATATTTAATACCTCACGATTAGCCCATCTCCTTTCTTTTACTTCAGGGAAGAACATGCCGTGAGTTCTTAAGTTTAAAATAAAATAAAAATAAAGGGGCATGCAAAAACTAGGATCGATGTAGTGTGAAGGACGGGACTGGAAGGAGGAGGATGGTTGTACAGAAGCTGCTCGAAGGTGGTGTACTGTTAACGCATGATGACAGCGAATATGTTCGACGGGAAGTACTATGCACGTGAGTTGAAGACGAGCTCGAGTTTCAGCTTATGGAGGTAGGGAAGTAGAGTACAGAAAGGGATGAACAATGGTGTTGAGGGTTTCGTTTGCATGAAAAGGTGCTGAGACGTGATCAGGTTCGTGAGTGCGAGAGTGTTGTTTCGGGGTGTACAGACTTGTGAACATGGGATTTCAGATGGAAGAAGGCACTGTATGGTGAGGGGTTGAGGCTTGCAACTGATCAGCTAAGGAGGAGTTGCAGTTGACGTCGGTTTCTTGGTGGCATGCGAGCTGTGTGTAGATGGGAGGAGTGATCCAGTTCACTTTGGAGAGGTTAGGAGGAAGGGGAGTTTGATGAGAAAGAAGGTTACTGGTGATAGTTGCGGTGGGCTCGGATGGACGACGTGATGGTGGAGGAAGGTCAAAGTTTGGGTCAACAGTGGGTTTCCTGGAGCAAAGCAATTCGGTGGAGAAGGAGAAAATATCTTGTGCGGGTCTGGTATGTTGGGTGTTGGGCCAAGAATATAAACAAGGTGAAGGCCCAATGAAAAGAAAGATTTAAAGTTTTAAATCTATTTAAAAATGTATTAACTTGTCGATGTGATAAATTTCTCATACGTAACCAGATTAACGAACCGTAAGTTGCGTTGGGACCGTATGGATGAGAGCTTCACAATGAAGCTGACCGGGAATGAATCCAAGCTCGTTACAATTTATGGCGAAATAAATTGCCCGTCGTAGTCAAATAACGCAAGCCGTTATTTAACGATTAATGCGCCAATGTGAGTAAAACTCACTAACTCTTCTCAGTTTATATATTTATATAAACTGTGTTAAATGATTTGATTGCTGTGTATTGATAGTTTGGACTGTTAAATAGATTTGATTGAAACATAGATATAGTTATATATATAAACGACAATCAAATATTGATTCAGTTCATCAGTATATTTCATGTTGGAATGAAATTGATGTATATTTTATTGTGTAACATCTGTGGATGCAGGGAAACAGGTTGGAGGAATCCGACTGGATTCCTCAACATTTATTTTACCGTTTTTCATATATTGTGATATATGATGTGTTATGAAATCTGTTATTGATTTCATATGTTTGAATGATACCGATCATTGTTATACGACACGTTAAACACCGTAGGTGATACTAGAATGTAAAAAGGGAATTTTCAATGTTTATATTGAAAATAAATCTTATTTATAAAAATTGATAGGATTTTATAAAATGAAACCATTTATTTATTTAGGAAATAAATAAAGGAACATTTATTTAGATTATAAATAAATGGAATAAAGGAATATTTATTTAGGGAATAAATAAAGGAACACTTGTTCGGAAAATAAATAGAATTATACAAGGATAGATTTAAACACGTGCTTCGCACACGGTATAACACGATATGGATTTAAATGAGATATTAAATAGGAAATCTGTTTTAAACAGATAAATTGAAGTAGATTAATTTATAAATAATGTTTTGTAAATTAAATAAATTATTTATCGTTGATAAATGGAATATATATAAGTCTGGACTTATATAGAGAAGTAGAAATGTTATTAAAAGGACATTTATAAAGTGAAGAACCGTTACTAAAAGTAAATCTTTATAAATGGATAAACGTTGTAAAAAGTAAATCTTTATCAATGGATAAACGTTGTAAAAAGGAAATCTTTTGAAATGAAAAAACGTTAATAAAAGGAGTTAATCGAATTTAGTTATTCGAAATGAGTATTCGAATTAGATATTTTAATAGAGTTAAACACATTAGAGTTATTCGAATTAGTTATTCGAATAGAGTTAAACACGTAAGAGTTAATTGAATATTAGTTATTCAATTTGAGTTAATCGAATTTAGTTATTCGAAAGGAGTTAATCAATTTGAGTTAAGTTAATCGATTTGAATTAAGTTGAATCGAAATGGAGTAAATCGATTAGAATTAAGTTAATCGAGTTAGAGTAAATCGAATAGAAGTTATTCGAAGGTAAGTTATTCGAATTAGTTATTCGAAGGAGTTAATCAATTAAGTCATTCGAATTAGTTATTCGAAGGAGTAAATCAAATTAAGTTAATCGATTAGAGTTGAGTTAATCGATTTGGGTTAAGTTAAGTTATCGAGTTAAGTAATCGAGTTAAGATTTATCGAGTTAAGTAATCGAGTTAAGTAATCGAGTTAAGATTTATCGAGTTAAGTAATCGAGTTGAGATAATTGAGTTAAGAAAATCAAGTTAAGATTAATCGAAAAAGTTATTCGATAAGAGTAAATCCATTTAAGTTAAATCGGATGTTAGTTATTCGATAAGAATTGACACATTTAAGAAAATCGAATATTTGTTATTCGATAAGAGTTAATGAAATAGAGCCAACCAAGAAGAGTTATTCGAATATTGGTTATTCGATAGGAGTTAATCGAAATAGAGTTTATCGAATATCAGTTATTAAAAAGGGAGAGTTAATCGAATAGAGATTACTCGAAAGAGAGTTATACGTAGAATTCGATTATAGCGAATTCGGGAAAGTACTATTTACATTTCGAGGTTTAAATCAAGATTTAGTTATTGATTTAGAAATTAGGGGTCTGTTAAATTATTCGAGTTAGGAAATAAATTTATAATTTAGGTTAGATATTTTAGGGGTTGGAATTATAACGTTATAATTATAATCAAACGTTGTCATATAAGAAGTGGATTGGTAACCTGAATCCGAGAATTTGCGTAAACAGATGATTGGAAAAAGTGAGTGACGAACTTCATCTATTTCACAGTAAAGGACGTTGTTCAATTAAGGTCTGAGAGGTAATTATACCCCAACTTGATTGACTTCAGAATTGACAAAGGAATAGTTGTGGTTCGATCTAAAAGGTTGATTAGGAATAAAGTTAAGGAATAAGCGATAATTGGATTAATCGAAACGATGTTTTATACAACGTTCATTGGAAATCCGTAAATGAGTTTTTGGAAACGTTTTCCAAATATAGTCAGATATGTTTTCTAAACATAGAAAATGGAATGTTTTCAAGATAAGTATTTAAGAAATAGAGTTAAGCAAATTCAGAAACTGACTGGAGAGGGTAAGTTAAACGGTTTTCTAAGTGACGATCTGATGTTGGTTTCGACCTTCCGAATTGATACTTAGAGAATTGTTCTCATACTAGTTACAGTTAGGGACTGATAGTTGCGAAATAATAGTGATGTGAAAATAAGCTATGGAAATGTTTTCAAATGATTAATAACATATATTTTCTAAATATATGAAATAAGGAAATATGAACATATATATGTATATGATGATTGATCGATCGAATTTCCATTTGGAAATAAGATCTTTGTTTGTACACCGACATGTTTTCATTTGACAGTTGAATCACAGACTATCAAAGTTTTGACCCTATTTACGTTGTAAATATGGAGAGACCGGTTGGATTATTATCCGAAGAACCACTCCGTATTAGCATAAGCGTTGCGAATCAAGTACGCTGAAGATAATTGAAGACGGAGTGAAGTGCAAGGGCTATTGTGAAAAGCCAAGGTAGGATGGATTCACTGAATAGTGCCTTCGGTTTATTCTGTCCAAGAACAACGTATAAGGATGAGTGTCTGACAATGTATTCTTAACGAATCATATATGTTGATCTCTTTAAACGTATTACGTTGGTGGCGGAGAAATTCGTTTCTCTTAGCTTTTATACCCGTGATGCCTTGAGAAATCGATAATGATTTGGCGGGTATGACGATGTGGCATTCAAAGTAATTGAAGAAATAATCTGTCAAAGTGATAAACGTGACCTCAAAACCTCACAACCGGAAAATAACAGAAGTTGGGCTAGGCAGCATGGCTAGTTGGGCCATACCCAAGCAGGGTGTATTATCACCATCTAGAGAATATTCAATTGTACTTCTTTATAATCTATTTCAATGCTGTCCCTTAACGGGAAGGATGGTTGCTGATCCCAACCATCGGTGATAATATATTCGTTACACTCATGCTAAATGAGTGGACGGTCATGTGTGGCCGGGTTGCAAGACGTTCTTGTTGAACCCTAGTGTATCTCCTCTAGAGTACACTGATCGGAAGGTGCTCCCATACCTTGTCTGTTGGAATCCAATCTCCAATAAGCGCTCATGGTTTTATTTGTATACTACGAATGTGGAACGTGAGATGCAAGCGTTCTGCTAGATTGATATCTATTTGTATTTAGACATTATTATAATATCAGAAAGATATCCTTTATTTAACCAAGTGTTGGAGTTTTATTCACATCAGTCCCATGACTGACCCGGAGTTTGTTTTGTTTTGTTTTCCCTAAACTCTTGGGTGCCTACATTTGTACGGGCAGTCAAGTAGTTGGGATTTTACAGATACACTTGGAGAGCTTGGAGCAGGAGACTTCAGGATTATAGCTATTATTATTCCGCTGTGTTGTTAAGTGTTGTACTTTGAAATGGTATGTATATACAAGTACTGATTTGTATTTCAAAGTTATGTTATATTTTATTCGTTCCGCTGTGAGATTCGTGTTTACTCTGATGATGTAAGTTCTTCTTCTTCTTCTATTCTATTAGTTCTATCTTTTCTTCCTCACCCTCTACTTTCTTTCACTAACGTCTTGGGATTCTCGACTCTCGAGGAGTCGGAAAATCCCAGCCATTACATTGAGTTTGTAGCATAAATCTACCCGGACCCGCCCGGCTTAACTAGTGGCTACAAACAATAGGATCCAATGTGAGAAGTTGGTCATGTCACGCTTAAGACCCGAGGTTAGACTAGGTTGTGGTGTAAAACTTCCCGGACCCGCCCGGCTTAACTAGTAACCACAACAAGGTCTAATGTGAGAGGTTGAGAGTGCATTAATTAAATTAATGCCACATGATAAGGTTAAGTAAATTTGACTAATGACACTTAACCGATATGACACGAATGGGTAGGTTAAGTGGGACCGGGCTTGATTTCTTAATGACACTTAACCATACAAGACAATTAGGGGATGGGGTTAAGTAATTTACGCTTAACTAATCCGACTTGGTAATTAGATGGGGTTAAGTAATTTACACTTAACTAATCTAAACTTGGTAATTCAATGAGGTTAAGCAACCAATACTTAACCAACTTAACATGATAATTTAATGGGGTTAAGTAACTTATAATTAACCAATTATACATGATGATTTGATGAGGTTATGTAACCTATACTTAACCAATCTAACATATGGACTTGATAGGGTTAGGTCACAAGACCTTTTGAATATACTTAACCCTTGTAGTATGATTAGTGGATGAGGTTAAGCTAACCCATACTTAACCAATCCGGCTCGATGATCTGTTGAGATTTAGATAATTTATGCTTAATCAATCTAACACGATAATCTGATAGGGTTAAGACAAACCAATACTTAACCAATTTGACTTGATAGGGTTAAGTCATGCGCTTCTTGGTATACTTAACCAACTTGTAGGGCTAAGCCTTGAACTTAAATACTTAGCCAATCTTGACATGATTCGTAGGTGAGCTAAGTCATGAACCTGAATAACAACACTAAACCCAACAGACAAAACCCTAGTGAGAGGAACTAGGTCGAAAATCGTGATTAATTAAGGGTAACAAGGAAAAGAAGCTAAGTGGTAAACCTTAGTTATGTATAACTAAGTAATAATTCTTAGCCAAGGACATGGGACTAGTTCATGAATGGATGAGTAACCCGATATGGTAGTTCATCGCTTAAACACACGAGGAGGAGCAAATTACCTGACTAGGATAAGGGCTCCAACGAACTGGGTGACGAAGCGGTAGCTTCGGGGGACATGAGGGTACTCTTGGTATCCCTCTGTGAGGTGGAAGGTGGTCCATGAAACCCGGCCTCACAGAGGTTAAGGTCTGCGGTAGAAGAGCCAAGAGTATGCCTTGTTTGCTATGCGAGCGACCTAAAGACTGGGATGGATTAGCGTGGAGTCGACGATACTTGATTTTGCCCTGGATAGCACGTCGCCGACTACCTACCATCTTTAGTCAATCGTGTACGAACGGAAAGGCAGAGGACTCCCAGCAGACCATGTTCTTGCTATCGAGCCATGGGTGAGGTTGGCCCATAGGAAAGTGGGGCTATAGTGGGGCCGAGATGTAGTTCTCATACATGATTTTTCTTGGATTGCCTTTCAGTAGTTGAGGGAGGGGTCACGTGGGACCATAGCCACGGGTACAAAAACAGACCTTGATATCTGCATCAGCAGATGACTTAAAGCTCCCGACCGAGTTCCGTATTTCTTGATTTGCCCTGGCACGGAACTCGGATGGCACATTGAGGAACATGTGCGTCTAGACATGGAAAACGATTCACGATACATACGCAGGATAAAGGGCGCGGTTGACGGGTGGCATAATCCCTAGTGGCCCTAGGTGGCTGAACCCAAACCGAGACTCGGAAACGTTCATTAGGTAGTATAATCCCTAGTGGTCCTAGGTGACATAAATCCTAAGTGAACACACGATAGTTCATGGTAAGAAAACTTAACCAGATCAAGGGTAGCAGTCCAAAATAACCTCAAGGATAAAACGTTTACATGGGAAAGCCCGTATGGCCTACGGCAAAGGACTGAACTTATACATGGAAAGAAACATACAGGTTGGGAAAACCTACATATGCAATATATATTAGGTTGACATGGACCATTACATGACATTGGGCAAGGGACACTCATATTTGACACATGACGCGGTTTGGGATACTAGTACGATAGGTGCAGAGCAAATATACATGATAAATACCCTGAGATGGTATACGTGATAGATACCATGGGATGGTATACAGGATAGATACCTTGGGATAGTATACTTGATAGAAACCTGACGATGTGATACCTTGATTTATCATGACACCGTAGTTTATCATGATATCGTAGTTTACCTTGCTACACTAGTTCAGCCTGTTACCCTGGTTTAGTTTATCTATCTTGTAGTCATCCTTATGTTTACTTTCAGTTTACGCATGTCATGTTACCTTTACCTATTTTTATACTGGAAGTAGATAGGACTTACCAGTCTTTATGACTGACCCCTTTTTTTTGCCTCTTTGTCTTCCGTTCCCCCCCCCCCCAGGTTTCATGGAGGAAACACTGTTATCTAGTTCGGACTTCTTCTGCTTGAAGGTCATCACGCATGGCTTGGACTTTTCTTGGCTATGGCTACTTTACTGTTTTACTTGGGGAATAATTTATGAAATGGTTTTATGCTTCTTTACTATTGCAAGACAGGTTTTGACGTATTCTGATGTAAAAGGCTTTAGACCTTATTTTATAAGGTAATGAAATTTGTTTTACTTCCGCTGTTTTATATATGTTCTGTCTTGTAATATTTCTGTGCATGTTTACCTCGATAATGCTTCACCAAACCTAGTGCATTCCCTTTGTGAGTGTCCCTAGCGGAGGTGGGGTGTTACATATATATACTAGTTAGGATATGTTTGTGGTCAAAACACAAAACCCTATTCTAGAATATGTAGCCGTCGCCCTTGTAACGTCCCGGAAAATCTGAACCAATTTAAAATTTTTAAATTGGCTAAAATAATGGATTTTAAATATTTTAAATAAATATTTTAAATAATAGAGATGAAAAGTGAGTTGAATCGACAATTGAAAACGAGTATAATTAATTATAATTATAAACAAGGCCTGGAATGGCGCTGTAGTTTCAAAAATTGAATTCAAACTTTGTCGGAATGTACTGGGTGCAAAACAAAACGGATTTGAGTGAAACCAAAAATATTTAAATCTGTTAGTGAATACCTTTCTAACGAATCTGAAAAATCGAATTTTCATAGCGGAAAGCAAAAGTTATGGCCAAATGAATTTTCAGAAAGGTCGCTATGGAATTTATATAACCCGTGAAATTGGCCATTTTGCATACGACCTCGGAATTCGACGAAACCGCTTTTGTTGGATTCGGGATGTGAAGTTATTGCTAGGTTTCAAATTTCATAATTTTTGAAACTAGTATGTGAGCGTGGCAAAGGAAAATGTGTTTTGGTCAATTACAGTTAAATTGGATCGACCAGAAATGGGCCTTTTTGCATACGGTCTCAGAATTCGATGAAACTAGTTTTGTTGGGACCGTATCGTCAAAACATAGCTAGATTTATTTTTCTGGAATTTTTCGAATCAGTTTGTGGCCCTGGCAAATTGAAATGTACGTTCAAATTTAATATTGAATGTTTTATATTTTAATTTGAAGGAAACCTGACTGAAACATTCGAATGGGCCTACGAAACATATCCCATTGTGTTCGGAATGGGGTTAAAACACTAGGGATGATAGTCGTTGGGTTTGGATTGGGGTTCGCAGGAGGCAAGGGGTATTTTCGGATTTTAAAACTTTATAAATAAAAAAAATTCCTATTTGTCCACATCAAACCCCCCCCCCCCCCGTCTTCTCTCTCCCCGACCCAAAAATCGAACGGCGCCTTCTGCTCCCAACTTCTATCCTCCTTCCCTCCTCCTACACGCAATAAAATGTGCTGCTCCTTTGGAGAATTTTATAGATCTCCCTTATATCTTCAAATCCATGTCGGTTTTGTGAATTCTCGTCGCGTGTACATGGGGAATCGATGCTCTAAAGTCCGCACCTTCAGCTCGCCGCCGTGACTCGCCTGCTGCATCGATCTGGGCCCCACCAGGTGGCGCGGGAAGCCTGCTTCGTCCTCTACAACGCTGTACCCTCCGATCGTCCAACCGCTTCACGATTTGTGCGATAATCGATGACCTAGTTTGGAACCATTTCAGAAAAGGTTCGGCTAATTTATTTTAAACTGTTTTAACACCTTTAAACCGATGCAAACTTGTAAAAATCATATCTGTTTGCTATGTGGTCGAAATTCAGTGAAACATGAGACAGTGGACTCGTGTGGACGCCTTCTACATTTTAGAAGAGACCGCGTATTTTTCTGAGCCTTTTGCTATTTTTGGTGGAGTGGAACCCATTGTGAGATTTCTAATTTAAAAACGATATGGAAAATGATGATGTATAAATTATATAGTCGATGTATGAGTTATATAAGCGTTGTACACCTCATGTATAAGCGTTGTATAAGTTGTACGTTCAATGTATAAGTTGTATATGCATTGTAAAATTTATATATGTGTTGAAATTGAAGTGAATTGCTATATATATATATATATATATATATATATATATATATATATACGCCCCTCGTCCACAAACCATGGACGATATTTATTGGTTGTGATTAGTGTGAAAATTGATTGATAGCAAATGGTTGATTGGAATTGTTTGTGGTTGATATTGATTGATTGTGGTTGAAAAATACCCGTTTGTGGTTGAGAAATATTTGGTTGAAACCACATAGGATTAGTTTGTGGAAATGAAATAAATATACATGCCGCCTGCGTGCGAACTAGATGCATGATTCCCCATTGTCACAAACCACGAGGTTTTAAGGTAGAGCGAGGAGCCGTACTAGGGAGGGTCCCGGTTTTAACTACCCTGCCGTCATGCTGCCGAAATTTTGAATGATATTCATGTGTTTGAATTATTTTCATTTGTTGAAACTATATTTATACGTTGAATTAAAATTCATGTGTTGAATGGTGTTCGTATTTTAAATATAAAAATCACCTTTTTATCATCTATATGAACTATATAAAATAGTCAAGTTTTGAAAGAAATTGTTTTATAATAAAAATCCTATTTTTATTACCTATATGAACTATAGAAAATAATAGAGTTTTGAAATGAATTGTTTTACAATAAAAATCTCATTTTTATTATATACATGAGTTGTCAAATATAGTGAAGTGTTGAAATAGAAGACAGTTTGATAAAAATATCATTTTTATCAAAAGTATGAAATTCATATGGTTTTGAAATCGAAGAATCGATATATATATTTAAATAGAATTGAAGTATATTGAAAAACGACGCTGCAGTTCGTGTTTTGAAATCGTGGTTTCAAATGATTAGTACGGGAGATCCGACCATCGGATTTTCCTGAAACCGCAACCGTTGGGTTCGCTTTGGAAATATCCTTCCAACGGCACCAACTTTGTAAAAATCCAACGGTTGGATTGTCTGGAATGTTTAATTCAAATATGAAGAAAAACAGCGCCAGAATCGATTATATTTATATATATAAATATAATTATATTTAATCGAATAACGACGCTGCAGTTCGTATTTTGAAATCGAAACTTCAAACGATGATACCGGGAGATCCGTCCGTCGGATTTTCCCGAAACTGGAACCGTTGGATTCGTTTTGAAAAGATCTTTCTAATGATTTAAATTTTGTGAAGATCCAACGGTTAGATTTTTAGATATGTGTAAATCAAATCTGAAGAAAAACAGCGCCACGGCCGCGTTATGGCCCGAAGCGTCGTTTTGAATAAATTGGCTATTTTAAAATAAATAAAAATAGCGATAAATTATTATAAAATATCGTAATCGATATGGAAAGGAAATAAATTGAATTTGCTTGATTTATGTGGATTTTGATGGTTGAATGTGTTTGGTGTGAAAAGTACATTAAAGAACAAATTGGTGTTGTCGAATGATTTAACCATTGAAATAAATTGATTTGAAATTCTAAATATACGTGAATTATTTGAAAAGGCCGAGTTAATTCTCATTTCAAATAATTGACCGACGATTGAAAGTCGAAGATGAAGACAGTGGTCGAAGACCGGAGATCTTCACCACGTTTGGGTGGTAACCGAGGTCCTAATTGGGAGGCATCCTGAAATATGGATAATAAGTGGTGATTGTCCAGACGTACGTGGTGATCGATGGGTTTGCGAGGTATATAGTGCCTCCGGTTTCGTTCAGATCCAGAACGGACTTGTAAATGGACTGTGTGTCTGACATTGGATTTTATTCTATGTTGATTGATCTCTGTTAAATATACATCTCTTTGGCGGCGGAGAATTTATTCCTTTGCTTAACGCCCTTCTCTGAAATGCACGAGCTCAGAGGTTGTATATTGATGGACATCAGTCGCATGGCATGAATTGCTAGTGTGGCATGCCTAAGTGGCAAATGATCAGGGCTTCTGTTGAAAAGCAAAATCTTGTGGTGATGATCAAAGCAACGCCTGTGTGGCGTAGCTTTGTGTATAACGTGAAATCGCGAGCCTCACACCCGGTATGAACCAGAAACGGGAGAAAGGACCTTAGGGAGGACATGCATTTCTTTCTAGCTAGAAGTGGCGTCAGTGGTTTTACACACCCTAACGAGTTTGACTTGTGTGGTTGTTGCTGTTGCGAGGCGCCTCAATTAGATCGGACGATCCGGGTCCGATGGAGCCATTCGTTGGCTCACCTACGCCCCATAAGGCAGGGAAACGTATTGTTCAGGCATTTTAATCCACATCGGTGGACCGGCCCTGACGATCCAACGGGCCACCTGTGTCTGGGTCCTGAGACACGGGCTAGAGCATCTCGAATTCGTTAAGGACTATCTTTTGCCTTGGTTCATGACGGAAATCCAATTTCCAAATACGTGACTATGCGGTTTTGATTGTACATATATATGGCGACATGATATATGGTACCCATGCCTTCTATGATTGATAGTTAAGTTTGAAATTGTTTTTGAAACATATAAACACTAGTAATAATATCAAATGCTTTTGTTTTATTCGTATCAAGCATATTTTGGCCATTATAAGGTAAAACTCTATCATCCGGTTTGCGTTGCATTGTGTGATGGGAACTGAGTCTTATAATGGCTTCATTTTTGTAAAAAGCATTGCGATGTTTAAAAGAAAGATTTGTTTTTAAAGCACTGGCAATCCGATGGAGTAAATCCGTTCCACGAAGGTCGCGTGGTCCTGTGATTAGCCATATTATAAATGTGTTGAGTAGATTTCTCATACCAGTCCCATGACTGACTCGTAGGTTGTTTCACTTTCAAACTCGGGTGCCCCTTTTTCTACATGGACAGCCTTGTATTCAGGTTTAGCTGGTTCTTTCTGGATAGCTGGAGCTGAATATGGATTCTATCATTTATCTCTTTTTATGCTGTTCAGCTCCTATTGTACATTATGTTTATTTTCCGCTGTAGACATATATGTATAGTTGAACTGCATTTGTACTAAGTATGTTCCTGTATATTGTGTAACTCTGATGATTACTTTTATCCAGTATGTTCTATTGTTCATTATCTGGTGTATTTATTTAATTATGTTCTACCATTACCTGTTTCTGTGTTATATTCCAAAGATTGCCCTTGCGGCCGTCAGTACGGGGTTTGGGGTCATCACATCGTGGTATCAGAGCTTTGGTTAAGCTTAGTTCTGGAATATAACATGTTAACGAACTCGTCAGAAATAGAACCAGTAGTGTTCTAGGACGGGTAACTCTATACAGATAGGATCAGCAATATCCTAGTATGAGTAAAGCAGAATGGAATTACACCTCGATAGACACATTTACAATTGAAGTATGTGTTTCTATATTTTAAATTTCCTTTTCTGTGACCTCACACTTGATCTGCCATTTGCAGAAGTACTAGAAAAATGAGTGTCAGAAATAGGAGAAATGCAGAACCCGATCTTGAGGCTCTATTAAAGAGATATCGAAATCTGAACGGAGCACAGTTCTCGGGCAATGAATCTATAATTCAGACTCAAGCTTGGATGAGTTCTGTCGAAAGAATTTTTGAGTGCATCCAGTTGGGAGATGACCAGAAAAGGTTAGTAGCGTCTTGGGCGCTCAAAGAAGACGCTTAAATCTGGTGGGAAACAATCATCAAAGATAATCCAGAAGGTGATATCACCTGGGACAGATTCAAAGAGATTTTCCTAGAAAGATTTACTCCTCCTGAAGCGACGGAGCGGTTATGTGATGAATTTTCTTATCTGATACAAGGTGATATGACCATCCCAGAATATCATAAGAAATTTAACGAACTTTCTCTCTTTGCTCCTCATCTGATTCAAGATCCAAAGAGGAAAATCTGAGATTTATTCATAGCCTGCAAAGGAGATATCAGAATAGTGTAATGAAGAGTGTGAAGCTTTCTTTTTCGGAAATGATATACATGGCATATCAGTATGAAGATCTCCATAAGAAAGGAATGCCGCGCGACGAAGAAGAAGTCTGTTCTAGTACAAAGAAGAGTCGGAAACTGATATTCCTGAAGCCAGTAAGAGGTCTGAGGTCGGTAAGAAGCCCAGTGCCAAGAAGAAAAGGGCCAGAGCTGAGAAAGAACCCGTAACGATCGCCGTATGCAATAACTGCCATCAAAAGGGGCATTTGTCGATAAATTGCGGGCCCTTAAAGAAACGAAGGAAGGGTGGATTCAAACCCGGTGGGAAGTCTCGAGAAGGTAGGAAATGCCGGAAGTGCCATCATGCTAGTCATATTGAATAAAATTGCCAGTTATTAAAGAAAGAATCTAAAGTAGTACACCTAAATGAAGTAGCAGAGACTTCCGAACCCTCAGCTATTCAAGAAAAGGCTGATGTTTTAGAAGGAACGCTTACTGTCAAAAACATTCCAGTCAAAGTACTGTTTGACACAGGCACGTCATGAAGCGTCATCGCCAAGAATGCAGCTAAGAAGCTGGATTTGAATTTGAAGAAGCTCTAGGAACCAATGACTGTCCAGAATCCGGTTGGGGGTTCCATTGATCTCAGTTGGGTTGGTGGAGTGCCGGTTTCTTTTTCTTGTTATTGGTTTCCTACCATCGCGGTCGTCATGAATTTTAAAGAGTTTGATCTTATCTTGGGGTTAGACTGGTTGACCAAATATGAAGATGAAGTTAAATGAGCCGACAGAGTCGTAAAGGCGAAGATTAAATCAGGTGATTATATAACAATTCCCTGTGAAGGTCAGAATGCTAATAGAAAAGACTTCTGGGCAGCGTTGAATGTTTCTCCAGCCCAAATAGAAAATATCCCTGAAATCACAGAGAATATTCCCGATCTAGTGAAAGATATTCCTGTCGTCAAGGACTATGCGGATGTGTTCGAAGAAGTTGTTCGCTTACCTCCGCAGAGAGAAATAGATTTCAAGATTGCTTTGATTCTGAATGCAAGGCCGGTAGTTCACGCTATTCGAAGAATGTCCTTGAAAGAGAAAGAGGAATTAGACAATCAAACACGACAGCTAGTATGGAAGGGTCTGATCAGGCCTAGTTTCTCTGATTGGGGTGCAGCAGTGGTGTTTGTCCAAAAATCAGACGGTACTCTACGGCTATGTGTGGATTATCGTGATTTGAACAAGCAGACCATAAAGAACAAATATCCATTGCCGCGGATATATGATTTGTTGGATCGATTGAATGGAGCACAAGTATTCTCAAGGATGGACCTAGCTACAGGCTTCCATCAACTTAGAATTACCGAAGAGTGTGTTCCAATGACAGCATTCAGAGGTCCCGACCTATTCTACGAGTGGTTAGTAATGCCGTTCGACCTATGTAACGCTCCTCCCTACTTCGTCAATCTGATGAATAGAGTGTTCAGAGGGGTTTTGAATAAATTTGTTCTGGTTTTCATTGACGATATTCTAATCTTCTCTAAATCAAAGGCCGAACATGAAAAGCATTTGGAACAGGTTCTGGAAATCCTCAGAAGGAATGTATTGAAAGCCAAATTGTCCAAATGTATATTCTGGCAAGATGAAGTGAAATTTATGGGCTACATCGTATCGAAAGAAGGAATTGCTGTGGATCCAAGCAAAATAATAGCTATTAAAAACTGGAAACAGCCCAGTACCCCCACTGAAGTCCATAGTTTTCTCGGATTGGCTAGCTATTACCGGAAGTTCGTTAAAAACTTTTCGAAGATATCTGGTCACTTAACGAAGCTTACAAAGAAGCACTCTAAATTCAGATGGACTCCAGAAAGTGAGGAGGCTTTTGAAGAGCTAAAGTTAAGACTAACGACTACTCCAGTGTTAACCATCATCGATGGCAATCAGGATTTGAAAGTCTGGACTGATGCTTCTAGAGAAGGCCTTGGTGCAGTGTTAATGCAAAGGGGTCAAGTGATTGCTTATGCTAGCCGTCAACTGAAGCCGCACGAGAAAAACTATGTAACTCATGATCTTGAGTTATTGGCTATAGTATTCGCTTTGAAAATCTGGAGGCACTATCTTCTGGGTGAGAGATTTGAATTATGTACAGATAACCAGTCGTTAAAGTATCTGTTCACCCAGAAAACCAGAATCTGAGGCAGCAACGTTGGCTGGAGTTTCTTGCAGCATATGACTTTGAAATTATATACACTCCCGGGAAAGCCAATGTCAAGGCCGATGCATTAAGCCAAAAGAATGAAATGATCGCCAGTTTTATTATCACGACTTCACTGATAGATAAAATATCTGCTCTTCAGAAGTATGATCACTTCATTCAGAAGACCAGAGAGATAATTCAGAAGGGCGAAACCTCGAGTTTTCAGGTTGATAATGAGGGGATTCTAAGGCTGAAGGGTCGAATCTGTGTTCCTAACATTGCTGAGCTCCGAAAGGAATTTCTGGATGAATGCCACAAGTCAAAACTTAGTATCCATCCGGGAGAAAGCAAAATGTATAATGACATTAAAACGCACTTTCTGGTGAAGGTCGATGAAGAGGGACATTTCTTTATATGTTAGCCGATGCCCTACTTGCCAGCTAGTCAAAAGCGACCAACAGAAACTAGCTGGATTATTACAACCGCTAGACGTTCCTGGTTGGAAGTGGGAACATATTTCCATGGACTTCATTGATGGTCTGCCCAGAACCAGAAAAGGGAATGACAGTATTTGAGTGATCGTAGATCGCTTCACGAAGACCGCCCATTTCATACCCGTCAGATCAAACAAAACTGCTCAGAGTCTGGCGCAGATTTATTTCAAGGAAATAGTTAGACTACATGGAGTGCCGCTCAGTATAGTCAGCGATAGAGATACAATATTTACTAGTAAATTCTGGGAGGCATTTCAAGTCGAGCTGGGAACGAAGCTGAACTTAAGCACCGCTTATCATCCTCAGGCAGACGGTCAGACTGAGAGGGTGAATCGTATTTTAGAAGATCTATTGCGGGCTTGTGTTCTAGATTTTGGTGGATCATGGGAAGACCATCTGCATTTAGCTGAATTCTCTTATAATAACAGCTACCAGGCGAGCCTGACAATGTCGCCATTCGAAGCGTTATATGGTAGACCGTGTCGATCTCCTGCTTGTTGGGTCGAACCTGGTAATAGACATGTGTTGGGGACAGATATGATCCGAGAAGCTGCCGACAAAGTCGATTTTATTAAGAAGCGATTACTTGCCTCTCAGAGCCGACAAAAGAGCTATGCCGATAGGAGAATAAGAGATATATCCTTTGCTGTTGGCGACTACGTATATTTGAAAGTATCGCCGATGAGAGGAGTGATCCGATTCGATAAAACTGGAAAGTTGGCACCCAAATTCATTGGTCCGTTTCCTATTCTGGAACGGATCGGAACTCTCGCTTATAGAGTTAAATTGCCAGATTGGTTGCCTGGAGTTCATGATGTATTTCACATATCTCAACTCCGAAAGCACGTTCATGATCCAGACTTGATCGTGGAAGAAGCAGCTCAATAGGACATTGAAATTACCCCAGAATTAGCTGTGAGAAGAGAGCCGCTAAAGATCATCGGCAAAGAAACCAAAGAGCTGAGGAACAAGAAAGTTCACTTAGTCAAAGTGCAATGGGGTGGAGATCCACGAGATTGTACTTGGGAAACTGAGGAGAGCATTCAGAAAGCCTATCCTAGATGTCGAGTTGATATCTCTGATTGACTCCGGTGCAAGGTACATTTAACATACTTTGCATTACCAATTAGTTCTCTACTCAGTTGTTATTTTCTTTCCATGGATGTGCACTTTTAATTCTATAGTCTGAATGATTTTAAAATAATATAGGAATTGATTTGTATGATTTTGAAAAGTTAACAACAATTTGATTGTGGTTTGTGTTATGTGATAGTAAATTTGATTAATTAATTTATTAAAACGATAGTTAATTTAATTAATAAGAGGATGAATGGTAGAATTTATTCATTTAAATCACACATTGAACTGAGTTAAAAATAGATAGAAATATATATACTTGTGCATTATATATGTTTGAACAGGTAAATGGATTAGCTGTTGAGTTAAGATTTTATTTGCGTGCCCGACAAATAGGTAAACCTTAATGAGTTGGATGCGAAATATTATTATATCAACTCCTGTGAATTCCGTTGGATGCGGAGTGCTAGTTTTTCTGTGTGAAATAATAAACGTCGCCATAGGACAGTAACAATTAATTTTGAACTACATTACATGGCATACTTCTGGAAGATAGGCATACTTCATCATATACCACATAAACATTTGGAGCTTGTGTGATGAGGTGGAAGATTTACCATACGAGCGAGAGGCTTGTATGGCGATGACTATATTTTACAGTTTGAACTGATGACTGATATGGACTATTTAAATTGTAACGATTAAATTGCCAGATTAGTAAAAACCCCACAGGGGTCTGGAGTTGACAATAATCACGTCTCTCTAGTTATTATATATGGAACATGGACTATTTATTTCCCACATGGGACGAGGTGACGAGGATTTATCCTCTGGAGCATTTAAAATACACACTCCCTCAGGCTTTGACAGGGTGACAAGAATTTATTCTCTGGAGTTATTATCAATACATGCTTCCCTGTAAACACCAGAATATATCACTATAAATATTTGTATGCTTATTAGGATTTATCGGGTACCTAATACGGCCCAATAAATTTCCAAACCTCTCCCCGTACAAAGGAGGTTATGGCGATTTTTTTTGAAAATTCCGGGTGTTAGCCAAATTTTTGAAGAATTTGAAAATTCTTAGAAACTGAAAAGTTGGAGAATGGAAGCCAGATCGAACGTAGAGTTGGAGAATCAAACCGCTTTCGACTTTGTTCCTTTTCGGGGACGAAAAGTTTTAAGTGGGGGAGATTGTAACGACCCGGAAAATCTGAACCAATTTAAATTTTTTAAATTGGCTAAAATAATGGATTTTAAATATTTAAAATAAATATTTTAAATAATAGAGATGAAAAGTGAGTTAAATCAACAATTGAAAACGAGTATAATTAATTATAATTATAAACAAGGCTTGGAATGGCGCTGCAGTTTCAAAAATTGAATTCAAACTTTGTCGGACTGTACCGGGTGCAAAACAAAATAGATTTGAGTGAAACCAAAAATATTTAAATCTTTTAGTGAATACCTTTCTAACGAATCTGAAAAATCGAATTTTCATAGCGGAAAGCAAAAGTTATGGCCAAATGAATTTTCAGAAAGGTCGCTATGGAATTTATATAGCCCGTGAAATTGGCCATTTTGCATACGACCTCGGAATTCGACGAATCCACTTTTGTTGGATCCGGGATGTGAAGTTATTGCTAGGTTTCAAATTTCATAATTTTTGAAGCTAGTATGTGAGCGTAGCAAAGGAAAATGTGTTTTGGTCAATTATAGTTAAATTGGATCAACCAGAAATGGGCCTTTTTGCAAACGGTCTCAGAATTCGATGAAACTAGTTTTGTTGGGACCGTATCGTTAAAACATAGCTAGATTTATTTTTCTGGAATTTTTCGAATCAGTTTGTGGCCCTGGCAAATTAAAATGTACGTTCAAATTTAATATTGAATGTTTTATATTTTAATTTGAAGGAAAACTGACTGAAACATTCGAATGGGCCTACGAAACATATCCCATTCTGTTCGGAATGGGTGTAAAACGCTAGGGCCGATAGTCATTGGGTTTGGATTGGGGGTTCGCAGGAGGCAAGGGGTATTTGCGGATTTTAAAACTTTATAAAAAAAACTCCTATTTGTCCACATCAGACCCCCCCCCCCCCCCGTCTTCTCTCTCCCCGATCCAAAAATCGAACGGCGCCTTCTGCTCCCAACTTCTCTCCTCCTTCCCTCCTCCTACACGCAATAAAACGTGCTGCTCCTTTGGAGAATTTTATAGATCTCCCTTAGATCTTCAAATCCATGTCGGTTTTGTGAATTCTCGTCGCGTGTACAAGGGGAATCGACGCTCTAAAGTCCGCACCTTCAGCTCGCCGCCGTGACTCGCCTGCTGCATCTATTTGGGCCCCACCAGGTGGCACGGGAAGCCTGCTCCGTCCTCTATAACGCTGTACCCTCCGATCGTCCAACCGCTTCACGGTTTGTGCGATAATCGATGACCTAGTTTGGAACCATTTCAGAAAAGGTTCGGCTAATTTTTTTAAACTGTTTTAACACCTTTAAACCGTTGCAAAATTGTAAAAATCATATCTTTTTGCTATGTGGTCAAAATTCGGTGAAACAAGAGACAGTGGACTCATGTGGACGCCTTCTACATTTAAGAAGAGACCGCGTATTTTTCTGAGCCTTCTGCTATTTTTGGTGGAGTGGAACCCAATGTGAGATTTCTAATTTAAAAACGATATGGAAAACGACGATGTATAAATTATATAGTCGATGTATGAGTTATATAAGCGTTGTACACCTCATGTATAAGCGTTGTATAAGTTGTATATGCGTGGTAAAATTTATGTATGTGTTGAAATAGAAGTGAATTGCTTTTTATATATATATATATATATATATATATATATATATATATATATATATGCCCCTCGTCCACAAACCATGGACGATATTTATTGGTTGTGATTGGTGTGAAAATTGATTGATAGCAAATGGTTGATTGGAATTGTTTGTGGTTGATATTGATTGATTGTGGTTAAAAAATACCGGTTTGTGGTTGAGAAATATTTGGTTGAAACAACATAGGATTAGTTTGTGGAAATGAAATAAATATACATGCCGCCTGCGTGCGAACTAGATGCATGATTCCCCATTGTCAAAAACCGTGAGATTTTAAGGTAGAGCGAGGAGCCGTACTAGGGACGGTCCCATTTTTAACTACCCTACCGTTATGCTGCCGAAATTTTGAATAATATTCATGTGTTTGAATTATTTTCATTTGTTGAAACTATATTTATTCGTTGAATTAAAATTCATGTGTTGAATGGTGTTCGTGTTTTAAAGATAAAAATCACCTTTTTATCATCTATATGAACTATATAAAATAGTCAAGTTTTGAAAGAAATTGTTTTATAATAAAAATCCTATTTTTGTTACCTATATGAACTATATAAAATAATAGAGTTTTGAAATGAATTGTTTTACAATAAAAATCACATTTTTATTATATACATGAGTTGTCAAATATAGTGACGTGTTGAAATAGAAGACAGTTTGATAAAAATATCATTTTTATCAAAAGTATGAAATTCATATGGTTTTGAAATCAAAGAATCGACATATATATTTAAATAAAATTGAAATATATTGAAAAACGACACTGTAGTTCATGTTTTGAAATCGTGATTTCAAATGATTAGTACGGGAGATCCGACCATCGGATTTTCCTGAAACCGCAACCGTTGGTTTCGCTTTGGAAATATCTTTCCAACGGCACCAACTTTGTAAAAATCCAACGGTTGGATTGTCTGCAATGTTTAATTCAAATCTGAAGAAAAACAGCGCCAGAATCGATTATATTTATATATATATATATAAATATAATTATATTTAATCGAATAACGACGCTGTAGTTCGTATTTTGAAATCGAAACTTCAAACGATGATACCGGGAGATCCGACCGTCGGATTTTCCCGAAACTAGAACCGTTGGATTCGTTTTGAAAAGATCTTTCTAATGATGTAAATTTTGTGAAGATCCAACGGTTAGATTTTCAGATATGTGTAAATCAAATCTGAACAAAAATAGCGCCATGGCCGCGTTATGGCCAGAAGCGTCGTTTTGAATAAATTGGCTATTTTAAAATAAATAAAAATAGCGATAAATTGTTATAAAATATCATAATCGATATGGAATGGAAATAAATTGAATTTGCTTGATTTATGTGGTTTTTGATGGTCGAATGTGTTTGGTGTGAAAAGTACATTAAAGAACAAATTGGTGTTGTCGAATGTTTTAACCATTGAAATAAATTGATTTGAAATTCTAAATATACGTGAATTATTTGAAAAGGCCGAGTTAATTCTCATTTCAAATAATTGACCGACGATTGAAAGTCGAAGATGAAGACGGTGGTCGAAGACCGGAGATCTTCACCTCGTTTGGGTGGTAACCGAGGTCCTGATTGGGAGGCATCCTGAAATATGGATAATAAGTGGTGATCGTCCAGACGTACGTGGTGATCGATGGGTTTGCGAGGTATATAGTGCCTCCGGTTTCGTTCAGACTCAGAACGGACTTGTAAATGGACTGTGTGTCTGACATTGGATTTTATTCTATGTTGATTGATCTCTGTTAAATATACATCTGTTTGGCAACGGAGAATTTATTCTTTTGCTTAACGCCCTTCTCTGAAACGCATGAGCTCAGAGGTTGTATATTGATGGACATCAGTCGCATGGCATGAATTGCTAGTGTGGCATGCCTAAGTGGCAAATGATCAGGGCTTCTGTTGAAAAGCAAAGTCTTATGGTGATGATCAAAGCACCGCCTGTGTGGCGTAGCTTTGTGTATAACGTGAAATCGCGAGCCTCACACCCGGTATGAACCAGAAACGGGAGAAAGGACCTCAGCGAGGACATGCGTTTCTTTCTAGCTAGAAGTGGCGTCAGTGGTTTTACACACCCTGATGAGTTTGACTTATGTGGTTGTTGCTGCTGCGAGGCGCCTCGATTAGATCGGACGATCCAGGTCCGATGGAGTCATTCGTTGGCTCACCTACGCCCCATAGGGCGGGGAAACGCATTGTTCAGGCATTTTAATCCACATCGGTGGACCGGCCCTAACGATCCAAGGGCCCACCTGTGTCTGGGTCCTGAGACACGGGCTATAGCGTCTCGAATTCGGTAAGGACTATCTTTGGCCTTGGTTCATGACGGAAATCCAATTTCCAAATACGTGACTGTGCGGTTTTGATTGTATATATATATGGCGACATGATATATGGTACCCATGCCGTCTATGATTGATAGTTATGTTTGAAATTGTTTTTGAAACATATAAACACTAGTAATAATATCAAATGCTTTTGTTTTATTCGTATCAAGCATATTTTGGCCATTATAAGGTAAAACTCTATCCTCCGGTTTGCGTTGCATTGTGTGATGGGAGCTGAGTCTTATAATGGCTTCTTTTTTATAAAAAGCATTGCGATGTTTAAAAGAAAGATTTGTTTTTAAAGCACTGGCAATCCGATGGAGTAAACCCGTTCCACGAAGGTAGCGTGGTCCTGTGATTAGCCATATTATAAATGTGTTGAGTAGATTTCTCATACCAGTCCCATGACTGACTCGTAGTTTGTTCCACTTTCAAACTCTGGTGCCCCTTTTTCTACACGGGCAGCCTTGTATTCAGGTTTAGCTGGTTCTTTCTGGATAGCTAGAGCTGAAGATGGATTCTATCATTTATCTCTTTTTATGCTATTCAGCTCCAATTTTACATTATGTTTATTTTCCGCTGTAGACATATATGTATAGTTGAACTGTATTTGTACTAAGTATGATCCTGTATACTATGTAACTCTGATGATTACTTTTATCCAGTATATTCAATTGTTCATTATCTGGTGTATTTATTTAATTCTGTTCTTCCATTAACTGTTTCTGTGTTATATTCCAATGATTACCCTTGCCGCCGTTAGTATGGGGTTTGGGGTCGTCACAGCCCTTTACATTTTCAATGGATGAAAATGCACAAAAAGAAAATTTTAATTCCTCCTAGTCCACCACAAATTAAAATATGAAATCAAGACAAATAATCAAGAGTAAGGCTTCAAAGTGGCCGGGTTGGATGGTGGACTCGGTGGTTTCTGATCGGAGCAACGATGATCGGTGTGGCGTGCGCAAGGAGATGTTAAAGTGGATTGATGGGTTCCAAGCAACGTAAGAAGAAGAAGGAGGGTGCGGCCAATTTTTTTTATTGTAAGGGTAATTAAAGAATTTAATTAAATTAATTAATTTAAATAGGTAATGCAATGTATGAACCATCATATTTTTGTCGTACGAGGTCAGAATTCGATGATTTCAATTGCGTTGGATTCGCAGCAGCGAACACTACATTTCAGAACTGACTAGAACTGACAAGGCACACTTTGGAAATTCAGCCAGAAATGAACATAAACGATTTCTGAAAACCCATCAATGTGATATTTCTTTTCTTTTTAAATGGAAATTAATAAAAATAAAAATTTCAGTTTGTATGTCATGTGAGAATTCTGATTTAAAATTAAATTAAATTTTAATTATTTATTTCTCGCTTTAGAATCATATTACTTTTGTGTTATATTAGAATTGTTGTGTAAACATATAACTTGTATCCTATATGAGAATTGACCTATGAACATATCACTTGTATGTGAATTAGAATAGAAAATATAAACATATCCCCTTTATATGAAATTTTTGATTTAAAAGAAAAAAATTACTTATTATTGTGTTGAATAATTCATACATATTCATTATTGGATTTTAAATGGTTGTTGCTGCTTGTTGTTCTGTTAATTTGGTGAGATATTTTTGTCGTATCTGACTTGATCAAAATAAACATGCCATTCATGTTGAATCCACCTTGACAAATTAGAACTGTCATTTTAATCAGTATACGTTGGGTTAAAACAAAACGGTTATTTTTGTCAGTATACATTGTATGAAAGAAAATATGCCATTTGTTATTATAGAATTTATGAAAACGTCATTTATGCTAAAGGGAAATTTTTCATTTATGTTGAGACGAATTTGCCATTCGTGGTACAATATTTTAATGTCATTTATTTTAAATGCCATTAGATCGGAATGTCAATAGATTTATATGTCATTAACTTAGAATATAAATATTGTTTATGTTAGAATTGATAAATTAAAATATAAAGTAGTAGTGACAAAAATCATATTTTTGATCAATATAAAGAATTTGCGACAAAAATCATTTTTTTTTTCAATATAAAGAAGTAGCGACAAAATTACCACATTTTGTTATTTAGAAAGAATTGACAAAATTACCACATTTTGTTATATAGAAAGAATTGACAAAATTACCACATTTTGTTATTTATAAAGGATTGACAAAATTACCTCATTTTTTTTTATTTAGAAAGAATTGACAAAATTACCACATTTTTTTTATTTAGAAAGAATTGACAAAATTATCACATTTTGTTATTTAGAAAGAATTGACAAAATTATCACATTTTTTTATTTAGAAAGAATTGACAAAATTATCACATTTTGTTTGGAAAAAATTAGACAAAATTATCACATTTTGTTTACATCAAAAGAATTGACAAAATTACTACATTTTCTTTAAAAAAAATTTAGACAAAACATCACATTTTGTTTACATCAGAAGAATTAGACAAATTCGTCATTTTGTTTACACTAAAGGAATTAGGCAAATTTATCAGTTTGGGTCATTTTAAAAGAATGAATCTTTGTTTGAGAACTTGTGACGGCCGTGAATTTCGCTCGATCTGAATCAGTCGTTAAACCGATCTAGACCGTTCGAAACCCCTGATCGTTTGAGAACAGGACAAAATAAAACGCAGACGGAAGAACATTTCATTGTATATTACCACAATTCCATCAGATACAAGAATATACAGAGTACAAAAGAATAAATATACATTCGATAAATATCAGAGATTACAATAAATACATAGCAGCGGAAAATGATACAAAGCACAACTGAAGGTGATATACGAATACAGAGCTTTCTGGATATCATTCCAGCTGTAAACCAGGGTCCTGTGAATATAAATCTGCAAAACCAAAACTACTAGCTGCCCGTGCGGAAAATAGGGGCACCCAGAGTTTAGGTTAAAACAATAAACTCCAGGTCAGTCATGTGACTGGTGTGAGAACTAAAACAGTTATTAATATTGGTTGTAAAGTTAGGTAAATCAAGGGACCATGCCGTATAACACGGAACGGGTTTCCTCCCAAGAATACCAGTGCATAAAACAACAGCGCAATGCTAAATAAAGAAAAATGAAGCTGTTATAAGACCCAGGTCCTATCACACAATGCAACGCAAGCCGGGGGATAGGGTTTTCCCTTATAACAGCCAAAGCATGCTTGATACGTTTAAAACAAATCATTTGATACTATAATAAGTGTATAGTGTCAAAACAGTTCAATCATAAATATCAATCATAGGCAGCATAGCTACCATCTACTATGTCGCCATACTAGTTCTACAATTAAAACCGAATTACACGTATTGGAAATTGGGTTTCCGTCATGAGTCGAGGCAAGGGGCAAGCTCCTCTCCGCGTTCGAGACATTCTAGCAAATGCCTCCGGGTTACGCACTCTGGGCAACCCTGGTTGCGGCTGGGCCGGTCCTCACTTACGTTAGAGGATTAGTTATTCCTGAACACACGTTTACCGGTCCTTACAGACCTATAATCGAGGCGCCTCATTCCAACAACCACAAAGGTGAAAAGTATATAAATGTCAGGGCTGGTAAGTCACTGACACCACCAAAGCTAGAAAGAAACGTCGTGCTCTCCCAGCGGTCCGTATCCCGTTTTTAACTCATACCGAGGTGTGAGGCTCGCGAATTCACGTTATACACAAAGCTATGCCACAAAGGCCGTGCTTTGATCATCAACCACAAGACTTTGCTTTTCAACAGAAGCCTTGATCTATGCAACTCAGCATGCCACACTGGCAGTTCATGCCATGCGACTGATGTCCATCGATATACAACCTCTGAGCTCGTACGTCCCAGAGAAGGGCGTTAAGCAAAAGAATAAATTCTCCGCCGCCAAACAGATGTATATTTAATAGAAATCAATCAACACAGAATAAAATCCAATGTCAGACACACAATCCATTTACAAGTCAGTTCTGGGTCTGAACGAAACCGGAGGCACTTTCCTCGCGTATCCATCCATCTCCAGGTACGTCTGGACGACCACCAACTATTTCCATCCTCTTGGGTGTACTGCCAAATCAGGATTGTCAGTAGTTATCCAAACGACGTGAATGGTTTTAAATTATATTATATATATAATATATATAATATATATTTCGTCGATTTCTATTTAAAACGAATTATATAAATGGTTTTAAATTCGTTTCAAAAGCAATTTCAACTTCCATTTCAATTCAAATCAAAATTGAATTCTTCTTTATAAATTCGTTTTGAAATTAATTTCTATTCAATTCAAATTTCAATTCAATTTGAATTCATTTCAATTCGCTTTCAATTCAATTTGAATTCGTTTTCAATTCAATTTAATTCCAAAGTCGTTTTCTATTCGATTCAATTCAAATTGGTTTTCTATTCGAATCAAATTCGTTATCTATTCAATTGAAATTCGTTTTCTATTCAATTGAAATCAAATTCGTTTTCTATTCAATTCAAATTCGTTATCTATTCAATTCAAATTCGTTATCTATTCAATTGAAATCAAATTCGTTTTCTATTCAATTCAAATTCGTTATCTATTCAATTGAAATCAAATTCGTTTTCTATTCAATTCAAATTCCTTATATATGCAATTGAAAATCGCTTTATATTTAATTCATTTAGAAATCACTTTATATTCAATTCATTTCGAAATCACTTTATATTCAATTCATTTCGAAATCACTTTATATTCAATTCATTTCGAAATCACTTTATATTCAATTCATTTCGAAATCGTTATATATTCAATTCATTTCGAAATCACTTTATATTCAATTCATTTCGAAATCGTTATATATTCAATTCATTTCGATATCGTTTTCAATTCAATTCATTTCGAAATCATTTTCAATTCAATTTGAATTCGTTTTCAATTCAATTTAATTCCAAAGTCGTTTTCTATTCGATTCAATTCAAATTGGTTTTCTATTCGAATCAAATTCGTTATCTATTCAATTGAAATTCGTTTTCTATTCAATTGAAATCAAATTCGTTTTCTATTCAATTCAAATTCGTTATCTATTCAATTCAAATTCGTTATCTATTCAATTGAAATCAAATTCGTTTTCTATTCAATTCAAATTCGTTATCTATTCATTTGAAATCAAATTCGTTTTCTATTCAATTCAAATTCCTTATATATGCAATTGAAAATCGCTTTATATATAATTCATTTAGAAATCGCTTTATATTCAATTCATTTCGAAATCACTTTATATTCAATTCATTTCGAAATCACTTAATATTCAATTCATTTCGAAATCACTTTATATTCAATTCATTTCGAAATCGTTATATGTTCAATTCATTTCGAAATCACTTTATATTCAATTCATTTCGAAATCGTTATATATTCAATTCATTTCGAAATCGTTTTCAATTCAATTCATTTCGAAATCGTTTTCAATTCAATTCATTTCGAAATCATTATATATTCAATTCATTTCGAAATCGTTATATATTCAATTCATTTCGAAATCGTTATATATTCAATTCATTTCGAAATCACTTTATATTCAATTCATTTCGAAATCACTTTATATTCAATTCATTTCGAAATCGTTTTCAATTCAATTCATCTCGAAATCGTTTTCAATTCAATTCATTTCGAAATGAATAAAATCGATATAAATATCGTTCACGTTAAAATGGCGTCAATCTAATCAACACGGCTTCATAAATTTCTATTTTCAAATATTCTATTTCAAATATTTCTTTTTCAAAATAGTTGTTATTATCAAAATATTTCGTTCAACACATGACCAATCTCAATGGATGAGTACTGTCAACACATGAACCTTTATTTTATATTGATAAAGATGTAAATTTTATTACTAAAATATTTTGTTCAACACATGACCAATCTCAACGGATGAGTACTGTCAACACATGAACCTTTATTTTATATTGATAAAGATGTAAATTTTATTACTAAAATATTTCGTTCAACACATGACCAATCTCAACGGAAGAGTACTGTCAACACATGAACCTTTATTTTATATTGATAAAGATGTAAATTTTATTACTAAAATATTTCGTTCAACACATGACCAATCTCAACGGATGAGTACTGTCAACACATGAACCTTTATTTTATATTATTCTTTATTTTCTAAATTGGAATGAGGCCCAATCAATCACCATATAATGTTAATTATATGGATTTTCTTAAATTACACAGATATAATAGCATTGAAAAATAATCAACCATCAACCAAAGTGCACTACACTGTATAAGCATCAAATATAGATATCTAACGCTTATAACAGCCTGTCAATCAATCGATCGACATATTTAATCAATCAGGATGAGTGAACTTCAAATTTCATCCCAACACCCGTGTGGGGTTTCAAACAATCAAACACAGATTTTATTTGTGTAGTTGGGCGATGTGTAAAATTTATCGTCCCAATCAATGTCATTCAAATAGGTGTACATAAACAAACCGTCCGGTTTGTAAATGAATATTTTATTTTATTCACAATCACTATATTCATATTCACGTTAAAAATTATATTTTTAACGATAAAACATTTTATTTTAACATATGAATTTCTATTCAGTTCATTCTTTAAAAAAATGGTATTTTTATTTTCTAACTTATTTTAGAAAATTTCGGTGGCATAACGGCACGATACTAGAAACGGGACAAGGCCTAGCCTTATCCCCGGTCTAGTGAAGGCCCACGCCATTCACACATCAATAAATTTCACCAAACAACCAAATTCAAATCAAATCATCAAATTAATTTATGCAACCAAACAAACAAGTCCATGGTCTGTGGACGATTGTGTCGGGTGCTACTAAGCACCGTCTACATCCTAGTATGTATATATAACTAGAAAAAGAAATTGAAAGGCGAGAAATTCTCACCGATAGCTATCCAAACATCTTGACTCTTCTTTGATATAAATCTTCTTCGTTCTCGCCTTTTTGTTACCTTCGTCGCCCGCTTTCACTACCTATGTAAAAATCGAATTTTTACTTCGCTATCCAATATATAAAAATCATATTTTTATTTCGAAGTTCAATATATAAAAATCATATTTTTATTTCGAAGTTCAATATATAAAAATATTATTTTTATTTCGAAGTTCAATATATAAAAATCATATTTTTACCACTAGGTTATATAGATAAAAATTATATTTTTATCACGCTATTTTCCATATAAAGATTTCACCTTTTCTAAAATAAAGATTTCATCTTTATAAAAATCTCATTTTTATTTTTCTACACATATAAAGATGATATTTTTAATATTCCCAACAGGTAAAAATTATATTTTTAATTCTCTACATAAACAAAAGTCATATTTTTACTTCGTCTATATAGTAAAGACTATATTTTTAATACCTAAAAAATATAAAAGTCATAATTTTATTACTTTAAAAATATAAAAATCATATTTTTAATGTTTTAAAAATATAAAAATCATATTTTTAAATAGCTATTATATATATATCCGAATTTTTCTTTCCTATGCTAAAAGAAAATCGATTTTTTTTATTTGTTTTATAAAATCAGTTACATAATAATTAACAATAATTATAAAAAAACGAATTAAAGATAACGTATAAAAAATTACAGTGTTTCATCGAGAAAGGAGGGGGCGTCGGATTTTTTTTTGAGGAGAAGGGGGAAGACGGGGGGGTGCTGCTGTCGAGGTCGGGGAAGTGGAGGGAGGAGGTGGCGCAGTCTAGGGGGGCGACGCTCTGTCGATCGCGCGGAGGACGTGGGTTGGGCGAGGCGTTTATGGTTAGGAAGGAAAGAAGGGGAGGCTCGCGAGATCAGACGAGGTCGTCGTCGAAGGTGGGAGGCCTTGGCCGAGGCGGCGAAGGGGGGGGGGGGGGGGGCTCCTCCGATGGCAGCGCACGACGGCGATGGGCGGCTAGGGTTTGGGTGATGGCGCGATTTTCTTTTTTTCTTTTTTTAAAAAACTGAATCGGGAAGAATAAGGGGGGGGGGGGGGATTTACAAAATTTATATTATTTAATTTATTATTTAATTTTTCACCAAAAAGCAACATTTATTTTCGACCTCAAAACGAGGCCCACCGCCTGTCGTCCATAGCGTTTTACCCCCATTCCGAACACAATGGGATATGTATCGTAAGCTGATTTGATCGTTTCGATTAGTTTCCATTGAATTTACATTTAAATCATTATATTGAATTTTAAACGCGCATTTCAAATTACCGGGGCCACATACTAACTAGAAAAATTCCCGAAAAATATTTTCTAGCTTCGTATTGACGATACGGTCCTAACAAAACTAGCTTCGTCGAATTCTGAGACCGTTTGAAAAATGGCCAATTTCTAGTTGATTAAAATCAACTGAAACTGGTCAAACCCGTTTTCCTTTGCCACGCTCACATATTGATTCGAAAAATTATGAAATTTGGAACCTAGCAATAACTTGACACTGCGGATCCAACAAAAGTGGTTTCGTCGAAATCCGAGGTCGTTTGCAAAATTTTCATTTTTAAGGGCCTGAATTCCATAGCGACTATTCAGAATTTTCAACTGGACATATCTTTTGATTCCCGCTATGAAATCTTGATTTTTCGGATTCGTTGGAAAGATATTATCAAATAGATCCTAATGTTTTTGGTTTCACTAAAATCCGGATTGTTTTGCACCCGGTACGTTCAATTGAAGTTTGAAATCGAATTATCGAACTACCGCGCCATTTTCAATTCCTTTTATAATTATATATAATTATTTATATTCTAACGACGACGTATATAATATATACGTTCGAATTATATTCAAAATAAATTTATCGTCGATTTTATTTAAAATAATCTATTTTAAATCTTCAAAATTCGCTAAAATTGCCAAAATAAAAATTTTAAACTGGCTCGGAATTTCCGGGTTATTACAATCTCCCCCACTTAAAACTTTTCGTCCCCGAAAAGGAACAAAGTCGAAAGTGGTTTGATTAATCAGCACTACGCTCTATCTGGCTTCCATTCTCCAACTTTTTAGTTTCTGAGAATTTTCAAATTTTCAAAAAATTTGGCTAACACCCTAAATTTTCGAAAAATTTCGCCATAACCTCCCCTGCACCGGGAGCTTCGGGGAATTTCAAATAGCTTCCCCGGTCCTTCAGATCTCAAAAAGAAAAAGAAAAAGCCAAGCGGCTAGCCAATAGGCCCATAAAATCATCATCACCCAAACAAAACAGTAAATTATGTAGTAAACATGTACCTATTTGTCGGGCAAACAAATTTTATTCTCTGCTCTAGCCTCCTTGCTATGACCTCTTCAATGATAGTATATATATATATATATATATATATATATATATATATATATATATATATATATATATATATATATATATATATGCAAGCAAATGCGACCAATTTTCAATACAGTTCAATATTTGGTTCAATTAGGCATAATGGTTCAAAATTAGCAAACAAATAAACAAACAACATAAACATCAATCAATTAGTGAATTAGAGTTTCAAATCCATAAATTTGATATATATACTGAAAATCATGTTTTTGATGCCAATTCACAACAATGTGTTCTAACTATATAAGTTTTGGTTCTCACACCAGTCTAATGGAAATATATAGATATCACACCTTCGAAACACTCGAAAATAAATACTGGTGATGGTATACTTCATCATCAGGACCATGTCCGGGCGACTAGAGTGTGACTCTATATCTATCTAATATATTAAAACTTCGAATATACGTTCATGACGCGTATATGCAAAACCTTTATATACTAGATTGTCCAAATTCAAAATAAATAAATAATCAAATACGTTTTAAAATGGTTTAAATTTAAAACAAAATTGTTTTCATTTGAAAATATACTCTTCACACTCGTTCTAGGATACTACTGATCCCATCTCTAACGAGTCATTCTAATTGGATATTACTAATCCAATATCTGATGAATTCTTTCGTATGGTTCTAATGTGCCTTGTTCTCGAGCTCTGTAACCAAAGCTGTGATACCAAATGTGACGGCCGTGAATTTCGCTCGATCTGAATCAGTCGTTAAACCGATCTAGACCGTTCGAAACCCCTAATCGTTTGAGAACAGGACAAAATAAAACGCAGACGGAAGAACATTTCATTGTATATTACCACAATTCCATCAGATACAAGAATATACGGAGTATAAAAGAATAAATATACATTCGATAAATATCAGAGATTACAATAAATACATAGCAGCGGAAAATGATACAAAGCACAACTGAAGGTGATATACGAATACAGAGCTTTCCGGATATCATTCCAGCTGTAAACCAGGGTCCTGTGAATATAAATCTGCAAAACCAAAACTACTAGCTGCCCGTGCGGAAAATAGGGGCACCCAGAGTTTAGGTTGAAACAATAAACTCCAGGTCAGTCATGTGACTGGTGTGAGAACTAAAATAGTTATTAATATTGGTTGTAAAGTTAGGTAAATCAAGGGACCACGCCGTATAACACGGAACGGGTTTCCTCCCAAGAATACCAGTGCATAAAACAACAGCGCAATGCTAAATAAAGAAAAATGAAGCTGTTATAAGACCCAGGTCCTATCACACAATGCAACGCAAGCCGGGGGATAGGGTTTTCCCTTATAACAGCCAAAGCATGCTTGATACGTTTAAAACAAATCATTTGATACTATAATAAGTGTATAGTGTCAAAACATTTCAATCATAAATATCAATCATAGGCGGCATAGCTACCATCTACTATGTCGCCATACTAGTTCTACAATTAAAACCGAATTACACGTATTGGAAATTGGGTTTCCGTCATGAGTCGAGGCAAGGGGCAAGCTCCTCTCCGCGTTCGAGACACTCTAGCAAATGCCTCCGGGTTACGCACTCTGGGCAACCCTGGATGCGGCTGGGCCGGTCCTCACTTACGTTAGAGGATTAGTTATTCCTGAACACACGTTTCCCGGTCCTTACAGACCTATAATCGAGGCGCCTCATTCCAACAACCACAAAGGTGAAAAGTATATAAATGTCAGGGCTGGTAAGTCACTGACACCACCAAAGCTAGAAAGAAACGTCGTGCTCTCCCAGCGGTCCGTATCCCGTTTTCAACTCATACCGAGGTGTGAGGCTCGCGAATTCACGTTATACACAAAGCTATGCCACAAAGGCCGTGCTTTGATCATCAACCACAAGACTTTGCTTTTCAACAGAAGCCTTGATCTATGCAACTCAGCATGCCACACTGGCAGTTCATGCCATGCGGCTGATGTCCATCGATATACAACCTCTGAGCTCGTACGTCTCAGAGAAGGGCGTTAAGCAAAAGAATAAATTCTCCGCCGCCAAACAGATGTATATTTAATAGAAATCAATCAACACAGAATAAAATCCAATGTCAGACACACAATCCATTTACAAGTCCGTTCTGGGTCTGAACGAAACCGGAGGCACTTTCCTCGTGTATCCATCCATCTCCAGGTACGTCTGGACGACCACCAACTATTTCCATCCTCTTGGGTGTACTGCCCAATCAGGATCGTCAGTATTATCCAAACGATGTGAAGACTTCCGGTCTTCAACCACCATCTTCATCTTCGACATATCGTCGAATCGGTTATTCAGAATGGGTATAAACCCGGACTTTCCGAACAACCCGCGTATATTAAAAACTAATGTTACACAAACACAACATACGCCTCATTCCAATTCTGAATATTTTGTTATTTAAATATTCGCATCTTTTGGGAGAGGTTCCCATTAATTTTATCTAAGATAAATTCTTTAGAATTTATCCTTTAATCATCCTTTTGATGTCGTTTCACACCAAGTTATGGTTTTCTGAACTAGTCGAGATTAGCGAACCACAACGAAGTAATTATTTATTTTATTTCCCAATCCCAACCTATTCATCCCATGAAGCAAAACTGGTAATACTCCATATCTAACACCACAGTGTTATCGGTAAAATTAATTACCATTTCACATTCAAATCTAATTAAAGATTTAACTATCGCTTTGGAGCAAAACTGGTAATACTCCATATCTAACATCACAGTGTTATCGGAAAAATTAATTACCATTTCACGTTCAAATCTAATTAAAGATTTAACTATCGCTTTGGAGCAAAACTGGTGATACTCCATTCTCGCTCGTTTTCTAAATTTGATAATTTAGATTGTAAATTCACATTTCAATCTAATTGCAGATTCGTTAAAACTCCTTTTATTGGGTTAAAGAACTAGGTGTTATTTAAAACACAGTTCACGACAAACCCAAATCACATTCTATTTATCATCGGGTTTAAGAACTAGTGTTGTTTAAAACACAGTTCACGATAAACCCACAAATCAATTCTAGTTCAATTCAAATCAAATATATTAGGAATTCCGATTATTTAAAAACCCTTTTTAAATCTAATTTATTTATTTAAAAACAAATCGGGTTTTAAATTTAGTTCAATATAGTTCATTTCGACAAAGGTCCATTTTTATCTTTTCAAATATGGAGTTTTTCACCCCAAATTTTCCCAAATCATTTCTTGTGATTTTACACAAATTATCGCTATTTTTAATAATTTTATCAAGGCCCGTACAGTCGACTTCCAACAATGGCCATCGAACTGCACTTATAGCGACCTTTTTCAAATTTGATTTGGACGTAACTCCAAATCCAACCATTAGATTTCAAATTTCTAATATTCGTTAGAAATCTCTTTTCAATACGAACCCAACGGTTCTGGTTTTAGGAGAATCCGACGGTCGGATCTCCCGTAATGTCGGTTTGAAATAAATGGTCGAAATTCACGAACTGCCGCGGCACGGCGCGTTCTATTCAGGCCATTATATTATATATATAATATATATAATATATATTTCGTCAATTTCTATTTAAAACGAATTATATAAATGGTTTTAAATTCGTTTCAAAATCAATTTCAACTTCCATTTCAATTCAAATCAAAATTGAATTCTTCTTTATAAATTCGTTTTGAAATTCATTTCTATTCAATTCAAATTTCAATTCAATTTGAATTCATTTCAATTCGCTTTCAATTCAATTTGAATTCGTTTTCAATTCAATTTAATTCCAAAGTCGTTTTCTATTCGATTCAATTCAAATTGGTTTTCTATTCGAATCAAATTCGTTATCTATTCAATTGAAATTCGTTTTCTATTCAATTGAAATCAAATTCGTTTTCTATTCAATTCAAATTCGTTATCTATTCAATTCAAATTCGTTATCTATTCAATTGAAATCAAATTTGTTTTCTATTCAATTCAAATTCGTTATCTATTCAATTGAAATCAAATTCGTTTTCTATTCAATTCAAATTCCTTATATATGCAATTGAAAATCGCTTTATATTTAATTCATTAAGAAATCGCTTTATATTCAATTCATTTCGAAATCACTTTATATTCAATTCATTTCGAAATCACTTTATATTCAATTCATTTCGAAATCACTTTATATTCAATTCATTTCGAAATCGTTATATATTCAATTCATTTCGAAATCACTTTATATTCAATTCATTTCGAAATCGTTATATATTCAATTCATTTCGAAATCGTTTTCAATTCAATTCATTTCGAAATCGTTTTCAATTCAATTTGAATTCGTTTTCAATTCAATTTAATTCCAAAGTCGTTTTGAGACGACCCGAACTTCCCCGTGAAGGAAAGCACGGATAGAATTGAGTACAAGACAAAATAGAACGCAGACGGAAGAACATTTCATTGTTATTACAACAATTCCATCAGATACAAGAATATACAGAGTATAAATGAATAAATTACATTCGACAAATATCAGAGATTACAATAAGTTACATAGCAGCGGAAAAATATACAAAACACAACTGAAAGTGATACACGGATACAGAGCTTTCCGAGCATCGTTCCAGCTGTAAATCAGGACCCTGTGAATATAAATCTGAAAAACCAAAACTACTAGCTGCCCGTGTGGAAAATAGGGGCACCCAGAGTTTAGGTTAAAACAATAAACTCCAGGTCAGTCATGTGACTGGTGTGAGAACTAAAACAGTTATTTAAAACTTTACTTTAAAGATAGTAATTCAAGGGACCACGCCGTATAACACGGAACGGGTTTCCTCCCAAGAATACCAGTGCATAGAATAAACAACGCAATGCTTTTTCGAAAAATGAAGCTATTATAAGACCCAGGTCCCATCACACAATGCAACGCAAGCCGGAGGATAGGGTTTTCCCTTATAATAGCCAAACATGCTTGGTACGTTAAAACAAATCACTTGATACTATAATAGGTGTATAATGTCAAAACAATTTCAATCATAAATATCAATCATAGACGGCATGGGTACCATATATCATGTCGCCATACTAGTTCTACAATTAAAACCGCAATACACGTATTGGAAATTGGATTCCGTCATGAGTCGAGGCAAGGGGCAAGCTCCTCTCCGCGTTCGAGACACTCTAGCAAATGCCTCAGGATCCCACTTTGATCCTTGGATCTTCAGGGCCGGTCCTCTCTTACTTTTGAGGATTAGTTATTCCTGAACACACGTTTCCCGGTCCTTACAGACCTATATCTGAGGCGCCTCGTATCCAACAACCACACAGGTGAAAAGTATATAAATGTCAGGGCTGGTAGGTCACTGACACCACCCTAGCTAGAAAGAAACGTCGTGCTCTCCCTGCAGTCACTATCCCGTTTTTGACTCATACCGAGGTGTGAGGCTCGTGAATTCACGCTATACACAAAGCTACGCCACACAGGCCGTGCTTTGATCATCAACCACAAGACTTTGCTTTTCAACAGAAGCCTTGATCAATTGCCACTTACGCATGCCACACTAGCAATTCACTCCATGCGACTGATGTCCATCGATATACAACCTCTGAGCTCGTACGTCTCAGAGAAGGGCGTTAAGCAAGAGAATAAATTCTCCGCCGCCAAACAGATGTATGTTTAATAGAGATCAATCAACACAGAATAAAACCCAATGTCAGACACACAATCCATTTACAAGTTCGTTCTGGGTCTGAACGAAACCGGAGGCACTTTCCTCGCATATCCATCCATCTCCAAGTACGTCTGGACGATCACCAACTGATTCCCTCATCCTGGGTGTACAGCCCAATCAAGATCATCAGTAATCACCCAAACGATGTGAAGACTTCCGGTCTTCAACCACCGTCTTCATCTTCGACATCTCGTCGAATCAGTTATTCAGAATGGGTATAAACCCGGCCTTTCTGAATAACCCACGTATATAATAAACGAATGTTACACAAACACAACAAACGCCTCATTCCAATTTAGAATATTCTTTTTTTCACAAAATCACATTCTTAGGGAAAGGTTCCCATTAATTTTATCCAAGATAAATTCTTCTAAATTTATCCTATAATCTTCCTTTGGATATCATTTCAAACTAGTCGGGATTAACGAACCACACCGAAGTAATTATTTATTTTATTTCCCAATCCCAACCTATATATCCCATGGAGAAAAACTGGTAATACTCCATATCTAACACCACGGTGTTATCGGTAAAATTAATTACCATCCCACGTTCAAATCTAATTAAAGATTTAACTATCGCTTTGGAGCAAAACAGGTGGTACTCCATTCTCGATCACCTTTCAAATTTGATAATTTAAACTATCATTTTACATTTCAATCTAATTAAAGATTCATTAGAACTCCACGTAGTTTTAATCTTTTAAAAAATCAACATCATGCCTTTAACTGGGTTAAAGAACCAATGTCATCTAAAACACGATTCACGATATACCCAAATCACATTTGATATTAAATACAAGGCTCTGAATAGAAAATATACCGGCTTATATTCAATATCAAATTCTGAAACCAACAAATATCGTATTGGAAATAACGATATATAATATATCTTTCAAATTCCCATAACAATATCTGTATAGTCACGAAATCCAACATCGAAATATTCCGAAGATAATTTCGATTCAACTCCCGTCCCATCCACGTATTGGGAATATTGATTATTTTCAAAATCACTTCCAAATTCAATTTATTTATTTCTCAAATAAATTGATTTTAATTCTAGTTCAAAACTAGTTCATTTCGATAGAAATCTATTTTTATCTATTCAAATGTGGAATTTTCCAGCCCAATTCTTTCCAATTCACATATTATAATTTTACACAAATTATAGATATTTTTAATAATTTTATCAAGGCCCGTACAGTCGATTTCCATCAACGGCTATCGAACTGCACTTACAGCGACCTTTTCTGAATTTTATTTGGACATAATTCCAAATCCAACCGTTAGATTTCAAATTTCTAATATTCAATGGAAAGCTCTTTTCGATACGAACCCAACGGTTCCGGTTTTAGGAGAATCCGACGGTCGGATCTCCCGCAATGTCCGTTTGAAATAAATGGTCGAAATTCACGAACTGCCGCGGCGCGGCGCATTCTATTCAGGCCATTATATAATATATATATATATATATATATATATATATATATATATATATATATATATATATATATTTCGTCGATTTCCTTTTAAAACGAATTTTATAAATAGTTTTAAATTCGTTTCTAAAACAATTCAACTTCTACATTCAATTTCAAATCGATTTGATTTCAATTCAACTCGAATTCATTTCAATTTTATTTAATTCAAATTCAAATTCGTTTCAATTCAATTCAAATTCAAATTCAAATTCGTTTCAATTCAAATTGATTTCAATTTAATTTCGATTCGAATTCAATGAAATTTCAGTTCGTTTTCAATTCAACTTGAATTTGTTTCATATTCAATTCCATTCGAAGTCCTTTTATATTCAATTCAAATTCGTTTTCTTTTCAATTCGAATACGCTATAATATTCATTCAATTTGAATAAAATCGATATAAATATCGTTCACGTCAAAATGGCGCAAAACTAATCAACATGGCTTTATATTTTTCACAACTTCTTTATTCTATTCAACAAATGAATATTTATCCCATTCAACACATGAATCTATATTTCTTTCAATACACGACTAATCTCAACACATGAGTACTATCAACCCATCACTATTTTTGTTATGTAAAATATTTTATAAAATTATGGTATCTATCGTTTGATTTTAATTAGACTCCACCGTGAAGTAGATTCTAATTGTAAATATGATAAAGATGTAATTTATTTTATTTAAAATATTTTACTCAACACATGAATAGTTTCAACACATGATCATCGTCAACGCATGACTTTTTATATTCAACACATGAATTTTCTTTTATAATATTCATTATTTTCCCGATTGGAATGAGGCCCAATCAATCACCATATAATGTTAATTATATGGATTCCATACTACACATGTATATAATAGCATTGATAAACAATCAACCATCAACGAAAGTGCACTACACTGTATAAGCATCAAATATAAATATCTAACGCTTATAACAGCCTGTCAATCAATCGATCAACATATTTAATCAATCAGGATGAGTGAACTTCAAATTCATCCCAACACCCGTGTGGGGTTTCAAACAATCAAACACAGATTTTATTTGTGCAGTTGGGCGATGTGTAAAATTTATCGACCCAATCAATTCAGTCAAATCAGTGTACATAAACAAACCGTCCGGTTTGTAAATGAATATTTTATTTATTCACTTTCACGTTAAAATTTATATTTTTAACGATAAAATATTCTATTTCAACACATGAATTTCTATTCATTTCATTTACACAATAAAAATGATATTTTTATTCTTCTAACATATTTTAGAAAATTTCGGCGGCATAACGGCACGATACTAGAAACGGGACGAGGCCCAGCCTTATCCCTGGTCTAGTGAAGGCCCACGCCATTCACACATCAATCAAATCAATTTCATTTCACCATACCATTCAATTCCAACCAATTAGACTAACCAACTACACAACCAAACAATTTAACAAACAAGCCATCCATGGTCTGTGGATGACGGGTGTCGGGTGCTACTAAGCACCGTCTGCATCCTAGCATATATATATATATATATATATATATATATATATATAACTGGAAAAAGAAATTTAGAGTGAGAAGTTCTCACCAAAAGCTATCCAATACCACGACTCTTCATTTATAGAAATCTTCGCCATTCTCGCCCTTTGTATCATCTTCGTTTGCCCGTAGCCACTACATATATAAAAATCACACATTTTTATATTTTGATGTCTTTAAAATAAAAGTCACGTTTTTATTTGTTTACTTTCAATTTTAAAAATCATATTTCTATAATCACTTCATATATTTAAAAATCGAATTTTTACTATGCTGTTCAATATATAAAAATCGAATTTTTACTTCGCTATTTTCTATATAAAGATCTCGCCTTTTCAACTATAAAGATTTCGCCTTTATAAAAATATAGATTTCACCTTTATAAAAATATAGATTTCGCCTTAATAAAAATATAGATTTCACCTTAATAAAAATATAGATTTCACCTTTATAAAAATATAGATTTCACCTTTATAAAAATATAGATTTCGCCTTAATAAAAATATAAAGATTTCACCTTTTAAAAACCAATCTTTATTTCGCTACATATATAAAGATGCTATTTTTATATTCTCTATCTAAACAAAAATCATATTTCTACTACTTCTACTTAATAAAGATTTTATTTTTAATACTTTAAAAATATAAAAATCATATTTTTACATCATCTATATAGTAAAGATCATATTTTTATCTTCCTACCATATAAAAGATTATATTTTTAATTCTTTAAAAATATAAAAACTATATTTTTAATACTTTAAAAATATAAAAATCATATTTTTAATCTATGTCATGTAATTAAAATTCAGTTCTTTACTTGTATGTTTTTCTGTAAATTTCAAACTGATCTAAATACTTTAAAAGCCAAATTTTCTATGAACATTAAAACTGATTTGTAATAAAAGTAATAACTGATTTACTAAAACTGAAATTAAAATAAAAACGGATTAAACACATTGCTATTTAATTAAGCTAATAATTTAAAATAAATTACAAGTAAAACTTATAGTTCAAAAAGGGGGAAAAGGTTTTCTGGTCGCTGAGGAGGGGGAGAAGGTGCTCCAGCGCGGCGGTGGAGGGGCGTGGGCTCAGGGAAGTGGCGGCGCTATGGTGGTTGGTGGTTGGTTTGAGGTGGCTCTCGACATCGCGCGTTTGGCTGGGGGAAATGGGCGAGAGGGGTACGGAGGAGTAGGGCGCGAGAGGGAGAGCGGTGGTTGGGGTGACTGGGGTGGTGGTGGCGCCATCCGCGGCGGCGCTCTGGCGAGGTAGTCGGCGCCAGTGGAAGGGCGAAGAGGGAGGGGCCAGAGGGTAACGCGATTTTTGATTAAAAAGGTTCGCGACTTTTCTGAGCAAATTATCTAGGGTTACACCCCTTTTATATTATTTATTTATTTATTTAATTATTTTTTTTATTCTCCTTTAAGTTGACTTTTACATACGACCTCTAAACGAGGCCCACCGCCTGACGTGTATAGCGTTTTACCCGCATTCCAAACACAATGGGATATGTATCGTAGGCTGATTCGGCTGTTACAATCAGTTTCCGTTAAATTTACATTTAAATCACTTTATTGAATTTTAAACGTACATTTCAAATTACCGGGGTCACATACTAGCTCTAAAAATTGCAGAAAAATATTTTCTAGCTTCGTATTGACGATACGTTCCTAACAAAACTAGTTTCGTTGAATTCTGAGACCGTTGGAAAAATGGTCAATTTCCAGTCGATTAAAATCAACTGAAACCGGTCAAACACGTTTTCCTTTGCCACGCTCACCTATTGATTCGAAAAATTATGAAATTTGGAATCTAGCAATAATTTGACATCACGGATCCAACAAAAGTGGTTTCGTCGAAATCCGAGGTCATTTGCAAAAAGTCAAATTTTAAGGGCCCGAATTCCATAGCGACTATTCAGAATTTTCAACTGGACATATCTTTTGATTCCCGCTATGAAATCTCGATTTGTCGGATTCGTTGGAAAGGTATCATCAATTAGATCCTAATGTTTTTGGTTTCACTTAAATCCGGATTGGTTTGCACCCAGTACATTCAATTGAAGTTTGAAATCGAATTATCGAACTACCGCGCCATTTTCAATTCTATTTATAATTATATATAATTATTTATATTCTAACGACGACGTATATAGATATATACGTTCTATTATATTCAAAATAAATTTCTCGTCGATATTATTTAAAATAATCTATTTTAAATAATCAAAATTCGCTAAAATCGCTAAAATAAAAAATTTAAACTGGCCCAGATTTTCCGGGTTATTACAATCTCCCCCACTTAAAACTTTTCGTCCCCGAAAAGGAACAAAGTCGAAAGTGGTTTGATTAATCAACTCTACGTTCGATCGGGCTTCCATTCTCCAACTTTTCAGTTTCTGAGAATTTTCAAAATTTCAAAAATTTGGCTAACACCCGGAATTTTCGAAAAATTTCGCCATAACCTCCCCTGCACCGGGAGCATCGGGGAATTTCAAATAGCTTCCCCGGTCCTTCAGATCTCAAAAAGAAAAAGAAAAAGCCAAGCGGCTAGCCAATAGGCTCATAAAATCATCATCACCCAAACAAAACAGTAAATTATCGTAAACATGTACCTATTTGTCGGGCAAACAAATTTTATTCTCTGCTCTAGCCTCCTTGCTATGACCTGTTCAATGTAAGTATATGTATATGCAAGCAAATGTAACCAATTTTTAATACAATTCAATATTTGGTTTAATTAGGCATAAATGGTTCAAAATTATCAATCAAATAAACAAACAACACAAACATCAATCAATTAGTGAATTAGAGTTTCAAATTCATAAATTTGATATATAGTCAAAAATCACATTTTTGATGCCAAATCACAACAATGAATTCTATCTAAATTTTGGTTCTCACACCAGTCTAATGGAAATATACAGAAATCACACCTTCGAAACTCGAATATAAATACTGATGATGATGCACCATCATCAGAATCATCCCCGGATATCTAGAATGTGATTCTATATCTACCCAGTATATTAAAACTTCAAATACACGTTCATGACGCGTATACGCGAAATCTTTATATATTGGATTGTCCATATTTAAAATAAATAAATAATCAAATACGTATAAAGCGATTTAAATTTTCAAAACAAAATTGTTTTCATTTGAAAAATATACTCTTCACACTCGTTCTAGGATACTACTGATCCTATCTCTAACGAGTCACTCTAATTGGATGTTGCTAATCCAATATCTGATGAATTCTTTCGTATAGTTCTAATGTGTCTTGTTCTCGAGCTCTGTAAACCAAAGCTCTGATACCAAACTGAGACGGCCCGACGAAATCCGGTAGGCTTTGCAACCATCCCTTCATCCCCCAAAGCAGCAGGTAAAACCCACCGTGGCTCCCAGTGGTCTCCCAGTAACTTGTTTTACGGCGATCCTCTCGAGTCTCCCGGCCACTTCCTAACCAACCCCCACCACAAGGGACATGTGTGGGTAAGAGTCTCCCGTTCGCCACCAAACCGCGAAGCGAGAACCCCCCATCACGACTGCAACAAGAACTGGTGGTACTCCATTCTCGATCACCTTTCAAATTTGATAATTTAAATTATCATTTTACATTTCAATCTAATTAAAGATTCATTAGAACTCCACTTAGTTTTAATCTTTTCAAAAATCAACATCATGCCTTTAACTGGGTTAAAGAACCAATGTCATCTAAAACACGATTCACGATATACCCAAATCACATTTGATATTAAATACAAGTGAAACGACCCAAATTTCCGTACTCTTCGAGTCGACTAATAACACCACATGTCCTACTCAAATTGCACAGAAATACGAATCATTTTTAGAAAGAAGTTAGAGGGTGAGAATTAGAAAGAAAGAATTTTTAGAATAGAAGAAAACGAAGATCACAAACTCACAGCGGAACGAATAAAATATATTAGATAATATAACTTTGAAGCGCAAATCAGTATTTGTATATACATACCATTATCAGAGCACAACGATTATTCCTGGAACAGTTATAACACCTGTTTCCAGATACAACATAGTACACAGCGGAAAAATATGATGGTCTATAGCTAACTGGTAAAGCCTCCTGCTTCAATCTTCTCCAGGTGAATCTGTAAAATCCTGACTACTTGACTGCCCATACAAATTTGGGCACCCAAGAGTTTAGGGAAAACAAACAAAATAAACTCTGGGTCAGTCATGGGACTGATGTGAGTAAACTCCAATCATTTGTTTAACTTTCAAAATCCTTTCGAAAGAAAAGATAATCGTAAGACCGATCCACACATAAACACGGATGGTTTTTACCTTACGATAACCCAAAACACTTTGGAAATCATATATTATCTGATATTATAATAATGTCTAATCACAAGTAATTAAAATCTAGTAGAACGCTTGCATCTCACGCTCTACATATATAATATACAATCAAACTCGCAGGCACTTATTGGAGATTGGATTCCAACTTGACAAGGTATTGGACCACCTTCTGAACGTGTATCTCTAGAGGCAAATACACTGGGTTCAACAAGAACATCTTGCAACCCGGCCCACACATGACCGACCACTCATTTCGCTTGAGCGTATCGAATGTATACCACCGACGGTTGGGATCAGCAACCGCCTCCCGAAAAGGGACAGCATCGATAGATTTAAGAACAAAAGGAATTTCTCTAGATAGGTGGTCATACATCCTAATGGGTGCGACCCACATAGCCATGCTGCCTGCCCGATTTTTGTCCACTTCCGGGTTGATGAGGCTTGAGGTTTGAATTATCTTCCAGAACATCTGGCCATCATTCACTTTGAATGCCACATCGTCAGATCCATCGGAAATTACTAATTGATTCCCACAAAAATACTCAGATTGTTAGGCTAAAGAAGTTTCCCTTCTATGCCACCAACTTCGTACGTTTGAAGGAATCAACGTACGTAACCCCCTTTGGAAATACTCTGTCAGACACTCATCCATACAAGTTGTCCTGGGTATGGACAAACCGAAGGCACTATCCCGTAAACAGGATAGCCCTTGCACTTCACTCCGTCTTCAAGATATTCAGCATACTGGATTCGCAACGCTTATGCCAATACGGAGTGGTTCTCTGGATAATAATCCAACCGGTCTCTCCATATTAACAACGTTAAAATGGTCAAAACTTTGATAGTCGGTGATTTAACTATCAAATGGAAACATGTCGGTGTGCAAACAATGATATTATTTCCAGAAGGAAATTCTATCGACCAAACATCATTCAACGTTTATTCCTTTTAGTTCATTCATTTATTCATTTCCCTTCTCACTTTCATTTACATTCCTTATTTAATATATTTAGAAAATATACGCTATTAACATTGGAAAACATTTCCATTATCTGTCCTCTATATTCAGAAAACATTTCTGACTCTCATTTGGAAAACGTTTCCAAATCTCCTTCATTTTTGTTTTGAACAGATGTTTGAATAAACATCGCTATGCCAACTCACCATTTCACTCATTTACTAAATCCACTTAATCACTTTCACTCTCGAACCTTATCCACTTCTTAGTTAAAACTAAAGTCAATCAAGTTGGGGTATAATTACCTCTCAGACCTTAACTGAGCAACATTTCTAACTTCGAAATAGACACGGTTCATCTTTCCAATCTTTTAACACGCTTCCTTACGTTGCTCTCGGATTCGATTATGAATCCACTTTCTTTTCAGGAATCACTTGATTATAACAATGATGTTATAACTCCCTGCATCCGAAATATAATAACTTTAATATGACTTTTATTTTCTAACTTGAATATTGGAAACCATTTCCAATATATATAATTCCTTTATTGAGAAAATATCTTTTACTCCAGTTAGAAAACATTTTTAAATCCTTTGAATTTACAGATGTTATAAACATCGTTATTATGACTTAAATCATAAATCATTCGTTAATTAACGATATCACTAACCAACCCTTGCTATCATTTACTTTGAAATATTCAGAGCTCACAACTTTAAACCAAACATTGCTTACGCGACTCTCGGATTTGACCTACGAACACACCTTCTTTATAAAAATATTGATTATAACGATAACGTTATAATTGTTGTCTTCAAATGTTTGGTTTATAAAACATTGCTTTCAACAACAGCGTTAAAACCGCTATCTAGCCTTATAAAACACTTATCATAACCATAGCATTAAGATTGCTATTAAAACAGTTATTATAACGGCAGCGTTAAAATTTCTATTTAGATTTACCAAGACATTTATTATAACAGCAGCGTCTAAAATTGTTGTATAGATTTACAACATCTATTATAACAACAGCGCTAAAATCACTATTTAGTTTTATAAAAGCATTCCTTACAAAGACAGCGTTATAGTCGCTGTTTAAAACTTAAAAGCATTTCTTATATCAACAGCGTTATGATTGCTGTTTTGAATAAAATACCGTGTGCGACGCACACGCTTCCGTTGTTCATTTATAAACTCTGTTTATTTTAAACAATTCAAGTTCTCCTTTAAATATATTTATAAGCTATACATTCTTCTAACCACTTAATTCGATTTCTATAAATCCCCCTTTTTATATACATTTTATTTGCAAAATATTTCCTTGTTTTAATCTATTATTCTTTTATTTTAAGCATTTGAAAATCTTTCTTTAAACTTTCCTCTGTACTTTGCTAAATTCAAATCCATTTCCAATATTGGTTTCAAAACCGATACTCACTTTCAAATATACATTCATATTTGAACTTACCTTTTAATTTATCCAATGGTTAATGATCCACTTAATTTATATCTTTATAACATTTTTCTTGGTTTACCCAATGGAATAGGTTTCCATTTGCAACTCAATGAAAAAGAAATTATTTCTAATTTGGAAATAAACTCTACTTTTAAATTCTAATTTCCTTTTTACATTCGATGATATTTTACGGTATCTAAAATACCAGGTTCCTAAGGCCAGGATAAAACAAACACACAAATTCAACCATGGATAATGTAGCATAACATATATCACCATCAAATAAAACAGTAAATAAAATGTTGAGGGATCCAGTTGGATCCCTCCAACCTGTTTCCCTGCATCCACAGATGTTAGTAACATCAAAAATATCGCATTAATGAAAAAAATCAATCAACGATGTGATTATATCAACCAATTTATCAACTATTCAACCAAGCAACCATTTCACATTATAAAATAATTTTAAACAAGTGAGTTTACTCACCTCGTCTTGCGATTGACGATTCTGATTTTGTTTCATTTGAATTCAAAAAGACGCTTGGTTTTTATCACGAAATTCCAGCAGCTAATTCTCAGTCACGACAGTTCCATAATGTGGATCGTGTTGTTGTGGTTCCAACGTAACTTGTCACTTCGCAAATCCCTGTGCTCATCACTGTCTTCTCCGATGCCAGTAAAGCCGCTACCCCCTTTTAACACCATTGGCAGAATCATCTTGTTGTTTTGAAATCCAAGATTATATCAAATTGCATCTACGATCACTGTCCGAAACATTTACGGTTTGAACATCTCATCATCGTCCCTCCGTATAGAGCTTCTTGCCACACAACAACATTATTAGTTGTTATCCGTGTTCCTTCCTTCATCATTTTAAAATACGAACTGTTGAACAACCCTTTGCCATGACCGAATAGTTTATTCAATCCATCCTTCCTCCACGCTAAAAAAAATGCTGCTCCTCCTCCAACTCCTACAAAAGACATCATTCTTCCCTTACTCCTTTTTAGGCCACGTCCATCATTCCTCTACACTCCAGCGTCCACAACTCGACCACCGTTCAAAAAGAAAACAAACCCATTTCTAACCAACCCAACTCCATTCTAGTTATAGGAACAACACCCTTGCTTCTACTCCCCCACACCCCTTCAGTAACGTAAAACCCCCAATTTATCACATTAATTACCACATCTGTTTAATTCATCCTCCTTAAACCGTATGTTTTTAAACAAACCAGTACAGGATCTGACTTTCTTCTTTTTCTATATTGCTGTTTCTTGACCCTGTACGTAATAGAGAACCGATCCCCTCTTACTCCTTCATTCTCCAACAACAACCAGACCCAGAACCTCCTTCAACGCCTCCTAACCTGAGATGAACGGAAGACATTCAAAGCCCCAAACTTCACCGTTGTGCCACCATAAAGCACCGCCTGACCACCGAAGGTCGCCCCCACCATGCTCCTTCCAAGAACATCCAGCCTTCGCCATTTCCCAAGATCCGAACGCCCAAACCATAAAAATGGAAACGTTATTACTACCGTTTAATACTACACAGAGAACTCAAACCATCAATGCAAATACCATAATCGATTTGCCAAAGGATAAACGTATTTCCCCAAAATCGAATCCCTTGGTCGCTCTGACCTAGCACCAGCGAGAGGGATTCTTTCAAACTAGGTAACCCTACAGGAGATTGAAGAGGAAAAACAAACTCGAAAATACAAGGATTTCGATTTATGGATTGTTGATTTGTGGTGGATTTCCTTTTTATTCTTTTCTGAAAAGCACGGTTTGATTTTTCCTGTGGGAAGTGTTTCGTGATACCTGAAGAAATGAAAAAGGGAAGAGTCTGCTTGTTTTATATATAGTGATTTGAGAAACGTGGTACTCACGGTGTTGAAATGCCTTGCTACGCACACTTTTGAATCCCTTGCTACCCACGGTTCCTAAATTACTTGGCAAGCACGAACAAAGTTTGGACGTCACGTTGTTGGAAACTTGGCCATGCTGCTCAAAGTGTACAGCTAAGGGACAATATTATTGATTTATATATTTGTATTGTATTGATAGATTATTCTTCTTTATGGTTTGCCTAAGTAGCAAATATTTTGTGAAACAATCTACAGCTCTGGAATCATGATAAAATGAACAAATCTGATCCAACGATTTCAACATATACCATGTATCGGATTCAAAACTGACAAATCAAAGATGATTATGAATGCAAATTTTTCAAACGGGTTGTATATTAATCTTTATGTATTATGCAGTACCTACCCTGACTCTAATCGACGATACGAATTCACCGGAACTGGTTTCGTGGCCTGATTCGATCGTCTGTTCAAGTTATACTCTAATATCCCTCTATTCAGTTGAATTAATTTAATTGCACTGAACGAGCGTTTACGGCTACCGTGGTTACATACGACATCGGTTTTCCACGCCACTCACCACTATACAATAATTTAACGCTACGGTCCCAATGAAACTGATTTCGTCTAAATCTGAGTCCGTTTACAAAACGGCTATTTTAACACGTATAATTTTAAATAACGATTTCCCATAGCGACTATTTCAAAATTTGATTTGGCCATAACTAACAAATTATAACATGAAATCTAGATTTTTCTCTTTCATATGAAAATTATAATCAATACGGTTCCAACGTGTCTTGTTTCACAGAAATCCGACTTATATCGGATCCTGTATTCTCAGTTGAAGTTCAAAACTCTATATTACGAACTACCGCGCCATTTCGAACTCGTTTTATAATATAAATAAATTAACGTTGAAACTTCATTTTATAAATAAATTCATTATAAACCCCTATATAAAATTCAATAAAATATCTAAAATAAATTTAAATATCCAGAATTCAACGGCTGAAAATCCGGGTCGTTACATTCCTTCCCCCTTAAAATAATTTCGTCCTCGAAATTGCTAAGCTAGGAAAAGATGCTACATAACCTATTAACTAGGTCCAAAAATCCCCTTTTTTGTTCACTTCTTAATTTCAGCTTAACTGAACCAATTTATTTAAATTAAAATATTAATTTATTCTTACTAACGGAAATTTTCAAAAATTCTGAAAATTTTCTAACACTTTAAATTCTGAAAAATTTCGGCAGCATCTCCTCTGCACAGCTCAATCGGTACAACCACAACTCGCCTTTCTAGGCCTTCTCCAACCCAAAAGAAAATCAAAAAGCCAAGTGGCTCGCCTCATAGGGTCATAAAACCATCAAACCCGAGTAATATTGTAAACATGTACCTTTTTGTCGGGCATACTTCTATCTCTTGCACTTGCTTCCATTCAATATCTGCTCAGCATACATATATCATTTCCACTTGGTTTCAAATCAATCCAACTTCCACTTTGAAATCTCAATCAACTTCTGATTAGTTCACTTCCATTATATCCATTCAAATATGATTTCTATTTACGTCAACCCACTTATTCAGTTTGAATCCAATTCAATTCCAATCAACAACATCCAAAATATTCACTTGCTTCTTCATAAGTCGAATTCATGTTAATAATTCGAATCTCAACATTTCTCTTTGTTAAATTTCAATTTGGATTATCCCTAATCCAGTTTGATTTCATTTAACTTAAGTTAAATTTCAATTCCCTTGATACATTTTGACCCATTTCACTCTATTCTACTTTTACAAGTTAAACAAATTTTAGAATTCAAATTCCCGGGTTTTTATTTCAAATTAGTTCGAAATCATATATATTTATAATCAAATCAATTCAAAAATTTTGAATTTCTAAATCATCATTTCCTTTTCAAACAAAAATTTTCATTCTCAAATTACTATGGTAGCAATCCGTCACTCAGAAACTTGAAAATGAATACCGATAATGTCGCGACCCATTATCAGTACTATTTTCTCGCCACTGAAGTGATTTCAGTGCTTAATCACTTTTAAAATCCATTTAAAATCATCCTAATTCGAAAATCTCTTCAAACCAATGCTATATTACCTTTAAAATACTTCAAGGAATACTTCAAAACTTCCGGGATTTAAATTCAAATTATGGTTTGAATTTTATTCTAGTTTATCTTGGTTATATAACCAATTCAATATTTTATAATTTCCTTTTGATTGTAATAACAGTCAACACATTCAATAATTCCAGAAAATTAACACTTTATATCAAAATAACTTTTGGGCAAATTATATCACTTACCCACTTTAAAACAATACTGAGTCGATTTGTTCTGTTCGAGAGTTTAGAAACACCTATCGATACGGTTGTACTTCCTGTATCGACCAGAATTCATAAACCACTCAACAAACCAGCCAACACAATATAAAACAAATTTTATATCGAATTTACAAATACGCTCTCTCGTATATATACACTCAAACTCAATCTAGGGTATTACTAACCCCATCTCTATTGAGTCACGCCACAGAGCCAAGGTAATCACTTAACCTTCAGCTCTGATACCAAATGAAACAACCCAAATTTCTGTACTCTTCGAGTCGACTAATAACACCACATGTCCTACTCAAATTGCACAGAAATACGAATCATTTTTAGAAAGAAGTTAGAGGGTGAGAATTAGAAAGAAAGAATTTTTAGAATAGAAGAAAACGAAGATCACAAACTCACAGCGGAACGAATAAAATATATTAGATAATATAACTTTGAAGCGCAAATCAGTATTTGTATATACATACCATTATCAGAGCACAACGATTATTCCTGGAACAGTTATAACACCTGTTTCCAGATACAACATAGTACACAGCGGAAAAATATGATGGTCTATAGCTAACTGGTAAAGCCTCCTGCTTCAATCTTCTCCAGGTGAATCTGTAAAATCCTGACTACTTGACTGCCCATACAAATTTGGGCACCCAAGAGTTTAGGGAAAACAAACAAAATAAACTCTGGGTCAGTCATGGGACTGGTGTGAGTAAACTCCAATCATTTGTTTAACTTTCAAAATCCTTTCGAAAGAAAAGATAATCGTAAGACCGATCCACACATAAACACGGATGGTTTTTACCTTACGATAACCCAAAACACTTTGGAAATCATATATTATCTAATATTATAATAATGTCTAATCACAAGTAATTAAAATCTAGTAGAACGCTTGCATCTCACGCTCTACATATATAATATACAATCAAACTCGCAGGCACTTATTGGAGATTGGATTCCAACTTGACAAGTTATGGGACCACCTTCCGAACGTGTATCTCTAGAGGCAAATACACTGGGTTCAACAAGAACATCTTGCAAACCGGCCCACACATGACCGACCACTCATTTCGCTTGAGCGTATCGAATGTATACCACCGACGGTTGGGATCAGCAACCGCCTCCCGAAAAGGGACAGCATCGATAGATTTAAGAACAAAAGGAATTTCTCTAGATAGGTGGTCATACATCCTAATGGGTGCGACCCACATAGCCATGCTGCCTGCCCGATTTTTGTCCACTTCCGGGTTGATGAGGCTTGAGGTTTGAATTATCTTCCAGAACATCTGGCCATCATTCACTTTGAATGCCACATCGTCAGATCCATCGGAAATTGCTAATTGATTCCCACAAAAATACTCAGATTGTTAGGCTAAAGAAGTTTCCCTTCTATGCCACCAACTTCGTATGTTTGAAGGAATCAACGTACGTAACCCCCTTTGGAAATACTCTGTCAGACACTCGTCCATACAAGTTGTCCTGGGTCTGGACAAACCAAAGGCACTATCCCGTAAACAGGATAGCCCTTGCACTTCACTCCGTCTTCAAGATATTCAGCATACTGGATTCGCAACGCTTATGCCAATACGGAGTGGTTCTCTGGATAATAATCCAACCGGTCTCTCCATATTAACAACGTTAAAATGGTCAAAACTTTGATAGTCGGTGATTTAACTATCAAATGGAAACATGTTGGTGTGCAAACAATGATATTATTTCCAGAAGGAAATTCTATCGACCAAACATCATTCAACGTTTATTCCTTTTAGTTCATTCATTTATTCATTTCCCTTCTAACTTTCATTTACATTCCTTATTTAATATATTTAGAAAATATACGCTATTAACATTGGAAAACATTTCCATTATCTGTCCTCTATATTCAGAAAACATTTCTGACTCTCATTTGGAAAACGTTTCCAAATCTCCTTCATTTTTGTTTTAAACAGATGTTTGAATAAACATCGCTATGCCAACTCACCATTTCACTCATTTACTAAATCCACTTAATCACTTTCACTCTCGAACCTTATCCACTTCTTAGTTAAAACTAAAGTCAATCAAGTTGGGGTATAATTACCTCTCAGACCTTAACTGAGCAACATTTCTAACTTCGAAATAGACACGGTTCATCTTTCCAATCTTTTAACACGCTTCCTTACGTTGCTCTCGGATTCGATTATGAATCCACTTTCTTTTCAGGAATCACTTGATTATAACAATGATGTTATAACTCCCTGCATCCGAAATATAATAACTTTAATATGACTTTTATTTTCTAACTTGAATATTGGAAACCATTTCCAATATATATAATTCCTTTATTGAGAAAATATCTTTTACTCCAGTTAGAAAACATTTTTAAATCCTTTGAATTTACAGATGTTATAAACATCGTTATTATGACTTAAATCATAAATCATTCGTTAATTAACGATATCACTAACCAACCCTTGCTATCATTTACTTTGAAATATTCAGAGCTCACAACTTTAAACCAAACATTGCTTACGCGACTCTCGGATTTGACCTACGAACACACCTTCTTTATAAAAATATTGATTATAACGATAACGTTATAATTGTTGTCTTCAAATGTTTGGTTTATAAAACATTGCTTTCAACAACAGCGTTAAAACCGCTATCTAGCCTTATAAAACACTTATCATAACCATAGCATTAAGATTGCTATTAAAACAGTTATTATAACGGCAGCGTTAAAATTTCTATTTAGATTTACCAAGACATTTATTATAACAGCAGCGTCTAAAATTGTTGTATAGATTTACAACATCTATTATAACAACAGCGCTAAAATCACTATTTAGTTTTATAAAAGCATTCCTTACAAAGACAGCGTTATAGTCGCTGTTTAAAACTTAAAAGCATTTCTTATAACAACAGCGTTATGATTGCTGTTTTGAATAAAATACCGTGTGCGACGCACACGCTTCCGTTGTTCATTTATAAACTCTGTTTATTTTAAACAATTCAAGTTCTCCTTTAAATATATTTATAAGCTATACATTCTTCTAACCACTTAATTCGATTTCTATAAATCCCCCTTTTTATATACATTTTATTTGCAAAATATTTCCTTGTTTTAAACTATTATTCTTTTATTTTAAGCATTTGAAAATCTTTCTTTAAACTTTCCTCTGTACTTTGCTAAATTCAAATCCATTTCCAATATTGGTTTCAAAACCGATACTCACTTTCAAATATACATTCATATTTGAACTTACCTTTTAATTTATCCAATGGTTAATGATCCACTTAATTTATATCTTTATAACATTTTTCTTGGTTTACCCAATGGAATAGGTTTCCATTTGCAACTCAATGAAAAAGAAATTATTTCTAATTTGGAAATAAACACTACTTTTAAATTCTAATTTCCTTTTTACATTCGATGATATTTAACGGTATCTAAAATACCAGGTTCCTAAGGCCAGGATAAAACAAACACACAAATTCAACCATGGATAATGTAGCATAACATATATCACCATCAAATAAAACAGTAAATAAAATGTTGAGGGATCCAGTTGGATCCCTCCAACCTGTTTCCCTGCATCCACAGATGTTAGTAACATCAAAAATATCGCATTAATGAAAAAAATCAATCAACGATGTGATTATATCAACCAATTTATCAACTATTCAACCAAGCAACCATTTCACATTATAAAATAATTTTAAACGAGTGAGTTTACTCACCTCGTCTTGCGATTGACGATTCTGATTTTGTTTCATTTGAATTCAAAAAGACGCTTGGTTTTTATCACGAAATTCCAGCAGCTAATTCTCAGTCACGACAGTTCCATAATGTGGATCGTGTTGTTGTGGTTCCAACGTAACTTGTCACTTCGCAAATCCCTGTGCTCATCACTGTCTTCTCCGATGCCAGTAAAGCCGCTACCCCCTTTTAACACCATTGGCAGAATCATCTTGTTGTTTTGAAATCCAAGATTATATCAAATTGCATCTACGATCACTGTCCGAAACATTTACGGTTTGAACATCTCATCATCGTCCCTCCGTATAGAGCTTCTTGCCACACAACAACATTATTAGTTGTTATCCGTGTTCCTTCCTTCATCATTTTAAAATACGAACTGTTGAACAACCCTTTGCCATGACCGAATAGTTTATTCAATCCATCCTTCCTCCACGCTAAAAAAAATGCTGCTCCTCCTCCAACTCATACAACAGACATCATTCTTCCCTTACTCCTTTTTAGGCCACGTCCATCATTCCTCTACACTCCAACGTCCACAACTCGACCACCGTTCAAAAAGAAAACAAACCCATTTCTAACCAACCCAACTCTATTCTAGTTATAGGAACAACACCCTTGCTTCTACTCCCCCACACCCCTTCAGTAACGTAAAACCCCCAATTTATCACTTTAATTACCACATCTGTTTAATTCATCCTCCTTAAACCGTGTGTTTTTAAACAAACCAGTACAGGATCTGACTTTCTTCTTTTTCTATATTGCTGTTTCTTGACCCTGTACGTAACAGAGAACCGATCCCCTCTTACTCCTTCATTCTCCAACAACAACCAGACCCAGAACCTCCTTCAACGCCTCCTAACCTGAGATGAACGGAAGACATTCAAAGCCCCAAACTTCACCGTTGTGTCACCATAAAGCACCGCCTGACCACCGAAGGTCGCCCCCACCATGCTCCTTCCAAGAACATCCAGCCTTCGCCATTTCCCAAGATCCGAACGCCCAAACCATAAAAATGGAAACGTTATTACTACCGTTTAATACTACACAGAGAACTCAAACCATCAATGCAAATACCATAATCGATTTGCCAAAGGATAAACGTATTTCCCCAAAATCGAATCCCTTGGTCGCTCTGACCTAGCACCAGCGAGAGGGAGTCTTTCGAACTAGGTAACCCTACAGGAGATTAAAGAGGAAAAACAAACTCGAAAATACAAGGATTTCGATTTATGGATTGTTGATTTGTGGTGGATTTCCTTTTTATTCTTTTCTGAAAAGCACGGTTTGATTTTTCCTGTGGGAAGTGTTTCGTGATACCTGAAGAAATGAAAAAGGGAAGAGTCTGCTTGTTTTATATATATTGATTTGAGAAACGTGGTACTCACGGTGTTGAAATGCCTTGCTACGCACACTTTTGAATCCCTTGCTACCCACGGTTCCTAAATTACTTGGCAAGCACGAACAAAGTTTGGACGTCACGTTGTTGGAAACTTGGCCATGCTGCTCAAAGTGTACAGCTAAGGGACAATATTATTGATTTATATATTTGTATTGTATTGATAGATTATTCTTCTTTATGGTTTGCCTAAGTAGCGAATATTTTGTGAAACAATCTACAGCTCTGGAATCATGATAAAATGAACAAATCTGATCCAACGATTTCAACATATACCATGTATCGGATTCAAAACTGACAAATCAAAGATGATTATGAATGCAAATTTTTCAAACGGGTTGTATATTAATCTTTATGTATTATGCAGTACCTACCCTGACTCTAATCGACGATACGAATTCACCGGAACTGGTTTCGTGGCCTGATTCGATCGTCTGTTCAAGTTATACTCTAATATCCCTCTATTCAGTTGAATTAATTTAATTGCACTGAACGAGCGTTTACGGCTACCGTGGTTACATACAACATCGGTTTTCCACGCCACTCACCACCGTACAATAATTTAACGCTACGGTCCCAATGAAACTGATTTCGTCTAAATCTGAGTCCGTTTACAAAACAGCTATTTTAACACGTATAATTTTAAATAACGATTTCCCATAGCGACTATTTCAAAATTTGATTTGGCCATAACTAACAAATTATAACATGAAATCTAGATTTTTCTCTTTCATATGAAAATTATAATCAATACGGTTCCAACGTGTCTTGTTTCACAGAAATCCGACTTATATCGGATCCTGTATTCTCAGTTGAAGTTCAAAACTCTATATTACGAACTACCGCGCCATTTCGAACTCGTTTTATAATATAAATAAATTAACGTTGAAACTTCATTTTATAAATAAATTCATTATAAACCCCTATATAAAATTCAATAAAATATCTAAAATAAATTTAAATATCCAGAATTCAACGGCTGAAAATCCGGGTCGTTACAACAAGGCTCTGAATAGAAAATATACCGGCTTATATTCAATATCAAATTCTGAAACCAACAAATATCGTATTGGAAATAACGATATATAATATATCTTTCAAATTCCCATAACAATATCTGTATAGTCACGAAATCCAACATCGAAATATTCCAAAGATAATTTCGATTCAACTCTCGTCCCATCCACGTATTGGGAATATTGATTATTTTCAAAATCACTTCCAAATTCAATTTATTTATTTCTCAAATAAATTGATTTTAATTCTAGTTCAAAACTAGTTCATTTCGATAGAAATCTATTTTTATCTATTCAAATGTGGAATTTTCCAGCCCAATTCTTTCCAATTCACATATTATAATTTTACACAAATTATAGATATTTTTAATAATTTTATCAAGGCCCGTACAGTCGATTTCCATCAACGGCTATCGAACTGCACTTACAGCGACCTTTTCTGAATTTGATTTGGACATAATTCCAAATCCAACCGTTAGATTTCAAATTTCTAATATTCATTGGAAAGCTCTTTTCGATACGAACCCAACGGTTCCGGTTTTAGGAGAATCCGACGGTCGGATCTCCCGCAATGTCCGTTTGAAATAAATGGTCGAAATTCACGAACTGCCGCGGCGCGGCGCATTCTATTCAGGCCATTATATATATATATAATATATATATATATTTCGTCGATTTCCTTTTAAAACGAATTTTATAAATAGTTTTAAATTCGTTTCTAAAACAATTCAACTTCTACATTCAATTTCAAATCGATTTGATTTCAATTCAACTCGAATTCATTTCAATTTTATTTAATTCGAATTCAAATTCGTTTCAATTCAATTCAAATTCAAATTCGTTTCAATTCAAATTGATTTCAATTCAAATTGATTTCAATTTAATTTCGATTCGAATTCAATGAAATTTCAGTTCGTTTTCAATTCAACTTGAATTTGTTTCATATTCAATTCCATTCGAAGTCCTTTTATATTCAATTCAAATTTGTTTTCTTTTCAATTCGAATACGCTATAATATTCATTCAATTTGAATAAAATCGATATAAATATCGTTCACGTCAAAATGGCGCAAAACTAATCAACACGGCTTTATATTTTTCACAACTTCTTTATTCTATTCAACAAATGAATATTTATCCCATTCAACACATGAATCTATATTTCTTTCAATACATGACTAATCACAACACATGAGTACTGTCAACCCATCACTATTTTTGTTATGTAAAATATTTTATAAAATTATGGTATCTATCGTTTGATTTTAATTAGACTCCACCGTGAAGTAGATTCTAATTGTAAATATGATAAAGATGTAATTTATTTTATTTAAAATATTTTACTCAACACATGAATAGTTTCAACACATGATCATCGTCAACGCATGACTTTTTATATTCAACACATGAATTTTCTTTTATAATATTCATTATTTTCCCGATTGGAATGAGGCCCAATCAATCACCATATAATGTTAATTATATGGATTCCATACAACACATGTATATAATAGCATTGATAAACAATCAACCATCAACGAAAGTGCACTACACTGTATAAGCATCAAATATAAATATCTAACGCTTATAACAGCCTGTCAATCAATCGATCAACATATTTAATCAATCAGGATGAGTGAACTTCAAATTCATCCCAACACCCGTGTGGGGTTTCAAACAATCAAACACAGATTTTATTTGTGCAGTTGGGCGATGTGTAAAATTTATCGACCCAATCAATGTCAGTCAAATCAGTGTACATAAACAAACCGTCCGGTTTGTAAATGAATATTTTATTTATTCACTTTCACGTTAAAATTTATATTTTTAACGATAAAATATTCTATTTCAACACATGAATTTCTATTCATTTCATTTACACAATAAAAATGATATTTTTATTCTTCTAACATATTTTAGAAAATTTCGGCGGCATAACGGCACGGTACTAGAAACGGGACGAGGCCTAGCCTTATCCCCGGTCTAGTGAAGGCCCACGCCATTCACACATCAATCAAATCAATTTCATTTCACCAAACCATTCAATTCCAACCAATTAGACTAACCAACTACACAACCAAACAATTTAACAAACAAGCCATCCATGGTCTGTGGATGACGGGTGTCGGGTGCTACTAAGCACCGTCTGCATCCTAGCATATATATATATATATATATATATATATATATAACTAGAAAAAGAAATTTAGAGTGAGAAGTTCTCACCAAAAGCTATCCAATACCACGACTCTTCATTTATAGAAATCTTCGCCATTCTCGCCCTTTGTATCATCTTCGTTTGCCCGTAGCCACTACATATATAAAAATCACACATTTTTATATTTTGATGTCTTTAAAATAAAAGTCACGTTTTTATTTGTTTACTTTCAATTTTAAAAATCATATTTCTATAATCACTTCATATATTTAAAAATCGAATTTTTACTATGCTGTTCAATATATAAAAATCGAATTTTTACTTCGCTATTTTCTACATAAAGATCTCGCCTTTTCAACTATAAAGATTTCGCCTTTATAAAAATATAGATTTCACCTTTATAAAAATATAGATTTCGCCTTAATAAAAATATAGATTTCGACTTAATAAAAATATAGATTTCACCTTTATAAAAATATAGATTTCACCTTTATAAAAATATAGATTTCACCTTTATAAAAATATAGATTTCGCCTTAATAAAAATATAAAGATTTCACCTTTTAAAAATCAATCTTTATTTCGCTACATATATAAAGATGCTATTTTTATATTCTCTATCTAAACAAAAATCATATTTCTACTACTTCTACTTAATAAAGATTTTATTTTTAATACTTTAAAAATATAAAAATCATATTTTTACATCATCTATATAGTAAAGATCATATTTTTATCTTCCTACCATATAAAAGATTATATTTTTAATTCTTTAAAAATATAAAAACTGTATTTTTAATACTTTAAAAATATAAAAATCATATTTTTAATCTATGTCATGTAATTAAAATTCAGTTCTTTACTTGTATGTTTTTTTGTAAATTTCAAACTGATCTAAATACTTTAAAAGCCAAATTTTCTATGAACATTAAAACTGATTTGTAATAAAAGTAATAACTGATTTACTAGAACTGAAATTAAAATAAAAACGGATTAAACACATTGCTATTTAATTAAGCTAATAATTTAAAATAAATTACAAGTAAAACTTACAGTTCAAAAAGGGGGAAAAGGTTTTCTGGTCGCTGAGGAGGGGGAGAAGGTGCTCCAGCGCGGCGGTGGAGGGGCGTGGGCTCAGGTAAGTGGCGGCGCTATGGTGGTTGGTGGTCGGTTTGAGGTGGCTCTCGACATCGCGCGTTTGGCTGGGGGAAATGGGCGAGAGGGGTACGGAGGAGTAGGGCGCGAGAGGGAGAGCGGTGGTTGGGGTGACTGGGGTGGTGGTGGCGCCATCCACGGCGGCGCTATGGCGAGGTAGTCGGCGCCAGTGGAAGGGCGAAGAGGGAGGGGCCAGAGGGTAACGCGATTTTTGATTAAAAAGGGGCGTGACTTTTCTGAGCAAATTATCTAGGGTTACACCCCTTTTATATTATTTATTTATTTATTTAATTATTATTTTTTATTCTCCTTTAAGTTGACTTTTACATACGACCTCTAAACGAGGCCCACCGCCTGACGTCTATAGCGTTTTACCCTCATTCCGAACACAATGGGATATGTATCGTAGGCTGATTCGGCTGTTACAATCAGTTTCCGTTAAATTTACATTTAAATCACTTTATTGAATTTTAAACGTACATTTCAAATTACCGGGGTCACATACTAGCTCTAAAAATTGCAGAAAAATATTTTCTAGCTTCGTATTGACGATACGGTCCTAACAAAACTAGTTTCGTCGAATTCTGAGACCGTTGGAAAAATGGTCAATTTCCAGTCGATTAAAATCAACTGAAACCGGTCAAACACGTTTTCCTTTGCCACGCTCACCTATTGATTCGAAAAATTATGAAATTTGGATTCTAGCAATAATTTGACATCACGGATCCAACAAAAGTGGTTTCGTCGAAATCCGAGGTCATTTGCAAAAAGTCAATTTTTAAGGGCCCGAATTCCATAGAGACTATTCAGAATTTTCAACTGGACATATCTTTTGATTCCCGATATGAAATCTCGATTTGTCGGATTCGTTGGAAAGGTATCATCAATTAGATCCTAATGTTTTTGGTTTCACTTAAATCCGGATTGGTTTGCACCCGGTACATTCAATTGAAGTTTGAAATCGAATTATCGAACTACCGCGCCATTTTCAATTCTATTTATAATTATATATAATTATTTATATTCTAACGACGACGTATATAGATATATACGTTCTATTATATTCAAAATAAATTTCTCGTCGATATTATTTAAAATAATCTATTTTAAATAATCAAAATTCGCTAAAATCGCTAAAATAAAAAATTTAAACTGGCCCAGATTTTCCGGGTTATTACACGTTTTCTATTCGATTCAATTCAAATTGGTTTTCTATTCGAATCAAATTCGTTATCTATTCAATTGAAATTCGTTTTCTATTCAATTGAAATCAAATTCATTTTCTATTCAATTCAAATTCGTTATCTATTCAATTCAAATTCGTTATCTATTCAATTGAAATCAAATTCGTTTTCTATTCAATTCAAATTCGTTATCTATTCAATTGAAATCAAATTCGTTTTCTATTCAATTCAAATTCCTTATATATGCAATTGAAAATCGCTTTATATTTAATTCATTTAGAAATCGCTTTATATTCAATTCATTTCGAAATCACTTTATATTCAATTCATTTCGAAATCACTTTATATTCAATTCATTTCGAAATCACTTTATATTCAATTCATTTCGAAATCGTTATATATTCAATTCATTTCGAAATCACTTTATATTCAATTCATTTCGAAATCGTTATATATTCAATTCATTTCGAAATCGTTTTCAATTCAATTCATTTCGAAATCGTTTTCAATTCAATTCATTTCGAAATCGTTATATATTCAATTCATTTCGAAATCATTATATATTCAATTCATTTCGAAATCGTTATATATTCAATTCATTTCGAAATCACTTTATATTCAATTCATTTCGAAATCACTTTATATTCAATTCATTTCGAAATCGTTTTCAATTCAATTCATTTCGAAATCGTTTTCAATTCAATTCATTTCGAAATGAATAAAATCGATATAAATATCGTTCACGTCAAAATGGCGTCAATCCAATCAACACGGCTTCATAAATTTCTATTTTCAAATATTCTATTTCAAATATTTCTTTTTCAAAATAGTTCTTATTATCAAAATATTTCGTTCAACACATGACCAATCTCAATGGATGAGTATTTTCAACACATGAACCTTTATTTTATATTGATAAAGATGTAAATTTTATTACTAAAATATTTCGTTCAACACATGACCAATCTCAACGGATGAGTACTGTCAACACATGAACCTTTATTTTATATTGATAAAGATGTAAATTTTATTACTAAAATATTTCGTTCAACACATAACCAATCTCAACGGATGAGTACTGTCAACACATGAACCTTTATTTTATATTGATAAAGATGTAAATTTTATTACTAAAATATTTCGTTCAACACATGACCAATCTCAACGGATGAGTACTGTCAACACATGAACCTTTATTTTATATTATTCTTTATTTTCTAAATTGGAATGAGGCCCAATCAATCACCATATAATGTTAATTATATGGATTTTCATAAATTACACAGATATAATAGCATTGAAAAATAATCAACCATCAACCAAAGTGCACTACACTGTATAAGCATCAAATATAGATATCTAACGCTTATAACAGCCTGTCAATCAATCGATCGACATATTTAATCAATCAGGATGAGTGCACTTCAAATTTCATCCCAACACCCGTGTGGGGTTTCAAACAATCAAACACAGATTTTATTTGTGCAGTTGGGCAATGTGTAAAATTTATCGTCCCAATCAATGTCATTCAAATAGGTGTACATAAACAAACCGTCCGGTTTGTAAATGAATATTTTATTTTATTCACAATCACTATATTCATATTCACGTTAAAAATTATATTTTTAACGATAAAACATTTTATTTTAACATATGAATTTCTATTCAGTTCATTCTTTAAATAAAATGGTATTTTTATTTTCTAACTTATTTTAGAAAATTTCGGCGGCATAACGGCACGATACTAGAAACGGGACAAGGCCTAGCCTTATCCCCGGTCTAGTGAAGGCCCACGCCATTCACACATCAATAAAATTCACCAAACAACCAAATTCAAATCAAATCATCAAATTAATTTATGCAACCAAACAAACAAGTCCATGGTCTGTGGACGATTGTGTCGGGTGCTACTAAGCACCGTCTGCATCCTAGTATATATATATATATATATATAACTAGAAAAAGAAATTGAAAGGTGAGAAATTCTCACCGATAGCTATCCAAACATCTTGACTCTTCTTTGATATAAATCTTCTTCGTTCTCGCCTTTTTGTTACCTTCGTCGCCCGCTTTCACTACCTATGTAAAAATCGAATTTTTACTTCGCTATCCAATATATAAAAATCATATTTTTATTTCGAAGTTCAATATATAAAAATCATATTTTTATTTCGAAGTTCAATATATAAAAATCATATTTTTATTTCGAAGTTCAATATATAAAAATCATATTTTTACCACTAGGTTATATAGATAAAAATTATATTTTTATCACGCTATTTTCCATATAAAGATTTTGCCTTTTCTAAAATAAAGATTTCATCTTTATAAAAATCTCATTTTTATTTTTCTACACATATAAAGATGATATTTTTAATATTCCTAACATGTAAAAATTATATTTTTAATTCTCTACATAAACAAAAGTCATATTTTTACTTCGTCTATATTGTAAAGACAATATTTTTAATACCTAAAAAATATAAAAGTCATAATTTTATTACTTTAAAAATATAAAAATCATATTTTTAATGTTTTAAAAATATAAAAATCATATTTTTAAATAGCTATTATATATATATATCCGAATTTTTCTTTCCTATGCTAAAAGAAAATCGATTTTTTTTATTTGTTTTATAAAATCAGTTACATAATAATTAACAATAATTATAAAAAAAAACGAATTAAAGATAACGTATAAAAACTTACAGTGTTTCGTCGAGAAAGAAGGGGGCGTCGGATTTTTTTTTTTGAGGAGAAGGGGGAAGACGGGGGGGTGCTGCTGTCGAGGTCGGGGAAGTGGAGGGAGGAGGTGGCGCAGTCTAGGGGGCGGCGCTCTGTCGATCACGGGGAGGACGTGGGTTGGGCAAGGCGTTTATGGTTAGGAAGGAAAGAAGGGGAGGCTCGCGAGATCAGACGAGGTCGTCGTCGAAGGTGGGAGGCCTTGGCCGAGGCGGCGAAGGGGGGGGGGGCTCCTCCGATGGCAGCGCGCGACGGCGATGGGCGGCTAGGGTTAGGGTGATGGCGCGATTTTTTTTTTAAAAAAAAAAACTGAATCGGGAAGAATAAGGGGTGGGGGCTCTTATAAAATTTATATTATTTAATTTATTATTTAATTTTTCACCAAAAAGCAACTTTTATTTTCGACCTCAAAACGAGGCCCACCGCCTGTCGTCCATAGCGTTTTACCCCCATTCCGAACACAATGGGATATGTATCGCAAGCTGATTTGATCGTTTCGATTAGTTTCCGTTGAATTTACATTTAAATCATTATATTGAATTTTAAACGCGCATTTCAAATTACCGGGGCCACATACTAACTAGAAAAATTTCCGAAAAATATTTTCTAGCTTCGTATTGACGATACGGTCCTAACAAAACTAGTTTCGTCGAATTCTGAGACCGTTTGAAAAATGGCCAATTTCTAGTTGATTAAAATCAACTGAAACTGGTCAAACGCGTTTTCCTTTGCCACGCTCACATATTGATTCGAAAAATTATGAAATTTGGAACCTAGCAATAACTTGACACTGCGGATCCAACAAAAGTGGTTTCGTCGAAATCCGAGGTCGTTTGCAAAATTTCCATTTTTAAGGGCCTGAATTCCATAGCGACTATTCAGAATTTTCAACTGGACATATCTTTTGATTCCCGCTATGAAATCTTGATTTTTCGGATTCGTTGGAAAGATATTATCAAATAGATCCTAATGTTTTTGGTTTCACTAAAATCCGGATTGTTTTGCACCCGGTACGTTCAATTGAAGTTTGAAATCGAATTATCGATCTACCGCGCCATTTTCAATTCCTTTTATAATTATATATAATTATTTATATTCTAACGACGACGTATATAATATATACGTTTGAATTATATTCAAAATAAATTTATCGTCGATTTTATTTAAAATAATCTATTTTAAATCTTCAAAATTCGATAAAATTTCCAAAATAAAAATTTTAAACTGGCTCAGAATTTCCGGGTTATTACAATCTCCCCCACTTAAAACTTTTCGTCCCCGAAAAGGAACAAAGTCGAAAGTGGTTTGATTAATCAGCACTACGCTCTATCTGGCTTCCATTCTCCAACTTTTCAGTTTCTGAGAATTTTCAAATTTTCAAAAAATTTGGCTAACACCCTAAATTTTCAAAAAAATTCGCCATAACCTCCCCTGCACCGGGAGCATCGAGGAATTTCAAATAGCTTCCCCGGTCCTTCAGATCTCAAAAAGAAAAAGAAAAAGCCAAGCGGCTAGCCAATAGGCCCATAAAATCATCATCACCCAAACAAAACAGTAAATTATGTAGTAAACATGTACCTATTTGTCGGGCAAACAAATTTTATTCTCTGCTCTAGCCTCCTTGCTATGACCTGTTCAGTGATAGTATATATATATATATATATATATATATATATATATATATGCAAGCAAATGCGACCAATTTTCAATACAGTTCAATATTTGGTTCAATTAGGCATAATGGTTCAAAATTAGCAAACAAATAAACAAACAACATAAACATCAATCAATTAGTGAATTAGAGTTTCAAATCCATAAATTTGATATATATACTGAAAATCATGTTTTTGATGCCAATTCACAACAATGTGTTCTAACTATATAAGTTTTGGTTCTCACACCAGTCTAATGGAAATATATAGATATCACACCTTCGAAACACTCGAAAATAAATACTGGTGATGGTATACTTCATCATCAGGACCATGTCCGGGCGACTAGAGTGTGACTCTATATCTATCTAATATATTAAAACTGCGAATATACGTTCATGACGCGTATATGCAAAACCTTTATATACTAGATTGTCCAAATTCAAAATAAATAAATAATCAAATACGTTTTAAAATGGTTTAAATTTCAAAACAAAATTGTTTTCATTTGAAAATATACTCTTCACACTCGTTCTAGGATACTACCGATCCCATCTCTAACGAGTCATTCTAATTGGATATTACTAATCCAATATCTGATGAATTCTTTCGTATGGTTCTAATGTGCCTTGTTCTCGAGCTCTGTAAACCAAAGCTCTGATACCAAATGTGACGGCCGTGAATTTCGCTCAATCTGAATCAGTCGTTAAACCGATCTAGACCGTTCGAAACCCCTGATCGTTTGAGAACAGGACAAAATAAAACGCAAACGGAAGAACATTTCATTGTATATTACCACAATTCCATCAGATACAAGAATATACAGAGTATAAAAGAATAAATATACATTCGATAAATATCAGAGATTACAATAAATACATAGCAGCGGAAAATGATACAAAGCACAACTGAAGGTGATATACGAATACAGAGCTTTCCGGATATCATTCCAGCTGTAAACCAGGGTCCTGTGAATATAAATCTGCAAAACCAAAACTACTAGCTGCCTGTGCGGAAAATAGGGGCACCCAGAGTTTAGGTTAAAACAATAAACTCCAGGTCAGTCATTTGAATGGTGTGAGAACTAAAACAGTTATTAATATTGGTTGTAAAGTTAGGTAAATCAAGGGACCACGCCGTATAACACGGAACGGGTTTCCTCCCAAGAATACCAGTGCATAAAACAACAGCGCAATGCTAAATAAAGAAAAATGAAGCTGTTATAAGACCCAGGTCCTATCACACAATGCAACGCAAGCCGGGGGATAGGGTTTTCCCTTATAACAGCCAAAGCATGCTTGATACGTTTAAACCAAATCATTTGATACTATAATAAGTGCATAGTGTCAAAACATTTCAATCATAAATATCAATCATAGGCGGCATAGCTACCATCTACTATGTCGCCATACTAGTTCTACAATTAAAACCGAATTACACGTATTGGAAATTGGGTTTCCGTCATGAGTCGAGGCAAGGGGCAAGCTCCTCTCCGCGTTCGAGACACTCTAGCAAATGCCTCCGGGTTACGCACTCTGGGCAACCCTGGATGCGGCTGGGAAGGTCCTCACTTACGTTAGAGGATTAGTTATTCCTGAACACACGTTTCCCGGTCCTTACAGACCTATAATCGAGGCGCCTCATTCCAACAACCACAAAGGTGAAAAGTATATAAATGTCAGGGCTGGTAAGTCACTGACACCACCAAAGCTAGAAAGAAACGTCGTGCTCTCCCAGCGGTCCGTATCCGGTTTTTAACTCATACCAAGGTGTGAGGCTCGCGAATTCACGTTATACACAAAGCTATGCCACAAAGGCCGTGCTTTGATCATCAACCACAAGACTTTGCTTTTCAACAGAAGCCTTGATCTATGCAACTCAGCATGCCACACTGGCAGTTCATGCCATGCGACTGATGTCCATCGATATACAACCTCTGAGCTCGTACGTCTCAGAGAAGGGCGTTAAGCAAAAGAATAAATTCTCCGCCGCCAAACAGATGTATATTTAATAGAAATCAATCAACACAGAATAAAATCCAATGTCAGACACACAATCCATTTACAAGTCCGTTCTGGGTCTGAACGAAACCGGAGGCACTTTCCTCGCGTATCCATCCATCTCCAGGTGCGTCTGGACGACCACCAACTATTTCCATCATCTTGGGTGTACTGCCCAATCAGGATCGTCAGTAGTTATCCAAACGATGTGAAGACTTCCGGTCTTCAACCACCGTCTTCATCTTCGACATATCGTCGAATCGGTTATTCAGAATGGGTATAAACCCGGACTTTCCGAACAACCCGCGTATATTAAAAACTAATGTTACACAAACACAACATACGCCTCATTCCAATTCTGAATATTTTGTTATTTAAATATTCGCATCTTTTGGGAGAGGTTCCCATTAATTTTATCCAAGATAAATTCTTTAGAATTTATCCTTTAATCATCCTTTTGATGTCGTTTCAAACCAAATTATGGTTTTCTAAACTAGTCGAGATTAGCGAACCACAACGAAGTAATTATTTATTTTATTTCCCAATCCCAACTTATTCATCCCATGAAGCAAAACTGGTAATACTCCATATCTAACACCACAGTGTTATCGGTAAAATTAATTACCATTTCACGTTCAAATCTAATTAAAGATTTAACTATCGCTTTGGAGCAAAACTGTTAATACTCCATATCTAACACCACAGTGTTATCGGTAAAATTAATTACCATTTCACGTTCAAATCTAATTAAAGATTTAACTATCGCTTTGGAGCAAAACTGGTGATACTCCATTCTCGCTCGTTTTCTAAATTTGATAATTTAGATTGTAAATTCACATTTCAATCTAATTGCAGATTCGTTAAAACTCCTTTTATTGGGTTAAAGAACTAGGTGTTATTTAAAACACAGTTCACGACAAACCCAAATCACATTCTATTTATCATCGGATTAAAGAACTAGTGTTGTTTAAAACACAGTTCACGATAAACCCACAAATCAATTCTAGTTCAATTCAAATCAAATATATTAGGAATTCCGATTATTTAAAACCCCTTTTTAAATCTAATTTATTTATTTAAAAACAAATTGGGTTTTAAATTTAGTTCAATATAGTTCATTTCGATAAAGGTCCATTTTTATCTTTTCGAATATGGAGTTTTTCACCCCAAAATTTCCCAAATCATTTCTTGTGATTTTACACAAATTATCGCTATTTTTAATAATTTTATCAAGGCCCGTACAGTCGACTTCCAACAATGGCCATCGAACTGCACTTGTAGCAACCTTTTTTAAATTTGATTTGGACGTAACTCCAAATCAAACCGTTAGATTTCAAATTTCTAATATTCGTTAGAAAGCTCTTTTCGATACGAACCCAACGGTTCCGGTTTTAGGAGAATCCGACGGTCGGATCTCCCGTAATGTCGGTTTGAAATAAATGGTCGAAATTCACGAACTGCCGCGGCACGGCGCTTTCTATTCAGGCCATTATATTATATATATAATATATATAATATATATTTCGTCGATTTCTATTTAAAACGAATTATATAAATGGTTTTAAATTCGTTTCAAAAGCAATTTCAACTTCCATTTCAATTCAAATCAAAATTGAATTCTTCTTTATAAATTCGTTTGAAAATTCATTTCTATTCAATTCAAATTTCAATTCAATTTGAATTCATTTCAATTCGCTTTCAATTCAATTTGAATTCGTTTTCAATTCAATTTAATTCCAAAGTCGTTTTCTATTCGATTCAATTCAAATTGGTTTTCTATTCGAATCAAATTCGTTATCTATTCAACTGAAATTCGTTTTCTATTCAATTGAAATCAAATTCGTTTTCTATTCAATTCAAATTCGTTATCTATTCAATTCAAATTCGTTATCTATTCAATTGAAATCAAATTCGTTTTCGATTCAATTCAAATTCGTTATCTATTCAATTGAAATCAAATTCGTTTTCTATTCAATTCAAATTCCTTATATATGCAATTGAAAATCGCTTTATATTTAATTCATTTAGAAATCGCTTTATATTCAATTCATTTCGAAATCACTTTATATTCAATTCATTTCGAAATCACTTTATATTCAATTCATTTCGAAATCACTTTATATTCAATTCATTTCGAAATCGTTATATATTCAATTCATTTCGAAATCACTTTATATTCAATTCATTTCGAAATCGTTATATATTCAATTCATTTCAAAATCGTTTTCAATTCAATTCATTTCGAAATCGTTTTCAATTCAATTTGAATTCGTTTTCAATTCAATTTAATTCCAAAGTCGTTTTCTATTGGATTCAATTCAAATTGGTTTTCTATTCGAATCAAATTCGTTATCTATTCAATTGAAATTCGTTTTCTATTCAATTGAAATCAAATTCGTTTTCTATTCAATTCAAATTCGTTATCTATTCAATTCAAATTCGTTATCTATTCAATTGAAATCAAATTCGTTTTCTATTCAATTCAAATTCTTTATCTATTCAATTGAAATCAAATTCGTTTTCTATTCAATTCAAATTCCTAATATATGCAATTGAAAATCGCTTTACATTTAATTCATTTAGAAATCGCTTTATATTCAATTCATTTCGAAATCACTTTATATTCAATTCATTTCGAAATCACTTTATATTCAATTCATTTCGAAATCACTTTATATTCAATTCATTTTGAAATCGTTATATATTCAATTCATTTCGAAATCACTTTATATTCAATTCATTTCGAAATCGTTATATATTCAATTCATTTCGAAATCGTTTTCGATTCAATTCATTTCGAAATCGTTTTCAATTCAATTCATTTCGAAATCGTTATATATTCAATTCATTTCGAAATCGTTATATATTCAATTCATTTCGAAATCGTTATATATTCAATTCATTTCGAAATCACTTTATATTCAATTCATTTCGAAATCACTTTATATTCAATTCATTTCGAAATCGTTTTCAATTCAATTCATTTCGAAATCGTTTTCAATTCAATTCATTTCGAAATGAATAAAATCGATATAAATATCGTTCACGTCAAAATGGCGTCAATCTAATCAACATGGCTTCATAAATTTCTATTTTCAAATATTCTATTTCAAATATTTCTTTTTCAAAATAGTTGTTATTAACAAAATATTTCGTTCAACACATGACCAATCTCAATGGATGAGTACTGTCAACACATGAACCTTTATTTTATATTAATAAAGATGTAAATTTTATTACTAAAATATTTCGTTCAACACATGACCAATCTCAACGGATGAGTACTGTCAACACATGAACCTTTATTTTATATTGATAAAGATGTAAATTTTATTACTAAAATATTTCGTTCAACACATGACCAATCTCAACGGATGAGTACCGTCAACACATGAACCTTTATTTTATATTGATAAAGATGTAAATTTTATTACTAAAATATTTCGTTCAACACATGACCAATCTCAGCGGATGAGTACTGTCAACACATGAACCTTTATTTTATATTATTCTTTATTTTCTAATTTGGAATGAGGCCCAATCAATCACCATATAATGTTAATTATATGGATTTTCATAAATTACACAGATATAATAGCATTGAAAAATAATCAACCATCAACCAAAGTGCACTACACTGTATAAGCATCAAATATAGATATCTAACGCTTTTAACAGCCTGTCAATCAATCGATCGACATATTTAATCAATCAGGATGAGTGAACTTCAAATTTCATCCCAACACCCATGTGGGATTTCAAACAATCAAACACAGATTTTATTTGTGCAGTTGGGCGATGTGTAAATTTATCGTCCCAATCAATGTCATTCAAATAGGTGTACATAAACAAACCTTCCGGTTTGTAAATGAATATTTTATTTTATTCACAATCACTATATTCATATTCACGTTAAAAATTATATTTTTAACGATAAAACATTTTATTTTAACATATGAATTTCTATTCAGTTCATTCTTTAAATAAAATGGTATTTTTATTTTCTAACTTATTTTAGAAAATTTCGACGGCATAACGGCACGATACTAGAAACGGGACAAGGCCTAGCCTTATCCCTGGTCTAGTGAAGGCCCACGCCATTCACACATCAATCAAATTCACCAAACAACCAAATTCAAATCAAATCATCAAATTAATTTATGCAACCAAACAAACAAGTCCATGGTCTGTGGACGATTGTGTCGGGTGCTACTAAGCACCGTCTGCATCCTAGTATATATATATATAACTAGAAAAAGAAATTGAAAGGTGAGAAATTCTCACCGATAGCTATCCAAACATCTTGACTCTTCTTTGATATAAATCTTCTTCGTTCTCGCCTTTTTGTTACCTTCGTCGCCCGCTTTCACTACCTATGTAAAAATCGAATTTTTACTTCGCTATCCAATATATAAAAATCATATTTTTATTTCAAAGTTCAATATATAAAAATCATATTTTTATTTCGAAGTTCAATATATAAAAATCATATTTTTACCACTAGGTTATATAGATAAAAATTATATTTTTATCACGCTATTTTCCATATAAAGATTTCGCCTTTTCTAAAATAAAGATTTCATCTTTATAAAAATCTCATTTTTATTTTTCTACACATATAAAGATGATATTTTTAATATTCCTAACATGTAAAAAATATATTTTTAATTCTCTACATAAACAAAAGTCATATTTTTACTTCGTCTATATAGTAAAGACTATATTTTTAATACCTAAAAAATATAAAAGTCATAATTTTATTACTTTAAAAATATAAAAATCATATTTTTAATGTTTTAAAAATATAAAAATCATATTCTTAAATTGCTATTTTATATATATCCGAATTTTTCTTTCCTATGCTAAAAGAAAATCGATTTTTTTTATTTGTTTTATAAAATCAGTTACATAATAATTAACAATAATTATAAAAAAAAACGAATTAAAGATAACGTATAAAAACTTACAGTGTTTCATCGAGAAAGGAGGGGGCGTCGGATTTTTTTTTGAGGAGAAGGGGGAAGACGGGGGGTGCTGCTGTCGAGGTCGGGGAAGTGGAGGGAGGAGGTGGCGCAGTCTAGGGGGGCGGCGCTCTGTCGATCGCGGGGAGGACGTGGGTTGGGCGAGGCGTTTAGGGTTAGGAAGGAAAGAAGGGGAGGCTCGCGAGATCAGACGAGGTCGTCGTCGAAGGTGGGAGGCCTTGGCCGAGGCGGCGAGGGGGGGGGGGGGGAGCTCCTCCGATGGCAGCGTGCGACGGCGATGGGCGGCTAAGGTTAGGGTGATGGCGCGATTTTTTTTTTTTTAAAACTGAATCGGGAAGAATAAGGGGGGGCTTTTATAAAATTTATATTATTTAATTTTTCACCAAAAAGCAACTTTTATTTTCGACCTCAAAACGAGGCCCACCGCCTGTCGTCCATAGCGTTTTACCCCCATTCCGAACACAATGGGATATGTATCGCAAGCTGATTTGATAGTTTCGATTAGTTTCCGTTGAATTTACATTTAAATCATTATATTGAATTTTAAACGCGCATTTCAAATTACCGGGGCCACATACTAACTAGAAAAATTCCCGAAAAATATTTTCTAGCTTCGTATTGACGATACGGTCCTAACAAAACTAGTTTCGTCGAATTCTGAGACCGTTTGAAAAATGGCCAATTTCTAGTTGATTAAAATCAACTAAAACTGGTCAAACGCGTTTTCCTTTGCCACACTCACATATTGATTCGAAAAATTATGAAATTTGGAACCTAGCAATAACTTGACACTACGGATCCAACAAAAGTGGTTTCGTCGAAATCCGAGGTCGTTTGCAAAATTTCCATTTTTAAGGGCCCGAATTCCATAGCGACTATTCAGAATTTTCAACTGGACATATCTTTTGATTCCCGCTATGAAATCTTGATTTTTCGGATTCGTTGGAAAGATATTATCAAATAGATCCTAATGTTTTTGGTTTCACTAAAATCCGGATTGTTTTGCACCCGGTACGTTCAATTGAAGTTTGAAATCGAATTATCGAACCACCGCGCCATTTTCAATTCCTTTTATAATTATTTATATTCTAACGACGATGTATATAATATATACGTTCGAATTATATTCAAAATAAATTTATCGTCGATTTTATTTAAAATAATCTATTTTAAATCTTCAAAATTCGCTAAAATTGCCAAAATAAAAATTTTAAACTGGCTCAGAATTTCCGGGTTATTACAGAACTTGTTAACATGTAATTTTCTTTTTTAACGATAATTAGAATTCATTTAAAAGAACGTATATTTGTTTAAAACCTTGAATAGAATGTGTTAACAGGTAAAATTATATTTCTATGTAAAATTACATTTCTGTGTAATTAGTATTCATCAAAAAGAATGTAATAAGAGTTAAAAATGAAAACTACATTTTCATGTAATAAGAGTTCAGATAAGAAAATTTACATTTTTGTGTAATTAAGATTTAAAGAAAATTTCATTTTATTACACAATTAAAAAGATTCTATCTTTGCTGTTAATATGTTAAGATAAGAAGATTAGACACAGAATTAGACATTTTGAAAGGTTTATTATTATTAATATAATAATTGAGAAAGTCCCAAGTTTAATTAAGAACTGAAAGGGTAAGTTATAGTATTGGAAATCAAGTTATTTTGGAAATACAGAATATTCCAAAGTTAAGAGATTTTGAAATGAGAAACAGTTTAAAATAATATTTTTTAGTAAAACAATTATAATAATTAATTAAAATTGTACTTGGACACGAGGTTAGGTCACATTTGTGGTGGAAGTCTTCCCGGACCCGACCGGCATATCCAGCAGCCACAAATGTTAGGCCTAATGTGAGAGGTCCAAATGCGCAAATACAAATTGGGCCAAGACACGAGGTGAATCCCAAATTGTGGAGAAGTCTGCCCGGAACCGACCGGCCTATCCAGCATCCACAAGTTGTAGGCCTAATGTGAGAGGTCTGGCCCATATTAAAATATAAATGGATAACTTAGAAATTGACGTTATTTTCACACCGTTATGTGTTAATAATGAAATGAATATTTCACCTCCAAGTTTGTTATAAAAGAGAGTTACATTTTTAATATAATCAGATAAGGATTATAAAAGTTTTACATTTTTCTTAATGCAAATAAGAAATAGAAAAGTTACATTTTTCTTAATGTAAATAAAAGGAAAATTTGAAGTTACATTTTTATATGTATTTGGTGTAATATAGAAACCTACATTTTTCAATGTAAATAAGGATGAAATAGAACTTATATTTTTTTTATGCAAATAAAAGGATTTACATTTCTCAATGTAATCAAAGGAAATAAAGGAATGATTAGGAATCTACATTTCCCAATGTTAATAGAATATGAAATAAAAGTTACATTTTCGATATAATAATATATTGAAATATAAGTTTACATTTCTCAATGTAAATAGTATAGGAATAGGAATTTACATTTTTCAATGTAAATAATAAGATTAGAAATTTACATTTCTAAGGAATAGATTTTCATTAGAAAAATAATGAATCCAAATATACATTTGGTGTAAATTGTAAAATGGAAGAGGAAAATATATATTGTTATGTTTAGAATGTGTATGTAAAGTAAAAATAGCGATAGATCGTCATAAATTATTAACTACGTTATGAAATGGTTTTCAAATTTATATATGCGAGAGTTATTTGGAAAGTCCGAGTTTACTCTCATTCCAAATAATTTGAACGACGTTTAAAAATTCAAGAGTTGAAGATGGCGATTGAAGACCGATGATATTCATATCGAATGGATGACGACTGCTGATGCCCTTGATTGGAGTAGCTACCTTGAAGGGGCTACAGTGGTGGCCGTCCGGACGTAGTGTTGATTAGTACAGATTTGACTTTCGCTCAGACCCAGAGCATAAGCTTAAAAATGGAATGTGTGTCTGACATTGTACTCCTTTATATTATATTTATTGATTTTCTGTCGAATGTATGAATATTTGGTGGCGGGGAATTTATTCTCTTGCTTAATACCCTTTCATATGTTTCGGCAAAGGATTGGTAGTGTGATATGGAGTGACAGTGTGGCATGCTAAGACGCATATGATCATGGTTTTGTTGAAAAGCAGGCCCTGTGGGATGATCAAAGCATAGCCTGTTTAGGCATACCTTTGTGTATAACGTGACTTCGCGAGCCTCACACACCGGCGGAGTCTAAAACGGGAGAAGGGAACGTAGGGAGAGCGGCACGTTTCCTCCTAGCTAGAAGTGGTGTATGGGCTTTAACACGGCCCGACATTTTACTTATATGTATGATGGAATGAGGCGCCTCGGATGATAGATCCTATAGGACTTGGAAACGTGTGTTCAGGAATAACTAATCCGCAACTCGTATGGTGGACCGGCCTTGCAGCTATCCAAGGGTACACTGCGGGGGATCTTGAGACATTAGCTAGAGTGTCTCGAATCGGTAACGAGCTCCTCCCTAGCCTTGACTCATCATGGAAATCCAATTTCCAATACGACCTCATGCGGTTTTGATTGTATTACTAGTATGGAAGCATAGTATTATGGTATCTATGTGTCCTAGGATTGATACATTATGATTGAATTGTTTTTGAAACATATACACACTAATAATAATATCAAATTCGTTTTTATCGTATCAAGCATTTTTGACCATTATAAGGTAAAACCCTATCCTCCGGTTTGCGTTGCGTTGTGTGATGGGACTTGGGTCTTATGATGGTTTCATTTTTCCTAAAAGCATTGCGGTGTTTTACGATTTACTCTAAGTTATGCACGGAAATCCATTGGAGTAAACCTGTTCCACGTTAGCGGCGTGGTCCTAGGATTTGCTTTATTACTATTAGTTAAATTAGTTAAGAATTCTCACACCAGTCCCATGACTGACCCGTTGTTTGTTTCCACCTTTGCAAACTCGGGAGCCCTCTTTTCCACACAGGCAGTCGAGTAGTTTGTCTACAGGTCCTTATCTCGAGCAGGATTCTGGACTGAAGCTTAAAGCTGTGTCCAGAGCATAGTTGTCTTCCGCTGTATTTATTTTATTTCCGCTGCACTGTATTGTACAATAACTTATTGTAATTTATCTTCCACTGTAATTTTATTCAATGCACTTTGATATTCTGTACTCTGATGTAACATTATTTTAATGTTTATAAAAGTCTGCTGTTATTATTCTGATGTTGTTGTATTCCCAAAGTTAAAGTATTCGTGGATTTCCAAATTTTGGGTCAGACTTGTGTTGTTTATGGTCGATCCAAAGTGCGGGAATTTACGGGCCTTTACATTTGGTATCAGAGCTTTGGTTGGCTCAAATCTTTGGGGAACAACTCGTTAGAACTGAACAAAAGACTCATCAGAGATTGGATTAGTAATATCCAACAAGAATACTCATTAAAGATAGGATCAGCAGTGTCCTAGAATGAGAAAACTCATTAGAGATGGGGTTAGTAATGCCCTAGAATGAGTTAAGAGTGTTAAGTTTATAATTAGCGTATTTTTGATTATATATATAATCCGAGCCTAGAAAATATAATTTTTTAATATATAAAAGTTATATATATTACTCAACTAATGAATTTTTTTGAAACAAATAAGAAAATAAAAGTTGGGATGGATTAATTTAACAACTTTTTGCTTCGTTCCTTTTCGAGGATGAAAAGTTTTTAAGTGGGGGAGACTGTAACAACCCTGAATTTTGGGGGTAAATTTTAAAATTTATATTAAGTAATTTTAATGAGTTTTTAATATTTAAAATAATTTATTTTAAATGATCATAATTAAAAATTTATGTGATTTGTAAGTTTAATTCTCACAAGAATAAACTAAACACAATTGTTGACATTAAATAATTTAATATTGTATATTGGAATTTACATTGCAACATAAGTGGCTAAGAACAATAATAGAAACCATATAAAGGACATTTATTAGTGGTTCACAATATTTAGTCTAAGCGTTGCACGTAAGGTAAATTCTTAGTTTGTTTTATTTAATTTCTTTCCCTATTCAACTTCTTTTCTAGATCTACAAATTTCTATTATGTAAACATATTCCCTTTTGTACATATCATATATCTATTGGGATTTTAAATCATAACAACTCGAAATATAGAAAGATTGTTCTTGTCACCCGTTTGGACTTGCATGTAAATTATTTAGAATTAAGAAATTTTGTAAACGAATGAATATGAAAATAAAAATATACGCCAAAAATATATATATTAATACTATATCCATCCAGAAACGTACGTAATTAATGCTAGTTATTATTATTATTATTAATAGGTAGACGTTAAAATAGGTTTGAATTTGAATGTTCTCCATTAATGACATGTGCATGGTAACATTTTCAATAATAAAATACGTATAAATAGTTGTAACCTTGGGATTCTGGGCAACAAATGTCGAATTTATTATAGAATTTGAAAAGGTTCCAATTAGTGTAAATATGAATTAAAGATTGTAACCATGCAACATTGTTGGGAATGGACGTGTTAATAAATTTTAGAAGTTGAAGAAGATTACAATAAAGGTGATAAATGGGAAATAAATATTGTAATTCCAATTTAGGAGTAATTAATGTAGTAAACATAATTATATACACACACACACGCACACACTCACATAAATATGATGAATCGTAATTAATGTGTTTAACAATAATTAATGCAATTAATAAAATTAATTTGAATGTCTATCGTGTTTGGGAAAAATACCTTATGTTTCTCCCTAACATGGTTCAAACCATGTGACATGGTTATTTGATAGTATGTTTTTGAATGTTAATTCGGCATCAATAGAAATAATTTTCAAATGACAAGAAAAAAAAAGAGAATTTCCATATCTCAGCACTGTTTATATATTCACACAAATGGATGTATTTGATGCACCTTTATAATACCATAAATTAAGTTTCATTCAATTTTCAATTAAATTAATAAATATGCTGTCCTTTATTTATTTCGTTTACTTATGTGATATGTTTTCTTATTACACTTACCTACATGTTAATATAGTATCAATTTATGCCATGAATAATTTTGATTAATAGCATTTATGAATCAATCAATGCAAATTAAAGATGAAATATAAAAGGTTTCTTTCTCCATTTTGTGTAATTTATGTATTCAATTAATTACATCTTTAGGGAAAGAAACTTAAATTTTTTTTATTTATATATATACTAGTTAGGATAAGTTTATGGTCAAAACACAAAACCCTATTCTAGAATATGTAGCCGCCGCCATTTACATTTTCAATGGCTGAAAATGCACAAAAAGAAAAATTTACTTCCTCCTAGTCTACCACAAATTAAAATATGAAATCAAGACAAATAATCAAGAGTAAGGCTTCAAAGTGGCGAGGTTGGATGGTGGACTCGGTGGTTTCTGATCGGAGCAACGATAATCGGTGTGGCATGCGCAAGGAGATGTTGAAGGGGAGTGATGGGTTCCAAGCAACGTAAGAAGAAGAAGGAGGGTGCGGCCATTTTTTTTATTGTAAGGGTAATTAAAGAATTTAATTAAATTAATTAATTTAAATATGTAATGCAATGTATGAACCATCATATTTTTGTCGTACCAGGTCAGAATTCGATGATTTTAATTGCGTTGGATTCGCAACATCGAACAATACATTTCAGAACTGACTAGAACTGAAAAGGAGCACTTTGGAAATTCAACCAGAAATGAACATGAACGATTTTTGAAAACCCATCAATGTGAGATTTCTTTTCTTTTTAAATGGAAATTAATAAAAATAAAATTTTTAGTTTGTATGTGATGTGAGAATACTGATTTAAAATTAAAATAAATTTTAATTATTTATTTCTCGCTTTAGAATCATATTACTTTTGTGTTATATTAGAAATGTTGTGTAAACATATAACTTGTACGCTATATGAGAATTGACCTATGAACATATCACTTGTATGTGAATTAGAATAGACAAATATAAACATATCCCCATTATATGAAATTTTTGATTTGAAAGAAAAAAATTACTTATTGTTGTGTTGAATAATTCATACATATTCATTATTGGATTTTAAATGGTTGTTGCTGCTTGTTGTTCTGTTAATTTGTTGAGATATTTTTGTCGTATCTGACTTGACCAAAATAAACATGTCATTCATGTTGAATCCACCTTGACAAATTAGAATTGTCATTTTAATCAGTATACGTTGTGTTAAAATAAAATGGTTTTTTTTGTCAGTATACATTGTATGAAAGAAAATATGCCATTTGTTATTATAGAATTTATGAAAACCTCATTTATGCTAAAGAGAAATTTGTCATTTATGTTGAGACGAATTTGCCATTCATGGTAGAATATTTTAATGTCATTTATTTTAAATGCCATTAGATCGAAATGTCAATAGATTTATATGTCATTAACTTAGAATATAAATATTGTTTATGTTAGAATTGATAAATTAAAATACAAAGTAGTAGTGACAAAAATCATATTTTTGATCAATATAAAGAAGTTGCGACAAAAATCATATTTTTTTCAATATAAAGAAGTAGCGACAAAATTACCACATTTTGTTATTTAGAAAGAATTGAAAAAATTACCACATTTTGTTATTTAGAAAGAATTGACAAAATTACCACATTTTTTTATTTAGAAAGAATTGACAAAATTATCACATTTTTTTTATTTAGAAAGAATTGACAAAATTATCAAATTTTGTTATTTAGAAAGAATTGACAAAATTATCACATTTTGTTATTTAGAAAGAATTGACAAAATTATCACATTTTGTTTAGAAAAAATTAGACAAAATCATCACATTTTGTTTACATCAAAAGAATTGATAAAATTACTACATTTTGTTTACAAAAAAAATAGACAAAATCATCACATTTTGTTTACATCAGAAGAATTAGACAAATTTTTCATTTTGTTTACACTAAAGGAATTAGGAAAATTTATCAGTTTTGGTCATTTTAAAAGAATGAATCTTTGTTTGAGAACTTGTTAACATGTAATTTTCATTTTTAATGATAATTAGAATTCATTAAAAAGAATGTATATTTGTTTAAAACCTTGAATAGAATGTGTTAACAGGTAAAATTACATTTCTATGTAATTAGTATTCATAAAAAAGGAATGTAATAAGAGTTAAAAATGAAAACTACATTTTCATGTAATAAGAGTTAAGATAAGAAAATTTACATTTTTGTGTAATTAAGATTTAAAGAAAATTTCATTTTATTACACAATTAAAAAGATTCTATCTTTACTGTTAATATGTTAAGATAAGAAGATTAGACTCAGAATTAGACATTTTGAAAGGTTTATCATTATTAATATAATAATTGAGAAAGACCCAAGTTTAATTAAGATTTGAAAGGATAAGTTATAGTATTGGAAATCTAGTTATTTTGGAAATATAGAATATTCCAAAGTTAAGAGATTTTCAAATGAGAAACAGTTTAAAATAATATTTTTTAGTAGAACAATTATAATAATTAATTAAAATTGTACTTGGACACGAGGTTAGGTCACATTTGTGGTGGAAGTCTGCCCGGACCCAACCGGCATATCCAGCAGCCACAAATGTCACGCCTAATGTGAGAGGTCCAAGTGCGCAAATACAAATTGGGCCAAGACACGAAGTTAATCCCAACTTGTGGGAGAAGTCTACCCGGAACCGACCGGCCTATCCAGCATCCACAAGTTGTAGGCCTAATGTGAGAGGTCTGGCCCATATTAAAATATAAATGGATAACATAGAAATTGACGTTATTTTCACACCGTTATGTGTTAATAATGAAATGAATATTTTCACCTCCAAGTTTGTTATAAAAGAAAGTTACATTTTTAATATAATCAGATAAGGATTATAAAAGTTTTACATTTTTCTTAATGTAAATAAGAATTAGAAAAGTTACATTTTTCTTAATGTAAATAAAAGGAAAATAGGAAGTTACATTTTTAAATGTATTTGGTGTAATATAGAAACCTACATTTTTCAATGTAAATAAGGATGAAATAGAATTTTTTTTTTTATATGCAAATAAAAGGATTTACATTTCTCAATGTAATCAAAGGAAATAAAGGAGTGATTAGGAATCTACATTTCCCAGTGTTAATAGAATATGAAATAAAAGTTACATTTTCGATATAATAATATACTGAAATATAAGTTTACATTTCTCAATGTAAATAGTATAGGAATAGGAATTTACATTTTTCAATGTAAATAATAAGATTAGAAATTTACATTTCTAAGGAATAGATTTTCATTAGAAAAATAATGTAACCAAATATACATTTGGTGTAAATTGAAAAATGGAAGAGGAAAATATACATTGTTATGTTTAGAATGTGTATGTAAAGTAAAAATAGCGATAGATCGTTATAAATTATTAACTACGATATGAAATGGTTTTCACATTTATATATGCGAGAGTTATTTGGAAAGTCCGAGTTTACTCTCATTACAAATAATTTGAACGACGTTTAAAAATTCAAGAGTTAAAGACGGCGATTGAAGGCCGACAATCTTTATATCGAATGGACGACGACTGTTGATGCCCTTGATTGGAGTAGCTACCTTGAAGGGGCTACAGTGGTGGCCGTCCGGACGTAGTGTTGACTAGTACGGATTTGACTTTCGCTCAGACCCAGAGCAGAAGCTTATAAATGGAATGCGTGTCTGACATTGTACTCCTTTATATTGTATTTATTGATTTTCTGTCGAATGTATGAATGTTTGGTGGCGGAGAATTTATTCTCCTGCTTAACACCCTTTCATATGTTTCGGCAAAGGATTGGTAGTGTGATATGGAGTGACAGTGTGGCATGTGAAGATGCATATGATTAAGGTTTTGTTGAAAAGCAGGCCTTGTGGGATGATCAAAGCATAGCCTATTTAGGCATAGCTTTGTGTATAACGTGACTTCGCGAGCCTCACACACCGGCGAAGTCTAAAATGGGAGAGGGGAACGCAGGGAGAGCAGCACGTTTCTTTCTAGCTAGAAGTGGTGTTTGGGCTTTAATACGGCCCGGCATTTTACTTATGTGGATGATGGAATGAGGCGCCTCGGATGATAGGTCCTATAGGACTGGGAAACGTGTGTTCAGGAATAACTAATCCGCAACTCATATGGTGGACTGGCCCTGCAGCTATCCAAGGGTTCACTGCGGGGGATCCTGAGACATTAGCTAGAGTTTCTCGAATCGGTAAGGAGCTCCTCCCTAGCCTTGACTCATGATGGGAACTCAATTTCCAATACGAACTCATGCGGTTTTGATTGTATTACTAGTATGGAAGCATAATATTATGGTATTTATGTGTCCTAGGATTGATACATTATGATTGAAATTTTTTTGAAACATATAAACGCTAATAATAATATCAAATTCGTTTTTACCGTATTAAGCATTTTTGACCATTATAAGGTAAAACCCTATCCTCCGGTTTGCGTTGCATTATGTGATGGGACTTGGGTCTTATGATGGTTTCATTTTTCCAAAAAGCATTGCGGTGTTTTACGATTTACTCTAAGTTATGCACGTCAATCCATTGGAGTATACCCGTTCCGCGTTAGCGGCGTGGTCCTTGGATTTGCTTTATTACTATTAGTTAAATTAGTTAAGAATTCTCACACCAGTCCCATGACTGACCCGTTGTTTGTTTCCACCTTTTCAAACTCGGGTGACCTCTTTTCCACACGGGCAGTCGAGTAGTTTGTCTACAGGTCCTTATCTTGAGCAGGATTCTGGATTGAAGCTTAAAGCTATGTCCAGAGCATAGTTGTCTTCCGCTGTATTTATTTTATTTCCGCTGCACTGTATTGTACAATAATTTATTGTAATTTATCTTCCACTGTAATTTTATTCGATGCACTCTGATATTCTGCACTCTGACGTAACATTATTTTAACATTTATAAAAGTCTTCTGTTATTATTCTGATGTTGTTTTATTCCCAAAGTTAAAGTATTCGTGGATTTCCAACTTTTGGATCAGACTTGTGTGGTTTATGGTCGATCCAAAGGGCGGGAATTTACGGGCCTTTACATAACATATCATCTCCTAATCTAATGGATGAGAATACCATTCAGGAGCCAAACAAGGTAGCATTATATATTAGTATACAAAACAACGCACGAATTGACACTCGTACATATAGAATTATATAAATAAAAAAATGAGCACTAACACTTTTTTCTTTCGATTGTTCAGGTAGTACCAAAGAAGAATAATCTTATGAATGTAAGCTCAAAAATGGATGTAGTGATTTCCCCACATTCGTTTACAGTTTTTAACTTAGTCCTCATATAGAATATCATGCTAACATTGAATGGTTATTGTATGTTTATTTTGATTTAAATAAGAAAAGAAAGGCAGTATGGTATTTGTGTTCTTTATTTTTACTATTACATATGAAAAAACAGTTCTTACTATACACCAAACATAATACACATATTTCATGGTTTAGTCCACATGTGGATGAAATGTTTATTATTGGTTTAAAAATTTGAGAATAGAACCTTTAAACATTGTTTTAAGCTAATTTGTGTGTGGCGAACATGTATTTGCTTGTACCTTAAGTGATTAGTAATTATAAAACTAGACACTAATTAATTCTGAAATGATTTCAAGATTACACATATGATATTTATATGATATCTAAGACATTTAAGTTATTAATTTCTTTGGTTGTAACCTAAGATTAAAAATGAATAACATTATGTAAAATCCCCAATTATGCCAAAGACATTGACATTTTTTCACATCAACATGTGTTGAATTCAAACATTTTTACAAATATGGTCATTTTCAATAGAAAAAATATACAATTTTAGAGATCGAAACCATTGCTAAACCATATATAAACATGAAAATTCCACACATTTACACCATTCTTTCAAAATGTTAGTCCGAAAAGGGTTAAAAGTTTTAAGATAATCTAAAATTCTAATGATTATCACAAAATTAGAACATTAATAAGGATGTTAGATCAAAAATTCCCATCTTTAATTATGCAATAAAGTGTCAAAATGGATATTAAAGATAGATTAGAATTTTTTACTTTTTATTAATTTAATTGTAAAATAATTGGGATCAAAAAGATATTTTGAACCAAGGAAGGAAAAACATCAATTTCAAAGACATTTAATTCCATAGTCTAAACTTCATCGTACTTTTAATAGCATAAAGAAGAACATTAACTAATGACTTGTAATAGCATATATTGAAATATTCATACATGCACAAGAGTTCTTTTATAAGTTATTACTATAGTGTTCTAATTAGCACTATAGCCGCTTTTTCTAACATCAATTGTGTTAAAACTATCATCTATATATGGCAGAGATTGCAACAATGCTATTATATGCTGCAGTATGGTAGCATTCTTAAAAGCAATGTAATAGAGCTTTAAAAAGAATTTATGAAATGCTACCATCGACTTATAATAACATTTAGAGAAATGTCTTGGTACTGCCTTTGTAACATCAAGGGCAATTCAACATTATTTCTTCCACTAGATGTTACATATTAAATAGAATCTTATCACTGAAAACACTAATTATAGAAATCTTTCTCTTCCACCACGTTTGGGCAAGCCCTCTACTAATATCCTTATTTAATTGAAAAGCACATTCTTTTAAGTCATTCGGTTCATCCTGATAATGTGCATATATTTTTTGATTACCCTACACCACCATCACTTATTATAATTAAATAATTTGTTGCTGACATGTGTGGTCAATGTAGGACAATGATCCAAGGTTGTGAATAAGTTAAAACGTTACTAAACATATCGTATATGTCACAGCGTATGAAATAATATATACATATATATATATGTATATGTATATGTATTCATATGTAACTGAGGAGACAATAATACTAGGTCAACTAAAAACAAAAGCTCATATCCACAATTTGATACATTAAAGTAACAGGGTTTATGTCGAGCAAGAATAAAATCAAGTAATTGTCTCTTAATAATATAAATAAGTAAGCATTGTTAAGGATCCATTGAGTTGCATATTAGAATAAGCATAAAATACCATACATAATATGAGATAGCTCGATCCAAATCGTCCTTTGTGTAACTACTGCGTCATGCTAGGCTTGCTATCTAGTCTACTCATTTAAGAGTAACCATGATAATAAGAAGCAAAGTGTGGAACATTGAATCAGACAATAGTATAATGTGAGTTGTTAGTTGATTTCATCATACTATATATGTCGATATAGTTGTTACTACCAAAATAAAAGCACCAAAACAGGCTGGCGGTGAAGGGGTAACAGATCACCATAAGCAGAAATGAGTCTTCCATCAACAAAGCCCGACACAAGAAAAAGCCGGTAATATAAGTAAATGATCAGGGAGATACGCAATTGTCTCCATCGTGGAAAGAGAGAGCTCAAAATCTAAATGTTGAAGGCATACCGGCAGCGTAAGCCCAGCCTAATGGAAAAAATAACAAAAAGTACTCATGGAACCGGAAGCCCATAAGGCGGAAAATCAAGAAGCTGACAAATCGGAACCTAGAAAGACGAAATATGCTATTGATATTAAATCACTTAATACCGATACATCAAGATGGAGTAGCACCAAAAGTAAAAGGGAATCATCCGGGAGCCATGCGCGAAGAATTCTAGTAGATGATTACCACTAGGACATTCTAACAAGTGAGTAATGAAGCACCGTAAGCAACCTCCCGGAGAAGTAAGAATAAGCTTCAAGAGCCTACCGACAGGCAAGCCGGAATCCCGTAAGAGAGACAAGTTATCCACACTAATCTACTTAGTGTCTATACCGATAGGGGTGACGGATCCGACAGCCTTTCATGTGAATCTTAAAGGCAAGCTCTGCAGTTTGTTGATCTCAAAACCGGAAGCCTACATCCGGATGCCATAACCGTCCGAAAGTCATCCGCAATGACAAACTTGAGACCCTTACAAAGCACATGAACAAGCAATCAAGAAAAGAGTTCCACAAATCGAAAACCTCCACCTAGGATCAAGAACTGGAACATCTAAAAGCCATAGGAAAAACCTTCAGAATGTAAAGAAAAGGTGGTCGAGAGCCGGTACTTCCATAACCGAAGGGAAAAGCGACCAACAAGGTGTATTAACCTGTAATTTTAAAGAATACTATAATGATAAAATAAAGAATACTTAATTAATTATTGTAAACTAAGTTAAACAGATTGCACCATTACGTGCGTCTCGGAATTTTGCTTGAGATAGACTACGAGTTTGCATAAAATAGACATCGGATGAAGAAGTTATGAAGCTTAGAATTTTGTACACATATAAGAGAATTATATACATACATATACATACAAATCAACCCAGAAATTCCAAAAAGATTCAAAACAGCAAAGCGGGAAGGGCCACGAGCCGAATCGACCCATTGAAGGAGTCGACCCAGGCTGTTTGTGGTCGACCCATGGGTCAACCCTAGAGTCGACACATAAAGAGGGGTCGACCCCTATACAGATCTCGACAGATTCGAATTTCGGAACCTGGACGCATTTCTTGACCTGATTCATTGGCTCGAGGTTATAAATAGGACCTCATTTTATTGTTTTATTCACCCAAAACAATGGAGACCATGTGATGCTACCCCAACTAAGATTGAATTAGCTTATTCTTCTGAAACAACGATTTATACGTATACAAAAATCTCTGCTACAACATCATCAGTCGTTTCTCGATTCTTTAGATCCAGTCTCTATGAGTTTATGTTGCCTTTAGATGTAAACATTTAATAAGTAATCTTGACAGGTTTATAAGTTTGGATCTAAACCCATGCTTGTTAATAACCTGAACCATAATTAAATAGATCTGCAACTTGTACATCTAATCTAATGTTCAGTTCTCATTTGTCCAATTCTGTCATCATATGAGTATTCTGCTATTATGTCCAATTTTATCATCATATGCCTGTTTTGTTATTACGCCTATTTCTGTTCTCTTCTCTCCATCCTTCCCTTTTTATTTTTATAGCCAAGCTACCTTCGAGCCTTGGCCTATTGCTGAAATATGTGAACGAACGAAATAGGGAATGGTTGCGAATGATAAATTAGGGCATACCTTTTATTGTAAAACATGAATGGGATTTGGTGAATAACCTATACATCGACCTATGATATTAATTTATGGCATATTGTACATGATGATTTATGACTTGAGGGAAGGCGCATGAAAAGCCTAGGATGAACATGAATAATTCTTTAAGAATTAATATACCAAAGTTTATAGTAAATAGAAACTATAACCGCACTTAGACACGAGGTTAGATTACACTTGTGGTAGAAGTCTGCCCGGAACCGCCCAACAAATCCAGCATCCACAAGTGGTTAAATGAATGTGAGGGGTATAGTGCATAAATGTACAAGTAACAGTGCCAAGACACGAGGTTAAGTCCAACTTGTGCTAGAAGTCTGCCTGGAACAGTCCGACATATCCAGCGTCCACAACTGGTCTACTTAATGTGAGAGGTCTGGTGCATTAACATACATGAATGAGGAATGATAATAACCTATTATAATTAATTACACTAATGGGAATGTTATATAATAAGTAGGCTTTTCCAAGGGACAAGTGGAAATTATAACATAAGTTATAATAAATGGGAAGGGAACTTGTTAGTAAACCTTAGTTAAGAGATCTAAGTTAATAAGTAAACAACGAAAAGTTGTAGTCACAGTGTAAGATGGAATTATGATTAAATAAGAAAGAAAGGGGTGAATATATGAGGTGAAATAAGTTATATTTAATCATAAATAATAAGTGACATTTTAAATACAAAACAGGTGAATTGAGATGAAGTATACTCAATTATATTAAGTAAAACATGTTATTTTAACGTTGAATTGAAAAATGTATAAGACAAAGGGATTGTTGATTACATTATTTAATTACAATTCATTGATATAGGATTGTAGATTACTTTCATTAATTACAATCTAGGAGTAAAGGGTTGTAGATTAGTATCGTTAATTACAATCCCGGGATAAAAGATTGTAGATTACTTTCGTTAATTACAATCTTGGAGTAAGTGGTTGTAAATTACTTTCATTAATTACATTCCGGGGATAAAAGATTGTATATTGCTTTCGTTAATTACAAACTAGGAATAAGGGGCTGTAGATTACTTCTTTAATTACAATCCGGGGATAAAAGATTGTAGATTACTTTCGTTAATTACAATTTAAAGGTAAGGGGTTAAGTAAACCTGTTAAATTTGTGGGGGATTATATAAACCCTATAAACTTAACCTGCTTTATATGTTGGGGTTTTGCCGGCTTGCTAAACTGTTAAGCATTACCTGTCAAAATCCTTGTAGTTGGGGATACAAGCCTAGGGGGTGGCTAGTATCATTTGTGGTGTGGGACCCGTATCAGTCAGTAACCATACAGGTATCATAGGGGGACCCCAAACTAGGTGGGGGTAAGGGGCACACTTACTGAGTTGATTATAAGAGGTTCATATGGGTGGAGGTGTTGACTCCGGATTCCAACAAAGTCATGTGCGTGCATGGGTCCGGATTGCTCGGGAAATTAAGAAGCTGTGACATCAGTAGATATGGTTGTGCCTATCGAAAAAAGGGGTTGCCACTTTAGGAAGTGATACATTCTACTGTGGAGCCAGCATAGGGTATCTACGGGATAGGGAGTCGATCGATTAGGGTAGTAATTTGGGTACATCTAGTCCTACTTGTTTAGGGTCCCGTTATTATCTTTAGGGGTAACACCTATCATTTATGTTGGGCTACTTGTTATTATCGTTGGGGGTAAAACCCATCACTAGAAGTACACCTATGTCTACCATCTGTTTCTCTTGGGAACATTCAGTTTCCGTTATACTAGTATTGGTGCATAGAAAATTATTTGAGAAGCGTAACATATTATGTTTTGTTTATTCGGCTTATCCTGCTCATTCTGTTATACCTGTCTTACGATAATGTTATCTCTCTCATCTAGTTTATATGCCTTTCATGATGCTTTTACTTATTTATATGCTAAAGTAACTGGACTAGACGAACTTTATGTCTAACCCGTTTTGTTTTCTTTTCACTCTCTTCCTTTTTCCCCCTGGTTCCCAGGGTGGGAATACTCAGGCTTGATTGGGATTCTCTCTTCTGTTACTGCTTGGAGCTACTTAGACGTGCCGCTTTGATTACCTATCTATCTTGTTGTGGCTATTTTTAGGGATTATGGTTTTATATTATTGTACTCTGTTGATTTTAGTGCAAGACAGATATTTTAATTTGATGTAATGGGTTTTCTATATTTCAGACTTATGATGTAACTGGATTTTGGACCACGATGTTTTTTGTTTAAAGAATAAAGTTTAAATTGCACTATTATTTTATATTTGTCTTGTGATGTTTCTATTTTTGTTTACCTATAACGCTTCACGGAACATAATGCATTCTGTTAAAGAGTGACATTAACGGACGTGGGGAGTCACATTTAGTATCAGAGCTGAAGGTTACCAGATCGGATAAGAGGTCTTGAAAATTGTTTTCTAAAAGTTTTAAAAGAAAGCATTTTAAAAAAAAAGTCTGTTTTGAAAAACATATTCCCCAAAGCCATATGAAATATCTTTGGATTCTCAGCTTGAATCCTTTTTTTCCTTTTCTTTTCGGCATGTCTGGGAACCGGTTCTTCTCGAAGGGTGTCCCCATTAAGGCATGGTCCATAGGCATGCTAAAACTACGGCACATGTCGAACGACAAGGAAGTGCCCAACCCCCATCTATAGCCGCAATAGTTCCACCTGCGGCTAATTTTCTCTCAAACTTCGTAAGGATTTCTATGCGATGAAGGATTTTTATCCCTTTAAGGGTAACCTATCTTTGGTTACCTCGATTCTTCATTGAGTTTCTATACCCTGAGTCATGTAGGCAATCCTTTTCCTAAGGATCTTTATTGGACTACTTTGATCCTTTTACAATATCCCGTAGTTTGTCCTGATCGAAGAACTTAATGATCATACCTTCGAGAACTCTTCAATAGTTAGTTTCATGTACATTCATCATGTGATAGTGACAATAAGGCCCTCCTAATTTCCTTTCGTATTTGGGCTTCTTTTTTGTAAATGTCCAAAAATTGAGCTCGTGTCTTGTTAGGAAATACGTATTTTCCATTGAAATGGTAAGGTAGTACCCTTTAGGTAGCCTTGGTGTAAACTTCCTTTCTTGTTGCGGAGACATAGCCCTTCTATTACCGAACCTTATTACTCCATTCATACACTTGTTTTCTCTTTCCAAGATAGGCGGGGATTGGAGATTTACCCTTTTTGACCATTTGGAAGCGAAGTGGTTAAAATCGTCTGTTATTTATTGCTCGAACATCGTTCCTCTGATTTGTTTGTGGATGGCCTCCCTCGTAGGAGAGAAGATGTTATAATCCTTTGATGTATAGTAGTTTAGAAGAAAGGTTAGGGTTTATTCTAGGTAGCAAGGGCTACTGTTCCAATAACTAGAATCATATTGCTTTGCTTCCCTTTTCCGCATAATTATTCGCAGAGCATCCATTCTTAACTTTTTTCTTCCGTCACTCTTGGGTCAGTAGCGCCTGACATATCCATTTGAGATCCACAAGACTCTCATTGGGACCTCTTACCCACGGTCATGCTTCTTCAAAGCCTAGTCCAACCTCGAACGGAACAATGCGGTTAGACATGTGGTTGTTAACCACAAGGTTGGAGGTTCAAGTCCTCCTTCCAGCGCCAAAATATTAACGATTTTTTTGTTAACAGTGGAAGTAGGTTCACGGAAGCGGACCTAAGGGAAAAATAGGTTTATTTAGCTTTCACGAGTTTGAGTTAGTTCACCGTTTCTTGAATATCAAGGTTTTGAGATAGATAGATTAGTTACTCTTTCCTTAATGAGGTGAGCATCACACTTAAGTGACTCAAGATCCAACAGTTATCTTGGGATAAGGGTTTCCTAAGAACAACCCTCGATAAGGCCTAAATGGCTTATAGAAAGGGGTTCTGCACTGACTTTGTGGAAGGGTTCGGGATTGGGTCAGAACTTGTAAGCATATAGAAAGCCCACAACATGCAGCACTGGAAATAACTAAGAAATTACATGAGAAACTCATCAGAAACTCAAAAGAAAATGTATTAAGTATTGATTCATTCTTTATTAATCTTTGGTTTAGAATACACAAGTGATTACAACCGAAATCCCCAATTCTATTTAGGAATTAAGGTTTACTCTAGAGAAAAGAGTACAAGAATGAGAATGAGAGAAAATCATTCCAAAATGAAAGCACTATTGTCTTATTTATGGAAAAATCAGGGCCCATTTTGCTATTGGGCTAGTAGTACCCTATGTCGGCCGCTTTTCCCTTTAGTTCTCAATGTACTGGCTCTCGACCGGCTTTTCTTTAGATTCTGAAGGTTTTGCCTATGACATTTAGATATGCTGATTCCTGCTCTCGGGATCAGGGTTCCGTCTGCGGAACACCTTTTTGATTGCTTGTTCATCCACTTTGTTTTGATCCTGAGCTTGTCGTTGCAAATAGCTTTCAGAAGGTTATGGCTTCCTGGATGTGGGCTTCCAGTTTTGTTATTGACACTTTATGTAGCTTGCCATTGTGACTCAAATGAAAGACTGCCAGGTCTGCCACCCCTGTCGGTATCGACCCTAAGCAAATTAGTGTTGATAGTTTGTCTTTATTTGGGGTTCTGGTTAGCCATTTGGCAGACTTTTAAAGCATATCCTCGCTTTCTCAGGGTGTCGCTTCCATTGCTTTGCTAGTTGTTTATTATGGTAGCTTCTCGGGGACCAACTAATGGAAGTCCCGATAATTGGCTTCCAGATTACCTCCCTGTGCTTTAATCTTCGTTACATCGGTGTTTCTATCTCCTTATGTATCGGCATTAAGCAAATTAATATCATAGCCCCTTTCGTCCTTCTAGGCCTCGGTTTATAGGATTAATGGTTTTTCTCTTCATTTGCTTCAAGTCTCAGGTGACCTTATGTTGCTTTTCCTCCGTGTTGGATCCATCCTTCCGGTATCCATTCTTCGTACATATTTTGAGCTCTTTTTCTCACATGATGGTGTCGGTTGCATGTCTTTTAGATTGCTCCTACACTTTCGGTTTTGCCTTGTGACTGTCTGTTGCTTACAGATGATTCCTTTGTGTTTGTGGTAGTTCGCTACCCCTTCACCGCCTAATGCGCTATTATAATAGTGTCTATTTAGTAAAATAAAGTATTAAAATAGTGTATGTGGGATTATCATTATTACTCTTACACCGTTTACAATACTATAGTCTATACAGAAACTGTAAAATCCATCGTAAACTAGTGGATGTCAGTGGGCACTCCGTATATATGGTGTAATCAAAACCATAAGGGGTTCGATTAGGATAATATGACAAGGCACATGAGGCAATATCCAAATATGATTCTACCATTTTTCGCCTAGATCGGTGGTAACGCATAGCCACAAGTACCGCCCACCTCAGAACATCTTCGCATAATCAAAGGTTCCATCACAATCACATAGTAAGATTTATATTATCCAAGAAGTGTGTCTGATAGGATGACCGACCTCACTTAATCACGGTATAGCTCTTATTTTAGTAAATTTAATTATGACACGAAGATCAAGTTTATCCATCATCGTTGTCTTACTTCGTTCCAGTAGTGTTCACCAAACCAACTTACTTCATTTTGGATTCTCCACCACATGCACAGTTGTTAAATTGGTTCTCGATATTGGCAGGGAGTATGGAAATATCCGGCCATGATGTCTTTAAAAACCAAATGCTTATTTAACATTATGTTCATTTATATTTGAAATCATGCTTAAAATATCATAAATCAAATAACACAATTATTGGTTTTATATTTAAACAATCAAGCTCAAATATTGCAATGTCACATATCATTTCCCAATTAGTTCGTTATTCGATTTCATTCAAATTTCAGATTAATGTTTACAAATAGTTTATTAAGAACAATTATATTTTCATTTCAAATTTCAATTCCACGGATATCGTTATTCAAACTTTATATCAAACATTCTGGATTTAATTCCTCGGTTTGGAAATAACTTTATTAACAATAAAATATATTTAAAACATTTTAAATTTGAAATATTTCAGTTATATATAATAAATTAAATTAATATAAATAATTGTATAAAAAGGGGTTTTATTAAAGTGAATAATAGGATCAGGTCCCCATTATATTTCAAAATATAGAAAAACTCCATGTCTAAAAACTTTACAAATTAAGTCCATATTTTACGAATATTATCCAAAAATCAAAAAAAAAAAAAATACAAAAAATAAAAATTAAATTCAACACATAACCATCATCATATGCATGCATTAAAACTACAAAAAATATGATTCAAAAACAAAATAAAAAATTAGTATACATGCTTTAGTATATTTCAGCAATTAATGTGACTATTTGGGATAGTTGCTAATATTTCTACAACCTTTCCAAATATTTACATCGACAACAAAACAATTGCTGATATATTAGATGTATATAGTAATAATTGCATATCTTGCTACAATTTTTCATTATGCCTTATATTCAGCCAGTTTTTCATGAAGTATAAAATAGTTGCTGATATATCAAAAAAAATTAAGTTTTTTTTCCAGATTACCTCTGTGATAATTTGCAGTTTTTTGAATTTCTTTTTATACAGCAGCGCCAAAAAATGGTGTAAAACAAGAAGCGAACAAAAATAGGGGCCCGCTTTATATCTAACTTTAGGGAGGGAGCTGCTTGCAACAACTCGGAATTTCTGAACCAATTTATAATTTTTATTTTAGCTCTTTTAATGGTTTAGGATATTTAAAATGATTTATTTTAAATAATTATGAATAAAATTTTACTTAGATCGAAGTTAGAAAGTATAAATTTATATTAATTATAAATGAGCCTAAAATGGCGTGGTAGTTTGAAAATTCGATTTTTAATTTCTATGTACAGAATTCAAAATAAATCGGATTTCATCAATACCAGAAATATTTGAATTTGTTTAATAATATCTTTCTAATGAACGTGAAAATTTCAGATTTCATAATATAAACTGAAAGTTATGTCCATTTTAAAATTTAAAATAGTCACTATGGAATATATATATATATATATATATATACATATATACGTATATATATTAATATAATATATAGCCCTTAAAAATAGCCATTTTCCAAACGACCTCCGTTTTTGATGAAACCACTTTTGTTGCATCCAGAATGTCAAATTATTGTTAGATTTCAATTTTCATAATTTTGGAACTAAAATGTACGCGTGGTAATTTAAACGCGTTTGGTAATTTCACCTTGAATTCAATCGACTGGGAAAAGACCATTTTTCCAACAGTCTCCAAATCCGACGAAATTAGTTTTGTTAGGACCGTATCGTCAAAACATAGCTAGATTTATTTTTTCGTAATTTTTGGAGTCAGTTTGTGGCCCCGGTAAATTGAAATGTACGTTCAAATTCAATTTATATTGATTTACATTTTAATTTTGACAAAAACTGGTTGAAACAGTTGAATTAGCTTACGAAACATATCCCATTATGTCCGGAATGAAGGTATTTAGCTGGGGACGATATTCGTTGGGTTTAATTTGGAGTTCAAATGTGAAATCACATTTTTATTTGAAATTAAAATATAAATAATAAAAGGGTATAAATACCCCAAGTATTAAACCCTAGCCCAATTATTCTGAGGCGCCGCGTTCATTGCATTCAACAGCTGATGGGCTCCAATATTCATTCCTCAACCATTCTTAATCCAAACTATGAAATTCAAAATTAATTAAACGAAAATTGTATAGTTCTTTACGCTCTTTGATTTTATAAGGAGATGATCAATTTTGATGAGGTATTCATCGCAAATTTTAGGGCTAAAGTAGTCCTGCTCGCACATGATTTCTAGATGGAGGGAGACATCACCCTCTGAGGCGTCGCTGGCAGTTGTTGAGGGTGGCAAGGTGCCCGTCGTGGCACTAGTTGATCAGAGTCTGGTGGGGTATACTAGCGGACGACGGTGAGTGTTGGTTTGAGCGATGTGTTTGGAAGCGGCGTGTTTTACTGGAGTAGAAGACGAAGTACACAGGGTAATTACCCCCTTAATTATTTGATTAATGAAATTAATTAATTAATTATCTATTTAAATTTATTAATTAATATTTAAATGTTGATATCTTTTGCATATGGTCACGGAATTGAACGAAACAAAGTGCGTTAGGATCGCGTGAACGAACACTACAACATGGAACTGAGCAGAACGGAAATGGAGGCAACTGGTGTTTTTGACAAAATCGAACGATAGTTTAATTTTGCTAAAACGATCATCAAATAAAGAATGGCGGAGTGGAACCCAATGTGAGAATTCTCTCACTTAAATATTTGTACAGTAATTTATTTATTTTGTAACTGAAAATATATGAACTATCATTGTTGATTTTAATCTGTTGTTTGTGACAATACTTGAGTTCAACACATGAACTATTTACGACTTATCTTCACAAGAATCGTTGTTTGAATATACGGCACTCGTATTTCAAACAATATCGATACACTTTGTGGCTGTTGAAATTAAATTATATTATCCATTTATAATTTAAATAGTGAAAATTGATTAATTAGAAAAATAATTCAAACCGAAATAGAATTGTTTAATTAACCAATGATTTATTCAAATAGACTGTTGTCGTTTGAAAACCCGACATGGGTATCAGGATGATATTTGACATACACTAATCCCAATATTTATTTGTATGTCAATCGATTGGTTCACAGGATGCAATATGCTTTATTTATTTATTTTAATGCTTATACAATTGTAAAATGCACTTTGGATGATGTGTGAATGGTTAATGATTATTTATCATTTTTGTTGAATACATGCGATGTATGAAATCCATATAACTAAAATAATATGGTAATTGATAGGGTCGCATTCCGATTCAGAATCCGAACGAATATTTTAAAATAAAATTTAGTAAAGAATTAAAATATGATTCTAATGTCCGATTTTGGATGGACACGAAAATCTTAAAATATATGAAGCCGAGTAAGTAGATATTCGCCATTTTAACCCGATCGAACAGGTTTATCGATCGACTTTATTCATTTTATAACGATTACGAAAAAGGAATGGATTTCAAAATCTGATATTTTGAAAATATAATCAGTTTAATATTATAATGATATGAAATATTCAATTTTAATTTGGAAATTGAAATTAAATGAAAATCATTTTAAAATGAATTTAGAATGAACTTATAAAGGAATATTCAATTTTGATTTAAAATTGAAATGGAGTTGGAATTGTTTTAAATCGAATTTATAAAGGAATATTCGATTTTGATTTGAGATTGAAATTGAAGTTGAAATCGTTTTAAAATGAATTCATAAACGATTTATAAAATATGTTTTAAATAGAAATCCATGATATATATATATTATATATATTTAATGGCTTGAATAGAACGCGCCGCGCAGTGACCGTTCGCGAATTTCAACCATTAACTTCAAATTGATGTAGCGGGAGATCCGACCGTAGGATTCTCCTAAAACCGGAACCATTGGGTTGTATCGAAAAGATCTTTCCAATGAGTATAAGAGATTTAAATTTGAATAGTTGTATTTTAAATTGTGTCCAAATCAATTTCAGAAAAGGTCGCTGTGGATGCAGTTCGGTGGCTATTATTGGACACCGACTATAAGGGCCTCAATAAAACTATTAAAAAATGAAAAAATTGTGTAAATTCATAATAAATGATTAGGAAAGATTTTGGATGAAATTTCATATTTCAAAAGATAAAAATGTATATTTATCAAAATGAACTAGTTATTAACTAGAATAATAATCCAATGTTTTTTAATAAATAAATTGAATTTGTAAATGGTTTGATATAACTAGAATATTCCAATGAATGAATTGGAATGGATTTGAGTGAAGATAAGTTTGGGAATATTTCGATATTAGATCCCGTGACTATATGGATATTGTTGAGGAATTTGGAAGATACAGATATCGTTATTCCCAATACGATATCCGTTGATTTCATAATTTGATATTGAATATAAGCTGATAAAGTTTCTATTCAGAGCCTAAATTGGATTTTGGGTTTGTCGTGAATGGTGACTTCAATAACACTGTTCTTAAACCCATTTGAGAAAGGAATAAATTTTTTAATTAAGATTTAGAGAAACTTACCAATTAATTAATTAATTTAATTGGAATTGTAATGAAAGTTGATTCTGGGGTTGATTGCGAACTATGTTTTTAACGACATTTGTTCTTTAACCCAAATTAGCAGTAAAGATATGATTTGGACTTTATAAATATTTTATTAAGATTTAATGTAAATTTTCCAAATATAAGATTTTCCAATTTATTATATTAAATTGGAATTGAATGGAATTCGATTTGGTAATAATCGAAATGAGATTCTGTGAAGGAAGACCAATACTATTTATGGAATTTAAAAGGCCCTGCCGTTATTCCATTTATAGTATTAGTACGATACGGAAATTTATATCGATTATATACTGTTATGATTTCCTTGAAGATTCCATAGTTAATGGAAGGTGATTTGGGTTTATCGTGAACTTTGTTTTAAATGACATTGATTCTTTAACCCAGAAAATGGCAGGATTTATTTCCTAAATTTGAATAATCATTAAATAATGATTTTTGGTGATTAAAACGAAGAAGAGTTTAATAAATCTTTAATCAGATTGGGATGTGAAAGGGATAATTAAATTTATTGAATTCATGAAATGATCGAGAATGGAGTACCACTAGTTTTACTCCAGGCGATAGTTAAATTTTTAATTAGATTTGAACGTGAAATAGTAATTAAATTTACTGATAACACCTGGGGTGTTAGATATGGATTACAACCAGTTTTGCTCCATGGGATGAATAGGTTGGGATTGGAAAATAAAATAAAGCATTACATTGTTAAGGCTCGATAATCCCGACTAGTTTTAAAACCTTAATTTCGTTTAAAATTATTAAAGGATAAAATAAAATCTTTTGAAAATGATATACAAAGGAAGATTAAAGAATAAATTTAAAAGAATTTATCTTTGATAAAATTAATGGGAACCTTTCCCTAAAAAAGTGAATATTTGAATAAACGAATATTTTGAATTGGAATGAGGCGTATGATGTGTTTTTATAGAATTTGATTATTGATTATAAAATACGCGAGTTACTTGGAAAGACCGGGACTATCCCATTTTGAATAACTGATAACATCACTAAAAGTCGATGATGAAGACGGTGGTTAAAGATCGGAGTTCTTTACATTGTTTGGATGATTACTGATGTCTTGAATGGGCTGTACACCCAAGACAAGGTAATATGTGGTGATCGCCTATACGTACTTGGAGATCGACTGGATATGCTAGGACCTCTCTCCTGTATTAGAAATATGGTACGAGGAATAAAGTGCCTCTGGTTTCGTTCAGACCAAGAACGGACTTGTAAATGGACGCATGTCTGACATTTGATTTCATTCTGTGTTGACTGATTTCTATTAAATATATATATGTTTGGTGAAGGATAATTTATTCTCTTGCTCAATACCTTTCTCTGAGAAGTACGAGCTTAGAGGTTATATATTGATAGACATCAGTTACATGGCGTGAATTTTCAATATGGCATGCTGAGATGCAAATGATCAAGTCTTTTGTTGAAAAGCAGAGTCTTGTGGTTGATGATCAAAGTACGACTTTGAGTAGCATAACTTTGTGTATAGTGTTAATTCGCGAGCCTCACACCCGGTATGAGTAAAAAACGGGATAGTGACCGCAGGGAGAACTTGCGTTTCTTTCTATCTAGAAGTGGTGTCATGGTATGGAGCCCAGACATTTTTACTTATGTGGATGATGGATTGCGAGGCACCTCGGATATAGGGCTATATGCTCATAGGGCCGACGTACTAACCTGTTTGGAGGTCCGATAGGATCGGGAAACGTATTGTTCAGAAATAACCAATCCACTAAAGTGAGTATGGACTGGCCTTACCACTTCCAAGGGTTGGCCGTAGGTGTGATGTTGAGACATGTGTTAGAGTTTCTTGAATCATTGAGGAGACATCCCTTGCCTGGACTCATAGATGGAATCCAATTTCCAATACGAAACTTTTTGATTTTAGTTGTAAACCTAGTATAGCGGCATAATATATAGTACCTATGTCATCTAAGATTGATACATTTATTTTTGAAATTGATTTTAGCACTATACACTTATAGTGATATCAAAATAATTTTTTGGCTATTATAAGGTTAAACTCTATCCTCCGGCTTGCATTGCATTGTGTGATGGGACTTGAGTCTTATAATAGCTTCATTTTTCAAAAAGCATTGCGTTATTTCATTTTAAACTGAGATTCATGTGGAGTAAACCAGTTACGTGTTATAAGACATTGTCCCATGATTTCCCAACTTTTTAAGTAAAGATTTAATAACTGTTTTAGTTCTCACACTAATCTCATGACTGACTCAGAGTTTATTGTTTTCAACTAAACTCTGGGTGCCCATATTTTCCACACAGGCAGCTAGTAATTTTGGTTTTCACAGATACTTCTTTTCACAAGATCCTGGATTACAGCTGGAGCTATATTCGGAAAGCTTTGTGTCTGCGTATCTCTTTCAGTTGTTGTAGTTGATGTCTTCAACTACACGTTATATTCATGTACTATATTTTCCACTGCTTTGTAATTTGTAAATCTCTATTTATTTTTCCGCTGTATATTATTTGTTCATACTATGATATCTTGGACTCTGAGGAAATTGTTTTAATAACAATGAAATGTTATATTGTTTATTTTCAGATGCATCTTGTTCTCAAAGCAATCTGGGCTCCTCCATCTCTTTCGGTATCGGGGAAGTTTGGTTCATTTCATCGTGGTATCAGGGCTTTTGTTTACAAAGCTCGGAGAACAAGGCACATTAGACCCAAACGAAAGAATTCATCAGAGATAGGATTAGTAATATCCTATTATAACTACTCATTCGAGATAGGGCTAGTAATACCCTAGAATGAGTTGAAGAGTGCTATTTATAAAAAAAAATGAATTTAGTTTTGAAAATTATATCTTATTATACGCATTTGTGTATTTTATTTTATATTAAATTAGGACTATCGGGTATAAATAGATTTTGCATATACACCTTGCAAATGTATATTTGAAGCCTTAAATATACTGGGTAGATATAAAATCACACTCTAGTCGCCTGAGGATGATTTTGATAATGACAGCTGCATCATTAGTATTTATGTTCGAGTTTCGAAAGTGGGATATCTATATGATTCCATTTGATTGGTGTGCGAACCAAAACATAGTTAGAATTTATTGTTTGTGGTTTGACACTAAAAATATGATTTTGACTATATATAAAAGCTACATATGTTTGAAAATCTAATCAACTAATTGATTGATGGTTGTGATGTGTGATTATTAGTTCAACTAAATAAAAACATTGGAATGATAAAACAAATAAGAAAATGAAAGGTAGATTTCGCCAAATGAATCTAATGTTAAATTAAATTGAAAATTGATTGAAATTGCAAATATGTAGATGTGTATATAATGAACAGGTCATTGCATGGAAGCTAAGAAGAGGAATAAAATTGTATGCCTGCCAAATAGGTACATATTAACTGTATTTATTGGATTGTGATGATTTTATGAGCCGATTGGCAAGCCACTTGGCTTTATCTTTGTCTTTTTGGATGATGAGGGGCCTGTGAGGCAAGTTGTGTTTTACCGATCAGCCCATACAAAGGAGGTTATGGCGAATATTTTCGAAAATTTAGCGTGTTAGCCAAATTTTTGAGAAATTATAAAGTTCTTAGAAACTGAAAAATTGAAGAACTCAAGGCAGAATGAAAGTTGAGTTGGTTAGTCAAACAAATTTCAGCTCCGTTCCTTTTCGAGGATGAAAAGATTTTAAGTGGGAGAGATTGTAATAACCCGAAATTTCTGTAACAAATTAAATTTTTTATTTTAGCTATTTTAATGGATTTTGGATATTTAAAATGATTTATTTTAAATAATAACGACTATAAATTTATTTAAATCAAAGTTAGAAATTATAAATTTATATTAATTATAAAATGAGCCAGAAATGGCACGGTAGTTTGAAAATTCGATTTTTAATTTCAATTGAATGTACAGAATTCAAAATAAATCGGATTTCAGTAAAACCAGAAACATTTGAATCTATTTAATAATATGTTTCTAATGAATGTGAAAATTTCAGATTTCATAATATAAATTGGAAGTTATGTCCAGTTTAAAATTTAAAATAGTCGCTATGGAATACATATATATATTAATATAATATATAGCCCTTAAAAATAGCCATTTTGAAAACTACTGTAACACCCCACACCCGCTATGGTCACTCACAAAGGGAATGCCATAGCATCGGTGGAGTATTTTAGTGAATATAGAACAGAAAAATTACACCAAGACAGATATAAATAGTACTTGAAATTTTAAAACATCATCTCATAACAGCGGAAATAAACATGTCTGGTTACATCATAAAGCCATGATAAAAGTCAAGTACAATATCCGTCAAAATAAAGAAGTACATAATCCCACTCTCTCATACAATAGCCATAACAAAAGAAAAGATAACTGGATAACTGGATAACTGGAGCTTTACATCTACCCAAGCTCCCAAAGGCTGGAACAGCAATCCGATCAAGCTCTACTACCGCTAGGATCCACCGTAGGACCTGAGGGTTGGGAAAAAGATAAAAACAACGGGGTCAGACATAAGTCTGAGTGAGCCCTATAACCTTAACAATACAATTATTAAAGTAATTAGGGTATGACATGAACTCAGTACGGTACCTTTGGGGATAATAACTACACTAAGTAGCCAACAACATAGGATGAACTAAGATAACCGTCAGGACGCATCTACCCACCCAAGGATAATTACTAACTGCACCACACCAGTCATACCTACTTAAAGGTTGATCCCTTCCAAGGACTTAGAAAATTTCCCCAATAATTCCATGTACTCCTAGCTCACTACATAGGTGCCGTCTGCCCCTATCTCCACTAGGTGTACTCAGTAATTCTTACCCAGTAGTTTCGTGTACCCCTACATAGGTGCCGTCTGCCCCTATCTTCACTAGGTGTACCCACTACTCCCCATCGATCGGCTCCCTACCGTAGATACCCGTGCTGGTCCCACAGTGGGGTGTATCACTCCCCTAAAGTGGCTACCCAATACCAACGGTGCACGGCTTTATATCTACACGATGCAACAACGGCTTATCTACCAGCCCGGGCCCACACACGCATATGAAGCCCGTTGGACTTGCGTTGCCACCGCTAACCCGTTTTAGCCTCTTATAATCAAGCCCAATATGCGTGTCCCGTCACTCGACATGGGTCGAGCCCACAAAGATACGTTTGGGATATTGGTTGAAATGGGCCCCCACAAGCTACCCACTTAAGCTTGTCATATATCTAGTGTATCCCACTTAACCCTTTAATCATGTTTAGTTACATGTTTCCACTTGGTTAAGTATTCTAATCGTATTTTCTATTGCCACCCAAGGCAACCCACTAGATTCCACATGCCACCCAAGGCAACCACAAAATTTCCTCATGCCACCCAAGGCACCCACTTAACCCCTCATGTCCCACTACATGCTATTATGGTTAAGTGTTTCTTAATTAATTAAGACCGTGATCTCCCGTAAAGACCTCCCACATTAGACTGACTGTTATGACCGCCTGGTTAAGCCGGTAGAATCCGGGCAGTCTTACGTCATAACAGAGTCTAACCTCGTGTCTTTACCTTAATCACGTATTTAATTTATGGCTAAGACCTCTCACATTGGGCTGACATTTGTAGCAACTGGTTAGGCCGGTCGGGTCCGGGCAGTTTTACACTACAAATGAGTCCAACCTCGTGTCTTAGTCGATTAATTACACCTAATTAATCACCCCCATATTAATTATCCCTAATTAATATTAAGTTTACCATAACATGGGTAGACCTAACTCAATAGGTAAATTCCCATGGGGTAGACCTAACTCAATAGGTAAATTCCCACTTATGGTAATTTATTCTTTTATGGTATGCTTAATCATACCCAATCATCCATTTATTAACATATTTACCCACCCCCATTGTTCCCCACGTAAATCGTTCTCATTTCATGACAAAATAAAAGGGGAAGATCCATCACACATATCATGGGTTTAGCATATAACTTTGTCATGGGTTAAGAGGATGTCAACTTGCATATATGAACACATAATAACCCAACTTGCTCTTAAGCATCTACATAACTTGCATAATTATTCACATGACCTCATAAGCATGCATAACATGGTAATCTTGCATTTGAGCATACACCTAACTTGCATATTTATTCACATAACTTCATATGCATGCATAACATGTTAATCTTGCATTTAAACATACATGTAACTTGCATCATTATTCACATAACTTCATATGCATGCATAACATATTAATCTTGCATTTAAACATACACATAACTTGCATCATCATTCTCATAACTTCATATGCATGCATAACATATTAATCTTGTATTTAAACATACACATAACTTGCATCATCATTCTCATAACTTCATATGCATGCATAACATATTAATCTTGTATTTAAACATACACATAACTTCATAAGCATGCTTAATCATGTTGCAAAATAGATCAATGTCCAACTTAGTGATTTGCATCATAATCATCATGAAACATATCACCAAACTTGCATAAAGATACAACATTAAACTTGCATAAAAATGTCATGAACACATACACTAAACTTGCATGACATAGAGCATATAACTTGCAAAACACATGACATATACAATATTAAGCTTGCATAAACACATTGATCCACAAACATAACCATACATCATCATATCCTATCTTAATCAATTTAACAATTGATTATTAAGGGGATAGAAGCTCACCAAAACACAATTAGCAAGCTAATGAAGAAGATTAAGATACTTAGAATGGATTAGAGAATGATTTGAGAGGGATTTGCTTGCAACTCCTTCATGAACTAGTGGAGGCCATGCTCAAATTTCATTTTGCCATAGTTTAGTTACTAGATTTAATTATGAATGAATTAGGGTAGGGTTAGGGTCTTATTTATAGGATTAGGTGAGTGTTTTAGGCCCTTAGATTAACCCTAGATTAGGTTAGGACCCTTAGATTTAGGAAATCTCTAGAACCAGCCCTCCTAGCCAGCCTGAAACCCAACCTGGTGCAACCTGGTGCACCCAGGTTCACTGGGCGCCTGAACCCTGTCGACAGGCAAGTCGACAGGCATGTCGACACCCCTGTCGACAGGCCTGTCGACAGCCCTGTCGACATGGGCTGGGCGGGAAACTTCCTGCCTGACCCCGCCTGGCCCATTCCAAATCTGAATATTTTAAATTTTTAAATCTGTTTTAGTTTTGAATTTTCTGCAAACTTCATCGGGCCATAACCGGGCCATACGGACTCCGATTTTCGAAAACTCGGACTCTATTTCGCGTATTTTTCCGAGACGAACGTAATGACGCAGCCCGTTTCCCCTAATTCCCACATCTAAGATTATTTATCCTGTAATTAGTGAATTTTAGTATTAACTAAAATTCGGGGTGTTACATTCTCCCCTCCTTAAAGGATTTCGTCCCCGAAATCTCTAAGCTAAGGAGAATGTATAACCTACCATCCAAACAACCATCTACTCAAATCATCAACCACAGGCATCCATTGTCCTTAAAACAATTTCTAATGATGTATGAGCATATGCAAACGGTGTGTGTATATGTTCCCTATCTAATGTATGAACGTATGCAAACCATGATAGTGCCATGCATCCATTATGTATGCGAGAACCCTATCGACACATACAATATCTACATGAGTGCACAATCATTCACCAAAATGCATCATCCATGTGATAACACAATCATTATACATCCATAAATATAGCCTCCTACACACAATTTTATGCAATATGCAATATGAAGTGACTGAGCCGATCTAGTGCCTAGAGTGTGTGTATATGCATCCACGAGCAACCACTAGCAAACACTTGCATCCACTTGCATCCATCATCCATAACATGTCTCAAACACATGTTTCAACCATAGGTTTACCCTAACTAAAGGTCAAAGGTACTAACGAGAGGACATACCAAAGATAAGATAAGTACTAGACAAACGATAAAGGAGAAAGTAAAGACATACCCTCAAAAAGAAATGGGTACAATGAACGCATCTTCGCTTCCGTCTCCCAAGTCGCGTTGCTCTCATCTTCTCCCCATTGCACTTTGACCAGCTGAACCTCTCTGTTTCTTAACTTCCTAGTCTCTGACCCAAGGATGCGAGTAGGAGCTCGTCTAATAGTCGCATCACGCTCTATCTCTATATCTCTAAGCAAGCTCGGCTCTACCACCTCTGCAGTCTCATGTAAGCATTTCCTCAGATGTGATACATGGAATACATCATGAACACCGCTAAGTCTGTCGGGCAACTCCACCCTATATGCCATCCGTCCAATCCTTTCCTTGATAGGAAACGGCCCAACAAACCTTGGTGCTAACTTCCCAACGGATCCGAAGCGAACAACATTCCTCAACGGAGATACCTTAACAAAAACCATATCCCCAACCTCAAACTCAAGATCCGTCCTTCTCTTGTCCGCATAAGATTTTTGCCTATCCTGCGCTGCTTTCATCCTTCTTCGAATCAAGTCAATCTTCTCTGAAGTCTCCCTAACCATATCAGGCCCAAGCAAGATCTTATCCGTAGATTCCCACCAACATGTAGGTGATCGACAAGGCCTTCCATAGAGGGCTTCGAAAGGAGCCATACCAATACTGGACTGAAAGCTGTTATTATATGCGAACTCCACCAATGGAAGATGCTCTTCCCATGTACCTCCAAAATCTAAGATACAAAGCCTCAAAAGGTCTTCTAGAACACGATTCACCCTCTCAGTCTGGCCGTCTGTCTGAGGATGATATGCGGTGCTCAGACACAATTGAGTCCCCACTGCTTCTTGCAAACATCTCCAGAACTCACTAGTGAAGATAGGATCTCGATCACTCACTATGCTAGAGGGTACCCCATGTAATCGAACTATCTCTCGAAGATATACTGAAGCTAGCCATGGAGCGGTCCTCTTGCTCTTCACAGGTATGAAATGGGCGCTCTTAGTAAGTCTATCTACCACCACCCAAATCCCTGTATTACCCTTCCTCGACCTGGGTAACCCGTCAATAAAATCCATCGAGACGCTATCCCACTTCCATTGCGGAACCTCTAATGGGTGAAGCAACCCACCTGGTTTCCTTTGCTCCGCCTTCACTTGCAGACATACCAAGCATCGAGCTACATATTCGGCCACATCTTTCTTCATACCGGCCCAGAAGAAAACCCTCTTCATATCTTGGTACATTTTATCCCCACCGGGATGAATGGTCATCCTAGAACGGTGTGCATCATCAAGAATAGCCTTCCTCAACCCTTCATTTAGCGGTACACAAAGTCTACCGTCTCTACGCAAGCACCCTCTATCGTCTAGGGTGTACCTACTCAAATGGCTGGACGACTCCCCCCTTATGAGCTTCTCTATCAACTCAACCAACTGTGGGTCGTCCCTCTGTGCTTCTCCAATCCGCCCCAAAAGAGTAGGCCTAACTTCCAAGGAAGCTAGCAAACCGGGTACATAATCAATGGAAGGTCTGAAATCAAACATCGAGATAAATTCCAAACTTTGCCGTTCCACGAACAATGGACTCAAAGACAACCTCTTTCTGCTCAAGGCGTCCGCCACCACGTTACCCTTGCCAGGGGTATACGCTATCTCGAAATCATAAGATGCTAGGAACTCCATCCACCTTTGCTGTCTTAAGTTTAGATCCTTCTGAGAGAACAAGTACTTCAAAGATTTATGGTCAGTGAACAGCTCGAATCTCTCACCAAGAAGATAATGGCGCCAAATCTTAAGCGCAAAAACAATAGCGGCCAGCTCTAGATCATGGGTAGGGTAATTTTTCTCATGTGCCCTCAACTGCCTTCCACCATAGGCTATTACCCTTCCCTCTTGCATTAAGACTGCGCCAAGTCCTGTCCCACAGGCATCGGTATAGACAACAAATGGCTTGCTCCCATCTGGCAATACTAAAACTGGAGCCGTGGTTAAAGCCCTCTTTAACCGTCGGAACGCATCATCACAATCTACGTCCCATGTGAAAACAAGATTCTTCTTCGTTAAGCGGGTTAATGGGGCTGATATCTTCGCGAAGTCTTTGATAAACTTCCTATAATAACCCGCCAACCCCAAGAAACTTCTTACTTCGGTAGCATTCTTCGGAACCTTCCAATCCTGAATTGATACTACCTTCGCGGGATCCACAGCTATCCCTTCCTTGGAGACCACATGCCCCAAGAACCGCACTTCCCTCCTCCAGAAGTGACATTTAGAGAATTTAGCCTTAAGGCTATGTGCTCGAAGAGTCTTCAACACTTCCCCAAGATGTAGGGCATGCTCTTCTTCACTCTTAGAGAATACTAAGATATCATCCACAAAGACCACCACAAATTTATTAAGGAACTCCCTGAACACCCTACTCATCAAATCAACAAAGTATGCAGGGGCGTTCGTCAACCCAAATGGCATCACCAGCCACTCATAGAAACCATCCGGAGTCCTAAAGGCAGTCTTGTCTATGCTATCCTCAGCCACCCTCAACTGATGAAACCCCGTGGCCAAGTCCAACTGAGAAAATACTGAAGCGCCAACCAACTGATCGAAAAGATCATCAATCCTCGGCAATGGGTGTCTATTCTTCTTTGTGAGCTTGTTGAGTTCTCTATAGTCTACACAAAGTCTGAGGGACCCATCCGCCTTCGTAGCAAATACTACTGGAGCACCCCACTCCGATATGCTCCTTCGTATGAACCCCTTCTCAAGCAACTCACCTACTTGCTTATGGAGTTCCCTCCTCTCACGAGGAGCCATGTGGCGCACTGGTAAAGATACCGGTTTAGCATTATCCACCAAATATATTCGGAAGTCAATCTCCCGCTTCGGAGGTAAGCCCTTCACCTCCTCAAACACATCCGGATATTCCCGGACCACTCTAACAGATTGCAAACTCTCGACCGAAGCGTCAAGTGATTCAAGATAACTTAGCATAACAGAGTCCCTGGGGTTACAAGAAATCTCGAGAGTGTTACCCAAGCGGGTCATGAGCTTAACAACTCTCCTTTCGCAATCAAGAACGGCACCATTACTGGATAACCAGTCCATGCCCAAAATCAACCCATAGCCCGTGAAGCCCAATACGAAAGCATCACATCTAAACTCAATGCTAAGTATAGAAATCTTCAAACCCAAACATATCATGGACAAATAAGTGGAGCCCCCAATTGGGTTTGAAACAACCAAGGGATCATCTACCAGACTGGTGTCTAGGTGCAGTGACTCAACTAATGATGATGAAATAAACGAATGCGATGCGCCTGAATCAAACAATGTACGGACAGGATGGTCAAATAGAAAAACCAGACTTTCAACGGAAATAGTTCTACCTCTCTCCTGAATTGGTGGAACCGCGAGAGCCTGTACTTGCCCCCTAGCCTGACCCGGTGCCATAAGAGCTTGCACCTGTCCTCCTGAGGTAGATCCCGTCCTTTGCCCTTTCTTAGGGCAATCCTTCACTAAGTGCCCTGCTTCGCCACAGTGGAAGCAACCGGTCTTCTTCTTCTTGCGACAATCCTTGCTTAGGTGGCCAGGTGTCCCACAATTGAAACACTTCTTCTTCTTGCCCTTGCCACCGTTGCCTTTCCCACCTTTGCTTTGCTGTTGTTGAGGTCTCTTTTGATCTCCCTTTTTCTCGGGTGCCTTATTAGCATTAGGACCCTTCTCTTCCTCAAACATGAGTGCCATGTCAACTAGCTTCTCAAAGGTGGCCCCCATAGGGATGTGAGTCATAGCCAACCCATGCATTGGTTCATTTAAGCCTTTCACGAACCTCAAAGCCTTCTTCTCCGGTGTATTCACCATATCTAGGCCAAACCTTGCCAACTGATTAAACTTGTTAACATATTCCTTCACCGAAAGATTTCCTTGCTTTAGAGTCAAGAATCTCTCCATATACAAGTTCTCTTCCGCCCTTGAGAGAAACTTTGCCACAAATCTTTGCTTAAAATCCGCCCAAGAGTCAACGGGGCGTTCTCCATTAGTAACCTCCCACCAGAATGAGGCCTCTCCCTTCATTAACCAAGCAGCCAACTTGACTTTCTTCCCTTCTTCCATCTCAAAGATATCTATCAACTCTTCCACCTCCTTAAGCCAATCTCTAGCCTCCACAAAGGTTTCAGATCCTTGAAAAGGTTTCCCTCCCATAGCTTTAAATTCCTTGCAAGTCTTAGCGAAAGTATCCGTGCGAGGAGGAGGGGGAGGAGGAAGATCGGGTGCTACGGTTGGTGAAGGAATATTCGCTGGACCCGCAGTGGTGGCCCTAGCCTCCATCAATCTCCTATACCATACTGGTACCGTCACACCCTCCGGAAAGTTAAGATCCTCAGCCATGCTGAAACGAAAAAGGAAAGATTCAAAACGGAGAATTCGAAGGATATAGATATGGCTATTGGGGATTATGCTTTTCTTTCAAAAACTTTTCTCTTAAAAGACATGTTTTTGAAAATATCTTTTCCAAAAATGTTTTAGAAAAATAGTTTTCTAAAAATTTTATCTGTTCCGGTAACCTTTGCTCTGATACCACGTGTAACACCCCACACCCGCTATGGTCACTCACAAAGGGAATGCCATAGCATCGGTGGAGTATTTTAGTGAATATAGAACAGAAAAATTACACCAAGACAGATATAAATAGTACTTGAAATTTTAAAACATCATCTCATAACAGCGGAAATAAACATGTCTGGTTACATCATAAAGCCATGATAAAAGTCAAGTACAATATCCGTCAAAATAAAGAAGTACATAATCCCACTCTCTCATACAATAGCCATAACAAAAGAAAAGATAACTGGATAACTGGATAACTGGAGCTTTACATCTACCCAAGCTCCCAAAGGCTGGAACAGCAATCCGATCAAGCTCTACTACCGCTAGGATCCACCGTAGGACCTGAGGGTTGGGAAAAAGATAAAAACAACGGGGTCAGACATAAGTCTGAGTGAGCCCTATAACCTTAACAATACAATTATTAAAGTAATTAGGGTATGACATGAACTCAGTACGGTACCTTTGGGGATAATAACTACACTAAGTAGCCAACAACATAGGATGAACTAAGATAACCGTCAGGATGCATCTACCCACCCAAGGATAATTACTAACTGCACCACACCAGTCATACCTACTTAAAGGTTGATCCCTTCCAAGGACTTAGAAAATTTCCCCAATAATTCCATGTACTCCTAGCTCACTACATAGGTGCCGTCTGCCCCTATCTCCACTAGGTGTACTCAGTAATTCTTACCCAGTAGTTTCGTGTACCCCTACATAGGTGCCGTCTGCCCCTATCTTCACTAGGTGTACCCACTACTCCCCATCGATCGGCTCCCTACCGTAGATACCCGTGCTGGTCCCACAGTGGGGTGTATCACTCCCCTAAAGTGGATACCCAATACCAACGGTGCACGGCTTTATATCTACACGATGCAACAACGGCTTATCTACCAGCCCGGGCCCACACACGCATATGAAGCCCGTTGGACTTGCGTTGCCACCGCTAACCCGTTTTAGCCTCTTATAATCAAGCCCAATATGCGTGTCCCGTCACTCGACATGGGTCGAGCCCACAAAGATACGTTTGGGATATTGGTTGAAATGGGCCCCCACAAGCTACCCACTTAAGCTTGTCATATATCTAGTGTATCCCACTTAACCCTTTAATCATGTTTAGTTACATGTTTCCACTTGGTTAAGTATTCTAATCGTATTTTCTATTGCCACCCAAGGCAACCCACTAGATTCCACATGCCACCCAAGGCAACCACAAAATTTCCTCATGCCACCCAAGGCACCCACTTAACCCCTCATGTCCCACTACATGCTATTATGGTTAAGTGTTTCTTAATTAATTAAGACCGTGATCTCCCGTAAAGACCTCCCACATTAGACTGACTGTTATGACCGCCTGGTTAAGCCGGTAGAATCCGGGCAGTCTTACGTCATAACAGAGTCTAACCTCGTGTCTTTACCTTAATCACGTATTTAATTTATGGCTAAGACCTCTCACATTGGGCTGACATTTGTAGCAACTGGTTAGGCCGGTCGGGTCCGGGCAGTTTTACACTACAAATGAGTCCAACCTCGTGTCTTAGTCGATTAATTACACCTAATTAATCACCCCCATATTAATTATCCCTAATTAATATTAAGTTTACCATAACATGGGTAGACCAAACTCAATAGGTAAATTCCCATGGGGTAGACCTAACTCAATAGGTAAATTCCCACTTATGGTAATTTATTCTTTTATGGTATGCTTAATCATACCCAATCATCCATTTATTAACATATTTACCCACCCCCATCGTTCCCCACGTAAATCGTTCTCATTTCATGACAAAATAAAAGGGGAAGATCCATCACACATATCATGGGTTTAGCATATAACTTTGTCATGGGTTAAGAGGATGTCAACTTGCATATATGAACACATAATAACCCAACTTGCTCTTAAGCATCTACATAACTTGCATAATTATTCACATGACCTCATAAGCATGCATAACATGGTAATCTTGCATTTGAGCATACACCTAACTTGCATATTTATTCACATAACTTCATATGCATGCATAACATGTTAATCTTGCATTTAAACATACATGTAACTTGCATCATTATTCACATAACTTCATATGCATGCATAACATATTAATCTTGCATTTAAACATACACATAACTTGCATCATCATTCTCATAACTTCATATGCATGCATAACATATTAATCTTGTATTTAAACATACACATAACTTGCATCATCATTCTCATAACTTCATATGCATGCATAACATATTAATCTTGTATTTAAACATACACATAACTTCATAAGCATGCTTAATCATGTTGCAAAATAGATCAATGTCCAACTTAGTGATTTGCATCATAATCATCATGAAACATATCACCAAACTTGCATAAAGATACAACATTAAACTTGCATAAAAATGTCATGAACACATACACTAAACTTGCATGACATAGAGCATATAACTTGCAAAACACATGACATATACAATATTAAGCTTGCATAAACACATTGATCCACAAACATAACCATACATCATCATATCCTATCTTAATCAATTTAACAATTGATTATTAAGGGGATAGAAGCTCACCAAAACACAATTAGCAAGCTAATGAAGAAGATTAAGATACTTAGAATGGATTAGAGAATGATTTGAGAGGGATTTGCTTGCAACTCCTTCATGAACTAGTGGAGGCCATGCTCAAATTTCATTTTGCCATAGTTTAGTTACTAGATTTAATTATGAATGAATTAGGGTAGGGTTAGGGTCTTATTTATAGGATTAGGTGAGTGTTTTAGGCCCTTAGATTAACCCTAGATTAGGTTAGGACCCTTAGATTTAGGAAATCTCTAGAACCAGCCCTCCTAGCCAGCCTGAAACCCAACCTGGTGCAACCTGGTGCACCCAGGTTCACTGGGCGCCTGAACCCTGTCGACAGGCAAGTCGACAGGCATGTCGACACCCCTGTCGACAGGCCTGTCGACAGCCCTGTCGACATGGGCTGGGCGGGAAACTTCCCGCCTGACCCCGCCTGGCCTATTCCAAATCTGAATATTTTAAATTTTTAAATCTGTTTTAGTTTTGAATTTTCTGCAAACTTCATCGGGCCATAACCGGGCCATACGGACTCCGATTTTCGAAAACTCGGACTCTATTTCGCGTATTTTTCCGAGACGAACGTAATGACGCAGCCCGTTTCCCCTAATTCCCACATCTAAGATTATTTATCCTGTAATTAGTGAATTTTAGTATTAACTAAAATTCGGGGTGTTACAACTACCTCCATTTTCGATGTAACCACTTTTGTTAGATGCGGAATGTCAAATTATTATTAGGTTTCAATTTTCATAATTTTTCGAATTAATATGTGAGCATGGTAATTAAAACGCATTTGGTAATTTCAATTTAAATTTAATGACTAGAAAAAGGGCATTTGTCAAACGGTCTCCAAAATCGACGAAATTAGTTTTGTTAGGACCGTATCATCAAAACATAGCTAGAATTATTTTTCTGTAATTTTGGAGTCAGTATCTGGCCCCGGTAAGTTAAAATGTACATTCAAATTCAATTTATATTGATTTATATTTTAATTTTGATGAAAACTGATCGAAATAGTCGATTTGGCTTACGAAACATATCCCATTGTGTCTAGAATGAGGGTATTTAGCTGGGAGCAACATTCATTGGGTTTGATTTGGAGTTCGAATGCAAAATCACATTTTTTTTTGAAATTAAAATAAAAATAATAAACGGGTATAAATACCCCAAGTATTAAACCCTAGCCCAATTATTCTGAAATGCAGCGTTCATTGCAGTCAACGGCTGACGGGCTCCGATTTTCATTCCTCAACCATTCTTAATTCAATCTATGAAATCCAAAATTAATTAAATGAAAATTGTAGAGTTCTTTATGCTCTTCGATTTCATATAGGCATGATCAGTTTTCATGAGGTATTTATCACGAATTTTAGGGCTATAGTAGTCCCGCTCGCACACGATTTCTGAATGAAGGGGGACATCGCCCTATGAGGCGTCGCTGGTGGTTGTTGAGCGTGGCAAGGCGCTCGTCGTGGCACTAGTTGATCGGAGTCTGGTGGGGTATATTGGTGGGCGGCGGTGAGTGTTAAGTTTGGAAGCGGCGTGTTTTACTGAAGTGAAAGACGAAGTTCACTAGGTAATTAACCCCTTAGTTATGTGATTAATGAAATTAATTAATTATCTATTTAAATTTATGTAATTAATATATAACGTTGATATCTTTTGCATATGGCCACAGAATTGAACGAAACAAAGTGCATTGGGATCGCGTGAATGAACACTACAACGTGGAACTGACCAGAATGGAAATGGAGGCAGTTGGAGTTTTTGACAAAATTAAATGGCTGTTTAATTTCTTTAGAACGATCATCAAATAAAGAATAGCGGAGTGGAATCTAATGTGAGAATTCTCTCACTAAAATATTTGTACGGTAACTTATTTATTTTATAACTGAAAATATATGAACTGTCATTATTGATTTTTATGTATTGTATGTGACATTGCTTGAGTTCAACACATGAACTATTCACGACTCATCTGCACAAGAAGCGTTGTTTGAATATACGACACTCGTATTTCAAACAATGTGGTACACTTTGTGGTTGTTGAAATTATATTATATTATCCATTTATAATTTAAAGAATGAAAATTGATTAATTAGAAAAATAATTTGAAATGAATTAGAATTGATTAAATTTATTAACCAATGATTTATTTGAATAGACTATTGTAGTTTGAAAACCCCACACATGTATTGGGATGATATTTGACATACACAAATTCCAATATTTAGTTCTATGTCAACCGATTGGTTGACAGGTTGCGATAAGCGTTATTTATTTATTTTAATTCTTATACAGTTGTAAAATGCACTCTGGATAATGTTTGAATGTTTAATGATTATTTATCATTATTGTTGAATACATGCGATGTATGAAATCCATACAACTGAAATTATGTGGAAATTGATTGAGTCGCATTCCGATTTAGAATCTGAACGAATGTTTAAAACAAAATTCAGTAAAGAATTAAAACATGATTTTGATGTCTGATTTTGGATAGACACGAAGATATTGCAATATATGAAGCCGAGTAAGTAGATATTTTCCATTTTAACCCGAACGGGTTTATCGATCGACTTTATTCATTTTATAACAAAAAGGAAATGCATTTCAAAATCTTATATTTTGGAAATATTATAATTTTAATATTATAATGATATGAAATATCCAATTTTGATTTGAAAATTGAAATTAAATGAAAATCGTTTTAAAATGAATTTAAAATGAATTTATAAAGAAATATTCAATTATGATTTAAAACTAAAATGGAGTTGAAATCGTTTTAAAACGAATTTATAAAGGAATATTCAATTTTGATTAAGATTGAAATTGAAGTTGAAATCGTTTTAAAATGAATTTATAAACAATTTACAAAATACATTTTAAATGGAAATAAATGATATACATATTATATATATTTAATGGCTTGAATGGAATACGCCGCGCAGCGTCTGTTCAGGAATTTCAACCATTAACTTCAAATTGATGTAGCAGGAGATTCGACCGTAGGATTCTCCTAAAGCCCGACCCATTAGGTTCGTCTCGAAAAGATCTTTCCAATGAGTATAAGAGATTTAAATTTGAATGGTTGGATTTTAAATTGTGTCCAAATCAATTTCAGAAAAGGTCGCTATGGATGCAGTTCGGTGGACGTTATTGGAAACTGACTGTACGGGCCTTAATAAAATTATTAAAAAAATATGGAAAAAGTGTGAAAATTCATACTAAATGATTAGGAAAGATTTTGGATGAAAAATTCATTATTGAAAAGATGAAAATGTATTTTTATCGAAATTAACTAGTTATCAACTAGAATAATAATCCAATGTTTTTAAATAAATAAACTGGATTTGTAAATGGTTTAATATAACCAAAATTTTCCAATGAAAGATTTGGAATGGATTTGAGCGGAAATAAGTTTCGGAATGTTTCAATATTGGACCCCGTGATAATAGAATATTGTTGAGGAATTAGGAAGATACAGATATCATTATTCCCAATACGATATCCGCTGGTTTCAGAATTTGATATTGAATATAAGCTGATAAAATTTCTATTCAAAGCCTTGTATTTAATATCAAATTGGATTTTGGGTTTGTTTTGAATGGTGTCTCCAATAACACTATTCTTAAACCCTGTTGTGAAAGGAATAAATCTTTTAATTAAGATTTAGAGAAATTTACCAATTAATTAATTAATTAAATTGGAATTGAAACAAAAGTTGATTCTGGGGTTTATTATGAATGATGTTTAAATGACATTTGTTCTTTAACCCAAATTAGAAGTAAATATATGATTTGGAATTTATAAATCTTTTTATTAAGATATAATGGAAATTTTCCAACTATAAGATTTTCCAATTTAATATATTAAATTGGAATTGAATGGAATTCGATTTGGTAATAATCAAAATGAGATTCTGTGAACGAAGACCAATACTATTTATGGAATTTAAAAGGCCTTGTCGTTATTCCATTTATAGTATTAGTACGATACGGAAATTTATACCGATTATATACTGTTATGATTTCCTTGAAGATTCTATAGTTAATGGAATGTGATTTGGGTTGATCGTGAACTTTGTTTTAAATGGCACTGATTCTTTAACCCAGAAAAAGCCAGGGTTAATTTCCTAAATTTGAATAATCATTAAATAATGATTTTTGGAGATTAAAACTCAGAAGATTTTAATATATCTTTAAACAGATTGGGATATGATAGGGATAATTAAATTTATTGGATTCGTGAAACGATCGAGAATGGAGTACCATCTGTTTTACTCCAGCCGATAGTTAAATTTTTAATTAGATTTGAATGGGAAATGGTAATTAAATTTACTGTTAATTCCAAGGGTGTTAGATATGGAGTACTACTAGTTTTGCTCCATAGGATGAATATGTTGGGATTAGAAAATAAAATAAAAGATTACTTCGGTAAGACTCGATAATCTCAACTGGTTCTAAAAGCCTTAATTTGGTTTAAAATTATTGAAGGATAAAATAAAATCTTTTGAAAACGATATCCAAAGGAAGATTAAAGAATAAATTTAAAAGAATTAATCTTTAATAAAATTAATGGGAACCTTTCCCTAAAAAAGTGAATATTTGAATAAATGAATATTCTGAATTGGAATGAGGCGTATGATGTGTTTTTATAGCACTTGATTATTGATTATAAAAGATGCGAGTTATTTGGAAAGACCGGGTTTATCCCATTCTAAATAATTGATAAGGCGACTAAAAGTCGACGATGAAGACGATGGTTGAAGACTGGACTTCTTCACACCATTTGGATGATTACTGATGGCTTGATTGGGCTGTACACCCAAGACAAGGTGATAAGCGTTGATCGTCCAGACGTACTTGGAGATCGACCGGATATGCGAGGACCTCACTCCCGTATTGGACATATGGGACGAGGAATAAGGTGCCTCTGGTTTCGCTCAGACCCATAACGGACTTGTAAATGGATGGGTGTCTGACATTGGATTTCATTCTGTGTTGATTGATTTCTATTAATATATATCTGTTTTGAGGCGGAGAATTTATTCTCTTACTTAACACCTTTATCTAAGATGTACGAGCTTAGAAGTTTTATATTGATAGACATCAGTTACATGGCGTGAATTTTCAATGTGGCATGCTGAGATGCAAATGATCAAGGCTTTTGTTGAAAAGTATAGTTTTATTGTTGATGATCAAAGCACGACTTTAAATAGCATAGTTTTGTGTATAGCGTTATTTCGCGAGCCTCAAACCCGGTATGAGTCAAAAACGGGATAGTGAACATAGGGAGAACTTGCGTTTCTTTCTAGCTAGAAGTGGTGTCATGGTATGTGGCCCAGAGATTTTTCTTATGTGGATGATGGATTGTGAGGCACCTCGTATATAGGGTTATATGCTCATAGGGTCGACGTACTGACCTATTTGGAGGTCCGATAGGACCGGGAAACGTATTGTTCAGGAATAACCAATCCACTAAAGTAAGTTTTGACCGGCCCTACCGCTTCCAAGGGTTTCCCGTAGGTGTGATCCTAAGACATATGCTAGAGTGTCTCGAATCGGTGAAGAGACATCCCTTGCCTTGACGCATAGACAGAATCCAATTTCCAATATGACACTTTTCGGTTTTAGTTGTAAACCTAGTATGGCGGCATAATATATGGTACCTATGTCGTCTAGGATCGATACATTTATGTTTGAAATTGATTTTGACACTATACACTTGGTGTAATATTAAAATAATTTGTTTTAAACGTACCAAGCAAGTTTGGCTATTATAAGGTAAAACTTTATCCTCCGGCTTGCGTTGCATTATGTGATGGGACCTAAGTCTTATAATAGCTTCATTTTTCAACAAGCACTGCGTTATTTTATTTTAAACTGAGATTCATGTGGAGTAAACCCGTTCCATGTTATACGGTGAAATGACCCAAACTTCCCTTATTGGGAAAGCCCAGATTGCTTGTAGAACACGACACATCAGAACATAAACAATAAAACACTTCACTGCTATTACAACAATTACATCAGAGTACAAGAATATAACAGATTATGAATAAATAATGTACATCAGAAAAATTTCAAAGATTAAAATACATTACATAGCAGCGGAAAAATAATGCTTAACATAACTGAAAGAGATACACGCATACAAAGCTGAAAAGAGATATCTGCGAAAAACAAAACTACTAGCTGCCCATGTGGAAAATAGGGGCACCCAGAGTTTAGTTTTAAAAAAAAACTCCAGGTCAGTCATGGGACAGGTGTGAGAACTAAAAACGTTATTAACTTTATTTTGAAGTAAGGTAATTCATGGGACCACGCCATATAACACGGAACCGGTTTACTCTACATGAATCTCAGTTTTAGAACAAAACAACGCAATGCTTTTTGAAAAATGAAGCTATTATATGACTTAGGTCACAACACACAATGCAACGCAAGCCGGAGGATAGTGTTTTCCCTTATAACAGCCAAACATGCTTGGTACATTTAAAACAAATCATTTTGATATTACTATAAATATATAGTGTCAAAACAACTTCAAACATAAATGTATCAATCATAGACGACATAGTACCCCATACTACTATGTCGCCATACTATTTCTACAACTAAAACCGAAAAGTCACGTATTGGAAATTGGATTCCATCTATGAATCAAGGCAAGGGATCAACCACGCCGGCTTTGAGATACTCTAGTAAATGCCGCAGGATCCCCGGCAGTGAACCCTGGTTAGCAGCAGGGCCGGTCCAACCTTACTTTTGTGGATTTATATTCCTGAACACATGTTTCCTGGTCCTATAGGACCTATCACATGGACACTAGGGACCAATATCCAGGGCTCCTCGCAATCCATCATCCACACAGGTAAAAATAAATAAATGTCTGGGCTCCACACCATTACACCACCCATTGCTAGAAAGAAATGTCGTGTCCTCCCTGTCGTCCTCATCCCGTTTTTTACTCATACCGAGGTGTGAGGCTCGTGAATTAATGCTATACACAAAGCTATGCTATTTAAAATCGTGCTTTGACCGTAAACCACATGACTCTGCTTTTCAACAAAAGCCTTGATCATTTGCATCTTAGCATGCCACACTGACAATTCACGCCATACAACTGATGTCTATCAATATATAACCTCTATGCTCTTACGTCTCAGAGAAGGGTGTTAAGCAAGAGAATAAATTCTCTGCCACCAAACAGATATATATTTAATAAAAATCAATCAATAGAAAACGAAATCCAATGTTAGAAACACGTCCATTTACAAGTCCGTTCTGGGTCTGAATGAAACCGAAGGCACCTTATTCCTCGACCCATATGTCCAATACAGGAGAGAGGTCCTCGCATATCCGATCGATCTCTAAGTATGTCTAGACGATCACCACTTATTACCTCATCTTGGGTGTACAGCCCAATCCAGACATCAGCAATCTTCCAAACGATGTGAAGAACTCCGGTCTTCAACCACCGTCTTCATCGTCGACTTTTAGTCGTCGTATTCGTTATTCAAAATGGGTTAAACCCGATCTTACCAAATAACTCACGAGTGCTATAAAAACACATCATACGCCTCATTCTAATCCAGAATATTATTTTATTCAAATATTCACATCTTATGGGAAAGGTTCCTATTAATTTTATCAAAGATGAATTCTTTTAAATTTATTCTTTAATCTTCCTTTGGATATCAAATTGAAACCAAATTAAGGTTTATCAACTGGGGGGGACTATCGACCCTTACCGAAGTAATCATTTATTTATTAATCCCAATCCCAACCTATTCATCCCATGGAGCAAAACTTGTAATACTCCATATGTAACACCATGGTGTTATCAGTAAATTTAATTACTATTTCACGTCCAAATCTAATTAAAGATTTAGCTATCTCGTGGAGTAAAAACTAGTGGTACTCCATTCTCGATCATTTCCCAAATTTGATATTTTAAATTATCACATTCTCATTTTTGTCTAATTAAAGATTCATTAAAACTTCACTTAGTTTTAATCTCATAAATCATTACTTAATGATTATTTAACTTTGGGAAATCAAACATGCCGCACTCGACAATCTACACCGTACCACGGGTTTCTATCAATATATATCCTCTAAGCTCATACGTATCAAAGAAGGGTGTTAAGCAAGAAAATAAATTCTCCGCCATGAAATAGATATATATTTAATGGAAATAAATAATACGGTTCGAAATACAATGTTAGACATGTAATCCTTTCTTTAACAAGGTTAAAGAACCAATGTAATTTAAAACACAATTCACGATAAACCCAAAATCACATTCCATTAACCATGGAATCTTCTCACAGAAAATAGACCAATATATAATCGATACCTATTTTTATATCCGACTAATAATGTAAATGGAATAACGACAAAGCCTTTTAAATTCCATATATAGTAACAGTCTTCCCCCATAGAAGCTCACTTCGACTATCACTAAATTGAATTCCATTCACTTCTAATTTAATATATTAAATTGGAAAACTTTACTTTAGAAAATTTATGTAATGACTCGCAGTTTAGCTGTCAAATAATTAATTAATTTAATTATTAAATATCAACTTAGCGATATCGATAACCAGAATTAAATAATATTTTTATTTAATTAATATAAATAATAGAATAATATATTTTCGAGATAATCAGAAATAACAGAATTCACGATATCGAGTGAATTGGACAGTTAAAAATATATAATTCAGTTTATATTGAATTATATTGACGAATATATTAATTAAAAGAAGTTTGAACGTATAATTATATTATAATTATAATCGAGCTCGAAATGGCGCTGCAGTTCGTAATTTGGTGATTTGAACTTCAACTAAATGTACATGGTTCGTTTTAAGCCAGATTTCTATGAAATAAGAAACGTGTGGAGCTGGTGTAGTATATTTTTCTAATGGAAGAGAAAATTATGGATTTGGTCATGTAGATTTTGATTTATGTCCAAATCAAATTTTAGAAAAAGTCTTGTGAAATTCCTTTATAATTTGCGACGCTTTAATTACGTTGTAAATGGATTTTCGATATAAACTGAAAATCGATTAATCTTGAATTCTGAAATATCGAGATATAAGTCTGGTATGATAATCTGGGGCTGTACGATATCGTATACGAATATATATACGATAATATTAATTTATTAATATTATATTTAATTATATTTAAATATAATTATATATTTAAATGGATCATCCAAAGCCTTTAAAATAGCCACTTTTGCAAACGAAGTCGGAATTCGACGAAATTGATTTTGTTGGATCCAAAATATTAAATTATTGTTAGATGTCAAGTTCCATGATTTTTAGAGTCAGTGTGTGGACGTACGGATTTTTAGAGTGAAAAATAGTCGATATTTTAACGGTTAAAAATACGCTGTGTGAGCATACAGAGTCGGAATTCGACGAAACCAGTTTCGTTGGGACCATAATGTCAAACTGAAGGTGTATGTCAATTTTCATGATTTTTGGTATAATGCGTGACCATAGGAATTTTTAGAAGGATAAATACAAGAGCGTATGATAATAAATAAATATAAAATTATTATAACTTCTCTATATAATACCCTCACTCACCCCTTAACCCTAGAACATTCTTCTGTTGGTCAACGCGTTCTTGGCCGCCACCATATTCTTTTGAAAAACCCAAATCGGGTATTGAAAAATCCACCTCAATTCATAATAAAATCAATAAATCAAAATAGAGATGCATTTGGACTCAGCATCTTTAGAGCTTCGATTTCATGTAAGATTTATGGGGTTCGGAAATCGTTTCCGTTGATGTCAAGTTTCAGTGATGGCTAGGGTTTATAATTGACGGGGATTGAAGCATCGAGGGGAGGAGCGGATGATGGATTCGAGTTTGTGATGGCGAATAGCAGTTACCCTTTCTCTTTTGAGGTGTTCGATAAATTTTGGTGTCGAGATGTCCCTGTAGCAGAGTTTTGAAGCTCAAAGTTGTGTTCTTGATGAGGCTGACGAGTTGAGCAAAAATAGTATGGTTTGAATCAAATTTTGAAGGGAACAATGTTGGTAATCTCTGTTTGAGTTTTTGTTGAAGCAATGGCAAGAAACGAACGAGCAAGGGAGGAGCACAGTTTGGCCATGACTTGCGGGTTTGTGCTATCTGGTTGTTGAAGCGGGATGAGGAAAGAGCAGTATTACTGCAGGCGGTTGTGTTAGGGGATTAACTGAGCTTAAACTGTGATTAGGTGGGTTAAGTACTTATTTAATATGGTTAATAATGTTAAAATATATATGAAGGGGGAGGAGTACTTCGTGAATACAGGGTGAACGTATGGGGTGAGAACATGGTGAAACGAGATGGGAATTTGTTGAAGTAAAGGAGGGCGTGAGGACTGAAATACATGGGTATACATGATGGGTTATAGCGTGTGTGTACTTGGAATAACTGTGAAGGTGGAGACTGTTTTGCTGTGTGAATTTATTGAGGACTTGTTAGCAACTTATGTGTAATTGTTGATGAGGCAGTAAGGAGAAGGAAGGGTGAGGAGTTACAGTATTGTGTGCATAAGAGTGGGTCAGTTTGGGTGTTGATGAACGATGGAGTGTGTTGAAATGATGACGAATGGAAGGAGATGGCGAATTGGAGTTCGTCGGTGGAAGTTTGGGTTGATTCGGTGGAAGGTGCGAAGTGAATGGAGGAGCAGGACTTTTCAGATTGGGGAAGAAGAGTTTCAAAAGGGTGCGGATTGGTTTTTCTAAATGGGCTGCGAAATATGATGGATGGTAAGGCCTGAAACAAATGATAATTTAGTTAATATAATTTAAATAATGTATGAAATGTATATAATGTATAACGTGTACACTGTATCAGAATTCAGAATGGTCGGATCCGATAGGATCGTATGAACAGGAACAACATGGAATTGTTTAGGAGATTTTCTGGATTTACGACAAAATAGAACGTACGATCAGAATCAACAACCGTAAATCGTTATTTAACGGTTACGGACAATGTGAGTAAATCTCACTAACTCTGAACAGTTTATAATTTCATGTTGTATTTTTAGAACTGTTAAATATTGGCTGATTTACTGTGTGTTGATTGTTTAATTGAACTGCTAGTCAGTTAGTTGAATTTCTATATTGATTCTGTTTAACAGAATATTTCATATTGAACTGAAAGTGATGTTGATTATATTGTGTAACATCTGTGGATGCAGGGAAACAGGTTCGAGGGATCCGACTGGATTCCTCAATATTTATAATACTGTTGTTTCATATAATTGAATATATGATGTGATATATAATCTGTTTGCTTATATGTGTTTAAATGATATCGATCATTGTGGTTTGCTATCTTAAATATCATAAAAGACCCTGGGATGTAAAAAGGAATATTTCAACGTATATTGAAATAAAGGAATTTTATAAAATCAACCGATTTTATAAAAGGAAATAATTTGAAAATATTTATTTAAAAAATAAATAGGAAATATGTTTAAGTAGAAATATTAGGAGGGGAAATCTTTATAAATGGAATATTTATAAAGTGAATTATTTATTTAGTAAATAAATAAGATAAGATAATGGATTATTTATTTGTAAAATAAATAGGATGAGATAAGGAGATATTTATTTGTATAAATAAATAGAATTAAAAGGAGATATTTATTTGTTAAATAAATAGAGTTAAAGGGAGTTATTCGAATATAGTTTATTTGAATAGAGTTTAAAAGAGTTAATCAGTTAGAGTTAACCATTTAGAGTTAACCATTTAGAGTTAATCATTTAGAGTTAACCATTTAGAGTTAATCAGTTAGAGTTAATCAGTTAGAGTTAACCATTTAGGGTTAACCATTTAGAGTTAATCAGTTAGAGTTAACCATTTAGGGTTAATCAGTTAGAGTTAACCAGTTAGAGTTAATCAAATAAAGTTAATTGAATAGAGGTAAAGTAATAGAGTTAAACAAGATTAGAAACTGACTGGAGATTAGTTAAGTTTAATAGTTTTCTGAGTATCGATCTAATGTTGGTTTCGGCCTTCGGGGTTTATACTTATAGAAATGTTCTCCTACTAGTTTACAGTCAGGGACTGATAGTTGTGAAATGATAGTGATATGTAATAAACAATGGAAATGTTTTTCAGTGTTAATAACGTATATTTTCTAAATTTAGAAAATAAGAAAATGTGAATATATATATATATGATTGATGATTGATTGATATAATTTCCATTTGGAAATAATATCGTTGTTTGCTCACCTATTTTTCTTTGATGGTTAAATCACAGACTATCGAAGTTTTGACCATTTTAACGTTGTTAATATGGAGAGACCAGTTGGATTATTATCCAAAGAACCACTCTGTATTGGCATAAGCGTTGCGAATCATATATGCCATAGATATTTGAAGACAGAGTAAAAGTGCAAGGGCTGTTGTATAAATCTTAGATAACAGTGCCTAAGATGGATATACTGAATAGTTCCTTCGGTTCATCCTGTTCCTAAATGACTTGTATGGATGAATGTATGACAGAGTATTTCCAAAAATGTAACGTACATTGATTTCTTCAACCATACCAAGAGTGGAAGCGGAGAAGGAAACTTCTTTAGCTAACATTTAATGTACTGTTGTAGAAGTCAATTAGTGATTTTCGATGGATCTGACAATGTGACATTCGAAGTGAATCTGATGTGATGATAAAGCGTAACCTCAAGCCTCATCAACCGGTAAATGACAGAAATCGGGCAGGCAGCATGGCTTTGTAGGTCACACCTATTAGGGTGTATAATTACCTGATCTAGAGTTTCATTTACTTCTAAAAATCTATTGTTGATGTTGTCCCATTCGGGAAACGGTTGCTGATCCCAACCGTTGGTGAGATACATTCGATACACTCAGGCGAAATGTGTGGTCGGTCATGTGTGGCCGGGTTGCAAGATGTTCTTGTTGAACCCAGCATATTCCTCTCTAGAGGTACACTAGCGAAAGGCGGTTCCATACCTTGACATAGTTGGAAATCCATTACCCAATACATGTTTGTGGTTTTGATTGTATACTATATATGTTGAACGTAAGATGAAAGCGTTTCTGCTAGATGATCATTATATTGTGGTTGATAGACATTATTATAATATCAAAAGGTTTTTGATATAAAGATATTTTGGATTCTCATAAGGGAAAAACCCGTTCCGTTATACGTCATGGTCTTATGAGATATCGTTTAATGGCTTAAATTGTTTTAAACCATTTTACTCATACCAGTCCCATGACTGACCCGGAGTTTATTTTGTTTTGTTTTCGCTAAACTCTTGGGTGCCCATTTTTGTACGGGCAATCAAGTAGTCGGGATTTACAGATACTTGAAGAGCTGGAGCAGGAGGCTTCAGGATCATATAGCTATAGTTTATTTCCGGTGTGTTTTAAGTGTTGTGCTTGATGGTGATATGTATATTAAAGTACAATCTTTTATTTCAAAGATATGTTATCTATTATATGTTATTTGTTCCGCTCTAAGGTTCCTGTTACTCTGTTGTTGTGTTCTTCTAATTCTTCTTCTATTCTAAGTTTCTATCTTATCTATTCTCACCCTCTAATTTCTTTCATTAACTACCGACATTTTTCGATGTTTGGTTAGTCATCATTGAGTTTATGGCGATAACCAAAGTCGACAAAAAGCCGGGTCATTACAATTGGTATCAGAGCTTAAGGTTAAGTGAATTACCTTGGCTCTGTGGCGTGACTCAGTAGAGATGGGGTTAGTAATACCCTAGATTGAGTTTGAGTGTATGTATATAAGTGTGTATATGTTATTCAATATAAAATGGTTTTATATTGTGGAGATTTATTGATTGAGTGATTTATGAGTTCTAGTCGATAGTGGGGCACCACAATATCGATAGGGGTTTCTAAACACTCGAATACGATGAACCAACATGATATGTTTTGAAATTAACATAGTATAATTGGAAGTGTTGGTTGTTAGTAAAATCGAATGAGTCTATAAAAAAAGTGAAATGGTTATGTAAATAACCAATAAAAATTCATATAAGTAAAGTATATGAAATAAAATGAAGTAAATCTGAATTTAAATCAGAATTAGGAATTAAAATAAGGAAATTTTAAGTTCCTGGAAGATTTTGAAAGGGTTTTTCAATTTGAAATAGATATAGTATTGAACTCACCATGATGACTGGAAAATAATTCCGAGGATGGATCGATACATCGTCGGTGTGATTTTCGAGTTTCTAAGTGGCGGATTACTACCAAAGGTTTTGTTTTCAAATTGTTTTGAGGGATCAAGTTGTTTAGAAATTCAAATGCTTTGAATTGGTATTATGATTTTAAATTGATTTGAAATAAACTCGGGAATTTAAAATTCTAGAATTTAAATTTAACTAATGAAGTTAAATAGATTTAGAAGGTAAAAGTGAATAAATAAATTTGAATTTAACTTAGATAAAGTTAAATATAATCTGGAACGAAATTGAATTGATAAGTTCAGGATTTGGAATCAAGAATTGTACTTAAGTTTGAAATGGAATTTGACTAGAGTATAAGCAAATGCTTGAGTTTGAGGATAAAAACTGACAGGAGATTGATTGGAATGTATTGGTATATGTTAAATTGGTAACAGGTGCAAGTGACATAATGATATACCCGACAAAAAGGTACAAGTTTATACTTTATATGAGTTTGGAATTTATGAGCCGAATTGGCAAGCCGCTTGGCTGTTTGATTTTCTTTTGGGTTAGAGAAGGCCAAGAGAGGCAAGTTGTGGTTTTATCGATAGGGCTGTACAAAGGAGGTTATGGCAAAATTTTCCGAAAATTTAAAGTATTAGAAATTTTCAGAATTTGTGAAAATTTAAGTTAGTCGTACTGGATTAATACTTGAATCGATACTAGTTGGTTCAGTTTAAACTGAAGTTAAGTGGTAAACAGATAAGATTTCACCCAGTAGATAGGGTCGTCCCCTACCTTAGCAATTTCGAGGACGAAATTATTTTAAGGGGGAAAGATTGTAATGACCCGCAGTTTAGCTGTCAGACAATTAATTTATTTAATTATTAAATATCAACTTAGCGATATCAATAACCATAACTAAATAATATTTTAATTTAATTAATATAAATAATAGAATAATATATTTCCGAGATAATTAGAAATAACAGAATTCACGATATCGAGTGAATTGGACAGTTTAAAATATATAATTCAGTTTATATTGAATTATATTGACGAATATATTAATTAAAAGAAGTTTGAACGTATAATTATATTATAATTATAATCGAGCTCGAAATGGCGTCGTAGTTCACAATTTGGCGATTTGAACTTCAACTGAATGTACAAGGATCGTTTTAAGTCGGATTTCTATGAAACAAGAAACGTGTGGAGCTGGTGGAGTATATTTTTCTAATGGAAGAGAAAAATCTGGATTTCATCGTGTAGATTTTGTTTTATGTCCAAATCAAATTTTAGAAAAGTCGTTGTGAAATTCCTTTATAATTTGCGATGCTTTAATTACGTTGTAAATGGATTTTCGATATAAACTGAAAATCGATTAATCTGGAATTCTGAAATATCGAGATATAAGTCTGGTATGATAATCTGGGGCTGTACGATATCATATAAGAATATATATACAATAATATTAATTTATTAATATTATATTTAGTTATATTTAAATATAATTATATACTTAAATGGGTCATCCAAAGCTTTAAAAATAGTCACTTTTGCAAACGAAGTCGGAATTCGACGAAACTGATTTTGTTGGATCCGCAATATTAAATTATTGTTAGATGTCAAGTTCTGTGATTTATAGAGTCAGTGTGTGGCCGTACAGATTTTTAGAGTGAAAAACAGTCGATATTTTGATGGTTAAAAATACGCTGTGTGAGCATACGGAGTCGGAATTCGACAAAACCCGTTTCGTTTGGACCGTAATGTTGAACTGAAGGTGTATGTCAATTTTCATGATTTTTGGGTATAATGCGTGAACGTAGGAATTATTAGAAGGATAAATACAAGAGCGTATGATAATAAATAAATATAAAATTATTATAACTTCTCTATATAATACCCTCACCCACCCCTTAACCCTAAAACATTCTTCTATTGGTCAACGCGTTCTTGGCCGCCACCATATTCTTTTGAAAAACCCAAATCGGGTATTGAAAAATCCACCTCAATTCATAATAAAATCAATAAATCAAAATAGAGATGCATTTGGACTCAGCATCTTTAGAGCTTCGATTTCATGTAAGATTTGTGGGGTTCTGAAATCGTTTCCGTCAATGTCAAGTTTCAGCGTTGGCTACGGTTTATAATTGACGGGGATTGAAGCATCGAGGGGAGGAGCGGATGATGGATTCGAGTTTGTGATGGCGAATAGCAGTTACCCCTTTCTCTTTTGTGGTGTTCGATGAATTTTGGTGTCGAGATGTCCCTGTAACAGAGTTCTGAAGCTCAAAGTTGCGTTCTTGATGAGGCTGACGAGTTGAGCAAGAATAGTATGGTTTGAATTGAATTTTGAAGGGGACAACATTGGTAATCTCTGTTTGAGTTTTTGTTGAAGCAATGGCAAGAAACGAATGAACAAGGGAGGAGCATAGTTCGGCCATGACTTGTGTGTTTGTGCTGTCTAGTTGTTGAAGCGGGATGAGGAAGGAGCAGTTTTACTACAGGCGGTTGTGTTAGGGGATTAACTGAGCTTAAACTGTGATTAGGTGGGTTAAGTACTTATTTAATATGGTTAATAATGTTAAAATATATATGAAGGTGAGGAGTACTTCGTGAATATAGGGTGAACGTATGGGGTGAGAACGTGGTGAAACGAGATGGGAATTTGTTGAAGTAAAGGAGGGCGTGAGGACTGAAATACACGGGTATACGTGATGGGTTATAGCGTGTGTGTACTTGGACTAAACTGTGAAGGTGGAGACTGTTTTGCTATGTGAATTTATTGAGGACTTGTTAGCAACTTATGTGTATTTGTTGATGAGGCAATAAGGAGAAGGAAGGGTGAGGCGTTACAGTATTGTGTGCATGAGAGTTGGTCAGTTTGGGTGTTGATGAACGATGGAGTGTGTTGAAATGATGATGAATGGAAGGAGAAGGCGAAGTGGAGTTCGTCGGTGGAAGTTTGGGTTGATTCGGTGGAAGGTGCGAAGTGAATGGAGGAGCAGGACTTTTCTGATTGGGGAAGAAGAGTTTCAAAAGGGTGCGGATTGGTTTTTTTAAATGGGCCGAGAAATATGATTGATGGTAAGGCCCGAAACAAATAATAATTTAGCTAATATAATTTAAATAATGTATGAAACATATATAATGTATAACGTGTACACTGTATCAGAATTCAGAATGGTCGGATCCGACAGAATCGTATGAATGGGAACAACATGGAATTGTTTAGGAGATTTTCTGGATTTACGACAAAATAGAACGTACGATCAGAATCAACAGCCGTAAATCGTCATTTAACGGTTATGGACAATGTGAGTAAATCTAACTAACTCTGAACGGTTTATAATTTCATGTTGTATTTTTAGAATTGTTAAATATTGTCTAATTGACTGTGTGTTTTGATTGTTTGATTGAACTGCTAGTCAGTTAGTTGAATTTCTACATTGATTCTTTTTAACAGAATATTTCATATTTAACTAAAAGTGATGTTGATTATATTGTGTAACATCTGTGGATGTAGGGAAACAGGTTGGAGGGATCCGACTGGATTCTTAATATTTATAATACTGTTGTTTCATATAATTGAATATATGACGTGATATATAATCTGTTTGATTATGTGTGTTTAAATGATATCGATCATTGTGGTTTGCTATTTTAAATTCATAAAAGACCCTGGGATGTAAAAAGGAATATTTCAACGTATATTGAAATAAAGGAATTTTATTAAATCAAACGATTTTATAAAAGGAAATAATTTGAAAATATTTATTTAGAAAATATATAGGAAATATGTTTAAGTAGAAATATTAGGAGGGGAAATCTTTATAAATGGAATATTTATAAAGTGAATTATTTATTTAGTAAATAAATAAGATAAGATAATGGATTATTTATTTGTAAAATAAATAGGATGAGATAAGGAGATATTTATTTGTATAAATAAATAGAATTAAAAGGAGATATTAATTTGTTAAATAAATAGAGTTAAAGGGAGTTATTGGAATATAGTTTATTCGAATAGATTTTAAAAGAGTTAATCAGTTAGAGTTAACCATTTAGAGTTAACCATTTAGAGTTAATCATTTAAAGTTAACCATTTAGAGTTAATCCGCTAGAGTTAATTAGTTAGAGTTAACCATTTAGAGTTAACCATTTAGAGTTAATCAGTTAGAGTTAACCATTTAGGGTTAATCAGTTAGAGTTAATCAGTTAGAGTCAATCAAATAGAGTTAATCGAATAGAGGTAAAGAAATAGAGTTAAACAAGATTAGTAACTGACTAGAGATTAGTTAAGTTGAATAGTTTTCTGAGTATCGAACTGATGTTGGTTTCGGCCTTCGGGGTTTATGCTTAGAGAATTGTTCTCCTACTAGTTTACAGTCAGGAACTGATAGTTGTGAAATGATAGTGATATGTAATAAACAATGGAAATGTTTTTCAGTGTTAATAACGTATATTTTCTAAATGTAGAAAATAAGGAAATGTGAATATATATATATATATATGATTGATGATTGATTGATAGAATTTCCATATGGAAATAATATCATTGTTTGCACACTTGTTTTTCTTTGCTGGCTAAATCACAGACTATTGAAGTTTTGACCATTTTAACATTGTTAGTATGGAGAGACCGGTTGGATTATTATCCAACGGACCACTCTGTATTGGCATAAGCGTTGCGAGTCATATATGCCAAAGATAATTGAAGACAGAGTAAAAGTGCAAGGGCTGTTGTATAAATCTTAGATAACAGTGCCTAAGATGGATATACTGAATAGTACCTTCGGTTCATCCTGTTCCTGGATGACTTGTATGGATCAATATCTGACAGAGTATTTCCAGAAAGGTCACGCACATTGATTTCTTCAACCGTACCAAGAGTGGAAGTGGAGAAGGAAACTTCTTTAGCTAACACGTAATGTACTGTAGTAGACGTCAATTAGTGATTTTCGATGGATCTGACAATGTGGCATTCGAAGTGAATCTGATGTGATGATAAAGCGTAACCTCAAGCCTCATCAACCGGTGAATGACAGAAATCAGGCAGGCAGCATGGCTATGCAGGTCACACCTATTAGGTTATATAATCACCTGATCTAGAGTTTCATTTACTTCTAAAAATCTATTGTTGATGTTGTGCCATTCGTGAAACGGTTGCTGATCCCAACCATTGGTGATATACATTCGATACACTCAAGCGAAATGAGTGGTTGGTCATGTGTGGCCGGGTTGCAAGTTGTTCTTGTTGAACCCAGTGTATTCCTCTCTAGAGGTACACTAGCGAAAGGTGGTTCCATACCTTGTCATAGTTGGAAATCCATTACCCAATACGTGCTTGCGGTTTTGATTGCATACTATATATGTGGAACGTGAGATGAAAGCGTTTCTGCTAGATGATTATTATATTGTGGTTGATAAACATTATTATAATATCAAAAGGTTTTTGATATAAAGATATTTTGGATTCTCATAAGGGAAAAACTCGTTCTGTTATACGGCGTGGTCTTATGAGATATCGTTTAATGGCTCAAACTGTTTTAAACCGTTTTACTCATACCAGTCCCATGACTGACCCGGAGTTTATTTTGTTTTGTTTTCCCTAAACTCTTGGGTGCCTAATTTTGTACGGGCAGTCAAGTAGTCGGGATTTACAGATACTTGAAGAGCTGGAGCAGGAGGCTTCAGGATCATATAGCTACAGTTTATTTCCGCTGTGTTGTAAGTGCTGTACTTGATGATGATATATATATTCAAGTACAATCTTTTATTTCAAAGATATGTTATCTCTTTTATGTTATTCATTCCGCTGTGAGGTTCATGTTACTCTGATGTTGTGTTCTTCTTCTTCTTCTATTCTAAGTTTCTATCTTATCTATTCTCACCTTCTAATTTCTTTCATTATCTACCGGCATTTTTCGATGTTTGGTTAGTCATCATTGAGTTTATGGCGATAACCAAAGTCGACAAAAAGCCGGGTCATTACAATTTAAATCTTAATAAAAGATTTATATATTACAAATCACATTTCACTGTTATTCGGGTTAAAGAACGTATGTATTTAAAAACACAGTTCATAATAAACCCAATACACATTCCATTTTATTCCAATTACTAAATATAAATGGAAACTCTAATAATCTTAGTTAAAAGATTTATTCTTTTCACATGGGGTTTAAGAACAGTTACTGAAGACACCATGCATGACAAACCCAAAATCCACTTTGATATTAAATATAAGGCTCTAAACAGAAATTATATCGGCTTACATTGACTACTGATCCCATCTCTAAAGAGCCATTCTTATTGGATATTACTAACCCAATCTTTGATGAATTCTTTCGTTAAATTCTAACGTGTCTTGTCCAAAGCTCTGATACCATGATGAAACGACCCAAACTTCCCCTATCGGGAAAGCCCGGATTGCTTTGAGAACACAACGCATAAGAACACAAACAATAGGACACTTCATTGCTATTATAACAATTACATCAGAGTACAAGAATATAACAGAGTATGAATAAATAATATACATCAGAAAAATATGAGAGATTAAAATACATTACATAGCAGCAGAAAAATAACACATAACACAAATGAAAGAGATATATGGATACAAAGCTTTCCGATATAGCTCCAGCTGTAAATTCAGGATTCTGGAAAGAGATATCTGCGAAAACCAAAACTACTAGCTGTCTGTATGGAAAATAGGGGCACCCAGAGTTTAGGTTAAAACAATAAACTTCAGGTAAGTTATGAGTCTGGTGTGAGAACTAAAACAGTTATTAACTTTATTTTAAAGTAGTGTTGTAATGTCCCATATTTTACGGTATAATAATTAATTTATTTAATTATTTTAATAGTGATATATAGATTTAAATAGTTGTTTGATTAAATTATATGGAATATTTAATTATTGAAAATATTGAATAATATGTTTAATTTCTGAAATAGTCTAGAATAACTGAATTCACAATACTGTGTGAATTGGACAATTTAAAATATTTAATTTAGCTTAGAATTTGAATTAGAATAACAAATATATTATTTGAACGACAGTTGAACATATAGTTTATATTAAAATTATAATCGAACTTGAAATGGCGCGGCAGTTCGTTATTTGGCGATTTGAACTTCAACTGAATATACAGGGTCCGTGTTAAGTCGGATTTCTATGAAATAAGAAACGTTCAGAGCTGGTGAAGTACATTTTTCTAATGAAAGAGAAAAATCAAGATTTCGTTGTGTAGATTTTGATTTATGTCCAAATCAAATTTTAGAAAAGTCGTTATGGAATTCATATATAATTTATAACAATATATAAAAAGGAATTTCATTTTAAATCGAATATCGATTTAATCGAGATTTGGAATATCGAGTTAGTAATTCATATGGGAATATTCTGGAGTTGTATGGTATTCTATTCTGAAGATGTACGATAATATTTATTTTTTAATATTTAATTTAATTATTTTTAAATATATTTATATATTTAAATGGGTTATTTAGAGCTTTAAAAATAGCAGTTTTGCAAATAACCTCCGTTTTCGACGAAACTAATTTTGTTGGATCCGCAATATTAAATTATTGCTAGATTTCAATTTCTGTGATTTTTAGAGTCAATGTGTGGTCGTACGGATTTTTAATGTGAAAACAGTCGATATTTTGACGGTTAAAAATACACTGTGTGAGCAAACGAAGTCGGAATTTGACGAAACAAGTTTCATTGGGTCTGTAATGTCAAAGTGTAGTTCCATGTCAATTTTCATGATTTTTAGATATCGTCTGTATTCGTAGGGATTTTTAGAGTGCAGATACAAATAAAAAATGGATATAAAAAAAAATAGATGAGGCTTCTTAGAGAAGCCAAGCTATCCTATAAATACTCCCCTCATACTTCTAAACCTAATTTCAGCTCTTCTTCTGGTCAATGAAATTTCAAGCCGCTGTTTTTTCTTACATCCTCATATTGTGGCTTTCAAAAATTCTAAATAAATCAAAAGAAATTCCCAAAAATTTCGAAACCTTTATTTTTGTATTCGCTTGGGTAGTGGCTTCATTTGAGTACCCACAGATTTCTGTGCGCATCAATTTTGGTTCGACAGTAGTTTGATAAGTAGTGTGTGAATTAGGGTTTAACATCATTGGTTGTTTAATCAACAACTGGCAAATCCATGGTAATATTCGAGTTCGTGGAGGTGTTTAACACCTTGCTACAGATTTTGGGAAGAATCCGTGTATTTTGTTGTCGATCTTTTCTTCGAGCTACTGTATATAGTTCAGCGACGAGAATTTTAGCACAACCTCGAGTTGGATATTTTGGATACAACGTGATGAAGATTGTTAGTAGGAGTTCATCGGTGTTGGTGGTGTTTGTTTTCGGTGTGTATGGAGGGAGTTTGAGTGTGCAAGATTCACAATAATGGAAATTTAGAGCGTGAGTTTTCCTGCGTCAAAAAGGAAGAAGATGACCGCATAGTTAAAAGTGGAGTAAGGATTTGAAGAGGAGTGTAATGGATATTTTTATTCGAATTTTAAAGCATTGGAGAACGAGAATGGTAGGATGGATATCGTTCATGGCTTGGAGTTTTTACGGGAGACATGGATTTCTTGGGTCGGGCAGAAAAATGATGAGCAGACCAATTAAGAGCTAATGATGTGGCTTAAGTGGAATTAGTTGGTAATTAACCATTAATTATTTAATTAGAAATGTTTAAACAGTTTAAACTTGTGAAATTCGTAACTTTGCCATATGTTATCGAAATTCAGTGAAACTGGATCCATTTGGATCGTATAGAAGAGGGCTACGCAATGGAACTGACTGGGAGTGAATTGGAGCTCGTTACAATTTATAGTAAAATAAATTATCTGGTCGGAATCAACTACAGTTATCGTTATTTAACGAAAATCGTCCAGTGTGAGTAAAGCTCACCAACTCTACTAGTTCATATTTTTATAACTATATTTTGAATTGATAAATGTTGATTGAATGCTGTGTGATGATTGCTTAGTTGAATTGCTTATGTATTGGTTGAAATTATAGACAATGATATATATATCGTAAATCAAATATTGATTCTGTTTATCAGAATATTTCATATCGAAATGAAATCAATGTTATTATATTGGTTAACATTTGTGGATGCAGGGAAACAGGTCGGAGGAATCCAACTGGATTCCTCAACATTTATTTTATTGTTTTTCATATATGGTGATATATGATGTGATTTACAATCTGTTGTTGATGATGTGTGTTAGAATGATATTGATCATTGTTATATGGTACGTTAAATACCGTAAGGGATACTGGAATGTTAAAAAGGAAAATTCCAATGTTATATTGAAAAGAAATATTTATAAAATCAAAGGATTTTATAAAAAGAAACATTTTCAAAATAAATAGATTATAAAAGAAATAATTGTTTGGAAAATTAATAAATAAAATTGAAAAGGAAATATTTGTAAAACATTTACAAATGGAATTGAAAAGGAATTGAAAAGGAAATATTTATTTGTTAAATAAATAAAATTATAAAAGGAATATTTATTTGGAAAATAAATAGGATTATAAAAGGGAATTAACGAGATATAAAAGAGTTATCGATTAGTGTTAATGGATAGAGTTAAATGAATAGAGTTATCGATTAGAGTTAATCGAATAGTGTTAATCAATTAGAGTTATCAATTAGAGTTATCGATTAGAATTAATCGAATAAAGTAAATCAATTAGAGTTATCGATTAGAGTTATTGAATAGAGTTAATTGAATAGAGTTGATCGAATTAGAATTAACCAAATAGAGTTAATTGATAGAGTTAATAGATTAGAGTAAATCGAATAGAGTTAATTAAAAAGGAATTAATCGAATATAGTTTATTCAAAAGGAGTTATCGAATATAGTTTATTCGAAAGGAATTAATCGAATATAGTTTATTCGAAAGGAGTTATCGAATATAGTTTATTTGAATGGAGTTATCTAATATAGTTTATTCAAAAGGAATTAATCAAATATTGTTTATCCAAAAGGAGTTATCGAATATAGTTTATTCGAAAGGAATTAATCAAATATTGGTTATTCGAAAGAGAGTTAATCGAATATTGGTTATTCGAAAGAGAGTTAATCGAATATAGTTTATTTGAAAGGAATTACTCGAATATAGTTTATTCGAAAAGAGTTATCGAATATTGGTTATTCGAAAAGAGTTATCGAGTATTGGTTATTCAAAGAGAGTTAATCGAATATTGGTTATTCGAAAGAGATTTAATCGAATATAGTTTATTCGAAAGGAATTAATCGAATATAGTTTATTCGAAAAGAGTTATTGAATATTGGTTATTCAAAAGAGAGTTAATCGAATATTGGTCATTCGAAAGAGAGTTAATCGAATATAGTTTATTCGAAAGGAATTAATCGAATATAGTTTATTCGAAAAGTGTTATCGAATATTGGTTAATCGAAAAGAGTTATCGAATATTGGTTATTCAAAGAGTGTTAATCGAATATTAGTTATTCGAAAGAGAGTTAATCGAATATGGTTTATTCGAAAGGAATTAGTCGAATATAGTTTATTCGAAAAGAGTTATTGAATATTGGTTATTCGAAAAGAGTTAATCGAATATTGGTTATTCGCAGAGAGTTAATCGAACATTAGTTATTCGAGTAAGAGCTAGTTGAATATTAGTTAATCGAATAAGAGTTAATCGAATACAGTTTATTCGAATAGAGTTAAAGGAGTTAATCGAATACAGTTTATTCGAATAGAGTTAAAGTGTAACAACCCGGAAAATCTGAACAAATTTAGAAATTTTAATTTGGCTATTTTAGTTGATTTTAATATTTAAAATAAATTATTTTAAATAATAACATCGAAAAGTCTATTTGAATCGATGTTTTGAACATAAATATATTTATTTTAATTATAAACAAGGCCTGAAATGGCGCTGCAGTTTCAAAATTTGAATTCAAACTTTGACTGACTATACCGGATGCAAAATAAAACGGATTTTAGTGAAACCAAAAATATTTAAATCTATTATGAATATCTTTCTAATGAATCTGAAAAATCGAAGTTTCATGGCGGGAATCAAAAGTTATGGCCAAATGAATTTTCAGAAAGGTCGCTATTGAGTTTATATAGCCCTGGAAAATAGACATTTTGCAAATGACCTCTGTTTTCGATGAAACCACTTTTGTTGGATCTGGGATATCAAATTATTACTTGGTTTCAAATTCCATAATTTTTGAAGTTAATATGTGAGCGTGTCGAAGGAAAATGTGCTTGGTCGATTTTAGTTAAAGTAGATCGACCAGAAAATGGCCATTTTTCAAACGGTCTCAGAATTCAACGAAACTAGTTTTGTTGGGACCGTATCATCAAAACATTGCTAGATTTATTTTTTTTGGAATTTTTAGGATCAGTATGTAGCCCCGGCTAATTGAAATGTACTTTCAAATCAAATATTGAATGTTTTATATTTTAATTTAAAGAAAAACTGACTGAAACAGTTGAATGGGCCTATGAAACATATCCCATTGTGTTCAGAATGTTGGTATTTAGTTAGGGGCGACAATCATTGGGTTTGGATTGGAGTTCAGATGTGAAAATACCTTTAAAATTTTAAATATATAAATGAGCCAATAGGATTTTTTATAAATATTAATTCATTTTCTAAATATTTTCTCTCTCCCCGTGAAACTTCCTGATCGAAGGCGGAAACCGCCTCTTTTCTTCCTCCCCCGATTGCGCCTCTTACGCGCAAATTCAGACCCCCCCCCTCCAGTTAAGGTTTTTGTTGATCTCGACGTGAGCTTCAAATCCATATATGGTTTGTTAAGTATCCTGTAGTATATCGAGAGATTCGCCTCCACGAAGTTCGCTTTGGACCACCGCCCCACCTGATTCCGACCACCGAACTGGCCGCGACCAACACCACTTGGCATGCCTTCCAGTGCTCTTCGATGTGGTGCAAGCTGATTCTTCTGTCGTGCAACCGTTTTTCATAAATCGAACCTTAGTTTTGAAGCTTCAAGGCAGGTAACGGCCTAATAGAGTTTAAACTGATTTTTACACTCTTAAGTGTTGCAAACTTCTAAAAATCATATTTTTTTGCTATGTGGTCGAAATCCAGTGAAACAAGAGATAGTGGACTCGTGTGGACGTCTTCTACATTCTAGAAGTGACTGGATATTTTTCTGAGCCTTCTACAATTTTTGGAGGAGTGGAACCCAATGTGAGATTTCTGAATTATCAACGATATGGAAATGACGATGTATAAATTATATAGTCGATGTATGAGTTATATAAGCGATGTACACCTCATGTATAAGCGTTGTATAAGTTGTATGTTCGATGTATAAGTTATATGTGCATTGTAAAAATTATATATGCGTTGAATGATATTGAAATATATTGAAATGAAATCGAAATATAGTTATATACGTATATCGATATATATATACACACACTCCCCTCGTCCACAGACCATGGACGATATATATTGGTTGTGATATTGTTTGGATTTGGTTGATGTGAAATTTGGTGAATATCATGAATGGTTGATTGGAAATGATTAATTGTGGTTGAAATCCCAATAGGATTAGTATATGGGAAAATTCGTCTGCGTACGAACTAGATATTGAAATTCCCATTGTCAAAAGCTGCGAGGCTTTAAGGTAGAGTGAGGAGCCGTACTCGGGACGGTGCAGCTTTAAGGTAGAGTGAGGAGCCGTACTCAGGACGTTGCCGGTTTTAACTACCCTGCCGTTATGCTGCCGAAATTTTCAATAATATTCACGTGTTAGAATTATTTTCATGTGTTGGAACTAAATTCATGTGTTGAAACCATATTCATGTGTTGAAACTATATTCATGTGTTGAATAGAAATTCATGTGTTGAATAAAATTCATGTGTTGAATGACATTCATGTATTGAATAAATTCTTTGAAAGATAAAAATAACATTTTTATCATATATATAGACTATGGAAAATAATCGTGTTTTGAAATAAATTGTTTTACAATAAAAATAACACTTTTACCTTATGTATGAACTATGTAATATAATCGTGTTTTGAAATAAATTGTCTTACAATAAAATTAACACTTTTACCTTATGTAATAAATATATAAAATAATCGTGTTTTGAAATAAATTGTTTTACAATAAAAATCACATTTTAATCATCTATATGAAGTATATAAAATAATCATGTTTTGAAATAAATTGTTTGACAATAAAAATCACATTTTTATTATATATATGAAATGTTAAAAATAGTGATGTGTTGAAATAAATATCTGTTGGATAAAAATATCATTTTTATCAAATATATGAAATGAATATGGTTTTGAAATCGAAGAATGGATTATATTTATATTTATATATATATAATTAAAATAAATCGAATAAGGAAGTTGTGATTTGTATTTTGAAACCGTGATTTCAAACGATTATTGCGGGAGATCCGACCACCGGATTTTTCTGAAACCAAAACCGTTGGGTTCGCTTTGGAAATATCTTTCCAACGACACCACTTTGTAAAGATCCAATGGTTGGATTGTCTGGAATGTTTAATTCAAATCTGAAGAAAAACAGCGCCAGAATCGATTTTATTTATATTTATATATATATATATATATATATATATATATATATTAATATAATTAAAATAAATCGAATAACGATGCTGTAGTTCGTATTTTGAAATCGTAACTTCAAACGATTGTACCGGGAGATCCGACCGTCAGATTTTCCCAAAACTGGAAACGTTGGATTCATTTTGAAAAGATCTTTCTAATGATATAAATTTTGTAAAGATCCAACGGTTGGATTTTCAGATATGTGTAAATCAAATCTAAAGAAAAACAGCGCCATTGCCGCGTTACGGCCTGAAGCGCCGTTTAAATAAAATGAGCTATTTTTTAAATAAATAAAAATAGCGAAAAATCATTATAAAATATTATTAACGATATGGAATGGAAATAAACTGAATTTACTTGGTTTATTGGATATTCTGATGGTTGAATGTGTTTGGCATGAAATTTACATTAATGAACTGAATATGGATGTCGAATCACTTAACCATGAAATGAATTGATGTAAATTATAAATATACGTGAATTATTTAAAAAGGCCGAGTTAAATCTCATTTCGAATAATTGATCGATGATAAGAAATCGATGATGAAGACGGTGGTTGAAGACCGGAAATCTTCACATCGTTTGGATGATTACTGATGTCTTGATTGGGAGGCATCCCAAGATATATATAATAAGTGATGATCGTCCAGACGTACTTGGAGATCGACCGAATATACGATGAATAAGGTGCCTCCAGTTTCGTTCAGACCCAGAACGGACTTGCAAATGGACTTTGTGTCTGACATTGGATTTCATTCTGTGTGATTGATAGATGTCAGCTGCATGGCGTGAATTGCCTACGTGGCATGCTGAGATGCAGTGATCAAGGCTTTTGTTGAAAAGTAGAGTCTTGTGGTAGATGATCAAAGCACCGCCTGTGTGGCATAGCTTTGTGTATAATGTTAATTCACGAGCCTCACACCCCGGTGTGAACCAGAAACGGGAGAGGACCTAAGGGAGGACATGCGTTTCCTTCTAGATAGGGTGGTGTCAGTGACCTACCAGCCCTGACATTTATATTATTTTCACCTGTGTGGTTGTTGGATTGCGAGGCGCCTCGGATATATCGGTGACTATGTGGAGCCGATGGAGTCATAGGACTCATTTACGCACCAAAGGTTTGGGAAACGCAGTGTTCAGGCATAATAATCCACATCGAGTGGACCGACCCTGTCGCTCCAAGGATCACTCGATCTCTGATCCTAAGGCTCGGGCTAGAGAGTCTTAAAGTCGATAAGGACTATCTTTTGCCTTGGTTCATGAAGGAAATCCAATTTCCAAATACGACACCGTGCGGTTTTGATTGTATACCTATATATGGCGACAAGATATATGGTACCCATGCCGTCTATGATTGATAGTTTTGATTGAAATTGTTTTTGAAACATATAAACACTATTAATAATATCAAATGATTTGTTTTGCTCGTATCAAGCATACTTTGGCCATTATAAGGTAAAACTCTATCCTCCGGTTTGCGTTGCATTGTGTGATCGGAACTGAGTCTTATAATGGCTTCATTTTTATAAAAAGCATTGCGATGTTTAAAATATTTACTTGTTTTAAAGCACTGGCAATCCAATGGAGTAAACCCGTTCCGCGAAAGTGGCGTGGTCCTTTGATTTGCCTTGTTATTATTGTTTCACTAGTTAAGTAGATTTCTCCTACCAGGCCCATGACTAACTCGTAGTTTGTTTCACTTGCAAACTCGGGTGCCCTTATTTCTACACGGGCAGCCTTGTATTCATGTTTTAGCAGGCTCTTTCTGGATAGCTAGAGCTGAAGATGGATTCTACCATTTATCTCTTTTTATGTTGTTCAGCTCCTATTGTACATATTATGTTTTGATTCCGCTGTAGGCATTTATGTATAGCTGAACTGTATTTTGTACTAAGTATGATCCTGTATACCGTGTAACTCTAATGATTATGTTTATCCAGTGTATTTTGACGTACAATATCTGGTGTATTTCAATATTTTTGTTCTGCTGTTATCTATTTATGTGTTATATTCCAAGATTACCCTTGCCACCATTGTATGGGGGTTTGGGGTCGTCACATAAAGGAGTTAATCAAATATAGTTTATTCGAATAGAGTTAAAGGAGTTAATCAAATATAATTTATTCGAATAGAGTAAAAGGAGTTATAGAATATAGTTTATTCGAAAGGACTTAATGGAATATATTTTATTCGAAAGGAGTTAAGTGATAAGTGTTAATGAATTAAAGTTAATCGAGTTAAAGTTAATGGAGTTAGTGTTAATTGATTTGATTTAATCGAGTTATATTTTGGAGTTAGATATTTCAGAAGTAAGGATTATAACGCTATAGTTATAATCAATGTTTTTCAATAAAGAAGTGGATTCGTAAACAGAATCTAAGAGTTACATAAGGAAGTTTGTTAAAGGCTTAAAAGGTGAACCGTGTCTGTTTCGAAGTTAGAAATGTTGTTTAGTTAAGGTCTGAGAGGTAGTTATACCCCAACTTGATTGGCTTCGTTTTTAACTAAGGAATGGTTAAGGTTCGATGGTGACGATTGGTTAAGTGAATTTAGTTAACGAGTATAATGGTTTGAGTTGGCAAAGCGATGTTTTATTAAAACATCTGTTTAAATCCAAATGTAGGAGTTTTGGAAATGTTTTCCAAATAAGAATCAGAAATGTTTTCTAATATAGAAAATAAGAAATGGGAATGTTTTCCATTGTTAACATTGTATATTTTCTAAATTTAGAAAATAAGAAATGTTGAATATATGGAAACAGAAATAGGGAAATGGATAATTGAATGACAAATTAAATTAAAGAGGATCAGTATTGATTGATGATTTGCTCGGTAAGATTTCCATTTGGAAATACGACTATTGTTTGTACACATGTTTTCCTTTGATAGTTAAATCATCGACTATCGGAGATTTTGACCATTTCCATTGTCAATACGGACAGACCGAGATCAGATTCATTATCTAAAAACCACTCCATATGGCATTAGCATTGCGATCAAATATAATGAAGATAATTGAAGACGGAGTTATGCAAGGGCTGTCCTGTTTACAGAATAGTGCCTTCGGTCTGTCCAATCCCGGGACGACCTATATGGAAGAATGTATGATAGAGTATATTTAATAGATCGCGTGAGTTGATCTCTTCAAACATATATACGTTTGGTGGTGGAGGAATTCATTTCTCTTAGCTGTATACCCATGGTATTTTTAGGGAAATCAATGTGTGATTTGGCAGGTATGATGATGTGACAATCAAAGTGAATAATTGTGTGATCCGTCAGAGATAAGCGTGGCCTCTAGCCTCACAACTAGGAAATGAAAAAAATCGAGCAGGTAGCATGGCTAAGTGGTTGGCTGCCAATTAGGGTGTATTATCACCTATCTAGAGATATTCATTTCATTCTTTAATCTATTCGATGATGTCCTATTCGGGAAATGGTTGGTGATCCCAACCGTTGGTGATATACATTCGATACACTCAAGCAAAATGAGTGGTCGATCATGTGTGGCCTTGTTGCAAGATGTTCTTGTTGAACCCAGTGTATTCCTCTTTAGAGGTACACTATCGGAAGGTGGTTCCGTACCTTGTCATAGTTGGAAATCCATTACCCAATAAGTGCTCGTGGTTTTGATTGTATACTATATATGTAGAACGTGAGATGAAAGCATTTCTGCTAGATGATTATTATATTGTGGTTGATAGACACTATTATAATATAAAAAGAATTTTGATATAAAGACTATTTTGGATTCTTATTAGGGAAAAACCTGTTCCGTTATACGACATGGTCTTATGAGATATCTTTTAATTGCTCAAACTGTTTTAAACTATTTTACTCACACCAGTCCCATGACCGACCCAGAGTTTTTTTAGTTTTTTTTCCCTAATCTCTTGCGTGCTCACTTTTGTACGGGCAGTCAAGTAGTCAGGATTTTATAGATATACTTGGAGAGCTTGGAGCAGGAGGCTTCAGGATTATATAGCTATTGTTTATTCCAATGTGTCGTAAGTGTTGTACTCTGATAATGCTACTGTATAAATATACTGATTTTATTTCAAAGATATGTTATCTATAATATGTTGTTCGTTCTGCTGTGAGATTCGTGTTACTCTAATGTTGTATGTTTTTCTTTTTCTTCTATTCTAAGTTTCTATCTTATCTATTCTCACCCTCTAATTTCTTTCATGGGCTATCCGGTGTTTCCGATGCTTGAATAGTCGGCAAAGTGTTGTATGCCGATATCCAGGATCACAAATTCCCTGGGTCATTACAGTGGTATCAGAGCTGAAGGTTAAGTAATTACCTTGGCTCTGTGGTGTGACTCAGTAGAGATGGGGTTAGTAATGCCCTAGATTGAGTTGAGTGTATATATACGAGTGAACGTAACTTTTGTTCAATATAAAATGATTTTATATTGTGGAGATTTATTGATTAAGTTGTTTATGAGTTTTGGTCGATCAGTTTGATCCACTGTATCGGTAGGGGTTTCTAAATACTCTAGTTCGATGAACCAACATAGTATGTTTTGAAAAGAGGGTAAACGAAATAATTTTACCCAAATTATATTTTGATATAAAGGATTTATATTAGAATGATTATAAAATATTGGATATATTAGCTTTTATTATAATCGAGTAAGATTTTAAATTAAATGGTTATGTAAATAACCAATCAGAATTCATACAAGTGTAGTATATGAAATCAGATGAATTAAATCTGAATTTAAACCAGAATTAGAATTAAAACTCTAGAAATGTGAAAAGGTGTTTGTAAATAGGAATTGGATTAAATATATGAGAATTTTAAAATCCTGGGAGATTTTAAATTATTTTACAAGCAGAGTGAATGGTATTTTGAAATGTATTTCAAAATGGAAGTGTTTAGAAATGGTTTTGAAAGTGATATATTATTGAACTCACTTCGATCGCTGGAAAATAAATTCCGATGATGACAACTGCATCATCGGTGTTCATTTTTGAGTTGCTAAGTGGCGGATTACTACCGAAGATTTTGATTTTTAATTGTCTTGAGAAAAGCAAGTTGTTTTGAATTCCGAAAAGGATTATTTGATTTTTGAATAAAAAACTAAGTGATTTAAAACTCCCAGGAAAGATTGTTTGATTTGAAACCAAATTAAATTGAAATTGGGAAAGCAAATTGGAGTTGAATTAGATTAGAAGGATATCGAGAAATTTGGATTTGTGGGATACAAATTTGAAATGATATTCGATTTGTATATAAGAGAATGATTGTGTTGAGGATAAAAACTGATTGGAGTTTGATTGGGATAACATAGGTATATGTTAAATTGGTAACAGATGCAAAGGATATAATTATATACCCGACCAAAAAGGTACACGTTTATATTCATATGAGTTTGATGAGTTATGAGCCGATTTGGCAAGCCGCTTGGCGTTTTGATTTTCTTTTGGGTTGGAGAAGGCCTAGAAAGGTGAGTTGGAGTTTGAGCTATTGACCAGTACAAAGGAGGTACTGGCGAAATTTTTTGATAAGTTAAGGTGTTATAAAATTTTAGGAATTTTTGAAAAATTCCGTTAGTCAAAATGAATTAATAATTTAATTGAAATTAATTTGGTTCGGTTAACATTGACGTTAATAAGTAAATAAATAATGTTTAACCCAGTCGGTGGAGTTTGTTTTCTACCTTAGCAATTTCGTGGACGAAATTATTTTAAGGGGAGAAGAATGTAATGTCCCATATTTTATGGTATAATAATTTATTTATTTAATTATTTAAATAGTGATATAGAGATTTAAATAGTTATTTGATTAAATTATATGGAATATTTAATTAATATAAATATAGAATAATATATTTAATTTCTGAAATAGTCGAGAATAACTGAATTCACAATACTGTGTGAATTGGACAATTTAAAATAATTAATTCAGCTTAGAATTTGAATTAGAATAATGAATATTTTATTTGAACGACAACTGAACATATAATTTATATTAAAATTATAAGCAAGCTCAAAATGGCGCGGCAGTTCGCTATTTGGCGATTTGAACTTCAACTGAATATACAGGGTCCATTTTAAGTCGGATTTCTGTAAAACATGAAACGTTCGGAGCTGGTGAAGTATATTCTTCTAATGGAAGAGATAAATCAAGATTTCATTATGTAGATTTTTATTTATGTCCAAATCAAATTTTAGAAAAGTCGCTATGGAATTCATATATAATTTATAACGATATATTAAAAGGAATTTAATTATAAATCGAATATCGATTTAATCAGGATTTGGAATATCGAGTTAGAAATTCATATAGGAATATTTTGGAGTTGTATGGTATTCTATTGTAAAGATATACGATAATATTTATTTTTTAATATTTAATTTAATTATTTTTTAATATATTTATATATTTAAATGGGTTATTTAGAGCTTTAAAAATAGCCAGTTTTGCAAACGACCTTCGTTTTTGATGAAACTAATTTTGTTGGATCCGCAATATTAAATTATTGCTATATTTCAATTTCTGTGATTTTTAGAGTCAGTGTGTGGCCGTACGGATTTTTAATGTGAAAACAATCTATATTTTGATGGTTAAAAATACGCTGTGTGAGCACACGAAGTCGGAATTTGACGAAACAACTTTCATTGGGTCCATAATGTCAAATGTAGTTGCATGTAAATTTTCGTTATTTTTAGATATCGTGTGTATTCGTTGGGATTTTTAGAGTGCAGATACAAATAGAAAATGGATATAAAATTATAAAAAAATTACATGAGGCTTCTTAGAGAAGCCAAGCTATCCTATAAATACTCCCCTCATCCTTCTAAACCTAATTTCAGCACTTCTTCTGGTCAATGAAATTTCAAGCCACTGTTTTTTCTTACATCCTCATATCGTGGCTTTCAAAATTTCTAAATAAATCAAAAGAAATTCCCAAAAATTTCATAACCTTTATTTTTGTATTTGCTTGGGTTGTGGCTTCATTTGAGCACCCTCAGATTTCTGTGCGCATCAATATTGGTTTGACAGTAGTTCGATAAGCAAAGGGTGAATTAGGGTTTAACATCGTTGGTTGTTTAATAATCAACTAGAAAATCCATGGTAATATTTGAGTTTGTGGAGGTGTTTAACACCTTGCTGCAGATTTTGGGAAGAATCCGTGTATTTGTTGTCGATCTTTTCTTCGTGCTACTGTATTAAGTTCAGCGATGAGAATTTTAGCACAATCTCGAGTTGGATATTTTGGATACCACGTGATGGAGATTGTGAGTAGGAGTTCATCGGTGATGGTGGTGTTCGTTTTCGGTGTGTGTGGAGGGAGTTCGAGTGTGCGAAATTCACAGTAATGGAAATTGGGAGCGTGAGTTTTCCTGCGTCAAAAAGGAAGAAGATGACCGCATAGTTAAATGTGGAGTAAGGATTTGAAGAGGAGTGTAATGGAGATTTTTATTCGAATTTAAAAGCATTGGAGAAGGAGAATGGAAGGATGGATATCTGTCATGACTTGGAGTTTTTACTGGAGACGCGGATTTCTTAGTTTGGGAAGAAAAAGGATGAGCAGACCAATTAAGAGTTGATGACGTGGCTTAAGGGGAATTAGTTGGTAATTAACCATTAATTATTTAATTAGTAATGTTTAAACAGTTTAAATTTGTAAAATTCGTAACTTTTCCATACCTTAACGAAATTCAGCGAAGCCAGATCCATTGGGATCGTATGGAAGTGGGTTACGCAGTGGAACTGACTGGGAGTGAATTGGAGCTCGTTACAATTTGTAGCAAAATAAATTGTCTGGTCGGAATCAACTATAGTTATCGTTATTCAACGAAAACCGTCCAATATGAGTAAAACTCACCAACTCTACTAGTTCATATTTTTATAACATATATTTAGAATTGAAAAATGCTGATTGACTGCTGTGTGATGATTGTTTAGTTGAATTGCTTATGTATTGGTTGAAATTATAGATAATGATACATATATATATATATCGTAAATCAAATATCGATTCTGTTTATCAGTTCATATCGAAATGAAACCGACGTAATTATATTGGTTGACATCTGTGGATGCAGGGAAACTGGTCGGAGGAATCCAACTGGATTCCTCAACATTTATTTTACTGTTTTTCATATATGATGTGATATATAATCTGTTGTTGATGATGTGTGTTAGAATGATATTGATCATTGTTATATGGTACGTTAAATACCATAAGGGATACTGGAATGTTAAAAAAGGAAAATTTCAATGTTATTTTAAAAAGAAATATTTATAAAATCAAAGGATTTTTTAAAAAGAAACATTTTCAAAATAAATAGATTATAAAAGAAATAATTATTTGGAAAATAAATAAATAGAATTGAAAAGGAAATATTTGTAAAATACTTACAAATGGAATTGAAAAGGAAATATATGTAAAACATTTTCAAATAGAAATGAAAAGAAATATTTATTTGTTAAATAAATAAAATTATAAAAGGAATATTTATTTGGAAAATAAATAGGATTATAAATGGGAATTAACGAGATATAAAAGAGCTATCGATTAGTGTTAAAGGATAGAGTTAATTGAATAGAGTTATCGATTAGAGCTAATCGAAAAGTGTTAATCAATTAGAGTTACCAATTAGAGTTATCGATTAGAATTAATCGAATAGAGTAAATCAATTAGAGTTATCAATTAGAGTTATTGAATAGAGTTAATTGAATAGAGTTGATCGAATTAGAATTAATCAAATAGAGCTAATTGATAGAGTTAATCGATTAGAGTAAATCGAATAGAGTTAATTAAAAAGGAATTAATTGAATATAGTTTATTCGAAAGGAGTTATCGAATATAGTTTATTCGAAAGGAATTAGTCGAATATAGTTTATTCGAAAGGAGTTATCAAATACAGTTTATTCGAAAGGAGTTATCGAATATAGTTTATTCGAAAGGAACTAATTGAATATAGTTTATTCGAAAGGAGTTATCGAATATAGATTATTCGAAAGGAATTAATCAAATATTTGTTATTCGAAAGAGAGTTAATCAAATATTGGTTATTCGAAAGAGAGTTAATCAAATATAGTTTATTCGAAAGGAATTAATCGAATATAGTTTATTCGAAAAGAGTTATCAAATATTGGTTATTCGAAAAGAGTTATCGAATATTGGTTAGTCAAAGAGAGTTAATCGAATATTGGTTATTCGAAAGAGAGTTAATCAAATATAGTTTATTCGAAGGGAATTAATCGAATATAGTTTATTCGAAAAGAGTTATTGAATATTGGTTATTCGAAAGAGAGTTAGAAATGTTGTTCAGTTAAGGTCAGAGACGTAGTTATACCCCAACTTGATTGACTTCGTTTTTAACTAAGGAATGTTAAGGTTCGATAGTGAAGATTGGTTAAGTGAATTTAGTTAACGAGTATAATGGTTTGAGTTGGCATAGCAATGTTTTATTTAAACATCTGTTTAAATCCAAATGTAGGAGTTTTGGAAATGTTTTCTAATATAGAAAATAAGAAATGGAAATGTTTTTCATAGTTAATAACATATATTTTTTAAATTTAGAAAATACGAAATGTTGAATATATGGAAATAGGAATAGGGAAATGGAAAATTGAATGACAAATTAAATTAAAGAGGATCAGTGTTGATTGATGATTTGCTCGGTAAGATTTCCATTTGGAAATACGATCGTTGTTTGTACACATGTTTTCCTTTGATAATTAAATCATCGACTATCGGAGATTTTGACCATTTCCGTTGTCAATACGGAGAGATCAGGATCAGATTCATTATCTGAAAACCGCTCCATATGGCATTAGCGTTGCGATCAAATACGAGGAAGATAATTGAAGACGGAGTTATGCAAGGGCTGTCATGTTTACAGAATAGTGCCTTCGGTCTGTCCAGTCCCAAGACGACTTGTATGGAAGAATGTCTGACAGAGTATATTTAATAGATCGCGTAAGTTGATCTCTTCAAACGTATATACGTTTGGGTGCGTAGGAATTCGTTTCTCTTAGTTGTATACCCGTGGTATTTTTGGGGAAATCAATGTGTGATTTGGCGGGTATGACGATGTGACAATCAAAGTGAATAATTGTGTGACCTGTCAAAGATAAGCGTAGCCTCTAGCCTCATAACCGAGAAATGAAAAAATCGGGCAGGCAGCATGGATAAGTGGTTGGCTGCCAATTATGGTGTATTATCACCTATCTACAGATATTCATTTCATTCTTTAATCTATTCGATGTTGTCCCATTCGGGAAATGGTTGCTGATCACAACCGTTGGTGATATACATTCGATACACTCAAGCGAAATGAGTGGTCGGTCTTGTGTGGCCGGGTTGCAAGATGTTCTTGTTGAACCCAGTGTATTCCTCTCTAGAGGTACACTATTGGAAGGTGGTTCCATACCTTGTCATAGTTAGAAATCCATTACCCAATAAGTTCTCGCGATTTTGATTGTATACTATATATGTAGAACGTGAGATGAAAGCGTTTCTGCTAGATGATTATTATATTGTGGTTGATAGACACTATTATAATATCAAAAGAATTTTGATATAAAGACTATTTTGTATTCTCATAAGGGAAAAACCCGTTCCGTTATACGAAGAGGTCTTATGATGTAACAACCCAGAATTTGGGGCCAATTTGAAAATTTCATTTTAGAGATTTTAAGGGTGTTTAAATATTTGGAATAAATTATTTTAAATAAAAAAGACTAGAAATTTAATTTAATTTAATACGAATATATTTAATTTAATTATAAAAGGAATTAGAAATAGCACGGTAGTTTGAAAAGTCAAATCTGAAATTTGACTGACTGTACAGGATGCAGAATAAATCGGATTTTGGTGAAACCAAAAATATTAGAATCTATTTAAAAATATCTTTCCAACGAATCCGAAAAATCGAAATTTCATAGCGGGAATTAAAAGTTATGGCCAGTTGAAATTTCAGAATAGTCGTTGTAGAATTTCTGTATATATTTTAATATTAAAAATATCCAATTTTCATACGATCTATGTTTTCGACGAAACCACTTTTGTTGGATTCAGAATGTCAAATTATTAATAAGGTTAATTTTTCAAAATTTTTAGAATTAAATTGTGACCGTGGAAAAAGGATTTCTGTTTGTTCAATTTCGGTCAATTTTAATCGACTTGAAAAAGGCCATTTTTCAAATAGTCACAGAATTCGATGAAATTAAATTTGTTAGGACCATATTGTGACGGCCCGCCCCGCACCAACCGACGTTTTACTCCAATTGTGCGCTGTACACATGTCCAATTGGTATGGGACGGTCGCCAAAGAAGAGAAAGAAAGAAGATGAACCAAATACAGAACCTGTAATATGTCTCACAGCGCATGGGATAAAATATAATAATCAACATATACTTGACATAAAACAGATGAGACAGTGCATAAGCTGAAAACTTGAACTAACATCATCAGAGTAGCGGAAATATCAAATACAGCTTATTACAACTTCAAAATACTGTCTCTAAGATAACCAAAATAGGTATGCTACTAATGCCCAAAGTAGATACCGATCACGACACAGGGAGAATAACTATATATCATACGTGGAGCCTCCTGCTCGTCTTCAGTCCATCTACCAAGCGCATTACCAGCTATCCCTGTCTCTAGTCTGCTCGTGTGAGCACCCAGAGTAATAAGAAGAAACATAAAACTCTGGGTCAGACATCAGTCTGGTATGAGTGGTAGCAAGCATAAACAGAATAATAACAGGTATACTAAGTCATACCTGAACCTGGACCTGCAATCAAAGAGTTAGTACTACACGGTACAATACTCTAAGATGTCACTAACATATGGTGTGTAAATATACGGGGGTGGGGATGTGTATGTCAAACAATCAAGCATAGCAACCATCCTCCCATCTCTCACTCAGTGCGTAAAGCATACGACATCCACTTCTTCGATCACTATAGCACTTTACTAAAACGACAGAACTCGACTTTGTACGACTATGCACATTCCTACTACCACCAACGCCATACCTATGGGATCACGCCCAACGTTTCCATGACCCCACTCCATTGGTAGGTAGCTCCCTAGTCGCACCATATCCAAAGCCCGAGTTTGTCTCTCTACCTCCAACACCTAGTGATCCAAAGTCATAGATATCGACAACTCCTTAGCACACGTCCCGCAGCAAAGTCCAATCACGAAGTGAACTCATTGGTTCCCGTCTGGATCCTGAGCTCGAACTTCCACTTGAACTACCTTTGCATTTCGGGTTATGGACCTCCATTGGATCGGTTCGGATCCCTTTCATCATCATTGGGATCGTGGCCTTCATCGTCTCGGTTCGTGACTACCACCCCGGATCGGATCGGAGTACACCATAGATTCGTGGCCTCCAGTCCCATCCGGATCGGATCGGGTTCTCCATGGTACACTGGATCGGTTCGTGGCTTCCAGTCTCGCCTGGATCGGATCGGGTTCTCCACCACGCAACGGCTCTGGTCACGCCTCCTGGTCATAGTTCCAAGCGCCTCGCCCTCCTCCAAGTCTTTGATTCGTTGTCCTCAAGGTGATCAGATCGGATCGTGTCGTTATCACTCCAGGCGGGTCGGGTCGGAGTCTTCAACCACCAAGTCTTGAATCGCGACTTCTCGGATCGGTTCGGATCCTTCAGCTCGTGGCGCAGCTTGCCTCGCTATAACAATCGGTTCGGTTCGTGGTGAGGGGAAATGGGCGGTTCGGATCGGGTAGGGGGCGATCCGATCCGATTTCCTGCACCGATTCCTGCAAGTGTTTATACGCCTTTCGACGGCGTTTTCGACCATTCTAACTATTGAAACCAATCACAAAGCATACCAAATAGTCATATCAACACATACAAGTGACCTCAAACACCAAAACAACCATATGATATGATAAAATGGATCAAACATAGCCAAAACCCCATGTTTTCCCTTAACCCCTCTTAATCATGTTTAAGCATAGGATTAGCAAAACTTATCTAAATTAACTCAAACTCACATCAGAGGTCTAAAACATGATTTATGAATTTATAAACATTTTTCCAGAATTTATTTTCGTTTAAAAACGCCGATTAGCACTAATCACCCCAATTTAGCCAAAATTAGTGCAAAAGCAAGCTAATCACTCACCTTAGCCACAAAACAAACTAAGATCTGAAATAATTCTCTGATTTGATGCGAATCCCAATGCTAACAGCAGCTCCAAGGTTGATTAGGTGAAGATCTTCTTTGATTAGGAGTTGCTAAGCCAAATCCTTGACCAAGAGATGATTTGGAGGTGGTCTAGAGGTTGGAGGCCATTTTTAGGTTTCTTGGGGACTAAGTGGAGGCTAGAAAACTGAAATGGGATGATTCTCCATCTCATTTCAGCCCTCCCATAACCCTAATCCCGAAATGGGTTATGGGCCTACTCACTAATCACCCGATTTGGCCCGGTTAAGCAGTTTTTCACCCTCCAAACCTTGTTTCAGCCATATCTCCCAAACGGTAAGTCCGTTTGGCTATTATGACCACTCTACGGAAAGAGAAACCATCAAACGAATCTAATGGAAGTGGTTTCAGGTCAAAATTCCTTCCCTATCAAAAGTTATGGCCAAAACAGTATTGACTAGGGGCAAAATGGTCATTTAAAAATCAACAAAAATCATGAACAGGGGAAATGACTCTAATAAATGTTTCCCAAAGTTACATGACCATACAACTTCACACGGGAAAGAAATAAATATTCTACAATCCTATGATGTGTAGAGCACGGGTCGTTACACTCTCCCCCCCTTAAGAAATTTCGCCCCCGAAATTCCCTAATCAAAACACACAAGGGTCCCGCATGCCTATCAATCATAAAATAACCATCAAACATACAAAACAAGCAAAACAAGTCTATCCTAGCATGCGGAATAACTAAATCGCAAAGTAAATCTTACCAGGCAAAGAGTTCTGGATAAGCCTTTCTAATGCTCTCCTCTGTCTCCCAAGCACAATCATTTTCGTCCTCGCCCCACTGAACTTTGACTAGCCTCACCGACTTTCTTCGAAGTTGCTTCGTATCATGCCCCACAATACGAATCGGCTTGCGGTTCTCAACCGCCTCAGGTTCTACTTCGAAGTCCTCTAACTGATCAGGTGAAATAATCACATTTGAGTCGTGAACGAACTTCCTTAGTTGGGAAACATGAAACACATTGTGAACTGCTGCCATTTTCTCTGGTAAGCCAACTCTATACGCCAAATTCCCAACTTCCTCGAGAACTTGGAAAGGACCCATAAATTTTGGTGTCAACTTGCCTCTCCTGCCAAATCGTATCACTCTTTTCAACGGAGAGATCTTGACAAACACCAAGTCACCAACGGAGAATTTCAAGTCTCTTCTTCTCTTGTCAGCATAGCTTTTCTGCCTATCCTGAGCAGCTTTCATTCGTTGCCGAATGATCTTGATCTTATCGGAAGTTTCTCTCACCACATCTGGTCCAAGCACAAACTTCTCGCCAGTCTCTATCCAACATGATGGTGAGTTGCACGGTCTTCCGTACAAAGCTTCATATGGAGCCATACCAATACTGGATTGGTAGCTATTATTATATGCAAACTCCACTAGATGCAAATGGTCATCCCATGCTCCACCGAAATCCAATATACAAGCCCTCAAGAGATCTTCCAATATCCGATTCACCCTCTCCGTCCGACCGTCGGTCTGAGGATGATATGCGGTACTGAGATGTAATTCTGATCCTAAAGCCTCTTGTAAGCTCTTCCAAAATCCACTAGTAAACAATGGATCTCGGTCACTCACAATGCCTTTGGGTACTCCATGAAATCTCACTACCCACTTCATATATAGTTCTGCTAACTTAGCTGCAGTTCTATTCGACTTAACTGGTATAAATCTTGCACTCTTGGTCAGTCGATCCACAACTACCCAAATGCTATCATATCCCGATCTAGTCCTTGGTAAACCATCGATGAAATCCATCGAAACTTGTTCCCATTTCCATTCGGGAATTTCTAATGGTTGCAACAACCCACTAGGCTTCTTTTGCTCGGCTTTAACTAGCTGGCAATTTATGCATTTGGATATAAACCTCCCAACGTCTCTTTTCATCCCCTCCCAGTAGTAAGTCTGTCTCATGTCTCGATACATCTTATTACCACCGGGATGTATAGTCAGTTTTGAGTGATGACATTCTCTAAGCACTTCATCTCTCAAACCATTCACGTTGGGCACAACTAGTCTTCCATTCTTCCGAAGCCATCCATCTCGATCAAGCCCATACACATTCATCTCCCCATCGACATTCATTTCCAACTTGGAGATGACTTCCAATAAATTAGGGTCGTTCCTTTGACTGGAACCAATCCTCTCAATCAAAGTGGGTCTGATCGTCAAGCTAGCTAGCGTAACTGGATCCAATTCGCACCTTGGTCTGAAATCAAACCCCGCGATGTACTCCAGCTGCTTCCATTCAAGAAACATTGCCCCTAAGCTGGCATGTCTCCTACTCAATGCATCGGCTACCGCATTACCCTTCCCAGGTGTATACGCGATATCAAAATCATACGAAGCCAAGAACTCTAACCATCTCTGCTGACGGAGATTCAGATCTTTCTGAGAGAAGAGATACTTTAACGATTTATGATCGGTAAACAGCTCAAATCTTTCTCCCAAGAGGTAATGTCTCCACATCTTCAGCGCAAATACAATCGCTGCCAATTCCAAATCATGGGTAGGATACTTCTTCTCATGTGGCTTTAGCTGTCGACTAGCATAAGCTACAACCCTACCTCCTTGCATCAATACCGCACCCAGTCCGGTACCACAAGCATCCGTGTATACCGTCATCACTTCATTTCCCTTAGGAATGACTAACACTGGCGCACGCGTCAACTTTTCCTTTAGACTCTTGAATGCTTTTTCACACTCTCTGTCCCAAACGAAGGCTTGATTCTTCTTAGTCAACTGAGTCAACGGTGCCGCTGTCTTGGAGAAGCCTTTGATAAACTTACGATAATATCCAGCTAACCCCAAGAAACTTCTTACGTCTGTTGCATTCTTGGGCGTAGACCAATCTTGTACCGTAGCCACCTTTGCAGGATCCACGGAAATACCATTTTCTGAAACAACATGGCCCAAGAACCTCACTTCCCTCCTCCAGAAGTGACACTTAGAAAATTTCCCTTTCAGTTGGTGTCTTCTCAACACCTCCAACACAATTCTCAAATGTTCCTTGTGTTCCTCTTCTGTCCTCGAGTAAACAAGGATATCGTCTACGAACACAAGAACAAACTTATTCAGTTGGTCTCTGAATACTCTATTCATAAGATCCACGAAGTATGCTGGTGCATTGGTCAACCCGAATGGCATGACCAACCACTCATAGAACCCAGACGGCGTCCTAAATGCCGTTTTAGCTATACTATCAGCTGCTACACGGAGCTGATGAAATCCTGTCGCGAGGTCCAACTGGGAGAACACTCTTGCTCCTTCCAGTTGATCAAACAAATCATCTATCCGTGGTAGAGGATACTTATTCTTCCTCGTCACCTTATTTAACTCGCGATAGTCCACACACAATCGAAGGGAACCATCTGCCTTAGTAGCAAACACGACTGGTGCTCCCCACTCGGAAACACTTCTTCTAATAAATCCCTTCTTCAAAAGATCGCTAACTTGCACCTCGAGCTCTCGCTGTTCTCGTGGTGCCATACGACGAAGTGGCATCACTATAGGTCTGGCATCTTTCACTAAATCAATACGAAACTCAATCTCTCGGTGTGGTGGAAGTCCGGTCACTTCCTCGAAGATGTCCGGGTACTGGCCAACCACGGGCAAACCTGATAACTCATCATGCGGAATGTCGAGGGAATTTACAAAACTAGCCATTACCCCATCACAGGGTAGATTACCAAACACTACCCTTCGCCCATCATCCGCCCTAACTGTCACCAAAAAGCCCTCACAGTCTACCACCACCCCGTATCTTTGGAGCCAATCGACTCCCAAAATAATGCCATACCCAGTAAAGCCCAAAACAAAGCAATCACAAACAAACACACATCCATGACTCGATAAGACCACATTACGACAGATCATACTGAGGTTTGTTGAACCACCAATCGGGTTCGTCACAGCTAATGGTCTATCGACTAACTCGGGCTCCAATCCCAACCTATCTACCAGGTCACTAGATATGAAGGAATGGGAAGCCCCGGTATCGAACAAAACTCTAACAGGAAGATCATAAATGGAAAGCATACCTTGGATGACGACTCCCTTTCCTTTCTCCGCCGCAGTTGGGGCATTCGACGAAGAAGGAACAGCATCGATGGCATATGCTTTCACAATCTGATTCTCCTTCAGAGGTTGCGGGCACTTATCCTTAAAATGTCCCTCCTGGCCACAGTTAAAGCACTTCTTTCCCACTGTCTTGGCCCTACATTCCCTTGCATAATGGCCCTTCTTTCTACATTTGAAGCACTTGACTTCTTTCCTGCTTTTCTTTTGGCCATCTTTAGCTTGGTTCTGCTTCCTCTTATTCTGAGAGTTATTCTTGCCTCCACCGCTTGCTTGCGGCTTTGGCTCTTCAGCAGATGCAGCAACAACCCCAGTCTTCGGCTTAGGGTAAAGACTTTCTGACCTCAAAGCTTTTCCCACGATCGACTCAAACGTCTCATCGATGTGATTAATCAGCCTTTCCCCTAAATATTCATCCAAACCAGTGATGAACCTCTCATTTTTCTTTTCGGGAGTATCAATTAGAGATAACCCGTACTTTGACAAAGTGTCGAACTCAGCAACATAATCCGATACTGCCCTCCCATTCTGCTTAAGCTCCAAGAACTTCCTAAACAATTCCGACTTCTGGGCAGCTGGGATATACTTGTCACTAAAGCGAGCTTTAAACTGATCCCAAGTAACTTGATCTTCTGGTGTGGCTGCCCTAATAGCATTCCACCAATTCATCGCTCGTCCTTGCAGCTGACGAGACGCTAACCTTCTCTTCATCGCATCCTCGATACCCAAATCGTCGAAGATACGGTCACAACTATCCAACCAATCTTGAACATCCGTGGCCGACTCTGTTCCGTGAAACGGCTTTCCACCAAGATTAGTGTAATCCTTACTCAGCTTGGCGAAATCGGCTCTAGGCGCTTGCACCGCTACACCTCCAACATTGGCAACATTAGGAGCCTCCCTCTGAATATCCACAAGCATCTCTCTCATGAGGTTGGTAAACATAGCCCTCATGTCAGGGGGATTCCCATTATTGGCCTCTCTACCAGCACCTCTTCCTCGGCTCATCGTCAAATCTGTTAAAGAGAAAACGATTAACCATCTCCATAGTGGTGCCAGTGCAGTGCAATGCGACTTCACTCTTAAACATACTAATACTATATATAGATATAGCTTTTGAAAACCAAAATAATCACAAATACGCGCTCTCATATACGTACTATCTCTCCCTAGTGTCTTTTCCTAGGTAAATTACGCAACCTAGAGCTCTGATACCAAGTGTGACGGCCCGCCCCGCACCAACCGACGTTTTACTCCAATTGTGCGCTGTACACATGTCCAATTGGTATGGGACGGTCGCCAAAGAAGAGAAAGAAAGAAGATGAACCAAATACAGAACCTGTAATATGTCTCACAGCGCATGGGATAAAATATAATAATCAACATATACTTGACATAAAACAGATGAGACAGTGCATAAGCTGAAAACTTGAACTAACATCATCAGAGTAGCGGAAATATCAAATACAGCTTATTACAACTTCAAAATACTGTCTCTAAGATAACCAAAATAGGTATGCTACTAATGCCCAAAGTAGATACCGATCACGACACAGGGAGAATAACTATATATCATACGTGGAGCCTCCTGCTCGTCTTCAGTCCATCTACCAAGCGCATTACCAGCTATCCCTGTCTCTAGTCTGCTCGTGTGAGCACCCAGAGTAATAAGAAGAAACATAAAACTCTGGGTCAGACATCAGTCTGGTATGAGTGGTAGCAAGCATAAACAGAATAATAACAGGTATACTAAGTCATACCTGAACCTGGACCTGCAATCAAAGAGTTAGTACTACACGGTACAATACTCTAAGATGTCACTAACATATGGTGTGTAAATATACGGGGGTGGGGATGTGTATGTCAAACAATCAAGCATAGCAACCATCCTCCCATCTCTCACTCAGTGCGTAAAGCATACGACATCCACTTCTTCGATCACTATAGCACTTTACTAAAACGACAGAACTCGACTTTGTACGACTATGCACATTCCTACTACCACCAACGCCATACCTATGGGATCACGCCCAACGTTTCCATGACCCCACTCCATTGGTAGGTAGCTCCCTAGTCGCACCATATCCAAAGCCCGAGTTTGTCTCTCTACCTCCAACACCTAGTGATCCAAAGTCATAGATATCGACAACTCCTTAGCACACGTCCCGCAGCAAAGTCCAATCACGAAGTGAACTCATTGGTTCCCGTCTGGATCCTGAGCTCGAACTTCCACTTGAACTACCTTTGCATTTCGGGTTATGGACCTCCATTGGATCGGTTCGGATCCCTTTCATCATCATTGGGATCGTGGCCTTCATCGTCTCGGTTCGTGACTACCACCCCGGATCGGATCGGAGTACACCATAGATTCGTGGCCTCCAGTCCCATCCGGATCGGATCGGGTTCTCCATGGTACACTGGATCGGTTCGTGGCTTCCAGTCTCGCCTGGATCGGATCGGGTTCTCCACCACGCAACGGCTCTGGTCACGCCTCCTGGTCATAGTTCCAAGCGCCTCGCCCTCCTCCAAGTCTTTGATTCGTTGTCCTCAAGGTGATCAGATCGGATCGTGTCGTTATCACTCCAGGCGGGTCGGGTCGGAGTCTTCAACCACCAAGTCTTGAATCGCGACTTCTCGGATCGGTTCGGATCCTTCAGCTCGTGGCGCAGCTTGCCTCGCTATAACAATCGGTTCGGTTCGTGGTGAGGGGAAATGGGCGGTTCGGATCGGGTAGGGGGCGATCCGATCCGATTTCCTGCACCGATTCCTGCAAGTGTTTATACGCCTTTCGACGGCGTTTTCGACCATTCTAACTATTGAAACCAATCACAAAGCATACCAAATAGTCATATCAACACATACAAGTGACCTCAAACACCAAAACAACCATATGATATGATAAAATGGATCAAACATAGCCAAAACCCCATGTTTTCCCTTAACCCCTCTTAATCATGTTTAAGCATAGGATTAGCAAAACTTATCTAAATTAACTCAAACTCACATCAGAGGTCTAAAACATGATTTATGAATTTATAAACATTTTTCCAGAATTTATTTTCGTTTAAAAACGCCGATTAGCACTAATCACCCCAATTTAGCCAAAATTAGTGCAAAAGCAAGCTAATCACTCACCTTAGCCACAAAACAAACTAAGATCTGAAATAATTCTCTGATTTGATGCGAATCCCAATGCTAACAGCAGCTCCAAGGTTGATTAGGTGAAGATCTTCTTTGATTAGGAGTTGCTAAGCCAAATCCTTGACCAAGAGATGATTTGGAGGTGGTCTAGAGGTTGGAGGCCATTTTTAGGTTTCTTGGGGACTAAGTGGAGGCTAGAAAACTGAAATGGGATGATTCTCCATCTCATTTCAGCCCTCCCATAACCCTAATCCCGAAATGGGTTATGGGCCTACTCACTAATCACCCGATTTGGCCCGGTTAAGCAGTTTTTCACCCTCCAAACCTTGTTTCAGCCATATCTCCCAAACGGTAAGTCCGTTTGGCTATTATGACCACTCTACGGAAAGAGAAACCATCAAACGAATCTAATGGAAGTGGTTTCAGGTCAAAATTCCTTCCCTATCAAAAGTTATGGCCAAAACAGTATTGACTAGGGGCAAAATGGTCATTTAAAAATCAACAAAAATCATGAACAGGGGAAATGACTCTAATAAATGTTTCCCAAAGTTACATGACCATACAACTTCACACGGGAAAGAAATAAATATTCTACAATCCTATGATGTGTAGAGCACGGGTCGTTACACATATCGTCAAAAAAAAGCCAGAAATAATTTTTCTGGATTTTTCTAAGATCATATGTATCCCCGGTAAATTAGAAAGTACGATTGAATTTAAAATAAATGATTTATAAATAAAAACTGGAAAACGGAGGCCAAGACGATCATTTGGGCCTGCGGGACATAGTTAGATGAGTTCGGAATAGGAGTAAATAGGTAGGAACGACAGTCGTTGGGCTGAAAAAGAAGGAAGTTGCTAAACGGGCTTTATTGGGTTAATTATTTATTTAATAATAACCTAACCTTATTATTTTATTATAAAAATCACTGATCATTCATCCTCCCCGATCGTTTACAGCAGCCACGGGAACCCATAACCTTTTAGAACTTCAAACTCCGATTTCTCTTTCGTTTCTCAATGAAATCCTTCGCCGTAATACACGTTTCAAAGAGATTTTCGTGCTCTTCGAATCCACACCAAAATCAATACCCCCCGAAGCCTGTAGCCGCCGCCCCGACACCGCAAAGTCTGCCGCCGCCGCATCCAACCGTGCCCACCACAGGCAGACGCACCGCGCCCCCTTCCCGGCGCCGACTCCCCTCTCCAAGCTCTTCAATCTCCAACAAACCGTTCTGAAAACCATCAACTACATCTTCCGATTTCTGGAATTAAAGTTTTGAACAAAATACAAAGGTATGAACATTTCAGATTTGCCACGCTTAATTCTGTCACAGCAGCAGTTGTTAAAAGTCATTGTTATTCAAAAATTGATAATTAACTCATATGAACTCCAAACTAGAAAATCTCAGATCCAACGGAACTGTAAAGACGTATAGAGGTTGCTGAAATTGATTACGACCATTTCTGAATTTATTTGGATTTTACTTCTGCTTAAATCAAGGTGAGATTCTGATTTATATAATTTAATCAATTTAATCGTTATATTTCTAGTTATTTAAATATTTGAATTGTTAACAAATTAGATCTGCGATGTGATGAGGTTTGAATGGCTGATCTGTTAATTTGTGCTGTATGATCTGTTAGTTAAAATTATAGATCTATATGTGATGGATAATTAGAACGAATCATTTTGTTATATATTTAGTTGGATCAATTCTTATTGATGCTTTAGTGAATCATGGATAACAAAAGTTCGCCCTTGTTCATGTTATTGAATTGAATTAGGACCTTCTATTCAATATGAATATACCACTTTGTATGTTGACTTGTGTAAATAGAGAAATTGTTCGTGTTTTAATTAAAGACATGAAAACACTAAATTACACAATTCTAATGTTAGTAATGTAAATAAGGATAAAGGAAAATTTACATTTTCCTTAATGTAAAAAAAATTAAGGATAAAAGAAAACTTACATTTTCCTTAATGTAAAAAAAAAGGGGTAAAGGAAAATTTACATTTTCCTTAATGTAAATAGGATAAAAGGAAATGTACATTTTTCTTAATGTGAATTAAAAAGAGGATTTCGTCATTAAAAAAGATTTATTACATTTTAATGTAATGGTAAGATAAGATTTTGTCATGAAAGTAAAATTAACTTTTTGTTTGTAACTTAAGAATGAGAATTTACAGTGTAATAAAATTTACATTTTTATATGCGAATAAAATGTAGGAATATGCATTGTATTCAAATTTACGTTTTTACATGTAAATAAAAAGTAGGAATATGCATTGTATTCAAATTTACATTTTTATATGTAAATAAAAAGTAGAAATATGCATTGTATTAAAATTTACATTTTTATATGTAAATAAAAAGTAGGAATATGCATTGTATTCAAATTTACATTTTTACATGTAAATAAAAAGTGGAATATGCATTGTATTCAGATTTACATATTTACACGTAAATAAAAAGTAGGAATATGCATTGTATTAAATTTTCATTTTTACATGTAAATAAAAAGTAGAAATATGCATTGTATTCAAATTTACATTTTTACATGTAAACAAAAAGTAGGAATTTGCATTGTAATGAAACTTACATTTCTAATGTAAATAAAGAGTAAAGAATGAAATTTACATTTTTAATGTAAATAAAAGAATAAGGAATGAAATTCGACATAATTTACACTTCTATATGAGTATAAGAATCAGAGAATAAAGAGGGAAATTAGACTTTGAATTATAATTCTCATCTTTAATGGAACTAAAGAAGAAAAAAAAAACTGTATTTAGAATGCTGAAATATTGTCTTCATTTTTAAATGAATTAAAATTGAATGGAGATCGGTAGCTGTTTAGCTCGTTGTTGAATCGAACATCATTATTATGGTTGAACAATTATATTTATATATATTTAGATATATGTATAAATATAGTTAAAATTTAACGAATTGAGCGCAGTAGTTTGCTTTTTGAAATCGTACCATTGAACGACTATACCAAAAGATCCGACCGTCGGATTTTCCCAAAACTGAAACCATTAGGACCGTCTAGGGAAGATCTTCCCAATGATATATACTACGCTAAGATCCAACGGTTATTTTTGCGAAATGTGAAATTCAAAATTGGTTGAATGCAGCGCCAAGGTCGACATTGACCCGAAGCGTAATTAAATAAAATTTAATTATTTTGAATAATTAAAATAGAAATTGATCGTTATAAAATAATATTAACGAATAGGAATGATTTTCGATATATATATACGAGAATTATTTGGAAAGTCCGAGTTTCTCTCATTCCAAATAATAAAATGACGTTAAGAATCGAAGTATGAGACGGCGTATGAAGACCGTAAATCTTCCATCGAGAGGACAACGATCGAGGCCCAAATTTGATTTGCTCCCAATTCAAGGGTCATGGTCATTTTCCAAAAGAACATGTTGATTGCACGGATTTGATTTTCGCTCAGGCCCAGAGCATAAGCTGATAAATGGATTGTGTGTCTGACATCGTACTCTGTTAAATATCTTGTTATTAATTTTCTGTCGAATGTATGAATGATTGTTGGCAGAGAATTCATTCTCTAGCTTAACACCCTTTCGTATATTTTTGGCAAAGGATTGGTAGTATGATATGGAGTGACAGTGTGGCATACTAAGACACAATGATCAAGGTTTCTTGTTGAAAAGCAGAGCCTTGTGGTGACGATCAAAGCACAGCTTGAATAAGCATAGCTTTGTGTATTACGTAGTTTCACGAGCCTCACAACCCGATGGAGTCTAAAACGGGAGAAGGGAACGCAGGGAGAGCAGCACATTTCTTTCTAGTTAGAAGTAGTGTCAGTGCTTAGACTGGATGATATTTTAATTATGTGGATGATGGAATGAGGCGCCTCGGATGATAGGTCCTATAGGGCCGGGAAATGCGTGTTCAGGAATTGCCAATCCGCAAAATCGTATGTGCGGACCGGCCCTGTAGCTATCCAATGGTTCACTGCGGGGGATCCTGAGACATTAACTAGAGTGTCTCGAATCGGTAAGGAGCTCCTCCCTAGCCTTGACTCATGATGGAAACCAAATTCCAAATACGACCCTACGAATTTGATTGTACTACTAGTATAGAGGCATAGTAGTATGGGGTACTATGCTTCCTAGGATTGATACATTTATTTTGAAATGTTTTTTTATATACCCTAATGATAATATTAGGTTCGTATTTAATGTATTTAGCATGTTTAATCCCCATAAGGTAAAACTCTATCCTCTGGTTTGCGTTGCGTTGTGTGATGGGACTTGAGTCTTATGGTGATTCCATTTTTCCAAAAAGCATTACGTTGTTTTATGATTTACTAATTGTTTGTTCTGTCACTTTAAATTATGCACGGCAATCTATTGGAATAAACCCGTTACGCATTAGTGGCATGGTCTTTGGATTTTTCTTATTACTAGTAGTTAAATTAGTTAAGAATTCTCACACCAGTCCCATGACTGACTCGTAGTTTGGTTTCACCTTTTGCAAACTCGGGTGCCCTCGTTTCCACACGGGTAGCCAAGTAACAGGTCTAGCTTTCTTTGGAGTTTCTGTCTTTGGAGCTTTCTTGGTGTTGCTTATTTGGAGGTGCTTATGTTGGACCACGAAGACTATCCATCATTTATCTTTTATTTGCATTTTATCTTTAAACTATGAGACATCCAAACTTATTTTATTTCAAGTTGTACTATTTAGAGCTTGAAACTTATTTGCTTTTGCTGAAACTTGATGTAATAATTTAAAACTCTGTGACTGTGGGATTCTGTGTTTGATGACATTCATATTCCGCTGCTATGATGTTGTTATTCTATTGTTTTTCCTATGCTATGTTGTATCTGTGATCTGTATTATTGTATTTATGTTGTATTCCAAACGATCATTCCTTACTTTCATTCCGTGGAAGTTTGGGGTTATCACAGTTGGTATCAGAGCTTTGGTTAAACATACCTTGGAATATAACATATTTATAATAATTCGTTTACATAGAATAACAATATTCTATGGCAAACATTTCATGAGAATACATAATAGTCAGTCATTTTATTTCCATCCTTTTTTCCATTCTTTTATCTTCACCATTTCTTAAAATCACCATTACAGTTGTTCTGACTCTTTCCTTGATCGTACAGAACTAACTAAAAATGAGTACTGTTGCCGCTAGAGCTAGAGCAAGGAGGCAAAATGTTGCTGAAACCGAGGAGCCAACAGCTCAACAGCCACCACCACCACCACAGCCCTTTGACTTGGGTAAGGTTGCAAAGAAGTTCAAGAATTTAGGTGGAGTTCCATTCACTGGTACGGAGACCGTCACACAGGCTCAGGCATGGCTTAAGAATTGTGAGAAGATATTTGGAGGGCTAGGGTTAGATGATCAAAGGAAGAGATTTACGGCTTTATGGCTGCTCCAAGGCAGAGCACAGAATTGGGTGGGAATTGGTCAATATAGGAGGTGATGAAGAAAATATGTCTTGGACCAAGTTTAAAGAGCTGTTCAATGAAAAATAAGTCCCAAAGCAAGAAGTGGAAAAGTTGCATGATGAGTTCGCCAACTTGACTAATCCAATCTCTGATGAGTCTTTTGTTCAGTTCTAACAAGTTGTATTCCCAGAGTTAACGTATTCAGGTTTTGAATGGCCTTAATCGATTTTGCGATTGATTGGGTCTGGGCGAAATCCGGGCCGTTACAGTTGGTAGTCTATTTTATAACAAACATGATACACACCTTTCCATTCAGTGATTCATCACAATACAACAAAATCAACATTTCAATAAATTTGTACATGACACCACATAAATTTTATATAGAGTAAATATAAATTTTATCTGAATGAAAATTTTCATTTTCTAATTAAATAATAATCTTTTGTTTTAAACAGAGTTCCCAGTAGCATTGTTAGCGACCGTGATCCTATCCTTGCTAGCAAATTTTGGGAAGCATTCCAAAATGAGTTGGGAATGAAGTTAAATCTCAGTACCGCATATCACCCTCAGACTGATGGCCAAACTGAGATGGTGAATCGCATTCTTGAAGATTTATTGCGAGCTTGCATACTTGATTTTGGAGGTTCTTGGGACGATCACTTGCATTTAGTTGAATTCTCATATAACAATAGCTATCAAGCAAGTTTGAAAATGTCTCCACTTGAAGCCTTATATGGTAGGCCTGTAGATCGCCAGCATGCTTGGTTTAAAAAGGGAATTGTCTAGTATTGGGTCCAGACATGGTCCGAGAAGCTTCAGGCAAAGTCGATTATATTAAGAAGCGATTATTGGCTGCCCAAAGTAGACAAAAGAGCTATGCAGATTTAAGAAGAAGAGAATTGGCTTTTGAAGTGGGTGACTATGTCTATTTGAAAGTTGCTCCAATGCGAGGTATAATCCGTTTTGGAAAGACAGGAAAATTAGCACCTAAATTCATTGGTCCCTTCCCTATTCTTGAAAAGATTGCCGTCCTAGCTTACAGAATTCAGATGCCCGACTGGTTGTATGGAGTGCACGATGTATTCTATGTATCTCAACTTCGAAGGCAAGTCCATGATCCGGATCTAGTTGTGGAGGAAGCTGCACAACAAGATTTGGAGATTACCCCAAGACTTGCAGTGAGAAGGGAACCGCAGAAAATTATTGGCAAAGAGACTAGAAAGCTGAGAAATAAAAGTACCAACCTAGTCAAAGTGCAATGGAGCAGTGATCCTAGAGACTGCACTTGGGAAACTGAGGAGAGTATCAAACAGGCCTATCCAAAATGCAGAGTGGATATGTCCGATTAGATTTTGTTTTGAGGCATGCTTAAACATTTCAACATTCTCTATGTTGGTTCCTACTCTTCTATTTTCCTTTTCGAGGACGAAAAGTTCTTAAGCGGGGGAGATTGTAACAACCCGGAATTTGGGGCCAATTTGAAATTTTCATTTTAGAGATTTTAAGGGTGTTTAAATATTTGGAATAAATTATTTTAAATAAAAACGACTAGAAATTTATTTTAATTGAATTTAATACGAATATATTTAATTTAATTATAAAAGGAATTAGAAATAGCACGGTAGTTTGAAAAGTCAAATCTGAACTTTGACTGACTGTACAGGATGCAGAATAAACCGGATTTTGGTGAAACAAAAAATATTAGAATCTATTTAAAAATATCTTCCAAACGAATCCGAAAAATCGAAATTTCATAGTGGGAATTAAAAGTTATGGCTAGTTGAAATTTCAGAATAGTCGCTGTAGAATTTCTATATATATTTTAATATTAAAAATAGCCATTTTTCATACGATCTCTGTTTTCGACGAAACCACTTTTGTTGGATTCAGAATGTCAAATTATTGATAAGTTTAATTTTTCATAATTTTTATAGTTAATTTGTGACTGTGGCAAAAAGATTTCAGTTTGGTCAATTTCAGTCAATTTTAATCGACTTGAAAAAGGCCATTTTTCAAACAGTCATAGAATTCAACGAAATTAATTTTGTTAAGACCGTATCATCAAAATAAAGCCAGAAATAATTTTTCTGGATTTTTCTGAGATAATATGTATCCCCGGTAAATTAGAAAGTATGTTTGAATTTAAAATAAATGATTTATAAATTAAAACTGGAAAACGGAGGCCAAGACGATCATTTGGGCCTGTGGGACATAGTCAGATGAGTTCGGAATAGGGGTAAATAGGTTGAAATGACACTCGTTGCTAAACGGGCTTTATTGGGTTAATTAATTATTTAATAATAACCTAACCCTATTATTTTATTATAAAAATCACTGTTCATTCATCCTCCTTGATCGTTTATAGCCGCCACTGAAACTCATAACCTTTCAGAACTTCAAACTCCGATTTCTCTTTTGTTTCTCAACGAAATCCTTTGCCGTAATACATGTTTCTAAGAGATTTTCGTGCTCTTCGAATCCACACCAAAATCAATACCCCCCGAAGCCTGTAGCTGCCCCCCCCCCCCCCCGACCCCGCAAAGTCTATCGCCGCCGCACCCAACCAGGCCCACCACAGGCGAACACAGCCCACCGCCTTCCCGGCGCCCACTCCCATCTCCAAGCTCTTCAATCTCCAACAAACCGTTCTGAAAACCATCAACTACATCTTCCGATTTCTGGAATTAATGTTTTGAACAAAATACAAAGGTATGAACATTTCAGATTTGCACGCTTAATTCTGCCATAGCAGCAATTGTAAAAAGTCATTGTTATTCAAAAATTGATAATTAACTCATACGAAATCCAAACTAGAAAATCTCAGATCCGACGGAACCGTAAAGACGTATATAGGTTGCTGAAATTGATTGCGACCATTTCTGAATTTATTTGGATTTTACTTCTGCTTAAATCAAGGTGAGATTCTGATTTATATAATTAAATCAATTTGATCATTATATTTCTAGTTACTTAAATATTTGAATTGTTAACAAATTAGATCTACGATGTGATGAGGTGTGAATGGCTGATCTGTTAATTTGTGATGTATGATCTGTTAGTTAAAATTATAGATCTATATGTGATGGATAATTAGAACGAATCATTTTGTTATATATTTAGTTGGATCAATTCTTATTGATGCTTTAGTGAATCATGAATAACAAAAGTTCGCCCTTGTTCATGTTATTGAATCGAATTAGTACCTTCCATTCAATATGAATATACACTTTGTATGATGACTTGTGTAAAAAGAGAAATTGTTCGTGTTTTAATCAAAGACATGAAAACATTAAATTACACAATTCTAATGTTAGTAATGTAAATAAGGATAAAGGAAAATTTACATTTTCCTTAATGTAAAAAAAAATTAAGGATAAAAGAAAAATTACATTTTCCTTAATGTAAAAAAAAGAGATTAAAGAAAATTTACATTTTCCTTAATGTAAATAGGATAAAAGGAAATGTACATTTTTCTTAATGTGAATTAAAAAGAGGATTTCATCATTAAAAAACATTTATTACATTTTAATGTAATGGTAAGATAAGATTTTGTCATGAAAGTAAAAATCACTTTTTGTTTGTAACTTAATAATGAGAATTTAGAGTGTAATAAAATTTACATTTTTATATGTAAATAAAAAGTAGGAATATGCATTGTATTCAAATTTACATTTTTACATGTAAATAAAAAGTAGGAATACGCATTGTATTCAAATTTACATTTTTATATGTAAATAAAAAGTAGAAATATGCATTGTATTCAAATTTAAATTTTTATATGTAAATAAAAATTAGGAATACACGTTGTATTCAAATTTACATTTTTACATGTAAATAAAAAGTAGGAATATGCATTGTATTAAAATTTACATTTTTACATGTAAATAAAAAGTAGAAATATGTATTATATTCAAATTTACTTTTTTACATGTAAATAAAAAGTAGGGATTTGCATTGAATTGAAACTTACATTTCTAATGTAAATAAAGAATAAAGAATGAAATTAACATTTTTAATGTAAATAAAAGAATAAGTAATGAAATTCAACATAATTTACACTTCTATATGAGTATAAGAATCAGAGAATAAAAGGGAAATTAGACTTTGAATTATATTTCTCATCTTTAATGGAACTAAAGAAAAAAAATGTATTTAGAATGCTGAAATATTATCTTCATTTCTAAATGAATTAAAATTGAATGGAGATCGGTAGCTGTTTAGCTCATTATTGAATCGAACGTCGTTATTATGGTTGAACGATTATATATATATATATATATATATATATATATAGTTCAAATTTAACGAATTGAGCGTGGTCGTTCGCATTTTGAAATCGTACCTTTAAACGACTATACCAAAAGATCCGACCGTCGGATTTTCCCAAAACCAAAGCCATTAGGACCGTCTTGGGAAGATCTTTCCAACGATATATACTACGCTAAGATCCAACGGTTAGATTTTGAGAAATGTGAAATTCAAAATTGTTTAAAAGCAGCGCCAGGGTCTCCATTGACATGAAGCGTCGTTAAATGAAATTTAATTATTTTGAATAATTAAAATAGGAATTAATCGTTATAAAATAATATTAACGAATAGGAACGATTTTCGATATATATATATATATGTATGAGAATTATTTGGAAAGTCCGAGTTTCTCTCATTCCAAATAACCAAACGACGTTAAGAATCGAAGTATGAAGATGGCGTATGAAGACCGTAAATCTTCCATCGAGAGGACAACGATTGAGGCCCTGATTTGATTTGGTCCCAATTCAAGGGTCATGGTCATTGTCTAAACGAACAAGTTGATTGCACGGATTTGGTTTTCGCTCAGACCCAGAGCATAAGCTAATAAATGGATTGTGTGTCTGACATCGTACTCCATTAAATATCATGTTATTAATTTTCTGTCGAATGTATGATTGATTGGTGGCAGAGAATTCATTCTCTAGCTTAACACCCTGTCGTATATTTTTGGCAAAGGATTGGTAGTATGATATGGAGTGACAATGTGGCATACTAAGATGCAATGATCAAGGTTTCTGGTTGAAAAGCAGAGTCTTGTGGTGACGATCAAAGCACAGCTTGAATAAGAATAGCTTGGTGTATTACGTAGTTTCACGAGCCTCATAACTCGGTGGAGTCTAAAATGGGAGAAGGGAACGCAGGGAGAGCAGCACGTGTCTATCTAGTTAGAAGTAGTGTCAGTGCTTAGACTCGCTGAAATTTTACTTATGTGGATGATGGAATGAGGCACCTCTGATGATAGGTCCTATAGGACCGGGAAACGTGTGTTAATGAATTGCAAATCCACAAAATCGTATGTGCGGACCGGCCCTGCAGTTATCCAAGGGTTCACTGCGGGGGATCCTGAGACATTAACTAGAGTGTCTCGAATAGGTAAGGAGCTCCTCCCTAGCCTTGACTCATGATGGAAACCAAATTCCAAATAAGACCCTACGAATTTGATTGTACTACTAGTATGGAGGCATAGTAGTATAGGGTACTATGCTTCCTAGGATTGATACATTTATTTTGAAATGTTTTTTTTATATACCCTAATGATAATATTAGGTTCGTATTTAGCGTGTTTAATCACCATAAGGTAAAACTTTATCCTCTAGTTTGTGTTGCATTGTTTGATGGGACTTGAGTCGTATGGTGATTCCATTTTTCCAAAATGCATTACGTTATTTTACGACTTACTTATTGTTTGTTCTGTCACTTTCAATTATGCACGACAATCTATTGGAATAAATCCGTTCTGTGTTAGCGGCGTGGTCATTGGATTTGTCTTATTACTAGTAGTTAAATTAGTTAAGAATTCTCACACCAGTCCCATGACTGACTCGTAGTTTGTTTTCATCTTTTGCAAACTCGGGTGCCCTCTTTTCCACATGGGCAGCCAAGTAACAGGTCTTGCTTTCTTTGGAGTTTCTATCTTTGGAGCTTTCTTGGTGTTGCTTATTTGGAGGTGCTTATGTTGGACCACGAAGACTATCCATCATTTATCTTTTATTTGCATTTTATCTTTAGACTATGAGACATCCAAACTTATTTTATTTCAAGTTGTACTATTTAGAGCTTGAAACTTATTTGCTTTTGCTGAAACTTGATGTAATAATTTTAAACTTTGTGACTGTGGGATTCTGTGTTTGATGACATTCATATTCTGCTGCTATGATGTTGTTATTCTATAGTTTTTCCTATGCTATGTTGTATATGTGATTTGTATTGTTGTACTTATGTTGTATTCCAAATGATCATTCCTTACTTTCATTCCGTGGAAGTTTGGGGTTATCACATATGAGATATCTTTTAATTGCTCAAACTGTTTTTAACTGTTTTACTCACACCCATCCCATGACTAACCCAGAGTTTATTTTGTTTTTTCCGTAATCTCTTGGGTGCCCAATTATGTATGGGCAGTCAAGTAGTCAAGATTTTACAGATATACTTGGAGAGCTTGGAGCAGGAGGCTTCAGGATTATATAGCTATTGTTTATTCCACTGTGTTGTAAGTGTTGTACTCTGATAATGCTACTGCATACATATACTGATATTACTTCAAAGATATGTTATCTATTATATGTTGTTCATTCCGCTGTGAGATTCGTGTTACTCTGATGTTGTATGTTCTTCTTCTTCTATTCTAAGTTTCTATATTATCTATTCTCACCCTCTAATTTCTTTCATGGACTATCCAGTGTTTTCGATGCTTGAATAGTCGATATAGTGTTGTATGCCGATATTCAGGATCGCAAATAACCCAGGTCGTTACAAGGGTAATTCACGGGACCATGCCGTACAACACAGAACGGGTTTGCTCCACATGAATCTCAGTTTTATAACAAAACAACGCAATGCTTTTTGAAAAATGACGCTATTATAACACTCAGGTCCCATCACACAATGCAACGCAAGCCAGAGGATAGAGTTTTCCCTTATAATAGTCAAACATGATTGGTACATTTAAAACAAATCATTTTGATATTACTATAGCTATATAGTTTCAAATAAAGTTCAAACATAAATGTATCAATCATAAACGGCATAGTACCCCATCCTACTATGTCGCCGTACTAGTTCTACAACTAAAACTGAAAAGTGGTGTATTGGCAATTGGATTCCATCTATGAGTCGTGGCAAGGGATCATCCTCGCCGGCTTCGAGACACTCTAGCATATGCCTCAGGATCCCCCGCAGTGAACCCTAGTTAGCAGCAGGGCAAGTCGACCCTTACTTTTTTGGATTAATATTGCTGAACAACGTTTCCCGGTCTTATAGGACCTATCACTTGGCCATTAGGGACCAATATCTGAGGCGCCTCACAATCCATCATCCACACAGGTAAAAATAAATAAATGTCTGGGCTTCATACCATGACACCACACATAGCTAGAAAGAAACATCGTGTGCTCCATGCCGTCCTCATCCCGTTTTTGACTCTTACCGAGGTGTGAGGCTCACGAATTAACGCTATACACAAAGCTAGGTTATTTAAAGTCGTGCTTTGATCATCAACCACAAGACTCTGCTTTTCGATAAAAGCCTTAATCATTTGCATCTCAGCATGCCACACTGACAATTCACGCCATACAACTGATGTTTATCAATATATAACCTATAAGCTTGTACGTCTCAAAGAAGGGTGTTGAGCAAGAGAATAAGTTCTCAGCCACCAAACAGGTATATATTTAACAAAAATCAATCAATACAAAATGAAATCCAATGTCAGACACACATCCATTTACAAGTCTGTTCTACGTCAGAACGAAGCCGGAGGCACCTTATTCCTCGTCCCATATGTCCAATACAAGAGAGAGGTCCTCGTATAACCGATCGATCTCCAAGTACGTCTGGACGATCACCACTTATTACCTTGTCTCAGGCGTACAACCCAACCAAGACATTTGTAATCATCCAAACGATGTGAAGGACTCCAGTCTTCAACCACTGTAATACCCCGAATTTTCTGTTAACAATAAATTAACAAATTAAAGTATAATTAATTCAAAATGAAAGAATTAAGGGAAACGAGTTATGCCATTGCATTTGTCTCGGAATTCTGCTTGAGATAGAGTCCGAGTTTACGTAAATCGGACTCCGTATGAAGGAGTTCTGACCTTCGGAAGTTTGAGAATTCGATTTAAAAATTCAAACAGCCCGAAAACAAGTTCAAAATTCACAAAATGGACCGGAACTGGGCTGGGCGGGAATTTTACCGCCTAGGACCCAGGTCTACCAGGGATTCGATCTGGGTACCCAGGTCGACCATGTAGTCGATTTGGGGGTCGACCTATAGGTCTACCTGCTTGGTCGACCTGACCTGCTTGCTCGGGTCCTGGCTCGGTTTCTGGGGCTTGGCTGTGTCACTAGGATTGACTTGTCACTTTCTGATTGGCTTCTTTTGCGATGGATGACCTTGATTAACTCTAGCTTCATCGACGGCTCTAATTAGTTTGAAATTCTATATAAACAACCTTAGTCTCCAACCTAAATTCACACAAAAAATTAGAATCAGAGTCACCATACTGTCGGGAGAAAACTGAGAGGAACCTCCACTTGAAGAAAGCTAAGAGACGAACAAATCTAATTCAATTAAAATCAAAACAACGTTTATCTACCCAAAGGAAAGAACCTCAAATCCTGAACTTAGAATCAAGAACTCAAGTTCATCGTTTGTTGTAAGTTTAGTTACGTTTCAGATGTGAATAGAAATAGAATGTGATTTGATATGAATTGAAAATTGGAATCATACTATGTTGTATAACATTAACAGTGTAAATTCATATCTGTTGACTGCGATGATTTCATTGGTATGTTTGTGGTTAAATTTACTTGGTGTTGGATCCATTCAAATGAAAACAACATCACATGCAAGTTGTATAGTTCATGTTATAATCTACACCTATATGTTTATGTGATTATATAGGTTGTATGTGTTATGTCCAAGTTAAGATCTCACATATATACTTTATGCTAAAACCTCTATGCCTAAATGATTAAGTTCATATACATGCTCATATGTTTATACAAAATTTGCAAGTTCATAATTGGATCCATGCCAAGATCCATTTTAATACAGTTTCACGTTATAGTAGTAAACATGATTTGATCCAGTGCTAAAAATTATACATACTTTATGGGCATGACATAATTTTGTCATATGCTACTTTGTGTTTGAGATTATGCCTAGATCTAAACATGTTTAGGCTTATGTTGTCTAAATCATAAGCTAATTCACGTGACACCTGTTTAGTTAGATTCCCCTTTTCAATGCAAGTTTACATGACAAGTTAAAACCCATGATTTAGTCTATGTTGCAAATTCACATATATGTACGTTGATTTAGTCTACGTTGCAAGTTCACACCTAAGATATTTTATGTTGACTATTTTGCAAGTTCACACCTATGATGTTCATATTCACTATGCCGAAAATGCCAAGTTTACACCTATGTCATGTTTATGTTAATGAATTTCTTTATGCCAATTTTGTGTACGCTAAATTAGGCTAAGTTTTTAGCCTAATATTATATGTTAAAAATCATGTGGACAAAAATTTAGGCTAAGATTGTTAGCCTATTATTTAGACGGGGTAACGTTGGGAAAAATTGGTAATTATAGGAAACTTGACACAAATTGGTGAAAAATCACATAGGTAATTTATGGCATGAAACGGTATAAATCATATACCAAAAATTGATGAACTTGGAAAGTGGGCCATAACATTTAATTGTTAACAAATTTACATATAAGAATAAAAAGAACAAATATGTAATTTAGAAAATACGAGTATGCTTAACCCGAGGTTGGATTGAGTTGGGATGTAAACCTACCCGGACCCGCCCGGCTGTCCAGTAATCACAACAATACCTATCCAATCTAGGAGGTTAAGGCATTGAGCCCAATAAGGACCCGAGGTTAGACTGAGTTATGGTGTAAACCTGCCCGGAACCGACTGGCACATCCGGTAACCATAGCAATACCTGTCTAATGTGAGTGGTCGGTACTTTAAAAAGCTAAGGACAGACAAGTCAGGATGGTAGGGTTAAGTTAACTAAAACACTTAACCAATTCAACATGTTAATTAAACTGATGGGTGGGGTTAGGTTAATACAGACACTTAACCACTTAACATGTTTGACAAGAAAACACTAGTAACGGGACCCGTTTCAGTAGTACCAAATTAGGTATCATGGTACCCTAAAACTAGGCAGGGTGGGGCACGATTACTGTGCTGATTGTAAGCGGTCAAAAGTGACGACGGTTGGTGCAGCAGTGTGGGTTCTAACGGAGTGCGGGCGTGCACACACTTCGGAGCAGACAAACAGGGCACTGGGCACCAGTTGTATAACCTATGCATTCTAAAATTGTGTCTGCCGGCACCATGGGACTTGATACACCCCATGGTGGGACCAGCATAGGTATCTACAATCAAGTGGGGCCGTATGACACATTTGATTATGCGAGTAGGAGACGATCTTTAGAAGGGGGTCACTGCAACCCGATCATGGGGTTCCAGTTGGGACAGTACAAGTAGGTGCAGAGATATAGTGTGGGGTGCGATAGTATATTCGGTTCTAAACTAATTTATCTTAGTCTATGATACTTTCCTTTTTTCAGTTTATTCCTATCATGCCATTTTTCTTATTCACACACTGAAGAGTCACTAGACTTACCAGGCTTTATGTCTGACTCTATTTTTCTTTCGTCTTCTTTTCTTCCGTCCCCCCCCCCCCTCTCGGGGTCCACAGGGGGGAAACAATCTAGCTTAGTCAGATTCTTTGCAAGCTTCAACATAGTAGATGTATGCTTTGGACTCTCTTTCCTTGGCTATGGCTTTTGGACACATCCATGGGGATTTATGCAGTTTTAATTATGTTTCATGCTTCTTTAAGTTTTAAATCAAGACAGTATTATGGTTGTAATAATTGGAAGTTTGTTTTGAGGCAATTATGGAAATGTTTTGTATGAATACGTATTTATGAAATGAAAGTCTGTTTGTTTTTCCGCTGCTTATATATATGTGTTTATATCTATCTTGTGTTTATCCATGACTTTTACTTATAAACCTCCACTGAAGTTAAAGCATTCCCTTTGTGAGTGACCTTAACGGAGGTAGGGGTGTTTCACTTGGTATAAGAGCACTGGTTTACCGGATTAGATAAAGGTTTTTGAAACTATTTTCAAAAAGAAGTTGAAATAGAACGAGAAGCAATTGTGAGGAGAGTTCCAACTCGAATCTTAGGAATTGAAGTAAAAAAGCTATGCAACCGTGAAGTCAAGCTTGTTAAAGTTCAATGGAGCAATGCCGAGGAAGACGCGACTTGGGAAACTAAGGACGGAATACGCGCTGCCTACCCTTTTCTTTTTGAGGGTACATCTTTGATCTTTTTTTTTTCATAAGTTTATGCTTGTATCTACCTTTTAGTGTATCTTCTCGATCCTTTTTCTCCTAACTCCTTAGGTAGAAACTAATGGATGTAAACATGTATTTGAAACATGTTATGATTGATGGCTGCAAGTGATAGCAAGTGGTTGCTAGTGGTTGCTCGTGGATGCATATACACACACCATAGGTATTTGATCGGCTCAGTCACTTCCATATTGCATATGCATATATGTATTCATATTTGTATGTGATTGAAACTTGATATGTTGTCATATGGATGTCGCATTTGTATGAATGGTTGCGCACTCATGTAGAATTATGAGTAGGAAAAATTTGCATACATAATGGATTCATGAAACTTACATGATTTGCATTTAGGAGGTCAACTGAATCAGTAGACCGCCTAATTTTTGCATTAGATAAGGACATATACACACACTATGCATATGATCATGAAGCAATAGATGTCTTTTAAGGACAATGGATGCCTGTGTTTGTTGGTTGAGTAGATGGACGATTGGATGTTAGGATATACGTTCTTCTAGACTTGAAGATTTCGGGGACGAAATCCTATAAGGAGGGAAGAATTTAACACCCCGAATTTTCTATTAACAATAAATTAACAAATTAAAATATAATTAATTCAAAATGAAAGAATTAAGGGAAACGGGTTACGCCATTGCGTTCGTCTCGGAATTCTGCTTGAGATAGAGTCCGAGTTTGCATAAATCGGACTCCGTATGAAGGAGTTATGACCTTCGGATGTTTCAGAATTCGATTTAAAATTCAAACAGCCGGAAAACAAGTTCAAAATTCAAAAAATGTACCAGAACTGGGCTGGGCGGGTATTTTCCCGCCCAGGACCCAGGTCGACTAGGGGGTCGACCAGGGTGTCGACCTGGGTACCCAGGTCGACCATGTAGTCGACCTAGGGGTCGACCTGCTTGGTCGACCTATAGGTCGACCTGCTTGGTCGGCCTGACCTGCTTGATCCGGTCCTGGCTCGATTTCTGGGGCTTGGCTGTGTCACTAGTGCTGATTTGTCACTTTCTGATTGGCTTCTTTTGAGATGGATGGCCTTGATTAACTCTAGCTTCATCGACGGCTCTAATTAGTTTGAAATTCTATATAAACAACCTTAGTCTCCAACCTAAATTCACACAAAAAATTAGAATCAGAGCCGCCATGCTGTCGGGAGAAAACTGAGAGGAGCCTCCACTTGAAGAAATCTAAGGGACGAACAAATCTAATTCAAATAAAATCAAAACAATGTTTATCTACCCAAAGGAAAGCATCTCAAATCCAGAACTCAGAATCCAGAACTCAAGTTTATCGTTTGTTGTATGTTTAGTTACGTTTGATATGTGAATAGAAATAGAACGTGATTTGACATGAATTGAAAATTGGAATCATACTATGTTGTATAATATTAGCATTGTAAATTCATATCTGTTGACTGTGATGATTTCATTGGAATGTTTGTGGTTAAATTTACTTGGTGCTGGATCCATTCAAATGAAAACAACATCACATGCAAATTGTATAGTTCATGCTATAATCTACACCTGTATGTTTATGTGATTATATAGGTTGTATGTGTTATGTCCATGTTAAGATCTCATGTATATACTTTATGCTAAAACCTCTATGCCTAAATGATTAAGTTCATGTACATGCTCATATGTTTATACAAAAGTTGCAAGTTCATAATTGGATCCATGCCAAGATCCATTTTAATACAAGTTTCATGTTATAGTAGTAAACATAATTTTATCTAGTTCACACCCATGTGCTAAAAATTATACATACTTTATTGGCAAGACATAATTTTGTCATATGCTAGTTTGTGTTTGAGATTATGCCTAGATCTAAACATGTTTAGGCTTATGTTGTCTAAATCATATGCTAATTCATGTGACACCTGTTTAGTTAGATTCCCTTTTTCAATGCAAGTTCACATGACAAGTTGAAAACAATGATTTAGTCTATGTTGCAAATTCACATATATGTATGTTGATTTAGTCTACGTTGCAAGTTCACACCTATGATATTTCATGTTGACTATTTTGCAAGTTCACACCTATGATGTTCATATTTACTCTGCCGAAAATTCCTAGTTTACACCTATGTCATGTTTATATTAATGAATTTCTTTACGCCAATTTTGGTACGCTAAATTAGGCTAAGTTTATAGCCTAATATTATATGTTAAAAATCATGCGGACGAATAATTAGGCTAAGATTGTTAGCCTGATATTTAGACGGGGTAACGTTGGGAAAAATTGGTAATTATAGGAAACTTGACATAAATTGGTGAAAAATCACATAGGTAATTTATGGCATGAAACGCTATAAATCATATACCAAAAATTGATGAACTTGGAAAGTGGGCCATAACATTTAATTGTTAACAAATTTACATATAAGAATAAAAAGAACAAATATGAAAATTTAGAAAATACGAGTATGCTTAACCCGAGGTTGGATTGAGTTGTGATGTAAACCTGCCCGGACCCGCCTGGCTATCCAGTAATCACAACAATACCTATCCAATTTGTGAGGTTAAGGCATTGAGCCCAATAACGACCCGAGGTCAGACTGAGTTACGGTGTAAACATGCCCGGAACCGACCGGCACATTCAGTAACCATAACAATACATGTTTAATGTGCGTGGTCGGTTCTTTAAAAAGCTTAGGACAGACAAGTCAGGATGGTACGGTTAAGTTAACTAAAACACTTAACCAATTCAACATGTTAATTAAACTGATGGGTGGGGTTAGGTTAATACAGTCACTTAACCACTTAACATGTTTGATTAGAAAACCCTAGTAACGGAGACCCATTTCAGCAGTAACCCAATTAGGTATCATGGTATCCTGAAACTAGGTAGGGTGGGGCACGATTACTGGGCTGATTATAAGAGGTCAAAAGCGACGGCGGTTGGTGCAGTAGTGTGGGTTCTAACGGAGTGCGGGCGTACACACACTTCAGAGCAGACAAACAGGGCACTGGGCACCAGTAGTATAACCTATGCATTCTAGAATTGTGTCGGGCCGCCACCATGGGACTTGATACACCCCATGGTGGGACCAGAATAGGTATCTACAATCAAGTAGGGCCGTATGACACATATGATTATGCCAGTAGTAGCCGATCTTTTGAAGGGGATCACTTCACCCCGATCATGGGGTGCCAGTTGAGAAAGTACAAGTAGGTGCAGAGATATAGTGTGGGGTGCGATAGTATATTCGGTTCTAAACTACTTTATCTTAGTCTATGATACTTTCCTATTTTCAGTTTATTCCTATCATGCCCTTTTTCTTATTCACATACTGAAGAGTCACTAGACTTACCGGGCTTTATGTCTAACTCTATTTTTCTTTCGTCTTCTTTTCTTCCATCCCCCCTCTCCCCCTCCCCCTAAGGTCCACAGGGAGGAAACAATCCACCTTAGTCAGACTCTTTGCAAGCTTCAAGATAGTAGATGTATGCTTCGTACTCTCTTTCCTTGGTTATGGCTTTTGGAAACATCCATGGGGATTTATGCAGTTTTAATTACATTTCATGCTTCTTTAAGTTTTAAATCAAGACAGTATTATGGTTGTAATAATTGGAAGTTTGTTTTGAGGCAATTATGGAAATGTTTTGTATGAACATGTATTTATGAAATGAAAGTCTGTTTGTTTTTCCGCTACTTATATATATGTGTTTATATCTGTCTTGAGTTTATCCATGACTTTTACTTATAAATCTCCACCGAAGTTAAGGCATTCCCTTTGTGAGTGACCTTAACGGAGGTGGGGTGTTTCAACCACCATCTTCATTGTCAACTTTTAGTCATCATATTCATTATTCAGAATGGTTTAAACCTAGTCTTTCCAAATAACTCACGTAGTTTATAATCAATAATCAAGTGCTATAAAAACACATCATACGCTTCATTCCAATCCATAATATTCTTTTATTCAAATATTCACATCTTATGGGAAAGGTTCCCGTTAATTTTATCAAAGATAAATTCTTTTAAATTTATTCTTTAATCTTCCTTTGGATATCAATTCAAAATCAAATTAAGGTTTATCAACTAGTCGGGATTACCGAGCCTGTAATGACCCGGAAATTCCGAACGAAATAAAAATTTTAAATTGAACAAAACATCGATGAATAAACTTATCGATAAAGGATAATTCAATTACGAAAACAGAAACATAAGTAAAGATTCTTTTACTAAGTTCAAAAGCATAGTTAAACTAAAATAAGGCAACTATAGTTAAGCTAAGTCACTACATGGAAACTTTAAAGAGCCAACAGCCCATTTTCCTTGCACAGCACAGTAACACAAACACAGCTGAAAACCCGCACATTTTCACGCATTTATAACAGCCTAGCCTTAGCATTTTAAAAGCCCAAGAACCATGCAAACCTTCTTGGTTAAGTTTAAAGTACACGTGAGAAAATGATAGCTGATGGGATTAGTGAAACATCCAAATTTGCACACATCCAAATTTGCACATCCAAATTTGCACAGCTATACATTTAATGCCAAAGTACTTAGGAAATAGGCATAAGAGAATTTAGTTAAACATTTAATTTGCTGTAATAATGTGGACCGAAGATGAATTGGAATGATCTAAGAAGGAAGTAGTTTACATTATATTCTCCCATCATCTAAAAGAAAGGGACAGCTTCATTAAAAGCTTTTGTCAAGCTAAGAATATACTTCAATGGCCAAGATGAAAACTAGCCGGCGAAATAAAGTAAAAAAAAATAGAAACTGAGCTTTCAAACATACATCCACTGATCAGAAATGCTGCGCACAATATTATGGAATGGACAAATTAAGATTTAATGAAATGAAGAAATTAACAAAGTATTTTTATACACATTATTCCGCTTATAAATTGCACAGCCTCTCCACTTATTTTGGCACCTGAGAACCCGAGAAAGCAAAGCAAAGGCTCCATTATTTACGCACCAGTTCAGCCGAGAATACAGTGAGTAAACACTCACACATCTTCCTATTTATTCATGCTTGTATTCACTGTTGTATGCCAGTATAGTTGATGTTTATTACTACTGTTAAACCGCAAGTTTGTGTGATTGTTTGGATCTAAGACTGGTAATATCTTCACGTATGAAATGCATGTACAAAGTTAGAGAATAATGAATGTATACATACTAGTTTACATTAGTATATATGAATGGTATAGGACCTTGTTTTAATGTGTTGTTGTGTTAGTTTGAGAAACTCACCCAAAACCCGCAAGCTATGCTTGACTGTGTACACCAAAACTGTCATGATTCCTCTGTATGACTGTATATGCTAATTAGAAAATGATGCCTGCTTATATACTAGTCTATATTAGCATGTATATGTAGTTATAAGGTTTTGTGTCTACTGTATGAAGTATTGTTTGAGAAATACATAAAACCGCAAGCTGTTGTCATGTATGTACACCCAAGGCATGATCAGACCCTGTATGAAACCACTATTCAGGGTACGGTAGTGATGCACACTTATATATCATGATTTTACAACCAAATAGTACGATATATTGTTAAGTAGAGGAAGAGAAGTTTAGTTTAGTCGAAACGTGGTCATAGTTTAAAAACAGAGTATATACACTGTATGAAATCGACTGGAGTTGTGTACACGCGCACAACAATTTATAAAACACTGTTGAAACCCTGAACTAGCTTCGTAGCGTAGAAATTTGGTGATTGAATGATTTTTGAAGAGATGGCTCGGTTTGAACGTGAGCAGTTCACGTACGAACTACGCCTCGCCAAGGCCAAACGGGACCGCCGCACCAGCGGTGGAGGAGGTGCCTGAGAGGTGGCAAGGTGGTGGTGAAGTCGCTGGCGTTCCAGCTACCTGAGGTGGCGGGTGGAGGAGTTTCCTCCGATCGGAAAACTGATGGTGTGCGGGTTTTTGTGCTGGCCGAACTTCGCAGCAGTGCTGCTCTTCGCCGGAGCAGTAGGGGACCACCGGGGTTGGTGCACTGGGTGCCGAAGGTCGTGGGCGAGGTTTCGGTGGGAGCGCCGGTGCTCCGGTGAGCTGAGGTAGCGGATGGAAGGACTTTCTCCGATCGGGTTCTTGACAGCAGCAGGTTTCGGCATCTTGATTAAAAATGGGAGTGCATGACTTGTGAAGGCCACATGGCCTCAAAGATGTGTGCGGGCCGATAGGGTAAGGCCAGTGGGTCAAAGAGCAACAGTAGATGAAGATCAAAAGAAAAGGAGCCAAACGTAAAAGGAAAGAAGAGAGCATGGGAGGAGCAAAAGAAAGGAATATGGAAGGAGTGTACAGCATTTGCGAAAAGCACAGGAGTTGGGTGCGTGGGTATTTCCATGGTATAGGACACGTGGCAACAAGTGGGTTGGCTTGAAAAAGGTTTTGGCACACGTGAGTGGAAGGGAGTTTTTGTGAGAAATCATATGGATTTGGGGCTGGTAGTTTGTAGAAGTGGTAGTACCACTTTGGTACTATGCCAAGAGAGCGGGTGCAAGAGAAAACAAGTGATCTGGCCAGACTTTTACCATGCGCTCACCAGAATATGAAAATGGTACTTTGGTACCCTGAAACCCATTTGCAAAAGAAGTTTTCAAACAAGTTTTTAATTTTAAAACTGGTAAATTTAAAAACTGAAGAAAAAAGGAAAAAAATACACATACACCTTTATTAACATTTGTATGACATAAAATAAATAAATAAATTAGTTTTATTTAAAAATTTGGGAAAAGAAATATTTATTTATTTAATCAACCAGATCAATAAAATAAAACCGGTCAAGAGAAAGGAATTTGTTTTCGATATGAACTCCAACCGTTTTGAGTAAAAAAATGAAGTACGATTCTATCCGCCTAAGTCAAAAATTTATAATTTAAAATGATTTAATGAATCAAATCATTTGTAAATAAAATAAGTTAATCCTGTACTTAAAACTGATCCTTTAAGTAGCACGTGTCCTTAAAATAAAATAAACACATATTGTTTCGAAGAGTCCGGAACTACGTTCCACTTCGATTCAGATTTATCGTCGCCAGTAAATAATTATCGAAGAAAATAGAAGACGATGAAAATGCAAGGATTATTCTTTAGATCCTGGGCAGGGATTTCCTGAGACGGATTTATAGAGTAACACCTTCGGTTTGTCCAATCCCAGGATGACTTGTATAGACGAATATCTGACAAAGTAATTCTAACTAATCTCGTACGTTGATCTTTCCAAACGTATGTACGTAGTGGCAGACGAACTCGTTCCTCTTGCTTTATACTCGTACCTATATTTTTGGGAAAGTCAACTAGAGATTGGCGAGTTTTGACAATGTGATATTCAAAGAAAATTACCGTGTTTAAAGGGGTAAGTTAGCCTCAAGCCTCACAACCGGGAATGACAAAAAGGTGGGCAGGCAGCATGGCTATGTGGTTAGCTCCCATTAGGATGTATCGTCACCTATCTAGAGATATTTTCCTATCGATTCTGTCCCGACTCGGGAAATGGTTGCCGTACACAACCATTGGTGATATACATTCGATACACTCAAGAGAAATGAGTGGTCGGTCATGTGTGGCCGGGTTACAAGATGTTCTTGTTGAACCCGTGTATTCGTATCTAGAGATACACCTGCGGAAGGTGATCCCATACCTTGTCATAGTTGGAAATCCATTATCCATAAGCGCCAAGCGGTTTTGTTTGTATATTATATAGTAAAATGTGAGATGAAAGCATTTTACTAGATTATAAATTATTTGTGTAAACCTTAGACATTATCATAATATCTAGCTTTACTGGCACACACTGTTTTGATCTCATAAGGTAAAAACCCATTCCGTATTCACGGCGTGGTCTTATGAATCATTTGTGATTTATTAAAACTGTTTTATAAATCGTTTACTCATACCAGTCCATGACTGACCCGGAGTTTATTTTTCTATGTTTTCCCTTAAACTCTTGGGTATTCATAACACTTGTTATGGATAGACAAGTGATCCAGGTATATATCATTACTTGGAGTAGCAGGATGGCAAACCCTGGGATGTTGGCTTACTTATCTTATGTTACGTACTATTATCCAGATGGTAGTTCAGTTATGATGTTATGTACTATTATCCAGCAGATCAGTATCACTAGTGATCATTATGTAATCAAAATGACATATATACCTATGTATGAAGTACGTTATGTACTTGACTCAAATATGTATCCTTATGTATGAAGTACGTTATGTACTTGACTTGTAATATGTAATATTTTGGGCTATTAATATATTGTCCTAAGTTCCGTTGTGAGATTCTGATGTCTTTTCTTAGTTCTATTCTTCTATCTACTTCTTTTCTTATATAATGATACAACTTCCGAGGCACTGGAAAGTTGGGTCATTACAGAGCCTTACCAAAGTAATAATTTATTTATTAATCCCAATACCAACCTATTAATCCCATGGATTAAAACTGGTAATACTCCATATCTATCACTACGGTGTTATTGGTAAATTTAATTATCATTTGACGTTCAAATCTAGTTAAAGATTTAACTATCGCCTGGAGTAAAAACCGGTGGTACTCCATTCTCGATCATTTCCTAAATTTGATAATTTAAATTATCACATTCTCATTTCAATATAATTAAAGATTGATTAAAACTTCACTTAATTTTAATCTCATAAATAATTACTCAGTGATTGTTTAACTTTGGGAAATCAAACATGCCACACTCGACGATCTACACCGTATAACGGATTTCTACCAATATATCACCTCTAAGCTTATACGTCTCAGAGAAGGGTGTTAAGCAAGAGAATAAATTATCTGCCACCAAACAAATATATATTTAATAGAAATCAATAATACGGTTCGAAATACAATGTTAAACATGTAATCCTATCTTTAACTATGTGAAAGAACCACTGTCATTTAAAACACGGTTCACGATAAACCCAAAATCACATTCCGTTAACCATGAAATCTCCACGAAAAACGATCAATATATAATCTATATCAATTTCCGTATCCGACTAATAATATAAATGGAATAACGGCAAAGCCTTTTAAATTCCATATATAGTAACAGCCTTCCTCCATAGAAGCTCACATCGATTATCACTAAATCGAATTCCATTCAATTCGAATTTAATATATTAAATTCGAAAAATTTACTTTGGAAAATTTCCTTTAAATCTTAATAAAAGATTTATATATTGCAAATCACATTTCACTGTTAATCGGGTTAAAGAACGAATGTCTTTAAAAACAAAGTTCGCAATAAACCCAATACACATTCCATTTTATACCAATTACTAAATATAACTGGAAACTCTAATAATCTTAATTAAATGATTTATTCTTTTCACATGGGGTTTAAGAACAATGTTACTGAAGACACCATTCACGATAAACCCAAAATCCACTTTGATATTAAATATAAGGATCTAAACAAAAATGATATTGGCTTACATTCAATATCAAATTCTAAAACCAACACATATCGTATGGGGAATAACAATATATATCTATCTTCCAAATTCCTCCACAAAATCCATATAATCACGGAATCCAATACCAAAATATCCCGAAGATGGTTTCTATTCAAATCCATTCCAATTCATATATTGGAAAATTCTGGTTATATTAAAACCCTTTATATGTCCAATTTATTTATTTCAAAATGTTGGATTATCTTTCTATCGTTCATTTCGATAAAATATATTTTTATCTTTACAAAATTCGTATTTTTCATCCAAATTCATTCCAAATCATTTATTATGATTTTACGCAAATTATTAATATTTTTAATAATTTTATCAAGGCCCGTATAGTCGGTTTCCAATAACGGCCACCATGCTGCATCCATAGCGACGTTTTCCAAATTTGATTTGGACATTATTCCAAATACAACCGTTAGATTTCAAATCTCTTATATTCATTGGAAAGCTATTTCCTATAGAACCCAAGATTCTAGGTTTAGGAGAATCCGACGGTCGGATTTCTCGTAATGTCAATTCGAAGTCAATGGTCGAAATTCGCGAACGATCGCGGCGCATCGCGTTCTATTCAAGCCATTAATATATATATATAATATTTCTTTCAAAACGTATTTAAAAAATTCATTTTAAAAATGATTCCCACTTTCATTTCAATTTTAAATCAAAATTGACTACTCGTTATCATTATAATATTTAAATGATAATATTTTCAAACTATCAGATTTCGAACTAATTTCCTTTTTGATATCCATTATAAAATTGAATAAAATCGATATAAATATCATTAGCATTGAAATGGCGCATATCTAATCAATATGGCTTCATATATTTCATTATTTTTGTGTCCATCCAAAATCGGACATCAAATTCACATTTTAATCCTCTACTGAATATTATTTTAAAATATTCGTTATTTTAAAATATTCATTCTTCTTGAATTGGAATCATACCAAATCAATTACCATATAATGTTATTAATACGGATTTCATATATCACATGTATACAGCAACAATAATAAATAATCAACCATCATCTAGAGTGCATTACACAACTGCATAAGCATTAAATATAAATAATTAACGCTTACAACAGTCCTTCCACAAATCGATTGACATACAATCAAACAATTGGGATTAGAGTACGTCAAATATCATCCCAATAGCGATGTGGGGTTTCAATCAACAAATACTGAATATTATTTGTGCAGTTGGGCGATGTGTAAAATTTATCATCCCAATCCATGTCAGTTAAATGGGTGTACATAAACAAATCGTCGAATTTGTAAATGAATATTTATTTTCATTTCAGGAGAATTTTATGTCATTTATATATATGTTAAAAATTATATTTTTAACGATAAAATATTTATTTCAACACTTGGCTATTTTATATAGTTAATTTATTCAATAAAAATGATATTTTCATTATTCAAATATTTTATTCAACACATGAATATTTTATACAGTTCATATACACATTAAAAATCATAGTTTTAATGAGCACTATTTATTTTAGAAAATTTCGGCATTATATCAGCGCGATATTAGAACCGGAGTAATGTCTAGCATTACCCGTCTCTTGATATTGGCTCGTGCCATACACAATAATCAATCCAAACAATCGCACAATCCATTCACAATCAATTTTACAACCACAATCCAAATTTCCACAATACAATCCAAAAAAACAACTATATTTTGTACAATAAATAATGTCGGGGGCTACTAAGCCCCGTCTGCAACCTAGCATATATTTAACTATAAAATAAATTAAGTGAGAGGTGTTCTCACATTGGGATCCACTCCGCCATTATTTTCTGACGTTATGATTTGTTGATCTGGTTCCAGAATTTGAAAATGAGCTCCAATCTTCAGGCTATTTTAGATCTAGCTTAAGCGCTCCATTCCGGACAACTTTCGCCTAATGGGCTTTTTCCTGAAAATGCTCCATTTTGCCGGAAATCGCGAAAAGACAGTATTTGGACTGCAAACTGTAGTGGCCCGAAATTCCAATCCAATTTGAGTTGACCAAATAACACAAGTCCAACCCGAATTGCACTGGAAACCAGAAAACTAATAGAAAGAAAATAGAGGGTGAGAATAGATAAGATAGAAACTTAGAATAGAAGAAGAAGAAGAAGAACACTACATCAGAGTAATACGAACCTCACAGCGGAATGAATAACATATAATATTTATCATAACTTTGAAATATAAATCTGTACTTGAATATACATATCATTTCCAAGTACAAAACTTACAACATAGCGGAAATAAACAATAGCTATATGATCCTGAAGCCTCTTACTCCAACTCTTCAAGTATCTGTAAATCCCAACTACTTGACTGCCCGTACAAAATTGGGCACCCAAGAGTTATTCAGAATGGGGTAAACCTGGTCTTTCTGAGCAACTCGCGTATATAATAAACAAGTGCAACACTATCATACAAACACATCATTTGAATTCTTTAGTCACTAACCGTCAATCAGTAAGAGACCGATTTCCCAAATATTAACCCCGAAGGCCGAAACCAACATCAGATCAACACCTAGGAAACCATTCGACTTAGCCAACCTTCAGTTAATTTCTAAATTTCCCATCCATATTGTTTATAATATTTTATAACGATTTATCGCTATTTTTATTTATTTTAAAATAGCCAATTTATTCAAAACGACACTTTGGGCCATAACGCGACCGTGGCGCTGTTTTTCTTCAGATTTGATTTAAACATTCCAGACAATCCAACCATTGGATTTTCACAAAATTTACATCATTAGAAAGATCTTTTCAAAACGAATCCAACGGTTCCAGTTTCGGGAAATTCCGACGGTCGGATCTCCCGGTATAATCGTTTGAAGTTTCGATTTCAAAATACGAACTGCAGCGTCGTTATTCGATTATATATAATTATATTTATATATATATATAAATATAAATATAAAATCGATTCTGGTGCTGTTTTTTTTCAGATTTGAATTAAACATTCCAGACAATCCAACCGTTGGATTTTTACAAAGTTGGTGCCGCTGGAAAGATATTTCCAAAGCGAACCCAACAGTTGCAATTTCAAGAAAATCCGATAGTCGGATCTCCCGGTATAATAGTTTGAAATCACGGTTTCAAAATATGAACTGCAGCGTCGTTATTCGATATATTTTAATTCTATTTACATATATATATATATATATATATATATATATCGATTCTTTGATTTCAAAGCTATATTTTTACCTAACTGTCTTCTATTTCAACACTTCATTATATTTAACAATTCATGTACATAATAAAAATGTGATTTTTATTGTAAAACAATTCATTTCAAAACACTATTATTTTATATAGTTCATATAGGTAATGAAAATAGGATTTTTATTATAAAACAATTTCTTTCAAAAGGAGATTATTTTATATAGATGATAAAAATGTGATTTTTATTATAAAACAATTTATTTCAAAATATGAATACCATTCAACACATGAATTTTGATTCAACGAATGAATATCGATTCAACACATGAAGGTTTTCTATAGCTTATATATATAGATAAAAATGTGATTTTTATGTTTAAAACGCGAACACCATTCAACACATGAATTTCAATTCGACGAATGAATATCAATTCAACACATGAAGGTTTTCTATAGTTTATATATATAGATAAAAATGTGATTTTTATATTGAAAACACGAACACCATTCAACACATGAATTTCTATCCAACGAATGAATATCGACTCAACACATAAAGGCTTTCTATTCAACGAATAAATATAGTTTCAACAAACGAAAATAATTCAAACACAAGAATATTATTCAAAATTTCGGCAGCATAACGGCAGGGTAGTTAAAACTGGGACCGTCCCTAGTACGGCTCCTCGCTCTACCGTAAAACCTCCCGGTTTTTTACAATGGGGAATCATGCATCTAGTTCGCACGCAGGCGGTATGTATATATTTTTCATTTCCACAAACTTATCCTATGTGGTTTCAACCAAATATTTCTCAACCACAAATGGGTATTTTTCAACCACAATCAATCAATATCAACCACAAACAATTCCAATCAACCATTTGCTATCAATCAATTTTCACACCAATCACAACCAATAAATATCGTCTATGGTTTGTGGACGAGGGGCATATATATATATATATATATATATATATATATACTTATATATATATATATACACACACACACACACACTTATATATATCATTTCACTTCTATTTCAACACATATATAATTTTTACAACGCATATATAACTTACACATCGAACGTACAACTTATACAACGCTTATACATGAGGTGTACAACGCTTATATAACCCATACATCGACTATATAATTTATACATCGTCGTTTTCTATATCGCTTATAAATTAGAAATCTCACATTGGGTTCCACTCCACCAAAAATAGCAGAAGGCTCAGAAAAATATGCGGTCTCTTCTAGAATGTAGAAGACGTCCACACGGTCACGATGTTTCCTGTTTCATCGAATTTTGTCAAGAAATGAAAAAGATATGATTTTTCAATGTTTGCAACGGTTTAAAGGTGTTAAAACAGTTTAAAATAAATTAGCCGAACCTTTTCTGAAATGGTTCCAAACTAGGTAATCGATTATCGCACAAACTGTGAAGCGGTTGGACGATCGGAGGGTACAGCGTTGTAGAGGACGAAGCCGGCTTCCCGCGCCACCTGGTAGGGCCCAGATCGATGCAGTAGGCGGGTCACGGCGGCGAGCTGAAGGTGCGGACTTTCGAGGTCCCTAATCGAGAAATACGAAGCAGTTGAAGGTGATGTTGATATGGATTTGAAGAGAGCGAGAAGCTCTGCAAAAGCTTCAGCAGGATGAAGGTCTAATTCTGCGTGTGGAGGGAGTAATCAAAGGAGGAAGCAATGAAGAGGGAGACGTCGTCGATCTGTAGGGTTTACGGGTTTTTCGTGGGTTTTTTAGGAAATATAATTAATGAAAGAAAAATTTATAACTGGCCCGTATTAATATTTAATTCTAAAATGGTCTTTTCATATCCGGACACGAAATCAAACCCAATGACTATCATCCCTAGCGTTTTACCACCATTCCGAACACAATGGAATAGGTTTCGTAGGCCCATTCGACTGTTTCAGTCAGTTTTCCTACAAATTAAAATATATAAAATTCAATATTTGATTTGAACGTACATTTCAATTTGCCAGGGCCACAAACTGATTCGAAAAATTCCAGAAAAAAAATCTAGCTATGTTTTGACGATACGGTCCCAAAAAAACTAGTTTCGTCGAATTTTTAGGCCGTTTGCAAAAAGGACCATTTCTGGTCGATCCAATTTAACTGTAATTGACCAAAACACGTTTTCCTTTGCCGTGCTCACATACTAGCTTCAAAAATTATGAAATTTGAAACCTAGCAATAACTTCACATCCCGGATCCAACAAAAGTGGTTTCGTCGAATTCCGAGGTCGTATGCAAAATAGCCAATTTCACGGGCTATATAAATTCCATAGCGACCTTTCTGAAAATTCATTTGGCCATAACTTTTGCTTTCCGCTATGATACTTTGATTTTTCAGACTCGTTAGAAAGGTATTCACTAACAGATTTAAATATTTTTGGTTTCACTCAAATCCGTTTTGTTTTGCACCCGGTACAGTCCGACAAAGTTTGAATTCAATTTTTGAAACTGCAGCGCCATTTCAGGCCTTGTTTATAATTAGAATTAATTATATTCGTTTTCAAACGTCGATTCAAACTCAATTTTCATTGCTATTATTTAAAATATTTATTTTAAATATTTAAAATCCATTATTTTAGCCAATTTAAATTTTTTAAATTGGTTTAGATTTTGTGGGTCGTTACAATCTCCCCCACTGGAAACTTTTCGTCCCCGAAAAGGGACAAAGTCGAAAGTGGTTTGATTAATCAACTCTACGTTCGATCTGGCTTCCATTCTCCAACTTTTCAGTTTTTGAGAATTTTCAAATTCTTCGAAAATTTGGCTAACACCCGGAATTTTCGAAAAATTTCGCCATAACCTCCTTTGTACGGGGAGAGGTTTGGAAATTTATTGGGCCGTAGTAGGTACCCAATAAATCCTAATAAGCATACACATATTTATAGTGATATATTCTGGTGTTTACAGGGGAGCGTGTATTGATAATAACTCCAGAGAATTAATTCTCATCACCCTGTCAAAGCCTGAGGGAGTGTGTATTTTAAATGCTCCAGAGGATAAATCCTCGTCACCTCGTCCCGTGTGGGAAATAAATAGTCCATGTGCCGTATCTAATAACTAGAGAGACGTGGTTATTGTCAACTCCAGACCCGTGTGGGGTTTTTATTAATCTAGCAATTTTATCGTTACAATTTAAATAGTCAATATTAGTCATCAGTTCAACCTGTAAAATATAGTCATCGCCATACAAGCCTCTCGCTCGTATGGTAAATCATCCACCTCGTCACACAAGCTCCAAATGCTTATGTGGTATATGATGAAGTATGCCTATCTTCCAGAAGTATGCCATGTAATGTAGTTCAAAATTAATTGTTACTATCCTATGGCAACATTTATTTTTACACACATAATAACCAGCACTCCGCATCCAATAGCATTCACAGGAGTTGATATAATAATATTTCGCATCCAACTAATTAAGGTTTACCTATTTTTCGGGCACGCAAATAAAATCTTTACTCAACAGCTATCCATTTACCTGTTCAAACATATATAATGCACATGTATATATTTCTATCTATTTTCTAATCAGTTCAATGTGTGATTTAATCGAATAAATTCTACCATTATTCTCTTATCGATTAAATTAACTATCGTTTTAATAATTTAATTAATCAAATCTACAATCACACAATACAAACAACAATCAGTTTGTTTTTAACTTTTCAAAAATATACTAATCAATTTCTATACTCTTTTAAAATCATTCAGCCTACAGAATTAAAAGTGCACATCCATGGAAAGAAAATAACAACAGAGTAGAGAACTAATTGATAGTGCAAAGTATGGTAAATGTACCTTGCACCGGAGTCAATCAGAGATATCCACTCGGCACCTAGGATAGGCTTTCTGAATGCTCTCCTCAGTTTCCCAAGTAAAATCTCGCGGATCTCCACTCCATTGCACTTTGACTAAGTGAACCTTCTTGTTCCTCAGCTCTTTGGTCTCTTTACCGATGATCTTTAGCAGATCTCTTCTCACAGCCAATTCTGGAGTAATTTCAATGTCCTGTTGGGCTGCTTCTTCCACGATCAAGTCTGGATCATGAACGTGCTTTCGAAGTTGAGATATGTGAAATACATCATGAACTCCAGGCAACCAATCAGGCAATTTAACACTATAAGCGAGAGTTCCAATCCGTTCAAGAATAGGAAATGAACCAATGTATTTGGGCGCCAACTTCCCAGTTTTACCGAACCGGATAACTCCTCTCATCGGCGATACTTTCAAATATACATAGTCGCCAATAGCAAATGATACATTTCTTCTTCTCCTATCGGCATAGCTCTTTTGTCGACTTTGAGCAGTGAGTAATCGTTTCTTGATAAAATCGACTTTGTCGGCAACTTCCTGAATCATATCTGGCCCCAACACAAGTCTATTACCTGGTTCGACCCAACAAGCAGGAGATCGGCACGGTCTACCATATAATGCTTCGAATGGTGACATTGTCAGGCTCGCTTGGTAGCTGTTGTTATAAGAGAATTCAGCCAAATGCAGATGGTCTTCCCATGGTCCGCCGAAATCTAGAACACAAGCCTGCAATAGATCTTCTAGTATACGATTCACCCTCTCAGTTTGACCATCTGTCTGAGGATGATAGGCGGTGCTTAGGTTCAGCTTCGTTCCCAGCTCTACTTGAAATGCCTCCCAGAATTTGCTAGTAAATATTGTATCTCTATCACTGACTATACTCAGCGTCACTCCATGTAGTCTAACTATTTCCTTAAAGTAAATCTGCACCAGACTCTGAGCAGTTCTGTTTGATCTGACAGGTAGGAAATGGGAAGTCTTCGTGAAGCGATCTACGATCACCCAAATACTGTCATTCCCTTTTCTGGTTCTGGGCAGACCATCAATGAAATCCATAGAAATATGTTCCCACTTCCAGCCAGGAACGTCTATCGGTTGCAATAACCCAGCCAGCTTCTGTTGGTCGCTTTTGACTAGCTGGCAAGTAGGGCATCGGCTAACATATAGAGAAATGTCCCTCTTCATCGACTTCCACCAGAAAGTGCATTTGATGTCATTATACATTTTGCTTACTCCTGGATGGATACTAAGTTTTGACTTGTGGCATTCATCCAGAACTTCCTTGCGGTGCTCAGCAATGTTAGGGACACAGATTCGACCTTTGAGCCTTAGAATCCCATCATTATCAACTTGAAAACTCGAGGGTTCGCCTTGTTGAATTATCTCTCTGATCTTCTGAATGAAGTGATCATCCTTCTGAAGAGTAGATATTTTATCTATCAATGAAGTCGTGATAATAAAACTGGCGATCGTTTCATTCTTTCGGCTTAGCGCATCGGCCACGACATTGGCTTTCCCTGGAGTGTATATAGTCTCAAAGTCGTATGCTACAAGGAACTCTAGCCAACGTTGCTGCCTCAGATTCAAGTCTTTCTCGGTGAACAGATACTTTAACGATTGGTGATCTGTAAACAGTTCAAATCTCTCACCCAAAAGATAGTGCCTCCAGATTTTCAAAGCGAATATTATCGCCAATAACTCAAGATCATGAGTGACGTAGTTTTTCTCGTGCAGCTTCAACTGACGACTAGCATAAGCAATCACTTGACCCCTTTGCATTAACACTGCGCCAATGCCTTCTCTAGAAGCATCAGTCCAGACTTTTAAATCCTGATTGCCGTCGATAATGGTTAACACTGGAGCAGTAGTTAATCTTAACTTTATCTCTTCAAAAGCCTCCTCACTTTCTTGACTCCATTTTAATTTAGAGTGCTTCTTTGTAAGCTTCGTTAAGTGACCAAATATCTTCGAAAAGTTTTTAACGAACTTCCGGTAATAACTAGCGAATCCGAGAAAACTGCGGACTTCTGTAGGAGTACTGGGTGTTTCCAATTCTGAATTGCTGTGATTTTACTTGGATCCACAACAATTCCTTCTTTTGATACGACATGGCCCAGAAATTTTACTTTTTCTTGCCAGAATATACATTTGGAAAACTTTGCTTTCAGCACATTCTTTCTGAGAATTTCTAACACTTGTTCCAAATGTTTTTCGTGCTTGCTTTCTGACTTAGAGAAGATAAGGATATCATATATGAAAACCAGAACAAATTTATTCAATACTCCTCTGAATACTCTGTTCATTAGATCGACGAAATAGGCTGGAGCGTCACATAAGCCGAAGGGCATCACTAACCACTCGTAAAATAAGTCTGGATCTCTGATTGTTGTCAAAGGAACACACTCCTCGGCGATACGAAGCTGATGGAAACCTGTAGCTAGGTCCATTCATGAAAATACTTGAGCTCCATTTAATCGATCCAACAAATCATCAATCCACAGCAATGGATATTTGTTCTTTATTGTCTGTTTGTTCAGATCACGATAATCCACACATAGACGTAGAGTACCGTTAGATTTTGGGACAAACACCACTGCTGCACCCCAATCAGAGAAATTAGGCCTGATCAGACCCTTCCATACTAGCTGTCATGTTTGATTGTCTAATTCCTCTTTCTCATTCAAGGACATTTTTCGAGTAGCGTGAACTACCGACCTTGCATTCGGGATTAGAGCGATCTTGAAATCTATTTCTCTCTGCGGGGGTAAACAAACAACTTCTTCGAACACATCCGCATAGTTCTTGATGACAGGAATATCTTTCACTAGGTCGGGAATATTCTCTGTGATTTCAGGGATATTTTCTATTTGGGCTGGAGAAACATCGAGAGCTGCCCAGAAGTCTTTTCTATTAGCATTCTAACCTTCACAGGGAATGGTTATATAATCACCTGATTTAATCTTCGCCTTTACGACTTTGTCGGCGCATTTAACTTCAGCTTCATATTTGGTCAACTAGTCTAACCCCAAGATAAGATCAAACTCCTTAAAATTCATGACGACCACGATGGTAGGAAACCGATAACGATAAAAAGAAACCGGCACTCCACAAACCAACTGAGATCGATGGAACCCCCAACCGGATTCTGGACAATCATTGGTTCCTTGAGATTTTTCAAATTCAAATCTAGTTTCTTAGCTGCATTCTTTGTAACAAAGCGTCGCGACGCGCCGGTGTCAAATAGTACTTTAATTGGAATATCTTTGACAGCTAGCGTGCCTTCTAAAACATCTGGCCTTTCTTGAATAGACGAGGAGATAGGCACTTCTACCACTTCATTTACCTGAGCCTCTTTGATCTTTTTTAACAGCCAATAATCTCGCTTTATATGAACGGCCTGATGACAAAGATTGCACTCTCGGATTGCAGGAAACTTGCCCCTAGATTTAGACTCATGCTCTTTTCGTTTCTTTAAGGGTCCGCTGTTTATCGACAAATGCCCTTTTTGATGGCAGTTTTTTCATACGGCGATTGTTGCTGGCTCAGTCTCATATCTGGCCCTCTTCCGATTGACTTTGGGTTTTTTTCTGACCTCAGACATCGTACTGGCCTTTGGAATATCAGTTTCCGATTCTTCTTTGTTACTAGAACAGGCTTCCTCTTCGTCGTGCAACATACCTTTCTTATAGAGATCTTCATACTGATAAGCCATATAAATCATTTCTGAGAAAGGAAGCTTCACATTCCTCATTATACTATTCTGATATTTTCTTTGTTGGCCATGAATAAATCTCAGATTTTTCCTCTTTGGATCTTGAATCAGATGAGGACCAAAGTGAGAAAGTTCATTGAATTTCTTATGGTATTCTGGGATGGTCATATAACCTTGTATCAGATAAGAAAATTCATCACATAATAGCTCGGTTGCTTTGGGAGGAGTAAATCTTTCTAGGAAAATCGCTTTGAATCTGTCCCAGGTGATATCACCTTCTGGATTATCTTTAATAATGAATCCCACCAAAACAAGGCTTCTTCTTTGAGTGCCCAAGACGCCAGTAATCTTTTCTGGTCATCTCTCAGCTTTAAACCCTCAAAGATTTTCTCTGCAGAACGGATCCAAGCTTGTGTTTCCATAATGGACTCTTTGCCTAAGAATGGCGATCCACCCAGATTTAGAAATCTCTTGAATAGAATTTCTATATCTGATTCTGGCTGCGGGAGCACAACTGGCTCATTAGCTGGTCGAGCCATACAATTATTTCTTCTGTTCCTGTCACTCATTTTCTAGTGCGTCTGCAATTAGCAGACAAAGTGTCAGGTCAACAGAAAAGATATTTCAAAGTATAGAGACAAATTTCACGAAGGGCAACGGTTCCTGGCCTGAATCTGTGGGGTTTCTTCACGCCGCCGGTGGCTGGAGCGGACTTCTGAGCTGCTTTTGTTTCTAGTTGCTTCCTTGGAACCTTTCCACCGGTTGATTTTCTAGCGGTCTGCTTTGTACGTGCCATTGGAAGGAAGGAAGCAAGAAATTAGGGTTTTATCGATTTGGGGATGCTTTCAAGAATTGACATGAATGGATATATGGATATAGCTCATGAGGTGATATCACCTTCCAGTTTAGTACTCGAGAAGGGGGAGGGATGGAAAGTTGCAGAGGACATTGCTCTAGAAAATTTCTTCAAAGTGTTAGAAAATTATGTGGAAAGTGAGAACTCTCATCAGGTGGTTACAGATAGTGATCCATTGACTGAGAAGGATTCTGAAATGTTTAGCGAGAATGATAGAAAAAGTTCATTATTAAAGAGAAAAGGGTACAGAGTAGGGCGAGTTAAAGTATCTAGACCAGTTAATAGAAAACCTAACTGTTGTAACAGTCTCGCTTATTGCTCTCCGCTGTTTAAGGATAGGACGACCGTAATTTGAACAGAGATGAACCGTTTAACTGAAGTGGGAGATGATGTACAGACTTGGGAGATTGAACAATGGTTGGATAGAAGGGGAGTGAGGGGTGGTCAAGCTTTCATGGTTGAAGTTGATAATTCTGTTTTTCTGTCTGGTATAGTGGTTTATTTGGAAAGAAATGTGGGGTCGGTTTTGATCAGCAATATGGATAGTACTCTTTTCTCTGTTTCGTTGCGGCCGTGCTATAGTATATTCCCTATGGTGCATGTTGATGAAAGAGCCGAGAATTTTTCTATTAATAATCCTGGAAATGTTGATAGTATTGAATTGAGTGGGTCCAGTGTTGTTTCTTCTTCCCAGATTATAGAGGTTTCCAACTCGGCGCAAAGAAGAAGGCGACGTAGGGGTGTTGTACCCAGTTCGGGGTTGATTCGGCGAAGCGCAAGAATTCGCTACGGGTCCTCCTCTTCTAGTGGTAAGTCCCCAAATCCGAATGCTAGCGGTAGCAGTAAGGATTTGGGCTCAGGTATTTCTTAGTCTTTTGGTAGTGACTATAATCCTTATGCTTTAGGTAATCTTACGACTAGTCAGTTATTTGAGTTAGCGAATGATACTGCATTTATTTTTTCTGACATTGAGGTTGATGCCGAGTACATTAGGAGTAGGGAACTTGAGCGTGTTTCTTCTTTAGTTAGATGAGGATACTTAGTTGGAACATTAGGGGATTAAATGAACCTAAAAAACGAGCCAAAGTTAGATCATTTTTTAGAGATAACCACATTGATATCATTTTATTACAAGAGACTAAAATTAAGTGTCCTGATTTTAGTTTTTATCTTAGTCTAGGGGGGACCACTTTCCGTAATTGGGTGTGTCTACCGGCAAATGGTACTGCTGGTGGACTCATGATTGGTTGGAAAGAAAACCAATATAGATTAGTGCAGGAGTTTATTAAGACACATTCTTTAAACATTATTTTAGCTTCCCAATCCGATGATTCTGTCTTGTGTATATCCAATGTGTATGGACCTCACACCAAGATGGAGAGGAGAATATTGTGGGACGAAGTCTCTAATTTCAGGAATCGCTTCCCCAACCTCTGGATTGTAGGGGGGATTTTAATGTTACAAGATTTCTAGGGGAGAGATCACCCCGTGAAGGTGATTTCTCCGATATGGAGGAATTTAACGATTTTATTTTAGATAATAATTTGATAGAGATTCATATGGATAATAGATTATTTACTCGGTCGAAAGTTCGTGATGTCCCTTCTTTCGCATTATTAGACCGATTTTTTATTAATTCTGAGGTAGAAGATAAATTCTCGATTTGTAGAGTCAAGGGATTACCTTTTATACACTTGACCATTGTCCAATTATTCTTACTTGTGAATCGAACTTAACTATTAGTAACAGTTTTAAATTCGAGAAGATGTGGCTACTTGACTCTAGTTTCATTAATCTAGTTTCGGTTAAATGGAAATCTTTATTCTATTTTAATAATTTATATAGAGGTAATAGTGCTAAGATTTTTGTAGCTAAGTTAGGAAAATTGAGATTCTTTTTAAAGCGTTGGAATAAATTTGTATTTGGTAATGTGAGAATTAAGAAGAATAGAATTATGTGTGGATTGTTGGATTTGGATAAAATTAGTGAGTCAAGGATTCTTAATTTAGCTGAAAAGGATAAATACTGTAATCTTAAACAAGATCTCAATCTGATTTTAGAAAAAGAAGAAGTCATGTGGAGGCAACGATCTCGCATACAATGGATTAAGGAAGGGGACAATAACACTAAATTTTTTCATAGCATAGCAAATAAAAGGAGACGCGACAATAGGATTAGCTCGATTTTTGTAAATGAAGTAGAATTGTCTTTACAGAAGGATCTAAACGAAGCTTTCACTAGATATTACAGTCAGATTTTCGGTTCTAAGATTAGGAGAAGAACTAATGTTAGATGGAATGACTTATATCCTTCCGATACTAGGGTAAGTCTAGTAGATTTGGATAAACCGTTTTCGGAGCAGGAGATTTTGAAGGCAATTAGCGATATGCCTAGTGACAAAGCTCCTGGACCCGACGGGTTCTCTGTTAATTTTTATAAACAATTTTGGGAAGTTTTGAAGTTTGACATTATTGAATTATTTAACGAATTTTATAGTGGTGATTTGCGTTTAGGTAGTTTTAATTTTGCAAATGTCATACTTATTCATAAGAGAGAGGGGGCTAATACCCTTAAGGATTTTAGACCTATATCTCTTATTAATGTTTCTATCAAAATCATATCTAAAGTTTTAGCGAATAGGTTGAGTAGCAAGATGAATGACCTTATTGATGACTCTCAAACAACTTTTATTAAAGGTAGGAATATAGTAGATGGTGTAGCAGCGGTACAGGAATATATTAACGTCTGTTGTAAGAATAATTTAACATGTGCCATCTTGAAGCTAGACTTTGAGAAGGCATTTGATTCAATAGATTGGGACTTTGTATGTGAATTATGTCTTGCTAGGGGGTTTAGTATTAGATGGACAAACTGGATCATGTTGTTACTTAGATCTGGCTGTTCCAACATTGTCGTTAATGGGGTAATGGGTAAGAAGACACAATCCAAGAGAGGACTTAGACAATGCGACCCTCTATCGCCTTTTCTATTTAATTTAGCAGTTGACGTCTTCTCAAAAATTATTAAGAGAGCCGGGAGATTAGGTATTTTAGGTAGTGTTGGGAATGAGGAATTTAACAACGAATTATCTATTCTTCAATTTGCGGATGATACTTTGTTATTTTCTTCTCATCTGCCGAAACATATTATTGCGCTTAAATTTATACTTTACTGTTTTGAGATGTTATCTGGTTTAAGAATCAATTTTGATAAGAGCGCAGTGATGGTCATTAATGATTTTAACAATATTGAGACTTTAGTAGCTAGCACTTTGAACTGTTCGATTATGAATTTTCCTTTCGATTATTTAGGTTTTAAGATAAGACCGTCAAAGCTTAAAAAGGAAGACTAGATAATTATCATTGATAAGATTAGTAATAGACTATCTAACTGGAATAATAGATTCCTATCTAGAGCAGGTAGGTTAGTTCTAGTTAACTCGGTTCTATCAGCTATTCCCTCTTATTGGATGGCTGTCCATCGTTTTCCCAAATGGGTCATTGAAAAAATTGATAGGATTAGACGTAATTTTCTTTGGAATGGTGTTTCTAGCTGTAGCAGTTTTAAATGTTTAGTTAACTGGGAAATGTGTTGTAAATCCAAGATAGAGGGGGGTTTGGGAATCATAAATCTACAAAATTTTAACTCTGCCCTACTTGCTAAATGGTTATGGAAATATAGATGTCCAGAAGTGAAGTCTTCTTGGAAGTCTATTGTTTTCAAATCTTATTATTCAAGAGGAGAGTTTTTTATTAGTAATGGTGGTAGTTGGGATAATAGATTATCTCATTTTTGGAAATCCGTTTTGAATTGTTTTGACTTTTTTAATATAGGATGCAAAGTGCTAGTTCATTCAGGAAACCTTACTTATTTTTGGCATGATGCTTGGATATCAAGAGTGCCTCTGAAAATTGAATTCAGTAAGCTCTTTAATATTAGTAGATTTAAGAACGCTTTAATTAAGGATGTTTATGTAGCTGAATTAGATCCTCCATGGTAATTCTCCTTTGATAATATCTTGGAGGAAGATTTATTAAGACAATTGGCCTTACTTAAAGCCAAATTAGCTCTATACCATGTGGACATAAATACTGATTCTATTAGCTGGGGTATGGATAAGAGTTTAGTTTACACAGTTAATTCCATGTATAGATTTATTAATTTCTCTGGTATATCATTGTATCCCCTTAAATTCCTATGGAGGACAAATTCTACTCCTAAATCAAAGTTTTTAATGTGGTTGATAGTCCACAAGAAGCTTAATACGATTGAGTTGTTAAAAAGGAAAAATGTTATATTTAATATAAAATTTTGTTTTTGTAATTTAGGGGAGGAGGACGTAGATCATTTATTTTTTTCTTGCTACTTTACCTTTTCTATTTTCAATATGATTATCAGGATTTTTACTTTTGATAGTTTTAATTCCCTTAGTAATTGTATCGACTATTGGAATAGTTATAGATTTAGATACAATTCTAGTAAGAAATACATATTGGATTCTTTAGTATTATTCATTAGTTGGTTCATTTGGGTTGAGAGAAACCAGAGAATATTCCTTTCAACCTCTGTATCTAAGGATAATTTAATCATTAACATAGTGAAATTTTGTTTGTTATGGATGTCCAATTCGCACTATAAACTATTTGGTAAATTGCAATTCGGGCGTTTTTTGTTAAAAGTAAGATCTAACCTGAGTTTATTCATTCGTATTAATAGCTATTTTAGATGTAATACACCTCGTCTGGGATGCTGATTTCTGTTTTTGGTGGTTATCTTCCTCTCGTTTGTTTGTTTTTATATCTTTCTCTTTATACATGTATATATGGTTAGATGTCTATATATACATATATATATGTATGTATACATATAGGCTTAATAATCATATATATGTGTAAGCTACTGATATTTTTGTTTCAGTTTTTCAGATTACAGGTGGTAGATGTATCTGTGGAATCTTTGGAGCAGCTGATTTGATTTGACCGTTTTAGTTATGCGTTGTTTTTGTTTTATTAGTAGTAGTGGTGAAGGGGTGTTTGTATTTTTTAGTGTTTACTTCACCTCTTGTTATACACATAGTTTGTTAAATGTATGGGAATAGATATACTTCTTATCGGGTGGTGGCCTTGCCGGAATTCGATAATGAAGTATGATGGGTGGTGGCCTTGCCGGAACTCATCTATCTATTTTCCCCTACATTACTATGAGAGTTTATCGTTCTGGGTCTGTATTGGATATCTTTTATTACTTCCTTTTTATATATATATGTGTGCTCCTTTCCTATTGGAAGATCACACATTTTTTGCTCAAAAAAAAAAAGTATAGAGACAAATACTTGAATGTAAATGTGTCTACTGGGGTGAATTTCATTCTGCTTTACTTATACTAGGATATTACTGATCCTATCTATATATAGTTACCCGTCCTAGAACACTACTAGTTCTATTTCTGACGAGTTCGTTCATATGTTATATTCCAGAACTAAGCTTAACCAAAGCTCTGATACCAAATGAGACGACCCCAAACCCCGTACTGACGGTGGCAAGGGTAATCCTTAGAATATACACATAAACAGATAATAGCAGAACAGAAATAAATAAATACACAAGATAATGAACAATAGAATATACTGGATAAACGTAATCATCAGAGTTACACAGTATACAGGATCATACTTAGTACAAATACAGTTTAGCTATACATAAATGTCTACAGCGGAAAACAAACATAATGTACAATAGGAGCTGAACAACATAAAAAGAGATAAATAATAGAATCCATCTTCAGATCCAGCTATCCAGAAAGAACCAGCTAAAACTGAATACAAGGTTTCCCGTGTAGAAAAAGGGGCACTCGAGTTTGAAAGGGAAACAAACTACGAGTCAGTCATGGGACTGGTATGAGAAATCTATTCAACACATTTATAATATGGCTAATCACAGGACCACGCCACTTTCGTGGAACGGGTTTACTCCATTGGATTGCCAGTGCTTTAAAAACAAATCTTTCTTTTAAACATCGCAATGTTTTTTTTTAAAATGAAGCTATTATAAGACTCGGTTCCCATCACAAAATGCAACGCAAACCAGAGGATAGAGTTTTACCTTATAATAGCCAAAATATGCTTGATACGAATAAAAACAAAAGCATTTGATATTATTACTAGTGTTTATTTGTTTCAAAAACAATTTCAATCATAACTATCAATCATAGACGGCATGGGTACCATATATCATGTCGCCATAAATATATACAATCAAAACCGCACGATGTCGTATTTGAAAATTGGTTTTCCATTGTGAACCAAGGCAAAAGATAGTCCTTACCGAATTCGAGATACTCTAGCCCGTGTCTCAGGCAAGCGCGCAGGCAAGCCTTGGATCGTCAGGGCCGGTCCACCGAGGTGGATTATTATGCCTGAACAATACGTTTCCCCGCCCTTTGGGGCGTAAATGAGTCAACGAATGACTCTATCGGACCCAGATCGTCCGATCTAACCGAGGCGGCTTGCAACAACAACAACCACATAAGTCAAACTCGTCAGGGCATGTAAAACCATTGACGCCACTCCTAGCTAGAAGGAAACGCATGCCCTCCCTAAGGTCCTTTCTCCCGTTTCTGGTTCATACTGGGTGTGAGGCTCGCGATTTCACGTTATACACAAAGCTACGCCACACAGGCGGTGCTTTGATCATCACCACAAGACTTTGATTTTCAACAGAAGCCCTGATCACTGCATCTTAGCATGCCACACAGGCATTTCACACCGTGCAACTGATGGCTATCAATCACACAGAATAAATTCCAATGTCAGACACACTGTCCATTTGCAAGTCCGTTCTGGGTCTGAACGAAACCGGAGGCAATATATACCTCGCAAACCCATCGATCACCACGTACGTCTAGACGATCACCACTCATTATCCATATTTCAGGATGCCTCCCAATCAGGACCTCGGGTACCATCCAAACGAGGTGAAGATCTCCGGTCTTCGACCACCGTCTTTATCTTCGATTTCTTATCGTCGATTCAGTTATTCAGAATGGGGTAAACCCGGTCTTTCTGAGCAACTCGCGTATATAATAAACAAGTGCAACACTAGCATACATACGCATCATTTCAATTCATTAGTCACTAACCGTCGATCAGTGAGAGAATGATTTCCCAAATATTAACCTCGGAGGCCGAAACCAACATCAGATCAACACCTAGGAAACCATTCGACTTAGCCAACCTTCAGTTAATTTCTAAATTTCCCATCCATATCGTTTATAACATTTAATAACAATTTATCACTATTTTTATTTATTTTAAAATAGCCAATTAATTCAAAACGACGCTTCGGGCCATAACGCGACCGTGGCGCTGTTTTTCTTCAGATTTGATTTAAACATTCCAGACAATCCAACCGTTGGATTTTCATAATATTTACATCATTAGAAAAATCTTTTCAAAACGAATCCAACGGTTCCAGTTTTGGGAAATTCCGATGGTCGGATCTCCCGGTATAATCGTTTGAAGTTTCGATTTCAAAATACGAACTGCAGCGTCGTTATTCGATTATATATAATTATATTTATATATATATATATATATATATATATATATATATAAATATAATCGATTCTGGCGCTGTTTTTCTTCATATTTGAATTAAACATTCCAGACAATCCAACCGTTGGATTTTTACAAAGTTGGTGCCGTAGGAAAGATATTTCCAAAGAGAACCCAACGGTTGCGATTTCAGGAAAATCCGATGGTCGGATCTCCCGGTATAATCGTTTGAAATCACGGTTTCTAAATACGAACTGCAGCGTCGTTATTTGATATATTTTAATTGTATATATATATATATCTATTCTACTATTTCAAAGCTATAATGCTTTAATACATTTGATAAAAATGATATTTTTACCTAACTGTCTTCTATTTCAACAATTCACTATATTTAACAATTCATGTATATAATAAAAATGTGATTTTTATTGTAAAACAATTCATTTCAAAACACTATTATTTTATATAGTTCATATAGGTAATAAAAATAGGATTTTTATTATAAAACAATTTCTTTCAAAGTAGATTATTTTATATAGTTCGTATAGATGATAAAAATGTGATTTTTATTATAAAACAATTTATTTCAAAATATGAATACCATTCAACACATGAATTTCAATTCAACGAATGAATATCGATTCAACACATGAAGGTTTTCTATGGCTTATATATATAGATAAAAATGTGATTTTTATATTTAAAACACGTACACCATTCAACACATGAATTTCAATTCAACGAATGTACATCGATTCAACACATGAAGGTTTTCTATAGTTTATATATATAGATAAAAATGTGATTTTTATATTTAAAACACGAACACCATTCAACACATGAATTTCAATTCAATGAATGAATATCGATTCAACACATGAAGGTTTTCTATAGTTTATATATATAGATAAAAATGTGATTTTTATATATAAACACGAATACCATTCAACACATGAATCTATCCAACGAATGAATATCGACTCAACACATGAAGGCTTTCTATTCAACGAATAAATATAGTTTCAACAAACAAAAATAATTCAAACACATGCATATTATTCAAAATTTCGGCAGCATAATGGCAGGGTAGTTAAAACCAGGACTGTCCCTAGTACGACTCCTTGCTCTACCTTAAAACCGCGTGGTTTTTGACAATGGGGAATCATGCATCTAGTTCGCACGCAGGCGGCATGTATATATTTTTCATTTCCACAAACTTATCCTATGTGGTTTCAACCAAATATTTCTCAACCACAAATGGGTATTTTTCAACCACAATCAATCAATATCAACCACAAACAATTCCAATCAACCATTTGCTATCAATCAATTTTCACACCAATCACAACCAATAAATATCGTCCATGGTTTGTGGACGAGGGGCGTATATATATATATATATATATATATATATATATATATATATATATAGCATTTCACTTCTATTTCAACACATATATAATTTTTACAACGCATATATAACTTATACATCGAACGTACAACTTATACAACGCTTATACATGAGGTGTACAACGCTTATATAACCCATACATCGACTATATAATTTATACATCGTCGTTTTCTACATCGTTTATAAATTAGAAATCTCATATTGGGTTCCTCTCCACCAAAAATAGCAGAAGGCTCAGAAAAATATGCGGTCTCTTCTAGAATGTAGAAGACATCCACACGGTCACGGTGTTTCTAGTTCATCGAATTTCGTCAAGAAATGAAAAAGATATGATTTTTCAAAGTTTGCAACGGTTTAAAGGTGTTAAAACAGTTTAAAATAAATTAGCCGAACTTTTTCTGAAATGGTTCCAAACTAGGTCATCGATTATCGCACAAACCGTGAAGCGGTTGGACGATCGGAGGGTACAACGTTGTAGAGGATGGAGCAGGCTTCCCATGCCACCTGGTGGGCCCCAGATCGATGCAGCAGGCGGGTCACGGCGGCGAGCTTAAGGTGCAGACTTTCGAGGTCCCTAACTCGAGAAATACGAAGTAGATGAAGGTGATGTTGATATGGATTTAAAGAGAACGAGAAGCTCTGCAAAAACTTCAACAGGATGGAGGTCTAATTCTACGTATGGAGGGAGTAATCTTAGGTGGAAGCAATGAAGAGGGAGCCCCCGTCGATCTGTAGGGTTTACGGGTTTTTCGTGGATTTTTTAGGAAATATAATTAATGAAAGTAAAATTATGATTGGTCCGTATTAATATTTAATTCTAAAATAGTCTTTTCATATCCGGACACCAAATCAAACCCAACAACTATCGTCCCTAGCGTGTTACCCCCATTCCAAACACAATGGGGTATGTTTCGTAGGCCTATTCGACTGTTTCAGTCAGTTTTCCTTCAAATTAAAATATATAACATTCAATATTTGATTTGAACGTACATTTCAATTTGCCAGGGCCACAAATTGATTCGAAAAATTCCAGAAAAATAAATTTGGCTATGTTTTGACGATACGGTCCCAACAAAACTAGTTTCGTCGAATTCTGAGACTGTTTGCAAAAAGGTCCATTTCTGGTCCTTCCAATTTAACTGTAATTAACCAAAACACGTTTTACTCTGCCGCGCTCACATACTAGCTTCAAAAATTATGAAATTTGAAACCTAGCAATAACTTCACATCTCGGATCCAAAAAAAGTGGTTTCGTCAAATTCCGAGGTCGTATGCAAAATAGCCAATTTCATGGGCTATATAAATTCCATAGCGACCTTTCTGAAAATTCATTTGGCCATAACTTTTGCTTTCTGCTATGAAACTTTGATTTTTCAGATTCGTTAGAAAGGTATTCACTAACAGATTTAAATATTTTTGGTTTCACTCAAATTCGTTTAGTTTTGCACCCGGTACAGTCCGACAAAGTTTGAATTCAATTTTTGAAACTACAGCGCCATTTCAGGCCTTATTTATAATTAGAATTAATTATATTCGTTTTCAAACATCGATTCAAACTCACTTTTCATTGCTATTATTTAAAATATTTATTTTAAATATTTAAAATCCATTATTTTAGCCAATTTAAAATTTAAAATTGGTTCACATTTTCTGGGTCGTTACATAAGAGAAACGAATTCCTCCGCCACCAAACATGAATACGTTTGAAGAGATCAACTTACGCAATCTATTAGATATACTCTGTGTAACGACCTAGAAAAAGTCGACCTTGATTATCCGATATACAACACATATCGAACATCAAGAGTCGAAAATACCGGATGGTTAATAGAAGAAATTAGAGGGTAAGGAAAGATAAGATAGAAACTTAGAATAGAAGAAGAGGAAGAACATATAACATCAGAGTAAACATGAATCTCACAGCGGAACGAATAAAATATAAAATAACTTTGAAATATAAGATTGTACTTGAATGTACATATCATTATCAAGTACAACACTTACAACACAGCGGAATAACAGTAGCTATATAAAATCCTGAAGCCTCCTGCTCCAACTCTTCAAGTATCTGTAAATCCCGACTGCTTAACTGCCCATGCAAAATTGGGCACCCAAGAGTTTATGGAAAACAAAACAAAATAAACTCTCGGTCAGTCATGGGACTGGTACGAGTAAAATAGTTTAAAACAGTTTGAACAAGTAATCGATATCTCATAAGACCACGTCGTTTAACGGAATGGGTTTTTCCCTTATGAGAATCCAAAATATCTTTATATCAAAAACCTTTTGATATTATAATAATGTCTATCAAACACAATATAATAATCATCTAGCAGAAACGCTTTCATCTCATGTTTCTACATATATAGTATACAATCAAAACCGCAAGCACATATTGGGTAATGGATTTCCAACTATGACAAGGTATGGAACCACCTTTCGCTAGTGTACCTCTAGAGAGGAATACACTGGGTTCAACAAGAACATCTTACAACCCGGCCACACATGACCGACCACTCATTTCGCTTGAGCGTATCGAATGTATATCACCAACGGTTGGGATCAGCAACCGTTTCCCGAATGGGACAACATCGACAATAGATTTTTAGAAATAAATGAAACTCCAGATCAGGTGATTATACACCCTAATAGGTGTGACCTACATAGCCATGCTGCCTGCCCGATTTCTATCATTTCCCAGTTGTGAGGAAAGAAGCTACGCTTATCTCTGACAGATCACACGTTTATTCACTTTGAATGTCACATCGTCATACCCTCCAAATCACAAATTGATTTCCCCAAAAATACCATAGGTATACAGCTAAGTGAAACGAATTCCACCGCCACCAAACGTACTTATATTTGAAGAGATTAACTTAAGCGATCTATTAAATATACTCTATCAGACATTCTTCCATACAGGTCGTCCTGGGACTGGACAAACCGAAGGCACTATTCAGTACATCCATCTTAGGCAATCTTTACCTAAGATTTATACAACAGCCCTTGCACTTTACTATATATATATATATCCTCATTTTCTATGTTTAGAAAATATACGTTATTAACACTGGAAAACATTTCCATGGCTTAATTACATATCACTATTCTTCCACATCTATCAGACTCTAACTATAAACTAACAAGGGAATAACTTCCTAAGTATAAACCCTGAAGGCCGAAACCAACATCAGATCGATACTTAGGATACCATTCAACTTGTTAATCTCTAGTCAGTTTCTAATTTTTGTTTAACTCCATTTTAATTTACTCTAATTGAATAACTCTATTTGATTAACTCTATTTCGAATAACTAATATTCAATTTACTCTAGTTGCTTAACTCTTATTCGAATAACTAATATTCGATTTAACTCCATTCGCCTAACGCTAGATCGCAACGATCACAATGGTTACGCCTGATTCCCTCAGGAAACATCCGACCGCCGTAGGTTATCTGCAGCCCTGCGAATTACGCTAGTAGTCATGCAAAATGGAAACTTATCCTGAATAACTATGTTTGACTAACTCTATTCGACTAACCATATTCGATTAACTCGACTTCGAATAACTAAATTCGATTAACTCTTTTATATCTCGTCAACTTCCTTTTTTTATAAATCATGTTTATTTTCCCAATAAATATTCGTTTTATACTTCTATTTACTTTCTAAATAAATATACCTTTATTCTATTTCATTTCAATATACTTTGAAAATTCCCTTTTATACCTTCACGTATTTCTTACGGTATTTAAAAATACCAATTAACCGTGATCGATATCATTCAACACACAAAATCCACAACAGACTTTATATCACATCATATATTACAATATATGAATAGAACAATATTATAAATATTGAGGAGTCCAGTTGGACCCCTCCAACCTGTTTCCCTGCATCCATAGATGTTAAACAATACGATTAAAAAACATTCTGATAAATAGAATCAATATTCGATTAGCGATATATATATATATATATATATATATATATATCGTTATCTATAATTTCAACCAATACATACACAATTCAACCAAACAGTTAACACACATCAATCAGTCATCATTTATCAGTTCTAAATATACGTTATAAAAATATAACTGTTCAGAGTTGGTAAGTTTTACTCACATTGGTAGTTCATCGTTAAAGAACGATAAACTATTTGTTTGATTTGAATCAAACAGTTTATTTCGCCATAAATTCAAATGAGCTTCAATCCACTCCCAGTCAGTCCCATGTTGTAGTATCCGTCCATACGATCCTAACGTGACTGACCGCTCGAAATTCTGATACAGTATGCAGAAGTTATTGTATTTAAAAGTTATACGAATCATTTAAATTAAATTAAAAGTTAATTCTAATTTCAACTGGGCTTCTTCCCGGCCCATTACCAATTCAAAAGCCCACCTAAGCCCCAGCCCAAACTGCAACTTCATCTTCCTCCCAGTAATGAAACTCACGACTTCATCTTATGCCATTACGGCATCTTCCTTTCACTGCATCCCCTCCCTCCTTGTGTGAAAACCCAAACCATCATCACCACTAAACCTCTCATCTCGTCCTCTTCCTCCTCCTAGTACTCTCGCCTAACTTGCACCTCATTTTCACATTCCGACATCGAGCCACCTACAGGAACTCACCGAACGATTTTGACATCGCATAAGCCAAAACCTTGCCAAACTCCACCTTTTCTAACCAAAAACCCAAGTCTAACCTTGGTTTCACAAATCAGTGCTCCTACCTCCTGAATCCGCCAGCCCTAGGTGTTGCGGTTCGATGTCGAGCACCCAAAATGTTCGTTGCACTCCTCCAAACTGGTAGCAACTGAAGAGAAACTCTACCCCAATTCATATATATATAAGTTTTGATTTATAGGAATTAATCCTAATTGATTTGATTTTTTTGAGGTTGCGAATTCATTTTACTGAGATGGAAAGTTACGACGGATTTTTATGAAGTTTAAATTAGGTTTAGGAGAGATTAAGTTATTATACAGGATATTTTAAATAATTTAATATTCGATTATTATATTAAATTATAAGCAAACGCTATTTTTCTGCATCCTCTAAAATTCCTATGATCACATACGATACCCAAAAATCACGAAAATGGAGATGCATCTACAGTTCGACATTACGGTCCCAATAAAACTGGTTTTGTCGAATTCCGACTCCGTTTGCTCACACAGCATATTTTTAACTATCGAAATATCGACTGTTTTTCACTCTAAAAATCTGTACGGCCACAGTGACTCTAAAAATCACGAAACTTAGAATCTAGCAAAAATTTGATGTTGCGGATCCAACAAAATTAGTTTCGTCGAATTCTGAGGTCGTTTGCAAAACTGGCGATTTTTAAAGCACTAAATAACCCTTTAAATACATAAATATATTTAAATATAATTAAATTTAATATTTAAAAATAAATATTATCATATATATTCAATGTGGAATACCATACAGCTCCAGAATATTCCTATATGAATTTCTAACTCGATATTTCAAATCCCTAGTTAATTCGATATTCAACTTATATTAAATTCCTTTTATAATATAAATAAATCGATATAAATTATAAAGGAATTCCACACCGACTTTTCTAAAATTTGATTTGGACATAAATCAAAATATACACACATCCTGATTTTTCTCTTCCATTAGAAAAATATAGTCCACCAGCTCCACACATTTCTTGTTTCACAGAAATCCGATTTAAAACGAACCTTGTACATTCAGTTGAAGTTCAAATCGCCAAATAGCAAACTGCCGCGCCATTTCGAGCTCGATTTTAATTATAATATAATTATACGTTCAAACTTCGTTTATATAATATATTCGCCAATATAATTCAACTCTAACTGAATTATATATTTTTAAATAATCCAATCTACACCATATTGTGAATCCCATTATTTTTGAATTATTTCTGAAGTAAATAAATTATACTATTATTTAAATTAATTAAATATCCAATATAATTTAATTTAACGACCATTTAAATTTCTAATTCACTATTTAAATAATTAAATAGATTAATTGTTACCCGTAAAAATACGGGTCGTTACACTCTGTCAGACCTTCTTCCATACAAGTAGTCCTGGGACTAGACAAACCGAAGGCACTATTCAGTACATCCATCTTAGGCAATCTTTACCTAAGATTTATACAACAGCCCTTGCACTTTACTCCGTCTTCAATTATCTTTGGCATATATGATTCACAACGCTTATGCCAATACGGAGTGGTTATTCGGATAATAATCCAACCGGTCTCTCTATATTAACAATGTTAAAATGGGAAAAACTTTGATAGTCGGTGATTTAACTATCAAATGAAAATATGTTCATGTACAAACAACAATCTTATCTCCAAATGGAATTATCGATCAACTCGTCAAACATATATATATATATATATCCTTATTTTCTATATTTAGAAAATATCTCTTGTTATATTTGGAAAATTTTCCAAAATTCATTTATTTGTATTTCAGCCGAATGTTGTATAAAACATCGTTACGACCGCTCAACCCATAAATCGCTTATTTCTTATTGTATCTCTAATCAATCTTCGCCATCGAACCTCAACTATTTCTTAGTTAAGTAAGGAAGTCAATCAAGTTGGGGTATAATTACCTCTCAGACCTTAACTGAGCAACGTTCTTAACTTTGCAATAGCTTAAGCTCACCGCTTCGATTTCTACAATCATTTGCTTACGCAAATTCTCAGATTCAGATTACGAATCCACTTCTTATATGAAAACATTTATTATAACTTTAATGTTATAAATCCTACTTCTGAAATACCTAACTTATAATTCTAACCTTTATTTCTTACTGTGAATAGTCAACCTAACAACTAATTTATTAATAAATAAGTTAAATCTTGATAAAAAAACCAGAAAGTAATTAGTACTTTCCCGAATTCGATATAATCGAATTCGACGTATAATTCCCTTTTGAGTAATCTCTGTTCGATTAACTACTTCGAATAACTAATATTCGATTTTCTCACTTCGAATAACTTATATTCGATTATCTCTCTTCGAAAAACTTATATTCGATTATCGCACTTCGAACAACATATATTCGATTATCTCTCTTTGAATAACTTATATTCGATTAACTCCTTTCGAATAAACTATATTCGATAACTCCTTTCTTTGAATAACTATATTCGATTAACTCCTTTTAACTCTATTCGAATCACTAATATTCGATTAACTCTATTTAACACTATTCGAATTACTAATATTCGATAACTCCTTTCTTCAACTAACTATATTCGATTAACTCCTTTTAACTCTATTCGAATTACTAATATTCGATTAACTCTATTTAACTCTATTCGAATAACTAATATTCAATAACACCTTTTAAATCTATTCGAATCACTAATATTCGATTAACTCTATTTAACTCTAACTGGTTGACTCTAACTGATTAACTCTAACTCTAACTGGTTAACTCTGGCTGGTTAACTCTAGCTGGTTAACTCTAATTGGTTAACTCTAACTCTAATAGGCTAACTCTGATTGGTTAACTCTAACTGGTTAACTCTAACTCTAACTGGTTAACTCTGATTGGTTAACTCTAAATGGTTAACTCTAACTGATTAACTCTAATTGGCTAACTCTAACTGGTTAACTCCGACTGGCTAATTCTAATTGGTTAACTTTAACTGAATAACTCTAGTTCGCTATAACTCTAATCGATTAACTCTATTTGATTAACTCCTTTGATTAACTCCTTTGATTTGCTCTACGTCCATATTCAGTTTCAAATATCGATGTTGAAATCGATTCTTATTTCTCTATATAAGTCCCGACTTATATATTCTATTTATCCGATGATAAATATTTTACTTAATTTATAAAATATTATTTATAAATTAATCTGCTCCATTTATCTGTTAAAAACAGATTCCTATTTAATTCTACGTCCATATTCAGTTTCAAATATCGATGTTGCAATACCTTAAATTTGGGTATAAATTGTTCGCTCTGATACCACGTTGTGACGACCCGAAACCCCGAACGGACGGAGGCAAGGGTAATCTTTGGAATATAACACAAAAACAGATAATAGCAGAACAACATTAAATAAATACACCAGATAATGAACAATAGAATATACTAGATAAAAGTAATCATCAGAGTTACACAGTATACAGGATCTTACTTAGTACAAATATAGTTCAGCTATACATAAATGTCTATAGCGGAAAACAAAAAAAAATGTACAATAGGAGCTGAACAACATAAAAAGAGATAAATGATAGAATCCATCTTCAGCTCCAGCTATCCAGAAAGAACCAGCTAAACCTGAATACAAGGCTGCCCGTGTAGAAAAAGGGGCACCCGAGTTTGAAAGTGAAACAAACTACGAGTCAATCATGGGACTGGTATGAGAAATCTACTCAACACATTTTGAATATGGCTAATCACAGGACCACGCCACTTTCGTGGAACGGGTTTACTCCATTGGATTGCCAGTGCTTTAAAGACAAATCTTTCTTTTAAACATCGCAATGCTTTTTATAAAAATGAAGCCATTATAAGACTCAGTTCCCATCACACAATGCAACGCAAACCGGAGGATAGAGTTTTTACCTTATAACGGCCAAAATATGCTTGATACGAATAAAACAAAAGCATTTGATATTATTGCTATTGTTTATATGTTTTAAAACAATTTCAAATCATAACTATCAATCATAGACGGCATTAATGCCCCATACCACTATGTCGCCATATATAGGTATACAATCAAAACCGCACAGTCACGTATTTGGAAATTGGATTTCCGTCATGAACCAAAGCAAAAGATAGTCCTTACCGACTTCGAGACGCTCTAGCCCGTGTCTCAGGCAAGTACTCAGTCAAGCCTTTGGATCGTCAGGGCCAGTCCACTGATGTGGATTAAAATTCCTAAACAATGCGTTTCCCCGCCCTATGGGGCATAGGTGAGCCAACGAATGGCTCCATCGGACTCGGATCGTCCGATCTTATCAAGGCGCCTCGCAACAGCAACAACCACATAAGTCAAACTCATCAGAGCTTGTAAAACCACTAACGTCACTTCTAGCTAGAAGGAAATGCATGCCCTCCCTGATGTCCTCTCCCGTTTCTGGTTCATACCGGGGTGTGAGGCTCGCGAATTCACGTTATACACAAAGCTATGGCACACAGGCGGTGCTTTGATCATCACCACAAGACTTTGCTTTTCAACAGAAGCCCTGATCATTTGCCACTTAGGCATGCCACACTAGCAATTCATGCCATGCGACTGATGTCCATCGATATACAACCTCTGAGCTCGTGCGTTTCAGAGAAGGGCGTTAAGTAAAAGAATAAATTCTCCGCCGCCAAACAGATGTATATTTAACAGAGATCAATCAACATAGAATAAAATCCAATGTCAGACACACAGTCCATTTACAAGTCCATTCTGGGTCGGAACGAAACCGGAGGCACTATATACCTCGCAAACCCATCGATCACCACGTACGTCTGGACGATCACCACTCATTATCCAAATTTCAGGATCCCTCCCAATCAGGACCTCGGTTACCACCCAAACGAGGTGAAGATCTCCGATCTTCGACCACCGTCTTCATCTTCAACTTTCAATCATCAGTCAATTATTTGAAATGAGAATCAACTCGGCCTTTTCAAATAATTCACGTTTATTTAGAATTTCAAATCAATTTATTTCAATGGTTAAATCATTCGACAACACCAATTTTGTTCTTTAATGTAATCTTCACACCAAACACATTCAACCATCAAATACCACATAAATCGAGCAAATTCAGTTTATTTCCATCCCATATCGTTTATGATATTTTATAACGATTTATCTTTATTTTTATTTATTTTAAAATAGCCAATTTATTTAAAACGACGCTTCGGGCCATAACGCGGTCGTGGCGCTGTTTTTCTTCAGATTTGATTTACACATATCTGAAAATCTAACCGTTGGATCTTCACAAAATTCACATCATTAGAAAGATCTTTTCAAAACGAATCCAACGGTTCCAGTTTTGGGAAAATCCGACGGTTGGATCTCCCGGTATCATCGTTTGAAGTTTTGATTTCAAAATACGAACTGTAGCGTCGTTATTCGATTAAATATAATTATATTTATATACATAAAAATATGACTGATTCCGGCGTTGTTTTTCTTCAGATTTGAATTAAACATTCCAGACAATCCAACCGTTGGATTTTTACAAAGTTGGTGCCGTTGGAAAGATTTTTCCAAAGCGAACCCAATGGTTGCGATTTCAGGAAAATCCGATGATCGGATCTCCCGTACTAATCGTTTGAAATCATGGTTTCAAAATACGAACTGCAGCGTCGTTTTTTCATATATTTCAATTCTATTTAAATATATATATCGATTCTTCGATTTCAAAACCATATGAATTTCATACTTTTGATAAAAATGATATTTTTATCAAACTGTCTTCTATTTCAACACTTCACTATATTTGACAACTCGTGTATATAATAAAAATGTGATTTTTATTGTAAAATAATTCATTTCAAAACCAGATTATTTTATATAGTTCATATAGGTAATAAAAATACGATTTTTATTATAAAACAATTTATTTCAAAACTTGACTATTTTATATAGTCAATATAGATGATAAAAAGGTGATTTTTTATATTTAAAACACGAACACCATTCAACACATGAATTTCAAATCAACGAATAAATATAGTTTCAACAAATGAAAATAATTCAAACACATGAATATTATTCAAAATTTCGGCAGCATAACGGCACAGTAGTTAAAACCGAGACCGTCCCTAGTACGGCTCCTCACTCTACCTTAAAACCTCGCGGTTTTTGACAATGGGGATCATGCATCTAGTTTGCACGCAGGCGGCATGTATATTTATTTCATTTCCACAAACTAATCCTATGTGGTTTCAACCAAATATTTCTCAACCACAAATGGGTATTTTTCAACTACAATCAATCAATGTCAACAACAAACAATTCCAATCAACCATTCGCTATCAATCAATTTTCACACCAATCACCACCAATAAATATCGTCCATGGTTTGTGGACGAGGGGCGTGTATATATATATATATATATATATATATATATATATATATATATATATATATATATATATATAGCTATACACTTCTATTTCAACACATATATAATTTTTACAACGCATATACAACTTATACATCGAACGTACAACTTATACAACGCTTATACAAGAGGTGTACAACACTTATATAACTCATACGTCGACTATATAATTTATACATCGTCGTTTTCCATATCGTTTATAAATAAGAAATCTCACATTGGGTTTCACTCCACCAAAAATAGAAGAAGGCTCAGAAAAAATATGTGGTCTCTTCTAGAAGGTAGAAGACGTCCACACGAGTCCACTGTCTCTTGTTTCACTGAATTTTGACCACATAGCAAAAAGATATGATTTTTCAAAGTTTGCAATGGTTTAAAGGTGTTAAAACAGTTTAAAATAAAACAAGCCGTACCTCAGCTGAAAGGTTCAAAACTAGGTTTTCGATTTTCTTCAAATCCGTTGATTGTTGCTTCGATCGGCCAGCGCCACCTCGTCAGGCTAGGAGAGGCGCACGTGCGCCAGGGAGGGGGTCGAACTCGGTGGTCCCCAGGCAGCGGAATCCAGGTGCGAACTGCGAAACTTCCCGAGGGTGGTTCTCCTCCTACATGCCACGAAAAAAATCCAATGCTTATATGGATTTGAAGATCTCGAGAAGATCTTCAGAAAGTTCAACTGTGGCATGAGCTAATTCGGCGTCGATTGATCGAAAAATGAGGGGGAAGGTCTGAACGTATTTCCGCCTTCGACGTCGGGGAGAGAGAAAGAGTTTTCTCTTCTTTTTTTTAAAAATTCTGATTGGCCAGTGAGTTTTAAAAGGTGTTTTCTAACACAACCTCCAATCCAAACCCAACGACTATCGCCCCTAGCGTTTTACCCCCATTCCGAACACAATGGGATATGTTTCGTAGGCCCATTCGACTGTTTCAGTCAGTTTCCATTCAAATTAAAATATATAACATTCAATAATTGATTTGAATGTACATTTCAATTTGCCCGGGTCACAAACTGAATCGAAAAATTCCAGAAAAATAAATTTGGTTATGTTTTGACGATACGGTCCCAACAAAACTAATTTCTTCAAATTCTGAGACCGTTTGCAAAAAGGCCCATTTCTGGTCGATCCAATTTAACTGTAATTGATCAAAATACGTTTTCCTTTGCCACGCTCACATACTAGCTTCAAAAATTATGAACTTTGAAACCTAGCAATAACTTCACATCATGGATCCAACAAAAGTGATTTCATCGAATTCCGAGGTCGTATGCAAAATGGCCAATTTTCATGGGCTATATAAATTCCATATCGACCTTTCTGAAAATTCATTTGGCCATAACTTTTGCTTTCCGTTATGAAAATTGGATTTTTCGGATTCGTTAGAAAGGTATTCACTAACACATTTAAATATTTTTGGTTTCACTAAAATCCGTTTTGTTTTGCACCTGGTACAGTCCGACAAAGTTTGAATTCAATTTTTGAAACTACATCGCCTTTTCAGGCCTTGTTAATAATTAGAATTAATTATATTCATTTTTAATCGTCGATTCAAACTCACTTTTCATTGCTATTATTTAAAATATTTATTTTAAATATTTAAAATCCATTATTTTAGTCAATTTAAAAAAATTTAATTGGTTCAGATTTTCTGGGTCGTTACACTCTAACTCTAACTGGTTAACTCTGACTGGTTAACCCTAACTGGTTAACTCTAACTCTGACTGGTTAACTCTAACTGGTTTAACTCTAACTGATTAACTCTAATTGGTTAACTCTAACTGGTTAACTCTGACTGGTTAATTCTGACTGGTTAATTCTAACTGGTTAACTCTAACTGATTAACGCTAGTTCGATTTAACTCTAATCGATTAACTCTATTTGATTAACTCCTTTGATTTGCTCTACGTCCATATTCAGTTTCAAATATCGATGTTGAAATCGATTCTTATTTCTCTATGTAAGTCCTGACTTATATATTCTATTTATCTAATGATAAATATTTTACTTAATTTATAAAATATTATTTACAAATTAATCTGCTCCATTTATCTGTTAAAAACAGATTCCTATTTAATTCTACTTTTAAATAAATCTTTCCCATTTATCTGTTAAAAACATATTTCCATTTTCTATTCATTTTCTAAATATTCCCTTGATTTAATTCTACTTATTTCCAAATAAATATTCCTTTGATTTAATCCTATTTATTTAACAAATGAATGTTCCTTTGATTTAATCCTATTTATTTAACTAATACATATTCCTTTCAATTCTACTTATTTAACAAATACATATTCCTTTCAATTCTATTTATTTAACTAATAAACATTTCCTTTTATTTAATTCTATAAATAAATATTTCCATTTTATCTATTTGTAATTGTTTTACAAATATTTCCTTTTAAATTCTATTTGTAAATGGTTTACAAATATTTTCTCTTTCTATTTTATTTGTAAATGGTTTACAAACATTTCTCTTTCTATTTTATTTGTTAATGTTTTACAAATATTTTCTCTTTATATTTGTTTTACAAATATATTTCCTTTTTAACTCTTTTGATTTTATAATTATTTCCTTTTATAAAACCCTTTTCCTTTTATACAAAAAATCCATTGATTTTATACAAATAAATTATTTTCAAAATATAATTTGAAAATCCCCTTTTTACATCCCACTATTTCTTAAGGGATTTAAAATACCAAATACAGTGACCGATATCGTCCAAACACACATAATTATCAACATATTATATATCACATCATACATCACAGTATATGAAACAAAACAGTATTGTATATATTGAGGAACCCAGTTGGGCCCCTCCAACCTGTTTCCCTGCATCACAGATGTTAAACAATATAATTAACATCGATAATATTTCATTTTGAAATATTCTGCTAAACAGAATCGATCTTAGATTAACGATATATATATATATATATATATATATATATATATATATATACTATTATTTCAACCAACACCTAAGCAATTCAACCAAACAGTTAACACATAGCGATCAACAGATAATTATCAGTTCTAAGAATACATTATAAAAATATAACTGTTCAGAGTTGGTGAGCTTTACTCACATTTCGCGTTAGCCGCTAAATAACGATTTGCGCCTATTGATTCAGACGAAAAATTTATGTATAAATTGTAACGAGCACCAATCCATTCCCAGTCAGTTCCATTTCAGTGAAGGCCATTCACATGTATTTCCGTGTATCCCTTCTCCAATATTTCACAGCAAACCAACCCCCTTAGGTTCTTCATTCCTCATCTTTAATTGACTCATGCACCTATTTCTCTCCTCCTGTTGTCGTGCAAACATCTCGTAAAAATGACCATTTCCGCCCTCCTTTGCTCCATCCGTTCTTCACCCTACTGCCACGAACAAACAAATCCTCCCCCTGTTCTTCATAATAGCTCCCCTCCTTCAATACGCGAATAACGGGAAAGAGCTTCTCCTATTTTAAAATGCCATATACAAACTATACTTTCATAACTGACTTTACGTTTACTACTCAGTCCAATTTTAAAACTCATGAAACCATTACTGCACCTTTAAAATTTCACGCCCCCCTCAATTTCTCTATTAAGGAACCATCATTCCCTATTTCAGCAAACACAAAGATCCATTTCCTTCCTATCCTCACACTACTCCTCTTCATTCATTCAGGTACTCGCAACTTAGGGAATAAATCCCATTCGAAAGTACACATAAGAAGGTATCAACACCTTTCTCTTTCAGATCTGCTCCCTTAACCGACGGCAACACCACATCAGTGATGATCAGACTCACTTCTGCAATGCCAGCAGGCGCGCCTGGCTTCAAGGAGGTCGACCCTTATCTCGTTTCCACCTCCCGCCTTCTATACATCCAACAACCCATGCCCTAGTTTCATAGGAGAAAACCGCGAGCTCGAGAAAACCTAATCGAATTCAACAAAAATTATCCAGCGTTGAAGATATTGAGTATACGAATCCAAATAAACTAGTGTTATAATTTATAGAATTTTATTTTCATTTCTTTTTTATTTTCTTTTGCCTGATTTTGTTGAAAAGAAAAGTGGACTGGCGGCTGGTTTTTCTGCGTTGTAGAGGAATGATATTTCTAGGTTTAGAAAACATTGAGGAGTATTTATAGCATTAGGGATAGCTTAACATATAAGCTACTATATTTTCTTTTATCGATTTATCTTAGTTAAAAATTTCTGAGATCACATACGATACCCAAAAATCACGAAAATGGACATGCATCTATAGTTCGACATTACGGTCCCAACGAAACTGGTTTCATCGAATTTCGACTCCGTTTGCTCACACAACGTTTTTTTAACCGTCGAAATACTTACTGTTTTTCACTTTAAAAATCCGTACGGCCACACTGACTCTAAAAATCACAAAACTTGGAATCTAACAATAATTTAATATTATGGATCCAATAAAATTAATTTCGTTGAAAAAGGAGTTCGTTTGCAAAACTGGCTATTTTTAAACCCCTAAAGAACCCATTTAAATATATAAATATATTTAAATTAAATTACATTAAATATAAATAAATTTATATTATCGTGTATATTCACAGTGGAATACCATACGGCTCCAAAATAACCCTATATGGATTTCTAACTCGATATTTCATCACCAGAGTTAAATCGATATTCAATTTATATTTTAAACCCTTTTTAAAATATAAATAAATTGTTATGGTTATGGCACCGTTTTTTTGAAAATTTGATTTGGACATAAATCAAAATCTACACGACAATATCCCGATTTTTCTCTTCCACTAGAAAAATATACTTCACCAGCTCCGTACGTTTCTTGTTTCACCGAAATCCAACTTAAAATGGCTTCTGTATATTCGTTTAAAGTTCGAATCGCCAAATTACGAACTGCCGCGCCATTTCGAGCTCGATTATAATTGTACATTCAAACTGTCGTTATTTAAATATATTCGTTATCGTAATTCAATTTAAAACTGAATTATATAATTTGAATTGTCCAGCTCACACAATATTGTGAATTCCACTATTTTTGATTATTTCAGAACTAAATATATTATTCTATTATTTGTATTAATTAAATATAAATATTAATTAATTCAAGTTATCGATATCACCAAATCGATATTTGATAATTAAATAAATTAATTATTCAACCCTTAAAATGCGGGACGTTACACAAACTTTGGATACATTTTTAGAACACCTCCTCAATCCAAAATATGATTCTATATATTCAAATCGAAGAGAAAATCATGCTCTTCGATTTTGGAATTGTTAAGTTTTGGCCATAGGGGCTCGGTTTGGGAGAGATTGGCTGTGGAAACTCAGGGTGTTAAATGTAAATACAGAAATAATAAAAATTGGGTTTTTACATAGGAGGGGGGTCCACGGTCGAATGTGGAGGCTGAGGAGGGGCAACGTAGGTCGTGGGTGGTGGCAGTGGTTGGCGTAGGCTGTGGTGAGGTCGTTGGTGGTCGGAGCGGCGGATTTACAGCTAAGGCTTGTGGTTTTCAGAAGGAGAGAGAAGGAGAGAGGAGGGCGGCGCAGTGGAGGGGGCGGCGGTCTGAGGGGGAGGTGGAGGCATGTCTAGGGTGCGGCGGCGCAGCCTGGAAGGGGGGACGATGGGGTATCCTGCATTTTTTTCTAAACGGGTTTTGAACGATGGAGCAAAAAGGGGGGTTGACTTCTCTTTTATAATAATTTATTTAATTATATTTAATTTCCAAAAAGTGGTTTTTTTTTCATTCGAACCCCAAAATGAACCCAATGACTGTCGGCCATAGCCAAATACTCCTATTACGAAGACAATGGGATATGTCCCGTAACCCAATTCGACCGTTTCGATCAATTTTCATCAAAATTAAAATATAAATTAATATAACGTTCAAAATTGATTTCAATGTACATTTTAATTTACCGGGGCCATATACTGACTCCAAAAATTTCTCAAAAATAAATCTGGCTATGTTTTGACGATACGGTCATAACAAAACTATTTTCGTCGAATTTGGAGATTGTTTGAAAAATGGTCATTTTCCAGTTGATTGTATTCAAACTGAAACTGTCCAAACACGTTTAAATTTACCACGCTTACATATTAACTCCAAAAATTAAGAAAATTGGAATTTAATAATAATTTGACATTCAAGATCCAACAAAAGTAGTTTCAGCAAAAAGGGAGGTCGTTTGCAAAATGGCTATTTTTAAGGACTATATATTATATAAAAAATATAAATTCGATAATGACAATTTTAAATTTTAAACTGGGCATAACTTCTGATTTATATTATGAAATCTGGATTTTTCACATTCTTAGAAAGATATTATCAAACAGATTCATATATTTCTTATTTTACCAAAATCCGATTTATTTTGAATCATGTACATTCATTTGAAATTTGAAATTGAATTTTCAAACTACCGTGCCATTTCAAGCTGGTTTTATAATTAAAATGAATTTATACTTTCTAACTTTGATTAAAATAAATTTTTAGTCGTTTTTATTTAAAATAAATCATTTTAAATATTCAAAATCCATTAAAATAGCTAAAATAAAAATATTAATTTGGTTCTGAAAATCCGGGTTGCTAAATACGGCGTGGTCCCATGATTTCCCAACTTTTAAAGTAAAGATTTTAATAACTATTTTAGTTCTCACACAATTCTCATGACTGACTCGGAGTTTATTATTTTCACTTAAACTCGGGTGCCCATATTTTCGACATGGGCAGCTAGTAGTTTTGGTTTTCGCAGATACTTCTTTTCACATGATTCTGGATTACAGCTGGATCTATATTCGGAAAGCTTTGTATCCATGTATCTCTTTCAGTTGTTATAGTTGATGTCTTCCACTGCACATTATATTCATGTATTATATTTTACGCTGCTTTGTAATTTGTAAATCTCTGATAATTTTTTTCGCTGTATATTATTTATTCATACTTTGATATCTTATACTCTGAGGTAACTGTTGTAATAGCAATGAAATGTTCTATTGTTTGTGTTCTAATGCGTCGTGTTCTCAAAGCAATTCGGGCTCCTCCGTCTCTTTCGGGATTAGGGAAGTTTGGGTTGTTTCATTACCTTACATCAAAGTTTGAATCGAGGACTTATGCATAATTGACCCTTTATTAAAATAGTTATAAAAGTTATGATAGTTAAAAAAATATAATATAGCTTCTTAAAATTAGTTATAAGATTTTAATAGATAAAATGGTTGAAATTAAAAGGTTACAAAATAATAGTTATGAAGATAATTAATAAGAGAAATTAGTTTTAAATAAAACAGTTTGATATTACTAATAATTTAAAATAATAGTAATCCAATCATAACCAAAATATCTATATTTCAAAATTTCGACATATTATCAGTTCAGATTGCAAAACATCAATTCAACTAAATTTTTGCCTTAACAACAAAATTTATTTCACAATAGTGCTAAACTTGGTTTTTCGATTGTGGACATTTGTTTCAAGGAAAAATTTTGGAAAAAAATTGGATCAAAGGAAAAGCGACTTTTGCTATGTAAATTGAGGACTACTTTAATGTTTGAATTGGAAAAAGTCCAAATATTTCAAGCTAAGGACATGTGTTGGCATTTCACAAATAATAAAAATTAATATAAAAATATTTTTCTATGATTATAAGATTAAAAAAATAATAAAAATTAATTTTGAAATATTTTTTGTTGTAAATATGAAAGAACAAACAATATCAAAAAATTCAGGATGGAAAGCTAAATGCTTATAACTTCGTTATTTACGGTATAGCATTTTTATGGTGTAAATGAGATTAGCTTTAAAATGACTTAATTCTATATTTGGATAATACAATATAAAGCTTTATTCATTTCGCTTTCCGAACTGATTATTTTTGTATGTTTATAATAGCATAAAATGACTAAAATAATTTTAAAATCATATATTGTTCTTTTATTTTTGAGGATAGCTTTTTATTTTATAAATTAATTCATTAATCATGAGAGTTAAACTGATTTTTATGTTACATAATAAAAATTTTGCCTTTGTCCTTAATTTAATTATGAAACTTAGTTGTCCTTTGATCTAATTTTTTTTTTAAAACTTGTCCTTCGAACTAAATACTCCATTTTTTAATTTAAATTTGTGTTAATAATTAGTAAAGAACAATATTGTAAAGAATATTTATTTGATAGATCATATATTTAATTATATTCGCGAAAATGTAGTTTGAATTTTTGAAAATTATTTAATTTGTAAATCTAATTTTTAAGCATAACATAGAGATAAAAGTACGATAGGTATTTTCAGAACTTCCTTGTTTGACCAATAGATTGTGTATCAAAGTCAGTTATCAAAAAAGAGAAAGATAAAGATGCATAAGGTTACCTTTGAAAGTTCATAATTGGGAAAAGTGTATGCTTTAAAACCAACTATTAATAAAGATATAAATGCTGGAAACATGTACTTTAATTAAGATCTTTCCCTTATCTTTTAGAATCATGCATTTATCAGCTATTATTCATTGTTACTGAGAAAATAATAAATAATATGCTGGAAGTAGAGGGGCTTTGATTTAGATTGTTTCCCTTATCCTTTAGTATGCATTCATCAATTTAATATTTATCAACTTAACGACCTTTATGGTTTACCATATAATAAATTATAAACTAGTTAATGACTTTAATAAGATTCATAGCTTAATGATAAGGATGAATAACGTGAATGAACCTTAATCCACAGTCTACTGATATAAGAACGAACAAGTGTAGAACTTCCTGTCCCAAAAGTGTGTTCGTTTCCAATTGTGTTAGGAAAAAATGAAAATTAATATTTTCACTTTTGTACGGATTTTTTCATTTTTTATTTTGAATCAAATCATTGTTGATGGAAATCCTTCAGCCGTTTTCAATATAGATGCAAATTCAGGAAGAAAAATGCCGGATAAGTTAATTGGTGTCTTTTTTGAGGTATATGCTTTCTGCCTTGACACCTTAATACAAATTACTTCTTAAACTAGTCGCAGTAGTTGTAAAATTAAATATAACAAAGATAACACAAATTATATTAACAGACGAAATTTGTTTTATATTGAACTGCAGGAAATCTGGCATGCAGGAGCTGGTGGATTATGGGCAGAACTTGTTAGTAATAGAGGTTAACGTCAACGAATTTTGAGAAAGTTGGTATACTTATTAGTTTGTAATTTTGCTAATTTATGTTAACCAACATTATGTATATATAGGTTTTGAAGCAGGACGGCTAAACAAATCTGATTTCGCCCCATGGACAGTGATCGGAAATGAAGGTTCAATAAAATTGGAAACAGAATTGTCTTCTTGTTTCGAAAGAAATAAGGTGGCTCTTCGAATGGAAGTTCTTTGTGACAAAACTCCACCAAATATATGTCCTACAGGTGGTGTTGGAGTATACAATCCTGGTTACTCGGGAATGGTAATTCTCATATGCACACACTCACAAAAATACTTATACAAAACACACACACCCCCCCACAAACACACACACACACACACACACACATACATATATATATATATATGTGTGTGTGTGTGTGTGTACTTGTGTGCATAAGACAGACTTGTTTATTGTATTATTATGGTTTAACATGTGTATGATCATTAATTTTGCTTTTTTATTGAGACAGAATATTGTGCAAGGAAAAACATATAAAGTGATTCTTTACCTTAAGTCAATTGATTCTGTAAGCGTTTCAGTTTCACTTACGAGCATGGATGGACTGAAAGTGCTGGCAACTAATGATATTACGTGAGTAATTAGGAATAAACATCACTATCTTTGTATATTTTAACATGAAATTGATTCTTTCATTCAATTTTATTGTTCAGAGCTCCCGCCACCCAAGTGATAAATTGGACGAAAATTGAGTTCATATTAAACGCAAAAGACAGCAACAATAATGCAAGGCTTCAGTTAACAACAAATAAAAAAGGTGTTATTTGGTTTGATCAGATATCAGTGATGCCAACAGACACTTTCAAGGTACATTAATATACTCTGAGTTATCATCATAATAAATTAAGCACTATGGTAGATAGCTATAAAAGTACTCGCAGACTTAACTTGCTCAAAAAAAAAAAAAATTCCCTATTGACAATATCGTGACTTGGAAATATTAGAAAACTCTAAACTTGGTTATGGATGCAGAAGTATCCCACAATTAAAAAATACAAATACTATACAATTATAATTAGTTCACACAAAAAATTGGCTAGTACATATAATATTAATATCTCTAAATAATCGGCTTTGCGAAAAATGCATCATTAGAAGTAGCGTAAATGTAAATTTGAATTTACGTAGTGTAATACACAAATTTAACAACAGTTTTATTCACATCAATATCATATAATAAAAGTTATTTTTTTTAATTTGTTTTTACAGGGACTTGGATTCAGGGAAGACCTATATTCAATGATTGCAGATCTGAATCCTACTTTCGTAAGATTTCCAGGTATCAAATAAACATTCATAACTTAACTAATCTATATCTTCAAAATTGTAATTTTATAACTATATTTTTTTTTAAAGGTGGGTGCTTTATAGAAGGAAGTAGGCTTGTAAATGCGTTTAAATGGAAGGATTCAATTGGTCCATGGGAAGAAAGGCCAGGACATTACAATGATCACTGGGGATACTGGACAGATGATGGACTCGGATATTATGAGCTTCTCATTGTACGTATTTTATACATTTGATGGAGCATACCTGTTTATTTTATGTTTTATGTTGATTAAACTTAGCTATTGTTTCATTCGGTGGTTCTTTAATAGTTCTTATAATAGTATTTTTCTTGCAGCTTATTGAAGAGCTTGGTGCTTCTCCTATTTGGGTATTCAACATTGGTTAGTGAATTTATTTTTAAAAAAAATACTAGTTAAAAATGATAGTTATTCATCTAACATGCCCCTAATATTTATTTTAGGCATGGCCACTGATGAAAACATCGTCAATCCAAGCAATGTCGAAACTTTCGTGCGGGTATGCTATAAATATTTTAATTTTATCAAGTCAAGGAAAAAAATGAATTCATTTAATGTAACTTGTTGAAGGTCTATCATGGGCACTAAACATAAACGACTCTTCCTATAATTTATAAGAAAGCAAAATATTCAAGACATATCACATCCATGATGAAAAATGAAAGGAACTAAAAATTTCAATAAAAACTTTGCTTATTAAATAAGGGAAAAACCGCTCCCGCCTATTCTAGTTCACCTCTTAAATGAATGATAAGCATACATTTGATCTAATAGTTTATAATTATTATGTGTTTCTCATATAAAATTATTATATAGTATTTCTTATAAATTTTATTTACATAACCTTAATTATAATAACTTTTGATAGTTTCTAATAACTCTACATAAGATGAAGTTTTTAGTATGATAATATATTCAAGTTATTTTTTCAATAAAATAGATAACTTTTTCGGCTTCATAACCATAAAAATTGTCCACAATTCAAAAAAAGATAAAATTATAAACACCGTCACATAACATAAAATCAACTTTTATTTTCCAATTTTATTTCCTAAAATAAGTCATCCAACGATAAGTTCCCATTTGTTTTACATGTCCCATATGACTTTGAGAAATTAAGCAGCTTAATTTTAATTTACCTACATACAATTTGGCTATATCTACATTTTTTTGGCATTGCATGTGAAATATTTTATGTACTGACGCTATAATGCTCATTTCATTTTTAGGACGCTCTTGATGGTATTGATTTTGCTATAGGATCACCTAACACAACATGGGGATCGGTTAGGGCAAGAATGGGACATCCCAATCCATTTAATGTGAAAATTGTTTCTGTTGGAAACGAAAATTGTTTTCCGGTGAATCGGCAAAATTACGGTTTGTTTGTTTACTTATGATAGTTCTTTGTTACTTAGAATTACTAAATAATAGAAATAATAGCTACGGTCTTAATGGATAGTGTATGCAATTGTTGCTACATTTAAGATAAATAATATGTCTACACTATCCAATAATAAATATAAAGCACAACTATATTCATCGTACAAAATAACAAGACCAGCATGATCATCAAAAATTAATATATCCAAGTAAAAATGCATTTTTAAGGTGCTAAATTTGATTTATTTTTTTATTTATCTAGTAAGTATGTTTTATTCCCCAAACCCACCTCTCTTGCAAAGGAGGTGCATAATGCTTGATAACTAAATTGTTAGACTAAAACTACACAACGTTCTATATGCAAACATGGTAGCATTGAATATTTGTAGTGAGATTTCTTTCTTGGTATATGACTGAAGCTAGAATTGAATTTGATTTTTCCTATTTTTTTAATACTTTCATATTTTTATTTTAAATGTCTTTTTTGCTCTTTATTTTCAGAACTTATATATCCATATTTCTATGATGCAATTAAAAAGACGTACCCAAATCTCGAAATCATTTCAAATTGTGACGGATCTCGTATACCATTGAATCATCCAGCCGACTTCTACGATTTTCATGTAAGGATGACAACTTATATTTTAATAAAACATGGTAACCCTTCACATTAATGTCAACCATCTAACCTTTTTTTTTCCTTTTATAGACGTATAGGGAGTCTTTGGATATGTTCAACGATAATCATTATTTTGATGTTTCACCTCGAAATGGTCCTAAGGTAAATTTTATTTAATTTAACCCATGTTTGTCTTACATATATTATTGTGCAATTTTTTCTATTTGTTTGTTCGAATGGGTGATTACTAGTTAATTCTTAGGCTTTTGTGAGTGAATATGCTTCATTTGGAAAAACGGCTGGCAAGGGAAATTTATTAGGTGCATTAGGTGAAGCCGCATATATTATTGGCTTGGAAAGAAATAGGTATGTTTATCGTCATTTTCACATTGGTGCAATAAGTCACATTTTTGAAACATGCATAACTTCATTGGAATAAATATTGACAAGTACGCTCATTTCTACCTATTATCTATGCAAAAGTAGTGATTTTTATTTAGAAAAAACCATTTCAGATTAAAATAGGACCCCTCTCTATATCTCTTTTTTTTTTTTTTTTTTTTTTTTTTGAAATAACAAAAACTATCATCTAGTTTTGAACATGCTAGTTTTGAATTGTTTCGCCAATCTTTGAATGAATGGCTTGATTACAAAGAACAAAAGTAGAAGGTTGTTACCTTTATATTATGCAACAAATAAGGTTACTAATGCTCCTTGTGCTGAAATATTTCACCTATCTTTGGAATATTTAAAATGCTAAGTTTTAAATAACTAATTAATTTTTTTACATTTGCAGTGATATTGTCGCCATGGCATGTTATAGTCCACTTATGGCAAATATACATTTCACAGGGTAAATTTGGTGCTTAACTTTTTCGTAAATTTACATATATGATAATGACACTAATCTTACTATGTATAATAAAATACTTAGGCCGGTACCAAATGCATTTTGGTTCGATTCATCGCAACATTATGGAGCTCCAAGCTATTGGGTGCAATATTTAGTCAAAGATTCAAGTGGTGCAACATTTTTGAATTCCTCACTTCAAACTAACTCTCAAGTAGTTGCATCTGCAATAATAACTCGTAATAATGATATATTGAAACTAAAGGTAAGTAATTATATTAGAATTTCTTATTCTTTTTAAATATTTCATACTTTCTATTGGTGGCAGCTCAAATGTTATCAATCAGTGTACTCAAAATAAAATGAAGCTCTTCCTGATTTATGTACATTATATGTACATTTTTGAAAATTATTCTTGGTTATATATTTTTATCCTTTGACTAACTAGAAAATACATCATTTCCAATAGGTTGTAAATTTTGGAAATGACATGGTGAATCTGGATATATCAATATCAGGCTTAGGTAGAACTATAAATTCACAACAATCAGACATGATCGTTCTATCATCTCCTAATCCAATGGATGAGAATACTATTCAGGAGCCAAACAAGGTAACATGATATATTAGTATACAAAACATGCACGAATAGACACTCATACATGTAGAATTATATAAATTAAAAATGAGCACTAACACTTTTTTCTTTCGATCTTTCAGGTAGTACCAAAGAAGAATAATCTTATGAATGCAAGCTCAAAAATGGATGTAGTGATTTCCCCACATTCGTTTACAGTTTTTAACTTAGTCCTCATATAGAATATCATGCTAACATTGAATGGCTATTGTATGTTTATTTTGATTTAAATAAGAAACGAAAGGCAATACGGTATTTGTGTTCTTTATTGTACTATTACATATGAAAAAACAGTTCTTATTATACACCAAACTTAATACACATATTTCGTGGTTTAGTCCACATGTGGATGAAATGTTTATTATTGGTTTAAAAATTTGAGAACAGAACGTTTAAACATAGTTTTAAGCTAATTTGTGTATGAGGAACATGTATTTGCTTGTACCTTAAGTGATTAGTAATTCTAAAACTAGGCATTAATTAGTTTGAAATGATTTCAAGGCTACACGTATGGTATTTATGTGATATCTAAGACATTTAAGTTATTAATTTATTTGGTTATGACCTAAAATTAAAAATGAATAACATTATGTAATATCCCCAATTATGCCAAAGACATTGACCTTTTGTCACATCAACATGTGTTGAATTCAAACATTTTTACAACTATGGTCATTTTCAATAGAAAAAATATACAATTTATTGAGATTGAAAACATTGCTGAACCATATATAAACATGAAAATTCCACACATTTACACCGTTCTTTCAAAACTTTAGTCTGAAACGGGTTAAAAGTTTTAAGATAATCTAAAATTCTAATGATTATAACAAAATTAGAGCATTAATAAGGATGTTAGGTCAAAACTTCCCATCTTTATTAATGCAATAAAGTGTCAAAATGGATATGAAAGATAGAATAGATTTTTTTTACTTTTTAATAATTTAATTGTAAAATATTTGGGATAAAAAAGATATTTTGAACCAAGGAAGGAAAAACATCAGTTGCCAAGACATTTAATACCAAAGTCTAAACTTCATCGTATTGTTAATAGCATAAAGAAGAACATTAACTAATGACTTGTAATAGCAAATATAGAAATATTCATACATACACAAGAGTGCTTTTATAAGTTGTTACAATAGTGTTCTAATTAGCACTATCGCCTCTATTTCCAACATCAATTGTATTAAAACTATCATCTATATATGGCAGAGATTGCAACAATGCTATTATATGTTGTTGTATGGTAGCATTCTTACAAGCAACGTAATAGAGCTTTGAAAAGCATTTATGAAATGTTACATGGACTTATAATAACATTTAGAGAAATGTCTTGGTACTGCCTTTGTAATATCAAGGGAAATGCAACATTATTTCTTCCACTAGATGTTACATATTAAATAGAATGTTATTACTGAAAACACTAATTGTAGAAATCTTTCTCTTCCACCATGTTTGGGCAAGCCCTCTAGTTATGTCCTTATTTAATTGAAAAGGACATTCTTTGAAGTCATTCGGTTCATCCTGATAATGTGCATATATTTTTTGATTAACCTACACCACCATCACTTATTATAATTAAATAATTTGCTGCTTACATGTGCGGTCAATGTAGGACAATGATCCAAGGTTGTGAATAAGTTGAAACACTACTAAACATATCGTATATGTCACAGTGTATGAAACTATATATATATATATATGTATATGTATGTATATGTATACATTTATGTATTTATATGTAATCGAGGGGACAATAATACTAGGTGAACTAAAAACTAAAGCTCATATCCACAATTTGATACACTAAAGTAACAGGGTTTATGTCGAGCAAGATTAAAATCAAGTAATTGTCTCTTAATAATAAAATTAAGTAAGCATTGTTAAGGCTCCATTGTGTTGCATAACAGAATAAGAAGCAAAGTGTGGAACATTGAATCAGACAATAGTATAATGTGAGTTGTTAGTGGATTTCATCATACTATATATGTCGATATAGTTGTTACTACCAAAATAAAAGCACCGAAACAGGCTGGCGGTGAACGGGTAACGGATCACTATAAGCAGAAAGGAGTCTTCCGTCAACAAAGCCCGACACAAGAAAAAGTCGGAAGCATAAATAAATGATCCGGGAGATATGCAATCGACTCCACAGTGGAAAGACAGAGCTCAAAATCTATATGAAGAAGGCATACCGACAGGGTAAGCCCAGCACAAAGGGAAAAATAACAAAAGGATTCCTGGAGCCAGAAGCCCATAAGATGGAAAATCAGGAACCTCACAAATCGGAACCTAGAAAAATGGAAGAGGCTATTGATATTAAACCACTTAGTATCGATACATCAAGATTCAGTAGCATCAAAAGTACAAGGGAATTATCGGGTGCGCGAAGAATTCCAGTAGATGATTACTATTAGGATGCTCTAACAAGTGACTAATGAAGCACCGCAAGCAACCTCCCGGAAAAGTAAGAATATGCTTCAAGAGCGTACCGACAAGCAAGCGGGAATCTCGTAAGAGAGACAAGTTATCCACACTTTAACACCCCACCTCCATTAAGGACACTCACAAAGGGAATGCCTTACCTTTGGTGGAGCATTTTAGTAAACAGAACAGAAACTTACAAGACAGATAAAAACAGTACTTGAAATTTTTTAACATTATTATAGCGGAAACAGAAATCAATATGGTTACATCCTTTCAAATCTCAGAATTCAAGTACAAAATATCAGTCTTGTACAAAAGCCTTCAAAATGCATAGTTTAAAATCATAATCCCCACAAAAGAAGACAAGCCATACTTTAAGCACTTCAAGCAGAAGAAATCCGGATCTAGCTAGAGTATTCCCTCCTTAGAAAACCTGGGGGGGAAATGGAAGAAAAGAGGCGAAACAACAAGGGTCAGACAAAAAGTCTGGCAAGTCCAGTGATTTTCAGTTATGAACAGATAATAATAACATGACATGAACATAAAACTGGATGAGAGATAGCTGTAACAGGTGTAGCAGATATAACAAAAGAACAGAATGACATAAGCTATTTATTTACACTTCTCTGCACTAATACTAGTATAATAGAATTAGGTGTCACCATAATGTCTAAACTGAAACAGAAATGGGTACAGAATAATTGAACAGAAACATAACGCTAATAATGGGCCTTTACTACCCGATCAAAAACTGACAGAAGCAGAAACAGATTAATCCCTATGGAAACAGAATGTAGAACTAGGAGTACACTAGTAATGGGCCTTTACCACCCGAACAGACGGTACCACGCAGAAACAGACAGGTGTTACCGCCCAACAGAAACAGATGGTACCAACAGAAATAGACAGAACTAAGTGTAACCTAAAACCCTACCCCAAGCGATCGGCTCCCTAATACATAAATATCCTGTGTCGGCCCCACAGTAGGGTGTATCACTCCCTAAAGTGACAACCAATTGGCACAGACCTATTTACAGATGTCACGGCGTCTTACATCCTCAGAGGTAGACCGGGATCCATGCACGCACATGACCCGCTTGGAACGCACCATCAACACCCCTTGCCATTATCAGAATGAACCGCTTATAATTAGTTCAGTAAGCGTGCCCGGACCCTACCTACTGTTGGGTCAAAGTTTTGATACCAGAAATGGTTACTGACTAATATGGGTCCCAAACAACAGATGACATAAGTAATTCCCCTCCTAACCTTGTGTCACCACACTAACAGATTTCATCTTAACTTGTCTACAAGTTTCAGACATACAAAATTTAGATTAACTAGTTCACATATCAGACAATCAGGTTAACAGGTTTTCAGACTAATGGATCAGATGTTCGGATTAACAGGCTTACAGATTAACTGGTTACAGATTAACTGGATACAGATTAACTGGTTATAGATTATCAAACTTTGTATTGGGCCTATGGATTCACGAAATGGGTTTATCAGATTCATTGATCCAATTGGTTTAACCTTACCCAACACGTTTTAGACATCATAATTATCTCAAATTTTCATTAATTAAATATTAATGCCCAAACCACTCACATTAGACTGACAGTTTGCGGCTACTGGTTAGGCCGGTTGGTTCCGGGCAGGTTTCTGTCGCAAACTGAGTCTAACCTCGGGTTTAAAGCACGTTATGACTAACTTCTCACATTAGAACTTATTGTTTGCGACCACTGGAATATGCCGGGCGGTTCCGGGCAGAATTACGCCGCAAACTCATTCTAACCTCGAGTTAGCCATGTTTATCTTTGCGAACAATTAATTAATGATTTACCATTTATACCCACGCCTAATATACATGTCAATTATTCATAGCTAATTCAGATTATGTCAATAACAGACTGAATATCTCATCTTAACAGATATAGTAGATAACAGATTTCGCAGATTAGGCATCTTAACGGATTCAGCTGATTAAGAAAACTAGCAGATTTAGCAGATAACATATTAGGCATCTCAACAGATTTAGTTTAGCAGATTTGGCATTTTCAACAGACTTAACAAATGACAGATTTGGCAGATGAACAAATCTAGCAGACTAGGCAGTAGAGCAGAACTAGCAGATTAAGCAATGTAACAGACTAGCAGATTAGGCAAATATAGCAGAACTAAATAGCAAATTTTATTATTCCTTAAGGTTTCATTGATCCATCTTGCCTAATTATAAATTTGGCCTAAGTTTGCATGCCTAAATAATTGTCATGGTTCACAATATGATTATATACCAAATATTGCCATCTACTACTATGCATATCATATATCCCAAAGATCCCTCACTTAGGTGTTTATTTACATTAATAGATACCCTTCTCTCATGTAAATCTTTATACCTAAGCCATATTCTTTTTATCACAAATCATATGTTCAATACCCATTTATGTTATAAATACAACATGTCCAGTCATATGTCTCAAATTTATGTTCTAACTACAGTCCCTGTTCTTTCCTCAAATCAGTCACCTATTGCTCATGCCCAATTTATGCATCATTCATTTTACTGTCCCAAACAATTTAGCGTAGGTTAATCTCTTATGAGATTGTCTTAGGCTCGTGGTAGCCTGGCTATAGAACAGAAAGAGGAAAGAGATACAAAATAAGATAGATCTAAACAGAACAGATATAACCTCAGATTCAGATTTACAATTCATGTCACAATCAGAATTAACGTTTATATCGGAAAATAACTGTACTTGCCTTGATTGGATTAAAGAAAGAACTTTAATTGTTGTAGAATCGTTGCAGAAGCTTTAATCTCTAATTTGAATTGAGTTGCTTAGGTTGATGTTGGTTAGCTTCTAGTATTGATTCCAGCAGAGTAGCGATGCCATTTTTATTTTTATTTAGAACAGAGGCAGAGAAGAAGCAGAATAGAATTGTGTGTAGAGAAGGCTAGGTCTTAGGTTGTTTTTACAAGTGTAGCAATTCATTTCATCCATCAGATTAACCCTAAAACCAATCCGTACCATTAAAAATCGTCCCTGGGCTTCAAAAACGTGTTCTGGACCGAAACAAGCTGACCAGGTCGACCTGTAGGGGGGAAGGTCGACACTATAGTCGACCCCCATGGGGGAGGTCGACTCCCAGGTCGACCCCCTGGTCGACCTGGCCCCAGGTCGATCTGCCCAGTTCTGTGCTGTCCGAAACCTTCTGAATCTTCTATAGGCCATAACTTCTTCATCCGGACTCCGATTTTCGAAAACTCGGACTCTATTTCATGTAAAATTTCAAGAGGAACGCAATGGTGATGTCCATTTTACCTAATTCCGGATTCTTAAATTAATTATCCTCATTTTACTATCTTTTCCGTTACACACACCATTATCGAACTAATTTTTCTTCTCTTTCATGTATTAATTAATTCTTCTTATGCATCACCATTATTTACCTATCACAAGCATATTTTCATATATTTTATTTCATTTTTAATTATACTTAAAAATGCAGGGTCTTACACACACTAATCTTTTTAGTGTATATACCGACAGGGGTGATGGATTCGGCAGCCTTTCATGTGAATCTTAAAAGCAAGCTCCGTAGATTGTTGATATCAAAACCGGATGCCTACATTCGTATGCCATAACCTTTCGAAAGCCATCCGCACTGACAAACTCGAGACCCTTACAAAGCACATGCACAAGCAATCAAGAAAAGTGTTCCACAAATCGGAAACCACCTCCCAGGAGCAAGAAATGGACGAGTTTGCATAAAACAAACATCGTATGAAGAAGTTATTAAGCTTAGAATTTTGTATACATACAAGAGAATTATATACATACAAATCAACCTAGAAATCAAAAAAATCGAAACAGCGAAGCGGGAAGGGCCACGAGCGAAATCAACCCGTTGGACGGGTCGACCTAGGTTGTTTGGGGTCGATCCATGGGTCGACCCTAGGGTCGACATAGAAAAAGAGGTCGACCCCATTTATATTGTTTTATAGAAAGAGGGGTCGGAACCTGGATGCGTTTCTTGACCTGATTCGTTGGCTTGAGATTATAAATAGTACCTCATTTATATTGTTTTATTCACCCAAAACAATGGTGACCATGTGACGCTGCCCCAAATCAGATTGAATTAGCTTATTCTTCTGAAACAACGATTTATACGTATACAAAAATCTTTGCTACAACATCAACATTCTTTTCTCGATTCTTTAGATCCAGTCTCTGTGAGTTTATGTTGCTTTTAGATATAAACATTTAATAAATAATCTTGACATGTTTATAGGTTTGGATCTAAACGCGTGCTTGTTAATAACCTAAACCATAGTTAAACAGATATCCAATTACTTGTACATCTAATCTACAGTTCAGTTCTCATTTGTCCAATTCTGTCATCATATGCCTATTTTCCTACTATGTCCAATTTTATCATCATATGCCTGTTTTCTTATTATTCCTATTTCTGTTCTCTTCTCTCTATCCTTCCCTTTTTATTTTTATAGCCAAGCTGTAATGACCCGCATTGGCAGGGGTATTATGATTAATTTATTTAATTATATCAATGGTGATATAGTGAATTTAATAGCCGAGGAATTAAATAATGGTGAATATTTAATTAAAATAATAAATTAAATAATATATTTAATTCTGAAATAATCAGAATTTGTTGAAATGACGATATGGTGTGAACTGGGCAATTCAAATTATATAATTCAGTTAAGAATTGAATTTGAATAACGAATATATTATATAAACGACAGTTTGAACGTAGAATTATAATATAATTAAAATCGAGCTCGAAATAGAGCGGTAGTTCGCCATTTCGCGATTTGAACTTCAACTAAATGTACAGGATTCGTTTCAAGCCGGATTTCTGTGAAACAAGAAACGTGTGGAGTTGGTATAGTATATCTTTCTAGTGGAATAGAAAATTCAGGATTTCGTCGTGTAGATTTTGAGATATGTCCAAATCAAATTTTGAAATAGTCGCTATAGAATCGTTTATCGACCGTATCGGTTTATTCGATATAACTAGAGATCGGGTTTGAATTGAGACAAGGTCCTTTTGGGAAATAGCGATAATTTAATTTTTAGAATTTTACTATAATTTTTAGTTAATTAAATAAGAAACTTTTTAGTTGGAGTATTTCGCACCCTGAAATCAACATTTTGAAGTTTCAAAATATGAGTTAATCTACCGATATTATTATATTTCTGGGATTATGGCACCGAGCTCGATACAACGGTATCTTCACTTCTGTCCAGAGCAGGAGATTTGTGAGTAGAATTTACGAAATGGATAGGCATGTTTTCCTTGAAAACAATTTAAACAAAACCGTTGCCTCTTCATTTTAAAACCACACATACATGCTAAAGTCGAGAAGAGACCACGTCTTCATTTTAAAACCACACATACATGCTAAAGTCGAAAAGAGACCACGTCTTCATATTATAACTGTATAAAAAGAAACTATCCCTTTTCTAAACCAAAAGCTAATCTTCTCACGGTAAAAACACAGTAGCCGCCACTACTGAAAACATCCACTACATAGAAACCAAATAAAATCTTCAATTTAAAAGAAAATATAAAATGGGACGGATGGGCTCTTCAAAGTACTGGAAGATGGAACTGAGGCAAGGGGAGACGGACACGGTTTGGGTACGGAAGTTCTTGTCTGGCTTAGGGGTGGGAGTGTCCAAACTTGCAGTTTAATTTACATATGGTTTGGGGTTGGTTAACAGGGAGTTGCGGCCATTCTTGTTTGAGGGGGGAGCGAACCAAACAAAAGGGGATGGGCATGCTGTGTTGGTAAATGAAGAAGACGCAAGGAATGGTGGAGTGTTGGCAGCATGTATGCATGCAGTAAGATAATTGAAGAAGGGGAATGGGGCGTTGAATACTGGAGTTAGGAGTGGTTTTGGTTTCATGCAGATGGGGATGATTGTTAATGTGTGAACTGTTTGAAGTTTTGAGGTGAAAACAGGGGTGAACGTGGCGAAGTGGCAAGTGAATGGACAGTGTATAATATATACACGGTAAGGAGTACGTATATGCACGGAGTTGGCAACCCGAAATAAGGAGCAGGTGGACATATTTTTGAAGGGCTCGCGTTTTGTTATTGGAGCGTGGAAGTGGGATAATACTGGAGAACTACTTTGATGGAGAAGTACTGGGTTGAGAAGTGATCATTGCATGGAAAATATGTGGTACTTGGGCTTGCATGCGTACCCTTGTAAGTAAAGTGAAGCACACATTTATATACATCTCAGTTTCGAAATGGCTACAGGGTGGGATTTTATATATTAGTAGTTGGAATGTGTTGTTATAAATATGGAAGGGGAGGCTAGGTGGTCTTGTTGTGCGCAATCGATGATCTGAGGACCCACGGTGGACGGTAGGACATTGGTGATGGAGTGGTGGAAGAAAAATTATAGGAGTAGCGTGGTGATGAAATCATCAGGGAATTTGTTTCAACGGGTTCTTTTGGTTTATGGGCCAACGGATATTAAAGGAGTAAAGGCCCAAAGATGAATACGTATTTGAAGCATGTGCTTGGGCCCATGGAAATGGAATTCAGCGAAACTGGATCCGTTAGGATCGTAGGGATGACGACTACACAATGGAACGGACTGGGAGTGAGACAGAGCTCGATACAATTTATAGCAAAATAAATTGTCCGTCTGAATCAAGCGATGGTTATCGTTATTAACGATGATCGTCCAATGTGAGTAAATCTCACTAACTCTGAACAGTTTTAATTTCATGTTGTATTTTTAGAACTGTTAGATATTGGTTGATTGACTGTGTGTTGACTGTTTGATTGAACCGCTAGTCAGTTAGTTGAATTTCTATATTGATTCTATTTAACAGAATATATCATATGGAACTGATAATAATGTTATCTATATTGTTTAACATCTGTGATGCAGGGAAACAGGAAGGAGGAATCCAGCTGGATTCCTCAACATTTATTTTACTGTTTTCATATATTGTGATATATGATGTGTTATATAATCTGTTATGGATTATGGGTGTTGGAATGATGTTGATCATTTGTATTCGATATTTTAAATATCATAAAAGACCCTGGGATGTAAAAAGAATTATTTCAATGTATATTGAAATAAAAGGGATTTTATAAAATCAACAGATTTTATAAAAAGGAAATATTTCGAAAGTAAATAAAAGGGAAAAATGTTTTTAAAACGAATAGAGTTTTATAAAAAGGAAATCATTTTTTAAGTGAAGAACCGTTACTAAAAGTAAATCTTTACAAATGAATAGTTTATTCGGAAATAAGTTAATCGATGTCAGTTAATCGATTAGTGTAAAGTTAAAAGAAGTTAATTGATGTTAGTTAATCGATTAGTGTAAAGTTTAAAGAAGTTAATCGATGTTAGTTAATCGATTAGTGTAAAGTAAAAGGAGCTAATCGATGTTAGTTAATCGATTAGAGTAAAAGTTAAAAGGAGCTAATCGATGTTAGTTTAATCGATTAGAGTTAAAGTAAAAGGAGTTAATCGAATATAGTTTATTCGAATAGAAGCAAACAAGTTAATCGAATATAGTTTATTCGAAGAAAGTAAAAGGAGTTATCGAATGTAGTTTATTCGGAAAGAGTTAAGTGAATAGAATAAATCGAATAGATATATATTCGAATGAGAGTTAAGTAAGGAAGTTAGTTAAAGGGATATAAAGTGAACTTTGCCTATTTTCAAAGTTAGAAATGTTGTTCAGTTAAGGTCTGAGAGGTAGTTCTACCCCAACTTGATTGGCTTCGTTTTTAACTAAGGAATAGTTAAGGTTCGGCAGTAAAGGAAATGGTTTGAGTTGGCATCGCGATGGTTTGTTTAAACATCTGTCTAAGTCCAATGAAAAAGCTTTGGAAATGTTTTCCAAATAAGAAACGAGAAATGTTTTCTAATAAAGAAAACAAGAAATGGAAATGTTTTCCATTGTTAATAACGTATATTTTCCAAATCTAGAAAATAAGAAATATTGAATATAGGGAAACAGGAGATAAGTAAATTTATGAAATTAAGAGATAAATGTTGAATGATGTTTGATCGATATAATTTCCATTTGGAAATAATATCGTTGTTTGCACACCTGTTTTTTTTCGATAGTTAAATCACAGACTATCGAAGTTTTGACCATTTTAACGTTGTTAATATGGAGAGACCGGTTGGATTATTATCCAAAGAACCACTCTGTATTGGCATAAGCGTTGCGAATCATATATGCCAAAGGAAATTGAAGACGGAGTTATACAAGGGCTATCCTGTTTACAGAATAGTGCCTTCGGTTCATCCTGTTCCTGGGTGACTTGTATGGACGGATGTCTGACAGAATATGTCCAGACGATCACGTATATTGATTTCTCCAACTGTACCAAGAGTGGAAGCGGAGATGGAAACTTCTTTTAGCTAACACATAATGTATGGTTGAGGACGTCAATCGGCGATTGGATGGATTTGACGATGTGGCATTCAAAGTGAATCTGACGTGATGATAAGCGTAGCTTCTAGCCTCACATCCGGTAAATGACAGAAATCGGGCAGGCAGCATGGCTAAGTCGGTCGCACCGAAGTAGGGTGTATAATCACCTGATCTAGAGTTTCATTTACTTCTAAAAATCAATTGTTGATGCTGTCCCATTCGAGAAACGGTTGCTGATCCCAACTGTTGGTGATATACATTCGATACACTCAAGCGAAATGAGTGGTCGGTCATGTGTGGCCGGGTTGCAAGATGTTCTTGTTGAACCCAGTGTATTCCTCTCTAGAGGTACACTAGCAAAAGGTGGTTCCATACCTTTTCATAAGTGGAAATCTATTACCTAATACGTGCTTGCGGTTTTGATTGTATACCATGTATGTAGAACGTGAGATGAAAGCGTTTCTACTAGATGATTATATATATTGTGGTTGATAGACATTATTATAATATCAAAAGGTTTTTGATATAAAGATATTTTGGATTCCCATAAGGAAAAAAACCCATTCCGTTATGCGGCGTGGTCTTATGAGATATCGTTTACTTGTTCGAACTGTTTTTAAACTGTTTTACTCACACCAGTCCCATGACTGACCCGGAGTTTACTTTGTTGTTTTCCCAAAACTCTTGGGTGCCTAAATTTGTATGGGCAGTCAAGTAGTCAGGATTTTACAGATATAGTTGAAGAGCTGGAGCAGGAGGCTTCAGGATCATATAGCTATTATTATTCCGCTGTGTTGTAAGTGTTGTACTTTGATAATGATATGTATATGCAAGTACAGATTTGTATTTCAAAGTTATGTTATGAAATATATTTATTCGTTCCGCTGTGAGATTCGTGTTACTCTGATATTGTGTTCTTCTTCTTCTTCTATTCTAAGTTTCTATCTTATCTTTCCTCACCCTCTAATTTCTTTCACTAATTACCAGGATTTTTCGACGTTTTGGTTATCGACATCGTGCTTATGTCGATAACCAAAGTCGCTCAAAATCCGGGTCGTTACACAAGCTATCTTCGAACCTTGGCCTATTGCTGAAATATGTGAACGAACGAAATAGGGAATGGTTGGGAATGATAAATTGGGGCATACCTTGTATTGTAAATCATGAATGAGATTTGGGGAATAACCTATACATCGACCTATGACTTTAATTTGGGGCATATCATATATGATGATTTATGACTTGAGGGAAGGCGCATAAAAAGCCTAGGATGAACATGAATAATTGTTTAAGAATGAATAGACCAAAATTTACAGTAAATAGAAACTATAACCGCAGTTAGACACGAGGTTAGATTACACTTGTGGTAGAAGTCTGCCCGGAACCGCCCGACAAATCCAGCATCCACAAGTGGTTGATTCAATGTGAGGGGTATAGTGCATAAATGCACAAGTAACAGTGCCAAGACACGAGGTTAAGTCCAACTTGTGCTAGAAGTCTGCCCGGAACAGTGCAGCATATCCAACGTCCATAACTGGTCTATTTAATGTGAGAGGTCTGGTGCATTAACAGGTCTGGTGCATTAACATTCATGAATGGGGAATGATAATAACCTATTATAATTAATCGTACTAATGAGAATGTTATATAATAAGTAGGCTTGTCCACGGGACATGTGGAAATTATAACATAAGTTATAATAAATGGGAAGGGAACTTACCAGTAAACCTTAGTTAAGAGATCTAGGTTAATAAGTAAACAACGACAAGTTGTAGTCACAGTGTAAGACGGAATTATGATTAAATAAGAAAGAATGCGGTGAATAAATGAGGTGAAATAAGTTATATTTAATCATAGATAATAAGTGACATGTTAAATACAAAATAGGTGAATTGAGATGAAGTATACTTAATTAAATTAGGTAAAACATGTTTTTTAACGTGGAATCAGACAATATATAATACAAAGGGATTGTTGATTACTCTCGTTAATTACAATCCGGGGATACAAGATTGTAGATTACTTTCATTAATTAAAGTCTAGGAGTAAGAGGTTATAGATTACTATCGTTAATTACAATCCCAGGATAAAAGATTGTAGATTACTTTCATTAATTACAATCTAGGAGTAAGGGGTTGTAGATTACTTTCGTTAATTACATTCCGGGGATAAAAGATTGTAGATTGCTTTCGTTAATTACAAACTAGGAATAAGGGGTTGTAGATTACTTTCATTAATTACAATCCGAGGATAAAAGATTGTAGATTACTTTCGTTAATTACATTCTAAAGGTAAGGGGTTAAGTAAACCTGTTAAATCTGTGGGGGGGGGGGGCTATATAAACCCTATAAACTTAACCTCATTTATATGTTGGGTTTATGCCAGCTTGCTAAACTATTAAGCATAACCTATCAAAATCCTAGTAGTTGGGGATACAAGCCTAGGGGGTGGCTTGTATCATTTGTGGTATGGGACCCGTATCAGTCAGTAACCATACAGGTATCATAGGGAGACCCCCGAACAAGGTGGGGGTAAGAGGCACACTTATTGAGTCGATTATAAGAGGTTCATATGGGTGGAGGTGTTGACGGCGCATTCCAACAGAGTAATGTGCGTGCATGGGTTCGGATTGCTCGGGAAATTAAGATGTTGTGACATCAGTAGATATGGTTGTGCCTATCGGAAAAAGGGGTCGCCACTTTAGGAAGTGATACATTCTACTGTGGAGCCAACACAGGGTAACTTAAGGATAGGGAGTCGATCAATTGGGGTTATAATTAGGGTACATCTAGTCCTGCTCGATTATGATCCCGTTATTATCGTTGGGGGTAACACTTGTCATTTATGTTAGGCTACCTGTTATTATCGTTGGGGGTAAAATCCATCACTAGAAGTACACCTAAGTCTACCATCTATTTCTGTTGGGAACATTCTGTTTCTGTTATACTAGTATTGGTGCAGAGAAAAGTATTTGAGAAGCGTAACATATTCTGTTTTGTTTATTCGGCTTATCCTGCTCATTCTGTTATACCTGTCTTTCGATATTGTTATCTTTCTCATCTAGTTTATATGCCTTTCATGATGCTTTTACTTATTTATATGCTAAAGTAACTGGACTAGCCAAACTTTATGTCTAACCTGTTTTGTTTTCTTTTCACTCTCTTACTTTTTCCCCCTGGTTCTCAGGGTGGGAATACTCAGGCTTAATTGGGATTCTCTCTTCTGTTTATGCTTCGAGTTACTTAGACGTGCCGCTTTGATTACCTATCTATCTTGCTGTGACAATTTTTGGGGACTATGGTTTTATATTATTTAATCTATTGATTTTAGTGCAAGGCGGATATTTTAATTTGATGTAATGGGTTTTCTATATTTCATACTTATGATGTAACTGGATTTTAGACCACGATGTTTTTTGTTTAAAGAATAAATTTAAATTCCACTGTTATTTTATATCTATCTTGTGTTGTTTCTATTTCTATTTACATATAACGCTTCACGGAACATAATGTATTCTGTTAAAGAGTGACATTAACAGACGTGGAGCGTCACATTTGGTATCAGAGCTGAAGATTACCAGATCGGATAAAAGGTCTTGAAAATTATTTTCAAAAAGTTTTAAAAGAAAGAATTTTCAAAAAAAAAGTCAGATTTGAAAAACATATTCCAAAAGCCGTATGAAATATCTTTGGATTCTCAGCTTGAATCCTTTTTTCCTTTTCTTTTCAGCATGTCTGGGGAACCGATTCTTCCCGAAGGGTGTCCCCATTAAGGCATGGTTCCATAGGCATGCTAAAACTACGACACATGTTGAAGGGCAAGGAAGTGCCCAACCTCCATCTGTAGCCATAGTAGTTCCACCTATGGCTAATTTTCGCTCAAGCTTCGTAAGGATTTCTATGCGATGAATGATTTTTATCCCGTTATGGGTAACCTATCTTTGGTTACCTCGATTATTCAGAGGGTTTCTATACCCTGAGTCATGTAGGCAATCCTTTTCCTAAGGATCTTTATTGGACTACTTTGATCCTTTTACAATATCCCGTAGTTGGTACTGATTGAAGAACTTAATGTCATCCCTTCGTGAATTCTTCAACAGTTAGTTTCATGTCCATTCATCATATGATAATGACAATAAGGCCCACCAAACTTCCTTTCGTATTTGGGCTTCTTTTTTGTAGATGTCCAATAATTGAGCTTGTGTCTTGTTAGGAAATACATATTTTCCATTGAAGTGGTAATGTAGTATCCTTTAGGTAGCTTTGGTGTAAACTTCCTTTCTTTTTGCGGAGACTGAGCCCTTCTATTAATGAACCTTATTGCTCTAGTCATACACTTGTTTTCTCTTTCCAAGATAGGCGGGGATAGGAGATTTACCCTTTTAGACCATTTGGAAGCGAAGTGGTTAAAATCGTATGTTATTTCTTGCTCGAACGTCATTCCTATGATTTGTTTGTGGATGGCCTCCCTTATAGGAGAGAAGATGTTATAATCCTTTGATGTAGAGTCATTTAGAAGAAAGGTTGGGGTTTGTTCTTGGTAGGAAGGGCTACTATTCCAATAACTAGAATCATATTGCTTTGCTTCCCTTTTCCGCTTAATTATTCGCAGAGCTTTCATTCTTAACTTTTTTCTTCCGTAACTCTTGGGTCAGTAGTGCCTGACATATCCATTTGAGATCCATAAGACTCTCGTTGGGACCTCTTGCCCACATACATGCTTCTTTAAAGCCTAGTCCAACCTCGGACGGAACAACATGGTTAGACATGTGGCTGTTAACCATAGGGTCGGAGGTTCAAGTCATCCTTCCAACACCAAAATGTTAACGATTTTTTTGTCAACAGTGGAGATAGGTTAACGGAAGCGGACCTAAGGGAAAAATAGGTTTATTTAGCTTTCACGAGTTTGAGTTAGTTCACCATTTCTTGAATATCAAGGTTTTAAGCCAGAAAGATTACTTACTCTTTCCTTAATGAGGTGACCATCACACTTAAGCTACTCAAGATCCAACAGTTACCTTGGGATAAGGGTTTCATAAGAACAACCCTCGATAAGGGAAAAATGGCTTATAGGAAGGGGTTCCGCACTGACTTTGTGGAAGGGTTCAGGTTTGGGTCAGAACTCGTAAGCATATAGAAACCCACAACATACAACACTGGCAATAACTAAGAAATTACATGAGAAACTCATAAGAAAATGTACTAAGTATTGATTCATTCTTTGTTAATATTTGATTTAGAATACGCAAGTGATTACAACAAAAATCTCCAATTTGATTTAGGAATTAGGGTTTACTCGAGAGAAAGGAGTACAAGAATGAGAATGAGAGAAAATCGTTCCTAAAATGAAAGCCCTGTTGTCTTATTTATAGACAAATCAGGGCCCAGTTTGCTATTGGGCTAGTAGTACCCCCTGACAGCCGCTTTTCCCTTTGGTTTTGAATATATTGTCTCTTGACTGGCTTTTCTTTAGGTTCTGAAGGTTTTGCTTATGACATTTAGATGTGCTGATTCATACTCCCGGGAGGAGGGTTCCGGTCTGCTGAACACCTTTTTGATTACTTGTTCATCCACTTTGTTTTGATCCTAAGCTTGTCGTTGCAAATAGCTTTTGGAAGGTCATGACTTCCGGGACGTGGACTTCTGGATGTGGGCTTCCAGTTTTGTTATTGACACATTATGTAGCTTGCCATTATGACTCAAGTGAAAGACTGCCAGGTCCGCCACCCTGTCGGTATCGACCCAAAGCAAATTAGTGCAGATAGTTTGTCTTTATTTGGGGTTCCAATTAGCTATTTGGCAGACTTTTGAAGCATATCCTCGGTTTCTCAAGATGTCTCTTCCATTGCTTTGCTAGTTTATTATTATGGTAGCTTCTCGGGGACCAACTAATGGAAGTCTCGATAATTGGCTTCCGGATTACCTCAATGAGCTTTAATCTTCGTTACATCAGAGTTTCTGTCTCTGTATGTATCAGTATTAAGCAAATTAATATCGATAGCCCCTTTCATCCTTCTAGGCCTTGGTTTATAGGATTAATGATTTTTCTCTTCATCGGCTTCAAGTCTCGGGTGACCATATGTTGATTTTCCTCCGTGTTGGATCCATCCTTCCAGTATCCTTTCTTCGTACATATTTTGAGCTCTTTTTCTCACTTGATGGTGTCGGTTGCATGTCTTTCAGATTGCTCCTACGCTATCATCTTTGCCTTGTGCTTGTCTGTTTCTTACAGAAGATTCCTTTGTGTTTGTGGTAGTTTGCTACCCCTTCACCGTCGGCCTGTTTCGGTGCTTTATTTTGGTAATAACATAATGCACTATTATAACAGTGTCTATTTAGTAAAATAAAGTATTAAAATAGTGTAAGTGGGATTGTCATTATTACCCTTACACCGTTTATAATACGATACTCTATACAGAAACTGTAAAATCCATCGTAAACTAGTGGATGTCAGTGGGCACTCCATATATATTGTTTAATCATAACCATAAGGGGTTCGATCAGGATAATATGACAAGGCACACGAGGCAATATCCAAATATGATTCTACCATTTTTCGCCTAGACCGGTGGTAACGCATAGCCACAAGTACCACCCACCTTAGAACATCTTCCCATAATCAAAGGTGTCCATCAATCAATCACATAGTAAGAGCTATATTATCCAAGAAGTGTGTCTGATAGGATGACTGACCTCACTTAATCACGGTATAGCTCTAATTTTAGTAAATTTAATTATGACCCGAAGATCAAGTTTATCCATCATCGTTGCCTTACTCTGTTCCAGTAGTGTTCACCAAACCAACTTACTTCATTCTTGATTCTCCACTACATGCACAGTTGTTAAATTGGTTCCCGATATTGGTAGGGAATATTGCAATATCCGGCCATGGTGTCTTTAATAACCAAATGCTTACTTCACATCATGTTCATTTATAATTGAAATCATGCTTAAAATATCATAAATCAAATAACACAATTATTGGTTTTATATTTAAACAATCAAGCTCAAATATTTCAATGTAACATGTCATTTCTCAACTAATTCATTATTCGATTTCATTCAACTTTCAGATTAATGTTTATAAATCGTTTATTTAGAACAATAACATTTTTATTTCGAATTTCAATTCCATGGATATCATTATTCAAACTTTATATCAAACATTCCGGATTTAATTCCTCGGTTCAAAAATGACTTTATTTACAATAAAAAATATTTAAAATAGTTTAAATTTGAAATATTACAGTTATATATAATAAATTAAATTAATATAAATAGTTGTATAAAAAGGGGTTTTATCAAAGTGAATGTTAGGATCAGGTCCCCATTATGTTTTAAAGTATAGAAAAACTCTATGTCTAAAAAATTTATAAATTAAGTCCATATTTTATGAATATTATCCAAAAAAAAAACAAAAAAAAAATATTAAATTCAACACATAACCATCATCATATTCATGCATTAAAACTACAAAAAATACGATTCGATAACAAAATAAAAAATTACTATACATGCTTTAGTATATTTCAGCAATTAATGTGACTATTTGGGATTGTTGCTAATATTTTTGCAACCTTTCCAAATATTTACATCAACAACAAAACAATTGCTGATATATTAGAAGTATATAGTAATAATTGCATATCTTGCTGCAATTTTTCATTATGCCTTATATTCAGCCAGTTTTTCATGAAGTATTAAATAGTTGTTGATATATCAGCAAATATATACAATAATTGTTGATATATCAGCAATTATATACAGTACTTACTGATATATCAGAAATAATGCATAAGCCTTAGAAAAAAATTAAGTATAACTGTTGATATATCAGCAAGGATATATGCATACTTTCTGATATATCAACAATTATTCATCTGACTTTCAACTAAAATTATGAGCAAATAATTGATATGGATTTTTTTTTTGTAGATTACCTCTGCGATGATTTGCAGTTTTTTGAATCTCTTTTTATACAGCAGTGCCAAAAAATGGTGTAAAACAAGAAGCGAATGAAAATAAGGGCCTGCTTTGTATCTAACTTTAGGGAGGGAGCTGCTTGTAACAACCGTGAATTTCTGAACCAATTAATTTTTTTATTTTAGCTCTTTTAATGGTTTTGAATATTTAAAATGATTTATTTTAAACAATAACGAATAAAAATTTATTTAAATCGAAGTTAGAAAGTATAAATTTATATTAATTATAAAAATGAGCTTGAAATGGCATGGTAGTTTGAAAATTCAATTTTTAATTTTAATTGAATGTACAGAATTCAAAATAAATCGGATTTCAGTAAAACCAGAAATATTTGAATTTGTTTAATAAAATATTTCTAATGAATGTGAAAATTTCAGATTTCATAATATAAATTGAAATTTATGTCCATTTTAAAATTTAAAATAGTCGCTATGGAATTTATACATATATATATATATATATATATTAATATAATATATAGCCCTTAAAAATAGCCATTTTGCAAACGACCTCCGTTTTCGACGAAACCACTCTTGTTAGGAAGCAGCGTGTTTTACTGAAGTGGAAGATGAAGTACACGGGGTAATTACCCCCTTAATTATGTGATTAATGAAATTAATTAATTAATTAATGTATAAACGTTGATATCTTTTTCATATGGTCACGGAATTGAACGAAACAAAGTGCGTAGGGATCCCGTGAACGAACACTACAACATGGAACAGACCAGAATGGAAACGGAAGCAGTTGGAGTTTTTGACAAAATTAAACGGCTGTTTAATTTTGTTAAAACGATCATCAAATAGAGAATGACGAAGTGGAACCCAATGTGAGAATTCTCTCACTAAAATATCTGTACACTAATTTATTTATTTTATAATTAAAAATATATGAACTGTCATTGTTGATTTTTATCTGTTGTATGTGACATTGCTCGGGCTCAACACATGAACTATTCAAGACTCATCTGCACAAGAAGCGTTGTTTGAATATACGACACTCGTATTTCAAACAATGTGGATACACATTGTGGTTGTTGAAATTAAATTATATTATCCATTTATAATTAAAATAGTGAAAATTGATTAATTAGAAAAATAATTCAAACTAAATTAGAATTGGTTAAATTTATTAACCAATGATTTATTTAAATAGACTGTTGTTGTTTGAAAACCCCACACGGGAATTAGGATGATATTTGACATACACTAATCCCAATATTTAGTTGTATGTCAATCGATTGGTTGACAGGCTGTGATAAGCTTTATTTATTTACTTTAAAGCTTATACAGTTGTAAAATTCACTCTGTATGATGTATGAATGTTTAATGATTATTTATCATTATTATTGAATACATGCGATGTATGAAATCCATATAACTGAAATTATATGGTAATCAATAGAGTCGCATTCCGATTCAGAATCTGAACGAATATTTTAAAATAAAATTCTGTAAAGAATTAAAATATGATTTTAATGTCCGATTTTGGATGGACACGAAAATATTGAAATATATGAAGCCGATTAAGTAGGTATTCTCCATTTTAACCCGAACAGGTTTATCGATCGTATTTATTCATTTTATAATAATTGAGAAAAGGAAATGGATTTCAAAATCTGATATTTTGAAAATATTATCAGTTTAATATTATAAATATATGAAATATTCAATTTTGATTTGAAAAATGAAATGAAATGGAAATCATTCTAAAAGGAATTTAAAACTAATTTATAGAGGAATATTCAATTTTGATTTAAAATTGAAATGGAGTTGGAATAGTTTTAATTCGAATTTATAAAGGAATATTCGATTTTGATTTGAGATTGAAATTGAAGTTGAAATCGTTTTAAAATGAATTCATAAACGATTTATAAAATATTTTTTAAATAAAAATCAATGATATATATATATTATATATTTAATGGCTTGAATAAACGCGACATGCAGCGACTGTTCATGAATTTCAACCATTAACTTCAAATTGATGTAGCGGGAGATCCGACCGTAGGATTCTCCTAAAACCGGAACCATTAGGTTGTATCGAAAAGATCCTTCCAATGATTATTAAAGATTTAAATTTGAATGGTCGGATTTTAAATTGTGTCCAAATCAATTTCAGAAAAGGTCGCTATGGATGCAGTTCGGTGGCCATTATTGGAAACCGACTGTAAGGGCCTTAATAAAATTATTAAAAATATGGAAAAATTGTGTAAATTCATAATAAATGATTGGGAAAGATTTTGAATGAAAAATTCCATATTTGAAAAGATAAAAATGCATTTTTATCGAAATAAACTAGTTATTAACTAGAATAATAATCCAATGTTTTTTAATAAATAAATTGGATTTGTAAATGGTTCAATATAACTAGAATTTTCTAATGAATGAATTGGAATGGATTTGAGTGGAGATAAGTTTCGGAATATTTCGATATTGGATCACGTGATTACACAGATATTGTTGAGGAATTTGGAAGATACAGATATCGTTTTTCCCAATACGATATCCATTTGTTTCAGAATTTGATATTGAATATAAGTCGATAAAGTTTCTATTCAGAGCCTTATATTTAATATCAAATTAAATTTTGGGTTTGTCGTGAATGGTGACTTCAATAACACTATTCTTAAACCCATTTGAGAAAGGAATAAATCTTTTAATTAAAATTTAGAGAAATTTATCAATTAATTAATTAATTTAATTAGAATTGAAATAAAAGTTGATTATGGGGTTTATTGTGAACGACGTTTTAAATGACATTTGTTCTTTAACCCAAATTAGCAGTAAAGATAGGATTTCGAATTTATAGTATTAGTACGATACGGAAATTTATATCGATTATATACTGTTATGGTTTCCTTAGAGATTCCATAGTTAATGGAAGGTGATTTGGGTTTATCTTGAACTTTATTTTAAATGACACTGATTCTTTAACCTAGAAAAAGGTAGGATTAATTTCCTAAATTTGAATAATCATTAAATAGTGATTTTTGGAGATTAAAACTAAGAAGAGTTTAATATATCTTTAATAAGATTGGGATGTGAATGGGATAATTAAATTTAGTGAATTCATGAAATGATCGAGAATGGAGTACCACCAGTTTTACTATAGGCGACAGTTAAATTTTTAATTATATTTGAACGTGAAATAGTAATTAAATTTACCGATAACACCGGTGGTGTTAGATATGGACTACAACCAGTTTTGCTCCATGGGATGAATAGGTTGGGATTTTAAAATAAAATAAAGGATTACATCGTTAAGGCTCGATAATCCTGACTAGTTTTAAAAACTTAATTTGGTTTAAAATTATTAAAGGATAAAATAAAATCCTTTGAAAATGATATCCAAAGGAAGATTAAAGAATAAATCTAAATGAATTTATCTTTGATAAAATTAATGGGAACCTTTCCCTAAAAAGTTTAACATTTGAATAAACGAATATTCTGAATTGGAATGAGGCGTATGATGTGTTTTTATAGCACTTGATTATTGATTATAAAATACGCGAGTTATTTGGAAAGACCTGATTTATCCGATTCTGAATAACTTATAAGACAACTAAAAGCCGACGATGAAGACAATGATTACTAATGTCTTGATTGGGATGTACATCCAAGACAAGGTAATAAGTGGTGATCTCCTAGACGTACTTCGAGATCGACCGGATATGCAAGGACCTCTCTCCTGTATTGGACATATGGGACGAGAAATAAGGTGGCTCCAGATTCATTCAGACCCAGAACGGACTTGTAAATGGATGCGTGTCTGACATTGTATTTCATTCTGTGTTGATTGATTTCTATTAAATATATATATGTTTGGTGGAGGAGAATTTATTCTCTTGCTTAATGCCCATCTCTGAGACGTACGAGCTTAGAGGTTATATATTGATAGACATCAGTTGCATGGCGTGAATTGTCAATGTGGCATGTTGAGATGCAAATGATCAAGTCTTTTTTTGAAAAGCAGAGTCTTGTGGTTGATGATCAAGGCACGACTTTAAATAGTATAGCTTTGTGTATAGTGTTAATTTGCGAGCCTCACACCCGGTATGAGTCAAAAATAGAATAGTGATTGTAGGGAGAACTTGCGTTTCTTTTTAGCAAGAAGTGGTGTCATGGTATGAAGCCCAGACATTTTTACTTATGTGGATGATGGATTGCGAGGCGCCTCAGATATAGGGCTATATGCTCATAGGGTCGACGTACTGACCTATTTGGAGGTCCGATAGGACCGGAAAACTTATTGTTCAGGAATAACCAATCCACTAAAGTGAGTGTGAACCGGCCTTACCGCTTTCGAGGGTTGCCCGTAGGTGTGATCATGAGACATGTGTTAGAGTGTCTCGAATCGGCGAAGAGACATCCCTTGCTTGGAGTCATAGATGGAATCCAATTTCCAATACCACACTTTTGATTTTAGTTGAAAAGCTAGTATGGCGGCATAATATATAGTACCTATGTCATCTAAGATTGATACATTTATGTTTGAAGTTGATTTTGACACTATACACTTATAGTAATATCAAAATAATTTGTTGGCTATTATAAGGTAAAACTCTATCCTCCGGCTTGCGTTGCATTGTGTGATGGGACTTGAGTCTTATAATAATAGCTTCATTTTTCAAAAAGCATTGCGTTGTTTTATTTTAACTGAGATTCATGTGGAGTAAAGCCGTTCCGTGTTATAAGGCATGGTCCCATGATTTCCCAACTTTATAAGTAAAGATTTAATAACTGTTTTAGTTCTCACACCAGTCTCATGACTAACTCAGAGTTTATGGTTTTCACCTTGTAATAACCCGGAAATTCCAAGCCAATTTAAAATTTTTATTTCAGAAATTTTGATGAATTTTGATTATTTAAAATGAATTATTTTAAATAATAACAACAAGAAATTTATTTTGAATAGAATTCGAATGTATATATTTATATAGATTGTCGTTAGAATATAATTATTTATTTATAATTATAAAAGGAATTGAAAATGGCGCGGTGGTTCAATAATTCGATTTCGAAATTCAAATGGATGTATAGCATTCAAAATAAACTGGATTTTAGTGAAACTGAAAATATTAGAATCTAATTGAGAATATCTTTACAATGAACCTGAAAAATTGAAATTTCATAGCGGGAATCAAAATTTACGTCCAGTTGAAAATTCAGAATAGTCGCTATGGAATTCTGGCCCTTAAAAATGGAAATTTTGCAAATGACCTCTGTTTTCGACGAAACCACTTTTGTTGGATCCGTGATGTCAAGTTTTTGCTAGGTTTCAAAATTCATAATTTTTCGAATCAATATGTGAGTGTGGCGAAGTAAAACGTGTTGTAACAGTTTCAATCAATTTCGATCGACCAAAAAATGTCCATTTTTCAAACGGTCTCAGAATTTGAAGAAATTAGTTTTTTTAGGACCGTGTCATCAATACGAAGTTAGAAAATATTTTTCGGGAATTTTTAGAGTCCGTACGTGACCTCGGTAAATTGAAATGTGCATTCAAATTCAATATATAGAGTTATATTTTGATTTTGACGAAAACTGATCGAAACGATCGAATCAGCTTACAAAACATATCCCATTGTGTTCGGAATGGGGGTAATTAGCTATGGCCGACAGACGGTGGGTCTCGTTTCGAGGTCAAAATAAAAAGGTACCCTTCCGAAATTAAATTAAATAAGAAAACTCTTCTCCCTCTCTCTTCCTTAACCATTCATCCCCCCCCCCCCCAGTTTCATTTCAATGAAAAGCAAAGTAAGAGGAAAATAAAGAAAATCGAGGAACCGCCGTCGCCTGGGGTCCCCGCCACCTGCGTCGCTGCTCCCCACGAAACCGCCTCCTCCCGCAGCTAAGCCCTACCCCCAGCGGCCCCTACTTGCTCCTCCTTCCTCAACTCGAAATTCCACCGCCGATAGCACTTTTCACTGCCTGAATCCGCCCTCTGCCACTCCCCCCACGCCGTGACGCCCCACCTCCGACGCACCCGACCCTCCTACCGCCGCCATTAGCCTCCCGTCCCCCTTCTCTCTCTCTCCACTTCAGAAAAACCCCTAAACCCTTATGAAAATCGCCACTACCAAACCCCCTAGTCCCGCCGCAGCCTAGTCGCCACCTCCTTGATCGCCTGCGCCACCTCCAGTCTTCACGCGAGCTTCCAAACTACCCTCCCCTTTTTCCGATCAATGTAAGTCCTCGATTTCAAAAAAAAAAATTGCAATGAAGGTTAAGATTTTTTATTCGAGGAAGATATGGTTTTTACTCCATAAAATCCAATTTTTATAATGTAAAGACGAGAATCTTAGTAATATAAAGATTCGATCTTTAAAATGACAAAGGTTTGATTTTTATCATCAAAAGGATTTGATTTTTATAAATAAAAAAGGACGATTTTTATAATATAGAAAGGTTAGATTTTTAGTAGTGAAAAGGCGGGATGTTTAAAGTAGAAAAGAAATGATTTTTAAATGATAAAGTTTTGATTTTTATTATCATGAAGGCGGTGTAAAAATATGATTTTTATATAATGTAGATATTAAAAATATGATTTTTATATAATATAGATATTAAAAGTACGGTTTTTATATTATATAGATAGTAAAAATTTGATCTTTATATATGTAGCGAAATAAAAATCTGATTTTTATTATATATACGTTGAGATAAAAATGTGATTTTTATAGCGATGATATAAAAATTCGATCTTTATATATGAAGTAGAAATATAAAAATATAATTTTTATATAGAAAGAAGCGTTGAAAATATATATGAAGTAGAAATAAAAATATGATTTTTATTTATTGAATTGAAGTGATAAAAATATAATTTTATTACGAACAGCGGGGCAAGGACTGCATTAGAATTTCAAACAGATCTAGACGGTTTAGCAGTTCAGAAGTAAAACATGGCGGTGTGGAACCCTCTGTGAGAACTTTTCACTTTAAATTTTCTTTTCTAGTTAAAATATATACTAGGATGCAGACGGTGCTTAGCAGCACCCGACACCCGTCGTCCACGGACCATGGATGGCTTGTATGTTTGATTGTTTGTTGTGGTGAAAATTGATTGTGTGATGTGAAATGAAATAAAATATTTATACAGTCAAAAATATTTGATCGTGAAAAATATTATTTTTAACGTGTGTGTGAATAAAATAGATATTTATAAACAAATCGAACGATTTGTTTGTATACACTGATTTGACTGATATTGATTGGGACGATAAATTTTACACATCGCCCAACTGCACAAATAAAAATCCGTGTTTGTTGATTTGAAACCCCACACGGGTGTTGGGATGATATTTGAAGTTCACTATTCCCGATTGATTAGTTGTGTGTCAATCGATAGGTTGACAGATAGTTGTGTAGTGCACTTTGGATGATGGTTGATTATTTATCGTTGCTATTATATACATGTGTTGTATGGAGTCCATATACATAACACTATATGGTAATTGATTGGGCCTCATTCCAATTTGGGAAATTAAGAATATTATAAAATAAAGATTCATGTGTTGAATATAATAAATAGTCATGTGTTGACGACGCTAATGTGTTGAGAATATTCATGTGTTGAAATTATTCATGTGTTGAGTAAAATCTTTAAACAACAAAATTTACATCTTTATCATAATTTTATAAAATATATTAAATAACAAAAATAGTCATGTGTTGACGATATTCATGTGTTGAGAATATTCATGTGTTGAAAGAAATATAGATACATGTGTTGAATAGAATAAATATTCATTTGTTGAATAGAATAACGAAGTTATTGAAATATATAAAGCCGTGTGGATTAGATTTGCGCCATTTTTATGCGAACGATATTTATATCGATTTTATTCGAATATAGAAAAGGAAGTGATTTCAAAATGTAACATTTTGAAAATATTATCATTTATATATTAATGATATGAAATATTCAATTTTGATTTGAAATTGAATATGAAGTTGAAATTGTTTTGAAAACGTATTTAAAACGAATTATAAAATACGTTTTGAATTGAAATCGACGAAGTATATATATAATATATTATATATATTAAATGGTCAGAATAGAACGCGCCGCGCCGCGGCAGTTCGAGAATTTCGACCATTGACTTCTTATTGATGTTACGGGAGATCCGACCGTCGGATTCTCCTGAAACCGGAACCGTTGGGTTCGTATCGAAAAGAGCTTTCCAATGAATTTTAGAAATTTGAAATCTAACGGTTGGATTTGGAATTATGTCCAAATCAAATTTGGAAAAGGTCATTGTAAGTACAGTTCGACGACCGTTATTGGAAATCGACTGTACGGGCCTTGATAAAACTATTAAAAATATCTATAATTTGTGTAAAATCATAATATATGAATTGGAAAGAACTGGGATAAAAAATTCCATATATGAAAAGATAAAAAATATATTTTTATTGAAATGAACTAGTTTTGAACTAGATTTGAAGTGGTTTTAAAATAATCAGAATTTCCAATATATGAATTGGAATGGATTTGAATCAAAATTATCTTCGGTATATTTCGATGTTGGATTTCGTGATTATACAAATATGGTTGTGGGAATTTGAAAGATATATTTATATCGTTATTTCCAATATGATATTTGTTGGTTTCAGAATTTGATATTAAATATAAGCCGATATATTTTCTATTCAGAACCTTGTATTTAATATCAAATGGGATTTTGGGTTCGTCGTGAATGGTGTCTTAAATAACACTATTCTTGAACCCAGTGTAGAAAAGAATAAATCATTTAATTAAGATTTAGTGAAAATGTCCAGTTGCTTTAGTATTTACTTGGAATTGAATTTAAATTGGATTTTGGTTTATCGTGAGCGGTGTTTTGAATAACACTTGTTCTTTAACCCGATTAACAATGAATGTGATTTTGGGTTTATCGTGAACCGTGTTTTAGATGACATTGGTTCTTTAACCCAGTTAAAGATAGGATATTGATTTTTGGGGAAGATTAAAACTAAGTGGAGTTTTAATGAATCTTTAATTAGATTGAAATGATCGAGAATGGAGTATCACCAGTTTTGCACCAAAGCGATAGTTAAATCTTTAGTTGGATTTGAACGTGAAATGGTAATTAATATTTACCGATAACACCGTGGTGTTAGATATGGAGTATTACCAGTTTTGCTCCATGGGATGAATAAGTTGGGATTGAGAAATAAATAATTACTTCGGTGTGGTTCGCTAATCCCGACTAGTTTTGGAAAACCATGATATGGTTTGAAATGATATCCGAAGGAAGATTAAAGATTAAATTTAGAAGAATTTATCTTTGATAAAATTAATGGGAAACTTTCCCTAAGAATGAGAATATCTAAATAAAAGAATATTCTGAATTGGAATGAGGCGTATGTTGTGTTTGTGTAACATTTGTTTATTATATATGCGGATTATTTGGAAAGGCCGGGTTTATACCCATTCTGAATAACAGATTCGACGATAATTCGAAGATGAAGATGGTGGTTGAAGACTGGAAGTCTTCACATAGTTTGGGTGATTACTGATGATTTTGATTGGGCTGTACACCCAAGATGAGGGAATCAGTTGGTGATCGTCCAGATGTACTTGGAGATCGATGGATATGCGAGGAAAGTGCCTCCGGTTTCGTTCAGACCCTGAACGAAATTGTAAATGGACTGTGTGTCTGACAATGTATTTTATTCTGTGTTGATTGATCTCTATTAAACATACATCTGTTTGGTAGCGGAGAATTTATTCTCTTACTTAACATCCTTCTCTGAGACGTACGAGCTCAGAGGTTGTATATCGATGGATATCAGTCGCATGGAGTGAATTGCCTGTGTGGCATACCTAAGTGGCAGATGATCAAGGCTTTTATTGAAAAGAAAAGTCTTGTGGTTAATGATCAAAGCACAGCCTTTGTGGCATAGCTTTGTGTATATCATTGATTCGCGAGCCTCACACCTCGTTATGAGTCAAAAACGGGATACGGACCGTTGGGAGAACACGACGTTTCTTTCTAGCTATGGGTGATGTCAGTGACCTACCAGCCCTGACATTTATATACTTTTTACCTGTGTGGTTGTTGGAATGCGAGGCACCTCGAATATATGGTCGATAACTGGAACTATGTGAGCCGATGTACAGACCATTATATAGGTCCTAGGAAACATGTGTTCAGGTATAACTAATCCTCGAAAGTAAGAGACGACCGGCCCAACTGATTCTAAGGATCGCTGTATGTGTCCTAAGTTATTTGCTAGAGTGTCTCGAACGGAGAGGAGCTTGCCCCTTGCCTCGACTGATGACGGAAATCCAATTTCCAATACGTGACTTGCGGTTTTATTTGTAGAGCCTAGTATGGCGACATGATATATGGTACCCATGTTGTCTATGATTGATACTTATGATTGAAATTGATTTGACACTATACACTTATAATAGTATCAAATGATTTGTTTTAAACGTACCAAGCACGTTTGGCTATTATAAGGGAAAACCCTATCCTTTGGCTTGCGTTGCATTGTGTGATGGGACTTGGGTCTTTTAATAGCTTCATTTTTCGAAAAATCATTGCGCTGTTTATTTATATGCACCAGTATTCTTAGGAGGAAACTCATTCCGTGTTATACAGCGCGGTCCCTTGAATTACTCCCTTTTAAAGTAAAGTTTTAAATAACTATTTTAGTTCTCACACCAGTCACATGACTGACCTGGAGTTTATTGTTTTAACCTAAACTCTGGGTGCCCTTATTTTCCGCACGGACAGCTAGTAGTTTTGGTTTTGCAGATTTATATCCATAGGATCCTGGTTTATAGCTGAAGTGATATTCAGAAAGCTCTATATCCGTGTATTTCTTTCAGTTTTGTTTTGTATTACTTTTCCACTGTAGTAATGTATTTAAATTTCTGATATTTTATGATGTGTAATATTTATTCATACTCTGTATATTCTTGTATTCTGATGGAATTGTTGTAATAAGCAATGAAATGTTCTTCTATTTGTGTTCTGATTCGTCGTGTTCTCAAAACAATCAGGGGTTTCAAATGGTCTTGGTCGGTTTAGCGATCAATTCAGATCGAGCGAAATTCTTAATTGTTACAGTGGTATCAGAGCTTTGGTTTACAGAGCTCGAGAACAAGGCACATTAGAACTGAATGAAAGAATTCATCAGAAATTGGACTAGCAATATCCAATAAAGAATGACTCGTTAGAGATAGGATCAGCAGTGTCCTAGAACGAGTGTGAAGAATATATTTTTGAAATGAAAACAAATTGTTTTGAAATTTAAATTGTTTCATACGTATTTGAATATTTTATTTGTATTGATTTGGACAATCCAATATATAAAGATTTTGCATATACGCCTTGCAAACGTATATTCGAAGTTTTAATATACTGGATAGATATATAATCACACTCTATTCGCCTGGGGATGATTCCGATAATGCTGCAGCGTTATATTTTCGAGTAAAGAAGGTGAGATTTATATATATTTCCAATTGACTGGTGTGAGAACCAAAACTAGATAAGTTTGTTTTTGTGATTTCGCATCAAAAACATGATTTTCTGTATATATATCAAAATTATGAGTTTGAAACGTTAATTCACTAATTGATTGATGGTTGTGTTGTATGATTATTCCTTTAAACCATTATGTAAATGAACGGTGAATTTAGGCTAAATTGAACCAAATATTAAACTGTATTGAAAATTTATCGCATTTGTATGCATATACATGTACTTACATTGAACAGGTCATAGCAAGGACGCTAGAGACGAGGAATAAAATTGTTTGCCCGACAAATAGGTACATGTTTATTGTATTTCTTGGGTTTTCGATGATATTATGAGCCGCTTGGCTTTTTCTTTTTCTTTTGGATTGATGAGGGCCATGGGAGGCTATTTGGAATATCCCGAAGCTCCCAGTGTAGGGGAGGTTATGGCGAAATTTTTCGAAAATTTTGGGTGTTAGCCAAATTTTTGAAGATTTTGAAAAGTTCTTAGAAACTGAAAAGTTGAAGAACTTAAGCCGTAATGAAAATAATGGAAGTTGAGTTAATTAGTTAAACAACTTTCAGCTTCGTTCCTTTTCGGGGACGAAAAGTTTTAAGTGGGGGAGATTGTAATAACCCGGAAAATATGAGGCAATTTAAAATTTTTATTTTGGCAATTTTGATGAATTTTGACTATTTAAAATGAATTATTTTAAATAATAACGATGAGAAATTTATTTTGAATAGAATTCGAACGTATATATTTATATAGATCGTCGTTAGAATATAACTATTTATTTATAATTATAAAAGGAATTGAAAATGGTGCGGTAGTTCAATAATTCGAAATTCAAATGGATGTACAGGATTCAAAATAAACCAGATTTTATAGAAATTGAAAATATTAGAATCTAATTGAGAATATCTTTCCAACGAATACGAAAAATTGAAATTTCATAGTGGGAATCAAACAAAAGTTACGTCCAGTTGAAAATTCAGAATAATCGCTATGGAATTTTGGCCCTTAAAAATGGAAATTTTGCAAACGACCTATGTTTTTGACGAAACCACTTTTGTTGGATCCGTGATGTAATGTTATTGCTAGGTTTCAAAATTCGTAATTTTTCGAATCAATATGTGAATGTGGCGAAGTAAAATGTGTTTTAACAGTTTCAATCAATTTCGATCGACCAAAAAATGGCCATTTTTCAAACGGTTTAAGAATTTGACGAAATTAGTTTTGTTAGGACCGTATCGTCAATACGAAGTAGAAAATATTTTTCTGGAATTTTTAGAGTGTGTATGTGAGCTCGATAAATTGAAATGTGCGTTCAAATTTAATATATAGAGTTATATTTTGATTTTGACGAAAACTGATCGAAACGATCGAATCAGCTTACGAAACATATCCCATTGTGTTAGGAATGGGCGTAATTAGCTATGGACGACAGGCGGTGGGTCTCATTTCGAGGTCAAAATAAAAATGTACCTTTTCGAAATTAAATAAAATAAAAAAACTCTTCTCCCTCTCTCCTCCTTAACCATTCATCCCCTCCCCTCCCCACCCCCCCCCCCCCCCCACGCGTTTCATTTCAACGGAAAGCAAAGAAAAAAAATCGAGGAACCGCCATCGCCTGGGGGGCCCCGCCACCTGCGCCGCTGCTACCCCACGAAACCGCCTCCTCCTGCCGCCAAGCCCCACCCCCAGCGGCCCCCACTTGCTCCTCCTTCCTCAACTCGAAATTCCACCGCCGATAGCCCTTTTCACCACCTGAATCCGCCACTTCCCCCACACCGTGACGCCCCACCTCTGATGCACCTGACCCTCCTGCCGCCGCCATTAGCCTCCCGTCCCCCTTCTCTCTCTCTCTCCAATTCGGAAAAACCCATAAACCCTTATGAAAATCGCCACTGCCAAACCCCCTAGGCCCGCCGCAGCCTAGTCGCCTCCTCCTTGATCGCCTGCGCCACCTCCAGTCCTCACGTCGAGCTTCCAAACTGCCCTCCCCTTTTTCCAATCAGTGTAAGTCCCCGATTTTGATTTTTTTTTTTTTTTTTTGAAATGAAGGTTAAGATTTTTTATTTGAGGAAGTTATGGTTTTTACTCCATAAAAGATCCGATTTTTATAATGTAAAGCCGAGATTCATAGTAATATAAAGATTCGATCTTTAAAGTGATGAAGGTTTGATTTTTATCATCAAAAAGTTTTAATTTTTATTAATAAAAAAGGACGACTTTTATAATATAGAAAGGTTTGATTTTTAGTAGTGAAAAGGCGGGATGTTTAAAGTAGAAAAGAAATGATTTTTAAATGATAAAGTTTTGATTTTTATTATCATGAAGGCGGTGTAAAAATATGATTTTTATATAATGTAGATATTGAAAATTTGATTTTTATATAATGTAGATATTAAAAGTATGATTTTTATATTATATAGATAGTAAAAATTTGATCTTTATATATGTAGCGAAATAAAAATCTAATTTTTATTATATATACGTTGAGATAAAAATGTGATTTTTATAGCGATGATATAAAAATTCGTTCTTTATATATGAAGTAGAAATATAAAAATATAATTTTTATATAGAAAAAAGCATTGAAAATATATATGAAGTAGAAAAAAAATATGATTTTTATTTATTGAAATGAAGTGATAAAAATATAATTTTATTATGAACAATGGGGCAAGGACTGCATTAGAATTTCAAACAGATCTAGACGATTCAGCAACTCAAAAGTAAAGCATGGCGGAGTGGAACCCTCTATGAGTACTTCTCACTTTAAATTTTCTTTTCTAGTTAAAATATATACTACGATGCAGACGTGCTTAGCAGCACCCGACACCCGTCGTCCACAGACCATGGATGGCTTGTATGTTTGATTGTTTGTTGTGGTGAAAGTTGATTGCGTGATGTGAAATGAAATAAAATATTTATATAGTCAAAAATATTTGATAGTTAAAAAATATTATTTTTAACGTTTGTGTGAATAAAATTGATATTTATAAACAAATCGAACGATTTGTTTATATACACTATATTGACCCGGGCTTTTGTCGACCTTGGTTATCCGATATACAACACATATCGAACATCCAAGGGTCGAAAATACCGGTCATAAATGAAAGAAATTAGATGGTGAGAATAGATAAGGTAGAAACTTAAAATAGAAGAAGAAGAAGAAGAAGAAGAAGAACACAACATCAGAGTCCAACCTCACAGCGGAACGAATAACATATAATATTTATAACATAACTTGAAATATACGTCTTTACTTGAATATACATCATTATCAAAGTACAGCACTTACAACACAGCGGGAATAAACTATAGCTATATGATCATGAAGCCTCCTGCTCTAGCTCTTCAGGTATATCTGTAAATTCCTGACTACTTGACTACCCGTAAAAAATTGGGCACCCAAGAGTTTAGGGAAACAAAGCAAAATAAACTCCGGGTCAGTCATGGGACTGGTATGAGTACAACAGTTTAAAACTATTCAAGCAGGTAAATGGTATCTCATAAGACCACGCCGAATAACGGAACGGGCTTTTCCCTTATGAGATTCCAAAATATCCTTTTACCAAAAACCTTTTGATATTATAATAATGTCTATCAACCACAATATAATAATCATCTTGCAGAAACGCTTTCATCTCATGTTCTACATATATAGTATACAATCAAAACCGCAAGCACGTATTGGGTAATGGATTTCCAACTATGACAAGGTATGGAACCACCTTTCGCTAGTGTACCTGTAATAACCCGAAAATCTGGGCAAGTTTAAAATATTTTATTTTGGCAATTTTAGCGAATTTTGAACATTTAAAATGAATTATTTTAAATAATATCGACGAGAAATTTATTTTGAATATAAATCGAATGTATATATTATATAGATCGTTGATAGAATATAAATATTTATTTATATTTATAAAAGGAATTGAAAATGGCGTTGTAGTTCGATAATTCGATTTCAAACTTCAATTGAATGTACCGGGTGCAAAATAAACCGGATTTTAGTGAAACCAAAAATAATAGGATCTAATTGATAATATCTTTCCAACAAATCCGACAAATCGAAATTTCATAGCGGGAATCAAAAGTTATGTCCAGTTGAAAATTCTGAATAGTCGCTATGGAATTCAGGCCCTTAAAAATGGAAATTTTGCAAACGACCTCGGATTTCGACGAAACCACTTTTGTTGGATCCGCGATGTCAAATTATTGCTAGATTCCAATTTTCGAAACTTTTCGAATTAATATGTGAGCGTGGCGAAGGAAAACGCATTTGACCAGTTTTAGTTGATTTTAATCGACTGGAAATTGGCCATTTTTCAAACGGTCTCAGAATTCGACGAAATTAGTTTTGTCAGGACCGTATCGTCAATACGAAGCTTGAAAATATTTTTCTGGAATTTTTCTAATTAGTATGTGACCCCAGTAAATTGAAATGCGCGTTCAAATTCAATATATAGAGTTATATGTTGATTTTGACGAAAACTGATCGAAACGATCGAATCAGCTTTCGATACATATCCCATTGTGTTCGGAATGGGGGTAATTAGCTATGGACGACAGGCGGTGGGTTCGATTTCGAGTTCGAAATAAAAAGTTACTTTTCGATGGATTAAAATAAATTAAATATTTATAATATATTCCCCTCTACCTTCTCTCTCCCTCTCCTCATATCGTTCATACCCGAAATAAATAAAAAAAAGGAAAAGAAAAAACTCCCAAGCCCGCCGTTGATCTGTCGCCGCCCCAGCCCTTCCGGCACCGTCGCCTGACGCCGTCGTCCTCCTCACCAGACCCCGTCGCTCTTCCCTCCTCCTCCCATTCTCTCCCTCCTCGCCCAAATCGCCCCAAACCGTAAACCAGCCACACCGGGGCCCACTACTCCACAACCAGTCCACCGCCACTGCCTACTGGCCAACCCCTGACCCGACGCGCCCCTCCTCAGCCACCACTTCCCTCCCCGTTAGCCCCTCTTCTCCAAAACAGCCCAAACCTCCTAGTACCAGTCGCTCCAGCCAACTAAACCACCCCCTGAGCACCACCTCCACCTCTTGCGTCGCCCTGGCAGCCCTTCCCTCTTTGAAACAAAAAAAAAGGGGTAAGTTTTTATTTTTAAATTACTTGTTTATTTTATTTATTTAAAATTTATTAGTTTATAGAAATAAAATATGGTTTGATTTATATACAACAGCGAAGGAAGACTATATTTTTAATAGAGTATTAAAAATATAATCTTTTTTGTGTAAAAGACGTTGTAAAAATTTGATCTTTATATATGTAGCTAGATAAAAATTTGATATTTATATACGTAGCTAGATAAAAATTTGATCTTTATATATGTAGCTAGATAAAAAATTTATCTTTATATATGTAGCGAAATAAAAATCTGATTTTTATTCTATATACGTTGAAGTGGAAAAGTGATTTATATAGCGATGATATAAAAATTCGATTTTTATATATTGAATAGCAAAGTAAAAATTCGATTTTTATACATTGAATAGCGAAGTAAAAATGTGATTTTTACATATGTAGAGAATACGGGCGAAGAAAGTGGCAAGAGGCAAGAACGTTGAAGATTTCTGCATAAGAAGAGTCGTTGGATTAGATTAGCAATTCCGTGAGAATTTCTCACTCTTTAATTTAATTTTCTAGTTATATATATATATATATATATATATATATATATATATACATACTAGGATGCAGACGGTGTTTAGTAGCACCCGACACCCGTCGTCCACAGACCATGGACGGCTTGTATGCTTGGTTGTTTGATTTTGATATGTAGTTGATTGTGTGATGTGATGTGAAATGGAATAAAATACTTATATATTTGAAATAAAATATTTTATAGTGGAAAATATTTTATAGTTAAAAATAGAATTTTTAACGTGTATATGAAATGAAATAAATATTTATAAACAAATCGAAGATTTGTTTATATACACTGATTTGATTGATATTGATTGGGACGATAAATTTTACACATCGCCCAACTGCACAAATAAAATCTGTGTTTGATTGTTTGGAACCCCACACGGGTATTGGGATGACATTTGACGTACACTAATCCCGATTGTTTAGTTGTATGTCGATCGATTGATTGACAGACTGTTATAAGCATTGAATATTTATATTTGATGCTTATATAGTGTAGAAAGCACTTTGGATGATGGTTGATTATTCATCGTTGTTATTGCATACATGTGTTGTAGAAAATCCATATAATTAACATTATATGGTAATTGATTGGGCCTCATTCCAGTTTGAAAGTAGAATATTTGAAAAAGAAATATTTGAAAAGAAATATTTGAAATAGAAATATTCGAAATAGAATATTTGAAAATATGAATGTATGAAGCCGCGTTGATTAGATTTACGCCATTTTGACATGAACGATATTTATATCGATTTTATTCATTTTATAACGAATATCGAAAGTGATTTCAAAATCTGATATTTTGAAAAGAATTGAAATTTGAATGAAATTAAATAGAAATGAATTCGAATTGAAATTGAATATAAATGAATTCGAATTGAAAATGAATTCGAATTGAAATTGAATTGAATGGAAATTCGAATGAAATTGAATAGAAATGAATTCGAATTGAAACAGAATAGAATTGAAATTCGAATTAGATTGAATGAGGATTGAAATCGTTTTGAATTGAATTTAAAACGTATTGAAATTGAACTGGAAATCGATTAGAATTGAAATCGTTTTGAAATGAATTCGAATAGAATTGAAATTGAATTAAAAATCGTTTTAAAAGGAAATCGACGAAGTATATATTATATATTATATATATATATATAATATAATGGCCTGAATAGAACGCGTCGTGCCGCGGCAGTTCGCGAATTTCGACCATTGACTTCGAACGGATATTGCGGGAGATCCGACCGTCGGATTCTCCTAAAACCGGAATCGTTGGGTTCATATCGAAAAGAGCTTTCTAATGAATATTAGAAATTTGAAATCTAATGATTGGATTTGGGATTATGTCCAAGTCAAATTTGGAAAAGGTCGCTATAAGTGCAGTTCGATGGCCGTTGATGGAAATCGACTGTACGGGCCTTGATAAAATTATTAAAAATAGTAATAATTTGTGTAAAATCATAAGAAATGATTTGAGAATAATTGGGATGAAAAACTCCATAATTGAAAAGATAAAAATATATTTTTTTTATCGAAATGAGCTAGTTTTGAACTAGGATTAAAATTCTATTTATTTTTAAATAAATAAATTAGATTTGAAATGGTTTTGAAATATAACCAGAATTTCCAATAATTGAATTGGAATGGATTTGAATCGAAATTATCTTTGGAATATTTCGATGTTGGATTTCGTGATTATACATATGTTGTTATGGAAATTTGAAAGATATATATATATATATATATCGTTATTTCCAATACGATATTTGTTGGTCGTAGAATTTGATATTGAATATAAGCCGATATATTTTCTATTCAGAGCCTTGTATTTAATATCAAATGTGATTTGGGTTTGTCGTGAATGGTGTTTTCATTAACACTGTTCTTAAGCCCCATTGAGAAAAGATTAAATCTTTTTATTTGGATTCAATGAAGTGTACCAATTAAATAATATTTAATTGAATTGATATTGATTTTTGGGTTTATCGCGGACAGTGTTTTAAATAACACTCGTTCTTTAACTCGATAATTAAAGGGATGTGATTTTGGGTTTATCGTGAACCGTGTTTTAAATGACACTGATTCTTTAACCCAGTTAACGATTAAAACTAAGTGGAGTTTTAATGAATCTTTAATTAGATTGAAATGATCGAGAATGGAGTATCACCAGTTTTTCTCCAGGCGATAGTTAAATCTTTAATTAGATTTGAATGTGAAATGGTAATTGAATTTACCAATAAGACTATGGTGTGAGATATGAAGTATTACCAGTTTTTACTTCATGGGATGAATAGGTTGGGATTGGGAAATAAAATAAATGATTACTTCGGTGCGGTTCGCTAATCCCGACTAGTCTGGATTGATATTCAAAGGAGATTAAAAAATAAATTTAAAGAATTTGTCTTAGATAAAATAAATGGGAACTTTTCCCAAAGTATAGGAATATTGGAATAAAAGAATATTCTGAATTGGAATGAGGCGTATGTTGTGTTTGTGCAACACTTTTATAATATGTACGCGAGTTATTCAGAAAGACCGGGTTTATCCCATTCTGAATAACTGATTCGACGTGGTGTCGAAGATGAAGATGGTGGTTGAAGACCGGAGGTCTTCACGTCGTTTGGATAATTACTGATGGTCTCGATTGGGCTGTACACCCAAGAAGATGGAAATAGTTGGTGATCGTCCAGACGTACTTGGAGATCGATGGATATGCGGGGTACTAGGTGCCTCCGGTTTCGTTCAGACCCAGAATGGACTTGTAAATGGACTGTGTGTCTGACATTGGATTTTAGTCTGTGTGATTGATTTCTATTAAATATATATCTCTTTGGCGGAGGAGAATTTATTCTCTTGCTTAATGCCCTTCTCTGAGACGTACGAGCTCAGGGGTTATATACAGATGGATATCAAACGCATAGAGTGAATTGCCTGTGTGGCATGCCTAAGATGCAAATGATCAAGGCTTCTGTTGAAAAGCAAAGTCTTGTGGTTGATGATCAAAGCACCGCCTGTGTGGCATAGCTTTGTGTAACGTGAATTCGCGAGCCTCACACCCCGGTTGTGAACCAAAAACGGGAGACGGACCTCAGGGAGGGCATGCGTGACATTTGCGGTTTTATTTGTAGAGCCTAGTATGGCAACATAGTGGGATGGGGCGCTTATGCCGTCTATGATTGATACTTATGATTTGAAGTTGTTTTAAACAATATGCACTTATAATAGTATCAAATGATTTGTTTTAAACGTATCAAGCATTCTTTGCCATTATAAGGTAAAAACCCTATCCTCCGGCTTGCGTTGCATTGTGTGATGGGAACTGGGTCTTATAATAGCTTCATTTTTCCTTATTTAGCATTGTGCTGTTTGTTTTATGCACTGGTGTTCTTGGGAGGAAACCCGTTCCGTGTTAGCGTCGTGGTCCCTTGATTTACCTAACTTTAAAATAAAGAGTAATAACTGTTTTAGTTCTCACACTAGTCCCGTGACTGACCTGGAGTTTATTGTTTTAACCTAAACTCTGGGTGCCCTTATTTTCGACGCGGGCAGCTAGTAGTTTTGGTTTTGCAGATTTATATTCACAGGATCATGGTTTACAGCTGGAACGATATCCGGAAAGCTTTGTATCTGTATATCTCGTTCAGTTGTGCATTGTATTATTTTCCGCTGCGATGTATTTAAATGTAATTTAAATCTCTGATATTTCTGTGTAATATTCATTTATACTCTGTATATTCTTGTATTCAGATGAATTGTTGTAATATACAATGAAATGTTCTTCCGTCTGCGTTCTGTTGTGGCTTGTTCTCGAACTATCTGCTCTTTCCTTTACGGGGAAGTTACGGGTTTTCACAGTACCTCTAGAGAGGAATACACTGGGTTCAACAAGAACATCTTGCAACCTGGCCACACATGACCGACCACTCATTTCGCTTGAGTGTATCGAATGTATATCACCAACGGTTGGGATCAGCAACCGTTTCACGAATGGGACAGTATCGACAACAGATTTTTAGAAATAAACGAAACTCTAGATCAGATGATTATACACCCTACTTCGGAGTGACCGACTTAGTCATGCTGCCTGCCCGATTTCTGTCATTTACCGGTTGATGAGGCTTGAAGCTACGCTTATCTTTTACATTAGATTCACTTCGAATGCCACATCGTCAAATCCATCAAATCACTAATTGATGTCTACAACAGTACATTACGTGTTAGCTAAAGAAGTTTCCTTCTCCGCTTCCACTCTTAGTACGGTTGAAGAAATCAATGTACGTGACCTTTCTGAAAATACTCTGTCAGACATTCATCCATACAAGTCATCCAGGAACAGGATGAACCGAATGTACTATTCAGTATATCCACCTACTGTTATCTAAGACTTATACAATAGTCCTTGCACTTTACTCCGTCTTCGATTATCTTTGGCATATATAATTCGCAACGCTTATGCCAATAAAGAGTGGTTCTTTGGATAATAATCCAACCGGTCTCTCCATATTAACAACTTTAAATGGTCAAAACTTCGATAGTCTATGATTTAACTATTGAAGGAAAATACGTGTGCAAACAACGATATTATTTCCATTTGGAAATTCTATCAATCAATCATCATTTAACATTTATCTCTTTCTATGTTTAGAAAATATATGTTATTAACACTGGAAAACATTTCCATTGTTTATTTACATATCTCTATCATTTCACAACTATCTGCCCTGACTGTAAACTAGTAGGAGAAAAATTCTCTAAGTATAAACACCGAAGGCCGAAACCAACATCAGATCGATACTCAGAAAACTATTCAACTTAACTAATCTCTAATCAGTTTCAAATCTTATTTAACTCTATATATATTTTTAAATCTATTTGATTAACTATATTCGAATAACTCCCCTTTAACTATGTTTATTTAACAAATAAATATCTCCTTTTAATTCTACTTATTTATACAAATACATATCTCCTTATCTCATCCTATTTTTTCAACAAATAAATATCTCCTTTATTTTATTCTATTTATTATAACCAATAAATATTTCCTTTATTTTATTCTGTTTATTCTAACAAATAAATGTTTTCTTTATTTTATTCTATTTATTCTAACAAATAAATATTTCCTTATCTCATCCTATTTATTCAACAAATAAATATCTCCTTTATTTTGTTCTATTTATTCTAACAAATAAATATTTCCTTATCTCATCCTATTTATTCAATAAAAAATATCTCCTTTGTTTTATTCTATTTATTCTAACAAATAAATATTTCCATTTAAAATATCCTATTTATTTCCTAAATCAATAACCTTTATAATCCTATTTATTTCCTCTAAATAAATATCTTCTTTATTAAAATCCTTTGATTATATAAATTCCTTCTTTTACAAAATCCTTCGATTTTATAAATCTATTTCCTTTATAAAACCCTTTTCGTTTTAAATCTTTTCCATTTTATAAAATCCTTTGATTTTATTTCTCTTATAAAATCCTTTGATTTTATTTCTATTTCCCCTTTTATAAAATCCTTTGATTTTATAAATATTTTCTTTTCAATATACTTTTGAAAATTCCCTTTTAATATTCCAGTAATTTCCAGGGTATTTAAAATACCAAATAACCCCGATCGATATCGTTCAAACACATATAAACAACCACAGATTTATATCACATCATATATTACAATTTATAAAAAAACAAATAAAATAACTGTTGAGGAATCCAGTCGGATTCCTCCAACCTGTCTCCCTGCATCACAAATGTTACACAGTATAATCAACATTTTCAGTTCAATATGAAATATTCTGTTAACAGAATCAATATATAACTATTTAACTTATATATATATATATATATATATTTAAAAACTCACTAACTGACTAGCAGTTCAATCAACAGTCAACACAAAATCAATCATCCAATATTTAACAGTTCTAAAAATACAACATGAAATTATAAACTGTTCAGAGTTAGTGAGATTTACTCACTTTTGTAGTTCATCGTTAAAGAACAATAAACTGTTGTCGGTTCAGACCGATGTTTTACCCCGTCATAATTTCTATCAAGCTCCGAGTCATTCCCAACCCATTCCAAGTTGTTGCCTCCGTTCATACATTCGTATCAGATCCTGGTTTGCTTTGTAACTCAGCCCAACACCATCCAGCCCATTTTAAAAGCCTCACCATCTCTTTCCCTCTTCCCCAAATACACAGATCGAACTCCAGACTTTGTTCCTCACCACAACCGATCCTATGACCTCCATACTCACTTTCCATACAACATGAAACCAAGAACAAAACCCACCATGATCTTCTCATACCACATCTCCACAGCCTCATCCCTTAAATCAGGTGCTCGAACCACCATTCACTCCTGCATCGAACATCCTTTCATCACCATTACAGTCCACTTCGAACCCCCTTTCTCCCTAAATCACTTCACCGTTCTGCAAACCAAAGCTAACAACGAACTCCCCTTCCAGTACTACATCTCCTCACTAACATATGACTGCGTTCGAACTTCACAACAGAGCCCCGTTTTCCAGGTTACAACGGAAACCCCAAACACAGACATCGACGCCAACAACAACCGAACTTCACCAAAACCATACGGTTCATGCTAAATCCCACACCGAACTCAAATCCATACTCGGATTCACATATTATCGCTTCAATTAGCCACAAACTCAAACCCTAAACCCACTGTGGACTTTCGAATTTTCCGTATATTGCGTCGAGCATGATATAACCGATACTAGGACGAAGACAAATTCAAGAGGAACTCGAATAAACAACTCTTTAGATTTATTGAATTTTACTTGAATTGCTTTTGACTTTTCTTTGAAGATTTCCGTTTTTGTTTGTGAGGAAGTAAACTGGCGGCTTGGTGTTTGACTGCGGGAGGATTGAATTAGGTTAGGGATGTCTTCTTATTTATAGGATAGGAAATATAATATATTATTTGATTTTTATATTTGATTTTATTCAATCGTTATTTGTAACCGTCTTCTAAAAATTCGTATCATCGCATATGCTACCCAAAAATCATGAAAATTTGCATGCAACTACAGTTCGACATTACGGTCCCAATGAAACTGGTTACGTCAAATTCCGACTCCGCTTGCTCACACAGCGTATTTTTAACTATCGAAATACTAACTGTTTTTCACATTAAAAATTCGTACGGCCACAAAGTGACTCTAAAAATCACGGAACTTGGAATCTAACAATAATTTAATATCGTGGATCCAACAAAATTAGTTTCGTCGAATTCCGACTTCGTTTGCAAAAGTGGCTATTTTTAAAGCTTTGGATGACCCACTTAAATATATAAATATATTTAAATATAATTAAATTAAATATAAATAAATATATATTATCGTATATATTTACAATAGAATATCATATAGCTCCCGGGTAATTATATATTCTATATTCCAAGTCCAGATTGAATAGAATTTCAATTTATATCGAAATTCCCTTTTATAATGTATATAAGGCATTGCAAATTATAAAGGAATTCCACACCGACTTTTCTGAAATTCGATTTGGACGTAAATCAAAATCTACACGACGAAATCCAGATTTTTATCTTCCATTAGAAAAATATACTGCACCAGCTCCACGCTTTCTTGTTTCATATAAATCCAATTTAAAACGAATCTTGTACATTCAGTTGAAGTTCAAATCGCCAAATTACGAACTACCGCGTCGTTTCGAGCTCTATTTTAATTATATTAAAATTCTTCATTCAAATTGACGTCGATTGAATATATTCGTCAATATAATTCAACTCTAAGCTGAATTAAATCTTGGGGATGACCCCGTTCACATAATATTGTGGTTTCCAATAATTCTGATTATTTCAGAATTAAATATATTATTTAATTTATTATTTTAATTAAATATTCACCATTATTTAATTAAACCACCATTTAATTCACTATATCACCATTTATATAATTAAATAAATTAATTATAAACCCTCTGCAAATGCGGGTCATTACATTCTTCCCCACTTTAAATAATTTCGTCCTCGAAATTGCTAAGGTAGAGAACGACCCTATCGACTGGTTAGAACATATTTGTTCACTTCTTACATTCGGTTTCAACTGAACCAATTTAATTTCAATTAAATTATAAATTAATTCTTATCAACGAAAATTTTCAAAAATCCTGAAAATTTCTAATGCCTTAACTTTCAAAAAAATTCGCCAACACCTCCATTGTACTGGTCAAAAGCTCAAACTCTAACTCGCCTCTCTAGGCCATCTCCAACCCAAAAGAAAATCAAACAACCAAGCGGCTTGCCAATTTGGCTCATAAATCTTATATCCAATAGAAATATAAACTTGTACCTTTTTATTCTGCATATCATTATATCATCTCCACCTGTTATCAATTCAGTAGATACAAGGGTCATCCCAGTCAAATTCCAATCTTCTTTTATCCACAACCCAACAATTCACTTATATCCGAGCCAAATATCATTTCAACTCCGGTTTCTTCTCGATTCCCAACTCATAACTTGATTATCACATTACACTTCAAATATGAATCTCACAATCCAATTTGTCTTGATATCATTCTAATTCAATCTCAGTTACCACTTTACTAGCTTTACTTTAATTCAAATTTGCTCTCACAAATTTCTGTTAAATTTGTTTTTAATTTAAAAAGTCTTTCCCTAGGAGTTTTTAAACAGTTTACTCTTTTCAAAAATCAATTTTTCCCTTTTTGAAATTCAACAGAACTTGTCTTTCCCAAAACAAATTCAAAACAGTATCTCTGGTAGTAATTCGTCACTTACAACGCGAAAATGAACACTGACGATGCAGCTGTCATCATCAGAATCTATTTTCCAGCGATCGAAGTGAGTTCAATACTATAAAACCATTTCTAAACATTTCCACTTTGAAATCCATTTCAAAATATAATTCGCACTGCTTGTAAAACCATTTGAAATCTCCCAGGATTTTAAATTTTCCTTAGTTTTAATCTAAATCCATTTACAAACACTTATCCAATTTTTCCAAAATTTCAATCCAATTTCTGGTTTAAATTTTAGATTTAACTCATCTGATTTCATGTATTTCACTTATATGAATTCTGATTGGTTATTTACATAACCGTTTAATTTATAATCTTACTCGATTATAATAACAACCAATATATTATACTATAATCATTTCAATATAAATCCTTTATATCAAAATATAATTTGGGTAAAATTATTTCATTTACCCTCTTTTTCAAAACATACCATGACGGTTCATCGTATTCAAGTGTTTACCAACTCCTACCGATACAGTGGATCAAACTGATCGACCAGAACTCATAAACAACTCAACCAATGAATCTCCACAATATAAAACAAATTTTTAAATAACAAATACCTTCACTCGTATATATACACTTAACTCAATCTTGGGTATTACTAACCCTACCTCTACCGAGTTACGCCACAGAGCCAAGGTAATTCACTTAACTTAAGCTCTGATACCAGCTGTAATGACCTGGGCTTTTGTCGACCTTGGTTATCCGATATACAACACATATCGAACATCCAAGGGTCGAAAATACCGGTCATAAATGAAAGAAATTAGAGAGTGAGAATAGATAAGGTAGAAACTTAGAATAGAAGAAGAAGAACACAACATCAGAGTAACACGAACATGACAGCGGAACGAATAACATATAATATATATATATAACATAACTTGAAATATACATCTGTACTTGAATATACATCATTATCAAAGTACAACACTTACAACACAACGGAAATAAACTATAGCTATATGATCCTGAAGCCTCCTGCTCCAGCTCTTCAGGTATATCTGTAGTTCCTGACTACTTAACTGCCCATACAAAATTGGGCACCCAAGAGTTTAGGGAAACAAAACAAAATAAACTCCAGGTCAGTCATGGGACTGGTATGAGTAAAACAGTTTAAAACAGTTCAAGCAGGTAAATGGTATCTCATAAGACCACTCCGTATAACGGACTGGGTTTTTCCCTTATGAGATTCCAAAATATCCTTTTATCATAAACCTTTTGGTATTATAATAATGTCTATCAACCACAATATAATAATCATCTAGCAGAAATGCTTTCATTTCACGTTCTACATATACAGTATACAATCAAAACCGCAAGCACGTATTGGGTAATGGATTTCCAACTATGACAAGGTATGGAACCACCTTTCGCTAGTGTACATCTAGAGAGGAATACACTGGGTTCAACAAGAACATCTTGCAACCCGGCCACACATGACCGACCACTCATTTTGCTTGAGTGTATCGAATGTATATCACCAACGGTTGGGATCAACAACCGTTTCCCGAATGGGACAATATCGACAATAGATTTTTAGAAATAAAAAAAACTCTAGATCAGGTGATTATACACCCTACTTCGGAGCGACCGACTTAGCCATGCTGCCTGCCCGATTTCTGTCATTTACCGGTTGATGAGGCTTGAAGCTACGCTTATCTTTTACATCAGATTCACTTCGAATGCCACATCGTCAAACCCATCAAATCACTGATTGACGTCTACAACAGTACATTACGTGTTAGCTAAAGAAGTTTCCTTCTCCGCTTCCACTCTTGGTACAGTTGAAGAAATCAATGTACGTGACCTTTGTGGAAATAATCTGTCAGACATTCATCCTTACAGGTCATCCAGGAAAAGAATGAACCGAAGGTACTATTCAATATATCCACCTTAAACACTGTTATCTAGGACTTATACAATAGCCCTTGCACTTTACTCCGTCTTCAATTATCTTTGGCGTATATGATTCACAATGCTTATGCCAATACAGAGTGGTTATTTTGATAATAATCCAACCGGTCTCTCTATATTAACAACGTTAAAATGGTCAAAACTTCGATAATCTGTGATTTAACTATCGAAGGAAAATACATGTGCAAACAACGATATTATTTCCAATTGAAAATTCTATCAATCAATCATCATTTAACATTTATCTCTTTCTATGTTTAGAAAATATATGTTATTAACACTGGAAAACATTTCCATTGTTTATTTATATATCAATATCATTTCACAGCTATCAGTCCCTGACTGTAAACTAGTAGGAGAAAAATTCTCTAAGTATAAACCCCGAAGGCCGAAACCAACACTAGATCGATACTCAGAAAACTATTCAACTTAACTAATCTCTAGTCAGTTTCAAATCTTGTTTAACTCTATATATTTTTTTAACTCTATTTGATTAAACTATATTCGAATAACTCTCCTTTAACTCTATTTATTTAACAAATAAAATATCTCCTTTTAATTCTACTTATTTATACAAATACATATCTCCTTATCTCATCCTATTTATTCAACAAATAAATATCTCTTTTATTTTATTCTATTTATTCTAACAAATAAATATTTCCTTTATTTTATTCTATTTATAAATATTTCCTTTATTTTATTCTATTTATTCTAACAAATAAATATTTCCTTATCTCATCCTATTTATTCAACAAATAAATATCTCCTTTATTTTATTCTATTTATTCTAACAAATAAATATTTCCTTATCTCATCCTATTTATTCAACAAATAAATATCTCCTTTATTTTATTCAATTTATTCTAACAAATAAATATTTGCTTTTAAAATATCCTATTTATTTCCTAAATCAATAACCTTTATAATCCTATTTATTTCCTCTAAATAAATATCTCCTTTATTAAAATCCTTTGATTATATAAATTCCTTCTTTTATAAAATCCTTCGATTTTATAAATCTATTTCCTTTATAAAACCCTTTTAGTTTTATAAATCTTTTCCCTTTTATAAAATCCTTTGATTTTATTTCTCTTATAAAATCCTTTGATTTTATTTCTATTTCCCCGTTTATAAAATACTTTGATTTTATAAATATTTTCTTTTCAAATATACTTTTGAAAAGTCCCTTTTAACATTCCAGTAATTTCCAGGGTATTTAAAATAACAAATAACCCCGATCGATATCGTTCAAATACACATAAACAACCACATATTTATATCACATCTTATATAACAATATATAAAAAAACAAATAAAATAACTGTTGGAGGAATCCAGTCGGATTCCTCCAACCTGTCTCCCTGCATCACAGATGTTACACAATATTATCAACATCACTTTCAGTTCAATATGAAATATTCTGTTAACAGAATCAATATATAACTATTTAACTTATATATATATATAATACTCACTAACTGACTAGCAGTTCAATCAGCAGTCAACACAAAATCAATCAGCCAATATTTAACAGTTCTAAAAATACAACATGAAAGTATGAACTGTTCAGAGTTAGTGAGAATTACTCACTTTTGCAGTTCATCGTTAAAGAACGATAAACTGTGTTCGGTACAAACCGACGTTTTACCCCGTCATAATTTCTATCAAGCTCCGAGTCATTCCCAACCCATTCCAAGTTGTTGCCCCCGTTCATACGTTCGTATCGGATCCTAGTTTGCTTTGTAACTCAGCCAACACCATCCAGCCCATTTTTAAAGCCTCACCATCTCTTACCCTCTTCCCCAAATACACAGATCGAACTCCAGAATTTGTTCCTCACCACAACCGATCCTTTGGCCTCCATACTCACTTTCCATACAACTTGAAACCAAGAACAAAACCCACCATGATCTTCTCATACCACATCTCCATAGCTCATCACTTAAATCAGGTGCTCGAACCACCGTTCACTCCTACATCGAACGGCCTTTCATCACCATTACAGTCCACTTCGAACCCCCTTTCTCCCTAAATCACTTCATCGTTCTGCTAACCAAAGCTAACAACGAACTCCCCTTCCAGTACTACATCTCCACACTACCATATGACTGCGTTCGAACTTCGCAATAGAGCCCCGTTTTCTAGGTTTCAACGGAAACCCCAAACACAGACATCGACGCCAACAACAACCGAACTTCACCAAAACCATACGGTTCATGCTAAATCCCACACCGAACTCCAATCCATACTCAGATTCATATATTATCGCTTCAATTAGCCACAAACTCAAATCCTAAACCCACTGTGGACTTTTGAATTTTCCGTATATTGCGTTGAGCAAGATATAACCGATACTGGGGCGAAGACAAATTCAAGAGGAACTCGAATATACAACTCTTTAGATTTATATAATTTTACATGAATTGCTTTTGATTTTTCTTTGAAGATTTTGGTTTTTGTTTATGAGCAAGTAAACTGGTGGCTTAGTGTTTGACTGCGGGAGGATTGTATTAGGTTTGGATGTCTTCTTATTTATAGGATAGGAATTATAATATTTTATTTGATTTTTATATTCGATTTTATTCAATCGTTATTTGTAACCATCTTCTAAAAATCCATATCATCGCATATGCTACCCAGAAATCATGAAAATTTGCATGCAACTACAGTTTGACATTACGATCTCAACGAAACTGGTTTCGTCAAATTCCGACTCCGTTTGCTCACACACCGTATTTTTGACTGTCGTAATACTGACTGTTTTTCACATTAAAAATCCGTACGGCCACACAGTGACTCTAAAAATCACGGAACATGGAATCTAAAAATAATTTAATATTGCGGATCCAACAAAATTAGTTTCGCTGAATTCCGACTTTGTTTGCAAAAGTGACTATTTTTAAAGCTCTGGATGACCCATTTAAATATATAAATATATTTAAATATAATTAAATTAAATATAAATAAATAAATATATTATCGTATATATTTACAATAGAATATCATACAACTCCTGGGTAATTATATATTCGATATTCCAAGTCCAGATTGAATCGAATTTCAATTTATATCGAAATTCCCTTTTATAACGTATATAAAGAATTGCAAATTATAAAGGAATTCCACAGCGACTTTTCTGAAATTTGATTTGGACGTAAATCAAAATCTACACGGCGAAAACTAGATTTTTCTCTTCCATTAGAAAAATATAACACGCCAGCTCCACGCGTTTCTTGTTTCACAGAAATCCGATTTAAAACGAATCCTGTACATTCAGTTGAAGTTCAAATCGCCAAATTACGAACTGCCGCGTCGTTTCGAGCTCTATTTTAATTATATTAAAATTCTACATTCAAACAGACGTCGATTGAATATATTCGTCAATATAATTCAACTCTAAGCTGAATTAAATCTTGGGGATGACCCCGTTCACATAATATTGTGGTTTCCAATAATTCTGATTATTTCAGAATTAAATATATTATTTAATTTATTATTTTAATTAAATATTCACCATTATTTAATTAAACCACCATTTAATTCACTATATCACCATTTATATAATTAAATAAATTAATTATAAGCCCTCTGCAAATGCGGGTCATTACATACACTGATTTGACTAATATTGATTGGGACGATAAATTTTACACATCGCCTAACTACACAAATAAAATTTTGTGTTTCTTGATTTGAAATGCCACAAGAGTGTTGGGAATGATATTTGAAGTTCACTAATCCAGATTGATTAGTTGTGTGTCAATCGATAGGTTGACAGACAGTTGTGTAGTGCACTTTGGATGATGGTTGATTATTTATCGTTGCAATTATATACATGTGTTGTATGGAATCCATAGAATTAACATTATATGGTAATTGATTAGGCCTCATTCCAATTTGGGAAATTAAGATTATTATAAAATAAAGATTCATGTGTTGAATAGAATAAATAGTCATGTGTTGACGATGCTCATGTGTTGAGAATATTCATGTGTTGAAATTATTCACGTTTTTAGTAAAATCTATAAACAATAAAATTTACATGTTTATCATAATTTTATAAAATATACTAAATAACAAAAATAGTCATGTGTTGACGATACTCATGTGTTGAGAATATTCATATGTTGAAAGAAATATAGTTTCATGTGTGGGATATATTAAATATTCATTTGTTGAATAGAATAACGAAGTTATTGAAATATATAAAGCCGTGTGGATTAGATTTGCACCATTTTGACGCGAATGATATTTATATCGATTTTATTAGAATATAGAAAAGGAAGTGATTTCAAAATATAACGTTTTGAAAATATTATCATTTATATATTAATGATATGAAATATTCAATTTTGATTTGAAATTGAATATGAAGTTGAAATTGTTTTGAAAACGAATTATAAAATACGTTTTGAATTGAAATCGATGAAGTATATATAATATATTATATATATTAAATGGTCAGAATAGAACACTCCGCGCCGCGGCAGTTCGAGAATTTTGACCATTGACTTCAAATTGACGTTACGGGAGATCCGACCGTCGGATTCTCTTGAAACCGGAACCAATGGGTTCGTATCGAAAAGAGATTTCCAATGAATATTAGAAATTTGAAATCTAACAGTTGGATTTGGGATTATGTCCAAATCAAATTTGGGAAAGGTCGATGTAAGTGTAGTTCGACGACCATTATTGGAAATCGACTGTACGGGCCTTGATAAAATTATTAAAAATATCTATAATTTGTGTAAAATCATAATAACTGAATTGGAAAGAACTAGGATGTAAATTTCATATTTGAAAGATGAAAATATATTTTTATCGAAATGAACTAGTTTTGAACTAGATTTGAAGTGGTTTTAAAATAATCTGAATTTCCAATATACGAATTGGAATGGATTTGAATCGAAATTATCTTCGGAATATTTAGATGTTGGATTTCGTGATTATACAGATATGGTTGTGGAAATTTGAAAGATATATTTATATCATTATTTCTAATATGATATTTGTTGGTTTCAGAATTTGATATTAAATATAAGCCTATATATTTTCTATTCAGATCCTTGTATTTAATATCAAATGGGATTTTGGGTTCGTCGTGAATGGTGTCTTAAATAACACTATTCTTGAACCCAGTGTAGAAAAGAATAAATCCTTTAATTAAGATTTAGTGAAATTGTCCAGTTATTTTGGTATTTAATTGGAAATGAATTTAAATGGGTTTTTCGGTTTATCGTGAGCGGTGTTTTGAATAACACATGTTCTTTAACCCGAATAACAATGGAATGTGATTTTGGGTTTATCGTGAACCGTGCTTTAGATGACATTGGTTCTTTAACCCAGTTAAAGACAGGATATTGATTTTTGGGGAAGATTAAAACTAAGTGGAGTTTTAATGAATGTTTAATTAGATTGAAATGATCGAGAATGGAGTATCACCAGTTTTGCTCCAAAGAGATAGTTAAATCTTTAATTAGATTTGAACGTGAAATGGTAATTAATATTTACCAATAACACCGTGGTGTTAGATATTGTGTATTACCAGTTTTTCTCCATGGGATGAATAGGTTGGGATTGGGAAATAAAATAAATAATTACTTTGGTGTGGTTCGCTAATCCCGACTAGTTTTGGAAAACCATGATATGGTTTGATATGATATCCGAAGGAAGATTAAAGAATAAACTTAGAAGAATTTATCTTTGATTAAACTAATGGGAACCTTTCCCTAAGAATGTGAATATCTAAATAAAAGAATATTATCAATTGGAATGAGGCGTATGTTGTGTTTGTGTAACATTTGTTTATTATATATGCGGGTTATTCGAAAAGGCCGGGTTTATACCCATTCTGAATAACTGATTCGACGTTAAGTCGAAGATGAAGAAGGTGGTTGAAGACCGGAAGTCTTCACATCGTTCGGGTGATTACTGATGATCTTGATTGGGCTGTACACCCAAGATGAGGGAATCAGTTGGTGATTGTCCAGACATATTTGGAGATCGATGGATATGCGAGGAAAGTGCCTCCGGTTTCGTTCAGACCCAGAACGAACTTGTAAATGGACTGTGTGTCTGACACTGGATTTTATTCTGTGTTGATTGACCTCTATTAAATATACATATGTTTGGTGGTGGAGAATTTATTCTCTTGCTTAAAACCCTTCTCTGAGACGTACGAGCCCAGAGGTTGTATATCGATGGATATCAGTCGCATGGAATGAATTGCCTGTGTGGCATGCCTAAGTGGCAGATGATCAAAGCTTTTGTTGAAAAGCAAGGTTTTGTGATTGATGATCAAAGCACGGCCTATGTGGCATAGCTTTGTGTATATCGTTAATTCGCAAGCCTCACACCTCGGTATGAGTCAAAAATGGGATACGAACCGTTGGGAGAACACGACGTTTCTTTCTAGCTATGGGTGATGTTAGTGACCTACCAGCCCTGACATTTATAAACTTTTTACCTGTGTGGTTGTTGGAATGCGAGGCGCCTCGAATATATGGTCGATAACTGGCACTATGTGAGCCGACGTACATACCATTATATAGGTCCTATAGGACTTAGAAACATATGTTCAGGAATAACTAATCTTCAAAAGTAAGAGAGGACCGGCCCAACCAATTCCAAGGATCGTTGTGTGTGGTCCTAAGACATTTGCTAGAGTGTCTCGAACGGAGAGGGGCTTGCCCCTTGCCTCGACTCATGACGGAAATCCAATTTCCAATACGTGACTTGCGGTTTTATTTGTAGAGCCTAGTATAGCGACATGATATATGGCACCCATGTCGTCTATGATTGACATTTATGATTGAAATTGATTTGACACTATACACTTATAATAGTATCAAATGATTTGTTTTAAACATACCAAGTATGTTTGGCTATTATAAGGGAAAACCCAATCCTCCGGCTTGCATTGCATTGTGTGATGGGACTTGGGCCTTAGAATAGCTTCATTTTTCGAAAAAGCATTGCGCTATTTATTTATATGCACTGGTATTCTTGGGAGGAAACCCATTCCATGTTATACAGCGTGGTCCCTTGAATTACTCTCTTTTAAAGTAAAATTTTAAATAACTGTTTTAGTTCTCACACCAGTCACATGACTGACCTGGAGTTTATTCTTTTAACCTAAACTCTCGGTACCCTTATTTTCCGCACGAGCAGCTAGTATTTATGGTTTTGCATATTTATATCCACAGGATCCTGGTTTATAGATGAAGCGATATTCGGAAAGCTCTGTATCCGTGTATTTCTTTCAGTTATGTTTTGTATTACTTTTCCGCTGCAGTAATGTATTTAAATCTCTGATATTTTATGATATGTAATATTTATTCATACTCTGTATATTCTTGTATTCTGATGGAATTGTTGTAATAAGAAATGAAATGTTCTTCTGTTTGTGTTCTGATTCGTCGTGTTCTCAAAACAATCAGGGGTTTCGAAAGGTCTTGGTCGGTTTAGCGATCGATTCAGATCGAGCGAAATTCTTAATTTTTACACACCTAAACTCTGGGTGCCCACATTTTCCGCACGGGCAGCTAGTAGTTTTGTTTTTTGCAGATACTTCTTTTCACAAGATCCCGGATTATAGGTGGAGTTATATTCGGAAAGATTTGTATCCGTGTATCTCTTTCAGTTGTTATAGTTGATGTCTTCCACTACACATTATATTCATGTATTATATTTTCCGCTGCTTTGTAATTTGTAAATCTCTTATATTTATTTTTCCATTGTATATTATTAGTTCATACTCTTATATCTTGTACTCTGAGGGAATTGTTGTAATAACAGTGAAATGTTCTACTGTTTATGTTCTGATGCGTCGTGTTCTCAAAGTAATACGGGCTTCTCCGTCTCTTTCGGGATCGGGGAAGCTTGGATCGTTTCATCGTGGTATCAGGGCTTTGGTTTACAAAGCTCGAAGCACAAGGCACATTAGAACCAGACGAAAGAATTCATCAGAGATAGGATTAGTAATATCCTGCTATAACTACTTGTTAGAGATAGGGCTAGTAATACCCAAGAATGGGTTGAAGAGTGCTATTTATAAAAAAATGAATTTAGTTTTGAAAATTATAACTTATTATACGTATTTGAGTATTTTATTTTATATTAAATTGGGACTATCGGGTATAAATAGATTTTGCATATACACCTTGCAAATGTATATTCGAAGCCCTAAATATACTGGGTAGATATAAAATCACACTCTAGTCGCTCGGGGATGATTTTGATGATGACAGCTGCATCATTAGTATTTATGTTCGAGTTTCGAAAGTGGGATATCTATACGATTCCATTTGACTGGTGTGAGAACCAAAACTTTGTTAGATTTTATTGTTTGTGATTAAACACTAAAAATATGATTTTGACTATATATAAAAGCTATATATGTTTGAAAAGCTAATCAACTAATTAATTGATGGTTGTGATGTGTGATTATTAGTTCAACTAAATAAAAATATTGGAATGATAAAACCAATAAGAAAATGAAAGGTAGGTTTAGCCAAATTGGATCTAATGTTGAATTAAATTGAAAATTGATGAAATTGCAAATATGTACATGTGTATATAATGAACAGGTCATTGCATGGAAGCTGAGAAGAGGAATAAAATTGTATGCCCGACAAATAGGTACATATTTATTGTATTTATTGGGGTTTTGATGATTTTGTGAGCTGCTTGGCTTTATCTTTTTCTTTTTGGATGATGAGGGGCCTGTGAGACGAGTTGTGAATTTACCGATCAGCCCGTTAAAAGGAGGTTATGGCAAAAAATTTTGAAAATTTATTGTGTTAGCCAAATTTTTGAGAAATTATAAAGTTCTTAGAAACTGAAAAATTGGAGAACTCAAGCCAGAATGGAAGTTGAGTTGGTTAGTTGAACAACTTTCAGCTCTATTCCTTTTCGAGGATTAAAAGATTTTAAGTGGTGGAGATTGTAATAAACCGTAATTTCTGAACCAATTTAATTTTTTTATTTTAGCTATTTTAATGGATTTCGGATATTTAAAATGATTTATTTTAAATAATAACGACTATAAATTCATTTAAATCGAAGTTAGAAAGTATAAATTTATAATAATTATAAAACGAGGCAGAAATGGCGCGGTAGTTTGAAAATTCGATTTTTAATTTCAATTGAATGTACATAATTAAAAATAAATCGGATTTCAGTAAAACCAGAAATATTTGAATCTGTTTAATAATATTTTTCTAATGAATGAGAAAATTTCAGATTTCATAATATAAATTGAAAGTTATGTCCAGTTTAACATTTAAAATAGTCGCTATGGAATTTATATATATAAATTAATATAATATATAGCCCTTAAAAATAGCCATTTTGCAAACTACCTGCGTTTTCGACGAAACCACTTTTGTTAGATACAGAATGTCAAATTATTATTAGGTTTCAATTTTCATAATTTTTGGAATTAATATGTGAGCATGGTAATTTAAACGCGTTTGGTAATTTCAGTTTGAATTTAATCGATTGGAAAAAGGTCATTTTTCAAACGGTCTCCAAATTCGATGAAATTAGTTTTGTGGCCCTGGTAAGTTAAAATGTATGTTCAAATTCAATTCATATTGATTTATATTTTAATTTTAACGAGAACTGATCGAAACAGTCAAATTGTCTTACGAAACATATCCCATTGTTTCTAGAATGAAGGTATTTAGCTAGTGGCGACAATCGTTAGGTTTGATTTGGAGTTCGAATGTAAAATCACTTTTTTTTTAAATTAAAATATAAATAATAAAAGGTTAAAAATACCCCATGTATTAAACCCTATCCCAATTATTCAGAAAGGCCGCGTTCATTGCAGTCAACGGCTGATGGGCTCCGATTTTCATTCCTCAACCATTCTTAATCCAATCTATGAAATTCAAAATTAATTAATTGAAAATTTTAGAGCTCTTTACGCTTTTCGATTTCATATGGGCATGATTAGTTTTTATGAGGTATTCGTCGTGAATTTTTGGGCTATAGTAGTCCCACTCACACACGATTTCTGGATGAAAGGGGGCATCGCCCTATGAGGCGTCACTGACGGTTGTTGAGCATGACAAGGCGCCCGTCGTGGTACTAGTTGATTGGAGTCTGGTGGGGTATATTGGTGGGCGATGGTGAGTGTTGGGTTTGGAAGCGGCGTGTTTTATTGGAGTGAAAGACAAAGTACATGGGGTAATTACCCCCTTAATTATGTGATTAATGAAATTAATTAATTATCTATTTAAATTTATGTAATTAATATATAAACGTTGGTATCTTTTGCATATGGTCATAGAATTGAATGAAACAAAGTGCGTTGGGATCGCATGAACGAACACTACAACATGGAACTAACTAGAACAGAAATGGAGGCAGTTGGAGTTTTTGACAAAATTAATTGGCTGTTTAATTTTTTTTAAACAATCATCAAATAAAGAATAGCCGAGTGGAACCCAATGTGAGAATTCTCTCACTAAATATTTGTACAGTAATTAATATATTTTATAATTGAAAATATGTGAACTAACATTGTTGATTTTTATGTATTGTATGTGATAGTGCTTGAGTTCAACAAATGAACTATTCACACTCATCTGCACAAGAAGCATTGTTTGAATATATGACACTCGTATTTCAAACAATGTGGATACACTTTGTGGTTGTTGAAATTATATTATTATCCATTTATAACTTAAACAGTGAAAATTAATTAATTAGAAAAATAATTCAAAACGAATTAGAATTGATTAAATTTATTTGCCAATGATTTATTTGAATAGACTATTGTCGTTTGAAAACCCAACATGGGTATTGGGATGATATTTGACATACAAAATTCCCAATATTTAGTTGTATGTCAATCGATTGGTTGACAAGCTGCGATAAGCGTTATTTATCAATTTTAATGCTTATACAGTTGTAAAATGCACTCTACATGATGTCCGAATGTTTAATGATTACATGCGATGTATGAAATCCATATAACTGAAATTATGTGGTAATTGATTGAGTCGCATTCTAATTTAGAATCTGAACGAATATTTTAAAGAAAATTCAGTAAAGAATTTAAATATGATTTTGATGTCCGATTTTGGATAGACACAAAAATAATGAAATATATGAAGCAGAGTAAGTAGTTATTCTCCATTTTAACCCGAACGGGTTTATCGATCGATTTATTCATTTTATAATGAATACGAAAAGGAAATGCATTTCAAAATATGATATTTTGAAAATATTATCATTTCAATAATATAATGATATGAAATATTCAATTTTGATTTGAAAATTGAAATTAAATGAAAATCATGTTAAAATGAATTTAAAATGAATTTATAAAGGAATATTCAATTTTGATTTAAAATTGAAATGGAGTTGGAATCGGTTTAAAACGGATTTATAAAGGAATACTCAATTTTGATTTAAGATAGAAATTGAAGTTGAAATCATTTTAAAATGAATTTACAAACAATTTATAAAATACATTTTAAATGGAAATCGATGATATACATATTATATTTGTTTAATGGCTTGAATAGAACGCGCCGCGCAGCGTCCGTTCGCGAATTTCAACCATTAGCTTCAAATTGATGTAGCGGGAGATTCGGTCGTTGGATTCTCCGAAAGCCGGAACCATTAGGTTCGTCTGGAAAAGATCTTTTCAATGAGTATAAGAGATTTAAATTTAAACAGTTGGATTTTAAATTGTGTCCAAATAAATTTAAGAAAAGGTCGGTATGGATGCAGTTCGTTGGCCGTTATTGGAAACTGATTGTAAGGGCCTTAATAAAATTATTAAAAATATGAAAAAAATGTGTAAATTCATAATAAATGATTAGGAAAGATTTTGGATGAAAAATTCCATATTTGAAAAGATAAAAGTGTATTTTTATTGAAATTAACAAGTTATCAACTAGAATAATAATCCAATGTTTTTAAATAAATAAATTGGATTTGTAAATGGATTGATATAACAAAAAAATTCTAATGAATGAGTTGGAATGGATTTGAGTGGAAATAAGTTTCGGAATGTTTCGATATTGGACCCCATGATTATACGGATAATGTCCAGTTATTTGGAAGATACAAATATCATTATTCCCAATACGATATCCGCTGGTTTCAAAATTTGATATTGAATATAAGCCGATAAAATTTCTATTTAGAGCCTTATATTTAATTTCAAATTGGATTTTGGGTTTGTCGTGAATGGTGTCTTCAATAACACTGTTCTTAAACCTAGTTGAGAAAGGAATAAATCTTTTAATTAAGATTTAGAGAAATTTACCAATTAATTAATTAACTAAATTGGAATTGAAATGAAAGTTGATTCTGGGGTTTATTATGAACGATGTTTTAAACAACATTTGTTCTTTAACCCAAATTAGAAGTAAAGATATGATTTGGAATTTATAAATCTTTTTATTAAGATTTAATGGAAATTTTCCAAATATAAGATTTTCTAATTTAATATATTAAATTGGAATTGAATGGAATTCGATTTGGTAATAATCAAAATGAGATTCTGTGAGGAAAGATGTAACAACCCTGAAAATCTGAACCAATTTAAAATTTTTAATTTGGCTATTTTAGTGGATTTTAAATATTTAAAATAAAGTATTTTAAATAATAACGACGAATAGACTATTTGAATCGATGTTTGAAAATAAAAATATTTATTTTAATTATAAACATGGCCTGAAATGGCGTGGCAGTTTCAAAATCTGAATTCAAACTTTGACTGATTGTACCGAGTGCAAAATAAAACGGATTTTAGTGAAACCAAAAATATTTAAATCTGTTTATGATTATCTTTCTAACGAATCTAAAAAATCGAAATTTGATAGTAAGAATCAAAAGTTATGGCCAAATGAATTTTCAGAAAGGTCGCTATAGAATATATACAGCCCTTGAAAATAGACATTTTGCAAACAACCCCTGTTATCGACGAAACCACTTTTGTTGGATCCGGGATGTCAAATTATTGCTAGGTTTCGAATTCCATAATTTTTTAAGTTAATATGTGAGCGTGGCGAGGGAAACTGTGTTTGGTTGATTTCAATTAAGTTGGATCGACCAGGAAAATACCATTTTTCAAACGGTCTTCAAATTCAACGAAATCAGTTTTGTTGGGACGTATCATCCCAACATAGTCAGATATAATTTTTCTGGAATTTTTTGAATTAGTGTGTGGGCCCGGCAAATTAAAATGTACGTTCAAATCTAAAATTGAATGTTTTACATTTTAATTTGAAGAATAACTGACTGTAACAGTCGAATTGGCTTACAACACTTATCCCATTGTGTTCGGAATGGGGGTATTTAGCTAGGGGCGACAGTCGTTGGGTTTGGTTTGGAGTTCGTATTAGAAAACCCCATTTTAGAATTTAATATAAGTCCCGACCAATTAGAATTTTTATAAAAATAAATAATAAACCGCGTCACTTTCTCTCTTCCCGATTGAGCTCTAGGCGATGACGGAAACCTCTCAATTGCTTCCCCTTCCGAATTCTCCTTCCACACTTAATAAAAACCCATGCCCCAGTGCAATTTTTTGTTGATCGTGACCTCCTCTTCAAATCCATATAAGGATTGTAAATTTTCATTCAGTATTTAAGAAGATCCGACGCTAGGAAGTCCAGACCTTCGAGCCGCCGCCATGATGCCCTGACGCCGTCGATCTCGACCGAAGGGGGACCCGCTGGTGCACCGTTCCACGTGCTTCGATGTGATGCAACTGGATTTCGTCCTCGTGCCTTGGATTTCGCGAAAAACGGAACCCTAGTTCGGAACCAAACAGCAGAGGTACGACTGTATATAATTTGAACTGATTTTTACACTTTCAAGTGTTGCAAACTTCTAAAAATCGTATCTTTTTCATGTGTCGTCGAAATCTAGTGAAACAAGAGACAGTGGACTTGTGCGGATGTCTTCTACATTCTCGAAGCGACCGGATATTTTTCTGAGCCTTCTACAATTTTTGGAGGAATGGAACCCAATGTGAGATTTTGTAATTATAATCGATATGGAAACGATGATGTATAAATTATATAGTCGATGTATGAGTTATATAAGCATTGCACACCTCATGTATAAGCATTGTATAAGTTGTATGTTCGATGTATAAGTTATATATGCGTTGTAAAAATTATATATGCGTTGAATGATATTGAAATGAAATCGAAATATATTTATGTACATATATCGATATATATATATATACACTCCCCTCGTCCACAGACCATGGACGATATATATTGGTTGTGATATTGTTTGGATTTGGTTGATGTGAAATTCGGTGAATATCATGAATGGTTGATTGGAAATGATTGATTGTGGTTGAAATCCCAATAGGATTAGTATATGGGAAAATTCGTCTGCGTACGAACTAGATATTGAAATCTCCATTGTCAAAAGCTACGAGGCTTTAAGGTAGAGCGAGGAGCCATACTCGGGACGATGCCGGTTTTAACTACCCTGCCGTTATGCTGCCGAAATTTTCAATAATATTCACATGTTAAAATTATTTTCATGTGTTGGAACTATATTCATGTGTTGAAACCATATTCATGTATTGAAACTATATTTATGTGTTGAATAGAAATTCATGTATTGAATAAAATTCATGTGTTGAATGACATTAATGTATTGAATAAATTCTTTGAAAGATAAAAATAACATTTTTATCATATATATTGTAATAACCCGGAAAATCTGAGCCAGTTTAAAAATTTTATTTTGGCAATTTTAGTGAAATTTGAACATTTAAAATGAATTATTTTAAAAAATATCGACGAGAAATTTATTTTGAATATAATTATAACATATATATTTATACGCGTCGCCGTTAGAATATAAATATTTATATATAATTATAAATAGAATTGAAAATGGCGCGGTAGTTCGATAATTCGATTTCAAACTTCAATTGAATGTACCGGGTGCAAAACAATCCGGATTTTAGTGAAACCAAAAATATTAGAATCTATTTGAGAATATCTTTCCAACGAATCCGAAAAATCAAAATTTCATAGCGGGAATCAAAAGATATGTCCAGTTGAAAATTCTGAATAGTCGCTATGGAATTCAGGCCCTTAAAAATGGACATTTTGCAAACGACCTCGGATTTCGACGAAACCACTTTTGTTGGATCCGTGATGTCAAGTTATTGCTAGGTTTCAAATTTCATAATTTTTCGAATCAATATGTGAGCGTGGCAAAGGAGAACGTGTTTGACCATTTCAGTTGAATCTAATTGACCGGAAATTGGCCATTTTTCTAACGGTCTCAGAATTCGATGAAACTAGTTTTGTTAAGACCATATCGTCAATACGAAGCAAGAAAATATTTTTCTAGAATTTTTAAAGTTAATATGTGACCCCGGTAATTTGAAATGTACGTTTAAAATTCAATATAGTGATTTAAATGTAAATTTAACGGAAACTGATTCAAACGATAAAATCAACCTATGATACATATCCCATTGTGTTCGGAATGGGGGTAAAACGCTATGGACGATAGGCGGTGGGCCTCGTTTAGAGGTCGTATGTAAAAGTCAACTTTTTGCAATTAAAATAAATAAATAAATAAACCCCCTCTTCCCTTTTATACGCTGGCCCCGCCTATCCCTATTTTCAAATCGAATTTATAAAAAAAAAAGAGAAAAGGAGACGAGAGCGACGGGGGGGAGCCGCCGCCGCATCGCCCCCTCCCCCCGATGAGCCACCGCCGCGCCGGAGGCAGGCGCGCCCCCTCCTCTTCTTCCTCCTTCCTTCTTCCCTTCCTCCTCCCCCTTGCCTTCCTCGACACCGACGCGAGACCCCCCCCCCCCATCCACCGACGCAACCGAGCCCCCCCTCGCCTGCTCCGCCGCCACCACCGGCGAACTCCGACCCCTCTTCTCCTCCATCCGCTGTAAGTCCCCTTCCCTTTATTCTTATTTATTATTTTTGTTTATATATAACTGTTTTTTTATATATATATTAAAATCGATTTTTTTTGGGATTATAAAAACTAATTTTATATAGTAATTAAAACTGATGATGAAATAAAGATTTGATATTGAAATAAATGATAATTATAATTTTTATGTAAGTAGGATATTAAAAATATGATTTTTATATTTTTAAACTATTAAAAATATAATCTTTTATATTGTAGAAAGATAAAAATATGATCTTTGCATAGTAGGAACTATAAAGGCGATATTTTTAAATGTGAAAAGACGATATTTTTTAAATGTAAAAAGGCAAAATTTTTAGATGTAAAAATGCGAAATCTATATTTTTGAAATGGAATTCTATCTATTTGATAACGTAGTAAAAATTTGATTTTGATATATTGAATAACAACGTAGTAAAAATTCGATTTTTATATATTGAATAGCGAAGTGAAAATTCGATTTTTAAATGTATGAAGTGATTATAGAAATATGATTTTTAAATTGAGAGTGAACAAATAAAAATGTGACTTTTATTTTAAAGACATCAAAATATAAAAATGTGTGATTTTTATATATGTAGAGACTACGGGCAACGAAGATGATAAAAAGGCGAGAACGAAGAAGATTTCTATAAAAGAAGAGTCAAGATGATTGGATAGCTTTTCGGTGAGAACTTCTCACTCTAAACTTCTTTTTCAAATTATATATATATATACTAGGATGCAGACGGTGCTTAGTAGCACCCGACACCCGTCATCCACAGACCATGGATGGCTTGTTTGTTAAATTGTTTGGTTGAGTAGTTGGTTAGTTTGTTGGGTTTGAATAGAAATGTTTGGTGAAATGGAATGGATTGATTGATGTGTGAATGGCGTGGGCCTTCACTAGACCGGGGATAAGGCTAGGCCTTGTCCCGTTTCTAGTATCGTGCCGTTATGCCGCCGGAATTTTCTAAAATATGTTAGAAAAATAAAAATATCATTTTATTAAATAAATGAACTGAATAGAAATTCATGTGTTAAAATAAAATGTTTATCGTTAAAAATATAATTTTTAACGTGAAAGTGGATAAATGAATATTTATAAACAAATCGGCCGATTTGTTTATATACACTGGTTTGAGTGATATTGATTGGGTCGATAAATTTTACACATCGCCCAACTGCACAAATAAAATCTGTGTTTGATTGTTTGAAACCCCACACGGGTGTTGGGATGAAATTTGAAGTTCACACATCCTGATTTATTAAATATGTCGATCGATTGATTGACAGGCTGTTATAAGCGTAAGATATCTATATTTGATGCTTATACATTGTAGTGCACTTTGATTGATGGTTGATTGTTTATTATTGCTATTATATACATGTGTTGTATGGAATCCATATAATTAACATTATATGGTGATTGATTGGGCCTCATTCCAATCGGGAAAATAATAAATATTTTAAAGGAAAATTCATGTGTTGAATATAAAAATAGTCACGTGTTGACGATGACCATGTGTTGAAACTATTCATGTGTTGAGTGAAATATTTTAAATAATAAAATTTACATCTTTATCATATTTACAATTAGAATCTACTTTACGGTGGAGTCTAATTAAAATCAAACGATAGATACCATAGTTTTATAACATAACAAAAATAGTGATGTGTTGACAGTACTCATGTGTTGAGATTAGTCGTGTGTTGAAAGCAATATAGATTCATGTGTTGAATGGGAAAAATATTCATTTGTTGAATAGAATAAAGAAGTTGTGAAAAATATAAAGCCGTGTTGATTGGTTTTGCACCATTTTGACGTGAACGATATTTATATCGATTTTATTCAAATTGAAATGAATATTATAGCAACTTCGAATTGAAAAGAAAACGAATTTGAATTGAATATAAAAGGACTTCGAATGGAATTGAATATAAAACAAATTCAAGTTGAATTGAAAACGAACTGAAATTTAATTGAATTCGAATCGAAATTAAATTGAAATCAATTTGAATTGAAACGAATTTGAATTTGAATTGAATTGAAACGAATTTGAATTCGAATTAAATAAAATGGAAATGAATTCGAGTTGAATTGAAATCAAATCGATTTGAAATTGAATGTAGAAGTTGAATTGTTTTAGAAACGAATTTAAAACGATTTATAAAATTCGTTTTAAATAGAAATCGACGAAATATATATTATATATATTATATAAATAATATAATGGCCTGAATAGAATGCGCCGCGCCGCGGCAGTTCGTGAATTTCGACCATTTATTTCAAACGGACATTGCGGGAGATCCGACCGTCGGATTCTCCTAAAACCGGAACCGTTGGGTTCGTATCGAAAAGAGCTTTCCAATGAATATTAGAAATTTGAAATCCAACGGTTAGATTTGGAATTATGTCCAAATCAATTTCAGAAAAGGTTGCTGTAAGTGCAGTTCGATGGCCGTTGTTGGAAATCGACTGTACGGGCCTTGATAAAATTATTAAAAATATTAATAATTTGTGTAAAATCATAAGAAATGATTTGGGAAGAATTGAGCTGGAGAATTCCACATTTGAAAAGATAAAAATAGATTTTTATCGAAATGAACTAGTTTTGAACTAGAATTAAAATCAATTTATTTGTGAAATAAATAAATTGAATTTGAAAGTGATTTTAAAAATAATCAATATTCCCAATATGTGAATTGGACTAGAGCTGAATCGAAATTATCTTCGGGATATTTCGATGTTGGATTTCGTGACTATACAGATATTGTTATGGGAATTTGAAAGATATATTTTATATCGTTATTTCCAATACGATATTTGTTGGTTTTAGAATTTGATATTGAATATAAGCCGATATATTTTCTATTCAGAGCCATGTATTTAATATCAAATGTGATTTGGGTTTATCGTGAATCGTGTTTTAGATGACATTGGTTCTTTAACCCAGTTAAAGGCAAGATATTGATTTTTGAGAAGATTAAAACTAAGTGGAGTTTTAATGAATCTTTAATTAGATTAAAAATGTGAGTTGATAATTTAAATTATCAAATCTGAAAGGTGATCGAGAATGGAGTACCACTAGTTTTGCTCCAAAGCGATAGTTAAATCTTTAATTAGATTTGAACGTGAAATGGTAATTAATTTTACCGATAACACCGTGGTGTTAGATGTGGAGTATTACCAGTTTTCTCCATAGGATATATAGGTTGGGATTGGGAAATAAAATAAATAATTACTTCGGTGTGGTTCGCTAATCCCGACTAGTTTGAAATGATATCCAAAGGAAGATTTTAGGATAAATTTAGAAGAATTTATCTTGGATAAAATTAATGGGAACATTTCCCTAAGAATGTGATTTTGTGAATAAAAAATATTCTGAATTGGAATGAGGCGTTCATTGTGTTTGCGTAACATTTGTTTATTATATACGTGGGTTATTCAGAAAGGCCGGGTTATACCCATTCTGAATAACCGATTCGACGAGATGTCGAAGATGAAGACGGTGGTTGAAGACCGGAAGTCTTCACATCGTTTGGGTGATTACTGATGATCTTGATTGGGCTGTACACCCAAGATGAGGGAAACAGTTGGGGATCGTCAAGACGTACTTGGAGATGGATGGATATGCGAGGAAAGTGCCTCCGGTTTCGTTCAGACCCAGAACGAACTTGTAAATGGATTGTGTGTCTGACATTGGATTTTATTCTGTGTTGATTGATCTCTATTAAATATACATCTGTTTGGCGGCGGAGAATTTATTCTCTTGCTTAACGCCCTTCTCTGAGACGTACGAGCTCAGAGGTTGTATATCGATGGACATCAGTCGCATGGAGTGAATTGCCAGTGTGGCACGCGTATGTGGCAATTGATCAGGGCTTCTGTTGAAAAGCAAAGTCTTGTGGTTGATGATCAAAGCACGGCCGGTGTGGCGTAGCTTTGTGTGTATAACGTGAATTCGCGAGCCTCACACCTCGGTATGAGTCAAAAACGGGATAGTGACTGCAGGGAGAGCACGACGTTTCTTTCTAGCTAAGGTGGTGTCAGTGACCTACCAACCCTGACATTTATATACTTTTCACCTGTGTGGTTGTTGGATACGAGGCGCCTCGGATATAGGTCTGTAAGGACCGGGAAACGTGTGTTCAGGAATTGCCAATCCTCAAAAGTAAGAGGGGACCGGCCCTGAAGATCCAAGGATCATAGTGGGGTCCTGAGACATTTGCTAGAGTGTCTCGAATCGGAGAGGAGCTTGCCCCTTGCCTCGGCTCATGACGGAATCCAATTTCCAATACGTGTGTTTCGGTTTTATTTGTAGAGCCTAGTATGACGACATAGTAGATGGTAGCTATGCCGCCTATGATTGATACTCATGATTGAAATTGTTTTGACACTATACACTTATAATAGTATCAAATAATGTGTTTTAAACGTATCAAGCATGCTTTGGCTGTTATAAGGTAAAAACCCTATCCTCCGGCTTGCGTTGCATTGTGTGATGGGACCTGGGTCTTATAACAGCTTCATTTTTCTTTATTTAGCATTGCACTGTTTGTTTTATGCACTGGTATTCTTGGGAGGAAACCCGTTCCGTGTTATACGGCGTGGTCCCTTGATTTACCTAACTTTAAAAATAAAGATTAATAACTGCTTTAGTTCTCACACCAGTCACATGACTGACCTGGAGTTTATTGTTTTAACCTAAACTCTGGGTGCCCTTATTTTCCGCACGGGCAGCTAGTAGTTTTGGTTTTGCAGATTTATATTCACAGGATCCTGATTAACAGCTGGAACGATGCTCGGAAAGCTCTGTATCCGTGTATCACTTTCAGTTGTGCTTTTGTATATTTTTCCGCTGCTATGTAATTTATTGTAATCTCTGATATTTGTCAAATGTAATTTATTCATTTTTACTCTGTATATTCTTGTATCTGATGGAATTGTTGTAATAACAATGAAATGTTCTTCTGTATGCGTTCTATTTTGTCTTGTCCTCAATTCTATCCGTGCTTTCCTTCACGGGGAAGTTCGGGTCGTCTCAGTTTGGTATCAGAGCTTTGGTTTACAGGGCTCGAGAACAAGATACATTGGAACCATACGAAAGAATTCATCAGATATTGGATTAGTAATATCCAATTAGAATGACTCTTAGAGATAGGATCAGTAGTGTCCTAGAACGAGTGTGAAGAGTATATTTTTCAAATGAAAATTTTTTGTTTAGAAACTTAAATCACTTCTTATGTATTTGAATATTTATTTATTTTGAATATGGACAATCTAGTATATAAAGGTTTTGCATATACGTGTCATGAACGTATATTCGAAGTTTTAATATATTAGATAGATATAGAATCACATTCTAGTTGCCCGGGAATGGTTCTGATAATGCTGCAGCGTTACCAGTATTTATTTTCGAGTAACGAAGGTGTGATACCTATATATTTTCATTAGACTGGTGTGAGAACCAAAACTAATATAGCTAGAATACATTGTTGTGATTTGGCATCAAAAACATGATTTTCTGTATATGTATCAAAATTAAGAATTTGAAACTCTAATTCACTAATTGATTGCTGTTTGTGTTGTTTGTTTATTTATTTGATAATTTTAACCATTTATGTCTAATTGTATCCAATATTGAACTATATTGAAAATCGGTTGCATTTGCTTGCATATACATATACTTACATTGAACAGGTCATAGCAAGGAGGCTAGAGCAGAGAATAAAATTTGTTTGCCCGACAAATAGGTACATGTTTACTACATAATTTACTGTTTTGTTTGGGTGATGATGATTTTATGAGCCTATTGGCTAGCCGCTTGGCTTTTTCTTTTTCTTTTTGAGATCGGAAGGATCGGGGAAACTATTTGAAATTCCCCGATGCTCCCGGTGCAGGGGAGGTTATGGCGAAATTTTTCGAAAATTTAGGGTGTTAGCCAAATTTTTGAAAATTTGAGAATTCTCAGAAACTGAAAAGTTGGAGAATGCAAGCCAGATCGAACGTAGAGTTAATTAATCAAACCACTTTCGACTTTGTTCCTTTTCGGGGACGAAAAGTTTTAAGTGGGGGAGATTGTAATAACCCGGAAAATCTGAGCCAGTTTAAAATTTTTATTTTGGCAATTTTAGTGAAATTTGAACATTTAAAATGCATTATTTTAAATAATATCAACGAGAAATTTATTTTGAATATAATTATAACATATATATTTATACGCGTCGCCGTTAGAATATAAATATTTATATATAATTATAAATAGAATTGAAAATGGCGCGGTAGTTCGATAATTCGATTTCAAACTTCAATTGAATGTACCGGGTGCAAAACAATCCGGATTTTAGTGAAACGAAAAATATTAGAATCTATTTGAGAATATCTTTCCAACGAATCCGAAAAATCAAAATTTCATAGCGGGAATCAAAAGATATGTCCAGTTGAAAATTCTAAATAGTCGCTATGGAATTCAGGCCCTTAAAAATGGACATTTTGCAAACGACCTCGGATTTCGACGAAACCACTTTTGTTGGATCCGTGATGTCAAGTTATTGCTAGGTTTCAAATTTCATAATTTTTCGAATCAATATGTGAGCGTGGCAAAGGAGAACGTGTTTGACCATTTCAGTTGAATCTAATCGACTGGAAATTGGCCATTTTTCTAACGGTCTCAGAATTCGATGAAACTAGTTTTGTTAAGACCGTATCGTCAATACGAAGCTAGAAAATATTTTTCTAGAATTTTTAAAGTTAATATGTGACCCCGGTAATTTGAAATGTACGTTTAAAATTCAATATAGTGATTTAAATGTAAATTTAAACGAAACTGATTCAAACGATCAAATCAACCTACGATACATATCCCATTGTGTTCGGAATGGGGTAAAACGCTATGGACGATAGGCGGTGGGCCTCGTTTAGAGGTCGTATGTAAAAGTCAACTTTTTGCAATTAAAATAAATAAATAAAAAAACCCCCTCTTCCCTTTTATACGCTGGCCCCCCTCTCTCTATTTTCAAATCGAATTTATAAAAAAAAAAGAGAAAAGGAGACTATAGCGACGGGGGGGAGCCGCCGCCGCATCCCCCCCCCCCCCCCCCGATGAGCCACCGCCACGCCGGAGGCAGGCGCGCCCCCTCCTCTTCTTCCTCCTTCCTTCTTCCCTTCCTCCTCCCCCTTGCCTTCCTCGACACCGACGCGAGACCCCCCCCCCCCCATCCACCGACGCAACCGAGCCCCCCCTCGCCTGCTCCGCCGCCACCACCGGCGAACTCCGACCCCTCTTCTCCTCCATCCGCTGTAAGTCCCCTTCCTTTTTTTCTTATTTATTATTTTTGTTTATATATAACTGTTTTTTTATATAGATATATTAAAATCGATTTTTTTTGGGATTATAAAAACTAATTTTATATAGTAATTAAAACTGATGATGAAATAAAGATTTGATTTTGAAATAAATGAAAATTATAATTTTTATGTAAGTAGGATATTAAAAATATGATTTTTATATTTTTAAAGTATTAAAAATATAATCTTTTATATTGTAGAAAGATAAAAATATGATCTTTGCATAGTAGGAACTATAAAGGCGATATTTTTAAATGTGAAAAAGCGATATTCTTTAAATGTGAAAAGGCGAAATTTTTAGATGTAAAAATGCGAAATCTATATTTTTGAAATGGAATTCTATCTATTTGATAACGTAGTAAAAATTTGATTTTGATATATTGAATAACAACGTAGTAAAAATTTGATTTATATATATTGGATAGCGAAGTGAAAATTCGATTTTTAAATGTATGAAGTGATTATAGAAATATGATTTTTAAATTGAGAGTGAACAAATAAAAATGTGACTTTTATTTTAAAGACATCAAAATATAAAAATGTGTGATTTTTATATATGTAGTGACTACGGGCAACGAAGATGATAAAAAGGCGAGAACGAAGAAGATTTCTATAAAAGAAGAGTCAAGATGATTGGATAGCTTTTCGGTGAGAACTTCTCACTCTAAACTTCTTTTTCAAATTATATATATATATATATATATATATACACTAGGATGCAGACGGTGCTTAGTAGCACCCGACACCCGTCATCCACAGACCATGGATGGCTTGTTTGTTAAATTGTTTGGTTGAGTAGTTGGTTAGTTTGTTGGGTTTGAATTGAATTGTTTGGTGAAATGGAATGGATTGATTGATGTGTGAATGGCGTGGGCCTTCACTAGACCGGGGATAAGGCTAGGCCTTGTCCCGTTTCTAGTATCGTGCCGTTATGCCGCCGAAATTTTCTAAAATATGTTAGAAAAATAAAAATATCATTTTATTGAATAAATGAACTGAATAGAAATTCATGTGTTAAAATAAAATGTTTATCGTTAAAAATATAATTTTTAACGTGAAAGTGGATAAATGAATATTTATAAACAAATCGGCCGATTTGTTTATATACACTGGTTTGACTGATATTGATTGGGTCGATAAATTTTACACATCGCCCAACTGCACAAATAAAATCTGTGTTTGATTTTTTGAAACCCCACACGGGTGTTGGGATGAAATTTGAAGTTCACACATCCTGATTTATTAAATATGTCGATCGATTGATTGACAGGCTGTTATAAGCGTAAGATATCTATATTTGATGCTTATACAGTGTAGTGCACTTTGGTTGATGGTTGATTGTTTATTATTGCTATTATATACATGTGTTGTATGGAATCCATATAATTAACATTATATGGTGATTGATTGGGCCTCATTCCAATCGGGAAAATAATAAATATTTTAAAGGAAAATTCATGTGTTGAATATAAAAATAGTCACGTGTTGACGATGACCATGTGTTGAAACTATTCATGTGTTGAGTGAAATATTTTAAATAATAAAATTTACATCTTTATCATATTTACAATTAGAATCTACTTTACGGTGGAGTCTAATTAAAATCAAACGATAGATACCATAGTTTTATAACATAACAAAAATAGTGATGTGTTGAAAGTACTCATGTGTTGAGATTAGTCGTGTGTTGAAAGCAATATAGATTCATGTGTTGAATGGGAAAAATATTCATTTGTTGAATAGAATAAAGAAGTTGTGAAAAATATAAAGCCGTGTTGATTGGTTTTGCGCCATTTTGACGTGAACGATATTTATATCGATTTTATTCAAATTGAAATGAATATTATAGCAACTTCGAATTGAAAAGAAAACGAATTTGAATTGAATATAAAAGGACTTCGAATGGAATTGAATATAAAACAAATTCAAGTTGAATTGAAAACGAACTGAAATTTAATTGAATTCGAATCGAAATTAAATTGAAATCAATTTGAATTGAAACGAATTTGAATTTGAATTGAATCGAAACGAATTTGAATTCGAAATAAATAAAATGGAAATGAATTCGAGTTGAATTGAAATCAAATCGATTTGAAATTGAATGTAGAAGTTGAATTGTTTTAGAAACGAATTTAAAACGATTTATAAAATTCGTTTTAAATAGAAATCGATGAAATATATATTATATATATAATATAATGGCCTGAATAGAATGCGCCGCGCCGCGACAGTTCGTGAATTTCGACCATTTATTTCAAACGGACATTGCGGGAGATCCGATCGTCGGATTCTCCTAAAACCGGAACCGTTGGGTTCGTATCGAAAAGAGCTTTCCAATGAATATTAGAAATTTGAAATCCAACGGTTAGATTTGGAATTATGTCCAAATCAATTTCAGAAAAGGTCGATGTAAGTGCAGTTCGATGGCCGTTGTTGGAAATCGACTGTACGGGCCTTGATAAAATTATTAAAAATATTAATAATTTGTGTAAAATCATAAGAAATGATTTGGGAAGAATTGAGCTGGAGAATTCCACATTTGAAAAGATAAAAATAGATTTTTATCGAAATGAACTAGTTTTGAACGAGAATTAAAATCAATTTATTTGTGAAATAAATAAATTGAATTTGAAAGTGATTTTAAAAATAATCAATATTCCCAATATGTGAATTGGACTGGAGCTGAATCGAAATTATCTTCGGGATATTTCGATGTTGGATTTCGTGACTATACAGATATTGTTATGGGAATTTGAAAGATATATTTTATATCGTTATTTCCAATACGATATTTGTTGGTTTCAGAATTTGATATTGAACATAAGCCGATATATTTTCTATTCAGAGCCTTGTATTTAATATCAAATGTGATTTGGGTTTATCGTGAATCGTGTTTTAGATGACATTGGTTCTTTAACCCAGTTAAAGGAAAGATATTGATTTTGAGAAGATTAAAACTAAGTGGAGTTTTAATGAATCTTTAATTCATTAAAAATGTGAATTGATAATTTAAATTATCAAATCTGAAAGGTGATCGAGAATGGAGTACCACCACATTTGCTCCAAAGCGATAGTTAAATCTTTAATTAGATTTGAACGTGAAATGGTAATTAATTTTACCGATAACACCGTGGTGTTAGATGTGGAGTATTACCAGTTTTCTCCATAGGATATATAGGTTGGGATTGGGAAATAAAATAAATAATCACTTCGGTGTGGTTCGTTAATCCCGACTAGTTTGAAATGATATCCAAAGGAAGATTTTAGGATAAATTTAGAAGAATTTATCTTGGATAAAATTAATGGGAACATTTCCCTAAGAATGTGATTTTGTGAATAAAAGAATATTCTGAATTGGAATGAGGCGTTCATTGTGTTTGTGTAACATTTGTTTATTATATACGTGGGTTATTCAGAAAGGCCGGGTTATACCCATTCTGAATAACCGATTCGACGAGATGTCGAAGATGAAGACGGTGGTTGAAGACCGGAAGTCTTCACATCGTTTGGGTGATTACTGATGATCTTGATTGGGCTGTACACCCAAGATGAGGGAAACAGTTGGGGATCGTCCAGACGTACTTGGAGATGGATGGATATGCGAGGAAAGTGCCTCCGGTTTCGTTCAGACCCAGAACGAACTTGTAAATGGATTGTGTGTCTGACATTGGATTTTATTCTGTGTTGATTGATCTCTATTAAATATACATCTGTTTGGCGGCGGAGAATTTATTCTCTTGCTTAACGCCCTTCTCTGAGACGTACGAGCTCAGAGGTTGTATATCGATGGACATCAGTCGCATGGAGTGAATTGCCAGTGTGGCACGCGTAAGTGGCAATTGATCAAGGCTTCTGTTGAAAAGCAAAGTCTTGTGGTTGATGATCAAAGCACGGCCTGTGTGGCGTAGCTTTGTGTGTATAACGTGAATTCGCGAGCCTCACACCTCGGTATGAGTCAAAAACGGGATAGTGACTGCAGGGAGAGCACGACGTTTCTTTCTAGCTAAGGTGGTGTCAGTGACCTACCAACCCTGACATTTATATACTTTTCACCTGTGTGGTTGTTGGATACGAGGCGCCTCGGATATAGGTCTGTAAGGACCGGGAAACGTGTGTTCAGGAATTGCCAATCCTCAAAAGTAAGAGGGGACCGGCCCTGAAGATCCAAGGATCATAGTGGGGTCCTGAGACATTTGCTAGAGTGTCTCGAATCGGAGAGGAGCTTGCCCCTTGCCTCGGCTCATGACGGAATCCAATTTCCAATACGTGTGTTTCGGTTTTATTTGTAGAGCCTAGTATGACGACATAGTAGATGGTAGCTATGCCGCCTATGATTGATACTCATGATTGAAATTGTTTTGACACTATACACTTATAATAGTATCAAATAATGTGTTTTAAACGTATCAAGCATGCTTTGGCTGTTATAAGGTAAAAACCCTATCCTCCGGCTTGCGTTGCATTGTGTGATGGGACCTGGGTCTTATAACAGCTTCATTTTTCTTTATTTAGCATTGCGCTGTTTGTTTTATGCACTGGTATTCTTGGGAGGAAACCCGTTCCGTGTTATACGGCGTGGTCCCTTGATTTACCTAACTTTAAAAATAAAGATTAATAACTGCTTTAGTTCTCACACCAGTCACATGACTGACCTGGAGTTTATTGTTTTAACCTAAACTCTGGGTGCCCTTATTTTCCGCACGGGCAGCTAGTAGTTTTGGTTTTGCAGATTTATATTCACAGGATCCTGATTAACAGCTGGAACGATGCTCGGAAAGCTCTGTATCCGTGTATCACTTTCAGTTGTGCTTTTGTATATTTTTCCGCTGCTATGTAATTTATTGTAATCTCTGATATTTGTCAAATGTAATTTATTCATTTTTACTCTGTATATTCTTGTATCTGATGGAATTGTTGTAATAACAATGAAATGTTCTTCTGTATGCATTCTATTTTGTCTTGTCCTCAATTCTATCCGTGCTTTCCTTCACGGGGAAGTTCGGGTCGTCTCATATATAGACTATAAAAAATAATCGTGTTTTGAAATAAATTGTTTTACAATAAAAAAACACTTTTACCTTATGTATGAACTATATAAAATAATCGTGTTTTGTAATAAATTGTTTTACAATAAAAATTACACTTTTACCTTACGTATGAACTATATAAAATAATCATGTTTTGAAATAAATTGTTTTACAATAAAAGTCACATTTTTATCATCTATATGAAGTATATAAAATAATCCTATTTTGAAATAAATTGTTTCACAATAAAAATCACATTTTTATTATATATATGAATTGTTAAAAATAGTGATGTTTTGAAATAAATATCTGTTGGATAAAAATATCATTTTTACCAAATATATGAAATGGATATGGTTTTGAAATCGAAGAATGGATTATATTCATATATATATAAATAAATATAATTAAAATAAATCGAATAACGAAGCTGTAGTTCATGTTTTGAAAACGTGATTTCAAACGATTATTGAGGGAGATCCGACCATCGGATTATCCCGAAACCGAAACCGTTGGGTTCGCTTTGGAAATATTTTTCCAACGACACCAACTTTGTAAAGATCCAACGGTTGGATGGTCTAGAATGATTAATTCAAATCTGAATGAAAATAGTGCCAGAATCGATTATATTTATATATATTTAAATATAATTAAAATAAATCGAATAACGATGCTGCAGTTCGTATTTTGAAATCGTAACTTCAAACGATTGTACCGAGAGATCCGACCGTCGGATTTTTCGAAAACTAAAATCATCGGATTTGTTTTGAAAAGATCTTTCTAATGATATATAGTTTATAAAGATCCAACGGTTGGATTTTCAGATATATGTAAATCAAATCTGAAGAAAAACAGCGCTATGGCCGCGTTATAGCCTGAAGCATCGTTTAAATAAAATGGGCTGTTTTTAATTAAATAAAAATAGCGAAAAATCTTTATAAAATGATATTAATGATATGGAATGGAAATGAACTGAATTTACTCTGTTTATTGGATATTCTGATGGTTGAATGTGTTTGGCATGAAATTTATATTAATGTACTGAACATGGATGTCGAATAACTTAACCATGAAATGAATTGATTTAAATTCTAAATATACGTGAATTATTTGAAAGGGTCGAGTTAAATCTCATTTCAAATAATTGATTGGCGATAAGAAGTTGATGATGAAGACGGTGGTCGAAGACTGGAGAGCTTCACATCGTTTGGATGATTACTGTTGTCTTGATTGGGAGGCATCCCAAGATATAAATAATAAGCTGTGATCGTCCAGATGTACTTGGAGATCGACCGGATATATGAGGAATAAGGTGCCTCCGGTTTCATTCAAACCCAGAACGGACTTGTAAATGGACTGTGTGTCTGACATTGGATTTCATTCTGTGTGATTGCTAGCCATCAGTTGCATGGCGTGAATTGCTTGTGTGGCATGCTGAGATGCAAAGGATCAAGGCTTCTGTTGAAAAGCAAAGTCTTGTGGTTGATGATTAAAGCACTGCCTATGTGGTATAGCTTTGTGTATAGCGTTGATTCACGAGCCTCACCCCCCGATATGGACCATAAGCGGGAGAGGACATCAGGGAGGACATGCGTTTCCTTCTAACTAGGGTGGTGTCAGTGACCTACCAGCCCTGACATTTATATTATTTTCTCCGTGTGGTTGTTGGATTGCGAGGCGCCTCGGATATATCAGTGACTAGATGGAATCATAGGACTCATCTACGCCCCAAAGGGCGGGGAAACGCAGTGTTCAGGCATAATAATCCACATCGAGTGGACCGGCCCTAACGATCCAATGCTTGCCTGCGCGCTTGCCTGAGACATGAGCTAGATTGTCTCGTATTCGGTAAGGACTATATTTTTCCTTGGTTCATAACGGAAATCCAATTTCCATTTACGACATCGTGCGATTTTGATTGTATACCTATATATGGCGATATGATATATGGCACCCATGCCATTTATGATTGATACTTATGATTGAAATTGTTTTTGAAACATATAAACACTAGTAATAATATCAAATGCTTTTGTTTTATTCGTATCAAGCATATTTTGGCCATTATAAGGTAAAAATCTATCCTCCGGCTTGCGTTGCATTGTGTGATGGGAACTGAGTCTTATAATGGCTTCATTTTTTATAAAAGGCATTGCGTTGTTTAAATAACTTACTTTATTCATGCACTGGCAATCACTGGAGTAAACCCGTTCCGCGAAAGTGGCATGGTCTTATGATTTTCCTTGTTATTATTGTTTAACCAGTTAAATAGATTTCTCATACCAGTCCTATGACTGACTCGTAGTTTGTTTCACTTGAAAACTCGGGTGCCCTTGTTTCTACACGGGCAGCCTTGTATTCAGGTTTTAGCAGGCTCTTTCTGGATAGCTGGAGCTGAAGATGGATTCTACCATTTATCTCTTTTTATGCTATTCAGCTCCTATTGTACATATTATGTTTTGATTCCGCTGTAGACATTTATGTATTGCTGAACTGTATTTTGTACTTAGTATGATCCTGTATACTGTGTAACTCTGATGATTATGTTTATCTAGTGCATTTTGATGTACATTATCTGGTGTATTTCTATATTTCTGTTCTGCTGTTATTTGTTTATGTGTTATATTCCAAAGATTACCCTTGCAACCGAGGAACGGGGGTTTGGGGTCGCCATAGAAGTCCAATACTATTTATGGAATTTAAAAGGCCTTGTCGTTATTCCACTTATAGTATTAGTACGATACGAAAATTTATATCGATTATATAATGTTATGATTTCCTTGAAGATTCCATAGTTAATGGAAGGTGATTTGGGTTTATCGTGAACTTTGTTTTAAATGACACTGATTCTTTAACCCAGAAAAAGACAGGATTAATTTCCTAAATTTGAATAATCATTAAATAATGATTTTTGGATATTAAAACTAAGAAGAGTTTAATAAATCTTTAATCAGATTGGGATGTGAATGGAATAATTAAATTTATTGAATTCATGAAATGATCGAGAATGGAGTACCACCAGTTTTACTTCAGGCGACAGTTAAATTTTTAATTAGATTTGAGCAGGAAATGGCAATTAAATTTACCGATAATACCGGCGATGTTTGATATGGAGTACTACCAGTTTTGCTCCATGGGATGAATATGTTGGGATTGGAAAATAAAATAAAATATTAGTTCGGTAAGGCTCGATAATCTCGACTTATTTTAAAAACCTTAATTTGGTTCAAAATTATTGAAGGATAAAATAAAATCTTTTGAAAATGATATCCAAAGGAGGATTAAAGAATAAATTAAAAAAAAATTATCATTGATAAAATTAATGGGAACCTTTACATAAAAAAAGTGAATATCTGAATAAACGAACATTCTGAATTGGAATGAGGCGTATGATGTGTTTTAATAGCACTTGATTATTGATTATAAAATACGCGGGTTATTTGGAAAGACCAGGTTTATCCCATTCTGAATAACTGATAACACCACTAAATGTCGACGATGAAGATGGTGGTTGAAGATCGGAGTTCTTTACATTGTTTGGATGATTATTGATGTCTTGATTGGGCTGTACACCCAAGACAAGGTAATACGTGGTGATCACCTATACGTACTTGGAGATCGACCAGATATGGGAGGACCGCTCTCCTGTATTGGACATATGGGATGAGGAATAAGGTGCCTCTGGTTTCTCTCAGACCCAGAATGGACTTGTAAACAGATGTGTGTCTGACATTTGATTTCATTCTGTGTTGATTGATTTCTATTAAATATATATATGCTTGGTGAAGGATAATTCATTCTCTTGCCTAACACCTTTCTCTGAGACATACGAGCTTAGAGGTTATATATTGAAAGACATCAGTTGCATGGCGTGAATTGTCAACATGGCATGTTGAGATGCAAATGATCAAGTCTTTTGTTGAAAAGCAGAGTCTTGTGGTTGATGATCAAAGTACAGCTTTAAATAGCATAATTTTGTGTATAGTGTTAATTCGCGAGCCTCACACCCGGTATGAGTCAAAAACGGGATAGTGACCGTGGGGAGAACTTGCGTTTCTTTCTAGATAGAAGTGGTGTCATCGTATGGAGCCCAGACATTTCTACTTATGTGGATGATGGATTGTGAGGCACCTCGGATATAGGGCTATATGCTCATAGGGTCGACGTACTGACCTGTTTGGAGGTCCGATAGGACCGGGAAACGTATTGTTCAGAAATAACCAATCCACTAAAGTGAGTGTGGACCGACCTTACCGCTTCAAGGGTTAGCCGTAGGTGTGATGTTGAGACATGTGTTAGAGTGTCTTGAATCAGTAAGGAGACATCCCTTGCCTGGACTCATAGATGGACTCCAATTTCCAATACGACACTTTTCGATTTTAGTTGTAAACCTAGTATAGTGGCATAATATATAGTACCTATGTCGTCTAAGATCGGTACATTTATGTTTGAAATTGATTTTGACACTATACACTTATAGTAATATCAAAATAATTTGTTGGCTATTATAAGGTAAAACTCTATCCTCCGGCTTGCGTTGCATTGTGTGATAGGACTTGAGTCTTATAACAGCTTCATTTTTCAAAAAGCATTGAGTTATTTTATTTTAAACTGAGATTCATGTGGAGTAAACCCGTTACGTGTTATAAGACATGGTCCCATGATTTCCCAAATTTTTAAGTAAAGATTTAATAACTGATTTATTTCTCACACCAGTCTCATGACTGACTCAGAGTTTATTGTTTTCAACTAAACTCTAGGTGCCCATGTTTTCCACAAAGGCAGCTAGTGGTTTTGGTTTTCGTGGATACTTCTTTTCACAAGATCCTGGATTGTTGCTAGAGCTATATTCGGAATGCTTTGTGTATGCGTGTCTCTTTCAGTTGTTGTAGTTGATGTCTTCCACTACACGTTATATTCATGTATTATATTTTCCGCTGCTTTGTAATTTGTAAATCTCTTTTATTTATTTTTCCGCTGTATATTATTTGTTCATACTATGATATCTTGTACTCTGAGGAAATTGTTTTAATAACAATGAAATGTTCTATTGTTTATGTTCTGAGGCGTCGTGTTCTCAAAGCAATCCGGGCTCCTCCATCTCTTTCGGTATCGGGGAAGTTTTGGTCATTTCATCGTGGTATCAGGGCTTTTGTTTACAAAGCTCGAAGAACAAGGAACATTAGAACCAAACGAAAGAATTCATCAGAGATAGGATTAGTAATATCCTATTATAACTACTCGTTAGAGATAGGGCTAGTAATACCCTAGAATGAGTTGAAGAGTGCTATTTATAAAAAAATGAATTTAGTTTTGAAAATTATATCTTATTATACGTATTTGAGTATTTTATTTTATATTAAATTGGGACTATCGGGTTTAAATAGATTTTGCATATACACCTTGCAAATGTATATTCGAAGCTTTAAATATACTGGGTAGATATAAAATCACACTCCAGTCGCCTGGGGATGATTTTGATAATGACAACTGCATCATTAGTATTTATGTTCGAGTTTCGAAAGTGGGATGTCTATATGATTCCATTTGACTTGTGTGAGAACCAAAACATAGTTATAATTTAATGTTTGTGATTTGACACTAAAAATATGATTTTGACTGTATATAAAAGCTATATGTGTTTGAAAATCTAATCAACTAATTGATTGATGGTTGTGATGTGTGATTATTAGTTCAACTAAATAAAAATATTGGAATGATAAAACCAATAAGAAAATGAATGGTAGATTTTGCCAAATCAAATCTAATGTTGAATTAAACTGAAAATTGATTGAAATTGCAAATATGTAGATGTGTATATAATGAACAGGTCATTGCATGGAAGCTAAGAAGAGGAATAAAATTGTATGCCCGACAAATAGGTATATATTTACTATAATTATTCGGTTTTGATGATTTTATGAGCCGCTTGGCTGTATCTTTTTCTTTTTGGATGATGAGGGGCCTGTGTAGCGAGTTGTGATTTTACCGATCAACCCGTACAAAGGAGGTTATGGCGAAATTTTTCGAAAATTTAGCGTGATAGCCAAATTTTTGAGAAATAATAAAGTTCTTCGAAACTGAAAAATTGAAGAACTCATGGCATAATGAAAGTTGAGTTGGTTAGTTGAACAACTTTCAGCTCCGTTCCTTTTTGAGGATGAAAAGATTTTAAGTGGGAGAGATTGTAATAACCCGAAATTTTTGTACCAATTTAAAAAATTTATTTTAGCCATTTTAATGGATTTTGGATATTTAAAATGATGTATTTTAAATAATAATGACTATAAATTTATTTGAATCGAAGTTAGAAAGAATAAATTTATATTAATTATAAAATGAGCCAGAAATGGCGTGGTAGTTTGAAAACTCGATTTTTAATTACAATTGAATGTACAGAATTCAAAATAAATCGGATTTTAGTAAAACCGGAAAAACATTTGAATCTGTTTAATAATATGTTTCTAATGACTGTGAAAATTTCAGATTTCATAATATGAATTGAAAGTTATGTCCAGTTTAAAATTTAAAATAGTCGCTATGGAATTTATATATATATATATATATATATTAATATAATATATAGCCCTTAAAAATAGCCATTTTGCAAACTACCTCTGTTTTCGATGAAACCACTTTTGTTAGATACGGAATGTCAAATTATTATTAGGTGTCAATTTTCATAATTTTTGGAATTAATATGTAAGCATGGTAATTAAAACGCATTTGGTTGTTTCAATTTCAATCTAATCGACTGGAAAAAGGACATTTTTCAAACGGTCTCCAAATTCGATGAAATTAGTTTTGTTAGGACCGTATCATCAAACCATAGCTAGAATTATTTTTCTGTAATTTTTGGAGTCAGTATGTGGCCTCGGTAAGTTAAAATGTACGTTCAAATTCGATTTATATTTTAATTTTGACGAAAACTAATTGAAATAGTCGATTTGGCTTACGAAACATATCCCATTGTGTTTAGAATGAGGGTATTTAGCTAGGGGCGACAGTCGTTGGGTTTGATTGAAGTTCGAATGCAAAATCACATTTTTTTTGAAATTAACATAAAAATAATAAACGGGTATAAATACCCCAAGTATTAAATCCTAGCCCAATTATTATGAAATGCAGCATTCATTGCAGTTAATGGCTGACGGGCTCCGATTTTCATTCCTCAACCATTCTTAATTCAGTCAATGAAATTCAAAATTAATTAAATGAAAATTGTAGAGCGCTTTACACTCTTCGATTTCATATGGGCATTATCAGATTTCATGAGGTACTCATCGCGAATTTTAGGGCTATAGTAGTCCCGCTCGCACACGATTTCCGAATGAAGGGGGACATCACCCTATGAGGCGTCGCTGGCAGTTGTTGAGCATGGCAAGGCGCCCGTCGTCGCACTAATTGATCGGAGCCTGGTGGGGTATATTGGTAGGCGACGGTGAGTGTTGGGTTTGGAAGCGGCGTATTTTACTGGAGTGGAAGACGAAGTACACAGGATAATTACGCCCTTAGTTATGTGATTAATGAAATTAATTAATTATCTATTTAAATTTACGTAATTAATATATAAACGTTGATATCTTTTGCATATGGCCACAGAATTGAACGAAACAAAGTACGTTGGGATAGCGTGAATGAACACTACAACATGAAACTGACTAGAATGGAAATAGAGGAAGCTAGAGTTTTTGGCAAAATTAAACGGCTGTTTAATTTTTTTAGAACGGTCATCAAATAAAGAATAGTGGAGTGGAACCCAATGTGAGAGTTCTCTCACTAAAATATTTGTATAGTAATTTATTTATTTTATAAATAAAAATATATGAACTATCATTGTTGATTTTTATGTATTGTATGTGACATTGCTTGAGTTCAACACATGAACTATTCACGACTCATCTGCACAAGTAGCGTTGTTTGAATATACGTGTAATGACCCGGAAAATCTGAACCAATTTAAAATTTTTAAATTGGCTAAAATAGTGGATTTTAAATATTTAAAATAAATATTTTAAATAATAATGATGAAAAGTAAGTTTGAATCGAAGTTGAAAATAAATATAATTACTTTGAATTATAAACAAGGACTAAAATGGCGCGGTAGTTTCAAAATTTGAATTCAAACTTTGACTGACTATACCGGGTGCAAAACAAAACGGATTTGAGTGAAACCAAAAATATTTAAACCTGTTAGTGAATACCATTCTAAAGAATCTAAAAAATCAAAGTTTTATAGCGGGAAGCAAAAGTTATGGCCAAATGAATTTTCAGAAAGGTCGCTATATAAATTATATAGCCCGTGAAAATGGCCGTTTTGCTAACGACCTCGGAATTCGACGAAACCACTTTTTTTGGATCTGGGATGTGAAGTTATTGCTAGGTTTCAAATTTCATTATTTTTGAAGCTAGTATGTGAGCGTGGCAAAGGAAAACGTGTTTTTGTCAATTACAGTTAAATTGGATCGACCAGAAATGGGCCATTTTACAAATGGTCTCAGAATCCGACGAAACTAGTTTTGTTGGGACCGTATCGCCAAAACATAGCTAGATTTAATTTTCTGGAATTTTTTTCGAATCAGTTTGTGGCCCTAGCAAATTGAAATGTATGTTCAAATTGAATATTGAATGTTATATATTTTAAATTGAAGGAAAACTGACTGCAACAGTCGAATGGGCCTACGAAACATACCCCATTGTGTTCGGAATGGGGCTAAAATGCAAGGGACGATAGTCGTTGGGTTTGGATTGGTGTTCGTGGGTGAAAGAGGGTATTTTCGAAATTTAAAAATATATAAATTAATAAAAAAATCTCATTGGCCAGGAATATCTCTCTCCCCCCGATTACTATAGGCGCGTCGGAGGAAAAGCTTTCTTTCCTTCTCTCCTCGGTTTCTTCTAATCCGCTCAATAAAAACCCATGTCCCTTTGGAGAATTCGTAGTAATCAACACGATCTTCGAATCCATACCAACCTCAGATTTTTTTCATGGGGAATTGAGCTCGAATCGAGCTCGAGAAGGTCGCGCCTTTGGAGCGCCGCCGTGGGCAGGAGGAGCCATCGAAGTGGGGCCCCCATACATCGATCTGAGCGCCGTTCCAAGGACTAGAGGGTGGCGCCGACCGATCTCGTCCAAGTGTTGCGAATTTCGAGTTATTGTTAAACCTAGTTTTGAAGATCGAGCTGAGGTATACGGCTATTTTCAATTTAACTATTTAATAGCAGTTTAAAGCCCTACGGTTTTTTATTTCACTGTAAAATCATATCTTTTTCGTTTGTTGACGAAATTCAGTGAAACAAGAGACAGTGGACTCGTGTGGACGTCTTCTTCATTCTAGATGAGACCGCATATTTTTCTGAGCCTTCTGCTGTTTTTGGTGGAGTGGAACCCAATGTGAGATTTCTAATTTATAAACGATATGGAAAACAACGATGTATAAATTATATAGTCGATGTATGGGTTATATAAGCGTTGTACACCTCTTGTATAAGCGTTGTATAAGTTGTACGTTCGATATATAAGTTATATATGCGTTGTAAAAATTATATATGTGTTGAAATAGAAATGAAATGCTTATATATATATATATATATATATATATATATATATATATATATATATATATATACACACGCCCCTCGTCCACAAACCATGGACGATATTTATTGGTTGTGATTGGTGTGAAAATTGGTTGATTACGAATGGTTGATTAGAATTGTTTATGGTTGAAATTGATTTATAGTGGTTGAAAAAAATACCCGTTTGTGGTTGAGAAATATTTGGTTGAAACCACATAGGATTAGTTTGTGGAAATGAAAAAAAATATACATGCCGCCTGCGTGTGAACTAGATGCATGAATCCCCATTGTCAAAAGCAGTGAGGCTTTAAGGTAGAGCGAGGAGCCGTACTAGGGACGGTCCCGGTTTTAACTACCCTGTCGTTATGCTGTCGAAATTTTGAATAATATTAATGTGTTAGAATTATTTTCTTGTGTTGAAACTATATTCGGTAGTTGAATAGAAAACCTTCATGTGTTGAATCGAAATTCATTCGTTGAATAGAAATTCATGTGTTGAATGGTATTCGTGTTTTAAATAAATTGTTTTAACAATAAAAATCACATTTTTACCCTATATATACATACTGTAGAAAACATTCATGTGTTGAATCGAAATTCATTCTTTGAATAGAAATTCATGTGTTGAATGGTATTCGTGTTTTAAATAAATTATTTTAACAATAATAATCACATTTTTACTCGATAAATACAAACTATAGAAAACATTCATGTGTTGAATCGAAATTCATTCGTTGAATAGAAATTCATGTGTTGAATGATATTCGTGTTTTAAATAAATTGTTTTAACAATATAAAAATCACCTTTTTATTGTATATACACGAATTTTGAATAACATTCATGTGTTGAATAGAAATTCATCCGTTGAATAGAAATTCACGTGTTAAATGGTATTCGGGTTCGAGAGAAATTGTTTTATAATAAAAATCATATTTTTATCATCTATATAGACTATATATAATAGTTGTGTTCAGAAATAAATTGTTTTATAATAAAAATCATATTTTTATCACCTATATGAGCTATATAAAATAATCGTGTTTCGAAATAAATTGTTTTACAATAAAAATCACATTTTTTCTATATACATGAATGGTTAAAAATAGCGAAATGTTGGAATAATTGTCGGTTGGATAAAAATATCATTTTTATCAAATGTATGAAAAGAATATAGTTTTGAAATCGAAGAATCGATATATATCTAAATAGAATTGAAATATATCAAATAATGAAGCTGCAGTTCGTGTTTTGAAATCGTGATTTCAAACGATTAGTGCGGGAGATCCGACCATCGGATTTTCTCGAAACAAAAACCGTTGAGTTCGCTTTGGAAATATCTTTCCAACGACACCAACTTTGTAAAGATCCAATGGTTGGATTGTTTGGAATGTTTAATTCAAATCTGAAGAAAAACAGCGCCAGAATCGATTATATATATATATATAATTAAATAAAATCCAATAACGACGCTGTAGTTCGTATTTTGAAATTGAAACTTCAAACGATTATACCGGGATATCCGACCATCGGATTTTCCCGAAACTAGAACCGTTGGAATTTTTTTGAAAATATCTTCCTAACGATATAAATTTTGTGAAGATCCAACGGTTATATTTTCAGATATGTGTAAATCAAATCTGAAGAAAAACAGCGCCACGGACGGCCTATGGCCGAAGCGTCGTTTGAATAAATTGGCTATTTTAAAATAAATAAAAATAGCGATAAATCGTTATAAAATATTATAAATGATATGGAAGTGAAATTTAGAAACTAACTGAAGGTTAGCTAAGTCGAATGGTTTCCTGGATTTTGATCTGATGTTGGTTTCGGCCTTCGGGGTTAATATTTGGGAAATCGTTCTCTTATTGATTTACGGTTAGTGACTAATGAACTGGAATATGACGTATGTGTGTTTGTGTTGCACTTGTTTATTATATACACGAGTTGCTCAGAAAGACCGGGTCTATCCCAGTCTGAATAACTGAATCGACGATAAGAAATCGAAGATGAAGACGGTGGTCGAAGACAGAAGATCTTCACCTCGTTTGGATGGTAACTGATGTCCTGATTGGGAGGCATCCCGAAATATGGATAATGAGTGGTGATCGTCCAGACGTACGTGGAGATCGATGGGTTTGCGAGGTATGTAGTGCCTCCGGTTTCGTTCAAACCGAGAACGGACTTGCAAATGGATGGTGTTTCTGACATTGGAATTTATTCTGTGTGATTGATAGCCATCAGTTGCATGGTATGAACTGCCTGTGTGGCATGCTAAGATGCAGTGATCAGGGTTTCTGTTGAAAATCAAAGTCTTGTGGTTGATGACCAAAGCACCGCCTGTGTGGCGCAGCTTTATGTATAATGTGAATTCGCGAGCCTCACACCCTGGTATGAACCAGAAACAGGAGAGGACCTCAGGGGGGACATGCATTTCTTTCTAGCTAGAAGTGGCATCTGTGGTTTTACACGCCCTGATGAGTTTGACTTATGTGGTTGTTACTGTTGCGAGGTGCATCGGTTAGATCGGACGATCCGGGTCTGATGGAGTCATTCTTTGGCTCACTTACGCCCCATAGGGCGGGGAAACATAGTGTTCAGGCATTTTAATCCACATCGGTGGATCGGCCCTGACGATCCAAGGGTCGATGCGTTCTGATCCTGAGACACGGGCTAGAGAATCTCGAATTTGGTAAGGACTATCTTTTGCCTTGGTTCATGACGAAAATCCAATTTCCAAATACGTGACTGTGCGGCTTTGATTGTACACCTATATATGGCGACATAGTGGTATGGGGCATTAATGTCGTCTATGATTGATAGTTATGATTCGAAATTGTTTTCGAAACCTATAAACACTAGCAATATTACCAAATGCTTTTGTTTTATTCGTATTAAGCATATTTTGGCCATTATAAGGTAAAAACTCTATCATTTGGTTTGCGTTGCATTGTGTGATGGGAACTGAGTCTTATAATGGATTCATTTTTATAAAAAGCATTGCGATGTCTAAAAGAATTGTTTGCTTTAAAGCACTGGCAATCCGATGGAGTAAACTCGTTCCATGAAAGTGGCGTGGTCCTGAGATTAGCCATATTATTAATGTGTTAAGTAGATTTCTCATACCAGTCCCATGACTGACTCGTAGTTTGTTTCACTTTCAAACTCGGGTGCCCCATTTTCTACACTGGCAGCCTTGTATTCAGGTTTAGCAGGCTCTTTCTGGATAGCAGGAGCTGAAGATGGATTCTATCATTTTTCTCTTTTTATGTTGTTCAGCTCCTGTTGTACATATTATGTTTGTTTCCGCTGTAGACATTTATGTATAGATGAACAGTATTTGTACTAAGTATGATCCTGTATACTGTGTAACTTTGATGATTACGTTTATCCAGTATATTCTATTGTGCATTATCTGGTGTATTTATTTAATTTTGTTCTGCTGTTATCTGTTTATGTGTTACATTCCAAAGATTACCCTTGCCACCGTCAGTACGGGGTTTGGGGTCGTCACAATACGATAGTCGTATATCAAAAAGTGTGGTTCACTTTGTGGTTGTTGAAATTATATTATCCATTTATAATTTAAACAGTGAAAATTGATTAATTAGAAAAATAATTCAAAACGAATTAGAATTGATTAAATTTATTAACCAATGATTTATTTGAACAGACTATTGTCGTTTGAAAACCCCACACGGGTATTGGGATGATATTTGACATACACAAATCCCAATATTTAGTTGTACGTCAATCGATTGGTTGACAGGCTGCGATAAGCGTTTTTATATATTTTAATGCTTATACAGTTGTAAAATGCACTCTGGATGATGTTTGAATGTTTAATGATTATTTATCATTATTGTTGAATACATAAGATGTATGACATCCATATAACTGAAATTATGTGGTAATTGATTGAGTTGCATTCCGATTTAGAATCTGAACGAATATTTTAAAACAAAATTCAGTAAAGAATTAAAATATGATTTTAATGTCTGATTTTGGGTAGACACGAAAATATTGAAATATATGAAGCCGAGTAAGTAGATATTCGCCATTTTAACCCGAACGGGATTATCGATCGACTTTATTCATTTTATAATGAATACAAAAAGAAATGCATTTCAAAATCTGATATTTTTAAAATATTATCATTTTAATATTATAATGATATGAAATATCCAACTTTGATTTGAAAATTGAAATTAAATGAAAATCGTTTTAAAATGAATTAATAAAGAAATATTCAATTATGATTTAAAATTGTAATGGAGTTGAAATCGTTTTAAAACGAATTTATAAAGGAATATTCGATTTTGATTTAAGATTGAAATTGAAGTTGAAATCGTTTTAAAATGAATTTATAAACTATTTATAAAATACGTTTTAAATGGAAATAAACAATATACATATTATATATATTTAATGGCTTGAAAAGAATGCGCCGCGCAGCGTCCGTTTGTGAATTTCAAACATTAACTTCAAATTGATGTAGCAGGAGATCCGACCGTTGGATTCTCCTAAAGCCGGAACCATTAGGTTCGTATCGAAAAGATCTTTCCAATGAGTATAGGAGATTTAAATTTGAACGGTTGGATTTTAAATTGTGTCCAAATCAATTTCAGAAAAGGTCACTATGGATGCAGCTCGTGGCAATTATTGGAAACCAACTGTAAGGGCCTTAATAAAATTATTAAAAATATGGAAAAATTGTGAAAATTCATACTAAATGATTGGGGAAGATTTTGGATGAAAAATTCCATATCTGAAAAGATGAAAATGTATTTTTATCGAAATTAACTAATTATCAACTAGAATAATAATCCAATGTTTTTTTAATAAATAAACTGGATTTGTAAATGGTTTGATATAACCAAAATTTTCCAATGAAAGAATTGGAATGGATTTGAGTGGAAATAAGTTTCGGAATGTTTCGATATCGGACCCCGTGATTATACGGATATTGTTGAGGAATTTGGAAGATACGGATATCATTATTCCCAATACGGTATCTGCTGGTTTCACAATTTGATATTGAATATAAGCCGATAAAATTTCTATTCAGAGCCTTGTATTTAATATCAAATTGAATTTTGGGTTTGTCGTGAATGGTGTCTTCAATAACACTATTCTTAAACCCAGTTGTGAAAGGAATAAATCTTTTAATTAATATTTAGAGAAATTTACTAATTAATTAAATAATTAAATTGGAATTGAAATGAAAGTTGTTCTGGGGTTTATTATAAATGATGTTTAAATGACATTTGTTCTTTAACCCAAATTAGAAGTAAAGATATGATTTGGAATTTATAAATCTTTTTATTAAGATTTAATGGAAATTTTCCAAATATAATATTTTCCAATTTATTATATTAAATTGGAATCGAATGGAATTTAATTAGGTAATAATCAAAATGAGATTTTGTGAATGAAGACCAATACTATTTATGGAATTTAAAAGGCCTTATCATTATTCCATTTATAGTATTAGTACGATATGGAAATTTATATCGATTATATACTGTTATGATTTCCTTGAAGATTCCATAGTTAATGGAAGGTGATTTGGGTTTATCGTGAACTTTGTTTTAAATGACACTGATTCTTTAACCCAGAAAAAGGCAGGGTTAATTTCCTAAATTTGAATAATCATTAAATATTGATTTTTGGAGATTAAAACTAAGAAGATTTTAATAAATCTTTAAACAGATTGGGATTTGAATTGGATAATTAAATTTATTGGATTCATGAAATGATCAAGAATGGAGCACCATCCGTTTTAGTCCTGCCAATAGTAAAATTTTTAATTAGATTTTAATGGGAAATGGTTATTAAATTTACCTATAATACCAGGGATGTTAGATATGGAGTACTACCAGTTTTGCTCCATGGGATGAATAGGTTGGGATTGGAAAATAAAATGAAAGATTACTTCGGTAAGGCTCGATAATCTCAACTAGTTTTAAAAACCTTAATTTGGTTTAAAATTATTGAATGATAAAATAAAATATTTTGAAAACGATATCCAAAGGAAGATTAAAGAATAAATTTAAAAGAATTTATCTTTAATAAAATTAATGGGAACCTTTCCCTAAAAAAAGTGAATATTCGAATAAATGAATATTCTGAATTGGAATGACGCGTATGATGTGTTTTTATAGCACTTGATTATTGATTATACAATATGCGAGTTATTTGGAAAGACCGAGTTTTTCCCATTCTAAATAACTGATAAGGGGACTAAAAGTCGACGATGAAGACGGTGGTTGAAGACCGGACTTCTTCACATCGTTTGGATGATTACTAATGTCTTGATTGGGCTGTACACCCAAGACAAGGTAATAAGTGGTGATCGTTCAGACGTACTTGGAGATCGACCGGATGTGCGAGGACCTCTCCCCCGTATTGAACATATGGGACGAGGAATAAGGTGCCTCCACTTTCGCTCAGACCCATAATGGACTTGTAAATGGATGCGTGTCTTACATTGGATTTCATTCTGTGTTGATTGATTTCTATTAAATATATATATGTTCTGTAGCGTAGAATTCATTCTCTTGCTTAACACCCTTCTCTGAGACGTACAAGCTTAGAGGTTTTATATTGATAGACATCAGTTGCATGGCGTGAATTGTCAATGTGGCATGCTGAAATGCCAATGATCAAGGCTTTTGTTGAAAAGCAGAGTTTCGTTATTGATGTTCAAAGCACGACTTTAAATAGCATAGCTTTGTGTATAGCATTAATTCGCGAGCCTCACATCGGTATGAGTCAAAAACGGGATAGTGAACATAGGGAGAACTTGTGTTTCTTTCTAGCTAGATGTGGTGTCATGGTATGGAGCCCAAACATTTTTCTTATGTGGATGATGGATTGCGAGGAACCTCATATATAAGGCTATATGCTCATAGGGTCGACGTACTGACCTATTTGGAGGTTTGATAGGACCGTGAAACGTATTGTTCAGGAATAACCAATCTACTAAAGTAAGTTTAGACCGGCCCTACTGCTTCCAAGGGTTGCCCGTTGGTGTGATCCTATGACATGTGCTAGAGTGTCTCGAATCGGTGAGGAGACATCCCTTGCCTTGACGCATAGACGGAATCCAATTTCTAATACGACACTTTTCGATTTTAGTTGTAAACCTAGTATGGCGGCATAATATATGGTACCGATGTCATCTACGATAGATACATTTATGTTTGAAATTGATTTTGACATTATACACTTAGTGTAATACCAAAATGATTTGTTTTAAAATGTACCAAGCAAGTTTGGCTATTATAAGGTAAAACTTTATCCTCCCGCTTGCGTTGCATTGTGTGATGGGACCTGAGTCTTATAATAGCTTCATTTTTCAAAAAGCGTTGCAATATTTTATTTTAAACTGAGATTCATGTGGAGTAAACCCGTTCCATGTTGTATGGTGAAACGACCCAAACTTCCCTTATCGGGAAATCCCAGATTGATTTAAGAACACGACGCATTAGAGCACAAACAATAAAACACTTCACTGCTATTACAACAATTACATCAGAGTACAAGAATATAACAGATTATGAATAAATTATATACATCAAAAAAAATTCAAAGATTAAAATACATTACATAGCAGCAGAAAAATAATACATAACACAACTGAAAGAGATAAACACATACAAACCTGAAAAGAGATATCTGCGAAAAACAAAACTACTAGCTGCCCGTGTGGAAAATAGGGGCACCCAGAGTTTAGGTTAAAAAAATAAACTCCAGGTCAGTCATGGGACTGGTGTGAGAACTAAAAAAGTTATTAACTTTATTTTGAAGTAGGGTAATTCATGGGACCACGCCATATAATACGGAACGGGTTTACTCTACATGAATCTCAGTTTCAGAACAAAACAACGCAATGCTTTTTCGAAAAATGAGGCTATTATATGACTCAGGTCACATCACACAATGCAACGCAAGCCGGAGGATAGTGTTTTCCCTTATAACAGCCAAACATGCTTGGTACGTTTAAAACAAATCATTTTAATGTTACTATAAATATAAAGTGTCAAAACAACTTCAAACATAAATGTATCAATCATAGACGACATAGTACCCTATCCTACTATGTCGCCATACTAGTTCTACAACTAAAACTAAAAAGTCGCGTATTGGAAATTGGATTCTGTTAGATCAAAATTTGGCTCTAACATCCAAATTGTTCTGATTCGTAGAAAATTATAACTGAAAAATGAGGAAAAAGCAGAGAACACACAAGGTTTATAGTGGTTCGGCGTTAACGAGCCTACGTCCACTTTACATGCTATTGATTATACTTTGAATGCTAGTACAACCAACGATTTCTCTCAAAATCGCTCTTACAATTATGATTTCTCTTGGTAATCTCGAAATAAAACTGATAAGAAATAGTGGTATGACAGTAATGCTAGAATCAATACTCAATACTGCCAAAAGATCCTGAAAAATGTCAATCTCTGGGCTATTTATAGATGATTCTGTCAAGCGGATCGCGGTCACACGTGGCGCAAATCCCGAGAATATCGGATCGGATCGTAGCTTGAGGAAGAATTGGTCAATATGACAGTTGTGGACAGGTGTCGTGAGATCCATGTATCTCGGATCGTGATAGAATGGGTCACAGTCTTCACTGCATCTTTAGGAATCAGATCGGAACGAGCATACAGGGATGGATCGGTTCGTATGGGCTCGTAGCGAACCGACAGGGCGAACCGAAGGGGGGCGATCCGACCTGTGGATGGTTGAACGACTGTGATCTAACTTTTCGTGAACTAGAGGGATGAGACTTCATATTTTCTTCTTGCGTGTGAACCTTGGTGGCTTGGTCAAAATGCTAGCCAACATTTTGCCCCCTTGAAGTATGTTTTATCGAGAATAGAACATGCTTCGAAGCTGCAGGGACGTCTTTTCATATGGAGATGCAAATCAATGGTCACGTCCATCTGAAATGGCATGTTTCTTCAAAAATTCGTATCCTTTGACAAGTATAAATATTGGTTAAATCTTTAACCATTTCCTTGCTTTCCAGACAATTCTCATCTCTGGAATTTTTTGGAGACTTCATTGTCGAATTTACTAGGTAATTTCTGAATTTTTTGTAAATATTTGTAAACTTTCACTTCGGTACATTGTTTGATGGTTCGGATCGCCCCAGCGTTTCGCGATTCATGGGAGCGCCCCTTGTCACGGTCCAGCGATACGAGGTTCTCATTTCATTACAACCTTTGTGTGGACTTTATGCATGGTAGGCTATCCTTCATAGCGAACCAACCCAGGGATCGGCCTTTTCTTCTTTGCTGGGCCCGATGGGCATGTATCCGCGATCCACCGAAGCCCACAGTTCGAATAAGACAAAAACCGGGAGACTAACGGTCACGGGTTTGGCTATATAAACCCGAACCCACTCCATTCTTCCCCTTCTTTTTCCTTCGCTACCGCCTCTCTTTCCGATTCAAACCCCAATCTTCGTTCTTCGAGGCAATACTTACTCATTTTCTCCATTTTTAAGAAAGGTAATCTCATAAAAAACTCTCTCCCTCATTTTCTCTGAGTTTTTTGCTGATTTGAGGAAGGAAAAGGCGGAATTTGATGGTTTTTGAGGTGTTGGAGATCGTGGAGACGCCATGGCTGATGGGTTTCAGTCGCTTGAGGGGAGGAAGAAGAAGAAGGTGAAGGAAGGGAAAGGGATGGTCGGTTCGGTTCGTGTGCGAAGCGATCGGAGAGAAGATAATGATGAATTATGGATTCAGCTATTGGATAGGATCGTGTCCGAGATTTAGGGGCGAATCGTGGTGAAAGTAAAAAGCGAAAAAGGAAGAGCAGGTAGCGGATCGCGGTAATGGCAGGAGCACGGTTCACTATGAGCTCATGGCGATCCGAACCGATACACTCCCATGAGTTTGCGCTTCCACTGCGGATCCATACTTGCCTCGCGAATCCAGGAACACGCCACGATCCGAACCCTAACTCGCGATCCGAAAGGGTATCACGAACCAAATAATGAACGACCCAACGAACTTGTAAAATAAGCAGCGCAACTTAATTCCAGTACATCAATGGACAGTTTTGTAATGACCCGGATCCTTATGGGTTAATTTTAAAATATTTGATACGGATTTAAATATTGGGTGGATAATATAAATGGAATTTTATATTAAGTTATCGATTTAATAATCAATTTCGATTTAATATCGAATATATTAAAATAACAGAATACGAAAATGGAATTAGTTGAAGTCAAATTTTAATTTGAATTGAAAACAGTTCAAATAATTAATATGAAAATTTAACGGTAATAATATTTAATTATTATCAAGGGGAATAAATAGTTTGAAATTTAAATTATATCAATTTAAATTATATCTTCCACAGACGATCGAACCGGACTTCGATACTTATCACAGTGTGTTCAGAATAGCGGTTTTACCCTAGGAATGGCAGTGGTTGGGTTCAAAAAGGAGTTCGGAGTCAAGGGGTACTTTATTTTAAAGGATACCAAAATAAAATATCTTCTTGGGTGGATGGAAATAAAACAACGAGGCAAAAGGAAAAAAAGGGAACTCCCTGTCCATTGAAGAACCGCACCCTCTCCATGGTTTAAAACAAGTCCACGAAGAAATGTTTTCCTCTACTTAAACATTATAAAGTCCTCAAATTCATTCACCACAAAAATCAAATAGAACAAATGGGGAAACCGCTTCTCCTTCTTTTTATCACAGATCGAATATGTGGGATTTGGCGATCTCGACGTCGGCTTGTTCAAAAAGAACGGATCGCGATGGAAGCCAAGTATCTAAAGCTCGAAGATCCAGAGCGCTCGCGATTTGGGATCGAAACAGTACAAAGGGAAGATCATCGATGGAGTTGCTGGTAATCTCGAACTGACAACGGGTGCGATGGAATTTGTTGGAAATCGCTACTGTCTTGAAGCGCGTGAAGAGAGAATAAGATTCGAACTCTGGTTTTGGGGATTCTCGAATTCAAATTAGCAACGGCAAGTGAGTATCGTGTTCTGAGTATGCTATGTGTGATCGACGAAGTCGCTAAGGTGAAAACATGTTCAACGAAGGCCTTGTTGAGGTGTCCGGTCACTGCAATTTTTATGAAGGTTCGTTGCGAGTTCGAAGGGGTATGGGAGGGGCTGCGTGTCAAAGGTGCTGTTGCGATTGGGGCTCGAACAGTAAGGTTTTGGGACAACAGGTGTTCGAATTAATGAGGCATTAGAAATGAGGTTGAGCCAGTGTTCTGTTGGAGGGTGGAAGAGGGGTACGGCGACCTAGATCGAAGTATGTCAGATCTGAGTTTGAAAGGATAAAGTTTGGGAAGGAAGGGTAAGCTCAGGGGAGTCGTACATTGTAGCATGCAGGAAATACAATTATTTGGGAGATGACTAAGGTATATTTTCATTTTGAAATTTAAAAATATAAAGAAATTTATTTGTTCATTCGAATAGTTAATTTTTGATAGCTTTATAAAATCAAATAATCATAGGAACAAAATAAATTTATTCGAGACAAGTTGAGGGAATTTCGTAGCTGCGAGAGATACGAACTAGAGTTGATTCTAGAGTCGCTTTGAATTTTTAATTCAGAATAAGTCGATCAGCAAATAAATATCACGGTGAGTAAACCTCACTCACCATTTATTTAGAATTATTTTTATATAGTTAAAAATAATTGTCTATGCTTGTTGGAATGCTGTCTGATGGTTTTAAAATATATTAGTTATTTAGGATATATATATATATATATTGGGTTGATGATTGGTTGGATTCCCGCAGTTTCATTAGCGGATGCCCGCGGTACCATAGCGGATGATTACCCTATACGCCCCCACGCTATGATTAGTGGATGACCTTCTATACCACGATATCCTGCCTCGAAGCAGGATGGGTATTACTATGTTGACTAACGTCTTTGGATGCAGGAAAAAAACAGGGTGGAGGAATCCAACTGGATTCCTCAAAAATATATATATTCTGTTGTTTGTTTGATTTCATATATATTCATATATGATGTGTTAAAAATCAAATGATTGAAAATTGGTTGATTCGATTGTTTAAAATATCAATGGGGTTTGAATATTGATCTATAAAAAATATCGGAAAGGGTATTTGATATTTAAAAAGGAAATTCTATTTTTATAAATAGAATTTGAATTTTAAATAAAACTATAGAAAATATTAACTTGTTTGAAGATATATAAAACAAGTATGAATTTATAAACGTTGTTTATAAATGGAAAGATGGGATTTGAATGAATTTACAAACGTTGTTTATAAATGGAAAGATGGGATTTGAATCGAATTTACAAACGTTGTTTATAAATGGAAAGATGGGATTTGAATCGAATTTACAAACGTTGTTTATAAATGGAAAGATGGGATTTGAATCGAATTTACAAACGTTGTTTATAAATGGAAAGGTGGGATTTGAATTGAAGTTATAAACGTTGTTTATAAATAATGCCGAGAATTCAAATGGACTTTGAATATAAGGAATTGAAATAGAGATTTGAATAATCTAATTCAAATGGAGTTTAACCATAGAATTTGAATATAGTATTTCAAATGGAATTTGAATATAGAAATTCAAATAGACTTTGAATATAGAATTTGAATATAGAAATTCAAACGGACTTTAAACTATAGAATTTGAATAAAGAGAATTCAAATGGGATTTATATTATAGGATTTGAATAATAGAAGACAATAGAATTTGATATATAGAAATTGAATAATAGAAGCGATTGGGGTTTGAATATAGAATTCAAATATTATAAGGAGAAATAGACTAAAGAGATAATTAACAAATTGAGTTAAAACGATTTGGTATAGTTAAATAGATTGGGCAGGTATAGATACAGGAGACAGGTATGGAATAAAGTATAGAAGTGAAATAAATAGAATGCCCGACAAAAAGGTACGTATTTAATTTCCATATGAGATTTTATGTGCCGTATCGACTAGCCGCTTGGCTTTTTCTTTTTCTTTTTGAGATAAGAAGGACCGGGAAAGCTATTTGAAATTTCCCGATGCTCCCGGTACAAAGGAGGTTATGGCGAATTTTTCCGGGAATTTAAGGAGATAGATTATTTTTAAGATAATTTGATAGTTAGAAATCAACATATCAAATTATATAGAAGTCGATAAGAAAACGAACTTAGAAATAGAATTGTATAATTAAAAAGGGAAGTATAAGAGAAAAATCTCGTAGGAATAGAAAGAGAAAATGTATATGTGTTTAAAGGTGAATAATCATTTGTATGGTATTGATTATTCGAGTAAGTAGTCTTGTCTGTTTTGACGTTAAATGTTATTCAGTCAAGGTCTGAGAGGTAATTATACCCCAACTTGGTTGATTTCATGATATACCGATAAGTAGCAAGATTCAGGCTCGAAGAACAATGTGGAATAAGAATTAGTTAAATACTGTATTTGGGTTGTCGTAACGATGTTTTACACAACATCTGTTTTAACCCAAATATGTGCAAAGCTTGGAAATAGAATAATGAACGTTTCCTAAGTATAGAAATAAACGAGATTGGAAAAGAGATAAGTAATTGGAATATTTTCCAATTGTAAATAACATATATTTTCTAAAGTTTAGAAAATAAAAGAAGGCGATATATGGAAATGTTTTCCAAATAACATATAAGGCCAATATGGTTATTGAAAATATTTGGTTAACAAATATTGATAAGAAATAGAGAAGAGATTTAATTAATGGAATATTAATTAAAGGTTCAGTGATTGTTGGATGTTTGGATGAACACTTGTTTTATTCGATAGTTAAATCATCGACTATCGAAACACTTGTTTTATTCGATAGTTAAATCATCGACTATCGAAACACTTGTTTTTATTCGATAGTTAAATCACAGACTATCGAAGTTTTGACCATCGTTGTCAATATGGAGAGACCGGTTGGATTATTATCCGAAGAACCACTCCGTATTGGCAGTAGCGTACGAATCACATTATATAAAGATAATCGAAGACGGAGTAGAGTGCAAGGACTTTTTCTATTAATAGAAATAGTGCCTTCGGTTCATCCTATTCCTGGATGACTTGTATGGATGATTGTCTGACAGAGTATTTACAGAAAGGTCACGTACATTGATTTCTTCAACCGTACCAATAGTGGAAGCGGAGAAGGGCACTTCTTTAGCTAACACGTAATGTACTGTTGTAGACGTCAATTAGTGATTTTCGATGGATCTGACAATGTGGCATTCGAAGTGAATCTGATGTGATGATACAGCGTAACCTCTGGCCTCAACAACCAGGAAATGACAAAAATCTGGCAGGCAGCATGGCTAAGTCGGTCGCTCCGAAGTAGGGTGTATAATCACCTATCTAGAGAATATTCATTTGCTTCTTTAATGCTGTCCCATATATATACTAGAACGGTTGCTGATCCCAACCGTTGGTGATATACATTCGATACACTCAAGCGAAATGAGTGGTCGGTCATGTGTGGCTGAGTTGCAAGATGTTCTTGTTGAACTCCAATGTATCGTTCCTAGAGTACACTGATCGGAAGGTGGTTCCACACCTTGTCATAGTTGGACATCCATTACCCAATACGTGCTTGCGATTTTGATTGTATATTATATATGTGGAACGTGAGATGCAAGCGTTCCACTAGATTGTTATCTACTTGATTTAGACATTATTATAATATCAAAAGAGTTTTGATATAAAGATAAATCAAGTGTTTGTATTCTCATAAGTGAAAAAGCCGTTCCATGTTATACGGCGTGGTCTTATGAGATATCATTTAGTTTTCTGAAACTGTTTTAAACTATTTACTCATACCAGTCCCATGACTGACCCGGAGTTTACTTTGTTGTTTTCCCTAAACTCTTGGGTGCCTAAATTTGTACGGGCAGTCAAGTAGTCGGGAATTTACAGATATACTGGAAGAGCTTGGAGCAGGAGGCTTCAGGATCATATAGCTATATTTATTTCTGCTGTGTTGTAAGTGATGTACTTTGATATTGATGTATATTCAAGTACAGATGTATATTTCAAGTTATGTTATATATATTATATGTTATTCGTTCCGCTGTGAGATTCGTGTTACTCTGATGTTGTGTTCTTCTTCTTCTTCTTCTATTCTAAGTTTCTATCTTATCTATCCTCACCCTCTAACTTCTTTCTATTAATGGTTCGAATTTCCATGACATTTGGGGTTGGACTTGTGTTTTTGGTCAGCTCAAATTCTACCGGATTTTCGGGTCACTACAGTTGGTATCAGAGCTTAGGTTGAGCGAATACCTAGGCTGTGTGGAAATGTGCTCATTAGAGATAGGATCAGTAGTATCCTAGAATGAGTTGAGTGTATATATACACGAGAGAGCGTATTTGTTATTTGATATAAAAACTATTTTATATTGTGTTGACTAGTCTGTTGAGTGAATTATAAATTTTGGTCGAACCGTGGGACGCCACGATGTCGATAGGAGTTTATAAACACTTGAACAGAAGATTGGACACGATACTGTTTTTAAATAGTTAAGTTGATTGTTAGATTTATAATCGAATTAGATTATAAAACAGAAAAAGTTATATATATAACTAATGGAATTTGTATATGAAATCAAATATACAAATATGATAAATTGAAATTGAATTCAGACCAGAATTAAGAATTTAAAATCCTGGGAGTTTGGAAAATATTTTTCTAAATGGAGTTTGAAAGAAATAAAGCACTGAACTCATTCAGTAGCTGGGAAATAATTCTGATGATGGTCGCAACATCACCAGTGTTCATTTTCGAGTTTCTAAGTGATGAATTGCTGCCTTAGAAAATTTTTGATGGAAATTTGTTTGAAAGAAACAAGTTGGTTGAAAATTCAAATGTTTTGAATTTGACATAGATAAATATATGTATATATTTATATTACTTTAGAGGAATTTTGAAATGTGAAATGCGAATATAGATTTCAAATAGAAGTAAAATAAAGGAATTTGAATATATATATAATTCAAATAGAAGTGAAATAGAATTTGAATTTAAAGGAATTCAAATGAGTTTGAATAAAGAAAAATTCAAATAGAAATTGTATAAGAAAATTTGAAATGGAATTTGAATTCATAGGAATTCAAATGGTTTTGAATAAAGAAAAGTCAAATAGGGATTTGAATATTAGAATTCAAATGGAATTTGGTTAAATAGAATTTCGAAGAGAATATAAAGTGGAGGATGAATATTAGAATTCAAAGAAAACAAAACGAGTTAAAATAGAATTTAAATTCAAAGGATTTCAAATAGTAATTTGAATAAGGAATTTAAATAGAAATTGAATAAAGGATTTCAAATGGAACTTGAATAAGGGATTTGAAATGGGTTTTGAATAAAGGATTTCAAATAGGAATTGAAAATAAGAAATTCAAATATAGAGTTTGAATAAAGAGATTCAAATGGAATTTGAATATTGTAAATATATAGGATTTGAATATTAGAAGTGAAATAGATCGGGAATATTATGTGAAATGGATTGGATATATATTAAAAATATATCAAAATTAAGTTGAAATTATTATAAACAAAGTTAAAATGTTTATATTTATAAATATAATTAAAATGAGCACGCCGTAGTGCGGCAGTTCGAAAATTGGTGATTCGAACTTCAATTTAGTATACAGAACTCAGTTGAAGTCGGAATTCTTTGAAACAAGAATCGTCGGGACCGGTTGAACAATAGTTTTCTAATGTAAGAGAAAAATCTGGATTTCGTCGTATAGATTTTGAGTTATATCAAAATCAAATTTTTAGAAAAGTAGTGCCAGAAACCATTAAAAACCACAATGGTTTATATATATAAGTAAAAGGATTTTTAAAGTAAATAAAATCCGAATGGCCATGAGGAAAATATAGACTTGAGTTATAAAATAAATATGAACTCCAGTGAAGTAAGTGAAATGATTTTTAAGACAAAAATCATATTTTAAATGGTTAAATAGAATTAACTAAATTGGAAAATAATCAGTTAAAGGAAATTTGAGTCGAAATTGGGTTTTTGGATAAGTGAAAGAGATTGAAAATTTATATTCGAAATCGAATATATAACTCGAGTTGAAAATATAATTAGATTAGTCTATAAGTAAGTTGACATATATTTGAACAAGTTATATTCAAATAAAAACGGTGAAATAGGAAAAACGGTTAATTAGCAACTAGTTAATGGGAATTTGAATGATTGAAATTAAATTTAACTTAGGTAAGTTAAATGGATCGAAATGAATAAATTGAGTAAAATCGATGTGAATAAAATATGAATTGGGTGTGAATAAAGGGAATATATTTGTAAAACAAATACAAAGGAAGTTATGTGCAAACAAATAGAAGGAGAAATATTTGTAAAAACATTTACAAATGGAATTTTAAAAGGAAATATTTGTAAAACATTAACAAATAGATTCAATGGAAATATTTATTTATAGAAAATAAATAGAATGTTATAGATGAGATATTTATTTGTTAAATAAATAGAATTTAATCAAAGGAATATTCAGAAGATGAATAGAAAATGGAAATCTGTTTTAACGGATAAATAGAAGAGATAAATTTATAAATAACAGTTTATAAATTAAATTAAATATTTATCATTCGATAAATGAATATATAAGTCTGAACTTATATAGAGAAGAGATATTGGTTTTTAACACCGATAGTTTTAAATAGAAGGGGTACACAACACTTGTATAAGTGAAGTAACGTTATTAAAGAGAACATTTATAAAGTGAAGAACCGTTACTAAAACTAAATCTTTATAAATGAATAAACGTTATCCAATAGGAGTTATTCGAATAAGAGAAATCAATTAGAGTTAGAAATAATCGATTAGAGTTAGAATAAATCGATTAGAGAAAAAATTAACCAGTTAGAGTTAATCAGTTAGGGTTAATCCGTAGAGTTAATTGAATATTTGTTATTCAATTAGAATTTATCGAATATTTGTTATTCAAGTTAAGAGTTAACCAGATAGAGTTAATTGAACACAGTTAATCGAATTTGGATTTAATTGAATGTTAGTTATTCAATTAAAGTTGATCGAATATAATTATTGAGATAGAATTAGTCAAACATAGTTACTCAGGATAAGTTGCCATTTCGTACGACTGCTAGCATAATTCGCAGGACTGCAGATAGCCTAGGCGGTCGGATGTTTCCTGGGGGAATCAGGCGTAACCATTGTGATCGCTGCGATCTAGAGTCAAGCGAATGAAGTTAAATCAAATATTAGTTTATTTGAATAGAACTAAAGGAGTTATCGGTTATTTGTTAATCGAAATGAGTTATCGATTATAGTTTAATCAAAAAGAGTTATCGATTAGTTTAATCGAAGTGAGTTATAGAATATTGGTTATTCGAAGGAGTTATCGAATTTAGTTATTCGATGGAGTTAATTGAAAAGAGTTAAATCCAATAGAGTTAATTGATAAGAGTAAATAGAATAGAGTAAATCGAATATAGTTTATTCGAAGAGAGGTTTTCGAATCTAGTTATTAGAAAGAGAGAATATCGAATATAGTTATTCGAAGGGAGGAGTTATCGAATAGGGATTTATTCGAAAAAGAGACGTAAGGAAGTTTGAAATGTTGAGTATCAACATAAGTAAGTTTTTGAAAGGGTAATAAGTTGGTAGCACTTTTCCTACCTTAGCAATTTCGAGGACGAAATTATTTTTAAGTGGTGAAGAATGTAATGACCCGGATCCTTATGGGTTAATTTTAAAATATTTGATATGGATTTAAATATTGGGTGGATAATATAAATGGAATTTTATATTAAGTTATCGATTTAATAATCAATTTTGATTTAATATCGAATATATTAAAATAACAGAATACGAAAATGGAATTAGTTGATGTCAAATTTTAATTTGAATTGAAAACAGTTCAAATAATTAATATGAAAATTTAATGGTAATAATATTTAATTATTATCAAGGGGAATAAATAGTTTGAAATTTAAATTATATCATTTTAAATTATATCTTCCACAAACGATCGAACCGGACTTCGATACTTATCACAGTGTGTTCAGAATAGCGGTTTTACCCTAGGAATGGCAGTGGTTGGGTTCAAAAAGGAGTTCGGAGTCAAGGGGTACTTTATTTTAAAGGATACCGAAATAAAATATCTTCTTGGGTGGATGGAAATAAAACAACGAGGCAAAAGGAAAAAAGGGGAGCTCCCTGTCCATTGAAGAACCGAACCCTCTCCATGGTTTAAAACAAGTCCACGCAGAAATGTTTTCCTCTACTTAAACAATATAAAGTCCTCAAATTCATTCACCACAAAAATCAAATAGGACAAATGGGGAAACCGCTTCTCCTTCTTTTTATCACAAATCGAATATGTGGGATTTGGGGATCTCGACGTCGGCTTGTTCAAAAAGAACGGATCGCGATGGAAGCCAAGTATCTGAAGCTCGAAGATCCAGAGCGCTCGCGATTTGGGATCGAAACAGTACAAAGGGAAGATCATCGATGGAGTTGCTGGTAATCTCGAACTGACAACGGGTGCGATGGAATTTGTTGGAAATCGCTACTGTCTTGAAGCGCATGAAGAGAGAATAAGATTCGAACTCTGGCTTTGGGGATTCTCGAATTCAAATTAGCAACGGCAAGTGAGTATCGTGTTCTGAGTATGCTATGTGTGATCAACGAAGTCACCAAGGTGAAAACATGTTCAACGAAGGCCTTGTTGAGGTGTCCGGTCACTGCAATTTTTATGGAAGTTGGTTGCGAGTTCGAAGGGGTATGGGATGGGTTGCGTGTCAAAGGTGCTGTTGCGATTGGGGCTCGAACAGTAAGGTTTTGGGACAACAGTTGTTCGAATTAATGAGGCATTAGAAATGAGGTTGAGCCAGTGTTCTGTTGGAGGGTGGAAGAGGGATACGGCGACCTAGATCAAAGTATGTCAGATCTGAGTTTGAAAGGATAAAGTTTGGGAAGGAAGGGTACGCTCAGGGGAGTCGTACATTGTAGCATGCAGGAAATACAATTATTTGGGAGATGACTAAGGTATATTTTTATTTTGAAATTTAAAAATATAAAGAAATTTATTTGTTCATTCGAATAGTTAATTTTTGATAGCTTTATAAAATCAAATAATCATAGGAACAAAATAAATTTATTCGAGACAAGTTGAGGGAATTTCGTAGCTGCGAGAGATACGAACTAGAGTTGATTCTGGAGTCGCTTTGAATTTTTAATTCAGAATAAGTCGATCAGCAAATAAATATCACGGTGAGTAAACCTCACTCACCATTTATTTAGAATTATTTTTATATAGTTAAAAATAATTGTCTATGCTTGTTGGAATGTTGTCTGATTGTTTTAAAATATATTAGTTATTTAGGATATATATATATACTGGGTTGATGATTGGTTGGATTCCCGCAGTTTCATTAGCGGATGCCCGCGGTACCATAGCGGATGATTACCCTATACGCCCCACGCTATGATTAGTGGATGACCTTCTATACCACGATATCCTGCCTCGAAGCAGGATGGGTATTACTATGTTGACTAACGTCTTTGGATGCAGGAAAAAACAGGTTGGAGGAATCCAACTGGATTCCTCAAAAATATATATATTCTGTTGTTTGTTTGATTTCATATATATTCATATATGATGTGTTAAAAATCAAATGATTGAAAATTGGTTGATTCGATTGTTTAAAATATCAATGGGGTTTGAATATTGATCTATAAAAAATATCGGAAAGGGTATTTGATATTTAAAAAGGAAATTCTATTTTTATAAATAGAATTTGAATTTTAAATAAAACTATAGAAAATATTAACTTGTTTGAAGGTATATAAAACAAGTATGAATTTATAAACGTTGTTTATAAATGGAAAGATGGGATTTGAATGAATTTACAAACGTTGTTTATAAATGGAAAGATGGGATTTGAATTGAATTTATAAACGTTGTTTATAAATGAAAAGATGGGATTTGAATCGAATTTACAAACGTTGTTTATAAATGGAAAGATGGGATTTGAATCGAATTTACGAACGTTGTTTATAAATGGAAAGATGGGATTTGAATCGAATTTACAAACGTTGTTTATAAATGGAAAGGTGGGATTTGAATTGAAGTTATAAACGTTGTTTATAAATAATGCCGAGAATTCAAATGGACTTTGAATATAAGGAATTGAAATAGAGATTTGAATAATCGAATTCAAATGGAGTTTAACCATAGAATTTGAATATAGTATTTCAAATGGAATTTGAATATAGAAATTCAAATAGACTTTGAATATAGAATTTGAATATAGAAATTCAAACGGACTTTAAACTATAGAATTTGAATAAAGAGAATTCAAATGGGATTTATATTATAGGATTTGAATAATAGAAGACAATAGAATTTGATATATAGAAATTGAATAATAGAAGCGAATTGGAGTTTGAATATAGAATTCAAATATTAAAAGGAGAAATAGACTAAAGAGATAATCAACAAATTGAGTTAAAACGATTTGGTATAGTTAAATAGATTGGGCAGGTATAGATACAGGAGACAGGTATGGAATAAAGTATAGAAGTGAAATAAATAGAATGCCCAACAAAAAGGTACGTATTTAATTTCAATATGAGATTTTATGCGCCGTATCGGCTAGCCGCTTGGCTTTTTCTTTTTCTTTTTGAGATAAGAAGGACCGGGAAAGCTATTTGAAATTTCCCGATGCTCCCGGTACAAAGGAGGTTAGGCGAATTTTTCCGGGAATTTAAGGAGATAGAATATTTTTAAGATAATTTGATAGTTAGAAATCAACATATCAAATTATATAGAAGTCGATAAGAAAACGAACTTAGAAATAGAATAGTATAATTAAAAAGTGAAGTATAAGAGAAAAATCTCGTAGGAATAGAAAGAGAAAATGTATATGTGTTTAAAGGTGAATAATCAGTTGTATGGTATTGATTATTCGAGTAAGTAGTCTTGTCTGTTTTGACGTTAAATGTTATTCAGTCAAGGTCTGAGAGGTAATTATACGCCAACTTGGTTGATTTCATGATATACCGATAAGTAGCAAGATTCAGGCTCGAAGATCAATGCGGAATAAGAATTAGTTAAATACTGTATTTGGGTTGTCGTAACGATGTTTTACACAACATCTGTTTTATCCCAAATATGTGCAAAGCTTGGAAATAGAATAATGAACGTTTCCTAAGTATAGAAATAAACGAGATTGGAAAAGAGATAAGTAATTGGAATATTTTCCAATTATAAATAACATATATTTTCTAAAGTTTAGAAAATAAAAGATGGCGATATATGGAAATGTTTTCCAAATAACATATAAGGCCAATATGGTTATTGAAAATATTTGGTTAACAAATATTGATAAGAAATAGAGAAGAGATTTAATTAATGGAATATTAATTAAAGTTCAGTGATTGTTGGATGTTTGGATGAACACTTGTTTTATTCGATAGTTAAATCATCGACTATCGAAACACTTGTTTTATTCGATAGTTAAATCATCGACTATCGAAACACTTGTTTTTATTCGATAGTTAAATCACAGACTATCGAAGTTTTGACCATCGTTGTCAATATGGAGAGACCGGTTGGATTATTATCCGAAGAACCACTCCGTATTGGCAGTAGCGTGAGAATCAGATTATATAAAGATAATCGAAGACGGAGTAGAGTGCAAGGACTTTTTCTATTAATAGAAATAGTGCCTTTGGTTCAACCTTTTCCTGGATGACTTGTATGGATGAATGTCTGACAGAGTATTTCCAGAAAGGTCACGTACATTGATTTCTTCAACCGTACCAAGAGTGGAAGCGGAGAAGGGCACTTCTTTAGCTAACACGTAATGTACTGTTGTATACGTCAATTAGTGATTTTCGATGGATCTGACAATGTGGCATTCGAAGTGAATCTGATGTGATGATACAGCGTAACCTCTGGCCTCAACAACCAGGAAATGGCAAAAATCGGGCAGGCAGCATGGCTAAGTCGGTCGCTCCGAAGTAGGGTGTATAATCACCTATCTAGAGAATATTCATTTGCTTCTTTAATCTATCAATGCTGTCCCATATATATATACGGGAATGGTTGCTGATCCCAACCGTTGGTGATATACATTCGATACACTCAAGCGAAATGAGTGGTCGGTCATGTGTGGCTGAGTTGCAAGATGTTCTTGTTGAACTCCAGTGTATCGTTCCTAGAGTACATTGATCGGAAGGTGGTTCCATACCTTGTCATAGTTGGACATCCATTACCCAATACGTGCTTGCGGTTTTGATTGTATATTATATATGTGGAACGTGAGATGCAAGCGTTCCACTAGATTGTTATCTACTTGATTTAGACATTATTATAATATCAAAAGAGTTTTGATATAAAGATAAATCAAGTGTTTGGATTCTCATAAGGGAAAAACCCGTTCCGTGTTATACGGCGTGGTCTTATGAGATATCATTTAGTTTTCTGAAACTGTTTTAAACTGTTTACTCATACCAGTCCCACGACCGACCCGGAGTTTACTTTGTTGTTTTCCTTAAACTCTTGGGTGCCTAAATTTGTACGGGCAGTCAAGTAGTCGGGAATTTATAGATATACTGGAAGAGCTTGGAGCAGGAGGCTTCAGGATCAAATAGCTATAGTTATTTCTGCTGTGTTGTAAGTGATGTACTTTGATATTGATGTATATTCAAGTACAGATGTATATTTCAAGTTATGTTATATATATTATATGTTATTCGTTCCGCTGTGAGATTCGTGTTACTCTGATATTGTGTTCTTCTTCTTCTATTCTAAGTTTCTATCTTATCTATCCTCACCCTCTAACTTCTTTCTATTAATGGTTCGAATTTCCGTGACATTTGGGGTTGGACTTGTGTTTTTGGTCAGCTCAAATTCTACCGGATTTTCGGGTCACTACAAGTTTAGTTAGAGCCTTCAAGACGGATTTTCTGGAATGACCAAATGCATAACTTGACCGCATATGACTAATACTTCGATGATCTTGATAACCTTTATGTTTTTTCTTTAAGACATGCACAGGCATACACTTGCACTTGCACACACGGGGGACGGGTAATTATATTCTTATTTCTCATGTTTACTCGCTTAAACAGTAATGTCGGATAACCGTTCCCCTTCAAGATCTGATACAGAGACGGATCCCGAGGTGTATGAGAATCACAACCCCGAGGTTCCTCCAATTAATCCAGAGGGTGCGGATTCTGGATCCGAATATGAGGAAGAAACAGAATCGGATCTGTCCGAGAGTACCTCGCTTGATGAGGAATCCGAAGTAGACGACCGAGCGCCCGACGAAATTCCTGGTGCAATAGAAATAGAGAAATTCACTGACTCTTTAGCTTCCAAACTCGATGACATAAAGCTTAAGAGAATTTGCTTGAGACACGGGATCCCCTGGGATGATGTGAGGACACCTGGCAGCGAAGATAGACCTCATTTGGCTCCGGAGGGGTATATGACAATTAGCCGACTTATGTGACGGGTAGGCGCTATTCCTCTGTTTCCTCCAATCGTCATTGAGACCCTAAAACGATTGGGTATTGCTCCAATGCAGCTTCATCCCAATGCCTACGCAGACCTTTACAACCTATACATCGCATATGCGGAAATCCTGCAAACTGAGCTCACGTTTAAATATTTGAAATTTTTTTACCTTTTCAAGCATCGCTCCTTGGCAACCCCAAATTTTTCTTTCTTTGAATCGGTAGCAAATAGGAAGGTTTTGTCTGACGGGTATAGCAACATAGAGGATCCCAAGGCCGATTGGTTCTATATAAAGAGACAGGCCGGGTGTTCAAGAAGATGGCTTAAATCAAGTAAATTTTAAACCTTTGAATAAATAACTTGTTTAAGAAATCGAAGCACTGACATGCTTCTTTTCTCTAAGCAGATCACGCCTTTCCCAAGACGGAAGGCTCGGTGTACAATAATCGACTGTCCCTTCTTCTGCAAAGCAAATCCAACTTCCTAAAGATCAAGAAATGCATTACTGATGAGAATCTTCACAAGCATCGCCTTCTAGATATAAAGTTTGGACTTGGTGTGGGCGGTAAACCTTACAAATACGTGCCCCCGACTGAGGGAGAAGGAACGTCACGGGCAGGAGAAACAACTAAATTTCGTAAGAGTCCTTCGCCGATAATCATCTAGGACGATGAATACCTAAACATATATAGAGGAGATGAGGCCCGTGTTGACGAGTCTAAGGAGATCCCAGTCTCTCCGGGGGGTTTCCCCTCAAGGGCCTCTCTACCGGTTAAACCTGGTGGTCCCGATGATTTAATAAAGGAGCAGCTATTTAAAGAACTGAGCAAAATTCCTTTAGCTGATGATGTATATACACAGGGAGACTTCGAAGGGGAGCCATTTTTCCCTATTTATGAGGAAACAACTATTCCGGTTGGAGAACGAGAGACTACTTATATGAGCCTGACTTCGGGCCCTGGTCTGTTAGAGGGAATTATATGGGATGCACAAATGACATGCACTGCCTGACCCCACACTTTTATATCAACAGTATTCTAGGTTTTAATATGTTCTTGTTTCTTTTTCAGGAAAGATATCTCGCAAATGATCTTATTCCTATCGTTCTCTTCGTGAAGGCACGCCTAGTCTTCATCCAAATCCCGAGCGGGCTCGTAGTAGCAACCGAGGGGGAGATAGTCATTGGCCCCGGGATTCTCACAAGCCTACTTCTTCACAGTCCAGATCTTCGTCTAAACAAACCTATGGAAAGCCTCCCAGCCATCCGGTGCCACCTATAGGTGGAAAACAACTTCCCAAAGACTTAACCCCTCCGAAGAGTGCACCCTCTCACAGTAGATCCTCCAAAAAGCGCCATGAGCCTAAGGATAAAAGCAAGGATCCCAACAAGGATTCTGAGAGGGACAAAATTGACATTGTCCCTTCCAGCAAACAAAGTTTGAGTGCCCCAGGGTCACGAGATTATATCCATGGTCCTAACACTCAGGCCAAGCTGGAAAAGTTATGAGAACAATTCCCCGATATCTTCTTCAAAAGGATGATGTTCGTTCCAGCCTTGGAACCGGTCCTTAGGAACTGGGATACCGAAGTCATCGGACATATTCGCCATGTAGCCAAGTAGTATGAGGCGATGAAGAAACATGCTGTCAATCTTTCAGACGTCATCTGAAAGCTTGAGTTGGAAGCGCATAGGTCCAAAGTGAAGATAGATAATAATGAAAGGGCCAGAGCAAAAATGGAAAAGGACTTAGAAGATGCACAATCTTTGCTTGCCTTGGCTCAACGAGATGCTAAAACTTACAAAACAGAGCTGGAGGAGGCCAGGCAACGTTTCCATAATGAACTTGATTCTAATAGCAAAGAGCGAGCGTTATTGAAGAAAGAGGTGGAAGATCTTAGGATGGCCAACAACGAACTGAAAACAGCACAGGATCACTTCAAGCGAAAGAGCTGCTTGGGAGAAAGAAAAGGCAAGTTTGAAAGATAGCTTAGCTCTGGCCGAAAAGGAGAAGGCGATTCTGAATGATCAACTCACACGTGCAGAAAAGCGCGTTATTCTTGCTGAAAATAATGTGGAGAGTGCCATTGAAATGGCCACTGTTTCTAATGAAAAGCTCCTCGAGAGAGAGAAGGAGATCGAAGGATTTGAAGAAATGTTGTTCGACTTCCTTGGTCAGGTCATCAAGACCCGTAACATCTCCTGGATCCCAGACTACCATATCACTCTAGCCGATATATGGGATGCAATCGTTGGAGCGAGAAACAGCGATTAGGAGTTGATGAGATTGATGAGAGTGAGTTGATGCGGACCATTCTTAGGGATAATGAACCTGAGGATTTAGAGAAAGGTATACGCCTACTCCAAGAAGAAATTGAAAAAGAGAAAACTCAGGCGAAGGGCAAACAAAAAAAGGAAGAAGGCCCGAGCTCAGCTGCAAGCCCAAGGCCTCCGAAATTGAGGAATACAATCCAGATTATCCATTGATTCCTCTGGGCCCAACTCCTCCAGCTGTCGGGGGTTCTGCTGCTAGCTTGGATGGAGGATCGGCAGAAGGTATCTCTATATTTTCTCCGCAACTTGCCAGAGCAATTGTCACTTGTCGTCGTCTTGTCGGACAATCAACTGAGCAAACCGCATTTTCTCCCAAAATAACATTTGTTTCTCATGATACAGGTGGTGGGCCAGTTAACAAGGATGCTGAAAAGAAGGCAGCGGCAGAGAAGATTGACATCCTTCCAAGTGTTGGTCCCGATGTCCCCCCAGATGCTGATCCCATCGAGGCTTTGAGAGACATGGACGGACGTCATGACGGCGATGAAGAGGAAGTCGCCATTACCAAAGAGAGCAGAGGCGATGATGAGGAAACCATGGCTGAACAACCGGCCGAGGAGTAGGAGCAGTTGCTCCTTATGAGAGGGGGACAGGTTCCAGTATATGTGCCCCCTATTTCCGAGATCGACCCCAAAATTGGGTTGGTTGTAAGATTTTCCTCCCGATTAATAACTTCACAACTAGCCTCTCAATCCTCTAGTTCTTCACCAGAGCCTCTTTTTGATAAGAGGAAGAGGGAAAAAGGTGGTCGTTCGGATGTTGACAAGGAGGAGTCGGGGAAGCAGAAAAAGAGCAAGAAGTCTACATAGCCCCCTCCCCCCAGCATAAGTAGGATGCAGATATCAGTTCATATTTTGTCCTTAGGATTTTTAGGCTTTCCACTGGCCATGAAATGTAATTGTGAGAATGGCCCTCACTTTTGTTTAGGTTCCTCTTTATCTTGTAGGTTTGCAGTTTATGAATGAAAGTTTATTTCTTTTGCGTCATCGTGTACCTGCAGTCAATAAACTCTTCATACTTAGTCACAAGTCATTTGGTTATAACCAAACTAAAATTATATCACAAATCATTCAAGCAACAGAAAGAATTTAACAATTTCTACGCATGTTGCCCCTATATTTGAGCACGGGGGACTTGGAATTTTTTAGTAGAATTATAGTCCTTGAGGCGCCGAATCTCCGGTGCCTCTATGCTTTCCCGATCCATCAGCGGGTTAAAGTTCGAACTCGTATCATGATCTGCTCACCGATCCTTTAACGGGGCAGGAATTCTGGGGACGCTGAATCTCCAGCATCCTTGTCAGTGCTTAATCGCAGAAGTTTTTATACTCTCCTAGTGGTCGCCAAGGTTAGAGCTCGAGCTTGGCTGTTCAGTCGCCCCCCGATCCTTCAGCGGGGTAAGAGCTCTTTCTCAGCGCTCAATCATGGACGCTTTTATACTCTCCTGGCGGTCGCCGAGGTTAGAGATCGAGCTCGGCTGTTCAGTCGCCCCCAATCCTTCAGCGGGGTAAGAGCCCTTTCTCAGCGCTCAATCATGGACGCTTTTATACTCTCCTGGCGGTCGCCAAGGTTAGAGTTCTAGCTCGGTTGTTCAGTCGCCCCCTGATCCTTCAACGTTGTAAGAGCTCTTTCTCAGTGCTCAATCATGGATGCTTTTATACTCTCCTGGCAGTCGCCAAGGTTAGAGTTCTGTCAATGATGTGATTCACTCTATTGTACCTTCAAAGTTCTAGATGCGGATTGCTCTCCATCCCGATGGAAGGCACCTGGAGTCACATGTTCCTGTGATTGCCGCATAGTTTTCAGCAAATTTCATAAAGATAGAAGAGCGGATAAATAATAATGCAATAAAGGTAAACGACACACAGTATTTTTATAGCGGTTCGGTCAAATCGTAACCTACATCCACTTTATAATCCTTTGCTTAAAAAATTGGACTATTCTAGGCAAGTCGTGCCTTTTACATGGTCCTATGAAACAAAAGAATAAATTTGACATCTTTATATCAGATAAGGCCGCAAATGTTGGGCATTCCACACTCTGGGGATTTCTTCTCCATCACTATAGCTAACTTGAAGGTTCCATTATCAAGCTTTCGTAGAATGGAGTACGGTCCTTCCCACTTCGCACCCATATGAGTCGGAGGTGGAAAGACACACTTCAGAACCAAGTCTCCGGGTTCAAAGGTTCGGGCTTGAACCTTTTTGTTGTAGTATCTAGCGACCTGTTGCTTGTGTCTCAAGGAACGCAAGTCTGCTTCATCCCTCTTCTCTTCTATTGAATTTTTAGCTCAACGGGGATGACCGCTTCTGCTCCAAAAGCAAGGGAGAAGAGGGTATGGCCTGTTGCCGATTTATATGTCGTCCTATAGGCACATAATGCCAAGGGTAACTCATCAACCCACATAGCTTCGGCCCGCTTCAATCTTTTTTTGATAATGGACTTAATCACTTTATTTGCTGCTTCGATCTTTCCGTTCGACTACGGGTGTGCCACAGAGGCGTACCGTTTCTCAATGTGGTATTTCTGGCAGAAGTTCCCGAATTCGCTGCTGTCAAATTGGGTTCCATTGTCAGTTATGACGATCTTCGAAATCTCAAACCGGCAAATAATGTTCCTAACAATGAAATTGATCACTCGCTTAGTTGTAATTGCAGTCAACGGTTCGGCTTCAACCCACTTGGTGAAGTAGTCTACAGCTACAATGGCGAACTTTTCTCCGCCTTTTGCTATAGGGAGGGTTCCAATGATATCAATTCCCCACATAGCGAAAGGCCACGGACTTGTCATTGTTTTTAACTGACCAGGAGGTGCCCTGGGATTCCTCAAAAATCTTTGGCAAGCATCGCAACGTCGTGCGTACTTTGTTGCATCTTTGTTTATGGTAGGCCAGAAATAACCATACCACAACACCTTTTTTGCCAGAGCTTGTCCTCCAGTGTGATCGCCACATTCACCCTCATGCACTTCCTGCAGTACACGTTTGATGTCGTCATGGGATATACACCGAAGGAGAGGCATCGAAAATTCCTGTCTATACAGGACTCCGTCTTGCAGAACATATCGGGAAGCTTTACGAATTACCTTACGCCTCTCGCTCTTCTTAGTCGGAAGCGTTCCATTCATTAGGAAATTCTTTAGAGGGGTCATCCATGACTCCCTGTCCGGTTCAGTTTCTAGTACCAGATGAATTTCCATCTGATCTATACTAGGGAACCGAAGCACTTCAACTGGGGCTAGTCTGATCTCTTCAGGATCGTCGGAGCTAGCCATCTTGGCTAATTTATCTGCCTGTTGGTTCTCTGACCGCGGAATATGAGAGATACTGTAGTGATCAAAACCTATCAACAACTCCTTTACTTTCTCCAAATACGAAATCAATCTTGGGCTTTTAGCTCGAAATTTTCCAGAAACCTGATTTACAACCAACTTGGAGTCACAAAATATGTCCAACTTCGCGATCTTTAATTCTTTTGCGATCCTCAACCCGGCTATCAGGGCTTCATATTCGGAGTCGTTGTTAGTGGCATGAAATTCCAACTAGATAGCATAAGATATCAGTCTTTTCTAAGGAGTTTCAAACACCACTCCGGCACCAGATCGTTTATCATTCCTAGCACCATCAATATACAATTTCCATGCATTGGGATCGAGAAGTAACTTTGGTCGGTCAGCCTCTTCGTTTACCATGTCGTCCTCTGAGGCAGTAAATTTTGCTATGAAATCTACCAGCACTTACCCCCGTATTGACCATCGGGGCTGAAAATTTAAATCAAATTGACTCAGTTCAATGTTCCACTTAAGCAACCTTCCAGAAGCTTCTGGTCTCTGTAGAACTTGCTTGAGCGGATGATCTGTGTACACGGTGATAGGATGAGCTTGGAAATAATGTCGAAGTTTCCTAGATGCAATCAATAAAATGTACGCCAGCTTTTCGATCCCCGGATAATTGCGTTCAGCTGCCGCCAATTTTTTACTCACGTAGTACACTGGCCTTTGAACCTTGTCTTCTTCTCTCACTAACGCTCAGCTGATCGCGTGGGACGACACCGCTAAGTACACGAATAAATCCTCGTTATCCACTGGCTTAGACAGTATCGTAGGTCTCTCCAAATGATTCAGCAGGTTCTGAAATGCTTCAATGCAATCAGGGGTCCACTTAAAATTGCGTTTTCCTCGCTTTATCAATTCAAAGAACGGAATGCATTTGTTTGTCGCTCTAGAGATGAATCTTCTTAATGCCGCTACTTTCCCCGCAAGGCCCTGGACATGTTTGATCTGTCTAGGCTCTTGAATGTCTCTGATGGCTGCAATCTGGTCTGGATTAATTCAATCCCGCTCGAGCTGACAATGAATCCCAAGAATTTCCCGGATGCCACTCCAAATGAGCATTTCGTTGGGTTGAGTTTCATCCCATACTTTCGAAGAATACCAAACATCTCTGCCAAGTTTGTAGTGTGATCGGACAATTGTCTGGACTTAACCAACATGTCATCAACGTACATCTCCATCGTTTTCCCAATCTGGTTATAGAACATTCTGTTCACTAACCGTTGATATGTAGCGCCTGCGTTCTTCAAACCAAAAGGCATTACCACGTAGCAGTATAATCCCAGATCAGTAATGAAGCTAGTGTGTTCTTGATCTGGAACATGCATAGGAATCTGGTTATATCCTGAATAAGCATCCATGAAAGAGAGAAGCTCATGACCTGCCATTGAATCTACCACCTGATCAATTCTGGGTAACGGAAAGCTATCTTTTGGGCAGGCTTTATTCAAATCCGAAAAATCAATACACGTACGCCACTTTCCATTGGCCTTCTTTACCAAAACTGGATTTGAAATCCTATCTAGGTAGGTTGAGTCTCTGATGAACCCGTTACTCCTTAACTTTTCAACTTCTTCTTTCAAGGTCGCGGACCTCTCTGGGCCTAGCATTCGCCTTTTTTTTTACAGGGGGGTGCTTTGGGTTAATGTTCAATGAATGGCTCATGATTGATGGAGATATCCCACACATATCCGCGTGGGTCCAAGCAAATACATCCAAGTTATCTTTCAGGAAATCCGTCAGTTCTTTAGCTCGAACTAGATCCAATTGGGATCTAATCTTCAGGACCTTCTCTGGGTCGCTATCATCGATTGGTACATCCACAGTCGTTTCGTTGGGAGCCGCCATTCTGCCCCCAGTCTCTTCGTCCTCTCTAAGATCTATATCCTTAGGAAGTTCTCTAGGCGAATCACCTATAGTGATTTTCTTTAATTGCTATGACGTCTCCTCCCTCGTGGGGGAAGAAGCGTCTTTAATCTCAAAATCTTTTCCTTTACGGAGTAGCTTTAGCTCTGCAATGTAACATGCACGTGCAGCAACCTGATCTCCTCTGACTATGCCAACACCAGCTTCCATAGGAAACTTCAGTAATAAGCACCAGGGGGCTATACAAGCTCTAAACTTTGCTAGGGCCGGTCGGCCCAAGAAGGCATTATAGGGCGATTCAATATCCAAAACTACGAAGGGAAGAATTCTCACTCTCTGGTGTTCTCCTTCCCCAAGTTTCACCGGCAGTTCTACATATCCCATTGGAGTAGTTGAAGCCCCGTTATCCACTAAAACTTTATGGACAGTGGCCGGGCCAATAGGAACTGTGATTACAAATGGATCTTCGGTCCGAGCGTGCACTCCAATACTCTCTCGATTGCGGAAAATGACGTCGTCCGACATCATCTTTTGTTGTTTTAACGGGACATTGTCTTCAGGTTTGCTGCAATCTTCTGCCTCGCGATGATGCTTTGATGCGTTTACGTACTAGTCCATCACCCTAAAACTATGCCCGGCTAGGTGAAGCCCTCCGATTATGGTATTAATAACAAGATCCTTTCCTTTTTGCTGGACAGTTGGCCTGGTGGTAGGTTGATTCTAGTTTTGGTTCGGGGTCTGAATAGCTTGCCCCCTGTCTCTTGGAGTCACCCGGTACTCGTCCAACTTCCCTTCTCGGAGCAACATCTCAACTACGTCTCTTAGATGACGGCATTCATTTGTAGAGTGGCCGTGAGTCTGATGGAAGAGACAAAACTTCCCCGTTTCATGTTCTTTCTCCGTCGAATCTCTTGGAGGAGGCCTTTTATGTTGGAGAACGTTGTACGAGTCGACGAATATGTTCTCCAAAGTATCATTTATTGGCGTATAACTTTCGAAAGACCTGGGACGGGTCCTTCTATGGGAATCGTTCCCCCGATTTCTCTTCCGATTATTGCCATTACTGTTGTTACCATTGTTTCCTGACTGGCGGCCGCCCCCTGGTTTCGATTTCCAACGTTGACTTCAACCTTTCCCGAGCTGTCTCCGGTTTGCTTGATGGCGACATTACTTTGGATTTCCTCCTTATTTGCCTTTTTCATCTCCCGGTTAGCATATACCTCCTCCTCACGTAAGCGTACGTTTGCTTTCTCGTAAAACAATTCTCTAGTATGCGGTGGTTTACCGGCCAGGTATCTCCTAAATTCAGTATCTTTATCTACCCCATCAATTAGGGCTGCCACAACGGTCGGCTCATGGGGATCCTTCACTTTGATGGCGGCTAGGTTGAAATGATCCAGATACCCCCTCAAACTCTCACCTGGTCATTGTTTGACAAGGAACAGGTCAATCACACTTTTCGACCTTTGCGCGTAAATGCAGAACTGTTCTACGAACTTTTCACTCAATTCCGTGAAACTGGAAATTGATCTTGCTGGTAAGCGAGTAAACCATAATAACGCTACATCCTCCAGGAATATAGGGAATTCTTTGCACTTTACAGCGTCGGAAGCTGTGGCAGCGGTCATTGACCAAGAATATCTCATTAGATGTTGGATTGGATCAGATCTACCCGCGTAACGGTTCATTTGAGGCATGTTGAAGCGCCTCGGGAATGTTACATTTAGAATGTCGTCGGTAAAAGGGGTGTGGCTGCGATCAATTCCCCAGTCTTCATTCCTTTGTCCACGGCTATCCGCCAGGATTTGATGGACCATAGCTGCAACATTTGCATTCGTCATCGGAGGCTCGGGGTCAGTGCTTCTAGCTCGGTGGAATTCTCCGATCTCTCTTCTAGGAACATCCACGAAGTCCGGAGCTCCGATTGGGCTTCGCTGCTCCCTGTTACTATGAGTATTTGCATAGCGGAGGAGCTAAGGTGGTCTATTCTCAACAGGATTATTCACAAATCGAGCTCTAGGAGTTGCGGCATGATTATTCAAGTTGGAGTTTGAGGGTCCCTCACCAAGTGTCTCTTCCTCCCGTGATGGAAAGGTTCAAAATCGGAGTTGCTCTATGTTTTCAGCCCGCTCATACAGTCGCCGTGGAGGTCTTGGCGATTCCTCTGATGAAGAAGAGTACTCTGGGGTGAGCGGACGGACTGGAGGAGGCATTCTTTGCCTTACAAGATCATCAGACATCTACCCATAGCAGTCAAATTCTGTCACAGCATGGAGTTTTCCTGCCTTTGAGCAGCTATTTTATCAAACAGCCTATCCCACATTTCAACGAAGCGAGAGAGATCTCCTTCAGTAACTGGAGCAGAGGGGTCATACTGATCATCAACATTTTCCCTTATGCGCAGAGAGCTTGAGCCAGGTCGAACAGTGGGACCAGGACGGGAAGAACGAGCCATAGGCTCCTTTCCAGGTCGAGTTGTAATCTGGTCATCACCTCAGATCGTGGTGGAACGGTGTCGGTGGCTCGTAGCACCCCCCTTGGGAGCGGATCGTGGTAACATTGGGATGGGGGTTCGTGGTGTTATCGTGGGACCGGGTGACGACCCCCTCAACGGTTCGGTTCGGATCGCCCTCCACGGTTCGGTTCGCCATCTCCGTTTCGCGATCTGAGGGTCTTTCGTTGACCTTTTCATGCACGCTTTCTTCAATCGCTTCATCCGCAGCTTCACTCGCCTGTGAAGCTCGCACTTCCTTAGACTTCTTTCCAGCCATGATATTAGGTATTGTTGAAATCTTCAAAGGTCTGAACAGCGAGGTTTAGGGACTGTTTTCTTCGGACTTGAATATCCAAACAACGGAGAAACAATCCAATATCTTAGGTTCAACTCTCATTGAAAGCACCAAAATGTTAGAACAAAATTTGGCTCTAACATCCAAATTGTTCTGATTCGTAGAAAATTATAACTTAAAAATGAGGAAAAAGCAGAGAACACACAAGGTTTATAGTGGTTCGGCATTAATGAGCCTACGTCCACTATATATGCTATTGATTATACCTTGAATGCTAGTACAACCAACGATTTCTCTCAAAATCACTCTTACAATTATGATTTATCTCAGTAATCTCGAAATAAAACTGATAAGAAATAGTGGTATGACAGTAATGGTAGAATCAATACACAATACTGCCAAAAGATCCTGAAAAATGCCAATCTCTAGGCTATTTATAGCTGATTCCGTCCGGCGGATCGCGGTCACACGTGGCGCAAATCTCGGGAATATCGGATCGGATCGTAGCTTGAGGAAGAATTGGACAATATGACAGTTGTGGATAGGTGCCGTGAGATCCATGTATCTCGGATCGTGATAGAATGGGTCAAAGTCTTCACTACATCTTTAGGAATCGGATCGGAGCGAGGTTACAGGGATGGATCGGTTCGTATGGGCTCGTAGCGAACCGACAGGGCGAACCGAAGGGGGGCGATCCGACCTGTGGATGGTTGAACGACTGTGATCTGACTTTTCGTGAACTAGAGGGATGAGACTTCATATTTTCTTCTTGTGTGTGAACCTTGGTGGCTTGGTCAAAAAGCTAGCCAACAGATTCCATCTATGAGTCGACGTAAGGGATCAACCACGCCGGCTTCGAGACACTCTAGTAAATGCCTCAGGATCCCCGGCAATGAACCCTGGTTAGCAGCAGGGCCGGTCCACCCTTACTTATGTGGATTAATATTCCTGAACACACGTTTCTTGGTCCTATAGGACCTATCACATGGCCACTAGGGACCAATATCAGAGGCTCCTCGCAATCCATCATCCACACAGGTAAAAATAAATAAATGTCTGGGCTCCATACCATTACTCCACCCATAGCTAGAAAGAAATGTCGTGTCCTCCCTGTTGTCCTCATCCCATTTTTGACTCATACCAAGGTGTGTCGCTCGTGAATTAATGCTATACACAAAGCTATGCTATTTAAAGTCATGCTTTGATCGTCAACCACAAGACTCTGCTTTTCAACAAAAGCCTTGATCATTTGCATCCTAGCATGCCACACTGGCAATTCACGCCATACAACTAATGTCTATCAATATATAACCTCTAAGCTCGTACGTCTCAGAGAAGGGTGTTAAGAAAGAGAATAAATTCTCCGCCACCAAATAGATATATATTTAATAAAAAACAATCAATACAGAATGAAATCCAATGTTAGAAACACGTCCATTTACAAGTCTGTTCTGGGTCTGAACGAAACCGGAGGCACCTTATTCCTCGACCGATATGTCCAATACAGGAGAGAGGTCCTTGCATATCTGATCGATCTCTAAGTATGTCTGGATGATCGCCGCTTATTACCTCATCTTGGGTGTACAGCCCAATCTAGACATCAGCAGTCTTCCAAACGATGTGAAGAACTCCGGTCTTCAACCACCGTTGTAATAACCCGGAAAATGTGAACCAGTTTAATTTTTTTTTAATTAGGTTATTACCAGGAAATTTGAATGGTTGAAACAGCATATTTCAATAAAGTATAGAATTTGGTATGATAGGGCAGTTTGAAACTTTGAATACAAACTTTGTCTAACTGTACCGGGTGGAAAATATAACAGATTTTAACGAAACTGGAAATATTTAAATCTGTTTATCAATACCTTTCTAACGAATCTGAAAAATTGAAATTTCATAACGGAAATCAAAAGTTATGGTCAAACGAATTTTCAGAAAGGTCGCTATATAGTATATATAGCCCTTGAAAATTGAGATTTTGCATACGACCTCGGAATTTGTCGAAACCACTTTTGTTGGGTCCGGGATGTCAAATTATTGCTAAGTTTCAAATTTCATAATTTTTGAAGCTAGTATGTGAGCGGGGCAAAAGATAACGTGTTTGGTCAAATTCTGTTAAAAAGGGTCGACCTAAAAATGGCCGTTTTGCAAACGAGCTCAGAATTCGACGAAACTGGTTTTATTAGGACCGTATCGTCAAAACAAAGCTAGATTTATTTTTCTGGAATTTTTCGATTCAGTTTGTGGCCCTGGCAATTTGAAATGTACGTTTAAATTAAATATCGAATGTTTTATATTTTAATTTGAAAAATAACTGACTGTAACAGTCGAATTGGCCAACGAAACATATCCCATTGTGTTCGGAATGGGGGTATTTAGCTAGGGGCGACAGTCGTTGGGTGTGAATTAGAGGTTGTTTGTAGAAAGGGTATTTTTGGAATTAAATAAATTAAATAATTAAAATAAAAAGGGCTGGGCCAATCAGAATTCATCGTCTCCATCGAAAATCTCTGTCGCGACGCGGAAAACCCTTCCGAATCTTCTCTCTTCAATTTCTCCGCATCTACTCAACAAAATCAAGCAAACCCAGTTCCAATTTGAAGAGCGTTCAGAGATCTTCAAATCCATAGTAATTTCACGAATTATCATTGAGTATTGGGAGAGATATCGAGTCGAGAAGCTCCGACCTTTGCGCCGCCGCCGTGCCCTCCAGGAGGCGTCGAGTTGGCCATCTCAGGTGTCATCGGGAAGCTCTCTCCTTCCTCTTCGACGTAGCGCTGGCCGTTCATCCTAAAGCTTCGTAGATTTGCCGAAAGATTCAACCCTAGTTTCGAAATCAAAAAGGGGTATACGGCTGAAACTGATTTTTACACTTTAAAGCGTTGCAAACTTGTAAAAATCATATCTTTTTGCTATGTTAACGAAATTCGATGAAACAGGAGACACCGTGACCGCAAGGAGGCTCTCTACATTCTAGAAGAAGCCGCGGATTTTTCTGACCTTCCTACGATTTTTAGCACCGCAAGAACCAATGTGAGGAATCTAAACTATTTGTGTGAAAGTAAATGCGTTGTATAAATTATATAAGCAAAGTGTAAATTATATACGCATTGTATACCTCAAGTACATGTGTTGTATAAGTTATATTAGCGATGTATAAATTATACAAGCGTTGTTTGAAACATATATGCTTTGAATTGTGATGAAATGCAAGTGAATTATTATACTATATATATATATATATATATATATATATACTCCCCTCGTCCACAGACCATGGACGATATTTATTGCTTGTGATTGACGTGATATCATATGGTTTGACGAATGGTTGGAAATAATTGTTTGTGGTTGATATTATGGTTGAAAAATACCTTTATGGTTGAAAAATACCTTTGTGGTTGAAAAATACCCTCTTGTGGTTGAAACAAAATAGAATAGGATTGTGGAATTGAAAATTAAAACATGCCGCCTGCGTGCGAACTAGATGCATGATCCCCATTGTCAAAAACCGCGAGGTTTTAAGGTAGAGCGAGGAGCCGTACTAGGGACGGTCCCGGTTTTAACTACCCTGCCGTTATGCTGCCGAAATTTTCTGAAATATTTATGTGTTAGAATAATTTTCATTCATTGAAACTATTTACATATGCGATATCGAATATTCATGTGTTGAGTTGCAATTCATTCGTTGAGTTGAAATTCATGTGTTGAATATTATTTGAATTTAAACAAATGGCTTTAGCAATAAAAATCACATTTTTATATATACACAAACGATATCGAATATTCATGTGTTGAGTTGCAATTCATTCGTTGAGTTGAAATTCATGTGTTGAATATTATTTGAATTTAAACAAATGGCTTTAGCAATAAAAATCACATTTTTATATATACACAAACGATATCGAATATTCATGTGTTGAGTTGCAATTCATTCGTTGAGTTGAAATTCATGTGTTGAATATTATTTGAATTTAAACAAATGGCTTTAGCAATAAAAATCACATTTTTATATATACACAAACGATATCGAATAATCATGTGTTGAGTTGCAATTCATTCGTTGAGTTGAAATTCATGTGTTGAATATTATTTGAATTTAAACAAATGGCTTTAGCAATAAAAATCACATTTTTATATATACACAAACGATATCGAATATTCATGTGTTGAGTTGCAATTCATTCGTTGAGTTGAAATTCATGTGTTGAATATTATTTGAATTTAAACAAATGGCTTTAGCAATAAAAATCACATTTTTATATATACACAAACGATATCGAATATTCATGTGTTGAGTTGCAATTCATTCGTTGAGTTGAAATTCATGTGTTGAATATTATTTGAATTTGAACAAATGGCTTTAGCAATAAAAATCACATTTTTATATATACACAAACGATATCGAATATTCATGTGTTGAGTTGCAATTCATTCGTTGAGTTGAAATTCATGTGTTGAATATTATTTGAATTTAAACAAATGGCTTTAGCAATAAAAATCACATTTTTATATATACATAAACGATATCGAATATTCATGTGTTGAGTCGCAATTCATTCGTTGAGTTGAAATTCATGTGTTGAATATTATTTGAATTTAAACAAATGGCTTTAGCGATAAAAATCACATTTTTATATATATACAAACGATATAGAATATTCATGTGTTGAATTGCAATTTGTTCGTCGAGTTGAAATTCATGTGTTGAATGTTATCGTCGTCTAAAAATAAAATGAATCGACAATGAAAACTATATTTTTATAGTGAATAAGAAGAGTTAAAAATACACATGTGTCGAATAAATATTTTTGATGATAAAAATATTCCTTTTATCATGTATACGCTTAGTTAAAAATACACATGTGTCGAATAAATATTTTTGATGATAAAAATATTCCTTTTATCATGTATACGCTTAGTTAAAAATACACATGTGTCGAATAAATATTTTTGATGATAAAAATATTCCTTTTATCATGTATACGCTTAGTTAAAAATACACATGTGTCGAATAAATATTTTTGATGATAAAAATATTCCTTTTATCATGTATACGCTTAGTTAAAAATACACATGTGTCGAATAAATATTTTTGATGATAGAAATATTCCTTTTATCATGTATACGCTTAGTTAAAAATACACACGTGTTGAAATAAATAATAGTTGCTAGAAATATTATCATTAGCTTTGTTCTGCATATATATACATGTGTTGAACAGGAAAAATGGATTAGCTGTAGAGTAAAGAAATTATTTGCGTGCCCGACAAATAGGTAAACCTTGATGAGTTGGCTGCGCAATTTTATTTATATATCAACTCCTGTGAATGCCATTGGATGCGGAGTGCTGGTTTTTCTGTGTGAAATAATAAACAACGCCATAGGATAGTAACAATTAATTTTGAACTATACTACATGGCATACTTCTTGATGATAGGCATACTTCATCATATTCCACATAAGCAATGGGAGCTTGTGTAACGAGGTGGAAGATTTACCATACAAGCAAGAGGCTTGTCTGGCGATGACTAAGTACTACAGGTTGAACTGATGACTGATATGGACTATATAAATTATAACGATAAATTGCCAGATTAATAAAAACCCCATACGGGTCTGGAGTTGACAATAATCACGTCGCTCTAGTTATTAGATACGGCACATGGACTATTTATTTCCATACGGAAACGGGGTGACGGGAATTTATTCTCTGGAGTGATTATCAGTACATGCTCCCCCGTAAACACCAAAATATATCACTAAAAATATGTGAATGCTTTTTAGGATTTATTGGGTACCTAATACGGCCCAATAAATTTCCAAACCCCTCCCCGTACAAAGGAGGTTATGGCGAAAATTTTCGAAATATTAAGGCGTTAGTGAAATATTTGAAGTGAAAACGAAGTTGAAAATATAAAATGAACTATAGTAGAAACTATGGGATGAACTATATTTATATATATAAATATAAATATAATTAAAAGGAATAGAGGCCGTGCAGTTCGCGTTTCGGAATCGTAATTTGAAACGATCAGTACGAGAAATCCGACCATCGGATTTTCCCGAAACCACAACCGCTGGGTTCGCCTTGGAAATATCTTTCCAAGGCACCAACCTTGTAAAAATCCAACGGTTGGATTGTCCGGAATGTTTAATTCAAATCTAAAGAAAAACAGTGCCAGAATCGTTTATATTTATATATAAATATAAATATAATTAATTTAAATCGAATAACGACGCTGCAGTTCGAATTTTGAAACCGTAACTTCAAACGACTAGTGTGGAAGATCCGACCGTCGGATTCTCACAAAACTGGAACCGTTGGGTTCGCCTTGGGAATATCTTTCCACTGATATAGACTTTGTAGAAATCTAACGGTTAGTTTTTCCGATATGTGTAAAAAAATTAGGAGAAAAACAGCGCCACGACACGACCTGAAACGTCGTTTAATTAAATATGGCCATTTTTAAATAAATAAAAATGGCGGAAAATCGCTATAAAATATTGTAAGCAACATAGGTTGCATATAAACGAATTGTGCTTGAATTGTTTGATATTTGATGGTTGTATGTGTATGACATGAAAATAACACTAAATAACTGAAAGACGAATGTCGAATAATATAACCATATAAAGAATCGATTTAAATTCTAATGACGTGAATTACTTGAAAAGGCCGAGCTAACCCTCATTTCAAATAATTCATCGAGCGATTCGAATTGGAAAATGCAAAGACGGTTCAAGACCGACGATCTTCGTATCGGTTGGATGGGCGCTACTGAGGTTCCTAACCGGAGTAGCTACCGAAAAGGGACGGAAGTAGTAGCCGTCTGAACGTATATGTTGATTGGACGGATATACGAGGAATTTGACGCCTCCGGTTTCGTTCAGACCCAGGACGGACTTGTAAATGGACTGTGTGTCTGACATTGGATTTTGTTCTATATTGATTGATCTCTGTTAAATATATATCTGTTTGGCGGCGGGGAATTTATTCTTTTGCTTAACGCCCTTCTCTGAGACGTACGAGCTCAGGGGTTATATATCGATAGAAATCAATCGTATGGAGTGGACTGCCTATGTGGCATGCCAAGATGCTATGATCAAGGCTTCTGTTGCAAAGCAAAGTCTTGTGGATGATGATCAAAGCAAGGTCTACGTGGCCTAGCTTTGTGTATTTCGTAGATTCGCGAACCTCACACCCCGGTATGAGTTAAAAACGGGATACGGACTGCAGGGAGAGCACGACGTTTCTTTCTAGCTATGGTGGTGTCAGTGACTTACCAGCCCTGACATATATATCTATTTTTCACCTTTGTGGTTGTTGAAATGCGAGGCGCCTTGATTATAGGTCTGTAAGGACCGGGAAACGTGTGTTCAGGAATTTCCAATCCTCAAACGTAAGAGAGGACCGGCCCTGAAGCTCCAGGGGTTACCCAGAGTGCGTAGTCCCGAGGCATTTGCTAGAGTGTCTCGAAGCGGAGAGGAGCTTGCCCCTTGCCTCGACTCATGACGGAAATCCAATTTCCAATACGAGATAACGGATTCGATTGTAACTTATATATGACGACATAGTGGCATGGGACGCTCATGTGGCTTATGATTGATATTTATGATGCTATTCGTTTTCGAAACATATATGCACTAGTAATAATACCAAATGATTTTGCTTTATACGTATCAAGCATATTTGGCTATTATAAGGTAAAACTCTATCCTCCGGCTTGCGTTGCATTGTGTGATGGGACCTGAGTCTTATAATGGCTTCATTCTTTCTAAAAGCATTGCGTTGTTTTAAAAAGAATTTGCTTTGTTTTAAATGCACTAGCAATCACTGGAGTAAACCCGTTCCGCGAAAGCGGCGTGGTCCTATGATTTGTTGTTACTGTTGTTTAATTGTTAAATAGATTCCTCATACCAGTCCCCATGACTGACTCGTTGTTTGTTTCACTTTGCAAACGCGGGTGCCCTTATTTTCACACGGGCAGCCTAGTACACAGGTGACAGGTGGTTTTTGGTTCTGCACTGCTGCATAGCGTGCACTTTTGGCTCATGGCGAGGCTGACTTCATAGAGATGACTTAGATATTTTCCGCCATTACTGTATTCATATTATGATTCTGCCACTGGCGATGCAGACTGATTTACTTTCCGTATTTCTCACTATATGTATATGTGTTCCGCCTTCGGCGATGTAGACTGATACTCTTATTATGTCACTGCATGTATGTATTCTGCCTCTGGCGATGATGACTGATCACTCCCCTTTCTTTTTACTAAGTATATCCCACGTTATGCTATTCTGATATTCATACATGTTGTGATTCCGCTGTCATATCCATGTAAAAGTATTTTATTTATTGTTTCTTCTATTATCTGTACTCTGCTATGATGATTAATGTGTTATTTCCTAATGATTATCCTTAATACCGCCCCTCGGATTTTGGGATCGTCACAACCGTCTTCATCGTCGACTTTTAGTCATCGTATTCGTTATTCAAAATGGGTTAAACCCAGTCTTTCCAAATAACTCACGAGTGCTATAAAAACACATCATACGCCTCATTCTAATCTAGAATATTCTTTTATTCAAATATTCAAATCTTATGGGAAAGGTTCCCATTAATTTTATCAAAGATGAATTCTTCTAAATTTATTCTTTAATCTTCCTTTGGATATCAATTCGAAACCAAATTAAGGTTTATCAACTAGTCGGGACTATCGACCATTACCGAAGTAATCATTTATTTATTAATCCCAATCCCAACCTATTCATCCCTTGGAGCAAAACTTGTAATACTCCATATGTAACACCACGGTGTTATCAGTAAATTAATTACTATTTCACGTTCAAATCTAATTAAAGATTTAACTATCTCCTGGAGTAAAAACTGGTGATACTCCATTCTCGATCATTTCCCAAATTTGATATTTTAAATTATCACATTCTCATTTTAGTCTAATTAAAGATTTATTAAAACTTCACTTAGTTTTAATTTCATAAATCATTACTTAATGATTATTTAACTTTAGGAAATCAAACATGCCACACTCGACAATCTACACTGTACCACGGGTTTTATCAATATATATCATCTAAGCTATTACGTCTCAAAGAAGGGTGTTAAGCAAGAGAATAAATTCTCCGCCATGAAAAAGATATATATTTAATAGAAATAAATAATATGGTTCAAAATGCGACGTTAGACATGTAATCCTTTCTTTAACAGGGTTAAAGAACCAATATCATTTAAAACACAGTTCAAGATAAACCCAAAATCACATTCCATTAACCATGGAATCTTCTCATAGAAAACAGATCAATATATAATCAATATCAATTTCTGTATCCGACTAATAATGTAAATGGAATAACGGCAAAGCCTTTTAAATTCCATATATAGTAACAGTCTTCCTCCATAGAAGCTCACTTCGAGTATCACTAAATTGAATTTCATTCAATTCCATTTTAATATATTAAATTGGAAAACTTTAGTTTGGAAAATTTAAATCTTAACAAAAGATTTATATATTTCAAATCACATTTCGTTGTTATTCGGGTTAAAGAACGAATTTCTTTAAAAACACAGTTCACAATAAACCCAATACACATTCCATTTTATTCCCATTACTAAATATAAATGAAAACTCTAATAATCTTAATTAAAAGAATTATTCTTTTCATATGGGGTTTAAGAACAGTATTACTGAAGACACCATTCACGACAAACTCAAAATCCACTTTGATATTAAAGATAAGGCTCTAAACAGAAATTATATCGGCTTACATTCACAACTGATCCCATCTCTAAAGAGCCATTCTTAATGGAAATTACTAATCCAATCTTTGATGAATTCTTTCGTTAAATTCTAACTGTCTTGTTCTCGAGCTCTGTAAACCAAAGCTCTGATACCACGATGAAACGACCCAAGCTTCCCCTATCGGGAAAGCCCGGATTGCTTTGAGAACATGACGCATCAGAACACAAACAATAGAACACTTCATTGCTATTATAACAATTACATAAGAGTACAAGAATATAACAGAGTATGAATAAATAATATACATTAGAAAAATATCAGAGATTAAAATACTTTACATAGCAGTGGAAAAATAATACATAACACAACTAAAAGAGACATATGGATACAAAGCTTTCCGAATATAGCTCCAGCAGTAAATTTAGGATCCTGGGAAAAGAGATATCTGCGAAAACCAAAACTAATAGCTGTCCATGTGGAAAATAGGGGCACCCAGAGGTTAGGTTAAAACAATAAACTTCAGGTCAGTCATGGGACTAGTGTGAGAACTAAAACAGTTATTAACTTTATTTTAAAGTAGGATTGTAATGTCCCATATTTTACGGTATAATAATTAATTTACTTATTTATTTAAATAGTGATATAGAGATTTAAATAGTTGTTTGATTAAATTATATGGAATATTTAATTAATATAAATATTGAATAATATATTTAATTTCTGAAATAGTCAAGAATAACTGAATTCACAATATTGTGAATTGGACCATTTAAAATATTTATTTCAGCTTAGAATTTGAGTTAGAATAACGAATATATTATTTGAATGACAGTTGAACGTATAATTTATATTAAAATTATAATCGAGCTCGAAATGGCACAGTAGTTTGCTATTTGGCGATTTGACCTTCAACTGAATATATAGGGTCCGTTTTAAGTCGGATTTCTATGAAACAAGAAACGTTTGGAGCTGGTGAAGTATATTTTTCTAATGGAAGAGAAATATAGAGATTTTGTTGTGTAGATTTTGATTTATGTCTAAATCAAATTTTAGAAAAGTCGCTATGGAATTCGTATATAATTTATAACAATATACAAAAAGGAATTTCATTATAAATTGAATACCGATTTAATCGAGATTTGGAATACCGAGTTAGAAATTCATATAGGAATATTCTGGAGCTGCATGGTATTATATTGTGAAGATATACGATAATATTTATTTTTTAATATTTAATTTAATTATTTTTAAATATATTTACATATTTAAATGGGTTATTTAGAGCTTTAAAAATAGACAGTTTTGCAAATGACGTCCGTTTTCGATGAAACTAATTTTGTTGGATTCGCAATATTAAGTTATTGCTAGATTTCAATTTTCGTGCTTTTTAGAGTCAGTGTGCGGTCGTACGGATTTTTAATGTGAAAATAGTCGATATTTTGACGGTTAAAAATACGCTGTGTGAGCAAACGAAGTCGGAATTTAACGAAACTAGTTTCGCTGGGTCCGTAATGTCAAACTGTAGTTGCATTTCAATTTTCATAATTTTTAGATATCTTTTGTATTCGTAGGGATTTTTAGAGTGCAGATACAAATAGAAAATGGATATAAAAAAAATACATGAGGCTTCTTAGAGAAGCCAAGCTATCCTATGAATACTCTCCTCATCCTTCTAAACCTAATTTCAGCTCTTCTTCTGGTCAATGAAATTTCAAGCCGCTGTTTTTTCTTACATCCTCATATCATGGCTTTCAAATATTCTAAATAATTCAAAAGAAATTCCCAAAAATTTCGAAACCTTTATTTTTGTATTCTCTTGGGTAGTAGCTTCGTTTGAGTACCCTCAGATTTCTGTGCGCATCAATTTTGGTTCGACAGTAGTTCGATAAGCAGTGGGTGAATTAGGGTTTAACATCGTTGGTTGTTTAATCAACAACTGGCAAATCCATGGTAATATTCGAGTTCATGGATGTGTTTAACCCCTTGCAGCAGATTTTGGGAAGAATCTGTGTATTTTGTTGTCGATGTTTTCTTCGAGCTACTGTATACTGTTCAGCGAAGAGAATTTTAGCACAACCTCGAGTTGGATATTTTGGATACCACGTGATGGAGATTGTTAGTAGGAGTTCATCGGTGTTGGTGGTGTTTGTTTTCGGTGTGTGTGGAGGGAGTTTGAGTGTGCGAGATTCACAGTAATGGAAATTGGGAGCGTGACTTTTCCTGCATCAAAAGGGAAGAAGATGACCGCATAGTTAAATGTGGAGTAAGGATTTGGAGAGGAGTGTAATGGAGATTTTTATTCAAATTTAAAAGCATTAGAGAAGGAGAATGGTAGGATGGATATTTGTCGTGACTTGGAGTTTTTACTGGAGACGCGGATTTCTTAGTTTGGCAAGAAAAAGGATGAGCAGACCAATTAAGAGCTGATGACGTGGCTTAAAGGGAATTAGTTGGTAATTAACCATTAATTATTTAATTAGTAATGTTTAAACCGTTTAAATTTGTAAAATTCGTAACTTTGCCATACGTTAACGAAATTCAGAGAAACTAGATCAGTTGGGATCGTATGGAAGAGGGTTATGCAATGGAACTGACTGGGAGTGAATTGGAACTCGTTAAAATTTGTAGCAAAATAAATTGTCTGGTCGGAATCAACTATAATTATTGTTATTTAACAAAAACTGTCCAATGTGAGTAAAACTCACTAACTCTACTAGTTCATATTTTTATAACGTATATTTAGAATTGATAAATGTTGATTGACTGCTGTGTGATGATTGTTTAGTTTAATTGTTTATGTATTAGTTGAAATTATAGATAACGATATATATATATATATACATATATATATATATATCGTTAATCAAATATTGATTCTATTTATCATAATATTTCATATCGAAATGAAATCAATGTTATTATATTGGTTAACATTTGTAGATGCAGGGAAACAGGTCGGAGGAATCCAACTTGATTCCTCAACATTTATTTTACTGTTTTTCATATATGGTGATATATGATGTGATATATAATCAGTTGTTGATGATGTGTGTTAGAATGATATTGGTCATTGTTATATGGTACGTTAAATACCATAAGGGATACTGGAATGTTAAAAAGGAAATTTTCAATGTTATATTGAAAAGAAATATTTATAAAATCAAAGGATTTTATAAAAGGAAATATTTGTAAAACATTTACAAATGGAACTGAAAAGGAAATATTTGTAAAACATTTACAAATAGAATTGAAAAGGAATTGAAAAGTAGATATTTATTTGTTAAATAAGTAAAATTATAAACGGAATATTTATTTGGAAAATAATTAGGATTATAAAAGGGAATTAACGAGATATAAAAGAGTTATCGAATAGAGTTAAAGGATAGAGTTAATCGAATAGAGTTAATTGAATAGAGTTATCGATTAGAGTTAATAGAATAGTGTTAATCAATTAGAGTTATCAATTAGAGTTATCGATTAGAATTAATCGAATAGAGTAAATCAATTAGAATTATCGATTAGAGTTATTGAATAGAGTTAATTGAATAGAGTTAATTGAATAGAGTTGATCGAACTAGAATTAATCAAATATAGTTAATTGATAGAGTTAATCGATTAGAGTAAATCAAATAGAGTTAATTAAAAAGGAATTAATCGAATATAGTTTATTCGAAATGAGTTATAGAATATAGTTTATTCGAAAGGAATTAATCGAATATAGTTTATTCGAAAGGAGTTATCAAATATAGTTTAATCGAAAAGAGCTATCGAATATAGTTTATTCGAAAGGAATTAATCGAATATAGTTTATTCGAAAGGAGTTATCGAATATAGTTTATTCGAAAGGAATTAATCGAATATTGGTTATTCGAAAGAGAGTTATTCGAATATTGGTTATTCGAAAGAGAGTTAATCGAATATAGTTTATTCGAAAGGAACTAATCGAATATATTTTATTCGAAAAGAGTTATCGAAGATTGGTTATTCGAAAAGAGTTATCGAATATTGGTTATTCAAAGAGAGTTAATCGAATATTGGTTATTCGAAAGAGAGTAATCGAATATTGTTTATTCGAAAGGAATTAATCGAATATAGTTTATTCGAAAAGAGTTATCGAATATTGGTTATTCGAAAGAGAGTTAATCGAATATTGCTTATTTGAAAGAGAGTTAATCGAATATAGTTTACTCGAAAGGAATTAATCGAATATAGTTTATTTGAAAAGAGTTATCGAATATTGGTTATTTGAAAAGAGTTATCGAATATTGATTTTTCAAAGAGAGTTAATTGAATATTGGTTATTCAAAAGAGAGTTCATCGAATATTGTTTATTTGAAACGAATTAATCGAATATAGTTTATTCAAAAAGAATCGAATATTGGTTAATAGAAGAGATTTAATCGAATTTTAGTTTTTCGAAGAGAGTTAATCGAATATTAATTATTCGAATAAGAGTTAGTCGAATATTAGTTAATCGGATAAGAGTTAATCGAATACAGTTTATTCGAATAGAGTTAAAGGAGTTACTCGAATACAGTTTATTCGAATACAGTTAAAGGAATTAATCTTGTATAGTTTATTTGAATAGAGTTAAAGGAGTTAATCGAATATAGTTTATTTGAATAGAGTTAAAGCAATTAATCGAATATAGTTTATTTGAATAGAGTTAAAGGAGTTATCGAATATAGTTTATTTGAAAGGAGTTAATCGAATATATTTTATTCGAAAGGAGTTAAGTGATAAGAGTTAATGAATTAAAGTTAATCGAGTTAAAGTTAATGGAGTTTGTGTTAATTGATTTGAGTTAATCGAGTTATATTTTGGAGTTAGATATTTCAGAAGTAGGGATCATAACGCTATAGTTATAATCAGTATTTTTCAATAAAGAAGTGGATTCGTAAACAGAATCCGAGAGTTACGTAAGGAAGTTTGTTAAAGGTTTAAAAGGTGAACCTTGTCTATTTCGAAGTTAGAAATGTTGTTCAGTTAAGGTCTGAGAGGTAGTTGTACCCCAACTTGATTGGCTTCGTTTTTTACTAAGGAATGGTTAAGGGTCGACAGTGAAGATTGGTTAAGTGAATTTAGTTAACAAGTATAATGGTTTCAGTTGGCATAGCGGTGTTTTATTTAAACATCTGTTTGGATCCAAATGTAGGAGTTTTGGAAATGTTTTCCAAATAAGAATCGGAAATGTTTTCAGATATAGAAATTAAGAAATGGAAAGGTTTTCCATTGTTAATAATTTATATTTTCTAAATTTAGAAAATAAGAAATGTTGAATATATGGAAACAGGAATAGGGAAATGGATAATTGAATGACAAATTAAATTAAAGAGGATCAGTGTTGATTGATGATTTGCCCGGTAAGATTTCCATTTGGAAATACGATTGTTGTTTGTACACATGTTTTCCTTTGATAGTTAAATCATCGACAATCGGAGATTTTGACCATTTCCGTTGTCAATACGGAGAGACTGGGATCAGATTCATTATCTGAAAACCACTCCGTATGGCATTAGCGTTGCGATCAAATATGATGAAGATAATTGAAGACGGAGTTATGCAAGGGTTGTCCTGTTTACAAAATAGTGTCTTCGGTCTGTCCAGTCCCAGGACGACCTGTATGGAAGAATGTCTGACAGAGTATATTTAGTAGATCGTGTAAGTTGATATCTTCAAACGTATATACGTTTGGTGGCGTAGGTATTTATTTCTCTTAGCTGTATACCCGTGGTATTTTTGGGGAAATCAATGTGTGAATTGGCAGGTATGACGATGTGACATTCAAAGTGAATAATTGTGTGATCTATCAGAGATAAGCATGGCCTCTAGCCTCACAACCGGGAAATGACAAAGATCGGGCAGGCAGCATGGCTAAGTGGTTGGCTGCTAATTAGGGTATATTATCACCTATCTAGAGATATTAATTTCCTTTTTTAATCTATTCGATGATGTCCCATTCAGGAAACGGTTGCAGATCCCAATCGTTGGTGATATACATTCGATACACTCAAGCGAAATGAGTGGTCGGTCATGTGTGGCTGGGTTGCAAGATGTTCTTGTTAAACCCAATGTATTCCTCTCTAGAGGTACACTATCGGAAGGTGGTTCCATACCTTGTCATAGTTGGAAATCCATTACCCAATAAGTGCTCGTGGTTTTGATTGTATACTATATATGTAGAATGTGAGATGAAAGCGTTTCTGCTAGATGATTATTATATTATAGTTGATAGACACTATTATAATATCTAAAGAATTTTGATATAAACACTATTTTGGATTCGCATAAGGGAAAAACCCGTTCCGTTATATGACATAGTCTTATGAGATATCTTTTAATTGCTCAAACTGTTTTAAACTGTTTTACTCACACTAATCCCATGACTGACCAAGAATTTATTTTGTTTCGGTTTCCTTAATCTCTTGGGTGCCCAATTTTGCACGGGCCGTCAAGTAGTCAGGATTTTACAGATATACTTGGAGAGCTTGGAGCAGGAGGCTTTAGGATTATATAGCTATTGTTTATTCCGCTGTTTTATAAGTGTTGTACTCTGATAATGCTACTGTATACATATACTGATTTTATTTCAAAGATATGTTATCTATTATATGTTGTTCGTTCCGCTGTGAGATTTGTGTTACTCTGATGTTGTATGTTCTTCTTCTTCTTCTATTCTAAGTTTCTATCTTATCTACTCTCACCCTCTAATTTCTTTCATTGATTATCCGGTGTTTCTGATGCTTGAATAGTCGACATAGTGTTGTATGCCGATATCCAGGATCAAAAATTCCCTGGGTCATTACAGTGGTATCAAAGCTGAAGGTTAAGTAATTACCTTGGCTCTGTGGCGTGACTCAGTAGAGATGGGGTTAGTAATGCCCTAGATTGAGTTGAGTGTATATATATGAGTGAACGTATTTGTTGTTCAATATAAAATGATTTTATATTATGGAGAATTATTGATTGAGTTGTTTATGAGTTCTGGTCGATTAGTTTGATCCACTGTATCGGTAGGGGTTTCTAAATACTCTAATACGATGAACCGACACAATATGTTTTGTAAAGAGAGTAAACGAAATAATTTTACCCAAATTATATTATGATATAAAGGATTTATATTGGAATGATTATAATATATTTGATATATTGGCTGTTATTATAATCGAGTAAGATTATAAATTAAATGGTTATGTAAATAACCAATCAGAATTCGTACAAGTGTAGTATATGAAATCAGATGAATTAAATATGAATTTAAACCAGAATTAGAATTAAAACTCTGGAAATGTGAAAAGGTGTTTGTAAATAGGAATTGGATTAAATATATGAGAATTTTAAAATCCTGGGAGATTTTAAATTATTTCACAAGCAGTGTGAATGGTATTTTGAAATGTATTTAAAAATTGAAGTGTTTAGAAATGATTTTGAAAGTGATGTATTATTGAACTCACTTCGATAACTGGAAAATAAATTTCGATAATGACAGCTGCATCATCGGTGTTCATTTTCGAGTTACTAAGTGGCGGATTACTATCAAGGATTTTGATTTTTAATTGTCTTGAGAAAAAAATTCCGAAAAGGAATATTTGATTTTTGAATAAAAAACTAAGTGATTTAAAACTCCTAGGAAAGATTGTTTGATTTAAATCCAAATTGAATTGAAATTGGGAAAGCAAATTAGAGTTGAATTGGATTAGAAGGATATCGAGAAATTTGGATTTGTGGGATAGAAATTTGAAATGAGATTCGGTTTGGATATAAGATAATGGTTGTGTTGAGGATAAAAACTGATTGGAATTTGATTGGGATAACATAGTTATATGTTGAATTTGTAACAGATGCAAAGGATATAATTATTTGCCCGACCAAAAAAGTACACATTTATATTCATATGAGTTTGATGAGATATGAGCTGATTTGGCAAGCCGCTTGGCGTTTTGATTTTCTTTTGGGTTGGAGAAGGCCTAGAGAGGCGAGTTGGAGTTTGAGCTATTGACCAGTACAAAGGAGGTGCTGGCGAAATGTTTCAAAAAGTTAAGGTGTTAGAAAATTTTCAGAATTTTTGAAAATTTCCATTAGTCGAAATGAATTAATAATTTAATTGAAATTAATTTGGTTCAGTTGACATTGACGTTAATAAGAAAATAAATAATGTTTAACCTAGTTGGTGGAGTTTGTTTTCTACCTTAGCAATTTCGAGGACGAAATTATTTTAAGGGGGAAGAATATAATGTCCCATATTTTACGGTATAATAATTAATTTATTTAATTATTTAAATAATGATATAGAGATTTAAATAGTTGTTTGATTAAATTATATGGAATATTTAATTAATATGAATATTGAATAATATATTTAATTTCTGAAATAGTCGAGAATAACTGAATTCACAATACTGTGTGAATTGGACAATTTAAAATATTTAATTCAGCTTAGAATTTGAATTAGAATAACGAATATGTTATTTGAACGACAGTTGAGCATATAATTTATATTGAAATTATAATCGAGCTCGAAATGGAACGGCAGTTCGCTATTTGGCGATTTGAACTTCAACTGAATATACAGGGTCCGTTTTAAGTCGGATTTCTGTGAAATAAGAAACGTTCGGAGCTGGTGAAGTATATTTTTCTAGTGGAAGAGAAAAATCAAGATTTCGTTGTGTAGATTTTGATTTATGTCCAAATCAAATTTCAGAAAAGTCTCTATGCGATTCATATATAATTTATAACGATATATAAAAAGGAATTTCATAATAAATCGAATATTGATTTAATCGGGATTTGGAATATCGAGTTAGAAATTCATATAGGAATATTCTGGAGCTGTATGGTATTCTATTGTGAAGATATACGATAATATTTATTTTTTAATATTTAATTTTATTATTTTTAAATATATTTATATATATTTAAATGGGTTATTTAGAGCTTTAAAAATAGCCCGTTTTGCAAACAACCTCCGTTTTCGACAAAACTAATTTTGTTTGATCTGCAATATTAAATTATTTCTAGATTTCAATTTCCATGATTTTTAGAGTCAGTGTGTGGTCGTACGGATTTTTAATGTGAAAACAGTCGATATTTTGACAGTTAAAAATACGTTGTGTGAGCATTCGAAGTCGGAATTCGACAAAACAAGTTTCGTTGGGTCCTTATTCTCAAACTGTAGTTGCATGTCAATTTTCGTGATTTTTGGATATCGTGTGTATTCGTAGGGATTTTTAGAGTGCAAATACAAATAGAAAATGGATATAAAATAATAAAAAAAATACATGAGGCTTCTTAGAGAAGCCAAGTTATCCTATAAATACTCCCCTCATCCTTCTAAACCTAATTTCAGCTCTTCTTCTGGTCAATGAAATTTCAAGCCGCTGTTTTTTCTTACATCCTCATATCGTGGCTTTCAAAAATTCTAAATAAATCAAAAGAAATTCCCAAAAATTTCGAAACCTTTATTTTTTTTATTCACTTGGGTTGTGGCTTCATTTGAGTACCCTAAGATTTCTGTGTGCATCAATTTTGGTTCGACAGTAGTTCGATAAGCAAAGGGTGAATTAGGGTTTAACATCGTTGGTTGTTTAATCATCAACTGGCAGATCTATGGTAATATTCGAGTTTGTGGAGGTGTTTAACACCTTGCTGCAGATTTTGGGAAGAATCCATGTATTTTGTTGTCGATCTTTTCTTTGAGCTACTATATACAGTTCAGCGACGAGAATTTTAGCACAACATCGAGTTGGATATTTTGGATATCACGTGATGGAGATTGTTAGTAGGAGTTCATCGATGTTGGTGGTGTTTTTTTTAGTGTGTGTGGAGGGAGTTTGAGTGTGCGAGATTCACAGTAATGGAAATTGGGAGCGTGAGTTTTCCTGCGTCAAAAAGGAAGAAGATGATCGCATAGTTAAATGTGGAGTAAGGATTTGAAGAGGAGTGTAATGGAAATTTTTATTCGAATTTAAAAGCATTGGAGAAGGAGAATGGTAGGATGGATATCTGTCGTGACTTGGAGTTTTTACTAGAGACGCGGATTTCTTGGTTCGGGAAGAAAAAGGATGAGCAGACCAATTAAGAGCTGATGACGTGGCTTAAGGGGAATTAGTTGGTAATTAACCATTAATTATTTAATTAGTAATGTTTAAACATTTTAAATTTGTAAAATTCGTAACTTTGCCATGTGTTATCGAAATTCAATGAAACTAGATCCATTGGAATCGTATGGAAGAGGGCTACGCAATGGAACTGACTGGGAGTGAATTGGAGCTCGTTACAATTTATAGCAAAATAAATTGTCTGGTCGGAATCAAATATAGTTATCGTTATTGAACAAAAACCATCCAATGTGAGTAAAACTCACCAACGCTACCAGTTCATATTTTTATAATATATATTTAGAACTGATAAATGCTGATTGACTACTATGTGATGATTGTTTAGTTGAATTGCTTATGTATTGGTTGAAATTATAGATAACGATATATATATATATATATATATATATATATATATACCGTAAATCAAATATTGATTCTGTTTATCAGAATATTTCATATCGAAATGAAATCGATGTTATTATATTGGTTAACATCTGTGGATGTAGGGAAACAAGTCGGAGGAATCCAACTTGATTCCTCAACATTTATTTTACTGTTTTTCATTTATGGTGATATATGATGTGATATATAATCTGTTGATGATGTGTGTTAGAATGATATTGATCATTGTTATATGGTACGTTAAATACCATAAGCGATACTGGAATGTTAAAAAGGAAATTTTCAATGTTATATTGAAAAGAAATATTTATAAAATCTAAGGATTTTATGAAAAGAAACATTTTCAAAATTAATAGATTATAAAAGAAATAATTATTTGGAAAATAAATAAATAGAAGTGAAAAGGATATATTTGTAAAACATTTACAATTGGAATTGAAAAGGAAATATTTGTAAAACATTTACAAATAGAATTGAAAAGCAAATATTTATCTGTTAAATAAATAAAATTATAAAAGGAATATTTATTTGGAAAATAAATAGGATTATAATGGGGAATTAACGAGACATAGAAGAGTTATCGATTAGAGTTAAAGGATATAGTTAATTGAGTAGAGTTATGGATTAGAGTAAATCGAATAGTGTTAATCAATTAGAGTTATCAATTAGAGTTATTGATTAGAATTAATCAAATATAGTAAATCAATTAGAGTTATCAATTAGTGTTATTGAATAGAGTTAACTGAATAGAGTTAATTGAATAGAGTTGATCGAATTAGAATTAATCAAATAGAGTTAATCGATTTGAGTAAATCGAATAGAGTTAATTAAAAAGGAATTAATCGAATATAGTTTATTCGAAAGGAGTTATCGAATATAGTTTATTCGAAAGGAATTAATCGAATATAGTTTATTCGAAAGGAGTTATCAAATATAGTTTGTTCGAAAGGAGTTATCAAATATAGTTTATTTGAAAGGAATTAGTCGAATATCGTTTATTCGAAAGGAGTTATCGAATATAGTTTATTCGGAAGGAATTAATCGAATATTGGTTATTCGAAAGAGAGTTAATCAAATATTGGTGATTCGAAAGATAGTTAATCGAATATAGTTTATTCAAAAGGAATTAATCGAATGTAGTTTATTCGAAAAGAGTTATTGAATATTGGTTATTCGAAAAGAGTTATCGAATATTGGTTATTCAAAGAGAGTTAATCGAATATTGGTTATTCGAAAGAGAGTTAATCGAATATAGTTTATTCGAAAGGAATTAATCGAATATAGTTTATTCGAAAAGAGCTATCGAATAATGGTAATTTGAAAGAGAGTTAATCGAATATTGGTTATTCGAAAGAGAGTTAATCGAATATAGTTTATTCAAAAGGAATTAATCGAATATAGTTTATTCGAAAAGAGTTATCGAGTATTGGTTATTCGAAAAGAGTTATCGAATATTGGTTATTCAAAGAGAGTAAATCGAATATTGGTTATTTGAAAGAGAGTTAATCGAATATAGTTTATTCGAAAGGAATTAAGCGAATATTGTTTATTCGAAAAGAGTTATCGAATATTGGTCATTCGAAGAGAGTTAATCGAATATTAGTTATTCGATGAGAGTTAATCGAATATTAGTTATTCGAATAAGAGTTAGTAGAATATCAGTTAATCGAAGAAGAGTTAATCGAATGCAGTTTATTCGAATAGAGTTAAAGGAGTTATTCGAATACCATTTATTCGGATAGAGTTAAAGGAGTTAATCGAATACCGTTTATTCGAATAGAGTTAAAGGAGTTATTGAATATAGTTTATTCGAAAGTAGTTAATCGAATATATTTTATTCGAAAGGGGTTAAGTAATAAGAGTAAATGAATTAAAGTTAATCGAGTTAAAGTTAAAGGAGTTAGGGTTAATTGATTTGAATTAATCGAGTTATGTTCTGGAGTTAGATATTTCAGAATTAGGGATTATAACGCTATAGTTATAATAAGTGTTTTTCAATAAAGAAGTGGATTCGTAAATAGAATCCGAGAGTTACGTAAGGAAGTTTGTTAAAGGTTTAAATGGTGAACCTTGTCTATTTTGAAGTTAGAAATATTGTTCAGTTAAGGTCTGAGAGGTAGTTATACCCCAACTTGATTGACTTCGTTTTTAACTAAGTAATGGTTATGGTTTGATAGTGTAGACTGGTTAAGTGAATTTAGTTAACGGGTATAATTGTTTGAGTTGGCATAGCGATGTTTTATTTAAACATCTGTTTAGATCCAAATGTAGGAGTTTTGGAAAAGTTTTCCAAACAAGAATCAGAAATGTTTTCTAATATAGAAAATAAGAAATGGAAATGTTTTCCATTGTTAATAATGTATATTTTCTAAATTTAGAAAATAAGAAATGTTGAATATATGGAAACAGGAATAGGGAAATGGAAAATTGAATGACAAATTAAATTAAAGAGGATCAGTGTTGATTGATGATTTGCTTGGTAAGATTTTCATTTGGAAATACGACCGTTGTTTGTACACATGTTTTCATTTGATAGTTAAATCACCGACTATTGGAGATTTTGACCATTTCCGTTGTCAATACGGAAAGACCGGGATCAGATTCATTATCTGAAAACCACTCCGTATGGCATTAGCGTTGCGATCAAATATGATGAAGATAATTGAAGACGGAGTTATGCAAGGGTTGTCCTGTATACAGAATAGTGCTTTCGGTCTGTCCAGTCCCAGGACGACCTATATGGAAGAATGTCTAACAGAGTATATTTAATAGATCGCGTAAGTTGATCTCTTCAAACGTATATACGTTTGGTGGCGGAGGAATTCAATACTCTTAGCTCTATACCTGTAGTATTTTTGGGGAAATCAATGTGTGATTTGGCGGGTATGACGATGTGACATTCAAAGTGAATAATTGTGTAATCTGTCAGAGATAAGCGTGGCCCCTAGCCTCACAACCGGGAAATGACAAAAATTGGGCAGGCAGCATGGTTAAGTGGTTGGCTGCCAATTAGGGTGTATTATCACCTACCTAGAGAATATCATTTCATTCTTTAATCTATTCGATGCTATCCCATTCGGAAAATGGTTGCTGATCCCAACCGTTGGTGATATACATTCGATACGCTCAAGCGAAATGAGTGGTTCGTCATGTGTGGCCGGGTTGCAAGGTGTTCTTGTTGAACCCAGTGTATTCCTCTCTAGAGGTACACTATCGGAAGGTGGTTCCATACCTTGTCATAGTTGGAGATCCATTTCCCAATAAGTGCTCGCGGTTTTGATTGTATACTATATATGTAGAACTGAGATGAAAGCGTTTCTGCTAGATGATTATTATATTGTGGTTGATAGAAACTATTATAATATCAAAAGAATTTTGATATAAAGACTATTTTGGATTCTTATAAGGGAAAACCCGTTCCGTTATACGACGTGGTCTTATGAGATATCTTTTAATTGCTCAAACTGTTTTAAACTGTTTTACTCACACCAGTCCCATGACTAACCCAGAGTTTATTTTGTTTTGTTTTCCCTAATCTCTTGGGTGCCCAATTTTGTACGGGAAGTCAAGTAGTCAAGATTTTACAGATAAACTTGGAGAGCTTGGAGCAGGAGGCTTCAGGATTATATAGCTATTGTTTATTCCACTGTGTTGTAAGTGTTGTACTCTGATAATGCTACTGTATACATATACTGATTTTATTTTAAAGATATGTTATCTATTATATGTTGTTCATTCCACTATGAGATTCGTGTTACTCTGATGATGTAATGTTCTTCTTCTTCTTCTTCTTCTAATCTAAGTTTCTATCTTCTCTATTCTCACCCTCTAATTTCTTTCATGGACTATCCGGTGTTTCCGATGCTTGAATAGTTGACAAAGTGTTGTATGCTGATATCCAGGATCGCAAATACCCCGGGTAGTTACAAGGGTAATTCACGGGACCATGCCGTATAACACGGAACGGTTTTACTCCACATGAATCTAAGTTTTAGAACAAAAAAACGCAATGCTTTTTGAAAAATGAAGCTATTATAAGAATCAGGTCCAATCACACAATGCAACGCAAGCCAGAGGATAGAGTTTTCCCTTATAATAGTCAAACATGATTGGTACATTTAAAACAAATCATTTTTATATTATTATAGCTATATAGTGTCAAATAAACTTCAAACTTAAATGTATCAATCATAGATGACATAGTACCCCATCCTACTATGTCGCCATACTAGTTCTACAACTAAAACCGAAAAGTGGCTTATTGGCGATTGGATTCTATAACGACCCGAACTCCCCCGGTAAGGAAAGCCCGGATTGAGATGAGGACAACACACATTGGAACGCAAACGGAAGAACATTTCATTGTTTATTACAACAATTCCATCAGAATACAAGAATATACAGAGTATAAATGAATAAATATTATACAACAAAGAATATCAGAGATTACAATAAATTACATAGCAGCGGAAAAATATACAAAGCACAACTAAAAGTGATACATGGATACAGAGCTTTCCGAGCATCGTTCCAGCTGTAAATCAGGACCGTGTGAATATAAATCTGCAAAACCAAAACTACTAGCTGCCCGTGTAGAAAATAGGGGCACCCAGAGTTTAGGTTAAAACAATAAACTCAAGGTCAGTCATGGGACTGGTGTGAGAACTAAAACAGTTATAAATCTTCATTTTAAAGTTCGGTATATCAAGGGACCACGCCGTATAACACGGAATGGGTTTCCTCCCAAGAATACCAGTGCATAAAATAAACAGCGCAATGCTAACAAAGAAAAATGAAGCTATTATAAGACCCAGGTCCCATCACACAATGCAACGCAAGCCGGAGGATAGGGTTTTTACCTTATAATAGCCAAAGCATGCTTGATACGTTAAAAACACATTATTTGATACTATAATAAATGTATAGTGTCAAAACAATTTCACATCATAAATATCAATCATATGCGGCATGAATGACCCATACCACTATGTTGCCATACTAGGTTCTACAAATAAAACCGCAATTCACGTATTGGAAATTGGATTTCCGTCAGGAGTCGAGGCAAAGGGCAAGGTCCTCTCCGATTCGAGACACTCTAGCAAATGTCTTAGGACCCCACTATGATTCTTGGATCTTCAGGGCCGGTCCTCTCTTACTTTTGAGGATTAGTTATTCCTGAGCACACGTTTCCCGGTCCTTACAGACCTATATCCGAGGCGCCTCGTATCCAACAACCACACAGGTGAAATGTAACGACCCAGAAAATCTGAACCAATTTAAAATTTTTAAATTGGCTAAAATAATGGATTTTAAATATTTAAAATAAATATTTTAAATAATGGCGATGAAAACTGAGTTGAATCGACATTTGAAAACGAATATAATTAATTATAATTATATATAGAATTGAAAATGGCGCGGTAGTTCGATAATTCGATTTCAAACTTCAATTGAATATACCGGGTGCAAAACAATCCGGATTTTAGTGAAACCAAAAACATTAGGATCTAATTGGTAATATCTTTCTAACGAATCCGACCAATCGAAATTTGATAGCGGGAATCAAAAGATATGTCCAGTTGAAAATTCTGAATAGTCGCTATAGAATTCAGGCCCTTAAAAATGGACATTTTGCAAATGACCTCGGATTTCGACGAAACCACTTTTGTTGGATCCGCAGTGTCAAGTTATTGTTAGGTTTCAAATTTCATAATTTTTCGAATCAATATGTGAGCGTGGCAAAAGGAAACGCGTTTGACCAGTTTCAGTTGATTTTAATCGACTGGAAATTGGCCATTTTTCAAACGGTCTCAGAATTCGACGAAACTAGTTTTGTTAGGACCGTATCGTCAATACGAAGCTAGAAAATATTTTTCTGGAATTTTTCTAGTTAGTATGTGACCCCGGTAATTTGAAATGTACGTTTAAAATTCAATATAGTGATTTAAATGTAAATTCAACGGAAACTGATTGTAACGATCAAATCAGCTTGCGATACATATCCCATTGTGATCGGAATGGGGGTTAAACGCTATGGACGACAGGCGGTGGGCCTCGTTTCGAGGTCATGGGTAAAAGTCAACTTTATGCAATTAATTTAATAAAAAAAAATATAAAATAATATCTCCCTCCCTATATCTGTCGTTCTGGCCCCCCCCGTAGCTCATTACCGATTCACATAAACAGAAATAAAAAATAAAATAAAAAAAAGGAAAAACCCTAAGAAGGCGATCGACGCCCTGAAGCATCGCCGCCCCTCCGTCCGCTCTGCCTGTCCTCCCTCCCTCGATCGAAGACCCAAAACCCTCGAAGCCGCCGACCCTGACATCGAGCGCAACCCCCGAAGCAGCGACGCCTTGCCGCCTTGCCGCCGAAGAAGACGAGTCGCCCCCCCCCCCCCTTCGCAGCTTCGGTGAGCATTTTCCTTTTTTTTTATTTTCTTTTTTATTTATTCTGTAAAACTGATTTGTAAAAATAATTAAAACTTATTTGTTTAAATAATTAAAACTGATTTATTTAAAGAATTTTAAACTGATTTTTATATAAAATAAAAACTGATTTTTAATTAAAAATAAAACTGATTTTAGTTATGATTTCAAAACTGAATTTTAATTAGTTTAAAACTGATTTTCTTTTTAGGATAAAAATGATTTTTATAAATAGAGTAAAAACTGAATTTTTAATAAAGTAGAAAAACTGATATTTTTAATAATATAGAAAAACTGATATTTTTAATAAAGTAGAAAAACTGATTTTTTATAAAAAAGAAAAACTGATATTTTTAATAAAGTAGAAAAACTGATTTTTTATAAAAAAGAAAAACTGATTTTAAAAGCAAAGAAAAACTGATTTTAAAAGCAAAGAAAACTGATTTTTAAAAGCAAAGAAAAACTGATTTTTAAAGCAATTAAAAACTGATTTTGAAAAGGGATTAAAAACTGATTTTTTTATAAAAAGAAAAACTGATTTTTAAAAGCAAAGAAAACTGATTTTTGAAGAAAATAAAAACTGACGTTTTATAAAAAGAAAAACTGATTTCTTTAGAAAGAAAAATCAAATTTTTATATATTGAATAGCGAAGTCAAAATTTGATTTTTATATATTGAATAGCGAAGTCAAAATTCGATTTTTATATATTGAATAGCGAAGTCAAAATTCGATTTTTATATATTGAATAACATAGTAAAAATTCGATTTTTACATATGTAGAGAATACGGGCGAAAGCGACAAAAGGCGAGGATTTCTATAAAGGAAGAGTCGTGGTACTGGATAGCTATTGGTGAGATTTCTGATTTAAAAATATTATATATGTTGAAATAAAAGTGAGTAGCTATATATAAATATATATATATACGCCCCTCGTCCACAAACCATGGACGATATTTATTGATTGAAATTGTTGTGAAAATTGAATGATTGTTTGGGATTGTTTGTGATTGATATTGGTTGATTGCGGTTGAAAAATACCCATTGGTGGTTGTGAAATATTTGGTTGAAACCACATAGGATTAGTTTGTGGAAATGAAATAAATATATACATGCCGCCTGCGTGCGAACTAGATGCATGATCCCCATTGTCAAAAACCGCGAGGTTTTAAGGTAGAGCGAGGAGCCGTACTAGGGACGGTGCCGGTGTAACTACCCTGCCGTTATGCTGCCGAAATTTTGAATAATATTTGTGTGTTTGAATTATTTTCATTTGCTTAAACTATATTTATTCATTGAATAGAAAACATTCATGTGTTGAATTGATATTCATTCGTTGTTTAGAAATTCATGTGTTGAATGGTATTCATATTTTGAAATAAATTGTTCGATAATAAAAATCACAATTTTATCTATATATAGAAACTATAGAAAACATTCATGTGTTGAATTGATATTCATTCGTTGTTTAGAAATTCATGTGTTGAATGGTATTCATATTTTGAAATAAATTGTTCGATAATAAAAATCACATTTTTATCTATATATAGAAACTATTGAAAACATTCATGTGTTGAATTGATATTCATTCGTTGTTTAGAAATTCATGTGTTGAATGGTATTCATATTTTGAAATAAATTGTTCGATAATAAAAATCACATTTTTATCTATATATAGAAACTATAGAAAACATTCATGTGTTGAATTGATATTCATTCGTTATTTAGAAATTCATGTGTTGAATGGTATTCATATTTTGAAATAAATTGTTCGATAATAAAAATCACATTTTTATCTATATATAAAAACTATAGAAAACATTCATGTGTTGAATTGATATTCATTCGTTGTTTAGAAATTCATGTGTTGAATGGTATTCATATTTTGAAATAAATCGTTTGATAATAAAAATCACATTTTTATCTATGTATAGAAACTATAGAAAACATTCATGTGTTGAATTGATATTCATTCGTTGATTAGAAATTCATGTGTTGAATGGTATTCATATTTTGAAATAAATTGTTTGATAATAAAAATCACCTTTTATCGACTATATGAACTATATATAAAATAGTGTTATGAAATGAATCGTTTTACAATAAAAATCACATTTTTATTGTATGCATAAATCGTTGAAATGTGAAGTGTTAAAAATAGCCACTTGTTCAAAATAAACATATATGAGATGAAATATTCATTAATTAGCTAATGAAATGATTTGCACCTATTTATGTAACATTCGAATGAATGGAGTTTTTAAACCAATTAGAAATCAAATATGAAGTCGAATAGAAATTGATAAATGATAAGAACTGTATATATATATATATATATATATGTACATGCAATATTCATTGACCAGGTTATAGCAAAGGGGCTAGAGAAGAGGAATAAAATTTTGTGCCCGACAAATAGGTACACATTTACTGATTTGTTTGGGTGATGATTTTGAGCCTGTTGGCTAGCCGCTTGGCTTTTTCTTTTTCTTTTTGAGATTAGAAGGACCGGGAACGCTATTTGCGATTTCCCGATGCTCCCGGTGCAGGGGAGGTTATGGCGAAATTTTTCCAAAATTTAAGGTGTTAGAAAAATATTTGAAGTGAAAACGATATAGAAATCATTGAATGAACTATATTTATATAAATATATAAATATAAATAAAATTAAAACGAAACGAGGCCGTGCAGTTCGTATTTTGAAACCGTGATTTCAAACGACTAGTGCGGGAAATCCGACCATTGGATTTTCCCGAAACCTCAACCGTCGGGTTCGCCTTGGAAATATCTTCCCAACGGCACCAACTTTGTAGAAATCCAACGGTTGGATTGTCTGGAATGTTTAATTCAAATCTGAAGAAAAACAGCGCCAGAAACGATTATATTTATTTATATATATAAATATAATTATATTTAATCGAATAACGACGCTGCAGTTCGTATTTTGAAATCGAAATTTCAAACGAGTGTACCGGGAGATCCGACCGTCGGATTTTCCCGAAACTGGAACCGTTGGATTCGTTTTGAAAAGACCTTTCTAATGATGTAAATTTTGTGAAGATCCAACGGTTAGATTTTCAGATAAGTGTAAATCAAATCTGAAGAAAAACAGCGCTACGACCGCGTTATGGCCCGAAGCGTCGTTTTGAATAAATGGGCTATTTTAAAATAAATAAAAATGTTATAAAATATCGTAAGCGATATGGAAAGGAAATAAACTGAATTTGCTTGATTTATGTGGCTTTTGATGGTTGAATGTGTTTGGTGTGAAAATTACATTAAAGAACGAAATTTGTGTTGTCGAATAATTTAACCATTGAAATAAATTGATTTGAAATTCTAAATATACGTGAATTATTTGAAAAAGCCGAGTTAATTCTCATTTCAAATAATTGATCGACGATTGAAAGTCGAAGATGAAGACGGTGGTCGAAGACCGGAGATCTTCACCTCGTTTGGATGGTAACCGAGGTCCTAATTGGGAGGCATCCCGAAATATGGATAATGAGTGGTGATCGTTCAGACGTACGTGTTGATCGAAGGGTTTGCGAGGTATTTAGTGCCTCCGGTTTCGTTCAGACCCAGAACGGACTTGTAAATCGACTGTGTGTCTGACATTGGAATTTATTCTGTGTTGATTGATTTCTGTTAAATATACATCTGTTTGGCGGCGGAGAATTTATTCTTTTGCTTAACGCCCTTCTCTGAGACGCACGAGCTCAGAGGTTGTATATCGATGGACATCAGTCGCGTGGCATGAATTGCCTGTGTGGCATGCTAAGATGCAGTGATCAGGGCTTCTGTTGAAAAGCAAAGTCTTGTGGTGATGATCAAAGCACCGCCTGTGTGGCGTAGCTTTGTGTATAACGTGAATTCGCGAGCCTCACACCCCGGTTTGAACCTAAAACGGGAGAAGGACCTCAGGGAGGGCATGCGTTTCTTTCTAGCTAGGGTGGTGTCAGTGACCTACCAGCCCTGACATTTATATACTTTTCACCTATGTGGTTGTTGCTGTTGCGAGGCGCCTCGGTTTGATCGGACGATCCGGGTCCGATGGAGTCATTCGTTGGCTCGTTTACGCCCCAAAGGGCGGGGAAACGTATTGTTCAGGCATTTTAATCCAGATCGGTGGACCGGCCCTGACGATCTAAGGGTCGATGCGCTTTGACCATGTGGCTCGGGCTAGAGAGTCACGAAGTCGGTAAGGACTATCTTTTGCCTTGGTTCATGACGGAAATCCAATTTCCAAATACGACATCGTGCGGTTTCGATTGTATATATGCATTTGGCGACATAGTGGCATGGGACGCTCATGTCGTCTATGATTGATAGTTATGATTTGAAATTGTTTTCAAAACATATAGACACTAGCAATAATATCAAATGCCTTTGTTTTATTCGTATCAAGCATATTTTGGCCATTATAAGGTAAAACTCTATCCTCCGGTTTGCGTTGCATTGTGTGATGGGAACTGAGTCTTATAATGGCTTAATTTTTATAAAAAGCATAGCGATGTTTAAAAGAAAGATTTGTTTTAAAGCACTGGCGATCCAATGGAGTAAACCCGTTCCACGAAAGTGGCGTGGTCCTGTGATTAGCCAATTATATATGTGTTGAGTGGATTTCTCATACCAGTCCCATGACTGACTCGTAGTTTGTTTCACTCTCAAACTCGGGTGCCCCTTTTTCCACATGGGCAGCCTTGTATTCAGGTTTAGCTAGTTCTTTCTGGATAGCTGGAGCTGAAGATGGATTCTATCATTTATTTCTTTTTATGCTGTTCAGCTCCTATTGTACATATTTTGTTTATTTCCGCTGTAGACATTTATGTATTGCTGAACTGTATTTGTACTAAGTAAGATCCTGTATACTGTGTAACTCTGATGATTACTTTTATCCAGTATATTTCGTTGTTCATTATCTGGTGTATTTATTTAATTCTGTTCTGCTATTATCTGTTTCTGTGTTATATTCCAAAGATAACCTTGTTTTCGTGAGAACGGGAAATCGGGTCGTCTCATGAAAAGTATATAAATGTCAGGGCTGGTAGGTCACTTACACCACCCTAGCTAGAAAAAACGTCATACTCTCCCTGCAGTCACTATCCCGTTTTTGACTCATACCGAGGTGTGAGGCCCGCGAATTCACGCTATACACAAAGATATGCCACACAGGCTGTGCTTTGATCATCAACCACAAGACTTTGCTTTTCAAAAGAAGCCTTGATCAATTGCCACTTACGCGTGCCACACTGGCAATTCACTCCATGCGACTAATGTCCATCGATATAAAACCTCTGAGCTCGTACGTCTCAAAGAAGGGCGTTAAGCAAGAGAATAAATTCTCTGTCGCCAAACAGATGTATATTTAATAGAGATCAATCAACACAGAATAAAATCCAATGTCAGACACACAATCCATTTACAAGTTCGCTCTGGGTCTGAACGAAACTAGAGGCACTTTCCTCGCATATCCATCGATCTCCAAGTACGTCTGGATGATCACCAACTGTTTCCCTCATCTTGGGTGTACAACCCAATCGAGATCATCAGTAATCAGCCAAACGATGTGAAGACTTCCGGTCTTCAACCACCGTCTTCATCTTCGACATCTCGTCGAATCGGTTATTCAGAATGGGTATAAACCCGGCCTTTCTGAATAACCCACGTATATGATAAACTAATGTTACACAAACACAGCAAACGCCTCATTCCAATACAGAATATTCTTTTATTCACAAAATCACATTCTTAGGGAAAGGTTCCCATTAATTTTATCCAAGATAAATTCTTCTAAATTTATTCTTTAATCTTCGTTTGGATATCATTTCAAACTAGTCGGGAGTAGCGAACCACACCGAAGTAATTATTTGTTTTATTTCCCAATCCCAACCTATTCATCCCCCGGAGCAAAACTGGTAATACTCCATACCTAACACCACGATGTTATCGGTAAAATTAATTACCATTTCACGTTTAAATCTAATTAAAATTTTAACTATCGCTTTGGAGCAAAACTAGTGGTACTCCATTCTCGATCACCTTTCAGATTTGATAATTTAGATTATCAATTCACATTTCAATCTAATTAAAGATTCATTAAAACTCCACTTAGTTTTAGTCTTCTTAAAAATCAATATTCTGTCTTTAACTGGGTTAAAGAACCAATGTCACCTAAAACACGATCCATGATAAACCCAAAATCACACTCTATTGTTAATCGGGTTAAAGAACAGGTGTTGTTCAAAACACCGCTCACGATAAACCCAAAAACCAATTCAAATTCAATTCCAATTAAATATTATTTCATTGATACACTTCATTAAATCTAAATAGAAAGATTTAATTCTTTTCTCTATTGGGCTTAAGAACAGTGTTAATGAAGACACCATTCACGACAAACCCAAATCACATTTGAGATTAAATACAAGGCTCTGAATAGAAAATATACTGGCTTATATTCAATATCAAATCCTGAAACCAACAAATATCGTATTGGAAATAACGATATAAAATATATCTTTCAAATTCCCATAACAATATCTGTATAGTCACGAAATCCAACATCGAAATATTCCGAAGATAATTTCGATTCAATTCCAGTCCAATTCACGTATTGGGAATATTGATTATTTTTAAAATCACTTTCAAATTCAATTTATTTATTTCAAAAATAAATTGATTTTAATTCTAGTTCAAAACTTGTTCATTTCGATAAAAATCTATTTTTATCTTTTCAAATGTGGAATTTTACATCCCAGTTCTTTCCAATTCACATATTATGATTTTACACAAATTATAGATATTTTTAATAATTTTATCAAGGCACGTACAGTCGATTTCCATCAATGGCCATCGAATTGCACTTACAACGACCTTTTCTGAAATTGATTTGGACATAATTCCAAATCCAGCCGTTAGATTTCAAATTTCTAATATTCATTGGAAAGCTCTTTTCGATACGAACCCAACGGTTCCGGTTTTAGGAGAATCCGACGGTCGGATTTCCCGCAACATCAATTCGAACTCAATGGTCGAAATTCACGAACTGCCGCAGCGCGACGCGTTCTATTCAGGCCATTATATATATATATATATATATATATATATATATATATATATATATATATATATCGTCGATTTCCTTTTAAAATGTATTTTATAAATCGTTTTAACTTCGTTTTCAAAACCATTTCAACACTATTTCAATTTCTAATCAAAATTGAAGATTTCATATCACTACTATATAAATGATAATATTTTCAAAACGTTATATTTTGAAATCACTACCTTTTCTATATTCACTATAAAAACGAATATAATCAATATAAATATCGTTTACGTCAAAATGGCGCAACTCTAATCAACATGGCTTTATATATATATTTCAATAAATTTGTTATCCTATTCAACAAATGAATATATATTCTATTCAACACATGAATCTATATTTCTTTCAACTCACGACTATCCCAACACATGAGTACTGTCAACACACGATTATTTTTGTTATGTAAAATATTTTATAAAATTATGGTATCTATCGTTTGATTTTTAATTAGACTTGTAAAGACCCGCAACTTCCCCGTAAAGGAAAGCGTCGGATAGTTCGAGAACAAGCCACAACAGAACGCATACAGAAGAACATTTCATTGAATATTACAACAATGCATCAGATTACAAGGATATACAGAGTATAAAGGAATATTACACAGAAATATCAGAGATTTAAATTACATTTAAATACATAGCAGCGGAAAATAATACAATACACAACTAGAAGTAGATATACGGATACAAAGCTTTCCGGATATCGTTCCAGCTGTAAACCAGGATCCTGTGAATATAAATCTGCAAAACCGAAACTACTAGCTGCCCGTGTCAAAAATAGGGGCACCCAGAGTTTAGGTTAAAACAATAAACTCCAGGTCAGTCATGTGACTGGTGTGAGAACTAAAACAGTTAATCTTTATTTTAAATCATTAGGTAAATCAAAGGACCACGCCGTATAACACGGAACGGGTTTCCTCCCAAGAATACCAGTGCATAAACAAACAGCGCCATGCTAAATAAAGAAAAATGAAGCTGTTATAAGACCCAGGTCCTATCACACAATGCAAACGCAAGCCGGGGGATAGGGTTTTCCCTTATAACAGCCAAAGAATGCTTGATACGTTTAAAACAAATCATTTGATACTATAATAAGTGCATAGTGCATAAAACAACTTCAAATCATAAGTATCAATCATAGGCGACATGAGCGTCCCATGCCACTATGTCGCCATATATAGGTTTACAAATAAAACCGCAAAGTTACGTATTTGGAAATTGGATTTCCGTCTATGAACCGAGGCAAAAGATAGTCCTCAACCGATTCGAGACTGCCTAGCCCGAGTCTCAGGATCAGAGCTCGAGTGACCCTTGGATCCTCAGGGCCGGTCCACACGGAGTGGATTAAAATGCCTGAACATGCGTTTCTCCGCCCTATGGGGCGTAAACGAGCCAATTAAATGACTCCATCGGTTCGAGAACGACCGATCAATCCGAGGCGCCTCGCAACAGCAACAACCACATAAGTCAAACTCGTCAGGGCGTGTAAAACCACTGACGCCACTTCTAGCTAGGAAGAAACGCATGCCCTCCCTGACGTCCTCTCCCGTTTTTGGTTCATACCTGGTGTGAAACACGCGAGGTAAACGTTACACAAAGCTACGCCACAAAGGCCGTGCTTTGATCATCACCACAAGACTTTGCTTTTCAACAGAAGCCTTGATCATTTGCATCTTAGCATGCCCCACAGGCAAACCATCCTATGCAACCGATATCAGTCACACAGAATGAAATCCGATGGCAGACACACAGTCCATTTACAAGTCCGTTCTGGGTCTGAACGAAACCGGAGGCACCTAGTACCCCGCATATCCATCGATCTCCAAGTACGTCTGGACGATCACTAACTGTTTCCATCTTCTTGGGTGTACAGCCCAATCAAGATCATCAGTTATCACCCAAACGACGTGAAGACTTCCGGTCTTCGACCATCGTCTTCATCTTCGACTTATCGTCGTATCAGTTATTCAGAATGGGATAAACCCGGTCTTTCCGAATAACTCGCGTATATATTATAAAAGTGTTACACAAACACAACATACGCCTCATTCCAACTCATTAGTCATTAACCGTAAATTAATCAAGAGAATAATTCCCCAAATATTAACCCCGAAGGCCGAAACCAACATCAGATCAATATCCAGAAAACCATTCTACTTAGCTAACCGACAGTTAGTTTCTAAATTTCACGTTCAAATCTAATTAAAGATTTAACTATCGCTTGGAGCAAAACTGGTGATACTCCATTCTCGATCTTTTCAATCTAATTAAAGATTCATTAAAACTCCACTTAGTTTTAATCATTATCTGGGTTAAAGAATCAGTGTCATTTAAAACACGATTCACGATAAACCCAAAATCACATTCCATTAATTATCGGGTTAAAGAACAAGTGTTATTTAAAACACTGTTCACGATAAACCCAAAAATCAATACCAATTCAATTCCAATTAAATATCATTTAATTGGTACACTTCATTAAATCTAAATAAAAAGATTTAATCTTTTCTCAACTGGGTTCAAGAACAGTGTTAGTGAAGACACCATTCACGACAAACCCAAATCACATTCCATTAATTATCGGGTTAAAGAACAAGTGTTATTTAAAACACTGTTCACGATAAACCCAAAAATCAATACCAATTCAATTCCAATTAAATATCATTTAATTGGTACACTTCATTAAATCTAAATAAAAAGATTTAATCTTTTCTCAACTGGGTTCAAGAACAGTGTTAGTGAAGACACCATTCACGACAAACCCAAATCACATTCCATTAATTATCGGGTTAAAGAACAAGTGTTATTTAAAACACTGTTCACGATAAACCCAAAAATCAATACCAATTCAATTCCAATTAAATATCATTTAATTGGTACACTTCATTAAATCTAAATAAAAAGATTTAATCTTTTCTCAACTGGGTTCAAGAACAGTGTTAGTGAAGACACCATTCACGACAAACCCAAATCACATTCGATATTCAATACAAGGTTCTGAATAGAAAATATATCGGCTTATATTCAATATCGAATTCTACGACTAACAAATGTCGTATTGGAAATAACGATATAAATATATATCTTTCAAATTTCCATAACAACACATGTATAATCACGAATTCCAACATCGAAATATTCCGAAGACAATTTCGATTCAAATCCACTCCAATGCATTCATTGGAAATTTTGGTTATTTTCAAAACCATTTCAAATTCAATTTATTTATTTAAAAATAAATAGAATTATAATTCTAGTTCAAAACTAGTTCATTTCGATAAAAATCTATTTTTATCTTTTCAAATATGGAGTTTTTCATCCCAAACTTTCACAAATCATTTCTTATGATTTTACACAAATTATTACTATTTTTAATAATTTTATCAAGGCCCGTTCAGTCAATTTCCAACAATGGCCATCGAACTGCACTTACAGCGACCTTTTTCGAATTTGATTTGGACATAATTCCAAATCCAACCGTCAGATTTCTAATTTCTAATATTCTTTAGAAAGCTCTTTTCGATACGAACCCAACGGTTCCGGTTTTAGGAGAATCCGACGGTCGGATCTCCCGTAATGTCCGTTTGAAATAAATGGTCGAAATTCGCGAACTGCCGCGGCGCGGCGCGTTCTATTCAGGCCATTATATTATATATATATAATATATATAATATATATTTCGTCGATTTCTATTCAAAACGAATAATATAAATAGTTTTAAAATCGTTTCAAAACCTATTTCAACTTCCATTTCAATTCAAAGCAAAATTGAATTCTTCTTTATAAATTCGTTTTAAAATTCATTTCTATTCAATTCAAATTTCAATTCAATTCAAATTTCAATTCAATTTGAATTCATTTTCAATTCAATTCACTTTGAATTCGTTTTCAATTCAATTCATTTCGAAATCGTTTTCAATTCAATTCATTTCGAAATCGTTTTCAATTCAATTCATTTCGAAATCGTTTTCAATTCAATTCATTTCGAAATCGTTTTCAATTCAATTCATTCCGAAATCGTTTTCAATTCAATTCATTTCGAAATCGTTTTCAATTCAATTCATTTCGAAATCGTTTTCAATTCAATTCTAAATGAATAAAATCGATATAAATATCGTTCACGTCAAAATGGCGTCAAACTAATCAACACGGCTTCATAAATTTCTATTTTCAAATATTCTATTTCAAATATTTCCTATCATCAAAAGATTTGTTATTATCAAAATATTCTTTATTTTCACGATTGGAATGAGGCCCAATCAATTACCATATAAAATTAATTATATGGATTTTCATACAACACATGTATATAATAACATTGAAAATAATCAACCATCAACCAAAGTGCACTACACTGTATAAGCATCAAATATAGATATTCAACGCTCATAACAGCCTGTCAATCAATCGATCGACATATTTAATCAATCAGGATGAGTGAAATTCATATTTCATCCCAACACCCGTGTGGGGTTTCAAACAATCAAACACAGATTTTAGTTGTGCAGTTGGGCGATGTGTAAAATTTATCGTCCCAATCAATGTCATTCAAATAAGTGTACATAAACAAACCATCTGGTTTGTAAATGAATATTTATTTATTCACTTCACCATTTTCGTATTCACGTTAAAAATTATATTTTTAACGATAAAACATTTTATTTCAACCTATGAATTTCTATTCAGTTCATTCTTCAAATAAAATGATATTTTTATTTTTCTAACTTATTTTAGAAAATTTCGACGGCATAACGGCACGATACTAGAAACGGGACGAGGCCTAGCCTTATCCCCGGTCTAGTGAAGGCCCACGCCATTCACTCATCAATCAAATCAATTTCGTTTTTCAAACCACAAAATTTGGAGTAAGGGTCTAACCTAGCCTTACTCCTACGCCTTATAACGGCGCACGTCTAATCCTAACCAATTTATCGATTCGATTTTTCACACCACAAACCACATTCAAACCAATATCGCAATCAATCACCAAACAGTCAAACAAACAAGTCCATGGTCTGTGGACGGTTGTGTCGGGTGCTACTAAGCACCGTCTGCATCCTAGTATAAATATATAACTAGAAAAGAAATAGAAAGGTGAGAAATTCTCACATATTAGCTATCCTAGCTCCACGGCACTTCATTTGCAGAAGTCTTCGTCGTTTCGCCTTTTTGTCACCTTCGTTGCCCAAGGCCACTATATATATAAAAATCGAATTTTTATTTCAAAGTTCAATATATAAAAATCAAATTTTTATTTCAAAGTTCAATATATAAAAATCATATTTTTAATTCGAAGTTCAACGTATAAAAATCATATTTTTCTATCGAAGTTCAATATATAAAATTCTATTTTTCTATCGAAGTTCAATATATAAAATTCTATTTTTCTATCGAAGTTCAATATATAAAAATCGAATTTTTAGTTCAAAGTTCAATATATAAAAATCGAATTTTTAGTTCAAAGTTCAATATATAAAAATCGAATTTTTAGTTCAAAGTTCAATATATAAAAATCGAATTTTTAGTTCGAAGTTCAATATATAAAAATCGAATTTTTAGTTCAAAGTTCAATATATAAAAATCGAATTTTTAGTTCAAAGTTCAATATATAAAAATCGAATTTTTAGTTCGAAGTTCAATATATAAAAATCGAATTTTTATTTCAACATTCAATATATAAAAATCGAATTTTTAGTTCAAAGTTCAATATATAAAAATCGAATTTTTAGTTCGAAGTTCAATATATAAAAATCGAATTTTTAGTTCGAAGTTCAATATATAAAAATCGAATTTTTATTTCGCCATTCAATATAAAAAAACTAATTTTTATTCTTCGCTTTCATATATAAAGATCTAAATTTTCTCCTATGTAAACAATATAAAGATCATATTTTTATTTCGATTTAAACAATACAAAAATTATATTTTCAAAGCAAATTCATTTTTAAAAACCATAAAGTAAAATCAGTTATAAACCATAAAGTAAAATCAGTTTTTAAAATCATTAAAAATTCAGTTTTAAAAATCAAATAAAAAAAACAGTTTTAAACTTAAATTAAAAAAAAACAGTTATAAACTAAAATTAAAAATCAGTTTTAAAAATTAATAAAACTCAGTTTAAAAAAAATAAAAGTAAACAGTTAAAAAAAAAAAATAAAAAAAAAAAAAAAGTAGAATAAATAAATTTAAAAACTTACGGGGGGGGTTTGTGGGAGCGTCGGCCTTCAGGTGGGAGGCGGGGAGTGGCTGCGTCGGAGGAGAAGAGGGAGGAAGAGTGGCGGCGTGCGGTGGCTCGTGCAGCGGAGGGGGGGGGGTTTCGTGGGGGGGGGGCGGCTGGGGTTCGGAGGTCGCTCGTGAGGAGAAGCAGGAAGAGGGGAGAAGCTGGAGGAGGGGGGGGTTTCGCCAGCAAACGGCGGCGGTCGAGGCAACGGCGGAGGGGGGGGCGATCGCAATTTCCGTTTTCTTCTTTTTTTTTTCTTTGAAATGATTTTTAATCGGGGGGGGGGGGCCTGGGTTAAAAGGGGAAGATAAAAATTTTTTATTAATTTAATTATTTAATTATTTTATTTTAATTCAAAAAGTCAACTTTTTCAAACGACCTCTAAACGAGGTCCACCGCCTGTCGTCCATAGCGTTTCACCCCCATTTCGAACACAATGGGATATGTATCGTAAGCTGATTCGGCTGTTACAATCAGTTTCCGTTAAATTTACATTTAAATCACTATATTGAATTTTAAACGTACATTTCAAATTACCGGGGTCACATACTAACTCTAAAAATTCTCGAAAAATATTTTCTAGCTTCGTATTGACTATACGGTCCTAACAAAACTAGTTTCGTCGAATTCTGAGACCGTATGAAAAATGGCCAATTTCCAGTCGATTAAAATCAACTGAAATGGTCAAAACACGTTTTCCTTTACCACGCTCACATATTGATTCGAAAAATTATGAAATTTGAAACCTAGCAATAGTTTGACATCACGGACCCAACAAAACTGGTTTCGTCGAAATCCGAGGTCGTTTGCAAAATTGCTATTTTTAAGGGCCTTATATTATATTAAAATATATATAAATTCCACAGCGACTATTTCTAAATTTCAACTGGACATATCTCATCATTTATAAAGTGAAATCTCAGTTTCTCAACTTCGTTGGAAAGATATTCACTATTAGATTCCATTATTTTTGGTTTCACTAAAATCCGGATTGTTTTGCACCCGGTACATTCAATTGAAGTTTGAAATCGAATTATCGAACTACCGCGCCATTTTCAATTCTATTTATAATTATATATAATTATTTATATTCCAACGACGACGCGTATAATATATACGTTCTAATTATATTCAAAATAAATTTCTCGTCGATATTATTTTAAATAATCTATTTTAAATAATCAAAATTCGCCATAATTGCCAAAATAAAAATTTTAAACTGGCCCAGATTTTCCGGGTTGTTACAATCTCCCCCACTTAAAACTTTTCGTCCCCGAAAAGGAACAAAGTCGAAAGTGGTTTGATTATTCAGCTCTACGTTCGATCTGGCTTCCATTCTCCAACTCTTTAGTTTCTGAGAATTTCCAAAATTTCAAAAATTTGGCTAACACCCTAAATTTTTGAAAAATTTCGCCATAACCTCCCCTGCACCGGGAGCATCGGGGAATTTCAAATAGCTTCCCCGGTCCTTCAGATCTCAAAAAGAAAAAGAAAAAGCCAAGCGGCTAGCCAATAGGCTCACAAAATCATCATCACCCAAACAAAACAGGAAATTATGTAGTAAACATGTACCTATTTGTCGGGCAAACAAATTTTATTCTCTGCTCTAGCCTCCTTGCTATGACCTGTTCAAAGATATATATGTATATGCAAGCAGATGCGACCAAATTTCAATATAATTCAATATTTGATCCAATTAGGCTTAATGGTTAAAAATTAGCAAACAACTAAACAAATAACACAAACATCAATCAATTAGTGGATTAACGTTTTAAATTCATAATTTTGATACATATACAAAAAATCATGTTTTGATGCCAAATCACAACAATGAATTCTAGCTATATATAAGTTTTGGTTCTCACACCAGCCTAATGGAAATATATAGAAAATCACACCTTCGAAACTCGAACACACACTACTGATGCTATATAGTCATCAGCAGAATCATCTCCGGGCGACTAGAGTGTGATGCTATATCTATCCAGTATATTAAAACTTCGAATACACGCGGATCAGACGTATACGCAAAATCTATATATACTGGACTGTCCAACTCAATATAAATAGATAATCAAATACGAATAATTGATTTAAATTTTCAAAACAAAACTTGTTTTCATTTGAAAAATATACTCTTCACACTCGTTCTAGGATTCTACTGATCCTATCTCTAACGAGTCATCCCATGGGATATTACTAATCCAATTATCTGATGAATTCTTTCGTATGGTTCTAATGTGTCTTGTTCTCTGCTTTGTAAACCAAAGCTCTGATACCAACTGTAAAGACCCGCAACTTCCCCGTAAAGGAAAGCGTCGGATAGTTCGAGAACAAGCCACAACAGAACGCATACAGAAGAACATTTCATTGAATATTACAACAATGCATCAGATTACAAGGATATACAGAGTATAAAGGAATATTACACAGAAATATCAGAGATTTAAATTACATTTAAATACATAGCAGCGGAAAATAATACAATACACAACTAGAAGTAGATATACGGATACAAAGCTTTCCGGATATCGTTCCAGCTGTAAACCAGGATCCTGTGAATATAAATCTGCAAAACCGAAACTACTAGCTGCCCGTGTCAAAAATAGGGGCACCCAGAGTTTAGGTTAAAACAATAAACTCCAGGTCAGTCATGTGACTGGTGTGAGAACTAAAACAGTTAATCTTTATTTTAAATCATTAGGTAAATCAAAGGACCACGCCGTATAACACGGAACGGGTTTCCTCCCAAGAATACCAGTGCATAAACAAACAGCGCCATGCTAAATAAAGAAAAATGAAGCTGTTATAAGACCCAGGTCCTATCACACAATGCAAACGCAAGCCGGGGGATAGGGTTTTCCCTTATAACAGCCAAAGAATGCTTGATACGTTTAAAACAAATCATTTGATACTATAATAAGTGCATAGTGCATAAAACAACTTCAAATCATAAGTATCAATCATAGGCGACATGAGCGTCCCATGCCACTATGTCGCCATATATAGGTTTACAAATAAAACCGCAAAGTTACGTATTTGGAAATTGGATTTCCGTCTATGAACCGAGGCAAAAGATAGTCCTCAACCGATTCGAGACTGCCTAGCCCGAGTCTCAGGATCAGAGCTCGAGTGACCCTTGGATCCTCAGGGCCGGTCCACACGGAGTGGATTAAAATGCCTGAACATGCGTTTCTCCGCCCTATGGGGCGTAAACGAGCCAATTAAATGACTCCATCGGTTCGAGAACGACCGATCAATCCGAGGCGCCTCGCAACAGCAACAACCACATAAGTCAAACTCGTCAGGGCGTGTAAAACCACTGACGCCACTTCTAGCTAGGAAGAAACGCATGCCCTCCCTGACGTCCTCTCCCGTTTTTGGTTCATACCTGGTGTGAAACACGCGAGGTAAACGTTACACAAAGCTACGCCACAAAGGCCGTGCTTTGATCATCACCACAAGACTTTGCTTTTCAACAGAAGCCTTGATCATTTGCATCTTAGCATGCCCCACAGGCAAACCATCCTATGCAACCGATATCAGTCACACAGAATGAAATCCGATGGCAGACACACAGTCCATTTACAAGTCCGTTCTGGGTCTGAACGAAACCGGAGGCACCTAGTACCCCGCATATCCATCGATCTCCAAGTACGTCTGGACGATCACTAACTGTTTCCATCTTCTTGGGTGTACAGCCCAATCAAGATCATCAGTTATCACCCAAACGACGTGAAGACTTCCGGTCTTCGACCATCGTCTTCATCTTCGACTTATCGTCGTATCAGTTATTCAGAATGGGATAAACCCGGTCTTTCCGAATAACTCGCGTATATATTATAAAAGTGTTACACAAACACAACATACGCCTCATTCCAACTCATTAGTCATTAACCGTAAATTAATCAAGAGAATAATTCCCCAAATATTAACCCCGAAGGCCGAAACCAACATCAGATCAATATCCAGAAAACCATTCTACTTAGCTAACCGACAGTTAGTTTCTAAATTTCACGTTCAAATCTAATTAAAGATTTAACTATCGCCTGGAGCAAAACTGGTGATACTCCATTCTCGATCTTTTCAATCTAATTAAAGATTCATTAAAACTCCACTTAGTTTTAATCATTATCTGGGTTAAAGAATCAGTGTCATTTAAAACACGATTCACGATAAACCCAAAATCACATTCCATTAATTATCGGGTTAAAGAACAAGTGTTATTTAAAACACTGTTCACGATAAACCCAAAAATCAATACCAATTCAATTCCAATTAAATATCATTTAATTGGTACACTTCATTAAATCTAAATAAAAAGATTTAATCTTTTCTCAACTGGGTTCAAGAACAGTGTTAGTGAAGACACCATTCACGACAAACCCAAATCACATTCCATTAATTATCGGGTTAAAGAACAAGTGTTATTTAAAACACTGTTCACGATAAACCCAAAAATCAATACCAATTCAATTCCAATTAAATATCATTTAATTGGTACACTTCATTAAATCTAAATAAAAAGATTTAATCTTTTCTCAACTGGGTTCAAGAACAGTGTTAGTGAAGACACCATTCACGACAAACCCAAATCACATTCCATTAATTATCGGGTTAAAGAACAAGTGTTATTTAAAACACTGTTCACGATAAACCCAAAAATCAATACCAATTCAATTCCAATTAAATATCATTTAATTGGTACACTTCATTAAATCTAAATAAAAAGATTTAATCTTTTCTCAACTGGGTTCAAGAACAGTGTTAGTGAAGACACCATTCACGACAAACCCAAATCACATTCGATATTCAATACAAGGTTCTGAATAGAAAATATATCGGCTTATATTCAATATCGAATTCTACGACTAACAAATGTCGTATTGGAAATAACGATATAAATATATATCTTTCAAATTTCCATAACAACACATGTATAATCACGAATTCCAACATCGAAATATTCCGAAGACAATTTCGATTCAAATCCACTCCAATGCATTCATTGGAAATTTTGGTTATTTTCAAAACCATTTCAAATTCAATTTATTTATTTAAAAATAAATAGAATTATAATTCTAGTTCAAAACTAGTTCATTTCGATAAAAATCTATTTTTATCTTTTCAAATATGGAGTTTTTCATCCCAAACTTTCACAAATCATTTCTTATGATTTTACACAAATTATTACTATTTTTAATAATTTTATCAAGGCCCGTTCAGTCAATTTCCAACAATGGCCATCGAACTGCACTTACAGCGACCTTTTTCGAATTTGATTTGGACATAATTCCAAATCCAACCGTCAGATTTCTAATTTCTAATATTCTTTAGAAAGCTCTTTTCGATACGAACCCAACGGTTCCGGTTTTAGGAGAATCCGACGGTCGGATCTCCCGTAATGTCCGTTTGAAATAAATGGTCGAAATTCGCGAACTGCCGCGGCGCGGCGCGTTCTATTCAGGCCATTATATTATATATATATAATATATATAATATATATTTCGTCGATTTCTATTCAAAACGAATAATATAAATAGTTTTAAAATCGTTTCAAAACCTATTTCAACTTCCATTTCAATTCAAAGCAAAATTGAATTCTTCTTTATAAATTCGTTTTAAAATTCATTTCTATTCAATTCAAATTTCAATTCAATTCAAATTTCAATTCAATTTGAATTCATTTTCAATTCAATTCACTTTGAATTCGTTTTCAATTCAATTCATTTCGAAATCGTTTTCAATTCAATTCATTTCGAAATCGTTTTCAATTCAATTCATTTCGAAATCGTTTTCAATTCAATTCATTTCGAAATCGTTTTCAATTCAATTCATTCCGAAATCGTTTTCAATTCAATTCATTTCGAAATCGTTTTCAATTCAATTCATTTCGAAATCGTTTTCAATTCAATTCTAAATGAATAAAATCGATATAAATATCGTTCACGTCAAAATGGCGTCAAACTAATCAACACGGCTTCATAAATTTCTATTTTCAAATATTCTATTTCAAATATTTCCTATCATCAAAAGATTTGTTATTATCAAAATATTCTTTATTTTCACGATTGGAATGAGGCCCAATCAATTACCATATAAAATTAATTATATGGATTTTCATACAACACATGTATATAATAACATTGAAAATAATCAACCATCAACCAAAGTGCACTACACTGTATAAGCATCAAATATAGATATTCAACGCTCATAACAGCCTGTCAATCAATCGATCGACATATTTAATCAATCAGGATGAGTGAAATTCATATTTCATCCCAACACCCGTGTGGGGTTTCAAACAATCAAACACAGATTTTAGTTGTGCAGTTGGGCGATGTGTAAAATTTATCGTCCCAATCAATGTCATTCAAATAAGTGTACATAAACAAACCATCTGGTTTGTAAATGAATATTTATTTATTCACTTCACCATTTTCGTATTCACGTTAAAAATTATATTTTTAACGATAAAACATTTTATTTCAACCTATGAATTTCTATTCAGTTCATTCTTCAAATAAAATGATATTTTTATTTTTCTAACTTATTTTAGAAAATTTCGACGGCATAACGGCACGATACTAGAAACGGGACGAGGCCTAGCCTTATCCCCGGTCTAGTGAAGGCCCACGCCATTCACTCATCAATCAAATCAATTTCGTTTTTCAAACCACAAAATTTGGAGTAAGGGTCTAACCTAGCCTTACTCCTACGCCTTATAACGGCGCACGTCTAATCCTAACCAATTTATCGATTCGATTTTTCACACCACAAACCACATTCAAACCAATATCGCAATCAATCACCAAACAGTCAAACAAACAAGTCCATGGTCTGTGGACGGTTGTGTCGGGTGCTACTAAGCACCGTCTGCATCCTAGTATAAATATATAACTAGAAAAGAAATAGAAAGGTGAGAAATTCTCACATATTAGCTATCCTAGCTCCACGGCACTTCATTTGCAGAAGTCTTCGTCGTTTCGCCTTTTTGTCACCTTCGTTGCCCAAGGCCACTATATATATAAAAATCGAATTTTTATTTCAAAGTTCAATATATAAAAATCAAATTTTTATTTCAAAGTTCAATATATAAAAATCATATTTTTAATTCGAAGTTCAACGTATAAAAATCATATTTTTCTATCGAAGTTCAATATATAAAATTCTATTTTTCTATCGAAGTTCAATATATAAAATTCTATTTTTCTATCGAAGTTCAATATATAAAAATCGAATTTTTAGTTCAAAGTTCAATATATAAAAATCGAATTTTTAGTTCAAAGTTCAATATATAAAAATCGAATTTTTAGTTCAAAGTTCAATATATAAAAATCGAATTTTTAGTTCGAAGTTCAATATATAAAAATCGAATTTTTAGTTCAAAGTTCAATATATAAAAATCGAATTTTTAGTTCAAAGTTCAATATATAAAAATCGAATTTTTAGTTCGAAGTTCAATATATAAAAATCGAATTTTTATTTCAACATTCAATATATAAAAATCGAATTTTTAGTTCAAAGTTCAATATATAAAAATCGAATTTTTAGTTCGAAGTTCAATATATAAAAATCGAATTTTTAGTTCGAAGTTCAATATATAAAAATCGAATTTTTATTTCGCCATTCAATATAAAAAAACTAATTTTTATTCTTCGCTTTCATATATAAAGATCTAAATTTTCTCCTATGTAAACAATATAAAGATCATATTTTTATTTCGATTTAAACAATACAAAAATTATATTTTCAAAGCAAATTCATTTTTAAAAACCATAAAGTAAAATCAGTTATAAACCATAAAGTAAAATCAGTTTTTAAAATCATTAAAAATTCAGTTTTAAAAATCAAATAAAAAAAACAGTTTTAAACTTAAATTAAAAAAAAACAGTTATAAACTAAAATTAAAAATCAGTTTTAAAAATTAATAAAACTCAGTTTAAAAAAAATAAAAGTAAACAGTTAAAAAAAAATAAAAATAAAAAAAAAAAGTAGAATAAATAAATTTAAAAACTTACGGGGGGGGTTTGTGGGAGCGTCGGCCTTCAGGTGGGAGGCGGGGAGTGGCTGCGTCGGAGGAGAAGAGGGAGGAAGAGTGGCGGCGTGCGGTGGCTCGTGCAGCGGAGGGGGGGGGGTTTCGTGGGGGGGGGGCGGCTGGGGTTCGGAGGTCGCTCGTGAGGAGAAGCAGGAAGAGGGGAGAAGCTGGAGGAGGGGGGGGTTTCGCCAGCAAACGGCGGCGGTCGAGGCAACGGCGGAGGGGGGGGGCGATCGCAATTTCCGTTTTCTTCTTTTTTTTTTCTTTGAAATGATTTTTAATCGGGGGGGGGGGGGGCCTGGGTTAAAAGGGGAAGATAAAAATTTTTTATTAATTTAATTATTTAATTATTTTATTTTAATTCAAAAAGTCAACTTTTTCAAACGACCTCTAAACGAGGTCCACCGCCTGTCGTCCATAGCGTTTCACCCCCATTTCGAACACAATGGGATATGTATCGTAAGCTGATTCGGCTGTTACAATCAGTTTCCGTTAAATTTACATTTAAATCACTATATTGAATTTTAAACGTACATTTCAAATTACCGGGGTCACATACTAACTCTAAAAATTCTCGAAAAATATTTTCTAGCTTCGTATTGACTATACGGTCCTAACAAAACTAGTTTCGTCGAATTCTGAGACCGTATGAAAAATGGCCAATTTCCAGTCGATTAAAATCAACTGAAATGGTCAAAACACGTTTTCCTTTACCACGCTCACATATTGATTCGAAAAATTATGAAATTTGAAACCTAGCAATAGTTTGACATCACGGACCCAACAAAACTGGTTTCGTCGAAATCCGAGGTCGTTTGCAAAATTGCTATTTTTAAGGGCCTTATATTATATTAAAATATATATAAATTCCACAGCGACTATTTCTAAATTTCAACTGGACATATCTCATCATTTATAAAGTGAAATCTCAGTTTCTCAACTTCGTTGGAAAGATATTCACTATTAGATTCCATTATTTTTGGTTTCACTAAAATCCGGATTGTTTTGCACCCGGTACATTCAATTGAAGTTTGAAATCGAATTATCGAACTACCGCGCCATTTTCAATTCTATTTATAATTATATATAATTATTTATATTCCAACGACGACGCGTATAATATATACGTTCTAATTATATTCAAAATAAATTTCTCGTCGATATTATTTTAAATAATCTATTTTAAATAATCAAAATTCGCCATAATTGCCAAAATAAAAATTTTAAACTGGCCCAGATTTTCCGGGTTGTTACAAGACTCCACCGTGAAGTAGTTCTAATTTTAAATATGATAAAGATGTTAATTTTATTATTTTAAAATATTTTACTCAACACATAAATAGTTTCAACACATGAACATCGTCAACACATGACTATTATTGTATTCAACACATGAATTTTCTTCTATAATATTCATTATTTTCCCGATTAGAATGAGGCCCAATCAATTACCATATAACGTTAATTATATGGGTTCCCTACAACACATGTATATAATAGCAACGATAAACAATCAACCATCATCCAAAGTGCACCACACAACTGCATAAGCATCAAATATAAATAATCAACGCTTACACAGCCTATCGACCAATCGATCGACATACAATGAAATAATTGGGATTAGTGTACGCCAAATATCATCCCAACACCCGTGTGGGGTTTCAAATCAACAAACACTAAATATTATTTGTGCAGTTGGGTGATGTGTAAAATTTATCATCCCAATCAATATCAGTCAAATCAGTGTATATAAACAAATCGTCTGATTTGTAAATGAATATTTATTTCTTTTCAGAAGAGTTTTATGCCGTTCCTTAACACGTTAAAATTATACTTTTAACGTCAAAAATATTTATTTCAACACTTTACTATTTTTAACTAACACTTTTTATTTTAGAAAATTTCGGCGGCATAACGGCTCGATACTAGAAACTGGACTAGGGCTAGCCTTGTCCCCGGTCTAATAATGGCCCACGCCATACCAAAATCAAATTATCTCAATTCATTCATTTTCAAAACCAATTTCAACCAAATCACTCAATTCACAAATCAACCAAACATCCATGGTTTCAAATAAAGGTATCGGGTGCTTCTATTAAGCACCGTTTGCATCCTAGTATATATTTCTAACTAGAAAATGAGATTTGAGTGAGAAGTTCTCACCTATAGCTAATCCAATACCACGACTCTTCTTATGTAGAAATCCTCGTCGTGGTCGCCATTTTTGTCAATTTCGCTGCCCGTAGTCACTACATATATAAAAATCACATTTTTATATTCTCTCTACTTCATGATTAAAATAAAGTTCAGATTTTTATTTCACTTCATATATTTACAATGCTTCTTTCTATATAAAAATTATATTTTTATATTTCTACTCCTTAAATAAAGATCGAATTTTTATTATCTATATATTATAAAAATTATATTTTTATTACTCTACCTTAATAAAAACCATATTTTTAATATCTACATTATATAAAAATCTTATCTTTATATCTTCTATAAGTTAAAAGTCGGATTTTTATTCTCTCTATAATACAAAAATCATATTTTTATTTACTTCATATGTCAAAACCCATAAAAGCTTTAGAACGGAGAAAACTCACATATTTTCTATCGCCTGGATTTGTTGTTCTGGTTCCAGAATTTGCAAACGTGCTCCAATCTTCACACCAACTTTTTTTTTCTAGCATAAGCACGCCATTCTAAACAACTTTTGCCTAGGTCTTTTTGCCGAAAATGCTCCAATTTTCCAGAATTCGCGAAAGTACACGAATTTAACCGCTTTTGAACAGCAGACTTCGAACGCGTTTTCAGAGCAGCTCCGAACTCCAAAACATGACTTCCATATAGCCAAATCTAAGAGAATTTCGTGCTCTACAACTTTGGTCTAGAGGGACTTTGGCCAAAAATGCACCGTTTGAGAGATATAGGCCAAAACAGTCCGGGGTGTTTTGTACAAAACAGGAATTTTGGTGAAAATGAGTTTTTTCAGTGTAGCGGGACCCACGACCGGAGTTGGGTGGCTAGCGGGCGGTTGCAGGCCTGATGGACGTGGGGGAGGGTGCTAAGGGCGGTGGTGGGGCCCGTGGTTGCCGCGGTGGTGGTTGGTGATTTGGGGCTTAGGGTTTGCAAATGGAGAGAGGGGAGAGAGGAGTAGGAAGAGGAGGAGGAGGGGAAGAGGAGGAGGGGGTGCGGCGGCCTGAGGTGGTGCCGCAGTGGCGGTGGGAGGAGGGGCAGCGGCGGTTTGGGAGCGGTGGCCATTAAAGAGGAAAAATGCAAAAAAAAAAGAAGAGGAAGAAAGTGAGAAACAAAAGGAAGGAAAAGTGATTATATGCTAGTTTCTCGCATATTGCCTAAACGCTAACGATCTCCAATCGCCGTGGATTTCGGAAACGAGATAGTAGACGTGAAGACAAGTCCAATGAAACAAGTTCCGTCGAATTCCGAGTTCGTTTGACCATTCAAAAAAATCACGAATATGCTCAGATATTGCTCAAAAATGCGATTTTGGCGCACCTTTTCTTCTTGCACGCATACACACTAACTCCAAAAATCATGGCCTTTTGGATTTAACCATTATTAGACGATACGAATCCATAAAAAAACGAAATCGAATTCTGAGGTCGTATCAATAATGTTCCTTTGTAAAATGACTGCTCGTTTTACCCTGAACTGTTTGAGCTCGCACGGCCACATACTAACTCCGTTCGATGCGCCATTTGGAACTCAACAATGATTTGTCGTTATGAATCCAGAAAAATTTACCTAGTCGAATTCTGAGCTCATATGTAAAATTTCACTTTTTAAGGGCTATGTTTTGTTAACCGAACAACTCCAGCCATTAGCCACTATTCCGGATATCGGAATATATCGAAGCTTATACATTTCGGAGTTCTAAATGGCATTTTGGACTCAATGGAAGTGGTTTCGAGTCCAAATTCATCCGTATGCAAAATGTGACTTTTTGGGCCATGTACAATTTACATAGCGACTATTCTGAATTTTCAACTGGGCATAACTTTTGATTCCCGCTATGAAATTTCGATTTTTCAGATTCGTTGGAAAGATATTCTCAACTAGATTCTAATCTTTTTGGTTTCGCCAAAATCCGGTTTATTTTGCACCCGGTATGTTCAATTGAAATTTGAAATCGAATTATCGAACTACCGCGCCATTTTCAATTCCTTTTATAATTATTTATATTCCAACGACGATGTATATAAATATATACGTTCGAATTATATTCAAAATAAATTTCTCGTCATTATTATTTAAAATAATTCATTTTAAATATTCAAAATTCATTAAAATTGCCAAAATAAAAAAATTTAACTGGCTTAGAATTTCCGGGTTGTTACATTCTCCCCCACTTAAAACTTTTCGTCCCTGAAAAGGAACGAAGCCGAATGTTGTTTTGAAAACCAACTCAACTTTCATTCTGGCTTCCATTCTCCAACTTTTCAGTTTCTGAGAATTTCCAAATTCTTCAAAAATTTGGCTAACACCCGAAATTTTCGAAAAATTTCGCCATAACCTCCTTTGTACGGGGAGTGGTTTGGAAATTAATCGGGTCGTATTAGGTACCCAATAAATCCTATAAAGCATACACATATTTATAGTGATATATTCTGGTGTTTACAGGGGAGTGTGTATAGATAATAACTCCAAAGAATAAATTCTCGTCACCCTGTCAAAGCCTGAGGGAGTGTGTATTTTAATTGCTCTAGAGAATAAATTCTCGTCACCTCGTCCCGTGTGGGAAACAAATAATCCATGTGCCGTATCTAATAACTAGAGAGACGTGATTATTGTCAACTCCAGACCCGTGTGGGGTTTTTATTAATCTGGCAATTTTGCCGTTACAATTTTATATTGTCCATATCAGTCATCAGTTCAACCTATAATATATATAATCCATATCTGTCATCAATTCAACCTGTAATATATAGTCATCGCCATACAAGCCTCTCGCTCGTATGGTAAATATGCCACCTCGTCACACAAGCTCCAAATGCTTGTGTGGTATATGATGAAGTATGCGATATTAAGAAGTATGCCATCTTCAGGAAGTATGCCATGTAGTGTAGTTCAAAATTAATCGTTACTATCCTATGGCGACATTTATTAATTACACACAGAATAACCAGCACTCCGCATCCAATGGCACTCACAGGAGTTGATATAATAATAAAAATGCGCATCCAACTCATTAAGGTTTACCTATTTGTCGGGCACGCAAATAAATTCTTTACTCAATAGCTAATCCATTTACCTGTTCGAACACAAATATGTATATGCATGCATTTGCAAATAATTTACAATACAATTCAATATTTGGTTCAATTAAGCCTAAATTCACCATTCATTCACATAATAGTTTAAATAAATAATCATATAACACAACCATCAATTAATTAGTGAATTAGCTTTTCAAATTCATAATTTGATATATATATATATATATATACAGAAAATCATGTTTTTGATGCCAAATCACAACAAATAAATCTATCTAAATTAGTTTTGGTTCTCACACTAGTCTAATGGAAATATATAGATATCACTCCTTCGAAACACGAAAATAAATACTAGTGATGGCGCGCCATCATCAGAATCATGTCCGGGTGACTAGAATGTGATTCTATATCTATCCAATATATTAAAACTTCGAATATACGTTCATGACGCGTATATGCAAAATCTTTATATATTGGATTGTCCAAATTCAATATAAATAAATATTCAAATACGTATAAAACGATTTAAATTTTCAAAACAATATTGTTTTCATTTGAAAAATATACTCTTCACACTCGTTCTAGGATACTACTGACCCTATCTCTAACGAGTCATTCTAATTGGATATTACTAATCCAATATCTGATGAATTCTTTCGTATGGTTCTAATGTGTTTTGTTCTCGAGCTCTGTAAACCAAAGCTCTGATACCACTCTATAACGACCCGAACTCCCCCGGTAAGGAAAGCCCGGTTTGAGATGAGGACAACACACATCGGAACGCAGACGGAAGAACATTTCATTGTTTATTACAACAATTCCATCAGAATACAAAAATATACAGAGTATAAATGAATAAATATTATACAACAAAGAATATAATAGATTACAATAAATTACATAGCAGCGGAAAAATATACAAAGCACAACTAAAAGTGATACACGGATACAGAGCTTTCCGAGCATCGTTCCAGCTGTAAATCAGGACCTTGTGAATATAAATCTGCAAAAACAAAACTACTAGCTGCCCGTGTAGAAAATAGGGGCACCCATAGTTTAGGTTAAAATAATAAACTCCAGGTCAGTCATGGGACTGGTGTGAGAACTAAAACAGTTATTAATCTTCATTTTAAAGTTCGGTATATCAAGGGACCACGCCGTATAACACGGAACAGGTATCCTCCCAAGAATACCAGTGCATAAAACAAACAGCGCAATGCTAATAAAGAAAAATGAAGCTACTATAAGACCCAGGTCCCATCACACAATGCAACGCAAGTCGGAGGATAGAGTTTTTACCTTATAATAGTCAAAGCGTGCTTGATACGTTAAAAACACATTATTTGATACTATAATAAATGTATATGTCAAAACAATTTCACATCATATATATCAATCATAGGCGGCATGAATGACCCATACCACTACGTCGCCATACTAGGTTCTACAAATAAAACCGCAATTCACGTATTGGAAATTGGATTTCCGTCATGAGTCGAGGCAAGGGGCAAGCTCCTCTCCGATTCGAGACACTCTAGCAAATGTCTCAGGACCCCACTATGATCCTTGGATCTTCAGGGCCGGTCCTCTCTTACTTTTTAGGATTAGTTATTCCCGAGCACAAGTTTCTTGGTCCTTACAGACTATATCTGATACGCCTCGTATCCAACAACCACACAAGTGAAAAGTATATAAATGTCAGGGCTGGTAGGTCACTGACACCACCCTAGCTAGAAAGAAACGTCATGCTCTCCCTGTAGTCACTATCCCGTTTTTGACTCATGCCGAGGTGTGAGGCTCGCGAATTCACGCTATACATAAAGCTATGCCACACAGGCTGTGCTTTGATCATCAACCACAAGACTTTGCTTTTCAACAGAAGCCATGATCAATTGCCACTTACGCGTGCCACACTGGCAATTCACTCCATGCGACTAATGTCCATCGATATAAAACCTCTGAGCTCGTACGTCTCAGAGAAGGGCGTTAAGCAAGAGAATAAATTCCCTGCTGCCAAACAGATGTATATTTAATAGAAATCAATCAACACAGATTAAAATCCAATGTCAGACACACAATCCATTTACAAGTTCGCTCTGGGTCTGAACGAAACCGGAGGCACTTTCCTCGCATATCCATCGATCTCCAAGTACGTCTGGACGATCACCAACTGTTTCCCTCATCTTGGGTGTACAGCCCAATCGAGATCATCAGTAATCACCCAAATGATGTGAAGACTTCCGGTCTTCAACCACCGTCTTCATCTTCGACATATCGTCGAATCGATTATTCAGAATGGGTATAAACCCGGCCTTTCTGAATAACCCACGTATATGATAAACAAATGTTACACAAACACAGCAAACGCCTCATTCCAATTCATAATATTCTTTTATTCACAAAATCACATTCTTAGGGAAAGGTTCCCATTAATTTTATCCAAGATAAATTCTTCTAAATTTATTCTTTAATCTTCCTTTGGATATCATTTCAAACTAGTCGGGATTAGCGAACCACACAGAAGTAATTATTTGTTTTATTTCCCAATCCAAACCTATTCATCCCCTGGAGCAAAACTGGTAATACTCCATACCTAACACCACGGTGTTATCGGTAAAATTAATTACAATTTCACGTTTAAATCTAATTAAAGATATAACTATCGCTTTAGAGCAAAACTGGTGGTACTCCATTCTCGATCACCTTTCAGATTTGATAATTTAGATTATCAATTCACATTTCAATCTAATTAAAGATTCATTAAAACTCCACTTAGTTTTAGTCTTCTTAAAAATCAATATTCTGTCTTTAACTGGGTTAAAGAACCAATGTCACCTAAAACACGATTCACGATAAACCCAAAATCACACTCTATTGTGAATTGGGTTAAAGAACAGGTGTTGTTCAAAACACCGCTCACGATAAACCCAAAAAAAAATTCAAATTCAATACCAATTAAATATTATTTCATTGATACACTTCATTAAATCTAAATAGAAAGATTTTATCTTTTTCTCTATTGGGCTTAAGAACAGTGTTAAGGAAGACACCATTCACGACAAACCCAAATCACATTTGAGATTAAATACAAGGCTCTGAATAGAAAATATACCGGCTTATATTCAATATCAAATCCTGAAACCAACAAATATCGTATTGGAAATAACGATATAAAATATATCTTTCAAATTCCCATAACAATATCTGTATAGTCACGAAATCCAACATCGAAATATTCCGAAGGTAATTTCGATTCAACTCTAGTCCAATTCACGTATTGGGAATATTGATTTTTTTTAAAATCACTTTCAAGTTCAATTTATTTATTTCAAAAATAAATTGATTTTAATTCTAGTTCAAAACTTGTTCATTTCGATAAAAATCTATTTTTATCTTTTCAAATGTGGAATTTTACATCCCAGTTCTTTCCAATTCAGATATTATGATTTTACACAAATTATAGATATTTTTAATAATTTTATCAAGGCCCGTACAGTCGATTTCCCTCAATGGTCGTCGAACTGCACTTACAGCGACCTTTTCTGAAATTGATTTAGACATAATTCCAAATCCAACCGTTAGATTTCAATTTCTAATATTCATTGGAAAGCTCTTTTCGATACGAAACCAACGGTTCTGGTTTTAGGAGAATCTGACGGTCGGATCTCCCGCAACATCAATTCGAAGTCAATGGTCGAAATTCACGAACTGCCGCAGCGCGGCGCATTCTATTTAGGCCATTATATATATATATATATATATATATATATATATATATATATATATATATATATATATCATATATCATATATATATTCCGTCGATTTCCTTTTAAAACGTATTTTATAAATCGTTTTAACTTCGTTTTCAAAACCATTTCAACACTATTTCAATTTCTAATCAAAATTGAATATTTCATATCATTACTATATAAATGATAATATTTTCAAAATGTTATATTTTGAAATCACTACCTTTTCTATATTCACTATAAAAACGAATATAATGGATATAAATATTGTTCACGTCAAAATGGCGCAACTCTAATCAACACGGCTTTATATATATATTTCAATAAATTCGTTATCCTATTCAACAAATGAATATATATTCTATTCAACACATGAATCTATATTTCTTTCAACTCACGACTAATCTCAACACATGAGTACTGTCAGCACACGATTATTTTTGTTATGTAAAATATTTTATAAAATTATGGTATCTATCGTTTGATTTTTAATTAGACTCCACCATGAAGTAGTTCTAATTTTAAATATGATAAAGATGTAAATTTTATTAATTTAAAATATTTTACTCAACACATAAATAGTTTCAACACATGAACATCGTCAACACATGACTATTATTGTATTCAACACATGAATTTTCTTCTATAATATTCATTATTTTCCCGATTGGAATGAGGCCCAATCAATTACCATATAACGTTAATTATATGGGTTCCCTACAACACATGTATATAATAGCAACGATAAACAATCAACCATCATCCAAAGTGCACCACACAATTGCATAAGCATCAAATATAAATAATCAACGCTTACACAGCCAGTCGACCAATCGATCGACATACAATGAAATAATTGGGATTAGTGTACGCCAAATATCATCCCAACACCCGTGTGGGGTTTCAAATCAACAAACACTGAATATTATTTGGCAGTTGGGTGATGTGTAAAATTTATCATTCCAATCAATATCAGTCAAATCAGTGTATATAAACAAATCGTCTGATTTGTAAATGAATATTTATTTCTTTTCAGAAGAGTTTTATGCCGTTCCTTAACACATTAAAAATTATATTTTTAACGTCAAAAATATTTATTTCAACACTTTACTATTTTTAACTAACACTTTTTATTTTAGAAAATTTCGGCGGCATAACGGCACGATACTAGAAACGGGACTAGGCCTAGCCTTGTCCCCGGTCTAATAATGGCCCACGCCATAACCAAATCAAATTATCTCAATTCATTCATTTTCCAAACCAATTTCAACCAAATCACTCAATTCACAAATAAACCAAACATCCATGGTTTCAAATAAAGGTGTCGGGTGCTTCTATTAAGCACCGTCTGCATCCTAGTATATATTTCTAACTAGAAAATGAGATTTGAGTGAGAAGTTCTCACCTATAGCTAATCCAATACCACGACTCTTCTTATGTAGAAATCCTCGTCGTGGTCGCCATTTTGTCAATTTCGCTGCCCGTAGTCACTACATATATAAAAATCACATTTTTATATTCTCTCTACTTCATGATTAAAATAAAGTTCAGATTTTTATTTCACTTCATATATTTACAACGCTTCTTTCTATATAAAAATTATATTTTTATATTTCTACTCCTTATATAAAGATCAAATTTTTATTATCTATATATTATAAAAAAATATATTTTTATTACTCTACCTTAATAAAAACCATATTTTTAATATCTACATTATATAAAAATCTTGTCTTTATATCTTCTATAAGTTAAAAATCGGATTTTTATTCTCTCTATAATATAAAAATCATATTGTTATTTACTTCATATGTCAAAACCCATAGAAGCTTTAAAACGGAGAAAACTCACATATTTTCTATCGCCCGGATTTGTTGTTCTGGTTCCAGAATTTGCAAACGAGCTCCAATCTTCACACCATCTTTTCTTCTAGCACAAGCACGCCATTCTAAACAACTTTTGACCAAGGGTCTTTTTGCCGAAAATGCTCCAATTCGCCAGAATTCGCGAAAGTACACGAATTTTACCGCTTTTGAACAACTGACTTCGAACACGTTTTGCGAGCAGCTCCGTACTCCAAAACACGACTTCCATATAGCCAAATCGAAGAGAATTTCGTGCTCTACAACTTTGTTTTAGAGGGACTTTGGCCAAAAATGCACCGTTTGAGAGATATAGGCCAAAACATTCCGGAGTGTTTTGTGCAAAACGGGAATTTTGGTGAAAATGAGTTTTTTGAGTGTAGCGGGGCCCATGGCCGGAGTTGGGTGGCCAGCGAGCGGTGGCTGGCCTGATGGACATGGGGGAGGGTGCTAAGGGCGGTGGTGGGGCCCGTGGTGGCCGCGGTGGTGGTGGTTGGTGATTTGGGGCTTAGGGTTTGCAAATGGGGAGAGGGGAGAGAGGCGGAGGGAGAGGAGGGGAAGAGGAGAAGGGGGTGCGGCGACTTGAGGTAGTGCGGCGGTGGCGATGGGAGGAGGGGCAGTAGCAGTTTGGGAGCGGTGGCCATTAAAGAGGAAAAATGCAAAAAGAGGAAGAGGAAGAAAGTGAGAAACAAGAGGAAGGAAAAGTGATTATATGCTAGTTTCTCGTGTATCGCCTAAACGCTAACGATCTCCAATCGCCGCGGATTTCGGATACGAGATAGTAGACGTGAAGACGAGTCCAACGAAACAAGTTTCGTCGAATTCCGAGTTCGTTTGACCATTCAAAAAATATCACAAATATGCTCAGATATTGCTCAAAAATGCGATTTTGGCGCACCTTTTCTTCTTGCACGCTCACAAACTGACTCTAAAAATCATGGCCTTTTGGATTTAACCATTATTAGACGATACGAATCCAAAAAAAAAAACGAAATCGAATTCTGAGGTCGTATCAATAATGTTCCTTTGTAAAATGACTGCTCGTTTTACCCTGAACTGTTTCAGCTCGCACGGCCACATACTAACTCCGTTCGACGCGCCATTTGGAACTCAACAATGATTTGTCATTATGAATCCAGAAAAATTTATCTCGTCGAGCTCATATGTAAAATTTCACTTTTTAAGGGCTATGTTTTGTTAACCGAACAACTCCAGCCATTATTCCGGATATCGGAATATATCAAAGCTTATACATTTCGGAGTTCTAAACGGCATTTTGAACTCAATGGAAGTGGTTTCGAGTCCAAATTCATCCGTATGCAAAATGTGACTTTTTGGGCCATGTATAATTTACATAGCGACTATTCTGAATTTTCAACTGAGCATAACTTTTGATTCCCGCTATGAAAATTCGATTTTTCAGATTCGTTGGAAAGATATTCTCAACTAGATTCTAATATTTTTGGTTTCGCCAAAATCCGGTTTATTTTACACCCGGTGTGTTCAATTGAAATTTGAAATCGAATTATCGAACTACCGCGCCATTTTCAATTCCTTTTATAATTATTTATTTTCTAACGACGATGTATATAAATATATACGTTCGAATTATATTCAAAATAAATTTCTCGTCGTTATTATTTAAAATAATTCATTTTAAATATTCAAAATTCATTAAAATTGCCAAAATAAAAAAAATTAACTGGCTCAGAATTTCCGGGTTGATACAGATTCCATCTATGAGTCGTGGCAAGGGATCATCCTTGCCGGTTTCGAGACACTCTAGCAAATGCCTCAGGATCCCTCGCAGTGAACCCTAGTTAGCAGCAGAGCCAGTCCACCCTTACTTTTGTGGATTCATATTGCTAAACACACGTTTCCCAGTCCTATAGGACGTATCACTTGGCCACTAGGGACCAATATCCGAGGCGCCTCACATTCCATCATCCACACAGGTAAATGTTGTGTGCTCCCTGTTGTCCTCATCCCGTTTTTGACTCATACCGAGGTGTGAGGCTCACGAATTAACGCTATACACAAAGCTACGTTATTTAAAATCATGTTTTGATCATCAACCACAAGACTCTGCTTTTCAATAAAAGCCTTGATCATTTGCATCTCAGCATGCCACACTGACAATTCACACCATATAACTGATGTTTATCTATATATAACCTCTAAGCTCGTACGTCTCAAAGAATGGTGTTAAGCAAGAGAATAAGTTCTCAGCCACCAAACATATATATATTTAACAGAAATCAATCAATACAGAACGAAATCCAATGTCAGACACGCATCCATTTACAAGTCCGTTCTGGGTCAGAACAAAACCGGAGGCACCTTATTCCTCGTCCCATATGTCCAATACAGGAGAGAGGTCCTCGTATAACTGGTCGATCTCCAAGTATGCCTAGACGATCACCACTTATTACCTTGTCTTGGACGTATAGCCCAATCAAGACATTAGTAATCATCCAAACGATGTGAAGAACTCCAGTCTTCAACCACCGACTTCATTGTCAACTTTTAGTCATCATATTCATTATTCAGAATGGTTTAAACCCAGTCTTTCCAAATAACTCGCATATTTTATAATCAATAATCAAGTGTTATAAAAACACATCATACGCTTCATTCCAATCCATAATATTCTTTTATTCAAATATTCACATCTTATGGGAAAGGTTCCCGTTAATTTTATCAAAGATAATTTTTTTTAAATTTATTCTTTAATCTTCCTTTGGATATCAATTCAAAATCAAATTAAGGTTTATCAACTAGTCGGGATTACCAAGCCTTACCGAAGTAATCATTTATTTATTAATCCCAATACCAACCTATTAATCCCATGGATTAAAACTGGTAATACTCTATATCTAACACTATAGTGTTATTGGTAAATTTAATTATCATTTCACATTCAAATCTAATTAAAGATTTAACTATCGGCTGAAGTAAAAACTGGTGGTACTCCATTCTCGATCATTTCCAAAATTTGATAATTTAAATGATCACATTCTCATTTTAACATAGTTAAAGATTGATTAAAACTTCACTTAGTTTTAATCTCATAAATCATTACTCAATGATTATTTAACTTTGGGAAATCAAACATGCCACACTTGATGATCTACACCGTACAACGGATTTCTACCAATATATAACCTCTAAGCTTATGCGTCTCAGAGAAGGGTGTTAAGCAAGGGAATAAATTCTCTGCCACCAAACAAATATATATTTAACAGAAATCAATAATACGTCTTGAAATACAATGTTAGACATGTAATCCTGTCTTTAACTGGGTGAAAGAACCAATGTCATTTAAAACACAGTTCACGATAAACCCAAAATTACATTTCATTAACCATGGAATCTCCACGAAAAATAGATCAATATATAGTCGATATCAATTTCCATATCCGACTAATAATATAAATGGAATAACGGCAAATCCTTTTAAATTCCATATAAGGTAACAGTCTTCCTCCACAGAGGCTCACATCGATTATCACTAAATCGAATTCCATTCAATTCCAATTTAATATATCAAATTCGAAAACTTTACTTTGGAAAATTTCCGTTAAATCTTAATAAAAGATTTACATATTCCAAATCACATTTCACTGTTAATCGGGTTAAAGAACGAATGTCTTTAAAAACACAGTTCACAATAAACCCAATACACATTCCATTTTATTCCAATTACTAAATATAACAGGAAACTCTAATAATCTTAATTAAATGATTTATTATTTTCACACGGGATTTAAGAACAGTGTTACTAAAGACACCATTCACGACAAACCCAAAATTCACTTTGATATTAAATATAAGGATCTAAACAGAAATGATATCGGCTTACATTCAATATCAAATTCTAAAACCAACACATATCGTATGGGGAATAACGATATATATTTATCTTCCAAATTCCTCCACAATATCCATATAATCACGGAATCCAATATTGAAATATCTCGAAGATGGTTTCTATTCAAGTCCATTCCAATTCATATATTGGAAAATTCTGGTTATATTGAAACCATTTATATATCCGATTTATTTATTTAAAAACGTTTGATTATCTTTCTAGCTAATAACTAGTTCATTTTGATAAAATATATTTTTATCTTTACAAAATTGGAATTTTTCATCCAAATTCTTTCCAAATCATTTATTATGATTTTACATAAATTATTAATATTTTTAATAATTTTATCAAGGCCCGTACAGTCGGTTTCCAATAACGGCCACCAAACTGCATCCATAGCGACGTTTTCCAAATTTGATTTGGACATTATTCCAAATAAAACCGTTAGATTTTAAATCTCTTATATTCATTGGAAAGCTATTTCCTATAGAACCCAACGATTCTAGGTTTAGGAGAATCCGACTGTCGGATCTCCCGTAATGTCAATTCGAAGTCAATGGTCGAAATTCATGAATGGTCGCGGCGCATTGCCTTCTATTCAAGCTATTAATATATATATATATATATATATAATATTTCATTCAAAATGTATCTTATAAATTCATTTTAAAAACGATTCCCATTTTCATTTCAATTTTAAATCAAAATTGACTACTACTTATCATTATAATATTTAAATGATAATATTTTCAAAATATCAGATTTTGAACTAATTTCCTTTTCGATATCCATTATAAAATTGAATAAAATCGATGTAAATATCGTTCGCGTTGAAATGGCGCATATCTAATCAATATGGCTTCATATATTTCAATATTTTTGTGTCCATCCAAAATCGGACATCAAATTCACATTTTAATCTTTTACTGAATATTATTTTAAAATATTCGTTATTTTAAAATATTCATTCTTCTTAATTGGAATCAGACCCAATCAATTACCATATAATGTTATTAATATGGATTTCATATATCACATGTATACAGCAACAATGATAAACAATCAACCATCATCCAGAGTGCATTACACAACTGCATAAGCATTAAATATAAATAATTAACGCTTACAACAGTCTGTCAAAAAATCGATTGACATACAACTAAACAATTGGGATTAAAGTACGTCAAATATCATCCCAATACCGGCGTGGGGTTTCAACCAACAAATACTGAATATTATTTGTGCAGTTGGGCGATGTGTAAAATTTATCATCCTAATCCATGTCAGTTAAATGGGTGTACATAAACAAATCGTCGGATTTGTTAATGAATATTTATTTTCATTTCAGGAGAATTTTATGCCGTTTATATATACGTTAAAAATTATATTTTAACGATAAAATATTTATTTTAATACTTGACCATTTTATATAGTTCATTTATTCAATAAAAATGATATTTTTGTTGTTCAAACATTTTGTTCAACACATGAATATTTTATACAGTTCATATACACATTAAAAATTATATTTTTAATGAGCACTATTTATTTCAGAAAATTTCAGCATTATGACGGCGCGATATTAGAAACGGAGTAATGTCTAGCATTACCCCTCTCTTGATATTGGCTCGCGCCATACATAATAATCAATCCAAATAATCGCACAATCCATTCACAATCAATTTTGTAACCGCAATCCAAATTTCCACAATACAATCCAAACAAACAACTATAGTTTGTACAATAAATAGTGTCGGGGGCTACTAAGCCCCGTCTGCAACCTAGTATATATTTAACTATAAAATAAATTAAGTGAGAAGGTGTTCTCACATTAGGATCAACTCCGCCATTATTTTATGACGTTCTGATTTGTTGTTCTAGTTCCAGAATTTGCAAATGAGCTCCAATCTTCAGGCCGTCTTTAATTCTAACTTAAGCACGCTATTCCGAATAATTTTCACCTAATGGACTTTTTCCCGAAAATGCTCCACTTCGTGGAAATCGCGAAAAGACAGTATTTGGACTGCAAACTTTGGACGCATTTTCTAAACACCTCCTCAATCCAAAATATGACTTCCATATATTCAAATCGAAGAGAAAATCTTGCTCTTCGATTTTGGAATTGTGGATTTTTGGCCATAGGGGATCGGTTTGGGAGATATTGGCTGTGGAAGCTCAGGGTGTTAAATGTAAATACAGTGTAATAACCCGGAAAATCCGAGCCAATTTAAATTTTTTATTTCGGCTATATTAATGAATTTTGAATATTTTAAATGATTTATTTTAAATAATAACGACGAAAAATTTATTTTGAATAGAATAGAATGTACATATTTATATAGATCGTCGCTAGAATATAAATAATTATTTATAATTATAAAAGGAATTGAAAATGGCGCGGTAGTTCGATAATTCGATTTCAAAGTTCAAATGAATGTACAGGATTCAAAATAAACCGGATTTTAACGAAACAAAAAATAGTAGAATCTATTAGAGAATATCTTTCCAATGAATCCGAAAAAATCAAAATTTCATAGCCGGAATCAAAAGAAATGCCCAGTTGAAAATTCAGAATAGTCGCTATGGAATTCTGGCCCTTAAAAATGGAAATTTTGCAAACTACCTCGGTTTTCGACGAAACTACTTTTGTTGGATCGGGAATGTCAAGTTATTAATGGATTCCAAAATTCGTAATTTTCTGAATCAATATGTGAGCGTGGCAAAGAAAAACGCGTTTGACCAGTTTCAATTGATTTTAATCGACTGGAAAATGGCCATTTTTCAAACGGTCTCAGAATTCGATGAAACTAGTTTTGTTAGGACCGTATCATCAATATGAAGCTAGTAATATTTTTTGGGAATTTTTAGAGTTAATATGTGAACCCAGTAAATTGAAATGCGCGTTCAAATTCAATATATAGAGTTATATGTTGATTTTGACGAAAACTGATCGAAACGATCAAATCAGCCTACGATACATATCCCATTGTGTTCGAAATGGGGCTAATTAGCTTTGGATGATAGGCGGTGGGTTCAATTTCGAGTTCGAAAATAAAAGTACCTTTTTGAAATTAAATTAATTAAAAAAATTAAAAATGAAATATCTCCCCCTCTCTCCTTAACCATTCAGCCCCCCCATTTCAATTCAACAGATTTCGAAATAGAAAAATAATAAAAAGAAGAAGGAGGAAGGGGGAGGAGCCGCCGTTCGCTCCTCCCTCCATCGCGCCCACCCAAGGCGGCGCCGACCACCGCAGAGCCCCCCTCTCCTCTACCCTCCGCGACCTCTCTCTTCTCTCCTCCTCTGCTAAAAACCCCGACCCCCATAGTAACACCTCCAGCCCGCCGCTCCGATGATCCACCGCCTTTATCCGCCCCCTCCGTTCATCGTAACTCCTCCCCCCTCTTCCCAATCGACGCAGCTCCCTCCAACGCCCCAAGCCGCCACTCCACTGAACACCGGCGAAGCACAGCGACACCCCATCCCCCTGCGCAAGCCTCCGTCCCTCCGACGATGAACAACAGCCCTGCTTCCGCTTTAAACTGTAAGCATTTCTTCCTTTTTGTTAATCTTCATTTGTTTGAAGTTTTAGATTGAAAAACACTCGATTTTTAATATAGAAAACATATTATTTTAATTGTAAAGAGTTTTGGATTTTTAAAATATGAAAGGTCGGATTTTTAATAGATAAAAGGTCGAATTTTGAGGTAGAAAGATTCAATTTTTATTTGAAGAAAGATTAAATTTTTATAATGTTAAAGGCGGAATCTTTATAATGTTAAAGACGAGATTTTTAGTTAATAGAAAGATTAAAAATATGATTTTTATCATATGTGAAATATAAAAATATACTTTTTATAAAGTAGAAGTATTAAAAATATGATTTTTATATAATAGAGAATATAAAAATATTATCTCTATATATGTAACGAAATAAAAATATGATTTCTAGTGAAGTAAAAAAAATACGATTTTTATATTATATAGTTAGTAAAAATTTGAACTTTATCATTGAAAAGATGGCATTTTTAGAAATGCAAGGATTGTATTTTTAGAAGCGAAGAGAGTTGATTTTTATATTTGCAAAGACGTGATATTTATAAATAAAGTAGAGATTATAAAAATATGATTTTTCATATAGTATAGATAATAAAAATATAATCTTTTATAGAATGAAGCGTCGAGAAAAATATATGAAGTAAAAATAAAAATATGATTTTTATTTATTGAATGAAGTAATAAAAATATAATTTTTATTATGAACAGCGTAAAAAGGACTGCATTGGAATTTCAAACCGATCCAGACGGCTCAGCAATTCAGCAGCAAAGCACGGCGGAGTGGAACCCTTTGTCAGTACTTCCCACTTTAAATTTTCTTTTCTAGTTAAAAATATATGTTAGGATGCAGACGGTGCTTAGCAGCACCCGACACGCGTCGTTCACAGACCATGGATGGCTTGTATGTTTGATTGTTTGTTGTGGTGAAAATTGATTGTGTGATGTGAAATGAAATAAAATATTTATAAATTTAAAAATATTTGATCGTTAAAAATATTATTTTTAACGTTTATGTGAATAAAAATATGTATTTGTTGATTTGAAACCCCACATGGGTATTGGGATAATATACGGCATACACTAATCCCAATAATTAGTTGTATGTCGATCGATTGATTGACAGGCTGTTATAAGCGTTAGATATCTATATTTGATGCTTATACAATGTAGTTCACTTTGATGATGGTTGATTATTTTTTAGTGCTATTATATACATGTGTTGTATGGAAATCCATATAATTAACAATATATGGTAATTGATTGGGCCTCATTCCAATTGGGAAATAAAGAATATTATAAAAGAAAATTCATGTGTTGAGTAGAATAAATAGTCATGTGTTAACGGTGCTCATGTGTTGAGAATATTCATGTGTTGAATAAAATATATTCATGTGTTGAAGAAAATATTCATTTGTTGAATAGAATAATGAAGATATTGAAATATATAAAGCCGTGTTGATTAGATTTGCGCCATTTTGACGCGAACGATATTTATATCGATTTTATTCATTTTTATAATGAATATAGAAAAGGAAGTGATTTCAAAATATAATATTTTGAAAATATTATCATTTATATATATATATATATTGATGATATGGAATATTCAATTTTGATTTGAAATTGAATATGAAGTTGAAATTGTTTTGAAAATGAATTTAAAACGAATTATAAAATACGTTTTAAAAGGAAATCGACGAAATATATATATGTATATATGTATATATATATATATATATATTATATAATGGCCGGAATAGAACGCGTCGCGCCGCAACAGTTCGTGAATTTCGACCATTGACTTCGAATTGACGTTGCGGGAGATCCGACCGTCGGATTTTCCTGAAACCGGAACCATTGGGTTCATATCGAAAAGAGCTTTCCAATGAATATTAGAAATTTGAAATCTAACGGTTGGATTTGGAGTTACGGCCAAATCAAAATTGGAAAAGGTCGCTGTAAGTGCAGTTCGACGACCGTTATTGGAAATCGACTGTACGGGCCTTGATAAAATTATTAAAAATATTGATAATTTGTGTGAAATCATAATATATGAATGGAAAGAACTGGGATGAAAAATTCCCTATTTGAAAGGATAAAAATATATTTTTATCGAAATGAACTAGTTTTGAACTAGAATGATAATTCAGTTATTTTTAAAAATAAATAAATTGGATTTGAAATGGTTTTAAAAATAATCAGAATTTCCAATATACGAATTGGAATGGATTTGAATCGAAATTATATTCGGAATATTTCAATGTTGGATTTCGTGATTATACAGATATGGTTGTGGGAATTTGAAAGATATATTAATATCGTTATTTCCAATACGATATTTGTTGATTTCAAAATTTGATATTGAATACAAGCCGATATATTTTCTATTCAGAGCCTTGTATTTTATATCAAATAAGATTTTGGGTTCGTCGTGAATGGTGTCTTAAATAACACTGTTCTTGGACCCAGTGTAGAAAAGAATAAATCTTTTAATTAAGATTTAGTGAAATTGTCCAGTTAGTTTGGTATTTAATTGGAATTGAATTTAAATTGGTTTTTGGGTTTATCGTGAGCGGTGTTTTGAATAACACCTGGTCTTTAACCCGATTAACAATGGAATGTGATTTTGGGTTTATCGTGAACCGTGTTTTAGATGACATTGGTTCTTTAACCCAGCTAAATACAGGATATTGATTTTTGGGAAGATTGAAACTAAGTGGAGTTTTAATGAATCTCTAATTAGATTAAAATGATCGAGAACGGAGTATCACCAGTTTTGCCCCAAAGCGATAGTTGAAACTTTAATTAGATTTGAACGTGAAATAGTAATTAACTTTACCGATAGCGCTGTGGTATTAGATATGGAGTATTACCCGTTTTGCTCCATGGGATAAATAGGTTGGGATTGGGAAATAAAATAAATAATTACTTCGGTGCGGTTCGCTAATCCCGACTAGTTTGGAAAACCATAATATGGTTTGAAATGATATCCAAAGGAAGATTAAAGAATAAATTTAGAAGAATTTATCTTTGATAAAATTAATGGGAACCTTTCCCTAAGAATGTGAATATCTGAATAAAAGAATATTTTGAATTGGAATGAGGCGTATGTTTTGTTTGTGTAACATTTGTTTATTATATACGCGGGTTATTCGGAAAGGCCGGGTTTATACCCATTCTGAATAACCGATTCAACGATAAGTCGAAGATAAAGACGGTGGTTGAAGACTGGAAGTCTTCACATCGTTTCGGTGATTACTGATGATCTTGATTGGGCTGTAAACCCAAGATGAGGGAATCAATTGGTGATCGTCCAGACGTACCTGGAGATCGATGGATATGCAAGGAAAGTGCCTCCGGTTTCGTTCAGACCCAGAACGAACTTGTAAATGGACTGTGTGTCTGACACTGGATTTTATTCTGTGTTAATTGATCTCTATTAAATATACATCTGTTTGGTGGCGGAGAATTTATTCTCTTGCTTATCACCCTTCTCTGCGACGTACGAGCTCAGAGGTTGTATATCGATGGACATCAGTCGCATGGAGTAAATTGCCTGTGTGGCATGCCCAAGTGGCAGATGATCAAGGCATCTGTTGAAAAGCAAAGTCTTGTGGTTGATGATCAAAGCATGGCCTGTGTGGCGTAGCTTTGTGTCTGGCGTTAATTCACGAGCCTCACACCTCAGTATGAGTCAAAAACGGGATAGTGACTGCAGGGAGAGCACGACGTTTCTTTCTAGCTAGTGGTCGTGTCAGTGCTTAAACTGGCTAACATTTATATACTTTTCACCTGTGTGTTTGTTGGAATGCGAAGCACCTCGGATATATGTCTGATAGGACCGGGAAACGTGTGTTCAGGAATTGCCAATCCTCAAAAGTAAGAGAGGACCGGCCCTGAAGATCCAAGGATCGCTGTGTGTGGTCCTGAGACATTTGCTAGAGTGTCTCGACTCGAAGAGGAGCTTGCCCCTTGCCTCGACCCATGACGGAAATCCAATTTCCAATACGTGATATTGCAATTTTATTTATAGAGCCTAGTATGGGGACATAGTAGATGGTAGTTATGTCGCCTATGATTGATACTTATGATTGAAATTGTTTTGACACTATACACTTATAGTAATATCAAAATAATGTGTTTTAAACGTATCAAGCATTCTTTGGCTATTATAAGGTAAAACCCTATCCTTCGGCTTACGTTGCATTGTGTGATGGGACCTGGGTCTTATAATAGCTTCATTTTTTCTTTATTTAGCATTGCGCGGTTTGTTATATGCACTGGTATTCTTAGGGTAAAAACCCGTTCCGTATTATACGGCGTGATCCTTTGATATACCTAACTTTAAAAATAAAGATTAATAACTGTTTTAGTTCTCACACCAGTCACATGACTGACCTGGAGTTTATTGTTTTAACCTAAACTCTGGGTGGCCTTATTTTCCTCACGGGCAGCTAGTAGTTTTGGTTTGGCAGATTTATATTCACAGGATCCTGATTTACTGCTGGAACGATGCTCGGAAAGCTCTGTTACCGTGTATTACTTTCAGTTGTGCTTTGTATTATTTTTCCGCTGCTATGTATTTAAATGTAATTTAAATCTCTGATATTTCTCTGATGTATACTATTCATTTATGCTCTGTATATTCTTGTATTCTGATGGCATTGTTGTAATAAACAATGAAATGTTCTTCTGTTTGGGTTCTGATTCGTCTTGTCCTCAAAGCAATCCGGGCTTTCCTTCACGGGGAAGTTCGGGTCTTTATAGAGTGGTATCAGAGCTCTGGTTTACAGAGCTCGAGAACAAGGCACATTAGAACCACATGAATGAACTCATCAGAGATTGGATTAGCAATATCCAATAAGAATAACTCGTTAGAGATAGGATCAGTAGTATCCTAGAACGAGTGTGAAGAGTATATTATTAAAAAAAACAAATTTTGTTTTGAAAATTAAATTCAATTATACGTATTTGAATATTTTATTTATATTGATTTGGACAATCGAGTATATAAAGGTTTTGCATATATGCGTCATGAACGTACATTCGAAGTTTTAATATACTGGATAGATGTAGAATCACACTCTAGTTGCTCGGAGATGATTTTGATGATGGAGCTCCATCACCAATATTTATGTTCGTGTTTCGAAAGTGGGATTTCTATATATTTCCATTAGACTGGTGTGAGAACCAAAATATAGATAGATTTATTGTTGTGAATTGGCATCAAAAACATGATTTTCTATATATATGTAACAACCCGAAAATCTGGGCCAGTTTAAAATTTTTATTTTGGCAATTTTAGCGAATTTTGAATATTTAAAATAGATTATTTTAAGATAATATAGACAAAAATTTATTTTGAATATAATTCGAACGTATATATTATATACGCGTCGTCGTTAGAATATAAATATTTATTTTATTTATATTTATAAAGGAATTGAAAATGGCGCGGTAGTTCGATAATTCGATTTCAAACTTCAATTGAATGTACCGGGTGCAAAACAAAACGGATTTTAGTGAAACCAAAAATAATGGAATCTAATAGTGACTATCTTTCCAACGAATCCAAAAAATCAAAATTTCATAGCGGGAATCAAAAGATATGTCCAGTTGAAAATTCTGAATAGTCGCTATGGAATTCAGGCTCTTAAAAATGGAAATTTTGCAAACCACCTCGGATTTCGACGAAACCACTTTTGTTGGATCCGGGATGTAAAGTTATTGCTAGGTTTCAAATTTCATAATTTTTCGAATCAATATGTGAGCGTGGCAAAGGAAAACGCATTTGACCAGTTTCAGTTGATTTTAATCGACTGGAAATTAGCCATTTTTCAAACTGTCTCAGAATTTGACGAAACTAGTTTTGTTAGGACCGTATCGTCAATACGAAGCTAGAAAATATTTTTCGGGAATTTTTAGAGTTCGTATGTGACCCCGGTGAATTGAAATGCGCGTTCAAATTCAATATATAGAGTTATATGTTGATTTTAACGAAAACTGATCGAAACAGTCGAATCAGCTTATGATACATATCCCGTTGCGTTCGGAATGGGGGTAATTAGTTAGGGGCGACAGTCGTCGGGTTTGATTCTGAGTCCGAACGAAAATTCCCCTTTTTAGAATTAAAAATAAATATTTAATTAATTGGGCCAAAGCCCTTAACTACCCAAACCCAGTCAACGCCCCTCCCGTTATCCCCCTCCCCGATTCAAGAGATAAAAATAAAAAAAAATGAAAGGGGGCGCGATGGAGCCGCCACCCACCACCGCTCGCCGGCGGTCGGGACCCCACCACGCCCCTCTTCTCCTCCCTCTCCTCCTCTATCTGCTCTCCCCCTCCCTTCTCTGTCTGAACCCGCGACGCCCAAATCACCCAACCCGATGGCCCCATCCCTGAAACCCCTAGCCGGAGCTGCCTCCATGACTGGCCGCGACCCTCCCCTCCTCTTCCACTCTTCGATTCGACGCCCAATACCCATGAAACCGCCTGAACCACCCCACTACGTCCTCCTCTTGTCGCGCCTCCAGCCCTAACCGCCACGCTGACCACCTGCAGCGCCACCATCCGCCACCCACACGACCCCCTCAGCTCAGCGGCCTCCCCCCCCCCCCTTCAACTTGTGAGTTTTTAATTAGTAATTTACATTTATTTTATTTGTTTTCTCAGTTTTAATATATAATAATGTGTTTAAAATTCTGATTTTTATTCTGTATAACCATGTAAAGAAAAGAAAATCAAGATGTTTGTTCATAATAAAAAAACATTGGAAAAAAATCGAATTTTTGTTTATATAGAAGAGTGATAAAAATGTGATTTTTTACTGTGAAGTTAAAGTGATAAAAATAGCGTTGTAAAAAAAAAGTCTTTATCTATTAAAATAGCGTTGTAAAAAAAAATAGTCTTTTTCTAATGATATAATTGAAAAGGTGAAATCTTTATATTTGAAAAGGCGAAATCTTTAAGGAATAATAGCGTGATAAAAAGAGAATTTTTATCTACATAGTAGCGAAGTAAAAATTCGATTTTTATATATTGAATAGCATAGTAAAAATTCGATTTTTATATATTGAATAGCAAAGAAAAATTCTATTTTTATATATTGAATAGCAAAGTAAAAATTCGATTTTTATATATTGAATAGCAAAGTAAAAATTCGATTTTTATATATTGAATAGCATAGTAAAAATTCGATTTTTATATATTGAATAGCATAGTAAAAATTCGATTTTTATATATTGAATAGCATAGTAAAAATTCGATTTTTATATATTGAATAGCATAGTAAAAATTCGATTTTTATATATTGAATAGCATAGTAAAAATTCGATTTTTATATATTGAATAGCAAAGTGAAAATTCGATTTTTATATATTGAATAGCATAGTAAAAATTCGATTTTTATATATTGAATAGCATAGTAAAAATTCGATTTTTATATATTGAATAGCATAGTAAAAATTTGATTTTTATATATTGAATAGCGAAGTGAAAATGTGATTTTTATATGTAGAGAATACGGGCAGTGAAAAGTGACAAGAGGCAAGAACGACGAAGATTTCTACCTAAGAAGTGCCGTGGAGTTAGGATTAGCTATTCTGTGAGAATTTCTCACTCTTTAATTTATTTTTAGTTAAAATATTTATTAGGATGCAGACGGTGTTTAGTAGCACCGGACACCCGTCATCCACAGACCATGGATGGCTTGTTTGTTTAATTGTTTGGATGTGTAGTTGGTTAGATTATTTGGTTTGAATTGAATTGTTTAGTGAATTGAAATTGATTTGATTGATGTGTGAATGGCGTGGTCCTTCACTAGACCGGGGATAAGGCTAGGCCTTGTCCCGTTTCTAGTATTCTGCCGTTATGCCGCCGAAATTTTCTAAAATATGTTAGAAAAATAAAGATAACATTTTATTTAATAAATGAACCGAATAGAATATTCATAGTTTGAATAAAATATTTTGGTCGTTAAAAATATAATTTTTAACGTGAATATGAATAAATAAATATTCATTTACAAACCTGACGATTTGTTTATGTTCACCTATTTGAAGGACATTGATTGGGACGATAAATTTTACACATCGCCCAACTGCACAAATAAAAATATGTGTTAGATTGCTTGAAACCCTACACGTGTATTGGGATGATATTTGACGTACACTAATCCCGATTGTTTAGTTGTATGTCGATCGATGGATTGACAGGCTGTTATAAGCGTTGAATATTTATCTTTGATGCTTATACATTGTAGAATGCACCTTGGATGATGGTTGATTATTCATCGTTGTTGATATATACATGTGTTGTAGAAAATCCATATAATTAACATTATATGGTAATTGATTGGGCCTCATTCCAGTTTTAAGATAGACATATTTGAAAAAGAAATATTTAAAATAGAAATATTTGAAAAGAAATATTTGAAATAGAATATTTGAAAATAGGAATATATGAAGCCGTATTGATTAAATTGACGCCATTTTGACGTGAACGATATTTATATCGATTTTATTCATTTTATAATGAATATCGAAAGTGATTTCAAAATCTGATATTTTGAAAAGAATTGAATATAAACGAATTCGAATTGAATATAAACGAATTCAAATTGAAATTGAATATAAATGAATTCGAATTGAAATAGAATAGAAATGAATTCGAATTGAAATTGAATTGAATTGAAAACGAACTGAAATTGAATTAGAAATCAATTTAAATTAAAATCGATTTGAAATGAATTTAAAACGAATTTATATTGGAATATTCAATTTTGATTTAAAATTGAATATAAAGTTGAAACCGTTTTGAATATGAATTTAAAACGATTTATAAATTTCGTTTCAAAAGGAAATCGACGAAGTATATATTATATATATAATATAATGGCCTGAATAGAACGCGCCGCGCCGCGGCAGTTCGCGAATTTCGACCATTGACTTCGAACGGATATTGCAGGAGATCCGACCGTCGGATTCTCCTAAAACCGGAACCGTTGGGTTCATATCAAAAAGAGCTTTCTAACGAATATTAGAAATTTGAAATCTAACGGTTGGATTTGGGATTATGTCCAAATCAAATTTGGAAAAGGTCGCTGTAAGTGCAGTACGATGGCCATTGATGGAAATCGACTGTACGGGCCTTGATAAAATTATTATAAATAGTAATAATTTGTGTAAAATCATAAGAAATGATTTAGAAAGAATTGGGATGAAAAACTCCATATTTGAGAAGATAAAAATAGATTTTTATCGAAATGAACTAGTTTTGAACTAGAATTGTAATTCTATTTATTTTTAAATAAATAAATTGAATTTGAAATGGTTTTGAAAATAACCAGAATTTCCAATGATTGCATTGGAGTGGATTTGAATCGATATTGTCTTCGGAATATTTCGATGTTGGAATTGGTGATTATATAGGTGTTGTTATGGAAATTTGAAAGATATATATTTATATCGTTATTTCCAATACGACATTTGTTAATCGTAGAATTTGATATTGAATATAAGCCGATATATTTTCTATTCAGAGCCTTGTATTGAATATCAAATGTGATTTGGGTTTGTCGTGAATGGTGTCTTCACTAACACTGTTCTTGAACCCAGTAGAGAAAAGATTAAATCTTTTTATTTAGATTTAATGAAGTGTACCAATTAAATAATATTTAATTGGAATTGAATTGATATTGATTTTTGGGTTTATCGTAGAGAGTGTTTTTAAATAACACTCGTTCTTTAACCCAATAATTAACGGAATGTGATTTAGGGTTTATCGTGAACTGTGTTTTAAATGACACTGATTCTTTAACCCAGTTAAAGATTAAAACTAAGTGGAGTTTTAATGAATCTTTAATTAGATTGAAATAATCAAAATGGAGTATCACCAATTTTGCTCCAGGCGTTAGTTAAATCTTTAATTAGATTTGAACGTGAAATGGTAATTGAATTTACCGATAACACCGTGGTGTTAGTTATGAAGTATAACCAGTTTTACTTCATGGGATGAATAGGTTGGGATTGGGAAATTAAAACAAATGATTACTTCGGTAAGGTCCGTTAATTCCGACTAGTTGAATCGAAATTCAAAAGATGATTAAAGAATAAATTCAGGGAATTTATATTGGATAAAATTAATGGGAACCTTTCCCTATGAATGTGAAATTTAGAAACTAACTGTCGGTTAGCCAAGCAGAATGGTTCTCTGGATATTGATCTGATGTTGGTTTCGGCCTTCGGGGTTAATATTTGGGAAATTATTCTCTTGATTAATTTGCGGTTAGTGACTGATGAATTGGAATGAGGCGTATGTTGTGTTGGTGTAACACTTATTTAAAATATACGCGAGTTATTCGGAAAGACCGGGTTTATCCCATTCTGAATAACTGATACGACGATATGTCGAGGATGAAGACGGTGGTTGAAGACCGGAGGTCTTCACGTCGTTTGGGTGATTACTGATGATCTTGATTGGGCTGTACACCCAAAAAGATGGAAACAGTTGGTGATCGTCCAGATGTGCTTGGAGATCGATGGATATGCGGGGTACTAGGTGCCTCCGGTTTCGTTCAGACCCAGAACGGACTTGTAAATGGACTGTGAGTCTGACATTGGATTTTAGTCCGTATGATTGATCTCTATTAAATATATATTTGTTTGGCGGCGGAGAATTTATTCTCTTGCTTAACGCCCTTCTCTGAGACGTACTAGCTCAGGGGTTATATATTGATGGATATCAAACGCATGGAGTGAATTGCCTGTGTGGCATGCCTAAGTGGAAATTGATCGAGGCTTCTGTTGAAAAGCAAAGTCTTGTGGTTGATGATCGAAGCACGGCCTTTGTGGCATAGCTTTGTGTAACGTTTACTTCGCGAGTTTCGCACCCCGGTTGTGAACCAAAAACGGGAGAGGACCTCAGGGAGGGCATGCGTTTCTTTCTAGCTAGGGTGGTGTAAGTGACCTTCCAGCCCTGACATTTATATACTTTTCACCTGTGTGGTTGTTGCTGTTGCGAGGCGCCTCGGTTTGATCGGACGATCCGGGTCCGATGGAGTCATTCGTTGGCTCAATGACACCCCAAAGGGTGGGGAAACGCAGTGTTCAGGAATTTTAATCCACATCGGTGGACCAGCCCTGACGATCCAAGGGTCACTCGAGATTTGATCCTGAGACACGGGCTAGAGCGTCTCGAATTGGTTGAGGACTATCTTTTGCCTCGGTTCATAGATGGAAATCCAATTTCCTAATACGTGACATGTGCGGTTTTAATTGTAGAACTAGTATGGCGACATGATATATGGTACCCATGCCGCCTATGACTGATACTTATGATTTGAAGTTGTTTTATACACTATACACTGATAATAGTATCAAATGATTTGTTTTAAAATGTATCAAGCATTCTTTGGCTGTTATAAGGGAAAACCCTATCCCCCGGCTTGCATTGCATTGTGTGATAGGACCTAGGTCTTATAACAGCTTCATTTTTCTTTATTTAGCATTGCGTTGTTTGTTTTATGCACTGGTGTTCTTGGGAGGAAACCCGTTCCGCGTTAGTGGCGTGGTCCCTTGATATATCTGATTTAAAATAAAGATTAATAACTGTTTTAGTTCTCACACCAGTCACATGACTGACCTGGAGTTTATTGTTTTAACCTAAACTCTGGGTGCCCCTATTTTGACACGGGCAGCTAGTAGTTTTGGTTTTGCAGATTTATATTCACAGGATCCTTGTTTACAGCTGGAATGATATCCTGAAAGCTTTGTATCCGTATATCTCTTCTAGTTGTGTATTGTATTATTTTCCGCTGCTATGTAATGTATTGTAATCTCTGATAATTTTTGCGTAATTTTGATTCCTTATACTCTATATATTCTTGTAATCTGATTAATTGTTGTAATATACAATGAAATGTTCTTTTGTATGCGTTCTGTTTTGTCGTGTTCTCAAAACAATTCGTTCTTTCTCTTCTCTTCGGAGAACGGGGAAGTTCGGGTCGTTTCAGCGTGGTATCAGAGCTTTGGTTTACAAAGCTCGGAGAACAAGGCACCTTAGAACCATACGAAAGAATTCATCAGATATTGGATTAGTAATATCCAATGGGAATGACTCGTTAGAGATAGGATCAGTAGTATCCTAGAACGAGTGTGAAGAGTATATTTTTAAAGTGAAAAAAAAATTTGTTTTGAAATTTAAATCAAATATTCGAATTTGATTATTTATTTGTATGGATTTGGACAGTCCAGTATATAAAGATTTTGCATATACGCCTTGCAAACGTGTATTTGAAGTTTTAATATACTGGATAGATATAGAATTACACTCGAATCGCCCGGAGATGATTTTAATGATGGAGCACCATCATTAGAATTCATGTTCGAGTGACGAAAGTGGACTTTCTATATATTTCCTATTGACTGGTGTGAGAACCAAAATTAGATAGGGCCTATTGTTGTGATTTGGCATCAAAAATGTGATTTTTGACTATATACCAAAGTTATGAATTTCAAAAGTTAATCAACTAATTGATTGATGTTTGTGTTGTTTGTTTATTTGTTTGCTAATTTTTAGCCATTTAGCCTAATTGAATCAAATATTGAATTGTATTGAAATTTGGTCGCATTTGCTTGCATATACTTGTACTTACATTAAACGGGTCATAGCAAGGAGGCTAGAGCAGAAAATAAAATTTGTTTGCCCGACAAATAGGTACATGTTTACTATAATTTACTGTTTTGTTTGGGTGATGATGATTTTATGAGCCTATTGGCTAGCCGCTTGGCTTTTTCTTTTTCTTTTTGAGATTAGAAGGCCTATATGGAAATTTCGGGATTTTCCCGTGGCTCCCGGTGCAGGGGAGGTTATGGCGAAATTTTTCGAAAATTTAGGGTGTTAGCCAAATTTTATGAAGAATTTGAAAATTCTCAGAAACTGAAAAATTAGAGAATGGAAGCCAGATCGAACGTAGAGTTGATTAATCAAACCACTTTCGACTTTGTTCCTTTTCGGGGACGAAAAGTTTTAAGTGGGGGAGATTGTAACAACCCGAAAATCTGGGCCAGTTTAAAATTTTTATTTTGGCAATTTTAGCGAATTTTGAATATTTAAAATAGATTATTTTAAGATAATATAGACGAAAATTTATTTTGAATATAATTCGAACGTATATATTACATACGCGTCATCATTACAATATAAATATTAATTTTATTTATATTTATAAAGGAATTGAAAATGGCGCGGTAGTTCGATAATTCGATTTCAAACTTCAATTGAATATACCGGGTGCAAAACAAACCGGATTTTAGTGAAACCAAAAATAATGGAATCTAATAGTGATTATCTTTCCAACGAATCCGAAAAATCAAAATTTCATAGCGGGAATCAAAAGATATATCTAGTTGAAAATTCTGAATAGTCGCTATGGAATTCAGGCCCTTAAAAATGGAAATTTTGCAAACGACCTCGGATTTCGACGAAACCACTTTTGTTGGATCCGGGATGTAAAGTTATTGCTAGGTTTCAAATGTCATAATTTTTCGAATCAATATGCGAGCATGGCAAAGGAAAACGCGTTTGACCAGTTTCAGTTGATTTTAATCGACTGAAAATTGGCCATTTTTCAAACTGTCTCAGAATTTGACGAAACTAGTTTTGTTAGGACCGTATCGTCAATACGAAGCTAGAAAATATTTTTCAGGAATTTTTAGAGTTCGTATGTGACCCCGGTGAATGGAAATGCGCGTTCAAATTCAATATATAGAGTTATATGTTGATTTTAACGAAAACTGATCGAAATAGTCGAATCAGCTTACAATACATATCTCGTTGCGTTCGGAATGGGGGTAATTAGTTAGGCGCAACAGTCGTCGGGTTTTATTCTGAGTCCGAACGAAAATTCCCCTTTTTAGATTTAAAGATAAATATTTAATTAATTGGGCCAAAGCCCTTAACTACCCAAACCTAGTCAACGCCCCTCCCGTTATCCCCTTCCCCGATTCAACAGATTAAAATAAAAAAAAATGAAAGAGGGCGCGATGGAGCCGCCACCCACCACCGCTCGCCGGCGGTCGGGACCCCACCACGCCCCTCTTCTCCTCCCTCTCCTCCTCTATCTGCTCTCCCCCTCCCTTCTCTGACTGAACTCGCGACGCCCAAATCACCCAACCCGATGGCCCAATCCCTGAAACCCCTAGCCGGAGCTGCCTACATGACTGGCCGCGACCCTCCCCTCCTCTTCGACCCTTCGATTCGACGCCCAATACCCACGAAACCGCCTGAACCACCCCACCACGTCCTCCTCTTGTCGCGCCTCCAGCCCTAACCGCCACGCTGACCACCTGCAGCGCCACCATCCGCCACCCACACGACCCCCTCAGCTCAGCGGCCTCCCCCCTTCAACTTGTGAGTTTTTAATTAGTAATTTACATTTATTTTATTTGTTTTCTCAGTTTTAATATATAATAATGTGTTTAAAATTCTGATTTTTATTCTATATAACCATGTGAAGAAAAGAAAATCAAGATGTTTGTTCATAATAAAAAAACATTGGAAAAAAATCGAATTTTTGTTTATATAGAAGAGTGATAAAAATGTGATTTTTTACTGTGAAGTTAAAGTGATAAAAATAGCATTGTAAAAAAAATAGTCTTTATCTATTAAAATAACGCTGTAAAAAAAATAGTCTTTTTATAATGATATAATTGAAAAGGCGAAATCTTTATATTTGAAAAGGCGAAATCTTTAAGGAATAATAGCGTGATAAAAATAGAATTTTTATCTACATAGTAGCGAAGTAAAAATTCGATTTTTATATATTGAATAGCATAGTAAAAATTCGATTTTTATATATTGAATAGCAAAGTAAAAATTCGATTTTTATATATTGAATAGAAAAGTAAAAATTCGATTTTTATATATTGAATAGCATAGTAAAAATTCGATTTTTATATATTAAATAGCATAGTAAAAATTCGATTTTTATATATTGAATAGCATAGTAAAAATTCGATTTTTATATATTGTATAGCAGAGTAAAAATTCGATTTTTATATATCGAATAGCATAGTAAAAATTAAATTTTTATATATCGAATAGCATAGTAAAAATTCGATTTTTATATATTGAATAGAAAAGTGAAAATTCGATTTTTATATATTGATTAGCATAGTAAAAATTCGATTTTTATATATTGAATAGCATAGTAAAAATTCGATTTTTATATATTGAATAGCATAGTAAAAATTCGATTTTTATATATTGAATAGCATAGTAAAAATTCGATTTTTATATATTGAATAGCGAAGTGAAAATGTGATTTTTATATGTAGAGAATACGGGCAGTGAAAAGTGACAAGAGGCAAGAACGACGAAGATTTCTACCTAAGAAGTGCCGTGGAGTTAGGATAAGCTATTCTGTGAGAATTTCTCACTATTTAATTTATTTTTAGTTAAAATATTTATTAGGATGCAGACGGTGTTTAGTAGCACCCAACACCCTTCATCCACAGACCATGGATGGCTTGTTTGTTTAATTGTTTGGATGTGTAGTTGGTTAGATTATTTGGTTTGAATTGAATTGTTTGGTGATTGAAATTGATTTGATTGATGTGTCAATTGCATGGGCCTTCACTAGACCGGGGATAAGGCTAGGCCTTGTCCCGTTTCTAGTATTGTGTCGTTATGCCACCGAAATTTTCTAAAATATGTTAGAAAAATAAAGATAACATTTTATTTAATAAATGAACCGAATAGAATATTCATAGTTTGAATAAAATATTTTGGTCGTTAAAAATATAGTTTTTAACGTGAATATGAATAAATAAATATTCATTTACAAACCTGACGGTTTGTTTATGTACACCTATTTGAAGGACATTGATTGGGACGATAAATTTTACACATTGCCCGACTGCACAAATAAAAATATGTGTTTGATTGCTTGAAACCCCACACGGGTATTGGGATGATATTTGACGTACACTAATCCCGATTGTTTAGTTGTATGTCGATCGATGGATTGACAGGCTGTTATAATCGTTGAATATTTATCTTTGATGCTTATACAGTGTAGAATGCACCTTGGATGATGGTTGATTATTCATCGTTGTTGATATATACATGTGTTGTAGAAAATCTATATAATTAACATTATATGGTAATTGATTGGGCCTCATTCCACTTTTAAAATAGAAATATTTGAAAAAGAAATATTTAAAATAGAAATATTTGAAATAGAATATTTGAAAATAGGAATATATGAAGCCGTATTGATTAAATTGACGCCATTTTGACGTGAACGATATTTATATCGATTTTATTCATTTTATAATGAATATCGAAAGTGATTTCAAAATCTGATATTTTGAAAAGAATTGAATATAAACGAATTCGAATTGAATATAAACGAATTCAAATTGAAATTGAATATAAATGAATTCGAATTGAAATGGAATAGAAATGAATTCGAATTGAAATTGAATTGAATTGAAAACGAACTGAAATTGAATTAGAAATCAATTTAAATTAAAATCGATTTGAAATGAATTTAAAATGAATTTATATTGGAATATTTAATTTTGATTTAAAATTGAATATAAAGTTGAAACCGTTTTGAAAATGAATTTAAAACGATTTATAAATTTCGTTTCAAAAGGAAATCGACAAAGTATATATTATATATATAATATAATGGCCTGAATAGAACGCGCCGCGCCGCGGCAGTTCGCGAATTTCGACCATTGACTTCGAACGGATATTGCGGGAGATCCAACCGTCGGATTCTCCTAAAACCGGAACCGTTGGGTTCATATCGAAAAGAGCTTTCTAACGAATATTAGAAATTTGAAATCTAACGGTTGGATTTGGAATTATGTTCAAATCAAATTTGGAAAAGGTCGCTGTAAGTGCAGTTCGATGGCCATTGATGGAAATCGACTGTACGGGCCTTGATAAAATTATTATAAATAGTAATAATTTGTGTAAAATCATAAGAAATGATTTAGAAAGAACTGGGATGAAAAACTCCATATTTGAGAAGATAAAAATAGATTTTTATCGAAATGAACTAGTTTTGAACTAGAATTATAATTCTATTTATTTTTAAATAAATAAATTGAATTTGAAATGGTTTTGAAAATAACCAGAATTTCCAATGATTGCATTAGAGTGGATTTGAATCGAAATTGTCTTCGGAATATTTCGATGTTGGAATTCGTGATTATACAGGTGTTGTTATGGAAATTTGAAAGATATATATTTATATCGTTATTTCCAATACGACATTTGTTAATCGTAGAATTTGATATTGAATATAAGCCGATATATTTTCTATTCAGAGCCTTGTATTGAATATCAAATGTGATTTGGGTTTTTCGTGAATGGTGTCTTCACTAACACTGTTCTTGAACCCAGTAGAGAAAAGATTAAATCTTTTTATTTAGATTTAATGAAGTGTACCAATTAAATAATATTTAATTGGAATTGAATTGATATTGATTTTTGGGTTTATCGTAGACAGTGTTTTTAAATAACACTCGTTCTTTAACCCGATAATTAATGGAATGTGATTTAGGGTTTATCGTGAACTGTGTTTTAAATAACACTGATTCTTTAACCCAGTTAAAGATTAAAACTAAGTGGAGTTTTAATGAATCTTTAATTAGATTGAAATAATCAAAATGGAGTATCACCAGTTTTTCTCCAGGCATTAGTTAAATCTTTAATTAGATTTGAATGTGAAATGGTAATTGAATTTACAGATAACACCGTGGTGTTAGTTATGAAGTATAACCAGTTTTACTTCATGGGATGAATAGGTTGGGATTGGGAAATTAAAACAAATGATTACTTCGGTAAGGTCCGTTAATTCCGACTAGTTGAATCGAAATTCAAAAGATGATTAAAGAATAAATTCAAGGAATTTATCTTGGATAAAATTAATGGGAACCTTTCCCTATGAATGTGAAATTTAGAAACTAACTGTCGGTTAGCCAAGCAGAATGGTTCTCTGGATATTGATCTGATGTTGGTTTCGGCCTTCGGGGTTAATATTTGGAAAATTATTCTCTTGATTAATTTACGGTTAGTGACTGATGAATTGGAATGAGGCGTATGTTGTGTTGGTGTAACACTTATTTAAAATATACGCGAGTTATTCGGAAAGACCGGGTTTATCCCATTATGAATAACTGATACGACGATATGTCGAGGATGAAGACGGTGGTTGAAGACCGGAGGTCTTCACGTCATTTGGGTGATTACTGATGATCTTGATTGGGCTATACACCCAAGAAGATGGAAACAGTTGGTGATCGTCCAGATGTGCTTGGAGATCGATGGATATGCGGGGTACTAGGTGCCTCCGGTTTCGTTCAGACCCAGAACGAACTTGTAAATGGACTGTGTGTCTAACATTGGATTTTAGTCCGTGTGATTGATCTCTATTAAATATATATTTGTTTGGCGGCGGAGAATTTATTCTCTTGCTTAACGCCCTTCTCTGAGACGTACGAGCTCAGAGGTTATATATTGATGGATATCAAACGCAGGGAGTGAATTGCCTGTGTGGCATGCCTAAGTGGAAATTGATCGAGGCTTCTGTTGAAAAGAAAAGTCTTGTGGTTGATGATCGAAGCACGGCCTTTGTGGCGTAGCTTTGTGTAACGTTTACTTCGCTTGTTTTGCACCCCGGTTGTGAACCAAAAATGGGAGAGGACCTCAGGGAGGGCACGCGTTTCTTTCAAGCTAGGGTGGTGTCAGTGACCTTCCAGCCCTGACATTTATATACTTTTCACCTGTGTGGTTGTTGCTGTTGCGAGGCTCCTCGGTTTGATCGGACGATCCGGGTCCGATGGAGTCACTCGTTGGCTCATTGACACCCCAAAGGGTGGGGAAACGCAGTGTTCAGGAATTTTAATCCACATCGGTGGACCGGCCCTGACGATCCAAGGGTCACTCGAGCTCGGATCCTGAGACACGGGCTAGAGCGTCTCGAATCAGTTAAGGACTATCTTTTGCCTCGGTTCATAGATGGAAATCCAATTTCCAAATACGTGACATGTGCGGTTTTAATTGTAGAACTAGTATGGCGACATGATATATGGTACCCATGCCGCCTATGATTGATACTTATGATTTGAAGTTGTTTTATACACTATACACTGATAATAGTATCAAATGATTTGTTTTAAAACGTATCAAGCATTCTTTGGCTGTTATAAGGGAAAACCTTATCCCCCGGCTTGCGTTGCATTGTGTGATAGGACCTGGGTCTTATAACAACTTCATTTTTCTTTATTTAGCATTGCATTGTTTGTTTTATGCACTGGTGTTCTTGGGAGGAAACCCGTTCCGCGTTAGCGGCGTGGTCCCTTGATATATCTGATTTAAAATAAAGATTAATAACTGTTTAAGTTCACACTAGCCACATGACTGACCTAGAGTTTATTGTTTTAACCTAAACTCTGGGTGCCCCTATTTTGACACGGGCAGCTAGTAGTTTTGGTTTTGCAGATTTATATTCATAGGATCCTGGTTTACAGCTGGAATGATATCCGGAAAGCTTTGTATCCGTATATCTCTTCTAGTTGTGTATTGTATTATTATCCGCTGCTATGTAATGTATTGTAATCTCTGATAACTTTTGTGTAATTTTGATTCGTTATACTCTGTATATTCTTGTAATCTGATGAATTGTTGTAATATACAATGAAATGTTCTTTTGTATGCGTTCTGTTTTGTCGTGTTCTCAAAACAATTCGTTCTTTCTCTTCTCTTCGGAGACCGGGGAAGTTCGGGTCGTTTCAATATATATATATATATCAAAATTATGAGTTTGAAACGTTAATTCACTAATTGATTGATGGTTGTGTTGTTTGATTATTGGTTTGATATTTTTAACCATTTAGGCCAAATTGAACCGAATATTGAACTGTATTGAAAAATGATTACATTTACATGCATATACATGTACTTACGTTTAACAGGTCATAGCAACGAGGCTAAAGAAGAGGAATAAAATTGTTTGCCCGACAAATAGGTACATGTTTATTGTATTTCTTGGGTTTTGGATGATTTTATGAGCCGATTGGCTAGCCGCTTGTTTTTTTTTCTTTTGGATTGAAGAAGGCCATGGGAGGCTATATGAAATATCCCGAAGTCCCCAGTGCAGGGGAGGATATGGCGAAATTTTTCTGAAATTTAGGGTGTTAGCCAAATTTTTGAAAAATTTGAGAAGTTCTTAGAAACTGAAAAGTTGAAGAGCTTAAGCCGTAAAGAAAATATGGAAGTTGAGTTGATTAGTTAAACAACTTTCAGCTTCGTTCCTTTTCGGGGATGAAAGTTTTAAGTGGGGGAGATTGTAATAACCCGGAAAATCCGAGCCAATTTAAAATTTTTATTTTGGCAATTTCAATGAATTTTGAATATTTAAAATGATTTATTTTAAATAATAACGACGAAAAATTTATTTTGAATAGAATAGAACGTATATGTTTATATAGATCGTGGTTAGAATATAAATAATTATTTATAATTATAAAAGAATTGAAAATGGCGCGGTAGTTCGATAATTCGATTTCAAAGTTCAAATGAATGTACAGGATTCAAAATAAACCGGATTTTAACGAAACCAAAAATATTAGAATCTATTAGATAATATCTTTCCAACGAATCCCAAAAATCAAAATTTCATAGCGGGAATCAAAAGATATGCCCAGTTGAAAATTCAGAATAGTCGCTATGGAATTCTGGCCCTTAAAAATGGAAATTTTGCAAACGACCTCGGTTTTCGATGAAACTACTTTTGTTGTATCCGGGATGTCAAGTTATTGCTAGATTCCAAAATTCGTAATTTTCTGAATCAATATGTGAGCGTGGCAAAGGAAAACGCGTTTAACCAGTTTCAATTGATTTTAATCGACTGGAAAATGACCATTTTTCAAACGATCTCAGAATTCGACGAAACTAGTTTTGTTAGGACCGTATCGTCAATACGAAGCTAGAAATATTTTTTTGGAATTTTTAGAGTTAGTATGTGACCCCAGTAAATTGAAATGCGCGTTCAAATTCAATATATAGAGTTATATGTTGATTTTGACGAAAACTGATCGAAACGATCAAATCAGCCTATGATACATATCCCATTGTGTTCGGAATGGGGGTAATTAGCTATGGACGACAGGCGGTGGGTTCGATTTCGAGTTCGAAAATAAAAGTACCTTTTTGAAATTAAATTAATTAAATAAATTAAAAATAAAACATCTCCCTCTCTCTCCTTAACCATTCAGCCCTCCCCCACACCCCCCCGTTTCAATTCAACAGATTTCGAAATAGAAAAAAAAAATTAAAAAAAAGAAGGAGGAAGGGGGAGGAGCCTCCGTCGCTCTTCCTACGATCGCGCCCCCACAAGGCGGCGCTGACCACCGCAGAGCCCCCCCTCTCCTCTACCCTCCGCGATCTCTCTCTTCCCTCCTCCTTTGGTAAAAACCCCGACCCCCACGGAAAAACCTCCCGCCCGCCGCTCCGATGATCCACTGCCTTGATCCGCCCCCTCCGTTCATCGCAACTCCTCCCCCCTCTTCCCAATCGACGCAGCTCCGTCCAACGCCCCAAGCCGTCACTCCACCGAATGTCGGCGAAGCACAGCGACACCCCCTCCCCCTGCGCAAGCCTCCGTCCCTCCGACGATGAACAACAGCCCCGCTTCCGCTTTAAACTATAAGCATTTCTTCCTTTTTGTTAATCTTCATTTGTTTGAAGTTTTAGATTGAAAAAAACTCGATTTTTAATATATAAAACATATTATTTTAATTGTAAAGAGTTTTGGATTTTTAAAATATGAAAGGTCGGATTTTTAATAGATAAAAGGTCGAATTTTGAGGTAGAAAGATTCAATTTTTATTTGAAGAAAGATTAAATTTTTATAATGTTAAAGGAAGAATCTTTATAATGTTAAAGACGAGATTTTTGGTTAATAAAAAGATTAAAAATATGATTTTTATCAAATGTGAAATATAAAAATATAATTTTTATAAAGTAGAAGTATTAAAAATATGATTTTTATATAATAAAGAATATAAAAATATTATCTTTATATATGTAACGAAATAAAAATATGATTTTTAGTGAAGTAAAAAAAATACGATTTTTATATTATATAGTTAGTAAAAAATTGATCTTTATCATTGAAAAGATGGCATTTTTAGAAATGAAAGGGTTATATTTTTAGAAGCGAAGAGAGTAGATTTTTATATTTTCAAAATGTGATATTTATAAATAAAGTAGAGATTATAAAAATATGATTTTTTATATAATATAGATAATAAAAATATAATCTTTTATAGAATGAAGCATCGAGAAAAATATATGAAGTAAAAATAAAAATATGATTTTTATTTATTGAATGAAGTAATAAAAATATAACTTTTATTATGAACAACATAAAAAGGACTACATTGGAATTTCAAACTGATCCAGACGGCTCAGCTGTTCAGCAGCAAAGCACGGCGGAGTGGAACCCTCTGTCAGAACTTCCCACTTTAATTTCCTTTTCTAGTTAAAAATATATGTTAGGATGCAGACGATGCTTAGTAGCACCCGACACCCGTCGTCCACAGACCATGGATGGCTTGTATGTTTGATTGTTTGTTGTGGTGAAAGTTGATTGTGTGATGTGAAATGAAATAAAATATATATTTAAAAATATTTGATCGTTGAAAATATTATTTTTAACGCGTGTGTGAATAAAAATATGTGTTTGTTGATTTGAAACCCTACACCGGTATTGGGAAAATATACGGCATACACTAATCCCAATAATTAGTTGTATGTCGATCGATTGATTGACAGGCTGTTATAAGCGTTAGATATCTATATTTGATGCTTATACAATGTAGTGCACTTTGGATGATGGTTGATTAATTCTCAGTGCTATTATATACATGTGTTGTATGGAAATCCATATAATTAACATTATATGGTAATTGATTGGGTCTCATTCCAATTGGGAAATAAAGAATATTATAAAAGAAAATTCATGTGTTATATAGAATAAATAGTCATGTGTTGACGGTGCTCATAGTGTTGAGAATTTTCATTTGTTGAAGAAAATATTCATTTGTTGAATAGAATAACGAAGTTATTGAAATATATAAAGCCGTGTTGATTAGATGTAATAACCCGAAAATCTATGCCAGTTTAAAATTTTTATTTTGACAATTTTAGCGAATTTGGATCATTTAAAATGAATTATTTTAAATAATATCGACGAGAAATTTATTTTGACTAGAATTCGACGTATATATTATATACGTCGTCGTTAGAATATAATAATTTATATATAATTATAAATAGAATTGAAAATGGCGCGGTAGTTCGATAATTCGATTTCAAACTTCAATTGAATGTACCGGGTGCAAAATAAACCGGATTTTAGCGAAACCAAAAATAATGGAATCTAATTGGGAATATCTTTCCAACGAATCCGAAAAATTAAAATTTCATAGCGGGAATCAAAAGATATGTTCAGTTGAAAATACTGAATAGTCGCTATAGAATTCAGGCCCTGAAAAATGGACATTTTGCAAACGACCTCGGATTTTGACGAAACCACTTTTGTTGGATCCAGGATGTAAAATTATTGCTAGATTCCAAATTTCATTATTTTTCGAATCAATATGTGAGCGTGGCAAAGAAAAACGCGTTTGACCAGTTTCAATTGATTTTAATCGACTGGAAATTGTCCATTTTTCAAACGGTCTCAGAATTCGACGAAACTAGTTTTGTTAGGACCGTATCGTCAATACGAAGCTAGAAAATATTTTTCTGGAATTTTTAGAGTTCGTATGTGATCCCGGTAAAATGAAATGCGCGTTCAAATTCAATATATAGAGTTATATGTTGATTTTAACGGAAACTGATCGAAACGATCGAATCAGCTTACGATACATATCCCATTGTGTTCGGAATGGGGGTAATACGCTATGGGTGACAGGCGGTGGGCCTCGTTTAGAGGTCGAAATTAAAAGTACCTTTCTAGAAATTAAATAATTAAAAATAAAATTTCCTCTCTCCCTCTTCCTTTACCTTCTCTCCCCCCCCCCCCCGATTAAATCAGAATTCAAAAAAAAAAAAAAAACGAACGACGGAACCAGGAAATCGCGCCGCCACGTGCGCCTCGGGCCACCGTGCCTCCTCCTCGAGCTCCCCCTCCACTCGCGCCGCTCTCCCATCCTCTCCACTTCCTCCCCTCCTTCTTCTTCTACATAGAACCGCCGCCCCCCCCCCCCTAAACCCTAAGCCGCCCCCCCTAAACCGTAAGCCTCCACCCCCAACGCCTCTGCTTCACCCTCCTCTGTCCACCGTCGACGCAGCCCAGCCCCCCTTCTTCCATTTTACAATAAGTTTTCTCCACTTTTTATTTTTAGTTAAAACTGAATTTTTATATTAGTTGAAACTGAATTTTATTCGATAGGAAAATTAGAGACAGAATTTTTATTCGATAGGAAAGTTAAAGATATGATTTTTATATGATAAGGAAGTTAAAAATATAATTTTTATCGTATGTAAAGGTTGAAAATATAATTTTCATATTATGTAGATAATAAAAACGTGATCTTTATATGGTAGGATATAAAAAGGCGATATTTTTATGTAGTGAAAGACAATATTTAGTTTTGAAAAGGTGAAATCTTTATGATAGAAAAGGCGAGATTTTTATATATTGAATAGCAAAGTAAAAATTTGATTTTTATATATTGAATAGCGAATAGCGAAGTAAAAGTTCGATTTTTATATATTGAATAACATAGTAAAAATGGGATTTTTATACATTGAATAACATAGTAAAAATTCGATTTCTATATATTTAATAACATAGTAAAAATTCGATTTTTATATATTGAATAACATAGTAAAAATTCGATTTTTATATAATTGAATAGTGAAGTAAAAATTCGATTTTTACATATGTAGTGGCTACGGGCAACGAAGAGGACGAAAAGGCGAGAACGACGAAGATCTCTACAATAGGAGTGTTGTGAAGTTGGGATAGCTTTCGGTGAGAACTTCTCACTCTTCAATTTCTTTTTCTAGTTATATATATATAATAGGATGCAGAAGGTGTTTAGTAGCACCCGACACCCGTCATCCACAGACCATGGATGGCTTGTTTGTTTAATTGATTGGTTGTGTAGTTGGTTAGATTATTTGGTGTGAATTGAATTGTTTGGTGAAATGAATGGATTTGATTGATGTGTGAATGGCGTGGGCCTTCACTAGACCGGGGATAAGGCTAGGCCTTGTCCCGTTTCTAGTATCGTGCCGTTATGCCGCCGAAATTTTCTAAAAATAAGTTAGAAAAATAAAGATAACATTTTATTTAATAAATGAACTGAATAGAATATTTTCATAGGTTAAATAAAATGTTTTATTGTTAAAAATATAATTTTTAACGTGAAAGTGAATAAATAAATATTTATAAACAAATCGGCCGATTTGTTTATATACACTAATATGACTGATATTGATTGGGTCGATAAATTTTACACATCGCCCAACTGCACAACTAAAATCCGTGTTTGATTGTTTGAAACCTCACACGGGTATTGGGATGATATTTGACGTACACTAATCCCGATTGTTTAGTTGTATGTCGATCGATTGATTGATAGACTGTTATAAGCGTCGAATATTTATATTTGATGCTTATACAGTGTAGAATGCACTTTGGATGATGGTTGATTATTCATCGTTGTTATTGTATACATGTGTTGTAGAAAATCCATATAATTAACATTATATGGTAATTGATTGGGCCTCGTTCCAGTTTCGGAATAAAAATATTTGAAATAAAAATATTTGAAATAAAATTATTTGAAATAGAAATATTTGAAATAGAATATTTGAAAATAGAAACATATGAAGTCGTGTTGTTTAGATTGACGCCATTTCGACGTGAACGATATTTATATCGATTTTATTCATTCTTCAATGAATATTGAATAGATTTGAAATTTAATAGATTTGAAATTCGAACTATACTGAAATGATTTGAAATTCAAATATAAATGGACTCGAATTGAAATGGAATATGAATGAATTCGAATTGAAATGTAATAGAAATGAATTCGAATTGAAATAGAATTGAATTGAAAACGAACTGAAATTGAATTAGAAATCAATTTGAATTAAAATCGATTTGAAATGAATTTAAAACGAATTTATATTGGAATATTCAATTTTGATTTAAAATTGAATATGAAGTTGAAGCCGTTTTGAAAACGAATTTTAAAACGATTTATAAAGCACGTTTTGAATGGTAATCAACGAAGTATATATTATATATATTATATATATTATATTTATATAATATAATGGCCTGAATAGAATGCGCCGCGCCGCGGCAGTTCGCGAATTTCGACCATTGACTTCGAACGGATATTGCGGGAGATCCGACCGTCGGATTCTCCTAAAACTGGAACCGTTGCGTTCGTATCGAAAAGAGCTTTCTAACGAATGTGAGAAATTAGAAATCTAACGGTTGGATTTGGAATTATGTCCAAATCAAATTTGAAAAAGGTCGTTGTAAGTGCAGTTCGATGGCCGTTGATGGAAATCCACTGTACGGAACTTGATAAAATTATTAAAAATAGTAATAATTTGTGTAAAATCATAAGAAATGATTTGGGAAAAATTGGGATGAAAAACTCCGTAATTGATAAGATAAAAATAGATTTTTATCGACATGAACTAGTTTTGAACTAGAATTATAATTCTATTTATTTTTAAATAAATAAATTGGATTTAAAATGGTCTTGAAAATAACCAGAATTTCCAATAATTATATTGGAATGGATTTGAATCGAAAGTGTCTTCGGAATATTTCGATGTTGGATTTCGTGATTGTACAGATGTTGTTATGGAAATTTGAAAGATATATATATATATATATATATATATATATATATATATATATATATACCGTTATTTCCAATACGATATTTGTTAGTCGTAGAATTTGATATTGAATATAAGCCAGTATATTTTCTATTCAGAACCTTGTATTTAATGTCAAATGTGATTTGGGTTTGTCGTGAATGGTGTCTTGACTTACACTGTTCTTGAACCTAGTTGAGAAAAGATTAAATCTTTTTATTTAGATTTAATAAAGTGTAACAATTAAATGATATTTAATTGGAATTGAAGTGATATTGATTTTTGGGTTTATCGTGGACAGTGTTTTTAAATAACACCCGTTCCTTAACCCGATAGTTAATGGAATGTGATTTTGGGTTTATCGTGAACCGTGTTTTAAATGACACTGATTCTTTAACCCAGTTAATGATTAAAACTAAGTGGAGTTTTAATGAATCTTTAATTAGATTGAAAAGATCGAGAATGGAGTATCACCAGTTTTGCTCCAGGCGATAGTTAAATCTTAAATTATATTTGAACGTGAAATAGTAATTGAATTTACCGATAACACCGTGGTGTTAGATATGGAGTATTACAAGTTTTACTTCATGGGATGAATAGGTTGGGATTGGGAAATTAAAACCAATGATTACTTCGGTAAGGTTCGTTAATCTCGACTAGTTGAATCGAAATTCAAAAGGTGATTAGACAAAAAATTAAAGGAATTTATCTTGGATAAAATTAATGGGAACCTTTCCCTATGAATGTATAATTTAGAAACTAACTGTCGGTTAGCCAAGCAGAATGGTTTTCTGGATATTGATCTGATGTTGGTTTCGGCCTTCGGGGTTAATATTTGGGGAATTGTTCTCTTGATTAATGTACGGTTAGTGACTGATGAATTGGAATGAGGCGTATGTTGTGTTTGTGTAACACTTATTTAAAATATACGCGAGTTATTCGGAAAGACCGAGTTTATCCCATTCTGAATAACTGATACGACGATAAGTCGAAGATAAAGACGATGGTCGAAGACCGGAGGTCTTCATGTCGTTTGGATAATTACTGATGATCTTGATTGGGCTGTACACCCAAGAAGATAGAGATAGTTGGTGATCGTCCAGACGTACTTGGAGATCGATGGATATGCGGGGTACTAGGTGCCTCCGGTTTCGTTCAAACCCAGAGCGGACTTGTAAATGGACTGTGTGTCTGACATTGGATTTTAGTCCGAGTGTTTGATCTCTATTAAATATATATCTGTTAGGCGGCGGAGAATTTATTCTCTTGCTTAACGCCCTTCTCTGAGACGTACGAGCTCAGGGGTTATATAATGATGGATATCAAACACATGGAGTGAATTGCCTGTGTGGCATGCCTAAGTGGCAATTGATCGAGGCTTTTGTTGAAAAGCAAAGTCTTGTGGTGATGATCAAAGCACAGCCTGTGTGGCACAGCTTTGTGTAATGTGAATTCGCGAGCCTCACACCCCGGTTGTGAACCAGAAACGGGAGGGGACCTCAGGGAGGGCATGCGTTTCTTTCTAGCTAGGGTGGTGTCAGTGACCTACCAGCCCTGACATATATATATTTTTCACCTGTGTGGTTGTTGCTGTTGCGAGGCGCCTCGGTTAGATCGGACGATCCGGGTCCGATGGAGCCATTCGCTGGCTCATTTACGCCCCAAAGGGCGGGGAAACGTAGTGTTCAAGCATTTTAATCCACATCGGTGGATCGGCCCTGACGATCCAAGGGTCACTCGAGCTATGATCCTGAGGCTCGGGCTAGAGAGTCTCGAATCGGTTGAGGACTATCTTTTGCCTCGGTTCATAGATGGAAACCCAATTTCCAAATACGTGACTTTGTGGTTTTATTTGTAAACCTATTTATGGCGACATAGTCGCATGGGACGCTCATGTCGCCTATGATTGATACTTATGATTTGAAGTTGTTTTATACACTATACACTTATGATAGTATCAAATGATTTCTTTTAAACGTATCAAGCATTCTTTGGCTGTTATAAGGAAAAACCCTATCCCCCGGCTTGCGTTGCATTGTGTGATAGGACATGGGTCTTATAACAGCTTCATTTTTCTTTATTTAGCATTGCGCTGTTGTTTTATGCACTGGTGTTCTTGGGAGGAAACCCGTTCTGTGTTATACGACGTGGTCCCTTGATTTACCTAACTTTGAAAACAAAGATTACTGTTTTAGTTCTCACACCAGTCACATGACTGACCTGGAGTTTATTGTTTTAACCTAAACTCTGGGTGCCCTTATTTTGACACGGGCAGCTAGTAGTTTTGGTTTTGCAGATTTATATTCACAGGATCCTGGTTTACAGCTGGAACGATATCCGGAAAGCTTTGTATCCGTATATCTCTTCTAGTTGTGTATTGTGTTATTTTCCGCTGCTATGTAATTTATTTAAATCTCTGTTATTTCTGTGTAATATTCATTTATACTCTGTATATTCTTGTATTCTGATGCATTGTTGTAATATACAATGAAATGTTCTTTTGTATGCGTTCTGTTGTGGCTTGTTCTCGAACTATCCGACACTTTCCTTTACGGGAAAGTTACGGGTTTTCACAGTTGGTACCAGAACTTTGGTTTACAGAGCTGGAGAACAAGACACATTAGAACCATACGAAAGAATTCATCAGATATTGGATTAGTAATATCCAATTAGAATGACTCGTTAGAGATAGGATCAGTAGTATCCTAGAACGAGTGTGAAGAGTATATTTTTAAAATAAAACAAATTTTGTTTTGAAAATTTAAATCAACTATTCGTATTTGATTATTTGTTTATATTGATTTTGGACAATTCAGTATATAAAGAATTTGATATACGCCTTGCAAACGTATATTCAAAGTTTTAATATATTGGATAGATATAGCATCACACTCTAGTCGCCCGGAGATGATATTGATGATAGCGATCGCATCATCAACATTTATGTTCGAGTTTCGAAGGTGGGATTTCTAAATATTTCCATTAGACTGGTGTGAGAACCAAAATTAGATAGGGCTTATTGTTGTGATTTGGCATCAAAAATGTGATTTTTGACTATGTATCAAAGTTATGAATTTGAAAAGCTAATCAACTAATCGATTGATGTTTGTGTTGTTTGTTTAATTGTTTGATAATTTTGAACCATTATGCCTAATTGTATCACATATTGAATTATATTGAAATTTGGTCGCATTTGCTTGCATATACATGTATTTACATTGAACAGGTCATAGCAAGGAGGCTAGAGCAGAGAATAAAATTTGTTTGCCCGACAAATAGGTACATGTTTACTATGTAATTTACTGTTTTGTTTGGGTGATGATGATTTTATGAGCCTATTGGCTAGCCGCTTGGCTTTTTCTTTTTCTTTTTGAGATCAGAAGGCCTGTATGGCAATTTCGGGATTTTCCCTGGCTCCCGGTGCAGGGGAGGTTATGGCGAAATTTTTCGAAAATTTAGGGTGTTAGCCAAATTTTTGAAGAATTTGAAAATTCTCAGAAACTAAAAAGTTGGAGAATGGAAGCCAAATCGAACGTAGAGTTGATTGATCAAACCACTTTCGACTTTGTTCCTTTTCGGGGATGAAAAGTTTTAAGTGGGGGGAGATTGTAATAACTCGAAAATCTGGGCCAGTTTAAAATTTTTATTTTGACAATTTTAGTGAATTTTGATCATTTAAAATGAATTATTTTAAATAATATCGACGAGAAATTTATTTTGAATAGAATTCGACGTATATATTATATACGTCGTCGTTAGAATATAAATAATTATATATAATTATAAATAGAATTGAAAATGGCGCGGTAGTTCGATAATTCGATTTCAAACTTCAATTGAATCTACCGGGTGCAAATAAACAGGATTTTAGCGAAACCAAAAATAATGGAATCTAATTGGGAATATCTTTCCAACGAATCCGAAAAATTAAAATTTCATAGCGGGAATCAAAAGATATGTTCAGTTGAAAATACTGAATAGTCGCTATAGAACTCAGGCCCTGAAAAATGGACATTTTGCAAAAGACCTCGGATTTTGACGAAACCACTTTTGTTGGATCCGGGATGTATAATTATTGCTAGATTCCAAATTTCATTATTTTTCGAATCAATATGTGAGCGTGGCAAAGGAAAACGTGTTTGACCAGTTTCAGTTGATTTTAATCGACTGGAAATTGTCCATTTTTCAAACGGTCTCAGAATTCAACGAAACTAGTTTTGTTAGGACCGTATCGTCAATACGAAGCTAGAAAATATTTTTCTGGAATTTTTAGAGTTCGTATGTGATCCCGGTAAAATGAAATGCGTGTTTAAATTCAATATATAGAGTTATGTGTTGATTTTAACGGAAACTGATCGAAACGATCGAATCAGCTTACGATACATATCCCATTGTGTTCGGAATAGGGGTAATACGCTATGGGCGACAGGCGGTGGGCCTCGTTTAGAGGTCGAAATTAAAAGTACCTTTCTAGAAATTAAATAATTAAAAATAAAATTTCCTCTCTCCCTCTTCCTTTACCTTCTCTCCCCCCCCCACCCCGATTAAATCAGAATTCAAAAAAAAAAAAAACGAACGACGGAACCAGGAAATCGCGCGGCCACGTGCGCCTCGGGCCACCGCGCCTCCTCCTCGAGCTCCCCCTTCACTCGCGCCGCTCTCCCATCCTCTCCACTTCCTCCCCTCCTTCTTCTTCTACATAGAACCGCCCCCCCCCCCCCCAAACCCTAAGCCGCCGCCCCCTAAACCCTAAGCCACCCCCTGCACCTCTGCTTCACCCTCCTCTGTCCACCGTCGACGCAGCACAATCCCCCCCCCCTTCTTCCATTTTACAGTAAGTTTTCTCCACTTTTTATTTTTAGTTAAAACTGAATTTTTATATTAGTTGAAACTGAATTTTATTCGATAGGAAAATTAGAGACAGAATTTTTATTCGATAGGAAAGTTAAAGATATGATTTTTATATGATAAGGAAGTTAAAAATATAATTTTTATCGTATGTAAAGGTTGAAAATATAATTTTCATATTATGTAGATAATAAAAACGTGATCTTTATATGGTAGGATATAAAAAGGCGATATTTTTTATGTATTGAAAGACAATATTTAGTTTTGAAAAGGTGAAATCTTTATGATAGAAAAGGCGAGATTTTTATATATTGAATAGAAAAGTAAAATTACGATTTTTATATATTGAATAGCGAATAGCGAAGTAAAAATTCGATTTTTATATATTGAATAACATAGTAAAAATGGGATTTTTATATATTGAATAACATAGTAAAAATTCGATTTTTATATATTGAATAACATAGTAAAAATTCGATTTTTATATATTGAATAACATAGTAAAAATTCGATTTTTATATAATTGAATAGCGAAGTAAAAATTCGATTTTTACATATGTAGTGGCTACGGGCAACGAAGAGGACGAAAAGGCGAGAACGACGAAGATCTCTACAATAGGAGTGTCGTGAAGTTGGGATAGCTTCCGGTGAGAATGTAATGGCGCGTTTTGTTAGCTGTCGAATAATTAATTAATTTAATTATTTATATATCGATTTGGTGATATCGATAACTTAAAGTACAACGTTCGAACTTATAATTTATAATTATAATTAAAACGAAACTGAAACGTCGCGGCAGTTCGCAATTTGGTGATTCGAACTTCAACTGAATATACAGAATCTGTTTTAAGTCGAATTTCTGTGAAACAAGAAACGTACGGATCTGTTGAACTATATTTTTCATATGGAAGAGAAAAATCGAGATTTCGTCGTGTAGATTTTGATTTATGTCCAAATCAAATTTTAGAAAAGTCGCTGTGGAATTCCTTTATAATTTGCGACGCTTTATTTACGTTATAAAAGGGTTTTCAATATAACTAGATATGGGGTTTGAATTTAGACGTGGTTCTTTTGAGACATAGCGATAATTTAATTTTTAGAATTTTATTGTAATTTTTGATTAATTAAATAAGCAGCTTTTTATTTGGAGTATTTTGGCACCCTGTAGTCAACATTTTGGGGTTTCAAAATATGAGTCAATCTACCGGTATTATTAAATATTTGGGATCGTGACACTTTGGGCATCTCAACGGTATCTGTATTTTTGTCTGTAGCGGTCTGTTATGAGGGGAGTTTTACGAAATGAGTACCGATATTTTCTAACCATTTAATCTATGCACTTAAAAACAAAATATATAAGTTAAGTTGTCTAACATATAGGAAGCCATACAGTACAAAGCATTTTTGCGGACTAATGAAGGCCACACAAGCTTACACTTTCAACCACACCAAAACTATGGTTTCTCAAACCTGAGCGTGGCTTCATCCTCCAACAATCAAAAGAAAACCGTATAGATATCCTAACTTATGAACCAAAACAATACACATCTCCTCCCTTCTCAACACATCCTCACCTGTATAAACATCAAAAATGAGCTGCCATATTCATTTGAGAAGAAAAACCCATTTTTGTTACTTAGAATCTCAAAGTAAAATATATAAATCCTCAGCTAAATATACTTAGGATCCTGCAAGGATTCTCTTCACATTGGGGTAAGAATTGGAAAGCTCGACTGAAATAATGGGTCGTGGTGTTTACTGCAGCGTCGGTTATGGGTTCGGAAATTTTCCAAGTTTGATGAGCTTGAGTTGTTCGAGCTGTACATCGAGGGGTGTAATAGGAAGAGGAGTTGAAGTAGGAAATACTGATGAATTTGTGTGGGTTTCGATGCTTGAAAATGTCGAGGTCTTCGGCGAAGGAGCTGCCGACGGGATCCAAGGGAGAATGCCGAGTTCGACATCAGGGGTCCAGGGTGAGAGAGGAAGCAACGCCGAGTAGTTTGGTGAAGATGGTGGCGTGGGTTGATGGCCGAGGTGGAGGCCATAGTCGGTCAACGGGGTCAAAAGGGGAAGATATTACTGGAAAGGGATTTGGAGGTATCGGTGAAGAAGGAAGCAAATAAAGTGTGCGAGTGTGGGCTTTGACAGGAGTGAATGGGCTGGTTTCAAAAGTTAAGGCCCATATTTATTAATAACCCATGTTTTATTTAAAATCAAATAGTATATAAACTTGTTCGTATCATAACTTGATCATATGTTATCAGAATTTCGAACGGTCAGATCCGTTAGGATCGTATGGACGAGCACTCCACAATGAAATTGAGTGGAAGTCCATTGGAGCTCGTTTGAATTTACGGCGAATTAAATTGTTTGATTCAGATCAAACAACAGTTTATCGTTCTTTAACGATGAACTGCAAATGTGAGTAAATCTCACAAACTCTAAACAGTTTTATTTTCACGTTGTATTCTTAAAACTGTTAAAATATTGTCTGTTTGACTGTGTGTTGATTGTTTGCTTGAACTGCTAGTCAGTTAGTAGATATTTTATATATATATATATATTTACGTATGTATATATATATAAACCGTCAAATAGTTATATGTTGATTCTGTTTATCAGAATATTATACTGGTGTTGTTTAACATCTGTGGATGCAGGGAAACAGGTTGGAGGAATCCGACTGGATTCCTCAACATTTATTTTACCGTTTTTCATATATTGTGATATATGATGTGTTATGAAATCTGTTATTGATTTCATATGTTTGAATGATACCGATCATTGTTATACGACACGTTAAACACCGTAGGTGATACTAGAATGTAAAAAGGGAATTTTCAATGTTTATATTGAAAATAAATCTTATTTATAAAAATCGATAGGATTTTATAAAATGAAACCATTTATTTATTTAGGAAATAAATAAAGGAACATTTATTTAGATTATAAATAAATGAAATAAAGGAATATTAATTTAGGGGATAAATAAAGGAACACTTGTTCGGAAAATAAATAGAATTATACAAGGATAGATTTAAACACGTGCTTCGCACACGGTATAACACGATATGGATTTAAATGAGATATTAAATAGGAAATCTGTTTTAAACAGATAAATTGAAGTAGATTAATTTATAAATAATGTTTTATAAATTAAATAAATTATTTATCGTGGATAAATGGTATATATATAAGTCTGGACTTATATAGAGAAGTAGAAACGTTATTAAAAGGACATTTATAAAGTGAAGAACCGTTACTAAAAGTAAATCTTTATAAATGGATAAACTTGTAAAAAGTAAATCTTTATCAATGGATAAACGTTGTAAAAAGGAAATCTTTTGAAATGAATAAACGTTAATAAAAGGAGTTAATCGAATTTAGTTATTCGAAATGAGTTATTCGAATTAGATATTTGAATAGAGTTAAACACATTAGAGTGATTCGAATTACTTATTCGAATAGAGTTAAACAAAGAAATTTGTTAGGTTAACCAAAGCAAGTTAGTCGAGTTAATCAAAGTAATTGGTTAAGTTAACCAAAGTAAATTAGTTAAGATAAACTAAGCGGTTAATCGAAGTGAATTAGTTAAGTTAAACTAATTTGTAAATCAAAGTGAATTAGTTGCGTCAAACTAAGTAACTTAGTTAAGTTAAACTAATTTGTAAATCAAAGGTAATTAGTTGCGTCAAACTAAGTGAATTAGTCAAGTTAAACTAATTGGTTAATCGAAGTAAATTAGTTGGGTTAATCAAAGTGAATTAGCTGAGTTAAACTAAGTAAATCGGTTAGAGTTAATCAAAGTGAATTAACTAAGTTAAACTAAGTGGATTAGTTCAATTAATCGAGACAAGTAAATCAAGTTAGGTTAAACCATTTGAGTTAACCAGTTAGGTTAAACCATTTGAGTTAACCAGTTAAAGTTTACCAGTTAAAGATAAACAGTTAAAGTTGACCAGTTAGAGTTGGCCAGTTAGAGTTATTGTAACGACCCGGAAAATCCGAGCCAATTTAAAATTTTTATTTTTAAGTAATTTAGTTGGAAAATGAGGCAAAATTTAAAATTTTCATTTTAAATAATGATTAAAGCCAGTGAAAATAGCCAATTTTCAAACGATCTCTGTTTTCGACGAAACCAATTTCATCGGAACCGGAATATCATATTATTTCTAGGTTTCAATTTTTAGAATTTTCCGAATTTATATGTGAGCATGGAAAAGGGGAAATGTGTCTTGTTCATTTCAGTCAAATTTAATCGACTGAAAAATAGCCATTTTTCAAACAGTCTCAGAATTAGACGAAATTAATTTTGCTAGGACCGTATTGTCATAACAAAGCCAAATATGTTTTTTTTGGATTTTTCTGAGTCCGTATGTGGCCTCGGTAAATTTATTTGTACGACAGAATTAAAATTATAAAGGATTTAAATATTAATTTAAATGATACAGGCCACAGACAGCCGTTTGGACTGACGGGACCTAGCCCGTTGGATCCGGAATAGGGTCTATTTGCTAGGATGGGCTTCAGTTGGACTGGAATTGAATCAGTTTGAAAGGAATGGATTTATTCGTAAAATTGCAATTAAAAGATTATAAAATAGGATTTTAGAACCCTAATCTTCTTGGCACTGTTCATCACCCAGAATTAAGCCGCCGCCATCTATTTCTAACGTCCAAAACTTCATCCCTCTTTTTCTCCCTCCTTGCTTCGAATTAAAACTCAAATCACCCACCAAATTGAAGAGCTTCACACCCTCTATCCGCTCATACCCGAACCATCTCGCCTCATCACCTGTAGCGCTCGTACGAAGCCCACGAAGTCGCGGGTTTTGCGTCGCCCCCACGCCCACGTGGCAGCACCGAGCTGCTCCCCTTCGCCGGAGTAGGTGCGGCGCCTGTAGCCCAACGCGGTGGGACCCTCGGATCGAACTCCAGCTCCTCCGATCAACGTTGAAAGTGAACCCTAGGTCGGGATAGTCCCTGAAGCTCACGGCCGAGGTTCTGAATTGAGGAACAAGGTTCAATTTCTTAATTAATTATTTATTTAAATTAATATAAATTGTTTTATAACTTAGTTAGACCATAACTAACGCATACGTCATCGAAACTTGATGATTTCAGAAGTTGTGCACTCGTATCGGCGAGATCTGCGAGCCTAGACTGACCAGAGCTGATTCTGAACAGCTTGAAATTTGACAAATTGCAAAACTGTGAGAACTCTGATCTAATTTATATAATTATATATTAATGTAAATCGTGAAATTCTAATTCGTATACTATTGTTCTTGATCTGCGTCACGATGATATTGGTATGCGATGAGTTTGTGATTATTGTATGTGGTGATGCCATGAAATATTTGTGTTTTCCAGCTATGTTATTCTGGTGTAATCATGAAGAGACTCTCATCTTTATTATCTTCTTTATTTTCATCTCTTTTATAAAAAAAAAGGGACTTAGACCTTTAAATATATAATTTCTTTTCTTTATGAAAATTTGAATCTTGGATTCACAATAGATTAAAATAATCAGTTTTAACATAAAAACTTGTTAATAAAATAATTGACAAATTTTTACATAAACTGTGTTAATAAAATGAAGGACAATTTTTAAATGTTATATTTTTGACAAGGTTTCAACATAATTTGTTTGACAGAAAAAAAAAAAAAACAAATTTTTGATGTCATTTTGTTAACCAAACAAAAAGAGACAATTTTATGTTGATTTTGTTAATCAAATAAAAAGAGACAATTTTATGTTGATTTTGTTAATCAAATAAAAAGAGACAATTTTATGTTGATTTTGTTAATCAAATAAAAAGAGACAATTTGATGTTGATTTTGTTAATCAAACAAAAAGAGACAATTTTATGTTGATTTGTTAATCAAACAAAAAGAGACAATTTTATGTTGATTTTGTTAACAGATGAGAAGAGACAAATTTTTACGTTAATTTTGTTAAAAATAATAATAATAATAATAATAATATTTATGTTGATTTTGTTAACATAGAAAAGGAACAATTTTTGCGCTTATTTTATTAACAAAATAAAAGAACAAATTTAGTACTCATTTTGTTAACATAAATACAAAGACAGATTTTTGGGTCCGTTTTGTCAAAACAAATAAGAGGACAATTTTCACCTTTGTCTTATCTACAAATTAAATTACCCATTTTTATCTTTATTTTATAAATGCAAGTTGAACCCTTATTTATAAAACAAAATGTAAGTTTTAATCTTTATTTTTATTTACAAATGAAAATAAAGATGAGGTCCTTAATTTGATTCATCAAAGTTGCACCCAATCATATCTATGTTGGTATAGATGAAATGACACCCAAACCTACATCATTGTGTTAACTGTATTATGACGACACCAATTTATATGTTGTGTTAATTGTATTGTGACAACACCATTTTATACATTGTGTTAACTTTGTTGTAATGACGCCAAAGGTATACACCAAACTATATGCTGTGTATTATTGGTCTGGTTAGACATATTATTGTGTGATTGACATGAAATTGACACTAAATTATAGAGGGCCACCTTTGGGTTTGACATGAAATAGATTGTTTTATGTATTGAGATATCACATTGAACATATACGTTGACATCAAAAATCTCATAGTCAAGTTAGTAGAGTTGAAATGGGTCAAATCTTCATCGTCATGATAATATATAGTTAAAATGAATCCAATATTGACATTAGAAAATATACAGATACTAGTATTAGAAATGTTGACGTTAGAGAAGGTGTTCTCATGAATAAGAATTAAAGGTTGCATTTTCTTATGTAAAAGAAAATAAAAAGCTTGCATTTTACAATGTAAAGAAAAATTATTTTTCTAAGAAAAAAAATGGTAAAAGAACATTGCATTGTAAAGGTAAATAAATGCAATATGTATATTTTCTTATGTAAAAGAAAATAAATGTAATATGCACATTTTCTTATGTAAAGGTAAATAAATGCAATATGTATATTTTCTTATGTAAAAGAAAATAAATGTAATATGCACATTTTCTTATGTAAAGGTAAATAAATGCAATATGTATATTTTCTTATGTAAAAGAAAATAAATGTAATATGCACATTTTCTTATGTAAAGGTAAATAAATGCAATATGTATATTTTCTTATGTAAAAGAAAATAAATGTAATATGCACATTTTCTTATGTAAAGGTAAATAAATGCAATATGTTTATTTTCTTATGTAAAAGAAAATAAAAGTCAATATGTACATTTTCAAGGCAAAGGTAAGTAAAAGAAAACACTTACATGTTCAATGTCAAGGGTAAAGGAATAAAACAAAATTATTACTTTTGTTTAACATAAAAATGCACATAGTCTAAAATATGATTTTCGTCGCATTAGAATTGGCGGACAAAAATATTATGTTATAAACAAAAGAATGGATTTTTGAAATAATGGAAGGCGCCAAATGGTTTGATTTATATATATAATATAAATTGAAACTAAGCGAAACACGCGCGGTAGTTCGCGTTTTGAAATCATAACTTTAAGCGGCTGTATAGAAAGATCCGACCGTTGGATTTTCCCAAAACTGGATTCGTTAGGACCGTCTTGGAAAGAGCTTTCCAACGACATAAAATTTACCAAAATCTGACGGATAGATTTTAAGATATGTCTAAAACAAATTTTGGTAAAAACAGCGCCAGGGTCGCCTATCGACCCGAAGCGTCGTTTAATTAATTCGCACTGTCTTTAAATAAAAATAATTAGAAATAAATCGCTATGAATAAATATAAACGACGTGAAATGATTTAAATGATAATTATGCGATGATTATTTGAAAAGGCCGAGTTTAACTCATTTCAAATAATCAAACGACGATTTAAATCGAAATAATAGAAGACGATGTTGAAGACCGGCGATCTTCACATCGAACGGACAACGATTATTGAGACCTTGAACTGACTTGCTCCCAGGGAAGGGTTGATGTAGTAGTTGGCCGGTCGTATGGGTTGATTGTCCGGATAAGCGAGGACCTCTCTGGTATCTCCGGTTTCGTTCAAAACCCAGAACGGACTTGTATGGACGCGCGTCTGACGTTGGAATTCGTTTCGTGTAACCAAATCAATTTTTATTAATGTATGCTTGTTTGGTGGTAGAGAATTTATTCTCTGCTTAACACCCTGGTATATGTTAGTAGTTATAGATAGCTTGACGCGAATTGTCAATGTGGCCCGCTAAGATGCGAATGATCAAAGTTTTGTTGAAAAGCAGACCTTGTGAAAATGATCAAAGCACAGCCTGTTTGGGCGTAGCTTTGTGTATAGCGTAACCTCACGAGCCTCACACCCCCGGTATGAGTCAAAACGGGATACGGACTGCAGGGAGTGCATACGTTTCTTTCTAGCTAGAGTGATGTCAGGGACCTACCAGCGCTGACATTTTACTTATGTGGATGATGGAATTTGAGGTACCTCGTTGTTTATAGGCCGTTGGTGGTCACATTATAGGTTCAAAGGAACCGGGAAGCGTGTGTTCAGGCATAACTAATCCATACACATATGTGTGGACCGGCCCTGAAGATCCAAGGGTTCACTGCGGGGAATCCTGAGGCATTTGCTAGAGTGTCTCGAATCGGAGAGGAGCTTGCCCCTAGCCTCGACTCATGATGGAAACCAATCCTCCAATACGACATTACGATTTTAGTTGTATACTTATATACGGCGGCATAATATATGGTACCTATGTCGTCTAGGATTAATACATTTATATTGAAATGATTTATGAAAACTTATGCACACTAGTAGTAATACGTTTGACGTATTTATCATCTTTTGATCGTTATAAGGAAAAACCCTTTCCTCTGGTGTGCGTTGCATTGTGTGATGGGACTTGGGTCTTATAACGATCTCATTTTTCTTTAAAAGCATAGCGTTATTCAAACGACTTACTTAATTATGCACTGGCGATCCAATGGAATAAACCCGTTCCGCCTTAGCGGCGTGGTCCTGTGATTCGCCATACAGTTAGTTAGTATAGAAAGATTTCTCACACCAGTCCCACGACTGACTCGAATTTTGTTTCACTTTGCAAATTTCGGGTGCCCTCTTTCCACACGGGCAGCCAATTGACAGGTTGTTAGGTTGCTTCCTTGGAGTTGCTGATCTTGGAGCTTGCTTATTCGCTTTGGTGTTGCTGCTTATCGAGGTGCTTTGTTGGACTATGCAGGCCCTCATCTTTATCTTTGTTTCTGCTTAGACTTTGAGACATTCAAACCGTATTCCACTTCATTTCAAACTGTGTCTTTAACATTATGTACTTGTTTCCTTTTGTTGGGATTTTGATGTAATAAGTAGGACTCTGTGACTGGGATTCTGTGTTATGATAACATCCATATTCCGCTGCTATGTTGATGTTGTTGTTTTATAGATTCTTATATTTATGTTGTTATCTGTGTTATGTGTTGCTATATTTATGTTATATTCCAATGATCATCTCAACTTTCGTTCTGCGTAAGTTTGGGGTTATCACAGTTGGTATCAGAGCCAGGTTTAACCTTAGTTTTGGAATATGACATATTTATAGCAATAAGTCTCATTAGAGATAGGACTAAAGTCCTAGAGTGAGCATAACATAATAGCACATATTTATCAGTCGTTACATCATTTTCACCTCTTAGCCTTTCCTTTGGAAGATTTTCATTTCTGTGGTCTGACTCTTCCCTTGATGTTACAGACTAATTCATTATGAGTACTAGAGCTAGAACCCGTGGAGGTGGGAGAGGTGGAGCTAGAGGGCCACCCGAAGAAGAGCCCATTCATGAGCAGCCCGACCCTATAGTCGCACAGCCATTCGACTTAGAACGGATGTCAAAGAAATTCAAAAACTGGGGCGGAGTTCCTTTCACTGGTAGAGAGACTGCTGTTGAAGCAGAGTCATGGCTCAAGAATTGCGAGAAGATCTTAGAAGGGATGGAACTTGAGGATCAAAGAAAGCGTTTCCTGGCTGCATGGCAACTCAAAGATCAAGCTGAGCACTGGTGGGACACAGTTAAGATTGGAAACGATGTGGCCAATATGACCTGGGCAAAGTTTAAAGAGCTCTTCAACGAGAAATACATCCCTCCACAAGCAAGAGAACGTCTTCGTGAACAATTTGTCAATCTGAAACAAGGAAATATGACAGTTGCTGAATATGCGATGAAATTTGATGAGCTTTCCCGTTATGCCCCTAACCTAATTCAAGACCCAACTGAGAAGAACAAGAAATTCATTAAGGGCCTCGCTACAAAGTATCTGAATAGGGTTACAGCTCATATCGATCTTCCCTTCCATGAAGTTATTACCTTTGCCAGCCGCTACGAGGAAAATGATGAGTCTGCCCAACAAGAGAGAGCAAAGAATCAGAACAATAGCCAGAAGGAGCAGACTAGCAAGAAACCTGAGACAGGAAATTCTTCAGCTGCAAAGCCACAGGGGAAGAAGAGAGACCGGAGCAAGGTGACATGCTTTAATTGTGGCAAGACCGGGCACTTTGATTACGAGTGTAAAGCGCCGAAAATAGTCAAGAGAAACGAATCAGGCCCCAGTCAGAACCGGGGTCAGAGCTCTCAGAAACAGGGTCAGAATTCTCAGAATAGTGGCCAGAATCCTCACCGCAACCTGGAATGCTACAACTGCCATCAGAAGGGGCATATCAAGCCAAATTGCCCATTGCTGAAGAATGCTCAGGTGGCACATGTATATGAGGGTACGACTACACCAGCTCCTACCGAGGGCCCAGGTACACCTGATGTTTTAAGTGGTACTCTTAACATTAAAAACATCCCTATTACTGTCCTATTTGACACCGGTGCAGTACGTAGTTTTATTTCTTCTGACACCATTAAAAAGCTAAAATTAAGTCCAAGGAAACTTAAGGAATTAATTAGAGCCCATAGTCCGATAGGAGGTTCCCTTGTTCTAGATCAATACTGTAGAGTGCCGATCTCCTATTCTTGTTATCAGTTTCCCTTTAATCTGATTGTCATGAATTTCTCTGGTTATGACATTATATTGGGAATGGATTGGCTAACCAAATTTGAGGCTGAGTTGGTATGTGCTAAGAGGATTATCAAAGTCAAAACTAAGCTTGGCAATATCACTATACCCTGCCACGGCTCAGCCACTGACAGAAAAGAATTCTGGTCCTCTTTAGAAGTCACTCCTACTTCTATTGAGGAAATCCCTATTGTCAGGGATTATGCCGATGTATTCAAAGAAGTTGAAGGCTTACCTCCACGAAGAGAAATCAACTTCAGAATTGACTTGGCTCCGAATGCAAGGCCTGTCGTACATCCTATTCGGAGAATGTCACCCAAAGAAAAAGAAGAGCTGAGAAATCAAACCAACCAACTTTTTTTTAAGGGCTTGATCAGGCCTAGCTTCTCAGAATGGGGCGCAGCCGTGGTGTTCGTTCCAAAATCAGACGGTACCCTCAGGTTATGTGTGGACTACCGTGATCTCAACAAACAAACTCTGAAGAACAAATACCCACTGCCTCGTATTGACGACTTGCTCGACCGCTTGCATGGGGCGCGAGCTTTCTCTAGAATGGACCTAGCTACAGGCTTCCATCAACTTCGCATCGCAGAAGAATGTGTGCCTCTAACTGCTTTCAGAGGGCCGGATATCTTTTATGAATGGCTGGTAATGCCTTTCGGTCTATGTAATGCTCCAGCATATTTTGTTGATCTGATGAATAGGGTCTTCAGGGATGTTATAAATAAATTTGTGCTCGTGTTCATCGATGACATCCTCATTTTTTCTAAATCTACTGCTGAGCACGAACAACATCTGAGGGAAGTCTTGGGGATTTTGCGTAGAAATGTGCTGAAAGCCAAATTCTCCAAATGCATATTCTGGCAAGAAGAGGTGAAATTCCTCGGACATGTCGTATCGAAAGAAGGCATTTCAGTTGATCCAGGAAAAATCTCAGCCATCCAAGACTGGAAGCAACCTCGAACCCCCACCGAGGTCAGAAGTTTCTTAGGGCTGGCTGGTTATTATCGGAAATTTGTCAAAGATTTTTCAAAGATTGCTTGTCCATTGACAAACCTGACCAAGAAACATACAAAATTTATTTGGACGCCCGAGTGCGAGAAAGCCTTCCAAGATTTAAAAGAGAGGTTGACTAATGCTCCTGTGTTGACCATTATAGATGGCAATCAGGATCTGACAGTCTGGACTGACGCTTCTCATCAAGGTTATTTCCTTTTTATTAATCAACATGTTAGGGATAACAATTTCTTTTATTGTCAAATCTCATTTTAACGTGTTAGTCCTTTATCCATTCAAGGTATTGGGGCGGTGCTGATGCAGCAAGGCAAAGTGGTCTCATATGCTAGCCGCCAATTGAAACCGCATGAAAAGAATTACGCCACTCATGATCTTGAGCTAATGGCGATCGTGTTTGCTCTTAAAATTTGGAGGCATTATCTCTTGGGTGAGAAGTTTGAAGTATACACGGACCACAAATCCTTGAAGCATCTTTTTACCCAAAGAGATTTGAATATGAGGCAGCAACGCTGGGTTGAATTTCTTGCATCGTATGATTTTGTTATCCTATATACTCCAGGGAAAGCCAACGTTGTAGCCGATGCGCTCAGTCGAAAGTATACAGATGGTGAAAAACTCCTTCTCGCCTATCTCGTTATTACTTCTACTCTGATTGATAAGATCTCCGCTCTCCAGAAGGATGATAAATTTATTCAGAGGATTATCAAAAGAATTCAGGATGGCGAATCCACTAGCTTCCAAATTGACGACAGAGGGATTCTGAGGCTATCTGGCCGAATTTGTGTTCCATACATTCCTGAGCTCAGAAGGGAAGTTATGGATGAGTGCCACAAATCTAAGCTTAGTATTCATCCAGGGGTGAGCAAGATGTATCAAGACCTCAAGCGCACATTCTGGTGGAAATCCATGAAGAGAGATATTTCTATTTATGTTTCTAGATGTCACACTTGTCAGCAGGTCAAAAGTGATCAACAGAAGCTAGCAGGTCTATTGCAACCGCTAGGAGTTCCAGGCTGGAAGTGGGAAGAAATTTCTATGGACTTTATTGACGGCTTGCCTCGTACCCGAAAGGGGAACGATAGTATATGGGTAATTGTTGACCGCTTAACAAAGTCTGCCCATTTTATCCCCGTCAAGACCAACAGAACAGCTCGGAGTTTGGTGCAGCTTTATCTTAAAGAGATTGTCAGATTGCATGGGATTCCAAGAAGCATTGTTAGTGATCGGGATCCCCTATTTACGAGCAAATTTTGGGAAGCTTTCCAAGAAGAACTCGGTACTAAGTTGAATCTGAGCACAGCTTATCACCCTCAGACAGATGGCCAGACCGAGAGGGTGAACCGCATTCTAGAGGACTTGTTGCGAGCGTGCATTCTGGACTATGGTGGTTCATGGGAGGACCATTTATACCTGGTGGAGTTCTCTTACAATAATAGTTACCAAGCCAGCTTGGGAATGTCACCGTTCGAATTACTATATGGTAGACCATGTAGGTCCCCAGCATGTTGGGTGGAGCCAGGCAATCGATTAGTCTTGGGTCCCGACATGGTTCGTGAAGCATCGGACAAAGTTGAATTGATTAAGAAGCGCCTGTTGGCTGCTCAGAGCCGACAGAAGAGTTATGCAGATCAGCGAAGAAGACACTTAGAATTCTCTGTTGGGGATCGGGTATATTTGAAAGTTTCCCCATTAAGAGGCGTGATTCGTTTTGGTAAGACGGGGAAATTGGCGCCAAGGTTCATAGGCCCATTCCCTGTTCTCGAAAGGATTGGTACTCTTGCTTATCGAGTACAGTTGCCCGACTGGTTGCCTGGGGTGCATGATGTCTTTCATGTGTCTCAACTCCGCAAGCATGTACACGACCCTGATTTGATTGAGGATGAATTGAATCTGCAGGTCTTGGATATTGCTCCTAATCTGACAGTGAGAAAAGATCCGATAAAGGTTATTGGCAAAGAAATCCGGGTGTTGAGAAACAAGAAGATTCCCCTAGTCAAGGTGCAGTGGAGCAGTGATCCTAGGGACTGCACTTGGGAGACAGAGGATAGCTTCAGAAGGGCTTATCCCCATTGCAGAGAGGATATCTCCGAATGATGCTTGTGTTAAGGTACATTTACCACAATTTACATTTCTGTCGTTTCCTACTTTTACTTTCTTTTCGAGGACGAAAAGTTTTTAAGTGGGGGAGACTGTAACGACCCGGAAAATCCGAGCCAATTTAAAATTTTTATTTTTAAGTAATTTAGTTGGAAAATGAGGCAAAATTTAAAATTTTCATTTTAAATAATGATTAAAGCCAGTGAAAATAGCCAATTTTCAAACGATCTCTGTTTTCGACGAAACCAATTTCATCGGAACCGGAATATCATATTATTGCTAGGTTTCAATTTTTAGAATTTTCCGAATTTATATGTGAGCATGGCAAAGGGGAAATGTGTCTTGTTCATTTCAGTCAAATTTAATCGACTGAAAAATAGCCATTTTTCAAACAGTCTCAGAATTAGACGAAATTAATTTTGTTAGGACCGTATTGTCATAACAAAGCCAAATATGTTTTTTTTGGATTTTTCTGAGTCCGTATGTGGCCTCGGTAAATTTATTTGTACGACATAATTAAAATTATAAAGGATTTAAATATTAATTTAAATGATACAGGCCACAGACAGCCGTTTGGACTGACGGGACCTAGCCCGTTGGATCCGGAATAGGGTCTATTTGCTAGGATGGGCTTCAGTTGGACTGGAATTGAATCAGTTTGAAAGGAATGGATTTATTCGTAAAATTGCAATTAAAAGATTATAAAATAGGATTTTAGAACCCTAATCTTCTTGGCACTGTTCATCACCCAGAATTAAGCCGCCGCCATCTCTTTCTAACGTCCAAAACTTCATCCCTCTTTTTCTCCCTCCTTGCTTCGAATTAAAACTCAAATCACCCACCAAATTGAAGAGCTTCACACCCTCTATCCGCTCATACCCGAACCATCTCGCCTCATCACCTGTAGCGCTCGTACGAAGCCCACGAAGTCGCGGGTTTTGCGTCGCCCCCACGCCCACGTGGCAGCACCGAGCTGCTCCCCTTCGCCGGAGTAGGTGCGGCGCCTGTAGCCCAACGCGGTGGGACCCTCGGATCGAACTCCAGCTCCTCCGATCAACGTTGAAAGTGAACCCTAGGTCGGGATAGTCCCTGAAGCTCACGGCCGAGGTTCTGAATTGAGGAACAAGGTTCAATTTCTTAATTAATTATTTATTTAAATTAATATAAATTGTTTTATAACTTAGTTAGACCATAACTAATGCATACGTCATCGAAACTTGATGATTTCAGAAGTTGTGCACTCGTATCGGCGAGATCTGCGAGCCTAGACTGACCAGAGCTGATTCTGAACAGCTTGAAATTTGACAAATTGCAAAACTGTGAGAACTCTGATCTAATTTAGATAATTATATATTAATGTAAATCGTGAAATTCTAATTCGTATACTATTGTTCTTGATCTGCGTCACGATGATATTGGTATGCGATGAGTTTGTGATTATTGTATGTGGTGATGCCATGAAATATTTGTGTTATTCAGCTATGTTATTCTGGTGTAATCATGAAGAGACTCTCATCTTTATTATCTTCTTTATTTTCATCTCTTTTATAAAAAAAGGGACTTAGACCTTTAAATATATAATTTCTTTTCTTTATGAAAATTTGAATCTTGGATTCACAATAGATTAAAATAATCAGTTTTAACATAAAAACTTGTTAATAAAATAATTGACAAATTTTTACATAAACTGTGTTAATAAAATGAAGGACAATTTTGAAATGTTATATTTTTGACAAGGTTTCAACATAATTTGTTTGACAGAAAAAAAAAAAAAAAAAAAAAAACAAATTTTTGATGTCATTTTGTTAACCAAACAAAAAGAGACAATTTTATGTTGATTTTGTTAATCAAATAAAAAGAGACAATTTTATGTTGATTTTGTTAATCAAATAAAAAGAGACAATTTTATGTTGATTTTGTTAATCAAATAAAAAGAGACAATTTGATGTTGATTTTGTTAATCAAACAAAAAGAGACAATTTTATGTTGATTTGTTAATCAAACAAAAAGAGACAATTTTATGTTGATTTTGTTAACAGATGAGAAGAGACAAATTTTTACGTTAATTTTGTTAAAAAAAAAAATAATAATAATAATATTTATGTTGATTTTGTTAACATAGAAAAGGAACAATTTTTGCGCTTATTTTATTAACAAAATAAAAGAACAAATTTAGTACTCATTTTGTTAACATAAATACAAAGACATATTTTTGGGTCCGTTTTGTCAAAACAAATAAGAGGACAATTTTCACCTTTGTCTTATCTACAAATTAAATTACCCATTTTTATCTTTATTTTATAAATGCAAGTTGAACCCTTATTTATAAAACAAAATGTAAGTTTTAATCTTTATTTTTATTTACAAATGAAAATAAAGATGAGGTCCTTAATTTGATTCATCAAAGTTGCACCCAATCATATCTATGTTGGTATAGATGAAATGACACCCAAACCTACATCATTGTGTTAACTGTATTATGACGACACCAATTTATATGTTGTGTTAATTGTATTGTGACAACACCATTTTATACATTGTGTTAACTTTGTTGTAATGACGCCAAAGGTATACACCAAACTATATGCTGTGTATTATTGGTCTGGTTAGACATATTATTGTGTGATTGACATGAAATTGACACTAAATTATAGAGGGCCACCTTTGGGTTTGACATGAAATAGATTGTTTTATGTATTGAGATATCACATTGAACATATACGTTGACATCAAAAATCTCATAGTCAAGTTAGTAGAGTTGAAATGGGTCAAATCTTCATCGTCATGATAATATATAGTTAAAATGAATCCAATATTGACATTAGAAAATATACAGATACTAGTATTAGAAATGTTGACGTTAGAGAAGGTGTTCTCATAAATAAGAATTAAAGGTTGCATTTTCTTATGTAAAAGAAAATAAAAAGCTTGCATTTTACAATGTAAAGAAAAATTATTTTTCTAAGAAAAAAAATGGTAAAAGAACATTGCATTGTAAAGGTAAATAAATGCAATATGTATATTTTCTTATGTAAAAGAAAATAAATGTAATATGCACATTTTCTTATGTAAAGGTAAATAAATGCAATATGTATATTTTCTTATGTAAAAGAAAATAAATGTAATATGCACATTTTCTTATGTAAAGATAAATAAATGCAATATGTATATTTTCTTATGTAAAAGAAAATAAATGTAATATGCACATTTTCTTATGTAAAGGTAAATAAATGCAATATGTATATTTTCTTTTGTAAAAGAAAATAAATGTAATATGCACATTTTCTTATGTAAAGGTAAATAAATGCAATATGTTTATTTTCTTATGTAAAAGAAAATAAAAGTCAATATGTACATTTTCAAGGCAAAGGTAAGTAAAAGAAAACACTTACATGTTCAATGTCAAGGGTAAAGGAATAAAACAAAATTATTACTTTTGTTTAACATAAAAATGCACATAGTCTAAAATATGATTTTCGTCGCATTAGAATTGGCGGACAAAAATATTATGTTATAAACAAAAGAATGGATTTTTGAAATAATGGAAGGCACCAAATGGTTTGATTTATATATATAATATAAATTGAAACTAAGCGAAACACGCGCGGTAGTTCGCGTTTTGAAATCATAACTTTAAGCGGCTGTATAGAAAGATCCGACCGTTGGATTTTCCCAAAACTGGATTCGTTAGGACCGTCTTGGAAAGAGCTTTCCAACGACATAAAATTTACCAAAATCTGACGGATAGATTTTAAGATATGTCTAAAACAAATTTTGGTAAAAACAGCGCCAGGGTCGCCTATCGACCCGAAGCGTCGTTTAATTAATTCGCACTGTCTTTAAATAAAAATAATTAGAAATAAATCGCTATGAATAAATATAAACGACGTGAAATGATTTAAATGATAATTATGCGATGATTATTTGAAAAGGCCGAGTTTAACTCATTTCAAATAATCAAACGACGATTTAAATCGAAATAATAGAAGACGATGTTGAAGACCGGCGATCTTCACATCGAACGGACAACGATTATTGAGACCTTGAACTAACTTGCTCCCAGGGAAGGGTTGATGTAGTAGTTGGCCGGTCGTATGGGTTGATTGTCCGGATAAGCGAGGACCTCTCTGGTATCTCCGGTTTCGTTCAAAACCCAGAACGGACTTGTATGGACGCGTGTCTGACGTTGGAATTCGTTTCGTGTAACCAAATCAATTTTTATTAATGTATGCTTGTTTGGTGGTAGAGAATTTATTCTCTTCTTAACACCCTGGTATATGTTAGTAGTTATAGATAGCTTGACGCGAATTGTCAATGTGGCCCGCTAAGATGCGAATGATCAAAGTTTTGTTGAAAAGCAGACCTTGTGAAAATGATCAAAGCACAGCCTGTTTGGGCGTAGCTTTGTGTATAGCGTAACCTCACGAGCCTCACACCCCCGGTATGAGTCAAAACGGGATACGGACTGCAGGGAGTGCACACGTTTCTTTCTAGCTTGAGTGATGTCAGGGACCTACCAGCGCTGACATTTTACTTATGTGGATGATGGAATTTGAGGTACCTCGTTGTTTATAGGCCGTTGGTGGTCACATTATAGGTTCAAAGGAACCGGGAAGCGTGTGTTCAGGCATAACTAATCCATACACATATGTGTGGACTGGCCCTGAAGATCCAAGGGTTCACTGCGGGGAATCCTGAGGCATTTGCTAGAGTGTCTCGAATCAGAGAGGAGCTTGCCCCTAGCCTCGACTCATGATGGAAACCAATCCTCCAATACGACATTACGATTTTAGTTGTATACTTATATACGGCGGCATAATATATGGTACCTATGTCGTCTAGGATTAATACATTTATATTGAAATGATTTATGAAAACTTATGCACACTAGTAGTAATACGTTTGACGTATTTATCATCTTTTGATCGTTATAAGGAAAAACCCTTTCCTCTGGTGTGCGTTGCATTGTGTGATGGGACTTGGGTCTTATAACGATCTCATTTTTCTTTAAAAGCATAGCGTTATTCAAACGACTTACTTAATTATGCACTGGCGATCCAATGGAATAAACCCATTCCGCCTTAGCGGCATGGTCCTGTGATTCGCCATATAGTTAGTTAGTATAGAAAGATTTCTCACACCAGTCCCACGACTGACTCGAATTTTGTTTCACTTTGCAAATTTCGGGTGCCCTCTTTCCACACGGGCAGCCAATTGACAGGTTGTTAGGTTGCTTCCTTGGAGTTGCTGATCTTGGAGCTTGCTTATTCGCTTTGGTGTTGCTGCTTATCGAGGTGCTTTGTTGGACTATGCAGGCCCTCATCTTTATCTTTGTTTCTGCTTAGACTTTGAGACATTCAAACCGTATTCCACTTCATTTCAAACTGTGTCTTTAACATTATGTACTTGTTTCCTTTTGTTGGGATTTTGATGTAATAAGTAGGACTCTGTGACTGGGATTCTGTGTTATGATAACATCCATATTCCGCTGCTATGTTGATGTTGTTGTTTTATAGATTCTTATATTTATGTTGTTATCTGTGTTATGTGTTGCTATATTTATGTTATATTCCAATGATCATCTCAACTTTTGTTCTGCGTAAGTTTGGGGTTATCACAGTTATCCAAGTGGAGTTAATCGAGTAGAGTTGCCGAATATCACTTATTCGAAGTAGAGTTGTAGAAACCCGTAACTTCTCCATAAAGGAAAGTGGCGGATAGTTCGAGAACAAGCCACAACAGAACACATATAAAAGAACAATTCATTGCTTATTACAACAATGCATCAGATTACAAGAATATACAGAGTATAAATGAATATTACACAGAAATATCAGAGATTTAAATTACATTTAAATACATAGCAGCGGAAAATAATACAATACACAACTAGAAGAGATATACGGATACAAAGCTTTCCGGATATCGTTCCAGCTGAAAACCAGGATCCTGTGAATATAAATCTGCAAAACCAAAACTACTAGCTGCCCGTGTCAAAATAAGGGCACCCAGAGTTTAGGTTAAAACAATAAACTCCAGGTCAGTCATGTGACTGGTGTGAGAACTAAAACAGTTAATCTTTATTTTAAAGTTAGGTAAATCAAGGGACCTCGCCGTATAACACGGAACGGGTTTCCTCCCAAGAATTCCAGTGCATAAAACAAACAGCGCAATGCTAAATAAAGAAAAATGAAGCTGTTATAAGACCCAGGTCCCATCACACAATGCAACGCAGCCGAGGATAGGGTTTTCCCTTATAACAGCCAAAGAATGCTTGATACGGTTAAAACAAATCGTTTGATACTATTATAAGTGCATAGTGTATAAAACAACTTCAAATCATAAGTATCAATCATAGACGGCATAAGTGCCCCATCCCCACTATGTCGCCATACTAGGCTATACAAATAAAACCGCAGAATCACGTATTTGGAAATTGGGTTTCCATCTATGAACCGAGGCAAAAGATAGTCCTCAACCGATTCGAGACGCTCTAGCCCGCCCCTCAGGACCCAGACTCAGGTGGGCCCTTGGATCCTCAGGGCCAGTCCACCGATGTGGATTAAACTTAAACCCTGAACATGCATTTCCCCGCCCTATGGGGCGTAAACGAGCCAACTAAATGACTCCATCGGTTCGAGAACGACCGATCAATCCGAGGCGCCTCGCAACAGCAACAACCACATAAGTCAAACTCGTCAGGGCGTGTAAAACCACTGACGCCACTTCTAGCTAGAAAGAAACGCATGCCCTCCCTGACGTCCTCTCCCGTTTTTGGTTCATACCGGGTGTGAAACTCGCGAAGCAAACGTTACACAAAGCTACGCCACAAAGGCCTTGCTTTGATCATCACCACAAGACTTTGCTTTTCAACAGAAGCCTCGATCAATTGCCACTTGGGCATGCCACACAGGCAATTCACTCCATGCGTTTGATATCCATCAATATATAACCCCTGAGCTCGTACGTCTCAGAGAAGGGCGTTAAGCAAGAGAATAAATTCTCCGCCGCTAAACAGATATATATTTAATAGAGATCAATCACACGGGCTAAATTCCAATGTCAGGCACACAGTCCATTTACAAGTCCGTTCTGGGTCTGAACGAAACCGGAGGCACCTAGTACCCCGCATATCCATCGATCTCCAAGCACGTCTGGACGATCACTAACTGTTTCCATCTTCTTGGGTGTACAGCCCAATCAAGATCATCAGTAATCACCCAAACGACGTGAAGACCTCCGGTCTTCGACCACCGTCTTCATCTTCGATTTATCGTCGTATCAGTTATTCAGAATGGGATAAACCCGGTCTTTCCGAATAACTCGCGTATATTTTAAATAAGTGTTACACAAACACAACATACGCCTCATTCCAATTCATCAGTCACTAACCGTAAATTAATCAAGAGAATAATTCTCCAAATATTAACCCCGAAGGCCGAAACCAACATCAGATCAGTATCCAGAAAACCATTCTGCTTGGCTAACCGACAGTTAGTTTCTAAATTTCACATTTATAGGGAAAGGTTCCCATTAATTTTATCCAAGATAAATTCCGTGAATTTATTCTTTATTCTATTTTTGAATCTCAATTCAAACTAGTCGGGATTAGCGAACCTTACCGAAGTAATCATTTATTTTAATTCCCCCATCCTAACCTATTCATCCCATGAAGTAAAACTGGTAATACTTCATATCTAACACCACAGTGTTATCGGTAAATTCAATTACCATTCCACGTTCAAATCTAATTAAAGATTTAACTATCGCCTGGAGCAAAACTGGTGATACTCCATTTTCGATCATTTCAATCTAATTAAAGATTCATTAAAAGTCCACTTAGTTTTAATCTTCGACTGGGTTAAAGAATCAGTGTCATTTAAAACACGGTTCACGATAAACCCAAAATCATATTCCATTAATTATCGGGTTAAAGAACAAGTGTTATTTAAAACACTGTTCACGATAAACCCAAAAATCAATACCAATTCAATTCCAATTAAATATCGTTTGATTGGTACATTTCATTAAATCTAAATAAAAAGATTTAATCTTTTCTCAACTGGGTTCAAGAACAGTGTTAGTGAAAACACCATTCATGACAAACCCAAATCACATTTGATATTCAATATAAGGCTCTGAATAGAAAATATACCGGCTTATATTCAATATCAAATCCTATGATTAACAAATGTCGTATTGGAAATAACGATATAAATATATATCTTTCAAATTTCCATAACAACATCCGTATAACCACGAATTCCAACATCGAAATATTCCGAAGACAATTTCGATTCAAATCCACTCCAATGCAATCATTGGAAATTTTGGTTATTTTTAAAACCCTTTTTCAAATTCAATTTATTTATTTAGAAATAAATAGAATTATATTTCTAGTTCAAAACTAGTTCATTTCGATAAAAATCTATTTTTATCTTTTCAAATATGGAGTTTTTCATCCCAATTCTTCTCAAATCATTTCTTATGATTTTACACGAATTATTACTATTTTTAATAATTTTATCAAGGCCCGTACAGTCGATTTTCATCAACGGCCATCGAACTGCACTTACAGCGACCTTTTTCGAATTTGATTTGGACATAATTCCAAATCCAACCGTTAGATTTCAAATTACTAATATTCGTTAGAAAGCTCTTTTCGATATGAACCCAACGGTTCCGGTTTTAGGAGAATCCGACGGTCGGATCTCCCGTAATGTCCGTTTGAAATAAATGGTCGAAATTCGCGAACTGCCGCGGCGCGGCGCGTTCTATTCAGGCCATTATATTATATATATAATATATATAATATATTTTTCGTCGATTTCTATTTAAAACGAATTATATAAATAGTTTTAAATTCGTTTCAAAAGAAATTTCAACTTCCATTTCAATTCAAATCAAAATTGAATTCTTCTTTATAAATTCGTTTTAAAATTCATTTCTATTCAATTCAAAATTTCAATTCAATTTGAATTCATTTCAATTTTCTTTCAATTCAATTTGAATTCGTTTTCAATTCATTTCGAAATCGTTTTCAATTCAATTCATTTCGAAATCGTTTTCAATTCAATTCATTTCGAAATCGTTTTCAATTCAATTCATTTCGAAATCGTTTTCAATTCAATTCATTTCGAAATCGTTTTCAATTCAATTCATTTCGAAATGAATAAAATCGATATAAATATCGTTCACGTCAAAATGGTGTCAATCTAATCAACACGGCTTCATAAATTTCCATTTTCAAATATTCTATTTCAAATATTTCTTTTTCAAAATAGTTGTTATTATCCAAAATATTTCGTTCAACACATGACCAATCTCAATGGATGAGTACTGTCAACACATGAACTTTTATCTTATAATATTCTTTATTTTTCAAATTGGAATGAGGCCCAATCAATTACCATATAAAGTTAATTATATGGATTTTCATGCATTACACACATATAATAGCATTGAAAAATAATCAACCATCAACCAAAGTGCACTACACTGTATAAGCATCAAATATAGATATCTAACGCTCATAACAGCCTGTCAATCAATCGATCGACATATTTAATCAATCAGGATGAGTGAACTTCAAATTTCATCCCAACACCCGTGTGGGGTTTCAAAAAATCAAACAAATATTTTATTTGTGCAGTTGGGCGATGTGTAAAATTTATCGACCCAATCAATGTCCTTTAAATAGGTGTACATAAACAATCCGTTCGGTTTGTAAATGAATATTTTATTTTATTCACTTCACGTTAAAAATTATATTTTTAACGACAAAACATTTTATTCCAACATATGAATTTCTATTCAGTTCATTCTTTAAATAAAATGATATTTTTATTTTTCTAACTTATTTTAGAAAATTTCGGCGGCATAACGGCACGATACTAGAAACGGACAAGGCCTAGCCTAATCCCCGGTCTAGTGAAGGCCCACGCCATTCACACATCAATCAAATCAATTTCATTTCACCAAACAATTCAATTCAAACCAAAGCATCTAACTAATTTATGCAACCAAACAAACAAGTCCATGGTCTGTGGACGATTGTGTCGGGTGCTACTAAGCACCGTCTCCATCCTAGTATATATATATAACTAGAAAATCAAATTAAAGAGTGAGAAGTTCTCACCGATAGCTATCCTAACTCCACGGCACTTCTAATGCAGGAAATCTTCACTGTTCTCGTCTCTAATCACTTTCTTCGCCCGTAGCCACTACATATATAAAAATCATATTTTTACTTCGCTATTCAATATATAAAAATCACATTTTTTCTTCGATGTTCAATATATAAAAATCACATTTTTACTTCTACTTCATATATAAAGATAGACGCTTTATTCTATATAAAATTATATTTTTATATTTCTACTTCATATATATAAAGATCGAATTTTTATCATGCTATCCTCCCTATAAAGACTTCGCCTTTTCACATATAAAGATTGAACCTTTTCAAATATAAAGGTCGAACCTTTATGTTAATAAATCTCTTCTTTTTATACAATGAAAAATCAAGTTTTTATTTGCTACTCTATAATGAAAATTCTATTTTTAAAATAAAAATCACTTCTTTTATACTTCGCTATATAAATAGAAATAATATTTTTATATTCTCAAAATCACATCTTTTCATTTATAAAAGTCGTATTTTTCTAACCAGAAAAATCTCATCTTTCTAATCTAATAAATCATATTTTCCACCTTATGTAAATCATATCTATATGTTGCTACCGTATATATAAATATCGAAACTTTATTCGCATTCATACAAATGAAAAATCAAATCTTTATTCATTTCAAAATTGAACCTTTTTGCATATATGTAAAAAAAATAAGAAATTTTATTATATTATATATAAAAACTGAAATTAAAAATTGAATTTAAAAATTAAAAATCACCTCTCGCTGGTGGGGTTTGCTGCTGTGTAGCGGGGCGGAGGGGAGTGCTCGCGGAGGTCGGACAATCGGCGTTAGGGCCTGGTCTTCGCGGTGGAGGGATTGGGCGCGGCTATCATACAGCTTTGAGGGCGATTTGATGTAGAAGGGAGAGAGAACGAGGGGGTCGAGGGTGGAGCGGAGGTGCGGTTTGGGTGGGGGTGCGATCGACAGTCGGTGGGGCCATGGGGTTTGGGGCTTTGCGATTGGGGATCGGTTTAGGAGAGAACGGGGGGAGAAAGAAGCGGAAGAGGAGCGACTGGAGGATCGGTGGGGGCGGTCGGCGTCTGGCGCCGGTGGTGGCGACTCCGTCGAGGTGGACGACGGGCTCAGCGCCCTCTTTCCTCTTTTTTTTTTTTTTTTTTTTTTTTTTTTTATGTATCTGAATCGAGAATGAGGGGGGGGGGGGGGGCAGAAGAAATAAAGGAGAGAAGGGAAGGTTTTTTTTATTTTTAATTATTTTATTTTCTAAAAATTTGACTTTTACATACGACCTCTAAACGAGGTCCACCGCCTGTCGTCCATAGCGTTTTACCCCCATTCCGAACACAATGGGATATGCATCCCAAGCTGATTCTATAGTTACAATCAGTTTCCGTTGAATTTACATTTAAATCATTATATTGAATTTTAAACGTACATTTCAAATTACCGGGGTCACATACTAGCTCGAAAAATTCCCGAAAAATATTTTCTAGCTTCGTATTGACGATACGGTCCTAACAAAACTAGTTTCGTCGAATTCTAAGACCGTTGGAAAAATGGCCATTTTCCAGTCGATTAAAATCAACTGAAACTGGTCAAACGCGATTTCCTATGCCACGCTCACATATTGATTCGAAAAATTATGAAATTTAAAACCTAGCAATAATTTGACATCACGGACCCAGCAAAACTGGTTTCGTCGAAATCCGAGGTCGTTTGCAAAATGTCCATTTTTAAGGGCCTGAATTCCATAGCGACTATTCAGAATTTTCAACTGGACATATCTTTTGATTCCCGCTATGAAATTTTGATTTTTCGGATTCGTTGGAAAGATATTATCAATTAGATCCTAATGTTTTTGGTTTCACTAAAATCCGGATTGTTTTGCACCCGGTACATTCAATTGAAGTTTGAAATCGAATTATCGAACTACCGCGCCATTTTCAATTCCTTTTATAATTATATATGAATATTTATATTCTAACGACGACGTATATAATATATACGTTCGAATTATATTCAAAATAAATTTCCGTCTATTTTATTTAAAATAATCTATTTTAAATATTCAAAATTCGATAAAATTGCCAAAATAAAAATTTTAAACTGGCCCAGATTTTCGGGTTGTTACAATCTCCCCCACTTAAAACTTTTCGTCCCCGAAAAGGAACAAAGTCGAAAGTGGTTTGATTAATCAACTCTACGTTCGATCCGGCTTCCATTCTCCAACTTTTCAGTTTCTGAGAATTTTCTAAAAGTTCAAAAATTTGGCTAACACCCTAAATTTCCGAAAAATTTCGCCATAACCTCCCCTGCAATGGGAGCATCGGGGATTTCAAATAGCTTCCCCGGTCCTTCAGATCTCAAAAAGAAAAAGAAAAAGCCAAGCGGCTAGCCAATAGGCTCATAAAATCATCATCACCCAAACAAAACAGTAAATTATGTAGTAAACATGTACCTATTTGTCGGGCAAACAAATTTTATTCTCTGATCTAGCCTCCTTGCTATGACCTGTTCAATGTAAGTACATGTATATGCAAGCAAATGCGACCAAATTTCAATACAATTCATTATCCGATCAAATTAGGCATAATGGTTCAAAATTATCAACCAAATAAACAAACAACACAAACATCAATCAATTAGTGAATTAGAGTCTCAAATTCATAATTTGATATATATACAAAAATCATGTTTTTGATGCCCATTCACAACAATGTATTCTAGCTATATTAGTTTTGGTTCTCACACCAGTCTAATGGAAATATATAGCAAGTCACACCTTTGAAACTCGAACATAAATGTTGATGATGCGATCGCTATCATCAATATCATCTTCGGGCGACTAGAGTGTGATGCTATATCTATCCAATATATTAAAACTTTGAATACACGCGGATCAGACGTATACGCAAAATCTATATATACTGGATTGTCCATATCAATATAAATAAATAATCAAATACGAATAATTGATTTAAATTTTCAAAACAAAATTTGTTTTCATTTGAAAAATATACTCTTCACACTCGTTCTAGGATACTACTGATCCTATCTCTAACGAGTCATTCTAATTGGATATTACTAATCCAATATCTGATGAATTCTTTCGTATGCTTCTAATGTGTCTTGTTCTCGAGCTCTGTAAACCAAAGCTCTGATACCAACTGTAGAAACCCGTAACTTCCCCGTAAAGGAAAGTGGCGGATAGTTCGAGAACAAGCCACAACAGAACACATATAAAAGAACAATTCATTGCTTATTACAACAATGCATCAGATTACAAGAATATACAGAGTATAAATGAATATTACACAGAAATATCAGAGATTTAAATTACATTTAAATACATAGCAGCGGAAAATAATACAATACACAACTAGAAGAGATATACGGATACAAAGCTTTCCGGATATCGTTCCAGCTGAAAACCAGGATCCTGTGAATATAAATCTGCAAAACCAAAACTACTAGCTGCCCGTGTCAAAATAAGGGCACCCAGAGTTTAGGTTAAAACAATAAACTCCAGGTCAGTCATGTGACTGGTGTGAGAACTAAAACAGTTAATCTTTATTTTAAAGTTAGGTAAATCAAGGGACCACGCCGTATAACACGGAACGGGTTTCCTCCCAAGAATTCCAGTGCATAAAACAAACAGCGCAATGCTAAATAAAGAAAAATGAAGCTGTTATAAGACCCAGGTCCCATCACACAATGCAACGCAGCCGAGGATAGGGTTTTCCCTTATAACAGCCAAAGAATGCTTGATACGGTTAAAACAAATCGTTTGATACTATTATAAGTGCATAGTGTATAAAACAACTTCAAATCATAAGTATCAATCATAGACGGCATAAGTGCCCCATCCCACTATGTCGCCATACTAGGCTCTACAAATAAAACCGCAGAATCACGTATTTGGAAATTGGGTTTCCATCTATGAACTGAGGCAAAAGATAGTCCTCAACCGATTCGAGACGCTCTAGCCCGCCCCTCAGGACCCAGACTCAGGTGGGCCCTTGCATCCTCAGGGCCAGTCCACGGATGTGGATTAAACTTAAACCCTGAACATGCATTTCCCCGCCCTATGGGGCGTAAACGAGCCAACTAAATGACTCCATCGGTTCGAGAACGACCGATCAATCCGAGGCGCCTCGCAACAGCAACAACCGCATAAGTCAAACTCGTCAGGGCGTGTAAAACCACTGACGCCACTTCTAGCTAGAAAGAAACGCATGCCCTCCCTGACGTCCTCTCCCGTTTTTGGTTCATACCGGGTGTGAAACTCGCGAAGCAAACGTTACACAAAGCTACGCCACAAAGGCCTTGCTTTGATCATCACCACAAGACTTTGCTTTTCAACAGAAGCCTCGATCAATTGCCACTTAGGCATGCCACACAGGCAATTCACTCCATGCATTTGATATCCATCAATATATAACCCCTGAGCTCGTACGTCTCAGAGAAGGGCGTTAAGCAAGAGAATAAATTCTCCGCCGCCAAACAGATATATATTTAATAGAGATCAAACACACGGGCTAAATTCCAATGTCAGACACACAGTCCATTTACAAGTCCGTTCTGGGTCTGAACGAAACCGGAGGCACCTAGTACCCCGCATATCCATCGATCTCCAAGCACGTCTGGACGATCACTAACTGTTTCCATCTTCTTGGGTGTACAACCCAATCAAGATCATCAGTAATCACCCAAACGACGTGAAGACCTCCGGTCTTCGACCACCGTCTTCATCTTCGATTTATCGTCGTATCAGTTATTCAGAATGGGATAAACCCGGTCTTTCTGAATAACTCGCGTATATTTTAAATAAGTGTTACACAAACACAACATACGCCTCATTCCAATTCATCAGTCACTAACCGTAAATTAATCAAGAGAATAATTCTCCAAATATTAACCCCGAAGGCCGAAACCAACATCAGATCAATATCCAGAAAACCATTCTGCTTGGCTAACCGACAGTTAGTTTCTAAATTTCACATTTATAGGGAAAGGTTCCCATTAATTTTATCCAAGATAAATTCCTTGAATTTATTCTTTATTCTATTTTTGAATCTCAATTCAAACTAGTCGGGATTAGCGAACCTTACCGAAGTAATCATTTATTTTAATTCCCCCATCCCAACCTATTCATCCCATGAAGTAAAACTGGTAATACTTCATATCTAACACCACAGTGTTATCGGTAAATTCAATTACCATTCCACGTTCAAATCTAATTAAAGATTTAACTATCGCCTGGAGCAAAACTGGTGATACTCCATTTTCGATCATTTCAATCTAATTAAAGATTCATTAAAACTCCACTTAGTTTTAATCTTCGACTGGGTTAAAGAATCAGTGTCATTTAAAACACGGTTCACAATAAACCCAAAATCACATTCCATTAATTATCAGGTTAAAGAACAAGTGTTATTTAAAACACTGTTCACGATAAACCCAAAAATCAATACCAATTCAATTCCAATTAAATATCATTTAATTGGTACATTTCATTAAATCTAAATAAAAAGATTTAATCTTTTCTCAACTGGGTTCAAGAACAGTGTTAGTGAAGACACCATTCACGACAAACCCAAATCACATTTGATTTTCAATATAAGGCTCTGAATAGAAAATATATCGGCTTATATTCAATATCAAATCGTACGATTAACAAATGTCGTATTGGGAATAACGATATAAATATATATCTTTCAAATTTCCATAACAACATCCGTATAACCACGAATTCCAACATCGAAATATTCCGAAGACAATTTCGATTCAAATCCACTCCAATGCAATCATTGGAAATTCTGGTTATTTTTAAAACCCTTTTTCAAATTCAATTTATTTATTTAAAAATAAATAGAATTATATTTCTAGTTCAAAACTAGTTCATTTCGATAAAAATCTATTTTTATCTTTTCAAATATGGAGTTTTTCATCCCAATTCTTCTCAAATCATTTCTTATGATTTTACACGAATTATTACTATTTTTAATAATTTTATCAAGGCCCGTACAGTCGATTTCAATCAACGGCCATCGAACTGCACTTACAACGACCTTTTTCGAATTTGATTTGGACATAATTCCAAATCCAACCGTTAGATTTCAAATTTCTAATATTCGTTAGAAAGATCTTTTCGATACGAACCCAATGGTTCCGGTTTTAGGAGAATCCGACGGTCGGATCTCCCGTAATGTCCGTTTGAAATAAATGGTCGAAATTCGCGAACTGCCGCGGCGCGGCGCGTTCTATTCAGGCCATTATATTATATATATAATATATATAATATATTTTTCATCGATTTCTATTTAAAACGAATTATATAAATAGTTTTAAATTCGTTTCAAAAGAAATTTCAACTTCCATTTCAATTCAAATCAAAATTGAATTCTTCTTTATAAATTCGTTTTAAAATTCATTTCTATTCAATTCAAAATTTCAATTCAATTTGAATTCATTTCAATTTGCTTTCAATTCAATTTGAATTCGTTTTCAATTCATTTCGAAATCGTTTTAAATTCAATTCATTTCGAAATCGTTTTCAATTCAATTCATTTCGAAATCGTTTTCAATTCAATTCATTTCGAAATGAATAAAATCGATATAAATATCGTTCACGTCAAAATGGCGTCAATCTAATCAACACGGCTTCATAAATTTCCATTTTCAAATATTCTATTTCAAATATTTCTTTTTCAAAATAGTTGTTATTATCCAAAATATTTCGTTCAACACATGACCAATCTCAATGGATGAGTACTGTCAACACATGAACTTTTATCTTATAATATTCTTTATTTTTCAAATTGGAATGAGGCCCAATCAATTACCATATAAAGTTAATTATATGGATTTTCATGCATTACACACATATAATAGCATTGAAAAATAATCAACCATCAACCAAAGTGCACTACACTGTATAAGCATCAAATATAGATATCTAACGCTCATAACAGTCTGTCAATCAATCGATCGACATATTTAATCAATCAGGATGAGTGAACTTCAAATTTCATCCCAACACCCGTATGGGGTTTCAAACAATCAAACAAATATTTTATTTGTGCAGTTGGGCGATGTGTAAAATTTATCGACCCAATCAATGTCCTTCAAATAGGTGTACATAAATAAACCGTTCGGTTTGTAAATGAATATTTTATTTTATTCATTTCACGTTAAAAATTATATTTTTAACGACAAAACATTTTATTCCAACATATGAATTTCTATTCAGTTCATTCTTTAAATAAAATGATATTTTTATTTTTCTAACTTATTTTAGAAAATTTCGGTGGCATAACGGCACGATACTAGAAACGGGACAAGGCCTAGCCTAATCCCCGGTCTAGTGAAGGCCCACGCATTCACACATCAATCAAATCAATTTCATTTCACCAAACAATTCAATTCAAACCAAAGCATCTAACTAATTTATGCAACCAAACAAACAAGTCTATGGTCTGTGGACGATTGTGTCGGGTGCTACTAAGCACCGTCTGCATCCTATTATATATATATAACTAGAAAATCAAATTAAAGAGTGAGAAGTTCTCACCGATAGCTATCCTAACTCCACGGCACTTCTAATGCAGGAAATCTTCACTGTTCTCGTCTCTAATCACTTTCTTCGCCCGTAGCAACTACATATATAAAAATCATATTTTTACTTCGCTATTCAATATATAAAAATCACATTTTTTCTTCGATGTTCAATATATAAAAATCACATTTTTACTTCTACTTCATATATAAAGATAGACGCTTTATTCTATATAAAATTATATTTTTATATTTCTACTTCATATATATAAAGATCGAATTTTTATCATGCCATCCTCCCTATAAAGACTTCGCCTTTTCACATATAAAGATTGAACCTTTTCAAATATAAAGGTCGAACCTTTATGTTAATAAATCTCTTCTTTTTATACAATGAAAAATCAAGTTTTTATTTGCTACTCTATAATGAAAATTCTATTTTTAAAATAAAAATCACTTCTTTTATACTTCGCTATATAAATAGAAATAATATTTTTATATTCTCAAAATCACATCTTTTCATTTATAAAAGTCGTATTTTTCTAACCAGAAAAATCTCATCTTTCTAATCTAATAAATCATATTTTCCACCTTATGTAAATCATATCTATATGTTGCTACCGTATATATAAATATCGAAACTTTATTCGCATTCATACAAATGAAAAATCAAATCTTTATTCATTTCAAAATTGAACCTTTTTGCATATATGTAAAAAAAATAAGAAATTTTATTATATTATATATAAAAACTGAAATTAAAAATTGAATTTAAAAATTAAAAATCACCTCTCGCTGGTGGGGTTTGCAGCTGTGTAGCGGGGCGGAGGGGAGTGCTCGCGGAGGTCGGACAATCGGCGTTAGGGCCTGGTCTTCGCGGTGGAGGGATTGGGCGCGGCTGTCATACAGCTTTGAGGTCGATTTAAAGTAGAAGGGAGAGAGAACGAGGGGGTCGAGGGTGGAGCGGAGGTGCGGTTGCGATCGACAGTCGGTGGGGCCATGGGGTTTGGGGCTTTGCGATTGGGGATCGGTTTAGGAGAGAACGGGGGGAGAAAGAAGCGGAGGAGGAGCGACTGGAGGATTGGTGTGGGCGGTCGGCGTCTGGCGCCGGTGGTGGCGACTCCGTCGAGGTGGACGACGGGCTCAACGCCCTCTTTCCTCTTTCTTTTTTTTTTTTTTTTTTTTTTATGTAACTGAATCGAGAATGAGGGGGGGGGGGCAGAAGAAATAAAGGAGAGAAGGGAAGGTTTTTTTTTTTTATTTTTAATTATTTTATTTTCTAAAAATTTGACTTTTACATACGACCTCTAAACGAGGTCCACCGCCTGTCGTCCATAGCGTTTTACCCCCATTCCGAACACAATGGGATATGCATCCCAAGCTGATTCTATAGTTACAACCAGTTTCCCTTGAATTTACATTTAAATCATTATATTGAATTTTAAACGTACATTTCAAATTACCGGGGTCACATACTAGCTCGAAAAATTCCCGAAAAATATTTTCTAGCTTCGTATTGACGATACGGTCCTAACAAAACTAGTTTCGTCGAATTCTAAGACCGTTGGAAAAATGGCCATTTTCCAGTCGATTAAAATCAACTGAAACTGGTCAAACGCGATTTCCTATGCCACGCTCACATATTGATTCGAAAAATTATGAAATTTAAAACCTAGCAAGAATTTGACATCACGGACCCAGCAAAACTGGTTTCGTCGAAATCCGAGGTCGTTTGCAAAATGTCCATTTTTAAGGGCCTGAATTCCATAGCGACTATTCAGAATTTTCAACTGGGCATATCTTTTGATTCCCGCTATGAAATTTTGATTTTTCGGATTCGTTGGAAAGATATTATCAATTAGATCCTAATGTTTATGGTTTCACTAAAATCCGGATTGTTTTGCACCCGGTACATTCAATTGAAGTTTGAAATTGAATTATCGAACTACCGCGCCATTTTCAATTCCTTTTATAATTATATATGAATATTTATATTCTAACGACGACGTATATAATATATACGTTCGAATTATATTCAAAATAAATTTCCGTCTATTTTATTTAAAATAATCTATTTTAAATATTCAAAATTTGATAAAATTGCCAAAATAAAAATTTTAAACTGGCCCAGATTTTCGGGTTGTTACAAGAGTTATCAAATATAGTGTATTCGAGGAAAGAGTAATCGAATATAGTTTATTCAAGTGGAGAAATCAAATGTCATTCATTTGAGAAGAGTTACCGAATATTATTTATTCGAAGTGAGTTAATCCAAACGAGTTATTCGAAGTTAGTTAATCCAAAGGAGTTATTCGAAGTTAGTTAATCCGAAGGAGTTAATCGAAGAGTTAATCGAATATAATTTATTCGAATAGAGTTAGAGAAGTTAATCGAATTTAGTTATTCGAAAGGAGTTAATCAATTTGAGTTAAGTTAATCGATTAGAATTAAGTTGAATCGAAATGGAGTAAATCGATTAGAGTTAAGTTAATCGAGTTAGAGTAAATCGAATATTAGTTATTCGAAGGTAAGTTATTCGAATTAGTTATTCGAAGGAGTTAATCAATTAAGTTATTCGAATGAGTTATTCGAAGGAGTAAATCAAATTAAGATTTATCGATTAGAGTTGAGTTAATCGATTTGGGTTAAGTTAAGTTATCGAGTTAAGAAATCGAGTTAAGATTTATCCAGTTAAGTAATCGAGTTAAGTAATCGAATTGAGATAATCGAGTTAAGAAAATCAAGTTGAGTTAATCGAATAAGTTATTCGATAAGAGTAAATCCATTTAAGTTAATCGGATGTTAGTTATTCGATAAGAATGGACACATTTAAGAAAATCGAATGTTTGTTATTCGATAAGAGTTAATGAAATAGAGCCAACCAAGAAGAGTTATTCGAATATTAGTGATTCGATAGGAGTTAATCGAAATAGAGTTTATTGAATATAAGTTATTAAAAACGGAGAGTTAATCGAATAGAGATTACTCGAAAGAGAGTTATACGTCGAATTCGATTATATCAAATTCGGGAAAGTGCTATTTACCTTCCGGGTTTTAAATCAAGGTATAGTTATAATCAAACGTTTTCATATAAGAAGTGGATTCGTAACCTGAATCCGAGAATTTGCGTAAACAGATGATTGTAAAAAGTGAGTGATGAGCTTCATCTATTTCACAGTAAAGGACGTTGTTCAATTAAGGTCTGAGAGGTAATTATACCCCAACTTGATTGACTTCAGAATTGACAAAGGAATAGTTGTGGTTCGATCTAAAAGGTTGATTAGGAATAAAGTTAAGGAATAAGCGATAAATGGATTAAGCGAAACGATGTTTTATACAACGTTCATTGGAAATCCGTAAATGAGTTTCGGAAACGTTTCCCAAATATAGTCAGATATGTTTTCTAAACATAGAAAATGAAATGTTTTCATGATAAGAATTTAAGGAATAGAGTTAAGGAAATTCAGAAACTAACTCGAGAGGGTAAGATGGATATACTGAATAGTGAATAGTGCCTTCGGTTTGTCCGGCTGTTGTATAAGTGAATCTGCCAAAGATAAATTGAAGATGGAGTAAAGTGCAAGGGCTGTTGTATAAGTCTTAGATAACAGTGACTAAGATGGATATACTGAATAGTGCCTTCGGTTTGTCCGGTCCCAGGACAACGTATATGGAAGAAGGTCTGACAGAGTATACCCAATGGATCGCGTAAGTTGATCTGTTCAAACGTATTCACGTTTGGTGGCGGAGGAATTCGTTTCTCTTAGCTATATACCCGTGTTATTTTTGGATAAGTCAATTTGTGATTTGGCGGGTATGACGATGTGGCATTCAAAGTGAATGGTGATCAGATGTTCTGAAGATAGACGTAGCTTCTATCCTCACACCGGGAAGTAACAAAAGTTGGGCTAGGCAGCATGGCTAGTTGGGTCATCCCCAAGCAGGGTGTATTGTCACCGATCTAGAGAATATTCATATTTATACTTCTTTTTGATTCTGTATCTTCGGATGACGGTTTGATGGCCTACAACCGTGGTGGCACTATATTCGCGACACTCAAGCTAAATGAGTGAGCGGTCATGTGTGGCCGGGTTGCAAGACGTTCTTGTTGAATCCTGAGTGTATCACCTCTAGAGTACACTATTCAGGAGGTGCTCCCATACCTTGTCTGTTGGAATCCATTCTCCGATAAGCGCCCTACGGTTTATGATTTTATACTATGTATGTAGAACGTGAGATGCAAGCGTTTCTGCTAGATTGATACCTATTTGTACTTAGACATTATTATAATATCACAATGATATTGCTTGTCAAAGTTGTTTAGTTACTCATAAGGGAAAAACCCGTTCCGTATTCACGGCGTGGTCTTATGAGATATCCTATACCTGTTTTAAACTATTTTACTCATACCAGTCCCATGACTGACCCGGAGTTTACTTTGTTGTTTTCCCTAAACTCTTGGGTGCCTAAATTTGTACGGGCAGTCAAGTAGTCGGGATTTACAGATATACTTGGAGAGCTTGGAGCAGGAGGCTGCAAGATTTTATAGCTATAGTTATTTCCGCTGTGTTGTAAGTGTTGTACTCTGATAAGTGCTATTGTATATATATAACTGTTTACTTCAAAGCTATGTTATATATTATATGTTATTCGTTCCGCTGTGAGATTCGTGTTACTCTGATGATTCTGATGTTCTTCTTCTTCTTCTATTCTATTAGTTCTATCTTTTCTTTCTCACCTTCTAAATTCTTTCACTAACGTCACGGAATTTCCGACTCTCGAGGAGTCGGAAATTTCCAGCCGTTACAGAGAACTTCTCACTCTTCAATTTCTTTTTCTAGTTATATATATATACTAGGATGCAGACGGTGTTTAGTAGCACCCGACACCCGTCATCCACAGACCATGGATGGCTTGTTTGTTTAATTGATTGGTTGTGTAGTTGGTTAGATTATTTGGTTTGAATTAAATTGTTTGGTGAAATGAATAGATTTGATTGATGTGTGAATGGCGTGGGCCTTCACTAGACCGGGGATAAGGCTAGGCCTTGTCCCGTTTCTAGTATCGTGCCGTTATGCCGCCGAAATTTTCTAAAAATAAGTTAGAAAAATAAAGATAACATTTTATTTAATAAATGAACTGAATAGAATATTTTCATAGGTTAAATAAAATGTTTTATCATTAAAAATATAATTTTTAACGTGAAAGTGAATAAATAAATATTTATAAACAAATCGGCCGATCTGTTTATATACACTGATTTGACTGATATTGATTGGGTCGATAAATTTTACACATCGCCCAACTGCACAACTAAAATCCGTGTTTGATTGTTTGAAACCCCACATGGGTATTGGGATGATATTTGACGTACACTAATCGCGATTGTTTAGTTGTATGTCGATCGATTGATTGGCAAACTGTTATAAGCGTCGAATATTTATATTTGATGCTTATACAGTGTAGAATGCACTTTGGATGATGGTTGATTATTCATCGTTGTTATTGTATACATGTGTTGTAGAAAATCCATATAATTAACATTATATGGTAATTGATTGTGCCTCATTCCAGTTTCGAAATAAAAATATTTGAAATAAAAATATTTGAAATAAAATTATTTGAAATAGAAATATTTGAAATAGAATATTTGAAAATAGAAACATATGAAGCCGTGTTGGTTAGATTGACGCCATTTCGACGTGAACGATATTTATATCGATTTTATTCATTCTTCAATGAATATTGAATAGATTTGAAATTGAATAGATTTGAAATTCGAACTATACTGAAATGATTTGAAATTCGAATATAAATGGACTCGAATTGAAATTGAATATGAATGAATTCGAATTGAAATGGAATAGAAATGAATTCGAATTGAAATAGAAATGAATTGAAAACGAACTGAAATTGAATTAGAAATCAATTTGAATTGAAATCGATTTGAAATGAATTTAAAACGAATTTATATTGGAATATTCAATTTTGATTTGAAATTGAATATGAAGTTGAAACCGTTTTGAAAACGAATTTTAAAACGATTTATAAAGCACGTTTTGAATGGTAATCGATGAAGTATATATTATATATATTATATATATTATATAATGGCCTGAATAGAACGCGCCGCGCCGCAGCAGTTCGCGAATTTCGACCATTGGCTTCGAGCAGATATTGCGGGAGATCCGACTGTCGGATTCTCCTAAAACCGGAACCGTTGCGTTCGTATCGAAAAGAGCTTTCTAACGAATGTGAGAAATTAGAAATCTAACGGTTGGATTTGGAATTATGTCCAAATCAAATTTGAAAAAGGTCGTTGTAAGTGCAGTTCGATGGCCATTGATGGAAATCGACTGTACGGACCTTGATAAAATTATTAAAAATAGTAATAATTTGTGTGAAATCATAAGAAATGATTTGGGAAAAACTGGGATGAAAAACTCCGTATTTAAAAAGATAAAAATAGATTTTTATCGAAATGAACTAGTTTTGAACTAGAATTGTAATTCTATTTATTTTTAAATAAATAAATTGGATTTAAAATGGTCTTGAAAATAACAAGAATTTCCAATAATTATATTGGAATGGATTTGAATCGAAAGTGTCTTCGGAATATTTCGATGTTGGATTTCGTGATTATACAGATGTTGTTATGGAAATTTGAAAGATATATATATATATATCGTTATTTCCAATACGATATTTGTTAGTCGTAGAATTTGATATTGAATATAAGCCGGTATAATTTCTATTCAGAACCTTGTATTTAATGTCAAATGTGATTTGGGTTTGTCGTGAATGGTGTCTTGACTAACACTGTTCTTGAACCCAGTTGAGAAAAGATTAAGTCTTTTTATTTAGATTTAATAAAGTGTAACAATTACATGATATTTAATTGGAATTGAAGTGATATTGATTTTTGGGTTTATCGTGGACAGTGTTTTTAAATAACACACGTTCCTTAACCCGATAATTAATGGAATGTGATTTTGGGTTTATCGTGAACCGTGTTTTAAATGACACTGATTCTTTAACCCAGTTAACGATTAAAACTAAGTGGAGTTTTAATGAATCTTTAATTAGATTGAAAAGATCGAGAATGGAGTATCACCAGTTTTGCTCCAGGCGATAGTTAAATCTTTAATTAGATTTGAACGTGAAATGGTAATTGAATTTACCGATAACACTGTGGTGTTAGATATGAAGTATTACCAGTTTTACTTCATGGGATGAATAGGTTGGGATTGGGAAATTAAAACCAATGATTACTTCGGTAAGGTTCGCTAATCTCGACTAGTTGAATCGAAATTCAAAAGGAGATTAGAGAATAAATTCAAGGAATTTATCTTGGATAATATTAATGGGAAACTTTCCCTATGAATGTAAAATTTAGAAACTAACTGTCGGTTAGCCAAGCAGAATGGTTTTCTGGATATTGACTTGATTTTTGTTTCGGCCTTCGGGGTTAATATTTGGGGAATTATTCTCTTGATTAATGTACGGTTAGTGACTGATGAATTGGAATGAGGCGTATGTTGTGTTTATGTAACACTTATTTAAAATATATGCGAGTTATTCGGAAAGACCGGGTTTATCCCATTCTGAATAACTGATACGACGATAAGTCGAAGATAAAGACGATGGTCGAAGACCGGAGGTCTTCACGTCGTTTGGATAATTACTGATGATCTTGATTGGGCTGTACACCCAAGAAGATGGAGATAGTTGGTGATCGTCCAGACGTACTTGGAGATCGATGGATATGCTGGGTACTAGGTGCCTCCGATTTCGTTCAGACACAGAGCGGACTTGTAAATGGACTGTGTGTCTGACATTGGATTTTAGTCCGTGTGATTGATCTCTATTAAATATATATCTGTTTGGCGGCGGAGAATTTATTCTCTTGCTTAACGCTCTTCTCTGAGACGTACGAGCTCAGGGGTTATATATTGATGGATATCAAACACATGGAGTGAATTGCCTGTGTGGCATGCCTAAGTGGCAATTGATCGAGGCTTTTGTTGAAAAGCAAAGTCTTGTGGTGATGATCAAAGCACAGCCTGTGTGGCACAACTTTGTGTAACGTGAATTCGCGAGCCTCACACCCCGGTTGTGAACCAGAAACGGGAGAGGACATCAGGGAGGGCATGCGTTTCTTTCTAGCTAGGGTGGTGTCAGTGACCTACCAGCCCTGACATTTATATATTTTTCACCTGTGTGGTTGTTGCTGTTGCGAGGCACCTTGGTTAGATCGGACGATCCGGGTCCGATGGAGCCATTCATCAGCTCATTTACGCACCAAAGGGCGGGGAAACGCAGTGTTCAGGCATTTTAATCCACATCGGTGGACCGGCCCTGACGACCCAAGGGTCACTCGAGCTATGATCCTGAGGCTCGGGCTAGAGAGTCTCGAATCGGTTGAGGACTATCTTTGGCCTCGGTTCAAAGATGGAAACCTAATTTCCAAATACGTGACTTTGCGGTTTTATTTGTAAACCTATTTATGGCGACATAGTGGCATGGGACGCTCATGTCGCCTATGATTGATACTTATGATTTGAAGTTGTTTTATACACTATACACTTATGATAGTATCAAATGATTTCTTTTAAACGTATCAAGCATTCTTTGGCTGTTATAAGGAAAAACCCTATCCCCCGGCTTGCGTTGCATTGTGTGATAGGACATGGGTCTTATAATAGCTTCATTTTTCTTTATTTAGCATTGCGCTGTTGTTTTATGCACTGGTGTTCTTGGGAGGTAACCCGTTCCGTGTTATACGGCGTGGTCCCTTGATTTACCTAACTTTGAAAACAAAGATTACTGTTTTAGTTCTCACACCAGTCACATGACTGACCTGGAGTTTATTGTTTTAACCTAAACTCTGGGTTCCCTTATTTTGACACGGGCAGCTAGTAGTTTTGGTTTTGCAGATTTATATTCACAGGATCCTGGTTTACAGCTGGAACGATATCCGGAAAGCTTTGTATCCGTATATCTCTTCTAGTTGTGTATTGTGTTATTTTCCGCTGCTGTGTAATTTATTTAAATCTCTGTTATTTCTGTGTAATATTCATTTATACTCTGTATGTTCTTGTATTCTGATGCATTGTTGTAATATACAATGAAATGTTCTTTTGTATGCGTTCTGTTGTGGCTTGTTCTCGAACTATCCGACACTTTCCTTTACGGGGAAGTTACGGGTTTTCACATTAGATTTGCGCCATTTTGACGCGAACGATATTTATATCGATTTTATTCGTTTTTATAATGAATATAGAAAAGGAAGTGATTTCCAAATATAATATTTTGAAAATATTATCATTTATATATATTGATGATATGGAATATTCAATTTTGATTTGAAATTGAATATGAAGTTGAAATTGTTTGGAAAATGAATTTGAAACGAATTATAGAATACGTTTTAAATGGAAATCGATGAAATATATATGATATATATATATTATATATATAATGGCCAGAATAGAACACGCTGCGCTGCGGTAGTTCGTGAATTTCGACCATTGACTTCAAATTGACGTTGCAGGAGATCCGACCGTTGGATTCTCCTGAAACCGGAACCATTGGGTTCGTATCGAAAAGAGCTTTCCAATGAATATTAGAAATTTGAAATCTAACGGTTTTATTTGGAGTTACGTCCAAATCAAATTTGGAAAAGGTCATTGTAAGTCAGTTCGACGACCGTTATTGGAAATCGACTGTACGGGCCTTGATAAAATTATTAAAAATATTGATAATTTGTGTAAAATCATAATATATGAATTGGAAAGAACTAGGATGAAAAATTCCCTATTTGAAAGGATAAAAATATATTTTTATCAAAATGAAATAGTTTTGAACTAGAATGATAATTCAATTATTTTTAAAAATAAATAAATTGGATTTGAAATGGTTTTAAAAATAATCAGAATTTCCAATATATGAATTGGAATGGATTTGAATCGAAATTGTATTCGGAATATTTTGATGTTGGATTTCATGATTATACAGATATGGTTGCGGGAATTTGAAAGATATATTGATATCGTTATTTCCAATACGATATTTGTTGGTTTCAAAAATTGATATTGAATATAAGCCGATATATTTTCTACTCAGAGCCTTGTATTTAATATCAAATGAGATTTTGGGTTCGTCGTGAATGGCATCTTAAATAACACTGTTCTTGGACCCAGTGTAGAAAAGAATAAATCTTTTAATTAAGATTTAGTGAAATTGTCCAGTTAATTTGATATTTAATTGGAATTGAATTTAAATTGGTTTTTGGGTTTATCATGAGCGGTGTTTTGAATAACACCTGTTCTTTAACCCGATTAACAATGGAATGTGATTTTGGGTTTATCGTGAACCGTGTTTTAGATGACATTGGTTCTTTAACCCAGTTAAAGACAGAATATTGATTTTTGGGAAGATTAAAACTAAGTGGAGTTATAATGAATCTTTAATTAGATTAAAATGATCGAGAACGGAGTATCACCAGTTTTGCTCCAAAGCGATAGTTGAATCTTTAATTAGATTTGAACGTGAAATGGTAATTAACTTTACTGATAGCACCGTGGTATTAGATATGGGGTATTACCAGTTTTGCTCGATGGGATAAATAGGTTGGGATTGGGAAATAAAATAAATAATTACTTCGGTGTGGTTCGCTAATCCCGACTAGTTTGGAAAACCATAATATGTTTTGAAATGATATCCAAAGGAAGATTAAAGAATAAATTTAGAAGAATTTATCTTTGATAAAATTAATGGGAACCTTTCCCTAAGAACGTGAATATTTGAATAAAAGAATATTCTGAATGGAATGAGGCGTATGTTGTGTTTGTGTAGCATTTGTTTATTATATACGCGGGTTATTCAGAAAGGCCGGGTTTATACCCATTCTGAATAACCGATTTGACGATAAGTCGAAGATGAAGACGGTGGTTGAAGACTGGAAGTCTTCACATCGTTTGGGTGATTACTGATGATCTTGATTGGGCTGTACACCCAAGATGAGGGAATCAGTTGGTGATCGTCCAGACGTACCTAGAGATCGACGGATATACGAGGAAAGTGCATCCGGTTTCGTTCAGACCCAGAACGAACTTGTAAATGGACTGTGTGTCTGACACTGGATTTTATTCTGTGTTGATTGATCTCAATTAAATATACATCTGTTTGGTGGCGGAGAATTTATTATCTTGCTTAACACCCTTCTCTGGGACATACAATCTCAGAGGTTGTATAGCAATGGACATCAGTCGCATGGAGTGAATTGCCTGTGTGGCATGCCTAAGTGGCAAATGATCAAGGCTACTGTTGAAAAGCAAAGTCTTATGGTTGATGATCAAAGAACGGTCTGTGTGACGCAGCTTTGTGTATGGCGTTAATTCGGGAGCCTCACACCTCGGTATAAGTCAAAAACGGGATAGTGACTACAGGGAGAGCACGACCTTTCTTTCTAGCTAGTGGTGTTCATGCTTAAACTGGCTGACATTTATATACTTTTCACCTGTGTGGTTGTTGGAATGCGAGGCGCCTCGGATATGGGTCTGATAGGACCGGGAAATGTGTGTTCAGGAATTCCCAATCCTCAAAAGTAAGAGAGGACCGGCCCTGAAGATCCAAGGATCGCTGTGTGCGGTCCTGAGATATTTGCTAGAGTGTCTCGAATCGGAGAGGAGCTTGCCCCTTGCTTCGACTCATGACGGAAATCCAATTTCCAATACGTGATATTGCGGTTTTATTTGTAGAGCCTAGTATGGCGACATAGTAGATGGTAGCTATGCCGCCTATGATTGATACTTATAATTGAAATTGTTTTGACACTATACACTTATAGTAATATCAAAATAATGTGTTTTAAACATATCAAGCATTCTTCGGCTATTGTAAGGTAAAACCCTATCCTCCGGCTTTCATTGCATTGTGTGATGGGACCTGGGTCTTATAATAGCTTCATTTTTTCTTTATTTAGCATTGCGTTGTTTGTTTTATGCACTGGTATTCTTGGGGTAAAAACTTGTTCCGTGTTATACGGCGTGGTCCCTTGATTTACCTAACTTTAAAAATAAAGATTAATAACTGTTTTAGTTCTCACACCAGTCACATGACTGACCTGGAGTTTATTGTTTTAACCTAAACTCTGGGTTCCCTTATTTTCTGCATGGGCAGCTAGTAGCTTTGGTTTTGCAGATTTATATTCACAAGATCCTGATTTATAGCTGGAACGATGCTCGGAAAGCTCTGTATCTGTGTATTACTTTTATTTGTGCTTTGTATTATTTTTCCGCTGCTATGTATTTAAATGTAATTTAAATCTCTAATATTTCTCTGATGGATAATATTCATTTATACTTTGTACATTCTTGTACTCTGATGGAATTGTTGTAATAAATAATGAAATGTTCTTCTGTTTGCGTTCTGATTCGTCTTGTCCTCAAGGCAATCCGGGCTTTCCTTTACGGGGAAGTTCGGGTCGTTATATACGGAAATAATAAAAATTGGGTTTTTACAGAGGTGGGGGGTCCACGGTCGGATGTGGAGGCTGAGGAGGGGCAACGCAGGTCCTGGGTGGTGGCAGTGTGTGGTGCAGGCGGTGGTGAGGTCGCTGGTGGTCAGAGCGGCGAATTTACAGCTAGGGCTTGTGGTTTTAAGAAGGAGAGAGGAGGGTAGCACAGCGGAGTGGGCGGCGACCTGTAGGGGAGGTGGCAGCGTGTCTCAAGTGCGGCGGCGCGGCCTGGAAGGGGGGACGATGGGGTATCTTGCATTTTTTTCTAATCGGGTTTTGAACAATGGAGCAGAAGGGGGGTTGACTTCTCTTTTATAATAATTTATTTAATTATATTTAATTTCCAAAAAGTTGTTTTTTCATTCGAACCCCAAAATGAACCCAACGAATGTCTGCCCTAGTGTAATAACCCGAAAATCTGGGCCAGTTTAAAATTTTTATTTTGGCGATTTTAGCGAATTTTGATTATTTAAAATGAATTATTTTAAATAATATCAACGAGAAATTTATTTTGAATATAATTCGAACGTATATATTTATACGCGTCGTCGTTAGAATATAAATATTTATATATAATTATAAATAGAGTTGAAAATGGCGCGGTAGTTCGATTATTCGATTTCAAACTTCAATTGAATGTACCGGGTGCAAAACAATCCGGATTTTAGTGAAACCAAGAACATTAGGATCTAATTGATAATATCTTTCCAACGAATCTGAAAAATCAAGATTTCATAGCGGGAATCAAAAGATATGTCCAGATGAAAATTCTGAATAGTCACTATGGAATTCAGGCCCTTAAAAATGGAAATTTTGCAAACGACCTCGGATTTCGACGAAACCACTTTTGTTGGGTCCGCAATGCTAAGTAATTGCTAGGTTTCAAATTTCATAATTTTCTGAATCAATAGGTGAGCGTGGCATAGGAAAACGCGTTTGACCAATTTCAGTTGATTTTAATCGACTGGAAATTGGCCATTTTTCTAACGGTCTCAGAATTCGACGAAACTAGTTTTGTTAGGACCGTATCGTCAATACGAAGCTAGAAAATATTTTTCGGGAATTTTTAGAGTTAGTATGTGACCCCGGTAATTTGAAATGTACGTTTAAAATTCAATATAGTGATTTAAATGTAAATTTAACGGAAACTGATTGTAACGATTGAATCAGCTTACGATACATATCCCATTGTGTTCGGAATGGGGGTAATTAGCTATGGACGACAGGCGGTGGGCCTCGTTTCGGGGTCGTATGCAAAAGTCAACTTTTAGAAATTAAAATAATTAAAAATAAAAAAAATAAAACCCTTCCTCCTTTATACGTTGCCCCCCCCCCCTTATTCTTCGAATTCGTCAGAAAGAAAAAAGCAAACGAAAAAAAAAGTATTGGGGAGGAGCTCGTCGCTCCTCCGAAGGAAGCGCCGCCGCGCCAGAGACCCTCGTGACCCCCCCTCACCTCGACCTCTTCTCTCAGCCCCCCCCCCCTCGATCGAAGTCCGAACCCCTACCTCGCAGCGAAGCCCCAAATCGAACCGCGCCATCTCGCCGGAGACTGCATCGCCGCACCCCCTTTTTCTCAGCCGGCGCCGCCACTCTCTCCCCTCCCTTGGACCTCCGGCGGCTGCCACATCACCCCCCCCCCCCCGATCCAGAGATTTTACTGTAAGTTTTTGGTCATTTTTATTTATTTAAATAAAAATCTGATTTTATTTACATAAAATCCGATACGTGAGTATATGAAGTTTAGAAATTTATTTACAGAAAGTTAGATATCTTCTTTTTGTATATAAAGTTGAAATTTTTATCTTACATATAGTTTGAATTTTTATCATGAAAAAGAAGTGATTTTTACATGGAAAAAGATGAGATTTTTGTTCGTATACGGCGAGTTTAAAAATAGGATTTTTATATGTTGAACTTCGAAATAAAAATAGAATTTTTATATGTTGAACTTCGAAATAAAAATAGGATTTTTATATGTTGAACTTCGAAATAAAAATGTGATTTTTATATATTGAATAGCAAAGTAAAATTCGATTTTTATATATTGAATAGCAAAGTAAAAATTCGATTTTTATATATTGAATAGCGAAGTAAAATTCGATTTTTACGTATGTAGTGAAAGCGGACAACGTAAGCGACAAAAGGCGAGTTGGCTGAGATTTCCTGCATTAGAAGTGCCGTGGAGCTAGGATAGCTATCGGTGAGAATTTCTCACCTTTCAATTAAATTTTCTAGTTATATATATATACTAGGATGCAGACGGTGCTTAGTAGCACCCGACACAATCGTCCACAGACCATGGACTTGTTTGTTTGGTTGCATAAATTAATTTGATGACTTGATTTGAATTGGTTGTTTGGTGAATTTGATTGATGTGTGAATGGCGTGGGCCTTCACTAGACCTGGGATAAGGCTAGGCCTTGTCCCGTTTCTAGTATCGTGCCGTTATGCCGCCGAAATTTTCTAAAATATGTTAGAAAAATAAAAATATCATTTTATTTAAAGAATGAACTGAATAGAAATTCATATGTTGGAATAAAAATGTTTTTATCGTTAAAAAAATAAATTTTAACGTGAAGTGAATAAAATAAAATATTCATTTACAGATCGGACGGTTTGTTTATGTACACCTATTTGAGTGACATTGATTGGGACGATAAATTTTACACATCGCCCAACAGCACAAATAAAATATGTGTTTGATTGTTTGAAACCCCACACGGGTGTTGGGATGAAATTTGAAGTTCACTCATCCTGATTGATTAAATATGTCAATCGATTGATTGACAGGCTGTTATAAGCATTAGATATCTATATTTGATGCTTATACGGTGTAGTGCACTTTGGTTGATGGTTGATTATTTATCGTTGCTATTATATACATGTGTTGTATGAAAATCCATATAATTAACTTTATATGGTAATTGATTGGGCCTCATTCCAATCGTGAAAATAAAGAATATTTTGATAATAACAAATATTTTGATAATAGGAAATATTTGAAATAGAATATTTGAAAATAGAAATATGTGAAGCCGTGATGATTAGATTGACGCCATTTTGACGTGAACGATATTTATATCAATTGAAAACGATTTCGAAATGAATTGAATTGAAAACGATTTCGAAATGAATTGAATTGAAAACGATTTCGAAATGAATTGAATTGAAAACGATTTCGAAATGAATTGAATTGAAAACGATTTCGAAATGAATTGAATTGAAAACGATTTCGAAATGAATTGAATTGAAAACGATTTCGAAATGAATTGAATTGAAAACGATTTCGAAATGAATTGAATTGAAAACGATTTCGAAATGAACTGAATTGAAAACGATTTCGAAATGAACTGAATTGAAAACGATTTCGAAATGAATTGAATTGAAAACGATTTCGAAATGAATTGAATTGAAAACGAATTCAAATGGAATTGAAAGCGAATTGAAATGAATTCAAATTGAATTGAAATTTGAATTGAATGGAAATGAATTTTAAAACGAATTTATTAAGAAGAATTCAATTTTGATTTGAATTGAAATGGAAGTTGAAATTGCTTTTGAAACGAATTTTAAAACTAATTATATAATTTGTTTTAAATAGAAATCGACGAAATATATATTATATATATTATATATATAATATAATGGCCTGAATAGAACGCGCCGCACCGCGGCAGTTCGCGTATTTCGACCATTGATTTCAAACGGACATTACGGGAGATCCGACCGTCGGATTCTCCTAAAACCGGAACCGTTGGGTTCGTATCGAAAAGAGCTTTCTAACGGATATTAGAAATTTGAAATCTAACGGTCGGATTTGGAATTATGTCCAAATCAAATTTGAAAAAGGTCTTTGTAAGTGCAGTTCGATGGCCGTTGATGGAAATCGACTGTACGGGCCTTGATAAAATTATTAAAAATAGTAATAATTTGTGTGAAATCATAAGAAATGATTTGTGAAGATTTGGGATGAAAAACTTCATGTTTGAAAAGATAAAAATAGATTTTTATCGAAATGAACTAGTTTTGAACTAGAAATATAATTCTATTTATTTTTAAATAAATAAATTGAATTTGAAATGGTTTTGAAAATAACCAAAATTTCCAATGATTGCATTGGAATGGATTTGAATCGAAATTGTCTTCGGAATATTTCGATGTTGGATTTCGTGATTATACAAATGTTGTTATGGAAATTTGAAAGATATAAATATATATATCGTTATTTCCAATACGATATTTGTTAGTCGTAGAATTTGATATTGAATATAAGCCGGTATATTTTCTATTCAGAGCCTTGTGTTTAATATCAAATGTGATTTGGGTTTGTCGTGAATGGTGTCTTCACTAACACTGTTCTTGAACCCAGTTGAGAAAAGATTAAATCTCTTTATCTAGATTTAATGAAGTGTACCAATTAAATAATATTTAATTGGAATTGAATTGATATTGATTTTTGGGTTTATCGTGAACAGTGTTTTTAAATAATACTCGTTCTTTAACCCGATAATTAATGGAATGTGATTTTGGGTTTATCGTGAACCGTGTTTTAAAATGACACTGATTCTTTAACCCAGTTAAAGATTAAAACTAAGTGGAGTTTTAATGAATCTTTAATTAGATTGAAATGATCGAAAATGGAGTATCACCAGTTTTGCTCCAGGCGATGGTTAAATCTTTAATCAGGTTTGAACGTGAAATGGTAATTGAATTTACCGATAACACTGTGGTGTTAGATATGAAGTATTACCAGTTTTACTTCATGGGATGAATAGGTTGGGATTGGGAAATAAAATAAATGATTACTTCGGTGTGGTTCGCTAATCCCGACTAGTTTGAATTGATATTCAAAGGAGATTAAAGAATAAATTTAAGGAATTTATCTTGGATAAAATTAATGGGAACTTTTCCCAAAGTATAGGAATATTCGAATAAAAGAATATTCTAAATTGGAATGAGGCGTATGTTGTGTTTGTGTAACACTTTTATAATATATACGCGAGTTATTCAGAAAGACCGGGTTTATCCCATTCTGAATAACTGATTCGACGTGGTGTCGAAGATGAAGACGGTGGTCGAAGACCGGAAGTCTTCACGTCGTTTGGGTGATTACTGATGATCTTGATTGGGCTGTACACCCAAGAAGATGGAAACAGTTAGTGATCGTCCAGACGTACTTGGAGATCGATGGATATGCGGGGTACTAGGTGCCTCCGGTTTCGTTCAGACCCAGAACGAACTTGTAAATGGACTGTGTGTCTAACATTGGATTTTAGTCTGTGTGATTGATCTCTATTAAATATATATCTGTTTGGCGGCGGAGAATTTATTCTCTTGCTTAACGCCCTTCTCTGAGACGTACGAGCTCAGGGGTTATATATTGATGAATATCAAACGCATGGAGTGAATTGCCTGTGTGGCATGCCTAAGTGGCAATTGATCGAGGCTTCTGTTGAAAAGCAAAGTCTTGTGGTGATGATCAAAGCATGGCCTTTGTGGCGTAGCTTTGTGTAACATTTACTTCGCGTGTTTCACACCCGGTATGAACCAAAAACGGGAGACGGACCTCAGGGAGGGCATGCGTTTCTTTCTAGTTAGAAGTGGCGGCAGTGGTTTTACACGCCCTGACGAGTTTGACTTATGTGGTTGTTGTTGTTGCGAGGCGCCTCGGATTGATCGGTCGTTCTCGAACCGATGGAGTGATTTAGTTGGCTCACTTACACCCCATAGGGTGGGGAGACGTAGTGTTCAGGCATAATAATCCACATCGGTGGACCGGCCCTGACGATCCAAGGGGCAGTTGCGGCTGTTCCGGAGGCTCGGGCTAGAGAGTCTCGAATCGGTAGAGGACGATCCCTGGCCTCGGTTCATAGACGGAAATCCAATTTCCAAATACGTGACATTTGCGGTTTTGATTGTAGAACTAGTATGGCGACATGATATATGGTACCCATGCCGCCTATGATTGATACTTACGATTTGAAGTTGTTTTATACACTATGCACTTATAATAGTATCAAATGATTTGTTTTAAACGTATCAAGCATTCTTTGGCTGTTATAAGGGAAAACCCTATCCCCCGGCTTGCGTTGCATTGTGTGATAGGACCTGGGTCTTATAACAGCTTCATTTTTCTTTATTTAGCATTGCGCTGTGTGTTTTATGCACTGGTATTCTTGGGAGGAAACCCGTTCCGTGTTATACGGCGAGGTCCCTTGATTTACCTAACTTTAAAATAAAGAATAATAACTGTTTTAGTTCTCACACCAGTCACATGACTGACCTGGAGTTTATTGTTTTAACCTAAACTCTGGGTGCCCCTATTTTGACACGGGCAGCTAGTAGTTTTGGTTTTGCAGATTTATATACACAGGATCCTGGTTTACAGCTGGAACGATATCCGGAAAGCTTTGTATCCGTATATCTACTTCTAGTTGTGTATTGTATTATTTTCCGCTGCTATGTAATTTAAATCTCTGATATTTCTGTGTAATATTCATTTTTACTCTGTATATTCTTGTAATCTGATGCATTGTTGTAATATACAATGAAACGCTCTTCTGTATGCGTTCTGTTGTGGTTTGTTCTCGAACTATCCGACGCTTTCCTTTACGGGGAAGTTACGGGTTTTCACACCTAGCCAAATACTCCTATTACGAAGACAATGGAATATGTCCGGTAACCCAATTCAACCGTTTCGATCAGTTTTCATCAAAATTAAAATATAAATTAATATAACGTTCAAAATTTATTTCAATGTACATTTTAATTTACCAGGGCCACATACTGACTCCAAAAATTTCTCAAAAATAAATCTAGCTATGTTATGATGATATGGTCATAACAAAACTAATTTCGTCGAATTTGGAGATTGTTTGAAAAATGGTCATTTTCTAGTTGATTGAATTCAAACTGAAACTGTCCAAACATATTTAAATTTACCACGCTCACACATTAACTCCAAAAATTAAGAAAATTGGAATTTAATAATAATTTGACATTCCGAATCCAACAAAAGTAGTTTCAGCAAAAAGGGAGGTCGTTTGCAAAATGGCTATTTTTAAGGGCTATATATTATATAAAAAATATATAAATTCGATAACGACTATTTTAAATTTTAAACTGGGCATAACTTTTAATTTATATTATGAAATCTGGATTTTTCACATTCGTTAGAAAGATATTATTAAACAGATTCAAATATTTCTTATTTTACTAAAATCCGGTTTATTTTGAATCCTGTACATTCATTTGAAATTTGAAATCGAATTTTCAAACTACCACGCCATTTCAAGCTCGTTTTATAATTAAGATGAATTTATACGTTCTAACATTGATTAAAATAATTTTTTAGTCATTTTTATTTAAAATAAATCATTTTAAATATTCAAAATCTATTAAAATAGCTAAAATAAAATTATTAAATTGGTTCTGAAAATCAGGGTTGTTACATACGGTGTGGTCCCATGATTTCCCAACTTTTAAAGTAAAGATTTAATAACTATTTTAGTTCTCACACCATTCTCATGACTGATTCGGAGATTATTATTTTCACCTAAACTCTGGGTGCCCATATTTTCCACACAGGCAGCTAGTAGTTTTGGTTTGCCCAGATACTTCTTTTCACATGATTCTAGATTACAGCTGGATCTATATTCGGAAAGCTTTGTTTCCATGTATCTCTTTCAGTTGTTGTAGTTGATGTCTTCCATTGCACATTATATTCATGTATTATATTTTACGCTAATTTGTAATTTGTAAATCACTGATATTTATTTTTTTGCTGTATATTATTTATTCATACTTTGATATCTTGTACTCTAAGATAATTGTTGTAATAGCAATGAAATGTTCTATTGTTTGTGTTCTAATGCATCGTGTTCTCAAAGCAATTCGGGCTCCTCCCTCTCTTTCGGGATCGGGGAAGTTTGGGTCGTTTCACTTCTTTACATCAAAGTTTGAAACCAGGACTTGTGCATAATTGACCCTTTATTAAAATAGTTATAAAAGTTATGATAGTTAAAAACATAAAAGGTAGCTTCTTCAAATTAGTTATAAGATTTTAATAGATAAAATGGTTGAAATTATATGGTTACAAAATAATAGTTATGAAGATAATTAATAAGAGATATTAGTTCTAAATAAAACAGTTTGATATTTATAATAAATTAAAATAATAATAATTCAATCAGAACCAAAATATCTAATTTCAAAATTTCGACATATTATCAGTTCAGATTGCAAAACATCAATTCAACTAAATTTTTGCCTTAACAACAAAATTTATTTCACAATAGTGCTAAACTTGGTTTTTCGATTGTGGATATTTGTTTCAAGGACACGTTTTGGAAAAAAATTGGATCAAAGGAAAAGCGACTTTTGCTATGTAAATTGAGGACTAATTTGATGTTTGAATTGGAAAAAGTCCAAATATTTCAAGCTAAGGACATGTGTTGGCATTTCACAAATAATGAAAATTAATATAAAAATATTTTTCTACGATTATAAGATTAAAAAATAATAAAAATTAATTTTGAAATGTTTTTTTGTTGTAAATATGGAAGAACAAACAATATCAAAAAATTAAGGATGGAAAGCTAAATGCACATAGCTTCGTTATTTACGGTATAGCATTTTTATGGTGTAAATGAGATTAGCTTTAAAATGACTTAATTCTGTATTTGGATGATAAATGTAAAGCTATATTTTTAAGTTATAAAGCTATATTCATTTAGCTTTCCGAACTGATTATTTTTATATGTTTATAATAGCATAAAATGACTAAATTAATTTTAAAATCATATATTGTTCTTTTATTTTTGAGGATTGTTTTTTATTTTATAAATTAATTCGTTAATCATGAGAGTTAAACTGAATTTTATGTTACATAATAAAAAAAATTACTTTGTCCTTGATTTAATTATAAAACTTAGTTGTCCTTTGATCTATTTTTTTTAAACTTGTCCTTCGAACTAAATACTCCATTTATTTATTTGTTTTAATTTAAGTTTATGTTAATAATTAGTAAAGAACGATATTGTAAAGAATATTTATTTGATAGATCATATATTTAATTATATTCGCGAAAATGTGGTTTGAATTTTTGAAAATTATTTAATTTGTATATCTAATTTTTAAGCATAACATAGAGATAAAAGTACGATAGGTATTTTCAGAACATCCTAGTTTGACCAATAAATTGTGTATCAAAGTCAGTTATCAAAAAAGAGAAAGATAAAGACGCATAAGGTTACCTTTGAAAGTTCATAGTTAGGAAAAGTGTATGCTTTAAAACCAACTATTAATAAAGATATAAATGCTGGAAACATGTACTTTAATTAAGATCTTTCCCTTATCTTTTAGAATCATGCATTTATCAACTATTATTCATTGTAACTGAGAAAATAATAAATGATATGCTGGAAGTAGAGGGGTTTTGATTTAGATTATTTCCTTATCCTTTAGTATGCATTCATCAATTTAATATTTATCAATTTAACGACCTTTATGGTTTACCATATAATAAATTATAAACTAGTTAATGACTTTAATAAGATTCATAGCTTAATGATAAGGATGAATAAGTTGAATGAACCTTAATCCACAGTCTAATGATATAAGAACGAACAAGTGTAGAACTTCCAGTCCAAAAAGTGTGTTCATTTCCAATTGTGTTAGAAAAAAAATGAAAAATAATATTTTCACTTTTGTATGGATTTTTTCATTTTTTATTTTGAACCAAATCATTGTTTATGGAAATCCTTCAGCCGTTTTCAATATAGATGCAAATTCAGGAAGAAAAATACCAGATAAATTAATTGGTGTCTTTTTTGAGGTATATGCTTTCTGCCTTGACACCTTAATACAAATTACTTCTTAAACTAGTCTTAGTAGTTGTAAAATTAAACATAACAAAGATAACACAAATTATATTAACAGACGGAATTTGTTTTATATTGAACTGCAGGAAATCTGGCATGCAGGAGCTGGCGGATTATGGGCAGAGCTTGTTAGTAATAGAGGTTAAAATCAATGAATTTTGACAAAGTTGGTATAATTCTTAGTTTGTAATTTTGCTAATTTATGTTAACCAACATTACGCATATATAGGTTTTGAAGCAGGACGGCTAAACAAATCTGATTTCGCCCCATGGACAGTGATCGGAAATGAAGGTTCAATAAAATTGGAAACAGAATTGTCTTCTTGTTTCGAAAGAAATAAGGTGGCTCTTCGAATGGAAGTTCTTTGTGACAAAACTCCACCAAATATATGTCCTACAGGTGGTGTTGGAGTATACAATCCTGGTTACTCGGGAATGGTAATTCTCATATGCACACACTCACAAAAATACTTATACAAAACACACACACACACACACAAACACACACACCCCCCCCACACACACACAGATATATATATATATATATATATATATATATATATATATATATGTGTGTGTGTGTGTGTGTGTGTGTGTGTTTGTTTGTGTGTGTGCTTGTGTGCATAAGACAGACTTGTTTATTGTATTATTAGATGGTTTAACATGTGTATGATCATTAATTTTGCTTTTTTATTGAGACAGAATATTGTGCAAGGAAAAACATATAAAGTGATTCTTTACCTTAAGTCAGTTGATTCTGTAAGCGTTTCTGTTTCACTTACGAGCATGGATGGATTGAAAGTGCTGGCAACTAATGATATTACGTGAGTAATTAGGAATAAACATCACTATATTTGTATATTTTAACATGAAATTGATTCTTTCGTTCAATTTTATTGTTCAGAGCTCCCGCCACCCAAGTGATAAATTGGACGAAAATTGAGTTCATATTAAATGCAAAAGACAGCGACAATAATGCAAGGCTTCAGTTAACAACAAATAAAAAAGGTGTTATTTGGTTTGATCAGATATCAGTGATGCCAACAGACACTTTCAAGGTACATTACTATACTCTGAGTTAACATCATAATAAATTAAGCATTATGGTAAATAGCTTTAAAAGTACTCGTAGACTTAACTTGCTCAAAAAAAAAAAAATCAAAAATCAAAAATCAAAATTTCCCTGTTGACAATATCGTGACATGGAAATATTAGTAACTCTAAACTTAATTATGGATGCAGAAGTGTACCACAATCAAAAAATACAAATACTATACAATTATAATTAGTTCACACAAAAATTGGCCAGTACATGTAATACTAATATCTCTAAATAATCGGCTTTGCGAAAAATGCATCATTAGAAGTAGCGTAAATGCAAATTTGAATTTACGTAGTGTAATACACAAATTTAACAATAGTTTTATTCATATTAATATCATATAATAAAAGTTAGTTTTTTTAATTTGTTTTTATAGGGACTTGGATTCAGGGAAGACCTATATTCAATGATTGCAGATCTGAATCCTACTTTCGTAAGATTTCCAGGTATCAAATAAATATTCATAACTTAACTCATCTATATCTTCAAAATTGTAATTTTCTTACTGTATTTTATTTTTTAAAAGGTGGATGCTTTATAGAAGGAAGTAGGCTTGTAAATGCGTTTAAATGGAAGGATTCAATAGGTCCATGGGAAGAAAGGCCAGGACATTACAATGATCACTGGGGATACTGGACAGATGATGGACTCGGATATTATGAGCTTCTCATTGTACGTATTTTATACATTTTATGGAGTATATCTGTTTATTTTATGTTGTATATTGATTAAATTTAGCTATTGATTCATTCAGTGGTTCTTTAATAGTTCTTATAATAGTATTTTTCTTGCAGCTTATTGAAGAGCTTGGTGCTTCTCCTATTTGGGTATTCAACATTGGTTAGTGAATTTATTTTTAAAAAAAAACTTAGTAGCTAAAAATGATAGTAATTCATCTAACATGCCCCTACTATTTATTTTAGGCATGGCCACTGATGAAAACATCGTCAATCCAAGCAATGTTGAAACTTTCGTGCGGGTATGCTATAAATATCTTAATTATATCAAGTCAAGGAAAAAATGAATTCATTTAATGTAACTTGTTGAAGGTCTATCATGGGCACTAAACATAAACGACTCTTCTTATAATTTATAAGAAAGCAAAATATTCAAGACATATCACATCCATGATGAAAAATGAAAGGAACTAAAAATTTCAATAAAAACTTTGCTTATTAAATAAGGGAAAAACCGCTCCCGCCTATTCTAGTTCACCTCTTAAATGAATGATAAGCATACATTTGATCTAATAGTTTATAATTATTATGTGTTTCTCATATAAAATTATTATATAGTATTTCTTATAAATTTTATTTAAATAACCTTAATTATAATAACTTTTGATAGTTTCTAATAACACTACATAAGATGAAGTTTTTACTATGCAAATATATTCAAGTTATTTCTTTAATAAAATAGATAACTTTTTCGGTTTCATAACCATAAAAATTGTCCACAATTCAAAAAAAGATAAAATTATAAACACCATCACACCACATAAAATTAACTTTTATTTTCCAATTTTATTTCCTAAAATAAGTCATCCAACAATAAGTTCCCATTTGCTTTACATGTCCCATATGACTTTGAGAAATTAAGCAGCATAATTTTAATTTACCTACGTACAATTTGGCTATATCTACATTTTTTTGGCATTGCATGTGAAATATTTTATGTACTAACGCTATAATGCTCATTTCATTTTTAGGACGCTCTTGATGGTATTGATTTTGCTATAGGATCACCTAACACAACATGGGGATCGATTAGAGCAAGAATGGGACATCCTAATCCATTTAACGTGAAAATTGTTTCTGTTGGAAACGAAAATTGTTTTCCAGTGAATCGGCAAAATTACGGTTTGTTTGTTTACTTATGATAGTTCTTTGTTACTTAGAATTACTAAATAATAGAAATAATAGCTACGGTCTTAGTGGATAGTGTATGCAATTGTTGCTACACTTAAGATGAATAATACGTCTACACTATCAAATAATAAACATAAAGCACAACTATATTCATCGTACAAAATAACAAGACCGGCATGATCATCAAAAATTAATATATCCAAGTAACAAATGCATTTTTAAGGTGCTAAATTTGATTTATTTTTTTATTTAACTAGTAAGTATGTTATATTCCCCAAACCCACCTCTCTTGCAAAGGAGGTGCACAATGCTTCATAACTAAATTGTTAGACTAAAACAACAAAATGTTCTATATGCAAACATGGTAGCATTGAATATTTGTAGTGAGATTTCTTTCTTGGTATATGACTGAAGCTAGAATTGAATTTGATTTTTCCTATTTTTTAATTTTTTTAATACTTTCATATTTTTATTTTAAATATCTTTTTTGATTGTTATTTTCAGAACTTATATATCCATATTTCTATGATGCAATTAAAAAGACATACCCAACTCTCGAAATCATTTCAAATTGTGATGGATCTCGTATACCATTGAATCATCCAGCTGACTTCTACGATTTTCATGTAAGGATGACAACTTATATTTTGGTAAAACATGGTAACCCTTCACATTAATGTCAACCATCTAACGTTTTTTTTTCCTTTTATAGACGTATAGGGAGTCTTTGGATATGTTCAACGATAATCATTATTTTGATGTTTCACCTCGAAATGGTCCTAAGGTAAATTTTAGTTAATTTAACCCATGTTTATCTTACATATATTATTGTGCAATTTTTTCTATTTGTTTGTTCGAGTGGGTGATTACTAGTTAATTTTTAGGCTTTTGTGAGTGAATATGCTTCATTTGGCAAAACGGCTGGCAAGGGAAATTTATTAGGTGCATTAGGTGAAGCCGCATATATTATTGGCTTGGAAAGAAATAGGTATGTTTATCGTCATTTTCACATTGGTGCAATAGGTCACATTTTTGAAACATGCATAACTTCATTGGAATAAATATTGACAAGTACACTCATTTCTACCTATTATCTATGCAAAAGTAGTGATTTTTATTTAGAAAAAAAAAACCATTTCAGATTAAAATAGGACCCCTATCTATATTTTTATTTTTTTTTGAAATAACAAAAACTATCATCTAGTTTTGAACATGCTAGTTTTGAATTGTTTCGCCAATCTTTGAATGAATGCCTAGATTACAGAGAACAAAAGTAGAAGGTTGTTACCTTTATATTATGCAACAAATAAGGTTACTAATGCTCCTTATGCTGAAATATTTCACCTATCTTTGGAATATTTAAAATGCTAAGTTTTAAATAACTGATTAATTTTTTTACGTTTGCAGTGATATTGTCGCCATGGCATGTTATAGTCCACTTATGGCAAATATACATTTCACAGGGTAAATTTGGTGCTCAACTTTTTCATAAATTTACATATATGATAATGACACTAGTCTTACTATGTATAATAAAATAGTTAGGCCGGTACCAAATGCATTTTGGTTTGATTCATCGCAACATTATGGAGCTCCAAGCTATTGGGTGCAATATTTAGTCAAAGATTCAAGTGGTGCAACATTTTTGAATTCCTCACTTCAAACTAACTCTCAAGTAGTTGCATCTGCAATAATAACTCGTAATAATGATATATTGAAACTAAAGGTAAGTAATTATATTAGAATTTCTTATTCTTTTTAAATATTTCATACTTTCTATTGGTAGCAGCTCAAATGTTATCAATCAATGTACTCAAAATAAAATGAAGCTCTTCCTGATTTATGTACATTATATGTACATTTTTGAAAATTATTCTTGGTTATATATTTTTATCCTTTAACTAACTGAAAAATACATCATTTCCAATAGGTTGTAAATTTTGGAAATGACATGGTGAATTTGGATATATCAATATCAGGCTTAGGTAGAACTATAAATTCACAACAATCAGACATGATCGTGCTATCTTCTCCTAATCCAATGGATGAGAATACTATTCAGGAGCCAAACAAGGTAACATGATATATTAGTATACAAAACACGCACGAATAGACACTCGTACATATAGAATTATATAAATAAAAAAATGAGCACTAACACTTTGTTCTTTCGATCTTTCAGGTAGTACCAAAGAAGAATAATCTTATGAATGCAAGCTCAAAAATGGATGTAGTGCTTTCCCCACATTCATTTACAGTTTTTAACTTAGTCCTCATATAGAATATCATGCTAACATTGAATGGCTATTGTATGTTTATTTTGATTTAAATAAGAAACGAAAGGCAATACGGTATTTGTGTTCTTTATTGTACTATTACATATGAAAAAACAGTTCTTATTATACACCAAACTTAATACACATATTTCATAGTCCACATATGGATGAAATGTTTATTATTGGTTTAAAAATTTGAGAACAGAACCTTTAAAGATTGTTTTAAGCTAATTTGTGTATGAGGAACATGTATTTGCTTGTACCTTAAGTGAACAGTAATTCTAAAACTAGACATTAATTAGTTTGAAATGATTTCAAGGTTACACGTATGGTATTTATGTGATATCTAAGACATTTAGGTTATTAATTTATTTGGTTGTAACCTAAGATTAAAAATGAATAACATTATGTAATTGTGAAAACCCGTAACTTCCCCGTAAAGGAAAGTGTCGGATAGTTTGAGAACAAACCACAACAGAATGCATATAAAAGAACATACCATTGTATATTACAACAATGCATCAGATTACAAGAATATACAGAGTATAAATGAATAATACACAGAAATATCAGAGATTTAAATTACATTTAAATACATAGCAGCGGAAAATAATACAATACACAACTAGAAGGAGATATATGGATACAAAGCTTTCCGGATATCGTTCCAGCTGTAAACCAGGATCCTGTGAATATAAATCTGCAAAACCGAAACTACTAGCTGCCCGTGTCAAAATAAGGGCACCCAGAGTTTAGGTTAAAAACAATAAACTCCAGGTCAGTCATGGGACTGGTGTGAGAACTAAAACAGTTATTAATCTTTATTTTAAATCATTAGGTAAATCAAGGGACCACGCCGTATAACACAGAACGGGTTTCCTCCCAAGAATACCAGTGCATAAAACAAACAACGCAATGCTAAATAAAGAAAGATGAAGCTGTTATAAGACCCAGGTCCCATCACACAATGCAACGCAGCCGAGGATAGGGTTTTCCCTTATAACAGCCAAAGAATGCTTGATACGGTTAAAACAAATCGTTTGGTACTATCATAAGTGCATAGTGTATAAAACAACTTCAAATCATAAGTATCAATCATAGGCGGCATGAGCGCCCCATCCCACTATGTCGCCATACTAGGCTCTACAAATAAAACCGCAAAGTCACGTATTTGGAAATTGGATTTCCGTCTATGAACCGAGGCAAAAGATAGTCCTCAACCGATTCGAGACAATCTAGCCTACCATGTCTCAGGATCAGAGCTCGAGGGATCCTTGGATCCTCAGGGCCGGTCCACCGATGTGGATTAAAATGCCTGAACACTACGTTTCCCCGACCTTTGGGGCGCAAATGAGCCATCAAATGACTCCATCGGTTCGAGAACGACCGATCAATCCGAGGCGCCTCGCAACAGCAACAACCACATAAGTCAAACTCGTCAGGGCGTGTAAAACCACTGACGCCACTTCTAGCTAGAAAGAAACGCATGCCCTCCCTGACGTCCGTCTCCCGTTTTTGGTTCATACCGGGTGTGAAACTCGCGAAGCAAACGTTACACAAAGCTACGCCACAAAGGCCTTGCTCTGATCATCACCACGAGACTTTGCTTTTCAACAGAAGCCTCGATCAATTGCCACTTAGGCATGCCACATAGGCAATTCACTCCATGCGTTTGATATCCATCAATATATAACCCCTGAGCTCGTACGTCTCAGAGAAGGGCGTTAAGCAAGAGAATAAATTCTCCGCCGCCAAACAGATATAAATTTAATAGAGATCAATCACACAGACTAAAATCCAATGTCAGACACACAGTCCATTTACAAGTCCGTTCTGGGTCTGAACGAAACCGGAGGCACCTAGTACCCCGCATATCCCTCGATCTCCAAGTACGTCTGGACGATCACTAACTGTTTCCATCTTCTTGGGTGTACAGCCCAATCAAGATCATTAGTAATCACCCAAACGACGTGAAGACTTCCGGTCTTCGACCACCGTCTTCATCTTCGACTTATCGTCGTATCAGTTATTCAGAATGGGATAAACCCAGTCTTTCCGAATAACTCGCGTATATTTTAAATAAGTGTTACACAAACACAACATACGCCTCATTCCAATTCATCAGTCACTAACCGTAAATTAATCAAGAGAATAATTCCCCAAATATTAACCCCGAAGGCCGAAACCAACATCAGATCAATATCCAGAAAACCATTCTGCTTAGCTAACCGACAGTTAGTTTCTAAATTTCACATTCATAGGGAAAGGTTCCCATTAATTTTATCAAAGATAAATTCTTGAATTTATTCTTTATTCTATTTTTGAATCTCAATTCAAACTAGTCGGGATTAGCGAACCTTACCGAAGTAATCATTTGTTTTAATTTCCCAATCCCAACCTATTTATCCCATGAAGTAAAACTGGTAATACTTCATATCTAACACCACAGTGTTATCGGTAATTTCAATTACCATTTCACGTCCAAATCTAATTAAAGATTTAACTATCGCCTGGAGCAAAACTGGTGATACTCCATTTCGATTATTTCAATCTAATTAAAGATTCATTAAAACTCCACTTAGTTTTAATCGTTAACTGGGTTAAAGAATCAGTGTCATTTAAAAACACGGTTCGCAATAAACCCAAACAAAACATTCCATTAATTATCGGGTTAAAGAACGAGTGTTATTCAAAACACTGTTCACGATAAACCCAAAAATCAATATCGATTCAATTCCAATTAAATATTATTTAATTGGTACACTTCATTAAATCTAAATAAAAAGATTTAATCCTTTCTCAACTGGGTTCAAGAACAGTGTTAGTGAAGACACCATTCACGACAAACCCAAATCACATTCGATATTCAATACAAGGCTCTGAATAGAAAATATATCGGCTTATATTCAATATCAAATTCTACGACTAACAAATGTCGTATTGGAAATAACGATATAAATATATATCTTTCAAATTTCCATAACAACACCTGTATAATCACGAATTCCAACATCGAAATATTCCCAAGACAATTTCGATTCAAATCCACTCCAATGCAATCATTGGATATTCTGGTTATTTTCAAAACCCTTTTCAAATTCAATTTATTTATTTAAAGATAAATAGAATTATATTTCTAGTTCAAAACTAGTTCAATTCGATAAAAGTCTATTTTTATCTTTTCAAATATGGAGTTTTTCATCCCAAATCTTCACAAATCATTTCTTATGATTTTACACAAATTATTACTATTTTTAATAATTTTATCAAGGCCCGTACAGTCGATTTCCATCAATGGCCATCGAACTGCACTTACAGCGACCTTTTTCAAATTTGATTTGGACATAATTCCAAATCCAACCGTTAGATTCCTAATTTCTAATATTCGTTAGAAAGCTCTTTTCGATACGAACCCAACGGTTCCGGTTTTAGGAGAATCCGACGGTCGGATCTACCGTAATGGCCGTTTGAAATAAATGGTCGAAATTCACGAACTGCCGCGGCGCGGCGCGTTCTATTCAGGCCATTATATTATATATATAATATATATATAATATATTTCGTCGATTTCTATTTAAAACGAATTATATAAATAGTTTTAAATTCGTTTCAAAAGCAATTTCAACTTCCATTTCAATTCAAACCAAAATTGAATTCTTCTTTATAAATTCGTTTTAAAATTCATTTCTATTCAATTCAAATTTCAATTCAATTTGAATTCATTTCGATTTGTTTTCAATTCAATTTGAATTCGTTTTCAATTCATTTCGAAATCGTTTTCGATTCATTTCATTTCGAAATCGTTTTCAATTCATTTCATTTCGAAATCGTTTTCAATTCATTTCATTTCGAAATCGTTTTCAATTCATTTCATTTCGAAATCGTTTTCAATTCATTTCATTTCGAAATCGTTTTCAATTCATTTCATTTCGAAATCGTTTTCAATTCATTTCATTTCGAAATCGTTTTCAATTCATTTCATTTCGAAATCGTTTTCAATTCATTTCATTTCGAAATTGTTTTCAATTCATTTCATTTCGAAATCGTTTTCAAAATCGATATAAATATCGATCACGTCAAAATAGCGTCAATCTAATCAACACGGCTTCATAAATTTCTATTTCAAATATTCTATTTCAAATATTTCTTTTTCAAAAATAGTTGTTATTATCAAAATATTTCGTTCAACACATGACCAATCTCAATGGATGAGTAATGTCAACACATGAACCTTTATTTTATATTGATAAAGATATAAATTTTATTACTAAAATATTTCGTTCAACACATGACCAATCTCAATGGATGAGTACTGTCAACACATGAACTTTTATTTTATAATATTCTTTACTTTTCAAATTGGAATGAGGCCCAATCAATCACCATATAATGTTAATTATATGGATTTTCATACTACACACGTATGTAATAGCATTAAAAAAAATAATCAACCATCAACCAAAGTGCACTACACCGTATAAGCATCAAATATAGATATCTAACGCTTATAACAGCCTGTCAATCTATCGATCGACATATTCAATCAATCAGGATGAGTGAACTTCAAATTTCATCCCAACACCCGTGTGGGGTTTCAAACAATCAAACACATATTTTATTTGTGCTGTTGGGCGATGTGTAAAATTTATCGACCCAATAAATGTCATTCAAATAGGTGTACATAAACAAACCGTCTGGTTTGTAAATGAATATTTTATTTATTCACATTCACGTTAAAAATTATATTTTTAACGATAAAACATTTTATTCCAACATATGAATTTCTATTCAGTTCATTCTTTTAAATAAAGGATATTTTTATTTTTCTAACTTATTTAAGAAATTTCGGCGGCATAACGGCACGATACTAGAAACGGGACAAGGCCTAGCCTTATCCCCGGTCTAGTGAAGGCCCACGCCATTCACACATCAATCAAATCAATTTTATTTCACCAAACAATTCAATTTCAAATCAAATCATCCCTAATCTATACAACCAAACAAACAAGTCCATGGTCTGTGGACGATTGTGTCTGGTGCTACTAAGCACCGTCTGCATCCTAGTATATATATATTACTAGAAAAGAAATTGAAAGGTGAGAAATTCTCACATATAGCTATCCTAGCTCCACGGCACTTCACTGATAGAAAACTTCATCGCTACCGCATCTTCGTCATCTTCGTTGCCCGTAGTCACTATATATATAAAAATCACACATTTTTATATTTCGATGTCTTTAAAATAAAAATCACATTTTTATTTATTCACTTTCAATTTAGAAATCATATTTTTATAATCACTTCATATATTTAAAAATCGAATTTTTACTATGCTATTCAATATATAAAAATCATATTTTTACTATCACGCTCTATATAGATAAAGATTATATTTTTATCACCTTATTCTTCATATAAAGATTTCGCCCTTTCAAAAATAAAGGTTTCGCCTTTATAAAAATAAACACTTCATTTCAACGTATATAAAATAAAAATCAGATTTTTATTTTGCTACATACACAAAGATGATATTTTTATGTTCTCTATCCTATAAAGATTATATTTTTAATACTTTAAAAATATAAAAATCATATTTTTAATATTTCTATATAGTAAAGATTATATTTTTAATACATTAAAAATATAAAAATCATATTTTTATCACTTTAAAAATATAAAGATCATACCTTTTACCAAATAAAAATCCTATCTTTTCACCTTTCAAAGTTCTAATCTTTTTCCATTTAAAATTCAACCCTTTTCTATTTTAAATTCTTTTTAAAATCAGTTTTAAATTACTCTTTAAAACCAGTTTTAAAATCACTAAAAATCAGTTTTTTTAAAATCAATGAAAATCAGTTTTTAAAGTAAATAAAATTCCGTTTTTAAACGAAATAAAATTCAGTTTTTAAACGAAATAAAATTCAGTTTTTAAACGAAATAAAATTCAGTTTTTAAACGAAATAAAATTCAGTTTTTTTTTCTATTTATATAAAATAAAAATAAAATAAATAAATTAAAAAAACTTACAGGGGGGGCTGTCAGGCCGGCGGCCGCTACTGCGAGGGGGGGCTCGGGGTTGGTGACGCTCGACGGTGGCTGGTCGAGGAGGAAAGGTGGGTGAGGCGGAGGGGGTTGGCTCGACTGGGTCAGGTGGGGCAGAGGGGATTGGCTTCGCGACTGGGGGTCTCGCGATAGGGGGGGCTTCGCACGTCGGTCTGAAGGAGGAGACGAGGGGAAGGAGGCGGCGCTGGGAGGCCGACCTCCAGTGGCGCCCTCGACGAAGGGCGGTGGTGGAAAGGGGGGGGGGGGAGATCGACGATGTCTCCGTCGTCTTCGAGGGTCTTTTTTTTTTTTTTCTAAAAACTGAATCGAGAATGAGGGGGGGGGGGGGGGGCAGAACGTATAGCAAGAGGGCAGGAGAGAGAAAGTTCTTATATTTTTTTTTTAATTTATTATTATTTTAAATGTAAAATTTTGACTTTTACATATGACCTCAAAACGAGGCCCACCGCCTGTCGTCCGTAGCGTTTTACCCCTATTCCGAACCCAATGGGATATGTATCGCAAGCTGATATGATCGTTTGAATCAGTTTCCGTTGAAATTTACATTTAATTCATTATATTGAATTTTAAACGTACATTTCAAATTACCGGGATCACATACTAACCAGAAAAATTCCCGAAAAATATTTTCTAGCTTCGTATTGACGATACGGTCCTAACAAAACTAGTTTCGCCGAATTCCGAGACCGTTGGAAAAATGGCCAATTTCCAGTCGATTAAAATCAACTGAAACTGGTCAAACACATTTAACTGCGCCACACTCACATATTGATTCGAAAAATTATGAAATTTGAAACCTAGCAATAATTTCACATCCCGGACCCAACAAAACTGGTTTCGTCGAAATCCGAGGTCGTTTGCAAAATGTCCATTTTTAAAGGCCTGAATTCCATAGCGACTATTCAAAATTTTCAACTGGACATATCTTTTGATCCCCGCTACGAAATTTTGATTTTTCGGATTCGTTGGAAATATATTATCAAATAGATCCTATGATTTTTGGTTTCACTAAAATCCGGATTGTTTTGCACCCGGTACGTTCAATTGAAATTTGAAATCGAATTATCGAACTACCGCGCCATTTTCAATTCTATTTATAATTATATATAAATATTTATATTCTAACGACGGCGTATGTTATATATACGTTCGAATTACATTCAAAATACGCTAAAATTGCCAAAATAAAAATTTTAAACTGGCCCAGATTTTCGGGTTGTTACAATCTCCCCCACTTAAAACTTTTCGTCCCCGAAAAGGAACAAAGTCGAAAGTGGTTTGATTAATCAACTCTACGTTCGATCTGGCTTCCATTCTCTAACTCTTTAGTTTCTGAGAATTTTTTTCAAATTTCAAAAATTTGGCTAACTCCCTAAATTTTTGAAAAATTTCGCCATAACCTCCCCTACACCGGGAGCATCGGGGAATTTCAAATAGCTTCCCCGGTCCTTCAGATCTCAAAAAGAAAAAGAAAAAGCCAAGCGGCTAGCCAATAGGCTCACAAAATCATCATCACCCAAACAAAACAGGAAATTATGTAGTAAACATGTACCTATTTGTCGGGCAAACAAATTTTATTCTCTGGCTCTAGCCTCCTTGCTATGACCTGTTCAAGGTAAGTATATGTATATGCAAACAAATGCAACCAATTTTCAATACGGTTCAATATTTGATTTAATTAGGCATAAATGGTTCAAAATTATCAAACAATTTAAACAAACAACACAAACATCAATCAATTAGTGAATTTAACGTTTCAAATTCATAATTTTGATACATATACAAAAAATCATGTTTTGGTGCCAAATCACAACAATGTATTCTAGTTATATTAGTTTTTGTTCTCACACCTGTCTAATGGAAATATATAGAAATCCCACCTTCGAAACACGAACATAAGTTCTGATGATGATCGATCAATCATCAGAACCATCTCCGGGTGTCTAGAGTGTAATCCTATATCTATCCAGTATATTAAAATTTCAAATACACGTGGATCAGACGTATACGCAAAATCTATATATACCGGATTGTCCACATCAATATAAATAAATAATCAAATACGAATAATTGATTTTAAATTTTCAAAACAAATTTGACTTTCATTTTAAAAATTTACTCTTCACACTCGTTCTAGGATACTACTGATCCTATCTCTAACGAGTCATTCTCATTGGATATTACTAATCCAATATCTGATGAATTCTTTCGTACGGTTCTAATGTGTCTTGTTCTCTAGCTTTGTAAACCAAAGCTCTGATACCAACTGTGAAAACCCGTAACTTCCCCGTAAAGGAAAGTGTCGGATAGTTTGAGAACAAACCACAACAGAACGCATATAAAAGAACATACCATTGTATATTACAACAATGCATCAGATTACAAGAATATACAGAGTATAAATGAATAATACACAGAAATATCAGAGATTTAAATTACATTTAAATACATAGCAGCGGAAAATAATACAATACACAACTAGAAGGAGATATACGGATACAAAGCTTTCCGGATATCGTTCCAGCTGTAAACCAGGATCCTGTGAATATAAATCTGCAAAACCGAAACTACTAGCTGCCCGTGTCAAAATAAGGGCACCTAGAGTTTAGATTAAAAACAATAAACTCCAGGTCAGTCATGGGACTGGTGTGAGAACTAAAACAGTTATTAATCTTTATTTTAAATCATTAGGTAAATCAAGGGACCACGCCATATAACACGGAACGGGTTTCCTCCCAAGAATACCAGTGCATAAAACAAACAGCGCAATGCTAAATAAAGAAAGATGAAGCTGTTATATGACCCAGGTCCCATCACACAATGCAACGCAGCCGAGGATAGGGTTTTCCCTTATAACAGCCAAAGAATGCTTGATACGGTTAAAAAAAATCGTTTGGTACTATCATTAGTGCATAGTGTATAAAACAACTTCAAATCATAAGTATCAATCATAGGCGGCATGAGCGCCCCATCCCACTATGTCGCCATTCTAGGCTCTACAAATAAAACCGCAAAGTCACGTATTTGGAAATTGGATTTCCGTCTATGAACCGAGGCAAAAGATAGTCCTCAACCGATTCGAGACAATCTAGCCTACCATGTCTCAGGATCAGAGCTCGAGTGACCCTTAGATCCTCAGGGCCGGTCCACCGATGTGGATTAAAATGCCTGAACACTACGTTTCCCCGCCCTTTGGGGCGCAAATGAGCCATCAAATGACTCCATCGGTTCGAGAACGACCGATCAATCCGAGGCGCCTCGCAACAGCAACAACCACATAAGTCAAACTCGTCAGGGCGTGTAAAACCACTGACGCCACTTCTAGCTAGAAAGAAACGCATGCCCTCCTTGACGTCCGTCTCCCGTTTTTGGTTCATACCGGGTGTGAAACTCGCGAAGCAAACGTTACACAAAGCTACGCCACAAAGGCCTTGCTCTGATCATCACCACGAGACTTTGCTTTTCAACAGAAGCCTCGATCAATTGCCACTTAGGCATGCCACACAGGCAATTCACTCCATGCGTTTGATATCCATCAATATATAACCCCTGAGCTCGTACGTCTCAGAGAAGGGCGTTAAGCAAGAGAATAAATTCTCCGCCGCCAAACAGATATATATTTAATAGAGATCAATCACACAGACTAAAATCCAATGTCAGACACACAGTCCATTTACAAGTCCGTTCTGGGTCTGAACGAAACCGGAGGCACCTAGTACCCCGCATATCCCTCGATCTCCAAGTACGTCTGGACGATCACTAACTGTTTCCATCTTCTTGGGTGTACAGCCCAATCAAGATCATCAGTAATCACCCAAACAACGTGAAGACTTCCGGTCTTCGACCACCGTCTTCATCTTCGATTTATCGTCGTATCAGTTATTCAGAATGGGGTAAATCCGGTCTTTCCGAATAACTCGCGTATATTTTAAATAAGGGTTACACAAACACAACATACGCCTCATTCCCATTCATCAGTCACTAACCGTAAATTAATCAAGAGAATAATTCCCCAAATATTAACCCCGAAGGCCGAAACCAACATCAGATCAATATCCAGAAAACCATTCTTCTTAACTAACCGACAGTTAGTTTCTAAATTTCACATTCATAGGGAAAGGTTCCCATTAATTTTATCAAAGATAAATTCTTGAATTTATTCTTTATTCTATTTTTGAATCTCAATTCAAACTAGTCGGGATTAGCGAACCTTACCGAAGTAATCATTTGTTTTAATTTCCCAATCCCAACCTATTTATCCCATGAAGTAAAACTGGTAATACTTCATATCTAACACCACAGTGTTATCGGTAATTTCAATTACCATTTCATGTCCAAATCTAATTAAAGATTTAACTATCGCTTGGAGCAAAACTGGTGATACTCCATTTCGATTATTTCAATCTAATTAAAGATTCATTAAAACTCCACTTAGTTTTAATTGTTAACTGGGTTAAAGAATCAGTGTCATTTAAAAACACGGTTCGCGATAAACCCAAACAAAACATTCCATTAATTATCGGGTTAAAGAACGAGTGTTATTCAAAACACTGTTCACGATAAACCCAAAAATCAATATCGATTCAATTCCAATTAAATATTATTTAATTGGTACATTTCATTAAATCTAAATAAAAAGATTTAATCCTTTCTCAACTGGGTTCAAGAACAGTGTTAGTGAAGACACCATTCACGACAAACCCAAATCACATTCGATATTCAATACAAGGCTCTGAATAGAAAATATATCGGCTTATATTCAATATCAAATTCTACGACTAACAAATGTCGTATTGGAAATAACGATATAAATATATATCTTTCAAATTTCCATAACAACACCTGTATAATCACGAATTCCAACATCGAAATATTCCGAAGACAATTTCGATTCAAATCCACTCCAATGAAATCATTGGATATTCTGGTTATTTTCAAAACCCTTTTCAAATTCAATTTATTTATTTAAAGATAAATAGAATTATATTTCTAGTTCAAAACTAGTTCAATTCGATAAAAGTCTATTTTTATCTTTTCAAATATGGAGTTTTTCATCCCAAATCTTCACAAATCATTTCTTATGATTTTACACAAATTATTACTATTTTTAATAATTTTATCAAGGCCCGTACAGTCGATTTCCATCAATGGCCATCGAACTGCACTTACAACGACCTTTTTCAAATTTGATTTGGACATAATTCCAAATCCAACCATTAGATTTCTAATTTCTAATATTCGTTAGAAAGCTCTTTTCGATACGAACCCAACGGTTCCGGTTTTAGGAGAATCCGACGGTCGGATCTCCCGTAATGGCCGTTTGAAATAAATGGTTGAAATTCACGAACTGCCGCGGCGCGGCGCATTCTATTCAGGCCATTATATTATATATATAATATATATATAATATATTTCGTCGATTTCTATTTAAAATGAATTATATAAATAGTTTTAAATTCGTTTCAAAAGCAATTTCAACTTCCATTTCAATTCAAATCAAAATTGAATTCTTCTTTATAAATTCGTTTTAAAATTCATTTCTATTCAATTCAAATTTCAATTCAATTTGAATTCATTTCGATTTGTTTTCAATTCAATTTGAATTCGTTTTCAATTCATCTCGAAATCGTTTTCGATTCATTTCATTTCGAAATCGTTTTCAATTCATTTCATTTCGAAATCGTTTTCAATTCATTTCATTTCGAAATCGTTTTCCATTCTTTTCATTTCGAAATCGTTTTCAATTCATTTCATTTCGAAATCGTTTTCAATTCATTTCATTTCGAAATCGTTTTCAATTCATTTCATTTTGAAATCGTTTTCAAAATCGATATAAATATCAATCACGTCAAAATAGCGTCAATCTAATCAACACGGCTTCATAAATTTCTATTTCAAATATTTCTTTTTCAAAAATAGTTGTTATTATCAAAATATTTCGTTCAACACATGACCAATCTCAATGGATGAGTACTGTCAACACATGAACCTTTATTTTATATTGATAAAGATATAAATTTTATTACTAAAATATTTCGTTCAACACATGACCAATCTCAATGGATGAGTACTGTCAACACATGAACTTTTATTTTATAATATTCTTTATTTTTCAAATTGGAATGAGGCCCAATCAATCACCATATAATGTTAATTATATGGATTTTCATACTACACACGTATGTAATAGCATTAAAAAAATAATCAACCATCAACCAAAGTGCACTACACCGTATAAGCATCAAATATAGATATCTAACGCTTATAACAGCCCGTCAATCTATCGATCGACATATTCAATCAATCAGGATGAGTGAACTTCAAATTTCATCCCAACACCCGTGTGGGGTTTCAAACAATCAAACACAGATTTTATTTGTGCAGTTGGGCGATGTGTAAAATTTATCGACCCAATAAATGTCCTTCAAATAGGTGTACATAAACAAACCGTCTGGTTTGTAAATGAATATTTTATTTATTCACATTCACGTTAAAAATTATATTTTTAACGATAAAACATTTTATTCCAACATATGAATTTCTATTCAGTTCATTCTTTTAAATAAAGGATATTTTTATTTTTCTAACTTATTTTAGAAATTTCGGCGGCATAACGGCACGATACTAGAAACGGGACAAGGCCTAGCCTTATCCCCGGTCTAGTGAAGGCCCACGCCATTCACACATCAATCAAATCAATTTTATTTCACCAAACAATTCAATTTCAAATCAAATCATCCCTAATCTATACAACCAAACAAACAAGTCCATGGTCTGTGGACGATTGTGTCGGGTGCTACTAAGCACCGTCTGCATCCTAGTATATATATATTACTAGAAAAGAAATTGAAAGGTGAGAAATTCTCACATATAGCTATCCTAGCTCCACGGCACTTCACTGATAGAAAACTTCATCGCTACAGCATCTTCGTCATCTTCGTTGCCCGTAGTCACTATATATATAAAAATCACACATTTTTATATTTCGATGTCTTTAAAATAAAAATCACATTTTTATTTATTCACTTTCAATTTAGAAATCATATTTTTATAATCACTTCATATATTTAAAAATCGAATTTTTACTATGCTATTCAATATATAAAAATCATATTTTTACTATCACGCTCTATATAGATAAAGATTATATTTTTATCACCTTATTCTTCATATAAAGATTTCGCCCTTTCAAAAATAAAGGTTTCGCCTTTATAAAAATAAACACTTCATTTCAACGTATATAAAATAAAAATCAGATTTTTATTTTGCTACAAACACAAAGATGATATTTTTATGTTCTCTATCCTATAAAGATTATATTTTTAATACTTTAAAAATATAAAAATCATATTTTTAATATTTCTATATAGTAAAGATTATATTTTTAATACTTTAAAAATATAAAAATCATATTTTTATCACTTTAAAAATATAAAGATCATACCTTTTACCAAATAAAAATCCTATCTTTTCACCTTTCAAAGTTCTAATCTTTTTCCATTTAAAATTCAACCCTTTTCTATTTTAAATTCTTTTTAAAATCAGTTTTAAATTACTCTTTAAAATCAGTTTTAAAATCACTAAAAATCAGTTTTTTTAAAATCAATGAAAATCAGTTTTTAAAGTAAATAAAATTCCATTTTTAAACGAAATAAAATTCAGTTTTTAAACGAAATAAAATTCAGTTTTTAAACGAAATAAAATTCAATTTTTTTCTATTTATATAAAATAAAAATAAAATAAATAAAATAAAAAAACTTACAGGGGGGGGGCTGTCAGGCCGACGGGCGCTACTGCGAGGGGGGGGGGCTCGGGGTTGGTGGCGCTCGACGGTGGCTGGTCGAGGAGGAAAGGTGGGTGAGGCGGAGGGGGTTGGCTCGACTGGGTCAGGTGGGGCAGAGGGGATTGGCTTCGCGACTGGGGGTCTCACGATAGGGGGGGCTTCGCACGTCGGTCTGAAGGAGGAGACGAGGGGAAGGAGGCGGCGCTGGGAGGCCGACCTCCAGTGGCGCCCTCGACGAAGGGCGGTGGTGGAAAGGGGGGGAGATCGACGATGTCTCAGTCGTCTTCGAGGGTCTTTTTTTTTTCTTCTAAAAACTGAATCGAGAATGAGGGGGGGGGGCCAGAACGTATAGCAAGAGGGCAGGAGAGAGAAAGTTCTTATATTTTTTTTATTTATTATTATTTTAAATGTAAAATTTTGACTTTTACATATGACCTCAAAACGAGGCCCACCGCCTGTCGTCCATAGCGTTTTACCCCTATTCCGAACCCAATGGGATACGTATCGCAAGCTGATATGATCGTTTGAATCAGTTTCCGTTGAAATTTACATTTAAATCATTATATTGAATTTTAAACGTACATTTCAAATTACCGGGATCACATACTAACCAGAAAAATTCCCGAAAAATATTTTCTAGCTTCGTATTGACGATACGGTCCTAACAAAACTAGTTTCGCCGAATTCCGAGACCGTTGGAAAAATGGCCAATTTCCAGTCGATTAAAATCAACTGAAACTGGTCAAACACATTTAACTGCTCCATGCTCACATATTGATTCGAAAAATTATGAAATTTGAAACCTAGCAATAATTTCACATCCCGGACCCAACAAAACTGGTTTCGTCGAAATCCGAGGTCGTTTGCAAAATGTCCATTTTTAAAGGCCTGAATTCCATAGCGACTATTCAGAATTTTCAACTGGACATATCTTTTGATTCCCGCTACGAAATTTTGATTTTTTGGATTCGTTGGAAAGATATTATCAAATAGATCCTATGATTTTTGGTTTCACTAAAATCCGGATTGTTTTGCACCCGGTACGTTCAATTGAAGTTTGAAATCGAATTATCGAACTACCGCGCCATTTTCAATTCTATTTATAATTATATATAAATATTTATATTCTAACGACGGCGTATGTTATATATACGTTCGAATTATATTCAAAATACGCTAAAATTGCCAAAATAAAAATTTTAAACTGGACAAGATTTTCGGGTTGTTACAGTAATATCCCCAATTATGCCAAAGACATTGACCTTTTTCACATCAACATGTGTTGAATTCAAACATTTTAACAAATATGGTCATTTTCAATAGAAAAAATATATAATTTATAAAGATCGAAACCATTGTTGAACCATATATAAACATGAAAATTTCACGCATTTACACCGTTATTTCAAAATTTTAGTCTGAAAAGGGTTAAAAGTTTTAAGATAATCTAAAATTCTAATGATTATCACAAAATTAGAAGATTAATAAGGATGTTAGATCAAAAATTCCCATCTTTAATAATGCAATAAAGTGTCAAAATGGATATTAAAGATAGATTAGACTTTTTTTCTTTTTAATAATTTAATTGTAAAATATTTGGGATCAAAAACATATTTTGAACCAAGGAAGGAAAAACATCAATTGCCAAGACATTTAATACCAAAGTCTAAACTTCATCGTATTGTTAATAGCATAAAGAAGAACATTAACTAATGACTTGTAATAGCAAATATAGAAATATTCATACATACACAAGAGCGCTTTTATAAGCTATTACTATAGTGTTCTAATTAGCACTATCGCCTCTATTTATAACATCAATTGTATTAAAACTATCATCTATATATGGCAGAGATTGCAACAATGCTATTATATGCTGCTGTATGGTAGCATTCTTACAAGCAATGTAATAGATCTTTAAAAAGCATTTATGAAATGCTACATGGACTTATAATAACATTTAGTGAAATGTCTTGGTACTGCCTTTGTAACATCAAGGGAAATGCAACATTATTTCTTCCACTAGATGTTACATATTAAATAGAATGTTATTACTGAAAACACTAATAATACAAATCTTTTTCTTCCACCACGTTTGGGAAAGCCCTCTACTTATGTCCTTATTTAATTGAAAAGCACATTCTTTGAAGTCATTCGGTTCATCCTGATAATGTGCACATATTTTTGGATTACCCTACACCACCATCACTTATTGTAATTAAATAATTTGCTGCTAACATGTGCGGTTAATGTAGGACAATGATCCAAGGTTGTTAATAAGTTGAAACATTACTAAACATATCGTATATGTCACAGCGTATGAAACTATATATATATATATATATGTATATATGTATATATGTATGTATGTATTTATGTATTTATATGTAACCGAGGAGACAATAATACTAGGTGAACTAAAAACAAAGGCTCATATCCACAATTTGATACATTAAAGTAACAGGGTATATGTCAAGCAAGAATAAAATCAAGTAATTGTATCTTAATAATATAAATAAGTAAGCATTGTTAAGGCTCCATTGTGTTGCATATCAGAATAAGCATAAAATACCACACATAATACGAGATAGCTCGATCCAAATCGTCCTTTGTGCAACTACTGCATCATGTTAGGCTTTCTATCTAGTCTACTCATTTAAGAGTAACCATGATAATAAGAAGCAAAGTGTGGAACATTGAATCAGACAATAGTATAATGTGAGTTGTTAGTGGATTTCATCATACTATATATGTCGATATAGTTGTTACTACCAAAATAAAAGCACCGAAACTGGCTGGCGGTGAATGGGTAACAGATCACTATAAGCAAAAAAGAGTCCTCCATCAACAAAGCCCGACACAAGAAAAATCGACAACATAAGTAAATAATCCGGGAGATATGCAATCGACTCCATAGTGCAAAGACAGAGCTCAAAATCTATATGAAGATGGCATACCGGCAGGGTAAGCCCAGCACAAAGGAAAAAATAACAAAAGGACTCCCGGAGCCGGAAGCCCATAAGACGGAAAATCAGGAACCTCACAAATCGGAACCTAGAAAGACGAAAGAGGCTATCGATATTAAATCACTTAATATCGATACATCAAGATGCGGTAGCATCAAAAGTACAAGGGAATCATCGGGCAGCCATGCGTGAAGAATTCTAGTAGATGATTACCATTAGGGAGCTCAACAACTGACTAATGAAGCACCGTAAGCAGCCTCCCAGAGAAGTAAGAATACGCTTCAAGAGCCTACCGACAAGCAAGCGGGAATCTCGTAAGAGAGACAAGTTACCCACACTAATATTCTTGGTTTCTACACCGACAGGGGTGATGGATCCGGCATCCTTTCATGTGAATCTTAAAGGCAAGCTCCGCAGATTGTTGATATCAAAACCGGATGCCTACATCTGTATGCCATAACCTTCCGAAAGCCTTCCGCACTGACAAACTCTTGACCATTACAAAGCACATGAACAAGCAATCAAGAAAAGAGTTCCACAAATCAGAAACCTCCTCCTAGGAGCAAGAACTGGAACATCTAGAAGTCATAGGCAAAACCTTCAGAATGTAAAGAAAAGTCGGTGGAGAGCCAGTACTTCCGTCACCAAAGGGATAAGCGGCCGACAAGGTGTATTAACTCGTAATTTTAAAGAATACTATAATGTTAAACTGAAGAATACTTAATTAAATATTGTAAACTAAGTTAATCAGATTGTGCTATTGTGTGCATCTCGAAATTTTGCTTGAGATAGACTACGAGTTTGCGTAAAACAGACATCGTATGAAGAAGCTGTTAAGCTTAGAATTTTGTATACATATAAGAGAATTATATACATACAAATCAACCTTGAAATTCAAAAAGAATCAAAACAGTCAAGCGGGAAGGGCCACGAGTGGAATCAACCCGTTGGACGGGTTGACCCAGGCTGTTTGGGGTCGATCCATGGGTCGACCCTAGGGTCGACATAGAAAGAGGGGTCGACCCCTATACGGATCTTGGCAGATTTGAATTTCGGAACATGGACGCATTTCTGGACCTGATTCATTGGGTTATAAATTGGACCTCATTTATATTGTTTTATTCACCCAAAACAATGGAGACCATGTGATGCTGTCCCAACTCAGATTGAATTAGCTTATTCTTCTGAAACAACGATTTATATGTATACAAAAATCTTTGCTACAACATCAACAGTCTTTTCTCGATTCTTTAGATCCAGTCTCTGTGAGTTTATGTTGCTTTTAGATATAAACATTTTAATCTTGACATGTTTATAAGTTTGGATCTAAACCCGTGCTTGTTAATAGCCTAAACCATAATTAAACAGATATGCAATTACTTGTACATCCAATCTACAGTTCAGTTCTCATTTATCCAATTCAGTCATCATATGCCTATTCTGCTACTGTGTCCAATTTTATCATCATATGCCTGATTTGTTATTATTCCTATTTCTGTTCTCTTCTCTCCATCCTTCCCTTTTTATTTTTATAGCCGAGCTACCTTCGAGCCTTGGCCTATTGCTGAAATATGTGAACGAACGAAATAGGGAATGGTTGGGAATGATAAATTGGGGCATATCTTGTATTGTAAAACATGAATGGGATTTGGGGAATAACCTATACATCGACCTATGACTTTAATTTGGGGCATATCATACATGATGATTTATGACTTGAGGGAAGGCGCATGAAAAGCCTGGTATGAACATGAATAATTATTTAAGAATGAATATACCTAAATTTACAGTAAATAGAAACTGTAACCGCACCTAGACACGAGGTTAGATTACACTTATGGTATAAGTCTGCCCAGAACTTCCCGACAAATCCAACATCCACAAGTGGTTGTGTAACACCCCGTAATTCTATTAATATTAATATTTACAAATTAAAGAATAACTAATCTCAGACATGAGAATTGTGGGAAACGGGTTTGTGTTCGTCTCCGAATTCTGGTTGAGATAGAGTCCGAGTTTGTGTGAATTGGACTTCGTATGAAGAAGTTATGGCCATCGGAAGTTTCAGAAAATTCAAAACAGCTCGCAGGAAATTTAAAATTCAAACTGAAAGTGCAGAAGCGGGCTGGGCGTGAAAAAACTCCCGCCCAGGCAGGTCGACTAGGGGTTCGACACTAGTGTCGACCTGCCCCCCCCCCCCCCCCCCAGGTCGACTACAGTGTTGACCTGGTTCTGGCGGCTAGGGTTTTTGACTGAGCCTGTTTTTGACTGAGTGATGACCCATTAGGGTTTTGACCTAATCTGGTTGGCTGAGATTAGTCCTGAGTTGATCTGACTGTCTAAATAAAACCTAAACTCTATAAATACCTAGGTAGTCTCTCACCCTAATTCATATGAAAAATAGAATAATCTACCGTCATACCGTCGCCATGGAACTCAGTGGAGCCGCCGCCAACTAAGAAGGGAAAAGCTAATCAAAACCTAATTCTACTCAACTCTAAAGCAAATCAAGACTCTCTTTTCTTCTCTAATTGTGAGTATGATAGTCTTAACAAGATTATTATTAAATTAATTAGGTTAAGTTATGAATGGATTATGAGTAGATGATGTGAATTGTCATATATGTTGTTGCAAACCTTATACTATCATGTATGTTATAAATCCTATGCTATGTGTTGATGATAGCCTATATGTTGTAAATCATGTTATGATGATGTTATGAATGTTGAGAGTTCTATGCTAAGTTGTGATGAACCATACATGTTAAAAAGCCATGATGATTCTATCTATGCTAGTTAGTTCATATTAATCAAATCATTATGATTGGGCTATGTTGATCTATATGACAATTCACATATGCAAGTTTAGGTTGATTAGTAAAAGTTATGAACATATGCCATGACATCTATTATGACATCTAGAATTATGCTATGACATATGTGAAATTCCATGCTAGTTCACACCATCATTATGTTGCCTAAAACCCCATATGCAAGTTTATACATAAATTTGGGTTATGATCATATCATGTAAATTGTGACATTTAACAAGTTGACACCTTTTGATCCTTAACATGTGTAGTTTATGCAAGTTTCACCCCTATTATGATTAGATTTACTTTAATTGTCCATATGTTGTGATAATTTATCTTTGTGCTATGGGTTAGACTATTCAAGTCTAGCGTATATTATGCGTTGAATAAGAGAACGTATAAACGTGGGGTAGGGGTAATATTAAGGATTTAATAATAAGAAGTTGGGGTGCAATTGATATGATTTTGCATGCCATGAGTGGATGACCATAATTGAGTCAATTATGGACATCAATAAAAAGTGGACTTAATTAATAATTTGGATAGGGAATTATTAAAACTAGGGAAAAAAAGATTATAAGTGATAATCAATGCTTAGGACACGAGGTTGGACTCGTTTGTGACGTAAACCTGCCCGGAACCGCCCTGCAAATCCAGTGGTCACAAATGTCAGCCCAATGTGAGAGATCCTAGGCCTAAACTAAATCATAACAGTTGTAAAGACACGAGGTTAGACTCTTTTATGGTGTAAGACTGCCCGGACCCGCCCGGCAAATCCAGCTGCCATAAATGACAGTCTAATGTGAGAGGTCTTTATGAGGTTATGGCCTGAATGAATTAAGAAATACTTAACCAGATAAACATGTAAGGTGGGACATGGGGGTTAAGTAGGTGCCTTGGGTGGCATGAGGAATCTAGTGGGTGCCCTTAGTGGCATGTGAAATACGATTTGTAAGACTTAACGAAACACACATGTAAATGACCATGACTAAGAGGGTTAAGGGGGATATACTAATGGTGACAAGCTTAGGTGGGTAGCTTGTGGGGGGCCATTTCAACCAGTATCCCAAACGTTTCTTTGTGGGCTCGACCCAAGTCGAGGACGGGACACACGTACTGGGTTTGACTATAAGAGGCTAAAACGGGGAGCGGTGGCAACGCAAGTCCAATGGGTTTCATATGCGTGTGTGGACCCGGGATGGTAGGTAAGACGTTGTTGCATCGTGTAGGTATAAGTCGTGCATTCTCAAGTTGTATCGGGTTGCCACTTTAGGGGAGCGATACACCCCACTATGGGGCCAGCACGGGTATCTACGAGTAGGGAGCCGATCGCAATGGGGTAGTGGGGTACACCTAGTGGAGATAGGGGCAGGCAACACCTATGTGGTCAGCTAGGGGTACGCAAGGCTATTTATATAGTTTCTGTGTGAAGCAAGTGGGATCAACCTTTAGGGTGACTAGTGCGGTGCAGTGTAGCAATGTGCGGTGCAGTGTAGTAATTATTCGTTAGTAATTAGGTGTGCCTTTACCATTGTCTTTAACGTTATCTTAAACGTTATCCTTATCTGCTCATTCCATACTTAACAGTTCATAGACATTTACTTGTCTTCCAGCTTATGCCTTAGTCTAGTTATTTTGATAATAGTATTGTTAGAATTATCATACTCGCCAGACTTTATGTCTGACCCCCTCTATTTCTATCCCTTTTCCCTCTCCAGGTCCTCAAGTTGGGCCCAGCTCTAGTGGAGTTTTATTGGATTGCTTTATCTCTCTTGGAAAGCTTGGACCGTTGAAGTAAAGTCCAGCTTGTTATCTTCTTTAATGGCTATTTATGTAATGGGATTATGTATTTTGTTTTATCAAGATGGATAATGTACTTGACTCTGATTAATGGTTTTGTGATGTAATAAACATGTTTAATTTCCGCTGCAATAAAATGAAGTTTTAGATTTCCAAGTACTACTTATTATCTGTCTTGTTGTAATTTTTCTGTTCTATATTCACTTATAACCTCCATGGAAGTTAATGCATTCCCTTTGTGAGTGACATTAATGGACATGGGGTGTTACACGTGGTATCAGAGCCTAAGGTTACCAGAACAGATAATTTTTTTAGAAAAACTATTTTTCTAAAGTATTTTTGGAAGAAAGTGTTTTCAAAAACATGTTTTAATGAGTAATTTGAAGAGGAAAGTTTTTTTTTTAAGAAAAACATAATCCCCAATAGCCATATCTTTATCTTTCGAATTCTCCATTTTGAATCTTTCCATTTTCGTTTCAGCATGGCTGAAGATCTTAACCTTCCGGACGGTGTAACGATACCAGGATGGTATAGGAGCCTATTAGAGGCTAGGGCCACCGCAGGTCCGGCCAATATTCCTCCCCCACTAGTTGCACCCGTTCCTCCTCCTCCTCGCGTAGATACTTTTGCAAAGACGTGCAACAAATTTAAGGCTATGGGTGGAAAACCCTTTCAAGGGTCAGAAACGTTCGTGGAAGCTAGGGATTGGCTTAGGGAGGTGGAAGAATTGCTAGAAATCTTTGATGTGGAAGAAGGAAGGAGAGTTAAATTAGCAGCTTGGTTAATGAAGGGAGAGGCCTCGTTCTAGTGGGAGATCACTAATGGGGAGCGTCCTGTTGATTCTTGGGCAGATTTCAGGCGTAGGTTTAAGGCTAAGTTTCTCTCAAGGGCAGAATAGAATCTATATATGGAAAAGTTCTTAACGCTGAAGCAAGGAAGCTCATCAGTAAAAGAATATGTCTACAAATTTAATAAATTAGCAAGGTTTGGCTTAGACTTAGTGAACACGCCAGAGAAGAAGGATCTGAGGTTCGTTAATGGGTTGAATGAACCGTTGCAAGGGTTGGCTATGACCCACATCCCTATGGGGGCCACCTTTGAGAAGCTTGTAGACATGGCACTCATGCATGAGGAGAAAAGCGCTAAAGTTGGTAAGGCACCCGAGAAGAAGGGGGATCAGAAGAAACCACAACAATAAAACAAGAAGGGTGGTAAAGACAATAATGGCAAGGGAAAGAAGAAATGCTTTAACTGTGGGACACCAGGCCAACTCAGCAAGGATTGCCGAAAGAAAAAGAAGACTGGCTGTTTCCACTATGGCGAATCGGGACATCTAGTGAAGGACTGCCCAAAGAAGGGGCAGAGGGCAGGAGCTACCTCGGGAGGACAGGTGCAGGATCTTATGGCACCAGGGCAGGCAAGGGGACAAGTTCAGGCTCTCGCGGTCCCACCGCTACAAGAACAAGGTAGAACCATTTCTGTTGAAAGATTAGTTTTTCTGTTTGATCATCCTGTCCGTACCTTATTTGATTCGGGCGCATCACATTCGTTTATCTCTACGTCATTAGGTGAATCACTGCACTTAAACACCAGTTTAGTATAGGATCCCTTAGTTGTTTCGAATCCAATTGGGGGCTCAGCTTATTTGTCCATGATGTGTTTGGATTTCAAAATTTCTATACTTAGCGTTGAGTTTAGATGTGATGCTTATGTTTTGGGCTTCACGGGCTATGGGCTAATTTTAGGAATGGATTGGTTATCCAGAAATGGGGCCGTTCTTGATTGTGAAAGGAGAGTAGTTAGGCTCATGACTCGCCTTGGTAACGCTCTCGAAATCTTTTGTAATCCCATAAATTCCGTTATGCTAAGTTATTTAGAATCGCTTGACGCGTCTGAGGAAAATCTAAAATCTGTTAGAGTGGTCCGAGAATACTCGGATGTGTTTGAGGAGGTGAAGGGCTTGCCTCCGAAGCGGCAGATAGATTTTCGAATATATCTTGTGGATAATGCGAAACCAGTATCTTTGTCAGTACGCCACATGGCTCCACGTGAAAGGAGGGAACTCGATAAGCTAGTGAAGGAGTTGCTTGAGAAGGGGTTCATAAGACGTAGAATATCGGAGTGGGGTGCTCCAGTAGTATTTGCCACGAAGGCGGATGGGTCCCTTAGACTTTGTGTGGACTATAGAGAACCTAATAAGCTTACTAAGAAGAACAGACACCCACTGCCGAGGATTGACGATCTCTTCGATTAGTTAGTTGGCGCCTCAGTGTTTTCGCAGTTGGACTTAGCCACTGGTTTTCATCAGTTGAGAGTGGCTGAGGATAACATTGACAAGACTGCCTTTAGGAATCCGGATGGTTTCTATGAATGGCTAGTGATGCCCTTCGGTTTGACAAACGCCCCCGCATACTTTGTTGATTTGATGAGTAGGGTGTTTAGGGAGTACCTTAACAAATTCGTGGTAGTCTTTGTAGACGACATCCTGATCTTTTCTAAGGATGAAGAAGAGCATGCTCTACATCTTAGGGAAGTGTTGGAGACCCTACGAGCGCATAATCTTAAAGCCAAATTTTCTAAGTGTCACTTCTGGAGGAAGGAAGTACGATTCCTAGGGCACATGGTTTCCAAGGAAGGGATAGCAGTGGATCCCGCGAAGGTGGTGGCCATCCAAGATTGGAAGGTCCCGAAAATGCTACCGAAGTAAGTAGTTTCTTGGGGTTGGCTGGCTACTATAGGAAGTTTATCAAAGACTTCGCAAATATATCAGCTCCATTGACACGCTTGATGAAGAAGAACCTAGTTTTCATATGGGACGTAGATTGTGATGATGCGTTCCAACGGTTAAAGAGAGCTTTGACCTCAGCCCCAGTCTTAGTGCTGCCAGACGGGAGTAAGCCATTTACCGTTTATACTGACGCTAGTGGGACATGACTAGGCGCAGTCCTAATGCAAGAGGGTAGGGTAATAGCCTATGGTGGAAGGCAGTTGAGAGCGCATGAGAAAAATTACCCTACACATGACCTAGAGTTGGCAGCTATTGTTTTCGCACTTAAGTCTTGGTGTCATTATCTTCTTAGCGAGAGATTCAAATTATTCACTGACCACAAATCGCTAAAATACTTATTCTCTAAAAAGGACTTGAACTTAAGGCAGTAAAGGTGGATGGAGTTCTTAGCGTCCTACGACTTCGAGATAGCATATACCCCTGGCAAGGGTAACATGGTGGAAGATGCGTTAAGTAGAAAAATATTATCCTTAAGTCCTTTGTTTGTTGAGCGGCGAAGCTTAGAATTCATTTCGATGATTGACTTTAGACCTTCCGTTGACTTTGTACCCGGTTTGCTAGCATCCTTAGAGGTTAGACCGACGCTTTTGGGACGGATTGGCGAGGCACAGCGAGACGACCCACAGTTGGTTGAGATAGTAGAAAAGCTCAAAGGAAGGGAGTCATCAAGCCATCTCCGTAGGTATACCCTAGATGATAAGGGTTGGTTACGTAGGGACGGTAGACTTTGTGTACCAAAAGACGATGACCTAAAGAAGACTATTCTTGACGAAGCACATCGTTCGAAGATGACCATTCATCCCGGCGGGGACAAGATGTACATGGACATGAGACGAGTTTACTTTTGGGCTGGTATTAAGAGGGACGTAGCCGAGTATGTCGCTAGATGCTTGGTGTGCCAACAAGTAAAAGCGGAGCAAAAGAAACCCAGTGGATTGCTTCACCCATTGGAGGTTCCATTATGGAAATGGGAGAGTGTCTCGATGGATTTTGTGGATGGATTACCGCGATCGAGGAAGGGTAATACGGGGATTTGGGTTATAGTAGATAGACTTACTAAGAGCGCCCATTTCATTCCCATAAAGAGTAAGAGGACTGCTCCATGCTTAGCTTCAGTATACGTCCGAGAGATAGTTCATTTGCATGGTGTTCCTTCTAGCATAGTGAGCGACCACGATCCTATTTTCACTAGCGAATTTTGGAGAAGCTTACAGGAGGCAGAAGCTTACAAGAGGCAGTAGGGACTCAGCTATGTTTGAGCACCGCATATCATCCTCAGACGGACGACCAAACTGACAGGGTGAATCGTAATCTAGAGGATCTTTTGAGGCTATGTATCCTAGACTTTGGGGGTACATGGGAAGAGCATCTTCCATTGGCGGAGTTCGCATATAATAACAGCTTTCAGTCTAGCATTGGCATGGCACCTTTCGAAGCTCTTTATGAATGACCTTGTCGTTCACCTACATGTTGGTGGGAATCTACGGATATGATCTTACTTGGGCACGATATGATTAGGGAGACTTCGGAGAAGATCGACTTGATTCGAAGGAGGATGAAAGCAGCGCAAGATAGGCAGAAATCTTATTCGGATAAGAGGAGAACAGATCTTGAGTTTGAAGTTGGGGACATGGTCTTTATCAAAGTGTCTCCATTGCGGAACATTGTTCGCTTTGGGTCCGTTGGGAAGTTAGCACCAAGGTTTGTAGGGCCGTTTCCTATTAAGGAGAAGATTGGACAAATGGCGTATAGAGTGGAGTTGCCTGAGGAACTTAGTGGTGTACACGACGTATTCCATGTGTCACATTTGAGGAAGTGCTTGCACAAGACCGCGGAAGTGGTTGAGTCGAGCTTGCTTAGAGAGGTGGAGATCGAGCGTGACGCGATGATTCGACGAGCTCCTACGCGAATTCTTGGGTCAGAGATCAAGAAGCTAAGAAATTGAGAGGTCAGACTAGTAAAAGTACAATGGGGAGATGATGAGAGCAATGCTACTTGGGAGACAGAAGAGAAGATGTGTTCGCGATACCCTTTCCTTTTCGAGGGTATGTCCTTTAATTTCTCCTTTATCGCTTATCTTGTACTTATCTTACCTTTAGAGTATCCTCTAGCTAGTATTCTTGACCTTTAGTTAGGATAATCCTATGGTTGAAACATGTGTTTGAGACATGTTATGTATGATGGATGCAAAGTGGATGCAGGTGTTTGCTAGTGGTTGCTCGTGGACGCATATATACACACTATTAGGCACTAGATCGGCTCAGTCACTTCATATTGCATATTGCATATAAATGGATGTATTTAGTAAAATGGATGTATGATGATTGTATTATCATATGGATACTGCATTCGGATGATGATTGTGCACGCATATAGAGATAATATGTAGCATTAGGGAACTTTTGCATACATAATGGACGCATGGCACTATCATGGTTTGCATTAAGGAGGTCAACTGAATCAGTGGACCGCCTGATTTTGCATTAGATAAGGACATATACACACACTGTGCATTTAAACATGAAAGCATTAGAAGTCTATAAGGACAATGGATGCCTGTGTTTGATGGTTGAGTAGATGGACGATTGGATGTTAGGATACACATTCTTCTTAACCTGAAGATTTCGGGGTCGATATCCTTTAAGGAGGGGAGAATGTAACACCCCGTAATTCTGTTAATATTAATATTTACAAATTAAAGAATAACTAATCACATACGTGAGAATTGTGGGAAACAGGTTGCGCCATTGTGTTCGTCTCGGAATTCTGGTTGAGTAGAGTCCGAGTTTGCGTGAATTGGACTTCGCATGAAAAAGTTATGGACATCGGAAGTTTCAGAAAATTCAAAACAGTTCGCAGGAAATTTAAAATTCAAAATGAAAGTGCAGAAGCGAGATGGGCGGGAAAAATTCCCGCCCAGGCAGGTCGACTGGGGGGTCGACACTAGTGTCGACCTACCCCCCCCCCCCCCCCAGGTCGACTATAGTGTCGACTTGGGTCTGGCTACTAGGGTTTTTGACTGAGCCTGTTTTTGACTGAGTGATGACCCATTAGGGTTTTGACCTAATCTGGTTGGCTGAGATTAGTCCTGAGTTGATCTGACGGTCTAAATAAAACCTAAACTCTATAAATACCTAGGTAGTCTCTCACCCTAATTCATATGAAAAATAGAATAAGCTACCGTCATACCGTTGCCATGGAACTCAGTGGAGCCGCCGCCAACTAAGAAGGGAAAAGCTAATCAAAACCTAATTCTACTCAACTCTAAAGCAAATCAAGACTCTCTTTTCTTCTCTAATTGTGAGTATGATAGTCTTAACAAGATTATTATTAAATTAATTAGGTTAAGTTATAAATGGATTATGAGTAGATGATGTGAATTGTCATATATGTTGTTGCAAACCTTATACTATCATGTATGTTATAAATCCTTTGCTATGTGTTGATGATAGCCTATATGTTGTAAATCATGCTATGATGATGTTATGAATGTTGAGAGTTCTATGCTAAGTTGTGATGAATCATACATGTTAAAAAGCCATGATGTTGCTATCTATGCTAGTTAGTTCGTGTTAATCAAATCATTATGATTGGGCTATGTTGATCTATATGACAAGTCACATATGCAAGCTTTGGTTGATTAGTAAAAGTTATGAACATATGCCATGACATCTATTATGACATCTAGAATTATGCTATGACATATGTGAAATTCTATGATAGTTCACACCATCATTATGTTGCCTAAAACCCCATATGCAAGTTTATACATAAATTTGGGCTATGATCATATCATGTAAATTGTGACATTTAACAAGTTGACACCTTTTGATCCTTAACATGTGTAGTTTATGCAATTTTCACCCCTATTATGATTAGATTTACTTTAATTGTCCATATGTTGTGATAATTTATCTTTGTGCTATGGGTTAGACTATTCAAGTCTAGCATATATTATGCGTTGAATAAGCGAACGTATAAACATGGGGTAGGGGTAATATTAAGGGTTTAATAATAAGAAGTTGGGGTGCAATTAATATGATTTTGCATGCCATGAGTGGATGACCATAATTGAGTCAATTATGGACATCAATAAAAAGTGGACTTAATTAATAATTTGGATAGGGAATTATTAAAACTGGGGAAAAAAAGATTATAAGCGATAATCAATGCTTAGGACACGAGGTTGGACTCGTTTGTGATGTAAACCTGCCCGGATCCGCCCGACAAATCCAGTGGTCACAAATGTCAGCCCAATGTGAGAGGTCCTAGGCCTAAACTAAAGCATAACAGTTGTAAAGACACGAGGTTAGACTCTTTTATGGTGTAAGACTGCCCGGACCTGCCCGGCAAATCCAGCTGCCACAAATGCCAGTCTAATGTGAGAGGTCTTTATGAGGTTATGGCCTGAATGAATTAAGAAATACTTAACCAGATAAACATGTAAGGTGGGACATGGGGGTTAAGTAGGTGCCTTGGGTAGCATCAGGAATCTAGTGGGTGCCCTTAGTGGCATGTGAAATACGATTAGTAAGACTTAACCAAACACACATGTAAATGAACATGACTAAGAGGGTTAAGGGGGATATACTAATGGTGACAAGCTTAGGTGGGTAGCTTGTGGGGGCCCATTTCAACCAGTATCCCAAACGTATCTTTGTGGGCTCGACCCAAGTCGAGGACGGGACACGCATACTGGGTTTGACTATAAGAGGACAAAACGGGGAGCGGTGGCAACGCAAGTCCAACGGGTATCATATGCATGTGTGGACCCGGGCTGGTAGGTAAGACGTCGTTGCATCGTGTAGGTATAAGCCGTGCATTCTCAAGTTGTATCGGGTTGCCACTTTAGGGGAGTGATACACTCCGCTATGGGGCCAGCACGGGTATCTACGAGTAGGGAGCCGATCGCAAGGGGTTAGTGGGGTACACCTAGTGGAGATAGGGGCAGACGACACCTATGTAGTCAGCTAGGGGTACGCAAGGCTATTTATATAGTTTCTGTGTGAAGCAAGTGGGATCAACCTTTAGGGTGACTGGTGCGGTGCAGTGTAGCAATGTGCGGTGCGGTGTAGTAATTATTCGTTAGTAATTAGGTGTGCCTTTACCATTGTCTTTAACGTTATCTTAAACGTTATCCTTATCAAATCATTCCATACTTAATAGTTCATAGACATTTACTTGTCTTCCTGCTTATGCCTTAGTCTAGTTATTTTGATAATAGTATTGTTAGAATTATCATACTCGCCAGACTTTATGTCCGACCCCCTCTATTTTTATCCCTTTTCCCCCTCCAGGTCCTCAGGTTGGGCCCAGCACTAGTGGAGTTTGATTGGATTACTTTATCTCTCTTGGAAAGCTTGGACCGTTGAAGTAAAGTCTAGCTTGTTATCTTCTTTAATGGATATTTATGTAATGGGATTATGTATTTTGTTTTATCAAGATGAATAATGTACTAGACTCTGATTAATGGTTTTGTGATGTAATAAACATGTTTAATTTCCGCTGCAATAAAATGAAGTTTTAGATTTCCAAGTACTACTTATTATCTGTCTTGTTGTAATTTTTCTGTTCTATATTCACTTATAACCTCCACGGAAGTTAATGCATTCCCTTAGTCAGTGATATTAATGGACGTTGGGTGTTACAGGTTGATTCAATGTGAGGGGTATAGTGCGTAAATGTACAAGTAACGGTGCCAAGACACGAGGTTAAGTCCAACTTGTGCTAGAAGTCTGCCCGGAATAGTCCGGCATATCCAACGTCCACAACTGGTCTACTTAATGTGAGAGGTATGGTGTATTAACATACATGAATGGCGAATGATAATAACCTATTATAATTAATCACACTAATGAGAATGTTATATAATAAGTAGGCTTGTCCAAGGGACATGTGGAAATTATAACATAAGTTATAATAAATGGGAAGGGAACTTATCAGTAAACATTAGTTAAGAGATCCAGGTTAATAAGTAAATAACGACAAGTTGTAGTCACAGTGTAAGATGGAATTATGATTAAATAAGAAAATAAGTTATATTTAATCATAAATAATAAGTGACATGTTAAATACGAAATAGGTTAATTGAGATGGAGTATACTTAATTAAATTAAGTAAAACATGTTTTTTAACGTGGAATCAGACAATATATAATACAAAGGGAGGGATTGTTGATTATTCTCGTTAATTACTGTTAGATCCAAATATGGCTCTAACACCCAAACTAGTAATGATTCTAATGAAATAAAAGCGAAAACGAAGAGAACACACAATTTATAGTGGTTCGGCGTTAAGTAGCCTACGTCTACTTTCTACTCTTCGAATTGATAATTCAAATGCAAGTACAATGGTGATCTTCACTCTCTTTCACTTATACAATACATTAATTCACTCAAGATTATCTAAAATATTGTTTGAAAGATGATTGTAGTCTGAAAAAGGTGATAGAATTCGGATTGCAAAGAAGTTTGAGTTCTGAAAATGCCAAAAGATCCTTCCAAATGCCTCTTGATGTTGTATTTATAGGTGGAAAATCCCCCTGGAGTGGGATCAGTTCGGATCCACTGGCATCAATCCCGCCACAATCGGGTTCAGATGGAATCTGATGGTGACAGTACACCAGGTTAGTGGCAAACGTGGGTAGATCGTGTGCATAACCGTCTCGAGTGTTAAGGAAAACATGGGGTGGAAGCCGCTGTGACTCTGGGATCGGATCGGATATGTTTGTGTATGGGGTTCGGATCGGCTCCTTTCCTTCCGATCTGGTCCGGCTTGTTTTTCCTTCCATTTCTGCTTTGTGCTGATCTGTCTCTGCCCAAGGAAACCCGATCCAATCCGATTATCTAGCAGGGTGCTCTTCATTGTTTGACTCTTTAACTTTGTGTAGCCTAGTTCACAAAGTAGGCTAACATTTTGCCCCCACAAGGGATGCTTCTATCGAAGATAGAGCGTACCTTGACATCGTCTGTTCATTGGTATTTGAATTTTAATCGTTAAATAGTCACCTCCGTTCGTTCACAGGGACGCGTTGCTTTATAAAACCGTGTCTCTTGCCGTCTATATATACACCATGAAGCATATGAATTACCTTACTCATTTTTAAACAAATTTAAGAACTCTTCCTGATGTCCAGCAGTTCCTCCAGGTAAACTTTTTCTTTATTTTCCTTCAAATTTGATTTACATACCACTTCGATGTGTAAGATTCCATTCGGTTCGAATTCTGACACGAACAGCTTCTGTCTTCGGTTTTGCTTAGTATCAGATCAACTGGCCAGAGCACATTCGTGGGCCTAAACTCCGGTCCGAAACAGGGTGAAAGGTTGTGAATACAAAGGGCCGCGATATATCTATATAAACTCGCTACCTCTTCTCTTTCTTTCTTTCATTTCTTTTATTGCCTTCACTTACCAGATTTTGGACCAAAACCCTAACTCTTAAAAACTCCAAAAATCCTTCTCGTTAGTCTTCAAATCAAAATCATAAATAGGTTTAAAACTTCGATTATCCTTGTAATAATCGATTTTAGCTAGTATTTGTGGTCAATTTGAATGGTTTGATTATGGCTTTTGCTCGGCTTCGACGCCGTGGCCTCCCCCTCCCTCGCCGTCGTTGTTGGTGACTCCATTATCACCTTGAGGCGTCGGGAGATGGGATTAGGATCCATTATTGGATATTTGTGCACATAAGTGCTCGCTCTCAAACGGGGTTTTTGAGATGGAGTTGGGTTCGGTGTTGGTTGAGTGAGATGGAAAATGGAGAAGAAAAAGAGAAAGATAGGAGCTGGGATCGGTTCGGGTGGAGAAAGGTTAGAGTGAAGGGAAGGGGAAGAGGTTCCTATGACCAGATCAGGTCGGAACCAAAACATGGCTATTTGCGAACGTTTGCTTCAGACCAAAACATGGCTCCCCCCGATCCGATCCGAACACTTACATCTGAACCGAACCGAAGCGGTCCTACTCAATCACAAGAATTTGCTCAACTGGCCAAATCAATACTCGACATAACCTTCAACTTAAAGAACAGTTAGGATAGCGCCTTACAAACATAAACGCACATCAAGAACTATTTCGAACATTACTGCTTCATCGAAACTTTGCATTATGCTCTCATGTGTTTACTTTACATCTTCTACACACATCGTACACACTTTAGTTCACACACTTGCATGGGGGGATTCGGTCTATTTTACTCTAACTTGTAATATTGCTTCTTCGATAGTTTAGAGACCATGGCAGAAAGACGTTCGCTTAGATTAGCAAACAAAAAAGATTTTGCTGGATCAGCTGAAAATCCACTTATCTTGGATGTGTCTCCTACCTCAGATCCAGAATGGGATAGCGAGGGCCCAGACTATGATATGGAAGCCCACAATAGTGAAGTATCTTCCGTGGGTGATGTTTCTCTGGATGAAGAAGAGGAAGGAGAGGTTGGAGAGAATCGCGCCCCCGATGAGTTTGAAACCGCTACTATATTGGAGTTAGTCAAAGATTCTATTGAGTCGATGATCGATGATGATAGACTTGCCCTAATATGTCTAAAGCATGGGATACTAAGAAGATATACTAAGTTGACTTCGAAAACAGATCGCCCCCACAATCCACCGGAAGGATTTATGTCTATCACTCGATTAATGTGTCTAGTTGGGGCAATACCTCTGTTTCCACCTTTTGCCGTCGATTTTCCGAGACAGATGCGGATTGCCCCCATGTAGTTGCATCCCAACTCTTATGCTTATCTATACACCTTGTATATAGCATACAAAGAGATTCTAGGCATAGAGCCTATCTTCGATGACATCCACTTCTTTTATAATTTCAAACAACGGACTCAAGAGACTCCCTCCTTCTCATACTTTGAATCAGTCCCGAAAAGAAAAATTATCACCATTCCATTTAGCAGCAAGGCTGGCGACTCAAAACCTGAATGGTTTTATATCAGACAGCAACCGGGGTGCACCAGGAGATGGACCAAATCAAGTAAAATGCCGACTTCCTAGAATTGATTTTTGAATGTTTATGCCAACATATTAACTTGATTTTATTTTCATTCGCAGTTGACAACCCAAAGCAAATATCGGGTCAATTATACTTTGATCGTTTGCATCGGCTGCTCAATGGCGACCAAAAGTTCTTGGCCATTGACGTTGTCCTTAAGGATGAGTATCTCCATCGTCACGGGTTACTATCTATTACCCGTAGCATAGGTCATGGGATAGGTCCGTATGTGTACATACCCCCGGTTGACATTATCCCCGATACAGGTGAGGGCTCAAAAGGTCCAACAATACCTCTTAGGACTCCCCCCACTCCGTCTTCAACTCAAGACGATGAATTAGCCAACATAGCTGCGAAGTACAGAGAAGGGTATACTATTCCTAATGAAGCCATCTCTCCTGAAAAGCCAACATCCCCTAAAGAGTTGTCAGTAGATGCTTCTCAAGGAGATGCTCCTACTACCGACGATTCTACATTTAAGGGTTTAGGAAACCTTCCCCTGCCCGAAACCATTTATACTTCAGAGGACTTCAGAACGAATCCTTTAACCTTCAATTCTTCAGAGGAGACTACTCCCATGAAGACCAAAGAGCCTACTCATGCCAATCAGGCTTCAGGCTCGGGTTTGTTGGGGGGAACGTCACTTAGGATGCACATAACACATTACCACCGCACGTCACAACACTTATATTTTATGTGAACGTCGATTCTGAATTCCACCTATATTGTTATGCAGGTACAATGTTACGCCCTTACTATGATATCAGAAAGATTCGCCATAGCATATCTAGACCTCCTTCTGACATTGAGCATGATCACCGTGAGAGCCGGGGCAGAGATGACATAAGGCCTCATGATTCTCATCGACCTCATGCTTCACGTTCTCATTCTCCTGTTCGGTCGGGCCGAATAAACATAAGAGCTACCAAAGTCGTTGTGGGGGGGAACACATCACAATCCAAAGACCAAATTTCTCCCCAAGATAAATATAATCAAGAAAAAAGTACACCAAAGCACACTTATCCACGAGACAAGAACAAAACTTTTGAGAAGCGATCTGAAGAAGGCGATGTAGCCATCGTCCCCGCTAAGCGGAAACATTTTGAACTATCGTATTGCAGACCCCCACCACTGGACCCTGATTCCAAAACGAAGCTGGCTTATTTGGAGAAGTAGTTCCCAGATCATTACTTTGAGAATTTAACTTTCTTACTTGCACTCGAGCCTATTTCTTCAAAGTGGGCAGATGAGGCCAAGGCAAAGATTGACGCAGTAGAGAAACAGTACTCAGAGATGTACAAGTATTCACGCAATCTTTCCAGAATCATTCGGAACTTGATTACAGATATCGATGCAATGAAGAAATTTGCAGATTCCGATGAGAATGCTTTGAAAAATCCGCAAAAAGACTTCGAAGATACACAGAGTCAACTTGCTATTGCTCAACGAGATGCCAATAATTTCAAAAAGCAATTCGAAGAATTGCAAAAGTGTTATCATGACCTATTGGAATCTCACAGTCAAGAGCGTTTAGAATTGAAGAAACAAGCCAAAGATGCTAAGTCAGAAAGTGTCAAGGTGTAGCTAGCCTACAGTACTCTTGAACAAGAAAAGGCTGAGTTAGCGAGGAAGAACGCCGAGTTGGAGAAACGGAATGTTGATTTGGAGTCCAAGTTAATGGAAGCCGAGACTAGAGCTGCCTTAGCCGAGGGGAATGTGGATAACGCTATCAAGTCCGCCGAAGAGACTCATAAACAGCTATCAGAGGCTCAAAAAAATTGCATGGTTTCGGTGAACTGATGATTGAATTCTTCGCGCACATAATCTGTCGCCGAAACATCTCTTGGATCGAAGACTATCTGACTAACTTAGTCCATGTTGGAATCAAATCATCGAGTGGGAAAAGATGAACTTAAGTTAGACTTTGTTGATGAAGATAAACTCATGAAGAATTATTTGAAAGATGATGAATCGGCACGCCTAGACGAAGGACGTCGCCTTATTGCTGCTGCAATGGAGGAGGAGAAGCGTTAAGCCAAAGGACAGAATATCCCTGATGTTGGCTCCTCTTCTGCTACTGTCGAAGCTACTGGGGTAGTGGAATATGATCCTGAGAATCCGGGAATTCCCAAGGCGCCTCTTTTATCTCCTATACCCGAATCATCATCAGAGACAGTATCCACCTCAGTTGTTGAGAAATCATCGGAAGGTATTCCCACCTTTTCGACCCAATTTGCCAAGGCAGTCTCCACCTTTCGTCATATCATTGGGCAATCGATCGAGGATTCTTTATTTTCTCCTGAGTTGATAACTGTGGCTTCTCATTCTGTAGGTGTTGAACCGACCAAGATGACTGATTAGCATCGGGGAACCACCACTGGGGAAACATCTGTGGAAAATACTCAGGGAGAACAGGATAAGGTTACCATCGTTGAGTCCGGAAGGGGAGCTGAAGGTAAAAGGAGGAGGCTACTAGTAAGACTCCCATGCTACCTAATGTTGACGCTTCTCATGATGATGAAATGATAGACGCTCTGAAAGATGATGATGGTAACGATGGGCACGAAGAAGATCCTGATGTTTCTATAATTGGGGACCCGAATAATGCCGATGACGAGACTCTGGCTGAAATGAAAGCCAAACAAGACAAGCGTATGCAGCTAAAAGTCGAGGAGATAGACCCCGAAAGCCTTAATCCCCTTGCAGTGGTGGATGCTGTATCGAGGTTAGTTGTTAATCTTTCAACTAGGTCAATAACAGAGGAGCTTGCTAAAAAATCTTCTCTTGATCTCAGCGCTCAGACTTTTGGGAAGAAGTCTATCGACTCTGGAACCTCAATCATGGAAAAGAAGAAATTAAAGTGCCTCATGTCTGATGCTGAAAAGGAAGCTAAACAAGCTCTTAAGGCTGCCAAGAAGTCCAAGTCTACTCCGAACCCCAAGTGACAATGCGCCTTGTTTGTTATTTTGATATTCTATTGGTCCGCTATTGTTGCAACGAGTGCAGCCCTCGTATCTTTTGCTTGATTTCCCTGTATAAACTCACGTGTTTGTAAATAAAATAGTTTATTTCCTGCAATGTCTGATAGTTGTAAGTTTAGCACTTAAGTAAAAATGCAAATGGACAGCATGTCATATTACAGTTATATAATAAAGTCATTGTTAAGGGGAACGTGTGTACATATATATGCCCCTAATCAATCTTGGATAACTGAGTAAGAATTATTCAAGATTGATTAAATTCAAAATCCAATTGCCCCTGATTCTCTGACGGGGCCATATTCCTTTCGTCATTGATGCTTGTTCTTTTTTGCATCTTCATAATCTCTTGTCTCGTAACCAGGTTAGAGTATTACTGAGGCGGTCTCTTATCGGGGTGCACCTTCACGCCTGAAGGGACATCGTCTTCTCGTCCTTTATACTCTCTCTCGATTCATGAGAGTTAGAGTTAAGAATGTCGTCTTCCCATTCTTTTGCACTTTATCATGCAAGCGGTCATTTTATTTGTTCCTGCACATAGGTTATCTCCAATTTTCCAGATTTAATTTAATATTTCATGATCAAGATAGAATAGTTTTTGAAGATATAAATAATGCAGGAAAGTAAATGAGACACGATATTTTTATAGTGGTTCAGCTAAGTCGTAGCCTACATCCACTTCATAATCCTTTGTTCATATAAACAGAATTTTTAAGGCAAGTCTTGCCTTTTTACATAGCTTATAAAAACAATAATAGGTAGACATTTCATATTCAGCTCAGGTATCGTCACAAATGCTGAGCATTCCAGGCTTTGGGAATCTCTTTACCGTCCACGGCCGTTAGCTTGAATGTTCCTGTATCAAGCTTCCGTTGGATGGCATATGGTCCTTCCCATTTTGGACCCAATTGGGTTGAAGGCGGGAAGACTCGTTTCAATACTAAGTCTCCTGACTCGAAGGTTTTGAAATGAACCTTTCGGTCATAATAACGTACCACTTGACGTGGATGTCTTGAGGCGCGCAAGTCTACTTCGTCTCTTTTTTCTTCAACCATATCAAGAGACTCTAGGAGGAGTGTTCTATTCGTCATCGGGTCATAGTATGCTACTCGATGAGAAGGGACTTCTAATTCCACCGGGATCACTGCTTCTGACCCAAAGGAGAGTGAAAAAGGTGTATGGCCAGTGGCCGACTTGAATGTTGTCCTGTAGGCCCATAAAGCTAGTGGTAGCTCATCTACCTACATGGCTTTGGTCACTCCAACCGCTTCTTCAAAATAGATTTAATGACCTTGTTTATTGCTTCAACTTGGCCATTTGACTATGAGTGAGCTACAGAAGTGTATCATTTGTCAATCTTGTACTTCTGGCAGAAGTTTCTGAATTCGATGTTGTCGAATTGTGTCCCATTATCAGTTATGATGGCCTTCGGTATCCCAAATCGACAGATAATGTTTCTGACCACAAAACTAATCACCTTCCTTACTGTGATCATTGTTAAAGGTTCAGCTTCCACCCATTTCGTGAAATAGTCCACGGCGACGATCGCGTACTTTGCTCCCCCTTTGGCAATAGGTAACACTCCAATAATATCAATTCCCCACATCGCAAATGGCCATGGGCTTACCATCGACTTTAGCTGAGTCGGAGGTGCTCTGGGAATTTTGGCGAACGTTTGACATTTGTCGCAGCGTTGTGAATAATCAGCCACGTCTTTATTCACAGTAGGCCAGAAATATCCATACCGCAACACTTTCTTTACCAGGGTTTGGTTGTCGGTGTGATCCCCACACTCACCTTCGTGTAATTCTTGCAGTACACGTTTGATATCATCATGTGCGATATACCATAGCAGGGGCATTGAAAACCCTTGGCGATAAAGGACATCGTCCTGTAAAACGTATCTTGCAGCCTTACGTCTTACAGCTCGTCTTTCGCTTTTCTTCAACGGGAGGACTCCGCTCCTGAGAAAATTCTTGATCCGTGTCATCCATGATTCTTTCTCTGGATCGACTTCTAAGGCTAGTTCCATCTCCATTAGGTCGAAAATCGGTGATTCCAAAACCTCTATCGGAACCATTTCAGTTTCTTCGGGGTTATCAGAGCTCGCTAGTTTTGCCAACCGATCTGCTTTCTAGTTCTCTGTCCTTGGGATATGAGTTATGGTGTAATGCTCCAAATTGTCCAATAACTCCTTTACTTTCTTGAGATAAGTAACTAATCGAGGTCCTTTGGTGACGAACTCCTCTTTTACTTGGCTTACCACAATATATATCCAGTGTCTTCACTCCTAGTTCTTCTACGAGCTTCAGCCTGGCAATCAGGGCTTCATACTCAGAGTCGTTATTAGTAGCAGCAAATTCTAATCGCAATGCATAGTAAATAGATCGTCCTTCAGGAGTGATTAAAACAACTCCGGCGCCGGACCTTCGATCATTTCTAGCTCCGTCTGTATATAACTTCCACGGACTAAGCTCCAATTCTTGGTCTAAGGTAACCACCTTGTCACCCATCGTCTCCTCTTCGGAAATTGTGAATTCAGCTATAAAGTCGACCAATGCTTGCCCCCTTATTGACCTTCATGGCTGAAAATTCAAATTGAATTGACTCAACTCGATGTTCCATTTAAGTAACCGCCCTGAAGCTTCAAGTTTCTGCAAAACTTGCCTTAAAGGTTGATTGGTGTATACAACGATTGGGTGAGCTTGAAAGTAATGATGAAGTTTGCGGGAAGAAATTAGGATGCCATAAGAAAGTTTTTCTATTTCCGGATAATTACGTTTTGCAGCAACTAGCTTTTTGCTTATGTAGTACACAGGCATCTGGACTTTATCATCTTCACGTCCAAACGCTGTACTGACGGCATGAGATGATACCACTAAGTAGACAAACAAATCCTCATGTTCCATAGGCTTTGATAATATTGGAGGCTTTTCTAATAAGTCTAATAGATTCTGGAAAGCTTCCACACAATCAGGAGTCCACTCAAAATTTCGCTTCCCTCGTTTTATCAGATCGAAGAAAGGTATGCACTTTTCTATGGCTTTGGAGATAAACCTTCTTAAGGCAGCAACTTTTCCAGCCAGGCTTTGGACATCCTTAATCTTTCACGGCTCTTAAATATTCTTTATTTCTTCTATTTGAGTAGGATTTATCTCAATCCCTTGAGAACTCACGACAAACCCAAGGAACTTTCCAGATGCTACCCCAAATGAGCATTTTAGGGGGTTTAACTTCATCCTATACCTTCTAAGAATGTCAAACATTTCGGCTAAGTCCTTTGTATGGTCAGAAGATTATCTAGACTTCACAAGCATGTCATACACATAAACCTCCATGGTTTTTCCGATTTGATTATAGAGCATGCGGTTGACCAAATGCTGATACGTGGCTCCTGCATTCTTTAATCCAAACGGCATTACCACATAACAATATAACCCTAAGTCTGTGATGAAACTTGTGTGTTCCTGATCTGGTACGTACATGGGAATTTGATTGTACCCAGAATAGGCATCCATAAAGGATAAAAGCTCGTGTCCAGCCGTCGAGTCTACTAGTTGGTCGATCCTGGGGAGAGGGAAGCTATCCTTCGGGCAAGCCGTGTTCAAGTCAGAAAAGTCAATACATGTACGCCACTTCCCGTTAGATTTTTTGACCAGTACAGGATTCGATATCCAGTCGGGATATTTCGAATCCTTAATAAATCCATTATCCTTCAATTTATCTACCTCTTCCTTCAAAGCTGATGACCGCTCTGGGCCTAACATCTGTCTCTTCTGCTTGACCGGTGGGTGCTTTGGATTAATGCTTAAAGAGTGCCTCATAATAGCAGGTGAAATCCCACACATGTCAACGTCAGTCCTGGCAAATACGTCTAAATTTGCCCTTAAGAAACCAGCCAACTCTTTTGCTCAAATTGGAACCAGTTGTGATCCGATCTTCAGTACCTTTATCAAATCTGTCTCGTTAATAGATATATCTATTATCGTCTATTTGGAAGTCTCCTTTCTATCCTCGAGTTCTCTATCCTCTATGGGATCTATATCCTTGAGCACATCTAAAGGCGACTCTCTTGGGGTTGGACCCCTTAATTGCTATGCTGAGTTTTCTTTCGAAGGGGGGGAATCGTCTTTGGATTCTATATTCAACCCCTTCATTAGCATCTTCAACTCCGTCGTATAAAAAGCTCGTCCTGTAGCTTGGTCACCTCTCATTACCCCAATTCTGGCGTCAGTCGGGAATTTAAGCAGCAAGTACCAAGGTGCAATACACTCCCTAAACTCGGCGATGGCCGGTCGGCCTAGGAAAGAGTTGTAGGGTGACTCTACATCCAAAACTACAAATGGCAGGATCCGCACTCTCTGGCGATCTCCTTTTCCTAGCGTCACTGGTAATTCTATGTATCCCATCGGAGCTGTTGACGTCCTATTGAAGCCCAGTATCCATCCTTCGCAGGGCTTCAGATCTTTTGCTTCGAGTCTCATTTATTCAAAAGCTTTTTTGAAGTGGATGTTGACTGAGCTTCCGTTATCCACCAACAACTTATGGACTAAGGAGGGGCCGATGGCCGTGCTAATTACCAGTGGGCCTTTAGTTGGTGATTGGATTCCGGTATCATCTCTGCTACGCAATATGACATCATCTGACATCGTCTTTTGTTGTTATACTGCAGTAATGTCTTCGAGGTTACTACATTTTCCTACCTCAAAATGCTTGGCGGCATTCACGTATTGATCCATCGCTTTAAAACTACGACCAACTAGATGGTGTCCACCTATAATGGTATTGATAACAATCCCCTTACCTTTCTACTGGGCTTGGGTTTGGAAGTAGGCTGGGCTTGATTCGAAGCTTGTCCTCCTTGCCCCCGGCCCCGCGGGGCAACTTTGTATTCGTCCAGTTTCCCTTCCCGCAGCAATTTCTCAACTACATATCTCAAATGGCGACATTCGTTAGTAGAATGGCCATGAGTCCCGTGGAACAAACAAAACTTTCCCGTAGCGATCTCTTTTTCGGTTGAGTCTCTAGGCGGTGGCTTTTTGTATTGCAATATGTTGTATGTATCTAAGTAAATATTTTCCAATGTATCACTTAACGGCGTATAGTTTTCAAAAGTATGGAATCTAGGTCTTTTACTAGAGTTACTCCCTCGGTTCCTATTCCTCTTATTGCCATTCCCATTTCTGTTGTTATTACCTCCATTCTGGTTGCCGACGTTTACCTCAACCTTTCCTGAACTGTCACCGGACTGCTTCATAGCAACATTGCTTTGGACACCCTCCTTTGAGGCTCCTTCTGACTTTCTCTTCCTATTTGCTTGAACTTCCTCTCGCCTTAAGCAAATATTGGCCTTTTCGTAAAATAACTCCCTAGTGGGGGTGGTTTTCCAGATAGATAATCCCCGAAATATGTACTTAGGTCAACTCCTTCTATTAAGGCCATCAGAATAGTGGGTTCATGAGGGTCACTAACTTCGGTTATAGCTAGGTTGAAGCGGTCTAAATATGATTTCAAAGATTCACCTGGAGCCTGCTTAATCCTTGATAATTCTATGATGCTCTTGGACTTTCGAGCGTGAAGTCGAAACTGGTTCATAAAGGGCTCACTCAACTATGTGAAATTTGATATCGACCATAGGGAGAGTCGGGTGAACCACATTAGTGCCACATCTTCCAGATAAATCGGAAAAGCCTTGAATTTTACAACATCTGGAGCTGCTGCAGCATTCATGAACCATGCATACCTCATCAGTTGTTGTGCTGGGTCCGTTCTCCCTGAATACCGATCTATCTGAGGCAAGTTAAATCGCCGAGGGAATTGGAAGTCCAATATATCATCCGTGAAGGGGGTATGACTTCGCTCAATGCCCCGGTCCTCATTGGTATATCATCGGCTTTCGGACATTATCTGATGCACCATTGCCTATACATCGGCATTTTTCAGCATTTTAGTAGGTTCTCTAGGTCTAATATTTGGATTACCCCTAGTTTCCTGATTAGGGGATAACCTCCAGATTCTAGCGGCGGCTTCTCTATACTGCTCTCTGCGCTCCCGGTCATTCTTAGGAGGAAGAGGTTGAAGAAACCGCTGTTGCGTAGGGTTGGTAATATTAGGATCCCTGGGTAGGACGTGGGGTCCACGCATGGGTAGCAACATAGGCTGTTGCAGGCTTAGGTCATCAGGCCCTAACACACGAGCGGCGTCTTCTTGGGATCCTAAAGAACCAAAAGTTAACTGATCAAGGTTTTGAGGTCGTTCATGCAGCCTTCTTTCTCAAGGACGATCCTCATCTGAAGAGGATGAATAAGTGCTGCAAGGCGACGTGTTGGGGATGGCCTTTTTTGCCTACGAAGCTCACTGATTTCCCTACACATAGTTCTCCTGCATGATGAGACTGTTACGCTGGTGAGTTTCTAAAGCCTCCTTAGTACTCTGGAGCATGTCAAGAAAGCGTGAAAAATCTCCTTGTGTGATAGGTGCAGATGGATCAGGCTGAACATTAGTCGTTGTGGCTGGAATCAGAGCATTGGTGGGAGCTCGAGTAGTAGTTCTAGATTCAATCTGGTTCGGATCGGATGGGAGCAAAGTAGCAGGACCGGACCATTTCGGATGGGGGGAGTGAGTGACCTCAACGTCATCTAATCGGATCGGAGTCACCTGGTCGGCTCGGACACTCCTGACCGAATCGGCCTACTCCAGAGTCTTGCCCACGCAACCTTTTCAATACCATGGCTTGTTGATCCTCTCTAGCCTCGTTTCCCCTAGCGCCTTGCACTTCTTTTCCTTTCGTTTGGGCCATAATGTTCGATTCTTCAATGACTAACCGACCAGTACTTAAAGATGACGAAAACAAAGGACTAACTTCTTTGAACTTGAGGGTCCAAATAGTAGAATGATAATCCCAAAAAGCTGAGAATTCAAAGATTTCTCGGTGAAAGCACCAAAATGTTAGATCCAAATATGGCTCTAACACCCAAACTAGTAATGATTATAACGAAATAAAATCTAAAATGAAGAGAACACACAATTTATTGTGGTTCGACGTTAAGTAGCCTACGTCCACTTTCTACTCTTCGAATTGATAATTCAAATGCAAGTGCAATGATGATTTTCACTCTCTTTCACTTATACAACACGTTAGTTCACTCAAGATTACCTAAAATATTGTTTGAAAGATGATTGTAGTGTAAAAAAGATGATAGAATTCGGATTGTAAAGAAGTTTGAGTTCGGAAAATGCCGAAAGATCCTTCCAAATGCCGTTGGTGTTGTATTTATAGGTGGAAAATCCCCCTGGAGTGGGATCGGTTCAGATCCACGTGGCATCAATCCCGCCACAATTGGGTTCGGATGGAATCGTGTGCGTAACCATCTCGAGTATTAAGGAAAACATAAGGTGGAAGCCGCTGTGACTCTGGGATCGGATCGGATATGTTTGTGTATGGGGTTCGGATCGGCTCCATTCCTTCCGATCCGGTCCGGCTTGTTTTCCTTCTCTTTCTGCTTTGTGCTGATCTGTCTCTGCCCAAGGAAACCCGATCCGATTATCTAGCAGGGTGCTCTTCATTGTTTGACTCTTTAACTTTGTGTAGCCTAGTTGACAAAGTAGGCTAACAATTACAATCCAGGGATACAAGATTGTAGATTACTTTCATTAATTACAGTCTAGGAGTAAGGGGTTGTAGATTACTATCGTTAATTACAATCCCAGGACAAAAGATTGTAGATTACTTTCGTTTATTACAATTTAGGAGTAAGAGGTTGTAGATTACTTTCGTTAATTACATTCCGGGGATAAAAAATTGTAGATTTCTTTCGTTAATTACAAACTAGAAATAAGGGGTTGTAGATTACTTTCATTAATTGCAATCCAGGGATAAAAGATTGTAGATTACTTTCGTTAATTACAATCTAAAGGTAAGGGGTTAAGTAAATCTGTTAAATCTGTGGGGGCTATATAAACCCTATAAACTTAACCTGCTTTATATGTTGGGTTTATGCCGGCTTGCTAAACTATTAAGCATAACCTATCAAAATCCTAGTAGTTGTGGATACAAACCTAGGGGGTGGCTTGTATCATTTGTGGTGTGGGACCCTTATCAGTCAGTAACCATACAGGTATCATAGGGGGACCCCCGAATAAGGTGGGGTAAGGGGCACACTTAATGACTCGATTATAAGAGGTTCATATGGGTGGAGGTGTTGACGGCGCATTCCAACAGAGTCATGTGCGTGCATGGGTTTGGATTGCTCGGGAAGTTAAGATGTTGTGACATCAGTATATATGGTTGAGCCTATCGGAAAAAGGGGTTGCCACTTTAGGAAGTGATAAATTATACTGTGGAGCCAGCACAGGTGTCTACGGGATAGGGAGTCGATCGATTGGGGTTGTAATTAGGGTACATCTAGTCCTGCTTGTTTGTGATCCCATTATTATCATTGGGGGTAACACTTGTCATTTATGTTAGGCTACCTGTTATTATCGTTGGGGGTAAAACCCATCACTAGAAGTACACCTAAGTCAACCATCTATTTCTGTTCGGAACATTATGTTTATGTTATACTAGTATTGGTGCAGAGAAAAGTATTTGAGAAGCGTAACATATTATGTTTTGTTTATTCGGCTTATCCTGCTCATTCTGTTATACCTGTCTTTTGATACTGTTATCTTCTCATCCAGTTTGTATGCCTTTCATGATGCTTTTACTTATTTATATGCTAAAGTAACTGGACTAGCCAAACTTTATGTCTAACCCGTTTTGTTTTCTTTTTACTCTCTTACTTTTTCCCACAGGTTCTCAGGGTGGGAATACTCAGGCTTGATTGGGATTCTCTCTTAGGTTTCTGCCTGGAGCTACTTAGACATGTCGCTTTGATTACCTATCTATCTTGCTGTGACTAATTTTGGGGACTATGGTTTTATATTATTGTACTCTGTTGATTTTAGTGCAAGGCAGATATTTTAATTTGATGTAATGGGTTTTCTATATTTCAGACTTATGATGTAACTGGATTTTGGACCACGATGTTTATTTTAAAGAATAAAGTTTAAATTCCACTGTTATTTTATATCTATCTTGTGATGTTTCTATTTCCGTTTACATATAACGCTTTACGGAACATAATGCGTTCTGTTAAAGAGTGATATTAACGGACGTGGAGCGTCACTTTTGGTATTAGAGATGAAGGTTACCAGATCAGATAAAAGGTCTCGAAAATTGTTTTCAAAAAGTTTTAAAAGAAAGAATTTTCAAAAAAAAAGTCAGATTTGAAAAACATATTCCCAAAGTCATATGAATTATCTTTGGATTCTTAGCTTGAATCCTTTATTCCTTTTCTTTTCAGCATGTCTGGGGAACTGATTCTTCCGGAAGGGTGACACGACCCGAACTTCCCCGTGAAGGAAAGCGCGGATAGAGTTGAGTACAAGACAAAATAGAACGCAGACGGAAGAACATTTCATTGTTATTACAACAATTCCATCGGATACAAGAATATACAGAGTATAAATGAATATTATACATTCGACAAATATCAGAGATTAAAATAAATTACATAGCAGCGGAAAAATAATACAATGCACAACTGAAGGTGATATACGGATACAGAGCTTTCCGGATATCATTCCAGCTGTAAACCAGGATCCTGTGAATATAAATCTGCAAAACCAAAACTACTAGCTGCCCGTGTGGAAATAGAGGCACCCAGAGTTTAGGATAAAACAATAAACTCCAGGTCAGTCATGTGACTGGTGTGAGAACTAAAACAGTTATTTAAAACTTTACTTTAAAAGAGAGTAATTCAAGGGACCACGCCGTATAACACGGAACGGGTTTCCTCCCAAGAATACCAGTGCATAGAATAAACAGCGCAATGCTTTTTCGAAAAATTAAGCTATTATAAGACCCAGGTCCCATCACATAATGCAACGCAAGCCGGAGGATAGGGTTTTACCTTATAATAGCCAAACATGCTTGGTACGTTTAAAACAAATCATTTGATACTATTGTAAGTGTATAGTGTCAAAACAATTTCAATCATAAATATAAATCATAGACGGCATAAGTGCCCCATACCACTATGTCGCCATACTAGGCTCTACAAATAAAGCCGAAATATCACGTATTGGAAATTGGATTTCCGTCATGAGTCGAGGCAAGGTGCAAGCTCCTCTCCGCTTCGAGACACTCTAGCAAATGACTCGGGACTACACACTCTGGGTAACCCCTGGATCTTCAGGGCCGGTCCTCTCTTACGTTTGAGGATTAATTATGCCAGAACACACATTTCCCGGTCCTTACAGACCTAAAATCGAGGCGCCTCATCCAACAACCACATAGGTGAAAAGTATATAAATGTCAGGGCTGGTAAGTCACTAACACCACCAAAGATAGAAAGAAATGTTGTGCTCTCCCTGCAGTCCTTATCCCGTTTTTAACTCATACCGAGGTGTGAGGCTTGCGAATCCACGCTATACACAAAGCTTCCACGTAGGCCGTGCTTTGATCATCAACCACAAGACTTTGCTTTTCAGCAGAAGCCTTGATCCATGCAACTCAGCGTGCTACACAGGCAATTCATGCCATGCGATTGATATCTATCGATATATAACCTCTAAGCTCGTACGTCTCAGAGAAGGGCGCCAAGCAAGAGAATAAATTCTCCGCCTCCAAGCGGATATATATTTAACAGAAATCAATCAACACAGAATAAAATCCAATGTTAGACACACAATCCATTTACAAGTTCGTTCTGGGTCTGAACGAAACCAGAGGCACTTTCCTCGCGTATCCATCGATCTCCAAGTACGTCTGGACGATCACCAACTGATTCCCTCATCTTGGGTGTACAACCCAACCAAGATCATCAGTAATCACCCAAATGATGTGAAGACTTCCGGTCTTCAACCACCGTCTTCATCTTCGACTTATCGTCGAATCGGTTATTCAGAATGGGTGTAAACCCGGCCTTTCCGAACAACCCGCGTATATTAAAAACAAATGTTACACAAACACAACATACGCCTCATTCCAATTCATTAGTCACTAACCGTAAATCAGTAAGAGAGCAATTCCCCAAATATTAACCCCGAAGGCCGAAACCAACATCAGATCAATACCCAGGAAACCATTCTTCTTAACTAACCTACAGCTAGTTTCTAAATTTCACATTCTTAGGGAAAGGTTCCCATTAATTTTATCCAAGATAAATTCTTTAAAATTTATCCTTTAATCTTCCTTTGGATGTCATTTCAAACCAAATTATGGTTTTCCAAACTAGTCGAGATTAGCGAACCACACCGAAGTAATTATTTATTTTATTTCCCAATCCCAACCTATTCATCCCATGAAGCAAAACTGGTAATACTCCATATCTAACACCACGGTGTTATCGGTAAAATTAATTACCATTTCACATTCAAATCTAATTAAAGATTTGACTATCGTTTTGGAGCAAAACTGGTGATACTCCGTTCTCGCTCACTTTCTATATTTGATAATTTAAATTATCAATTCACATTTCAATCTAATTACAGATTCGTTAAAACTCCTTTTACTGAGTTAAAGAACTAATGTCATTTAAAACACAGTTCACGACAAACTCAAATCACATTCTATTTATTATCGGGTTAAAGAACAAGTGTCATTTAAAACACCCTTCACGATAAACCCACAAACCAATTCTATTTAAAACCCATTTCAAATCCAATTTATATATTTAAAAATAAATGGGTTTAATTTTAGTTCAAAACTAGTTCATTTCGATAAATATCTATTATTATCTTTTCAAATATGGAGTTTTTCATCCCAATTTTTCCAAAATCATTTCTTATGATTTTACACAAATTATTACTATTTTTAATAATTTTATCAAGGCCCGTACAGTCGGTTTCCATCAACGGCCATCGAACTGCACTTACAGCGACCTTTTCCAAATTTGATTTGGACGTATGTCCAAATCCAACCGTTAGATTTCAAATTTCTAATATTCGTTAGAAAGCTCTTTTTGATACGAACCCAACAGTTCCGGTTTTAGGAGAATCCGACGGTCGGATCTCCCGTAACGTCCGTTCGAATTTAATGGTCGAAATTCACGAAGGGCTGCGGCGCGTTCTATTCAGGCAATTATATATATATATATATATATATATATATATATATATAATATTTCATCGATTTCTATTTAAAACGAATTTTATAAATAGCTTTAAATTCGTTTCAAAACAATTTCAACCTTTATTTCAAATTTAAATCAATATTGAATTTTTCCTTATAAATTCGTTTTAAAATTCATTTCTATTCAATTCAAATTTCAATTCAATTTGAATTCATTTCAATTCGTTTTCAATTCAATTCGAATTCGTTTTATATTCAATTCATTTCGAATTGGTTTTATATTCAATTCAAATTGGTTTTCTATTCGATTCAATTCAAATTGGTTTTCTATTCGATTCAATTCAAATTCATTTATATTCAATTTGGATTTCATTTCAAAATATTAAATTTTGAAATCACTTTTCAATATTCATTGTAAAACGAATAAAATCGATATAAATATCGTTCACGTCAAAATAGCGCAACTCTAATCAACACGGTTTTATATATTCCAATAATTCTGTTATTCTATTCAACAAATGAATATTTATTTTTGTCAACACATGACTAATCTCAACGAATGAGTACTGTCCACATGTGACTATTTTTGTTAGTTAATATATTTTATAAAAATTATGGTATCTATCGTTTGATTTAAAAATCAGACTCCAACCGTAAATTAGTAAGAGAACGATTCCCTGAATATTTACCCCGAAGGCCGAAACCAACATCAGATCAATATCCAGGAGACCACTCATCTTATCTATTTTCCAGTTAGTTTCTAAATTTATATATGATAAAGATGTAAATTTTGTTGTTAAAATATTTCATTCAACACATGACTAATCTCAACGAATGAGTACTGTCAACACATGAACCTTTATTTTATAATGATAATGATATAAATTTTACTGTTAAAAATATTTCATTCAACACATGACTAATCTCAACGAATGAGTATTATCAACACATGAACCTTTATTTTATAATATTCTTTATTTTCCCGATTGGAATGAGGCCCAATCATTTGCCATATAAAGTTAGTTATATGGATTCCATACAACACATGTGTATAATAGCAACGATAAACAATCAACCATCATCCAAAGTGCACTACACTGTATAAGCATCAAATATAAATAATCGACGCTTACACAGTCTGTCGACCAATCGATCGACATATAATTAAATAATTGGGATTAGTGTACGCCAAATATCATCCCAACACCCGTGTGGGGTTTCAAAACAACAAACACATATTTTTATTCGTGTAGTTGGGCGATGTGTAAAATTTATCATCCCAATCAATATCAGTCAAATCAGTGTATATGAACAAATCGGCCGATTTGTTTATAAATATTTATTTATTCACTTTCACGTTAAAAATTATATTTTTAACGATAATTTATTTATTTCAACACATGAATATATTTCATTATCTATTTCACATCAACTTCACAAACAAATTTCACAACACATCAATTAAACAAACAAGCCATCCATGGTCTGTGGATGACGGGTGTCGGGTGCTACTAAACACCGTCTGCATCCTAGTATATATATAACTAGAAAAGGAAATTTGAGTGAGAAGTTCTCACCGATAGCTAATCCAATCATCTCGACTCTTCTTTAGTAGAAGTCTTCGCCGTTCTCGCCTTTTGTCACCTTCGCTGCCCGTAGTCACTACATATATAAAAATGACATTTTTACTTCGCTATTCAATATGTAAAAATCGAATTTTTTACTTCGCTATTCAATATATAAAATTCGAATTTTTACTTTGCTATTCAATATATAAAAATCGAATTTTTACCTAGTTATTCTCTATATTTAAAATCTAATTTTTATTTCGCTATTCAATATATAAAATTCTAATTTTTAACTTGTTATTCAATATATAAAAATTTAATTTTTACTTCGCTATTCAATATATAAAAATCTAATTTTTACCATGTTATTCAATATATAAAAATTTCGCCCTTTCAAATTTATAGATTTCGCCTTTTCAAATTTAAAGATTATATTTTTATTTCTTCTATAATATAAAATCACATTTTTATTACCCGCCTTATATAAAAATCATATTTTTATTATTAAAAATACTTCTTTTTCCTAGCTAATGAACGAATAAAAATCTTTCTTTTACTTCGATAAAAATCATAGCTTTGCTTCAAAATGAAAATCGTGTTTTTATATTTTTAAAAACCATTCCTTTTTATAAATTAAAAATCAAACCTTTTTAATGTTATAAAACAAATCTTTATCTTCTTAAAACATTATGTTTTAATACTTTAAAAATCAGGTTTTTCCCTCTAATTAAAATCGGATAAAACAATATAAATTAAAAAAAATACTTTACGTAAATAAAAATATATATAAATAAATAAAAAAACATACTGGTCATCTTCGAACGGAGAGGAGGGGGGAGTGAATGGCGCGTCGGAGGTAGTGGTGCTTGGCCAGAGGCGGCGGCCTGGTGGCGGAAGTGGGAGGAAAAGGGGGCGCCGCTCTTTAAATCGAAGAGAGGGAAGGAGAAAGGGGAAAAGGGAGGAGGGTTGGCTAACGTGGAGGAGGGAGAGTCGTCGGAGGGGTGCGCTCGACGATGTCGCCACGGCGGAGGAGGTGCGGCGGATTAGGTCTGAACGAGGGAGGCGGGATTGGGTTTTTATCGGGAGGCACTGAAGAGGGAAAAAGAAAATTAAGGGGGGTCTATGTAAAGAGATTTTTATATATATATATAATTTTATATTTATTTATCTATTTTATTTTCCAAAGGTTAGTATTTCATTCGAACTCCAATCCAGTCCCAACGACTGTCGTCCATAGCGTAATACACCCATTCCGAACACAATGGGATATATATATCACAAGCCAGTTCGGCTGTTTCGATCATTGTTTTCGTCAAAATCAACATATAACTCTATATATTAAATTTGAACGCACATTTCAATTTTCTGGGGCCACATACTAACTCTAAAAATTTCCGAAAAATGTTTTCTAGCTTCGTATTGACGATACGGTCCTAACAAAACTAGTTTCGTCGAATTCTGAGACCGTTGGAAAAATGGCGATTTTCCAATCGATTAAAATCAACTAAAACTGGTCAAACGCGTTTTCTTTTGCCACGGTCACATATTGATTCAAAAAATTATGAAATTTGGAATCTAGTAATAATTTGACATCACGGATCCAACAAAAGTGGTTTCGTCGAAATCCGAGGTCGTTTGCAAAATTTCTATTTTGAAGGGCCTGAATTCCATAGCGACTATTCAGAATTTTCTACTAGACATATCTTTTGATTCCCGCTATGAAATCTAGATTTTTCAGATTCGTTGGAAATATATTTTCAACTAGATTCTATTATTTTTGGTTTCGCTAAAATCCGTTTTGTTTTGCACCCGGTACATTTAATTGAATTTTGAAATCGAATTATCGAACTACCGCGCCATTTTCAATTCCTTTATAATTAAAATAAAATATTTATATTCTAACGACGACGTATATAAATATATACGTTCTAAATATATTCAAAATAAATTTCACGTCGAGATTATTTAAAATAATTCATTTTAAATGTACAAAATTCGCTAAAATTGCCAAAATAAAATTTTTTAACTGGCTCAGATTTTCCGGGTTATTACAATCTCCCCCACTTAAAACTTTTCGTCCCCGAAAAGGAACAAAGTCGAAAGTGGTTTGATCAATCGACTCTACGTTAGATCTGGCTTCCATTCTCCAACTTTTCAGTTTCTGAGAATTTTCAAATTCTTCAAAAATTTGGCTAACACCCTAAATTTTCGAAAAATTTCGCCATTACCTCACCTGCACTGGGAGCCACGGGAAAATCCCAAAATTGCCATACAGGCCTTCTGATCTCAAAAAGAAAAAGAAAAAGCCAAGCGGCTAGCCAATAGGCTCATAAAATCATCATCACCCAAACAAAACAGTAAATTGTAGTAAACATGTACCTATTTGTCGGGCAAACAAATTTTATTCTCTGCTCTAGCCTCCTTGCTATGACCTGTTCAAAAGATATACATGTATATGCAAGCAAATGTGACCAATTTTCAATACAATTCAATGTTTGATACTATTAGGCTAAATAGTTAAAAATGATTAAACAAATAAACAAACAACACAAACATCAATCAATTTGTGGATTAGAGTTTCAAATCCATAAAATTTGATACATATACAGAAAATCATGTTTTTGATGCCAATTCACAACAATGTGTTCTGGCTAATAAGTTTTGGTTCTCACACCAGTCTAATGGAAATATATAGATATCACACCTTCGAAACACGAACACAAATTCTGATGATGATAATCAATCATCAGAATCATCTCCGGGTGTCTAGAATGTGATTCTATATCTATCCAGTATATTGAAACTTCGAATATACGTTCATGACGCGTATATGCAAAACCCTTATATACTCCATTGTCCAAATTCAAAATAAATAAATATTCAAATACGTATAAAATGGTTTAAATTTTCGAAACAAATTTTTTTTTATTTGAAAAATGTACTCTTCACACCCTTCTAGGATACTACTAATCCTATCTCTAACGAATCATTCTAATTGGATATTACTAATCCAATATCTGATTAATTCTTTCGTATGGTTCTAATGTGTCTTGTTCTCGAGCTCTGTAAACCAAAGCTCCGATACCAAACTGACACGACCCGAACTTCCCCGTGAAGGAAAGCGCGGATAGCGTTGAGTACAAGACAAAATAGAACGCAGACGGAAGAACATTTCATTGTTATTACAACAATTCCATCAGATACAACAATATACAGAGTATAAATGAATATTATACATTCGACAAATATCAGAGATTACAATAAATTACATAGCAGCAGAAAATTAATACAAAGCACAACTGAAGGTGATATACGGATACAGAGCTTTCCGGATATCATTCCAGCTGTAAACCAAGATCCTGTGAATATAAATCTGCAAAACCAAAACTACTAGCCGCCCGAATGGAAATAGTGGCACCCAGAGTTTAGGTTAAAACAATAAACTCCAGGTCAGTCATGTGATGGTGTGAGAACTAAAACAGTTATTTAAAACTTTACTTTAAAAGAGAGTAATTCAAGGGACCACGCCGTATAACACGGAACGGATTTCCTCCTAAGAATACCAGTGCATAGAATAAATACCGCATTGCTTTTCCGAAAAATGAAGCTATTATAAGACCCAGGTCCCATCACACAATGCAAAGCAAGCCGGAGGATAGGGTTTTACCTTATAACAGCCAAACATGCTTGGTACGTTTAAAACAAATCATTTGATACTATTGTAAGTGTATAGTGTCAAAACAATTTCAATCATAAATATAAATCATAGACTGCATAAGTGCCCCATACCACTATGTCGCCATACTAGGCTCTACAAATAAAGCCGAAATATCACGTATTGGAAATTGGATTTCCGTCATGAGTCGAGGCAAGGGGCAAGCTCCTCTCCGCTTCGAGACACTCTAGCAAATGCCTCGGGACTACACACTCTGGGTAACCCCTGGATCTTCAGGGCCGGTCCTCTCTTACGTTTGAGGATTAATTATGCCTGAACACACGTTTCCCAATCCTTACAGACCTAAAATCGAGGCGCCTCATCCAACAACTACATAGGTGAAAAGTATATAAATGTCAGGGCTGGTAAGTCACTGATACAACCAAAGCTAGAAAGAAACATCGTGCTCTCCCTGTAGTCTTTATCCCGTTTCTAACTCATACCGAGGTGTGAGGCTCGCGAATCCACGCTATACATAAAGCTGCCACATAGGCCGTGCTTTGATCATCAACCACGAGACTTTGCTTTTCAACAGAAGCCTTGATCCATGCAACTCAGCGTGCCACACAGGCAATTCATGCCATGCGATTGATATCTATCGATATATAACCTCTAAGCTCGTACGTCTCAGAGAAGGGCGTTAAGCAAGAGAATAAATTCTCCGCCGCCAAATAGATATATATTTAACAGAAATCAATCAACACAGAATAAAATCCAATGTCAGACACACAATCCATTTACAAGTTCGTTCTGGGTCTGAACGAAACCGGAGGCACTTTCCTCGCGTGTCCATCGATCTCCAAGTTCGTCTGGATGATCACCAACTGATTCCCTCATCTTGGGTGTACAGCCCAATCAAGATCATCAGTAATCACCCAAACGATGTGAAGACTTCCGGTCTTCAACCACCGTCTTCATTTTCGACTTATCGTCGAATCGGTTATTCGGAATGGGTGTAAACCCGGCCTTTCCGAACAACCTGCGTATATTAAAAACAAATGTTACACAAACACAACATACGCCTCATTCCAATTCATTAGTCACTAACCGTAAATCAGTAAGTGAGAAATTCCCCAAATATTAACCCCAAAGGCCGAAACCAACATCAGATCAATACCCAGGAAACCATTCTTCTTAACTAACCTACAACTAGTTTCTAAATTTCACATTCTTAGGGAAAGGTTCCCATTAATTTTATCCAAGATAAATTCTTTAAAATTTATCCTTTAATCTTCCTTTGGATGTCATTTTAAACCAAATTATGGTTTTCCAAACTAGTCGAGATTAGCGAACCACACCGAAGTAATTATTTATTTTATTTCCCAATACCAACCTATTCATCCCATGAACCAAAACTGGTAATACTCCATATCTAACACCACGGTGTTATCGGTAAAATTAATTACCATTTCACGTTCAAATCTAATTAAAGATTTGACTATCGTTTTGGAGCAAAACTGGTGATACTTCGTTCTCGCTCACTTTCTATATTTGATAATTTAAATTATCAATTCACATTTCAATCTAATTGCAGATTCATTAAAACTCCTTTTACTGAGTTAAAGAACTAATGTCATTTAAAACACAGTTCACGACAAACACAAATCACATTCTATTTATTATCGGGTTAAAGAACAAGTGTCATTTAAAACACCCTTCACGATAAACCCACAAACCAATTCCATTTAAAACCCATTTCAAATCCAATTTATTTATTTAAAAATAAATGGGTTTAATTTTAGTTCAAAACTAGTTCATTTCGATAAAAATCTATTTTTATCTTTTCAAATATGGAGTTTTTCATCCCAATTTTTCCCAAATAATTTCTTATGATTCTACACAAATTATTACTATTTTTAATAATTTTATCAAGGCCCGTACAGTCGATTTCCATCAACGGCCATCAAACTGCACTTACATCGACCTTTTCCAAATTTGATTTCGACGTATCTCCAAATCCAACCGTTAGATTTCAAATTCCTAATATTCTTAGAAAGCTCTTTTCAATACGAACCCAACGGTTCCGGTTTTAGGAGAATCCAGCGGTCGGATCTCCCGTAATGTCCGTTCGAAGTTAATGGTCGAAATTCATGAATGGCCGCGGCGCGGCGCGTTCTATTCAGGCCATTATATTATATATATAATATATATAATATATATTTCGTCGATTTCTATTTAAAATGAATTTTATAAATAGTTTTAAATTCGTTTCACAACAATTTCAAACTTTATTTCAAATTCAAATCAAAATTGAATTTTTCCTTATAAATTCGTTTTAAAATTCATTTCTATTCAATTCAAATTTCAATTCAATTTGAATTCATTTCAATTCGTTTTCAATTCAATTCGAATTCGTTTTATATTCAATTCATTTCGAATTGGTTTTATATTCAATTCAAATTGGTTTTCTATTCGAATCAGTTCAAATTGGTTTTCTATTCGATTCAATTCAAATTCATTTATATTCAATTTGGATTTCATTTCAAAATATTAAATTTTGAAATCACTTTTCAATATTCATTGTAAAACGAATAAAATCGATATAAGTATCGTTCACGTCAAAATAGCGCAACTCTAATCAACACGGTTTTATATATTCCAATAATTCCGTTATTCTATTCAACAAATGAATATTTATTTTTGTCAACACATGACTAATCTCAACGAATGAGTACTGTCCACGTGTGACTATTTTTGTTAGTTAATATATTTTATAAAAATTATGGTATCTATCGTTTGATTTAAAATCAGACTCCAACCGTAAATTGGTAAGAGAACGATTCCCTGAATATTAACCCCAAAGGCCGAAACCAACATCATATCAATATCCAGGAGACCACTCATCTTATCTATTTTCCAGTTAGTTTCTAAATTTATATATGATAAAGATGTAAATTTTATTGTTAAAATATTTCGTTCAACACATGACTAATCTCAACGAATGAGTACTGTCAACACATGAACCTTTATTTTATAATGATAATGATATAAATCTTATTGTTAAAAATATTTCGTTCAACACAAGACTAATCTCAACGAATGAGTACTGTCAACACATGAACCTTTATTTTATAATATTCTTTATTTTCCCGATTGGAATGAGGCCCAATCAATTACCATATAAAGTTAGTTACACGGATTCCATACAATACATGTGTATAATAGCAACGATAAACAATCAACCATCATCCAAAGTGAACTACACTGTATAAGCATCAAATATAAATAATCGACGCTTACACAGTCTGTCGACCAATCGATCGACATATAATTAAATAATTGGGATTAGTGTATGCCAAATATCATCCCAACACCCGTGTGGGGTTTCAAAACAAACACATATTTTTATTCGTGCAGTTGGGCGATGTGTAAAATTTATCATCCCAATCAATATCAGTCAAATCAGTGTATATGAACAAATCAGCCGATTTGTTTATAAATATTTATTTATTCACTTTCACGTTAAAAATTATATTTTTAACGATAATTAATTTATTTCAACACACGAATATATTTCATTATCTATTTCACATCAACTTCACAAAAAAATTTCACAACACATCAATTAAACAAACAAGCCATCCATGGTCTGTGGATGACGGGTGTCGGGTGCTACTAAACACCGTCTGCATCCTAGTATATAAGAAATTTGAGTGAGAAGTTCTCACCGATAGCTAATCCAATCATCTCGACTCTTCTTAAGTAGAAGTCTTCGTCGTTCTCGCCTTTTGTCACTTTCGCTGCCCGTAGTCACTACATATATAAAAATCACATTTTTACTTCACTATTCAATATGTAAAAATCGAATTTTTACTTCGCTATTCAATATATAAAAATCGAATTTTTACTTTGCTATTCAATATATAAAAATCGAATTTTTACCTTGTTATTCAATATATAAAAATCTAATTTTTACTTCGCTATTCAATATATAAAAATCTAATTTTTACCTTGTTATTCAATATATAAAAATTTAATTTTTACTTCGCTATTCAATATATAAAAATCTAATTTTTACCTTGTTATTCAATATATTAAAATTTTGCCTTTTCAAATTTATAGATTTTGCCTTTTCAAATTTAAAGATTTTGCCTTTTCAAATTTAAAGATTATATTTTTATTTCTTCTATAATATAAAAATCACATTTTTATTACCCTCCTTATATAAAAATCATATTTTTATTATTAAAAATAACTTCTTTTTCCTAGCTAATGAACGAATAAAAATCATTCTTTTACTTCAATAAAAATCATAGCTTTGCTTTAAAATGAAAATCTTGTTTTTATATTTTTAAAAACCATTCCTTTTTATAAATTAAAAATCAAATCTTTTTAATGTTAAAAAAAAATCTTTATCTTCTTAAAACATTATATTTTTATACTTTAAAAATCAGGTTTTTCCCTCTAATTAAAATCGGACAAAACAATATAAATAAAAAAAATTAAGTAAATAAAAATATAAATAAATAAAAAAACGTACTGGTCATCTTCGAACGGAGAGGAGGGGGAGTGAATGGCGCGTCGGAGGTAGTGGTGCTTGGCCAGAGGTGGCGGCCTGGTGGCGGAAGTGGGAGGAAAAGGGGGCGCCGCTCTTTAAATCGAAGGGAGGGAAGGAGAAAGGGGTAAAGGGAGGAGGGTTGGCTGACGCGGAGGAGGGAGAGTCGCCAGTGGGGTGCGCTCGACGATGTCGCCACGGCGGAGGAGTGCGGCGGATTAGGTCCGAACGAGGGAGGCGGGATCGGGTTTTTATCGGGAGGCACTAAAGAGTGAAAAAGAAAATTAAGGGGGGTCTATGTGAAGAGAATTTTTTATATATATAATTTTATATTTATTTATCTATTTTATTTTCCAAAGGTTAGTATTTCATTCGAACTCCAATCCAGTCCTAACGACTGTCGTCCATAGCGTAATACCCCCATTCCGAACACAATGGGATATATATCACAAGCCAGTTCGGCTGTTTCGATCAGTTTTTTCGTCAAAATCAACATATAACTCTATATATTGAATTTTAATGCACATTTCAATTTACCGGGGCCAATACTAGCTCTAAAAATTCCCAAAAAATATTTTCTAGCTTCGTATTGACGATACGGTCCTAACAAAACTAGTTTCGTCGAATTCTGAGACCGTTGGAAAAATGGCCATTTTCCAGTCGATTAAAATCAACTGAAACTGGTCAAACACGTTTTCTTTTGCCACGCTCACATATTGATTCGAAAAATTATGAAATTTGGAATCTAGCAATAATTTGACATCACGGATCCAACAAAAGTGGTTTCATCGAAATCCGAGGTCGTTCGCAAAATGTCTATTTTTAAGGGCCTGAATTCCATAGGGACTATTCAAAATTTTCTACTGGACATATCTTTTGATTCCCGCTATGAAATCTTGATTTTTCGGATTCGTTGGAAAGATATTTTCAACTAGACTCTATTATTTTTGGTTTTGCTAAAATCCGTTTTGTTTTGCACCCTGTACATTCAATTGAATTTTGAAATCGAATTATCGAACTACCGCGCCATTTTCAATTCCTTTATAATTAAAATAAAATATTTATATTCTAACGATGACGTATATAAATATATACGTTTTAAATATATTCAAAATAAATTTCACGTCGATATTATTTAAAATAGTTCATTTTAAATGTTCAAAATTCGCTAAAATTGTCAAAATAAAATTTTTAAACTGGCTCAGATTTTCCTGGTTATTACAATGGGTGTCCCCATTAAGGAATGGTTCCATAGGCATGCGAAAACTACGACACATGTTAAAGGGCAAGGAAGTGCCCAACCTCCATCTGTAGCCGCAATAGTTCTATCTACGACTAATTTTCTCTCAAACTTCGTAAGGATTTCTATGCGATGAATGATTTTTTTTCCCTTTATGGGTAACCTATATTTGGTTACCTCGATTATTCAGAGGGTTTCTATACCCTGAGTCATGTAGGCAATCCTTTTCCTAAGGATTTTTATTGGACTACTTTGATCCTTTTACAATATCCCGTAGTTGGTCCTGATTGAAGAACTTAATGTCATCCCTTCGAGAATTCTTCAAGAGTTAGTTCCATGTCCATTCATCATATGATAATGACAATAAGGCCCACCAAACTTCCTTTCGTATTTGGGCTTCTTTTTTGTAGATGTCCAATAATTGAGCTTGTGTCTTGTTAGGAAATACATATTTTCCATTGAAGTGGTAAGGTAGTATCCTTTAGGTAGCCTTGGTGTAAACTTCCTTTCTTGTTGCGGAGACTTAGCCCTTCTATTAACGAACTTTATTGCTCAGTCATACACTTGTTTTCTCTTTCCAAGATAGGAAGGGATTGGAGATTTACCCTTTTAGACCATTTGGAAGTGAAGTGGTTAAAATCGTCTGTTATTTCTTGCTTGAAGGTCATTCCTCTGATTTGTTTGTGGATGGCCTCCCTTATAGGAGAGAAGATGTTATAATCCTTTGATGTAGAGTCGGTTAGAAGAAATGTTAGGGTTTGTTCTAGGTAGGAAGGGCTACTATTCCAATAACTAGAATCATATTGCTTTGCTTCCCTTTTCCGCTTAATTATTCGCAAAGCTTCCATTCTTAACTTTTTTTCTTACGTCACTCTTGGTTCAGTAGTGCCTGACATATCCATTTGAGATCCATAAGACTCTCGTTGGGACCTCTTGCCCACAGAAATCCTAGTCCAACCTTGGACGGAACAACACGGTTAGACATGTGGGTGTTAGCCACAAGGTCGGAGGTTCAAGTCCTCCTTCCAGCACCGAAATGTTAATGATTTTTTTATCAACAGTGGAGATAGGTTTACGGAAGCGGACCTATGGTGAAAATAGGTTTATTTAGCTTTCACGAGTTTGAGTTAGTTCACCGTTTCTTGAATATCAAGATTTTCAGCCAGAAAGATTATTTACTCTTTCCTCGATGAGGTTAGCATCACACTTAAGCTACATAATATCCATTAGTTACCTTGGGATAAGGGTTTCATAAGAACAACCCTCGATAAGGGCTAAATGGCTTGTAGGAAGGGGTTCCGCACTGACTTTGTGGAAGGGCTCGCTTTGGTCAGAACTCGTAAGCATATAGAAAGCCCACAACATGCAGCACTGGCAATAACTAAGAAATTACATGACAAACTCATCAGAAACTCATAAGAAAATGTACTAAGTATTGATTAATTCTTTGTTAATATTTGATTTAGAATACGCAAGTGATTACAACCGAAATCCCCAATTTGATTTAGGAATTAGGGTTTACTCTAGAGAAAAGAGTACAATAATGAGAATGAGAGAAAATCGTTCCCAAAATGAAAGCCCTATTGTCTTATTTATAGGCAAATCAGGGCCCATTTTGCTATTGGGCTAGTAGTACCCCCTGTCGGCCGCTTTTCCCTTTGGTTTTGAATGTACTGGCTCTCGACTGGCTTTTCTTTAGGTTCTGAAGGTTTTTCCTATGAAATTTAGATGTGCTGATTCCTACTCCCGGGCGGAGTGTTCCGGTCTGCGGAACACCTTTTTGATTGCTTGTTCATCCACTTTGTTTTGATCCTAAGATTGTCGTTGCAAATAGCTTTTGGAAGGTTATGGCTTCCAGGACGTGGACTTCAGGATGTGGGCTTCCAGTTTTGTTATTGACACTTTATGTAGCTTGACATTGTGACTCAAGTGAAAGACTGCCAAGTCCGCCACCCTATCGGTATCGACCCAAAACAAATTAGTGCAGGTAGTTTGTCTTTATTTGGGGTTCCGGTTAGCCTTTTGGCAGACTTTTGAAGCATATCCTCGCTTTCTCAGGATGTCGCTTCCATTGCTTTGCTAGTTTATTATTATGGTAGCTTCTCAGGGACCAACTAATGGTAGTCTCGATAATTGGCTTCCGGATCACCTCCCTGAGTTTTAGTCTTCATTACGTCAGTGTTTCTATCTCCGTATGTATCAGTATTAAGCAATTTAATATCGATAGCCCCTTTCGTCCTTCCAGGCCTTGGTTTATAGGGTTAATGGGTTTTCTCTTCATTGGCTTCAAGTCTCGGGTGACCTTATGCTGCTTTTCCTCCACGTTAGATCCATCCTTCCAGTATCCTTTCTTCGTACATATTTTGAGCTCTTTTTCTCACATGATGGTGTCGGTAGCATGCCTTTCAGATTGCTCCTATGCTTTCGGCTTTGCCTCGTGCTTGTCTGTTGCATACAGAAGATTCCTTTTTGTTTGTGGTAGTTTGCTACCCCTTCACCGCCGGCCTGTTTTGGTGCTTTATTTTGGTAATAACATAATGTGCTATTATAATAGTGTCTATATAGTAAAATAAAGTATTAAAATAGTGTAAGTGGGATTATCATTATTACCCTTACATCGTTTCTAATACTATACACTATACAGAAACTGTAAAATCCATCGTAAACTAGTGGATGTCAGTGGGCTCTCCATATATATGGTGTAATCAAAACCATAAGGGGTTCGATCAGGATAATATGACAAGGCACACGAGGCAATATCCGAATATGATTCTACCATTTTTCGCTTAGACCGGTGGTAACGCATAGCCACAAGTACCACCCACCTTAGAACATCTTCCCATAATCAAAGGTGTCCATCAATCAATCACATAGTAAGAGTTATATTATCCAAGAAGTGTGTCTGATAGGATGACCAACCTCACTTAATCATGGTATAGCTCTTATTTTAGTAAATTTAATTATGACCCGAAGATCAAGTTTATCCATCATCGTTGTCTTACTTCGTTCCAGTAGTGTTCACCAAACCAAATTACTTCATTCTGGATTCTCCACCACATGCACAGTTATTAAATTGGTTCCCGATATTGGTAGGGAATATGACAATATCCGGCCATGGTGTCTATAACAACCAAATGCTTATTTCACATCATGTTCATTTATATTTGAAATCATGCTTAAAGTATCATAAATCAAATAACATAATTATTGGTTTTATATTTAAACAATCATGCTCAAATATTTCAATGCCACATATCATTTCTCAACTAATTCATTATTCGATTTCATTCAACTTTCAGATTAATGTTTACAAATCGTTTATTAAGAACAATAACATTTTCATTTCAAATTTCAATTATACGGATATCGTTATTCAAACTTTATATCAAACATTCCGGATTTAATTCCTCGGTTCGAAAATTACTTTATTTACAATAAAGTATATTTAAAATAGTTTAAATTTGAAATAGTAGAGTTATATATGATAAATTAAATTAATATAAATAATTGTATAAAAAGGGGTTTTATTAAGGTGAATATTAGGGTCAGGTCCCCATTATGTTTCAAAGTATAGAAAAACTCTATGTCTAAAAACTTTTATAAATTAAGTCCATATTTTACGAATATTATCCAAAAAAAAATACAAAAAAAAATACAAAAAAAAAAATTAAATTCAACACATAAGCATCATCATATTCATGCATTAAAACTACAAAAAATATGATTCAAAAACAAAATAAAAAATTAGTATACATGATTTAGTATATTTCAGCAATTAATGCGACTATTTTGGATTGTTGCTAATAATTTTGCAATCTTTCCAAATATTTACATCAACAACAAAACAATTGCTGATATATTAGAAGTATATAGTAATAATTGCATATCTTGCTGCAATTTTTCATTACGCCTTATATTCAGCCAGTTTTTCATGAAGTATAAAATAGTTGCTGATATATCAGCAAATATTTACAATAATTGTTGATATATCAGCAATTATTTATAAGAATTTCATCACCTTTAACATAATTGTTTATATATCAGCAATTATATACAGTAATTGTTGATATATCAGAAATAATGCATAAGCCTTAGAAAAAAAATTAAGTATAATTGTTGATATATCAGCAAGGATATATGTTTAATTTCTGATGTATCAACAATTATTCATCTGATTTTCAAATAAAATTATGAGTGAATAATTGATAAGGGTTTTTTTGTAGATTACCTCTGTGATGATTTGCAGTTTTTTGAATTTCTTTTTATACAGGAGCGCCAAAAAATGGTGTAAAACAAGAAGCGAATGAAAATTGGGGCCTGCTTTGTATCTAACTTTAGGGAGGGAGCTGCTTGTAACAACTCGGGATTTCTGAACCAATTTAAATTTTTTATTTTAGCTCTTTTAATGGTTTTGGATATTTAAAATGATTTATTTCAAATAATAACAAATAAAAATTTATTTAAATCGAAGTTAGAAAGTATAAATTTATATTAATTATTAAATGAGCCTAAAATGGCATGGTAGTTTGAAAATTCGATTTTTAATTCAATTGAATGTACAGAATTCAAAATAAATCGAATTTCAGTAAAAATAGAAATATTTGAATTTGTTTAATAATATATTTCTAATGAATGTGAAAAATTTAGATTTCATAATATAAATTGAAAGTTATGTCCATTTTAAAATTTAAAATGGTCGCTATGGAGTTTATATATATATATATATATATATATATATATATATATTAATATAATATATAGCCCTTAAAAATAGCCATTTTGCAAACGACCTCCGTTTTTGACGAAACCACTTTTGTTAGGAAGCGACGTGTTTTACTGGAGTGGAAGATGAAGTACACGGGGTAATTACCCCCTTAATTATGTGATTAATGAAATTAATTAATTAATTATCTATTTAAATTTTTTAATTAATGTATAAACGTTGATATCTTTTGCATATGGTCACGAAATTGAACGAAACAAAGTGCGTCGGGATCGCGTGAACGAACACTACAACATGGAACCGACCAGAATGAAAACAGAGGCAATTGGAGTTTTTGACAAAATTAAATCGCTATTTAATTTTGTTAAAATGATCATCAAATAAAGAATGGCAGAGTGGAACCAAATGTGAGAATTCTCTAACTAAAATATATGTACAGTAATTTATTTATTTTATAATTAAAAATATATGAACTGTCATTGTTGATTTTTATCTGTTTTATGTGACATTGCTCGGGTTCAACACATGAACTATTCAAGAATCATCTTCACAAGAAGCGTTGTTTGAATATACGACGCTCGTATTTCAAACAATGTGGATACACATTGTGGTTGTTGAAATTAAATTATATTATCCATTTATAATTAAAACAGTGAAAATTGATTAATTAGAAAAATAGTTCAAATTGAATTAGAATTGGTTAAATTTATTAACCAATGATTTATTTAAATAGACTGTTGTTGTTTGAAAATCCCACATGGGTATTGGGATGATATTTGACATACACTAATCCCAGTATTTAGTTGTATGTCAATCGATTGGTTGACAGGCTGTGGTAAGCTTTATTTATTTACTTTAATGCTTATACAGTTATGAAATGCACTCTGTATGATGTATGAATGTTTAATGATTATTTATCATTATTTTTGAATACATGCAATGTATGAAATCCATATAACTGAAATTATATGTTAATTGAGAGTGTCTCATTCCGATTCAAAATCTAAACGAATATTTTAAAATAAAATTCTGTAAAGAATTAAAATATGATTTTAATGTCCGATTTTGGATGGACATGAAAATATTGAAATATATGAAGCCGAGTAAGTAGGTATTCTCCATTTAAACCCGAACAGGTTTATCGATCGACTTTATTCATTTTATAATGATTACGAAAAGGAAATGGATTTCAAAATATGATATTTTGAAAATATTATCAGTTTAATATTATAAAGATATGAAATATTCAATTTTGATTTGAAAAATGAAATGAAATGAAAATCATTCTAAAAGGAATTTAAAATGAATTTATAGAGGTATATTTAATTTTGATTTAAAATTTAAATGGAGTAGGAATAGTTTTAAGTCTAATTTATAAAGGAATATTCGATTTTGATTTGAGATTGAAATTGAAGTTGAAATCATTTTAAAATGAATTCATAAACGATTTATAAAATATGTTTTAAATAGAAATCAATGATATATATATTATATATATTTAATGGCTTGAATGGAACGCGCCACGCAGCGACTGTTCGTGAATTTCAACCATTAACTTCAAATTGATGCAGCAGGAGATCCGACCGTAGGATTCTCCTAAAACTGGAACCATTAGGTTGTATCGAAAAGATCATTCTAATGATTATAAAAGATTTAAATTTGAATGGTTAGATTTTAAATTATGTCCAAATAAATTTCAGAAAAGGTCGCTATGGATGCAGTTCGGTGGCCGTTATTGGAAACCGACTGTAAGGGCCTTAATAAAATTATTAAAAATATGGAAAAATTGTGTAAATTCATAATGAAAGATTGGGAAAGATTTTTGATGAAAAATTCCATATTAGAAAAGATAAAAATGTATATTTATCGAAATGAACTAGTTATTAACTAGAATAATAATCCAATGTTTTTTAATAAATAAATTGGATTTGTAAATTGTTTAATATAAATAGAATTTTCCAATGAATGAATTGGAATGGATTTGAGTGGAGATATGTTTCGGAATATTTCGATATTGGGTCCCGTGATTACATAGATATTGTTGAGGAATTTGGAAGATACAGATATCGCTATTCCCAATATGATATCCGTTGATTTCAGAATTTGATATTGAATATAAGCCGATAAAATTTCTATTCAGAGCCATGTACTTAATATCAAATTGAATTTTGGGTTTATCGTGAATGGTGACTTCAATATCACTATTCTTAAACCTATTTGAGAAAGGAATAAATCTTTTAATTAAGATTTAGATAAATTTACCATTTAATTAATTAATTTAATTGGAATTGAAGTAAAAGTTGATTTTGCGGTTTATTGTGAACGATGTTTTAAACGACATTTGTTCTTTAACCCAAATTAGCAGTACAGATAGGATTTGGAATTTATAAATCTTTTATTATGATTTAATGGAAATTTTCCAAATATAAGATTTTCCAATTTAATATATTAAATTGGAATTGAATGGAATTCGATTTGGTAATATTCGAAATGAGATTCTGTAAAGGAAGACCAATAATATTTATGGAATGTAAAAGGCCTTGCCGTTATTCCATTTATTGTATTAGTATGATATGGAAATTTATATTGATTATATACGGTTATGATTTCCTTAAAGATTCCATAGTTAATGGAAGGTGATTTTGGTTTATCTTGAACTTTATTTTAAATGACACTGATTCTTTAACCAAGAAAAAGGCAGGATTAATTTCCTAAATTTGAATAATCATTAAATAGTGATTTTTGGAGATTAAAACAAAGAAAAGTTTAATAAATCTTTAATAAGATTGGGACGTTAATGGGATAATTAAAATTAGTAAATTCATGAAATGATCGAGAATGGAGTACAACCAGTTTTACTCCAGGCGATAGTTAAATTTTTAATTAGATTTGAACATGAAATAGTAATTAAATTTACCGATAACACAGGGGGTGTTAGATATGGAGTGCAACCAGTTTTGCTCCATTGGATGAATAGGTTGGGATTGGAAAATAAAATAAAGGATTACATCGTTAAGGCTCGATAATCCTAACTAGCTTTAAAACCTTAATTTTTAAAATTATTAAAGGATAAAATAAAATATTTTGAAAATGATATCCAAAGGAAGATTAAAGAATAAATCTAAATGAATTTATCTTTGATAAAATTAATGGGAACCTTTCCCTAAAAAAGTGAACATTTGAATAAACGAATATTCTGAATTGGAATGAGGCGTATGATGTATTTTTATAGCACTTGATTATTGATTATAAAATACGCGAGTTATTTGGAAAGACCGGGTTTATCCCATTCTGAATAACTTATAAGACCACTAAAAGTCGACGATGAAGATAGTGATTACTAATGTCTTGATTGGGCTATACACCCAAGACAAGGTAATAAGTGGTGATCGCCTAGACGTACTTGGAGATCGACCGGATATGCGAGGACCTCTCTCCTGTATTGGACATATGGGACAAGGAATAAGGCGCCTCCAGTTTCATTAAGACCCATAACAGACTTGTAAATGGATGCGTGTCTAACATTGTATTTCATTCTGTGTTGAATGATTTCTATTATACACGTATGTTTGGTGGAGGAGAATTTATTCTCTTGCTTAATGCCCTTATCTGAGACGTACAAGCTTGGAGGTTATATATTGATAGACATCAGTTGCATGGCATGAATTGTCAATGTGGCATGTTGAGATGCAAATGATCAAGTTTTTTTTTGAAAAGCAGAGTCTTGTGGTTGATGATCAAGGCACGGATTTAAATAGCATAGCTTTGTGTATAGTGTTAATTCGCGAGCCTCACACCCGGTATGAGTCAAAAATGGGATAGTGACCATAGGGAGAACTTGCATTTCTTTCTAGCTAGAAGTGGTGTCATGGTATGGAGCCCAGATATTTTTACTGATATGGGTGATGGATTGCGAGGCGCCTGAGATATAGGGCTATATGCTCATAGGGTTGATGTACTGACCTGTTTGGAGGTCCGATAGGACCAAAAAACGTATTATTCAGGAATAACCAATCAACTATAGTGAGTGTGGACCAGCCTTACCGCTTCCAAGGGTTACCCGTAGGTGTGATCATGAGACATGTGTTAGAGTGTCTCGAATCAGCGAGGAGACATCCCTTGCTTGGAGTCATAGATGGAATCCAATTTCCAATACGACACTTTTCGATTTTAGTTGTAAAGCTAGTATAGCGGCATAATATATAGTACCTATGTCGTCTAAGATTGATACATTAATGTTTGAAGTTGATTTTGACACTATACACTTATAGTAATATCAAAATAATTTGTTGGCTATTATAAGGTAAAACTCTATCCTCCGGCTTGTGTTGCATTGTGTGATGGGACTTGAGTCTTATAATAGCTTCATTTTTTTCAAAATCATTGCGTTGTTTTATTTTAAACTGATATTCGTGTGGAGTAAATCCATTCTGTGTTATAAGGCGTGGTCCCATGATTTCCCAACTTTTTAAGTAAAGATTTAATAACTGTTTTAGTTCTCACACCAGTCTCATGACTAACTCAGAGTTTATTGTTTTCTCCTGAACTCTGAGTGCCTATATTTTCCACAAGGGCAGCTAGTAGTTTTGTTTTTTTGCAGATAATTCTTTTCACAAGATCCTTGATTATAGGTGGAGCTATATTCAGAAATCTTTGTATCCGTGTATCTCTTTCAGTTTTTGTAGTTAATGTCTTCCACTGCACATTATATTCATGTATTATATTTTCTGCTACTTTGTAATTTGTAAATCTCTTATATTTATTTTTCCATTGTATATTATTTGTTCATATTCTTATATATTGTACACTGAGGCAATTATTGTAATAGAAATGAAATGTTATATTGCTTATGTTCTGATGCGTCGTGTTCTCAAAGTAATCCGGGCTCCTCCGTCTCTTTCGGGATTGGGGAAGCTTGGGTCGTTTCATCGTGGTATAAGGGCCTTGGTTTACAAAGCTCGAAGCACAAGGTACATTAGAACCAAACGAAAGAATTCATCTGGGATAGGATTAGTAATATCCTATTATAACTACTCGTTAGAGATAGGGCTAGAAATACCCTAGAAAGGGTATAAGAGTGCTATTTATAAAAAAATGAATTTAGTTTTGAAAATCATATATTATTATACGTATTTGAGTATTTTATTTTATATTAAATTGGGACTATCGGGTATGAATTGATTTTGCATATACACCTCACAGATGTATATTCGAAGCCTTAAATATACTGGGTGGATATAAAATCACACTCTAGTCGCCCGGGGATGATTTTGATGATGGCAGCTACATCATTAGTATTTATGTTCGAATTTCGAAAGTGGGATATCTATACAATTCCATTTGACTGGTGTGAGAACCAAAACTTAGTTAAAATTTATTGTTTGTTATTAAACACTAAAAATATGATTTTGACTATATATAAAAGCTATATATGTTTGAAAAGCTAATCAACTAATTAATTGATGGTTCTAATGTGTGATTATTAGTTCAACTAAATAAAAATATTGGAGTGATAAAACCAATAAGAAAATGAAAGGTAGATTTATCCAAATCGGATTTAATGGTGAATTAAATTGAAAATTGATGAAATTGCAAATATGTACATGTGTATATAATGAACAGGTCATTGCATGGAAGCTAAGAAGAGGAATAAAATTGTATGCTCGACAAATATGTAAATATTTACTGTATTTATTGGGGTTTTGATGATTTTATGAGCTGCTTGGCTTTATCTTTTTCTTTTTGGATGATGAGGGGCCTGTGAGACGAGATGTGATTTTACCGTTTAGCCCGTACAAAGGAGGTTATGGCGAATTTTTTCGAAAATTTAGTGTGTTAGCCAAATTTTTGAGAAATTATAAAGTTCTTAGAAACTGAAAAATTGGAGAACTTAAGCCAGAATGAAAGTTGAGTTGGTTAGTCGAACAACTTTTAGCTCTGTTCCTTTTCGAGGATGAAAAGATTTTAAGTGGGGGAGATTGTAATAACCCGTAATTTCTGAACCAATTTAATTTTTTTATTATAGCTATTTTAATGGATTTTGGATATTTAAAATGATTTATTTTAAATAATAATGACTAAAAATTTATTTAAATCGAAGTTAGAAAGTATAAATTTATAATAATTATAAAACGACCCTGAAATGGCGCGGTAATTTGAAAATTCGATTTTTAATTTCAATTGAATGTACAGAATTAAAAATAAATCGGATTTCAGTAAAACCAGAAATATTTGAATCTGTTTAATAATATTTTTCTGATAAATGTGAAAATTTCAGATTTCATAGTATAAATTGAAAGTTATGTCCAGTTTAACATTTAAAATAGTCGCTATGGTATGTCTATATATATATATATATATATATATATATAATATAGCCCTTAAAAACAGCCATTTTGCAAACTACCTCCGTTTTCGACGAAACCACTTTTGTTAGATGAGGAATGTCAAATTATTATTAGGTTTCAATTTTCATAATTTTCGGAATTAATATGTGAGCATGGTAATTTAAATGTGTTTAGTAATTTCAGTTTGAATTTAATCGATTGGAAAAAGACCATTTTCAAATGGTCTCCAAATTCGACGAAATTAGTTTTGCTAGGACTGTATCATCAAAACTTAGCTAGATTTGTTTTTCTATAATTTTTGGAGTCAGTATGTGGCCCCGGTAAGTTAAAATGTATGTTCAAATTAAATTTATGTTGATTTATATTTTAATTTTAATGAAAACTGATCGAAACAGTCGAATTATCTTACGAAATATATCCCGTTGTGTCTAGAATGAAGGTATTTAGCTTGAGGCGACAGTCGTTGGGTTTGATTTGGAGTTCTAATGCAAAATCACAATTTTTTTGAAATTAAAATATAAATAATAAAAGGGTAAAAATACCCCAAGTATTAAACCCTAGCCCAATTATTCTAAAACGCCGTGTTCATTGCAGTCAACGGCTGATGGGCTCTGATTTTCATTCCTCAACCATTCTTATCCAATCTATGAAATTCAAAATTAATAAAATGAAAATTGTAGATCTCTTTACACTTTTCGATTTCATATGGGCATGATCAGTTTTCATGAGGTATTCGTCGCAAATTTTGGGGCTATAGTAGTCCCACTCACACACGATTTTCGGATGAAGGAGGGCATCGCCCTATGACGCGTCGCTGGCGGTTGTTGAGCATGGAAAGGCGCCCGTCATGGCACTAGTTGATTGGAGTCTGGTGGGTTATATTGGTTGGCGATGGTGAGTGTTGGGTTTGGAAGCGATGTATTTTATTGGAGTGGAAGACGAAGTACACGGGGTAATTACTACCTTAATTATGTGGTTAATGAAATTAATTAATTATCTATTTAAATTTATGTAATTAATATATAAACGTTGATATCTTTTGCATATGGTCACAGAATTGAACGAAACAAAGTGTGTTGGGATCGCGTGAATGAACACTACAACATGGAACTGACTAGAACAAAAATGGAGGCAGTTGGAGTTTTTGACAAAGTTAATTGGCTGTTTAATTTTGTTAAAACGATCATCAAATAAAGAATAGCGGAGTGGATCCCAATGTGAGAATTCTCTCACTAAATATTTGTACAATAATTTATTTATTTTATAACTGAAAATATGTGAACTGACATTGTTGATTTTTATGTATTGTATGTGACATTGCTTGAGTTCAACAAGTGAACTATTCACGACTCATCTGCACAAGAAGCGTTGTTTGAATATATGACACTCGTATTTCAAACAATGTGGATACACTTTGTGGTTGGTGAAATTATATTGTATTATCCATTTATAACTTAAACAGTGAAAATTGATTAATTAGAAAAATAATTCAAAATGAATTAGAATTGATTAAATTTATTAGCCAGTGATTTATTTAATAGACTATTGTTGTTTGAAAACCCCACACGGGTATTGGGATGATATTTGACATACACAATTCCCAATATTTAGTTGTATGTCAATCAATTGGTTGACAGGCTGCGATAAGCGTTTGCTATCTATTTTAATCCTTATACAGTTGTAAAATGCACTCTGCATGATGTCTGAATTTTTAATGATTATTTATCATTATTGTTGAATACATGCGATGTATGAAATCCATATAACTGAAATTATGTGGTAATTGATTGAGTCGCATTCCGATTCAGAATCTGAACGAATATTTTAAAACAAAATTCAGTAAAGAATTAAAATATGATTTTGATGTCCGATTTTGGATAGACACGAAAATATTGAAATATATGAAGCCGAGTAAGTAGATATTCTCCATTTTAACCCGAACGGGTTTATCGATCGACTTTATTCATTTTATAATGAATACGAAAAGGAAATGCATTTCAAAATATGATATTTTGAAAATATTATCATTTTAATAATATAATGATATGAAATATTAAATTTTGATTTGAAAATTGAAATGAAATGAAAATCATGTTAAAATGAATTTAAAATGAATTTATAAAGGAATATTGAATTTTGATTTAAAATTGAAATGGAGTTGGAATCGTCTTAAAACGAATTTATAAAGGAATATTCGATTTTGATTTAATATTGAAATTGAAATCGTTTTAAAACGAATTTATAAAATAAATTTTAAATGGAAATCAACGATATACATATTATATATATTTAATGGCTTGAATAGAACTCGCCGCGCAGTGTCCGTTCGTGAATTTCAACCATTAATTTCAAATTGATATAGCGGGAGATCCGGCTGTCGAATTCTCCTAAAGCCGGAACCATTGGGTTCGTCTCGAAAAGATCTTTCCAATGAGTATAAGAGATTCAAATTTGAACGGTTGGATATTAAATTGTGTCCGAATCAATTTCAGAAAAGGTCGCTATGGATGCAGTTCGGTGGCCGTTATTGGAAATTGACTGTAAGGGCCTTCATAAAATTATTAAAAATATGGAAAAATTGTGTAAATTCATAACAAATGATTGGGAAAGATTTTGGATGAAAAATTCCATATTTGAAAAGATAAAAATGTATTTTTATCGAAATTAAGTAGTTATCAACTAGAATAATAATACAATGTTTTTAAATAAATAAATTAGATTTGTAAATGGATTGATATAACCAAAATTTTCTAATGAATGAATTAGAATGGATTTGAGTGGAAATAAGATTCGGAATGTTTCAATATTGGACCCCGTGATTATACGGATAATGTTGAGGAATTTGGAAGATACAGATATCATTATTCCCAATACGATGTCCGCTGGTTCCAGAATTTGATATTGAATATAAGCCGATAAAATTTCTATTCAGAGCCTTGTATTTAATATCAAATTGGATTTTGGGTTTGTCGTGAATGGTGTCTTCTATAACACTTTTCTTAAACCTAGTTGATAAAGGAATAAATCTTTTAATAAAAATTTAGAGAAATTTACCAATTAATTAACTAAAGTGGATTAATATTCCTGAACACATGTTTCCTAGTCCTATAGGACCTATCACATGGCCATTAGGGACCAATATCCGAGGCTCCTCGCAATCCATCATCCACATAGGTAAAAATAAATAAATGTGGGCTCCATACCATCGCACCACCCATAGCTAGAAAGAAATGTCGTGTCCTCTCTGTCGTCCTCATCCCGTTTTTGACTCATACCGAGGTGTGAGGCTCGTGAATTGATGCTATACACAAAGCTATGCTATTTAATGTCGTGCTTTGATCGTCAACCACAAGACTCTGCTTTTCAACAAAAGCCTTGATCATTTGCATCTTAGCATGCCACACTGACAATTCACGCCATATAACTGATGTCTATAAATATATAACCTCTTAGCTCGTAAGTCTCAGAGAAGGGTGTTAAGCAAGAGAATAAATTCTCCGCCACCAAACAGATATATATTTAATAAAAATCAATCAATACAGAACGAAATCCAATGTTAAAAACACGTCCATTTACAAGTCCGTTCTGGGTCTGAACGAAACAGAGGCACCTTATTCCTCGACCCATATGTCCAATACAGGAGAGAGTTCCTCGCATATCCGATCGATCTCTAAGTATGTCTGGATGATCACCACTTATTACCTCATCTTGGGTGTACAGCCTAATCTTGACATCAGCATTCTTCCAAACGATGTGAAGAACTCCGGTCTTCAACCACCGTCTTCGTCGTCAACTTTTAGTCATCGTATTCGTTATTCAAAATGGGTTAAACCCGGTCTTTCCAAATAACTCACGATTGCTATGAAAACACATCATATGCCTCATTCTAATCCAGAATATTCTTTTATTTAAATATTCACATCTTATGGGAAAGGTTCCCATTAATTTTATCAAAGATGAATTCTTTTAAATTTATTCTTTAATCTTCCTTTGGATATCAATTCGAAACAAAATTAAGGTTTATCAACTAGTCAGGACTATCGAGCCTTACCGAAGTAATCATTTATTTATTAATCCCAATCCCAACCTATTCATCCCATGGAGCAAAACTTGTAATACTCCATATGTAACACCATGGTGTTAACAGTACATTTAATTACTATTTCACGTTCAAATCTAATTAAAGATTTAACTATCGCTTAGAGTAAAAACTGGTGGTACTCCATTCTCGATCATTTCCCAAATTTGATATTTTAAATTATCACATTCTCATTTTTGTCTAATTAAAGATTCATTAAAACTTCACTTAGTTTTAATGTCATAAATCATTACTTAATGATTATTTAACTTCAGGAAATCAAACATGTCACACTCGATAATCTACACCGTACCACGGGTTTCTGTCAATATATATCCTCTAAGCTCATACGTCTCAAAGTAGGGTGTTAAGCAAGAGAATAAATTCTCCGCCATGAAAAAGATATATATTTAATAGAAATAAATAATACGGTTCGAAATACAATGTTAGACATGTAATCCTTTCTTTAACAAGGTTTAAGAACCAATGTCATTTAAAACACAATTCACGATAAACCCAAAATCACATTCCATTAACCTTGGAATCTTCGCACAGAAAGCAGATCAATATATAATCGATACCAATTTCTGTATCCGACTAATAATGTAAATGGAATAACGACAAAGCCTTTTAAGTTCCATATATAGTAACAGTCTTCCTCCATTGAAGCTCACTTCAACTATCACTAAATTGAATTCAATTCAATTCCAATTTAATATATTAAATTGGAAAACTTTACTTTGGAAAATTTAAATCTTAACAAAAGATTTATACATTCCAAGTCACATTTAACTGTTATTCGGGTTAAAGAACGAATGTCTTTAAAAACAAAGTTCATAATAAACCCAATACACATTCCACTTTATTCCAATTACTAAATATAAATGGAAACTCTAATAATCTTAATTAAAAGATTTATTCTTTTCACATGGGGTTTAAGAACAGTGTTACTGAAGACACCATTCATGAGAAACCCAAAATCCACTTTGATATTAAATATAAGGCTCTAAACAGAAATTATATCGGCTTACATTCACTATTGATCCCATCTCTAAAGAGCCATTCTTAATGGATATTACTAATCCAATCTTTGATGAATTCTTTCATTAAATTCTAACGTGTCTTGTTCTCGAGCTTTGTAAACCAAAGCTCTGATACCACGATGAAACGACCCAAACTTCCCCTATCGGGAAAGCCCGGATTGCTTTGAGAACACAACGCATCAGAACACAAATAATAGAACACTTCATTGCTATTATAACAATTACATCAGAGTACAGGAAAATGACAGAGTATGAATAAATAATATACATTAGAAAAATATCAGAGATTAAAATACATTACATAGTAGCGGAAAAATAATACATAACACAAATGAAAGAGATATATGGATACAAAGCTTTCCGAATATAGCTCCAGCTGTAAATCCAGGATCCTAGGAAAAGAGATATCTGCGAAAGCCAAAACTACTAGTTGTCCATGTGGAAAATAGGGGCACCTAGAGTTTAGGTTAAAATAATAAACTTCAGGTCAGTCATGGGACTGGTGTGAGAACTAAAATAGTTATTAACTTTATTTTAAAGTAGGGTTGTAATGTCCCATATTTTACGGTATAATAATTAATTTATTTAATTATTTAAATAGTAATATAGAGATTTAAATAGTTGTTTGATTAAATTATATGGAATATTTAATTAATATAAATATAAAATAATATATTTAATTTCTGAAATAATCTAGAATAACTGAATTCACAATACTGTGTGAATTGGACAATTTAAAATATTTAATTCAGCTTAGAATTTAGATTAGAATAACGAATATATTATTTGAACGACAGTTGAACGTATAATTTATATTAAAATTATAATTGAGCTCGAAAAGGCGCGGTAGTTCGCTATTTGGCGATTTAAACTTCAACTGAATATACAGGGTCCGTTTTAAGTCGGATTTCTGTGAAACAAGAAACATTCGGAGCTGGTGAAGTACATTTTTCTAATGGAAGAGAAAAATCGAGATTTCATTGTGTAGATTTTGGTTTATGTCCAAATCAAATTTTAGAAAAGTCGCTATGGAATTCATATATAATTTATAACAATATATAAAAAGGAATTTCATTATAAATCGAATATCGATTTTGTAACAATTGAGAATTTCGCTCGATCCGAATCAGTCGCTAAACAGACCAAGACCGTTTGAAACCCCTGATTGTTTGGAGAACACGACAAATTCGAACGCAAAGGGAAGAATATTTTATTGTTAATTACAACAATTCCATCAGAATACAAGAATATACAGAATATGAATAAATATTACAAAGAAAATATCAGAGATTACAATACATTACATAGCAGCAGAAAAATAATACAATACACAACTGAAAGAGATATACGGATATGATGTGCACGTAAAATTGCACATTTACATTCACATATTTATTCTTGTTAAATAAATAAATGAACATTTTTGAGTGTTTTATACGATCAAACCATAATTTGAATATTTTCAAAATCATCACTCATTTTGGGAAAAACTGATCACCTATGCATGTTTTATTTTGTGATTGCATTTACTTGTTCTTTGTTATTGTCTCTAAGAGGAATTTTGGTGCACAAATAATGCATACACATGAAGATTTGGAGCACAAATGCATGCATACAAAGGAATAAAAAGGAAATAATTCTCATACATGATCATGGAGGACCCCACCTCTCATATTAACCTCTTTCTCTTAAAGCTTCTTATTATAGACTAATTGAATGAGACAAAAGGCCTCATGCATCCTACATGACTCATTAGTGGCTAAGAGAGGATTAGAAGCTTCATGAAGGGCCATTATGGGGATTTCCCATTATGAGTGATTAGGGTTTTAGGGTTTGTGATCTTGTGTATATACCACCTTCATGTTCATTTATCCATCCCTTTCTTGGATCCTCTCTTTTATCATTTAGTAGTTTAGTTTAGTTCATAGCTCTCTTTTATTTTAATGGATACTTAGCCATTTTCTTTATGTAACTTCTTTGCTTTAATGTAATTTAATTTCTATGCTCTTTACATTCATGTTCATAGCTTAGATTTACTTTCATGCTCATAGCTTAGATTTACTTTATGTTCTTAGTTTAGTTCTCTTCTTATTTTACTTAGTTTTTCTTTCATTTTGCTTCATTTTCTAATGTTGAAACTTGCATGTGTTGATATTACAACACATATGAGTGGCAAATCCCTTGATTTAGGGGTAATGATGCTCTCTAACTTTGTGTAAGTACAACATGTGTATGATTTGTGATCTTTAATATGTGCTTCATGTTAGTGAATATTGATGTGAGTTTATACATATGGGTTTGATAGGTCATGTTGCATTTGCAAATGATCTATGCTTATTCAATATAAGCACAAGTTACATCAATATTTGCTAAGTGATTATTGATTTTGAAATGAAAGTATGAACAAAATTTGATGGTCTATAGTTCTAGCCAATAGTTCATAGACCACACTTAGAATAGTTTTGCTTTAGTTTCATTTTCATGAGAATCATAAGTGGTGTAAATATTGCATTTATATCACTTGTTGAGATCATACATTGTATGTTTGACAACTTACATTAATATGAGAGCGGATTTACCTCTAAATTACTCTCTAATTTCATATTTAGCTCTCAACTTAGTTTCTAGTTTCATAGTTTTTATCAGAACAATTCAAAGTTTGGTTTAATTCGATTGAATAAAATTGAAATCACTCCTTTCCCTGTGGATCGACTCGCACTCACTACGTATTACAATAGTACACGGTGCACTTGCGGTTATTTCAAATATTCATTCGACAGTTTTCTATAGAAAATCCGTTGTAGCGAACAAGTTTATGGCGCCGTTGTCGGGGAAAGAATTTAATTTTAGTTTTATTATTCGGATTAGTATTCTTGTTAGTTGCATCATTAAATGAAAAAAAAACTCGTTTGTGTTTTTGTGTCTTGTTCATTTGCATTTGTTGTTAGTATTTGTTTTGTGTGTTTACATTGATTGTGTGTGTTATTTCCTATTTTGTTGTTCTTCTTTTATTAAAAAAAAAAAAAACTTGTGTTTGTTTTTATGTTTCCTGTGTGTGTGTTTTGTTTCATTTTTATTCTTGTGTTTGTTTTGATTAAAAAAGTAAAGAGTGTGTTACATTGTGTGGTTGTTCCATTCACTTGCATTTGCATGTTTGTGGGTTTTTGTTTCTGATCGTTGTTTGTTCTCTTAGTGTTATCGTTAAAAAAAACACTGCATTTAATTGTTCACTGTTTTGCATTCAACTTCTTTTCATCTACATTACTGTTACTGTCAAAAGAAAGAAAGAAAAATGATACAATTCTGTTTTCACTGATTGATACATTTCTGTATTCCCTTCTCAAAACTACCTCCCTCACTTCAATCCGACGACCAAAACTACCATCGGCATTACCTCACTTAACTATCCATAGTCATCTTCATCTTCATCCCCCAAAACTTCACATCTGCCACAAAAGAACTACACTTCCCTTCCCATTGCGTTAACATTGACATCCAACTACACCATTCATAACCAATACCACCCACCCTATTTCAACAAACTGCCAAACTTCAACAAACCAGTCCACTCTATTTCACTGTCAACCATACAGTCGAACCCAAATCCCCACTTGACACAACTTCATACAAACCGCAACTCATCAGCTTCAATACATCACCACCCTAAAGACAATCTTACCATCCTCAACCAACCGAACTACCCCTCACCTCAAACAAACGTAAACACCACACTGGAATCATCTCCTACACCACAGTTCACTTCCACTCCCTAACGCACATCCTCAACCCCAAAAACAAAGAACAAAATTCCTAATCGGAACCAGCCTACCACCCGAAACTACTGAACCAGAATGCTGGAACCCCAGACCAAAACTTAAATCACCTCCTTCATCTACTGACCACCTTACACACCATTTCATCACCATTCCAGCTTAAACCCGAACTCTCCCAACCCTCTCCCTCCTTCGACGTTGCTTCATCTTCATCAAGCACAGCTCCTCACCAAACCCAAGCCTCCGATTTCACATCATCTCCTCCCTCCCAAACTACGAACCAACAACCGCAGGCTCAACAGCCTCCACTAAAACCTCTACGAAATCTGCCTCCATCCGTTTTCAATTACAACCCCAAATCGAACGCATCAAATCCCCAATTCCCTTCGAATCACCTTCGATTTCAAAACCAAGTGGCAAATTCAAGTTGATTTTTTTCGATGTTTCATGATTTTGCTTGCCCTGCAATTTCGAGATTAAATGGCTTTCTTTTAACGTTCTGACTAGTCGGTTCCTTTTTGTTTGTGTTGTGTGAGATAAGTGAGACTCGTGGGCTTATTTGGGTCGGTTTTGTGTGCTATCATTGTTTTCTTTTTAATTAGTCTTTTTGTGTTTAGTTTTAATTATGATTTAGTTTTTCATTGTTTGGTTTAGTTTATCCTTCTTATTTTTTTTATTTTAAAAAGAGTCGTTTGTTTCTGTTTTACTCTTTTCAGGTTGCCGGAATCAGGAAAACATTGCTCACATCGAGATTGCAAGATATAGCATGCTTTGCCCTTGCTAAAAAAATTCACCACTAAAAAAAAAATTGCTAATAAATTTAGACCCTCTGGTATTGTTCTCTTCTCCCTTGTTTTTATTTAATTGCATTGTTGTTTTCTTGCATTTGCATTTACAAAAAATTCAAAAACAAAATAAAAATTCATTTGTAGTTGCATTGTAATTCACGTTTAATTCCTGTTTTGCATTCATCTTATTTTGGTTTTTACTTTCTTAGGATATCATTATATTTTGACAACTTGGTTTATTTCTAACGAATTATTACTCGGTGTCTAGACTACGGCAGAGTAATAACCGTTTATATCGGTTGTTCCTCTGAAGGTACTTAAACCTTCGGCTGCATTGCTAGGGTGATTCCTGGGGCATCGATAACTCCTGTCCGTTAACTGGCTGAGAAATCTTTTGTGGAAATTAATCTAACCGTCATTATATAATTTTAGAAAATTTGTAAATAAGTAGTTTGCATTCATATAGTTGCATTAGGTTCATGCATATATAAAAAAAACGAAAAAAAGACTTTCTCTTTTGTGTATAATTTCTTATCTTTTTTTTCACAAAAAAAAGCTTTCTTGAAAATGTCTCAATTTCCTTATTCCCATGAATTTTACTATAGTTGTGAAAATCAATATAATCCATATAATTTTGCACCAAATTCATACGGATATTTCAACAACAACTAATGTCCAAACACTTTGGATTTTACACCAACAACTTTTCAAAATAACTCTGATTTTGCACCACATAATTTTCAAACTAATGATCAACCTTTAACTCTTGAAACACAAATTGAATCTTTACTTGAAATGAGCACACAGCAAAATCAAAGAATAAAAGAATGGTGTAATTCATATTTGTGCAACAATTCAAGTCAAAGTTTTCAAAATAATCAAAATTTGAATTCACTTCCAAATTCAAATCATTTTGATTATAACCCCTGCCAAATCAATTTCGAACTCCAAAATGAATTTAAAATTCAAAATGAGAATGTGAATAATTTTTCAAATGATTTTGGCAATAGGAATACTTTCAACTGTGGTGAACCCGAAAATTTTTGCTCTCAACAATTTCAAATTGAAAATTTTCAAGTAAATAATTATAAATTTGATTTTGTTGAGCAAATGAATGAAATTCATGATAATCACACAAATTTGTTGTTGGAAAACTACTTCAATTTTCGTGAAAAACAGAATAATCAAAACCGAACGTGTCAGGATTCGAACGATAATCCATCATTTACCAAACTCAACGATTTTCAAATAACGATTTTCGAAATTGAAAATGACGTTCTTAACGAAATTGTTCAAAATACAGTAATTGATTTGGATTTTAATTCTTTTGAGAGGGTGGAACAAAATTTAAAATTCGATCTTCCTTTTTCTGAAAATAACGAATTTCAAACCATAACTTTAGAATTTGAAAATGATTTGTGCAATGAAGTTGTGAATAATTCAAAGGAGGACGAATTTGACGAACACGAATTTTTCAGACTTTTCGAAAATTAGTTGAATTTTAAAGAAGTGGATTTGAATCACCATTTTGAATTTGAAATTGATAATTCCAAAGAGTTTTTCAACGATAATTTTGAATTTCAATTTGGTGGAAATAAACATGAAATTCAATCCATTATTCAATCTACCCAACAAACCATCGAAAACAAACCAACTCGTTTGATTTTTAATAAAACGACATTTGTTTTTCCAAATCTACATTCAACTTCGAAACTTTTTATGATTTGGTTTTTCGAGCTTAAGCTGTGTCTCTCACACTTGAAGAGACAAATGAATCGGCCTTTAGAAGACCGTTTCATTTACTTCTTGTCAATATATTTTCTGATATACTGTAAATAATTTTTTTCTTTTCTTTTCTCTTGTAATTATAGCGCATATCTTCAAAATTTTCTTTTCTTTTCTCCTTCCACTTGGGCTGACTGTGGGGACACAGTCAAAATCAAGTGTGGGGGAGGGGGGGAGTTTTATATTTATTTGTTCTTGCGTAGATTTCAATTTTCTTTTCCTTTTTCATCCCAAAACAAAATTCAAAAAAAAATCATCAAAAAAATTGCATTTTAATTTACTTTTAAATGGGCACGATGAAGTAAATATACGGTTTTGGTCGTACGATTAAAATATTTGGAGTTTTACTTCTCTTGACGGATAACGAAAGAAAAGTTTGAATTATGAGCAAATTTAGTGTAACCGGTGTATAAGGAAATTCATAGGTGATGAGTATGAAGTGTTTTCTAAATTGTAATCCGATTAAATGAATGGTTGATTTAGATTACTTACGTTAACATTTAAGATCGTTTAAGTGAAGTTGTGCTAAGATATTCTCGCCAAACTCTCTCTTTTAAAAAAAAGGAATGTATATAGATATAATAATCCAAGGGTATCCAACAGTTTTGGTTGATCTGGCGTTGGTGTGCAAACCCGCCAAGCTCTATCCGGCACCTTGTTGACAAAGTCAGCGTCGGTATATCTTGGTCTCATTTCATGTGTTGGTGTATATAGATATAATAATCCAAAGGTGTCCAACATTGCTGGTACATCTGGCGTTGGTGTGCAAACCCGCCAAGCTCTATCCGACACCTTGTTGACAAAGTCAGCGTCGGTATATCTTGGTCTCATTTTATGAGTTGGACACCTTAGGATTACTGACCCTCACGTAAGTCGTAGTGCAGTGTAGGGGTGGTATACCTAGGTATTTGTAAATAATAATAATGTAAATATTTTGTAATAAAGAGGGAGTTAGCACTTGAAATCCAAGCACACTCTTCACTTATTTGACCTAACTTGCTAACCAAAAGTAAATAAAGATGCCAATGTACGATAGTTGATATCGATTACATAATCCATTTCATATTTGCACTATGTTTCTACCAAAACAATTGGCCAAGCTAGAGGAGTTTGTAGCGATAACTGACTTTTGTTTGATGTTTTGATTAGTAACGGACTTAAATTTCATAGTGACGACCCAAATTTGTGTTAACACCTTCGTGTAAATTTAAAAGTAAATTACCCATTTGTAAATAATCTTGTATTCATCTTGTACATATTTTCTATTCTTGCATTTCGTAAATATTTTTTTGCATTTAACATTTGTATTTTGTGGGTAGTATCCGCTGAAAACCCTCACGAGACAACACTCGTCCTACTGGGGACACCAAGAGGTTTAACGGCTTGTTGCATACGCTCAATGCAATCGTGCTCCCTACGAAAATGGATTTATCTTAGTTTTTTTTACTTTATTCGAGGACGAATAAAAAGATAAGTGTGGGGGTATTTGATGTGCACATAAAATTGCACATTTATATTCACATATTTATTCTTGTTAAATAAATAAATGAACATTTTTGAGTGTTTCATACGATCAAACCATATTTTGAATATTTTCAAAATCATCACTCATTGGGAAAAATTGATCACTTATGCATGTTTTATTTTGTGATTGCATTTACTTGTTCTTTGTTATTGTCTCTAATAGGAATTTTGGTGCACAAATAATGCATACACATGAAGATTTGGAGCACAAATGCATGCATACAAAGGAATGAAGAGGAAATAATTCTCATACATGATCATGGAGGACCCCACCTCTCAAATTAACCTCTTTCTCTTAAAACTTCTTATTAAAGACTAATTGAATGAGACAAAAGGCCTCATGCATCCTACATGACTCATTAGTGGCTAAGAGAGGATTAGAAGCTTCATGAAGGGCCATTTTGGCGATTTTCCATTATGAGTGATTAGGGTTTTAGGGTTTGTGATCTTGTATATATACCCCCTTCATTTTCATTTATCCATCCCTTTCTTGAATCCTCTCTTTTATCATTTAGTAGTTTAGTTTCGTTCATAGCTCTCTTTTATTTTAATGGCTACTTAGCCATTTTCTTTATGTAACTTCTTTGCTTTAATGTAATTTAATTTCTATGCTCTTTACATTCATGTTCATAGCTTAGATATACTTTCATGCTCATAGCTTAGATTTACTTTATGTTCTAAGTTTAGTTCTCTTCTTGTTTTACTTAGTTTTTCTTTCGTTTTGCTTAATTTCCTAATGTTGAAACTTGCACGTGTTGATATTACAACACATATGAGTGGCTAATCCCTTGATTTAGGGGTAATGATGCTCTCTAACTTTGTGTAAGTTCAACATGTGTACGATTTGTGATCTTTAATATGTGCTTCATGTTAGTGAATATTGATGTGAGTTTATACATATGGGTTTGATAGGTCATGTTGCATTTGCAAATGATTTATGCTTATTCAATATAAGCACAAGTTACATCAATATTTGCTAAGTGATTATTGATTTTGAAATGAAAGTATAAACAAAATTTGATGGTCTATAGTTCTGGCCAATAGTTCATAAAACATACTTAGAATTGTTTTGCTTTAGTTTCATTTTCATGAGAATCATAAGTGGTGTAAATATTGCATTTATATCACTTGTTGAGATCATACATTGTATGTTTGACAACTTACATAAATATGAGAGCGGATTTACCTCTAAATTACACTCTAATTTCATATCTAGCTCTCAACTTAGTTTCTAGTTTCATAACTTTTATCAGAACAATTCAAAGTTTGGTTTAATTCGATTGAATAAAATTGAAATCACTCCTTTCCCTATGGATCGACTCGCACTCACTACGTATTATAATAGTACGCCGTGTACTTGCGGTTATTTCAAATATTCGTGCGACGGTTTTCTAATTCGATAGAAAATCCGTTGTAGTGAACAGGATACAGAGCTTTCCGGATATCATTCCAGCTATAAATCAGGATCCTGTGAATATAAATCTACAAAACCAACTCTACTAGCTGCCCGTGTCAAAATAAGGGCACCTAGAGTTTAGGTTAAAACAATAAACTCCAGGTCAGTCATGTGACTGGTGTGAGAACTAAAACAGTTATTTAAAACTTTACTTTAAAATAAAGTAAATCAAGGGACCATGCCGTATAACACGAAACATGTTTCCTCCCAAGAATACCAGTGCATATATCAAAACAGCGTAATGCTTTTTGAAAAAATGAAGCTATTATAAGACCCAGGACCCATCACACAATGCAACACAAGCCGGAGGATAGGGTTTTCCCTTATAACAGCCAAACATGCTTGGTACGTTAAAAAAAATCACTTGATACTATTATAAGTGTATAGTGTCAAAACAATTTCAATCATAAATATCAATCATAGACGGCATGGGTACCATATATCATGTCGTCATACTAGGCTCTACAAATAAAACCGCAAATTCACGTATCTGGAAATTGGATTTCAATCTATGAACCGAGGCCAGGGATCGTCCTCTACCGATTCGAGACTCTCCAGCCCGAACCTCAGGCAAGCGCGCAGACAAGCCTTGGATCGTCAGTGCCGGTCCACCAGTGTGGATTATTATGCCTGAACACTACGTTTCCCCGCCTTTTGGGGCGTAAACGAGCCAAATGATTCCATCAGCTCCACACAGTCACCGATATATCCGAGGCACCTCGTAACAGCAACAACAGCACCGGTGAAAATAATATAAATGTCAGGGCTGGTAGGTCACTGACACCACCCTAGCTAGAAGTAAACGCATGCCCTCCCTAAGGTCCTCTCCCGTTTTTGGTTCACAACCAAGGTGTAAGGCTCACAAATTCACGTTACACAAAGCTATGCCACACAGGCGGTGCTTTGATCATCAACCACAAGACTTTGCTTTTCAACAAAAGCCTTGATCATTTGCATCTTAGCATGCCACACAGGCAAACCACTCCATGCAACCGATATCCATCAATCACACATAATGATTTCCAATGTCGTACACGCAGTCCGTTTATAAGTCCGTTCTGGGTCTGAACGAAACCGTAGGCACCTTGTACCTCGTATATCCATCGATCTCCAAGTACGTCTGGACGATCACCAACTGATTCTCTCATCTTGGGTGTACAGCCCAATCAAGATCATCAGTAATCACCCAAACGATGTGAAGACCTCTGGTCTTCGACCACCATCTTCATCCTCGACACCACATCGAATCAGTTATTCAGAATGGGATAAACCCGGTCTTTCTGAATGACTCGCGTATATAATAAACAAGTGTTACACAAACACAACATATGCCTCATTCCAATTCAGAATATTCTTTTATTCAAATATTCTTATACTTTGGGAAAGGTTCCCATTAATTTACCAAAGATAAATTCTTTAAATTTATTCTTTAATCTTCCTTTGAATATCAATTCAAACTAGTCGGGATTAGTGAACCACACCGGAGTAATCATTTATTTTATTTTCCAATCCCAACCTATTCACCCCATGAAGTAAAACTGGTCATACTTCATATCTAACACCACAGTGTTATCGGTAAATTCAATTACCATTTCACGTTCAAATCTAACTAAAGATTTAATTATCACCTGGAGCAAAACTGGTGATACTCCATTTTCGATCATTTCAATCTAATTAATGATTCATTAAAACTCCACTTAGTTTTAATCTTCCCAAAAATCAATATTAATGATTGTTTAACTCAGGAAATCATATCCTGTCTTTAATTGGGTTGAAGAACCAATGTCATTTAAAACACGGTTCACGATAAACCCAAAATCACATTCCATTAATTATCGGGTTAAAGAACAAGTGTTATTTAAAACACCATTCACGATAAACCCAAAAATCAATTTCAATTCAATTCCAATTAAATACCATTTAATTGGTACACTTCATTAAATCTAAATAAAAAGATTTAATCTTTTTCTCAACTGGGTTTAAGAACAGTGTTAATGAAGACACCATTCACTACAAACCCAAATCACATTTGATATTAAATACAAGGCTCTGAATCGAAAATATATCGGCTTATATTCAATACCAAATTCTATGACCAACAAATATCGTATTGGAAATAACGATATAAATATATCTTTCAAATTTCCATAACAATATTTGTATAATCACGAAATCCAACATCGAAATATCCCAAAGACAATTTCGATTCAAATCCATACCAATTCAATTATTGGAAATTCTGGTTACCTTTATAACCATTTCAAATCCAATTTATTTATTTTTAAAAATAAATGGATTTTAATTCTAGTTCAAAACTAGTTCATTTCGATAAAATCTATTTTTATCTTTTCAAATATGGAATTTTTCATCCCAATTCTTCACAAATCATTTCTTATGATTTTACACAAATTATTACTATTTTTAATAATTTTATCAAGGTCCGTACAGTCGACTTCCATCAACGGCTATCGAACTACACCTACAGTGTCCTTTTCCAAATTTGATTTGGACATAATTCCAAATCCAACCGGTAGATTTCTAATTTCTAATATTCATAGAAAGCACTATTCGATACGAACCCAATGGTTCCAGTTTTAGGAGAATCCGACGGTCGGATCTCCCGCATCGTCAATTCGAAGTCAATGGTCGAAATTCGCGAACTACCGCAGCGCGACGCGTTCTATTTAGGCCATTATATATATAATATATATATTATATATATTTCATCGATTTCCTTTTAATACGTATTTTATAAATCGTTTTAAATTCGTTTTCAAAACGATTTCAACTTAAACTTGAATATTCCATTTCTAATCAAAACTGAATATTCCATTTCATTAATATATATATATATATATATATGATAATATTTTCAAAAAGTTATATTTTGAAATCACTTCCATTTCTATAATCATTATAAAAACGAATATAATCGATATAAATATCGTTCGCGTCAAAATGGCGCATATCTAATTAACACGACTTTATATATTTCAATAACTTCGTTATTCTATTCAACAAATGAATGTTTTCTTCAACACATTATATGTTTTCACTCAACACATGAATATATATTTTATTCAACACATGAATTTTCTTTCTATTCAACACATGAATTTTCTTTCTATTCTACACATGAATTTTCTTTCTATTCTACACATGAATTTTCTTTTATAATATTCCTTATTTTCCAAATTGGAATGAAGCCCAATCAATTACCATATAATGTTAATTATATGGTTTCCATACAACACATGTATATAATAGCAATGATAAATAATCCACCATCATCCAGAGTGCATTCTACACTGTATAAGCATCAAATATAAATATTCAATGCTTATAACAGCGTGTCAATCAATCGATCGACATAAAGCTAATTACTGGGAATAGTGTATGCCCAATTTCATCCCAACACCCGTGTGGGGTTTCAAACAATCAAACACAGATTTTATTTGTGCAGTTGGGCGATGTGTAAAATTTATCGTCCCAATCAATACCAGTCAAATCGGTGTACATAAACATATCTTTCGATTTGTAAATGAATATATATTTTATTTCAACACTTGAATATATATTTTATTTCAACACATGAATTTTTGTTATTTCAACACATGAAATTATTCTATTTCAACACATGAAATTATTTTATTTCAACACATGAAATTATTTTATTCACATAACAATCAACAGTCAAATTTCACACACAAACAATCACATAAGTTTTCCATGGTCTGTGGACAACGGGTGTCGGGTGCTACTAAGCACCGTCTGAATCCTAGTAGATATTTCAAACTAGAAATTAAAATAAAAGTGAGGAGTTCTCACCGAGGGTTCCACTCCACCATTCTATATTTCTGAGCGGTTCAGATTCACTTTTGTTTTCCACCAGTTCCGTCACACAATGTTTCAGGCTGTTCATAATAAAAATCACATTTTTGCTTCAACGCTATAAAAATCACATTTTTATTTCACTATATATATAATAAAAATCACATTTTTACTTCAATGCTATAAAAATCACATTTTTATTTTACTATATATATAATAAAAAACACATTTTTATTTTGCTACATACATATAAAAATCGTATTTTTATATCACTTCATATAAAATAAAGTTATATTTTTATTTCAAACCTCTATACGTTAAATCGTATTTTTATTTCGACTTCGTATATATAAAAATCTAATTTTTATCTTCCTTTTCTACATATAAAAATCACGCCTTTGATTATATAAAAATATAATCTTTGATTATTTAAAAATCTAATCTTTATGTTGTATAAAAATTTAAACTTCATGTTTTCAAAAGTCTAATCTTCATATTTTCAAATTAAAAATCAAACTTTTCTATTTTTAAAAATATAATCTTTTCTTGTAAAATAAAATATAATCTTTTTATATATAAAGATATAATCTTTTCATAATAAAATATTAAAAATAAGATATTTATAATGTTGTATATATTTTGATAATAAATCGTTGTTGTATATATTTTGAAAATAAATGTAATGACCCCGATTTTGCCTGACCCCAATCGATCGCAAGATCGATCAAGACCATTCAAAACCCGCGTACGTTAACTTTGGGCATACAACACATCAGAACAACAACACAAACTTTTGTAACATCAATAATAAATGTTACATCAGAGTACAGAATATATCAGAGTACATAAATAATACAGCGGAAGATACATTTACAATAAATTAAATACATTGCAGTGGAACTAATCTCAGCGGAAGGCCATCAATATTCTGGACCCAGCTTCAGACTTCAATCCAGGATCCTGCTTAACTATATCTGCAAAAAGCTACTCGACTGCCCATGTGGAAAGAGGGCACCCGAGTTTGCAAAGTGAAACAAACTACAGGTTAGTCGTGGGACTGGTGTGAGAATTCTATTCTTAACTCGCCTAATAAGTAGGCTAATCACAGGACAATGCCGCTAACGCGGAACGGGTTTACTCCATTGGATTGCCAGTGCATAATTAAAGTAAATCATCAAATAACACAATGCTTTTTAGAAAAATGAAACCATTATAAGACCCAGATCCCATCACACAATGCAACGCACACCAGAGGATAGGGTTTTACCTTATAATGGTCAAAAGATGCTGGATACGTAAAAACGATATTATTATTAGTGTGTATATATATATATTTAAAACATTTCAATATAAATGTATTAACCTTAGACGGCATAGTACCCCATCCTAATATGTCGCCATATATAAGTTTATAATCAAAACCATTATGTCGTATTGGGAAATGGTTTTCTGTCATGAAATCGAGGCTAGGGATCGTCCTCTTCTGATTCGAGACACTCTAGCAAATGCCCCAGGATCACACCTATGGGCAACCCTTGGAACGGTAGGGCTGGTCCCCACCTAACGGTAGTGGATTGGCAATTCCTGAACATACGTTTCCCGACCCTTTTGGACCTATAATATGACCACTTCCGGCCTATAAAAAAAAGAGGTACCTCAATCCATAATCCACATAAGTAAAATAACGGGCCGTGTTAAAGCCCAAACACCACTTCTAGCTAGAAAGAAACGTATGCACTCCCTACGGTCCATATCCCGTTTTTGACTCATACCGGGGTGTGAGGCTCGCGAAGTCACGATATACACAAAGCTATGCCTAAGGAGACTGTGCTTTGATCATCAACCACAAGGCCTGCTTTTCAACAAAGCCTTGATCATTTGCATCTTAGCATGCCACATTGTCAGACCCTACCATATTATTGATCATCTACTAATATATATGTAACCTCTAAGCTCATACGTCTTAGAGAAGGGTGATAAGTAAAGAATAAATTCTTCACCACCAAACAGAAATATATAATCAGTAGCATTCAACAAATACAGTAGAAAGGAATACAATGTCAGACACGCAATCCATTTACAAGTCCGGTCTGGGTCTGAGCGAAACAACGTGTCCGTCTATCTCCAAATGCGTTTGGACGATCATTACCAAATACCTTGCCTTGGAAGGCCAATCTCAATTCAAGATACCAGCCATCATCTTCCCAACGATGTGAAAACCTTCGGTCTTCAATCACCGTCTTCATCTTCGACTCTTAATCGTCGTGATGATTATTCAGAATGGGTTAAACCCGGTCTTTCTGAATAACTCGCGTATTTTGGGATTAAAAGCAAATATTGGAAAACCACACATTATGCCACATTCCAACTCAGAATATTCTTTTAATAAGATATTCAATTTAAAAGATTCTCATTAATTTTATCAAAGATAAACATTTAAAATAAAATCTATAAATCAATTTCCGAAATATGGAATTCCACAGAAATCAAATCAATACATAATCGATATAGATTTCTGTATCGGACTAATAATATAAATGGAATAACGACAAAGCCTCTTAAATTCCATATATAATATCGGTCTTCTTTTACAGAAGCCCATTTCGATTATTACCAATCGAATTTCCACTTAATTCCAATTTAATATGTTAAATTGGAAAAACTTGATTTTAGAAAATGCCTTTATAAAATATATAAAATAGATTAATAAGTTCCAAATAATAATTTCAATGTAAACTGGATTAAAGGACAAATGTCATTTAAAACATCGTCCACAATAAATCCACTTCATATCTCAATTTATTTCATATCACAAAATATAATTGCAAATGCTAGAAATCTTTCAAAAACATATTTTAAAATAATCATAAAAATATTCTTTATATAAAGACTCTGAATGAGAGGTATTCTTTATATTACAAATTCTTTATCTTTTACAAATATTCCTTGTTTTAACATATACTTGATTAACAATATATATTTTGAAAATATATATACTTTATATAAAAAGGGTTTCTAATGTAAAAATATTCTTATTTAAAAGAACACCTGAATCGAAATGCGACTCAAACATTTACCATATAATTTGGATTATATGGATTTCACACACATCATATGTATGACAATAATAGTGAAACCATCAAATCATCCATCTACATCCAAAGAGTAAATTCCACTGTGTAAGCGTTAAAAATTAAATAATAACGCTCATCACAGCCTGTCGATCTAACGATCAACATACAACTAAATATTGGGATTAGTGTATGAAAATTTTCATCCCAACACCCGTGTGGGGTTTCAACCAACAAACAAATAATAAACTAATTTGTGCACTTGGGCGACGTGTGAAAAATTATCGTCCCAATCACATACACAAGCCGGGTAACTTGTGAATGGAAGTGTAATACACAATACATATAATGATGACAAGAAAATATCTCTATTGCAATGAATGAATAAGCATAATAACTTTGTCTCCATTGACAATTTCTATTTTGCTAATTTAAACTCTAAACAAAAATGGTTATTTTGTTTGGAAATTCTAATGAGACAAAATGATAAATATTGTGATTTAACTAACCTATCATGACAAGTGTATATCTTGCCAAACATATATATATATATATATATATATATATATATATAAATTGCTACAACTAATTCATTTTGGAAAAAATGAATATTCCTAACTGTTAGATCAAAATTTGGCTCTAACACCCAAATTGTTCTGATTTGTAGAGAATTATGACTGAGAAATGAAGAAAAAACAGAGAACACACAAGGTTTATAGTGGTTCGGCGTTAACGAGCCTACATCCACTTTATATGCTATTGATTATACCTTGAATGCTAGTACAACCAATGATTTCTCTCAAACTCCCTCTTAATTTATGATTTCTCTCAATAATCTCGAAGTAAATCCGGTATAAAATAGTAGTAAGACAGTAGTGGTGGAATCAATCCTTAAAACTGCCAAAAGGATCCTGAAAAATGCCAAGCTCTTGGCTATTTATAGCTGATTTCTGGTGACGGATCGCTATCATACGTGGCCCACATCCCGAAGATCTCGGGCTGGTTCACAGCTTGATGAAGAATTAGTCAAATTAGCCGTTGTGGACAGGTGTCGCGATCTACTTAAACATTGGATCGTGGATGACCAAGTCCTTGGCCATCATTGTGTCTTCCTGCTCGGATCGTGATCGTAGCTTAGTGAAGAATTTGTCAATATGACAGTTGGTGACACGTGTCGTGAGATCCTGCATTCTTGGATCGTGGTGGACTTGATCTTGGTCATCATCCATCAGCTTCAGGGATCGGATCGAGCTAGCGATGGACGGATTGGATCGTGGTCAAAGGAGGGCGATCGCGAGACGAGGGGAGTATGGCGATCCGATCAGGTCTTCGAGGGTTAAAGGTGTGAAACTTCATATTTTCTTCTTGTGTGTGAACCTTGGTGGCTTGGTCAAAAAGCTAGCCAACATTTTTCCCCTTCAAAGTATATTTTATCAGAGATAGAATATGCTTCGAAACTTCGGAAACATCTTTTCATAGGGAGACGCAAATCAATGGTTGCGTCTGCCTAAAATGTTGTGTTACTTTGGAAAGTCGCATTCCTTGATTATAAATACTGTTAAATCTTCAATCATTTCCCTGTTTTCCGGATAATTTTTATCTCTGAAATTTTTTGGAGACTCCTTTGTCGAATTGCCAGGTAAACTCTTAAATCTTCACAAGCATTTTTGATCCTTTATTTTCGACAGTTGTTTGTTGAGTCGGATCGCCGAAACGTCCCACGGTTCGTGAGATGAAGCATTCGTTTCAGGTTGATGGTCATCTGGGCTTTCCTTGCGAAACGTGATGGGCTTGCTGGCTTCAATTATGAGTCACGTGAGGGAGAGTCCTTCCTTTTGTTCGTTGGGCTCAGGTCCACTGGTCTTCACGGTCCGAATGGGACAAAAACTAGAATATTAATGGTCGAGGTTTTTGGCTATATAAACCGAGCCCCCCTTTCCCTTCTCTTTCTTCCTCTTCCTGCCACTGCCAGTTTTCTTGGGAAAAACCCTAACTTTGATTTCCAAATTCCCACCCGATTTCAAACTTTAAAAAGGTAATTAGACAACTTCTCTATTGTTTCTATCGTGTTTGTACTGGTTTAGAGAGTGGAGACAGCGGAGTTTTGTGGGATTTGGTGATAGCAAACATGAACGTGCCAGGTTTGGTTCCATGGGTTTAATGGTGGAGAGGAGAGTTGAGGAAGAAGAAGGAAGGGATGACCAGGTCGGTTCGTGGGTAGGGGCTTCGACTCAGGTCGCGGCAATGGTGAAAGCAAAGAGAGGAGTGGGAGAGAAGTCTTGGATCAGAATGAGGTAGCAGGAGCAGGTCGGATCGGGTCGTGAAAAGTCACTGGTTCACAAGGGAATAGGAAGAAGTGGATCGCGGGGGGTCCTTGTGATCCATTTTGGTTTCACGATCCGACGCTTTTTCACGAGTTAGTGCTTTTGCCGCGGGTCCATACCCTCTTCACGATCCGTAGATATACACGATCCGGACCCTGCTGCGTGATCCAGTTTGATGAACTTGTTACATAAATAATGCGACCTAACTTTGATATATCGATGGACAGTTAGGCTAGAGCCCTTAAGAGGTCCTTCTGGACTGAATGACAGCATAATTTGACTGCTGTTGACGACTAATCCTTCGATGAACTTGCTAACTTTTATGCTTTTGTTTACTGTATGCACAGGCACACACTTGCACTTACACACACGGGGGGACGGGTAATTATATTCTTATTTCTCATGTTTACTCGCCTAAACAGTAATGTCGGATAACCGTTCCCCTTTAAGATCTGATACAGAGACGGATCCCAAGGTGTATGAGCACCACAACCCTGAGGTTCTTCCAATTAATCCAGAGGGTGAGGATTCTGGATCTGAATATGAGGCAGAAACGGAATCGGATCCGTCTGAGAGTAGTTCACTTGATGAGGAGTCCGAAGTAGACGACCGAGCTCCCGACGAGATTCCTTGTGCAATAGAAATAGAGAAATTCACTGACTCTTTAGCTTCCAAACTTGATGACATAAAGCTTAAGAGAATTTGCTTGAGACACGGGATCCCCTGGGATGATGTGAGGACACCTGGTAGTGAAGATAGACCTTATTTGGCTCCGGAGGGGTATATGACAGTTAGCCGACTTATGTGCTGGGTAGGCGCTATTCCTCCGTTCCCTCCCATCGTCATTGAAACCTTAAACGATTGGGTATTGCTCCGATGCAGCTACATCCCAACGCTTATGCAGCTCTATGCACTCTATGCATTGCATATGTGGAAATCCTGCAAACTGAGTTCACGTTTAAAGATTTGAAATTCTATTACCTTTTCAAGCATCGCTCTACAGCAACCCCAAATTTTTCTTTCTTCGAATCGGTAGCGAATAGGAAGGTTTTATCTGACGGTTACAGCAACATAGGGGATCCCAAGGCCGATTGGTTCTACATAAAGAGACAGGATAGGTGTGCAAGAAGATGGCTTAAATCAAGTAAATTTTAAACCTTTGAATGAATAACTTGTTTAAGAAATCGGAGCGCTAACATGCTTCTTTTCTCTATGCAGATCACGCCTTTCCAAAGATGGAAGGCTCGGTGTACAATAATCGACTGTCCCTTCTTCTGCAAAGCAATTCCGACTTCCTAAAGATCAAGAAATTCATTACTAATGGGAATCTTCACAAGCACTGCCTTTTGGATATAAGGTTTGGACTTGGTGTGGGTGGCAAACCTTACAAATACGTGCCCCCGACCGAGGGAGAAGGAACGTCACAGGCAGTAGAAACAACTAAATTTCGTAAGAGTCCTTCGCCGATAATTATCCAGGACGACGAAGACCTAAATGTATATAAAGGAGATGAGGCCCATGATGACGAGTCTAAGGAAATCCCAGTCTCTCCGGGGGGTTTCCCCTCAAGGGCCTCTCTACCGGTTGAACCTGCTGCTCCCGATGATTTAACAGAGGAGCGGTTATTTAAAGAACTGAGAAAGATTCCTTTACCTGATGATGTATATACACAGGAAGACTTCGAAGGGGAGCCATTTTTTCCTATTTCTGAGGAAACAACTGTTCCAGTTGGAGAACGAGAGACTACCCAGATGAGCCTGACTTCCGGCCCTTGTCTGTTATGGGGAATTATATGGGATGCACAAATCACATGCACTGTCCGACCCCACACTTTTATACCAACATTATTCAAGGTTTTAATATGTACTTGTTTCTTTTGCAGGAAAGATGTCTCGCAAACGATCTTATTCCTATTGCTCTTTTCGTGAAGGCACACCTAGTCTTCATCCAAATCCTGAGCGTGCTCGTAGCAGCAACCGAGGGGGAGACAGTCATTGGTCCCAAGATTCTCACAAGCCTACTTCTTCACAGTCCAGATCTCTGTCAAAACAAACCTCTGGAAAGCCTCCCAGTCATCCGGTGCCACCTACAGGGGGAAAACAACTTCCCAAAGACTTAACCCCTCCGAAGAGTGCACCCTCTCACAGCAGATCATCCAAAAAGCACTACGAGCCTAAGGATAAAATCAAGGATCCAAAAAAGGATTCTGAGAAGGAGAAAATTGACATTGTCCCTTCCAGCCAACAAAGTTTGAGTGCCCCCGGGTCACGAGACTATATCCATGGCCCTGATACTCAAGCCAAGCTAGAAAAATTACGAGAACAATTCCCCAATATCTTCTTCGAAAGGATGACGTTCGTTCCAACTTTGGAACCAGTCCCTAGGAATTGGGATACTGAAGTCATCGGACACGTTCGCCATGTAGCCAAGCAATATGAGGCGATGAAGAAACATGTTGTCAGTCTTTCAGACATCATGCGAATGCTTAAGATGGAAGCGCATAGGTCCAAAGTGAAGATAGATAACAATGAAAGGGCCAGGGTAAAAATGGAGAAGGACTTAGAAGATGCACAATCATTGCTTGCCTTGGCTCAACGAGATGCTAAAAATTAAAAAACAGAGCTGGAGGAGGCCAAGCAACGTTTTCATAATGAGCTCGATTCTAATAGCAAAGAGCGAGCGTCATTGAAGAAAGAGGTGGAAGATCTCAGGATGGCCAACACCGAACTGAAAACAGCACAGGATCATTTCGAGGCTGAAAGAGCTGCTTGGGAGAAAGAAAAGGCAAGCTTGAAAGATAGCTTAGCTCTGGCCGAAAAAGAGAGGGCGATTCTGAATGATCAACTCGTGCGTGTAGAGAAGCGCGCGATCCTGGCTGAAAATAATGTAGAAAGCGCCATTGAAATGGCCACTGTTTCTAATGAAAAGCTCCTTGAGAGAGAGAAAGATATTGAAGGATTTGAGGAAATGCTGTTTGACTTCCTTAGCCAGGTCATCAAGACCCGCAACATCTCCTGGATCCCGGACTACCATGTCACTTTAGCCAACATATGGAATGCAATCGTCCAAAGCAAGAAACAGCGACTAGGAGTTGATGAGATTGATGAGAATGAGTTGATGCGGACCATTCTTAGGGATAATGAACCTGAGGATTTATAGAAAGGCAGACGCCTACTCCAAGAAGAAATTGATAAAGAGAAAACTCAGGCGAAGGGCAAAGATAAAATTGAAGAAGGCTCAAGCTCAGGGGGGTAAGAGCTCTTTCTCAGCGCTTAATCGTAGACGCTTTTATACTCTCCTGGCGGTCGCCAAGGTTAGAGTTCGAACTCGGCTGTTCAGTCGCCCCCCGATCCTTCAGCGGGGTAAGAGCTCTTTCTCAGCGCTTAATCGTAGAAGTTTTTATACTCTCCTGGCGGTCGCCAAGGTTACAGTTCGAACTCGTCTGTTCAGTCGCCCCCCGATCCTTCAGCAGGGTAAGAGATCTTTCTCAGCGCTTAATCGTAGACGCTTTTATACTCTCCTGGCAGTCGCCATGGTTAGAGTTTGGTCAAGGCGGTTCTTATCACGGTGCATCGCCTTACCATGTGGACGTTATTTTCGCGTCCTTTACGTTTTCTCTCGGCTCTGGAGAGTTAGAGCGCAATCAATGGTGTGATTCACTTTATTGCACCTTCCTCGTTCTGTCTGCGGATTACTCTTCATTTTGATGGAAAGCACCTGGAATTACATGTTTCTGTAATTGCTGTATGAATTTTACAACAAACTTTATAAAGATAGAAGAGCAGATAAATAATGGTGCAAATAAAGGTAAACGACACGCAATATTTTTATAGTGGTTCGGTCAAATCGTGACATACGTCCACTTTATAATCCTTTGCTCAAGATATTGGACTATTCTAGGCAAGTCATGCCTTTTACATGGTCCTATGAAACAAAAGGATAAATCTGATGACTTTACCTCAGATAAGGTCGCAAATGTTGGGCATTCCACACTCTGGGGATTTCTTCTCCATCTACGGTTGCTAGCTTGAAGGTTCCATTATCAAGCCTTCGTGGAACGGAGTATGGTCCTTCCCACTTCGAACCCATATGAGTTAGGGGTGGAAAGACACAATTCAGAACCAAATCTCCGGATTTAAAGGTTCGGGCTCGGACTCTTTTTTTGTAGTATCTAGCGACCTGTTGCTTGTGTCCCAAGGCACGCAGGTCTGCTTCATCCCTTTTCTCCTCTATTGTATCTAGGGATTCAAGGAGCAACTCGTTGTTAGTCATCGGATCGTAGTAAGTAACTCGGTGAGATGGTACTTTTAGCTCAACCAGGATGACTGCCTCTGCTCCAAAAACAAGGGAGAAGGGAGTATGGCCTGTTGCCGATTTATGCGTTGTCCTGTAGGCCGATAAAGCCAAGGGTAATTCATCGACCCACATGGCTTTGGCCCGCTTCAATCTTCTTTTGATAATGGACTTAATCGCTTTATTTGCTGCTTCGATCTGTCCGTTCGACTGCGGATGTGCCACAGAGGTGTACCGTTTCTCAATGTGGTACTTCTGGCAGAAATCCCTAAACTCGTTGCTATCAAACTGGGTTGCATTGTCAGTGATGACGATCTTCGGGATCCCAAATCGGCAAAAAATGTTTCTAACAACAAAATTAATCACTCGCTTGGTTGTGATTGTAGTTAACGGCTCAGCCTCAACCCATTTGGTGAAGTAGTCTACAGCCACAATAACGAACTTTGCTCCGCCCTTTGCTATAGGGAGGCTTCCGATGATATCAATCCCCACATAGCGAAAGGCCATGGACTCGCCATTGTCTTTAACTGGCCAGGAGGTGCCCTGGGAATTTTTGAAAATCTTTGGCATGCATCACAATGTCGTGTGTATTTTGCTGCATCTTTGTTTATGGTATGCCAGAAGTAACCATACCGCAACACCTTTTTTGCCAATGTTTGTCCTCCAGTATGGTCTCCACATTCATCCTCATGTACTTCCTGTAGTACATGCCTGATGTCGTCATGGGCTATACACCGGAGAAGAGGCATCGAAAACCCCTGTCTGTACAGGACTATGCCTTGTAGAACGTATCGGGAAGCTTTACAAATTATTTTACGCCTCTCACTCTTCTTGGTCGGAAGCATTCCATTTATCAAGAAATTCTTTAGAGGGGTCATCCATGACTCCCTTTCTGGCTCAATCTCTAATATCGGATCAATTTCCATCTGACCTGTGCTAGGGAACTGAAGTACTTCAATTGAGGCTAGCCCGGCTTCTTCAGGATCGTCGGAACTAGCCATCTTCGCTAACTTGTCCGCCTGTTGGTTCTCTAACCATGGAATATGGGATATACTATAGTGATCAAAGCCAATCAGCAACTCCTTCACTTTCTCCAAATATGAAATCAATCTTGGGCTCTTAGCTCGGAATTTTCCAGTAACCTGATTTACAACCAACTTGGAGTCACAAAATATGTCCAACTTCGCGATCTCTAATTCCTTTGCGATCCTCAGCCTGGCTATCAGGGCTTCATATTCGGAATCGTTGTTTGTGGCGTGAAATTCCAACTGGTGGAATAGGATATCAGTCTTTTCTCAGGAGTTTCAAGCACCACTCCAGCACCGGATCGTTTATCATTCCTAGCACAATAAATATACAATTTCCATGCACTAGGATCGAAAAGTAACTTTGTTGGGTTAGCCTCTTCATTTACCATGTCATCCTCCGAGACAGTAAATTCTGCTATGAAATCTGCTAGCACTTGCCCCCGTATCGATCGTCGGGGCTGAAAATTCAAATCGAATTGACTCAGTTCAATGTTCCATTTGAGAAGCCTTCCAGAAGCTTCTGGTCTCTGTAGAACTTGCTTGAGCAGATGATCTGTGTAAACGGTAATAGGATGTGCTTGGAAATAATGTCGAAGCTTCCTAGATGCAATCAATAAACTGTACGCCAGCTTTTCGATGCTCGGATAATTGCGTTCAGCTGCCGCCAATTTTTTACTCACGTAGTACACTGGCCTTTGAACCTTGTCTTCATCTCTCACTAACGCTGAGCTGATCGTGTGGGATGACACTGCTAAGTACACGAATAAATCCTCGTGATCCATCGGCTTCGACAATATCGGGGGTCTCCTAGATGATTCAGCAGGTTCTGAAATGCTTCAATGCAATCAGGAGTCCACTTAAAATTGTGTTTTCCTCGCTTTATCAATTCAAAGAATGGAATGCATTTGTCTGTCGCTCTGGAGATGAATCTGTTTAATGCTGCTACTTTTCCCGTAAGGCTCTGCACATCTTTGATTTGTCTAGGCTCCTGAATGTCTCTGATTGCTGCAATCTGGTCTGGATTAATTTCAATCCCGCACGAGCTGACAATGAATCCCAAGAATTTCCCGGATGCAACCCCAAATGAGCATTTCGTTGGGTTGAGTTTCATCCTATACTTTCGAAGAATACCAAACATCTCTGCTAAGTTTGTAGTGCGATCGGATGATTGTCTGGACTTAACCAACATGTCGTCAACGTACACCTCCATCGTTTTCCCAATCTGGTTATAGAACATTCTGTTCACTAACCGTTGATATGTAGCGCCTGCGTTCTTCAAACCAAAAGGCATTACCACATAGCAGTATAATCCCAGATTCGTAATGAAGCTAGTGTGTTCTTGATCTGGAACATGCATAGGAATCTGGTTATATCCTGAATAAGCATCCATGAAAGAGAGAAGCTCATAACCTGCCGTTGAATCTACCAACTGATCAATTCTGGGTAACGGAAAGCTATCTTTTGGGCAGGCTTTATTTAAATCCGAAAAATCAATGCACGTACGCCACTTCCCATTAGCCTTCTTTACCAAAACTAGATTTGAAATCCAATCTAGGTAGGTTGAGTCTCTGATGAATCCGTTACTTCTTAACTTTTCAACTTCGTCATTCAAGGCTGCGGACCTCTCTGGGCCTAGCATTCGCCTTTTTTTTACAGGGGGATGCTTTGGGTTAATGCTCAATGAATGGCTCATGATTGATGGAGATATCCCATACATGTCCACGTGGGTTCAAGCAAATACATCCAAGTTATCTTTCAGGAAATCCATCAGTTCTTTAGCTCGAACTGGATCCAACTAGGATCCAATCTTCAGGACCTTCTCTGTGTCACTATCATCGATTGGTACATCCACAATCATTTCATTAGGAGCCGCTATTCTGCCCCCAGTCTCTTCGTCCTCTCTGGGATCGATATCCTCGGGTTGCTCTCTGGGCGACTTACCTATAATCATTCTCTTTAATTGCTTTGACGTCTCCTCCCTTTTGGGGGAAGAAGCGTCTTTAGTCTCAATATCTTTTCCTTTACGGAGTAGCTTTAGCTCTGCAATGTAACATGCTCGTGCAACAACCTGATCTCCTCTGACTATGCCAACACCAGCTTCCATAGGAAACTTCAATAACAAGCACCAGGGGGCTATACAAGCTCTAAACTTTGCTAGGGCCGGTCGGCCCAAGAAGGCATTATAAGGCGATTCAATATCCAAAACCACGAAGGGAAGAATTCTCACTCTCTGGCGTTCTCCTTCCCCAAGTGTTACCAGCAGCTCTACATATCCCATTGGAGCAGTTGAAGCTCCGTTAAATCCACGGATCCATCCTTCACACAGCTTTAAATCTTTCAATTCACGGTTCATTAGATCGAATGTCTTTTTGAATAGAATGTTGACTGAACTCCCATTATCCACTAAAACTTTATGGACAGTGGTCGGGCCAATAGGAACTGTGATTACAAATGGATCTTCGGTCGGATCGTGGACTCCAATACTCTCTCGGTTGCAAAAAATGACGTCATATGACATCATCTTTTGTTGTTTTACCGGGACATTGTCCTCAGGGTTGATACACTCTCCTACCTCAAGATGATGCTTTGCTGCATTTACGTACTAGTCCATCGCCTTGAAACTATGCCCGGCTAGGTGAAGCCCTCCGATTATGGTATTGATAACAATATCCTTTCCTTTTTGCTGGATAGTTGGCCTGGCAGTAGGTTGATTCTGGTTTTGGTTCGGGGTCTGAATAGCATGCCCCCTATCTCTAGGAGTCACCCGGTACTCATCCAACTTCCCTTCTCGGAGCAACCTCTCAACTACGTCTCTCAGATGATGGCATTCATTTGTAGAGTGGCCGTGAGTCTGATGGAAGAGAAAAAACTTCCCCGTCTCACGTTCTTTCTCTGTTGAATCTCTTGGAGGAGGCCTTTTATGTTGGAGAACGTTGTACGAGTCGACGAATATATTCTCCAAAGTATCATTCATTGGCGTATAATTTTCGAAAGACCCGGGACAGGTCCTTCTCTTGGAATCGTTCCCCCGATTTCTCTTCCGATTATTGCCATTACTGTTGTTACCATTGTTTCCTGACTGGCGCCCGCCGCCCTGGCTTAGGTTTCCAATGTTGACTTCAACCTTTCCCGAGCTATCTCTGGTTTGCTTGATGGTGACATTACTTTGGATTTCCTCCTTATTTTCCATTTTCATCTTCCGGTTAGCATATACCTCTTCCTGACGTAAGCGTACGTTTGCTTTCTCGTAAAACAATTCTCTAGTATGAGGTGGCTTGCCGACCAGGTATCTCCCAAATTCAGTATCTTTATCTACCCCATCAATTAGGGATGCCACAACAGTCAGCTCATGGGGATCCTTGACTTCGGTGGTGGCTAGGTTGAAACGATCCAGATACACCCTCAAGCTCTCACCTGGTCGTTGTTTGACAAGGAACAGGTCAATCACACTCTTTGACCTCTGTGCATAAATACGGAACTGTTCTACGAACCTTTTACTCAACACCCTGAAACTGGAAATTGATCTTGCTGGTAAGCGAGTAAACTGTAATAACGCTACATCCTACAGGAATATAGGGAATGCTTTGCACTTTACAGCATCAGAAGCAGCGGCAGCGGTCATTGACCAAGAATATCTCATTAGATAATGGATTGGATCAGATCTACCCGCGTAACGGTTCATCTGAGGCATGTTGAAGCGCCTCGGGAATGTTACATCTAGAATGTCATCAGTAAAAGGGGTGTGACTATGGTCAATTCCCCAATCTTCATTTCTTTGTCCACGGATATCCGCCAGGATTTGATGGACCATAGCTGCAACATTTGCACTGGTCATCGGAGGCTCAGGATCAGCGCTCCTAGCTCGGTGGAATTCTCCGATCCCTCTTCTAGGAACATCCACGAAGTCCGGGGCTCGGATCGGGCTTCGTTGCCCCGTGTTACCATGAGTATTCGTACGGCGAAGAGTCCGAGGTGATCTATTCTCAACAGGATTATCCACAACTCGAGCTCTAGGAGTTGCGGCATGATTATTCAAGTTGCAGTTTGAGGGTCCTACACCAAGTGTCTCTTCCTCTCGTGATGGCAAGGTTCCAAATCGGAGCTGCTCTATGTTTTCAGCCCTCTCATACGGTCGTCGCGAAGGTCTTGGCGATTCCTCTGACGAAGAAGAGTACTCTGGGGTGAGTGGGCGAACTGGGAGTGTTCTTTGTCTTGCGAGATCATCGATCCTTTTATTCATAGCAGTTAAGTTCTCCTACAGCATGGAGCTTTGCTGCCTTTGAGCAGCTAATTCATCAAACAGCCTATCCCACATTTCGGAGAAGCGAGAGAGATCTCCTTCAGTGACCGGAGGAGAGGGGTCATATTGATCATCAGAATTTTCTCTTATGCGTAGAGAACTTAAGCCAGGTCGAACAGAGGTACCAGGACGGGTAGAGTGAGTCATAACCTCCTTTCCTGGTTGAGTTATAGTCTGGTCATCGCTTCGGATCGCAGTGGACCTGTGTCTGTGGCTCGTAGCGCCCCCCTGGGGTCGGATCGTTGTTGCATTAGGGGGAGGGTTCGCGGTGTTGTCTCAGGATCGAGTGACGACCCCTTCAGATGCTCGGTTCGTGTCGCCCTTAGTTCGGATCGTGGCGGCACGTTCGGGTCGGATCGCCCCTATGTCTCCGCGATCCGCGAAGCCTTCCTCAACATGCTCATACACACTTTCTTCAACTACTTCATTTGCGACTTCAATCGCCAACGAAGTTCGTACTTCCTTAGACTTCTTTTCGGCCATGATATCAGATGCCGCTGGAATTTTCAAAAATCTGAACAGTGAAGTTTTGGGACTGTTTTCTTTGGACTTAGGTATCCAAACAGCAAAGTAACAATCCAATACGCCGAGAAATCAATTCTCAGTGAAAGCACCAAAATGTTAGATCAAAATTTGGCTCTAACACCCAAATTGTTCTGATTCGTAGAGAATTATGACTGAGAAATGAAGAAAAAACAGAGAACACACAAGGTTTATAGTGGTTCGGCGTTAACGAGCCTACATCCACTTTATATGCTATTGATTATACTTGAATGCTAGTACAACCAATGATTTCTCTCAAACTCACTCTTACATTTATGATTTCTCTCAATAATCTCGAAGTAAATCTGGTATAAAATAGTAGTATGACAGTAATGGTGGAATCAATCCTTAAAACTGCCAAAAGGATTCTGAAAAATGCCAAGCTCTGGGCTATTTATAGCTGATTTCTGGTGACGGATCGCGGTCATATGTAGCCCACATCCCGAAGATCTCAGGCCGGTTCGCAGCTTGACGAAGAATTAGTCAAATTAGCCGTTGTGGACAGGTGTCGCGATCTCCTTAAACATCGGATCATGGATGACCAAGTCTGTGGCCATCATTATGTCTTCCTACTCGGATCAGATCGTGATCGTAGCTTAGTGAAGAATTAGTCAATATGACAGTTGGTGACACGTGTCGTGAGATCCTGCATTCTTGGATCGTGGTGGACTTGATCTTGGTCGTCATCCATCAACTTCGGGGATCGGATCAGATCGAGCTAGCGATGGACGGATTGGATCGTGGTCAAAGGATGGGGATCGCGAGTCGAGGGGAGTATGGCGAGCCGATCAGGTCTTCGAGGGTTAAAGGTGTGAAACTTCATATTTTCTTCTTGTGTGTGAACCTTGGTGGCTTGGTCAAAAAGCTAGCCAACACTAACAAAATGTATAATTTGGTTTAACTAGTATAAATTGACTAAAATGAATAATTTTTTTTTAACTAATGTAAATTAACAAAAATGAATAATTGGTTTTTAACTAATATAAATTTACAGAAGTGAATAATTTGTGCTTCAATTCTGATAAAATATGCCAATGCTATATTTTGTTTCATTCTTTTAATTTAGACAAAATAAGTGTTTTTGTCTATTTTACTTTAATGATAAAAATGTGAGTGTTTAGTTATTAAAATGTAACTTTTAAATTCTATCCTTTATTTCAGACAATCTTTATTCATATCAAAATTATAAATCAAGAATATAATTTTCAATCTAATGGTTTGTTTGCATTAGTGAATTGGAAACAAAGATGAACTTTATTTTAAGGTTTTATTTGCAACAAGGAATGCAAATAACAAATGCACTTTTATTTTTATTTAAAAGTATATTTGAGTGAATGTAAAAAGAACCTCATTTCCAAAGTGTATTTCCATTATTGAATGTAAATAAAAGATGCAAATTTATTTAAATGAGTATTTGCATTTATGAATACAAACAAAGAATAGTTTTGTTTAAAAATTATATTTACATTGGTGAATGTAAATAAAAGAACAAAATTTATTTTCAAAGTATATTTTAAACAAATTCTATTAAATGTATAAAAGCGTGTACATTTGTGTTGGTAAATGTAGATAAAGAAAATAGACTATAGTTTATTGAATATTTACATTGATAAATGCAAATAAAAGAATAAACTTTAATTTCAATGCATATATATATATATTGATAAATGCAAACAAAGAAATAAACTTTATTTTCAATATGTGTATGTATTTGCATTGGTGAATGCAAATGAATAATTTGTTTCAATATACATTTGCATTGGTAAATGCAAATAAAAGAACAATTTCTGTTTACTATATATATTTGCATGGATGAATGTAAATAGAAGAACAAACTTTATTCTCAAAACATGTTTACATTTTTGAACACAAAATAAAGAACAAAACTTTATTTTTAATATATGTTTTATTGGTGTTGTCAAACACGAATAAAAATGTACTTTTTATTTTCAAGTTATGTTGGCATAGGTAATTCCAAATAAAAGAAAAAACTTTATTTTCTTTGTAACTTCTGAAAATAATTTCTTATTTACATAAAAAAAATGTAAACAAAATTGTTACTTTTATTTCATTAATCAAGTTTTGAAAAAAATGATATTTTTAATTCAATAATCAGGTTTTGACAAAAATGAAAATTTCAATTCAATGGTCAAGTTTTGACAAAAGTGAGATTTTCATTTCACTAATAAAGTTTTGGCCAAAATGTTCACTAATAAAGTTTGGCCAAAAATATGATCTCTTATTTCAATACTTATGCTTTAACCAAAATGTTATTTTTAGTTCAATATTAGTTATATTGAAAATGTAATCATTATACTTCAATTTTAATTACATTGAAAAAAATGTAATCCATTTATTTCAATTTTTTTTATTACATTGAAAAATGTAATCTTTTTATTTCAATTTTAATTACATTGAAAAAATGTAATCATTTTAATTTTTTTCTAAGTACATTAAAAATGTAATTATTGTGATTTATTTCAAACATTTCAACAAAGGCAAATAAAAAGTATAACTTTGTTTTTCGACAATGCTAACATAAACAATTTTCATATGAATCATTCTTTACATTAAAAAAAATGTGATTTCTTTATGTTTTCAATACTTTTGTTTTAACATGAACAATTTTCATATTTTATCTTAATTTTGAACAAATTGTCAACAAAACATTACAAATAAAAGACAACCATTTTATTGGACATGACAATCATAACCTTTTTATTTGAAAAAAATATTTCATAAAGTTTTAACCTTAACTGTAAAATCATTTTATCTTAATCTAATTATAAATAAAATAAAATCTCTAATGTCCATACTTCTTATTGTAATAAATTTACAATAAAATTTAATATTCTAATTCTAAAACATCCTATGCTTAAGGTAACAGTAAAAAGAAATCTTTACCGTAATTCACAAATCTTGTTCTTAATGTAAACAAATAAAAGTAAAATTCTATTTGTTAGCTAAATTTTGTTGTAATGGAAACAAATAAAAGTATATTCTATTTGTTGTTCGTATTCTGTTGTAAATATACAAATAAAAAGAATATTGTATTTGTCTTTCAAATCTTATCGCATAGTAAACAAATAAAAGTAATGTTTTATTTGTTGTTCATTTTCTATTGTAAAGTAAACAAATAAACAAAAATAAAGTTTTTATTTGTTGATCAACTTCTAATGTAATATAAACAAATAAAAAATTAGTTTTTATTTGTCGATCAACTTCTAATGTTCATCTCAGAATAATAAAAATAATATTTCTAAAATAAACTAGAATAAACAGATCTGAATAAAATATGATTTAAATCTAAATTTAGATTTATTTTCTAATCGCAAATAAAATCCAACCATGTATGAGATTTCAAGGCGGATCCAACATAACATGACCAACAAACATACCACAAGCAATCATCAACAATTCATCAATCACAGAACATTACAGATTTGATTTAACATCATTATACAGTTATTTTTATCGCAAGAAAAATAATTTATAATTGATTAAATAATAAAATGCAGAATTCTCACATTGATTTTTGCTGAAAATTTGACTGTCTCGGAACCAGCATTATTCTATGCCATCTCGAAGCTCTCGGAAAGACGAGTCCAACGCAACTTACGGTTCGTCAATCGAACCTCGTATGAAGGAGATATTGATTTTTAGAGATCGCATAAATTAAATATTAAATTAATAAAATAATAATAAAAAAGGAACACCTTCTTCCTCTTGTTCACATCGCTTCAGCCGAACCCAACTTCGTCTTCCAAACCTTCTGCGCGCGCCACCCTCCGAGGGTCTAGGACCCGATCAGACTCCGCCTCTCCGACGGCCTACGTGTGCCGAGCCCACGCCGAGAGTTGCACACAACTCGGTGGTCTCTGGTGGGCCCCAGAACACCGCGAACGGCGGCACTTTGTGCCTGAAATTCGCGAAATCCGCTCCACTAAAACACATCTTGTCCGTATAGATTTGAAGCTCCTGAAATTCTCTTCGATTTGATATGTAGTTTGCCAATTTTCGTCGAACGGATTGAGAGAAATTAATGTTTTAATTTCGGATGTTTCTGGCCTTCGAAAGCCATAGGCGGCGGCTGAAAGAATTAGGGTTAGGGTTTGAATTTTCGGATTATTTTATTATTTTATTGTTAAAAATGTGTTATAAAGGTGAAAATGCGGGCTGTCTCCGAATTGGGCTTGCTTACTGTCGATCTTAACGTTTTGAGGCCTTCTGAACGCAATGGGATGGGTCTCAGGGTCTAATTCCGAATTCTGTACGATTTTTATTTAAAATTGCATTAAAAATTAATTAATTAAATATTGACCGTACATTAAAATATGCTGGGGCCACATATGACCTCAGAAAATTCTAAAAAATATATATTTTTAGCTTGCTTATGACGATACAAATCCAACAAAATTATTTTCGTCGAATTCTGAGACTATTTGAAAAATGGCTATTTTTAAGGCGTTTAAATTTAACTAAAATAGTCAAAACACATTTTCTCTTGCCACGCTCATATATTAATTCGAAAAATTCTGAAAATTGAAACCTTGCACGGTTTCAACAAAAGTGGTTTCGTCGAAAATGGAGGTCGTTTGAAAAATGACTATTTTCAACGCCAATATATTTAATATTAAAAATACACATTTAAACAAATAATTTCCGAAACTCAAAATATATAAGTGTTTACTTTTTTTCAATGCAGAAACGTCATTCCGAACTCAATGGAAGTGGTTTCGAGTCGAAATTCCTATATATGTGAAAAGTAGCCTTTCGGGCCCTCTATACTATATATATAAATTCTACAGCGACCTTTCTAAAAATTGAATTGGCCATAACTTTTGATTTTCGCTATGAAATTTCAATTTTTCAGATTCATAAACAGATTTAAATATTTCTGGTTTCACTCAATTCCGATTTATTTTGAATCCTGTACATTCAGTTAAAGTTCAAAATCAAATTGTAAAACTACCGCGCCATTTCTAACTCCATTTATATTTAAATTAAATTTATTCGTTTTAACTTCGATAAAAATAAATTCTAGCCATTATTATTAATAACAAATTATATTATATCCTCAAAATTCATTAAAATTTTCTAAAATAAAAATTTTAAATTGGTTCGGAATTTGCGGGTTGTTACAATCTCCCCCACTTAAAATCTTTTCGTCCTCGAAAAGGAAATGAAGCTAAAGTTGTTTATTTAACTAATTTAATTTTCATTCTTTAATTGTTTAATAATTTTATTAGTTGAATTCATATTCACACAACCGAATCATCAATCAATTAGTTGATTAAATTTTCAAAAATATAAAATTTTTATATATTCAAAATCATATTTTCTAAAATCGAACTATATATAATAACAAGTACATTAATTGTGAATTCTTCTTCACTCTGACTCATTCTAGGGCATTGCTAACCCCACCTCTAATGAGTATTCTCATTGTAGGATAATGCTGATCCTATCTCTAATGAGTATTCTTATTGGATATTAATAATCCAACCTCTGATGAGTCTTCTGTTCAGTTCTAATGAATTGTACCCCAAAGATTTGAGCTAACCTAAGCTCTGATACCAGCTGTAATGATACACCCAGTACAGCAGGTAACACCCACCGTGGCTTATAGATGATCCCCCAGACACCTTGTTTTACGGACAGCCTCTCGACTGCAATAACCAACCCTAATAAATAAGGGACATGTAGGGGTAAGAGCCCACTGTTCGCCACCAAACAACATGGCGAGAACCCCCTATCATGCGTAACCAGCTCCATAGCCAGCAACAAGGACTGGTGTGAGAATTCTTAACTTAACCTATATAATAAGTAGGCTAATCACAGGACTACACTGCTAACGCGGAACGGGTTTACTCCATTGGATTGCCAGTGCATAATTAAAGTAAATCGTCAAATAACGCAATGCTTTTTAGAAAAATGAAACCATTATAAGACCTAGATCCCATCACACAATGCAACGCACACCAGAGGATAGGGTTTTACCTTATAATGGTCAAAAGATGCTTGATACATAAAAATTATATTATTATTAGTGTGCATTTATGTATTTAAAACATTTCAATATAAATGTATTAACCTTAGACGGCATAGTACCTCATCCTACTATGTCACCATATATAAGTTTACAATCAAAAATGTGATGTCGTATTGGGAAATGGTTTTCTGTCATGAAATCGAGGCTAGGGATCGTCCTCTTCCGATTCAAGACACTCTAGCAAATGCCCCAGGATCACACCTATGGGCAACCCTTGGAACGGTAGGGTCGGTCTCCACCTAACGGTAGTGGAATAGCAATTCCTGAACATACGTTTCCCGGCCCTTTTGGACCTATAATATGACCACTTCCAGCCTATAAAAAAAACGAGGTACCTCAATCCATAATCCACATAAGTAAAATGTCAGGCCGTGTTAAAGCCCAAACACCACTTCTAGCTAGAAAGAAACGTATGCACTCTGAAACACCCCACCTCCGTTAGGGTCACTCTCAAAGGGAATGCCCTAATTTTGGTGGAGGTTTATAAGTATAAGTCACAGATATACAAGACAGATATAAGAACACATATTTGTAAACAGCGGAAAAACAACAACTTTTATTTCATAAAAGCAAATACGTGCTACAACAACATCACCATAATTGTCTTACATCTTTTCCAAAAACATAACATAACACTTTCATAATCTGTCTTGATTACATTATTTAAAGAAGCATAAAGAAAACATAGATAAACTGCAAAAGCCCCATAGTGGTTGTCCAAAGCCATAGTTCAAAACGAAAAGGTCCAAGCAATACATTTCTCCTCTTCAAACTGGATGTTAGGGCTGGTCAAGCTGCAGTGTTCCCTCCCTGTGGACCTGGGGGGGGGGGGGGAACGGAAGAAAAGAAGACGAAAGAAAAGTAGAGTCAGACATAAACCCTGAGTAAGTCTAGTACTATTCTGTCTATGAATAAAGAACTGGGTATGATAAGTATAAACAAGAAGTGGGAAAGCACTATAAACTTGGTTAAGTTGTCTAGGGTCGAATATACTATCGTACCCCATGTTAATCTCTGAACCCATATAAACTAGTTCCCAAGTGGCACCCCATAATCAGGGTGATGTGATCCATTCTATGATGATCGGCTCCTACTCGCATAGTTACATGTGTCTTACGGCCCCCGATGTTGTAGTTACCTATGCAGGTCCCACCATGGGGTGTATCAAGTCCCATGGTGGCGGCCCGACACAATCCTAGAATGCACAGGTATGCTACCGGTGTCCAGTGCCTTATTTTTCTGTGCCGGAGTGTGTGCACGCCCGCACCCCGTTAGAACCTACACTGCTACACCACCGCCGTCGATTTGACCTCTTACAATCAGCCCAGTAATCGTGCCCCACCCTGCCTAGTTTCAGGGTATCCTGATACACCTTCTAGGGTTACTGCTGAAAAGGGTCCCCCGTTACTAGGTTTTCTATCTCTAGCCAACATGCTAAGTTGGTTAAGTGTTTTCTAACCTAACCCCCACCAGTCCTTTAGTTTAGCATGTTCCATTTTGATTAAGTCTTTAGTTCACTTAATCCTAACAATACTGACTCAGCCTTAATTGTCTTATTAAAGCCTTGACCTCTCACATTAGACAGGTATTGTTGTGGCTGCCTGTTGCCGGTTGGTTCCGGGCAGTCTTACGCCACAACTCAGTCTAACCTCGGGTCCTTATTGGGCTCCATGTTTAACCACCCACATTGGATAGGTATTGTTGTGACTACTGGACAGCCGGGCGGTTCCGGGCAGGTTTACATCACAACTCAATCCAACCTCGGGTTAAACACATCGTATTTTCTACATTTACACATTTTGTCTTTCTTCTTTATTTTCTTATATGTAAATATTTGCGGCCCATTATTAAGTTAATGGTGTAAAGGTTACACCAATCATGGGCCCAACCCATACTTTAATTTGGGCCCTTCTACTTTATATTTTCATTTATTAATTAATTTGGCCCAACGCTATTTTCCCCCGTTTAATACGTTCGTTTATCATAATATATGTTGGGCTTAGGCTTTTAAGCCCAACTTAGCCATGAGAAAAAGGGGAGGCTTAAAGCGTGATTACATACACAAAAAGGGGAATGTGAACGCATGAACTTGCAATGTGACGTTGGAACTACAAAATAGAAACTGGTGTACTTGCATAGTAGTAACATATACTTTGGTCATAAAGCATAAGTGACATGAATCAAACCATGTAAACTTGTAGTTAAGTTAAGAATATCACTATTGACACATAGGCTTAACTATAACATAAACCTATATTTTATTTAGGCATAATATCAAACATAAGCAAATCATGTTTATAAGATTACTACATGTTTACAAAGGTGCTTACTTTTGTGACTAATACAAAAGTATACTTCAACTAGAATTAATCCATCTTAATCATGATTCTAAATCTATTCACATATACTTATGGAATAAATATTTCTAACATGAAATCATGATTTTTGCTTTAGTCATGCAAACTTGCAAATGGGATTTTGAATCTAACCTAGCTATGTACCACATATGTCATCATATAATTCTTGTTAACAATATAGACCTAACATGGTTTCAATTATGCAAAATATCAATCATAGCCTAGTCATATTCATAAGTTTGCAAATAGGTTTTCTAGTACAAAAGCATGGCTTAATACATAGATCATGGTGCCAAAGTTTCAACATAGTTTCATATGAACTATAATAACCCAAATTTGTTCCAATTACGTACAAAATGATTTATGTACAAAAATATACATTATGATGGCATAGTAGCAAAACCCCAAACTTGCATGAATTTCAATTAATCAACTACATAAATGTAGCTTCAACATGGATTACATAATTTGCGAATATTCCAAACGTATACTTGCATAAAACTACCGCAAACATGTAGTTTTTTATAATGAATAACATAATTTGAGAATATCCAAACGTATACAATATCCCAAATCGATAAGAATCATAGTAACGCACAAATATGAATTACTTTATCGCCACAAATCAAGTATACAAACCAACACAATTATTTGTTCATACCAAAATAATACTCTACTTACAATTGTCTGGCGAATACTCCAATTTAGGAATTTGGAGATGCGATTTGATTTGATTAAGTTGGTTTATGCTTTAGAATTTGCCTCCTAATCCTCTCTCCAATTGGTGGCTACTCTTAGTCGTTCCTCAGCAACATGGTGGCCTTGTTCTTATTTTTGAATGAATAGATTAGGTTGAGTCTAGGGTCATTTTTATAGGGTTTATGAACTGATTAGGACCATCGATGTTGCTTGGATTGATCGTAGCCATTCATTCGAAAGAGAGACCAATTAGAGCCTGCCACCTAGCCCTAATGACAAAGCAGACCCCTGAAAATCGACCAACATAGAATAGGCCAGCCAGGTTGGGCTGGGTTCGACCTGGCTCTGGACCAGGTCGACAGCCCTGTCGACCTGGCTAGACCAGGTCGACAGCCCAGTCGACCTGGGTGCATTAGGCGGGAATTTTCCCGCCCTGGCCAATTGGGCCCGATTATTAATTTTTTTCTGAGCTGTTTTATTCTGTTCGAATTTTAAACTTAATTCAGAAACTTCCGAAGGCCATATCTTCTTCATACGGACTCCTTTTTTCGAAAACTCGGACTCTATTTCGCGTATTTTTCCGAGACGAACGCAATGGCATATCCCGTTTCCCTTAGTCCTTTGATTTGAAATTAATTATACTTTAATTTGTGAATTCCACATTTATAGAATTCGCGGGGTGTTACATTCTCCCCCACTTAAAAGGATTTCGTCCCCGAAATCTTCAAGTTAGGAGGAATGTATATCCTAACATCCAGTCATCCATCTACTCATCCATCAAACACGAGCATCCATTGTCCTTAAAAGACTTCTAATGCTTCATGATCATATGCGAAGTGTGTGTGTTCATGTGCTTATCTAATGCAAAATCAGGCGGTCTACTGATTCAGTTGACCTCCTTAATGCGCGAATTATGTAAGTGCCATGAATCCATCATGTATGCAATTTTCCTATTCATGATTCTACATGAGTGCACAATCATTCAATACAAATGCAACATCCATATGACAACACATTAGAGTTCAACCATATACGAATGCAAACATATATGCATATGCAATATGAAGTGACTGAGCCGATCTAAAACCTAGATTGTGTGTGTATATGCAACCACGAGCAACCACTAGCAATCACTTGCAACCACTTGCAACCATCATCCATAACATGTTTCAATTACATGTTTCCATCCAAAGGGTTTCTACCTAAAAGATAAGGTCGAGGAAATATACCTAAAAAGATAGATAAAAGTGCAACTTAAGGAAAAGGAAGGATCAAGGATGTACCCTCGAACAGAAAAGGGTAGGCAGTGCGTATTCTAGCCTCAGTTTCCCAAGTCGCGTCTCCCTCGGCGTTGCTCCACTGAACTTTGACGAGCTTGACTTCGCAATTGCGTAGCTTCTTCACTTCCGTTCCTAATATGCGGGTTGGAACTTTTCTTATGGTTGCTTCGCGTTCCACTTCGGCCTCTTCGAGGATATTTGGCTCTACCACCTCAGCAGACTCATGTAGACATTTTCGGAGATGTGAAACGTGAAAAACGTTGTGGACTCCAGCCGACTTCTCGGGTAGCTCTAATCTATAGGCCATTTTCCCAATTTTCTCGATGATAGGGAATGGCCCTACGAACCTTGGTGCCAGTTTTCCTGTGGTTCCAAAAAGAACAACGTTTCTTAGTGGTGATACCTTGAGAAAAACTCTGTCTCCAACCTCAAATTCAAGGTCGGTCCTTCTCTTGTCGGCATAGGACTTTTGTCTGCCTTGGGCCGTCTTCATCCTTCTTCGTATTAAGTCTACTTTCTCTGAAGTCTCTCGGATCATATCCGGTCCAAGTATGAGCTTATCAGTAGACTCCCACCAACTAGTGGGCGATCGGCACGGTCTTCCATATAAAGCTTCGAAGGGCGCCATTCCGATGGTTGCTTGATAGCTGTTGTTGTAGGCAAATTCCACCAAAGGAAGGTGGTCTTCCCATGTCCCTCCGAAGTCAAGGACACACAGTCTTAAAAGGTCTTCCAAAACTCTGTTCACTCTCTCTGTTTGGCCGTCGGTTTGGGGATGATAGGCTGTGCTCAAGCATAACTGCGTTCCTACTGCTTCTTGCAGACTCCGCCAAAACTCACTGGTGAAGATGGGGTCTTGGTCACTAACAATGCTAGATGGTATTCCATGGAGTCGGACGATTTCCTTGAGGTAAAGTGATGCTAGGGATGAGGCAGTTCTTTTACTTTTGACAGGTAAAAAGTGGGCGCTTTTAGTAAGCCTATCCACTATTACCCAAATGCTAGTGTTGCCTCTCCTAGACCTAGGCATCCCATCGATGAAGTCCATTGAGATGCTATCCCACTTCCACTGCGGGACCTCCAGAGGATGTAGCAGTCCGCCAGGCTTTTTCTGTTCCGCCTTAACCTGTTGGCACACCATGCACTTAGAAACGAATTCTGCCACGTCCTTTTTCATGACGTTCCAGAAGAAAGTCCTTTTTATGTCTTTGTACATTTTATCTCCGCCTGGGTGTATCGTCATCTTGGAGTGATGTGCTTCCTCGAGAACCTTCTTTACTAAATCTTTTGTCTGTGGGACGCATAGTCTTCCGTCTCGCCTTAGCAAACCCTTATCGTCGATGGAGTATCTGTTGAGGTGACTTGAAGTCTCACCCCTAATTAGCCTATCAATTGTTTCCACAAGGTCAGGGTCTTCGCGTTGTGCTGTCCCTACTGAATCCACTAAAGTTGGGCTCACTTCGAGAGATGCTAACAAGCCTGGTACAAAATCGGAGGAAGGCCTAAAGTCGAAGCTGGCTATAAACTCTAGGCTTTGTCTTTCAACAAACAACGGGCTTAGGGTCAATTTCTTTAGGCTCAACGCGTCTGCCACTACGTTGCCTTTGCCCGGAGTGTAGGAGATTTCGAAATCGTACGAGGCAAGAAACTCCATCCATCTCTGTTGCCTCAAGTTAAGATCCTTCTACGAGAAAAGATATTTCAACGATTTATGGTCAGTGTAAAGTTCGAACTTCTCACCTAGGAGATAGTGTCACCAAGACTTGAGTGCAAAGACGATGGCGGCTAACTCAAGATCGTGGGTTGGGTAGTTCTTTTCGTGCACTTTCAACTGCCTCCCGCCATAAGCTACTACCCTTCCTTCTTGCATTAAGACGGCGCCAAGCCCTGTCCCACATGCATCCGTATAAACAGTGAACATCTTGCTCCCATCTGGCAGCGTCAAAACTGGGGCTGTTGTAAGAGCCCTTTTCAGTCGTTGGAAAGCAAACTCGCAATCCAAATCCCAATTGAACACTAGATTCTTCTTAGTCAATTTCGTGAGCGGAGCTGAGATTTTCGCAAAATCCCTTATGAATTTTCGATAGAAACCTGCTAGTCCTAGAAAGCTTCGGACCTCAGTTGCATTCCTTGGTGTCTTCCAATCCTGTACCGCCACTACCTTAGCAGGGTCCACTACTAACCCTTGCTTGGATACTATGTGCCCAAGGAACCTCACCTCTTCTCTCCAAAAGTGGCATTTGGAGAATTTGGCTTTTAGTTGATGGACTCGCAAAGTTTCCATGATTGCCCTTAAATGCTGAGCATGTTCCTCTTCACTTTTTGAGAAGATAAGGATATCATCTACGAAGACCACTACGAATTTGTTGAGGAAATCTCTAAATACCCTACTCATCAGGTCCACGAAGTAAGCAGGTGCATTTGTCAAGCCGAAAGGCATGACAAGCCATTCAAAGAAGCCGTCTGGGGTTCTGAACGCCGTTTTATCGATGCTATCTTCAGCCACCCTTAGCTGATGAAAACCGGTTGCTAAATCGAGTTGGGAGAAAACAGACGCTCCTACAAGCTGGTCAAACAAATCGTCAATTCTAGGGAGAGGGTGCCTATTCTTTTTCGTTAGCTTGTTGAGCTCCCTATAGTCAACACATAGACGGAGTGAACCATCCGCCTTTGTAGCAAACACCACTGGAGCGCCCCATTCTGAAATGCTTCTCCTAATGAACCCCTTTTCTAGAAGCTCTTTAATCTGTTTACTGAGCTCTTTCCTTTCTCGTGGAGCCATGTGTCTAACGGGCAACGCAACGGGCTTTGCATTATCTACAAGATATATGCGGAAGTCTATTTCCCGCTTCGGAGGCAAGCCCTTCACCTCTTCGAAGACATCCGGATATTCCCGGACCACTTTAACTGATTGCAAATTTTCAACAGAGGCATCTAGCGATTCAAGGTAACTAAGCATGACCGCGTATGAGGGATTACAAGAAATTTCCAAAGTATTACCGAGCTGGGTTAGGAGCCTAACAACCCTTTTCTCACAATCAAGGATGGCCCCATTATTGGATAGCCAATCCATACCCAAAATCAAACCATAACCCGAAAAGCCCAAAACAAAGGCACTACATTGAAATTCTACACTTAGAATAGAAATTTTCAATCCCAAACAGATCATAGACAAATGAGCTGGGCCCCCAATTGGGTTTGAAACAATTAAGGGGTCCTCTACCATACTAGTTTTTAGGTGCAGAGATTCTACTAAAGCAGACGAGATAAATGAGTGTGATGCGCCAGAATCAAATAAAGTGCGAACGGGGTGATCATAAAGATAAACTACACTTTCTACAGAAGTATTTATACCTCGCTGTTGCAGAGGTGGCGCTTCCAGCACATGAACCTGTGCCCCTGGGGTGGATCCAGCCCTCTGCCCCTGTCCTCGTTTCTTTGGGCAGTCCTTAGCTCTGTGGCCTGTCTCACCGCAAGAAAAGCACCCACCATTCTCCTTGGCCTTCTTTTTCCGGCAGTCCTTAACTAAGTGCCCCACTTTGCCACAGAAATTACACTTCCTCTTCTCTTTGTTGCCTTTCCCGCCTTTCTTAAAGTCTGTCTTTTTAGGCTGCAAACCCTCTTTCTTCCCTTGAGAGCTTTCTGCCTTTGTCTCCTTCTTGCCCTTATCCTCTTCATTCAGCAATGCCATTTGCACCAATCTTTCATACGTGGCTCCCATGGGTATATGGGTCATGGCCAAACTGTGTAATGGCTCATTCAACCCTTTGACGAAACGGAGAGCCTTCTTGTGCGGGGTGTTGACTAGGTCAAGCCCAAACCTAGCCAGCTCATCGAACTGATTCACATACTCTCTGACTGTCTTGTCCCCTTGCTTAAGAAATAAGAAATTTTCCAACTGCAAACTTCTTTCCGCATCTGAGAGAAATTTAGTCTCAAACCTTGCCCTAAAGTCCTCCTATGTCTCCACTGGTCTTTCTGCATTAGTGACTTCCCACCAGTAGGAAGCCTCGCCCTTCAATAGCCACACTGCCAATTGTACTTTTTGTCTATCCTCTACCTCAAAGATGATGAATAGGTCCTCAGTTTCTTTCAGCCAATTCCTAGCTGCCACGAAGGACTCAGTTCCATGGAAATCCTTTCCTCCCATAGCTTTAAAATCTTTACATATCTTAGCAAAAGTGTTTCCCCGAGGAGGAGGTGGAGGAAAAGGTGCTGCTGCAGCTGGATGATTTCCTGCAGCTGGGGGAGGAGGAACGGTAGGACCTGGCTGAGTGGCCCTTGCTTCTAAGAACCGTCTAAACCAACCAGGTATTGGTACCCCTTCCGGCAAGTTAAGTTCTTCGGACATGCTGAAACAAAAAGGATAGATTCAAAACGAAGGATAAGAGATAGTACCTATGTTTTTAGGGAGTGGACTTTGCCTTTTTAAAATAAAATAATATTTTTCTTTTAAAAATGCTTCTTTAAATTTCCTTTTTGAAAATAAATTTTCAAAACTTTTTATCTTATCTGGTAAACCTATGCTCTGATACCAAGTGAAACACCCCACCTCCGTTAGGGTCACTCTCAAAGGGAATGCCCTAATTTTGGTGGAGGTTTATAAGTATAAGTCACAGATATACAAGACAGATATAAGAACACATATTTGTAAACAGCGGAAAAACAACAACTTTTACTTCATAAAAGCAAATACGTGCTACAACAACATCACCATAATTGTCTTACATCTTTTCCAAAAACATAACATAACACTTTCATAATCTGTCTTGATTACATTATTTAAAGAAACATAAAGAAAACATAGATAAACTGCAAAAGCCCCATAGTGGTTGTCCAAAGCCATAGTTCAAAACGAAAAGGTCCAAGCAATACATTTCTCCTCTTCAAGCTGAATGTTAGGGCTGGTCAAGCTGCAGTGTTCCCTCCCTGTGGACCTGGGGGGGGGGGAAACGGAAGAAAAGAAGACGAAAGAAAAGTAGAGTCAGACATAAAGCCTGAATAAGTCTAGTACTATTCTGTATATGAATAAAGAACTGGGTATGATAAGTATAAACAAGAAGTGGGAAAGCACTATAAACTTGGTTAAGTTGTCTAGGGTCGAATATACTATCGTACCCCATGTTAATCTCTGAACCCATATAAACTAGTTCCCAAGTGGCACCCCATAATCAGGGTGATGTGATCCATTCTATGATGATCGGCTCCTACTCGCATAGTTACATGTGTCTTACGGCCCCCGATGTTGTAGTTACCTATGCAGGTCCCACCATGGGGTGTATCAAGTCCCATGGTGGCGGCCCGACACAATCCTAGAATGCACAGGTATGCTACCGGTGTCCAGTGCCTTATTTTTCTGCGCCGGAGTGTGTGCACGCCTGCACCCCGTTAGAACCTACACTGCTACAACACCGCCGTCGATTTGACCTCTTACAATCAGCCCAGTAATCGTGCCCCACCCTGCCTAGTTTCAGGGTATCCTGATACACCTTCTAGGGTTACTGCTGAAAAGGGTCCCCCGTTACTAGGTTTTCTACCTCTAGCCAACATGCTAAGTTGGTTAAGTGTTTTCTAACCTAACCCCCACCAGTCCTTTAGTTTAGCATGTTCCATTTTGATTAAGTCTTTAGTTCACTTAATCCTAACAATCCTGACTCAGCCTTAATTGTCTTATTAAAGCCTTGACCTCTCACATTAGACAGGTATTGTTGTGGCTGCCTGTTGCCGGTTGGTTCCGGGCAGTCTTACGCCACAACTCAGTCTAACCTCGGGTCCTTATTGGGCTCCATGTTTAACCACCCACATTGGATAGGTATTGTTGTGACTACTGGACAGCCGGGCGGTTCCGGGCAGGTTTACATCACAACTCAATCCAACCTCGGGTTAAACACATCGTATTTTCTACATTTACACATTTTGTCTTTCTTCTTTATTTTCTTATATGTAAATATTTGCGGCCCATTATTAAGTTAATGGTGTAAAGGTTACACCAATCATGGGCCCAACCCATACTTTAATTTGGGCCCTTCTACTTTATATTTTCATTTATTAATTAATTTGGCCCAACGCTATTTTCCCCCGTTTAATACGTTCGTTTATCATAATATATGTTGGGCTTAGGCTTTTAAGCCCAACTTAGCCATGAGAAAAAGGGGAGGCTTAAAGCGTGATTACATACACAAAAAGGGGAATGTGAACGCATGAACTTGCAATGTGACGTTGGAACTACAAAATAGAAACTGGTGTACTTGCATAGTAGTAACATATACTTTGGTCATAAAGTATAAGTGACATGAATCAAACCATGTAAACTAGTAGTTAAGTTAAGAATATCACTATTGACACATAGGCTTAACTATAACATAAACCTATATTTTATTTAGGCATAATATCAAACATAAGCAAATCATGTTTATAAGATTACTACATGTTTACAAAGGTGATTACTTTTGTGACTAATACAAAAGTATACTTCAACTAGAATTAATCCATCTTAATCATGATTCTAAATCTATTCACATATACTTATGGCATAAATATTTCTAACATGAAATCATGATTTTTGCTTTAGTCATGCAAACTTGCAAATGGGATTTTGAATCTAACCTAGCTATGTACCACATATGTCATCATATAATTCTTGTTAACAATATAGACCTAACATGGTTTCAATTATGCAAAATATCAATCATAGCCTAGTCATATTCATAAGTTTGCAAATAGGTTTTCTAGTACAAAAGCATGGCTTAATACATAGATCATGGTGCCAAAGTTTCAACATAGTTTCATATGAACTATAATAACCCAAATTTGTTCCAATTACGTACAAAATGATTTATGTACAAAAATATACATTATGCTGGCATAGTAGCAAAACCCCAAACTTGCATGAATTTCAATTAATCAACTACATACATGTAGCTTCAACATGGATTACATAATTTGCGAATATTCCAAACGTATACTTGCATAAAACTACCGCAAACATGTAGTTTTTTATAATGAATAACATAATTTGAGAATATCCAAACGTATACAATATCCCAAATCGATAAGAATCATAGTAACGCACAAATATGAATTACTTTATCGCCACAAATCAAGTATACAAACCAACACAATTATTTGTTCATACCAAAATAATACTCTACTTACAATTGTGTGGCGAATTCTCCAATTTAGGAATTTGGAGATGCGATTTGATTTGATTAAGTTGCTTTATGCTTTAGAATTTGCCTCCTAATCCTCTCTCCAATTGGTGGCTACTCTTAGTCGTTCCTCAGCAACATGGTGGCCTTGTTCTTATTTTTGAATGAATAGATTAGGTTGAGTCTAGGGTCATTTTTATAGGGTTTATGAACTGATTAGGACCATCGATGTTGCTTGGATTGATCGTAGCCATTCATTCGAAAGAGAGACCAATTAGAGCCTGCCACCTAGCCCTAATGACAAAGCAGACCCCTGAAAATCGACCAACATAGAATAGGCCAGCCAGGTTGGGCTGGGTTCGACCTGGCTCTGGACCAGGTCGACAGCCCTGTCGACAGCCCTGTCGACCTGGCTAGACCAGGTCGACAGCCCAGTCGACCTGGGTGCATTAGGCGGGAATTTTCCCGCCCTGGCCAATTGGGCCCGATTATTAATTTTTTTCTGAGCTGTTTTATTCTGTTCGAATTTTAAACTTAATTCAGAAACTTCCGAAGGCCATATCTTCTTCATACGGACTCCGTTTTTCGAAAACTCGGACTCTATTTCGCGTATTTTTCCGAGACGAACGCAATGGCGTATCCCGTTTCCCTTAGTCCTTTGATTTGAAATTAATTATACTTTAATTTGTGAATTCCACAGTTATAGAATTCACGGGGTGTTACACACTCCCTACGTTCCATATCACGTTTTTGACTCATACCGGGGTGTGAGGCTCGCGAAGTCATGATATACACAAAGCTATGCCTAAGGAGACTGTGCTTTGATCATCAACCACAAGGCCTGCTTTTCAACAAAGCCTTGATCATTTGCATCTTAGCATGCCACATTGTCAGACCCTACCATATTATTGATCATCTACCAATATATATATAACCTCTAAGCTCATACGTCTTAGAGAAGGGTGATAAGTAAAGAATAAATTCTTCACCACCAAACAGAAATATATAATCAGTAGCGTTCAACAAATACAGTAGAAAGGAATACAATGTCAGACATGCAATCCATTTACAAGTCCGCTCTGGGTCTGAGCGAAACAACGTGTCCGTCGATCTCCAAATGCATTTGGACGATCATTACCAAATACCTTGCCTTGGAAGGCCAATCCCAATTCAAGATACCAGTCATCATCATCCCAACGATGTGAAAACCTTCGGCCTTCAATCATTGTCTTCTTCTTCGACTCTTGATCGTCGTGATGATTATTCAGAATGGGTTAAACCCGGTCTTTCTGAATAACTCGCGTATTTTGGGATTAAAAGTAAATATTGGAAATCCACACATTACGCCACATTCCAACTCAGAATATTCGTTTAATAAGATATTCAATTTAAAAGATTATCATTAATTTTATCAAGTATAAACATTTAAAATAAAATCTAGAAATCAATTTCCGAAATATGGAATTCCACAAAAATCAAATCAATACATAATCGATATAGATTTCTGTATCGGACTAATAATATAAATGGAATAACGGCAAAGCCTCTTAAATTCCATATATAATATCGGTCTTCTTTTACAGAAGCCCATTTCGATTATTACCAATCGAATTTCCACTTAATTCCAATTTAATATGTTAAATTGGAAAAACTTGATTTTAGAAAATGCCTTTTTAAAATATATAAAATAGATTCATAAGTTCCAAATAATAATTCAATGTAAACTGGATTAAAGGACAAATGTCATTTAAAACATCGTCCACAATAAATCCACCTCACATCTCAATTTATTTCATATCACAAAATATAATTGCAAATGCTAGAAATCTTTCAAAAACATATTTTAAAATAATCATAAAAATATTCTTTATATAAAGACTCTAAATGAGAGGTATTCTTTATATTACAAATTCTTTATCCTTTACAAATATTCCTTGTTTTAACATATACTTGATTAACAATATATATTTCGAAAATATATATACTTTATATAAAAAGAATTTCTAATGTAAAAATATACTTATTTAAAAGAACACCTGAATCGAAATGCGAATCAAACATTTACCATATAATTTGGATTATATGGATTTCACACACATCATATGTATGACATTAATAGTGAAACGATCAAATCATCCATCTACATCCAAAGTGTAAATTCCACTGTGTAAGCGTTAAAAATTAAATAATAACGCTCATCGTAGCCTGTCGATCTAACGATCAACATACAACTGAATATTGGGATTAGTGTATGTAAATTTTCATCTCAACACCCGTGTGGGGTTTCAACCAACAAACAAATAATAAACTATTTTGTGCACTTGGGCGACGTGTGAAAAATTATCGTCCCAATCACATACACAAGTCGGGTAACTTGTGAATGGAAGTGTAATACACAATACATATAATGATGACAAGAAAATATCTCTATTGAAATGAATGAATAAGCATAATAACTTTGTCTCCATTGACAATTTCTATTTTGCTAATTTAAACTCTAAACAAAAATGGTTATTTTGTTTGGCAATTCTAATGAGACAAAATGATAAATATTGTGATTTAACTAACCTATCTTGACAAGTATATATCTTGCCAAACATATATATATATATATATATATATATATATATTTCTACAACTAATTCATTTTGGCAAAAATGAATATTCCTAACAAAATGTATAATTTAGTTTAACTAGTATAAATTGACTAAAATGAATAATTTTTTTTAACTAATGTAAATTAAAAAAAAATGAATAATTGGTTTTTAACTAATATAAATTTACAGAAGTGAATAATTTATGTTTCAATTCTGATAAAATATGCCAATGATATATTTTGTTTCATTCTTTTAATTTAGACAAAATAAATGTTTTTGTCTATTTTACTTTAATGATAAAAATGTGAGTGTTTAGTCATTAAAATGTAACTTTTAAATTTTATCCTTTATTTCAGACAATCTTTATTCATATCAAAATTACAAATCAAGAATATAATTTTTAATCTGATGGTTTGTTTGCATTAATGAATTGCAAACAAAGATGAACTTTATTTTAAGGTTTTATTTGCAACAAGGAATGCAAATGACAAATGCACTTTTATTTTATTTAAAAGTATATTTGAGTGAACGTAAAAAGAACCTCATTTCCAAAGTGTATTTCCATTATTGAATGTAAATAAAAGAAACAAATTTATTTAAATGAGTATTTGCATTTATGAATACAAACAAAGAATAGTTTTGTTTACAAATTATATTTACAATGGCGAATGTAAATAAAAGAACAAAATTTATTTTCAAAGTATATTTTAAACAAATTCTATTAAATGTATAAAAGTGTGTACATTTGTGTTGGTAAATGTAGATAAAAAAATAGACTATAGTTTCATTGAATATTTACAGTGATAAATGAAAATAAAAGAATAAACTTTAATTTCAATGCATATATATATATATATTTATATATTGATAAATGCCAACAAAGAAATAAACTTTATTTTCAATATATGTATGTATTTGCATTGGTGAATGCAAATGAATAATTTGTTTCAATATACATTTGCATTGGTAAATGCAAATAAAAGAACAATTTCTATTTACTATATATATTTTCATTGCTGAATGTAAATAGAAGAACAAACTTTATTCTCAAAACATGTTTACATTTTTGAACACAAAACAAAGAACAAAACTTTATTTTTAATATATGTTTTATTGGTGTTGTCGAACACGAATAAAAATGTACTTTTTATTTTCAAGTTATGTTTGCATAGGTAATTCCAAATAAAAGAACAAACTTTATTTTCTATGTAACTTCTGAAAATAATTTCTTATTTACATAAAAAAAATGTAAACAAAATTATTACTTTATTTCATTAATCAAGTTTTGACAAAAATGATATTTTCAATTCAATAATCAGGTTTTGACAAAAATGAAAATTTCAATTCAATGATCAAGTTTTGACAAAAGTGATATTTTCATTTCACTGATAAAGTTTTGGCCAAAATGTTCAATAAAAAAGTTTGGCCAAAAATATGATCTCTTATTTCAATACTTATTCTTTAACCAAAATGTTACTTTTAGTTCAATATTAGTTATATTGAAAATGAAATCATTATACTTCAATTTTAATTACACTGAAAAAAATGTAATCCATTTATTTCAATTTTTTTTTATTTTTTTTGATTACATTAAAAAATGTAATCTTTTTATTTCAATTTTAATTACATTGAAAAAATTTAATCATTTTAATTTATTTCTAATTACATTAAGAATGTAATCTTTGTGATTTATTTCAAACATTTCAACAAAGGCAAACAAAAAGGATAACTTTGTTTTTTGAACTTCTGACATAAACAATTTTCATATTGAAACGACCCAAACTTCCCCGGTCCCCGAAGAGAGAGAGAGAAAGCGCGGATTGTTTTGAGAACACGACAAAACAGAACACATACAAAGGAACATTTCACTGTATATCACAACAATGCATCAGATTACAAGAATACATAGAGTATAAACAAATAAATATTACACAGAAATATCAGAGATTTAAATTACATTTAAATACATCGCAGCGGAAAGAAATACAATACACAACTAGAAGAGATATACGGATACAAAGCTTTCCGGATATCGTTCCAGCTATTAACCAGGATCCTGTGAATATAAATCTGCAAAACCAAAACTACTAGCTGCCCGTGTCAAAATAGGGGCATCCAGAGTTTAGGTTAAAACAATAAACTCCAGGTCAGTCATGTGACTGGTGTGAGAACTAAAATAGTTATTTATCTTTATTTTCAAAGTTAGGCAAATCAAGGGACCACGCCGTATAACACGGAACGGGTTTCCTCCCAAGAATACCAGTGCATAAAACAAACAGCGCAATGCTAAATAAAGAAAAATGAAGCTGTTATAAGACCCAGGTCCTATCATACAATGCAACGCAAGCCGGCGGATAGGGTTTTCCCTTATAACAGCCAAAGAATGCTTGATACGTTTAAAACAGATTATTTGATACTATTATAAGTGCATAGTGTATAAAACAACTTCAAATCATAAGTATCAATCATAGGCGGCATGGGTACCATATATCATGTCGCCATACTAGTTCTACAATTAAAACCGCAAATGTCACGTATTTGGAAATTGGGTTTCCATCTATGAACCGAGGCAAAAGATAGTCCTCAACCGATTCGAGACGCTCTAGCCCGCCCCTCAGGACCCAGACTCAGGTGGGCCCTTGGATCCTCAGGGCCGGTCCACCGATGTGGATTAAAATGCCTGAACATGCGTTTCCCCGCCCTACGGGGCGTAGGTGAGCCAACTAAATGACTCCATCGGACCCGGATCGTCCGATCAAACCGAGGCGCCTCGCAACAGCAACAACCACATAAGTCAAACTCGTCAGGGCGTGTAAAACCACTGACGCCACTTCTAGCTAGAAAGAAACGCATGCCCTCCCTGACGTCCTCTCCCGTTTTTGGTTCATACCGGGTGTGAAACACGCGAAGTAAACGTTACACAAAGCTACGCCACAAAGGCCTTGCTTTGATCATCACCACAAGACTTTGCTTTTCAACAGAAGCCTCGATCAATTGTCACTTAGGCATGCCACACAGGCAATTCACTCCATGCGTTTGATATCCATCAATATATAACCCCTGAGCTCGTAAGTCTCAAAGAAGGGCGTTAAGCAAGAGAATAAATTCTCTACCGCCAAACAGATATATATTTAATAGAGATCAATCACACGGACTAAAATCCAATGTCAGACACACAGTCCATTTACAAGTCCGTTCTGGGTCTGAACGAAACCGGAGGCACCTAGTACCCCGCATATCCATCGATCTCCAAGTACGTCTGGACGATCACCAACTGTTTCCATCTTCTTGGGTGTACAGCCCAATCAAGATCATCAGTAATCACCCAAACGACGTGAAGACCTCCGGTCTTCGACCATCGTCTTCATCTTCGACTTATCGTTGTGTCAGTTATTCAGAATGGGGTAAACCCGGTCTTTCCGAATAACTCGCATATATTTTAAATAAGTGTTGCACAAATAAAACATACGCCTCATTCCAATTCATCAGTCACTAACCGTAAATTAATCAAGAGAATAATTCCCCAAATATTAACCCCGAAGGCCGAAACCAACATCAGATCAATATCCAGAAAACCGTTCTGCTAGGCTAACTGACAGTTAGTTTCTAAATTTTATATTCATAAGGAAAGGTTCCCATTAATTTTATCCAAGATAAATTCCTTGAATTTATTCTTTAATCATCTTTTGAATTTCGATTCAACTAGTCGGGATTAACGAACCTTACCGAAGTAATCATTTATTTTAATTTCCCAATCCCAACCTATACATCCCATGAAGTAAAACTGGCAGTACTTCATATCTAACACCACGGCGTTATCGGTAAATTCAATTACCACTTCACGTTCAAATCTAATTAAAGATTTAACTATCGCCTGGAGCGAAACTAGTGATACTCCATTCTCGATTCTTTCAATCTAATTAAAGATTCATTAAAACTCCACTTAGTTTTAATCGTTAATTGGGCTAAAGAATCAATGTCATTTAAAACACAGTTCACGATAAACCCAAAATCACATTCCATTAATTATCGGGTTAAAGAACGAGTGTTATTTAAAACACTGTCCACGATAAACCCAAAAATCAATATCAATTCAATTCCAATTAAATATTATTTAATTGGCATACTTCATTAAATCTAAATAAAAAGATTTAATCTTTTCTCAGCTGGGTTCAAGAACAGTGTTAGTGAAGACACCATTCACGACAAACCCAAATCACCATTCTGCGACCAACAGATATCGTATTGGAAATAACGATATATATATCTATATCTTTCAAATTTCCATAACAACATCTGTATAATCACGAAATCCAACATCGAAATATTCCGAAAACAATTTCGATTCAAATCCATTCCAATGCAATCATTGGAAATTTTGGTTATTTTCAAAACCATTTCAAATTCAATTTATTTATTTAAAAATAAATAGAATTATAATTCTAGTTCAAAACTAGTTCATTTCGATAAAAATCTATTTTTATCTTTTCAAATATGGAGTTTTTCATCCCAATTCTTTCTAAATCATTTCTTATGATTTTACACAAATTATTGATATTTTTAATAATTTTATCAAGGCCCGTACAGTCGATTTCCATCAACGGCCATCGAACTACACTTACAGCGACCTTTTCCAAATTTGATTTGGACATAATTCCAAATCCAACCGTTAGATTTCTAATTTCTAATATTCATTAGAAAGCTCTTTTCGATACGAACCCAACAGTTCCGGTTTTAGGAGAATCCGACGGTCGGATCTCTCGTAATGTCCGTTTGAAATAAATGGTCGAAATTCACGAACTGCCACAGCGCGGCGCGTTCTATTCAGGCCATTATATTATATATATAATATATATATCGTCGATTTCTATTTAAAACGAATTATATATAGTTTTAAAATTCGTTTCAAAAACAATTTCAACTTCCATTTCAAATTCAAATCAAAGTTGAATCTTCCCTTATAAATTCGGTTTAAAATTCATTTCTATTCAACTCAAGATTCAATTCAATTTGAATTCATTTCACTTCATTTTAAATTCAATTTGAATTCGTTTTCAATTCGATTCAATTCAAAGCGGTTTTCTATTTGATTCAAATTCGTTATATATTTCAATTGAAATCAAATTCGTTTTCTATTCAAATCAAATTTCAATTCAATTTGATTTCACTTCAATTCGTTTTTCAATTCGAATTCGTTTTCAATTCAATTTGAATTGGTTTTATATTCAATTCATTTCGAAATCGTTGTATATTCAATTCATTTCAAAATGAATAAAATCGATATAAATATCGTTCACGTCAAAATGGCGTCAATCTAATCAACACGGCTTCATATATTTCTATTTTCAAATATTCTATTACAAATATTTCTTTTTCAAAATAGTTGTTATTATCAAAATATTTCGTTCAACACATGACTAATCTCAACGGATGAGTACTGTCAACACATGAACCTTTATTTTATAATATTCTTTAGTTTCTAAATTGGAATGAGGCCCAATCAATCACCATATAAAATTAATTATATGGATTTTCATACAACACATGTATATAATTGCATTGAAAAATAATCATCCATCAACCAAAGTGCACTACACTGTATAAGCATCAAATATAGATATCTAACGCTTATAACTTCCTGTCAATCAATCGATCGACATATTTAATCAATCAGCATGAGTGAACTTCAAATTTCATCCCAACACCCGTGTGGGGTTTCAAACAATCAAACGCATATTTTATTTGTGCAGTTGGGCGATGTGTAAAATTTATCGACCCAATCAATGTCCTTCAAATAGGTGTACATAAACAAACTGTCTGGTTTGTAAATGAATATTTATTTATTCACATTCACATTAAAAATTATATTTTTAACGATAAAACATTTTATTCCAACATATGAATTTCTATTCAGTTCATTCTTTAAATAAAATGATATTTTTATTTTTCTAACTTATTTTAGAAAATTTCGGCGGCATAACGGCACGATACTAGAAACGGGACGAGGCCTAGCCTTATCCCCGGTCTAGTGAAGGCCCACGCCATTCACATATCAATCAAATCCATTCATTTCACCAAACAATTCTATTCAAACCAAATAATCTAACCAACTACACAACCAATCAAACAAGTCCATGGTCTGTGGACGATTGTGTCGGGTGCTACTAAACACCGTCTGCATCCTAGTATATATATATATGACTTAGAAAAAGAAATTAAAAGGTGAGAAATTCTCACAGATAGCTATCCAACTTCACGACACTTCTTTTATAGAAATCTTCGTCGTTCCGCCTCTTGTCACTTCGTTGCCCGTATTCTCTACATATGTAAAAATCGAATTTTTACTTTGCTATTCAAAAAATCAAATTTTTACTTCGATGTTCAATATATAAAAACCATATTTTTATCTTATACATAAATAAAGACCCTTCTTTATATGAAAATATTATAACTTTATATAAATTAAAATCCTTAGCATTATATAAATAAAAAATCTTATCTTTTAGAAATAAAAGAAAATCTAATCTTTTTATAAATAAAAATCATTTTCTTTCAAAGAAAATTCAGTTTCAAAATAAACTAAAATCAGTTTTTTTTATTTTTAACTAAACAAAAATAATTTTTCATCTAATCAGAAAGTAAATAAAATAAAAAAATAACTTACTGTGAAACGAAGGGGGGAGGAAGCCGGGGTGTGAGGCTCGCAGGGGGGGTGTTGTCGACGCCGGGGTCTGGCGGTCTGGACGAGGCGGCGGTGGGAGAATGGGTGGCTAGGGCTGAACGGAGGCGGAGGGGAAGGGGTTCGCGCGTTCGATTGAGAGGGAGGAGCGGTTTCAGGAGAGAGGAGGAGATAGGGGATGCGGAGGCGAGGGGGTGGGTTTGGCGCCGGCGGCGACGCCACCTAGGGGGGCGCGATGGTGGGTTACGGGATTTGGGGATCGAGTTTTTTTTTCTGGTCAATGAAAAGTGAGAGGGAAAGGGATCGACGAAAGAGTTTTATTATATTTTTATTTTAATTATTTAATTATTTAACTTTAAAAAGTTGACTTTTACATACGACCTCTAAACGAGGCCCACCGCCTATCGTCCATAGCGTTTCACCCCCATTCCGAGCACAATGGGATATGTATTGCAAGCCGATTCGACTGTTTCGATCAGTTTCCGTTAAAATCAACATATAACTCTATATATTGAATTTGAACGCACATTTCAATTTACCGGGGTCACATACTAACTCTAAAAATTTCTGAAAAATATTTTCTAGCTTCGTATTGACGATACGGTCCTAACAAAACTAGTTTCGTCGAATTCTGAGACCGTTTGAAAACTGGCCAATTTCCAATCGATTAAAATCAACTGAAACCGGTCAAATGCGTTTTCCTTTGCCACGCTCACATATTGATTCGAAAAATTATGAAATTTGGAATCTAGAAATAACTTTACACCACGGACCCAACAAAAGTGATTTCGTCGAAATCCGAGGTCGTTTGCAAAATTTTCATTTTTAAGGGCCTGAATTCCATAGCGACTATTCAGAATTTTCAACTGGACATATCTTTTGATTCCCGTAATGAAATTTCGTTTTTTCGGATTCGTTGGAAAGATATTATCAATTAGATCCTAATGTTTTTGGTTTCGCTAAAATCCGGATTGTTTTGCACCCGGTACATTCAATTGAAGTTTGAAATCGAATTATCGAACTACCGCGCCATTTTCAATTCTATTTATAAATATAAATAAATATTTATATTCTAACGACGACGTATATAATATATACGTTCGAATTATATTCAAAATAAATTTCCCGTCGATTTTATTTAAAATAATCTATTTTAAATATTCAGAATTCGCTAAAACTTCCAAAATAAAAAATTTAAACTGGCTCAGATTTTCCGGGTTATTACACATATGAATCATTCTTTACATTAAAAAAAATATGATTTATTTATGTTTTCAGTACTTTTATTTTAACATGAACAATTTTCATATTTTATCTTAATTTTGAACAAATTGTCAACAAAACATTACAAATAAAAGGCAACCATTTTATTAGACATGACACAAGATGTATAGCTATCAGACCTAACTTTTTTGTTGTAATTTATAATACCAATAAAAATATTTTATTTAATTTTACAAAGTTACCACAAAGTAAATTCTTTATCATAACCTTTTTATTTGAAAACAATACTACGTAAAGGTTTAACCTTAATTGTAAAATCTTTTTATCTTAATCTAATTTTAAATAAAATAAAATCTCTATTGTCCATTCTTCTTATTGTGATAAATTTACAATAAAATTTGATATTCTAATTCTAAAACATCCTATGCTTAAGGTGACAGTAAAAAGAAATCTTTACTGTAATTCACAAATCTTGTTCTTAATGTAAACAAATAAAAGTAAAATTCTATTTGTTAGCCAAATTCTGTTGTAATGGAAACAAATAAAAGTATATTCTATTTGTTGTTCGTATTCTATTATAAATAAACAAATAAAAAGAATATTTTATTTGTCGTTCAAATCTTATCGCAAAGTAAACAAATAAAAGTAATGTTTTATTTGTTGTTCATTTTCTATTGTAAAGTAAACAAATAAACAAAAATAAAGTTTTTATTTGTCTATCAACTTCTAATGTAATATAAACAAATAAATAATTAGTTTTTATTTGTCGATCAACTTCTAATGTTCATCTCAGAATAATAAAAATAATATTTTTAAAATAAACTAGAATAATCAGATCTGAATAAAATATGATTTAAATCTAAATTTGGATTTATTTTCTAATCGCAAATAAAATCCAACCATGTATGAGATTTCAAGGTGGATCCAACATAACATGACCAACAAACATACCACAAGCAATCATCAACAATTCATCAATCATAGAACATTACAGATTTGATTTAACATCATTATACAGTTATTTTTATCGCAAGAAAAATAATTTATAATTAATTAAATAATAAAATGCAGAATTCTCACATTGATTTTTGCTGAAAATTTGACTATCTCGGAATCAGCTCTGGTCTGCGTCATCACGAAGCTCTCGAAAAGACGAGTCCAACGCAACTTACGGTTCGTCAATCGGACCTCGTATGAAGGAGATATTGATTTTTAAAGATCGCATAAATTAAATATTAAATTAGTAAAATAATAAAAAAAAGATCTTCTTCCTCGTGTTCACGTCGCTTCAGCTGAACCCAACTTCGTCTTCCAACCCTTCTGCGCGCGCCACCCTCCGAGGGACTAGGACCTGATCAGACTCCGCCTCTCCGACGGCCTACGTGTGACGCGCCCACGCCGAGAGTTGCACGCAACTCGGTGGTCTCTGGTGGGCCCCAGAATGTCGCGAACGGCAGCACTTTGTGCCTGAAATTCGCGAAATCTACTCCACTAAAACACATCTTGTCCGTATAGATTTGAAGCTCCCGAAATTCTCTTCAATTTGATAAGTAGTTTGCCAATTTTCGTGGAACGGATTGAGAGAAATTAGTGTTTTAATTTCGGATGTTTCTGGACTTTGAAAGCCATAGGCGGCGGCTGAAAGAATTAGGGTTAGGGTTTGAATTTTCGGATTATGTTATTATTTTATTATTAAAAATGTGTTATAAAGGTGAAAATGTGGGCTGTCTCTGAATTGGGCTTGCTTACTATCGATCTTAACGTTTTGAGGCCTTCTGAACGCAATGGGATGGGTCTCGGGGTCCAATTCCGAATTCTGTACGATTTTTATTTAAAATTGCATTAAAATTAATTAATTAAATATTGAACGTACATTAAAATATGTTGAGGCCACATATGACCTCAGAAAATTCTAAAAAAATATTCTTATCTTTCTTATGATGATATGAATCCAACAAAATTATTTTCGTCGAATTCTGAGACTGTTTGAAAAATGGCTATTTTTAAGGCGTTTAAATTTAACTGAAATAGTCAAAACATATTTTCTCTTGCCACGCTCACATATTAATTCGAAAAATTCTGAAAATTGAAACCTAGCAATACTTTGACATTCCGGTTCCAACAAAAGTGGTTTCGTTGAAAATGGAGGTCGTTTGAAAAATGACTATTTTCAAGGCTAATATATTTAATATTAAAAATACATTTTTAAACAAATAATTTTCGAAACTCAAAATGTATAAGTGTTTACTGTTCATCAATGCAGAAACGTCATTCCGAACTCAATGGAAGTGGTTTCGAGTCGAAATTCCTACATATGTGAAAAGTAGCCTTTCGGGCCCTGTATAATATATATATAAATTCTACAGCGACCTTTCTAAAAATTGAATTGGCCATAACTTTTGATTTCCGCTATGAAATTTCTATTTTTCAGATTCGTTAGAAAGATATGATTAAGCAGATTTAAATATTTCTGGTTTCACTCAATTCTGATTTATTTTGAATCATGTACATTTAGTTAAAGTTTAAAATCAAATTTTAAAACTACCGCGCCATTTCTAACTCCATTTATATTTAAATTAAATTTATTCATTTTAACTTCGATAAAAATAAAATCTAGCCATTATTATTAATAATAAATTATATTATATCCTCAAAATTCATTAAAATTTTCTAAAATAAAAATTTTAAATTGGTTCAGAATTTGCGGGTTGTTACAATAAATTATTGCTTAAAGAAAACTCATCGTTCTGCATCCTCTGTTTGAACCTGAAATCGCACCGTGCTCTCAAGCTAGGGCTTCAGAACTTCTGCCTGCACTCACCAAAATCAACCCCAGAGACGAATCGGCGATGCTCCCTCGAATCGCGGCGGCGATGGGCGGTTTCAGTTAGAGGCGGTGGTGTTCTTAGGTTTGGGTCTGAACGGATGTGGGGGTCTCGTGACTGGAGGGGAGACCGGAGGGGAAGGCGCGCAGGGGGGATCATCAGAGGGGCGGCTGCATTAGGTGGTCCTGCGACGGGGTCGGGCGATTTAGTGTAGGGCTCTGTCGATTTCATCATTTTTTTTCTTCTTTTCTCAATCGGGTTTGACCCGGTAAAGAGAAGGGGGTCTAAGGAGAAGAAAGAAAAAAGGTTGACTTCCTTTAATTTATTTAAATATTTAATTAATTTAATTTCGCGAAAAGTTATCCTCCTAATCGAACTCCAATCGAGGCCCACCGATTGTCGCCCCTAGCTAATTACCCCCATTCCAAACACAATGGGATATGTACCGTAAGCCAACTCAACCGTTTCGATCAGTTTCCGCCAAATTCAAAATATAAATCAGTATATATTTAATTTGAACGTACATTTCAAATTACTGGGGCCATATACTAACTCTAAAAATTCCAAAAAAATTATTTATAGCTTCGTATTGAAGATACGGTCCTAACAAAACTAATTTCGTCGAATTCTGAGACCGTTTGAAAAATGGCCATTTTCTCGTCGATCGAAATTGACTTAAACTGTTAAAACACGTTTTACTTCGCCACGCTTACATATTGATTCGAAAAATTACGAATTTTAGATTCAAGCAATAACCTGACATCCAGGATCCCACAAAAGTGGTTTCGTCGAAAACAAAGGACGTTTGCAAAATTTCCATTTTTAAGGGCCAGAATTCTATAGCGACTATTTTGGATTTTCAACTGGATGTATCTTTTGATTCCCGCTATGAAATTTGGATTTTTCGGATTCGTTGGGAAGATATTCTCAAATAGATTTTATTATTTTTGGTTTCCTAAAATCCGGTTTATTTTGAATCCTGTGCATTCATTTGAACTTTGAAATCGAATTGTCGAACTACCACGCCATTTTCAGTTCCTTTTATAATTAAAATAAAATATTTATATTCTAACGTCGATCTATATAAATATACATTCTAATTCTATTCAAAATAAATTTCTCGTCGCTATTATTTAAAATAAATTAGTTTAAATATTCAAAATTCATTAAAATAGCCAAAATAAAAATTTTAAATTGGCTCAGAATTTCCGGGTTGTTACAGATTTAATCGAGGTTTGGAATATTGAGTTAGAAATTCATATAGGAATATTCTGGAGCTTTATGGTATTCTATTGTGAATATATATGATAATATTTATTTTTTAATACTTAATTTAATTATTTTTAAATATATTTATATATTTAAATGGGTTATTTAGAGCTTTAAAAATAGCCAGTTTTGCAAATGACCTCCGTTTTCGAAGAAACTAATTTTGTTGGATCCACAATATTAAATTATTGCTAGATTTCAATTTCCGTAACTTTTAGAGTCAGTGTGTGGTTGTACGGATTTTTAATATGAAAACAGTCAATATTTTGACGGTTAAAAATACGCTGTGTGAGTAAACGAAGTCGGAATTTGACGAAACAAGTTTCGTTGGGTCCGTAATGTCAAACTGTAGTTGCATGTCAATTTTCATGATTTTTAGATATCGTGTGTATTCGTAGGGATTTTTAGAGTCCAAATACTAATAGAAAATGGATATAAAATAATAACAAAAAAAATACATGAGGCTTCTTAGAGAAGCCAAGCTACCCTATAAATACTCCCGTCATCCTTCTAAACCTAATTTCAGCTCTTCTTCTGGTCAATGAAATTTCAAGCCGCTGTTTTTTCTTACATCCTCATATCATGGCTTTCAAAAATTCTAAATAAATCAAAAGAAATTCCCAAAAATTTCGAAACCTTTATTTTTGTATTCACTTGGGTAGTGGCTTCATTTGAGTACCCTAAGATTTCAGTGCGCATCAATTTTGGTTCGACAGTAGTTCGATAAGCAGTGGGTGAATTAGGGTTTAACATCATTGGTTGTTTATTCAACAACTGGCAAATCCATGGTAATATTCGAGTTCGTGGACGTGTTTAACACCTTGCTGCAGATTTTGGGAAGAATCCGTGTATTTTGTTGTCGATCTTTTCTTCGAGCTACTGTATATAGTTCAGCGACGAGAATTTTAGCACAACCTCGAGTTGGATATTTTGCATACCACGTGATGTATATTGCTAGTAGGAGTTCATCGGTGTTGGTGGTGCTTGTTTTCGGTGTGTGTGGAGGGAGTTTGAGTATGCGAGATTCATAGTACTGGAAATTTGGAGCGTGAGTTTTCCTACATCAAAAAGGAAGAAGATGACCGCATATTTAAAAGTGGAGTAAGGATTTGAAGAGGAGTGTAATGGAGATTTTTATTCGAATTTTAAAGCATTGGAGAAGGAGAATGGTAGGATGGATATCGATTGTGGCTTGGAGTTTTTACTGGAGACGTGGATTTCTTGGTTTGGGAAGAAAAAGGATGAGCAGACCAATTAAGAGCTGATGACTTGGCTTAAGTGGAACTAGTTGGTTATTAACCATTAATTATTTAATTAGAAATGTTTAAACAGTGTAAACTTGTAAAATTCGTAACTTAGATATATGTTATCGAAATTCAGTGAAACTTGATCCGTTGGGATTGCATGGAAGAGGGCTACGCAATGGAACCGATTGGGAGTGAATTGGAGCTCGTTACAATTATAGCAAAATAAATTGTCTGGTCGGAATCAACTATAGTTATCGTTATTTAACGAAAACCGTCCAATGTGAGTAAAACTCATCAACTCTACTAGTTCATATTTTTATAACGTATATTTAGAATGGATAAATGCTGATTGACTGCTGTGTGATGATTGTTTAGTTGAATTGCTTATTTATTGGTTGAAATTATAGATACTGATATATATATATATATATATATATATATATTGTAAATCAAATATTGATTCTGTTTATCAGAATATTTCATATCGAAATGAAATCAATGTTATTATATTGGATAACATCTGTGGATGCAGGGAAACAGGTCGTAGGAATCCAACTGGATTCCTCAACATTTATTTTAATGTTTTTCATATATGGTGATATATGATGTGATTTATAATCTGTTATTGATGATGTGTGTAAGAATGATATTGATCATTGTTATATGGTACGTTAAATACAGATACTGGAATGTTAAAAAGGAAATTTTCAATGTTATATTGAAAAGAAATGTTTATAAAATCAAAGGATTTTATAAAAAGAAACATTTTCAAAACAAATAGATTATAAAAGAAATAATTGTTTGGAAAATAAATAAATAGAATTGAAAAGGAAATAGTTGTAAAACATTTACAAATGGAATTGAAAAGGAAATATTTGTAAAGCATTTACAAATAGAATTGAAAAGGAAATATTTATTTGTTAAATAAATAAAATTATAAAAGGAATATTTATTTGGAAAATAAATAGGATTATAAAAGGGAATTAACGAGATATAAAAGAGTTTTCGATTAGAGTTAAAGGATAGAGTTAATTGAATAGAATTAATTGAATAGAGTTATCGATTAGAGTTAATCGAATAGTGTTGATCAATTAGAGTTATCAATTAGAGTTATCGATTAGAATTAATCGAATAGAGTAAATCTATTAGAGTTATCGATTAGAGTTATGGAATAGAGTTAACTGAATAGAGTTAATTGAATAAAGTTGATCGAATTAGAATTAATCAAATAGAGTTAATCGATAGAGTTAATCGATTAGAGTAAATCGAATAGAGTTAATTAAAAAGGAATTAATCGAATATAGTTTATTCGAAAGGAGTTATCGAATATAGTTTATTCGAAAGGAATTAATCGAATATAGTTTATTCGAAAGGAGTTATCGAATATAGTTTATTGGAAAGGAGTTACCGAAAATAGTTTACTCGAAAGGAATTAATCAAATATAGTTTATTTGAAAGGAGTTATCGAATATAGTTTATTCGAAAGGAATTAATCGAACATTGGTTATTCGAAAGAGAGTTAATTGAATATTGGTTATTCGAAAGAGAGTTAATTGAATATAGTTTATTAGAAAGGAATTAATCGAATATAGTTTATTCGAAAAGAGTTTTCGAATATTGGTTATTCGAAAAGAGTTATCGAATATTGGTTATTCGAAAGAGAGTTAATCGAATATAGTTTATTCGAAAGGAATTAATCGAAAATAGTTTATTCGAAAAGAGTTTTCGAATATTGGTTATTCTAAAAGAGTTATCAAATATTGGTTATTCAAAGAGAGTTAATCGAATATTGGTTATTCGAAAGAGAGTTAATCAAATATAGTTTATTCGAAAAGAGTTATCGAATATTGGTTATTCGAAAGAGAGTTAATCGAATATTGGTTATTCGAAAGAGAGTTAATCGAATATAGTTTATTCGAAAGGAAATAATCGAATATAGTTTATTCGAAAAGAGTTATCGAATATTGGTTATTCGAAAAGAGTTATCGAATATTGGTTATTCAAAGAGAGTTAATCGAATACTGGTTATTCGAAAGAGAGTTAATCGAATATAGTTTATTCGAAAGGAATTAGTCGAATATAGTTTATTCGAAAAGAGTTATCGAATTTTAGTTATTCAAAGAGAGTTAATCGAATATTAGTTATTCGAAGAGAGTTAATCGAACATTAGTTATTCGAGTAAGAGTTAGTCGAATATTAGTTAATCAAATAAGAGTTAATCGAATACAGTTTATTCGAATAGAGTTAAAGGATTTAATCGAATATAGTTTATTCGAATAGAGTTAAAGTGTAACAAACCGGAAAATCTGAACCAATTTAAAAATTTTAATTCGGCTATTTTAGTGGATTTTAATATTTAAAATAAATTATTTTAAATAATAACGTCGAAAAGTCTATTTGAATTGATGTTTGAAAATATATATATTTATTTTAGTTATAAACAAGGCTTGAAATGGTGCTGCAGTTTCAAAATTTGAATTCAAACTTTGACTAACTGTACCGGGTGCAAAATAAAACAGATTTTACTAAAACCAAAAATATTTAAATCTGTTTATGAATATCTTTCTAACGAATCTGAAAAATCCAAGTTTCATAGCGGGAATCAAAATTTATGGCCAAATGAATTTTCAGAAAGGTCGTTATGGAGTTTATACAGCCCTGGAAAATAGAAATTTTGCAAACAACCTTTGTTTTCGACGAAACCACTTTTGTTGGATCCGGGATGTCAAATTATTACTAGGTTTCAAATTCCATAATTTTTGAAGTTAATATGTGAGCGTGGCAAAGGAAAATGTGTTTGGTTGATTTTAGTTAAATTGGATCGACCAGAAAATGGCCATTTTTCAAACGGTCTCAGAATTGGACGAAACTAGTTTTGTTGGGATCGTATCGTCAAAACGTAGCTTGGTTTATTTTTCTGGAATTTTTGGGATTAGTATGTAGCCTCGGAAAATTGAAATGTACGTTCAAATCAAATATTGAATGTTTTATATTTTAATTTAAAGAAAAACTGACTGAAACAGTTGAATGGGCCTACGAAACATATCCAATTGTGTTCAGAATGTTGGTATTTAGCTAGGGGCGACAGTCGTTGGGTTTGGATTGGAGTTCGGATGTGAAAATATCTTTAAAAATTTAAATATATAGATGGGCTAATAGGATTTTTTATAAATATTAATTCATTTTCAAAATATTTTCTCTCTCCCCGTGAAACCTACTAATCGAAGGCGGGAACCGCCTCTTTTCTTCCTCCCCCAATTGTGCCTCCCACATGCAAATTCAGACCCCCCCCCCTCCAGTTAAGGTTTTTGTAGATCTCGACCTGAGCTTCAAATCCATATATGGTTTACTAAGTATCGTGTAGTATATCGAGAGATTCACCTCCACGAATTTCGTTCCTTTGGACCGTCGCCCTGCCTAATTCCGACCACCGAACTGGCCGCGACCACCACCCCTTGGTGCGCCTTCCAGTGCTCTTCGACGTGGTGCAAGCTGATTCTCCTGTCGTGTAATCGTTTGTTTTAAAAATCGAACCCTAGTTTTGAAGCTTCAAGGAAGGTAATGGCCTGATATAGTATAAACTGATTTTTACACTCTTAAGTGTTGCAAACTTCTAAAATCATATTTTTTTGCTATGTGGTCAAAATCCAGTGAAACAAGAGACAGTGGACTCGTGCGGACGTCTTCTACATTCTAGAAGTGACCGGATATTTTTCTGAGCCTTCTACAATTTTTGGAGGAGTGGAACCCAATGTGAGATTTCTGAATTATCAACGATATGGAAATCACGATGTATAAATTATATAGTCGATGTATGAGTTATATAAGCGATGTACACCTCATGTATAAGCGTTGTATAAGTTGTATGTCCGATGTATAAGTTATATGTGCATTTTAAAAATTATATATGCATTGAATGATATTGAAATATATTGAAATGAAATTGAAATATAGTTATATACATATATCAATATATATATATATATATATATATATATATATACACACACACACTCCCCTCGTCCACAGACCATGGACGATATATATTGGTTGTGATATTGTTTGGATTTGGTTGATGTGAAATTTGGTGAATATCATGAATGGTTGATTGGAAATGATTGATTGTGGTTAAAATCCCAATAGGATTAGTATATGGGAAAATTTGTCTGCGTACGAACTAGATATTGAAATTCCCATTGTCAAAAGCTGTGAGGCTTTAAGGTAGAGAAATTTTCATGTTGTGGAACTATATTCATGGGTTGAAACCATATTCATGTGTTGAAATCCCCATTGTCAATAGGATTATTTCATGTGTTGGAACTATATTCATGTGTTGAAACGATATTCATGTGTTGAAACTATATTCATGTGTTGAACAAAAATTCATGTGTTGAATAAAATTCATGTGTTGAATGACATTCATGTATTGAATAAATTCTTTGAAAGATAAAAATAACAATTTTATCATATATATAGACTATGTAAAATAATCGTGTTTTGAAATAAATTGTTTTACAATAAAAATAACACTTTTACCTTATGTGTGAACTATATAAAATAATTGTGTTTTGAAATAAATTGTCTTATAATAAAAATAACACTTTTACCTTATGTAATAACTATATAAAATAATAGTGTTTTGAAATAAATTGTTTTACAATAAAAATCACATTTTTATCATCTATATGAAGTATATAAAATAATCGTGTTTTGAAATAAAATGTTTGAAAATAAAAATCACATTTTCATTATATATATATATATATATGAATTGTTAAAAATAGTGATGTGTTGAAATAAATATCTGTTGGATAAAAATATCATTTTTTATCAAATATATGAAATGAATATGGTTTTGAAATCGAAGAATGGATTATATATATATATATATATATATATAAAATTAAAATAAATCAAATAACGAAGCTGTAATTCATATTTTGAAACCATGATTTCAAACTATTATTGTGGGAGATCCGATCATCGGATTTTCCCGAAACCAAAACCGTTGGGTTCGCTTTGGAAATATCTTTCCAACGATTCACCAACTTTGTAGATCCAATGGTTGGATTGTCTGAAAAGTTTAATTAAAATCTGAACAAAAACAGCGCCAGAATCGATTATATTTATATATATATATAAATATAATTAAATTAAATCGAATAACGATGTTGTAGTTCGTATTTTGAAATGGTAACTTCAAACGATTGTACCGGGAGATCCGACCGTCGCATTTTCCCAAAACTGGAACCGTTGGATTCGTTTTGAAAAGATCTTTCTAATGATGTAAAATTTGTAAAGATTCAACGGTTGGATTTTCATATATGTGTAAATGAAATCTGAAGAAAAACAGCGCCATGGTCGCGTTACGGCCTGAAGCGTTGTTTAAATAAAATGAGCTTTTTTTTTAAATAAATAAAAATAGCGAAAAATTGTTATAAAATATTGTTAATGATATGGAATGGAAATAAACTGAATTTACTCAGTTTATTGGATATTCTGATGGTTGGATATGTTTGGCATGAAATTTACATTAATGTACTGAATATGGATGTCGAATCACTTAACCATGTAATGAATTGATGTAAATTCTAAATATACGTGAATTATTTGAAAAGGCCGAGTCAAATCTCATTTCAATTAATTGATCGATGATAAGAAATCGATGATGAAGACGGTGGTTGAAGACTGGAGATCTTTGAGAGGCATCCCAAGATATAGATAATAAGTGGTGATCGTCCAGACATACTTGGAGATCTACCGGATATACGAGGAATAAGGTGCCCCCGGTTTTGTTCAGACCCAGAACGGACTTGCAAATGGACTGTGTGTCTGAAATTGGATTTCATTCTGTGTGATTGATAGACGTCAGTTGCATGGCGTGAATTGCTTGCGTGGCATGCTGAGATGTAGTGATTAAGGATTTTGTTGAAAAGTAGAGTCTTGTAGTAGATGATCAAAGCACCGCCTGTGTGGCATAGCTTTGTGTATAATGTTAATTCGCAAGCCTCACACCCCGGTATGAACTAGAAACAGGAGAGGACCTCAGGGAGGACAGGTGTTTCCTTATAGTTAGGGTGGTGTTAGTGACCTACCAGCCCTGACATTTATATTATATTCACCTGTGTGGTTGTTGGATTGAGAGGCGCCTCGGATATATCAGTGACTTGGTGGAGCCGATGGGGTCATAAGACTCATTTACGCCCCAAAGGGCGGGGAAACGCAGTGTTCAGGTATAATAATCCACATCGAGTGGACCGGCCCTGTCGCTCCAAGGGTCACTCGAGCTCTGATCCTGAGGCTCGGGCTAGAGAGTCTCAAAGTCGGTAAGGACTATCTTTTGCCTTGGTTCATGACAGAAATCCAATTTCCAAATACGACACCGTGCGATTTTGATTGTATACCTATATATGGCGACATGATATATGGTACCCATGTCGTCTATGATTGATAGTTATGATTGAACATGTTTTTGAAACATATAAACACTAATAACAATATCAAATGATTTGCTTTGCTCGTATCAAGCATACTTTGGCCATTATAAGGTAAAACTCTATCCTCCGGTTTGCGTTGCATTGTGTGATGGGAACTGAGTCTTATAATGGCTTCATTTTTATAAAAAGCATTGCGATGTTTAAAAGATTTACTTGTTTTAAAGCACTGGCAATCCAATGGAGTAAACCCGTTCCGCGAAAGTGGCATGGTCATATGATTTGCCTTGTTATTATTATTTCACCATTTAAGTAGATTTCTCATACCAGTCCCATGACTGACTCGTAGTTTGTTTCACTTGCAAACTCGGGTGCCCTTATTTCTACATGGGCAGCCTTATATTCAGGTTTTAGCAGGCTCTTTCTGGATAGCTGGAGCTGAAGATGGATTCTACCATTTATCTCTTTTTATGCTGTTCAGCTCCTATTGTACATATTATGTTTTGATTCCACTGTAGACATTTATGTATAGCTGAACTGTATTTTGTACTAAGTATGATCCTGTATACTGTGTAACTTTGATGATTATGTTTATCCAGTGTATTTTGACGTACATTATCTGGTGTATTTCTATATTTCTATTCTACTGTTATCTGTTTATGTGTTATATTCCAAAGATTACCCTTGCCACCGTTGTACGGGGGTTTGGGGTCGTCACATAAAGGAGTTAATCGAATATAGTTTATTCGAATAGAGTTAAAGGAGTTAATCGAATGTAATTTATTCGAATAGAGTTAAAGGAGTTATCGAATATAGTTTATTCGAAAGGAGTTAATCGAATATATTTTATTCGAAAGGAGTAAAGTGATAAGAGTTAATGAATTAAAGTTAATCGAGTTAAAGTTAATGGAGTTAGTGTTAATTGATTTGAGTTAATCGAGTAATATTTTGGAGTTAGATATTTCAGAAGTAGGGATTATAACGCTATAGTTATAATCAGTGTTTTTCAATAAAGAAGTGGATTCGTAAACAGAATCCGAGCATTACATAATAAAGTTTGTTAAATGTAATGGCGCGTTTTGTTAGCTGTCGAATAATTAATTTATTTAATGATTTATATATCGATTTAGCGATATCGATAACTTAAAGTACAACGTTCGAACTTATAATTTATAATTATAATTAAAACGAACCTGAAACGGCACGGCAGTTCGCAATTTGGCGATTCGAACTTAAACTGAATGTACAGAGTTCATTTTAAATCGGATTTCTGTGAAACAAGAAACGTGTGGAGCTGGTGGAGTATATCTTTCTAGCGGAAGAGAAAGATCAGGATTTCGTCGTGTAGATTTGGAGATATGTCCAAATCAAATTTTAGAATAGTCGCTATAGAATCGTTTATCGGCCATAACAGTTATTTTGAAATAACTAGATATCGGGTGTGAATTCAGACAAGGTTCTTTTGAGACATAACGATAATTTAATTTTTAGAATTTTACTGTAATTTTTAATTAATTAAATAAGCAACTTTTTATTTGGAGTATTTTGCACCCTGTAAATCAACATTTTTAAGTTTTAAAATATGAGCCAATCTACCGGTATTATTATATTTTTGGGATCGTGACACCAAGCTCATCACAATGGTATATTTATTTCTGTCATTGGCCGTCCGGATGAGAACAGAACTTCATATATGGGGGTCACCAGGGATGCTAAAATAAAATATCTAACTTTCAGTGACCAACAGAGGTCCACGTACCCCTTTTTTACATTCTACCGTGGCCGAAACTTCTACCATAGGACTTGGAAGCTAACACTATTATATAAACGTTTAATTTTTTTTCCCTTAAGACCTAATTTGTTTCTTCATCGTCTGTAACAAAACGAGGCCGCCAATTTCATTTCTGTCGAGTAATTAAATCAAATACCTCACTCAATGAAATTCAACAGTGATTTATCTGTTGGACTCATAACCTAAGGAGATTCACTTGAGTACCCTTCATTTTGGGTTCGACCGACTTTAAGGTTCGCTCTAATTTGTTGCAGTGAAGGGTAGGGTTCATCGTTGGCGGAATTAGAGGCTGTGTCGAGCCAAGGTGGAGGTGGCGATGCATTTAGGAGGTCAAGGCGCTCGTGTGGCATTAAAAATGAGGAGTTCGGTGGTAAAAAGTATCTCTACCTGTAGGTGGAGCCACCGTGGTGTCCTAGGGTCGGAATCTTTTAGAGGGCACCGTTGGTGAAACTGAGAATACGGGGGCGATCAGTGAGGCAAGACGAGTTGGAAGGTAGAATCGGATTGGGTCTGGTGGTGCAAGTCAAAACGCGTCACCTGGAAGTGACAACGAGGGCAGCAGGTCGGAATTTGCCAGAGGAGACCGGAGTAGGCACGGTGGTGACGAGAAGGTGGAGTTTCGGGCGAGAAGCGTAGCGATGTAGTTCGTTTGATGAATTGATGTCTCTTACTCCGTGTCAATGGAGGAAGTACACGCGGGTGCACAGTGTATCAGGAAGAAAGGGGCGCATTTTGTGTTGGGGAAGAAATACAAGGAGGGGCGTTTGGGTATGGGATGTGATGGGCCGACTTGGATAGGTAAAGCCTAATAGGAAAATTAATTAAGTTAAACATTTAAATTTTATATTAGTGTAATAATTTCAAATAATCGTATCTTTCTCGTATGATATCGGAATTCAGCGAAACAAGATCCATCGGGATCGTATGGACGGACACTACCCAATGGAATTGACGGGGATTGGATTGGAGCTAGTTTGAAGTTATGGCGAAATAAATTGTTTGATTCAAATCAAACAAACAGTTTATCGTTCTTTAACGATGAACTGCAAATGTGAGTAAATCTCACCTGTTTGTTTAGAATTATTTTTATATCGTTAAAAATAATTGTTATGCTTGTTTGAATGTGTTCTAGTTGATTTAAATGTATTAGTTATTTAGGATTTACGTATATATATATATATATATATATATAAACCGTCAAATAGTTATATGTTGATTCTGTTTATCAGAATATTATACTGTTGTTGTCTAACATCTGTGGTGCAGGGAAACAGGTTGGAGGAATCCAACTGGATTCCTCAACAGTTATTTTTACTGTAATTTATGTATTGTGATACATAAATGTGATATATATAATCTATTGTGATTATGTGTGGTTGGACGATATTCATCGTTGTTAGATGATGTTTTAAAAACCATAAGAAATACCAGGATATAGAAAAGAGATTTTCAAACTGTAATTTGAAAATAATTTATTTATATAAAATCGATGGATTTTATATTATAAAGAAAAGGGGATTTTGAGTATAAAGGAGAAATATTTGTTAATCGAGTATAAAGGATTAAACAAAGTAATTGGTTAGGTTAACAAAAGCAGAGTTAGTCGAGTTAAACAAAGTAATTGGTTACGTTAACCAAAGCAAAGTTAGTCGAGGTAAACAAAGTAATTGGTTAAGTAAATCAAAGCAAGTTAGTTAAGTTAAACTAAGTGATTAATCGGTGTGAATTAGTTAAGTTAAACCAAGTGATTTATCAAAGTGAATTAGTTAAGTTAAACTAAGTGATTAATCGATGTGAATTAGTTAAGTTAAACTAAGTGGTTAATCAAAGTGAATTAGTTAAGTTAACTAAGTGGTTAATCGAAGTGAATTAGTTGAGTTAAACTAAGTGAATCGGTTAGAGTTAATCGACGTGAATTAGCTAAGTTAAACTGAGTGGATTTGTTCAGTTAATCAAAACGAGTTAACCAGTTAGGTTAAACCAGTAGAGTTAACCAGTTGAGTTAACCAGTTAGAGTTAACCAGTTAGGTTAAACCAGTTGAGTTGACCAGTTAGAGTTAATCTGTTAGAGTTAACCAGTTGAGTTAACCAGTTGAGTTAATCAGTTAGAGTTGACCAGTTAGAGTTGATCAGTTAGAGCTATCCAAGTAGAGTTAATCGAGTAGAGTTGTCAAATATCACTTATCCGAAGTAGAGTTATCGAATATAGTGTATTCGAGAGAAGAGTTATCGAATATAGTTTATTCGAGTGGAGAAATCAAATGTTATTCATTTGAGAAGAGTTACCGAATATTATTTATTCGAAGAGTAGTTATCGAATATTAGTTATTCGAAGGTAGTAAATCCAAAGGAGTTATTCGAAGTTAGTTAATCCAAAGGAGTTAATCGAAGAGTTGATCCGAAGGAGTTAGTCGAAGAGTTAATCCAAAGGAGTTATTCGGAGTTAGTTAATCCAAAGGAGTTATTCGAAGTTAGTTAATCCGAAGGATTTAGTCGAAGAGTTAATCCAAAGGAGTTATTCGGAGTTAGTTGATCCAAAGGAGTTATTCGGAGTTAGTTAAAGCAAATAGAGTCAACCAAATAGGGTCAGCCCAATAGAGTTAAGTGAAAAGAGATAATCGAATATAGTTATTCAAAAGAAGGTGTTAATCGAATATAGTTATTCGAGTAAAGTTAAAAGAGTTAATCGAATTTAGTTAGTTGAAATGAGTTATTCGAATTAGTTATTCGAAGGAGTTAATCAATTAAGTTAGTCGAATGAGTTATTCGAAGGAGTAAATCAAATTAAGTTAATCGATTAGAGTTGAGTTAATCGATTTGGGTTAAGTTAAGTTATCGAGTTAAGTAACTGAGTTAAGAAATCGAGTTGAGATAATCGAGTTAAGAAAATCAAGTTGAGTTAATCGAATAAGTTATTCGATAAGAGTAAATCCACTTAAGTTAATCGGATGTTAGTTATTCGATAAGAATTGACACATTTAAGAAAATCGAATATTTGTTATTCGATAAGAGTTAATGAAATAGAGCCAACCAAGAAGAGTTATTCGAATATTAGTTATTCGATAGGAGTTAATCGAAATAGAGTTTATCGAATATAAGTTATTAAAAGGGAGAGTTAATCGAATAGAGATTACTCGAAAGAGAGTTATACGTCGAATTTGATTATAGCGAATTCGGGAAAGTACTATTTACTTTCCAGGGTTTAAATCAAGATTTAGTTATTGATTTAGAAATTAGGTGTCTGTTAAATTATTCGAGTTAGGAGATAAAGTTATAATTCAGGAGATATTGTAGAAGTAGGAATTATAACGTTATAGTTATAATCAAACGTTGTCATATAAGAAGTAGATTCGTAACCTGAACCCGAGAATTTGCATAAACAGATGATTGGAAAAAGTGAGTGACGAGCTTCATCTATTTCACAGTAAAGGACGTTGTTCAATTAAGGTCTGAGAGGTAATTATACCCCAACTTGATTGACTTCAGAATTGACAAAGGAATAGTTGTGGTTCGATAGAAAAGGTTGATTTGAAATATAGTTAAGTAATAAGCGATTAATGGATTAAGCGTAAAGATGTTTTATACAACGTTCATTGGAAATCCGTAAATGAGTTTTGGAAACGTTTTCCAAATATAGTCAGATATGTTTTCTAAACATAGAAAATGAAATGTTTTCATGATAAGAATTTAAGAAATAGAGTTAAGCAAATTCAGAAACTAACTGGAGAGGGTAAGTTGAACGGTTTTCTAAGTGACGATCTGATGTTGGTTTCGACCTTCCGGATTGATATTTAGAGAATTGTTCTCATACTAGTTACAGTTAGGGACTGATAGTTGCGAAATAATAGTGATGATAAAATAAACTATGGAAATGTTTTCCAATGATTAATAACATATATTTTCTAAATATATGAAATAAGGAAATATGAACATATGATGATTGATCGATCGAATTTCCATTTGGAAATAAGATCGTTGTTTGTACACCGACATGTTTTCATTTGATAGTTGAATCACAGACTATCAAAGTTTTTACCATTTTAACGTTGTTAATATGGAGAGACCGGTTGGATTATTATCCAAAGAACCACTCTGTATCGGCATAAGCGTTGCGAGCAATATATGCCAAAGATAAATTGAAGACGGAGTAAAGTGCAAGGGCTGTTGTATAAGTCTTAGATAACAGTGACTAAGATGGATATACTGAATAGTGCCTTCGGTTTGTCCAGTCCCAGGACAACGTATATGGAAGAAGGTCTGACAGAGTATATCCAATGGATCGCGTAAGTTGATCTGTTCAAACGTATTCACGTTTGGTGGCGGAGGAATTCGTTTCTCTTAGCTGTATACCCGTGTTATTTTTGGATAAGTCAATTGGTGATTTGGCGGGTATGACGATGTGGCATTCAAAGTGAATGGTGATCAGATGTTCTGAAGATAGACGTAGCCTCTAGCCTCACAACCAGGAAGTAACAAAAGTTGGGCTAGGCAGCATGGCTAGTTGGGTCATCCCCAAGCAGGGTGTATTGTCACCGATCTAGAGAATATTCATATTTATACTTCTTTTTGATTCTGTATCTTCGGATGACGGTTTGATGGCCTATAACCATGGTGGCAATATATTCGCGACACTCAAGCTAAAGGAGTGAGCGGTCATGTGTGGCCGGGTTGCAAGACGTTCTTGTTGAACCCTGAGTGTATCACCTCTAGAGTACACTATTCAGAAGGTGCTCCCATACCTTGTCTGTTGGAATCCATTCTCCGATAAGTGCCCTACGGTTTATGATTTTATACTATGTATGTAGAACGTGAGATGCAAGCGTTTCTGCTAGATTGATACCTATTTGTACTTAGACATTATTATAATATCACAATGATATTGCTTGTCAAAGTTGTTCAGTTACTCATAAGGGAAAAACCCGTTCCGTATTCACGGCGTGGTCTTATGAGATATCCTATACCTGTTTTAAACTATTTTACTCATACCAGTCCCATGACTGACCCGAAGTTTACTTTGTTGTTTTCCCTAAACTCTTGGGTGCCTAAATTTGTACGGGCAGTCTAGTAGTCGGGATTTACAGATATACCTGGAGAGCTTGGAGCAGGAGACTTCAAGATTCTATAGCTATAATTATTTCCGCTGTGTTGTAAGTGTTGTACTCTGATAAGTGCTATTGTATATATATAACTGTTTACTTCAAAGTTATGTTATATATTATATGTTATACGTTCCGCTGTGAGATTCGTGTTACTCTGATGATTCTGATGTTCTTCTTCTTCTTCTATTCTATTAGTTCTATCTTTTCTTTCTCACCTTCTAAATTCTTTCACTAACGTCTCAGAATTTCCGACTCTCGAGGAGTCGAAAATTTCCTGCCGTTACAGTTGGTATCAGAGCTTAAGTTAAGTGATTACCTTGGCTCTGTGGCATAACTCGATAGAGATGGGATTAGTAATATCCTAGATTGAGTTGAGTGTATATATATGAGCGCGTAATTATTATTCAATATAAAATGGTTTTATATTGTGGAGACTCATTGGTTGAGAGGCTTATGAATTCTGGTCGATCAGTTGATCCACTGTATCGATAAGGATTACTGAACACTCGAATACGATGAACCGTCATGGTATGTTTTGAAAGAGGGTAAATGAAATAATTTTTCCCAAAATATATTTGTTTATAGAAGAAATATATATCTTGAAATTATTATAGTATATTGATTGTGTTGGTTGTTATTATAATCGAATAAGATTATAAAAGGGTGAAATGGTTATAAATGACCAATCAGAATTCATATGAATGTAATATATGAAATAGATGAATTAAATATGAATTTAAATCAAATTTGGAATTTAAAATAAGGAAATTTTAAGTTCCTGGGAGATTTGAAAATGTTTTTCAAATTTAAAACGATATAGTATTGAACTCACTTCGATAGCTGGAAAATAGATTCTGATGATGAATCTAGACATCATCAGTGTTCATTTTCGAGTTCTAAGTGACAGATTACTACCAAAGGTTTTGTTTTTGAATTGTTTTGAGGAAACAAGTTGTTTAGAAAATTCAAATGCTTTGAATTGGCTGTATGATTTCAAATCGATTTGAAAGAAACCCAGGAACTTAAGTTCTGGAATTAAAATTTAACTAATGAAGTTAAATAAAATGAGATGTTAAAAATAAATTGAAATTTAACTTGAACCGAGCTAAATAAAATTGAATTGGGATTAGAGATAATTTAGAATGGAACCAAATTGATAAGTCAATAATTTGGAATTTGATATTAGAGTTCAAATGAAATTCGATTTGGATTTGAGGATATAAACTGAGTGGAATGACCATGATATATGCAGAAGTGATAACAGATCAAAAGGATATAATGATACGACCGACAAAAAGGTACAAGTTTATATTATATATGAGTTTGGATTTTATGAGCCGAATTGGCAAGCCGCTTGGCTGTTTGATTTTCTTTTGGGTTGGAGAAGGCCTAGAGAGGCGAGGGTGGTTTGTCATATTGACCAATACAAAGGAGGTACTGGCAAAAATTTTCGAAAATTCCAGGCGTTAGAACATTCTCATGATTTATGGAAATTCAGTTAGCTAGAATGAATTAATAATTTAATTGAAAATTTAATGGTTCAGTTGAAACTGGAGTAGAGAAGTAAACTAAAAGATATTTGAATCCAGTTAGTAAAGTTGGTAGCATTTTCCTAGCTTAGCAATTTCGAGGACGAAATTATTTTAAGGGGGGAAGTCTGTAATGGCGCGTTTTGTTAGCTGTCGAATAATTAATTTATTTAATGATTTATATATTGATTTAGCGATATCGATAACTTAAAGTAAAACGTTCGAACTTATAATTTATAATTATAATTAAAACGAACCTGAAACGGCACGGCAGTTCGCAATTTGGCGATTCGAACTTAAACTGAATGTACAGAGTTCATTTTAAATCGGATTTCTGTGAAACAAGAAACGTGCGGAGCTGGTGGAGTATATCTTTCTAGCGGAAGAGAAAGATCAGGATTTCGTCGTGTAGATTTGGAGATATGTCCAAATCAAATTTTAGAATAGTCGCTATAGAATCGTTTATCGGCCATAACAGTTATTTCGAAATAACTAGATATCGGGTGTGAATTCAGACAAGGTTCTTTTGAGACATAACGATAATTTAATTTTTAGAATTTTACTGTAATTTTTAATTAATTAAATAAGCAACTTTTTATTTGGAGTATTTTGCACCCTGTAAATCAACATTTTTAAGTTTTAAAATATGAGTCAATCTACCGGTATTATTATATTTTTGGGATCATGACACCAAGCTCATCACAATGGTATATTTATTTCTGTCATTGGCCGTCCGGATGAGAACAGAACTTCATATATGGGGGTCACCAGGGATGCTAAAATAAAATATCTAACTTTCAGTGACCAACAGAGGTCCACGTACCCCTTTTTTACATTCTACCGTGGCCGAAACTTCTACCATAGGACTTGGAAGCTAACACTATTATATAAACGTTTACTTTTTTTTCATTAAGACCTAATTTGTTTCTTCATCGTCTGTAACAAAACTGTTGGATCTAGAATAACCCTAGAGGGGGGGTGAATAGGGTTTTTCACAGTTTTTAACTGAATTAAAAATCTAACGAGATATATATTAATAAATTGATCACAGAATATAGCAGAAACAAAAATGCAGAAAATAAATCACACACAGATATACCCAGCTTCGGCAAAACCCTGCCTACTGCTGCATTTCTAAGGTTTCTACTAGGTGATAGAACAAATCACGCATACAAGACCATGTACACTCGCAAACCCTGCTCCTATTCTAACCCTACGCTCAAAACCCTAGACTGAACGATGTCCCCTCGATCAGATTCCCCGAATTACAACCCCGTAATCCGTATCCCAGAATTTTACAGACTCTGAAACTGACAGTCAACACCCTGACTGTTTTACCTGGACTTCACAGATCTAGACACCTGTTCGTTTGATTTTTTACAACACGAATTAAAAAACAAAAACAAAAAAATAAAAAGAAAATTAAACTCTTAAGGATTTAAAACAAAGGGGTCATCCCCCTTTTTGACTTGGCCTAGTCAAAACAATAGGCCGGCCCCTTTGTTAATTGATGGCACCCTCTTTTATTTTGTCCGATTGTTCTGGAAATTAAAAATGGCGGCTATGAGAAAAACTCTAGGGTTTCCTTTATCCCCAAAATCAATCGGTTGTCTCTGGAATTGATCTCTGAATGCTCGAAACGTTGATGCTCTCGTTCTGCGATTGATTTGGTCTATGGATTTGGGATTCTCCTTTCTGGCTCTCGATCGAAACCCTAAAATTGTGAGTTATTTTTATTTTTGAATCTGTGCTCTCGTATGAACTTGTTTTGTTTTCAATTTATCATATGCCGATGATGATAGGGTGTTGAAATAGGATTATGGAATCCTAAAACATAGCTCTGATTTCTTGATAAATGGCTCGATCTGATTGTCCCTGATTTCGTGGATGATTTGCCTGATTTTGCTCGGTTTCTCCTTTTTGATTCCCTCGTTTTTAATTTATGAATTGATCATCTCTGGATGTTAATAGACAAACCCTTGCCATATATTCCAGAAGATTTGCCAAATATTATATTGTAAAAAAAACGAACAGATTCTTATTGCCTAAAAAAAATTCTTCAGGAAATTTGTTATTGCCGAAAAATACTTTCCCTTTTTGCTTGACAACTTCTAGAAATAAATCTTGCCTGTTTTGTGCCCTTGAACAATTTTTGGTCCCTAATTTATTGCATTGCGATTGTGACCTTGTATGATTAAAAAAACTTGCCAAGAAATGATTTTTTGGAAATACTTTATTGGATGCCAAAGATGGATTTTCTGATTTCTGGAAGCATGTTGAACTCTTGCCATATTTGTATATTGAAAAGCTGGAAACAATTTCTTGTCTGAAATTCTTGATTACTGGAATGACACACATCACACATGCACATTAAAAACCTTCATGTTTATAAAATTGATCACTATATTCTTGAACTCTTTAATGTTCATGCTGAAACTGATCACTGAAATCTTGAAATTAATTAATTGCTCACATACATCTTGACCAAGTATTAAATAGCCATGCTGAACTTGATCTTGCATTTCTTTTAAATCCAAAGATTTCGACAGAAAAAATGTATATCCAGATTTTATCATTTGCTAAATATGAAACTCAAACACCATTGAAACTGCACTGTTTTTGAGCTTGCATTGCACTGTGACACCAGGCTACCTTCTTAGCTTTGCACTGTGTTATGTATCCATTCTTTACTAATTTCATCCATGCACAAATATCTCACTGGGGTGCTATGTTGAATCATGCTCTATGTTATCTTGCTGCATATGTTTTGCAAACTGAAATGTATTTGCTGTGTTGCTTGAGTCTGTCATACCCTATAATGTTGTCTTCATATGTGCATTGCTGAACCTCATCACTGCTGTTTCATGTGCACATGTAGTCACTGTAATGCTGAACCAAAAACTTGTGTGCATCATGTACATTCATGTATATGTCCATTGTAAAAAAAAACTTGCTGTGTAAACACACATTTCATGCTGCTTTGAACTTGAATCTTGTTGCATGTGCACGAACTATATATCTTGTTTGCACTTGAGCATTTGCTTGTACACCTGAACTTGTTTACCTGGATTGTCACATGCAATTGCACCTTATATGCTTGCATACCTGATTTGTCTTGCCTCAACCATATTCACTTGTGCACTGGGTTGAGACCTTGTGGTTGCTGATCTGGCCTGACATTGTATTGTTGCACTTCCATTTGCTTTGAGGCTGACTTGTGCATGTTGCACCATTCTGATCTATTCTGTTCCACCATGTATAGCTGCATGATGTTATATCATTCTTGACCCATACATGCTGTTTTGAACTTGTATTAGCATGCTCCACTTGATTCACCATTTTGCTATTGAGCTGTTCATGTTTGCTCGACCACTTTCTGTTTTATGCCTTCACTTGAATTATGCTACTTTATTTATTCTTGATTATTCTGGTTTGACTTTGTTTTGTTGCATGAGTGTTGCACTGAGTCGAGATGGTCCACGTGGCTCCTCCTCAGCTGCACACTGATTGGCGAGGCAGTGCACACGTGTATTTATACACGTGTGTATATGCAGCCATCAGTCGGATTTAAAAAAAAATCAGATCGAGTCAGAAAAATGATGAGAAACACACCGAATTCTGAGGCAAATAAAATTTTAAAAATAAAATCTATATTCGCATGTAATTTGAATATTATTTCTATATCAGATACTGTGTGTGTGTTTCTGAATGACAGGTAAGCATGACGACTGGACTGACTGTGATGACAGAAGACTGAAGATGAAGAACAGAGTGTCAGCAAAAAAATAAAAATAAGTGTCAAAGTGTATACGAGTCTGTGTAAAAGAGATTGTATAAATGAATGTATACCGAGTGTGAGTGATGTATCGAGGAGTTTTGTATTGAAATGCAAATGTGACTATGAACTGAATTGTATAACAGTGATGTGTAAATAGTGGAGTTGTAAATTTTGTATTGTTTAGATATTTAGAAATTGAAATAAAATATTCTATTTAAATAAAATACTGTGAATATTTGAATTTCTGTACAGTCGTATTTTATTTAAATATAAATATTATATTTCTGTCTGTGATGTAAATATAAAACAGTACAATAACAAACACATTAAAATAATATTTATTTGGTTGTTATCATCAAACAAAAAATCATATAATTGTGTATACAACACCGTTATATACAACAATCTCCCCCTTTTGATGATGACAAACAAATATACGATTTTGAACACAATAAATGTGTTTGATAGTGAAAAATGAACTCCCCTTATTTATAAGCTCCCCCTACAACAGACAACTCCCCCTATAACTGTGCATGAGTGAAATGTATTAATAATAATAAATTTTCAAAATTAAAAATATTTATAAAATATTCACTCATAAATCAAAATCTAATCCATTACTTGACAACTCCCCCTATAACTGTGCATGAGTGAAATGTATGAATAATAATAAATTTTCAAAATTAAAAATATTTATAAAATATTCACTCATAAATCAAAATCTAATCCATTCTCCCCCTTTTGTTATCATCAAAAGGATACAGAGTTTAAAATGCAGATGAAAATTGACTAAAAATATAATTTCAGCTTAAGAGGAAGAACGATCATCATAAATCTCAATCAGTCAAACAAAAATCATAATATTCTAAGAACAGGTGGCATATTTCACATTTTAGAGAATGAGTGATATACGATGAATTTTATATAAAATGGAGGGAGTTTAAAAAACAAATTATTTCCAATTATTTTCAAAAGGATTTCAAGAAATTGAGGCACAAAACAGTGATGGATTTTGACTATAATTATAAATTCAACTTAAGTGACAAAATCAGATAGTCTCAAATCCCAGTAGCTATCAATCAACAAAACATAATACTTCATAAGGTATTAACACATTTCACAGATTAGAGAGATGGATTGATAGGCTGGTTTTTACACACCAAAGAGAATTTCAATTTTTAGCACAATTTTTTTATTTATTTATTTATTTAAGAGCACACTGACCACGCATAACCAGAGCTTGGATTTTTAAATGAGGTCAGTCGCAGCTTAAATTATAAGTTGTCTCTTAACCATGCATGACCAGAGCTTGGATTTTTAAATGAGGTTAGAGACACACTTATATATTTATTATATATATATATCATTTCAGCTTTTAAAAAGAAAAACTCCTTGGTATAAAACCAATACATGGATGATAGAAAATGTGGTAGGTACAGAAATGGACTGTGAAATAAATTTCTAAATTAATTATATTATGAAATATGACCAACTGTACTGGGATTATTGAAAAAATTTCAATTATCACTAATTCTGAATAATAATATAACCACAATTCCATCACAAATATTTTCACTGTTTATTTAAAAAGATTTTAAGAAAAATTAAACTCTCCATATTTATATAAAATCATAACGGATGGCAGAAGGATGATAAGTAATGAAGATGGCCGTGAGATAATTGCCAGTTCAAAGATATTATAATAAATATTCAACCATCATGAAAATGTAAATAAAATTCTCCTCTTGTTGTGAAATATATTGCAGTCACAATTCATCACAATTTCTAAATCTGGTTATAATTTTGATGAATTATAAATACAGTTTAATTTGGATATTGATTTCAATTTCTGAAAGAATAATCAATAAATAATTTTAAAATTGAAAATCAATTACAAGAGGAATTTATACAGATTTATACAAGGGGAAAAAATGTGTATGGTGTCTATACAAAGTAAAAATTCAAAAACAGATGGGTGAAAAAGCTGATACCAAATGTAGTCTCCTTTATCGAGGAAATTAATTACACCCTGATGGATTATCATGGACATTTCATACCAAAGAAATTTAAACACAAATTCAGCCAGACAAATTTAGCACATTTATTTGTATAAGGCAAAAAAAATATGTGTGGATCTATACAAGGTGAAGATTTGAATCTCAGTACAGATGGATGAGACAAATATAAGGCGCTTCTGATACCACTTGTTATCTAGCTCTCGAGGATTTTAATCACACCCCGGTGGTCAACAAGGGTATCTCAGTCGACAGAAAAGACTTAATTACAAAGCAAGCAACTCAAGCACACAAATTTCATTTATCAGAGCACGATAAACCTTTGATACCAAAACAAGCAGTCCACAAAAAATATTTACAAATCAATTTCTTATAATCAGAGCAGCATGATTCCAAAACAAACATTTTTTAAAAACAGTATCAGAGCAGCACAGAAAAATCAGTATCACAACAGACTTGTCAGACGATGTTTCTGAAGGTCACAAAAATAATATATTCCATGATCCATGATTATAAAAATTTAATTTATTTTAAATCATTTGAAGAAATGTGAATACATCAGGATTTAATGAATCAATCACACAATATTATATTTCAGATTCAAGATATGTGTGTGATTCAATAAATCAATGATTTCAAATGATTTTAAACAAACATATATTAAAATCAAATAACCATGAAATAATAGAGAATTTTAAGACCATATTTTCAAAGAAATTTTCACAAGTATTTCTGGCAAACCCATAAAAAAAATCAGATCATTTACATCAGGTTTGATAGATATTCATGATCCAAAATAATTTATTTGGAATCACTTGAATCAATGTTAAGTTTTGAAATATAATGAATCAGTCACACAAGGTTGATAATTTCAGATTTAGGAGGTGTGTGATTATTCAAAATATTAATAATTTCAGATGATTTCAAACAAACAAATTCTAACCATGATGATCATGAATAACAATGATTTTCAAGCTGTATCACTGAGATTCTAGACAATTTAAAATTTCCAAGCCAATCTGAAAAATAATGAAAATCACAACTGATAAATAATAGAGTGCTGTAATGAGTGTAATATTTCAAGCTTTTCTAAAATGAATTAGAAGAATCTCAAAACAGCATGTGAGTGTGAAATTTCATTAATTATTCAGATCTTCAAAAAAATTTAGAATTCTAATTAATAGTGTTCAAGATATGGCACGAATACATCAACACTGTTATGAATTCAGAAATAAAGATATACTTCAAAACAATTGCAGATATTTACAAGATTAAGTACAAGATCTGGAATTAATTAAAAAAACATCAGAGTTCTATACACGCAAAACAAATTTCTAGAATATCATGAATACAGCAATTCAAGAAGCAAAAAAATATGGCAGTGATAAATCAAATCAGAATAGACAGAAGAAAGATATGGAAGGGAGAAGAAGAAGAAATAAATTAAAAAAAATCAAAACAGAAAAATATTTACAGAGGTGAGTTTAGAGATCATACCAGAATCCAGTGTAATTCAGAATCTCTAACTCAACAGTCTTGGCTTAAGGAACTGTGAATAATTACAGAAGTATTGAGCAGCTTGAATTCAAATCTCTTTTGCTTAGCAGTTCCTCAGCCTCCTCCGGTACCTAACTGTTAAGAGAATTGAGTGGTCTAACAAAATTAGTAAAACCACTCACAGTTGTATTCATACGTTTTGGTACCCAGACTTGTTTATACAACAAACCATTAGAATCAACCTTTGAACCCTTAGGAACCCAAATCGATTTGAATTTAACAAAACCCGTTTTATTTCCATTTGAGATCCAAGAATGTTTAAATGGTTTGTTATAAAACAAATCATCATCTCGATTGTGATTTACAAATCCTTTGAAGTTTTCATAGTTAAAATTTTCAAAACAAACATTTCTAAAGTGATTTGAGGGATTTTTAAAATCATAAGAATTTTGATTTCTAAAAACATCATTTTTCCCGAATCCAAGACCAAATTTATTTCCAATAGGAACTTGGTTTTGTAACAGCATATTCAACGATTTTTCCCCATTGGAAAATTTATCCAAGGTTGATTCTAATCGCTGAATTTTGGATTTCAGATCACTATTTTCTTTTAATAAATTTGAGCAATTATTTATAACAATCTTCTGTTCAGCATTGGACTGTTTCAAAACCATATTCTCATTTTCAAGCAATTTAATTTTGGCTTGGGATTTGGAAATTTCAAGTTCAAATCGTTTTTGTTTTTCAGATTCAAAATTCTTGGATTTTTCAATCTCATTTTCAAGTTCTTTCAAAACCAAACCACTTTTCACTAAATTTTCATTTTCAGCAATTTCAAATTTGGAATATATATCTGTTTTAAAATTTTCAAATTCCTTTTGCAGAAGATTATTTAAATTTGATAACTCAGTCTTGTTCTCATTCAGGATCATAATTTCATCTTCAAATTTTTGAATATTTTTATTGAGATGAACAAGGTTGGTTTTCAATTCTAAACAATTTTTGCACTCTGAATTTGAAGAATTTTTAAAATATTCAAGCTGTGATTCCAAATCATCAATTTTGCTGATCAACTCAGAATTCCTAGATTTCAGAGATTTGTTTTTAGATTTGAGTTTATCAACATATTTAGTTAAATCAACACACATATAAACCAAATCTTTGTATGAGAAATTTTCAACTTCAGCATCTGTTGATTCTCCATCATCTGATTCTTTTGAATTTTCATTTGTAAATCCTGTTAAACAGAGTTCTGAATCTGAGTTGACTTTCTCGGATTTTGAGCTGTCGTTGTCAGATCTTCCATACTTCGTATTGAGAGTATCCCAGATTTCCTGTGCAGATAAACAATGGCAGATAAGATTAAACTGATCAGTACTAAGATAATCAAATATAATTTTCATAGCACGGGCATTGGAAGTAATATCTACACTATCAAATCCATTGATAACAACATCCCAATATTTAATATTAACAGATTTTAAATAAAATTCCATTTTGGATTTCCAGTTTAAAAAATCTGTTCCATTAAAAATAGTTGGAGATGAACTGGACTGACTCTCTATCAACTGACAACTAGGAATCACCATTACTCTAGAGTTAAACAGAAAACCTGCTCTGATACCACTTGTTGGATCTTGAATAACCCTAGAGGGGTGGTGAATAGGGTTTTTCACAGTTTTTAACTGAATTAAAAATCTAACGAGATATATATTAATAAACTGATCACAGAATATAGCAGAAACAAAAATGCAGAAAATAAATCACACACAGATATACCCAGCTTCGGCAAAACCCTGCCTACTGCTGCATTTCTAAGGTTTCTACTAGGTGATAGAACAGATCATGCATACAAGACCATGTACACTCGCAAACCCTGCTCCTATTCTAACCCTACGCTCAAAACCCTAGGCTGAACGATGTCCCCTCGATCAGATTCCCCGAATTACAACCCCGTAATCCGTATCCCAGAATTTTACAGACTCTGAAACTTACAGTCAACACCCTGACTGTTTTACCTGGACTTCACAGATCTAGACACCTGTTCGTTTGATTTTTTACAACACGAATTAAAAAACAAAAACAAAAAAATAAAAAGAAAATTAAACTCTTAAGGATTTAAAACAAAGGGGTCATCCCCCTTTTTGACTTGGCCTAGTCAAAACAATAGGCCGGCCCCTTTGTTAATTGATGGCACCCTCTTTTATTTTGTCCGATTGTTCTGGAAATTAAAAATGGCGGCTATGAGAAAAACTCTAGGGTTTCCTTTATCCCCAAAATCAATCGGTTGTCTCTGGAATTGATCTCTGAATGCTCGAAACGTTGATGCTCTCGTTCTGCGATTGATTTGGTATATGGATTTGGGATTCTCCTTTCTGGCTCTCGATCGAAACCCTAAAATTGTGAGTTATTTTTATTTTTGAATCTGTGCTCTCGTATGAACTTGTTTTGTTTTCAATTTATCATATGCCGATGATGATAGGGTGTTGAAATAGGATTATGGAATCCTAAAACATAGCTCTGATTTCTTGATAAATGGCTCGATCTGATTGTCCCTGATTTCGTGGATGATTTGCCTGATTTTGCTCGGTTTCTCCTTTTTGATTCCCCTCGTTTTTAATTTATGAATTGATCATCTCTGGATGTTAATAGACAAACCCTTGCCATATATTCCAGAAGATTTACCAAATATTATATTGTAAAAAAAACGAACAGATTCTTATTGCCTAAAAAAAATTCTTCAGGAAATTTGTTATTGCCGAAAAATACTTTCCCTTTTTGCTTGACAACTTCTAGAAATAAATCTTGCCTGTTTTGTGCCCTTGAACAATTTTTGGTCCCTGATTTATTGCATTGCGATTGTGACCTTGTATGATTAAAAAAACTTGCCAAGAAATGATTTTCTGGAAATACTTTATTGGATGCCAAAGATGGATTTTCTGATTTCTGGAAGCATGTTGAACTCTTGCCATATTTGTATATTGAAAAGCTGGAAACAATTTCTTGTCTGAAATTCTTGATTACTGGAATGACACACATCACACATGCACATTAAAAACATTCCTGTTTATAAAATTGATCACTATATTCTTGAACTCTTTAATGTTCATGCTGAAACTGATCACTGAAATCTTGAAATTGATTAATTGCTCACATACATCTTGACCAAGTATTAAATAGCCATGCTGAACTTGATCTTGCATTTCTTTTAAATCCAAAGATTTCGACAGAAAAAATGTATATCCAGATTTTATCATTTGCTAAATATGAAACTCAAACACCATTGAAACTGCACTGTTTTTGAGCTTGTATTGCACTGTGACACCAGGCTACCTTCTTAGCTTTGCACTGTGTTATGTATCCATTCTTTACTAATTTCATCCATGCACAAATATCTCACTGGGGTGCTATGTTGAATCATGCTCTATGTTATCTTGCTGCATATGTTTTGCAAACTGAAATGTATTTGCTGTGTTGCTTGAGTCTGTCATACCCTATAATGTTGTCTTCATATGTGCATTGCTGAACCTCATCACTGCTGTTTCATGTGCACATGTAGTCACTGTAATGCTGAACCAAAAACTTGTGTGCATCATGTACATTCATGTATATGTCCATTGTAAAAAAAAACTTGCTGTGTAAACACACATTTCATGCTGCTTTGAACTTGAATCTTGTTGCATGTGCACGAACTATATATCTTGTTTGCACTTGAGCATTTGCTTGTACACCTGAACTTGTTTACCTGGATTGTCACATGCAATTGCACCTTATATGCTTGCATACCTGATTTGTCTTGCCTCAACCATATTCACTTGTGCACTGGGTTGAGACCTTGTGGTTGCTGATCTGGCCTGACATTGTATTGTTGCACTTCCATTTGCTTTGAGGCTGACTTGTGCATGTTGCACCATTCTGATCTATTCTGTTCCACCATGTATAGCTGCATGATGTTATATCATTCTTGACCCATACATGCTGTTTTGAACTTGTATTAGCATGCTCCACTTGATTCACCATTTTGCTGTTGAGCTGTTCATGTTTGCTCGACCACTTTCTGTTTTATGCCTTCACTTGAATTATGCTACTTTATTTATTCTTGATTATTCTGGTTTGACTTTGTTTTGTTGCATGAGTGTTGCACTGAGTCGAGATGGTCCACGTGGCTCCTCCTCAGCTGCACACTGATTGGCGAGGTAGTGCACACGTGTATTTATACACGTGTGTATATGCAGCCATCAGTCGGATTTAAAAAAAAATCAGATCGAGTCATAAAAATGATGAGAAACACACCGAATTCTGAGGCAAATAAAATTTTAAAAATAAAATCTATATTCGCATGTAATTTGAATATTATTTCTATATCAGATACTGTGTGTGTGTTTCTGAATGACAGGTAAGCATGACGACTGGACTGACTGTGATGACAGAAGACTGAAGATGAAGAACAGAGTGTCAGCAAAAAAATAAAAATAAGTGTCAAAGTGTATACGAGTCTGTGTAAAAGAGATTGTATAAATGAATGTATACCGAGTGTGAGTGATGTATCGAGGAGTTTTGTATTGAAATGCAAATGTGACTATGAACTGAATTGTATAACAGTGATGTGTAAATAGTGGAGTTGTAAATTTTGTATTGTTTAGATATTTAGATATTGAAATAAAATATTCTATTTAAATAAAATACTTTGAATATTTGAATTTCTGTACAGTCGTATTTTATTTAAATATAAATATTATATTTCTGTCTGTGATGTAAATATAAAACAGTACAATAACAAACACATTAAAATAATATTTATTTGGTTGTTATCATCAAACAAAAAATCATATAATTGTGTATACAACACCGTTATATACAACAATCTCCCCCTTTTGATGATGACAAACAAATATACGATTTTGAACACAATAAATGTGTTTGATAGTGAAAAATGAACTCCCCTTATTTATAAGCTCCCCCTACAACAGACAACTCCCCCTATAACTGTGCATGAGTGAAATGTATGAATAATAATAAATTTTCAAAATTAAAAATATTTATAAAATATTCACTCATAAATCAAAATCTAATCCATTACTTGACAACTCCCCCTATAACTGTGCATGAGTGAAATGTATGAATAATAATAAATTTTCAAAATTAAAAATATTTATAAAATATTCACTCATAAATCAAAATCTAATCCATTCTCCCCCTTTTGTTATCATCAAAAGGATACAGAGTTTAAAATGCAGATGAAAATTGACTAAAAATATAATTTCAGCTTAAGAGGAAGAACGATCATCATAAATCTCAATCAGTCAAACAAAAATCATAATATTCTAAGAACAGGTGGCATATTTCACATTTTAGAGAATGAGTGATATACGATGAATTTTATATAAAATGGAGGGAGTTTAAAAAACAAATTATTTCCAATTATTTTCAAAAGGATTTTAAGAAATTGAGGCACAAAACAGTGATGGATTTTGACTATAATTATAAATTCAACTTAAGTGACAAAATCAGATAGTCTCAAATCCCAGTAGCTATCAATCAACAAAACATAATACTTCATAAGGTATTAACACATTTCACAGATTAGAGAGATGGATTGATAGGCTGGTTTTTACACACCAAAGAGAATTTCAATTTTTAGCACAATTTTTTTTTTTATTTATTCATTTAAGAGCACACTGACCACGCATAACCAGAGCTTGGATTTTTAAATGAGGTCAGTCGCAGCTTAAATTATAAGTTGTCTCTTAACCATGCATGACCAGAGCTTGGATTTTTAAATGAGGTTAGAGACACACTTATATATTTATTATATATATATATATATATATCATTTCAGCTTTTAAAAAGAAAAACTCCTTGGTATAAAACCAATACATGGATGATAGAAAATGTGGTAGGTACAGAAATGGACTGTGAAATAAATTTCTAAATTAATTATATTATGAAATATGACCAACTGTACTGGGATTATTGAAAAAATTTCAATTATCACTAATTCTGAATAATAATATAACCACAATTCCATCACAAATATTTTCACTGTTTATTTAAAAAGATTTTAAGAAAAATTAAACTCTCCATATTTATATAAAATCATAACGGATGGCAGAAGGATGATAAGTAATGAAGATGGCCGTGAGATAATTGCCAGTTCAAAGATATTATAATAAATATTCAACCATCATGAAAATGTAAATAAAATTCTCCTCTTGTTGTGAAATATATTGCAGTCACAATTCATCACAATTTCTAAATATGGTTATAATTTTGATGAATTATAAATACAGTTTAATTTGGATATTGATTTCAATTTCTGAAAGAATAATCAATAAATAATTTTAAAATTGAAAATCAATTACAAGAGGAATTTATACAGATTTATACAAGGGGAAAAAATGTGTATGGTGTCTATACAAAGTAAAAATTCAAAAACAGATGGGTGAAAAAGCTGATACCAAATGTAGTCTCCTTTATCGAGGAAATTAATTACACCCTGATGGATTATCATGGACATTTCATACCAAAGAAATTTAAACACAAATTCAGCCAGACAAATTTAGCACATTTATTTGTATAAGGAAAAAAAAATATGTGTGGATCTATACAAGGTGAAGATTTGAATCTCAGTACAGATGGATGAGACAAATATAAGGCGCTTCTGATACCACTTGTTATCTCGCTCTCGAGGATTTTAATCACACCCCGGTGGTCAACAAGGGTATCTCAGTCGACAGAAAAGACTTAATTACAAAGCAAGCAACTCAAGCACACAAATTTCATTTATCAGAGCACGATAAATCTTTGATACCAAAACAAGCAGTCCACAAAAAATATTTACAAATCAATTTCTTATAATCACAGCAGCATGATTCCAAAACAAACATTTTTTAAAAACAGTATCAGAGCAGCACAGAAAAATCAGTATCACAACAGACTTGTCAGACGATGTTTCTGAAGGTCACAAAAATAATATATTCCATGATCCATGATTATAAAAATTTAATTTATTTTAAATCATTTGAAGAAATGTGAATACATCAGGATTTAATGAATCAATCACACAATAATATATTTCAGATTCAAGATATGTGTGTGATTCAATAAATCAATGATTTCAAATGATTTTAAACAAACATGTATTAAAATCAAATAACCATGAAATAATAGAGAATTTTAAGACCATATTTTCAAAGAAATTTTCACAAGTATTTCTGGCAAACCCATAAAAAAAAAATCAGATCATTTACATCAGGTTTGATAGATATTCATGATCCAAAATAATTTATTTGGAATCACTTGAATCAATGTTAAGTTTTGAAATATAATGAATCAGTCACACAAGGTTGATAATTTCAGATTTAGGAGGTGTGTGATTATTCAAAATATTAATAATTTCAGATGATTTCAAACAAACAAATTCTAACCATGATGATCATGAATAACAATGATTTTCAAGCTGTATCACTGAGATTCTAGACAATTTAAAATTTCCAAGCCAATCTGAAAAATAATGAAAATCACAACTGATAAATAATAGAGTGCTGTAATGAGTGTAATATTTCAAGCTTTTCTAAAATGAATTAGAAGAATCTCAAAACAGCATGTGAGTGTGAAATTTCATTAATTATTCAGATCTTCAAAAAAATTTAGAATTCTAATTAATAGTGTTCAAGATATGGCACGAATACATCAACACTGTTATGAATTCAGAAATAAAGATATACTTCAAAACAATTGCAGATATTTACAAGATTAAGTACAAGATCTGGAATTAATTAAAAAAAACATCAGAGTTCTATACACGCAAAACAAATTTCTAGAATATCATGAATACTGCAATTCAAGAAGCAAAAAAATATGGCAGTGATAAATCAAATCAGAATAGACAGAAGAAAGAGATGGAAGGGAGAAGAAGAAGAAATAAATTAAAAAAAATCAAAACAGAAAAATATTTACAGAGGTGAGTTTAGAGATCATACCAGAATCCAGTGTAAATCAGAATCTCTAACTCAACAGTCTTGGCTTAAGGAACTGTGAATAATTACAGAAGTATTGAGCAGCTTGAATTCAAATCTCTTTTGCTTAGCAGTTCCTCAGCCTCCTCCGATACCTAACTGTTAAGAGAATTGAGTGGTCTAACAAAATTAGTAAAACCACTCACAGTTGTATTCATACGTTTTGGTACCCAGACTTGTTTATACAACAAACCATTAGAATCAACTTTTGAACCCTTAGGAACCCAAATCGATTTGAATTTAACAAAACCCGTTTTATTTCCATTTGAGATCCAAGAATGTTTAAATGGATTGTTATAAAACAAATCATCATCTCGATTGTGATTTACAAATCCTTTGAAGTTTTCATAGTTAAAATTTTCAAAACAAACATTTCTAATGTGATTTGAGGGATTTTTAAAATCATAAGAATTTTGATTTCTAAAAACATCATTTTTCCCGAATCCAAGACCAAATTTATTTCCAATAGGAACTTGGTTTTGTAACAGCATATTCAACGATTTTTCCCCATTGGAAAATTTATCCAAGGTTGATTCTAATCGCTGAATTTTGGATTTCAGATCACTATTTTCTTTTAATAAATTTGAGCAATTATTTATAACAATCTTCTGTTCAGCATTGGACTGTTTCAAAACCATATTCTCATTTTCAAGCAATTTAATTTTGGCTTGGGATTTGGAAATTTCAAGTTCAAATCGTTTTTGTTTTTCAGATTCAAAATTCTTGGATTTTTCAATCTCATTTTCAAGTTCTTTCAAAACCAAACCACTTTTCACTAAATTTTCATTTTCAGCAATTTCAAATTTGGAATATATATCTGTTTTAAAATTTTCAAAATCCTTTTGCAGAAGATTATTTAAATTTGATAACTCAGTCTTGTTCTCATTCAGGATCATAATTTCATCTTCAAATTTTTGAATATTTTTATTGAGATGAACAAGATTGGTTTTCAATTCTAAACAATTTTTGCACTCTGAATTTGAAGAATTTTTAAAATATTCAAGCTGTGATTCCAAATCATCAATTTTGCTGATCAACTCAGAATTCCTAGATTTCAGAGATTTGTTTTTAGATTTGAGTTTATCAACATATTTAGTTAAATCAACACACATATAAACCAAATCTTCGTATGAGAAATTTTCAACTTCAGCATCTGTTGATTCTCCATCATCTGATTCTTTTGAATTTTCATTTGTAAATCCTGTTAAACAGAGTTCTGAATCTGAGTTGACTTTCTCGGATTTTGAGCTGTCGTTGTCAGATCTTCCATACTTCATATTGAGAGTATCCCAGATTTCCTATGCAGATAAACAATGGCAGATAAGATTAAACTGATCAGTACTAAGATAATCAAATATAATTTTCATAGCACGGGCATTGGAAGTAATATCTACACTATCAAATCCATTGATAACAACATCCCAATATTTAATATTAACAGATTTTAAATAAAATTCCATTTTGGATTTCCAGTTTAAAAAATCTGTTCCATTAAAAATAGTTGGAGATGAACTGGACTGACTCTCTATCAACTGACAACTAGGAATCACCATTACTCTAGAGTTAAACAGAAAACCTGCTCTGATACCACTTGTTGGATCTTGAATAACCCTAGAGGGGGGGTGAATAGGGTTTTTCACAGTTTTTAACTGAATTAAAAATCTAACGAGATATATATTAATAAACTGATCACAGAATATAGCAGAAACAAAAATGCAGAAAATAAATCACACACAGATATACCCAGCTTCGGCAAAACCCTGCCTACTGCTGCATTTCTAAGGTTTCTACTAGGTGATAGAACAGATCATGCATACAAGACCATGTACACTCGCAAACCCTGCTCCTATTCTAACCCTACGCTCAAAACCCTAGGCTGAACGATGTCCCCTCGATCAGATTCCCCGAATTACAACCCCGTTATCCGTATCCCAGAATTTTACAGACTCTGAAACTGACAGTCAACACCCTGACTGTTTTACCTGGACTTCACAGATCTAGACACCTGTTCGTTTGATTTTTTACAACACGAATTAAAAAACAAAAACAAAAAAATAAAAAGAAAATTAAACTCTTAAGGATTTAAAACAAAGGGGTCATCCCCCTTTTTGACTTGGCCTAGTCAAAACAATAGGCCGGCCCCTTTGTTAATTGATGGCACCCTCTTTTATTTTGTCCGATTGTTCTAGAAATTAAAAATGGCGGCTATGAGAAAAACTCTAGGGTTTCCTTTATCCCCAAAATCAATCGGTTGTCTCTGGAATTGATCTCTGAATGCTCGAAACGTTGATGCTCTCGTTCTGCGATTGATTTGGTCTATGGATTTGGGATTCTCCTTTCTGGCTCTCGATCGAAACCCTAAAATTGTGAGTTATTTTTATTTTTGAATCTGTGCTCTCGTATGAACTTGTTTTGTTTTCAATTTATCATATGCCGATGATGATAGGGTGTTGAAATAGGATTATGGAATCCTAAAACATAGCTCTGATTTCTTGATAAATGGCTCGATCTGATTGTCCCTGATTTCGTGGATGATTTGCCTGATTTTGCTCGGTTTCTCCTTTTTGATTCCCCTCGTTTTTAATTTATGAATTGATCATCTCTGGATGTTAATAGACAAACCCTTGCCATATATTCCAGAAGATTTGCTCAATATTATATTGTAAAAAAAACGAACAGATTCTTATTGCCTAAAAAAAATTCTTTAGGAAATTTGTTATTGCCGAAAAATACTTTACCTTTTTGCTTGACAACTTCTGGAAATAAATCTTGCCTGTTTTGTGCCCTTGAACAATTTTTGGTCCCTGATTTATTGCATTGCGATTGTGACCTTGTATGATTAAAAAAACTTGCCAAGAAATGATTTTCTGGAAATACTTTATTGGATGCCAAAGATGGATTTTCTGATTTCTGGAAGCATGTTGAACTCTTGCCATATTTGTATATTGAAAAGCTGGAAACAATTTCTTGTCTGAAATTCTTGATTACTGGAATGACACACATCACACATGCACATTAAAAACATTCCTGTTTATAAAATTCATCACTATATTCTTGAACTCTTTAATGTTCTTGCTGAAACTGATCACTGAAATCTTGAAATTGATTAATTGCTCACATACATCTTGACCAAGTATTAAATAGCCATGCTGAACTTGATCTTGCATTTCTTTTAAATCCAAAGATTTCGACAGAAAAAATGTATATCCAGATTTTATCATTTGCTAAATATGAAACTCAAACACCATTGAAACTGCATTGTTTTTGAGCTTGCATTGCACTGTGACACCAGGCTACCTTCTTAGCTTTGCACTGTGTTATGTATCCATTCTTTACTAATTTCATCCATGCACAAATATCTCACTGGGGTGCTATGTTGAATCATGCTCTATGTTATCTTGCTGCATATGTTTTGCAAACTGAAATGTATTTGCTGTGTTGCTTGAGTCTGTCATACCTTATAATGTTGTCTTCATATGTGCATTGCTGAACCTCATCACTGCTGTTTCATGTGCAGATGTAGTCACTGTAATGCTGAACCAAAAACTTGTGTGCATCATGTACATTCATGTATATGTCCATTGTAAAAATAACTTGCTGTGTAAACACACATTTCATGCTGCTTTGAACTTGAATCTTGTTGCATGTGCACGAACTATATATCTTGTTTGCACTTGAGCATTTGCTTGTACACCTGAACTTGTTTACCTGGATTGTCACATGCAATTGCACCTTATATGCTTGCATACCTGATTTGTCTTGCCTCAACCATATTCACTTGTGCACTGGGTTGAGACCTTGTGGTTGCTGATCTGGCCTGACATTTTATTGTTGCACTTCCATTTGCTTTGAGGCTGACTTGTGCATGTTGCACCATTCTGATCAGTGCTGTTCCACCATGTATAGCTGCATGATGTTATATCATACTTGACCCATACATGCTGTTTTGAACTTGTATTAGCATGCTCCACTTGATTCACCATTTTGCTGTTGAGCTGTTCATGTTTGCTTGACCACTTTCTGTTTTATGCCTTCACTTGAATTATGCTACTTTATTTATTCTTGATTATTCTGGTTTGACTTTGTTTTGTTGCATGAGTGTTGCACTGAGTCGAGATGGTCCATGTGGCTCCTCCTCAGCTGCACACTGATTGGCGAGGCAGTGCACACGTGTATTTATACACGTGTGTATATGCAGCCATCAGTTGGATTTAAAAAAAAAAAATCAGATCGAGTCAGAAATATGATGAGAAACACACCGAATTCTGAGGCAAATAAAATTTTAAAAATAAAATCTATATTCGCATGTAATTTGAATATTATTTCTGTATCAGATACTGTGTGTGTGTTTCTGAATGACAGGTAAGCATGACGACTGGACTGACTGCGATGACAGAAGACTGAAGATGAAGAACAGAGTGTCAGCAAAAAAAAAAATAAGTGTCAAAGTGTATACGAGTCTGTGTAAAAGAGATTGTATAAATGAATGTATACCGAGTGTGAGTGATGTATCGAGGAGTTTTGTATTGAAATGCAAATGTGACTATGAACTGAATTGTATAACAGTGATGTGTAAATAGTGGAGTTGTAAATTTTGTACTGTTTAGATATTTAGATATTGAAATAAAATATTCTATTTAAATAAAATACTGTGAATATTTGAATTTCTGTACAGTCGTATTTTATTTAAATATAAATATTATATTTCTGTCTGTGATGTAAATATAAAACAGTGCAATAACAAACACATTAAAATAATATTTATTTGGTTGTTATCATCAAACAAAAAATCATATAATTGTGTATACAACACCGTTATATACAACAAAAACGAGGCCGCCAATTTCATTTCTGTCGAGTAATTAAATCAAATACCTCACTCAATGAAATTCAACAGTGATTGATCTGTTGGACTCATAAGAGATTCACTTGAGTACCCTTCATTTTGGGTTCGACCGACTTTAAGGTTCGCTCTAATTTGTTGCAGTGAAGGGTAGGGTTCATCGTTGGCGGAGTTAGAGGCTGTGTCGAGCCAAGGTGGAGGTGGCGATGCATTTAGGAGGTCAAGGCGCTCGTGTGGCATTAAAAATGAGGAGTTCGGTGGTAAAAAGTATCTCTACCTGTAGGTGGAGCCACCGTGGTGTCCTAGGGTCGGAATCTTTTAGAGGGCACCGTTGGTGAAACTGAGAATACGGGGGCGATCAGTGAGGTTAGACGAGTTGGAAGGTAGAATCGGATTGGGCTCTGGTGGTGGGAGTCAAAACGCGTCACCTGGAAGTGACAACGAGGGCAGCAGGTCGGAATTTGCCAGAGGAGACCGGAGTAGGCACGGTGGTGACGAGACGGTGGAGTTTCGGGCGAGAAGCGTAGCGATGTAGTTCGTTTGATGAATTGATGTCTCGTACTCCGTGTCAATGGAGGAAGTACACGCGGGTGCACAGTGTATCAGGAAGAAAGGGGCGCATTTTGTGTTGGGGAAGAAATACAAGGATGGGCGTTTTGGTATGGGATGTGATGGGCCGACTTGGATAGGTAAAGCCTAGTAGGAAAATTAATTAAGTTAAACATTTAAATTTTATATTAGTGTAATAACTTCAAATAATCGTATCTTTCTCGTATGATATCGGAATTCAGCGAAACAAGATCCATCGGGATCGTATGGACGGACACTACCCAGTGGAATTGACGGGGATTGGATTGGATCTAGTTTGAAGTTATGGCGAAATAAATTGTTTGATTCAAATCAAACAAACAGTTTATCGTTCTTTAACGATGAACTGCAAATGTGAGTAAATCTCACCTGTTTGCTTAGAATTATTTTTATATCGTTAAAAATAATTGTTATGCTTGTTTGAATGTGTTCTAGTTGATTTAAATATATTAGTTATTTAGGATTTACGTATATATATATATAAACCGTCAAATAGTTATATGTTGATTCTGTTTATCAGAATATTATACTGTTGTTGTCTAACATCTGTGGTGCAGGGAAACAGGTTGGAGGAATCCAACTGGATTCCTCAACAGTTATTTTTACTGTAATTTATGTATTGTGATACATAAATGTGATATATATAATCTATTGTGATTATGTGTGGTTGGACGATATTCATCGTTGTTAGATGATGTGTTAAAAACCATAAGAAATACCAGGATATAGAAAAGAGATTTTCAAACTATAATTTGAAAATAATTTATTTATATAAAATCGATGGATTTTATATTATAAAGAAAAGGGGATTTTGAGTATAAAGGAGAAATATTTGTTAATAGAGTATAAAGGATTAAACAAAGTAATTGGTTAGGTTAACCAAAGCAGAGTTAGTCGAGTTAAACAAAGTAATTGGTTAAGTTAACCAAAGCAAAGTTAGTCGAGGTAAACAAAGTAATTGGTTAAGTAAATCAAAGCAAGTTAGTTAAGTTAAACTAAGTGATTAATCGGTGTGAATTAGTTAAGTTAAACCAAGTGATTTATCAAAGTGAATTAGTTAAGTTAAACTAAGTGATTAATCGATGTGAATTAGTTAAGTTAAACTAAGTGGTTAATCGAAGTGAATTAGTTAAGTTAACTAAGTGGTTAATCGAAGTGAATTAGTTGAGTTAAACTAAGTGAATCGGTTAGAGTTAATCAACGTGAATTAGCTAAGTTAAACTGAGTGGATTTGTTCAGTTAATCAAAACGAGTTAACCAGTTAGGTTAAACCAGTAGAGTTAACCAGTTGAGTTAACCAATTAGAGTTAACCAGTTAGGTTAAACCGGTTGAGTTGACCAGTTAGAGTTAATCTGTTAGAGTTAACCAGTTGAGTTAACCAGTTGAGTTAATCAGTTAGAGTTGACCAGTTAGAGTTGATCAGTTAGAGCTATCCAAGTAGAGTTAATCGAGTAGAGTTGTCAAATATCACTTATCCGAAGTAGAGTTATCGAATATAGTGTATTCGAGAGAATAGTTATCGAATATAGTTTATTCGAGTGGAGAAATCAAATGTTATTCATTTGAGAAGAGTTACCGAATATTATTTATTCGAAGAGTAGTTATCGAATATTGGTTATTCGAAGGTAGTAAATCCAAAGGAGTTATTCGAAGTTAGTTAATCCAAAGGAGTTAATCGAAGAGTTAATCCGAAGGAGTTAGTCGAAGAGTTAATCCAAAGGATTTATTCGGAGTTAGTTAATCCAAAGGAGTTATTCGAAGTTAGTTAATCCGAAGGAGTTAGTCGAAGAGTTAATCCAAAGGAGTTATTCGGAGTTAGTTAATCCAAAGGAGTTATTCGGAGTTAGTTAAAGCAAATAGAGTCAACCAAATAGGGTCAGCCCAATAGAGTTAAGTGAAAAGAGATAATCGAATATAGTTATTCAAAAGAAGGTGTTAATCGAATATAGTTATTCGAGTAAAGTTAAAAGAGTTAATCGAATTTAGTTAGTTGAAATGAGTTATTCGAATTAGTTATTCGAAGGAGTTAATCAATTAAGTTAGTCGAATGAGTTATTCGAAGGAGTAAATCAAATTAAGTTAATCGATTAGAGTTGAGTTAATCGATTTGGGTTAAGTTAAGTTATCGAGTTAAGTAACTGAGTTAAGAAATCGAGTTGAGATAATCGAGTTAAGAAAATCAAGTTGAGTTAATCGAATAAGTTATTCGATAAGAGTAAATCCATTTAAGTTAATCGGATGTTAGTTATTCGATAAGAATTGACACATTTAAGAAAATCGAATATTTGTTATTCGATAAGAGATAATGAAATAGAGCCAACCAAGAAGAGTTATTCGAATATTAGTTATTCGATAGGAGTTAATCGAAATAGAGTTTATCGAATATAAGTTATTAAAAGGGAGAGTTAATCGAATAGAGATTACTCGAAAGAGAGTTATACGTCGAATTCGATTATAGCGAATTCGGGAAAGTACTATTTACTTTCCAGGGTTTAAATCAAGATTTAGTTATTGATTTAGACATTAGGTGTCTGTTAAATTATTCGAGTCAGGAGATAAAGTTATAATTCAGGAGATATTGTAGAAGTAGGAATTATAACGTTATAGTTATAATCAAACGTTGTCATATAAGAAGTAGATTCGTAACCTGAACCCGAGAATTTGCATAAACATATGATTGGAAAAAGTGAGTGACGAGCTTCATCTATTTCACAGTAAAGGACGTTGTTCAATTAAGGTCTGAGAGGTAATTATACCCCAACTTGATTGACTTCAGAATTGACAAAGGAATAGTTGTGGTTCGATAGAAAAAGTTGATTTGAAATATAGTTAAGTAATAAGCGATTAATGGATTAAGCGTAAAGATGTTTTATACAACGTTCATTGGAAATCCTTAAATGAGTTTTGGAAACGTTTTCCAAATATAGTCAGATATGTTTTCTAAACATAGAAAATGAAATGTTTTCATGATAAGAATTTAAGAAATAGAGTTAAGCAAATTCAGAAACTAACTGGAGAGGGTAAGTTGAACGGTTTTCTAAGTGACGATCTGATGTTGGTTTCGACTTTCCGGATTGATATTTAGAGAATTGTTCTCATACTAGTTACAGTTAGGGACTGATAGTTGCGAAATAATAGTGATGTGAAAACAAACTATGGAAATGTTTTCCAATGATTAATAACATATATTTTCTAAATATATGAAATAAGGAAATATGAACATATGATGATTGATCGATCGAATTTCCATTTGGAAATAAGATCGTTGTTTGTACACCGACATGTTTTCATTTGATAGTTGAATCACAGACTATCAAAGTTTTTACCATTTTAACGTTGTTAATATGGAGAGATCGGTTGGATAATTATCCAAAGAACCACTCTGTATCGGCATAAGCGTTGCGAGCAATATATGCCAAAGATAAATTGAAGACGGAGTAAAGTGCAAGGGCTGTTGTATAAGTCTTAGATAACAGTGACTAAGATGGATATACTGAATAGTGCCTTCGGTTTGTCCAGTCCCAGGACAACGTATATGGAAGAAGGTCTGACAGAGTATATCCAATGGATCGCGTAAGTTGATCTGTTCAAACGTATTCACGTTTGGTGGCGGAGGAATTCGTTTCTCTTAGCTGTATACCCGTGTTATTTTTGGATAAGTCAATTGGTGATTTGGCGGGTATGACGATGTGGCATTCAAAGTGAATGGTGATCAGATGTTCTGAAGATAGACGTAGCCTCTAGCCTCACAACCAGGAAGTAACAAAAGTTGGGCTAGGCAGCATGGCTAGTTGGGTCATCCCTAAGCAGGGTGTATTGTCACCGATCTAGAGAATATTCATATTTATACTTCTTTTTGATTCTGTATCTTCGGATGACGGTTTGATGGCCTATAACCGTGGTGGCAATATATTCGCGACACTCAAGCTAAATGAGTGAGCGGTCATGTGTGGCCGGGTTGCAAGACGTTCTTGTTGAACCCTGAGTGTATCACCTCTAGAGTACACTATTCAGAAGGTGCTCCCATATCTTGTCTGTTGGAATCCATTCTCCGATAAGCGCCCTGCGGTTTATGATTTTATACTATGTATGTAGAACGTGAAATGCAAGCGTTTCTGCTAGATTGATACCTATTTGTACTTAGACATTATTATAATATCACAATGATATTGCTTGTCAAAGTTGTTCAGTTACTCATAAGGGAAAAACCCGTTCCGTATTCACGGCGTGGTCTTATGAGATATCCTATACCTGTTTTAAACTATTTTACTCATACCAGTCCCATGACTGACCCGAAGTTTACTTTGTTGTTTTCCCTAAACTCTTGGGTGCCTAAATTTGTACGGGCAGTCAATTAGTCGGGATTTACAGATATACTTGGAGAGCTTGGAGCAGGAGACTTCAAGATTCTATAGCTATAGTTATTTCCGCTGTGTTGTAAGTGTTGTACTCTGATAAGTGCTATTGTATATATATAACTGTTTACTTCAAAGTTATGTTATATATTATATGTTATTCGTTCCGCTGTGAGATTCGTGTTACTCTGATGATTCTGATGTTCTTCTTCTTCTTCTATTCTATTAGTTCTATCTTTTCTTTCTCACCTTCTAAATTCTTTCACTAACGTCTCGGAATTTTCGACTCTCGAGGAGTCGAAAATTTCCAGCCGTTACATTAAAGGTTTAAATGGTGAACCTTGTCTGTTTCGAAGTTTAGAAATGTTGTTCAGTTAAGGTCTAAGAGGTAGTTATACCCCAACTTGATTGGCTTCATTTTTAACTAAGGAATGGTTAAGGTTCGATAGTGAAGATTGGTTAAGTGAATTTAGTTAACGAGTATAATGGTTTGAGTTGGCATAGTGATGTTTTATTTAAACATCTGTTTAAATACAAATGTAGGAGTTTTGGAAATGTTTTGCAAATAAGAATCAGAAATGTTTTCTAATATAGAAAATAAGAAATGGAAATGTTTTCCATTGTTATAACGTATATTTTCTAAATTTAGAAAATAAGAAATGTTGAATATATGGAAACAGGAATAGGGAAATGGATAATTGAATGACAAATTAAATTAAAGAGGATTAGTGTTAATTAATGATTTGCTCGGTAAGATTTCCATTTGGAAATAAGACCGTTGTTTGAACACATGTTTTCCTTTGATAGTTAAATCATCGACTATCGGAGATTTTGACCATTTCCGTTGTCAAAACGGACAAACCTGGATCAGATTCATTATCTGAAAACCACTCCGTATGGCATTAGCGTTGCGATCAAATATAATGAAGATAATTGAAGATGGAGTTATGCAAGGGCTGTCCTGTTTACAGAATAGTGCTTTCAGTCTGTCAAGTCCCACGACGACCTGTATAGAAGAATGTCTGATTGAGTATATTTAATAGATCGCGTAAGTTGATCTCTTCAAACGTATATACGTTTGGTGGTGGAGGAATTCTTTTCTCTTAACTGTATTCCCATGGTATTTTTTGGGAAATCAATGTATGATTTATCGGGTATAACGATGTGATATTCAAAGTGAATAATTGTGTTATCTGTCAGAGATAAGCATGGCCTCTAGCCTCACAACCGGTAAATGACAAAAATTAGGCAGGCAGCATGGCTAAGTGGTTGGCTGCCAATTAGGGTGTATTATCACCTATCTAGAGATATTCATTTCATTCTTTAATCTATTCGATGTTGTCCTATTCGGGAAACGGTTTCTGATCCCAATCATTGGTGATATACATTCGATACACTCAAGCGAAATGAGTGGTCGGTCATGTGTGGTCGGGTTGCAAGATGTTCTTGTTGAACCTAGTGTATTCCTCTCTAGAGGTACACTATCGGAAGGTGGTTCCATACCTTGTCATAGTTGGAAATCCATTACCCAATAAGTGCTAGCAGTTTTGATTGTATACTACATATGTAGAACGTGAGATGAAAGCGTTTCTTCTAGATGATTATTATATTGTGGTTGATAGACACTATTATAATATCAAAAGAATTTTGATATAAAGACTATTTTGGATTATTATTAGGGAAAAACCAGTTCTGTTATACGACATGGTCTTATGAGATATCTTTTAATTGCTCAAACTGTGTTAAACTATTTTACTCACACTAGTCCCATTACTGACCCAGAGTTTATTTTGTTTTGTTTTCCCTAATCTCTTGGGTGCCCACTTTTGTACGGGCAGTCAAGTAGTCAGGATTTTACAGATATACTTGGAGAGCTTGGAGCAGGAAGCTTCAGGATTATATAGCTATTGTTAATTCCGCTGTGTTGTAAGTTTTGTACTCTGATAATGCTACTCTATACATCTACTAATTTTATTTCAAAGATATGTTATCAATTATATGTTGTTCGTTCCGCTATGAGATTCGTGTTACTCTGATGTTGTATGTTATTCTTCTTCTTCTATTCTAAGTTTCTATCTTATCTATTCTCACCCTCTAATTTCTTTCATGGACTTTCCGGTGTTTCTGATGCTTGATTAGTCGACATAGTGTTGTATGCCGATATCTAGGATCACAAATTCCCCAGGTCGTTACAGTGGTATCAGAGCTGAAGGTTAAGTAATTGCCTTGGCTCTGTGGCGTGACTCAGTAGAGATGGGGTTAGTAATGCCTTAGATTGAGTTGAGTGTATATATACGAGTGAACGTATTTGTTGTTCAATATAAAACGATTTTATATTGTGGATATTTATTGATTGAGTTGTTTATGAGTTCTGGTCGATCGGTTTGATCCACTGTATCGGTAGGGGTTTCTAAATACTCTAGTACGATGAACCGACACAGTATGTTTTGAAAAGAGAGTAAATGAAATAATTTTACCCAAAATATATTTTGATATAAAGGATTTATATTGGAATGATTATTATATATTGGAAATATTGGCTGTTGTTATAATCGAGTAAGATTATAAATTAAATTGTTATGTAAATAACCAATCAGAATTCATACAAGTGTTGTATATGAAATCAGATGAATTAAATCTGAATTTAAACCAGAATTGGAATTAAAACTCTGGAAATGTGAAAAGGTGTTTGTAAATAGGAATTGGATTAAATATATGAGAATTTTAAATTATTTTACAAGCAGTATGAATGGTATTTTGAAATGTATTTCAAAATGGAAGTGTTTAGAAATGGTTTTGAAAGTGATATAGTATTGAACTCACTTCAATAGCTGGAAAATAAATTCCGATGATGACAGCTGCATCATCGGTGTTCGTTTTCTAGTTGCTAAGTGGCGGATTACTACCAAAGATTTTGATTTTTAATTATCTTGAGAAAGTCAAGTTGTTTTGAATTCCAGAAAGGAATATTTGATTTTTGAATAAAAAAACTAAGTGATTTAAAACTCTCAGGAAAGATTGTTTGATTTGAAACCAAATTAAATTGAAATTGCAAAAGAAAATTGGAGTTGAATTGGATTAGAAGGATATCGATAAATTTGGATTTGTGGGATAGAAATTTGAAATAAGATTCGGTTTTTATATAAGAGAATGGTTGTGTTGAGGATAAAAACTGATTGGAGTTAGATTGGAATAACATAGGTATATGTTGAATTGGTAACAGATGCAAAGGATATAATTATATGCCCGACCAAAAATGTACACGTTTATATTCATATGAGTTTGATGAGTTATGAGCCGATTTGGCAAGCCGCTTGGCATTTTGATTTTCTTTTGGGTTGGAGAAGGCCTAGAGAGGTGAGTTGGAGTTTGAGCTATTAACCAGTACAAAGGAGGTGCTGGCGAAATTTTTCGAAAAGTTAAGGTTTTAGAAAATTTTCAGAATTTTTGAAAATTTCCATTAGTCGAAATTAATTAATAATTTAATTGAAATTAATTTGTTTTGGTTGACATTGACGTTAATAAGTAAATAAATAATGTTTAACCCAGTTGGTGGAGTTTGTTTTCTACCTTAGCAATTTCGTGGACGAAATTATTTTAAGGGGGGAAGAATGTAATGTCCCATATTTTACGGTATAATAATTAATTTATTTAATTATTTAAATAGTGATATAGAGATTTAAATAGTTGTTTGATTAAATTATATGGAATATTTAATTAATATAAATATAGAATAATATATTTAATTTCTGAAATAATCGAGAATAACTGAATTCACAATACTGTGTGAATTGGACAATTTAAAATATTTAATTCATCTTAGAATTTGAATTAGAATAATGGATATGTTATTTTAACAACATTTGAACATATAATTTATACTAAAATTATAATCGAGCTCGAAATGGCGCGGCAGTTCGCTATTTGGCGATTTGAACTTCAACTAAATATATAGGGTCCGTTTTAAGTCGGATTTCTGTAAAACAAGAAACGTTCGGAGCTGGTGAAGTTTATTTTTCTAATGGAAGAGAAAAATCAAGATTTCGTTGTGTAGATTTTGATTTATGTCCAAATCAAATTTTAGAAAAGTCGCTATGGAATTCATATATAATTTATAACGATATATAAAAAGGAATTTCATTATAAATCGAATATCAATTAATCAAGATTTGGAAAATCGACTTAGGAATTCATATAGGAATATTCTGGAGGTGTATGGTATTCTATTGTAAAGATATATGATAATATTTATTTTTTAATATTTAATTTAATTATTTTTAAATATATTTATATATTTAAATGGGCTATTTAGAGCTTTAAAAATAGCCAGTTTTGCAAACGACCTCCGTTTTCGATGAAACTAATTTTGTTGGATCCGCAATATTAAATTATTGCTAGATTTAAATTTCCGTGATTTTTAGAGTCAGTGTGTGGCAGTACGGATTTTTAATGTGAAAATAGTCAATATTTTGACGGTTAAAAATACATTGTGAGAGCAAACGAAGTCGGAATTCAATGAAACAAGTCTCGTTGGGTCCATAATGTCAAACTGTAGTTGCATGTAAATTTTCGTTATTTTTAGATATCGTGTGTATTCGTAGGTATTTTTAGAGTGCAGATACAAATAGAAAATGGATATAAAATAATTAAAAAAATACATGAGGCTTCTTAGAGAAGCCAAGCTATCCTATAAATACTCCCTCATCCTTCTAAATCTAATTTCAGCTCTTCTTCTGGTCAATGAAATTTCAAGCCACTATTTTTTCTTACATCCTTATATCTTGGCTTTCAAAAATTCTAAATAAATCAAAAAAAAATCCCAAAAATTGTGAAACCTTTATTTTTGTATTCGCTTGGGTTATGGCTTCATTTGAGCACCCTCAGATTTATGTGCGCTTCCATTTTGTTTTGACAATAGTTCGATAAGCAAAGGGTGAATTATGGTTTAACATCGTTGGTTGTTTAATCATCAACTGGCAAATCCATGGTAATATTCGAGTTTGTTGAGGTGTTTAACACCTTGCTGAAGATTTTGGGAAGAATCCGTGTTTTATTTGTCGATCTTTTCTTCGAGCTACTGCATACAGTTCAGCGATGAGAATTTTAGCACAACCTTGAGTTGGATATTTTGGATACCACGAGTTGGAGATTGTTAGTAGGAGTTCATCGGTGTTGGTGGTGTTCGTTTTCGGTGTGTGTGGAGGGAGTTTGAGTGTGCGAGATTCACAGTAATGGAAATTGGGAGCGTGAGTTTTCCTGCATCAAAAAGGAAGAAGATGACCGCATAGTTAAATGTGGCGTAAGGATTTGAAGACGAGTGTAATGGAGATTTTTATTCGAATTTAAAAGCATTGGAGAAGGAGAATGGTAGGGTGGATATCTGTCGTGACTTGGAGTTTTTACTGGAGAGGCGGATTTCTTAGTTCGGGAAGAAAAAGGATGAGCAGACCAATTAAGAGATGATGACATGGCTTAAGGGGAATTAGTTGGTAATTAGCCATTAATTATTTAATTAGTAATGTTTAAACAAATTAAATTTGTTAAATTTGTAAATTTGCTATACGTTAACGAAATTCAGCGAAACTGGATCCGTTGAGATCGTATGGAAGAGGGTTACGCAATGGAACTGAATGGGAGTGAATTGGAGCTCGTTACAATTTGTAGCAAAATAAATTGTCTGGTCAGAATCAACCATAGTTATCGTTATTTAACAAAAACCGTCCAATGTGAGTAAAACTCACCAACTCTACTAGTTCATATTTTTATGATTTACATTTAGAATTGATAAATGCTGATTGACTGCAGTGTGATGATTGTTTAGTTGAATTGCTTATGTATTGGTTGAAATTATAGATAACGTTACATATACATATCGTAAATCAGATATTTATTTTGTTTATCAGAATATTTCATATCGAAATGAAATCGATGTTATTATGTTGGTTAACATATGTGGATGCAGGGAAACAGGTCGGAGGAATCCAACTAGATTCCTCAACATTTATTTTATTGTTTTTCATAAATGGTGATATATGATGTGATATATAATCTGTTGTTGATGATGTGTGTTAGAATGATATTGATCATTGTTATATGGCACGTTAAATACCATAAGGGATACTGGAATGTTAAAAAGGTAATTTTCAATGTTATATTGAAAAGAAATATTTATAAAATCAAAGGATTTTATAAAAAGAAACATTTTCAAAATAAATAGATTATAAAAGAAATAATTATTTGGAAAATAAATAAATAGAATTGAAAAGGAAATATTTGTAAAACATTTACAAATTGAATTGAAAAGGAAATATTTGTAAAACATTTACAAATAGAATTGAAAAAGAAATATTTATTTGTTAAATAAATAAAATTTTAAAAGGAATATTTATTTCGAAAATAAATAGGATTATAAAAGGGAATTAACGAGATATAAAAGAGTTATCGATTAGTGTTGAAGGATAGAGTTATCGATTAGAGTTAATCGAATAGTGTTAATCAATTAGAGTTATCGAGTAGAATTAATTGAATAGAGTAAATCAATTAGAGTTATCGACTAGAGTTATTAAGTAGAGTTAATTGAATAGAGTAGATCGAATTAGAATTAATCAAATAGAGTTAATTGATAGAGTTAATCGATTAGAGTAGATCGAATTGAGTTAATTAAAAAGGAATTGATCGAATGTAGTTTATTTAAAAGGAGTTATCGAATATAGTTTATTCTAAAGGAATTAATCGAATATAGTTTATTCGAAAGGAGTTATCGAATATAGTTTATTCGAAAGGAGTTATCGAATATAGTTTATTTGAAAGGAATTAATCGAATATAGTTTATTCGAAAGGAGTTATCGAATATAGTTTATTCGAAAGGAATTAATCAAATATTGGTTATTCGAAAAAGAGTTAATCGAATATTGGTTATTCGAAAGAGAGTTAATCGAATATAGTTTTTTCGAAAGGAATTAATCGAATATAGTTTATTCGAAAAGAGTTATCGAATATTGGTTATTCGAAAAGAGTTATCGAATATTGGTTATTCAAAAAGAGTTAATCGAATATTGGTTATTCGAAAGAGAATTAATCGAATATAGTTTATTCGAAAGGAATTAATCGAATATAGTTTATTCGAAAAGAGTTTTCGAATATTGGTTACTCGAAAGAGAGTTAATCGAATATTGGTTATTCAAAAGAGAGCTAATCAAATATAGTTTATTCGAAAGGAATTAATAGAATATAGTTTATTCGAAAAGAGTTATCGAATATTGGTTATTCGAAAAGAGTTATCGAATATTGGTTATTCGAAGAGAGTTAATCGAATATTGGTTATTCGAAAGAGAGTTAATCGAATATAGTTTATTCGAAAGGAATTAGTCGAATATAGTTTATTCGAAAAGAGTTATCGAATATTGGTTATTCAAAGAGAGTTAATCGAATATTAGTTATTCGAAGAGAGTTAATCGAATATTAGTTATTCGAATAAGAGTTAGTTAAATATAAGTTAATCGAATAAGAGTAAACCAAATGCAGTTTATTCGAATAGAGTTAAAGGAGTTAATCGAATACAGTCTATTTGAATAGAGTTAATGGAGTTAATCGAATATAGTTTATTCGAATAGAGTTAAAGGAGTTAATCGAATATAGTTTATTCAAATAGAGTTAAAGGAGTTAATCGAATATAGTTTATTCGAATAGAGTTAAAGGAGTAATCGAATATTGTTTATTCGAAAGGAGTTAATCAAATATATTATATTCGAAAGGAGTTAAGTGATAAGAGTTAATGAATTAAAGTTAATCGAGTTAAAGTTAAAGGAGTTAGAGTTAATTAATTTGAGTTAATCGAGTTATATTTTGGAGTTAGATATTTCAGAAGTAGGGATTATACCGCTATAGTTATAATCAGTGTTTTTCAATAAAGAAGTGGATTCGTAAATAGAATCCGAGAGTTACGTAAGGAAGTTTGTTAAAGGTTTAAAAGGTGATCCTTGTATGTTTCAAAGTTAGAAATGTTGTTCAGTTAAGGTCTGAGAGGTAGTTATACCCCAACTCGATTGACTTCGTTTTTAACTAAGGAATGGTTAAGGTTCGATAGTGAAGATTGGTTAAGTGAATTTAGTTAACGAGTATAATAGTTTGAGTTGGCATAGCGATGTTTTATTTAAACATCTGTTTAAATCCAAATGTAAGAGTTTTGGAAATGTTTTATAATATAGAAAATAAGAAATTGATTAATAACATACATTTTCTAAATTTAGAAAATCAGATATGTTGAATATATTGAAACATGAATAGGGAAATGGAAAATTGAATGACAAATTAAATTAAAGATGATCAGTGTTGATTGATGATTTGCTCGGTAAGATTTCCATTTGGAAATACGATCGTTGTTTGTACACATGTTTTCCTTTGATAGTAAAATCATCGACTATCGGAGATTTTGACCATTTCCATTGTTAATACGGAGAGACCGGGATCAGATTCATTATCTGAAAACCACTCCATATGTCATTAGCATTGCGATCAAATATGATGAAGATAATTGAAGACGGAGTTATGCAACTGTTGTCCTATTTACAGAATAGTGCCTTCAGTCTGTCCAGTCCCAGGACGACCTGTATGGAAGAATGTTTGACAGAGTATATTTAATAGACCGCGTAAGCTGATCTCTTCAAACATATATACGTTTGGTGGTGGAGGAATTCGTTTCTCTTAGCTGTATACCCATGGTATTTTTGGGGAAATCAATGTGTGATTTGGTGGGTATGGCGATGTGACCTTCAAAGTGAATAATTGTGTGATCTGTCAGAGATAAGCATGGCCTCTACCTCATAACCGGGAAATGACAAAAATCGGGCAGGCAGCATGGCTAAGTGGTTGGCTGCCAATTAGGGTGTATTATCACCTATCTAGAGATATTCATTTCATTCTTTAATCTATTTGATGTTGTCCCATTCGGGAAATGGTTGCTGATCCCAACCGTTGGTGATATACATTCGATACACCCAATTGAAATGAGTGGTCGATCATGTGTGGCCGGGTTGCAAGATGTTCTTGTTGAACCCAGTGTATTCCTCTCTAGAGTTACACTATCGAAAGGTGGTTCCATACCTTATCATAGTTGGAAATCCATTACCCAATAAGTGCTCGCGGTTTTGATTGTATACTATATTTGTAGAACGTGAGATGAAAGCGTTTCTGCTAGATGATTATTATATTGTGGTTGATAGACACAATTATAATATCAAAAGAATTTTGATATAAAGACTATTTTGGATTCTCATAATGGAAAAACCCGTTCCGTTATACGACGTGGTCTTATGAGATATCTTTTAATTGCTCAAACTATTTTAAACTGTTTTACTCACACCCGTCCCATGACTGACCCAGAGTTTATTTTGTTTTTTTTTCCTTAATCTCTTGGGTGCCCAATTTTGTATGGGCAGTCAAGTAGTCAAGATTTTACAGATATACTTGGTGAGCTTGGAGCAGGAGGCTTCAGGATTGTATAGCTATTGTTTATTCCATTGTGTTGTAAGTGTTGTACTCTGATAATGCTATTGTATACATATACTGATTTTATTTCAAAGATATGTTATCTATTATATGTTGTTCGTTCCGCTGTGAGATTCGTGTTACTCTGATGTTGTATGTTCTTCTTCTTCTTCTATTCTAAGTTTCTATCTTATCTATTTTCACCCTCTAATTTCTTTCATGAACTATCCAGTGTTTCAGATGCTTGAATAGTCGACATAGTGTTGTATGCCGATATCTAGGATCGCAAATACCCCGGGTCGTTACAAGGGTAATTCACGAGACCACACCGTACAACATTGAATGGGTTTACTCCACATGAATCTCAGTTTTAGAACAAAACAACCCAATGCTTTTTGAAAAATGAAGCTATTATAAGACTCACGTCCCATCACACAATGCAATGCAACGTAAGCCAGAGGATAGAGTTTTCGCTTATAATAGTCAAACATGATTGGTACATTTAAAACAAATCATTTTGATATTACTATATCTATATAGTGTCAAATAAACTTCAAACATAAATGTATCAATCATAGACGGCATAGTACCCCATCCTACTATGTCGCCATACTAGTTTTACATCTAAAACCGAAAAGTGGCATATTGGCAGTTGGATTCTATCTATGAGTCGTGGCAAGGGATCATCCTCGTCGGCCTCGAGACACTCTAGCAAATGCCTCAGGATCCCCCGCAGTGAACCCTAGTTAGTAGCAGGGCAAGTCCACCCTTACTTTTGTGGATTAATATTGATGAACACACGTTTTCCGGTCCTATAGGACCTATCACTTGGCCACTAGGGACCAATATCCGAGGCGCCTCATAATCCATCATCCACACAGGTAGAAATAAATAAATGTCTGGGCTTTATACCATGACACCACACATAGCTAGAAAGAAATGTCTTGTGCTCCCTGCCGTCCTCATCCCGTTTTTGACTCTTACCGAGGTGTGAGGCTCACGAATTAATGCTATACACAAAGCTAGGTTATTTAAAGTCGTGCTTTGATCATCAACCTTAAGACTCTGCTTTTCAATAAAAACCTTGATCATTTGCATCTTAGCATGCCACACTGACAATTCACGCCATACAACTGATGTTTATTAATATATAACCTCTAAGCTTGTACGTCTCAATGAAGGGTGTTGAGCACGAGAATAAGTTCTCAGCCACCAAACAGATATATATTTAATAGAAATCAATCAATAAAGAATGAAATCCAATGTCAGACACACATCCATTTACAAGTTCGTTCTAGTCGGAACGAAACCGAAGGTACCTTATTCCTCGTCCCATATGTCCAATACAAGAGAGAGGTCCTTGTATAACCGGTCGATCTCCAAGTACGTCTAGACGATCACCACTTATTACCTTGTCTTGGGCATACAGCCCAATCAAGACATTTGTAATCATCCAAACGATGTGAAGAACTCCAGTCTTCAACCACCGTCTTCATTGTCAACTTTTAGTCATCATATTCATTATTCAGAATGGTTTAAACCCAGTCTTTCCAAATAACACGTGTATTTTATAATCAATAATCAAGTGCTATAAAAACACATCATATGCTTCATTCCAATCCATAATATTCTTTTATTCAAATATTCACATCTTATGGGAAAGGTTCCCATTAATTTTATCAATAAAAAATTCTTTTGAATTTATTCTTTAATCTTCCTTTGGATATAAATTCAAAATCAAATTAAGGTTTATCAACTAGTCGGGATTACCGAGCCTTACCGAAGTAATCATTTATTTATTAATCCCAATACCAACCTATTAATCCCATGGATTAAAACTGGTAATACTCTATATCTAACACTACGGTGTTATTGGTAAATTTAATTATCATTTCACGTTCAAATCTAATTAAAGATTTAACTATCGCCTGGAGTAAAAACTGGTGGTACTCCATTCTTGATCATTTCCTAAATTTGATAATTTAAATTATCACATTCTCGTTACAATATAATTAAAGATTGATTAAAACTTCACTTAGTTTTAATCTCATAAATCATTACTCAGTGATTATTTATCTTTGGGAAATCAAACTTGCCACACTCGACGATCTACACCGTATAATGAATTTCTACCAATATATAACCTCTAAGCTTATACGTCTCAGAGTAGGGTGTTAAGAAAGAGAATAAATTATCTGCCACCAAACAAATATATATTTAACAGAAATCAATAATACGGTTTGAAATACAATGTTAGACATGTAATCCTGTCTTTAACTGTGTGAAAGAACCAATACCATTTAAAACAAAGTTCACGATAAACCCAAAATCACATTCCATTAACAATGGAATCTCCACGGAAAACAGATCAATATATAATCGATATCAATTTCTGTATCTAACTAATAATATATATGGAATAACGGCAAAGCCTTTTAAATTCCATATATAGTAACAATCTTTCTCCATAGAAGCTCACATCGATTATCACTAAATCGAATTCCATTCAATTCCAATTTAATATATTATATTCGAAAACTTTACTTTGGAAACTTTCCGTTAAATCTTACTAAAAGATTTATATATTCCAAATCACATTTCCCTGTTAATCGGGTTAAAGAACGAATGTCTTTAAAAACACAGTTCATAATAAACCCAATACACATTCCATTTTATTCCCATTACTATATATAACTGAAAACTCTAATAATCTTAATTAAATGATTTATTCTTTTCACACGGGGTTTAAGAACAGTGTTACTGAAGACACCATTTACAACAAACCCAAAATCCACTTCGATATTAAATATAAGGATCTAAACAGAAATGATATTGGCTTACATTCAATATCAAATTCTAAAACCAACACATATCGTATGGGGAATAACGATATATATCTATCTTCCAAATTCCTCCACAATATCTGTAACAACCCGCATTCTACGTATCTAGGATCATAGAATATTTATCTCTTTTTCGTATGAAGTCGTATGGTCGTGTAACTTTGGTAGACAACTATTGGGGTCATTTCCCATGTTCATGATTTTTGCCGATTTTTAAATGATTGTTTTGCCACTAGTCGATATTGTTTTGGCCATAACTTTTGATTGGAAAGGAATTTTGATCTGAAACCACTTTCATTAGATTCGTTTGATGGTTTACCTTTTCGTAGAGTGATCACATTAGCCAAATGGGCTCACCGTTTGGGAGATATGGCTGAAACAAGTTTCAGATGGTGAAAAATTGCTTAACCGGGCCAAATGAAGTGATTAGCAAATGGGCCCATAACCCATTTCGGGATTAGGGTTAATGGGAGGCTGAAATGAGTTAGGTTTTCATTCTATTTCAGTTTTCTAGTCGCCATCTACCTCTTAGAAACCCTAATAATGACCTCCAACCTCTAAAACATCTCCAAATCACTTTCTAATCAAGGATTGAACTTAGCAACACCAAATCAAAGAGGATTAACACAAAGGCAAGGTTAGATCCATTTCACATGCTTAAGGGAAAATATGGGATTTTGGGTGTTTGGTCCATTTCACATGTTAAGATTGTGGTTTTGGTGTTTGAGGTCACTTCTATTTGTTGCTATGACTTTGTGGTATGCTTTATGATTTATTAGGATAGTTATAATGGTCGAAAACGTCGTCGAATGGCGTAAAATGCTCACTGGAAAAGTTGTAGAAAAACAGTGCAGGTTCGTATTGGATCGGAGGAATGGGCTCAGAACGGATAAAGGACTGGGCAAGGGATCACCGAACCGAAACGATGACTTGGCACAAGGGCATGAAGGAAGGCCACAATGGTTGAACTGGGAGCGGATCGGGGTAAGGAAGAAGGAACTAGTTCAACTCGAAGGGAAGTGTGGGGGATCGGATCAGAGCGGATGGGAACATGAATGGGGGATCAGATCGGACCAGAAGATCAAGACAAGGACGGAAGCAAGACAGTTGACGAACCGACCCGAGGTGACATGGAGAACCCGAACCGAACCGATATACTACGAATGGACTTGGAGACCCCGACCCGACCCGTATAGCTACCTCTGAACCGAACCGATGTAAGGTGATGGATTTGAAGACTCAACCCGATCAGCCAAGGGTGATGACGATCTGAACCGCCACCAAGTGGATGCCACGAGCCAAACCATGTTGACAATGGAGAGCTGAAGACCGGTCTGAACCGACGGGGAAGAGGAGCTAAGAACCGAACCGAACCGATCAAGTGATTACCAAAACCCGAGATGCAAAGGAAGTCCAAATAGGAAGTAGAGCTCAGGATTCAGTTGGGAACCAATAATTTCACTTCATGATTGGACTCTGCTGCGGGACGTGTGCAAAGGGGTTGTCAGTATTCATAACTTTGATTCACCGCTGGGTGACGGATAGTGGGCTTGTAGTGATAGTCGTACGGGGTTAGACTCCATCATGGACTAAAGAATTAGGTGACCAAGGTAGTGGATATTGTTGCTTTATGCACCAAGTGAGAGATGTGAGGATGGTTGCTATGCTTGATTGTTTGCCATCACTATGACATGCACACCCCCACCCCCGTATTCCTTACACCCTATGTTAAAGGCACCTTAGAGGGTTGTAGAGTATGTAGTGCTAACTCTTTGGTTGCAGGTCAAGGTTCAGGTATGATTGGATTATACCTGTTATTGTTTTGTTTTGTTGCTTATCGCTCATACCAGACTTTTTGTCTGACCCAGAGTTTTGTGTCTCTTCTTATTACTCTGGGTGCTCACACGAGTAGACTAGAGACAGGTTAGCTGGGTATGCACGGGTAGCTGATCTGGAAACGAGCAGGAGGCTTCCACGTATAATATATATAGTATTCTCCCTGTGTTGTTCAAGATCACTGCTTGGGCATTAGTCATGCATCTTCTACTTTACCTTTCTTTTATTTACAGATAGTAAATTTGGAAAGTTGTAATAAGCTGTATTTGGATTTCCACTGCTATGTTGGTTTAGTTTTCAGCTTATGCATTGTCTCGCCTGTTTTATGTCAAGATTATGTTATTATTATATTTTGATTCCGTGCGCTTTGAGACATTCTACCGGTTCCTTGTTAGTTCATTCTCTTCTTTTCTTTCTTTGGCGACCGTTCCGTGCCAATTGGGCATGTGTACAGCGCACTTTTGGAGGAAATGCTGGCTAGTGCAGGGCGGTCCGTCACATTTGGTATCAGAGCTCTAGGTTGCGTAGTTAACCTAGGAAAGTCATCAAGGTGAGATAGTATACGTATATGAGAGCGCGTATTTGTGATTATTTTGGTTTTTAAAAGATATATATATATTATTATTATAGCTAAGGATAAAGTCGCACTGCACTAGCACCACTATGGATATGGTTAATCTTTTTCTCTTTACAGATTGAATGATGAGTCGATATGCAAGAGGTGCCGGTAGAGGAGCTAATAATGGGAATGTTGCTGACATGAGGACGATGTTTACTGACCTCATGAGGGAGATGCTTAGGGATGTGCAGAGGGCAGCCCCCAATGCTGGTAATGCTGATGGTCCAGTAGTGCAGGCGCCTAGGGCCGATTCTGCCAAGTTGTACAAGGATTACACTAACCTTGGTGGGAAACCGTTCCACGGAACGAAGTCGGCCATGGATGTTCAGGATTGGTTGGATAGCTATGATCGTATCTTCGACGACTTGGATATCCAGGATGCGATGAAGAGAAGGCTAGCATCCCATCAGCTGCAAGGACGGGCAATGAATTGGTGGAATGATATTAAGGCAGCCACCCCAGAGGATCAAGTCACTTGGGATCAGTTAAGAACTCATTTCAGTGATAAGTTTATCCTAGCTGCTCAGAAGTCGGAATTGTTTAGGAAGTTCTTGGAACTCAAGCAGAATGGCAGAGCTGTCTCGGAGTATATTGCCGAATTTGACACTTTGTCCAAGTATGGGTTATCTCTTATTGATACTGCCGAGAAGAAGAACGAGAAATTCATAACTGGCTTGGATCAGTACTTGGAGGAGAGGCTTATTAACCACATCGATGAGATGTTTGAGTCGATCGTGGGGAAATCTTTGAGATCGGAAAGTCTTTACCCTATGCCAAAGACCGAGGTTGCTATTACATCTGCGGATGAGCCAAAGTGCAAGCAGGCGATGGAGGCAATAATAATTCCCAGAATAAGAGGAAACAAGACCAAGCCATGGATGGTCAGAATAAGAAAAGTAAGAAAGATGGCGAGTGCTTTAGCTGTGGCAAGAAGGGCCACTATGCTAGAGATTGTCGGGAAAAGCCTGAGGGAAAGAAGTGCTTTAATTGTGGCCAAGCGGGACATCACAAGAATGAATGTCCACAACCTCCTAGGGAAAAGCAGATCGTGAGAGCATATGCTATCAACGCTGTTCCTTCTTCGTCGAACGCCCCAACTGCGGCGTAGAAGGAAAAAGGTGTTGTTATTCGAGGTATGATTTCTATTTAAGATATTTTGATCGAGTTTTGTTTGACAAACCTGAGTTAGTCAATAGACCTTTAGTAGTGACGAACCCGATTAGTGGTTCAATTAGCCTCAGTATGATTTACCGTAACGTGGTCTTATCGAGCCTTGGATGTATGTTTGTTTATGATTATTTTGTTTTGGTCTTTACTGGGTTTAGCATTATTTGGGGAGTCGATCTACTCTAAAGGAATGGGGTGGTATTAGGTACCTACCTAGTGATGGCGATAGTAACTGGAGTCAAGGAAGCTGAGAGGTTATCGTTGTATTAAGTCCTAGTTGTCTCTGGGAGGCAAATGAGTGCTCCAGTGCTTAGTTGTTTTGCTAGTATCACTTCACGTGGATTGTCCGAATTCGGAGGAGATGTTCCTTAGGTGCTTGTCTGATATTGGTTTAGGCCTTTGGGGCTTGTGCTTGGGGAATGTCGAGTTTGACTAGGATGGTTTGCGTAAGGGATAAGTAGTCGTTGTAATTTTCATTGGATGATACCTTGTTTTACTTGAGGAGTGATGGGCAGCTGTGACAGGATAAGACTATTCGATGGTATGGACTGCCACGAGTTGGACTCGATAAGGTTATGAGATGACTCGACTGGGACTCGAGAAAGATGCAAAGTAATGGATTGTTTAGGACCCTATGCTGGTGTTCTCTTTGGATAGTAGAACTTTGAAGGAATAGGATGAGTTCGTTGATCGTGGAAGATGCAACGAAGGTTAGGACGATTCAAGTTGGACTTGAACTCGTAAAAGAAAATAGGTATTCGTTGATCTAGGAGCTGCAACGAATAGGGGGATGACTCATGTTGGACTAGGGTTGGTAGGTAATGGATACTCAAGATTGGGTCTGAGTTTATGGGTAATAGATTGACTCGAGTTGGACTCGAGAAGGCTGCAAGGAATTGGATTGACTCGAGTTGGACTCGAGAGGGCAGCAAGATAATGCATAGACTTGGGTGGGACTCGAGTGTTTCAGGCGGACTAAAAGCAGGGGTATCTGGGGACACCCACTTAACTCGGATCCGTTGGACGTGATCTAGGTATCCTTGGAGGATAAACGTACTTTGGACGTACGGTAGTCCGTTTGGAGGTAGAGTTTCCATTAGTTACTGATGTTGGTTGGACCAGACATATGGGTATTGACGTATTCATGGCTTTAGCAGGTGATAGATAGGAATTGTTTGATGGATGCTATGGTTGTTGTGTTTGTTCTTACCATTCTTCTCTTGAGTATCACCTGTAGGATCCTGTTGAATGTAAATAGTGTAAGTTCGTTGATCATGGTGATATGACGAGTGTAAGATACTTTACGTTAGACTTGAAGTATATTGGGCATTGTAAAGCGTCCGTTGTCTTGGAGATTCAACGGATATAGGAGTTTCAGTTGGACTTGGACTCATAGGTAGAGCACCTAGATTCATTGGATGAGTCTAGTTCACCTTTGGAAGGTGAATGTACGTTGGACATACAGTACGGATATAGGTAGAGTACCTAGATTCATTGGATGAGTCTAATTCACCTTTGGAAGGTGAATGTACGTTGGACGTGCAATATGAATATGGGTAGGGTACCTGGGTTTTTTGGATGAATCTAGTTCACTTTAGAAAATGAATGTACGTTAGACGTACAGTGCAGATATTGGTGTAGTGCCTAGGGTCATTGGATGGGTCTAGTCTGCCTCTAGGAAGTGAATGTACGTTGGACGTGCAACACGAATGTAAGAAGGACTCAAGTTGGACTTGAAAGGACATTTGGAATGTAGTTGAAAATTTGGCGTATAGGTTTGGATTACCTAAGAAAATGACAGTATAGACGAATGCCATAGTATCGGACTGGGTGCGATAGCTGATGCATTGAGTAAGAGACGTACCAGTTCAGTAGCTATTTTTCTGGAATGGAAGCAACTAGAGTATATCATGGGATATGACTTCAGACCTACGTGTGAATTGGATTCAGAAACGGTAGTAAGCTTGACGATTAGATCGATCTTGATTAAGTGGATCGGTTCCAGTTAGTGGGATGATCCCAACCTGTTAGAAGTTACCTCTAGGGTAGAGATGGGAATCGATGGCGAGAGAACGACTGTACTTGGGAAGTAGAGAATAACATAAGAAAGTCATATCCAAAGCTCTTTGCCTGGTAAGATTTTAGCGGCGAAAATTCTTCCCTTGTTAGTAAACTGCATGTTAGGGCAGAATGGTTCTGTTTGTTTTGCATGTTTGATTGTTGTATATGGTTGGTAGGCATGCGGGATCCTTTGTATGTTTTGGGTTAAGGAATTTCGTCGGGGACGAAATTTCTTAAGGGGGGGGATGTAACAACCTGCATTCTACGTATCTAGGATCGTAGAATATTTATTTCTTTTTCGTATGAAGTCGTATGGTCGTTTAACTTTGGGAGACAATTATTGGGGTCATTTCTCATGTTCATGATTTTTGCCGGTTTTTAAATGACTGTTTTGCACCTAGCCGAAATTTTTTTGGCCATAACTTTTGATTGGAAAGGAATTTTGACCTGAAACCACTTCCATTTGATTCGTTTGTTGGTTTACCTTTCCGTAGAGTGGTCACATTAGCCAAACGGACTCACCGTTTGGGAGATATGGCTGAAACAAGTTTCAAATGGTGAAAAACTGCTTAACCGGGCCAAATGAATTGATTAGCAAATGGGCCAATAACCCATTTCGGGATTAGGGTTAAGGGGAGGCTGAAATGAGTTAGGTTTTCATTCTATTTCAGTTTTCTGGCCGCCATTTACCTCTTAGAAACCCTAATAATGGCCTCCAACCTCTAAAACATCTCCAAATCACTTTCTAATCAAGGATTGAGCTTAGCAACACCAAATCAAAGAGGATTAACACCAAGGCAAGGTTAGAGCTGCTGTTAGACATCAGTATTCACGCCAAACTGACATTCATTTCAGATTTGGTATTTTATTTGTGGCCAAGGTGAGTGATTTGCATAGTTTTGCACTAATTACGGTTAATTAAGGGTAATTAGTGAAGATTAGCGAATTTATACACTAATAAATTCTAGAATAATATTTATAAATTCTAAAATAATGTTTTAGACCTCTGTTAGAAATTTGGCTTAATTTGATTAAGTTTTGCTAATCATACCATTAGTTTTGCCTAAACATGCTTAAGGGAAAATATGGGATTTTGAGTATGTTTGATCCATTTCACATGTTAAGATTGTTGTTTGGGTGTTTGAGGTCACTTCTATTTGTTGCTATGACTTTGTTGTATGCTTTGTGATTTATTAGGATAGTTAGATTGGTCGAAAACGTCGTCGAATGGCGTAAAATGCTCGCTGGAAAAGTTGCAGAAAAACGGTGCAGGTTCGGATCGGATCGGAGGAATGGGCTTGGACCGGATAAAGGACTGGGCAAGGTGTCAACGAGCCGAACCGATGACTTGGCACAAGGGCAAGAACGAAGGCCACAATGGTTGAACTGGGATCGGATCGGGCTAAGGAAGAAGGAACCAGATCAACTCGAAGGAAGTGAGGGGGATCGGATTGGAGCGGATGGGAATAGGAATGGGGGATCGGATCGGACCAGAAGATCAAGACAGGGACGGAAGGAAGACATTTGACGAACCGACCCGAGGTGACATGGAGAACCCGAACCGAACCGATATTCTACGAATGGACTTGGAGACCCCGACTCGACCCGTATTGCTACCTCCGAAACGAACCGATGTATGGTGATGGATTTGAAGACCCGACCCGATCAGCCAAGGGTGATGACGATCCGAACCGCCACCAGGTGGATGCCACGAGCCAAACCATGTTGACGATGGAGAGCTAAAGACCGATATGAACCGACAGGGAAGAGGAGCTGAGAACCGAACCAATCCAGTGATTACCAAAACCCGAGATGCAAAGGAAGTCCAAATAGGAAGTAGAGCTCAGGATTCAGTTGGGAACCAACGAGTTCACTTCATGATTGGACTCTGCTGCGGGACGTATGCAAAGGGGTTGTCGGTATTCATAATTTTGATTCACCGCTGGGTGACGGATAGTGGGCTTATAATGATAGTCGTACGGGGTTAGACTCCACCATGGCCCAAAGAATTAGGTGACCAAGGTAGTGGATATCGTATGCTTTACGCACCAAGTGAGAGATGTGAGGATGGTTGCTATGCTTGATTGTTTTCCATCACTATGACATGCACACCCCCACCCCCGTATTCCTTACACCCTATGTTAAAGGCACCTTAGAGGGTTGTATAGTATGTAGTGCTAACTCTTTGGTTGCAGGTCCATGTTCAGGTATGATTGGATTATACCTGTTATTGTTTTGTTTTGTTGCTTATCGCTCATACCAGACTTTTTGTCTGACCCAGAGTTTTATGTCTCTTCTTATTACTCTGGGTGCTCACACGAGCAGACTAGAGACAGGTTAGCTGGGTATGCATAGGTAGCTGATGTGGAAACGAGCAGGAGGCTTCCACGTATGATATATATAGTATTCTCCCTGTGTTGTTGAAGATCACTGCTTGGGCATTAGTCGTGCATCTTCTACTTTACCTTTCTTTTGTTTTAGAGACAGTAAATTCGGAAAGTTGTAATAAGCTGTATTTGGATATCCGCTGCTATGTTGGTTTAGTTTTCAGCTTATGCACTGTCTCGCCTATTTTATGTCAAGATTATGTTATTATTATATTTTGATTCCATGCGCTGTGAGACATTCTACAGGTTCCTTGTTAGTTCATTCTCTTCTTTTCTTTCTTTGGCGACCGTTCCGTGCCAGTTGGGCATGTGTACAGCGCACTTTTGGAGGAAACGTCGGCTAGTGCATGGCGGGCCGTCACATTTGGTATCAAAGCTCTAGGTTGCGTAGTTAACCTAGGAAAGTCATCTGGGAGAGATAGTATATGTATATGAGAGCGCATATTTGTGATTATTTTGGTTTTTAAAAGCTATATATATATATATATATATATATATATATATACTATTAGTATAGCTGAGGATAAAGTCGCACTGCACTAGCACCACTATGGAGATGGTTAATCTTTTTCTCTTTACAGATTGAATGATGAGTCGATATGCAAGAGGTGCCGGTAGAGGAGCCTATAATGGGAATGCTGCTGACATGAGGATGATGTTTACTGACTTCATGAGGGAGATGTTTAGGGATGTGCAGAGGGCAGCCCCCAATGCCGGTAATGTTGGTGGTCCAGTAGTGCAAGCGCCTAGGGCCGATTTCGCCAAGTTGTGCAAGGACTACACTAACCTTGGTGGGAAACTGTTCCACGGAACGGAGTCGGCCACGGATGTTCAGGATTGGTTGGATAGCTGTGATCGTATCTTCGACGACTTAGATATCGAGGATGCGATGAAGAGAAGGCTAGCATCCCGTCAGCTGCAAGGATGGGCAATGAATTGGTGGAATGCTATTAAGGCAGCTACCCCAGAGGATCAAGTCACTTGGGATCAGTTAAGAACTCGTTTAAGTGATAAGTTTATCCCAACTACTCAGAAGTCAGAATTTTTTAGGAAGTTCTTGGAACTCAAGCAGAATGGCATAGCTGTCTCGGAGTATACTGCCGAATTCGACACTTTTTCCAAGTATGGGTTATCTCTTATTGATACTGCCGAGAAGAAGAACGAGAAATTCATAACTGGCTTGGATCAGTACTTGGGGGAGAGGCTTATTAACCACATCGATGAGACGTTTGAGTTGATCGTGGGGAAATCTTTGAAATCGGAAATTCTTTACCCTAAGCCAAATACCGAGGTTGCTATTACATCTGCGGATGAGCCAAATTCGCAAGTAGGCGATGGATGCAATAATAATTCCCAGAATAAGAGGAAACAAGACCAAGCCATGGATGGTCAGAATAAGAAAAGTAAGAAAGATGGCAAGTGCTTTAGCTGTGGCAAGAAGGGCCACTATGCTAGAGATTGTCGGGAAAAGCCTGAGGAAAGGAAGTGCTTTAATTGTGGCCAAGCAGGACATCACAAGAATGAATATCCACAACCTCCTAGGGAAAAGCAGATCGTGAGAGCATATGCTATCAACGCTGTTCCTTCGCCGAATGCCCCAACTGCGGCGCAGAAGGAAAAAAGGTGTTGTTATTCGAGGTATGCTTTCTATTTAAGATGTTTTGATCGAGTTTTGTTTGACAAAACTGAGTTAGTCGATAGACCTTTAGTAATGACGAACCAGATTGGTGGTTCGATTAGCCTCAGTATGATTTACCGTAACATGGTCTTATTGAGCCATGGATGTATGTTTGTTTATGATTATTTTGTTTTGGTCTTTACTGGGTTTAGCATTATTTGGGGAGTCGATCTACTCTAAAGTAATGGGGTGGTATTAGGTACCTACCTAGTGATGGCGATAGTAACTGGAGTCAAGGAAGCTGAGAGGTTATCGTTGTATTAAGTCCTAGTTGTCTCTGGGAGGCAAATGAGTGCTCCAGTGCTTAGTTGTTTTGCTAGTATCACTTCATGTGGATTGTCCGAATTCGGAGGAGATGCTCCTTAGGTGCTTGTCTGATATTGGTTTAGGCCTTTGGGGCTTGTGCTTGGGGAATGTCGAGTTTGACTAGGATGGTTTGCGTGAGGGATAAGTAGTCGTTGTAATTTTCATTGGATGATACCTTGGTTTACTCGAGGAGTGATGGGAAGCTGTGACAGGATAAGACTATTCGATGGTATGGACTGCCACAAGTTGGACTCGATAAGGTTATGAGATGACTCGACTGGGACTCGAGAAAGATGCAAAGTAATGGATTGTTTAGGACCCTATGCTGATGTTCTCTTTGGATAGTAGAACTTTGAAGGAATAAGATGAGTTCGTTGATCATGGAAGATGCAACGAAGGTTAGGACTATTCAAGTTGGACTTGAACCCGCAAAAGAAAATAGGTATTCGTTGATCTAGGAGCTGCAACGAATAGGGGGATGACTCATGTTGGACTAGGGTTGGTAGGTAATGGATACTCAAGACTGGGTCTGAGTTTATGGGTAATAGATTGACTCGAGTTGGACTCGAGAAGGCTGCAAGGAATTGGATTGACTCGAGTTGGACTCGAGAGGGCAGCAAGATAATGGATAGACTTGGGTGGGACTCGAGTGTTTCAGGCGGACTAAAAGCAGGGGTATCTGGGAACGCCCACTTAACTTGGATCCGTTGGACGTGATCTAGTTATCATTGGAGGATAAACATATGTTGGACGTACGGTAGTCCGTTTGGAGGCAGAGTTTCCATTAGTTATTGATGTTGGTTGGACCAGACATATGGGTATTGACGTATTCATGGCTTTAGCAGGTGATATATAGGATTTGTTTGAAGGATGCTATGGTTGTTGTGTTTGTTCTTACCTTTCTTCTCTTGAGTATCACCTGTAGGATCCTGTTGAATGGAAATAGGGTAAGTTCGTTGATCATGGTGATGTGACGAGTGTAAGATTCTTTACGTTAGACCTGAAGTATGTTGGGCATTGTAGAGCGTCTATTGTCTTTGAGATTCAACGGATATAGGAGTTTCAGTTGGATTTGAACTCATAGGTAGAGTACCCAGATTCATTGGATGAGTCTAGTTCACCTTTGGAAGGTGAATGTACGTTGGACGTACAGTACGGATATAGGTAGAGTACCTAGATTCATTGGATGAGTCTAGTTCACCTTCCTGGATGAGTTTAGTTCACCTTTGGAAGGTGAATATCCGTTGGACGTGCAGTATGAATATGGGTAGGGTACCTAGGTTTGTTGGATGAATTTAGTTCACTTTAGAAGGTGAATATACGTTAGACGTACAGTGCAGATATTGGTGTAGTGCCTAGGGTCATTGGATGGGTCTAGTCTGCCTCTAGGAAGTGAATGTCGTTGGACGTGCAACACGAATGTAAGAAGGAATCAAGTTGGACTTGAAAGGACATTCAGAATGTAGTTGAAAATTTGGCGTGTAGGTTTGGATTACCTAAGAAAATGACAGTATAGACGAATGCCATAGTATCGGACTAGGTGCGATAGCCGATGCATTGAGTAAGAGACGTGCCAGTTCAGTGGCTATTTTTCTGGAATGGAAGCAACTGGAGTATATCACGGGATATGACTTCAGTCCTAAGTGTGAATTGGATTCAGAAACGCTAGTAAGCTTGATGATTAGATCGATCTTGATTAAGTGGATCGGTTCCAGTTAGAGGGATGATCCCAACCTATTAGAAGTTACCTCTAGGGTAGAGATGGGAATCGATGGCGAGAGAACGACTGTACTTGGGAAGTAGAGAATAACATAAGAAAGTCGTATCCAAAGCTCTTTGCCTGGTAAGATTTTAGTGGTGATAATTCTTCCCTTGTTAGTAAACCGCATGTTAGGGCAGAATGGTTCTGTTTGTTTTGCATGTTTGATTGTTGTATATGGTTGGTAGGCATGCGGGATCCTTTGTATGTTTTGGGTTAAGGAATTTCATCGGGGACGAAATTTCTTAAGGGGGGGGGGGGGGTGAATGTAACAACCCGCATTCTACGTATGTAGGATCGTATAATATTTATTTCTTTTTCGTATGAAGTCGTATGGTCGTTTAACTTTGGGAGACAACTATTGGGGTCATTTCCCATGTTCATGATTTTTGCCGATTTTTAAATGACTGTTTTGCACCTAACCGATATTGTTTTGGCCATAACTTTTGATTGGAAAGGAATTTTGACCTGAAACCACTTCCATTAGATTCGTTTGATGGTTTACCTTTCCGTAGAGTGGTCACATTAGCCAAACGGACTCACCGTTTGGGAGATATGGCTGAAACAAGTTTCAAATGGTGAAAAACTGCTTAACCAGGCCAAATGAAGTAATTAGCAAATAGACCCATAACCCTTTTCGGGATTAGTGTTAAGGGGAGGTTGAAATGAGTTAGGTTTTCATTCTATTTCAGTTTTCTAGCCGCCATTTACTTCTTAGAAACCCTAATAATGGCCTCCAACCTCTAAAACATCTCCGAATCACTTTCTAATCAAGGATTGAGCTTAGTAACACCAAATCAAAGAGGATTAACACCATGGAAAGGTTGGAGCTGCTGTTAGACATCAGTATTCATGCCAAACAGAGATTGATTTCAGATTTGGTATTTTATTTGTGGCCAAGGTGAGTGATTTGCATAGTTTTGCACTAATTACGGTTAATTAAGGGTAATTAGTGAAGATTAGCGAATTTATACACTAATAAATTCTAGAATAATATTTATAAATTCTAAAATAATGTTTTAGACCTCTGTTAGAAATTTGGCTTAATTTGATTAAGTTTTGCTAATCACACCATTAGTTTTGCCTAAACATGCTTAAGGGAAAATATGGGATTTTGGGTATGTTTGATCCATTTCACATGTTAATATTGTTGTTTTAGTGTTTGAGGTCACTCCTATTTGTTGCTATGACTTTGTGGTATGCTTTGTGATTGATTAGGATAGTTAGAATGGTCGAAAACGTCGTCGAATGGCGTAAAATGCTCGTTGGAAAATTTGTAGAAAAACAGTGCAGGTTCGGATCGGATCGGAGGAATGGGTTCGGACCGGATAACGGACTGGGCAAGGGGTCAACGAACCGAATCGATGACTTGGCACAAAGGAAAGAAGGAAGGCCACAATGGTTGAACTGGGATCGGATCGGGCTAAGGAAGAAGGAACCAGATCGACTCGAAGGGAAGTGAGGGGGATCGGATCGGAGCGGATGGGAATAGGAATGGGGGATCGGATCGGACCAGAAGATCAAGACAGGGACGGAAGGAAGACAGTTGACGAACTGACCCGAGGTGACATGGAGAACCCGATCCGAACCGATATACAACGAATGGACTTGGAGACCCCGACCCGACCCATATTGCTACCTCCGAAACAAACTGATGTATGGTGATGGATTTGAAGACCCGACCCGACCAGCCAAGGGTGATGACGATCCGAACCGCCACCAGGTGGATGCCACGAGCCAAACCATGTTGACGATGGAGAGCTGAAGGCCGATCTAAACCGACAGGGAAGAGGAGTTGAGAACCGAACCGATCCAGTGATTACCAAAACCCGAGATGCAAAAGAAGTCCAAATAGGAAGTAGAGCTCAGGATTCAGTTGGGAACCAACGAGTTCACCTCATGATTGGACTCTGCTGCGGGACGTGTGCAAAGGGGTTGTTGATATTCATAACTTTGATTCACCGCTGGGTGACGGATAGTGGGCTTGTAGTGATAGTCGTACGGGGTTAGACTCCGTCATAGCCCAAAGAATTAGGTGACCAAGGTAGTGGATATCGTATGCTTTACGCACCGAGTGAGAGATGTGAGGATGGTTGCTATGCTTGATTGTTTGCCATCACTATGACATGCACACTCCCACCCCTGTATTCCTTACACCCTATGTTAAAGGCACCTTAGAGGGTTGTACAGTATGTAGTGCTAACTCTTTGGTTGCAGGTCCAGGTTTAGGTATGATTGTATTATACCTGTTATTATTTTGTTTTCTTGCTTATCGCTCATACCAGACTTTTTGTCTAACCCAGAGTTTTACGTCTCTTCTTATTACTCTGGGTGCTCACACGAGCAGACTAGAGACAGGTTAGCTGATTATGCATGGGTAGCTGAACTGGAAACGAGCAGGAGGCTTCCATGTATGATATATATAGTATTCTCCCTGTGTTGTTGAAGATCACTGCTTGGGCATTAGTCGTGCATCTTCTACTTTACCTTTCTTTTGTTTTAGAGACAGTAAATTTGGAAAGTTGTAATAAGCTGTATTTGGATTTCCGCTGCTATGTTGGTTTACTTTTCAGCTTATGCACTGTCTCGCCTGTTTTATGTCAAGATTATGTTATTATTATATTTTGATTCCATGCGTTGTGACAAATTCTATAGGTTCCTTGTTAGTTCATTCTCTTCTTTTCTTTCTTTGACGACCGTTCCGTGCCTGTTGGGCATGTGTACAGCGCACTTTTGGAGGAAATGTCGGCTAGTTCGGGGCGGGCCGTCACAATATCCATATAATCACGGAATCCAATATCGAAATATCCCGTAGATGGTTTCTATTCAAATCCATTCCAATTCATATATTGGAAAATTCTGGTTATATTAAAACCCTTTATATATCCAAATTATTTATTTCAAAACGTTGGATTATCTTTCTATAGTTCATTTTGATAAAATATATTTTTATCTTTACAAAATTCGAATTTTTCATCCAAATTCTTTCCAAATCATTTATTACGATTTTACACAAATTATTAATATTTTTAATAATTTTATCAAGGCCCGTACAATAGGTTTCCAATAACGGCCACCAAACTACATCCATAGCGACGTTTTCCAAATTTGATTTGGACATTATTCCAAATACAACCATTAGATTTCAAATCTCTTATATTCAATGGAAAGCTATTTTCTATAAAACCCAACAATTCTAGGTTTAGGATAATCCGACGGTTGGATCTCCCGTAATGTCAATTCGAAGTCAATTGTCGAAATTCACGAACGGTCGCGGTGCATCGCGTTTTGTTCAAGCCATTAATATATATATATATATATATATATATATATATATATATGTGTATATATATAATATTTCGTTCAAAACGTATTTAAAAAAATCATTTTAAAAACGATTCCCACTTTCATTTCAATTTTAAATCAAAATTGACTACTCCATATCATTATAATATTTAAATGATAATATTTTCAAACTATCAGATTTTGAACCAATTTCCTTTTCGATATCCATTATAAAATTGAATAAAATCAATATAAATATCACTAGCATTGAAATGGCGCATATCTAATCAATATGGCTTCATATATTTCAATATTTTTGTGTCCATCCAAAATCGGACATCAAATTCACATTTAAATCCTTTACTAAATATTATTTTAAAATATTCTTTATTTTAAGATATTCATTCTTCTTGAATAGGAATCAGACCCAATCAATTACCATATAATGTTATTAATACGGATTTCATATATCACATGTATACAGCAACAATGATAAACAATCAACCATCATCTAGAGTGCATTACACAACTGCATAAGCATTAAATATAAATAATTAGCGCTTACAACAGTCCTTCCACAAATCGATTGACATACAACTAAACAATTGGGATTAGAGTACGTCAAATATCATCCCAATACCGACGTAGGGTTTCAATCAACAAATACTGAATATTATTTGTGCAGTTGGGCGATGTGTAAAATTTATCATCCCAATCCATGTCAGTTAAATGGGTGTACATAAACAAATCATCAGATTTGTAAATGAATATTTATTTTCATTTTAGGAGAATTTTATGTCGTTTATATATACGTTAAAAATTATATTTTTAACGATAAAATATTTATTTCAACACTTGACTAATTTATATAGTTAATTTATTCAATAAAAATGATATTTTTATTATTCAAACATTTTATTCAAGACATGAATATTTTATACAGTTCATAGACACATTAAAAATTACATTTTTAATGAGCACTATTTATTTCAGAAAATTTCGACATTATAACGGTGCAATATTAGAAACAGAGTAATGTCTAGAATTACCCCTCTCTTGATATTGGCTCGCGCCATACACAATAATCAATCCAAACAATCGCACAATCCATTCACAATCAATTTTACAACCACAATACAATCCAAACAAACAACTATAGTTTGTACAATAAATAGTGTTGGGGGCTACTAAGCCCCGTATGCAACCTAGTATATATTTAACTATAAAATAAATTAAGTGAGAAGGTGTTCTCACATTGGGATCCACTCCGCCATTATTTTATGACGTTCTGATTTGTTGTTTTGGTTCCAGAATTTGAAAATGAGCTCCAATCTTCAGGCTGTTTTTAGTTCTAGCTTAAGCGCACCATTCCGGACAACTTTTGCCTAATGGACTTTTTCCCGAAAAAACTCCATTTTGCCGGAAATCGCGAAAAGACAGTATTTGGACTGCAAACTATAGTGTCTCGAAATTCCGGTCCAATTTGAGCTGACCAAATAACACAAGTCCAACCCCAATTGCATTGGAAACCAGAAATTAATAGAAATAAAATAGAGGGTGAGAATAGATAAGATAGAAACTTAGAATAGAAGAAGAAGAAGAAGAAGAAGAAGAACACAACATCAGAGTAACACGAACCTCACAGCGGAACGAATAACATATAATATATATCATAACTTTGAAATATAAATCTGTACTTGAATATACATATCAATTCCAAAGTACAGCACTTACAACACAGCGGAAATAAACAATAGCTATATGATCCTGAAGCCTCCTGCTCCAGCTCTTCAAGTATCTATTCCCGACTACTTGACTGCCCGTATAAAATTAGACACCCAAGAGTTTAGGGAAAACAAAACAAAATAAACTCCGGGTCAGTCATGGGACTAGTATGAGTAAAACAGTTTAAAATAGTTTGAGCCATTAAACGATATCTCATAAGACCACGCCGTATAACGGAACGGGCTTTTCCCTTATGAGAATCCAAAATAAACTTTATATCAAAACTCATTGATATTATAATAGTGTCTATCAACCACAATATAATAATCATCTAGCAGAAACGCTTTCATCTCACGTTCTACATATATAGTATACAATCAAAACCGCAAGCATGTATTAGGTAATGGATTTCCAACTATGACAAGGTATGGAACCACCTTTCACTAGTGTACCTCTAGAGAGGAATACACCGGTTTCAACAAGAACATCTTGCAACCCGACCGCACATGACCAACCACTCATTTCGCTTGAGTGTATTGAATGTATATCACCAACGGTTGGGATTAGCAACCGTTTCCCGATAAGGGACAGCATTGATAGATTAAAGAAGCAAATGAATATTCTCTAGATAGGTGATTATACACCCTAATGGGAGCTACCCACATAGACATGCTGCCTGCCTGATTTTTGTCATTTACCGGATGTGAGGCTAGAAGCTACACTTATCTTTTACATGCCACATCTTCATTCACATAGAATGTCACATCGTCATACCCTTTAAATCACAAATTGAATTATCCAAAAATAACACAGGTATACAGCTAAGAGAAACGAATTCCTCCGCCACCAAACGTGAATATGTTTGAAGAGATCAATTTACGTGATCTATTAGATATACTCTGTGTAACGACCCAGAAAAAGTCGACCTTGATTATCCGATATACAAAACATATCGAACATCAAGAGTCGAAAATACCGGATGGTTAATAGAAGAAATTAGAGGGTGAGGAAAGATAAGATAGAAACTTAGAATAGAAGAAGAAGAAGAACATACAACATCAGAGTAAACACGAATCTCACAGCGGAACGAATAAAATATAACATAACTTTGAAATATAAGATTGTACTTGAATGTACATATCATTATCAAGTACAGCACTTACAACACAGCGGAATAACAATAGCTATATAAAATCATGAAGCCTCCTGCTCCAGCTCTTCAAGTATTTGTAAATCCCGACTACTTGACTGCCCGTACAAAATTGGGCACCCAAGAGTTTAGGGAAAACAAAACAAAATAAACTTCGGGTCAGTCAAGGGACTCGTATGAGTAAAACAGTTTAAAACAGTTTGAACAAGTAATCGATATCTCATAAGACCATGACGTTTAACAGAACGGGTTTTTCCCTTATGAGAATCCAAAATATCTTTATATCAAAAACCTTTTGATACTATAATAATGTCTATCAACCACAATATAATAATCATCTAGCAGAAACGCTTTCATCTCACGTTTCTACATATATAGTATACAATCAAAACCGCAAGCACATATTGGGTAATGAATTTCCAACTATGACAAGGTATAGAACCACCTTTCCCTAGTGTACCTCTAGAGAGGAATACACTGGGTACAACAAGAACATCTTGCAACCCGGCCACACATGACCGACCACTCATTTCGCTTCAGTGCATCGAATGTATATCACCAACGGTTGGAATCAGCAACCGTTTCCCGAATCGTACAACATCGACAATAGATTTTTATAAATAAATGAAACTCTAGATCAGGTGATTATACACCCTAATAGGTGCGACCTACATAGCCATGTTGCCTGCCCGATATCTGCCATTTCCCGGTTGTGAGGCTAGAAGATACGCTTATCTCTGACAGATCACACGTTTATTCACTTTGAATGTCACATCGTCATACCCGCCAAATCACAAATTGATTTCCCCAGACATACCACGGGTATACAACTAAGAGAAACGAATTCCTCCACCACCAAACGTACGTACGTTTGAAGAGATCAACTTACGCGATCTGTTAAATATACTCTGTCAGACATTCTTCCATACAGGTCGTCCTGGGACTGGACAAACCGAAGGCACTATTCAGTACATCCATCTTAGGCAATCTTTACCTAAGATTTATACAACAACCCTTGCACTTTACTCAATCTTCAATTATCTTTGGCATATATGATTCGCGACGCTTATGCAAATACAGAGTAGTTCTTCGGATAATAATCGAACCGGTCTCTCCATATTAACAACGTTAAAATGGTCAAAACTTTGATAGTCGGTGATTTAACTATCAAATGAAAACATGTCTGTGTACACACAACGATCTTATTTCCAAATGGAATTATCAATCCGATCATCAACATATATATACATATATATATATCCTCATTTTCTATGTTTAGAAAATATATGTTATTAACACTGGAAAACATTTCCTTGGCTTAATTACGTATCACTATTTTTCCACATCTATCAGACTCTAACTATAAACTAACAAGAGAAAAACTTCCTAAGTATAAACCCCAAAGGCCGAAACCAACGTCAGATCGATACATAAGAAACCATTCAACTTGTTAATCTCTAGTCAGTTTCTAATTTTTGTTTAACTCTATTTTGATTTACTCTAATTGAATAACTCTATTTGCTTAACTTTATTTTGAATAACTGATTTACTCTAGTTGCTTAACTCTTATTCGAATAACTAATATTTGATTTAACTCCATTCGCTTAACTCTAGATCGCAACGATCACAATGGTTACGCCTGATTCCCTCAGGAAACATCCAACCGCCGTAGGCTATCTGCAACCCTGCGAATTACACTGGCAGTCGTGCAAAATGGCAACTTATCCTAAATAACTATGTTTGACTAACTCTATTCGACTAACCATATTCGATTAGCTCGACTTCAAATAACTAAATTCAATTAACTCTTTCATATCTCGTCAACTTCCTTTTTTTTAAATCATCTTTATTTTCCCAATAAATATTCCTTTTATAATTATATTTACTTTCTAAATAAATATCCCTTTATTCTATTTATTTTCAAAATAAATATCCCTTTATTCTATTTCATTTCAATATACTTTGAAAATTCCCTTTTATACCTTCACGTATTTCTTACGGTATTTAAAAATACCAGTTAACCGTGATCGATATCATTTAACACACAAAATCGACAACAGATTTTATATCACATCATATATTACAATATATGAACAGAATGGTATTATAAGTATTGAGGAGTACAATTGGACCCCTCCAACCTGTTTCCCTACATCCACAGATGTTAAACAATACGAATATAAAATATTCTGATAAACAGAATCAATATTCGATTAACAATTTATATATATATCGTTATCTATAATTTCAACCAATACATACGTAATTCAACTAAACAGTTAACACACATCAATCAGTCATCATTTATCAGTTCTAAATATACGTAATAAAAATATAACTGTTCAAAGTTGGTGAGTTCTACTCACATTGGCAGTTCATCGTTAAAGAACGACAAACTGTTTGTTTGATTTGAATCAAACAGTTTATTTCGCCATAAATTCAAACGAGCTTCAATCCACTCCCAGTCAGTCCCAGCTTGTAGTGTCCGTCCATACGATCCTAACATGGCTGACTGCTCGAAATTCTGACACAATATGCAGAAGTTATTGTATTAAAAAGTTATGCGAATAATTTAAATTAAATTAAAACTTAAATTCTAATTTCAACTGGGCTTCTTCCCGGCCCATTACCAATTCAAAAGCCCACCTAAGCTCCAGCCCAAACCGCAACTTCATCTTCCTCCCAGTAATGAAACTCGCGACTTCATCTTATGCCATTATGGCATCTTCCTTTCGCCGCATTCCCTCCCTCCTCGTGTGAAAACCCAAACCATCATCACCACTAAACCTCTCATCTCGTCCTCTTCCTCCTACTAGTACTCTCGCCCAACTCGCACCTTATTTTCACATTCCGACATCGAGCCTCCTATAGGAGCTCACCGAACGAATTTGACATCGCATAAGCCAAAACCTTGCCAAACTCCACCTCTTCTAACCACAAACCCAAGTCTAACCTTGGTTTCACAAATATGTGCTACTACTTCCTGAATCCGCCAGCCCTAGGTGCTGCGGTTCGATGTCGAGCACCCAAAATGTTCGTCGCACTCCTCTAAACTGGTAACAACTGAAGAGAAACTCTACCCCAATTCATATATATATATATAAGTTGTGATTTATAGGAATTTGTCCTAATTGATTTGATTTTTTGAAGGTTGTGAATTCATTTTACTGAGATGGAAAGTTACGGCGGATTTTTCTGAAGTTGAAATTAGGTTTAGGAGAGATTAAGTTATTATATAGGATATTTTAAATAATTTAATATTCGATTATTATATTAAATTATAAGCAAACGCTATTTTTCTGTGTCCTCTAAAATTCCTGTAATCACATACGATACCCAAAAATAACCAAAATGGATATGCATCTATAGTTTGACATTACGGTCCCAACGAAACTGGTTTCGTCGAATTCCGACTCCGTTTGCTCATACAGTGTATTTTTTAACTGTCAAAATATCGATTGTTTTTCACTCTAAAAATCCATATGGCCACATAGTGACTCTAAAAATCAAGAAACTTGGAATCTATCAATAATTTGATGTTGCGGATCCAACAAAATTAGTTTCGACAAATTCTGAGGTCGTTTGCAAAACTGGCTATTTTTAAAGCTCTAAATAACACTTTTAAATACATAAATATATTTAAATATAATTAAACTTTATATTTAAAAATAAATATTATCGTATATATTCACAGTGGATTACCATACAGCTCCAGAATGTTCCTATATGAATTTCTAACTCGATATTTCAAATCCCTAGTTAATTCGATATTCAATTTATATTAAATTCCTTTTATAATATATATAAATTGATATAAATTATAAAGGAATTCCACAGCGACTTTTCTAAAATTTGATTTGGACATAAATCAAAATCTACACAATGAAATCCCGATTTTTCTCTTCCATTAGAAAAATATACTCCACCAGCTCCACACGTTTCTTGTTTCGTAGAAATCCGATGTAAAACGAACCCTGTACATTCAGTTGAAGTTCAAATCGCCAAATAGCGAACTGCCGTGCCATTTCGAGCACAATTTTAATTATAATATAATTATATGTTCAAACTTCGTTTATATAATATATTTGTCAATATAATTCAACTCTAACTGAATTATATATTTTTAAATAATCTAATCTAAACCATATTGTGAATCCCATTATTTTTGAATTATTTCTGAAGTAAATAAATTATTCTATTATTTAAATTAATTAAATATCCAATATAATTTAATTTAACGACCATTTAAATTTCTAATTCACTATATAAATAATTAAATAGATTAATTATTACCCGTAAAAATACGGGTCGTTACACTCTGTCAGACCTTCTTCCATACATTTTGTCCTAGGACTGGACAAACCTAAGGCACTTGTAACAACCCGGAAAATCTGGGCCAGTTTAAAATTTTTATTTTGGCAATTTTTGCGAATTTTGATTATTTAAAATGAAATATTTTAAATAATATCGACGAGAAATTTAGTTTGAATATAATTCGACTTATATATTATATACGTCGTCGTTAAAATATAAATATTTATATATAATTATAAATAGAATTGAAAATGGCGCGGTAGTTCGATAATTCGATTTCAAACTTCAATTGAATGTACCGGGTGCAAAACAATCCGGATTTTAGTGAAACCAAAAACATTAGGATCTAATTGTGAATATCTTTCCAACGAATCCGAATAATCAAAATTTCATAGCAGGAATCAAAAGATATGTCCAGTTGAAAATTCTGAATAGTCGCTATGGAATTCAGGCCCTTAAAAATTGACATTTTGCAAACGACCTCGGATTTCGACGAAACCACTTTTGTTGGGTCCGCAGTGTCAAATTATTGCTAGGTTTCAAATTTCATAATTTTTTGAATCAATATGTGAGCGTGGCAAAGGAAAACGTGTTTTGACCATTTCAGTTGATTTTAATCGACTGGAATTTGGCCATTTTTCTAACGGTCTCAGAATTCAACGAAACTAGTTTTGTTAGGACCGTATCGTCAATACGAAGCTAGAAAATATTTTTCTGCAATTTATAGAGTTAATATGTGACCCCGGTAATTTGAAATGTACGTTAAAGTTCAATATAGTGATTTAAATGTAAATTTAACGGAAACTGATTGTAGCAGCCGAATCAGCCTACGATACATATCCCATTGTGTTCGGAATGGGGGTGAAACGTTATGGACGGCAGGCGGTGGGCCTCGTTTCGAGGTCGTATGTGAAAGTCAACTCTTTAGGATAAAATAAATAAATTAATTAATAATAAAAAAAATTATCTCTCTCCCCTCTATAACTCATCTGCCCCCCCCCCCTTCTGAAATTCATTTCGAAAAAAAAAAAAAAAACGATGGGAGCTCGTCGTCGCCCACCTCCAGACCGCGCCCCCCATCGCCGCCTCCTCCGTCGATCTTCCCCACCCCCCCCCCCACCCCACCACTGCCCTCCTTCTCTCCCCTCTCTCCGTCGAAGACCCTCAGCCACCCACGAAACCACGAACCCCCAAATCGAACGGAAACCGCACCCCACCACTCCACCGCAACCACCGCCACATCGATGACCCTCTCCTCTCGCGCTCCCTCTTATCCTCCGACCACGACCCCTCCAGCACCGCGAGGACCAAATCGCACCCCAATAGAATACTGACGCCACCCGCAAGCGCCACCCCCCCTCTACCAGATCCACCGCGAGACCCCCCCTTCAACAGTCGATGTAAGTTTATTTTAATTATTTCTTTATTGTATTTATATTGTTAATCTGATTTGTTTTTAAAGTATAAAAATCTGATTTGTTTTTAAAGTATAAAAATCTGATTTGTTTTTAAAGTATAAAAAAAACTGATTTTAAAAGGGTATTTAAAACTAATTAGAAAAAGGTTAAAACTTTAAATAGAAAATATAAATTTGAAATGATTTTTAAATATAAAAATTAGCATTGTTGAAAATATATCTATATCACAAAGTTGTGAATATGTATATATCACAAGGTTTTGAAAATATATGGGAATGTTTTAAAAATAAAAATTCGATTTTTATATATTGAACTTCGATAGAAAAATAGAATTTTTATATATTGAACTTTGAAGTCAAAATTCGATTTTTATATATTGAATAGCGAAATAAAAATTCGATTTTTATATATATAGTGGCCTTGGGCAACGAAGGTGACAAAAAGGCGAAATGACGAAGACTTCTGCAAATGAAGTGCCGTGGAGCTAGGATAGCTATATGTGAGAATTTCTCACCTTTCAATTTCATTTCTATTTATATATATATACTAGGATGCAGACGGTGCTTAGTAGCACCCGACACAATCGTCCACAGACCATGGACTTGTTTGTTTGGTTGCATAGCTTAGTTATATGATTTGATTTGAATTTGGTTGTTTGGTGAATTTGATTGATGTGTGAATGGCGTGGGCCTTCACTAGACCGGGGATAAGGCTAGGCCTTGTCCCGTTTCTAGTATCGTGCCGTTATGCCGCCGAAATTTTCTAAAATATGTTAGAGAATAAAAATATCATTTTATTGTGTAAATGAATTGAATAGAAATTCATATGTTGGAATAAAATGTTTTATCGTTAAAAATATAATTTTTAACGTGAGAATGAATATAGTGAAAGTGAATAAAATAAAATATTCATTTACAAACCCGACGGTTTGTTTATGTACACCTATTTGAAGGACATTGATTGGGTCGATAAATTTTACACATCGCCCAACAGCACAAATAAAATATGTGTTTGATTGTTTGAAACCCCACACGGGTGTTGGGATGAAATTTGAAGTTCACTCATCCCGATTGATTGAATATGTCGATCGGTTGATTGACAGGCTGTTTTAAGCGTTGGATATCTGTATTTGATGCTTATACAGTGTAGTGCACTTTGGTTGATGGTTGATTATTTTTCCATGCTATTATATACATGTGTTGTATGAAAATCCATATAATTAACTTTATATGGTAATTGATTGGGCCTCATTCCAGTTTTAAAATAGAAATATTTGAAATAGAAATATTCGAAATGGAATATTTGGAAATATCAATATATGAAGCCGTGTTGATTAGATTGACGCCATTTTGACGTGAACGATATTTATATCGATTTTATTCATTTTGAAATGAATTGAATTGAAAACGATTTCGAAATGAATTGAATTGAAAAAGATTTCGAAATGAATTGGATTGAAAAGATTTCGAAATGAATTGAATTGAAAAGATTTCGAAATGAATTGAATTGAAAACGATTTCGAAATGAATTGAATTGAAAACGATTTCGAAATGAATTGAATTGAAAACGATTTCGAAATGAATTGAATTGGAAACGATTTCGAAATGAATTGAATTGAAAAAGATTTCGAAATGAATTGAATTGAAAAGATTTCGAAATGAATTGAATTGAAAAAGATTTCGAAATGAATTGAATTGAAAACGATTTCGAAATGAATTGAATTGAAAACGATTTCGAAATGAACTAAATTGAAAACGATTTCGAAATGAATTGAATTGAAAAGATTTCGAAATGAATTGAATTGAAAAGATTTCGAAATGAATTGAATTGAAAACGATTTCGAAATGAATTGAATTGAAAACGATTTCGAAATGAATTGAATTGAAAACGATTTCGAAATGAATTGAATTTAAATTGAAATGAATTCAAATTGAATCGAAATTTGAATTGAATAGAAATGAATTTTAAAACGAATTTATAAAGAAGAATTCAATTTTGATTTGAATTGAAAAGAAAGTTGAAATAGCTTTTGAAACGATTTTTAAACTATTTATATAATTCGTTTTAAATAGAAATCGATGAAATATATATTATACATATATTATATATAATATAATGGCCTGAATAGAACGCGCCGCGTCGCGGCAGTTCGTGAATTTCGACCATTTATTTCAAACGGACATTACGGGAGATCCGACCGTCGGATTCTCCTGAAACCGGAACCATTGGGTTCGTATCGAAAAGAGCTTTCTAAAGAATATTAGAAATTAGAAATCTAACGGTTGGATTTGGAGATACGTCGAAATCAAATTCGAAAAAGGTCGCTGTAAGTGCAGTTCGATGGCCATTGGTGGAAATCGACTGTACGGGCCTTGATAAAATTATTAAAAATAGTAATAATTTGTGTAAAATCATAAGAAATGATTTGGGAAAAATTGGGATGAAAACTCCATATTTGAAAAGATAAAAATAGATTTTTATCGAAATGAACTAGTTTTGAACTAGAATTATAATTCTATTTATTTTTAAATAAATAAATTGAATTTGAAATGGTTTTGAAAATAACCAAAATTTCCAATGATTGCATTGGAGTGGATTTGAATCGAAATTGTCTTCGGAATATTTCGATGTTGGAATTCGTGATATTACAGGTGTTGTTATGGAAATTTGAAAGATATATATTTGTATCGTTATTTCCAATACGACATTTGTTAGTCGTAGAATTCGATATTGAATATAAGCCGATATATTTTCTATTCAGAGCCTTGTATTGAATATCGAATGTGATTTGGGTTTGTCGTGAATGGTGTCTTCACTAACACTGTTCTTGAACCCAGTTGAGAAAAGATTAAATCTTTTTATTTAGATTTAATGAAGTGTACCAATTAAATGATATTTAATTGGAATTGAATTGGTATTGATTTTTGGGTTTATCGTGAACAGTGTTTTAAATAACACTTGTTCTTTAACCCGATAATTAATGGAATGTGATTTTGGGTTTATCATGAATCGTGTTTTAAATGACACTGATTCTTTAACCCAGATAATGATTAAAACTAAGTGGAGTTTTAATGAATCTTTAATTAGATTGAAAAGATCGAGAATGGAGTATCACCAGTTTTGCTCCAGGCGATAGTTAAATCTTTAATTAGATTTGAGCGTGAAATTTAGAAACTAACTGTCGGTTAGCCAAGCAGAATGGTTTTCTGGTTATTGATCTGATGTTGGTTTCGGCCTTCGGGGTTAATATTTGGGGAATTATTCTCTTGATTAATTTACGGTTAGTGACTAATGAATTGGAATGAGGCGTATGTTGTGTTTGTGTAACACTTATTTAAAATATACGCGAGTTATTCGGGAAGACCGGGTTTATCCCATTCTGAATAACTGATACGACGATAAGTCGAAGATGAAGACGGTGGTCGAAGACCGGAAGTCTTCACGTCGTTTGGGTGATAACTGATGATCTTGATTGGGCTGTACACCCAAGAAGATGGAAACAGTTGGTGATCGTCCAGACGTACTTGGAGATCGATGGATGTGCGGGGTACTAGGTGCCTCCGGTTTCGTTCAGACCCAGAACGGACTTGTAAATGGACTGTGTGTCTGACATTGGATTTTAGTCCGTGTGATTGATCTCTATTAAATATATATCTGTTTGGCGGCGGAGAATTTATTCTCTTGCTTAACGCCCTTCTCTGAGACATACGAGCTCAGGGGTTATATATTGATGGATATCAAACGCATGGAGTGAATTGCCTGTGTGGCATGCCTAAGTGGCAATTGATCGAGGCTTCTGTTGAAAAGCAAAGTCTTGTGGTGATGATCAAAGCACGGCCTTTGTGGCGTAGCTTTGTGTAACGTTTGCTTCGCGTGTTTCACACCCCGGTTGTGAACCAAAAACGGGAGAGGACGTCAGGGAGGGCATGCGTTTCTTTCTAGCTAGAAGTGGCGTCAGTGGTTTTACACGCCCTGACGAGTTTGACTTATGTGGTTGTTGCTGTTGCGAGGCGCATCGGTTATATCGGTTTCGGCCGATGCATTCTGGTCGGCAGACGGACCAGACTTACACCCCATAGGGTGGGGAAACGCATGTTCAGGGTTTAAGTTTAATCCACATCGGTGGACCGGCCCTGAGGATCCAAGGGTCGATGCGCTCTGACCCTGAGGCTCGGGCTAGACAGTCTCGAAGTCGGTGAGGACTATCTTTTGCCTCGGTTCATAGACGGAAATCCAATTTCCAAATACGTGACTTTGCGGTTTTATTTGTAAACCTATATATGGAAACATAGTGGGATGGGGCATTCATGCCGCCTATGATTGATACTTATGATTTGAATTTGTTTTATACACTATGCACTTATTATAGTATCAAATGATTTGTTTTAAACGTATCAAGCATTCTTTGGCTGTTATAAGGGAAAACCCTATCCTCGGCTGCGTTGCATTGTGTGATGGGACCTGGGTCTTATAACAGCTTCATTTTTCTTTATTTAGCATTGCGCTGTTTGTTTTATGCACTGGTATTCTTGGGAGGAAACCCGTTCCGTGTTATACGGCGTGGTCCCTTGATTTACCTAATGATTTAAAATAAAGATTAATAACTGTTTTAGTTCTCACACCAGTCACATGACTGACCTGGAGTTTATTGTTTTAACCTAAACTCTGGGTGCCCTTATTTTGACACGGGCAGCTAGTAGTTTTGGTTTTGCAGATTTATATTCACAGGAACCTGGTTTACAGCTGGAACGATATCCGGAAAGCTTTGTATCCGTATATCTCTTCTAGTTGTGTATTGTATTATTTTCCGCTGCGATGTATTTAAATGTAATTTAAATCTCTGATATTTCTGTGTAATATTCGTTTATACTTTGTATATTCTTGTAATCTGATGCATTGTTGTAATATACAATGAAATGTTCTTCTGTTTGCGTTCTATTTTGTCGTGTTCTCAAACGATAGGGTGTTTCGAACGGTCTGGGTCGGTTTAGCGACTGGTTCGGACCGAGCGAAATTCCTTGCCGTCACAGTTGGTATCAGAGCTTTGGTTTACAAAGCAGAGAACAAGACACATTAGAACCGTACGAAAGAATTCATCAGATATTGGATTAGCAATATCCAATGGGAATGACTCGTTAGAGATGGGATCAGTAGTATCCTAGAACGAGTGTGAAGAGTATTATTTTTTTTAGTAAAAACAAATTTAGTTTTGAAAATTTAAATCAACTATTCGTATTTGATTATTTGTTTATATTGATTTTGGACAATTCAGTATATAAAGAATTTGCATATACGCCTTGCAAACGTATATTCGAAGTTTTAATATACTGGATAGATATAGAGTCACATTTTAGACACCCGGGGATAATTCTGATGATGTGGCCACATCATCAGTATTTATATTCGTGTTTCGAAGGTGTGATTTCTATATATTTCCTATTGACTGGTGTGAGAACCAAAATTAGATAGGGCCTATTGTTGTGATTTGGCATCAAAAATCTGATTTTTGTATATATATCAAAGTTATGAATTTGAAACTCTAATTCACTAATTGATTGATGTTTGTGTTGTTTGTTTAGTTGTTTGCTAATTTTTAACCATTAAGCCTAATTGGATCAAATATTGAATTATATTGAAATTTGGTCGCATCTGCTTGCATATACATGTATATCATTGAACAGGTCATAGCAAGGAGGCTAGAGCCAGAGAATAAAATTTGTTTGCCCGACAAATAGGTACATGTTTATTACATAATTTCCTATTTTGTTTGGGTGATGATGATTTTGTGAGCCTATTGGCTAGCCGCTTGGCTTTTTCTTTTTCTTTTTGAGATCTGAAGGACCGGGGAAGCTATTTGAAATTCCCCGATGCTCCCATTGCAGGGGAGGTTATGGCGAAATTTTTCGAAAATTTAGGGTGCTAGCCAAATTTTTGAAATTTTGAAAATTCTCAGAAACTAAAGAGTTGGAGAATAGAAGTCAGATCGAACGTAGAGTTGATTAATCAAACCACTTTCGACTTTGTTCCTTTTCGGGGACGAAAAGTTTTAAGTGGGGGAGATTGTAACAACCCGGAAAATCTGGGCCAGTTTAAAATTTTTATTTTGGCAATTTTTGCGAATTTTGATTATTTAAAATGAAATATTTTAAATAATATCGACGAGAAATTTAGTTTAAATATAATTCGACTTATATATTATATACGTCGTCGTTAAAATATAAATATTTATATATAATTATAAATAGAATTGAAAATGGCGCGGTAGTTCGATAATTCGATTTCAAACTTCAATTGAATGTACCGGGTGCAAAACAATCCGGATTTTAGTGAAACCAAAAACATTAGGATCTAATTGTGAATATCTTTCCAACGAATCCGAATAATCAAAATTTCATAGCAGGAATCAAAAGATATGTCCAGTTGAAAATTCTGAATAGTCGCTATGGAATTCAGGCCCTTAAAAATTGACATTTTGCAAACGACCTCGGATTTCGACGAAACCACTTTTGTTGGGTCCGCAGTGTCAAATTATTGCTAGGTTTCAAATTTCATAATTTTTCGAATCAATATGTGAGCGTGGCAAAGGAAAACGTGTTTTGACCATTTCAGTTGATTTTAATCGACTGGAATTTGGCCATTTTTCTAACGGTCTCAGAATTCAACGAAACTAGTTTTGTTAGGACCGTATCGTCAATACGAAGCTAGAAAATATTTTTCTGCAATTTATAGAGTTAATATGTGACCCCGGTAATTTGAAATGTACGTTAAAGTTCAATATAGTGATTTAAATGTAAATTTAACGGAAACTGATTGTAGCAGCCGAATCAGCCTACGATACATATCCCATTGTGTTCGGAATGGGGGTGAAACGTTATGGACGGCAGGCGGTAGGCCTCGTTTCGAGGTCGTATGTGAAAGTCAACTCTTTAGGATAAAATAAATAAATTAATTAGTAATAATAAAAAAAAATATCTCTCTCCCCTCTATAACTCATCTGGCCCCCCCCCCTTTCTGAAATTCATTTCGAAAAAAAAAAAAATGATGGGAGCTCGTCGTCGCCCACCTCCAGACCGCGCCCCCCATCGCCGCCTCCTCCGTCGATCTTCCCCCCCCCCCCCCCACCCCACCCCACCACTGCCCTCCTTCTCTCCCCTCTCTCCGTCGAAGACCCTCAGCCACCCACGAAACCACGAACCCCCAAATCGAACGGAAACCGCACCCCACCACTCCACCGCAACCACCACCACATCGATGACCCTCTCCTCTCGCGCTCCCTCTTATCCTCCGACCACGACCCCTCCAGCACCGCGAGGACCAAATCGCACCCCAATAGAAGACCGACGCCACCCGCAAGCGCCACCCCCCTCTACCAAATCCACCGCGAGACCCCCCCTTCAACAGTCGATGTAAGTTTATTTTAATTATTTCTTTATTGTATTTATATTGTTAATCTGATTTGTTTTTAAAGTATAAAAATCTGATTTGTTTTTAAAGTATAAAAAAAACTGATTTTAAAAGGGTATTTAAAACTGATTAGAAAAAGGTTAAAACTTTAAATAGAAAATATAAATTTGAAATGATTTTTAAATATAAAAATTAGCATTGTTGAAAATATATCTATATCACAAAGTTGTGAATATGTATATATCACAAGGTTTTGAAAATATTTGGGAATGTTTTAAAAATAAAAATTCGATTTTTATATATTGAACTTCGATAGAAAAATAGAATTTTTATATATTGAACTTTGAAGTCAAAATTCGATTTTTATATATTGAATAGCGAAATAAAAATTCGATTTTTATATATATAGTGGCCTTGGGCAACGAAGGTGACAAAAAGGCGAAACGACGAAGACTTCTGCAAATGAAGTGCCGTGGAGCTAGGATAGCTATATGTGAGAATTTCTCACCTTTCAATTTCATTTCTATTTATATATATATACTAGGATGCAGACGGTGCTTAGTAGCACCCGACACAATCGTCCACAGACCATGGACTTGTTTGTTTGGTTGCATAGCTTAGTTATATGATTTGATTTGAATTTGGTTGTTTGGTGAATTTGATTGATGTGTGAATGGCGTGGGCCTTCACTAGACCGGGGATAAGGCTAGGCCTTGTCCCGTTTCTAGTATCGTGCCGTTATGCCGCCGAAATTTTCTAAAATATGTTAGAGAATAAAAATATCATTTTATTGTGTAAATGAATTGAATAGAAATTCATATGTTGGAATAAAATGTTTTATCGTTAAAAATATAATTTTTAGCGTGAGAATGAATATAGTGAAAGTGAATAAAATAAAATATTCATTTACAAACCAGACGGTTTGTTTATGTACACCTATTTGAAGGACATTGATTGGGTCGATAAATTTTACACATCGCCCAACAGCACAAATAAAATATGTGTTTGATTGTTTGAAACCCCACACGGGTGTTGGGATGAAATTTGAAGTTCACTCATCCCGATTGATTGAATATGTCGATCGGTTGATTGACAGGCTGTTTTAAGCGTTGGATATCTATATTTGATGCTTATACAGTGTAGTGCACTTTGGTTGATGGTTGATTATTTTTCCATGCTATTATATACATGTGTTGTATGAAAATCCATATAATTAACTTTATATGGTAATTGATTGGGCCTCATTCCAGTTTTAAAATAGAAATATTTGAAATAGAAATATTCGAAATGGAATATTTGGAAATATCAATATATGAAGCCGTGTTGATTAGATTGACGCCATTTTGACGTGAACGATATTTATATCGATTTTATTCATTTTGAAATGAATTGAATTGAAAACGATTTAGAAATGAATTGAATTGAAAAAGATTTCGAAATGAATTGAATTGAAAAGATTTCGAAACGAATTGAATTGAAAACGATTTCGAAATGAATTGAATTGAAAACGATTTCGAAATGAATTGAATTGAAAACGATTTCGAAATGAATTGAATTGAAAACGATTTCGAAATGAATTGAATTGAAAAAGATTTCGAAATGAATTGAATTGAAAAGATTTCGAAATGAATTGAATTGAAAAAGATTTCGAAATGAATTGAATTGAAAACGATTTCGAAATGAATTGAATTGAAAACGATTTCGAAATGAATTGAATTGAAAACGATTTCGAAATGAATTGAATTGAAAAGATTTCGAAATGAATTGAATTGAAAAGATTTCGAAATGAATTGAATTGAAAACGATTTCGAAATGAATTGAATTGAAAACGATTTCGAACTGAATTGAATTGAAAACGATTTCGAAATGAATTGAATTGAAATTGAAATGAATTCAAATTGAATCGAAATTTGAATTGAATAGAAATGAATTTTAAAACGAATTTATAAAGAAGAATTCAATTTTGATTTGAATTGAAAAGAAAGTTGAAATAGCTTTTGAAACGATTTTTAAACTATTTATATAATTCGTTTTAAATAGAAATCGACGAAATATATATTATATATATATTATATATAATATAATGGCCTGAATAGAACGCGCCACGCCGCGGCAGTTCGTGACTTTCGACCATTTATTTCAAACGGACATTACGGGAGATCCGACCGTCGGATTCTCCTGAAACTGGAACCGTTGGGTTCGTATCGAAAAGAGCTTTCTAAAGAATATTAGAAATTAGAAATCTAATGGTTGGATTTGGAGATACGTCGAAATCAAATTCGAAAAAGGTCGCTGTAAGTGCAGTTCGATGGCCATTGGTGGAAATCGACTGTACGGGCCTTGATAAAATTATTAAAAATAGTAATAATTTGTGTAAAATCATAAGAAATGATTTGGGAAAAATTGGGATGAAAAACTCCATATTTGAAAAGATAAAAATAGATTTTTATCGAAATGAACTAGTTTTGAACTAGAATTATAATTCTATTTATTTTTAAATAAATAAATTGAATTTGAAATGGTTTTGAAAATAACCAAAATTTCCAATGATTGCATTGGAGTGGATTTGAATCGAAATTGTCTTCGGAATATTTCGATGTTGGAATTCGTGATATTACAGGTGTTGTTATGGAAATTTGAAAGATATATATTTGTATCGTTATTTCCAATACGACATTTGTTAGTCGTAGAATTCGATATTGAATATAAGCCGATATATTTTCTATTCAGAGCCTTGTATTGAATATCGAATGTGATTTGGGTTTGTCGTGAATGGTGTCTTCACTAACACTGTTCTTGAACCCAGTTGAGAAAAGATTAAATCTTTTTATTTAGATTTAATGAAGTGTACCAATTAAATGATATTTAATTGGAATTGAATTGGTATTGATTTTTGGGTTTATCGTGAACAGTGTTTTAAATAACACTTGTTCTTTAACCCGATAATTAATGGAATGTGATTTTGGGTTTATCGTGAATCGTGTTTTAAATGACACTGATTCTTTAACCCAGATAATGATTAAAACTAAGTGGAGTTTTAATGAATCTTTAATTAGATTGAAAAGATCGAGAATGGAGTATCACCAGTTTTGCTCCAGGCGATAGTTAAATCTTTAATTAGATTTGAACGTGAAATTTAGAAACTAACTGTCGGTTAGCCAAGCAGAATGGTTTTCTGGATATTGATCTGATGTTGGTTTCGGCCTTCGGGGTTAATATTTGGGGAATTATTCTCTTGATTAATTTACGGTTAGTGACTAATGAATTGGAATGAGGCGTATGTTGTGTTTGTGTAACACTTATTTAAAATATACGCGAGTTATTCGGGAAGACCGGGTTTATCCCATTCTGAATAACTGATACGACGATAAGTCGAAGATGAAGGCAGTGGTCGAAGACCGGAAGTCTTCACGTCGTTTGGGTGATAACTGATGAACTTGATTGGGCTGTACACCCAAGAAGATGGAAACAGTTGGTGATCGTCCAGACGTACTTGGAGATCGATGGATGTGCGGGGTACTAGGTGCCTCCGGTTTCGTTCAGACCCAGAACGGACTTATAAATGGACTGTGTGTCTGACATTGGATTTTAGTCCGTGTGATTGATCTCTATTAAATATATATCTGTTTGGCAGCGGAGAATTTATTCTCTTGCTTAACGCCCTTCTCTGAGACATACGAGCTCAGGGGTTATATATTGATGGATATCAAACGCATGGAGTGAATTGCCTGTGTTGCATGCCTAAGTGGCAATTGATCGAGGCTTCTGTTGAAAAGCAAAGTCTTGTGGTGATGATCAAAGCACGGCCTTTGTGGCGTAGCTTTGTGTAACGTTTGCTTCGCGTGTTTCACACCCCGGTTGTGAACCAAAAACGGGAGAGGACGTCAGGGAGTGCATGCGTTTCTTTCTAGCTAGAAGTGGCGTCAGTGGTTTTACACGCCCTGACGAGTTTGACTTATGTGGTTGCTGCTGTTGCGAGGCGCCTCGGTTATATCGGTTTCGGCCGATCCATTCTGGTCGGCAGACGGACCAGACTTACACCCCATAGGGAGGGGAAACGCATGTTCAGGGTTTAAGTTTAATCCACATCGGTGGACCGGCCCTGAGGATCCAAGGGTCGATGCGCTCTGACCCTGAGGCTCGGGCTAGACAGTCTCGAAGTCGGTGAGGACTATCTTTTGCCTCGGTTCATAGACGGAAATCCAATTTCCAAATACGTGACTTTGCGGTTTTATTTGTAAACCTATATATGGTGACATAGTGGGATGGGGCATTCATGCCACCTATGATTGATACTTATGATTTGAATTTGTTTTATACACTATGCACTTATTATAGTATCAAATGATTTGTTTTAAACGTATCAACCATTCTTTGGCTGTTATAAGGGAAAACCCAATCCTCGGCTGCGTTGCATCGTGTGATGGGACCTGGGTCTTATAACAGCTTCATTTTTCTTTATTTAGCATTGCGCTGTTTGTTTTATGCACTGGTATTCTTGGGAGGAAACCCGTTTCGTGTTATACGGCGTGGTCCCTTGATTTACCTAATGATTTAAAATAAAGATTAATAACTGTTTTAGTTCTCACACCAGTCACATGACTGACCTGGAGTTTATTGTTTTAACCTAAACTCTGGGTGCCCTTATTTTGACACGGGCAGCTAGTAGTTTTGGTTTTGCAGATTTATATTCACAGGAACCTGGTTTACAGCTGGAAGGATATCCGGAAAGCTTTGTATCCGTATATCTCTTCTAGTTGTGTATTGTATTATTTTCCGCTGCGATGTATTTAAATGTAATTTAAATCTCTGATATTTCTGTGTAATATTCGTTTATACTTTGTATATTCTTGTAATCTGATGCATTGTTGTAATATACAATGAAATGTTCTTCTGTTTGCGTTCTATTTTGTCGTGTTCTCAAACGATAGGGTGTTTCGAACGGTCTGGGTCGGTTTAGCGACTGGTTCGGACCGAGCGAAATTCCTTGCCGTCACAGCACTATTCAGTACATCCATCTTAGGCAATATTTACCTAAGATTTATACAACAGCCCTTGCACTTTACTCCGTCTTCAATTATCTTTGGCATATATGATTCACAACGCTTATGCCAATACAGAGTGGTTCTTGGGATAAAAACCCAACCGGTCTCTCCATATTAACAATGTTAAAATGGTCAAAACTTTGATAGTCGGTGATTTAACTATCAAATGAAAATATGTCCGTGTACAAACAACAATCTTATCTCCAAATGGAATTATCGATCAACTCATCAAGCAATATATATATATATATATTCATATTTCCTTATTTTCTATATTTAGAAAATATCTCTGATTATATTTGGAAAACGTTCCAAAACTCATTTATGTGTATTTCAGCCGAACGTTGTATAAAACATCGTTACGACCGCTCAACCCATAAATCGCTTATTTCTTATTGTATCTCTAATCAATCTTCGCCATCAAACCTCAACTATTTCTTAGATAAGTAAGGAAGTCAATCAAGTTGGGGTATAATTACATCTCAGACCTTAATTGAGCAACGTTCTTAACTTTGCCATAGCTTAAGCTCACCGCTCCGATTTCTACAATCATTTGCTTACGCAAATTCTCAGATTCAGATTCAGAATCCACTTCTTGTATGAAAACATTTATTATAACGTTAACGTTATAAATCCTACTTCTGAAATACCTAACTTATAATTCTAACCTTTATTTCTTACTGTGAATAGTCAACCTAACAACTAATTTATTTATAAATAAATTAAATCTTGATAAAAAAAACCTGAAAGTAATTAGTACTTTCCCGAATTCGATATAATCGAATTCGACGTATAATTCCCTTTTGAGTAATCTCTGTTTGATTAACTCCTTCGAATAACTAATATTCGATTTTCTCACTTCGAATAACTAATATTCGATTTTCTCACTTCGAATAACTTATATTCAATTATCTCTCTTCGAATAACTTATATTCGATTATTGCACTTCAAATAACTTATATTCGATTATCTCTCTTTGAATAACTTATATTCGATTAACTCCTTTCGAATAAACTATATTCGATAACTCCTTTCTTCGAATAACTATATTCGATTAACTCCTTTTAACTCAGTTCGAATCACTAATATTCGATTAACTCTATTTAACTCTATTCGAATAACTAATATTCGATAACTCCTTTCTTCGAATAACTATATTCGATTAACTCTCTTTAACTCTATTCGAATTACTAATATTCGATTAACTCTATTTAACTCTATTCGAATAACTAATATTCGATAACTCCTTTTAACTCTATTCGAATCACTAATATTCGGTTAACTCTATTTAACTTTAACTGGTTGACTCTAACTGATTAACTCTAACTCTAGCTGGTTCACTCTGACTGGTTAACTCTAACTGGTTAAATCTAATTGGTTAACTCTAACTCTAACAGGTTAACTCTGAGTGGTTAACTCTAACTGTCTAACTCTAACTGATTAACTCTAACTCTAACTGTTTAACTCTAACTGGTTAACTCTAACTGATTAACTCTAACTGGTTAACTCTGACTGGTAAATTCTAGCTGGTTAACTCTAGTTCGATTTAACTCTAATCGATTAACTCAATTTGATTAACTTCTTTGATTAACTCCTTTGATTTACTCTACGTCCATATTCAGCTTCAAATATCGATGTTGAAATCGATTCTTATTTCTCTATATAAGTGACTTATATATTCTATTTATCCAACGATAAATATTTTACTTAATTTATAAAATATTATTTGTAAATTAATCTTCTCCATTTATCTGTTAAAAACAGATTCCTATTTAATTCTACTTTTAAATAAATCTTTCCCATTTATCTGTTAAAAACAGATTTCCATTTTCTATTCATTTTCTAAATATTCCTTTGATTTTTTCTATTTATTTCCAAATAAATATTCTAAGACGACCCCAAATCCCGTACTGACGGCGGCAAGGGTAATCCGTGGAATATAACACAGAAACAGATAATAGCAGAACAGAAATAAATAAATACACCAGATAATGAACAGTAGAATATACTGGATAAGAGTAATCATCATAGTTACACAGTATACAGGATCATACTTAGTACCAATACAGTTCAGATATACATAAATGTCTACAACGGAAAACAAACATAATGTACAATAGGAGCTGAACAGCATAAAAAGAGATAAATGATAGAATCCATCTTCAGCTCCAGCTATCCAGAAAGAACCAACTAAACCTGAATACAAGGCTGCCCGTGTAGAAAAAGGGGCACCCGAGTTTGAAAGTGAAACAAACTATGATTCAGTCCTGGGACTGGTATGAGAAATCTACTCAACACATTCAAAATATGGCTAATCACAGGACCACGCCACTTTCGTGGAACGGGTTTACTCCATTGGATTGCCAGTGCTTTAAAACAAATCTTTCTTTTAAACAACGAAATGCCTTTTATAAAAATGAAGCCATTATAAGACTCAGTTCCCATCACACAATGCAACGCAAACCGGAGGATAGAGTTTTTACCTTATAATGGCCAAAAGATGCATGATACGAATAAAACAAAAGCATTTGATAATATTGCTAGTGTTATATGTTTTGAAAAACAATTTCAAATCATAACTATCAATCATAGACGGCATTAATGCCCCATACCACTATGTCGCCATATATAGGTATACAGTCAAAACCGCACGATGTCGTATTTGGAAATTGGATTTCCGTCATGAACCAAGGCAAAAGATAGTCCTTACCGAATTTGAGACTGCCTAGCCCGAGCCTCAGGAACAGACGCAACTGCCCCTTGGATCGTCAGGGCCGGTCCACCGATGTGGATTATTATGCCTGAACAATACGTTTCCCCGCCCTATGGGGCGTAAATGAGCCAAAGAATGACTCCATCGGACCCGGATCGTCCGATCTAACCGAGGCGCCTCGCTATCCATCATCCACATAAGTAAAATGTCGGGCCATGTAAAAACACTGACACAACTCCTAGCTAGGAAGAAACGCGTGCCCTCCCTGAGGTCCTTTATCCCGTTTCTGGTTCATACCGGGGTGTGAGGCTCGCGAATTCACTTTATACACAAAACTACGCCACACAGGCAGTGCTTTGATCATCACCACAAGACTTTGCTTTTCAACAGAAGCCCTAATCATTTGCCACTTAGGCATGCCACACTAGCAATTCATGCCATGCGACTGATGTCCATCGATATACAACCTCTGAGTTCGTGTGTTTCAGAGAAGGGCGTTAAGCAAAAGAATAAATTCTCTGCCGCCAAACAGATGTATATTTAACAGAGATCAATCTACACAGAATAAAATCCAATGTCAGGCACACAGTCCATTTACAAGTCCGTTCTAGGTCTGAACGGAACCGGAGGCACTATATACCTCGCAAACCCATCGACCACCACGTACGTCTGGACGATCATCACTCATTATCCATATTTTGGGATGCCTCCCAATCAGGACCTCGGTTACCATCCAAACGAGGTGAAGATCTCCGGTCTTCGACCACTGTCTTCATCTTAGATCTCTTATCGACGATTCAGTTATTCAGAATGAGATAAACCTGGTTTTTCTGAACAACTCGCATATATAATAAACAAGTGCAACACTAACATACACACGCATCATTTCAATTCGTTAGTCACTAACCGTCAATCAGTAAGAGAACGATTTCCCAAATATTAACCCCGAAGGCTAAAACCAACATCAGATCAATACCCAAGAAACCATTCGACTTAGCCAACCTTCAGTTAATTTCTAAATCATATCCATATCATTTATAATATTTTATAACGATTTATCACCATTTTTATTTATTTTAAAATAGCCAATTTATTCAAAACGACGCTTCGGCCATAACATGGCCGTGGCGCTGTTTTTCTTCAGATTTGATTTACACATATCTGAAGAACTAACCGTTGGATCTTCACAAAATTTACATCATTAGAAAGATATTTGCAAACCGAATCCAACGTTTCCAGTTTCGGTAAAATCCGATGGTCGGATCTCCCGGTATAATCGTTTGAAGTTTCGATTTCAAAATACGAATTGCAACGTCGTTATTCGATTAAATATAATTATATATATATATATATAATCGATTCTGGCGCTGTTTTTCTTCAGATTTGAATTAAACATTCCAGACAATCCAACCGTTGGATTTTTACAAAGTTGGTGCCGTTGGAAAGATTTTTCCAAAGCGGACCCAACGGTTGCGATTTCAGGAAAATCCGATGGTCGGATCTTCTGGTATAATCGTTTGAAATCACAGTTTCAAAATATGAACTGCAGCGTCGTTATTCGATATATTTTAATTCTATTTATATATATATATATATTGATTCTTCGATTTCAAACCTATATTCTTTTCTTGATAAAAATGATATTTTTATCTAACTGTCTTCTATTTCAACACTTCACTATATTCAACAATTCATGTATATAATAAAAATGTGATTTTTATTATAAAACTATTCATTTCAAAACACGATTATTTTATATAGTTAATATAGGTGAGAAAAATAGGATTTTTATTATAAAACAATTTATTTCAGAACAAGATTATTTTATACATTTCATATTGATGTTAAAAATGGGATTTTTATTATAAAACAATTTCTTTCAAAATATGAACACCATTCAACACATGAATTTCTATTTAATGAATGAATATCGATTCAACACATGAAGGTTTTCTATAGTTTATGTAAATCGATAAAAAGGTGATTTTTATATTTAAAGCACAAATACCATTCAACACATGAATTTCAACTCAACGAATGAATATCGATTCAACACATGAAGGTTATCTATAGTTTCTATATATAGGTAAAAATGTGATTTTTATATTTAAAACACGTATACCATTTAACACATGAATTTCAATTCAACGAATGAATATCGATTCAACACATGAATTTCTATAGTTTCTATATATAGGTAAAAATGTGATTTTTATATTTAAAACACGAATACCATTCAACACATGAATTTCAATTCAACAAATGAATATCGACTCAACACATGAAGGGTTTCTATTCAACGAATAAATATAGTTTCAACAAATGAAAATAATTCAAACATATGAATATTATTCAAAATTTCGACAGCATAACGGCAGGGTAGTTAAAACCGGCACCGTCCCTAGTACGGCTCCTTGCTCTACCTAAAAACCTCGCGGTTTTTGACAATGGGGAATCATGCATCAAGTTCGCACGCAGGTGGCATGTATATTTATTTCATTTCCACAAACTAATCCTATGTGTTTTCAACCAAACATTTCTCAACCACAAACGGGTATTTTTCAACCACAATCAATCAATATCAACCACAAACAATTCCAATCAACCATTCGCTATCAATCAATTTTCACACCAATCACAACCAATAAATATCGTCCATGGTTTGTGGATGAGGGGCGTATATATATTTATATATAGCATATCACTTCTATTTCAACACATATATAATTTTTACAACGCATATACAACTTATACATCGAACGTACAACTTATACAACGCTTATACATGAGGTGTACAACGCTTAAATAACTCATACATCGATCATATAATTTATACATCATCATTTTCCCTATCGTTTATAAAATTAGAAATCTCACCTTGGGTTCCACTCCAACAAAAATAGCAGGAGGCTCAGAAAAATACGCGGTCTCTTCTAAAATGTAGAAGACGTCCTCACGAGTCTACTATCTCTTGTTTCACTGAATTTCGTCAAGAAACGAAAAAGATATGATTTTTCAAAGTTTGCAATGGTTTAAAGGTGTTAAAACAGTTGAAAATAAAACAAGTCGTACCTTCAATAAAACGTTCAAAACTAGGTTTGCAATTTTCGATCAAACCGTGAATCGATAGGAGGATCGGCCGGTGCAGCGACGAAGGGGGGGGGGAGACGCGCGCCTGCGCGTGGTGGTGGGGTCCAGTTCGACGCTGGCAAGAGGTAGCGGTGGCGAGTTGAAAGTGGCGACTTTGGAGGAGGAGATCTCGCTGATGGGGCGACGAGGGGAGGCATGCCAGCTATGAATGTGAAGCTCTCAGAGAGATCTACAAAAACCTTAACTGTGTGGAGGTGTTTCATTGCGTGGATTAGCCAGAAAAGAGGAGAGAAGATTCGAGCTGCTGCCGTCGTATAATCGGGGAGAGAGAAAAGTATTTTCTCTCTTTTTTTTAAAAAAAAAGTCTGATTGGTCGGTGGGTTTTAAAGGGGTTTTCTGACACGACCACCAATCGAAACCCAACGACTATCGTGCCTAGTGTTTTACCCCCATTCCGAACACAATGGGATATGTTTCGTAGGCCCATTCGACTGTTTCAGTCAGTTTCCATTCAATTTAAAATATATAACATTCAATATTCGAATTGAATATACATTTCAATTTGCCAGGGCCATAAACTGATTCGAAAAATTTCAGAAAAATAAATCTGGCTATGTTTTAACGATACGGTCCCAACAAAACTAGTTTCGTCGAATTCTGAGACCGTTTGCAAAAAGGTCCATTTCTGGTCGATCCAATTTAACTGTAATTGACCAAAACACGTTTTCTTTCGCCACGCTCACATACTAGCTTCAAAAATTATGAAATTTGAAACCTAGCAATAACTTCACATCCCGGATCCAACAAAAGTGGTTTCGTCGAATTCCGAGGTCGTATGCAAAATGGCCAATTTCACGGGCTATATAAATTCCATAGCGACCTTTCTGAAAATTCATTTGGCCATAACATTTGCTTTCCGCTATGAAAATCCGATTTTTAAGATTCGTTAGAAATTTATTCACTAACAGATTTAAATATTTTTGGTTTCACTCAAATTCGTTTTGTTTTGCACCCGGTACAGTCCGACAAAGTTTGGATTCAATTTTTGAAACTTCAGCGCCTTTTCAGGCCTTGTTTATAACTATAATTAATTATATTCATTTTCAAACGTCGATTTAAACTTACTTTTCATCGCTACTATTTAAAATATTTAATTTAAATATTTGAAATCCATTATTTTATCCAATTTAAAAAAAAATTAAATTGGTTCAGATTTTCCGGGTCGTTACATATTCCTTTGATTTAATCCTATTTATTTAACAAATAAATATTCCTTTGATTTAATCCTACTTATTTAACAAATACATATTCCTTTCAATTCTGTTTATTTAACAAATACATATTCCTTTCAATTCTATTTATTTAACCAATAAACATTTCCTTTTATTTAATACTATAAATAAATATTTCCATTTTATCTATTTGTAATTGTTTTACAAATATTTCTTTTTAAATTCTATTTGTAAATGGTTTAAAAATATTTTCTCTTTCTATTTTATTTGTAAATGGTTTACAAACATTTCTCTTTCTATTTTATTTCAAAATGTTTTACAAATATTTTCTCTTTATATTTGTTTTACAAATATATTTCCTTTTTAACTCTTTTGATTTTATAATATTTCCTTTTATAGAAAATGTTTTACAAATATTTTCTCTTTATATTTTTTTTACAAATATATTTCCTTTTTAACTCTTTTGATTTTATAATTATTTCCTTTTATAAAACCCTTTTCCTTTTATATATAAAATCCATTAATTTTATATAAATAAATTATTTTCAAAATATAATTTAAAAATCTCCTTTTTACATCCCACTATTTCTTAAGGGATTTAAAATACCAAACACAGTGATCGATATCGTCTAAACACACATAATCATCAACATATTATATATCACATCATACATCACAGTATATGAAACAAAACAGTATTTTATATATTGAGGAACCCAGTTGGGCCCCTCCAACCTGTTTCCCTGCATCACAAATGTTAAACAATATAATTAACATCGATAATATTCCATTATGAAATATTCTGCTAAACAGAATCGATATTAGATTAATGATTTATATATATATATATATATATATATATATATATATATTTGAAAATTAGTTCACTTTATTACTAAAACCAAACCTCCTTTATCAGCCTCGTTAAAACCTTGCAATCCCCCTAGTGGGTACCTTACAAGGAAAAAGAGTACTCATAAATTTGGCTAATACATCATCTATAAAATAACCAATAGAAAATACAACAAGAAAAGAGAAAAAACATCAAAAGCAAATAAAGCTTTTACTCTAAAGACCATCTTCACCGGCCCTTTCAAGCCCAGAGCCCATCACCGACCTAAAAAGGAGTCAAACACTTCGAACTATCCAGAGTCAATCAGTTCTATCCCCCAACAAGCTAATATCTGTTCATTCCTCAAAGTACGAGTAGTTTTAGATCCATTACCACGAACCAGATCCACAATCTCCTTCTCAATCTTCAACAAAATAATTGATGCAAGGGTTCTTCGATTCTGGAATACTCTCATGTTTCTTTCCCTCCAAATGAAATACACCACTGTCGTGAAAGCACCGAAAGCTAAATCTCTAATTTGGTCCTTAGCTGAAAATTGGGAAATTAGGGTTCTTGCTTCATCCTGAAGATTATCATGAAGATGAGGTGACAAATCAAGTTTCCGCTTTACTGATAACCAAATAAAGGAGGAAAAATCACATTGAAATAACAGGTGGTTAATGGTTTCAGGATGATTATTACATAAAGGACACAGAACGTTTTCAACATCACTGAAACGAAGCAAGCGATCTTTGGTGTTCAATCTTCCTAGCACTGCAAGGTATGAGATAAAAGACATTCTTTTACTGTTTTCCTTATGCCATACCACTGAAAAAATTGGATCTGAAATCCCACTTATGCGAGTATACTCCCATACTTTATGAAAGGAAAAAATTCCACCTTCACACCACTCGTAGAAATCCTGATGTTGACTAGAATTAACTACTAATGGACTGATTTCATCAATTAATTCTCGTGTCGCAGGATGAACTTCAGGATGAATTCTTCATTTCTGATTATAGAACTGACTTTTTGCTCAGAATTGCCAATTATCTAGAGCCTATCAAAACCCAAAAGATCCACTATGCATTTGCAATTGATCCATGGATCATACCGTAGATAAGAATTTTCTCCTTTACATATTACCTTATTAAAAAGTTGCTTTGAATTAGATCTGAGTTTCAAAATAGATTTCCATGTATTAGAAGAATTTGGATCAGCAGCCATTGACCAAAAATGCTTATTCCTGCAATATTTATTATGAATCCATCTACTCCATAAAGAAGTATTTGATAGAAAATTCCATAATAGATTAATGCATGCAACTTTTTTCAAATCTGACAAATTCTTAAGACCAATTCCCCCTTCATTCTTAGGCTTGATAGAATAGACCATGCTACCTTATGAGCAGTTTCTCCCCAGAAAAAATCAGCACAAAGAGACTGTAATTTATCCAATGTAAATTCTGGTATTTGATAGATGAATAGCCAGTATAAAATAATAGGAGTTATCACTGAATTAATTAATTCTGCACGCCCTGCAAAACTTAACAGTCTAGTCTCCCAACCTTGAATCTTACTCTGGACTCTTTGAATTAGGGAATTGCATTCAGAATAATGCAAGTAATTGGATGAAAGAGGAACACCTAAGTATTTTACAGGCAATAAACCTTGCTCAAAACCTAATATATCTAGTATTTCACTTCTATTCAAAGCAGAAATACAAAAAAATATTTTGGTTTTAGCAGCATATACATTCAGGCCTGCATAAATACTTAGGTTATGAAAAATTCCTTTTAAAGTAGTTGCATTGAGAGTAGAAGCTTTGCCAAACACCATCAGGTCGTCTGCATATAGGAGGTGAGAGATAACTAGCTGAGTTTTACTACTAGGATAAAATGACTTTGAAACAGTTGCCTCATCCATCAGAAAAGTAAAATATTGCATACAAATAGCAAACAAATATGGTGATAGAGGGTCCCCCGCCTAATTCCTCTTGTATATTTGATAAATCCCTTAGGAATTCCTTGAATCATAATTGAGAATGTAGCTGTCTCCATGCATTCATATATCAATTTTATAAAGTGATTAGGAAACTTCATTTTTTCCATCAAAAAACAGATTAGTTCCCTATTTACTTTATCATGTGCTTTTTGCAAGTCAACTTTTACACTCATTTTTGGCATACCAACCTTTTTGAAATCTCTCAATAGCTCATGAGCTAAAAGGGTATTATCACCAATATATCTTCCTTTAATAAATGCACTCTGATTTTCAGACACTAGGAATGGGAGAAAAGGTTTTAGTCTATTACATAAAATTTTTGAAAAAAATTTATAATAGACATTGCAGCATGAAATTGGTCTATAGTGAGAGATTTCTGATGGTTTATCATTTTTAGGTACAAGAGTTATAAAAGTATGATTTGAAGCCTTGGGAAATTTTCCAGAAAGAAATATATCTGAAATAGCTTCTAATAAATCAGATTTAATACTATCCTAATGCACTTTAAAAAAATTAACACTCATACCATCTGGCCCAGGACTTGATTCATCATGAATTGAGAAAACTGCTTCTTTAACTTCAGCTAGATCAACTTTTCTCAGTAAGCTTCTTTGTCCTTGCTCATTTATAAAGGAAATAGGCATGAAGTGAAGGAATTCACTTGATTTAGGACCATTAAACAAAGAAGAAAAATAGTTGATGGCTGCTGATTCAATTTCATTTGCCTTAAACAACAAGGATCCATTAGAATCAATCAATGCTCTAATATGGTTGAAATATCTTCTATTAGACATTCGTGAATAGAAAATTTTTGAATTTGTATCTCCTTGCTGCAACCAAGAGATCTTTGCTTGTTGTTTAAAGCTTCTGAAATATATGTATTGTAGTTCCTGATACTCCTTCTTTGCATGTAGATAATCATCATAAATTTGCATATCCTCTGGATGAAGATCAACTTCAGATTCAAGCAGTGTCACCGTCTGTTCAGCCTGTTTCAGGTTAGAAGTATTCTTATCTCTAACTCTATTCCAGTTTTTCAACTCAGTTTTACAATATTTTAACTTCTGTTGAAACTGGTAACTATGAAAACCCCAAACATTAGAATTCAAACCCTTTTGCATAGCTTCATAGTAACCTGCATAACTGTTCCAATCATTTCTATATCTGAATGGAAAGCCCTTCTTGAGTAGAAATAAGATCTACAACAATAGGATTATGATCACTATATCTTTGTTGAAGTGATAAGTCTTTCATGTTTAAAAATTGATGAAGACAGACATTATTCACCAATATTTTATCAATATGAGTTGCTACTCCTCTTCTACGCCATGTATAATTAAAACCCAATGGTTTTATTTCTGTTAAATCAGTTTGGAAAAGAAACTTTTGAAATTCTCTCAACTGATAATAAGGAATTGGAGGACCCCCTTTTTTATCTTTAGGTGATAATGCATTGTTAAAAATCTCCCATAAGAATCCAAGACTGTGAATAAGAAATTGAATCTCTAACCAATGTTTCCCATAAACCAACCGTACCTGCAAATGAGTTACTACCATATACAACAGTAAAAACCATTTCAAAACCACCTTTATTAATTGCTTTGACTGTTAAATGCTGTGTAGACATAGAAAGAGTGTATAGCTCCCATACATTTGAATCCCAAATACACAAAATTCTACCAGTAGCCAAAGAAGAATTATTAGTCAAGTATTTCCAGTCTTTAGGCATTAATGAGGAAAATAATCTCAAATTAACTGCAGACAATTTAGTTTCTACTAAACCAACCAAAGTTGATTTAGTATTATTTAGGAGTGAGAATACATCTTTCATTCTAAAAGATGTATTCATACCCCTAACATTCCAAGTTAATATTGTCATTTAATTGAAGAGTTACTCCTTGTGATTCTTTTAGGAGGAGTAATTACTTTTGCTTTAGAACCTTGCAGATAATTCTCATTCTTATCAATTAGCAAAGAAACATCAACCTGTTTTTCATTGTCCGGGTTAATTACTTTGTCAGCTTCCTCTATGTGATCAACAACATTGTCTAACATATCTAGATTTATATCTTTAGGAAGCTTTTCATTTAAGAAATCAAGATCATCATTGTTATCAGTAGAGGAGTGAACTTCTTTGTTAAATCCAGATGATTGAGGATCTAACCCTTGCTTTCCTGACTCTTTAGAATTTTCATCATGTGACTCATCAGCAACATGAGATTTATTAATTCCAGATGATTGTGGATCTAAACCTTGCTTTTCTGGCACTTCAGGAATTTCATCATGAAACTCATCAGCATTAGGAGGTTTCCAGCGAGAATCAGAAACTTCAGCATGATAATCATCATTATGCCCAAACAATTTACACTGACAACACTTCTGAGGTACAAATTCATATTCTACTGATATTGAAATCTTTTGCCCATTATGTAACTGAATAGGAATTTCAGTTTTCAGATCTGTTTCAGTGTCAATTAGTATAAGAATTCTAGCATACTTTGAATACTTTTTCTCCGCTGTGTTGGAATCAATCAGAAGAGGTTTTGAAATATAACTTGTCAACATTTGAATAGCATTTTTAGTCTAAAGTTCAAATGGTAAATCAACTAATTGGATCCAGATCTGGACCATATTGCACTATTTACCATTGAAATCAAATCCAGGACACCAGACCTCAACATATAAAAGCTTACCAAAATATGAATATGTTGAACACTCTTTGATTCGCTCAAAATCCTCTTAAGATTCAAATTGAACAATAAAATTGTAGTTAGAAGATACATGAGTGTTGAAACTACCAATAGGCTTCCATACCATTAAAATATACTCTTTCAATTTGACTGTAGATAGTCTAAAGTAGATTGGAATTAGAGCCACTGTATTAATCCAAGAGATCTCTGATTCATTATATATATTTTCAGGTATGAAGATAAAAATCTGATTTCAGAGGAACATATTCGAGCTGTCTGTTTTTCAGATCCGCAACCAGATCTGGATTAGATGGAGAAGCCATTACAGGATTTGATTGGATTTTAGTTGTTTGGTTTGATAGACTAATTTTTGTAGATGAATGAAATTGATGAGGATTTGATGTATTTTGTCCGCCATTTCTGTCCGCAATTTTTGATGAAAAGTGATGAAAATATATATTCCATTTATTACATATATATATATATATATTTATATATATATATTCCATTTATTACATAGATATATATATATATATATATATATATATATATATATATATATTTATATATATAAATATAGATAACGATATATATATATATATCGTTATCTATAATTTCAACCAACACCTAAGCAATTCAACCAAACATTTAACACATAGCAATCAACAAATAATTATTAGTTCTAAGAATACATTATTAAAATATAACTGTTCAGGGTTGGTGAGTTTTACTCACATTTCGCGTTAGCCGTTAAATAACGATTTACGTCTATTGATTCAGACGGACAATTTATTTATTTTATAAATTGTAACGAGCACCAATCCATTCCCAGTAAGTTCCATTTCGTAGTGTCCGTCCATATGTTTCTAATGGACCCTATTTTGTTGAGTTCATTATATAGGCCTACTATCCATTTCTTTCAACCCATATGACCAATATTGCTTCTTCGACACAATTGAATGCTCGCTTCAGTGAAGGCCATTCACATGCTATTTCCATGTATCCCTTCTCCAATATTTCACAGCCATCCAACCCCCCCTTAGGTTGTTCATTCCTCATCTTTAATTGACTCATGCTCCTATTCTCTCCTCATGTTGCCGTGCAAACATCTCGTAAAATTGACCATTTCTGCCCTCCTTTGCTCCATCTATTCTTCACCCTACTACCACGAACAAACGGATCCTCCCCCTGTTCTTCACAATGGCTCTCCCCTTCAATACGCAGATAACAGGAAAGAGCTGCTCCTATTTGAAAATGCCATATACAAACTATACTTTCATAACTGACTTTACGTTTACTTCTTAGTCCAATTTTAAAACTCATGAAACTATTACTGCACCTTTAAAATTTCACGCCCCATTCAATTTCTCCATTAAGGAACCAACATTCCCTGTTTCAGCAAATATCAGTCTCCTTCTTATCCTCATGCTACTCCTCTTCATTCATTCAGGTACTTGCAACTTAGGGAATAAATCCCATTCGACAATACACATAAGTAGTTATCAACACCTTTCTCTTTCAGATCTGCTCCCTTAACCGACGGCAGCACCACCTCAGTGATGATCGAACTCCCTTCTGCGATGCCAGCAGGCGCGCCTAGCTTCAAGGAGGTCGACCCTTATCTCGATTCCACTTCCCACCTTCCGTACATCCAACAACACATGTAACACCCCGTGTATTCTATAACAGTGAGATTCACAAATTAAAGTATAATTAATTTCAAATCAAAGAATAAAGGGAAACGGGATACGCCATTGTGTTCGTCTCGGAAATATACGCGAAATAGAGTCCGAGTTTTCGAAAAACGGAGTCCGTATGAAGAAGATATGGCTTCCGGAAGTTTCAGAATTCAGGTTAAAATTCAAACAGACGAAAGCAGCTCAGAAAAACAAGTTTAAAATTCAAAATCGGGCGCAATTGGCCAGGGCGGGAAAATTCCCGCCTAAGGCACCCAGGTCGACTTGGCAGTCGACCTGGGCTAGCCAGGTCGATAGGGCAGTTCACCTGGGTAACCCGTGTCGACTGGGCTGTCGACCTGGCCCCAGAGCCAGGTCGAACCCAGCCCACCCTGGCTGGCCTGATCTGTGTTTGCTCGATTTTCTGAGTCTTGCCTTGTGACTAGGGCTAGGTGTCAGCTCCTGGTTGGCCTCTCCTTCAAACGAACGGCTATTATTGAACCAAGCTTCATCGACGGTCTAAATCAACTCACAAACTCTATAAAAAGGACCTAAGGCTAACCCTAATTCACACAAACTAAAATGGAGCTGAGACCGTCATGTTGCTGAGGAGAGACTAAAGATAGCCGTCGGAAATTGGGAGACAATTAGGAGAATAAACAAAAGCTTAAAGCAACGTCAAATCAATCAAAACAACGCCTACAACAAAGGATAGCATCTCCAAATTCAGAATTCAGATTTCTGAATTAAAGATTCGCCATACGCTGTAAGTAGAGTCCTATTCCGATATGAATTAAATAATTGTGTTGATTTGTGTAATGTAAGAAATGGAATTGTGGCGATAATAATCTATATTTGTATGTTGCTTTGATGCAAAACGATTTGGGAATATTATGGTATGCAATTGGATATTTGCAAATACGCGATTTCCGTTGGAAATGAAATGGAATTGTGGCGATAATGACTTATATTTGTACGTTATTTTGGTTCTAAACGATTTGGTAATGCTATGGTTTGATTCATACAAGTATGTGGCTTATGTTGACAACCACATGTTGTGGAATTTTGATTGGGACTTATGCAAGCATATGATTCATATTGAAAAACTACATGTTTGTGGTAGTTATTTACAACACCCATTTGATAATTGCAAGTATATGACTCATGTTGAAAGTAACAACTATATGTTGTAATAATTTGTTTAAGATTCATGCAAGTATATGATTCATGTTAACAACTATATGTTATGATATTTTAATTGGAATTCATGCAAGTATATGATTCGTTATTATGCTAATATGATGTACATACTTTTATGACCACTTTTAGTGTGTAATTGAATCGACTAAGTATTATGATTCATATGAAGTTACGTTGGAATTGGCATCATAGTTCAAGTATAAAAATCATATTTTTGTGATAGAAAAAAGCACACATCTTTGTAAATTTGTAACACCCTGTAATTCTGCGACATTAAGATTCTCAAATTAAAGTATAATTAATTTTTAAAAGAAAAATTAAAAGAAAAAGATCCATGCAGTTGTTTAATTTAAGTATTGTAACTAACATGAAAAAGAGAAGTAAGGAGAGAACAATAATTATTATTGTTCTAAGACTTATTAACAAAAGCCTCTGTAGCTCAGTTAGTTAAGGCATTGGATTTGTAGCATGGAGGTCGGGGGTTCGAACCCTGGCGGCGGCATAATTTTTTATCTTTGTTTTAGAGAGGGCCAACTGAACATGCAAATATATGTACGTATACAAATTCAAAATTTGAAAGGATAAGAACGTACATATAAGGAAATAAAGAATATATATATATATACATATGAGAATATAAATATATATATATATATATATATGCAAAAATATATGTATACGAAAGATAAAATTCAAGATAAGGCTACAGTCAATGAAATATGGCAACATCATTTGAATTTTGAAAATAAAATGAAAGTTGTGCGTATATATATACGCGTAAAATGGTCGTTAGAGGAATTGTATACATATAAGAATATTTCATGTTAATAAAACAGTTAAATAAATTCCAGAAATTGAAAAGTTTGAAAATCAAACTTTTACGCCAAAATAGCTTGTGGGACCCAATGCTGACTCAGCACTGCGTGTATGATAAGGTTTGGCTAGATTCATCTACGTACCTGGACTATTTTCTTAACTAGGTTCAATGCTGACTCAGCGCTGCGTGTACGATAAGGTCTTGAGCAGCTATATAAACAGCCCTAGTCTTCATTCTCTTTGCACCAATTCTCTTCTATCCTTATGCTGCTAAGATTCATGGCTTCTTCCCCTCTTCTAAATTTTCTTAAATAAATAAAATAAAATATGATTCAAGACGAGGAGATGCTGCTAAAAGACTTTTAAGGAGGGATTCAAATCAAAGTTTCAAGTGAAGAATTCAAAGGCTAGCTCAAACAAGTTTCAAGCAACGACGCACGAATCATAGCCACGCTTTCCTTCTTTTCTAGATCTATTTTCTGTAAGTTGGTTATTTCTAGATCTGAATATTTTGTTTTATTTGTGACATGAAATTAAAGGAATAAAGGAATATGCCAAGTCTCTCTCTCTCTTCGAATTTGTGTTTATACTCTTGGACTGAATTAAGAACTGTTATGATTCGAGGACAAATAAGACTGTAACCGTGACTATGACTATAGAACTGTGGCCTTTGAAAGCATATGCCTTTGGACTATGACATAAGCCTTTGATTTTGGGACATATAAACATTGCCTATGACAATGACTTAGGACTATGGGAATTATTTTCCCTTTTGGACTATGAACATGGCCTATATTGCCTATGACCATGGACATTACTTATGACTAAGAACATAAGCCTTTGAATTAGACATGAACTATTGCTTATGACATAATGATGACAATTGTGATTTTGACACCCATGATTCATGATTAGGAAAATATTGCTTTAGTTTGGTGATTGTGAAATTGGGTCTAAACCCAATTATTTATTCTACCTGTTCCTTGGTTTTTTCTTTGGTTTTAAGACAGTGGGAATTTACCTATTAAGTTAGGTCTACCCACGTTCTTGAACCTATTTTGCCCATTCTTTGGTTTTAAGACATTGGGAATTTACCTATTTAGTTAGGTCTACCCATATTCTTGAACCTACATTGTTATCCAAAACTTTTTATGCCAATTATTCCTTCTTGTCATTTTGATTCATTCCCTTTTTATCTACGAATCTAGATTTATTTATAATCTAGGTTGAATCACGATTATTCGAACGGTGGGAATGCGATTTGGGGAAAAACATGGAAATGAATATGAACGTAATTGTAAACTTGGAAATTGGCATAATTTGGAATATGTATTATGACATGCATATTAAAATGAAAACGGGGAAATTTGACATGGATTAGGGAATATGTGATTTTGACATATTAAATTTAGCGTTAGTAAGTAAGCTAAATTTTAGGCATAAAATGTAAACTAGAAAAATAATTCTAGTTTTGCCATAAATTGTGAATTAGGATGTTAAACCAAGATTGGGTTAATTAAGGTTGATTTGGAATAAGTATATTAGCACAATTTTGAATTTATTCATAATTGTGAGCAATTGTCATGTTTAGAATAAACTATGGTTAGCGACACTAAATTTGGTATAATTTACATATCAAAAAGTATAAATACGATAAATAAGAGAGAATGGGCCATAATAATAAATGTGACAATGTACATTAAAAGAGTAGTAATGAAATAAGTAAATTAGGAGTAATTTACTTATAGAATTCGTCATAAATGTTAAATTTTTCATTTACCACAAAATATGTAACTTGGTTAAGTTTTGGCCATAAATTATAAACTAGGATATTTAATCTAGTTTCGGCAATGAAATAGGAAATGGCCTAAACTGCATGTTGGGTTAGGACTTCGGCCTAGAATATAAGTATACTAGTAGGCTTGAAAAATAAATATAGGCCAAATTTGTCTAAAAAGGGGAAATGGGCTTTTGAAATAAATTGTTAACAATTTATAAACAAAAGAAAAGTATTTTGATAACATCCCTTTTTATACCACATAGACCAGAAGGTTCTAGGGTGACAGAGAGGATAGTGTCTAGGCTTGGGTTTGGAAAATACAAGTTTCATGCCCTCCCTGGCTATCCCTAACTGATCCGAAGGACGGGATGGTTGTTTTCAAAACCAGATTTGGAAATTAATCAAAAACCCTTTGAACTTAGAAAACATGAATATGCCTAACCCGAGGTTAGACTGAGTTGCGGTGTAAACCTGCCCGGAACCGACCGGCACATCCAGTAACCGCAGCAATATCTGTCTAATGTGAGAGGTTGCGGCTTTAATTTATTAATTAAAGCTAGAACAAGAATGGGAGAGTTAAGTCCATAGGAACACTTAACCAACCTAACACGGTTAAGCTACAATGGGAAGGTTAAGGAACACTTAACCAACTTAGCACAGTTAAAGCTAGAATGGGAGGGTTAAGTCCATGGGAATACTTAGCCAAATTAACATGTTGACTAGACTAGAAGGTGGGGTTAAGTAAAGTTAATACACTTAGCCAATTTAACATGTTAATTAGACTAGAGGTTGGGGTTAAGTAATACACTTAGCCAAATTAATATGTTAACTGGACTAGACCATAGGGTTAAGTAAACTTGAACGCTTAACCATCAGAATATGATAAATGAATAGGGTTAAGTAAAAAGCATGAAGGGATAACACTTAACCAGTGTAATAGGATAAGAGAAGAGGGTTAAGATAGCTTGAATCGACTAAATACACTTAACCAACCCAACCTGGCGAGAAAGAAAACTAAGTAGTAGACCTCAGTTGAAAAAGGGACTAAGTAGTAAAACTTAGTTAAGAAAACAAGGAATTTGGAAACTAAGTGGTAAACCTTAGTTAGTAGAACTAAGTAGTAACTCTTAGTATAACACGAAGGAGCAGACATCCATCTGGTTTTAAGAAGGCTCCAACGAATTGGGTTACGAAGCCCGAGGCTTCGAGGGGACGTGAGGGTACTCTTGGTATCCCTCTGTGAGGCTGCAGATGATCATCCTGGGCTCACAGAGGTTAAGGTCTGCGTTAGAAGAACCGAGCGTATGCCTTGGTTGCAATATATACATGGCAACCTAAAGACTAGGATGGACCAGCGTGATTCGGCGAGAAGACGGTAGCCCTGTGATAGCAACTCGTCGTCTACCATCCATCTTGAGTCAATCGAGATACGTGAAGCGGAAAGGCGGAGAACTCCAAAAGACCATATACTTGCTATCTAGTTATGGTTGCGGATGGCCATAGGATAGTGGGGCACCGGGGGCCGGCGTATAGTTCTCATTTTACAAGGTGTGCCTTTCATTAGCTGAGGGAGGGGTCAAGTGGGACCATAGCCACTGGAGTAAAAACAGACCTTAGCATCTACATCGGCAGATATCTGAAAGCTCCCGACCGAGTTCTGTATTCCTTGATTTTCCCTGTCACAGGACTCGGATCGCACATTACAGGACATGTGCATCTAGACAAGCGATAACGATTCGCGATACATACGTGGGGAAGCCTAGGAACATATACCACTCTAGGTAGTGTGTCCTAGACTTGGGGGCATTGTTCGACAGGTAGCGTAATCCCTAATTGGACTAGGTGGCATAAACCCTGAACTCGAAAAGCGTTCAGCAGATAGCGTAAAACTATAGTTAAATCTAGAAAGCAGTGGATAGAAAACCCTAGATTAGATCTAGGTAACAACTAATAAATGGATGTCTGAAGGCGATGGAAAATACAGGGATTGGTATCACGTTATCGTTACTAGTTGAAACACTAGTTAGGCGGTGCAGAGATATAGAAACCAGTATAACAAGTAAATAGCGAAGCAGCGAAAGTATTAGAGCGTATCCAGTTTATCTTAGCATATCTTGTGACTACCTTGTCTAATCTTGTTGACCCTATCGTCATGGTGTAATCTTGTATTCAGTTAATTCATGTCGTTTTGTTTTCCATGTTCACATGCTAGAAGTTACTGAACTTACTCAGGCTTTATGTCTGACTCTGTTTTTCTTTCGTCTTCTTTCTTCCGTTCTTCCCCCCCCCCCCCCCCCAGGTTGTTAAGGAGGAAACAGGATAGCTCAGATTTGTTTTGGGATGATTTCTCTTTCCAAGCTTGAAGAATCTTGGATGCATCGGCTTTGGATTGCTATGGCTGGCTTTTGTTACATTGGGGAATATAAATGTACTTTATGCTTCTTTATTTTGTAAAGACAGTTGATACTCTGATATTGTAAAGGAACCTTGTACAAATTATTTTGTCAATAAAGCAAAGTTTTATTTTCCGTTGTTTAATGTTTGTCTGTCTTGTAATTTATCTGCATCTTTTACCCATAATGCTCCACAGAACTTAGTGCATTCCCTTTGTGAGTGACACTAACGGATGTCACTAACGGATGTGGGGTGTTACACGTGGTATCAGAGCTGAAGGTTACCAGATCAGATAAAGGATTTGAAAAATTATTTTCAAACGGTTTTAAAAGAAGTATTTTCAAAAGAAGAGATTTGTTTTAAAGGCATATTCCCCAAAGCCATACGCACTATCTTCTCTTCCTCTGTTTAAATTCTTGTCTCCTTCTTTCTTGAGTCTCTGGGGCTCCTGGCTTTCTGGGAGGTAACCTCATCGAAGGGCAAAGTAGTGCCCGGCTTCCATCCATAGCCGTAGTTGTTTCATCTACGGGCAGTTTTCTTTCAAAGCTTATAAGGTTTTCCGGACGATGGAGGCAGTTTTCGAGAGATTTGTCAACATGACTACACACGGAAGGGGATGAGGAGTTTGGCTAAGGAGCATAACCCTAGGATGAGGAATTCATGGATGTAGACTTAGCACACGAAGGAGGAAGAAATTATAAAACCTAAGACAAGAGGAAGTATTTTTACTAGGGTATGATAGGGCATATACTTAGGGACAAAGGACAAGATTTTCAGAAGGGAAAGTACATGCTGAGCGTACCTAGGAGATAGGTGGTAAAAGTTTCTGTTGGAAGAATCTAGTTTTTCTGTTCGGATTTAGCACTTCGCATTTGTTCATATCCACTTCCATAGTTGGGTCTCTGCACCATAGTACTTGTATAGTAGAAAGATCCCACTAGAGTCTCAAATCCAATTGGTGGTCCGACCAGTTTATTTATTTTTAGGGATTTGAGAATAGCTATCGAGTTTCCTTATATCATCTCACCTAGATTGTCTAAATTCGGGGGAGATATTCCTTGGGTGCTTGTCTGATATTGGTTTAGGCCTTTGGGGCTTGTACTTGAGGAATGTCGAGTTCGGTTTGGATGGTTTGCGGGAGAGATGAATAGTTGTGGTAGGCACCCCAAAGAGCATGTAGTGACCTTTCGACTCTTATAGTTATGGCATGACGGATAAGAGGGAAACCTCTAATCATCTTAGTACGTATACTTGGTACCGTGATTGACATCTGTTTATTTTGGAATTGGAGGTCGGAAACTTCACAATCGTGAAGTTAAATTGGTTAAGATACAGTGGAGTAAAGCTCAAGAAGGCTAGATACTAGCAACATGCCCTTTTTCCTTAAGGGTGCATTCTTGATTTCTCTGTTTAGGAGCTTTACGCGTAGTTGTTTCTCTCTTTCCAAAGTATATCCTCTAGGTCGTATCTGCAATCCTTAGGTAGAAGCCAATGGATGTAAACATGTATTTGAAACATGTTATGGTTGAATGGTTGCAAGTGGTTGCAAATGGTTGCTTGTGGATGCATATGCATACGTATTAGGCACTAGATCAAGTTCGGACGCTCTCATATTGCATTTACATATATGCATTTGTTTATAAGTTGAACTTGATATGATATCATATGGACGTTGCATATGGATGAATGGATGTGCACGCATGTAGTATTTACATGACTAGGGATGTTTGCATGCATGATTGGACGCATGGCACTAACATGATTTGCATTAAGGAGGTCAACTGAATCAGTAGACCGTCTGATTTTGTATTAGATAGAGACATATACACACACTATGCATATGAACATGAAAGCATTAGAAATATTTTAAGGACAATGAATGCCTGTGATTGAATAGTTGAGTAGATCGGTGATTGGATGGTAGGACGCATTCTTCCTAACTTGAAGATTTCGGGGACGAAATCCTTTTAAGTGGGGGAGAATGTAACACCCTGTAATTCTGCGACATTAAGATTCTCAAATTAAAGTATAATTAATTTTTAAAAGAAAAATTAAAAGAAAAAGATCCATGCAGTTGTTTAATTTAAGTATTGTAACTAACATGAAAAAGAGAAGTAAGGAGAGAACAATAATTATTATTGTTCTAAGACTTATTAACAAAAGCCTCTGTAGCTCAGTTGGTTAAGGCATTGGATTTGTAGCATGGAGGTCGGGGGTTCGAACCCTGGCGGCGGCATAATTTTTTATCTTTGTTTTAGAGAGGGCCAACTGAACATGCAAATATATGTACGTATACAAATTCAAAATTTGAAAGGATAAGAACGTACATATAAGGAAATAAAGAATATATATATATACATATGAGAATATAAATATATATATATATATATATGCAAAAATATATGTATACGAAAGATAAAATTCAAGATAAGGCTACAGTCAATGAAATATGGCAACATCATTTGAATTTTGAAAATAAAATGAAAGTTGTGCTTATATATATACGCGTAAAATGGTCGTTAGAGGAATTGTATACATATAAGAATATTTCATGTGAATAAAACAGTTAAATAAATTCCAGAAATTCAAAAGTTTGAAAATCAAACTTTTACGCCAAAATAGCTTGTGGGACCCAACGCTGACTCAGCACTGCGTGTATGATAAGGTTTGGCTAGATTCATCTACGTACCTGGACTATTTTCTTAACTAGGTTCAATGCTGACTCAGCGCTGCGTGTACGATAAGGTCTTGAGCAGCTATATAAACAGCCCTAGTCTTCATTCTCTTTGCACCAATTCTCTTCTATCCTTATGCTGCTAAGATTCATGGCTTCTTCCCCTCTTCTAAATTTTCTTAAATAAATAAAATAAAATATGATTCAAGACGAGGAGATGCTGCTAAAAGACTTTTAAGGAGGGATTCAAATCAAAGTTTCAAGTGAAGAATTCAAAGGCTAGCTCTAACAAGTTTCAAGCAACGACGCACGAATCATAGCCACGCTTTCCTTCTTTTCTAGATCTATTTTCTGTAAGTTGGTTATTTCTAGATCTGAATATTTTGTTTTACTTGTGACATGAAATTAAAGGAATAAAGGAATATGCCAAGTCTCTCTCTCTCTCTTCGAATTTGTGTTTATACTCTTGGACTGAATTAAGAACTGTTATGATTCGAGGACAAATAAGACTGTAACCGTGACTATGACTATAGAACTGTGGCCTTTGAAAGCATATGCCTTCGGACTATGACATAAGCCTTTGATTTTGGGACATATAAACATTGCCTATGACAATGACTTAGGACTATGGGAATTATTTTCCCTTTTGGACTATGAACATGGCCTATATTGCCTATGACCATGGACATTACTTATGACTAAGAACATAAGCCTTTGAATTAGACATGAACTATTGCTTATGACATAATGAGGACAATTGTGATTTTGACACCCATGATTCATGATTAGGAAAATATTGCTTTAGTTTGGTGATTGTGAAATTGGGTCTAAACCCAATTATTTATTCTACCTGTTCCTTGGTTTTTTCTTTGGTTTTAAGACAGTGGGAATTTACCTATTAAGTTAGGTCTACCCACGTTCTTGAACCTATTTTGCCCATTCTTTGGTTTTAAGACATTGGGAATTTACCTATTTAGTTAGGTCTACCCATATTCTTGAACCTACATTGTTATCCAAAACTTTTTATGCCAATTATTCCTTCTTGTCATTTTGATTCATTCCCTTTTTATCTACGAATCTAGATTTATTTATAATCTAGGTTGAATCACGATTATTCGAACGGTGGGAATGCGATTTGGGGAAAAACATGGAAATGAATATGAACGTAATTGTAAACTTGGAAATTGGCATAATTTGGAATATGTATTATGACATGCATATTAAAATGAAAACGGGGAAATTTGACATGGATTAGGGAATATGTGATTTTGACATATTAAATTTAGCGTTAGTAAGTAAGCTAAATTTTAGGCATAAAATGTAAACTAGAAAAATAATTCTAGTTTTGCCATAAATTGTGAATTAGGATGTTAAACCAAGATTGGGTTGATTAAGGTTGATTTGGAATAAGTATATTAGCACAATTTTGAATTTATTCATAATTGTGAGCAATTGTCATGTTTAGAATAAATTATGGTTAGCGACACTAAATTTGGTATAATTTACATACCAAAAAGTATAAATATGATAAATAAGAGAGAATGGGCCATAATAATAAATGTGACAATGTACATTAAAAGAGTAGTAATGAAATAAGTAAATTAGGAGTAATTTACTTATAGAATTCGTCATAAATGTTAAATTGTTCATTTACCACAAAATATGTAACTTGGTTAAGTTTTGGCCATAAATTATAAACTAGGATATTTAATCTAGTTTCGGCAATGAAATAGGAAATGGCCTAAACTGCATGTTGGGTTAGGACTTCGGCCTAGAATATAAGTATACTAGTAGGCTTGAAAAATAAATATAGGCCAAATTTGTCTAAAAAGGGGAAATGGGCTTTTGAAATAAATTGTTAACAATTTATAAACAAAAGAAAAGTATTTTGATAACATCCCTTTTTATACCACATAGACCAGAAGGTTCTAGGGTGACAGAGAGGATAGTGTCTAGGCTTGGGTTTGGAAAATACAAGTTTCCTGCCCTCCCTGGCTATCCCTAACTGATCCGAAGGACGGGATGGTTGTTTTCAAAACCAGATTTGGAAATTAATCAAAAACCCTTTGAACTTAGAAAACATGAATATGCCTAACCCGAGGTTAGACTGAGTTGCGGTGTAAACCTGCCCGGAACCGACCGGCACATCCAGTAACCGCAGCAATATCTGTCTAATGTGAGAGGTTGCGGCTTTAATTTATTAATTAAAGCTAGAACAAGAATGGGAGAGTTAAGTCCATAGGAACACTTAACCAACCTAACACGGTTAAGCTACAATGGGAAGGTTAAGGAACACTTAACCAACTTAGCACAGTTAAAGCTAGAATGGGAGGGTTAAGTCCACGGGAATACTTAGCCAAATTAACATGTTGACTAGACTAGAAGGTGGGGTTAAGTAAAGTTAATACACTTAGCCAATTTAACATGTTAATTAGACTAGAGGTTGGGGTTAAGTAATACACTTAGCCAAATTAATATGTTAACTGGACTAGACCATAGGGTTAAGTAAACTTGAACGCTTAACCATCAGAATATGATAAATGAATAGGGTTAAGTAAAAAGCATGAAGGGATAACACTTAACCAGTGTAATAGGATAAGAGAAGAGGGTTAAGATAGCTTGAATCGACTAAATACACTTAACCAACCCAACCTGGCGAGAAAGAAAACTAAGTAGTAGACCTCAGTTGAAAAAGGGACTAAGTAGTAAAACTTAGTTAAGAAAACAAGGAATTTGGAAACTAAGTGGTAAACCTTAGGTAGTAGAACTAAGTAGTAACTCTTAGTATAACACGAAGGAGCAGACATCCATCTGGTTTTAAGAAGGCTCCAACGAATTGGGTTACGAAGCACGAGGCTTCGAGGGGACGTGAGGGTACTCTTGGTATCCCTCTGTGAGGCTGCAGATGATCATCCTGGGCTCACAGAGGTTAAGGTCTGCGTTAGAAGAACCGAGCGTATGCCTTGGTTGCAATATATACATGGCAACCTAAAGACTAGGATGGACCAGCGTGATTCGGCGAGAAGACGGTAGCCCTGTGATAGCAACTCGTCGTCTACCATCCATCTTGAGTCAATCGAGATACGTGAAGCGGAAAGGCGGAGAACTCCAAAAGACCATATACTTGCTATCTAGTTATGGTTGCGGATGGCCATAGGATAGTGGGGCACCGGGGGCCGGCGTATAGTTCTCATTTTACAAGGTGTGCCTTTCATTAGCTGAGGGAGGGGTCAAGTGGGACCATAGCCACTGGAGTAAAAACAGACCTTAGCATCTACATCGGCAGATATCTGAAAGCTCCCGACCGAGTTCTGTATTCCTTGATTTTCCCTGTCACAGGACTCAGATCGCACATTACAGGACATGTGCATCTAGACAAGCGATAACGATTCGCGATACATACGTGGGGAAGCCTAGGAACATATACCACTCTAGGTAGTGTGTCCTAGACTTGGGGGCATTTTTCGACAGGTAGCGTAATCCCTAGTTGGACTAGGTGGCATAAACCCTGAACTCGAAAAGCGTTCAGCAGATAGCGTAAAACTATAGTTAAATCTAGAAATCAGTGGATAGAAAACCCTAGATTAGATCTAGGTAACAACTAATAAATGGATGCCTGAAGGCGATGGAAAATACAGGGATTGGTATCACGTTATCGTTACTAGTTGAAACACTAGTTAGGCGGTGCAGAGATATAGAAACCAGTATAACAAGTAAATAGCGAAGCAGCGAAAGTATTAGAGCGTATCCAGTTTATCTTAGCATATCTTGTGACTACCTTGTCTAATCTTGTTGACCCTATCGTCATGGTGTAATCTTGTATTCAGTTAATTCATGTCGTTTTGTTTTCCATGTTCACATGCTAGAAGTTACTGAACTTACTCAGGCTTTATGTCTGACTCTGTTTTTCTTTCGTCTTCTTTCTTCCGTTCTCCCCCCCCCCCCCAGGTTGTTAAGGAGGAAATAGGATAGCTCAGATTTGTTTTGGGATGATTTCTCTTTCCAAGCTTGAAGAATCTTGGATGCATCGGCTTTGGATTGCTATGGCTGGCTTTTGTTACATTGGGGAATATAAATGTATTTTATGCTTCTTTATTTTGTAAAGACAGTTGATACTCTGATATTGTAAAGGAACCTTGTACAAATTATTTTGTCAATAAAGCAAAGTTTTATTTTCCATTGTTTAATGTTTGTCTGTCTTGTAATTTATCTGCATCTTTTACCCATAATGCTCCACAGAACTTAGTGCATTCCCTTTGTGAGTGACACTAACGGATGTGGGGTGTTACAAAATTTGTATTAATTTTATGAACATGACTAAACTATGTTCGGTATTATGCCTAATTGAAAAACATGTTGGCCTATATTGTTAACAAGAATTATATGATAATACATGTGAATAGATTAAAAATCATGATTAAGTTGGAATAATTCTAGTTGAACTATACTTTTGTATTAGTAACAAAAGTAAGCACCTTTGTAAACATATAGTAATTTTATAAACATGATTTGCTTATGTTTAACATTATGCCTAAGTAAAAATATAGGTTTATGTTGTAGTTAAGACTATGTGTGTCAATAATGATATCCAGTTTGGTTAGATTCTTAATTTCAAGTTTACATGGTTAGTTGAACCTATGATTCATGTTTAAGTTTATGCCATTATCATATGACTAGAATAATTCATGTTTAAGTACTGCTTATGCCATAATCATATGAATAAAATAATTCATGTTTAAGTATTGTCTATGCATTAACCATATGAATAAAATGATTCATGTATTATTTATGCCATGATTATATGAATAGAACGATGCATGTTTAAGTACTGCTTATGCCATAATCATATGAATAAAATAATTCATGTTTAAGTATTGTCTATGCATTAACCATATGAATAAAATGATTCATGTATTATTTATGCCATGATTATATGAATAGAACGATGCATGTTTAAGTACTGCTTATACCATAATCATATGAATAAAATAATTCATGTTTAAGTATTGTCTATGCATTAACCATATGAATAGAATGATTTATGTTTAAGTATTGTTTATATATGGATAAAATGATTCATGTTATGCCATGATTGTATGATGTTACAATTGCAAGTTCACATGTGCCTATTTTATGTTAATTGAATCGTTCGTTGCAAGTTCATGCGTTCACACTCCCCTTTTTCATGTTACCTTATAAACACCATGTTATAAGCCTCCCCTTTTCATTTGGCTAAATTGGGTTTAAGTATTAAACCCAATACACCTTACGTTGGAGCGAACGTATAATACGGGGGTAATGACGTTTGGGCTAAAATATAGAACATATGTGTTGGCATGTTTAACGCATGCCAACAACCTTGAAAGAACAATTAAGTGGCATAAATGAAATTTAACCAATAAAGATGAATTTGAATAATGGGCCGCAAATATTTACATATAAAAAGAAAAGAGACAAAATATGTAAATGTAGAAAATACGATGTGTTTAACCCGAGGTTGGATTGAGTTGTGATGTAAACCTGCCCAGAACCGCCCGGCTGTCCAGTAGTCACAACAATACCTATCCAATGTGGGTGGTTAAACATGGAGCCCAATAAGGACCCGAGCTTAGACTGAGTTGTGGCGTAAGACTGCCCGGACCCAACCGGCAACAGGCAGCCACAACAATACCTGTCTAGTGTGAGAGGTCAAGGCTTTAATAAGACAATTAAGGCTGAGTCAGGATTGATAGGATTAAGTAAATTATATTAATACTTAATCAGAATGGAACATGCTAAACTAAACAGACTGATTGGGGGGTTAGGTTTATAAAACACTTAACCAACTTAGCATGTTGGCTAGAAATAGAAAACCTAGTAGCGGAGAACCCTTTTCGCAGTAACCCTACAAGGTATCATGATACCCTGAAACTAGGCAGGGTAGGGCACAATTACTAGGCTGATTGTAAGAGGTCGAATCGACGGCGGTGGTGCAGCAGTGTAGGTTCTAACGGGGTGCGGGCGTGCACACACTCCGGCGCAGAAAAATAAGGCACTGGGCACCAGTAGCATACCTGTGCATTCTAGGATTGTGTCGGGCCGCCACCATGGGACTTGATACACCCCATGGTGGGACCAGCATAGGTAACTACAACATCGGGGGCCATAAGACACATGTAACTATGCGAGTAGGAGCCGATCATCATAAAATGGATCACTTCACCCTGGTTATGGGGTGCCTGTTGGGAACTAGTTCATATGGGTACAGAGATTACTATGGGGTACGACAGTATATTCGACCCTAGACAACTTAACTAAGTATATGGTGCTTTTCCATTTCTAGTTTATACTTATCACACCCGGTTCTTTATTCATAGACTGAATAGTCCTAGACTTACTCAGGCTTTATGTCTGACTCTACTTTTCTTTCGTCTTCTTCCCTTCCGTCCCCCCCCCCCCCCCCCCCGTTCCACAGGGAGGGAATACCGCAGCTTGACCAGATTTCATATCCAGCTTGAAGAGAAGAATGTATTGCTTTGATCTTTTCGTTTTGGACTATGGCTTTGGACAGCAACTATGGGACTTTTGCAGTTTATTTATGTTTCCTTTATGCTTCTTTAAATAATGTAATCAAGACAGTTATGAAGATGTTATGTTTTTGGAAGTATTGTAAAACAAATTATGGCATGGATTGTGTAACACATATTTTATTGAAATAAAAGTTTGTTGTTTTCCGCTGTTCAAAAATATGTGTTCTTATATCTGTCTTGTATATCTATGACTTATACTTATAAACCTCCACCAAAATTAGGGCATTCCCTTTGAGAGTGACCCTAACGGAGGTAGGGTGTTTCACTTGGTATCAGAGCATAGGTTTACCAGATAAGATAAAAAGTTTTGAAAATTTATTTTCAAAAAAGAAATTTAAAGAAGCATTTTTAAAAGTTAAAATATTATTTTATTTTAAAAAGGCAAAGTCCCCCAAAGCCATAGGTACTATCTCTTATCCTTCGTTTTGAATCTCTCCTTTCTGTTTCAGCATGTCTGGAGACCTTACTCCCCAGCTTTTGACGCTTTCACTCCTCCTCCTCCACGTGAACCAGCAAGCGGAAGAGTCACAGAGTAGGAAGACGAATAATAGTCAAACAAGAAAGGATCGTAACAGTAATAATAAGAAACGAGAAAAAAAGGAAATGCAATTTTTGTGGTACGGAGGGGCACATAGCCAAGGATTGTAGAAAGAGGATAAAGAAAGCAAGGAGAATGTTTTCATTGTGGGGAGACTGGACACATCAACAAAGACTGCCTTGAGAAGACAGACTTTGAGAAGGGCGGGAAAGACAACAAGTCCCGAGAGAAGAGGAAGTGTAAATTATGTGGCAAAATGGGGCACTCAGTGAAATATTGCCGAAAAAAGAAGGCCAAGATGAATGGTGGGTGCTTTTCTTGCGGTGAGACAGGCCACATGGCTAAGGACTGCCCAAAGAAACGAGGTATAAATACTTCTATAGAAAGTGTAGTTTATCTTTATGATCACCCTGTTCGCACTTTATTTGATTCCGGCGCATCACACTCCTTTATCTCGTCTGCTTTAGTAGAATCTCTGCACCTAAAAACTAGTATGGTAGAGGACCCCTTAATTGTTTCAAACCCAATTGGGGCCCCAGCTCATTTGTCTATGATCTGTTTGGGATTGAAAATTTCTATTCTAAGCGTAGAATTTCAATGTAGTGCCTTTGTTTTGGGCTTTTCGGGATATGGTTTGATTTTGGGCATGGATTGGCTATCCAGTAATGGGGCCATCCTTGATTGTGAGAAAAGGGTTGTTAGGCCCCTAACCCAGCTCGGTAATACTTTGGAAATTTCTTGTAATCCCTCGTATGCGGTTATGCTTAGTTATCTTGAATCGCTAAATGCCTCCGTTGAAAAATTTGCAATCGATTAGAGTGGTCCGGGAATATCCGGATGTCTTCGAAGAGGTGAAGGGCTTGCCTCCGAAGTGGGAGATAGACTTCCGTATATATCTTGTAGATAATGCAAAGCCCGTTGCATTGCCCGTTAGACACATGGCTCCACGGGAAAGGAAAGAGCTCAGTAAACAGATTAAAGAGCTTCTAGAAAAGGGGTTCATTAGAAGGAGCATTTCAGAATGGGGCGCTCCAGTAGTGTTCGCCACTAAGGCAGAAGGTTCATTTCGCTTATGCATGAGTCGTAAAGAATCACCTTAGTAAGTACATTTGGCAACATGGTTGGCATTTATTTCCAAAAGATAGTTCCTTTACGTGGAATACCTGATAATGAGTGAACAAGATCCAAGATTCAATAGTGAATTTTGGAGAGCTTGCATGGAACCATGAGTACGCAGTTATGCTTGAGCCAAGTATACTAGAAGGGGAATAAGTGAAAGTGGAACGAGAGGCAACAGCGAAATAGGTTCCAACTCATATTTTGGAAACAAGAATTAAGAAGCTACGAAATGGTGAAGTTAAAGACGGCCAAAGCATAATGGAGTTAAGCTCAAGGAAATGCGACTTAGAAGATTGAAGACTAGGTTCGTGCATCATATCTCTTCTTAAGAGTATATCCTTGATCCCTCTCTTCCTGTAGAGCTTACTTGCATGCTATCTTTTGTGTATATCCTCTCGGTCCCATTCTCAATCCAATTTCTGTTGCAAACCCCATAGGGAGTATGACTCATCTGTTAGTAACACATGTTGGGGCTCGAGGGTGTTCATTGGTTTGACTAAAGTTTTTGGGTTTTATAGGATACGGATTGGTCTTAGGAAGGGACTCCCTTGTGACCTAAAAGGAGTCCATCATGCTTAGTTTCCTAGAATCATATATGGTGGTTGGGTTGAGTAATTCTTTGGGTGTCAGTCTGATGTTGATTTCGGTCTTCGGGGCTGATGCTTAGAGAGTTCTTCTCCTAATCAATATATATGTGGCATAGATCTCCAGTTTTGACATTGCCTAATGGGCACAAAGTTTTTACTTGCTTCTATCATTCGACTATACCTTTAGATAGGAACAATTGGGAAAATGTCCTATAGATTAGAGCTACCCGAAAAATTGGCCGGAGTTCACAACGTCCTTCACGTTTCACATCTCCGAAAATGTCTACATGAATCTGCTGAAGTGGTAGAGCCAAATATCCTAGAAGAAGCTGAAGTGGAGCGCGAATCAACCGTGAGGAAAGTTCCAACCCGCATATTAGGAACGGAAGTGAAGAAGCTACGCAACCGCGAAGTCAAGCTCGTCAAAGTTCAGTGGAGCGACGCCGAGGGAGACGCGACTTGGGAAACTGAAGCTAGAATACGCACTGCCTACCCTTTTCTTTTCGAGGGTACATCCTTGATCTTTCTTTTTCCATAAGTTGCGCTTTTATCTATCTTTTTAGGTATATTTCCTCGACCTTATCTTTTAGGTAGAAACCCTTTGGCTGAAAACATGTAATTGAAACATGTTATGGATGATGGTTGCAAGTGGTTGCAAGTGATTGCTAGTGGTTGCTCGTGGTTGCATATACACACACAATCTAGGTTTTAGATCGGCTTAGTCACTTCATATTGCATATGCATATATGTTTGCATTCGTATATGGTTGAACTTTAATGTGTTGTCATATGGTTGTTGCATTTGTATGAATGATTGTGCACTCATGTAGAATCATGAATAGGAAAATTTGCATACATAATGGATTCATGGCACTTACATAATTCGCATTAAGGAGGTCAACTGAATTAGTAGACCGCCTGATTTTGCATTAGATAAGTACATGTACACACACACTTCGCATATGATCATGAAGCATTAGAAGTCTTTTAAGGACAATGGATACTCGTGTTTGATGGATGAGTAGATGGATGTTTGGATGTTAGGATATATATATATTTTTCCTAAACTTGAAGATTTCGGGGACGAAATCCTTTTAAGTGGGGGAGAATGTAACACCCCGTGTATTCTATAACAGTGAGATTCACAAATTAAAGTATAATTAATTTCAAATCAAAGAATTAAGGGAAACGGTATATGCTATTGTGTTCGTCTCGGAAAAATACGCGAAATAGAGTCTGAGTTTTCGAAAAACGGAGTCCGTATGAAGAAGATATGGCCTCCGGAAGTTTCAGAATTCAGGTTAAAATTCAAACAGACGAAAACAGCTCAGAAAAACAAGTTTAAAATTCAAAATCGGGCCCAATTGGCCAGGGCGGGAAATTTCCTGCCTAAGGCACCCAGGTCGACTTGGCAGTCGACCTGGGCTAGCCAGGTCGACAGGGCAGTCGACCTTGGTAACCCGTGTCGACTGCCAAGTCGACACGGTGTCGACTGGGCTGTCGACCTGGCCCCAGAGCCAGGTCGAACCCAGCCCACCCTGGCTGGCCTGATCTGTGTTTGGTCGATTTTCTGAGTCTTGCCTTGTCACTAAGGCTAGGTGTCAGCTCCTGGTTGGCCTCTCCTTCAAACGAACGACTATTATTGAACCAAGCTTCATCGACGGTCTAAATCAACTCACAAACTCTATAAAAAGGACCTAAGGCTAACCCTAATTCACACAAACTAAAATGGAGCTGAGACTGTCATGTTGCTGAGGAGAGACTAAAGATAGCCGTCGGAAATTGGGAGGCAATTAGGAGAATAAACAAAAGCTTAAAGCAACGTCAAATCAATCAAAACAACGCCTACAACAAAGGATAGCATCTCCAAATTCAGAATTCAGATTTCTGAATTAAAGATTCACCATACGCTGTAAGTAGAGTGCTATTCCGATATGAATTAAATAATTGTGTTGATTTGTGTAATGTAAGAAATGGAATTGTGGCGATAATAATCTATATTTGTATGTTGCTTTGATGCAAAACGATTTGGGAATATTATGGTATACAATTGGATATTTGCAAATACGCGATTTGCGTTGGAAACGAAATGGAATTGTGGCGATAATGACTTATATTTGCATGTTATTTTGGTTCTAAACGATTTGGTAATGCTATGGTTTGATTCATACAAGTATGTGGCTTATGTTGACAACCACATGTTGTGGAATTTTGATTGGGACTTATGCAAGCATATGATTCATATTGAAAAACTACATGTTTGTGGTAGTTATTTACAACATCCATTTGATAATTGCAAGTATATGATTCATGTTGAAAGTAACAACTATATGTTGTAATAATTTGTTTAAGATTCATGCAAGTATATGATTCATGTTAACAACTATATGTTATGATATTTTAATTGGAATTCATGCAAGTATATGATTCGTTATTATGCTAATATGATGTACATACTTTTATGACCACTTTTAGTGTGTAATTGAATCGACTAAGTATTATGATTCATATGAAGTTACGTTGGAATTGGCATCATAGTTCAAGTATAAAAATCATATTTTTGTGATAGTAACAAAAGCACGCATCTTTGTAAATTTGTATTAATTTTATGAACATGACTAAACTATGTTCGGTATTATGCCTAATTGAAAAACATGTTAGGCCTATATTGTTAACAAGAATTATATGATAATATATGTGAATAGATTAAAAATCATGATTAAGTTGGAATAATTCTAGCTGAACTATACTTTTGTATTAGTAACAAAAGTAAGCACCTTTGTAAACATATAGTAATTTTGTAAACATGATTTGCTTATGTTTAACATTATGCCTAAGTAAAAATATAGGTTTATGTTGTAGTTAAGACTATGTGTGTCAATAATGATATCTAATTTAGTTAGATTCTTAATTTCAAGTTTACATGGTTAGTTGAACCTATGATTCATGTTTAAGTTTATGCCATTATCATATGACTAGAATAATTCATGTTTAAGTACTGCTTATGCCATAATCATATGAATAAAATAATTCATGTTTAAGTACTGTCTATGCATTAACCATATGAATAAAATGATTCATGTATTATTTATGCCATGATTATATGAATAGAACGATGCATGTTTAAGTACTGCTTATGCCATAATCATATGAATAAAATAATTCATGTTTAAGTATTGTCTATGCATTAACCATATGAATAAAATGATTCATGTATTATTTATGCCATGATTATATGAATAGAACGATGCATGTTTAAGTACTGCTTATGCCATAATCATATGAATAAAATAATTCATGTTTAAGTATTCTCTATGCATTAACCACATGAATAGAATGATTTATGTTTAAGTATTGTTTATATATGGATAAAATGATTCATGTTATGCCATGATTGTATGATGTTACAATTGCAAGTTCACATGTGCCTATTTTATGTTAATTGAATCGTTCGTTGCAAGTTCATGCGTTCACACTCCCCTTTTTCATGTTACCTTATAAACACCATGTTATAAGCCTCCCCTTTTCATTTGGCTAAATTGGGTTTAAGTATTAAACCCAATACACCTTACGTTGGAGCGAACGTATAATACGGGGGTAATGACGTTTGGGCTAAAATATAGAACATATGTGTTGGCATGTTTAACGTATGCCAACAACCTTGAAAGAACAATTAAGTGGCATAAATGAAATTTAACCAATAAAGATGAATTTGAATAATGGGCCGCAAATATTTACATATAAAAAGAAAAGAGACAAAATATGTAAATGTAGAAAATACGATGTGTTTAACCTGAGGTTGGATTGAGTTGTGATGTAAACCTGCCCGGAACCGCCCGGCTGTCCAGTAGTCACAACAATACCTATCCAATGTGGGTGGTTAAACATGGAGCCCAATAAGGACCCGAGTTTAGACTGAGTTGTGGCGTAAGACTGCCCGGACCCAACCGGCAACAGGCAGCCACAACAATACCTGTCTAATGTGATAGGTCAAGGCTTTAATAAGACAATTAAGGCTGAGTCAGGATTGATAGGATTAAGTAAATTATATTAATACTTAATCAGAATGGAACATGCTAAACTAAACAGACTGATCGGGAGGTTAGGTTTATAAAACACTTATCCAACTTAGCATGTTGGCTAGAAATAGAAAACCTAGTAGCGGAGAACCCTTTTCGCAGTAACCCTACAAGGTATCATGATACCCTGAAACTAGGCAGGGTAGGGCACGATTACTGGGCTGATTGTAAGAGGTCAAATCGACGGCGGTGGTGCAGCAGTGTAGGTTCTTACGGGGTGCGGGCGTGCACACACTCCGGCGCAGAAAAATAAGGCACTGGGCACCAGTAGCATACCTGTGCATTCTAGGATTGTGTCGGGCCGCCACCATGGGACTTGATACACCCCATGGTGGGACCAGCATAGGTAACTACAACATCGAGGGCCGTAAGACACATGTAACTATGCGAGTAGGAGCCGATCATCATAAAATGGATCACTTCACCCTGGTTATGGGGTGCCTGTTGGGAACTAGTTCATATGGGTACAGAGATTACTATGGGGTACGACAGTATATTCGACCCTAGACAACTTAACTAAGTATATGGTGCTTTTCCATTTCTAGTTTATACTTATCACACCCATTTCTTTATTCATAGACTGAATAGTCCTAGACTTACTCAGGCTTTATGTCTGACTCTACTTTTCTTTCGTCTTCTTCCGTTCCCCCCCCCCCCCCCCAGGTCCACAGGGAGGGAATACCGCAGCTTGACCAGATTTCATATCCAGCTTGAAGAGAAAGAATGTATTGCTTGGATCTTTTCGTTTTGGACTATGGCTTTGGACAGCAACTATGGGACTTTTGCAGTTTATTTATGTTTCCTTTATGCTTCTTTAAATAATGTAATCAAGACAGTTATGAAGATGTTATGTTTTTGGAAGTATTGTAAAACAAATTATGGCATGGATTGTGTAACACATATTTTAATGAAATAAAAGTTTGTTGTTTTCCGCTGTTCAAAAATATGTGTTCTTATATCTGTCTTGTATATCTGTGACTTATACTTATAAACCTCCACCAAAATAAGGGCATTCCCTTTGAGAGTGACCCTAACGGAGGTGGGGTGTTTCAACACACGCCCTAGTTTCATAAGAGGAGACTGCGAGCTCGAGAAAACCTAATCGAGTTCAACGAAAAGTATCCAGCATTGAAGATCTTGAGTATAAGAATCCAAATAAACTAGTGTTATAATTTATAGAATTTTATTTTCATTTCTTTTTTATTTTCTTTTGCTCGATTTTGTTGAAAAGAAAAGTGGACTAGCGGCCGGTTTTTCTGCGTTGTAGAGGAATGATATTTCTAGGTTAGCCTTAGGGATAGCTTAACATATAAGCTACTATATTTTCTTTTATTGATTTATCTTATTTAAAAATTTATGAGATCACATACGATACCCAAAAATCACGAAAATGGGCATGCATCTACAGTTCGACATTACGGTCCCAACGAAAATGGTTTCGATGAATTCCGACTCCGTTTGCTGACACAGTGTGTTTTTAACCATCAAAATACTGATTGTTTTTCACTTTAAAAATCCGTACGGCCACACTGACTCTAAAAATCACGAAACTTGGAATCTAACAATAATTTAATATTACGGATCCAACAAAATTAGTTTCGTTGAAAATAGAGTTCGTTTGCAAAACTGGCTATTTTTAAACCCCTAAATAACCCATTTAAATATATAAATGTATTTAAATTAAATTAGATTAAATATAAATAAATTTATGTTATCGTGTATATTCACAGTGGAATACCATACGGCTCCAAAATAACCCTACATGGATTTCCAGCTCGATATTTTATCACTAGAGTTATATCGATATTCGATTTATATTTTAAACCCTTTTTAAAATATAAATAAATCGTTATGGTTATGGCGATGTTTTTCTGAAAATTTGATTTGGACATAAATCAAAATCTACACGATGAAATCCCGATTTTTTTCTTCCACTAGAAAAATATACTTCACTAGCTCCGTACGTTTCTTGTTGTACCGAAATCCAACTTAAAATGGCTTCTGTATATTCGTTTAAAGTTCGAATCGCCAAATTACGAACTACCGCGCCATTTCGAGCTCGATTATAATTATACGTTCAAACTGCCGTTATTTAAATATATTCGTTATCGTAATTCAATTTAAAACTGAATTATATAATTTGAACTGTCCAGCTTGCACAATATTGTGAATTCCACTATTTTTGATTATTTCAGAACTAAATATATTATTCTATTATTTATATTAAATAAATATAAATATTAATTATTTCAAGTTATCGATATCACCAAATCGATATTTAATAATTAAATAAATTAATTATTCAACCCTTAAAATGCGGGACGTTACACAAACTTTGGACGCATTTTCTGAACACCTTATCAATCCAAAATATGACTTCCATATATTCAAATCGAAGAGAAAATCGTGCTCTTAGATTTTGGTATTGTGGAGTTTTGGCCATAGGAGCTCGGTTTGGGAGATATTGGCTGTGGAAGCTCAGGGTGTTAAATGTAAATACAAAAATAATAAAAATTGGGTTTTTATAGAGGAGGGGGGTCCACGGTCGGATGTGGAGGCTGACGAGAGGCAACGCAGGTCGTGCATGGGGCAGTGGATGGCGCAGGCGATGGTGAGGTCGCTGGTGGGCGGAGCGGCGGATTTACAGCTAGGACTTGTGGTTTTCAGAAGGAGAGAGAAGGAGAGAGGAGGGGGGCGCAGCGGAGGGGGCGGCGGCCTGAGGGGATGGTGGCGGCGTGTCTCGGGTGTGCTGGCGCAGCCTGGAAGGGGGGACGATGGGGTATCTTGCATTTTTTCTAATCGGGTTTTGAACGATGGGGCAAAAAGAGGGGTTGACGTCTCTTCTATAATAATTTATTTAATTATATTTAATTTCCAAAAAGTTGTTTTTTTCATTCGAACCCCAAAATGAACCCAACAACTGTCGACCCTAGCCAAATACTCCTATTACGAAGACAATGGGATATGTCCCATAACCCAATTCGACCGTTTCGATCGGTTTTCATCAAAATTAAAATATAAATTAATATAACATTCAAAATTGATTTCAATGTACATTTTAATTTACCGGGGCCATATGTTGACTCCAAAAATTTCTCAAAAATAAATCTGGCTATGTTTTGACGATACGGTCATAACAAAAATAATTTCGTTGAATTTGGAGATTGTTTGAAAAATGGTCATTTTCCAGTTGATTGAATTCAAACTAAAACTGTCCAAAAACGTTTAAATTTGCCACGCTCACATATTAACTCCAAAAATTAAGAAAATTGGAATTTGACAATAATTTGGCATTTCGAATCCAACAAAAGTAGTTTCAGCAAAAAGGGAGGTCGTTTGTAAAATGGCTATTTTTAAGGGCTATATATTATATAAAAATATATAAATTCGATAACGACTATTTTAAATTTTAAACTAGGCATAACTTTTAATTTATATTATGAAATCTGGATTTTTCACATTCGTTAGAAAGATATTATTAAACAGATTCAAATATTTCTTATTTTACTAAAATCCGATTTATTTTGAATCCTGTACATTCATTTGAAATTTGAAATTGAATTTTCAAACTACCGCGCCATTTCAAGCTAGTTTTATAATTAAAATGAATTTATACTTTCTAACTTTGATTAAAATAAATTTTTAGTCGTTCTTATTTAAAATAAATCATTTTAAATATTCAAAATCCATTAAAATAGCTAAAATAAAAATATTAAATTGGTTCTGAAAATCCAGGTTGTTAAATATGGCATGATCCCATGATTTCCCAACTTTTAAAGTAAAGATTTATTAACTATTTTAGTTCTCACGCCATTCTCATGACTGACTCGGAGTTTATTATTTTCACCTAAACTTTGGGTCCCATATTTTCCACATGGGCAGCTAGTAGTTTTGGTTTTCGCAGATACTTCTTTTCACATGATTCTGGATTACAGCTAGATCTATATTCGGAAAGCTTTGTATCCATGTATCTCTTTCAGCTGTTGTAGTTGATGTCTTCCACTGCACATTATATTCATGTATTATATTTTACGCTACTTTGTAATTCGTAAATCTCTGATATATTTTTTTGCTGTATATTATTTATTCATACTTTGATATCTTGTACTCTGAGGAAATTGTTGTAATAGCAATGAAATGTTCTATTGTTTGTGTTCTACGTGTCGTGTTCTCAAAGCAATTTGGGCTCCTCCGTTTCTTTCGGGATCGGGGAAGTTTGGGTCATTTCACTGCTTTACATCAAAGTTTGAAACCAGGACTTATGCATAATTGACCCTTTATTAAAATAGTTATAAAAGTTATGATAGTTAAAAAAAATATAATATAGCTTCTTAAAATTAGTTATAAGATTTTAACAGATAAAATTGTTGAAATTAAATGGTTACAAAATAATAGTTATGAAGATAATTAATAAGAGAAATTAGTTTTAAATAAAACAGTTTGATATTTATTATAAATTAAAATAATAATAATTCAATCAAAACCAAAATATCTATATTTCAAAATTTCGACATATTATCAGTTCAGATTGCAAAACATCAATTCAACTAAATTTTTGCCTTAACAACAAAATTTATTTCACAATAGTGCTAAACTTGGTTTTTCGATTGTGGATATTTGTTTCAAGGACATTTTGGAAAAAAAATTGGATCAAAGGAAAAGCGACTTTTGCTATGTAAATTGAGGACTACTTTTATGTTTGAATTGGAAAAAGTCCAAATATTTCAAGCTAAAGGCATGTGTTGGCATTTCACAAATAATAAAAATTAATATAAAAATATTTTTCTATGATTATAAGATTAAAAAATAATAAAAATTAATTTAGAAATGTTTTTCTGTTGTAAATATGGAAGAACAAACAATATCAAAAAATTCAGGATAGAAAGCTAAATGCATATAGCTTCTTTATTTACGGTATATCTTTTTTATGGTGTAAATGAGATTAGCTTTAAGATGACTTAATTCTGTATTTGGACGATACAATATAAAGCTATATTTTTAATTTATAAAGCTATATTCATTTAGCTTTCCGAACTGATTATTTTTATATGTTTATAATAGCATAAAATGACTAAAATAATTTTAAAATCATATATTGTTCTTTTATTTTTGAGGATTGTTTTTTATTTTATAAATTAATTCATTAATCATGAGAGCTAAACTGAATTTTATGTTACATAATAAAAAAATTCCTTTGTCCTTAATCTAATTATGAAACTTAATTGTCCTTTGATCTATTTTTTTTTTAAACTTGTCCTTCGAACTAAATACTCCATTTTTTTATTCGTTTTAGTTTAAATTTGTGTTAATAATTAGTAAAGAACAATATTGTAAAGAATATTTATTTGATAGATCATATATTTAATTATATTCGCGGAAATGTAGTTTGAATTTTTGAAAATTATTTAATTTGTAAATAGAGTTTTTAAGCATAACATAGAGATAAATGTATGATAGGTATTTTCAGAACATCCTAGTTTGACCAATAGATTGCGTATCAAAGTCAGTTAACAAAAAAGAGAAAGATAAAGACGCATAAGGTTACCTTTGAAAGTTCATAGTAGGGAAAAGTGTATGCTTTAAAACCAACTATTAATAAAGATATAAATGCTGGAAACATGTAATTTAATTAAGATCTTTCCCTTATCTTTTAGAATCATGCATTTATCAACTATTATTCATTGTTACTGAGAAAATAATAAATGATATGCTGGAAGTAGAGGTGTTTTGATTTAGATTGTTTCCCTTATCCTTTAGTATGCATTCATCAATTTAATATTTATCAATTTAATGACCTTTATGGTTTACCATATAATAAATTATAAACTAGTTAATGACTTTAGTAAGATTCATAGCTTAATGATAAGGATGAATAACATGAATGAACCTTAATCCACAGTCTACTGATATAAGAACGAACAAGTGTAGAACTTCCAGTCCAAAAAGTGTGTTCGTTTCCAATTGTGTTAGGAAAAAATGAAAATTTATATTTTCACTTTTGTATGGATTTTTTCATTTTTTATTTTGAATCAATTCATTGTTGATGGAAATCCTTCAGCCGTTTTCAATATAGATGCAAATTCGGGAAGAAAAATACCAGATAAATGAATTGGTGTCTTTTTTGAGGTATATGCTTTCTACCTTGACACCTTAATACAAATTACTTCTTAAACTAGTCGTAGTAGTTGTAAAATTAAACATAACAAAGATAACACAAATTATATTAACAGATGGAATTTGTTTTATATTGAACTGCAGTAAATCAGTCATGCAGGAGCTGGTGGATTATGGGCAGAGCTTGTTATTAATAGAGGTTAAATCAATGAATTTTGAGAAAGTTGGTATAATTCTTAGTTTGTAATTTTTCTAATTTATGTTAACCAACATTATGTATATATAGGTTTTGAAGCAGGACGGCTAAACAAATCTGATTTCGCCACATGGACAGTGATCAGAAATGAAGGTTCAATAAAATTAGAAACAGAATTGTCTTCTTGTTTCGAAAGAAATAAGGTGGCTCTTCGAATGGAAGTTCTTTGTGACAAAACTCCACCAAATATATGTCCTACAGGTGGTGTTGGAGTATACAATCCTGGTTACTCGGGAATGGTAATTCTCATATGCAAAACTCACAAAAATACTTACACAAAACACATACACACACCCACAAACACACACATACACACACACACACACACACACATATATATATATATATATGTGTGTGTGTGTGTGTGTGTGTGTGTTTGTGTTTGTGTGTGCTTGTGTGCATAAGACAGACTTGTTTATTGTATTATTATGGTTTAACATGCGTATGATCATTAATTTTGCTTTTTTATTGAGACTGAATATTGTGCAAGGAAAAACATATAAACTGATTCTTTACCTTAAGTCAATTGATTCGTAAGCGTTTCTGTTTCACTTACGAGCATGTATGGATTGGAAGTGCTGGCACTAATGATATTACGTGAGTAGTTAGGAATAAACATCACTATCTTTGTATATTTTAACATGAAATTGATTCTTTCATTCAACTTTATTGTTCTGAGCTCCCGCCACCCAAGTGATAAATTGGACGAAAATTGAGTTCATATTAAACGCAAAAGACAACAACAATAATGCAAGGCTTCAGTTAACAACAAATAAAAAAGGTGTTATTTGGTTTGATCAGATATCAGTGATGCCAACAGACACTTTCAAGGTACATTAATATACTCTGAGTTAACATCATAATAAATTAAGCATTATGGTAAACAGCTGTAAAAGTACTCGCAGACTTAACTTGCTCAATATCGTGACTTGGAAATATTAGAAAACTCTAAACTTGATTATGGATGCGGAAGTATCCCACAATCAAAAAATACAAATACTATACAATTATAATTAGTTCACACAAAAATTGGCTAGTACATATAATATTAATATCTCTAAATAATCGGCTTTGCGAAAAATGCATCATTAGAAGTAGCGTAAATGTAAATTTGAATTTACGTAGTGTAATACACAAATTTAACAACAGTTTTATTCATATTAATATCATATAATAAAAGTTAGTTTTTTTTAATTTGTTTTTACAGGGACTTGGATTCAGGGAAGACCTATATTCAATGATTGCAGATCTGAATCCTACTTTCGTAAGATTTCCAGGTATCAAATAAATATTCATAACTTATCTCATCTATATCATAAAAATTGTAATTTTATTACTGTATTTTATTTTTTTTAAAGGTGGATGCTTTATAGAAGGAAGTAGGCTTGTAAATGCGTTTAAATGGAAGGATTCAATTGGTCCATAGGAAGAAAGGCCAGGACATTACAATGACCACTAGGGATACTGGACAAATGATGGACTCTGATATTATGAGCTTCTCATTGTACGTATTTTATACATTTTATGGAGTATATATGTTTATTTTATGTTGTATATTGATTAAACTTAGCTATTGTTTCATTCAGTGGTTCTATAATAGTTCTTATAATAGTATTTTTCTTGCAGCTTATTGAAGAGCTTGGTGCTTCTCCTATTTGGGTATTCAACATTAGTTAGTGAATTTATTTTTTTTTTAAAAACTTACTAGCTAAAAATGGTAGTAATTCTTCTAACATGTCCCTAATATTTATTTTAGGCATGGCCGCTGATGGAAACATCGTCAATCCAAGCAATGTCGAAACTTTTGTGCGGGTATGCTTTAAATATCTTAATTATATCAAGACAAGGAAAAAATGAATTCATTTAATGTAACTTGTTGAAGGTCTATCATGGGCACTAAACATAAATGACTCTTCTTATAATTTATAAGAAAGCAAAATATTCAAGACATATCACATCCATGATGAAAAATGAAAGGAACTAAAAATTTCAATTAAAACTTTGCTTATTAAATAAGGGAAAAACCGCTCCCGCCTATTCTAGTTCAACTCTTAAATGAATGATAAGCATACATTTGATCTAGTAGTTTATAATTATTATGTGTTTCTCATATAAAATTATTATATAGTATTTATTATAAATTTTATTTTTGCATAACCTTAATTATAATAACTTTTGATAGTTTCTGATAACTCTACATAAGATGAAGTTTTTACTATGCTAATATATTCAAGTTATTTTTTCAATAATATAGATAACTTTTTGGGCTTCATAACCATAAAAATTGTCCACAATTCAAAAAAAGATAAAATTATAAACACCATCACACCACATAAAATCAACTTTTATTTTCCAATTTTATTTCCTAAAATAGGTCATCCAACGATAAGTTCCCATTTGTTTTACATATCCCATATGACTTTGAGAAATTAAGCAGCATAATTTTAATTTACCTACGTACAATTTGGCTATATCTACATTTTTTTGGCATTGCATGTGAAATATTTTATGTGCTGACGCTATAATGCTCATTTCATTTTTAGGACGCTCTTGATGGTATTGATTTTGCTATAGGATCACCTAACACAACATGGTGATCGATTAGAGCAAGAATGGGACATCCCAATCCATTTAACGTGAAAATTGTTTCTGTTGGAAACAAAAATTGTTTTCCGGTGAATAGACAAAATTACGGTTCGTTTGTTTACTTATGATAGTTCTTTGTTACTTAGAATTACTAAATAATAGAAATAATAGCTATGGTCTTAGTGGATAGTGTATGCAATTGTTGTTACACATAAGATAAATAATATGTCTACATTATCCAATAATAAACATAAAGCACAAATATATTCATCGTACAAAATAACAAGACCGACATGATCATCAAAAATTAATATATCCAAGTAACAAATGCATTTTTAAGGTGCTAAACTTGATTTATTTTTTTATTTATCTAGTAAGTATGTTATATTCCCCAAATCCACCTCTCTTGCAAAGGAGGTGCACAATGCTTGATAACTAAATTGTTAGACTAAAACTACAAAACGTTCTATATGCAAACATGGTAGCATTGAATATTTGTAGTGAGATTTCTTCCTTGGTATATGACTGAAGCTAGAATTGAATTCGATTTTTCCTATTTTTTTATTTTTTTAGTACTTTCATATTTTTATTTTGAATGTCTTTTTTGCTCTTCATTTTCAGAACTTATATATCCATATTTCTATGATGCAATTAAAAAGACGTACCCAAATCTCGAAATCATTTCAAATTGTGATGGATCTCGTATACCATTGAATCATCCAGCTGACTTCTACGATTTTCATGTAAGGATGACAACTTATATTTTGATAAAACATGGTAACCCTTCACATTAATGTCAACCATCTAACCTTTTTTTCCTTTTATAGACATATAGGGAGTCTTTGGATATGTTCAACAATAATCATTATTTTGATGTTTCATCTCGAAATGGTCCTAAGGTAAATTTTAGTTAATTTAACCCATGTTTATCTTACATATATTATTGTGCAATTTTTTCTATTTGTTTGTTCGAGTGGGTGATTACTAGTTAATTCTTAGGCTTTTGTGAGTGAATATGCTTCATTTGGCAAAACGGCTGGCAAGGGAAATTTATTAGGTGCATTAGGTGAAGCTGCATATATTATTGGCTTGGAAAGAAATAGGTATGTTTATAGTCATTTTCACATTGGTGCAATAGGTCACATTTTTGAAAAATGCATAACTTCATTGGAATAAATATTGACAAGTACTCTCATTTCTACCTATTATCTATGCAAAAGTAGTGATTTTTATTTAGAAAAAAAAAACCATTTCAGATTAAAATACGACCCCTATCTATATCTTTTTTTTTTTTTGAAATAACAAAAACTATCATCTAGTTTTGAACATGCTAGTTTTGAATTGTTTCGCCAATCTTTGAATGAATGCCTAGATTATAGAGAACAAAAGTAGAAGGTTGTTACCTTTATATTATGCAACAAATAAGGTTACTAATGCTCCTTATGCTGAAATATTTCACCTATCTTCGGAATATTTAAAATGCTAAGTTTTAAATAACTGATTAATTTTTTTTCATTTGCAGTGATAAGTAAATGATCCGGAGATATGCAATCGACTCCATAGTGGAAAGACAGAGCTCAAAATCTATATGAAGGCATACCGGCAGGGTAAGCCCAGCACAAAGGGAAAAATAACAAAAGGACTCCCGGAGCCGGAAACCCATAAGACGGAAAATCAGGAACCTCACAAATCGGAACCTAGAAAGACGAAAGAGGCTATCGATATTAAATCACTTAATACCGATACATCAAGATGCAGTAGCATCAAAAGTACAAGGGAATCATCCGGGAACCATGCGCGAAGAATTCCAGTAGATGATTACCATTAGGACGCTCTAATAAGTGACTAATGAAGCACCATAAGCAACCTCCCGGAGAAGTAAGAATATGCTTCAAGAGCCTACCGACAAGCAAGCGGGAATCCCATAAGAGAGATAAGTTATCCACACTAATCTTCTTAGTGTCTATACCGACATGGGTGATGGATCCGGCGGCCTTTCATGTGAATCTTAAAGGCAAGCTCCGCAGATTGTTGATATCAAAACTGGATGCCTACATCCATATGCCATAACCTTCCGAAAGCCATCCGCATTGACAAACTCGAGACCCTTACAAAGCACATGAACAAGCAATCAAGAAAAGAGTTCCACAAATCGGAAACCACCTCCCAGGAGCAAGAACTGGACGAGTTTGCGTAAAACAGACATCGTATGAAGTTATTAAGCTTAGAATTTTGTATACATACAAGAGAATTATATACATATAAATCAACCTAGAAATTAAAAAAATCAAAACAGCGAAGCGGGAAGGGCCACGAGCGAAATCAACCCGTTGGACCGGTCGACCCAGGATGTTTGGGGTCGATCCATGGGTCGACCCTAGGGTCGACATAGAAAGAGGGGTCGACCCCATTTATATTGTTTTATAGAAAGAGGGGTCGGAACCTGGACGCATTTCTTGACCTAATTTGTTGGCTTGAGGTTATAAATAGGACCTCATTTATATTGTTTTATTCACTCAAAACAATGGAGACCATGTGATGCTGCCCCAACTCAGATTGAGTTAGCTTATTCTTCTGAAACAACGATTTATACGTATACAAAAATCTTTTCTACAACATCAACAGTATTTTCTCAATTCTTTAGATCCGGTCTCTGTGAGTTTATGTTGATTTTAGATATAAACATTTAATAAGTAATCTTGACATGTTTATAAGTTTGGATCTAAACCCGTGCTTGTTAATAACCTAAACCATAATTAAACAGATGTGCAATTACTTGTACATCCAATCAATAGTTAAGTTCTCATTTGTCCAATTCTATCATCATATGCCTATTCTGCTACTATGTCCAATTTTATCGTCATGTGCCTGTTTTGTTATTATTCCTATTTCTGTTCTCTTCTCTCCATCCTTCACTTTTTATTTTTATAGCCAAGCTACCTTCGAGCCTTGGCCTATTGCTGAAATATGTGAACGAACGAAATAGGGAATGGTTGGGAATGATAAATTGGGGCATACCTTGTACTGTAAAACATGAATGGGATTTGGGGAATAACCTGTACATCGACCTATAACTTTAATTTGGGGCATATCATACATGATGATTTATGACTTGAGGGAAGGCGCATAAAAAGCCTAGGATGAACTTGAATAATTGTTTAAGAACGAATATACCTAAATTTACATTAAATAGAAACTGTAACCGCACTTAGACACAAGGTTAGATTACACTTGTGGTAGAAGTCTGCCCGGAACCGCCCAACAAATCCAGCATCCACAAGTGGTTGATTCAATGTGAGGGGTATAGTGCATAAATGTACAAGTAACGGTGCTAAGACACGAGGTTAAGTCCAACTTGTGCTAGAAGTCTGCCCAGAACATTCCGACATATCCAACGTCCACAACTGGTCTATTTAATGTGAGATGTCTGGTGCATTAACATACATGAATGGGGAATGATAATAACCTATTATAATTAATCACACTAATGAGAATGTTATATAATAAGTAGGCTTGTCCAAGGGACATGTGGAAATTATAACATAAGTTATAATAAATGGGAAGGGAACTTATCAGTAAACCTTAGTTAAGAGATCTAGGTTAATAAATAAACAACAACAAGTTGTAGTCACAGTGTAAGATGGAATTATGATTAAATAAGAAAGAATGGGGTGAATATATGATGTGAAATAAGTTATATTTAGTCATAAATAATAAGTGACATGTTAAATACAAAATAGGTGAATTGAGATGAAGTATACTTAATTAAACTAAGTAAAACATGTTATTTTAACGTGGAATCAGACAATATATAATACAAAGGGAATGTTGATTACTCTCGTTAATTACAGTCTGGGGATACAAGATTGTAGATTACTTTCATTAATTATAGTCTAGGAGTAAGGGGTTGTAGATTACTATCGTTAATTACAATCCCAGTACAAAAGATTGTAGATTACTTTCGTTAATTACAATCTAGGAGTAAGGGGTTGTAGATTACTTTCGTTAATTACATTCCAGGGATAAAAGATTGTAGATTGCTTTCATTAATTACAAACTAGGAATAAGGGGTTGTGGATTACTTTCATTAATTACAATCCAGGGATAAAAGATTGTAGATTACTTTCGTTAATTACAATCTAAAGGTAAGGGTTTTAGTAAATCTGTTAAATCTATGGGGGGCTATATAAACCCTATAAACTGAACCTGCTTTATATGTTGGGTTTATGTCGGTTTGCTAAACTATTAAGCATAACCTATCAAAATCCTAGTAGTTGGGGTTACAAGCCTGGAGGTGGCTTGTATCATTTGTGGTTTGGGACCCATATCAGTCAGTAACCATACAGGTATCATAGGGAGACCCCCGAACAAGGTGGAGGTAAGGGGCACACTTACTAAGTCGATTATAAGAGGTTCATATGGGTGGAGGTGTTGACGGCGCATTCCAACAGAGCCATGTGTGTGCATGGGTCCCGATTGCTCGGGAAATTAAGATGTTGTGACGTCAGTAGATATGGTTGGGCCTATCATAAAAAGGGGTTACCACTTTAGGAAGTGATACATTCTACTGTGGAGCCAGCACAGGGTATCTACGGGATAGGGAGTCGATCGATTGGGGTTGTAATTATGGTACATCTAGTCCTGCTTGTTTATGATCCCGTTATTATCGTTGGGGGTAACACTTATCATTTATGTTGGGCTACCTGTTATTGTCGTTGGGGGTAAAACCCATCACTATAATTACACCTAAGTCTACCATCTATTTCTATTGGGAACATTACGTTTCTGTTATACTAGTATTGGTGCAGAGAAAAGTATTTGAGAAGCGTAACATATTCTGTTTTGTTTATTCGGCTTATCCTGCTCATTCTGTTATACCTGTCTTTCGATACTGTTATCTCTCCCATCTAGTTTATATGCCTTTCATGATGCTTTTACTTATTTATATGCTAAAGTAACTGGACTAGCCAAACTTTATGTCTAACCCGTTTTGTTTTGTTTTCACTCTCTTACTTTTTCCCCCCGGTTCTCAGGGTGGGAATACTCAGGCTTGATTGGGATTCTCTCTTCTGTTTCTACTTCGAGTTACTTAGACGTGCCGTTTTGATTACCTATCTATCTTGCTGTGACTATTTTAGGGGACTATGGTTTTATATTATTATACTCTGTTGATTTTGCTGCAAGGCAGATATTTTAATTTCATGTAATGGGTTTTCAATATTTCAGACTTATGATGTAATTGGATTTTGGACCACGATGTTTTTTGTTTAAAGAATAAAGTTTAAATTCCGTTGTTATTTTATATCTATCTTGTGTTGTTTTTATTTCTATTTACATATAACGCTTCACGGAACATAATGCATTCTGTTAAAGAGTGACATTAACGGATGTGGAGCGTCACATTTGGTATCAAAGCTGAAGGTTACCAGATCGGATAAAAGGTCTTGAAAATTGTTTTCAAAAAGTTTTAAAAGAAAGAATTTCCAAAAAAAAAAGTCAGATTTGAAAAACATATTCCCAAAGCCATATGAAATATCTTTGGATTCTCAACTTGAATCCTTTTTTTCCTTTTCTTTTCAGCATGTCTGGGGAACTGATTCTTCCCGAAGGGTGTCCCCATTAAGGCATGGTTCCATAGGCATGCTAAAACTACGACACATGTTGAAGGGCAAGGAAGTGCCCAACCTACATCTACAGCTGCAACAGTTCCACCTATGGCTAATTTTCTCTCAAACTTCGTAAGGATTTCTATGTGATGAATAATTTTTATCCCTTTATGGGTAACCTATCTTTGGTTACCTCGATTATTCAGAGGGTTTCTATACCCTGAGTCATGTTGGCAATCCTTTTCCTAAGGATCATTATTGGACTGCCTTGATCCTTTTACAATATCCCGTAGTTGGTCCTGATTGAAGAACCTAATGTCATCCCTTCGAGAATTCTTCAACAGTTAGTTTCATGTCCATTCATCATATGATAATGACAACAATGCCCACCAAACTTCCTTTCATATTTGGGCTTCTTTTTTGTAGATGTCCAATAATTGAGCTTGTGTCTTGTTAGGAAATACATATTTTCCATTGAAGTGGTAAGGTATTATCCTTTAGGTAGCCTTGGTGTAAACTTCCTTTCTTGTTGCGGAGACTTAGCCTTTCTATTAATGAACCCTATTGCTCTAGTCATACACTTGTTTTCTCTTTCCAAGATAGGCAGGGATTGGAGAATTACCCTTTTAGACCATTTGGAAGCGAAGAGGTTAAAATCGTCTGTTATTTTTTGCTCGAACGTCATTCCTCTGAATTTTTTTTGGATGACCTCCCTAATAGGAGAGAAGATGTTATAATCCTTTGATGTAGAGTCGTTTAGAAGAAAGGTTAGGGTTTGTTCTAGGTAGGAAGGGCTACTATTCCAATAACTAGAATCATATTGCTTTGCTTCCCTTTTCCGCTTAATTATTCGCAGAGCTTCCATTCTTAACTTTTTTTCTTCCGTCACTCTTGGGTCAGTAATGCCTGACATATCCATTTGAAATGCATAAAACTCTCTTTGGGACCTCTTGCCCACATACATGCTTCTTTAAAGCCTAGTCCAACCTCGGATGGAACAACACGGTTAGACATGTGGCTGTTAACCACAAGGTCGGAGGTTCAAGTCCTCCTTCCAACGCCGATATGTTAACAACTTTTTTGTCAACACTGGAGATAGGTTTACGGAAGTGGACCTAAGGGAAAAATAGGTTTATTTAGCTTTCACGAGTTTGGGTTAGTTCACCGTTTCTTGAATATCAAGGTTTTAAGCCAGAAAGATTAGTTACTCTTTCCTCAATGAGGTGAGCATCACACTTAAGCTACTCAAAATCCAACAATTACCTTGGGATAAGGGTTTCATAAGAGCAACCTCGATAAGGGCAAAATGGCTTGTTGGAAGGGGTTCTGCCCTGACTTTGTGGAAGGGTTCAGGCTTGGGTCAGAACTCGTAAGCATATAGAAAGCCCACAATATGCAGCACTGGCAATAACTAAGAAATTACACGAGAAACTCATAAGAAAAGGTACTAAGTATTGATTCATTCTTTGTTAATATTTGATTTAGCATATGCAAGTGATTACAACCGAAATCCCAACTTGATTTAGGAATTAGGGTTTACTATAGAGAAAGGATTACAAGAATGAGAATGAGAGAAAATCGTTCCCAAAATGAAAGCCATATGGTCTTATTTATAGACAAATCAGGGCCCATTTTGCTATTGGGCTAGTAGTACCCCCTGTCGGCCGCTTTTCCCTTTGGTTTTGAATATATTGTCTCTCGAATGGCTTTTCTTTAGGTTCTAAAGGTTTTGCCTATGACATTTGGATGTGATGATTCCTACTCCCGGGAGGAGGGTTCCGGTCTGCGAAACACCTTTTTGATTGCTTGTTCATCCACTTTGTTTTGATCCTAAGCTTGTCCTTGTAAATAGCTTTTGGAAGGTTATGGATTCCGAGACGTGGACTTCTGGATGTGGGCTTCCATTTTTGTTATTGACACTTTATGTAGCTTGCCATTGTGACTCAAGTTAAAGACTGCCAGGTCCGCCACCCTATCGGTATCGACCCTCAGCAAATTAGTGTAGATAGTTTGTCTTTATTTGGGGTTCCGGTTAGCCATTTGGCAGATTTTTTGTAACAACCCAGAAAATGTGAACCAATTTAAAAATTTTAAAATTGGTTATTGTCAAAGGATTTAAACAATTGAAATAGAATATTTCAATAAAATAATGTATTGGAAATAGTGAGGCAATTTGAAAATTTGAATTCAAACTTTGACTGACTGTACCGGGTGAAAAATATAACAGATTTTAGTAAAACAAAAAATATCTAAATCTGTTTATGAATACCTTTCTAACGAATCTGAAAAATCGAAGTTTCATAGCAGGAATCAAAAGTTATGGCCAAATGAATTTTCAGAAAGGTCGCTATATAGAATATATAGCCCTTGAAAATAGACATTTTGCAAACGGTCTCGGAATTCGACGAAACCACTTTTGTTGGATCCGGGATTTCAAACTATTGCTAGGTTTCAAATTCATAATTTTTGAAGCTAGTATGTGAGCGGGGCAAGGGAAAATGTGATTGGTCAATTTCTGTTAAAATAGGTCGACCAGAAAATAGACATTTTGCAAACGATCTCAGAATTCGACGAAACTAGTTTTGTTGGGACCGTATCGTCAAAACATAGCTAGATTAATTTTTCTAGAATTTTCTGATTCAGTTTGTGGCCCTGGCAAGTCGAAATGTACGTTCAAATTGAATATTAAATGTTTTATACTTTAATTTGAAAAATAACTGACTGTAACAGTCGAATTGGCCAACGAAACATATCCCATTGTGTCCGGGAAGGGGGTATTTAGCTAGGGGTGACAGTCGTTGGGTAGAAATTGGTGTTCGTTTGTTCAAAAGGATATTTTTGGAATTTAAAATTTAAATATAATGGGCCACCCCCTTTATTTTCTCTCACTAAGTTTGACCAGTCAAAACGAAAAGAAAACCCTATCGACGAACAACGCAGAAGCATTCGAAGCTTCCAGGCCCGATCGCCGCCGCCACGATCGTTTTCACCGCCCCCTCCTGTTAGCTTTTCTGTTCATCTTCCCCTCCTCTATCAATCCATCCAACCCTCGTCAGAAATAGGTTGGTATCTGCGTTGATCTACTACGAGGAAGTCATTGTCTTTGGAGCGTCGCCGTGCATCGCAGGGACCACCGAGTTGAGTGCCACCACAGGCGCTGGAGACCCTGTTCGAAGCTCTTCGACGTTGCAGCATCTGATCGTGACAATACTTCACGGATCGATCGTGAAATTAAAACCTAGTTTTGAAGGTTTGGCAAAGGTATTGGCTTTGAAACTTCTGAAATGAAAATAACACTTTTAAGTGTTGCAAAACTTTGAAAAATAATATCTTTCACGTGTGTTGACGAAATTCGATGAAACAGGAAACATCGGGACCGCAAGGAGGCTCTCTACCATCTAGCAGAGGCCGTGGATTTTTCTGATCTACATACGATTTTTAGCGCTTCAAAAACCAATGTGAGGAATCTAAATTAAATTGTGTGAATGAAATCATGTTGTATAAATTATATAAGCGAAGTGTAAATTATATACGCATTGTATACCTCATGTACATGTGATGTATATGTTATATTAGCGATGTATAAATTATACAAGCGTTGTATGAAACATATATGCTTTGAACTGTGTTTAAATGCAAGTGAAATATAGAAATAATATATATATATATATATATATATATATATATATATATACACACTCCCCTCGTCCACAGACCACGGACGATATTTATTGCTTGTGATTGGCGTGAAATTATATAGCATGACGAGTGGTTGAAAATAATTGTTTGTGGTTGAAATTGTGGTTGAAAAATACCCTCTTGTGGTTGAAACAAATTAGAATAGCAATGTGGAAATGAAAATAAAACATGCCGCCTGCGTGCGAACTAGATGCATGATTCCCCATTGTCAAAAACCGCGAGGTTTTAAGGTAGAGCGAGGAGCCGTACTAGGGACGGTCCCGGTTTTAACTACCCTGCCGTTATGCTGTCGAAGTTTTCTAAAATATTCATGTGTTAGAATAATTTTCATTTGTTGAAACATAAAATTCATGTGTTGAATTGAAATTCATTCATTGAATTGAAATTCATGTGTTGAATGTTATTCGAATTTTAAATAAATAGCTTTAACGATAAAAATCACATTTTTGTATATATACAAACTGTAAAGAATATTCATGTGTAGAATTGAAATTCATTCGTTGAATTGAAATTCATGTGTTGGATGTTATTCGAATTTTAAATAAATAGCTTTAACGATAAAAATCACATTTTTATATATATACAAAATGTAAAGAATATTCATGTGTTGAATTGAAATACATTCGTTGAATTGAAATTCATGTGTTGAATGTTATTCTAATTTTAAATAAATAGCTTTAACAATAAAAATCACATTTTTTATATATATACAAACTGTAAAGAATATTCATGTGTTGAATTGAAATTCATGTGTTGAATGTTATTCGAATTTTAAATAAACAGCTTTAACGATAAAAATCACATTTTTATATATATACAAACTGTAAAGAATATTCATGTGTTGAATTGAAATTCATGTGTTGAATGTTATTCGAATTTTAAATAAATAGCTTTAACGATAAAAATCAAATTTTTATTATATATACGAACTATAGAGAACATTTATGTGTTGAACTGAAATTCATTCGTTGAATTGAAATTCATGTGTAGAATGTTATTCGTATTTTAAATAAATTGATTAGACAATAAAAATTACATTTTTATTGTGAATATGAAGTGTTAAAAACATTCACGTGTTGAATGAATATTTCTAATGATAAAAATATTACTTTTATCTGTATACACTTTGATAAAAATACACACGTGTTGAAATAAATATTAGTTCGCTAGAAATATTATTATTAGCTTTGTTCTACATATATATACATGTGTCGAACAGGGAAAATGGATTGGCTGTAGATTAAAGAAATTATTTGCGTGCCCGAAAAATAGGTAAGCCCTGATGAGTTAGCTGCGCAATTTTATTTTTATATCAACTCCTGTTAATGCCATTGGATGCGGAGTGCTGGTTATTCTGTGTGAAATAATAAACATCGCCATAGGATAGTAAAAATTAATTTTGAACTACACAACATGGCATACTTCTTGACGATAGGCATACTTCATCATATTCCACATAAGCATTTGGAGCTTGTGTGACGAGGTTGAAGATTTACCATACGAGCGAGAGGCTTGTATGGCGATGATTATACACTACAGGTTGAACTGATGACTGATATGGACTATATAAAATATAACGATAAATTGCCAGATTAATAAAAACCCCACACGGGTCTGGAGTTGACAATAATCACGTCTCTCTAGTCATTAGATACGGCACATGGATTATTTATTCCCACACGGGACGAGGTGACGAGGATTTATCCTCTGGAGTAATTAAAAATGCACGCTCCCTCAGGCTTGACAGGGTGACGAGAATTTATTCTCTGGAGTTATTATCTATACACGCTCCCCTGTAAACACCAGAATATATCACTATAAATATGTGTATGCTTTATAGGATTTATTGGGTACCTAACATGGCCCAATTAATTTCCAAACTCCTTCCCGTGCAAAGGAGGTTATGGCGAAATTTTTCGAAATATAAAGGCGTTAGTGAAATATTTGAAGTGAAAACGATGTTGAAATTAAAGAATGAACTATATTTGAAATTAAAGAATGAACTATATATATATATATATATATATATATATATATATATATAGAATTGAAAGAAATCGAAGTCGTGCAGTTCGTGTTTTGAAATCGTAATTTGAATCGATTAGTACGAGAGATCCGACCATCGGATTTTCCCGAAACCGCAACCGTTGGGTTCGCCTTGGAAATATCTTTCCAACGGAACCAACTTTGTAGAAATCCAACGGTTGGATTGTCTGGAATGTTTGATTCAAATCTGAAGAAAAACAGCGCCAGAATCGTTTATATTTATATATATAAATATAAACATAATTAAATTAAATCGAATAATGACGCTGCAGTTCGTATTTTGAAAACGTAACTTCAAACGACTAGTGTGGAAGATTCGACCATCGGATTTCCACGAAACTGGAACCGTTGGATTCGCTTTGGGAATACCTTCCCAGTGGTATAAACTTTGTAGAAATCCAACGGTTAGATTTTCCGATATGTGTAAAACAAATTAGGGGAAAAACAGCGCCAATGCCATGGCACGACCTGAAACGCGGTTTAATTAAATATGGCCATTTTTAAATAAATAAAAATGGCGAAAAATCGTTATAAAATATTATAAGCAACATGGATTGGAAATAAACCAATTTTGCTTGACCTGCTTGATATTTGATGGTTGTATGTGTTTGACATGAAAATAATAATAAAGAACTGAAATGTGAATGTCGAATAATATAACCATGGAAAGAATTGATTTGAATTCTAATTATACGTGAATTATTTGAAAAGGCCGAGCTAACCCTCATTTCAAATAATTGTTAGAACGATTCGAAGTTGAAAATACGAAGGCGGTTTAAGACCGGCGATCTTCGTATCGGATGGATGGGCGCTTCTGAGGTTCTTGATTGGAGTAGCTACCGTGAAGGAACGGAAGTAGTAGCCGTCTGAACGTATGTGTTGATTGTACGGATATACAAGGAATATGGTGCCTCCGGTTTCGTTCAGACCTAGAACGGACTTGTAAATGGACTGTGTATTTGACATTGGATTTTGTTCTGTACTGATTGATCTCTGTTAAATATATATCTGTTTGGCGGCGGAGAATTTATTCTTTTGCTTAACGCCCTTCTCTGAGACGTACGAGCTCAGAGGTTACATATCGATAGAAATCAGTCGTTTGGAGTTAATTGCCTATATGGCATGCCAAGATGCAGTGATCAAGGCTTCTGTTGCAAAGAAAAGTCTTGTGTTCGATGATCAAAGCACGGCCTGCGTGGTCTGGCTTGGTGTATAGCGTGAATTCGCGAGCCTCACACCTGGGTATGAGTCAAAAACGGGATAAGGACCCAAGGAGTGCACGACGTTTCTTTCTAGCTATGGTGGTGTCAGTGACCTACCAGCCCTGACATTTATATCTACTTTTCACCTATGTGGTTTTTGGAATGTAAGGCACCTCGATTTTAGGTCTATAAGGACCGGGAAACGTGTGTTCATGAATAACTAATCCTCAAACGTAAGGGAGGACCGGCCTTGTAGGATCCAAGGGTTATCCAGAGTGTGTAGTCCAGAGGTGTAACGACCCGCATTCTACGCATCATAGAATCGTAGAATATTTATTTCTGTCACATACGAAGTCGTATGGTCGTGTAACTTTGGGAGACGACTATTGGGGTCATTTCCCATGTTCATGATTTTTCTCGATTTTTAAATGACCATTTTACCCCTAGTTACCACTGTTTTGGCCATAACTTTTGACTGGAAAGGAATTTTGACCTGAAACCACTTCCATTGGCTCCAGATGATGGTTTCTCTTTCCGTAGAGTGGTCACAATAGCCAAACGGACTTACCGTTTGGGAGATATGGCTGAAACAAGTTTCAGATGGTGAAAAACAGCTTAATTGGGCTTAAACGGGTGATTAGCAGCTAGGCCCAAGGGGAATTTCGGGTTTAGGGAGATATAGGTGCTGATTAGGGTTAGAAAACATTTCTTTAGACATTTTCCAGCCGCCACTTTCATTTCTCTTAACCTAGTCATGGCCTCCACTCTCTAAAACACCAAAAAATCACCTTCTAATTGAAGATTAGGCTTAGCAAACATTAAATCAAGAAGAAAAAGCACCAAAGCAAGGTTGGAGCTGCTGTATAAGATTGGGAACAGCGCCAAATCAGAGAATATTTCAGTTTTGGGGTTCTAGTTGTGGCAAAGGTGAGTGATAGCATCATTTTGACACTAATTACAGTTAATTAAGGGTAATTAGTGAAGATTAGCGAATTTACACGTAAATAAATTCTGGAAAAATTCTTAAAATTCTAAAATAATGTTTTAAGGTTCTGTTAGAAATTTGGGTTAATTTCGATGTGTTTTGCTAATCGTATGCTTAAACATGATTAAGAGGGATTATAGGCAAATGTGAGGTTTTAGCCACTTTTGATCCATTTTGGTTCATTTGAATTGTTGTTTGCTGTTTGTGGTTGCTATTATATGTTGCTATGACTCTATGGTATGTTTCATGATTGATTAGAATAGTTAAATTGCTCGAAAACGTCGTCGAATGGCGTAGAAAGCTCGCTGGGAAGTTGCAGAAGTGTGCAGGTTCCGAACCGGTTCGGATCGGAGAAAGGGGTCGGATCGGACTAGGGAACTGACCAAGGAAATCCGAACTGGATGGGGACTTGCCACTGGAAGAAGTTTGGCAGGAAGGAAGGCCATTGCTTAGAGTTGGAGTTGGACAGAAGATCGGATCGGAGCGATGGAGCAGATTGGATCGGAGTAAGGGAGCAGACCGGATCGGGGGAAGAGAACAGGACGGATCGGAGTAGGCAAACAAGTCAAACAGGAAGAATCAGATCGGATGAACTACCTCCGAACCGAACTCAAGTAGAGGCACCCGAACCGAACCGATATCTGAAGGGGGGAGAATCACTGAACCGACCTGACCCGGAGGGAGACACCGACCCGACCCGAAGTGGACTACCGACCCGACCCGATGATGGTGATGACTACCGAACCGAACAGAACTCTAGGACTGTTAATGCGCGACAACTCTTCTGAAGACCCACTCCAATTCGACCAAACCCGAGATGCAAAGGAAGTCCAAATGAGAAGTTGGAGCTCAAGATTCAGAAGGGAATCAACGAGTTCGCTTCATGGTTGGGCTCTGCTGCGGGACGCGTGTTAAGGAGCTATCGACATCTGTAGCTTTGGACCACTATGGTAGGAGGTACGAAGGCGGATTCAGGGCCATTATGGCATCGGTAGAACCAAGGGCTACGACCAATGAAGTGGGTCATTGAAATGTTTGGTCATGACTCCAAGTGTTTGGCTTGGTCACAGCAGGGTTTCTACAAGTCGGGATTCGTCGTTACCTCAGTTTGTCTAGTGTTCCAAAGTGGTAAATGTCGTACGCTTTACGCACTGAGTGAGAGATGTGAGGATGGTTGCTATGGATGATTTGTTTGCTATCATTGTGACATACACACCCCATCCCCGTATTCTTTGCACTATTCATTATGGCACCTTGGAGTATTGTACGGTATGTGGTACTAACTCTTTGGTTGCAGGTCCAGGTTCAGGTATGGTTTAGTATACCTGTTATTTCTCTGTTTAGATGCTTATCGCTCATACCAGGCTTTATGTCTGACCCAGAGTTTTATGTCTCTTCTTATTACTCTGGGTGCTCACACGAGCAGACTAGAGACAGGTTAGCTGGTGATGCATGGGTAGATGATCCGGAGACGAGCAGGAGGCTTCCACGTAATATACATATATAGTATTCTCCCTGTATTGTTGAAGATCACTGCTTGGGCATTCTTTTGTTTAGGGACAGTAAATTTGGAAAATTGTAATAAGCTGTATTTGGATTTCCGCTGCTTTGAGATTGGTGTTGGTTTTAGTTATCAGCTTATGCACTGTCTCGCCTGATTTATGTCAAGTATGTTATTATTATATTTTATTCCATGCGCTGTGAGACATTCTACAGGTTCTTTGATTAGTTCATTCTCTTCTTTCCTTTCTTTGGCGACCGTTCCGTGCTAGTCGGGCATGTGTACAGCGCACTTTCGGAGGAAATGCAGGCTGGTGCGGGGCGGGCCGTCACAAGAGGCATTTGCTAGAGTGTCTCGAAGCGGAGAGGAGCTTGCCCCTTGCCTCGACTCATGACGGAAATCCAATTTCCAATACGAAATAACGGATTCGACTATAGATCTAGTATGGCGACATAGTAGATGGTAGCTATGCCGCCTATGATTGATATTTATGATGCTATTCGTTTTTGAAACATATATGCACTAGTAATAATATCAAATGATTTTGCTTTACACGTATTAAGCATATTTGGCCATTATAAGGTAAAACTCTATCCTCCGGTTTGCGTTGCATTGTATGATGGGACTTGAGTCTTATAACGGCTTCATCTTTTTCAAAGCATTGCGTTGTTTTAAAGAACTCACGTTGTTTCAAATGTACCGGTAATCACTGGAGTAAACCCGTTCCGCGAAAGTGGCGTGGTCCTATGATTTGACTTATTACTGTTGCTAACCTGTCTAGTAGATTTCTCATACCAGTCCCCATGACTGACTCATTGTTTGTTTCACTTTGCAAACTCGGGTGCCCTTATTTTCACATAGGTAGCCTAGTTCACAGATGAAAGGTTGTTTTGGCTTGGCACTGCAGTACGGAGTGCACTTTTGGCTTGATGGCGATGGATTAGATTTGTATTTTGGCTATTGACTTTCCGCATATCTTATGTATATGATTCCGCCTATGGCAATGCAGACTGTTTTACTTCCAGTATTTATTATCGTATGTATATGTACCGCCTCCGACGATGTAGACTGATACCCTTATTATGTCTCACTGTATGTATATATTCCGCCTATGGCGATGGTGACTGATCATTCCCCTTTTATTTACTAAGTTATATCCTACGTTGTGCTATTCTGATGTTGTAACATGTTATGATTCCGCTACCATAACTACGTAAAATCATTCTATTTGTTGTTTTTGCTATTATCTGTACTCTGCTATGATGATTGTTGTGTTATATTCCAATGATTATCCTTAACACCGTCACATGGATTTTGGGATCGTCACAGTTGGTATCAGAGCTTTGGTTAACCTTAGTTCCGGAATCTAACACATTAAACACCTCGTCAGAATAGAATCAGTAGAGTTCTAAGGCGAGTGGCTCATTAGAGATAGGATTAGTGATGTCCTAGAATGAGCTAAGCAGAATAGCAAAACAATTTGATCAGTACATCATTACCTTTCCTTATGTTCTCCTGCTTTGTCATATACGAAAGTTATCATTTCTGTGAGCTTGACTCTTTTCTTGCTTATACAGTACTTTATCTGATGGCTACACGAGCAGCTGCAGCCAGAGGAGGCCGAGGAGGCCGAGCAGGCAGAGCTGGAGGACGGGGGAGTATCCCCGTAGCAGAGGAGGGTCCTATTATATAGCCACCTGCACCCCTGGACTTCGAGCTTGACAGAGTAGCAAAGAGATACAGGAACCTAGGAGGCAAACCCTTTTCTGGCCTTGGTACCGTGACAGAGGCTATTGCATGGTTGAAGACTTGTGAGAAGATTTTTGGGGGCATGGAACTGGGGACCCACAACAAGGCACGTCTAGGCATTTGGCTCTTACAGGAGGAGGCCGAGTTGTGGTGGGATGCCATCACCTCCGAAGATGAGGAGGGTACTATTAGGACCTGGGATCAATTCAAGACCATGTTCAAGGGAAAGTTCATCCCTGAGCAGGCCTTAGAGCGGATGCGTGATCAGTTTGCTAATCTCCAACAGGGAGACCTCTCTATCCAAGGCTACCTCAACAAATTCACTCAGCTATCACGCTATGCTCCAGAGCATATTTTGACAACCAAAGCTAAGAATAAGAGGTTTATATTTGGGCTACGGCGTAAGTACCAGGATCGGGCCATGAGCAACATCAAACTCCCATACTCAGAATTGGTAGAGATGGCCTGCAACTACGAAGATCTGGATGAGAGAAACTCCAACCTAGACCACGCAAAAAGCCAAGCTGGAAACAAGCGCAAAGCTTCAGGAGATCAGCCAGAGTCCAGCAATGCAGCAGTCGCTACTCAGCAATCTGGAAAGATACCTAAAGGAAGCTGCAACAACTGCGGAAAGAAGGGGCATTATTCAAATGTGTGCACCGCCCCAAGGAGACTGAAGGCAAATCCAGAAAGCTCAAACCCAAACCCCCGCATCTCAGCCGAAAGCTACAACTGCCATCAGAAGGGGCACTATAGCAGGAATTGTCCTTTGAAGAAGAATGCACAGGTGGCTCATGTTTATGACGGGGAGACCCCGCCAGCTATCACCGATGGATCAGGTAAACCTGATGTCTTGGGAGGTACCCTTACCATTAAAAATATTCTTGTTTCTGTACTTTTTGATACTGGTGCATCACGTAGCTTCATTTCTAGTAACACTGTTCACAAGTTAAAATTGAATCAAAGGAAGCTTAAAGAACCAATTAAAGTTCAAAAACTGATAGGTGGTTCTATTGTTCTCAGTTCATATTGCAGAGTGCCCATCTCCTATTCTTTCTACAAGTTTCCCCTTAGGTTAATCGTCATGAATTTCTCTGAATTCGATGTTATTCTCGGTTTGGAATAGTTAACAAAATATAAGGCCGAAGTTAGATGTGCCGAAAGAATCGTGAAAGTTAAAACAAAACTTGGGCATATCACTATACCATGTCTCGGTTCAGATCCGGATAGAGATGAATTTTGGTCTTCTTTGAAAGTTATTCCCACTTCATTAGAAAAGATATCGGTCGTTAAAAACTATGCGGATGTGTTTGAAGAAGTCGAAAACTTACCCCCGCAAAGAGAAATTGAGTTCAGAACAGATCTAGTTCCGAACGCCCGACCAGTAGTACACCCAATTAGAAGAATGGCCCCGAAAGAAAAAGAAGAGTTAGGCAGCCAAACTCGAGAATTGCTTTGGAAAGGTCTGATCAGACCAAGCTTTTCAGATTGGGGAGCAGCAGTAGTGTTTGTCCCGAAATCAGACGGTACTCTACGACTTTGTGTTGACTACCGAGATCTCAATAAGCAGACACTGAAGAACAAATATTCCTTGCCACGGATAGATGATCTGTTATATCAATTAAATGGGGCGACAGTATTCTCCAGTATGGACCTAACTACATTGTTTCCACCAATTACGTATAGCCGAAGATTGTGTTCCTTTGACAGCCTTCAGGGGTCCCGATTTATTCTACGAATGGTTAGTGATGTCGTTCGGCATGTGTAACGCTCCAGCATACTTTGTCGATCTTATGAACAGAGTGTTCCGTGGTGTCTTGATTAAATTTGTTCTGGTCTTCATCGACGACATTTTAATCTACTCCAAGTCAGAAGGCAAGCATGCAAAACATTTAGAACAAGTGTTGGTAATTCTGAGGAGAAATGTCTTGAAAGCTAAATTTTCTAAGTGTATCTTCTGGAAGGATGAAGTTAAGTTCCTTGGCCATGTTGTATCAAAAGAAGGGATTGCTGTAGATCCAAGCAAAATTACAGCGATTCAGGACTAGAAACAGCCTACTACCCCCACAGAAGTAAGAAGTTTCCTTGGATTGGCTAGTTACTATCGGAATTCTACCTAACATGCGGGAGATCTGCACGGTCTACTGTATAACACTTCAAATGGCGACATTCCCAAACTTGCTTGATAGCTACTGTTATAAGAGAATTCTGCCAAATATAAGTGATCTTCCCATGACCCGCCAAAATCAATAATGCAAGCCCGCAGTAAATCTTCTAGAATTCTATTCACCCGCTCGGTTTGGCCATCTGTCTGAGGGTGATAAGCGGTGCTTACATTCAATTTGGTTCCCAGTTCTGTCTGGAATGCTTCCCAGAATTTGCTAGCAAATAGGGGATCTCTATCACTGACTATATTGAGCGGCACTCCATGTAGTTTAACTATTTCTTTGAAGTAAATCTGTGCAAAACTTTGAGCCGTTCTGTTGGATCTGACAGGTATGAAATGGGCAGTCTTCGTGAAGCGATCTACGATCACCAAAATATTGTCGTTTCCTTTCTTAGATCGAGGCAAACCATCAATGAAGTCCATCGAAATCTGCTTCCACTTCCATCCTGGGATATCTAATGGTTGTAATAGTCCAGCCAATTTCTGTTGATCGCTCTTAACTAGCTGACAAGTGGAGCATCTGCTAACATATAATGAAATATATCTTTTTAAAGCCCTCCACCAGAATGTGCGCTTGATATTGTTATACATTTTGCTCACACCGAGATGGATGCTTAGTTTGGACTTATGACATTCATCAAGTATTCCTTTTCGAAGCTCTTGAAGATTTAGGATGCAAATTTTGCCCTTTAATCTAAGAACTCCATTGTCATCGAGCCGGAAACTTGTGGATTCACCTCCCTTGACTCTCTGACTGATTCTATGAATAAATTCATCGTCTTTCTGAAGGTCCGAAATCTTGTCAATCAATGAAGACGTGATGATAAAGCTGGCGATGATTTCATTCTTTCTGCTGAGCGCATCTGCTACAACATTAGCTTTCCCTAGAGTGTATAGAATCTCAAAATCGTATGCTGCAAGGAATTCTAACCAACGCTGTTGTCTCAAGTTTAGATCTTTCTGAGTGAATAGATACTTCAATGATTGATGATCAGTAAATAGCTCGAACCTCTCGCCCAATAAATAATGCCTCCGGATTCTCAAAGCAAACACGATAGCTAACAACTCAAGATCTTGAGTTGCATAGTTTCTTTCATGCGGCTTCAGCTGACGGCTGGCATAAGCGACCACTTGGCCCTTTTGCATTAATACTGCACCAAGCCCTCTAATAGAAGCATCTGTCCATGCAGTCAAGTCCTGGTTGCCTTCTATAGTTGTCAATACTAGAGCAGTTGTCAATTTCAGTTTCAGCTCCTGGAAAGCTTCTTCACATTCGGGAGTCCATTTGAATTTCTCATGCTTCTTTGTAAGCTTTGTTAATACACCAGATATCTTTGAAAAATCCTTAACGAATTTCCGATATGTGTAAAACAAATTAGGGGAAAAACAGCGCCAGTGCCACGGCACGACCTGAAACGTCATTTAATTAAATATGGCCATTTTTAAATAAATAAAAATGGCGAAAAATCGTTATAAAATATTATAAGCAACATGGATTGGAAATAAACCAATTTTGTTTGACCTGCTTGATATTTGATGGTTGTATGTGTTTGACATAAAAATAATAATAAAGAACTAAAATGTGAGTGTCGAATAATATAACCATGGAAAGAATTGATTTGAATTCTAATTATACATGAATTATTTGAAAAGGCTGAGCTAACCCTCATTTCAAATAATTGTTCGAACGATTCGAAGTTGAAAATATGAAGGTGGTTCAAGACCGACGATCATCGTATCGGATGGATGGGCGCTGCTGAGGTTCCTGATTGGAGTAGCTACCGTGAAGGAACGGAAGTAGTAGCCGTCTGAACGTATGTGTTGATTGTACGGATATACGAAGAATATGGTGCCTCCGGTTTCGTTCAGACCCAGAACAGACTTGTAAATGGACTGTGTGTCTGACATTGGATTTTGTTCTGTACCGATTGATCTCTGTTAAATATATATCTGTTTAGCGGCGGAGAATTTATTCTTTTGCTGAACGCCCTTCTCTGAGACGTACGAGCTTAGAGGTTATATATCGATAGAAATCAGTCGTATGGAGTGGATTGCCTATGTGGCATGCCAAGATGCAGTGATCAAGGCTTTTGTTGCAAAGCAAAGTCTTGTGTTCGATGATCAAAGCACGGCCTGCGTGGTCTGGCATTGTGTATAGCGTGGATTCGCGAGCCTCACACCTCGGTATCACTCAAAAACGGGATAAGGACCCAAGGAGTGCACGACGTTTTTTTCTAGCTATGGTGGTGTCACTGACCTACCAGCCCTGACATTTATATCTACTTTTCACCTATGTGGTTGTTGGAATGCGAGGCACCTCGATTTTAGGTCTGTAAGGACCGGGAAACGTGTGTTCAGGAATAACTAATCCTCAAACGTAAGGGAAGACCGACCTTGGAGGATCCAAGGGTTACCCAGAGTGTGTAGTCCTGAGGCATTTGCTAGAGTTTCTCGAAGTGGAGAAGAGCTTTCCCCTTGCCTCGACTCATGACGGAAATCCAATTTCCAATACGAAATAACGGATTCGACAGTAGAACTAGTATGGCGACATAGTAGATGGTAGTTATGCCGCCTATGATTGATATTTATGATGCTATTCGTTTTTGAAACATATATGCACTAGTAATAATATCAAATGATTTTGCTTTACACGTATTAAGCATATTTGGCATTATAAGGTAAAACTCTATCCTCCGGTTTGCGTTGCATTGTATGATTGGACTTGAGTCTTATAACGGCTTCATTCTTTTTAAAAGCATTGCGTTGTTTTAAAGAATTCTCTTTGTTTCAAATGTACCGGAAATCACTAGAGTAAACCCGTTCCGCGAAAGTGGCGTGGTCCTATGATTTGCCTTATTACTGTTGTTAACCTGTTAAGTAGACTTCTTATACCATTCCCCATGACTGACTCGTTGTTTGTTTCACTTTGCAAACTCGGGTGCCCTTATTTTCACACGGGTAGCCTAGTTCACAGATGACAGGTTGTTTTGGCTTGGCACTGCAGTATGGAGTGCACTTTTGGCTTGATGGCGATGGATTAGATTTGTATTTTGGCTATTGACTTTCCGCCAATCTTATGTATATGATTCCGCCTATGGCGATGCAGACTGTTTTACTTCCAGTATTTATTATCATATGTATATGTACCGCCTCCGGCGATGTAGATAGAAACCCTTATTATGTCTCACTGTATGTATATATTCCGCCTATGGCGATGGTGACTGATCATTCCCCTTTTATTTACTAAGTTATATCCTACGTTGTGTTATTCTGATGTTGTTACGTGTTATGATTCCGCTGCCATAACCATGTAAAATTATTCTATTTATTGTTTTTGCTATTATCTGTACTCTGCTATGATGATTGATGTGTTATATTCCAATGATTATCCTTAACACCGTCACACGGATTTTGGGATCGTCACACTTTTGAAGCATGTCCTCGCTTTCTCAGGTTGTCGCTTATATTGATTTGCTAGTTTATTATTATGGTAGATTCTCGGGGACCAACTAATGGAAGTCTCGATAATTAGCTTCCGGATCACCTCCTTAAGCTTTAATCTTCGTTACATCAGTGTTTCTGTCTCCGTATGTATCAGTATTAAGCAAATTAGTATCGATGGCCCCTTTCATCCTTCTAGGCCTTGGTTTATAGGATTAATGGTTTTTCTCTTCATTGACTTCAAGTCTTGGGTGACCTTATGTTGCTTTTGCTCCGTGTTGGATCCATCTTTCCAGTATCCTTTCTTCCTACATATTTTGAGCTCTTTTTCTCACATGATGGTGTCGGTTTCATGTCTTTCAGATTGCTCCTACGGTTTCGGCTTTGCCTCGTGCTTGTCTGTTGCTTACAGAAGATTCCTTTGTGTTTGTGGTAGTTTGCTACCCCTTCACCGCCGGCCTTTTTCGGTGCTTTATTTTGGTAATAACAAAATGCGCTATTATAATAGTGTCTATTTAGTAAAATAAAGTATTAAAATAGTGTAAGTGGGATTATCATTATTACCCTAACACCGTTTATAATACTATACTCTATATAGAAACTGTAAAATCCATCGTAAAGTAGTGGATGTCAGTGGGCACTCCATATATATGGTTTAATCAAAACCATAAGGGGTTCGATCAGGATAATATGACAAGGCACACGAGGCAATATCCGAGTATGATTCTACCATTTTTCTCCTAGACCGGTGGTAACGCATAGGCACAAGTACCGCCCACCTTAGAACATCTTCCCATAATCAAAGGTCTCCATCAATCAATCACATAGTAAGAACTATATTATCCAAGAAGTGTGTCTGATAGGATGACCGACCTCACTTAATCATGGTATAGTTCTTATTTTAGTAAATTTAATTACGACCCGAAAATCAAGTTTATCCATCATCGTTGCCTTACTCCATTCCAGTAGTGTTCACCAAACCAACTTACTTCATTTTGGATTCTCCACAACATGCACAGTTGTTAAATTGGTTCCCGATATTGGTAGGGAATATGACAATATCCATCCATGGTGTCTTTAACAACCAAATGCTTATTTCACATCATGTTCATTTATATTTGAAATCATGCTTAAAATATCATAAATCAAATAACATAATTATTGGTTTTATATTTAAACAATCAAGCTCAAATATTTCAATGTCACATATAATTTCTCAACTAATTCATTATTCGATTTCATTCAACTTTGAGATTAATGTTTACAAATCGTTTATTAAGAACAATAACATTTTCATTTCAAATTTCAACTCCACGGATATCGTTATTCAAACTTTATATCAAACATTCCGGATTTAATTCCTCGGTTCGAAAATGACTTTATTTACAATAAAATATATTTAAAATAGTTTAAATTTGAAATAGTACAGTTATATATAATAAATTAAATTAATATAAATTGTTGTATAAAAAGGGGTTTTATGAAAGTGAATATTAGGATCAGGTCCGCATTATATTTCAAAGTATAGAAAAACTCTATGTCTAAAAACTTTATAAATTAAGTCCATATTTTACGTATTATCCAAAAATTACAAAAAATAAATATTAAATTCAACACATAACCATCATCATATTCATGCATTAAAACTACAAAAAATATGATTCAAAAACAAAATAAAAAATTAGTATACATGCTTTAGTATATTTCAGTAATTAATGCGACTATTTGGGATTGTTGCTAATATTTTTGCAACCTTTCCAAATATTTACATCAACAACAAAATAATTGCTGATATATTAGAAGTATATAGTAATAATTGCATATCTTGCTGCAATTTTTCATTACGCCTTTATTCAGCCAGTTTTTCATGAAGTATAAAATAGTTGTTGATATATCATCAAATATATACAATAATTGTTGATATATCAGCAATTATTTATAAGACTTTCATCACCTTTAACATAATTGTTTATATATCAGCAATTATATACAGTAATTGCTGATATATCAGAAATAATGTATAAGCCTTAGAAAAAAAATTAAGTATAATTGTTGATATATCAGCAAGGATATATGTATAATTTCTAATATATCAACAATTATTCATCTGATTTTCGACTAAAATTCTGAGCGAATAATTGATAAGGATTTTTTTTTGTAGATTGCCTCCGCGATTATTTGCAGTTTTTTGAATTTCTTTTTATACAACAACCCAAAAAATGGTGTAAAACAAGAAGCGAATGAAAATAGGGGCCCGCTTTGTATCTAACTTTAGGGAGGGAGCTGCTTGTAACAACCTGGAATTTCTGAACCAATTTAAAAAATTATTTTAGCTCTTTTAATGGTTTTGGATATTTAAAATGATTTATTTTAAATAATAACGAATAAAAATTTATTTAAATCGAAGTTAGAAAGTATGAATTTATATTAATTATAAAAATGAGCCTAAAATGGCGTGGTAGTTTGAAAATTCAATTTTTAATTTCAATTGAATATACAGAATTCAAAAGAAATCGGATTTCAGTAAAATCAGAAATATTTGAATTTGTTTAATAATATATTTCTAATGAATGTGAAAAATTCAGATTTCATAATATAAATTGAAAGTTATGTCCATTTTAAATTTAAAATAGTCGCTATGGAATATATATATATATATATTAATATAATATACAGCCCTTAAAAATAGCCATTTTGCAAACGACCTCCGTTTTCGATGAAACCACTTTTGTTAGGAAGCGGCGTGTTTTACTGGAGTGGAAGACGAAGTACACGGGGTAATTACCCCCTTAATTATGTGATTAATGAAATTAATTAATTAATTAATTATCTATTTAAATTTATTAATTAATGTATAAACGTTGATATCTTTTGCGTATGGTCACGGAATTGAACGAAACAAAGTGCGTAGGGATCGCGTAAACGAACACTACAACATGGAACCGACCAGAACGGAAACGGAGGCAGTTGGAGTTTTTGACTAAATTAAACGGCTATTTAATTTTGTTAAAACGATCATCAAATAAAGAATGGTGGAGTGGAACCCAATGTGAGAATTATCTCACTAAAATATCTGTACAGTAATTTATTTATTTTATAATTAAAAATATATGAACTGTCATTGTTGATTTTTATCTGTTGTATGTGACATTGCTCGGGTTCAACACATGAACTATTCAAGACTTATCTGCACAAGAAGCATTGTTTGAATATACGACACTCATATTTCAAACATTGTGGATACACATTGTGGTTGTTGAAATTAAATTATATAATCCACTTATAATTAAAATAGTGAAAATTGATTAATTAGAAAAATAATTCAAACTGAATTAGAATGGGTTAAATTTATTAACCAATGATTTATTTAAATAGACTGTTGTTGATTGAAAACCCCACACGGGTATTAGGATGATATTTGACATACACTAATCCCAATATTTAGTTGTATGTCAATCGATTTGTGACGGCCCGCCCCGCACCAACCGACATTTACTCCAAAGGTGCGCTGTACACATGTCCAGTTAGCACGGAACGGGTCGTCAGAAGGAAAGGGAAGAAGGAAATGAACTAACAAGGAACCTGTAGAATATCTCACAGCGCATAGAACAAAATATAATAATAACATACTTGACATAAAATAGGTGAGACAGTGCATAAGCTGAAAATAAACTAACATAGCAGCGGAAAATCCAAGTACAAATTATGATCCAAAGTTAACATTATTACAACTTTTCAAACTGTCTCGAAAGCAAAAGCAAGATAAAGGAGGTACGCTACTAATGCCCAAGTAGCTACCACCAGAGACACAGGGAGAATATCTATATATCATACGTGGAAGCCTCCTGCCCGCCTCCGAATCAGCTACTCGCACATCACCAGCTAACTTGTCTCTAGTCTGCTCGTGTGAGCACCCAGAGTAATAAGAGGAGACATAAAACTCTAGGTCAGACATAAAGCCCGGTATGAGCGATAAGCATCTAAACAGAACAATAACAGGTAGACTAAAAAATACCTGAACCTGGACCTGCAACCAAAGAGTTAGCACTACATACTGTACAACACTCTAAGGTGCCATATCAACGGTGTAAAGATATGGAGGTGGATGGTGTGCATGTCATAGTGATGGAAAACAATCAAACGTAGCAACCATCCTCACATCTCTCACTCATTCCGTAAAGCATACGATGTTCACCACTTCAATCACCCAACATTCCTTGCCACGATCACTTTACCCCATGAAGTCATAAATGGATTCACTGCACTGATAACGTAGCCACTAATCCTTCGCTATGTCCACTTGCCCCATGAAGTTATTCACCCCATCTGCGCTGGCTCATAGCCTTACCAATCCTTGACTATGTCCACTTGCCCCATGGAGTTATTCACCCCATCTGCGCTGGCTCATAGTCTTACCAATCCTTTACTATGTCCGCTTGCCCCATGGAGTTATTCTCCCCATCTACGCTGGCTCATAGTCTTACTACGCATCACCTTGCCCCTCAAGTCATAATCACTCTACTACACTGATAACGTAGTCTTGCTACCATCACCTTGCCCTTCGAGTCATAACGACTCTACTGCACTAATAAGTAGCCCATCATCCATTTTCAGTGGTGAATCGAAGTTATGAACGTCGACAACTCCTTAGCACACGTCCCACAGCAAAGCCCAACCATGAAGTGAACTCATCGGTTCCCAACTGGATCCTGAGCTCTAACTTCCCATATTGGACTACCTTTGCATCTCGGGTTATTGGTCAATACTGTGTCGGGTCGGGTCCCCCTTCAAGCTATCGGTTCGGGTCGGGTCCACTACGTTGCGTTGGTTCATGCTCTTCCTCTGGTAACGGTTCGGTTTGGATTCACTGCATTGCGTCGGTTCGGGTCGGGTGTCCCGCTTCGGGTCGGGTCGGGTTTCCATCTCCCATCCAGTTCGTGCTCCCGCTCCGATCAGCTCCCTCGTTCTTCATTTGTTCCGACACGATCCTCCTCCTTTAGCCGCTCCGATCCCCTCCTTTATCCGATCCGATCCCAATATTGCTAGCATGGCCTTCCTTTTTCCCAGATTTCTTAAGTGTCAAGTTCCGATCCGATCGAATCCCTTGCCCGGTTCACTTATCCGATCCGAGCCCCCATATCTGATCCGATCCGAAAACCTGCACTGTTTCCTGAAACTTTTCCAGCAAGTGTTTTACGCCATTCGACGACGTTTTTGACCATTCTAACTATTGAAATCAATCACAAAGCTTACCATAGAGCCATGGCAACATGCATAATCAACCATAAACATCAAAACATCAATATGATAGGTTAAAATGGATCAAACATACCTAAAACCCCATATTTTCCCCTTAAGCATGTTTAGGTGAAACTAATGATAGTATTAGCAAAACTTAACCAAATTAACCAAAATTCACATCAGAGGTCTAAAACATCATTTATGAATTTATGAACATTTTTCCAGAATTTTATCATGTTTAAATTTGCTAATTAACACTAATTAGCCATAATTAGTGAGGAACTATGCAAATCACTCACCTTAGCCACAAATAAACTAAGATCTGAGATAAATCTCTGATTTGATGCGAATCCCAATGCTAACCAGCAGCTCCAATGTTGATTTTGTGTAGATCTCCCTTGATTTGATGTTGATAACTTAATCCTTGATTAAAAGATGATTTGGAGGTGATTTAGTTGTTGGAGGCCATTTTTAGGGTTTCTTGGAGATAAGTGGAGGCTAGAAAACTGAAATGGAATGATTCTCTAACTCATTTCAGCCTCCCCATAACCCTAATCCCGAAATGGGTTATGGGCCTATTCACTAATCACCCTATTTGGCCCGGTTAAGCAGTTTTTCACCTTCCAAACCTTGTTTCAGCCATATCTCCCAAACGGTAAATCCGTTTGGCTGTTATGACCACTCTTCGGAAAGTAAACCATCAAACGAATCTAATGGAAGTGGTTTTCGGTCAAAATTCCTTTCCAATCAAAAGTTATGGCCAAAACAAGATCAGCTAGAGGCAAAATGGTCATTTAAAAATCGACAAAAATCATGAACATGGGAAATGACTCTAATGGATGTTTCCCAAAGTTACATGACCATACGGCTTCATGTGGGAAAGAAATAAATACTCTACGATCCTCTGATGCCTAGAATGCGGGTTGTTACATTCTCCCCCCTTAAGAAATTTCGCCCCCGAAATTCCCTAACCAAAACACACAAAGGGTCCCGCATGCCTATGAATCATAAAACAACAATCAAACATGCAAAACAAGTCTATCCTAGCATGCAGAATAACTAAATTGCAACATAAATCTTACCAGGCAAAGAGTTCTGGATACGTCTTCCTAATGCTGTCCTCTGTCTTCCAAGTACAATCATTCTCGTCCTCGCCCCACTGAACCTTGACTAGCTTCACCGCCTTCCTTCGAAGTTGCTTCGTATCGTGCCCCACAATACGAATCGGCTTGCGGTTCCCAACTTCCTCAGGTTCTACTTCGAAGTCCTCTAACTGATCAGGTGAAATAGTCATATCTGAGTCGTGAACGAACTTCCTTAGTTGGGAAACATGAAATACATTGTGAACTCCCGCCATCTTTTCTGGTAAGTCAACTCTATACGCCAAATTCCCGACTAGTTCAAGAACAGGGAATAGGCCAACAAATCTTGGTGCTAACTTGCCTCTCCTGCCAAATCGTATCACGCTCTTCAACAGAGAAATCTTGACAAACATCAAGTCACCAACGGAGAATTTTAAGTCTCTCGTCCTCTTATCAGCATAACTCTTTTGCCTATCTTGGGCAGCTTTCATTCGTTGTTGAATGATCTTAATCTTATCTGAAGTTTCCCTCACCACATCAGGTCCAAGCATAAACTTCTCGCCAGTCTCTATCCAACATGATGGTGAGTTGCACGGTCTTCCGTACAAAGCTTCATATGGAGCCATACCAATACTGGATTGGTAGCTATTATTATATGCAAACTCTACTAGATGCAAATGGTCATCCCATGATCCACCAAAATCCAATATACAAGCTGTTAAGAGATATTCCAATATACAATTCACCCTCTCCGTCTGACCATCGGTCTGAGGATGATATGCGGTACTGAGATGTAATCCTGACCCTAGAGCCTCTTGTAAGCTCTTCCAAAACCCACTAGTGAACAATGGGACTCGGTCACTCACAATGCTTTTAGGTACTCCATGAAATCTCACTACCCAATTCATATACAATTCTGCCAACTTGACTGCTGTTCTGGTCGATTTGACTGGTATAAATCTTGCGCTCTTAGTCAATCGATCCACAATTACCCAAATGCTATCATATCCCGATTTAGTCCTTTGTAAACCATCGATGAAATCCATCGAGACTTGCTCCCACTTCTATTCGAGAATTTCTAATGGTTGCAACAACCCACTAGGCTTCTTTTTCTCGGCTTTAACTAGCTGGCAATTCATGCATTTGGATATAAACTTCCCAACGTCTCTTTTCATCCCTTCCCAGTAGTAGGTCTGCTTCATGTATCGATACATATTATTACCACTAGGATGTATAGTCAGTTTTGAGTGATGACATTCTCTAAGCACTTCATCTCTCAAACCATTCACGTTGGGTACAACTAGTCTTCCATTCTTTCTAAGCCATCCATCACGATCATGCCCATACACATTCATCTCCTCACCGTCGATATCCATCTCTAACTTGGAGATGATTTCCAATAGATTAGGATCGTCCCTCTGGCTGGAACCAATCCGCTCTATCAAAGTGGGTCTGATCACCAAACTAGCTAGCATGACTGGATCCAATTCGCACTTAGGTCTGAAATCAAACCCCGCGATATACTCCAGTTGCTTCCATTCAAGAAACATAGCCCCTAAACTGGCATGTCTCCTACTCAAGGCATCGGCTACCGCATTACCTTTCCCAGGTGTGTACGCGAGATCAAAATCATATGAAGCCAAGAACTCTAACCATCTCTGCTGATAGAGATTCAGATCTTTCTGAGAGAAGAGATACTTTAATGATTTATGATCGGTGAACAACTCAAATCTTTCTTCCAAGAGATAATGTCTCCGCATCTTCAGCGCAAACACGATCGCTGCTAGTTCCAAATCATGGGTAGGATACTTCTTCTCTTGCAGCTTTAGCTGTCGACTAGCATAAGCTACAACCCTACCTCCTTGCATCAATACAGCACCTAATCCGGTACCACAAGCGTCCGTGTATACCGTCATCTCTTCATTCCCTTTAGGAATGACTAACACTGGCGAATGCGTCAACCTTTCCTTTAGACTCTTGAATGCATTCTCACGCACTCCGTCCCAGATGAAGGACCGATTCTTCTTTGTCAACCGAGTCAACGGTGCCGCTATCTTGGAGAAGTCCTGGATAAACTTATGATAATATCCAGCTAACCCCAAGAAACTTCTTACATCTTTTTCATTCTTGGGCGTAGGCCAATCCTGTACCGTAGCCCCCTTCGCAGGGTCCACGGCAATACCACTCTCTGAAACAACATGGCCCAAGAATCTCACTTCCCTTCTCCAAAAGTGGCACTTAGAGAATTTCGCTTTCAATTGGTGTTTCTTCAACACCTCCGTCACTATCCTCAAGTGTCCCTTGTGTTCCTCCTCTGTCCTTGAGTAAACAAGGATATCATCTACGAACACAAGAACAAACTTATTCAACTGATCTCTGAATACTTCATTCATAAGATACACAAAAAAGGCTGGTGCATTGGTCAACCCAAATGGCATGACCAACCACTCATAGAATCCAGACGGCGTCCCCAGACGGCGTCCTAAATGCCGTTTTTGGAACACTCTCATCTGCTACTCGAAGATGATGAAATCTTGTCGCGAGGTCCAACTGGGAGAACACTCTTGCTCCTTCCAGTTGATCAAACAAATCATCTATCCGTGGTAGAGGATACTTATTCTTCCTCGTCACCTTATTCAACTCGCGATAGTCCACACACAAACGAAGGGAACCATCTGCCTCAGTGGCAAACACAACTGATGCTCCCCACTTGGAGACACTCCTTCTAATAAATCCCTTCTTCAAAAGATTGCTGACTTGCACCCCGAGCTCTCGCTGCTCCCTTAGTGCCATACGACGAAGTGTTACCACTAAAGGTCTGGCATCTTTCACTAAATTAATGCGGAACTCAATCTCTCGGTGTGGTGTAATCCCGGTCACCTCCTCGAAGACGTCCGGATACTGGCCAACCACGGGAACATCTGACAGCTCATCCTGTGGGATGTCGAGGGAATTTATAAAACTAGCCATAACCCCATCACTAGGTAGACTACCAAACACTACCCTCCACTCATCATCCGCCCTAACTGTCACCAAAAAGCCCTCACAGTCTACCACCACCCCGTATCTTTGGAGCCAATCGACTCCCAATATAATGTCATACTCAGTAAAGACCAAAACAAAGCAATCACAAACAAACATACATCCATGACTCGATAAGACCAAATTCCTGCAAATCATACTAAGGTTAGTCGAACCACCAATCGGGTTCGTCACAACCAATGGTCTATCGACTATCTCGGGTTCCATTCCCAACTTATCTACCAGGTCACTAGATATGAAGGAATAGGAAGCCCCAGTATCAAACAAAACTCGAACTGGTACATCATAAATAGAAAGCATACCTTGAGTAACAACATTCTTTCCTTTCTCTGCCGCAGTTGGGGCATTCGACGAAGAAGGAACAACATCAATAGCATATGCTTTCACAATCTCCTTCTCCTTAGGAGGTTGCGGACACTTATCCTTGAAATGTTGTAATAACCCGGAAAATGCGAGCCAATTTAAAATATTTAAATTGGTTATTTCAAAGGAATTTGAACAATTGAAATAGAATATTTCAATAAAATAGTAAGTTAGGAATAGTGAGTCAGTTTGAAAATATGAATTCAAACTTTGACCGGCTGTGCAGGGTTGAAAATATAACGGATTTTAGCGAAACCAAAATTATTTAAATCTGTTAGTCAATACCTTTCTAACGAATCTGAAAAATCGAAGTTTCATTACGGGAATCAAAAGTTATGGCCGAATGAATTTTCAGAAGGGTCGGTATATGGAATATATAGGCCTGGAAAATTGATATTTTGCATACGACCTCGGAATTCGACGAAACCACTTTTGTTGGGTCCGGGATGTCAAACTATTGCTAGGTTTCAAATTTCATAATTTTTGAAGCTAAAATGTGAGCGTGGCAAAAAAAAATGTGTTTGGTCGATTTTTGTTAAATTGGATCGACCAGAAAATGACCATTTTTCAAACGACCTCAGAATTCGACGAAACTAGTTTTGTTGGGACCGTAGCGTCAAAACATAGCTAGATTTATTTTTCTGGAATTTTTCGAATCAGTTTGTGGCCCTGGCAAATTGAAATGTGTGTTCAGAGTTAAAAATTAAATGTTTTATACTTTAATTTGAAAAAAAACTGACTGTAACAGTCGAATTGGCCTACGAAACATATCACTTTGTGTCCGGAATGGGGGTATTTAGCTAGGGGCGACAGTCGTTGGGTTTAAAAAGGAGTTCGTTTGAGAAAACACTATTTAAAAATTTAATATAATCCTCAGCCAATCATATTTCTCCATTCATAATTTAAAACCCCCCCCCCCCCCCCCCCCCCCCGTTAACTGGCGACCCGAGCTCCCCACCTTCTCTCCTCAATCGCCGCCGCCTCAGGCGCTTCCAGACTTCGCCACCCCCTACCTCGACGCGCCTCAGCCCCCTCTCCAAATCCGACTAAGCATCGCCGCCCCTCATCGCCTGTGCCGCCCGTTCCGACGCCTCAAAGTCCCGACCTTCCCAGCGCCGCCGCCGCTCCGATCTGCCACCGCACCCCCTCAAACCACTACCGATTTAAAGCCCTCTCTTCCCTCTTCCACGTCCAACTCCCTGATCGTCCTCACGTGCCACGGATTTCTCGAAAATTGTAAACCTAGTTTTGAAGCTCGTGAAAGTGAGTTTTTCTTTGATCTTTACACTTTGAAAAATCATATCTTTTTGGTGTGTTGACGAAATTCGATGAAACAGGAAACATCGAGACCGCAAGGAAGCTCTCTACCCAATAGAAGAAGCTGCGGATTTTTCTGACATCGTATCGATTTTTAGCGCTCAGAAAACCAAGGTGAGAAATCTAAATTAATATGAAATTGAATGGAAAATGTCGTGTATAATTTATATAAGCGAAATATAAATTACATACGTGTTGTATATCTCATGTACATGCGTAGCGTAAGCTATATGAGCGAAGTATGAATTTTTACATGCATAGAATAATTGATATATGTGTTGAAATGCTAGTGAAATATAGCAAATATTATATATATATATATATATATATATATATACTCCCCTCGTCCACAAACCATGGACGATATTTATTGTGGTGAATTGGTGTGAAATATTGGGTGAAAAATACGAATGGTTGAATAATTGTTTGTGGTTGATATTGTTTGGTTGTGGTTGAAAATACCCATTGGTGATTGAAATGAATTGGAAATATTTGTGGAAATAAAAATAAACATGCCGCCTGCGTGCGAATTAGATGCATGAATCCCCATTGTCAAAAACCGCGAGGTTTTAAGGTAGAGCGAGGAGCCGTACTAGGGACGGTGCCGGTTTTAACTACCCTGCCGTTATGCTGCCGAAATTTTGAATAATCTTTGTATGTTAGAATTATTTTCATATGTTGAAATTATTTTACATGCATTGAAATTAAAGTCATATATTGAAACTATGTCCATGTGTGGAAATATTCATGTGTTGAAAAGTGTTGTATGAAAATTAAATTCATTTGTGAATGAGTGAAGTGTTAAACAACAAAAATCACATTTTTATATATATATGAAGTATCAAAAATATTCGCCTTATATAAATAATTTCAACCATAAAAATTCCATCTTTCTAATATGAACAACATAAATAAAATGTCCATGTGTGGAAATACTCATTTGTTGAGAAGTGTGTGTAGTGGAAAAGTTCATGTGTTGAATAAAAAGATCGAACAATAAAAATTACATTTTTATTGAAACTATGAAGTGTTGAAACCATACATTGGTTGAATAAATATTTGAACGATAAAAATATCATTTTTATCATATGTGTGATATGCTAAAGATATGCAGACGTTGAAATAAATATTTGTGATAGAAATATTATTTTTAACATGCATAGGAACTAAATAAAATAGTCATGTGTTGAAATCTATTTTAGTTCGCCAAAATTATCATCTTTGAAATGTGAAGTGTTAAAAATAGCCGCTTGTTCAAATAAACGTGCATGAGTTGAAATATACATTAACTAGCTAATGATATGATTTTAGCCTATGCATGCGATATTAGAATGAATGGTGTTTTTAAACCAAAGCAAATCAAATATGAAATGGAATGGAAAATGATAAATGTTAGAAATAGTATATATGTACATGCATATCTATTGAACAGGTTAAAGCAAAAGGGGCTAGAGAAGAGAAATAGGATTTTGTGCCCAACAAATAGGTACACATTTACCGCTTTGTTTGGGTGATGATTTTATGAGCCTGTTGGCTAGCCGCTTGGCTTTTTCTTTTTCTTTTTGATATGAGACGCCCGTGTGGCTATTTGGGAATTTTCCCAGACCCTCCCATACAAAGGAGGTTATGGCGAAATTTTCCAAAATTTAAAGGCGTTAGTGAAATAATTGAAATGGAAACGATATAGGAATTTTTGAATGAACTATATTTATATAAATATATAAATATAAATAGAATTAAAACGAAACGTGGCCGTGCAGTTCATATTTTGAAACCGTGATTTCGAACGACTAGTGCGGGAAATCCAACCATTGGATTTTCCCGAAACCTCAACCGTTGGGTTCGCCTTGGAAATATCTTTCTAACGACACCAACTTTGTGAAGATCCGACGGTTGGATTGTCTGGAATGTTTAATTCAAAATTAAGGGAAAACAGCGCCAGAAACGATTATATTTATATATATATATATATAATTATAATTAAATTAAATCGAATAACGACGCTGCAGTTCGTAAATTGAAATTGAAACTTCAAATGGTTAGTGTGGAAGATCCGACCGTCGGATTTTCCCAAAACTGAAACCGTTGGATTCATTTTGAAATGACCTTCCTAATGATGTAAAATTTGTGAAGATCCAACGGTTATATTTTCATATATGTGTAAAACAAAATTAGTGGAAAGCAGCGCCAGTGCATCGACACGACCTGAAACGTCGTTTAATTAAATATGGCCATTTTAAATTAAATAAAAATGGCGATATGTCGTTATAAAATACTATTGACGATATAGAGGGGAAATAAACCAACTTTGTTGTGTTTGCTTGATATGTGATGGTTGAATGTATTTGACATGAAAATTATAACTAAATAACTGAAAAGTGAATGTTAAATAGTCCAACCATGTGAATAATCGATTTGAAAATCTAAATATACGTGGGTTATTTGAAAAGTCCGAGTTTATCTCATTTCAAATAATCGATCGACGTTGAAAAGTCGAAGAGTCGAAGACGACTGAAGACCGACGATCTCCACATTGGATGGATGGGCGCTACTGATGCTCGTGATTGGAGTAGCTACCTTGAAGGAATTGAAGTAGTAGCCGTCCAAACATACTGTTGATTGTACGGATATACGAGGAATTGGTGCCTCCGGTTTCGTTCAGACCCAGAACGGACTTGTAAATGGACTGTGTGTCTGACATTGGATTTTGTTCTGTGTTGATTGATCTCTGTTAAATATATATCTGTTTGGCGGCGGAGAATTTATTCTCTTGCTTAACGCCCTTCTCTGAGACGTACGAGCTCAGAGGTTATGTATTGACAGAAATCAGTCGCATGGAGTGGATCGCCTGTGTGGCACGCCTAAGTGGCATATGATCAAGGCTTCTGTTGCAAAGCAAAGTCTTGTGGTTGATGATCAAAGCATGGTCTGTGTGATGTAGCTTTGTGTATAACGTGAATTCGCGAGCCTCACACCCCGGTATGAGTCAAAAACGGGAGAAGCACCCAAGGAGTGCATGACGTTTCTTTCTAGCTATGGTGGTGTCAGTGACCTCCCAGCCCTGACATTTATATCTACTTTTCACCTGTGTGGTTGTTGGAATACGAGGCGCCTCGATTATAGGTCTGTAAGGACTGGGAAATGTGTGTTCAGGAATTGCCAATCCTCAAAAGTAAGAGAGGACCGACCTTGGAGGATTCAGGGGATTGCTGTGTGCGGTCCCGAGGCATTTGCTAGAGTGTCTCGAACGGAGAGGAGCTTGCCCCTTGCCTCGACTCATGAAAGAATCCAATTTCCAATACGAAATATGCGGACGTGATTGTATTACTAGTATGGCGACATAGTGGTATGGGTCATTTATGCCGCCTATGATTGATATTTATGATTGAAATCGCTTTTGAAACATATATGCACTAGTAATAATATCAAGCACTTTTGTTTTATTCGTATGAAGCATCTTTGGCCATTATAAGGTAAAAACTCTATCCTCCGGCTTGCGTTGCATTGTGTGATGGGACCTGAGTCTTATAATGGCTTCATTTTATAAAAAGCATTGCGTTGATTTAATCATTTATTGTATTTCTTGCACTAGCACTCATTGGAGTAAACCCGTTCCGCGAAAGTGGCGTGGTCCTTTGATTTGCCTTATTATTGTTGTTAATAAGTTGAGTAGATTTCTCATACCAGTCCCATGACTGACTCGTAGTTTGTTTCACCTTGCAAACTCGGGTGCCCTCATTTTCACATGGGCAGCCTAGTTACAGGTTTCTGACGCACCTTTTGGCTCATGGCGAGGCTTGACTACACTGTGCTGACTTGGATTTTCTCCGCCATTATTGTATCTATATTATGATTCCGCCACTGGCGATGTAGACTGATATTCCTTTAGTGTACTCTTTATGTATGATTCCGCCCCTGGCGATGTAGACTGATTATGTATCATTATGCACTAAGTTGTATCCTGTACTGTGCTTCTCTGATGTGATGATATCTATATGATTCCGCTGTCATATGTGTGTAAATTATTCTATTTTCTGTTTATGCTATTATCTGTGATCTGCTAATGATGATTAATGTGTTATATTCCAATGATTATCCTTAACACCGTGTCACGGGGTTTTGGGATCGTCACAAATGTCCCACTTGACCACAGTTAAAGCACTTCTTATCCGCTGTCTTGGCCCGACAATCTTTAGCATAATGGCCCTTCTTACCACAGCTGAAGCACTTAACATCTTTCTTGTTAATTTTCTGGCCATCCTTGGATTGACTCTGCTTCCTCTTATTCTGAGAGTTATTCTTGCCTCCACCGCCTGTTTGCGGCTTTGGCCCTTCTGCAGATGCAGCCTCAGTCTTTGAATTAGGGTAAAGACTCTCTGTTCTCAAAGCTTTCCCCACAATCGATTCAAAAGTCTCATCGATGTGGTTGATAAGCCTTTCCCCCAAGTATCCATCCAAACCAGTAATGAACTTCTCATTCTTCTTCTCAGGATTATCGATAAGAGATAGTCCATACTTTGACAAGGTGTCGAACTCAGCAATATAGTCAGATACTGCCCTACCACTCTGCTTGAGTTCCAAGAATCTCTTAAACAATACTGACTTCTGGGCAGCTGGAATGAACTTCTCGCTAAAGCGAACCTTGAACTGATCCCAAGTAACATGATCTTCTGGAGTAGCTGTTCTAATGGCATTCCACCAATTCATCGCTCGCCCTTGCAGCTGACGAGACGCTAGCCTTCTCTTCATCGCATCCTCAAGACCCAAGTCGTCGAAGATACGATCACAACTATCCATCAAGTCCTGAACATCTGTGGCCGACTCCGTCCCGTGGAATGGCTTCCCACCAAGGTTAGTGTAATCCTTGCACAACTTGGCGAAATCGAGCCTAGGCGCCTGCACTACTGGGCCAACACAAACTCCGGGATTGGGAACCGCCCTTTGCATTTCTCTAAGCATGTATCTCACGAGGTCAGTAAACATCGCCCTCATGTCAGCAGCATTCCCATTATTGGCTCCCCTACCAGCACCTCTGGCATATCGGCTCATCGTCAATCTGTAAAATGGAAACGATTAACGACCCCATAGTGGTGCTAGTGCAGTACGACTTCATTCTTATACTACTAATAGTATATACATATATAGCTTTTGAAAACCAAGGTAATCACAAACACGCGCTCTTATATACGTACTATCTCTCCCTAGTGTCTTTCCCAAGGTTAACTATGCAACCTAGAGCTCTGATACCAAATGTGACGGCCCGCCCCGCACCAACCGACATTTACTCCAAAGGTGCGCTGTACACATGTCCAGTTAGCACGGAACGGGTCATCAGAAGGAAAGGGAAGAAGAAAATGAACTAACAAGGAACCTGTAGAATGTCTCAGAGCGCATAGAAAAAAATATAATAACAACATACTTGACATAAAACAGGTGAGATAGTGCATAAGCAGAAAATAAACTAACATAGCAGCGGAAAATCCAAGTACAGCTTATGATCCAAAGTTAAAATTATTACAACTTTTCAAACTGTCTCGAAAGCAAAAGCAAGATAAAGGAGGTACGCTACTAATGCCCAAGTAGCGACCACCAGAGACACAGGGAGAATATCTATATATCATACGTGGAAGCCTCCTGCCCGCCTCCGAATCAGCTACTCGCGCATCACCAGCTAACATGTCTCTAGTCTGCTCATGTGAGCACCCAGAGTAATAAGAGGAGACATAAAACTCTGGGTTAGACATAAAGCCCGGTATGAGCAATAAGCATCTAAACAGAACAATAACAGGTAGACTAAAACATACCTGAACCTGGACCTGCAACCAAAGAGTTAGCACTACATACTGTACAACACTCTAAGGTGCCATATCAACGGTGTAAAGATATGGAGGTGGGGGTGTGCATGTCATAGTGATGGCAAACAATCAAACATAGCAACCATCCTCATATCTCTCACTCAGTGCGTAAAGCATATGATATTCACCACTTCGATCACCCAACATTCCTTGCCACGATCACTTTGCCCCATGAAGTCATAAATGGCTTCACTGCACTGATAACGTAGCCACTAATCCTTTGCTATGTCCACTTGCCCCATGAAGTTATTCACTCCATCTGCGCTGGCTCATTGCCTTACCAATCCTTGACTATGTCCACTTGCCCCATGGAGTTATTCACCCCATCTATGTTGGCTCATAGTCTTACCAATCCTTTACTATGTCCACTTGCCCCATGGAGTTATTCACCCCATCTGCGCTGGCTCATAGTCTTACTACGCATCACCTTGCCCCTCAAGTCATAATGACTCTACTGCACTGATAACGTAGTCTTGCTACCATCACCTTGCCCCTCGAGTCATAATGACTCTACTGCACTAATAAGTAGCCCATCATCCATTTTCAGTGGTGAATCGAAGTTATGAACGTCGACAATTCCTTAGCACACGTCCCGCAGCAAAGCCCGACCATGAAGTGAACTCATCGGTTCCCAACTGGATCCTGAGCTCTAACTTCCCATATTGGACTACCTTTGCATCTCGGGTTATTGGTCAATACTGGGTCGGGTCGGGTCCCCCTTCAAGCTATCGGTTCGGGTCGGGTCCACTACGTTGCGTCGGTTCATGGTCTTCCTCTGGTAACGGTTCGGTTCGGGTTCACTAGATTGCGTCGGTTCGGGTCGGGTGTCCCACTAAGGGTCGGGTCGGGTTGCCATCTGCCATCCAGTTCGTGCTCCCGCTCCGATAAGCTCCCTCGTCCTTCATTTGTTCCGATCCGATCCTCCTCCTTTAGCCGCTCCGATCCCCCTCCTTTATCCGATCCGATCCCAATACTGCTAGCATGGCCTTCCTTTTTCCCAGATTTCTTAAGTGTCAAGTTCCGATCGAATCCCTTGCCCAGTTCACTTATCTGATCCGAGCCCCCATATCCGATCCGATCCGAAAACCTGCACCGTTTCCTGAAACTTTTCCAGCAAGTGTTTTACGCCATTCGACGATGTTTTCGACCATTCTAACTATTGAAATCAATCACAAAGCATACCATACAGTCATAGCAACATGCATAATCAACCATAAACATCAAAACATCAATATGATAGGTTAAAATGGATCAAACATACCTAAAACCCTATATTTCCCCCTTAAGCACTTTTAGGTGAAACTAATGATAGGATACGCAAAACTTAACCAAATTAACCCAAATTCACATCAGAGGTCTAAAACATCATATAAGAATTTATGAACATTTTTTCAAAATTTTATCATGTTTAAATTCGCTAATTAACACTAATTACCCTTAATTAGCCATAATTAGTGAGGAACTATGCAAATCACTCACCTTAGCCAAAAATAAACTAAGATCTGAGATAAATCTCTGATTTGATGCGAATCCCAATGCTAACCAGCAGCTCCAATGTTGATTTGGTGTAGATCTCCCTTGATTTGATGTTGCTAAGCTTAATCCTTGATTAAAAGATGATTTGGAGGTGATTTAGAGGTTGGAGGCCATTTTTAGGGTTTCTTGGAGATAAGTGGAGGCTAGAAAACTGAAATGGAATGATTCTCTAACTCATTTCAGCCTCCCCATAACCCTAATCCCGAAATGGGTTATGGGCCTATTCACTAATCACCCTATTTGGCCCGATTAAGAAGTTTTCCCCTTCCAAACCTTGTTTCAGCCATATCTCCCAAACGATAAGTCCGTTTGGCTATTATGACCACTCTTCGGAAAGGTAAACCATCAAACGAATCTAATGGAAGTGGTTTTAGGTCAAAATTCCTTTCCAATCAAAAGTTATGGCCAAAACAAGATCAGCTAGGGGCAAAATGGTCATTTAAAAATCGACAAAAATCACGAACATGGGAAATGACTCTAATGGATGTTTCCCAAAGTTACATGACCATACAGCTTCATATGGGAAAGAAATAAATACTCTACGATCCTCCGATGCGTAGAATGCGAGTTGTTACACGATTTGTTGACAGGCTGTGATAAGCTTTATTTATTTACTTTAATGCTTATACAGTTGTAAAATGCACTATATATGATGTATGAATGTTTAATGATTATTTATCATTATTATTGAATACATGCGATGTATGAAATCCATATAACTGAAATTATATGGTAATTAATAGAGTCGCATTCCGATTTAGAATCTGAATGAATATTTTAAAATAAAATTCTGTAAAGAATTAAAATATGATTTTAATGTCCGATTTTGGATGGACACGAAAATATTGAAATATATGAAGCTGAGTAAGTAGGTATTCTCCATTTTAACCCGAACAGGTTTATCGATCGACTTTATTCATTTTATAATGATTAAGAAAAGGAAATGGATGTCAAAATCAGATATTTTGAAAATATTATCAGTTTAATATTATAAAGATATGAAATATTCGATTTTGATTTGAAAAATGAAATGAAAATCATTCTAAAAGGAATTTAAAACGAATTTATAGAGGAATACTCAATTTTGATTTAAAATTGAAATGGAGTTGGAATAGTTTTAAGTCGAATTTATAAAGGAATATTCGATTTTGATTTGAGATTGAAATTGAAGTTGAAATCGTTTTAAAATGAATTCATAAATGACTTATAAAATATGTTTTAAATAGAAATCAACGATATATATTATATATATTTAATGGCTTGAATAGAACGCGCCACGCAGCGACTATTCGCGAATTTCAACCATTAACTTCAAATTGATGTAGCGGGAGATCCGACCGTAGGATTCTCCTAAAACCAGAACCGTTAGGTTGTATCGAAAAGATCATTCCAATGATTATAAAAAATTTAAATTTGAATGGTTGGATTTTAAATTGTGTCCAAATCAATTTCAGAAAAGGTCACTATGGATGCAGTTCGGTGGCCGTTATTGGAAACCGACTGTAAGGGCCTTAATAAAATTATTAAAAATATGTAAAAATTGTGTAAATTCATAATAAATGATTGGGAAAGATTTTGGATGAAAAATTCCATGTTTGAAAAGATAAAAATGTATTTTTATTGAAATTAACTAGTTATTAACTAGAATAATAATCCAATGTTTTTAAATAAATAAATTGGATTTGTAAATGGTTTAATATAACTAGAATTATCCAGTGAATGAATTGGAATGGATTTGAGTGGAGATAAGTTTTGGAATATTTTGATATTGGGTCACGTGATTACACAGATATTGTTGAGGAATTTGGAAGATACAGATATCGTTAGTCCCAATACGATATCCATTTGTTTCAGAATTTGACATTGAATATAAGCCGATAAAGTTTCTATTCAGAGAGAGCCTTGTATTTAATATCAAATTGAATTTTGTGTTTGTCGTGAATGGTGACTACAATAACACTATTCTTAAACCCATTTGAGAAAGGAATAAATCCTTTAATTAAGATTTAGAGAAATTTACCAATTAATTTATTAATTTAATTGGAATTGAAATAAAAGTTGATTCAGGGGTTTATTGTGAGCGATGTTTTAAATGACATTTGTTCTTTAACCCAAATTAGCAGTAAAGATAGGATTTGGAATTTATAAATCTTTTATTAAGATTTAATGGAAATTTTCCAAATATAAGATTTTCCAATTTAATATATTAAATTGGAATTGAATGGAATTCGATTTGGTAATAATCGAAATGAGATTCTGTGAAGGAAGACGAATACTATTTATGGAATTTAAAAGGCCTTGTCGTTATTCCATTTATAGTATTAGTACGATATGGAAATTTATATCGATTATATACTGTTATGATTTCCTTAAAGATTCCATAGTTAATGGAAGGTGATTTGGGTTTATCTTGAACTTTATTTTAAATGACACTGAATCTTTAACCTAGAAAAAGGCAGGATTAATTTCCTAAATTTGAATAATCACTAAATAGTGATTTTTGGAGATTAAAACTAAGAAGAGCTTAATAAATCTTTAATAAGATTGGGATGTGGATGGGATAATCAAATTTAGTGAATTCATGAAATGATCGAGAATGGAGTACCACCAGTTTTACTCCAGGCGATAGTTAAATTTTTAATTAGATTTGAACGTGAAATAGTAATTAAATTTACCGATAACACCGGGGGTGTAGATATGGAGTACAACCAGTTTTGCTCCATGGGATGAATAGGTTGGGATTTTAAAATAAAATAAAGGATTACATCGTTAAGGCTCGATAATCCTGACTAGTTTTAAAAACTTAATTTTGTTTAAAATTATTGAAGGACAAAATAAAATCCTTTAAAAATGATATCCAAAGGAAGATTAAAGAATAAATCTAAATGAATTTATCTTTGATAAAATTAATGGCAACCTTTCCCTAAAATAGTGAACATTTGAATAAACGAATATTCTGAATTGGAATGAGGCGTATGATGTGTTTTCATAGCACTTGATTATTGATTATAAATTACGCGAGTTATTTGGAAAGACCAGGTTTATCCCATTCTGAATAACTTATAAGACCACTAAAAGTCGACGATGAAGATTGTGATTACTAATGTCTTGATTGGGCTGTACATCTAAGACAAGGTAATAATTGGTGATCGCCTAGACATACTTGGAGATCGATCGGATATGCGAGGACCTCTCTCCTGTATTGGACATATGGGACGAGGAATAAGGTGCCTCCAGTTTCATTCAGACCCAGAACGGACTTGTAAATGGATGTGTGTCTAACATTGTATTTCATTCTATGTTGATTGATTTCTATTAAAAATTTATATGTTTGGTGAAGGAGAATTTATTCTCTTGCTTAATGCCCTTCTGTGAGACGTACGAGCTTAGAGGTTATATATTGATAGACATCAGTTGCATGGCTTGAATTGTCAATGTGGCATGTTGAGATGCAAATGATCAAGTCTTTTTTTGAAAAGAAGAGTCTTGTGGTTGATGATCAAGTCACGGCTTTAAATAGCATAGCTTTGTGTATAGTGTCAATTCGCGATCCTCACACCCAGTATGAGTCAAAAATGGGATAGTGATCGTAGGAATAACTTTCGTTTCTTTCTAGTAAGAAGTGGTGTCATGGTATGGAGCCCATTAAAGTGCATTTATTTTTAGGGAAAGGTTCTGAAAAATAAATTCACTAAAAATAAATTCCAATAAAATAATACACCGGAAAACGTATTGTTCAGGAATAACCAATCCACTAAAGTGAGTGTGGACCGGCATTCCCACTTCCGAGGGTTGCCCATAGGTGTGATCATGAGACATTAGAGTGTCTCGAATCAGCAAGGAGACATCCCTTGCTTGGAGTCATAGATGGAATCCAATTTCAAATACGACACTTTTCGATTTTAGTTGAAAAGCTTGTATGGCGGCATAATATATAGTACCTATGTCATCTAAGATTGATACATTTATGTTTGAAGTTGATTTTGACACTATACACTTATAGTAATATCAAAATAATTTGTTGGCTATTATAAGGTAAAACTCTATCCTCCGGCTTGTGTTGCATTGTGTGATGGGACTTGAGTCTTATAATAGCTTCATTTTTCAAAAAGCATTGCGTTATTTTATTTTAAACTGATATTCATGTGGAGTAAAGCCGTACCGTGTTATAAGGCGTGGTCCTATGATTTCCCAACTTTTTAAGTAAAGATTTAATAATTGTTTTAGTTCTCACACCAGTCTCATGACTAACTCAGAGTTTATTGTTTTCACCTAAACTCTGGGTGCCCATATTTTCCACACGGGCAGCTAGTAGTTTTGTTTTTTGCTAATACTTCTATTCACAAGATCCCAGATTATAGGTGGAGTTATATTCGGAAAGCTTTGTATCCGTGTATCTCTTTCAGTTGTTGTAGTTGATGTCTTCCACTACACATTATATTCATGTATTATATTTTTCGCTGCTTTGTAATTTGTAAATCTCTTATATTTATTTTTCCATTGTATATTATTTGTTCATACTCTTATATCTTGTACTCTGAGGCAATTGTTGTAATAACAATGAAATGTTCTATTCTTTATGTTCTGATGCGTTGTGTTCTCAAAGTAATCCGGGCTCCTCCGTCTCTTTCGGGATCGGGGAATCTTGGGTCGTTTCATCGTGGTATCAGGGCTTTGGTTTACAAAGCTCGAAGCACAAGGCACATTAGAACCAAACGAAAGAATTCATCAAAGATAGGATTATTAATATCCTATTATAACTACTCGTTAGAGATAGGGCTAGTAATACCCTAGAATGGGTTGAAGAGTGCTATTTATAAAAAAATGAATTTAGTTTTGAAAATTATATCTTATTATACGTATTTGAGTATTTTATTTTATATTAAATTGGGACTATCGGGTATAAATAGATTTTGCATATACACCTTGCAAATGTATATTCGAAGCCTTAAATATACTGGGTAGTTATAAAATCACAATCTAATCGCGCGAGGATGATTTTGATGATGACAGCTGCATCATTAGTATTTATGTTCGAGTTTCGAAAGTGGGATATCTATACGATTCCATTTGACTGGTGTGAGAACCGAAACTTTGTTAGAATTTATTGTTTGTGCTTAAACACTAAAAATATGATTTTGGCTATATATAAAAGCTATATATGTTTGAAAAGCTAATCAACTAATTAATTGATGGTTGTGATGTGTGATTATTAGTTCAACTTAATTAAAATATTGGAATGATAAAACCAATAAGAAAATGAAAGGTATATTTAGCTAAATCGGATCTAATGTTGAATTAAATTGAAAATTGATGAAATTGCAAATATGTACATGTGTATATAATGAACAGGTCATTGCATGGAAGCTAAGAAGAGGAATAAAATTGTATGCCCGACAAATAGGTGCATATTTATTGTATTTATTGGGGTTTTGATGATTTTATGAGCAGCTTGGCTTTATCTTTTTCTTTTTGGATGATGAGGGGCCCGTGAGATGAGTTGTGATTTTACCGATCAGCCCGTACAAAGGAGGTTATGGCAAAAAAAAATTGAAAATTTAGTGTGTTAGCCAAATTTTTGAGAAATTATAAAGTTCTTAGAAACTAAAAAATTGGAGAACTCAAGCCAGAATGGAAGTTGAGTTGGTTAGTCGAACAACTTTCAGCTCTGTTCCTTTTCGAGGATGAAAAGATTTTAAGTGGGGGAGATTGTAGTAACCCGTAATTTCTAAACCAATTTAAATTTTTTGTTTTAGCTATTTTAATGGATTTTGGATATTTAAAATGATTTATTTCAAATAATAACGACTAAAAATTTATTAAAATCAAAGTTAGAAAGTATAAATTTATAATAATTATAAAACGAGCCAAAAATGGCGCGGTAGTTTGAAAATTCGATTTTTAATTTCAATTGAGTGTACAAAATTAAAAATAAATCGGATTTCAGTAAAACCAGAACTATTTGAATCTATTTAATAATATTTTTCTAATGAATGTGAAAATTTCAGATTTCATAATATAAATTGAAAGTCATGTCCAGTTTAACATTTAAAACAGTCGCTATGGAATTTATATACATATATATATATATTAATATAATATTTAGCCCTTAAAAATAGCCATTTTGCAAACTACCTCCGTTTTCGACGAAACCACTTTTGTTAGATGCAGAATGTCAAATTATTATTAGGTTTCAATTTTCATAATTTTTGGAATTAATATGTGAAACGCGTTTGGTAATTTCAATTTGAATTTAATCGATTGGAAAAAGGTCATTTTTCAAACAGTCTCCAAATTCGATGAAATTAGTTTTGTTAGGGTTGTATCATCAAAACGTAGCTAGATTCATTTTTCTGTAATTTTTGGAGTTGGTATGTGGCTCCGGTAAAGTTAAAATGTATGTTCAAATTCTATTTATATTGATTTATATTTTAATTTTAACGAAAATTGATCGAAACAGTCGAATTGTCTTACGAAACATATCCCATTGTGTCTAGAATGTAGGTATTTAGCTAGGGGCGATAGTTGTTAGGTTTGATTTGGAGTTCAAATGCAAAATCACATTTTTTTTTGAAATTAAAATATAAATAATAAAAGGGTAAAAATACCCCAAGTATTAAACCCTATCCCAATTGTTCAGAAACGCTGCATTCATTGCAGTCAACGGCTGATGGGCTCCGATTTTCATTCCTTAACCATTCTTAATCCAATACATGAAATTCAAAATTAATTAAATGAAAATTGTAGAGCTCTTTACGCTTTTCGATTTCATATGGGCATGATCAATTTTCATTAGGTATTCGTCGCGAATTTTGGGGCTATAGTAGTCCCACTCGCACACGATTTCCAGATGAAGGGGGGCATCGCCCTTTGAGGTGTCGTTGGCGGTTGTTGAGCGTGGCAAGGCGCCCGTCGTGGCACTAGTTGATCGGAGTCTGGTGGGGTATATTGGTGGGCGATGGTGAGTGCTGGGTTTGGAAGCGGCGTGTTTTATTGGAGTGGAAGGCGAAGTACACAGGGTAATTACCCCCTTAATTATGTGATTAATGAAATTAATTAATTATCTATTTAAATTTATGTAATTAATATATAAAGGTTGATATCTTTTGCATATGGTCACAGAATTGAATGAAACAAAGTGCGTTGGAATCGCGGAACGAACACTACAACATGGAACTGACTAGAACAGAAATGGAGGCAGTTGGAGTTTTTGACAAAATTAATTGGTTGTTTAATTTTGTTAAAATGATCATCAAATAAAGAATAGCGGAGTGGAACCCAATGTGAGAATTCTCTCACTAAATATTCGTACAGTAATTTATTTATTTTATAATTCAAAATATGTGAACTGACATTGTTGATTTTTATGTATTGTATGTGATATTGCTTGAGTTCAACACATGAACTATTCACGACTCATCTGCACAAGAAGCATTGTTTGAATATATGACACTCGTATTTCAAACAATGTGGATACACTTTGTGGTTGTTGAAATTATATTATATTATCCATTTATAACTTAAACAGTGAAAATTAATTAATTAGAAAATTAATTCAAAATGAATTAGAACTGATTAAATTTATTAGCCAATGATTTATTTGAATAGACTATTGTCGTTTGAAAACCCCACATGGGTATTGGGATGATATTTGACATACGTAATTCCCAATATTTAGTTGTATGTCAATCGATTGGTTGACAGGCTGCGATAAGCGTTATTTATCTATTTTAATGCTTATACAGTTGTAAAATGCACTCTACATGATGTCTGAATGTTTAATGATTATTTATCATTATTGTTGAATACATGCAATGTATGAAATAAATATAACTTAAATTATGTGGTAATTGATTGAGTCGCATTCCGATTCAGAATCTGGACGAATATTTTAAAAGAAAATTCAGTAAAGAAATAAAATATGATTTTGATGTCCGATTTTGGATAGACATGAAAATATTGAAATATATGAAGCCAAGTAAGTAGATAATCTCCATTTTAACCCAAACGGGTTTGTCGATCGACTTTATTCATTTTATAATGTATACGAAAAGGAAATGCATTTCAAAATATGATATTTTGAAAATATTATCATTTTAATAATATAATGATATGAAATATTCAATTTTGATTTGAAAATTGAATTGAAATGAAAATCGTGTTAAAATGAATTTAAAATGAATTTATAAAGGAATATTCAATTTTGATTTAAAATTGTAATGGAGTTGGAATCGTTTTAAAACGAATTTATAAAGGAATATTCGATTTTGATTTAAGATAAATTGAAGTTGAAATGGTTTTAAAATGAATTTATAAATAATTTATAAAATACATTTTAAATGGAAATCGACGATATGCATATTACATATATTTAATGTCTTGAATAGAACGCGTTGCGCAGCGTCCGTTCGCGAATTTCAACCATTAACTTCAAATTGATGTAGCGGGAGATCCGGCCGTTGGATTCTCCTAAAGCCGAAACCATTAGGTTCGTCTCGAAAAGATCTTTCCAATGACTATAAGAGATTTAAATTTGAATGGTTGGATTTTAAATTGTGTCCAAATCAATTTCAGAAAAGGTCGCTATGGATGTTGTTCGGTGGCCGTTATTGGAAACTGACTGTGAGAGCCTTAATAACATTATTAAAAATATGGAAAAATTGTGTTAATTCATAATAAATGATTGGGAAAGATTTTGGATGAAAATTCCATATTTAAAAAGATAAAAGTGTATTTTTATCGAAATTAACTAGTTATAAACTAGATAATAATCCAATGTTTTTAAATAAATAAATTGGATTGAGATAACAAAAAATTTCTAATGAATTGTAACAACCCGGAAAATCTGAGCCAATTTAAAAAATTTATTTTGGCAATTTTAATGAATTTTGAATATTTAAAATGAATTATTTTAAATAATGATGAGAAATTTATTTTGAATAGAATTAGAACGTATATATTTATTTGAATCATCGTTAGAATATAAATATTATTTATAATTATAAAAGGATATGAAAATGGAGAGGTAGTTCGATAATTCGATTTCAAAGTTCAAATGAATGTACAGGATTCAAAATAAACCGGATGTTGGCGAAACTGAAAATATTAGAAACTATTTGAGAATATCTTTCGAACGAATCAGAAAAATCAAAATTTCATAGCGGGAATCAAAAGTTACGCCCAGTTGAAAATTCGGAATAGTCGCTATGGAATTCTAGCCCTTAAAAATGGAAATTTTGCAAACGACCTCGATTTTCGACGAAACCACTTTTGTTGGATCCGTGATTTCTAGTTATTGCTAGATTCCAAAATTCATAATTTTTCGAATCAATATGTGAGCGTGTCAAAGGAAAACTCATTTGACCAGTTTTAGTTGATTTCAATCGACTGGAAAATGGCCATTTTTCAAACGGTCTCAGAATTTGACGAAACTAGTTTTGTTAGGATCGTATCGTCAATACGAAACTAGAAAATATTTTTCTGGAATTTTTCGAGTTAGTATGTGACCTCGATAAATTGAAATGCGCGTTCAAATTCAATATATAGAGTTATATTTTGATTTTGACGAAAACTAATCGAAACGATCGAATCAGCTTACGGTACATATCCCATTGTGTTTGGAATGGGGGTAATTAGCTATGGACGACAGGCGGTGGGCTTGATTTCGAGGTCGAAAGAAAAAACAACTTTATGGTAATTAAATTAAATAATAAAATTAGTTGGGCCCAAAGCCTTTCTCCCATTCATGAACTCGTTCAACAACCCTCCCCCTTTCTTCTATTCAGTCCACGATCGAATTTAAAAAAAAAACCAATCGCTAGGACCCCGAACCCTAATCCCCCAGTCGCCCATCACCAGCCCTCCCCTTGTTCATCGCGCCTCCGACCAACGTCCTCTCCCCCTCCGTTCTTCTCCTTCCTCTCCTCCTGCATTTGAAACCCCAACGCCCCAATCCCATCCAAATCAAGGTCCGCCACCACCCCCCGCGAGTTACCTGCGACGCGTCGGAACCCTCCCCCCCTTACGACCTCAAGCGCAGTTTTCCGACCTAGTTTGGAGCAAGGAGAAATACGGGTTTGCCAGGTACAGAACATGAAGAAGGTGAGTTTTTATTTAATTTAAATATATTGTAAAAATCAGTTTTATTTAATACAAAATAACATTAGTTTTTAAATCAGTTTTAAAAATATAGAAAACATAGCATGTAAAAAAGTAAAGAAGCGATTTTTATTTATTTGAATACAAGGTAAAGATTAAATCTTTAGAGCGGAAAATTTTTAGATTTTATATATATAACAAAGATAATAAAAATATGATTTTTATATAGTAAAGATTATAAAAATATAATTTTTATAAGGTAGAGAATATAAAAGTACGATTTTTATATATATAGCGAAGTAAAAATCTGATTTTTATTATATGTATAGTGATGTAAAAATGTGATTTTTATCCATATAGCGTTGGAATAAGAATGTGATTTTTTTTAATGTGAACATCGTAACAAAGATTATGTTGGGAGTACGGGAAAATCCAGATGTTCAAAAATTCAGAAATAAAACTGGAGGAGTGGAACCCTCGGTGAGAACTTCTCACCTTTAATTTTCTTTTTCTAGTTAATAATGTATATTAGGATGCAGACGGTGTTTAGTAGCACCCGACATCCGTCGTCCATAGACCATGGATGGCTTGTATGTTTGATTGTTTGTTGTGATGAAAATTGATTGTGTGATGTGAAATAAAATAAAATATTTATATAGTTAAAAATATTTGATCGTTAAAAATATAATTTTTAACGTGAATGTGAATAAATAAATATTCATTTACTGTAATGACCCGCATTGGCAGAGGTAGTATAATTAATTTATTTAATTATATAAATGGTGGTTTAGAGAATTTAATGATCGTGGAATTAAAGAAATGGTGAATATTTAATTTAAAAAAATAAATTAAATAATATATTTAATTTTGAAATAATCAGAATTGGCTGAAATGGCGATATGGTGTGAACTGGGCAATTCAAATTATATAATTCAGTTTAGAATTGAATCTGAATAATGAATATATTATATAAATGATAGTTCGAACGTATAATTATATTATAAATAAAATCGAGCTCGAAATGGCGCTGTAGTTCGTAAATTGGAGATTCGAACTTCAACTGAATATACATGATTTGTTTTAAATCGGATTTCTGTGAAACAAGAAACGTGTGGAGCTGGTGGAGTATATCTTTCTAGTGGAAGAGAAAAATCAGGATTTCGTCGTGTAGATTTTGAGATATGTCCAAATCAAACTTTAGAAAAGTCGTTGTGGAATTCCTTTAAAATTTATAAAGGAATTATTTATATTTTAAAAAGGGATTTCAATATAAATCGAATATCGGGTTGACCCAGAAGTGAATATCGAGTAGAAATTCATATAGGAGTATTCTAGAGCTGTATGGTATTCCACTGTGAATGTAGACGATAATATTTGATTTTTTTAAATATTTAGTTTAATTACATTTAAATATATTTATATATTTAAATGGGTCATTTAGAGCTGTAAAAATAAGCCACTTTTGCTAACGAAGTCAGAATTCGAAGAAACTAGTTTTGTTGGATCCGCAATGTCAAATAATTATTAGATTTCCAGTTTCATGATTTTTAAAGTCACTGTGTGGCCGTACGGATTTTTAGAGTGTAAAATAGTCAGTATTTCGACGGTTAAAAATACGTTGTGTGAGCATACGGAGTCGGAGTTCAACGAAACCAGTTTCGTTGAGACCGTAATGTCGAACTCTAGCTACATGTCCAGTTTGGTGATTTTTAGGTATTGTATGTAATCATTGGGAATTTTAGAAGGGCAGATACAAGGAGAAAATTGATAAAATAAATACAAAAATCAAATTGAAAATATCCCTCCCATTTTCTGAGGTTCCGCACAGGCCACACGGGCCTTCGATCTCCACCACAAACCTTACCTAACCCATTCAAGCCTATATAAGGCGTATAAAACCATCTCAACAAACAAAAATCCTCAAAAGAAAATCGAAATAAAACTCAAACAATTACCATAAATCGTGATATACATATGCATGAATTCAGCATGGAATGAGCTTCGATTCTGTGTGCTAGTTGTTGTGTTCGAACATCATTTCTGTTCGCTCATTTTTCACTGCGCAAGCTAGGGTTCAGCATCTCCTCAAAATTCAAGCATCGAATGGAGGAACGAGGGGTGTAGTCGGGTTTAGGAGGTGAGTAGCTTCTGCGTGACCAACTTCAAGGTGCTCCGGTGGTCTCAAGGGGAAAGCGACGACGGCATTTGGATATAGGGTGTTTTTTTTAGGTGCGTCGAGTTTGGCTCTAGGGGGTCGAGCAGGCGTGAGTTCAGGCGGAGAGTTGATTGGCGGTGGTGGCGCCGGAGATGGATGGCCGAGGTGAAGGGAAGCGGTGGTCAAAGGGGAGGGTCAACGCCGGTTTTGGATGTATGGTAGTATCGGTTTCCAGGGAAACGAATTTGGGGAAGGAGAAGTGTTCAACGGGGTCGGGTCTGATGTTTTAACATAAGGTAATGGGCCAAGGGTATTTGGTAAGGCCCGTTATTTAATTTAAATAGAAATCAAGTTTAAATCAAATGAGTACATAACTTGAAAAGTGTATATGTAACAACCCGTAAAATCTGGGCCAGTTTAAAATTTTTATTTTTGCAATTTTGGCGAATTTTGATTTTTTAAAATGGATTATTTTAAATAATATCGACGAGAAATATATTTTGAATAGAATTCGAACGTATATATTATATACATCGTCGTTAGAATATATAATAATTATATATAATTATAAAAGGAATTGAAAATGGCGCGGTAGTTCGAAAATTCGATTTCTAATTTCAAATGAATATACAGAATTCAATATAAGTCAGGATTGAACGAAACAAGAAATATTTGAATCTGTATAACTATATCTTTGTAACGAAGTTAACAAACTGAGATTTCATCTTAGAAATGATAAGATATGTCCAGTTTAAAATTAGAAATAGTCGCTGTGGAATTTATATATATTTTTATATATATAAGGCCCTTAAAAATAGCAATTTTGCAAACGACCTCGGATTTCGACGAAACCAGTTTTGTTGGATCCGCAGTGCCAAGTTATTGCTAGGTTTCAAATTTCATAATTTTTCGAATCAATATGTGAGCGTGGCAAAAGAAAACGCGTTCGACCAGTTTAAGTTGATTTTAATCGACTGGAAATTGGCCTTTTTTCCAACGGTCTCAGAATTCGACGAAACTAGTTTTGTTAGGACCGTATCGTCAATACGAAGCTAGAAAATATTTTTATGGAATTTATAGAGTTAGTATGTGCCCCCGGTAATTTGAAATGTACGTTTAAAATTCAATATAATGATTTAAATGTAAATCCAAAGGAAACTGATTGTAACAGTCGAATCAGCTTGCGGTACATATCCCATTGGGTTCGGAATGGGGGTAAAACGCTATGGACGACAGGCGGTGGGCCTCGTGTCGAGGTCGTATGTGAAAGTCAACTCTTTAGGATAAAATAAATTAATTAAAAAAAAAAATATAATATCTTCTCTCCTCCCCTTAATTCATTCTGGCCCCCCCCCTCTTCTTCAAAATCAAACCGAACAGGAAAAAAAAAAAAAAAAAAAAAATCGTTCGATTCCTGCCGCCTCCACCCTCCCTGGCGATCGCCGTCGCCATCGACCCCGCTACCACCGACCTCACCCCCTCCCCGTCGTCGCCCAGCCGAGAGCGCAACCCCCTCCTCCGAACCCTCGACGAAGCCGATCCCCCCTCCTCCGAACCCTCGACGAAGCCGATCCCCCCTCCTCCCCTCGACGAAGCCGACGCCCCCCCCCCTTCCACTGACGAACAAGCACAGCGCCCCCGTAAGTTTTTAATAAAACTGTTTTTTTTTTATATTACAAAAACTGTTTTTTTTATATATTGCAAAAACTGTTTTTTTTATATTGCAAAAACTGATTTATGTTAATTGCAAAAACTGTTTTTTTTATATATTGCAAAAACTGTTTTTTTTATATTGCAAAAACTGATTTATGTTAATTGCAAAAACTGTTTTTTTTATATTGCAAAAACTGATTTTTATATATTTCAAAAACTGAATTTGAAAAAGATTGAAACTGTTTTTTTAAAAGAAATAAAAACTGATTTTTAAAAGGTATTGAAAACTGATTTTTTAAAAGATATAAAAACTGATTTTTAAAAGGTATTGAAAACTGATTTCTTTAAAAAGAAAAATTCGATTTTTATATATTGAACTTTGAAATAAAAATTCGATTTTTATATATTGAACTTTGAAATAAAAATTCGATTTTTATATATTGAACTTTGAAATAAAAATTCGATTTTTATATATTGAACTTTGAACTAAAAATTCGATTTTTATATATTGAACTTTGAAATAAAAATTCGATTTTTATATATTGAACTTTGAAATAAAAATTCGATTTTTATATATTGAACTTTGAACTAAAAATTTGATTTTTATATATTGAACTTTGAAATAAAAATTCGATTTTTATATATTGAATAGCGAACTAAAAATTCGATTTTTATATATTGAATAGCGAACTAAAAATTCGATTTTTATATATTGAATAGCGAACTAAAAATTCGATTTTTATATATTGAATAGCGAACTAAAAATTCGATTTTTATAAATTGAATAACGAAGTAAAAATTCGATTTTTACATATGTAGTGGCTATGGGCAACGAAGACGACGAAGATGCGATAGCAATGAAGATTTCTACCAAAGAAGTGCCGTGGAGCTTGGATAGCTATATGTGAGAATTTCTCACCTTTCAATTTATTTTTCTAGTTATATATATATATACTAGGATGCAGACGGTGCTTAGTAGCACCCGACACAATCGTCCACAGACCATGGACTTGTTTGTTTGACTGTTAGGTGATTGATTGCGATATTGGTTTGAATGTGGTTTGTGGTGTGAAAAATCGAATCGATAAATTGGTTAGGATTAGACGTGCGCCGTTATAAGGCATAGGAGTAAGGCTAGGTTAGACCCTTACTCCAAATTTTGTGGTTTGCAAAATGAAATTGATTTGATTGATGAGTGAATGGCGTGGGCCTTCACTAGACCGGGGATAAGGCTAGGCCTTGTCCCGTTTCTAGTATCGTGCCGTTATGCCGCCGAAATTTTCTAAAATATGTTAGAAAAATAAAAATATCATTTTATTGAATAAATGAATTGAATAGAAATTCATAGGTTGAAATAAAATGTTTTATCGTTAAAAATATAATTTTTAACGTGAATATGAAAATAGTGAAGTGAATAAATAAATATTCATTTACAAACCAGATGGTTTGTTTATGTACACTTATTTGAATGACATTGATTGGGACGATAAATTTTACACATCGCCCAACTGCACAACTAAAATCTGTGTTTGATTGTTTGAAACCCCACACGGGTGTTGGGATGAAATATGAATTTCACTCATCCTGATTGATTAAATATGTCGATCGATTGATTGACAGGCTGTTATAAGCGTTGAATATCTATATTTGATGCTTATACAGTGTAGTGCACTTTGGTTGATGGTTGATTATTTTCAATGTTATTATATACATGTGTTGTATGAAAATCCATATAATTAATTTTATATGGTAATTGATTGGGCCTCATTCCAATCGTGAAAATAAAGAATATTTTGATAATAACAAATATTTTGATAATAGGAAATATTTGAAATAGAATATTTGAAATAGAATATTTGAAAATAGAAATTTATGAAGCCGTGTTGATTAGATTGACGCCATTTTGACGTAAACGATATTTATATCGATTTTATTCATCTTAAAAATGAATATTGAAAAGTGATTTCGAAATCGAATATTTTGAATTGAATTGAAAACGATTTCGAAATGAATTGAATTGAAAACGATTTCGAAATGAATTGAATTGAAAACAATTTCGAAATGAATTGAATTGAAAACGAATTCAAATTGAATTGAAAACGATTTCGAAATGAATTGAATTGAAAACGATTTCGAAATGAATTGAATTGAAAACGATTTCGAAATGAATTGAATTGAAAACGATTTCGAAATGAATTGAATTGAAAACGATTTCGAAATGAATTGAATTGAAAACGATTTCGAAATGAATTGAATTGAAAACGATTTCGAAATGAATTGAATTGAAAACGATTTCGAAATGAATTGAATTGAAAACGATTTCGAAACGAATTGAATTGAAAACGAATTCAAATTGAATTGAAAGCGAATTGAAATGAATTCAAATTGAATTGAAATTTGAATTGAATAGAAATGAATTTTGAAACGAATTTATAAAGAAGAATTCAATTTTGCTTTGAATTGAAATGGAAGTTGAAATAGGTTTTGAAACGATTTTAAAACTATTTATATAATTCGTTTTGAATAGAAATCGACGAAATATATATTATATATATTATATATATAATATAATGGCCTGAATAGAACGCGCCGCGCCGCGGTAGTTCGTGAATTTCGACCATTTATTTCAAACGGACATTACGGGAGATCCGACCGTCGGATTCTCCTAAAACCGGAACCGTTGGGTTCGTATCGAAAAGAGCTTTCTAATGAATATTAGAAATTTGAAATCTAATGGTTGGATTTGGAATTATGTCCAAATCAAATTTGAAAAAGGTCGCTGTAAGTGCAGTTCGATGGCCATTGGTGGAAATCGACTGTACGGGCCTTGATAAAATTATTAAAAATAGTAATAATTTGTGTAAAATCATAAGAAATGATTTGTGAAAGTTTGGGATGAAAAACTCCATATTTGAAAAGATAAAAATAGATTTTTATCGAAATGAACTAGTTTTGAACTAGAATTATAATTCTATTTATTTTTAAATAAATAAATTGAATTTGAAATGGTTTTGAAAATAACCAAAATTTCCAATGATTGCATTGGAGTGGATTTGAATCGAAATTGTCTTCGGAATATTTCGATGTTGGAATTCGTGATATTACAGGTGTTGTTATGGAAATTTGAAAGATATATATTTGTATCGTTATTTCCAATACGACATTTGTTAGTCGTAGAATTCGATATTGAATATAAGCCGATATATTTTCTATTCAGAGCCTTGTATTGAATATCGAATGTGATTTGGGTTTGTCGTGAATGGTGTCTTCACTAACACTGTTCATGAACCCAGTTGAGAAAAGATTAAATCTTTTTATTTAGATTTAATGAAGTGTACCAATTAAATGATATTTAATTGGAATTGAATTGGTATTGATTTTTGGGTTTATCGTGAACAGTGTTTTAAATAACACTTGTTCTTTAACCCGATAATTAATGGAATGTGATTTGGGTTTGTCGTGAATGGTGTCTTCACTAACACTGTTCTTGAACCCAGTTGAGGAAAAAGATTAAATCTTTTTATTTAGATTTAATGAAGTGTACCAATTAAATGATATTTAATTGGAATTGAATGGATATTGATTTTTGGGTTTATCGTGAACAGTGTTTTAAATAACACTTGTTCTTTAACCCGATAATTAATGGAATGTGATTTGGGTTTATCGTGAACCGTGTTTTAAATGACACTGATTCTTTAACCCAGTCAAAGATTAAAACTAAGTGGAGTTTTAATGAATCTTTAATTAGATTGAAAGATCGAAAATGGAGTATCACCAGTTTTGCTCCAGGCGATAGTTAAATCTTTAATGAGATTTGAACGTGAAATGGTAATTGAATTTACCGATAACACTGTGGTGTTAGATATGAAGTATTACCAGTTTTACTTCATGGGATGAATAGGTTGGGATTGGGAAATTAAAACAAATGATTACTTCGGTAAGGTTCGCTAACCCCGACTAGTTTGAATTGATATTCAAAAATGGATTAAAGAATAAATTCAAGGAATTTATCTTTGATAAAATTTATGGGAATCTTTCCCTATGAATGTGAAATTTAGAAACTAACTGTCGGTTAGCTAAGTAGAATGGTTTTCTGGATATTGATCTGATGTTGGTTTCGGCCTTCGGGGTTAATATTTGGGGAATTATTCTCTTGATTAATTTACGGTTAGTGACTAATGAATTGGAATGAGGCGTATGTTGTGTTTGTGTAACACTTATTTAAAATATACGCGAGTTATTCGGAAAGACCGGGTTTATCCCATTCTGAATAACTGATGCGACGATAAGTCGAAGATGAAGACGATGGTCGAAGACCGGAGGTCTTCACGTCGTTTGGGGGAAAACTGATGATCTTGATTGGGTTGTACACCCAAGAAGATGGAAACAGTTAGTGATCGTCCAGACGTACTTGGAGATCGATGGATATGCGGGGTACTAGGTGCCTCCGGTTTCGTTCAGACCCAGAACGGACTTGTAAATGGACTGTGTGTCTGACATCGGATTTCATTCTGTGTGACTGATATCGGTTGCATAGGATGGTTTGCCTGTGTGGCATGCTAAGATGCAAATGATCAAGGCTTCTGTTGAAAAGCAAAGTCTTGTGGTTGATGATCAAAGCACGGCCTTTGTGGCGTAGCTTTGTGTAACGTTTGCTTCGCGAGTTTCACACCCGGTATGAACCAAAAACGGGAGAGGACATCAGGGAGGACTTGCGTTTCTTTCTAGCTAGAAGTGGCGTCAGTGGTTTTACACGCCCTGACGAGTTTGACTTATGTGGTTGTTGCTGTTGCGAGGCGCCTCGGTTATATCGGTTTCGGCCGATGCATTCTGGTCGGCTGACGGACTAGACTTACACCCCATAGGGTGGGGAAACGTAGTGTTCAGGCATTTTAATCCACATCGGTGGACCGGCCCTGACGATCCAAGGGCCCACCTGAGTCTGGGTCCTGAGGGGCGGGCTAGAGCGTCTCGAATCGGTTGAGGACTATCTTTTGCCTCGGTTCATAGATGGAAACCCAATTTCCAAATACGTGACTTTGCGATTTTGATTGTATAACCTATATATGGCGACATAGTGGTATGGGGAATTCATGCCGCCTATGATTGATACTTATGATTTGAAGTGTTTTATACACTATGCACTTATAATAGTATCAAATGATTTGTTTTAAACGTATCAAGCATTCTTTGGCTGTTATAAGGGAAAACCCTATCCTCGACTGCGTTGCATTGTGTGATGGGACCTGGGTCTTATAACAGCTTCATTTTTCTTTATTTAGCATTGCGCTGTTTGTTTTATGCACTGGTATTCTTGGGAGGAAACCCGTTCCGTGTTATACGGCGTGGTCCCTTGATTTACCTAACTTTAAAATAAAGATTAACTGTTTTAGTTCTCACACCAGTCACATGACTGACCTGGAGTTTATTGTTTTAACCTAAACTCTGGGTGCCCTTATTTTCGACACGGGCAACTAGTAGTTTTGGTTTTGCAGATTTATATTCACAGGATCCTGGTTTACAGCTGGAACGATATCCGCAAAGCTTTGTATCCGTATATCTCTTCTAGTTGTGTATTGTATTATTTTCCGCTGCTATGTATTCAAATGTAATTTGAGTCTCTGATATTTCTGTGTAATATTCATTTATACTCTGTATATTCTTGTAATCTGATGCATTGCTGTAATATACAATGAAATGTTCTTCTGTTTGCGTTCTATTTTGTCGTGTTCTCAAACGATAGGGTGTTTCGAACGGTCTGGGTCGGTTTAGCGACTGGTTCGGACCGAGCGAAATTCCTTGCCGTCACAGTATAACTTGATCATACGATATCAGATTGACGAACCGTAAATTGCGTTGAGATCGTATGGACATACACTACCCAATGGAACTGACTAGAGGTGGAGTGGAACTCGTTTGAATTTATGGCGAAATAAATTGTTTGATTCAAATCAAACAAACAGTTTATCGTTCTTTAACGATGAACTGCCAATGTGAGTAAATCTCACTAACTCTGAATAGTTTATAATTTCATGTTATATTTTTAGAACGGTTAGATATTGACTGATTGACTGTATGTTGACTGTTTGATTGAACTGCTAGTCAGTTAGCTGAAGTTCTATATTGATTATGTTTAACAGAATATATCATATGGAACTGAAAGTGATGTTATCTGTATTGTTTAACATCTGTGATGCAGGGAAACAGGTTGGAGGAATCCAAGTGGATTCCTCAACATTTATTTTACTGTTTTTCATATATTGTGATATGTGATGTGTTATATAATCTGTTATGGATTATGTGTGTTGGAATGATGTTGATCATTGTTATTCGATATTTTTAATATCACAAAAGACCCCGGGATGTAAAAAGAATTATTTCAATGTATATTGAAATAAAGTGACTTTATAAAATCAACAGATTTTATTAAAGGAAATATTTCGAAAGTAAATAAAAGGGAAAAATGTTTTTAAAACGAATAGAGTTTTATAAATGGAAAATCATTTGTAAATTGATGAATTATTACTAAAAGTAAATCTTTATCAATGAGGAGCTAATCAATGTTAGTTTAATCGACTAGAGTTAAAGTAAAAGGAGCTAATCGATGTTAGTTTAATCGATTAGAGTTAAAGTAAAAGGAGCTAATCGATGTTAGTTTAATCGATTAGAGTTAAAGTAAAAGGAGCTAATCGATGTTAGTTTAATCGATTAGAGTTAAAGTAAAAGGAGCTAATCGATGTTAGTTTAATCGATTAGAGTTAAAGTAAAAGGAGCTAATCGATGTTAGTTTAATCGATTAGGGTTAAAGTAAAAGGAGCTAATCGCTGTTAGTTTAATCAATTAGAGTTTAAGTAAAATGAGTTAATCGAATATAGTTATTCGAATAGAAAGTAAAATGAGTTAATCAAATATAGTTTATTCGAAAGGAGTTAAGTGAAAAGAGTCAATCGAATATAGCTATTCGAAGGAGGGTTAAGTAAGGAAGTTAGTAAAAGGAATATAAAGTGAACTTTGCCTATTTCCAAGGTTAGAAATGTTGTTCAGTTAAGGTCTGAGAGGTAGTTCTACCCCAACTTGATTGGCTTTGTTTTTAACTAAGGAATAGTTAAGGTTCGGCAGTAAAGGAAATGGTTTGGGTTGGCATCGCGATGGTTTGTTTAAACATCTGTCTAAGTCCAATGAAGAAGCTTTGGAAATGTTTTCCAAATAAGAAACCAGAAATGTTTTCTAATAAAGAAAACAGGAAATGGAAATGTTTTCCATTGTTAATAACGTATATTTTCCAAATTTAGAAAATAAGAAATACCGAATATAGGGAAACATGAGATAAGTAAATTTATGAAATAAAAAGATAAATGTTGAATGATGTTTGATCGATATAAATTTCCATCTGGAAATAATATCGTTGGTTGCACACCTGTTTTTCTTCGATAGTTAAATCGCAGACTATCGAAGTTTTTGACCATTTTAACGTTGTTAATACGGAGAGACCGGTTGGATTATTATCCAAAGAACCACTCTGTATTGGCATAAGCATTGCGAATCATATATGCCAAAGGAATTGAAGATGGAGTTATGCAAGGGCTATCCTGTTTACGGAATAGTGCCTTCGGTTCATCCTGTTCCTGGATGACTTGTATGAACGGATGTCTGACAGAGTATTTCCAAACGATCACGTATATTGATTTCTCCAACCGTACCAAGAGTGGAAGCGGAGAAGGAAACTTCTTTTAGCTAACACATAATGTATGGTTGAGGACATCAATCGGTGATTTGATGGATTTGATGATGTGGCATTCAAAGTGAATCTGGTATGATGATAAAGCGTAACTTCTAGCCTCATCAACCGGTAAATGACAAAAATCGGGCAGGCAGCATGGCTAAGTCGGTCGCACCGAAGTAGGGTGTATAATCACCTGATCTAGAGTTTCATTTACTTCTAAAAATCTATTGTTGATGCTGTCCCATTCGGGAAACGGTTGCTGATCCCAGCCGTTGGTGATATACATTCGATACACTCAAGCGAAATGAGTGGTCGGTCATGTGTGGCTGGGTTGCAAGATGTTCTTGTTGAATCCAGTGAATTCCTCTCTAGAGGTACATTTGCGAAAGGTGGTTCCATACCTTGTCTTAGTTGGAAATCCATTACCCAGTACGTGCTTGCGGTTTGATTGTATGCTATATATGTAGAACGTGAGATGAAAGCGTTTCTGCTAGATGATTATATATATAATGTGGTTGATAGACATTATTATAATATCAAAAGGTTTTTGATATAAAGATAATTTGGATTCTCATAAGGGAAAACCTGTTCCGTTATACGGCGTGGTCTTATGAGATATCGATTACCTGTTTGAACTGTTTTAAAATGTTTTACTCACACCAGTCCCATGACTGACCCGGAGTTTATTTTGTTGTTTTCCCTAAACACTTGGATGCCTAAATTTGTACGGGCAGTCAAGTAGTCGGGATTTTACAGATACACTTGAAGAGCTGGAGCAGGAGGCTTCAGGATCATATAGCTATAGTTATTTCCGTTGTGTTTTAAGTGCTGTACTTTGATAATGATATGTATATTCAAATACAGATTTGTATTTCAAAGTTATGTTATGAAATATATTTATTCGTTCCGCTGTGAGATTCGTGTTACTCTGATGTTGTGCTCTTCTTCTTCTTCAATTCTAATTTTCTATCTTATCTTCCCTCACCCTCTAATTTCTTTCACTAATTACTAGGATTTTTCGATGTTTTGGTTATCGACATCGAGCTTATGTCGATAACCAAAGTCGCTCAAAATCCGGGTCGTTACAGTTGGTATCAGAGCAGAAGGTTAAAAGAATTACTTGGCGTTGTGGCGTGACTCGGTAGAGAAAGGGTTAGTAATGCCCTAGATTGAGTTGAGTGTATATATACGAGTGGACATATTTGTATTTGATGTAAAAATTTGCTTTATATGATGAAGATTCATTGGTTGAGTTGTTTATGAGTTCTGGTCGATCAGTTTGATCCACTGTATCGGTAGGAGTTACTAAACACTCGAATACGATGGGTCAGCATGATATGTTTTGAAAGGAGGGTAAATGAAAATAGTTTACCCAACGTATATTTTGATATATATTGGATATATTGGTTGTTATTATAATCGAGTAAGATTATAAATTAAATGGTTATGTAAATAACCAATCAGAATTCATATAAGTGAAATACGTGAAATCAGATGAGTTAAATCAGAAATTTAAACCAGAAATTGAATTAAAACTCTGGAGAATCGGATAAGTGTTTATAAATGGATTTGGATTAAAAATAAGGAAAATTTAATATCCTGGGAGATTTTAAATTGTTTTGCAAGCAATGTGAATTATATTTTGAAATGAATTTCAAAGTGGAAATGTTTAGAAATGATTTTATAGTATTGAACTCACTTCGATCGCTGGAAAATAGATTCTGATAATGACAGCTGCATCATCAGTATTCATTTTCGAGTTGTAAGTGACGAATTACTACCAGAGATACTGTTTTGAAATTGTTTTGGGAAAGGCAAGTTGTGTTGAATTTCAAAATAGGATTTATAATATAGAATTTGAATATAGAAAATATAAAGGAATTCAAATATAGGATTTGAATATCGAAGGTGAAATGGAATTTGAATATAGAATTCAAATGGAATTTATATTATAGAATTTGAATAGAATTTGATATATCGATTTGAATAATAGAAGTGATATAAAATTTGAATAGAAATTGAATAGAATTAACTAAGTCGAAGAGGAATTAGTTAAACGAGTTTTGAATTTGAATTTGAATTTGAACTTTGAAAGGTGAATTGGATTTGTGAATGGATATTCGAAATCGAATATAGAACTTAAATTTGAAATTTGGATTCAAATTAGTTAATAAGCAAATTAAAATATATTTGAACATCTCATGTTCAAATATAAGATTGAAGTAGACTAAAGAGTTAATTAACAAATTAATTAACGAATTGAGTTAAAATGATCGGGTATAGTTAAAATAGATTTGGCAGGTATAAATATACATGAGATAGGTATGGATAAGGTATGAAGGTATATAAATAGAATGCTCGACGAAAAGGTATGTATTTAATTCATATATGAGATTTTATGCACCGAATCGGCTAGCCACTTGGCTTTTTCTCTTTCTTTTAAATTGGTGAGGGCCATGGGAGGCTATTTGAAATATCCCGATGCTCCCGATACAAAGGAGGTTATGGCGAATTTTTCCGGGAATGTAGGGAGTCAGAATATTTTTAAGATAATTTGATAGTTAGAAATCAACGTATCGATATATATATATATATATATATATATATATATATATATATATATAGAAGTCGATAAGGAAACGAACTTAGAAATAGAATAGTAAAATCAAAAAGGAAGACTAAGAATAAAATCTAGTAAAAATAGAAAGAGAAAGTATATGTGTTTAAAAGTGAATAAGTAGTTGTATGGTATTGATTATTCGAGTAAGTAGTCAAATCTGTTTTGACGTTATAAATGTTATTCAGTCAAGGTCTGAGAGGTAGTTATACCCCCACTTGATTGATTTCATTATTAACAAATAAATAGTAAGATTTCAGGCTCGAAGATCAATGTTGAATAAGAGTTAGTTAAATATATTATTTGGGTTGTCGTAACGATGTTTTACACAACATCCATTTTAACCCAAATAGTGTAAACTTGGAAATAGAATAAAGAATATTTCATAAGTATAGAAATAAACGAGATCAGAAAAGAGATAAGTAATTGGAATATTTTCCAATTATAAATAGCCTATATTTTCTAAAGTTTAGAAAATAAAGGAAGGCGATATTCGGAAATGTTTTCCAAATAACATAAAAGGCCAATATGGTTATTGAAAATATTTGGTTAACAAATATTGATAAAGAAATAGAGAAGTGATTTAACTAATGGAATATTGATTATGGGCTCAGTTGAATTTCAAAAAGGAAAATTTGATTTTTGAAAAGAGTAAACTGTTTAAAAACTCCCAAGGAAAGACTGTTTAAATTAAAAACAAATTTAGCAGAAATTTATGAAAGCAGATTTGAATTAAAGTAAAGCCAGTAAAGTGGTAACTGAGGTTGAATTAGAATGATGTTAAGACAAATTGGATTGTGAGATTCAAATTTGAAGTATAATGTGATAATCAAGTTAAGAGTTGGGAACCGAGAAGAAACTCGAGTTGAAATGATATTTGGCTCGGATATAAGCGAATGGTTGTGTTGGAGGTGAAAGTGATTTCAGAATTTGATTGGGATAACATTAATATATGCTGAGTTGACAGCATATGGAAGTGATAGAGTTGATATGCCGACAAAAGGTACAAGTTTATATTCCTATTGGATATAAGATTTATGAGCCGAATTGGCAAGCCGCTTGGCTATTTGATTTTCTTTTGGGTTGGAGATGGCCCAGAGAGGCGAGTTGAAGTTTGACCGATTGACCAATACAAAGGAGGTGTTGGCGAAATTTTTCGAAAAGTTAAGGCGTTAGAAAATTTTCAAGATTTTTGAAAATTTTTGTTGATAAGAATTAATTAATAATTTAATTGAATTTAAATTGGTTCAGTTGAAAATGAAGTTAAGAAGTGAACGAATATGTTCTAACCAGTCGATAGGGTCGTCCCCTACTTTTTAGCAATTTCGAGGACGAAATTATTTTAAGTGGGAAAGATTGTAATGACCCGCATTGACAGAGGTAGTATAATTAATTTATTTAATTATATAAATGGTGGTTTGGATAATTTAATGATCGTGGAATTAAAGAAATGGTGAATATTTAATTTAAAATAATAAATTAAATAATATATTTAATTATGAAATAATCAGAATTGGCTGAAATGGCGATATGGTGTGAACTGGGCAATTCAAATTATATAATTCAGTTTAGAATTGAATTTGAATAACGAATATGTTATATAAACGACAGTTTGAACATATAATTATATTATAATTAAAATTGAGCTCGAAATGGCGCTGCAGTTCGTAAATTGGTGATTCGAACTTCAACTGAATATACAGGATTTGTTTTAAATCGGATTTCTGTGAAACAAGAAAAGTGTGGAGCTGGTGGAGTATATCTTTCTAGTGGAAGAGAAAAATCAGGATTTCGTCGTGTAGATTTTGAGATATGTCCAAATCAAACTTTAGAAAAGTCACTGTGGAATTCCTTTAAAATTTATAAAGGAATTATTTATATTTTAAAAAGGGATTTCTATATAAATCGAATATCGGGTTTACCCAGAAGTGAATATCGAGTAGAAATTCATATAGGAGTATTCTAGAGCTGTATGGTATTCAACTGTGAATATAGACGATAATATTTGATTTTTTTAAATATTTAATTTAATTACATTTAAATATATTTATATGTTTAAATATATTTATATATTTAAATGGGTCATTTAGAGCTGTAAAAATAAGCCACTTTTGAAAACGAAGTCGGAATTCGTCGAAACTAGTTTTGTTGGATCCGCAATGTCAAATAATTGTTAGATTTCCAGTTTTGTGATTTTTAGAGTCACTGTGTGACCGTACGGATTTTTAGAGTGTAAAATAGTCAGTATTTCGACAGTTAAAAATACGCTGTGTGAGCATACGGAGTCGGAATTCGACGAAACCAGTTTCGTTGGGACCGTAATGTCGAACTCTAGCTACATGTCCAGTTTGGTGATTTTTAGGTATCATATGTAATCACTGGGAATTTTAGAAGGGCAGATACAAGGAGAAAATCGATAAAATAAATACAAAAATCAAATTGAAAATATCCCTCCCATTTTTTGAGGTTCCGCACAGGCCACACGGCCTTTGATCTCCACCACAAACCTTACCTAACACATTCAAGCTTATATAAGGCGTATAAAACCATCTCAGCAGACAAAAATCCTCAAAAGAAAATCGAAATAAAACTCAAATAAATTCCATAAATCGTGATATACGTATGCATGAATTCAGCATGGAATGAGCTTCGATTCTGTGTGCTATTTGTTGGGTTCGAACATCATTTCTGTTCGCTCATTTTTCACTGCGCAAGCTAGGGTTTAGCATCTCGTCAAAATTCAAGCATCGAATGGAGGAACGAGGGGTGTAGTTGGGTTTAGGAGGTGAGTAGCTTCTGCGTGACCATCTTCGAGGTGCTCCGGTGGTCTCAAGGGGAAAGCGACGACGGCATTTGGCTACAGGATGTTTTTTTTTGAGTTGCGTCGAGTTTGGCTCTAGGGGGTCGAGCAGGAGCGAATTCAGGCGGAGAGTTGATTGGTGGTGGTGGCGTCGGAGATGGATGGCCGAGGTGAAGGGAAGCGGTGGTCAAAGGGGAGGGTCAACGCCGGTTTTGGGTGTATGGTAGTATCGGTTTCCAGGGAAACGAATTTGGGGAAGGAGAAGTGTTCAACGAGGTCGGGTCTGGAATTTTAACATAAGGTAATGGGCCAAGGGTATTTGGTAAGGCCCGTTATTTAATTCAAATAGAAATCAAGTTTAAATCAAATGAGTACATAACTTGAAAAGCGTATAACTTGATCATACGATATCATATTGATGAACTGTAAGTAGCGTTGAGATCGTATGGACGTACACTACCTAATGGAACTGACTGGAGGTGGAGTGGAACTCGTTTGAATTTATGGCGAAATAAATTGTTTGATTCAAATCAAACAAACAGTTTATCGTTCTTTAACGATGAACTGCCAATGTGAGTAAATCTCACTAACTCTGAACAATTTATAATTTCATGTTATATTTTTAGAACTGTTAGATATTGGCTGATTGACTGTATGTTGACTGTTTGACTGAACTGCTAGTCAGTTAGTTAAAGTTCTATATTGATTCTGTTTAACAGAATATATCATATGAAACTGAAAGTGATGTTATCTATATTGTTTAACTTCTGTGATGCAGGGAAACAGGTTGGAGGAATCCAACTGGATTCCTCAATATTTATTTTACTGTTTTTCATATATTGTGATATATGATGTGTTATATAATCTGTTATGGATTATGTGTGTTGGAATGATGTTGATCATTGTTATTCGATATTTTTAATATCATAAAAGACCCCGGGATGTAAAAAGAATTATTTCAATGTATACTGAAATAAAGTGACTTTATAAAATCAACAGATTTTATTAAAGAAAATATTTCAAAAGTAAATAAAAGGGAAAAATGTTTTTAAAATGAATAGAGTTTTATTATAAAGGAAAATCATTTGTAAAGTGAAGAACAGTTACTAAAAGTAAATCTTTATCAAAGAGGAGCTAATCGATGTTAGTTTAATCGATTAGAGTTAAAGTAAAAGGAGCTAATCGATGTTAGTTTAATAGATTAGAGTTAAAGTAAAAGGAGCTAATCGATGTTAGTTTAATCGATTAGAGTTAAAGTAAAAGGAGCTAATCGATGTTAGTTTAATGGATTAGAGTTAAAGTAAAAGGAGCTAATCGTTGTTAGTTTAATCAATTAGAGTTAAAGTAAAAGGAGCTAATCGAAGTTAGTTTAATCGATTAGAGTTAAAGTAAAAGGGGCTAATCGATGTTAGTTTAATCGATTAGAGTTAAAGTAAAAGGAGCTAATCGATGTTAGTTTAATCGATTAGAGTTAAAGTAAAAGGAGCTAATCGATGTTAGTTTAATCAATTAGAGTTAAAGTAAAATGAGTTAATCGAATATATTTATTCGAAAAGAAAGTAAAATGAGTTAATCAAATATAGTTTATTCGAAAGGAGTTAAGTGAAAAGAGTCAATCGAATATAGCTATTCGAAGGAGGTTAAGTAAGGAAGTTAGTAAAAGGAATATAAAGTGAACTTTGCCTATTCTCAAGGTTAGAAATGTTGTTTAGTTAAGGTCTGAGAGGTAGTTCTACCCCAACTTGATTGGCTTTGTTTTTAACTAAGGAATAGTTAAGGTTCGGCAGTAAAGGAAGTGGTTTGGGTTGGCATCGCGATGGTTTGTTTAAACATCTGTCTAAGTCCAACGAAGAAGCTTTGGAAATGTTTTCCAAATAAGAAACCAGAAACGATTTCTAATAAAGAAAACAGAAAATGGAAATGTTTTCCATTGTTAATAATGTATATTTTCCAAATTTAGAAAATAAGAAATACTGAATATAGGGAAACATGAGATAAGTAAATTTATGAAATAAAAAGATAAATGTTGAATATGTTTGATCGATATAAATTTCCATCTGGAAATAATATCGTTGGTTTCACACCTGTTTTTCTTCGATAGTTAAATCACAGACTATCAAAGTTTTTGACCATTTTAACGTTGTTAATATGCAGAGACCGGTTGGATTATTATCCAAAGAACCACTCTGTATTGGCATAAGCGTTGCGAATCATATATGCCAAAGGAAATTGAAGACGGAGTTATGCAAGGGCTATCCTGTTTACAGAATAGTGCCTTCGGTTCATCCTGTTCCTGGATGACTTGTATGGACGGATGTCTAACAGAGTATTTCCAGACGATCACGTATATTGATTTCTCCAACCGTACCAAGAGTGGAAGCGGAGTAGGAAACTTCTTTTAGCTAACACATAATGTATGGTTGAGGACATCAATCGGTGATTTGATGGATTTGATGAAGTGGCATTCAAAGTGAATCTGGTATGATGATAAAGCGTAACTTCTAGCCTCATCAACCGGTAAATGACAGAAATCGGGCAGGCAGCATGGCTAATTCGGTCGCACCGAAGTAGGGTGTATAATCACCTGATCTAGAGTTTCATTTACTTCTAAAAATCTATTGTTGATGTTGTCCCATTCGGGAAATGGTTGCTGATCCAAACCGTTGGTGATATACATTCGATTCACTCAAGCGAAATGAGTGGTCGGTTATGTGTGGCCGGGTTGCAAGATGTTCTTGTTGAATCCAGTGTATTCCTCTCTAGAGGTACATTTGCGAAAGGTGGTTCCATACCTTGTCTTAGTTGGAAATCCATTACCCAATACGTGCTTGCGGTTTGATTGTATACTATATATGTAGAACGTGAGATGAAAGCGTTTCTGCTAGATGATTATATATATACTATGGATGATAGACATTATTATATATCAAAAGGTTTTTGATATAAAGATAATTTGAATTCTCATAAGGGAAAAACCCGTTCCGTTATACGGCGTGGTCTTATGAGATATCAATTACCTGTTTGAACTGTTTTAAAATGTTTTACTCACACCAGTCCCATGACTGACCCGGAGTTTATTTTGTTGTTTTACCTAAACTCTTGGGTGCCTAAATTTGTACGGGCAGTCAAGTAGTCGGGATTTTACAGATACACTTGAAGAGCTGGAGCAGGAGGCTTCAGGATCATATAGCTATAGCTATTTCCGCTGTGTTGTAAGTGTTGTACTTTGATAATGATATGTATATTCAAGTACAGATTTGTATTTCAAAGTTATGTTATGAAATATATTTATTCGCTCCGTTGTGAGATTCATGTTACTCTGATGTTGTGTTCTTCTTCTTCTATTCTAATTTTCTTTCTTATCTTCCCTCACACTCTAATTTCTTTCACTAATTACCAGGATTTTTCGATGTTTTGGTTATCGACATCGAGCTTATGTCGATAACCATAGTCGCTCAAAATCCGGGTCGTTACATTTACAAATCGGACGGTTTGTTTATATACACCTATTTGAGGGATATTGATTGGGATGATAAATTTTACTCGTCGCCCAACTGCACAAATAATATTCGGTGTTTGTGGATTGAAACCCCACACGGGTGTTGGGATGATATTTGGCGTACACTAATCCCAATTATTTAATTGTATGTCGATCGATTGGTCGACAGACTGTGTAAGCGTTAATTATTTATATTTAATGCTTATGCAGTTGTATGGTGCACTGTGGATGATGGCTAATTATTTATCGTTGCTATTATATACATGTGTTGTATGGAATCCATATAATTAACATTATATGGTAATTTATTGGGCCTCATTCCAATTGGGAAAATAAAATATGTTACATAACAAAAAAATTATGTGTTGACAGTACTCATTTGTTGAGACTAGTCAGGTGTTGGAAAAAAATATAGATTCATGTGTTGAATAGAATAAATAATCATTTGTTGAATATAATAACGAAGTTATTGAAAAATATAAAGCCGTGTTGATTAGAGATGCGCTATTTTGACGCGAACGATATATATATATATATCGATTATATTCGTTTTTATAATGAATATTGAAAAGAGATTTAAAAATCGAATATATAGGAAATGAATTCGAATTGAATTGAATATAAAATGAACTTGAATTGAAATGAATTCAAATCGAATTGAAAACGAACTAAAATTGAATTGAAATCGATTTGAATTGAAATCAAATAGAGATGAATGTAAAAAGAATTTAAAACGGAAAATTCAATTTTGATTTGAATTTGAAATGAAAGTTGAAATTGTTTTTGAAACAAATTTGAAACGATTTATAAAATTCATTTTAAAAGGAAATCGACGAAATATATAATATATATATATATATATATATATTATATAATGGTCTGAATAGAACACGTCGCGCTGCGGTAGTTCGCGAATTTTGACCATTGACTTCGAATTGACGTTGCGGGAGATCCGACCGTCGGATTCTCCTGAAACCGGAACCATTGGGTTCGTATCGAAAAGGGCTTTCTAATGAATATAAGAAATTATAAATTTAACTGTTGGATTTGGAATTATATCCAAATCAAATTTGGAAAAGGTCGTCGTAAGTGCAGTTTGATGACCACTTATGGAAATCGACTGTACGGGCCTTGATAAAATAATTAAAAATATCAATAACTTGTGTAAAATCATAATAAATGATTTGGGAAAGAGCTGGGATGAAAAATCCCATATTTGAAAAGATAAAAATGTATTTTTATCATAATAAACTAGCTTTGAAGTAGAACTACAAATTCAATCTTTTTAAAAATAAATAAATTGGATTTGAAAGGGTTTTAAAAATAACCAGAATTTCCAATATATATATTGGGATGGATTTGAATCGAAATTATCTTTGGAATATTTCAATGATTGGATTCGGGATTATACGAATATTGTCAAGGAAATTTGGAAGATATATTTTATATCGTTATTTCCAATACGTTATCTGTTGGTTTCAGAATTTGATATTGAATATAAGACGATATATTTTCTACTTAGAGCCTTGTATTTAATATCAAATGGGATTTTGGTTTGTCGTGAATGGTATCTTTAATAATACTGTTCTTAAACCCAAATGGAGTTAAGAAAATTAGGAACAAACTGGGGATCAGTTAAGTTGAATGGTTTCTTGGATATTGATATAATGTTGGTTTCGGCCTTCGGGGTTAATATTTAGGGAAATGGTCTCTTACTAATTTACAGTTAGAGACTAATAGAATGGAATGTGATGTGGGTTTATCGTGAACTGTGTTTTAAATGACATTAGTTCTTTAACCCAGTAAAAGGAGTTTCAATGAATCTTTAATCAGATTGAAAATGTGTAACGACCCGGATTTTTCAGCCGTTGAATTCTGAATATTTAAATTCGTTTAAATATTTTATTTGAATTATATACAGGAATATATAGGGAATTTATTTATAAAACGATATTTAAACGTATAATTTATAATTATAATTAAATCGAGCTTGAAAACGCGCGGCAGTTCGTAATATAGAGTTTTGAACTTCAACTGAGGATACAGGATCCGATATAAGTCGGATTTCTGTGATACAAGACACGTTGGAACTGTATTTATTATAATTTTCATATGAAAGAGAAAAATCTAGATTTCGTTTTATAATTTGTTAGTTATGGTCAAATCAAATTTTGAAATAGTCGCTGTGGAAACCATTATTTAAATTATACGTGTTAAAATAGCCATTTTGCAAACGGACTCTGTTTTCAACGAAATCAGTTTCATTGGGACCGTATCGTTAAATTATTGTACGGTGGTGAGTGGCGTGGAAAACCGATGTCGTATGTAACCACGGTAGCCGTAAACGCTCGTTCAGTGCAATTAAATTAATTCAACTGAATAAAGGGATATTAGAGTATAACTTGAACAGACGATCGAATCAGGCCACGAAACCAGTTCCGGTGAATTCGTAGCCTCGGATATAGTCAGGGTAGGTGTATAGTTTGTTATTTTTAGAGATCGGCAAATTTGGTGTTCAGAAGGGCAGTGCGGTACGCGCTAAAAACAGCCTACCGGGGCAACAGTCTCAGAATGCGACCAAACTAGTGCCATTGGGTTCGTATCGAAAAGTTATTGTCGGCGTTCGCAGTTTCGAGGTGATTTGATTTATCTGGTGATCGTGAAAAATTTAAACGTGTGTTCATTTCTGGTTTTATAAAGGAAATTTTTTCATACGATGTCAGAATGCGACGAAACTTGTCCCATTGGGTTCAGAATACCTTTTTACACCAAGATAAGGTTCTTTATCAGTAGACAGAAGTCGACGGTGGTTAGTTTTACTGGATACTTCACTACGAAGTTTCGTATAGTATAATATAAAATAAAATATATACTACTTCTCTTCCGCATTAAATATTGCACAGCTAGTTTGCCTAGTCTAATACACTGCGAATTGCCATTTTCACTGAAGCATATATACCTAAATATCTCGCACATGGCCAGTTTGAAATTCTCATCAGCACGTACAAAGCAAATTAAATAGCACATGCATTACACAGTAGAAATTAAATGAATGCACATGCTTGTGTCTACATGCGGACGTACTTTATGTTGGTGCTTCACGCCATTTTTTTCAAAACCGTGCAGACAAAGTAAATAAAAATCACAAGCCTACCTTTTATTTTCAGCTAACCTATTGCCTATAAACCGTGCGTGACAAGGAATCCATATTGTATATAAACTGGTCACTCGTTTTTCTCTTCTGAATAACTTTAACTCATGCCGTTTTCCCCACTTTCTCACATCACCCTATTTCTATTACCACGTACCAATTCCTACACCATCCATCGATAAGAAATCTCCAGTTTCCCCTCACGCATGCCTTCCAGCGTCGTTCACAAGTTGCTACTGCTCAGTCGAGCCTTCAAAGGCTGCCACCCACCTCAGTATTTCCACGACAACCCGAATGGTCCTATGTAGTGGTGGCCTTAACCTAAGCCTTGATTGTATGGTATCCGATGACCTCGGGATTGTTTGAGTTATGGGTTGGAGTGATTTCGAAACTAGGGTCAGGCGTGGGTTGTAAAGCAATGAATAAGATCTATATATCTGGGGAGTTTAGAGGGAGATTTCGGTTTACTTGTATTGCATGGGAAGGGGAAAGTTTTACGTGGCAAAAGGGGATTGGCAGTTGCACTAACGGTGAAGTAGGTTTGAGGAAGGGTGAACCAAATGGACTGTTAAAAGGGTGACGAGTTTCACGGCTTGAAAGTAGACTGATGCGTGTGTATGTGGAGTAAAAGAGGGTGGCGTGCATATGAAGTAGCGGTTGTGGCAAAACAAGGGTGAGCGATGGGGTTTTGAACTGAGGTGGATGATCACTGTTGGGTGCGGGATTTTTGTCCTGGAGGTGTAATTTGTTTTGGGAGATACGGGAAGTAATGGCCTAAATTGAAGGAGACGCTGGCTGTTGAAAAATGGATTTGTAGGAGAGTATGAAGTGCGGATTGGTGATAAAGGAGAAGTCTGTTGTTTGGAGCAGGTATGGGTTTGCGGTGAATAATATGGAAGGAAGAAACAGGAGCAAACGTGGTAACGGCATGCGTGTATGGGGGTGCGAGCACGGTTTTAGAGGATGACAAGGTAAAGGAAACAATATATGTTAATAATACTTAAAACGAGATTAAGGGGTAAATTCTGTCTTAAAATAAATAAACTAAAATTACTAATAGTTAAAATTGTCTAAATTTAAGGGTTAACTTATAAATGGTTTAACCTTTACAAATGTTGTCAGAATTCAATGGAACAAGAAGTTTCGGGACCAAGAATATATGCATGTGTTCGTTCTTAATAACTGAACGATGAAGTCTATATGGTAGGACTATTCCTGCGGAGAACAGAGTTGCTGGAATCTCAAGGAAAAATCAAAAGCTGTTTGGTTTTAAACAAAAACAAAAGCAGACTCGTTAACCGCGAATCAAGGTGAGTAAACTCACTCGTTAAAATTATTTTATAATGTGAAATGGTTGCTTGGTTGAATAGTTGATAAATTGGTTGATATAATCACATCGTTGATTGATTTTTCATTAATGCGATATTTTTAATGTTACTCACATCTGTGGATGCAGGGAAACAGGTTGGAGGGATCCAACTGGATCCCTCAACATTTTATTTTACTGTTTTATTTGATGATGATATATGTTATGCTACATTATCCATGGTTGAATTTGTGTGTTTGATTTACCCTGGCCCTAGGAACCTGGTATTTTAGATACCGTAAAATATCATCGAATGTGAAAAAGGAAGTTAGAATTTAAAAGCAGAGTTTATTTCCAAATTAGGAATAATTTCTTTTTCATTGAATTGCAAATGGAAACCTATTCCATTGGGTAAACCAAGAAAAATGTATAAATGGAGATATAAATTAAGTGGATCATTAACCATTGGATAAATAAAAAGGTGAGTTCAAATATGAATGTATATTTGAAAGTGAGTATCGGTTTTGAAACCAATATTTGGAAATAGATTTGAATTTAGCAAAGTACAGAGGAAAGTTTAAGGAAAGATTTCAAATGCTTTAAATTAAAAGAATAAATAGTTTAAACAAGGAAATATTTTGCAAATAAAATGTATATAAAAAGGGAATTTATAGAAGTCGAATTAAGTGGTTAGAAGAATGTATAGTTTATAAATATGTTTTAAAGGAGAACTTGAATTGTTTAAAATAAACAGAGTTTATAAATGAACAACGGAAGTGTGTGCGTCGCACACGGTATTTTATTCAAAACAGCAATCATAACGTTGTCTTTGTAAGGAATGCTTTTATAAAACTAAACAGCGATTTTAGCACTGTTGTTATAATAGATGTTGTAAATATATACAGCAATTTTAGACGCTGCTGTTATAATAAATGTCTTGGTAAATCTAAATAGCAATTTTAACGCTGCCGTTATAATGACTGTTTTAATAGCAATCTAAATGCTATGGTTATGATAAATGTTTATAATGCTAGATAGCGGTTTTAACGCTGTTGTTGAAAACAATGTTTGGTTTAAAGTTGTGAGCTCTGAATGTTTCAAAGGCTCGATAGCAAGGGTTGGTTAGTGATATCGTTAGTTAACGAATGATTTATGATTTAAGTCATAGTAACGATGTTTATAACATCAGTAAACTCAAAGGATTTGGAAATGTTTTCTAACTGGAATAAAAGATGTTTTCTCAATAAAGAAATTCTATATATTGGAAATGTTTTCCGATATTCAAGTTAGAAAATAAAGGTCATATTAAAGTTATTATATTTCGGATGCAGGGAATTATAACACCATTGTTATAATCAAGTGATTCCTGAAAAGGAAGTGGATTCATAATCGAATCCGAGAGAAACGTGAGGAAGTGTGTGTTAAAAGATTGGAAAGATGAACCTTGTCTATTTCGAGGTTAGAAATGTTACTCAGTTAAGGTTTGAGAGGTAATTATACCCCAACTTGATTGACTTCGTTTTTAACTAAGAAATGGTTAAGGTTCGATAGTGGGAAGTGGTTAAGTGGAAACCAAATGAAAGAGATTTGGCATAGTGATGTTTATTCAAACATCTGTTTAATCAAATGAGAGAGATTTGGGAATGTTTTCCAATGGTAATGATATATATTTTATAAATATAGTGAATAAGAAACATTAAACAACAGGAATAGGAAAATGAACGAATGGATGAAATGATGTTTGGTCGATAGAATTTCCTTTTGGAAATAATATCATGGTTTGCACACCGACATGTTTTCAATTGATAGTTAAATCACCGACTATCAAAGTTTTGACCATTTTAACGTTGTTAATATGGAGAGACCGGTTGGATTATTATCCAGAGAACCACTCCGTATTAGCATAAGCGTTGCGAATCAAGTATGCTGAATATCTTGAAGACGGAGTTATGCAAGGGCTATCCTGTTTACAGGTTAGTGCCTTCGGTTTGTCCAGACCCAGGACAACTTGTATGGACGAGTGTCTGACAGAGTATTTCCAAAGGGGATTACGTACGTTGATTTCTTCAAACGTACGAAGTTGGTGGCATAGAAGGGAAACTTCTTTAGCCTAACAATCTGAGTATTTTTGTGGGAATCAATTAGTGATTTCCGATGGATCTGACGATGTGGCATTCAAAGTGAATGGTGGCCAGATGTTCTGGAAGATAATTCAAACCTCAAGCCTCATCAACCCGGAATTGAACAAAAATCGGGCAGGCAGCATGGCTATGTGGGTCGCACCCATTAGGATGTATGATCACCTATCTAGAGAAATTCCTTTTGTTCTTAAATCTATCGATGCTGTCCCTTATCCGGAGACGGTTGCTGATCCCAACTGTCGGTGGTATACATTCGATACACTCAAGCGAAATGAGTGGTCGGTCATGTGTGGGCCGGGTTGCAAGATGTTCTTGTTGAACCCAGTGTATTTGCCTCTAGAGATACACGTTCGGAGGGTGGTCCCATACCTTGTCAAGTTGGAATCAAATATCCAATAAGTGCCTGTGAGTTTGATTGTATATTATATATGTAGAGCGTGAGATGCAAGCGTTCTACTAGATTTTAATTACTTGTGATTAGACATTATTATAATATCAGATAATATATGATTTCCAAAGTGTTTTGGGTTATCGTAAGGTAAAAACCATCCGTGTTTATGTGTGGATTGGTCTTACGATTATCATTTCTTTCGAAAGGATTTTGGAAGTTAAACAAATGGTTGGAGTTTACTCACACCAGTCCCATGACTGACCCAGAGTTTATTTTGTTTGTTTTCCCTAAACTCTTGGGTGCCCAAATTTGTACGGGCAGTCAAGTAGTCGGGATTTTACAGATTCACCTGGAGGAGCTTGAAGCAGGAGGCTTCACCAGTTAGCTATAGACTATCATACTTTCCGCTGTGTATTTTGTTGTATCTGGAAACAGGTGTTTATAACTGTTCCAAGGATAATCGTTGTGCTCTGATAATGGTACGTATATACAAATACTGATTGTGCTTCAAAGTTATGTTATCTAATATATTTTATTCGTTCCGCTGTGAGTTTGTGATCTTCGTTTTCTCCTATTCTAATATTTCTTTCTTTCTATTTCTCATCCTCTAAATTCTTTCTAATAATGGTTCGTATTTCTGTGCAATTTGAGTTGGACGTGTGGTGTCATTAGTCGACTCAAAGGGTACGGATTTGCGGGTCGTTTCATTTGGTATCAGAGCTGAAGGTTAAGTGATTACCTTGGCTCTGTGGTGTGACTCAATAGAGATGGGTTAATAACACCCTAGATTGAGTTTGAGTGTATATATATGAGCGCGTATTTGTGGATTTGATATAAAATTGTTTTATATTGTGTTGGCTGGTTTGTTGAGTGGTTTATGAATTCTGGTCGATACAGGAAGTACAACCGTATCGATAGGTGTTTCTAAACTCTCGAACAGAACAAATCGACTCAGTATTGTTTTAAAGTGGTTAAGTGATATAATTTGCCCAAAAGTTATTTTGATATAAAGGGATAATTTTCTGAAATTATCGAATGTGTTGATTGTTATTACAATCAAAGGAAATTATAAAATATTGAAATGGTTGTATAAAACCAAATTGAATTTGTATAAGAATAGGATATACAAATAAGCTGAACTGAAATTTAATTCAAACCATAATTTGAATTTAAATCCCGGATATTTTGAAAATATTCTTTGAAGTATTTTAAAGGTAATATAGCATTAGTTTGAAGAGATTTTTGAATTAGAATGGTTTAAATGGATTTTAAAAGTGATTAAGCACTGAAATCACTTCAGTGGCGAGAAAATAGTACTGATAATGGGTCGCGACATTATCGGTATTCATTTTCAAGTTTCTGAATGACGGATTGCTACCATAGTAATTTGAAAATGAAAAATTTGTTTGCAAAGGACAAGTTGTTTTAGAAATTCAAATGTTTTGAATTGAGTCGATTATAAATATATGTGTACAAATATATATGATTTCAAACTAGTTGAAATAAAACCCGGAAATTTGAATTCTGAAATTAAAATTGAACTTGTATAAGTTGAATAGATTGAAAATGGTCAAAATGTATCAAATGAATTGGGATTTAACTTAAGTTAAATAAAACTGAATTGAATTAGAAGTAATCCCGAATGAAATTAAGTATAGAGATGTTGGAATTCGAAATATTAACATGAATTCGACTTATGAAGAAGCAAGTGAATATTTTGGATGTTGTTGATTGGAACTGAATTGGATTCAAGCATAATAGGTGGATTGACTTAAATAGAAATCAGATTTGTATTGATCGAATGGAAGGGAACTAATCAGAAGTTGATTAGAGCGTTAAAAACTGGAAGTTGGATTGATTTGAAACCAGCTGGAAATGGATATATGTATGCTGGGCAGATATTGAATGGAAGAAAGTGCAAGAGATAGAATTATGCCCGACAAAAAGGTACATGTTTACAATATTGTTTGGATTGATGATTTTATGAGCCTATGAGGCAAGCCACTTGGCTTTTTGATTTTCTTTGGTTTGGAGAAGGCCTAGAAAGGCGAGTTGTGGTTGTACCGATTAAGCCGTGCAGAGGAGATGCTGCCGAAATTTTTCAGAATTTAAAGTGTTAGAAAATTTTCAGAATTTTTGAAAATTTTCGTTAGTAAGAATAAATTAATATTTTAATTGAAATAAATTGGTCCAGTTAAACCAAAGTTAAAAAGTAAACTAAAGGATTTTGGACCTAGTTAATAGGATATGTAACATCTTTTCCTACCTTAGCAATTTCGAGGACGAAATTATTTTAAGGGGGAAGGAATGTAACGACCCGGATTTTTCAACCGTTGAATTCTGAATATTTAAATTGGTTTAAATATTTTATTTGAATTATATATAGGAATATATAGGGAATTTATTTATAAAACGATATTTAAACGTATAATTTATAATTATAATTAAATCGAGCTTGAAAACGCGCGGCAGTTCGTAATATAGAGTTTTGAACTTCAACTGAGGATACAGGATCCGATATAAGTCGGATTTCTGTGAAACAAGACACGTTGGAACCGTATTTATTATAATTTTCATATGAAAGAGAAAAATCTAGATTTCGTTTTATAATTTGTTAGTTATGGTCAAATCAAATTTTGAAATAGTCGCTGTGGAAACCATTATTTAAATTATACGTGTTAAAATAGCCATTTTGCAAACGGACTCTGTTTTCAACGAAATCAGTTTCATTGGGACCGTATCGTTAAATTATTGTACGGTGGTGAGTGGCGTGGAAAACCAATGTCGTATGTAACCACGGTAGCCGTAAACGCTCGTTCAGTGCAATTAAATTAATTCAACTGAATAAAGGGATATTAGAGTATAACTTGAACAGACGATCGAATCAGGCCACCAAACCAGTTCCGGTGAATTCGTAGCGTCGGATATAGTCAGGGTAGGTGTATAGTTTGTTATTTTTAGAGATCGGCAAATTTGGTGTTCAGAAGGGCAGTGCGGTACGCGCTAAAAACAGCCTACCGGGGCAACAGTCTCAGAATGCGACCAAACTAGTGCCATTGGGTTCGTATCGAAAAGTTATTGTCGGCGTTCGCAGTTTCGAGGTGATTTGATTTATCTGGTGATCGTGAAAAATTTAAACGTGTGTTCATTTCTGGTTTTATAAAGGAAATTTTTTCATACGATGTCAGAATGCGACGAAACTTGTCCCATTGGGTTCAGAATACCTTTTTACACCAAGATAAGGTTCTTTATCAGTAGACAGAAGTCGACGGTGGTTAGTTTTACTGGATACTTCACTACGAAGTTTCGTATAGTATAATATAAAATAAAATATATACTACTTCTCTTCCGCATTAAATATTGCACAGCTAGTTTGCCTAGTCTAATACACTGCGAATTGCCATTTTCACTGAAGCATATATACCTAAATATCTCGCACATGGCCAGTTTGAAATTCTCATCAGCACGTACAAAGCAAATTAAATAGCACATGCATTACACAGTAGAAATTAAATGAATGCTCATGCTTGTGTCTACATGCGGACGTACTTTATGTTGGTGCTTCACGCCATTTTTTCAAAACCGTGCAGACAAAGTAAATAAAAATCACAAGCCTACCTTTTATTTTCAGCTAACCTATTGCCTATAAACCGTGCGTGACAAGGAATCCATATTGTATATAAACTGCTCACTCGTTTTTCTCTTCTGAATAACTTTAACTCATGTCGTTTTCCCCACTTTCTCACATCACCCTATTTCTATTACCACGTACCAATTCCTACACCATCCATCGATAAGAAATCTCCAGTTTCCCCTCACGCATGCCTTCCAGCGTCGTTCAGAAGTTGCTACTGCTCAGTCGAGCCTTCAAAGGCTGCCACCCACCTCAGTATTTCCACGACAACCCGAATGGTCCTATGTAGTGGTGGCCTTAACCTTAGCCTTGATTGTATGGTATCTGATGACCTCGGGATTGTTTGAGTTATGGGTTGGAGTGATTTCGAAACTAGGGTCAGGCGTGGGTTGTAAAGCAATGAATAAGATCTATATATCTGGGGAGTTTAGAGGGAGATTTCGGTTTACTTGTATTGCATGGGAAGGGGAAAGTTTTACGTGGCAAAAGGGGATTGGCAGTTGCACTAACGGTGAAGTAGGTTTGAGGAAGGGTGAACCAAATGGACTGTTAAAAGGGTGACGAGTTTCATGGCTTGAAAGTAGACTGATGCGTGTGTATGTGGAGTAAAAGAGGGTGGCGTGCATATGAAGTAGCAGTTGTGGCAAAACAAGGGTGAGCGATGGGGTTTTGAACTGAGGTGGATGATCACTGTTGGGTGGGGGATTTTTGTCCTGGAGGTGTAATTTGTTTTGGGAGATACGGGAAGTAATGGCCTAAATTGAAGGAGACGCTGGCTGTTGAAAAATGGATTTGTAGGAGAGTATGAAGTGCGGATTGGTGATAAAGGAGAAGTCTGTTGTTTGGAGCAGGTATGGGTTTGCGGTGAATAATATGGAAGGAAGAAACAGGAGCAAACGTGGTAACGGCATGCGTGTATGGGGGTGCGAGCACGGTTTTAGAGGATGACAAGGTAAAGGAAACAATATATGTTAATAATACTTAAAACGAGATTAAGGGGTAAATTCTGTCTTAAAATAAATAAACTAAAATTACTAATAGTTAAAATTGTCTAAATTTAAGGGTTAACTTATAAATGGTTTAACCTTTACAAATGTTGTCAGAATTCAATGGAACAAGAAGTTTCGGGACCAAGAATATATGCATGTGTTCGTTCTTAATAACTGAACGATGAAGTCTATATGGTAGGACTATTCCTGCGGAGAACAGAGTTGCTGGAATCTCAAGGAAAAATCAAAAGCTGTTTGGTTTTAAACAAAAACAAAAGCAGACTCGTTAACCGCGAATCAAGGTGAGTAAACTCACTCGTTAAAATTATTTTATAATGTGAAATGGTTGCTTGGTTGAATAGTTGATAAATTGGTTGATATAATCACATCGTTGATTGATTTTTCATTAATGCGATATTTTTAATGTTACTCACATCTGTGGATGCAGGGAAACAGGTTGGAGGGATCCAACTGGATCCCTCAACATTTTATTTTACTGTTTTATTTGATGATGATATATGTTATGCTACATTATCCATGGTTGAATTTGTGTGTTTGATTTACCCTGGCCCTAGGAACCTGGTATTTTAGATACCGTAAAATATCATCGAATGTGAAAAAGGAAGTTAGAATTTAAAAGCAGAGTTTATTTCCAAATTAGGAATAATTTCTTTTTCATTGAATTGCAAATGGAAACCTATTCCATTGGGTAAACCAAGAAAAATGTATAAATGGAGATATAAATTAAGTGGATCATTAACCATTGGATAAATAAAAAGGTGAGTTCAAATATGAATGTATATTTGAAAGTGAGTATCGGTTTTGAAACCAATATTTGGAAATAGATTTGAATTTAGCAAAGTACAGAGGAAAGTTTAAGGAAAGATTTCAAATGCTTTATATTAAAAGAATAAATAGTTTAAACAAGGAAATATTTTGCAAATAAAATGTATATAAAAAGGGAATTTATAGAAGTCGAATTAAGTGGTTAGAAGAATGTATAGTTTATAAATATGTTTTAAAGGAGAACTTGAATTGTTTAAAATAAACAGAGTTTATAAATGAACAACGGAAGCGTGTGCGTCGCACACGGTATTTTATTCAAAACAGCAATCATAACGTTGTCTTTGTAAGGAATGCTTTTATAAAACTAAACAGCGATTTTAGCACTGTTGTTATAATAGATGTTGTAAATATATACAGCAATTTTAGACGCTGCTGTTATAATAAATGTCTTGGTAAATCTAAATAGCAATTTTAACGCTGCCGTTATAATGACTGTTTTAATAGCAATCTAAATGCTATGGTTATGATAAATGTTTATAATGCTAGATAGCGGTTTTAACGCTGTTGTTGAAAACAATGTTTGGTTTAAAGTTGTGAGCTCTGAATGTTTCAAAGGCTCGATAGCAAGGGTTGGTTAGTGATATCGTTAGTTAACGAATGATTTATGATTTAAGTCATAGTAACGATGTTTATAACATCAGTAAACTCAAAGGATTTGGAAATGTTTTCTAACTGGAATAAAAGATGTTTTCTCAATAAAGAAATTCTATATATTGGAAATGTTTTCCGATATTCAAGTTAGAAAATAAAGGTCATATTAAAGTTATTATATTTCGGATGCAGGGAATTATAACACCATTGTTATAATCAAGTGATTCCTGAAAAGGAAGTGGATTCATAATCGAATCCGAGAGCAACGTGAGGAAGTGTGTGTTAAAAGATTGGAAAGATGAACCTTGTCTATTTCGAGGTTAGAAATGTTACTCAGTTAAGGTCTGAGAGGTAATTATACCCCAACTTGATTGACTTCGTTTTTAACTAAGAAATGGTTAAGGTTCGATAGTGGGAAGTGGTTAAGTGGAAACCAAATGAAAGAGATTTGGCATAGTGATGTTTATTCAAACATCTGTTTAATCAAATGAGAGAGATTTGGGAATGTTTTCCAATGGTAATGATATATATTTTATAAATATAGTGAATAAGAAACATTAAACAACAGGAATAGGAAAATGAACGAATGGATGAAATGATGTTTGGTCGATAGAATTTCCTTTTGGAAATAATATCATGGTTTGCACACCGACATGTTTTCAATTGATAGTTAAATCACCGACTATCAAAGTTTTGACCATTTTAACGTTGTTAATATGGAGAGACCGGTTGGATTATTATCCAGAGAACCACTCCGTATTGGCATAAGCGTTGCGAATCAAGTATGCTGAATATCTTGAAGACGGAGTTATGCAAGGGCTATCCTGTTTACAGGTTAGTGCCTTCGGTTTGTCCAGACCCAGGACAACTTGTATGGACGAGTGTCTGACAGAGTATTTCCAAAGGGGATTACGTACGTTGATTTCTTCAAACGTACGAAGTTGGTGGCATAGAAGGGAAACTTCTTTAGCCTAACAATCTGAGTATTTTTGTGGGAATCAATTAGTGATTTCCGATGGATCTGACGATGTGGCATTCAAAGTGAATGGTGGCCAGATGTTCTGGAAGATAATTCAAACCTCAAGCCTCATCAACCCGGAATTGGACAAAAATCGGGCAGGCAGCATGGCTATGTGGGTCGCACCCATTAGGATGTATGATCACCTATCTAGAGAAATTCCTTTTGTTCTTAAATCTATGGATGCTGTCCCTTATCGGGAGACGGTTGCTGATCCCAACTGTCGGTGGTATACATTCGATACACTCAAGCGAAATGAGTGGTCGGTCATGTGTGGGCCGGGTTGCAAGATGTTCTTGTTGAACCCAGTGTATTTGCCTCTAGAGATACACGTTCGGAGGGTGGTCCCATACCTTGTCAAGTTGGAATCAAATATCCAATAAGTGCCTGCGAGTTTGATTGTATATTATATATGTAGAGCGTGAGATGCAAGCGTTCTACTAGATTTTAATTACTTGTGATTAGACATTATTATAATATCAGATAATATATGATTTCCAAAGTGTTTTGGGTTATCGTAAGGTAAAAACCATCCGTGTTTATGTGTGGATTGGTCTTACGATTATCATTTCTTTCGAAAGGATTTTGGAAGTTAAACAAATGGTTGGAGTTTACTCACACCAGTCCCATGACTGACCCAGAGTTTATTTTGTTTGTTTTCCCTAAACTCTAGGGTGCCCAAATTTGTACGGGCAGTCAAGTAGTCGGGATTTTACAGATTCACCTGGAGGAGCTTGAAGCAGGAGGCTTCACCAGTTAGCTATAGACTATCATACTTTCCGCTGTGTATTTTGTTGTATCTGGAAACAGGTGTTTATAACTGTTCCAAGGATAATCATTGTGCTCTGATAATGGTACGTATATACAAATACTGATTGTGCTTCAAAGTTATGTTATCTAATATATTTTATTCGTTCCGCTGTGAGTTTGTGATCTTCGTTTTCTCCTATTCTAATATTTCTTTCTTTCTATTTCTCATCCTCTAAATTCTTTCTAATAATGGTTCGTATTTCTGTGCAATTTGAGATGGACGTGTGGTGTCATTAGTCGACTCAAAGGGTACGGATTTGCGGGTCGTTTCAAAATGGGAATTGATAATATAAATTATCAAATGTTGGAAAGGATCGAGAATGGAGTAACGCCAGTTTTGCTCCGAGCAATAGTTAAATCTTTAATTAGATTTGAACATGAAATGGTAATTAAATTTACCGGTAACGCTGTGGTGTTAGTTATGGGGTAATAACGGTTTTGCTCCATGGGATGAATAAGTTGGGATTGGGAAATAAAATAAATAATTACTTCGGTGTGGTTCGCTAATCTCGACTAGTTTGGAAAACCACAAATTGGTTTGAAATGACATCCAAAGGAAGATTAAAGAATAAATTTTAAAGAATTTATCGTTGATAAAATTAATGGGAACCTTTCCCTAACAAATGTGAAATTTAGAAACTAGCTGTAGGTTAGCTAAGAAGAACGGTTTCCTAGGTATTGATTTGATGTTGGTTTCGGCCTTCGGGTTTAATATTTGGGGAATTGTTCTCTTGCTAAATTACGATTAGTGACTGATGAATTGGAATGAGGCGTATGTTGTGTTTTCTAGCACTTGTTTATTATATACGCGGGTTATTTAGAAAGGCCTGGTCTATACCCATTCTGAATAACCGTTTCGACGATAACTCGAAGATGAAGACAGTTGTCGAAGACCGGAAGTCTTCACATCGTTTGAATATTTACTGATGATCCTGATTGGGCTATACACCCAAGAGGAGGGAAATAGTTGGTGGTCGTCCAGACGTACTTGGAGATCGATGGATATGCGAGGAAAGTGCCTCCGGTTTCGTTCAGACCCAGAACGAACTTGTAAATGGATTGTGTGTCTGACATTGGATTTTATTCTATGTTGATTGATTTCTGTTAAGTATATATCTGTTTGGCAGCGAAGAATTTATTCTCTCGCTTAACGCCCTTCTCTGAGACGTACAAGCTCAGAGGTTATATATCGATTGATATCAGTCGTGAATTTCCTGTGTGGCACGCTGAGATGCAATGATCAAGGCTTCTGTTGAAAGGCAGAGTCTTGTGGTTGATGATCAAAGCATGGCCTACGTGGCGTAGCTTTGTGTATAACGTGAATTCGCGAGCCTCACACCTCGGTACGAGTTAAAAACGGGAGAGTGACCGCTGGGAGAACACGACGTTTCTTTCTAGCTATGGGTGATGTTAGTGACCTACCAGCCCTAACATTTATATACTTTTAACCCGCGTGGTTGTTGGATGCGAGGCGCCTTGATTATATGTCTGTAAGGACCGGGAAACGTTTGTTCAAGAATAACTGATCCTCAAACGTAAGAGAGGACCGGCCCAGCCGATTCCAGGGGTTACCTAGAGTGTGTAGTCCCGAGGCATTTGCTGGACTGTCTCGAAGCGGAGAGGATCTTGCCCCTTGCCTCGACTCATGATGGAATCCAATTTCCAATACGTGATATTTTGGTTTTATTTGTAGAGCCTAGTATGGCGACGTAGTGGGATGGGGCACTCATGCCATCTATGATTTATACATTATGATTTGAAGTTGTTTTCTTCACTTATAGTAATAATAGAAGATGAAATTTCACGTACCAAGCATTTTTGGCTGTTATAAGGTAAAACCCTATCCTCCGGCTTGCGTTGCATTGTGTGATGGGACCTGGGTCTTATAACAGCTTCATTGTTCTTTATTTAGCATTGCACTGTTTGTTTATGCACTGGTATTCTTGGGGTAAAAACCCGTTCATACGGCGTGGTCCCTTGATTTACCGAACTTTAAAAAATCAAATTAATAACTGTTTTAGTTCTCACACCAGTCACATGACTGACCTGGAGTTTATTGTTTTAACCTAAACTCTGGGTGCCCTTATTTTCGACACGGGCAGCTAGTAGTTTTGGTTTTGCAGATTTATATTCACATGATCCTGATTTACAACTGGAACGATGCTCGTAAAGCTATGTATTCGTGTATTGCTTTCAGTTGTGTTTTGTATTGTTTTTCCGCTGCTATGTAGTTTATTGTAATCTCTGATATTTATCGAATGTATTTTATTCATTTATACTCTGTATATTCTTGTATTTTGATGGAATTATTGTAATTAACAATGAAATGTTCTTCTGTTTGTGTCCTAATTTGTCTTGTCCTCAATTCTATCCATGCTTTCCTTCACGGGAAGTTCGGGTCGTCTTAGTTTGGTATCAGATCTCTGGTTTACAGAGCTCGAGAACAAGGCACATTAGAACCATACCAAGGAATTCATCAGATATTGGATTAGTAATATCCAATGAGAATGACTCGTTAGAGATGGGATCAGCAGTATCCTAGAACGAGTGTGAAGAGTATATTTTTAAAATGAAAACAAATTGTTCTGAAATTTAAATCGTTTTATACATATTTGAATATTTGTTTGTATTGAATTTGGACAATCCAATATATAAAGATTTTGCATATATGTGTCATGAACGTATATTCGAAGTTTTAATATGCTGGATAGATATAGAATCATACTCTAGTCGCTCGGAGATGGTACTGATGATTGTCATGACATCATCAGTATTTATGTTCGAGTTTCGAAGGTATGATATTTATATATTTCCATTAGACTTATGTGAGAACCAAAATATAGTTAGAATACATTGTTGTGATTTGGCATCAAAAATGTGATTTTTGACTATATATCAAAATTATGAGTTTGAAACGTTAATTCACTAATTGATTGATGGTTGTGTTGTATGATTATTCCTTTAAACCATTATGTGAATGAAAAGTAAATTTAGGCCAAATTGAACCGAATATTGAACTGTATTGAAAATTGATTGCAAATGCATACATGTACATATATGTGTGTGAACAGGTCATAGCAAGGAGGCTAGAGAAGAGGAATAAAATTGTTTGCCCGACAAATAGGTACATGTTTATTGTATTTTTTGGGTTTTGGATGATTTTATGAGCCGATTGGCTAGCCGCTTGGCTTTTTCTTTTTCTTTTGGATTGAAGAAGGCCATGGGAGGCTATATGAAATATCCCGAAGTCCCCGGTGTTGGGGAGGTTATGGCGAAATTTTTCGAAAATTTAGGGTATTAGCCAAATTTTTGAAAATTTTGAAAGTTCTTAGAAACTGAAAAGTTGAAGAACTTAAGCCGTAATGAAAATAATGGAAGTTGAGTTGATTTGTAAAACAACTTTCAGCTTCGTTCCTTTTCGGGGACGAAAAGTTTTAAGTGGGGGAGATTGTAACAACCCGGAAAATCTGAGCCAATTAAAATTTTTTATTTTGGCAATTTTAATGAATTTTGAATATTTAAAATGAATTATTTTAAATAATGATGATGAGAAATTTATTTTGAATAGAATTAGAACGTATATATTTATTTGAATCATCGTTAGAATACAAATATTATTTATAATTATAAAAGGAATTGAAAATGGCGCGGTAGTTCGATTTCAAAGTTCAAATGAATGTACAGGATTCAAAATAAACTGGATTTTGGCGAAACAAAAAATATTAGAAACTATTTGAGAATATCTTTCCAACGAATCCGAAAAATCAAAATTTCATAGCGGGAATCAAAAGTTACGCCCAGTTGAAAATTCAGAATAGCCGCTATGGAATTCTGGCCCTTAAAAATGGAAATTTTGCAAACGACCTCGGTTTTCGACGAAACCACTTTTGTTGGATCCGTGATGTCTAGTTATTGCTAGATTCCAAAATTCATAATTTTTTGAACCAATATGTGAGCGTCGCAAAGGAAAACGCGTTTGACCAGTTTTAGTTGATTTCAATCGACTGGAAAATGGCCATTTTTCAAACGGTCTCAGAATTTGACGAAACTAGTTTTGTTAGGACCGTATCTTCAATACGAAGCTAGAAAATATTTTTCTAGAATTTTTCGAGTTAGTATGTTACCTCGGTAAATTAAAATGCGCGTCCAAATTCAATATATAGAGTTATATTTTGATTTTGACGAAAACTGATCGAAATAATCGAATCATCTTAAGATACATAACCCATTGTGTTCGGAATGGGGGTAATTAGCTATGGACGACAGGCGGTGGGCTTGATTTCGAGGTCGAAAGAAAAAGCAACTTTATGGTAATTAAATTAAATAATTAAATAATAAAATTAGTTGGGCCCAAAGCCTTTCTCCCATTCATGAACCCGGTCAACAACCCTTCCCCTTTCTTCTATTCAGTCCACGATCGAATTAAAAAAACCAATCGCTAGGACCCCGAGCCCTAATCCCCCCGTCGCCCATCGCCAGCCCCTCCCCCTGTTCATCACGCCTCTGACCAACGTCCTCTCCCCCTCCGTTCTTCTCCTTCCGCTCCTCCTGCATTTGAAACCCCAAAGCCCCAAGACCCCAATCCCATCCAAATCGAGGTCCGCCACCACCCCCGCGAGTTGCCTGCGACGCGCCGGACCCTTCCCCCTCCCCCCCGACGACCTCAAGCGCAGTTTTCCGACCTAGTATGGAGCAAGGAGAAATACGGGTTCGTCAGGTACAGAACGTGAAGAAGGTGAGTTTTTATTTAATTTAAATACATTGTAAAATCAGTTTTATTTAATATAAAATATCATTAGTTCTTAAATCAGTTTTAAAAATATAGAAAACATAGCATGTAAAAAGTAAAGAAGCGATTTTTATTTGTTTGAATACAAGGTAAAGATTAGATCTTTAGAGCGGAAAAAGTTTAGATTTTATATATATAACAGAGATAATAAAAATATGATTTTTACATAGTAGAGATTATAAAAAATATAATTTTTTTAAGGTAGAGAATATAAAAGCACGATTTTTATATATATAGCGAAATAAAAATCTGATTTTTATTATATGTATAGTGATATAAAAATGTGATTTTTATCCATATAGCGTTGGAATAAGAATGCGATTTTTTTTTAATGTGAACAGCGTGACAAAGATTATGTTGGGAGTACGGGAAAATCCAGATGTTCAGAAATTCAGAAATAAAACTGGAGGAGTGGAACCCTCAGTGACAACTTCACACCTTTAATTTTCTTTTTCTAGTTAATAATATATATTAGGATGCAGACGGTGTTTAGTAGCACCTGACACCCGTCGTCCACAGACCATGGATGGCTTGTATGTTTGATTGTTTGTTGTGATGAAAATTGATTGTGTGATGTGAAATAAAATAAAATATTTATATAGTTAAAAATATTTGATCGTTAAAAATATAATTTTTAACGTGAATGTGAATACATAAATATTCATTTACAAACCGGACGGTTTGTTTATGTACACCTATTTGAAGGATATTGATTGGGACATTTAAATTTTACTCGTTGCACAACTGCACAAATAATATTCGGTGTTTGTGGATTGAAACCCCACACGCGTGTTGGGATGATATTTGGCGTACACTAATCCCAATTATTTAATTGTATGTCGATCGATTGGTCGACAGACTGTGTAAGCGTTAATTATTTATATTTAATGCTTATGCGGTTGTGTGGTGCATTGTGGACGATGGTTGATTATTTATCGTTGCTATTATATACATGTGTTGTATGGAATCCGTATAATTAACATTATATGGTAATTGATTGGGCCTCATTCCAATTGGGAAAATAAAATATATTACATAACAAAAAAAAATATGTGTTGACAGTACTCATTTGTTGAGATTAGTCAGGTGTTGGAAAAAAATATAGATTCATGTGTTGAATAGAATAAATATTCATTTGTTGAATAGAATAACGAAGTCATTGAAAAATATAAAGCCGTGTTGATTATAGATGCGCCATTTTGATGCGAACGATATATATATCGGTTATATTCGTTTTTATAATGAATATTGAAAAGAGATTTAAAAATCGAATATTTAGGAAATGAATTCGAATAGAATTGAATATAAAATGAATTCGAATTGAAATGAATTCAAATAGAATTGAAAACGAACTAAAATTGAATTGAAATTGAATTGAATTGAAATCAAATAGAGATGAATGTAAAAAGAATTTATAATGGAAAATTCAATTTTGATTTGAATTTGAAATGAAAGTTGAAATTGTTTTTGAAACAAATTTGAAACAATTTATAAAATTCGTTTTAAAAGGAAATCGACGAAATATATATAATATATATATATATATATATATATATTATATAGTGGTCTGAGTAAAACGCGCCGCGCTGCGGCAGTTCACGAATTTCGACCATTGACTTCGAATTGACGTTGCGGGAGATCTGACTGTTCGATTCTCCTGAAACTGGAACCATTGGGTTCTTATCGAAAAGGTCTTTATAATGAATATAAGAAATTATAAATCTAATGGTTGGATTTGGAATTATATCCAAATCAAATTTGGAAAAGGTCGCTGTAAGTGCAGTTCGATGACCATTTTTGGAAATCGACTGTACGAGCCTTGATAAAATAATTAAAAATATCAATAATTTGTGTAAAATCATAATAAATGATTTGGGAAAGAGATGGGATGAAAAATCCCATATTTTAAAAGATAAAAATGTATTTTTATCTAAATAAACTAGTTTTAAACTAGAACTATAAATTCAATATTTTAAAAATAAATAAATTGGATTTGAAAGGGTTTTAAAAATAACCAGAATTTTCAATATATAGATTGGGATGGATTTGAATTGAAATTATCTTTAGAATATTTCGATGATTGGATTCGGGATTGTACGAATATTGTTATGGAAATTTGGAAGATATATTTTATATCGTTATTTCCAATACGATATTTGTTGGTTTCAGAATTTGTTATTGAATATAAGCCGATATATTTTCTATTTAGAGCCTTGTATTTAATATCAAATGGGATTTTGGTTTGTCGTGAATGGTATCTTTAATAATATTGTTCTTAAGCCCAAATGGAGCTAAGAAAATTAAGAACTAACTGGGGATCAGTTAAGTTGAATGGTTTCTTGGATATTGATCTGATGTTGGTTTCGGCCTTCGGGTTTAATATTTAGGGAAATGTTCTCTTACTAATTTACGATTAGAGACTAATAGAATGGAATGTGATGTGGGTTTAACGTGAACTGTGTTTTAAATGACATTAGTTATTTAACCCAATAAAAGGAGTTTCAATGAATCTTTAATCGGATTAAAAATGGGAATTGATAATATAAATTATCAAATGTAGGAAAGGATCGAGAATGGAGTATCGCTAGTTTTGCTCCGAGCGATAGTTAAATCTTTAATTAGATTTGAACGTGAAATGGTAATTAAATTTACCGATAACACCGTGGTGTTAGTTATGGGGTAATAACAGTTTTGCTCCATGGGAAGAATAAGTTGGGATTGAGAAATAAAATAAATAATTACTTCGGTGTGGTTCGCTAATCTCGACTAGTTTGGAAAACCATAAATTGGTTTGAAATGACATCCAAAGGAAGATTAAAGTATAAATTTTAAAGAATTTATCTTTGATAAAATTAATGGGAACCTTTCCCTAAGAAATGTGAAAATTAGAAACTAGCTGTAGGTTAGCTAAGAAGAAAGGTTTCCTAGGTATTGATCTGATGTTGGTTTTGGCCTTCGGGGTTAATATTTGGGGAATTGTTCTCTTGCTAATTTACGGTTAGTGACTGATGAATTAGAATGAGGCATATGTTGTGTTTTCTAGCACTCGTTTATTATATACGCGGGTTATTTAGAAAGGCTGGGTCTATACCCATTTTGAATAACTGTTTCAACGATAAGTCGAAGATGAAGACGGTGGTCGAAGACCGAAAGTCTTCACATCGTTTGGATAATTACTGATGAACCTGATTGGGCTGTACACCCAAGAGGAGGGAAATAGTTGGTGGTCGTCCAGACGTACTTTGAGATCGATGGATATGCGAGGAAAGAGCCTCCGGTTTTGTTTAGACCCAGAACGAACTTGTAAATGGATTGTGTGTCTGACATTGGATTTTATTCTATTTTGATTGATTTTTGTTAAACAAATATCTGTTTGGCGGCGGAGAATTTATTCTCTTGCTTAACACCCTTCTCTGAGACATACGAGCTCAGAGGTTATATATCGATAGATATAAGTCGCATGGCATGAATTGCATGTGTGGCACACTGAGATGCAATGATCAAGGCTTTTGTTGAAAGGCAGAGTCTTGTGGTTGATGATTAAAGCACGACCTACGTGGCATAGCTTTTTGTATAACGTGAATTCGCGAGCCTCACACCTCGGTATGAGTTAAAAACGGGAGAGTGACCACTGGGAGAACATGATGTTTCTTTCTAGCTATGGGTGATGTCAGTGACCTACCAGCCCTGACATTTATATACTTTTTACCCGCGTGATTGTCGGATGCGAGGCACCTCGATTATAGGTCTGTAAGGACTGGGAAACGTGTGTTCAGGAATAACTAATCCTCAAACAAAAGAGAGGACCGGCCCAGCCGATTCCAGGGGTTACCCAGAGTTTGTAGTCCCGAGGCATTTGCTGGAGTGTCTCGAAGCGGAGAGGATCTTTCCCCTTGCCTCGACACATGATGGAATCCAATTTCCAATATGTGATATTTCGGTTTTATTTGTAGAGCCTCGTATGGCGAAATAGTGGGATGGGGCACTCATGCCATCTATGATTTATACATTATGATTTGAAGTTGTTTTTTTTCTTTACTTATAGTAATAATAAAAGATGAAATTTTACGTACCAAGCATTTTTGGCTGTTATAAGGTAAAACCCTATACTCCGTCTTGCGTTGCATTGTGTGATGGGACTTGGGTCTTATAACAGCTTCATTGTTCTTCATTTAGCATTGCGCTGTTTGTTTATGCACTGGTATTCTTGGGGTAAAAACCCGTTCCATGTTATACGGCGTGGTCCCTCGATTTACCGAAATTTTAAAAAATCAAATTAATAACTGTTTTAGTTCTCACACCAGTCACATGACTGACCTGGAGTTTATTGTTTTAACTTGAACTCTGGATGCCCTTATTTTCGACACGGGCAGCTAGTAGTTTTGGTTTTGCATATTTATATTCACAGGATCCGTATTTACAACTGGAACGATGCTCGAAAAGCTCTGTATCCGTGTATTACTTTCAGTTGTATTTTGTATTGTTTTTCCGCTGTTATGTAATTTATTGTAATCTATGATATTTATCAAATGTATTTTATTCATTTATACTCTGTATATTCTTGTATTCTAATGGAATTGTTGTAATTAACAATGAAATGTTCTTATGTTTGTGTCCTGATTTGTCTAGTCCTCAATTCTATATGTGCTTTCCTTCACGGGAAATTCGGGTCGTCTCGTGAATGAATTGGAATGGATTTGAGTGGAAATAAGTTTCAGAATGTTTCGATATTGGACCCCGTGATTATATGGATAATGTTGAGGAATTTGAAAGAAACAGATATCATTATTCCCAGTACTATATCCGCTAGTTTCTGAATTTGATATTGAATATAAGCCGATAAAATTTCTATTCAGAGCCTTATATTTAATATCAAATTGGATTTTGGGTTTGTGGTGAATGGTGTCTTCAATAACACTATTCTTAAACCTAGTTGAGAAAGGAATAAATCTTTTAATTAAGATTTAGAGAAATTTACCAATTAATTAATTAACTAAATTGGAATTGAAATGAAAGTTGATTTTGGGGTTTACTGTGAACGATGTTTTAAACGACTTTTGTTCTTTAACCCGAATTAGAAGTAAAGAAATGATTTGGAATTTATAAATCTTTTTATTAAGATTTAATGGAAATTTTCCAAATATAAGATTTTCCAATTTAATATATTAAATTGGAATTGAACGGAATTCGATTTGGTAATAATCGAAATGAGATTTTGTGAAGGAAGATGTAACAACCCGGAAAATCTGAACCAATTTAAAAAATTTAATTTGGCTATTTTAGTGGATTTTAAATATTTAGAATAAATTATTTTAAATAATAACGACGAAAAGTCTATTTGAATCGATGTTTGGAAATAAATATATTTATTTTAATTATAAACAAGGCCTGAAATGGCGCGGCAGTTTCAAAATTTGAATTCAAACTTTGACTGACTGTACCGGGTGAAAAATAAAACGGATTTTAGTGAAACCAAAAATATTTAAATCTGTTTATGATTATCTTTCTAAAGAATCTGAAAAATCGAAATTTGATAGTAGGAGTCAAAAGTTATGGCCAAGTGAATTTTCAGATAGGTCGCTATATAATATATATAGCCCTTGAAAAAAATACATTTTGCAAACAACCTCTTTTATCGACGAAAGCACTTTTGTTGGATCCGGGATGTCAAATTATTGCTAGGTTTCAAATTCCATAAATTTTGAAGTTAATACGTGAGCGTGGCGAGGGAAAATGTGTTTGGTTGATTTAAGTTAAATTGGATCGACCAGAAAAAGGCCATTTTTCAAACGGTTTTCAAATTCAATGAAATTAGTTTTGTTGGTACCGTATCGTCCCAACATAGCCACATATAATTTTTCTGGAATTTTTTGAATTAGTATGTGGCCTCGGCAAATTAAAATGTACGTTCAAATCTAAAATTGAATGTTTTACATTTTAATTTGAAGAATAACTGACTGTAACAGTCGAATTGGCTTACGAAACATATCCCATTGTGTTCAGAATGGGGGTATTTAGCTAGGGGTGATAGTCGTTGGGTTTGGTTTGAAGTTTGTATTAGAAAACCCCATTTTAGAATTTAATATAAGCCCCGACGAATCAGAATTTTTATAAAAAAATAATAAACCACGTCACTTTTTCTCTCCCTGATTGAGCTCCTGGCGACGACGGAAACCACTCAATTGCTTCCCCTTCCGATTTATCCATCCACACTCAATAAAAACCCATGCCACAGTGCAATTTTTTGTAGATCGTGACCTCCTCTTCAAATCCATATAAGGATTGTAAATTTTCGTTCGGTATTTAAGAGGATCCGACGCTAGGAAGTCCAGACCTTCGAGCTGCCGCCATGATGCCCTGATGCTGTCGATCTCGACCGGGGGGGACCCGCTGGTGCGCCGTTCCACATGCTTCGACATGGTGCAACTGGATTTCGTACTCGTGCCTTGGATTTCGCGAAAAACGGAACCCTAGTTCGGAACCAAACAACAGAGATACAACTGTATATAAATTGAACTGATTTTTACACTTTCAAGTGTTGCAAACTTCTAAAAATCGTATCTTTTTCACGTGTCATCGAAATCCAGTGAAACAAGAGACGGTGGACTCGTGCGGACGTCTTCTACATTCTAGAAGTGACCGGATATTTTTCTGAGCCTTCTACAATTCTTGGAAGAGTGGAACCCAATGTGAGATTTTTGAGTTATAAACGATATGGAAATGACGATGTATAAATTATATAGTCGATGTATGAGTTATATAAGCGTTGTACACCTCATGTATAAGCGTAGTATAAGTTGTATGTTCGACGTATAAGTTATATATGCGTTATAAAAATTATATATGCGTTGAATGATATTGAAATATATTGAAATGAAATCGAAATATAGTTATATACGTATATCGATATATATACACACACACACACACACACTCCCCTCGTCCACAAACCATGGACGATATATATTGGTTGTGATATTGTTTGGATTTGGTTGATGTGAAATTTGGTGAATATTATGAATGGTCGATTGGAAATGATTGATTGTGGTTGAAATCCCAATAGGATTAGTATATGGGAAAATTCGTCTGCGTACGAACTAGATATTGAAATCCCCATTATCAAAAGCTGCGAGGCTTTAAGGTAGAGCGAGGAGCCGTACTTGGGACGGTGCCGGTTTTAACTACCCTGCCGTTATGCTACCGAAATTTTCAACAATATTCACGTGTTAGAATTATTTTCATGTGTTGGAACTATATTCATGTGTTGAAACCATATTCATATATTGAAACTATATTCATGTTTTGATTGAATGACATTCATGTATTGAATAAATTCTTTGAAAGATAAAAATAACATTTTTATCATATATATAGACTTTATAAAATCATCGTGTTTTGAAATAAATTGTTTTACAATAAAAATAACACTATTACCTTATGTATGAACTATACAAAATAATCGTATTTTGAAATAAATTGTTTATAATAAAAATAACACGTGTTCCTTATGTATGAACTATAAAAAATAATCATGTTTTGAAATAAATTGTTTTACAATAAAAATCACATTTTTATCATCTATATGAGTGTATAAAATAATCATGTTTTGAAATAAATTGTTTGACAATAAAAATCACATTTTTATTATATATATGAATTGTTAAAAATAGTGATGTGTTGAAATAAATATCTGTTGGATAAAAATATCATTTTTATCAAATATATGAAATGAATATGGTTTTGAAATCAATGAATGAATTATATTCATATATATATATAATTAATTAATTAAAATAAATCAAATAACGAAGCTGTAGTTCGTGTTTCGAAACCATGATTTCAAACGATTATTGCGAGAGATCCGACCATCGGATTATCTCGAAACCGAAACCGCTGGGTTCGCTTTGGAAATATCTTTCCAACGACACCAACTTTGTAAAGATCCAATGGTTGGATGGTCTGGAATGATTAATTCAAATCTGAATGAAAACAGCGCCAGAATCGATTATATTTTTTTATATATAAATATAATTAAAATAAATCGAATAACGATGCTCCAGTTCGTATTTTGAAGTCGTAACTTCAAACGATTGTACCGGGAGATCCGACTGTCAGATTTTCCCAAAACTAGAATTGTTGGATTTGTTTTGAAAAGATCTTTCTAATGATATAAATATTTGTAAAGATCCAACGGTTGGATTTTCAGATATGTGTAAATCAAATCTGAAGAAAAACAGCGCCATGGCCGCGTTATGGCCTGAAACGTCATTTAAATAAAATGCGCTATTTTTAATTAAATAAAAATAGCATAAAATCATTATAAAATAATATTAACGACATGGAATGGAAATGAACTGAATTTACTATGTTTATTGTATATTATGATGGTTGAATGTGTTTGGCATGAAATTTATATTACTGAACTGAACATGGATGTCGAATAACTTAACCATGAAATGAATGGATTTAAATTCTAAATATACGTGAATTATTTGAAAAGGCCGAGTTAAATCTCATTTCAAATAGTTGATCGACGATAAGAAGTAGAAGATGAAGATGGTGGTCGAAGAGTGGAGAGCTTCACATCGTTTGGATGATTACTGATGTCTTGATTAGGAGGCATCCCAAGATATAGATAATAAGTGGTGATCATCCAGACGTACTTGGAGATCGACCGGATATACGAGGAATAAGGTGCCTACGGTTTCGTTCAGACTCATAACGGACTTGTAAATGGATTGTGTGTCTGACATTGGATTTCATTCTGTGTGTTTGATAGCCATCAGTTGCGTGGCGTGAATTGCCTGTGTGGCATGCTGAGATGCAAAGGATCAAGGCTTTTGTTGAAAAGCAAAGTCTTGTGGTTGATGATCAAAGCACCGCCTGTGTGGCATAACTTTGTGTATAGCGTTGATTCACGAGCCTCACACCCCGGTATGAACCAGAAACGGGAGAGGACATCAGGGAGGACATGCGTTTCCTTCTAGCTAGGGTGGTGTCAGTGACCTACCAGCCCTGACATTTATATTATTTTCACCTGTGTGGTTGTTGGATTGCAAGGCGCCTCGAATATATCGGTGACTATGTGGAGCCGATGGAGTCATAGGACTCATATACGCCCTAAAGGGCGGGGAAACGCAGTGTTCAGGCATAATAATCCACATCTAGTGGACCGGCCCTGACGATCCAAGGCTTGCTTGCACGCTTGCCTGAGACATGGGCTAGATTGTCTTGAATTCGGTAAGGACTATCTTTTGCCTTGGTTCATGATGGAAATCCAATTTCCAAGTACGACATCATACGGTTTTGATTGTATACCTATATATGGCGACATGATATATGGTACCCATGCCATCTATGACTGATACTTATGATTGAAATTGCTTTTGAAACATATAAACACTAGTAATAATATCAAATGCTCTTGTTTTATTCGTATCAAGCATATTTTGGCCATTAAAATGTAAAACTCTATCCTACGGCTTGCGTTGCATTGTGTGATGGGAACTGAGTCTTATAATGGCTTTATTCTTTATAAAAAGCATTGCGTTGTTTGAATAACTTACTTTATTCATGAACTGGCAATCACTGGAGTAAACCCGTTCCGTGAAAGTGGTGTGGTCTTATGATTTGCCTTGTTATTATTGTTTAACCAGTTAAGTAGATTTCTCATACCAGTCCTATGACTGACTCATAGTTTGTTTCACTTGCAAACTCGAGTTCCCTTATTTATACATGCGCAGCCTTGTATTCAGGTTTTAGCAGGCTCTTTCTAGATAGCTGGAGCTGAAGATGGATTCTACCATTTATCTCTTTTTATGTTGTTCAGCTCTTATTGTACATATTATGTTTTGATTTCGTTGTAGACATTTATGTATAGCTGAACTGTATTTTGTACTAAGTATGATCCTGTATACTGTGTAACTCTGATGATTATGTTTATCCAGTGTATTTTGATGTACATTATCTGGTGTATTTCTATATTTCTGTTATGTTGTTATTTGTTTATGTGTTATATTCCAAAGATTACCCTTGCCACCGAGGAACGGGGGTTTGGGGTCATCACACGTGGTAACAGAGCTTTGGTTAATCTTAGCTCATGAATATAATATATTAACGAACATGTCAGAAATAGAACCAGTAGTGTTCTAGGATGAATAACTCATTACAGATAGGATCTGTAATATCCTAATATGAGCATAGAAGAATGAAATACACCTCAATAGACGCATCTACATTCAGGTTTATGTCTCTATGTTTTATACTATCTTTTATGTTGACCTGACACTTTGTATGCCATTTGCAGACATAGAAAAATGAGTGGCAGAAACAGAAGAAGAAATTCCATGGTTCAACAATCTAATGAGCCAATCGTGCTCCCGTAGCCAGGATCAGATATAGAAGCTCTATTAAACAGATATCGAAATCTGGGTGGAGTACCATTCTCGAGCAATGAATCCATTATTCAAACTCAAGCTTGGATGAGTTCTGCTGAAAGAATTTTTGAACGTTTCCAGCTGAGAGATGATCCGAAAAGATTAGTGGCATCTTGGGCACTCAAAGATGAAGCTTTAATCTGGTGGGAAACAGTTATTAAGGATAATCTAGAAGGTAATATTACCTGGGATAGATTTAAAGATGTTTTCAGTGAAAGATTTATTCCTCCAAAAGCAACTGAGCGTTTATGTGATCAATTCTATTATCTGATACAAGGAGATATGACCATTCCAGAATATCATAAGAAATTCAATGAACTTTCTCATTTTTTCCTGCATCTAATTCAAAGTCCGAAGAGGAAGAATCTAAGGTTTATTAACGGGATTCAAAGAAAGTACCAAAGTAGTTTAATGGGGCATGTGAAGCTTCCTTTTTCTGAAATGATATACATGACTTATCAGTATGAAGATCTCCATAAGAAAGGTCTTTTGAACGACGAAGAGGAAGACAGTTCCTGTAACAAAGGGGAGTCTGAAACTGATAGTCCTGAGGCCAGTATGATGCCTGAGGTGAGTAAGAATCACAAAGCCAAAAGGAAAAGGGTTAAATCTGAGAAAGAACCCATAACGACGGCCACATGCTCTAACTGCAATAGGCAAGGGCATTTGACCAGGAATTGTAAATCCTCGAAGAAACGAAAGAGGGATGAATTTAAATCCAAGAACAAGTTTCAAGTGACCCGAAAGTGCAATCTTTGTCATCAGGCTGGTCATATAAAGTGAGACTGCTAGCTGTTGAAAGCAGCCAAAGTGGCTCAAGTAAATGAAGTGGCAGAAACTTCAGCACCCTCAGCTAGTCAAGGAAGGTCAGATGTTTTGAAAGGCACGTTTACTGTCAAAGGTATTCCAGTTAAAGTACTGTTTGATACAGGCATGTCACGAAGCATTATTGCAAGGAATGCAGTTAATAAATTGGATTTGACATTGAAGAAGCTCAAAGAACCCATCACTGTCCATAATCCGGTTGGGGGTTCCCTCAAACTTAGTTGGCTTTGTGGGTTGCCTATCTCTTTTTCCTGTTATAAGTTCCCTACCATCTTTATCGTCATGAATTTTACCGAATTCGATCTTATTTTGGGATTGGATTGGTTAACCAAATATGAAGCAAAGGTTAAATGCGCCGAGAGAGTTGTTAGGGCAAAGATTAAATCAGGGAATTATATAACCATACCATGAGAAGGTCCGAATTCAGATAGAAAAGACTTTTGGTCAGCTCTAGATGTTTCTCCTGCTCAAATAGAAAATATCCATGTAGTAACAGGGAATATTCCGGACATCAAAAAGGATATTCCTGTCATCAAGAATTATGTGGATGTATTCGAAGAAGTTGTTAGCTTACCTCCGCAGAGAGAAATTGATTTTAAGATCGCTTTAATTCCAAATGCAAGGCCAGTAGTGCATGCTATTCGGAGAATGACTCTAAAGGAGAAAGAAGAATTAGACAATCAAACTCGACAGCTTGTATGGAAGGGTCTGATCAGGCCTATTTTTTCTGATTGGGGAGCAGCAGTGGTGTTTGTCCCAAAGTCAGACGGTACTCTTCGATTATGTGTGGATTATCGTGACTTGAATGAATAAATATTAAAGAACAAATATCCATTGTCGCGAATTGATGATTTGTTGGATCGATTGAATGGCGCACAAATATTTTCAAGGATGGACCTAGCTACAGGCTTCCATCAGCTTCGTATTGCCGAAGAGTGTGTTCCCATGACGGCATTCAGAGGTCCCGATTTGTTCTATGAGTGGTTAGTAATGTCATTCGGCTTATGTAACGTTCCTGCCTATTTTGTGGATTTAATGAATCGGGTATTCCACGATGTCTTGAATAAATTTGTACTGGTTTTCATTGATGATATATTGATCTTCTCTAAGTTAGAAAGCAAGCACGTGAAACATTTGGAACAAGTATTGGAAATTATCAGAAAGAATGTCTTGAAGTCCAAACTTTCCAAATGTATATTTTGGAAAGAAGAAGTCAAGTTTCTTGGCTATGTCATATCAAAAGAAGGAATTTCTGTGGATCCCGGTAAAATCACTGCTATTCAAAATTGGAAGCAGACTAGTACTCCCATAGAAGTCCGAAGTTTTCTTGGATTGGCTAGTTATTATCGGAAGTTTGTTAAAGATTTTTCAAAGATATCTAGTTCCTTAACAAAGCTTACAAAGAAGCACGCAAGATTCAAGTGGACTCCAGAATGTGAAGAGGCTTTTCATAAGCTAAAATTAAGATTAACAACTGCTCCAGTGTTAATAATTATCGATGGCAATCAAGACTTGAAAGTCTGGACAGATGCTTCTAGAAAAGGTCTTGGTGCAGTATTAATGCAAAGAGGCCAAGTGGTTGCTTATGCTAGCCGTCAGCTGAAACCGCATGAGAAAAATTACGTTACTCATGATCTTGAGTTGTTAGCCATCGTATTTGCTTTGAAAATTTGGAGGAACTATCTTTTGGGTGAGAAATTCGAACTGTATACAGACCATCAGTCATTGAAGTATTTGTTCACCCAGAAAGACTTGAATCTGAGGCAGCAACGTTGGCTAGAATTTCTTACAGCATACGATTTTGTCTTTTTGTACACTCTAGGGAAAGCCAATGTTGTGGCTGATGCGCTAAATAGAAAGAATGTAATAATCGCCAGTTTTATTTTTATAACTTCATTGATTGATAAAATATCTTCTCTTCAGAAGGATGATCACTTCATTCAAAGGATCAGAGAAAGAATATAGAAAGGCGAACCCTAGAGTTTCCGGATTGATAACCAAGGGGTTCTAAGGCTAAAAGGTCGAATATGTGTTCCTAACATTTCTGAGCTCCGAAGGGAAGTACTGGATGAATGCCACAAGTCAAAGCTTAGTATCCATCCAGGAGTGAGCAAAATGTATAATGATATTAAGCGTACATTCTGGTGGAGATCGATGAAGAGAGACATTTCTTTATATGTTAGCAGGTGCTCTACTTGCCAACTAGTCAAAAGCGGCCAACAGAAACTTGCCAGATTGTTGCAACAATTGGATATTCCAGGTTGGAAGTGGGAACATATTTCCTTGGACTTCATAGATGGTTTGCCCAGAACCAAGAAAGGAAATGAAAGTATTTGGGTGATCGTAGATCGCTTCACGAAGACCGCTCATTTTATACCTGTCAGATCCAATAGAACCACTCAAAGTCTAGCACGGATTTATTTCAGAGAAATTGTTAAGCTACATGGAGTACCGATCAGTATAGTTAGTGATAGAGATCCAATACTTACTAGCAAATTCTGGGAGGCATTTCAAGTGGAACTGGGGACAAAGCTGAATCTAAGCATCGCCTATCATCCTCAGACAGATGGTCAGACTGAGAGGGTGAATCGCATACTATAAGATTTACTGTGGGCTTGTATTATTGATTTTGGTGGATCATGGGAGGACCACTTGCATTTGGCTGAGTTCTCGTATAACAAAAATTACCAAGCGAGCATGCAAATGTCGCCATTCGAAGCCTTGTATGATAGACCGTGCAGATCTCCCGCATGTTGGGTAGACACTGGCAATAGACTTGTGTTGGGACCAGATATGATTCGCGAAGCTTCAAACAAAGTCAATTTCATCAAGAAACGATTACAAACAAATCAAAGCCGACAGAAGAGCTATGCTGATTCGAGAAGAACAGATTTGGCTTTCTCTGTAGGTGACTATGTGTATCTACGGGTTTCTCCGATGAGGGGAGTAGTCAGGTTTGGCAAAACTGGGAAGTTGTCGCCTAGATTTATTGGTCCATTCCCTATTCTTGAATGGATTTGAACTCTCGCTTATAGAGTTCAATTACCTGACTGGTTGACTGGAACACATGATGTATTTCACGTATATCAACTTCGAAAGCATGTTCATGATCCAGATTTGATCGTGGAAGAAGCCGCACAACAGGAATTGGAAATTACTCCAGAATTAGATGTGAGAAGAGAGCCGATAAAGATTATTGGTAAAGAAACTAAAGAGCTAAGGAACAAGAAGATTCATTTAATCAAAGTGCAATGGAGTGGAGATCCGCGAGATTGTACTTGGGAAACCGAGGAGAGCATTAAGAAAGCCTATTCCAAGTGCAGGGTGGATATCTCTGATTGACTCTGGTGCAAGGTACATTTACCATATTTTGCAATTTCCATTATGTTCTCTACTTGGTTATTACTTTCTTTTCATGGATGTAAACTTTTTAATAATATAGTCTGAATGATTTAAAAGAGTATATGAATTAATTAGGGTATTTTTGAAAAGTTAAAAATAAATAAGAGAATGAATGGTAAATTTATTCGATTAAATCACACATTGAACTGATTAGAAATATATACATGTATATTATATATGTTTGAACAGGTAAATGGATTCGCTGTTGAGTAAAGAATTTATTTGCGTGCCCGACAAATAGGTAAACCTTAATGAGTTGGATGCGCAATTTTATTATTATATCAACTCCTGTGAGTGCCATTGGATGCAGAGTGCTGATTGTTCTTTGTGTAATAATAAATGTCGCCATAGGATAGTAACAATTAATTTTGATCTACACTGCATGGCATACTCCTTGAAGATAGCATACTTCATCATATACCACATAAGCATTTGGAGTTTATGTGACGAAGTTGAAGATTTACCATACGAGCGAGAGGCTTGTATGGTGATGACTATATATTACAGGTTGAACTGATGATAGATATGGACTATATATTACAGGTTGAACTGATGAATGATATGGACTATATAAAATGTAATGATAAATTGCCCGATTAATAAAAAAACCACATGGATCTGGAGATGATAATAAACACGTCTCTTTAGTCATTAAGGCACAAAAACTATTTATGGGGTGACGAGAATTTATTCTCGGGAGTTATTATCTATACACACTCCCCTGTGGACACTACAATATATCACTATAAATATGTGTATGTTTATTAGGATTTATTGGGTACCTAATACGGCCCAATAAATTCCAAACCCCTCCCCATACAAAGGAGATTATGGCAAAAAGTTTCGAAAATTTAGGGTGTTAGCCAAATTTTTGAAGAATTTGAAAATTCTTAGAAACTGAAAAGTTGAAGAATGAAAGCCAGAATGAAAGTTGAGTTGGTTAAGTAAACAACTTTCGACTTCGTTCCTTTTCAGGGACGAAAAGATTTTAAGTGGGGGAGATTGTAACAACCCGGAAAATCTGAACCAATTTAAAAATTTTAATTTGGCTATTTTAGTGGAATTTAAATATTTAAAATAAATTATTTTAAATAATTATGACGAAAAGACTATTTGAATCGATGTTTGAAAATAAATATATTTATTTTAATTATAAACAAGGCTTGAAATGGCGTGGCAGTTTCAAAATCTGAATTCAAACTTTGACTGACTGTACCGGGTGCAAATTAAAACGGATTTTAGTGAAACCAAAAATATTTAAATCTGTTCATGATTATCTTTCTAACGAATCTGAAAAATCGAAATTTGATAGCAGGAATCAAAAGTTATGGCCAAATGAATTTTCAAAAAGGTCACTATATAATATATATAGCCCTTGAAAATAGACATATTACAAACGACCTCTATTTTTGACGAAACCACTTTTGTCGGATCCGGGATGTCAAATTATTGCTAGGTTTCAAATTCCGTAATTTTTGAAGTTAATATGTGAGCGTGGCGAGAGAAAATGTGTTTGGTTGATTTCAGCTAAATTGGATCGACCAGAAAAAGGCCATTTTTCAACCGGTCTTCAAATTCGACGAAATCAGTTTTGTTGGGACAGTATCTTCCCAACATAGCCAGATATAATTTTTCTGGAATTTTTTGAATCAATATGTGGCGCCGGCAAATTAAAATGTACATTCAAATCTAAAATTGAATGCTTTACATTTTATTTTGAAGAATAATTGACTGTAACAGTCGAATTGGCTTATGAAACATATCGCATTGTGCTCGAAATGGGGGTATTTAGCTAGGGGTGACAGTCATTGGGTTTGGTTTGGAGTTCGTATTAGGAAACCCCATTTTAGAATTTAATATAAGTCCCGACCAATCAGAATTTTTATGAAAAATAATAATAAAGCGTGTCACTTTCTCTCTCCCCGATTGAGCTCCAGGCGACGACGGAAACCACTCAATTTCTTCCCCCACCGATTTCTCCTTCCACACTCAATAAAAACCCATGCCCCATGCATTTTTTTGTAGATCGTGACCTCCTCTTCAAATCCATATAAGGATTGTAAATTTTCGTTCGGTATTTAAGAAGATCCGACACTAGGAAGTCCAGACCTTCGAGCGGCCGCCGTGATACCCTAACGCCGTCGATTTCGACCGGAGGGGGACCCGCTGGTGCGCGGTTTCACGTACTTCAACGTGGTGCAACTGGATTTCGTCCTCGTGCCTTGGATTTTGCGAAAAACGAAACCCTAGTTTGGAACCAAACAGCAGAGGTACGGTTGTATATAATTTGAGCAGATTTTTACACTTTTAAATGTTGCAAACTTCTAAAAATCGTATCTTTTTCATGTGTGGTCGAAATCCAGTGAAACGAGAGACAGTGGACTCGTGCGGACGTCTTCTACATTCTAGAAGTTACCGGATATTTTTCTGAGCCTTCTACAATTTTTGGAGGAGTGGAACCCAATGTGAGATTTCTGAATTATAAACGATATGGAAATGACGATGTATAAATTATATAGTCGATGTATAAGTTATATAAGCATTGTACACCTCGTGTATAAGCGTTGTATAAGTTGTATGTTCGATGTATAAGTTATATATGTGTTGTAAAAAGTATATATGCGTTGAATGATATTGAAATATATTGAAATGAAATCGAAATATAGTTATATACGTATATCGATATATATATACTCCCCTTGTCCATAGACCATGGACGATATATATTGGTTGGGATGTTGTTTGGATTTGGTTGATGTGAAATCTGGTGAATATCATGAATGGTTGATTGGAAATGATTAATTGTTGTTGAAATCCCTATAGGATTAGTATATGGAAAAATTCGTCTGCGTACGAACTAGATATTGAAATCCCCATTATCAAAAGCTGCGAGGCTTTAAGGTAGAGCGAGGAGCCGTACTCGGGACGATGCCGGTTTTAACTACCCTGCCATTATGCTGCCGAAATTTTCAATAATATTCACGTGTTAGAATTATTTTCATGTGTTGGAATTATATTCATTTGTTGAAACCATATTCATGTGTTGAAACTATATTCATGTGTCGAATAGAAATTCATGTGTTGAATAAAATTCATGTGTTGAATGACATTCATGTATTGAATAAATTCTTTGAAAGATAAAAATAACATTTTTATCATATATATAGACTATATAAAATAATCGTGTTTTGAAATAAATTGTTTTACAATAAAAATAACACTTTTACCTTATGTATGAACTATATAAAATAATCGTGTTTTGAAATAAATTGTTTTACAATAAAAATAACACTTTTACCTTATGTATGAACTATATAAAATAATCTTGTTTTGAAATAAATTGTTTTACAATAAAAATCACATTTTTATCATCTATATGAAGTATATAAAATAATCGTGTTTTGAAATAAATTGTTTGATAATAAAAATCACATTTTTATTATATATATGAATTGTTAAAAATAGCGATGTGTTGAAATAAATATCTGTTGGATAAAAAATATCATTTTTATCAAATATATGAAATGAATATGGTTTTGAAATCAAAGAATGAATTATATTCATATATATAGAAATATAATTAAAATAAATCGAATAACGAAGCTACAGTTCATGTTTTGAAACTGTGATTTCAAATGATTATTATGGGAGATCCGACCATCAGATTATCCCAAAATCGAAACCGTTGGGTTCGCTTTGGAAATATCTTTCCAACGACACCAACTTTGTAAAGATCCAACTGTTGGATGTTCTAGAATGATTAATTCAAATCTAAATGAAAACAGCGCCAGAATCGATTATATTTATTTATATATATATATAAATATAAATATAATTAAAATAAATCGAATAACGATGCTGCAGTTCGTATTTTGAAATCGTAACTTCAAACGATTGTACTGGGAGATCCGACTGTCTGATTTTCCCAAAACTGGAATTGTTGGATTTGTGTTGAAAATATCTTTCTAATGATATAAAATTTGTAAAGATCCAACGGTTGGATTTTCATATATGTGTAAATCAAATCTGAAGAAAAACAGTGCCATGGCCGCGTTATGGCCTGAAGCGTCGTTTAAATAAAATGGGCTATTTTTAATTAAATAAAAATAGTGAAAAATCGTTATAAAATAATATTAACGATATGGAATGGAAATGAACTAAATTACTCTGTTTATTGGATATTCTGATGGTTGAATGTGTTTGGCATGAAATTTATATTAATGAACTGAACATGGATGTCGAATAACTTAACCATGAAATGAATTGATTTAAATTCTAAATATACGTGAATTATTTGAAAAGGCCTAGTTAAATCTCATTTCAAATAATTGATTGACGATAAGAAGTTGATGATGAAGACGGTGGTCGAAGACCGGAGAGATTCACATCGTTTGGATGATTACTGACGTCTTGATTGGGAGGCATCCCAAGATATAGATAATAAGCAGTGATCGTCCAGACGTACTTGGAGATCGACCAGATATACGAGGAATAAGGTGCCTCCAGTTTCGTTTAGACCTAGAACGGACTTGTAAATGGACTGTTTGTCTGACATAGGATTTCATTCTGTGTGATTGATAGCCATCAGTTGCATGGCGTGAATTGCCTGTGCGGCATGCTGAGATGCAAAGGATCAAGGCTTCTGTTGAAAAGCAAAGTCTTGTGGTTGTTGATCAAAGCACCGCCTGTTTAGCATAGCTTTGTGTATAGCGTTGTTTCACGAGCCTCACACCCCGGTATGAACCAGAAACGGGAGAGGACATCAGGGAGGACATGCGTTTCCTTCTAACTAGGGTGGTGTCAGTGACCTACCAGCCCTAACATTTATATTATTTTCACCGTGTGGTTGTTGGATTGCGAGGCGCCTCGGATATATCGGTGACTAGATGGATTCATAGGACTCATCTACGCCCCAAAGGGAGGGGAAACGCAGTGTTCAGGCATAATAATCCACATCGAGTGGACCGGCCCTGACGATCTAAGGCTTGCCTGCGCGCTTGCCTAAGACATGGGCTAGATTGTCTCGAATTCGCTAAGGACTATCTTTTGCCTTGGTTCATGAATGAAATCCAATTTCCAAATACGACATCGTGCGGTTTTGATTGTATACCTATATATGGCGATATGATATATGGTACCCATGCCGTCTATGATTGATACTTATGATTGAAATTGTTTTTGAAACATATAAACACTAGTAATAATATCAAATGCTTTTGTTTTATTCGTATCAACCATATTTTGGCCATTATAAGGTAAAACTCTATTCTCCGGCTTGCGTTGCATTGTGTGATTGGAACTGAGTCTTATAATGGATTCATTTTTTATAAAAAGCATTGCATTGTTTAAATAACTTACTTTATTCATGCATTGGAAATTACTAGAGTAAACCCGTTCCGCGAAAGTGGCGTGGTCTTAAGATTTGCCTTGTTATTATTATTTAACCAGTTAAGTAGATTTCTCATACCAATCCCATGACTGACTCGTAGTTTGTTTCACTTGCAAACTCGGGTGCACTTATTTCTTCACGGGCAGCCTTGTATTCAGGTTTTAGCAGGCTCTTTCTGGATAGCTGGAGCTAAAGATGGATTCTACCATTTATCTCTTTTTATGCTGTTCAGCTCCTATTGTACATGTTATGTTTTGATTCCGTTGTAGACATTTATGTATAGCTGAACTGTATTTTGTACTAAGTATGATCCTGTATACTGTGTAACTCTGATGATTATGTTTATCTAGTGTATTTTGATGTACATTATTTGGTGTATTTCTATATTTATGTACTGCTATTATTTATTTATGTGTTATATTCCAAAGATTACCCTTGCCACCGAGGAATGGGGGTTTGGGGTCGCCACAGAAGACCAGTACTATTTATGGAATTTAAAAGGCCTTGTCGTTATTCCTCTTATAGTATTAGTACGATATAGAAATTTATATCGATTATATAATGTTATGATTTCCTTGAAGATTCCATAGTTAATGGAAGGTGATTTGGGTTTGTCGTGAACTTTGTTTTAAATGACACTGATTCTTTAACCCAGAAAAAGACAAGATTAATTTTGCTAAATTTGAATAATCATTAAATAATGATTTTTGGATATTAAAACTAAGAAGAGTTTAATAAATCTTTAATCAGATTGGGATGTGAATGGAATAATTAAATTTATTGAATTCATGAAATGATCGAGAATGGAGTACCACCAGTTTTACTCCAGGCGACAGTTAAATTTTTAATTAGATTTGAGCAGGAAATGGCAATTAAATTTACCGATAATACCGGGGATGTTTGATATGGAGTACTACCAGTTTTGCTCCATGGGATGAATAGGTTGGGATTGGAAAATAAAAGATTACTTCGGTAAGGCTCGATAATCTCGACTTATTTTAAAAACCTTAATTTGGTTCAAAATTATTGAAGGATAAAATAAAATCTTTTGAAAATGATATCCAAAGGAAGATTAAAGAATAAATTTGAAAGAATTTATCTTTGATAAAGTTAATGGGAACCTTTACATAAAAAAGTGAATATTTGAATAAACGAATATTCTAAATTGGAATGAGGTGTATGATGTGTTTTAATAGCACTTGATTATTGATTATAAAATACACGAGTTATTTGGAAAGACCGGGTTTATCCTATTCTGAATAACTGATAACACCATTAAAAGTCGACGATGAAGACGGTGGTTGAAGATCGGAGTTCTTTACATTGTTTGGATGATTACTGATGTCTTGATTGGACTGTACACCCAAGACAAGGTAACACGTGGTGATTGCCTATACGTACTTGGAGATCGACCGGATATGCAAAGGCCACTCTCATGTATTGGACATATGGGACGAGGAATAAGGTGCCTCCGGTTTCGCTCAGACCCAGAACGGACTTGTAAATGGATGTGTTTCTGACATTTGATTTCATTTTGTGTTGATTGATTTCTATTAAATATATATATGTTTGGTGAACGATAATTTATTCTCTTTCTTAACACCTTTCTCTAAGACGTACAAGCTTAGAGGTTATATATTGATAGACATCAGTTGAATGGCGTGAATTGTCAATATGGCATGCTGAGATGCAAATGATCAAGTCTTTTGTTGAAAAGCAGAGTCTTGTGGTTGATGATCAAAGTACAGCTTTAAATAGCATAACTTTGTGTATAATGTTAATTCGCGAGCCTCACACCTGGTATGAGTCAAAAACGAGATAGTGACCATAGGGAGAACTTGCGTTTCTTTCTAGCTAGAAGTGGTGTCATGGTATGGAGCCCAGACATTTTTTTCTTATGTGGATGATGGATTGCGAGGCACCTCGGATATAGGGCTATATGCTCATAGGGTCGACGTACTGACCTGTTTGGAGGTCCGATAGGACCAGGAAACGTATTGTTCATAAATAACCAATCCACTAAAGTGAGTGTGGACCGGCCTTACCGCTTCCAAGGGTTGGCCGTAGGTGTGATGTTGAGACATGTGTTAGAGTGTCTTGAATTAGTGAGGAGACATCCCTTGCCTGGACTCATAGATGGAATCCAATTTCCAATACAACACTTTCGATTTTAGTTGTAAACCTAGTATAGCGGCATAATATATAGTACCTATGTCGTCTAAGATTGGTACATTTATGTTTGAAATTGATTTTGACACTATACACTTATAGTAATATCAAAATAATTTGTTGGCTATTATAAGGTAAAACTCTATCCTCTGGCTTACGTTGCATTGTGTGATGGGACTTGAGTCTTATAATAGCTTCATTTTTCAAAAAGCATTGTGTTATTTTATTTTAAACTGAGATTCATGTGGAGTAAACCCGTTACGTGTTATAAGACATGGTACAATGATTTCCTAACTTTTTAAGTAAAGATCTAATAACTGTTTTAGTTCTCACACCAGTCTCATGACTGACTCAGAGTTCATTGTTTTCAACTAAACTCTGGGTGCCTATATTTTCCATACAGGCAGCTAGTGGTTTTGGTTTTCACAGATACTTCTTTTCACAAGATCCTGGATTATAGTTGGAGCTATATTCGGAATGCTTTGTGTCTGCGTATCTCTTTTAGTTGTTGTAGTTGATGTCTTCCACTACACGTTATATTCATGTATTATTTTTTCAGCTGCTTTGTAATTTGTAAATCTCTTATATTTATTTTTCCGCTGTATATTATTTGTTCATACTATGATATCTTGTACTCTGAGGAAATTTTTTTAACAACAATGAAATGTTCTATTGTTTATGTTCTGATGCGTCGTGTTCTCAAAGCAATCCGGGCTCCTCCATCTCTTTCGGTATCGGAGAAGTTTAGGTCATTTCGTCGTGGTATCAGGTGTAACGGCCCACAAATCCGTACTATCTGAGTTGACTAATAACACCACATGTCCAATCCAAATTTCACAGAAATACGTATCATTAGTAGAAAGAAGTTAGAGGGTGAGAAATAGAAAGAAAGAAATGTTAGAATAGAAGAAAACAAAGAAGACAAATCTCATAGCGGAATGAATAAAATATATTGTATAACATAACTTTTGAAAAACAAATTGGTAATTTTATATACATACCAACATCAGAGCACAATAGTTATCCCTGGAACAGTTATAAACACCTGTTTTCAGATACCACATAGTATATAACGGAATATATGAGACTATAGCTAACTGGTGAAGCCTCCTGCTCCCAGCTCTTCCAAGTGAATCTGAAAAATCCCGACTACTTGCCTGCCCATACAAATTTGGGCACCCAAGAGTTTAGGGAAAACAAGCAAAATAAACTCTGGGTTAGTCATGGGACTGGTGTGAGTAAACTCCAACCATTTGCTTAACTTTCAAAATCCTTTCGAAAGAAAAGATAATAGTAAGACCAGCCCACACATAAGCATGGACAGTTTTTACCTTACTTTAACCCAAAACACTTTGATACAAAAATCCAATGGTATTATAATAGTGTCTAAATCAAATAAATAGAATCAGCTGAACGCTTGCATCTCACGCTCCATATATGATATAAAATCAAAAACCGCAGGGCGCTTATTGGAGATTGGATTTCCAACATGACAAGGTATGGGACCACCTTCCGATAGTGTATCTCTAGAGACGAATACACTGGGTTCAGCTAGAACATCTTGCAACCCGGACCACACATGACTGACCACCCATTTCGCTTGAGTGTATCGAATGTATATCACCAACGGTTGGGATCAGCAACCGTTTATCGAATGGGACAGCATCGAATAGAATAAGAAATTAAATGAATCTCTAGATAGGTGATTATACATCCAAATGGGAGCGACCCACATAGCCATGCTGAATGCCCGATTTTTTTAATTTCCCGGTTGTAGAGGCCTGAGGCTACGATTACTTTCTATTCATTGATAGCACAAATTACTTTAAATGCCACATCGTCAGATCCGTTAATCACTAATTGATTTGCACAAATATTCTGGATGTTATGCTAAGGGAATAAATCCATTGCAACCATATATATTTATACAGACCAACTCATGCGATCATTGGAAATACTTTGTCAGACATTCGTTACGTCCGTTCTGGAATTGAACGAAACCAAAGGCACAATTTCTATTAATAGAAAAGTCCTTGCACTTTACTCCATCTTCGATCATCTTCATATAATCTGGTTCGCAATGCTACTGTCAATACAGAGTGGTTCACAGATAATAATCCAACCAGTCTCTCCATATTGACAACAATATTGGCAAATACTTCGATAGTCGGTTATTTAACTATCGAAGTAAAACAACAAACAAACATTCAAAATATCAAACAATCACTGGGCCATTTAATTTATATTTCATTAATTAATTAAATTACATCTTCATTCCCTTGTCAATATTTGTTAACCAAATAATTTCAATAATCATCTTGAACTTTTTGCTATTGGGAAAACATTCCCATATATCACCTTCTATTATTTTCTATAGTTAGAAAATATATTCTATTTGAAATTGAAAAACAATTTCAATCACTTATCTCTTTCCCAACTACTTTAATTATACTCAGGAAATATTTACTTTTATATTTCGAAAATTCCATCACTTGGGTTAAAACGAATGTTGTATAAAACATCGCTACAACAATCCAAAATATTTTATTCAACTAACTCTTTTTCAACCACTTCTCTTCGAGATTGGACCTTGCTATTTATCAATTTAAAATGAAATCAATCAAGTTGGGGTAAAATTACCTCTCAGACCTTGACTGAAAACATCCTCAACTTCAAAACGGCAAAACCACATACCTCGAATAAACACACTATAAAACCCAATTATTCATTTATAAAACATATATACGGTTCACTTTCTATTTCTAATTTATAGATTCCCTTTTTATTTACAATATTCTTTTTTTTATTTCGTTTCCTTATCGAATTCTATATATATCGATCATTGATTTCTAACTATCAAATTATCTTAAAAATATTCTAACTCCTTAAATTCCCGGAAAAATTCTCCATAACCTTCCTTGTACTGGGAGCTTCGGGATAATTCAAACAGCCTCCCATGGCCCTCACCAATCCAAAAGAAAAAGTAAAAGCCAAGCGGCTTGCGGATACGGCACATAACACCTTATATATGAATTTAAACATGTACCTTTTTGTCGGGCACATAAATTAAAATCTTCATATAATTCATTCCATACATGTTTAACACATGTTCACCTGTTTTCAATTCAATTCAACTCAATCTATTCTTTTGAATTCAGTTTCGCTCATTTATTCTTTAATTAGCTATTTTTCCTATTTCACTTCTTTGTTTGAACACAACATGTTTAAACAAAAAATTTAACTTGCTCATTACCAAATTGAATTTCAATTTCAATTCTAGTTTCCTTTCCGATTTCGAATATGAATTTTCAAACAAATTTACTTATCCAAAGCCCAATGTCAATTCAAAATCTCTAACTAATTACTATTCGAATTAGTTAATTCTATCCAATAATCAAAAATCAATTCATTATTCCATCTGGGTTCACATATAATCTACAACTCAAATCTGAAATTTTCTAAATAGAAATTCGGATTTTTATTCGCTTAAAATCCTTTTATAAAATTAAATAAACCATTATGGTTTTTAAATCGTTATGGCGCTACTTTTCTGAAAATTTGATTTTGACATAACTCAAAATATATTCGACGAAATCCATATTTTTCTCTTTCATTAGAAAACTATTATCAAATCGGTCCTGACATTTCTTGTTTCAAAGAATTCCGACTTCAATTGAGTTCCATATACTCAATTGAAGTTCAAATCGCCAATTTACGAACTGCAGCGCTGCGGTGAGTTCGTTTTAATTATATTTATATATATAAACTTTCAAACTTCGTTTAAAATGAATTCAACTCCATTTTAACTCTATTTGAATTATCTAGATTCAAACTCCATCTTCACTTTTATTTGAATTCTATATTCAAATTCCAATTTCACTTCTATTTGAATCATATATTCAAATTCCATATTTTAAATTCCATTTGAATTATATATTTAAATCCCATAGTTTAAAATTCCATTTGAATGCTATATTCAAATTCTATAATTTAAATTCCATTCGAGTTCCTTTTGAATTCTACATTCAAATTCCTTATTTAATTCTCTTTGAATTCAAATTCCATATTTATTCTATTTGAATTCCAAATATTCAAACACCGATTTAATTCTATTATTCAAATTCTATTTAAATCCTCTTATTCAAATTCCAATTCAAATTCCCCTATTCAAATTCTATTTCAAATTATATATTCAAATTCTAGTCAAATTCTATATTCAAATTCTAGTCAAATTCTATATGTTCAATTTGACTTCTATTTAAATAAAATTCGAATTAATCGAATTCAAAACATAAATCCTTCTTGATTTATTTTCGTTCAATTTATATTTTGAACATCAGAATAAATTATGTCGTTTATTCCTTTAAAATGATTTCCCCATTCATATTTTTTTAAATTCACATTTGAATTTAAAAATTCGAATTATCCAATGATAATTTCCCTTTTCATTTGCAATCACCATTCATTTTACTTGTTTATATATTTAAACAAGTCCATTTCAAATTCATTTGAAATAAAATCTCTATTTGGAAAAATAAATTTCCCTTTTCAAATTCACACTTGGATTTTTAGTTCTGAATTATTCAATGATAATCTATTTCACTTTATATATAAACTTTGTTTATAAATGAACTATTTATAACTTCGTTTATAAAGGAACTACTTGTTTTATTTTCAAAACAAGTTTATATTTCAAATCTATTCAAATTCTATTTTTCTAAAATAGAATTTCCCTTTAAATCTCAAATACCCCTTTCAGGATATATTTTTTATATAAATTAATACTTAGCCCAGTGATATTAAAACAATCAAATCATCCAATTTTCAATCATTTGATTTTTAACACGTCATATATGAATATATATGAAATCAACCAAACAAACAAACAGATAATATATTTTTGAGGAATCCGGTCGGATTCCTCCAACCTGTTTTCCTGCATCCACAAACGTTAGTCAACAGAAATAATACCCATTATGCTTCAAGGCAGGATATCGCGGTATAAAAGGGGATCCACTTATATACGTGGGCGTAAGGTCATCCGCTAATGATATTGCGGGCATCCGCTAATGATATTGCGGGAAATACCCAATAACCACAAAAATTCAACAATTCATTCATGCATCCAAGCAACCAAAAATTTATTTATTTTCCAATAAAAATAAATTTAAATTTAAAATTGTGAGTGAGATTTACTCACCGTGGTTTTATTGCGATCCGTTCTGATTTTTAACTTAATTTGAACATTCGATTGGAATAAAAATCCAAGCCAATTCCAACTTGAGTATTCCCCAGCTACAAATCCATGTGACAGATTTCCTTGATTTTTGGATCTTGTATGATTTAAATACAGTATTTATAAATATGCGAGTTATATGAGTTATACATTCTTCTTAGCAAAAATCGGACTTTTATATCTAAGAAAAATAGAATTTAACCTTAGTTTTTCTTTTCTGCTGCGAATTTAAACAAGGCCAAAGCCTAAAGCCCTTACTACTCCTCACATTCACTCTAGTTTTCATTTGATACAGCTCCAAACTTTACACCTGAGCAAATGAACTCCCTTCCAGGCTTTACCAACGGCAAGTCCTTGCCAGCCGAATGTCTTACATCGCTTCCTCTACCCCATCGCCACTTTGAAAATACACGCAAGAACAACAGCTTCTACTCCCAAAAATCAGTGGCTTAACTCTCCTTCTCAGTCGCGATTTCATATAGACTAACCTCCCCTAAATCACGTCGACGACCTCAATACAGACTCGTGCTCCTCCCAGTAGGCTAAGTGAACCTCCTCGTCGCCCTAAGTTCCACTAACACCTCCGCCATCCTCCAAGCACCGCGAGGCAGAATGCGATCACAGCTCGATACCCTAACCTGACAGCTTCTCGAAATCGAGCCTCCCAGGGTCATCGCGCCCCCATACTTCATCGATTTGAGCTCCAGGAATTGTCGGGGTTTTCAGATTCGCGATTTAAATTGAATTTGGGGAGGCCATTTTTCTTATCAGAAGCTCGATTAAAATTTGAGAATGGAAAGGTAAATAAAAGGGTATAGGCGCGTTTTAAATAGAAGAGGGTGGTTGCGATTTTATAGAAGAAGGAGGGGGACAGGAAGTACAACAAATCTTTGTATTTAATTAAAAGGATTTTTGAATTAATTTGATTTGATTCTGATTCGATATAAAGAGATCTTTTATTCTTTTTAAATAGATATTGATTTGATTTTCGATTCAATTTCTATCTTATCCATTATAAATATTTCAGGGTACACAATTAAAAATCGTGAACCACTATTTTAGCGTACCGACCGTTGTTCCGATGTTATAGCGTTATACTGAACTCAACAGAATATTTTCTGAAATTTATTTTGAATGTATATTTAAAATAACCATATTAAATTGATATAATATAATACAAATTCAGAAACAAATAAATTCTCTGATAATAAAATATTTTTATTATCATCTATATTCAAATACAACTAATACTTATCATCTGAATTGTTTTGATTCAATTCTAACTTCAAATTGAATTATTTTAAATTCTCGTATTACGATGGTTATCAAATTAAATCGTATTACAGTTATTTAATCGATAACCCAATAAAATACCATTTATATTATAAATTCAATATTTAAAACCATACTAAATATTTAAAATAAACTATTCAAAAATCTGGGTCGTTACATTCTTCCCTCCTTAAAATAATTTCGTCCTCGAAATTGCTAAGGTAGGAAAAATGGTACAAATCCATTACTTTTCAAAACTCCTTTATGTTGAAACTCACCTCTTCATATTTCAACAAATTAGCTCCAATCAAACTTTTGGTTTTCACACATTTAATCTAAATGATCTTCACCCAATTCAAATTCTATTCAATCTTATTCAAATTGAATTTCATTAATTTATTTACCTCGATACATTTAACTTGCTTAAGTTAAATTCCATTTCAAGAATCCAAATCCTAGGGTTTTCATTTCAAATCCTTCTGAAATCACCTAAACATGTACATATATTTATAATCTTTTCAAATTCAAAATATTTAAATCTTCCAACTAAACTTGTTTTCTATCAAACAAATTCCCATCAAAATTTACTAAGGTAGCAATCCATCACTTAGAAACTCAAAAACGAACACTGATGATGTCGTGACCATCATCAGAATTATTTCCCAGCCACCCAAGTGAGTTCAGTGCTTAAACAATTTCAAAATCCATTCAAATTCCTTTTAAAACAAAGCAATATTGTTCTAATATAATTCCAAATATATTTCAAACTTCCCAGGATTTAAATTCTGAATTCTGTTTTGAATTCAATTTTTATTCATCTCATTTGTATATTTCATTCATATACAAATTCTATTTTGGTTATATATAACCATTCCAATTTTATAATCTCATTTAATTATAATAATAATAATAACCAATGCATCCATATATTATAATAATTTCAGAAATTATTATTTCTATATCAAAATAGAATTTTGGATAAAATTATTTCATTTACCCACTTTAAAACAATATCGTGTTCAATCTTCTGTTTAAGTATTTACAAACTCTTATCGACATCGTGGCGTCCCACAATTCGATCAGAATTCATAAACCACTCAACAGACTAACCAACACAATATAAAAGAACTTTTATATCAATTAACAAATACGCGCTCTCATACATACATACACTCAACTCATTCTAGGGTACTACTGAACCTATCTCTAATGAGCACATGCCACACAAGCTTAGGTATTCGCTCTACCTAAGCACTGATACCAACTGTAACGGCCCGCAAATTCGTACTATCTGAATAGACTAATAACACCACACGTCCAACCCAAATTTCATAGAAATATGTATCATTAGTAGAAAGAAGTTAGAGGGTGAGAAATAGAAAGAAAGAAATGTTAGAATAGAAGAAAACAAAGAAGACAAATCTCACAGCGGAACGAATAAAATATATTATGTAACACCCAGTAATTCGGTTAATATTAATATTCACAAATTAAAGAATAACTAATCACAGACGTGAGAATTGTGGGAAAAGGGTTGCACCATTGTGTTTTTCTCAGAATTCTGGTCGAAATAGAGTCCGAGTTTGCGTGAATTGGACTTCGCATGAAGAAGTTATGGCCATCGGAAGTTTCAGAAAATTCAAAACAGCTCGCTGGAAATTTAAAATTCAAACTGAAAGTGCAGAAGCGGGCTGGACGGGAAAATTCCCGCCCAGGCAGGTCGTCTGGGGAGTCGACACTAGTGTCGACCTCCCCCCCTGCCCCCCCAGGTCGACAATAGTGTCGACCTGGGTGTCGACCTGGTCAGTCGGCTAGGGTTTTGACTGAGCCCAATCTTGAGCTGCTGATGTGTCTTTAGGGCTGCGTTGGCAAATTAAACGGTTCAGTTTAGTTATGAGTTGATCTGACGGTCTAAATAAACCCTAAACTCTATAAATACTTAGGTAGTCTTTAACCCTACTTCATATGAAAAATAGAATAGCTACCGTCATACCGCCGCCATGGAACTCAGTGGAGCCGCCGCCAACTAAGAAGGAAGAAAAGCTAATCTAAACCTAATTCTACTCAACTCTAAAGCAAATCAAGACTCTCTTTTCTTCTCTAAATTGTGAGTATGATGATCTTAACAAGATTATTTTTAAATTAATTAGAATAGCTCATGAATAGATTATGAGTAGATGATGTGAATTGTCATATATGTTGTTGTAAACCTTATACTATCATGTATGTTATTAATCCTATGCTATGTGGTGATGATATCCTATATGTTGTAAATCATGCTATGATTATGTTATGTATGTTGAGAGTTTCTATGCTAAATTGTGATGAATCTTACATGTTAAAAAGTCATGATGTTATTGTCTATGCTAATTAGTTCATGTTAATCAAATCATGATATTGATACTATTTGGGCTATGTTGATCTATATGACAAGTCACATATGCAAGTTTAGATTAATTAGTAAAAGTTATGAACATATGCCATGACATCTATTATGACATCTAGAATTATGCTATGACATATGTAAAATTCTATGCTAGTTCACACCATCATTATGATGCCTAAAACCCTATATGCAAGTTTATATATAAATTTGGGTTATGATCATATCATGTAAATTGTGACATTTAACAAGTTGACATCTTTAGATCCTTAACATGTGTAGTTTATGCAAGTTTCACCCCTATTATGATTGGATTATTTTATTTTTTTTATATGTTGTGATAATTTATCTTTGTGCTATGAGTTAGACTATTCGAGTCTAACGTATATTCTGCGTTGAATAAGCGAGCTTATAAACATGGGGTAGGGGTAATATTAAGGATTTAATAATAAGAAGTTGGGGTGCAATTGATATGATTTTGCATGCCATGAGTGGATGACCATAATTGAGTCAATTATGGACATCAAAAAAAGTGGACTTAATTAATAATTTGGATAGGGAATTATTAAAACTGGGGTAAAAGATTATAAGTGATAATTAATGCTTAGGACACGAGGTTGGACTCGTTTGTGACGTAAACCTGCCCGGACCCGCCCGACAAATCCAGTGGTCACAAATGTCAGCCCAATGTGAGAGGTCCTAGGCCTAAACTAAAGCATAACAGTTGTAAAGACACGAGGTTAGACTCTTTTATGGTGTAAGACTGCCCGGACCCGCCTGGCAAATCCAGCTGCCATAAATGCCAGTATAATGTGAGAGGTCTTTATGAGGTTATGGCCTGAATGAATTAAGAAATACTTAACCAGATAAACATGTAAGGTGGGACATGGGGGTTAAGTAGGTGCCTTGGGTGGCATGAGGAATCTAGTGGGTGCCCTTAGTGGCATGTGAAATACGATTAGTAAGACTTAACCAAACACACATGTAAATGAACATGACTAAGAGGGTTAAGTGGGATATACTAGTGGACAAGCTTAGGTGGGTAGCTTGTGGGGGCCCATTTCAACTAGTAACCCAAACGTATCTTTGTGGGCTCGACCCAAGTCGAGGACGGGACACGCATACTGGGTTTGACTATAAGAGGCCAAAACGGGGAGCGGTGGCAACGCAAGTCCAACGGGTTTCATATGCATGTGTGGACCCGGGCTGGTAGGTAAGACGTTGTTGCATCGTGTAGGTATAAGCCGTGCATTTTCAAATTGTACCGGGTTTCCACTTTAGGGGAGTGATACACCCCACTGTGGGGCCAGCACGGATATCTACGAGTAGGGAGCCGATCGAAAGTAGGTAGTGGGGTACACCTAGTGGAGATAGGGGCAGACGGCACCTATGTAGTCAGCTAGGGGTACGTAAGGCTATTTATATAGTTTCTGTGTTAAGCAAGTATGATCAACCTTTAGGGTGACTGGTGCGGTGCAGTGTAGTAAGGTGAGGTGCAGTGCAGTAATCATTCGTTAGTAATTAGGTATGCCTTTAACGTTATCTTTAACGTTGTCTTTAATGTTATCTTTATCTGCTCTTCCATACCTAATCGTTCATAGACATTTACTTGTCTTCCATCTTATGCCTTAGTCTAGTTATTTTGATAATAGTACTGTTAGAATTATCATACTCGCTAGAATTTATGTCTGACCCCCTCCATTTCTATCCTTTTTCACCCTCCAGATCCTCAAGTTGGACCCAACTCTAGTGGAGTTTGATTGGATTGCTTCATCTCTCTTTTAGAAAGCTTGGACTGTTGAAGTAAAGTCCAGGTTGTTATCTTCTTTAATGGCTATTGGTGTAATGGGATTATGTATTTTGTTTTATGAAGATGGATATTGTACTTGACTCTGATTTATGGTTTTATGATGTAACAAACATGTTTAATTTTCCACTGCAATAAAAAGAAGTTTTAGATTTCCAAGTACTACTAATTATATGTCTTGTTGTAATTTTTCTGTTCTATATTCACTTAAAACCTCCATGGAAGTTAATGCATTCCCTTTGTGAGTGACATTAATGGACGTGGGTGTTACACGTGGTATCAAAGCTTAAGGTTACCAGAACAGATAAATTTTTTAGAAAAACTATTTTTCTAAAGTATTTTTGGAAGAAGTGCTTTCAAAAACATGTTTTAATGAGTAATTTGAAGAGGAAAGTTTTTATGAAAAAAAAAACATAATCCCCAATAGCCATATATCTTTATCTTTCGAATTCTCCATTTTGAATCTTTCCTTTTTCGTTTCAGCATGGCTGAAGATCTTAACCTACCTGACGGTGTAACGATACCAGGATGGTATAGGAGGCTATTAGAGGCTAGGGCCGCTGCAGGTCCGGCCAATGTTCCTCCACCACCAGTTGCACCCGTTCCTCCTCCTCCTCGCGTAGATACTTTTGCAAAGACGTGCAAGGAATTTAAGGCTATGGGTGGACAACCTGTTCAAGGGTCAGAAACGTTCGTGGAAGCTAGAGATTGGCTTAGGGAGGTGGAAGAATGGCTAGAGATCTTTGAAGTAGAAGAAGGGAGGAAAGTCAAATTAGCAGCTGGGTTAATGAAGGGAGAGGCCTCGTTTTGGTGGGAGGTCACTAATGGGGAGCGTCCTGTTGATTCTTGGGCAGATTTTAGACGTAGGTTTGAGGCGAAGTTTCTCTCGAGGGAAGAAGAGAATCTATATATGGAAAGGTTCTTGGCATTGAAGCAAGGAAGCTCATCAATGAAAGAATATGTCAATAAATTTAATCAGTTAGCAAGGTTTGGCTTGGACTTGGTGAACACGCCGGAGAAGAAGACTCTGAGGTTCGTTAATGGATTGAATGAACCATTGCAAGGGTTGGCTATGACCCACATCCCTATGGGGGGCACCTTTGAGAAGCTTGTAGACATGGCACTCATGCACGAGGAGAAAGGCGCTAAAGCTGATAAGGCACCCGAGAAGAAAGGGGATCAGAAGAAACCACAACAGCAAAACAAGAAGGGTGGTAAAGACAATAATGGAAAGGGAAAGAAGAAATGTTTTAACTGTGGGACACTAGGCCATCTCAGCAAGGATTGCCGAAAGAAAAGGAAGACTGGTTGTTTTCACTGTGGCGAAGCGAGACATCTAGTGAACGACTGCCCAAAGAAGGGGCAGAGTGTAGGGACTACCTCGGGAGGATAGGTGCAGGCTCTTATGGCACCAGGGCAGGTAAGGGACAAGTTCAGGCTCTCGCAGTCCCACCGCTGCAAGAACGAGGTAGAACCATTTCTGTTGAAAGCTTAGTTTTTCTGTTTGATCATCCTGTCCGTACCTTATTTGACTCGGGCGTAATGCATTCGTTTATCTCTACGCCATTAGTTGAATCACTGCACTTAACACCAGTTTAGTAGAGGATCCCTTAGTTGTTTCGAATCCAATTGGGGGCTCAGGTTATTTGTCTATGATGTGTTTGGATTTGAAAATTTCTATACTTAGCGTTGAATTTAGATGTGATGCTTATGTGTTGGGCTTCATGGGCTATGGGCTAATTTTAGGAATGGATTGGTTATCCAGAAATGGGGCCGTTCTTGATTGTGAAAGGAGAGTAGTTAGGCTCGTGACTCGCCTTGGAAACACTCTCGAAATCTTTTGTAATCCCATAAATTCCGTTATGCTAAGTTATTTAGAATCACTTGACGCGTCTGAGGAAAATCTACAATCTGTTAGAGTGGTCCGAGAATACTCGGATGTGTTTGAGGAGATGAAGGGCTTGCCTCCGAAGCAGGAGATAGATTTTCGAATATATCTTATGGATAATGTGAAACCAGTATCTTTGCCAGTACGCCACATGGCTCCACGTGAAAGGAGGGAACTTGATAAGCAAGTGAAGGAGTTGCTTGAGAAGGGGTTCATAAGACGAAGTATATCGGCGTGGGGTGCTCCAGTAGTATTTGCCACGAAGGTGGATGGGTCCCTTAGACTTTGTGTGCACTATAGAAAACTTAATAAGCTTACAAAGAAGAACAGACACCCACTGCCAAGGATTGACGATTTCTTCGATCAGTTAGTTGGCGCCTCAGTGTTTTCGTAGTTGGACTTAGCCACTGGTTTTCATCAGTTAAGAGTGGCTGAGGATGGCATTGACAAGACTGCCTTTATGTAACACCCCGCATCCGCTAGGGTCACTCGCAAAGGAATGCACTAGCTTTAGAGGGGCATTATTGGTAAACATGCACAGAAATATCACAAGACAGAACATATAAAATAGCGGAAGTAAAATCGAACTTTCATAAACATCAATAATTAAGGTCTAAAGCCTTTTACATCAGAGTACATCAAAACCTGTCTTGCAATAGTAAAGAAGCATAAAGTCTTTTTCATAAATTATTCCCCAAGTAAAACAGTAAAGTAGCCATAGCCAAGAAAAGTCCAAGCCATCCATGATGACCTTCAAGCAGAAGAAGTCCGAACCAAACAACAGTATTTCCTCCCTGTAACCTGGGGGGGGGAACGGAAGAAAAGAGGCGAAACAAAACGGGTCAGTCAAAAAGACTGAGTAAGCCCTATCTACTATTAGTATAAAAACTAGTAAAGTTAACTGACATGAGAAACTGAGATGAACATAAGCATGATAACAAGATAGATAAGCTAAATCAAAATAACATGATGAACTACTGAACGTAGATAAACTAAGGTGTCATGATAAATTACAATGTCAAGATAAAACAAGGTATCCCTCCGTCAGGTTTCTATCAAGTATAATATCCCCAAGATATCTATCACGTATAACGTCCCATGGTATCTATCCTGTACATCCGCTCTGCACCTACCGTACTAGTATCCCCACCGTATCATGTGTTAACCATGAATGACCCTTACTCAAAAGCCGTGTAATGGTCCATGTCAACCTAATATATCGCATATATAGGTTACTCAACTCGTATGTTTTATTCCATGTAAATGTTCAGTCCCTTGCCGTAGACCATACGGGCTTTCTCATGAGATTCTATACTACTTTAACATAGTTCCATGATCCTTAAGATCGGTTTGGACTGTTACCCTAAACCTAGCTAGGGTCTTCCAACATGAATTATCGTTTGTACAACTAGGACTTATGCTACCTAGGGCTACTAGGGATTACACTTACCTATTGCACGTTTCCATATCTCGGTTTTGGTTCAACCACCCAGGGCCACTAGGATTTACGCTAACCGTCAACCGCGCCCTTTTTCCCACGCATTCATCGTGAATCGTTTTTCCATGACTGTATACACATGTATCACATCGTGCCATCCGAGTCCTATCACAGGGCAGATCAAGAAATACAGGACTCGGTCGGGAGCTTTCGATTTATCTGCCGATGCAGATGCTAAGGTCTGTTTTTCTATACGTGGCTATGGTCCCACGCGACCCCTCCCTCAACTAGCGAAAGACAAGACAGGATAAATCCTGTATGAGAACACAACACTGGCCAAACCACATCCAAGCCTTACCGCAACCATAATTAGATAGCAATTATGGTCTATTGGGTGTTCTCTGCCTTTCCGTACGTACACGCTTGACCAAAGATGGTAGGTAGTCTGACGAAAATGCTATCTAGGGTACGACCGTGTATCGTCGACTATCCCCTATCCATCCCCGTCTTTAGGTCACTCGTATAGCAACCAAGGCATACTCTTGGTTCTTCTAACGCAGACCTTAACCTCTCATGAGCCTAGTATAATCACCTGGCAGCTCACAGAGGGATACCAAGAATATCCTCACGTTCCCCGAAGCCGCTGCTTCGTTATCCAGTTCGCTGGAGCCTTTATCTAAATCAGATACTTGCTCCTACTCGTATACTTAAACGATGACCTACCGTATCAGGTTACTCATCTATCTATGAACTGGTCTAAATTTCCTTGACTAAGAATCATTACTTAGTTATTCCTCAACTAAGGTTTACCACTTAGCCTTATTCCCGTTATCCTTGTTAACTACGGTTATCCCCTATCCTCAGAACTAGGGTTTACATAATGGATTAAGTGTCACTTAAGTTCATGACTTAACCCTACAAACCATGCTCACGTTGGTTAAGTATGTATTAAGCAATTCACGACTTAACCTCATCCAATTATCATTCTAGATTGGTTAAGTATATATTAACTTGACCCTATCAATTTACCTAGTCAATCGGTCAAGTGTATTCAAGCGATTCGTGACTTAGCCTTATCATGTTTTCACGTTAGATCGGTTAAGTATAGGTTAACTTAACCTCAATAAATTCACGAGTTAGATTGGTTAAGTATAGGTCACTTAACCACCTCAAATCATCATGTTAGATTAGTTAAGTGTTTAACTTAACTCCATTAAACTACCAAGTGGGATTAATTAAGTCTAGGCTAACTTAACCCCATCCGATTTCCATGCTTAGACTAGTTGAGTCTAATCTTAACCTCATCCATTAACTGTATTTTTCGGTTAAGTGTCATTAAGAAAACTTACTTAACCTTCCCCAAATTATCGTGTTGGATTGGTTAAGTGTTGGTTAACTTAACCCCGTCCACTAATCATATAAAAATGGTTAAGTGTCATTAGGCAAATCAAATTACTTAACCTACCCAACCTTGTCATGTTTTGTTAAGTATCATTAGCCTAAACCATTTACTTAACCCATTTGTCCATGTCATATTTGGTTAAGCGTCATTAATCAAATTAACTTAACCCTATCATGTGGCATTAATTACTTAATGCACCTCAACCTCTCACATTAGACTTTGTTGCGGTTACTAGTTAAGCCGGTCGGTTCCGGGTAGCTTTACACCACAACTTGGTCTAACCTCGGGTTCAAGCACAACATGACCAACTTCTCACATTGGGTCCTATTGTTTGCAACTACTAGTTAGGCCGGTCGGTTCCGGGTAGTTTTACGTTGCAAACTCAACCCAACCTCGAGTTGGCCACACTTATATTATCTAAGTGTCATGTCCATTATGTTTTCCAACACATATTACAAGTTTTCAAGCAATTGGGTAGACCTAACTTAATAGGTAAATTCCCAATGGGTAGACCTAACTTAATAGGTAAATTCCCAAGCTTATGTTTTTATGCATACTTACATGTCAACTTCCATGTTATATTTCAAGTCATATTTCCAAGTTATATTTTCATGTCATTAGAAATTTCCCATAACATAACCCAACGCTTTTAAACTCGTATATACGTTCGCAACAACGTAATGGATTAAAAGAAGAGACTTGGCAAAGGCATGACAAAAATGGATATTAAGCCACAAGTTAATCATGGTGGCAAATGAGGCACAAATGTGTTCATTAACTTGCATGTTACATTCTTAAGCCTCAAAAACATGCATAAACCCAAACTTGGCACATGAGCGAATCATGGTGACAAAAGACATGGAATGATGACTAGTAACTCGCATATATCATCATATAAGGGTTATGACTTCATATGCAAGTTGACATAAAGGTTATGAGGGTTCTCATGTTGCATAATGCAACATTTAAACATAAAGGTTGTAGCTTTTAGCCCACAAGATCAAGATAATGACTTCATAAACTTGCATGACATGATAGCATGTATCATACTCAATGATCAAACCCAAACTTGCAACATGAACATTTAACTTCATAGTTAATATCTAAGAGTAGGGAAAGGGCTTACATTGCTATGAAGGCACAAAAGATATGACAAAGCCCTTATGCAATCAAATAGACCCAAAATGCAAGCTCTAACATAAAAACCCTTGTGCCAAAATGATCAAAACCCTTGCTTTATGATGCAAAGATAGAAACTTGACTTGAATGCAAGCTAATGACACTCATACAAGCTTGAAAACACTTGTATGCATGGAAAATCTCTCATAGAAACCATTTAGAAATTTTATGAAGAGAGTGGAGGCCATGAGAGGTAAAATTTTGCCATAGTTTAGTTGCATGAATGAATAATGAGGATTTAGGATAGGTTAGGGTCTTATTTATAGATTAGGCAAGTGTTTTAGGCCATAGGATTAAACCTAGATTCAATCCAAGCCATCAAAGCATGTCTTGGGGAAGAAGTCAAGTGTAGGAACCATCTAGGGCCTTTAGATTAAAGATGAACCATGAGAAGCATCCAAATGCAAAATCTGCATTTGAGCGAATCGGCCCACGGGTTGACAGCCAAACACCCTGGATTAACCCCTAGTCGACCCAGCGGGCTTGGGTCGACTTCAAAAATCGGCCGGTTCGGTTATTCCCCTCTCCCAATTCGCTGTTTTGAACATTTTTGCATATTTATTTATTTAATTTTCAATTATATATATATATCAATATATATATATTTCTCTGCGCAACCCATTTCACTTAATTAAGTATACTTTAATTTGGGAATTTTTCGTGAAACTTCGCGAGGCCATATCTTGGTCATACGGACTCCGATTTTCGAAAACTCGTACTCTATTTCACATATTTTTCCGAGATGAACGCAATGGCATAGCCCGTTTCCCTTGATTCAGATTTTACAGTTTAATTCTGCCTCCATTTATGTTATAATAGGTTATTGAAAATACGGGTTGTTACACTTTAGGACTCCGGACGGTTTCTATGAATGGCTAGTGATGCCCTCCGGTTTTACAAACGCCCCAGCATACTTTGTTGATTTGATGAGTATGGTGCTTAGGGAGTACCTTAACAAATTCGTGGTAGTCTTCGTAGACGACATCCTGATCTTTTCTAAGAATGAAGAAGAGCATGCCCTACATCTAAGGGAAGTGTTGGAGACCCTACGAGCGCATAATCTTAAAGCCAAATTTTCTAAGTGTCACTTCTGGAGGAAGGAAGTACGATTCTTAGGGCACGTGGTTTCCAAGGAAGGGATAGCTGTGGATCCCGCGAAGGTGGTGGCCATCCAAGATTGGAAGGCCCCTAAAAATGCTACCGAAGTAAGAAGTTTCTTGGGGTTGGCTAGCTACTATAGGAAATTTATCAAAGACTTCGCAAAGATATCAGCTCCATTGACACGCTTGATAAAGAAGAACCTAGTCTTCACATGGGACGTAGATTGTGATGATGCGTTCCAACGTTTGAAGAGAGCTTTGACCTCAGCCCCAGTCTTAGTGCTGCCAGACGGGAGTAAGCCATTTACTGTTTATAGTGACGCTTGTGGGACAGGACTAGGCGCAGTTTTAATGCAAGAGGGTAGGGTAATAGCCTATGGTGGAAGGCAGTCGAGAGCGCATGAGAAGAATTACCCCACACATGACCTAGAGTTGGCCGCTATTGTTTTCGCGCTTAAGTCTTGGCGTCATTATCTTCTTGGCGAGAAATTCGAATTATTCACTGACCACAAATCTTTAAAATACTTATTCTCTCAAAAGGACTTGAACTTAAGGCAGCAAAGGTGGATGGAGTTCTTAGCATCCTACGACTTCGAGATAGCATATACCCCTGGCAAGGGTAACGTGGTGGCAGATGCCTTAAGTAGAAAAAGATTATCCTTGAGTCCTTTGTTTGTTGAGCGGCGAAGCTTAGAATTCATTTCGATGTTTGACTTTAGACCTTCCGTTGACTTTGTACCTGGTTTGCTAACATCCTTGGAGGTCAGACCTACACTTTTGGGACGGATTGGTGAGGCACAGCGAGACGACACACAGTTGGTTGAGTTAGTAGAAAATCTCAAAGGAGGGGAGTCATCAAGCCATCTCCGTAGGTATACCCTAGATGATAAGGGTTGGTTACGTAGGGACGATAGACTTTGTGTACCAAAAGACGATGACCTAAGGAAGACTATTCTTGACGAAGCACATCGTTCGAAGATGACCATCCATCCCGGCGGGGACAAGATGTAAATGGACATGAGACGAGTTTACTTTTGGGCCGGCATGAAGAAAGATGTGGCCGAGTATGTCGCTAGATGCTTGGTGTGCCAACAAGTAAAAACGGAGCAAAAGAAACGCGGTGGGTTGCTTCACCCATTGGAGGCTCCACTATGGAAGTGGGAGAGTGTCTCGATGGATTTTGTGGATGGATTACCGCGATCAAGGAAGGGTAATACGGGGATTTGGGTTATAGTAGATAGACTTACTAAGAGCGCCCATTTTATTCCCGTAAAGGGTAAGAGGACTGCTCCATGGTTAGCTTCTGTATACGTCCGAGAAATAGTTCGTTTGCACGGTGTTCCTTCTAGCATAGTGAGCGACCGCGATCCTATTTTCACTAGCGAATTTTGGAGAAGCTTACAAGAGGCGGTAGGGACTCAGTTATGTTTGAGCACCGCATATCATCCTCAGACGGACGGCCAAATCGAGAGGGTGAATCACATTCTAGAGGATCTTTTGAGGCTATGTATCCTAGACTTTGGGGGTACATGGGAAGAGCATCTTCCGTTGGTAGAGTTTGCGTATAATAATAGATTTCAGTCCAGCATTGGCATGGCACTTTTCGAAGCTCTTTATGGACGACCTTTTCGTTCACCTACATGTTGGTGGGAATCTACGGATAAGATCTTTCTTGGGCCCGATATGATTAGGAAGACTTCAGAAAAGATTGACTTGATTCGAAGGAGGTTGAAAGCAGCGCAAGATAAGCAGAAGTCTTATGCGGATAAGAGGAGGACAGATCTCGAGTTTAAAGTTGGGGACATGGTCTTTATCAAAGTGTCTCCATTACGGAACGTTGTTCGCTTTGGGTCCATTGGGAAATTAGCACCAAGGTTCGTAGGGTCGTTCCCTATTAAGGAAAAGATTGGGCAGATGGCGTGTAAAGTGGAGTTGCCTGAGAAACTTAGTGGTGTACACGACGTATTCCATGTGTCACATTTGAGGAAGTGCTTACACGAGACCGCGGAAGTGGTAGAGCCGAACTTGCTTAGAGAGGTGGAGATAGAGCGTGATGCGACGATTCGACGAGCTCCTACGCGCATTCTTGGGTCAGAGATCAAGAAGCTAAGAAATCAAGAGGTCAGACTAGTCAATGTACAATGGAGAGATGATGAGAGCAACGCTACTTGGGAGACAGAAGAGAAGATGCGTTCACGATACCCTTTCCTTTTCGAGGGTATGTCCTTTAATTTCTCCTTTATCGCTTATCTTATACTTATCTTACCTTTAGAGTATCCTCTCACTAGTATTCTTGACCTTTAGTTAGGATAACCCTATGGTTGAAACATGTGTTTGAGACATATTATGTATGATGGATGCAAAGTGGATGCAAGTGTTTACTAGTGGTTGCTCGTGGACGCATATACACACACTATTAGGCACTAGATCGACTCAGTCACTTCATACTGCATATTGCATATAAATGGATGTATTTAGTAAAATGGATGTATGATGATTGTTTATCATATGGATGATGCATTCAGATGATGATTGTGCACGCATGTAGAGATAATATGTAGCATTAAGGAACTTTTGCATACATAATGGACGCACGGCACTATCATGGTTTGCTTTAAGGAGGTCAACTGAATCAGTGGACCGCCTGATTTTGCACTAGATATGGACATATACACACACTGTGCATTTAAACATAAAAGCATTAGAAGTCTATAAGGACAATGGATGCATGTGTTTGATGGTTGAGTAGAAGGACGATTGGATGTTAGGATATACATTCTTCTTGACTTGAAGATTTCGGGACGAAATCCTTTAAGGAGGGGAGAATGTAACACCCCGTAATTCGGTTAATATTAATATTCACAAATTAAAGAATAACTAATCTCAGACGTGAGAAATGTGAGAAACGGGTTGCGCCATTGTGTTCATCTCAGAATTCTGGTCGAAATAGAGTCCGAGTTTGCGTGAATTGGACTTCGTATGAAGAAGTTATGGCCATCGGAAGTTTCAGAAAATTCAAAATAACTCGCTGGAAATTTAAAATTCAAACTGAAAGTGCAGAAGCGGGCTGGGCGGGAAAATTCCCGCCCAGGCAGGTCGACTGGGGAGTCGACACTAGTGTCGACCTCCCCCCCCCCCCCAGGTCAACTATAGTGTCGACCTGGTCAGTCGGCTAGGGTTTTGACTGAGCCCAATCTTGAGCTGCTGATGTGTCTGTAGGACTGAGTTGGCAAATTAAACGGTTCAGTTTAGTTCTGAGTTGATCTGACGGTCTAAATAAACCCTAAACTCTATAAATACCTAGGTAGTCTCTCACCCTAATTCATATGAAAAATAGAATAGCTACCGTCATACCGCCGCCATGGAACTCAGTGGAGCCGCCGCCAACTAAGAAGGAAGAAAAGCTAATCTAAACCTAATTCTACTCAACTCTAAAGCAAATCAAGACTCTCTTTTCTTCTCTAAATTGTGAGTATGATGATCTTAACAAGATTATTGTTAAATTAATTAGAATAGGTCATGAATGGATTATGAGTAGATGAAGTGAATTGTCATATATGTTGTTGTAAACCTTATACTATCATGTCTATTATTAATCCTATGCTATGTGGTGATGATATCCTATATGTTGTAAATCATGCTATGATGATGTTATGTATGTTGAGAGTTTCTATGCTAAATTGTGATGAATCTTACATGTTAAAAAGTCATGATGTTATTGTCTATGCTAATTAGTTCATGTTAATCAAATCATGATGTTGATACTATTTGGGCTATGTTGATCTATATGACAAGTCACATATGCAAGTTTAGGTTGATTAGTAAAAGTTATGAACATATGCCATGACATCTATTATGACATCTAGAATTATGCTATGACATATGTAAAATTCTATGCTAGTTCACACCATCATTATGATGCCTAAAACCCCATATGCAAGTTTATATATAAATTTGGGTTATGACCATATCATGTAAATTGTGACATTTAACAAGTTGACATCTTTAGATCCTTAACATGTGTAGTTTATGCAAGTTTCACCCTTATTATGATTGGATTATTTTATTTGTTTATATGTTGTGATTATTTATCTTTGTGCTACGAGTTAGACTATTCGAGTCTAACGTATATTCTGCGTTGAATAAGCGAACGTATAAACATAGGGAAGGGGTTATATTAAAGATTTAATAATAAGAAGTTGGGGTGCAATTGATATGATTTTGCATGCCATGAGTGGATGACCATAATTGAGTCAATTATGGACATCAATAAAAAGTGTACTTAATTAATATTTTGGAAAGGGAATTATTTAAACTGGGGTAAAAGATTATAAGTGATAATCAATGCTTAGGACACGAGGTTGGACTTGTTTGTGACGTAAACCTGCCTGGACCCGCCCGGCAAATCCAATGGTCACAAATGTCAGCCCAATGTGAGAGGTCCTAGGCCTAAACTAAAGCATAATAGTTATAAAGACACGAGGTTAGACTCTTTTATGTTGTAAAACTGCCCGGACCCGCCCGGCAAATCCAGCTGCCATAAATTCCAGTCTAATGTGCGAGGTCTTTATGAGGTTATGGCCTGAATGAATTAAGAAATACTTAACCAGATAAACATGTAATGTGGGACATAGGGGTTAAGTAGGTGCCTTGGGTGGCATGAGGAATCTAGTGGGTTCCCTTAGTGGCATGTGAAATACGATTAGTAAGACTTAACCAAACACACATGTAAATGAACATGACTAAGAGGATTAAGTGGGATATACTAGTGGACAAGCTTAGGTGGGTAGCTTGTGGGGCCCAATTTCAACCAGTAACCCAAACGTATCTTTGTGGGCTCGACCAAAGTCGAGGACGGGACACGCATACTGGGTTTGACTATAAGAGGCCAAAACGGGGAGCGGTGGCAACGCAAGTTCAACGGGTTTCATATGCGTGTGTGGACCCGGGCTGGTAGGTAAGACGTTGTTGCATCGTGTAGGTATAAGCCGTGCATTCTCAAGTTGTATCGGGTTGCCACTTTAAGGGAGTGATACACCCCACTGTGGGGCCAGCACGGTTATCTACGAGTAGGGAGTCGATCGAAAGTGGGTAGTGGGGTACACCTAGTGGAGATAGGGGCAGACGGCACCTATGTAGTCAGCTAGGGGTACGTAAGGCTATTTATATAGTTTCTATGTGAAGCAAGTGGGATCAACCTTTAGGGTGACTGGTGCGGTGCAGTGTAGTAAGGTGCGGTGCAGTGTAGTAATCATTCGTTAGTAATTAGGTATGCCTTTAATGCTATCTTTAACGTTGTCTTTAACGTTATCTTTATCTGCTCTTCCATACCTAATAGTTCATAGACATTTACTTGTCTTCCAGCTTATGCCTTAGTCTAGTTATTTTGATAATAGTATTGTTAGAATTATCATACTCGCCAGACTTTATGTTTGACCCCCTCCATTTCTATCCTTTTTTCCCCTCCAGATCCTCAGGTTGGACCCAGCTCTAGTGGAGTTTGATTGGATTGCTTCATCTCTCTTTTGGAAAGCTTGGACCGTTGAATTAAAGTCCAACTTGTTATCTTCTTTAATGGCTATTGGTGTAATGGGATTATGTATTTTGTTTTATGAAGATGGATATTGTACATGACTCTGATTTATGGTTTTATGATGTAACAAACATGTTTAATTTTCCGCTGCAATAAAATGAAGTTTTAGATTTCCAAGTACTACTTATTATCTGTCTTGTTGTAATTTTTCTGTTCTATATTTACTTAAAACCTCCATGGAAGTTAATGCATTCCCTTTGTGAGTGACATTAATGGACGTGGGGTGTTACATATTATATAACATAACTTTTGAAATACAAATCGGTAACATTATATACATACCATCATCAGAGCACAAAAGTTATCCCTGGAACAGTTAAAAACACCTATTTTCAGATACCACATAGTACATAGAGGAATATATGAGACTATAGCTAATTGGTGAAGCCTCCTGCTTCCAGCTCTTCCAAGTGAATTTGAAAAATCCCGACTACTTGCCTGCTCGAACAAATTTGGGCACCCAAGAGTTTAGGGAAAACAAAAAAATAAACTCTGGGTCAGTCATGGGACTAGTGTGAGTAAACTCCAAACATTTGTTTAACTTTCAAAATCCTTTCGAAGAAAAGATAATAGTAAGACCAGCCCACACATAAACATGGACGGTTTTTACCTTACTATAACCCAAAACACTTTGATACAAAAATCCAATGGTAATATAATAGTGTCTAAATCAAATAAATAGAATCTAGCGGAACGCTTGCATCTCGCGCTCCATATACGATATAAAATCAAAAACCGCAGTGCGCTTATTGGAGATTGGATTTCCAACATGACAGGTATGGAACCACCTTCCGATAGTGTAACTCTAGAGACGAATACACTGGGTTCAACAAGAACATCTTGCAACCCGGCCCACACATGACCGACCACTCATTTCGCTTGAGTGTATCGAATGTATATTACCAACGGTTGGGATCAGCAACCGTTTCCCGAATGGGACAGCATCGAATAGAATAAGAAATTAGACGAATCTCTAGATAGGTGATTATACATCCTAATGGGAGCGACCCACATAGCTATGCTGCCTGCCTGATTTTTGTCATTTCCCGGTTGTTGAGGCCTGAGGCTACAATTACTTTCTATTCATTGATAGCACAAATTACTTTAAATGCAGCATCATCAGATCCATTAATCACTAATTGATTTGCACAAATATTCTGGATGTTATGCTAAGGGAATAAATCCGTTGCAACCATATTTATTTATACAGACCAACTCATGCGATCATTGGAAATACTTTGTCAGACATTCGTCCATTTACGTCCGTTCTGGGATTGAACGAAACCGAAGGCACAATTTCTATTAATAGAAAAAGTCCTTGCACTTCACTCCATCTTCGATCATCTTCATATAATCTAATTCGCAACGCTACTGTCAATATAGAGTGGTTCACGGATAATAATCCAACCAGTCTCTCCATATTGACAACGATATTGGCAAATACTTCGATAGTCGATTATTTAACTATCGAAGTAAAACAACAAACAAACATTCAAAACATCAAACAATCACTGGGCCATTTAATTTATATTTCATTAATTAGTTAAATTACTATTCCATTTCCTTGTCAATATTTGTTAACCAAATATTTTCAATAATCATCTTGACCTTTTCGCTATTTGGAAAACATTCCCATATATCACCTTCTATTATTTTCTATAGTTAGAAAATATATTCTATTTGAAATTGAAAAACAATTTCAATCACTTATCTCTTTCCCGACTACTTTAATTATACTCAGGATATATTTACTTTTATATTTCGAAAATTCCATCACTTGGGTTAAAACGAATGTTGTATAAAACATCGCTACAACAACCCAACATATTTTATTCAACTAACTCTTTTTCAACCACTTCTCTTCGAGATTGGATCCTGCTATTTATCAATTTAAAATGAAATCAATCAAGTTGGGGTAAAATTACCTCTCAGACCTTGACTGAAAACATCCTCAACTTCAAAACAGCAAAACCACTTACCTCGAATAAACACACTATAAAACCCAATTATTCATTTTTTAAACAAGTATATGGTTCGCTTTCTATTTCTAATTTATAGGTTCCCTTTTTTGTTACAATATTCTATTTTTTTAAATTTTGTTCCCTTATCGAATTCTATATATATCGATCATAGATTTCTAACTATCAGATTATCTTAAAAATATCTCCTCAAATTCCCGAAAAAATTCGCCATAACCTCTCTTGTACCGGGAGCTTCGGGATATTTCAAATAGCCTCCCATGGCCCTCACCATTCCAAAAGAAAAAGCCAAGCGGCTTGCTGATACGGCGCATAAAACCTCATACATGAATTTAAACATGTACCTTTTTGTCGGGCACATAAATTAAAATCTTCATACACTTCATTCCATACCTGTCTAACACATGTTCACCTGTTCTCAATTCAATTCAACTCAATCTATTCATTTGAATTCAGTTTCACTCATTTATTCTTTAATTAGCTATTTTCCCTATTTCACTTATTTGTTTGAACATAACATGTTTAAACAAAATATTTAACTTGATCAAAACCAAATTGAATTTCAATTTCAATTCTAGTTTCCTTTCCGATTTCGAATATGAATTTTCAAAAAAAATTTACTTATCCAAAGCCCAATATCACTTCAAAATTTCATTAACTAATTACTATTCGAATTAGTTAATTCTATCCAATAATCAAAAATCTGATTTCTGTTTCAAAAATCAATTCATTATTCCATCTGGGTTCACATATATTCTACAACTTAAATCGGAAATTATCTAAATAGAAATTCGAATTTTTATTCGCTTAAAATCCTTTTATAAAATTAGATAAACCGTTATGGTTTTTAAATGGTTATGGCGCTACTTTTCTGAAAATTTGATTTTGACATAACTCAAAATCTATTCGATGAAATCCAAAATTTTCTCTTTCATTAGAAATCTATTATCAAATCGGTCCTGACGTTTCTTGTTTCAAAGAGTTCCGACTTCAATTGAGTTCTGTATACTCAATTGAAGTTCGAATCACCAATTTATGAACAACAGTGCTGCAGCGAGTTCATTTTAATTATATTTATATATATAAACTTTCAAACTTCGTTTAAAATGAATTGAACTCCATTTTAACTCTATTTGAATCATATTGATTCAAACTCCATTTTCACTTTTATTTGAATTCTATATTCAAATTCCAATTTCACTTCTATTTGAATCCTATATTCAAATTCCATATTTTAAATTCCATTTGAAGTATATATTTAAATCCCATAGTTTAAAATTCCATTTGAATGCTATAATCAAATTCTATAATTTAAATTCCATTCGAATTCCTTTTGAATTCTACATTCAAATTCCTTATTTAATTCTCTTTGAATTCAAATTCCATATTTATTCTATTTGAATTCCAAATATTCAAACGCCGATTTAATTCTATTATTCATATTCTATTTAAATCCTCTTATTCAGATTCCATTTCAAATTCCCCTATTCAAATTCTATTTCAAATTCTATATTCAAATTCTAGTCAAATTCTATATTCAAATTCTAGTCAAATTCTATATATTCAATTTGACTTCTATTTAAATAAAATTCGAATTAATCGAATTCAAAACATAAATCCTTCTTGATTTATTTTCGTTCAATTTATATTTTGAACATCAAAATAAATTCTGTCATTTATTCCTTTAAAACGATTTCCCCATTCATATTTTTTTAAATTCACATTTGAATTTAAAAATTCGAATTATCCAATGATAATTTCTCTTTTCATTTACAAGAACCGTTCATTTTACTTGTTTATATATTTAAACAAGTCCATTTCAAATTCATTCGAAATAAAATCTCTATTTGGAAAAATAAATTTCCCTTTCCAAATTCACACTTGGAATTCTAGTTCTGAATTATTCAATGATAATCCATTTCACTTTATTTATAAACTTTGTTTGTAAATGAACTATTTATAACTTCGTTTATAAAGGAGCTACTTGTTTAATTTTCAAAACAAGTTTATATTTCAAATCTATTTAAAAATTCAAATTCTATTTTTCTAAAATAGAATTTCCCTTTAAATCTCAAATACCCCTTCCAGGATATATTTTTAATATAAATTAATACTTATCCCAGTGATATTTAAAACAATCAAATCATCCAATTTTCAATCATTTGATTTTTAACACGTTGTATATGAATATATATGAAATCAAGCAAACAAACAAACAGATAATATATTTTTGAGGAATCCAGTTGGATTCCTCCAACCTGTTTTCCTGCATCCGCAAACGTTAGTCAGCAGAAATAATACTCATCATGCTTCAAGGAAGGATATCGCGGTATAAAAGGGGATCCACTTATATACGTGGGCGTGGGGTCATCTGCTAATGATACTGCGGGCATCCGCTAATAGTATTGCGGGAAATACCCAATAACCACAAAAATTCAACAATTCATTCATGCATCCAAGCAACCAACAATTTATTTATTTTCCGATAAAAATAAATTTAAATATAAAATTGTGAGTGAGATTTACTCACCGTGGTTTTATTGCGATCCGTTCTGATTTTTAACTTAATTTGAACATTTGATTGGAATAAAAATCCAAGCCAATTCCAACTTGAGTATTCCCCAGCTACGAATCCATGTGACAGATTTCCGTGATTTTTGGATCTTGTATGATTTAAATACAGTATTTATAAATATGCGAGTTATATGAGTTATACATTCTTCTTAGAAAAAATCGGACTTTTATATCTAATAAAAATAGAATTTAACCTTAGTTTTTCTTTTCGGCTGCGAATTTAAACAAGGCCAAAGCCTGAAGCCCTTACTGCTCCTCACAGTCACTCTAGTTTACATTTGATACAGCTCCAAACTTTACACCTGAGCAAACAAACTCCCTTCCAGACTTTATCAACGGCAAGTCCTTGCCAGCCGAATGTCTTACATCGCTTCCTCTACCCCATCGCCACTTTGAGAATACACGCAAGAACAACAGCTTCTACTCCCAAAAATCAATGGCTTAACTCTCCTTCTTAGTCATGATTTCATATAGACTGACCTCCCCTAAATCACGTCGACGGCCTCAATACAGAGTCGCGCTCCTCCTAGTGAGGCTAAGTGAACCTCCTCGAAGCCCTAAGTTCCACTAACACCTCCACCATCCTCCAAGCACCGCGAGGCAGAATGCGATCCCAGCTCGATACCCTAACTTGACAGCTTCTCGAAATCGAGCTTCCCAGGGTCATCGCGCCCCCATACTTCATCAATTTGAGCTCCAGGAATTATCGGGGTTTTCAGATTCGCGATTTAAATTGAATTTGGGAAGGCCATTTTTCTTATCAGAAGCTCGATTAAAATCTGAGAATGGAAAGGTAAATAAAAGGGTATAGGCGCGTTTTAAATAGAAGAGGGTGGTTGCGATTTTATAGAAGAAGGAGGGGACAGTAAGTATAGTAAATCTTTGTATTTAATTAAAAGGATTTTTGAATTAGTTTGATTTGATTCTGATTTGATATAAAGAGATCTTTTATTCTTTTTAAACAGATATCGGTTTGATTTTCAATTCGATTTCTATCTTATCCATTATAAATATTTCAGGGTCCACAATTAAAAATCGTGAACCGCTATTTTAGCGTACCGACCGTCGTTCCAATGTTATAGCATTATACTGAACTCAACAGAATATTTTCTAAAATTTATTTTGAACGTATATTTAAAATAACCATATTAAATTGATATAATGTAATAAAAATTCGGAAACAAATAAATTCTCTAATAATAAAATATTTTTATTATCATCTATATTCAAATACAACTAATACCGATCATCTGAATTGTTTTGATTCAATTCTAACTTCGAATTGAATTATTTTAAATTCTCGTATTACGATGATTATCAAAATAAATCGTATTTCGATTATTTAATCGATAACCCAATAAAATACCATTTATATTATAAATTCAATATTTAAAACCATACTAAATATTTAAAATAAAATATTCAAAAATCTGGGTCGTTACATCAGGGCTTTTATTTACAAAGCTCGAAGAACAAGGCACATTAGAAATAAACGAAAGAATTCATCAGAGATAGGATTAGTAATATCCTATTATAACTACTCGTTAGAGATAGGTCTAGTAATACCCTAGAATGAGTTGAAGAGTGCTATTTATAAAAAAATGAATTTAGTTTTGAAAATTATATCTTATTATACGTATTTGAGTATTTCATTTTATATTTGTGACGGCAAGGAATTTCGCTCGGTCCGAACCAGTCGCTAAACCGATCCAGGCCGTTCGAAACGCCCTATCGTTTGAGAACACGACAAATCAGAACGCATATAAAAGAACATTTCACTGCTTATTACAACAATGCATCAGATTACAAGAATATACAGAGTATAAATGAATATTACACAGAAATATCAGAGATTTAAATTACATTTAAATACATAGCAGCGGAAAATAATACAATACACAACTAGAAGAGATATACGGATACAAAGCTTTCCGGATATCATTCCAGCTGTAAACCAGGATCCTGTGAATATAAATCTGCAAAACCAAAACTACTAGCTGCCCGTGTCGAAATAAGGGCACCCAGAGTTTAGGTTAAAACAATAAACTCCAGGTCAGTCATGTGACTGGTGTGAGAACTAAAACAGATATAATTCTTTATTTTAAAGTTCGGTAAATCAAGGGACCACGCCGTATAACACGGAACGGGTTTCCTCCCAAGAACACCAGTGCATAAAACAAACAGCGCAATGCTAAATAAAGAAAAATGAAGCTGTTATAAGACCCAGGTCCCATCACACAATGCAACGCAGTCGAGGATAGGGTTTTTACCTTATAATAGCCAAGAATGCTTGATACGTTTAAAAGAAATCATTTTGATACTATTATAAGTGTATAGTGTATAAAACAACTTCAAATCATAAGTATCAATCATAGGCGGCATGAATGCCCCATACCACTATGTCGCCATATATAGGTTATACAATCAAAATCGCAAAGTCACGTATTTGGAAATTGGATTTCCATCTATGAACCGAGGCAAAAGATAGTCCTCAACCGATTCGAGACGCTCTAGCCCGCCCCTCAGGCAAGCGCGCAGGCAAGCCTTGGATCGTCAGGGCCGGTCCACACGGAGTGGATTATTATGCCTGAACAATACGTCTCCCCACCCTATGGGGTGTAAGTCTGGTCCGTCAGCCGACCAGAATGCATTCGGCCGAAACCGATATAACCGAGGCGCCTCGCAACCGCAACAACCACATAAGTCAAACTCGTCAGGGCGTGTAAAACCACTGACGCCACTTCTAGCTAGAAAGAAACGCAAGTCCTCCCTGATGTCCTCTCCCGTTTTTGGTTCATACCGGGTGCGAAACTCGCGAAGTAAACGTTACACAAAGCTACGCCACAAAGGCCGTGCTTTGATCATCACCACAAGACTTTGCTTTTCAACAGAAGCCTTGATCATTTGCATCTTAGCATGCCACACAGGCAAACCACTCTATGCAACCGATATCAGTCACACAGAATGAAATCCAGTGTCAGACACACAGTCCATTTACAAGTCCGTTCTGGGCCTGAACGAAACCGGAGGCACCTAGTACCCCGCATATCCATCGATCTCCAAGTACGTCTGGACGATCACTAACTGTTTCCATCTTCTTGGGTGTACAGCCCAATCAAGATCATCAGCTATCACCCAAACGACGTGAAGACCTCCGGTCTTCGACCATCGTCTTCATCTTCGACTTATCGTCGTATCAGTTATTCAGAATGGGATAAACCCGGTCTTTCCGAATAACTCGCGTATATATTATAAAAGTGTTACACAAACACAACATACGCCTCATTCCAACTCATTAGTCATTAACCGTAAATTAATCAAGAGAATAATTCCCCAAATATTAACCCCGAAGGCCGAAACCAACATCAGATCAATATCCAGAAAACCATTCTACTTAGCTAACCGACAGTTAGTTTCTAAATTTCACGTTCAAATCTAATTAAAGATTTAACTATCGCCTGGAGCAAAACTGGTGATACTCCATTCTCGATCTTTTCAATCTAATTAAAGATTCATTAAAACTCCACTTAGTTTAAATATGTGACTGGGTTAAAGAATCAGTGTCATTTAAAACACGGTTCACGATAAACCCAAAGTCACATCCCATTAATTATCGGGTTAAAGAACAAGTGTTATTTAAAACACTATTCACGATAAACCCAAAAATCAATATCCATTCAATTCCAATTAAATATTATTTAATTGGTACACTTCATTAAATCTAAATAAAAAGATTTAATCTTTTCTCAACTGGGTTCAAGAACAGTGTTAGTGAAGACACCATTCACGACAAACCCAAATCACATTCGATATTCAATACAAGGCTCTGAATAGAAAATATATCGGCTTATATTCAATATCGAATTCTACGACTAACAAATGTCGTATTGGAAATAACGATATAAATATATATATCTTTTAAATTTCCATAACAACATCTGTATAATCCCGGATTCCAACATCGAAATATTCCGAAGACAATTTCGATTCAAATCCTCTCCAATGTAATCATTGAAAATTTTGGTTATTTTCAAAACCCTTTTTCAAATTCAATTTATTTATTTAAAAATAAATAGAATTATAATTCTAGTTCAAAACTAGTTCATTTTGATAAAAATCTATTTTTATCTTTTCAAATATGGAGTTTTTCATCCCAATTCTTTCTAAATCATTTCTTATGATTTTACACGAATTATTACTATTTTTAATAATTTTATCAAGGCCCGTACAGTCGATTTCCATCAATGGCCATCGAACTGCACTTACAGCGACCTTTTTCGGATTTGATTTGGACGTATCTCCAAATCCAACCGTTAGATTTCAAATTTCTAATATTCGTTAGAAAGCTCTTTTCGATACGAACCCAACGGTTCCGGTTTTAGGAGAATCCGACGGTCGGATCTCCCGTAGTGTCCGTTTGAAATAAATGGTCGAAATTCGCGAACTGCCGCGGCGCGGCGCGTTCTATTCAGGCCATTATATTATATATATAATATATATAATATATATTTCATCGATTTCTATTTTAAAACGAATTATATAAATAGTTTTAAATTCGTTTCAAATTCTATTTCAACTTCTATTTCAATTCAAATCAAAATTGAATTCTTCTTTATAAATTCGTTTTAAAATTCATTTCTATTCAATTCAAATTTCAATTCAAATTTCAATTCAAATTTCAATTCAATTTGAATTGATTTCAATCCATTTTCAATTCCATTTGAATTCGTTTTCAATTCCTTTCGAAATCGTTTTCAATTCAATTCATTTCGAAATCGTTTTCAATTCATTTTGAATTCGTTTTCAATTCATTTTGAATTCGTTTTCAATTCATTTTGAATTCGTTTTCAATTCAATTCATTTCGAAATCGTTTTCAATTCATTTTGAATTCGTTTTCAATTCATTTTGAATTCGTTTTCAATTCATTTTGAATTCGTTTTCAATTTAATTCATTTCGAAATCGTTTTCAATTCATTTCATTTCGAAATCGTTTTCAATTCATTTCATTTCGAAATCGTTTTCAATTCAATTCATTTCGAAATCGTTTTCAATTCAATTCATTTCGAAATCGTTTTCAATTCAATTCATTTCGAAATCACCTTTAAAATCGATATAAATATCGTTCACGTCAAAATGGCGTCAATCTAATCAACACGGCTTCATATATTCCTTTATTTTCAAATATTCTATTTCAAATATTTCTTTTTCAAATATTTCTTTTTCAAAACTGGAATGAGGCCCAATCAATTACCATATAAAATTAATTATATGGATTTTTATACAACACATGTATATAATAGCATTGAAAATAATCAACCATCAACCAAAGTGCACTACACTGTATAAGCATCAAATATAGATATTCAACGCTTATAACAGCCTGTCAATCAATCGATCGACATATTTAATCAATCAGGATGAGTGAACTTCAAATTTCATCCCAACACCCGTGTGGGGTTTCAAACAATCAAACAACTATTTTATTCGTGCAGTTGGGCGATGTGTAAAATTTATCGTCCCAATCAATGTCATTCAAATAAGTGTACATAAACAAACCATCTGGTTTGTAAATGAATATTTATTTATTCACTTCACTATTTTCATATTCACGTTAAAAATTATATTTTTAACGATAAAACATTTTATTTCAACCTATGAATTTCTATTCAATTCATTTATTCAATAAAATGATATTTTTATTTTTCTAACATGTTTTAGAAAATTTCGGCGGCATAACGGCACGATACCAGAAACGGGACAAGGCCTAGCCTTATCCCCGGTCTAGTGAAGGCCCACGCCATTCACACATCAATCAAATCAATTTGTTACGCAAACCACAAACTTTGGAGTAAGGGTCTAACCTAGCCTTACTCCTTCGCCTTATAACGGCGCACGTCTAATCCTAACCAATTAATCGATTCGATTTTTCACACCACAAACCACATTCAAACCAATATCGCAATCAATCACCAAACAGTCAAACAAACAAGTCCATGGTCTGTGGACGATTGTGTCGGGTGCTACTAAGCACCGTCTGCATCCTAGTATATATATTTAACTAGAAATAAAATAGAAAGGTGAGAAATTCTCACATATAGCTATCCTAGCTCCACGGCTCTTCTTTTGCAGAAGTCTTCCTCGTTATCGCCTCTTCGTCATCTTCGTTGCCCGTAGTCACTATATATATAAAAATCGAATTTTTACTTCAAAGTTCAATAAATAAAAATCGAATTTTTAGTTCGAAGTTCAATAAATAAAAATCGAATTTTTAGTTCGAAGTTCAATAAATAAAAATCGAATTTTTAGTTCAAAGTTCAATAAATAAAAATCGAATTTTTAGTTCGAAGTTCAATAAATAAAAATCGAATTTTTAGTTCGAAGTTCAATAAATAAAAATCGAATTTTTAGTTCAAAGTTCAATATATAAAAATTTGATTTTTATCTCGACTTTCTATATATAAAAAATATGATTTTTATCTCGACTTTCTATATATAAAAATATGATTTTTATCTCGACTTTCTATATATAAAAATATGATTTTTATCTCGACTTCAATACCCAAAAATCACATTTTTAACTCGCTATTCAATACATAAAAATCACATTTTTATTTTGAAAATTTCTAACCTCCTTCTATTTTTAATTTAAAACTTTTGAAACAAATTCAGTTTTTAAACTTTTAAAATAAATTCAGTTTTTAAACTTTTAAAATAAAAAATCAGTTTCAAACTTAAATAAAAATCAGTTTCAAACTTAAATAAAAATCAGTTTCAAACATGTTTTTAAAACTACAGTTTCAAAATCTAAAAAAAAAAAAAATAACAGAGCTAATAAAATAAAAAAACTTACAAAAAGGGGGGGGGTGTTCGCTGTCGGCAGCAGGCTTAGGGGGGCGCTGGTGGCTCCGGAGTGGCGGCGGTCGGCAGGGGCGGCGCGGAGGGCTTCAGATGCGGCGGAGGGTTCGGTTTAGGGATTTGGGTGCTCGCGATCTGGAACGGCAGAGGAGAGGAGGATAGGGCGGCGGATGGAGGGGGAAGAGGAGGGGGAAGGTGCGGCTGTCCCCAGGGGAGGAGCGCGCGGCGGTGGTGGCCTCCCAGACGATGGCGACGAGCGTTTTTTTTTTTCTTTTTTTTATATTTTTTTTTTTTTTTGAGAATGATTTCAACGGGGGGGGGCCTGGGTATATAGAAGGATATATATTTTTTTTTTTTTTTTTTTTATTTATTCAATTTTATTGCATATAGTTGACTTTTACCCACGACCTCGAAACGAGGCCCACCGCCTGTCGCCCATAGCGTTTTACCCCCATTCCGAACACAATGGGATATGTTTCGCAAGCTGGTTTGATCGTTACCATCGGTTTTCTTTTGAATTTTCATTTAAATCACTATATTGAATTTTAAACGTACATTTCAAATTACCGGGGTCACATACTAACTAGAAAAATTCCAGAAAAATATTTTCTAGCTTCGTATTGACGATACGGTCCTAACAAAACTAGTTTCGTCAAATTCTGAGATCGTTTGAAAAATGGCCAATTTCCAGTCGATTAAAATCAACTGAAACTGGTCAAACGCGTTTTCCTTTGCCACGCTCACATATTGATTCGAAAAATTATGAAATTTGAAACCTAGCAATAACTTTACATCCCGGACCCAACAAAACTGGTTTCGTCGAAATCCGAGGTCGTTTGCAAAATGTCCATTTTTAAGGGCCTGAATTCCATAGCGACTATTCAGAATTTTCAACTGGACATATCTTTTGATTCCCGATATGAAATCTTGATTTTTCGGATTCGTTGGAAAGATATTCACTATTAGATTCCATTATTTTTGGTTTCACTAAAATCCGGATTGTTTTGCACCCGATACATTCAATTGAAGTTTGAAATCGAATTATCGAACTACCGCGCCATTTTCAATTCTATTTATAATTATATATAAATATTTATATTCTAACGACGACGCGTATAATATATACGTTCGAATTATATTCAAAATAAATTTCTCGTCGATATTATTTAAAATAATTCATTTTAAATAATCAAAATTCGCTAAAATGGCCAAAATAAAAATTTTAAACTGGCCCAGATTTTACGGGTTGTTACAATCTCCCCCACTTAAAACTTTTCGTCCCCGAAAAGGAACAAAGTCGAAAGTGGTTTGATTATTCAGCTCTACGTTCGATCTGGCTTCCATTCTCCAACTCTTTAGTTTCTGAGAATTTTCAAAATTTCAAAAAAATTGGCTAACACCCTAAATTTTTGAAAAATTTCGCCATAACCTCCCCTGCACCGGGAGCATCGGGGAATTTCAAATAGCTTCCCCGGTCCTTCAGATCTCAAAAAGAAAAAGAAAAAGCCAAGCGGCTAGCCAATAGGCTCACAAAATCATCATCACCCAAACAAAACAGGAAATTATGTAGTAAACATGTACCTATTTGTCGGGCAAACAAATTTTATTCTCTGCTCTAGCCTCCTTGCTATGACCTGTTCAATGATATATATGTATATGCAAGCAAACGCAACCAATCTTCGATATAATTCAATATTTGGTTCTGTTAGGCTAAATGGCTAAAAATTAGCAAACAAATAAACAAACAACACAAACATCAATCAATTAGTTGAATTAGAGTTTCAAATTCATATTTTGATACATATACAAAAATCAGATTTTTGATGCCAAATCACAACAATAAGCCCTATCTAATTTTGGTTCTCACACCAGTCAATAGGAAATATATAGATATCACACCTTCGAAACACGAATATAAATATTGATAATGCGGCCGCATTACCAAAATTATCTCCGGGCGACTAGAGTGTGATTCTATATCTATCCAGTATATTAAAATTTCAAATACACGCGGATCAGACGTATACGCAAAATCTATATATACTGGATTGTCCACATCAATACAAATAAATAATCAGATACGAATAATTGATTTAAATTTTCAAAACAAAAATTTGTTTTCACTTTCAAAAATATACTCTTCACACTCGTTCTAGGATACTACTGATCCCATCTCTAACGAGTCATTCTAATTGGATATTACTAATCCAATATCTGATGAATTCTTTCGTATGTTTCTAACGTGTCTTGTTCTCTGCTTTGTAAACCAAAGCTCTGATACCAACTGTGACGGCAAGGAATTTCGCTCGGTCCGAACCAGTCGCTAAACCGATCCAGGCCGTTCGAAACGCCCTATCGTTTGAGAACACGACAAATCAGAACGCATATAAAAGAACATTTCACTGCTTATTACAACAATGCATCAGATTACAAGAATATACAGAGTATAAATGAATATTACACAGAAATATCAGAGATTTAAATTACATTTAAATACATAGCAGCGGAAAATAATACAATACACAACTAGAAGAGATATACGGATACAAAGCTTTCCGGATATCATTCCAGCTGTAAACCAGGATCCTGTGAATATAAATCTGCAAAACCAAAACTACTAGCTGCCCGTGTCGAAATAAGGGCACCCAGAGTTTAGGTTAAAACAATAAACTCCAGGTCAGTCATGTGACTGGTGTGAGAACTAAAACAGATATAATTCTTTATTTTAAAGTTCGGTAAATCAAGGGACCACGCCGTATAACACGGAACGGGTTTCCTCCCAAGAACACCAGTGCATAAAACAAACAGCGCAATGCTAAATAAAGAAAAATGAAGCTGTTATAAGACCCAGGTCCCATCACACAATGCAACGCAGTCGAGGATAGGGTTTTTACCTTATAATAGCCAAGAATGCTTGATACGTTTAAAAGAAATCATTTTGATACTATTATAAGTGTATAGTGTATAAAACAACTTCAAATCATAAGTATCAATCATAGGCGGCATGAATGCCCCATACCACTATGTCGCCATATATAGGTTATACAATCAAAATCGCAAAGTCACGTATTTGGAAATTGGATTTCCATCTATGAACCGAGGCAAAAGATAGTCCTCAACCGATTCGAGACGCTCTAGCCCGCCCCTCAGGCAAGCGCGCAGGCAAGCCTTGGATCGTCAGGGCCGGTCCACACGGAGTGGATTATTATGCCTGAACAATACGTCTCCCCACCCTATGGGGTGTAAGTCTGGTCCGTCAGCCGACCAGAATGCATTCGGCCGAAACCGATATAACCGAGGCGCCTCGCAACCGCAACAACCACATAAGTCAAACTCGTCAGGGCGTGTAAAACCACTGACGCCACTTCTAGCTAGAAAGAAACGCAAGTCCTCCCTGATGTCCTCTCCCGTTTTTGGTTCATACCGGGTGCGAAACTCGCGAAGTAAACGTTACACAAAGCTACGCCACAAAGGCCGTGCTTTGATCATCACCACAAGACTTTGCTTTTCAACAGAAGCCTTGATCATTTGCATCTTAGCATGCCACACAGGCAAACCACTCTATGCAACCGATATCAGTCACACAGAATGAAATCCAGTGTCAGACACACAGTCCATTTACAAGTCCGTTCTGGGCCTGAACGAAACCGGAGGCACCTAGTACCCCGCATATCCATCGATCTCCAAGTACGTCTGGACGATCACTAACTGTTTCCATCTTCTTGGGTGTACAGCCCAATCAAGATCATCAGCTATCACCCAAACGACGTGAAGACCTCCGGTCTTCGACCATCGTCTTCATCTTCGACTTATCGTCGTATCAGTTATTCAGAATGGGATAAACCCGGTCTTTCCGAATAACTCGCGTATATATTATAAAAGTGTTACACAAACACAACATACGCCTCATTCCAACTCATTAGTCATTAACCGTAAATTAATCAAGAGAATAATTCCCCAAATATTAACCCCGAAGGCCGAAACCAACATCAGATCAATATCCAGAAAACCATTCTACTTAGCTAACCGACAGTTAGTTTCTAAATTTCACGTTCAAATCTAATTAAAGATTTAACTATCGCCTGGAGCAAAACTGGTGATACTCCATTCTCGATCTTTTCAATCTAATTAAAGATTCATTAAAACTCCACTTAGTTTAAATATGTGACTGGGTTAAAGAATCAGTGTCATTTAAAACACGGTTCACGATAAACCCAAAGTCACATCCCATTAATTATCGGGTTAAAGAACAAGTGTTATTTAAAACACTATTCACGATAAACCCAAAAATCAATATCCATTCAATTCCAATTAAATATTATTTAATTGGTACACTTCATTAAATCTAAATAAAAAGATTTAATCTTTTCTCAACTGGGTTCAAGAACAGTGTTAGTGAAGACACCATTCACGACAAACCCAAATCACATTCGATATTCAATACAAGGCTCTGAATAGAAAATATATCGGCTTATATTCAATATCGAATTCTACGACTAACAAATGTCGTATTGGAAATAACGATATAAATATATATATCTTTTAAATTTCCATAACAACATCTGTATAATCCCGGATTCCAACATCGAAATATTCCGAAGACAATTTCGATTCAAATCCTCTCCAATGTAATCATTGAAAATTTTGGTTATTTTCAAAACCCTTTTTCAAATTCAATTTATTTATTTAAAAATAAATAGAATTATAATTCTAGTTCAAAACTAGTTCATTTTGATAAAAATCTATTTTTATCTTTTCAAATATGGAGTTTTTCATCCCAATTCTTTCTAAATCATTTCTTATGATTTTACACGAATTATTACTATTTTTAATAATTTTATCAAGGCCCGTACAGTCGATTTCCATCAATGGCCATCGAACTGCACTTACAGCGACCTTTTTCGGATTTGATTTGGACGTATCTCCAAATCCAACCGTTAGATTTCAAATTTCTAATATTCGTTAGAAAGCTCTTTTCGATACGAACCCAACGGTTCCGGTTTTAGGAGAATCCGACGGTCGGATCTCCCGTAGTGTCCGTTTGAAATAAATGGTCGAAATTCGCGAACTGCCGCGGCGCGGCGCGTTCTATTCAGGCCATTATATTATATATATAATATATATAATATATATTTCATCGATTTCTATTTTAAAACGAATTATATAAATAGTTTTAAATTCGTTTCAAATTCTATTTCAACTTCTATTTCAATTCAAATCAAAATTGAATTCTTCTTTATAAATTCGTTTTAAAATTCATTTCTATTCAATTCAAATTTCAATTCAAATTTCAATTCAAATTTCAATTCAATTTGAATTGATTTCAATCCATTTTCAATTCCATTTGAATTCGTTTTCAATTCCTTTCGAAATCGTTTTCAATTCAATTCATTTCGAAATCGTTTTCAATTCATTTTGAATTCGTTTTCAATTCATTTTGAATTCGTTTTCAATTCATTTTGAATTCGTTTTCAATTCAATTCATTTCGAAATCGTTTTCAATTCATTTTGAATTCGTTTTCAATTCATTTTGAATTCGTTTTCAATTCATTTTGAATTCGTTTTCAATTTAATTCATTTCGAAATCGTTTTCAATTCATTTCATTTCGAAATCGTTTTCAATTCATTTCATTTCGAAATCGTTTTCAATTCAATTCATTTCGAAATCGTTTTCAATTCAATTCATTTCGAAATCGTTTTCAATTCAATTCATTTCGAAATCACCTTTAAAATCGATATAAATATCGTTCACGTCAAAATGGCGTCAATCTAATCAACACGGCTTCATATATTCCTTTATTTTCAAATATTCTATTTCAAATATTTCTTTTTCAAATATTTCTTTTTCAAAACTGGAATGAGGCCCAATCAATTACCATATAAAATTAATTATATGGATTTTTATACAACACATGTATATAATAGCATTGAAAATAATCAACCATCAACCAAAGTGCACTACACTGTATAAGCATCAAATATAGATATTCAACGCTTATAACAGCCTGTCAATCAATCGATCGACATATTTAATCAATCAGGATGAGTGAACTTCAAATTTCATCCCAACACCCGTGTGGGGTTTCAAACAATCAAACAACTATTTTATTCGTGCAGTTGGGCGATGTGTAAAATTTATCGTCCCAATCAATGTCATTCAAATAAGTGTACATAAACAAACCATCTGGTTTGTAAATGAATATTTATTTATTCACTTCACTATTTTCATATTCACGTTAAAAATTATATTTTTAACGATAAAACATTTTATTTCAACCTATGAATTTCTATTCAATTCATTTATTCAATAAAATGATATTTTTATTTTTCTAACATGTTTTAGAAAATTTCGGCGGCATAACGGCACGATACCAGAAACGGGACAAGGCCTAGCCTTATCCCCGGTCTAGTGAAGGCCCACGCCATTCACACATCAATCAAATCAATTTGTTATGCAAACCACAAACTTTGGAGTAAGGGTCTAACCTAGCCTTACTCCTTCGCCTTATAACGGCGCACGTCTAATCCTAACCAATTAATCGATTCGATTTTTCACACCACAAACCACATTCAAACCAATATCGCAATCAATCACCAAACAGTCAAACAAACAAGTCCATGGTCTGTGGACGATTGTGTCGGGTGCTACTAAGCACCGTCTGCATCCTAGTATATATATTTAACTAGAAATAAAATAGAAAGGTGAGAAATTCTCACATATAGCTATCCTAGCTCCACGGCTCTTCTTTTGCAGAAGTCTTCCTCGTTATCGCCTCTTCGTCATCTTCGTTGCCCGTAGTCACTATATATATAAAAATCGAATTTTTACTTCAAAGTTCAATAAATAAAAATCGAATTTTTAGTTCGAAGTTCAATAAATAAAAATCGAATTTTTAGTTCGAAGTTCAATAAATAAAAATCGAATTTTTAGTTCAAAGTTCAATAAATAAAAATCGAATTTTTAGTTCGAAGTTCAATAAATAAAAATCGAATTTTTAGTTCGAAGTTCAATAAATAAAAATCGAATTTTTAGTTCAAAGTTCAATATATAAAAATTTGATTTTTATCTCGACTTTCTATATATAAAAAATATGATTTTTATCTCGACTTTCTATATATAAAAATATGATTTTTATCTCGACTTTCTATATATAAAAATATGATTTTTATCTCGACTTCAATACCCAAAAATCACATTTTTAACTCGCTATTCAATACATAAAAATCACATTTTTATTTTGAAAATTTCTAACCTCCTTCTATTTTTAATTTAAAACTTTTGAAACAAATTCAGTTTTTAAACTTTTAAAATAAATTCAGTTTTTAAACTTTTAAAATAAAAAATCAGTTTCAAACTTAAATAAAAATCAGTTTCAAACTTAAATAAAAATCAGTTTCAAACATGTTTTTAAAACTACAGTTTCAAAATCTAAAAAAAAAAAAAATAACAGAGCTAATAAAATAAAAAAACTTACAAAAAGGGGGGGGGTGTTCGCTGTCGGCAGCAGGCTTAGGGGGGCGCTGGTGGCTCCGGAGTGGCGGCGGTCGGCAGGGGCGGCGCGGAGGGCTTCAGATGCGGCGGAGGGTTCGGTTTAGGGATTTGGGTGCTCGCGATCTGGAACGGCAGAGGAGAGGAGGATAGGGCGGCGGATGGAGGGGGAAGAGGAGGGGGAAGGTGCGGCTGTCCCCAGGGGAGGAGCGCGCGGCGGTGGTGGCCTCCCAGACGATGGCGACGAGCGTTTTTTTTTTTCTTTTTTTTATATTTTTTTTTTTTTTTGAGAATGATTTCAACGGGGGGGGGCCTGGGTATATAGAAGGATATATATTTTTTTTTTTTTTTTTTTTTTATTTATTCAATTTTATTGCATATAGTTGACTTTTACCCACGACCTCGAAACGAGGCCCACCGCCTGTCGCCCATAGCGTTTTACCCCCATTCCGAACACAATGGGATATGTTTCGCAAGCTGGTTTGATCGTTACCATCGGTTTTCTTTTGAATTTTCATTTAAATCACTATATTGAATTTTAAACGTACATTTCAAATTACCGGGGTCACATACTAACTAGAAAAATTCCAGAAAAATATTTTCTAGCTTCGTATTGACGATACGGTCCTAACAAAACTAGTTTCGTCAAATTCTGAGATCGTTTGAAAAATGGCCAATTTCCAGTCGATTAAAATCAACTGAAACTGGTCAAACGCGTTTTCCTTTGCCACGCTCACATATTGATTCGAAAAATTATGAAATTTGAAACCTAGCAATAACTTTACATCCCGGACCCAACAAAACTGGTTTCGTCGAAATCCGAGGTCGTTTGCAAAATGTCCATTTTTAAGGGCCTGAATTCCATAGCGACTATTCAGAATTTTCAACTGGACATATCTTTTGATTCCCGATATGAAATCTTGATTTTTCGGATTCGTTGGAAAGATATTCACTATTAGATTCCATTATTTTTGGTTTCACTAAAATCCGGATTGTTTTGCACCCGATACATTCAATTGAAGTTTGAAATCGAATTATCGAACTACCGCGCCATTTTCAATTCTATTTATAATTATATATAAATATTTATATTCTAACGACGACGCGTATAATATATACGTTCGAATTATATTCAAAATAAATTTCTCGTCGATATTATTTAAAATAATTCATTTTAAATAATCAAAATTCGCTAAAATGGCCAAAATAAAAATTTTAAACTGGCCCAGATTTTACGGGTTGTTACAATATTAAATTGGGACTATCGGGTATAAATAGATTTTTCATATACACCTTGCAAATGTATATTCGAAGCTTTAAATATGCTGGGTAGATATAAAATAACACTCTAGTCGCCTGGGGATGATTTTGATAATGGCAACTGCATCATTAGTATTTATGTTCGAGTTTTGAAAGTGGGATATCTATATGATTCCATTTGACTATAGTGAGAACCAAAACATAGTTAGAATTTATTGTTTGTGATTTGACACTAAAAATATGATTTTGACTATATGTAAAAGCTATATGTTTGAAAATCTAATCAACTAATTGATTGATGGTTGTGATGTGTGATTATTAGTTCAACTAAATAAAAATATTGGAATAATAAAACCAATAAGAAAATGAAAGGTAGAATTCGCCAAATCGAATCTAATGTTAAATTAAATTGAAAATTGATTGAAATTGCAAATATGTAGATGTGTACATAATGAATAGGTCATTGCATGGAAGCTAAGAAGAGGAATAAAATTGTATGCCCGACAAATAGGTACATATTTACTGCATTTATTGGGTTTTGATGATTTTATGAGCCTCTTGGCTTTGTCTTTTTCTTTTTGGATGATGAGGGGCCTGTGAGGCGAGTGGTGATTTGTGAAGACCCGCAACTTCCCCGTAAAGGAAAGCGTCGGATAGTTCGAGAACAAACCATAACAGAACGCATACAGAAGAACATTTCATTGTATATTACAACAGTGCATCAGAATACAAGAATATACAGAGTATAAATGAATATTACACAGAAATATCAGAGATTTAAATTACATTTAAATACATAGCAGCGGAAAATAATACAATACACAACTAGAAGAAGATATACGGATACAAAGCTTTCCGGATATCGTTCCAGCTGTAAACCAGGATCCTGTGAATATAAATCTGCAAAACCAAAACTACTAGCTGCCCGTGTCAAAATAAGGGCACCCAGAGTTTAGGTTAAAACAATAAACTCCAGGTCAGTAATGTGACTGGTGTGAGAACTAAAACAGTTATTAATCTTTATTTTAAATCATTAGGTAAATCAAGGGACCACGCCGTATAACACGGAACGGGTTTCCTCCCAAGAATAACAGTGCATAAAACAAACAGCGCAATGCTAAATAAAGAAAAATGAAGCTGTTATAAGACCCAGGTCCTATCACACAATGCAACGCAAGCCGGGGGATAGGGTTTTTACCTTATAACAGCCAAAGAATGCTTGATACGTTTAAAACAAATCATTTGATACTATTGTAAGTGCATAGTGTATAAAACAACTTCAAATCATAAGTATCAATCATAGGCGGCATGAGCGTCCCATGCCACTATGTCGCCATATATAGGTTTACATATAAAACCGCAAATGTCACGTATTTGGAAATTGGATTTCCGTCTATGAACCGAGGCAAAAGATAGTCCTCAACCGATTCGAGACTGCCTAGCCCCAGCCTCAGGATCAGAGCTCGAGTGACCCTAGGAGCGACAGGGCCGGTCCACCGATGTGGATTAAAATGCCTGAACACTACGTTTCCCCGCCCTTTGGGGCGTAAATGAGCCACTAAATGACTCCATCGGTTCGAGAACGACCGATCAATCCGAGGCGCCTCGCAACAGCAACAACCACATAAGTCAAACTCGTCAGGGCGTGTAAAACCACTGACGCCACTTCTAACTAGGAAGAAACGCAGGCCCTCCCTGAGGTCCTTTCTCCCGTTTTTGGTTCATACCTGGTGTGAAACACGCGAGGTAAACGTTACACAAAGCTACGCCACAAAGGCCGTGCTTTGATCATCAACCACAAGACTTTGCTTTTCAACAGAAGCCTTGATCATTTGCATCTTAGCATGCCACACAGGCAAGCCATCCTATGCAACCGATATCAGTCACACAGAATGAAATCCGATGTCAGACACACAGTCCATTTACAAGTCCGTTCTGGGTCTGAACGAAACCGGAGGCACCTAGTACCCCGCATATCCATCGATCTCCAAGTACGTCTGGACGATCACTAACTGTTTCCATCTTCTTGGGTGTACAGCCCAATCAAGATCATCAGTTATCACCCAAACGACGTGAAGACCTCCGGTCTTCGACCATCGTCTTCATCTTCGACTTATCGTCGTATCAGTTATTCAGAATGGGATAAACCCGGTCTTTCCGAATAACTCGCGTATATATTATAAAAGTGTTACACAAACACAACATACGCCTCATTCCAATTCATTAGTCACTAACCGTAAATTAATCAAGAGAATAATTCCCCAAATATTAACCCTGAAGGCCGAAACCAACATCAGATCAATATCCAGAAAACCCTTCTGCTTGGCCAACCGACAGTTAGTTTCTAAATTTCACGTTCAAATCAAATTAAAGATTTAACTATCGCCTGGAGCAAAACTGGTGATACTCCATTCTCGATCTTTTCAATCTAATTAAAGATTCATTAAAACTCCACTTAGTTTTAATCATTATCTGGGTTAAAGAATCAGTGTCATTTAAAACACGATTCACGATAAACCCAAAATCACATTCCATTAATTATCGGGTTAAAGAACAAGTGTTATTTAAAACACTGTTCACGATAAACCCAAAAATCAATACCAATTCAATTCCAATTAAATATCATTTAATTGGTACACTTCATTAAATCTAAATAAAAAGATTTAATCTTTTCTCAACTGGGTTCAAGAACAGTGTTAGTGAAGACACCATTCACGACAAACCCAAATCACATTCCATTAATTATCGGGTTAAAGAACAAGTGTTATTTAAAACACTGTTCACGATAAACCCAAAAATCAATACCAATTCAATTCCAATTAAATATCATTTAATTGGTACACTTCATTAAATCTAAATAAAAAGATTTAATCTTTTCTCAACTGGGTTCAAGAACAGTGTTAGTGAAGACACCATTCACGACAAACCCAAATCACATTCGATATTCAATACAAGGCTCTGAATAGAAAATATATCGGCTTATATTCAATATCGAATTCTACGACTAACAAATGTCGTATTGGAAATAATGATACAAATATATATCTTTCAAATTTCCATAACAACACCTGTAATATCACGAATTCCAACATCGAAATATTCCGAAGACAATTTCGATTCAACTCCACTCCAATGCAATCATTGGAAATTTTGGTTATTTTCAAAACCATTTCAAATTCAATTTATTTATTTAAAAATAAATAGAATTATAATTCTAGTTCAAAACTAGTTCATCTCGATAAAAATCTATTTTTATCTTTTCAAATATGGAGTTTTTCATCCCAAACTTTCACAAATCATTTCTTATGATTTTACACAAATTATTACTATTTTTAATAATTTTATCAAGGCCCGTACAGTCGATTTCCATCAATGGCCATCGAACTGCACTTATAGCGACCTTTTTCGAATTTGATTTGGACGTATCTCCAAATCCAACCGTTAGATTTCCAATTTATCACATTCGTTAGAAAGCTCTTTTCGATACGAACCCAACGGTTCCGGTTTTAGGAGAATCCGACGGTCGGATCTCCCGCAATGTCCATTTGAAATAAATGGTCGAAATTCACGAACTGCCGCGGCGCGGCGCGTTCTATTCAGGCCATTATATTATATATATAATATATATAATATATATTTCGTCGATTTCTATTTAAAACGAATTATATAAATAGTTTTAAATTCGTTTCAAAAGCAATTTCAACTTCCTTTTCAATTCAAATCAAAATTGAATTCTTCTTTATAAATTCGTTTCAAAATTCATTTCTATTCAATTCAAATTTCAATTCAATTTTGAATTCATTTCAATTCGTTTTCAATTCAATTCATTTCGAAATCGTTTTCAATTCAATTCATTTCGAAATCGTTTTCAATTCAATTCATTTCGAAATCGTTTTCAATTCAATTCATTTCGAAATCGTTTTCAATTCAATTCAAAATATTCGATTTCGAAATCACTTTTCAATATTCATTTTTAAGATGAATAAAATCGATATAAATATCGTTCACGTCAAAATGGCGTCAATCTAATCAACACGGCTTCATAAATTTCTATTTTCAATTATTCTATTTCAAATATTTCTTTTTCAAAATAGTTGTTATTATCAAAATATTTCGTTCAACACATGACCAATCTCAATGAATGAGTATTGTCAACACATGAACTTTTATTTTATAATATTCTTTATTTTTCAAATTGGAATGAGGCCCAATCAATTACCATATAAAGTTAATTATACGGATTTTTCATACAACACATGTATATAATAGCATGGAAAAATAATCAACCATCAACCAAAGTGCACTACACTGTATAAGCATCAAATATAGATATTCAACGCTTATAACAGCCTGTCAATCGATCGATCGACATATTTAATCAATCAGGATGAGTGAACTTCAAATTTCATCCCAACACCCGTGTGGGGTTTCAAACCATCAAACAAATATTTTATTTGTGCAGTTGGGCGATGTGTAAAATTTATCGACCCAATCAATGTCCTTCAAATAAGTGTACATAAACAAACCGTCTGGTTTGTAAATGAATATTTTATTTATTCACATTCACGTTAAAATTTATATTTTTAACGGCAAAACATTTTATTCCAACATATGAATTTCTATTAAGTTCATTCTTTAAATAAAATGATATTTTTATTTTTCTAACACATTTTAGAAAATTTCGGCGGCATAACGGCACGATACTAGAAACGGGACGAGGCCTAGCCTTATCCCCGGTCTAGTGAAGGCCCACGCCATTCACTCATCAATCAAATCAATTTCATTTTGCAAACCACAAAATTTGGAGTAAGGGTCTAACCTAGCCTTACTCCTACGCCTTATAACGGCGCACGTCTAATCCTAACCAATTTATCGATTCGATTTTTCACACCACAAACCACATTCAAACCAATATCGCAATCAATCACCAAACAGTCAAACAAACAAGTCCATAGTCTGTGGACGATTTGTGTCGGGTGCTACTAAGCACCGTCTGCATCCTAGTATATATATAACTAGAAAAATTAAATTGAAAGGTGAGAATTCTCACATATAGCTATCCTAGCTCCACGGCACTTCATTGATAGAAATCTTCATTGTCCTCGTCGATATCACTTTCTTTGCCCGTAGCCACTACATATGTAAAAATCGAATTTTTACTTCAAAGTTCAATATATAAAAATCGAATTTTTACGACGATGTTATTTAGATAAAGATTCCATTTCAAAAATATAGATTTCGCCTTTACTAATATGAAGTTTTCGCCTTTATAAAAATAAAGTTTTCTCCCTTTTAAATTTAAAGATTTCATCTTTATTAAAAATAAAGTTTTCTCCTTTTTAAATTTAAAGATTTCACCTTTATTAAAAATAAAGTTTTCTCCTTTTATCACTATAAAAATACCCTCTTTATTTCAACATATATAAAATAAAAATCAGATTTTTATTTCGTTACATACACAAAGGTGATATTTTTAATTCTCTACATAACCAAAAATCATATTTTTACCACTTCTATATAGTAAAGATCATATTTTTATCTTCCTACCATATAAAAGATTATATTTTTAATTCTTTAAAAATATAAAAACTATATTTTTAATACTTTAAAAATATAAAAAATCATATTTTTAATATCCTACTTACATAAAAATTATAACTTTATACTTTCCTGTTCTAAAAATCTAAACTTTCTATAGGCTATATGAATAAGAAATAAAATAAAATAAATAAAGACTTACATTGATTTGTTGGTGGGAAAATGGGTTTTATTGGGATGACCGGGGGTCGGAGGGGTCGTTGGTGGTGGCAAAGGGAGGGTGTTGGAGCTCACGCGGGGTGCGGCGCTGGGGCAGTGGGGTCCACAGCATCAGGCTTCAGGGGGGGGGGGGGTTTGAGGCTTCCGTCGCTTTGGGGTTCGCGAGTAGGAGGGAGTCTGGTTGCGGCGGCTAGGGTTCAGGGGGCTATGGTGTCGCGTCGTCGAGGTGGGGAGGGGGGGTATCGCGGTAGTCGATTGATGAGGGGGGGGCTCCTGGCGATGGTCGGCGCCGCCACCTGCGGTGGCGCGCGTTGGGGAGCGGCCTCCTCCGATCCCGATTTGGGATCTCGTCTTTTTTTTTTATTTATTTAGTAAATTTTTTCTGATATAATGAACGGGGAGGGGGGTATAAAGGAGAGATTTTATTTTATTTATTTATATATATATATATATTTTTTTTTAGTTATTTTATTTGCTAATAGTTGACTTTTACATATGACCTCGTAACGTGGCCCACCGCCTGTCGCCCATAGCGTTTTACCCCCATTCCGAACACAATGGGATATGTATCGTAAGCTGATTTGATCACAACAATCAGTTTCCGTTGAATTTACATTTAAATCACTTTATTGAATTTTAAACGTACATTTCGAATTACCGGGGTCACATATTAACTTTAAAAATTCCAGAAAAATATTTTCTAGCTTCGTATTGACGATACGGTCCTAACAAAACTAGTTTCCTCGAATTCTGAGACCGTTAGAAAAATGGCCAATTTCCAGTCGATTAAAATCAACTGAAATGGTCAAAACGCGTTTTCCTTTGCCACGCTCACATATTGATTCAAAAAATTATGAAATTTGAAACCTAGCAATAACTTTACATCCCGGACCCAACAAAACTGGTTTCGTCGAAATCCGAGGTCGTTTGCAAAATGTCCATTTTTAAGGGCCTGAATTCCATAGCGACTATTCAGAATTTTCAACTGGACATATCTTATCATTTCTAAGATGAAATCTCAGTTTGTTAACTTCGTTACAAAGATATAGTTATACAGATTCAAATATTTCTTGTTTCGTTCAATTCTGACTTATATTGAATTCTGTATATTCATTTGAAATTAGAAATCGAATTTTCGAACTACCGCGCCATTTTCAATTCCTTTTATAATTATATATAATTATTATATATTCTAACGACGACGTATATAAATATATTCGTTCGAATTCTATTCAAAATAAATTTCCCGACGATATTATTTAAAATAATTCATTTTGAATATCCTAAATTCGCTAAAATTGCCAAAATAAAAATTTCAAACTGGCTCGCATTTTCCGGGTTGTTACAATCTCCCCCACTTAAAACTTTTCGTCCCCGAAAAGGAACAAAGTCGAAAGTGGTTTGATTATTCAACTCTACGCTCGACCTGGCTTTCATTCTCTAACTTTTCAGTTTCTGAGAATTTTCAAAATTTCAAAAATTTGGCTAACACCCTAAATTTTCGAAAAATTTCGCCATAACCTCCCCTGCAATGGGAGCATCGGGGAATTTCAAATAGCTTCCCCGGTCCTTCAGATCTCAAAAAGAAAAAGAAAAAGCCAAGCGGCTAGCCAATAGGCTCACAAAATCATCATCACCCAAACAAAACAGGAAATTATGTAGTAAACATGTACCTATTTGTCGGGCAAACAAATTTTATTCTCTGCTCTAGCCTCCTTGCTATGACCTGTTCAATGATATATATGTATATGCAAACGAATGCGACCAATTTTCAATACAATTCAATATTTGATTCAGTTAGGCATAATAGCTAAGAATTAGCAAACCAATAAACAAACAACCAAAACATCAATCAATTAGTGAATTAGCTTTTCAAATTCATAATTTTGATATATATAAAGAAAATCATGTTTTGATGCCAAATCACAACAATAGGCCCTATCTAATTATTGGTTCTCACACCAGTCTAATGGAAATATATAGAAATCTCACCTTCGAAACACGAAAATAAATTCTAATGATGACGCGTCAATCATTAGAAGCATGTCCGAGCGACTAGAGTGTGATTCTATATCTATCCAATATATTAAAATTTCAAATACACGTGGATCAGACGTATATGCAAAATCTTTATATACTGGACTGTCCAACTCAATATAAATAGATAATCAAATACGAATAATTGATTTAAATTTTTAAAACAAAAATTGTTTTCATTTTACGAATATACTCTTCACACTCGTTCTAGGATACTACTGATCCTATCTCTAACGAGTCATTCCCATTGGATATTGCTAATCCAATATCTGATGAATTCTTTCGTATGTTTCTAATGTGCCTTGTTCTCTGCTTTGTAAACCAAAGCTCTGATACCAACTGTGAAGACCCGCAACTTCCCCGTAAAGGAAAGCGTCGGACAGTTCGAGAACAAACCACAACAGAACGCATACAGAAGAACATTTCATTGTATATTACAACAGTGCATCAGAATACAAGAATATACAGAGTATAAATGAATATTACACAGAAATATCAGAGATTTAAATTACATTTAAATACATAGCAGCGGAAAATAATACAATACACAACTAGAAGAAGATATACGGATACAAAGCTTTCCGGATATCGTTCCAGCTGTAAACCAGGATCCTGTGAATATAAATCTGCAAAACCAAAACTACTAGCTGCCCGTGTCAAAATAAGGGCACCCAGAGTTTAGGTTAAAACAATAAACTCCAGGTCAGTCATGTGACTGGTGTGAGAACTAAAACAGTTATTAATCTTTATTTTAAATCATTAGGTAAATCAAGGGACCACGCCGTATAACACGGAACGGGTTTCCTCCCAAGAATACCAGTGCATAAAACAAACAGCGCAATGCTAAATAAAGAAAAATGAAGCTGTTATAAGACCCAGGTCCTATCACACAATGCAACGCAAGCCGGGGGATAGGGTTTTTACCTTATAACAGCCAAAGAATGCTTGATACGTTTAAAACAAATCATTTGATACTATTGTAAGTGCATAGTGTATAAAACAACTTCAAATCATAAGTATCAATCATAGGCGGCATGAGCGTCCCATGCCACTATGTCGCCATATATAGGTTTACATATAAAACCGCAAATGTCACGTATTTGGAAATTGGATTTCCGTCTATGAACCGAGGCAAAAGATAGTCCTCAACCGATTCGAGACTGCCTAGCCCCAGCCTCAGGATCAGAGCTCGAGTGACCCTAGGAGCGACAGGGCCGGTCCACCGATGTGGATTAAAATGCCTGAACACTACGTTTCCCCGCCCTTTGGGGCGTAAATGAGCCACTAAATGACTCCATCGGTTCGAGAACGACCGATCAATCCGAGGCGCCTCGCAACAGCAACAACCACATAAGTCAAACTCGTCAGGGCGTGTAAAACCACTGACGCCACTTCTAACTAGGAAGAAACGCAGGCCCTCCCTGAGGTCCTTTCTCCCGTTTTTGGTTCATACCTGGTGTGAAACACGCGAGGTAAACGTTACACAAAGCTACGCCACAAAGGCCGTGCTTTGATCATCAACCACAAGACTTTGCTTCTCAACAGAAGCCTTGATCATTTGCATCTTAGCATGCCACACAGGCAAGCCATCCTATGCAACCGATATCAATCACACAGAATGAAATCCGATGTCAGACACACAGTCCATTTACAAGTCCGTTCTGGGTCTGAACGAAACCGGAGGCACCTAGTACCCCGCATATCCATCGATCTCCAAGTACGTCTGGACGATCACTAACTGTTTCCATCTTCTTGGGTGTACAGCCCAATCAAGATCATCAGTTATCACCCAAACGACGTGAAGACCTCCGGTCTTCGACCATCGTCTTCATCTTCGACTTATCGTCGTATCAGTTATTCAGAATGGGATAAACCCGGTCTTTCCGAATAACTCGCGTATATATTATAAAAGTGTTACACAAACACAACATACGCCTCATTCCAATTCATTAGTCACTAACGGTAAATTAATCAAGAGAATAATTCCCCAAATATTAACCCCGAAGGCCGAAACCAACATCAGATCAATATCCAGAAAACCCTTCTGCTTGGCCAACCGACAGTTAGTTTCTAAATTTCACGTTCAAATCAAATTAAAGATTTAACTATCGCCTGGAGCAAAACTGGTGATACTCCATTCTCGATCTTTTCAATCTAATTAAAGATTCATTAAAACTCCACTTAGTTTTAATCATTATCTGGGTTAAAGAATCAGTGTCATTTAAAACACGATTCACGATAAACCCAAAATCACATTCCATTAATTATCGGGTTAAAGAACAAGTGTTATTTAAAACACTGTTCACGATAAACCCAAAAATCAATACCAATTCAATTCCAATTAAATATCATTTAATTGGTACACTTCATTAAATCTAAATAAAAAGATTTAATCTTTTCTCAACTGGGTTCAAGAACAGTGTTAGTGAAGACACCATTCACGACAAACCCAAATCACATTCCATTAATTATCGGGTTAAAGAACAAGTGTTATTTAAAACACTGTTCACGATAAACCCAAAAATCAATACCAATTCAATTCCAATTAAATATCATTTAATTGGTACACTTCATTAAATCTAAATAAAAAGATTTAATCTTTTCTCAACTGGGTTCAAGAACAGTGTTAGTAAAGACACCATTCACGACAAACCCAAATCACATTCGATATTCAATACAAGGCTCTGAATAGAAAATATATCGGCTTATATTCAATATCGAATTCTACGACTAACAAATGTCGTATTGGAAATAACGATACAAATATATATCTTTCAAATTTCCATAACAACACCTGTAATATCACGAATTCCAACATCGAAATATTCCGAAGACAATTTCGATTCAACTCCACTCCAATGCAATCATTGGAAATTTTGGTTATTTTCAAAACCATTTCAAATTCAATTTATTTATTTAAAAATAAATAGAATTATAATTCTAGTTCAAAACTAGTTCATCTCGATAAAAATCTATTTTTATCTTTTCAAATATGGAGTTTTTCATCCCAAACTTTCACAAATCATTTCTTATGATTTTACACAAATTATTACTATTTTTAATAATTTTATCAAGGCCCGTACAGTCGATTTCCATCAATGGCCATCGAACTGCACTTATAGCGACCTTTTTCGAATTTGATTTGGACGTATCTCCAAATCCAACCGTTAGATTTCCAATTTATCACATTCTTTAGAAAGCTCTTTTCGATACGAACACAACGGTTCCGGTTTTAGGAGAATCCGACGGTCGGATCTCCCGCAATGTCCATTTGAAATAAATGGTCGAAATTCACGAACTGCCGCGGCGCGGCGCATTCTATTCAGGCCATTATATTATATATATAATATATATAATATATATTTCGTCGATTTCTATTTAAAACGAATTATATAAATAGTTTTAAATTCGTTTCAAAAGCAATTTCAACTTCCTTTTCAATTCAAATCAAAATTGAATTCTTCTTTATAAATTCGTTTCAAAATTCATTTCTATTCAATTCAAATTTCAATTCAATTTTGAATTCATTTCAATTCGTTTTCAATTCAATTCATTTCGAAATCGTTTTCAATTCAATTCATTTCGAAATCGTTTTCAATTCAATTCATTTCGAAATCGTTTTCAATTCAATTCATTTCGAAATCGTTTTCAATTCAATTCAAAATATTCGATTTCGAAATCACTTTTCAATATTCATTTTTAAGATGAATAAAATCGATATAAATATCGTTCACGTCAAAATGGCGTCAATCTAATCAACACGGCTTCATAAATTTCTATTTTCAATTATTCTATTTCAAATATTTCTTTTTCAAAATAGTTGTTATTATCAAAATATTTCGTTCAACACATGACCAATCTCAATGAATGAGTATTGTCAACACATGAACTTTTATTTTATAATATTCTTTATTTTTCAAATTGGAATGAGGCCCAATCAATTACCATATAAAGTTAATTATACGGATTTTTCATACAACACATGTATATAATAGCATGGAAAAATAATCAACCATCAACCAAAGTGCACTACACTGTATAAGCATCAAATATAGATATTCAACGCTTATAACAGCCTGTCAATCGATCGATCGACATATTTAATCAATCAGGATGAGTGAACTTCAAATTTCATCCCAACACCCGTGTGGGGTTTCAAACCATCAAACAAATATTTTATTTGTGCAGTTGGGCGATGTGTAAAATTTATCGACCCAATCAATGTCCTTCAAATAAGTGTACATAAACAAACCGTCTGGTTTGTAAATGAATATTTTATTTATTCACATTCACGTTAAAATTTATATTTTTAACGGCAAAACATTTTATTCCAACATATGAATTTCTATTAAGTTCATTCTTTAAATAAAATGATATTTTTATTTTTCTAACACATTTTAGAAAATTTCGGCGGCATAACGGCACGATACTAGAAACGGGACGAGGCCTAGCCTTATCCCCGGTCTAGTGAAGGCCCACGCCATTCACTCATCAATCAAATCAATTTCATTTTGCAAACCACAAAATTTGGAGTAAGGGTCTAACCTAGCCTTACTCCTACGCCTTATAACGGCGCACGTCTAATCCTAACCAATTTATCGATTCGATTTTTCACACCACAAACCACATTCAAACCAATATCGCAATCAATCACCAAACAGTCAAACAAACAAGTCCATGGTCTGTGGACGATTTGTGTCGGGTGCTACTAAGCACCGTCTGCATCCTAGTATATATATAACTAGAAAAATTAAATTGAAAGGTGAGAATTCTCACTTATAGCTATCCTAGCTCCACGGCACTTCATTGATAGAAATCTTCATTGTCCTCGTCGATATCACTTTCTTTGCCCGTAGCCACTACATATGTAAAAATCGAATTTTTACTTCAAAGTTCAATATATAAAAATCGAATTTTTACGACGATGTTATTTAGATAAAGATTCCATTTCAAAAATATAGATTTCGCCTTTACTAATATGAAGTTTTCGCCTTTATAAAAATAAAGTTTTCTCCCTTTTAAATTTAAAGATTTCATCTTTATTAAAAATAAAGTTTTCTCCTTTTTAAATTTAAAGATTTCACCTTTATTAAAAATAAAGTTTTCTCCTTTTATCACTATAAAAATACCCTCTTTATTTCAACATATATAAAATAAAAATCAGATTTTTATTTCGTTACATACACAAAGGTGATATTTTTAATTCTCTACATAACCAAAAATCATATTTTTACCACTTCTATATAGTAAAGATCATATTTTTATCTTCCTACCATATAAAAGATTATATTTTTAATTCTTTAAAAATATAAAAACTATATTTTTAATACTTTAAAAATATAAAAAATCATATTTTTAATATCCTACTTACATAAAAATTATAACTTTATACTTTCCTGTTCTAAAAATCTAAACTTTCTATAGGCTATATGAATAAGAAATAAAATAAAATAAATAAAGACTTACATTGATTTGTTGGTGGGAAAAGGGGTTTTATTGGGATGACCGGGGGTCGGAGGGGTCGTTGGTGGTGGCAAAGGGAGGGTGTTGGAGCTCACGCGGGGTGCGGCGCTGGGGCAGTGGGGTCCACAGCATCAGGCTTCAGGGGGGGGGGGGGGGGGTTGAGGCTTCCGTCGCTTTGGGGTTCGCGAGTAGGAGGGAGTCTGGTTGCGGCGGCTAGGGTTCAGGGGGCTATGGTGTCGCGTCGTCGAGGTGGGGAGGGGGGGGGTATCGCGGTAGTCGATTGATGAGGGGGGGGGGGCTCCTGGCGATGGTCGGCGCCGCCACCTGCGGTGGCGCGCGTTGGGGAGCGGCCTCCTCCGATCCCGATTTGGGATCTCGTCTTTTTTTTTTTTTTTTTATTTAGTAAATTTTTTCTGATATAATGAACGGGGAGGGGGGTATAAAGGAGAGATTTTATTTTATTTATTTATATATATATATATATATATTTTTTTAGTTATTTTATTTGCTAATAGTTGACTTTTACATATGACCTCGTAACGAGGCCCACCGCCTGTCGCCCATAGCGTTTTACCCCCATTCCGAACACAATGGGATATGTATCGTAAGCTGATTTGATCACAACAATCAGTTTCCGTTGAATTTACATTTAAATCACTTTATTGAATTTTAAACGTACATTTCGAATTACCGGGGTCACATACTAACTTTAAAAATTCCAGAAAAATATTTTCTAGCTTCGTATTGACGATACGGTCCTAACAAAACTAGTTTCCTCGAATTCTGAGACCGTTAGAAAAATGGCCAATTTCCAGTCGATTAAAATCAACTGAAATGGTCAAAACGCGTTTTCCTTTGCCACGCTCACATATTGATTCAAAAAATTATGAAATTTGAAACCTAGCAATAACTTTACATCCCGGACCCAACAAAACTGGTTTCGTCGAAATCCGAGGTCGTTTGCAAAATGTCCATTTTTAAGGGCCTGAATTCCATAGCGACTATTCAGAATTTTCAACTGGACATATCTTATCATTTCTAAGATGAAATCTCAGTTTGTTAACTTCGTTACAAAGATATAGTTATACAGATTCAAATATTTCTTGTTTCGTTCAATTCTGACTTATATTGAATTCTGTATATTCATTTGAAATTAGAAATCGAATTTTCGAACTACCGCGCCATTTTCAATTCCTTTTATAATTATATATAATTATTATATATTCTAACGACGACGTATATAAATATATTCGTTCGAATTCTATTCAAAATAAATTTCCCGACGATATTATTTAAAATAATTCATTTTGAATATCCTAAATTCGCTAAAATTGCCAAAATAAAAATTTCAAACTGGCTCGCATTTTCCGGGTTGTTACATGATTTAACCGATCAGCCTGTACAAAGGAGGTTATGGCGAAATTTTTCGAAAAATTAGCATGTTAGCCAAATTTTTGAGAAATTATAAAGTTCTTAGAAACTGAAAAATTGAAGAACTCAAGGCAGAATGAAAGTTGAGTTGGTTAGTTGAACAACTTTCAGCTTCGTTCCTTTTTTAGGATGAAAAGATTTTAAGTGGGAGAGATTGTAATAACCCGAAATTTCTGTACCAACTTAAAAATTTTGTTTAGCTATTTTAATGGATTTTGGATATTTAAAATGATTTATTTTAAATAATAACGACTATAAATTTATTTAAATTGAAGCAAGAAAGTATAAATTTATATTAATTATTAAATGAGCCAGAAATGGCGCGGTAGTTTGAAAATTCGATTTTTAATTTCAATTGAATGTACATAATTCAAAATAAATAGGATTTCAGTAAAACCAGAAACATTTGAATCTGTTTAATAATATGTTTCTAATGAATGTGAAAATTTCAGATTTCATAATATAAATTGAAAGTTAAGTCCAGTTTAAAATTTAAAATAGTCACTATGGAATTTATATATATATATATATATATATATATATATATATATATTAATATAATATATAGCCCTTAAAAATAGGCATTTTGCAAACTACCTCCGTTTTCGATGAAACCACTTTTGTTAAATGCGGAATGTCAAATTATTATTAGGTTTCAATTTTCATAATTTTTGGAATTAATATGTGAGCATGGTAACTAAAATGCATTTGATAATTTCAATTTAAATTTAATCGACTGGAAAAAGGGCATTTTTCAAACGTTCTCCAAATTCGATGAAATTAGTTTTGTTAAAACTGTATCATCAAAACATTTTCGGTAATTTTTGGAGTCGGTATGTGGCCTCGGTAAGTTAAAATGTATGTTCAAGTTCAATTTATATTGATTTATATTTTAATTTTGACGAAAACTAATCAAAATAGTCGATTTGGCTTACGAAACATATCCCATTGTGTCTAGAATGAGGGTATTTAGCAGGGGGCGACAGTCATTGGGTTTGATTTGGAGTTCGAATGCAAAATCATATTTTTTTTGAAATAAAAATAAAAATAATAAACGGGTATAAATACCCCAAGTATTAAACCCTAGGCCAATTATTCTGAAATGCAGCGTTCATTGCAGTCAACGGCTAACGGGCTCCGATTTTCATTCCTCAACCATTCTTAATTCAATCTATGAAATTCAAAATTAATTAAACGAAAATTGTAGAGCTCTTTACACTCTTCGATTTCATATGGACATGATCAGTTTTCATGAGGTACTCATCGCGAATTTTAGGGCTATAATAGTCCCGCTCGCACACGATTTTCGGATAAAGGGGGACATCACCCTATGAGGCGTCGCTGGCGGTTGTTGAGCGTGGCAAGGCGCCCATCGTTGCACTAGTTGATCGGAGCCTGGTGGGGTATATTGGTGGGCGACGGTGAGTGTTGGGTTTGGAAGCAGCGTGTTTTACTGGAGTGGAAGACGAAGTACACAGGATAATTACGCCCTTAGTTATGTGATTAATGAAATTAATTAATTATCTATTTAAATTTATGTAATTAATATATAAACGTTGATATCTTTTGCATATGGCCACAGAATTAAACGAAACAAAGTGCGTTGGGATCGCGTGAATGAACACTACAACATGAAACTGACCAGAATGGAAATAGAGGCAGTTGGAATTTTTGACAAAATTAAACGGCTGTTTAATTTTTTAGAATGATCATCAAATAAAGAATAGTGGAGTGGAACCCTATGTGAGAATTCTCTCACTAAAATATTTGTACAGTAATTTATTTATTTTATAACTGAAAATATATGAACTGTCATTGTTGATTTTTATGTATTGTATGTGACATTGCTTGAGTTCAACACATGAACTATTCAAGACTCATCTGCACAAGAAGCGTTGTTTGAATATACGACACTCGTATTTTAAACAATGTGGTACACTTTGTGGTTGTTGAAATTGTATTATATTATCCACTTTTATTTAAACAGTGAAAATTGATTAATTAGAAAAATAATTCAAAATGAATTGGAATTAATTAAATTTATTAACCAATGATTTATTTGAATAGGTTATTGTCGTTTGAAAACCCCACACGGGTATTGGGATGAAATTTGACATACACAAATCCCAATATTTAGTTGTATGTCAATCAATTGGTTGACAGGCTGCGTTAAGCGTTATTTATTTATTTTAATGCTTATTATACTGTAAAATGCACTCTGGATGAGGTTTGAATGTTCAATGATTATTTATCATTATTGTTGAATACATGCGATGTATGAAATCCATATAACTGAAATTATGTGGTAATTGATTGAGTTGCATTCCGATTTAGAATCTAAACGAATATTTTAAAACAAAATTCAGTAAAGAATTAAAATATGATTTTGATGTCCGAATTTGGATAGACATGAAAATATTGAAATATATGAAGCCGAGTAAGTAGATATTCGCCATTTTAACCGGGTTTATTGATCGACTTTATTCATTTTATAATGAATACAAAAAGGAAATGCATTTCAAAATCTGATATTTTTAAAATATTATCATTTTAGTATTATAATGATATGAAATATCCAATTTTGATTTGAAAATTGAAATTAAATGAAAATCGTTTTAAAATGAATTTAAAATGAATTTATAAAGGAATATTCAATTATGATTTAAAATTGAAATGGAGTTGAAATCGTTTTAAAACGAATTTATGAAGGAATATATGATTTTGATTTAAGATTGAAATTGAAGTTGAAATCATTTTAAAATGAAATTATAAACAATTTATAAAATACGTTTTAAATGGAAATAAACGATGTACATATTATATATTTAATGGCTCGAATAGAACGCGCTGTGCAGCGTCCGTTCGTGAATTTCAACCACTAACTTCAAATTGATGTAGCAGGAGATCTGACCGTTGGATTCTCCTAGTGCCAGAACCATTAGGTTCGTATCGAAAAGATCTTTCCAATGAGTATAGGAGATTTAAATTTGAATGGTTGGATTTTAAATTGTGTCCAAATCAATTTCAGAAAAGGTCGCTATGGATGCAGTTCGGTGGTCGTTATTGGAAACCGACTGTAAGGGCCTTAATAAAATTATTAAAAATATGGAAAAATTGTGAAAATTCATACTAAATGATTGGGGAAGATTTTGGATGAAAAATTCCATATTTGAAAAGATGAAAATGTATTTTTTTGAAATTATCTAGTTATCTACTAGAATAATAATCCAATGTTTTTAATAAATAAACTGGATTTGTAAATGGTTTGATATAACCAAAATTTTCCAATGAAAGAATTGGAATGGATTTGAGTGCAAATAAGTTTCGGAGTGTTTCGATATTAGACCCCGTGATTATACGGATATTGTTGAGGAATTTGGAAGATACAGATATCATTATTCCTAATACGATATCCGCTGGTTTCAGAATTTGATATTGAATATAAGCCGATAAAATTTCTATTCAGAGCTTTGTATTTAATATCAAATTGGATTTTGGATTTGTCGTGAATGGTGTCTTCAATAACACTATTCTTAAACCCAGTTGTGAAAGGAATAAATCTTTTAATTAATATTTAGAGAAATTTACCAATTAATTAATTAAATTGAAATTGAAATGAAAGTTGATTCTGGGGTTTATTATAAACGATGTTTAAACGACATTTGTTCTTTAACCCAAATTAGAAGTAAAGATATGATTTGGAATTTATAAATCTTTTTATTAAGATTTAATGGAAATTTTCCAAATATAAGATTTTCCAATTTAATATATTAAATTGGAATTGAATGGAATTCGATTAGGTAATAATCAAAATGAGATTTGATGAACGAAGACCAATACTATTTATGGAATTTAAAAGGCCTTGTCGTTATTCCATTTATAGTATTAGTACGATATGGAAATTTATATCGATTATATACTGTTATGATTTCCTTGCAGATTCCATAGTTAATGGAAGGTGATTTGGGTTTATCGTGAACTTTGTTTTAAATGACACTGATTCTTTAACCCAGAAAAAGGCAGGGTTAATTTCCTAAATTTGAATAATCATTAAATAATGATTTTTGAAGATTGAAACTAAGAAGATTTTAATAAATCTTTAAACTGATAGGGTTTGAACGGGATAATTAAATTTACTGGATTCATGAAATGATCGAGAATGGAGTACCATCCGTTTTACACCAGCCAATAGTTAAATTTTTAATTAGATTTGAATGGGAAATGGTAATTAAATTTACCTATAATACCAAGGATGTAAGATATGGAGTACTACCAGTTTTGCTCCATGGGATGAATAGGTTGGGATTGGAAAATAAATAAAAAAGATTACTACGGTAAGGCTCGATAATCTCAACTGGTTTTAAAGAATCTTTTGAAAACGATATCCAAAGGAAGATTAAAGAATAAATTTAAAATAATTTATCTTTAATAAAATTAATGGGAACCTTTCCCTAAAAAAGTGAATATTTGAATAAACGAATATTCTAAATTGGAATGAGGCGTATGATGTTTTTATAGCACTTGATTATTGATTATAAAATATGCGAGTTATTTGGAAAGATTGGGTTTATCCCATTCTAAATAACTGATAAGGCGACTAAAAGTCGACGATGAAGACGGTGGTTGAAGACCGGACTTCTTCACATCGTTTGGATGATTACTAATGTCTTGATTGGGCTGTACACCCAAGACAAGGTAATAGGTGGTGATCGTTCAGACGTACTTGGAGATCGACCGGATATGCGAGGACCTCTCTCCCGTATTGGACATATGGGACGAGGAATAAGGTGCCTCCGGTTTCGCTCAGACCCATAACGGACTTGCAAATGGATGCGTTTCTGACATTAGATTTCGTTCTGTGTTGATTGATTTCTATTAAATATATCTCTGTTTTGTAGTAGAGAATTTATTCTCTTACTTAACACCCTTCTCTGAGACGTACAAGCTTAGAGGTTTTATATTTATAGATATCAGTTGCATGGCGTGAATTGTCAATGTGGCATGCTGAGATGAAAATGATCAAGGCTTTTGTTGAAAAGCAGAGTTTCGTTATTGTGGCTCAAAGCACGACTTTAAATAGCATAGCTTTGTGTATAGCGTTAATTCGCGAGCCTCACACCAGGTATGAGTCAAAAAGGGGATAGTGAACATTGGGAGAACTTGCGTTTCTTTCTAGTTAGAAGTGGTGTCATGGTATGGAGCCCAGACATTTTTCTTATGTGGATGATGGATTGCAAGGCACCTTGTATATAGGGATATATGCTCATAGGGTCGACGTACTGACCTGTTTGGAGGTCCGATAGGACAGGGAAACGTATTGTTCAGGAGTAACCAATCCACTAAAGTAAGTTTAGACTGGCCCTACCGCTTCCAAGGGTTTCCCATAGGTGTGATCCTAAGACATGTGCTAGAGTGTCTCGAATCGGTGAGGAGACATCCCTTGCCTTGATGCATAGACGGAATCCAATTTCCAATACAACACTTTTTGGTTTTAGTTGTAAACCTAGTATGGAGGCATAATATATGGTACCTATATCGTCTAGGATAGATACATTTATGTTTGAAATTGATTTTGACACTATACACTTAGTGTAATATCAAAATGATTTGTTTTAAAACGTACCAAGCAAGTTTGGCTATTATAAGGTAAAACTTTATCCTACGGCTTGCGTTGCATTGTGTGATGGGACCTGAGTCTTATAATAGCTTTATTTTTAAAAAAGATTTGCGTTATTTTATTTTAAACTGAGAATCATGTGGAGTAAACCCGTTCCATGTTATATGGTGAAACGACCCAAACTTTCCTTATCGGGAAATCCCAGATTGCTTTGAGAACACGATGCATCAGAACACAAACAATAAAACACTTCACTGCTATTACAACAATTACATCAGAGTACAAGAATATAACAGAGTATGAATAAATAATATACATCAGAAAAATTTCAAAGATTAAAATACATTACATAGCAGCGGAAAAATAATACATAACACAACTGAAAGAGATACACACATGAAAAGGTGAAAAGAGATATCTGCGAAAAACAAAACTACTAGTTTCCCGTGTGGAAAATAGGGGCACCCAGAGTTTAGATTAAAAAAATAAACTCCAGGTCAGTCATGGGACTGGTGTGAGAACTAAAAAAGTTATTAACTTTATTTTGAAGTAGGGTAATTCATGGGACCACGCCATATAACACAAAACGGGTTTACTCTACATGAATCTCAGTTTTAGAACAAAACAACGCAATGTTTTTTGAAAAATGAAGCTATCATATGACTCAGGTCACATCACAAAATGCAACGCAAGCCAGAGGATAGTGATTTCCCTTATAACAGCCAAACATGTTTGGTACGTTTGAAACAAATCATTTTGATATTACTATAAATATATAGTGTCAAAACAACTTCAAACATAAATGTATCAATCATAGACGACATAGTACCCCATCCTACTATGTCGCCATACTAGTTCTACAACTAAAACTGAAAAGTCGTGTATTGGAAATTGGATTCCATCTATGAGTCGAGGCAAGGGATCAACTACGTCGGCTTCGAGACACTCTAGTAAATGCCTCAGGATCCCCGGCAATGAACCTTGGTTAGCATCAGGGTCGGTCCACCCTTACTTTTGTGGATCAATATTCCTGAACACACGTTTCCTGGTCCTATAGGACCTATCACATGGCCACTAGGGACCAATATCCGAGGCTCCTCGCAATCCATCATCCACACAGGTAAAAATAAATAAATGTCTGTGCTCCATACCATTACACCACCCATAGCTAGAAAGAAATGTCATATCCTCCTTGTTGTCCTCATCCCGTTTTTGACTCATACCGAGGTGTGACGCTCGTGAATTAATGCTATACACAAAGCAATGCTATTTAAAGTCATGCTTTGATCGTCAACCACAAGACTCTATTTTTCAACAAAAGCCTTGATCATTTGCATCTCAGCATGCCACACTGACAATTCACGCCATACAACTGATGTCTATCAATATATAACCTCTAAGCTCGTACATCTCAGAGAAGGGTGTTAAGCAAGAGAATAAATTCTCCGCCACCAAATAGATATATATTTAATAAAAAACAATCAATACAGAATGAAATCCAATGTTAGAAACATGTCCATTTATAAGCCCGTTCTGGGTCTGAATGAAACCGGAGGCACCTTATTCCTCGACCCATATGTCCAATACAGGAAAGAGGTCCTCGCATATCCGATCGATCTCTAAGTATGTTTGGATGATCGACATTATTACCTCATCTTGGGTGTACATCCCAATCTAGACATCAGCATTCTTCCAAACAGTGTGTAGAACTCCAGTCTTCAACCACCGTCTTCATTGTCGACTTTTAGTCGTCGTATTCGTTATTCAAAATGGGTTAAACCCGGTCTTTCCAAATAACTCACGAGTGCTATAAAAACACATCATACGCCCCATTCTAATCCAGAATATTCTTTTATTCAAATATTCACATCATATGGGAAAGGTTCCCATTAATTTTATCTAAGATGAGTTCTTTTAAATTTATTCTTCAATCTTCCTTTGGATATCAATTTGAAACAAAATTAAGGTTTATCAACTAGTCGGGACTATCGAGCCTTACCGAAGTAATCATTTATTTATTAATCCCAATCCCAACCTATTCAACCCATGGAGCAAAACTTGTAATACTCCATATGTAACACCACGGTGTTATCAGTAAATTAATTACTATTTCACGTTCAAATCTAATTAAAGATTTAACTATCGCCTGGAGTAAAAATGGTGGTACTCCGTTCTCGATCATTTCCCAAATTTGATATTTCAAATTATCACATTCTCATTTTAGTCTAATTAAAGATTCATTAAAACTTCACTTAGTTTTAATCTCATAAATCAGTACTTAATGATTATTTAACTTTGGGAAATCAAACATGCCGCACTCGACAATCTACACCGTACCACGGGTTTCTATCAGTATATATCCTCTAAGCTCATACGTCTCAAAGAAGGGTATTAAGCAAGAGAATATATTCTCTGCCATGAAACAGATATATATTTAATAGAAATAAATAATATGGTTCGAAATGCAACGTTAGACATGTAATCCTTTCTTTAACAGGGTTAAAGAACTAATGTCATTTAAAATACAGTTTACGATAAACCCAAAATCACATTCCATTAACCATGGAATCTTCTCACAGAAAACAGATCAATATATAATCGATATCAATTTCTGTATCCGACTAATAATGTAAATGGAATAACGGCAAAGCCTTCTAAATTCCATATATAGTAACAGTCTTCCTCCATAGAATCTCACTTCGACTATCAATTAATTGAATTCCATTCAATTCCAGTTTAATATATTAAATTGGAAAACTTTACTTTGGAAAATTTAAATCTTAATAAAAGTTTTATATATTCCAAATCACATTTCGCTATAATTCGGGTTAAAGAACGAATGTCTTTAAAAACACAGTTCATAATAAACCCAATACACATTCCATTTTATTCCCATTACTAAATATAAATGGAAACTCTAATAATCTTAATTAAAAGAAATATTCTTTTCACATGGGGTTTAAGAACAGTGTTACTGAAGACACCATTCACGACAAACCCAAAATCCACTTTGATATTAAATATAAGGCTCTAAACAGAAATTATATCGGCTTACATTCACTACTGATCCCATCTCTAAAGAGCCATTCTTATTGGATATTACTAATCCAATCTTTGATGAATTCTTTCGTTAAATTCTAACTGCCTTGTTCTCGAGCTCTGTAAACCAAAGCTCTGATACCACGATGAAACGACCCATACTTCCCCTATCGGGAAAGCCCGGATTGCTTTGAGAACACAACGTATCAGAACACAAACAATAGAACACTTCATTGCTATTATAACAATTACATCAGAGTACAAGAATACAACAGAGTATGAATAAGTAATATACATAAGAAAAATATCAGTGATTAAAATACATTACATAGCAGCAGAAAAATAATACATAACACAACTGAAAGAGATATATGGATACAAAGCTTTCCGAATATAGCTCCAGCTGTAAATCCAGGATCCTGGGAAAAGAGATATCCGAGAAAACCAAAACTACTAGCTGTCCATGTGGAAAATAGGGGCACCCAGAGTTTAGGTTAAAACAATAAACTTCAGGTCAGTCATGGGACTGGTGTGAGAACTAAAACAGTTATTAACATTATTTTAAAGTAGGGTTGTAATGTCCCATATTTTACAGTATAAAAATTTATTTAATTATTTAAATAGTGATATAGAGATTTAAATAGTTGTTTGATTAAATTATATGGAATATTTAATTAATATAAATATATAATAATATATTTAATTTCTGAAATAGTCGAGAATAACTGAATTCACAATACTGTGTGAGTTGGACAATTTAAAATATTTAATTCAGCTTAGAATTTGAATTAGAATAACGAATATATTATTTGAATGGCAGTTGAATGTATAATTTATATTAAAATTACAATCGAGCTTGAAATGGCGTGATCGTTCGCTATTTGGCGATTTGAACTTCAACTGAATATATAGGGTCCGTTTTAAGTCGGATTTCTGTGAAACAAGAAACGTTCGGAGCTGGTGAAGTATATTTTTCTTATGGAAGAGAAATATCGAGATTTCGTTGTGTAGATTTTGATTTATGTCCAAATCCAATTTTAGAAAAGTCGCTATGGTATTCGTAAATAATTTATAACAATATATAAAAAGGAATTTCATTATAAATTGAATATCGATTTAATCGAGATTTGGAATACCGAGTTAGAAATTCATATAGGAATATTCTGGAGCTGTATGGTATTCTATTGTGAAGATATACGATAATATTTATTTTTAATATTTAATTTAATTATTTTTAAATATATTTAAATGGGTTATTTAGAGCTTTAAAAATAGCCAGTTTTGCAAATGACCTCCGTTTTCGACGAAACTAATTTTGTTGGATCCGCAATATTAAATTATTTCTAGATTTCAATTTCCATGATTTTTAGAGTCAATGTGTGGTCGTACAGATTTTTAATGCGAAAACAGTCGATATTTTGACGGTAAAAAATACGCTGTGTGAGCAAACGAAGTCGGAATTCGACGAAACAAGTTTCATTCGGTCTGTAATGTCAAACTGCAGTTGCATGTCAATTTTCATGATTTTTAGATATCAGGTGTATTCATAGGGATTTTTAGAGTGCGGATACTAATCGAAAATGGATATAAAATAATAAAAAAATACATGAGGCTTCTTAGAGAAGCCAAGCTATCCTATAAATACTTTCCTCATCCTTCTAAACCTAATTTCAGCTCTTCTTCTGGTCAATGAAATTTCAAGCCGCTGTTTTTCCTTACATCCTCATATCGTGGCTTTCAAAAATTCTAAATGAATCAAAAGAAATTCCCAAAAATTTCGAAACCTTTATTTTTGTATTCGCTTGGGTAGCGGCTTCATTTGAGTACCCTCAGATTTCTGTGCGCATCAATTTTGGTTCGACAGTAGTTCGATAAGTAGTGGGTGAATAAGGGTTTAACATCGTTGGTTGTTTAATCAACAACTGGCAAATCCATGGTAATATTCGAGTTCGTGGAGGTGTTTAACACCTTGCTGCAGTTTTTGGGAAGAATCTGTGTATTTTGTTGTCGATGTTTTCTTCGAGCCACTGTATATAGTTCAGCGAGGAGAATTTTAGCACAACCTCGAGTTGGATATTTTGGATACCACGTGATGGAGATTGTAAGTAGGAGTTCATCGGTGTTGGTGGTGTTTGTTTTAGGTGTGTGTGGAGGGAGTTTGAGTGTGCGAGATTCACAGTAATGGAAATTGGGAGCGTGAGTTTTCCTACATCAAAAAGTAAGAAAATGACTGCATAGTTAAATGTAGAGTAAGGATTTGAAGAGGAGTGTAATGGAGATTTTTATTCGAATTTAAAAGCATTGGATGGTAGGATGGATATCGGTCGTGACTTGGATTTTTTACTGGAGATGTGGATTTCTTGGTTCGGGAAGAAAAAGGATGAGCAGGCCAATTAAGAGCTGATGATGTGGCTTAAGGGGAATTAGTTGGTAATTAACCATTAATTATTTAATTAGAAATGTTTAAACAGTTTAAACTTGTAAAATTCGTAACTTTGCCATATATTATCGAAATTCAGCGAAACTGGATCCGTTGGGATCGTGTGGAAGAGGGCTACGCAATGGAACTGACTGGGAGTGAATTAGAGCTCGTTACAATTTATAACAAAATAAATTGTCTGGTCGGAATCAACTATAGTTATTGTTATTTAACGAAAACCGTCCAATGTAAGTAAAACTCACCAACTCTACTAGTTCATATTTTTGTAACGTGTATTTAGAATTGATAAATGTTGATTAATTGTTGTGTGATGATTGTTTAGTTTAGTTGTTTATGTATTGGTTGAAATTATAACGATATATATATATCGTAAATCAAATATTGATTCTGTTTATCAAAATATTTCATATCGAAATGAAATCAATGTTGAAACACCCCACCTCCGTTAGGGTCACTCTCAAAGGGAATGCCCTAATTTGGGTGGAGGTTTATAAGTACAAGTCACAGATATACAAGACAGATATAAGAACACATATTTGTAAACAGCGGAAGAACAACAAACTTTATTTCATAAAGTCAAATACGTGTTACAACAACATCCTTTCCAAAAACATAACATAACACTTTCATAATCTGTCTTGAGTACATTATTTAAAGATGCGTAAATAAAACATAGATAAACTGCAAAAGCCCCATAGTGGATTGTCCAAAGCCATAGTTCAAAACAGGAAAGTACAAGCAATACATTTCTCTTCTTCAAGCTGGATGTTGAGGTTGATCAAGCTGCTGTGTTCCCTCCCTGAGGACCTGGGGGGGGGACGGAAGAAAGAAGACGAAAGAAAAGTAGAGTCAGACATAAAGCCTGAGTAAGTCTAGTACTATTTTGTCTATGAATAAAGAACTGGGTATGATAAGTATAAACAAGAAGTGGGCATGCACTAAAAACTTGGTTAAGTTGTCTAGGGTCGAATATACTATCGTACCCCATGTTGATCTCTGAACCCATATAAACTAGTTTCAGACTGGCACCCCAAAATCAGGGTGATGTGATCCATTCTATGATGATCGGCTCCTACTCGCATAGTTACATGTGTCTTACTGCCCCCGATGTTGTAGTTACCTATGCTGGTCCCACCATGGGGTGTATCAAGTCCCATAGTGGCAACCCGACACAACCTTAGAGTGCACAGGTATGCTACTGGTGTCCAGTGCCTTATTTTTCTGCACCGGAGTGTGTGCACGCCCGCACTCCGTTAGAACCTACACTGCTACACCACCGCCGTCGATTTGACCTCTTACAATCAGCCCAGTAATCGTGCCCCACCCTGCCTAGTTTCAGGGTATCCTGATACACCTTTTAGGGTTACTGCTGAAAAGGGTCCCCCGTTACTAGGTTTTCTATCTCTAGCCAACATGCTAAGTTGGTTAAGTGTTTCCTAACCTAACCCCACCAGTCCGTTTAGTTTAGCATGTTCCATTTTGATTAAGTCTTTAGTTCCCTTAATCCTAACAATCCTGACTCAGCCTTAATTGTTTTATTAAGGCCCTGACCTCTCACATTAGACAGGTATTGTTGTGGCTGCCTGTTGCCGGTTGGTTCCGGGCAGTCTTACGCCACAACTCAGTCTAACCTCGGGTCCTTGCTGGGCTCCATGTTTAACCTCCCACATTGGATAGGTATTGTTGTGACTACTGGACAGCCGGGCGGTTCCGGGCAGGTTTACATCACAACTCAATCCAACCTCGGGTTAAACACATCGTATGTTCTACATTTACATATTTTGTCATTCCTCTTTATTTCTTATATGTAAATATTTGCGGCCCATTATTAAGTTAATGGTGTAAAGGTTACACCAATCATGGGCCCAACCCATACTTGAACTTGGGCCCTTCTATTTTATATTTTAATTCATTAATTAATTTTAACCCAACGTTATTTTCCCCCGTTTTACACGTCCGTTTATATATATATTGGGCTTAGCCTTTTAAAGCCCAATTTAGCCATGCGAAAAGGGGAGGCTTATGGCGTGATTACATACACAAAAAGGGGAAGGTGAGCGCATGAACTTGCATATGACGTTGGAAATACATAATAGAAACTGGTGTACTTGCATATATATACTTTGGTCATAAAGCATAGGTGACATGAACCAAACCATGTAAACTTAAGATAAGAATCTAAATTAGGTGTCACATAGTCTTAACTACAACATAGACCTATGTTCTTATTTAGGCATAAACATAAACAAGTTATGTTCATAAGGTTTCTACATGTTTACAAAGGGGATACTTTGTTACTAACACAAAAGCATAGTTCAACTTAATCATGATTTAAGTCTAATCACATAACGATGGTATAAATATACTTATGCATAAATATTCCTAAACATGGTGTTTGCTTTCAACTTGCAAAAAGGGATTTTTGAGTCTAACCTAGCCATGTCTCACATATGTCATCATATAATTCTTGTAAACAAGATAGACTTAATCATGGATTTCAATTATGCCAAATATTATTCATAGCCTAGCCATATTCATAAGTTTGCAAAAGCATGACTTAATACATGGATTATGGTGTCAAAATTCCAACATAGTTTCATATGAACTATAACAACCAAACTTGTTTCAATTACTTGCAAAATGATTTATGCACAAAAATATACATCATGATGGCATAATAACAAAGCCCCAAACTTGCATGAAATTTCAATCAACTACATACATGTAGCTTCAACATAGATTACATAATTTGCGAAATATTCCAAACGCATACTTGCATAGAACTACCTCATGTAGTTCTTTATAATGAATAACATAAATTTTGCACAAATATGAATTACTTTATTATCCCAATTCAAGCATACAAATCAACACAGTTATTTATTCATACCAAAGTAATACTCTACTTACAATGGTTGCGGCGAATTCTCTAATTAAGAGATATGATTCCTTTGTTGAATTGATTGGCTTTAGGTTGCTTGAATTGCTTTAGGCTTTAGAACTTTCTTCCTAATTCTCTTTCTAGTTGGCGGCTACTCTTAGTCGTTCCTCAGCAACATGGCGGCTATGTTCTTAATTTTGAATGAATAGATTAGGGTTTAGTCTAGGGTTGTTTATATAGAGGTTAGGAACTGATTAGGACCCTTGATGTTGCTTGGATTGATCATAGCCATTCATTAGGAAGAAAGACCAATTAAAACTTGCCACCTAGCCCTAATGACAAAGCAGACCACAGAGAATCGGCCAAACACAGACCTGGCCAGCCAGGTTGACTGGGCTCGACCAGGTCGACACCCCTGTCGACAGGGCTGTCGACAGCCCTGTCGACATGGGTAGCCCAGGTCGACAGCCCAGTCGACCTGGGTGGCCTAGGCGGGTGTTTATCCGCCCTGGCCCATTGGGCCCGATTTTTAATTATTTTATTCTGTTTGAATTTTAAATTTAATTCAAAACTTCCGAAGGCCATATCTTCTTCATACGGACTCCGTTTTTCGAAAACTCGGACTCTATTTTGCGTATTTTTCCGAGACGAACGCAATGGCGTATCCCGTTTCCCTTAGTTCTTTGATTTCAGATTAATTATACTTTCATTTGCTAATTTCACAGTTATAGAATTCGCGGGGTGTTACAAATTTTATTATATTGGTTAACATCTGCGGATGCAGGGAAACAGGTCGGAGGAATCCAACTTGATTCCTCAACATTTATTTTACTGTTTTTCATATATGGTGATATATGATGTGATATATAATCTGTTGTTGATGATGTGTGTTAGAATGATATTGATCATTGTTATATGGTACATTAAATACCATAAGGGATACTGGAATGTTAAAAAGGAAATTTTCAATGTTATATTGAAAAGAAATATTTATAAAATCATAGGATTTTATAAAAAGAAACATTTTCAAAATAAATAGATTATAAAAGAAATAATTATTTGGAAATAAATAAATAGAATTGAAAAGGAAATATTTGTAAAACATTTACAAATGGAATTGAAAAGGAAATATTTGTAAAACATTTACAAATAGAATTGAAAAGGAATTGAAAAGGAAATATTTATTTGTTAAATAAATAAAATTATAAAAGGAATATTTATTTGGAAAATAAATAGGATTATAAAAGGGAATTAACGAGATATAAAAGAGTAATCGATTAGAGTTTAAGGATAGAGTTAATCGAATAGAGTTAATTGAATAGAGTTATCGACTAGAGTTAATCGAATAGTGTTAATCAATTAGAGTTATCGATTATAATTAATCGAATAGAGTAAATCAATTAGAGTTATCAATTAGAGTTATTGAATAGAGTTAATTGAATAGAGTTAATTGAATAGAGTTGATCGAATTAGAATTAATCAAATAGAGTTAACTGATAGAGTTAATCGATTAGAGTAAATCGAATAGAGTTAACTAAAAAGGAATTAATCGAATATAGTTTATTCGAAAGGAGTTATCGAATATAGTTTATTCGAAAGGAATAAATTGAATATAGTTTATTCAAACGGAGTTATCAAATATAGTTTATTCGAAAGGAGTTATCGAATATAGTTTATTCGAAAGGAATCAATCGAATATAGTTTATTCGAAAGGAGTTATCGAATATAGTTTATTAGAAAGGAATTAATCGAATATTGGTTATTTGAAAGAGAGTTAATCGAATATTGGTTATTCGAAAGAGAGCTAATCGAAAATAGTTTATTCGAAAGGAATTAATCGAATATAGTTTATTCGAAAAGAGTTTTCGAATATGGTTATTCAAAAAGAGTTATCGAATATTGGTTATTCAAAGAGAGTTAATCGAATATTTGTAACGGCGGGAATTTTCGACCCAGAAAATCAACATAAATACACTGTCAATTTTTCGAGCATCGAAAATACCACGGCATTAATAGAAGAATTTAGAGGATGAGATAGAAAAGATAGAACTAATAGAATAGAAGAAGAAGAAGATCACAACTGAACAGAATCAGAGTAAATACGAATCTCACAGCGGAACAAAATGAAATGTATTATATACATTACTTTGAAATACAAAATCTGAATTTGTACTTACATATCATATCAGAGTACAGTACATCATATCACAGCGGAAAATAATCTCTATTTACTAACGGTGGAGCCTTCTGCTTCGAGCTCCTCCAAGTGAATCTGCAAAGCCTGAAACACTTGACTGCCCGTACAAATTTGGGCACCCAAGAGTTTAGGGAAAACAACAAAATAAACTCTGGGTCAGTCATGGGACTGGTGTGAGTAAATTCCAATCATACTGTTTAACTTTGAAAATTCTTTTCAAACAAGAAGATAATAGTAAGACCAGCCCACACATAAACATGGACGGTTTTTATCTTACTATAATCCAAAATACTTTGATGTCAAAACCAGTGATATTATGATAATGTATAAGCACATAAATATCCAAGTAGCAGAACGCTTGCATCTCACGTTCCACATATATATGTTATAAAATCATAAACCGCAGGGCACTTATTGGAGAATGGATTCCAACAGACAAGGTATGGGAGCACCTTCTGAATAGTGTACTCTAGAGGGGATACACTCAGGGTTCAACAAGAACGTCTTGCAACCCGGCCACACATGACCGCTCACTCATTTAGCTTGAGTGTCGCGAATATATTGCCACCACGGTTGTAGGCCATCCAACCGTTATCCGAAGATACAGAATCGAAAAGAAGTATAAATATGAATTTTCTCTAGATCGATGACAATACACCCTGCTTGGGGATGACCCAACTAGCCATGCTGCCTAGCCCAACTTCTGTCACTTCTTGGTTGTGAGGCTAGAGGCTACGTCTATCTTCAGAACATTTGATCACCATTCACTTTGAATGTCACATCGTCAAATCCGTAATCACACATTGATTACACAAAAGCACACTGGGTGTAGAATAAAGAGAAGTTATCTTCTCCCCACCAACTTGGTATATTCGTCAGATCAACGGCGTGACCGTTGGAAATACTCTGTCAGACACTCGTCCATACAAGTTGTCCTGGGACTGGACAAACAAAAACACACCATTCTATAACTGGTCGATCCTTGCATTTAACTCCGTCTTCAATTATCTTCATCATATCTAATTCGCAGCGCTTTTGCCTATACGGAGTGGTTTTCGGATAATATATCCAACTGGTCTCCCCGTATTGACAACGATGGTCAAAACACTTCGATAGTCGGTTATTTAACTATCGAAGTAAAAACAACATTCATTCAATGTACAACTAACAACATACAACCACGGGCACTTTTATTTAACATTCATTTTATTATTCGAATTCCCATATCTTCCCAGATATTTCTCAAATCCCGTTTAAGGCTTTTCATACTTCTTGGAAAACATTTCCAGTTATTTTAAACTCTTATTCTTTCATGTTTCAGAAAAATACGTTATTAACGTTCGACTATTTCCATTAATTTCCCATTCTTTATTTCTATACTTGGATAATCACCCTATTTATATTGGAAAATATTCCCAATTTCCTTTTAACCCTTTAATCAGCCCCACGCTTACTTTTAAAACATTATTCACTTTAAAAGGTGAATATCATACTATTATAGAAATCTGAACACCTTTATGAAATAACTTCTTTATTTAGAAAATCAATATCATTATCTCGTTTACCGAAATCTCTTTCACACTTTATATTTACAATCCACTTTATAAACTCTGTTTCTAAGTCGATTTCTTACCAAATAAATATCGAGTTTATAACTAAATACTGAATCCTATCCTATTAACATTTATTTGTTTACAACTAAATGTTAATTATTCTATCAGATTATAATCCCTAAATTAGTTTACTTTTAATACATTCGACATCGTCGAATTCTAGTTCCAAATCCTAATGGCTTAATTCAAATCACATTTCGAAACATCGAAATGCTGCCATCGTTTTCTAACACGATTCTCCAATTTCTCTTTCTAAAACTGATTCTTATATTTCCTTACCACATCGTTATTTATCACTTCCGAGTAAGTGGATCTCAACTAACTGCTTCATTTCCTAGGAAGTGCTGTCATATATAAAAGTCATGCTTAAGTCTAATCAACAACATTTTATTTATCGCTATAGTTCTAAACTTGTCATACGCTGTAATATTCTATGTTATAACTAATCTCTTATTACAGTCACACTTACCTTATCAACAGCGTTATTTTTATCGCTATAGTTTAAACTTGTCATACGCTGTAATATTCTCCTTTATAACTAATCTTGACATAACAGTCACGCTTAAGCCTAATCAACAACGTTTATTTTATCGCTATAGTTCAAACTTGCAATGCGCTGCTATATGCCACTTTATAACTAATCTCGACGTCTTTTTCCATTACAAAAATCTTGACATCTCTTTCTGTTACAAAAATCTTGACATCTCTTTCCGTTACAAAAATCTTGACATATCTTTCCGTTACAAACTGATGTCGTTCCTCGATAATAATGAAGCCGTTCAAGTTGGGGTATTCTATTTACCTCTCAGACCTTGATCGACAACGTTCTTACCTTAGAACAGATATAAGTCTGTATTCTAATTCCTTATTACTTATAATACCTATCTGACCGTATTTTCTTGTTTAATTTTGACTATGGTTTTTTTATAACACCATATTCTTACTTTGAAATCTCAGTTGTTTATGATTATATATTTTAAACATTAACTCTTTGCTTTGCCCTTTCCACAGTTCTACTTATAACTTCTTAAACTAAAAGGTAATTACATCTTATAAATTTTGATTAATTTATCTCTAAACTGTTTCATTAGATTAATTAAAGATCAATTAATCTAATAATCATTTTCTGAATAACAGTTGATTAAATCAACTTCATTTCATCAGTAAATTCGTTAACTGATCTTAATTACTTCTCATTAGATTAATATAATTAATCTAATAATATTTCTAAAATTGTTTATCTTAAATATAATTATCCAAATACTTAATCATCGGATAATTTCTGCTTTATAAACTTATTTAAATATCAACAATCGTTTTTATTTATTTTATAAAAACGAACTCAAAAATACTGGTTTATAATAGAACTTCTATTATAAATTTAAATCTTCTTTTTAATTATAAAAATATAATTTTTATAATTATATTTGTTGATTTGCCTGACGGCCAATCAACTCCTTAACAAAACGATGGTTTTACGGTCGACTGTTATCACTTTCTAAATTGATATCGTTTATTGATTTATCGAAACAGATGTTGAATTTTCCGTTCAACATCAATATTCACATGGGGTTTAAATATAATTCGGGTTCAAACAGTGCATACAAAACACACAGTACATACAAATATCGAGGAATCTGGTCGGATTCCTCCAACCGGTTTCTGCATCCACAGATGTCAGTCAACACAATTTACACTAACTCTATACTAGGGGATATTCTAATCGATGGAATCAGTGTCCAACCGATGATGTGTACATATGTAATGGTATATAATATTCAACCAAAGTAATTGTAATCTACCTAATCGACCATCACACAACATTCAAACAACATTAAAATATAATTAAAATATTTTAAAATAGATCAGAGTTAGTGATTTTACTCACCTTTGCGCGTTAACCGTTAAAAACGGATTGCGTCCGATTGTTCTGATCAGCGTTCAATTCCGTCTAAAACTGTAATGAGCTCCACCAGTTTCTTTACGTCGCCTGCGTTCATACGACCTCGCCGGATAGAACTGTTCGTGAAATTATATGAACTGGCCCATTACCAATCCAATCCAAAATGCTCATTCATTCTGTATCATTTTGCATTTTGCAAACGAGCTCCGCTCTTGATAATCTCAATACAACTTTGCATTCATTTCGCCACTGGCCCTATTCATGAATGAAGCCGCCCCCGCTTGACTCCACGCGTTCGACCGTTCTCCTCTCGAAGAGCATCTTCACACCAGCTCCATTCAACCATTTCTAAGTGAAACAGTCCATGATCCTATTTCACCGGTCTCGACAACTAGCCAAACACCTCGGACTACCTTGCTAACACCATTTCTTGCGTTTTATTCCCAGTCACACGCCTTACTTTACTTCACAAAACAATGGCTTTCACCACAATCTACCACTTTCAGCGCAACGTAGTACGTCCACCTTTTGAAAACTCCAGTAGCTTCCTTTGTACATTCCTTCTCCGCTAGTTTTCTTCGCCATAATCACATCCATTTTCCTGAACAAACTACACCGTGTGCCCCTTTTTAACGTTGGCCCAAATTAGTGTCACCCACTCGCTTCCTGTTCAAACTTTGCCCCATTCGTTCACAATAATTTGCGCCAACTCCATTGGTTAACCACTTAAGCCCTCCACAAAGCATAAGATATGCTTTTCACGCCCATGCAAACGGATTCTCAGAGATCCTTCTGCACACTTCAAACATGCCATGAAATACCCATGCGCACCTTGTTCTCCTCTTCTTTTGTACGCCATCCCTCACGTTAAAGATCCTCTCTCCTCCACAATACCACCAGTTCCTCCCATATATACTGCATACACACTCAAACGCAACGTGTACCATACACATATTCCCCACCACTTTCCTTCCAGCATATGCACTACCAACAGCAACTGAACTCACACAGCTCCCTCTCCCTACATGTTTTATTTCTTGCATCTCATCACTTCTTCATTAGCTTATCCTTCTCTCCTCTTCAAATTTCCTGTGCAAGCCACACAACCGTCCCCCCTCCTTTCATGACTCTTCTCTTCTCAAAACATTTGCGCCCATGCAGTTGTATACCCGTCACCATCTTTGTATGGACCCAGATCCACTACTCCTTGCATGTAAAACAACATGCTCCAGGCCCTTGCCGTTTGCGTGACCATCCCTTCATTTGCCGACAACGCCCGACTTCCTTCCCATATATTTAGTTTCATCTTCTATCCCATGAACCCTCAACCAAAACTCCATGCATCCAACTACCCCGCGCCTCACTTCGAGCTAGGAGCTCCGTTTTGCATAGCCTGCATCGATCGAAAACTCGCTGGCTTTGTATTTGAATAAGAGGGCGAGTGTGGGTTTTCATGAATTTAAGATTTAGTGGAGGATTTAAAACAAAAGATTCGAAAGAGGATGAGAAATTAAAGAGGAGCTTCTCGCTTGTTTGCCTCCGAAAAAGAAGATGGCAGTAGTGTATTTATAAGGTGCGAACGCTTACTCCTTAAGCGATAGGGGTATGGTATAACCAGTAGAGTAGCCATGTTTCATTCCCTGATATAGTTCGATGTGAAAACATAGAGATTAGGGTAGTCTTCATTCCCAACGTATAGGCTGTATATTTATATATTTCTTTGAATTCCTTAATATCGAAGTAAGAGGTACAGCTTGATTTAATAATACAAGGATCTATGGTAGTTGAGGTTATAGGGGATGGTTTTAAGTATGGTGTGTTTCCTTTGTAATGAAGTAAAGCTATTACTTTACTGTTGAGAAAAATGTGGACATATATTTTCTTGTCCATCTGTATGAAGCTTCTGCGTAGGCAGCGAATAGTAAGGTAGGCAATTGTTATATATATATTATTTGTTAAAATATATGTGGTGATGACGGTATAAAATTTCATTCATTTACTGACTGTTACAGATAGATGTAAGAGTACCATCGTGCTCAACGAGGTGTCACGGTCCCAAAATATAAAAATACCGGTAGTTTGACTTATATTTTGAAATCCCGAAATACCGATACGGGGTACACAATACTCCAAATAAAAAGTTGCTTATTTAATTAATTAAAAATTACAGTAAAATTCTAAAAATTATATTATCGCTGCGCCTCAAAAGAACCTTGTCCCGATTTGCAACTGATATCAAGTTATATTCAAATAATCGTTACGGTCGATATACGATTTCATAACGACTTTTGAATATTTGATTTGGACATATCTTGCAGTCTGTACGACGAAATCTCCATTTTCCACTTCCGTTGGAAAGATACAGTTCAACAGATTCCAACGTTTCTCGTTTTGAAGAAATCCGATTCAAAACGAGTCCCGTATACTCAGTTGAAGTTCAGGACGTTAAATTACGAACTGCAGGGTCGTTCTGAGCTCAATTATAATTAATATATATTTATATACGTTCAACTTCGTTTTAATTAATATATAAATCCATTTATATTTCGAATTCGATATTTAAACTGATTTAAATATTCAAATATGAACCGACAAAAATGCGAGACGTTACAGACCTTCCCCCTTAAAATAATTTCGTCCTCGAAATTGCTAAGCAGGGAAAATGCTACAATCTCTGTTATAACATGGTTAAAAATCTTTTTGGTTTACTTCATAATTCCACTTTCCACTGAACTGATTATTTCCAATTAAAATATTAATTCCTTATTATTTCGAATATTTTCAAAATTTCTGAAAATTTCCTAACAGCTTAAATTTCCAGAGAATCTCGCCAGCATCTCCTCTGCACGGCTCACTCGGTACTACAACCACTTGCCACTCCGGGCCTTCTCCAATCCAAAAGAAAATCAAACAGTCAAACGGCTTGCCCAAACTGACTCATAAAAAAATCTCATACCCGTATATAAACGTGTACCTTCTCTGTTGGGCATTCAACTCTATCTCTGCCATCTGCTATTAAACTAGCATATATCCAAACATTTCCAACTGATCTTCAATCAATTTATCTTCAAATCCAATTCACTTATATCCAAACCGACACCATTTCAAACTCCCGTTTCATTCTTGGTTTCAAACTTTTATCTATCTGAGTCCAATTCTTCAACCAAGTTAAGTTCTATTCAAACTCTTATTTCACAAATTCAATTCCTTCATCAAATTAATTTCTACTCCAACACGATTTTTACTTAACTGTCTTCAATTCAATTCAAAATTTATTTAACTTAGTTTTAAGTTCCACTTTTACCATTTTAACTCCATAAGTTAAATCCTTTATTTCAGAGTTCAAATTCCTGGGATTTATTTCAAATCAGTTTGAAATCATATATAATTCAAAACATTTGAATTTCTGATAACTTGTTTCTCAAACAATACAAAACAAAATCCTTGGTAGTAATCCATCACTTACCAGCTCGAAAATGAACACCGATAATGTCGCGATCATCATCGGAATTTATTTTCCAACCATCGAAGTGAGTTCAATACTATATTGCTTTAAAAACTCATTTATAATCACTCTATTTTTGAAATTACTTCAAAATATCTTTCATAGCACTTGGAAAACAAATTTTCAAATCTCCCAGGATTTTAAAATTCCCTTATATTTAATTCAAATTCAATTTCAATTCTTTTCCAAGTTTCTAGAGTTTTATTTCAATTCTGGTTTTTAATTCAGATTCAGCTCATCTGATTTTGCATATCATACTTATATAATATTTCGATTGGTAGTTTATATAACCAACTCAATTATAATCCTGTTCGATCATAATAATGATCACATATCCAATATATTATACTAATATCAAGATATACACTTCTTTTTATATCAAAATATACTTTGGGTAAAATTATATCATTTACCCTCTTTCCAAAACATACTGTGTCGAATTACTCTGTTCAAGAGTTTAGAAGCACCTATCAACTCAGTTTGCATTACTGTTTCGACCAGAATTCATAAACCACTCGACTGACCAGTCAACACAATATAAAATAGTTTTTATATTAATCACAAATACGCGCTCATATATATACACTCAACTCAATCTAGAGTATTACTAACTCCATCTCTATTGAGTTACGCCACAGAGCCAAGGTAATCACTTAACCTTATGCTCTGATACCATCTGTAACGGCGGGAATTTTCGACCCAGAAAATCAACATAAATACACTGTCAATTTTTCGAGCATCGAAAATACCACGGCATTAATAGAAGAATTTAGAGGATGAGATAGAAAAGATAGAACTAATAGAATAGAAGAAGAAGAAGATCACAACTGAACAGAATCAGAGTAAATACGAATCTCACAGCGGAACAAAATGAAATGTATTATATACATTACTTTGAAATACAAAATCTGAATTTGTACTTACATATCATATCAGAGTACAGTACATCATATCACAGCGGAAAATAATCTCTATTTACTAACGGTGGAGCCTTCTGCTTCGAGCTCCTCCAAGTGAATCTGCAAAGCCTGAAACACTTGACTGCCCGTACAAATTTGGGCACCCAAGAGTTTAGGGAAAACAACAAAATAAACTCTGGGTCAGTCATGGGACTGGTGTGAGTAAATTCCAACCATACTGTTTAACTTTGAAAATTCTTTTCAAACAAGAAGATAATAGTAAGACCAGCCGACACATAAACATGGACGGTTTTTATCTTACTATAATCCAAAATACTTTGATGTCAAAACCAGTGATATTATGATAATGTATAAGCACATAAATATCCAAGTAGCAGAACGCTTGCATCTCACGTTCCACATATATATGTTATAAAATCATAAACCGCAGGGCACTTATTGGAGAATGGATTCCAACAGACAAGGTATGGGAGCACCTTCTGAATAGTGTACTCTAGAGGGGATACACTCAGGGTTCAACAAGAACGTCTTGCAACCCAGCCACACATGACCGCTCACTCATTTAGCTTGAGTGTCGCGAATATATTGCCACCACGGTTGTAGGCCATCCAACCGTTATCCGAAGATACAGAATCGAAAAGAAGTATAAATATGAATTTTCTCTAGATCGATGACAATACACCCTGCTTGGGGATGACCCAACTAGCCATGCTGCCTAGCCCAACTTCTGTCACTTCTTGGTTGTGAGGCTAGAGGCTACGTCTATCTTCAGAACATTTGATCACCATTCACTTTGAATGTCACATCGTCAAATCCGTAATCATACATTGATTACACAAATGCACACTGGGTGTAGAATAAAGAGAAGTTATCTTCTCCCCACCAACTTGGTATATTCGTCAGATCAACGGCGTGACCGTTGGAAATACTCTGTCAGACACTCGTCCATACAAGTTGTCCTGGGACTGGACAAACAAAAACACACCATTCTATAACTGGTCGATCCTTGCATTTAACTAAGTCTTCAATTATCTTCATCATATCTAATTCGCAGCGCTTTTGCCTATACGGAGTGGTTTTCGGATAATATATCCAACTGGTCTCCCCGTATTGACAACGATGGTCAAAACACTTCGATAGTCGGTTATTTAACAATAGAAGTAAAAACAACATTCATTCAATGTACAACTAACATCATACAACCACGGGCACTTTTATTTAACATTCATTTTATTATTCGAATTCCCATATCTTCCCAGATATTTCTCAAATCCCGTTTAAGGCTTTTCATACTTCTTGGAAAACATTTCCAGTTATTTTAAACTCTTATTCTTTCATGTTTCAGAAACATACGTTATTAACGTTCGACTATTTCCATTAATTTCCCATTCTTTATTTCTATACTTGGATAATCACCCTATTTATATTGGAAAATATTCCCAATTTCCTTTTAACCCTTTAATCAGCCCCACGCTTACTTTTAAAACATTATTCACTTTAAAAGGTGAATATCATACTATTATAGAAATCTGAACACCTTTATGAAATAACTTCTTTATTTAGAAAATCAATATCATTATCTCGTTTACCGAAATCTCTTTCACACTTTATATTTACAATCCACTTTATAAACTCTGTTTCTAAGTCGATTTCTTACCAAATAAATATCGAGTTTATAACTAAATACTGAATCCTATCCTATTAACATTTATTTGTTTACAACTAAATGTTAATTATTCTATCAGATTATAATCCCTAAATTAGTTTACTTTTAATACATTCGACATCGTCGAATTCTAATTCCAAATCCTAATGGCTTAATTCAAATCACATTTCGAAACATCGAAATGCTGCCATCGTTTTCTAACACGATTCTCCAATTTCTCTTTCTAAAACTGATTCTTATATTTCCTTACCACATCGTTATTTATCACTTCCGAATAAGTGGATCTCAACTAACTGCTTCATTTCCTAGGAAGTGCTGTCATATATAAAAGTCACGCTTAAGTCTAATCAACAACATTTTATTTATCGCTATAGTTCTAAACTTGTCATACGCTGTAATATTCTATGTTATAACTAATCTCTCATTACAGTCACACTTACCTTATCAACAGCGTTATTTTTATCGCTATAGTTTAAACTTGTCATACGCTGTAATATTCTCCTTTATAACTAATCTTGACATAACAGTCACGCTTAAGCCTAATCAACAACGTTTATTTTATCGCTATAGTTCAAACTTGCAATGCGCTGCTATATGCCACTTTATAACTAATCTCGACGTCTTTTTCCATTACAAAAATCTTGACATCTCTTTCTGTTACAAAAATCTTGACATCTCTTTCCGTTACAAAAATCTTGACATATCTTTCCGTTACAAACTGATGTCGTTCCTCGATAATAGTGAAGCCGTTCAAGTTGGGGTATTCTATTTACCTCTCAGACCTTGATCGACAACGTTCTTACCTTAGAACAGATATAAGTCTGTATTCTAATTCCTTATTACTTATAATACCTATCAGACCGTATTTTCTTGTTTAATTTTGACTATGGTTTTTTTATAACACCATATTCTTACTTTGAAATCTCAGTTGTTTATGATTATATATTTTAAACATTAACTCTTTGCTTTGCCCTTTCCACAGTTCTACTTATAACTTCTTAAACTAAAAGGTAATTACATCTTATAAATTTTGATTAATTTATCTCTAAACTGTTTCATTAGATTAATTAAAGATCAATTAATCTAATAATCATTTTCTGAATAACAGTTGATTAAATCAACTTCATTTCATCAGTAAATTCGTTAACTGATCTTAATTACTTCTCATTAGATTAATATAATTATTCTAATAATATTTCTAAAATTGTTTATCTTAAATATAATTATCCAAATACTTAATCATCGGATAATTTCTGCTTTATAAACTTATTTAAATATCAACAATCGTTTTTATTTATTTTATAAAAACGAACTCAAAAATACTGGTTTATAATAGAACTTCTATTATAAATTTAAATCTTCTTTTTAATTATAAAAATATAATTTTTATAATTATATTTGTTGATTTGCCTGACGGCCAATCAACTCCTTAACAAAACGATGGTTTTACGGTCGACTGTTATCACTTTCTGAATTGATATCGTTTATTGATTTATCGAAACAGATGTTGAATTTTCCGTTCAACATCAATATTCACATGGGGTTTAAATATAATTCGGGTTCAAACAGTGCATACAAAACACACAGTACATACAAATATCGAGGAATCTGGTCGGATTCCTCCAACCGGTTTCCGCATCCACAGATGTCAGTCAACACAATTTACACTAACTCTATACTAGGGGATATTCTAATCGATGGAATCAGTGTCCAACCGATGATGTGTACATATGTAACGGTATATAATATTCAACCAAATTAATTGTAATCTACCTAATCGACCATCACACAACATTCAAACAACATTAAAATATAATTAAAATATTTTAAAATAGATCAGAGTTAGTGATTTTACTCACCTTTGCGCGTTAACCGTTAAAAACGGATTGCGTCCGATTGTTCTGATCAGCGTTCAATTCCGTCTAAAACTGTAATGAGCTCCACCAGTTTCTTTACGTCGCCTGCGTTCATACGACCTCGCCGGATAGAACTGTTCGTGAAATTATATGAACTGGCCCATTACCAATCCAATCCAAAATGCTCATTCATTCTGTATCATTTTGCATTTTGCAAACGAGCTCCGCTCTTGATAATCTCAATACAACTTTGCATTCATTTCGCCACTGGCCCTATTCATGAATGAAGCCGCCCCCGCTTGACTCCACGCGTTCGACCGTTCTCCTCTCGAAGAGCATCTTCACACCAGCTCCATTCAACCATTTCTAAGTGAAACAGTCCATGATCCTATTTCACCGGTCTCGACAACTAGCCAAACACCTCGGACTACCTTGCTAACACCATTTCTTGCGTTTTATTCCCAGTCACACGCCTTACTTTACTTCACAAAACAATGGCTTTCACCACAATCTACCACTTTCAGCGCAACGTAGTACGTCCACCTTTTGAAAACTCCAGTAGCTTCCTTTGTACATTCCTTCTCCGCTAGTTTTCTTCGCCATAATCACATCCATTTTCCTGAACAAACTACACCGTGTGCCCCTTTTTAACGTTGGCCCAAATTAGTGTCACCCACTCGCTTCCTATTCAAACTTTGCCCCATTCGTTCACAATAATTTGCGCCAACTCCATTGGTTAACCACTTAACCCCTCCACAAAGCATAAGATATGCTTTTCACGCCCATGCAAACGGATTCTCAGAGATCCTTCTGCACACTTCAAACATGCCATGAAATACCCATGCGCACCTTGTTCTCCTCTTCTTTTGTACGCCATCCCTCACGTTAAAGATCCTCTCTCCTCCACAATACCACCAGTTCCTCCCATATATACTGCATACACACTCAAACGCAACGTGTACCATACACATATTCCCCACCACTTTCCTTCCAGCATATGCACTACCAACAGCAACCGAACTCACACAGCTCCCTCTCCCTACATGTTTTATTTCTTGCATCTCATCACTTCTTCATTAGCTTATCCTTCTCTCCTCTTCAAATTTCCTGTGCAAGCCACACAACCGTCCCCCCTCCTTTCATGACTCTTCTCTTCTCAAAACATTTGCGCCCATGCAGTTGTATACCCGTCACCATCTTTGTATGGACCCAGATCCACTACTCCTTGCATGCAAAACAACATGCTCCAGGCCCTTGCCGTTTGCGTGACCATCCCTTCATTTGCCGACAACGCCCCACTTCCTTCCCATATATTTAGTTTCATCTTCTATCCCATGAACCCTCAACCAAAACTCCATGCATCCAACTACCCCGCGCCTCACTTCGAGCTAGGAGCTCCGTTTTGCATAGCCTGCATCGATCGAAAACTCGCCGGCTTTGTATTTGAATAAGAGGGCGAGTGTGGGTTTTCATGAATTTAAGATTTAGTGGAGGATTTAAAACAAAAGATTCGAAAGAGGATGAGAAATTAAAGAGGAGCTTCTCGCTTGTTTGCCTCCGAAAAAGAAGATGGCAGTAGTGTATTTATAAGGTGCGAACGCTTACTCCTTAAGCGATAGGGGTATGGTATAACCTGAAAGGGTCGGGTGTACACGACTTATGCAGGATCTATAATATGGCTATGCGGAAAGTATGTGATATACTAACTTGTATATTTACAATAGTTATGCAGGTAAATATTTAATGTAAAAAGATCTCACAGAAGCAATATCACAGATAAGCAAATATAGCAAATGCAGTAAATAAGAAAAATCACACCAGGGATTTTTATATTGGTTCGGAGCACCGTCCTACGTCCAGTCCTAGACTTCTATCTGGATTTTCACTAAACAACAACCTCACTTCACCCGGAGGAAACAGGTTTACAATACCCGAGCAGCCGAACGGGATTTCACGCCTCTAACAACACGAGGACTTCAACACTTGCCTCTTATAACACGAGGACTTCAACATTTGCCTCTTATAACACGAGGACTTCAACACTTGCCTCTTATAACACGAGGACTTCAACACTTGCCTCTTACAACACCGAGGACTTCAACAATAATAAGATTTTGACTTTGAATGTGTTCTTCTTTCAACACTGATTTGTCAACAATTGAGTACACCCTTCCTATAATCTTATCCTCAAATGTAATTTGATGTTTAGTAAGATTAGGAAGTAAAATATCAAGTTGAATCACAAGTGTATGAAATATGCTTGGAGATTCAAACGATTATTGAATGCTTTTGAGTGCTTTTTGAGTGAAAAGAATAATGCAAGATAGATCATAAAATAGAGAGTAAATTCGGTGATTTGGATGATTGTAAAATCATGTATTTATAGAGATCGAGAGGTTGCAAATGTTGGTGAAAAGATGCATCTAAAAGGAGTGATTATTCATGAAGAAAAATGGATGCAACTCTTGAAGAAAGAAGATGACTTTTCAATATAACGGTCAAAATTCAAAAACCTGTTGACCTATAAAATTTTATAGGTCGACCTATTTTTGACCGTTACAATTTAAAAACCTGTTGACCTATAAAAAATTGTAGGTCGACATGTTTTCGGTCATATGCATAAAAAAAATGTCTTCATGAGTAGTATTTTCAAACAATTAGAAGTATGATTATTTGAGGATAGATTTTAACATTTTATAACTCTAAATAATCGACTTCTAACCTATGAAGTCATCTTGTCTTCTTTTTGTCGATGTAGAAGCTTCTTCTTGTCATAAATCAAAATAACCATCGACGCTTCGACTCAACATTCTCCCCCTTTTTGATTGATGACAACTTGGCATAATAAAGGTATTGTTCCTTGTATATTGCTCCCCCTGTATATATGCTCCCCTTGAATTATACAATGTGTTGCTCCCCCTGTATATATGCTCCCCTTGAATTATACAATCTGCATAGCACTTGTTAGTAACATTTTCTCCCCCTTTGTCATCGACAAAAAGGGTATATAGTATTGCAAAAATGATAGTAACAACAATATTACTATAAGGTTTTCTCCCTCTGGATACAAGCTCCCCCTGAATTTCTGCAACATTTGTTATAATATAATTAATCTTACCTTTTGATTCCTGCATTAACAAATGTTAGCATACATATACTTTTACCATATCAAGCATATAATTTTTAAATAGTATATGTAATCGGTCGACAGTGAGGAAAGGTCGGTCGACAGATTAATTTTCTGTCTGAAATGAAAAAACATTATAATCATTGATCGGTCGACAGGGAGAACTAGGGCGGTCGATAGAAAAATGTTCTGGATGATATTCGAAAACAATTTTGAATTGGACCGGTCGACAGGAAATAAAGGGGCGGTCGACCGTTAAAAGTTCTGTTTGAAAAGGAATGTAAATTTTTAAATGTAGCGGTCGACAGGTGTATATTGGCATGTCGACAGGTCAAAGTTCTGGAAGATTTTCGAATGTATTTTCTAGCCCAACCGGTCGACAAGACTTAATTGAGCGGTCGACCGTTTAAAGTTCTGGTCGAAATTGTAGTTACTAGTTTGCCTTGACCGGTCGACAGGAGCATTATTGGGCGGTCGACAGCTTAACTTTCTGATTGAAAATTAAATAAAAAAAAAACCTTGACCGGTCGACAGCTTAGTATCTGGCAGTCGACAGGTTCTGAACACTTTTGCATTTTCTGGCTTCTCTTGAACATTTTCACACTCTTCGGGAGATCATGTGCAATTTGATAAACTGAAATTTGTATTCAAAGATATTTGGAGATATCGAATTTTCTTCTTTTTGTTGTGGTGTACCTGCAAAGAATATGATGTATATACATTTGGTACCCACTTGCTTTGTTTGGGTCCATGGGTTAGATGGAAGGTAACCAAACCCAAGAGGGTTTAAAGGAACCTTTAAAGATAAAATTTTCGTTATTAACTACCGAATCAAAATAATCATCGATATATTTTTCTCTGTTTTTCCAACTTACAGGAACCCAAATACTTAAGTAATCTCTATTGATATTCCTTTTCGTACTTCTAGATCTATTATACAGATCTCTAGTCATAGAAGTATTCGAATTTCTATAATAATTGGATCTAGGATGAGCATTAGTACTAGTAGTAATATTTTTATTGTACATGAAAGCATATCTAGTACTATTTCTAAGATTAGTTTTATTATATCCTAAACCACTTTTGTCATGTAAAGGTCGAGATCTAGATAAAATCATATTTAAATCATTTTGACCTTTATTAAATTTTGCGAACTTATTTGCACTTTTATCAAATTTATTTCCAAAGCCGCTATTGACATTTTCAAAAGAAATTTTGTTATTCTTTAAATCATCAATTTCCTTATTTAATTCAGAATTTTTCCTTTTTAAAGTACCATTCTCAGTTTTGAGACCTAAAATTTGAGATTCTGAATTATCTAAAGAAGATTGTAACCTTTCAAAATTTTCTTTTGAGTCAGAAATTTCATTTTGCAAAATATTATTATTCACCTTTAAAAACTCACATTCTTTAGATAGTTCTAAATTCTTTTCAGTTAAAGCTCCATTCTCTTTTTCAAGAGACGAAATTAAAGAACTAGAATTATTTAAAGAATCTTCTAATGATATATTTCTATTTTGCAAAAGATCGATTTCCTTTAAAAGAACATTGTTTTTATCTTCTAGTTGCTCATTTTCTTTTTGAAGGAAATCTTTTTGAGAAACAAGCTCTTCTAAGGTATCTTCAAAACATTTGGCTTGTTTTACCAAACGATTGTTTTCTTCTTTTAATTTGGAATTTTCTTCCTTATACTTTTTTGACATAGCTAAAACAATTTTATGGAGTTTCAATAATTTTTCATGGTCTAACATAAGATCTTTATATAATGAATCTGTACATACCGATTGTGATCTGACTTTAGCCATGAGACATTTGTTTCCTTGCTCTCCTGATTCTGCTTTGTTGCTCTTCCATTTTCTATATCCCTGACTAGATTTCTTTATTGCCATTTGTTCTAAGATGTTGTTACGATCTCTAGAACAACCTTGCTCTGATACCAATTGAAAGGGTCGGGTGTACACGACTTATGCAGGATCTATAATATGGCTATGCGGAAAGTATGTGATATACTAACTTGTATATTTACAATAGTTATGCAGGTAAATATTTAATGTAAAAAGATCTCACAGAAGCAATATCACAGATAAGCAAATATAGCAAATGCAGTAAATAAGAAAAATCACACCAGGGATTTTTATACTGGTTCGGAGCACCGTCCTACGTCCAGTCCCAGACTTCTATCTGGATTTTCACTAAACAACAACCTCACTTCACCCAGAGGAAACAGGTTTACAATACCCGAGCAGCCGAATGGGATTTCACGCCTCTAACAACACGAGGACTTCAACACTTGCCTCTTATAACACGAGGACTTCAACATTTGCCTTTTATAACACGAGGACTTCAACACTTGCCTCTTATAACACGAGGACTTCAACACTTGCCTCTTACAACACCGAGGACTTCAACAATAATAAGATTTTGACTTTGAATGTGTTCTTCTTTCAACACTGATTTGTCAACAATTGAGTACACCCTTCCTATAATCTTATCCTCAAATGTAATTTGATGTTTAGTAAGATTAGGAAGTAAAATATCGAGTTGAATCACAAGTGTATGAAATATGCTTGGAGATTCAAACGATTATTGAATGCTTTTGAGTGCTTTTTGAGTGAAAAGAATAATGCAAGATAGATCAGAAAATAGAGAGTAAATTCGGTGATTTGGATGATTGTAAAATCATGTATTTATAGAGATCGAGAGGTTGCAAATGTTGGTGAAAAGATGCATCTAAAAGGAGTGATTATTCATGAAGAAAAATGGATGCAACTCTTGAAGAAAGAAGATGACTTTTCAATATAACGGTCAAAATTCAAAAACCTGTTGACCTATAAAATTTTATAGGTAGACCTATTTTTGACCGTTACAATTTAAAAACCTGTTGACCTATAAAAAATTGTAGGTCGACATGTTTTCGGTCATATGCAAAAAAAAAATGTCTTCATGAGTAGTATTTTCAAACAATTAGAAGTATGATTATTTGAGGATAGATTTTAACATTTTATAACTCTAAATAATCGACTTCTAACCTATGAAGTCATCTTGTCTTCTTTTTGTCGATGTAGAAGCTTCTTCTTGTCATAAATCAAAATAACCATCGACGCTTCGACTCAACATAACCAGTAGAGTAGCCATGTTTCATTCCCTGATATAGTTCGATGTGAAAACATAGAGATTAGGGTAGTCTTCATTCCCAACGTATAGGCTGTATATTTATATATTTCTTTGAATTCCTTAATATCGAAGTAAGAGGTACAGCTTGATTTAATAATACAAGGATCTATGGTAGTTGAGGTTATAGGGGATGGTTTTAAGTATGGTGTGTTTCCTTTGTAATGAAGTAAAGCTATTACTTTACTGTTGAGAAAAATGTGGACATATATTTTCTTGTCCATCTGTATGAAGCTTCTGCGTAGGCAGCGAATAGTAAGGTAGGCAATTGTTATATATATATTATTTGTTAAAATATATGTGGTGATGACGGTATAAAATTTCGTTCATTTACTGACTGTTACAGATAGATGTAAGAGTACCATCGTGCTCAACGAGGTGTCACGGTCCCAAAAATATAAAAATACCGGTAGTTTGACTTATATTTTGAAATCCCGAAATACCGATACGGGGTACACAATACTCCAAATAAAAAGTTGCTTATTTAATTAATTAAAAATTACAGTAAAATTCTAAAAATTATATTATCGCTGCGCCTCAAAAGAACTTTGTCCCGATTTGCAACCGATATCAAGTTATACTCAAATAACCGTTACGGTCGATATACGATTTCATAACGACTTTTGAATATTTGATTTGGACATATCTTGCAGTCTGTACGGCGAAATCTCCATTTTCCACTTCCGTTGGAAAGATACAGTTCAACAGATTCCAACGTTTCTCGTTTTGAAGAAATCCGATTCAAAACGAGTCCTGTATACTCAGTTGAAGTTCAGGACGTTAAATTACGAACTGCAGGGTCGTTCTGAGCTCAATTATAATTAATATATATTTATATACGTTCAACTTCGTTTTAATTAATATATAAATCCATTTATATTTCGAATTCGATATTTAAACTGATTTAAATATTCAAATATGAACCGACAAAAATGCGAGACGTTACAATATTGGTTATTCGAAAAAGAGTAATCGAATATAGTTTATTCGAAAGGAATTAATTGAATATAGTTTAGTTGAAAAGATTTATCGAATATTGGTTATTCGAAAGAGAGTTAATCGAATATTGGTTATTCGAAAGAGAGTTAGTCGAATATAGTTTATTCGAAAGGAATTAATCGAATATAGTTTATTCGAAAAGAGTTATCGAATATTGGTTATTGGAAAAGAGTTATCGAATATTGGTTATTCAAAGAGATTTAATTGAATATTGGTTATTCGAAAGAGAGTTAATCAAATATAGTTTATTCGAAAGGAATTAATCGAATATAGTTTATTCGAAAAGAATCGAATATTTGTTATTCGAAGAGAGTTAATCGAATTTTAGTTATTCGAAGAGAGTTAATCGAATATTAGTTATTCGAATAAGAGTTAGTCGAATATTAGTTAATTGAATAAGAGTTAATCAAATACAGTTTATTCGAATAGAGTTAAAGGAGTTAGTCGAATACAGTTTATTCGAATAGAGTTAAAGGAGTTAATCGAATATAGTTTATTCGAATAGAGTTAAAGGAGTTAATCGAATATAGTTTATTCGAATAGAGTTAAAGGAGTTATCGAATATAATTTATTCAAAAGGAGTTAATCGAATATATTTTATTCGAAAGGAGTTAAGCGATAAGAGTTAATGAATTAAAGTTAATCGAGTTAAAGTTAATGGAGTTAGTGTTAATTGATTTGAGTTAATCGAGTTATATTTTGGAGTTAGATATTTCAGAAGTAGGGATTATAACGCTATAGTTATAATCATTGTTTTTCAATAAAGAAGTGGACTCGTAAACAGAATCCGAGAGTTACGTAAGGAAGTTTGTTAAAGGTTTAAAAGGTGAACCTTGTCTGTTTCGAAGTTAGAAATGTTGTTCAGTTAAGGTCTGAGAGGTAGTTATACTCCAACCTGATTGTCTTCGTTTTTAACTAAGCAATGGTTAAGGGTCGACGGTGAAGATTGGTTAAGTGAATTTAGTTAACGAGTATAATGGTTTGAGTTGGCATAGCGATGTTTTATTTAAACATTTGTTTAAATCCAAATGTAGGAGTTTTGGAAATGTTTTCCAAATAAGAAACAGAAATGTTTTCTAATATAGAAAATAAGAAATGGAAATGTTTTCCATTGTTAATAATGTATATTTTCTAAATTTAGAAAATAAGAAATGTTGAATACATGGAAACAAGAATAGGGAAATGGATAATTGAATGACAAATTAAATTAAAGAGGATCAGTGTTGATTGACGATTTGCCCGGTAAGTTTTCAAATTGGAAATACGACCGTTGTTTGTACACATGTTTTCCTTTGATAGTTAAATCATCGACTATCGAAGATTTTGACCATTTCCGTTGTCAATACGGAGAGACTGGGATCGGATTCATTATCTGAAAACCACTCCGTATGGCATTAGCGTTGCGATCAAATATGATGAAGATAATTGAAGATGGAGTTATGCAAGGGCTGTCCTGTTTACAGAATAGTGCCTTCGGTCTGTCCATTCCCAGGACGACCTGTATGGAAGAATGTCTGACAGAGTATATTTAATAGATCGCGTAAGTTGATCTCTTCAAACGTATATACGTTTGGTGGCGGAGGAATTTGTTCCTCTTAGCTGTATACCCGTGGTATTTTTGGGGAAATCAATGTGTGATTTGGAGGGTATGACGATGTGACATTCAAAGTGAATAATTGTGTGAACTGTCAGAGATAAGCATGGCCTCTAGCCTCACAACCGGGAAATGACAAAAATCGGGCAGGCAGCATGGCTAAATGGTTGGCTGCCAGTTAGGGTGTATTATCACCTATCTAGAGATATTCATTTCATTCTTTATTCTATTCGATGCTACCCGTTTGGGAAAAGGTTGCTGATCCCAATCGTTGGTGATATACATTTGATACACTCAAGCGAAATGAGTGGTCGGTCATGTGTGGCCGGGTTGCAAGATGTTCTTGTTGAACCCAGTGTATTCCTCTCTAGAGGTACACTATCGGAAGGTGGTTCCATACCTTGTCATAGTTGGAAATCCATTACCCAATAAGTGCTCGTGGTTTTGATTGTATACTATATATGTAGAACGTGAGATGAAAGCGTTTCTGCTAGATGATTATTATATTGTGGTTGATAGACACTATTATAATATCAAAAGAATTTTGATATAAAAACTATTTTGGATTCACGTAAGGGAAAAACCCATTCCGTTATATGACATGGTCTTATGAGATATCTTTTAATTGCTCAAACTGTTTTAAACTGTTTTACTCACACCAGTCCCATGACTGACCCAGAGTTTATTTTGTTTTGTTTTCCCTAATCTCTTGGGTGCCCAATTTTGTACGAGCGGTTAAGTAGTCAGGTTTTACAGATATACTTAGAGAGCTTAGAGCAGGAGGCTTTAGGATTATATAGCTATTGTTTATTCTGCTGTGTTGTAAGTGTTGTACTCTGATAATGCTACTGTATACATATACTGATTTTATTTCAAAGATATGTTATCTATTATATGTTGTTCGTTCCGCCGTGAGATTCGTGTTACTCTGATGTTGTATGTTCTTCTTTTTCTTCTATTCTAAGTTTCTATCTTATCTATTCTCACCCTCTAATTTCTTTCATGGACTATCCGGTGTTTCCGTTGCTTGAATAGTCAACATAGTGTTGTATGCCGATATCCAGGATCACAAATTCCCCGGGTCATTATAGTGGTATCAAAGCTGAAGGTTAAGTAATTACCTTGGCTCTGTGGCGTGACTCAGTAGAGATGGGGTTAGTAATTCCCTCGATTGAGTTGAGTGTATATATACGAGTGAATGTATTTGTTGTTCAATATAAAATGATTTTATGTTGTGGAGATTTATTGATTGAGTTGTTTATGAGTTCTGGTCGATCAGTTTGATCCACTATATCGGTAGGGGTTTTTAAATACTCTAATACGATGAAACGACACAGTATGTTTTGAAAAGAGGGTAAACGAAATAATTTTACCCAAATTATATTTTGATATAAAGGATTTATATTGGAATGATTATAATATATTGGATATATTGGTTGTTATTATAATTGAGTAAGATTATAAATTAAATGGTTATGTATATAACCAATCAGAATTGATACAAGTGTAGTATATGAAATTAGATGAATTAAATCTGATTTTAAACCAGAATTGGAATTAAAACTCTGGAAATGTGAAAAGGTGTTTGTAAATAGGAATTGGATTAAATATATGAGAATTTTAAAATCCTTGGAGATTTTAAATTATTTTACAAGAAGTGTGAATGGTATTTTGAAATGTATTTCAAAATGGAAGTGTTTAGAAATGATTTTGAAAGTGATATAGTATTGAACTCACTTCGATTGCTAGAAAATAAATTTCGATGATGACAGTTGCATCATCGGTGTTCATTTTCTAGTTACTAAGTAGCGGATTACTACCAAAGATTTTGATTTTTAATTGTCTTGAGAAAAGCAAGTTGTTTTGAATTCCGAAATGGAATATTTGATTTTTGAACAAAAAAAATAAGTGATTTAAAACTCCTAGGAAAGATTGTTTGATTTAAAACCAAATTGAATTGAATTGGGAAAGCAAATTGGAGTTGAATTGGATTAGAAGGATATCGAGAAATTTGGATTTGTGGGATAGAAATTTGAAATGAGATTCGGTTTGCATATAAGAGAATGGTTGTGTTGAGGATAAAAACTGATTGGAGTTTGATTGGGATAACATAGGTATATGTTGAATTGGTAACAGATGCAAAGGATTTAATTATATGCCCGACCAAAAAAGTACACGTTTATATTCATATGAGTTTGATGAGTTATGAGCCGATTTGGCAAGCCACTTGGCGTTTTGATTTTCTTTTGGGTTGGAGAAGGCCAAGAGAGGCGAGTTGGAGTTTGAGCTATTGACCAGTACAAAGGAGGTTCTAGCGAAATTTTTCAAAAAGTTAAGGTGTTTCAGAAAATTTTCAGAATTTTTGAAAATTTCCGTTAGTCGAAATGAATTAATAATTTAATTGAAATTAATTTGGTTCAGTTGACATTGATGTTAATAAGTAAATAAATAATGTTTAATCCAGTTGGTGGAGTTTGTTTTCTACCTTAGCAATTTCAAGGACGAAATTATTTTAAGGGGGGAAGAATGTAATGTCCCATATTTACAGTATAATAATTAATTAATTTAATTATTTAAATAGTGATATAGAGATTTAAATAGTTGTTTGATTAAATTATATGGAATATTTAATTAATATAAATATAGAATAATATATTTAATTTTTGAAATAGTCGAGAATAACTGAATTCACAATACTATGTGAATTGGACAATTTAAAATATTTAATTCGGCTTAGAATTTGAATTAGAATAACGAATATTTTATTTGAACGACAGTTGAGCATATAATTTATATTAAAATTATAATCGAGCTCAAAATGGCGCGGCAGTTCGCTATTTGGCGATTTGAACTTCAACTGAATATACAGGGTCCGTTTTAAGTCGGATTTCTGTGAAACAAGAAACGTTCGGAGTTGGTGAATATATTTTTCTAATGGAAGATGAAAATCAAGATTTTGTTGCGTAGATTTTGATTTATGTCCAAATCAAATTTTAGAAAAGTCGCTATGGAATTCATATATAATTAATAACGATATATAAAAAGGAATTTCATTATAAATCGAATATCGATTTAATCGGGCTTTGGAATATCGAGTTAGAAATTCATATACGAATATTCTGGAGCTGTATGGTATTCTATTGTGAAGATATATAATAATATTTATTTTTTAATATTTAAATTAATTATTTTTAAAAATATTTATATATATTTAAATGGGTTATTTAGAGCTTTAAAAATAGCCAGTTTCTCCATTTTCGACGAAACTAATTTTGTTGGATCCGCAATATTAAATTATTGCTAGATTCCAATTTTCGTGATTTTTAGAGTCAGTATGTGGCCGTACTGATTTTTAATGTGAAAACAGTCGATATTTTAACAGTTAAAAATACGCTGTGTGAGCAAACGAAGTCAGAATTCGACGAAACACGTTTCGTTGGGTCCTTAATGTCAAACTGTAGTTGCATGTCAATTTTCGTGATTTTTAGATATCGTAGGGATTTTTAGAGTGTAGATACAAATAGAAAATGGATATAAAATAATAATAAAAAAATACATGAGGCTTCTTAGAGAAGCCAAGCTATCCTATAAATACTCCCCTCATCCTTCTAAACCTAATTTCAGCTCTTCTTCTGGTCAATGAAATTTCAAGCCGTTGTTTTTTCTTACATCCTTATATCATGGGTTTCAAAAATTCTAAATAATCAAAAGAAATTCCCAAAAATTTCGAAACCTTTATTTTTATATTAGCTTGGGTTACGGCTTCATTTGAGTACCCTCAGATTTTTGTGCGCATCAATTTTGGTTCGACAGTAGTTCGATAAGCAAAGGGTGAATTAGGGTTTAACATCGTTGGTTGTTAAATCATCAACTGGCAAATCCATGGCAATATTCGAGTTTGTGGAGGTGTTTAACACCTTGCTGCAGATTTTGGGAAGAATCTGTGTATTTTGTTGTCGATGTTTTCTTCGAGCTACTGTATACAGTTCAGCAAGGAGAATTTTAGCACAACCTCGAGTTCGATATTTTGGATACCACGAGATGGAAATTGTTAGTAGGAGTTCATCGGTGTTGGTGGTGTTCGTTTTTGGTGTGTGTGGAGGGAGTTTGAGTGTGCGAGATTCACAGTAATGGAAATTGGGAGCGTGAGTTTTCCTGCGACAAAAAGGAAGAAGATGACCGCATAGTAAAATGTGGAGTAAGGATTTGAAGAGGAGTGTAATGGAAATTTTTATTCGAATTTAAAAGCATTGGAGAAGGAGAATGGTAGGATGGATATCTGTCATGACTTGGAGATTTTACTAGAGACGCGAATTTCTTGGTTCGGGAAGAAAAAGGATGAGCAGACCAATTAAGAGCTGATGACGTGGCTTAAGGGGAATTAGTTGGTAATTAACCATTAATTATTTAATTAGTAATGTTTAAACAGTTTAAATTTGTAAAATTCATAACTTTGCCATCCGTTATCGAAATTCAGCGAAACTGGATCCATTGGGATCGTATGGAAGAGGGCTACGCAATGGAACTGACTGGGAGTGAATTAAAGCTCATTACAATTTATAGCAAAATAAATTGTCTAGTCGGAATCAACTATAGCTATCGTTATTTAACGAAAACCGTCCAGTGTGAGTAAAACTCACCAACTCTACTAGTTCATATTTTTATAACATATATTTAGAATTGATAAATGCTGATTGACTGTTGTGTGATGATTGTTTAGTTGAATTGCTTATGTATTGGTTGAAATTATAGATAACGATATATATATATATATATATATATATATATATATATATCATAAATCAAATATTGATTCTGTTTATCAGAATATTTCATATCGAAATGAAATCGATGTTATTATATTGGTTAACATCTGTGGATGCAGGGAAACAAGTCGGAGGAATCCAACTGGATTCCTCAACATTTATTTTTCTGTTTTTCATATATGGTGATATATGAGGTGATATATAATTTGTTGTTGATTATGTGTGTTAGAATGATATTGATCATTGTTAGATGGTACGTTAAATACCATAAGGGATACCGGAATGTTAAAAAGGAAATTTTCAATGTTATATTGAAAAGTAATATTTATAAAATCAAAGGATTTTATGAAAAAGAAACATCATCAAAATTAATAGATTATAAACGAAATAATTATTTGGAAAATAAATAAATAGAATTGAAAAGGAAATATTTGTAAAACATTTACAATTGGAATTGAAAAGGAAATATTTGTAAAACATTTACAAATAGAATTGAAAAGGAATTATTTATTTGTTAAATAAATAAAATTATAAAAGGAATATTTATTTGGAAAATAAATAGGATTATAAAAGGGAATTAATGAGATATAAAAGAGTTATCGATTAGAGTTAATTAAATAGAGTTATCGATTAGAGTTAATCGAATATAGGTAATCAATTAGAGTTATCAATTAGAGTTATCAATTAGAGTTATTGATTAGAATTAATCAAATAGAGTAAATCAATTAGAGTTATCGATTAGAGTTATTGAATAGAGTTAATTGAATAGAGTTAATTGAATAGAGTTGATCAAATTAGAATTAATCAAATAGAGTTAATTTATAGAGTTAATCGATTTGAATAAATCGAATGGAGTTAATTAAAAAGGAATTAATTGAATATAGTTTATTCGAAAGGAGTTATCAAATATAGTTTATTCGAAAGGAATTAATCGAATATAGTTTATTCGAAAGGAGTTATCAAATATAGTTTGTTCGAAAGGAGTTATCAAATATAGTTTATTCGAAAGGAATCAATCAAATATAGTTTATTTGAAAGGAGTTATCGAATATAGTTTATTCGAAAGGAATTAATCGAATATTGGTTATTCGAAAGAGAGTTGATCGAATATTGGTTATTCTAAAGAGAGTTAATCGAATATAGTTTATTCGAAAGGAATTAATCGAATGTAGTTTATTCGAAAAGAGTTATGGAATATTGGTTATTCGAAAAGAGTTATCATATATTGGTTATTCAAAGAGAGTCAATCGAATATTGGTTATTCGAAAGAGAGTTAATCGAATATAGTTTATTCGAAAGGAATTAATCGAATATAGTTTATTCGAAAAGAGTTATCGAATATTGGTTATTCGAAAGAGAGTTAATCGAATATTCGTTATTCAAAAGAGAGTTAATCGAATATAGTTTATTCGAAAGGAATTAATCGAATATAGTTTATTCGAAAAGAGTTATCGAAAATTGGTTATTCGGAAAGAGTTATCGAATATTGGTTATTCAAAGAGAGTTAATCGAATATTGGTTATTTGAAAGAGAGTTAATCGAATATAGTTTATTCGAAAGGAATTAATCAAATATAGTTTATTCGAAAAGAGTTATCGAATATTGGTTATTCGTAAAGAGTTAATCGAATATTAGTTATTCGAATAGAGTTAATCGAATATTAGTTATTCGAATAAGAGTTAGTTGAATAATAGTTAATCGAATAAGAGTTAATCGAATACAGTTTATTCAAATAGAGTTAAAGGAGTTAATCGAATACAGTTTATTCGAATAGAGTTAAAGGAGTTAATCGAATATAGTTTATTCAAATAGAGTTAAAGGAGTTAATCGAATATAGTTTATTTGAATAGAGTTAAAGGAGTTAATTGAATATAGTTTATTCGAATAGAGTAAAAGGAGTTATCGAATATAGTTTATTCGAAAGGAGTTAATCGAATATATTTTATTCGAAAGGGGTTAACTGGTAAGAGTTAATGAATTAAAGTTAATCGAGTTAAAGTTAAAGGAGTTAGGGTTAATTGATTTGAGTTAATCGAGTTATATTTTGTAGTTAGATATTTCAAAAGTAGGGATTATAACGCTATAGAATCAGTGTTTTTCAATAAAGAAGTGGATTCGTAAATAGAATCCGAGAGTTACTTAAGGAAGTTTGTTAAAGGTTTAAATGGTGAACCTTGTCTGTTTCGAAGTTAGAAATGTTGTTCAGTTAAGGTCTGAGAGGTAGTTATACCACAACTTGATTGACTTCGTTTATAACTAAGGAATGGTTAAGGTTCGATAGTGAAGATTGGTTAAGTGAATTTAGTTAACGAATATAGTGGTTTGAGTTGGCATAACGATGTTTTATTTAAACATCTGTTTAAATCCAAATGTAGGAGTTTTGGAAATGTTTTCCAAATAAGAACCAGAAATGTTTTCTAATATAGAAAATAAGAAATGGAAATGTTTTCCATTGTTAATAACATATATTTTCTAAATTTAGAAAATAAGATATGTTGAATATATGGAAATAGGAATAGGGAAATGGAAAATTGAATGACAAATTAAATTAAAGAGGATCAGTGTTGATTGATTATTTGCTTGGTAAGATTTCCATTTGGAAATACGACCGTTGTTTGTACACATGTTTTCCTTTGATAGTTAAATCACCGACTATCGGAGATTTTGACCATTTCCGTTGTCAATACGGAGAGACCGGGATCAGATTCATTATCTGAAAACCACTCCCTATGGCATTAGCGTTGCGATCAAATATGATGAAGATAATTGAAGACGGAGTTATGCAAGGGTTGTCCTGTTTACAGAACAATGCCTTCGGTCTGTCCAGTCCCAGGACGACGTGTATGGAAGAATGTCTGACAGAGTATATTTAATAGATCGTGTAAGTTGATCTCTTCAAACGTATATACGTTTGGTGGTGGAGGAATTCATTTCTCTTAGTTGTATACCCATAGTATTTTTGGGGAAATCAATGTGTGATTTGGCAGATAAGACGATGTGACATTCAAAGTGAATAATTGTGTAATCTGTCAGAGATAAGCGTGGCCTCTAGCCTCATAATCGGGAAATGACAAAAATCGGGCAGGAAGCATGGCTAAGTGGTTGGCTACCAATTAGGTTGTATTATCACCTATCTAGAGATATTCATTTCATTCTTTAATCTATTCGATGCTATCCTATTCGGGATATGGTTGCTGATCCCAACCGTTGGTGATATACATTCGATACACTGTCACGAAAAAGGAATTTCGCTCGGTCTGAACCAGTCGCTAAACCGACCCAGACCGCTCGAAACGCCCTGTCGTTTGAGAACAGGACAAAATAGAACGCATATAAAAGAACGTTTCATTGTATATTACAACAATGCATCAGATCACAAGAATATGCAGAGTATAAATGAATATTACACAGAAATATCAGTGATTTAAATTACATTTAAATACATAGCAGCGGAAAATAATACAATACACAACTAGAAGAGATATACGGATACAAAGCTTTTCGGATATCGTTCCAGCTGTAAACCAGGATCCTGTGAATATAAATCTGCAAAACCAAAACTACTAGCTGCCCGTGTCAAAATAAGGGCACCCACAGTTTAGGTTAAAACAATAAACTCCAAGTCAGTCATGTGACTGGTGTGAGAACTAAAACAGTTATTAATCTTTATTTTTAAAGTTTGGTAAATCAAGGGACCACGCCGTATAACACGGAACGGGTTTCCTCCCAAGAATACCAGTGCATAAAACAAACAGCGCAATGCTAAATAAAGAAAAATGAAGCTATTATAAGACCCAGGTCCTATCACACAATGCAACGCAAGCCGGGGGATAGGGTTTTCCCTTATAACAGCCAAAGAATGCTTGATACGTTTAAAACACATTATTTGATACTATTATAAGTGCATAGTGTATAAAACAACTTCAAATCATAAGTATCAATCATAGGCGGCATGAGCGCCCCATCCCACTATGTCACCATACTAGGTTCTACAAATAAAACCGCAAATGTCACGTATTTGGAAATTGGATTTCCGTCTATGAACCGAGGCAAAAGATAGTCCTCAACCGATTCGTGACTCTCTAGCCCGAGCCACCGGAACAGCCGCAACTGCCCCTTGGATCGTCAGGGCCGGTCCACCGATGTGGATTATAGTGCCTGAACAATACGTTTCCCCACCCTATGGGGTGTAAGTCTGGTCCGTCTGCCGACCAGAATGCATCGGCCGAAACCGATATAACCGAGGCACCTCGCAACAGCAACAACCACATAAGTCAAACTCGTCAGGGCGTGTAAAACCACTGACGCCGCTTCTAGCTAGAAAGAAACGCAAGTCCTCCCTGAGGTCCGTCTCCCGTTTTTGGTCCATACCGGGTGTGAAACACGCGAAGTAAACGTTACACAAAGCTACGCCATAAAGGCCGTGCTTTGATCATCACCACAAGACTTTGCTTTTCAACAGAAGCCTCGATCAATTGCCACTTAGGCATGCCACACAGGCAATTCACTCCATGCGTTTGATATCCATCAATATATAACCCCTGAGCTCGTACGTCTCAGAGAAGGGCGTTAAGCAAGAGAATAAATTCTCCGCCGCCAAACAGATATATATTTAATAGAAATCAATCACACAGACTAAAATCCAATGTCAGACACACAGTCCATTTACAAGTTCGTTCTGGGTCTGAACGAAACCGGAGGCACCTAGTACCCCGCATATCCATCGATCTCCAAGTACGTCTGGACGATCACCATCTGTTTCCATCTTCTTGGGTGTACAGCCCAATCAAGATCATCAGTAATCACCCAAACGACGTGAAGACTTCTGGTCTTCGACCACCGTCTTCATCTTCGACACCACGTCGAATCAGTTATTCAGAATGGGATAAACCCGGTCTTTCTGAATAACTCGCGTATATATTATAAAAGTGTTACACAAACACAACATACGCCTCATTCCAATTCAGAATATTCTTTTATTCAAATATTCCTATACTTTGGGAAAAGTTCCCATTAATTTTATCCAAGATAAATTCTTTAAATTTATTCTTTAATCTCCTTTGAATATCAATTCAAACTAGTCGGGATTAGCGAACCACACCGAAGTAATCATTTATTTTATTTCCCAATCCCAACCTATTCATCCCATGAAGTAAAACTGGTAATACTTCATATCTAACACCACAGTGTTATCGGTAAATTCAATTACCATTTCACGTTCAAATCTAATTAAAGATTTAACTATCGCTTTGGAGCAAAACTGGTGATACTCCACTCTCGATCACTTTTCAGATTTGATAATTTAAATTATCAATTCACATTTTAATCTAATTAAAGATTCATTAAAACTACACTTAGTCTTAATTCTTTCACAAATCAATATCTTGCCTTTAACTGGGTTAAAGAACCAATGTCATCTAAAACACGATTCACGACAAGCCCAAATCACATTTGATATTAAATACAAGGCTCTGAATAGAAAATATATCGGCTTATATTCAATATCAAATTCTGAAACCAACAAATATCATATTGGAAATAACGATATAAAATATATCTTTCAAATCCCCATAGCAATTCTATAGTCACGAAATCCAACATCGAAATATTCCGAAGATAATTTCGATTCAACTCCACTCCAATCCACGTATTGGGAATATCGATTATTTTTAAAATCACTTCCAAATTCAATTTATTTATTTAAAAATAAATTGATTTTAATTCTAGTTCAAAACTAGTTCATTTCGATAAAAATCTATTTTTATCCTTTCAAATGTGGAATTCTTCAGCCCAGTTCTTTCCAATTCACGTATTATGATTTTACACAAATTATCAATATTTTTAATAATTTTATCAAGGCCCGTACAGTCGATTTCCATCAACGGCCATCGAACTGCACTTACAGCGACCTTTTTCGAATTTGATTTGGACATAATTCCAAATCCAACTGTTAGATTTCTAATTTCTCACATTCGTTAGAAAGCTTTCTTCGATACGAACCCAACGGTTCCGGTTTTAGGAGAATCCGATGGTCGGATCTCCCGTAATGTCCGTTTGAAATAAATGGTCGAAATTCACGAACTGCCGCGGCGCGGTGCGTTCTATTCAGGCCATTATATTATATATATAATATATATAATATATATTTCGTCGATTTTCTATTCAAAACGAATTATATAAATAGTTTTAAAATTCGTTTCAAAAGCAATTTCAACTTCCATTTCAATTCAAATCAAAATTGAATTCTTCTTTATAAATTCGTTTTAAAACTCATTTCTATTCAATTCAAATTTCTATTCAATTTGAATTCATTCCAATTCACATTCAATTCATTTCGAAATCGTTTTCAACTCAATTCATTTCGAAATCGTTTTCAATTCAATTCATTTCGAAATCGTTTTCAATTCAATTTATTTCGAAATCGTTTTCAATTATTTCATTTCGAAATCGTTTTCAATTCATTTCATTTCGAAATCGTTTTCAATTCATTTCATTTCGAAATCGTTTTCAATTCATTTCATTTCGAAATCGTTTTCAATTCATTTCATTTCGAAATCGTTTTCAATTCATTTCATTTCGAAATCGTTTTCAATTCAATTCAATTTCAGATCTATTCAATTTCAATTCCAATTCGAATTCATTTACAATCAATTCTTTTCAAAATATCAGATTTTGAAATCACTTTCGATATTCATTATAAAATGAATAAAATCGATATAAATATCGTTCACGTCAAAATGGCGTCAATCTAATCAACACGGCTTCATATATTGATATTTTCAAATATTCCATTTCGAATATTTCTATTTCAAATATTTCTATTTCGAAACTGGAATGAGGCCCAATCAATTTCCATATAATGTTAATTATATGGATTTTCGTACATTACACCCATATAATAGCATTGCAAAATAATCAACCATCAACCAAAGTGCACTACACTGTATAAGCATCAAATATAGATATCTAACGCTTATAACAGCCTGTCAATCCATCGATCGACATATTTAATCAATCAGGATGAGTGAACTTCAAATTTCATCCCAACACCCGTGTGGGGTTTCAAACAATCAAACGCATATTTTATTTGTGCAGTTGGGCGATGTGTAAAATTTATCGACCCAATCAATGTCTTTCAAATAGGTGTACATAAACAAACCGTCTGGTTTGTAAATGAATATTTATTTATTCACATTCACGTTAAAAAATATATTTTTAACGATAAAACATTTTATTTTAACTTATGAATTTCTATTCAGTTCATTCTTTAAATAAAATGATATTTTTATTTTTCTAACATATTTTAGAAAATTTCGGCGGCATAACGGCACGATACTAGAAACGGGACGAGGCCTAGCCTTATCCCTGGTCTAGTGAAGGCCCACGCCATTCACACATCAATCAAATTCACCAAACAACCCAACAATTCAATTTCGATCAAATAATCTAACTAATTTTTGCAATCAAACAAACAAGTCCATGGTCTGTGGACGATTGTGTCGGGTGCTACTAAGCACCGTCTGCATCCTAGTATATATATATAACTAGAAAAAGAAATTGAAACGTGAGAAGTTCTCACCGATAGCTATCCAAACATCTCGACACTCCATTTAGAGAAATCATCGTCATTCTCGCCTTTTTATCAACTTCGTTGCTGTAGCCAATACATATGTAAAAGTCGAATTTTTACTTCGCTATTCAATATATATAAAAATCGAATTTTTATTTCGAAGTTCAACATATAAAAATCATAATTTTATTTCGAAGTTCAACATATAAAAATCATATTTTTATTTTGTCATACAAATTAAAAATCACTTTTCTTCTTTCTAAAAATCATATTTTAAAAACAAAGATTATATTTTTAATATTCCTATGATGTAAAAATTATATTTTTATTGCTTTAAAAATATAAGAATCATATCTTACTTCTTCTACTTAATAAAATTCCGTCTTTTCTATTTTAAAAATATGATCTTTTCTATTCTAAAAAAGATGTGATCTTTTTCTATTTAAAGTTTAAATCTTTTCCTTTTTAAAAATTCAAATCTTCTTCCCTTTTTAAAATCTTAAAATAAAATAAAATCAAATTTTTTTTTTAAAACCTTTTCAAAAATCAGTTTTTAACTTCTTTTAAAAAATCAGTTTTATTTCTTTACAAAAATAAGTTTTTCCTTTTAAAAATCAGATTTTATTTCCTTTAAAAAATCAGATTTTAACCTCTTTAAAAACCAGTTTTTATTTCCTAAAAAAAAAGTATTCTTTCTTTTTAAATTATAACCAAAATACAGTTTTTAAATTAAAACAAAATACAGTTTTTATATTATAACCAAATACAGTTTTTAAATTATAACCAAATACAGTTTTTAAATTAAAACAAAATACAGTTTTTAAATTAAAACAAAATATTTAAAAACTCACCTTTTTCTAGGTCAGAAGGGGGCTGTCGCCTGGGGGGGGTCGGCGCGGTGCTGCGTCTGATGTCGGAGGGGCTCGCTGGGGGGGGTAGCAGGGCGGCGGGCTAGGGTTCCAAGGCAACGGCGATTAGGTCTGGGGGCTCGGGTTCCTGGCGACACCGGTTTAGCTGGAGGAGAGCGTCGAGAGAGGGGAGGGGAAGGGAGGGGGTGAACGCGAGGGCGACGCGATGCCCTTGGTGGCGGCGGCGATGGCGATCGTCGCCCTTCCTTCTTCTTTTTTTTCCTTCTTTTTTTTATAAATACTGAATCGATTACGGTTTTGAAATGGGGGGGGCCGGTTTGACTGAGGTATGGGGAGAAAGTTATTTTTTTTAATTATTCTATTATATTCTCAAACAGTAACTTTTTCTATCGACTTCAGAATCGAACCCACCGCCTGTCGCCCATAGCGTTTTACCCCCATTCCGAACATAATGGGATATGTATCGTGAGTTGATTCAATCGTTTCGATTAGTTTCTGTTGAATTTATATTTAAATCACTATATTGAATTTTAAACGTAAATTTCAAATTACCGGGGTCGCATACTAACTCTAAAAATTCTCGAAAAATATTTTCTAGCTTCGTATTGACGATACGGTCCTAACAAAACTAGTTTCGTCGAATTCTGAGACCGTTGGAAAAATGGCCAATTTCCAGTCGATTAAAATAAACTGAAACCGGTCAAACGCGTTTTCCTTCGCCACGCTCACATACTGATTCAGAAAATTATGAAACTTGAAACCTAGCCATAACTTTACACCACGGACCCAACAAAACTGGTTTCGTCGAAATCCGAGGTCATTTGCAAAATTTCCATTTTTAAGGGCCTGAATTCCATAGCGACTATTCAGAATTTTCAACTGGACATATCTTTTGATTCCCGTTAGGAAATTTCGATTTTTCGGATTCGTTGGAAAGATATTACCAATTAGATCCCATCATTTTTTGTTTCACTAAAATCCGGATTGTTTAGCACCCGGTACATTCAATTGAAGTTTGAAATCGAATTATCGAACTACCGCGCCATTTTCAAATCCTTTTATAATTATATATAATTATTTATATTCTAACGACGACGTATATAAATATATACGTCGAATTTAATTCAAAATAAATTTCTCGTCGATATTATTTAAAATAATTCATTTTAAATAATCAAAATTCGCTAAAATTGCCAAAATAAAAATTTCAAACTGGCCCGCATTTTCGGGTTATTACAATCTCCCCCACTTAAAACTTTTCGTCCCCGAAAAGGAACAAAGTCGAAAGTGGTTTGATTAATCAACTCTACGTTCGATCTGGCTTCCATTCTCCAACTTTCCAGTTTCTGAGAATTTTCAAAAATTTCAAAAATTTGGCTAACACCCTAAATTTTCGAAAAATTTCGCCATAACCTCCCCTGCACCGGGAGCATCGCGGAATTTCAAATAGCTTCCCCGGTCCTTCAGATCTCAAAAAGAAAAAGAAAAAGCCAAGCGGCTAGCCAATAGGCTCATAAAATCATCATCACCCAAACAAAACAGTAAATTATGTAGTAAACATGTACCTATTTGTCGGGCAAACAAATTTTATTCTCTGCTCTAGCCTCCTTGCTATGACCTGTTCAATGTAAGTATTTGTATATGCAAGCAAATGCAACCAATTTTCAATATAATTCAATATTTGATTCAATTAGGCGTAATGGTTCAAAATTATCAAACAAATAAACAAACAACACAAACATCAATCAATTAGTTGATTAGCTTTTGAAATGGATAACTTTGATACATAGTCAAAAATCAGATTTTTGATGCCAAATCACAGCAATAGGCCCTATCTAATTTTGGTTCTCACACCAGTCAATAGGAAATATATAGATATCACACCTTCGAAACACGAATACCAATTCTGATGATGTTCGAACTATCATCAGGATCATCTTCGGGCGACTAGAGTGTGATTCTATATCTATCTAGTATATTAAAACTTCAAATACACGTTTGCAAGGCGCATATGCAAAATCTTTATATACTGGACTGTCCAAATCAATACAAATTAAATAATCAAATACGAATAATTGATTTAAATTTTCAAAACAAAATTTGTTTTCATTTGAAAAATATACTCTTCACACTCGTTCTAGGATACTACTGATCCTATCTCTAACGAGTCATTCTCATTGGATATTACTAATCCAGTATCTGATGAATTCTTTCGTATGGTTCTAATGTGTCTTGTTCTCAAGCTTTGTAAACCAAAGCTCTGATACCAACTGTCACGAAAAGGAATTTCGCTCGGTCCGAACCAGTCGCTAAACCGACCCAGACCGCTCGAAACGCCCTGTCGTTTGAGAACAGGACAAAATAGAACGCATACAAAAGAACGTTTCATTGTATATTACAACAATGCATCAGATCACAAGAATATACAGAGTATAAATGAATATTACACAGAAATATCAGAGATTTAAATTACATTTAAATACATAGCAGCGGAAAATAATACAATACACAACTAGAAGAGATATACGGATACAAAGCTTTCCGGATATCGTTCCAGCTGTAAACCAGGATCCTGTGAATATAAATCTGCAAAACCAAAACTACTAGCTGCCCGTGTCAAAATAAGGGCACCCAGAGTTTAGGTTAAAACAATAAACTCCAGGTCAGTCATGTGACTGGTGTGAGAACTAAAACAGTTATTAATCTTTATTTTTAAAGTTTGGTAAATCAAGGGACCACGCCGTATAACACGGAACGGGTTTCCTCCCAAGAATACCAGTGCATAAAACAAACAGCGCAATGCTAAATAAAGAAAAATGAAGCTGTTATAAGACCCAGGTCCTATCACACAATGCAACGCAAGCCGGGGGATAGGGTTTTCCCTTATAACAGCCAAAGAATGCTTGATACGTTTAAAACACATTATTTGATACTATTATAAGTGCATAGTGTATAAAACAACTTCAAATCATAAGTATCAATCATAGGCAGCATGAGCGCCCCATCCCACTATGTCACCATACTAGGTTCTACAAATAAAACCGCAAATGTCACGTATTTGGAAATTGGATTTCCGTCTATGAACCGAGGCAAAAGATAGTCCTCAACCGATTCGTGACTCTCTAGCCCGAGCCACCGGAACAGCCGCAACTGCCCCTTGGATCGTCAGGGCCGGTCCACCGATGTGGATTATAGTGCCTGAACAATACGTTTCCCCATCCTATGGGGTGTAAGTCTGGTCCGTCTGCCGACCAGAATGCATCGGCCGAAACCGATATAACCGAGGCGCCTCGCAACAGCAACAACCACATAAGTCAAACTCGTCAGGGCGTGTAAAACCACTGACGCCACTTCTAGCTAGAAAGAAACGCAAGTCCTCCCTGAGGTCCGTCTCCCGTTTTTGGTCCATACCGGGTGTGAAACACTATAAGTAAACGTTACACAAAGCTACGCCACAAAGGCCGTGCTTTGATCATCACCACAAGACTTTTCTTTTCAACAGAAGCCTCGATCAATTGCCACTTAGGTATGCCACACAGGCAATTCACTCCATGCGTTTGATATCCATCAATATATAACCCCTGAGCTCGTACGTCTCAGAGAAGGGCGTTAAGCAAGAGAATAAATTCTCCGCCGCCAAACAGATATATATTTAATAGAAATCAATCACACAGACTAAAATCCAATGTCAGACACACAGTCCATTTACAAGTTCGTTCTGGGTCTGAACGAAACCGGAGGCACCTAGTACCCCGCATATCCATCGATCTCCAAGTACGTCTGGACGATCACCAACTGTTTCCATCTTCTTGGGTGTACAGCCCAATCAAGATCATCAGTAATCACCCAAACGACGTGAAGACTTCTGGTCTTCGACCACCGTCTTCATCTTCGACACCACGTCGAATCAGTTATTCAGAATGGGATAAACCCGGTCTTTCTGAATAACTCGCGTATATATTATAAAAGTGTTACACAAACACAACATACGCCTCATTCCAATTCAGAATATTCTTTTATTCAAATATTCCTATACATTGGGAAAAGTTCCCATTAATTTTATCCAAGATAAATTCTTTAAATTTATTCTTTAATCTCCTTTGAATATCAATTCAAACTAGTCGGGATTAGCGAACCACACCGAAGTAATCATTTATTTTATTTCCCAATCCCAACCTATTCATCCCATGAAGTAAAACTGGTAATACTTCATATCTAACACCACAGTGTTATCGGTAAATTCAATTACCATTTCACGTTCAAATCTAATTAAAGATTTAACTATCGCTTTGGAGCAAAACTGGTGATACTCCACTCTCGATCACTTTTCAGATTTGATAATTTAAATTATCAATTCACATTTTAATCTAATTAAAGATTCATTAAAACTACACTTAGTCTTAATTCTTTCACAAATCAATATCTTGCCTTTAACTGGGTTAAAGAACCAATGTCATCTAAAACACGATTCACGACAAACCCAAATCACATTTGATATTAAATACAAGGCTCTGAATAGAAAATATATCGGCTTATATTCAATATCAAATTCTGAAACCAACAAATATCGTATTGGAAATAACGATATAAAATATATCTTTCAAATCCCCATAGCAATATTTCTATAGTCACGAAATCCAACATCGAAATATTCCGAAGATAATTTCGATTCAACTCCACTCCAATCCACGTATTGGGAATATCGATTATTTTTAAAATCACTTCCAAATTCAATTTATTTATTTAAAAATAAATTGATTTTAATTCTAGTTCAAAACTAGTTCATTTCGATAAAAATCTATTTTTATCCTTTCAAATGTGGAATTCTTCAGCCCAGTTCTTTCCAATTCACGTATTATGATTTTACACAAATTATCAATATTTTTAATAATTTTATCAAGGCCCGTACAGTCGATTTCCATCAACGGCCATCGAACTGCACTTAAAGCGACCTTTTTCGAATTTGATTTGGACATAATTCCAAATCCAACCGTTAGATTTCTAATTTCTCACATTCGTTAGAAAGCTTTCTTCGATACGAACCCAACGGTTCCGGTTTTAGGAGAATCCGACGGTCGGATCTGCCGTAATGTCCGTTTGAAATAAATGGTCGAAATTCACGAACTGCCGCGGCGCGGCGCGTTCTATTCAGGCCATTATATTATATATATAATATATAATATATATTTCGTCGATTTTCTGTTCAAAACGAATTATATAAATAGTTTTAAAATTCGTTTCAAAAGCAATTTCAACTTCCATTTCAATTCAAATCAAAATTGAATTCTTCTTTATAAATTCGTTTTAAAACTCATTTCTATTCAATTCAAATTTCTATTCAATTTGAATTCATTTCAATTCACTTTCAATTCATTTCGAAATCGTTTTCAACTCAATTCATTTCGAAATCGTTTTCAATTCAATTCATTTCGAAATCGTTTTCAATTCAATTTATTTCGAAATCGTTTTCAATTCATTTCATTTCGAAATCGTATTCAATTCATTTCATTTCGAAATCGTTTTCAATTCATTTCATTTCGAAATCGTTTTCAATTCATTTCATTTCGAAATCGTTTTCAATTCATTTCATTTCGAAATCGTTTTCAATTCATTTCATTTCGAAATCGTTTTCAATTCATTTCATTTCGAAATCGTTTTCAATTCATTTCATTTCGAAATCGTTTTCAATTCAATTCAATTTCAAATCTATTCAATTTCAATTCCAATTCGAATTCATTTACAATCAATTCTTTTCAAAATATCAGATTTTGAAATCACTTTCGATATTCATTATAAAATGAATAAAATCGATATAAATATCGTTCACGTCAAAATGGCGTCAATCTAATCAACACGGCTTCATATATTGATATTTTCAAATATTCCATTTCGAATATTTCCATTTCAAATATTTCTATTTCGAAACTGGAATGAGGCCCAATCAATTTCCATATAATCTTAATTATATGGATTTTCATACATTACACCCATATAATAGCATTGCAAAATAATCAACCATCAACCAAAGTGCACTACACTGTATAAGCATCAAATATAGATATCTAACGCTTATAACAGCCTGTCAATCCATCGATCGACATATTTAATCAATCAGGATGAGTGAACTTCAAATTTCATCCCAACACCCGTGTGGGGTTTCAAACAATCAAACGCATATTTTATTTGTGCAGTTGGGCGATGTGTGAAATTTATCGACCCAATCAATGTCTTTCAAATAGGTGTACATAAACAAACCGTCTGGTTTGTAAATGAATATTTATTTATTCACATTCACGTTAAAAATTATATTTTTAACGATAAAACATTTTATTTTAACTTATGAATTTCTATTCAGTTCATTCTTTAAATAAAATGATATTTTTATTTTTCTAACATATTTTAGAAAATTTCGGCGGCATAACGGCACGATACTAGAAACGGGACGAGGCCTAGCCTTATCCCCGGTCTAGTGAAGGCCCACGTCATTCACACATCAATCAAATTCACCAAACAACCCAACAATTCAATTTCGATCAAATAATCTAACTAATTTTTGCAATCAAACAAACAAGTCCATGGTCTGTGGACGATTGTGTCGGGTGCTACTAAGCACCGTCTGCATCCTAGTATATATATATATAACTAGAAAAAGAAATTGAAAGGTGAGAAATTCTCACCGATAGCTATCCAAACATCTCGACACTCCATTTAGAGAAATCATCGTCATTCTCGCCTTTTTATCAACTTCGTTGCTGTAGCCACTACATATGTAAAAGTCGAATTTTTACTTCGCTATTCAATATATATAAAAATCGAATTTTTACTTCGAAGTTCAACATATAAAAATCATATTTTTATTTCGAAGTTCAACATATAAAAATCATATTTTTATTTTGTCATACAAATTAAAAATCACTTTTCTTCTTTCTAAAAATCATATTTTAAAAACAAAGATTATATTTTTAATATTCCTATGATGTAAAAATTATATTTTTATTGCTTTAAAAATATAAGAATCATATCTTACTTCTTCTACTTAATAAAATTCCGTCTTTTCTATTTTAAAAATATGATCTTTTCTATTCTAAAAAAGATGTGATCTTTTTCTATTTAAAGTTTAAATCTTTTCCTTTTTAAAAATTCAAATCTTCTTCCCTTTTTAAAATCTTAAAATAAAATAAAATCAGTTTTTTTTTTTAAAACCTTTTCAAAAATCAGTTTTTAACTTCTTTTAAAAAATCAGTTTTATTTCTTTACAAAAATCAGTTTTTCCTTTTAAAAATCAGATTTTATTTCCTTTAAAAAATCAGATTTTAACCTCTTTAAAAACCAGTTTTTATTTCCTAAAAAAAAGTATTCTTCCTTTTTAAATTATAACCAAAATACAGTTTTTAAATTAAAACAAAATACAGTTTTTAAATTATAACCAAATACAGTTTTTAAATTATAACCAAATACAGTTTTTAAATTAAAACAAAATACAGTTTTTAAATTAAAACAAAATATTTAAAAACTCACCTTTTTCTAGGTCAGAAGGGGGATGTCGCCTTGGGGGGGGGGGGTCGGCGCGGTGCTGCGTCTGATGTCGGAGGGGCTCGCTGGGGGGGGGTAGCAGGGCGGCGTGCTAGGGTTCCAAGGCAACGGCGATTAGGTCTGGGGGCTCGGGTTCCTGGCGACATCGGTTTAGCTGGAGGAGAGCGTCGAGAGAGGGGAGGGGAAGGGAGGGGGTGAACGCGAGGGCGACGCGATGCCCTTGGTGGCGGCGGCGATGGCGATCGTCGCCCTTCCTTCTTCTTCTTTTTTCCTTTTTTTTTTTATAAATACTGAATCGATTACGGTTTTGAAATGGGGGGGGGGGGCCGGTTTGACTGAGGTATGGGGAGAAAGTTATTTTTTTTTTAATTATTCTATTATATTCTCAAACAGTAACTTTTTCTATCGACTTCAGAATCGAACCCACCGCCTGTCGCCCATAGCGTTTTACCCCCATTCCGAACATAATGGGATATGTATCGTGAGCTGATTCAATCGTTTCGATTAGTTTCTGTTGAATTTATATTTAAATCACTATATTGAATTTTAAACGTACATTTCAAATTACCGGGGTCGCATACTAACTCTAAAAATTCTCGAAAAATATTTTCTAGCTTCGTATTGACGATACGGTCCTAACAAAACTAGTTTCGTCGAATTCTGAGACCGTTGGAAAAATGGCCAATTTCCAGTCGATTAAAATCAACTGAAACCGGTCAAACGCGTTTTCCTTCGCCACGCTCACATACTGATTCAGAAAATTATGAAACTTGAAACCTAGCCATAACTTTACACCACGGACCCAACAAAACTGGTTTCGTCGAAATCCGAGGTCATTTGCAAAATTTCCATTTTTAAGGGCCTGAATTCCATAGCGACTATTCAGAATTTTCAACTGGACATATCTTTTGATTCCCGTTAGGAAATTTCGATTTTTCGGATTCGTTGGAAAGATATTACCAATTAGATCCCATCATTTTTGGTTTCACTAAAATCCGGATTGTTTTGCACCCGGTACATTCAATTGAAGTTTGAAATCGAATTATCGAACTACCGCGCCATTTTCAATTCCTTTTATAATTATATATAATTATTTATATTCTAACGACGACGTATATAAATATATACGTCGAATTTAATTCAAAATAAATTTCTCGTCGATATTATTTAAAATAATTCATTTTAAATAATCAAAATTCGCTAAAATTGCCAAAATAAAAATTTCAAACTGGCCCGCATTTTCGGGTTATTACATACACTCAAGCGAAATGAGTGGTCAGTCATGTATGGCCGGGTTGCAAGATGTTATTGTTGAACCCAATGTATTCCTCTCTAGAGGTACACTATTGGAAGGTAGTTCCATACCTTGTCATAGTTGGAAATCCATTGCTCAATAAGTGCTCGCGGTTTTGATTGTATACTATATATGTAGAACGTGAGAAGAAAGCGTATCTGCTAGATGATTATTATATTGTGGTTGATAGAAACAATTATAATATCAAAAGAATTTTAATATAAAGACTATTGATTCTCATAAGGAAAAACCCGTTCCGTTATACGACGTGGCCTTATGAGATATCTTTTAATTGCTCAAACTGTTTTAAACTGTTTTACTCACACCAGTCCCATGACTGACCCAGAGTTTATTTTGTTTTGTTTTCCCTAATCTCTTGGGTGCCCAATTTTGTACGGGCAGTCAAGTAGTCAAGATTTTACAGATATACTTGGAGAGCATGGAGCAGGAGGCTTCAGGATTATATAGCTGTTGTTTATTCCACTCTGTTATAAGTGTTGTACTCTGATAATGCTACTGTATACATATACTAATTTTATTTCAAAGATATGTTATCTATTATATGTTGTTCGTTCCGCTGTGAGATTCGTGTTACTCTGATGTTGTATGTTCTTCTTTTTCTTGTATTCTAAGTTTCTATCTTATCTATTCTCACCCTCTAATTTCTTTCATGGACTATCTGGTGTTTTCGATGCTTGAATAGTCAACATAGTGTTGTATGCCGATATCCAGGATCGCAAGTACCCCGGGTCGTTACAAGGGTACTTCACGGGACCACACTGTATAACACGGAATGGGTTTACTCCACATGAATCTAAGTTTTAGAAAAAAACAACGCAATGATTTTTGAAAAATGAAGCTATTATAAGACTCAGGTCCCATCACACAATGCAACGCAAGCCAGAGGATAGAGTTTTCCCTTATAATAGTCAAACATGATTGGTACATTTAAAACAAATCATTTTGATATTACTATAGCTATATAGTGTCAAATAAACTTCAAACATAAATGTATCAATCATAGCCGGCATAGTACCCATCCTACTGTGTCGCCGTACTAGTTCTATAATTAAAACCGAAAAGTGGCGTATTGGCAATTGGATTCCATCTATGAGTCGTGGCAAGGGATCATCCTCGCCGGTTTCGAGACACTCTAGCAAATGCCTCAGGATCCCCCGCAAGTGAACCCTAGTTAGCAGCAGAGCCAGTCCACCCTTACTTTTGTGGATTATATTGCTGAATACACGTTTCCCGGTCCTATAGGACCTATCACTTGGCCACTAAAGGCCAATATCGGAGGCGCCTCACAATCCATCATCCACACAGGTAAAAATAAATAAATGTCTGGGCTTCATACCATGACACCACCCATAGCTAGAAAGAAACGTCATGTGCTCCCTGTCGTCCTCATCCCGTTTTTGACTCATACCGAGGTGTGAGGCTCCCGAATTAACGCTATACACAAAGCTAGGTTATTTAAAGTCGTGCTTTGATCATCAACCACAAGACTCTGCTTTTCAATAAAAGCCTTGATCACTTGTATCTCAGCATGCCACACTGACAATTCACGCCATACAACTGATGTTTATCAATACATAACCTCTAAGCTCGTACGTCTCAAAGAAGGGTGTTAAGCAAGAGAATAAGTTCTCAGCCACCAAACAGATATATATTTAACAGAAATCAATCAATACAGAATGAAATCCAATGTCAGACACACATCCATTTACAAGTCCATTCTGGGTCAGAACAAAACCGGAGGCACCTTATTCCTCGTCCCATATGTCCAATACAGGAGAGAGGTCCTCGTATAACCGGTCGATCTCTAAGTATGTCTAGATGATCACCACTTATTACCTTGTCCTGGGCGTACAACCCAATCAAGACATTAGTAATCATTCAAACGATGTGAAGAACTACAGTCTTCAACCACTGTCTTCATTGTCAACTTTAAGTCATCATATTCATTATTCAGAATGGTTTAAACCCAGTCTTTCCAAATAACTCGCGTATTTCATAATCAATAATCAAGCGTTATAAAAACACATCATACGCTTCATTCCAATCCATAATATTCTTTTATTCAAATATTCACATCTTATGGGAAAGGTTCCCGTTAATTTTATCAAAGGCAAATTCTTTTAAATTTATTATTTAATCTTCCTTTGGATATCAATTCAAAATCAAATTAAGGTTTATCAAATAGTCGGGATTACCAAGCCTTACCGAAGTAATCATTTATTTATTAATCCCAATACCAACCTATTAATCCCATGGATTAAAACTGGTAATACTCCATATCTAACACTATGGTGTTATTGGTAAATTTAATTATCATTTCACGTTCAAATCTAATTAAAGATTTAACTATCGGTTGGAGTAAAAACTGGTGGTACTCCATTCTCGATCATTTCCCAAATTTGATAATTTAAATTATCACATTCTCATTTCAATATAATTAAAAATTGATTAAAACTACACTTAGTTTTAATCTCATAAATCATTACTGTAACACCTCGTAATTCTATAACATTAAGTTACACAAATTAAAGAATAACTAGTCTTAGATGTGAGAATATAAGGGAAACGGGTTGAGCCATTGTGTTCGTCTCGGAATTTTGGTTGAGATAGAGTCCGAGTTTGAGTGAATTGGACTTTGTATGAAGAAGTTATGGCGATAGGAAGTTTCAGAAAATTCAAAATAGATTTCAAAATTCAAAATTTGAGAGTCAGATGGGCTAGGCGGGAAATTTCCCGCCAGGGCCAGGTCGACCTACCCTAACCAGGTCGACCATAGGGTCGACCTGCCCTCCCCCCCCCTCCCCTCCTCTGTGAAAACCCGGATCTTCCCCGTAAAGGAAAGTGGCGGATAGTTCGAGAACAAGCCACAACAGAACGCATACAAAAGAACATTTCATTGTATATTACAACAATGCATCAGATTACAAGAATATACAGAGTATAAATGAATAAATATTAAACAGAAATATCAGAGATTTAAATTACATTTAAATACATAGCAGCGGAAAATAATACAATACACAACTAGAAGAGATATACGGATACAAAGCTTTCCGGATATCGTTCCAGCTGTAAACCAGGATCCTGTGAATATAAATCTGCAAAACCAAAACTACTAGCTGCCCGTGTCAAAATAAGGGCACCCAGAGTTTAGGTTAAAACAATAAACTCCAGGTCAGTCATGTGACTGGTGTGAGAACTAAAACAGTTATTGATCTTTATTTTTAAAGTTAGGTAAATCAAGGGACCACGCCGTATAACACGGAACGGGTTTCCTCCCAAGAATACCAGTGCATAAGACGAACAGCGCAATGCTAAAATAGAGAAAAATGAAGCTGTTATAAGACCCAGGTCCTATCACACAATGCAACGCAAGCCGGGGGATAGGGTTTTCCCTTATAACAGCCAAAGAATGCTTGATACGTTTTAAAACAAATCATTTGTTACTATAGTCAGTGGATAGTGTATAAAACAACTTCAAATCATAAGTATCAATCATAGGCGGCATGAGCGCCCCATCCCACTATGTCGCCATATATAGGATTACAACTAAAACCGCAAGATCACGTATTTGGAAATTGGATTTCCGTCATGAACCAAGGCAAAAGATAGTCCTTACCGAATTCGAGACTGCCTAGCCCGAGTCTCAGGATCAGAATGCATCGACCCTTGGATCGTCAGGGCCGGTCCACACGAAGTGGATTAAAATGCCTGAGCACTACGTTTCGCCGCCCTTTGGGGCGTAAGCGAGCCAATGAATGACTCCATCGGACCCGGATCGTCCGATCTAACCGAGGCGCCTCGCAACAGCAACAACCACATAAGTCAAACTCGTCAGGGCATGTAAAACCACTGACGCCACTTTTAGCTAGGAGGAAACGTAGGCCCTCCCTGAGGTCCTTTCTCCCGTTTCTGGTTCATACCGGGGTGTGAGGCTCGCGAATTCACGTTTCTCAAAGCTGTGCCACACAGGCTGTGCTTTGATCATCACCACAAGGCTTTGCTTTTCAACAGAAGCCTTGATCATTTGCATCTTAGCATGCTACACAGGCAAACCATTATATGCAACCAATATCAGTCACAGAGAATGGAATCCGATGTCAAACACACAGTCCATTTACAAGTCCGTTCTGGGTCTGAACGAAACCGGAGGCACCTAGTACCCCGCATATCCATCGATCTCCAAGTACGTCTGGACGATCACCAACTGTTTCCATCATCTTGGGTGTACAGGCCAATCAAGATCATCAGTAATCACCCAAACGACGTGAAGACTTCCGGTCTTCGACCACCGTCTTCATCTTTGACTTATCGTCGTATCAGTCATTCAGAATGGGATAAACCCGGTCTTTCCGAATAACTCGCGTATATTTTAAATAAGTGTTACACAAACACAACATACGCCTCATTCCAATTCATCAGTCACTAACCGTAAATTAATCAAGAGAATAATTCCCCAAATATTAACCCCGAAGGCCGAAACCAACATCATATCAATATCCAGAAAACCATTCTGCTTAGCTAACCGACAGTTAGTTTCTAAATTTCACATTCATAGGGAAAGGTTCCCATTAATTTTATCCAAGATAAATTTCTTGAATTTATTCTTTAATCTATTTTTGAATATCGATTCAACTAGTCGGGATTAACGAACCTTACCGAAGTAATCGTTTGTTTTAATTTCCCAATCCCAACCTATTCATCCAATGAAGTAAAACTGGTAATACTTCATATCTAACACCTCAGTGTTATCGGTAAATTCAATTACCATTTCACGTTCAAATCTAATTAAAGATTTAACTATCGCCTGGAGTAAGGCGGGTGATACTCCATTCTCGATCTTTTCAATCTAATTTAAAGATTCATTAAAACTCCACTTAGTTTTAATCTTTAACTGGGTTAAAGAATCAGTGTCATTTAAAACACGGTTCACGATAAACCCTAAATCACATTCATTAATTATCGGGTTAAAGAACGAGTGTTATTTAAAACACTGTCCACGATAAACCCAAAAATCAATATCAATTCAATTCCAATCAAATATTATTTAATTGGTACACTTCATTAAATCTAAATAAAAAGATTTAATCTTTTCTCAACAGGGTTCAAGAACAGTGTTAATGAAGACACCATTCACGACAAACCCAAATCACATTTGATATTCAATACAAGGCTCTGAATAGAAAATATATCGGCTTATATTCAATATCAAATTCTACGATTAACAAATGTCGTATTGCAAATAACGATATAAATATATATCTTTCAAATTTCCATAACAACACCTGTATAATCACGAATTCCAACATCGAAATATTCCGAAGACAATTTCGTTTCAAATCCACTCCAATGCAATCATTGGAAATTCTGGTTATTTTTAAAAACCCTTTTTAAATTCAATTTATTTATTTAAAAATAAATAGAATTGTAATTCTAGTTCAACTAGTTCATTTCGATAAAAATCTATTTTTATCTTTTCAAATATGGAGTTTTTCATCCCAATTTCTCCTAAATCATTTCTTATGATTTTACACATTTTATTATTATTTTTAATAATTTTATCAAGGCCCGTACAGTCGATTTCCATCAACGGCCATCGAACTGCACTTACAGCGACCTTTTTCAAATTTGATTTGGACATAATTCCAAATCCAACCGTTAGATTTCAAATTTCTAATATTCATTAGAAAGCTCTTTTTGATACGAACCCAACGGTTCCGGTTTTAGGAGAATCCGACGGTCGGATCTCCCGTAATGTCCGTTCGAAATAAATGGTCGAAATCCACGAACTGCCGCGGCGCGGCGCATTCTATTTAGGCCATTATATTATATATATAATATATATAATATATATTTCATCGATTACTATTTAAAACGAATTATATAAATAGTTTTAAATTCGTTTCAAAAACAATTTCAACTTCCATTTCAATCCAAAGCAAAATTGAATTCTTCTTTATAAATTCGTTTCAAAGACAATTTCAACTTCCATTTCAATCCAAAGCAAAATTGAATTCTTCTTTATAAATTCGTTTTAAAATTCATTTCTATTCAATTCAAATTTCAATTCAATTTGAATTCACTTCAATTCGCTTTCAATTCAATTTGAATTCGTTTTCAATTTAATTCAATTCCAAAGTCGTTTTCTATTCAATTCATTTTGAAATTGTTTTCAATTCAATTCATTTCGAAATCGTTTTCAATTCAATTCATTTCGAAATCGTTTTCAATTCAATTCATTTCCAAATTGTTTTCAATTCAATTCATTTCGAAATCGTTTTCAATTCAATTCATTTCGAAATCGTTATATATTCAATTCATTTCGAAATCGTTATATATTCAATTCATTTCGAAATCATTATATATTCAATTCATTTCGAAATCGTTATATATTCAATTCATTTCAAAATGAATAAAATCGATATAAATATCGTTCACGTCAAATGGCGTCAATCTAATCAACACGGCTTGACGTATTTCTATTTTCAAATATTCCATTTCAAATATTTCTTATTATCAAAATATTTCTATTTCAAATATTTCGTTCAACACTGACTAATCTCAACGGATGAGTACAGTCAACACATGAACATTTACTTTATATTAATAAAGAAGTAAATTTTATTATTAAAATATTTCGTTCAACACATGACTAATCTCAACGGATGAGTACAGTCAACACATGAACATTTACTTTATATTTCTCTTTATTTTCTAAATTGGAATGAGGCCCAATCAATCACCATATAACACTAATTATATGGATTTTCATACAACACATGTATATAATAGCATTGAAAAATAATCAACCATCAACCAAAGTGCACTACACTGTATAAGCATCAAATATAGATATCTAACGCTTATAACAGCCTGTCAATCAATCGATCGACATATTTAATCAATCAGGATGAGTGAACTTCAAATTTCATCCCAACACCCGTGTGGGGTTTCAAACAATCAAACGCATATTTTATTTGTGCAGTTGGGCGATGTGTAAAATTTATCGACCCAATCAATGTCCTTCAAATAGGTGTACATAAACAAACCGTCTGGTTTGTAAATGAATATTTATTTATTCACATTCACGTTAAAAATTATATTTTTAACGATAAAACATTTTATTCCAACATATGAATTTCTATTCAGTTCATTCTTTAAATAAAATGATATTTTTATTTTTCTAACTTATTTTAGAAAATTTCGGCGGCATAACGGCACGATACTAGAAACGGGACAAGGCCTAGCCTTATCCCCGGTCTAGTGAAGGCCCACGCCATTCACACATCAATCAAGTCCATTCATTTCACCAAACCATTCAAACCAAACCAAATAGTCTAACTAATTTGCAATCAAACAAACAAGTCCATGGTCTGTGGACGATTGTGTCGGGTGCTACTAAGCACCGTCTGCATCCTAGTATATATATATATATATATATATATATATATATATATATATAACTATAAAAAGAAATTGAAAGGTGAGAAATTCTCACCGAAAGCTATTCCAACTTCACGACATTCCTATTGTAGAGATCTTCGTCGTTCTCGCATTTTCGTCCTCTTCGTCTCCCGTAGCCACTACATATATAAAAATCACATTTTTACTTTGTTATTCATTATATAAAAATTGAATTTTTACTTCGCTATTCAATATATAAAAATCACATTTTTACTTCGATGTTCAATATATAAAAATCACATTTTTACTTCGATGTTCAATATATAAAAATCACATTTTTACTTCGATGTTCAATATATAAAAATCACATTTTTACTTCGATGTTCAATATATAAAAATCACATTTTGACAATTTAGTTCTCCACATAAAAATCTGATCTTTCATAGCCTAAAAATCCTAACTTTCTTCATCATATGAATCCCCTTTTTATTAACATAGAAATCATAAAAATAAATAAACAAAGCTATATAAAAAAACAAAAAAGAAAGAAAAAGACACTTACAGGTTTTAGCAAGAGGGAGGGGGTGCGGATCTTTGATGCAGGCGGAGGAGGGTCGGTGAACGGAGGTGGAGGCCATCGCAGTGGGGTGTTTGGTGGAGGGCGCGGTTGGTTGAAAGGCAGTGGAAAGGGGGCGGCGGAGGTCAAGATGGGTAAGGAGAGAGGCGCGAGAGGTAGAAGGGGATAGGGGAACGAGGAGGAGGGGGCGGTGGGGGAGGACTGCACCTCGGCGGCGGCGCATCGGCAGCTGTCGCTGCTTCTTCTTCTTCTTTTTTTTTCCAATCGATTGATTCGATAAGGTAACGGGGGGGGGCCTGGTTAAAGAGAGGGGTTTTATTTTTTTATTATTATTTTTTTTTATCACTAAAAAGCAACTTTTATTTTCGACCACTTAGCGAGGCCCACCGCCTGTCGTCCATAGCGTTTTACCCCCGTTCCGAACACAATGGGATATGTATCGCAAGCTGATTCGATCGTTACAACCAGTTTCCTTTGAATTTACATTTAAATCACTATATTGAATTTTAAACGTACATTTCAAATTACCGGGGTCACATACGAACTTTAAAAATTCCTGAAAAATATTTTCTAGCTTCGTATGACGATACGGTCCTCACAAAACTAGATTCGTCGAATTCTGAGACCGTATGAAAAATGGCCAATTTCCAGTCGATTAAAATCAGCTGAAAATGGTCAAACGCGTTTTCCTTTGCCACACTCACATATTGATTCGAAAAATTATGAAATTTGGAACCTAATAATAACTTGACATCACGGACCCAACAAAACTGGTTTCGTCGAAATCCGAGGTCGTTTGCAAAATTTCCATTTTTAAGGGTCTGAATTCCATAGCGACTATTCAGAATTTTCAACTAGACATATCTTTTGATTCCCACTATGAAATCTTGATTTTTCGGATTCGTTGGAAAGATATTATCAATTAGATCCTAATGTTTTTGGTTTCACTAAAATCCGGATTGTTTTGCACCCGGTACATTCAATTGAAGTTTGAAATCGAATTATCGAACTACCGCGCCATTTTATATTCTATTTATAATTAAAATAAATATTTATATTCTAACGACGACGTATATAATATATACGTCGAATTCTATTCAAAATAAATTTCTCGTCGATATTATTTAAAATAATTCATTTTAGATAATCAAAATTCGCTAAAATTGCCAAAATAAAAATTTTAAACTGGCCCAGATTTTCTGGTTATTACAATCTCCCCCACTTAAAACTTTTCGTCCCCGAAAAGGAACAAAGTCGAAAGTGGTTTGATCAAACAACTCTACGTTCGATCTGGCTTCCATTCTCCAACTCTTTAGTTTCTGAGAATTTTCAAAATTTCAAAATTTTGGCTAACACCCTAAATTTTTGAAAAATTTCGCCATAACCTCCCCTGCAATGGGAGCATCGGGGAATTTCAAATAGCTTCCCCGGTCCTTCAGATCTCAAAAAGAAAAAGAAAAAGCCAAGCGGCTAGCCAATAGGCTCATAAAATCATCATCACCCAAACAAAACAGTAAATTATGTAGTAAACATGTACCTATTTGTCGGGCAAACAAATTTTATTCTCTGGCTCTAGCCTCCTTGATATGACCTGTTCAATGTAAGTACATGTATATGCAAGCAAATGCGACCAAATTTCAATACAATTCATTATTCGATCAAATTAGGCATAATGGTTCAAAATTTAGCCAACAACTAAATAAGCAACACAAACATCAATCAATTAGTGAATTTAACGTTTAAAATTCATAATTTTGATATATATACAGAAAATCATGTTTTTGATGCCAATTCACAACAATGTATTCTAACTATATAAGTTTTGGTTCTCACACCAGTCTAATGGAAATATATAGAAAATCACACCTTCGAAACTCGAACATAAATGTTGATGATGCGATCGCTATCATCAATATCATCTTCGGGCGACTAGAGTGCGATGCTATATCTATCCAATATATTAAAACTTTGAATATACGTTTGCAAGGCGTATATGCAAATTCTTTATATACTGAATTGTCCAAAATCAATATAAATAAATAATCAAATACAAATAATTGATTTAAATTTTCAAAACAAAATTTGTTTTCATTTGAAAAATATACTCTTCATACTCGTTCTAGGATACTACTGATCCTATCTCTAACGAGTCATTCTAATTGGATATTACTAATCCAGTTTCTGATGAATTCTTTCGTATGGTTCTAATGTGCCTTGTTCTCTGAGCTTTGTAAACCAAGGCTCTGATACCAACTGTGAAAACCCGGATCTTCCCCGTAAAGGAAAGTGGCGGATAGTTCGAGAACAAGCCACAACAGAACGCATACAAAAGAACATTTCATTGTATATTACAACAATGCATCAGATTACAAGAATATACAGAGTATAAATGAATAAATATTACGCAGAAATATCAGAGACTTAAATTACATTTAAATACATAGCAGCGGAAAATAATACAATACACAACTAGAAGAGATATACGGATACAAAGCTTTCCGGATATCGTTCCAGCTGTAAACCAGGATCCTGTGAATATAAATCTGCAAAACCAAAACTACTGGCTGCCCGTGTCAAAATAAGGGCACCCAGAGTTTAGGTTAAAACAATAAACTCCAGGTCAGTCATGTGACTGGTGTGAGAACTAAAACAGTTATTGATCTTTATTTTTAAAGTTAGGTAAATCAAGGGACCACGCCGTATAACACGGAACGGGTTTCCTCCCAAGAATACCAGTGCATAAGACGAACAGCGCAATGCTAAAATAGAGAAAAATGAAGCTGTTATAAGACCCAGGTCCTATCACACAATGCAACGCAAGCCGGGGGATAGGGTTTTCCCTTATAACAGCCAAAGAATGCTTGATACATTTTAAAACAAATCATTTGTTACTATAGTCAGTGGATAGTGTATAAAACAACTTCAAATCATAAGTATCAATCATAGGCGGCATGAGCGCCCCATCCCACTATGTCGCCATATATAGGATTACAACTAAAACCGCAAGATCACGTATTTGGAAATTGGATTTCCGTCATGAACCAAGGCAAAAGATAGTCCTTACCGAATTCGAGACTGCCTAGCCCGAGTCTCAGGATCAGAACGCATCGACCCTTGGATCGTCAGGGTCGGTCCACACGGAGTGGATTAAAATGCCTGAGCACTACGTTTCGCCGCCCTTTGGGGCGTAAGCGAGCCAACGAATGACTCTATCGGACCCGGATCGTCCGATCTAACCGAGGCGCCTCGCAACAGCAACAACCACATAAGTCAAACTCGTCAGGGCGTGTAAAACCACTGACGCCACTTTTAGCTAGGAGGAAACGTAGGCCCTCCCTGAGGTCCTTTCTCCCGTTTCTGGTTCATACCGGGGTGTGAGGCTCGCAAATTCACGTTTCTCAAAGTTGTGCCACACAGGCTGTGCTTTGATCATCACCACAAGGCTTTGATTTTCAACAGAAGCCTTGATCATTTGCATCTTAGCATGCTACACAGGCAAACCATTCTATGCAACCGATATCAGTCACAGAGAATGGAATCCGATGTCAGACACACAGTCCATTTACAAGTCCGTTCTGGGTCTGAACGAAACCGGAGGCACCTAGTACCCCGCATATCCATCGATCTCCAAGTACGTCTGGACGATCACCAACTGTTTCCATCTTCTTGGGTGTACAGCCCAATCAAGATCATCAGTAATCACCCAAACGACGTGAAGACTTCCGGTCTTCGACCACCGTCTTCATCTTTGACTTATCGTCGTATCAGTCATTCAGAATGGGATAAACCCGGTCTTTCCGAATAACTCGCGTATATTTTAAATAAGTGTTACACAAACACAACATACGCCTCATTCCAATTCATCAGTCACTAACCGTAAATTAATCAAGAGAATAATTCCCCAAATATTAACCCCAAAGGCCGAAACCAACATCAGATCAATATCCAGAAAACCATTCTGCTTAGCTAACCGACAGTTAGTTTCTAAATTTCACATTCATAGGGAAAGGTTCCCATTAATTTTATCCAAGATAAATTTCTTGAATTTATTCTTTAATCTATTTTTGAATATCGATTCAACTAGTCGGGATTAACGAACCTTACCGAAGTAATCATTTGTTTTAATTTCTCAATCCCAACCTATTCATCCAATGAAGTAAAACTGGTAATACTTCATATCTAACACCACAGTGTTATCGGTAAATTCAATTACCATTTCACGTTCAAATCTAATTAAAGATTTAACTATCGCCTGGAGTAAGACGGGTGATACTCCATTCTCGATCTTTTCAATCTAATTTAAAGATTCATTAAAACTCCACTTAGTTTTAATCTTTAACTGGGTTAAAGAATCAGTGTCATTTAAAACACGGTTCACGATAAACCCAAAATCACATTCATTAATTATCGGGTTAAAGAACGAGTGTTATTTAAAACACTGTCCACGATAAACCCAAAAATCAATATCAATTCAATTCCAATCAAATATTATTTAATTGGTACACTTCATTAAATCTAAATAAAAAGATTTAATCTTTTCTCAACAGGGTTCAAGAACAGTGTTAATGAAGACACCATTCACGACAAACCCAAATCACATTTGAAATTCAATACAAGGCTCTGAATAGAAAATATATCGGCTTATATTCAATATCAAATTCTACGATTAACAAATGTCGTATTGCAAATAACGATATAAATATATATCTTTCAAATTTCCTTAACAACACCTGTATAATCACGAATTCCAACATCGAAATATTCCGAAGACAATTTCGATTCAAATCCACTCCAATGCAATCATTGGAAATTCTGGTTATTTTTAAAAACCCTTTTTAAATTCAATTTATTTATTTAAAAATAAATAGAATTGTAATTCTAGTTCAACTAGTTCATTTCGATAAAAATCTATTTTTATCTTTTCAAATATGGAGTTTTTCATCCCAATTTCTCCCAAATCATTTCTTATGATTTTACACAATTTATTATTATTTTAATAATTTTATCAAGGCCCGTACAGTCGATTTCCATCAACGGCCATCGAACTACACTTACAGTGACCTTTTTCAAATTTGATTTGGACATAATCCCAAATCCAACCGTTAGATTTCAAATTTCTAATATTCATTAGAAAGCTCTTTTTGATACGAACCCAACGGTTCCGGTTTTAGGAGAATCCGACGGTCGGATCTCCCGTAATGTCCGTTCGAAATAAATGGTCGAAATCCACGAACTGCCGTGGCGCGGCGCGTTCTATTTAGGCCATTATATTATATATATAATATATATTTCGTCGATTACTATTTAAAACGAATTATATAAATAGTTTTATATTCGTTTCAAAAACAATTTCAACTTCCATTTCAATCCAAAGCAAAATTGAATTCTTCTTTATAAATTCGTTTCAAAAACAATTTCAACTTCCATTTCAATCCAAAGAAAAATTGAATTCTTCTTTATAAATTCGTTTTAAAATTCATTTCTATTCAATTCAAATTTCAATTCAATTTGAATTCACTTCAATTCGCTTTCAATTCAATTTGAATTCGTTTTCAATTTAATTCAATTCCAAAGTCGTTTTCTATTCAATTCATTTTGAAATCGTTTTCAATTCAATACATTTCGAAATCGTTTTCAATTCAATTCATTTCGAAATCGTTTTCAATTCAATTCATTTCGAAATCGTTTTCAATTCAATTCATTTCGAAATCGTTTTCAATTCAATTCATTTCGAAATCGTTATATATTCAATTCATTTCGAAATCGTTATATATTCAATTCATTTCGAAATGAATAAAGTCGATATAAATATCGTTCACGTCAAAATGGCGTCAATCTAATCAACACGGCTTAACGTATTTCTATTTTCAAATATTCCATTTCAAATATTTCTTATTATCAAAATATTTCTATTTCAAATATTTCGTTCAACACTGACTAATCTCAACGGATGAGTACAGTCAACACATGAACATTTACTTTATATTGATAAAGAAGTAAATTATATTATTAAAATATTTCGTTCAACACATGACTAATCTCAACGGATGAGTACAGTCAACACATGAACATTTACTTTATATTGCTCTTTATTTTCTAAATTGGAATAAGGCCCAATCAATCACCATATAACATTAATTATATGGATTTTCATACAACACATGTATATAATAGCATTGAAAAATAATCAACCATCAACCAAAGTGCACTACACTGTATAAGCATCAAATATAGATATCTAACGCTTATAACAGCCTGTCAATCAATCGATCGACATATTTAATCAATCAGGATGAGTGAACTTCAAATTTCATCCCAACACCCGTGTGGGGTTTCAAACAATCAAACGCATATTTTATTTGTGCATTTGGGCGATGTGTAAAATTTATCGACCCATTCAATGTCCTTCAAATAGGTGTACATAAACAAACCGTCTGGTTTGTAAATGAATATTTATTCATTCACATTCACGTTAAAAATTATATTTTTAACGATAAAACATTTTATTCCAACATATGAATTTCTATTCAGTTCATTCTTTAAATAAAATGATAATTTTATTTTTCTAACTTATTTTAGAATATTTCGGCGGCATAACGGCACGATACTAGAAACGGGACAAGGTCTAGCCTTATCCCCGGTCTAGTGAAGGCCCACGCCATTCACACATCAATCAAGTCCATTCATTTCACCAAACCATTCAAACCAAACCAAATAGTCTAACTAATTTGCAATTAAACAAACAAGTCCATGGTCTGTGGACGATTGTGTCGGGTGCTACTAAGCACCGTCTGCATCCTAGTATATATATATATAACTATAAAAAGAAATTGAAAGTTGAGAAATTCTCACCGAAAGCTATTCCAACTTCACGACATTCCTGTTGTAGAGATCTTCGTCGTTCTCGCATTTTCGTCCTCTTCGTCGCCCGTAGCCACTACATATATAAAAATCACATTTTTACTTTGTTATTCATTATATAAAAATCGAATTTTTACTTCGCTATTCAATATATAAAAATCACATTTTTACTTCGATGTTCAATATATAAAAATCACATTTTTACTTCGATGTTCAATATATAAAAATCACATTTTTACTTCGATGTTCAATATATAAAAATCACATTTTGACAATTTAGTTCTCTACATAAAAATCTAATCTTTCATAGCCTAAAAATCCTAACTTTCTTCATCATATGAATCCCCTTTTTATTAACATAGAAATCATAAAAATAAATAAACAAAGCTATATAAAAAAAACAAAAAAGAAAGAAAAAGACACTTACAGGTTTTAGCAAGAGGGAGGGGGTGCGGATCTTTGATGCAGGCGGAGGAGGGTCGGTGAACGGAGGTGGAGGCCATCGCGGTGGGGTGTTTGTTGGAGGGCGCGGTTGGTTGAAAGGCAGTGGAAAGGGGGCGGCGGAGGTCAAGATGGGTAAGGAGAGAGGCGCGAGAGGGAGAAGGGGATAGGGGAACGAGGAGGAGGGGGCGGTGGGGGAGGACTGCACCTCGGCGGCGGCGCATCGGCAGCTGTCGCTGCTTCTTCTTCTTCTTCTTTTTTTTTTCCAATCGATTGATTCGATAAGGTAACAGGGGGGCCTGGTTAAAGAGAGGGGTTTTATTTTATTATTTTTATTTTTATTTTTTTATCACTAAAAAGCAACTTTTATTTTCGACCACTTAGCGAGGCCCACCGCCTGTCGTCCATAGCGTTTTACCCCCGTTCCGAACACAATGGGATATGTATCGCAAGCTGATTCGATCGTTACAATCAGTTTCCTTTGAATTTACATTTAAATCACTATATTGAATTTTAAACGTACATTTCAAATTATCGGGGTCACATACGAACTTTAAAAATTCCTGAAAAATATTTTCTAGCTTCGTATTGACGATATGGTCCTAACAAAACTAGATTCGTCGAATTCTGAGACCGTATGAAAAATGGCCAATTTCCAGTCGATTAAAATCAGTTGAAAATGGTCAAACGCGTTTTCCTTTGCCACACTCACATATTGATTCGAAAAATTATGAAATTTGGAACCCAGTAATAACTTGACATCACGGACCCAACAAAACTGGTTTCGTCGAAATCCGAGGTCGTTTGCAAAATTTCCATTTTTAAGGGTCTGAATTCCATAGCGACTATTCATAATTTTCAACTGGACATATCTTTTGATTCCCACTATGAAATCTTGATTTTTCGGATTCGTTGGAAAGATATTATCAATTAGATCCTAAAGTTTTTGGTTTCACTAAAATCCGGATTGTTTTGCACCCGGTACATTCAATTGAAGTTTGAAATCGAATTATCGAACTACCGCGCCATTTTCAATTCTATTTATAATTAAAATAAATATTTATATTCTAACGACGATGTATATAATATATACGTCGAATTCTATTCAAAATAAATTTCTCATAGATATTATTTAAAATAATTCATTTTAGATAATCAAAATTCGCTAAAATTGCCAAAATAAAAATTTTAAACTGGCCCAGATTTTCGGGTTATTACATCCTCCGGGCAAATTTGTTTGATGACCTGTTAATGACTGTATGCTAACTCATTAGGGTTTTTGATCTGCTCTGAATGGCTGGGGTTATTTCTGGGTTGATCGGACGGCTTAAATTAATCCTAAACTCTATAAAAAGACATGTAGACTCAAACCCTAAAATCAAATTAAAATTAGAATCATGGCCTCCATGCCGTCACCTAGCAACCTAGAATAGCCGTCGCCAATTAGAGAGGAAGTAAAGCTAATCAAATTCAATTCTATTCAACTCTAACAATGAATCTACTATAAAGGAAAGCTAATTCAACTTCAGAACTTAGAATCCAGAACTCAAGCTTATCATTTGTTGTAAGTATACTGATTTTTCCGATGAGAATAAAATTAAGACTTGATTCGATGTAAAGTAGAAATGGAATTTTACTATTATATAATGACGATGCTAATTCATATCTGTGTATTGCAACGATTTGTATTGTGAATGGTATTGGGATGTTTGTGGTATAATTGACTTGATGTTGGTCATGTTGTACATTTAGAATGAAAGCAACATCACATACAAATATATTGTTAATGTTAGGATTTACACCTATATGTTTATATGTTTAACATAGATTGTATACATCTTTCTATGTCCTAGTTAAGATCTCATGTATATATTTTATGCTAAAACCTCTATGCCTACAAGACTAAGTTCATATACATGTTCATATGTTCACACAAAAGTTGCAAGTTCATAATTAGATCCATGCTAAGATCCACTTTAATACATGTTTCAAGTTATAATTGGACATATGATTTGATCTAGTTCACACATGTGATAAAATTATACATACTTTATGGACATGTCATATTCTTGTCATATGTTAGTTATGTTCGATGTTATGCCTAGATCTAAACATGTTTAGGCTTATGTTGTCTAAATCATATGCTAATTCAAGTGACACCTGTTTAGTTAGATTCCTCTTTTCAATGCAAGTTCACATGACAAGTTGAAACCCATGATTTAGTCTATGTTGAAAATTCACATATATGTATGTTGATTTAGTCTACGTTGCAAGTTCACACCTATGATATTTCATATTGGCTATTTTGCAAATTTACACCTATGATGTTCATATTGACTATGCCGAAAATGCCAAGTTTACACCTATGTCATGTTTATGTTAATGAATTTCCTTATGCCAATTCTGTGTACGCTAAATTAGGCTAAGTTTTTAGCCTAATATTATATGTTAAAAATCATGTGGACGAAAAATTAGGCTAAGATTATTAGCCCAATATTTAGTTGGGGTAACGTTGAGAAAAATTGGTAATTATAGAAAACTTGACATAAATTGGTGGTAAATCACATAGGTGATTTATGGCATGAAACGGTATAAATCATATACCAAAAATTGATGAACTTGGAAAGTGGGCCATAACATTTAATTGTTAACAAATTTACATATAAAGAACAAATATGTAAATTTAGAAAATACGAGTATGCTTAACCCGAGGTTGGATTGAGTTGTGATGTAAACCTACACGGACCAGCCCGGCTATCCAGTAATCACAACAATACTGTGACGGCCCGCCCCGCACCAGCCTGCATTTCCTCCGAAAGTGCGTTGTACACATGCCCAGCTAGCACAGAACGGTCGTCAGAAGAAAAGAAAGAAGGGAATGAACTAATCAAGGAACCTGTAGAATGTCTCACAGCGCATGGAATAAAATATATTAACAACATACTTGACATAAAATAGGTGAGACAGTGCATAAGCTGATAACTAAAATCAACATCAATCATCAGAGCGGCGGAAATCCAAATACAGCTTATTACAATTTTCCAAATTTACTGTCTCTAAACAAAAGAAAGCTAAAGTAGAAGATGCACCACCAATGCCCAAGCAGTGATCTTCAACAACACAGGGAGAATATTATATATATTACGTGGAAGCCTCCTGGTCGTCTCCGGATCATCTACCCGTGCATCACCAGCTAACCTGTCTCTAGTCTTCTCGTGTGAGCACCCAGAGTAATAAGAGGAGACATAAAACTCTGGGTCAGACATAAAGCCTGGTATGAGCGATAAGCATCTAAACAGAACAATAACAGGTATACTAAACCATACCTGAACCTGGACCTGCAACCAAAGAGTTAGTACCACATATCGTACAATACTCCAAGGCGCCATAATGAATAGTGTAAGAATACGGGGGTGGGGTGTGCATGTCACAATGATAGCAAACAAATCATCCATAGCAACCATCCTCACATCTCTCACTCAGTGCGTAAAGCATACGATATCTACCACTTTGGAACACTAGACAAACTGGGGTAACGACGAATCCCGACTTGTAGAAACCCTGTTATAACCAAGCTAAACATATGGAGTCATGACCAAACATTTCAATGACCCACTTCATTGGTTGTAGCCCTTGGTCCTACCTATGCCATAATGGCCCTGAATCCGCCTTCATACCTCCTACCATAGCGGTCCAAAGCTATAGACGTCGATAACTCCTTGGCACGCTCCTTGCAGCAAAACCCAACCATGAAGCGAACTCGTTGATTCCCATCTGAATCTTGAGCTCTAACTTCTCATTTGGCCTTCCTTTGCATCTCGGGTTTCTGTCATCACCGGATCGGTTCGGGTCCCCTCATTGCCATCGGTTCGGCCTTTAGCTTCCCATCGTCAACGCGGTGCGGTTCGTGGCGTCCATCTGGTAGCGGTTCGGATCGGCCTCCCCCAAGCACACCGGTTCGGGTCGCACCTTCTGCTCACGAGTGGTTCGGATTGTGGTCACCTCACTGGATCGGTTCGCGCTCCTCTTCGTGAAGCAACACGGATCGTCTCGCGAAGTCTTGATCGGATCGGATTGTATCGCGCCGTCGGATCGGAGTCTCCCACAAGAGCAGGTCAGATCGGAGTCTTCAAGCATCGACGGATCGGAGTCTTCAAGCTTCGACGGATCGGATCGGATCGCACCATCGGATCGAATCGCCCTTACTTCCACCAATCCGGTCCAGTTCGGATGATTTCCTGCAGTTCTTCCAGCGAGCAGTTTACGCCATTCGACGGCATTTTTGACAAATCTAACACTTCTAATCAATCATAAAACACACCATAGAGTCATAGCAGTATGTAATAGCAACCACAAACAACAAACAAGCATTCAAATGAATCAAAATGGATCAAAAGTGATCAAAACTCCTTATTTTCCCTTAAGCATGTTTAAGTAAAACTAATCATAGGGTTAACAAAACTTAATCAAATCGAACCAAATTTCTAACAGAGGCATAAAATATTATTTACGAATTTCTAAACATTTTTCCAGAATTTATTAGTGTATAAATTCGCTAATCTTCACTAATTACTCTTAATTACCGTAATTAGTGCAAAAACTATGCAAATCACTCACCTTTGCCACAACTAAAACCCCAAAACTGAAATATTCTCTGATTTGGCGTTGTTCCCAATCTTACACAGCAGCTCTACCTCGGTTCTCATGCTAATACTCCTTGATTTGATGTTTGCTAAGCCTAATCTTCAATTAGAAAGTGATTAAGAGGTGTTTTGAAGAGATTTAGAGAGTGGAGGCCATGGCTAGGTTAAGAGGAATGGAAGTGGCGGCTGGAAAATGTCTAAAGAAATGTTTTCTAACCCTAATCAGCCCCTATATACTCCTAAACCCGAAATTCCCCTCTGGGCCTAGTTGCTAATCACCCGGTTAAGCCCAATTAAGCTGTTTTTCACCATCTAAAACTTGTTTCAGCCATATCTCCCAAACGGTAAGTCCGTTTGGCTAATGTGACCACTCTACGGAAAGAGAAACCATCATCGGAAGCCAATGGAAGTGGTTTCAGGTCAAAATTCATTTCCAGTCAAAAGTTATGGCCAAAACAGTATCAACCAGGGGTAAAATGGTCATTTAAAAATCGGGAAAAATCATGAACATGGGAAATGGCCCCAATAGTCGTCCCCCAAAGTTACATGACCATACGACTTCATATGTGAAAGAAATAAATATTCTACGATCCTATGATGCGTAGAATGCGGGTCGTTACACTCTCCCCCCCTTAAGAAATTTCGTCCCCGAAATTCCTTAACCCAAGACATACAAAGGATCCCGCATGCCTAACAACCACATACAACAATCAATCATGCAAAACAAGCAAACAAGCCTATCCTAGCATGCGGAAAAACTAAATTGAAGTCAAAATCTTACCAGGCAAAGAGTTCTGGGTGTGACTTCCTAATGTTCTCCTCTGTCTCCCAAGTACAATCATTCTCGTCCTCGCTCCACTGTACCTTGACTAGCTTCACCGCCTTCCTTCGAAGTTGCTTCATGTCGTGCGCGACAATACGGGCCGGCTTGCGGTTCCCAACCGCCTCGGGTTCTACTTCGAAGTCCTCTAACTGATCAGGTGAAATAGTCATATCTGAGTCGTGAACGGACTTCCTTAGTTGGGAAACATGAAATACGTTGTGAACTCCCGCCATCTTCTCTGGTAAGTCAATTCTATATGCCAAATTCCCGACTAGTTCAAGAACAGGGAATGGACCAACAAATCTTGGTGCTAACTTGCCTCTCCTGCCAAATCGTATTACGCTCTTCAACGGAGAAATCTTGACAAAAACCAAGTCACCAGTGGAGAATTTTAGGTCTCTTCTTCTCTTATCAGCATAACTCTTCTGCCTATCTTGGGCAGCCTTCATTCGTTGTTGAATGATCTTGATCTTATCTGAAGTTTCCCTCACCACATCTGGTCCAAGCATAAACTTCTCGCCAGTCTCTATCCAACATGATGGTGAGTTGCACGGTCTTCCGTACAAAGCTTCAAACGGAGCCATACCGATACTGGATTGGTAGCTATTATTATATGCAAACTCTACTAGATGCAAATGGTCATCCCATGATCCACCAAAATCCAATATACACGCTCTCAAGAGATCTTCCAAAATACGATTCACCCTTTCCGTCTGACCGTCGGTCTGAGGATGATATGCGGTACTGAGATGTAACTCTGACCCTAGAGCCTCTTGTAAGCTCTTCCAAAACCCACTAGTGAATAACGGGTCTCGGTCGCTCACAATGCTTTTAGGTACTCCATGAAATCTCACTACCCACTTCATATACAATTCTGCTAAATTAGCTGCCGTTCTGGTCGATTTGACTGGTATAAACCTTGCACTTTTAGTCAGCCGATCTACAATTACCCAAATGCTGTCATATCCCGATCTAGTCCTTGATAAACCATCGATGAAATCCATCGAGACTTGCTCCCATTTCCATTCGGGAATTTCTAAGGGCTGTAACAACCCACTAGGCTTCTTTTGCTCGGCTTTAACTAGCTGGAAATTCATGCACTTGGATATAAACTTCCCAACGTCTCTTTTCATCCCTTCCAAGTAGTAAGTCTGCTTCATATCTCGATACATCTTGTTACCACCGGGGTGTATAGTCAGCTTTGAGTGATGACATTCTCTAAGCACTTCATCCCTCAATCCATTGACATTGGGTACAACAAGCTTTCCATTCTTTCTAAGCCGTCTATCTCGATCAAGCCCATACTTGTTCATCTCCTCATCGATACCCATCTCTAACTTGGAGATGATTTCCAATAGGTTAGGATCGTCCCTCTGACTAGAGCCGATCCGTTCAACCAAAGTGGGTCTGATCGTCAAACTTGCTAACATTTCTGGATCCAATTCTCACTTTGGTCTGAAATCAAACCCCGCGATAAACTCCAGTTGCTTCCATTCAAGGAACATAGCCCCTAAGCTGGCATGTCTTCTACTCAATGCATCAGCCACCGCATTGCCCTTTCCCGGTGTGTATGCGATGTCAAAATCATAGGAAGCTAAGAACTCTAACCATCTCTGCTGACGGAGATTTAAATCCTTCTGGGAGAATAGATACTTCAGCGACTTATGATCTGTAAAAAGCTCAAATCTTTCTCCCAAGAGATAGTGTCTCCACATTTTTAACGCGAACACGATCGCTGCCAATTCTAAATCATGGGTAGGGTATCTTCTTTCGTGTGGTTTCAATTGCCGACTTGCGTAAGCTACAACCCTACCGCCTTGCATCAATACAGCACCCAGTCCGGTACCACAGGCATCCGTGTATACCGTCATCTCTTCATCCCCCTTAGGAATGACTAACACTGGTGCGCTTGTCAACTTGTCCTTTAGATTTTTAAATGCATTCTCGCACCCTTCATCCCAGCCAAAAGCTTGATTCTTCTTGGTCAATTGGGTCAATGGTGCTGCTATCTTGGAGAAACCTTGGATAAACTTACGATAATATCCAGCTAATCCTAAGAAACTTCTTACATCTGTTGCGTTCTTGGGCGTAGGCCAATCTTGTACCGTGGCCACCTTTGCTGGGTCCACGGCAATACCATTCTCTGATACAACATGGCCCAAGAACCTCACTTCCCTCTTCCAGAAGTGAAACTTAGAAAACTTTGCTTTCAATTGGTGTTTTCTCAACACCTCCATCGCTACTCTTAAATGTTCCTTGTGTTCTTCCTCTGTCCTCGAATAGACCAAAATATCATCAACGAACACAAGGACAAACTTATTCAACCGATCTCTGAATACCCTATTCATAAGATCCACAAAATATGCTGGGGCATTGGTCAGCCCAAATGGCATAACCAACCATTCATAAAATCCAGACGACGTTCGAAATGCCGTTTTAGCTATACTCTCAGCTTCCACTCTAAGCTGATGAAAACCTGTCGCGAGATCCAACTGAGAAAATACTCTCACGCCACTCAACTGATCGAACAAATCATCTATCCGCGGTAGAGGATACTTATTCTTCCTCGTCACTTTATTCAACTCGCGGTAGTCTACACACAAACGAAGGGAACTATCCGCCTTGGTAGCAAACACAACTGGTGCTCCCCATTCAGAAACACTCCTTCTGATAAATCCCTTCTTCAAAAGATCGTTGACTTGCACCTCGAGCTCTCGCTGCTCTCTTGGTGCCATACGACGAAGTGGCATCACTATAGGCCTGGCATCCTTTACCAAATCAATACGAAACTCAATCTCTCAGTGTGGTGGAAGTCCGGTCACTTCTTCGAAAACATCCAGATACTGGCCAACAACGGGCAAACCTGACAACTCACTATGCGGAATGTCAAGGGAGTTTAGAAAACTAGCCAATACCCCCTTACTGGGTAGACCACCAAACACTATCCTCCGCCCATCATCCGCTCTAGCTGTCACCAAAAGGCCCTCACAGTCTACCACCACCCCGTATCTTCGGAGCCAATCTACTCCCAAAATAATGCCAAACCCAGTAAAGCCCAAAACAAAGCAATCACAAACAAACATGCATCCATGACTCGATAAGACCACATTACGACAAATCATACTAAGGCTAGTCGAACCACCAATCGGGTTCGTCACTACTAAAGGTCTATCGACAATCTCGGGCTCCAATCCCAACCTATCTACCAGGTCACTAGATATGAAAGAACTGGAAGCTCCGGTATCAAACAAAACTCTAACAGGAACATCGTAAACAGAAAGCATACCTTGGATGACGACATTCTTTCCTTTCTCCGCCGCAGTTGGGGCATTCGACGAAGAAGGAATAGCATTAAGAGCATATGCTTTCACCATTTGCTTTTCCTTAGGGGGCTGTGGACACTTGTCCTTGTGATGTCCCATTTGGCCATAGTTGAAGCACTTCCTATCTGCTGGCTTGGCCCGACAATTACTAGCATAATGGCCCTTCTTACCACAGCTGAAGCACTCCACATCTTGCTTATTCTTTTTCTTCTGGCCATCCTTAGCTTGGTTCTGCTTTCTCTTATTCTGGGAACCACCCTTGCCTCCACCACTTGCTTGTGGTTTTGGCTCTTCTGCAGATGCAACCTCAGTCTTCGACTTAGGGTAGAGACTTTCTGATCTTAACGCTTTCCCCACAATCGATTCAAACGTCTCATCGATGTGGTTAATAAGTTTTTCCCCCAAGTACTGATCCAAACCAGTTATGAATTTCTCATTCTTTTTCTCGGCAGTATCAATAAGAGATAACCCATATTTTGACAAAGTGTCAAATTCAGCAATATACTCCGAGACAGCTCTGCCGTTCTGCTTGAGCTCCAAGAATTTCTTAAACAGCACTGACTTCTAAGCAGCTGGAATGAACTTCTCGCTAAAGCGAGCCTTAAACTGCTCCCAAGTAATCTGATCTTCGGGAGTAGCTGCCTTTATAGCATTCCACCAATTCATTGCCCGCCCTTGCAGCTGACGGGACGCTAGCTTTCTTTTCATCGCATCCTCGATACCCAAATCCTCGAAGATACGTTCGCAACTATCCAACCAATCCTGAACATCCGTGGCCGACTCCGTTCCGTGGAATGACTTCCCACCAAGACTGGTATAATCCTTATTCAGCTTGGCGAAGTCGACTCTTGGCGCCTGCACCATTGGACCACCACCATTCCCACCATTGGGAGCTGCCCTCTGTACATCTCTAAGCATCTCTCTCATGAGGTCAGTAAACATCGTCCTCATGTCAGCAGCATTCCCATTATTGGCCCCCTCTACCGGTACCTCTAACATATCGGCTCATTGTCAATCTGAAAAAGGAAACGATTAACGACTCCATAGTGGTGCTAGTGCAGTACGACTTCATCTTTATACTATATATATATATATAGCTTTTAAAAATAAAAATAATCACAAATACGCTCTCTCGTATACGTATATTATCTCTCCCTGATAACTTCCCAAGGTTAACTACGCAACCTAGAGCTCTGATACCAAGTGTGACGGCCCGCCCCGCACCAGCCTGCATTTCCTCTGAAAGTGCGCTGTACACATGCCCAGCTAGCACAGAACGGTCGTCAGAAGAAAAGAAAGAAGGGAATGAACTAATCAAGGAACATGTAGAATGTCTCACAGCGCATGGAATAAAATATATTAACAACATACTTGACATAAAACAGGTGAGACAGTGCATAAGCTGATAACTAAAATCAACATCAATCATCAGAGCAGCGGAAATCCAAATACAGCTTATTACAATTTTCCAAATTTACTGTCTCTAAACAAAAGAAAGCTAAAGTAGAAGATGCACCACCAATGCCCAAGCAGTGATCTTCAACAACACAAGGAGAATATTATATATATTACGTGGAAGCCTCCTGCTCGTCTCCCGAATCATCTACCCGTGCATCACCAGCTAACCTGTCTCTAGTCTGCTCGTGTGAGCACCCAGAGTAATAAGAGGAGACATAAAACTCTGGGTCAGACATAAAGCCTGGTATGAGCGATAAGCATCTAAACAGAACAATAACAGGTATACTAAACCATACCTGAACCTGGACCTGCAACCAAAGAGTTAGTACCACATACCGTACAATACTCCAAGGCGCCATAATGAATAGTGTAAGAATACGGGGGTGGGGTGTGCATGTCACAATGATAGCAAACAAATCATCCATAGCAACCATCCTCACATCTCTCACTCAGTGCGTAAAGCATACGATATCTACCACTTTGGAACACTAGACAAACTGGGGTAACGACGAATCCCAACTTGTAGAAACCCTGCTATGACTAAGCTAAACATATGGAGTCATGACCAAACATTTCAATGACCCACTTCATTGGTTGTAGCCCTTGGTCCTACCTATGCCATAATGGCCCTGAATCCGCCTTCGTATCTCCTACCATAGTGGTCCAAAGCTATAGACGTCGATAACTCTTTGGCACGCGCCTCGCAGCAAAACCCAACCATGAAGCGAACTCGTTGATTCCCATCTGAATCTTGAGCTCTAACTTCTCATTTGGGCTTCCTTTGCATCTCGGGTTTCTGTCATCACCGGATCGGCTCGGGTCCCCTCATTGCCATCGGTTCGGTTCGGCCTTTAGCTCCCCATCGTCAATGCGGTGCGGTTCGTGGCGTCCATCTGGTAGCGGTTCGGATCGGCCTCCCCCAAGCACACCGGTTCGGGTCGCACCTTCTGCTCACGAGTGGTTCGAATTGTGGTCACCTCACTGGATCGGTTCGGGCTCCTCTTCGTGAAGCAACACGGATCGTCTCGCGAAGTCTTGATCGGATCGGATTGTATCGCGTCGTCGGATCGGAGTCTCCCACAAGAGCAGGTCAGATCGGAGTCTTCAAGTATCGACGGATCAGAGTCTTCAAGCTTCAACGGATCGGATCGGATCGCACCATCGGATCGGATCGCCCTTACTTCCACCAATCCGGCCCGGTTCGGATGATTTCCTGCAGTTCTTCCAACGAGCAGTTTACGCCATTCGACGGCGTTTTTGACAAATCTACCACTTCTAATCAATCATAAAACACACCATAGAGTCATAGCAGTATGTAATAGCAACCACAAACAACAAACAAGCATTCAAATGAATCAAAATGGATCAAAAGTGATCAAAACTCCTTATTTTCCCTTAAGCATGTTTAAGTAAAACTAATCATAGGGTTAACAAAACTTAATCAAATTGAACCAAATTTCTAACAGAGGCATAAAATATTATTTACGAATTTCTAAACATTTTTCCAGAATTTATTAGTGTATAAATTCGCTAATCTTCACTAATTACTCTTAATTACCGTAATTAGTGCAAAAACTATGCAAATCACTCACCTTTGCCACAACTAAAACCCCAAAACTGAAATATTCTCTGATTTGGCGTTGTTCCCAATCTTACACAGCAGCTCTACCTTGGTTCTCATGCTAATACTCCTTGATTTGATGTTTGCTAAGCCTAATCTTCAATTAGAAAGTGATTAAGAGGTGTTTTGAAGAGATTTAGAGAGTGGAGGCCATGGCTAGGTTAAGAGGAATGGAAGTGGCGGCTGGAAAATGTCTAAAGAAATGTTTTCTAACCCTAATCAGCCCCTATATACTCCTAAACCCGAAATTCCCCTCTGGGCCTAGCTGCTAATCACCCGGTTAAGCCCAATTAAGCTGTTTTTCACCATCTGAAACTTGTTTCAGCCATATCTCCCAAACGTTAAGTCCGTTTGGCTAATGTGACCACTCTACGGAAAGAGAATCCATCATCCGAAGCCAATGGAAGTGGTTTCATGTCAAAATTCATTTCCAGTCAAAAGTTATGGCCAAAACAGTATCAACCAGGGGTAAAATGGTCATTTAAAAATCGGGAAAAATCATGAACATGGGAAATGGCCCCAATAGTCGTCCCCCAAAGTAACATGACCATACGACTTCGTATGTGAAAGCAATAAATATTCTACGATCCTATGATGCGTAGAATGCGGGTCGTTACAAATACCTATCCAATGTGGGAGGTTAAGGCATTGAGCCCAATAAGGACCCGAGGTTAGACTGAGTTATGGTGTAAACCTGCCCAGAACCGACCGGCACATTCAGTAACTGTAACAATACTTGTCTAATGTGAGTGGTCGGTGCTTTAAAAAGCTAAGGATAGACAAGTTAGGATGGTAGGGTTAATTTAACTAAAACACTTAACCAATTCAACATGTTAATTAAACTGATGAGTGGGGTTAGGTTAATACAGACACTTAACCACTTAACATGTTTGACTAGAAAACCCTAGTAACGGGGACCCTTTTCAGTAGTAACCTAATTAGGTATTATGGTACCCTGAAACTAGGCAGGGTGGGGCACGATTACTGGGCTGATTGTAAGCTGTCAAAAGCAACGACGGTTGATGCAACAGTGTGGGTTCTAACGGAGTGCGGGTGTGCACACACTTCAGAGCAGACAAATAGGGCACTGGGCATAAGTAGTATAACCTATGCATTCTAGAATCATGTCAGGCCGCCACCATGGGACTTGATACACCCCATGGTGGGACCAGCATAGGTATCTACAATTAAGTGGGGCCGTATGACACATATGATTATGTGAGTAGGAGCCTATCTTTAGAAAGGGATCACTTCACCCCGATCATGGGGTGTTGGTCGAGACAGTACAAGAAGGTGTAGAGATATAGTGTGGGGTGCGATAGTATATTCGGTTCTAAACTACTTTATCTTAGTTTATGGTACTTTCCTATTTCCAGTTTATTCCTGTCATGCTCTTTTTCTTATTCGCATACTGAAGAGTCAATAGACTTACCAGGCTTTATGTCTGACTCTGTTTTTCTTTCGTCTTCTTTTCTTCCGTCCCCCCTCCCCACAGGTCCACAAGGAGGTAACTATCCAACTTAGTCAGACTCTTTGCAAGCTTCAAGATAGTAGATGTATGCTTTGGACTCTGTTTCCTTGGCTATGGCTTTTGGACACATCTATGGGGATTTATGCAGTTTAAATTGTGTTTCATGCTTCTTTAAGTTTTAAAGCAAGACAGTATTATGGTTGTAATAACTGGAAGTTTCTTTTGAGGCAATTATGGAAATGTTTTGTATGAACACTTATTTATGAAATGAAAGTCTGTTTGTTTTTCCGCTGCTTATATATATGTATTTATATCTGTCTTGTGTTTATCTGTGACTTTTACTTATAAACCTCCACCGAAGTTAAGGCATTCCCTTTGAGAGCGACCTTAACGGAGGTGGGGTGTTTCACTTGGTATCAGAGCACAGGTTTACCAGATTTGATAAAGATTTTTGAAACTATTTTCAAAAAGAAGTCTAAAGAAGCATTTTTTTCAAGAAAAAGCGTTGATTTTAAAAGGCATAATTCCCCAAAGCCATATACACTATCTCTCTATCCTTCTGTTTTGAATCTTTCTTTCCTTTTTCGTTTCAGCATGTCTGGGAACCTTACTCCCTAGCTACATACACTTTTACTCCTCCTCCTCTATGTGAACCAGCAAGCAGAAGAATCGCAGGATAAGAAGATGGATGATAGTCAAGGAGGAAAGGACCACAACAATAATAACAAGACACGTGAGAAAAGGAAATTTTATTTCTGTGGCATTGTTGGACATGTGGTTAAAGACTGCAGAAGGAAAAAGATGAAGATGGGAGCATGCTTTCAGTGTGGTGATACTGCACATATCAGTAAGAACTTCCCTAAAAAGCAAGGGCAAGGCCCACAAGCAGGACCTTCTGGGGGTACATCTTTAACTTCTTCTCCTAGATGCTTTGTTTTATCTTGCTTATCTTCTCGATCCTATCTTGAGAACCTTAGGTAGAAACTAATGGATGTAAACATGTATTTGAAACATGTTATGATTGATGGCTGCAAGTGGTTGCTAGTGGTTGCTCGTGGATGCATATACACACACCATAGGTATTAGATCGGCTCAGTCACTTCCATATTGCATATGCATATATGTATTCCTATTTGTATGTGGTTGAAACTTGATATGTTGTCATACGGATGTCGCATTTGTATGAATGGTTGCGCACTCATGTAGAATTATGAGTAGGAAAAAAATTTGCATACATAATGGATTCATGACACTTACATGATTCGCATTAAGGAGGTCAACTGAATCAGTAGACCGCCTTATTTTTGCATTAGATAAGGACATATGCACACACTATGCATATGATCATGAAGCATTAGAAGTCTTTTAAGGACAATGGACGCTTGTGTATGATGGTTGAGTAAATGAACGATTGGATGGTAGGATATACATTCTTCCTAACTTGAAGATTTCGGGGACGAAATCCTTTTAAGAGGGGAGAATGTAACACCCGTAATTCTACAACATTAAGTTTCACAAATTAAAGAATAACTGATCTCAAATTTGAGAATTAAGGGAAACGGGTTGCGCCATTGTGTTCGTCTCGGAATTCTGATTGAGATAGAGTCCGAGTTTGCGTGAATTGGACTTCGTATGAAGAAGTTATGGTGATCGGAAGTTTCAAAAAATTCAAAATAGATTTCAAAATTCAAAATTTCAGAGTCTGATGGGCTAGGCGGGAAATTTCCCGCCAGGGCCAAGTCGACCATAGGGTTGACCTGGGGGTCGACCTACCCTAACCAGGTCGACCATAGGGTCGACCTGGCCCCCTCCTCCCCCCCCCCCCCCCCCGGTCGGGCAGATTTGTTTGATGACATGTTTATGACTGTATGCTGAATCATTAGGGTTTCTGATCTGCTCTTAATGGATGGGGTTAATTCTGGGTTGATTGGACGGCTTAAATTAATCCTAAACTCTATAAAAAGAAATGTAGACTCAAACCCTAAAATCAAATTAAAATTAGAATCATGGCCTCCATGCCGTCACCTAGCAACCTAGAATAGCCGCCGCCAATTAAAGAGGAAGAAAAGCTAATCAAATTCTATTCTATTCAACTCTAACAACGAATCTACTACAAAGGAAAGCTAATTCAACTTCAGAACTCAGAATCCAGAACTCAAGTTTATCATTTGTTGTAAGTATAGTGATTTTTCCGATGAGAATAAAATTAAGACTTGATTCGATGTAAAGTAGAAATGGAATTTTACTATTATATAACGACGATTCTAATTCATATCTGTGTATTGCAACGATTTGTATTGTGAATGGTATTGGGATGTTTGTTGTATAATTGACTTGATGTTGGTCCTATTGTACATTTAGAATGAAAGCAACATCACATATAAGTATATGGTTAATGTTAGGATTTACACCTATGTGTTTATATGTTTAACATAGATTGTATACATCTTTCTATGTCCTAGTTAAGATCTCATGTATATATTGTATGCTAAAACCTCTATGCCTACAAGACTTAGTTCATATACACGTTCATATGTTCAAACAAAAGTTGCAAGTTCATTATTGGATCCATGCCAAGATCCACTTTAATACATGTTTCAAGTTATAATTGGACATATGATTTGATCTAATTCACACATGTGATAAAGTTATACATACTTTATGGACATGTCATATTCTTGTCATATGTTAGTTATGTTCGGTGTTATGCCTAGATCTAAACATGTTTAGGCTTATGTTGTCTAAATCATATGCTAATTCATGTGACACCTGTTTAGTTAGATTCCCCTTTTCAATGCAAGTTCACATGACAAGTTGAAACCCATGATTTAGTCTATGTTGCAAATTCACATATATGTATGTTGATTTATTCTACGTTGCAAGTTCACACCTATGATATTTCATGTTGACTATTTTTGCAAATTCACACCTATGATGTTCATATTGACTATGCCGAAAATGCCAAGTTTACACCTATGTCATGTTTATGTTAATGAATTTCCTTATGCCAATTCTGTGTATGCTAAATTAGGCTAAGTTTTTAGCCTAATATTATATGTTAAAAATCATGCGAATGAAAAATTAAGCTAAGATTGTTTGCCTTATATTTAGACGGGGTAACATTGAGAAAAATTGGTAATTATAGAAAACTTGACATAAATTGGTGATAAATCACATAGGTGATTTATGGCATGAAACGGTATAAATCATATACCAAAAATTGGTGAACTTGGAAAGTGGGCCATAACATTTAATTGTTAACAAATTTACATATAAAGAACAAATATGTAAATTTATAAAATATGAGTATGCTTAACCTGAGGTTGGATTGAGTTGTGATGTAAACCTGCCCGGACCCGCCCGGCTGTCCAGTAATCACAACAATACATATCCAATGTGGGAGGTTAAGGCATTGAGCCCAATAATGACCCGAGGTTAGACTGAGTTACGGTGTAAACCTTCCCAGAACCGACCGGCACATCCAGTAACCGTAACAATACCTGTCTAATGTGAGTGGTCGGTGCTTTAAAAAGCTAAGGACGGACAAGTCAGGATGGTAGGGTTAAGTTAACTAAAACACTTAACCAAATTCAACATGTTAATTAAACTGATGAGTGGGGTTAGGTTAATACAGACACTTAACCACTTAACATGTTTGACTAGAAAACCCTGATAATGGGGACCGTTTTCAGCAGTAACCCAATTAGGTATCAGGTACCCTGAAACTAGGCAGGGTGGGGCACGATTACTAGGCTGATTGTAAGCGGTCAAAAGCGACGGCGCTTGGTGCAACAGTGTGGGTTCTAATGGAGTGCGGGCGTGCACACACTTCAGAGCAGACAAACAGGGCACTGGGCATCAGTAGTATAATCTATGCATTCTAGAATCGTGTCAGGCCGCCACCATGGGACTTGATACACCCCATGGTGGGACCAGCATAAGTATCTACAATCAAGTGGGGTCATATGACACATATGATTATGCGAGTAGGAGCCGATCTTTAGAAAAGGGATCACTTGACCCCGATCATGGGGTCCAGTTGAGACAGTACAAGAAGGTGCAGTGATATAATGTAGGGTGCGATAGTATATTCGGTTTTAAACTACTTTATCTTAGTTTATGATACTTTCCTATTTCCTGTTTATTCCTGTCATGCTCTTTTTCTTATTCGCATAATGAAGATTCACTAGACTTACCAGGCTTTATGTCTGACTCTGTTTTTCTTTCGTCTTCTTTTCTTCTGTCCCCCCCCCCCCTCCTGGTCCACAGGGAGGAAACAATTCAGCTTAGTCAGACTCTTTGCAAGCTTCAAGATATTAGATGTACGCTTTGGACTCTCTTTCCTTTACTATGGCTTTTGGACACATCTATGGGGATTTATGCAGTTTTAATTGTGTTTCGTGCTTCTTTAAGTTTTAAAGCAAGACAGTATTATGGTTGTAATAATTGGAAGTTTGTTCTGAGGCAATAATGGAAATGTTTTGTATGAACACGTATTTATGAAATGAAAGTCTATTTGTTTTTCCACTGCTTATATATATGTGTTTATATCTGTCTTGTGTTTATCTGTGACTTTTACTTATAAACCTCCACCGAAGTTAAGGCATTCCCTTTGTGAGTGACCTTAACGAAGGTGGGGTGTTTCAATTACTCAATGATTATTTAACTTTGGGAAATCAAACATGCCACACTCGACGATCTACACCGTACAACGAATTTCTACCAATATATAACCTCTAAGCTTATACGTCTCAAAGAAGGGCGTTAAGCAAGAGAATAAATTCTCTGCCACCAAACAAATATATATTTAACATAAATCAATAATACGGTTCGAAATACAATGTTAGACATGTAATCCTGTCTTTAACTGGGTGAAAGAACTAATGTCATTTAAAACACAGTTCACGATAAACCAAAATCACATTCCTTTAACCATGGAATCTCCACGGAAAACAGATCAATATATAATCGATATCAATTTCCATATCCGACTAATAATATAAATGGAATAACGGCAAAGCCTTTTAAATTCCATATATAGTAACAATCTTCCTCCACGGAAGCTCACATCGATTATCACTAAATCGAATTCCATTCAATTCAAATTTAATATATTAAATTTGAAAACTTTACTTTGGAAAATTTCCATTAAATCTTAATAAAAGATTTATATATTCCAAATCACATTTCACTGTTAATCGTGTTAAAGAACGAATGTCTTTAAAAACACAGTTCACATTCCATTTTATTCCAATTACTAAATATAACTGGAAACTCTAATAATCTTAATTAAATGATTTATTCTTTTCACACGGGGTTTAAGAACAGCGTTACTGAAGACACCATTCATGACAAACCCAAAATCCCCTTTGATATTAAATATAAGGATCTAAACATAAATGATATCTACTTACATTCAATATCAAATTCTAAAACCAACACATATCGAACGATATATATCTATCTTCCAAATTCCTCCACAATATCCATATAATCACGGAATCCAATATCGAAATATCGCGAAGATGGTTTCTATTCAAGTCCATTCCAATTCATATATTGGAAAATTCTGGTTATATTGAAACCCTTTATATATCCAATTTATTTATTTAAAAACGTTGGATTATCTTTCTAGCTAATAACTAGTTCATTTTGATAAGATATATTCTTATCTTTAAAAAATTGGAATTTTCCATCCAAATTCTTTCCAAATCATTTATTATGATTTTACATAAATTATTAATATTTTTAATAATTTTATCAAGGCCCGTACAGTCGGTTTCCAATAACGGCGACCAAACTGCATCCATAGCGACGTTTTCCAAATTTGATTTGGACATTATTCCAAATACAACCGCTAGATTTTAAATCTCTTTATTCATTGGAAAGCTATTTCCTATAGAGCCCAATGATTCTAGGTTTAGGAGAATCCGGCGGTCGGATCTCCCGTAATGTCAATTCGAAGTTAATGGTCGAAATTCGTGAACGGTCGCGGCGCATCGCCTTCAATTCAAGCCATTAATATATATATATATATATAATATTTCGTTCAAAACGTATTTTATAAATTCATTTTAAAAACGATTCCCACTTTTGTTTCAATTTTAAATCAAAATTAACTATTCCTTATCATTATAATATTTAAATGATAATATTTTCAAAATATCAGATTTTGAACTAATTTCCTTTTCGATATCCATTATAAAATTGAATAAAATCGATATAAATATTGTTCACGTTGAAATGGCGCATATCTAATCAATATGGCTTCATATATTTCAATATTTTTGTGTCCATCCAAAATCGGACATCAAATTCACATTTTAATTCTTTTGCTGAATATTATTCTAAAATATTCGTTATTTTAAAATATTCATTCTTCTTGAATTGGAATCAGACCCAATCAATTACCATATAATGTTATTATTATGGATTTCATGTATCACATGTATACATCAACAATGATAAACAATCAACCATCATTCAGAGTGCATTACACAACTGCATAAGCATTAAGTATAAATAATTAACACTTACAACAGTCTGTCAACAAATCGATTGACATACAACTAAACAATTGGGATTAGAGTACGTCAAATATCATCCCAATACCGGCGTGGGGTTTCAACCAAAAAATACTGAATATTATTTGTGCAGTTGGGCAATGTGTAAAATTTATCATCCCAATCCATGTCAGTTAAATGGGTGTACATAAACAAATCGTTGGATTTGTAAATGAATATTTATTTTTATTTCAGGAGAATTTTATGTCGTTTATATATGCGTTAAAAATTATATTTTTAACGATAAAATATTTATTTTAACACTTGACTATTTTATATAGTTCATTTATTCAATAAAAATGATAATTTTATTGTTCAAACATTTTATTCAACACATTAATATTTTATACAGTTCATATACACATTGAAAATTATATATTTAATGAGCACTATTTATTTCAAAAAAATTCGGCATTATAACGGTGCGATATTAGAACTGGGGTAATGTCTAGCATTACCCCTCTCTTGATATTGGCTCGCGCCATACACAATAATCAATCCAAACAATTGCACAATCCATTCACAATCAATTTTACAACCACAATCCAAATTTCCACAATACAATCCAAAAAAACAACTATAGTTTGTACAATAAATAGTGTCGGGGGCTACTAAGCCCCGTATGCAACCCTAATATATATTTAACTATAAAATAAATTAAGTGAGAAGGTGTTCTCACATTGGGATCAACTCCGCCATTACTTTTTGACATTCTGATTTGTTGTTCTTGTTCCAGAATTTGCAAATGAGCTCCAATCTTCAGGCCATTTTTAGTTCTAGCTTAAGCACGCCATTCCGAACAACTTTCGCCTAATGGACTTTTTCCCGAAAATGCTCCACTTCGCCGAAAATCGCGAAAACACAGTATTTGGACTACAAACTTTGGACGCATTTTCTGAACACCTCCTCAATCCAAAATATGACTTCCATATATTCAAATCGAAGAGAAAATCTTGCTCTTCGATTTTGGTATTGTGGAGTTTTGGCCATAAGGGCTCGGTTTGGAAGATATTGGCTGTGGAAGCTCAGGGTGTTAAATGTAAATACAAAAATAATAAAAATTGAGTTTTTACAGAGGAGGGGGGTCCACGGTCAGATGTGGAGGCTGAGGAGGGGCAATGCAGGTCGTGGGTGGTGGCAGTGTGTGGCGCAAGCGGTAGTGAGGTCGCTGGTGGCCGGAGCGGCGGATTTACAATGAGGGCTTGTGGTTTTAAGAAAGGGAGAGGAGAGAGGAGGGGGCGTAGTGGAGGGGGCGGCGGCCTGAGGGGGAGGTGGCGTGTCTCGGGTGTGGCGGCGCGGCCTGGAAGCGGGGACGATGGGGTATCTTGCATTTTTTTCTAATCGGGTTTTGAACGATGGAGCAAAAAGGGGGGTTGACTTCTCTTTTATAATAATTTATTTAATTATATTTAATTTCCAAAAAGTTGTTTCTTTCATTCGAACCCTAAAATGAACCCAACGACTGTCTGCCTTAGCCAAATACTCCTATTACGAAGACAATGGGATATGTCCCATAACCCAATTCGACCGTTTCGATCAGTTTTCATCAAAATTAAAATATAAATTAATATAACGTTCAAAATTGATTTCAATGTACATTTTTATTTACCGGGGCCACATACTAACTCCAAAAATTTCTCAAAAATAAATCTAGCTATGTTTTGATGATACGGTCATAACAAAACTAATTTCGTCGAATTTGAAGATTGTTTGAAAAATGGTCATTTTCCAGTAGATTGAATTCAAACTGAAACTGTCCAAACACGTTTAAATTTACCACGCTCACATATTAACTCCAAAAATTAAGAAAATTGGAATTTAACAATAATTTGACATTCCGAATCCAACAAAAGTAGTTTTAGCAAAAAGAGAGGTCGTTTGCAAAGTGGCTATTTTTAAGGGCTATATATTACATAAAATGTATATAAATTCGATAATGGCTATTTTAAATTTTAAACTTGGCATAACTTTTAATTTATATTATGAAATCTGTATTTTTCACATTCATTAGAAAGATATTACTAAACAGATTCAAATATTTCTTATTTTACTAAAATTCAATTTATTTTGAATCCTGTACATTCATTTGAAATTTGAAATCGAATTTTCAAACTACCACGCCATTTCAAGCTCGTTTTATACTTAAAATGAATTTATACGTTCTAACTTTGATTAAAAAAAATTAGTCGTTTTTATTTAAAATTAATCATTTTAAATATTCAAAATCCATTAAAATAGCTAAAATAAAAATATTAAATTGGTTCTGAAAATCCGGGTTGTTACATACGGCGTGGTCCCATGATTTCCCAACTTTTGAAGTAAAGATCCAATAACTATTTTAGTTCTCACACCATTCTCATGACTGACTCGGATTTTATTATTTTCACCTAAACTCTGGGTGCCCATATTTTTCACATGGGCAGCTAGTAGTTTTGGTTTTCGCAGATACTTCTTTTCACATGATTCTGGATTACAGCTGGATCTATATTCAGAAAGCTTTGTATCCATGTATCTCTTTCAGTTGTTGTAGTTGACGTCTTCCACTGCACATTATATTCATGTATTATATTTTACGCTGCTTTGTAATTTGTAAATCTCTGATATTTATTTTTACGCTGTATATTATTTATTCATACTTTGATATCTTGTACTCTGAGGTAATTTTTGTAATAGTAATCAAATGTTCTATTGTTTGTGTTCTAATGCTTCGTGTTCTCAAAGAAATTCGGGCTCCTCCGTCTCTTTCGGGATCAAGGGAACTTTGGGACGTTTCACTGCTTTACATCAAAGTTTGAAACCAGGACTTGTGCATAACTGACCCTTTATTAAAATAGTTATAAAAGTTATGATAGTTAAAAACATATAAGGCAGCTTCTTAAAATTAGTTATAAGATTTTAATAGATAAAATGGTTGAAATTAAATGGTTACAAAATAATAGTTATGAAGATAATTAATAAGAGAAATTATGTGAGGACCCGTAACTCCCCGGGTAAGGAAAGCGCGGATACTTTGAGAACAACACACAAAAGAACGCAAACAGAAGAACTTTTCATTGTTAATTACAACAATTCATCAGAATATACGAATATATAGAGTATAAACAAATAATATACATAATAAAATATCAGAGATTACAATACATTACATAGCAGCGGAAAATAATACAAAACACAACTGAAGGAGATATATGGATACCAAGCTTTCCGAATATCATTCCAGCTGTAAACTAGGTTCCTGTGAAGATAAATCTGCAAAACCAAAACAACTAACTGCCCGTGTCGAAAATAAGGGCACCCAGAGTTTAGGTTAAAACAATAAACTCTAGGTCAGTCATGTGACTGGTGTGAGAACTAACACATTTATTATTCCTTCTTTTAAAGTTCGGTAAATCAAGGGACCACGCCGTATAGCATGGAACGGGTTTCCTCCCAAGAACACCAGTGCATAAAACAACAGCGCAATGCTAAATAAAGAACAAAGAAGATATTAAAAGACCTACGTCCCATCACACAATGCAACACAAACCGGAGGATAGGGTTTTCCCTTATAATAGCCAAAGCATGCTTGATACATTTAAAACAAATCATTTGATACTATAATAAGTGTATAGTGTTTAAAACAATTTCAATCATAATTATCAATCATAGACGGCATGGGTACCATATATCTTGTCGCCATACTAGGCTCTACAATCAAAACCGCAAAATGTCGTATTGGAAGTTCGATTTCCATCTGCGAACCGAGGCAAAAGATAGTCCTATACCGATTCGAGACTGTCTAGCCCAAGTCTCAGGATCAGAGCTCGAGGGACCCTTGGATCGTCAGGGCTGGTCCACCGATGTGGATTAAAATGCCTGAACACTGCGTTTCCCTGCCCTTTGGGGCATAAATGAGCCAACGAATGACTCCATCGGACCCGGATCGTCCGATCTAACTGAGGCGCCTCGCAATAGCAACAACCACACAGGTGAAAAGTATATAAATGTCAGCCAGTTTAAGCACTGACACCACCACTAGCTAGAAGGAAACGCATGCCCTCACTGAGGTCCTCTCCCGTTTTTGGTTCACAACCGGGGTGTGAGGCTCGCGAATCAACGTTACACAAAGCTACGCCATAAAGGCCGTGCTTTGATCATCAACCACAAGACTTTGCTTTTCAACAGAAGCCTTGATCATTTGCATTTTAGCATGCCACATAGGCAAACCACTCCATGCAACCGATATCCATCAATCACACAGAATGATATCCAATGTCAGACACACGGTCCATTTACAAGTCCATTCTGGGTCTGAACGAAACCGGAGGCACTAGTACCCCGCATATCCATCGATCTCCAAGTACGTCCGGACGATCACTAACTGATTCCCTCCTCTTGGGTGTACGGCCCAATCAATATCATCGGTAACTATCCAAACGATGTGAAGATCTCCGATCTTCAACCACCATCTTCACCTTCAACTTATCGTCGTATCAGTTATTCAGAATGAGATAAACCCGGTCTTTCCGAATAATTCGCGTATATAATAAACAAGTGTTACACATACACAACATACGCCTCATTCCAGTTCATCAATCACTAACCGTAAATTAACAAGAGAATAATTCCCCAAATATTAACCCCAAGGCCGAAACCAACATCAGATCAATGCCTAGGAAACCATTCTGCTTAGCTAACCTACAGTTAGATTCTAAATTTCATATTCTTAGGGGAAAGGTTCCCATTAATTTTATCAAAGATAAATTCTTTTAAATTTATTCTTTAATCTTCCTTTGAATATCACTTCAAACTAGTCGTGATTAGCGAACCATACCGAAGTAATCATTTGTTTTAATTTCCCAACCCCAACCTATTCATCCCATGAAGTAAAACTGGTAATACTTTATATCTAACACCAGGGTGTTATCGGTAAATTCAATTACCATTTCACGTTCAAATCTAATTAAAGATTTAACTATCGCCTGGAGTAAAACTGGTGATACTCCATTCTCGATCTTTTCAATCTAATTAAAGATTCATTATAACTCCACTTAGTTTTAATCTTTAACTGGGTTAATGAATCAATATAATTTAAAATACGATTCGCGATAAACCCAAAATCACATTCCATTCTATCAGCCTTTAACCGTAAAATAGCAAGTGAGCAATTCCCTTAGTATTAACCCCGAAGGCCGAAACCAACATCAGATCAATACCAAAGAAACCATTCAACTTAACTAATCTCCAGTTAGTTTCTGATTTTCTTAACTCAGTTGGGCCTAAGAACAGTATTATTGAAGATACCGTTCACGACAACCCAAAATCACATTCCATTAATTATCGGGTTGAAGAACAAGTGCTATTTAAAAACACCGTTCATGATAAACCCAAAAATCAATTCAAATTCAAATTCAAATTCAATTCCAATTAAATCCCATTTAATTGGTCCACTTCATTAAATCTAAATAAAAAGATTTAATCTTTTCCTCAACTGGGTTTAAGAACAGTGTTAATGAAGACACCATTCACGACAAACCCAAATCACATTTGATATTAAATACAAGGCTCTGAATAGAAAATATATCGGCTTATATTCAATATCAAATTCTACGACTAACAAATATCGTCTTGGAAATAACGATATAAATATATCTTTCAAATTTCCGTAACAATATATATATATAAACACGAAATCCAACATCGAAATATTCCAAAGATAAATTCGATTCCACTCCATTCCAATTCAATTATTGGAAATTCTGGTTTCTTTTAAAACCATTTCAAATCAAATTTATTTATTTAAAAATAAATAAATTATTATTCTAGTTCAAAATTAGTTCATTTCGATAAAAATCTATTTTTATCTTTTCAAATATGGAGTTTTTCATCCCCATTCTTCACAAATCATTTCTTATGATTTTACACAAATTATTACTATTTTTAATAATTTTATCAAGGCCCGTACAGTCGATTTCCATCTACGGCCATCGAACTGCACTTACAGGACCTTTTCCAAATTTGATTTGGACATAATTCCAAATCCAACCGTTAGATTTCAAATCTCTAATCTTCATTAGAAATTTCTTTTCGATACGAACCCAACAGTTCCGGTTTTAGGAGAATCCGACGGTCGGATCTCCCGTAATATCCATTCGAAGTCAATGGTCAAAATTCGCGAACTGCCGCGGCGCGGCGCGTTCTATTCAGGCTATTATATTATATATATATATAATATATATAATATATATTTCGTCGATTTCCATTTAAAACGAATTTTATAAATCGTTTTAAATTCGTTTCAAAAACAATTTCAACTTCCATTTCAAATTCAAATCAAAATTGAATTTTTCCTTATAAATTCATTTCAAATTGATTTCAATTCAAATCAATTTTTAATTCAATTTCAGTTCTTTTTCAATTCAATTTGAATTTCAAATCTATTCAATTTCAATTCGAATTCCCTACTATTCAATTTCAATTCGAATTCCCTTCTATTTAATTTCGATTCGAATTCAATTCTATTTAATTTCAATTCGAATTCAATTCTATTTAATTTCAATTCGAAATCAATTCTATTTAATTTCAATTCGAATACAATTCTATTTAATTTCAATTCGAATTCAACTCTATTTAATTTCAATTCAAATTCAATTCTATTTAATTTCAATTCGGATTCAATTCTATTTAATTTCAATTCGAATTTAATTCTATTTAATTTCAATTCGAATTCCATTCTATTTAATTTCAATTCGAATTCTATTCAATTCTATTCAATTTCAATTCGAATTCAATTCTATTTAATTTCAATTCGAATTTATTTCTATTCAATTTCAATTCGAATTTCATTTCAAAATCTTCGATTTTGAAATCACTTTTCAATATTCATTATAAAAACGAATATAATCGATATAAATATCATTCACGTCAAAATAGCGCAAATCTAATCAACACGGCTTTATATATTTCTATTTCAAATATTATGTTCAAATATTTCATTTCAAATATTTCTTCTCAAATATTCTATTCAAATATTTTCTTTCAAATATTCTATTTCAAAACTGGAATGAGGCCCAATCAATTACCATAGATTTTATTTCTATGGATTTCCATACAATGCATGTATATATCAACAATGACAAATAATCAACCATCATCCAAAGTGCATTCTACACTATATAAGCATCAAATATAAATATTTAACGCTTATAACAGTCTGTCAATCAATCGATCGACATACAACTAATTATTGAGATTAGTGTATGTCATATATCATCCCAATACCCGTGTGGGGTTTTCAAACAATCAAACACAGATTTTATTTGTGCAGTTGGGCGATGTGTAAAATTTATCGTCCCAATCAATATCAGTCAAATGTGTATATAAATAAATCTTGTATATTTGTTTATATTAATTTATTTCATTTCATATACGCATTAAAAATTCTATTTTTAACTATAAAAATATTTTTATTTCATTCCACATCACACAATCAACGACACATCAAAATCACACAAACAAACAAACAAGTCGTCCATGGTCTGTGGACGACGGGTGTCGGGTGCCACTATACACCGTCTACATCCTAGTATATATTTTTAACTAGAAATAAAATAAAAGTGAGAAGTTCTCACCGACTAGCTAAACCAAATGCCACGACTCTCCTTATGTAGGAAATCTTCGTCGTGCTCGCCCTTCGTCCATTTCGTTCACTACATATATAAAAATCACATTTTTATACTGTTGCTATGTATATAAAAATCACATTTTTATAATCGCTCTCTATGGATAAAAACCACATTTTTATACCGCTACTATATAGATAAAAATCCTATTTTTACACAGCTACTATATAGATAAAAAACTATTTTTACACTGCTACTATATAGATAAAAATTGTTTTTTTATCTTGCTAGTAATATAATAAAAATTATATTTTTATTACTCTACATAAATAAAAATCATATTTTTCTTTTGTTTTTCATACCATAAAAATCAAACCTTTTTCTAACTATAAATCTCATCCTTCTCTAATTAAAAATCAAATTTTTTACATGAAAAAATATATCCATTCCACTTCTAAAAATCTGATCTTTTCTTGTTTTAAAAAAAAATGTAAACTCTTGTATATTGAAAATATAAACTTTCTTCACATTAAAAATAGAATCTTTGCATTGTAAATCATCGAACAAAACTAAATTTCTTTATTTGCAATTTACTTACCTTAAGTTAAACAAAGAAAAATAAATATAAAAATATAAGAACTCACAGCGTTCTAGAAGGGGGGGTGTTGAGTGGTAGGCACGGCATCAGGGAGGTGGAGGCAGGACATCCAGGCAGTAGAGGTAGCCCCCAGGCGACGGTGGTGGCCTTCTCCGGCGGTTTTGCAGGTCTTGGGCGGTTTTAAAAAGGGGAGCGGAGGTTTGGTGAGCCCTGCGGCAGACGGAGGGGGTCGGCTGACGTCAGGTGGCGGCGTAGGGTGTTTTCAGGTGGGTGGCGACTAGGGTTTCGGCTCGGAGGGGCTTGGGGTTTTGATAGGAGGGAGGAGCGAGGACGTGGAGAGATCGACTGAGTGGAGGGTGTTGATTCCGATCGTCAGCGGTGGTGGGGAGGATGGGTCGCGGCGGCGTTGCGCGCCTGGAGGAGCGACTTCGACTGTTCATTTGGTTTTTTTTTCTGATATGAGAATTAACGAGGAGGGGTAAAGGAGAAAAGGGAGTTGTATCCTAAGTTGATTCAATCGAGACGAGACCCACCGCCTGTCGTCCATAGCTAATTACCCTCATTCCGAACACAATGGGATATGTATCCTAAGTTGATTCAATCGTTTCGATCAATTTTCGTCAAAATCAAAATATAACTCTATATATTGAATTTGAATGCACATTTCATTTATCGGGGCTACATACTAACTAGAAAAATTCCTGAAAAATATTTTCTAGCTTCGTTTTGACGATATGGTCCTAACAAAACTAATTTCATCAAATTCTGAGACCGTTTGAAAAATGGCCATTTTCCAGTCGATTAAAATCAATTGAAACTGGTCAAACGCGTTTTACTTCGCCGCACTCACATATTGATTTGAAAAATTACGAATTTTGAAACCTAGCAATAACTAGACATCACAGACCCAACAAAAGTGGTTTCGTCGAAAACCGAGGTCGTTTGCAAAATTTCCATTTTTAATGGCCCGAATTCCATAGCGACTATTCTGAATTTTCAACTGAGTATAACATTTTATCCCCGCTATGAAATTTTGATTTTTCAGATTCGTTGGAAAGATATTCTCAAATAGATTCGAATATTTTTGGTTTCACTAAAATCCGGCTTATTTTGCACCCAGTACATTCGTTTGAAGTTTGAAATCGAATTATCGAACTACCGCGCCATTTTCAATTCCTTTTATAATTGAAATAAAATATTTATATTCTAACGACTATTCGAATAAATATATACATTCTAATTCTATTCAAAATAAATTTCTCGTCGTTATTATTTAAAATAATTCATTTTAAATATTCAAAATTCATTAAAATTGCCAAAATAAAAATTTTAAATTGGCTCGGATTTCTGGGTTATTACAATCTCCCCCACTTAAAACTTTTCGTCCTCGAAAAGGAACGAAGCTGAAACACCCCACCTCCGTTAAGGTCACTCACAAAGGGAATGCCTTAACTTTGGTGGAGGTTTATAAGTAAAAGCCACAGATAAACTCAAGACAGATATAAATACACATATTTTAAACATCGGAAACCAATCAGACTTTTATTTCATCAATACGCGGTCAAACAAAACATTTCCATAATTGTCTCAAAATACTGCCAACATTACAACCTCGTTACTGTCTTGATTATTAAAGAAGCATAAAACATAAATAAAGTGACAAAAATCCCCATAGTGATATCCAAAGCCATAGTCCGAGCAAAAGAGATCCAAATCATACATCTACGGTCTTGGAGCTTGTAAAGGGTCTGGCTGAGCTGAGTTGTTTCCTCCCTATGGACCTGGGGGGAAACGAAAGAAAAGAAGACGAAAAGAATATAGAGTCAGACATAAAGCCTGAGTAAATCTAGTAACTCTTCAGTATGTGAATAAGAAAAGGGCATGATAGATATAAACTGGAAATAGGAAAGTGTCACAAGCTAAGGAAGTGTCATTTAGAATCGAATGTACTATCGCACCCACACTATATCTTTGCACCTACTTGAGCTTATTTTATCTGGCACCCCATGCTGAGGGTGAAGTGATCCCCATTTTCTAAAGATCGGCTCCTACTCGCGTTAACATGTGTCATACGGCCCCCAAGAATTGTAGATACCTATGTTGGTCCCACCATAGGGTGTATCAAGATCCATGGTGGCGGCCCCGACACAAATTCTAGAAGGCATAGGTTATACTACTGGTGCCCGCAGTGCCCTGTTTGTTTGCTCCGGAGTGTGTGCACGCCCGCACCCCGTTAGAACCTACACTGTTGCACCCATCGCCGTCGCTTTGACCGCTTACAATCAGCCCAGTAATCGTGCCCCACCCTGCCTAGTTTCAGGGTACCATGATACCTAACTTCGGTTACTGCTGAAACGGGTCCCTCGTTACCAGGATTTTCTAGTCAAACATGTTAAGTGGTTAAGTGTCTGTATTAACCTAACCCCACCCATCACTTCTTGTTAACATGTTGAATTTGGTTAAGTGTTATAGTTGACTTAACCCTACCATCTGTCCTTAGCCTCTCAGAGCACCAGATTACTCATATTAGATAGGCATTGCTACGGTTACTGGATGTGCCGGTCGGTTCTGGGAAGGTTTACACCGTAGCTCAGTCTTACCTCGGGTCATTATTGGGCTCAATGCTTAAGCACCCAAATTGGATAGGTATTGTTGTGACTACTGGACAGCCGGGCGGGTCCGGGCAGGTTTACATCACAACTCAATCCAACCTCGGGTTAAGCATATCGTGTTTTCTAAATTTACATATTTTATTACTTCTCAATTATACATGTAAATGTCATATCTTTTATTCTTGGGTATATCAATTCATACCGCTTAAATGTCATTGTCGTTGGCATGTGCCAACCATACCAACATATATTTTCAATGTTTTTACACCCAACGTTATTACCCCGGTTTGTTCCCAACATTATAACATGTGTTGGGCTTGTCACAATTCAGCCCAACTTTATAAACGTGAGAAAAGGGGAAATCAAGAACATGTAATACATAAAGGTGTGTGGCGCATGAACTTGCAATTTAGCGATTCAACTAATATATAATATGGGTCATGTGAACTTGCATTCAAATCAAAGTATAACTAAGTAGGTGACATATGAAATGGCATAGTTTAGGCTAATACAAACTTGTGTTTAAACATGTTTAACTTGGCATAATGTCAACCACAAAACTAGCATGTTGTATATTTTTCAAAATATCAAATTTTAGCATCTAATCATATAGCCTATTTCAACATGAACTTGCATAGTTTATGAAACCCAAATGATACTTAACATAGATCCAATTATACTTGCAAATTAACATAAGAATGATATCATAGTTTTTGGGTCATGTAGGCATAAAAGGTTTCAAATCTAGAGCATGTTTACATAAGCCTTAATTTAGACTTAGTGAATGTATATAGTCCATGCCATAGCCATAAACATAAAGGGATCAAATTCTAGTTTTTACCACAAACTTGCAAGTGCCATTGTTTTCATATACAATTGTTCAGTAGGCTCGCGTCAATCAATTTAGGCCACAAATATCATTACACAAGTCATAACAGAATCATTACAATACACAGAATTTATATCATACAATAACACAATTCTATTTACATTTACATCGAATCACATCACAGTTTTTATTCATATTCTGGAAGGTCACTATACTTACAACGAATGCAGAATCTTGAATTCTGGATTCTGAATTCTGAAATTGAGATGCGCTCCTTTGGGTAGATTAACGTTGCATTGACTAATTTGATTAAACTTTTATCTTCTTCTTAATTTGATTTGTCTCTAGGCTTTTCTCTCTTGACGGCTATGTTCAATTCCTCCCTGGCAGCATGACGACTCCCATCTTATTTTTTTGTGTGAATTTTCAGTGAGATGTAGGGTGTATTTATAGATTTTTAAATTGTTTTGAGCCGTCAGATGAAGACAGGAGGAATCTAGACCATACAAAGTTCAAAGAGCCAATCAAGAGGTGACATGTCAGCCCTCATGACACACCGAGCCACAGAAATTCGAGCCAGAGCTAGACCTAGCCAGCCAGGTCGACCAGGTAGGTCGACTAGCAGGTCGACACTATGGTCGACCTGGGGTTGCCAGGTCGACACCATGGTCAACCTGGTCTCTGGGCGGGAATTTCCCCGCCCAGCCCAGTTTGAACCTGTTTTTCGAATTTCGAATTTTAAACTGAGCTGTTTGAATTTAAATTTTATTCTGAAACTTCCGAAGGTCATAACTCCTTCATACGGAGTCCGGTTCGCCCAAACTCGAACTCTATCTCAAGTAGAATTCCGAGAAAAACGCAATGGCATAACCCATTTCCCTTAATTCTTTCATTTAGAATTAATTATACTTTAATTTGTGAATCTTAATGTCATAGAATTCACGAGGTGTTACATTCTCCCTTCCCCCCCCCCTAAAAGGATTTCGTCCCCGAAATCTTCAAGTTAGGAAGAATATATATCCTACCATCCGACAGTCCATCTACTCAACCAATAAACACAGGCATCCACTGTCCTTAAAAGACTTCTAATGCTTCGTGATCATATGCATAGTGTGTGTACATGTCCTTATCTAATGCAGAAATCAGGCGGTCTACTGGTTCAGTTGACCTCCTTAATGCGAATCATGTAAGTGTCATGAATCCATTATGTATGCAACTTTTTCCTACTCATAATTCTATATGAGTGCACAACCATTCATACGAATGCGACGACTATATGGCAGCATATAAAGTTTCAACCATATACAAATGAGAATACATATATATATATGCATATGCAATATGAAGTGACTGAGCAGATCTATAACCTAGGGTGTGTGTGTATATGCATCCACGAGCAACCACTAGCAACCATTTGCAGCCATCATCCATAACATGTTTTCAAATATATGTTTGCATTAATTTGTTTTATACCTAAGGAGTTAGGAAAAGGACCGAGGAGGTATACCTAAAAAGAGAGATCAAAGATGTACCCTCAAAAAGAAGAGGGCAGGCAGCGCGTATTCTGTCCTCAGTTTCCAAAGTCGCGTCTTCCTCGGCATCGCTCCACTAAACTTTAACGAGTTTGACTTCGCGGTTGCGTAGCTTTTTCACTTCAGTACCTAAGATGCGGGTTGGAACTCTCCTCACAGTTGCTTTACGTTCCACTTTGGCTTCTTCTAGAATGCTAGGTTCCACCACTTCCTCAGACTCATGCATACACTTCCGGAGGTGAGAAACATGAAAGACGTTGTGAACTCCGGCCAGTCTCTCGGGTAGCTTTAATCTATAGGCCATCTTCCCAACCTTCACGAGGATAGGAAATGGTCCTACAAATCTTGGTGCTAGCTTTCCTGCGGATCCAAAGCGAACGACATTCCTTAAAGGAGATACCTTAAGGAAAACCCTGTCCCTAACCTCAAACTCAAGGTCGGTCCTTCTTTTGTTGGCGTAGGATTTTTGTCTGTCTTGGGCTGTCTTCATCCTTTTCCGTATCAAGTCCACTTTTTCTGAAGTCTCTCGAATCATGTTTGGCCCAAGTATAAGCTTACCTGTAGACTCCCACCAACAAGTTGGTGATATGCATGGTCTTCCATACAAGGCTTCGAAGGGTGCCATGCCTGTAACACCCCGAATTTCGGTTAAGGCTAAAATTCACTAATTACAGAATAAATAATCTCAGATGTGAGAATTGGGGGAAACGGGCTGCGTCATTGCGTTCGTCTCGGAAAAATACGCGAAATAGAGTCCGAGTTTTCGAGAATCGGAGTCCGTATGGCCCGGTTATGGCCCAATGAAGTTTACAGAAAATTCAAAGTTCAAAACAGATTCAAAATTCAAATTCAGATTTCGAAATTGGAACCAGCGGGGGCCAGCGGGAAATTTCCCACCCTAGCCATGTCGACAGGGCTGTCGACAGGCCTGTCGACTTGGGCTAGGCCAAGTCGACTGCCCTGTCGACTTGCCTGTCGACACAGGGTGTCGGGCCAATTGGCCTGGGTGCACCAGGTCTAGTTTTTCTGGCTGGTTTGGGTTGTGTTCTGGAAACTTCCTAAATCTGACGGACCTAATCTAACCTAGGGCTAATCCTATGGTCTAAAACACACCCTAATCCTATAAATACACCCTAATGCAAGCCTAATCCATACTAAAAATAGAATTGATGCCATCATGCCGCCAAAATCAAACTTAGGAGGAGCCTCCACTAGTTTATGAAGAAAGTTGCAAGCTAATCACCCTCTAATCATCATCTTCTTCAAATGTAGCAACTAGTTCTACTTCATAAGTTTGCTAATCTTGGTTTTGGTGAGTTTCTATAGACTTAACCATAAATTGTTAAATTGATTATGATAGGATATGATAAGATATGGCTATGTTTGTGGAATCAATGTGTTTATGCAAGTTTAGTGTATGTTGTGTGCTATATGCAAGTTTAATGCTATGTTTTATGATGCAAATCACTATGTTGAACATTGATTCATATGTAACATGTTATGCAAGCTATATGGGAGATTATATGCAAGTCTATATGTAACATGTAATGCAAGTTATGTATTTGGTTTTATGCATGCTAAGTATTTGGTTTTATGCATGCTATGTATGTGGTTTTATGCATGCTAAGTATTTGGTTTTATGCATGCTATGTATGTGGTTTTATGCATGCTAAGTATTTGGTTTTATGCATGCTAAGTGTTTGGTTTTATGCAAGTTATGATGCAAGGTCATATGAAAGTTATGATGCAAGTTCATATGCAAGTTTGTCTCTTTTTATGATATGCATAATATATGCAAGTTTGCCTCTAAGTATGGCATGTTATGCAAATTCATATGCAAGTTATGATGCAAGTTCATATGCAAGTTATGATGCAAGTTCATATGCAAGTTATGATGCAAGTTCATATGCAAGTTTGCCTCTATGTATGACATAAGTACATGTGCAAGTTCATCCCTTTTAGACCTATGACATGTACACAAGTTGACACCTTTATGATAGGTCTATGACATGAACATTTAAGTAAGTTACCATCTTTATGACATATGTGATTCATGCAAGTTTGGGTTGGTTATTTATGCAAGTTGGGTTTATGGTCATATATACAAGTTGACACCTTTTAAACCCATGATAATGCTAATGATATGCTAAGTTGAACCCATTGTGTGTATGATGAATCTTCCCTTTTGAGGTATGTCATGTTAACATATTTACGTGGGGACGATGGGGTAAAAATTAATGAACACATAAAATTGTGTGAAGTGGGTATGATTAAACATACCGTAAAGTGGATGGACATAATTGGGAATTTACCTATTAAGTTAGGTCTACCCATATTATGGAATTGGGAATTTACCTATTGAGTTAGGTCTACCCATATTCTTAAATATTTGTAATTAATTAGGGATAATTAATACAAATTATGGGGGTGATTAATTAGGTGTAATTAATCTACTAAGACACGAGGTTGGACCCTTTTGTAGCATAAGACTGCCCGGAACCGACCGGCATAACCAGCGGCTACAAATGATTGGCCCAATGTGAGAGGTCTTAGTCATAAACTAAATACGTGACAAGTGTAAAGACACGAGGTTAGACTCTGTTATGGTGTAAGGCTGCCCGGAACCAACCGGCATAACCAGCTGCCATAAAAGACAGTCTAATGTGAGAGGTCTTTACAAAGGTTACGATCTTAATTAATTAAGAAACACTTAACCAAATTAGCATGTAGAGGGGCATGAGGGGTTAAGTGGGTGCCTTGGGTGGCATGTAGTAACTAGTGGGGTGCCTTGGGTGGCATGAGGAAACTAGTGGGTTGCCTTGGGTGGCAATAGAAAATACGATTAGAATACTTAACCAAAGTGGAACATGTAATTAAACATGATTAAAGGGTTAAGTAAGTGCCTTGGGTGGTATGTGGGAATCAAGTAAGTGCCTTGGGTGGCATGTGGGAATCAAGTAAGTGCCTTGGGTGGCATGCGGAAATCTAGTGGGTGCCTTAAGTGGCAATTGAAATATAATTAAATGACAAGCTTAAGTAGTAGCTTGTGGGGACCTTAAGTGGCAATTGAAATATAATTAAATGACAAGCTTAAGTAGTAGCTTGTGGGGGCCTTAAGTGGCAATTGAAATATAATTAAATGACAAGCTTAAGTAGTAGCTTGTGGGGGCCTTAAGCGGCAATTGAAATATAATTAAATGACAAGCTTAAGTAGTAGCTTGTGGAGGCCTTAAGTGGCAATTGAAATATAATTAAATGACAAGCTTAAGTAGTAGCTTGCGGGGGCCTTAAGTGGCAATTGAAATATAATTAGATGACTTAACCAAACCTTAACATGTAAGGGGCATGATTATAAAAGGGGTTAAGTGGGATGCACTAGATAAAATGACAAGCTTAAGTAGTAGCTTGTGGGGGCCCATTTCAACCAATATCCCAAACGTATCTTTGTGGGCTCGACCCAAGTCGAGGACGGGACACGCATATTGGGTTTGACTATAAGAGGCCAAAACAGGGTAGCGGTGGCAACGCAAGTCCAACGGGTTTCATATGCGTGTGTGGACCCGGGCTGGTAGGTAAGACGTTGTTGCATCGTGTAGGTATAAGCCATGCACCATTGATTATCGGGTTGCCACTTTGGGGAGTGATACACCCCACTGTGGGGCCAACACGGGTATCTACGTTAGGGAGCCGATCGCTTGGGAAGTAGTGGGTACACCTAGTGGAGATAGGGGCAGACGGCACCTATGTAGTCAGCTAGGGGTACAAGAAACTACTGGGTAAAATTACTAAGTACACTTAGTGGGATCAACCTTTAAGTAGGAATTACCCTTGGGTGGGTAGAACTGGTGTGGTGCAGTGTAGGAATTACCCTTGGGTGGGTAGATCTGGTGTGGTGCAATCTAGTAATTATCCTTGGGTGGATAAATGCAACTTTTCGTTTATCTTAGTAACCACACCCTGTGTTTAGTTGGCTACTTAGTTTAGTCATTATCCCCAGAGGTACCGTACCTTGTTTATATCATACCCTAATTACTTTAATGGTTGTATTGTTAGGGTTATAGGACTCACTCAGACTTATGTCTGACCCCGTTGTTTCTTTATCTTTTTCCCAACCCTCAGGTTGTCAGAGTGGGCCTAGCACTAGTGGGCTTTGATCAGACTGCTTTATCTATCTTTTGGAGCTTGGATCGTGGATGTAAAGCTCAGTTTATCTTTTCTATTATGGCTATTAGGTTATGTAGTGGGATTATGTACTTTTGTTTTTATCAGGATGGATATTATGTACTTGACTCTTATTTATGGTTTTGGTGTAACCAAACGTGTTTTACTTTCCGCTGCAATGAAATGATGTTTTAAATTCTCAAGTATTACTTATATCTGTCTTGTTGTAATTTTTCTGTTCTATATTCACTTAAAATACTCCACCGATGTTATGGCATTCCCTTAGTGAGTGACCGTAGCGGGTGTGGGGTGTTACACGTGGTATCAGAGCTTAAGGTTACCAGAACAGATAAAACTTTTAGAAAAACTATTTTCTAAGAATATTTTTGAAAGGAGTATCTTCAAAAACATGTCTTTTAAGAGAAAAGTTTTTGAAAGAAAAGCATAATCCCCAATAGCCATATCTTTATCTTTCGAATTCTCCGTTCTGAATCTCTTCCTCTCTCCTTTTGAGTTTCCCCTCTGTGTATAGATGATTTTTCTAAGATAGATAAGAATGGAAAACCACTTCAAGGGACTTAGACATTAGTCGGATTAGAAGTTGGTGCAAGAAGGAGGAGGACTTGTAGGTACCTATTGGATAGACGATGGGAGGAAGGCTCAAATAGTTGTTTGGTTAATGAAGGATGATTGGTGGGAGGTTACGAGTGGAGAATGGGAAGAAGAAGGCGAGTAGTTATCCTTTTGGAGGAATAGGACACCTTATTAGGATTGTCCAAAGGGGCATGGGCAAGGTATGGAATCTCCTGGAGGGTAGTTGTATTCCCTCACGGCTAGTGTACCAGATGGGGATAGGACCGTCTAGGTTGGAATTTGGATTTCTTTATTATCCGGTTCGAACTTTATTTGATTCTGACGCATCGAGTTCGTTTATCTCATCATTGTTAGTTGAGTCACTGCACTTAGACACCAGTTAATAGATGATCCCTTAGTTGTTTCAAACCCAATTGGGGCTCCATGATGTCTTTGGGTTTGAAAGTTTCTATACTTAGCGTTGAGTTTAGATGTGATGCTTTTTGGGCTTCACAGGCTAGGGGTTAGTTTTGGGCGTGGACTGGTTATCTAGTAGGGGTGCCGTTCTTGATTTTGAAGGGAGAGTTGTTAGGCTTATGACCCGCTTGGGTAACACTCTCGAGATCTCTTGTAATCCCATGGAAACTGTTATGCTAAGTTATCTACAATCGCTTGACATGTCGGTCTAGAGTTTGCGATCTGTTAGAGTGGTCCGGGAATACTCGGATGTGTTTGAGGAGGTGAAGGGCTTACCTCCGGAGCGGGAGATTGACTTCCGAATGTATCCAATAGACAATGCCAAACCAGTATCTGGGCCAGTGTGCCACATGGCTCCTCGTGAGAGGAGGGAACTCCATAAGCATGTAGGCGATTTGCTTGAGAAGGGGTTCATAAGACGAAGTATATCGGAGTGGGGTGCTCCAGTAGTTTTTGGCCACGAAGGCGGATAGGTCCCTCAGACTTTGTGTAGGCTAAAGAGAACTAAATAAACTCACAAAGAAGAATAGATACCCATTGCCGAGGATTGATGATCTCCTTGATCAGTTAGTTGGCGCCTCAGTACTTTCTCAGTTGGACTTAGCCACGGGGTTTCATCGGTTGAGAGTGGCTGAGGATAGTATAGAGAAGACTGCCTTTAGGACTCCGGATGGGTTTTTTTTATGAGTGGCTGGTGATGCCATTTGGTTTGACGAACGCCCCCACATACTTTATTGATTTGATGAGAAGGGCGTTTAGGGAGTACCTAAATAAGTTCGTGATGGTCTTTTCTAGGAGCAAAATAAGTTTTCGTATGTGCTCAATAGGTTGAGCAAAGCCAGTTATGAGATAAACGGTGGTTTTGGAGCGAGACTGGCGAGGACATTCAGAGTTGGACAAGGGCTTAATTAGTTAGCCGTTTTTACTGGTATCATCTCACGTAGGTCGTCTGAATTCGAAGGAGGTATCACTTGGGTGTTTGTCTGATATTGGTTTAGGCCTTTGGGGCTTGCATTTAGGGGGTGTCGAGTTCGACTAGGGTGGTCTGCGTGAGAGATGGGCAGTTGTGATGAGTTTGGATGGGATTCTTAGCATCCTATGAGTTTGAGATAGCGTATGCCCATGGCAAGGGTAACGTGGTAGCGGACGCCTTAAGTAGAAAAAGGTTGTCCTTGAGTTCATTGTTCATTGAACGACGGAGCTTAGAGTTTATTTCTATGTTTGACTTTAGACCTTCCGTTAACTTTGTACCCGGTTTGCTAGCCTCCTTGGAGGTTAGGCCTACTCTTTTGGGGCGGATTGGCGGAGCACAGCGAGACGATCCATAGTTGGTTGAGTTAATAGAGAAGCTCATGAGGAGGGGGAGTCGTCCAGCCATTTGAGTAGATACACCCCAGATGATAAGGGGTGGTTGCGTAGAGACGATAGACTTTGTGTACCGCAAAACGAGGGTTTGAGGAAGGCTATACTTGATGATGCACATCGGTCGAAGATGACCATTCATCCCGGTGGGGACAAGATGAACCAAGACGTGAAGCGAGTTTTCTTTTGGTCCGGTATGAAGAAAGATGTAGCCGAGTATGTCGCTAGATGCTTGGTGTGCTAGCAAGTGAAAGCGGAGCAGAAGAAACCCGGTGGGTTGCTTCACCCATTAGAGGTTCCGCTATGGAAGTGGAATAGTGTCTCGATGGATTACCGAGATCGAGGAAGGGTAATACGGGAATTTGGGTTGTGGTAGACAGACTTACTAAGAGCGCCCATTTCATACCCGTAAAGAGCAAGAGGACTGTTCCATGTCTAGCTTCAGTTTATATTCGAGAGATAGTTCGGTTACATAGGGAACATGACGTATTCCATGTGTTACATTTGAGGAAGGGCCTACATGAGACTGCAGAGGCGGTAGAGCCGAGCTTGCTTAAAGAAGCAAAGGTAGAGCGTGATGTGATTATTCGACGAGCTCCTACCCGCATCCGTGGGTCAGAGATTAGGAAGTTGAGAAACAGAGAGGTTCGACTAGTCAAAGTGAAAAGGGAGAAGGTGAGAGCAATGCTACTTGGGAGACAGAAGCGAAGACGCGTTCGTTATACCCATTCCTTTTTGAGGGTATGTCCTTTAAACGTCTCCTTTATCGTTTGTCTAGTGCTTATCTTATCTTTAGTATGCCCTCTCATTAGTATCTTTGACCTTTAGATAGGGTAAATCTATGGTTGAAACATGTGTTTGAGACATGTCATGATTGATGGATGCATGTGGATGCAAGTGTTTGCTAGTGGTTGCTCGTGGATGCATATACACACACTCTAGACACTAGATCGGCTCAATCACTTCATATTGCATATTGCATATAATGTGTGTAGGTAGCTATATTTATGGATGTATAATGATTGTGTTATCATATGGATGATGCATTTTGGTGAATGATTGTGCACTCATGTAGATATTGTATGTGTCGATAGGGTTCTTCCGCATACATATTGGATGCATGGCACTATCATGGTTTGCATATGTTCATACATTAGATAGGGAACATATACACACACTTTTTGCATATGCTCATACATCATTAGAAATTGTTTTAAGGACAATGGATGCCTGTGTTTGATGGATTGAGTAGATGGTTGTTTGGATGATAGGATATGCGTTCTCCTTAGCTTAGAGATTTCGGGGACGAAATCCTTTAAGGAGGGGAGAATGTAACACCCCGAATTTCGGTTAAGGCTAAAATTCACTAATTACAGAATAAATAATCTCAGATGTGAGAATTGGGGGAAACGGGCTGCGTCATTGCGTTCGTCTCGGAAAAATACGCGAAATAGAGTCCGAGTTTTCGAGAATCGGAGTCCGTATGGCCCTGTTATGGCCCAATGAAGTTTACAGAAAATTCAAAGTTCAAAACAGATTCAAAATTCAAATTTAGATTTCGAAATAGGAACCAGCGGGGGCCAGCGAGAAATTTCCCGCCCTAGCCATGTCGACAGGCCTGTCGACTTGGGCTAGGCCAAGTCGACTGCCCTGTCGACTTGCCTGTCGACACAGGGTGTCGGGCCAATTGGCCTGGGTGCACCAGGTCTAGTTTTTCTGGTTGGTTTGGGTTGTGTTCCGGAAACTTCCTAAATCTGACGGACCTAATCTAACCTAGGGCTAATCCCATGGTCTAAAACGCACCCTAATCCTATAAATACACCCTAATGCAAGCCTAATCCATACTAAAAATAGAATTGATGCCATCATGCCGCCAAAATCAAACTTAGGAGGAGCCTCCACTAGCTTATGAAGAAAGTTGCAAGCTAATCAACCTCTAATCATCATCTTCTTCAAATGTAGCAACTAGTTCTACTTCATAAGTTTGCTAATCTTGGTTTTGGTGAGTTTCTATAGACTTAACAATAAATTGTTAAATTGATTATGATAGGATATGATAAGATATGGCTATGTTTGTGGAATCAATGTGTTTATGCAAGTTTAGTGTATGTTGTGTGCTATATGCAAGTTTAATGCTATGTTTTATGATGTAAATCACTATGTTGAACATTGATTCATATGTAACATGTTATGCAAGCTATATGGGAGATTATATGCAAGTCTATATGTAACATGTAATGCAAGTTATGTATTTGGTTTTATGCATGCTAAGTATTTGGTTTTATGCATGCTATGTATGTGGTTTTATGCATGCTAAGTATTTGGTTTTATGCATGCTATGTATGTGGTTTTATGCATGCTAAGTATTTGGTTTTATGCATGCTAAGTGTTTGGTTTTATGCAAGTTATGATGCAAGGTCATATGAAAGTTATGATGCAAGTTCATATGCAAGTTTGTCTCTTTTTATGATATGCATAATATATGCAAGTTTGCCTCTAAGTATGGCATGTTATGCAAATTCATATGCAAGTTATGATGCAAGTTCATATGCAAGTTATGATGCAAGTTCATATGCAAGTTATGATGCAAGTTCATATGCAAGTTTGCCTCTATGTATGACATAAGTACATGTGCAAGTTCATCCCTTTTAGACCTATGACATGTACACAAGTTGACACCTTTATGATAGGTCTATGACATGAACATTTAAGTAAGTTACCATCTTTATGACATATGTGATTCATGCAAGTTTGGGTTGGTTATTTATGCAAGTTGGGTTTATGGTCATATATACAAGTTGACACCTTTTAAACCCATGATAATGCTAATGATATGCTAAGTTGAACCCATTGTGTGTATGATGAATCTTCCCTTTTAAGGTATGTCATGTTAACATATTTACGTGGGGACGATGGGGTAAAAATTAATGAACACATAAAATTGTGTGAAGTGGATATGATTAAACATACCGTAAAGTGGATGGACATAATTGGGAATTTACCTATTAAGTTAGGTCTACCCATATTATGGAATTGGGAATTTACCTATTGAGTTAGGTCTACCCATATTCTTAAATATTTGTAATTAATTAGGGATAATTAATACAAATTATGGGGGTGATTAATTAGGTGTAATTAATCTACTAAGACACGAGGTTGGACCCTTTTGTAGCATAAGACTGCCCGGAACCGACCGACATAACCAGCGGCTACAAATGATTGGCCCAATGTGAGAGGTCTTAGTCATAAACTAAATACGTGACAAGTGTAAAGACACGAGGTTAGACTCTGTTATGGTGTAAGGCTGCCCGGAACCAACCGGCATAACCAGCTGCCATAAAAGACAGTCTAATGTGAGAGGTCTTTACAATGGTTACAATCTTAATTAATTAAGAAACACTTAACCAAATTAGCATGTAGAGGGGCATGAGGGGTTAAGTGGGTGCCTTGGGTGGCATGTAGTAACTAGTGGGGTGCCTTGGGTGGCATGAGGAAACTAGTGGGTTGCCTTGGGTGGCAATAGAAAATACGATTAGAATACTTAACCAAAGTGGAACATGTAATTAAACATGATTAAAGGGTTAAGTAAGTGCCTTGGGTGGCATGTGGGAATCAAGTAAGTGCCTTGGGTGGCATGTGGGAATCAAGTAAGTGCCTTGGGTGGCATGCGGAAATCTAGTGGGTGCCTTAAGTGACAATTGAAATATAATTAAATGACAAGCTTAAGTAGTAGCTTGTGGGGGCCTTAAGTGGCAATTGAAATATAATTAAATGACAAGCTTAAGTAGTAGCTTGTGGGGGCCTTAAGTGGCAATTGAAATATAATTAAATGACAAGCTTAAGTAGTAGCTTGTGGGGGCCTTAAGCGGCAATTGAAATATAATTAAATGACAAGCTTAAGTAGTAGCTTGTGGGGGCCTTAAGTGGCAATTGAAATATAATTAAATGACAAGCTTAAGTAGTAGCTTGTGGGGGCCTTAAGTGGCAATTGAAATATAATTAGATGACTTAACCAAACCTTAACATGTAAGGGGGCATGATTATAAAAGGGGTTAAGTGGGATGCACTAGATAAAATGACAAGCTTAAGTAGTAGCTTGTGGGGGCCCATTTCAACCAATATCCCAAACATATCTTTGTGGGCTCGACCCAAGTCGAGGACGGGACACGCATATTGGGTTTGACTATAAGAGGCCAAAACGGGGTAGCGGTGGCAACGCAAGTCCAACGGGTTTCATATGCGTGTGTGGACCCGGGCTGGTAGGTAAGACGTTGTTGCATCGTGTAGGTATAAGACGTGCACCATTGATTATCGGGTTGCCACTTTGGGGAGTGATACACCCCACTGTGGGGCCAACACGGGTATCTACGTTAGGGAGCCGATCGCTTGGGAAGTAGTGGGTACACCTAGTGGAGATAGGGGCAGACGGCACCTATGTAGTCAGCTAGGGGTACAAGAAACTACTGGGTAAAATTACTAAGTACACTTAGTGGGATCAACCTTTAAGTAGGAATTACCCTTGGGTGGGTAGAACTGGTGTGGTGCAGTGTAGGAATTACCCTTGGGTGGGTAGATCTGGGGTGGTGCAATCTAGTAATTATCCTTGGGTGGATAAATGCGACTTTTCGGTTATCTTAGTAACCACATCCTGTGTTTAGTTGGCTACTTAGTTTAGTCATTATCCCCCGAGGTACCGTACCTTGTTTATATCTTACCCTAATTACTTTAATGGTTGTATTGTTAGGGTTATAGGACTCACTCAGACTTATGTCTGACCCCGTTGTTTCTTTATCTTTTTCCCAACCCTCAGGTTGTCAGAGTGGGCCTAGCACTAGTGGGCTTTGATCAGACTGCTTTATCTATCTTTTGGAGCTTGGATCGTGGATGTAAAGCTCAGTTTATCTTTCCTATTATGGCTATTAGGTTATGTAGTGGGATTATGTACTTTTGTTTCTATCAGGATGGATATTATGTACTTGACTCTTATTTATGGTTTTGGTGTAACCAAACATGTTTTACTTTCCGCTGCAATGAAATGATGTTTTAAACTCTCAAGTATTACTCATATCTATCTTGTTGTAATTTTTCTGTTCTATATTCACTTAAAATACTCCACCGATGTTATGGCATTCCCTTAGTGACTGACCGTAGCGGGTGTGGGGTGTTACAATGCCTATGATAGCTTGGTAGCTGTTGTTGTAGGCAAATTCCACTAAAGGAAGGTGATCCTCCCAAGTCCCTCCAAAGTCAAGAACGCAAATTCTCAAAAGATCCTCTAAAACTTTATTCACCCTTTCCGTCTGGCTATCGGTTTGGGGTGATAGGCCGTGCTCAAACATAACTGTGTGCCTACAGCTTCTTGCAGACTCCGCCAAAACTCGCTTGTGAAGATAGGGTCTCGGTCACTAATAATGCTGGAGGGTATCCCATGGAGTCAAACTATTTCCTTGAGATAAAGAGATGCTAGAGATGAGGCAGCCCTTCTACTCTTGATAGGTATGAAGTGGGCGCTTTTAGTAAGCCTATCCACTATTACCCAAATGCTAGTGTTGCCTCTTCTCGACCTAGGCAGTCCATCAATGAAGTCCATTGAAATGCTATCCCACTTCCACTATGGGACCTCTACAGGATGAAGTAGTCCTCCAGGCTTCTTCTTTTCCGCCTTGACCCGTTGGCAGGTCATAAACTTAGAAACGAAATCTGCCACGTCTTGCTTCATGCCGCTCCAAAAGAAAGTCCTTTTTATATCCTTGTACATCTTATCACCGCCAGGGTGTATAGTCATCTTGGAATGATGCGCTTCCTCGAGAACCTTCTTTGTCAACTCCCTTGCTTGTGGGACGCATAATCTTCCATCTCGCCTCAGCCAACCCTTATCATCGATGGTGTATCTATTGAGGTGACTAGAAGTCTCACCCCTAATAAGTTTATCAATCACATCAACAAGCTGAGGGTCTTCACGTTGTGCAGCCCCTATTGGGTCTAAGAGAGTAGGGCGTACTTCGAGAGATGCTAACAAACCCGGTACAAAATCTGAGGAGGGCCTAAAGTTAAAACTGGCTATATACTCCAAGCTTTTCCTTTCCACAGAGAGCGGGCTTAAGGTCAATTTCTTTCAGCTCAACCGTCTGCTACTACGTTGCCTTTGCCGGGAGTATAGGAAATTTCAAAGTCATACGAGGCAAGAAACTCCATCCATCTTTGCTGCCTCAAGTTAAGATCCTTCTGGGAGAAGAGATATTTCAACGATTTATGGTCAGTGTATAATTCAAACTTCTCACCTAGGAGATAATGGCGCCAAGACTTAAGCGCAAAGACGATTGCGGCTAACTCAAGATTGTGAGTTGGGTAGTTCTTTTCATGAACTTTCAATTGTCTTCCGCCATAAGCTACTACCCTCCTTTCTTGCATTAGAACAGCGTCTAGTCCCGTTCCACACGCATCCGTGTATACTGTGAACATTTTGCTTCCGTCAGGCAGAGTTAGAACTGGGCTGCTGTAAGAGCCCTTTTTAATCGTTGGGAAGCAAATTCGCAGTCCAAATCCCAAGTGAACGCCAGATTCTTCTTTGTTAGCCTTGTGAGTAGGGCTGAGATATTCGCGAAATCCCTAATAAACTTTCGGTAAAAACCGGCTAGCCCAAGAAAGCTTCGAACTTCGGTTGCATTTCTTGGTGTCTTCCAATCTTGTACTGCCACCACTTTCGCGAGGTCCACAGCCAACCCCTCTTTGGAAGCTATATGCCCCAGAAATCTTGCCTCCTTTCTCCAAAAGTGGCACTTGGAGAATTTGGATTTTAGCTGATGTGTACGGAGAGTTTCCATGATTTCTTTCAGATGCTGAGCATGCTCTTCCTCATTCTTTGAGAAGATAAAGATATCATCTACGAAGACAACCACAAATTTGTTGAGGAATTCTATGAACACCCTGCTCAATAGGTCTACGAAATAAGCGGGTGCGTTTGTCAAGCCGAAAGGCATGACAAGCCACTAGAAGAAACCGTCTGGGGTTCTGAACGCTGTCTTATCAATGTTGTCTTCAGCTACTCTCAGCTGATGGAACCTAGTTGCCAGATCAAGTTGGGAGAAGACCGTCGCACCTACAAGCTGATCAAACAAATCGTCGATTCGGGGAAGAGGGTGCCTATTTTTCTTGGTCAATTTGTTTAACTCCCTATAGTCGACGCAAAGGCGAAGCGAACCGTCCGCTTTTGTTGCGAACACCACTAGAGCACCCCATTTCGAAATGCTCCGTCTAATGAACCCCTTTTCGAGAAGTTCTTTAGCCTGCTTACTGAGCTCCTTTCTCTCATTTGGAGCCATGTGTCTGACAGGTAAAGCTACAGGCTTTGCATTATCCACAAGATATATGCGGAAGTCTATTTCCCGCCTCGGAGGTAAGCCTTTCACCTCCTCAAAGACATTCGGATATTTCCGGACTACTCTAACTGATTGCAAATTCTCATCAGAAGCATCAAGCGACTCTAGATAGCTAAGCATAATAGCATTCAAAAGATTACAAGAAATTTCTAGAGTGTTACCAAGCCAAGTCAAGAGTCTAACTACTCTTTTCTCACAATCAAGAATGGCACTATTACTGGATAACTAGTCCATGCCTAAGATCAAACCATATTCCGAGAAGCCCAAGACAAAGGCATTACAACTAAACTCAACACTGAGAATAGAGATTTTCAAACCCAAACAAACCATTGACAAGTAAGTGGAGCCCCCAATCGAATTTGAAACTACTAAGGGATCTTCTGCCATACTAGTGTCTAGATGCAGAGATTCTACTAAGGTAGATGAAATAAAAGAGTGTGATGCGCCAGAGTCAAAAAGTGTGCGAACTAGATGATCATAAAGATAGACTACACTTTCTACAGAAATATTACTACCCAAAGTTTTCAAGATAGGATAGAGAAGATAAGAAGGATAAAACAAAGCATCTAGGAGAAGAAGTTAAAGAGGTACTCCCAGAAGATCCTGCTTGCGGGCCTTGCCCTTGCTTCTTAGGGCAGTCGTTAGCCATGTGTCTAGCCTCACCGCAATGGAAGCAAGTAGCGCTCATCTTCCTCTTCTTCTTTCTGCAGTCGTTCACCACATGTCCAATAATTCCACAGAAATAACATTTCCTTTTCTTACGTGTCTTGTTATTACTATTGTGGTCCTTTCCTCCTTGACTATTATTCGTCTTCTTGTTTGGCGATTCTTCCATTTGCTGGTTTATGTAGAGGAGAAGGAGGAGTAAGAGCATCTGTAGCTGGGGAGTAAGGTCCCCAGACATGCTGAAATAGAAAGGAAAGATTCAAAATGAAGGATAGAGAGAGATAGTGCATATAGCTTTGGGGGATTATGCCCTTTTTAAAAATATAACATTTTTTTCTTGAAAAATGCTTCTTTAAACTTTCTTTTTGAAAACAATTTCAATTTTTTTTTATCTTTGGTAAACCTATGCTCTGATACCAAGTGAAACACCCTACCTCCGTTAAGGTCACTCACAAAGGGAATGCCTTAACTTTGGTGAAGGTTTATAAGTAAAAGCCACAGATAAACTCAAGACAGATATAAATACACATATTTTAAACAGCGGAAACCAAACAGACTTTTATATCATCAATATGTGTTCAAACAAAGCATTTCCATAATTGTCTCAAAATACTGCCAACATTACAACCTCATTACTGTGTTGATTATTAAAGAAGCATAAAACATAAATAAAGTAACAAAAATCCCCATAGTGATATCCAAAGCCATAGTTCGAGCAAAAGAGATCCAAATCATACATCTACTGTAGCACCCCGCCTCCGCTAGGGTCACTCGCAAGGGAATGCACTAGCTTTAGAGGGGCATTATTGGTAAACATGCACAGAAATATCACAAGACAGAACATATAAAATAGCAGAAGTAAAATCAAACTTTCATAACATGAATAAATAAGGTCTAAAGCCTTTTACATCAGAGTACATCAAAACCTGTCCTGTAATAGTAAAGAAGCATAAAGACTTTTTCATAAATTATTCCCCAAGTAAAAACAGTAAAGTAGCCATAGCCAAGAAAAGTCCAAGCCATCCATGATGACCTTCAAGCAGAAGAAGTCCGAACTAAACAACAGTATTTCCTCCCTGTAACCTGGGGGGAAACGGAAGAAAAGAGGCGAAACAAAACGGGTCAGTCAAAAAGACTGAGTAAGCCCTATCTACTATCAGCATAAAAACTAGTAAAGTTAACTGACATGAGAAACTGAGATGAACATAAGCATGATGACAAGATAGATAAGCTAAATCAAAATAACAGGATGAACTACTGAACTCAGATAAACTAAAGTGTCATGATAAATTACGGTGTCAAGATAAAACAAGGTATCACATCGTCAGGTTTCTATCAAGTATAATATCCCCAAGATATCTATCACGTATAACGTCCCATGGTATCTATCCTGTACATCTGCTTTGCACCTACCGTACTAGTATCCCAAATGTATCATGTGTTATCCATGAATGACCCTTACTCAAAAGTCGTATAATGGTCCATGTCAACCTAATATGCCGCATATATAGGTTACTCAACTCGTATGTTCCTTTCCGTGTATAAGTTTAGTCCCTTGCCGTAGACCATACGGGCTTTCCCATGAGATTCTATATTACTTTAACATAGTTCCATGATCCTTAAGATCGGTTTGGACTGTTTCCCTAAACCTAGCTAGGGTCTTCCAACATGAATTATCGTTTGTACAACTAGGACTTATGCTACCTAGGGCTACTAGGGATTATGCTTACCTATTGCACGTTTTCGTATCTCGGTTTGGGTTCAACCACCTAGGGCCACTAGGGATTACGCTAACCGTCAACCGCGCATTTTTTCCCACGCATATATCGTGAATCGTTTTTCCATGACTGTATGCACATGTATCACGTCGTGCCATCCGAGTCCTGTCACAGGGCAGACCAAGAAATACAGGACTCGGTCGGGAGCTTTCGATTTATCTGCCGATGCAGATGCTAAGGTCTGTTTTTCTTATACGTGGCTATGGTCCCACGAGACCACTCCCTCAACTAGTGAAAGACAAAACAGGATAAATTCTGTATGAGAACACAACACTGGCCAACCCACATCCAAGCCTTACCGCACCCATAATTAGATAGCAATTATGGTCTTTTGGGTGTTCTCTGCCTTTCCGTACGTACACGCTTGACCAAAGATGGTAGGTAGCCTGACGAAATGCTATCTAGGGTACGACCGTGTATCGTCGACTATCCCTTATCCATCCCCGTCTTTAGGTCGCTCTTATAGCAACCAAGGCATACTCTTGGTTCTTCTAACGCAGACCTTAACCTCTCATGAGCCTAGTATGATCACCTGGCAGCTCATAGAAGGATACCAAGAATATCCTCATGTTCCCCGAAGCCGCTGCTTCGTTACCCAGTTCGCTGGAGCCTTTATCTAAATCAGATACTTGCTCCTACTCGTATACTTAAACGATGACCTACGTATTAGGTTACTCATCTATCTATGAACTGGTCTAAATTTCCTTGACTAAGAATCATTGCTTAGTTATTCTTCAACTAAGGTTTACACTTAGCCTTATTCCTGTTATCCTTGTTAACTACGGTTATCCACCTAATCCTCAGAACTAGGGTTTACATAATGGATTAAGTGTCACTTAAGTTCATGACTTAAACCGTCTACAAATCATATCAAAATTGGCTAAGTATCCAAGTTCAAGACTTAACCCTACAGACCATGCTCAAGTTGGTTAAGTATATATTAACTTGACCCTATCAAATTACTGAGTCAAATCGGTCAAGCGTATTTAAGCGATTCGTGACTTAGCCTTATCATGTTTTCACCTTAGATTGGTTAAGTATAGGTTAACTTAACCTCAATAAATTCACGAGTTAGATTGGTTAAGTATAGGTCACTTAACCACCTCAAATCATCATGTTAGATTAGTTAAGTGTTTAACTTAACTCCATTAAACTACCAAGTGGGATTAATTAAGTCTAGGCTAACTTAACCCCATCTGATTTCCATGCTTAGACTAGTTGAGTCCAATCTTAACCCCATCCATTAACTGTATTTTTCGGTCAAGCGTCATTAAGAAAACTTACTTAACCTTACCAAGTTATCGTGTTGGATTGATTAAGTGTTGGTTAACTTAACCCCGTCCACTAGTCGTATAAAAATGGTTAAGTGTCATTAGGCAAATCAAATTACTTAACCTACCCAACCTTGTCATGTTTTGTTAAGTATCATTAGCCTAATCAAATTACTTAACCCATTTGTCCATGTCATATTTGATTAAGAGTCATTAATCAAATTAACTTAATCCTATCATGTGGCATTAATTACTTAATGCACCTCAACCTCTCACATTAGACTTTGTTGTGGTTACTAGTTAAGCCGGTCGGTTCCGGGTAGCTTTACACCACAACTTGGTCTAACCTCGGGTTCAAGCACAACATGACCAACTTCTCACATTGGGTCCTATTGTTTGCAACTACTAGCTAGGCCGGTCGGTTCCGGGTAGTTTTACGTTGCAAACTCAACCCAACCTCGAGTTGGCCACACTTATATTATCTAAGTGTCATGTCCATCATGTTTCCAAAACATGTTACAAGTTTTCAAGCATTTGGGTAGACCTAACTTAATAGGTAAATTCCCAATGGGTAGACCTAACTTAATAGGTAAATTCCCAAGCTTATGTTTTTTATGCATACTTACATGTCAACTTCCATGTTATATTTCAAGTCATATTTTCAAGTTATATTTTCATGTCACTAGAAATTACCCATAACATAACCCAACGCTTTTAAACTCGCATATACGTTCGCAGCAACGTAATGGATTAAAAGAAGAGACTTGGCAAAGGCATGACAAAAATGGATATTAAGCCACAAGTTAATCATGGTGGCAAATGAGGCACAAATGTGTTCATTAACTTGCATGTTGCATTCTTAAGCCCCAAAAACATGCATAAACCCAAACTTGGCACATAAGCAAATCATGGTGACAAAAGACATGGAATGATGACTAGTAACTCGCATATATCATCATATAAGGGTTATGACTTCATATGCAAGTTGACATAAAGGTTATGAGGGTTCTCATGTTGCATAATGCAACATTTCAACATAAAGGTTGTAGCTTTTAGCCCATAAGATCAAGATAATGACTTCATAAACTTGCATGACATGATAGCATGTATCATACTCAATGATCAAACCCAAACTTGCAACATGAACATTTAACTTCATAGTTAATATCTAAGAGTAGGGAAAGGGCTCACATTGCTATGAAGGCACAAGAGATATGACAAAGCCCTTATGCAATCAAATAGACCCAAAATGCAAGCTCTAACATAAAAACCCTTGAGCCAAAATGATCAAAACTCTTTCTTTATGATGCAAATATAGGAACTTGACTTGAATGCAAGCTAATGATGCTCATTCAAGTTTGAAAACACTTGTATGCATGGAAAATCTCTCATAGAAACAATTTAGAAATTTTATGAAGAGAGTGGAGGCCATGAGAGGTAAAATTTTGCCATAGTTTAGTTGTATGAGTGAATAATGATGATTTAGGGTTAGGTTAGGGTCTTATTTATAGATTAGGCAAGTGTTTTAGGCCATTAGATTAACCCTAGGTTAGATTAGGACCATCAGATCTCGGAAGCTTCCAGAAAACAGCCCAAAACACAGCCAAACCCTAAAATGGTGCACCAGGCCAAACTGGCCGAGCACCCCCTGTCGACAGCCAAGTCGACAGGGCTGTCGACTTGGGTCCAACCAAGTCGACTCCCAAGTCGACAGGGCTGTCGACTTGGGTGCTCTGGCGGGAATTTTCCCACCTGGCCCAATCTAACCCTAATTTTCAAATTCAAACTTGAATTTGAAATCTGTTTTTACTTTGAAATTTTCTGAAAACTTCGTTGGGCCTTAATCGGGTCATACGGACTCCGATTTTCGAAAACTCGGACTCTATTTCGCGTATTTTTCTGAGTAGAACGCAATGGCATATCCCGTTTCACTTGATTCAGAATTTATAATTAAATTCTGCCTTGATTCTCGTCTTAACATGTTATCGAAAAATACGGGTTGTTACATTCTCCCCACCTTTTAGGATTTCGTCCCCGAAATCTCCAAGTTAGGAAGAACATATCCTACCATCCATCATCCATCTACTCAAAAAATCATCCACAAGCAACCATTGTCCTTAGATGATTTCTAATGCTGTATGAATACATGCAAAAGGTGTGTGTATATGCACTAATCTAATGTAAATGATCAGGCCTGAGTGATCTAATGCAAAATATGTATAGTGCCATGAATCCAACATGTATGCAAATAGTCCTAGTTATATAGATACTATATGCGTGCACAATCATTCATTCATATGCCACAACCGCATGATAACACATTCGATTTTATCCATAAACAAGTATAAATACTCGTGCATATGCAATATGAAATGTGACCGAGTCGAGCTGATATCTAATGTGTATTCGCGCATCCACGAGCAACCACTTGCAACCACTTGCAACCATATCAATCATAACATGTTTCAAATACATGTTTACATCCATAGGGTTCTACTTAGGATTCCCTGAAACAGGGCCGAGAAGATAAACAAGACAAACTCCTTACGGGGTTTGTAACAGAAAATAGGACCGGGAGGATGTCCACGAAAGATAGCCTACAAGTAAGCTCTGCAGAAAACAGGGATCAAGGATATACTCCCAAAAGAGATAGCATGCGCATATCAAAGTCGCATTTTCTTGAGCTTAATTCCATTGTGCCTTGACCGTCTTTTAACTTTGCGATTTCGTAGCTTCTTATTTCCTGTTTCCATAACATGAGCTGGAACTCATTTCTTCGTCGCCTCTCGTTCCACTTGCACTTATCCTTTTCCTAGAATACTTGACGCAAACATGACTGCGTACTCATGATCTCATGCAAGCTTTCCAAAATTCACTAGTGAATCTCGGACCTCGTACCACAAGGTATTTCACGTAGAAGAACTTCCTCTCGAAAGTAAACAGATGCCAACCAGGTTATCAAGCGCACTTACTAGGGTGATCTCTATAACCCATGCATAAATGAAGTAAACCATCCATCTTATTGGCGAACACCACTCGATCGGGCTTCAAATTTCCAATAAAGGCATCAAGGGATTCTAAGTAACTAGTCATGACAGAACCTCAAAAGGTTACACGATACTTCGAGGGTATTACCAAGGCTAGTCAAAAGTCTAACTACCCTCCTATCAAAACCGAGAGTGGCACCCCTTACTGGATAACCACTTTATCCCTAGAATCCATCCATAGCTTATAAACATAAGCATTATTTCCAAACTCAATACTTGGGCATAGACATTCCCAAATCCAAACAAGCCATGAATAAATGGACCGATTCTCCAATAGGACTTTGAGACAAAAATTGGATCCTCTATTACACTAGTACTAAGGTGCAGAGACTCAACTACCGAAGCGGACTTAAATGATGCGGGGATCAAAACAAAGTCTTGGCGGGATGATAGAAAAGAATAACTAGATCTTCAACAAGGATGTTATCCCCCTACTCAGGTACTCTAGTGAGGGTATACAATTGTCTTCACGATGATTTTGTCCTTGTCCCACAATACTTAGCTATCCGTCCTGTTTCACCATACCAAAGATACTTTCTTGTTATGGGTTGAGCCATACCAACAAGTTGCTCATCCTTAAGCTCGTATCCTTTATCCTCTTTCCCACGATCCTTTCTTATAACGCGGCCACTGGTCTCTCGAGAACCACCTCCATCGTATGGAAAGCACTTTCGTAGATAGAAAAAACTAGTCGCGGTTAAAACCACTGTGACTACAGATGGAGGAAAGAAAGGAAAAGAGATTCAATCAAGGAAACAAGGATAGTGCTAATGGCCTTTGGGGAATAGCCTTTTTCTTTTTAAAAGAAAATTTTCTTGAAAAATGCTTCTTTGTAAACGGTTTTTCAAATAGTTTTCAGAAGGTCTTTAAAACTTTTGCCCAGTCTGGTAACCTTCTGCTCTGATACCAAATGTAGCACCCCGCCTCCGCTAGGGTCACTCGCAAGGGAATGCACTTGCTTTAGAGGGGCATTATTGGTAAACATGCACAGAAATATCACAAGACAGAACATATAAAATAGCGGAAGTAAAATCAAACTTTCATAACATGAATAAATAAGGTCTAAAGCCTTTTACATCAGAGTACATCAAAACCTGTCTTGCAATAGTAAAGAAGCATAAAGACTTTTTCATAAATTATTCCCCAAGTAAAAACAGTAAAGTAGCCATAGCCAAGAAAAGTCCAAGCCATCCATGATGACCTTCAAGCAGAAGAAGTCTGAACTAAACAACAGTATTTCCTCCCTGTAACCTGGGGGGGAAACGGAAGAAAAGAGGCGAAACAAAACGGGTCAGTCAAAAAGACTGAGTAAGCCCTATCTACTATCAGCATAAAAACTAGTAAAGTTAACTGACATGAGAAACTGAGATGAACATAAGCATGATGACAAGATAGATAAGCTAAATCAAAATAACAGGATGAACTACTGAACTCAGATAAACTAAGGTGTCATGATAAATTACGGTGTCAAGATAAAACAAGGTATCACATCGTCAGGTTTCTATCAAGTATAATATCCCCAAGATATCTATCACGTATAACGTCCCATGGTATCTATCCTGTACATCTGCTTTGCACCTACCGTACTAGTATCCCAACTGTATCATGTGTTATCCGTGAATGACCCTTACTCAAAAGTCGTATAATGGTCCATGTCAGCCTAATATGCCGCATATATAGGTTACTCAACTCGTATGTTCCTTTCCGTGTATAAGTTTAGTCCCTTGCCGTAGACCATACGGGCTTTCCCATGAGATTCTATATTACTTTAACATAGTTCCATGATCCTTAAGATCGGTTTGGACGGTTTCCCTAAACCTAGCTAGGATCTTCCAACATGAATTATCGTTTGTACAACTAGGACTTATGCTACCTAGGGCTACTAGGGATTATGCTTACCTATTGTACGTTTTCGTATCTCGGTTTGGGTTCAACCACCTAGGGCCACTAGGGATTACGCTAACCGTCAACCGCGCCCTTTTTCCCACGCATATATCGTGAATCGTTTTTCCATGACTGTATGCACATGTATCACATCGTGCCATCCGAGTCCTGTCACAGGGCAGACTAAGAAATACAGGACTCGGTCGGGAGCTTTCGATTTATCTGCCGATGCAGATGCTAAGGTCTGTTTTTCTTATACGTGGCTATGGTCCCACGAGACCACTCCCTCAACTAGTGAAAGACAAGACAGGATAAATCCTGTATGAGAACACAACACTGGCCAACCCACATCCAAGCCTTACCGCACCCATAATTAGATAGCAATTATGGTCTTTTGGGTGTTCTCTGCCTTTCCGTACGTACACGCTTGACCAAAGATGGTAGGTAGCCTGACGAAATGCTATCTAGGGTACGACCGTGTATCGTCGACTATCCCCTATCCATCCCCGTCTTTAGGTCGCTCGTATAGCAACAAAGGCATAATCTTGGTTCTTCTAACGCACACCTTAACCTCTCATGAGCCTAGTATGATCACCTGGCAGCTCATAGAGGGATACCAAGAATATCCTCACGTTCCTCGAAGCCGCTGCTTCGTTACCCAGTTCGATGGAGCCTTTATCTAAATCAGATACTTGCTCCTACTTGTATACTTAAACGATGACCTACCGTATTAGGTTACTCATCTATCTATGAACTGGTCTAAATTTCCTTGACTAAGAATCATTGCTTAGTTATTCTTCAACTAAGGTTTACACTTAGCCTTATTCCCGTTATCCTTGTTAACTACGGTTATCCACCTAATCCTCAGAACTAGGGTTTACATAATGGATTAAGTGTCACTTAAGTTCATGACTTAACCCGTCTACAAATCATGTCAAAATTGGCTAAGTATCCAAGTTCAAGACTTAACCCTACAGACCATGCTCAAGTTGGTTAAGTATATATTAACTTGACCCTATCAAATTACTGAGTCAAATCGGTCAAGCGTATTTAAGCGATTCGTGACTTAGCCTTATCATGTTTTCACGTTAGATTGGTTAAATATAGGTTAACTTAACCTCAATAAATTCACGAGTTAGATTGGTTAAGTATAGGTCACTTAACCACCTCAAATCATCATGTTAGATTAGTTAAGTGTTTAACTTAACTCCATTTAACTACCAAGTGGGATTAATTAAGTCTAGGCTAACTTAACCCCATCCGATTTCCATGCTTAGACTAGTTGAGTCCAATCTTAACCCCATCCATTAACTGTATTTTTCGGTCAAGCGTCATTAAGAAAACTTACTTAACCTTACCAAGTTATCGTGTTGGATTGATTAAGTGTTGGTTAACTTAACCCCGTCCACTAGTCGTATAAAAATGGTTAAGTGTCATTAGGCAAATAAAATTACTTAACCTACCCAACCTTGTCATGTTTTGTTAAGTATCATTAGCCTAATCAAATTACTTAACCCATTTGTCCATGTCATATTTGATTAAGAGTCATTAATCAAATTAACTTAATCCTATCATGTGGCATTAATTACTTAATGCACCTCAACCTCTCACATTAGACTTTGTTGTGGTTACTAGTTAAGCCGGTCGGTTCCGGGTAGCTTTGCACCACAACTTGGTCTAACCTCGGGTTCAAGCACAACATGACCAACTTCTCACATTGGGTCCTATTGTTTGCAACTACTAGTTAGGCCGGTCGGTTCCGGGTAGTTTAACGTTGCAAACTCAACCCAACCTCGAGTTGGCCACACTTATATTATCTAAGTGTCATATCCATCATGTTTCCAAAACATGTTACAAGTTTTCAAGCATTTGGGTAGACCTAACTTAATAGGTAAATTCCCAAAGGGTAGACCTAACTTAATAGGTAAATTCCCAAGCTTATGTTTTTTATGCATACTTACATGTCAACTTCCATGTTATATTTCAAGTCATATTTTCAAGTTATATTTTCATGTCACTAGAAATTACCCATAACATAACCCAATGCTTTTAAACTCGCATATACGTTCGCAGCAACGTAATGGATTAAAAGAAGAGACTTGGCAAAGGCATGACAAAAATGGATATTAAGCCACAAGTTAATCATGGTGGCAAATGAGGCACAAATGTGTTCATTAACATGCATGTTGCATTCTTAAGCCCCAAAAACATGCATAAACCCAAACTTGGCACATAAGCAAATCATGGTGACAAAAGACATGGAATGATGACTAGTAACTCGCATATATCATCATATAAGGGTTATGACTTCATATGCAAGTTGACATAAAGGTTATGATGGTTCTCATGTTGCATAATGCAACATTTCAACATAAAGGTTGTAGCTTTTATTCCACAAGATCAAGATAATGACTTCATAAACTTGCATGACATGATAGCATGTATCATACTCAATGATCAAACCCAAACTTGCAACATGAACATTTAACTTCATAGTTAATATCTAAGAGTAGGGAAAGGGCTTACATTGCTATGAAGGCACAAGAGATATGACAAAGCCCTTATGCAATCAAATAGACCCAAAATGCAAGCTCTAACATAAAAACCCTTGAGCCAAAATGATCAAAACTCTTTCTTTATGATGCAAATATAGGAACTTGACTTGAATGCAAGCTAATGATGCTCATACAAGTTTGAAAACACTTGTATGCATGGAAAATCTCTCATAGAAACAATTTAGAAATTTTATGAAGAGAGTGGAGGCCATGAGAGGTAAAATTTTGCCATAGTTTAGTTGTATGAGTGAATAATGATGATTTAGGGTTAGGTTAGGGTCTTATTTATAGATTAGGCAAGTGTTTTAGGCCATTAGATTAACCCTAGGTTAGATTAGGACCATCAGATCTCGGAAGCTTCCAGAAAACAGCCCAAAACACAGCCAAACCCTAAAATGGTGCACCAGGCCAAACTGGCCGAGCACCCCCTGTCGACAGCCAAGTCGACAGGGCTATCGACTTGGGTCCAACCAAGTCGACTCCCAAGTCGACAGGGCTGTCGACTTGGGTGCTCTGGCGGGAATTTTCCCGCCTGGCCCAATCTAACCCTAATTTTCAAATTCAAACTTGAATTTGAAATCTGTTTTTACTTTGAAATTTTCTGAAAACTTCGTTGGGCCTTAATCGGGTCATACGGACTCCGATTTTCGAAAACTCAGACTCTATTTCGCGTATTTTTTCGAGACGAACGCAATGGCATAGCCCGTTTTACTTGATTCAGAATTTATAATTAAATTCTGCCTTGATTCTCGTCTTAACACGTTATCGAAAAATACGGGTTGTTACATCTACGGTCTTGGAGCTTGTAAAGGGTCTGACTGAGCTGAGTTGTTTCCTCCCTGTGGACCTGGTGGAAAACGAAAAAAAAGAAGACGAAAATAAAATATAGTCAGACATAAAGCCTGAGTAAATCTAGTAACTCCTCAGTATGTGAATAAGAAAAGGGCATGATAGATATAAACCGGAAATAGGAAAGTGTCACAAGCTAAGGAAGTGTCATTTAGAATCGAATGTACTATCGCACCCACACTATATCTCCGCACCTACTTGAGCTTATTTTATCTGGCACCCCATGCTCAGGGTGAAGTGATCCCCATTTTCTAAAGATCGGCTCCTACTCGCGTCAACATGTGTTAAACGGCCCCCAAGAATTGTAGATACCTATGCTGGTCCCACCATGGGGTGTATCAAGACCCATGGTGGCGGCCCCGACACAAATTCTAGAAGTCATAGGTTATACTATTGGTGCCCGCAGTGCCCTGTTTGTCTGCTCCGGAGTGTGTGCACGCCCGCACCCCGTTAGAACCTGCACTGTTGCACCCACCGTCGTCACTTTGACCGCTTACAATCAGCCCAGTAATTGTGCCCTACCCTACCTAGTTTCGGGTACCATGATACCTAACTTGGGTTACTGCTGAAACGGGTCCCTTGTTACCAGGATTTTCTAGTCAAACATGTTAAGTGGTTAAGTGTCTGTATTAACCTAACCCCATCCATCAGTTCTTGTTAACATGTTAAATTTGGTTAAGTGTTATAGTTGACTTAACCCTACCATCTACCCTTAGCCTCTTAGAGCACCAGACCACTCACATTAGACAGGTATTGCTACGGTTACTGGATGTACCGGTCGGTTCCGGGCAGGTTTACACCGTAGCTCAGTCTAACCTCAGGTCATTATTGGGCTCAATGCTTAACCACCCACATTGGATAGGTATTGTTGTGACTACTAGACAGCCGGGCGGGTCCGGGCAGGTTTACATAACAACTCAATCCAACCTCGGGTTAAGCAAATCGTGTTTTCTAAATTTACATATTTTATTACTTCTCAATTATACATGTAAATGTCATATCTTTTATTCTTGGGTATATCAATTCGTACCGCTTAAATGTCATTGTCGTTGGCATGTGCCAACCATGCCAACATATATTTTCAATGTTTTTACACCCAACGTTATTACCCTGGTTTTTTCGCAACATTATAACATGTGTTGGGCTTGTCACAATTCAGCCCAACTTTATAAATGTGAGAAAAAGGGGAAATCAAGAACATGTAATACATAAAGGTGTGTGGCACATGAACTTGCAATTTAGCGATTCAACTAACATATAATATGGGTCATGTGAACTTGCATTCAAATCAAAGTATAACTAAGTAGGTGACATATGAAATGGCATAGTTTAGGCTAATACAAACATGTGTTTAAACATGTTTAACTTGGCATAATGTCAACGACAAAACTAGCATGTTGTATATTCACCAAAATGTCAAATTTTAACATCTAATCATATGGCCTATTTCAACATGAACTTGCATAGTTTATGAAACCCAAACGATACTTAAAATAGATCCAATTATACTTGCAAATTAACATAAGAATGATATCATAGGTTTTGGGTCATGTAGGCATAAAAGGTTTCAAATCTAGAACATGTTTACATAAGCCTTAATTTAGACTTAGTGAATGTATATAGTCCATGCCATAGGCATAAACATAAATGGATCAAATTCTAGTTTTTGCCACAAACTTGAAAGTGCCATTGTTTTCATATACAATTGTTCAGTAGGCTTGCATCAATCAATTTAGGCCACAAATATCATTACATAAGTCATAACAGAATCATTACAATACACAGAATTTATATCATACAATAACACAATTCGATTTACATTTACATCGAATCACATCACAGTTTTTATTCATATTCTGAAAGGTCACTATACTTACAACGATTGCAGAATCGTGAATTCTGAATTCTGAAATTGAGATGCGCTCCTTTGGGTAGATTAACGTTGCATTGATTAATTTGATTAAACTTTTATCTTCTTCTTAATTTGATTCGTCTCTAGGCTTTTCTCTCTTGGCGGCTATGTTCAATTCCTCCCTGGCAGCATGACGACTCCCATCTTATTTTTTTTGTGTGAATTTTCAGTTGAGACTTAGGGTGTATTTATAGATTTTTAAATTGTTTTGAGCCGTCAGATGAAGACAGGAGGAATTTAGACCATACAAAGTTCAAAGAGCCAATCAAGAGGTGACATGTCAGCCCTAGTGACACACCAAGCCACAGAAATTCGAGCCAGACCTAGCCAGCCAGGTCAACCAGGCAGGTCGACACCCAGGTCGACACTATGGTCGACCTGGGGTGGCCAGATCGACACCATGGCCGACCCTATGGTCGACCTGGTCGCTGGGCGGGAATTTTCCCGCCCAGCCCAGTTTGAACCTGTTTTTCGAATTTCAAATTTTAAACTGAGCTGTTTGAATTTAAATTTTATTCTAAAACTTCTGAATGTCATAACTCCTTCATACGGAGTCCGATTCACGCAAACTCGGAGTCTATCTCAATCAGAATTCCGAGATGAATGCAATGGCGTAACCCATTTCCCTTAATTCTTTCATTTAGAATTAATTATACTTTAATTTGTGAAGCTTAATGTCATAGAATTCACGGGGTGTTACAGAAGCCGAAAGTTGTTAAACAAATCAGCTCAACTTCCTGTATTTTCTTTACGGCTTAAGTTCTTCAACTTTTCAGTTTCTAAGAACTTTTCTAATTTTTCGAAAATTTGGCTAACACCCTAAATTTCTGAAAAAATTCGCCATAACCTCCCCTGCACCGGGGACTTTGGGATATTTCATATAGCCTCCCATGGCCTTCTTCAATCCAAAAGAAAAAGCCAAGCGGCTCACAAAATCATCCAAAACCCAAGAAATACAATAAACATGTACCTATTTGTCGGGCAAACAATTTTATTCTACTGCTCTAGCCTCCTTGTTATGACCTGTTCAATGTAAGTACATGTATATGCATGCAAATGCGACTAATTTTCAATACAATTCACTATTTGGTTCAATTTGGCTAAACGGTTCAACATTTAATTAGGCAAACAATAATCAAACGACACAATCAACAATCAATTAGTTGATTAGCTTTTCAAACTCATAATTTTGATATATATTCAAAAATCACATTTTGATGCCAAATCACAACAATAAGCCCGACCTAATTTTGGTTCTCACACCAGTCAATTGGAAATATATAGAAATCCCACTTTCGTCACACGAACATAAATCCTAATGATGGAGCTCCATCATCAAAATCATCTCCGGGAGACTAGAGTGTGATTCTATATCTATCCAGTATATTAAAACTTCGAATACATGTTTGCAACGCGTATATGCAAAATCTTTATATACTGGATTGTCCAAATTCAATATAAAATAAATAATCAAATACGGATAACAAAGTTTAAATTTTCAAAACAAAACTTGTTTTCATTTTAAAAATATACTCTTCACACCCGTTCTAGGATACTACTGATCCTATCTCTAACGAGTCATTCTCATTGAATATTACTAATCCAATTTCTGATGAATTCTTTCGTTTGGTTCTAACGTGCCTTGTTCTCGAGCTTTGTAAACCAAAGCTCTGATACCAACTATGAGGACCCGTAACTTCCCGGTAAGGAAAGCGCAGATACTTTGAGAACAACACACAAAAGAACGCAAACAGAAGAACTTTTCATTGTTAATTACAACAATTCATCAGAATACATGAATATACATAGTATAAACAAATAATATACATAATAAAATATCAGAGATTACAATACATTACATAGCAGTGGAAAATAATACAAAACACAACTGAAGGAGATATACAGATACAAAGCTTTTCAAATATCATTCCAGCTGTAAACCAGGTTCCTGTGAAGATAAATCTGCAAAACCAAAACTACTAGTTGCCTGTGTCGAAAATAAGGGCACCTAGAGTTTAGGTTAAAACAATAAACTTCAGGTCAATCATGTGACTGGTGTGAGAACTAAGGCAGTTATTATTCTTTATTTTAAAGTTCGGTAAATCAAGGGACCACGCCGTATAACACGGAACGGGTTTCCTCCCAAGAACACCAGTGCATAAAACAACAGCGCAATGCTAAATAAAGAACAATGAAGCAATTATAAGACCCAGATTCCATCATACAATGCAACACAAATCGGAGGATAGGGTTTTCCCTTATAATAGCCAAAGCATGCTTGATACATTTAAAACAAATCATTTGATACTATAATAAGTGTATAGTGTTTAAAACAATTTCAATCATAAGTATCAATCATAGACGGCATGGGTACCGTATATCATGTCGCCATACTATGCTCTACAATCAAAACCGCAAAATGTCGTATTGGAAGTTTGATTTTCGTCTGCGAACCGAGGCAAAAGATAGTCCTCTACCGATTTGAGACTGTCTAGCCCGAGTCTCAGGATCAGAGCTCAAGTGACCCTTGGATCGTCAGGGCCGGTCCACCAATGTGGATTAAAAAGCCTGAACACTGCGTTTCCCCGCCCTTTGGGGTGTAAATGAGCCAACGAATGACTCCATCGGACCCGGATCGTCCGATCTAACTGAGGTGCCTCGCAACAGCAACAACCACACAGGTGAAAAGTATATAAATATCAGCCAGTCTAAGCACTGACACCACCACTAGATAGAAGGAAACGCATGCCCTCTCTGAGGTCCTCTCCCGTTTTTGGTTCACAACCAGGGTGTGAGGCTTGTGAATCAACGTTACACAAAGCTACGCCATAAAGGTCGTGCTTTGATCATCAACCACAAGACTTTGCTTTTCAACAGAAGCCTTGATCATTTGCATCTTAGCATGCCACACAGTCAAACCACTCCATGCAACTGATATCCATCAATCACACAGAATGATATCCAATGTCAGACACACAGTCCATTTACAACGATCTCCAAGTACGTCTGGACGATCACTAACTGATTCCCTCCTCTTGGGTGTACGGTCCAATCAATATCATCGGTAACTATCCAAACGATGTGAAGACCTCCGATCTTCAACCACCATCTTCACCTTCGAGTTATCGTCGTATCAGTTATTCAGAATGAGATAAACCCGGTCTTTCCGAATAACTCGCGTATATAATAAGCAAGTGTTACACATACACAACATACGCCTCATTCCAGTTCATCAGTCACTAACCGTAAATTAACAAGAGAATAATTCCCCAAATATTAACCCCAAAGGCCGAAACCAACATCAGATCAATACCCAGGAAACCATTCTGCTTAGCTAACCTACAGTTAGTTTCTAAATTTCATATTCTTAGGGGAAAGGTTCCCAATAATTTTATCAAAGATAAATTCTTTTAAATTTATTCTTTAATCTTCCTTTGAATATCACTTTAAACTAGTCGGGATTAGCGAACCATACCGAAGTAATCATTTGTTTTAATTTCCGAACCCCAACCTATTCATCCCATGAAGTAAAACTAGTAATACTTCATATCTAACACCATGGTGTTATCGGTAAATTCAATTACCATTTCACGTTCAAATCTAATTAAAGATTTAACTATCGCCTGGAGTAAAACCGGTGATACTCCATTTTCGATCTTTTCAATCTAATTAAAGATTCATTATAACACCACTTAGTTTTAATCTTTAATTGGATTAAAGAATCAATGTCATTTAAAACATGATTCGCGATAAACCCAAAATCACATTCCATTCTATCAGCCTTTAACCGTAAAATAGCAAGTGAGTAATTCCCTAAGTGTTAACCCCGAAGGCCGAAACCAACATCAGATCAATATCCAAGAAACCATTCAACTTAACTAATCTCCAGTTAGTTTCTGAATTTCTTAATTCAGTTGGGCCCAAGAACAGTATTATTGAAGATACCGTTCACGACAACCCAAAATCACATTCCATTAATTATCGGGTTGAAGAACAAGTGTTATTTAAAAACACCGTTCACGATAAACCCAAAAATCAATTCAAATTCAGTTCCTATTAAATCCCATTTAATTGGTCCACTTCATTAAATCTAAATAAAAAGATTTAATCTTTTTCTGAACTGGGTTTAAGAACAGTGTTAATGAAGACACCATTCACGACAAACCCAAATCACATTTGATATTAAATACAAGGCTCTGAATAGAAAATATATCGGCTTATATTCAATGTCCAATTCTACGACATACAAATATCGTCTTGGAAATAACGATATAAATATATCTTTCAAATTTCCATAACAATATTTGTATAATCACGAAATCCAACATCGAAATATTCCAAAGATAATTTTGATTCCACTCCATTCCAATTCAATTATTGGAAATTCTGGTTTCTTTTAAAACCATTTCAAATCCAATTTATTTATTTAAAAATAAATAAATTATTATTCTAGTTCAAAATCAGTTCATTTCGATAAAAAACTATTTTAATATTTTCAAATATGGAGTTTTTCATCCCAATTTTTCACAAATCATTTCTTATGATTTTACACAAATTATTACTAATTTTATCAAGGCCCGTACTGTTGATTTCCATCTACGGCCATCGAACTGCACTTACCGCGACCTTTTCCAAATTTGATTTGGACATAATTCCAAATCCAACCGTTAGATTTCAAATCTCTAATCTTCATTAGAAAGTTCTTTTCGATATGAACCCAACGGTTCCGGTTTTAGGAGAATCCGACGGTCTGATCTCCTGTAATATCCATTCGATGTCAATGGTCGATATTCGCGAGCTGCCGCGGCGCGGCGCGTTCTATTTAGGCTATTATATTATATATATTTCGTCAATTTCCATTTAAAACGAATTTTATAAGTTGTTTTAAAATCGATTAAAAAACAATTTCAACTTCCATTTCAAATTCAAATCAAAATTGAATTTTTCGTTATAAATTCATTTCAAATTGATTTCAATTCAAATCGAATTTTAATTCAATTTCAGTTCGTTTTCAATTCAATTTGAATTTCAAATCTATTCAATTTCAATTCGAATTCCCTTCTATTCAATTTCAATTCGAATTCCCTACTATTTAATTTCGATTCGAATTCAATTCTATTTAATTTCAATTCGAATTCAATTCTATTTAATTTCAATTCGAATTCAATTCTATTTAATTTCAATTCGAATTCAATTCTATTTAATTTCAATTCGAATTCAATTCTATTTAATTTCAATTCGAATTCAATTCTATTTAATTTCAATTCAGATTCAATTCTATTTAATTTCAGTTCAGATTCAATTCTATTTAATTTCAATTCGAATTCAATTTTATTTAATTTCAATTCGAATTCAATTCTATTTAATTTCAATTCGAATTCAATTCTATTTAATTTCAATTCGAATTTATTTCTATTCAATTTCAATTCGAATTCAATTCTATTTAATTTCTATTTGAATTTATTTCTATTCAATTTGAATTTGAATTTCATTTCAAAATCTTCGATTTTGAAATCACTTTTCAGTATTCATTATAAAAACGAATATACTCGATATAAATATCGTTCGCGTCAAAATAGCGCATATCTAATCAACACGGCTTTATATATTTCTATTTCAAATGTTCTATTCAAATATTTCGTTCCAAGTATTTCTTCTCAAATATTCTATTCAAATATTTCTCTCTCAAATATTCTATTTCAAAACTGGAATGAGGCCCAATCAATTACCATAGATTTTATTTCTATGTATTTCCATACAACGCATGTATATATCAACAATGACAAATAATCAACCATCATCCAAAGTGCATTCTACACTGTATAAGCATCAAATATAAATATTTAACGCTTATAATAGTTTGTCAATCAATCGATCGACATACAACTAATTATTGGGATTACTGTATGTCATATATCATCCCAATACCCGTGTGGGGTTTTCAAACAATCAAACAAAGATTTTATTTGTGCAGTTGGGCGATGTGTAAAATTTATCGTCCCAATCAATATCAGTCAAATGTGTGTATATAAACAAATCCTGAACATTTGTTTATATTAATTTATTTCATTTCATATATGCGTTAAAAATTTTATTTTTAACTATAAAAATGTTTTTATTTCATTCCACATCACACAATCAACTACACATCAAAATCACACAAACAAACAAGCCGTCCATGGTCTGTGGAAGACGGGTGTCGGGTGCTACTAAACACCGTCTGCATCCTAGTATATATTTTTAACTAGAGATAAAATAAAAGTGAAAAGTTCTCACCGACTAGCTAAACCAAACTCCACGACTCTTATTATGTAGGAAATCTTCGTCGTGCTCGCCCTTCGTCTATTTCGTTCACTACATATATAAAAATCACATTTTTATATTGTTGCTATGTATATAAAAATCACATTTTTATAATCGCTCTCTATGGATAAAAACCACATTTTTATACCGCTGCTATATAGATAAAAATCCTATTTTTACACCGCTACTATATAGATAAAAATTCTATTTTTACACTGCTACTATATAGATAAAAATTCTATTTTTATCTTGCTATTTAAAAATTATATTTTTATTACTCTACATAAATAAAAATCATATTTTTCTAATGTTTTTCATACCATAAAAATCAAACCTTTTCTAACTATAAATCTCATCCTTCTCTAATTAAAAATCAAATTTTTTACGTGTAAAAATATATCCATTCCACTTCTAAAAATCTGATCTTTTCTTGTTTTTTAAAAAATGTGAACTCTTCTATATTGAAAATATAAACTTTCTTCACATTAAAAATCGAATCTTTGCATTGTAAATCATCGAACAAAACTGAATTTCTTTATTTGCAATTTACTTACCTTAAATTAAACAAAGAAAAATAAATAAAAATATAAGAACTCACAACAATTTAGAAGGGGGGTGTTGAGAGGTAGGCACGGCATCAGGGAGGTGGAGGCAGGACATCCAGGCTGTGGAGGTAGCCCCCAGGCGACGGTGGTGGCCTTCTACGGTGGTTTTGGGGGTCTTGGGCGGTTTTAAAAAGGGGAGCGAAGGTTTGGTGAGCCCTGCGGTTGAGGGAGGGGGTCGGCTGACGTCAGGTGGCGGCGTCGGGTGTTTTCAAGTGGGTGACGACTAGGGTTTCAGCTCGGAGGGGCTTGGGGTTTTGATAGGAGGGAGGAGCGAGGACGGGGAGAGATCGACTGAGAGGGGCGTGCTGATTCCGATCATCAACGGTGGTTGGGGGAATGGGTCGCGGCGGCGTTGCGCGCCTGAAGGAGCAACATCGATCATTCATTTGGGATTTTTTCTGATGTGAGAATTAACGAGAGGGGGGGTAAAGGAGAAAGGGGAGTTGACTTTTTTATTTAATTTATTATTTTAATTTTCAAAAAGCAACTTTCTATTTCGACCTCAAAACAAGACCCACGGCCTGTCGTCCATAGCTAATTACCCCCATTCCGAACACAATGGGATATGTATCGTAAGTTGATTCGATCGTTTCGATCAGTTTTCGTCAAAATCAAAATATAACTCTATATATTGAATTTGAACGCACATTCCATTTTACCGGGGCTACATACTAACTAGAAAAATTGCTGAAAAATATTTTCTTCGCCTCACTCACATATTGATTTGAAAAATTACGAATTTTGAAACCTAGCAATAACTAGACATCACGGACCCAACAAAAGTGGTTTCGTCGAAAACCGAGGTCGTTTGCAAAATTTCCATTTTTAATGGCCTGAATTCCATAGTGACTATTCTGAATTTTCAACTGGGTATAACTTTTTATCCCCGCTATGAAATTTTGATTTTTCAGATTCGTTGGAAAGATATTCTCAAATAGATTCAAATATTTTTGGTTTCACTAAAATCCAGTTTATTTTGCACCTGGTACATTCATTTGAAGTTTGATATCGAATTATCGAACTACCGCACCATTTTCAATTCCTTTTATAATTAAAATAAAATATTTATATTCTAACGATGATTCGAATAAATATATACGTTCTAGTTCTATTCAAAATAAATTTCTCGTCGTTATTATTTAAAATAATTCATTTTAAATATTCAAAATTCATTAAAATTGCCAAAATAAAAATTTTAAATTGGCTTGGATTTCCGGGTTATTACAAATTAGTTTTAAATAAAACAGTTTGGTATTAATAATAAATTAAAATAAAAATAATTCAATCAGAACCAAAATATCTATATTTCAAAATTTTGACATATTATCAGTTCAGATTGCAAAACATCAATTCAACTAAATTTTTGCCTTAACAACAAAATTTATTTCACAATAGTGCTAAACTTGGTTTTTCGATTGTGGATATTTGTTTCAAGGAAACATTTTGGAAAAAAATTGGAACAAAAGGAAAAGCAACTTTTGCTATGTAAATTGAGGACTACTTTGATGTTTGAATTGGAAAAAGTCCAAATATTTCAAGCTAAGGACATGTGTTGGCATTTCACAAATAATAAAAATTAATATAAAAATATTTTTCTACGATTATAAGATTAAAAAATAATAAAAATTAATTTTGAAATGTTTTTTTGTTGTAAATATGGAAGAAAAACAATATCAAAAAATTTAGGATGGAAAGCTAAATGCATATAGCTTCGTTATTTACAGTATAACTTTTTTATGGTGTAAATGAGATTATCTTTAAAATGACTTAATTCTGTATTTGGATGATACAATATAAAGCTATATTTTTAAGTTATAAAGCTATATTCATTTAGCTTTCCGAAATGGTTATTTTTATATGTTTATAATAGCTTAAAATGACTAAAATAATTTTAAAATCATATATTGTTCTTTTATTTTTTAGGATTCTTTTTTATTTTATAAATTAATTCGTTAACCATGAGAGTTAAACTGAATTTTATGTTACATAATAAAAATTTTGCCTTTGTCCTTGATTTAATTATAAAACTTAGTTGTCCTTTTATCTAAAAATTTTTTAAACTTGTCCTTCGAACTAAATACTCCATTTTTTTTATTCGTTTTAATTTAAATTTGTGTTAGTAATTAGTAAAGAACGATATTGTAAAGAATATTTATTTGATAGATCATATATTTAATTATATTCGCAAAATTGTAGTTTGAATTTTTGAAAATTATTTAATTTGTAAATCTAATTTTTAAGCATAACATAGAGATAAAAGTACAATAGGTATTTTCAGAACATCCTAGTTTGACCAATAGATTGCGTATCAAAGTCGGTTATCAAAAAAGAGAAAGATAAAGATAAAGACGCATAAGTTTACCTTTGAAAGTTCATAGTTGGGAAAAGTGTATGCTTTAAAACCAACTATTAATAAAGATATAAATGCTGGAAACATGTACTTTAATTAAGATCTTTCCCGCATCTTTTGGAATCATGCATTTATCAGCTATTATTCATTGTAACTGAGAAAATAATAAATGATATGCTGGAAGTAGAGGGGTTTTGATTTAGATTGTTTCCCTTATCCTTTAGTATGCATTCATCAATTTAATATTTATCAATTTAACGACCTTTATGGTTTAACATATAATAAATTATAAACTAGTTAATGACTTTAATAAGATTAATAGCTTAATGATAAGGATGAATAAGGTGAATGAACCTTAATCCACAGTCTACTGATATAAGAATGAACAAGTGTAGAATTTCCAGTCCAAAAAGTGTGTTCGTTTCCAATTGTGTTAGAAAAAAATGAAAATTAATATTCTCACTTTTGTATGGATTTTTTCATTTTTTATTTTGAATCAAATCATTGTTGATGGAAATCCTTCAGCCGTTTTCAATATAGATGCAAATTCAGGAAGAAAAATACCAGATAAATTAATTGGTGTCTTTTTTGAGGTATATGCTTTCTGCCTTGACACCTTAATACAAATTACTTCTTAAACTAGTCGTAGTAGTTGTAAAATTAAACATAACAAAGATAACACAAATTATATTAACAGACGGATTTTATTTTATATTGAACTGCAGGAAATCTGGCATGCAGGAGCTGGTGGATTATGGGCAGAGCTTGTTAGTAATAGAGGTTAAAGTCAACGAATTTTGAGAAAGTTTGTATAATTCTTAGTTTGTAATTTTGCTAATTTATGTTAACCAACATTATGCATATATAGGTTTTGAAGCAGGACGGCTAAACAAATCTGATTTTGCCCCATGGACAGTGATCGGAAATGAAGGTTCAATAAAATTGGAAACAGAATTGTCATCTTGTTTCGAAAGAAATAAGGTGGCTCTTCGAATGGAAGTTCTTTGTGACAAAACTCCACCAAATATATGTCCTACAGGTGGTGTTGGAGTATATAATCCTGGTTACTCGGGAATGGTAATTCTCATATGCACACACTCACAAAAATACTTATACAAAACACACACACACAAACACAGACACACACACACACACACACACACACACATATATATATATATATATATATATATATATATATATATGTGTGTGTGTGTGTGTGTGTGTGTGTGTGTGTTTGTGTGTGTGCTTGTGTGCATAAGACAGACTTGTTTATTGTATTATTGGATGGTTTAACATGTGTATGATCATTAATTTTTCTTTTTTATTGAGACAGAATATTGTGCAAGGAAAAACATATAAAGTGATTCTTTACCTTAAGTCAATTGATTCTGTAAGCGTTTCTGTTTCACTTACGAGCATGGATGGATTGAAAGTGCTGGCAACTAATGATATTACGTGAGTAATTAGGAATAAACATCACTATCTTTGTATATTTTAACATGAAATTGATTCTTTCATTCAATTTTATTGTTCAGAGCTCCCGCCACCCAAGTGACAAATTGGACGAAAATTGAGTTCATATTAAATGCAAAAGACAGCGACAATAATGCCAGGCTTCAGTTAACAACAAATAAAAAAGGTGTTATTTGGTTTGATCAGATATCAGTGATGCCAACAGACACTTTCAAGGTACATTAATATACTCTGAGTTAACATCATAATAAATTAAGCATTATGGTAAATAGCTTTAAAAGTACTCGTAGACTTAACTTGCTCAAAAAAAAAATTAAAATTTCCTTATTGACAATATCGTGGCTTGGAAATATTAGAAAACTCTTAACTTGATTATGGATGCGGAAGTATACCACAATCAAAAACTACAAATACTATACAATTATAATTAGTTCACACAAAAATTAGCCAGTACATATAATGCTAATATCTCTAAATAATCGGCTTTGCGAAAAATGCATCATTAGAAGTAGCGTAAATGCAAATTTGAATTTACATAGTGTAATACACAAATTTAACAATAGTTTTATTCATATTAATGTCATATAATAAAATTTAGTTTTTTTAATTTGTTTTTACAGGGACTTGGATTCAGGGAAGACCTATATTCAATGATTGCAGATCTGAATCCTACTTTCGTAAGATTTCCAGGTATCAAATAAATATTCATAACTTAACTCATCTATATCTTCAAAATTGTAATTTTATTACTGTATTTTATTTTTTTAAAGGTGGATGCTTTATAGAAGGAAGTAGGCTTGTAAATGCGTTTAAATGGAAGGATTCAATTGGTCCATGGGAAGAAAGGCCAGGACATTACAATGATCACTGGGGATACTGGACAGATGATGGACTCGGATATTATGAGCTTCTCATTGTACGTATTTTATACATTTTATGGAGTATATCTGTTTATTTTATGTTGTATATTGATTAAACTTAGCTATTGTTTCATTCAGTGGTTCTTTAATAGTTCTTATAATAGTATTTTTCTTGCAGCTTATTGAAGAGCTTGGTGCTTCTCCTATATGGGTATTCAACATTGGTTAGTGAATTTATTTTAAAAAAAAACTTACTAGCTAAAAATGATAGTAATTCATCTAACATGCCCCTAATATTTATTTTAGGCATGGCCACTGATGAAAACATCGTCAATCCAAGCAATGTCGAAACTTTCGTGCGGGTATGCTATAAATATCTTAATTATATCAAGTCAAGGAAAAATAAATTCAGTTAATGTAACTTGTTGAAGGTCTATCATGTGCATTGAACATAAATGACTCTTCTTATAATTTATAAGAAAGCAAAATATTCAAGACATATCACATCCACGATGAAAAATGAAAGGAACTAAAAATTTCAATAAAAACTTTGCTTATTAAATAAGGGAAAAACCGCTCCAGCCTATTCTAGTTCACCTCTTAAATGAATGACAAGCATACATTTGATCTAATAGTTTATAATTATTATGTGTTTCTCATATAAAATTATTATATAGTATTTCTTATAAATTTTATTTACATAACCTTAATTTTAATAACTTTTGATAGTTTCTAATAACACTACATAAGATGAAGTTTTTACTATGCTAATATATTCAAGTTATTTTTTTATTAAAATAGATAGCTTTTTCGGCTTCATAACCATAAAAATTGTCCACAATTCAAAAAAAGATAAAATTATAAACACCATCACACCACATAAAATCAACTTTTATTTTCCAATTTTATTTCCTAAAATAGGTCATCCAACGACAAGTTTCCATTTGTTTTACGTGTCCCATATGACTTTGAGAAATTAAGCAGCATAATTTTAATTTACCTACGTACAATTTAGCTATATCTACATTTTTTTGGCATTGCATGTGAAATATTTTATGTACTGACGCTATAATGCTCATTTCAATTTTAGGACGCTCTTGATGGTATTGATTTTGCTGTAGGATCACCTAACACAACATGGGGATCGATTAGAGCAAGAATGGGACATCCTAATCCATTTAATGTGAAAATTGTTTCTGTTGGAAACGAAAATTGTTTTCCGGTGAATCGGCAAAATTACGGTTTGTTTGTTTACTTATGTTAGTTCTTTGTTACTTAGAATTACTAAATAATAGAAATAATAGCTATAGTCTTAGTGGATAGTGTATGCAATTGTTGATACACTTAAGATAAATAATACGTCTACACTATCCAATAATAAACATAAAGCACAACTATATTCATCGTACAAAATAACAAGACCGGCATGATCATCAAAAATTAATATATCCAAGTAACAATTGCATTTTTAAGGTGCTAAATTTGATTTATTTTTTTATTTATCTAGTAAGTACGTTATATTCCCCAAACCCACCTCTCTTGCAAAGTAGGTGCACAATGCTTGATAACTAAATTGTTAGACTAAAACTACACAACGTTCTATATGGAAACATGGTAGCATTGAATATTTGTAGTGAGATTTCTTTCTTGGTATATGACTGAAGCTAGAATTGCATTTGATTTTTCCTTTTTTTTTTATTTTTTTAATACTTTCATATTTTTATTTTTAATGTCTTTTTTGCTCGTTATTTTCAGAACTTATATATCCATATTTCTATGATGCAATTAAAAAGACGTACCCAAATCTCGAAATCATTTCAAATTGTGATGGATCTCGTATACCATTGAATCATCCAGCTGACTTCTACGATTTTCATGTAAGGATGACAATATATATTTTGATAAAACATGGTAACCCTTCACATTAATGTCAACTACCTAACCTTTTTTCCCTTTTATAGACGTATAGGGAGTCTTTGGATATGTTCAACGATAATCATTATTTTGATGTTTCACCTCGAAATGGTCCTAAGGTAAATTTTTGTTAATTTAACCCATGTTTATCTTACATATATTATTGTGCAACTTTTTCTATTTGTTTGTTCGAGTGGGTGATTACTAGTTAATTCTTAGGCTTTTGTGAGTGAATATGCTTCATTTGGAAAAACGGCTGGCAAGGGAAATTTATTAGGTGCATTAGGTGAAGCCGCATATATTATTGGCTTGGAAAGAAATAGGTATGTTTATCGTCATTTTCACATTGGTGCAATAGGTCACATTTTTGAAACATAACTTCATTGGAATAAATATTGAGAAGTACACTCATTTCTACCTATTATCTATACAAAAGTAGTGATTTTTATTTAGAAAAAACTATTTCAGATTAAAATAGGACCCCTATCTATATCTTTTTTTTTTTTTTTTGAAATAACAAAAACTATCATCTAGTTTTGAACATGATAGTTTTGAATTGTTTCGCCAATCTTTGAATGAATGCCTAGATTACAGAGAACAAAAGTAGAAGGTTGTTACCTTTATATTATGCAACAAATAAGGTTACTAATGCTACTTATGCTCAAATATTTCACCTATCTTTGGAATATTTATAATGCTAAGTTTTAAACAACTGATTAATTTTTTTACATTTGCAGTGATATTGTCGCCATGGCATGTTATAGTCCACTTATGGCAAATATACATTTCACAGGGTAAATTTGGTGCTCAACTTTTTCCTTAATATACATATATGATAATGACACTAGTCTTACTATGTATAATAAAATACTTAGGCCGGTACCAAATGCATTTTGGTTTGATTCATCGCAACATTATGGAGCTCCAAGCTATTGGGTGCAATATTTAGTCAAAGATTCAAGTGGTGCAACATTTTTGAATTCCTCACTTCAAACTAACTCTCAAGTAGTTGCATCTGCAATAATAACTCGTAATAATGATATATTGAAACTAAAGGTAAGTAATTATATTAATAATAACTCGTAATAATGATATATTGAAACTAAAGGTAAGTAATTATATTATAATTTCTTATTCTTTTTAAATATTTCATACTTTCTATTGGTGGCAGCTCAAATGTTATCAATCAATGTACTCAAAATAAAATGAAGCTCTTCCTGATTTATGTACATTATATGTACATTTTTGAAAATTATTCTTGGTCATATATTTTTATCCTTTGACTAATTGGGAAATACATCATTTCCAATAGGTTGTAAACTTTGGAAATGACATGGTGAATCTGGAAATATCAATATCAGGCTTAGGTAGAACTATAAATTCACAACAATCAGACATGATCGTGCTATCATCTCCTAATCCAATGGATGAGAATACTATTCAGGAGCCAAACAAGGTAACATGATATATTAGTATACAAAAACACGCATGAATAGACACTCGTACATATAGAATTATATAAATAAAAAATGAGCACTAACACTTTTTTCTTTCGATCTTTCAGGTAGTACCAAAGAAGAATAATCTTATGAATGCAAGCTCAAAAATGGATGTAGTGATTTCCCCACATTCATTTACAGTTTTTAACTTAGTCCTCATATAGAGTATCATGATAACATTGAATGGCTATTGTATGTTTATTTTGATTTAAATAAGAAATGAAAGGCAATACGGTATTTGTGTTCTTTATTGTACTATTACATATGGAAAACGGTTCTTATTATACACCAAACTTAATACACATATTTCATGGTTTAGTCCACATGTGGATGAAATGTTTATTATTGGTTTAAAAATTTGAGAACAGAACCTTTAAACATTGTTTTAAGCTAATTTGTGTATGAGGAACATGTATTTGCTTGTACCTTAAGTGATTAGTAATTCTAAAACTAGACATTAATTAGTTTGAAATGATTTCAGGGTTACACGAATGGTATTTATGTGATATCTAAGACATTTAAGTTATTAAATTCTTTGGTTGTAACCTAAGATTAAAAATGAATAACATTATGTAATATCCCCAATTATGCCAAAGACATTGACCTTTTTTCACATCAACATGTACTGAATTCAAACATTTTTACAAATATGGTCATTTTCAATAAAAAAAAATATACAATTTATAGAGATCGAAACCATTGCTGAACCATATATAAACATGAAAATTCCACACATTTACACCGTTCTTTCAAAATTTTAGTCTGAAAAGGGTTAAAAGTTTTAGGATAATCTAAAATTCTAATGATTATCACAAAATTAGAACATTAATAAGGATGTTAGATCAAAAATTCCCATCTTTAATAATGCAATAAAGTGTCAAAATGGATATTAAATCTAGATTAGATTTTTCTTTACTTTTTAATAATTTAATTGTAAAATATTTGGGATCAAAAAGATATTTTGAACCAAGGAAGTAAAAATATCAATTGCCAAGACATTTAATACCAAAGTCTAAACTTCATCGTATTGTCAATAGCATAAAGAAGAACATTAACTAATGACTTGTAATAGAAAATATAGAAATATTCATACATACACAAGAGTGCTTTTATAAGCTATTACTATAGTGTTCTAATTAGCACTATCGCCTCTATTTCTAACATCAATTGTATTAAAACTATCATCTATATATGGCAGAGATTGCAACAATGCTATTATATGCTGATGTATGGTAGCATTCTTACAAGCAATGTAATAGATCTTTAAAAAGCATTTATGAAATGCTACATGGACTTATAATAACATTTAGAGAAATTTCTTGGTACTGCCTTTGTAACATCAAGGGAAATGCAACATTATTTCTTCCACTAGATGTTACATATTAAATAGAATGTTATTACTGAAAACACTAATAATAGAAATCTTTCTCTTCCACCACGTTTGGGCAAGCCCTCTACTTATGTCCTTATTTAATTGAAAAGCACATTCTTTGAAGTCATTCGGTTCATCATGATAATGTGCATATATTTTTTGATTACCCTACACCACCATCACTTATTATAATTAAATAATTTGCTGCTAACATGTGCGGTCAATGTAGGACAATGATCCAAGGTTGTGAATAAGTTGAAACAATACTAAACATATCGTATATGTCACAGCGTATGAAACTATATATACAAGTGCGAACCCGTGTTTCGCACACGGATTGGCAAAATAATCGATTAAAAATACGTATAAAAGCAAAATTTTAAAATTGGTTGTCAGTTCCTAATAAATATTATATTTTTAACATTGATGTTGTATTACCGGTGATTAAAGTTTAAGCTTCTAAAAGTTAGGTGCACATTGTGGTAAGCTTTGTTTTAATAATTGTTTTAAAAAGAGTCATACATCATAATCAAAATAGAATGCGCCTAAACAATAACTTGTGAGATTTTAATTATCTTCCACATACTTACATGTGCATATTATCTAATCATAATTCCTTATAATAATCTGAAAGGCATCAGTTCAAATTAAACCTTCAAAAAAAATTGCTATATACCTGCAATTTCAATTATAATATTCGTCGTTACATTTAGGAAATTATGAAATATCATATTGTTGGTAAAATAGAAGAATTGTCCATCATCTACTACCAAAGTGATTTTAAACATTGATTTTTCATATCTACTACAAAGGGTCGGGTATTATAAGTCCATTGTGGTTAAAGGAAAATCAATATTTTTAGTGGTATATGTCAGTCAAATAAAACAATTATCTCTGACTGAAGTAATCAATTGTTTTGTTATGAAAAGGCTGACAACAATCATTCAAATATTTAGCAGCAGAAAGTATAAGAAGTTTGATTTATAAATAGTATAAGAAACTGTAGTGCGTAAAAGGTATCAACGCAAAAAGGAATAGAAACAATAATCTTCAAGCAACAATAATAGTATTTAAATAATCGTCATGCATTTAATCAATTTTTGAAATTTTGCACGCTTAATCAATCAAACTTATCTCACGTAGCTCTTGTAATTAAATTATTTATTCATCTTTTAATAATTTCTTCATATATTATTATTAATGACAATTTAATTTCTCATATTATGGACCCTCCAAAATACTGGGTGTCGCAGCTCAATATTAAAAGCATAAAATGTGCAGCTCTAATCTCCGTTAATCAAATTTTGAGTCCTCAGCGAAATCGTCCTCCAAATAAACACGGCAAACTCCCTTTTCTTAATTTTTGGATTTTGGAGTTAATTTTTTTCTTCCCCCTTATTTGAATTATTAATACGTATTTCTTAGTATCACCTATATGTTTTTAATTCACTTATCTTTTGCAAAAATATTCTACATGATTTCCTCTTTTTTCATCTCTACGATCAATCGATTCTTGTACTCTTCAACATTAAAACATGACACACATTAACACATACATACCTATTCACCTCCATTATAACATACATTATTTGCCAGAATTGTTAATTGTTCTCGTTTGTGATTTTAATGGGATAGACTATTTGAATATAAAATATAGAAACAATTGATGGCATGGCAGGTCTACATGACTGAATTATTTTCAATTTTTATCTTTTATATTAAAACAAAATGATCCAACGGTCAAGATAACTTGTTCCAAATCTATGTTCATGTAGTTGCCCCTTTTTAATACATTAGTTCCTCCACATTATGTTTTGTGGTTCTAAATAAAGTATGGACAAATCAAAATCACCCACATTTCAAATTCAAAATCATTATATGGCAAGTTTTGGGATTATTAGAGGTACTCCACTTTAAAGGAGAGAAGATCAATTTTAAAAGGATTCCATTCGAAAAAGAAATCATTAACCATATATAAGCGTTTAGTAGTTTATTAAATTTCATTCCAACCCGATACGATTACGGAACTAAAATAATTTCCCTTTATTCTTCAGACCCTAAATCAGGTGGTCGTAGAATGAAGGTTGTTGTTGCATATCATCTTGCTTTATTAGGCGGAAACATCTCCCCAACGGTTGCTAGTATCAAGGATATCTTGGGATCAGTTGGTGCTGATGTGGACGAAGAAAGGACCGAGTTCTTTTTATAAAAGGTAAAAGCAAAAGACAATTATTCCTTTTATAAAAGGTAAAAGCAAAAGACATAACCGAGTTAATTGCTTTTAGAAGGGAAAAGTTGGCATCGGTTCCTCCAGGTGGTGGCAGTGGTGCCATTGCTGTCTCTGCACCGACTGCTGGTGGCGCTGCTGCACCTGCACAGCAGCTGAGGCCAAGAAGGAACAGAAGGTTGAAGAGAAGGAAGAGTTTGATGATGATATGGGATTCAGTCTATTCGATTATGCGATATTTGATGCATTGTTATTGTTTTCTCAGTTTTCTGCTAAATCATCTAATTATGTCTTTTGATTGTTTTGTTTTTGATCTGGTTCAGTTGAAGGGCCTTAAACAAAAATAAGGAACTAAAAGGAAAGCAAAAGAAAAAAAGTCATTTTCCTAGAGCCTAACTAATAAAATTGTTCACTTTATTTCCCACTTCTGCGAAATTGATCAAATATTAAAGACTAAAACTTGGACGAATGATGGTACTCTGAGATTACTTTTGTGGCTTTTCCTTTTAAGTTCTCGAAAACCGCTAGAGATGCTGTTAATAACCATAACTGGGATGCCATCCTCATTGCATATTTTTTTGTATCAAAGGTTCAAACATAATAACTAAAAAAACATAACTGGATTCATAGAAATGCACAATGATAGGGTAGTGATTAGCCTAGAGAATCATTTTTCTAACACCTTCCCCCACAGTGGTAAATTATTATACTCAATAAATTACATATACTGCTAAAAATCAGCAGTCAATATGTCATACGTATACATGTTACTGAACACATAAATAAATCAAAATTTAAAGAACCGTTTGAAAACTGCAGAAAAATTACATGTTTGGTATTTATACATCAAATGAAGGTAGTAAAATAATAGTATTAGGGGACATAGTTAAAGACTCTAAGAGCAATGGAACGTGCTTAATTGCATGCATGCCCCAGCCTATATTATTCACTCTATATGTGAACAGCATTCGCCGTTAGTCTATTTTCTTTATGTTCCTGTAACAGACAACCACCAAATTACCATGAGAGAACAATGCTATTTTTTTGAACAGTCAAGGATACTTTTCGGGTTGAAAAAGTATGTTCCTTACGTTAAGTACACCTTTTGTGAAGTAGAATTTTATAATGGTTGCATAATAAATTGCTTATGGGAATATGTTAAAATCTAACTAATTTGACAAAACTTGGAAAAAAAATTAGCATTCGCTGAAGTTAGGTGTACTGGTTAGGTCAATGTATGTGATTCCCATATAAAATTAAACATAAAAAATGCAAAGAAAATTGTCATATTGATTTTTTGCAGACCATGTGATTTACAGTTGTAAATTATGCATTTGAGATACTAAGAAAAGATAATGTTTCCTAAAAAATTCGGTATACAAACCAGAAAATAGCTAAAGATTCACATGAAACCATATATTGGAACCAAAATTTAAAGAACAAAAGTTTGGTCAGTCTCAAGAATAACATACATTTGATATGGATTAACTTACTATTTCCCAAAGGTAATATAGTTCAAAAATACATTAAAAACCATACTCAATAATGATTACTTGGTTTTTAAAAGAAAAAAGCATGAATTTAGGGTGTCCCTCTTTGTTCCTTATTCTTACAATTTTTACTAACCAAAGTACAGTAATGTATTGTTTCTTACAATATAATTTTTCAAAATTGTCAAACAATTTGTTAAAACAGTGAATCGAACAAAGTTAGCATAACAAGTAATATTAAGAATTTTACTAAACAATAGTTTTGCATAGTCAATAATAATACACTAATTAAGTCCAACCACAACGGTGAAAAGTACCACACCGATTTTCACAACTGCAAGTGTATCAACAGTGTAAAAAATAAAAATAAAAACAAAAATAAAATAAAATAGAAAGATATTCAGCAAATCTAGTAAGAGCAGTGTAAATATGATGTACTTAGGATAGTTTTAGTAATTGTTCAATATAGAAAAAAGTCTATATTACCTAAGGTTGCATTCACATTCGGGTTTAATCAGGGTTAAGCATGATACTACAGTTCTAGAGGAACATATTTATCAATAATTTTTAGTAATAATGAAATATTACATACAGATACATGCATAATTGATAGACGTATACCAAATTATTTAATTTGCAATGGTAAACCCATTTCAGTCCAAACTAACATAAATTATTTCCACCGATTTCAATTGAAATTCAAGCATATAAATCCATCCCAACAAATCTAATTACACAAATTGCAGGTTCATAAATTATATGAAAAATAACAACATAAAAATTGTTATGTAGAGGTAAAAGAGACAATACATTAGACATGAGCGATAATTGCATAAATAAACTCCAAAGTTATTTATTAAAATTTGAGTTTATGGTGCTGGAAACTATACTAACTTTTCAATTTTCAGATGGGAAAACCATATAATTCAAGATGAAAATTTTCCCTCGTAACTTGTAGAGTTCTTTGTCACTCAAACAAAGTAAAAATATACCCCAAAATTAAATAGAAGCACCCAAGGTTCATCACATTTATAATAAGTCGTTTTATATCAATTTAGAAACCTATAAGCTCAGGCAAAATCATACTTAAAAAAATTAAATGACCTGCCTGTAATGCAAATGTGCTTCCCCTTACACATGCTCAGTAGGCTGGTATAGTAACATTAAAAGTTTCATCATGTGTCACACCATAGTTATAATATTTCTATAACATATTTGGCCACCATGATCTTGTTGCGAAAATAAGCAATTAGTTTGCACAATTCATTCAAGCTGCAAAAACAAATATAAGGAGCCACACATTGATATTGATGGACACGTATAGATTAAAATCCATTACTTCTGGAAGCTAACGTAATTGCAATGTCTAATTTAAATGTATATTGTTGCGTGGACATGTATAGATTAAAACCCATTACTTCTGCTTCAGGGGTTGTAACAAATGTCCATCTTTGGTACTTATATATTCTTGGATACATAATATATCTAAATGCCTAATATACATGACTTAATCTTAATACAAATGCCTTAATCTACTATAACTGTTTATTGCCACACAGACATGTATATTCCACCGAGTATTGCACATTTGGAAGGCAAAATGATTGTAGTATCTAACTGAAATGTATATTGTCATGTGGACATGTCAGATTAAAAACCAACTACTTTTGCTTCATTGCATATAATAAAGTTCCAATGTTGATATATATGTATATGTATGTATATATATATATATATATATGGAGAAGAGCAAAGATGAAGGCATGCTATGTGTTTGTATTAGAAATAAAAAAGAGGGACCATAAAATAAAAGCGTCATCTGAAATAAATTACATCATTTCATGTGAAATTATATCAGTTAAAAAATAGATTTCGACGTTGCAGCTAAATCTATAAACCTTTTAGAAATATGTACAATAATTTCAGTAACCGTATAAATTTCAAATTTTATAAGGAAACAAAAATCAGGGATGGCAATGGAAAGAACACAAAGTATGCATCTATGCAAATAAAGAAGCCAATTGACATAAAAATCTAACATAACGGAAGTTTACCTTGGATAAATGGAACTACGTGAATATGCAGTGCACCCACTTCCTCAATTCAACATCTGAAATCAGGCATTGAAGGAAATCCTTTGGAAAAAAAGTAAATCAATTGAAAAAGTGGAACATAATCCATTAAGCAAGCGTTATAATCAATCAGGAAATTAATCAGTCAACCAAATATAAAAGAATACAATGGTAAATTAATCCTAACAAAAAATGGAGATTTTTTTTTCTGTTTTGCAATATTGCGTTGAATGCAGTCTTAAGGAAAGAAATAAATTAAGCTATGATACAACATTCTCCATTATTCTAACACATGAGTGAATCTTAACTACGGAGAAAAATACATTGATTAGCTGACTTTAACAGTTGAAATTACTAAGACAATCAAATTCACCATAAGAAGAAAACTTATGCCATATCAAGAGTGTAAGGTCAACTTCAATAAATTCTGTCTTTTTAACGGTAACACCTAATGAAAGAAAACCAGGAAGCCAACAACGCTCGATTGGCATACAAATAATTTTTTATCTTCTTCACCAGATCATCTGCTTATCAACCACAAACATGGGTCTAATCCGAAAAAATTATGGTGGTTGTATCACAAACAAAATAATTGGCTAGTCATAGGCATATATTGAATCAAAAAGCTGTAATGTTATCCGTGTGTATTTTAATATCAAAAGCACCATAGTAGTCTCATACTATGAGCTTGAACTAAATTATTCAATCTAAGTTGTCGGGCCTTGCTGCAACAATCATAACGAAAGAGCTTCAATATGGTTGTACTTGAAAGCCCAACTTGTCTATGAAGTTTGTAGTATCTACAAATTTAAGCACGATGTAGGCATACAAATATTGCAAATCAATTAGTAATAAAAGACAAATTTGTCACTACTAAGCAAAACAGTAATTAATTATGACTATCAAATATATCCAACTCAATACATAGTCGGTATCTCTTCATAAACTAAGACAAAGTATATCGCATTCCAAGAAGTATCCACAAACACACACACACACACACACACACACACACACATATATATATATATATATATATATATATATATATATATATATGTACGTATGTATGTATGTATTACATGCAATATAATAAAAGATAATTCAAATATCCAACACAATACCTAAATTACATAGTGATTTCAAAAGCAAACCAAGGATTTTTGAATAATTGATAATGACTTATTGGTAAAATTTTGTTTTATAATTTGCAGTGTCTAGTTTGAAAGATTGGAAGATAAAATCTATTACAAAACTTCTATAGTACACAGAAGATCAATGAGTTACAATTTAACTGAGCGTAGTTCATTCTTTCATTTCAATTTGGAAACAATAAATTTCAACATACATTTAATTTAACTTGTACATGTGTATAACAATAAATTAAATACTAAAAAACTTATTAATTATTTTTTAGTTGTTCCTTATGCAAATAAGGTAAGATATTGTGTATATACTTTGACATGCCATTTGAACGTAAAAGGGATGCTTCAATGGTCTAGTATTTTGTTTTCCTTTGGGAGCAGCATTGACCATTTCACCAGTAACTATGCATTTAGAAAAAGAACACATGAATAGACTGCATGTTATAACTAAACTCTTGGAAGGTAAATCACTGTTTAATTGGCTCAAAATAATTGTTAGCTTATGTGTTTTGAAAATAAGACAAATTTAAGAGTAATTGTGTATGAGCGCATCTTAGGGCATGCTTTAGTAGTGCAATAAACAATATAAAATTAACAAATGGAAATAATTTAGGTAACTGCATTGAAAAATTCATGTGTTTGGAAAAATATTGCATGTATAATTAGTACGTCTTACAATGGTATATAATAATTAAATCAAACATTGCGGCACCAAAATTTTATATACTTAATATAAAAGGAAAGTGCATCGTTGTAGATTTCGCAAAAATATATATCTTACTAATTTTATGAATCAATAAATATGAATCTAACTAATCTGATTGCAACTGTGCTACTAACAACATTTGTAGCATGTAGATTTCCCATTTTCTTATATTATGTAACCATCAGTACCATTGATATAGAAGAGAATGATATGTTGCTCAATTTTGGTGCTATGACTGAAAATAGAAAGGAACCTTCATTATTGCTTCAATAGAAAATATCTGATTATATCTAGCTTTCCAGTTGTTCCAATTAAATAAAGAACTATGAAACTAACTGCATTAGTCAATTATTATTTTTCATTATTCGTTCCTAGGAAAACTAACGCGATAACAAAAATGTTCATTTGCATGCTTATTATAAATGCAATTAAATATCTTAACGCAACTCGTAATTTAATACTAAAAAATATTATTATTTTTACTTGTGTTCTCCATCTTAACTCCTTCTGCCGTTATTGGATGATATGATTGAAAATAAATATTTTTCAATTTATTTTATGTCTACACTGCTAGATTGCACATAATTTGTTGCTATTACTTCCAAGTCCTTTTTTAAGTTTAAGGTATGTTCTCCAAATAAACTTTCTGGCTTAATTTTGTTAAATGTTTAAGTGGTGCTAGTTAGCATTTCAATGGTGCAAATAGCTTCATGCATATATTTTTAGTAGATGCAAATTTGCAGTCAGTTTATATTCGATGTTAAAAGGACACTGTTTTCATTGTAAGGAAACCCACCATTATACGATATCACTTTCATACAGTCCACGGTTTAAGAAAAAATTAATCACGTTAATATGTGTGCGATGTAAAAGATAGCATGACTGGCCTTCTATATATATTTTTGAGCTATAATAATTCAAATATAGTAAACGGAGATCCTTTGAAATCACTTGAGATGGCACCAAATAAGAGAATAAAATGAAAGCAAGCAATCATGTATTATATAGCTATTTACAGACATGAAACCGACAAACGTAATGCCAAAAGAATGAAAATTAATTTAAAACTACAAAACAAAACAAAGACGGTAAATATTTCTTCATTCATTATGACATCATTGTAAAATGAAACTGCTATTACAACACCGACATTTTATTGCTTCAACAAAGCCATGCTAAGAGTGTTAATGAATGATTCAAAGTATTATTCTAAATTAGATCAAGTCTTCCTTTTTTAGTGGATCAGTTTGAATTATTTTAGCCATTTTATTGTTTGATATTTTAGAATTCTGCAAGTACAACTGCGTTTTGTATTGCTTTGAAATAATACAAAGTTGTTTTGCATTGCTCCTAACAAAAGTAGCAATAACAATGTAGTTATTCAATTATTCTACGTTTAATCTCCCTCCTCTCTATATAAAATTCTAATAAAGAGAAACTATTTTCCTGATGTTTATTAGCTCCGACCACTTATTTTAATCCGTATAATTTTGTTGAATTTTATTTTATTCTATCTTAGGTTGTGCAAAAATTACATATCCTTTTCGAGTAAGAGTGGAGTTTACAACTTAATCATAAACATGTAGAACAAACATTCATTATAGAACTATTTCGATCTCAATGTCACATCCCAAATGGAACCACAACTCCATCTATGCAATGGTTATTGGAACAATATAATTATCACTTGAGAAGCATCCTAATCAGTAAAAAAGAAAGCTAAATGCTACTGACTATTTTATTTAGTGTTCTGAAATAGCAAACTAAACTCAGACTGGAAATATGCAGATTATCAACATACTATATTTCTAAACGAATGTCTAGTTTTCCTGTTTTAAGCATGCTGAGAAGAAACATAACTTATAAAACTACATACCAGATCGGACCATAATTTTTAATGCCCTGTTTCATGTTATCCTTGTACCCTCGGCCTATCTTGACCTTAAAAAATAATATAAATTTTTTATCAGATGACTCAACAAAAAGATTAAAATAAAATAAAAAATAGTAGTAAAATAGCTCGACTGCAGGTTTGTTAAGGATGCTATTGTTCACATGGGGGTGCAGGAGATGAACGAAGTCATTATAGGTGAAATTCACAAAATCAAAATTATTAATATCAGAAAATTAAACAGAACATTTTGTCATCTAAGTCAATTTACGACTTCGAATAATTAGAAGAAGTAGTAAAATACCTCGATAACGAATTTGTACATATATTCTTTGGACTGAATGCGGATCCAAGAGATCTGCAAAATATAACATGTGAAACCGAACATGATATCAAAATAAAATTTTGGTACCAAAACATGATATCATAATTAGTTGTAAAATATGCCAAAATAAATAGCCGATGATAATGATCAACAACAACAACAACAAAGCCATATATCCCAAACAAGTTTGGGTTGGCTAGAGATGGAACCCAAAATTAAAATAAAATTAATAATGATAATAATAATATATGTAAGGGTTTAAAATAACCAAACAAATAAAAAGTTGCCCGATAAAGGTTTTTTTAAATAATAATAATAATAGGAAAAAAGGTTCAATAAAAGTGAAATAAAATCTAAAATAGTAATAAAAAGTAAAAAGGTTCAGTAAATGTGAAATAAAGTCTAAAAAAAAAACTAAGGTTCTGGTACATGGATTGCCAGTTTCCATGCACTCCTATCAACTACCAGCTCTTCCGATAAACTCCAGTTACTTAAATCTCTCTTTATTATCTCCTCCCATGTCATTTTAGGTCGACCTCTACTTCTCTTTGGGCCTTCAGCGCGGCCTAGAATTCCAACGCGTACAGGTGCATCGTATGGTCTACGTTGGATATGTCCAAACCATCTCAAACGGTATTGGACTAATTTCTCTTCAATAGGCGATACTCCAAGTTTTTCCCGAATATCCTCATTTCTAATCCGATTTCGTCCGGTATGCCCACAGCTCCAACGCAGCACCCGCATATCCGCTACGCTTATCTTCTGGACGTGTTGCCTCTTAGTATGCCAACATTCTGCACCATATAACATTGCAGGCCTGATTGTTGTCCTATAGAACATTCCTTTAAGCTTCTGAGGAATCTTCCGATCATAGAGAATGCCAGGTGTTAGTCACCATTTCACTCATCCTGCTTGAATTCTTAAACTAACATCCTTATCAATCTCTCCATCAAACTGCAACATAGATCCTAAGTATCTAAACGATTCCTTCTTGGGTACAACTCTACTGGCCAGGGTAACATGTCTGTCATCTGACCTGACACTGCTAAACTCACACTTCATATGCTCTGTTTTAGTTCTGCTAAGCCTGAAACCCTTTGATTCCAAGATCTCCCTCCACAACTCCAGTTGTCGATTAACCCCTATTCTACTTTCATCAATCAGCACAATATCATCGGCAAAGAGCATATACCAGGGAATCTCCCTTTGTATATCTTTTGTGATTTCATCCATCACTAATGCAAAAATATAGGGGCTCAAAGCCGAACCTTGATGTAACCCTATGTTAATTGGAAAGTCTCTGGTCTCACCATCGCATGCCCTAACACTAGTCACAACCCTCTTGTACATATCCTTAAAAAGGGTAATATACTTTGATGGCACTCTCTTCCTTTCTAGCGCCCACCACATAACCCCCCTCGGCACTCTGTTATAAGCTTTCTCCAGGTCAATAAAAACCATGTGGAGATCTTTCTTCTGCTCCCTGTATCTCTCCATAAGTTGCCTAACCAAGAAAATCGCCTCAGTGGTTGACCTTCTAGGCATAAAACCAAATTGATTCCTAGAGACACTTGTCAGCCTCCTCAAACGCTGCTCGCAAACTCTCTCCCAAAGCTTCATTTCATGACTCATAAGCTTAATTCCTCTATAGTTTGTGCAACTTTGAATATCTCCTTTATTATTGAAGATTGGAACTAAAGTGCTTCTCCTCCACTCATCTGGCATTTTGTTTGATTTGAAAATATTATTGAACAACTTAGTTAGCCATCTTATCCCTGCATCTCCAAAGCATCTCCACACCTCAATAGGAATGTCATCAGGTCCTACCGACTTGCCTGATTTCATACGTTTCAACGCCCCCTTTACCTCAGCTTCTTGAAATCTCCGCACAAAATGTCTATTGGTGTTGTCGGCTAAGTCTTCCAACTCGATCGAAGAGCTATCACTTTCTTCATTGAAAAAGCTTATCAAAGTATTCTCTCCACCTATTCTTTATCTCATCGTCCTTCACCAAAAGTCTATCATTCTCATCCTTAATGCATTTTACCTGATTGAAGTCCCTTGTCCTCCTCTCGCGTAGGCTAGCTATTCTGTAAACGTCTTTTTCACCCTCCTTTGTATTTAGCCTTTGATACAAATCTTCGTACGCTCGTGCCCTTGCTTCACTCACTGCTCTCTTTGCAGTCTTCTTTGCCACTTTGTACATTTGCATGTTCTCTTCGCTTCTATGACGGTACATGCATTTGTAGCGTCATAGAAGCCGATGATAATGATCAAGCAAACAAATTTCCTGCTCATGTCCCATACCTGAGGTATCTACAGAAATAACATTAGGGTTATAATACCAATTATAAATGCCCTAATCTGCTAAACTGGTTTATTTTGAAGTCATTTTAATTTAATTTAATACATCTTCTAAGTGCTAAAAAAATTTAAAATACAAACCATATTTTCAGATCTACTTTCCAGGATATAACATATAGGCTAATATATTTCAAAATAGAAACCATATTACCATATATGACATACAGGCTAATATATTTTAAAATATCAGAAGCTTTAGTTATTGTCAATTTCATAAACTTCAACCTATAAATGGATTGCAACATAAACAGACGCTAATCTTTTATGTCAATAACATTACGATTTGAAATCTATAATTATCATCAACTGCACCTTTATATGTCAAGTGATCAATTCACAAACTACAAAAAAAATCTATAAAAAAATATAAATGTGTAGGTATAATAAACCAAATATATCACAAAGCAAACAGCCAACTGAATATGCAGCATACCATTTAAATATTATAGCTCCAACTGTTAGACCATACATTTTTAAATTTGGTCGATCATTTAAATATTAGAGCTCCAAGAATATCAGCAGGAATGATGATTAATAGTCTGTAAAATAAAAATGTCTGTTATAAGGTAATGTTCAAATAGAAGGAAACCAATCAGGGTTAGAAATGGCAAAAGAAATGCACCTTCGTACACATTGAAACCAATAAACTTTAAAAATATGACCGAGATAAGTATTTTAAATTTTGTTCAGCAAGCATGGGTACCTAAACTTTGTATGGTACATAAAATTGGCATGTACATCAGATTCTAAAATGATCAATCAAAACTTATAAACAATTCATGATTATATAATATTGTAGATTGTTTATGGTGTTTTTTAAATGGAATAAATTTTTAATACAATCTTTAAAACGATAGCAGAAATAACTGAAGATAAATTATATTTTTTATTTTCTTTAAACTGATAGCAGCACTAACCGAAGATAAATACATTTATTTTATTCGAAATGACAGCAACACTAAATGGAAGGGAAATCTTATTTGAACTTGCACGAAAGTATAATACCCAACATTTAATATGCTAAGATAATATTATCTCAAATTATATAAATGTATTACAATAAATAAATGTTTGAAATGTGTTTACATAATATTATCTCAAATAATATTCTAAAAGTACTACAATACTTTTAGAACATAAGCACATATGGTAAATTATATTTAATATTTTATTAGTTAATCATATGTTGAATGTTTTTTGACATATTACGATTATCTGTTGTAGCCTAGGTGATATTCAGAGTACTCTCTAACCCCAATAAGAAGAATTGGATGCTGTATGGAATATTCAAGACTGGAATGAATATTTTTCAGTAACAATATATTAATTTGGTAAGTTCAAACCATCCATTTATCTATTGAATGTTAAGGTAATGCCAGTTTAGTATTGGACCCCTTCACATATAGAAGAGAATTAATTTAGCAATCATAACTCGTGTGATTCACACATATGTACTTCACCCTTGCATTAAGATTAATGACCTCATGGTAAGTACTATGTACTTTTCTAGCTTTAAGCACATAAGAAAACTAGCAGAGGTTATGTGCAGGCAATAAATCAGGAAAGTGCTTTTACATAGAGGGTAACAAATTCATTAAAGCCTATTTTTTATAATAAATATAGATAGATTATACATGATTATAATAGTTAAATAACCTTTAATTGTGCAAATATACTCAAAATATTAAAAAATTACACTGAATAAAAACAGTTTCGAAAAATTCTACAATACCTTACGATTATATAGAACAAATTCAAAATCCGTGCCATAAGGCCATAGTAGATGAGGTAGATAGGTTTTGCAATTGAATAATTATTTTCCTACGATAGTTGTTAATAAAAAAATTACCATTTACTCATCAAAAATCACCTTTACAGTAGAGGTTTTGTTGCAATCATGTAACCAAAATAAGCAGTTATATAGCAATTGAAAGCAAGGTTGATCAGTTTCTCTGCAAAGTAACCCATAAAAATCATGGCCAAGGAGTACTCTTAGGACTAAACAATAACATCTTACGCAAAATATATCAAAGAAAATATCAGAGGTTAAAATTCCTCCCATGTTAAAGTGTAAACTTTTGATATATTGTACTTTACAGTAAGGAATGTAATTTGCTAATATCAAAATAAAATATCAAGCATGGACACTGAGCAGATATATACCAGTTAAATAACGAATAATTAGTGCAATAGGCTACGATATCCACTAAAACTATATACAATAATAATTGTGTATTCATAATGCAAAATAATCATATATTTTAGAATGATCGCATAAATATTTTTAAATTCACTAAACAAAAATGCAATCACAACTGTGGTGGTTTTCTGCCTTAATTAAGCACAAACATTCACCAGCTTTTAAAGATGAATAGTTGCTTCGAATACCTACATTTATTACCTTTTTGCAGTAATTAGAAAACGACCGAGGAGCAGATTAGTGCATGTTGTTCCCTAAAATAATAAGACCACCCAAACTATTACTGCTTTTGAAAATGAAAATTTGTAGATCTGGATACTTTTCAACTAATGCATTTAAAACTGAACCAGTCTACGTTAATATTTTCCTCGATTGACGAATGCTTTACTATTCATGATGCTAGGCTGTTAAGGAGTTGAATGAATTATTATTTGTTATACAAAATATTCACAATTCGAAACTCGATCGAATAACACATAGGACTAAAGATATGAAATGAATATGAGTACTAAATATGTAAAAGATGTTAAATTCAACAACCAATTCCAACCGCAGGGAAGGGAACCGTGTAAATAGAACAACGATACAAATTTAGGGTTTGAAATTTACCTGATACCATATTTATGATGAGCAGACAACGAATAGTATTGCGCACGGTAATTGAAAAGGGGAAGGCAAAGAGAGTCGGAGTAATTGTCGCAAATCAGGCAGTGGTGATTCAAAGGGCTTTGATCCAATTCAAATTAGGAGAAAAGATAAAAATGATGAATCTAGAGTTCCAAATCTAAAGAGGAATAGAGATGCTGGAGGATGGAATGACCAACGCCAATTGGATATATCTGACCATTTAGGCCGCATGAATTCCTCAAAATAGGAGAATGAAGATGAGTTGAGCGAAAGGGGGAGAAAGATTACATACGAAAAAAGAAGGAAAAAAAAAGATGTTTGGGTTCTACATTGACGTGGCATGCCTCTGCGCTAAGTAAACCAAACTCAGTAATTATAATATGAGTCTTGCTACTGTACCCGAAATGGTTTTTGTCAGAAAGTACGAATTAGGCAAAATGGTGTAATTCACGGAGGGTACTCTTGTAATTTTGCAACAAAACATGGACACAACTCAGCAAATCAAGCGGCTAATATTCTTTCGCACAATCTGACAAACACTGTTTCGGGTATATTAGCAATTTCGTTATAATATAGTATAGATTTATATATGTATGCATGTATTTATGTATTTATATGCAACCGAGGAGACAATAATACTAGGTGAACTAAAAACAAAAGCGCATATCCACAATTTGATACATTAAAGTAACAAGGTTTATGTCGAGCAAGAATAAATTCAAGTAATTGTCTCTTAATAATATAAATAAGTAAGCATTGTTAAGGCTCTATTGTGTTGCATATCAGAACAAGCATAAAATACCACACATAATATGAGATAGCTCGATCCAAATCTAGGGTATTACTAACCCTATCTCTACCGAGTCACGCCACAGAGCCAAGTAATTCTTAACTTAAGCTCTGATACCAACTGTAACGACCCGGATTTTGAGAGACTTTGGTTATCGGCATAAGCTCGACGTCGATAACCAAAACATCGAAAAATCCTGGTAATTAGTGAAACAAATTAGAGGGTGAGGAAAGATAAGATAGAAAATTAGAATAGAAGAAGAAGAACACAACATCAGAGTAACACGAATCTCACAGCGGAATGAATAACATATAATATATGTAACATAACTTTGAAATATACATCTGTATTTGAATATACATCATTATCAAAGTACAGCACTTACAACACAGCGGAAATAACTATAGCTATATGATCCTGAAGCCTCCTGCTCCAAGCTCTTCCAGTATATCTGTAAATTCCCGACTACTTGACTGCCCGTACAAATTTAGGCACCCAAGAGTTTAGGGAAAACAACAAAGTAAACTCTGGGTCAGTCATGGGACTGGTATGAGTAAAACAGTTTAAAAACAGTTCGAACAAGTAAACGATATCTCATAAGACCACGCCGCATAACGGAACGGGTTTTTCCCTTATGAGAATCCAAAATATCTTTATATCAAAAACCTTTTGATATTATAATAATGTCTATCAACCATAGTATATATATAATCATCTAGCTGAAACGCTTTCATCTCACGTTCTACATATATAGTATACAATCAAAACCGCAAGCACGTATTGGCTAATGGATTTCCAACTATGACAAGGTATGGAACCACCTTTCGCTAATGTACCTCTAGAGAGGAATACACTGGGTTCAACAAGAACATCTTGCAACCCGGCCACACATGACCGACCACTCATTTCGCTTGAGTGTATCGAATGTATATCACCAACAGTTGGGATCAGCAACCGTTTCCCGAATGGGACAGCATCAACAATAGATTTTTAGAAGTAAATGAAACTCTAGATCAGGTGATTATACACCCTACTTCGGTGCGACCGACTTAGCCATGCTGCCTGCCCGATTTCTGTCATTTACCGGATGATGAGGCTAGAAGCTACGCTTTATCATCACACCAGATTCACTTCGAATGTCACATCGTCAAATCCATCAAATCACCGATTGACGTCTACAACAGTACAATACGTGTTAGCTAAAAGAAGTTTCCTTCTCCGCTTCCACTCTTGGTACGGTTGAAGAAACCAATGTACGTGACCTTTCTGGAAATACTCTGTCAGACATTCACCCATACAAGCCACCCAGGAACAGGATGAACTGAAGGCACTATTTCTATTAATAGAAAAAGTCCTTGCACTCTACTCCGTCTTCGATTATCTTTATATAATATGATTCGCACGCTACTGCCGATATGGAGTGGTTCTTCGGATAATAATCCAACCGGTCTCTCCATATTGACAACGATGGTCAAAAATTCGATAGTCTGTGATTTAACTATCGAATAAAAACAAGCGTTTCGATAGTCGATGATTTAACTATCGAATAAAACAAGTGTTCATCCAAACATCCAATAATTACTGAGCCTTTAATTAATATTCCATTAATTAAATCTATTCTCTATTTCTTATCAATATTTGTTAACCAAATATTTTCAATAACCATATTGGCCTTATACGTTATTTGGAAAACATTTCCATATATCGCCTTCCTTTATTTTCTAAACTGTTAGAAAATATATGCCATTTATAATTGGAAAATATTCCAATTACTTATCTCTTTTCCAATCTCGTTTATTCTTATACTTAGGAAATATTTATTATTCTATTTCCCAGCTTACACTTATTTGGGTTAAAACAGATGTTGTGTAAAACATCGTTACGACAACCCAAATACAGTATTTAACTAATTCTTATTCCACATTGATCTTCGAGCCTGAATCTTGCTACTTATCGGTATATCATGAAATCAATCAAGTTGGGGTATAATTACCTCTCAGACCTTGACTGAATAACATTTAACGTCAAAACAGACAAGACTACTTACTCGAAAAATCAATACCATACAACTACTTCTTCCCTTTTAAACACATATATACTTTCTCTTTCTATTCTTTCGAGATTTTACTTCTAGTCTTCCTTTTTGATTATACTATTCTATTTTTAAGTTCGCTTCCTTATCGACTTCTATATATATTGATAAGTTGATTTCTAACTATCAAATTATCTTAAAAATATTCTATCTCCTTAAATTCCCGGAAAAATTCGCCATAACCTCCTTTGTACCGGGAGCATCGGGAAATTTCAAATAGCTTTCCCGGTCCTTCTCATCTCAAAAAGAAAAAGAAAAAGCCAAACGGCTTGCCGATACGGCGCATAAAATCTCATATATGAATTAAATACGTACCTTTTTGTCGGGCATTCTATTTATTTCACTTCTATACTTTATTCCATACCTGTCTCCTGTATATTTATGTCTGTCCAATCTATTTTAACTATACCAATCGTTTTAACTCAATTTGTTAATTAAATCTGTTAATTAACTTCTTAGTCTAATCCACTTCTATTTATCCAAATCTATTTATTATAAATCCCATTTGAATTTTTATATTCAAATTCCATTTGAAATACTATGTTCAAATTCTATAGTTAAACTCCATTTGAATTCTATTATTCAAATTCTATTTCAATTTCTTATATTCAAAGTCCATTTGAATTCTCTGCATTATTTATAAACAACGTTTATAACTTCAATTCAAATCCCACCTTACCATTTATAAACAACGTTTATAAATTCAATTCAAATCCCATATTTTCATTTATAAACAATGTTTATAAATTTGATTCAAAACCCATATTTTCATTTATAAACAAAGTTTATAAATTTGATTCAAAACCCACCTTTCATTTATAAACAAAGTTTATAAATTTGATTCAAAACCCACCTTTCATTTATAAACAAAGTTTATAAATTTGATACTTGTTTTATATATTCAAACAAGCTAATATTTTCTATAGTTTTATTTAAAATTCAAATTCTATTTATAAAAATAGAATTCCCTTTTTAAATCTCAAATACCCTTATTTTCATTTATAGATCAATATTCAAGCCCCATTGATATTTTAAACAATCAAATCAACCAATTTTCAATCATTTGATTTTTTAACACATCATATATGAATATATATGAAATCAAACAAACAACAGATAATATTTTTTTTTTGAGGAATCCAGTTGGATTCCTCCAACCTGTTTTCCTGCATCCACAGACGTTAGTCAACATAGTAATACCCATCCTGCTTCGAGGCAGGATATCGCGGTATAGAAGGTCATCCACTAATCATAGCATGGGGCGTATAGGGTAATCATCCGCTATGAAACTGCGGGCATCCGCTAATGAGACTGCGGGAATCCAACCAATCATCAACCCAATATATATATAATAGTCAGCCAATCCTAGATAACTAATATATTTTTAACAGCAATAAGTAAATATTTAAATGCGTCCAACCATCAACAAAACAACCAACAATTTATTTTAAATACTAAAATAATTTAAATGAGTGAGAATTTACTCACCTGATTTATTGTGCGACTTATTCTGAATAAAAATCTAGAGCGACTCCAAAACCAATCCTAGTTCGTATTTCTCGCAGCTACGAAACCCCCTCTGTTTGGTTTGTGATTTTTCTTTGAACTTGTCTTAAATTCCTTGATGTACTTAATTAACTCATGTTTCCTCATCCAAGCAAGAGTCCCAACCTACAGTAGAAACCCAAAAACTATTGTGGCCTTAATTCCTTCACCAATCGCTTGTAACAAACCAACTACCCTTTCAGCATCTCTTTCTTCCCAGTTTTAACAATTCGAACCCTGATTTTACCTCACCTAGCTTTACCTGCAAACAGTGTATCGCCTAAGGCCATAACCATTTGCTTCTCCTTCCCAAACCATTACTGCTTCATCCCTCAACAAGTTCTGTCAGTTCCCCTAAATCGAGTCTCCGACCATCCTTATCATAGTCGAGCTCAGCTTTTCCTTCCTCAACGCAACAGGAACTCGTTACTCAACTGCCGTGACCTCACGCCTTCACTGACAAGACCCACTGCTTCATCCAAACTCGCGGACCCTAAATCGAATCAGATAATGCCCATCGCAACTTCCATTTCCGTTGCTCCCTTTTTTACTCGAGTCCTTCGTCTTCGACAACCCAGAAACAAACGCACCAGTCCCTGGCAACACAAGCGAACCTCTCTCACGAACCCCATCGCCTCACACCAGAATCCACGGAACCCATTCTTTCTTCGCTCGAGTGTCTCCAGTGTTTCAGAAAACTTGCGATGATGAGGGGAACCCCAAATTTGGATTTCTATTTCCACGGTGACATTGATTTTCAGATTCCAGGCAAAAATGAATGAATGAAATGCTTTCGATTTGGGAAAATATAAAGGGAGCACGGTTTGGTTTAGTTTGTGGAAGACAAAGGAGCACGGTATTGTTTTGTTTGTGGAAGACAAAGGAGCACGGGCTGTTTTTGATTGGTGGTAAATAAGGCACGGGTTTTGTTTCTATCCACCAAAAGAAGGAATGTATATTTAATTTAAATTTAAATTAAATTAAAAACTGTATCCCTAAAAATGAAATAACCATTGACTGCGAACTCCTTTCTGAACCCAACAACTGTCAATTCTAGGGTAATACCCCTATTCCGGACACACTGGGACAGGTCACGTAGTCCCATTCGATCATCTGAAGGAGATATTAATTTAAATCAATATAAATTAATTTCAGACAATTTATTCTCCTCGATAATCAATAAGTATTATTATCGTTATAAATTGAAATACAATTTCCTATTAATTATTTGAATGTATTTAATTCAAATTAAATTTTGAATTCAACTAAATCCATTATCTTATTCTGATAATTTAATATTTTCAATATTAAATTGAATTTGATTTTTAAATCGATAGCTCCCTATAAAAATTGATTTATTTACTTAACTAAATATTTAAATCCATATTAAATATATTAAAATTAACCCCTAAGAGTCCGGGTCATTACAATCTTCCCCACTTAAAATATTTTCGTCCTCGAAATTGCTAAGGTAGAAAAAGTGCTACAAACCCATTAACTTTTCAAAACTTATTTATGTTGATACTCAACATTTCAAACTTCCTTACATAACTCTCTTTCGAATAAATCCTTATTCGATAACTCCTCCCTTCAAATAACTATATTCGATAATCTCTTTATCGAATAACTAGATTCGAAAACCTTTCTTCGAATAAACTATATTCGATTTACTCTATTCAATTAACTCTATTGGATTTACTCTTATCAATTAACTCCATCGAATAACTAAATTCGATAACTCCTTTCGAATAAACTATATTTGATAACTCCTTTCGAATAAACTATATTCGATAACTCCTTTAATTCTATCCGAATAAACTAATATTCGATTTAACTCCACTCGCTTGACTCTAGATCGCGGCGATCACAATGGTTACGCCTGATTCCCTCAGGAAACATCCGACCGCCCTAGGCTATCTATAGCCCTGCGAATTACGCTAGCAGTCGTACGAAATGGCAACTTATCCTGAGTAACTATGTTTGACTAACTCTATCTCAATAACTATATTCGATCAACTTTAATTGAATAACTAACATTCAATTAAATCCTAATTCGATTAACTATGTTTAGTTAACTCTGTCTGGTTAACTCTTAACTTGAATAATTAATATTCAATTAACTCTACGGATTAACCCTAACTGATTAACTCTAACTGGTTAATTCTTACACTATTCGATTATTTCTAACTCTAATCGACTTCTCCTATTCGAATAACTCCTATTGGATAATGTTTATTCATTTATAAAGATTTACTTTTAGTAACGGTTCTTCACTTTATAAATGTTCTCTTTAATAACGTTACTTTACCTATACAGGTTTTGTGTACCCCTTCTATTTAAAACTATCGGTGCTAAAAACCAATATCTCTTCTCTATATAAGTTCAGACTTATATATTCCATTTATCGAATGATAAATATTTAATTTAATTTATAACTGTTATTTATAAATCAATATTTTCTATTTATCTGTTAAAAACAGATTCCCATTTTTTTTTTTCATCTTCTAAATGTTCCTTTGATTAAATTCTATTTATTTAACAAATAAATATCCCATTTATAACATTCTATTTATTTCCTATAAATAAATATTTCCATTTACTCTATTTGTAAATGTTTTACAAATATTCCCCTTTTAAATTCTATTTGTAAATGTTTTTACAAATATTTCACCTTCTATTTGTTTGCACATAACTTCCTTTGTATTTGTGTTATAGATATATTTCCTTTATTCATTCCCAATTCATATTTCATTCACATTGATTTTACTCAATTTATTCATTTTGATCCATTTAACTTACTTAAGTTAAATTTAATTTAAATCATTCAAATTCCCATTAACTAGTTGCTAATTAACCGTTTGCCTATTTCACCCTTTTTATTTGAATATAACTTGTTCAAATATATGTCAACTTAATTATAACTAATCTAATTATATTTCAACTCGAGTTGTATATTCGATTTCGAATGTAAACTCTCAATCTCTTTCACTTATCAAAAACCCAATTTCGATTTAAATTTCCCTTAACTAATTATCCTCCAATTTAGTTAATTCTATTTAACCATTTAAAATATGATTTTTGTTTTAAAAATTATTTCACTTACTTCACTGGAGTTCATATTCATTTTATAACTCAAGTCTATATTTTCCTCATGGCCATTCGGATTTTATTTACTTTAAAAATCCTTTTACTTATATATATAAACCATTGTGGTTTTTAATGGTTTCTGGCGCTGCTTTTCAAAAAATTTGATTTTGACATAACTCAAAATCTATACGACGAAATCCAGATTTTTCTCTTTCATTAGAAAACTATTATTCAACCGGTCCTGACGATTCATGTTTCAAAGAATTCTGACTTGAATTGAGTTCTGAATATTAAATTGAAGTTCGAATCGCCAATTTACGAACTACCGCGCTACGACGAGCTCGTTTTAATTATATTTATAAATATAAACGTTTTAACTTCGTTTATAATAAATTCAACTCCATTCTGATATGTTTTTAATATATATCAAATCCATTTCATAATATTCCTGATCTATTTCACTTCTAATATTCAAATCCTATATCTTAATTTAAAATATTCAAATTCCATTTGAATTTCTTTATTCAAACTCTATATTATTTCCTTCTATTAAATTTCTATTTGAATTTCCTTCTATTAAAATTCTATTTCAATTCCTTATCTTCAAATTCTATTTGAATTTTTTATCTTCAATTTCTATTTGAAGTCCTTCATTCAAAAACCCATTTCAAATCCCTTATTCAAATTCCATTTGAAATCCTTTATTCAATTTCTATTTAAATTCTTTGTTCAATTTCTATTTGAAATCCTTTAAATTTAAATTCTATTTCAAACTCTATATTTTATTTGAATTCTAATATTCAACCTCCACTTTATATTCTCTTTGAAATTCTATTTAACCATTCTCCATTTGAATTCTAATATTCAAATCTCTATTTGACTTTTCTTTATTCAAATCCATTCGAATTCCTTTGAATTCAAATTCCATTTCAATTTTTCTTATACAATTTCTATTTGAATTTTCTTTATTTAAACTCATTTGAATTCCTCTGAATTCAAATTCTATTTCAATTTCTATGTTCAAATTCTATATTTGAATTCCCTTATATTTGAAATATTCAAATTCCATTTGAATTTCTTTATTCAAACTCATTTGAATTCCTTTGAATTCAAATTCTATTTCACTTCTATTCGAATTATATATATATATATTCAAATTCCTTTATTTTACTTCTATTTGAAATCTATATTTCAATTTCCATTTCACTTCTATTTGAAATCTATATTTCAATTCCCATTTCAAAATTCCTCTGAAGTTATATAAATATATCCATATATTTATATCTATCTCAAATTTAAAACATTTGAATTTTCAAACAACTTGTTTCTTTTCAAACAAATTTCCATCAAAACTTTTCTAAGGCAGCAATTCATCACTTAGAAACTCGAAAATGAACACTGATGATGTTGCGACCATCATCAGAATTGTTTCCCAGCTACTGAATGAGTTCAGTACTATATTTCTTTCAAAATCCATTTAGAAAAACATTTTCCAAACTCCCAGGATTTTAAATTCTTAATTCAGGTTGGAATACAATTTCAATTTATCACATTTGTATATTTGATTTCATATACAAATTTCATTGGTTATATATATAACTATTTCTGTTTTATAATCTAATTCGATTATAATCCTAACAATCAACTCAACTATTTAAAACAATATCGTGTTCAATCTTCTGTTCAAATATTTATAAACTCCTATCGACATCGTGGCGTCCCACAATTCGACCAAAATTTATAATCCACTCAACAGACTAGTCAACACTATATAAAACGGTTTTTATATCAAATAACAAATACGCTCTCTCGTATATATATACACTCAAACTCAATCTAGGGTATTACTAACCCTATCTCTACCGAGTCACGCCACAGAGCCAAGTAATTCTTAACTTAAGCTCTGATACCAACTGTAACGACCCGGATTTTGAGAGACTTTGGTTATCGGCATAAGCTCGATGTCGATAACCAAAACATCGAAAAATCCTGGTAATTAGTGAAAGAAATTAGAGGGTGAGGAAAGATAAGATAGAAAATTAGAATAGAAGAAGAAGAACACAACATCAGAGTAACACGAATCTCACAGCGGAACGAATAACATATAATATATGTAACATAACTTTGAAATATACATCTGTATTTGAATATACATCATTATCAAAGTACAGCACTTACAACACAGCGAAAATAACTATAGCTATATGATCCTGAAGCCTCCTGCTCCAAGCTCTTCCAGTATATCTGTAAATTTCCGACTACTTGACTGCCCGTACAAATTTAGGCACCCAAGAGTTTAGGGAAAACAACAAAGTAAATTCTGGGTCAGTCATGGGACTGGTATGAGTAAAACAGTTTAAAAACAGTTCGAACAAGTAAACGATATCTCATAAGACCACGCCGCATAACGGAACGGGTTTTTCCCTTATGAGAATCCAAAATATCTTTATATCAAAAACCTATTGATATTATAATAATGTCTATCAACCACAGTATATATATAATCATCTAGCAGAAACGCTTTCATCTCACGTTCTACATATATAGTATACAATCAAAACCGCAAGCACGTATTGGGTAATGGATTTCCAACTATGACAAGGTATGGAACCACCTTTCGCTAATGTACCTCTAGAGAGGAATACACTGGGTTCAACAAGAACATCTTGCAACCCGGCCACACAAGACCGACCACTCATTTTGCTTGAGTGTATCGAATGTATATCACCAACAGTTGGGATCAGCAACCGTTTCCCGAATGGGACAGCATCAACAATAGATTTTTAGAAGTAAATGAAACTCTAGATCAGGTGATTATACACCCTACTTCGGTGCGACCGACTTAGCCATGCTGCCTGCCCGGTTTCTGTCATTTACCGGATGATGAGGCTAGAAGCTACGCTTTATCATCACACCAGATTCACTTCGAATGTCACATCGTCAAATCCATCAAATCACCAATTGACGTCTACAACAGTACATTACGTGTTAGCTAAAAGAAGTTTCCTTCTCCGCTTCCACTCTTGGTACGGTTGAAGAAATCAATGTACGTGACCTTTCTGGAAATACTCTGTCAGACATTCATCCATACAAACCACCCAGGAATAGGATGAACTAAAGGCACTATTTCTATTAATAGAAAAAGTCCTTGCACTCTACTCCGTCTTCGATTATCTTTATATAATATGATTCGCACGATACTGCCGATATGGAGTGGTTCTTCGGATAATAATCCAACCGGTCTCTCCATATTGACAACGATGGTCCAAACTTCGATAGTCTGTGATTTAACTATCGAATAAAAACAAGCGTTTCGATAGTCGATGATTTAACTATCGAATAAAACAAGTGTTCATCCAAACATCCAACAATTACTGAGCCTTTAATTAATATTCCATTAATTAAATCTCTTCTCTATTTCTTATCAATATTTGTTAACCAAATATTTTCAATAACCATATTGGCCTTATACGTTATTTGGAAAACATTTCCATATATCGCCTTCCTTTATTTTCTAAACTGTTAGAAAATATATGCCATTTATAATTGGAAAATATTCCAATTACTTATCTCTTTTCCAATCTCGTTTATTCCTATACTTAGGAAATATTTATTATTCTATTTCCCAGCTTACACTTATTTGGGTTAAAACAGATGTTGTGTAAAACATCGTTACGACAACCCAAATACAGTATTTAACTAATTCTTATTCCACATTGATCTTCGATCCTGAATCTTGCTACTTATCGGTATATCATGAAATCAATCAAGTTGGGGTATAATTACCTCTCAGACCTTGACTGAATAACATTTAACGTCAAAACAGACAAGACTACTTACTCGAAAAATCAATACCATACAACTACTTCTTCACTTTTAAACACATATATACTTTCTCTTTCTATTCTTTCGAGATTTTACTTCTAGTCTTCCTTTTTGATTATACTATTCTATTTTTAAGTTCGCTTCCTTATCGACTTCTATATATATTGATAAGTTGATTTCTAACTATCAAATTATCTTAAAAATATTCTATCTCCTTAAATTCCCGGAAAAATTCGCCATAACCTCCTTTGTACCGGGAGCATCGGGAAATTTCAAATAGCTTTCCCGGTCCTTCTCATCTCAAAAAGAAAAAGAAAAAGCCAAACGGCTTGCCGATACGGCGCATAAAATCTCATATATGAATTAAATACGTACCTTTTTGTCGGGCATTCTATTTATTTCACTTCTATACTTTATTCCATACCTGTCTCCTGTATATTTATGTCTGTCCAATCTATTTTAACTATACCAATCATTTTAACTCAATTTGTTAATTAAATCTGTTAATTAACTTCTTAGTCTAATCCACTTCTATTTATCCAAATCTATTTATTATAAATCCCATTTGAATTTCTATATTCAAATTCCATTTGAAATACTATGTTCAAATTCTATAGTTAAACTCCATTTGAATTCTATTATTCAAATTCTATTTCAATTTCTTATATTCAAAGTCCATTTGAATTCTCTGCATTATTTATAAACAACGTTTATAACTTCAATTCAAATCCCACCTTACCATTTATAAACAACGTTTATAAATTCAATTCAAATCCCATATTTTCATTTATAAACAAAGTTTATAAATTTGATACTTGTTTTATATATTCAAACAAGCTAATATTTTCTATAGTTTTATTTAAAATTCAAATTCTATTTATAAAAATAGAATTCCCTTTTTAAATCTCAAATACCCTTATTTTCATTTATAGATCAATATTCAAGCCCCATTGATATTTTAAACAATCAAATCAACCAATTTTCAATCATTTGATTTTTTAACACATCATATATGAATATATATGAAATCAAACAAACAACAGATAATATTTTTTTTGAGGAATCCAGTTGGATTCCTCCAACCTGTTTTCCTGCATCCATAGACGTTAGTCAACATAGTAATACCCATCATGCTTCGAGGCAGGATATCGCAGTATAGAAGGTCATCCACTAATCATAGCGTGGGGCGTATAGGGTAATCATCCGCTATGAAACTACGGGCATCTGCTAATGAGACTGCGGGAATCCAACCAATCATCAACCCAATATATATATAATAGTCAGCCAATCCTAGATAACTAATATATTTTTAACAGCAATAAGTAAATATTTAAATGCGTCCAACCATCAACAAAACAACCAACAATTTATTTTAAATGCTAAAATAATTTAAATGAGTGAGAATTTACTCACCTGATTTATTGTGCGACTTATTCTGAATAAAAATCCAGAGCGACTCCAAAACCAATCCTAGTTCGTATTTCTCGCAGCTACGAAACCCCCTCTGTTTGGTTTGTGATTTTTCTTTGAACTTGTCTTAAATTCCTTGATGTACTTAATTAACTCATGTTTCCTCGTCCAAGCAAGAGTCCCAACCTACAGTAGAAACCCAAAAACTGTTGTGGCCTTAATTCCTTCACCAATCGCTTGTAACAAACCAACTACCCTTTCAGCATCTCTTTCTTCCCAGTTTTAACAATTCGAACCTTGATTTTACCTCACCTAGCTTTACCTGCAAACAGTGTATCGCCTAAGGCCATAACCATTTGCTTCTCCTTCCCAAACCATTACTGCTTCATCCCTCAACAAGTTCTGTCAGCTCCCCTAAATCGAGTCTCCGACCATCCTTATCATAGTCGAGCTCAGCTTAGACTTCCTCAACGCAACAGGAACTCGTCACTCAACTGCCGTGACCTCACGCCTTCACTGACAAGACCCACAGCTTCATCCAAACTCGCGGACCCTAAATCGAATCAGATAATGCCCATCGTAACTTCCATTTCCGTTGCTCCCTTTTTCACTCGAGTCCTTCGTCTTCGACAACCCAGAAACAAACGCACCAGTCCCTGGCAACACAAGCGAACCTCTCTCACGAACCCCATCGCCTCACACCAGAATCCACGGAACCCATTCTTTCCTCGCTCGAGTGTCTCCAGTGTTTCAGAAAACTCGCGATGATGAGGGGAACCCCAAATTTGGATTTCTATTTCCACGGTGACATTGATTTTTGGATTCCAGGCAAAAATGAATGAATGAAATGCTTTCGATTTGGGAAAATATAAAGGGAGCACGGTTTGGTTTAGTTTGTGGAAGACAAAGGAGCACGGTATTGTTTTGTTTGTGGAAGACAAAGGAGCATGGGCTGTTTTTGATTGGTGGTAAATAAGGCACGGGTTTTGTTTCTGTCCACCAAAAGAAGGAATGTATATTTAATTTAAATTTAAATTAAATTAAAAACTGTATCCCTAAAAATGAAATAACCATTGACTGCGAACTCCTTTCTGAACCCAACAACTGTCAATTCTAGGGTAATACCCCTATTCCGGACACACTGGGACAGGTCACGTAGTCCCATTCGATCATCTGAAGGAGATATTAATTTAAATCAATATAAATTAATTTCAGACAATTTATTCTCCTCGATAATCAATAAGTATTATTATCGTTATAAATTGAAATACAATTTCCTATTAATTATTTGAATGTATTTAATTCAAATTAAATTTTGAATTCAACTAAATCCATTATCTTATTCTGATAATTTAATATTTTCAATATTAAATTGAATTTGATTTTTAAATCGATAACTCCCTATAAAAATTGATTTATTTACTTAACTAAATATTTAAATCCATATTAAATATGTTAAAATTAACCCCTAAGAGTCCGGGTCATTACAGCTATCGATATTAAATCACTTAATACCAATACATCAAGATATAGTAGCATCAAAAGTACAAGGGAATCATCAGGGAGCTATGCGCGAAGAATTCCAGTAGATGATTACTATTAGGATGCTCTAACAAGTGACTAATGAGTCACCATAAGCAACCTCCCAGAGAAGTAAGAATATTCTTCAAGAGCCTATCGACAAGCAAGCGGGAATCCCGTAAGAGAGACAAGTTATCCACACTAATCTTCTTAGTGTCTATACCGATAGGGGTGATGGATCCAGCAGCCTTTCATGTGAATCTTAAAGGCAAGCTCCGCAGATTGTTGATATCAAAACCGGATGCCTACATCCGTATGCCATAACCTTTCGAAAGCCATCCGCACTGACAAACTCGAGACCCTTACAAAGCATATGAACAACCAATCAAGAAAAGAGTTCCAAAAATCGGAAACCTCCTCCCAGGAGCAAGAACTGGAACATCTAAAAGTCATAGGTAAAACCTTTAGAATGTAAAGAAAAGGCAGTGGAGAGCCAGTACTTCCATCACCAAAGGGATAAGCAGCCGACAAGGTGTATTAACCCGTAATTTTAAAGAATATTATAATGATAAACTAAAGAATACTTAATTAAATATTGTAAACTAAGTTAAATAGATTGCGCTATTGTGTGCGTCTCGGGATTTTGCTTGAGATAGACTACGAGTTTGCGTAAAACATACATCGTATGAAGAAGTTGTTAAGCTTAGAATTTTGTATACATATAAGAGAATTATATACATACAAATCAACCTAGAAATTCAAAAAGAATCAAAACAGCGAAGCGGGAAGGGCCACGAGCGGAATCAACCCGTTGGATGGGTTGAACCAGGCTGCTTGGGGTCGATCCATGGGTCGACCCTAGGGTCGACATAGAAAGAGGGGTCGACCCCTATACGGATCTTGGCAGATTTGTATTTCGAAACATGGACGCGTTTCTTGACCTGATTCATTGGCTTGAGGTTATAAATGGGACCTCATTTATATTATTTTATTCACCCAAAACAATGAAGACCATGTGATGCTGCGCCAACTCAGATTGAATTAGCTTATTCTTCTGAAACACGATTTATACGTATACAGAAATCTTTGCTACAACATCAACAGTCTTTTCTCGATTCTTTAGATCTAGCCTCTGTGAGTTTATGTTGCTTTTAGATATAAACATTTAGTAAGTAATCTTGACATGTTTATAAGTTTGGATCTAAACCCGTGCTTGTTTATAACCTAAACCATAATTAAACAGATATGCAATTACTTGTACATCCAATCTACAGTTCAGTTCTCATTTGTCCAATTCTATCATCATATGCCTATTCTGCTACTATGTCCAATTTTATCATCATATGCATGTTTTGTTATTATTTCTATTTCAGTTCTCTTCTCTCCATCCTTCCCTTTTTATTTTTTTGGCCAAGCTACCTTCGAGCCTTGGCCTATTGCTGAAATATGTGAATGAATGAAATAGGGAATGGTTGGGAATGATAAATTGGGGCATACCTTGTATTGTAAAACATGAATGGGATTTGGGGAATAACCTATACATCGACCTATGACTTTAATTTGGGGCATATCATACATGATGATTTATGACTTGAGGGAAGGCGCATGAAAAGCCTAGTATGAACATGAATAATAGTTTAAGAATGAATATACCTAAATTTACAGTAAATAGAAACTGTAACCGCACTTTGACACGAGGTTAGATTACACTTATGGTAGAAGTCTGCCCGGAACCGCCCGACAAATCCAGCATCCACAAGTGGTCGATATGTGAGGGGTATAGTGCATAAATGTACAAGTAACGGTGCCAAGACACGAGGTTAAGTCCAACTTGTGCTAGAAGTCTACCCGGAACAGTCTGGTATATCCAACGTCCACAACTTGTCTACTTAATGTGAGAGGTCTGGTGCATTAACATACACGAATGGGGAATGATAATAACCTATTATAATTAATCACACCTAATGAGAATGTTATATAATAGGTAGGCTTGTCCAAGGGACATGTGGAAATTATAACATAAGTTATAATAAATGGGAAGGGAACTTATCAATAAACCTTAGTTAAGAGATGTAGGTTAATAAGTAAACAACGACAAGTTGTAGTCATAGTGTAAGATAGAATTATGATTAAATAAGAAAGAACGGGGTGAATATATGAGGTGAAATAAGTTATATTTAATCATAAATAATAAGTGACATGTTAAATACAAAATAGTTTAATTGAGATGAATTATACTTAATTAAATTAAGTAAAACATATTATTTTAACGTGGAATTAGAAAATATATAATACAAAGGGATTGTTGATTACTCTCGTTAATTATTGTTAGATCCAAATATGGCTCTAACACCCAAACTATAATGATTCTAATTAAATAAAAGCTAAAATGAAGAGAACACACAATTTATAGTGGTTCGGCGTTAAGTAGCCTATGTCCACTTTCTACTCTTCGAATTGATAATTCAAATGCAAGTACAATGACGATCTCCACTCTCTTTCACATATACAATACATTAGTTCACTCAATATTATCTAAAATATTGTTTGAAAGATGATTGTAGTCTGAAAAAGATGATAGAATTCGGATTGCAAAGAAGTTTGAGTTCTGAAAATGCCAAAAGATCCTTCCAAATGCCTCTTGATGTTGTATTTATAGGTGGAAAATTCCCCTGGAGTGGGATCGGTTCGGATCCACGTGGCATCAATCCCGCCACAATTGGGTTTGGATGGAATCTGATGGTGACAGTACACCAGGTTAATGGCAAACGTGGGTAGATCGTGTGCGTAACCGTCTCGAGTATTAAGGAAAACATGGGGTGGAAGCCGTTGTGACTCTGGGATTGGATCGGATATGTTTGTGTATGGGGTTCGGATCAGCTCCATTCCTTCCGATGCGGTCCGGCTTGTTTTCCTTCCCTTTCTGCTTTGTGCTTATCTGTCTCTGCCCAAGGAAACCCGATCCAATCTGATTATCTGGCAGGGTGCTCTTCATTGTTTGACTCTTTAACTTTGTGTAGCCTAGTTCACAAAGTAGGCTAACATTTTGCCTCCTCAAGGGATGCTTCTATCGAAGATGGAGTGTGCCTTGACATCGTCTGTTCATTGGTCTTTGATTTTGAATCGTTAAATAGTCACCTCCGTTCATTCACAGGGACGTGTTGCTTCATAAAACTGTGTCTCTTGTCGTCTATATATACACCATGACACATATGAATTACCATCCTCATTTTTAAACAAATTTAAGAACTCTTCTTGATGTCTAGCAGTTCCTCCAGGTAATATTTTTCTTTATTTTCCTTCGAATTTGATTTACATACCACTTCGATGTGTAAGATTCCATTCGGTTCGAATTCCGACCCGAACAGCTTCTGTCTTCGGTTTTGCTTAGTATCAGATCAACAGGCCAGAGCACATTCATGGGCCTAAACTCCGGTCCGAAACGGGGTGAAAGGCTGGGAATACAAAGTGCCGCGATACTTATATATAAACTCGCTACCTTTTCTCTTCTCTTTCTTTCATTTCTTTTATTGCCTTCACTTACCAGATTTTTGGACCAAAACCCTAACTCTTAAAAACTCCAAAAATCCTTCTTGTTAATCTTCAAATCAAAATCGTAAGTAGGTTTAAAACTTCGATTATCCTTGTAATAATCGATTTTAGCTAGTATTTGTGGTCAATTTGAATGGTTTGATTATGGCTTTTGCTCGGCTTCGACGCCACGGCCTCCCCCTCCCTCGCTGTCGTCGTTGGTGACTCCATTATCACCTTGAGGCGTCGGGAGATGGGATTAGGATCCATTATTGGATATTTGGGCACATAAGTGCTCGCTCTCAATCGGGGTTTTTGAGATGGAGTTGGGTTCGGTGTTGGTTGAGCAAGATGGAAAATGGAGAAGAAAAAGAGAAAGAGTGGAGCTGGGACCGGTTCGGGTGGAGAAAGGATAGAGTGAAGGGAAGGGGAAGAGGTTCCTATGACCGGATCGGGTCGGAACCAAAACATGGCTGGTTGCGAACATTTGCTTCAGCCCAAAACATGGCTCCCCCCGATCCGATCCCAACACTTACATCCGAACCGAACCGAAGCAGTCCTACTCAATGCACAAGAATTTGCTCAACTGGCCAAATCAATACTCGACATAACCTTCAACTTAAAGAACAGTTAGGATAGTGCCTTACAAACATAAACGAACATCAAGAACTATTCCGAACATTACTGCTTCATCGAACCTTTGCATTACGCTCTCATGTGTTTACTTTACATCTTCTGCACACATCGTACACACTTTAGTTCACACACTTACACGGGGGGATTCGGTCTATTTTACTCTAACTTGTATTATTGCTTCTTCGATAGTTTAGCGACCATGGAAGAAAGACGTTCGCTTAGATAAGCAAACAAAAAAGATGTTGCTGGATCAGCTGAAAATCCACTTATCAGGGATGTGTCTCCTACCTCAGATCCAGAATGGGACAGCGAGGGCCCAGACTATGATATGGAAGCCCACAATAGTGAAGTATCTTCCGGGGGTGATGTTTCTCTGGGTGAAGAAGAGGAAGGAGAGGTTGGAGATGATCGCGCCCCCAATGAGTTTGAAACTGCTACTATATTGGAGTTAGTCAAAGATTCTGTTGAGTCAACGATCGATGATGATAGACTTGCCTGAATATGTCTAAAGCATGGGATACTAAGAAGAGATACTAAGTTGCCTTTGAAAACAGATCGCCCCCACAATCCACCGGAAGGATCTATGGCTATCACTCGATTAATGTGTCTAGTTGGGGCGATACCTCCGTTTCCACCTTTTGCTGTCAATTTTCTAAGACAGATGCGGATTGCCCTGATGCAGTTGCATCCTAACTCTTATGCTTATCTATACACCTTGTATACAGCATACAAAGAGATTCTAGGCATAGAGCCTACCTTCGATGACATCCACTTCTTTTATAATTTCAAACATCGGACTCAAGAGACTCCCTCCTTCTCATACTTTGAATCAGTCCCAAAAAGAAAAATTATCACCGTTCCATTTAGCAGCAAGGCTCGCGACTCAAAACCTGAATGGTTTTATATCAGACAGCAACCGGGGTGCGCCTGGAGATGGACCAAATCAAGTAAAATGCCGACTTCCTAGATTTGGTTTTTGAATATTTATGCCAACATATTAACTTATTTTTATTTTCATTCGCAGTTGACAACCCAAAGCAAATATCGGGTCAATTATACTTTGATCGTTTGCATCGGCTGCTCAATGGCGACCAAAAGTTCTTGACCATTGACGCTTTCCTTAAGGATGAGTATCTCCATCGTCACGGGTTACTATCTATTACTCGTAGCATAGGTCATGGGACATGTCCGTATATGTACATACCCCCGGTTGACATTATCCCCGATACAGGTGAGGGCTCAAAAGGTCTAACAATACCTCTTAGGACTCCTACCTCTCCGTCTTCAACTCAAGACGATGAATTAGCCAACATAGTTGCGAAGTACAGAGAAGGGTATACTGTTCCTGATGAAGCCATCTCTCCTAAAAAGCCAACATCCCCTAAAGAGCTATCAGTAGATGCTTCTCAAGGAGATGCTCCTACTACCGACGATTCTACATTTAAGGGTTTAGGAAAACTTCCCCTGCCCGAAACTATTTATACTTCAGAGGACTTCGGAACGAATCCTTTAACCTTCACTTCTTCAGAGGAGACTACTCCCATGAAGACCAAAGAGCCTACTCATGCCAGTCAGGCTTTAGGCTCAGATTTGTTAGGGGGAACGTCACTTAGGATGCACATAACACTCACGTCACAACACTTATGTTTTATGTGAATGTCGATTCTAAATTCCACCTATATTGTTATGCAGGTACAATGTCATGCCCTTACTATGATATCAGGAAGATTCGCCATAGCATGTCTAGACCTCCTTCTGACACTGAGCATGATCACCGTGAGAGCCGGGGAAGAGATGACAGAAAGCCTCATGATTCTCATCGACCTCACGCTTCACGTTCTCGTTCTCCTGTTCGGTCGGGCCGTATAGACATAAGAGCTACCAAAGTCGTCGTGGGGGGGACACATCACAATCCAAAGACCAAATTTCTCTCCAAGATAAATATAATCAAGAAAAAAGTCCACCAAAGCACACTTATCCACCCAAGATAAATATAATCAAGAAAAAAGTCCACCAAAGCACACTGATCCGCGAGACAAGCACAAAACTTTTGAGAAGCGATCTGAAAATGGTGATGCAGCCGTTGTCCTTGCTAAGCGGAAATATTTTGAACTATCGTATTGCAGACCCCCACCATTGGACTCTGATTCCAAAACGAAGCTGGATTATTTGGAGAAGTAGTTCCTATATCATTACTTTGAGAATTTAACTTTCTTACCTACACTCGAGGCTATTTCTTCAAAGTGGGCAGATGAGGCCAAGGCAAAGATTGATGCAGTAGAGAAACAGTACTCAGAGATGCACAAGTATTCACGCAGTCTTTCCAGAATCGTTCGGAACTTGATCACAGATGTCGATGCAATGAAGAAAGTTGCAAATTCTGATGAGAATGCTTTGAAAAATCTAGAAAAAGACTTGGAAGATACACAGAGTCAATTTGCCATTGCTCAACGAGATGCCAATATTTTCAAAAAGCAATTCGAAGAATTGCAAAAGCGTTATCATGACCTATTGGAATCTCACAGTCAAGAACGTTTAGAATTGAAGAAAGCGTTTAGAATTGAAGAAACAAGCTGAAAATGCTAAGTCAGAAAGTGTCAAGGTGCAGCTAGCCTACAGTACTCTTGAACAAGAAAAGGCCGAGTTAGCGAGGAAGAACGCCGATTTGGAGAAACGGAATGCTGATTTGGAGTCCAAGTTAATGGAAGCTGAGACTAGAGCTGCCCTAGCTGAGGGGAATGTGGATAACATTATCAAGTCCACCGAAGAGACTCATAAACAGCTATCATAGGCTCAAAAAGAATTGTGTGGTTTCAGTGAAATGATGATTGAATTCTTCGGGCACATAATCCGTCGCCGAAACATCTCTTGGATCGAAGACTATCCGATTACCTTAGTCCATGTGTGGAATCAAATCATCGAGTGGGAAAAAGATGAACTTAAGTTAGACTTTGTTGATGAAGATAAACTCAAGGAGAAGTATTTGAAAGGTGATGAACCGGCATGCCTAGCCGAAGGACATCGCCTTATTGCTGCTGCTATGGTGGAGGAGAAGCGTCAAGCAAAAGGAAAGAATATCCCTGAAGTTAGCTCATCTTCTGCTACCGTCGAAGCTACTGGGGTAGAGGAATATGATCCTGAGAATCCGGGAATTCCCAAGGCGCCTTTTTATCTCCTATACATGAATCAGCATCAGAGACAGTATCCACCTCAGTTGTTGAGAAATCATCCGAAGGTATTCCCACCTTTTCACCCCAATTTGCCAAGGCAGTCTCCACCTTTCGTCATATCATTAGGCAATCGATCGAGGATTCTTTATTTTCTCCTGAGCTATTGGTTCTCATTCTGTAGGTGTTGAACCGACCAAGAAGACTGATTAGCATCGGGGAACCACCACTGGGGAAACATCTGTGGAAAATACTCAGGGAGAATAGGATAAGGTTACCATCGTTGAGTCCGGAAGGGGAGCTGAAGGTAACAAGGAGGAGGCTACTAATAAGACTCCCATGCCACCTAATGTTGATGCTTCTCATGATGATGAAATGATAGATGCTCTGAAAGATGATGATGGTAATGATGGGCACGAAGAAGATCCTGATGTTTCTATAATCGGGGACCCGAATAATGCCGATGACGAGACTCTGGATGAAATGAAAGCCAAACAAGACAAGCGTATGCAGCTAAAAGTCGAGGAGATAGACCCTGAAAGCCTTAAGCCCCTTGCAGTGGTGGATGCTGGATCGAGGTTAGTTGTTAAGCTTTCAACTAGGTCAATTACAGAGGAGCTTGCTAAAAAATCTTCTCTTGATCCCAGCGCTCAGACTTCTGGGAAGAAGTCTATCGACTCTGGAACCTCAATCACGGAAAAGAAGAAATTAAAGCGCCTTATGTATGATGCTGAAAAGGAAGCTAAAAAAGCTCTTAAGGCTGCCAAGAAGTCCAAGTCTACTCCGAACACCAAGTAATAATGTGCCTTGTTTGTTATTTTGATATTCTATTGGTCCGATATTGTTGCAGCGAGTGCAACCCTCGTATCTTTTGCTTGATTTCCCTGTATAAACTTACGTGTTTGTAAATAAAATAGTTTATTTCCTGCAATGTCTGATAGTTGTAAGTTTAGCACTTGAGTAAAAATGCAAATGGACAGCATGTCATATTACAGTTATATAATAAAGTCATTGTTAAGGGGAACGTGTGTACACATATATGCCCCCAATCAATCTTGGATAACTGAGTAAGAATTATTCAAGATTGATTAAATTCAAAATCCAATTGCCCCCCGATTCTCCGACAAGGCCATATTCCTTTCGTCATTGATGCTTGTTCTTTTTTACATCTTTATACTCTCATGTCTCATAACCAGGTTAGAGTATTACTGAGGCGGTCTCTTACCGGGGTGCACCTTCACGCCTCAAGGGACGTCGTCTTCCCGTCCTTTATACTCTCGCTCGATTCATGAGAGTTAGAGTTAAGAATGCCATATTCCCATTCTTTTGCATTTCATCATGCAAGCGATCATTTTGTTTGTTCCTACACATAGGTTATCTCCAATTTTTCAAATTTAATTTAATATTTCATGATCAAGATAGAATAGTTGTTAAAGATATAAATAATGCAGGAAAGTAAATGACACACGATATTTTTATAGTGGTTTAGCTAAGTCGTAGTCATAATCCTTTATTCATATAAACAGACTTTTTAAGGCAAGTCGTGCCTTTTTACATAGCTTATAAAAACAAAAATAGGTAGACATTTTATATTCAGCTCAGGTATCGACGCAAATGCTGAGAATTCCATGCTCTGGGAATCTCTTCACCGTCCACAGTCGTTAGCTTGAATGCTCCTGTATCAAGCTTCCGTTGGATGGCGTATGGTCCTTCCCATTTTGGACCCAATTGGGTTGAAGGCGGGAAGACTCGTTTCAATACTAAGTCTCCTGGCTCAAAGGTTTTGAAACGAACCTTTCGGTCATAATAACGCGCCACTTGACGTCGATGTCTTGAGGCGCGCAAGTCTGCTTCGTCTCTTTTTTTCTTCAACCATATCAAGAGACTCTAGGAGGAGTGCTCTATTCGTCATCGGGTCATAGTATGCTACTCGATGAGAAGAGAGTTCTAGCTCCACCGGGATCACTACTTCTGACCCAAAGGAGAGTCAAAAAGGTGTATGGCCAGTGGCCGTCTTGAATGTTGTTCTGTAGGCCCACAAAGCTAGTGGTAGCTCATCTACCCACTTGGCTTTGGCCGCTCCAACCGCTTCTTCAGAATAGATCTAATGACCTTGTTTATTGCTTCGACTTGGCCATTTGACTGCGAGTGAGCTACAGAAGTGTATCGTTTGTCAATCTTGTACTTCTGGCAGAAGTTTCTGAATTCGATGTTGTCGAATTATGTCCCATTATCAGTTATGATGGTCTTCGGTATCCCAAATCGACAGATAATGTTTCTGACCACAAAACTAATCACCTTCCTTACCGTGATCGTTGTTAAAGGTTCAACTTCCACCCATTTCGTGAAATAGTCCACGGCGATGATCACGTACTTTGCTCCCCCCTTGGCAATAGATAACACTCCAACAATATTAATTTCCCACATGGCAAATGGCCATGGGCTTACCATCGACTTGAGCTGAGTCAGAGGTGCTCTGGTAATTTTAGCGAATCTTTGACATCTGTCGTAGCGTCGTGAATAATCAACCGCATCTTTATTCATGGTAGGCCAGAAATATCCATACCGCAACACTTTCTTTGCCAGGGTTTGGCCCCCGGTGTGGTCCCCACACTCACCTTCGTGTACTCCTTGCAGTACACGTTTGATGTCATCATGTGCGATACACCGTAGCAGGAGCATTGAAAACCCTTGGCAATAAAGGAAGTCGTCCTGTAAAACGTATCTTGCAGCCTTACGTCTTACAGCTCGTCTTTCGCTTTTCTTCAATGAGAGGACTCCACTCTTGAGAAAATTCTTGATCGGTGTCATCCATGATTCTTTCTCTGGATCGACTCCTAAGGCTAGTTCCATCTCCATTAGGTCGAAACTCGGTGATTCCAAAACCTCTATCGGAACCATTTCAGTTTCTTCGGGGTTATCAGAGCTCGCTATTTTTGCCAACCGATCTACTTTCTAGTTCTCTATCCTTGGGATATGCGTTATGGTGTAATGCTCCAAATTGTCCAACAACTCCTTTACTTTCTTGAGATAAGTAACTAGTCGAGGTCCTTTGGTGACGAACTCCTCTTTTACTTGGCTTACCACTATCCTAGAGTCACAATATATATCCAGTGTCTTCACTCCTAGTTCTTCGGCGAGCTTCAGCCCGGCAATCAGGGCTTCATACTCAGAGTCGTTATTGGTAGCAGCAAATTCTAATCGCAATGCATAGTAAATAGATCGTCCTTCAGGAGTGATTAAAACAACTCCGGCGTCGGACCTTCGATCATTTCTAGCTCCGTCCATATATAACTTCCACGGACTAAGCTCCAATTCTTGGTCTAAGGTAACCACCTTGTCACCCACCGTCTCCTCTTCGGAAATTGTGAATTCAGCTATGAAGTTGGCCAATGCCTGCCCCCTTATTGACCTTCGTGGCTGAAAATTCAGATCGAATTGACTCAACTCGATTTTCCATTTAAGTAACCGCCCCGAAGCTTCAGGTTTCTGCAAAACTTGCCTGTAACGACCCGGATTTTGAGCGACTTTGGTTATCGACATAAGCACGATTTCGATAACCAAAACGTAGAAAAATCCTGGTAATTAGTGAAAGAAATTAGAGGGTGAGAATAGATAAGATAGAAACTTAGAATAGAAGAAGAAGAAGAACACAACATCAGAGTAACACGAATCTCACAACGGAACGAATAACATATCCTTGAAATAAATCATTTTATGTATACAATACATTATTAAAGTACAACACTTACAACACAACGGAAATAACTATAGCTATATGATCCTGAAGCCTCCTGCTCCAAGCTCTTCCAGTATCTGTAAATCCCGACTACTTGAATGCCCATACAAATTTAGGCACCCAAGAGTTTAGGGAAAACAACAAAATAAACTCCGGGTCAGTCATGGGACTGGTATGAGTAAACAGTGTAAAAACAGTTCGAACAAGTAAACGATATCTCATAAGACCACGCCGCATAACGGAACGGGTTTTTCCCTTATGAGAATCCAAAATATCTTTATATCAAAAACCTTTGATATTATAATAATGTCTATCAACCACAGTATATATATAATAATCTAACAGAAACGCTTTCATCTCACGTTCTACATATATAGTATACAATCAAAACCGCAAGCACGTATTGGGTAATGGATTTCCAACTATGACAAGGTATGGAACCACCTATCGCTCGTGTACCTCTAGAGAGGAATACACTGGGTTCAACAAGAACATCTTGCAACCCGGCCACACATGACCGACCACTCATTTCGCTTGAGTGTATCGAATGTATATCACCAACAGTTGGGATCAGCAACCGTTTCCCGAATGGGACAGCATCAACAATAGATTTTTAGAAGTAAATGAAACTCTAGATTAGGTGATTATACACCCTACTTCGGTGCGACCGACTTAGCCATGCTGCCTGCCCGATTTCTGTCACTTACCGGATGTGAGGCTAGAAGCTACGCTTTATTTTCATCTCAGATTCACTTTGAATGCCACATCATCAAATCCATCAAATCACCGATTGATGTCCTCAACCATACATTATGCGTTAGCTAAAAGAAGTTTCCTTCTCCGCTTCCACTCTAGGTACGGTTGGAGAAATCAATATACGTGATCGTCTGGACATACTCTGTCAGATATCCGTCCATACAAGTCATCTAGGAACAGGATGAACCGAAGGCACTATTCTGTAAACAGGATAGCCCTTGCATAACTCCGTCTTCAATTTCCTTTGGCATATATGATTCGCAACGCTTATGCCAATACAGAGTGGTTCTTTGGATAATAATCCAACCGGTCTCTCCATATTAACAACGTTAAAATGGTCAAAACTTCGATAGTTTGTGATTTAACTATCGAATAAAAACAAGTGTGCAACCAACGATATTATTTCCAAATGGATATTTTTATCAATCAAACATCATTCAACATTTATCCCTTCATTTCATTAATTTACTTATCTCCTATTTCCCTACGTCCAATATTCCTTATTTTCTAAATTGGGAAAATATACGTTATTAACAAATGGAAAACATTTCCATTTCTTGTTTTCTTTATTAGAAAACATTTCTGGTTTCTTCTTTGGAAAACATTTCCAAAGCTTCTTCATTGGACTTAGACATATGTTTAAACAAACCATCGCGATGCCAACTCAAACCATTTCCTTTACTGCCGAATCTTAACTATTCCTTAGTTAAAAACGAAGCCAATCAAGTTGGGGTAGAACTACCTCTCAGACCTTAACTGAACAACATTTCTAACTTTGAAATAGGCAAAGTTCACTTTATACTCCTTTTACTAACTTCCTTACTTAACCCTCCTTCGAATAAATCTCTATTTGATTGACTCTTTTCACTTAACTCTATTCGATTAACCCTTATCAATTAACTCTATTGGATTAACTCTATTCACCTAACTCCTTTCGAATAAACTATATTCGATAATTCCGTTTTCTTCCTTCGAATAAACTATATTCGATTAACTCATTTGCTTCTATTCGAATAACTATATTCGATTAACTCTTTTTACTTTTTATTCGACTAACTATATTCGATTAACTCATTTGCTTTTACTCTAATCGATTAAACTAACATCGATTAACTCCTTTTACTTTAACACTAATCGATTAAACTAACGTCGATTAGTTCCTTTTAACTTTCTCTCTAATCGATTAAACTAACATCGATTAGCTCCTTTTAAATTTTACTCAAATCGATTAACTAACATCGAATAACTCCTTTTAACTTTCTCTCTAATCGATTAAACTAACATCGATTAGCTCCTTTTAACTTTTACTCTAATAGATTAAACTAACATCGATTAGCTCCTTTATTCTTTTCGAATAAACTATTCATTTATAAAGATTTACTTTTAGTAACAGTTCTTCACTTTACAAATGATTTCCCTTTTATAAAACTCTATTCGTTTAAAAAACATTTTCCCCTTTTATTTACTTTCAAAATATTTCCTTTTATAAAATCTACTGATTTTATAAAATCCCTTTATTAAAATCTGTTGATTTTATAAAATCCCTTTATTTCAATATACATTGAAATAATTCTTTTTACATCCCAGGGTCTTTTATGATTTTTAAAATATCGAATAACAATGATCAACATCATTCCAACACACATAATCCATAACTGATTATATAACACATCATATATCACAATATATGAAAACAGTAAAATAAATGTTGAGGAATCCAGTCGGATTCCTCCAACCTGTCTCCCTGCATCCACAGATGTTACATAGTATAATATATATCATATTTCGTTTTGAAATGAAATATCCTGCTGTACAGAACCATATTTGATTAACAGTACATAGATTAACTATAACTACGTTTTCAATCAAATCTATTTAACAGTCCAGTTTAACGATCAATATACAGCAGTCAATAAATAAAGTACAATTTATATAAAAATATAAATTGAGGAGAGTTAGTGAGTTTTACTCACTTTGAACGATCATCGTTAAATAACGATTAACTGTCTTTGATTTAGACGAACGTCTAATTTCTATGAAATTCCAGTAGCTCAGTTCCCAGTCGCATCAGTTCCCAATGATAGTCTCCTCGTTACGGTTCCAATGGTTCCGGTCGCGTCTAATTCATTTCTTAATCACGGTTTGATATGTGCTAACCACCTTCTTGCTCCACTAATTGAACTCGGATCCGCAACAGCATTTTTCCCAAAACACAACTCCAACAGCAACTAAGTCCATCTCCACTATCTACCATAACTCCTTGCATCTCACTTAAACCACCACGCTGACCTACACTTCCAGTTCAAACCACCATTCGCGTAAAACTCAATGTATTCCTTCACCACGCAACCGTACTCCATTCAGTATTAAAACATGCGACCCCCTCAAACTCCTTACCACTACATGCGTACTCCCTGTATATTTAATATAGCACCATTCCTTCACCCTCTCATCACAAAGAGAACTCATGTTACTGCCTTGAACAGAACAGTCCACTCCCCTCTTTCCTTAACACGTCCATACCCTGAACACTTCATCTCTTCTTCCTTAGAAAGTTCGAACCAGACTCCAATATTCTAAATGGCCAAACCGTACTCAAGAACCCCACAAAATACTGGAATCGCTACCAAGAAAGCATGTACAGAAAACGACATTTCAAATAAATGGATTTGAACAGTTAAACTCATCTTCTTAAATTTTGTTGACTCCCAGGTGTGTTGGCTTCGTACCGTGAACAGTGCATCGAACATCATCACGGAAATCCTCTAACTTCATCGATTAATTCGCTCACTGTTTCAACAGCAACCGAACCCCATAAGAGCACTATAGGATCGAAGAAAATCACCAGGGGAAACTAACTCGTTTGGGAATTTATAGGAATGTGTATGGTTTTCTTTTGATTTCAGAACTCTCCATTTTACTGTGGAACCAAATTTATTGGCGGCGGAAATTCTGAACTAAGAATTAGGTTAGGTGGTGTTAAAGGTTATTATATAGGAGATTTTATTTCCTCTTATGTTTGTGGCTGTGAACTATTGGGGCGTGGCCTACTTTGATCCAAGTTTTACGTTAGGATATTTTGTTTAGTTCGTAAAAATTAACATACCCATATATATATATATTTCTGTCCATACACGAGCTGCTACGAACAGAAATAAAAACACCGGTGAGACGAGCAACGTCCCACGATCCTAAAAATATAAAAATACCGGTAGATTAACTCATATTTTGAAACCTCAAAATATTGATTACAAGGTGCAAAATACTTCAAATAAAAAGTGCTTATTTAATTAATTAAAAATTACCATAAAATTCTAAAAATTAAATTATCGATATATCTCAAAAGAATCTTGTCTAAATTCAAACCCAATATCAAGTTATATCGAATAAACCATTACGGTTGATAAACGACTCTATAGCGACTATTTTAGAATTTGATTTGGATATATCTCAAAATCTACACGACGAAATCCCAATTTTTCTCTTCCACTAGAAAGATATACTCCACCAGCTCATAACGTTTCTTGTTTCACAGAAATCCAATTTAAAACGGCTTCTGTATATTCGTTTGAAGTTCGAATCGCCAAATTACGAACTGCAGCGCCATTTCGAGTTCAGTTTTAATTATAATATAATTATACGTTCAAACTGTCGTTCAAATAATATATTCGTTATTCTAATTCAATTCTAAACTGAATTAAATATCACAGATGATACAGTTCACAATATATCGCCATTTCAGCCAATTCTGGTTATTTCAGAATTAAATATATTATTTAATTTATTATTTTAAATTAAATATTCACCATTGTTTAATTCCACGACCATTTAATTCACTATATCACCATTGATATAATTAAATAAATTAATCATAATACCTCTGCCAATGCGGGTCATTACAATCTTTCCCACTTAAAATAATTTCGTCCTCGAAATTGCTAAAAGGTAGAGAACGACCCTATCGACTGGTTAGAACATATTTGTTCACTTCTTAACTTCAGTTTTCAACTGAACCTATTTAATTTCAATTTAATTTTATTAATTCTTATTAACAAAAAATTTCAAAAATCCTGAAAATTTTCTAACTCCTTAACTTTTCGAAAAATTTCGCCAGCACCTCCTTTGTACTGGTCAATCGGTCAAACTCCAACTCGCCTCTCTGGGCCATCTCCAACCCAAAAGAAAATCAAACAGCCAAGCGGCTTGCCAATTCGGCTCATAAATCTTATATCCAATAGAAATATAAACTTGTACCTTTTGTCGGCATATCATTTTATCCTTTCCACCTGTTATTAAATTCAGCGGATACAAGGGTTATCCCAATCAAATCCCCATCTTCTTTTATCCACGACACAACCATTCGCTAATATCCTAAGTCGAATTGTATTTCAAATTCGAGTTCCATTCTCGATTTCAAACTCTTAACTTCCCAATCCAATTTTCATTTCAGATTCCTATCTCGACAATCCAATTTTATTCAAGAATAAATTTTTCCAGATATCGTTCTATTTCCATTTAGTTTTTACTTAACTGTTTCAATTCAATTTCATCTTACTTCCGCAAACTTCTATTTAAATTTGTTCTTAATTCAAACAGTCTCTTCCTGGGAATTTTAAACAGTTTACTTTTTCAAAAATCAAATTTTCCTTTTTGAAATTCAACTGAGCCCATAATCAATATTTCATTAGTTAAATCACTTCTCTATTTCTTTATCAATATTTGTTAACCAAATATTTTCAATTACCTTATTGGCCTTTTATGTTATTTTGGAAAACATTTCCGAATATCGCCTTCCTTTATTTTCTAAATTTTAGAAAATATATGCTATTTCTAATTGGAAAATATTCCAATTACTTATCTCTTTTCCGATCTCGTTTATTTCTATACTTAGGAAATATTCTTCATTCTATTTCCAAGCTTACACTTATTTGGGTTAAAACGGATGTTGTGTAAAACATCGTTACGACAACCCAAATACTATATTCAACTAACTTTTATCCAACATTGATCTTTGAGCCTGGAATCTTACTATTTATTTGCTAATAATGAAATCAATCAAGTTGGGGTATAACTACCTCTCAGACCTTGACTGAATAACATTTATAACGTCCAAACAGATATGACTACTTACTCGAATAATCAATACCATACAACTACTTATTCACTTTTAAACACGTATACGCTTTCTCTTTCTATTCTTACTAGATTTTATTCTTAGTCTTCCTTTTTATTTTACTATTCTATTTCTAAGTTCGTTTTCTTATCGACTTCTATATATATTGATACGTTGATTTCTAACTATCAAATTATCTTAAAATATTCTAACTCCTCAAATTTCCGGAAAAATTCGCCATAACCTCCTTTGTACCAGGAGCATCGGGATATTTCAAATAGCCTCCCATGGCCCTTACCAATCCAAAAGAAAAAGAAAAAGCCAAGCGGCTAGCCGATACGGCGCATAAAATCTCATATATGAATGAAATACATACCTTTCATCGAGCATTCTATTTATATACCTTCATACCTTATCCATACATATCTCATGTATATTTATACATTTCTAATTCATTTCAACTTAATCCAATCATTTTAACTTAGTTCGTTAAGTGATTTTCAAATTACTGGTTTGCCCATTTCACCTTTTTATTTGAATATACATGTTCAAATATAGGTTTAACTTGTTTATCGACTAATTGAATTCCATTTCAATTTTATTTGAATTTCCTATGTTCAAATTCCATTTCAAATCTCTTATTCAAATTCTATACTTGAATTTCATTTCAAATCTCTTATTCAAATTCTATATTTGAATTGATATATTCAAACTCTATTTCAATTCCATTGAATTTCATATATTCAAACTCCCTTTGAATTTCTATATTTGAATCCTATTATTACTCTATATGAATTCTATATTCAATTTTCCATTATTTAAATCTTCTTTATTCAAATCTCATTTGAATTTCTATATTCAAATCCCCTTTGAATTTTCTTTATATATTCAAATCCCCTTTGAATTTTCTTATTTAAATTCTATGTTTGAATTTCCTTTATTCAAACTCCCTTTCAAACTTTCTTTATTCATTCTTTACATAAGTCTCGATTTCAATTCCCTTTGAAATCGATATTTCTACCTTTGGAAAATAGATTTCCCTTTCAATTTCACATTTGTATTTTTATTTCTGAATTATCCAATGATAATTCTTTTCACTTCATTTTATAAACTTCGTTTATAAAGGAACTTCTCGTTTTATTTCTTTTAAATAAGTTAATATTTCAAATCTATTTCAAAATTCAAGTTCTATATTTTAAATCCCATTTTGAAATTCAACACAACTTGTCTTTCCCAAAACAAATTCAAAACAGTATCTCTGGTACTAATTCGTCACTTATAACTAGAAAATGAATACTGATGATGCATCTGTCATCATCAGAATCTATTTTCCAGTGATCGAAGTGAGTTCAATACTATAAAACAATTTCTAAACATTTTCCCTTTGAAATTCATTTCAAAATATAATTCACACTGCTTGTAAAACAATTTAAAATCTCCCAGGATCTTAAATTTTCCTTATTTTTAATCCCAATCCATTTACAAACACTTATCCAATTTTCCAGAGTTTTAACTTCAATTTCTGATTTAAATTTCAGATTTAACTCATCTGATTTCACGTATTTCACTTATATGAATTTTGATTGGTTATTTACATAACTATTTAATTTACAATCTTACTCGATTATAATAACAACCAATATATCCAATATATTAAAATTTTGATATATATATCTTCTCTATATCGAGATATACCTTGGGTAAACTTATTTTAATTCACCCTCTTTTCAAAACATACTGTGCCGACTCATCGTACTCGAGTGTTTAGTAATTCCTACCGATACAGTGGATCAAACTGATCGACCAGAACTCATAAACAACTCAACCAATGAATCTCCACAATATAAAACAAATTTTTATATCAATTAACAAATACGCTCACTCGTATATATACACTCATTCTCAGTCTAGGGTATTACTAACCCTATCTCTACCGAGTCACGCCACAGAGCCAAGTAATTCTTAACTTAAGCTCTGATACCAACTGTAACGACCCAGATTTTGAGCGACTTTGGTTATCGACATAAGCACGATGTCGATAACCAAAACGTCGAAAAATCCTGGTAATTAGTGAAAGAAATTAGAGGGTGAGAATAGATAAGATAGAAACTTAGAATAGAAGAAGAAGAACACAACATCAGAGTAACACGAATCTCACAACGGAACGAATAACATATAATAGATAACATATCCTTGAAATAAATCATTTTATGTATACAATACATTATTAAAGTACAGCACTTACAACACAGCGGAAATAACTATAGCTATATGATCCTGAAGCCTCCTGCTCCAAGCTCTTCCAGTATCTGTAAATCCCGACTACTTGACTGCCCATACAAATTTAGGCACCCAAGAGTTTAGGGAAAACAACAAAATAAACTCCGGGTCAGTCATAGGACTGGTATGAGTAAACAGTGCAAAAACAGTTCGAACAAGTAAACGATATCTCATAAGACCACGCCGCATAACGGAACAGGTTTTTCCCTTATGAGAATCCAAAATATCTTTATATCAAAAACCTTTGATATTATAATAATGCCTATCAACCATAGTATATATATAATCATCTAGCAGAAACGCTTTCATCTCACGTTCTACATATATAGTATACAATCAAAACCGCAAGCACGTATTGGGTAATGGATTTCCAACTATGACAAGGTATGGAACCACCTATCGCTCGTGTACCTCTAGAGAGGAATACACTGGGTTCAACAAGAACATCTTGCAACCCGGCCACACATGACCGACCACTCATTTCGCTTGAGTGTATCGAATGTATATCACCAACAGTTGGGATCAGCAACCGTTTCCCGAATGGGACAGCATCAACAATAGATTTTTAGAAGTAAATGAAACTCTAGATTAGGTGATTATACACCCTACTTCGGTGCAACCGACTTAGCCATGCTGCCTGCCCGATTTCTGTCACTTACCGGATGTGAGGCTAGAAGCTACGCTTTATTTTCATACCAGATTCACTTTGAATGCCACATCATCAAATCCATCAAATCACCGATTGATGTCCTCAACCATACATTATGCGTTAGCTAAAAGAAGTTTCCTTCTCCGCTTCCACTCTAGGTACGGTTGGAGAAATCAATATACGTGATCGTCTGGACATACTCTGTCAGATATCCGTCCATACAAGTCATCTAGGAACAGGATGAACCGAAGGCACTATTCTGTAAACAGGATAGCCCTTGCATAACTCCGTCTTCAATTTCCTTTGGCATATATGATTCGCAACGCTTATGCCAATACAGAGTGGTTCTTTGGATAATAATCCAACCGGTCTCTCCATATTAACAACGTTAAAATGGTCAAAACTTCGATAGTCTGTGATTTAACTATCGAATAAAAACAAGTGTGCAACCAACGATATTATTTCCAAATGGATATTTTTATCAATCAAACATCATTCAACATTTATCCCTTCATTTCATTAATTTACTTATCTCCTATTTCCCTACGTCCAATATTCCTTATTTTCTAAATTGGGAAAATATACGTTATTAACAAATGGAAAACATTTCCATTTCTTGTTTTCTTTATTAGAAAACATTTCTGGTTTCTTCTTTGGAAAACATTTCCAAAGCTTCTTCATTGGACTTAGACAGATGTTTAAACAAACCATCGCGATGCCAACTCAAACCATTTCCTTTACTGCCGAATCTTAACTATTCCTTAGTTAAAAACGAAGCCAATCAAGTTGGGGTAGAACTACCTCTCAGACCTTAACTGAACAACATTTCTAACTTTGAAATAGGCAAAGTTCACTTTATACTCCTTTTACTAACTTCCTTACTTAACCCTCCTTCGAATAAATCTCTATTTGATTGACTCTTTTCACTTAACTCTATTCGATTAACCCTTATCAATTAACTCTATTGGATTAACTCTATTCACCTAACTCCTTTCGAATAAACTATATTCGATAATTCCGTTTTCTTCCTTCGAATAAACTATATTCGATTAACTCATTTGCTTCTATTCGAATAACTATATTCGATTAACTCTTTTTACTTTTTATTCGACTAACTATATTCGATTAACTCATTTGCTTTTACTCTAATCGATTAAACTAACATCGATTAACTCCTTTTACTTTAACACTAATCGATTAGACTAACGTCGATTAGTTCCTTTTAACTTTCTCTCTAATCGATTAAACTAACATCGATTAGCTCCTTTTAAATTTTACTCAAATCGGTTAACTAACATCGAATAACTCCTTTTAACTTTCTCTCTAATCGATTAAACTAACATCGATTAGCTCCTTTTAACTTTTACTCTAATCGATTAAACTAACATCGATTAGCTCCTTTATTCTTTTCGAATAAACTTATCATTTATAAAGATTTACTTTTAGTAACAGTTCTTCACTTTACAAATGATTTCCCTTTTATAAAACTCTATTCGTTTAAAAAACATTTTCCCCTTTTATTTACTTTCAAAATATTTCCTTTTATAAAACCTGCTGATTTTATAAAATCCCTTTATTAAAATCTGTTGATTTTATAAAATCCCTTTATTTCAATATACATTGAAATAATTCTTTTTACATCCCAGGGTCTTTTATGATTTTTAAAATATCGAATAACAATGATCAACATCATTCCAACACACATAATCCATAACTGATTATATAACACATCATATATCACAATATATGAAAACAGTAAAATAAATGTTGAGGAATCCAGTCGGATTCCTCCAACCTGTCTCCCTGCATCCACAGATGTTACATAGTATAATATATATCATATTTCGTTTTGAAATGAAATATCCTGCTGTACAGAACCATATTTGATTAACAGTACATAGATTAACTATAACTACGTTTTCAATCAAATCTATTTAACAGTCCAGTTTAACAATCAATATACAGCAGTTAATAAATAAAGTACAATTTATATAAAAATATAAATTGAGGAGAGTTAGTGAGTTTTACTCACTTTGAACGATCATCGTTAAATAACGATTAACTGTCTTTGATTTAGACGAACGTCTAATTTCTATGAAATTCCAGTAGCTCAGTTCCCTGTCGCGTCGGTTCCCAATGATAGTCTCCTCGTACGGTTCCAATGGTTCCGGTCGCATCTGATTCATTTCTTAATCACGGTTTGATATGTGATAACCACCTTCTTGCTCCACTAATTGAACTCGGATCCGCAACAGCATTTTTCTCAAAACACAACTCCAACAGCAACTAAGTCCATCTCCACTATCTACCATAACTCCTTACATCTCACTTAAACCACCACGTTGACCTACACTTCCAGTTCAAACCACCATTCGCGTAAAACTCAATGTATTCCTTCACCACACAACCGTACTCCATTCAGTATTAAAACATGCGACCCCCTCAAACTCCTTACCACTACATGCGTTCTCCCTGTATATTTAATATAGCACCATTCCTTCGCCCTCTCATCACAAAGAGAACTCATGTTACTGCCTTGAACAGAACAGTCCACTCCCCTCTTTCTTGTAACGAACCTGGGATTTTCGACTCCGAAAATCAACATCAAACTACCATGTTGACCATTCAGACATCGAACATTCCAGATCATTAATAGAAAGAAGTTAGAGGTTGAGAATAGATAAGGTAGAAATATTGAATAGAAGAAGAAGAAGAAACACCACAACACAGAGTCTCACATCGCAGTGGAACGAAATATAATACAGAAATAATCTTTATTGAAAGCTCTAAAATACTTACAGTATCAGAGTACATCACACACTGGGACAGTTATACTAGCCTGTTCCCATATACAACACACAGCGGAATGGCAGCTATATAATATCATACGTCTGAACACCTCCAGCTCGTCTCTTCACAACAGTCGATAACCTGAACCTGTACAACCCGGCCTAACCCGAGCATTTACAAAACACCGGGTCAGTCTGGTGAACCAGAGTGAGATAAACTCGCACAGTAATAAGGTTGAATCATCCAATCATGATTTTAGAGTTCAAAAATCTTTCAAAGAAAAGGATAATCGTAAGACCAAATCCACACATAAACACGGACGGTTTTTACCTTACGATAACCCAAAACAGTTTTGAAACCAATATCTTGTCTGATATTATGATAATGTCTAAATACAAGTAAATAGAATCTAGTGGAACGCTTGCATCTCACGCTCCACATATATAGTATACAAACAAAACCCGCAGGCGCTTATTGGAAATTGGATTCCGACTTGACAAGGTATGGGTCCACCTTCCGATAGTGTATCTCTAGAGACGAATACACTGGGTTCAACAAGAACTTCTTGCAACCCGGCCCTCACATGACCGACCACTCATTTCGCTTGAGAGTATCGAATGTATATCACCGACGGTTGGGATCAGCAACCGTCTCCCGATAAGGGACAGCATCGAAACATAGATTTAAGAAACAAATAGGACTTCCTCTAGATAGGTGATTATACACCCTAATGGGAGCGACCCACATAGCCATGCTGCCTGCCTGATTTTTGTCATTTCCCGGTTGATGAGGCTTGAGGCCAGAATTAACTCTTGACATCTGGTCGCCATTTACTTCACTTTGAATGCCACATCGTCAGATCCGTCAGATATCACTAATTGACGTCCACAAAAATACTCTAGCTGGAAGCTAAGAGAACGGCGATTCCCCGCCAACAACTATCGCACGTTTGAAGAAATCAACGTACGTGACTCTTTTGGAAATACTCTGTCAGACATCCGTCCATACAAATCATCCAGGAACAGGATGAACCGAAGGCACTCCCCTACCGCATCCATATAGGAATCACCCCATGGATCAGTAGCGAGAAGTCCTTGCAACCCGTAGAATCCAACCACGACAGAATCACAGCTTATCTCTGCTTGCCAGGCCGAGAATATTAGTGGTTCTTCCGTTTATGAAAATCCAGGGTCTTCAATGCTCCATCATGATTATCTTCTGATATCTTCACGTATTTGTTGGTCGGAATGGTTTTCGAATGTAAACTCGATCCCGGTCTTTCCATACCAACAATCGTATTGGCCAGATTTGATAGTCGGTGTTTTAACTATCAAAATATACAGTGTTTCAATCATGACACTCCAATGAGTTCACTGATTCAGTATTCCACATCACATGGCCTTTAACAAACTGATTTCCTTTTTGTTAAATTGAAACTTCCAATTCTTTTAATATTTCAAATACGATATTTGAATACTTGCTTCGTATATCCCTCAAATTTCCACCAACATCGCATTATTATTTCTCTAATGGAAATAATAAATTATCGCCATCCTCTGTGACGATTACCAACTAATATCATCTTCAGATAATCCTGATGTTGCTCAAGTTGGGGTATTTTAATTACCTCTCAGACCTTGATTAACAACGTTCTTACCCTCAGATAAATATAAGTTATAATCAACCCAATATTCCAGTTGCCTTTCAAATTTCTATTCGATCATTTCCACTTTGGAAATCTTATTTCCATTCCCTTTTTCTTAATTTTATTTCAAGTATCGTTAATATAAAATTAACGCTTCAACTTTACACCTCATTTACATAACCTTGGTTTATTATAAACCCTTTAACTTAATTTCAAATAATTAAGTAACATTTTTTTCTTAAGTTATCGTCTTTGCTTGAAATCCTCTTTGTAACATCGTTATAAAAATTTCGGGTTTTAAATATAAAACCCGTTCACTAATTCCTTTCACCATCTCTTTGATTTCATTTCACTTTGATTACTTTCGAAAAGTAATTCTCTACATTATTATTAATTAAAATAAGAATTTCTTTCGATTATCAACTACTTCAGTCATTAAATATTTATCAACTAAAGTAAATGGTAAATCTCTTTAAAACCTTATTAAATTTCAAACAATATTCATTTAACTAATTTAATCAAAACACATGGATTTGATAATCAAATTCGATTCAAAACGGTCGATTAAATTCACTTAAACTGTGGTTATTCCACTAACCGATTCCAAATAAATTCCTACTTTAAATGATTTAAAATTAAATCAATTTAAATAAATTCCATTTATTGGTTTCTTTACAAACCAAGTATCAAAGTTTTAACCAGTCGATTCATTTCTTATTCTCTTACTGGTAAAATCTGATTAACATCAGTATTTACTCTATAAAATAAATTAATATCAAATTGAAGTTTGAATAAACAAAATATTTATTTCTCTTTAATAACTTTTATTCAAACCATATATTTAAAAATCTAACTTCAGTTATAAAATAAATTTTTTAACTTCAGCTCTATCGATTTACCTGACGGTGAATCAATATCTATAACCCGATTGATTTTAAAGGCCATACTCTGCCAAACACTTAACCAATATCACCCATTGGTTTAAACCAAACAGATGTTGAATATTAAATCAAAAATCAACCATCAAATCAATCAAACAAACAGATCAGTTCATATATGATAATATGAAAATAAACAATACATTTGAGGGATCCGGTTGGGTCCCTCCAACCTGTTCTTCCCTGTATTCAAATGGTTATCACAAATCAGGTCAATCAATTCAATTCAGTTATTTCACATCGACCAGTCAACCAAACAATTCAACCATTTAAACACGTTTATAAATAAATGTGACCAACCGAGGTGAGTTACCTTTATTGGAATCAATCGTTAAAAATAACGATTGGGTATTTCACTGAAATTAAACACAGTTTAATTTCATCGGTTAAATCATCAAACAAAGGTATAATTAGCAAACATGCAACAACAGCAAGCAGAGCACACAAAACAAAAACACCCAATTTATATGAAAATATAAATGGGAAACTGAGTGAGTTTAACTCACCTTGATTCGTCCGTCACTGAAACAGTTTGTTTTACACGCCTCTGACTGCGTTCAATTTTGTCCGTCCAATCCCACTACGTTCGTCGATACGGTCTCAACATTCCCGGTTTCATGGTATTCCGATACCCTGTACGCACTATCCATGCATTAACCCGCCACGTCCATCCCTTTCTTCCACCAGCTACTCACGCCCTTCCCTTTCCTCTACGTCTCAAACCACGTTTGTTCCCATAAACCCATCCTCCTACTCAAAGGCCAACGCCCTGCATTCATTCTCAAACTATTACCACGTTTTGCTGCTGTCCTCATCTTCCCCCATCACCCACTTTTCTTTTGAAGCCTGCGCCTTAAACCCTCCCATCTTATTCACGTGTCCATCCTTATATCATGCACCTTTGTCCATTTCTTTCCTCATATTATCGTGAGCGCAACCACCCTTTTAACACCGGAACCGATGCTTCAGGCACTCCGCTTGCACCCATATTTCCCTCTAACTTCCCACGTTCATCTCTCTTGCTTCAGCACTCCACAAAAACAACTCACACTCCTCTCCCTTTAAATGCCTGCGCCTCTCTCTAACTCCGAAACCCACCGTATAGACCTTCCACTCGACCACACAACAACCCACTCTTCCGTTCCCATTTCATCCTCCCAGTAACGCAACTCTCTTTTCATGTATTATTATTATTATTCTTGTTGCCATGGAAGCTCGTTGTTTTTCTGAGAGAAAACGAAGCGAACTGGTTGTGTATTTATAAGGTAAAGAACAAGGGATAGGAACAACGTCTTGTTTCACAGCGTACCATACAGGGATTAGGTTAGGTCTGCCTGTCTGAATGGTAGCATACAGAAAAGAAAGAAAAAGAAAGATCACTGCTGTGTGATATAAGTCATGGGTACTGTACATGTAGGTAGGAACGTAGCTGAACGAATAGGGTGGTTTCTAACATGCACATGTCGGCCTTGGTGATGTCTGCGTGATGGGAAGCATGTGCAAGGGAAAAGAATAGCAGGTCGGTGGCAGAAATGCATGTGCCACTTTTAATGTTACCAGCATGTAAACAGTCGGTGAGAACAAATGAAAAGACTGATGTGCTATTTGCTTTATGAACGAGAAGAGAAAGCTCAGTTTGATATTTTGTTGAGAGGGTACGGTTTTCATCAAATAATATTACCCGATACTTCATCCTAAAGTAATGTGAAAAAAAATCACCCCAAATGATTTCGGTTTACTGATAAAAATGTTGTTCTTGATGTAAAACGATATTCCGGATCCAATGAGACAAGTTTCGTCGAAATCCGAGATCGTTTGAAAAAATTTCCTTTATGAAACCAGGAATGGATACGCGTTTAATTTTTCCACAGTCACCAGATAAATCAAATCCACTTGAAACTGCGAACATCGACAATAACTTTTCGATACGAACCCAACGGCACTAATTTCGTCGCATTCTGAGACTGTTGCCCCGGTAGGCTATTTTTACCGCGAACCGCCCTACCCTTTTTAACGCCAAATTTCTCGATCTCTGAAAACAACAAACTATATAGCTATTCTGACTCTAATCGACGATACGAATTCAACGGAACTAGTTTTGTGGCCTAATTTGATCGTCTGCTCAAGTTACGCTCAAATATCCTTTTATTTATTTGAATACGTGCTATAGAATTTGAACGGGCGTTTATGGCTGCCGTGGTCACATACAACATCGGTTTTCCACGCAGTTCACCACCGTACAATAATTTAACGATACGGTTCCAATGAAACTGATTTCGTCGAAATCTGAGTCCGTTTGCAAAACGGCTATTTTAAAGGTCGATATCGATTTCCATAGCGTTTTTTCCAAAATTTGATTTAGCCATAACTCGCAATCTATAACACGAAATATGGATTTTTCTCTTTCATGTGAAAATTATCGTCAACATGCTCCCAGCGTTTCTTGTTTCACAGAAATCCGACTTATATCGGACTCTGTATACCTAGTTGAAGTTCAAACTCGAATTTTCGAAATGCAGCGTTAATTTCAAGCTCTATTTATATTAATTATAAATATATATAGTTCAACTTCGTTTAAACCGACGATTTAAATATTAATTCCATCGATATCCCAACTTAAATATTTAAATTAAATAAATTGAATATTTTATTGCCAAAAACACGGGTCGTTACATTCTTCCCCCCTTAAAATAATTTCGTCCTCGAAATTGCCAGAGTAAGAAAGAACGTTAGAAGCCCATATATTGTAAATCTAATTTATTCTAAATCAAAACCCGCTTTATTACTGTATATAAATATTTTCAAAAAAAAAAATTCTAACACCTTAAATTCCCGAAAAATTTCGCCAGCACCTCTTCTGTACGGCTCAATCGGTACAACTCCAACTCGCCTTTCTAGGCCTTATCCAATCCAAAAGAAAATAAACAGCCAAGCGGCTTGCCACACAGGCTCATAAATCTCCAAATCCATATAAAAATAAATGTGTACCTTTTTGTCGGGCATATCATCATATCCTTCTCGTCTGCCACCCTGTCAGCACATACAAATGCATTCCCAAACAAAATTCCAACTTTATCATCATAACCAGATCATTCACGCGTTCAAGCCAAATACCATTCTTAACTCAATTTCGATCCATTACCAATTCCAACTCTTAACTTACCAGTCCAACACCATCTTAGATTCCTGTCTCACCATTCAAAATCTGATTCGAATTGATATATTATATTCCGATTCAATTTCTAATTAATTTGTTTCAATTCAATTCATATTTGCTTTCACAATTTCTATTTAATTTTGTTTTTGTTCAAATAATTTCTCTGGGAGTTTTTAAACAGTACAGCTCTTTTGAAAATCAAATATCCCCTTTCAGGATTCAAAACAACTTTCTTTTTCCAAAATAATTCGAAAACAAAATCTTTGGTAGTAATCCATCACTCACAACTCGAAAATGAACACCGATAATGGAGCGCACATCATCGGAATCTATTTTCCAGCTATCGAAGTGAGTTCAATACTATATCCCTTTCAAAACCATTTCTAAACATTTCCATTTTGAAATCAGTTCAAAATATCCTTTGTAAGGCTTGTAACAAATTTAAAATCTCCCAGGATTTAAAAATCTCATATATTCAATCCAAGTTTATTTACAACACCTTTCCCACTTTTAGGAATTTTAATTCCAAATTCTGATTTTAATTCCAGATTTAATAATTCTGCTTTTGTATTATACAAATTCCAATTGGTTATTTATATAACCATTTCAATTATAATCAACCAACACATCCAATATACCATAATACTTCAATTATTAATCATCCTTTTATATTAAAATATAATTTGGGTAAAATTATTTCATTTACCCTCTTTTCAAAACATATCGTGACGACCCATCGTATTCGAGTGTTTATAAACCCCTATCGATACGGTGGATCAAATTGATCGATCAGAACTCATAAACAACTCAAACCGATAAATCTCCACAATATAAAACAAATTTTATATCAAATCTACAAATACGTTCACTCGTATATATACACTCAAACTCAATCTAGGGTATTACTAACCCCATCTCTACTGAGTCACGCCACAGAGCCAAGGTAATCACTTAACCTTCAGCTCTGATACCACTGTAACGAACCTGGGATTTTCGACTCCGAAAATCAACATCAAACTACCATGTTGACCATTCAGACATCGAACATTCCAGATCATTAATAGAAAGAAGTTAGAGGTTGAGAATAGATAAGGTAGAAATATTGAATAGAAGAAGAAGAAGAAACACCACAACACAGAGTCTCACATCGCAGCGGAACGAAATATAATACAGAAATAATCTTTATTGAAAGCTCTAAAATACTTACAGTATCAGAGTACATCACACACTGGGACAGTTATACTAGCCTGTTCCCATATACAACACACAGCGGAATAGCAGCTATATAATATCATACGTCTGAACACCTCCAGCTCGTCTCTTCACAACAGTCGATAACCTGAACCTGTACAACCCGGCCTAACCCGAGCATTTACAAAACACCGGGTCAGTCTGGTGAACAAGAGTGAGATAAACTCGCACAGTAATAAGGTTGAATCATCCAATCATGATTTTAGAGTTCAAAAATCTTTCAAAGAAAAGGATAATCGTAAGACCAAATCCACACATAAACACGGACGGTTTTTACCTTACGATAACCCAAAACAGTTTTGAAACCAATATCTTGTCTGATATTATGATAATGTCTAAATACAAGTAAATAGAATCTAGTGGAACGCTTGCATCTCACGCTCCACATATATAGTATACAAACAAAACCCGCAGGCGCTTATTGGAAATTGGATTCCGACTTGACAAGGTATGGGTCCACCTTCCGATAGTGTATCTCTAGAGACGAATACACTGGGTTCAACAAGAACTTCTTGCAACCCGGCCCTCACATGACCGACCACTCATTTCGCTTGAGAGTATCGAATGTATATCACCGACGGTTGGGATCAGCAACCGTCTCCCGATAAGGGACAGCATCGAAACATAGATTTAAGAAACAAATAGGACTTCCTCTAGATAGGTGATTATACACCCTAATGGGAGCGACCCACATAGCCATGTTGCCTGCCCGATTTTTGTCATTTCCCGGTTGATGAGGCTTGAGGCCAGAATTAACTCTTGACATCTGGTCGCCATTTACTTCACTTTGAATGCCACATCGTCAGATCCGTCAGATATCACTAATTGACGTCCACAAAAATACTCTAGCTGGAAGCTAAGAGAACGGCGATTCCCCGCCAACAACTATCGCACGTTTGAAGAAATCAACGTACGTGACTCTTTTGGAAATACTCTGTCAGACATCCGTCCATACAAATCATCCAGGAACAGGATGAACCGAAGGCACTCCCCTACCGCATCCATATAGGAATCACCCAATGGATCAGTAGCGAGAAGTCCTTGCAACCCGTAGAATCCAACCACGACAGAATCACAGCTTATCTCTGCTTGCCAGGCCGAGAATATTAGTGGTTCTTCCGTTTATGAAAATCCAGGGTCTTCAATGCTCCATCATGATTATCTTCTGATATCTTCACGTATTTGTTGGTCGGAATGGTTTTCGAATGTAAACTCGATCCCGGTCTTTCCATACCAACAATCGTATTGGCCAGATTTGATAGTCGGTGTTTTAACTATCAAAATATATAGTGTTTCAATCATGACACTCCAATGAGTTCACTGATTCAGTATTCCACATCACATGGCCTTTAACAAACTGATTTCCTTTTTGTTAAATTGAAACTTCCAATTCTTTTAATATTTCAAATACGATATTTGAATACTTGCTTCGTATATCCCTCAAATTTCCACCAACATCGCATTATTATTTCTCTAATGGAAATAATAAATTATCGCCATCCTCTGTTACGATTACCAACTAATATCATCTTCAGATAATCCTGATGTTGCTCAAGTTGGGGTATTTTAATTACCTCTCAGACCTTGATTAACAACGTTCTTACCCTCAGATAAATATAAGTTATAATCAACCCAATATTCCAGTTGCCTTTCAAATTTCTATTCGATCATTTCCACTTTGGAAATCTTATTTCCATTCCCTTTTTCTTAATTTTATTTCAAGTATCGTTAATATAAAATTAACGCTTCAACTTTACACCTCATTTACATAACCTTGGTTTATTATAAACCCTTTAACTTAATTTCAAATAATTAAGTAACATTTTTTTCTTAAGTTATCGTCTTTGCTTGAAATCCTCTTTGTAACATCGTTATAAAAATTTCGGGTTTTAAATATAAAACCCGTTCACTAATTCCTTTCACCATCTCTTTGATTTCATTTCACTTTGATTACTTTCGAAAAGTAATTCTCTACATTATTATTAATTAAAATAAGAATTTCTTTCGATTATCAACTACTTCAGTCATTAAATCTTTATCAACTAAAGTAAATGGTAAATCTCTTTAAAACCTTATTAAATTTCAAACAATATTCATTTAACTAATTTAATCAAAACACATGGATTTGATAATCAAATTCGATTCAAAACGGTCGATTAAATTCACTTAAACTGTGGTTATTCCACTAACCGATTCCAAATAAATTCCTACTTTAAATGATTTAAAATTAAATCAATTTAAATAAATTCCATTTATTGGTTTCTTTACAAACCAAGTATCAAAGTTTTAACCAGTCGATTCATTTCTTATTCTCTTACTGGTAAAATCTGATTAACATCAGTATTTACTCTATAAAATAAATTAATATCAAATTGAAGTTTGAATAAACAAAATATTTATTTCTCTTTAATAACTTTTATTCAAACCATATATTTAAAAATCTAACTTCAGTTATAAAATAAATTTTTTAACTTCAGCTCTATCGATTTACCTGACGGTGAATCAATATCTATAACCCGATTGATTTTAAAGGCCATACTCTGCCAAACACTTAACCAATATCACCCATTGGTTTAAACCAAACAGATGTTGAATATTAAATCAAAAATCAACCATCAAATCAATCAAACAAACAGATCAGTTCATATATGATAATATGAAAATAAACAATACATTTGAGGGATCCGGTTGGGTCCCTCCAACCTGTTCTTCCCTGTATTCAAATGGTTATCACAAATCAGGTCAATCAATTCAATTCAGTTATTTCACATCGACCAGTCAACCAAACAATTCAACCATTTAAACACGTTTATAAATAAATGTGACCAACCAAGGTGAGTTACCTTTATTGGAATCAATCGTTAAAAATAACGATTGGGTATTTCACTGAAATTAAACACAGTTTAATTTCATCGGTTAAATCATCAAACAAAGGTATAATTAGCAAACATGCAACAACAGCAAGCAGAGCACACAAAACAAAAACACCCAATTTATATGAAAATATAAATGGGAAACTGAGTGAGTTTAACTCACCTAGATTCGTCCGTCACTAAAACAGTTTGTTTTACACGCCTCTGACTGCGTTCAATTTTGTCCGTCCAATCCCACTACGTTCGTCGATACGGTCTCAACATTCCCGGTTTATGGTATTCCGATACCCTGTACGCACTATCCATGCATTAACCCGCCACGTCCATCCCTTTCTTCCACCAGCTACTCACGCCCTTCCCTTTCCTCTACGTCTCAAACCACGTTTGTTCCCATAAACCCATCCTCTTACTCAAAGGCCAACGCCCTGCATTCATTCTCAAACTATTACCACGTTTTGCTGCTGTCCTCATCTTCCCCCATCACCCACTTTTCTTTTGAAGCCTGCGCCTTAAACCCTCCCATCTTATTCACGTGTCCATCCTTATATCATGCACCTTTGTCCATTTCTTTCCTCATATTATCGTGAGCGCAACCACCCTTTTAACGCCGGAACCGATGCTTCAGGCACTCCGCTTGCACCCATATTTCCCTCTAACTTCCCACGTTCATCTCTCTTGCTTCAGCACTCCACAAAAACAACTCACACTCCTCTCCCTTTAAATGCCTGCGTCTCTCTCTAACTCTGAAACCCACCGTATAGACCTTCCACTCGACCACACAACAACCCACTCTTCCGTTCCCATTTCATCCTCCCAGTAACGCAACTCTCTTTTCATGTATTATTATTATTATTATTCTTGTTGCCATGGAAGCTCGTTGTTTTTCTGAGACAAAACGAAGCGAACTGGTTGTGTATTTATAAGGTAAAGAACCAGGGATAGGAACAACGTCTTGTTTCACAGCGTACCATACAGGGATTAGGTTAGGTCTGCCTGTCTGAATGGTAGCATACAGAAAAGAAAGAAAAAGAAAGATCACTGCTGTGTGATATAAGTCATGGGTACTGTACATGTAGGTAGGAACGTAGCTGAACGAATAGGGTGGTTTTTAACATGCACATGTCGGCCTTGGTGATGTCTGCGTGATGGGAAGCATGTGCAAGGGAAAAGAATAGCAGGTCGGTGGCAGAAATGCATGTGCCACTTTTAATGTTACCAGCATGTAAACAGTCGGTGAGAACAAATGAAAAGACTGATGTGCTATTTGCTTTATGAACGAGAAGAGAAAGCTCAGTTTGATATTTTGTTGAGAGGGTACGGTTTTCATCAAATAATATTACCCGATACTTCATCCTAAAGTAATGTGAAAAAAAATCACCCCAAATGATTTCGGTTTACTGATAAAAATGCTGTTCTTGATGTAAAACGATATTCCGGATCCAATGAGACAAGTTTCGTCGAAATCCGAGATCGTTTGAAAAATTTTCCTTTATGAAACCAGGAATGGATACGCGTTTAATTTTTCCACAGTCACCAGATAAATCAAATCCACTTGAAACTGCGAACATCGACAATAACTTTTCGATACGAACCCAACGGCACTAATTTCGTCGCATTCTGAGACTGTTGCCCCGGTAGTCTGTTTTTACCGCGAACCGCCCTACCCTTTTTAACGCCAAATTTCTCGATCTCTAAAAACAACAAACTATATAGCTATTCTGACTCTAATCGACGATACGAATTCAACGGAACTAGTTTCGTGGCCTAATTTGATCGTCTGCTCAAGTTACGCTCAAATATCCTTTTATTTATTTGAATACGTGCTATAGAATTTGAACGGGCGTTTATGGCTGCCGTGGTCACATACAACATCGGTTTTCCACGCAGTTCACCACCGTACAATAATTTAACGATACGGTTCCAATGAAACTGATTTCGTCGAAATCTGAGTCCGTTTGCAAAACGGCTATTTTAAAGGTCGATATCGATTTCCATAGCGTTTTTTCCAAAATTTGATTTAGCCATAACTCGCAATCTATAACACGAAATATGGATTTTTCTCTTTCATGTGAAAATTATCGTCAACATGCTCCTAGCGTTTCTTGTTCCACAGAAATCCGACTTATATCGGACTCTGTATACCTAGTTGAAGTTCAAACTCGAATTTTCGAACTGCAGCGTTAATTTCAAGCTCTATTTATATTAATTATAAATATATATAGTTCAACTTCGTTTAAACCGACGATTTAAATATTAATTCCATCGATATCCCAACTTAAATATTTAAATTAAATAAATTGAATATTTTATTGCCAAAAACACGGGTCGTTACATTTCCTTAACACGTCCATACCCTGAACACTTCATCTCTTCTTCCTTAGAAAGTTCGAACCAGACTCCAATATTCTAAATGGCCAAACCGTACTCAAGAACCCCACAAAATACTGGAATCGCTACCAAGAAAGCATGTACATAAAACGACATTTCAAATAAATGGATTCGAACAGTTAAACTCATCTTCTTCAATTTTGTTGACTCCCAGGTGCGTTGGCTTCGTACCGTGAACAGTGCATCGAACATCATCACGGAAATCCTCCAACTTCATCGATTAATTCGCTCACTGTTTCAACAGCAACCGAACCCCATAAGAGCACTATAGGATTGAAGAAAATCACCAGGGGAAACTAACACGTTTGGGAATTTATAGGATTGTGTATGGTTTTTTTTTTATTTCAGAACTCTCCATTTTACTGTGGAACCAAATTTACTGGCGGCGGAAATTCTGAACTAAGAATTAGGTTAGGTGGTGTTAAAGGTTATTATATAGGAGATTTTATTTCCTCTTATGTTTGTGGCTGTGAACTATTGGGGCGTGGCCTACTTTGATCCAAGTTTTACGTTAGGATATTTTGTTTAGTTCGTAAAAATTAACATACCCATATATATATATATTTCTGTCCATACACGAGCTGCTACGAACAGAAATAAAAACACCGGTGAGACGAGCAACGTCCCACAATCCTAAAAATATAAAAATACCGGTAGATTAACTCATATTTTGAAACCTCAAAATATTGATTACAAGGTGCAAAATACTTCAAATAAAAAGTGCTTATTTAATTAATTAAAAATTACCATAAAATTCTAAAAATTAAATTATCGATATATCTCAAAAGAATCTTTTCTAAATTCAAACCCAATATCAAGTTATATCGAATAAACCATTACGGTTGATAAACGACTCTATAGCGACTATTTTAGAATTTGATTTGGATATATCTCAAAATCTACACGACGAAATCCCAATTTTTTTCTTCCACTAGAAAGATATACTCCACCAGCTCATATCGTTTCTTGTTTCACAGAAATCCAATTTAAAACGGCTTCTGTATATTCGTTTGAAGTTCGAATCGCCAAATTACGAACTGCAGCGCCATTTCGAGTTCAGTTTTAATTATAATATAATTATACGTTCAAACTGTCGTTCAAATAATATATTCGTTATTCTAATTCAATTCTAACCTGAATTAAATATCACAGATGATATAGTTCACAATATATCGCCATTTCAGCCAATTCTGATTATTTCAGAATTAAATATATTATTTAATTTATTATTTTAAATTAAATATTCACCATTGTTTAATTCCACGACCATTTAATTCACTATATCACCATTGATATAATTAAATAAATTAATCATAATACCTCTGCCAATGCGGGTCATTACATTGCCTTAAAGGTTGATCGGTTAATACAACGATTGGGTGAGCTTGAAAGTAATAACGAAGTTTGCGGGAAGCAATCAGGTTGCTATAATCAAGTTTTTCTATTTCCGGATAATTACGTTCTGCAGCAGCTAGCTTTTTTCTTATGTAGTACATAGGCCTCTGGACTTTATCATCTTCACGTACCAACGTTGTACTGACGGCATGAGATGATCCCGCTAAGTAGACAAACAAATCCTCATGTTCCACAGGCTTTGATAATATTGGAGGCTTTTCTAATAAGTCTAATAGATTCTGGAAAGCTTCCACACAATCAGGAGTCCACTCAAAATTTCGCTTCCCCCATTTTATCAGATCGAAGAAAGGTATGCACTTATCTGTGGCTTTGGAGATAAACTTGCTTAAGGCAGCAACTTTTCCAGCCAGGCTTTGGACATCCTTAATCTTTCGTGGCTCTTGAATATTTTTTATTACTGCTGTTTGAGTAGGATTTATCTCAATCCCTCAAGAACTCACGATAAACCCAAGGAACTTTCCAGATGTGACCCCAAATGAGAATTTTAGGGGGTTTAACTTCATCCCATACCTTTTAAGAATGTCAAACATTTCGGCTAAGTCCTTTGTATGGTCAGAAGATTGTCTAGACTTCACAAGCATGCCGTCCACATAAACCTCCATGGTTTTTTCGATTTGATTGTAGAACATGCAGTTGACCAAACGTTGATACGTGGCTCCTGCATTCTTTAATCCAAACGGCATTACCACATAACAATATAACCCTAAGTCTGTGATGAAACTTGTGTGTTCCTGATCTGGTACGTACATGGGAACTTGATTGTACCCAGAATAAACATCCATAAAGAATAAAAGCTCGTGTCCAGCCGTCGAGTCTACTAGTTGATTGATCCTGGGGAGAGGAAAGCTATCCTTCGGGCAAGCCTTGTTCAAGTCAGAAAAGTCAATACATGTACGCCACTTCCCGTTAAATTTTTTGACCAGTACAGGATTCGATATCCAGTCGGGATATTTCGAATCCTTAATAAATCCATTATCCTTCAATTTATCTACCTCTTCCTTCAAAGCTGCTGACCGCTCTGGGCCTAACATCCATCTCTTCTGCTTGACCGGCGGGTGCTTTGGATTAATGCTTAAAGAGTGGCTCATAATAGCAGGCGAAATCCCACACATGTCAGCGTGAGTCCAGGCAAATACGTCTAAATTTGCCCTTAAGAAATCAGCCAAATCTTTTGCTCGAATTGGATCCAGTTGTGATCCGATCTTCAGTACCTTTGTCAAATCTGTCTCGTCAATAGATATGTCTATTGTCGTCTCATTGGGAGTCTCCTTTCTGTCCTCGGGTTCTCTATACTCTCTGGGATCTATATCCTCGAGCACATCTAAAGGCGACTCTCTTGGGGTTAGACCCCTTAATTGCTATGCTGAGTTTTCCTTCGAAGGGGGGAATCGTCTTTGGATTCTATATTTAACCCCTTCATTATCATCTTCAACTCCGTCATATAACAAGCTCGTCTTGTAGCTTGGTCACCTCTCATTACCCCAATTCCTTCGTCAGTCGGGAATTTAAGCAGCAAGCACCAAGGTGCAATACAAGCCCAAAACTCGGCGAGGGCTGGTCGACCTAGGAAAGCGTTGTAGGGTGACTCTACATCCAAAACCACAAATGGAAGGATCCTCACTCTCTGGCGATATCCTTGTCCTACCGTCACTGGTAATTCTATGTATCCCATCGGAGCTGTTGACGCCCCATTGAAGACCCGTATCCATCCTTCGCAGGGCTTCAGATCTTTTGCTTTGAGTCTCATTTGTTCAAATGCTTTCTTGAAGAGGATGTTGACTGAGCTTCCGTTATCCACCAACACCTTATGGACTAAGGCGGGGCCGATGGCCGTGGTAATTACCAGTGGGTCTTTAGTTGGTGATTGGATTCTAGTATCATCTCTGCTACGCAATGTGACGTCGTCCGACATCGTCTTTTGTTGTTTTACTGGAGTAATGTCTTCGAGGTTACTACATTCTCCTACCTCAAAATGCTTGGCGGCATTCACATATTGATCCATCGCTTTAAAACTACGACCAACTAGATGGGGTCCGCCTATAATGGTATTGATAACAATCCCCTTACCTTTCTGCTGGGTTGTGGGCTTGGAAGCAGGCTGGGCTTGATTCGGAGCTTGTCCTCCTTGCCCCCGGTCCCGCGGGGCAACTTTGTATTCGTCCAACTTCCCTTCCCGCAGCAATTACTCAACTACATCTCTCAAATGGCGACATTCGTTAGTAGAATGGCCATGAGTCTCGTGGAACAAACAAAACTTTCCCATAGCGATCTCTTTTTCGATTGAGTCTCTAGGCAGGGGCTTTTTGTATTGCAATATGTTGTATGTATCCAAGTAAATATTTTCCAATGTATCACTTTACGGCGTATAGTTTTCAAAAGTCTGGAATCTAGATCTTTTACTAGAGTTACTCCCTCGTTTCCTATTCCTCCTGTTGCCATTCCCATTTCTGTTGTTATTACCTCCGTTCTGGTTGCCGACGTTTACCTCAACCTTTCCTGAACTGTCACCGGACTACTTCACAGCAACATTGCTTTGGAAACCCTCCCTTGAGGCTCCTTTAGACTTTCTCTTCCTATTTGCTTGAACTTCCTCTCGCCTCAAGCGAATATTGGCCTTTTCGTTAAATAACTCCCTAGTGGGGGTGGTTTTCCAGATAGATAATCCCCGAATTTTGCATCTAGGTCAACTCCTTTTATTAAGGCCATCAGAATAGTGGGTTCATGAGGGTCACTAACTTTGGTGACAGCTAGGTTGAAGTGGTCTAAATATGATTTCAAAGATCCACCTAGAGCCTGCTTAATCCTTGACAATTTTATGACGCTCTTGGACTTTCGAGCGTGAAGTCTAAACTGGTTCATAAAGCGCTCACTCAACTCTATGAAATTTGATATTGACCATGGGGGGAGTCGGGTGAACCACATTAGTGCCACGTCTTCCAGATAAATCGGAAAAGCCTTGCATTTTACAGCATCTGGAGCTGCTGCAGCATTTATGAACCATTCATACCTCATCAGGTGTTGTGCTGGGTCCGTTCTCCCTAAATACTGATCCATCTGAGGCAAGTTAAATCGCCGAGGGAACTGGAAGTCCAATATATCATCCGTGAAGGGGTATGACTTCGCTCAATGCCCCAGTCTTCATTGGTATATCGTCGGCTTTCTGACATTATCTGATGCACCATTGCCCATACATCGGCATTTGTCAGCATCTGAGCAGGTTCTCTAAGTCTAGTATTTGGATTACCCCTAGGTTCCTGATTAGGGGATAACCTCCTGTTTCTAGCGATGGCTGCTCTATACTGCTCTCTGCGCTCCCGGTCGATCTCAGGAGGAAGAGGTTGAAGATGTTGTTGTTGCGTAGGGTTGGTAATATTAGGATCCCTAGGTAGGACGTGGGATCCACGCATGGGTAGCAACATAGCCTGTTGCAGGCTTGGGTCATCGGGCCCTAACACACAAGCGGCGTCTTCTCGGGATCCTAAAGATCCAAAAGTTAACTGATCAAGGTTTTGAGGTCGTTTAAGCGGCCTTCTTTCTCGAGGACGATCCTTATCTAAAGAAGATGAATAATGTGCTGCAAGACGACGTGTCGGGGATGGCGTTTTTTGCCTACGAAGCTCACTGATTTCCCTACTCATAGTCTTCATGTTCTCCTGCATGATGAGACTGTTACGCTGGTGAGTTTCTAAAGCCTCTTTAGTACTCTGGAGCATGTCAAGAAAGCGTGAAAATCTCCTTGTGTGACGGGTGCAGATGGATCAGGCTGAACATTAGTCGTTGTGGCTGGAATCGGAGCATTGGTGGGAGCTCGAGTAGAAGTTCCAGCTTCATTTTGGTTCGGATCAGATGGGAGCAAAGTAGCATGACCGGACCATTTCGGATGGAGGGAGTGAGTGACCTCAGCGTCGTCTGATCGGATCGGATCGGATCGGATCGGATCGGATCGGAGTCACCTGGTCGGCTCGGATCCTCCTGACTGGATCGGCCTGCTCCAGAGTCTTGCCCACGCGACCTTGTCAATACCATGTGTAAAACCCCAAATTTTCTATTAACAATAAATTAAAAATTAAAGTATGATTAATTCAAAATAAAATAATCAAGGGAAACGGGTTACGCCATTGCGTTCGTCTCGGAATTCTGCTTGAGATAGAGTCCGAGTTTGCGTAAATCGGACTCCATATGAAGGAGTTATGACCTCCGGAAGTTTCAGAATTCAATTTAAAATTCATACTGTTCAAAATTCAGTTTAAAATTCGAAAAATATACCCAAACTGGGCTGGGCGGGAAAATTCCCCCCCAGGACCCAAGTCAACCAGGGGGTCGACCTGGGGGTCGACCTGGGTACCCAGGTCGACCATGTGGTCGACCTGGGGGTCGACCTGCCCGGTCGACCTGGTCAGGTCTTAGCTGGCCTGGTCGGGTTCTGGTCGAATTTCTGAGTCTTGGTGTGTCACTAGGGCTGACTTGTCACCTCCTGATTGGCTCTTCTTGGTGTGTATGGTCTGGATTCACCCTATGATCACCAGACGGCTCAAATCAATCTGAAATTCTATAAATACAACCTAAGACTCAACCTAAATTCACACAAAAATATAGAGCTAGAGTCGTCATGCTGCCTGGAGGAAACTAAGAGTAGCCGTCATTTGGAGAAAGCTTAGAGACGAGCAAAACTAAAGTAAAAACAAGATTCGAACAACGTTTATCTACCCAAAGGAAAGCATTGCAAATCCAGAACTCAAGTTTATCATTTGTTGTAAGTATAGTGATTTTTCCTATGAGAATAAAATTAAGACTTGATTCAATGTAAAGTGGAAATGGAATTTTACTATTGTATAACGACGATGCTAATTCATATCTGTGTATTGCAATGGTTGCATTGTGAATGGTATTGGGATGTTTGTGGTATAATTGACTCGATGTTGGTCCTATTGTACATCTAGAATGAAGGCAACATCACATACAAGTATATGGTTAATGTTAGGATTAACACCTATATGTTTATATGTTTAACATAGATTGTATACATTTTTCTAAGTCCAAGTTAAGACTTACATACACATGTTCTATGCTAAGACCATTATGCCTACATGATTAAACCCCATGTATATGTTCTTATGTTCCTTACAAGTTTGTAATCGGGTCCATGCCAAGTACCATTTAGTTTCACACGATTATTACAAGTTTCATGTTATAATAGGATACATGATTTGATCTAGTTCACACCTTTGGGTTAATGTCAAAAATAGACATTTTTATGGACATGTAATAACTTTGTCACATGCTAGTTTGTGTTTGAAGTTATGCCTAGATAAAAATATGTTTAGGCTTATGTTTTATGGAAGACTAAATATTGCCATTTCATGTGACACTTATTTAATTAGATTCTTATTTGAATGCAAGTTCACATGACAAGTTGAAACCCATGTTAATTAGAACGCAAAGTTGCAAGTTCATATGCCACACACCCTTTATGTTATTTAGAATATTTCATGTTCTTGGCTTTCCCTTCTATGCTTATAAGTTGGGCTGAAATATCTAGCCCAACATTCATTATAATCTTTCGAACGTACAAACGGGGAAATATCGTTGGGATTAAACATGAAAATATATGCATTGGCATGATTGGCACATGCCAATAAAATGGTGACATTTAAATGGTATTAATTTTTATACCAAAAATTGATGAACTTGGAAAGTGGGCCATAACATTTAATTATTAACAAATTTACATATAAGAATAAAAAGAACAAATATGTAAATTTAGAAAATTTGTGTATGCTTAACCCGAGGTTGGATTGAGTTGTGATGTAAACCTGCCCGGACCCGTCCGACTGTCCGGTAATCATAACTATACCTATCCAATGTAGGAGATTAAGGCATTGAGCCCAATAAGGACCCGAGGTTAGACTGAGTTACGGTGTAAACCTGCCTGGAAACGACCGGTACATCCAGTAACCGTAACAATACCTGTCTAATGTGAGTGGTCGGTGCTTTAAAAAGCTAAGGACAGACAAGTCAGGATGGTAGGGTTAAGTTAACTAAAACACTTAACCAATTCAACATATTACTTAAACTGGTAGGTGGGGTTAGGTTAATACAGACACTTAACCACTTAACATATTTGACTAGAAAACCCTAGTAACGGGGACCTATTTCAGCAGTAACCCAATTAGGTATCATGGTAACCTGAAACTAGGCAGGGTGGGGCATGATTACTGGACTGATTGTAAGCGGTCAAAAGTGAAGGTGGTTGGTGCAGCAGTGTGGGTAATAATGGAGTGCGGGCGTGCACACACTCCGGAGCAGACAAACAAGGCACTGGGCATCAGTAGTATAACCTATGTATTCTAGAATTGTGTCAGGCCACCACCATGGGACTTGATACACCCCATGGTGGGACCAGCATAGGTATTTACAATCAAGTGGGGTCGTATGACACATATAATTATGCTAGTAGGAGCTGATCTTTAGAAAGGGGATCACTTCACCCCGATCATGGGGTGCCAGTTGAGACAGTACAAGTAGGTGGAGAGATATAAATGTGGGGTGCGATAGTATATTCGGTTCTAAACTACTTTATCTTAGTCTATGATACTTTCCTATTTTCAGTTCATTCCTATCATGCCCTTTTTCTTATTCACATACTGAAGAGTCACTGGACTTACCAGGCTTTATGTTTGACTCTATTTTTCTTTCATCTTCTTTTCTTTTATTCCCCTCCCCCAGGTCTACAGGGAGGAAATAATCCAGCTTAGTCAGACTCTTTACAAGCTTCAAGATAGTAGATGTACGCTTTGGACTCTCTTTCCTTGGCTATGGCTTTTGGACACATCTATGGGGATTTATGCAGTTTTAATTATTTTTCATGCTTCTTTAAGTTTCAAAGCAAGATAGTATTATGGTTGTAATAATTGGAAGTTTGTATTGAGGCAATTATGGAAATGTTTTGTATGAACACGTATCTATGGAATGAAAGTCTGTTTGTTTTTTCGCTGCTTATATATGTGTGTTTATATCTGTCGTGTGTTTATCTGTGACTTTTACTTATAAACCTCCACCGAAGTTAAGGCATTCCCTTTGAGAGTGACCTTAACGGAAGTGGGGTGTTTCACTTGGTATCAGAGCACAGGTTTACCAGATTAGATAAAGATTTTTGAAACTATTTCCAAAAAGAAGTTTAAAGAAGCATTTTTTTTCAAGAAAAAAGCATTGTTTTTAAAAGGCATAATTCCCCAAAGCCATATGCGCTATCTCTCTATCCTTTTGTCTTGAGTCTTTCCTTTTTGTTTCAGCATGTCTGGAGATCTTAACCTTCCAGAAGGAGTGTCGATACCTGGCTGGTTCCGAAGGTACCTAGAGGTTAGGGCCAATGACGGGGGCCCAGCAGACATATCTCCTCCCCCAGTGGCAGCAGTTCCTCCTCCTCCTCCTCCTCGTGGAAATGATTTCGCAAAGACGTGTAGGGACTTCAAGGCTATGGGTGGAAAGGACTTTTATGGAACTGAATCCTTTGTGGTAGCAAGGAACTGGCTGAAGGAGACCGAAGATTTGTTCGTCATCTTCGAAGTTGACGATAAGCAAAAGATACCGCTAGCAGTGTGGTTGCTTAAAGATGAAGCTTCCTATTGGTGGGAAGTTACCCATGCTGAAAGGCCAGTGGAAACTTGGGAAGATTTCAGGATGAGGTTTGAGATGAAATTCCTCTCCCTTGCTATGACCCATATACCCATGGGAGCGACTTTTGAAAGCTTGGTGGACATGGCGCAGCTACACGAGGAAGATAAAGGCAAGAAAGAGGCAAAGCTGGAAGTGCCTCAAGAAAAGAAAGAGAGTTTACAGGCCAAGAAAACAGATTTCAAGAAAGGCGAGAAGAACAACAAATCCCATGAAAAGAGAAGGTGTAATTTCTGTGGCATTGTTGGACATATAGTGAAAGACTACAGAAAGAAGAAGGCGAAGACGAACGGTGGTTGTTTCCATTGCGGCGAGACTGGACACATGGCTAAGGACTGCCCAAAGAAGCGAGGGCAGGGACAGAGGACTGGATCCACTTCAGGGGGACAGGTTCACGCGTTGGTGGCACCTCCGCAGGAACGAGGTAGAAATATTTCTATAGAAAGCTTAGTTTATCTCTATGATCATCCAGTTCACACTCTCTTTGATTCTGGTGCATCACACTCCTTTATTTCATCTGCTTTAGTAGAATCTCTGCACCTAGACACTAGTATGGTAGAGGATCCCTTGATTGTTTCAAATCCAATTGGGGGCTCAGCTTATTTGTCAATGGTTTGTTTGGATTTGAAAATCTCTATTCTAAGTGTTGAGTTTAGATGTAGTGCCTTTGTTTTGGGTTTCTCGGGATATGGATTGATCTTGGGCATGGACTGGTTATCCAGTAATGGTGCCATTCTTGATTGTGAGAAGAGAGTGGTTAGACTCTTGACTCAGCTCGGTAACACTCTAGAAATTTCTTGTAATCCCTTGAATGCTGTTATGCTTAGTTATCTAGAGTCGCTTGATGCTTCTATTGAGAATTTGCAGTTGGTTAGAGTGGCCCTTGAATATCCGGATGTCTTTGAAGAGGTGAAGGGTTTACCTCCAAGGCGGGAAATAGACTTCCGCATATATCTTGTTGATAATGCAAAGCCCGTAGCTTTACCAGTTAGACACATGGCTCCAAGGGAGAGAAAGGAGCTAAGTAAGCAGGTTAAAGAGCTTCTTGAGATGGGGTTCATTAGACGGAGCATTTCGGAATGGGGTGCTCCAGTGGTGTTCGCAACCAAAGCGGATGGTTCGCTTCACCTATGTGTTGACTATAGGGAGCTAAACAAGCTGACCAAGAAGAATAGGCACCCTCTTCCCAGAATAGACGATTTGTTTGATCAGCTTGTAGGAGCATCGGTTTTCTCCCAACTTGATCTGGCTACTGGGTTCCATCAGTTAAGGATAGCTGAAGATAGCATTGATAAGACGGCGTACAGAACCGCAGACGGTTTCTTCGAGTGGCTTGTCATGCCTTTCGGCATAACAAACGCACCCGCTTATTTTGTAGACCTAATGAGCAGGGTGTTCAGAGAGATCCTCAACAAGTTTGTGGTTATCTTCGTAGACGATATTCTGATCTTCTCAAAGAATGAGGAAGAACATGCTCAGCATCTGAAGGAGATGATGGAACCTCTTCGAGTTCATCAGCTGAAAGCCAAATTCTCCAAGTGCGACTTTTGGAGAGAGGAAGTAAGGTTTCTTGGACATATAGTGTCCAAAGAGGGGCTAGCTGTGGACCCTGCGAAAGTGGTGGCGCTACAGGATTGGAAGGCACCAAGAAATGCAACCGAAGTCCAAGCTTTCTCGAGCTAGCAGGTTTTTACTGAAAGTTCATTAGAGATTTCGTGAAAATCTCAGCTCCACTCACAAGGCTAACAAAGAAGAATCTAGCATTCACTTGGGATTTAGATTGTGATATTGTTTTCCAACGCTTAAAAAGGGCTCTTACAACAGCCCCAGTTCTTTCATTGCCAGATGGAAGCAAGATGTTTACAGTATACACGGATGCATACGGCACGGGACTAGGCGATGTTCTAATGCAAGAAAGGAAGGTAGTAGCTTGTGGTGGAAGACAATTGAAAGTTCATGAAAAGAACTACCCAACCCACGATCTTGATTTGGCCGCCATCGTCTTTGCGCTTAAGTCTTGGCGCCATTATCTCCTAGGTGAGAAGTTCGAATTATATACTGACCATAAATAATTGAAGTATCTTTTCTCACAAAAAGATCTTAACTTAAGGCAGCAAAGGTGGATGGAGTTTCTTGCCTCGTATGATTTTGAGATTTCCTATACTCCTGGCAAGGGAAACGTAGTAGCAGACGCCTTGAGTAGAAAGAAGCTGACCTTAAGCCCTCTTTTTGTAGAAAGGCAAAGCTTGGAGTATATAGCCAGTTTTAACTTTAGGTCCTCCTCTGATTTTGTACCGGGTTTGTTAGCATCTCTTGAAGTGCGCCCTACTCTTTTGGACTCAATAGGGACTGCACAACGTGAAGACACTCAGCTTTTTGATGTGATTGATAATCTTATTAGGGGTGAGACTTCTAGTCACCTCAATAGATACACCATCGATGATAAGGGTTGGCTGAGGTGGGATAGAAGACTATGCGTCCCACAAGCAAGGGAGTTGATAAAAAAGGTTCTCGAGGAAGCGCATCATTCCAAGATGACTATACACCCTGGCGGAGACAAGATGTATAAGGACGTAAAGAGAGTTTTCTTTTGGAGCGGCATGAAGAAGGATGTGGCAGATTTCGTTTCTAAGTGCATTTTATGCCAACAGTTCAAGGCGGAACAAAAGAAGCCTGGAGGACTGCTTCATCCTCTAGAAGTCCCGCAATGGTAGTGGGATAGCATTTCAATGGACTTCATTGATGGGATGCCTAGGTCTAGAAGGGGCAATACTGGCATTTGGGTAATAGTGGACAGGCTCACAAAAAGCGCCCACTTTATACCTGTCAAGAGTAGAAGGACTGCCTCATCTCTAGCATCTCTTTATCTTAAGGAAATAGTTCGACTCCATGGAATACCCTCCAGCATAGTGAGTGACCGAGATCCTATCTTTACAAGCGAGTTTTGGCGAAGTCTGCAAGAAGCTGTAGGCACACAGTTATGCTTGAGCATGGCCTATCACCCCCAAACCGATGGTCAGACGGAAAGGGTGAACAGAGTGTTAGAAGATCTTTTGAGACTGTGTGTTCTTGACTTTGGAGGGACATGGGAGGATCATCTTCCTTTAGTGGAATTTTCCTACAACAACAGATACCAAGCCACCATCGGCATGGCACCCTTCGAAGCTCTATATGGAAGACTGTGCCGATCACCAACTTATTGGTGGGAGTCTACAGACAAGCTTATACTTGGGCCAGACATGATTAGAGAGACTTCGGAAAAAGTGGACTTGATACAAAGGAGAATGAAGACTGCCCAAGATAGACAGAAATCCTACGCAGACAAAAGAAGGACCGACCTTGAGTTTGAGGTTGGGGACAGGGTTTTCCTTAAGGTATCTCCTTTAAGGAACGTCGCACGCTTTGGATTAGCAGGAAAGCTAGCACCAAGATTTGTAGGGTCGTTCCCTATCATCGAAAAGATTGGGAAGATGGCTTATAGAGTAGAGCTGCCCGAAAGATTGGCTGGAATTCACAATGTCTTTCACGTTTCTCATTTCTGGAAATGTTTACATGAGTCTGCGGAAGTGGTGGAGCCAAGCCTTTTAGAAGAAGTTGAAACAGAACGAGAAACAACTGTGAGGAGAGTTCCAACTCGAATCGTAGGAACTGAAATCAAAAAGCTACGCAACTGTGAAGTCAAGCTTGTCAAAGTCCAATGGAGCGATGCCGAAGAAGACGCAACTTGGGAAATTGAGGACAAAATACGCGCTGCCTACCCTTTTCTTTTTGAGGGTACATCTTTGATCTCTCTTTTTCCATAAGTTTATGCTTGTATCTACCTTTTAGTGTATCTTCTCGGTCCTTTTTCTCCTAACTTCTTAGGTAGAAACTAATGGATGTAAACATGTATTTGAAACATGTTATGATTGATGGTTGCAAGTGGTTGCAAGTGGTTGCTGGTGGTTGCTCATGGATGCATATACACACACCTTAGGTTTTAGATCGGCTCAGTCACTTCCATATTGCATATGTATATATGTATTCATATTTGTATGTGGTTGAAACTTGATATGTTGTCATATGGATGTCGCATTTGTATGAATGGTTGCGCACTCATATAGAATTATGAATAGGGAAAATTTTGCATACATAATGGATTGATGACACTTGCATGATTCGCATTAAGGAGGTCAACTTGGATGTTAGGATATACGTTCTTTCAGACTTGAAGTTTTCGGGGACGAAATCCTTTAAGCAGAGGAGAATGTAACACCCCGAATTTTCTGTCAACGATAAATTAACAAATTAAAGTATAATTAATTCAAAATGAAAGAATTAAGGGAAACGGGTTACGCCATTGCGTTCGTCTTGGAATTCTTCTTGAGATAGAGTCCGAGTTTGCGTAAATCAGACTCTGTATGAAGAAGTTATGACCCCCGAAAGTTTCAGAATTCAATTTAAAATTCATACAGTTCAAAATCCAGTTTAAAATTTGAAAAACAGACCCAAACTGGGCGGGGCGGGAAAATTCCCGTCCAGGAACCAGGTCGACCAGGGGGTCGACCTGGGGTACCCAGGTCGACCATGTGGTCGACCTGGGGGTCGACCTGGGGGTCGACCTGGTCAGGTCTTGGCTGGCCTGTTCGGGTTTTGGTCGAATTTCTGAGTCTTGGTGTGTCAATAGGTCTGACTTGTCACCTCCTGATTGGCTCCTCTTGGTGTGTATGGTCTGGATTCACTCTATGATCATCTGACGGCTCAAATCAATCTGAAATTCTATAAATACAACCTAAGACTCAACCTAAATTCACACAAAAAATAGAGCTAGAGTCGTCATGCTGCCTGGAGGAAACTAAGAGTAGCCGTCAGTTGGAGAAAGCTTAGAGACGAGCAAAACTAAAGTGAAAACAAGATTCGAACAACGTTTATCTACCCAAAGGAAAGCATTGCAAATCCACAACTCATAATCCAGAACTCAAGTTTAACATTTGTTGTAAGTATAGTGATTTTTCCGATGATAATAAAATTAAGACTTGATTCAATGTAAAGTGGAAATGGAATTTTACTATTGTATAACGACGATGCTAATTCATATCTATGTATTGCAATGATTGTATTGTGAATGGTATTGGGATGTTTGTGGTATAACTGACTCAATGTTGGTCTTGTTGTACATCTAGAATGAAGGCAACATCACATACAAGTACATGGTTAATGTTAGGATTTACACCTATATGTTTTTATGTTTAACATAGATTGTATACATTTTTCTAAGTCCAAGTTAAGACTTATATACACATGTTCTATGTTAAGACCATTATGCCTACATGATTAAACCCCATGTATATGTTCTTATGTTCCTTGGAAGTTTGTAATTGGGTCCATGCCAAGTACCATTTAGTTTCACACGATTATTACAAGTTTCATGTTATAATAGGATACATGATTTGATCTAGTTCACACCTTTGGGTTACATGACAAGTTGAAACCCATGTTAATTAGATCGCAAAGTTGCAAGTTCATATGTCACACACCCTTTATGTTATTTAGAATATTTCATGTTCTTGGCTTTCCCTTCTATGCTTATAAGTTGGGCTGAAATATCTAGCCCAACATTCATTATAATCATGCGAACGTACAAACGGGGAAATATCGTTGGGATTAAACATGAAATATATGTATTGGCTTGATTGGCACATGCCAATAAAATGGTGACATTTAAATGGTATTAATTTTTATAGCAAAAATTGATGAACTTGGAAAGTGGGCCATAACATTTAATTGTTAACAAATTTACATATAAGAATAAAAAAACAAATATGTAAATTTAGAAAATATGAGTATGCTTAACCCGAGGTTGTATTGAGTTGTGATGTAAACCTGCCCGGACCCGCCCGGCTGTCCAGTAATCACAACAATACCTATCCAATGTGGGAGGTTAAGGCATTGAGCCCAATAAGGACCCAATGTTAGACTGAATTACGGTGTAAACCTGCCCGGAACCGACCGGCACATCCAGTAAACGTAACAATACCTGTCTAATGTGAGTGGTCGGTGCTTTAAAAAGCTAAGGACAGACAAGTCAGGATGGTAGGGTTAAGTTAACTAAAACACTTAACCAATTCAACATGTTAATTAAACTGATGGGTGGTTAGTTTAATACAGACACTTAACCACGTAACATGTTTGACTAGAAAACCCTAGTAACGGGGACCCATTTCAGCAGTAACCCAAATAGGTATCATGGTACCCTGAAACTAGGCAGGTGGGGCACGATTACTGGGCTGATTGTAAGCGATCAAAAGTGACGGCGGTTGGTGCAGCAGTGTGGGTTCTAACGGACTGCGGGCGTACACACACTTCGGAGCAGACAAATAAGGCACTGGGCATCAGTAGTATAACCTATGTATTCTAGAATTGTGTCGGGCCGCCACCATGGGACATGATACACCCCATGGTGGGACCAGCATAGGTATCTACAATCAAGTGGGGCCGTATGACACATATGATTATGCGAGTAGGAGCCGATCTTTAGAAAGGGGATCACTTCACCCTGATCATGGGGTGCCAGTTGAGACTGTACAAGTAGGTGCAGAGATATAAATGTGGGGTGCGATAGTATATTCGGTTCTAAACAACTTTATCTTAGTCTATGATACTTTCCTATTTTCAGTTTATTCCAATCATGCCCTTTTTCTTTTTTACATACTGAAGAATCACTAGACTTACCAGGCTTTATGTCTGACTCTATTTTTCTTTCGTCTTCTTTTCTTCCGTTCCCCCCCCCCCCAGGTCCATAGGGAGGAAACAATCCAGCTTAGTCAGACTCTTTACAAGCTTCAAGATAGTAGATGTACGCTTTGGACTCTCTTTCCTTGGCTATAGCTTTTGGACACATCTGTGGGGATTTATGCAGTTTTAATTATGTTTCATGCTACTTTAAGTTTTAAAGCAAGACAGTATTGTGGTTGTAATAATTGGAAGTTTGTATTGAGGCAATTATGGAAATGTTTTGTATGAACACGTATTTATGAAATGAAAGTCTGTTTGTTTTTCCGCTGCTTATATATATGTGTTTATATCTGTCTTGTGTTTATCTGTGACTTTTACTTATAAACTCCACCGAAGTTAAGGCATTCCCTTTGAGAGTGACCTTAACGGAAGTGGGATGTTTCACCATGGCTTGTTGATCCTCTCTAGCCTCGTTTCCCCTGGCGCCTTGCACTTCTTTTCCTTTCGGCCATAATGTTTGATTCTTCATTGACTAACCGACCAGTACTTAAAGATGTCGAAAACAAATGATTAACTTCCTTGAACTTGAGGGTCCAAATAGCAGAATGATAATCCTAAAAAGCTGAGAATTCAGAAATTTCTCGGTGAAAGCACCAAATTGTTAAATCCAAATATGGCTCTAACACCCAAACTAGAAATGATTCTAATGAAATAAAAGCTAAAACGAAGAGAACACACCATTTGTAGCGGTTCAGCGTTAAGTAGCCTACGTCCACTTTATACTCTTCGAATTGATAATTCAAATGCAAGTACAATGATGATCTTCACTCTCTTTCACTTACACAATACATTAATTCACTCAAGATTACCTAAAATATTGTTTGAAAGATGATTGTAGTCTGAAAAAGATGATAGAATTCAGATTGCAAAGAAGTTTGAGTTGTGAAAATGCCAAAAGATCCTTCCAAATGCCTCTTGATGTTGTATTTATAGGTGGAAAATCCCCCTGGAGTGGGATCGGTTCGGATCCACGAGGCATCAATCCTTCCATAATCGGGTTCGGATGGAATCTGATGGTGACAGCACACCTAGTTAGTGGAAAATGGGGGTAAATCGTGTGCGTAACCGTCTTGAGTATTAAGGAAAACATGGGGTGGAAGCTGTTGTGACTCTGGGATCGGATCAGATATGTTTGCGTATGGGGTTCGGATCGGCTCCATTCCTTCCAGTCCGGTCCGGCTTGTTTTCCTTCCCTTTCTACTTTGTGTTGTTCTGTCTCTGCCCAAGGAAACCCGATCCGATCCGATTATCTGGCAGGGTGCTCTTCTTTGTTTGACTCTTTAACTTTGTGTAGCTTAGTTCACAAAGTAGGCTAACAATTACAATCCGGGGATAGAAGATTGTAGATTACTTTCATTAATTACAGTCTAGGAGTAAGGGGTTGTAGATTACTATCGTTGATTACAGTCCCAGGACAAAAGATTATAGATTACTTTCGTTAATTACAATCTAGGAGTAAGGGCTTGTAGATTACTTCCGTTAATTACATTCCGGGGATAAAAGATAGTAGATTTCTTTCGTTAATTACAAACTAGGAATAAGGGGTTGTAGATTACTTTCATTAATTACAATCTGGGGATAAAAGATTGTAGATTACTTTCGTTAATTACAATCTAAAGGTAAGGGGTTAAGTAAATCTGTTAAATCTGTAGGGGGCTACATAAACCCTATAAACTTAACCTTCTTTATATGTTGGGTTTATGCCGGCTTGCTAAACTATTAAGCACAACCTATCAAAATCCTAGTAGTTGGGGATACAAGCCTAGGGGTTGGCTTGTATCATTTGTAGTGTGGGACCCGTATCAGTCAGTAACCATACAGGTATCATAGGGGGAACCCCGAACAAGTTGGGGTAAGGGGCACACTTAATGAGTCGATTATAAGAGGTTCATATGGGTGGAGGTGTTGACGGTGCATTCCAACAGAGTCATGTGCGTGCCTAGGTCTGGATTTCTCGGGAAATTAAGATGTTGTGACATCAGTAGATATGGTTACGCCTATCGGAAAAAGGGGTTGCCACTTTAGGAAGTGATACATTCTACTGTGGAGCTAGCATAGGGTATCTACAGGATAGGGAGTCGATCGATTGGGGATGTAATTAGGGTACATCTAGTCCTGCTTGTTTATGATCCCGTTATTATCGTTGGGGGTAACACTTGTCATTTATGTTGGGCTACCTGTTTATCATTTATGCTGCCACTTTAGGGGTTACCACGATGTTTTTTGTTTAAAGAATAAAGTTTAAATTCCGCTGTTATTTTATTTCTATCTTATGATGTTTCTATTTCTGTTTACATATAACGCTTCACGAAACATAATGCATTCTGTTAAAGAGTGACATTAACGGACGTGGAGCATCACATTTGGTATCAGAGCTGAAGGTTACCAGATCGGATAAAAGGTCTTGAAAATTGTTTTCAAAAAGTTTTAAATGAAAGAATTTTCAAAAAAAAAAAGTCAAATTTGAAAAACATATTCCCAAAGCCATATGAAATATCTTTGGATTCTCAGCTTGAATCCTTTTCCCTTTTCTTTTCAGCATGTCTGGGGAATCGATTCTTCCCGAAGGGTGCACCCACTAAGGAATGGTTCCATAGGCATGCTAAAACTACGACACATGTTGAAGGGCAAGGAAGTGCCCAACCTCCATCTGTAGCGGAAGTAGTTCCACCTACGGCTAATTTTCTCTCAAACTTCGTAAGGATTTCTATGCGATGAATGATTTTTATCCCTCTATGGGTAACCTATCTTTGGTTACCTCGATTATTCAGAGGGTTTCTATACCCTGAGTCATGTAGGCAATCCTTTTCCTAAGGATCTTTATTGGACTACTACTTCGATCCTTTTACAATATCCCGTAGTTGGTCCTGATTGAAGAACTTAATTTCATCCCTTCGAGAATTCTTCAATAGTTAGTTTCATGTCCATTCATCATATGATAATGACAATAAGTCCCATCAAACTTCTTTTCGTATTTGGGCTTCTTTTTTGTAGATGTCCAATAATTGTTCTTGTGTCTTGTTAGGAAATACATATTTTCCATTGAAGTGGTAAGGTAGTATCCTTTAGGTAGCCTTGGTGTAAACTTCCTTTCTTATTGCGGAGACTTAGCCCTTCTATTAATGAACCTTATTTCTCCAGTCATACACTTGTTTTCTCTTTCCAAGATAGGTGGGGATTGGAGATTTACCCTTTTAGGCCATTTGAAAGCGAAGTAGTTAAAATCGTCTGTTATTTCTTGCTCGAACGTCATTCCTCTTATTTGTTTGTGGATGGCCTCCCTTATAGGAGAGAAGATGTTATAATCCTTTGATGTAGAGTCGTTTAGAAGAAAGGTTAGGGTTTGTTCTAGTTAGAAAGGGCTACTATTCTAATAACTAAATCATATTGCTTTGCTTCCCTTTTCCGTTTAATTATTCATAAAGCTTCCATTCTTAACTCTTTTTTTCCATCACTCTTGGGTCAGTAGTGCCAGACATATCCATTTGAGATCCATAAGGCTCTTTTGGACCTCTTGCCCACGGATATGCTTCTTTAAATCCTAGTCCAACCTCAGACGGAACAACACGGTTAGACATGTGGTTGTTAACCACAAGGTTGGAGGTTCAAGTCCTCCTTCCAGCGCCGAAATGTTAACGATTTTTTTTGTCAACAGTGGAGATAGGTTTACGGAAGTGGACCTAAGGGAAAAATAGGTTTATTTAGCTTTCACGAGTTTGAGTTAGTTCACCGTTTCTTGAATATCAAGGTTTTGAGCCAGAAAGATTAGTTACTCTTTCCTCAATGAGGTGAGCATCATACTTAAGCTACTCAAGATCCAACAGTTACTTTGGGATAAGGGTTTCATAAGAACAACCCTCGATAAGGGCTAAATGGCTTGTAGGAAGGGGTTCTGCACTGACTTTGTGGAAGGGTTCAGGCTTGAGTCAGAACTCGTAAGCATATAGAAAGCCCACAACATGCAGCACTGGCAATAACTAAGAAATTACATGAGAAACTCATCAGAAACTCATAAGAAAAAGTACTAAGTATTGATTCATTCTTTGTTAATCTTTGATTTAGAATACGCAAGTGATTACAAGCGAAATCCTCAATTTGATTTAGGAATTAAGGTTTACTCTAAAGAAAAGAGTACAAGAATGAGAATGAGAGAAAATCGTTCCCAAAGTGGAAGCCCTATTGTCTTATTTATAGACAAATTAGGGCCCATTTTGCTATTGGGCTAGTAGTACCCCCTGTCGGTCGCTTTTCCCTTTGGTTTTGAATGTACTGGCTCTCGACCGGCTTTTCTTTAGGTTCTGAAGGTTTTGCCTATGACATTTAGATGTGTTGATTCCTACTCCCAGGAGGAGGGTTCCGATCTGCGGAACACCTTTTTGATTGCTTGTTCACCCACTTTGTTTTGATCCTAGGATTGTTGTTGCAAATAGCTTTTGGAAGGTTATGGCTTCCGAGACGTGGACTTCTGGATGTGGGCTTCTAGTTTTGTTATTGACACTTTATGTAGCTTGCCATTGTGACTCAAGTGAAAGACTGCCAGGTCCGCCACCCTGTCGGTATAGACCCTAAGAAAATTAGTGTAGATAGTTTGTCTTTATTTGGGGTTCCGATTAGCCATTTGGCAGACTTTTGAAGCAGATCCTCGCTTTCTCAGGATGTCTCTTCCATTGCTTTGCTAGTTTATTATTATGGTAGCTTCTCGGGGACCAACTAATGGAAGTCTCGACAATTGGCTTCCGGATCACCTCCCTGAGTTTTAATCTTCGTTACATCAGTGTTTCTATCTCTGTATGTATCAGTATTAAGCAAATTAATATCAATAGCCCCATTCGTCCTTCTAGTCCTTGGTTTATAGGATTAATGGTTTTTCTCTTTATTGGCTTCAAGTCTCGGTTGACCTTATGCTGCTTTTCCTCCGTATTGGATCCATCCTTCCAGTATCCTTTCTTCGTACATAGTTTGAGTCCTTTTTCTTACATGATGGTGTCGGTTGCATGTCTTTCAGATTGCTCCTATGCTTTCGGCTTTGCCTCGTGCTTGTCTGTTGCTTACAGAAGATTCCTTTGTGTTTGTGGTAGTTTGCTACCCCTTCACCGCCGGCCTGTTTCGATGCTTTATTTTAGACCTACGTCCACTATATAAGCTATTTTCATTATCACTTTTGGATTTACAAAGTATATGACTTCATTCATATCATTCATTTCTCTCTTTTATAACGATATCCTCTGTTTTCTATCTTTTTTGTTCTTGATTTCACTTGAATTTACGCAGGAATCTGCGAGATATCTTGATTTGTGATGATAGTTGTTTAGATCTACAATCACTTGAACAATTAGAGGATCTTCATTAGTTCCATAGTGAATTTGTGTTCGATCTAAACTTTAGAGAGAATTAATGAATGTTAGAGAGGTTTAGAGAAGTTTAGAGTGGTGGAGAAGTGAGAATGGCATCCCTTCGAGGTCCAAAATTCGGTCACTTGAATGGTTGAGAAGTGGGGTATTTATAGGTGTAGTTTGGGGGTAGTGGCAGAGTTGAAATTTATGTGTGCAGGGTACGGGTCAGTCATAAATATATTTACGAATATGCCACTAGATAGTTGTACACAGCTGTCATGATTTTCAGCTGGACGACCCAAGAGTTGTACTGCCGAATGACCCTATATTCAATTATCGACTGACCACTATATTTTATGTTGACCAACCCATGTGGATAATTATCTGACCGACCACTTTATTTCTATTTTGTGCCTCCGCCTTTTTCTTACTAACCAACCTATGTTATACAAATGCCACTGTTTCATGCACCACATGTAATCATGGTATTCTTCATTCGCATGCTACTTGTATATATAGGGAAGAGCGTGTCCTTTAGTAAAGGCTCATTTATACATTACTGTGCAAACTCAAATATGTTGCCTACGTGGCGTGTACAACTAAATATTATCAACCCTTGTTTTGTTGAAACCGACCAACGTACAGAAGTGATAATGAGCGACCCATCAATCATGGCACTATTGCTCGACCGACCAGAATGCTTGATGCTGCTCGACCAACCAAAACTGATGGAGGCGAGCGACCGACCGGAGCTGATGGAAGTGAGCGACCGATCAGAGATGATGGAAGTGAGCGACTGACCAAAGATGATGGAAGTGAAATTCTGCTCGACCCCTGGTCTGATGGTGCTCAACGCATGTAATATATTTCATGCTGCTCCTTTATACTTATGTTGAAGATTAATACTGGTCCACGCAGAACACATACAAAGTCTTTTATCTTTGGGAGCCACGTGTCCACTTTCTCTTAAATATAATTTGTGATTGCCTTATACTTCACGCATTAATCCTAATCCATCAATACAAAGACTGACTGACCCATGTACATGTTCAACTTTTCATTAGCTTCATGTCAACCATTGTAAAAGATCCATGTTGTTCCTTATGTTTTCCTGTAACACATTTCTTACGTTTAACACATATACTATTATACATGATCAACTGGTAAGTAGGCAACGTGTAGGCTTGTAAGATGGTTGATCCTCGTGGATAACTTCATGCTTTGTTTACTCAATTCATACATAATATTTTCCATGTTTTGTTCATTCTATTGTGGACACATCTTCACTTCATATATTGTATGTAAATGACACAATGCATGTATCTTGAGTTGGAATGAAACACAGCGAGTCACATCATATTCTTTATGCTTCCAGTAGCAAGTTTGCACAAGCATGGTTACATATATGGTGTCGGTCCATATTTTTGAAGCCAACCCGTAGTTTAAGAGCTCTCCAGTCCAGTTAGCAACTTTATAAATTGATCGATCCATCCGGTTAAGGTCGACCGATCCATAGTTTATATTATGGCCGACTAACCCAGATAATGTAGACCGATCCAATTAGATGTAATACAACCGGCCCATCGTTTTTTGGCGACCGATCCATCATTTCTGCCATGAATGCTTAAGGTTTGAACAATGTGACTTATCGTTTCGGAACCGCATCTTAATGGGGTTAACACCTAACTTAGGAATTTTAATTTCTCATTCCCTCTCCCCGTTTATATTACTTTGTTGAAGCGTATGAGGAATGAGGATGAGTGGGCTGATGGAGCTCTTACGGGGATGGGCTAGGTTGGCTAACCCAAGTACTAATCAATGTCCCAATTTTCATTAACTAGAAATATATCGATGTTTATAGTTTTACAAGTCATAAATGGCATTTTGAACTTAATGGAAGTGGTTTCGAGTCCAAATTCATCCACGTATAAAAATTGACTATTTGGACCTATACTCGATAAACGACGTTATATTAAAAATATTATCGTGAAATATGTGGGTTGTTACAGACTTCCCCCTTAAAGAAATTGCATCCCAGCAATTACTTAAGGAAAAACCCAAAATAAATAACAACCAAGCATCAAGAAAAATCTATATAATAATAGATTTACTCAAGAAATTCACTTTTGTTTTTATACTTAGTATATGATTCTTATACTAAAATCCACTTATGAATAATTTCATAAATTTTAACTTCGAGTTATAAATCAATTTATAACTTAAGTCTATACGCGTATGATTTTCAAATAAAAAGTCATAAACATATACGAATTATCAAGTTATTCTTTTCATAATTCTTTCAAGAAATTAGAATTTTCCTTACTTAAATTCTAAATATTCTAAACCTCAATTTCAAAAATAAAATTTAAATTGCGATCTACCGCACCACTATTTTTCTAAAAATTTGGTTTAGACATATCTTAAAATTTACAAGAAGGAATTCAAATTTTTTTCTTCCATTGGAAACTATAATCAAATAGATAGGGATAATTATTATTTCGAAGAATTCCAACTTGTATTGGACCCTATATACTTATTTGAAGTTCATTTCTCAAAATCACGAACTACCACTACACAACATGCTCATTTTAATTAAATTTAATTAATTTTTTTAACGTTCAATAAGTCTATAAATTATAAACCTATTCTCTTGCGTTTTCAATATAAACTAATTAAACAATCAAACCAAATTTGGAAATATCGACTATCCACGTCGAACTTTCCCCATCATGTTTTAGTTAGAGAATTTTATCCATTAAAATTTTCTCAAAAATATTCTAGCTTATAAATTTTTTTTATGTTGAATAGGATGTATATGATGGGCATTGTTAACCGGCCTTTTGGTCCGGTTACCAAAAGTACATAAGACACGCTCGTCTCAACATATTGCTTGATATTACAGCCTGGAGGCGTCGCCAACATCATCCGGGGTCCAGTACCAGAAGACTCGAGTCGAGCCTCTAGCAGGATGTCGCATCCCTCGAACGCAACCTTCATCGGTATCTGTCCGCATCCGAGCCAAAGGCGAGCTATGCTCCAAGCTGAAGGAAAGCCGTCAAGTGGGTCCGGGCGCAGCGTCGCTGGGGGTCCGGGGCCCCACAGTCGTCGAAACTGTGGGCACCGCACGATTCATCCGATTTTCGCCAACAAGTGTGTTGCCCAGAATTACCAGATCAGCTCATAGTCAAGATTCAGCCAACAACTTCAGCGAGCCTCGCCACTCCTCCAGTACATTCCCGAACCAAGGCCTCGACATCCTTGGACGCACCGACCATGATTTCGAGCCCCCAAGCCTCTCCGACAGACCTCACACCTCTCAAACAGAATTTTCGTACCCTCGAGAGGTGTGAAATTCCGCACCCTCGAGGTGTGAAATTTCGTACCTACGAGGTGCGAAATTTCGCACCCACGAGGTGCGAAATTTCGTACCCACGAGGTGCGAAATTCTGCACCCACGAGGTACGAAATTCATACCCTATGGGGTACGAATTTTGCACCCCCAAGAGGTACGAATTTCGCACCCCCAAGGTGTGAAATTCGCACCTGCAGGTGCGAAATTTCGCACCCTGGCCCAGGTGCGAATTTTCTGGTGGCCGACAGCTGGAGGTGCGAATTTCTTGTAGATGGTCCCCATTTCTACCAAGTCCTACCTAACTCCTGCCTAACCACTTCCTATAAATACCCCATGGCTTCGCACTTCAAAAGGGAGAGATTCTTGAGCTTTGAGACCTCATAGAGCTTCATTAATGGCATCTCCTCTTTGAGGAAGAAGAAGGGCAAAAGTGTCCATTTTACTATTTCTTGCAAATATGACTATTGTAACTTCATATAGCATATTCAATGAATGTAATGAGAGGGTCTCAACCTTGTAATCTTTCAAGTGATCAATAAAATTCTAACAACTCTTCAAAGTGGACGTAGGCCCTCACTGAGTCCGAACCACTATAAATCTTTTGTGTTATTTACTGCTTATGTTCTTGTCTATGCGACCATATTTATAATTCCTAGTAATTGGGAGTCTTTGGCGTTTACGACATTTTTTTACCGTTAACAGTCATATATATCCCATTCACAAGGATAAGCAATCTCGTTGGGGAAAGAAGACCACGAAATAAAATCTGGGCTATATACCCTAAATGGGAAATATTAGCACATTCTCTAATATTTCAAAAATAAATAAATATGGACTTTTAAGTTTCTAATAAACACCTTAAATCTCAAATTTGAAATATTAGCACGTCCTCTAATATTTCACAAACAACTTCTAAATCATGAGAACATGATAGTGGTAGAAGTTGAAAGAATTTCATAGAATTTGAAAACATTGGTTTGGACATCACCAAAAAGGATGAGGTAAAACCAACCGAGTTATGACCTCGAATATTTGGTTCAATAAGGTTAACAAAATAAACTGGAATATTTGTTAACCTATATCCACTAGATCCCAAAGACCACGAATCAAAATCCAGAAACAAGAGACTAAGATAGATAAGCAAAATATAGCTTATTACTTTTCGAAGGAAGATTCAAGATAATTTCTCAAACGAAAACTTGAATCACCTAAGTTCTATAAATCACTCAAAGAAATCTAGAAGAATAGAAAATAAAAAGGCGCTTGAACCATAATATGTGAAAGCGTACAAATCTATAATTCACAGTGTGATTCTCAATGATCAAAACGGAAAGCGAAATTTTACTTTAGTTTGGTAAATAGGCGAGTTTGGCCAAATGTCCTATAACCACCGGCTTAACTCAAGATTTTACGAACAAATTACAAAAATCCACTATAATTCACGGAGGAATGCACTGCTCCAAATGAACACAAAAGCAAGCACTCATAATTCCAGAGATCGCAAAAAGGGTGGAGAAGACCTATCATAATATAAGATGCAATCCCTAGATAGTTGGCATATCGTTCAGTACGTATAGCTCCGGTCGATCACACAGCTCGGTGAGCAAACAGGCCGGTGAGCATACAGCTCGGGTGAGCACACAACTCAGGTGAGCACGCAGCTCGGGGAACGCACAGTTCGGGTGAGCACACAGCTCGGTAAGCACATAGCTCGGGTGAGCAAACAGCTCGCCAGATGAACATGTAATAAACATGTATCATAAATACACATGGGAACGTATGTGTGGTCTACGAACGGTCACTTATCAAAGAAAGAGTTTGGATATTAATGAAACGAAGAGATAGCCAAAAGGAAATAATGGCCGACTCGAACTCAAAAATCACCAAATTCATTAATTTTAAATTTGGTGGAAGGATAAGCAACTTTGTTCACCACGAGGCTGAAAATTATTACACGGAGCCTTTTGTCTTTCGACAAGGTGGTCCAACACCGCAAAGAAACTCGATAACGCATTTCATCAAATCGGCTTGGCGGCTTCACACCGCAAAAGATACATAACACATGAGACAATTACTTGTTGATCCATATAAAGATATGCAACACACAGTTCTCGTCGATTGTATATAAAGATATACAACACACGAGCTCAAACGAAAATGATCAAAACCGATAAAGATATACAACACATGTGATCGACTCCTTACCGATGTATATAAAGATAACAAATAAGGTTCCCGTCGATGTATATAAATATATACAACACACAAGTTCAAACGATAATGATCGACACTGATGTATATAAAGATATACAACATATGTGATCGACTCCTTACCCATGTATATAAAGATATACAACACATAAGGTTCCTGCCGATGTACATAAAGAAATACACCACACGAGCTCAACAAAATAACCATACATGATCAAGAGATTTCATCCAAAATGAAATCAAATCTCAACTTACTAAGTATATAAATTAACCGACAAAGTAAACACAAGTATGTTGACCCACTCATTTTTACCAAGACATTTGACTAAATTCCTCATTCAATCGAAAAGACGAAATTACTTATTTGAAACAAGTAATATTCCAAAGCAAATGGGAATACCCAATCGTTACCTAAAGAAATCTAAAGACGTCCTGATCAGCAAAATAAATGGGTAAGGAAAGCTCAAGGTAAGTATGTAAAAAAAATCACAAAACATCGGGTTGGAAATTTTGACATACTTAGATATATAACAAGCGCCTTATAGGACTTAAGGACATGGTGTCCCCAAGTTCCTTAAACGTAAACAATGTGAATGATCACAAATAAAAAGAACTTAAGTGAGATAATCACGGAAGTCAACATCATAAAGAATAGAGGGAAAAAATACGATGATAGGCTCTAGTTTTCTTCCTAAAATGTTCAAAACTAAGCCCTGAATATAGTTTCAACTCAAACTAGGAAACAACTCTGAATTCCTACTCATGAACGGGACGGGACTCTAAGATTATCTAGGTCAAGATTTCATAAATAAGAAATCAAATCAAACTCGATTGGTCAAACAAAGGATCATGATATAAGATAGGATATGACGGGTCCTAAGACTCAAATAAATTCCTAAACATGATTTCCTAAAAAACTAAGGACAGTGATCCTCGCTATAATATCTTGTATTGTTCCGAACTTGGCTCTAATACCAAGTGTAACGCCTCATCTCTATACTCGTGTTAGCCAAGGTCATTGCAAGCAATGATGTCAAATAACCCAAAGAATAAGGTTGTTGAAGAGCGACCATCTGTATATTAGCTTCAAACGAGTGTTAAACATGTCAGATAATGTGATCTTGCTTTTTTATATCTTATGAGGAAATTCAACACATCTAAATAAAGTTCAAACCCATTACACAGTGGCTGTATATAATTCGGAATCAATATAAAATACATAACAATAAAATCAGAGTTAGACACTGATATTCACATCACTAAGGCAGAAATAGATATGGATAAGACGCATAAGAGTAAATACAAAGATAGTGGGCATAGTCGATCCACTATTCAACAAAAGAATAGATAGATGTACTACAAAAAAAGAATATGTAGGCATGTGAGCCACTATCTCAAGTACATAAAAGGTAAAACTACTAAATAAGTTCAGTTAACCAAAAGGAGAAGCTAGTCCGTGCTATAGTCAAGGAGGAGTACCTATAATACCTAAGTCTTACCTGAGTATTATTTATAAGAAAATAAACAATAAACAGATCAGTCTGATTGTACTCATCATAATAAACTAAGATAAAAATAGAGTTATAAATAGAAAATGACATATAAGCAATCTAAACAATGTTCACATGTAGAATGAGAGGCTTGAAATGCCCATATGATATATCAAAGAAATCTCAGTGCTATATAAGGATATCCCATCCTAACTCATGAACTATTCCTAAGATATTATATCATCGATAAAAAATGATCTGAAGATCATCGATATAGTTAAATGAATCGAAGTTCCTTAGGATGATCCGAAAATCATCGATATAAAGGAATGAACCGAAGTTCCTCAAGATGATCCGAAGATCATCAGAGTGACCCGAAGGTCAGAATGATATGAAGATCCACCGGAATCAAAGTTCCTAAGGTTGATCCGAAGATCATCAGAATGACCCAAAGGTCGGAATGATCCGAAGATCCTCGATGATTAAAATTGATCGAGTATAGTGTAAACTACGTCAAGATGTTTCATATAAGAGTTGAGCTACATGTCCCATAACCACTTGCTCTACTCAAATATTTACGTACATGTTGTATATTCCACAAGGAATACGAAACGATCATTGCCATGGTTTTCAATCAAACTTGTACAAGAATTGACCGTCAAAGCAAACGCAAGGGTTCATAATCCTTACTTTTACTAATGTGTTTAATAGGATTTCTCATACGAATGAGGAAAAGATTTATCAGATATATACTAGTAAATTTGTAAAGCAATTTATAAAATAACTTCATATAATGAGGCAGAATTAGAAACTATTTAGTAAAAGATTTAGTATCTACCAATAAGTTAATACCCTTTTTATATAGTTTCGAAGTGGCAAATCTCGTGGAATAACGATCGAAATAACGATTGAACCAAGAATTCATGTTTAAATTGCGTAAATTAATCTCACGACTATTGATTATAAGTTCGTTCACTACGAATAATGGAAAGTTCATGAAATCTAACTGCACGAATCTGTTAAACTAGAAAGTCACAAGAAAAGGCCAAACGGGCTGAAACTCGGTTGAGAAAAAGTCTGGAACAACCTAAACTTTTGAACGTGGTCTCCACCGGTCAACAATGGAAAACAGGTTCATTCGACTGAATTTAGAGGTCAGTCGACTGAATCTGGAAAAAAATCAAAACTTTGTGCATATACATGATTCAGTCGTCTGACCCTTGAAATCAGTCAACTAAAGTGTATATATCAGTTGACTGATCTCAGAGGTCGGTCAACTGGCCTGTTACTTCATCGAATCCTTGTTCCTAGGTCAGTCGACTAACTGCCTAATTCAGTGGACTGACCTGCTGCTAAAAGCAGCATAAGGCTTGGCCTTAATGCCAAGTCTATTTGCACGAGTTTCGGACGATCGATGGAGGCCATGGACCTCATCAAAGTAAAAATGAGGCCTTGATGGTTTGCCGAAACACTCCATATCATATGAATCAAACCTACTTAAAGATTTATATTAGAATTCGTATATACTCAAATTCAAAACTTAAGAAATGGAATGTTCTCACCAATCACTCTGAATAACACAACTCACACAATATACATGAGTCATAGGCACACTAGACAAGCATATAGCTTGAAGAATAGAGGTGAGTTCTTAAAGAACTCACCTTTGCTTGTTTAGAAACAAGGAATCGATCCAATGACAAGCTAGAACAACCTCTCTTCCAATATAGCTTGCTAATATTCAATCTAAACACATATAAATGAATTCCCTAGGAGTTAGGTCATAGGAAATTTTAGAAATTGAAGAGAAAGCAAGAAGGAGAAGATGGAGAAGCTTACACAAGTTGCCTCCTTGATTTTACCTTGATTTGGATTCCTAGAAGCCAACCCCAGCTTGAATTTTAATTTCTCGTTCCCTCTCCCCATTTCTATTTCTTTGTTGAAGTGTTTGAGGAATGAGGAGAAGTGGGCTGGTGGAGCTCTTCAGGGAGTGGGCTAGACTGGCTAACCCAAGCCCAAACCAAAGTCCCATTTTTCACTAACTTGAAATATATCAATGTTCATAGTTTTAAAAGTCATAAACGACATTTTAAAACTCAATGGAAGTGGTTATGAGTCCAAATTTATCCGTATGTAAAAAGCGACTTTTTGGACCTATACTCGATTAACGACGTTATATTTAAATATTTATCATATAATATGCGGGTTGTTATAGATCTCTTTAGTATAAACCTTTGAGAGAATGTATAATTTATTTCAAAATATATTCAGAGAGCAACATATAACAATGCCCCTTCGGTTGACCAGAGTATGCAATTACAACTTAGTCGATACATACATCAAAAAATGAAACAAAATAGTGGTATTTCTAGTTAACTATAGTTTCCTTCTCGCCTCCGAAAATGATTATAAGAAGATACCCGGAAGACCATAACTCTCGGCCTACTCAAACGAGCACGCGAGAGTTAAAGGGGAAAACAAAAACTTCGGGTCAGTCAACTTACTGATGTGAATAATAATCCTTTAAACCCGACACAGAGATAGCTAGTAGGAGCATATTGCACAACGAAACAGATTTTCACACATGCTAGTGTCAAGTCACCTCCGAAACCCTTCCGTAACCAGTCTTGTGCTCCTACACTTTAATGGTTAGAACGAAAGCCACAATAACATAGTGACAATATAAATGTGTAATACACACACACACAACAGATTCCCCATCCCCATTATTTTAGGTTACCCACCTTAACGGTTTCTAAATGATAACCCATTATTTTCATTTTTTCAATTTCAGATCCCTCTCCTATGTCAGAGGATGACCCTTACCATATTCGAGACTGAAGCTTTAAGTTGAATTGGTAACCCAAATCCCTTTTTACTCGTATATGTATTGCGCAACTTAAGGTAAGCCCTTTTAGGCAACGAAACCCTTCCGATCCCCCTCCCAAGATTCGCAAGGTAACCCAGCGCTAACAATAGGACCAAAAATTCTATTTTTACGCTGCTACTATATAGAAAAAAATTCCATTTTTATCATACTAGTAATATAATAAAAATTATATTTTTATTACTCTACATAAATAAAAATCCTATTTTTCTAATGTTTTTCATACCATAAAAATCAAACCTTTTTCTAACTATAAATCTCATCCTTCTCTAATTAAAAATCAATTTTTTTACATGTAAAAATATATCCATTCCACTTCTAAAAATCTGATCTTTTCTTGTTTTTTAAAAAAATGTATACTCTTCTATATTGAAAATATAAACTTTCTTCACATTAAAAATTGAATCTTTGCATTGTAAATCATCGAACAAAACTGAATTTCTTTATTTGCAATTTACTTACCTTAAATTAAACAAAGAAAAATAAATAAAAAAATGTAAGAACTCACAGCATTTTAGAAGAGTGGGGTGTTGAGAGGTAGGCACGGCATCAGGGAGGTGGAGGCAGGACATCCAGGCTGTGGAGGTAGCCCCCAGACGACGGTGGTGGCCTTCTCCGGCGGTTTTGGGGGGTCTTGGGCGGTTTTAAAAAGGGGAGCGAAGGTTTGGTGAGCCCTGCGGTTGAGGGAGGGGGTCGGCTGACGTCAGGTGGCGACGCAGGGTGTTTTCAAGTGGGTGGCGACTAGGGTTTCGGCTCGGAGGGGCTTGGAGTTTTGATAGGAGGGAGGAGCGAGGATGGGGAGAGATCGACTGAGAGGGGGGTGCTGATTCCGATCATTAGCGGTGGTTGGGGGGATGGGTCGTGGCGGCGTTGTGCGCCTGGAGGAGCAACTTTAATCGTTCATTTGGGTTTTTTTCTGATATGAGAATTAACGAGATGGGGGGTAAAGGAGAAAGGGGAGTTCACTTTTTTATTTAATTTATTATTTTAATTTTCAAAAAGTAACTTTTTATTTCGACCTCAAAACTAGACCCACCGCCTGTCGTCCATAGCTAATTAACCCCATTCCGAACACAATGGGATATGTATCATAAATTGATTCGATCGTTTCGATCAGTTTTCGTCAAAATCAAAATATAACTCTATATATTGAATTTAAACGCACATTTCATTTTACTGGGGCTACATACTAACTAGAAAAATTCCCAAAAAATATATTCTAGCGTCGTATTGACGATACGGTCCTAATGAAACTAATTTCATCAAATTCTGAGACCGTTTGAAAAATGGCCATTTTCCAGTCGATTAAAATCAACTTAAACTGGTCAAACGCGTATTACTTCGCCGCGCTCACATATTGATTTGAAATATTACGAATTTTGAAACCTAGTAATAACTAGACATCACGGACCCAACAAAAGTGGTTTCGTCGAAAATCGAGGTCGTTTGCAAAATTTCCATTTTTAAGGGCCCGAATTCCATAGCGACTATCCTGAATTTTCAACTGGGTATAACTATTTATCCCCGCTATGAAATTTTGATTTTTTGGATTCTTTGGAAAGATATTCTCAAATAGATTCAAATATTTTTGGTTTCACTAAAATCCGGTTTATTTTGCACCTAGTACATTCATTTGAAGTTTGAATTTGAATTATCGAACTACCGCGCCATTTTCAATTCCTTTTATAATTGAAATAAAATATTTATATTCTAACGACGATTCGAATAAATATATACGTCCTAATTCTATTCAAAATAAATTTCTCGTCGTTATTATTTAAAATAATTCATTTTAAATATTCAAAATTCATTAAAATTGCCAAAATAAAAATTTTAAATTGGCTCGAATTTCCGGGTTATTACAAATTAGTTTTAAATAAAACAGTTTGATATTAATAATAAATTAAAATAATAATAATTCAATCAAAACCAAAATATCTATATTTCAAAATTTTGACATATTATCAGTTCAAATTGCAAAACATCAATTCAACTATATTTTTGCCTTAACAACAAAATTTATTTCATAATAGTGCTAACTTGGTTTTTCGATTGTGGATATTCAAGGACACATTTTGGAAAAAAATTGGAACAAAAGGAAAAGCAACTTTTGCTATGTAAATTGAGGACTACTTTGATGTTTGAATTGGAAAAAGTCCAAATATTTCATGCTAAGGACATGTGTTGGCATTTCACAAATAATAAAAATTAATATAAAAATATTTTTCTACGATTATAAGATTAAAAAATAATAAAAATTAATTTTGAAATGTTTTTTTGTTGTAAATATGGAAGAAAAACAATATCAAAAAATTTAGGATGGAAAGCTAAATGCATATAGCTTCATTATTTACGGTATAACTTTTTTATCGTGTAAATGAGATTATCTTTAAAATGACTTAATTCTGTATTTGGATGATACAATATAAAGCTATATTTTTTAAGTTATAAAGCTATATTCATTTAGCTTTCCGAAATGGTTATTTTTGTATGTTTATAATAGCATAAAATGACTAAAATAATTTTAAAATCATATATTGTTCTTTTATTTTTTAGGATTGTTTTTTATTTTATAAATTAATTCGTTAATCATGAGAGTTAAACTGAATTTTATGTTACATAATAAAAATTTTGCCTTTGTCCTTGATTTAATTACAAAACTTAGTTGTCCTTTGATCTAATTTTTTTTAAACTTGTCCTTCGAACTAAATACTCCATTTTTTTATTCGTTTTAATTTAAATTTGTGTTAATAATTAGTAAAGAACGATATTGTAAAGAATATTTATTTGATAGATCATATATTTAATTATATTCGCAAAAATGTAGTTTGAATTTTTGAAAATTATTTAATTTGTAAATCTAATTTTTAAGCATAACATAGAGATAAAAGTACGATAGGTATTTTCAGAACATCCTAGTTTGACCAATAGATTGCGTATCAAAGTCAGTTATCAAAAAAGAGAAAGATAAAGATAAAGACGCATAAGGTTACCTTTGAACGTTCGTAGTTGGGAAAAGTGTATGCTTTAAAACCAACTATTAATAAAGATATAAATGCTGGAAACATGTACTTTAATTAAGATCTTTCCCTTATCTTTTAGAATCATGCATTTATCAGCTATTATTCATTGTAACTGAGAAAATAATAAATGATATGCTTGAAGTAGAGGGGTTTTGATTTAGATTGTTTCCCTTATCCTTTAGTATGCATTCATCAATTTAATATTTATCAATTTAACGACCTTTATGGTTTACCATATAATAAATTATAAACTATTTAATTACTTTAATAAGATTAATAGCTTAATGATAAGGATGAATAAGGTGAATGAACCTTAATCCACAATCTACTGATATAAGAATGAACAAGTGTAGAATTTCCAGTCCAAAAAGTGTGTTCGTTTCCAATTGTGTTAGAAAAAAATGAAAATTAATATTTTCACTTTTGTATGGGTTTTTTCATTTTTTATTTTGAATGAAATCATTGTTGATGGAAATCCTTCAGCCGTTTTCAATATAGATGCAAAATCAGGAAGAAAAATACCAGATAAATTAATTGGTGTCTTTTTTGAGGTATATGTTTTCTGCCTTGACACCGTAATACAAATTACTTCTTAAACTAGTCATAGTAGTTGTAAAATTAAACATAATAAAGATAACTCAAATTATATTAACAGATGGATTTTATTTTATATTGAACTGCAGGAAATTTGGCATGCAGGAGCTGATGGATTATGGGCAGAGCTTGTTAGTAATAGAGGTTAAAGTCAACGAATTTTGAGAAAGTTGGTATAATTCTTAGTTTGTAATTTTGCTAATTTATGTTAACCAACATTACGCATATATAGGTTTTGAAGAAGGACGGCTAAACAAATCCGATTTTGCCCCATGGACAGTGATCGGAAATGAAGGTTCAATAAAATTGGAAACAGAATTGTCTTCTTGTTTCGAAAGAAATAAGGTGGCTCTTCGAATGGAAGTTCTTTGTGACAAAACTCTGCCAAATATATGTCCTACAGGTGGTGTTGGAGTATATAATCCTGGTTACTCGGGAATGGTAATTCTCATATGCACACACTCACAAAAATACTTATACAAAACACACATACACACACACACACACACACACACACAAACACACATATATATATATATATGTGTGTGTGTGTGTGTGTGTGCGTGTGTGTGTGTGTGTGTGTGTGTGTGTGTGCTTGTGTGCATAAGACAGACTTGTTTATTGTATTATTAGATGGTTTAACATGTGTATGATCATTAATTTTGATTTTTTATTGAGACAGAATATTGTGCAAGGAAAAACATATAAAGTGATTCTTTACCTTAAGTCAATTGATTCTGTAAGCGTTTCTGTTTCACTTACGAGCATGGATGGATTGAAAGTGCTGGCAACTAATGATATTATGTGAGTAATTAGGAATAAACATCACTATCTTTGTATATTTTAACATGAAATTGATTCTTTCATTCAATTTTATTGTTCAAAGCTCCCGCCACACAAGTGATAAATTGGACGAAAATTGAGTTCATATTAAACACAAAAGAAAGCGACAATAATGCAAGGCTTCAGTTAACAGCAAATAAAAAAGTTGTTATTTGGTTTGATCAGATATCAGTGATGCCAACAGACACTTTCAAGGTACATTAATATACTCTGAGTTAACATCATAATAAATTAAGCATTATGTTAAATAGCTTTAAAAGTACTCGTAGACTTAACTTGCTCAAAAAAAAATTAAAATTCCCTTATTGACAATATCGTGGCTTGGAAATATTAGAAAACTCTAAACTTGATTATGGATGCGGAAGTATACCACAATCAAAAAATACAAATACTATACAATTATAATTAGTACACACAAAAATTAGCCAGTACATATAATACTAATATCTCTAAATAATCGGCTTTGCGAAAAATGCATCATTAGAAGTAGCGTAAATGCAAATTTGAATTTATGTAGTGTAATACACAAATTTAACAATAGTTTTATTCATATTAATATCATATAATAAAAGTTAGTTTTTTTTAATTTGTTTTTACAGGGACTTGGATTCAGGGAAGACCTATATTCAATGATTGCAGATCTGAATCCTACTTTCGTAAGATTTCCAGGTATTAAATAAATATTCATAACTTAACTCATCTATATCTTCAAAATTGTAATTTTATTACTGTATTTTATTTTTTTAAAGGTGGATGCTTTATAGAAGGAAGTAGGCTTGTAAATGCGTTTAAATGGAAGGATTCAATTGGTCCATGGGAAGAAAGGCCAGGACATTACAATGATCACTGAGGATACTGGACAGATGATGGACTCGGATATTATGAGCTTCTCATTGTACGTATTTTATACATTTTATGGAGTATATCTATTTATTTTATATTGTATATTGATTAAACTTAGTTATTTTTTCATTCAGTGGTTCTTTAATAGTTCTTATAATAGTATTTTTCTAGCAGCTTATTGAAGAGCTTGGTGCTTCTCCTATTTGGGTATTCAACATTGGTTAGTGAATTTATTTTTTAAAAAAAACTTACTAGCTAAATATGATAGTAATTCATCTAACATGCCCCTAATATTTATTTTAGGCATGGCCACTGATGAAAACATCGTCAATCCAAGCAATGTCGAAACTTTCGTGCGGGTATGCTATAAATATCTTAATTATATCAAGTCAAGGAAAAAATGAATTCAGTTAATGTAACTTGTTGAAGGTCTATCATGGGCATTAAACATAAATGACTCTTCTTATAATTTATAAGAAAGCAAAATATTCAAGACATGTCACATCCATGATGAAAAATGAAAGGAACTAAAAATTTGAATAAAAACTTTGCTTATTAAATAAGGGAAAAACCGCTCCAGCCTATTCTAGTTCACCTCTTAAATGAATGATAAGCATACATTTGATCTAATAGTTTATAATTATTATGTGTTTCTCATATAAAATTATTATATAGTATTTCTTACAAATTTTATTTACATAACCTTAATTTTAATAACTTTTGATAGTTTCTAATAACACTACATAAGATGAAGTTTTTACTATGCTAATATATTCAAGTTATTTTTTTAATAAAATAGATAACTTTTTCGGCTTCATAACCATAAAAACTGTCCACAATTCAAAAAAAGATAAAATTATAAACACCATCACACCACATAAAATCAACTTTTATTTTCCAATTTTATTTCCTAAAATAGGTCATCCAACGACAAGTTTCCATTTGTTTTACGTGTCCCATATGACTTTGAGAAATTAAGCAGCATAATTTTAATTTACCTACGTTCAATTTAGCTATATCTACATTTTTTTGGCATTGCATGTGAAATATTTTATGTACTGACGCTATAATGCTCATTTCAATTTTAGGACGCTCTTGATGGTATTGATTTTGCTATAGGATCACCTAACACAACATGGGGATCGATTAGAGCAAGAATGGGACATCCTAATCCATTTAATGTGAAAATTGTTTCTGTTGGAAACGGAAATTGTTTTCCGGTGAATCGGCAAAATTACGGTTTGTTTGTTTACTTATGATAGTTCTTTGTTACTTAGAATTACTAAATAATAGAAATAATAGCTATAGTCTTAGTGGATAGTGTATGCAATTGTTGATACACTTAAGATAAATAATACGTCTACACTATCCAATAATAAACATAAAGCACAACTATATTCATCGTACAAAATAACAAGATCGGCATGATCATCAAAAATTAATATATCCAAGTAACAATTGCATTTTTAAGGTGCTAAATTTGATTTATTTTTTTATTTATCTAGTAAGTACGTTATATTCCCCAAACCCACCTCTCTTGCAAAGTAGGTGCACAATGCCTGATAACTAAATTTTTAGACAAAAACTACACAACGTTCTATATGCAAACATGGTAGCATTGAATATTTGTAGTGAGGTTTTTTCTTGGTATATGACTGAAGCTAGAATTGAATTTGATTTTTCCTATTTTTTTATTTTTTTAATACTTTCATATTTTTATTTTAAATGTCTTTTTTGCTCGTTATTTTCAGAACTTATATATCCATATTTCTATGATGCAATTAAAAAGACGTACCCAAATCTCGAAATCATTTCAAATTGTGACGGATCTCGTATACCATTGAATCATCCAGCTGACTTCTATGATTTTCATGTAAGGATGACAATTTATATTTTGATAAAACATGGTAACCCTTCACATTAATGTCAACCATCTAACCTTTTTTTCCTTTTATAGACGTATAGGGAGTCTTTGGATATGTTCAACGATAATCATTATTTTGATGTTTCACCTCGAAATGGTCCTAAGGTAAATTTTAGTTAATTTAACCCATGTTTATCTTACATATATTATTGTGCAATTTTTTCTATTTGTTTGTTCGAGTGGGTGATTACTAGTTAATTCTTAGGCTTTTGTGAGTGAATATGCTTCATTTGGCAAAACGGCTGGCAAGGGAAATTTATTAGGTGCATTAGGTGAAGCCGCATATGTTATTGGCTTGGAAAGAAATAGGTATGTTTATCGTCATTTTCATATTGGTGCAAAAGGTCACATTTTTGAAACATGCATAACTTCATTGGAATAAATATTGAGAATTACACTCATTTCTACCTATTATCTATGCAAAAGTAGTGATTTTTATTTAGAAAAAACCATTTCAGATTAAAATAGGACCCCTATCTATATCTTTTTTTTTTTAAATAACAAAAACTATCATCTAGTTTTGAACATGCTAGTTTTGAATTGTTTCGCCAATCTTTGAATGAATGACTAGATTACAGAGAACAAAAGTAGAAGGTTGTTACCTTTATATTATGCAACAAATAAGGTTACTAATGCTCCTTATGCTCAAATATTTCACCTATCTTTGGAATATTTAAAATGCTAAGTCTTAAATAACTGATTATTATTTTTTACGTTTGCAGTGATATTGTCGCCATGGCATGTTATAGTCCACTTATGGCAAATATACATTTCACAGGGTAAATTTGGTGCCCAACTTTTTCCTAAATTTACATATATGATAATACTAGTCTTACTATGTATAATAAAATACTTAGGCCGGTACCAAATGCATTTTGGTTTGATTCATCGCAACATTATGGAGCTCCAAGCTATTGGGTGCAATATTTAGTCAAAGATTCAAGTGGTGCAACATTTTTGAATTCCTCACTTCAAACTAACTCTCAAGTAGTTGGATCTGCAATAATAACTCGTAATAATGATATATTGAAACTAAAGGTAAGTAATTATATTAGAATTTCTTATTCTTTTTAAATATTTCATACTTTCTATTGGTGGCAGCTCAAATGTTATCAATCAATGTACTTAAAATAAAATGAAGCTCTTCCTGATTTATGTACATTATATGTACATTTTTGAAAATTATTCTTGGTTATATATTTTTATCCTTTGACTAATTGGAAAATACATCATTTCCAATAGGTTGTAAATTTTGGAAATGACATGGTGAATCTGGATATATCAATATCAGGCTTTGGTAGAACTATAAATTCACAACAATCAGACATGATCGTGCTATCATCTCCTAATCAAATGGATGAGAATACTATTCAGGAGCCAAACAAGGTAACATGATATATTAGTATACAAAACACGCACGAATAGACACTCGTACATATAGAATTATATAAATAAAAACTGAGCACTAACACTTTTTTCTTTCGATCTTTCAGGTAGTACCAAAGAAGAAGAATCTTATGAATGCAAGCTCAAAAATGAATGTAGTGATTTCCCCACATTCATTTACAGTTTTTAACATAGTCCTCATATAGAATATCATGCTAGCATTGAATGGCTATTGTATGTTTATTTTGATTTAAATAAGAAATGAAAGCAATACGGTATTTGTGTTCTTTATTGTACTATTACATATGAAAAAACAGTTCTTATTATACACCAAACTTAATACATATATTTCATGGTTTAGTCCACATGTGGATGAAATGTTTATTATTGGTTTAAAAATTTGAGAACAGAACCTTTAAACATTGTTTTAAGCTAATTTGTGTATGAGGAACATGTATTTGCTTGTACCTTAAGTGATTAGTAATTCTAAAACTAGACATTAATTAGTTCGAAATGATTTCAAGGTTACACGTATGGTATTTATGTGATATCTAAGACATTTAAGTTATTAATTTCTTTGGTTGTAACCTAAGATTAAAAATGAATAACATTATGTAATATCCCCAATTATGCCAAAGACATTGACCTTTTTTCACATCAACATTTGCTGAATTCAAACATTTTTACAAATATGGTCATTTTCAATAAAAAAATATACAATTTATAGAGATCGAAACCATTGCTGAACCATATATAAACATGAAAGTTCCACACATTTACACCGTTCTTTCAAAATTTTAGTCTGAAAAGGGTTAAAAATTTTAGGATAATCTAAAATTCTAATGATCATCACAAAATTAGAACATTAATAAGGATGTTAGATCAAAAATTCCCATCTTTAATAATGCAATAAAGTGTCAAAATGGATATTAAAGATAGACTAGATTTTTTTACTTTTTAATAATTTAATTGTAAAATATTTGGGATCAAAAAGATATTTTGAACCAAGGAAGGAAAAATATCAATTGCCAATACATTTAATACCAAAGTCTAAACTTCATTGTATTGTTAATAGCATAAAGAAGAACATTAACTAATGACTTGTAATAGCAAATATTGAAATATTCATACATACACAAGAGTGCTTTTATAAGCTATTACTATAGTGTTCTAATTAGCACTATCGCCTCTATTTCTAACATCAATTGTATTAAAACTATCATCTATATATGGCAGAGATTGCAACAATGCTATTATATGCTGCTTTATGGTAGCATTCTTACAAGCAATGTAATAGATCTTTAAAAAGCATTTATGAAATGCTACTTGGACTTATAATAAAATTTAGAGAAATGTCTTGGTACTGCCTTTGTAACATCAAGGGAAATGCAACATTATTTCTTCCACTAGATGTTACATATTAAATAGAATGTTATTACTAAAAACACTAATAATAGAAATCTTTCTCTTCCACCACGTTTGGGCAAGCCCTCTGCTTATGTCCTTATTTAATTGAAAAGCACATTCTTTGAAGTCATTCTGTTCATCATGATAATGTGCATATATTTTTTGATTACCCTACACCACCATCACTTATTATAATTAAATAATTTGCTGCTAACATGTGCGGTCAATGTAGGACAATGATCCAAGGTTGTGAATAAGTTGAAACATTACTAAATATATCGTATATGTCACAGCGTATGAAACTATATATATTTATATATGTATGCATGTATTTATGTATTTATATGTAACCGAGGAGACAATAATACTAGGTGAACTAAAAACAAAAGCGCATATCCACAATTTGATACATTAAAGTAACAAGGTTTATGTCAAGCAAGAATAAAATCAAGTAATTGTCTCTTAATAATATAAGTAAGTAAGCATTGTTAAGGCTCCATTGTGTTTTAAACCAGAATAAGCATAAAATACCACACATAATATGAGATAGCTCGATCCAAATCGTCCTTTGTGAAACTACTGCATCATGTTAGGCTTGCTATCTAGTCTACTCATTTAAGAGTAACCATGATAATAAGAAGCAAAGTGTGGAACATTGAATCAGAAAATAGTATAATGTGAGTTGTTAGTGGATTTCATCACACTATATATGTCGATATAGTTGTTACTACCAAAATAAAAGCACCGAAACAGGCTGGCGGTGAACGGGTAACAGATCACTATAAGCAGAAAGGAGACTTCCGTCAACAAAGCCCGACACAAATAATAAGTTATATTTAATCATAAATAATAAGTGACATGTTAAATACAAAATAGTTTAATTGAGATGAAGTATACTTAATTAAATTAAGTAAAACATATTATTTTAACGTGGAATTAGACAATATATAATACAAAGGGATTGTTGATTACTCTCGTTAATTATTGTTAGATCCAACTATGGCTCTAACACCCAAACTATAATGATTCTAATGAAATAAAAGCTAAAACGTAGAGAACACACAATTTATAGTGGTTCGGCGTTAAGTAGCCTACGTCCACTTTCTACTCTTCGAATTGATAATTCAAATCCAAGTACAATGATGATCTTCACTCTCTTTCACTTATACAATACATTAATTCACTCAAGATTATCTAAAATATTGTTTGAAAGATGATTGTAGTCTGAAAAAGATGATAGAATTCGGATTGCAAAGAAGTTTGAGTTCTGAAAATGCCAAAAGATCCTTCCAAATGCCTCTTGATGTTGTATTTATAGGTGGAAAATTCCCCTGGAGTGGGATCGGTTCGGATCCACGTTGCATCAATCCCGCCACAATCGGGTTCGGATGGAATCTGATGGTGACAGTACACCAGGTTAGTGGCAAACGTGGGTAGATCGTGTGCGTAACCGTCTCGAGTATTAAGGAAAACATGGGGTAGAAGCCGTTGTGACTCTGGGATCGGATCGGATATGTTTGTGTATGGGGTTCGGATCAGCTCCATTCCTTCTGATGCGGTCCGGCTTATTTTCCTTCACATTCTGCTTTGTGTTGATCTGTCTCTGCCCAAGGAAACCCGATCCGATCCGATTATCTGGCAGGGTGCTCTTCATTGTTTGACTCTTTAACTTTGTGTAGCCTAGTTCACAAAGTAGGCTAACATTTTGCCCCCTCAAGGGATGCTTATATCAAAGATGGAGCGTGCCTTGACATGGTCTATTCATTGGTCTTTGAATTTAAATCGTTAAATAGTCACCTCCGTTCATTCACAGGGACGTGTTGCTTCATAAAACCGTGTCTCTTACCGTCTATATATACACCATGACGCATATGAATTACCTTCCTCATTTTTAAACAAATTTAAGAACTCTTCTTGATGTCCAGCAGTTCCTCCAGGTAAAATTTTTCTTTATTTTCCTTCGAATTTGATTTACATACCACTTCGATGTGTAAGATTCCATTCGGTTCGAATTCCGACCCGAACAGGCCAGAGCACATTCATGGGCCTAAACTCCGGTCCGAAACGGGGTGAAAGGATGGGAATACAAAGTGCTGCGATATTTATATATAAACTCGCTACCTCTTCTCTTTCTTTCTTTCATTTCTTTTATTGCCTTCACTTACCAGATTTTGGACCAAAACCCTAACTCTTAAAAACTCCAAAAATCCTTCTTTTTAATCTTCAAATCAAAATCGTAAGTAGGTTTAAAACTTTGATTATCCTTGTAATAATTTATTTTAGCTAGTATTTGTGGTCAATTTGAATGGCTTGATTATGGCTTTTGCTCGGCTTCGACGCCACGGCCTCCCCCTCCCTCGCCGTCGTCGTTGGTGACTCCATTATCACCTTGAGGCGTCGGGAGATGGGATTAGGATCCATTATTGGATATTTGGGCACATAAGTGCTTGCTCTCAATCGGGGTTTTTGAGATGGAGTTGGGTTCGGTGTTGGTTGAGCGAGATGGAAAATGGAGAAGAAAAAGAGAAAGAGAGGAGCTGGGATCGGTTCGGGTGGAGAAAGGTTAGAGTGAAGGAAAGGGGAAGAGGTTCCTATGACCGGATCGGGTCAAAACCAAAACATGGCTAGTTGCAAACGTTTGCTTTAGACCAAAACATAGCTCCCCCCGATCTGATCCCAACACTTACATCCGAACCGAACCGAAGCAGTCCTACTCAATGCACAAGAATTTGCTCAACTGGCCAAATCAATACTCGACATAACCTTCAACTTAAAGAACAGTTAGGATAGCGCCTTACAAACATAAACGAACATCAAGAACTATTCCGAACATTACTGCTTCATCGAACCTTTGCATTACGCTCTCATGTGTTTACTTTACATCTTCTGCACACATCGTACACACTTTAGTTCACACACTTGCACGGCGGGATTCGGTCTATTTTACTCTAACTTGTAATATTGGTTCTTCGATAGTTTAGCGACCATGGCAGAAAGACGTTCGCTTAGATTAGCAAACAAAAAAGATGTTGCTGGATCAGCTGAAAATCCACTTATCAGGGATGTGTCTCCTACCTCAGATCCAGAATGGGACAGTAAGGGCCCAGACTATGATATGGAAGCCCACAATAGTGAAGTATCTTCCGAGGGTGATGTTTCTCTAGGTGAAGAAGAGGAAGGAGAGGTCGGAGACGATCGCGCCCCCGATGAGTTTGAAACCGCTACTATATTGGAGTTAGTCAAAGATTCTGTTGAGTCGACGATCGATGATGATAGACTTGCCCGAATATGTCTAAAGCATGTGATACTAAGAAGAGATACTAAGTTGCCTTCGAAAACAGATCGCCCCCACAATCCACCGGAAGGATTTATGGCTACCACTCGATTAATGTGTCCAGTTGGGGCGATACCTCCGTTTCCACCTTTTGCTGTCGATTTTCTGAGACAGATGTGGATTGCCACCATGCAGTTGCATCCCAACTCTTATGCTTATCTATACACCTTGTATACAGCATACATAGAGATTCTAGGCATAGAGCCTACCTTCGATGACATCCACTTCTTTTATAATTTCAAACATCGGACTCAAGAGACTCCCTCCTTCTCATACTTTGAATCAGTCCGGAAAAGAAAAATTATCACCGTTCCATTTAGCAGCAAGGCTGGCGACTCAAAACCTGAATGGTTTTATATCAGACAACAACCGGGGTGCGCCTAGAGATGGACCAAATCAAGTAAAATGCCAACTTCCTAGATTTGGTTTTTGAATGTTTATGCCAACATATTAACTTGTTTTTATTTTCATTCGCAGTTGACAACCCAATGCAAATATCGGGTCAATTATACTTTGATCGTTTGCATCAGCTGCTCAATGGCGACCAAAAGTTCTTGACCATTGATGTTGTCCTTAAGGATGAGTATCTCCATCGTCACGGGTTACTATCTATTACTCGTAGCATAGGTCATGGGACAGGTCCGTATGTGTACATTCCCCCAGTTGACATTATCCCCGATACAGGTGAGGGCTCAAAAGGTCTAACAATACCTCTTAGGACTCCTCCCTCTCCGTCTTCAACTCAAAACGATGAATTAGCCAACATAGTTGCGAAGTACAGAGAAGGGTATATTGTTCCTGATGAATCCATCTCTCCTAAAAAGCCAACATCCCCTAAAGAGTTGTCAGTAGATGCTTCTCAAGGAGATGCTCCTACTACCGACGATTCTACGTTTAAGGGTTTAGGAAAACTTCCCCTGCCTGAAACTATTTATACTTCAGAGGACTTCAGAACGAATCCTTTAACCTTCACTTCTTCAGAGGAGACTACTCCCGTGAAGACCTAAGAGCCTACTCATGCCTGTCAGGCTTCAGGCTCGGGTTTGTTAGGGGGGAACGTCACTTAGGATGCACATAACACATTAGCACCGCACGTCACAACACTTATGTTTTATGTGAACGTCGATTCTGAATTCCACCTATATTTTTATGCAGGTACAATGTCATGCCCTTACTATGATATCAGGAAGATTCGCCATAGCATGTCTATACCTCCTTCTGACACTGAGCATGATCACCGTGAGAGCTGGGGCAGAGATGACAGAAGGCCTCATGATTCTCATCGACCTCACGCTTCACGTTCTCGTTCTCCTGTTTGGTCGGGTCCGTATAGACATAAGAGCTACCAAAGTCGTCGTGGGGGGGGACACATCACAATCCAAAGACCAAATTTCTCCCCAAGATAAATATAATCGAGAAAAAAGTCCACCAAAGCACACTGATCCTCCCAAGATAAATATAATCGAGAAAAAAGTCCACTAAAGCACACTGATCCGCGAGACAAGCACAAAACTTTTGAGAAGCGATCTGAAAAAGGCGATGCAGCCGTCGTCCTTGCTAAGCGGAAACATTTTGAACTATCGTATTGTAGACCCCACCACTGGACTCTGATTCCAAAACGAAGCTGGATTATTTGGAGAAGCAGTTCCCAGATCATTACTTTGAGAATTTAACTTTCTTACCTGCACTCGAGCCTATTTCTTCAAAGTGGGCAGATGAGGCCAAGGCAAAGATTGATGCAGTAGAGAAACAATACTTAGAGATGCACAAGTATTCACGCAATCCTTCCAGAATCATTCGGAACTATATCACAAATGTCGATGCAATGAAGAAAGTTGCAGATTCTGATGAGAATGCTTTGAAAAATCTAGAAAAAGACTTGGAAGACACACAGAGTCAACTTGCCATTGCTCAATGAGATGCCAATAATTTCAAAAAGCAATTCGAAGAATTGCAAAAGCGTTATCATGACCTATTGGAATATCACAGTCAAGAGCGTTTAGAATTGAAGAAACAAGCTGAAAATGCTAAGTCAGAAAGTGACAAGGTGCAGCTAGCCTACAGTGCTCTTGAATAAGAAAAGGCCGAGTTAGCGAGGAACAACACCGAGTTAGAGAAATGGAATGCTGATTTGGAGTCCAAGTTAATGGAAGCTGAGACTAGAGCTGCCCTAGCTGAGGGGAATGTGGATAATGCTATCAAGTCCGCCGAAGAGACTCATAAACAGCTATTATAGGTTCAAAAATAATTGTGTGGTTTCGGTGAACTGATGATTGAATTCTTCGGGCACATAATCCGTCGCCGAAACATCTCTTGGATCGAAGACTATCTGACTACCTTAGTCCATGTGTGGAATCAAATCATCGAGTGGAAAAAAGATGAACTTAAGTTAGACTTTGTTGATGAAGATAAACTCAAGGAGAAGTATTTGAAAGGTGATGAACCGGCACGCCTAGCCGAAGGACGTCGCCTTATTGCTGCTGCTGTGGAGGAGGAAAAGCGTCAAGCCAAAGGAAAGAATATCCCTGAAGTTGGCTCATCTTCTGCTACCGTCGAAGCAACTAGGGTAGAGGAATATGATCCTGAGAATCCGGGAATTCCCAAGGTGCCTCTTTTATCTCCTATACCCGAATCAGCATCAGAGACAGTATCCGCCTCAGTTGTTGAGAAATCATCGGAAGGTATTCCCACTTTTTCACCCCAATTTGCCAAGGCAGTCTCCACCTTTCGTCATATCATTGGGCAATCGATAGAGGATTCTTTATTTTATCCTAAGCTGTTGCTTCTCATTCTGTAGGTGTTGAACCGACCAAGAAGGCTGATTAGCATCGGGGAACCACCACTGGGGAAACATCTGTGGAAAATACTCAGGGAGAATAGGATAAGGTTACCATTGTTGAGTCCGGAAGGGGAGCTGAAGGTAAAAAGGAGGAGGCTATTAATAAAACTCCCATGCCACCTAATGTTGACGCTTCTCATGATGATGAAACGACAGATGCTCTGAAAGATGATGATGGTAATGATGGGCACGAAGAAGATACTGATGTTTCTATAATTGGGGACCCAAATAATGCCAATGACGAGACTCTGGCTGAAATGAAAGCCAAACAACACAAGCGTATGCAGCTAAAAGTCAAGGAGGTAGACCCTGAAAGCCTTAAGCCCCTTGCAATGGTGGATGCTGGATCGAGGTTAGTTCTTAAGCTTTCAACTAGGTCAATTACAGAGGAGCTTGCTAAAAAATCTTCTCTTGATCCCAGCGCTCAGACTTCTGGGAAGAAGTCTATCGACTCTGGAACCTCAATCACGGAAAAGAAGAAATTAAAGCGCCTCATGTATGATGCCGAAAAGGAAGCTAAAAAAGCTTTTAAGGCTGCCAAGAAGTCCAAGTCTACTCCGAACACCAAGTGATAATGTGCCTTGTTTGTTATTTTGATATTCTATTGGTCCGATATTGTTGCAGCGAGTGCAACCCTCGTACCTTTTGCTTGATTTCCCTATATAAACTTACGTGTTTGTAAATAAAATAGTTTATTTCCTGCAATATCTGATAGTTGTAAGTTTAGCACTTAAGTAAAAATGCAAATGGACAGCATGTCATATTACAGTTATATAATAAAGTCATTGTTAAGGGGAACGTGTGTACACATATATGCCCCCAATCAATCTTGGATAACTGAGTTAGAATTATTCAAGATTGATTAAATTCAAAATCCAATTGCTCCTGATTCTCCGGCTGGGCCATATTCCTTTTGTCATTGATGCTTGTTCTTTTTTACATCTTTATACTCTCATGTCTCATAACTAAGTTAGAGTATTATTGAGGCGGTCTCTTATCGGGGTGCACCTTCACGCCTCAAGGGACGTCGTCTTCCCGTCCTTTATACTCTCGCTCGATTCATGAGAGTTAGAGTTAAGAATGCCATCTTCCCATTCTTTTGCATTTTATCCTGCAAGCGGTCATTTTGTTTGTTCCTTCACAGAGGTTATCTCCAATTTTTCAGATTTAATTTAATATTTCATGATTGAGATAGAATAGTTGTTGAAGATATAAATAATGCAGGAAAGTAAATGACACACGATATTTTTATAGTGGTTCAACTAAGTCGTAGCCTACATCCACTTCATAATCCTTTGTTCATATAAACAGACTTTTTAAGGCAAGTCGTGCCTTTTTACATAGCTTATAAAAACAAAAATAGGTAGACATTTCATATTCAGCTCAGGTATCGTCGCAAATGCTGAGAATTCCATGCTCTGGGAATCTCTTCACCGTCCACGGTCGTTAGCTTGAATGCTCCTGTATCAAGCTTCCGTTGGATGGCGTATGGTCCTTCCCATTTTGGACCCAATTGGGTTGAAGGTGGGAAGACTCGTTTCAATACTAAGTCTTTGGCTCAAAGGTTTTGAAACGAACCTTTCGGTCATAATAACGTACCACTTGATTTCGATGTCTTGAGGCGCGCAAGTCTGCTTCGTCTCTTTTTTCTTCAACCATATCAAGAGACTCTAGGAGGAGTGTTCTATTCATCATCGGGTCATAGTATGCTACTCGATGAGAAGGGACTTCTAGCTCCACCGGGATCACTGCTTCTGACCCAAAGGAGAGTGAAAAAGGTGTATGGCCAGTGGTCGTCTTGAATGTTGTTATGTAGGCCCACAAAGCTAGTGGTAGCTCATCTACCCACTTGGCTTTGGCCGCTCCAACCGCTTCTTCAGAATAGATTTAATGACCTTGTTTATTGCTTCGACTTGGCCATTTGACTGCGAGTGAGCTACAGAAGTGTATTGTTTGTCAATCTTGTACTTCTGGCAGAAGTTTCTGAATTCGATGTTGTCGAATTATGTCCCATTATCAGTTATGATGGGCTTCAGTATCCCAAATCAACAGATAATGTTTCTGACCACAAAACTAATCACCTTCCTTACCGTGATCGTTGTTAAAGGTTCAGCTTCCACCCATTTCGTGAAATAGTCCACGGCGACGATCGCGTACTTTGCTCCCCCTTTGGCAATAGGTAACACTCCAACAATATCAATTCCCCATATGGAAAACGGCCATGGGCTTACCATCGACTTGAGCTGAGTCGGAGGTGCTCTGGTAATTTTGGCGAATCTTTGACATCTGTCGTAGCGTCGTGAATAATCAACCGCGTCTTTATTCACGGTAGGCCATAAATATCCATACCGCAACACTTTCTTTGCTAGGGTTTGGCCCCCGGTGTGATCCCCACACTCACCTTCGTGTACTCCTTGCAGTACACGTTTGATGTCATCATGTAACACCCCATATCCGTTAGTGTCACTCACAAAGGGAATGCACTAAGTTCTGTGGAGCATTTATGGTAAAAATGCAGATAAATTACAAGACAGACAGAAATTAAACAGCTGAAAATAAAACTTTGCTTTATTGATAAAATAGTTTGTACAAAGATTTCTTTACAATATCAGAGTATCATCTGTCTTACAAAATAAAGAAGCATAAAACAACATTTATATTCCCCAATTCTAGCAAGAGCCAGCCATAGCATCTGGAAGGAGAATCCAAGCAAAACTTCGACAAATCTTCAAGCTGGGAAAGAGTGACGGTCCAACTAAATCTGAGCTATGCTATTCCCTCCTTTACTACCGGGGGGAACGAAAGAAAAGAAGACGAAAGGAAAACAGAGTCAGACATAAAGCCTGAGTAAGTTCAGTAACTTCTAGCATGTGAACTTGGAAAAACAAAACGACATGAATTAACTGAATACAAGATAACACATGATGATAGGGTCAGCATGGTCACAAGATTAACACAAGATAGTTACAAGGTATGCTAAGATAAGATAAACTGGATATGCTCTAATACTTTCGCCGCCTCGTTATTTCCTTGTTATACCGATTTCTATATCTCTGCACCATCTAACTAATGTCCCAACTAGTAACGATAACGTGATCCCAATCCCGGTATTTTCCATCACCTTCAGGCATACATTTATTATTTGTTACCTAGATTTAATCTAGGGTTTTCTACCAAGTGCCTTCTAAATTTAACTAGAGTTTACGTTATCTGCTGAACGCTTCTCGGATTCAGGGTTTATGCCACCTAGTCCAACTAGTGCTACCTGTCGAACGATGCCCCCAAGTCTAGGACACACTACCTAAAGTGGTATATGTTCCTATACTTCCCCAAGCATGTATCGCGAATCGTTATCGCTTGTCTAGATGCACATGTCCCGTAATGTGCGGTCCGAGTCCTGTGTCAGGGCAAATCAAGGAATACAGAACTCGGTCGGGAGCTTTCAGATATCTGCTGATGCAGATACTAAGGTCTGTTTTTGTTCCAATGGCTATGGTCCCACTTGACCCCTCCCTCAACTTATGAAAGGCACACCTTGAAAATGAGAACTATATGCCGACCCCCGGTGCCCCACTATCCTATGGCCATCCTCACCCATAACTAGATAGCAAGTATATGGTCTTTTGGAGTTCTCCACCTTTCCGCTTCACATATCTCGATTGACTGAAGATGGATGGTAGACGACGAGTTGTTATCACAAGGCTACCGTTTTCTCGCCGAATCACGCTGGTCCATCCTAGTCTTTAGGTTGCCATATATTGCAACCAAGGCATACCCCTGGTTCTTCTACGCAGACCTTAACCTCTGTGAGCCCAGGAGGATCATCTGCAGCCTCACAGAGGGATACCACGAGTACCCTCACGTCCCCTCAAAGCCACGGGCTTCGTAACCCAATTCGTTGGAGCCTCCTTTTTACTCAGACGGACATTCGCTCCTTCCCGTGTTATACTAAGAATTACTACTTAGTTTTACTAACTAAGATTTACCACTTAGTTTCCAGAATCGTTGTTTTCTTAACTAAGGTTTACTACTTAGTTATCTTTCCCGTCAATTTGGATTGGTTAAGTGTCATTAGTCAATTCAAGCTAACTTAACCCCCTTCATTTATCCTGTTAAACTGGTTAAGTGTTATCAGTAATTCATGTTGACTTAACCCCATCACAAACCAAGTTATATTGGTTAAGTATTTCTTAATACTTAACCCTACCCATTCACCTTGTATTGGTTAAGTGTTCCTTTTTAACTTAACCTTGCCCGTCTGTTTTAACTAACATGTAATTAATGGTTAAGTATTATCCCTTCACATTTTAGACTTAACCCTATTCCTTTATCACAATCTGATGGTCAAGTGTTCAAGTTACTTAACCCAACGGTCTAGCTCAGCTACATGTCAAATTGGCTAAGTGTGTTAAACTTTGCTTAACCCCAACCTCTAGTCTAGTTAACATGTTAATTTGGCTAAGTGTTTCCTTAGTTACTTAACCCCTACAAATCTTGTCTTGTTACCATGTGAAGTTGGTTAAGTGTCCCTATGGACTTAGCCCTCCCATCCTAGCTTAACTGTGTTAAATTGGTTAAGGGTTTCTATGGACTTAACCCTCCATTCTAGATTAACTGTATGGCCTTATTCCACTCACCAGTCTGGTTATCATGTTGAAGTGGTTAAGTGTCTTAGTGAACTTAACCCTACTATTCTTGTTCTATCTTTAATTAAATGGATTAAAGCCATGACCACTCACATTAGACAGATATTGTTGCGACTACTGGATGTGCCGGTTGGTTCCGGGCAGATTTACATCGCAACTCAGTCTAACCTCGGGTTAGGCGTATTCGTGTTTTCTAGTTCAAAGGGTTTTGACTAATTTTCAAATCAGGTTTTGAAAGTAACCATCCCGTCCGTCGGATCAGTTAGGGATAGCCAGGGAGAGCAGGAAACTTGTATTTTCCAAACCCAAGCCTAGACACTATCCTCTCTGTCACCCTAGAACTTTCTGGTGTATTATTAAAAGAGATGTCGTTAAGAAACCTTTAATTTGTCTAAATTTACATTTTCTCATTTAGGACAAATTTTATAAGTAAATTATTCCTAATTTACTTATTTCCTAATTACTCTTTTAATATAAATTGTCTACATTTATTTCTATGGCCCATTTCCCCCTCTAAATCATATTTATGATTTTTGGTATGTAAACTATACCAAATTAAGTGTCACTAACCATGATTTTGCTAAACCTGACAGTTATTCCCAATTATGGCCAATTTCACATTTATGCCAATATACTTACCGTGCCAAATTAGCTAATCCAATTCCGATTCAACATTCTAATTCACGTCAAACTAGACTTATTACTCTAGTTCACTATTCATGTAAATGCTAGATTTACAAGTCAATACTAGATTCAAATTATAATTCCTGCCAAATTTATCCCTTTTGCATTTCTATGAACAAGCCATAATACATGTTCCCAATTTATGCCAATTTCCAAGTTTATAACTATGTTTTAGTAAATTTCATATTTTGCCCCAAATCGCATACCCACCGTTCGTATAATCGTGTTTCAATCTATATTATAGATAAATCTAGATTCGTAGCAAATAGGGAATGAACCAAAGATTGCTATGAAAGGGATAGATATAACAACTGGCATAAAATGGTTTTGGATAACGACGAAGGTTCAAGAACATGGGTAGACCTAACTTAATAGGTAAATTCCCAAGGTCTAAAACCAAGAATAGACAGAGTAGGTTCAAGAACATGGGTAGACCTAACTTAATAGGTAAATTCCCAAGGTCTAAAACCAAAGAAAACCAAGGACAGTCATAATAAATAATCGGGTTTAGACCCAATCTCATAATCACAGAACTTGAGCAACACTTTCCTAGTCATGAATCATAGGTGTTTAATCACAGATGTCCTTGTTATGTCATAGGCAATAGTTTATGTTTTCTAGTCAAAGGCATAGGTTTAGTCAAGGAAATAATCCTCATAGTCACAGTCACATTCATTGGCAATGTTCGTAGTCATAGGCAATGTCCATAGTCATAGGCAATGTTCATAGTCATGGGCAATGTTCATAGTCATAGGCAATGTTCATAGTCATAGGCAATGTTCGTAGTCATAGGCAATGCCTAATTGGTCATCGAATCATAACAGTTCTTAATTAGGTCCAAAGATATAGGTACAGGTTCGAATAGAAAGACTTGGCATATTCTTTTATTCCTTTAATTTCATGTCACGAACAAAGAGAAACGTTCAAATCTAAAAATAACCGACTTACAGAAATTTAGATTAGAAAGGAAAGATGGCGTTGCTATGATTCGTGCGACGTTAGCCTTTGATCCTTATCTTGAAGCTTTAATCTTGATTCGAATCTCTTCTTGAAAGTCTTTGAGCAGCATCTCCTCGTCTTGATTTATTTTATATATATTATTTTATTTATTATTTATTTTAAGTGGAGGAGAAGAAGCCATGTTCACTAAGAATCTTTGCAGCATAAGGGTAGAGAAGAATTGTGAAGAGAGAAGGAGTCTAGGGCTGTTTATATAGTGTAGAAGTCAACGAATCTGGTCAGGATGGCGTCCGAATACATAAGAACAAACCAGGTGCAGAAAACAGGAAAAAGCAGGGGGGTTGACCCCCAGGTCGACTACCCAGTCAACCTGGGTGCCCCAGATCGACTACCCAGTCGACCTGGGTGCCTTGGGCGGGAAAATTCCCACCCTGCCCAATCTGGGTTTGTTTTTGAATTTCGAACTCGACCAGTTTTGAAATCTGAACTTCGCTGAATCTTCCGGAGGCCATATCTTCCTCATACGGACTCCGATTTACGCAAACTCGGACTCGTTTTCATGTAAAATTCCGAGACGAACGCAATAGCGCAGCCCGTTTCCCTTGATTTTGATTTTAACTTTTAATTCTGCCTTGATTCGTGAATCTTAGTTTTACAGAATTACGGGGTGTTACATTCTCCCCCACTTAAAAGGATTTCGTCCCCGAAATCTTCAATTTACGAAGAATGTGTCCTACCATCCAATCACCCATCTACTCAACCATTCAATCATAGGCATTCATTGTCCTTAAAAGATTTCTAATGCTTTCATGTTCATATGCATAGTGTGTGTACATGTCTTTATCTACTGTAAAATCAGGCGGTCTACTGATTCAGTCGACCTCCTTAATGCGAGTCATGTCAGTGCCATGCGTCCAACCATGTATGCAAGCATCCCTAGTTATGTAAATACTATATGCGTGCACGGCCATTCATCCATATGCAACACCCATATGATAACATATCAAGTTCAATTTACAAACAAATACATATCTGTAAATGCAATATGAAAGCGTCTGAACTGATCTAGTGCCTAATACGTATGCGTATGCATCCACAAGCAACCATTAGCAACCACTTGCAACCACCAACCATAACATGTTTCAAATACATGTTTACATCCATTGGCTTCTACCTAAGGATTGAAGATACGACCTAGGTGATATACTTTGGAAAGAAAGAAACAATTATGCGTAAAGCTCCTACACAAAGAAATCAAGGATGCACCCCCAAGGAAAAGGGTATGACGCTAGTATCTTGCCTTCTTGAGCTTTACTCCATTGTATATTAACTAATTTAACTTCACGATTGTGAAGTTCCGGATCTCCATTTCCAAAATAAACAGATGTCAATCACGGTACCAAGTATATGTACTAAGATGATTAGAGGTTTCCCTCTTATCCGCCATGCCATAACTATAAGAGTCGAAAGGTCACTACGTGCTTTTTAGAGTGTCTGTCACAACTATTCATCTCTCACGCAAACCATTCTAGTCGAACTCGACATTCCTCAAATACAAGCCCCAAAGGCCTAAACCAATATCAGACAAGCACCCAAGGAATATCTCCCCCGAATTTAGACGATCTACGTGAGATGATATAAGAAAAGTCGATAGCTATTCTCAAATCCCTACTAACCAAAAATAAACTGGTCGGACCACCAATTGGATTTGAGACTCTAGTGGGATCTTTCTATTATACAAGTACTATGGTGCAGAGACTCAACTATGGAAGCAAATATGGACTAATGCGAAGCGCTAAAACCAAAGGAAATAGTACGAATAGCAAAACTAGACTCTTTCATCAGAACTTTACTACCTTTCTCCAAGGTACGCTTGGTGGTGAAAGTATGTACTTGCCCTTCTGAAAATCTTGTTCCTCGTTCTTACCCTATCATACCCTAGTAAAGATACTTCCTCTGGTCTTAGGTTTTATAATTTCTTCCTCCTTCGTGTGCTAAGTCTACATCCATGAATTCCTTATCCTAGGGTTATGCTCCTTAGCCAAACTCCTCATCCACTTCCGTGTGTAGTCATGTTGACAAATCTCTCGAAAATTGCCTCCATCGTCCGGAAAACCCTATAAGCTTCGAAAGAAAACTGCCCGTAGATGAAACAACTACGGCTATGGATGGAAGCCGGGCACTACTTTGCCCTTCGATGAGGTTACCTCCCAGAAAGCCAGGAGCCCCAGAGACTCAAGAAAGAAGGAGACAAGAAATTAAACAGAGGAAGAGAAGATAGTGCGTATGGCTTTGGGGAATATGTCTTTAAAACAAATCTTTTCTCTTGAAAATGCTTCTTTAAAGACCGTTTTGAAAATAATTTTTCAAATCCTTTATCTGATCTGGTAACTTTCAGCTCTGATACCACGTGTAACACCCCACATCCGTTAGTGTCACTCACAAAGGGAATGCACTAAGTTCTGTGGAGCATTTAGGGTAAAAGATGCAGATAAATTACAAGACAGACAGAAATTAAACAGTGGAAAATAAAACTTTGCTTTATTGATAAAATAGTTTGTACAATAATTCCTTTACAATATCAAAGTATCATCTGTCTTACAAAATAAAGAAGCATAAAACAACATTTATATTGCCCAATTCTAGTAAGAGCCAGCCATAGCATCTGAAAGGAGAATCCAAGCAAAACTTCGACAAATCTTCAAGTTGGGAAAGAGTGACGGTCCAACTAAATCTGAGCTATGTTATTCCCTCCTTTACTCCCTTGGGGGGAAACGGAAGAAAAGAAGACGAAAGGAAAACAGAGTCAGACATAAAGCCTGAGTAAGTTCAGTAACTTCTAGCATGTGAACTTGGAAAAACAAAACGACATGAATTAACCGAATACAAGATAACACCATGATGATAGGGTCAGCAAGGTCAAAAAATTAACACAAGATAGTTACAAGGTATGCTAAGATAAGATAAACTGGATATGCTCTAATACTTTCGCCGCCTCGCTATTTCCTTGTTATACCGATTTATATATCTCTGCACCACCTAACTAATGTCCCAACTAGTAACGATAACGTGATCCCAATCCCGGTATTTTCCATCGCCTTCAGGCATACATTTATTATTTGTTACCTAGATTTAATCTAGGGTTTTCTACCAAGTGCCTTCTAGATTTAACTAGAGTTTACATTATCTGCTGAACGCTTCTCGGATTCAGGGTTTATGCCACCTAGTCCAACTAGTGCTACCTGTCGAACGATGCCCCCAAGTCTAGGACACACTACCTAGAGTGGTATATGTTCCTATACTTCCACACGCATGTATCACGAATCGTTATCGCTTGTCTAGATGCACATGTCCCGTAATGTGCGGTCCGAGTTCTGTTTCAGGGCAAATTAAGGAATACAGAACCCGGTCGGGAGCTTTCAGATATCTGCTGATGCAGATACTAAGGTCTGTTTATGTTCCAATGGCTATGGTCCCACTTGACCACTCCCTCAACTAATGAAAGGCACACCTTGAAAAATGAGAACTATACGCCGGCCCTCGGTGCTCCACTATCCTATGGCCATCCTCACCCATAACTAGATAGCAAGTATATGGTCTTTTGGAGTTCTCTGCCTTTCCGCTTCACGTATCTCGATCGACTAAAGATGGATGGTAGACGACGAGTTGTTATCACAAGGCTACCATTTTCTCGCCGAATCACGCCGGTCCATCCTAGTCTTTAGGTTGCCATATATTGCAACCAAGGCATACCCCTGGTTCTTCTACGCAGACCTTAACCTCTGTGAGCCCAGGAGGATCATCTACAGCCTCATAGAGGGATACCAAGAGTACCCTCACGTCCCCTCGAAGCCTCGGGATTCGTAACCCAATTCGTTGGAGCCTCCTTTTTACTCAGACGGACATTCGCTCCGTCCCGTGTTATACTAATAATTACTACTTAGTTTTACTAAATAAGATTTACCACTTAGTTTCCAGAATCGTTGTTTTCTTAACTAAGGTTTACTACTTAGTTCTCTTTCCCGTCAATTTGGATTGGTTAAGTGTCATTAGTCAATTCAAGCTAACTTAACCCCCTTCATTTATCTTGTTAAGCTGGTTAAGTGTTATCAGTAATTCATGTTGACTTAACCCCATCACAAACCAAGTTATATTGGTTGAGTATTTCTTAATACTTAACCCTACCCATTCACCTTGTATTGGTTAAGTGTTCCTTTTTAACTTAACCTTGCCCGTCTGTTTTAACTAACATGTTATTAATAGTTAAGTATTATCCCTTCACGTTTTAGACTTAACCCTATTCCTTTATCACAATCTGATGGTTAAGTGTTCAAGTTACTAAACCCAACGGTCTAGCTCAACTACATGTCAAATTGGCTAAGTGTATTAAACTTTGCTTAACCCCAACCTCTAGTCTAGTTAACATGTTAATTTGGCTAAGTGTTTCCTTAGTTACTTAACCCCTACAAATCTTGTCTTGTTACCATGTGAAGTTGGTTAAGTGTCCCTATGGACTTAGCCCTCCCATCCTAGCTTAACTGTGTTAAATTGGTTAAGGGTTTCTATGGACTTAACCCTCCATTCTAGATTAACTGTATGGCCCTAACCCCACCCACCAGTCTGGTTATCATGTTGAATTTTTTAAGTGTCTTAGTGAACTTAACCCTACTATTCTTGTTCTAGCTTTAATTAAATAGATTAAAGCCACCACCACTCACATTAGACAGATATTGTTGCGACTACTGGATGTGCCGGTTGGTTCCGGGCAGATTTACATCGCAACTCAGTCTAACCTCGGGTTAGGCGTATTCGTGTTTTATAGTTCAAAGGGTTTTGACTAATTTTCAAATCAGGTTTTGAAAGTAACCATCCCGTCCGTCGGATCAGTTAGGGATAGCCAGGGAGAGCAGGAAACTTGTATTTTCCAAACCCAAGCCTAGACACTATCCTCTCTGTCACCCTAGAACTTTCTGGTGTATTATTAAAAGAGATGTCGTTAAGAAACCTTTAATTTGTCTAAATTTACATTTTCTCATTTAGGACAAATTCTATAAGTAAATTATTCGTAATTTACTTGTTTCCTAATTACTCTTTTAATATAAATTGTCTACATTTATTTCTATGGCCCATTTCCCCCTCTAAATCATATTTATGCTTTTTGGTATGTAAACTATACCAAATTAAGTGTCACTAACCATGATTTTGCTAAACCTGACAGTTATTCCCAATTATGGCCAATTTCACATTTATGCCAATATACTTACCGTGCCAAATTAGCTAATCCAATTCCGATTCAACATTCTAATTCACGTCAAACTAGACTTATTACTCTAGTTCACTATTCATGTAAATGCTAGATTTACAAGTCAATACTAGATTCAAATTATAATTCCTGCCAAATTTATCCCTTTTGTATTTCTATGAACATTCCATAATACGTGTTCCCAATTTATGCCAATTTCCAAGTTTATAACTATGTTTTAGTAAATTTCATATTTTTCCCCAAATCGCATTCCCACCGTTCGTATAATCGTGTTTCAATCTATATTATAGATAAATCTAGATTCGTAGCAAATAGGGAATGAACCAAAGATTGATACGAAAAGGATGGATATAACAACTGGCATAAAATGGTTTTGGATAACGACGAAGGTTCAAGAACATGGGTAGAACTAACTTAATAGGTAAATTCCCAAGGTCTAAAACCAAGAATAGACAGAGTAGGTTCAAGAACATGGGTAGACGTAACTTAATAGGTAAATTCCCAAGGTCTAAAACCAAAGAAAACCAAGGACAGGCAGAATAAATAATCGGGTTTAGACCCAATCTCATAATCACAGAACTTAAGCAACACTTTCCTAGTCATGAATCATAGGTATTTAATCACAGATGTCCTTGTTATGTCATAGGAAATAGTTTATGTTTTCTAATCAAAGGCGCAGGTTTAGTCAAGGAAATAATCCTCATAGTCACAGTCACAGTCACAGTCATAGGCAATGTTCGTAGTCATAGGCAATGTCCATAGGCATGGGCAATGTTCATAGTCATAAGCAATGTTCGTAGTCATAGGCAATGCCTATTTGGTCATCGAATCATAACAGTTCTTAATTAGGTCCAAAGATATAGGCACAGGTTCGAATAGAAAGATTTGGCATATTCTTTTATTCCTTTAATTTCATGTCACGAACAAAGAGAAACGTTCAAATCTAAAGATAACTGACTTACAAAAATTTAGATTAGAAAAGAAAGATGGCGTTGCTATGATTCGTGCGACGTTAGCCTTTGATCCTTATCTTGAAGCTTTAATCTTGATTCAAATCTCTTCTTGAAAGTCTTTGAGCAGCATCTCCTCGTCTTGATTTATTTTATATATATTATTCTATTTATTATTTATTTTAAGTGGAGGAGAAGAAGCCATGTTCACTAAGAATCTTTGCAGCATAAGGGTAGAGAAAGAATTGTGAATAGAGAAGGAGTCTAGGGCTGTTTATATAGTGTAGAAGTCAACGAATCTGGTCAGGATGGCGTCCGAATACAGAAGAACGAACCAGGTGCAGAAAACAGGAAAAAGCAGGGGGGTCGACCCCCAGGTCGACTACCCAGTCGACCTGGGTGCCTTGGGTGGGAAAATTCCCGCCCTGCCCCATCTGGGTCTGTTTTTGAATTTCGAACTCGACCAGTTTTGAAATCTGAACTTCGCTGAATCTTCAGGAGGCCATATCTTCCTCATACGGACTCCGATTTACGCAAACTCGGACTCGTTTTCATGCAGAATTCCGAGACGAACGCAGTGGCGCAGCCCGTTTCCCTTGATTTTGATTTTAACTTTTAATTCTGCCTTGATTCGTGAATCTTAGTGTTACAAAATTACGGGGTGTTACACATCATGTGCGATACACCGTAGCAGGGGCATTGAAAACCCTTGGCAATAAAGGACGTCGTCCTGTAAAACGTATCTTGCAGCCTTACGTCTTACAGCTCGTCTTTCGCTTTTCTTCAATGAGAGGACTCCACTCTTGAGAAAATTCTTGATCGATGTCATCCATGATTATTTCTCTGGATCGACTCCTAAGGCTCCATTAGGTCGGAACTCGGTGATTCCAAAACCTCTATCGGAACCATTTCAGTTTCTTCGGGGTTATTAGAGCTCACTAGTTTTGCCAACCGATCTGCTTTCTGGTTCTCTGTCCTTGGGATATGCATTATGGTGTAATGCTCCAAATTGTCCAACAACTCCTTTACTTTCTTGAGATAAGTAACTAGTCGAGGTCCTTTGGTGACGAACTCCTCTTTTACTTGGCTTACCACTATCCTAGAGTCACAATATATATCCAGTGTCTTCACTCCTAGTTCTTCGGCGAGCTTCAGCCCGGCAATCAGGGCTTCATACTCAGAGTCGTTATTGGTAGCAGCAAATTCTAATCGCAATGCATAGTAAATAGATCGTCCTTTAGGAGTGATTAAAACAACTCCGGCACCGGACCTTCGATCATTTCTAGCTCCGTCCGTATATAACTTCCACGGACTAAGCTCCAATTCTTGGTCTAAGGTAACCACCTTGTCACCCACTGTCTCCTCTTCGGAAATTGTGGATTTAGCTATAAAGTCGACCAATGCCTGCCCCCTTATTGACCTTCGTGGCTGAAAATTTAGATCGAATTGACTCAACTCGATGTTCCATTTAAGTAACTACCCCGAAGCTTCAGGTTTCTGCAAAACTTGCCTTAAAGGTTGATCGGTTTATACAACGATTGGGTGAGCTTGAAATTAATGACGAAGTTTGCGGGAAGCAATCAGGAGGCTATAAGCAAGTTTTTCTATTTCCGGATAATTATGTTCTACAGCAGCTAGCTTTTTGCTTATGTAGTACACAGGCCTCAGGACTTTATCATCTTCACGTACCAACGCTGTACTGACGGCATGAGATGATCCCGCTATGTAGACAAACAAATCCTCATGTTCCACGGGCTTTGATAATATTGGAGTCTTTTCTAATAAGTCTAATATATTCTGGAAAGCTTCCACATAATCAGGAGTCCACTCAAAATTTTGCTTCCCCCATTTTATCAGATCGAAGAAAGGTATGCACTTATCAGTGGCTTTGGAGATAAACTTGCTTAAGGAAGCAACTTTTCCATCCAGGCTTTGGACATCCTTAATCTTTCGCGGCTCTTGAATATTCTTTATTGCTGCTGTTTGAGTAGGATTTATCTCAATCCCTCGAGAACTCACGATAAACCCAAGGAACTTTCCAGATGCGACCCCAAATGAGAATTTTAGGGGGTTTAACCTCATCCCATACCTTCTAAGAATGTCAAACATTTCGGCTAAGTCCTTTGTATGGTCAGAAGATTGTCTAGACTTCACAAGCATGTCGTCCACATAAACCTCCATGGTTTTTCCAATTTGATTATAGAACATGCGGTCGACTAAACGTTGATACGTGGCTCCTGTATTCTTTAATCCAAATGGCATTACCACATAACAATATAACCCTAAGTCTGTGATGAAACTTATGTGTTCCTGATTTGGTACGTACATGGGAATTTGATTGAACCCAGAATAGGCATCCATAAAGGATAAAAGCTCGTGTCCAGCCGTCGAGTCTACTAGTTGATTGATCCTGGGGAGAGGAAAGCTATCCTTCGGGCAAGCCTTGTTCAAGTCAGAAAAGTCAATACATGTACGCCACTTCCCGTTAGATTTTTTGACCAGTACAGGATTCGATATCCAGTCGGGATATTTCGAATCCTTAATAAATCCATTATCCTTCAATTTATCTACCTCTTCCTTCAAAGCTGCTGACCGCTCTGGGCCAAACATCTGTCTCTTCTGCTTGACCGGCGGGTGCTTTGGATTAATGCTTAAAGAGTGGCTCATAATAGCATGCGAAATCCCACACATGTCAGCGTTAGTCCAGGCAAATACGTCTAAATTTGCCCTTAAGAAATCAGCCAACTCTTTTGCTTGAATTGGATCCAGTTGTGATCCGATCTTCAGTACCTTTGTCAAATCTGTCTCGTCAATAGATATGTCTATTGTCGTCTCGTTGGGAGTCGCTTTTCTGTCCTCGGGTTCTCTATACTCTCTGGGATCTATATCCTCGAGCACATCTAAAGGCGACTATCTTGGGGTTGGACCCCTTAATTGCTATGCTGAGTTTTCCTTCGAAGGGGGAATCATCTTTGGATTATATATTCAACCCCTTCATTAGCATCTTCAACTCCGTCATATAACAAGCTCGTCCTGTAGCTTGGTCACCTCTCATTACCCCAATTCCTGCGTCAGTCGGGAATTTAAGCAGCAAGCACCAAGGTGCAATACACGCCCTAAACTCGGTGAGGGCCGGTCGGCCTAGGAAAGCATTGTAGGGTGACTCTACATCCAAAACTACAAATGGCAAGATCCTCACTCTCTGGTGATCTCCTTGTCCTAGCATCACTGGTAATTCTATGTATCCCATCGGAGCTGTTGACGCCCCATTGAAGACCCATATCCATCCTTCGCAGGGCTTCAGATCTTTTGCTTCGAGTCTCATTTGTTCAAAAGCTTTCTTGAAGAGGATGTTGACTGAGCTTCCGTTATCCACCAACACCTTATGGACCAAGACGGGGCCTATGCCCGTGGTAATTACCAGTGGGTCTTTAGTTGGTGATTGGATTCTGGTATCATCTTAGCTACGCAATATGACGTCGTCTGACATCGTCTTTTGTTGTTTCATTGGAGTAATGTCTTCGAGGTTACTACATTCTCCTACCTCAAAATGCTTGGCAGCATTCATGTATTGATCCATCGCTTAAAACTATGACCAACTAGATGGTTTCCGCCTATAATGGTATTGATAACAATCGCCTTACCTTTCTGCTGGGCTGTGGGCTTGGAAGCAGGCTGGGCTTGATTCGGAGCTTGTCTACCTTGCCCCCGGTCCCGCGAGGCAACTTTGTATTCGTCCAGCTTCCCTTCCCGCAGTAATTTCTCAACTACATCTCTCAAATGGCGACATTCGTTTGTAGAATGGCCATGAGTTCCGTGGAACAAACAAAACTTTCCCGTAGCAATCTCTTTTTCGGTTGAGTCTCTAGGAAGTGGCTTTTTGTATTGCAATATGTTGTATGAATCCAAGTAAATATTTTCCAATGTATCACTTAACGGCATATAGTTTTCAAAAGTCTGGAATCTAGGTCTTTTACTAGAGTTACTCCCTCGGTTCCTATTCCTCCTGTTGCCATTCCCATTTCTGTTGTTATTACCTCCGTTCTGGTTGCCGACGTTTACCTCAACTTTTCCTGAACTGTCACCGGACTGCTTCACATCAACATTGCTTTGGACACCCTCCCTTGAGGCTCCTTCAGATTTTCTCTTCCTATTTGCTTGAACTTCCTCTCGCCTTAAGCGAATATTGGCCTTTTCGTAAAATAACTCCCTAGTGGGGGGTGGTTTTCCAGATAGATAATCCCCGAATTCTGTATCTAGGTCAACTCCTTCTACTAAGGCCATCAGAATAGTGGGTTCATGAGGGTCACTAATTTTGGTGACAGCTAGGTTGAAGCAGTCTAAATATGATTTCAAAGATCCACCTAGAGCCTGCTTAATCGTTGATAATTCTATGACTCTCTTGGACTTTCGAGCGTGAAGTCGAAACTGGTTCATAAAGCGCTCACTCAACTCTTTTAAATTTGATATTGACCGTGGGGGGAGTCAGGTGAACCACATTAGTGCCACATCTTCTAGATAAATCGGAAAAGCCTTGCATTTTACAGCATCTGGAGCTGCAGCAGCATTCATGAACCATGCATACCTCATCAGGTGTCGTGCTGGGTCCGTTCTCCCAAAATACCGATCCATCTGAGGCAAGTTAAATTACAGAGGGAACTGGAAGTCCAATATATCATCCGTGAAGGGGTATGACTTCGCTCAATGCCCCAGTCCTCATTGGTATATCGTCGGCTTTCGGACATTATCTGATGCACCATTACCCATACATCGGCATTTGTCAGCATTTGAGCAGGTTCTCTAGGTCTAATATTTGGATTACCCCTAGGTTCCTGATTAGGGGATAACCTCCTGTTTCTAGCGACGGCTTCTCTATACTGCTCTCTGGGCTCCCGGTCGATCTCAGGAGGAAGAGGTTGAAGAAGCTGTTGTTGTGTAGGGTTGGTAATATTAGGATCCCTGGGTAGGACGTAGGATCCACGCATGGGTAGCAACATAGCCTGTTGCAGGCTTGGGTCATCAGGCCCTAACACACGAGCGACGTCTTCTCGGGATCCTAAAGATCAAAAAGTTAACTGATCAAGGTTTTGAGGTCGTTTAAACGGCCTTCTTTCTCGAGGACGATCCTCATCTGAAGAAGATGAATAACGTGCTACAAGGCGACGTGTCGGGGATGGCGTTTTTTGCCTACGAAGCTCACTGATTTCCCTACTCATAGTCTTCATATTCTCCTACATGATGAGACTGTTACGCTGGTGAGTTTCTAAAGCCTCCTTAGTACTCTGGAGCATGTCAAGAAAGCGTGAAAAATCACCTTGTGTGACGGGTGCAAATGGATCAGGCTGAACATTAGTCTTTGTGGCTGGAATCGGAGCATTGGTGGGAGCTCGAGTAGAAGTTCCAGCTTCATTCTGGTTCGGATCGGATGGGAGCAAAGTAGCATGACCGGACCGTTCCGAAAGGGGGAGTGAGTAACCTCAATGTCGTCTGATCGGATCGGAGTCACCTGGTCGGCTCGGATCCTCCAGACCGGATCGGCCTGCTCCAGAGTCTTGCCCACGCGACCTTGTCAATACCATATGTAAAACCCCGAATTTTCTATTAACGATAAATTAAAAAATTAAAGTATAATTAATTCAAAATGAAAGAATTAAGGGAAATGGGTTAAGCCATTGCGTTCGTCTCAGAATTCTACTTGAGATAGAGTTCGAGTTTGCGTAAATCGGACTCCGTATTAAGGAGTTATGACCTCCGGAAGTTTTAGAATTCAATTTAAAATTCATACAGTTCAAAATTCAGTTTAAGATTCGAAAAATAGACCCAAACTGGGCGGGAAAATTCCCGCCCGAGACCCAGGTCAACCAGGGGGTCGACCTGGGGGTCGACCTGGGTACCCAGGTCGACCATGTGGTCGACCTGGGGTCGACCTGGTCAGGTCTGGGCTGGCCAGGTCAGGTTCTGGTCGAATTTCTGAGTCTTGGTGTGTCACTAGGGCTGACTTGTCACCTCCTGATTGGCTCCTCTTGGTGTGTATGTTTGGATTCAATCTATGATCATCTGACGGCTCAAATCAATCTGAAATTCTATAAATACAACCTAAGACTCAACCTAAATTCACACAAAAATATAGAGCTAGAGCCGTCATGCTGCTTGGAGGAAACTAAGAGTAGCCATCATTTAGAGAAAGCTTAGAGACGAGCAAAACTAAAGTAAAAACAAGATTCAAACAATGTTTATCTGCCCAAAGGAAAGCATTGCAAATCCAGAAGTCAGAATCCAGAACTCAAGTTTATCATTTGTTGTAAGTACAGTGATTTTTCCGATGACAATAAAATTAAGACTTGATTCAATGTAAAGTGGAAATGGAATTTTACTATTGTATAACGACGATGCTAATTCATATCTGTGTATTGCAATGATTGTATAGTGAATGGTATTGGGATGTTTGTGGTATAATTGACTCGATGTTGGACTTGTTGTACATCTAGAATGAAGGCAACATCACATACAAGTATATGGTTAATGTTAGGATTTACACCTATATGTTTATATGTTTAACATAGATTGTATACATTGTTGTAAGTCCAAGTTAAGACTTATATACACATGTTCTATGTTAAGACCATTATGCCTACATGATTAAACCCCATGTATATGTTTTTATGTTCCTTACAAGTTTGTAATCGGGTCCATGCCAAGTACCATTTAGTTTCACACGATTATTACAAGTTTCATGTTATAATAGGATACATGATTTGATCTAGTTCACACCTTTGGGTTAATGTCAAAAATAGACATTTTTATGGACATATAATAACTTTGTCACATGCTAGTTTGTGTTTGAAGTTATGCCTAGATAAAAATATGTTAAGGCTTATGTTTTATGCAAGTCTAAATTTTGCCATTTCATGTGACACATATTTAATTAGATTCTTATTTGAATGCAAGTTCACATGACAAGTTGAAACCCGTGTTAATTAGATCGCAAAGTTGCAAGTTCATATGTCACACACCCTTTATGTTATTTAGAATATTTCATGTTCTTGGCTTTCCCTTCTATGCTTATAAGTTGGGCTGAAATATTTAGCCCAACATTCATTATAATCTTGTGAACGTACAAACGGGGAAATATCGTTGGGATTAAACATGAAAATATATGTATTGGCATGATTGGCACATGCCAATAAAATGGTGACATTTAAATGGTATTAATTTTTATACCAAACATTGAAGAACTTGGAAAGTGGGCCATAACATTTAATTGATAACAAATTTACATATAAGAATAAAAAGAACAAATATGTAAATTTAGAAAATATGTGTATGCTTAACCCGAGGTTGGATTGAGTTGTGACGTAAACCTACCCGGACCCGCCCGGCTGTCCAGTAATCACAACAATACCTATCCAATGTGGGAGATTAAGGCATTGAGCCCAATAAGGACCCGAGGTTAGACTGAGTTACGGTGTAAACCTGCCCGGAAACGACTGGCACATCTAGTAACCGTAACAATACCTGTCTAATGTGAGTGGTCGGTGCTTTAAAAAGCTAAGGACAGACAAGTCGGGATGGTAGGGTTAAGTTAACTAGAACACTTAACCAATTCAACATATTAATTAAACTGATGGGTGGGGTTAGGTTAATACAGACACTTAACCACTTAACCTGTTTGACTAGAAAACCCTAGTAACGGGGACCTATTTCAGCAGTAACCCAATTAGGTATCATGGTAGCCTGAAACTAGGCTGGGTGGGGCATGATTACTGGACTGATTGTAAGCGGTCAAAAGCGACGGCGGTTGGTGTAGCAGTGTGGGTTCTAATAGAGTGCGGGCGTGCACACACTTCGGAGCAGACAAACAGGGCACTGGGCATCAGTAGTATAACCTATGTATTCTAGAATTGTGTCAGGCCGCCACCTTGGGACTTGATACACCCCATGGTGGGACCAGCATAGGTATCTACAATCAAGTGGGGCCGTATGACACATATGATTATGCGAGTAGGAGCCGATCTTTAGAAAGGGGATCACTTCACCCCGATCATGGGGTGCCAGTTGAGACAGTACAAGTAGGTGCAGAGATATAAATGTGGGGTGCGATAGTATATTCGGTTCTAAACTACTTTATCTTAGTCTATGATACTTTCCTATTTTCAGTTCATTCCTATCAAGCCCTTTTTCTTATTCACATACTGAAGAGTCACTAGACTTACCAGGCTTTTTGTCTGACTCTATTTTTCTTTCGTCTTCTTTTATTCCGTCCCCCCCCCCCCTCCAGGTCCACAGGGAGGAAATAATCCAGCTTAGTCGGACTCTTTACAAGCTTCAAGATAGTAGATGTACGCTATGGACTCTCTTTCCTTGGCTATGGCTTTTGGACACATCTATGGGGATTTATGCAGTTTTAATTATGTTTCATGCTTCTTTAAGTTTTAAAGCAAGATAGTATTATGGTTGTAATAATTGGAAGTTTGTATTGAGGCAATTATGGAAATGTTTTGTATGAACACGTATTTATGAAATGAAAGTCTGTTTGTTTTTCCGCTGCTTATATATATGTGTTTATATTTGTCGTGTGTTTATCTGTGACTTTTACTTATAAACCTCCACCGAAGTTAAGGCATTCCCTTTGAGAGTGACCTTAACGGAAGTGGGGTGTTTCACTTGGTATCAGAGCACAGGTTTACCAGATTAGATAAAGATTTTTGAAACTATTTCCAAGAAGAAGTTTAAAGAAGCATTTTTTTTCAAGAAAAAGCGTTGTTTTTAAAAGGCATAATTCCCCAAAGCCATATGCACTATCTCTCTATCCTTTTGTCTTGAGTCTTTCCTTTTTGTTTCAGCATGTCTGGAGATCTTAACCTTCCAGAAGGAGTATCGATACCTGGCTGGTTCCGAAGGTACCTAGAGGCCAGGGCCAATGACGCGGGCCCAGCAGACATATCTCCTCCCCCAGTGGCAGCAGTTCCTCCTCCTCCTCGTGGAAATGCTTTCGCAAAGACCTGTAGGGGCTTCAAGGCTATGGGTGGAAAGGACTTTTATGGAACTGAATCCTTTGTGGTAGCAAGGAACTGGCTGAAGGAGACCGAAGATTTGTTCGTCATCTTCGAAGTTGACGACAAGCAAAAGATACAGCTAGCAGTGTGGTTGCTTAAAGATCAAGCTTCCTATTGGTGGGAAGTTACTCATGCTGAAAGGCCAGTGGAAACTTGGGAAGATTTCAGGATGAGGTTTGAGATGAAATTCCTCTCCCAAGCTGAAAGAAGCCTGTAGATGGAGAAGTTCCTAACTCTTAAACAAGGAAGTATGACGATCAAGGAGTACGTCAAACAGTTTAATCAGCTGGCCAGGTTTGGGCTGGATTTAGTAAACACGCAACGCAAGAAGGCTCTTCGCTTTGTCAAAGGTCTGAATGAGCCTCTACGCATCCTTGCTATGACCCATATACCCATGGGAGCGACTTATGAAAGTTTGGTGGACATGGCGCTGCTACACGAGGAAGATAAAGGCAAGAAAGAGGCAAAGGTGGAAGTGCCTCAAGAAAAGAAAGAGGGTTTACAGGCCAAGAAAACAGATTTCAAGAAAGGCGAGAAGAACAACAAATCCCATGAAAAGAGAAGGTATAATTTCTGTGGCATTGTTGGACATACTGTGAAAGACTACAGAAAGGAGAAGGCGAAGATGAATGGTGGTTGTTTCCATTGCGGCGAGACTGGACACATGGCTAAGGACTGCCCAAAGAAGTGAGGGCAGGGACAGAGGACTGGATCCTCTTCAGGGGGGACAGGTTCACGCGCTGGTGGCACCTTCGCAAGAACGAGGTAGAAATATTTCTGTAGAAAGCTTAGTTTATCTCTATGATCATCCAGTTCGCACTCTCATCGATTCTGGTGCATCACACTCCTTTATTTCATCTGCTTTAGTAGAATCTCTGCACCTAGACACTAGAATGTTAGAGGATCCCTTGGTTGTTTCAAATCCAATTGGGGGCTCTGCTTATTTGTCAATGGTTTGTTTGGATTTGAAAATCTCTATTCTAAGTGTTGAGTTTAGATGTAGTGCCTTTGTTTTGGGTTTCTCGGGATATGGATTGATCTTAGGAATGGACTGGTTATCCAGTAATGGTGCCATTCTTGATTGTGAGAAGAGAGTGGTTAGACTCTTGACTCGGCTCAGTAACACTCTAGAAATTTCTTGTAATCCCTTGAATGCTGTTATGCTTAGTTATCTAGAGTCGCTTGATGCTTCTGTTGAGAATTTGCAGTCGGTTAGAGTGGTCCGTGAATATCCGGATGTCTTTGAAGAGGTGAAGGGTTTACCTCCAAGGCGGGAAATAGACTTCCGCATATATCTTGTTGATAATGCAAAGCCCGTAGCTTTACCAGTTAGACACATGGCTCCAAGGGAGAGAAAGGAGCTCAGTAAGCAGGTTAAAGAGCTTCTCGAGAAGGGGTTCAAAAGACGAAGCATTTTGGAATGGGGTGCTCCAGTGGTGTTCGCAACCAAAGCGGACGGTTCGCTTCACCTATGTGTTGACTATAGGGAGCTAAACAAGCTGACCAAGAAGAATAGGCACCCTCTTCCCAGAATAGACGATTTGTTTGATCAGCTTGTAGGAGCGTCGGTTTTCTCCCAACTTGATCTGGCTACTGGGTTCCATCAGTTAAGGATAGCTGAAGATAGCATTGATAAGATGGCGTTCAGAACCCCAGACGGTTTCTTCGAGTGGCTTGTCATGCCTTTCAGCTTAACAAACGCAGTCGCTTGTTTCGTAAACCTAATGAGCAGGGTGTTCAGAGAGTTCCTCAACAAGTTTGTGGTTGTCTTCGTAGACGATATTCTGATCTTCTCAAAGAATGAGGAAGAACATGCTCAGCATCTGAAGGAGATGATGGAAACTCTTCGAGTTCATCAGCTGAAAGCCAAATTCTCCAAGTGCGACTTTTGGAGAGATGAAGCAAGGTTTCTTGGACATATAGTGTCCAAAGAGGGGTTAGATGTGGACCCTGCGAAAGTGGTGGCGGTGCAGGATTGGAAGGCACCAAGAAATGCAACCGAAGTCCGAAGCTTTCTCGGGCAAGAAGGTTTTTACCGAAAGTTCATTAGAGATTTCGCGAAAATCTCAGCTCCACTCCCAAGGCTAACAAAGAAGAATCTAGCGTTCGCTTGGTATTTGGATTATGATATTGCTTTCCAACGCTTAAAATGGGCTCTTACAACAGCCCCTGTTCTTACATTGCCAGATGGAAGCAAGATGTTTACAGTATACATGGATGCATGCGGCACGGGACTAGGTGATGTTCTAATGCAAGAAGGAAAGGTAGTAGCTTATGGTGGAAGACAACTGAAAGTTCATGAAAAGAACTACCCAACCCACGATCATCTTTGCGCTTAAGTCTTGGCGCCATTATCTCCTAGGTGAGAAGTTCGAATTATATACTGACCATAAATCGTTGAAGTATCTTTTCTCGCAGAAAGATCTTAACTTAAGGCAGCAAAGGTGGATGGAGTTTCTTGCCTCGTATGATTTTGAGAGTTTTTATCCTTTCCCTAAAACAAAAAAATAATTTACTGAACTTCTTCTAAAGATTCCGATCTAGAAAAAGAATGTTCTGAGGTATATCAAGATTCAGTCTCCGGTTCATATTTCGTCGACGAAATTCATAATATCTTCAAAATTGGGTAATATCAATGAAGTCTTTTTTAGCTTAGTCTTAATATTTTTTATCTTAGTCTTAATATGAATTAGAATCCAATTATTCTCTAGAACAAAATGCGGCTCTCCTAGGGTTCCATCATCTGGGATCCCTGGGGAAGAGGATCAAGTTGGCGGACGGACACTAAGATGGAATAGGCCTGCCAACGTCATGCTCTCTTTTGGTACTCCGGAAAAACAGGACTAAAAAAAATTTCAGATGGGTATCTCGTTCAAAGCAATGATTTTTACCAGCTGTAGCAAGGAAAGAAACCTCATGAATCTCCCTTATGCCACTGCACTCGAGGGCCAATCTCCGCTCCACCGGAAATTCCCTCTGCCCCTACCCATTTTTCACTCAACGACAGAACCTTGCCTCTTCCTCAGCCAGGCTTGGGCAGAATAGCAGAGCAAGTACAAGTATTAGTAGCATAGGATCTACTGCTGGATAAATACCTTTGGCAGTTAGCTCGTACATCTTTCTTTTTCTTTATATCCTGTACTCCTGGCAAGGGCAACGTAGTAGCAGACGTCTTGAGTAGAAAGAAGCTGACCTTAAGCCCTCTTTTTGTAGAAAGGAAAAGCTTGGAGTATATAGCCAGTTTTAACTTTAGGTCCTCCTCTGATTTTGTACCGGGTTTGTTTGCATCTCTTGAAGTGCGCCCTACTCCTTTGGACTCAATAGGGACTGCACAACGTGAAGACCCTCAGCCTGTTGATGTGATTGATAAGCTTATTAAGGGTGAGACTTCTAGTCACCTCAATAGATACACCATCGATGATAAGGGTTGGCTAAGGCGGGATGGAAAACTATGTGTCCCACAAGCAAGGGAGTTGATAAAGAAGGTTCTCGAGGAAGCGCATCATTCCAAGATGACTATACACCCTGGCAGAGACAAGATGTACAAGGACGTAAAGAGAGTTTTCTTTTGGAGCGGCATGAAGAAGTATGTGGCAGATTTCGTTTCTAAGTGCATTTTATGCCAACAGTTCAAGGTGGAACAAAAGAAGCCTGGAGGACTGCTTCATCCTCTAGAAATCCCGCAATGGAAGTGGGATAGCATTTCAATGGACTTCATTGATGGGATGCCTAGGTCTAGAAGGGGCAATACTGGCATTTGGGTAATAGTGGACAGGCTCACAAAAAGCGCCCACTTTATACATGTCAAGAGTAGAAGACTGCCTCATCTCTAGCATCTCTTTATCTCAAGGAAATAGTTCGACTCCATGGAATACCCTCCAGCATAGTGAGTGACCGAGATCCTATCTTTACAAGCGAGTTTTGACGAAATCTGCAAGAAGCTGTAGGCACACAATTATGCTTGAGCACGGCCTATCACCCCCAAGCCGATGGTCAGACGGAAAGGGTGAATAGAGTATTAGAAGATCTTTTGAGACTGTGTGTTCTTGACTTTGGAGGGACATGGGAGGATCATCTTCCTTTAGTGGAATTTTCCTACAACAACAGCTACCAAGCCACCATCGGCATGGCCCCCTTCAAAGCTCTATATGGAAGACCGTGCCGATCACCAACTTATTGGTGGGAGTCTACAGACAAGATTATACTTGGGCCAGACATGATTAGAGAGACTTAAGAAAAAGTGGACTTGATACAAAGGAGAATGAAGACTGCCCAAGATAGACAGAAATCCTACGCAGACAAAAGAAGGACCAACCTTAAGTTTGAGGTTGGGGACAGGGTTTTCCTTAAGGTATCTCCTTTAAGGAACGTCGCTCGCTTTGGATCAGCAGGAAAACTAGCATCAAGATTTGTATGGTCGTTACCTATCATCGAAAAGATTGGGAAGATAGCTTATAGAGTAGAGCTGCCCAAAAGATTGGCTGGAATTCACAATGTATTTCACGTTTCTTATCTCTGGAAATGTTTACATGAGTCTGAGGAAGTGGTGGAGCCAAGCCTTTTAGAAGAAGTTGAAACAGAACGAGAAACAACTGTGAGGAGAGTTCCAACTCGAATCGTAGGAACTGAAATCAAAAAGCTACGCAACTGTGAAGTCAAGCTCGTCAAAGTCCAATGGAGCGATGCCGAAGAAGATGCGACTTGGGAAACTGAGGACAAAACACGCACTGCCTACCCTTTTCTTTTTGAGGGTACATCTTTGATCTCTCTTTTTCCATAAGTTTATGCTTGTATCTACCTTTTAGTGTATCTTCTCGGTCCTTTTTCTCCTAACTTCTTAGGTAGAAACTAATGGATGTAAACATGTATTTGAAACATGTTATGATTGATGGTTGCAAGTGGTTGCTAGTGGTTGCTCATGGATGCATATACACACACCCTAGGTATTAGATCGGCTCAGTCACTTCCATATTGCATATGCATATATGTATTCATATTTGTATGTGGTTGAAACTTGATATGTTGTCATATGGATGTCGCATTTGTATGAATGGTTGCGCATGAATAGGGAAAATTTTGCATACATAATGGATTCATGACACTTACATGATTCGCATTAAGGAGGTCAACTGAATCAGTAGACCGTCTAATTTTTGCATTAGGTAAGGACATATACACACACTATGCATATGATCATGAAGCATTAGAAGTCTTTTAAGGACAATGGACGCCTGTGTTTGTTGGTTGAGTAGATGGACGATTGGATGTTTGGATATACGTTCTTTTAGACTTGAAGATTTCGGGGACGAAATCCTTTAAGGAGGGGAGAATGTAACACCCCGAATTTTCTGTTAACGATAAATTAACAAATCAAAGTATAATTAATTCAAAATAAAAGAATTAAGGGAAACGGGTGTAATAACCCGGAAAATCTGGGCCAGTTTAAAATTTTTATTTTGCCAATTTTAGCGAATTTTGAATATTTAAAATAGATTATTTTAAATAAAATCGACGAGAAATTTAATTTGATTATAATTCGAACGAATATATTTATATACGCCGTAGTTAGAATATAAATAATTATATATAATTATAATAGAATTGAAAATGGCGTGGTAGTTCGATAATTCGATTTCAAACTTCAATTGAATGTACCGGGTGCAAAACAATCCGGATTTTAGCGAAACCGAAAACATTAGGATCTAATTGATAATATCTTTCCAACGAATCCGAATAATCAAAATTTCATAGCGGGAATCAAAAGATATGCCCAGTTGAAAATTCTGAATAGTCGCTATGGAATTCAGGCCCTTAAAAATGGAAATTTTGCAAATGACCTCGGATTTCGACGAAACCACTTTTGTTGGGTCCGTGTTGTCAAATTATTGCTAGGTTCCAAATTTCATAATTTTTCGGATCAATATGTGAGCGTGGCAAAGGAAAACGCGTTTGACCAGTTTTAGTTGATTTTAATCGACTGGAAATTGGCCATTTTTCATACGGTCTTAGAATTCGACGAAACTAGTTTTGTTAGGACCGTATCGTCAACATGAAGCTAGAACATATTTTTCTAGAATTTTTAAAGTTCGTATGTGGCCCCGGTAAATTGAAATGTGCGTTCAAATTTAATACATACTGATTTATATTTTAAATTTGACGGAAACTGATTCAAACAGTCGAATTGGCCTATGATACATATCGCATTGTGTTTGGAATGGGGGTAAAACACTAGGGACGACAGTCGTTGGGTCCCGTTTCGAGTTGGAATAAAAAGTCAATTTTTATAGAAAATTAATTTAAATTAAATGACTAAAAACCCCCACCCTCACCCCTTTATCTCTCTCCTCCCCACGTTCATTTCCTCAGATCGTTTTTAAAATAAAAAGAAAAAAAAAGAGAAAAAGGGGGCGTTGAAGCCCGTCGCCACCTCGACGGAGTCCCCACCACCGCCGGCGCCAGGCGCCGTCCCTCACCCCTCGTGCCGCGACCCCCTGCTTCCCTCCTCCTTCTTCCTTCTTCGATGCGCGACAAACCAAGCCCCAGCCTTACCCCTCGACCACTGCAGTCACCTCCGTCCAACCCTAGCCGCGAACGAGCCACCCACCACAGTTCGACCGAAGTCCGCTGCCCCCCTCTCATCATCCCTCCCCCATTCCAACCGTGAAGGCCCAATCTGCACCCCCCTGAAGTCGTTGCCCAAAAAGCGACGCCACCGGTCAGTGCAAGTCCACCTCCTCCTCAGCTCGACAGCGAGGATGCCCCTTCCCATTTTAATGTAAGTTTTAATTTCAAAAATCTGAATTTTATTTTAATTTTCTTCTTCTTTTCTGATTTAATTTTTAATGCTAGAAAGGATTAGATTTATAAATAGGAGAAGATTTGATTTTGAGTCGAATAAAAATAGGATTTTTACTCATATCAAAATACGATTTTTAACACAATAAAAATTTGATCTTTATCATATGAAAGCGAAGAGGAAGCGAAAATAAAACTACGATCCTTGTTTAAAGAAAAATACTATCTTTGTTTATGCAGAGTTAGGATTTCTATCGTTTAATTAGTAGGATAAAAATATAATTTTTATTCAAGTAGTAAGATAAAAATATAATTTTTATAATATGTAGAAGTTAAAAATATAATTTTTATAATATGTAGAAGTTAAAAATATAATTTTTATATTATGGAAAGGTTAAAAATATAATTTTTATACTAGTGGCATATTAAAAATATGATCTTTATATGGTAGGATGATAAAAGATGTGATTTTTATAATTTGAATAGCGATATGAAAACATTTTTTTGGTTAGACAAAAATATAAATTTCATCGTGTATAGGTGATAATATAAAAATTTGAATTTTATATATACAATAACAAAGTAAAAATGAGATTTTTTTATAGTGGGTTAATGTATAAAAAGATGTTGTTTTTAAAATAAAGATTCGATCTTTATAATAAGAAGATGATGAAATGAAAATTTTATTTTTTAATTATTTGAATAGCGAAAAAAATTGAATCTTTATTAGATGTGAAGGTTAAAAATATGATTTTTATGTACTAGAGAATATAAAAATGTGATTTTTATATATGTAGCGAGCGCGGACAACGAAAGTGACAAAACGCGGGACGCGACAAAGATTTCCTACATATGAAGAGTCGTGGCGATTGGTTTAGCTTTCGGTGAGAATTTCTCACTCTTCAATTTATTTTCTAGTTATATATATATATATATATATATATATATATATATATATATATATATACTAGGATGCAGACGGTGCTTAGTAGCACCCGACACAATCGTCCACAGATCATGGACTTGTTTGTTTGGTTGCATAGATTAGTTAGATGATTTGATTTGAATTTGGTTGTTTGGTGATTTTGATTGATGTGTGAATGGCGTGGGCCTTCACTAGACCGGGGATAAGGCTAGGCCTCGTCCCGTTTCTAGTATCGTGCCGTTATGCCGCCGAAATTTTCTATAATAAGTTAGAAAAATAAAAATATCATTTTATTTAAAGAGTGAACTGAATAAAAATTCATATGTTAAAATAAAATGTTTTATCGTTAAAAATATAATTTTTAACGTGAATATGAATATAGTGAATGTGAATAAATAAATATTCATTTACAAACCGAACGGTTTGTTTATGTACACCTATTTGTAGGACATTGATTGGGACGATAAATTTTACACATCGCTCAACTGCACAAATAAAATCTGTGTTTGATTGTTTGAAACCCCACACGGGTGTTGGGATGAAATTTGAAGTTCACTCATCCTGATTGATTAAATATGTCGATCGATTGATTGACAGGCTGTTATAAGCGTTGGACATCTATATTTGATGCTTATACAGTGTAGTGCACTTTGGTTGATGGTTGGTTATTTTTCAATGCTATTATATACATGTGATGTATGAAAATCCATATAATTAACATTATATGGTGATTGATTGGGCCTCATTCCAATTTAGAAAATAAAGAATATTATAAAATAAAGGTTCATGTGTTGACTGTACTCATCCGTTGAGATTAGTCATGTGTTGAATGAAATGTTTTGATAATAACAAATATTTTGATAATAGAAATATTTGAAATAGAATATTTGAAAATAGAAATATATGAAGCCGTGTTGATTAGATTGACGCCATTTTGACGTGAACGATATTTATATCGATTTTATTCATTTTAAAATGAATATTGAAAAGTGATTTTGAAATGAAATTTGATTTCAATTGAATAAATAACGAATTTGAATTGAATAGAAAACAAATTTGATTTGAATCGAATAGAAAACCAATTTGAATTGAATCGAATAGAAAACAAATTTGATTTCAAAATCACTTTTCAATATTCATTTTAAAATGAATAAAATCGATATAAATATCGTTCACGTCAAAATGGTATGAAGCCGTGTTGATTAGATTGACGCCATTTTGACGTGAACGATATTTATATCGATTTTATTCATTTTAAAATGAATATTGAAAAGTGCTTTTGAAATGAAATTTGATTTCAATTGAATAGATAACGAATTTGAATTGAATAGAAAACAAATTTGATTTGAATCGAATAGAAAACAAATTTGATTTGAATCGAATAGAAAACCAATTTGAATTGAATGGAATAGAAAACCAAATTGAATTCAAATTGAATAGAAAATGAATTGAATTCAAATTGAATAGAAAATAAATTGAATAGATAACGAATTTGATTTCAATTGAATATATAACGAATTTGATTTGAATTGAAAACGAATTCGAATTGAATAGAAAACGAATTCGAATTGAATAGAAAACGAATTCAAATTGAATTGAAAACGAATTCAATTCGAAGTGAAAACAAATTGCAATGAATTCAAATTGAATTGAAATTTGAATTGAATAGAGATGAATTTTAAAACGAATTTATAAGGAAGAATTCAATTTTGATTTGATTTGAAATGGAAGTTGAAAAAAATGTTTTTGAAACGATTTCAAAACTATTTATATAATTCGTTTTAAATAGTAATCGACGAAATATATATTATATATATTATATATATAATATAATGGCCTGAATAGAACGCGCCTCGCCGCGGCAGTTCGTGAATTTCGACCATTTATTTCAAACGAACATTACGGGAGATCCGACCGTCGGATTCTCCTAAAACCGGAACCGTTGGGTTCCTATCGAAAAGAGCTTTCTAAAGAATATTTGAAATTTGAAATCTAACGGTTGGATTTGGAGTTACGTCCAAATCAAATTTGAAAAAGGTCGCTGTAAGTGCAGTTCGATGGCCGTTGATGGAAATCGACTGTACGGGCCTTGATAAAATTATTAAAAATATCAATAATTTGTGTAAAATCATAAGAAATGATTTGGGAAAAATTGGGGTGAAAAACTCCATATTTGAAAAGATAAAAATAGATTTTTATCGAAATGAACTAGTTTTGAACTAAATTTAAAACCCAATTATTTTTAAATAAATAAATTAGATTTAAAAAGGGGTTTTAAATAATCGGAATTTCTAATATATTTGATTGGATTTGAAATGGGTTTATCATGAACGGTGTTTTAAATAACACTAGTTCTTAACGCGATAACAAATAGGATGTGATTTGGGTTTGTCGTGAAATGTGTTTTAAATAACACCTAGTTCTTTAACCCAGTAAAAGGAGTTTTAATGAATCTGCAATTAGATTGAAATTCGAATTGATAATCTAAATTATCAAATTTGACAAATAAGCGAGGATGGAGTATCACCAGTTTTGCTCCAAAGCGATGGTTAAATCTTTAATTAGATTTGAACGTGAGATGGTAATTAATTTTACTGATAACACTGTGGTGTTAGATATGGAGTATTACCAGTTTTGCTTCATGGGATGAATAGGTTGGGATTGGGAAATAAAATAAATAATTACTTCGTTACGGTTCGCTAATCTCGACTAGTTTAGAAAACCATAATTTGGTTTGAACGACATCCAAAGGAAGATTAAAGGATAAATTTTAAAGAATTTATCTTTGATAAAATTAATGGGAACCTTTCCCTAAAAAGTGATTTTGTGAATAAAAAGGATATTCTGCATTGGAATGAGGCATATGTTGTGTTTGTGTAACATTTGTTTTAAATATACGCGGGTTGTTCGGAAAGGCCGGGTTTATACCCATTCTGAATAACCGATTCGACAATAAGTCGAAGGTGAAGACGGTGGTTGAAGACCGGAAGTCTTCACATCGTTTGGTTAATTACTGACGATCCTGATTGGGCTGTACACCCAAGAGGATGGAAATAGTTGGTGGTCGTCCAGGCGTACTTGGAGATGGATGGATATGTGAGGAAAGTGCCTCCGGTTTCGTTCAGACCCAGAACGAACTTGTAAATGGATTGTGTGTCTGACATTGGATTTTATTCTGTGTTGATTGATTTCTGTTAAATATATATCTGTTTGGCGGCGGAGAATTTATTCTCTTGCTTAACGCCCTTCTCTGAGACGTACGAGCTTAGAGGTTATATATTGATAGATATCAATCGCATAGCATGAATTGCCTGTGTGGCATACTGAGTTGCAATGATCAAGGCTTCTGTTGAAAAGCAAAGTCTTGTGGTTGATGATCAAAGCACGGCCTCTGTGGCGTAGCTTTGTGTATAACGTGAATTCGAGAGCCTCACACCTCGGTATGAGTTAAAAACGGGATACGGACCGCTGGGAGAGCATGACGTTTCTTTCTAGCTTTGGTGGTGTCAGTGACTTACCAGCCCTGATATTTATATACTTTTCACCTATGTGGTTGTTCGAATGCGAGGCGCCTCGATTATAGGTCTGTAAGGACCGGGAAACGTGTGTTCAGGCATAACTAATCCTCTAACGTAAGTGAGGACCGTCCCAGCCGAATCCAGGGTTTCCCAAAGTGCGTAGCCCTGAGGCATTTGCTAGAGTGTCTCGAGCGCGGAGAGGATCTTGCCCCTTGCCTCGACTCATGATGGAAATCCAATTTCCAATACGTGTATTGCGGTTTTAATTGTAGAACTAGTATGGCGACATGATATATGGTACCCATGTCGTCTATGATTTATATTTATGATTGAAACTGTTTTGACACTATACACTTATTATAGTATCAAATGATTTGTTTTAAACGTACCAAGCATGTTTGTCTATTATAAGGGAAAACCCTATCCTCCGGCTTGCGTTGCATTGTGTGATGGGACCTGGGTCTTATAATAGCTTCATTTTTTCGAAAAAGCATTGCGTTATTTATTCTATGCACTGGTGTTCTTGGGAGGAAACCCGTTCCGTGTTATACGGCGTGGTCCCTTGAATTACTCTCTTTTAAAGTAAAGTTTTAAATAACTGTTTTAGTTCTCACACCAGTCACATGACTGGCCTGGAGTTTATTGTTTTAACCTAAACTCTGGGTGCCCCTATTTTCCGCACGGGCAGCTAGTAGTTTTGGTTTTACAGATTTTTATTCACAGGATCCTGGCTTACAGCTGGAATGATATCCGGAAAGCTCTGTATCCGTATATCACCTTCAGTTGTGCTTTGTATTATTTTCCGCTGCGATGTATTTAAATGTAATTTAAATCTCTGATATTTCTATGTAATATTTATTCATTTATACTCTGTATATTCTTGTAATCTGATGCATTATTGTAATATACAATGAAATGTTCTTCTGTTTGTGTTCTGATTTGTCCTGTTCTCAACGACCAGAGGTTTCGAACGGTCTAGATCGGTTTAACGACTGATTCGGATCGAGCGAAATTCCCGGCCGTCACATTTGGTATCAGAGCTTTGGTTTACAGAGCTCGAGAACAAGACACATTAGAACCATGCGAAAGAATTCATCAGATATTGGATTAGTAATATCCAATTAGAATGACTCGTTAGAGATGGGATCAGTAGTATCCTAGAACGAGTGTGAAGAGTATATTTTTCAAATGAAAACAATTTTGTTTTGAAATTTAAACCATTTTAAAACATATTTGATTATTTATTTATTTTGAATATGGACAATCGAGTATATAAATATTTTGCATATACGCGTCATGAACGTATATTCGAAGTTTTAATATATTGGATAGATATAAAATCACACTCTAGTCGCCCGGACCTGATTCTGATGATTGACGCGTCATCATTAGTAATTAGTTTCGTGTTTCGAAGGTGTGCTTTCTATATATTTCCATTAGACTGGTGTGAGAACCAAAACTTATATAGATAGATTTATTTGTTGTGATTTGGCATCAAAAATGTGATTTTTGTATATATATCAAAATTTATGAATTTGAAACTCTAATCCACTAATTGATTGATGTTTGTGATGTTTGTTTATTTGTTTGATAATTTTTGAACCATTATGCCTAATTGAACCAAATATTGAATTCTATTAAAAATTAGTCGCGTTTGCTTGCATATACATATACTTACATTGAACAGGTCATAGCAAGGAGGCTAGAGCTGAAGAATAAAATTTGTTTGCCCGACAAATAGGTACATGTTTACTACATAATTTACTGTTTTGTTTGGGTGATGATGATTTTATGAGCCTATTGGCTAGCCACTTGGCTTTTTCTTTTTCTTTTTGAGATCAGAAGGCCTATATGGCAATTTCGGGATTTTCCCGTGGCTCCCGGTGCAGGGGAGGTTATGGCGAAATTTTTCGAAAATTTAGGGTGTTAGCCAAATTTTTGAAAATTTGAAAATTCTCATAAACTGAAAAGTTGGAGAATGCAAGCCAGATCGAACGTAGAATTGATTAAGCAAACCACTTTCGACTTTTTCCTTTTCGGGGACGAAAAGTTTTAAGTGGGGGGAGATTGTAATAACCCGGAAAATCTGGGCCAGTTTAAAATTTTTATTTTGGCAATTTTAGCGAATTTTGAATATTTAAAATAGATTATTTTAAATAAAATCAACGAGAAATTTAATTTGAATATAATTCGAACGAATATATTTATATACGCCGTCGTTAGAATATAAATAATTATATATAATTATAATAGAATTGAAAATGGCGGGTAGTTCGATAATTCGATTTCAAACTTCAATTGAATGTACCGGGTGCAAAACAATCCGGATTTTTGCGAAACCAAAAACATTAGAATCTAATTGATAATATCTTTCCAACGAATCCGAATAATCGCAATTTCATAGCGGGAATCAAAAGATATGTCCAGTTGAAAATTTTGAATAGTCGCTATGGAATTCAGGCCCTTAAAAATGGAAATTTTGCAAACGACCTCGGATTTCGACGAAACCACTTTTGTTAGGTCCGTGATATCGAATTATTGCTAGGTTCCAAATTTCATAATTTTTCGGATCAATATGTGAGCGTGGCAAAGGAAAACGCGTTTGACCAGTTTTAGTTGATTTTAATCGATTGGAAATTGGCCATTTTTCATACGGTCTCAGAATTCGACGAAACTAGTTTTGTTAGGACCGTATCGTCAATACGAAGCTAGAAAATATTTTTCTAGAATTTTTAAAGTTCGTATGTGGCCCCGGTAATTTGAAATGTGCGTTCAAATTGAATACATACTGATTTATATTTTAAATTTGACGGAAACTGATTCAAACAGTCGAATTAGCCTACGATACATATCGCATTGTGTTTGGAACGGGGGTAAAACGCTAGGGACGACAGTCGTTGGGTCCCGTTTCGAGTTGGAATAAAAAGTCAATTTTTATAGAAAATTAATTTAAATTAAATGACTAAAAACCACCACCCTCACCCCTTTATCTCTCTCCTCCCCACGTTCATTTCCTCAGATCGTTTTTAAAATAAAAATAAAAAAAAAGAGAAAAAGGGGGCGTTGAAGCCCGTCGCCACCTCGACGGAGTCCCCGCCGCCGCCGGCGCCAGGCGCCGTCCCTCACCCCTCGTGCCGCGACCCCCTGCTTCCCTCCTCCTTCTTCCTTCTTCGATGCGCGACAAACCAAGCCCTAGCCTCACCCCTCGACCACTGCAGTCACCTCCGTCCAACCCTAGCCGCGAACGAGCCACCCACCACCGTTCGACCGGAGTCCGCTGCCCCCCTCTCATCATCCCTCCCCCATTCCAACCGTGAAGGCCCAATCCGCACCCCCCTGAAGCCGTTGCCCAAAAAGCGACGCCACCGGTCAGTGCAAGTCCACCTCCTCCTCAGCTCGACAGCGAGGATGCCCCTTCCCATTTTAATGTAATTTTTAATTTCAAAAATCTGAATTTTATTTTAATTTTCTTCTTCTTTTCTGATTTAATTTTTAATGCTAGAAAGGATTAGATTTATAAATAGGAGAAGATTTGATTTTGAGTCGAATAAAAATAGGATTTTTACTCATATCAAAATACGATTTTTAACACAATAAAAATTTGATCTTTATCATATGAAAGCGAAGAGGAAGCGAAAATAAAACTACGATCCTTGTTTAAAGAAAAATACTATCTTTGTTTATGCAGAGTTAGGATTTCTATCGTTTAATTAGTAGGATAAAAATATAATTTTTATTCAAGTAGTAAGATAAAAATATAATTTTTATAATATGTAAAAGTTAAAAATATAATTTTTATAATATGTAGAAGTTAAAAATATAATTTTTATATTATGGAAAGATTAAAAATATAATTTTTATACTAGTGGCATATTAAAAATATGATCTTTATATGGTAGGATGATAAAAGATGTGATTTTTATAATTTGAATAGCGATATGAAAACATTATATTTGGTTAGACAAAAATATAAATTTCATCGTGTGTAGGTGATAATATAAAAATTTGATTTTTATATATACAATAACAAAGTAAAAATGAGATTTTTTATAGTGGGTTAATGTATAAAAAGATGTTGTTTTTAAAATAAAGATTCGATCTTTATAATAAGAAGATGGTGAAATGAAAATTTGATTTTTTAATTATTTGAATAGCGAAAAAAATTGAATCTTTATTAGATGTGAAGGTTAAAAATATGATTTTTATGTACTAGAGAATATAAAAATATGATTTTTATATATGTAGCGAGCGCGGACAACGAAAGTGACAAAAGGCGGGACGCGACAAAGATTTCCTACATATGAAGAGTCGTGGCGATTGGTTTAGCTTTCAGTGAGAATTTCTCACTCTTCAATTTCTTTTCTAGTTATATATATATACTAGGATGCAGACGGTGCTTAGTAGCACCCGACACAATCGTCCACGGACCATGGACTTGTTTTTTTGGTTGCATAGATTAGTTAGATGATTTGATTTGAATTTGGTTGTTTGGTGATTTTGATTGATGTGTGAATGGCGTGGGCCTTCACTAGACCGGGGATAAGGCTAGGCCTCGTCCCGTTTCTAGTATCGTGCCGTTATGCCGCCGAAATTTTCTACAATAAGTTAGAAAAATAAAAATATAATTTTATTTAAAGAGTGAACTAAATAAAAATTCATATGTTAAAATAAAATGTTTTATCGTTAAAAATATAATTTTTAACGTGAATATGAATATAGTGAATGTGAATAAATAAATATTCATTTACAAACCGAACGGTTTGTTTATGTACACCTATTTGAAGGACATTGATTGGGACGATAAATTTTACACATCGCTCAACTGCACAAATAAAATCTGTGTTTGATTGTTTGAAACCCCTCACGGGTGTTGGGATGAAATTTGAAGTTCACTCATCCTGATTGATTAAATATGTCGATCGATTGATTGACAGGCTGTTATAAGCGTTGGACATCTATATTTGATGCTTATACAGTGTAGTGCACTTTGGTTGATGGTTGATTATTTTTCAATGCTATTATATACATGTGATGTATGAAAATCCATATAATTAACATTATATGGTGATTGATTGGGCCTCATTCCAATTCAGAAAATAAAGAATATTATAAAATAAAGGTTCATGTGTTGACTGTACTCATCCGTTGAGATTAGTCATGTGTTGAACGAAATGTTTTGATAATAACAAATATTTTGATAATAGAAATATTTGAAATAGAATATTTGAAAATAGAAATATTTGAAGCCGTGTTGATTAGATTGACGCCATTTTGACGTGAACGATATTTATATCGATTTTATTCATTTTAAAATGAATATTGAAAAGTGATTTTGAAATGAAATTAGATTTCAATTTAATAGATAACGAATTTGAATTGAATAGAAAACAAATTTGATTTGAATCGAATATAAAACCAATTTGAATTGAATCGAATAGAAAACAAATTTGATTTGAATTGAATAGAAAACCAATTTGAATTGAATGGAATAGAAAACCAAATTGAATTCAAATTGAATAGAAAATGAATTGAATTCAAATTGAATAGAAAATAAATTGAATAGATAACGAATCTGATTTCAATTGAATATATAACGAACTTGATTTGAATTGAAAACGAATTCGAATTGAATAGAAAACGAATTCGAATTGAATTGAAAACGAATTCGATTTGAAGTGAAAAAAATTGCAATGAATTCAAATTGAACTGAAATTTGAATTGAATAGAGATGAATTTTAAAACGAATTTATAAGGAAGAATTCAATTTTGATTTGATTTGAAATGGAAGTTGAAAAAAATGTTTTTGAAACGAATTCAAAACTATTTATATAATTCATTTTAAATAGTAATCGACGAAATATATATTATATATATTATATATATAATATAATGGCCTGAATAGAACGCGCCGCGGCAGTTCGTGAATTTCGACCATTTATTTCAAACGAACATTACGGGAGATCCGACCGTCGGATTCTCCTAAAACCAGAACCGTTGGGTTCGTATCGAAAAGAGCTTTCTAACGAATATTTGAAATTTAAAATCTAACGGTTGGATTTGGAGTTACGTCCAAATCAAATTTGAAAAAGGTCGCTGTAAGTGCAGTTCGATGGTCGTTGATGGAAATCGACTGTACGAGCCTTGATAAAATTATTAAAAATATCAATAATTTGTGTAGAATCATAAGAAATGATTTAGGAAAAATTGGGGTGAAAAGCTCCATATTTGAAAAGATAAAAATAGATTTTTATCGAAATGAACTAGTTTTGAACTAAATTTAAAACCCAATTATTTTTAAATAAATAAATTAGATTTAAAAAGGGGTTTTAAATAATCGGAATTTCTAATATATTTGATTGGATTTGAAATGGGTTTATCGTGAACGGTGTTTTAAATAACACTAGTTCTTTAACACGATAACAAATAGGATGTGATTTGGGTTTGTCATGAAATGTGTTTTAAATAACACCTAGTTCTTTAACCCAGTAAAAGGAGTTTTAATGAATCTGCAATTAGATTGAAATTCGAATTGATAATCTAAATTATCAAATTTGACGAATAAGCAAGGATGGAGTATCACCAGTTTTGCTCCAAAGCGATAGTTAAATCTTTAATTAGATTTGAACGTGAGATGGTAATTAATTTTACCGATAACACTGTGGTGTTAGATATGGAGTATTGCCAGTTTTGCTTCATGGGATGAATAGGTTGGGATTGGGAAATAAAATAAATAATTACTTAGTTACGGTTCGCTAATCTCGACTAGTTTAGAAACCATAATTTGGTTTGAACGACATCCAAAGGAAGATTAAAGGATAAATTTTAAAGAATTTATCTTTGATAAAATTAATGGGAACCTTTCCCTAAAAAGTGATTTCGTGAATAAAAAGGATATTCTGCATTGGAATGAGGCGTATGTTGTGTTTGTGTAACTTTTGTTTTAAATATACGCGGGTTGTTCGGAAAGGCCGGGTTTATACGCATTTTGAATAACCGATTCGACAATAAGTCGAAGATGAAGACGGTGGTTGAAGACCGGAAGTCTTCACATTGTTTGGATAATTACTGACGATCCTGATTGGGCTGTACACCCAAGAGGATGGAAATAGTTGGTGGTCGTCCAGGCGTACTTGGAGATGGACGGATATGCGAGGAAAGTGCCTCCGGTTTCGTTCAGACCCAGAACGAACATGTAAATGGATTGTGTGTCTGACATTGGATTTTATTCTGTGTTGATTGATTTCTGTTAAATATATATCTGTTTGGCGGCGGAGAATTTATTCTCTTGCTTAACGCCCTTCTCTGAGACGTACGAGCTTAGAGGTTATATATCGATAGATATCAATCGCATAGCATGAATTGCCTGTGTGGCATACTGAGTTGCAATGATCAAGGCTTCTGTTGAAAAGCAAAGTCTTGTGGTTGATGATCAAAGCACGGCCTCTGTGGCGTAGCTTTGTGTATAACGTGAATTCGAGAGCCTCACACCTTGGTATGAGTTAAAAACGGGATACGGACCGCTGGGAGAGCACGACGTTTCTTTCTAGCTTTGGTGGTGTAAGTGACTTACCAGCCCTGACATTTATATACTTTTCACCTATGTGGTTGTTGGAACGCGAGGCGCCTCGATTATAGGTCTGTAAGGACCGGGAAACGTGTGTTCAGGCATAACTAATCCTCTAACGTAAGTGAGGACCGGCCCTGCCGAATCCAGGGTTGCCCAGAGTGCGTAGCCCTGAGGCATTTGCTAGAGTGTCTCGAGCGCGGAGAGGATCTTGCCCCTTGCCTCGACTCATGACGGAAATCCAATTTCCAATACGTGTATTGCGGTTTTAGTTGTAGAACTAGTATGGCGACATGATATATGGTACCCATGTCGTCTATGATTTATATTTATGATTGAAACTGTTTTCACACTATACACTTATTATAGTATCAAATGATTTGTTTTAAACGTACCAAGCATGTTTGGCTATTATAAAGGAAAACCCTATCATCCGGCTTGCGTTGCATTGTGTGATGGGACCTGGGTCTTATAATAGCTTCATTTTTTCGAAAAAGCATTGCGTTATTTATTCTATGCACTGGTGTTCTTGGGAGGAAACCCGTTCCGTGTTATACGGCGTGGTCCCTTGAATTACTCTCTTTTAAAGTAAAGTTTTAAATAACTGTTTTAGTTCTCACACCAGTCACATGACTGACCTGGAGTTTATTGTTTTAACCTAAACTCTGGGTGCCCCTATTTTCCGCACGGGCAGCTAGTAGTTTTGGTTTTGCAGATTTTTATTCACAGGATCCTGGCTTACAGCTGGAATGATATCCGAAAAGCTCTGTACCCGTATATCACCTTCAGTTGTGCTTTGTATTATTTTCCGCTGCGATGTATTTAAATGTAATTTAAATCTCTGATATTTCTGTGTAATATTTATTCATTTATACTCTGTATATTCTTGTAATCTGATGCTTTGTTGTAATATACAATGAAATGTTCTTATGTTTTTGTTCTGATTAGTCCTGTTCTCAACGACCAGAGGTTTCGAACGGTCTAGATCGGTTTAACAACTGATTCGGATCGAGCGAAATTCCCGGCCGTCACAACGGGTCACGCCATTGCGTTCGTCTTGGAATTCTTCTTGAGATAGAGTCCAAGTTTGCGTAAATCGGACTCCGTATGAAGAAGTTATGACCTTCGGAAGTTTCAGAATTCAATTTAAAATTCATACAGTTCAAAATTTAGTCTAAAATTCGAAAAACAAACCCAAACTGGGCTGGGCGGGAAAATTCCCGTCCAGGACCCAGGTCGACCAGGGGGTCGACCTGGTCAGGCCTTGGCTGGCTTGGTCGGGTTTTGGCCGAATTTCTGAGTCTTGGTGTGTCATTAGGGCTGACTTGTCACCTCCGGATTGGCTCCTCTTGGTGTGTATGGTCTGGATTCACTCTATGATCATCTGGCGGCTCAAATCAATCTGAAATTCTAAAAACACAATCTAAGTCTCAACCTAAATTCACACAAAAGAATAGAGCTAGAGTCGTCATGTTGCCTAGAGGAAACTAAGAGTAGTCCTCAGTTGGAGAAAGCTTAGAGACGAGCAAAACTAAAGTAAAAACAAGATTCGACCAACGTTTATCTATCCAAAGGAAAGCATTGCAAATCCAAAACTTAGAATCCAGAACTCAAGTTTATCATTTGTTGTAAGTATAGTGATTTTTCCGATGAGAATAAAATTAAGACTCGATTCAATATAAAGTGGAAATGGAATTTTACTATTGTATAACGACGATGCTAATTCATATCTGTGTATTGCAATGATTGTATTGTGAATGGTATTGGGATGTTTGTGGTATAATTGACTCGATGTTGGTCCTATTGTACATCTAGAATGAAGGCAACATCACATACAAGTATATGGTTAATGTTAGGATTTACACCTATATGTTTATATGTTTAACATAGATTGCATACATTTTTCTAAGTCCAAGTTCAGACTTATATACACATGTTCTATGTTAAGACCATTATGCCTACATGATTAAACCCCATGTATATGTTCTTATGTTCCTTGGAAGTTTGTAACTGGGTCCATGCCAAGTACCTTTTAGTTTCACATGATTATTACAAGTTTCATGTTATAATAGGATACATGATTTGATCAGTTCACACCTTTGGGTTACATGACAAGTTGAAGCCCATGTTAAATAAATCGCAAAGTTGCAAGTTCATATGTCACACACCCTTTATGTTATTTAGAATATTTCATGTTCTTGGCTTTCCCTTCTATGCTTATAAGTTGGGCTGAAATATCTAGCCCAACATTCATTATAATATTGTGAACGTACAAACGGGGAAATATCGTTGGGATTAAACATGAAAATATATGTATTGGCATGATTGGCACATGCCAATAAAATGGTGACATTTAAATGGTATTAATTTTTTATACCAAAAATTGATGAACTTGGAAAGTGGGCTATAACATTTAATTGTTAACAAATTTACATATAAGAATAAAAAGAACAAATATGTAAATTTAGAAAATATGAGTATGCTTAACCCGAGGTTGGATTGAGTTGTGATGTAAACCTGCCCGGACCCGCCCGGCTGTCCAGTAATCACAACAATACCTATCCAATGTGGGAGGTTAAGGCATTGGGCCCAATAAGGACCTGAGGTTAGACTGAAGTACGGTGTAAACCTGCCCGGAACCGACCGGCACATCCAGTAACCGTAACAATACATGTCTTATGTGAGTGGTCGGTGCTTTAAAAAGCTAAGGACAGACAAGTCAGGATGGTAGGGTTAAGTTAACTAAAACACTTAACCAATTCAACATGTTAATTAAACTGATGGGTGGGGTTAGGTTAATACAGACACTTAACCACTTAACATGTTTGACTAGAAAACCCTAGTAACGGGGACCCATTTCAGCATTAACCTAATTAGGTATCATGGTACCCTGAAACTAGGCAAGGTGGGGCACGATTACTGGGTTGATTGTAAGCGGTCAAAAGCGACGGCGATTGGTGCAGCAGTGTGGGTTCTAATGGAGTGCGGGCGTACACACATTTCGTAGCAGACAAACAAGGCATTGGGCATCAGCAGTATAACCTATGTATTCTAGAATTGTGTCGGGCCGCCACCAGGGGACTTGATACACCCCATGGTGGGACCAGCATAGGTATCTACAATCAAGTGGAGCGGCATGACACATGTGATTATGCGAGTAGGAGCTGATCTTTAGAAAGGGGATCACTTTAGCCCGATCATGGGGTGCCAGTTGAGACAGTACAAGTAGGTGCAGAGATATAAATGTGGGGTGCGATAGTATATTCGGTTCTAAACTACTTTATCTTAGTCTATGATACTATCCTATTTTCAGTTTATTCCTATCATGCCTTTTTTCTTATTCACATACTGAAGAGTCACTAGACTTACCAGGCTTTATGTTTGACTCTATTTTTCTTTCGTCTTCTTTTCTTCCATCCCCCCCCCCCCCCCCAGGTCCACAAGGAGGAAACAATCCAGCTTAGTCAGACTCTTTACAAGCTTCAAGATAGTAGATGTACGCTTTGGACTCTCTTTCCTTGGCTATAGCTTTTGGACGCATCTATGGGGATTTATGCAGTTTTAATTATGTTTCATGCTTCTTTAAGTTTTAATGCAAGACATTATTATGGTTGTAATAATTGGAAGTTTGTATTGAGGCAATTATGGAAATGTTTTGTTTGAACACGTATTTATGAAATGAAAGTCTGTTTGTTTTTCCGCTGCTTATATATATATGTGTTTATATCTGTCTTGTGTTTATCTGTGACTTTTACTTATAAACCTCCACCGAAGTTAAGGCATTCCCTTTGAGAGTGACCTTAACGGAAGTGGGATGTTTCACCATGGCTTATTGATCCTCTCTGGCCTCGTTTCCCGTAGCACCTTGCACTTCTTTTCCTTTCGCTTTGGCCATAATGTTCGATTCTTCAATGACTAACCGACCAGTACTTAAAGATGTCGAAAACAAAGGATTAACTTCCTTGAACTTGAGGGTCCAAATAGTAGAATGATAATCCCAAAAAGCTGAGAATTCAAAGATTTCTCGATGAAAGCACCAAATTGTTAAATCCAAATATGGCTCTAACACCCAAACTAGTAATGATTCTAATGAAATAAAAGCTAAAATGAAGAGAACACACAATTTATAGTGGTCCAGCGTTAAGTAGCCTACGTCCACTTTATACTCTTCGAATTGATAATTCAAATGCAAGTACAATGATGATCTTCACTCTCTTTCACTTATACAATACATTAATTCACTCAAGATTACCTAAAATATTGTTTGAAAGATGATTGTAGTCTGAAAAAGATGATAGAATTCGGATTGCAAAGAAGTTTGAGTTGTGAAAATGCCAAAAGATCCTTCCAAATGCCTCTTGACGTTGTATTTATAGGTGTAAAATCCCCATAGAGTGGGATCGGTTCGGATCCACGTGGCATCAATCCTTCCACAAACGGGTTCGGATGGAATCTGATGAAAATAGCACACCTGGTTAGTGGCAAATGTGGGTAAATCGTGTGCATAACCGTCTTGAGTATTAAGGAAAACATGGTGTGGAATCTGTTGTGACTCTGGGATCGGATCGGATATGTTTGCGTATGGGGTTCGGATCGGCTCCATTCCTTCCAGTCCGGTCCAGCTTGTTTTCCTTCCCTTTCTGCTTTGTGTTGTTCTGTCTCTGCCTAAGGAAATCCGATCCAATCCAATTATCTGACAGGGTGCTCTAGAGAAAAGAGTACAAGAATGAGAATGAGAGAAAATCGTTCCCAAAATGAAAGCCCTATTGTCTTATTTATAGACAAATCAGGGCCCATTTTGCTATTGGGCTAGTAGTACCCCATGTTGGTCGCTTTTCCCTTTGGTTTTGAATGTACTGGCTCTCGAACGGCTTTTCTTTAGGTTCTGAAGGTTTTGCCTATGACATTTAGATGTGCTGATTCCTACTCCCAGGAGGAGGTTTCCGGTCTGCGGAACACCTTTTTGATTGCTTGTTCAACCACTTTGTTTTGATCCTAGGATTTTCGTTGCAAATAGCTTTTGGAAGGTTATGGCTTTCGGGACGTGGACTTCTGGATGTGGGCTTCCAGTTTTGTTAATGACACTTTATGTAGCTTTCCATTGTGACACAAGTGAAAGACTGCCAGGTCCGCCACCCTGTCGGTATAGACCCTAAGAAAATTATTGCAGATAGTTTGTCTTTATTTGGGGTTCCGATTAGCCATTTGGCAGACTTTTGAAGTAGATCTTCACTTTCTCAGGATGTCGCTTCCATTGCTTTGATAGTTTATTATTATGGTAGCTTCTCGGGGACCAACTAATGGAAGTCTCGATAATTGGCTTCTGGATCACCTCCCTGAGTTTTAATCTTCGTTACATCAGTGTTTCTATCTCTGTATGTATCAGTATTAAGCAAATTAATATCGATAGCCCCTTTCGTCCTTCTAGTCCTTGGTTTATAGGATTAATGGTTTTTCTCTTCATTGGCTTCAAGTCTCGGTTGACCTTATGCAGCTTTTCCTCCGTGTCAGATCTATCCTTCCAGTATCCTTTCTTCGTACATATTTTGAGCTCTTTTTCTCACATGATGGTGTCGGTTGCATGTCTTTCAGATTGCTCCTATGCTTTCGGCTTTGCCTCGTGCTTGTCTGTTGCTTACAGAAGGTTCCTTTGTGTTTGTGGTAGTTTGCTATGCCTTCACCGCCGGCCTGTTTCGGTGCTTTATTTTAGACCTACGTCCACTATTCAAGCTATTTTCAATATCACTTTTGGATTTACAAAGTATATGACTTCATTCATATCATTCATTTCTCTCTTTTATAATGATATCCTCTGTTTTCTATCTTTTTTGTTCTTGATTTCACCTGAATTTACGAAGGAATCTGCGAGATATCTTGATTTGTGATGATAGTTGTTTAGATCTACAATCACTTGAACAATTAGAGGATCTTCATTAGTTCCATGGTGAATTTGTGTTCGATCTAAACTTTAGAGAGAATTAATGAATGTTAGAGAGGTTTAGAAAAGTTTAGAGTGGTGGAGAAGTGAGAATTAATTAATGAATTTGTAAAAGAGCCATGTTGTTCCTTATGTTTGCATGTAACACGTTTCTTACGTTTAACACATATACTATTATATATGATCAACTGGTAAGTAGGCAACGTGTAGGCTTGTAAGATGGTTGATCCTCGTGGATAACTTCATGCTTTGTTTACTCAATTCATACATAATATTTTCCACGTTTTGTCCATTCTATTATGGACACATCTTCACTTCATATATTGTATGTAAATGACACAATGCATGTATCATGAGTTGGAATGAAACACAACGAGTCACATCATATTCTTTATGCTTCCGGTAGCAAGTTTGCACAAACATGGTTACATATATGGTGTCGGTCCATATTTTTGAAGCCGACCCGTAGTTTAAGAGCTCTCTGGTCCATTTAGCAACTTTATAAACTGATCGATCCATCCGGTTAAGGTCGGCCGATCCATAGTTTATATTATGGCCGACCGACCCAGATAATGTAGACTGATCCAATTAGATGTAATACAACCAGCCCATCGTTTTTTGGCGACCGATCCATCATTTCTGCCATGAATGCTTAAGGTTTGAACAATGTGACTTATCATTTCGGAACCGCATTTTAATGGGGTTAACACCTAGCTTAGGAATTTTAATTTCTCATTCCCTCTCCCCATTTATATTTCTTTGTTGAAGCGTATGAGGAACGAGGATGAGTGGGCTGATGGAGCTCTTACGGGGATGGGCTAGGTTGGCTAACCCAAGTACTAATCAATGTCCCAGTTTTCATTAACTTAAAATATATCGATGTTTATAGTTTTACAAGTCATAAATGGCATTTTGAACTTAATCGAAGTGGTTTCAAGTCCAAATTCATCCACATATAAAAATTGACTATTTGGACCTATACTCGATAAACGACGTTATATTAAAAATATTATCGTGAAATATGTGGGTTGTTACAGACTTCCCCCTTAAAGAAATTGCATCCCCGCAATTACTTAAGGAAAAACCCAAAATAAATAACAACCAAGCATTAAGAAAAATCTATATAATAATAGATTTACTCAAGAAATTCACTTTTATTTTTATATTTAGTATATGATTCTTATACTAAAATCCGCTTATGAATAATTTCATAAATTTTAACTTCGAGTTATAAATCAATTTATAACTTAAGTCTATACGCGTATAATTTTCAAATAAAAAGTCATAAACATATACGAATTATCAAGTTATTCTTTTCATAATGCTTTCAAGAAATTAGAATTTTCCTTACTTAAATTCTAAACATTCTAAACCTCAATTTCAAAAATTATTTAAATTTTAAATTGCGATCTATCGCACCACTATTTTTCTGAAAATTTGGTTTAGACATATCTTAAAATTTACAAGAAGGAATTCAAATCTTTTTCTTCCATTAGAAACTATAATCAAATAGATACGGATAATTATTATTTCGAAGAATTCCAACTTGTATTGGACCCTATATACTTATTTGAAGTTCATTTCTCAAAATCATGAACTACCACTACACAACATGCTCATTTTAATTAAATTTAATTAATTTGTTTAACGTTCAGTAAGTCTATAAATTATAAACCTATTCTCTTGCGTTTTCAATATAAACTAATTAAACAATCAAACCAAATTTGGAAATATCGACTATCCACGTTGAACTTTCCCTATCATGTTTTAGTTAGAGAATTTTATCCATTAAAATTTTCTCAAAAATATTCTAGCTTATAAAAAAAATTTATGTTGAATAGGATGTATATGATGGGCATTGTTAATCGGCCTTTTGGTCCGGTTACCAAAAGTACACAAGACACGCTCGTCTCAACATATTGCTTGATATTACAGCCCGGAGGCGTCGCCAACATCATCCGAGGTCCAGTACCAGAAGACTCGAGTCTGGCCTCTAGCAGGATGTCGCATCCCTCGAACGCAACCTTCATCAGTTTCCGTCCGCATCCGAGCCGAAGGCGAGCCGTGCTCCGAGCTAAAGGCGAGACGTCAAGTGGGTCCCGGCGCAGCGCCGCTGGGGGTCCGGGGCCCCACAGTCGTCGAAATTGTGGTCACCGCCCGATTTATCCGATTTCCACCAACAAAAGTGTTGCCCAGAATTACCAGATCAGCCCTTAGTCAAGATTCAGCCAACAACTTCAGCGACCCTCGCCACTCCTCCAGTACATTCCCGAACCAAGGCCTCGACATCCTCGGGCGCACCGACCACGATTTCGAGCCCCCAAGCCTCTCCGACAGACCTCACACCTCTCAAACAAAATTTTCGTACCCCCGAGAGGTGTGAAATTCCGCACCCCGAGGTGCGAAATTCACACTCTATGGGGTACGAATTTCGCACCCCCAGGAGGTACGAATTTCACACCCCCGTGGTGTGAAATTTGCACCTGCAGGTGCGAAATTTCGCACCTTGGCCCAGGTGCGAATTTTCTGGTGGCCGACAACTGGAGGAGCGAATTTCTTGTAGATGGTCCCCATTTCTACCAACTCCTACCTAACCCCTGCCTAACCACTTCCTATAAATACCCCATGGCCTCACACTTCAAAAGGGAGAGATTCTTGAGCTTTGAGACCTCATAGAGCTTCATTAATGGCATCTCCTCTTTGAGGAAGAAGAAGGGAAAAAGTGTCCATTTTACTATTTCTTGCAAATATGACTATTATAACTTCATGTAGCATATTAAACGAATGTAATGACAGGGTCTCAACCTTGTAATCTTTCAAGTGATCAATAAAATTCTAACAACTCTTCAAAGTGGACGTAGGCCCTCACTGAGGCCGAACCACTATAAATCTTTTGTGTTATTTACCGCTTATGTTCTATTTTATGTTCTTGTCTATGCGACCATATTTATAATTCCTAGTAATTGGGAGTCTTTGGTGTTTACGACATTTTTTTACCGTTAATGGTCATATATATCCCATTCACAAGGATAAGCAATCCCGTTGGGGAAAGAAGACCACGAAATAAAATCTGGGCTATATACCCTAAATGGGAAATATTAGCACATTCTCTAATATTTCAAAAATAAATAAATATGGACTTTTAAGTTTCTAATAAACCCCTTAAATCTCAAGTTTGAAATATTAGCACATCCTCTAATATTTCACAAACAACTTCTAAATGATGAGAACATGATAATGGTTGAAGTTGAAAGAATTTCATAGAATTTGAAAACATTGGTTTGGACATCACCAAAAAGGATGAGGTAAAACCAACCGAGTTATGACCTCGAATATTTGGCTCAATAAGGTTAACAAAATAAACTGGAATATTTGTTAACCTATATCCACTAGATCCCAAAGATCACCAATCAAAATTCGGAAACAAGAGACTAAGATAGATAAGCAAAATATAGCTTATTACTTTTCGAAGGAAGATTCAAGATAATTTCTCAAATGAAAACTCGAATCACCTAAGTTCTATAAATCACTCAAAGAAATCTAGAAGAATAGAAAATGAAAAGGCGCTTGAACCATAATATGTGAAAGTGTATAAATCCATAATTCACAGTGTGATTCTCAATGGTCAAAACGGAAAGTGAAATTTTACTTTAGTTTGGTAAATAGGCGAGTTTGGCCAAATGTCCTATAACCACCGTCTTAACTCAAGATTTTACGAACAAATTACAAAAATCCACTATAATTCACGGAGGAACGCACTGCTCCAAATGAACACAAAAGCAAGCACTCATAATTCTAGAGATCGCAAAAAGGGTGGAGAAGACCTATCATAATATAAGATGCAATCCCTAGATAGTTGGCATATCGTTCAGTACGCACAGCTCTGGTTGATCACACAGCTCGGTGAGCAAACAGGTCGGTGAGCATACAGCTCGGGTGAGCACACAACTCAGGTGAGCATGCAGCTCGGGGAACGCACAGTTCGGGTGAGCACACAGCTCGGTAAGCACATAGCTCGGGTGAGCACACAGCTCGCCAGATGAACATGTAATAAACATGTATCATAAATACACATGGGAACGTATGTATGGTCTACGAACGGTCACTTATCAAAGAAAGAGTTTGGATATTTATGAAATGAAGAGATAGCCAAAAGAAAATAATGGCCGACTCGAACTCAAAAATCACCAAATTCATTAATTTTAAATTTGGTGGAAGGATAAGCAACTTTGTTCACCACGAGGCTGAAAATCATTACACGGAGCCTTTTGTCTTTCGACAAGGTGGTCCAACACCGCAAAGAAACTCGATTAAGCATTTCGTCTAATCAGCTTGGCGGCTTCACACCGCAAAAGAAACATAACACATGAGACAATTACTTGTTGATCCATATAAAGATATGCAACACACAGTTCTCGTCGATTGTATATAAAGATATACAACACACGAGCCCAAACGAAAATGATCAAAACCGATAAAGATAAACAACACATGTGATCGACTCCTTACTGATGTATATAAAGATAACAAATAAGGTTCCCGTCGATGTATATAAATATATACAACACACGAGTTCAAACGATAATGATCGACACTGATGTATATAAAGATATACAACATATGTGATCGACTCCATACCCATGTATATAAAGACATACAACACATAAGGTTCCTGCCGATGTACATAAAGAAATACACCACAAGAGCTCAACAAAATAACCATACATGATCAAGAGATTTCATCAAAATGAAATCAAATCTCAACTGACTAAGTATATAAATTAACCGACAAGGTAAACACAAGTATGTTGACCCACTCATTTTTACCAAGACATTTGACTAAATTCCTCATTCAATCGAAAAGACGAAATTACTTATTTGAAACAAGTAATAATCCAAAGCAAATGGGAATACTCAATCGTTACCCAAAGAAATCTAAAGACGTCCTGATTAGCAAAATAAATGGGTAAGGAAAGCCCAAGGTAAGTATGTAAAAAAAATCACAAAACATCGGGTTGGAAAATTTGACACACTTAGATATATAACAAGCGCCTTATAGGACCTAAGGACATGGTGTCCCCAAGTTCCTTAAAACGTAAACAATGTGAATGATCACAAATAAAAAGAACTTAAGTGAGATAATCCCATAAGTCAACATCATAAAGAATAGAGGGAAAAGATACGATGATAGGCTCTAGTTTCCTTTCTAAAATGTTCAAAACTAAGCCCCGAAGATAGTTTCAACTCAAACTAGGAAACAACTCTGAATTCCAACTCATGAACGGGACGGGACTCTAAGATTATCTAGGTCAAGATTTCAAAAATATGAAATCAAATCAAACTCGATTGGTCAAACAAAGGATCATGATATAAGATAGGATATGACGGGTCCTAAGACTCAAATAAATTCCTAAACACGATTTCCTAAAAAACTAAGGACAGTGATCCTCGCTATAATATCTTGTATTGTTCCGAACTTGGCTCTGATACTCGTGTTAGCCAAGGTCATTGCAAGCAATGATGTCAGATAACCCAAAGAATAAGGTTATTGAAGAGCGACAATCAGTATATTAGCTTCAAACGAGTGTTAAACATGTTAGATAATGTGATCTTACTTTTTTATATCTTATGAGGAAATTCAACACATCTAAATAAAGTTCAAACCCATTACACAGTGGCTGTATATAATTCAGAATCAATATAAAATACATAACAATAAAATCAGAGTCAGACACTGATGTTCACATCACTAAGGCAGAAATAGATATGGATAAGACGCATAAGAGTAAATACAAAGATAGTGGGCATAGTCGATCCACTATTCAACAAAATAATACATACACGTACTACAAAAAAGAATATGTAGGCATGTGAGCCACTATCCCAAGTACATAAAAGGTAAAACTACTAAATAAGTTCAGTTAGCCAAAAGGAGAAGCTAGTCCGTGCTATAGTCAAGGAGGAGTACCTATAATACCTAAGTCTTACTTGAGTATTATTTATAATAAAATAAACAATAAACAGATCAGTCTGATTGTACTCATCATAATAAACTAAGATAAAAATAGAGTTATAAATAGAAAATGACATATAAGCAATCTAAACAATGTTCACATGTAGAATGAGAGGCTTGAAATGCCCATATGATATATCAAAGAAATCTCAGTGCTATATAAGGACATCTCATCCTAACTCATGAACTATTCCTAAGATATTATATTGTCGATAAAAAATGATCTCAAGATCGTTGATATAATTAAATGAACCGAAGTTCCTTGGGATGATCCGAAAATCATCGATATAAAGGAATGAACCGAAGTTCCTCAAGATGATCCGAAGATCATCAGAGTGACCCGAAGGTCAGAATGATATGAAGATCCACCGGAATCAAAGTTCCTAAGGTTGATCCGAAGATCATCAGAATGACCCAAAGGTCGGAATGATCCGAAGATCCTCGATGATTAAAATTGATCGAGTATAGTGTAAACTACGTCAAGATGTTACATATAAGAGTTGAGCTACATGTCCCATAACCACTTGCTCTACTCAAATATTTACGTACATGTTGTATATTCCACAAGGAATACGAAACAATCATTGCCATGGTTTTTAATCAAACTAGTACAAGAATTGATCTCAAAGCAAACGCAAGGGTTCATAATCCTTACTTTTACTAATGTGTTTAATAGGATTTCTCATACGAACGAGGAAAAGATTTATCAGATATATACTAGTAAATTTGTAAAGCAATTTATAAAATAACTTCATATAATGAGGTAGAATTAGAAACTGTTTAGTAAAAGATTTAGTATCTACCAATAAGTTAATAACCTTTTTATATAGTCTCGAAGTGGCAAATCTCATGGAATAACGATCGAAATAACGATTGAACCAAGAATTCATGTCTAAATTACGTAAATTAATCTCACGACTATTGATTATAAATTTGTTCACCACGAATAATGGAAAGTTCATGAAATTGAACCGCACGAATCTGTGAAACTAGAAAGTCACAAGAAAAGGCCAAACGGGCTGAAACTCAGCTGGGAAAAAGTCTGGAACAACCTAAACTTTTGAACGTGGTCTCCGCCGGTCAACAATGGAAAACAGGTTCATTCGACTGAATTTAGAGGTCAGTCGACTGAATCTCGAAAAAACTCAAAATTTTGTGCATGTACATGATTCAGTCGTCTGACCCTTGAAATCAGTCAACTGAAGTGTATATATCAGTTGACTGATCTCAGAGGTTAGTCGACTGACCTGTTACTTCATCGAATCCTTGTTCCTGGGTCAGTCGACTAACTGCCTGATTCAGTTGACTGACCTGCTGCTAAAAGCAGCATAAGGCTTGGCCTTAATGCCAAGTCTATTTGCACGGGTTTCGGACGATCGATGGAGGCCATGGACCTCATCAAAGTAAAAATGAAGCCTTGATGGTTTGCCGAAACACTCCATATCATATGAATCAACCCTACTTAAAGATTTATATTAGAATTCGTATATACTCAAATTCAAAACTTAAGAAATGGAATGTTCACACCAATCACTCTGAATAACACAACTCACACAATATACATGTGCCATAGGCACACTAGACAAGCATATAGCTTGAGGCATAGAGGTGAATTCTTAAAGAACTCACCTTTTCTTGTTTAGAAACAAGGAATCGATCCAATGACAAGCTAGAATAACCTCTCTTCCAATATAGATTGCTAATATTCAATCTAAACACATATAAATGAATTCCCTAGGAGTTAGGTCATATGAAATTTTAGAAATTGAAGAGAAAGCAAGAAGGAGAAGATGGAGAAGCTTACACAAGTTTCCTCCTTGATTTTACCTTGATTTGGATTCCTAGAAGCCAACCTTAGCTTGAATTTTAATTTCTCATTCCCTCTCCCCATTTCTATTTCTTTGTTGAAGTGTTTGAGGAATGAGGAATGTGGGCTGGTGGAGCTCTTAAGGGAGTGGGCTAGGCTGGCTAACCCAAGCCCAAACCAAAGTCCCATTTTTCACTAACTTGAAATATATCAATGTTTATAGTTTTAAAAGTCATAAACGACATTTTAAAACTCAACGGAAGTGGTTTCGAGTCCAAATTTATCCGTATGTAAAAAGCGACTTTTTGGACCTATACTCGATTAACGACATTATATTTAAATATTTATCATATAATATGCGGGTTGTTATAAATCTCTTTAGTATAAACCTTTGAGAGAATGTATAATTTATTTCAAAATATATTCGGAGAGCAACATATAACAATGCCCCTTCGGTTGACCAGAGTATGCAATTACAACTTAGTCGATACGTACATCAAAAGATGAAACAAAATAGTGGTATTTCTAGTTAACTATAGTTTCCTGCTCGCCTCCGAAAATGATTATAAGAAGATACCCGGAAGACCATAACTCTCGGCCTACTCAAACGAGCACGCGAGTTGTAACACTCCACGTCCATTAATGTCACTCACCAGGGGAATGCATTAACTTCCATGGGGGTCATAAGTGAATATAGAACAGAGAAATTACAACAAGACAGATAATAAATAGCACTTGAAAATCTAAAACTTCATTTTATTGCAGCGGAAATTAAATATGTCTGTTACATCATAAAACCATAGATCATAACCAAGTACAATATCCGTCTTCACAAAAACAAAATACATAATCCCATTACAATAAATAGCCATTAAAAAGAAAGATAACAAGCTGGACTTCACTTCTGCAGTCCAAGCTTTCCAAGAGATAAGCGATCCAACTAGACTCCACTAGAACTTGGCCCAACCTGAGGACCTGAAGGAAAAAAAAAGATGGAAAAGAGGGGGGTCAGACATAAAGTCTGGCAAGTATGATAAGTCTACAATACTATTATCAAAATAACTGGACTAAGGCATAAGCTGGGAAACAAGGAAATGTCTGTGAAAGAGCAGATTAAGGACATAGACAATCGCTAAAGGAAACGTTATAGGGGCTCCTAAATACTAAAGGATAAACACTATACTGCACCACACCAGTCACCCTAAAGATTGATCCCACTTAGCTTCACTTAGAAACTTTCTTAATGGCTCTACGTACTCCTAGCTGACTACATAGGTGCCGCCTGCCCCTATCTCCACTAGGTGTACCCCACTTTCCATTTTTCGATCGGCTCCCTACTCGTAGATACCCGTGCTGGCCCCACAGTGGGGTGTAGCATTCCCATAAAGTGGCAACCCAATATAACGGAGATGCACGGCTTATACCTACACGATGCAACAACGTCTTACCTACCAGCCCGGGTCCACACACGCATATGAAACCCGTTGGACTTGCGTTGCCACCGCTCCCTGTTTTGGCCTCTTATAGTCAAACCCAATATGTGTATCCCGTCCTCGACTTGGGTCGAGCCCACAAAGATACGTTTTGGGATACTGGTTGAAATGGGCCCCCATTATTTCCCACAAGCATTCCACCTAAGCTTGTCCCATTAGTCCATCCACTTAACCCACTTAGTCATGTTCATTTACATGTGTATTTGGTTAAGTCTAATCGTATTTCAAATGCCTCTAAAGGCAACCACTAGATTCCTCATGCCAGCCAAGGCACCTACTTAACCCCCATGTCCCACCTTACACGATTATCTGGCTAAGTATTTCTTAATTCATTAAGGCCATAACCTCATAAAGACCTCTCACATTAGACTGGCATTTATGGCAGCTGGATTTGCCGGGCGGGTCCGGGCAGTCTTACACCATAAAAGAGTCTAACCTCGTGTCTTTACAACTGTTATGCTTTAGTTTGGGCCTAGGACCTCTCACATTGGGCCGACATTTGCGACTACTGGATTTGCCGGGCGGGTCCGGGCAGGTTTACGTCACAAACGGGTCCAACCTCGTGTCCTAAGCATTGATTATTATTAATAATCCACTTTCCACAATTTTAATAATTCCCTACTTGAATTATTATTTAATTCCAAATTCAACAATGTCCATAATTGACTCAATTATGGACATCCATTCAAGGCGTGCAAAATCATACAAAATTGCACCCAATTTATTAATTCCTAATATCACCCCTACCCCACGTTTGAACGTTTATTAGCAAAATATATATTAGACTCGAATAGTCTAACTCATAGCATAAAAAAGATTATCACAATAACAACATGTATATATGACTAAATGAATCATAATAAGGGGTGAAACTTGCATATGTACAACTTGCATAGGATTATACATGTCATGGATCTAAAGATGTCAACTTGTTCATAATTCACATAATATGGTCTCAATCAAATTTCATAAACTTGCATAGGAACATGTGTGAATCAACATCATCTAATCTAACAATATGGGTTTATATGGGTACACCTAACTCAATAGGCAAATTCCCATAATAAAAGTTCATTTAGTCATAGATTCATGCATATGGGTACACCTAACTTAATAGGAAAATTCCCATATTCAAGATCCAATTTAAATTGTGGATTCATGTATATGGGTACACCTAACTTAATAGGCAAATTCCCATAATCATGATCCATTTAATTTTTAGAAAAAAAACATAAACTTTAAAACATGATCCAATTTGCATAAATAACAACATCATGATTTTACAACTTGTACGATTCAACACAACTTAACATGATATCAAAATCATATAACTTATGTATTTCCAACATATGTGTTAACATGAGATCTACAACATATATAAGATTTATGACATAACCTAGCATGATTTACACATAGCATAGCATGATATCATAACATAGAATAGCATGATTTTCATCATAGCATGGCATAGCATAGGAGAATTTACAACATATAATTTACAACATATGACAACATAATAACATAACAAGAGATCCACAATATAGAATTTACAATTACAATTCACATCACTTTCTTGTGATCCATTCATAACTTAATCGAATTATTTTATAATAACATTGTGAGAATCATCATACTCACAATTTAAAGAAGAGAAATAGAAAGAGTCTTTGATTTAATTTGTTTGTTGAGTAGATTTAGTTGTAGGCTAGGCTTTCTCCTTCTTCTTTAGTTTGTGACGGCTACGCTGAACTCCATGGCAACGGCATGTCAGTAGCTCTCCAATTTTCCAAGTGATTTAGGGTTAGAGTTTACCCACTTATTTATAGATGTTAGGATGCATTTAGGCCATTAGATTTACCCTAGAATAGATTAGATCCATTAGATTTCGTCCAGCCTTCAAAACACAGCCCGAAAACCCAACCAGATGCACCCAGGTCACCTGGGCTCGACCAGGGAGGTCGACTCTAGTGTCGACCTGGGCCCCCTCCCCCCCCCCCCCCCCCCAGGTCGACTCCCAAGTCGACCCCCAGGTCGACCTGGTCTGGGCGGGAGTTTCCCGCCTGCCTCCATTTCTGTGTTTTTGAAATCTGTTTTAAAATTTGAATTTTTCGTGAAACATCTCGAGGCCATATCTCGGTCATACGAACTCCGATTCACAAAATTTCGGACTCTATTTCGCGTATTTTTCCGAGACGAACACAATGGCGCAGCCCGTTTCCCAATATTCTTATTTTTGAAATTAATTATTCTTTCATTTGTGAATATTAGTATTAACTGATTTACGGGGTGTTACATTCTCCCCTCCTTAAAGGATTTCGACCCCGAAATCTTCAAGTCAAGAAGAATGTTTAACCTAACATCCAATCAACCATCTACTCAATCATCAAACACTGGCATCCACTGTCTTTATAGACTTCTAATGCTTTTATGTTTAAATGCATAGTGTGTGTATATGTCCGTATCTAATGCAAAATCAGGTGGTCCACTGATTCAGTTGACCTCCTTGATGCAATTCATGATAGTGCCATGCATCCATTATGTATGCAAAAGTTCCTAATTGCTTACATACTACTTCTATATGCGTGCACATCCATTCAACCGAATGCGGCATTTATATGATGGTACAACCATTATACATCCATTATACTAAATTCATTCATTTATGCAATATGCAATATGTAGTGACTGAGCCGATCTAGTGCCTAAAGTGTGTGTATATATGCATCCACGAGCAACCACTAGCAAACACTTGCATCCATTTTGCATCCATCATACATAACATGTCTCAAACCCATGTTTCAACCATAGGATTATCCTAACTAAAGGTCAAAGATACTGATGAGAGGACATACTAAAGATAAGATAAGATAAGCTAAGCGATAAAGGAGAAATTAAAAGACATACCCTCAAAAAGAAAAGGGTACGACGAACGCATCTTCTCTTCTGTCTCCCAAGTAGCGTTGCTCTCATCATCTCCCCATTGCACTTTAACTAGTCTGACCTCTCGATTCCTCAACTTTTTGATCTCCGACCCAACAATGCATGTAGGAGCTTGTCTAATTGTTGCATCACGCTCTATTTCCACCTCTTTAAGCAAGCTCGGCTCTACCACCTCCGCAGTCTTGTGCAAACACTTCCTCAAATGTGACACATGGAATACGTCGTGTACTCCGCTAAGTTTCCCAGGCAACTCCACCCTATACGCCATCTTCCCAATCCTGTCTTTTATAGGAAACGGCCCTACAAACCTTGGCGCTAATTTCCCAACGGACCCAAAGCGAACAACATTCCGTAACGGAGATACTTTGATAAAAACCATGTCCCCAATGTCAAACTCGAGATCTGTCCTCCTCTTATCAGCATACGATTTCTGCCTATCTTGTGCTGCTTTCATCCTCCTTCGAATCAAATCAATCTTCTCCGAGGTTTCCCTAACCATATCGGGCCCAAGTAGGATTTTATCGGTAGATTCCCACCAACATGTAGGCGAAAGGCAAGGCCTTCCATAAAGAGCTTCGAAAGGTGCCATGCCAATACTAGACTGAAAGCTATTATTATATGCGAATTCTACCAACGGAAGGTGCTCTTCCCATGTACCCCCAAAGTCTAGGATACAAATCCTTAAAAGATCCTCTAGAATACGATTCACCCTCTCGGTCTGGTCGTCCATCTGAGGATGATATGCGGTGCTCAAACATAGCTGAGTCCCTACCGCCTCTTGTAAACTCTTCCAAAATTCGCTAGTGAAGATGGGATCACGGTCGCTTACTATACTAGAAGGAATACCGTGCAAACGAACTATCTCTTTAATGTATACAGAAGCCAACCACGGAGCAGTCCTCTTACTTTTCATGGGAATAAAATGGGCGCTCTTAGTAAGTCTATCTACTATAACCCAAATCCCTGTATTATCCTTCCTTGATCCTGGTAATCCATCCACAAAATCCATTGAGACGCTTTCCCATTTCCATAGTGGAACTTCCAATGGGTGAAGCAACCCACCGGGTTTCTTTTGTTCTGCTTTTACTCGTTGGCACACCAAGCATCTAGCGACGTACTCGGCCACATCCTTTTTCATACCGGCCCAAAAGAAAACCCGCTTCATATCTTTGTACATCTTGTCTCCGCCGGGATGAATGGTCATCTTTGAGCGATGAGCATCATCAAGAATGGCCTTCCTTAAGTCTTCGTCTTGTGGTACACAAAGTTTATTATCCCTTCGTAACCAATCCTTATCGTCTAGGGTATACCTACGAAGATGGCTAGACGACTCCCCTCCTTTGAGCTTTTCTACTATCTCAACCAACTGGGGTTCGTCTTGCTGTGCCTCACCAACTCGTCCTAGAAGTGTAGGTCTAACCTCCAAGGATGCTAACAAACCAGGTACTAGGTCAACGGAGGGTCTAAAGTCAAACATGGAGATGAATTCTAAGCTTCGTCGTTCAACAAACAACGGACTCAAGGACAACCTTTTCCTACTTAAGGCATCTGCTACCACGTTGCCCTTGCCCGGGGTATATGCTATTTCAAAATCGTATGAGGCTAAGAATTCCATCTACCGTTGCTGCCTTAAATTCAAATCCTTCTGAGAGAATAAGTATTTTAATGATTTGTGGTCAGTGAATAGTTCGAATTTCTCACCAAGAAGATAGTGACGCCAAGACTTAAGCGCGAAAACAATTGCGGCTAACTCAAGGTCATGCGTAGGGTAATTCTTTTCATGAACCCTCAACTGCCTTCCACCGTAGGCTATTACTCTTCCCTCTTGCATGAGGACCACGCCAAGTCCCGTCCCACAAGCACCAGTATAGACGGTAAACGGTTTATTCCCGTCTGGCAGCACTAAGACTGGGGCTGAAGTTAAGGCTCTCTTTAAACGTTGGAACGCATCATCACAATCTTCGTCCCACGTAAAAACCAGGTTCTTCTTCGTTAACCGTGTTAATGGAGCTGATATTTTTGCGAAGTCTTTGATAAACTTCCTATAATAGCCAGCCAACCCCAAGAAACTTCTTACTTCGGTTACATTTTTAGGGACCTTCCAATCTTGGATGGCCACCACCTTTGCGGGATCCACTGCTATCCCTTCCTTGGAAACCACGTGCCCTAAGAACCGTACTTCTTTCCTCCAGAAGTGACACTTAGAAAATTTTGCCTTAAGGTTATGCGCTCGAAGGGTTTCCAACACTTCCCTAAGATGTAGGGCATGCTCTTCTTTGTTCTTAGAAAAGACTAAGATGTCATCCACAAAGACTACCACGAATTTGTTAAGGTACTCCCTAAACACCCTACTCATCAAATCAACAAATATGCGGGGGCGTTTGTCAAACCAAAGGGCATCACTAGCCATTCATAGAATCCGTCAGGAGTCCTAAAAGCAGTCTTATCTATACTATCCTCAGCCACTCTCAGTTGATGAAAGCCACTGGCTAAGTCCAACTGCGAAAACACTGAGGCGCCAACTAACCGATCAAAGAGATCGTCAATCCTCGGCAGTGGGTGTCGGTTCTTTTTAGTAAGCTTGTTTAGTTCTCTATAGTCCACACAAAGTCTAAGAGACCCATCCGCCTTTGTAGCAAATACTACTGGAGCACCCCACTCCGATATACTACGTCTTATGAACCCCTTCTCAAGCAACTCCTTCACTTGCTTATTGAGTTCCCTCCTTTCACGAGGAGCCATGTGGCGCACTGGTAAAGATACAGGTTTAGCATTATCCACAAGATAAATTCGAAAGTCTATCTCCCGCTTTGGAGGTAAGCCCTTCACCTCCTCAAACACATCCGGATATTCCCGGACCACCTCTACCGATCGCAGATTCTCTACAGATGCGTCAAACGATTCAAGATAACTCAGCATAACGGAATCTATGGGATTACAAAAGATGTCGAGAGTGTTACCAAGGCGAGTCACAAGCCCAACTACTCTCCTTTGACAATCAAGAATGGCCCCATTTCTAGATAACCAATCTATTCCTAAAATTAGCCCATAGCCCGTGAAGCCCAATACATAAGCATCACATCTAAATTCAACGCTAAGTATAGAGATTTTCAAATCCAAACATATCATAGTCAAATGAGCCGAACCCCCAATTGGATTTGAAACAACCAAGGGATCCTCTACTAAACCGGTGTTCAAGTGCAGTAATTCAACTAATGATGCAGAGATAAATGAATGAGATGCGCCAGAATCGAATAAGGTACGGACAGGATGATCAAACAGAAAAACTAAGCTTTCAACAGAAATTGCTCTACCTCTTTCTTGTAGCAGTGGGGCCGCAATAGCCTGAACTTGCCCCCTTGCCTGCCCTGGTGCCATAAAAGCCTGCACCTGTCCTCCCGAGGTAGACCCTGCCCTCTGCCCCTTCTTTGGGCAGTCCTTCACCAAATGTCCCGCATCTCCACAATGAAAACAACCAGTCTTCTTTTTCTTTCTACAATCTTTGCTGAGATGGCCAGGCGTCCCACAATTGAAGCATCTCTTCTTCCCTTTGCCACTATTGTTTTTACCACCCTTCTTATTTTGCTATTGGGGTTTCTTCTGATCCCCTTTCTTTTCAACTGCCTTATCCTCATGCATAAGTGCCATTTCTACTAGCCTTTCAAAGGTGGCTCCCATTGGGATGTGGGTCATAGCCAACCCTTGCAACGGTTCATTCAAGCCTCTAACGAACCTCAAAGCTTTCTTCTCTGGCGTGTTCACCAACTCCAAGCCAAACCTTGCTAACTGATTAAATTTATTGACATATTCCTTCACTAATAAGCTCACTTGCTTTAATGTCAGGAATTTTTCCATATTTAAATTCTCCTCTGCCCTTGAAAGAAACTTTGCCTCAAACCTTCATCTGAAATCCGCCCATGAATCAACTGGACGTTCCCCGTTAGTGACCTCCCACCAAAACAAGGCCTCTCCCTTTATTAACCAAGCAGCTAAACGGACTTTCCTCCCATCTTCCACTTCAAAGATATCCAACAATTCCTCAGTCTCCTTAAGCCAGTCTCTGGCCTCCACAAACGTCTTAGTCCCTTGAAAAGTTTTTCCTCCCATAGCCTTAAATTCCTTGCACGTCTTTGCAAAAGTGTCAACACGAGGAGGAGGAGGAGGAATGGGTGCAACTGGGGGTGGAGGAGCACCTGCTGGGCCTGCAGTGGTGGCCCTAGCCTCCAAATATCTCCTAAACCACCCTGGAACCGTCACACCTTCTGGGAGATTAAGATCTTCAGCCATGCTGAAACGAAAAAGGAAAGATTCAAAATGGAGAATTCGAAAGATAAAGATAAGGATATGGCTATTTGGGATTATGTTTTTCATAAAAACTCTCTCTAAATAACATGTTTTTGAAAGTACTTCTTCCAAAAATACTTTAGAAAAATATTTTTCTAAAAATTTTATCTGTTCTAGTAACCTTATGCTCTGATACCACTTGTAACACTCCACGTCCATTAATGTCACTCACCAGGGGAATGCATTAACTTCCATGGGGGTCATAAGTGAATATAGAACAGAGAAATTACAACAAGACAGATAATAAATAGCACTTGAAAAACTAAAACTTCATTTTATTGCAGCGGAAATTAAATATGTCTGTTACATCATAAAACCATAGATCATAACCAAGTACAATATCCGTCTTCACAAAAACAAAATACATAATCCCATTACAATAAATAGCCATTAAAAAGAAAGATAACAAGCTGGACTTCACTTCTGCGGTCCAACCTTTCCAAGAGATAAGCGATCCAACTAGACTCCACTAGAACTTGGCCCAACCTGAGGACCTGAAGGAAAAAAAAAGATGGAAAAGAGGGGGTCAGACATAAAGTCTGGCGAGTATGATAATTCTACAATACTATAATCAAAATAACTGGACTAAGGCATAAGCTGGAAAACAAGGAAATGTCTATGAAAGAGCAGATTAAGGACATAGACAATCGCTAAAGGAAACGTTATAGGCGCTCCTAAATACTAAAGGATAAACACTATACCGCACCACACCAGTCACCCTAAAGATTGATCCCACTTAGCTTCACTTAGAAACTTTCCTAATGGCTTTACGTACTCCTAGCTGACTACATAGGTGTTGCCTGCCCCTATCTCCACTAGGTGTACCCCACTTTCCATTTTTCGAACGGCTCCCTACTCGTAGATACCCGTGCTGGCCCCACAGTGGGGAGTATCATTCCCCTAAAGTGGCAACCCAATATAACGGAGATGCACGGCTTATACCTACACGATGCAACAACGTCTTACCTACCAGCCCGGGTCCACACACGCATATGAAACCCCTTGGACTTGCGTTGCCACCGCTCCCTGTTTTGGCCTCTTATAGTCAAACCCAGTATGCGTGTCCCATCCTCGACTTGGGTCGAGCCCACAAAGATACGTTTTGGGATACTGGTTGAAATGGGCCCCCATTATTTCCCACAAGCATTCCACCTAAGCTTGTCCCATTAGTCCATCCACTTAACCCACTTAGTCATGTTCATTTACATGTGTATTTGGTTAAGTCTAATCGTATTTCAAATGCCACTAAAGGCAACCACTAGATTCCTCATGCCACCCAAGGCACCTACTTAACCCCCATGTCCCACCTTACATGATTATCTGGCTAAGTATTTCTTAATTCATTAAGGCCATAACCTCGTAAAGACCTCTCACATTAGACTGGCATTTATGACAGCTGGATTTGCCGGGCGGGTCTGGGCAGTCTTACACCATAAAAGAGTCTAACCTCGTGTCTTTACAACTGTTATGCTTTAGTTTGGGCCTAGGACCTCTCACATTGGGCCGACATTTGTGACTACTGGATTTGCCGGGCGGGTCCGGGCAGGTTTATGTCACAAACGGGTCCAACCTCGTGTCCTAATCATTGATTATTATTAATAATCCACTTTCCCCAATTTTAATAATTCCCTACTTGAATTATTAATTAATTCCAAATTCAACAATGTCCATAATTGACTCAATTATGGACATCCATTCAAGGCGTGCAAAATCATACAAAATTGCACCCAATTTATTAATTCCTAATATCACCCCTACCCCACGTTTGAACGTTTATTCGCAAAATATATATTAGACTCGAATAGTCTAACTCATAGCATAAAAGAGATTATCACAATAACAACATGTATATATGACTAAATGAATCATAATAAGGGGTGAAACTTGCATATGTACATCTTGCATAGGATTATACATGTCATGGATCTAAAGATGTCAACTTGTTCATAATTCACATAATATGGTCTCAATCAAATTTCATAAACTTGCATAGGAACATGTGTGAATCAACATCATCTAATCTAACAATATGGGTTTATATGGGGACACCTAACTCAATCGGCAAATTCCCATAATAAAAATTCATTTAGTCATAGATTCATGCATATGGGTACACCTAACTTAATAGGCAAATTCCCATATTCAAGATCCAATTTAAATTGTGGATTCATGTATATGGGTACACCTAACTTAATAGGCAAATTCCCATAATCATGATCCATTTAATTTTTAGAAAAAAAAAACATAAACTTTAAAACATGATCCAATTTGCATAAATAACAACATCATGATTTTACAACTTGTACGATTCAACACAACTTAACATGATATCATAATCATATAACTTATGGATTTCCAACATATGTGTTAACATGAGATCTACAACATATATAAGATTTATGACATAACATAGCATGATTTACACATAGCATAGCATGATAGCATAACATAGCATAGCATGATTTTCATCATAGCATGGCATAGCATAGGAGAATTTACAACATATGACAACATAATAACATAACAAGAGATCCACAATATAGAATTTACAATTACAATTCACATCACTTTCTTGTGATCCATTCATAACTTAATCGAATTATTTTATAATAACATTGTGAGAATCATCATACTCACAATTTAAAGAAGAGAAATAGAAAGAGTCTTTGATTTAATTTGTTTGTTGAGTAGATTTAGTTGTAGGCTAGGCTTTCTCCTTCTTCTTTAGTTTGTGACGGCTACACTGAACTCCATGGCAACGGCATGTCGGTAGCTCTCCAATTTTCCAAGTGATTTAGGGTTAGAGTTTACCCACTTATTTATAGATGTTAGGATGCATTTAGGCCATTAGATTTACCCTAGAATAGATTAGAGCCATTAGATTTCGTCCAGCCTTCAAAACACAGCCCGAAAACCCAACCAGATGCACCCAGGTCACCTGGGCTCGACCAGGGAGGTCGACACCCAGGTCGACTCTAGTGTCGACCTGCCCCCCCTAGGTCGACTCCCAAGTCGACCCCCAGGTCGACCTGGTCTGGGCGGGAGTTTTCCCGCCTGCCTCCATTTCTGTGTTTTTGAAATCTGTTTTAAAATTTGAATTTTTCGTGAAACTTCTCGAGGCCATATCTCGGTCATACGAACTCCGATTCACAAAATTTCGGACTCTATTTCGCGTATTTTTCCGAGACGAACACAATGGCCTAGCCCGTTTCCCAATATTCTTATATTTGAAATTAATTATTCTTTCATTTGTGAATATTAGTATTAACTGATTTAGGAGGTGTTACACGAGAGTTAAAGGGGAAAACAAAAACTTCGGCTCAGTCAACTAACTGATGTGAATAATAATCCTTTAAACCCGACACAGAGATAGCTAGTAGGAGCATATTGCACAACGAAACAGATTTTCCCACATGTTAGTATCAAGTCACCTCCGAAACCTTTTCGTAACCAGTCTTGTGCTCCTACACTTTAATGGTTAGAACGAAAGCCACAATAACATAGTGACAATATAAATGTGTAATATACACACACACACACACACAATAGATTCCCCATCCCCATTATTTTAGGTTACCCACCTTAACGGTTTCTAAATGATAACCCATTATTTTCATTTTTTAATTTCAGATCCCTCTCCTATGTCAGAGGATGACCCTTACCATATTCGAGACTGAAGCTTTAAGTTGAATTGGTAACCCAAATCCCTTTTTACTCGTATATGTATTGCGCAACTTAAGGTAAGCCCTTTCAGGCAACGAAACCCTTCTGATCCCCCTCCCAAGATTCGCAAGGTAACCCACCGCTAACAATAGGACCAAAACTTCTATTTTTACACTGCTGCTATATAAATAAAAATTCTATTTTTATCTTGCTAGTTAATATAATAAAAATTATATTTTTATTACTCTACATAAATAAAAATCATATTTTTCTAATGTTTTTCATACCATAAAAATCAAACCTTTTTCTAACTATAAATCTCATCCTTCTCTAATTAAAAATCAAATTTTTTACATGTAAAAATATATCCATTCCACTTCTAAAAATTTAATCTTTTCTTGTTTTTAAAAAAATGTAAACTCTTCTATATTCAAAATATAAACTTTCTTCACATTAAAAATCGAATCTTTGCATTGTAAATCATCGAACAAAACTGAATTTCTTTATTTGCAATTTACTTATCTTAAATTAAACAAAGAAAAATAAATAAAAAATATAAGAACTCACAGCGTTTTAGAAGAGGGGGGTGTTGAGAGGTAGGCTCGGCATCAGGGAGGTGGAGGCAAGACATCCAGGCTGTGGAGGTAGCCCCCAGGCGACGGTGGTGGCCTTCTCCGGCGGTTTTGGGGGTCTTGGGCGGTTTTAAAAAGGGGAGCGAAGGTTTGGTGAGCCCTGCGGTTGAGGGAGGGGGTCGGCTGACGTCAGGTGGCGGCATAAGGTGTTTTCAGGTGGGTGGCGACTAGGGTTTCGGCTCGGAGGGGCTTGGGGTTTTGATAGGAGGGAGGAGCGAGGACGGGGAGAGATCGACTGAGAGGGGGGTGCTGATTCCGATCATCAGCGGTGATTGGGGAGATGGGTCGCGGCGGCGTTGCGCGCCTGGAGGAGCAACTTGGATCATTCATTTGGGTTTTTTTTCTGATATGAGAATTAACGAGAGGGGGGTAAAGGAGAAAGGGGAGTTGACTTTTTTATTTAATTTATTATTTTAATTTTCAAAAAGTAACTTTTTATTTCGACCTCAAAACAAGACCCACCGCCTGTCGTCCATAGCTAATTACCCCCATTCCGAACACAATGGAATATGTATCGTAAGTTGATTCGATCGTTTCGATCGGTTTTCGTCAAAATCAAAATATAACTCTATATATTGAATTTGAACACACATTTCATTTTACCGGGGCTACATACTAACCAGAAAAATTCCCAAAAAATATTTTCTAGCTTCGTATTGATGATACGGTCCTAACAAAACTAATTTCATCAAATTCTGAGATCGTTTGAAAAATGGCCATTTTCCAGTCGATTAAAATCAACTTAAACTGGTCAAACGCGTTTTACTTTGCCGCGCTCACATATTGATTTGAAAAATTACGAATTTTGAAACCTAGTAATAACTAGACATCACGGACCCAACAAAAGTGGTTTCGTCGAAAACCGAGGTCGTTTGCAAAATTTCCATTTTTAAGGGCCCGAATTCCATAGCGACTATCCTGAATTTTCAACTGGGTATAACTATTTATCCCCACTATGAAATTTTGATTTTTCGGATTCTTTGGAAAGATATTCTCAAATAGATTCAAATATTTTTGGTTTCACTAAAATCCGGTTTATTTTGCACCTAGTACATTCATTTGAAGTTTGAAATCGAATTATCGAACTACCACGCCATTTTCAATTCCTTTTATAATTGAAATAAAATATTTATATTCTAACGACGATTCGAATAAATATATACGTTCTAATTCTATTCAAAATAAATTTCTCGTCGTTATTATTTAAAATAATTCATTTTAAATATTCAAAATTCATTAAAATTGCCAAAATAAAAAATTTAAATTGGCTCGGATTTCCGGGTTATTACAAATTAGTTTTAAATAAAACATTTTGATATTAATAATAAATTAAAATAATAATAATTCAATCAGAACCAAAATATCTATATTTCAAAATTTCGACATATTATCAGTTCAGATTGCAAAATATCAATTTAACTAAATTTTTGCCTTAACAACAAAATTTATTTCACAATAGTGCTAAACTTGGTTTTTCGATTGTGGATATTTGTTTCAAGGACACATTTTGGAAAAAAAATTGGAACAAAAGGAAAAGCAACTTTTGCTATGTAAATTGAGGACTACTTTGATGTTTGAATTGGAAAAAGTCCAAATATTTCAAGCTAAGGACATGTGTTGGCATTTCACAAATAATAAAAATTAATATAAAAATATTTTTCTACAATTATAAGACTAAAAAATAATAAAAATTAATTTTGAAATGTTTTTATTGTAAATATGGAAGAAAAACAATATCAAAAAATTTAGGATGGAAAGCTAAATGCATATAGCTTCGTTATTTACGGTATAACGTTTTTTTGGTGTAAATGAGATTATCTTTAAAATGACTTAATTCTGTATTTGGATGATACAATATAAAGCTATATTTTTAAGTTATAAATCTATATTCATTTAGCTTTCCGAAATGGTTATTTTTATATGTTTATAAATAGCATAAAATGACTAAAATAATTTTAAAATCATATATTGTTCTTTTATTTTTGAGGATTGGTTTTTATTTTATAAATTAATTCGTTAATCATGAGAGTTAAACTGAATTTTATGTTACATAATAAAAATTTTGCCTTTGTCCTTGATTTAATTATAAAACTTAGTTGTCCTTTGATCTAATTTTTTTTAAACTTGTCCTTCGAACTAAATACTCCATTTTTTTATTCGTTTTAATTTAAATTTGTGTTAATAATTAGTAAAGAACGATATTGTAAAGAATATTTATTTGATAGATCATATATTTAATTATATTCGCAAAAATGTAGTTTGAATTTTTGAAAATTATTTAATTTGTAAATCTAATTTTTAAGCATGACATAGAGATAAAAGTACGATAGGTATTTTCAGAACATCCTAGTTTGACCAATAGATTGCGTATCAAAGTCAGTTATCAAAAAAGAGAAAGATAAAGATAAAGACGCATAAGGTTACCTTTGAAAGTTCATAGTTGGGAAAAGTGTATGCTTTAAAACCAACTATTAATAAAGATATAAATGCTGGAAACATGTACTTTAATTAAGATCTTTCCCTTATCTTTTAGAATCATGCATTTATCAGCTATTATTCATTGTAACTGAGAAAATAATAAATGATATGCTTGAAGTAGAGGGGTTTTGATTTAGATTGCTTCCCTTATCCTTTAGTATGCATTCATCAACTTAATATTTATCAATTTAACGACCTTTATGGTTTACCATATAATAAATTATAAACTAGTTAATGACTTTAATAAGATTAATAGCTTAATGATAAGGATGAATAAGGTGAATGAACCTTAATCCACAGTCTACTGATATAAGAATGAACAAGTGTAGAATTTCCAGTCCAAAAAGTGTGTTTGTTTCCAATTGTGTTAGAAAAAAATGAAAATTAATATTTTCACTTTTGTATGGATTTTTTCATTTTTTATTTTGAATCAAATCATTGTTGATGGAAATCCTTCAGCCGTTTTCAATATAGATGCAAATTCAGGAAGAAAAATACCAGATAAATTAATTGGTGTCTTTTTTGAGGTATATGCTTTCTGCCTTGACACCTTAATACAAATTACTTCATAAACTAGTCGTAGTAGTTGTAAAATTAAACATAACAAAGATAACACAAATTATATTAACAGACGGATTTTATTTTATATTGAACTGCAGGAAATTTGGCATGCAGGAGCTGGTGGATTATGGGCAGAGCTTGTTAGTAATAGAGGTTAAAGTCAACGAATTTTGAGAAAGTTGGTATAATTCTTAGTTTGCAATTTTGCTAATTTATGTTAACCAACATTACGCATATATAGGTTTCGAAGCAGGACGGCTAAACAAATCTGATTTTGCCCCATGGACAGCGATCGGAAATGAAGGTTCAATAAAATTGGAAACAGAATTGTCTTCTTGTTTCGAAAGAAATAAGGTGGCTCTTCGAATGGAAGTTCTTTGTGACAAAACTCCACCAAATATATGTCCTACAGGTGGTGTTGGAGTATATAATCCTGGTTACTCGGGAATGGTAATTCTCATATGCACACACTCACAAAAATACTTATACAAAACACACACACTCAAACACACACACACATACATATATATGTGTGTGTGTGTGTGTGTGTGTGTGTTTGTGTGTGTGCTTGTGTGCATAAGACAGACTTGTTTATTGTATTATTAGATGGTTTAACATGTGTATGATCATTAATTTTGCTTTTTTATTGAGACAGAATATTGTGCAAGGAAAAACATATAAAGTGATTCTTTACCTTAAGTCAATTGATTCTGTAAGCGTTTCTGTTTCACTTACGAGCATGGATGGATTGAAAGTGCTGGCAACTAATGATATTACGTGAGTAATTAGGAATAAACATCACTATCTTTGTATATTTTAACATGATATTGATTCTTTCATTCAATTTTATTGTTCAGAGCTCCCGCCACCCAAGTTATAAATTGGACGAAAATTGAGTTCATATTAAACGCAAAAGACAGCGACAATAATGCAAGGCTTCAGTTAACAACAAGTAAAAAAGGTGTTATTTGGTTTGATCAGATATCAGTGATGCCAACAGACACTTTCAAGGTACATTAATATACTCTGAGTTAACATCATAATAAATTAAGCATTATGGTAAATAACTTTAAAAGTACTCGTAGACTTAACTTGCTCAAAAAAAAAAAAATTCCTTATTGACAATATCGTGGCTTGGAAATATTAGAAAACTCTAAACTTGATTATGGATGCAGAAGTATACCACAGTCAAAAAATATAAATACTATACAATTATAATTAGTTCACACAAAAATTAGCCAGTACATATAATACTAATATCTCTAAATAATCGGCTTTGCGAAAAATGCATCATTAGAAGTAGCCTAAATGCAAATTTGAATTTACGTAGTGTAATACACAAATTTAACAATATTTTTATTCATATTAATATCATATAATAAAATTTAGTTTTTTTAATTTGTTTTTACAGGGACTTGGATTCAGGGAAGACCTATATTCAATGATTGCAGATCTGAATCCTACTTTCGTAAGATTTCCAGGTATCAAATAAATATTCATAACTTAACTCATCTATATCTTCAAAGTTGTAATTTTATTACTGTATTTTATTTTTTTAAAGGTGGATGCTTTATAGAAGGAAGTAGGCTTGTAAATGCGTTTAAATGGAAGGATTCAATTGGACCATGGGAAGAAAGGCCAGGACATTACAATGATCACTGGGGATACTGGACAGATGATGGACTCGGATATTATGAGCTTCTCATTGTACGTATTTTATACATTATATGGAGTATATATATTTATTTTATGTTGTATATTGATTAAACTTAGCTATTGTTTCATTCAGTGGTTCTTTAATAGTTCTTATAATAGTATTTTTCTTACAGCTTATTGAAGAGCTTGGTGCTTCTCCTATTTGGGTATTCAACATTGGTTAGTGAATTTATTTTAAAAAAAAAACTTACTAGCTAAAAATGATAGTAATTCATCTAACATGCCCCTAATATTTATTTTAGGCATGGCCACTGATGAAAACATCGTCAATCCAAGCAATGTCGAAACTTTCGTGCGGGTATGCTATAAATATCTTAATTATATCAAGTCAAGGAAAAAATGAATTCAGTTAATGTAACTTGTTGAAGGTCTATCATGGGCATTAAACATAAATGACTCTTCTTATAATTTATAAGAAAGCAAAATATTCAAGACATATCACATCCATGATGAAAAATGAAAGGAACTAAAAATTTCAATAAAAACTTTGCTTATTAAATAAGGGAAAAACCGCTCCAGCCTATTCTAGTTCACCTCTTAAATGAATGATAAGCATATATTGGATCTAATAGTTTATAATTATTATGTGTTTCTCATATAAAATTATTATATAGTATTTCTTATAAATTTTATTTACATAACCTTAATTTTAATAACTTTTGATAGTTTCTAATAACACTACATAAGATGAAGTTTTTACTATGCTAATATATTAAAGTTATTTTTTTAATAAAATAGATAACTTTTTCGGCTTCATAACCATAAAAACTGTCCACAATTCAAAAAAATATAAAATTATAAACACCATCACACCACATAAAATCAACTTTTATTTTCCAATTTTATTTCCTAAAATAGGTCATCCAACGACAAGTTTCCATTTGTTTTACGTGTCCCATATGACTTTGAGAAATTAAGTAGCATAATTTTAATTTACCTACGTACAATTTAGCTATATCTACATTTTTTTGGCATTGCATGTGAAATATTTTATGTACTGACGCTATAGTGCTCATTTCATTTTTAGGACGCTCTTGATGGTATTGATTTTGCTATAGGATCACCAAACACAACATGGGGATCGATTAGAGCAAGAATGGGACATCCTAATCCATTTAACGTGAAAATTGTTTCTGTTGGAAACGAAAATTGTTTTCCAGTGAATCGGCAAAATTACGGTTTGTTTGTTTACTTATGATAGTTCTTTATTACTTAGACTTACTAAATATTAGAAATAATAGCTACGGTCTTAGTGGATAGTGTATGCAATTGTTGATACACTTAAGATAAATAATACGTCTACACTATCCAATACTAAACATAAAGCACAACTATATTCATCATACAAAATAACAAGACCGGCATGATCATCAAAAATTAACATATCCAAGTAACAATTGCATTTTTAAGGTGCTAAATTTGATTTATTTTTTTATTTATCTAGTAAGTACGTTATATTCCCCAAACCCACCTCTCTTGCAAAGTAGGTGCACAATGCTTGATAACTAAATTGTTAGACTAAAACTATACAACGTTCTATATGCAAACATGGTAGCATTGAATATTTGTAGTGAGATTCCTTTCTTGGTATATAACTGAAGCTAGAATTGAATCTGATTTTTCCTATTTTTTTTATTTTTTTTAATACTTTCATATTTTTATTTTAAATGTCTTTTTTGCTCGTTATTTTCAGAACTTATATATCCATATTTCTATGATGCAATTAAAAAGACGTACCCAAATCTTGAAATCATTTCAAATTGTGACGGATCTCGTATACCATTGAATCATCCAGCTGACTTCTACGATTTTCATGTAAGGATGACAATTTATATTTTGATAAAACATGGTAACCCTTCACATTAATGTCAACCATCTAACCTTTTTTTCCTTTTATAGACGTATAGGGAGTCTTTGGATATGTTCAACGATAATCATTATTTTGATGTTTCACCTCGAAATGGTCCTAAGGTAAATTTTAGTTAATTTAACCCATGTTTGTCTTACATATATTATTGTGCAATTTTTTCTATTTGTTTGTTCGAGTGGGTGATTACTAGTTAATTCTTAGGCTTTTGTGAGTGAATATGCTTCATTTGGCAAAACGGCTGGCAAGGGAAATTTATTAGGTGCATTAGGTGAAGCCGCATATATTATTGGCTTGGAAAGAAATAGGTATGTTTATCGTCATTTTCACATTGGTGCAATAGGTCACATTTTTGAAACATGCATAACTTCATTGGAATAAATATTGAAAAGTACACTCATTTCTACCTATTTTCTATGCAAAAGTAGTGATTTTTATTTAGAAAAAACCATTTCAGATTAAAATAGGACCCCTATCTATATCTTTTTTTTTTGAAATAACAAAAACTATCATCTAGTTTTGAACATGCTAGTTTTGAATTGTTTCGCCAATCTTTGAATGAATGCCTAGATTATAGAGAACAAAAGTAGAAGGTTGTTACCTTTATATTATGCAACAAATAAGGTTACTAATGCTCCTTATGCTCAAATATTTCACCTATCTTTGGAATATTTAAAATGCTAAGTTTTAAATAACTAATTAATTTTTTTACGTTTGCAGTGATATTGTCGCCATGGCATGTTATAGTCCACTTATGGCAAATATACATTTCACAGGGTAAATTTGGTGCCCAACTTTTTCCAAAATTTACATATATGATAATGACACTAGTCTTACTATGTATAATAAAATACTTAGGCCGGTACCAAATGCATTTTGGTTTGATTCATCGCAACATTATGGAGCTCCAAGCTATTGGGTGCAATATTTAGTCAAAGATTCAAGTGGTGCAACATTTTTGAATTCCTCACTTCAAACTAACTCTCAAGTAGTTGCATCTGCAATAATAACTCGTAATAATGATATATTGAAACTAAAGGTAAGTAATTATATTATAATTTCTTATTCTTTTTAAATATTTCATACTTTCTATTGGTGGCAGCTCAAATGTTATCAATCAATGTACTCAAAATAAAATGAAGCTCTTCCTGATTTATGTACATTATATGTACATTTTTGAAAATTATTCTTGGTTATATATTTTTATCCTTTGACTAATTGAAAAATACATCATTTCCAATAGGTTGTAAATTTTGGAAATGACATGGTGAATCTGGATATATCAATATCAGGCTTAGGTAGAACTATAAATTCACAACAATCAGACATGATCGTGCTATCATCTCCTAATCCAATGGATGAGAATACTATTCAGGAGCCAAACAAGGTAACATGATATATTAGTATACAAAATACGCACGAATAGACACTCGTACATATAGAATTATATAAATAAAAAATGAGCACTAATACTTTTTTCTTTCGATCTTTCAGGTAGTACCAAAGAAGAATAATCTTATGAATGCAAGCTCAAAAATGGATGTAGTGATTTCCCCACATTCATTTACAGTTTTTAACTTAGTCCTCATATAGAATATCATGCTAACATTGAATGGCTATTGTATGTTTATTTTGATTTAAATAAGAAATGAAAGGCAATACGGTATTTGTGTTCTTTATTGTACTATTACATATGAAAAAACAGTTCTTATTATACATCAAACTTAATACACATATTTCATGGTTTAGTCCACATGTGGATGAAATGTTTATTATTGGTTTAAAAATTTGAGAACAAAACCTTTAAACATTGTTTTAAGCTAATTTGTGTATGAGGAACATGTATTTGCTTGTACCTTAAGTGATTAGTAATTCTAAAACTAGACATTAATTAGTTTGAAATGATTTCAAGGTTACACGTATGGTATTTATGTGATATCTAAGACATTTAAGTTATTAATTTCTTTGGTTGTAACCTAAGATTAAAAATGAATAACATTATGTAATATCCCCAATTATGCCAAAGATATTGACCTTTTTTCACATCAACATGTACTGAGTTCAAACATTTTTACAAATATGGTCATTTTCAATAAAAAAATATATACAATTTATAGAGATCGAAACCATTGTTGAACCATATATAAACATGAAAATTCCACAAATTTACATCGTTCTTTCAAAATTTTAGTCTGAAAAGGGTTAAAAGTTTTAGGATAATCTAAAATTCTAATGATTATCATAAAATTAGAACATTAATAAGGATGTTAGATCAAAAATTCCCATCTTTAATAATGCAATAAAGTGTCAAAATGGATATTAAAGATAGATTAGATTTTTTACTTTTTAATAATTTAATTGTAAAATATTTGGGATCAAAAAGATATTTTGAACCAAGGAAGGAAAAATATCAATTGCCAAGACATTTAATACCAAAGTCTAAACTTCATCATATTGTTAATAGCATAAAGAAGAACATTAACTAATGACTTGTAATAGCAAATATAGAAATATTCATACATACACAAGAGTGCTTTTATAAGCTATTACTATAGTGTTATAATTAGCACTATCGCCTCTATTTCTAACATCAATTGTATTAAAACTATCATCTATATATGGCAGAGATTGCAACAATGCTATTATATGCTGCTTTATGGTAGCATTCTTACAAGCAATGTAATAGATCTTTAAAAAGCATTTATGAAATGCTACTTGGACTTATAATAACATTTAGAGAAATGTCTTGGTACTGCCTTTGTAACATCAAGGGAAATGCAACATTATTTCTTCCACTAGATGTTACATATTAAATAGAATGGTATTACTGAAAACACTAATAATAGAAATCTTTCTCTTCCACCACGTTTGGGCAAGCCCTCTACTTATGTCCTTATTTAATTGAAAAGCACATTCTTTGAAGTCATTCGGTTCATCATGATAATGTGCATATATTTTTTGATTACCCTACACCACCATCACTTATTATAATTAAATAATTTGCTGCTAACATGTGCGGTCAATGTAGGACAATGATCCAAGGTTGTGAATAAGTTGAAACATTACTAAACATATCGTATATGTCACAGCGTATGAAACTATATATTTATATATGTATGCATGTATTTATGTATTTATATGTAACCGAGGAGACAATAATACTAGGTGAACTAAAAACATAAGCGCATATCCATAATTTGATACATTAAAGTAACAAGGTTTATGTCGAGCAAGAATAAAATCAAGTAATTGTCTCTTAATAATATAAATAAGTAAGCATTGTTAAGGCTCCATTGTGTTGCATATCAGAATAAGCATAAAAAACCACACATAATATGAGATAGCTCGATACAAATCGTCCTTTGTGCAACTACTGCATCATGTTAGGCTTGTTATCTAGTCTACTCATTTAAGAGTAACCATGATAATAAGAAGCAAAGTGTGGAACATTGAATCAGACAATAGTATAATGTGAGTTGTTAGTGGATTTCATCATACTATATATGTCGATATAGTTGTTACTACCAAAATAAAAGCACCGAAACAGGCTGGCGGTGAACGGGTAACAGATCACTATAAGCAGAAAGGAGTCTTCCATCAATAAAGCCCGACACAAGAAAAAGTCCGCAACATAAGTAAATGATCCGGGAGATATGCAATCGACTCCATAGTGGAAAGACAGAGCTCAAAATCTATATGAAGAAGGCATACCGGCAGGGTAAGCCCAGCACAAAGGAAAAAATAACAAAAGGACTCCCGGAACCAGAAGCCCATAAGACGAAAAATCAGGAACCTCACAAATCGGAATCTAGAAAGACGAAAGAGGCTATCGATATTAAATCACTTTATACCGATACATCAAGATATAGTAGCATCAAAAGTACAAGGGAATCATCGGGGAGCCATGCGCGAAGAATTCCAGTAGATGATTACCATTAGGATGCTCTAACAAGTGACTAATGAAGCACCATAAGCAACCTCCCGGAGAAGTAAGAATATGCTTCTAGAGCCTACCGACAAGCAAGCGGGAATCCCGTAAGAGAGACAAGTTATCCACACTAATCTTCTTAGTGTCTATACCGACAGGGGTGATGGATCCTGCAGCCTTTCATGTGAATCTAAAGGCAAGCTCCGCAGATTGTTGATATCAAAACCGGATGCCTACTTCCGTATGCCATAACCTTTCGAAAACCATCCGCACTGACAAACTCGAGACCCTTACAAAGCACATGAACAACCAATCAAGAAAAGAGTTCCACAAATCGGAAACCTCCTCCCAGGAGCAAGAACTGGAACATCTAAAAGTCATAGGTAAAACCTTTAGAATGTAAAGAAAAGGCGGTGGAGAGCCAGTACTTCCATCACCAAAGGGATAAGCGGCCGACAAGGTGTATTAACCCGTAATTTTAAATAATACTATAATGATAAACTAAAGAATACTTAATTAAATATTGTAAACTAAGTTAAATAGATTGCGCTATTGTGTGTGTCTCGGAATTTTGCTTGAGATAGACTACGAGTTTGTGTAAAACAGACATCGTATGAAGAAGTTGTTAAGCTTAGAATTTTGTATACATACAAGAGAATTATATACATACAAATCAATTTAGAAATTCAAAAAGAATCAAAACAGCGAAGCGGGAAGGGCCACGAGCGGAATCAACCCGTTGGATGGGTCGACCCAGACTGCTTGGGGTCGATCCATGGGTCGACCCTAGGGTCGACATAGAAAGAGGGGTCGACCCCTATACGTATCTTGGAACATTTGTATTTCGAAACATGGACGTGTTTCTTGACCCGATTCATTGGCTTGAGGTTATAAGTAGGACCTCATTTATATTATTTTATTCACCCAAAACAATGGAGACCATGTGATGCTGCGCCAACTCAGATTGAATTAGCTTATTCTTCTGAAACAATGATTTATACATATACAAAAATCTTTGCTACAACATCAAAAGTCTTTTCTCGATTCTTTAGATCTAGTCTCTGTGAGTTTATGTTGCTTTTAGATATAAACATTTAATAAGTAATCTTGACATGTTTATAAGTTTGGATCTAAACCCGTGCTTGTTAATAACCTAAACCATAATTAAACAGATATGCAATTACTTGTACATCCAATCTACAGTTCAGTTCTCATTTGTCCAATTCTATCATCATATGCCTATTCTGCTACTATGTCCAATTTTATCATCATATGAATGTTTTGTTATTATTCCTATTTCTGTTCTCTTCTCTCCATCCTTCCCTTTTTATTTTTATAGCCAAGCTACCTTCGAGCCTTGGCCTATTGCTGAAATATGTGAATGAACGAAATAGGGAATGGTTGGGAATGATAAATTGGGGCATACCTTGTATTGTAAAACATGAATGGGATTTGGGGAATAACCTATACATTGACCTATGACTTTAATTTGGGGCATATCATACATGATGATTTATGACTTGAGGGAAGGCACATGAAAAGCCTAGTATGAACATGAATAATTGTTTAAGAATGAATATACCTAAATTTACAGTAAATAGAAACTATAACCGCACTTCGACACGAGGTTAGATTACACTTATTGTAGAAGTCTGCCCGGAACCGCCCGACAAATCCAGCATCCACAAGTGGTCGATTCAATGTGAGGGGTATAGTGCATAAATGTACAAGTAACGGTGCCAAGACACGAGGTTAAGTCCAACTTGTGCTAGAAGTCTACCCGGAACAGTCTGGTATATCCAATATCCACAACTGGTCTACTTAATGTGAGAGGTCTGGTGCATTAACATACATGAATGGGGAATGATAATTACCTATTATAATTAATCACACCTAATGAGAATGTTATATAATAGGTAGGCTTGTCCAAGGGACATGTGGAAATTATAACATAAATAATAATAAATGGGAAGAGAACTTATTAGTAAACCTTAGTTAAGAGATGTAGGTTAATAAGTAAACAACGACAATTTGTAGTCACAGTGTAAGATGGAATTATGATTAAATTAGAAAGAACGGGATGAATATATGAGGTGAAATAAGTTATATTTAAGCATAAATAATAAGTGACATGTTAAATACAAAATAGGTTAATTGAGATGAAGTATACTTAATTAAATTAAGTAAAACATATTATTTTAATGTCGAATCAGACAATATATAATACAAAGGGATTGTTGATTACTCTCGTTAATTATTGTTAGATCCAAATATGGCTCTAACCCCTAAACTATAATGATTCCAATGAAATAAAAGCTAAAACGAAGAGAACACACAATTTATAGTGGTTCGGCGTTAAGTAGCCTACGTCCACTTTCTATTCTTCGAATTGATAATTCAAATGCAAGTACAATGATGATCTTCACTCTCTTTCACTTATACAATACATTAATTCACTCAAGATTATCTAAAATATTGTTTGAAAGATGATTGTAGTCTGAAAAAGATGATAGAATTCGGATTGCAAAGAAATTTGAGTTCTTAAAATGCCAAAAGATCCTTCCAAATGCCTCTTGATGTTGTATTTATAGGTGGAAAATTCCCCTGGAGTGGGACCGGTTCGGATCCACGTGGCATCAATCCCGCCACAATCGGGTTCGGATGGAATCTGATGGTGACAGTACACCAGGTTAGTGGAAAACGTGGGTAGATCGTGTGCGTAACCGTCTCGAGTATTAAGGAAAACATGGGGTGGAAGCCGTTGTGACTCTGGGATCGGATCGGATATGTTTGTGTATGGGGTTCGGATCAGCTCCATTCCTTCCGATGCGGTCCGGCTTGTTTTCCTTCCCTTTCTGCTTTGTGCTGATCTGTCTCTGCCTAAGGAAACCCGATACGATTATCTGGCAGGGTGCTCTTCATTGTTTGACTCTTTATCTTTGTGTAACCTGGTTCACAAAGTAGGCTAACATTTTTCCCCCTCAAGGGATGCTTTTATCGAAGATGGAGCGTGCCTTGACATCGTCTGTTCATTGGTCTTTGAATTTGAATTGTTAAATAGTCACCTCCGTTCATTCACAGGGACGTGTTGCTTCATAAAACTGTGTCTCTTGCCGTCTATATACACACCATAACGCATATGAATTACCTTCCTCATTTTTAAACAAATTTAAGAACTCTTCTTGATGTCCAGCAGTTCCTCCAAGTAAAAAATTTCTTTATTTTCCTTCGAATTTGATTTACATACCACTTCGATGTGTAAGATTCCATTCGGTTCGAATTCTGACCCGAACAGCTTCCGTCTTCGGTTTTGCTTAGTATCAGATCAACAGGCCAGAGCACATTCATGGGCCTAAACTCCAGTCCGAAATGGGGTGAAAGGCTTGGAATACAAAGTGTCGCGATATTTATATGTAAACTCGCTACCTCTTCTCTTTCTTTCTTTCATTTCTTTTATTGCCTTCACTTAACAGATTATGGACCAAAACCCTAACTCTTAAAAACTCCAAAAATCCTTCTTGTTAATCTTCAAATCAAAATCGTAAGTAGGTTTAAAACCTCGATTATCCTTGTAATAATCGATTTTAGCTAGTATTTGTGGTCAATTTGAATGGTTTGATCATGGCTTTTGCTCGGCTTCGACGCCACGGCCTCCCCCTCCCTCGCCGTCGTCGTTGGTGACTCCATTATCACCTTGAGGCGTCGGGAGATGGGATTAGGATCCATTATTGGATATTTGGGCACATAAGTGCTCGCTCTCAGTCGGGGGTTTTGAGATGGAGTTGGGTTCGGTGTTGGTTGAGCGAGACGGAAAATGGATAAGAAAAGGAGAAAGAGAGGAGCTGGGATCGGTTCGGGTGGAGAAAGGTTAGAGTGAAGGGAAAGGGAAGAGGTTCCTATGACCGGATCAGGTCGGAACCAAAACATGGCTAGTTGCGAACGTTTGCTTCAGACCAAAACATGCCCCCCTCCCCCCAATCTGATCCCAACACTTACATCCGAATCGAACCGAAGCAGTCCTACTCAATGCACAAGAATTTGCTCAACTGGCCAAATCAATACTTGACATAACCTTCAACTTAAAGAACAGTTAGGATAGCGCCTTACAAACATAAACGAACATCAAGAACTATTCCGAACATTACTGCTTCATCGAACCTTTGCATTACGCTCTCATGTGTTTACTTTACATCTTCTGCACACATTGTACACACTTTAGTTCACACACTTGCACGGAGGGATTCGGTCTATTTTACTCTAACTTGTATTATTGCTTCTTCGATAGTTTAGCGACCATGGTAGAAAGACGTTCGCTTAGATTAGCAAACGAAAAAGATGTTGCTGGATCAACTGAAAATCCACTTATCAGGGATGTGTCTCCTACCTCAGATCCAGAATGGGACATCGAGGGCCCAGACTATGATATGGAAGCCCACAATAGTGAAGTATCTTCCGGGGGTGATGTTTCTCTGGGTGAAGAAGAGGAAGGAGAGGTTGGAGATGATCGCACCCCCGATGAGTTTGAAACCGCTACTATATTGGAGTTAGTCAAAGATTCTGTTGAGTCGACGATCGATGATGATAGACTTGCCCGAATATGTCTAAAGCATAGGATACTAAGAAGAGATACTAAGTTGCCTTCGAAAACAGTTCGCCCCCACAATCCACCGGAAGGATTTATGGCTATCACTCGATTAATGTGTCTAGTTGGGGCGATACCTCCGTTTCCACCTTTTGCCGTCGATTTTCTGAGACAGATGCGGATTGCCCCCATGCAGTTGCATCCCAACTCTTATGCTTATCTATACACCTTGTATACAGCATACAAAGAGATTCTAGGCATAGAGCCTACCTTCGATGACATCCACTTCTTTTATAATTTCAAACATCGGACTCAAGAGACTCCCTCCTTCTCATACTTTGAATCAGTCCCGAAAAGAAAAATTATCACCGTTCCATTTAGCAGCAAGGCTGGCGACTCAAAACCTGAATGGTTTTATATCAGACAGCAACCGGGGTGCGCCTGGAGATGGACCAAATCAAGTAAAATGCCGACTTCCTAGATTTGGTTTTTGAATGTTTATGCCAACATATTAACTTGTTTTTATTTTCATTCGCAGTTGACAACCCAAAGCAAATATCGGGTCAATTATACTTTGATCGTTTGCATCGGCTGCTCAATGGCGACCAAAAGTTCTTGACCATTGACGTTGTCATTAAGGATGAGTATCTCCATCGTCACGGGTTACTTTCTATTACTCGTAGCATAGGTCATGGGATAGGTCTGTATGTGTATATACCCCCGGTTGACATTATCCCCGATACAGGTGAGGGCTCAAAAGGTCTAACAATACCTCTTAGGACTCCTCCCTCTCCGTCTTCAACTCAAGACGATGAATTAGCCAACATAGTTGCGAAGTACAGAGAAGGGTAAACTGTTCCTGATGAAGCCATCTCTCCTAAAAAGCCATCATCCCCTAAAGAGCTGTCAGTAGATGCTTCTCAAGGAGATGCTCCTACTACCGACGATTCTACATTTAAGGGTTTTGGAAAACTTCCCCTGCCCAAAACTATTTATACTTCAGAGGACTTCAGAACGAATCCTTTAACCTACACATCTTCAGAGGAGACTACTCCCGTGAAGACCAAAGAGCCTACTCATGCCAGTCAGGCTTCAGCCTCGAGTTTGTTGGGGGGGAACGTCACTTAGGATGCACATAACACATTAGCACCGCACGTAACAACACTTATGTTTTATGTGAACGTCGATTATGAATTCCACCTATATTGTTATGCAGGTACAATGTCACGCCCTTACTATGATATCAGGAAGATTCGCCATAGCATGTCTAGACCTCCTTCTGACACTGAGCATGATCACCTTGAGAGCCGGGGCAGAGATGACAGAAGGCCTCATGATTCTAATCGACCTCACGCTTCACGTTCTCGTTCTCCTGTTCGGTCGGGTCCGTATAGACATAAGAGTTACCAAAGTCGTCGTGGGGGGGGGGGGTGAGGGACACATCACAATCCAAAGACCAAATTTCTCCCCAAGATAAATATAATCGAGAAAAAAGTTCACCAAAGCACACTGATCCTCCCAAGATAAATATAATCGAGAAAAAAGTCCACCAAAGCACACTGATCCGCGAGACAAGCACAAAACTTTTGAGAAGCGATCTGAAAAAGGCGATGCAGCCGTCATCCTTGCTAAGTGGAAACATTTTGAACTATCGTATTGCAGACCCCCACCACTGGACTCTGATTCGAAAACGAAGCTAGATTATTTGGAGAAGCAGTTCCCAGATCATTACTTTGAGAATTTAACTTTCTTACCTGCACTCGAGCCTATTTCTTCAAAGTGGGCAGATGAGGCTAAGGCAAAGATTGTTGCAGTAGAGAAACAATACTCAGAGATGCACAAGTATTCACGCAATCTTTCCAGAATCATTCGGAACTTAATCACAGATGTCGATGTAATGAAGAAAGTTGCAGATTCTGATGAGAATGCTTTGAAAATCTAGAAAAAGACTTGGAAGATACATAGAGTCAACTTGCCATTGCTCAACGAGATGCCAATAATTTCAAAAAGCAATTCGAAGAATTGCAAAAGCGTTATCATGACCTATTGGAATCTCACAGTCAAGAGCGTTTAGAATTGAAGAAACAAGCTGAAAATGCTAAGTCAGAAAGTGTCAAGGTGCAGCTAGCCTACGGTACTCTTAAACAAGAAAAGCCGAGTTAGCGAGGAAGAACACCGAGTTGGAGAAATGGAATGCTGATTTGGAGTCCAAGTTAATGGAAGTTGAGACTAGAGCTGCCCTAGCTGAGGGGAATGTGGATAACGCTATCAAGTCCGCCGAAGAGACTCATAAACAGCTATTATAGGCTCAAAATGAATTGCGTGGTTTCGGTGAACTGATGATTGAATTCTTCGGGCACATAATCCGTCGCTGAAACATCTCTTGCATCTAAGACTATCCGACTACCTTAGTCCATGTGTGGAATCAAATCATCGAGTGGAAAAAAGATGAACTTAAGTTAGACTTTGTTGATGAAGATAAACTCAAGGAGAAGTATTTGAAAGGTGATGAACTGGCATACCTAGCCGAAGGACGTCGCCTTATTGCTGCTGCTATGGAGGAGGAGAAGCGTCAAGCCAAAGAAAAGAATATCCCTGAAATTGGCTCATCTTCTGCTACCGTCGAAGCTACTGGGGTAGAGGAATATGATCTTGAGAATCCGAGAATTCCCAAGGTGCCTCTTTTATCTCCTATACCCGAATCAGCATCAGAGACAATATCCGCCTCAGTTGTTGAGAAATCATTGGAAGGTATTCCCACCTTTTCACCCCAATTTGCCAAGGTAGTCTCCACCTTTCGTCATATCATTGGGCAATCGATAGAGGATTCTTTATTTTCTCCTGAGTTGTTGCTTCTCATTCTGTAGGTGTTGAACCGACCAAGAAGGCTGATTAGCATCGGGGAACCACCACTAGGGAAACATCTGTGGAAAATACTCAGGGAGAATAGGATAAGGTTACCATCGTTGTATTCGAAAGGGGAGCTAAGATAAAAAGGAGGAGGCTATTAATAAGACTCCCATGCCACCTAATGTTGATGCTTCTCATGATGATGAAATGATAAACGCTCTGAAAGATGATGACGGTAATGATGGGCATGAAGAAGATCCCGATGTTTCTATAATTGGGGACCCGAATAATGCCGATGACGAGACTCTGGCTGAAATGAAAGCCAAACAAGACAAGCGTATGCAGCTAAAAGTCGAGGAGATAGACCCTGAAAGCCTTAAGCCCCTTGCAGTGGTGGATGCTGGATCGAGGTTAGTTGTTAAGATTTCAACTAGGTCAATTACAAAGGAGCTTGCTAAAAAATCTTCTCTTGATCCCAGCGCTCAGACTTCTGGGAAGAAGTCTATCGACTCTGGAACCTCAATCACGGAAAAGAAGAAATTAAAGCGCCTCATGTATGATGCTGAAAAGGAAGCTAAAAAAGCTCTTTAGGCTGCCAAGAAGTCCAAGTCTACTCCGAACACCAAGTGATAATGTGCCTTGTTTGTTATTTTGATATTCTATTGGTCCGATATTGTTGCAGCGAGTGCAACCCTCGTATCTTTTGCTTGATTTCCCTGTATAAACTTACGTGTTTGTAAATAAAATAGTTTATTTCCTGCAATATCTGATAGTTGTAAGTTTAGCACTTAAGTAAAAATGCAAATGGACAGCATGTCATATTACAGTTATATAATAAATTCATTGTTAAGGGGAACGTGTGTACACATATATGCCCCCAATCAATCTTGGATAACTGAGTTAGAATTATTCAAGATTGATTAAATTCAAAATCCAATTGCCTCTGATTCTCCGATGGGGCCATATTCCTTTCGTCATTAATGCTTGTTCTTTTTTACATCTTTATACTCTCATGTCTCATAACCAGGTTAGAGTATTACTGAGGCGGTCACTTATCGGGGTGCACCTTCACGTCTCAAGGGACGTCGTCTTCTCGTCCTTTATACTCTCGCTCGATTCATGAGTGTTAGAGTTAAGAATGCCATCTTCCCATTCTTTTGCATTTTATCATGCAAGCGGTCATTTTGTTTGTTCCTACACATAGGTTATCTCCAATTTTTCAGATTTAATTTAATATTTCATGATCAAGATAGAATAGTTGTTGAAGATATAAATAATGCAGGAAAGTAAATGACACACGATATTTTTATAGTGGTTCAGCTAAGTCATAGCCTACTTCCACTTCATAATCCTCTGTTCATATAAACAGACTTTTTAAGGCAAGTCGTGCCTTTTACATAGCTTATAAAAACAAAAATAGGTAGACATTTCATATTCAGCTCAGGTATCGTCGCAAATGCTGAGCATTCCATGCTCTGGGAATCTCTTCACCGTCCACGGTCGTTAGCTTGAATGCTCCTGTATCAAGCTTCCGTTGGATGGCGTATGGTCCTTCCCATTTTGGACCCAATTGGGTTGAAGGCGGGAAGACTCGTTTCAATACTAAGTCTCCTGTCTCAAAGGTTTTGAAACGAACCTTTCGGTCATAATAACATGCCACTTGACGTCGATGTCTTGAGGTGCGCAAGTCTGCTTCGTCTCTTTTTTCTTCAACCATATCAAGAGACTCTAGGAGGAGTGTTCTATTCGTCATTGGGTCATAGTATGCTACTTGATGAGAAGGGACTTCTAGTTCCACCAGGATCACTGCTTCTGACCCAAAGGAGAGTGAAAAAGGTGTATGGCCAGTGGCCGTCTTGAATGTTGTTCTATAGGCCCACAAAGCTGGTGGTAGCTCATCTACCCACTTGGCTTTGGCCGCTCCAACCGCTTCTTCAGAATAGATTTAATGACCTTGTTTATTGCTTCGACTTGGCCATTTGACTGCGAGTGAGCTACAAAAGTGAATTGTTTGTCAATCTTGTACTTTTGGCAGAAGTTTCTGAATTCGATGCTGTCAAATTATGTCCCATTATCAGTTATGATGGTCTTCGGTATCCCAAATCGACAGATAATGTTTCTGACCACAAAATTAATCACCTTCCTTACCGTGATCGTTGTTAAAGGTTCAGCTTCCACCCATTTCGTGAAATAGTCCACGGCGACGATCGCGTACTTTGCTCCCCCTTTGGCAATAGGTAACACTCCAACAATATCAATTCCCCACATGGCAAATGGCCATGGGCTTACCATCGACTTGAGCTGAGTCGGAGGTGCTCTGGTAATTTTGGCGAATCTTTGACATCTGTCGTAGCGTCGTGAATAATCAACCGCGTCTTTATTCACGGTAGGCCAGAAATATCCATACTGCAACACTTTCTTTGCCAGGGTTTGGCCCCCGGTGTGATCCCCACACTCACCTTCGTGTACTCCTTGCAGTACACGTTTGATGTCATCATGTGCGATACACTGTAGCAGGGGCATTGAAAACCCTTGGTGATAAAGGACGTCGTCCTGTAAAACGTATCTTGCATCCTTACGTCTTACAACTCGTCTTTCGCTTTTCTTCAATGAGAGGACTCCACTCTTGAGAAAATTCTTGATCAGTGTCATCCATGATTCTTTCTCTGGATCGACTCCTAAGGCTAGTTCCATCTCCATTAGGTCGGAACTCGGTGATTCCAAAAAATCTATCGGAACCATTTCAGTTTCTTCGGGGTTATCAGAGCTCGCTAGTTTTGCAAACCGATCTGCTTTCTGGTTCTCTGCCCTTAGGATATGCGTTATGGTGTAATGCTCCAAATTTTCCAACAACTCCTTTACTTTCTTGGGATAAGTAACTAGTCGAGGTCCTTTGGTGACGAACTCCTCTTTTACTTGGCTTACCACTATCCTAGAGTCACAATATATATCCAGTGTCTTCACTCCTAGTTCTTCGGCGAGCTTCAGCCCGGCAATCAGGGCTTCATACTCAGAGTCGTTATTGGTAGCAGCAAATTCTAATCGTAATGCATAGTAAATAGATCGTCCTTCAGGTGTGATTAAAACAACTCCGGCGCCGGACCTTCGATCATTTCTAGCTCCGTCCGTATATAACTTCCACGGACTAAGCTCCAATTCTTGGTCTAAGGTAACCACCTTGTCACCCACCGTCTCCTCTTCGGAAATTGTGAATTCAGCTATAAAGTCGGCCAATGCCTGCCCCCTTATTGACCTTCGTGGCTGAAAATTCAGATCGAATTGACTCAACTCGATGTTCCATTTAAGTAACTGCCCCGAAGCTTCAGGTTTCTGCAAAACTTGCCTTAAAGGTTGATCGGTTTATACAACGATTGGGTGAGCTTGAAAGTAATGATGAAGTTTGCGGGAAGCAATCAGGAGGCTACAAGCAAGTTTTTCTATTTCCGGATAATTACGTTCTGCAGCAGCTAGCTTTTTGCTTATGTAGTACATAGGCCTTTGGACTTTATCATCTTCACGTACCAATGTTGTACTGACGGCATGAGATGATCCCGCTAAGTAGACAAACAAATCCTCATGTTCCACGGGCTTTGATAATATTGGAGGCTTTTCTAATAAGTCTAATAGATTCTGGAAAGCTTCCACACAATCAGGAGTCCACTCAAAATTTTGCTTCCCCCATTTTATCAGATCGAAGAAAGGTATGCACTTATCTGTGGCTTTGGAGATAAACTTGCTTAAGGCAGCAACTTTTCCAGCCAGGCTTTGGACGTCCTTAATCTTTCACGGCTCTTGAATATTCTTTATTGCTGCTGTTTGAGTAGGATTTATCTCAATCCCTCGAGAACTCACGATAAACCCAAGGAACTTTCCAGATGCGACCCCAAATGAGAATTTTAGGGGGTTTAACTTCATCCCATACCTTCTAAGAATGTCAAACATTTCGACTAAGTCCTTTGTATGGTCAGAAGATTTTCTAGACTTCACAAGCATGTCGTCCACATAAACCTCCATGGTTTTTCCAATTTGATTGTAGAACATGCGGTTGACCAAACGTTGATACGTGGCTCATGCATTCTTTAATCCAAACGGCATTACCACATAACAATACAACCCTAAGTTTGTGATGAAACTTGTGTGTTCCTGATCTGGTACGTACATGGGAATTTGATTGTACCCAGAATAGGCATCCATAAAGGATAAAAGCTCGTGTCCAGCCGTCGAGTCTACTAGTTGATTGATCCTGCGGAGAGGAAAGCCCTCCTTCGGGCAAGCCTTGTTCAAGTCAGAAAAGTCAATACTTGTACGCCACTTCCCGTTAGATTTTTGACCAGTACCGGATTCGATATCCAGTCGGGATATTTCGAATCCTTAATAAATCCATTATCCTTCAATTTATCTACCTCTTCCTTCAAAGCTGCTGACCGCTCTGGGCCTAACATCCGTCTCTTCTGCTTGACCGGCAGGTGCTTTGGATTAATGCTTAAAGAGTGGCTCATAATAGCAGGCGAAATCCCACACATGTCAGCGTGAGTCCAGGCAAATACGTCTAAATTTGCCCTTAAGAAATCAGCCAACTCTTTTGCTCGAATTGGATCCAGTTGTGATCCGATATTTTGTACCTTTGTCAAATCTGTCTCGTCAATAGATATGTCTATTGTCGTCTCGTTGGGAGTCGCCTTTCTGTCCTCGGGTTCTCTATACTCTCTGGGATCTATATCCTTGACAACATCTAAAGGCGACTCTCTTGGGGTTGGACCCCTTAATTGCTATGCTGAGTTTTCCTTCGAAGGGGGGAATCATCTTTGGATTATATATTCAACCCCTTCATTAGCATCTTCAACTCCATCATATAACAAGCTCGTCCTGTAGCTTGGTCACCTCTCAGTACCCCAATTCCTGCGTCAGTCGGGAATTTAAGCAGCAAGCACCAAGGTGCAATACACGCCCTAAAGTCGGCGAGGGCCGGTCGGCCTAGGAAAGCGTTGTAGGGTGACTCTACATCCAAACTACAAATGGCAGGATCCTCACTCTCTGGCGATCTCCTTGTCCTAGCGTCACTGGTAATTCTATGTATCCCATCGGAGCTGTTGACGCCCCATTGAAGACCTGTATCCATCCTTCGCAGGGCTTCAGATCTTTTGCTTCGAGTTTCATTTGTTCAAAAGCTTTCTTGAAGAGGATGTTGACTGAGCTTCCGTTATCCACTAAGACCTTATGGACTAAGGCGGGGCCGATGGCCGTGGTAATTACCAGTGGGTCTTTAGTTGGTGATTGGATTCTGATATTATCTTTGCTACGCAATATGACGTCGTCCGACATCGTCTTTTGTTGTTTTATTGGAGTAATGTCTTCGAGGTTACTACATTCTCCTACCTCAAAATGCTTGGCGGCATTCACGTATTGATCCATCACTTTAAAACTACGACCAACTAGATGGGATCCGCCTATAATGGTATTGATAACAATCCCCTTACCTTTCTGCTGGGCTGTGGGCTTGGAAGCGGGCTGGGCTTGATTCGGAGCTTGTCTTCCTTGCCCCCGGTCCCGCGGGGCAACTTTGTATTCATCCAGCTTCCCTTCCCGCAACAATTTCTCAACTACATCTCTCAAATGGCGACATTCGTTAGTAGAATGGCCATGAGTCCCGTGGAACAAGCAAAACTTTCCCGTAGCGATCTCTTTTTCGGTTGAGTCTCTAGGCAGTGGCTTTTTGTATTGCAATATGTTGTATGTATCCAAGTAAATATTTTCCAATGTATCACTTAACGGCATATAGTTTTCAAAAGTCTGGAATCTAGGTCTTTTACTAGAGTTACTTCCTCGGTTCCTATTCCTCCTACTGCCATTCCCATTTCTGTTGTTATTACCTCCGTTTTGGTTGCCGACGTTTACCTCAACCTTTCCTGAACTGTCACCGGACTGCTTCACAGCAACATTGCTTTGGACACCCTCCCTTGAGGCTCCTTCAGACTTTCTCTTCCTATTTGCTTGAACTTCCTCTCGCCTTAAGCGAATATTGGCCTTTTCGTAAAATAACTCCCTAGTGGGGGGTGGTTTTCCAGATAGATAATCCCCGAATTCTGTATCTAGGTCAACTCCTTCTATTAAGGCCATCAGAATAGTGGGTTCATGAGGGTCACTAACTTTGGTGACAGCTAGGTTGAAGTGGTCTAAATATGATTTCAAAGATCCACCTGGAGCCTGCTTAATCCTTGACAATTCTATGACGCTCTTGGACTTTCGAGCGTGAAGTCAAAACTGGTTCATAAAGCGCTCACTCAACTCTGTGAAATTTGATATTGACCGTGGGGGGAGTCGGGTGAACTACATTAGTGCCACGTCTTCCAGATAAATCGGAAAAGCCTTACATTTTACAGCATTTGGAGCTGCTGCAGCATTCATGAACCATGCATACCTCATCAGGTGTTGTACTGGGTCCGTTCTCCCTGAATACCGATCCATCTGAGGCAAGTTAAATCACCGAGGGAACTGGAAGTCCAATATATCATCCGTGAAGGAGTATGACTTCGCTCAATGCCCCAGTCCTCATTGGTATATCGTCGGCTTTCGGACATTATCTGATGCACCATTGCCCATACATCGGCATTTGTCAGAATTTGAGCAGGTTCTCTAGGTCTAATATTTGGATTACCCCTAGGTTCCTAATTAGGGGATAACCTCCTGTTTCTAGTGGCGGCTGCTCTATACTGCTCTCTGCACTCCCGGTCGATCCCAGGAGGAAGAGGTTGAAGAAGCTGCTGTTGCGTAGGGTTGGTAATATTAGGATCCCTGGGTAGGACGTGGGATCCATGCATGGGTAGCAACATAGCCTGTTGCAGGCTTGGGTCATCAGGCCCTAACACACGAGCGACGTCTTCTCGTGATCCTAAAGATCCAAAAGTTAACTGATCAAGGTTTTGAGGTTGTTTAAGTAGCCTTCTTTCTCGAGGACGATCCTCATCTGAAGAAGATGAATAATGTGCTGCAAGGCGACGTGTCGGGGATGGCGTTTTTTGCCTACGAAGCTCACTGATTTGCCTACTCATAGTCTTCATATTCTCCTGCATGATGAGACTGTTATGCTGGTGAGTTTCTAAAGCCACCTTAGTACTCTAGAGCATGTCAATAAAGCGTGAAAAATCTCCTTGTGTGACGGGTGCAGATGGATCAGGCTGAACATTAGTCGTTGTGGCTAGAATCGGAGCATTGGTGAGAGCTCGAGTAGAAGTTCCAGCTTCATTCTGGTTCGGATCGGATGGGAGCAAAGTAGCATGACCGGACCGTTTCGGATGGGGGGAGTGAGTGACCTCAACGTCGTCTGATCGGATCGGAGTCACCTGGTCGGCTCGGATCCTCCTAACCGGATCGGCCTGCTCCAGAGTCTTGCCCACGCGACCTCGTCAATACCATGTGTAAAACCCCGAATTTTCTATTAGCGATAAATTAAAAAATTAAAGTATAATTAATTCAAAATGAAAGAATTAAGGGAAATGGGTTACACCATTGCGTTCATCTCAGAATTATGCTTGAGATAGAGTCCGAGTTTGCGTAAATCGGACTCCGTATGAAGGAGTTATGACCTCCGGAAGTTTCAAAATTCAATTTAAAATTCATACAGTTCAAAATTCAATTTAAAATTCGAAAAATAGACCCAAACTGGGATGGGCGGGAAAATTCCCGCCCAGGACCCAGGTCAACCAGGGGGTCGATCTGGGGGTCTACCTGGGTACCCAGGTCGGCCATGTGGTCGACCTGGGAGTCGACCTGCCTAGTCGACCTGGTCAGGTCTTGGCTGGCCTGGTCGGGTTCTGGTCGAATTTCTGAGTCTTGGTGTGTCACTAGGGCTGACTTGTCACCTCCTGATTGGCTCCTCTTGGTGTGTATGGTCTGGATTCACGCTATGATCATCTGACGGATCAAATCAATCTGAAATTCTATAAATACAACCTAAGACTCAACCTAAATTCACACAAAAATATAGAGCTAGAGCCGTCATGCTTCCTGGAGGAAACTAAGAGTTGCCGTCATTTGGAGAAAGTTAAGAGACGAGCAAAACTAAAGTAAAAACAAGATTCGAACAACGTTTATCTACCCAAAGGAAAGCATTGCAAATCCAGAACTCAGAATCCAGAACTCAAGTTTATCATTTGTTGTAAGTATAGTGATTTTTCCGATGAGAATAAAATTAAGACTTGATTCAATGTAAAGTGGAAATGGAATTTTACTATTGTATAACAACGATGCTAATTCATATCTGTGTATTGCAATGATTGTATTGTGAATGGTATTGGGATGTTTGTGGTATAATTGACTCGATGTTGGTCCTGTTGTACATCTAGAATGAAGGCAACATCACATACAAGTATATGGTTAATGTTAGGAATTACACCTATATGTTTATATGTTTAACATAGATTGTATACATTTTTCTAAGTCCAAGTTAAGACTTATATACACATGTTCTATGTTAAGATCATTATGCCTACATGATTAAACCCCATGTATATGTTTTTATGTTCCTTACAAGTTTATAATCGGGTCCATGCCAAGTACCATTTAGTTTCACACGATTATTACAAGTTTCATGTTATAATAGGATACATGATTTGATCTAGTTCACACCTTTGGGTTAATGTCAAAAATAGACATTTTTATGGACATGTAATAACTTTGTCACATGCTAGTTTGTGTTTGAAGTTATGCGTAGATAAAAATATGTTTAGGCTTATGTTTTATGCAAGTCTAAATTTTGCCATTTCATGTGACACATATTTAATTAGATTCTTATTTGAATGCAAGTTCACATGACAAGTTGAAACCCATGTTAATCAGATCGCAAAGTTGCAAGTTCATATGTCACACACCCTTTATGTTATTTAGAATATTTCATGTTCTTGGCTTTCTCTTCTATGCTTATAAGTTAGGCTGAAATATCTAGCCCAACATTCATTATAATCTTGCGAACGTACAAACGGGGAAATATCGTTGGGATTAAACATGAAAATATATGTATTGGCATGATTGGCACATGCCAATAAAATGGTGACATTTAAATGGTATTAATTTTTATACCAAAAATTGATGAACTTGAAAAGTGGGCCAAAACATTTAATTGTTAACAAATTTACATATAAGAATAAAAAGAATGAATATGTAAATTTAGAAAATATGTGTATGCTTAACCCGAGGTTGGATTGAGTTGTGATGTAAACCTTCCCGGACCCGCCCGGCTGTCCAGCAATCACAACAATACCTATCCAATGTGTGAGATTAAGGCATTGAGCCCAATAAGGACCCGAGGTTAGACTGAGTTACGGTGTAAACCTGCCCGGAAATGACCGGCACATCCAGTAACCGTAACAATACATGTCTAACGTGAGTGATCGGTGCTTTGAAAAGCTAAGGACAGACAAGTCAGGATGGTAGGGTTAAGTTAATTAAAACACTTAACCAATTCAACATATTAATTAAACTGATGGGTGGGGTTAGGTTAATACAGACACTTAACCACTTAACATGTTTGACTAGAAAACCCTAGTAACGAAGACCTATTTCAGCAGTAACCCAATTAGGTATCATGGTAGCCTGAAACTAGGCAGGGTGGGGCATGATTACTGGATTGATTGTAAGCGGCCAAAAGCGACAGCGGTTGGTGCAGCAGTGTGGGTTCTAATGGACTGCGGGCGTGCACACACTTTGGAGCAGACAAATAGGGCACTGGGCATCAGTAGTATAACCTATGTATTCTAGAATTGTGTCGGGCCGCCACCATGGGACTTGATACACCCCATGGTGGGACCAGCATAGGTATCTACAATCAAGTGGGGTCGTATGACACATATGATTATGCGAGTAGGAGCCGATTTTTAGAAAGGGGATCACTTCACCCCGATCATGAGGTGTCAGTTGAGACAGTACAAGTAGGTGCAGAGATATAAATGTGGGGTGCGATAGTATATTCGGTTCTAAACTACTTTATCTTAGTCTATGATACTTTCCTATTTTCAGTTCATTCCTATCATGCCCTTTTTTTATTCACATACTGAAGAGCCACTAGACTTACCAGGTCTGACTCTATTTTTCTTTCGTCTTTTTTTCTTCCGTTCCCCCCCCCCCCAGGTCCACAGGGAGGAAACAATCCAGCTTAGTCAGACTCTTTACAAGCCTCAAGATAGTAGATGTACGCTTTGGACTCTCTTTCCTTGGCTATGGCTTTTGGACACATCTATGGGGATTTATGCAGTTTTTATTATGTTTCATGCTTCTTTAAGTTTTAAAGCAAGATAGTATTATGGTTGTAATAATTGGAAGTTTGTATTGAGGCAATTATGGAAATGTTTTGTATGAACACGTATTTATGAAATGAAAGTCTGTTTGTTTTTCCACTGCTTATATATATATATATATATATATATATATATATATATATATATATATATATGTATGTGTTTATATCTGTCGTGTGTTTATCTGTGACTTTTACTTATAAACCTCCACCGAAGTTAAGGCATTCCCTTTGAGAGTGACCTTAACGGAAGTGGGGTGTTTCACTTGGTATCAGAGCACAGGTTTACCAGATTAGATAAAGATTTTTGAAACTATTTCCAAAAAGAAGTTTAAAAAAGCATTTTTTTTTTCAAGAAAAAAGCGTTGTTTTTAAAAGGCATAATTCCCCAAAGCCATATGCACTATCTCTCTATCCTTTTGTCTTGAGTCTTTCCTTTTTGTTTTAGCATGTCTGGAGATCTTAACCTTCCAGAAGGAGTACCGATACCTGGCTGGTTCCGAAGGTACCTAGAGGCTAGGGCCAATGACGCGGGCCCAGCAGACATATCTCCTCCCCCAGTGGCAGCAGTTCCTCCTCCTCCTCCTCGTGGAAATGCTTTCGCAAAGACGTGTAGGGGCTTCAAGGCTATGGGTGGAAAGGACTTTTATGGAACTGAATCCTTTGTGGTAGCAAGGAACTGGCTGAAGGAGACCGAAGATTTGTTCGTCATCTTCGAAGTTGACGACAGACAAAAGATACAGCTAGCAGTGTGGTTGCTTAAAGATGAAGCTTCCTATTGGTGGGAAGTTACCCATGCTGAAAGGCCAGTGGAAACTTGGGAAGATTTTAGGATGAGGTTTGAGATGAAATTCCTCACCCAAGCTGAAAGAAGCCTGCAGATGGAGAAGTTCCTAACTCTTAAACAAGGAAGTATGACGATCAGGGAGTACGTCAATCAGTTTAATCAGCTGGCCAGATTTGGGCTGGATTTAGTAAACACGCAACACAAGAAGGCTCTTCGCTTTGTCAAAGGTCTGAATGAGCCTCTATGCAGCCTTGTTATGACCCATATACCCATGGGAGCGACTTATGAAAGCTTGGTGGACATGGCGCTGCTACACGAGGAAGATAAAGGCAAGAAAGAGGCAAAGGTGGAAGTGCCTCAAGGAAAGAAAGAGGGTTTACAGGCCCAGAAAACAGATTTCAAGAAAGGCGAGAAGAACAACAAATCCCATGAAAAGAGAAGGTGTAATTTCTGTGGCATTGTTGGACATATAGTGAAAGACTACAGAAAGAAGAAGGCGAAGATGAATGGTGGTTGTTTCCATTGCGGCGAGACTGGACACATGGCTAAGGACTGCCCAAAGAAGTAAGGGCAGGGACAGAGGACTGGATCCACTTCAGGGGGACAGGTTCACGCGCTGGTGGCACCTCCGCAGGAACGAGGTAGAAATATTTCTGTAGAAAGCTTAGTTTATCTCTATGATCATCCAGTTCGCACTCTCTTTGATTCTGGTGCATCACACTCCTTTATTTCATCTGCTTTAGTAGAATCTTTGCACCTAGACACTAGTATGGTAGAGGATCCCTTGGTTGTTTCAAATCCACTTGGGGGCTCAGCTTATTTGTCAATGGTTTGTTTGGATTTGAAAATCTCTATTCTAAGTGTTGAGTTTAGATGTAGTGCCTTTGTTTTGGGTTTCTCGGGATATGGATTGATCTTAGGCATGGACTGGTTATCCAGTAATGGTGCCATTCTTGATTGTGAGAAAAGAGTGGTTAGACTCTTGACTCGGCTCGGTAACACTCTAAAAATTTCTTGTAATCCCTTGAATGCTGTTATGCTTAGTTATCTAGAGTCGCTTGATGCTTCTGTTGAGAATTTGCAGTCGGTTAGAGTGGTCCGTGAATATCCGGATGTCTTTGAAGAGGTGAAGGGTTTACCTCCAAGGCGGGAAATAGACTTCCGCATATATCTTGTTGATAATGCAAAACCCGTAGCTTTACCAGTTAGACACATGGATCCAAGGGAGAGAAAGGAGCTCAGTAAGCAGGTTAAAGAGCTTCTTGAGAAGGGTTTCATTAGACGGAGCATTTCGGAATGGGGTGCTCCAGTGGTGTTCGCAACCAAAGCGGACGGTTCGCTTCACCTATGTGTTGACTATAGGAGCTAAACAAGCTGACCAAGAAGAATAGGCACCCTCTTCCCAGAATAGACGATTTGTTTGATCAGCTTGTAGGAGCGTCGGTTGTCTCCCAACTTGATCTGGCTAATGGGTTCCATCAGTTAAGGATAGCTGAAGATAGCATTGATAAGACGGCGTTCAGAACCCCAGACGGTTTCTTCGAGTGGCTTGTCATGCCTTTCGGCTTAACAAACGCACCCGCTTATTTCGTAGACCTAATGAGCAGGGTGGTCAGGGAGTTCCTCAACAAGTTTGTGGTTGTCTTCGTAGACGATATTCTGATCTTCTCAAAGAATGAGGAAGAACATGCTCAGCATCTGAAGGAGATGATGGAAACTTTTCGAGTTCATCAGCTAAAAGCCAAATTCTCCAAGTGCGACTTTTAGAGAGAGGAAGTAAGGTTTCTTGGACATATAGTGTCCAAAGAGGGGTTAGCTGTGGACCCTGCAAAAGTGGTGGCGGTGCAGGTTGGAAGGCACCAAGAAATGCAACCGATGTCCGAAGCTTACTCGGGCTAGTAGGTTTTTACCGAAAGTTCATTAGAGATTTCGCGAAAATCTCAGCTCCACTCACAAGGCTAACAAAGAAGAATCTAGCGTTCTCTTGGGATTTGAATTGTGATATTGCTTTCCAACGCTTAATAGGGGCTCTTACAACAGCCCCAGTTCTTACATTGCCAATTGGAAGCAAGATGTTTACAGTATACACGGGTGCATGCGGCACGGGACTAGGCGATGTTCTAATGCAAGAAGGGAAGGTAGTAGCTTATGGTGGAAGACAATTGAAAGTTCATGAAAAGAACTACCCAATCCACGATCTTGAGTTGGCCGCCATCGTCTTTGCGCTTAAGTCTAGCGCCATTATCTCCTAGGTGAGAAGTTCGAATTATATACTGACCATAAATCGTTGAAGTATCTTTTCTCGCAGAAAGATCTTAACTTAAGGCAGCAAAGGTGGATGGAGTTTTTTGCCTCGTATGATTTTGAGATTTCCTATACTCCTGGCAAGGGCAACTTAGTAGCAGACGCCTTGAGTAGAAAGAAGCTGACCTTAAGCCCTCTTTTTGTAGAAAGGCAAAGCTTGGAGTATATAGCCAGTTTTAACTTTAGGTCCTCCTCTGATTTTGTACCGGGTTTGTTAGCATCTCTTGAAGTGCGCCCTACTCTTTTGGACTCAATAGGGACTGCACAACGTGAAGAACCTCAACTTGTTGATGTGATTGATAAGCTTATTACGGGTGAGACCTCTAGTCACCTCAATAGTTACACCATCGATGATAAGGGTTGGCTAAGGCGGGATGGAAGACTATGCGTCCCACAAGCAAGGGAGTTGATAAAGAAGGTTCTCGAGGAAGCGCATCATTCCAAGATGACTATACACCCTGGCGGAGACAAGATGTACAAGGACGTAAAGACAATTTTCTTTTGGAGCGGTATGAAGAAGGATGTGGCAGATTTCGTTTCTAAGTGCATTTTATTCCAATAGTTCAAGGCGGAACAAAAGAAGCCTGGAGGACTGCTTCATCCTCTAGAAGTCCCGCAATGGAAGTGGGATAGCATTTCAATGGACTTCATTGATGGGATGCCTAGGTTTAGAAGGGGCAATACTGGCATTTGGGTAATAGTGGACAGGCTCACAAAAAGCGCCCACTTTATACATGTCAAGAGTAGAAGGACTGCCTCATCTCTAGCATCTCTTTATCTCAAGGAAATAGTTCGACTCCATGGAATACCCTCCAACATAGTGAGTGACCGAGATCCTATCTTTACAAGCGAGTTTTGGCGAAGTCTGCAAGAAGCTGTAGGCACACAGTTATGCTTGAGCATGGCCTATCACCCCCAAACCGATGGTCAGACGGAAAGGGTGAACAGAGTATTAGAAGATCTTTTGAGACTGTGCGTTCTTGACTTTGGAGGGACATGGGAGGATCATCTTCCTTTAGTGGAATTTTCCTACAACAACAGCTACCAAGCCACCATCGTCATGGCACCCTTCAAAGCTCTATATGGAAGACCGTGCTGATCACCAACTTATTGGTGGGAGCCTACAGACAAGCTTATACTTGGGCCAGACATGATTAGAGAGACTTCAGAAAAAGTGGACTTGATACAAAGGAGAATGAAGACTGTCCAAGATAGACAGAAATCCTACGCAGACAAAAGAAGGACCGACCTTGAGTTTGAGGTTGGGGACAGGGTTTTCCTTAAGGTATCTCCTTTAAGGAACGTCGCTCGCATTGGATCAGCAGGAAAGCTAGCACCAAGATTTGTAGGGTCGTTCCCTATCATCGAAAAGACTGGGAAGAAGGCTTATAGAGTAGAGCTGCCCGAAAGCTTGGCTGGAATTCACAATGTCTTTCACGTTTCTCATCTCTGGAAATGTTTACATGAGTCTGCGGAAGTGGTGGAGCCAAGCCTTTTAGAAGAAGTTGAAACAGAACGAGAAACAACTGTGAGGAGAGTTCCAACTCGAATCGTAGGAACTGAAATCAAAAAGCTACGCAACCGTGAAGTCAAGCTTGTCAAAGTCCAATGGAACGATGCCGAAGAAGACGCGACTTGGGAAACTGAGGACAAAATACGCGCTGTCTACCCTTTTCTTTTTGAGGGTGCATCTTTGATCTCTCTTTTTCCATAAGTTTATGCTTGTATCTACCTTTTTAGTGTATCTTCTCGGTCCTTTTTCTACTAACTTCTTAGGTAGAAACTAATGGATGTAAACATGTATTTGAAACATGTTATGATTGATGACTGCAAGTGGTTGCTATGGTTGCTCATGGATGCATATACACACACCCTAGGTATTAGATCGGCTCAGTCACTTCCATATTGCATATGCATATATGTATTCATATTTGTATGTGGTTGAAACTTGATATGTTGTCATATGGATGTCGCATTTGTATGAATGGTTTCGTACTCATGTAGAATTACGAATAGGGAAAAATTTGCATACATAATGGATTCATGACACTTACATGATTCGCATTAAGGAGGTCAACTGAATCAGTAGACCGCCTAATTTTTGCATTAGGTAAGGACATATACACACACTATGCATATGATCATGAAGCATTAGAAGTCTTTTAAGGACAATGGACGCCTGTGTTTGTTGGTTAAGTAGATGGATGATTGGATGTTAGGATATACGTTCTTTCAGACTTGAAGATTTCAGGGACGAAATCCTTTAAGGAAGGGAGAATGTAACACCCCGAATTTTCTGTTAACGATAAATTAACAAATTAAAGTATAATTAATTCAAAATGAAAGAATTAAGGGAAATGGGTTACGCCATTGCGTTCGTCTTGGAATTCTTCTTGAGATAGAGTCCGAGTTTGCGTAAATCGAACTCCGTATGGAGAAGTTATGACCTCCGGAAGTTTCAGAATTCAATTTAAAATTCATACAGTTCAAAATTCAGTTTAAAATTCGAAAAATAGACCCAAACTGGTCTGGGCGGGAAAATTCCCGTCCAGGACCCAGGTCGACCAGGTGGTCGACCTGGGGGTCGACCTGGTCACCTGGTCGGGTTCTGGTCGAATTTCTGAGTCTTGGTGTGTCATTAGGGCTGACTTGTCACCTCCTGATTGGCTCCTCTTGGTGTGTATGGTCTGGATTCACTCTATGATCATCTGACGGCTCAAATCAATCTGAAATTCTATAAATACAACCTAAGACTCAACCTAAATTCACACAAAAAAATAGAGCTAGAGCCGTCATGCTGCCTGGAGGAAACTAAGAGTAGCCGTCAGTTGGAGAAAGCTTAGAGACGAGCAAAACTAAAGTAAAAACAAGATTCGAACAACGTTTATCTACTCAAAGGAAAGCATTGCAAATCCAGAACTCAAGTTTATCATTTGTTGAAAGTATAGTGATTTTTCCGATGAGAATAAAATTAAGACTTGATTCAATGTAAAGTGGAAATGGAATTTTACTATTGTACAACGACGATACTAATTCATATCTGTGTATTGCAATGATTGTATTGTGAATGGTATTGGGATGTTTGTGGTATAATTGACTCAATGTTGGTCCTGTTTTTACATCTAGAATGAAGGCAACATCACATACAAGTATATGGTTAATGTTAGGATTTACACCTATATGTTTATATGTTTAACATAGATTGTATACATTTTTCTAAGTCCAAGTTAAAACTTATATACACATGTTCTATGTTAAGACCATTATGCCTACATGATTAAACCCCATGTATATGTTCTTATGTTCCTTGGAAGTTTGTAATTGGGTCCATGCCAAGTACCATTTAGTTTCACACGATTATTACAAGTTTCATGTTATAATAGGATACATGATTTGATCTAGTTCACACCTTTGGGTTAGTGGCAAAAATAGACATTTTTATGGACATGTAATAACTTTGTCACATGCTAATTTGTGTTTGAAGTTATGCCTAGATAAAAATATGTTTAGGCTTATGTTTTATGCAAGTCTAAATTTTGCCATTTCATGTGACACATATTTAATTAGATACTTATTTGAATGCAAGTTCACATGACAAGTTGAAACCCATGTTAATTAGATCGCAAAGTTGCAAGTTCATATGTCACACACCCTTTATGTTATTTAGAATATTTCATGTTCTTGGCTTTGCCTTCTATGCTTATAAGTTGGGCTGAAATATCTAGCCCAACATTCATTATAATCTTGCGAACATACAAATGGGGAAATATCGTTGGGATTAAACAAGAAAATATATGTATTGGCATGATTGGCACATGCCAATAAAATGGTGACATTTAAATGGTATTAATTTTTATACCAAAAATTGATGAACTTGGAAAGTGGGCCATAACATTTAATTGTTAACAAATTTACATATAAGAATAAAAAAAACAAATATGTAAATTTAGAAAATATGAGTATGGATTGAGTTGTGATGTAAACCTGCCCGGACCCGCCCGGCTGTCCAGTAATCACAACAATACCTATCCAATGTGGGAGGTTAAGGCATTGAGCCCAATAAGGACCCGAGGTTAGACTGAGTTACGGTGTAAACCTGCCCAGAACCGACCGGCACATCCAGTAACCGTAACAATACCTGTCTAATGTGAGTAAGGACAGACACGTGAGGATGGTATGGTTAAGTTAACTAAAACACTTAACCAATTCAACATGTTAATTAAACTGATGGGTGGGATTAGGTTAATACAGACACTTAACCACTTAACATGTTTTACTAGAAAACCCTAGTAACGGGGACCCATTTCAGCAGTAACCCAATTAGGTATCATGGTAGCCTGAAACTAGGCAGGGTGGGGCACGATTACTGGGCTGATTGTAAGCGGTCAAAAGCGATGGCGGCTGGTGCAGCGGTGTGGGTTCTAATGGAGTGCGGGCGTACACACACTTCGGAGCAGACAAACAAGGCACTGAGCATCAATAGTATAACCTATGTAATCTAGAATTGTGTCGGGCCGCCACCATGGGACTTGATACACGCCATGGTGGGACCAGCATAGGTATCTATAATCAAGTGGGGCCGTATGACACATATGATTATGCGAGTAGGAGCTGATCTTTAGAAAGGGGATCACTTCACCCCGATCATGGGGTGCCAGTTGAGACAGTACAAGTTGGTGCAGAGATATAAATGTGGGGTGTGATAGTATATTCGGTTCTAAACTACTTTATCTTAGTCTATGATACTTTCCTATTTTCAGTTTATTCCTATCATGCCCTTTTTCTTCTTCACATACTGAAGAGTCACTAGACTTACCAGGCTTTATGTCTAACTCTATTTTTCTTTCGTCTTCTTTTCTTCCCTCCCCCCCCCTCCCAAGGTCCACAGGGAGGAAACAATCCAGCTTAGTCAGACTCTTTACAAGCTTCAAGATAGTAGATGTTCGCTTTTGACTCTCTTTCCTTGGCTATAGCTTTTGGACACATCTATGGGGATTTATACAGTTTTAATTATGTTTCATGCTTCTTTAAGTTTTAAAGCAAGATAGTATTATTGTTGTAATAATTGGAAGTTTATATTAAGGCAATTATGGAAATGTTTTGTATGAACACATATTTATGAAATGAAAGTCTGATTGTTTTTCCGCTGCTTATATATATGTGTTTATATCTGTCTTGTGTTTATCTGTGACTTTTACTTATAAACCTCCACCGAAGTTAAGGCATTCCCTTTGAGAGTGACCTTAACGGAAATGGGATGTTTCACCATGGCTTGTTGATCCTCTCTAGCCTCGTTTCCCCTAGTGCCTTGCACTTCTTTTCCTTTTGTTTTGGCCATAATGTTCGATTCTTCAATGACTAACCGACCAGTAATGAAAGATGTCGAAAACAAAGGATTAACTTCCTGGAACTTAAGGGTCCAAATAGTAGAATGATAATCCCAAAAAGCTGAGAATTCAAAGATTTCTCGGTGAAAGCACCAAATTGTTAAATCCAAATGGCTCTAACACCCAAACTATTAATGATTGTAATGAATTAAAAGCTGAAACGAAGAGAACACACAATTTATAGTGGTTCAGCGTTAAGTAGCCTACGTCCACTTTATACTCTTCGAATTGATAATTCAAATGCAAGTACAATGATGATCTTCACTCTCTTTCACTTATACAATACATTAATTCACTCAAGATTACCTAAAATATTGTTTGAAAGATGATTGTAGTCTGAAAAAGATGATAGAATTCGGATTGCAAAGATGTTTGAGTTGTGAAAATGCCAAAAGATCCTTCCAAATGCCTCTTGATGTTGTATTTATAGGTGGAAAATCCCCCTGGAGTGGGATCGGTTCGGATCCACGTGGCATCAATCCTTCCACAATTGGGTTCAGATGGAATCTGATGGTGACAGCACACCTGGTTAGTGGCAAACGTGGGTAAATCGTGTGCGTAACTGTCTTGAGTATTAAGGAAAACATGGGGTGGAAGCTGTTGTGATTCTGGGATTGGATCGGATATGTTTGCGTATGGGGTTCGGATCAGCTCCATTCCTTCCAGTCCGGTCCGGCTTGTTTTCCTTCCCTTTCTGCTTTGTGTTGTTTTGTCTCTGCCCAAGGAAACCCGATCCGATCCGATTATCTGGCAGGGTGCTCTTCTTTGTTTGGCTCTTTAACTTTGTGTAGCTTAGTTCACAAAGTAGGCTAACAATTACAATCCGGGGATAGAAGATTGTAGATTACTTTCATTAATTACAGTCTAGGAGTAAGGGGTTGTAGATTACTATCGTTAATTACAATCCCAGGACAAAAGATTGTAGATTACTTTCGTTAATTACAATCTAGGAGTAAGGGCTTGTAGATTACTTTCGTTAATTACAATCTAGGAGTAAGGGCTTGTAGATTACTTTCGTTAATTACATTTCGGGGATAAAAGATTGTAGATTTCTTTCATTAATTACAAACTAGGAATAAGGGGTTGTAGATTATTTTCATTAATTACAATCCGGGGATAAAAGATTGTAGATTACTTTCGTTAATTACAATCTAAAGGTAAGGGGTTAAGTAAATCTGTTAAATCTGTGGGGGGGGCTATATAAACCCTATAAACTTAACCTGCTTTATATGTTGGGTTTATGCCGGCTTGCTAAACTATTAAGCATAACCTATCAAAATCCTAGTAGTTGGGGATACAAGCCTAGGGGGTGGCTTGTATCATTTGTGGTGTGGGACCCGTACCAGTCAGTAACCATACAGGTATCATAGGGGGAACCCCGAACAAGGTAGGGTAAGGGGCACACTTAATGAGTCGATTATAAGAGGTTCATATGGGTGGAGGTGTTGACGGCGCATTCCAACAAAGTCATGTGCGTGCATGGGTCTGGATTTCTCGGGAAATTAAGATGCTGTGACATCAGTAGATATGGTTATGCCTATCCGAAAAAGGGGTTGCCACTTTAGGAAGTGATACATTCTACTGTGGAGCCAGCACAGGGTATCTACGGGATAGGGAGTCGATCGATTGGGGTTGTAATTAGGGTACATCTAGTCCTGCTTGTTTATGATCCCGTTATTGTCGTTGGGGGTAACACTTGTCATTTATGTTGGGCTACCTGTTATTATCATTTATGTTGCCACTTTAGGGGTTACCACGATGTTTTTTGTTTAAAGAATAAAGTTTAAATTCCGCTGTTATTTTATTTCTATCTTATGATGTTTCTATTTCTGTTTACATATAACGCTTCACGGAACATAATGCATTCTGTTAAAGAGTGACATTTACGGACGTGGAGCGTCACAATTGGTATGAGAGCTGAAGGTTACTAGATCGGATAAAAGGTCTTGAAAATTGTTTTCAAAAAGTTTTAAAAGAAAGAATTTTCAAAAAAAAAAGTCAGATTTGAAAACATATTCCCAAAGCCATATGAAATATCTTTGGATTCTCAGCTTGAATCCTTTTTTCCTTTTCTTTTCAGCATGTCCGGGGAATCGATTCTTCCCGAAGGGTGTCCCCATTAAGGAATGGTTCCATAGGCATGCTAAAACTACGACACATGTTGAAGGGCAAGGAAGTGCCCAACCTCCATCTGTAGCGGCAGTAGTTCCACCTACGGCTAATTTTCTCTCAAACTTCGTAAGGATTTCTATGCGATGAATGATTTTTATCCCTCTATGGGTAACCTATCTTTGGTTACCTCGATTATTCAGAGGGTTTCTATACCCTGAGTCATGTAGGCAATCCTTTTCCTAAGGATCTTTATTGGACTACTTTGATCCGTTTACAATATCCCGTAGTTGGTCCTGATTGAAGAACTTAATGTCATCCCTTCGAGAATTCTTCAACAGTTAGTTTCATGTCCATTCATTATATGATAATTACAATAAGTCCCACCAAACTTCCTTTCATATTTGGGATTCTTTTTTGTAGATGTCCAATAATTGTTCTTGTGTCTTGTTAGGAAATACATATTTTCCATTGAAGTGGTAAGGTTGTATACTTTAGGTAGCCTTGGTGTAAACTTCCTTTCTTGTTGCGGAGACTTATCCCTTCTATTAACGAACCTTATTGCTCCAGTCATACACTTGTTTTCTCTTTCCAAGATAGGCGGGGATTGGAGATTTACCCTTTTAGACCATTTGAAAGCGAAGTGGTTAAGATCGTCCGTTATTTCTTGCTCGAACGTCATTCCTCTGATTTGTTTGTGATGGCCTCCCTTATAGGAGAGAAGATGTTATAATCCTTTGATGTAGAGTCGTTTAGAAGAAAGGTTAGGGTTTATTCTAGGTAGAAAGGGCTACTATTCCAATAACTAAATCATATTGCTTTGCTTCCCTTTTCCGTTTAATTATTCGTAAAGCTTCCATTTTTTACTTCTTTTTTTCCGTCACTCTTGGGTCAGTAGTGCCAGACATATCCATTTGAGATCCATAATACTCTTGTTGGGACCTCTTGCCCACGGATATGCTTCTTTAAATCCTAGTCCAACCTCAGACGGAACAACACGGTTAGACATGTGGTTGTTAACCACAAGGTCGGAGGTTCAAGTCCTCCTTCCAGCGCCGAAATGTTAACGATTTTTTTGTCAACAGTGGAGATAGGTTTACGGAAGCGGACCTAAGGGGAAAATAGGTTTATTTAGCTTTCACGAGTTTGAGTTAGTTCACCGTTTCTTGAATATCAAGGTTTTGAGCCAGAAAGATTAGTTACTCTTTCCTCAATGAGGTGAGCATCACACTTAAGCTACTCAAGATCCAACAGTTACTTTGGGATAAGGGTTTCATAGGAACGACCCTCGATAAGGGCTAAATGGCTTGTAGGAAGGGGTTCTGCACTGACTTTGTGGAAGGGTTCAGTCTTGAGTCAGAACTCGTAAGCATATAGAAAGCCCACAACATGCAGCACTGGCAATAACTAAGAAGTTACATGAGAAACTCATCAGAAACTCATAAGAAAATGTACTAAGTATTGATTCATTCTTTGTTAATCTTTGATTTAGAATACGCAAGTGATTACAACTGAAATCCCCAATTTGATTTAGGAATTAGGGTTTACTCTAGAGAAAAGAGTACAAGAATGAGAATGAGATAAAATCGTTCCCAAAGTGAAAGCCCTAATGTCTTATTTATAGACAAATCAGGGCCCATTTTGCTATTGGGCTAGTAGTACCCCTTGTCGGTCGCTTTTCCCTTTAGTTTTGAATGTACTGGCTCTCGACCGGCTTTTCTTTAGGTTCTGAAGGTTTTGCCTATGACATTTAGATGTGCTGATTCCTACTCCCAGAAGGAGGGTTCCGGTCTGCGGAACACCTTTTTGATTGCTTGTTCATCCACTTTGTTTTGATCCTAGGATTGTCGTTGCAAATAGCTTTCGGAAGGTTATGGCTTCCGGGACGTGGATTTCTGAATGTGGGCATCCAGTTTTGTTATTGACACTTTATGTAGCTTGCCATTGTGACTCAAGTGAAAGACTGCCAGGTTCGCCACCCTGTCGGTATAGACCCTAAGAAAATTAGTGCAGATAGTTTGTCTTTATTTGGGGTTCCGATTAGCCATTTGGCAGACTTTTGAAGCATATCCTCGCTTTCTCAAGATGTCGCTTCCATTGCTTTGCTAGTTTATTATTATGGTAGCTTCTCGGGGACCAACTAATGGAAGTCTCGACAATTGGCTTCCGAATCACCTCCATGAGTTTTAATCTTCGTTACATCAATGTTTCTATCTCCTTATGTATCAGTATTAAGCAAATTAATATCGATAGCCCCTTTCGTCCTTCTAGTCCTTGGTTTATAGGATTAATGGTTTTTCTCTTCATTGGCTTCAAGTCTCGGTTGACCTTATGCTGCTTTTCCTTCGTGTTGGATCCATCCTTCCAGTATCCTTTCTTCGTACATATTTTGAGCTCTTTTTCTCAAATGATGGTGTCGGTTGCATGTCTTTCAGATTGCTCCTACGCTTTCGGCTTTGCCTCGTGCTTGTCTGTTGCTTACAGAAGATTCCTTCGTGTTTGTGGTAGTTTGCTACCCCTTCACCGCTGGCCTGTTTCGGTGCTTTATTTTAGACCTACGTCCACTATATAAGCTATTTTCATTATCACTTTTGGATTTACAAAGTATATGACTTCATTCATATCATTCATTTCTCTCTTTTATAATGATATCCTCTGTTTTCTATCTTTTTTGCTCTTGATTTCACTTGAATTTACGAAGGAATCTGCGAGATATCTTGATTTGTGATGATAGTTGTTTAGATCTACAATCACTTGAACAATTAGAGGATCTTCATTAGTTCCATGGTGAATTTGTGTTCGATCTAAACTTCAGAGAGAATTAATGAATGTTAGAGAGGTTTAGAGAAGTTTAGAGTGGTGAAGAAGTGAGAATGGCATCCCTTCGGGGTCCAAATTTCGGTCACTTGAATGGTTGAGAAGTGGGGTATTTATAGGTGTAGCTTGGGGGTAGTGGCAGAGTAGAAATTTATGTGTGCAGGGTACGGGTCAGTCATAAATATATTTACGAATATGCCACTAGACAGCTATACATAGATGTCATGATTTTCAGCTGGCCGACCCAGGAGCTGTACTGCCGAATTACCCTATATTCAATTATCGACTGACCACTATATTTTATGTTGACCAACCCACGTGGATAATTATCTGACCGACCACTTTATTTCTATTTTGTGCCTCCAACTTTTTCTTACTAACCAACCTATGTTATACAAATGCCACTGCTTCATGCACCACATGTAATCATGCTATTCTTCATTCGCATGCTGCTTGTATATATATAGGGAAGAGCGTGTCCTTTAGTAAAGGCTCATTTATACATTACTGTGCAAACTCAAATCTGTTGCCTACGTGGCGTGTACAACTAAATATTATCAACCCTTGTTTTGTTGAAACCGACCAACGCACAGAAGTGATAATGAGCGACCCATCAATCATGGCACTATTGCTCGACCGACCAGAATGCTTGATGCTGCTCGACCAACCAAAACTGATGGAGGCGAGCGACCTGACCGGAGCTGATGGAAGTGAGCGACCGACCAGAGATGATGGAAGTGAGCGACTGACCAAAGATGATGGAAGTGAAATTTTGCTCGACCTCTGGTCTGAGGGTGCTCAACGCATGTAATATATTTCATGTTGCTCCTTTATACTTATGTTGAATATTAATACTGGTCCACGCATAACACATACAAAGTCTTTTGTCTTTGGGAGCCACGTGTCCACTTTCTCTCAAATATAATTTGTGATTGCCATATACTTCACGCATTAATCCTAATCCATCAATACAGAGACTGACTGACCCACGTACATGTTCAACTTTTCATAAGCTTCATGTCAACCATTGTAAAAGAGCCATGTTGTTCCTTATGTTTGCCTGTAACACGTTTCTTACGTTTAACACATATACTATTATATATGATCAACTGGTAAGTAGGCAACGTGTAGGCTTGTAAGATGGTTGGTCCTCGTGGATAACTTCATGCTTTGTTTACTCAATTCATACATAATATTTTCCACGTTTTGTTCATTCTATTGTGGACACATCTTCACTTCATATATTGTATGTAAATGACACAATGCATGTATCATGGGTTGGAATGAAACACAGCGAGTCACATCATATTCTTTATGCTTCCAGTAGCAAGTTTGCACAAGCATGGTTACATATATGGTGTTGGTCCATATTTTTGAAGCCGACCCATAGTTTAAGAGCTCTCCGGTCCAGTTAGCAACTTTATAAACTGATCGATCCATCCGGTTAAGGTCGACCGATCCATAGTTTATATTATGGCCGACCGACCCAGATAATGTAGACCGATCCAATTAGATGTAATACAACCGGCCCATCGTTTTTTGGTGACCGATCCATCATTTCTGCCATGAATGCTTAAGGTTTGAACAATGTGACTTATCGTTTCGGAACCGCATCTTAATGGGGTTAACACCTAGCTTAGGAATTTTAATTTCTCATTCCCTCTCCCCGTTTATATTTCTTTGTTGAAGCGTATGAGGAATGAGGATTAGTGGGTTGATGGAGCTCTTACGGGGATGGGCTAGGTTGGCTAACCCAAGTACTAATCAATGTCCCAATTTTCATTAACTCGAAATATATCGATGTTTATAGTTTTACAAGTCATAAATGGCATTTTGAACTTAATGGAAGTGGTTTCGAGTCCAAATTCATCCACGTATAAAAATTGACTATTTGGACCTATACTCGATAAACGACGTTATATTAAAAATATTATCGTGAAATATGCGGGTTGTTACAGACTTCCCCCTTAAAGAAACTGCAACCCCGCAATTACTTAAGGAAAAACCAAAATAAATAACAACCAAGCATCAAGAAAAATCTATATAATAATAGATTTACTCAAGAAATTCACTTTTATTTTTATATTTAGTATATGATTCTTATACTAAAATCCACTTATGAATAATTTCATAAATTTTAACTTCGAGTTATAAATCAATTTATAACTTAAGTCTATACGCGTATAATTTTCAAATAAAAAGTCATAAACATATACAAATTATCAAGTTATTCTTTTCATAATGCTTTCAACAAATTAGAATTTTCCTTACTTAAATTCTAAACATTCTAAACCTCACTTTGAAAAATTATTTAAATTTTAAATTGCGATCTACCGCACCACTATTTTTCTAAAAATTTGGTTTAGACATATCTTAAAATTTACAAGAAGGAATTCAAATCTTTTTCTTCCATTAGAAACTATAATCAAATAGATACAGATAATTATTATTTCGAAGAATTCCAACTTGTATTGGACCCTATATACTTATTTGAAGTTCATTCCTCAAAATCACGAACTACCACTACACAACATGCTCATTTTAATTAAATTTAATTAATTTGTTTAACGTTCAATAAGTCTATAAATTATAAACCTATTCTCTTGCGTTTTCAATATAAACTAATTAAACAATCAAACCAAATTTGGAAATATCGACTATCCACGTCGAACTTTCCCTATCATGTTTTAGTTAGAGAATTTTATCCATTAAAATTTTCTCAAAAATATTCTAGCTTATAATTTTTTTTATGTTGAATAGGATGTATATGATGGGCACTGTTAACCGGCCTTTTGGTCCGGTTACCAAAAGTACACAAGACACGCTCGTCTCAACATATTGCTTGATATTACAGCCCAGAGGCATCGCCAACATCATCCGCGGTCCAGTACCAGAAGACTCGAGTCTGGCCTCTAGTAGGATGTCGCATCCCTCGAACGCAACCTTCATCAGTATCCGTCCGCATCCGAGCCGAAGGCGAGCCATGCTCCGAGCTGAAGGCGAGCCGTGCTCCGAGCTGAAGGCGAGCCGTCAAGTGGGTCCGGGCGCAGCGCCGCTGGGGGTCCGGGGCCCCACAGTCGTCGAAACTATGGGCACCACCCGATTCATCCGATTTCCACCAACAAGTGTGTTGCCCAGAATTACCAGATCAGCTCATAGTCAAGATTCAACCAACAACTTCAGCGAGCCTCGCCACTCCTCCAGCACATTCCCGAACCAAGGCCTCGACATCCTCGGATGCACCGACCACGATTTCGAGCCCCCAAGCCTCTCCGACAGACCTCACACCTCTCAAACAGAATTTTCGTACCCCCGAGAGGTGCGAAATTCCGCACCCTCGAGGTGCGAAATTTCGTACCTACGAGGTGCGAAATTCTGCACCCGCGAGGTGCGAAATTCTGCACCCACGAGTGCGAAATTCATACCCTATGGGGTACGAATTTCGCACCCCCAGGAGGTACGAATTTCGCACCCCCGAGGTGTGAAATTCGCATCTGCAGGTGCGAAAGTTCACACCTTGGCCCAGGTGCGAATTTTCTTGTGGCCGACAGCTGGAGGTGCAAATTTCTTGTAGATGGTCCCCATTTCTACCAACTCCTACCTAACCCCTCCTAACCACTTCCTATAAATACCCCATGGCCTCACACTTCAAAAGGGAGAGATTCTTGAGCTTTGAGACCTCCATAGAGCTTCATTAATGGCATCTCCTCTTTGAGTAAGAAGAAGGGCAAAAGTGTCCATTTTACTATTTTTTGCAAATATGACTATTGTAACTTCATGTAGCATATTCAACGAATGTAATGAGAGGGTCTCAACCTTGTAATCTTTCAAGTGATCAATAAAATTCTAACAACTCTTCAAAGTGGACGTAGGCCCTCACTGAGGCCGAACCACTATAAATCTTTTGTGTTATTTACCGCTTATGTTCTATTTTATGTTCTTGTCTATGCGACCATATTTATAATTCCTAGTAATTGGGAGTCTTTGGTGTTTACGACATTTTTTTACCGTTAATGGTCATATATATCCCATTCACAAGGATAAGCAATCCCGTTGGGGAAAGAAGACCACGAAATAAAATCTGGGCTATATACCCTAAATGGGAAATATTAGCACATTCTCTAATATTTCAAAAATAAATAAATATGGACTTTTAAGTTTCTAATAAACCCCTTAAATCTCAAGTTTGAAATATTAGCACATCCTCTAATATTTCACAAACAACTTCTAAATCATGAGAACATGATAATGGTTGAAGTTGAAAGAATTTCATAGAATTTGAAAACATTGGTTTGGACATCACCAAAAAGGATGAGGTAAAACCAACCGAGTTATGACCTCGAATATTTGGCTCAATAAGGTTAACAAAATAAACTGGAATATTTGTTAACCTATATCCACTAGATCCCAAAGATCACCAATCAAAATTCGGAAACAAGAGACTAAGATAGATAAGCAAAATATAGCTTATTACTTTTCGAAGGAAGATTCAAGATAATTTCTCAAATGAAAACTCGAATCACCTAAGTTCTATAAATCACTCAAAGAAATCTAGAAGAATAGAAAATAAAAAGGCGCTTGAACCATAATATGTGAAAGCATACAAATCCATAATTCACAGTGTGATTCTCAATGATCAAAACGGAAAGCGAAATTTTACTTTAGTTTGGTAAATAGGCAAGTTTGGCCAAATGTCCTATAACCACCGACTTAACTCAAGATTTTACGAACAAATTACAAAAATCCACTATAATTCACGGAGGAACGCACTGCTCCAAATGAACACAAAAGCAAGCACTCATAATTCCAGAGATCGCAAAAAGAGTGGAGAAGACATATCATAATATAAGATGCAATCCCTAGATAGTTGGCATATCGTTCAGTACGCACAGCTCCGGTTGATCACACAGCTCGGTGAGCAAACAGGTCGGTGAGCATACAGCTCGGGTGAGCACACAACTCAGGTGAGCACGCAGCTCGGGGAATGCACAGTTCGGGTGAGCACACAGCTCGGTAAGCACATAGCTCTGTGAGCACACAGCTCGCCAGATGAACATGTAATAAACATGTATCATAAATACACATGGGAACGTATGTGTGGTCTGCGAACGGTCACTTACCAAAGAAAGAGTTTGGATATTTATGAAATGAAGAGATAGCCAAAAGGAAATAATCGCCGACTCGAACTCAAAAATCACCAAATTCATTAATTTTAAATTTGGTGGAAGGATAAGCAACTTTGTTCACCGCGAGGCTGAAAATCATTATACGGAGCCTTTTGTCTTTCGACAAGGTGGTCCAACACCGCAAAGAAACTTGATTAAGCATTTCATCTCGGGTTGGCGACTTCACACCGCAAAAGAAACATAACACATGAGACAATTACTTGTTGATCCATATAAAGATATGCAACACACAGTTCTCGTCGATTGTATATAAAGATATACAACACACGAGCTCAAACGAAAATGATCAAAACCGATAAAGATATACAACACATGTGATCGACTCCTTGCCGATGTATATAAAGATAACAAATAAGGTTCCCGTCGATGTATATAAATATATACAACACACGAGATCAAACGATAATGATCGACACTGATGTATATAAAGATATACAACATATGTGATTGACTCCTTACCCATGTATATAAAGATATACAACACATAAGGTTCCTGCCGATGTACATAAAGAAATACACCACACGAGCTCAACAAAATAACCGTACATGATCAAAAGATTTCATCCAAAATGAAATCAAATCTCAACTGACTAAGTATATAAATTAACTGACAAAGTAAACACAAGTATGTTGACCCACTCATTTTTACCAAGACATTTGACTAAATTCCTCATTCAATCGAAAAGACGAAATTACTTATTTGAAACAAGTAATATTCCAAAGCAAATGGGAATACTCAATCGTTACCCAAAGAAATCTAAAGACGTCCTGATTATAAAAATAAATGGGTAAGGAAAGCTCAAGGTAAGTATGTAAAAAAATCACAAAACATCGGGTTGGAAAATTTTACATACTTAGATATATAACAAGCGCCTTATAGGACCTAAGGACATGGTGTCCCCATGTTCCTTAAACGTAAACAATGTGAATAATCACAAATAAAAAGAACCTAAGTGAGAAAATCATGGAAGTCAACATCATAAAGAATAGAGGGAAAAGATACGATGATAGGCTCTAGTTTTCTTTCTAAAATGTTCAAAACTAAGCCCCGAAGATAGTTTCAACTCAAACTAGGAAACAACTCTGAATTCCTACTCATGAACGGGGCAGGACTCTAAGATTATCTAGGTCAAGATTTCATAAAGATGAAATCAAATCAAACTCGATTGGTCAAACAAAGGATCATGATATAAGATATGATATGACGGGTCCTAAGACTCAAATAAATTCCTAAACACGATTTCCTAAAAAACTAAGGACAGTGATCCTCGCTATAATATCTTGTATTGTTCCGAACTTGGCTCTGATACCAAGTGTAACGCCTCATCTCTATACTCGTGTTAGCCAAGGTCATTGCAAGCAATGATGTCAAATAACCCAAAGAATAAGGTTGTTGAAGAGCGACCATCTGTATATTAGCTTCAAACGAGTGTTAAACATGTCAGATAATGTGATCTTACTTTTTTATATCTTATGAGGAAATTCAACACATCTAAATAAAGTTCAAACCCATTACACAGTGGCTGTATATAATTCGGAATCAATATAAAATACATAACAATAAAATCAGAGTCAGACACCGATATTCACATCACTAAGGCATAAATAGATATGGATAAGACGCATAAGAGTAAATACAAAGAAAGTGGGCATAGTCGATCCACTATTCAACAAAAGAATAGATACATGTACTACAAAAAAGAATATGTAGGCATGTGAGCCACTATCTCAAGTACATAAAAGGTTAAACTACTAAATAAGTTCAGTTAGCCAAAAGGAGAAGCTAGTCCGTGCTATAGTCAAGGAGGAGTACCTATAATACCTAAGTCTTACCTGAGTATTATTTATAAGAAAATAAACAATAAACAGATCAGTCTGATTGTACTCATCATAATAAACTAAGATAAAAATAGAGTTATAAATAGAAAATGACATATAAGCAATCTAAACAATGTTCACATGTAGAATGAGAGGCTTGAAATGCCCATATGATATATCAAAGAAATCTCAGTGCTATATAAGGATATCTCATCCTAACTCATGAATCGATAAAAAATGATCTGAAGATCATCGATATAATTAAATGAACCGAAGTTCCTTGGGATGATCCGAAAATCATCGATATAAATGAATGAACCGAAGTTCCTCAAGATGATCCGAAGTTCATCAGAGTGACCCGAAGGTCAGAATGATATGAAGATCCACCAGAATTGAAGTTCCTAAGGTTGATCCGAAGATCATCAGAATGACCCAAAGGTCAGAATGATCCGAAGACCTTCGATGATTAAAATTGATCGAGTATAGTGTAAACTACGTCAAGATGTTACATATAAGAGTTGAGCTACATGTCCCATAACCACTTGCTCTACTCAAATATTTACGTATATGTTGTATATTCCACAAGGAATACGAAACGATCATTGCCATGGTTTTCAATCAAACTATTACAGGAATTGACTGTCAAAGCAAACGCAAGGGTTCATAATCCTTACTTTTACTAATGTGTTTAATAGGATTTCTCATACAAACGAGGAAAAGATTTATCAAATATATACTAGAAAATTTGTAAAGCAATTTATAAAATAACTTCATATAATGAGGTAGAATTAGAAACTGTTTAGTAAAAGATTTAGTGTCTACCAATAAGTTAATACCCTTTTTTATATAGTTTCGAAGTGGCAAATCTCATGGAATAACGATCGAAATAACGATTGAACCAAGAATTCATGTTTAAATTACGTAAATTAATCTCATGACTATTGATTATAAATTCGTTCACCACGAATAATCGAAAGTTCATGAAATCAAACTGCATGAATCTGTGAAACTAGAAAGTCACAAGAAAAGGCCAAACGGGCTGAAACTCGGCTGGGAAAAAGTCTGGAACAACCTAAACTTTTGAACGTGGTCTCCACCGGTCAGCAATGGAAAACAGGTTCATTCGACTGAATTTAGAGGTCTGTCGACTGAATCTGGAAAAAACTCAAAATTTTGTGCATGTACATGATTCAGTCGTCTGACCCTTGAAATCAGTCAACTGAAGTGTATATATCAGTCGACTGACCTGTTACTTCATCGAATCCTTGTTCCTGGGTCAGTCGACTAACTGCCTGATTCAGTCGACTGACTTGCTGCTAAAAGCAGCATAAGGCTTGGCCTTAATGCCAAGTCTATTTACACGGGTTTCAGACGATCGATGGAGGCCATGAACCTCGTCAAAGTAAAAATGAAGCCTTGATGGTTTGCCGAAACACTCCATATCATATGAATCAAACCTACTTAAAGATTTATATTAGAATTCATATATACTCAAATTCAAAACTTAAGAAATGGAATGTTCACACCAATCACTCTGAATAACACAACTCACACAATATACATGTGCCATAGGCACACTAGACAAGTATATAGCTTGAGGCATAGAGGTGAGTTCTTAAAGAACTCACCTTTGCTTGTTTAGAAACAAGGAATCGATCCAATGACAAGCTAGAACAACCTCTCTTCCAATATAGCTTGCTAATATTCAATCTAAACACATATAAATGAATTCCCTATGAGTTAGGTCATAGGAAATTTTAGAAATTGAAGAGAAAGCAAGAAGGAGAAGATGGAGAAGCTTACACAAGTTGCCTCCTTGATTTTACCTTGATTTGGATTCCTAGAAGCCAACCCTAGCTTGAATTTTAATTTCTCATTCCTTCTCCCCATTTCTATTTCTTTGTTGAAGTGTTTGAGGAATGAGGAGAAGTGGGCTGGTGGAGCTCTTAAGGGAGTGGGCTAGGCTGGCTAACCCAAGCCCAAACCAAGGTCCCATTTTTCACTAACTTGAAATATATCAATGTTTATAGTTTTAAAATTCATAAACGACATTTTGAAACTCAATGGAAGTGGTTTCGAGTCCAAATTTATCCGTATGTAAAAAGCGACTTTTTTGACCTATACTCGACTAACGACGTTATATTTAAATATTTATCATATAATATGCGGGTTGTTATAGATCTCTTTAGAATAAACCTTTGAGAGAATGTATAATTTATTTCAAAATATATTCGGAGAGCAACATATAACAATTCCCCTTCGGTTGACCAGAGTATGCAATTACAACTTAGTCGATACGTACATCAAAAGATGAAACAAAATAGTGGTATTTCTAGTTAACTATAGTTTCCTGCTCGCCTCCGAGATTATAAGAAGATACCCGGAAGACCATAACTCTCGTCCTACTCAAACGAGCACGCGAGAGTTAAAGGGGAAAACAAAAACTTCGGGTCAGTCAACTAACTGATGTGAATAATAATCCTTTAAACCCGACACAGAGATAGCTAGTAGGAGCATATTGCACAACGAAATAGATTTTCCCACATGCTAGTATCAAGTCACCTCCGAAACCCTTCCGTAACCAGTCTTGTGCTCCTACACTTTAATGGTTAGAACGAAAGCCACAATAACATAGTGACAATATAAATGTGTAAAATACACACACACAATAGATTCCCCATCCCCATTATTTTAGGTTACCCACCTTAACGGTTTCTAAATGATAACCCATTATTTTTAATTTTTTAATTTCAGATCCCTCTCCTATGTCAGAGGATGACCCTTACCATATTCGAGACTGAAGCTTTAAGTTGAATTGGTAACCCAAATCCCTTTTTACTTGTATATGTATTGCGCAACTTAAGGTAAGCCCTTTTAGTCAACGAAACCCTTCCGATCCCCCTCCCAAGATTCGCAAGGTAACCCACCGCTAACAATAGGACCAAAAATTTGTTTATTTTAATTGGTAACCCCAATTTACTTCACCCATTGATACCCTCAATGTTCACACAAATGCATGTTGTATCCATGGTTACCTTCCAAATAACACGTGTGACTTTCAATGGCATGCTACCGAGTTAAACGATCAATTATTTTCGAAATTTCGGAAGGTAACCTCTTCTAGTTATCTCTAAAAGGTAACCCCTTATGGCTGCATAAGACAAACAGTCATTTACTCCAAAGGTAGCCCCTCCGGCATCATTCAATTTCCTCTGGAAGGCACCCCTTATAGATTCGAGAGTAATTAAGCAGTCTATCAAAACATGACATAAATCATCCCTGAATGGTAACCCCTTCCAATTTGATAATAGTTAGTACTCCCTTCTGGTTCCCCTGAAATGGGTTAAGTTCCCTATTTTAAATTATTTTTTCATAAAAGACACCCTTTCGTCCCTGTTGAAAGAGTGGAAGCGAGAGCCTCTGATTAAGTAGTTACTTTCAAAACAAAAAAGTGACAGAGCCAAAACCGATTCGGAAGGTAAGAGGCCGAAGCTTGAATACTTCATATATCATACTTATGATATTTCAAGTATCCGGTGGTATTGAAAGATGGCTTTCGAAAGCATCAAAACATTGTTTCTGGATAAGGCGGTGTCACTGACAGTAAACATGGAAAATGTTGGCTTATTTTCTTTTAAAGTTAAACTTTGTACTCACTCTACCATATTTGTCGAATTCTTATTGGCTTATAAAATGAAACGTTGTCCGTATATAGTATTTCTGCAGTGCTCTTGTGTCGACCATATATAAATTTTTTATATGGATATTTTAAGCATTTTAATTAATACGGTGGCTTTCTTAAGTAATTCAAACTTAGAAAATTCATAACTAGTTCATACTAGCGTGAAAAATTATAAATTTTGAAACTCATCTCCAAAATCATGTAACAAACATTTCATAGCATTTTGAAATTTCTAACTATAGATTTTACTCTAAACCTAACCATTTTCATGTATATGTTAACCATATAAACAATTTAACATAGTGATTAACCATCGATGAACATTATTTCTATCATGAAAACCTATCATGAATTCATGCAATACTTTGGGATATAGCCTAGTAATCGAAACACAAAGGTAAAGTATTATTCATCTTGAATATACATACACACACACACACACACACATAAGGGCCGAAAGTTTAACACTTTGCCCCTTTCACATACCCTTCCCTAAGCATTCTTTAGTTAATTTGTTTCTAAGGTAGACATACTAGTTTATTTATTAAGCATAAATCTCATTTCCTCTTCTCCCACATTATTCCTAATTAATTTAACCAATTAAATTCATGAATAACATTATCTAATGTAGAGTTATTGCATACATTAAACGAAAGGTGGGTCAACCTGCACCTATAAATATGGCCCAAAGGGTTCAGAATTGTGACTGTGTATTTCTCCATTTTAAATTCTTATACGTGAACTATAAAGTGTAAACCCTAATTTATAAATCAACTGGGGATTTTCTTTTTAATTTCAATTTTGAAATACTTGTACTCGATTAATATGACTACTAAAGGGTAGATCTCGAGGAAGATGTTGCTTTCGTCCTTATATGGTTCATTTATTTTTCTATCATATCTCATTCGAATGAATTGCGGCTCTTTTAATATATACTCACTTAGTCTACTCAAAATCTTGCTTTCGGTATATAGCCAAAATTCACCGAAAGCCTCTCCTTTGTGGGGGTATTAACCAAATTTTTAGCTAACAGTCCCATCTTCCACTTAATATTAATACTGCAAACAGTAGCTAATGTCAAATTTACATAGCACTTACAATAGATCAGCATAACCACTTTAAAAAAATAAAACCACAAAACTCAAAATAGTGCATACCTAAGAGTAAATTTCAAAGGATTGAATTGCATTTAAATTATCAGAAAATGGTGCCACAAACTTAACATTAATAAACATGAAGTGAAAATAAAACAAAGTCTCGAATTACAAGCTGACAGCGTGACATCGGAAATGGTGCAAACCTACAAACATGTCATGAGATTTCATGCAATATGCATATGAAAAGATGAAATCCAAAAGGAAGAAATTACATGTAGCTCACAACAATTTAACCATGGAGTGGTTGTTTTCAATATTTTATGGAACTGTTGCTAAAATACTAGGATAAATCCCATTTTAAAGCAAACTGTCATTAAAGATTGAACATACTAGCACGCTGCTAGCAAAATACAAGCCGAGTTTTTAGACAATTATAAATTCAACTAATACATATTGAACACACAACCACTGTAACGAACTAACATACATGAAGAGTTTTTACTTCCCCATTAAATACACAAGTATGGAATGAAACCGGTCAAAGTTAGTAAATCAACAAGCAAATTAAATAATATAAGAAGAAAATTAAATAAGCAAATTCAAAATTAATGTTCCACTTCCGATCTTCAGAATAAAGCAAGTCAACAATTATTTTAACTTAATAACTCATACTCAAATGTTTTATTTTTCACGTCTATCTCGATGCCATGCAATTTCAGATTTATGCAATAGTATTGGTCAAGAAAGCCAAAGTCGTCGAAGTTGAAATCAATGGTCGAAGGCTTCTAACCTTCTAGTTATCGACTCAAATTAGCAGCGACACCGTTGAACGATTGAGACCGAGTGTTTAGTGATTTTTTTTAATGTATTGTCATTGTAGTATGTCGACGGTTACTGACTATGGAACGAAAGTAGAACAAAAGAGAATAGTTTGTAATTGGTACTAACTATGGATTATAATATACTAATGGGCAAGGCTGCCTTAAATTTTAGGATGGACCGCCTATATTAAAAAACATGTCGGTTAACGGTTGACCGACCAATCTATTTTTTTTAGTTGTCTATTGAACCGAAAATATTCAGTTAAAATCGACCTGTTAACAAATTTGGTTGGTTAACTTTTTTTATTGGTTAAGTTGGTTAAGTACATGTCGGTTAAGACAGTTAAACCAGTGTGGTCGGTTAAATGCCCATACATATTCACGGTTATAATCATAATTTCACAATTTCATTAATCCTCTTTTACTACCAAACAGTAATATCAGTAATATCGCATGCACACGCCTTGAATTTATGGTATCTCTGATTAAGTCTATAAATGTTTACTCAACAAAATATAAACAAGTAGAAATTTTCTCGCGTTCACGATAAACATCATCTATCAAACAAATTAGGCCGAAATACGAAATGCTTTATTCTTTGTTTTATTTTATTTAATACCATCATATAAAAATAATATATTTTTGTTTCTTTTTCGAAAAAAACTTGATAAAAAAGTGAAATAGAATCGCTAAAATTTGGATCTGGTTATTTAATTAAATATGATTTGAATCCAGCAAAGTATTCATGTATACAAGCACAGATATACCACCACCTAAGGGCTACGGCGCGCGCGCAAATAAATAAATAAATAAATAAATTAAAAAAAAAAAAAAGTTATCGATCCGCGGCAAAAACAGCGACCGTTTCATCCTACCATCCAAGATTTGTTATCAGACGGTGTACAACGTCTCTATACTTAGCACACGGATTGCTACCGCATTATAAATTCCGAACCCAACCTAGATTGAAAGCATCGTCAATCGCAGAGCAATCGAATCAAAAGCAACTCCCCAAATCAATTTCTAGGGTTCAAAATGTCAGGAAGAGGAAAAGGAGGTAAAGGTCTCGGAAAAGGAGGAGCCAAGCGTCATCGTGAGGTCCTCCGTGACAATATCCAGGGAATCACCAAGCCCGCCATTCGCCGCCTCGCCAGAAGAGGAGGCGTCAAGAGAATCAGTGGCTTGATTTACGAAGAAACCAGAGGGGTTTTGAAAATATTTCTAGAGAATGTGATTCGTGATGCTGTTACTTACACTGAGCATGCAAGGAGGAAGACTGTTACTGCCATGGATGTTGTGTACGCTTTGAAGAGGCAGGGAAGAACGCTTTATGGATTTGGAGGTTAAAAGATTTTATTCTTTAGAAGGGTGCGCATCCTGTTAATTTCTGTGAATCCTCCGTGTTGTCTTTTAGTTTCTTCTTGGGATATATTTTCTCGCTGGTGCGTTCGTTGGTATTGGGTGAGTGAATGTAGTTAGCAATGAAGTTTTCATTTGGTTCCATTTTCACCGCGTTATATGCTTCTTTTCCTTAGCTTGTTCTGTCTTCTAGTTTCATTTAGTGATTTCTGCTTCTTTTGCTTTTCTGCTACTTCGCCAGTTTTTTTCCTTGTTTGATCAATACAAGACGCCTATACACCTTCAAAAGTGTATTGTAACTAGCCAACTTGCTGTTGTATATAACTGCATTACTGATAATTATCAAAATTGTTGTTAATTTAGTGTTCGGAATCGATTAACTGTAAAACCATTACATTGCGTAAGTTGCTTAGAATGTTTTGGAACATATTATCTTTTGCTTTTGTGAAAGTGTCTTTAACTCATCACAAATTTTGTATATTTGTTTTGAAAAACCATGGGAATTTATGTGAGCAGTCTGATATTGTTGCCAATTCTTATTTTTGCTAATTTAATGGCTTGCAGTCTGTGGTTTGTTTTTGCTCATCTTAAGACCACCGTGGCATGGCTAGCATCCCCTTACTGACTTCCTATGTATTCAACGTTGCCATCACCATTAGTAAAAAAATATAGCATTTAAATGGTAAATTTCATAGTCAGTTCTTGAGCTCTAGGCTTTTAGTTGCAATCATACCCTTGTATCCGGCTGATTTCAGTGATGTTTGTCAAATGTCAAGTGTTTTAAAATCCTTTATATTATCAATGCTACCAGATTTGAAATTCGTTGTATAGGCTATTGATTTCAATGCTTTTTGTTTCCTGGTATATTTATAGGAAATATATATCTGCTTTGGTATATTTAGTTATTTACTTAAATGCTACCTGATTACAAATAAATAACAAACATTGAAAGAGAGCCTAGAAGATACCTACAAATTTATTGAAATTGGTATACTTGCAATGTCAAGGAAACAAATCAGATTGAGTACGATCTTTATTTGTTGATGAATATAAGTTAGTGATCGAAACCTCTTTAGTGCTTCATGTGTAAGTTGTTTCAGTTATGGTAATACTTCTAGAACCAAATTGGTTTCAGTTTACAGTCAATTCAATATTCCATTGATTATTGCGTTGTAAAAGCTAATCTCAGCTATACGAGTAGAAAATAGTAGGATGAAGTCTCATTCAATTTCTTTAAGAAAATCAACAAGTGTGAATTCATGCTATGCACGTGGGCTTCACGATATACTTCTGATAGCGCATCATTATAATTTTTAGTTATATAAATTTGAAAATACGTGTTTATTGATTGTAATTATTTTGGTTGGTTTTTTACTCAAACGCTGCACACAGATGTTTTTTTGAGAATTTTATTTAGCTAATCTCAAACCGTATAAAAGGAAAACTTATATTTCATAGGATTATGTTTTTACATAATAATCGATTAGTGGCATTCTTGTTTCCATAGAAGTGGTGAGCATATCTAATTAGTATAGCAACGTTTTAGCAACTCCAAAAGTCCATAGCAAAATATAGGTTTGTACTGGATGTTAACATATGAAAATTTAAGCGCCTACCAATTAATTGTCTTATTAATGTAAACGTGAAGCAATTGCATATGCATCTCAAACCGATCATGTAATCCTAGGCTAATATACATTGAACATTCAATAAAAGCCTCACACTAGATTACTAATTATATTTAACTTGTTTATCAAAGGTAAAATGCTAAATGAAGCATGGAACTATACATATAATATACTGGTTTATGTCTATGCTGAATATTCTTGATAATTTTACAATCTAATTTTAAAGAATTTGGTGAAGCCAAACTGTTTGAGACAAAGATTGTAGGTAATAATTATTGCATCCAAATGTGTTCAAAAAAGAAGAAAAATTATGTAAATAAATGAGCAGCACATTACAAGTTAATTAAAGTCTTGACCGTAGAATAATGGAGTGAATATTCTAGGAATATATTTTCTAATTCCTAAAAGCCCATCTTTAAAACTTCTTCTTAATTAACTTCTTACGTGAATGATAAATATGAAGTGAATAATATAGTTGTAAAAACCATTGTCATATTTAATTATTAAAGTATTTAAATCAAACTAACTGATGGAGCTAATCTTAGGAATGAACATAACATTCTGGTCCCCTTTTAAAAATTGCTTGGTTCTGGAACGATAATACTGAATAAAATAAATAATGATCATTAGAGATCTGATCTTTAGTTTTTAATCAAATCGACCGTTAGGGAGGTTTGCTTACTGTGAGAGCCAAAATCAATTTCTCTGAAGCCTAAAAAGAAGTTCCGTGTTTTCTATCTCCATGCTATTTTCTCTCCTGATTATTTTTTCTTCCACATTTTTCTCTCATTCAACTCTAAATTCATATTTCATATCGGATTCCTCTTTCTTCGCCCTTGCTTTCTCTCCTACCAGAAATCTAATTCAAATTCACTAGATAAACTCGAATCAATGTTCACCTTCAACCACGATAGCTTCCGCAAATTCTGCACCGTACTTGAAACCCTAGCGAAGATCTGCCATCCGGACCTTATCAAACTCCTCGGATTTTGCTCCTCCGGCTCAGATTGCATCAATACTCTGTTGTTGCACCAATAGAAAAAATATTTAGTCTTCAATTAGAATCGAATACCAGGTAAGCCAAAATATGGAAGTTTTGCCAATGCGTTTAAGAATCAAGTACCACAACTTGCTCTACATGTTTAGTCTCTTAAGTCATTAAATTTGACAATGCCTTTGATTATTATCTTCATTACAGTTTATAACAATAAAATGGAAAATTTCACTGATGATAAAATTACCCATTTATTTTGCAAGATGTTTTACTCTAATGTAAGATAATTTCCTTCAATTGGGTCCAATTTTGTCCTCAAAAGGAGTTTTAAGAATTCAGACATTCCATTATGAAGTGGTCAGTGTTGATTCAAAAACCATTCTGTCTATCCTTATTTACAGCTTTGGGGCACTTACATATTTCCAGTTTGCAATAAGCTGTATTTAAGTGCTCAAGTAAAGAAGAAAATGTCAAGTGGAATCTTTGTATGAAAGAAAAAGAGGTTAGTATTTTGTTGATTTTTCTTATGCCAACCTCATTTGAGTCAGTGATTTATGTTATGCTAAACATTGCAGATAAGCATTTGACTGGATATTTAATATAGGAAAATGTTTTTGATAAATTTAATGAAAAATCATTATATCCTTGAATTCATTAATACTACTAAGGGGCAAGTTTCTCAAAATTAGAATCAAAATCGTAAGTTCTGAAGTGTGACATTCTCGAATTATACAGAAGTGAAGAATTAATTTACTTTCGAACGAGTGATATTAAGAGAAATCCTGATATTCATGTTAATCATATGCTGGTTATAAATAATTTTTATGTATTTTTCTAATTTGAGCTTTAATGACTATTAGCTAAAATATATTCATTACACTCTGTATTCGTTGAACTTTATTTTGTTATTTTGGGATCGTTCCATTTTTTCCTCAAGCCTGTAAGTAAGTTTGACCTTTTCATTTTATATTTTTTGAATTTGAGTTTGATTTTATATTGTCAAGTGTATTATGATAAATTTTGTATTTTATTTTTGGGTTGTTTAAGGTTAGCGATGAAAAATTCTGATCACTAAGCAATTATCTTAGTCATATTAGTAACTTGTTGGCTGGTCTCATCTATAACTGGAAACTTCATATTAGATAGATCAATAGAAATTTTATTACATGTGATTTTTTTTGCCTTGTACCAACCGAATGGTATAAATTGATTTCTACATATATATATTGGGCTTTCACGTTAAATAGTTGGCAATAAATAACAAATATGCTCTGTTTTTTAATCTGCAACAGTTCGATATTTTCAGTAAATATATATTGCATAACTTAAGAGCTATGTTTTCATTCGTTTAGTGAAGATTTCTGTTTCTTTAAAATATATTTCCTTTTTTGAAATGATTTGCTGCATTTAATAGAAAGCTTATTTCTTTGAAAGTGTTCATGTGTACCGTACTTAGTCCACACATGTAGAAACCAGGCAGTTAAATTATGTGTATGTGATAATTGTATATTTATGTTAAATGATATATTTCCCTTTCTTAATTTCTTTAGAGATTCCATAACTGGGAATAGGAGAAGGATGAGTGGTGGGGTTTCTTGGGGTGCAACTGAGAATAGGAGAAGGATGACTGGTGGGTTTGGCAGGCAATTTAGACCTTTTTTTCTCTCTTTTCGATGTTTTTGTGGTAGTAATATTGACTGGCATGAGCCACCTTAATATGACAAGGTAACCATCACTTTCTATAAAAATATGTAATATGTTCATTCACAATTAAATAATAGAAAAATATAACTGAAGAAATACCAAGCAATCAGACCTTGTAATGTGATTGTTTTTGTTAAGCTTCCAAATATAAGAGCTGGACCAAAGCACAATCTGTTTGCAAAAAAAATTGTTCAAATATTCTGAAGTACCATATCATTATACCATTAAACCTTAATAAAGCAAACATATCGAGTTTAACCTTAATAAAATCACGGTAAGATTTGTGGTAGTTCTCAGCTATAAGCTTAATGATTGTATATTTCATACTTCTCAAAACTCCAACCGTGGAGAAAGCTACTGTGAAATAATGAAATAGACAGTGGAGAGATTAACAGCCCATGTAAGTTTAGAGAGATTGTATATTTTGTTTTATCATGTTGCAAACTAGTTTTGATGTGCATGTAGTGCATTTGGATAAGACAAATGGCGAATGATAAAAATTAACAGATCCATCATCAGTTGATTTTAAAGCATTATATGAAGTGAATCAAATGGTATTATCCTTTTTAATATATTTAAAATACTAAGTTAATACATTTAAAATTAATTATCAGTCAGTTGTATTTTTTGGTGCAGATGACCGATAACTGAAAATTATGTATTAACCACTGATATTGCTGATGTATATTGAAAATATTTTTTTTACTGATATTTCCTTGATTTTTTTAACATTGCTTATTTTTCATTTCTTAGATCTGAACTATAAGAAGCTATTCTGCTTGCTGGTCCTGATGCTTGATGGTCGTCGTTTATTAAATCGCTTGCCTTGTCACTTGCTGGTCGTTGTTCATTACTGTGAGTGTTGGCACTACATAAATATGGTAATTATTTTTTTCTCAGTTTTTCTTGCGTTTTACCAGATGATAGCATACCAAAAAGCATGTAAGAAAATAGTTGAAAAATTGGTAATATTTTTATGGGACCATACATATTATATTTGTCTTGTTAAATACTACGTCTTACCTGCTCATATGCACTGCATTGTTATGTTGGTTCTTTCACAATGTGCAATTTTCCCCAGTAGTCTTATGCTTCTTCATTCGCACTTGTCTGCTCTATTTAGCTATACACACAACAATATTATGTAGCCTTTAGCTGCCTTATTCTTGTACAATTTTCTTATTTGAGGCATCTTTTCAATTGGTTTGTTTCCGCAATATTATGTAGCTTTCAGCAAATGCAACACATCATATACAAGCAATTTGAATTTTTCCGCCTTGCTTTAACTATTATCCTCGATCTCTGACCATGATATGAGAAACAATATTATATGTTTAAGTAAGTTTTGCAAAATATTTATATTGAATATCTTATATCTATCTTTAGCCCAATAGCACTAACTTCTGTTTGACTTCCACATGATGTACATACTTCTATATAAATATGGTTTACCCACTTGCCATTGGCACACCCCTCATCTTCAAAAATAAGGACTTCCCTGTTGGTAAGCAATGCTTTTAGCATAGCAAAGAATTAGATTTATCGTTTTGAAAGACAACAAATTAATGTCGTTTCGGATGAATTTTGAATGCATTTGCAAGAAAAAAGATGATGTAGGATGATTTTGGGGATCGAGATGATTGCTGCTCTGTGATTGATTTTTTCTATGAAAAAGATTTCTGGTGATTTATCCATGCTGTTTGCTTACTGGTTAAGCTTAGTCAAGATCCAAGTTAAGTTGGATGTAGTTTGTATCCATCAGCAGCACACTTGCTTTTGAGGTGGTATGCTCAGTGTACAGAGTACTACGTTAGTCCTCCGCAGCCGTCTGCCTCTACAATGAACGATAATGCCAAGTAGAGTAAGGATAACAACTCATCAAGCTACAGTAATAATTTCAGTGAGAAGTCTGATGTGCTTCTCATGGGCTGGACCATGGTATTTTGCAGGAGTTTGCGAGAGTATCAATGGCGAGCCCAACTTTGTGACTTGAATTGAAGAATATAAGTTCTAGTTTGTGAGGGAGGAAGATACATGTTTGTAGGTGCAGTAGTTTTGGATGATAATTTGTAAAGCCAACTTAACTGAAAGATAATGATTTGCGTTGGTTACTTTTTCATGTATGATGGGTGGCGTAAAGTAAATCAATGTTAAGTATATATACATATCAACATATAATAAGGTGTAATGCAATGTTTCATTATCGTTGCTAACTTCTTACTTGTTATGTATTTTTATATACACGGTAATCGTGTAGGCAAGCAAAGAGGCTTCTGCTGGTAAAATTCGCATACTATTATATATGCTAAAGGGATTACTTCTTTTTTTGCACAACTTTTTTAAAAAGAAGAAAAAAAGTCATTAACAAAAGAACAATTAGTGGTTCATGATAGATACATAATAAGTATCATTATTTATTATGCATTACGGATAAAAAGAGCATGAAACCTTAAACATTTTATATTTTGAAACACACGAAACTTGCCAAAACATATATAGTAACATATATCCTATATTGCATCTATACTCATTTTGTAATTATCATCAAATCCTTATTGCCATGTTGCATAATATCATCATGATGATGAACCTTGGAATAATTTAAGTTGTATTTTGACAAGATGTTCTTGGATTATGTGATTCCATTTAGTATTCCTTTCTGTTTATATCATATGCAAATGGAAAGAAACTGAGTTCTAGGCTATTAGAACAGACAAACTTGTGGGTCATTCATGCTTATGACATTGACACAAAGATTTAAAAAACATTACATATTTAACCTTTCTCCGTTAAAACGCACCTTTTAAATCAAAAATAATTTGGCCTCAAAGCCTTAATTAATTTTCCATTTGATAACTCGTTATCAAAAACCCAATTTTCTTTGAAAATCCTTACCCCACATTTCAACCCTAGTTTCCAATTAAATTGGTTTCCGAACATTCAATTCTGTATAACTAAAAGATTATTCTTTCTTTCCAATTTCTCACTTTTAATTTCCTCAAATCAAAGATCTGATTAAATCCTCAAATTACGATATGAATTTCCATAACTCAATCTCATTGGGTTTTAAGAATGATATTATTGAAGATATGATTCACGACAAAACCAAATCAATCGATATCGAATATAAGTTACACAGAAATTGTATCTACTTATATTCGATATCAATTCTCATAATCAACGAATATTATAAGTGGAATAATGATATAATAATAATATCTTTTAAATTTCTCAAATAATATACGTTTACACCAAATATTTTCATATCAAATACCCGAAGATTATTTCTATCCAACTTATCCCAATTAAATTGGGAAACTCGTATCTTATTTAAAAGATTTATTGAACTCCTTGACATTAGATCTGGATAGAAATATCATCAATTTATTCTCAATATTAATCTCCGTATCCAACTCACACTATAAGCGGAATAATAGTGAACTACCTTTATAATTCCTCAAATAGTAAGAGTCATCATCTACCAGATTAATATCAAACATCCGAAGATTTATCTCCAACCATATCCAATTATTTAGAATTGAAAACCCCTTTTTAGTATCAAATAAATCAATTTAATTTCCATATAAAACATTTTAAATACATCTAAATCTTTGAAAACATTCTACCAATCATTTACAAATGATTCCTTATAGTTCGGGAAACAGCTAGCGGTTTACCACTTCAAAATAAATTATTTTCAAAGAAAGAGTTACCATAGTGTTTCAAAAGCGTTACAAAACAACTATCTTAACTACTTGGATCAAAATATCCTTTATCTTAGCCAAAACTTAAACTTTATGTTTCAAAACACTTTTACATAATTTATAATGATTTTACCATTTTTTCCCATATTTTTAAAACATTTAAAATAACTGTTTATAGTTATGGTCGACAACTGCTCTTACAGCGACCTTTTCCAAAAGAGTTTTAAACATAACTTTAAAATTATAACCCGAAATTAAAATTCGCTTTCACTTATTTAAAAGCTCTTGTTAATATAAATCAATTGTTTTTCATTTCTTGGAAATCCGATTTAGATTGCAAAAGTTATAAGCGTTTAAAGTTTATAACGAAAATACGCAAATTACCATTGTGCGACAAGCTCTATTTTGATTGAAATAAAAATTATTCTTCTGTACTTCAAAATACCTTAGAAAACCATTATATACTTATGTAAATCATTTAAAACCATTTAAATTAATTTTCATTGATTTTCCAAATTTATTTTGGGTTCAAAATTCAACTTTTATTTTTTACTTAATAAATCAAATTCCAATTCATTTCTAAATTCAAATAATTTCAAATTAACCATCTCATTCGTCGGATCAGTTAGGGATAGCCAGAGAGAGCAGGAAACTATATTTTCCAAATCCAATCCTAGACACCATCCTTTCTGTTATCCTAGAACGTTCCGGTATTTATTTATTCATTTAAAGAACTTTATCAATATATATGAATTCATACATATGGTCTTTCCCAATTATTAACCTTCAATTTCAATAATGATATTGTTAATTACGAAGGAGATTTGCTGATCACCAATGTGATGCCATACTTGTCATGTCATAGTGTGTGCAAAACAACATCAACAACCAATATAAACATCTATAACAACCATCATCAACATAATTAAATAAATCATAACTGTGTACAAGCGTTATAACACTTTAATAGCGCGTGTTCTAAACTACACATCCATCATCCATCACAACAAATATCAATCATTGTTAACCACTAATAATTTATCACTATACTTAAATTAGTCTAACTACTAATTAAATATATAAACCATGGTTAAAGAGTTCTCACACCAGTCCTTGTTTGTTGGTGAGGCAACGTGATAAAGGGTTCTCGCTCTTGGTTTGGTGGCGAGCGAGGGACTTTTACCTCTACACGTCCTAGAGGCCGAGAAAGTCGAGAGGCTGGCCGTAAAACACGGTGCTGGGGTACCGGTGTAATGCCACGACGGAGTATTAGCCATTGTCGGATGGTTGAAAAAGACTAGGTCGTTACATACACATGGTCCAGTCAGTATACCAATTGAATGCAGAGCTTCGCTTACAAGTCAAGCACATAGGCCTCGTTCGCAGCCTTAATTTGGCACGCTGGGCAAGGTGTTTGCGTCGGACGCCAATAAGTTTTCCCCCGTTCAGATAACACGATTTGCCAACGCTGGAAATTGATCCGTTGGCGTCAAGTAATTAAAATGTCTAAACTAGTTGATTAATGAAGACACATTTAGCTCGGTTGGTACATGCATATGCTTTGCTTTAGAGAGACCAAGGATCAAGTCCCACCTGCACCAATTTTTTTTAGTGATTTAATGTACACTGTTTATTAATGCTTAATGTCTACTGTAAACAATTCATAACAATTAATTTAATAGTTAAATACACCGCTCAAATATCCCGTTCGCAGCAAAAAACACATTCCCCATTCGCTATAGTACCCCAGTCAAATGCCCCATTTCCGTTCGTCAAGAACACATTCATATTTTACATGCCTGCACATAATAAACTGAAGATGAAAATGAACCAAAGTTTTTTTAAAATTGGAACAAAATTATTATGAATCCTTGAGTAGATCTACCACGTTGACACAATCCGCTTCAACCTGGTACATAACCTGTAACGTCCCGTATTTTTACGGTATAATAACTAATTTACTTAATTATTTAAATAGTGATTTAGAGGTTTAAATGGTCGTTTAATTAAATAATATTGAATATTTAATTAATATAAATAATAGAATAATATATTTAATTTCCGAAATAGTCAAAAATAGTGGAATTCACAATATTGTGTGAATTGGATCATTTATAATATATAATTCAGTTTAGAGTTGAATAACATTAACGAATATATTATATAAACGACAGTTGAACGTATAATTATAATATAATTTAAATCAAGCTCGAAATGACGCGGCAGTTCGTAATTTGGCTATTCGAACTTTAAATGAATATACAGAATCCATTTTAAATCGGATTTCTGTGAAACAAGAAACGTTCGGAGCCGGTGAAGTATATTTTTCAAATAGAAGAGAAAAATCGAGATTTCGTCGTGTAGATTGTGATTTGTGTTCAATTCGAATTTTCGAAAAGTCGCTATGGAATTCCTTTATAGTGTATAATGATTTATTTATATTATAAAAGGATTTTAATAAAAACTGAATATCGATATAATCTGGAATTCTGAAATATCGAGTTATAAATCCCGATATATTTATTTTGGAGCTGTATGATATTTTATTGGGAATATATACGATAATATTAATTTATTAATATTACATTTAAATATTTTTAAATATATTAATATTTAAAAAGGGTTTATTTAGAGCTTTAAAAACAGCTAGTTTTGCAAACGACCTTCATTTTCGTCGAAACTAATTTTATTGTATCCGGAATATTAGATTATTATTAGATTCCAATTTTCGTGATTTTTGACGTCAGTATGTGGCCGTACGGAATTTTAAAGTGAAAAACGGTTAATAATTTGACTTTAGAAATATGCTGTGTGAGCAAACAAACTCGGAATTCGACGAAACAAGTTTCGTCGGGTCCGTAATGTCGAACTGTAACTACATGTCCATTTTCATCAAAATTGAATATTGTATGTGGTCGTATGGATTTTTAAACAAAAAAAATATAGTGGTTGCTTGAAAATAAATAAAATAATCGAATAAAAAATATATAAAACTATCCTACAAATACCCATTTACCTTCTCTAAACCTAACACTTTCACTCCTCTGGTCAAATAAATTTCCGCCGCTCTGTTCTTCAATAAAACGTGAGGAAAGTTCTCATTTCAAAAATCATAACAAATCAAATAAAAGTCTTAAAATCATGGAATATATATTTTCGAATTCCTCAAAAGAATATCATTTCTCCTGTACAAGTGTCAAGAGGTGCGATGCCATCATGTGGGGTTCGAATTTTGGAACAGTGCACTAGGGTTCATTGTCGAGCCTTGAAATGAGGTTGGAGGTCGTTTTGAGGGAGTTAGTGAGTTCAAGGAAGCAACGAGCTCTTGTTTACGAAGTTTGGGGAAAATTCAGGGATAAAAGTGACGCACTGGTTAGGAGTAGGTCGGGTCTCGTACTTTCGTGTAAATGCTTGTAGGACGTGACTGATTTGGAGATTTCGAGTTGGATGTTTATGGTATAAATAGATTGAGATTTTGAAGTGAAGTTTAATGATGGTATTAATTTGTGGATTCATGAAGAGGAAAAGGGGGATTGGTGGAAGAAACGTCGGCCATGGAATGGTGAAGCAGCGAGTTACTGTAGTTGGGTTGGAAGAGAAAAAGGATGAGCGTGGTGTATTAGAAGTAACGACGTGGATTTAAGGGAGTAAATCAAATGGTTGTTTTAGTCGTTGATTTCATGAAGCAACGGAGAGGAATGAAGTTTGCAAAGGATTGGGAATGGTGAGTTGAACCAGCGGAAGTCGCGGCATTTTTTTGGTGAGGGAGAGAGCACTGTTGATGGTGGGTAAGGGTGATGGGCAATTCAAATAAAATAGTAAGGCCCACTTATAAAAAGGATATTTGTTTAACTTAATTTAAATATTGTATATAAACTAGTAAATGTTAATAATTTTATCATACGATATCAGAATCTGATGATATCGGATCCATGAGGATCGTATGGACGGTGGTTACACAATGGAACTGACTGGGACAGAATTGGAGCTCGTTACAATTTATAGCAAAATAATTTGTCAGTCTGAATCAACCGAAAATTATCGTTATATAATGATGATCGTCCAATATGAGTAAATTACAGTTTATATTTTTATAAATATAATCTAGCTTTGATAAATGATGATTGATTGCTGTGTGTTGATTGTTTGATTTAATTGTTGAAGTATTGGTTGAAATTATAGATAATGATATATATATATATATATATATATATAAATCGTTAATCAAAAATTGATTCTGTTTATCAGAATATTTCATATTGAAATGAAATCGATGTTATTTATATTGTTTAACATCTGTGAATGCAGGGAAACAGGTTGGAGGGATCCAGCTGGATTCCTCAATATTTATAATACTATTTGTTTTCATATATTGTGACGTATGATGTGATATATAATATGTGATTGATTATGATGACACTGGTCATGTTATTTGGTATTTTAAATACTATATGAAATGCTGGAATGTAAAAAGGAAATTTTCAAAGTGAATATTGAAAATGAAATATTTATATATGAAATAAATAGGATATTATAAAAGGTAATATTTGGAAAACAAATATTGGAAAATATAATTAAGGAAATATTTGGGAAATAAATAGAATTATATAAAAGGATTTATATAGAATAAATAGAATTATATAAAGGGAATTTGAACGAGATATTAAGTGTTAGAAGAAAATATAGATTTGTATGAATATTCTACAAATAAAAATATAAATAGAATTTGGGTCTGAGATATTGTTTTTTAAATACGAAATCAAACTGTTTTGATTATATAAAGAAATATTATTCACATTCTATGTGAAAAATTAGATTAAGGTAAATATTTTGCAAACAAAATATTATAAAAGAATTTGGGGTTTGAATTAGGAATTTAAATGGAATTACTGAAATTAGAAACTAACTGGAAATTAGTTGAGTTGAATGGCTTTCTAGGTATCGATTTGATGTTGGTTTCGGCCTTCGGGGTTTATGCTTGGGAAGTTGTTCTCTTACTAGTTTATAGTTAGAAACTGATAGTGGTGGGAAGATATTTGTAACAACCCGAAAATCTGGGCCAGTTTAAAATTTTTATTTTGGCAATTTTAGTGAATTTTGATTATTTAAAGTGAATTATTTTAAATATAAACGACGAGAAAATTTCTTTTGAATAAAATTCAATCGTATATAGTTATATAGATCGGCGATAGAGTATAAATAATTATTTATAAATATAAAAGGAATTGAAAATGGCGCGGTAGTTCGATAATTCGATTTCAAACTTCAATTGAATGTACCGGGTGCAAAATAAACCAGATTTTAGTGAAACCAAAAATAATGGAATCTAATAGAGAATATCTTCCCAACGAATCTGACAAATCAAAATTTCATAGCGGGAATCAAAAGATGTCCAAATAAATTTTCTGAATAGTCGCTATGGAATTCAGGCCCTTAAAAATGGGAATTTTGCAAATGACCTCGGATTTCGACGAAACCACTTTTGTTGGGTCCGTGATGTAAAGTTATTGCTAGGTTTCAAATTTCATAATTTTTCGAATCAATATGTGAGCGTGGCAAAGGAAAACGCGTTTGACCAGTTTTAGTTGATTTTAATCGACTGGAAATTGGCCATTTTTCAAACAGTCTCAGAATTCGACGAAACTAGTTTTGTTAGGACCGTATCGTCAATACGAAGCTAGAAGATATTTTTCTGGAATTTTTCTAGTTGGTGTGTGACCCCAGTAAATTGAAATGTGCGTTCAAATTCAATATATAGAGTTATATGTTGATTTTGCCGGAAACTGATCGAAACAATCGAATCAGCTTACGATACATATCCCATTGTGTTCGGAATGGGGGTGAAACGCTAGGGACGACAGGCGGTGGGCCTCGTTTAGAGGTCGTTTGAAAAAGTCAACTTTTTGATAAAAAAAATAATTAAAAAAAATAAAAATAAAATACCCTCCCCTCCCCTTAACTACCCAGGCCCCCCCGATTCATTTTAAAATCAAAATAAAAAAAAGAAAAAAAAAGAAAAGAGAAAAGGAAAGGGGGGCGGAGCGCCGCTCCACCGTCCATCGCGCCGCCAGGGTGGGGGTCACTGCCGTCGAGCGCACCTCCCTCCCCTCTTCTCTCTCCCCCTTCGATCCATTTGAGCCCCGAATCGATTCAAGCCGCCCCGTGGCCCACCAAACCGCCAGCCCCCCCTGCGCGCCCACCAACGGCGCTGCCGCCGTTCAACTCCTCCTCCTGAAAGATGCGCGCAACCCCACCTGCGCCCCAGCGTCACCGTCGATGATTGATGGCCCTCCTCCTCGCTGAAACAACCTGCGTGCCACCAGAGGACCGCGAGCACTCCTCCAATCGAAAATTCACAGCGATCAAGAAACCCTAGGAAAACACCAATCGATGTAAGTTTTTGGTAATTTTTATTTGTTTAAATAAAAATCTGATTTTTATTTACATAAAATCCGATACGTGAGTATATGAAGTTTAGAAATTTATTTACATAAAGTTAGATCTTTTCTTTTTGTATATAAAGTTGAAATTTTATCGTACATAAAGTTTGAATTTATATCATGAAAAAGAAGTGATTTTTACTTGGAAAAAGATGAGATTTTTGTTCGTATGACGACGATGTAAAGAGGAGATTTTTATATATTGAATAGCATAGTAAAAATTCGATTTTTATATATTGAATAGCAAAGTAAAAATTCGATTTTTATATATTGAATAGCAAAGTAAAATTTCGATTTTTATATATTGAATAGCGAAGTAAAAATGTGATTTTTATATATGTAGTGGCTACAGGCAACGAAAGTGACAAGAGGCAAGAACGACGAAGATTTCTACATAAGAAGAGTCGTGGGATCGGATAGCTATCTATGAGAACTTCTCACCTTTCAATTTAATTTTTCTAGTTATAAATATATACTAGGATGCAAACGGTGTTTAGTAACACCCGACACCCGTCGTCCACAGACCATGGACGGCTTGTATGCTTGTTTGTTTGATTTTGATGTGTGGTTGATGGTGTGATGTGATATGAAATGAAATAAAATATTTGTATAGTTAAAAATATTTTATAGTTAAAAATAGAATTTTTAACGCGTATATGAAATGAAATAAAAATAAACAGATCGGACGATTTGTTTATATACACACATGTGACTGATATTGATTGGGACGATAAATTTTACACATCGCCCAACTGCACAAATAAAATCTGTGTTTGATTGTTTGAAACCCCACATGGGTATTGGGATGATATATGACATACACTAATCCCAATAGTTAGTTGTATGTTGATCGATTGATTGACAGACTGTTATGAGTGTTAAATATTTATATTTGATGCTTATACAGTGTAGAATGCACTTTGGATAAGGGTTGATTATTCATTGTTGTTATAGTATACATGTGTTGTAGAAAACCCATATAATTAACATTATATGGTAATTGTTTGGGTCTCATTCCAGATTTGTAAAAGAAATATTTGAATAGAAATATTAAAAAAAAAGAAATATTTGAGTAGAAATATTTGAAAAAGAAATATTTGAATAGAAATATTTGTAAAAGAAATATTTGACTAGAAATATTTGAAAATAAAAATATTTGAAATAGAATATTTGAAAATAGAAATATATGAAGTCGTGTTGATAGATTGACGCCATTTTGACGTGAACAATATTTATATCGATTTATTCATTTTATAACGAATATCGAAAGTGATTTCAAAATCTGATATTTTGAATAGAAATGAATAGAAATGAATTCAAATTGAAATTGAATTGAATTGAAAACGAATTGCAATTGAATTGAATTGAAATCAATTTGAATTAAATCAATTCGAAATGAAAAGAAAATGAATTTATGTTGGAAAATTCGATTTTGATTTGAAGTTGAAATAGAAGTTGAAATCGTTTTGAAAACGAATTTAAAACGATTTATAAAATACGTTTTAAAAGGAAATCGACGAAGTATATATTATATATATTATATATATAATATAATGGCCTGAATAGAACGCGCCGCGGCAGTTCGCGAATTTCGACCAATGACTTCGAATGGACATTGCGGGAGATCCGACCGTCGGATTCTCCTGAAACCAGAACCGTTGGGTTCGTATCGAAAAGAGCTTTCTAACGAATATTAGAAATTAGAAATCTAACGGTTGGATTTGGAATCATGTCCAAATCAAATTTGAAAAAGGTCGCTGTAAGTGCAGTTCGATGACCGTTGATGGAAATCGATTGTATAGGCCTTGATAAAATTATTAAAAATAGTAATAATTTGTGTAAAATCATAAGAAATGATTTAGAGAGAATTGGGATGAAAAACTCCATATTTGAAAAGATAAAAATAGATTTTTATCGAAATGAACTAGTTTGAACTAGAATTATAATTCTATTTATTTTTAAAATAAATAAACTGGATTAGAAACGGTTTTGAAAATAACCAGAATTTCCAATAATTATATTGGAATGGATTTGAATCGAAATTGTCTTTGGATTATTTCGATGTTGGATTTTGTGATGATACAGATATTGTTATGGGAATTTGAAAGATATATATATATATATATATATATATATATATATCGTTATTTCCAATACGATATTTGTAAGTCGTAGAATTTGATATTGAATATAAGCCGATATATTTTCTATTCAGAGCCTTATGCTTAATATCCAATGTGATTTGGGTTTGTCGTGAATGGTGTCTTCATCAACACTGTTCTTGAACCCATTTGAGAAAAGATTAAATCTTTTATTTAGATTTAATGAAGTGTAACAATTAAATGACATTTAATTGGAATTGAACTGGCATTGATTTTTGGGTTTATCGTGAACATTGTTTTAAATAACACTTGTTCTTTAACCCGGTAATTAATGGAATGTGATCTTGGGGTTTATCGTGAATAGTGTTTTTAAATGACACAGATTCTTTAACCCCGTTAAAGATTAAAACTAAGTGGAGTTTTAATGAATCTTTAATTAGATTGAAATGATCGAGGATGGAGTATCACCAGTTTTGCTCCAGGCGTTAGTTAAATCTTTAATTAGATTTGAACGTGAAATGGTAATTGAATTTATCGATAACACCGTGGTGTTAGTTATGAAATATAACCAGTTTTACTTCATGGGATGAATAGGTTGGGATTGGGAAATTAAAACAAATGATTACTTCGATAAGGTTCGTTAATCCCGACTAGTTGAATCGAAATTCAAAAGAAGATTAGAGAATAAATTCAAGGAATTTATCTTAGATAAAATTAATGGGAACTTTTCCCTATGAATGTGAAATTTAGAAACTAACTGTCGGTTAGCCAAGCAGAATGGTTTTCTGGATATTGATCTGATGTTGGTTTCGGCCTTCGGGGTTAATATTTGGGAAATTATCCTCTTGATTAATTTACGGTTAGTGACTGATGAATTGAAATGAGGCGTATGTTGTGTTTGTGTAACACTTATTTAAAATATACGCGAGTTATTCGGAAAGACCAGGTTTATCCAATTCTGAATAACTGATACGACGATAAGTCGAAGATGAAGACGGTGGTTGAAGACCGGAAGTCTTCACATCGTTTGGGTGATTACTGATATCTTGATTGGGCTGTACACCCAAGATGAGGGAATCAATCGGTGGTCGTCCAGATGTGCTTGGAGATCGATGTATATGCGAGGAAAGTGTCTCCGGTTTCGTTCAGACCCAGAACGGACTTGTAAATGGACTGTGTGTCTGACATTGGATTTCATTCTGTGCGACTGATATCGGTTACATAGAGTGGTTTGCCTGTGTGGCATGCTAAGATGCAATTGATCAAGGCTTCTGTTGAAAAGCAAAGTCTTGTGGATGATGATCAAAGCAAGGCCTGTGTGGCATAGCTTTGTGTAGCGTTGATTCGCGAGCCTCACACCCCGGTTGTGAACCAAAAACGGGAGAAGGACCTCAGGGAAGGCATGCGTTTCTTTCTAGCTAGGGTGGTGTCAGTGACCTTCCAGCCCTGACATTTATATACTTTTCACCTGTGTGGTTGTTGCTATTGCGAGGCGCCTTGGTTAGATCGGACGATCCGGGTTCGATGGAGCCATTCGTTGGCTCATTTACGCCCCAAAGGGCGGGGAAACGCAGTGTTCAGGCATTTTAATCCACATCGGTGGACCGGCCGTGACGATCCAAAGGCTTGACTGAGTACTTGCCTGAGGCTCGGGCTAGAGAGTCTCGAATCGGTTGAGGACTATCTTTTGCCTCGGTTCATAGATGGAAACCCAATTTCCAAATACGTGACATTTGCGGTTTTATTTGTAGAGCCTAGTATGACGACACAGTGGTATGGGGCACTTATGCCGTCTATGATTGATACTTATGATTTGAAGTTGTTTTATACACTATGCACTCATAATAGTATCAAATGATTTGTTTTAAATGTATCAAGCATTCTTGGCTATTATAAGGTAAAAACCCTATCCTCCGGCTTGCGTTGCATTGTGTGATGGGACCTGGGTCTTATAATAGCTTCATTTTTCTTTGTTTAGCATTGCGCTGTTGTTTTATGCACTGGTGTTCTTGGGGAGGAAACCCATTCCGTGTTATACGGCGTGGTCCCTTGATTCACCTAACTTTAAAATAAAGATTTATAACTGTTTTTAGTTCTCACACCAGACCTATGACTGACCTGGAGTTTATTGTTTTAACCCAAACTCTGGGTGCCCCTATTTTGACATGGGCAGCTAGTAGTTTTGGTTTTGCAGATTTATATTCACAGGATCCTGGTTTACAGCTGGAATGATATCCGGAAAGCTTTGTATCCGTATATCTCTTCCAGTTGTGTATTGTATTATTTTCCGCTGCTATGTATTTAAATATAATTTAAATCACTGATATTTCTGTGTAATATTCATTTATACTCTGTATATTCTTGTATTCTGATGTATTGTTGTAATATACAATGAAATGTTCTTCCGTCTGCGTTCTGTTGTGGCTTGTTCTCGAACTATCCGCGCTTTCCTTCACGGGGAAGTTACGGGTCTCTACAGTTGGTATCAGAGCTTTGGTTTACAGAGCTCAGAGAACAAGGCACATTTGAACCATACGAAAGAATTCATCAGATATTGGATTAGTAATATCCAATGGAATGACTCGTTAGAGATGGGATCAGTAGTATCCTAGAACGAGTGTGAAGAGTATATTTTTCAAATGAAAACAATTCTGTTTTGAAATTTAAATCGTTTTACACGTATTTGAATAATTTATTTATATTGATTTTGGACAATTCAGTATATAAAGAATTTGCATACACGCCTTGCAAACGTATATTCAAAGTTTTAATATATTGGATAGATATAGCATCACACTCTATTCCCCCGGAGATGATATTGATGATAGCGATCGCATCATCAACATTTATGTTTGAGTTTCGAAGGTGGGATTTCTATATATTTCCATTAGACTGGTGTGAGAACCAAAACTAGATAGTGCTTATTGTTGTGATTTAGCATCAAAAATCTGATTTTTTGACTATGTATCAAAGTTATAAATTTGAAAAGCTAATCAACTAATTGATTAATGGTTGTGTTGTTGATTATTGGTTGATTAATTAAAATTTGTACCATATAGCCAAATTGGATCAAATATTGAATTGTATTAAAAATTAGTCGCATTTGCTTGCATATACATGTACTTACATTGAACAGGTCATAGCAAGGAGGCTAGAGCAGAGAATAAAATTTGTTTGCCCAACAAATAGGTACATGTTTATCATAATTTACTGTTTTGTTTGGGTGGTGATGATTTTATGAGCCTATTGGCTAGCCGCTTGACTTTTTCTTTTTCTTTTTGAGATCAGAAGGCCTGTATGGCAATTTCGGGATTTTCCCGTGGCTCCCGGTGCAGGGGAGGTTATGGCGAAATTTTTCGAAAATTTAGGGTGTTAGCCAAATTTTTGAAAATTTGAAAATTCTCAGAAACTGAAAAGTTAGAGAATGGAAGCCAGATCGAACGTAGAGTTGATTAATCAAACCACTTTCGACTTTGTTCCTTTTCGGGGACGAAAAGTTTTAAGTGGGGGAGATTGTAACAACCCGAAAATCTGGGCCAGTTTAAGATTTTTATTTTGGCAATTTTAGCGAATTTTGATTATTTAAAATGAATTATTTTAAATATAAACGATGAGAAAATTTCTTTTGAATAAAATTCAATCGTATATAGTTATGATAGAGTATAAATAATTATTTATAAATATAAAAGGAATTGAAAATGGCGCGGTAGTTCGATAATTCGATTTCAAACTTCAATTGAATGTACCGAGTGCAAAATAAACCGGATTTTAGTGAAACCAAAAATAATGGAATCTAATAGAGAATATCTTCCCAACGAATCCGACAAATCAAAATTTCATAGCGGGAATCAAAAGATATGTCCAAATGAATTTTCTGTATAGTCGCTGTGGAATTCAGGCCCTTAAAAATGGGAATTTTGCAAACGACCTCGGATTTTGACGAAACCACTTTTGTTGGGTCCGTGATGTAAAGCTATTGCTAGGTTTCAAATTTCATAATTTTTCGAATCAATATGTGAGCGTGGCAAAGGAAAACGCGTTTGACCAGTTTTAGTTGATTTAATCGACTGGAAATTGGCCATTTTTCAAACAGTCTCAGAATTCGACGAAACTAGTTTTTTTAGGACCGTATCGTCAATACGAAGCTAGAAGATATTTTCCTGGAATTTTTCTAGTTGGTGTGTGACCCCAGTAAATTGAAATGTGCGTTCAAATTCAATATATAGAGTTATATGTTGATTTTGATGGAAACTGATCGAAACAATCGAATCAGCTTACGATACATATCTCATTGTGTTCGAAATGGGGGTGAAACGCTAGGGACGACAGGCGGTGGGCCTCGTTTAGAGGTCGTTTGAAAAAGTCAACTTTTTGAAAATAATAATAATTAAAAATAAAAATAAAATACCCTCCCCTCCCCTTAACTACCCAGGCCCCCCCGATTCATTTTTAAATCAAAATAAAAAAAAACAAAAAAAAAGAAAAGAGAAAAGGAAAGGGGGGCGGAGCGCCGCCCCACCGTCCATCGCGCCGCCACGGTGGGGGTCGCTGCCGTCGAGCGCACCTCCCTCCCCTCTTCTCTCTCTCTCCCTTCGATCCATTTGAGCCGCGAATCAATTCAAGCCGCCCCGTGGCCCACCAAACCACCAGTCCCCTCCCCTGCGCGCCCACCAACGGCGCTGCCGTCGTTCAACTCCTCCTCCTGAACGATGCGCGCAACCCCACCTGCGCCCCAGCTTCACCGTCGATGATTGATGGCCCTCCTCCTCGCTGAAACAACCTGCGTGCCATTAGAGGACCGCGAGCACTCCTCCAATCGAAAATTCGCAGCGATCGAGAAACCCTAGGAAAACACCAATCGATGTAAGTTTTTGGTAATTTTTATTTATTTAAATAAAAATCTGATTTTTATTTACATAAAATCCGATACGTGAGTATATGAAGTTTAGAAATTTATTTACATAAAGTTAGATCTTTTCTTTTTGTATATAAAGTCGAAATTTTATCGTACATAAAGTTTGAATTTATATCATGAAAAAGAAGTGATTTTTGTTCGTATGACGACGATGTAAAGAGGAGATTTTTATATATTGAATAGCATAGTAAAAACTCGATTTTTATATATTGAATAGCAAAGTAAAAATTCGATTTTTATATATTGAATAGCAAAGTAAAAATTCGATTTTTATATATTGAATAGCGAAGTAAAAATGTGATATATGTAGTGGCTACGGCTAACGAAAGTGACAAGAGGCAAGAACGACGAAGATTTCTACATAAGAAGAGTCGTAGGATCGAATAGCTATCTGTGAGAACTTCTCACCTTTCAATTTAATTTTTCTAGTTATAAATATATACTAGGATGCAGACGGTGTTTAGTAATACCCGACACCCGTCGTCCACAGACCATGGACGGCTTGTATGCTTGTTTGTTTGATTTTGATATGTGGTTGATTGTGTGATGTGATATGAAATAAAATATTTATATAGTTAAAAATATTTTATTGTTAAAAATAGAATTTTTAACGCGTATATGAAATGAAATAAAAATAAACAGATCGGACGATTTGTTTATATACACACGTGCGACTGATATTGATTGGGATGATAAATTTTACACATCGCCCAACTGCACAAATAAAATCTGTGTTTGATTGTTTGAAACCCCACACGGGTATTGGGATGATATATGACATACACTAACCCCAATAGTTAGTTGTATGTCGATCGATTGATTGACAGACTGTTATGAGCGTTAAATATTTATATTTGATGCTTATACAGTGTAGAATGCACTTTGGATGAGGGTTGATTATTCATCGTTGTTATAGTATACATGTGTTGTAGAAAACCCATATAATTAACATTATATGGTAATTGTTTGGGCCTCATTCCAGATTTGTAAAAGAAATATTTGAATAGAAATATTAAAAAAAAACAAATATTTGAGTAGAAATATTTGAATAGAAATATTTGTAAAAGAAATATTTGACTAGAAATATTTGAAAATAAAAATATTTGAAATAGAATATTTGAAAATAGAAATATATGAAGCCGTGTTGATAGATGGACGCCATTTTGACGTGAACAATATTTATATCGATTTTATTCATTTTATAACGAATATCGAAAGTGATTTTTGAATAGAAATGAATTCAAATTGAAAACGAATAGAAATGAATTCAAATTGAAATTGAATTGAAAACGAATTGAAATTGAATTGAATTGAAATCAATTTGAATTAAATCAATTCGAAATGAAAAGAAAATGAATTTATGTTGGAAAATTCGATCTTGATTTGAAGTTGAAATAGAAGTTGAAATCGTTTTGAAAATGAATTTAAAACGATTTATAAAATACGTTTTAAAAGGAAATCGACGAAGTATATATTATATATATATATATATATATTATATAATATAATGGCCTGAATAGAACGCGCCGCGCAGCGGTAGTTTGCGAATTTTGACCATTGACTTCGAATGGACATTGCGGGAGATCCGACCGTCGGATTCTCCTGAAACCGGAACCGTTGGGTTCGTATCGAAAAGAGCTTTCTAACGAATATTAGAAATTAGAAATCTAACGGCTGGATTTGGAATCATGTCCAAATCAAATTTGAAAAAGGTTGCTGTAAGTGCAGTTCGATGCCGTTGATGGAAATCGATTGTACAGGCCTTGATAAAATTATTAAAAATAGTAATAATTTGTGTAAAATCATAAGAAATGATTTAGAGAGAATTGGGATGAAAAATCCATATTTGAAAAGATAAAAATAGATTTTTATCGAAATGAACTAGTTTTGAACTAGAATTATAATTCTATTTAATTTTAAAATAAACAAACTGGATTAGAAATGGTTTTGAAAATAACCAGAATTTCCAATAATTATATTGGAATGGATTTGAATCGAAATTGTCTTTGGATTATTTCGATGTTGGATTTTGTGATGATACAGATATTGTTATGGGAATTTGAAAGATATATATATATCGTTATTTCCAATACGATATTTGTTAGTCGTAGAATTTGATATTGAATATAAGCCGGTATATTTTCTATTCAGAGCCTTGTGTTTAATATCAAATGTGATTTGGGTTTGTCGTGAATGGTGTCTTCATCAACACTGTTCTTGAACCCAGTTGAGAAAAGATTAAATCTTTTATTTAGATTTAATGAAGTGTAACAATTAAATGACATTTAATTGGAATTGAACTGGCATTGATTTTTGGGTTTATCGTGAACAGTGTTTTAGATAACACTTGTTCTTTAACCCGGTAATTAATGGAATGTGATCTTGGGGTTTATCGTGAACAGTGTTTTTAAATGACACAGATTCTTTAACCCCGTTAAAGATTAAAACTAAGTGGAGTTTTAATGAATCTTTAATTAGATTGAAATGATCGAGGATGGAGTATCACCAGTTTTGCTCCAGGCGTTAGTTAAATCTTTAATTAGATTTGAACGTGAAATGGTAATTGAATTTATCGATAACACCGTGGTGTTAGTTATGAAGTATAACCAGTTTTACTTCATGGGATGAATAGGTTGGGATTGGGAAATTAAAACAAATGATTACTTCGATAAGGTTCGTTAATCCCGACTAGTTGAATCGAAATTCAAAAGAAGATTAGAGAATAAATTCAAGGAATTTATCTTAGATAAAATTAATGGGAATCTTTCCCTATGAATGTGAAATTTAGAAACTAACTGTCGGTTAGCCAAGCAGAATGGTTTTATGGATATTGATCTGATGTTGGTTTCGGCCTTCGGGGTTAATATTTGGGTAATTATTCTCTTGATTAATTTACGGTTAGTGACTGATGAATTGGAATGAGGCGTATGTTGTGTTTGTGTAAAACTTATTTAAAATATACGCGAGTTATTCGGAAAGACTGGGTTTATCCCATTCTGAATAACTGATACGACGATAATTCGAAGATGAAGACGGTGGTTGAAGACCGGAAGTCTTCACATCGTTTGGGTGATTACTGATGATCTTGATTGGGCTGTACACCCAAGATGAGGGAATCAATTGGTGGTCGTCCAGATGTGCTTGGAGATCGATGGATATGCGAGGAAAGTGCCTCCGGTTTCGTTCAGACCCAGAACGGACTTGTAAATGTACTGTGTGTCTGACATTGGATTTCATTCTGTGCGACTGATATCGGTTGCATAGAGTGGTTTGCCTGTGTGGCATGCTAAGATGCAATTGATCAAGGCTTCTGTTGAAAAGCAAAGTCTTGTGGATGATGATCAAAGCAAGGCCTGTGTGGAATAGCTTTGTGTAGCGTTGATTCGCGAGCCTCGCACCCCGGTTGTGAACCAAAAACGGGAGAAGGACCTCAGGGAGGGCATGCGTGTCTTTCTAGCTAGGGTGGTGTCAGTGACCTACCAGCCCTGACATTTATATACCTTTCACCTGTGTGGTTGTTGCTGTTGCGAGGCGCCTCGGTTAGATCGGACGATCCGGGTCCGATGGAGCCATTCGTCGGCTCACTTACGCCCCAAAGGGCGGGGAAACACAGTGTTCAGGCATTTTAATCCACATCGGTGGACCGGCCCTGACGATCCAAAGGCTTGACTGAGTTCTTGCCTGAGGCTCGGGCTAGAGAGTCTCGAATCGGTTGAGGACTATCTTTTGCCTCGGCTCATAGATGGAAACCCAATTTCCAAATACGTGACATTTGCAGTTTTATTTGTAGAGCCTAGTATGGCGACATAGTGGTATGGGGCGCTTATACCGTCTATGATTGATACTTATGATTTGAAGTTGTTTTATACACTATGCACTTATAATAGTATCAAATGATTTGTTTTAATCGTATCAAGCATTCTTTGCTATTATAAGGTAAAAACCCTATCCTCCGGCTTGCGTTGCATTGTGTGATGGGACCTGGGTCTTATAATAGCTTCATTTTTCTTTGTTTAGCATTGCGCTGTTGTTTTATGCACTGGTGTTCTTTGGAGGAAACCCGTTCCGTGTTATACGGCGTGGTCCCTTGATTCACCTAACTTTAAAATAAAGATTTATAACTGTTTTTAGTTCTCACACCAGTCCTATGACTGACCTGGAGTTTATTGTTTTAACCTAAACTCTGGGTGCCCCTATTTTGACACGGGCAGCTAGTAGTTTTTGTTTTGCAGATTTATATTCACAGGATCCTGGTTTACAGCTGGAATGATATCCGGAAAGCTTTGTATCCGTATATCTCTTCTAGTTGTGTATTGTATTATTTTCCGCTGCTATGTATTTAAATGTAATTTAAATCTCTGATATTTCTGTGTAATATTCATTTATACTCTGTATATTCTTGTATTCTGATGTATTTTTGTAATATACAATGAAATGTTCTTCCGTCTGCGTTCTGTTGTGGCTTGTTCTCGAACTATCCGCGCTTTCCTTCACGGGGAAGTTACGGGTCTCTACAATATTGATGCGTGAATCAGAAATGGAAATGTTTTCCAAAGTTAATAACATATATTTTCTAGTTGAATATATGGAAACGATAAATGGGAAATTGGGAAATGAAATGATGATTGATCGGTAAGATTTCCATTTGGGAATACGACCGTTGTTTGTACACATGTTTTCCTCTGATAATTAAATCACCGACTATCAAAGATTTTGACCATTTCCGTTGTCAATACGGAGAGACTGGGATCAGATATATTATCTGAAAACCACTCCGTATCGCATTAGCGTTTCGAAATATATCGAAGACAATTGAAGATGGAGTTTATGCAAGGTTTATTCTGGCGATCCTAGGTAGAAATTGCCTAAGATGGATTTACAGAATAATTCCTTCGGGTTGTCCAGTCCCAGGACAACTTGAATGGACGAATGTCTGACAGAGTATATCTGGTAGATCACGTAAGTTGATTGTTTCAAACGTATTTACGTTGGTGGCAGAGGAATTCGTTTCTCTTAGCTTATACCTGTGGTATTTTTGGGGAAATCAATTTGTGATTTGACGGGTATGACGATGTGGCATTCAAAGTAAATGAAGGAGTGATCTGTTAAAAGATACGTTATGACCTCAAGCCTCATCAACTGGGAAATGATAGAAATCGGGCAGGCAGCATGGCTAAGTGGGTCGCACCCAAGTAGGGTATATTGTCACCATCTAGAGAATATTCATATTTGTTAGCTCTTTCAATTCTGTATCTCCCGGGAACGGTTATGTTGGTATACCAATCGTAAGGTGACAATATATTCAGAACATTCAAGCAAAATGAATGGTCGGTCATGTGTGGCCGAGTTACAAGATGTTCTTGTTGAACTCCAGTGTAAGGCTTCTAGAGTACAGTGATCGGAAGATGGTTCCATACCTTGTTATAGTTGGAAATCCATTACCCAATAAGAGTCTGCGGTTTTTGATTATATATTATATATGTGGAACGTGAGATGAAAGAGTTCCACTAGATTGCTATTTATTTGACTTAGACATTATTATAATATCAGAAGAGTATGGATTTTAAAAGAATGTTTTGGGTTATCGTAAGGTAAAAACCATCCGTGTTTATATGTGGATTGGTCTTATGATTATTCTTTCTTTTAAAAGGATTTTAAAAGTTAAACAAATGGTTGGAGTTTACTCACACCAGTCACATGACTGACCCAAAGTTTATTTTGTTTTGTTTTCCCTAAACTCTTGGGTGCCCAATTTTGTATGGGCAGTCAAGTATTTGGGATTTTACAGATACTTGGAGAGCTGGAGCAGGAGGATTTAGGATTATATAGCTATTGTTATTTCCGCTGTGTTGTAAGTTTTGTACTCTGATAATAGTGTTGTATACCGATACTGTTTTATTCCAAAGTTATGTTATATAATATATTTTATTCGTTCCGCTGTGAGATTCGTGTTACTCTGATGTTGTTGTAGTTGTGTTCTTCTTCTTCTATTCTAATTTTCTATCTTATCTATTCTCACCCTCTAACTTCTTTCTATTTACGTTTCGGTATTTCCGATGCTTGAATAGTCGACATTGAGTTATGTCAATTACCAAGGTCGCAAATTCCCCGGATCATTACAGTGGTATCAGAGCTGAAGGTTAAGTGATTACCTTGGCTCGGTGGCGTGACTCAGTAGAGATAGGGTTTGTAATGCCCTAGATTGAGTTGAGTGTATATATACGAGAGAACGTATTTGTATATTTTATAAAAATTGTTTTATATTGTGGAGATTTATTGGTTGAGTTGTTTATATGTTCTGGTCGATCAGTTTGATCCACTGCATCGGTAAGGGTTTCTAAACACTCGAGTACGATAACTGACACAGTATGTTTTGAAAAAGGGTAAATGAAATAATTTTACCCCGAATTATATTTTGTTATGAAAGAATGATTGATATTGGAAATATTATAATATATTGGATATACCGATTGTTATTATAATCAGATAAGATTATAATTGAAATGGTTATGTAAATAACCAATCAAAATTCGTATAAGTGTTACGAAATGAATTAAATCTGAATTGAAATTACAACTCTGGAAAGTTGGAAAGGTGTTTGTAAGTGGACTTGGGTTAAATATATGAGAATTTTAAAATCCTAGGAGATTTTAAATTGCTTTACAAGCATTGTGAAGGATATTTCGAACTGATTTCAAAATGGAAGTGTTTGAAAATTGAGTTTTGAAAAGTTATATAGTATTGAACTCACTTCGATCGCCGGGAAATAACCATGATGATGTTGGCCACATCAGCAGTGTTATTTTCTAGTTATAAGTGACGGATTACTACCAAAGATATTGTTTTGAATTGTTTTGAAGAAACAAGTTGTTTGAAGTCCGAAAAAGGAATATTTGATTATTGGAAAGATAAGCTATTTAAAAACTCCCAGAAAAAGATTATTTGAATTAAAACCAAATTAAATATAAATTTGTGGAAGCAAATATGAATTGGAACCAATTAACTGGAAATTGAATTGGAATATAATATATCAAGCTGAATCAGATTTTGAATTGGGAGACAGGAATCTGAAATGGTATTGAATTGGTGAGTTAGGAGTTTGGAATCAAGAATGGAAATCGAGTTTGAAATGAAATTTGGCTGAGGTATAAGCGAATAATTGTTTAGAGAACGAATTGATTGGAGTTTGATTGGGGTAACATTGGTATCTGCTAAAATTGGCAGCAGATGGAAACAAGATAATGATAAGCCCGACAAAAAAGTACAAGTTTATTTATATATGAGTTTGGTGATTTATGAGCCGATTTGGCAAGCCGCTTGGCTGTTTGATTTTCTTTTGGGTTGGAGAAGGCCTAGAGAGGCGAGTTGTAGTTGTACCGATTGATCAGTACAAAGGACGTGCTGGCGAAATTTTAAGGTGTTAGAAAATTTTCAGGATTTTTGATTTTTTTTGTTAATAAGAATGAATTAATATTTTAATTAAAATCAAATGGGTCAGTGAAACTGAAATTTTAGAACTAAACAGATAATTTTTAACCAATCAATAGAGAAGTTTTCTACCTTAGCAATTTCGAGGACGGAATTATTTTAAGGGGGGAAGAATGTAACATCCCGTATTTTTACAGTATAATAAAATTATTCAAATAGTGATTTAGAGGTTTAAATGGTCGTTTAATTAAATAATATTGAGTATTTAATTATTATAAATAATAGAATAATATATTTAATTTCCGAAATAGTCGGAAATAGTGGAATTTACAGTATTGTGTGAATTGGATCATTTATAATATATAATTCAGTTTAGAGTTGAACTACATTAACGAATATATTATATAAACGACAGTTGAACGTATAATTATAATATAATTTAAATCAAGCTCAAAATGTCGCGGTAGTTCGTAATTTGGCGATTCAAACTTTAAATGAATATACAGAATCCATTTTAAATCCGATTTCTGTGAAATAAGAAACGTTCGGAGCTGGTGAAGTATATTTTTCTAATGGAAGAGAAAAGTCGAGATTTCATCGTGTAGATTGTAAGTTGTGTCCAATTCAAATTTTTGAAAAGTCGCTATGGAATTCCTTTATAATTTATAACGATTTATTTATATTATAAAAGGATTTTAATATAATTTGAATATCGATATAATCTGGAATTTTGAAATATCGAGTTATAAATCATGATATATTTATTTTGGAGTTGTATGATATTCTATTGTGAATATTTACGATAATATTAATTTATTAATATTAATATTTAATATTTTTAAATATATTAATATTTAAAAAGGGTTTATTTAAAGCTTTAAAAATAGCCAGTTTTGCAAATGACCTCCGTTTTTGAGGAAACTAATTTTGTTGGATCCGGAATATTAGATTATTGTTAGAGACCAATTTTCATGATTTTTGAAGTCAGTATGTGGCCGTACGGAATTTTAATGTGAAAAACAGTTAATAATTTGACTTTAAAAATATGCTGTGTGAGCAAACGAACTCGGAATTCGACGAAACAAGTTTCGTTGGGTCCGTAATGGTGAACTGTAACTACATGTCCATTTTCATCAAAATTGAATATTGTATTTGGTCGTACGGATTTTTAAACAACAAAACATATAGCGGTTGCTTAAAAATAAATAAAATAATCGAATAAAAAAATATATAAAACTATCATATAAATACCTATTTACCTTCTCTAAACCTAACACTTTCACTCCTCTGGTCAAATAAATTTACGACGCTCTGTTCTTCAATAAAACGTGAGGAAAGTTCTCCTTTCAAAAATCATAACAAATCAAATAAAAGTCTTAAAATCATGGAATATATATTTTCGGATTCCTCAAAATAATATCTTTTCTCCTGTACAAGTGTCAAGAGGAGTGATGCCATCATGTGGGGTTCGAATTTTGGAACAGTACACTAGGGTTCGTTGTCGAGCCTTGGTAATGAGGTTGGAGATCGTTTTGAGGGAGTTAGTGAGTTCAAGGAAGCAACGAGCTCTTGTTTACGAAGTTTGGGGAAAATTCTGGGATAAAAGTGACGCACTGGTTAGGAGTAGGTCGGGTCTCGTACTTTCGTGTAAATGCTTGTAGGCGCGACTGATTTGGAGATTTCGAGTTGGAAGTTTATGGTATAGATAGATTGAGATTTTGAAGTGAAGTTTAATGATGGTATTCGTTTGTGGATTCAAGAAGAGGAGAAGGGGGGTTGGTGGAAGAAATGTCGGCCATGGAATGGTAAAGCAGCGGGTTACTGTAGTTGGGTTGGAAGAGAAAAAGGTTGAGCGTGGTGTATTAGAAGTAACGACGTGGATTCAAGGGAGCAAATCAAATGGTTGTTTTAGTCTTTGATTTCATGAAGCAACGGAGAGGAATGAAGTTTGCAAAGGATTGGGAATGGTGAGTTGAACCAGTGGAAGTCACTGCATTTTTTTGGTGAGGGAGAGAGCGCGGTTGATGGTGGGTAAGGGTGATGGGCCATTCAAATAAAATAGTAAAGCCCACTTATAAAAAGAATAATTGTTTAACTTAATTTAAATAACGTATATAAACTAGTAAATGTTAATAACTTTATCATATGATATCAGAATCTGATGATATTGGATCCGTTAGGATCGTATGGACAGTGGCTACACAATGGAACTGACTGGGAGTGAACTGGAGCTCGTTACAATTTATAGCAAAATAATTTGTCTGTCTGCATCAACCGGCAATTATCGTTATATAACGATGATCGTCCAATGTGAGTAAATCTCACTAACTCTGTATAGTTTATATTTGTATAAATATAATCTAGTATTGGTAAATGATGATTGATTGTTGTGTGTTGATTGTTTGGTTGAATTGCTGATGTATTGGTTGAAATTATAGATAACGATATATATATAAATCGTTAATCACATATTGATTCTGTTTATCAGAATATTTCGTACTGAAATAAAATAGATGTTATTTATATTGTTTAACATCTGTGAATGCAGGGAAACAGGTTGGAGGGATCCAACTGGATTCCTAAATATTTATAATACTGTTTGTTTACATATATTGTGATATATGATGTGATATATAATCTGTGATTGATTATGATGACACTGGTCATGTTATTTGGTATTTTAAATACCATATGAAAAACTGGAATGTAAAAAGAATTTTTTTAAGTGAATATTGAAAATGAAATATTTACATATGAAATAAATAGGATATTATAAAAGGTAATATTTGGAAAAAATATATTGGAAAATATAATTAAGGAAATATTTGGGAAATAAATAGAATTATATAAAAGGATTTATATAGAATAAATAGAATTATATAAAGGGAATTTGAACGAGATATTAAGTGTTAGAAGAAAATAAAGATTTGCATGAATAATTCTATAAATAAAAATATAAATAGAATTTGGTTTTGAGATATTGTTTTTAAATACGAAATCAAACTGTTTTGATTATATAAAGAAATATTATTCACATTCTATGTGAGAAATTAGATTAAAGTAAATACTTTGCAAATAAAATATTATAAAGGAATTTGGGGATTGAATTAGGAATTTAAATGAAATTACTAAAATTAGAAGCTGGCTGGAAATTATTTTAGTTGAATGAATTTCTTAGGTATCGATCTGATGTTGGTTTCGGCCTTCAGGGTTTATGCTTGGGAAGTTGTTCTCTTACTAGTTTACAGTTAGAAACTGATAGATGTGGGAAGATATTGATGCGTGTATCAGAAATAGAAACATTTTCCAAAATTAATAACATATATTTTCTAATTTTAGAAAATAAGGAATTTATGAATATATGGAAACGATAAATGGGAAATTTAGAAATGAAATGATGATTGATCGGTAAGATTTCCATTTGGGAATACAACCGTTGTTTGTACACATGTTTCCCTTTGATAGTTAAATCACCGACTATCAAAGATTTTGACCATTTTCGTTGTCAATACGAAGAGACCGGGATCAGATATATTATCTGAAAACCATTCCGTATGGCATTAGCATTTCGAATCAAATATATCGAAGACAATTGAAGACGGAGTTTATGCAAGGTTTATTCTGGCGATCCTAGGTAGAATTTCCTAAGATGGATTTACAGAAAATTCCTTCAGGTTGTCCAGTCCTAGGACAACTTGAATGGATGAATGTCTGACAGAGTATATCTGGTAGATAGCGTAAGTTGATCGTTTCAAATGTATTTACGTTGGTGGCAGAGGAATTTGTTTCTCTTACCTTATACCTGTGGTATTTTTAGGGAAATCAATTCGTGAGTTGACATGTATGACGATGTAGCATTCAAAGTAAATGAAGGAGTGATATGTTAAAAGATACGTTATGAGCTCAAGCCTCATCAACTGGGAAATGACAGAAATCGGGCAGGCAACAGGCTAAGTGGGTCGCACCCAAGTATGGTATACTGTCATCATCTAGAGAATATTCATATTTGTAACCTCTTTCAATTCTGTATCTCCCGGGAACGGTTATGTTGGTATACCAACCGTAAGGAGACAATATATTCGGAACATTAAAGCGAAATGAATAGCCGGTCATGTGTGGCGGAGTTACAAGATGTTCTTGTTGAACTCCAGTGTATCGCTTCTAGAGTACAGTGATCGGAAGGTGGTTCCATACCTTGTCATAGTTGGAAATCCACTACCCAATAAGAGTTCGTGGTTTTTGATTGTATTTGTATATTATATATGTGGAACGTGAGATGAAAGCGTTCCACTAGATTGCTATTTATTTGATTTAGACATTATTATAATATCAGAAGAGTATGGATTATAAAAGAATGTTTTGGGTTATCGTAAGGTAAAAACATCCGTGTTTTTATGTGGATTGGTCTTATGATTATTCTTTCTTTTAAAAGGATTTTAAAAGTTAAACAAATTGTTGGAGTTTACTCACACCAGTCACATGACTGACCCATAATTTATTTTGTTTTGTTTTCCCTAAACTCTTGGGTGCCCAATTTTGTATGGGCAGTCAAGTAGTCGGGATTTTACAGATACTTGGAGAGCTGGAGCAGGAGGCTTCAGGATTATATAGCTCTTGTTATTTCCGTTGTGTTGTAAGTGTTGTACTCTGATAATAGTATTGTATACTGATACTGTTTTATTCCAAAGTTATGTCATATAATATATTTTATTCATTCCGCTGTGAGATTCGTGTTACTCTGATGTTGTTGTAGTTATGTTCTTCTTCTTCCATTCTAATTTTCTATCTTATCTATTCTCACCCTCTATCTTCTTTCTATTGACGTTCCGGTATTTCCGATACTTGAATAGTCAACGTTGAGTTATGTCAATTACCAAGGTCGCAAATTTCCCGGGTCGTTACATAGCCAATATATTCAAAAACGGAAAGCGATTAAATACATTACAATTTCATATCACTTGTTTAAAGGGGGGAAATTGTTGATATTTGCAACAACTTCTTAATATTTTTCTCATGAAATAGTTCAGAACAGCTTCATTCCCACTAAGCATTATGTTTGGAAACAATATATTATTGGATATATCAACCGTCATGCCATAATTGAGTATGCTGTCAGTATTTCTAGTTGCAAGGTAAAGATTCCTTACTACATGGTAAGGAGGCCTTGGGTTCCCAATATTATTTCCATGGAGATAACCTAACATTATTCGGCACACATCACATTAATACTGCATTAGCTGCATTGTATCTGAATATTTTAGTTGTATAGTCCAAAGTCATTTTATTGACTTAGTTCAAAATGTCCTAATAAGTTAATACTGTAGAAGGGTGAAGTTCCCATTATGTATGGGGAACGTACGTAGGAGAGATGTATTAAATATTAATGTACATTTAAGTAAATATTTGAAGTTAATAGTAAACGGTGAGGTATAACTAAAATAATACCTAGGGTTTTTTTGGGATTGTGCAACACTTCATATGACATGAATACATATACATTGGTTGATGAGGAAAAAAATGACATAAAGACAAGTATCTAAGTGTAACAACCCGGAAAATCTGGGCCAGTTTAAAATTTTTATTTTGGCAATTTTAGCGAGTTTTGATTATTTAAAATGAATTATTTTAAATAATATCGACGTGAAATTTATTTTGAATAGAATTAGAACGTATATATTATATACGTCGTCGTTAGAATATAAATAATTATATATAATTATAAATAGAATTGAAAATGGCGCGGTAGTTCGATAATTCGATTTCAAACTTCAATTGAATGTACCGGGTGCAAAACAATCCGGATTTTAGTGAAACCAAAAATAATGGAATCTAATAGTGAATATCTTTCCAACGAATCCGGAAGATCAAAATTTCGTAGCAAGAATCAAAAGATATGTCCAGTTGAAAATTTGAAATAGTCGCTGTGGAATTTATATATATTTTTATATATATAAGGCCCTTAAAAATAGCAATTTTGCAAACGACCTCGGATTTCGACGAAACCAGTTTTGTTGGGTCCGTGATGTAAAGTTATTGCTAGGTTTTAAATTGCATAATTTTTCGAATCAATATGTGAGCGTGGCATAGGAAAACGTGTTTTGACCATTTCAGTTGAATTTAATCGACTGGCAATGGGCCATTTTTCCAACGGTCTCGGAATTCGACGAAACTAGTTTTGTTAGGACCGTATCGTCAATACGAAGCTAGAAAATATTTTTATAGAATTTTTCTAGTTAGTATGTGGCCCCGGTAATTTGAAATGTACGTTTAAAATTCAATATAGTGATTTAAATGTAAATTTAACGGAAACTGATTCAAACAGTCGAATCAGCTTGCGATACATATCTCATTGTGTTCGGAATGGGGGTATTACGTTAGGGATGACAGTCGTTGGACCCGGTTCGGTGTTCGTATGTAAAAGTCAACGTAAATTGAAAAAAGGAAAAAAAAATAAATAAAAAAATAATAAAATATATATATTTTCCCTCCCTCCCTCTTATCTTCTGCTTGGCCCCCCCCGTTTCTAAATCGATTCAGAAGAAAAGGGAAAAAAAAAAAAAAAAAAAAAAAAACCCTAACTACTCGTTCGATCCCGCCTACGCCCAGTCGCATCACCGCTCCGCCTCCGCACCCGTCGCCACCCACTCCATCGCGAACCCCCGCCCCCCAACCTGGCGACAGAGCTCCCCAAGGCCCTGATCCTCCACGCGATGCGAGCCCCTCCCCGTCAAATCAAATCGAGCCTCCCCCGTTCGAACCCCGAGCGCCGCCACCTCGAGGCACCTCCGACGATCGGTGAAACCAGCCCCCATCTGTAAGTATTTTGTTATTTTAATAATTTAAAAACTGTGATTTTAATTAGATTTTTTAAACTGATTTTATAAGCATTTTTAAACTATTTTTAAAAGCATTTTAAAAACTGATTTATAAAAATATAAAAACTGATTTTCTGAGATTATTAAAATCTGATTTTTAAATAAAAGAAAAACTGAATCTTTTAAAAGATAAAAACTGTTTTGTTTTTTTTTAAAGAGTTAAAACCTGATTTTTAAAAAAAAGGAAATAAAAACTGATTTTATTTTAGAAAAGTAAAAACTGAAATTTTTAGAAAAGATTTTAAAACTGAAATTTTTAGAAAAGATTGGAAACTGAAATTTTTTTTAAAAAAAAAAAAAAAAAAAAGAAAGAAAACTGAAAACTGATTTTATTTAGAGATTTGAAAAGAAAAATCAAATTTTTATATTGTCGAAAGAAAAATCAAATTTTTATATTGTCGAAAGAAAAATCTAATCTTTTATATTGTTGATAGAAAAATAGAATTTTTATATATTGAACTTCGATAGAATAAAAATTCGATTTTTATATATTGAACTTCGATAGAATAAAAATTCGATTTTTATATATTGAACTTTACAATAAAAATTCGATTTTTATACATTGAACTTTACAATAAAAATTCGATTTTTATATATTGAACTTTGAAATAAAAATTCGTTTTTTTATATATTGAACTTTGAAATAAAAATTCGTTTTTTTATATATTGAACTTTGAAATAAAAATTCGATTTTTATATATGGAATAGCAAAATAAGAATTCGATTTTTATAAATTGAATAACGAAGTAAAAATTCGATTTTTACATATGTAGTGGCTATGGGCAACGAAAACGACGAAGACTTCTGCAAATGAAGAGCCGTGGAGCTAGGATAGCTATATGTGAGAATTTCTCACCTTTCAATTTATTTTTCTAGTTATATATATACTAGGATGCAGACGGTGCTTAGTAGCACCCGACACCCGTCCACAGACCATGGACTTGTTTGTTTGACTGTTTGGTGATTGATTGTGATATTGGTTTGAATGTGGTTTGTGGTGTGAAAAATCGAATCGATAAATTGGTTAGGATTAGACGTGCGCCGTTATAAGGCGAAGGAGTAAGGCTAGGTTAGACCCTTACTCCAAAGTTTGTGGTTTGCATAACGAATTGATTTGATTGATGTGTGAATGGCGTGGGCCTTCACTAGACCGGGGATAAGGCTAGGCCTTGTCCCGTTTCTAGTATCGTGCCGTTATGCCGCCGAAATTTTCTAAAATAAGTTAGAAAAATAAAATTAGCATTTTATTTAACGAATGAACTGAATATAAATTCATATGTTAAAATAAAATGTGTTATCGTTAAAAATATAATTTTTAACGTGAATGTGAATAAATAAATATTCATTTACAAACCAGACGGTTTGTTTATGTACACCTATTTGAATGACGTTGATTGGGTCGATAAATTTTACACATCGCCTAACTGCACAAATAAAATATGTGTTTGATTGTTTGAAACCCCACACGGGTGTTAGGATGAAATTTGAAGTTCACTCATCCTGATTTATTAAATATGTCGATCGATTGATTGACAAGCTGCTATAAGCGTTAAATGTCTATATTTGATGCTTATACAGTGTAGTGCACTTTGGTTGATGGTTGATTATTCATCGTTGTTGATATATACATGTGTTGTAGAAAATCCATATAATTAACATTATATGGTAATTGATTGGGCCTCATTCCAGTTTCGAGAAAAATAGAAATATTTGAAATAGAAATATTTGAAATAGAAATATTTGAAATAGAAATATTTGAAATAGAAATATTTGAAATAGAAATATTTGAAATAGAAATATTTGAAATAGAATATTTGAAAATAGAAATATGTGAAGCCGTGAGGATTAGATTGACGCCATTTTGACGTGAACGATATTTATATCGATTTTATTCATTTTAAAATGAATATTGAAACGTGATTTCGAAATCGAATATTTTGAAATGAATTGAATTGAAAACGATTTCGAAATGAATTGAATTGAAAACGATTTCGAAATGAATTGAATTGAAAACGATTTCGAAATGAATTGAATTGAAAACGATTTCGAAATGAATTGAATTGAAAACGATTTCGAAATGAATTGAATTGAAAACGATTTCGAAATGAATTGAATTGAAAACGATTTCGAAATGAATTGAATTGAAAACGATTTCGAAATGAATTGAATTGAAAACGATTTCGAAATGAATTGAATTGAAAACGATTTCGAAATGAATTGAATTGAAAACGATTTCGAAATAAATTGAATTGAAAACGATTTCGAAATGAATTGAATTGAAAACGATTTCGAAATAAATTGAATTGAAAACGATTTCGAAATGAATTGAATTGAAAACGATTTCGAAATAAATTGAATTGAAAACGATTTCGAAATGAATTGAAAACGAATTCAAATGGAATTGAAAACGAATTCAAATGGAATTGAAAGCGAATTGAAATGAATTCAAATTGAATTGAAATTTGAATTGAATAGAAATGAATTTTGAAACGAATTTATAAAGAAGAATTCAATTTTGATTTGAATTGAAAAGGAAGTTGAAATTGCTTTTGAAACGAATTTAAAACCATTTATATAATTCGTTTTAAATAGTAATCGACGAAATATATATTATATATATTATATATATAATATAATGGCCTGAATAGAACGCGCCGCGCTGCGGCAGTTCGCGAATTTCGATCATTTGTTTCAAACGGACATTACGGGAGATCCGACCGTCGGATTCTCCTAAAACCGGAACCGTTGGGTTCGTATCGAAAAGAGCTTTCTAATGAATGTTAGAAATTTGAAATCTAACGGTTGGATTTGGAGATACGTCCAAATCAAATTCGAAAAAGGTCGCTGTAAGTGCAGTTCGATGGCCGTTAATGGAAATCGACCGTACGGGCCTTGATAAAATTATTAAAAATAGTAATAATTTGTGTAAAATCATAAGAAATGATTTGTGAAAGTTTGGGATGAAAAACTCCATATTTGAAAAGATAAAAATAGATTTTTATCGAAATGAACTAGTTTTGAACTAGAATTATAATTCTATTTATTTTTAAATAAATAAATTGAATTTGAAATGGTTTTGAAAATAACCAAAATTTCCAATGATTGCATTGGAGTGGATTTGAATCGAAATTGTCTTCGGAATATTTCGATGTTGGAATTCGTGATATTACAGGTGTTGTTATGGAAATTTGAAAGATATATATGTATATCGTTATTTCCAATACGACATTTGTTAATCGTAGAATTTGATATTGAATATAGGCCGATATAGTTTCTATTCAGAGCCTTGTATTGAATATCGAATGTGATTTGGGTTTGTCGTGAATGGTGTCTTCACTAACACTGTTCTTGAACCCAGTTGAGAAAAGATTAAATCTTTTTATTTAGATTTAATGAAGTGTACCAATTAAATGATATTTAATTGGAATTGAATTGATATTGATTTTTGGGTTTATCGTGAACAGTGTTTTAAATAACACTTGTTCTTTAACCCGATAATTAATGGGATGTGACTTTGGGTTTATCGTGAACCGTGTTTTAAATGACACTGATTCTTTAACCCAGTCACAGATTAAAACTAAGTGGAGTTTTAATGAATCTTTAATTAGATTGAAAAGATCGAGAATGGAGTATCACCAGTTTTGCTCCAGGCGATAGTTAAATCTTTAATTAGATTTGAATGTGAAATTTAGAAACTAACTGGCGGTTAGCCAAGCAGAATGGTTTTCTGGATATTGATCTGATGTTGGTTTCGGCCTTCGGGGTTAATATTTGGGGAATTATTCTCTTGATTAATTTACGGTTAGTGACTAATGAATTGGAATGAGGCGTATGTTGTGTTTGTGTAACACTTTTATAATATATACGCGAGTTATTCGGAAAGACCGGGTTTATCCCATTCTGAATAACTGATACGACGATAAGTCGAAGATGAAGACGATGGTCGAAGACCGGAAGTCTTCACGTCGTTTGGGTGATAACTGATGATCTTGATTGGGCTGTACACCCAAGAAGATGGAAACAGTTAGTGATCGTCCAGACGTACTTGGAGATCGATGGATATGCGGGGTACTAGGTGCCTCCGGTTTCGTTCAGACCCAGAACGGACTTGTAAATGGACTGTGTGTCTGACATCGGATTTCATTCTGTGTGACTGATATCGGTTGCATAGGATGGCTTGCCTGTGTGGCATGCTAAGATGCAAATGATCGAGGCTTCTGTTGAAAAGCAAAGTCTTGTGGTGATGATCAAAGCACGGCCTTTGTGGCGTAGCTTTGTGTAACGTTTACCTCGCGTGTTTCACACCCGGTATGAACCAAAAACGGGAGACGGACCTCAGGGAGGGCATGCGTTTCTTTCTAGCTAGAAGTGGCGTCAGTGGTTTTACACGCCCTGACGAGTTTGACTTATGTGGTTGTGGTTGTTGCGAGGCGCCTCGGTTATATCGGTTTCGGCCGAATGCATTCTGGTCGGCTGACGGACCAGACTTACACCCCATAGGGTGGGGAGACGTATTGTTCAGGCATAATAATCCACTCCGTGTGGACCGGCCCTGACGATCCAAGGGGCAGTTGCGGCTGTTCCTGAGGCTCGGGCTAGACAGTCTCGAATCGGTTGAGGACTATCTTTTGCCTCGGTTCATAGAAGGAAATCCAATTTCCAAATACGTGACTTTGCGGTTTTATTTGTAAACCTATATATGGCGACATGATATATGGTACCCATGCCGCCTATGATTGATACTTATGATTTGAAGTTGTTTTATGCACTATGCACTTATTATAGTATCAAATGATTTGTTTTAAACGTATCAAGCATTCTTTGGCTGTTATAAGGGAAAACCCTATCCCCCGGCTTGCGTTGCATTGTGTGATAGGACCTGGGTCTTATAACAGCTTCATCTTTCTTTATTTAGCATTGCGCTGTTTGTTTTATGCACTGGTATTCTTGGGAGAAAACCCGTTCCGTGTTATACGGCGTGGTCCCTTGATTTACCTAACTTTTAAAATAAAGATTAATAACTGTTTTAGTTCTCACACCAGTCACATGACTGACCTGGAGTTTATTGTTTTAACCTAAACTCTGGGTGCCCTTATTTTGACACGGGCAGCTAGTAGTTTCGGTTTTGCAGATTTATATTCACAGGATCCTGGTTTACAGCTGGAACGATATCCGGAAAGCTTTGTATCCGTATATCTCTTCTAGTTGTGTATTGTATTATTTTCCGCTGCTATGTATTTAAATGTAATTTAAATCTCTGATATTTCTGTGTAATATTCATTTATACTCTGTATATTCTTGTAATCTGATGCATTGTTGTAATATACAATGAAACGTTCTTCTGTATGCGTTCTGTTTTGTCGTGTTCTCAAACGATAGGGCGTTTCGAACGGTCTGGGTCGGTTTAGCGACTGGTTCGGACCGAGCGAAGTTCCTTGCCGTCACAGTTGGTATCAGAGCTTTGGTTTACAAAGCTCAGAGAACAAGACACATTAGAACCATACGAAAGAATTCATCAGATATTGGGTTAGTAATATCCAATTAGAATGACTCGTTAGAGATGGGATCAGTAGTATCCTAGAACGAGTGTGAAAAGTATATTTTTCAAATGAAAACAATTTTTATTTTGAAAATTTAAATCACTTCTACGTATTTGATTATTTATTTATTTGAATGTGGACAATTCAGTATATAAAGAATTTGCATATACGCCTTGCAAACGTATATTCAAAGTTTTAATATACTGGATAGATATGGAATCACATTCTAGTCGCCCGGAGATGGTACTGATGATTGTCATGACATCATCAGTATTTATGTTCGAGTTTCGAAGGTGTGATTTTCTATATATTTCCATTAGGCTGGTGTGAGAACCAAAACTTATATATAGTTAGAACACATTGTTGTGAATTGGCATCAAAAACATGATTTTTTGTATATGTATCAAAATTATGAATTTGAAACTCTAATTCACTAATTGATTGATGTATGTGTTGTTTGTTTATTTGTTTGCTAATTTTGAACCATTATGCCTAATTGAACCAAATATTGAATTATATTGAAAATTAGTCGCATTTGCTTGCACATGCATATATATCTTTGAACAGGTCATAGCAAGGAGGCTAGAGCCAGAGAATAAAATTTGTTTGCCCGACAAATAGGTACATGTTTATTACATAATTTCCTGTTTTGTTTGGGTGATGATGATTTTGTGAGCCTATTGGCTAGCCGCTTGGCTTTTTCTTTTTCTTTTTGAGATCTGAAGGACCGGGGAAGCTATTTGAAATTCCCCGATGCTCCCGGTGCAGGGGAGGTTATGGCGAAATTTTTCGAAAATTTAGGGTGTTAGCCAAATTTTTGAAATTTTGGAAATTCTCAGAAACTGAAAAGTTGGAGAATGGAAGCCAGATCGATCGTAGCGTTGATTAATCAAACCACTTTCGACTTTGTTCCTTTTCGGGGACGAAAAGTTTTAAGTGGGGGAGATTGTAACAACCCGGAAAATCTGGGCCAGTTTAAAATTTTTATTTTGGCAATTTTAGCGAGTTTTGATTATTTAAAATGAATTATTTTAAATAATATCGACGTGAAATTTATTTTGAATAGAATTAGAACGTATATATTATATACGTCGTCGTTAGAATATAAATAATTATATATAATTATAAATAGAATTGAAAATGGCGCGGTAGTTCGATAATTCGATTTCAAACTTCAATTGAATGTACCGGGTGCAAAACAATCCGGATTTTAGTGAAACCAAAAATAATGGAATCTAATAGTGAATATCTTTCCAACGAATCCGGAAGATCAAAATTTCGTAGCAAGAATCAAAAGATATGTCCAGTTGAAAATTTGAAATAGTCGCTGTGGAATTTATATATATTTTTATATATATAAGGCCCTTAAAAATAGCAATTTTGCAAACGACCTCGGATTTCGACGAAACCAGTTTTGTTGGGTCCGTGATGTAAAGTTATTGCTAGGTTTTAAATTGCATAATTTTTCGAATCAATATGTGAGCGTGGCATAGGAAAACGTGTTTTGACCATTTCAGTTGAATTTAATCGACTGGCAATGGGCCATTTTTCCAACGGTCTCGGAATTCGACGAAACTAGTTTTGTTAGGACCGTATCGTCAATACGAAGCTAGAAAATATTTTTATAGAATTTTTCTAGTTAGTATGTGGCCCCGGTAATTTGAAATGTACGTTTAAAATTCAATATAGTGATTTAAATGTAAATTTAACGGAAACTGATTCAAACAGTCGAATCAGCTTGCGATACATATCTCATTGTGTTCGGAATGGGGGTATTACGTTAGGGATGACAGTCGTTGGACCCGGTTCGGTGTTCGTATGTAAAAGTCAACGTAAATTGAAAAAAGGAAAAAAAAATAAATAAAAAAATAATAAAATATATATATTTTCCCTCCCTCCCTCTTATCTTCTGCTTGGCCCCCCCCGTTTCTAAATCGATTCAGAAGAAAAGGGAAAAAAAAAAAAAAAAAAAAAAAAACCCTAACTACTCGTTCGATCCCGCCTACGCCCAGTCGCATCACCGCTCCGCCTCCGCACCCGTCGCCACCCACTCCATCGCGAACCCCCGCCCCCCAACCTGGCGACAGAGCTCCCCAAGGCCCTGATCCTCCACGCGATGCGAGCCCCTCCCCGTCAAATCAAATCGAGCCTCCCCCGTTCGAACCCCGAGCGCCGCCACCTCGAGGCACCTCCGACGATCGGTGAAACCAGCCCCCATCTGTAAGTATTTTGTTATTTTAATAATTTAAAAACTGTGATTTTAATTAGATTTTTTAAACTGATTTTATAAGCATTTTTAAACTATTTTTAAAAGCATTTTAAAAACTGATTTATAAAAATATAAAAACTGATTTTCTGAGATTATTAAAATCTGATTTTTAAATAAAAGAAAAACTGAATCTTTTAAAAGATAAAAACTGTTTTGTTTTTTTTTAAAGAGTTAAAACCTGATTTTTAAAAAAAAGGAAATAAAAACTGATTTTATTTTAGAAAAGTAAAAACTGAAATTTTTAGAAAAGATTTTAAAACTGAAATTTTTAGAAAAGATTGGAAACTGAAATTTTTTTTAAAAAAAAAAAAAAAAAAAAGAAAGAAAACTGAAAACTGATTTTATTTAGAGATTTGAAAAGAAAAATCAAATTTTTATATTGTCGAAAGAAAAATCAAATTTTTATATTGTCGAAAGAAAAATCTAATCTTTTATATTGTTGATAGAAAAATAGAATTTTTATATATTGAACTTCGATAGAATAAAAATTCGATTTTTATATATTGAACTTCGATAGAATAAAAATTCGATTTTTATATATTGAACTTTACAATAAAAATTCGATTTTTATACATTGAACTTTACAATAAAAATTCGATTTTTATATATTGAACTTTGAAATAAAAATTCGTTTTTTTATATATTGAACTTTGAAATAAAAATTCGTTTTTTTATATATTGAACTTTGAAATAAAAATTCGATTTTTATATATGGAATAGCAAAATAAGAATTCGATTTTTATAAATTGAATAACGAAGTAAAAATTCGATTTTTACATATGTAGTGGCTATGGGCAACGAAAACGACGAAGACTTCTGCAAATGAAGAGCCGTGGAGCTAGGATAGCTATATGTGAGAATTTCTCACCTTTCAATTTATTTTTCTAGTTATATATATACTAGGATGCAGACGGTGCTTAGTAGCACCCGACACCCGTCCACAGACCATGGACTTGTTTGTTTGACTGTTTGGTGATTGATTGTGATATTGGTTTGAATGTGGTTTGTGGTGTGAAAAATCGAATCGATAAATTGGTTAGGATTAGACGTGCGCCGTTATAAGGCGAAGGAGTAAGGCTAGGTTAGACCCTTACTCCAAAGTTTGTGGTTTGCATAACGAATTGATTTGATTGATGTGTGAATGGCGTGGGCCTTCACTAGACCGGGGATAAGGCTAGGCCTTGTCCCGTTTCTAGTATCGTGCCGTTATGCCGCCGAAATTTTCTAAAATAAGTTAGAAAAATAAAATTAGCATTTTATTTAACGAATGAACTGAATATAAATTCATATGTTAAAATAAAATGTGTTATCGTTAAAAATATAATTTTTAACGTGAATGTGAATAAATAAATATTCATTTACAAACCAGACGGTTTGTTTATGTACACCTATTTGAATGACGTTGATTGGGTCGATAAATTTTACACATCGCCTAACTGCACAAATAAAATATGTGTTTGATTGTTTGAAACCCCACACGGGTGTTAGGATGAAATTTGAAGTTCACTCATCCTGATTTATTAAATATGTCGATCGATTGATTGACAAGCTGCTATAAGCGTTAAATGTCTATATTTGATGCTTATACAGTGTAGTGCACTTTGGTTGATGGTTGATTATTCATCGTTGTTGATATATACATGTGTTGTAGAAAATCCATATAATTAACATTATATGGTAATTGATTGGGCCTCATTCCAGTTTCGAGAAAAATAGAAATATTTGAAATAGAAATATTTGAAATAGAAATATTTGAAATAGAAATATTTGAAATAGAAATATTTGAAATAGAAATATTTGAAATAGAAATATTTGAAATAGAATATTTGAAAATAGAAATATGTGAAGCCGTGAGGATTAGATTGACGCCATTTTGACGTGAACGATATTTATATCGATTTTATTCATTTTAAAATGAATATTGAAACGTGATTTCGAAATCGAATATTTTGAAATGAATTGAATTGAAAACGATTTCGAAATGAATTGAATTGAAAACGATTTCGAAATGAATTGAATTGAAAACGATTTCGAAATGAATTGAATTGAAAACGATTTCGAAATGAATTGAATTGAAAACGATTTCGAAATGAATTGAATTGAAAACGATTTCGAAATGAATTGAATTGAAAACGATTTCGAAATGAATTGAATTGAAAACGATTTCGAAATGAATTGAATTGAAAACGATTTCGAAATGAATTGAATTGAAAACGATTTCGAAATGAATTGAATTGAAAACGATTTCGAAATAAATTGAATTGAAAACGATTTCGAAATGAATTGAATTGAAAACGATTTCGAAATAAATTGAATTGAAAACGATTTCGAAATGAATTGAATTGAAAACGATTTCGAAATAAATTGAATTGAAAACGATTTCGAAATGAATTGAAAACGAATTCAAATGGAATTGAAAACGAATTCAAATGGAATTGAAAGCGAATTGAAATGAATTCAAATTGAATTGAAATTTGAATTGAATAGAAATGAATTTTGAAACGAATTTATAAAGAAGAATTCAATTTTGATTTGAATTGAAAAGGAAGTTGAAATTGCTTTTGAAACGAATTTAAAACCATTTATATAATTCGTTTTAAATAGTAATCGACGAAATATATATTATATATATTATATATATAATATAATGGCCTGAATAGAACGCGCCGCGCTGCGGCAGTTCGCGAATTTCGATCATTTGTTTCAAACGGACATTACGGGAGATCCGACCGTCGGATTCTCCTAAAACCGGAACCGTTGGGTTCGTATCGAAAAGAGCTTTCTAATGAATGTTAGAAATTTGAAATCTAACGGTTGGATTTGGAGATACGTCCAAATCAAATTCGAAAAAGGTCGCTGTAAGTGCAGTTCGATGGCCGTTAATGGAAATCGACCGTACGGGCCTTGATAAAATTATTAAAAATAGTAATAATTTGTGTAAAATCATAAGAAATGATTTGTGAAAGTTTGGGATGAAAAACTCCATATTTGAAAAGATAAAAATAGATTTTTATCGAAATGAACTAGTTTTGAACTAGAATTATAATTCTATTTATTTTTAAATAAATAAATTGAATTTGAAATGGTTTTGAAAATAACCAAAATTTCCAATGATTGCATTGGAGTGGATTTGAATCGAAATTGTCTTCGGAATATTTCGATGTTGGAATTCGTGATATTACAGGTGTTGTTATGGAAATTTGAAAGATATATATGTATATCGTTATTTCCAATACGACATTTGTTAATCGTAGAATTTGATATTGAATATAGGCCGATATAGTTTCTATTCAGAGCCTTGTATTGAATATCGAATGTGATTTGGGTTTGTCGTGAATGGTGTCTTCACTAACACTGTTCTTGAACCCAGTTGAGAAAAGATTAAATCTTTTTATTTAGATTTAATGAAGTGTACCAATTAAATGATATTTAATTGGAATTGAATTGATATTGATTTTTGGGTTTATCGTGAACAGTGTTTTAAATAACACTTGTTCTTTAACCCGATAATTAATGGGATGTGACTTTGGGTTTATCGTGAACCGTGTTTTAAATGACACTGATTCTTTAACCCAGTCACAGATTAAAACTAAGTGGAGTTTTAATGAATCTTTAATTAGATTGAAAAGATCGAGAATGGAGTATCACCAGTTTTGCTCCAGGCGATAGTTAAATCTTTAATTAGATTTGAATGTGAAATTTAGAAACTAACTGGCGGTTAGCCAAGCAGAATGGTTTTCTGGATATTGATCTGATGTTGGTTTCGGCCTTCGGGGTTAATATTTGGGGAATTATTCTCTTGATTAATTTACGGTTAGTGACTAATGAATTGGAATGAGGCGTATGTTGTGTTTGTGTAACACTTTTATAATATATACGCGAGTTATTCGGAAAGACCGGGTTTATCCCATTCTGAATAACTGATACGACGATAAGTCGAAGATGAAGACGATGGTCGAAGACCGGAAGTCTTCACGTCGTTTGGGTGATAACTGATGATCTTGATTGGGCTGTACACCCAAGAAGATGGAAACAGTTAGTGATCGTCCAGACGTACTTGGAGATCGATGGATATGCGGGGTACTAGGTGCCTCCGGTTTCGTTCAGACCCAGAACGGACTTGTAAATGGACTGTGTGTCTGACATCGGATTTCATTCTGTGTGACTGATATCGGTTGCATAGGATGGCTTGCCTGTGTGGCATGCTAAGATGCAAATGATCGAGGCTTCTGTTGAAAAGCAAAGTCTTGTGGTGATGATCAAAGCACGGCCTTTGTGGCGTAGCTTTGTGTAACGTTTACCTCGCGTGTTTCACACCCGGTATGAACCAAAAACGGGAGACGGACCTCAGGGAGGGCATGCGTTTCTTTCTAGCTAGAAGTGGCGTCAGTGGTTTTACACGCCCTGACGAGTTTGACTTATGTGGTTGTGGTTGTTGCGAGGCGCCTCGGTTATATCGGTTTCGGCCGAATGCATTCTGGTCGGCTGACGGACCAGACTTACACCCCATAGGGTGGGGAGACGTATTGTTCAGGCATAATAATCCACTCCGTGTGGACCGGCCCTGACGATCCAAGGGGCAGTTGCGGCTGTTCCTGAGGCTCGGGCTAGACAGTCTCGAATCGGTTGAGGACTATCTTTTGCCTCGGTTCATAGAAGGAAATCCAATTTCCAAATACGTGACTTTGCGGTTTTATTTGTAAACCTATATATGGCGACATGATATATGGTACCCATGCCGCCTATGATTGATACTTATGATTTGAAGTTGTTTTATGCACTATGCACTTATTATAGTATCAAATGATTTGTTTTAAACGTATCAAGCATTCTTTGGCTGTTATAAGGGAAAACCCTATCCCCCGGCTTGCGTTGCATTGTGTGATAGGACCTGGGTCTTATAACAGCTTCATCTTTCTTTATTTAGCATTGCGCTGTTTGTTTTATGCACTGGTATTCTTGGGAGAAAACCCGTTCCGTGTTATACGGCGTGGTCCCTTGATTTACCTAACTTTTAAAATAAAGATTAATAACTGTTTTAGTTCTCACACCAGTCACATGACTGACCTGGAGTTTATTGTTTTAACCTAAACTCTGGGTGCCCTTATTTTGACACGGGCAGCTAGTAGTTTCGGTTTTGCAGATTTATATTCACAGGATCCTGGTTTACAGCTGGAACGATATCCGGAAAGCTTTGTATCCGTATATCTCTTCTAGTTGTGTATTGTATTATTTTCCGCTGCTATGTATTTAAATGTAATTTAAATCTCTGATATTTCTGTGTAATATTCATTTATACTCTGTATATTCTTGTAATCTGATGCATTGTTGTAATATACAATGAAACGTTCTTCTGTATGCGTTCTGTTTTGTCGTGTTCTCAAACGATAGGGCGTTTCGAACGGTCTGGGTCGGTTTAGCGACTGGTTCGGACCGAGCGAAGTTCCTTGCCGTCACACTAAGTACATAACATTATAGACATTCATGTACAAATCATGGTTGTAAATGCAATAAGATAACATGGATCATTCAGTAGAGTGTTCTAACAGTAGCATAGTAAATAAATAAATGTCAGAAGTCAATGTAATAATAGCTGATAAATATGCTACATAATAACAATAGTTTAAGGTCATTTTATTATATTTAGTTTTCTAAAACGTATTCACATGTAAAAGCACTTTTTATTCTTACTAAAAAACATGGAGACCGGTTCACACAAAACTTGGTAATAGTACGTTTCAACTTTCGTTTAAAACAAAAGGAACGAATATATAATGTAAGATATTATGTGGCCTATTATTTATAAATAGTGTTTAATTTGTTTTCTTTTTCCTTGTATAATTTTAGTAAGTTCTGATTAAGACTGAGTATGCATTGCCCATATGCTAACATAAAGGTAGTGTTTTTGTTTTTTTGGAAAGTAAATGTTTAATTTCTATCTAAATAGGAAATCTTGTGAAGAGCTAAAACATAGGAATGGTAATTACGAATTTGAATATGGAATAAATAAATATATATATATATATAATAGCTAAACTAGTTTATTTTATAAAAGTAACTTTAAAATGTATTTAAAACCAAAAATCCATAATTTGATTAAAATATTTGTTTTTGACATATTATTATGTCAAATATATCCTTTACCAGCCTTAGAGAATAAAGGACTTAAGAAGTAATGTGTGTAGAAAGTGATTACATGCAAATATGATGAAAATTTCGCAGAATTTAATTAGAAATAGGGTGTAGACAATAAATTTCAAATGTTAACAATAAAAAAATAAAAAATTATAAGAAAGTAAAAAATAGTGCACACACCGTTCATTCAGTATAGAGCACCGCTTTTAGAAACAAAATTATACAGAAGAAATAAGTCATTTCTTAGTGTATTAATACGGGTATAGTGTCCAGTTAACATAACTATGATGCATTGTACAATACTTATATTTAAGTATGACATCTCAAGCACAAAAGGAATGAAATGTGTCATTAATTAATTATTTTTTATAAACTATTTTGATTTTACAAAGAGTAAATTGAAGTTTATTATAATCAGAAGCATATAAAGATATGCAAATTGTACATTTGTATAATTTCAAAATTTTCATTTTGAATGTTGCATTTAATTTTTCAAAAAAACTTTAAGACAAATAAGCCCATGCACAAAGGCAATGACATAATTCACTGAGTTTGAAAAAATAATTACTTTAAGACAAATAATTACTGAATGAACAGAAATTGATGTTTCCGAGGACAACAGAGAATTGTTGAGGCTGATTTGATATCTATTATCATCCATACTAGTACAGGACCTATACATATGACAAAGTACCTCAACAAAAACATGTGTACCTCTTATTCATGAGGTGTACTGCAAGTCATAAGCTCAGATATGAAATACAATTGTATATTATACTTACAAGAGAATTTGGCTCCATAAGTGATTTTCAGCATGTAATCCTGATAGCTCAATTGAAGAAGTATCCATAATGAAGACAATAGAGCCGTTAGTGTGTGAACACGTTTTATCATATTTAGAATGTTTTGCAATTATCTACTAGCCGTTAGGCTCATGCATACTTGGTATATTTAATACTAGCCGTTAGGCTCATGCATATTTGGTATATTTTGTACTTGCCGTTGGGCTCATAGCACTATATATATGTGCTCTTTGTGTCATGTTTTTGCATCAATAAAGTTACAATTGTTCCTCACTAATAACTCTCCTCCTCATCTCTTAATATGGTATCAGAGCCTTAATGCCGAAAGGCTTATTTTTTATCAAAAGTGTTGATCACAGCTACAAAACCAACTCTGTAGTGTCAGACCTCTTTCAACCTTTATTCTTTTCTGGATCTCTGCATGCTGCCGTGAGCTTTATCACGTTATGGTGATACAAGTGAGACAAAAAAGCTGCAACTATAAGTAAACTGCCTCATCATTACCTAATGGCCAATTACTCCGGTGCCACATCAGCTGTATCAGCAAGCGCCATCAACAACACCCCACCAAGCCATCATAACCTGATCAAACCAAAAAGTCAAGTCATTACTACATCGTTGGACGAGGATAACTATATACTATTGAAATACCAAATTGAAGTTGCTTTAAAGTGCTATGGACTATATGAGTTTGTCAATGGAACCATAATTATACCATCGGTGATGATAGCAGACCAAGATGGCAATCTCTCACAGAACCCTGACCACGTCAAATTTCAGAAACAGGACAACCTGTTATCATCGTGGCTGCTATCATTGATAAGCCCGAGTTTGTTATCGTAGGTACTATGCTGCAACACATCTCATGAAATATGGACCACTGTGCAACAGATTTTCAATTCACAATCAGCTGCTAGAATCATGCAATATAGAAAGGAATTACAAAATTCTAGAAAAAAGGAGGCAAGCATGAAAGAATACTTAGGAAAAATTAAAAATCTATGTGAAAAACTAAATGCTGTTGGCCATAAGATTAGCGACAGTGAGCAAATTCTATTTATTATTGGTGGATTAGATGAAGAATACAAATCTCTAGTAACTGTGTTAGCCACACAACAAACCTTACCTGACTTACAGTTCGTTCGATCAGCACTCCTCGCTCATGAAGGCAGAATCGACCAAAGAAAAACAACACAAAATAAGTTCTTTGCCAATTATGCCACAGTCAGAAATAAGCAGATACAAGGAGATAACAACAACTATCGTGTGAAATGTCAAATATGCCAAAAGTTTGGTCACATGGCGAACAAATGTTACTTCAGGTATAGTTCAGACACAGGTGGACAACAGACAAGCCAAAATTACTCTTCACAAAGAAGAGCATAAGAAAATATGAAAAAAAAACAGGGAATTCAACTCAAAATAATAATGGCGCAAACCGAAGACATAATGTCGCAGATGATGATGATGTAAAAAATGAAGACAATGGCTTCAAAGACTGGTACCCTGACTCAGAAGAGACTCAACACATAACTAGCAATCTTCAGAATTTGAACATTGGGAGTAGAAATTACTCAGGTATGAGGAATTTGCATATGGGTAATGGTAGTACTGCTAGTATCACACATATAGGCAAAGGGATAATGTAACGACCCGGATTTTCGAGACTTTGGTTATCGACATAAGCACGATGTCGATAACCAAAACATCGAAAAATCCCGGTAATTAATGAAAGAAATTAGAAGGTGAGAACAAATAAGATAGAAACTTAGAATAGAAGAAGAAGAAGAACACAACATCAGAGTAACACGAACCTCACAGCGGAACGAATAACATATAATAGATAACATAACTTTGAAATATAATAGTTATGTATAAAATAGCACTTATCAGAGTACAACACTTACAACACAGCGGAAATAACTATAGCTATATGATCCTGAAGCCTCCTGCTCCAGCTCTTCAATGTATCTGCAAATCCCGACTACTTGACTGCCCATACAAATTTAGGCACCCAAGAGTTTAGGGAAAACAACAAAGTAAACTCCGGGTCAGTCACGGGACTGGTGTGAGTAAAACAGTTTAAACAGGTATATGAACAAGTAAACGATATCTCATAAGACCACGCCGCAGAACGGAACAGGTTTTTCCCATATGAGAATCCAAAATATCTTTATATCAAAAACCTTTTGATATTATAATAATGTCTATGTACAAATAGATATCAACTAGCAGAAACGCTTCCATCTCACGTTCTACATATATAGTATACAATCAAAATCGCAAGCACGTATTGGATAATGGATTTCCAACTATGACAAGGTATGGAACCACCTTCCGATCAGTGTACTCTAGGAACGATACACTGGAGTTCAACAAGAACATCTTGCAACTCAGCCACACATGACCGACCACTCATTTCGCTTGAGTGTATCGAATGTACATCACCAACGGTTGGGATCAGCAACCGTTTCCCGTATATATATGGGACAACATTGATAGATTTAAGAAACAAATGAATATTCTCTAGATAGGTGATTATACACCCTACTTCGGTGCGACCGACTTAGCCATGCTGCCTGCCCGATTTCTATCATTTACCGGATGATGAGGCTAGAAGCTACGCTTTATCATTACATCAGATTCACTTCGAATGCCACATTGTCAGATCCATCGAAAATCACTAATTGACGTCTACAACAGTACATTACGTGTTAGCTAAAGAAGTTTCCTTCTCCGCTTCCACTCTTGGTACGGTTGAAGAAATCAAGGTACGTGACCTTTCTGGAAATACTCTGTCAGACATTCATTCATACAAGTCATCCTCATTCACTTAGAATGTCACATCGTCATACCCGCCAAATCACAAATTGACTTATCCAAAAATAACACGGGTATACAGCTAAGAGAAACTAATTCCTCCACCACCAAACGTGAATACGTTTGAACAGATCAACTTACGTGATCCATTGGATATACTCTGTCAGACCTTCGTCCATACAAGTTGTCCTGGGACTGGACAAACCGAAGGCACTATTCCGTATATCCATCTTAGTCACTGTTATCTAAGACTTATACAACAGCCCTTGCATTTTACTCCGTCTTCAATTATCTTTGGCATATATGATTCGCGATGCTTATGCCAATACAGAGTGGTTCTATGGATAATAATCCAACAGGTCTCTCCATATTAACAACGTTAAACTGGTCAAAACTTCGATAGTCGGTGAGTTAACTATCAAAGAAAAACAAGTGTGCAAACAACGATATTATTTCCAAATGGAAATTATATCGAAAAAACATTATTTAACATAAATCTCTTTAGTTCATTTATTTACTTATCTCCTGTTTCCCTATATTCTAAATTCTTATTTTTCTTTTATCAGAAAACATTTCTGATTCTCGTTTGGAAAACATTTCCAAAACTCCTTTACGATCAAACCTTACCATTTCTTAGTCAAGAAGGAAGTCACTCAAGTTGGGGTATAATTACCTCTCAGACCTTAACTGAACAACGTTATAACTTCGAAATGGTCAAAGTTTATCTTTTAATCTTTAACAACTTCTTTACGCCTTTCTCGGATCCAATATTACTAATCCACTTCTATATTTAAACATTGGTTATAATGATAACGTTATAATCCCTCCTTTCGAATTATCTAACTTTAATTATAACTTCTATTCTTATTAGTGAATAATTAACCTAACACTTATTTATTTATAAATAAATAAATCTCTATTTAAACACTGGAAAGTATAAGTACTTTCCCGAATTCGATATAATCGAATTTGCCGATTAACTCTCTTCGAGAAATCTCTATTTGATTAACTCTTCTTCGAATAACCTATATTCGATTAACTCCTTCTCGAATAAACGATATTCGAAAATCTCTCTTCGAATAACTAATATTCGATAACTCTTCCTTTCAAATATCTCATATTTGAAAATCTCACTTCGATTAAACTATAATCGATAACTCCTTTCGATGAAACTAACATCGATAACTTCTTTCGATGAAACTAACATCGATAACTCCTTTCGATGAAACAAACATCGATAACTCCTTTTGATGAAACTAACATCGATAACTCCTTTTGATGAAACTAACATCGATAACTCCTTTCGATGAAACTAACTTCGATAACTCCTTTCGATGAAACTAACATCGATAACTCCTTTCGATGAAACTAACAACGATAACTCCTTTCGATGAAACTAACATCGATAACTTTAACTCGACGAACTTAACTCGACTAACTTAACTTGACTCGACTAACTCGACTTACTTGGTTCAACCAATTCGATTCGATTAACTAGGCTCGACTAACTTGACTAACTTAACTCGACTTACTTGGTTCGACCAATTCGATTCGATTAACTAGGCTCGACTAACTTGACTAACTTAACTCGACTTACTTGGTTCGACCAATTCGATTCGATTAACTAGGCTCGACTAACTTGACTAACTTAACTCGACTTACTTGGTTCGACCAATTCGATTCGATTAACTAGGCTCGACTAACTTGACAAACTTAACTTGACTCGACTAACTTGACTTACTTGGTTCGACCAATTCGATTCGATTAACTAGGCTCGACTAACTTGACTAACTTAACTCGACTTACTTGGTTCGACCAATTCGATTCGATTAACTAGGCTCGACTAACTTAACTCGACTTACTTGATTCGACCAATTCGATTCGATTAACTAGGCTCGACTAACTTGACTAACTTAACTCGACTTACTTGGTTCGACCAATTCGATTCAATTAACTAGGCTCGACTAACTTAACTCGACTTACTTGGTCGAACCACCCGATCAACTCAACTTATTTCTCAACTCGATCAACTCGATTAACTCCTATCGAATAACTAATATTCGATTAAACTCCATTCGCTTGACTCTAGATCGCAGCGACCACAATGGTTACGCCTGACTCCCTCAGGAAACATCCGACCGCCGTAGGCTATTTACAGCCCTGCGAATTACGCTAGCAGTCGTACGAGATGGCAACTTATCCTGAATAACTATGTTTGATTAACTCTGTCTCAAATAACTATATTTGATTTACTCTAGTTTGTTTTAACTCTAATCGATTAACTCTATCTAATTAACTCCAACTGGTTAACTCTAACTGATTAACTCTAACTGGTTAACTCTATTTGACTAACTCGACTTGACTAACCCCTTTCGAATAACATATTCGATTAACTAAATTTCGAATACCATATTCGATTAACTAACTTCGAATACCATGTTCGATTAACTTCTTTCGAATACCATATTCGATTAACTAACTTCGAATACCATATTCGATTTCTCCTTTCGAATACCATATTCGATTAACTAAATTCGAATACCATATTCGATAAACTAACTTCGAATACCATATTCGATTAACTAACTTCGAATACCATGTTCGATTAACTTCTTTCGAATACCATATTCTATTAACTAACTTCGAATACCATATTCGATTTCTCCTTTTTATAACGTTTATCCATTTAAAAAAAAGATCCCCTTTTTAACACGTTTATTCATTTATAAAGATTTACTATTAGTAACGGTTTCTCACTTTATAAATGTCCTTTTAATAACGTTTTCCTTTTTATTAACTCTATTTATTTTCTAAATATTCCCCTTTCAATTCTATTTGTAAATGGTTTACAAATATTTCTTTTCTCTATTTTATTCTATTTGCAGATGGTTTGCAAATATTCCCTTTTCAAATTTATTCTTAAAAATATTCTAACTCATTAAATTCCCGGGAAAATTCGCCATAACCTCCTTTGTATCGGGAGCATCGGGAAAATCCCCAAACCCGCCACACATGCCTTTCCATTCAAAAAGAAATGTTTTGAATTTATTTTCCTTTTTAAATATCTCCTATTTATAAATATCCCAATTTATAAAAATTCCTTATTTATAAATATTTAAATTTATAAATATCTCTTATTTATAAATATTCCAATTTATAAATATTCTGTTTTCAATATCACTTTGAAAATCCCCTTATCAACATTTCGGTATTGTAACAACCCAGAAAATCTGAACCAATTTAAAATTTTTAAATTGGCTAAAATAATGGATTTTAAATATTTAAAATAAATATTTTAAATAATGGCGATGAAAACCGAGTTCGAATCGACAATGGAAAACGAATATAATTAATTATAATTATATATAGAATTGAAAATGGCGCGGTAGTTCGATAATTCGATTTCAAACTTCAATTGAATATACCGGGTGCAAAACAATCCGGATTTTAGTGAAACCAAAAACATTTGGATCTAAATGATAATATCTTTCTAACGAATCCGACCAATCGAAATTTGATAGCGGGAATCAAAAGGTATGTCCAGTTGAAAATTCTGAATAGTCGCTATGGAATTCAGGCCCTTAAAAATGGACATTTTGCAAATGACCTCGGATTTCGACGAAACCACTTTTGTTAGATCCGTAGTGTCAAGTTATTGTTAGGTTTCAAATTTCATAATTTTTCGAATCAATATGTGAGCGTGGCAAAGGAAAACGCGTTTGATCAGTTTCCGTTGATTTTAATCGACTGGAAATTGGCCATTTTTCAAACGGTCTCAGAATTCGACGAAACTAGTTTTGTTAGCACCGTATCGTCAATACGAAGCTAGAAAATATTTTTCTGGAATTTTTCTAGTTAGTATGTGGCCCCAGTAATTTGAAATGTACGTTTAAAATTCAATATAATGATTTAAATGGAAATTCAAAAGGAAACAGATTGTAACAATCAAATCGGCTTGCGATACATATTCCATTGTGTTCGGAATGGGGGTAAAACGCTATGGACGACAGGCGGTGGGCCTCGTTTCGAGGTCGTATGTAAAAGTCAACCTTTTTGCAAAAATAAATAATTAAATAATAAAAAAAATATAATCTCCCCCTTTTTCCTTCTGCTTGGCCCCCCCCCGTTCATTATTATTTCAAACGGAAAAGAAAGAAAAAAAAAAAAAACCCTAGGACTATCGAGCAGCCGCCCTCCCCCTCAGGCGAACGCCGCCGAAGACAAGCCATCGCCCCCCTCCATCGATCGAAGAGCCGAAGCCCTCGAGTCCCCCCCCCCCCCCCCAGTTCGTCGAAGCAGAGACGAGCCCCCAGAAGCCATCGCGATAGCAATTCGCGAGCCCCGTTCGAGACCCCTCCGCCTTGCCGCTTGCCGCCTTGCCGCCTCCGACGTCTGCGAAACCCCCCCCTTTTTGTAAGTTTTTTTTTTAGCTCTATTATTTTATTTTTTTTGATTTTGAAATAGTAATTTTTAAATAAATTTTAAAACAGTAATTTTTAAATAGATTTTAAAACTGTAAATTTTAAGTAGATTTTAAAACAGTAATTTTTAAATAGATTTTAAAACAGTAATTTTTAAATAGATTTTTGAAACTGAAATAAAAAAAAAACATTTTGAAACTGGAATTTTTATGAAGTTTTTAAAAACTGATTTGAAAAGATTTTTTTTAAAAATAGAAAAGAAAACTGATTTTTGTTTTCAATAAAAAGTTAAAAACTGATTTTATTTTAGATAAGTAAAAACTGATTTGGTTTTTAAAAGTTAAAAACTGATTTTGTAAAAAGAGTAAAACCTAATTTCTTTCAAAAGAAAAATCATATCTTTATATATCGAAAGTCAAAAGAAAAATCATACCTTTATATATCGAAAGTCAAAAGAAAAATCATATTTTTATATATTGAAAGTCGAAGTAAAAATCATATTTTTATATATTGAATAGCATAGTAAAAATTCGATTTTTACATGCGTAGAGAATACGGGCGAAAGCGACAAAAGGCGAAGATTTCTATAAAGGAAGAGTCGTGCAGTTGGATAGCTATTGGTGAGATTTCTGATTTAAAAATATTATATATGTTGAAATAAAAGTGAATAGCTATATATAAATATAAATATATATATATATATATATATATATATATATATATATATATACGCCCCTCGTCCACAAACCATGGACGATATTTATTGGTTGAAATTGTTGTGAAAATTGGTTGATAGTGAATGGTTGTTTGGGATTGTTTGTGATTGATATTGGTTGATTGTGGTTGAAAAATACCCGCTTGTGATTAAGAAATATTTGGTTGAAACCACATAGGATTAGTTTGTGGAAATGAAATAAATATATACATGCCGCCTGCGTGCGAACTAGATGCATGATCCCCATTGTCAAAAACCGCGAGGTTTTAAGGTAGAGCGAGGAGCCGTACTAGGGACGGTGCCGGTGTAACTACCCTACCGTTATGCTGCCGAAATTTTGAATAATATTTGTGTGTTTGAATTATTTTCATATGCTTAAACTATATTTATTCATTGTATAGAAAACATTCATGTGTTGAATTGATATTCATTCGTTGTTTAGAAATTCATGTGTTGAATGGAATTCATATTTTGAAATAAATCGTTCGATAATAAAAATCACATTTTTATCTATATATAAAAACTATTGAAAACGTTCATGTGTTGAATTGATATTCATTCGTTGTTTAGAAATTCATGTGTTGAATGGAATTCATATTTTGAAATAAATTGTTCGATAATAAAAATCACATTTTTATCTATATATAAAAACTATTGAAAACATTCATGTGTTGAATTGATATTCATTCGTTGTTTAGAAATTCATGTGTTGAATGGTATTCATATTTTGAAATAAATTGTTCGATAATAAAAATCACATTTTTATCTATATATAAAAACTATTGAAAACGTTCATGTGTTGAATTGATATTCATTCGTTGTTTAGAAATTCATGTGTTGAATGGTATTCATATTTTGAAATAAATCGTCCGATAATAAAAATCACATTTTTATCTATATATAAAAACTATTGAAAACGTTCATGTGTTGAATTGATATTCATTCGTTGTTTAGAAATTCATGTGTTGAATGGTATTCATATTTTGAAATAAATTGTCCGATAATAAAAATCACATTTTTATCTATATATAAAAACTATTGAAAACATTCATGTGTTGAATTGATATTCATTCGTTGTTTAGAAATTCATGTGTTGAATGGTATTCATATTTTGAAATAAATTGTTTTATGATAAAAATCCCATTTTTATCACCAACTTGAACTATATAGAAAAATAGTGTTTTGAAAAGAATTGTTTTACAATAAAAATCACATTTTTATTGTATGTAAGAAATCGTTGAAATGGGAAGTGTTAAAAATAGCCACTTGTTCAAAATAAACATATATGAGTTGAAATATTCATTAATTAGCTAATGAAATGATTTGCACCTATTTATGTAACATTAGAATGAATGGAGTTTTTTTAACCAAATAGAAATCAAATATGAAGTCGAATAGAAATTGATAAATGATAAGAACTGTATATATATATGTACATGCAATATTCATTGAACAGGTTATAGCAAAGGGGCTAGAGAAGAGGAATAAAAATTTGTGCCCGACAAATAGGTACACATTTACTGATTTGTTTGGGTGATGATTTTGAGCCTGTTGGCTAGCCGCTTGGCTTTTTCTTTTTCTTCTTGAGATTAGAAGGACCGGGACGCTATTTGCGATTTCCCGACGCTCCCGGTGCATGGGAGGTTATGGCGAAATTTTTCCAAAATTTAAGGAGTTAGAAAATTTTTTGAAGTAAAAACGATATTGAAATCGTTGAATGAACTATATTTATATAAATATATAAATATAAATAAAATTAAAACGAAACGAAGCCGTGCAGTTCGTATTTTGAAAACGTGATTTCAAACGACTAGTGCGGGAAATCCGACCATTGGATTTTCCCGAAACCTCAACCGTCGGGTTCGCCTTGGAAATATCTTCCCAACGGCACCAACTTTGTAGAAATCCAACGGTTGGATTGTCTGGAATGTTTAATTCAAATCTGAAGAAAAACAGCGCCAGAAACGATTATATTTATTTATATATATAAATATAATTATATTTAATCGAATAACGACGCTGCAGTTCGTATTTTGAAATCGAAAATTCAAACGATTGTACCGGGAGATCCGACCGTCGGATTTTCCCGAAACTGGAACCGTTGGGTTCGTTTTGAAAAGACCTTTCTAATGATGTAAATTTTGTGAAGATCCAACGGTTAGATTTTCAGATATGTGTAAATCAAATCTGAAGAAAAACAGCGCCACGGCCGCCTTATGGCCCGAAGCGTCGTTTTGAATAAAATGGCTATTTTAAAATAAATAAAAATAGCGATAAATAGTTATAAAATATCGTAAGCGATATGGAATGGAAATAAACTGAATTTGCTTGATTTATGTGATGTTTGATGGTTGAATGTGTTTGGTGTGAAAACTATATAAAGAACACAATTGGTGTTGTCGAATAATTTAACCATTGAAATAAATCGATTTGAAATTCTAAATATACGTGAATTATTTGAAAAGGCCGAGTTAATTCTCATTTCGAATAATCGACCGACGATTGAAATTCGAAGATGAAGACGATGGTCGAAGACCGGAGATCTTCACCTCGTTTGGATGGTAACCGAGGTCCTGATTGGGAGGCATCCCGAAATATGGATAATGAGTGGTGATCGTTCAGACGTACGTGTTGATCGAAGGGTTTGCGAGGTATTTAGTGCCTCTGGTTTCGTTCGGACCCAGAACGGACTTGTAAATGGACTGTGTGTCCGACATTGGATTTTATTCTGTGTTGATTGATCTCTGTTAAATATACATCTGTTTGGCGGCGGAGAATTTATTCTTTTGCTTAACGCCCTTCTCTGAGACATACGAGCTCAGAGGTTGTATATCGATGGACATCAATCGCATGGCGTGAATTGCCTGTGTGGCATGCTAAGATGCAGTGATCAGGGCTTCTGTTGAAAAGCAAAGTCTTGTGGTGATGATCAAAGCACCGCCTGTGTGGCGTAGCTTTGTGTATAACGTGAATTCGCGAGCCTCACACCCCGGTATGAACCTAAAACTGGAGAAGGACCTCAGGGAGGGCATGCGTTTCTTTCTAGCTAGGGTGGTGTCAGTGACCTACCAGCCCTGACATTTATATACTTTTCACCTATGTGGTTGTTGCTGTTGCGAGGCGCCTCGGTTTGATCGGACGATCCGGGTCCGATGGAGTCATTCGTTGGCTCGTTGACGCCCCAAAGGGCGGGGAAACGTATTGTTCAGGTATAATAATCCACATCGGTGGACCGGCCCTGTCGCTCCAAGGCTTGCCTGCGCGCTTGCCTGAGACACGGGCTAGAGCGTCTCGAATTCGGTAAGGACTATCTTTTGCCTTGGTTCATGACGGAAATCCAATTTCCAAATACGTGATCGTGCGGTTTTGATTGTATATATATATGGCGACATGATATATGGTACCCATGCCGTCTATGATTGATAGTTATGATTTGAAATTGTTTTCAAAACATATAAACACTAGCAATAATATCAAATGCCTTTGTTTTATTCGTATCAATCATATTTTGGCCATTATAAGGTAAAACTCTATCCTCCGATTTGCGTTGCATTGTGTGATGGGAACTGAGTCTTATAATGGCTTCATTTTTGTTAAAAGCATAGCGATGTTTAAAATAAAGATTTGTTTTGAAGCACTGGCAATCCAATGGAGTAAACCCGTTCCACGAAAGTGGCGTGGTCCTGTGATTAGCCAATTATATATATGTGTTGAGTGGATTTCTCATACCAGTCCCATGACTGACTCGTAGTTTGTTTCACTCTCAAACTCGGGTGCCCCTTTTTCCACATGGGCAGCCTTGTATTCAGGTTTAGCTGGTTCTTTCTGGATAGCTGGAGCTGAAGATGGATTCTATCATTTATTTCTTTTTATGCTGTTCAGCTCCTATTGTACATATTTTGTTTATTTCCGCTGTAGACATTTATGTATAGCTGAACTGTATTTGTACTAAGTAAGATCCTGTATACTGTGTAACTCTGATGATTACTTTTATCCAGTATATTTTGTTGTTCATATCTGGTGTATTTATTTAATTCTGTTCTGCTATTATATGTTTTTGTGTTATATTCCAAAAGATAACCTTGTTTCCGTGAGAACGGGAAATCGGGTCGTCTCAGGTATGTTATGGTATTCAATCATATCAAATCACGATGTTCAATATCGTCCAAGCACATATAATTGCCCACAGATTTTATATCACATCATATAACAATATATGAAAAACAATAAAATAACTGTTGAGGAATCCAGTTGGATTCCTCCAACCTGTTTCCCTGCATCCACAGATGTTACACAATATGATTATCATCACTTTCAGTTCAATATAAATTATTCTGATAGCAGAATCAATATATAAATATTTAACGGTTTATATATATATATATATATATATATATTTCACTAACTGACTAGCAGTTCAATCAATCAACCAACACACAACAATCAACAGATGATTAACAGTTCTAAAAATACATTATAAAAATATAACTGTTCAGAGTTGGTGAGTTTTACTCACATTTGCAGTTCATCGTTAAAGAACGATAAACTGTTATTTGATTTGAATCAAACAATTTATTTCGCCATAAATTCAAACGAGCTCAAATCCACTTCCAATCAGCTTCATTGTGAAGCTCTCGTCCATACGGTCCCAACGCAACTTACGGTTCGTTAATCTGATATCGTATGACCAAGTTATCGCGTTAACAAGTTAGTACACCATTTAAATTAAAACAAAATTAATTAAATAAATCATAGTGGGCTTTTACCCTTATTCCGGCCCGTTTCCCTTTAGCAATACCAGACCCGCTACCGTATAAACCCCATCTTCCCCAACAGTTCAACCTCCAGGCACAAGAAAAACACGGCCTCTTCCTCTTCCATAAACTCCCACTCGACTCCACTACAAATCAACCGAACCCCATCAAAATTCTTCTCGACGGAATCTCCATCACTCCATACCATCAACGCCCCGCTCGCTGACCCCCTTGTCCTTCCGTTCATCCATTTTCTCATTGCGGTTCGAACAGGTATCGAACCCAAATCACACAGAAACCCCTCAAAATCCATCCACCAACTCCATTCTACCTCACGATCTAGGATCTACAAATGAATCCTCACATCGTCGCCCAAAATCAATCCAATACCAAAACCCTAGTCGGCGCCATTACTGCTGCAGCGAACAAGACTGATTTCGCACCACGTGAAAGCTACGTCGATGTGAAGAGCAGCTGCTTAGGACTTTGAATATATGTGTATATTGATTTTAGGATTTTCAATTGAATTGTTATGAATTTTTCTTCACTCATTTGGTTTTCTGAAGTTCACGAGTTTGGGTTTTTAGGAAGAAACAACGGCGGATTTGTCTCGTTGACTTTGTAATGAGAAACTTAGGTTTAGAACATTTGGAAGTGTATTTATAGAATTTTTGGTAAGAATATTCCTTAGCATATTCTATTTTTATTTTCATTTATATTGTCATATGAGTCCTTAAAAATTCCTGTGATCACACACTGACCCCAAAAATCACGAAAATTGACATGCAGCTAGAGTTTGACATTACAGACCCAACAAAACTAGTTTCGTCGAATTCCGACTTCGTATGCTCACACAGCATATTTTTAACTGTCAAAATACTGACTATTTCTCACTCTAAAAATCCGTACGACCACACAGTGACTCTAAAAATCACGAAACTAGAAATCTAACAACTATTTGACATTGCGGATCCAATAAAATTAGTTTCGTCGAATTCCGACTTCGTTTGCAAAACTGGCTATTTTTAACGCTCTGAATGACCCATTTAAATATATAAATATATTTAAATATAATTAAATTAAATATAAATAAATTTATATTATCGTATATCCTCACATATGATATCGTACAGCTCCAGAATATCATATCAGAATATACAGTTTGATATTTCAGATTCCCGATTACCTCGATATTCAGTTTATATCGAAAATCCTTTTATAACGTATATAAAGCGTTACGAATTATAAATAAATTCCATAGCGACTTTTCTGAAATTTGATTTGGACATATCTCAAAATCTACACGACGAAATCCCGATTTTTCTCTTCCACTAGAAAGATATACTCCACCAGCTCCACACGTTTCTTGTTTCACAGAAATTCGGCTTAAAACGAATCCTCTACATTCAGTTAAAGTTCAAATCGCCAAATCGCGAACTACAACGCCATTTCAAGCTCTATTTTAATTATATTATAATTATACGTTCAAACTGTCATCGATTGAGTATATTCGTCAATATAATTCAACTCTAGGCTGAGTTAAATCTTGGGGATGACCCCGTCCACAGAATATTGTGATTTCCAATATTTTTGATTATTTTTGAATTAAATATATTATTTAATTATTATTTTGATTAAATATTCACCATTATTTAATTAACGACGATTTAATTCCCTAAATTACTATTTATGTAATTAAATAAATTAATTATAATCCTGGAAAATGCGGGTCATTACATTCTTTCCCACTTAAAATAATTTCGTCCTCGAAATTGCTAAGTTAGAGGACGACCCTATCTATTGGAATTCCTAAGATTTGTTTACCCCTTATTTCTGATTTTAACTGAACCAATTAATATCGACTAAAATATTTATTCATTCCGACTAACTAAAATTTTCAAAAATTCTGAAAATTTTCTAACACTTTAAACTTTCGAATTTTTTTGCCATCACCTCCTTTGTACTGGTCAATAGGTCAAACTCTCACTCGCCTCTCTGGGCCTTCTTCAACCCAAAAGAAAATCAAAACGCCAAACGGCTTGCCAATTCGGCTCATAAATTCCAAACTCATATAAAATATAAACTTGTACCTTTTTGTCGGGCATATCATTATATCCCCACCATCTGTTATCAACTCGGCATATACAAATGCCATCCCAATCAACTCCAACCAAGTTATTCTTAACACAACCATTCGCTTATATCCAAGCCAATTATCATTTCAACTCGAGTTTGATTCTCGATTTCAAACTCCTAACTCATTAGTACAAGACCATTTTAGATTATTCTCTTATCACCCCAGTTTTACTTAACTTAACAAGTTAAATTTAAATTTTGGAATTTAAATTCCTAGGCTTTTATTTCATGTAAATTTGAAATCATAATACCAATTCAAAACCTTTGAATTTCTAAACAACTTGTTTTCTCAAAACAGTTCAAATCAAAATCTCTGGTAGTAATCCACCACTTAGAAACTCGAAAATCACACCGATGATACTGCGCAGTCATTATCGGAATTATTTTCCAGCGACCCAAGTGATTTCAATACTATATCATTTCAAAAACCCTTACTAAATACATCCATTTTGAAAACATCTCAAAATCTCCCATGAACTTAAAATTTCCTTATTTTAATTCCAAATCTGATTTAAATTCAGATTTAATTCATCTTATTTCATATACTTTACTTATATGATTCTGATTGGTTATATATAACCATTTCACTTTTATAATCTTACTCGATTATAATACAACCAATATGTCCTCTATATTATAATTTTGATATATATATCTTCTCTATATCAAGATATACCTTGGGTAAACTTATTTTAATTTACCCTCTTTTCAAAACATATCGTGTCGACCCATCGTATTCGAGTGTTTATTTACTCCTACCGATACAGTGGATCAAACTGATCGACCAGAACTCATAAACAACTCAACTAATGAATCTCCACAATATAAAACAAATTTTTATATCAAATACAAATACGTTCACTCGTATATATACACTCAACTCAATCTAGGGTGTTACTAACCCTATCTCTACCGAGTCACGCCACAGAGCCAAGTAATTCTTAACTTAAGCTCTGATACCAACTGTAACGACCCGGATTTTCGAGACTTTGGTTATCGACATAAGCACGATGTCGATAACCAAAACATCGAAAAATCCCGGTAATTAATGAAAGAAATTAGAAGGTGAGAATAGATAAGATAGAAACTTAGAATAGAAGAAGAAGAAGAACACAACATCAGAGTAACATGAACCTCACAGTATAACGAATAACATATAATAGATAACATAACTTTGAAATATAACAGTTATGTATACAATAGCACTTATCAGAGTACAACACTTACAACACAGCGGAAATAACTATAGCTATATGATCCTGAAGCCTCCTACTCTAGCTCTTCAATGTATCTGCAAATCCCGACTACTTGACTGCCCAAAAAAATTTAGGCACCCAAGAGTTTAGGGAAAACAACAAAGTAAACTCCAGGTCAGTCACGGGACTGGTGTGAGCAAAACAGTTTAAACAGGTATATGAACAAGTAAACGATATCTCATAAGACCACGCCGCAGAACGGAACGGGTTTTTCCCTTATAAGAATCCAAAATATCTTTATATCAAAAACCTTTTGATATTATAATAATGTTTATGTACAAATAGATATCAACTAGCAGAAACGCTTTCATCTCACGTTCTACATATATAGTATATAATCAAAATCGCAAGCACGTATTGGATAATGGATTTCCAACTATGACAAGGTATGGAACCACCTTCCGATCAGTGTACTCTAGGAACGATACACCGGAGTTCAACAAGAACATCTTGCAACTCAACCACACATGACCGACCACTCATTTCGCTTGAGTGTATCGAATGTACATCACCAACGGTTGGGATCAGCAACCGTTTCCCGTATATGTATGGGACAACATTGATAGATTTAAGTAACAAATGAATATTCTCTAGATAGGCGATTATACACCCTACTTCGGTGCGACCGACTTAGCCATGCTGCCTGCCCGATTTCTATCATTTACCAGATGATGAGGCTAGAAGCTACGCTTTATCATTACATCAGATTCACTTCGAATGCCACATTGTCAGATCCATCGAAAATCACTAATTGACGTCTACAACAATACATTACGTGTTAGCTAAAGAAGTTTTCTTCTCTGCTTCCACTCTTGGTACGGTTGAAGAAATCAAGGTACGTGACCTTTCTGGAAATACTCTGTCAGACATTCATTCATACAAGTCATCCTCATTCACTTAGAATGTCACATCGTCATACCCGCCAAATCACAATTTGACTTATCCAAAAATAACACGGGTATACAGCTAAGAGAAACTAATTCCTCCGCCACCAAACATGAATACGTTTGAACAGATCAACTTACGTGATCCATTGGATATACTCTGTCAGACCTTCATCCATACAAGTTGTCCTGGGACTGGACAAACCGAAGGCACTATTCCGTATATCCATCTTAGTCACTGTTATCTAAGACTTATACAACAACCCTTGCATTTTACTCCGTCTTCAATTATCTTTGGCATATATGATTCGCGACGCTTATGCCAATACAGAGTGGTTCCATGGATAATAATCCAACCGGTCTCTCCATATTAACAATGTTAAACTGGTCAAAACTTCGATAGTCGGTGAGTTAACTATCAAAGAAAAACAAGTGTGCAAACAACGATATTATTTCCAAATGGAAATTATATCGAACAAACATTATTTAACATAAATCTCTTTAGTTCATTTATTTACTTATCTCCTATTTCCCTATATTCTAAATTCTTAGAGAAAACATTTCTGATTCTCGTTTGGAAAACATTTCCAAAACTCCTTTACGATCAAACCTTACCATTTCTTAGTCAAGAAGGAAGTCACTCAAGTTGGGGTATAATTACCTCTCAGACCTTAACTGAACAACGTTATAACTTCGATATGGTCAAAGTTTATCTTTTAATCTTTAAAAACTTCTTTACGCCTTTCTCGGATCCAATTTTACTTATCCACTTCTATATTTAAACATTGGTTATAACGATAACGTTATAATCCCTCCTTTCGAATTATCTAACTTTAATTATGACTTCTATTCTTATTAGTGAATAATTAACCTAACACTTATTTATTTATAAATAAATAAATCTTTATTTAAACACTGGAAAGTATAAGTACTTTTCCGAATTCGATATAATCGAATTTGCCGATTAACACTCTTCGAGAAATCTCTATTTGATTAACTCTTCTTCGAATAACCTATATTCGATTAACTCCTTCTCGAATAAACGATATTCGAAAATCTCTCTTCAAATAACTAATATTCGATAACTCTTCCTTTCATATATCTCATATTTGAAAATCTCACTTTGATTAAACTATAATCGATAACTCCTTTCGATGAAACTAACATCGATAACTTCTTTTGAAGAAACTAACATCGATAACTCCTTTCGATGAAACTAACATCGATAATTCCTTTCGATGAAACTAACATCGATAACTCCTTTCGATTAAACTAACACCGATAACTTCTTTCGATGAAACTAACACCGATAACTCCTTTCGATGAAACTAACATCGATAACTCCTTTCGATGAAACTAACATCGATAACTTTAACTCGACGAACTTAACTCGACTAACTTAACTTGACTCGACTAACTCGACTTACTTGGTTCGACCAATTCGATTCGATTAACTAGGCTCGACTAACTTGACTAACTTAACTCGACTTACTTGGTTCGACCAATTCGATTCGATTAACTAGGCTCGACTAACTTGACTAACTTAACTCGACTTACTTGGTTCGACCAATTCGATTCGATTAACTAGGCTCGACTAACTTGACTAACTTAACTCGACTTACTTGGTTCGACCAACTCGATTCGATTAACTAGGCTCGACTAACTTGACTAACTTAACTTGACTCGACTAACTCGACTTACTTGGTTCGACCAATTCGATTCGATTAACTAGGCTCGACTAACTTGACTAACTTAACTCGACTTACTTGGTTCGACCAATTCGATTCGATTAACTAGGCTCGACTAACTTGACTAACTTAACTCGACTTACTTGGTTCGACCAATTCGATTCGATTAACTAGGCTCGACTAACTTGACTAACTTAACTCGACTTACTTGGTTCGACCAATTCGATTCGATTAACTAGGCTCGACTAACTTGACTAACTTAACTCGACTTACTTGGTCGAACCACCCGATCAACTCAACTTATTTCTCAACTCGATCAACTCGATTAACTCATATCGAATAACTAATGTTCGATTAAACTCCATTCGCTTGACTCTAGATCGCAGCGATCACAATGGTTACTCCTGACTCCCTCCGGAAACATCCGACCACCGTAGGCTATTTACAGCCCTGCGAATTACGCTAGCAGTCGTACGAGATGGCAACTTATCCTGAATAACTATGTTTGATTAACTCTGTCTCAAATAACTATATTTGATTTACTCTAGTTCGTTTTAACTCTAATCGATTAACTCTAACTAATTAACTACAACTGGTTAACTCTAACTGATTAACTCTAACTGATTAACTCTAACTGGTTAACTCTATTTGACTAACTCGACTTGACTAACCCCTTTCGAATAACATATTCGATTAACTAACTTTCGAATACCATATTCGATTAACGAACTTCGAATACCATGTTCGATTAACTTCTTTCGAATACCATATTCGATTAACTAACTTCGAATACCATATTCGATTTCTCCTTTCGAATACCATATTCGATTAACTAACTTCGAATACCATATTCGATTAACTAACTTCGAATACCATATTCGATTAACTAACTTCGAATACCATGTTCGATTAACTTCTTTCGAATACCATATTCGATTAACTAACTTCGAATACCATATTCGATTTCTCCTTTTTATAACGTTTATCCATTTAAAAAAAGGATCCCCTTTTTAACACGTTTATTCATTTATAAAGATTTACTCTTAGTAACGGTTTCTCACTTTATAAATGTCCTTTTAATATCGTTTTCCTTTTTATTAACTCTATTTATTTTCTAAATATTCCCCTTTCAATTCTATTTGTAAATGGTTTACAAATATTTCTTTTCTTTATTTTATTCTATTTGCAAATGGTTTGCAAATATTCCCTTTTCAAATTTATTCTTAAAAATATTCTAACTCCTTAAATTCTCGGGAAAATTCGCCATTACCTCCTTTGTATCGGGAGCATCGGGAAAATCTCCAAACCTACCACACAGGCCTTTCCATTCAAAAAGAAATGTTTTAAATTTATTTTCCTTTTTAAATGTCTCCTATTTATAAATATCCCAATTTATAAATATTCCTTATTTATAAATATTTAAATTTATAAATATCTCTTATTTATAAATATTCCAATTTATAAATATTCTGTTTTCAATATCACTTTGAAAATCCCCTTATCAACATTTCGGTATGTTATGGTATTCAATCATATCAAATCACGATGTTCAATACCGTCCAAGCACATATAATTGCCCACAGATTTTATATCACATCATATAACAATATATGAAAAACAATAAAATAACTGTTGAGGAATCCAGTTGGATTCCTCCAACCTGTTTCCCTGCATCCATAGATGTTACACAATATGATTATCATCACTTTCAGTTCAATATAAATTATTCTGATAGCAGAATCAATATATAAATATTTAACGGTTTATATATATATATATATATATATATATAATTTTCACTAACTGACTAACAGTTCAATCAATCAACCAACACACAACAATCAACAGATGATTAACAGTTCTAAAAATACATTATAAAAATATAACTGTTCAGAGTTGGTGAGTTTTACTCACATTTGCAGTTCATCGTTAAAGAATGATAAACTGTTATTTGATTTGAATCAAACAATTTATTTCGCCATAAATTCAAACGAGCTCGAATCCACTTCCAGTCAGCTTCATTGTGAAGCTCTCGTCCATACGGTCCCAACGCAACTTACGGTTCGTTAATCTGATATCGTATGACCAAGTTATCGCGTTAACAAGTTAGTACACCATTTAAATTAAAACAAACTTAATTAAATAAATCATAGTGGGCTTTTACCCTTATTCCGGCCCGTTTCCCTTTAGCAATACCAGACCCGCTACCGTATAAACCCCATCTTCCCCAACAGTTCAACCTCCAGGCACAAGAAAAACACGGCCTCTTCCTCTGCCATAAACTCCCACTCGACTCCACTACAAATCAACCGAACCCCATCAAAATTCTTCTCGACGGAATCTCCATCACTCCATACCATCAACGCCCCGCTCGCTGACCCCCTTGTCCTTCCGTTCATCCATTTTCTCATTGCGGTTCGAACAGGTATTGAACCCAAATCACATAGAAACCCCCTCAAAATCCATCCACCAACTCCATTCTACCTCACGATCTCGGATCTACAAATGAATCCTCACATCGTCGCCCAAAATCAATCCAATACCCAACCCTAGTCGGCGCCATTACTGCTGCAGCGAACAAGACTGATGTCGCACCACGTAAAAGCTACGTCGATGTGAAGAGCAGCTGCTTAGGACTTTGAATATATGTGTATATTGATTTTAGGATTTTCAATTGAATTGTTATGAATTTTTCTTCACTCATTTGGTTTTCTGAAGTTCACGAGTTTGGGTTTTTAGGAAGAAACAACGGCGGATTTGTCTCGTTGACTTTGTAATGAGAAAATTAGGTTTAGAACATTTGGAAGTGTATTTATAGAATTTTTGGTAGGAATATTCCTTAGCATATTCTATTTTTATTTTCATTTATAATGTCATTTGAGTCCTTAAAAGTTCCTGTGATCACACACTGACCCCAAAAATCACGAAAATTGACATGCAGCTAGAGTTTGTCATTATAGACCTAACAAAACTAGTTTCGTCGAATTCCGATTTCGTATGCTCACACAGCATATTTTTAACTGTCAAAATACTGACTGTTTCTCACTCTAAAAATCTGTACGACCACACAGTGACTCTAAAAATCACAAAACTAGAAATCTAATAACTATTTGACATTGCGGATCCAACAAAATTAGTTTCATCGAATTCCGACTTCGTTTGCAAAACTGGTTATTTTTAACGCTCTGAATGACCCATTTAAATATATAAATATATTTAAATATAATTAAATTAAATATAAATAAATTTATATTATCGTATATCCTCACATATGATATCGTACAGCTCCAGAATATCATATCAGAATATACAGTTTGATATTTCAGATTCCCGATTACCTCGATATTCAGTTTATATCGAAAATCCTTTTATAACGTATATAAAGCGTTACGAATTATAAAGGAAATTCCACAGCGACTTTTCTGAAATTTGATTTGGACATATCTCAAAATCTACACGACGAAATCCCGATTTTTCTCTTCCACTAGAAAGATATACTCCACCAGCTCCACACGTTTCTTGTTTCACAGAAATCCGGCTTAAAACGAATCCTGTACATTCAGTTAAAGTTCAAATCGCCAAATCGCGAACTGCAGCGCCATTTCAAGCTCTATTTTAATTATATTATAATTATATGTTCAAACTGTCATCGATTGAATATATTCGTCAATATAATTCAACTCTAGGCTGAGTTAAATCTTGGGGATGACCCCGTTCACAGAATATTGTGATTTCCAATATTTTTGATTATTTTTGAATTAAATATATTATTTAATTATTATTTTAATTAAATATTCACCATTATTTAATTAACGACGATTTAATTCCCTAAATCACTATTTATATAATTAAACAAATTAATTATAACCCTGGAAAATGCGGGTCATTACAGATAATTTTTGGGAAAAGACAACTCAAATTAAACAATCTTCTTAGGGTACCCACGATTAATAAAAATTTGTTAAGTGTATCAAAATTTGCCAACGACAATAATGTTTACTTTGACTTTCATCCTAGGTTTTGCCTAGTTAAAGATTCCCTAAATCATGAAATATTACTTCAAGGTAACCTATACGATGGTTTATACAAATTCAACAACTTGAAGACTGCAAAATCAAGTGGAGAATTATGGTGCAATAATGTAGATGCTAGTAGTGACAATGAATGTATTAGGAATAGCTGCAATAACGTTGATTATGACAATAATAGCAGTAAATGTAACCTGATTAATTCTTGGCATGTAAAATTAGGACATCCTAATCTGAAAACTATTAAGACTGTTCTACGTAATAATAACATTCATTATAAAAATGTACCTATCAAACACACATGCACACACTGCCAACTCGGCAAGAGCCACAAGCTCCCTTTTAGTGATTCTGAAACCAGTTATAATGAGCCACTGGAGCTTATAGCCGCTGAGTTATGGGGACCCGTGCCTCTAAATTCATATCAGGGACACATGTATTATCTTTCTTTTGTGGATTCTTATTCTAGATATACTTGGATATACATGCTGAAAACTAAATCAGAAGCTTGCAATACAGTTATGCAATTTATAACTCATGTCGAAAAACAAATGAACAGTACTGTTAAGGTTGTTCAGACAGATGGGAGAGCTGAGTTTAAACCTCTAACTAATTACTTTCTCAAAAGAGGGATCAGACATAAATTAACTTGCCCTCATACGTCCGAACAAAATAGTTATTCGAAAGAAAGCATCGACACATAGTAGAGACTGGTCTAACTTTGTTATCACAAAGCTCACTACCCATGAAATATTGGAATGAAGCTTTCTACACATCGGTATTTCTCGTTAACAAGTTGCCAACCAAAGTATTAAACAATAAAAGCCCTCATCAAATGATATACGGTGTTAGACCAGAATATGGTTTTCTGAAAGCCTATGGGTGTCTAAGTTTTCCATATTTGAGAGACTATAACAATCATAAAATAAGTATGAGATCAAGCCCATGCACATTCATTATGTACGCACAAAACCAAAAAGGCTATAAGTGCATGGACAAAAATGAAAAAAATATATGTTTCTAGACACGTGATATTTGATGAAAACAAGTTTCCTTATGCAGAAAAGCAAATCGGCAAGAAGGTTGGGGAACAAAGCATAAACAATAACATACGGTTCGACCCATTCATAACTGAACCACCTTCAATTGATAGAAATGAAGAGCAACAACACACAGGCAATTTAAACACATAGGAAGAGACTATGGACCGAACAAATGAGCAAACCAATGAGACACACAATGACTTAGAAGATACAAACATACATCAATCAAATCAAAACATGCAGTATAGTGAAGATACCGAAAACAACAACCATGCTGACACTACCAGCAACAATGATACACAGCAGCAGACACCACCACAATCAACTGGACATCACATGATCATCAGGTCAAAGAGAGGCATCTTCAAACCCAAAGTATATAATATTTCTGCCAGTGAGATCAAACAACACTTGGAGCTTAGTGAATATAAAGCTCTCATAAGAAGGCAATGGACACTGAATATAAAGCTCTCATAAGAAACAACACTTGGAGCTTAGTGACTCAACCAAAACACAAAAATGTGATTGGTTGTAGGTGGGCATACAAAATAGAAAGAAAAGAGGACGGATCTATTGACAAATACAAGGCCAGACTGGTTGCAAAAGGTTACGCACAACAATTTGGTTTTGATTTCAATGAAACTTTTTCCCCAGTCATAAAACCCACAACCATCAGAATTATACTGACCATCGCTATAAAAAAAGGATGGAAGGTGAGGCAACTGGATGTCAACAATGCTTTTTTGAATGGGGAATTGACAGAAGAGGTATACATGCAACAAACTGAAGGATATGGTACTGATGATAAAGTATGCAAACTACACAAAGCTATATATGGCTTAAAACAAGCTTCGAGAGCTTGGTATGAAAAGCTAAAGTCAACTTTGTCTAACATGGGTTTCTCACAAGTTAAATCGGACTATTCTCTATATATGAAGAAGGGCATACATGGAACTGTGTTCATTCTAGTGTACGTTGATGAGGAGACAACAGCGAAGAAATAAACAAAACCGTACACAAGCTGGATCAAAATTTCGCCATTAAAGACTTGGGGGAACTAAAAATTTTTCTTGGAATACAAGTGATTAGAAACAACAATGGTGAATTAATATTATCCCAACAAAATTATATCACTGAAATACTGCAAAGGGCAAATATGCACAAGGCAAACCCATTACCTATGCTTATGATTAGTAACCTAAGACTATCTAAGCACAAAGGAGAGGCTAATGAAAATGCCAAACAATATAGAAGCATAATAGGAGCGTTACAATACGCAACTATTACTCGACCAGACATATGCTACATCGTCAATAAACTCAGTCAATACATGCAGAACCCTTTATCAGAACATTGGATGGCTTTAAAGATAGTGTTACGATACTTACAAGGCACAAGACATTACGGCATACACCTAAATTCAGAAAAAGAACTTAACTTACATTGCTATAGCAATGCCTATTGGGTAAACGATATTAACAATCGAAAGTCCGTCTCAGGATACTGCGTTTACCTCGGTTCCAATATAATTTCCTGGTGTACGAAGAAACAACAGACCACATCCAAATCTAGCACAGAGGCGGAGTACCGTGCACATGAAAGCGCTACAGATGAAATCACGTGGATAAAATCACTGATGGAGGAGCTTGGTTTCACTCCAAGATGAAAGTCGGTCATTTGTTGCGATAATAAGAGCACAATATCTTTATCTCTAAACCCTATCCAACATTCAAGGACGAAACATCTTGAAATTGATCTCCACTTTGTGAGAGAAAGAATGCAATCAGGAAGACTTGCAATATGTCATGTGCCCGCATACTATCAGAGAGTAGATGCTCTCACAAAGGCCCTTTCGACCAAGAATTTTATCAGAATGAGAGAGGAACTTCGTGTTATCAGTGGAGGCGGAAGCCAGATTGAAAAAGGAAACCCTAGTTCGAACTGAGGGGGCATAATGAAGACAATAGAGCGGTTACAATAGAGCCGTTAGTGTGTGAACACGTTTTATCATATTTAGTATGTTTTGTAATTATCTACTAGCTGTTAGGCTCATGCATACTTGGTATATTTAATACTAGCCGTTAGGCTCATGCATACTTGGTATATTTAATACTGGCCGTTAGACTCTTGCATATTTGGTATATTTTGTACTAGCCGTTGGGCTCATAGCACTATATATATGTTCTCTTTGTATCATGTTTTTGCATCAATAAAATTATAATTGTTCCTCACTAATAACTCTCCTCCTCATCTCTTAATAATCCATACTGATACCAGAATGATTATGAGATGCATTATTAACTGAATCAGCAGACATACTTGGCATTGTTTCTTGATCTTCACACAAAAAATAAATATATTGTAGATTCCATTTACGATCCATCGCATTCCAATAACAGATAGTTTTATTATGTATATCATAGCAAATCTGATCAGGTTAAGTGCTAGCAAACAAGGTTTTAGAACATCTTCTTTGAACCTAAATACACATATCTTATGCATTTTCTCTTCTTAGTAAATACTATATATGGGACAAAATGAATAACAACACAATTATTTACTTAAAGCAAAACACCTCCTCATTCTTTCAAATAAAATCATGGAGGGACTAATTCCATTGATATATAAAAATATTAAGATGAAGCAAACTGTAAGATGTTACAAATGTTTGTCAACTGGTACATCCAGATACAGTTCAAAATTTAGTCAAAATGAAGCTCAGAAGTTATTGTTCGCATCGCCATTACCCCAGAAAAGCAAAAGATTGGAGTTGATTAAAACTTAAGAAAGAACCATGGAAGGACTAAATCAATGGAAGTTGAATTTTCTATGAAGAAGAACCATGATTTTGCAAGGAGAAGATTGAAAAGTGGAAGCTTACGCACACTTGGATGCATCACTAGTTGATGTATGAACATACTTGAAAAGTGGGAGCTTACGCTTAACGCTCAGAAGAGTGAGATACACACAGAAGAAAAGTGAGAAGAAGAGAAAATGCATACAATTTTTTTTGGATACACTGATTAAAATTTAAGTTTTTGTAAAAATTAACGATCTTATAAAATAGGATGGATTAACTTACTAATAATGTGGATTAGAATAAAAATTACCAATTTATAAATAGTGTTAAATTTGTTTTCTTTTTCCTTATATAATTCTAGTAAGTTCTGATTAAGACTGAGTATGCATTGCGCATGTGCTAACATAAGGGTAGTGTTTTTGTTTTTTTGGAAATATTTGAATTCGATATTAAAATTTTGAAAAAAATATATGTGAGATCAGAGAGAATCAAGGAGAATGATATAGCTTTACTGTTATTTAATAAATTAATAGATTTATATTGTTGTATTATTATTTTGGCTTAATAAAAGTATCTTAGAGTTTTAAGGAGAATCGAGGGAATTGAGAGAATCAAGGAGAATTAAGACTGAGTATGCATTGCGCATGTGCTAACATAAAGGCAATGGTTTTGTTTTTTCGGAAAGTAAATGTTTAATTTCTATCTAAATAGGAAATCCTGTGAAGAGCTAAAACATAGGAATGGTAATTACAAATTTGAATATGGAATAAATCATTATGAAATATATGTAATAGCTAAACTAGTTTATTATATAAAAGTAACTTTAAAATGTATTTAAAATCAAAAATCCATAATTTGACTTAAATCTTGTGTTTGACATATTATTATGTCAAATATATCAGCCTTTGAGAATAAAGGACTTACGAAGTAATGTGTGTAGAAAGTGATTACTTGCAAATATGATAAAATTTTTGCAGAATTTAATTAGAGATAGGGTACAGACATTAAATTTCAAATGTTAACAATATAAAAAATAAAAACATTATAAGAAGGTAAACAATAGTGCACACACCGTTCATTCAGTACAGAGCACTGCTTTTAGAAATAAAATTATACAGAAGAAATAAGTCATTTCTTAGTGTATTAATACGGGTATAATGTCCAGTTAACATAACTATGATGCATCGTACAATACTCATATAGAAGTCTGACATCACAAGCACAAAAGGAATGAAATGTGTCATTAATTAATTAATTAATTTTATAAACTATTTTTTTTACAAAGAGTAAATTGAAGTTTATTATAATCATAAGCATATAAAGATGTGCAAATTGTACATTTATATAATTTCAAAATTTTCATTTCGAATGTTGCATTTAATTTTTCAAAAAAAACTTTAAGACTAATAAGCCCATGCACAAAGGCAATGACATAATTTACTGAGTTCGAAAAAATCCATCGACCATTACTATGAAATAAGCTGCTTTACAATTTTTGATATATAGAAACAAAATAATATAATGAGATCATAAGTAAAATCAAATCTGCAATAGTGCCAAACTTTCACCTCTGTGCTTGTAAGTAAGAACCACAGTAAAAACTAGTAAGCATGCACCATTCAGTCAATATACATATAGCGCATTGTCTTCAGCAAAAATTATATTGAAGAAGCGATTCATTTAATGATGTATTAACGTGGGTGTAGTGTTAGGTTAATATAGTTTTGATAAAGCCTACAGTATCTCATATCAATGCCTGACATCGCATACTCAAAAGACTTTACCGCCTAGGTAGAAATATGTTGGTAATTGTTATTTTGTTGTAAACCACTAGGATTTGACAATGAAGTAATTGAAACTTTATTATAATTATAAGCATAGAAGACAAAAAAACTCATTTTCAAAGGCCTCTGAATGGTACGTTAAATTTTCCATTAGATTTCTATGACTAATATGTTCACGTTAAAAGGCATTGTAACACCCCAAATTTTCTGTTAACTGTATAATATAAATTTAAGTATAATTAATTCTTAACGAAAGAATTAAGGGAAACGGGTTATGCCATTGCGATCGTCTCAGAATTCTGCTTGAGATAGAGTCTGGATTTGCGTGAATCAGACTCCGTATGAAGGAGTTATGACCTCCGGAAGTTTTAGAATTCAAATTAAAATTCAAACAGTTCAAAACGAAGTTCAAAATTCAAAAATCAGACTAAACTGGGTTGGGTGGGAAAATTCCCGCCCAGGCACCAAGTTGACCAAGGGGTTGACCAGGTCGACCTGCCCAGTCGAGCTGGATTGACCCTGGCTGGCCTGGTCGGGTTCTGGTCGATTTCTGAGGCTTGGCTGTGTCATTAGGGCTGACATGTCGCATTTTGTTTGAATCTTTTTGAAGTGAATGGTCAAGATTCGTCTATGATCATCTGACGGCTCAAATCTATCTGAAATTCTATAAATACAACCTAAGACTCCAACCTAAATTCACATAAGAAATTAGAGACGGAGCCGCCATGCTGTCGGTAGGAAATTGAGAGGAGCCTCCACATGTAGAAAAGCTTAGAGACGAGATAAATTAGAGTTAAAACACGAATCAAATCAACGTTAGTCTACCCAAAGGAACGCATCTCAATTTCAGAACGCAGAATCCAGAATTCAAGTTCATCGATCGTTGTAAGTCTAGTCACGTTTGAGATGTGAATTGAAATAGAACGTGATTTGATATGGATTGGAAATTCGAATCACACTATGTTGTATAATGTTTATGTTGTATAATGTTTAACAACGTATATATGTTGTGATGATTCTATTGTGAATGGAATTGGGATGTTTGTGGTATAAATTGATGTGATGTGGACCTATTTAACATTTGTAATTGAAAACATCACTTGCAAGTTTGTGGTTAATATTAGAATTTACACCTTTATGTTTATGTGGTTAACGTGGATTGTATACATTTTGCTAAGTCCAAGTTAAGACTTATATACGCATGTTCTATGTTAAGACCGTTATGCCAACATGATTAAAATCCTTGTATATATGTTCTTATGTTCATTCAAGTTGTAATTGGATCCATTTGGGTTACACAATTAATACAAGTTTCATGTTGAAATAGGATACATGATTTGAGTTAGTTCACATCTTTGTGTTAATATCAAAATTAGACATTTTTATGAACATGTAATAACCTTGTCACATGATAGTTTTGTGTTTATGCCTAGATAAATATGATTAGGCCTATGTTTATGCAAGTCAAGATTATGCCATTTCATGTGACACCTATTTAGATTTAGTCTAATTTGCAAGTTCACCCCTAATATGTTCATAATGACTATGCCAAAATGCCAAGTTCACACCTATGACATTCATGACGATCATTTTGCGAGTTCACCACTATTATGTATATGATGACTATGCCAAAAATGCCAAGTTTACGCCTATGACATGTTATGTAGATAGATTCCATTATGCAAACTTTGTACACTAAATTAGGCTAAGTTTTTAGCCTAATACTGTATGCCAAAATCATGTGAACGAAAATTAGGCTAAGAGTTGTTAGCCTAATATTTAGACGGGGTAACGTTGGGTAGAATTGGTAGGAAATTGGTGGCATTTAAACGGTATGAATTCTTGTACCAAAAATGTTGAACTTGGAATGTGGGCCATAACCTTTAAGGGTTAATAAATTTACATATAACCAGTAATAAAGACAAATATGTAAATTTAGAAAATACGAATGTGCTTAACACGAGGTTGGATTGAGTTGTGATGTAAACCTGCCCGGACCCGCCCGGCTGTCCAGTAGTCACAACAATACCTATCCAATGTGAGTGGTTAAGCATTAAACCCAATAAGGACCCGAGGTTAGATTGAGTTACGGTGTAAACCTTCCCGGAACTGACCGGCACATCCAGTAACCGTAACAATATCTGTCTAATGTGAGTGGTCGGTGCTTTAAGAGGCTAAGGACAGATGGTAGGATTAAGTTAACTAAAACACTTAACCAAATTCAACATGTTAACAAGAATTGATGGGTGGGGTTAGGTTAATACAGACACTTAACCACTTAACATGTTTGACTAGAAAACCATAGTAACGGGGACCCATTTCAGTAGTAACCCAAATTAGGTATCATGGTACCCTGAAACTAGGCAGGATGGGGCACGATTACTGGGCTGATCGTAAGCGGTCAAAGCGACGGTGGTGGATGCAATAGTGTAGGTTCCAACGGAGTGCGGGCGTGCACACACTTCGGAGCAGACAAACAGGGCACTGGGGGCACCAGTAGTATAACCTATGTATTCTAAGGATTGTGTCGGGCCACCACCATGGGTCTTGATACACGCCATGGTGGGACCAACATAGGTATCTACAATCATTGGGGGCCGTATGACACATATGTTTATACGAGTAGGAGCCGATCTTTAGAAAAAAGGGGATCACTTCACCCTCAACATGGGGTGCCAGTTCAGAACTAATACATGTAGGTGCAGAGATATAGTGTGGGGGTGCGATAGTATATTCGATTCAAACTGCTTTATCTTAGTTTATGATACTTTCCTATTTCCAGTTTATACCTATCATGCCCTTATTCTTATTCACATACCGAAGAGTCACTAGACTTACCAGCTTTATGTCTGACCCTATTTTCTTTCGTCTTCTTTTCTTCTGTTCCCCCCGGTCCACAGGGAGGAAACAACTCAACTTAGTCAGACTCTTTGCAAGCTTCAAGATAGTAGATGTACGGTTTGGGCTCTCTTGCTTTGGCTATGGTTGTTGGATACAATCATGGGGATTTATGCAGTTTCAATTATGTTTTATGCTTCTTTAATTAATAACCAAGACAAAAATGATGATGTAATGTTTTGGAAGTGTTATGTGATAGTTATGGAAGTGTTTTGTATGAACAAGTATTTTATGAAATAAAAAGTCTGTTGTTTTCCGCTGCTTATATATATGTGTTTATATCTGTCTTGTGTTTATCTGTGACTTTTACTTACAAACCTCCACCAAAGTTAAGGCAGTCCCTTTGTGAGTGACCTTAATGGATGGTGGGGTGTTTCACTTGGTATCAGAGCATAGGTTTACCAGACAAGATAAAAGTTTTTGAAACTATTTTCAAAAGAGAAGTTTAAAGAAGCATTTTCAAGAAAAGTTTTGATATTTTAAAAGGCATAATCCCCCAAAAGCCATATTCACTATCTCTCTATCCTTCGTTTTGAACCTTTCCTTTTTGTTTCAGCATATCTAGAGACCTTAACCTTCCAAAAGGAGTGTCGGTACCCGGCTGGTTTAGGAGGTACCTGGAAGCTAGCGCCAATGGCGCAGGCCCAACAGACATTCCTCTTCCAGTGGCAGCGGTTCCTTCTCCTCATCCGCCTCCTCCTCGTGGAAATGCTTTTGCAAAGACATGTAGAGACTTCAAGGCTATGGGTGGAAAGGACTTTTATGGAACAGAATCCTTTGTAGTAGTAAGAAACTGGCTAAAGGAGAACGAGGATCTGTTTGTCATCTTCGAAGTTGACGACAGGCGAAAGAAACAGCTAGTAGTGTGGTTGCTTAAAGATGAAGCTTCCTATTGGTGGGAGATCACCAATGCTGAGAGGCCAGTGGAAACATGGGAAGATTTCAGGATAAGATTTGAGATGAAATTCCTCTCCCAAGCTGAAAGAAGCCTGCAAATGGAGAAGTTTCTAACTCTTAAACAAGGAAGTATGACGATCAGGGAGTACGTCAATCAGTTTAATCAACTGGCCATATTTGGGCTGGACTTAGTAAATACTCAACACAAGAAGGCTCTTCGCTTCGTCAAAGGTCTGAATGAGCCTCTACACAGCCTTGCTATGACCCATGTATCCACGGGAGCGACTTACGAAAGCTTAGTGGACATGGCATTGCTACACGAGGAAGACAAGGGCAAGAAAGAGACTAATGTGGAAGAAAAGAAGGAAGGTTTACAGGCTAAGAAAACAAACTTTAAGAAAGGAAGGAAGAACAACAAAACCCGCGAAAAGAGAAAGTGCAATTTCTATGGCATTGTGGGACATATAGCAAAATACTGCAGGAAGAAGAAGGAAAAGATGAATGGGGGCTGTTTCCATTGTGGAGAGACTGGACACTTGGCCAAGGACTGCCCAAAGAAGCAAAGGCAGTGTAACGGCAAGGAATTTCGCTCAATCCGAATCAGTTGTTAAACCGATCTAGACCGTTCGAAACCCCTGATCGTTTGAGAACAGGACAAATTGGAAGGCAGATGGAAGAACATTTCATTGTTATTACAACAATTCCATCAGATACAAGAATATACAGAGTATAAATGAATAAATTACATTCAACAAATATCATAGATTTAAATTACATTTAAATACATCGCAGCGGAAAATAATACAAAAGACAACTAGAAATAATGCACGGATACAGAGCTTTCCGAGCATCGTTCCAGCTGTAAATCAGGATCCTGTGAATATAAATATGCAAAACCAAAACTACTAGCTGCCCGTGTGGAAAATAGGGGCACCCAGAGTTTAGGTTAAAACAATAAACTCCAGGTTAGTCATGTGACTGGTGTGAGAGCTAAAACAGTTATTTAAAACTTTACTTTAAAGGATAGTAATTCAAGGCACCACGCCGTATATCACGGAACGGGTTTCCTCCCAAGAATACTGGTGCATATAACAAAACAGCGCAATGCTCTTTGGAAAAATGAAGCTATTATAAGACTCAGGTCCCATCACATAATGCAACGCAAGCCGGAGGATAGGGTTTTCTCTTATAATAGCCAAATAATGATTGATACGTTTAAAACAAATCATTTCATACTATTATAAGTGTATAGTGTCAAAAAAAATTCAATCATAAATATCAATCATAGACGACATGGGTACCATATATCATGTCGCCATACTAGTTCTACAATTAAAACCGCAATATCACGTATTGGAAATTGGATTCCATCATGAGTCGAGGCAAGGGGCAAGCTCCTCTCCGCGTTCGAGACACTCTAGCAAATGTCCCATGACCCCACTTTGATCCTTGGAATCGGCTGGGCCGGTCCTCTCTTACTTTTGAGGATTAGTTATTCCTGAACACACGTTTTACGGTCCTTACAGACCTATATCCGAGGCGCCTCGCATTCCAACAACCACACAGGTGAAAAGTATATAAATGTCAGGGCTGGTAGGTCACTGACACCACCCTAGCTAGAAAGAAACGTCGTGCTCTCCCAGCGGTCCGTCTCCCGTTTTTGACTCATACCGAGGTGTGAGGCTCACGAATTCACGTTATACACAAAGCTACGCCACACAGGCCGTGCTTTGATCATCAACCACAAGAATTTGCTTTTCAACAGAAGACCTGATCAATTTCCACTTACGCGTGCCACACTGGCAATTCACTCCATGCGACTGATGTCCATCGATATACAACCTCTGAGCTCGTACGTCTCAGAGAAGGGCGTTAAGCAAGAGAATAAATTCTCCGCCGCCAAACAGATGTATATTTAATAGAGATCAATCAACACAGAATAAAATCCAATGTCAGACACACAATCCATTTACAAGTTCGTTCTGGGTCTGAATGAAACCAGAGGCACTTTCCTCGCATATCCATCCATCTCCAAGTACGTATGGACGATCACCAACTGTTTCCCTCATCTTGGGTGTACAACCCAATCAAGATCATCAGTAATCACCCAAACGATGTGAAGACTTCCGGTCTTCTACCACCGTCTTCATCTTCGACATATCGTCGAATCGGTTATTCAGAATGGGTATAAACCCGGCCTTTCTGAATAACCCACGTATATGATAAACAAATGTTACACAAACACAACAAACGCCTCATTCCAATTCAGAATATCCTTTTATTCATGAAATCACATTTTAAGGGAAAGGTTCCCATTAATTTTATCCAAGATAAATTCTTCTAAATTTATTTTTTAATCTTCCTTTGGATATCGTTTCAAACTAGTCGGGATTAGCGAACCACACCGAAGTAATTATTTATTTTATTTCCCAATCCTAACCTATTCATCCCCTGGAGCAAAACTGGTGATACTCCATTCCTAACACCATGGTGTTATCGGTAAAATTAATTACCATTTCACGTTCAAATCTAATTAAAGATTTAACTATCACTTTGGAGCAAAACTGGTGATACTCCACTCTCGATCCCTTTTAGATTTGATAATTTAAATTATCAGTTCACATTTTAATCTAATTAAAGATTCATTAAAACTCCACTTAGTTTTAATCCTTTCAAAAATCAACATCTTGTCTTTAACTGGGTTAAAGAACCAATGTCATCTAAAACCCGATTCACGATAAACCCAAATCACATTTGATATTACCTACAAGGCTCTGAATAGAAAATATACCGGCTTATATTCAATATCAAATTCTGAAACCAACAAATATCGTATTGGAAATAACGATATAAAATATATCTTTCAAATTCCCATAACAATATCTGTATAGTCACGAAATCCAACATCGAAATATTCCGAAGATAATTTCGATTCAACTCCAGTCCAAAACACGTATTGGGAATATTGATTATTTTTAAAATCACTTTCAAATTCAATTTATTTATTTCAAAAATAAATTGATTTTAATTCTAGTTCAAAACTAGTTCATTTCGACAAAAATCTATTTTTATCTTTTCAAATATGGAATTTTTCAGCCCAATTTTTCCCAAATCATTTCATGTGATTTTACACGAATTATAGATATTTTTAATAATTTTATAAAGGCCCGTACAGTCGATTTCCATCAACGGCCATAGAACTGCACTTACAACGACCTTTTCCAAATTTGATTTGGACATATTTCCAAATCCAACCGTTATATTTTAAATTTCTAATATTCATTGGAAAGCTCTTTTCAATACGAACCCAACGGTTCTGGTTTTAGGAGAATCCGACGGTCGGACCTCCCGTAATGTCAATTCGAAGTCAATGGTCGAAATTCACGAACTGCCGCGGCGCGGTGCGTTCTATTCAGGCCATTATATATATAATATATATATATTATATATATTTCGTCGATTTCCTTTTAAAACGTATTTTATAAATCGTTTTAAATTCGTTTCAAAAACAATTTCAACTCTAAATTCAATTTCAAATCGATTTGATTTCAATTCAATTCGAATTTATTTCAATTTTTATTTAATTCGAATTCAAATTCGTTTCAATTCAATTCAAATTCTAATTCGTTTTAATTCAATTCAAATTCTAATTCATTTTAATTCAATTCAATTAGAATTTACCTTCTATTTACTTCAATTCGAATTCATTTCAAATTGATTTCAATTCAATTTCAGTTCGTTTTAAATTTCATTCAAAATGATTTCAATTCGTTTTTAATTCAATTTCAATTTAATTCAATTTGAATTCATTTCTATTCAATTCAAATTCAAATTCACTTTCTATTCAATTCGAATCGAATTCATTTTCTATTCGATTCGAATTCATTTCAAATTGATTCAATAAAATTTCAATTTGAATTTTAATCTAATTTAATTTGAATTCCATTTCAAAATATTAAATTTTGAAATCACTTTTCAATATTCATTATGAAACGAATAAAATCGATATAAATATCATTCACGTCCAAAATAGCGCAACTCAAATCAACACGGCTATATATATTTTTCAAAAACTTCTTTATTCTATTAAACAAATGAATATTTATTCTATTCAACACATGAATCTATATTTATTCTATTCAACACATGAATCTATATTTCTTTCAACACACGACTAATCTCAACACATGAGTACTGTCAACACATCACTATTTTTGTTATGTAAAATATTTTATAAAATTATGGTATCTATCGTTTGATTTTAATTAGACTCCACCATGAAGTAGATTATAATTGTAAATACGATAAAGATGTAATTTTTATTATTTAAAATATTTTACTCAACGCATGAATAGTTTCAACACATGATCATCGTCAACACATGACTATTTTTTTATTCAACACATGAATTTTCTTTTATAATATTTATTATTTTTCCGATTGGAATGAGGCCCAATCAATCACCATATAACGTTAATTATATGGATTCCATACAACACATGTATATAATAGCAATGATAAACAATCAACCATCATCCAAAGTGCACCACACAACTGTATAAGCATCAAATATAAATAATCAACGCTTACACAACCTGTCGACCAATCGATCGACATACAATTAAATAATTGGGATTAGTGTACTCAAATATCATCCCAACACCCGTGTGGGGTTTCAAATCAACAAACGCATATTTTTATTTGTGCAGTTGGGCGATATGTAAAATTTATCGACCCAATCAATATCAGTCAAATCAGTGTATATAAACAAATCGGCCGATTTGTTTATAAATATTTATTTATTCACATTCCCGTTAAAAATTATATTTTTAACGATAATTTATTTATTTCAACCATCTACATTTTATTATCGATTTCACATCAACATCACAAACTATTTCACAATACATCAATTAAACAAACAAGCCGTCCATGGTCTGTGGACGACAGGTGTCGGGTGCTACTAAGCACCATCCGCATCCTAGTATATATATATATATAACTAGAAAAAGAAATTTAGAGTGAGAAGTTCTCACCAATAGCTATCCCAGCTCCACGACACTTCATTTATAGAAATCATCGCCGTTCTCGCCTTTTGTCACTTTCGTTGCCCGTATTCTCTACATATGTAAAAATCGAATTTTTACTTCGCTATTCAATATATAAAAATCGAATTTTACTTCGCTATTCAATATATAAAAATCGAATTTTTACTTCGCTATTCAATATATAAAAATCATATTTTTACTTCGCTATTCAATATATAAAAATCATATTTTTACTTCGCTATTCAATATATAAAAATCATATTTTTACTTTGCTATTCAATATATAAAAATTCTATTTTTATACCGCTATTCACTATATAAAGATTTCGCCTTTTCATATATAAAGATTTCGCCTTTTCATATATAAAGATTTTGCCTTTTCAAATACAAAGATTTCGCCTTTTTAAATATAAATATTTCGCCTTTTCAAATACAAAGATTTCTCCTTTTCATATATAAAGATTTATATTTTTATAATTCCTACTATGTAAAAATCATATTTTTAATATGCCATTAAAATCATATGTATTTTTACTGTAAATAAAATCCATGCTCTTTTAATTTATAAAAATCTAATTATAGTTTATTTATCAATTTAAATAACTGATTATATAGTAATTAAAATAAAATAAAATAACATAAAAAAGGAAGAAGACTCACATCGTTTGCAAAAGGAGGGGGGGGGTTACCGTCGGTCCGGGTTAGGGGAAGGCGGAGGGGTCGGCGCAGGTAGAGTAAGGTGGGAGGGGGGCGGAGGTGGTTGGATGAGAGTTTGGGGGGTAGCGGAGGCTGTTGGATGCGGGTTCGGGGGTTTCCTCGAGGTGGAAGAGGAGAACGGAGGAGGAGGATCGAGTGAGGGAGAGGCGAATGGGGGGGGAGGGGGGCTGCGCCACCGCGACGGCGACGAGGGGAGGAGCGGCGGCTCCTCCCCCTTCCTTCTCCATTTTTTTTATTTTTCTTCTTTGAAATGAAATCGGGGGGGGGGGGGGGGGGGCTGAGAAGGTAAAGGAAGAGGGAGAGAGGAAATTTTATTTTTAATTATTTAATTTCTAAAAAGGTACATTTTTATTTCGACCTCGAAACGAGGCCTACCGCCTGTCGTCCATAGCATATTACCCCCATTCCGAACACAATGGGATATGTATCGTAGGCTGATTCGATCGTTTCGATCAGTTTCCGTTAAAATCAACATATAACTCTATATATTGAATTTGAACACGCATTTCAATTTTCCGGGGTCACATACGAACTTTAAAAATTTCAGAAAAATATTTTCTAGCCTCGTATTGACGATGCGGTCCTAACAAAACTAGTTTCATCAAATTCTGAGACCATTGGAAAAATGGCCATTTTCCAGTCGATTAAAATCAACTGAAACTGGTCAAACGCGTTTTCCTTTGCCACGCTCACATATTGAATCGAAAAATTATGAAATTTGAAACCTAGCAATAACTTGACATCACGGACCCAATAAAAGTGGTTTCGTCGAAATCCGAGGTCGTTTGCAAAATGGCTATTTTTAAGGGCCTGTATTCCATAGCGACTATTCAGAATTTTCAACTGGACATATCTTTTGATTCCCTCTATGAAATTTCGATTTTTTGGATTCGTTGGAAAGATATTATCAATTAGATCCTAATGTTTTTGGTTTCACTAAAATCCGGTTTATTTTGCATCCGGTACATTCAATTGAAGTTTGAAATCGAATTATCGAACCACCGCGCCATTTTCAATTCTATTTATAATTTAAAATAAATATTTATATTCTAACGACGACGTATATAATATATACGTTCGAATTCTATTCAAAATAAATTTCTCGTCGATATTATTTAAAATATTCCATTTTAAATGTTCAAAATTCACTAAAATTGCAAAAATAAAATTTTTAAATTGGCCCAGATTTTCGGGTTGTTACAATCTCCCCCACTTAAAACTTTTCGTCCCCGAAAAGGAACAAAGTCGAAAGTGATTTGATTAATCAACTCTACGTTCGATCTGGTTTCCATTCTCCAACTTTTCAGTTTCTGAGAATTTTCAAATTCTTCAAAAATTTGGCAAACACCCTAAATTTTTGAAAAAATTCGCCATAACCTCCCCTGACCGAGAGCCACGGGAAAATCCCGAAATTGCCATACAGGCCTTCTGATCTCAAAAAGAAAAAGAAAAAGCCAAGCGGCTAGCCAATAGGCTCATAAAATCATCATCACCCAAACAAAACAGTAAATTATAGTAAACATGTACCTATTTTTCGGGCAAACAAATTTTATTCTCTGCTCTAGCCTCCTTGCTATGACCTGTTCAATGTAAGTATATGTATATGCAAGCAAATGCGACAAATTTTCAATATAGTTCAATATTTGATTCAATTAGGCTAAATGGTTCAAAATTATCAAACAAATAAACAACCAACACAAACATCAATCAATTAGTGAATTAGAGTTTCAAATTCATAATTTTGATACATATACAAAATCATGTTTTTGATGCCAATTCACAACCATAAATTTATCTATATAAGTTTTGGTTCTCACACCAGCCTAATGGAAATATATAGAAATCACACCTTCGTCATACGAACATAAATACTGATGATGTGGCCACATCATCAGAATTATCCCCGGGTGTCTAGAATGTTATTCTATATCTATCCAGTATATTAAAACTTCGAATATACGCTCATGACGCGTATATGCAAAATCTGTATATACTCGATTGTCCAAATTCAAAATAAATAAATATTCAAATACGTATAAAGCGACTTAAATTTTCAAAACAAAATTGTTTTCATTTGAAAGATATACTCTTCACACTCGTTCTAGGATACTACTGATCCTATCTCTAACGAGTAATTCTAAATGGATATTACTAATCCGATATCTGACGAATTCTTTCGTTCTATTCTAATGTGTCTTGTTCTCGAGCTCTGTAAACCAATGCTCTGATACCAACTGTAACGGCAAGGAATTTCGCTCGATCCGAATCAGTCGTTAAACCGATCTAGACCGTTCGAAACCCCTGATCGTTTGAGAACAGGACAAATTGGAATGCAGACGGAAGAACATTTCATTGTTATTACAACAATTCCATCAGATACAAGAATATACAGAGTATAAATGAATAAATTACATTCAACAAATATCATAGATTTAAATAACATTTAAATACATCGCAGCGGAAAATAATACAAAAGCACAACTATAAATAATGCACGGATACAGAGCTTTCCGAGCATCGTTCCAGCTGTAAATCAGGATCCTGTGAATATAAATCTGCAAAACCAAAACTACTAGCTGCCCGTGTGGAAAATAGGGGCACCCAGAGTTTAGGTTAAAACAATAAACTCCAAGTCAGTCATGTGACTGGTGTGAGAGCTAAAACAATTATTTAAAACTTTACTTTAAAGGATAGTAATTCAAGGGACCACGCCGTATATCACGGAATGGGTTTCCTCCCAAGAATACTGGTGCATATAACAAAACAGCGCAATGCTCTTTGGAAAAATGAAGCTATTATAAGACCCAGGTCCCATCACACAATGCAACGCAAGCCGGAGGATAGGGTTTTCCCTTATAATAACCAAATAATGCTTGATACGTTTAAAACAAATCACTTGATACTATTATAAGTGTATAGTGTCAAAACAATTTCAATCATAAATATCAATCATAGACGACATGGGTACCATATATCATGTCGCCATACTAGTTCTACAATTAAAACCGCAATATCACGTATTGGAAATTGGATTCCATCATGAGTCGAGGCAAGCGGCAAGCGGCAAGCTCCTCTCCGCGTTCGAGACACTCTAGCAAATGTCCCAGGACCCCACTTTGATCCTTGGAATCGGCTGGGCCGGTCCTCTCTTACTTTTGAGGATTAGTTATTCCTGAACACACGTTTCCTGGTCCTTACAGACCTATATCCATGGCGCCTCACATTCCAACAACCACACAGGTGAAAAGTATATAAATGTCAGGGCTGGTAGGTCACTGACACCACCCTATCTAGAAGGAAACGTCGTGCTCTCCCAGCGGTCCGTCTCCCGTTTTTGACTCATACCGAGGTGTGAGGCTCGCGAATTCACGTTATACACAAAGCTATGCCACACAGGTCGTGCTTTGATCATCAACCACAAGACTTTGCTTTTCAACAGAAGCCCTGATCAATTGCCACTTACGCGTGCCACAATGGCAATTCACTCCATGCGACTGATGTCCATCGATATACAACCTCTGAGCTCGTACGTCTCAGAGAAGGGCGTTAAGCAAGAGAATAAATTCTCCGCTGCCAAACAGATGTATATTTAATAGAGATCAATTAACACAGAATAAAATCCAATGTCAGACACACAATCCATTTACAAGTTCGTTCTGGGTCTGAACAAAACCGGAGGCACTTTCCTCGCATATCCATCCATCTCCAAGTACGTCTGGACGATCACCAAATGTTTCCCTCATCTTGGGTGTACAGCCCAATCAAGATCATCAGTAATCACCCAAACGATGTGAAGACTTCCGGTCTTCTACCACCGTCTTCATCTTCGACATATCGTCAAATCGGTTATTCAGAATGGGTATAAACCCGGCCTTTCTGAATAAACCACGTATATGATAAACAAATGTTACACAAACACAACAAACGCCTCATTCCAATTCAGAATATCCTTTTATTCATGAAATCACATTTTTAGGGAAAGGTTCCCATTAATTTTATCCAAGATAAATTCTTCTAAATTTATTTTTTTAATCTTCCTTTGGATATCGTTTCAAACTAGTCGGGATTAGCGAACCACACCGAAGTAATTATTTATTTTATTTCCCAATCCCAACCTATTCATCCCCTGGAGCAAAACTGGTGATACTCCATTCCTAACACCACGGTGTTATCGGTAAAATTAATTACCCTTTCACGTTCAAATCTAATTAAAGATTTAACTATCGCTTTGGAGCAAAATTAGTGATACTCCACTCTCGATCCCTTTTCAGATTTGATAATTTAAATTATAAATTCACATTTTAATCTAATTAAAGATTCATTAAAACTCCACTTAGTTTTAATCCTTTCAAAAATCAACATCTTGTCTTTAACTGGGTTAAAGAACCATTATCATCTAAAACACGATTCACGATAAACCCAAATCACATTTGATATTACCTACAAGGCTCTAAATAGAAAATATACCGGCTTATATTCAATATCAAATTCTGAAACCAACAAATATCGTATTGGAAATAACGATATAAAATATATCTTTCAAATTCCCATAACTATATCTGTATAGTCACGAAATCCAACATCGAAATATTCCGAAGATGATTTCGATTCAACTCCAGTCCAATCCACGTATTGGGAATATTGATTATTTTTAAAATCACTTTCAAATTCAATTTATTTATTTCAAAAAAAAATTGATTTTAATTCTAGTTCAAAACTAGTTCATTTCGATAAAAATCTATTTTTATCTTTTCAAATATGGAATTTTTCAGCCCAATTTTTCCCAAATCATTTCATTTGATTTTACACGAATTATAGATATTTTTAATAATTTTATCAAGGCCCGTACAGTCGATTTCCATCAACGGCCATCGAACTGCACTTACAACGACCTTTTCCAAATTTTATTTGGACATAATTCCAAATCCAACCGTTAGATTTCAAATTTCTAATATTCATTGGAAAGCTCTTTTCGATACGAACCCAATGGTTCCGGGTTTAGAGAATCCGACGGTCATATCACCCGTAATGTCAATTCGAAGTCAATGGTCGAAATTCACGAACTGCCGCGGCGCGGCGCGTTCTATTAAGGCCATTATATATATAATATATATATATATATATTTCGTCGATTTCCTTTTAAAACGTATTTTATAAATCGTTTTAAATTCGTTTCAAAAACAATTTCTACTCTATATTCAATTTCAAATCGATTTGATTTCAATTCAATTCGAATTTATTTCAATTTTTATTTAATTCGAATTCAAATTCGTTTCAATTCAATTCTAATTCTAATTCGTTTTAATTCAATTCTAATTCTAATTCGTTTTAATTCAATTCAATTAGAATTTACCTTCTATTTACTTCAATTCGAATTCATTTCAAATTGATTTCAATTCAATTTCAGTTCGTTTTAAATTTCATTCAAAACGATTTCAATTCGTTTTTAATTCAATTTCAATTTAATTCAATTTGAATTCATTTCTATTCAATTCGAATTCAAATTCACTTTCTATTCAATTCGAATTGAATTCATTTTCTATTCGATTCGAATTCATTTCAAATTGATACAATAAAATTTCAATTTGAATTTTAATCTAATTTAATTTGAATTCCATTTCAAAATATTAAATTTTGAAATCACTTTCCAATATTCATTATAAAACGGATAAAATCGATATAAATATCATTCACGTCCAAAATAGCGCAACTCTAATCAACACGGCTATATATATTTTTCAAAAACTTCTTTATTCTATTCAACAAATGAATATTTATTCTATTCAACACATGAATCTATATTTATTCTATTCAACACATGAATCTATATTTCTTTCAACACACGACTAATCTCAACACATGAGTACTGTCAACACATCACTATTTTTGTTATGTAAAATATTTTATAAAATTATGGTATCTATCGTTTGATTTTAATTAGACTCCACCGACAAGTAGATTCTAATTGTAAATATGATAAAGATGTAATTTTTATTATTTAAAATATTTTACTCAACACATGAATAGTTTCAACACATGGTCATCGTCAACACATGACTATTTTAATATTCAACACATGAATTTTCTTTTATAATATTTATTATTTTTCCGATTGGAATGAGGCCCAATCAATCACCATATAACGTTAATTATATGGATTCCATACAACACATGTATATAATAGCAATGATAAACAATCAACCATCATCCAAAGTGCACCACACAACTGTATAAGCATCAAATATAAATAATCAACGCTTACACAGCCTGTCGACCAATCGATCGACATACAATTAAATAATTGGGATTAGTGTACTCAAATATCATCCCAACACCCGTGTGGGGTTTCAAATCAACAAACACATATTTTTATTTGTGCAGTTGGGCGATGTGTAAAATTTATCGACCCAATCAATATCAGTCAAATCAGTTTATATAAACAAATCGGCCGATTTGTTTATAAATATTTATTTATTCACATTCCCGTTAAAAAATATATTTTTAACGATAATTAATTTATTTCAACCATCTACATTTTATTATCGATTTCACATCAACATCACCAATAATTTCACAACACATCAATTAAACAAACAAGCCATCCATAGTCTGTGGACGACGGGTGTCGGGTGCTACTAAGCACCGTCTGCATCCTAGTATATATATATAACTAGAAAAAGAAATTTAGAGTGAGAAGTTCTCACCAATAGCTATCCCAGCTCCACGACACTTCTTTTATAGAAATCATCACCGTTCTCGCCTTTTGTCACTTTCGTTGCCCGTACTCTCTACATATGTAAAAATCGAATTTTTACTTCGCTATTCAATATATAAAAATTGAATTTTTACTTCGCTATTCAATATATAAAAATCGAATTTTTACTTCGCTATTCAATATATAAAAATCATATTTTTGCTTCGCTATTCAATATATAAAAATCATATTTTTACTTCGCTATTCAATATATAAAAATCATATTTTAACTTCGCTACTATATAGATAAAAATTCTATTTTTATACCGCTATTCACTATATAAAGATTTCGCCTTTTCATATATAAAGATTTCGCCTTTTCATATATAAAGATTTTGCCTTTTCAAATACAAAGATTTCGCCTTTTTAAATATAAAGATTTCGCCTTTTCAAATACTAAGATTTCGCCTTTTCATATATAAAGATTTATATTTTTATAATTCCTACTACGTAAAAATCAAAATTTTAATATGCCACTAAAATCATATATATTTTTACTGTAAATAAAATCCATGCTCTTTTAATTTATAAAAATCTAATTATAGTTTATTTATCAATTTAAATAACTGATTATATAGTAATTAAAATAAAATAACATAAAAAAGGAAGAAGACTCACATCGTTTGCAAAAGGAGGGGGGGTTTACCGTCGGTCCGGGTTGGGGGAAGGCGGAGGGGTCGGCGCAGGTGGAGTAAAGGGGGGCGGAGGTGGTTGGATGCGGGTTTGGGGGTAGCGGAGGCTGTTGGATGCGGGTTCGGGGGTTTCCTCGAGGTGGAAGAGGAGAACGGAGGAGGAGGATCGAGTGAGGGAGAGACGAACGGGAGGGGGGGCTACGCCACCACGACCGAGGGGAGGAGCGGCGGCTCCTCCCCCTTCCTTCTCCATTTTTTTTATTTTTCTTCTTTGAAATGAAATCGGGGTGGGGGCTGAGAAGGTAAAGGAAGAGAGGAAATTTTATTTTTAATTATTTAATTTCTAAAAAGGTACTTTTTATTTCGACCTCGAAATGAGGCCCACCGCCTCTCGTCCATAGCATATTACCCCCATTCCGAACACAATGGGATATGTATCGTAGGATGATTCGATCGTTTCGGTCAATTTCCGTTAAAATCAACATATAACTCTATATATTGAATTTGAACACGCATTTCAATTTACCGGGGTCACATACGAACTTTAAAAATTCCAGAAAAATATTTTCTAGCCTCGTATTGATGATACGGTCCTAACAAAACTAGTTTCGTCGAATTCTGAGACCATTGGAAAAACGGCCATTTTCCAGTCGATTAAAATCAACCGAAACTGGTCAAACGCGTTTTCCTTTGCCACGCTCACATATTGAATCGAAAAATTATGAAATTTGAAACCTAGCAATAACTTGACATCACGGACCCAAAAAAGTGGTTTCGTCGGAATTTTCAACTGGACATATCTTCGGATTCCCGCTATGAAATTTCGATTTTTCGAATTCGTTGGAAATATATTATCAATTAGATCCTTATGTTTTTGGTTTCACTAAAATCCGGTTTATTTTGCACCCGGTACATTCAATTGAAGTTTGAAATCGAATTATCGAACTACCGCGCCATTTTCAATTCTATTTATAATTTAAAATAAATATTTATATTCTAACGACGACGTATATAATATATACGTTTGAATTCTATTCAAAATAAATTTCTCGTCGATATTATTTAAAATATTCCATTTTAAATGTTCAAAATTCACTAAAATTGCCAAAATAAAATTTTTAAACTGGCCCAGATTTTCGGGTTGTTACAGGAAGGGACAGAGGGCTGGATCCACCTCAGGAGGTCAAGTTCATGCACTGGTGGCACCTCCATAGGAACGAGGTAGTAATATTTCTGTAGAAAGTGTAGTTTATCTTTATGATCATCCAGTTCGCACACTCTTTGATTCTGGCGCATCACACTCCTTTATTTCATCTGCTTTAGTAGAATCTCTGCACCTAGACACTAGTATGGTAGAGGATCCCTTAGTTGTCTCAAATCCAATTGGGGGCTTGGCTTATTTGTCGATGGTTTGCTTGGATTTGAAAATCTCTATTCTAAATGTTGAATTTAGACGTAGTGCCTTTGTTTTGGGCTTCTCAGGATATGGATTGATCTTAGGCATTGACTGGTTATCCAGTAATAGTGCCTTTCTTGATTGTGAGAAAAGAATGGTTAGGCTCTTGACTCAGCTCGGTAACACTCTAGAAATTTCTTGTAATCCCTTGAATGCTGTTATGCTTAGTTATCTAGAGTCGCTTGACGCTTCTGTTGAGAATTTGCAGTCGGTTAGAGTGGTCCGGGAATATCCAGATGTCTTTGAAGAGGTGAAAGGATTACCTCCAAAGCGAGAAATAGACTTCCGCATATATCTTGTCGATAATGCAAAGCCCGTGGCTCTGCCTGTTAGACACATGGCTCCAAAGGAGAGAAAGGAGCTTAGTAAGCAAGTTAAGGAGCTTCTCGAGAAGGGGTTTATAAGAAGGAGTATCTCGGAATGGGGTGCTCCAGTGGTGTTCGCCACCAAAGCAGATGGTTCACTACATCTTTGTGTGGACTAAAGGGAGCTAAACAAACTGACCAAAAAAATAGGCACCCTCTTCCCAGAATCGACGATTTGTTTGATCAGCTTGTAGGTGCGTCGGTTTTCTCCCAACTTGATCTGGCTACTGGGTTCCATCAGCTAAGAGTAGCTGAAGATAGCATCGATAAAACGGTGTTCAGAACCCCAGACGGTTTCTTCGAGTGGCTTGTCATGCCTTTCGGCTTGACAAATGCACTTGCTTATTTCGTAGACCTAATGAGCAGGGTATTCAGAGAATTCCTCAATAAGTTCGTGGTGGTCTTCGTAGATGATATCTTGATCTTCTCAAAGAATGAGGAAGAACATGCTCAACATCTGAAAGAGATCATGGAAACTCTTCGAGTTCATCAGCTAAAAGTCAAATTCTCCAAGTGCCACTTTTGGAGAAAAGAAGTAAGATTTCTTGGACATATAGTGTCCAAAGAGGGGTTAGCTGTGGACCCCACGAAAGTGGTGGCAGTGCAAGATTGGAAGACACCAAGAAATGCAACCGAAGTCCGAAGCTTTCTTGGGCTAGCAGGTTTTTACCGAAAGTTCATTAGGGATTTTGCGAATATCTCAGCTCCACTCACAATGCTAACAAAGAAAAATCTAGCGTTCGCTTGGGATTTGGACCGTGATATTGCTTTCCAATGCCTAAAAAAGGCTCTTACAACAGCTCCAGTTCTGACTTTGCCTGATGGAAGCAAGATGTTCACAGTATACACGGATGCATGTGGAACGGGACTAGGCATTGTTCTAATGCAAGAAGGGAGGGCAGTAGCTTATGGTGGAAGGAAATTGAAGGTTCATGAAATGAACTACCCAACCCACGATCTTGAGTTGGCCGCCATCGTCTTTGCACTTAAGTCTTGGTGCCATTATCTTCTAGGTGAGAAGTTCAAATTATATACTGACCATAAATCATTCAAATATCTCTTCTCGTAGAAAGATCTTAACTTGAGGCCGCAAAGGTGGATGGGGTTTCTTGCCTCGTATGATTTTGAAATTACCTATACTCCCGGCAAAGGCAATGTAGTAGCAGATGCGTTGAGCCGAAAGAAACTGACCTTAAGCCCTCTCATTGTAGAAAGGCAAAGCTTGGAGTATATAGCCAGTTTTAACTTTAGGCCCTCCTCGGATTTTGTACCGGGTTTGTTAGCATCTCTCAAAGTACGCCCTACTCTCTTGGACTCAATAGGGGCTACACAATGTGAGACCCTCAGTTTGTTGATGTGATTGATAAACTTATTAGGGATGAAACTTCTAGTCATCTCAATAAATACACCATCAATGATAAGGGTTGGCTGAGGCGAGATGGAAGACTATGCGTCCCACAAGCAAGGGAGTTGATAAAGAAGGTTCTCGAGGAAGCACATCATTCCAAGATGACTATACACCCTGGCGGAGATAAGATGTACAAGGATATAAAAAGAACTTTCTTTTGGAGCGGCATGAAGAAGGATGTGGTAGATTTCGTTTCTAAGTGCATGACCTGTCAACAGGTCAAGGCGGAACAGAAGAAGCATGGAGGACTGCTTCATCCTCTAGAGGTCCCACAGTGGAAGTGGGATAGCATTTCAATGGACTTCATTGATGGACTGCCTAGGTCAAGAAGAGGCAATACTAGCATTTGGGTAATAGTGGATAGGCTTACTAAAAGCACCCACTTTATACCCGTTAAAAGTAGAAGGACTGCCTCATCTCTAGCTTCTCTTTATCTCAAGGAAATAGTTCGACTCCATGGGATACCCTCCAGCATTGTTAATGACCGAGACCCTGTCTTCACAAGCGAGTTTTGGCGAAGTCTGCAAGAAGCTGTAGGCACACAGTTATGTTTGAGCATGGCCTATCACCCCCAAACCGATGGCCAGACGGAAAGGGTAAATAGAGTTTTAGAGGAACTTTTGAGACTTTGCGTTCTTGACTTTGGAGGGACATGGGAGGATCATCTTCCTTTGGTGGAATTCACCTACAACAACAGCTACCAAGCCACCATCGGTATGGCGCCCTTCGAAGCTCTATATGGAAGACCGTGCCGATCACCAACTTGTTGGTGGGAGTCTACTGACAAACTTACACTTGGGCCGAACATGATTCGAGAGACTTCAGAGAAAGTGGACTTGATACAAAGAAGAATGAAGACAACCCAAGACAGACAGAAATCCTACGCTGATAAAAGAAGGACCGACCTTGATTTCGAGGTTGGGGACAGGGTTTTCCTTAAGGTATCTCCTTTAAGGAATGTCATTCGCTTTGGATCCGCAGGGAAGCTAGCACCAAGGTTTGTAGAACCGTTCCCTATCATCGAGAAGATTGGGAAGATGGCTTATAGAGTAGAGCTGCCCGAAAGGTTGGCCGGAGTTCAGAACGTCTTTCACTTTTCTCATCTCTGGAAATGTCTACATGAATATGCGGAAGTGGTGGAGCCAAGCATTCTAGAAGAAGCCGAGGTAGAACGCGAAGCAACTGTAAGGAGAGTTCCAACTCGAATCGTAGGAACTAAAATCAGAAAGCTACGCAACTGCGAAGTAAAGCTCGTCAAAGTTCAATGGAGCGACGCCGAGGAAGACGCGACTTGGGAAACTGAGGACAGAATTCGCACGTCTTACCGTTTTCTTTTTGAGGGTATATCCTTGATCTCTCTTTTTCCTTAAGTTGTGCTTGAATCTATCTTTTTAAGTATATTTCTTCGATATTATCCTTTAACCTTAGGTAGGAACCCCTTTGGATGTAAACATGTATTTGAAACATGTTATGATTGATGGCTGCAAGTGGTTGCAAGTGGTTGCTCGTGGATGCATATACACACACAACCTAGGTTTTAGATCAGCTCAGTCACTTCATACTACATATGCATATATGTATTCATATTTGTATGTGGTTGAAACTTGATATGTTGTCATATGGATGTTGCATTTGTATAAATGGTTGCGCACTCATGTAGAATTATGAGTAAGGGAAAACTTTTGCATACATAATGGATTTATGGCACTAACATGATTTGCATTAAGGAGGTCAACTGAATCAGTAGACCGCCTGATTTTGCATTAGATAAGGACATGTACACACACTGTGCATATGATCATAAAGCATTAAAAGTCTTTTAAGGACAATGGAGTCTTTTAAGGACAATGGACGCCTGTGTTTGATGGTTGAGTAGATGGACAATTGGATGTTAGGACTTACGTTTTTCCAGACTTGAAGATTTCGGGGACGAAATCTTAAATGGAGGGGAAAATGTAACACCCCAAATTTTCTGTTAATTGTATAATAAAAAATTTAAGTATAATTAATTATTAACGAAAGAATTAAGGGAAACGGGTTACGCCATTGCGATCGTCTCTTAATTCTGCTTGAGATAGAGTCCGAGTTTGCGTGAATCGGACTCCGTATGAAGAAGTTATGACCTCCGAAAGTTTCGGAATTCAAATTAAAATTCAAACAGTTCAAAACGAAGTTCAAAATTCAAAAGCAGACCAAACTGGGCTGGGCGGGAAAATTCCCGCCCAGGCACCAGGTCGACCAGGGGGTCGACCTAGGTGACCAGGTCGACCTGGGGGTCGACTTGGGGGTCGACCTGCCCAGTCGACCTGGTTTGTCCCTGGCTGGCCTGGTCGATTTCTGTGGCTTGGTTGTGTCACTAGGGCTGACATGTCGCATTTTGGTTGGCTCCTTTCGTAGTGAATGGTCTAGATTCGTCTATGATCACCTGACGGCTCAAATCAATCTGAAATTCTATAAAGACAACCTAAGACTCCAACCTAAATTCACATAAGAAATTAGAGACGGAGCCGCCATGCTGTCGGTAGGAAATTGAGAGGAGCCTCCACTTGTAGAAAAGGTTAGAGACGAGCCAAATTAAAGTTAAAACACGAATCAAATCAACGTTAGTCTACCCAGAGGAACACATCTCAATTTCAGAACTCAGAATCCAGAATTCAAGTTCATCGATCGTTGTAAGTCTAGTTACGTTTAAGATGTGAATTGAAATAGAACATGATTTAATATGGATTGGAAATTGGAATCGCACTATGTTGTATAATGTTAATGTTGTATAATGTTTAACAACGTATATATGTTGAGATGATTCTATTGTGAATGGAATTGGGATGTTTGTGGTATAAATTGATGTGATGTGGACCTATTTAACATTTGTAATTGAAAACAACATCACTTGCAAGTTTGTGATTAATATTAGAATTTACACCTTTATGTTTATGTGGTTAACGTGGATTGTATACATTTTGCTAAGTCCAAGTTATGACTTATATACACATGTTCTATGTTAAGATCGTTATGCCAACATGATTAAAATCCTTGTATATATGTTCTTATGTTCATTCAAGTTGTAATTGGATCCATTTGGGTTACACAATTAATACAAGTTTCATGTTGAAATAGGCTACATGATTTGAGTTAGTTCACATCTTTGTGTTAATATCAAAATTAGACTTTTTTTATGAACATGTAATAACCTTGTCACATGCTAGTTTTGTGTTTATGCCTAGATAAATATGATTAGGCCTATGTTTATGCAAGTCAAAATTATGCCATTTCATGTGACACCTATTTAGATTTAGTCTATTTTGCAAGTTCATCCCTATTATGTTCATAATGACAATGCCAAAATGCCAAGTTCACACCTATGACATTCATGACGATCATTTTGCAAGTTCACCACTATTATGTATATAATGGCTATGCCAAAAATGCCAAGTTTACACCTATGACATGTTATGTAGATAGATTCCTTTATGCAAACTTTGTACGCTAAATTAGGTTAAGTTTTTAGCCTAATACTGTATGCCAAAATTATGTGAACGAAAATTAGGCTAAGAGTTGTTAGCCTAATATTTAGACGGGGTAACGTTGAGTAGAATTGGTAGGAAAACTTGACATAAAATATATGAAATTGGCATGTTTATCACATGCCAAAATTGGTGGCATTTAAACGGTATAAATTCTTGTACCAAAAATGTTGAACTTGGAATGTGGGCGATAACCTTTAAGGGTTGATAAATTTACATATAACCAGTAATAAAGACAAATATGTAAATTTAGAAAATGCGAATGTGCTTAACACGAGGTTGGATTGAGTTGTGATGTAAACCTGCCCGGACCCGCCCGGCTGTCCAGTAGTCACAACAATACCTATCCAATGTGAGTGGTTAAGCATTAAGCCCAATAAGGACCCGAGGTTAGATTGAGTTACGGTGTAAACCTTCCCGGAACTGACCGACACATCCAGTAACCGTAACAATATCTGTCTAATGTGAGTAGTCTGTGCTTTAAGAGGCTAAGGACAGATGGTAGGATTAAGTTAACTAAAACACTTAACCAAATTCAACATGTTAACAAGAATTGATGGGTGGGGTCAGGTTAATACAGACACTTAACTACTTAACATGTTTGACTAGAAAACCCTAGTAACGGGGACCCATTTCAGTAGTAACCCAAATTAGGTATCATGGTACCCTGAAACTAGGCAGGGAGGGGCACGATTACTGGGCTGATTGTAAGCGGTCAAAGCGACGGCGGTGGGTGCAACAGTGTGGGTTCTAACGCAGTGCGGGCGTGCACACACTTCGGAGCAGACAAACAGGGCACTGGGGCACCAGTAGTATAACCTATGTTTTCTAAGGATTGTGTCGGGCCGCTACCATGGGTCTTGATACACCCCATGGTGGGACCAGCATAGGTATCTACAATCATTGGGGGCTGTATGACACATATGTTTATGCGATTAGGAGCCGATCTTTAGAAAAAAGGGGATCACTTCACCCTCTGCATGGGGTGCCAGTTCAGAACTAATACATGTAGGTGCAGAGATATAGTGTGGGGTGCGATAGTATATTCGATTCAAACTGCTTTATCTTAGTTTATGATACTTTCCTATTTCCAGTTTATACCTATCATGCCCTTATTCTTATTCACATACCGAAGAGTCACTAGACTTGCCAGGCTTTATGTATGACCCTATTTTCTTTCGTCTTCTTTTCTTCCGTCCCCCCCCCCCCAGGTCCACAGGGAGGAAACAACTCAGCTTAGTCAGACTCTTTGCAAGCTTCAAGATAGTAGATGCATGGTTTGGACTCTCTTGCTTTGGCTGTTGGATACAATCATGGGGATTTATGCAGTTTTAATTATGTTTATGCTTCTTTAATTAATAACCAAGACTGAAATGATGATGTAATGTTTTGGAAGTGTTATGTGACAGTTACGGAATTGTTTTGCACGAACAAGTATTTTATGAAATAAAAAGTCTGTTGTTTTCCGCTGCTTATATATATGTGTTTATATCTGTCTTGTGTTTATCTGTGACTTTTACTTACAATCCTCCACCAAAGTTAAGGCAGTCCCTTTGTGAGTGACCTTAATTGAGGGTGGGGTGTTTCAGGCAACAAAAGATTCAATCTAATTTGGAAACATATATTATGCATTGATAAAATATCATGTGCTCTATTGAATAGTACTATTGTATATAAGAAGAGGATTTCTTAATTTTAATGAAATGTATTTACCAATGATAAGAGTTCAAGGCTGTAGTACTAATTTTATAAATTGTATATCTTTATTATTTCTAGACTTCTTTGAATCATGCATTATATTTCTCTAGTAAAGTCTTTTATTTATAAGTTCATGCATAAATTTAGTCTGTACACTACAAGAGAAACAATAAATACTAACGGCTAGGGGCCGTCGGCGGCCGATGGAAAAGTCGTTGGTCCCGCCGTTGCTTATGGATCAACGGTTTTCAACAACTTCCAATGGCTGGCAACGCATATTTCCAACGGCTTACAACTTCCTTGCATTGCCACGTAGTTTTTTTGGGTAAAAGAAATGCTGGAAAGTGTTGAAAACTGTTGAAATTTGCCGTGGAAAGCCGTTGGAAACTATTGAAAAACACTGTCTTATAAGTCGTTGCCTGCCATTGAAAATCTGGGTAAATTTTTTTACAGAATAGAAACTGCACACTTCCAGCCACACAAATATAAACATTGATCACAACAACTCCATTTTGAGCATATAAATCTCACTCACAATCAGGTTTTCACCCAAATACCATATTATACGAAAATCAAACACAAAACACATACCATAAACCAATATTTACATAAAAACAACCCAATATATACAGTCATGTCCAAACCATGTCATCACCAACAAAAACCTCCATCACCATGTCTACAACATCATCAACAACACAACATCCATATATATACAAGCATGATCATAAATGTATCAAGCCTCACCAACCCTCATAGCATATATAACAAAGAACAAACTAACCTCAGCTCTCTCCGTAGAAGATGATGGTGGTGCACCGTACCGAGCAATGAACTCTGCCACCTGACGGTTAAGCTGCTTCATCTGATCTTCGCGGCGACGATCGCGCTCATGAAGCTCTGCAATCTTTTCTATTATATGACCCGTTATACCATAATAAAGACACTTCCTCTTGTCTTAGGTTTTACTATTCTTTCTTCCCTTCTTGTCCTGTGATTCTTCCATTCACGCCTCTTTCTTTTTACCTCCTTTGTAAACCAAGTCCATAATCCTGAGTTTCTCATCCTTTGGTTGTGCTCCTTAGTAAAACTCCCTCATTCTCATCTTTGCCATCATTGTGTAACTTGTTGACAAGTCTCTTGAAATCTGCCTCCATCGCACGGAAAAACCTACAAAGCTTGAAAGAATATTAGCCGTAGGTGAAACTACTGCGGCTATAGACGGAAGTTGGGCACTTCTTCGCCCTTTGATAGGTGTCATAGTCTCATCAAGCCTACGGAACCATGACGCGATGAGGTTACCTCCCAGAAAGCCAGGAGCCCTGGAGATTCAGTAAAGAAGAAAAACAAGGATTCAAACAGAGGATCAAAAGATAGTGCATATGGCTTTGGGGAATATGCCTTTTAAAAACAACACTTTTCTCTTGAAAAACGCTTCTTTAAAACATGTTTTAGAAAACACCCCTTTTAAAATATGCTTTTGAAAAGTCTTTTATCTGTTCTGGTAACTGTAGTGTCCCATATTTTTACGGAGTAATAATTAATTAATTTAATTATTTAAATAATGATTTAGAGAATTTAAATGGTCGTTGAATTAAATAATAGTGAATATTTAATTAAAATAAATAATAGAATAATATATTTAATTCTAGGATAATCAGAATTAACTGAAATGACAATATAATGTGAATTGGGAAATTCGAAATATATATAATTCAGTTTGGAATTGAATTCGAATAATGAATATATTATTTAAATGAAGTTTGAAAGTATAATTAAAATATAATTAAATTTGAGCTTGAAATGGCGCTGCAGTTCGCTATTTGGCGATTCGAACTTCAACTGAATATACAGGGTCCGTTTTAAATCAAATTTCCGTGAAACAAGAAACGTTCGGAGCTGGTGAAGTATATTTTTCTAATGGAAGAGAAAAATCGGGATTTCATTGTGTAGATTTTGATTTATGTCCAAATCAAATTTTCGAAAAGTCGCTATGGAATTCTTTTATAATTTATAATGATATATAAAAGGATTTTTCAATATAAATAGAATACCGATTCAACCGGGATTTGAATATCGAGTTGTAAATCTCAGTTGAGCTGTATGATATTCTATTGTGAATGTGGACCCATCAACATGGGAGTCTACCCCATGGGTCGACCCCGGGGTCGACCCCACCGCGGATCTGGGCAGATTCCTGGGAATGAATGTGGACTGTTTTCTAGTCTAAATTCGTCACTAAGCACCTATAAATAAGCCTGTAAAGCCTACCCTAAATCTCATATTTCTGAGACAGCTCTGCCATTCCTCTTCCTCCTTAAATCTCTTCAGAAAATTAAGATTATTTGTTTAGGAAAAATTCTGAATCCAGATCTGGAGGAAAGGAAAGTATGTTTGGGTGTTCGGATCTCTTATCAAGGTGAGGTAATTTTCTAGATCTGGTCTATTTCAACACTCTTCTCTTTCTTTCCTTTTTCTTTTAGTAAAAATTATGAATCCATGGTTGTTAGGTTCTGAATCTAATTAGGGGAAAACCACGGAATGCTAGATCTGAACCAGATCCAGGATTTGGAAAGCAAATAAGGTGGGTGGATTTAAGTTATATCATTATTGATAATGATATATTTTCATTTAACATTCCCCGTTATTTTATGACGTGAATTTTCTAGGATAATTAAAAAGCATTGAAATGTTATATATGACATGTTGAAATGTTTAAGCATATGTTAAAAAGATTAAAGTGACGAATATGACATGTTGGAAGATTAATATGCTAAGATACTAATATGTTGGGAAATTCATATGTTGAAATATAAACTTGTCAAAATATGTGTAGTGATCACTGTCGTTTCAATCCCATGTTAATTTGTTACATTTATGTACCTAGACCATTAATGGTAGAAACTGATAAAATTACATGTTAGTTTGTTTGATTTGAACAATTACATGATTAAACGATTACATGTTAGAATAGAATTTATTTCACGTTAAAATGACATGCGACATAAAATAGGCACAATTTGATGACATGTAAATTAGATTACAATAAAAATTTGGAAAGAATATTATGCCTAAAGTCTACAATAAATAATAAACTGTAACCGCGCTTAGACACGAGGTTATATTACACTTGTGGAAGAAGTCTGCCCGGAACCTCCCGGCATATCCAGCATCTGCAAGTGGTAAATCTAATGTGAGGGATATAAGTGCATAAATAAGACTTGTAATGGTGCTAAGACACGAGGTTAAGTCAACTTGTGGAATAAGTCTTCCCGGACCCGCCCGGCAAATCCAGCATCCACAAGTGTAGGCTTAATGTAAGAGGTCTAGTGCATAAATACATATATACATATAAATATATGTGAATGGAAGGACTGAGAAACATCATTAATTGTAATTAATGGAAATAAATTGAATTAAATGAAAGGTAATTACAACAGTAAAGGAAAGGGAATAAACAGGGAATGATAATAACCAATTATAAATAAATTACATTAATGAGAATGTTATATAATAGGTAGACTTGTCCTAGGAACAAGTGGATATTATAACTTAGGTCATAATAAACTAGGGAGAAAATGAGATAACTTGTGTAATGAGAAAAATGGTACTTAATTGTAAGTAATCAGCAAATGGAGGAAAAATTATGGAATGAAATATGTTGTACTTAATTATAAATTAAGTAATTTGAAAACTTGGGAATCTGAAACCTTCTGATAAGAATAACGTGTTATATAATAGGTAGGCTTGTCCTAGGGACAAGTGGAAATTATAACTTAGGTTATAATAAACGATAAAGGGAATGGAATAACTTATGGAAGGAGATAAGTTGTACATAATTGTAAATTAAGTTATTTATAAGAACAATAATCTGAAATCTATGGATGAGGACAACATAAGTTATATATGGGAAGAGAAACTTATTACTGGACCTTAGTTGAGAGAAATAAGTTAATAAGTAAACAACGATAAGTTATAGTGACATTGTAAGATGGAATTATGATTAAATAGGTAAGAGTGAGGCAAACTTATAAAAGGAAACCAGTTATATTTAATCATAAATAATGTCTGACATGTTAAACATAAAACATGTGAACTGAGATATAGTTAATTACATGTTAAGCAGAACATGATATTGTAACGATGAAATCAAACAAGAATATAAAGGGATTGTGGATTACAGACCTTGGATCACAATCTAAGGAATAAAAAGTTGTGGGCTTATTAATAAACTTAAATGGGTTAAGTTATATGACTGAAATTAATAAGCAAGAGGAACTTGGTAACTTGATTAAGAATTCAATATGAATGGGAATAACCTAGTTAAATGGAAACCTGATGAGGTAAAGCAAGCGTGTAAAAGAACGTTTAGACATAGGGTCTAATAACATATTAAAATGAGGCGCTTGGGCCAGTCCACACGTTTGAGTGTGAATAACCCAACGGGTTAGATCATCGTGGTGTCATGAGGCACGAGGGCAGCGTATATTCATATGACTATTCTGGCGGCTCCGAAGGAATGGAAGGGGAAGCACGCGACTTCCTGAGATACGTAAGGTTCTCCTGGTGGTCCTCTGTGTGGTTGCAGATGTTTAGGCTGTGCTCGCAGAGGTTGGGTCTGCGCGTTACTACCAGGTGGGTGGGCCTTGACTGCAGAAGTAGCTTTGCAGTCATAATGTTGTGACGTGGTGACACTAGGGTGATTCGGCGGTCGCCTCAACGGGGAGGTAGAGGTCAGGACCAACAAAGATACTATATCGTCGGGTACCCGTCATCGGCAGCCGGTGGGATGCGAAAAGACCAGAGTTAAACCCAATATACCATTCACCTTTCACTATCGAGGTACGGTGGTTGAGGGGAGATGCGAACTGGATGTTTAGATTGTTTGTTAGGGGCAAGTCGCTTAGCTCTTGTAGTCTTTACTAGTTGAGGGAAGGGTTGAGGTGGGGCCATTGCCACCATGAAAAACAGACCCGACGGATATCTGTATTAGGAGGCTCTTAAAGGCGAGCCTATACAGATATGGAAAAGCTCCCGATCGAGTTCCGTGTTTCTTGTATAGCCCTGCCACGGAACTCGGCGCACATTATGTGTGGTTAAGGCATCGAATACGGTTGACGATACGTATGTAGGAAAGTCTAGATACATACATGTCTGCTCTGGGTGGTGTATCATAGACTTGAGGGCATTACTCTGGTATGGAATCTGATTTGATTTAAGGTGGCAGTCTGTACGCTTATGTAGCATAGTAATGATAGATATATGTGGAATGTAATATTGTTATGTAGAGATCCGTACGTCACTCCGTCGTAGAATGAGGGATTGCGTACACTTCTGTAGCATTACGGTGGAGACCGTGCGAGTGGGGTACCATGGGGTGTACCTCAATATTGGGGGTAACTACGTATATATTATATTAGGTTAATCCACTGGGAAGTAATTGGGTACACCATGTGTGTAAGCCTTGAGTGCTGTTAACCCAAGTAACCTAATAAACAAGAAAATGTGATTGATCAGTATATGTTGGATTATCCAAAGTATATAGTTTAAATCTAGTCACCAGAAATTGTGTTCTGACCCCTCCTCATAACATACTCATAGGTTAGTTTTGTGATAGAGACAGGATAGCTTTGGATACTGGTTAGACAGTATTACTAATACGGTAAGGTTGTACTTTGATTATATTATATTTTTATCCATTCCGCTGTGAGATATTTTCTGAGCTCTGATATATATTTAATGTCTCTGTCTTTTCTGCAGGATACCAGAGCAAACTAACACGGGTTTCGATGGATTAAAATTTTGAAAAAAATTCGGTCTGTCCTAATTCGGGTTGTTACAAATAGTATGTACAGCATGGAGGGTATGGAAAATCATACCTATCATGTCCCTGCACCCACAGATTCAGCACATTTAAGAATATATACTTCTCTATGATGATAATAATAATAATATTAAAGGTGTATCCTACATCAGAATACAAGGGGTGTCCAGATATCCAAATCAATGATATTCACATCACATGACGCCCCTAAGGTGGTAAATGATTAAGCAAACATAGAATTCAACACTCATCCTCACATTCACTCACTCAGTGCGTTGGATATACGACAACATCTCTGTTCTTTGGCATTCGAATCCATGTCACTCAATCGGCCAGGAACTAAGTTACACCCAGTGGTACAACCTAAGATAATTATCCCGCACTAGGTCTAAGTGTATGTTCCGTGGTTTCCTCACACTATAATCAATCTCCCCGCACTATGAGAAAAGGACCTACTCTAGTTCAAACGGACCACACACTCACTATCCTTTCTCCTCGAGTTCTCGTCGAACGTACGTATTGATAATTGCTTTGCACACGCAATCCATAGCAGAGTCAATCCAAGAACTATTACCATGACTCCTATTTAGTAGTTCCCTTTCGATCCATCATCGTTACTCTACATCCCTGAATATCGATATCCATCATCGAAGCCATCGCTGCTTCGCTTCCCATCCTAGAATCACCATCATCAGATAACGAACCATTGATCGAAGAGCCACCATGTTGAAATCACCATCAAATGGACTATCATGTCCTACTCCTCGAGATCACACCATTGTCCATGTCAAATTTACCAAAAAGGCCAATAGCAATAGTAATCGAGATCGATCGCTTCATAGTAACCGATAATGACTACTTGGATCACCTATTTAACCAAAGTTGGTTAAATACACATCTAGGGAAAGCATTCGACATTTGTTGCGAAGTCCAGTTTGTTGCCAAGTCCATCCTTTGTCTTTTGATCGGTTATTAAGCTCCAGTCTCACTCAGTCTTCAAATCTTTCGCCGAGCTCCAATGTTGCTCTGTCATTGAATCCATCCATGTGCTCTGAAGCTCCATCGTGAAATTATCTAATCCATTTGAGTATACCATCCTTGTGCATGCAATCAATATACACTAACTTGTGCATTTAATTGATAAGCATCCTAAACTCTAATAAACGAAATATTTTCTAATACTAGATTACCAACGAACGGCGTTTTAAGCCAAATTATGTTGCAACCATGCAACCATTAGTCAAACAAATCCTTAAACTAGCACACAAGCATCCATACCTTTAATAATAAATAAAATAGAACCTATCTATAGCGATCATAGGTAGAATAAGTGTTCAAATAACCTAGATCTAGCAATTTGGTCAAAATAGCGTGTAATAGCACACAAATGGGTATATAGCACGCAAAATAGCTCGTAACTAAGTAAAATGTGGTAATAACGGTTAAACGTGTCTAAATCACTTATTAATCTTTTATAGGTTTAATAATCCTATGGATTTCGTTTTATAGTTATAAATCAGTTTAAAATGACAAAACTGTACTATACGAACAAATACAATCCGGTAAGAGACAATATCACCCACCTTAGCAAAATCACCCTAAACTAGCTTTAGAGGTAGAGCTCGCCAATACAAGTCCAGTGTATGAAACTGCGTCCAAATCCGACCTTGTATGAGAAAGTTACACACATTATAAGCTTGCGGATTTTAAATAGACAAATGTAATTAACTATTTAAATGATTACAACTTTGCCCTTAAGTCTTTCTCCCCCAAATGCCTAATCCATCTAGGCCATTACCTGCAGGAAGAAACCCTCCAAGCTCCCTTCTTTCTCTACTCTTATCTGTAACAACCCGCATATTTGGCGATAATGTATTTAAATATTTTATTTAAATATAACATCGTTAATCCTTAATCATGTGTATGACCAAAAAGTCACATTTTACATACGGATGAATTTGGACTCGAAACTACTTCCACTGAGTCTGGATCATCGTTTACAACCTTTTTGACTATAAGCTTCGATATGTTTCGATCATGTCAAAATTTGGACTTTGAACTTGGTTTGAGTTAGTTAACCTAGCTCACTCTTATAACCTACCTAGTCCTTTCTCCTTCATTCATCCAACCCTTCATCAAAGGAATAGAAAATGGAGAAAGAAATGGGAAATCAAAATTCCTAAGCCCTAGTTCATCTTAGGGATCCATTTTGTGAAGGAAATCAAGTGTAAATTCATAGAAAAGAGGGGTAAGCTCCATCTCTATCTTCTTTAACCCTATTCCTCTTCAATTTGTTTGAATTCCTAATACCTAACTCTTAGGAATTCTATTTATATGAACTTAAATTAGAGATTCTAGAGTGTTGTTTGTAGAGAGGTTGATCTAACTTAGGTTTGGAGTTTGTTCTTCATTCCTAAAATCAAAGGTGAGTTTCTATGAACTCACATCTTTGCCTCAAGCATTCATGCTTGTCTAGTGTGCCCTTGGCAGGTTTTGTTGTTTGTTACGTCATTGGGTTGATTGAATTGTGTGCTAACATTCCCAGTTTATGAGTTTCGATTTCATTTCGTTGAAATGTTGGGTAAATTCTTATGTAGAGTTGAGTTTTGAGCTCTTGGGTACTCACATTTATGTACAAAAGCCATCAAGGTTGTGCATGTTCCCTTCCCCTTTGTCTCATATGTGCATTGTGCATGTATTGTTTTGTTTTCAAGAATTTTTGCATTTTGGCGTTTTATAAGCAAATCTTTGCATTTTCATGAATGTGTGTGTTTATGCATGTCATTTTTGTGCTTTAAAGAGTGTGTGTGAGCTTTCAAAACATTTAGAATCAATACGGAAGGTCCAGGCTTGGCCGTAATTGATTTGGAAATGGGACGATGAAACTTGGTTTTGAATCAAATTTTCACTAAGGACAATTTTATACTATGTGTTTAATCAAAACAAAACAAACCTATGGATGTATCTTAGCCGACATATAGAAATGAGTAGTATACAAGTTTGTAATATAGGTTCTTTATTGTTAACTCATTTAGATTCTTATTAATTTACTTAAAATGGTTTAACTCATTGGGAAACCTGTGATTGTCGAATTTATATATTTTTTGGAGTGGAAATAACTAAAGATTTTGTTTAAAGACTATCGATGTCCATCTACTAATAATGTATGGTTAAATTCAAACGTGTTAATCAAAGTTATAGTATACGCATAAAATACCAGTTGACAATATTCACAAATGATATGACGGTATTTAATTAGTTACTTAATTTCCTATATATAATAAGTGTAGTCATATGTAGAACATAGTTAATTAGCCAAACATGGAAGTGTGCATGTATGAAAGCAGTAAAATTGTGGGTTCGGAAGACAAGAAAATGTAAAGGAAAGGAAGTGGCAAAAACTTTTTAGTTATTTGAATTTTGTTGTAATCTTATCAGTTATTAGAATATGATATTAGTAATCTTGCTATTAGTTATAAGTTGAGAGTTATTAGTTATTAGTTTCACCCTTCTTTCTATAAGTTTAGAGTTATTAATTATTAGCTATTAGTTTAATTTGAGAGTCATTAGCAAATCCTGTTATTTGACTAATGCATCCTACTTGATCCATTGTTTTTTTGCTACCCTACAGCTTTGATCAGCGTTCAACTGCCTACTTCTTTGGCACTTATAATCAAATGATTGATGTGGTTAGCTTCACATGTTAACCTTGATAATATGCTTTCTACATTTTATATTAGTGCCATCTCAATAATACATATTTTTTGTTATTGAAAGTTGATCGGTATCGCCATTAAAATATGTAATGTAGACTTTATTTAACGTCCGACTGTGGTGTAGAAAAATATATATGAACATCAAGCGTCGTGTAGCACTTAAGCTGGGAAAAGAAAGAACAATAATAAGTACCATTATATTTCAATGAATAAATTTAATAAACGTAAAATACAGAAACAAACAAAAAAAGAGATCAAACCCTAACTCTTGAGGTATAAACTATGAAGCTAAGGGTAATCTTTTAGCGTGGCATTCCTCTGAAATCTTTTTAAGTAGATAGTAAGGATGATGAGGATAAACATTTGTGATAAAACCCCACCTCCTATAATCTTTAATTATTTTAGAAGCCTTAACAATAACCTTTCTGCTAGTTCGCCTCCATCAGTTGCAACAAGCATGCAATTTTATCCATACGTGATTTCTCTTCAAATGTTAAGTGAATACTCATCGAGTTTTATTTACTTGATTTGAGAGGAGGGTACTTTTCTTAAATTGAGATTGAAATGCTAAAAGGAGTGGGTGTGTGTTTGAATGGTAAAATATTGATGTGGTACTTAATTAAACCGTGATCCATGAAAAATGGAAACTTGTAAACTTGGAAAGAGTAAAGGATAGACACAACTATTTATGCATATCTGAAATTAAAGAATAGTAGTTGAGAGAATGAACTGATAAGTTGAGAGTTATTAGTTAAAATCCGTAGTAGTACTATTGTTTACATTTGATTTGCTAATTTCTTACTCCAAAAAGTCATTTCTGGATTTCGTGTTATATATTAAACATGGTATAGAACAAAGGTTTATACCTATGACATACTCAAATCATGCAAATAGAGAAATAATTTTGTGTAAGCATCATCCTCTACTGCATATCTTAATATAAAATATAAACAAATTTGAGTACAATTAAAAGCCGATTTTTGTCCCAAACTAACATATCCTTCCATTAGTCTGACGACCAAAGCGAACTGCCACAATTTACTTAGGATAATTAATATACTGGCCTTAGCTTCTCAATGCCAACAAGAATAGATAACTTGTTGAGTGGAACAAACAAATGAATGGGTAAAAGTTCTCATGGGCGGGTCCCTCGGACTACTTTCCTTCCATACCCATAGGACCGTACCAACCTCATTATTTGAAGACCCCAGATGAACTCTTCCAGAGGTCCACCCGAAAAGGTTTTTTCCAGGAAGTGACCAAGCAACTCCAATTTAATAACCCAACCACGACTATCTAACCAACTACCAATGAACTAATAAACAACTAAACGAGAATGAATCCTAGCGAGTAAATGAACGAGTCAGGGGTTTGTAAAGAGCATTCCATTATGTACTTTCTATGGGAGCGGTTTTTGCTTTATTTGCAAGATTTAGTTTATTAATTGGGTAGGTATAAACATTTGGGAGAAAGCTACGCACCTATTGTTGTCTCTCCATTGTCGCAATATCCATATAGTTTTAATGAACCAGCAGATGACATGTGTAAACAATATTAGCTGAAATTATACTATCGTTATTAGTGGAGAAACCATGCCTACTTATGCATATCTTATCTTGAAAAAGAAAATACTGTTTTTGGAGTGTCCAAGCTGAATTAAAATGGCAACGCATTATTCAACATGTTGCTCTTTCAGTCCAGCGGTTTAGTGCATCTGCGTGGTTTTATTAAATTTGAAGATACCATCCAAACGACAGAAGAACTTTTTACTCTTTGGTTGTACTCATTACTGTAATTCTACAATTGCTACTAATCAAACTATATTTACTTTACTTTGTTACTATTTTTATCATTTCCTTGGCTGTCAGGCATACACAATAGGAGGGCCCATAGTCATTGATTGCTTCTTTGGTTGTCTGTTAATTTTGTGTTTTGTAAGAAACTCTTAACACTATTGGCCCATGTAACCAACCTTATGGTACAGTCTGATATATATATATATATAGTACATTATCTATGTGGGAATGGCTTCAATCTACATTTCTTTATGTAAAATGTCTATTTCCAGACCAACAACATCAACCTATAGTTATAAATAGTTATTAATCACGTGCTTCCTCTTTGGTTGACTATTTTTTATGGTCGTGAAGTATAGATGTTATCGAATGCAAGTGAACTTGTTTTCCTTGTACATTTATGCTAAAAGATTGGGAAAACACATGTATATATTTAAATGCTGAGATATCATGTGTTATTGAGCACGCATGAGCATCAGGGATTTTCTGTTTGGGCTGAAGGTACAAGGAAATATCATGTGTTGTTGAAATTTTCTCAGTAGTGGTGCAACGAAAGCTCTTCATCACACATCAGAAAAGATCAAGAAGAAAGTAGAAGCAACAGTAATGTATGTTATGTAACAATTAATATTGTAATATTATTGTAGTGAAGTTGATATGTACAATAATATTATTTTGGCTATTGGTGTTGAACTTTGGAATCCACGGTTATATTATTTTTGTTGCTGCAATGTAATGACCCGAAAATCCGGTAGAATTTGAGCTGACTAAATAACCCAAGTCCAACCCAAATTGTACTGGAAACCAGGAAACTAATAGATAGAATTTAGAGGGTGAGAATAGAAAAGATAGAAACTTAGAATAGAAGAAGAAGAAGAACACAACATCAGAGTAACACGAACCTCACAGCGGAACGAATAACATATAATAGACAACATATCTTTGAAATATAAATCTGTACTTGAATATACATATCATTTTCAAAGTACAACACTTACAACACAGCAGAAACAAACAATAGCTATATGATTCTGAAGCCTCCCGCTCTAGCTCTTCAAGTATCTGTAAATCCCGACTACTTGACTGCCCATACAAAATTGGGCACCCAAGAGTTTAGAGAAAACAAAACAAAATAAACTCCGGGTCAGTCATGGGACTGGTACGAGTAAACAGTATAAAACAGTTTGAACAAGTAAACGATATCTCATAAGACCACGCCATATAACGGAACGGGTTTTTCCCTTATGAGAATCCAAAATATCTTTATATCAAAAACCTTTTGATATTATAATAATGTCTATCAACCACAATATAATAATCATCTAGCAGAAATGTTTTCATCTCACGTTCGACATATATAGTATACAATCAAAACCGCAAGCACGTATTGGGTAATGGATTTCCAACAATGACAAGGTATGGAACCACCTTTCGCTAGTGTACCTCTAGAGAGGAATACACTGGATTCAACAAGAACATCTTGCAACCCAACCACACATGACCTACCACTCATTTCTCTTGAGTGTATCGAATGTATATCACCAACGGTTGGGATCAGCAACCGTTTCCCTAATGGGACAGCATCAACAATAGATTTTTAGAAGTAAATGAAGCTCTAGATCAAGTGATTATACACCCTAATAGGTGCGACCTACATAGCTATGCTACCTGCCCGATTTCTGTCATTTACTGGTTGATGAGGCTTGAGGTTATGCTTTATCATCACATCAGATTCACTTCGAATGCCACATTGTTAGATCCATTGAAAATCACTAATTGACGTCTGCAACAGTACATTACGTGTTAGCTAAAGAAGTTTCCTTCTCCGCTTCCACTCTTGGTACGGTTGAAGAAATCAATGTACGTGACCTTTCAGGAAATACTCTGTCAGACATTGATCCATACTAGTCATCCAGGAACAGGATGAACCGAAGGTACTATTCAGTATATCCACCTTAGGCACTGTTATCTAAGATTTATACAACATCCTTTGCACTTTACTCCGTCTTCAATTATCTTTGGCATATATGATTCGCAACGCTTATGCCAATACAGAGTGGTTCTTTGGATAATAATCTAACCGGTCTCTCCATATTAACAACGTAAATTGGTCAAAAACTTCGATAGTCGGTGAGTTAACTATTAAAGTAAACACGTGTGCAAACAACGATATTATTTCCAGATGGAAATTATATCGATCAATCATCATTTAACATATATATATATATATATTCACATTTCCTTATTTTCTATGTTTAGAAAATATATGTTATTAACACTAGAAAACATTTCCATGGCTTAATTACGTATCACTATCATTTCACAACTATCAATCCCTGACTGTAAACTAGTAGGAGAAAAATTCTCTAAGTATAAACCCCGAAGGCCGAAACCAACATCAGATCGATACTCAGAAAACTATTCAACTTACTAATCTCTAGTCAGTTTCTAATTTTGCTTAACCCTATTTGATTTACTCTGTTCGATTAACTCGATTCGATTAACTCTTCTATTTATTTTCTAAATAGAAAATCCTTTATTCCATTTATTTTGCTTAACATCTCCTTTATAACTTATTCAATTTCTAAGTCAATATCCCTTTATCATAACTTATTCATTTCCTAAATAAATAATCCGTTTAATATCCTATTTATTTATTCTAAATGTTTCCTTTAATAACCCTATTTATTTAAAAAATAAATATGTCCTTTCCTTATCTTATTTATTTAACAAATAAATAAATCCATTATCTTTTCCTATTTATTTAACAAATAAATATCCCACTTATTGTCTTCTATTTATTTTCTAAGTAAATAGTCCATTTTATAACATCTTATTTATTTATCCTAAATAAATAATTCACTTTATAATTATTCCAAATTATAAATATTTCTTATTTATAAATATTCCAATTTATACATATTCTGTTTTCAATATCACTTTGAAAATCTCCTTTTCCCATTATGATATTTTATGGTACTTAACACATCATATCACGATGACCAATATCGTCCAAACACATATAATCAACCACAGATTACAAACCACATCATATATCACAATATATGAAAAACAATAAAATAACTGTTGAGGAATCCAGTCGGATTCCTCCAACCTGTTTCCCTGCATCCACAAATGTTACACAATAAAATCAACATCACTTTCAGTCCATATGATATATTCTGTTAAACTGAATCAATATAGAAATTCAACTAACTGACTAGCAGTTCAATGAACAGTCAACACATAGTCAATCAACCAATATTTAACAGTTCTAAAAATACAACATGAAATTATAAACTGTTCAGAGTTAGTGAGATTTACTCACATTGGCAGTTCATTGTTAAAGAACGATAAAGTGTTTGTTTGATTTGAATCAAACAATTTATTTTGGCATAAATTGTAACGAGCTCAGATGGACTTCCAGTCAGTCTCAATTTGTAGTCGTCGTCCATATGATTCTAACGCTTCTGACCACGCTAAATTCTGACATCGTAGGACAAAGTTATTCAAGTTCGAAGTTGTACCTTATTTTATTTAAACAAAAACAAAATAAAAATAACTAAATGGGCCTCACCCACTCTTAACCGGCCCAACTCCAACTCGCTACAATGAAGGACGCTACATCCTCCTTCCGCATCGGTTCAAAACAAATACTCTGCTCCCATCCATTCTTTTTTCCCAATGTCCCTCTTTTTTTCTTTTCATTTTGTTTCCTATTTTTTTTCTATTTGAATTACAGGGCTTCACCGTATATACATTTGGCCCAAACTCCCCTACGTTGGAAAACCCAAACCTGGCCACTTCTTCAGTTGCTTTCTTCTTCCTCACTGTATTGCTACTCCAGCAAATTTCAAACCCCATAAAACCCATACTGCCGAAAGCTTCTTCTCCCACCATACACAACGAAAACCCACAACAAAGACCACCAAAAATCCCATCATTTCCTTTAAACAAAAACACTGCTCCTCACACTCACTTCCGAACCCGTCAGTCCCTTCTTTTCTTGCTAAACTGAACGTTAAAACCCATGCTCCACTTTATAAATTGATAGTGCCTCACACGTTTCATCCTCCCACTTCCACAAATGGTAACTCGCTCCAGGAAGTAAATTAATCTCCCCTTTCTCTTGTTATACGCAGGAGCCCCTTCCACTTTATAACTCCGGCCATCCCACTATTTACATAACCGAATACTACTTACTCCATTCAAACTCAATACCCCCCCCCCCCCCAGGCAAAAACAGTCTTCTTGCATGCTTCCGCTCCTCTTCTCGTCCAACTCCACTGCTTCCACACAAAAAACCCTCACCGAACTCCACCCAACTTACACGCAGAGAACACATACGCCACCTCATGCTGAAACGCATGCAACTCGTGTCTTGCATTTTTTATTTTTGAGTGCTTAAATTTTCGGTTTCGTTCTTTGCTTTGGGTTCTTTGATTTGATTTTAGAGGCTACGATTTTCTTCTGGGAAAAGGAAAGAGGAATGGCGGCTTGGAGAACACAGAAGTTAGGTCTTAAAGGATTTTAGTTAAAGGGTATTTATAGGATATTTTTTTGGATTTGTTGCGGATATGTGAAGGCCACGTTTCTTCTTTTGTTTGTGGCTGAGGAGAATTGATGATGCGTGGCTTCATTTTGTAACGAACAGAGTTTTTCGACCCCGAAAATTGATACACAAACACCATGTCGACAATCAAGCATCGAAAACACCTGAACGTTATGAGAAAGAAATTAGAGGTTGAGAAAAGAAAGAAAGAAATATTAGAATAGAAGAAAAGAAGAAGAATATCAGGATCTCACAGCGGAACGAATAAAGTATAATATCAAATCTCTTTATATAAAAAGAATCTGTATATATATACATACCAATCATCAGAGTACATCATATATCAGACACAGCGGAAATAAACTTTGAATAACTAACAGTGAAGCCTCTTGCTTCCAACTCTCGATTCTCCAGTGATGCCTAACCTGTTAATATACTCAGTCTGACCCGAGCACATTTGATTTAAAACAAAATTCACCGGGTCAGTTTGGAATACTTTCAGTGGTAAATTCATAGCACAAGAACTTGTTTAACTTTGAAAATCCTTTTTAAAGAAAAGGATAGTAGTAAGACCAGCCCACACATAAACACGGACGGTTTTTACCTTACTATAACCCACAACACTTTCGAAATCAATATCTTTTCTGATATTATAATAGTGTTTATCAAATCACAAATAAATAATCATCTAGTAGAACGCTTGCATCTCACGCTCTACATATATAGTATACAATCAAAACCGCAGGCGCTTATTGGAGATTGGATCCAAACTATGACAAGGTATGGGACCACCTGCCGATAGTGTATCTCTAGAGACGAATACACTGGGTTCAACAAGAACGTCTTGCAACCCGGCCCACACATGACCGACCACTCATTCCTCTTGAGTGTATCGAATATATTGTCACCTCACGGCTGCGCAGCTACTGTTTTTCCCGGGAGATACAGAAACGAAAAGAAGTAACAAACATGAATATTCTCTAGATGGTGACAATACACCCTAATGGGCGCGACCCACATAGCCATGCTGCCTGCCCGATTTTTGTCATTCCCTGGTTGATGAGGCTCGAGGTTATAATCGAACTTTGTACCATCTGGCTACCATTTGCTTTGGATTCCACATCGTCACGTTATCCAGGAACAGGATGAACCGAAGGCACTCTCCTACTGCATCCTTATATAGAAATCACCCCAAGGATCAGTAGCGAGAAGTCCTTGCAATCCATAGACTCCAACCACGACAGAACCACAGTGTATCTTTGGGAGCTAACCAGAGATTGTAAGTAGTTCTATCGCTTCATGAAGGTCTATGGTCTTCAATGCTCCATCTTCATTTGCTGCCAGTTATTTTCGTACGTAACGTTAGATCGAAGTGGTTTTGGGTCTAGTTCCCATCCCGGTCTCTTCGAAACAACTCGTCAACAAGGTCTAATATATTTCATTGATAGTTTGGTGTTTTAACTATCAATGTCAAACAATACGATCAAATATATTGGCAGCTCTGATTTAATCATTGAAACTATTTTATCGATCCTTAGAAATCGATTTCGTATTCTCTTGTCTCGAATCCTTTATTCGTTACATTGAAATGATAACATATCTTTATTTACCAATCTTCCTTTCATTTCCTTATTTCAAAAACATTACTATATATTTGCTGAATCCCTTTTATTTCCTCTTCGCCTTGCGAAAATCATCTTATATTCTTAACTCAAGGTTAACGATAAATTTTCACCATCCAAACTTGATTTAAACATCCATTAATTCAATAATATTTCAAAATCATGTTAACGACGTCGCGATATTACTCTTGTAGAAATAATAACCAAATTTCAACACTCCTATCGTTTCAAACTAATATCATTCCTTGAAAATAGCGAAGCCGTTCAAGTTGGGGTATTTTAATTACCTCTCAGACCTTAACCGACAATGTTCTTATCTCAGAATAGACAAAAGCTTGAAACACAAACCTATCATTCGTTTACTATCAATTCAGTTTACTACTTTATTCAACATGGCCTTAATAACCATTTCTTTCATTTGGCATATGTATTCTCAAAATAAATCTCTTTACTTTTATTCAAGTAAAACTCGCTAAACGTACCTTTATGCTTTAATCTCTTTAATATAACTCATTAACAATTGGATTCGTTTAAAATCTCATTTACTAATCCTTTTACCCAAAATTAAGCCAAGCCTCTTACTTTTGCAAATCCTAGATCTTCTTCAAATTTTAATTGTTTACTTGATCCATTTACTTAAGTAAAACTTATTTAAAAGCATTGCTCGGGTTTAAACTTCTTTCATGAACTCCCATTCAATTCTAAAATCTCCTTCCTTCTGAAAATCCTATTCACATCCACTTTCATTTTACTTAATTGGAAAATTAAGTAAGACTAAATCTTATGAAAAACCATATATTAATCTTTGGTATAATATCGCTCTCAACATAATACACTCAAGTTCTATTTCAAAACTCAATTACTTCTTAATTAACTTCTATTTAACCAGGTAAATTAATTTAATTATTGTTAATTAAAGTAATTACTAATTTCATTATTTACCCAAAATGAAATGGTTTACTTCATTAAAATAGATCAGCTAATAACTTACCGAGATTATTAACGATAATACTTCATCAATGATTTATAAATCGATAATCAACTTCAAAATATCGTCAAACAAAAGATAATTAATATTTAAAAATATTATTAAACAAAACAATTTATTCATTAAACCATTCTCATTAGATTAATCAAAGACCGATTAATCTAATTATTAATTCTAATTAATCATTTGACTTAGTCAACTTAACTTTAGTTATTAGCTAACTGATTACGATTATTCTTCTTATTAGACTAATAAAATTAATCTAATTATATTGCTTAACTGTTTTACTTAAACAGTTATCTTTAACACCATAACCTATAGGTTAAATTCTGGTTTTAACACTTATTAAAATTGCTGCAAAATATTATTTTACTATTTTCATAAAATCATTTATAAATATTACCTTATTTTAAACTTCTGTTTAAAAAGAAAATCACTTTTAAAAACTTTACTTCAATTATAAAATAAGTTTTATAATTGCAGTTACATCCATTCACCTGACGGTGAACTAACGCCTTAAAACAGTGTTCAGATCATTTGCTGCCAATATCTTAATCAATACCGTTCATTGATTAAAAACATCACACAACATTGAATATCAATTCAACGTTCAATATCAAAGCAATAATCAACATTCAAATAGAATGCAATGTTGTTTGGGGTAAACAGTTCATAGTTGGGTAATATAAAAAAATAAACAACATAGAAAATATTTGAGGAATCCGGTCGGATCCCTACAATCTATTCATCCCTGCATCACGGAGCATAATAATATTTGACAATTATTTGAATAAATTATCCAATACGACGTATTATAGATGTCGACGACCATTTAACACAATAAGCAACCAAAGCATTCAATCAACCAATTCTATGATTAACGATGAATTATATTTTATTATGAATTTAACACATCAAAGAATTCCTGAAGGCGTGAGAATTAACTCACCATATTTTCAGTTGTTTGTTGTCGCGTTATTACGTTTTGTCTCCAATCCCGTCTGAAATTGCTTAGCAGCATAGATCCTATCCTGCGATTCCAACGTGATTGATCCCGTCGAATTCTGTGATCGTATGGAACAATTATTGCCATTATAAGTTCGATGGTCATTAAAACTTAACAAATTAATTTTTTTAACTAACTAACTTTACCTTGAACTTTAATTAATATATAATAATTTCTTCATTAATAACTTAAATGAAGCGCTTTCTTTTATCTTTCTTCTTGAACGTTAAACCTCCATTCTTCTCGCATGGACAACCACCATATTGCTTTGACGTTGACACTGCCTCCAGGGACCGCATGCTATTCACAATTTACATCACCTACAACTCCACTCCTCCACGAAAACACTACCACAGTTCTTTCCATACAGGCTCATGAATGTAACCAAGACCACCCCCGGTAGTTCTTCTATTCGTTCATACATTTTCATGCGTCCCTTTCATCAATCACGTCCCAATACAAAGCCTTCCCCATCCTTCTTCTTGCGAGCTACAGGTTACATTTTCTTTTTGTTTTTAACTTTCTTAGTTTCGTCTTTCCCATGAAGCTTTCCCATGATTAGCTGTTGCCACCTCTTCCTTTTATTATTTTCTTTAACCCATCCCACTTTAAGCAGTGATTACACCTCTCCCAACTCCTTCCCATACTCTTTCCTATCGTTCAACATGCCAACTTCAAAACCCGGCCAAAGTAAAGGTGCGGCGTCCCTCCTATAGTTTCACCAAAACTTCCACCTCCCCTTGACGCAACAACAGTTGACACCCCCACACGTTCCCTCCTTCTACCCAATACAACACACGCTACTTCCGTTCACATTGTTTGCTCTTTTTTTTTTGGCCCAAAGCCTAGAAAACATTACACGGCCTACACTTTTTCTTTGTATTCTTCTTCTCCTACTCCTGGTAACCGACTTCTTCATTTAATAGAAAACTGCACCCATCTCCGAACAGACACCCCCGCTTCCTCCTTCAATCTCCTACTTCTGCACTCTTCTTCTTACATACTTCAGTTTCGCTCCTTCTTCTCTGACGCATCAGCCAAACCCGGCTATAGTGCGAGCCAACATGTCCATTTCCCCTTATAGTTTCAGACCAACAATCTCCCACTACAAAACAACTATTGACACAACAACTGTTCCGCCGTCTGGTTACCCCCTCACTTCTACCCACGTTAGTTCCTTCGCTTTCACACTCGGGTCCAGACGACGACTTTTTGTACCCTGTAGCTCGTGCTACAGTAAGAAACAGCAGACGGGTTTCCTTGTTTGTTTTGAAAGCATGCGGGTTTTATGTTTTTAATGGTGGTAACTCTTTTTGCTTGCGGAAAAACAAAGAAATGAACGGGTATTTATACACACGAATTGCAGGAGATAAGGATTACTTCTTTTCCTACGTTGGGTAGTGCTATGGTGTAGATTTGTAGAGGTTTAGTGATGCTTCATTTCAGTAGAGCTGTAGATTGGTTTAAAATTTTGAACAAAGCCTGTCGCTGCTTTTGTTCTGTCCTTTCAAACTATGAACCATTTCAACCTAGGTACATGCTTCTACTGATAGGTTTGCAGTTTTATTTTTGATGTTGAACGAGTAGTTGCATCAAGTTGTCTTCGTCTAAAATAGGGTAGGACCTCAGTTTCTTTCCTCTTGAAAGGTAAATACACGGTTGAAAGGAGACAGGCATGTGCGAAGGTAGGTAGGCAACAGAGAAGATATGGGATAGGATAGTCTGCACTGTATTTTCATTCCTTGATAGGTAGGTATAACTATTTTGTAGCGTGAAAGGTGGGTAAAACAGTCTAGGTATGTAGAATATTAAATGAAAGTTGATATTTTTGCAATGTATGGTCATTTCAGAAATAGGTGATATTTGTTTTATGGTTAGATTTTATACGGTATTTGTTACATAAAATTTCGTTCAGTTATAAAAGACTATGGACCGAAATAAAAATATCGTTGTGACCAGCAACGCCCCACGATCCCAAAAATATAATAATATCGGTAGGTTTACCCATATTTTGAAATCGCAAAATATTGATATAGGGTGCAAAATACTCCAAATAAAAAGTTGCATATTTAATTAATTAAAAATTATAGTAAAATTTTAAAAATTAAATTAACACTACGTCTCAAAAGAATCTTGTCTAAATTTGAATCCAGTATGCAGTTATTTCAAATAAACTATTACGATCGATGAACGATTCTATATCGACTATTTGAAATTTTGATTTGGACATATCTTGCAATATATAAGACGAAATCTCGATTTTTCTTTTTCACTAGAAAATTATAATCACATGGATTCGAGCGTTTCTTGTTTCACTGAAATCCGATTTATATCGGATCCTGTATATTCAATTGAAGTTCGAAATTCAATATTTTGAACTGCAACGTCGTTTCGAGCTCGTTTTAATCATATTATAAAATATATATTCCAACCCCACTTTATTAAATAAATTCGATATAAACTCCATTATATTTTCAATATAATATATAAACAGATTTAAATAGTCCAATTTAAATGGCCGAAAAATCTGGGACGTTACATTCTTCCCCCCTTAAAAGAATTTCGTCCCCGAAATTACAAAGTAAGAAGAATGATCCGAACTCAATAATTAAATTATTACCAAAACAAATTCAAACTTTTTAAAATTTTCGAAAATTTCGCTAGCACCTCCTCTGCACGGCTTGATCACAACAACTACAATTGCCACACTGGGCCTCAACTTCTCCAAAATAAAACCAAAACCAAACGGCCATCCCACTCAGGGCTATAAAATTAATCACTCCAACCAATAATGTTAAGGTTCACCTGTTTGTCGAGCAACTCAGTTTGAATTCTGCAGGAAATCAACAAACTGCTTCTTCTGTACTACAATCTCTATAATCAAGCCAATTCCCATAGCCGTCTAGTATATGCACTTATCTCCACTTACAATGCCAGTAACAAATACAGGGTAAAATAATCCTGTTTCATTTCATAACGATATTTTTTTTTCAAATTCACTATACTGGAAATTTTATTTCAATCCATTCAATCATCCTTGTTGACCCATTTGATGGATTTTATCAATCCAAATAGCAATCGACCAAATCACTTGAATTACATTCAATATTATACTCAGTGGTCTGGTATTCATTTTGGTTTTATATTAATCGATTAATATTCGATTGATCTCGTTATTATCCTTTCGATTTCCAAATCTCTATTTATTCACATTATTCAATCTCACTTAACTAGGTTAAGTTTCATTTTCATATCAAATCCAATTGACTAATTTGTTTCTAACCAATTCCATTCAATTTCACAATTCTATTCGAATTTTAACCATATCAAACAAAGCAACCAAACAACCAATACTAGTATAACTTGAGAAATTTATTTCCTTTTCTATATAAAAATATAGTTCGGGTAAAATTATTTCATTTACCTTCTTTATAAAATACTTTAAAAATAATTTTATAATCAATTACAAATACGCGCTCCAATATATATATTTAAACTCAATCTAGAGTATTTCTAAGCTCATCTCAATCGAGTTACGCCACAGAGCCAAGGTTTCACTAAACCAATAGCTCTGATACCACTGTAACGAACAGAGTTTTTCGACCCCGAAAATTGATACACAGACACCATGTCGACAATCAAGCATCGAAAACACCTAAACGTTATGAGAAAGAAATTAGAGGTTGAGAAAAGAAAGAAAGAAATATTAGAATAGAAGAAAAGAAGAAGAATATCAGGATCTCACAGCGGAACGAATAAAGTATAATATCAAATCTCTTTATACAAAAAGAATCTGTATATATATACATACCAATCATCAGAGTACATCATATATCAGACACAGCAGAAATAAACTTTGAATAACTAACAGTGAAGCCTCTTGCTTCCAGCTCTCGATTCTCCAGCGATACCTAACCTGTTAATATACTCAGTCTGACCCGAGCACATTTGATTTAAAACAAAATTCACTGGGTCAGTTTGGAATACTTTCAGTGGTAAATTCATAGCACAAGAACTTGTTTAACTTTGAAAATCCTTTTTAAAGAAAAGGATAATAGTAAGACCAGCCCACACATAAACACGGATGGTTTTTGCCTTACTATAACCCACAACACTTTCGAAATCAATATCTTTTCTGATATTATAATAGTGTTTATCAAATCACAAATAAATAATCAACTAGTAGAACGCTTGTATCTCACGCTCTACATATATAGTATACAATCAAAACTATGACAAGGTATATCTTTTCTGATATTCGGGCAGGCGCTTATTGGAGATTGGATCCAAACTATGACAAGGTATGGGACTACCTGCCGATAGTGTATCTCTAGAGACGAATACACTAGGTTCAACAAGAACGTCTTGCAACCCGGCCCACACATGACCGACCACTCATTCCTCTTGAGTGTATCGAATATATTGTCACCTCACGGCTGCGCAGCTACTGTTTTTCCCAGGAGATACAGAAACAAAAAGAAGTAACAAGCATGAATATTATCTAGATGGTGACAATACACCCTAATGGGCGCGACCCACATAGCCATGCTGCCTGCCCGAATTTTGTCATTCCCTGGTTGATGAGGCTCGAGGTTATAATCGAACTTTGTAACATCTGGCTACCATTCGCTTTGGATTCCACATCGTCACGTTATCCAGGAACAGGATGAACCGAAGGCACACTCCTACTGCATCCTTATATAGAAATCACCCCAAGGATCAGTAGCGAGAAGTCCTTGCAATCCATAAACTCCAACCACGACAGAACCAAAGTGTATCTCTGGGAGCTAACCAGAGATTATAAGTAGTTCTTCCGCTTCATGAAGGTCTATGGTCTTCAATGCTCCATCTTCATTTGCTGCCAGTTATTTTCGTACGTAACGTTGGATCGAAGTGGTTTTGGGTCTAGTTCCCATCCCGGTCTCTTCGAAACAACTCGTCAACAAGATCCAATATATTTCATTGATAGTTTGGTGTTTTAACTATCAATGTCAAACAATACGATCAAATATATTGGTAGCTCTGATTTAATCGTTGAAACTATTTTATCGATCCTTAGAAATCGATTTCGTATTCTCTTGTCTCGAATCCCTTTATTCGTTACATTGAAATGGTAACATATCTTTATTTACCAATCTTCCTTTCATTTCCTTATTTCAAAAACATTACTATATATTTGCTGAATCTCTTTTATCTCCTCTTCGCCTTGCGAAAATCATCTTTTATTCTTAACTCAAGGTTAACGATAAATTTTCACCATCCAAACTTGATTTAAACATCCATTAATTCAATAATATTTCAAAATCTTGTTAATGACGTCGCGATATTACTCTTGTAGAAATAATAACCAAATTTCAACACTCCTATCGTTTCAAACTAATATCATTCCTTGAAAATAGCGAAGCCGTTAAAGTTGGGGTATTTTAGTTACCTCTCAGACCTTAACCGACAACGTTCTTATCTCAGAATAGATAAAAGTTTGAAACAAAAACCTAACATTCGTTTACTATCAATTCAGTTTACTACTTTACACAACATGGCCTTAATAACCATTTCTTTCATTTGGCATATGTATTCTCAAAATAAATCTCTTTACTTTTATTCAAGTAAAACTTGCTAAACGTACCTTTATGCTTTAATCTCTTTAATATAACTCATTAACAATTGGATTCATTTAAAATCTCATTTACTAATCCTTTTACCCTAAATTAAGCCAATCCTCTTACTTTTGCAAATCCTAGATCTTCTTCAAATTTTAATCGTTTACTTGATCCATTTACTTAAGTAAAACTTATTTAAAAGCATTGCTCGGGTTTAAACTTCTTTCATGAACTCCCATTCAATTCTAAAATTTCCTTCCTTCTGAAAATCATATTCACATCCACTTTCATTTTACTTAATTGGAAAATTAAGTAAGACTAAATCTTATGAAAAACCATATATTAAGCTTTGGTATAATATCGCTCTCAACATAATACACTCAAGTTCTATTTCAAAACTCAATTACTTCTTAATTAACTTCTATTTAACCAGGTAAATTACTTTAATTATTTTTAATTAAAGTAATTACTAATTTCATTATTTACCCAAAATGAAATGGTTTACTTCATTAAAATAGATCAGCTAATCACTTACCGAGATTATTAACGATAATACTTCATCAATGATTTATAAATCGATAATCAACTTCAAAATATCGTCAAACAAAAGATAATTAATATTTAAAAATATTATTAAACAAAACAATTTATTCATTAAACCATTCTCATTAGATTAATCAAAGACCGATTAATCTAATTGTCAATTCTAATTAATCATTTGACTTAGTCAACTTAACTTCAGTTATTAGCTAACTGATTACGATTATTCTTCTTATTAGACTAATAAAATTAATCTAATTATATTGCTTAACTGTTTTACTTAAACAGTTATCTTTAACACCATAACCCATAGGTTAAATTCTGGTTTTAACACTTATTAAAATTGCTGCAAAATATTATTTTACTATTTTCATAAAATCATTTATAAATATTACCTTATTTTAAATTTCTGTTTAAAAAGAAAATCACTTTTAAAAACTTTACTTCAATTATAAAATAAGTTTTATAATTGCAATTACATCCATTCACCTGACGGTGAACTAACGCCTTAAAACAGTGTTCAGATCATTTGCTGCCAATATCTTAATCAATACCGTTCATTGATTAAAAACATCACACAACGTTGAATATCAATTCAACGTTCAATATCAAAGCAATAATCAACATTCAAATAGAATGCAATGTTGTTTGGGGGTAAACAGTTCATAGTTGGGTAATATAAAAAAATAAACAACATAGAAAATATTTGAGGAATCCGGTCGGGTCCCTACAATCTATTCGTCCCTACATCATGGAGCATAATAATATTTGACAATTATTTGAATAAATTATCCAATACGACGTATTATAGATGTCGACGACCATTTAACACAATAAGCAACCAAAGCATTCAATCAACTAATTCTATGATTAACGATGAATTATATTTTATTATGAATTTAACACATCAAAGAATTCCTGAAGGCGTGAGAATTAACTCACCTTATTTTCAGTTGTCTGTTGTCGCGTTATTACGTTTTGTCTCCAATCCCGTCTGAAATGGCTTAGCAGCGTAGATCCTATCCTGCGATTCCAACGTGATTGATCCCGTCGAATTATGTGATCGTATGGAACAATTATTGCCATTATAAGTTCGATGGTCATTAAAACTTAACAAATTAATTTTTTTAACTAACTAACTTTACCTTGAACTTTAATTAATATATAATAATTTCTTCATTAATAACTTAAATGACGCGCTTTCTTTTTTCTTTCTTCTTGAACGTTAAACCTCCATTCTTCTCGCATGGACAACCACCATATTGCTTTAACGTTGACACTGCCTCCAGGGAACGCATGCTATTCACAATTTACATCACCTACAGCTCCACTCCTCCACGAAAACACTACCACAGTTCTTTCCATACAGGCTCATGAATGTAACCAAGACCACACCCAGTATTTCTTCTATTCGTTCATACATTTTCATGCGTCCCTCTCATCAATCACGTCCCAATGCAAAGCCTTCCCCCATCCTTCTTCTTGCGAGCTACAGGTTACATTTTCTTTTTGTTTTTAACTTTCTCAGTTTCATCTTTCCTATGCAGCTTTCCCATGATTAGCTGTTGCAACCTCTTCCTTTTATTATTTTCTTTAACCCATCCCACTTTAAACAGTGATTACACCTCTCCCAACTCCTTCCCATACTCTTTCCTATCGTTCAACATGCCAACTTCAAAACCCGGCCAAAGTAAAGGTGCGACGTCCCTCCTATAGTTTCACCAAAACTTCCACCTCCCCTTGATGCAACAACAGTTGACACCCCCACACGTTCCCTCCTTCTACCCAATACAACACACGCTACTTCCGTTCACATTGTTTGCTCTTTTTTTTAGGCCCAAAGCCTAGAAAACATTACACGGCCTACAATTTTCCTTGTATTCTTCTTCTCCTACTCCTGGTAACCGACTTCTTCATTTAATAGAAAACTGCACCCATCTTCGAATAGACACCCCCGCTTCCTCCTTCAATCTCCTACTTCTGCACTCTTCTTCTTACATGCTTCAGTTTCGCTCCTTCTTCTCTGACGCATCAGCCAAACCCGGCTACAGTGCGAGCCCACATGCCCATTTCCCCTTATAGTTTCAGACCAGCAATCTCCCACTACAAAACAACTATTGACACAGCATCTGTTCCACCGTCTGGTTACCCCCTCACTTCTACCCACGTTAGTTCCTTCGCTTTCACACTCGGGTCCAGACGACGACTTTTTGTACCCTTTAGCTCGCGCTACAGTAAGAAACAGCAGACGGGTTTCCTTGTTTTTTTTGAAAGCATGCGGGTTTTATGTTTTTAATGGTGGTAATTCTTTTTGCTTGCGGAAAAACAAAGAAATGAATGGGTATTTATACACACGAATTGCAGGAGATAAGGATTACTTCTTTTCCTACGTTGGGTAGTGATATGGTGTAGATTTGTAGAGGTTCAGTGATGCTTCATTTCAGCAGAGCTGTAGATTGGTTTAAAATTTTGAACAAAGCCTATCGCTGCTTTCGTTCTGTCCTTTCAAACTATAAACCATTTCAACCTAGGTACGTGCTTCTACTGATAGGTTTGCAGTTTTATTTTTGATGTTGAACGAGTAGTTGCATCAAGTTGTCTTCGTCTAAAATAGGGTAGGACCTCAGTTTCTTTCCTCTTGAAAGGTAAATACACGGTTGAAAGGAGACAGGCATGTGCGAAGGTAGGTAGGCAACAGAGAAGATATGGGATAGGATAGTCTGCACTGTATTTTCATTCCTTGATAGGTAGTTAAGCTGTTTTGTAGCGTGAAAGGTGGGTAAAACAGTCTAGGTATGTAGAGTATTAAATGAAAATTGATATTTTTGCAACGTATGGTCATTTCAGAAATGGGTGATATTTGTTTTGTGGTTAGATTTTATACGGTATTTGTTACATAAAATTTCGTTCAGTTATGAAAGACTATGGACCGAAATAAAAATATCGTTGTGACCAGCAACGCCCCACGATCCCAAAAATATAATAATATCGGTAGGTTTACCCATATTTTGAAATCCCAAAATATTGATAAAGGGTGCAAAATACTCCAAATAAAAAGTTGCATATTTAATTAACTAAAAATTATAGTAAAATTTTAAAAATTAAATTAACACTACGTCTCAAAAGAATCTTGTCTAAATTTGAATCCAGTATGCAGTTATTTCAAATAAACTGTTACGATCGATGAACGATTCTATAGCGACTATTTGAAATTTTGATTTGGACATATATTGCAATATATAAGATGAAATATCGATTTTTCTTTTTCACTAGAAAATTATAATCACATGGATTCGAGCATTTCTTGTTTCACTGAAATCCGATTTATATCGGATCCTGTATATTCAATTGAAGTTCGAAATTCAATATTTTGAACTGCAGCGTCGTTTCGAGCTCGTTTTAATCATATTATAAAATATATATTCCAACCCCACTTTATTAAATAAATTCGATATAAACTCCATTATATTTTCAATATAATATATAAACATATTTAAATAGTCCAATTTAAATGGCCGAAAAATCCGGGACGTTACACATTTGATCCAGAGAATGGGTATAGGGTTAGGATATTTATTTTACATTTGAGAGTACCCCATAATGTGAAACTCTGCTTGTCCACAGACTGATATGAAAATATCATTAAATCGAGTAATGTGCCGTGATCCCAAAAACCTAATAATATCGGTAGGTTGAGTCATATTGTGAAACCCCAAAATGTTGATTACAGGATGCAAAATACTCCAAATAAAAAGTTGCTTATTTAAATAATTAAAAACTACAGTAAAATCTTATAATTATTTTATCGTTATGTCTCAAAAGAACCTTGTCTAAATTCAAACCCGATATTCAAATATTTTTAAATAACTGTTATGGCCACGAACGAATATACCGCTGTTTTTCTGAATATTTGATTTGGACATGAATCAAAATCTACACGACAAAATCCTGATTTTTCTCTTCCACTAGAGTGATATACTCCACCAGCTCCACACGTTTCTTGTTTCATAGAAATCCGATTTAAAACGAACCATGTACATTCAGTTGAAGTTCAAATCGCCAAAATACGAATTGCAACGCCATTTCAAACTCGATTTTAATTATAATATAATTATACGTTCGAACTGTCGTTTATATAATATATTCGTTATTATAATTCAACTCTAACTGAATTATATACTTTGAATTGTCCAGTTCACACAATATTGTGAATTCCACAAATTCTGATTATTCTCTGAATTAAATATATTATTTAATTATTATTTTAATTAAATATTCACCATCATTTAATTCAACGACCATGAAATCCTTTTAATCACCTTTTAAATAATTAAATAAATTAATTATTATATCGCTGGAAATGCGGGTCATTACATGCATACTGTTAGAACTTTTAAGTTTGTAATGGTATATATTGTTGAACTTTAAAGTTTGTTGCAAATTTTGGTCTTTATGTTGAATTCATTGGAAACATTCAGTTTATTGAATTTTCATTTGTGGTATTATGCCAAATATGCAAAGGTTTGTACTGAATTGGAAGTATAAAAGGAAGAAGGAAAAGCAGTATTTTTTTTGAAATTATGTCAATTAGCAACGGCTAAAAGCCATTGCTATATTAAAAATAGCAACGGAAAGGAGCCGTTGCAACGACAAAATTTGTAATAGCTTTTAGCTGTTGCAAAATAAAATTTAGCAACGGCATTGAGTCATTGCTAAATTTTTTCCACTCCAAATTTCACAACGGCTTTAAGCCATTGTGGAACACTGTTTATGGTGTAGTGATATGCCACTAGGAATATGAAATGATCATTGTCATGGTTTTAAATCGAACGAGTCCAAGAATTAATCGTCAAAGCAAATGCAAAGGTTTATAGTCCTTGCTTTTACTAGTGCGTTTAATAAAATTTCTCATACGAACGAGGAAAAAGTTTATCAGATATTTACTAGTAGATTTGTAAAGCAATTTATAAAATAACTTCATAAGATAGAGTCCGACTAGAAATTAAATTGGAAAATAACTTCATATAATAAAGTAGAATTAGAAACCGTTTAGTAAAAGATTTGATATTTGCTAATAATTTAAAACCCTTTTTATATAGTTTCGAATTGGAAAATTCATGGAATAGCGATCGAGATAACGATAGAACCAAGAATTCACATTTTAATTACGTAAATTAGTCTCATGACTATTGATTATAAATTTGTTCATCGCGAATAAATCGAAAATTCATGAAATCAAGCCGTAGGAATTTGTGAATCAGAGAAACTGAAAATTCACTGAAAAAAGGCCAAACGGGACGAAACTCACCCGGGAAAGAGCCTTGAACAACATAAATTGTCGACCATGGTATCCACTTGTCAACAACAGAAAACAGGTTCAGTCGACTGAATTCACAGGTTAGCCGACTGAAACTGGAAAAAAACTCAAAAAATTGTGCATCTATAGGACTCAGTCGACTAACCCTTGAAATCAGTCGACTGACCTGCTACTTCATCGAATCGTTATTCCTGCGTCAGTGGACTGACAGCCTGATTTAGTTGACTGACCTATGGATAAAAGCAGCATAAGGCAAGACCTTAAGGCCAAGTCGATTTCCGCGTGTTTCAGACGATCAATGGAGGCCGTAGACTTCATCAAAGTAAAAAATAAAGCCTGTATGGTTTGTTAAAACACTTCATATCATATGAATCAAACCTACTTAATGATTTATATTAGAACTCTTATATACTTGAATTCAAAACTTAAGAAATGTAATGTTCACACCAATCACTCCAAACAACACAATGCACACAACATACATGTGCCATAGGTACACTAGACAAGCATATAGCTTGAGGCATAGATGTAAGTTCTCAAAGAACTCACCTTTGTTTGTCTAGAAACAAGGAATCGATCCAATGACAAGCTAGAACAACCTCTCTTCCAATGTAGCTTGCTAATCTTCAATCTAAACACATATGAATGAATTACCTAAGAGTTGGGTTATAGGAAATCTTAGAAATTGAAGAGAAAGCAAGAAGGAGAGGATGGAGAAGCTTACACAAGTTGCCTCCTTAATTTGGATTCCTAGAAACCAACCCTAGTGTTGAAATCGAAAATGATCACAACACTCAAGGTGAATGCAACACTTAACAAAAGAGTAAAAAACTAAAAATAATGTGGAGCCACAAATGTGAAGTGCAAGTAGAGACATGAGAATTTTAGAGTGGTTCAGCCAATTTAGACCTACGCCCACTATATAAGCTATTTTCATTATCACTTTTGGATTTACAAAGTATATGACTTCATTCATATCATTCATTTCTCTCTTTTATAATGATATCCTCTATTTTCTCTCTTTTTTGCTCTTGATTTCACTTGAATTTACGAAGAAATTTGCGAGATCTCTTGATTTGCGATGATAGTTGTTTAGATCTATAATCACTTGAACAATTAGAGGATCTTCATTTGTTCCATTGTGAATTTGTGTTAAATCTAAACTTTCGAGAGAATTAATGGAGGTTAGAGAGGTTTAGAGAAGTTTAGAGTGGTGGAGAAGTGAGAATGGAAGCCCTTCGGGGTCCAAAATTCGGTCCCTTGAATGGTTGAGAAGTGGAGCATTTATAGGTGTAGTTTGGGGGTAGTGGAAAAGCTGAAATTTATGTGTGCAGGGTACGGGTCGGTCATAAATATATTTATGAAAATGTCACTGGACAGTTGTACACAGCTGTCATGATTTTTAGCTGACCGACCCAGGAGTTGTACTGTCGAACAACGCTATATTCAATTGCCGACCGACTACTATATTTTATGTTGACCAACCCACGTGGCAAATTACCTGACCGACCACTTTATTACTATTTTGTGCCTCTGCCTTTTTCTTACGAACCAACCTATGTTATACAAATGTCACTGTTTCATGTACCACATGTATTCATGCTATTCTTCATTCGCATGTTGCTTGTATATATATATATATATATATATATATATATATATATATATATATATAGGGAAGAGTGTGTCCTTCAGAAAAGGCTCATTTATACATTACTGGGAAAACTCAAATCTGTTGCCTACGTGGTGTGTACAACTAAATATTGTCAACCCTTGTTTTGTTGAAACCGACCAACGCACAGAAGTGATAACGAGCGGCCCATCAATCATGGCGCTATTGCTCGACCGACCAGAATGCTTGATGCTGCTCGACTGACCAAAACTGATGGAGGCGAGTGACCGACCAGAGCTGATGGAAGTGAGCGATCGACCAGAGATGATGGAAGTGAGCGACCGACCAGAGCTGATGGAAGTGAAATTCTGCTCAACCCTTGGTCTGATGGTGCTCAACGCATGTAATATATTGCATGCTACTCCTTTATACTTATGTTGAATATTAATACTGGTCCACGCATAACACGTAAAAATTCTTTTTTCTTTGGGAACCACGTGTCCATTTTCTCTCAAATATAATTTGTGACCGCCTTATACTTCATGCATTAATCCCAATCCATCAATACAGAGACTGACTGACCCATGTATGTGTTCAACTTTTCATAAGCTTCATGTCAACCATTGTAAAAGAGCCATGTTGTTCCTTATGTTTGCATGTAACACATTTCTTTCATTTAACACATATACTATTATATATGATCAACCGCTAAGTAGACAACGTGTAGGCTTGTAAGATGGCTGATCCTCGTGGATAACTTCATGCTTTGTTTACTTAGCTCATACGTAATATTTTCCACATTTTGTTCATTCTATTGTGGAAGCATCTTCGCTTCATATATTATATGTAAATGTCACAATGCATGTATTATGAGTTGGAATGAAACACAGCGAGTCACATCATATTCTTCTTGTTTCCAGTAGCAAGTTTGCATAAGCATGGTTACATATATGGTGCCGGTCCATATTTTTGAAGCCGACTCGTAGTTTAAGAGTTATTCGGTCCAGTCAGCAACTTTATAAACTGATCGATCCATCCGGGTTAAGGTAGACCGATCCATAGTTTATATTATGGCCGACCGACCCAAATAATGTAGACCAATCCAATGAGATGCAATACGACCGACCCATCGTTTTTTGGTGACCGATCCATCATTTCTGCCATGAATGCTTAAGGTTTGAACAATGTGACTTATCGTTTCGGAACCGCATCTTAATGGGGTTAACATATCCCCCTCGAAGCTTATATCTTTTGCTTGTGAAAATGTAAGCTTCGAATTTTTCGACGATGGAGATGCTTCTTGATGGATTGTTCGCATCACTGTTTTGTATACATATATCATGGATTAGTTTGTACAAATATCAGTTGATCTTGGCATATCTCCTACCAGATCAGCAAAAATAAATTTACACTGGAACGTAGTTTAATGCTATCGTATTTTCGCATTGGTAGTCACATCAACTTCGGACTTTAAAGTCTGTTGCTCATTGATGTTGCATAAGTATGTGAACACTTCAATTTTGGTCGAGGCCTCAAAGTGGAACAAACAAGATCCATAATAGATCAGACGTGCATGACCAGGATGGATTGTAATGACCCGCATTCTACGCATCGGGGGATCGTAGAATATTTATTTCTTTCTCGTATGAAGTCATATGGTCATGTAACTTTGGGAAACATCCACTAGAGTCATTTCCCATGTTCATGATTTTTGTTGATTTTTAAATGACCAATTTGCCCCTAGTTTGTACTGTTTTGGCCATAACTTTTGATGGGAAAGGAACTCTGACTTGAAACCACTTCCATTAGATTCATTTGATGGTTTACCTTTCCGTAGAGTGGTCATAATAGCCAAACGGACTTACCGTTTGGGAGATATGGCTGAAATAAGGTTTGGAGGGTGAAAAACTGCTTAACCGGGCCAACTCGGGTGATTAATGAGTTGGCCCATAACCCATTTCGGGATTAGGGTTATGGGAAGGCTGAAATGAGGTAGAGAATCATTCCATTTCAGTTTTCTAGCCTCCACTTATCACCAAGGAACCCTAAAAATGGCCTCCAACCTCTAAATCTCCTCCAAATCACCTTTTGGTCAAGGATTTGGCTTAGCAACCTCTAATCAAGGAAGATCTACACCAAAGCAACATTGGAGCTGCTGTTTAGTATTGGGATCCACATCAAATCAGAGATTCATTTCAGATCTTAGTTTATTTGTGGCTAAGGTAAGTGATTTGCATAGTTTTGCACTAATTATGGCTAATTAGGGGTGATTAGTGTTAATTAGCGAATTTAAACATGATAAAATTCTGGAAAAATGTTTATAAAATTCGGAATGATGTTTTAGACCTCTGATATGAATTTGGGTTAATTTGGTTAAGTTTTGCTAATCTTATCATTAGTTTTGCTTAAACATGCTTAAGGGAAAATATGGGGTTTTGGCTATGTTTGATCCATTTTGACATGTTATATTGCTATTTTGGTTTTTATGGTCGATTTTATATGTTGCTATGACTGTTTGGAATGTTTTGCGATTGTTTAGAGAAGTTAGATTGGTCGAAAATGTCGTCGTATGGCGTAAATAGCTCGCTGGATAAGTTGTAGGGATTGGGACAGGATCGGATCGCATCCCCACACCACGACCCCTAGGATCGGATCGCACCCCCACACTCGGACCGTGGGGTATGACCACGATCCCACACTCGGACCGTGGGGTATGACCACGATCCCACACTCGGACCGTGGGGTAGAACCACGATCCCCACACTCGGACCGTGGGGAAGGACCACGATCCCCACACTTGGAGCGTGAAGATGGAGCACGATCCGCACACCTGAAGCATGAGGAATGACCACGATCCGCACACCACGACCGTGAGGGAAGATGACGAACCGTGCACATATGAACTGAAGTATGGACATGAATGGAAGCATGGAGCTAGGGACCGAATGATGACCGATCCGAGGAAGAATAAAAACCCGAGATGCAAAGGTAGTCCAATATGGGAAGTTAGAGCTCAGGATCCAGTTGGGAACCGATGAGTTCACTTCATGGTTGGACTTTGCTGCGGGACGTGTGCTAAGGAGTTGTCGACGTTCATAACTTCGATTCACCATTAAAAATAAATGATGGCTACTTATAAGTGAAGTAGGGTCATTATGACTTGAGGGGCAAGGTGATGGTAGCAAGACTACGTTATCAGTGCAGTAGGGTCATTATGACCCGAGGGGCAAGGTGATGCGTAGTAAGACTATGAGCCAGTGCAGTGGGGTTCTTGTGACTCCATGGGGCAGAGTGGACATAGTAAGGATTAGTAAGGCTATGAGCCAGTGCAGTGGGGTTCTTGTGACTCCATGGGGCAAAGTGGACATAGCGAAGGGTTTTTGGCTATGTTATCAGTGCAGTGAAGCCATTTATGGCTTCATGGGGGCAAAGTGATCGTAGCAAGGTGTGTTGGGTGATCGAAGTGGTGAATATTGTATGCTTTACGTACTGAGTGAGAGATGTGAGGATGGATGCTATGCTTGATTGTTTGCTATCATTATGACATGCACGCCTCCCCCACCTCCGTATCTTTACATCGTTTGATATGGTACCTTAGAGTGTTGTACAGTATGTAGTGCTGACTCTTTGGTTGCAGGTTCAGGTTCAGGTATGTTTTAGTCTACCTGTTATTGTTCACATAGATGCTTATCGCTCATACCAGGCTTTATGTCTGACCCAGAGTTTTATGTCTCCTCTTATTACACTGGGTGCTCACACGAGCAGACTAGAGACAGGTTAGCTGGTGATGCGTGAGTAGCTGATTCGGTGGCGGGCAGGAGGCTTCCACGTATGATATATGTATACACACACATTCTCCCTGTGTCGTTGGTGGTCGCTACTTGGGCATTGGTAGCGTATCTCCTTTATCTTACTTTTGCTTTGAGACAGTTTGAAAGTTGTAATAAGCTGTATTTTGGATTTCCGCTGCTATGATGTTTAGTTCTGATTTTCAGCTTATGCACTGTCTCGCCTGTTTTATGTCAAATATGTTACTATTATATTTTATCCTATGCGCTGTGAGACATTCTACAGGTTCTTTGTATGTTTATTTCCTTCTTCCTTTTCCTTTTGACGACCCGTTCCGTGCTAACTGGACATGTGTACAACGCACTTTTGGAGTAAATGTCGGTTGGTGCGGGGCGGACCGTCACACTTGGTATCAGAGCTCTAGGTTGCGTAGTTAACCTAGGGAAAGACACCAGGGAGAGATAGTACGTATATGAGAGCGCGTATTTGTGATTACTTTGGTTTTCAAAAGCTATATATATACTATTAGTAGTATAAGAATGAAGTCGCACTGCACTAGCACCACTATGGGGTCGTTAATCGTTTCCCTTTTTCAGATTGACGATGAGCCGAGACACGAGGGGTGCTGGTAGAGGGACTAACCAAGGGAATGCCGCTGACATGAGGGCGATGTTTACTAACCTCATGAGAGATATTCTTAGAGAAGTGCAAGGGGCAGTTCCCAATCCCGGAGTTGGTGTTGGCCCAGTAGTGCAGGCGCCTAGGGTCGATTTCGCCAAGCTGTGCAAGGATTACACTAATCTTGGTGGGAAGCCGTTCCATAGGACGGAGTCAGCCACGGATGTTCAGGATTGGATGGATAGCTGTGACCGTATCTTTGATGACTTAGGTCTTGAGGATGCGATGAAGAGAAGGCTAGCGTCTCGTCAGCTGCAAGGGCGAGCGATGAATTGGTGGAATGCCATTAGAACAGCTACTCCAGAAGATCAGGTTACATGGGATCAGTTCAAGGCTCGCTTTAGCGAGAAGTTTATTCCAGCTGCCCAGAAGTCAGTGTTGTTTAAGAGGTTCTTGGAACTCAAGCAGAACGGAAGGGCAGTTTCTGATTATATTGCTGAGTTCGACACTTTGTCGAAGTATGGACTGTCTCTCATTGATACTCCTGAGAAGAAGAATGAGAAGTTCATTACTGGTTTGGATGGGTACTTGGGGGAAAGGCATATTAACCACATCGATGAGACTTTTGAATCGATTGTGGGGAAAGCTTTGAGATCAGAAAGTCTTTACCCTAAGTCAAAGACTGAGGCTGCATCTGCAAGAGGGCCAAAGCCGCAAACATGCGGTGGAGGCAAGAATAACTCTCAGAATAAGAGGAAGCAGGACCAATCTAAAGGTGGCCAGAAAAAGAACAAGAAGGAGGTTGAGTGCTTCAGCTGTGGTAAGAAGGGCCATTATGCTAAAGAATGTCGGGCCAAGCCAGTGGAAAGGAAGTGCTACAACTATGGTCAAGTGGGACATCATAAGGATAAGTGTCCGCAACCTCTTAAGGAAAAGCAGATTGTGAAAGCTTATGCTATTGATGCTGTTCCTTCTTCGTCGAATGCCCCAATGCGGTGGAGAAAGGAAAGAATGTTGTTATTCAAGGTATGCTTTCTATTTATGATGTACCAATTCGAGTTTTGTTTGATACTGGGGCTTCCCGTTCCTTCATATCTAGTGACCTGGTAGATAGGTTGGGACTGGAACCCGAGATAGTCGATAGACCATTGGTTGTGACGAACCCGATTGGTGGTTCGACTAGCCTTAGTATGATTTGCAGGAATTTGGTCTTATCGAGTCATGGATGTATGTTTGTGATTGCTTTGTTTTGGGCTTTACTGGGTATGGCACTATATTGGGAGTCGATTGGCTCCAAAGATACGGGGTGGTGGTAGACTGTGAGGGCTTTTTGGTGACAGTGAGGGCGGATGATGGGCGGAGGGTAGTGTTTGGTAGTCTACCTAGTGATGGGGTTATGGCTAGTTTTGTAAATTCCCTCGACATCCCGTAGGATGAGTTGTCAGATGTGCCCGTGGTTGGCCAGTATCCGGACGTCTTCGAGGAGGTGACCGGGCTTCCACCACACCGAGAGATTGAGTTCCGTATTGATTTAGTGAAAGATGTCAGACCTATAGTGATGCCACTTCGTCGTATGGCACCAAGGGAGCAGCGAGAGCTCGGGGTGCAAGTCAGCAATCTTTTGAAGAAGGGATTTATTAGAAGGAGTGTCTCCGAGTGGGGAGCACCAGCTGTGTTTGCCACTAAAGCAAATGGTTCCCTTCGTTTATGTGTGGACTATCGCGAGTTGAATAAGGTGACGAGGAAGAATAAGTATCCTCTACCGCGGATAGATGATTTGTTTGATCAACTGGAAGGAGCAAGAGTGTTCTCCCAGTTGGACCTCGCGACAGGATTTCATCAGCTACGAGTAGCGGATGAGAGTATTCCGAAAACGACATTTAGGATGCCGTCCGGATTTTATGAGTGGTTGGTCTTGCCATTTAGGTTGACCAATGCACCAGCCTACTTTGTGGATCTCATGAATCGAGTATTCAGAGATCAGTTGAATAAGTTTGTTCTTGTGTTCGTGGATGATATCCTTGTTTACTCAAGGACAGAGGAGGAACACAAGGGACACTTGAGGATAGTGATGGAGGTGTTGAGGAAACACCAATTGAAAGCGAAATTCTCTAAGCGTCATTTTTGGAGAAGGGAAGTGAGATTCTTGGGCCATGTTGTTTCAGAGAGTGGTATTGCCGTGGACCCTGCGAAGGTGGTTACGGTACAGGATTGGCCTATGCCCAAGAATGCAATAGATGTAAGAAGTTTCTTGGGATTAGCTGGATATTATCGTAAGTTTATCCAGGACTTCACCAAGATAGCAGCACCGTTGACTCAGTTGACTAAAAAGAATCAGTCCTTCATCTGGGACGGAGTGTGTGAGGATGCCTTCAAGAGTTTAAAAGAAAAGTTGACGCGTGCGCCAGTGTTAGTCATTCCTAAAGGGAATCAAGAGATGACGGTATACACAGATGCTTGTGGTACCGGACTGGGTGTTGTATTGATGCAAGGAGGTAGGGTTGTAGCTTATGCTAGTCGACAGCTAAAGCCGCATGAGAAGAAGTATCCTACCCACGATTTGGAATTAGCAGCGATCGTGTTTGCACTGAAGATGTGGAGACATTATCTCTTGGGAGAAAGATTTGAGTTGTTTACCAATCATAAATCGTTAAAATATCTCTTCTCCCAGAAGGACCTGAATCTCCGTCAGCATAGATGGTTAAAGTTCTTGGCTTCGTATGATTTTAATATCGCATATACACCTGGGGAAGGTAATGCGGTAGCCGATGCCTTGAGTAGGAGACATGCCAGTTTAGGGGCAATGTTTCTTGAGTGGAAGCAACTGGAGTACATCGCGGGGTTTGATTTCAGACCAAGGTGCGAATTGGATCCAGTCATGCTAGCTAGTTTAGCGATCAGACCCACTTTGATAGAGCGGATCGGTTCCAGCCAGAGGGACGATCCTAATCTATTGGAAATCATCTCCAAGTTAGAGATGAACATCAACGGTGAGGAGATGAATGTGTATGGGCTTGATCGAGATGGATGGCTTCGGAAGAATGGAAGACTAGTTGTGCCCAACGTGAATGGTTTGAGAGATGAAGTGCTTAGAGAATGTCATCACTCAAAACTGACTATACATCCCGGTGGTAATAAGATGTATCGAGACATGAGGCAGACTTACTGCCGGGAAGGAATGAAAAGAGACGTTGGGAAGTTTATATCCAAATGCATGAATTGCCAGCTAATTAAAGCCGAGCAAAAGAAACCTAGTGGTTTATTGCAACCATTAGAAATTCCCGAATGGAAATGGGAGCAAGTCTCGATGGATTTCATCGATGGCCTACCAAGGACTAGATCGGGATATGATAGCATTTGGGTAATTGTGGATCGATTGACTAAAAGTGCAAGATTTATACCATTCAAATCGACTAGAACGGCAGCCAAGTTGACAGAATTGTACATGAAGTGGGTAGTGAGATTTCATGGAATACCTAAAAGCATTGTGAGTGACCGAGACCCGTTGTTCACTAGTGGGTTTTGGAAGAGCTTACAAGAGGCTCTAGGGTCAGGATTACATCTCAGTACCGCATATCATCCTCAAACCGACGGTCAGACGGAGAGGGTGAATCGTATATTGGAAGATCTTTTGAGAGCTTGTATATTGGATTTTGGTGGATCATGGGATGACCATTTGCATCTAGTAGAGTTTGCATATAATAATAGCTACCAATCCAGTATCGGTATGGCTCCATATGAAGCTTTGTACGGAAGACCGTGCAACTCACCATCATGTTGGATAGAGACTGGCGAGAAGTTTGTGCTTGGACCAGATGTGGTGAGGGAAACTTCCGATAAGATTAAGATCATTCAACAACGAATGAAAGCTGCTCAAGATAGGCAGAAGAGCTATGCTGATAAGAGGAAAAGAGACTTGAAATTCTCCGTTGGTGACTTGGTGTTCGTCAAAATCTCTCCGTTAAAGAGCGTGATACAATTTGGTAGGAGAGGCAAATTGGCATCAAGATTTGTTGGCCCATTCCCTATTCTTGAACTAGTCGGGAATTTGGCATATAGAGTTGGCTTACCAGAGAAAATGGCGGGAGTTCACAATGTATTTCATGTTTCCCAACTAAGGAAGTTCGTTCACGACTCATATGACTATTTCACCTGATCAGTTGGAGGACTTCGAAGTAGAATCCGAGGCGGTTGGGAACCGCAAACCGATTCGTATTGTGGGGCACGATACGAAGCAACTTCGAAGGAAGGCGGTGAAGCTAGTCAAGGTTCAGTGGGGCGAGGACGAGAATGACTGCACTTGGGAGACAGAGGAGAGCATGGCGTATCCAGAACTCCTTGTCTGGTAAGATTTACTTTGCCATTTAGTTTTCCGCATGCTAGAGTAGACTTGTTTTGTTTGCTTGCATGTTTGATTGTTGTTTTATGATTGATAGACATGCGGGACGTTTGTGTGTGTTTTGATTAGGGAATTTCGGGGGCGAAATTTCTTAAGGGGGGGAGAGTGTAATGACCCGCATTCTACGCATCGGGGGATCGTAGAATATTTCTTTCTTTCTCGTATGAAGTCGTATGGTAATGTAACTTTGGGAAACATCCACTAGAGTCATTTCCCATGTTCATGATTTTTGTCGATTTTTAAATGACCATTTTGCCCCTAGTTTGTACTGTTTTGGCCATAACTTTTGATTGGAAAGGAATTCTGACCTGAAACCACTTCCATTAGATTCGTTTGATGGTTTACCTTTCCGTAGAGTGGTCATAATAGCCAAACGGACTTACCGTTTGGGAGATATGGCTGAAATAAGGCTTGGAGGGTGAAAAACTGCTTAACCGGGCCAAATCGGGTGATTAGTGAGTAGGCCCATAACCCATTTCGGGATTAGGGTTATGGGAAGGCTGAAATGAGGTAGAGAATCATTCCATTTCAGTTTTCTAGCCTCCACTTATCACCAAGGAACCCTAAAAATGGCCTCCAACATCTAAATCTCCTCCAAATCACCTTTTGTCAAGGATTTGGCTTAGCAACCTCTAATCAAGGAAGATCTACACCAAAGCAACGTTGGAGCTGCTGTTTAGTATTGGGATCCACATCAAATCAGAGATTCATCTCAGATCTTAGTTTATTTGTGGCTAAGGTGAGTGATTTGCATAGTTTTGCACTAATTATGGCTAATTAGAGGTGATTAGTGTTAATTAGCGAATTTAAACATGATAAAATTCTGGAAAAATGTTTATAAAATTCGGAATGATGTTTTAGACCTCTGATATGAATTTGGGTTAATCTGGTTAAGTTTTGCTAATCTTATCATTAGTTTTGCTTAAACATGCTTAAGGGAAAATATGGGGTTTTGGCTATGTTTGATCCATTTTGACATGTTATATTGCTGTTTTGGTGTTTATGGTCGATTTTATATGTTGCTATGACTGTTTGGAATGTTTTGGGATTGTTTAGAAAAGTTAGATTGGTCGAAAACGTCGTTGTATGGCGTAAATAACTCGTTGGAAAAGTTGCAGGGATTTGGACCGGATCGGATCGCATCCCCACACCACGACCCCTAGGATCGGATCGCACCCCCACACTCGGACCGTGGGGTATGACCACGATCCCACACTCGGACCGTGGGGTAGAACCACAATCCCCACACTCGGACCGTGGGGAAGGACCACGATCCCCACACTTGGAGCGTGAAGATGGAGCACGATCCGCACACCTGAAGCGTGAGGAATGACCACGATCCGCACACCCCGACCATGAGGGAAGATGACGAACCGTGCACATCTGAACTGAAGTATGGACATGAATGGAAGCATGGAGCTAGGGACTGAATGATGACCGATCCGAGGAAGAATAAAAACCCGAGATGCAAAGGTAGTCCAATATGGGAAGTTAGAGCTCAGGATCCAGTTGGGAGCCGATGAGTTCACTTCATGGTTGGACTTTGCTGCGGGATGTGTGCTAAGGAGTTGTCGACGTTCATAACTTCGATTCACCACTAAAAATGAATGATGGCTACTTATCAGTGCAGTAGGGTCATTACGACCTGAGGGGCAAGGTGATGGTAGCAAGACTACGTTATCAGTGCAGTAGGGTCATTATGACCCGAGGGGTAAGGTGATGCGTAGTAAGACTATGAGCCAGTGCAGTGGGTTTCTTGTGACTCCATGGGGCACAGTGGACAGGATTAGAAAGGCTATGAGCCAGTGCAGTAGGATTCTTGTGACTCCATGGGGCAAAGTGGACATAGCGAACGGTTTGTGGCTACGTTATCAGTGCAGTGAAGCCATTTATGGCTTCATGGGGGCAAAGTGATCGTAGCAAGGTGTGTAGGGTGATCGAAGTGGTGAATATCGTATGCTTTACGCACTGAGTGAGAGATGTGAGGATGGATGCTATGCTTGATTGTTTGCTATCATTATGACATGCACACCTCCCCCACCTCCGTATCTTTACACCGTTTGTTATAGTACCTTAGAGTGTTGTATAGTATGTAGTGCTAACTCTTTGGTTGCAGGTTCAGGTATGTTTTAGTCTACCTGTTATTGTTCACTTAGATGCTTATCGCTCATACCAGGCTTTATGTCTGACCCAGAGTTTTATGTCTCCTCTTATTACTCTGGGTGCTCACACGAGCAGACTAGAGACAGGTTAGCTGGTGATGCGTGAGTAGCTGATTCGGAGGCGGGCAGGAGGCTTCCACGTATGATATATATATATATATATATATATATATATATATATATATATATATGTATACACACATATTCTCCCTGTGTCGTTGGTGGTCGCTACTTGGGCATTGGTAGCGTACCTCCTTTATCTTAGTTTTGCTTTGAGACAGTTTGAAAGTTGTAATAAGCTGTATTTTGGATTTCCGCTGCTATGATGTTTAGTTCTGATTTTCAGCTTATGCACTGTCTCACCTGTTTTATGTCAAATATGTTATTATTATATTTTATCCTATGCGCTGTGATACATTCTACAGGTTCTTTGTATGTTTATTTCCTTCTTCCTTTTCCTTCTGACGACCCGTTCCGTGCTAACTGGACATGTGTACAGCGCACTTTTGGAGTAAATGTCGGTTGGTGCGGGGCGGACCGTCACATGGATCGGCTACGTCCATTCCATGCAGGATCGTTTGTTTTGAATATTTTCTTGGAGACTGAACCTCTTTTGAAGCAAAGCACATCTTTTGAGAGCAATCCATAATGATTTATCTTCGTGATAGATAACCCAAGCATGCTTTTTCAGTGCTATGTCCTGCTTTGTAATAACAGAAAAACATTGCATGTTTTTTCGGGCGAATATTTTTTTATCAACTGCCCACATCGACAACATGTTAGTTAATCATTAAAAATTTAACTATGGCGAATTTTATAATTTGAACTGAATGACGTATCTACACCGAATCGTTTCTTTTGATCAACTTGTCGAATATTGCCTCTATAGATACAATATTCTAATCTGGATTTGCGGTGACACGCTTTAAACTGACTAACTGGCACATAACGATTGCGGATTCCAAGCATCGTATTTTAATGACTTGCACGATCTTGTATGATGGTTCATGTTTTATGAAATGCGTACATGTTCAAGTTGGAACTTCGATTTAAGTTTCCAAGGCTAGAGCGACCACAACTTTTGGATAATAAATGAATCAGTCCTTGGTTATTCTCTGTTACCTTGACGATTTTGCCGGAAAGATGTCATTCTTTGCTAACTCAATGTGTCTTTAATCAAGCGTGCACTTATTTTAGCATTACCGAATTTTTCGCAAATTTGCCAGGGAAATAAGAATTTGCTGATTGTCTATTTTTAGGTCAGCTGCAAGAGCTTAGTTGGGTTCAAAATTTTGAATTTGAATCTAGTGCCTCCACTTGGGGAGGTCTTTGGATTTGATGCTCCTGTTTGGGGAGGACTTATATTTTGTGCCCCCGCTTGGGGATGACTAGACTTTTAATTTCGCCTTTTCTATGGGAGGACTTTTAATTTTGGCCCAACACTTGTCGCGTCTGAGATACTCAAACACCACATGAGTTAATTGGAGGCCCAACATTCCTCACATCTGAGATAATTAGATGCTATGCAAATGGATTTCATCATTCTTCATATCTGAGATAATCAGATGCTACGCAAACGGATTTCATCATTCTTCACATCTGAGATAATCAGATGCTATGCAAACGGATTTCATCATTCTTCACATCTGAGATAATCATATGCTACGCAAATGGATTTCATTATTCTTCACATCTGAGATAATCAGATGCTATGCAAATGGATTTCATCATTCTGCACATCTGAGATAATCAGATGCTACGCAAACGGATTTCATCATTCTTCACATCTGAGATAATCAGATGCTACGCAAACGGATTTCATCATTCTGTACATCTGAGATAATCAGATGCTACGCAAACGGATTTCATCATTCTTCACATCTGAGATAATCAGATGCTACGCAAACGGATTTCATCATTCTTCACATCTGAGATAATCAGATGCTACGCAAATGGATTTCATCATTCTTAACATTTGAGATAATCGGATGCTACGCAAATGGATTGCATCATTCTTCACATCTGAGATAATCGGATGCTTCGCAAATGGATTTCATCCTTCTTCACATCTGAGATAATCAGATGCTACGCAAATGGATTTCATCATTCTTCACATCTGAGATAATCAAATACTGCGCAAATGGATTTCATCATTCTTCACATCTGAGATAATCAGATGCTACGCAAATGGATTTCATCATTCTTCACATCTGAGATAATCAATTGCTACATAAATAGATTTCATTATTATTCACATCTAAGAAAACCAGATGCTACGCAAATGGATTAGACGGTTGTTGTATCGTTCCACGGGTCAGGAACTAGTTCCTTTGGCAGACGCTTGACTTGGCAGGCTATCTCAGTTTAGGAACTGGGGCTTTGAACCTCTCACTTGGGGAAGTGCTCCTTTGGCAAAAGTTACAACCCTCTCGTTTGTTTGTCGTGGCGCTTGTTCGTTGTTTGAATCTTTGTGACTCTTCCCATTTACTTTTCAAGGCGGTGCTTTTCTATTTTTGCATTTGTGCATGTTGATATTTACAGCAATTGGCACTTGAACTAGTGTTGTCGGGGTCACTATGTTTCATCAGTTTTTTAAAAGAACAAGCGCTCGATGGGTAGCCTGCGATATGAAATCACCTTCTAATCAAGTTTTGATTTGACATAAAATTTTGCAAGTAAGAGATTTATTCAGGCAGATATGCTCTTAGTCACAGAGCTAATGTTCAGTATAGTGTTTGTAAAATATTATAAACTGTTTTACGAGAATCTGGAATACAACATGAAATAAAGCATGAAGTAAAGCATGAAATAAAGTTGTGGAAATGATGGTCTCTTATTTCGAGCCATTGAAATTGGAGCACCACCATCGGTTATCAGTTGATCACCGGCCTTGCATTGGTTTGAGTCGGAGCTCCGTTTCTTGGACTCGATTGACCATTTGATGTTCCCTGCCCCTGGGGAGTTGCAGAAGGATTTGTAGCTCGCAGATTCTTTACATACTGCTGCAGTCTCTTTTTCCTAGTCAATTCCTCGATGAGGTTCTTCAAGTGCCGGCATTCATTAGTGTAATGACCAGGCTGGTTGTAAAACCTACAGAACTTTCTCGAGTATGCTGCCTTATCGCCTACCCTTATTAGATTTGGTTCCACATATTCTTCAGAATTCTTCGTTGTAAGATAAATATTTTCATGAGTGTCATTCAAAGGTATCAATTCCGATGAGCTAAAAAGGCAAGACTTCTTGCTGTCTCAATTATTTTTCCCGTCGTTTCCTCTCTTTTGACTTCCATGATTCTTCTAATTGTATTGAGTAGCGGCATTTTTAGGAGCTTCAAGAAGTTGGTTACCATCAATAATCTGAAGAGGCATATGATTATTGTCCACTCTCATGTACTCCTCTGTTTTTTATAGAAATTTTCAAGCGTGTTTGGTTCTTTCCTTTTAATTCATCTACTGAATTCTCTCTTCTCATCTATAGCGCCAATATAGACATTAAGATCATGCGGGGCTTGGGATTCCCCACCTCGGACAAATCAGCGTTGAACCTCTTGAGGAAAGCTCTAACAAACTCTCCTGGATTCTATTTCATTGATTTCAGAGAAATAACATCCTTAGCCTCCGTAGCATGCAGCCTAAACTGCTCCTTGAATTTCAGAGTCAAGTTGGCGAATCGATCAACGGATTTGGGCAATAGCCTCGTGAGCCATAATGATGCCACACCTTCTAGATAGAGAGGGAAGCACATGTATTTGATCTCATTTGTCGCTTTGGCTGAATTCATATGCCATTTATATATATACAGGAAGTGATTCGGATCAGAAGTCCCGTTGTACGGAGGCAGAGTAGGATGAGTGAACTTTTTAGGGAACTCTGCTTTACGAATCCTTTTAGTGAACGAATTTTTGCTAGGGGAGAAGTCCCATTCCCTCTGGCTGTCATTGCGAGCCATGCTATCTTTCATGATTTGCTTTACCATTTCTACGATATACTCATCTGGGTTGTGTCATTCCGTAGAGCGGACTTCGATCTCTTTACCGGATGCTCGTCTTGGAGAGCAATCACGATTAGAGGATCTAGGTCTTCTACCTCCACTGTGGGGACGTGCCCCCTAGGAGGAACTTGCAACTCGTGGGATATTTCGATCAGAATGGCTTTTGGTTTTCGACTTTGAGTCTTGGACATCAACGTCGCCTTTATCACTTTCCCAACCATCAAGCCCTTCCATGTTATCATTATGATGATGATCAGAAGCTACCGAATTCGTGTTCTCTTCAAGATTGAGATGAACCTTTTAAGGAGGAACGAGATTTGCTTAGGTGTTTAGAAGGGCATTCATTTATCCATCAGAGCCTCATTAGCATCCATCAAAGCTTTATTTGAAGACTCCATTCGTTAATTTAAATTGGCCACAACAACATCTAGCTCAACTCTAGTTACTTCGGCTCCACCTATTGAGTTTTCTCCAACTTCAAAGTGGCTGATAAGTGGTGTACCTTCGTCGTTAGCAACGTTGTCGGTTTCATTAACGATTTTACTTGCAGTTTTCTTAGATTTTGACATTATTTCGGACAAAGCTTTGAGAGAATTCGTCTATTGACCTGGAACTTAGATTTAAAGGACCTATCATAGGGGAGGGCTTCGCACTTCAATGCAATCACAAAGCAACTAACCTTGAGAGAGTGAATGTGGCCCCATGGTAGGCGCCAACATGTTGGAATAAAAAATGATCACAACACTCAAGGTGTATGCAACACTTCACAAAAGAGTAAAAACTAAAAATAATGTGGAACCACAAATATGAAGTGCAAGTAGAGACACGAGAATTTTAGAGTGGTTTAGTCAATTTAGACCTACGTCCACTATATAAGCTATTTTCATTATCACTTTTGTAGTTACAAAGTATAAGACTTCATTCATTTCTCTCTTTATAATGATATCCTCTGTTTTCTATCATTTTTGCTCTTGATTTCACTTGAATTTACGAAGGAATCTGTGAGATATCTTGATTTGTGATGATAGTTGTTTAGATCTATAATCACTTGAACAATTTTATGATCTTCATTAATTCCATGGTGAATTTGTGTTGGATCTAAACTTTAGAGAGAACTAATGATTGTTAAAGAGGTTTAGAGAAGTTTAGAGTGGGGGAGAAGTGAGAATGGCAGCCCTTCGGGGTCCAAAATTTGGTCCCTTGAATGGTTGAGAAGTGGGGTATTTATAGGTGTAGTTTGGGGTAGTGGCAGAGTTGAAATTTATGTGTGAAGGGTACGGGTTGGTCATAAATATATTTACAAATATGCCACTAAACAGCTGTACACAACTGTCATGATTTTCAAATGGCCGGCCCAAGAGTTGTACTACCGAATGACCCTGTATTCAATTGTCGACCGACCACTATATTTTATGTTGACCAACCAACGTAGATAATTATCCGACCGACCACTTTATTACTATTTTGTGCCTCTGCCTTTTTCTTACAAACTAACCTATGTTATACAAATGCCACTATTTCATGCACCACATGTACATGCTATTCTTCATTCGCATGCTGCTTGTATATATATAGGGAAGAGCGTGTCCTTCAGTAAAGGCTCATTTATACATTACTGTGCAAACTCAAATCTGTTGCCTATGTGGCATGTACAACTAAATATTATCAACCCTTGTTTTGTTGAAACCGACCAATGCACAGAAGTGATAACGAGCGACCCATCAATCATGGCACTATTGCTCGACCGACCAGAATGCTTGATGTTGCTCGACGAACCAAAACTGATGGTGGCGAGCGAGCGACCAGAGCTGATGGAAGTGAGCGACCGATCAGAGATGATGGAAGTGAGCGACCGACCAGAGCTGATGGAAGTGAAATTCTGCTCGACCCTTGTTCTGATGGTGCTCAACGCATGTAATATATTTCATGCTGCTCCTTTATACTTATGATGAATATTAACACTGGTCCACGCATAACACATATAAAGTCTTTCGTCTTTTGGAGCCACGTGCCCTTTTTCTCTCAAATATAATTTATGATCGCCCTATACTTCACGCATTAATCCCAATCCATCAATACAGAGACTGACTGACCCATGTACATGTTCAACTTTTCATAAGCTTCATGTCAACCATTGTAAAAGAGCCATGTTGTTCCTTATGTTTGCATGTAACACGTTTCTTACGTTTAACACATATACTATTATATATGATCAACCGATAAGTAGGCAACGTGTAGGCTTGTAAGATGGTTGATCCTCATGGATAAGTTCATGCTTTGTTTACTTAGTTCATACATAATATTTTCCATGTTTTTTTCATTCTATTGTGGACACATCTTCACTTCATATATTGTATGTAAATGACACAATGCATGTATCATGAGTTGGAATGAAACACAGCGAGTCACATCATATTCTTCATGCTTCCAGTAGCAAGTTTGCAAAAGCATGGTTACATATATGGTGTCGGTCCATATTTTTGAAGTCGACCCATAGTTTAAGAGCTGTCCGGTCTAGTCAGCAACTTTATAAACTGATCGATCCATCCGGGTTAAGGTCAACCGATCCATAGTTTATATTATGGCCGATCGACCCGGATAATGTAGACCGATCCAATTAGATGTAATACAACCGGCCCATCGTTTTTTGGTGACCGATCCATCATTTCTGCCATGAATGCTTAAGGTTTAAACAATGTGACTTATCGTTTCAGAACCGCATCTTAATGGGGTTAACACCTAGCTTAGGAATTTTAACTTCTCATTCCCTCTCCCCGTTTATATTTCTTTGTTTAAGTGTATAAGTAATGAGAATGAGGGGGCTGATGGAGCTCTTACGGGAATGGGCTAGGTTGGCTAACCCAAGTACTAATCAATGTCCCAATTTTTATTAACTCGAAATATATCGATGTTTATAGTTTTACAAGTCATAAATGGCATTTTGAACTTAATGGAAGTGGTTTTGAGTCCAAATTCATCCACATATAAAAAGTGACTATTTGGACCTATACTCGATAAACGACGTTAAATTAAAAATATTATTGTGAAATATGCGGGTTGTTACAGACTTCCCCCTTAAAGAAATTGGATCCCCGCAATTACTTAAGGAAAAATCCAAAATAAATAACAACGAAGCATCAAGAAAAATCTATACAATAATAGATTTACTCAACAAATTCACTTTTATTTTTATATTTAGTATATGATTCTTATACTAAAATCCACTTATGAATAATTTCATAAATTTTAACTCTGAGTTATAAATCAATTTATAACTTAAGTCTATACACGTATAATTTTCAAATAAAAAGCCACGAACATATACGAATTATCAAGTTATTCTTTTCATAATGCTTTCAAGAAATTAGAATTTTCCTTACTTAAATTCTAAACATCAATTTCAAAAATTATTTAAATTTTAAATTACGATCTACCACACCACTATTTTTCTCAAAATTTGGTTTAGAAATATCTTAAAATTTACAAGATGGAATTCAAATCTTTTTCTTCCATTAGAAACTATAATCCAATAGATATGGACAATTATTATTTCGAAGAATTCCAACTTGTATTGGACCCTATATACTTATTTGAAGTTCATTTCTCAAAATCACGAACTACCGCTACACAACATGCTCATTTTAATTAAATTTAATTAATTTGTTTAACGTTCAATAAGTCTATAAATTATAAAACTATTCTCTTGCGTTTTCAATATAAACTAATTAAACAATCAAACCAAATTTGGAAATATCGACTATCCACGTCGAACTTTCCCTATCATGTTTTAGTTAGAGAATTTTATCCATTAAAATTTTCTCAAAAATATTCTAGCTTACAATTTTATTTTATGTTGAATAGGATGTATATGATGGTCATATATATCCCATTCACAAGGATAAACGATCCCGTTAGGGAAAGAAGACCACGAAATAAAATCTGGGCTATATACCCTAAATGGGAAATATTAACACATTCTCTAACATTTCAAAAATAAATAAATATGGACTTTTAAGTTTGTAATAAACCCCTAAAATCTCAAATTTGAAATATTAGCACATCCTCTAATATTTCACAAATAACTTCTAAATCATGAGAACATGATAATGGTAGAAGTTAAAAGAATTTCATAAAATTTGAAAACTTTGGTTTGGACATCACCAAAAAGGATGAGGTAAAACCAACCGAGTTATGACCTCGAATATTTGGTTCAATAAGGTTAACAAAATAAACTAGAATATTTCTTAACCTGTATCCACTAGAGCCCAGAGATCACGAATCAAAATCCGGAAACAAGAGACTAAGATAATAAGCAAAATATAGCTTATTGCTTTTCGAAGGAAGATTCAAGATAATTTCTCAAATGAAAACTCGAATCACCTAAGTTATGTAAATCACTCAAAGAAATCTAGAAGAATAGAAAATAAAAAGGCGATTGCACCATAACATGTGAGAGCGTACAAATCCATAATTCACAGTGTGATTCTCAATGATCAAAAGGGAAAGCAAAATTTTACTTTAGTTTGGTAAATTGGAGAGTTTGGCCAAATGTCCTATAACCATTACGAACAAATACAAAAATCCACTATAATTCACGGAGGAGCGCACTGCTCCAAATGAACACAAAAGAAAGCACTCATAATTCCAGAGATCGCAAAAAGGGTGGAGAAGACCTATCATAATATAAGATGCAATCCCTGGATAGTTGGCATATCGTTCAGTACGCACAGCTCCGGTTGATCACACAGCTCGGTAAGCAAACAGGTCGGTGAGCATATAGGTCGGGTGAGCACACAACTCAGATGAGAGCACAGCTCGAGGAATGCATAGCTCGGGTGAGCGCAAAGCTCGGGTGAGCCCAAAGCTCGATAAGCACATAGCTCGGGTGAGCACACAGCTCGCCAGATGAACATGTAATAAACATGTATCATAAATACACATGGGAACATATGTGTGGTCTACGAATGGTCACTTATCAAAGAAAGAGTTTGGATATTTATGAAACGAAGAGATAGCCAAAAGGAAATAATGGCCGACTCGAACTCAAAAATACCAAATTCATTAATTTTAAATTTGGTGGAAGGATAAGAAACTTTGTTCACCACGAGGCTGAAAATCATTAAACAGAGCCTTTTGTCTTTCGATAAGGTGGTCCAACTTCGCAAAGAAACTCGACTAAGCATTTCGTCTATTCGGCTTGGCGGCTTCACACCGCAAAAGAAACACAACACATGAGACAATTACTTGTTGATCCATATAAATATATGCAACACACAGTATTCTCGTCGATTGTACATAAAGATATACAACACACGAGCTCAAACGAAAATGATCAACACCGATAAAGATAAACAACACATGTGATCGACTCCTTACCGATATATATAAAGATATACAACAAATAAGGTTCCCATCGATGTATATAAATATATACAACACATGAGATCAAATGATAATGAAAGACACTGATGTACAGAAAGACATACAACATATGTGATCGACTCCTTACCCATGTATATAAAGATATACAACACATAAGGTTCCTGCCGATGTACATAAAGAAATACACCACACGAGCTCAACAAAATAACCATACATGATCAAGAGATTTCATCCAAAATGAAATCAAATCTCAACTGACTAGGTCTTTAAATTAACCGACAAAGTAAACATAAGTATGTTGACCCACTCGTTTTTACCAAGACGTTTGACTAAATTCCTCATTCAATCAAAAAGAAGAAATTACTTATTTGAAACAAGTAATATTCCAAAGCAAATGGGAATACTCAATTGTTACCCAAAGAAAGCTAAAGACGTCCTGATTAGCAAAATAAATGGGTAAGGAAAGCTCAAGGTAAGTATGTAAAAAAATTCACAAAACATCGGGTTGGAAAATTTGACATACTTAGATATATAACAAGCGCCTTATAGGACCTAAGGACATGGTGTCCCCAAGTTCCTTGGACGTAAACAATGTGAATGATCACAAATAAAAATAACTAAAGTGAGATAACCATGGAAGTCAACATCATAAAGAATAGAGGGAAAAGATACGATGATAGGCTCTAGTTTTCTTTCTAAAATGTTGAAAACTAAGCCCCGAAGATAGTTTCAACTCAAAGTAGGAAACAACTCTGAATTCCTACTCATGAACAGGACGGGACTCTAAGTTTATCTAGGTCAAGATTTCATAAAGATGAAATCGAATTAAACTCGATTGGTCAAACAAAGGACCATGATATAAGATAGGATATGATGGGTCCTAAGACTCAAATAAATTCCTAAACACGATTTCCAAAAAAAAACTAAGGACAGTGATCCTCGCTATAATATCTTGTATTGTTCCGAGCTTGGCTCTGATACCAAGTGTAACGCCTCGTTTCTATACTCGTGTTAGCCAAGGTCATTGCAAGCAATGATGTCAAATAACCCAAAGAATAAGGTTGTTGAAGAGCGACCATCTGTATATTAGCTTCAAACGAGTGTTAAACATGTCAGATAATGCCATTTTACTTTTTTATATCTTATGAGCAAATCCAACACATCTAAATCAAAGTTCAAACCCATTACACAGTGGTTGTATATAATTCAGAATCAATATAAAATACATAACAATAAAATCAGAGTCAGACACTGATATTCACATCACTAAGGCAGAAATAGATATGGATAAGATGCATAAGAGTAAATACAAAGATAGTGGGCGTAGTCGATCCACTATTCAACAAATGAATAGATACATCTACTACAAAAAAGGAATATGTAGACATGTGAGCCACTATCTCAAGTACATAAAAGGTAAAACTACTAAATAAGTTTAGTTAGCCAAAAAGAGAAGCTAGTCCGTGCTATAGTCAAGGAGGAGTACCTGTAACACCTAGGTCTTACCTGAGTATTATTTATAAGAAAATAAACAATAAACAGATCAGTCTAATTGTACTCATCATAATAAATTTAGATAAAAATAGAGTTATAAATAGAAAATGACATATAAGCAATCTAAACAATTTTCACATGTAGAATGAGAGGCTTGAAATGCCCGTATGATATATCAAAGAAATCTCAGTGCTATATAAGGATATCTTATCCTAATTCATGAACTATTCCTAAGATATTATATCGCTGATACAAAATGATATGAAGATCATCGATATAATTAAATGAACCAAAGTTCCTTGGGATGATCCGAAAATCATCGATATAAAGGAATGAACCGAAGTTCCTCAAGATGATCCGAAGATCATCGGAGTGACCCGAAGGTTAGAATGATATAAAGATCCACCGGAATCAAAATTCCTAAGGTTGATCCGAAGATCATCAGAATGACCCAAAGGTCGGAATGATCCGAAGATCCTCGATGATTAAAATTGATCGAGTACAGTGTAAACTACGTCAAGCCGTTACATATAAGAGTTGAGCTACATGTTCCATAAACACTTTCTCTACTTAAATATTTACGTACATGTTGTATATTCACAAGGAATACGAAACTATCATTGCCATGGTTTTCAATCAAACTAGTACAAGAATTGACCGTCAAAGCAAACGTAAGGGTTCATAATCCTTACTTTTACTAATGTGTTTAATAGGATTTATCATACGAACGAGGAAAAGATTTATCAGATATATACTAGTAAATCTGTAAAGCAGTCTATAAAATAACTTCATATAATGAGGTAGAATTAGAAACCGTTTAGTAAAAGATTTGGTATCTACCAATAGGTTAATACCCTTTTTATATAGTTTCGAAGTGGCAAATCTCATGGAATAACGATCGAAATAACGATTGAACCAAGAATTCAAGTTTAAATTACGTAAATTAATCTCACAACTATTGATTATAAATTCGTTCACCACGAATAATCGAAAGTTCATGAAATCGAACCGCACGAATCTGTGAAACTAGAAAGTCACAAGAAAAGGCCAAACGGGCTGAAACTCGGTTGGGAAAAAGCCTGGAACAACCTAAAATTTTGAACGTGGTCTCCACCGATCAATAACGGAAAACAGGTTCATTCGACTGAATTTAGAGGTCAGTCGACTGAATCTGGAAAAAACTCAAAATTTTGTGCATGTACATGATTCAGTCGTCTGACCCCTGAAATCAGTCGGCTGAAGTGTATATATCAGTTGACTGATCTCAGAGGTCAGTCGACTGACCTACTACTTCATCGAATCCTTGTTCCTGGGTCAGTTGACTGACTGCCAGATTCAGTCGACTGACCTGCTACTAAAAGCAGCATAAGGCTTGTCCTTATGGCCAAGTCTATTTGCACGGGTTTCGGACAATCGATGGAGGCCATGGACCTCATCAAAGTAAAAATGAAGCCTTGATGGTTTGCCAAAACACTTCATATCATATGAATCAAACTTACTTAAAGATTTATATTAGAATTCGTATATACTCAAATTCAAAACTTAAGAAATGGAATGTTCACACCAATCACTCTGAATAACACAACTCACACGATATACATGTGCCATAAGAACACAAGACAAGCATATAGCTTGAGGCATGGAGGTGAGTTCTTAAAGAACTCACCTTTGCTTGTTTAGAAACAAGGAATCGATCCAATGACAAGCTAGAACAACCTCTCTTCCAATTTAGCTTGCTAATATTCAATCTAAACAGATATAAATGAATTCCCTAGGAGTTAGGTCAAAGGAAATTTTAGAAATTGAAGAGAAAGCAAGAAGGAGAAGATGGAGAAGCTTACACAAGTTGCCTCCTTGATTTTAGCTTGATTTGGATTCCTAGAAGCCAACCCTAGCTTGAATTTTAATTTCTCATTCCCTCTCCCCATTTCAATTTCTTTGTTGAATTATTTGAGGAATGAGGAGAAGTGGGCTGGTGGAGCTCTTAAGGGAGTGGGCTAGGCTGGCTAACCCAAGCCCAAACCAAAGTCCCATTTTTCACTAACTTGAAATATATCAATGTTTATAGTTTTAAAAGTCATAAACGTATTTTAAAACTCAACGGAAGTGGTTTCGAGTCCAAATTTATCCGTATGTAAAAAGCGACTTTTTGGACCTATACTCGATTAACGACGTTATATTTAAATATATTATCATATAATATGCGAGTTGTTATAGATCTATTTAATATAACCCGTTGAGAGAAAGTATAAGTTATTTCAAAATATATTCGGAAAGCAACATATAACAATGCCCCTTCGGTTGACCAGAGTATGCAATTACAACTTAGCCGATACGTACATCAAAAGATAAAACAAAATAGTGGTGTTTCTAATTAACTATAGTTTCCTGCTCGCCTCCAAAAATGATCATAAGAAGATACCTTAAAAACTCTAACTCTCGGCCTACTCAAACGAGCACCCGAGAGTTAAAGGGGAAAACTAAAACTTCGGGTCAGTCAACTAACTGATGTGAATAATAATCCTTTAAACCCGACACAAAGATTGCTAGTAGGAGCACATTGCACAACGAAGCAGATTTTCCCACATGCTAGTATCAAGTCACCTCCGAAACCCTTCCGTAACTAGTATTGTGCTCCTACACTTTAATGGTTAGATAGAAAGCCACAATAACATAGTGACAATATAAATGTGTAATATGCACACACACAATAGATTCCCCATCCCCATTATTTTAGGTTACCCATCTTAACGGTTTCTAAATGATAACCCATTATTTTCATTTTTTTTAATTTCAGATTTCTTTCCTATGTCAGAGGATGACCCTCACCATATTCAAGATTGAAGCTTTAGGTTGAATTGGTAACCCAAATCCCTTTTTACTCGTATATGTATTGCGCAACTCAAGGTAAGCCCCTTTAGGCAACGAAACCCTTCCGATCCCCCTCCCAAGATTCGCAAGGTAACCCACCGCTAACAATAGGACCAAAAATTTATTTATTTTAATTGGTAACCCCAATTTACTTCACCCATTGGTACCCTCAATGTTCACACAAATGCATATGTTGTATACATGGTTACCTTCCAAATAACACGTGTGACTTTCAATGGCGTCCTACCGAGTTAAACGATCAATTATTTTCGAAATTTCGGAAGGTAACCTCTTCTAGTTATCTCCAAAAGGTAACCTCTTATGGCTGCATAAGACACACAGTCATTTACTCTGAAGGTAGTCCCTTCGGCATCATTTAATTTTCCTCCAGAAGGTACCCCTTATAGATTCGAGAGTAATTAAGCAGTCTATCAAAACATGACATAAATCCTCCCTGAATGGTAACCCCTTCCAGTTTGATAATAGTTAGTACTCCCTTCTGGTTCCCCTGAAATGGGTTAAGTTCCCTATTTAAAACTATTTTTTCATAAAAGACACCCTTTCGTCCATGCTGAAAGAGCGGAAGCGAGAGCCTCTGATTGAGTAGTTACTTTCAAAACATATAAGTGACAGAGCCAAAACCTATTCGGAAGGTAAGAGGCGGAAGCTTGAATACTTCATATATCATACTTATGATATTTAAGTATTCGTTGGTATTGAAAGATGGCTTTTGAAAGCATCGAAACGTTGTTTCTGGATAAGGCGGTGTCATTGACAGTAAATATGGAAAATGTTGGCTTATTTTCTTTTAAAGTAAAACTTTGTACTCACTCCACCATATTTGCCGAATTCTTATTGGCTTATAAAATGAAATGTTGTCCGTATATAGTATTTTTGCAGTGCTCTTGTGCTAACCATATATTAATTTTTTATATGGATATTTTAAGCATTTTAATTAATACGGTGGCTTTCTTAAGTAATTCAAACTTAGAAAATTTATAACTAGTTCATACTAGCGTGAAAAATTATAAATTTGGAAACTCATCTCCAAAACCATGTAACAAACATTTCATAGAATTTTGAAATTTTTAACTATAGGTTTTACTCTAAAACCAATCCATTTTCATGTATATATTAACCATATAAACAAGTTAACATAATGATTAACCATCAATGAACATTATTTCTATCATGAATTCATGCAATACTTTAGGATATAGCCTAATAATCGAAACACAAAGGTAAAGTATTATTCATCTTGACTATATAAATATATACATACATATATACATACATATAAGGGCCGAAAGTTTAACACATTACCCCTTTCACATACCCTTCCCTAGGCATTCTTTAGTTAATTTGTTTCTAAGGTAAACGTACTAGTTTATTTATTAAGCACAAATCTCATTTCCTCTTCTCCCACATTATTCCTAATTAATTTAACCAATCAAATTCATGAATAACATTATCTAATGTAGAGATATCGCATACATAAAGCGAAAGGTGGGTCAACCTGCACCTATAAATATGGTGTAATAGCCCGAATTTCCATACACTTTGAGTTGATTAATAACACCACATGTCCAACTCAAATAACACAGAAATACAAATCATTATTAGAAAGAAGTTAGAGGATGAGAAATAGAAAGAAAGAAATATTAGAATAGAAGAAAACGAAGATCACAAACTCATAGTGTAACGAATAAAATATATTAGATAACATAAACTTTGAAATAGAATTCAGTAACTTTATATACATACCATCAACAGAGCACAACAGCTATTTCTACAACAGTTATAAACACTTGTTTCCAGATACAACGTAGTACACAGCGGAAAATATGATAGTCTATGGTTAACAGGTGAAGCCTCCTTCTTCAAGCTTCTCCGAAGTGAATCTGTAAATCCCGACTACTTGACTGCCCATACAAATTTGGGCACCCAAGAGTTTAGGGAAAACAAAACAAAATAAACTCTGGGTCAGTCATGGGACTGGTGTGAGTAAACTCCAACCAGTTGTTTAACTTTAAAATCCTTTTGAAAGAAATGATAATCGTAAGACCGATCCGCACATAAACACGGATGGTTTTTACCTTACGATAACCAAAAATATTTTTGATATCAAATCCAATGATATTACAATAGTGTCTACAACAAATAAATAGAATCTAGCGGAATGCTTGCATCTCACGCTCCATATATAATATAAAATCAAAAACCGTAAGGTGCTTATTGCAGATTGGATTTCCAACATGACAAAGTATGGAACCACCTTTCGATAATGTATCTCTGAAGGGGAATACACTGGGTTCAACAAGAACATCTTGCAACCCGGCCTACACATGGCTGACCACTCATTTAACTTGAGTGTATCGAGAATATTATCACCAACGGTTGTGATCAACAACCGTTACCGAAAGCATACAATAGCGAATAGAATATGAAGCAAATGAAATTTCTCTAGATCCGGTGATAATACCCCTAATGGGAATTACCCACATGGCCATGCTGCCTGCCCAATTTCTGTCATTTCCCGGCTGATGAGGCTTGAGGTCACGATTATCTTTCAGAACATTTTGTCACCATTTACTTTGAATGCCACCTTGTCAGATCCATCCATATATGTTGTCCTGGGACTGGACAAACTGAAGGCACCATTCGATTAATAGGCAATTTCTACCTAGGGTTAACAAAACAGCCCTTGCACTTTACTCCGTCTTCAATTAATCTCAGCATGACTTGATTCATGATGCTTATGCCAATGCGTAGTGTTTTTCAGATATTAAATCTGACTCCGGTCTCTCCATATTGATAACGGAGGTACAAAATAAATCAAAACTTTGATAGTCAGTGATTTAACTATCAAAGTAACATCCATACAATCGACGGTCCTATTTCCAATTGGAAATTCTACCGATCAACCATCAAACACTGGCCCCTTTTTATATTAATTTCTTATTATATTATCGATTCTAAAATCCATTTTCAATCTTCCATATCTGAAACACCCCGCCTCCGTTAAGGTCACTCACCAAGGGAATGCCTTAACTTCGGTGGAGTGCTTTAGGAAAAAGATTTAGATAAATTACAAGACAGACAAATAAAGTAGCAGAAAATGAAACTTTACTTTATTTATAAAACAGCTTGTACGAAGATTGTTTAAAATACCCAAGTATCTATCTTGTTTAACCAAAATAAAGAAGCATAAATAACAATAATATTCCCCAATAGAGCAGAGCAAGCCATAGCTAAAATGAGACTGAGTCCAAAGCAATACATGATGATCTTGAAGCAACAAGTAATCCAAGCTAAGCAGAAGTGTTTCCGCCCTGACTACCTAGGGGGAGGGGAACGGAAGGGAATAAGACGAAAGAAAATAGAGTCAGACATAAAGCCTGGTAAGTTCAGTTACTTTCAGCATGTGAAAAGGTAAAAACAACATGACATGAATTAACTGGATACAAGACATAACCATGATAACAAGATAACAAAGGGTAAGCACAAGATATGATAAGGTAAGGTAAACTTGATGCGCTTCTACTCTTTCTCTGCCTCGCCACTACCCTGTTATTCGGATTTCTATGTCTCTGCACTACTTAACTAGTGTCCCAACTAGTAATCTGTATACAATGATAATAATCACAACGTGATCCCAATCCCCGCAATTATGGTAGCCTTCAGGTGTACATCGATTATGAGGATTCCACCTCAATCAGCCCAATTGCCATGAATATGTTCGATGTACCCTTACTACCCTATCGATCGGCTCCCTACTCGCATATTCACATGTGTCATACGACCCCCCACTTGATTGTAGATACCTATTCTGGTCCCACCATGGGGTGTATCAAATCCCATGGTAGCGACCCGACATAATTCTAGAGTGCATAGTGTATACTACTGATGCCCAGTGCCTGCTTTTTCTGCTCCGGAGTGTGTGCACGCCCGCACTCCGTTAGAACCTACACTGCTGCACCAACCGCCGTCGCTTTGACCGCTTATAATCAGCCCAGTAATCGTGCTCCACCCTGCCTAGTTTCAGGGTACCATGATACATCTATGTGGGTTACTCGCTGAAATGGGTCCCCGTTACTAGGGTTTCCTAATGGTTAAGTTTGTGGGCCTATATTTACTGATATTACCCACCAACCCTGCCGTGTACTTAACACTTGTACTGATTCAAGCACGTGTATTTAACGGTTAAGTTTTGTGGGTCTATATTTACTAATATTACCCACCAACCCGACGTGTACTTAACCTTCCCACGGATTCAAGCATGTGTACTAATGGTTAAGTGTATGGGCCTATATTTACTGATATTACCCACCAACCCGATATGCACTTAATCCTCCTACTCGCCATGTCATGTTGGTTAAGTGTTTCTTATTAACTTAACCTTCTCACTTATCATGTTGGATTGGTTAAGTGTGATTTATTAACTTAACCCTGTTCATTCACCATGTTATGTTGGTTAAGTGTTCATATTAACTTAACTCCACTTGTTTACCATGTTATATTGGTTAAGTGTCATCGGTAAATTCAAGTTAACTTAACCCATCTACTTGTCATGTTACTACGTTTAAGTGTTGCCCTCTTGCGTTACTTAACCTTTCCCATTCATCATGTTATATATATTGGTTAAGTGTATCCTCTTGGGTTACTTAATCCTTCCACAAATCATGTTATGTTGGTTAAGTATATCCTCTTGTGTTACTTAACCCTACCACACATCATGTTATATATATATATATATATTGGTTAAGTGTTCTAAATGTACTTAACCTCACCCACTTGTCTAATTAACATGTTAAATTGGTTAAGTGTTCTAAAATTACTTAACCTTACCCACTTGTTTAATTACATGTTAAATTGGTTAAGTGTTCTAAATTTACTTAACCTTACCCACTTGTTTAATTAACATGTTAAATTGGTTAAGTGTTCTAAATTTACTTAACCTTACCCACTTGTTTAATTACATGTTAAATTGGTTAAGTGTTCTAAATTTACTTAACCTTACCCACTTGTTTAATTAACATGTTAAATTGGTTAAGTGTTCTAAATTTACTTAACCTTACCCACTTGTTTAATTACATGTTAAATTGGTTAAGTGTTCTAAATTTACTTAACCTTACCCACTTGTTTAATTAAAATGTTAAATTGGTTAAGTGTTCTAAATGTACTTAACCTCAACAAATCTTGTCTTAGCTTTAATTCATTTATTAAAGCACCAACCACTCACATTAGACAGGTATTGTTGCGGTCACTGGATGTGCCGGTCGGTTCCGGGCAGCTTTACCGCAACTCAGTCTAACCTTGGGTTCTTATTGGGCTCAATGCCTTTACCTCTTACATTAGATAGGTATTGTTGTGGTTACTGGATAACCGGGCGGGTTCGGGCAGTTTTACACCACAACTCAATCTAACCTCGGGTTAGGCATATTCATATTTTTTACAATGTACACATTTCTCATTTAGGACAAATTCTATATGTAAATTATTCCTAATTAACTTATGCCATAATTACTCTTTTAATGTACATTATCAACATTTATTATTATGGCCCACTTTCCCTCTAAATCATGTTTATAATTTTTGGTATGTAAATTATACCAAATTAAGTGTCACTAACCATGATTATGCTAAACATGACAATTACATGTAATTTCAAGTTATTAATCAGAATAGGCTATACCCCACCTTCCCAAACTCACCATAATAGTCATGCCCAAAATACTATGTCATATATTTGGCATTCCAAATCAATAGTTAAGCCTAATCTAGATTTAATGTTCTATTTACATTTTACACCCAATCTAGATTAAATATCCAAATTTACAGTTCATGTTAAAACTAGATTTAATATTCTAGTTTATAGTTTATGCCCAAAACTTGGTTTACATGCCAATTACATACTTTGCGGCCAATTAACAATTTATCATTTACGCTCAAGTCTAATATGCATGTAAATTATTTACTATTATAGCCAATTCAGATTTTGCCAATATATTTATTATGCCAAATTAACTTAATTAAGCTACGCCCAAATTTACGCGCCGTAATCGTACGTATAACATGATTTCACAAGTTTCTAAGTACTCATGAAATGAAACTAACAAAAGGAATAGGGGATAAGCACGAGAGTTGACATAAAAGAATAGACATGCAAAAATGAACCAAATACAAAAATAATGGTTCCAATAGGTAGAATGTACATAATAGTGAATAGGAATAAACTAGACAAGTTACATCCTAAATATGAGATCCAGCATAACTAAGGGAATAGGCATAGGTGATTTGGCCCAGCATAATGCCAGTTCGAAGTACAAGACAATAAGTTAATGGGAATAGGCATAAGCAACTAACTACAATAGTTATAGGTAATTAACCACAATAGTCATGTACGACTAACCACGATAGTTTCTCAATCATAGTCATAGGTAGTAGTCTCATAGTCATGAATCATAGGCAATAGTCTCAGAATTATGAATCATAGTCATAGTCATAGGCAACAGTCTTATAGTCATAGTCATAGGTAATAGTCTCTTTGTCATGAATCATAGTCATAGGCGATAGTTTCATAGGCCACAGTTTCATAGTCATAGTCTTAGGCAAAAGTTCCCATAATCATAGTCATTGGCAATTAGCCATAATAAGTTCTAGGCCATAATCGAGAATCAGATCTAAATGCATATACAAGCACATATTCAAATGGAAGGATTAGGCATTTTCTCATATTCATTTAATTACATGTCACAATAAGAATCTAAGTGTTCAAATCTAAAAAGTAACTAACTTACAGAGATTAGATTCTTAGAAGATAATTGTTGAAGCCGTTAGAATTAGCCTTGGAATATTTACTAGTATTCTAACTTGATCCCTCGAAGAGCTTGAACAGCATAATCCCTGTCTTTGATTTATTTTTAGAGAAGGAGAATAAGATTTATTTTAATGGTGGAGGCTAGAATATAGAGAAACATCATGTAGACGCCTCAAAGTATTTGTGTGGAGAAACCTTAGGTCTAGGCATTCTTTTATAGGATTTCAAGTTAATAAGAGCCGTTAGATCATCTTAGAAACAATCAAGGCCGTCTAGACAAGATAGAGTTATCCCAGTGACTCAGCAATAGGCTAGGAATGACTCAGCATTTGTATTAATAACTTTCTACTTTAATGTTAATGTATTTATTGTCAATCAACCGAACATAAATACCTACTTAATATATATATATATATATATATATATTCCCTTAACTGTATACATTAATTACCCATATATAAATATTTATTTATACATGAATAAATCTTTCTTACTTTTAATTTGTCACAAATCCAATTAGAGAAGGCCACGTTAAAAAAAACAATCCTTGACAACCAAAAATGCGCAATGTACGCCACATGATGCGTACACGTCATATATATATATATATATATATATATATATATATATATATATATATATATATATATTGTACTGTGTTCACACTATGCCACTTTGAAGCCATTCCCCTAAAACAAAAATATGGCGCTGGCGGAGATCGAACTTTGTACCTCTTGTATGCAAGTCACATGTTCTAACCAAATGAGCTACCAAGTCTTTTGCTTACAAACCTTAGAACAATGCTAAACATTAATCTTTCCTCATTCCTCTTTTTCACGTTTTGCTGCAATATTTAATTTAAAGATATCTCCTTCATACGTAGTCCAATTTTCGCAAATTCAGACTCTATCTCAAGCAGAATTCCTAGACGAACGCAATACCTAATTCTTATTTTTCAAATTAATTATTCTTTAATTTGTTATTTTTATGTTCACAGAAAACATGGGGTGTTACAATATCCTTTCAAATCTCAATCACGATTCTTGGAAGACATTTCCAACGTCATCATTTCTTTATTCGAGAAGATATCTCTTATTCCAATTTGAAAACATTTCTATATATTCATATATTCTTATTTCTATATTTTAGAAAATATACTTTATTAACATTGGAAAAAAACATTTCCAATTATCATTCCTTACTTCTAGTTATCCCAAATCATTTCATTCTCTATACTTAGAAACCACCTCTGATTTACTTTGGAAAATGTTTCGAAGACCTTTTCATTTAGTTAAACCCATGTTACATAATAAACATCGTTGCTATAACTCAATTCATTAATTATTCATTTACTAATCGGATTCCTAACCAACCTTCACTATTGAACCTTAACCATTCCTTAGTTAATTATGAAGTCAATCAAGTTGGGGTATAATTACTTCTCAGAACATAACTGAACAACATTCTCAACTTTGAAATAGTCAAAGCTCACAACTTCAAATAAAACATCGCTTACATGACTCTCAGATTCAATCTAAGAATCCACTTCCTATACGGAAAAACATTGATTATAATGGTAGCTTTATAATCGTTGTTTCCAAATATTTGATTTATAAGACATTTATTACAACGGCAGTGTTAAAATTGTTGTTTAGATTTACAAAGCATTTATTATAATGACACCGCTAAAATCGTTGTTTAGATTTACAAAACATTTATTATCACGACAGCACTAAAATCGCTATTTAGATTTATAACGGTAGCGTTATAATCGTTGTTTCCAAATAATTGGTATATAAAAATATAACTTGTACTTATAAATTCAACTAATAAGTAAATAAATAGATTTGATTCAAAACAGAAAGTAAAAATAACTACTTCCCTAAATTCGATATAATCGAATTCCAGTAAACAACTCTTTCTCCAATAATTTATATTCGATTATATTCTGAACTTCAGAATTTATCTACCATTTCAGGGTAATTCAAATTCCAAATTCGCTTTTGAATTTATCTTTTCCAAATCATTATCAAATTCCTTTATAACCATTACAGTCTACACTTTATTTTATATTCCAAATTTTGAAATAAAACTCATCATTTTCTTATAAAATGATTACGCGTTTCCCTTTTCATTCTATTTCCAGTCTACATTCATATTTCAAATCTGAATTTCCTTTAGAGATATTTTATTTGTAAAATATTTCCTTTAAACCATTATTCACTTTAACCGCAAATATATTTCTTTTATATACAATCAAATCTATTTGAATTTTATACTTGTAAATACCATTTCAAATCAAATTTCCATTTGTAACGTCTATTTAGAATTTATTCATAGGAAAACTTATTATAATTTCATCCATTTATAATCATGCTTATCATTTCCTTTATAATCGCTACATCCCATTTTCCATTACAAATATCAGTTTCTAACCCGATTTCCACTTTTCTAGTATAAATTCAAACTTGAATTTATATTTTACTTTATCTCAATATAATATTTTCAATAATTGATAAACATCGTTTTATAAACTATTTCTTGTTTTATTTATTTAAACAAGATTCTATTTTTATGTCTATTCGAAATTTAAATTTCTATTTTGAAAATAATTTTCTTTTTACATCTCAAATTCCTTTTCTACATTCGAAAATATTTACGGTATTTAAATACCAAAATTCTAGGACCAGTGTAATTCAAACACAACATAATCAGCCATAGATTATATATCACAACATATAACATAATAAACGATAAACGGTAATGTAAATATTGAGGAATTCGGTTGGATTCCTCCAACCTGTTTCCCTGCATCCACAGATGTTATTCAACATCAATAATATAAATTTCACATTAATATGACAGGTCATAGTAAACACGATCAATGATTTATATATAACTATATCAACCATTTCAACCAATTTTATCAACCATTTAACCAAACAACCATTGCACTAGTTATAAAATTACTATAAATAATTTAAAACTCGTTTATATAAAAATATAAATGAGCCAGAGTTAGTGGGTTTACTCACATTGGTTTGCAGTTGACGATTAAGCTTTTTATTTTGATTAAAATCAAACAGTCGTTTTACTTTTATCACGAAATTCCAACAACTCTGTTCTGTGCCACATTAGTGCCACAATGTAGATATCGTTGTTGCGATTCCAATGTGATCAGTTTCATCTGTTTCTGTTCACGAACGAATCAAATATGCGTGTTATGATATTTCAATTGAATTAAAATAATCTAATTAATTAATATAGTCATTATTGCTTTTTAATTACCATGATTAATACCTTCATTCTAATTTCCAGGCATTGAGTGAAAAGAAACTCGATACCACACTTTTGATTTTCACGGTCTGCCGCTCCACCGTTGGCGAACTCCATCTGACTGCTACCTACTTCAACAACTCCTCACCCCCCAGGCCATTTCGTGCTAACCCAAAACATCAAATTTCTTGCAAGCTACTTATTTCCATTTCATTACCTTTCACTATCCTCCCTCCAATAACCCAAACTAAATAACCATCACTATTTCAACCCATCAACATACATCAACTACCTTCCCTATATCTTAATTAAATCATAAATTTTTAATTATCCTTTAATTAAATGAACACTTAATCTCTTTTCTTCATACTCCATGTACACGATATTTCATTCAATATCCTACTCTGCACGGTTTTGCTCGCAGTAAATTTTTGTCCAGACTTCCATTCGAAAACTACCTCACCGTAACCCTTCTGACTCCCTTAATCCACGTAATGATGCCCCCTATAATCCCTCATCTTCCCTGATAAACCAATACCGCTACTCTTTACTCTCAGTCATCTCATCTATATTGCGCCACAACTCCTTCACACGTTTAAAATCAAACTGCTCCTCTCTTCGCGTGCTGGTCAACCTCACCACTCCATTCCCCGAACTTCACCAATGAGTTCGTCATCTCTCCCCACATCACCCCGACTCAAAATTCAAAGCTTTCTTTCACATCCCGTCCATCCTCCCAAACTCGCGGCTACAGGGTAAAACGCGTCCTAAATCCTAGCCTACGTCCATCAAAGATTTTGAACCAGCTTAAAATGATTTCTAGAACCCACATCTAACCTCGGTTTTCACGAATTAAAACTCAGCTTCATGAAACCCCAATTTTCCCGAATATTTATTTACTTTTTATTTACCAGATCACAAGCCACTTTTAATTCTTTGATTACCGTGATTAACAGTAATCCCCCTTCGTTAATTACAAATAAAGTGGTATGCTTCTTCCTTTTTCATTCACTCACGGGATGTTGTACCCACCATGCACTGAATCAAAATCACACCGCCGCTTCACCATCCGACTTCCTGAGGCAAACCTATCGCCATCGACAAATGAAACCCACACTTCCTTTTACTAGTCACTGGCGGTATCTAAGAGCACCGAATGGTCCCCCATTCCTGCCAGTTCTAGCTCCAAACTTCCACTTCAAATTGACACTGCAAGCTCCCTTCATTATCAACCAAATTGACCTCCAGACCTTTAAAAATCAAAACCCTAAGTTACCCAAACCCGATACTGTGCTCCGTCTGGAGCCATCGCGATGCCGCCGGAGGCAAACCCAGCTCCGACCGATCCTCCTGCCTGCCACACCTCCAATTCGAACGCCTGTAGATTGTTCCCCAGGCCGACGTCCTTATTCGTGTTTTTCATGAATGTATAGGTGATGGAAATTCATACGATTTTCTGTTGATATGTGGGCTCGCGCTTTATTCAGTGAAGAGGGGTTTGGATGCGAGTTTTTTTTATTTAAGTTGTGGAATTTCGTTTTTAGAGTTCAAACAAAATGGAAAGGAAGAGGTGAGTTTTTGTTTTTAGAACTGACGAGGATGTACAATTTTTCTTTTATATAGGGCATATGGCTTAGTTTGCACTGAAATGCAATGCCTTTGTATGCACGGAACTGAGACGGCGTGGATAGCACGCTGTTGAATGGCTTGGGAGGCACGGTATTAAACAGTTTGGCAAGCACGCAAGTCATAGGTTCGAAATTGAGGAGCTTCGCACTGGTCTATATGCAGATGACAGTTCATCCTATGATTAGTATGTGAAGAATGAACTTTAACGTGAAACTCTTATGTATATGATGATATTCCTTGGGTTAAATTTAATCATATTTATATGTGTTGTTCTTAAGGTTGATGTATATAGTACTTTTGTATTGAATGGTGCAACTATTTTATGTAATGCACAGACAGAAACAATGTGCACGTGATAGATGGTATGTGCTAATGTCCTTTTAAGCTGACAAACCATATAATATTGCAAATTTAGCCAATTCCAAATATTCTAGAACTTAAATTATTATTTTATTATTTGTATGATTTAAATATTCAAAAATATTGAATTCAAGTCAATTAAATTAATAAACCACGATTTAAAATAATGAAATTAATTAATTATTCCATCGCTAAAAATCTGGGTCGTTACATTCCTCCCCCCTTAAAATAATTTCGTCCTCGAAATTGTTAAGCAGTAAAAATGCTATAACTCTATCTCCTCATAACCTACTTAGTTGAAATCTTATATTCCATATCTTCATAACCCAGTTCTTATCCGACCTTCGAATTCTCATACCAATACTCGACCATTCATAATTCTTTCCAAATGATCTGTCTACCATTTTTGGACAATCCATCATCACTTCCTTGTCTTCAATGCATATGCTCTTCTCTATATCCACACCCATTCCAATTGATTTTAAATCCATTTATCAATTTACTTATTCCACTTGAATTTTTTTTAACCAATTCTAGTTTTCTTATTTCAATTACAATTAACAGCTCGATTTTAAATTATCAAAAATTTCTAACTCTTTGAATTTTCAAAAAATTTCGTCAGCTTCTCCTTTGCACGGCTCAATCGGTACAACCACAACTCGCCTTTATAGGCCTCCTCTAATCCAAAAGAAAATCAAAAAGCCAAGTGACTTGCCCCATAGGCTCATAAAACCATCAAACCAAAGTAGTATTGTAAACATGTACCTTTTTGTCGGGCGCAAATTCTATCTCTTGCATTATCTTCCATTCAATATCTGCTCGGTATACATATATCCATTTCCAGTTGGTTTCAAATAAATCCAACTTCCAGTTGCTTTTACTCTCTAATCAACTTCTGATTAGTTCACTTCCATTCTATCAATTCAAATCTGATTTCTATTTAAGTCAATCCACTTATTATACCTGAATCCAAATTTATCACAATTCAATTTCAATAAACAACATCCAATCTATATTCAACTTGCTTATTCATAAGTCGAATTCATATTAATAATTCGAATCTCAACATTTTTCTTTATTTAATTTCATTCAGAATTATTTCTAATTCAATTCAAAGTTAAATTTCAATTCATTTGATACATTTTTACCATTTCAATCTATTCAACTTATACAAGTTAAATTTTAGTTCCAGAATTCAAATTCCTTGGTTTTATTCCAAATTAGTTTGAAATCATATATATCTATGTACATATATTTATAATCAACTCAATTCCAAACATTTGAATTTATAAAACAACTTTATTTTTCTCAAACAATTTCCATTAATAAATCTATTATAGTAGCAATCCATCACTTAGAAACTTGAAAATGAATACCGATAATGTCGCGATCCATTATCAGAAGTATTTTCTCGCCACTGAAGTGATTTTAGTGCTTAATCCGTTTAAAAATCCATTTAAACCATCCTTATTCAAAAATAATTTAAAGTAATGTTGTATTACTTTATAATATTTCAGAAAATATTTTCTAAACGCCCGGAATTTAAATTCCAATTCTAGTTTGAACTTAATCTTGGTTTATCTCATTTGTATACATTATCCATATACAAATTGTATAACCATTTCGATATTTCATAACTCCATTTGATTGTAATAACAATCAACACATTCATATATAATAATTCAGAAATTATTCCTTTTATATTCAAAATTATTTTTGGGCAAAATTATGTCATTTACCCACTTTAAAACAATACTGTATCGAATTGTTTTGTTCAAGAGTTTAGAAACACATATCGATACAGTTGTACATTCTGTATCGACTAGAATTCTTAAACTACTCAACAAACCGGTCAACACAATATAAAACAATTTTTATACAAATCTACAAATACGTGCTCATATATATACACTCAAACTCAATCTAGGTTATTATTAACCCATCTCTATTGAGTCATGCCACAGAGCCAAGGTTACTACTCAACCTTCAGCTCTAATACCAACTGTAATGGCCCGAATTTCCATACACTTTGAGCTGATTAATAACACCACATGTCCAACCCAAATTGCACAGAAATACGAATCATTATTAGAAAGAAGTTAGAGGATAAGAAATAGAAAGAAAGAAATATTAGAATAGAAGAAAACGAAGATCACAAACTCACAGGGAACGAATAAAATATATTAGATAACATAAACTTTGAAATGGAATTCAATAACTTTATATACATACCATCATCAGAGCACAACAGCTATTTCTGGAACAGTTATAAACACCTGTTTTCAGATACAACGTAGTATACAGTGGAAAATATGATAGTCTATAGTTAACAGGTGAATCCTCCTCCTTCAAGCTTCTCCGAAGTGAATCTGTAAATCCCGACTACTTGACTGTCCATACAAATATGGGCACCCAAGAGTTTAGGGAAAACAAAACAAAATAAACTCTGGGTCAGTCATGGGACTGGTGTGAGTAAACTCCAACCATTTGTTTAACTTTAAAATCCTTTCGAAAGAAATGATAATCGTAAGACCGATCCACACATAAACACGGATGGTTTTTACCTTACGATAACCAAAAATATTTTTGATATCAAATCCAATGATATTACAATAGTGTCTACAACAAATAAATAGAATCTAGCGGAACGCTTACATCTCATGCTCCATATATAATATAAAATCAAAAACCGCAGGGCGCTTATTGCAGATTGGATTTCCAACATGACAAAATATGGAACCACCTTTCGATAATGTATCTCTAGAGGGGAATACACTGGGTTCGACAAGAACGTCTTGCAACCCGGCCCACACATGGATGACCACTCATTTCACTTGAGTGTATCGAGCATATTATCACCAACGGTTGTGATTAGCAACCGTTACCGAAAGCATACAGCAGCGAATAGAATAAGAATCAAATGAAATTTCTCTAGATCAAGTGATAATACCCCTAATGGGAATGACCTACATGGCCATGCTACCTGCCCGATTTCTGTCATTTCCCGGTTGATGAGGCTTGAGGTCACGATTATCCTTCAGAACATTTTGTCACCATTAACTTTGAATACCACCTTGTCAGATCCAACCATATGTTGTCCTGGGACTGAACAAACCATAGGCACCATTCGATTAATCCATCTTAGGCAATTTCTACCTAGGATTAACAAAACAGCCCTTGCACTTTACTACGTCTTCAATTATTCTCAGCATGACTTGATTCGTAATGCTTATGCCAATACGGAGTGGTTTTCAGATATTAAATCTGATCCCAGTCTCTCCATATTGACAACGGAGGTATAAAATAAATCAAAACTTTGATAGTCGGTAATTTAACTATCAAAGTAACATTCATTCAATCAACGGTCCTATTTCTAATTGGAAATTCTACCGATCAACCATCAACAACACTGGCCCCTTTTTATATTAATTCCTTATTATATTATTGATTCTAAAATCCATTTTCAATCTTCCATATCCTTTCAAATCTCAATATCGATTCTTGGAAGACATTTCCAACGTTATCATTTCTTTATTCGAGAAGATATCTCTTATTCCAATTTGAAAACATTTCTATATATTCATATATTCTTGTTTCTATGTTTAGAAAATATACTTTATTAACATTGGAAAAAAACATTTCCAATTATCATTCCTTACTTCTGGTTATCTCAAATCATTCCATTCTCTATACTTAGAAACCACCTCTGATTTACTTTGGAAAATGTTTCCAAGAACTTTTTATTTAGTTAAACCCATGTTACATAATAAACATCGTCGCTATAACTCAATTCATTAATTATTCATTACTAATCGTACCCCTAACCAATCTTCACTACTGAACCTTAACCATTCCTTAGTTAATTATGAAGTCAATCAAGTTGGGAAGACCTTAACTGAACAACATTCTCAACTTTGAAACAGTCAAAGCTCACAACTTCAAACAAAACATTGCTTACACAACTCTCGGATTCAATCTAAGAATCCACTTCCTTTACGGAAAAACATGGATTATAATGGTAGCGTTATAATCGTTGTTTCCAAATATTTGGTTTATAAGACATTTATTATAACGGTAGCGTTAAAATCATTGTTTAGATTTACAAAACATTTATTATAATGACAACGCAAAAATCGCTGTTTAAATTTACAAAACATTTATTATCACGACAGCGCTAAAATCGCTGTTTAGACTTATAAACATTTATGATAACAGTAGCATTTTAATCGCTGTTTAGATTAATAATGGTAGCGTTATAATCATTGTTCCCAAATACTTGGTATATAAAAATATAACTTGTACTTGTTAATTCAACTAATAAGTTAATAAATAAATAAATAAATAGATTTGATTCAAAACGGAAAGTAAAAATAACTACTTCCCTAAATTCGATATAATCGAATTCCAATAAACAACTCTTTCTCCAATAATCTATATTCGATTATATTCTGAACTTCAGAATTTATCTACCATTTCAGGTTAATTCAAATTCCAAATTCGCTTTTGAATTTATCTTTTCCAAATCATTATCAAATTCCTTTATAACCATTACATTCTACACTTTATTTTATATTCCAAATTTTGAAATAAAACTCATCATTTTCTTTTAAAATGATTACCCATTTCCCTTTTCATTCAATTTCCAATCTACATTCATATTTCGAATATAAATTTCCTTTAGAGATATTTTATTTGCAAAATATTTCCTTTAAACCATTATTCACTTTAATCGTAAATATTTTTTTTATATTCAATCAAATATATTTGAATTTTATACTTGTAAATGCCATTTCAAATCAAATTTCCATTTGTAACGTCTATTTAGAATTTATTCATGGGAAAACTTATTTTAATTTCATCCATTTATAATCGTGCTTATAATTTCCTTTATAATCGCTACATCCCATTTTCCATTACAAATATCGGTTTCTAACCCAATTTCCACTTTTCTAATATAAATTTAAACTTGAATTTATATTTTACTTTAACTCATGATAATATTTTTACTAATTTATAAACATCGTTTTATAAACAACTTCTTATTTTATTTATTTAAACAAGATTCTATTTTTATGCCTATTCGAAATTTAAATTTCTATTTTGAAAAATATTTTCTTTTTACTTCTCAAATTCCTTTTCTACATTAGAAAATATTTACGGTATTTAAATGCTAAAATTCTAGGACCAGTGTAATTCAAACACAACATAATCAGCCATGGATTATATATCACAACATATAACATAATAAACGATAAACGGTAATGTAAATATTGAGGAATCCAGTTGGATTCTTCCAACCTATTTCCCTGCATCCGCAGATGTTAATCAACATCAATAATATAAATTTCACATCAATATGACAGGTCATAGTAAACACGATCAATGATTTATATATAACTATATCAACTAATTTTATCAACCATTCAACCAAACAACCATTGCACTAGTTATAAAATTACTATAGATAATTTAAAACTCGTTTATATAAAAATATAAATGAGCCAGAGTTAGTGGGTTTACTCACATTAGTTTGTAGTTGACGATTATGCTTTTTATTTTGTTTAAAATCAAACAGTCGTTTGATTTTTATCACGAAATTCCAACAACTCTGTTCTGCGCCACATTAGTGTCACAATGTAGATCTCGTTGTTGCGATTCCAATGTGATTAGTTTCATCTGATTCTGTTCACGAACGAATCAAATATGCGTGTTATGATATTTCAATTGAATTAAAATAATCTAATTAATTAACATAGTCATTAGTGCTTTTTAATTACCATGATTAATACCTTCATTCTAATTTCCAGGCATTGAATGAAAAGAAACTCGATACCACACTTTTGATTTTCACGGTCTGCCGCTCCACCGTCGGCGAACTCCATCTGACTGCCACCTTCTTCAACAACTCCTCACACCCACAGGCCATTTCGTGCTAACCCAAGACATCAAATTTCTTGCAAGCTACTTATTTCCAGTTCATTACCGTTCACTATCCTCCCTCCAATAACCCAAACTAAATAACCATCACTGTTTCAACCCATCACACTATAAGAAAACATACATTTAGTTACATCTATTGGCAGCATTTATATTGTAAATGTAACTAAATTACTGTTTCTGGGGATGTTTACGTTTTATTTTCTTATTCCTAAATTTTTTGGCGGATTTCTTGCATTTTTTCCCTTTTCGTTTCCCTCCACTCGCATAGTCCTTTCCGCTTTTCCCATAATTCACCCCCTCTTACGTTTTTTTCCCATCCTCACGCTAAAGCTCCTATCTTGCTTCAGCTTCCTCCACTTACATTTTTTAAAATCTACCTGCCGATTTTAATGTCCTCTTATATTTTTCTGCTTTCACCAAAATCTACCTGCCGATTCTTGCACGTTTTTCCCCTCACCACAGGTGTCGTCTTGTCTGATTTCATCTTCGTGGATCCTAGGGTTTACTTCTGGCAACTGATTCAAGGTACATAAAATTGGATTCTATTTTATGTACCAAATTGTTTTATTTTTTTATAGAAAACAAATTTCGGAACAGATTTTAATTTTAGCCGAAAAGTCAGAAAATTGGTAATCATCATGTAATATTGAATTGATTGTGGATCTTATAAAAGTATTCCAAATCTTATATAACTATTTCGTTGTTTGAGTTTGTTTCAGTAGAGCAACCAAATATTTGTTCTTATAAAAGCAAAAATATTAACTTGTATTATAGGATGCAATTTTATAGTGGATTTAATTGCATTTGAATTACTAACCACGACACAGATTTCGGGGCAGTATACAATGTTGATCTTCATTGCAGTGCTGAATAATCTAAGTGCAGTAGACTTAACCAAAAGAAAAAGTTTTATTAGTTCTTGGGTTGTGGGAGTTTGGGGATGTCGGAGTGGTGGAGTAGTTCTTAGTTTATCTGTTTGGTTGCTGTTTGGATTTGAACTGGTGCTCAATAATTGAGATGTGCTTTTCTTTAATCAATGCTGGTTTACGCGTGTAATTAGAGTCCTCTACCGCTTTGACCTTTGAGTTTTTGTTAGATTAATAGTTTTTAATCAGAAGATGTAATTGTAAACAGAAGAATTGCAGAGGCAAATGTAAAATGACTTTCTATTATTCAATCAATTGATGATGTACATAGGCACTGTTTAAAAATATATACCACGTAACAGCTGTGTATAATGATAAAAGAAATAGCGGTTGGGCTTAGTTAAGCCCATATAGATGTTAGCCCATATAGGTTGTAATACATATGTAATGAGATAGCTGAACCCTTCGTTATATTGTATCAGCCGACTTTATCTTTTATCACCCCCTCTCAAATCAAGTATTAGGGTTACGATACTATGATTTGCTCCATAAAAAAAATCGGTGATTTTGCGGTTCGGCTATGGATCGACAGTCTTCTTCTTGCTGTATTGACGCAAATTTGAGCAGCTTCGTTTCTGATCTTCCTTCGTGAGCTTTAGAGTTCGTGAGCTGTTCAAATTGAGGCGGTGAGGTTCAGATCTGAGGCTTTGCTCCTCGATTAGAGATGGATTTGACTGATGATGTGTGCTGGTTGGAATTTCACGAGTAATTGGCTTCTGAATTTTCAGTTCATCACGTAATCGAGTAAAATTCTTCGCTGACAGTGCCTTGGTGAGGATATCAGCTTTCTGATGGTAAGACGGTATGAAATTAACTTGAAGTTTTCCATCTCGTACATATTCTCTTACGAAATAAATATCTATCTCGATATGCTTCGTTCTGGCATGCTGAATAGGATTAGATGACATGTATATTGAACTCTGATTGTCGCACCATATGGTTGCTTTGGTTGTACTTAGAAGTTTTAGTTCCTTTAGTATAGATTGTAACCATGCTATTTCAGCAGTAGCACTTGCGATGCTTCTGTATTCTGCTTCTGCGCTTGATTTAGAGATAGTAGATTGCTTCTTTGAACTCCATGAGATAGGGTTGTGTCCAACGAATATGCAGTATCCAGTGACAGATCTTCTGTCATCTGGGTCTGTAGCCCAGTCTGAGTCTGTGTACCCAGTGATAGTTAGCTCCTTTCCCCCTCTGAATGCAAGCCCATAGTCAACTGTGCCTTTTAGATATCGTAATATCCTCTTCACTGCTTTCCAATGTTCTTCCTTTGGGTCCTGTAAAAATTGAGAAACCTTGTTAACACTGAATGCGATGTCTGGACGTGTTATGGTTGCATATTGTAGTGCACCCACAACACTTCTATATTGCTTTATGTTATTTATGGCTTCTCCCCTGTTTTTAGTGAGGTGTTGATTGGATGCCATTGGGGTTGGTTGAGCTTTAGCCTTTATCATATTTGTTTTAATCAGTAGTTCTGTTATGTACTTTTTCTGGCACAATGTCATTTCTGTTGCAGACCTTCTATGCACTTCTATGCCCAGAAAATATGTAATTTCACCAAGATTTTTGATGGAAAATTCTCTATTTAGATATTGAGTTAGCTTGCATACTTCATCCCTGTCATTACCTGTCACAATAAGGTCATCAACATATATCAGAACGTATATAGTAGTACTGTTATGAATTTTAAAGAAAAGGGAGTTGTCGGATTTTGCATATTGATAACCCAATTCGGTTAGTGCTGACTTTAGTCTTTCAAACCAGACCCTTGGGGACTGTTTCAAACCATATATAGCCTTTTTGAGCTTGCATACATGACCTGGTTCCTTTATGTATCCTTGTGGTTGCATCATATAGATTTCCTCCTGCAACACTCCATTTAAGAATGCATTATTCACATCAAGATGAATTATATTCCAATGATTATTTAATGCTATAGTCAAAACTAGTCTAATTGTTGCTGGTTTGATTACTGGTGAAAATGTTTCGTTGTAATCAAACCCATACTCCTGAGTGTAACCTTTGGCAACTAGTCTTGCCTTATATCTGCTTACTGTCCCATCAGGATTTTTCTTGACTCTATATGTCCATTTACAACCAATCAGGTTTTTATCTTCTGGCTTTTTAACTAACTCCCATGTTTTGTTGTTGATGAGTGCATTGTACTCATCGTCCATGGCAGTTTTCCAGTGTTTGGATGTAATGGCTTGCTCAAAAGTACATGGCTCATCAGTATTGGTTGTCGCAATATATATCTTTGGCTTGAAGATGCCACTCTTGGACCTTGTTATCATTGGATGGCCAGTTGTTTCAGGTAGATCAGGTGGTTGTTGGTCATGGCCATTCCCTTCTTCAGGTAATGTATCATTTAAGCCTTCAGTTCTGGTTGCATTATCCTGATAACTTTGACTTTGCTCGTAGCTGTCTTCATTTGCTTCATGTACAGGACTGGCGAGGCTGGGTGGTTCATAATTGTTGGTATTTTGCTGATTGTCAGTCATGTTATCAATAATGTGAGCATCAGCAGCTTTTCTACTTGTAAGGGAAGGCACAGTGTCAACATATATAGGAATCGAAGGTATCACTGTTTTGTCACTGTATACCTTGTTTGAAGTTTTAATATTGCTGTTACTATATGGGAATATATTCTCATTAAATATAACATGTCTACTAATGAAAATTCTTCCCTTTTCATCAATACATCTATAACCTTTCTGTCTAACAGCATAGCCTAAGAAAGTGCATGGTTTAGACCTGAAATCTAATTTATTCGAATTGTATGGTCTAATATATGGAAAGCATAAACATCCAAATGTTTTCAGACTAGAGTAATCTGGTTTAACATTATATAAAGTTTCTAATGGACTGATGTCATTCAATACTTTTGTTGGCATTCTATTGATTAGATAAACACTAGTGTTGAATGATTCTGACCAAAACTTAATAGGTAAAGATGCGTGTGCAAGTAGTGTTAAACCCGTCTCAACTATATGCCTATGCTTTCTTTCAACTAAACCATTCTGTTCAGACGTATACGGACAAGTAATTCTATGGATAATTCCCTTATCCTTGAAATAGTTGTCCAAAGTCTTGAATTCAGACCCACCATCTGTTTGTATGACTTTAATTTTTGTGTTAAACTGATTTTCAATCATGTTCATATATCTAATGGTGGTGTCATGAGTGTCGGACTTTGATTTCAGAAAATATATCCATGTATATCTTGAGTGAGCATCTACAAAGGAAATATAATATTTGTAGCCATAATCTGTACTTATTGGGGCAGGTCCTCATAAATCAGATGCAATAAGATCAAATGGTTTAGAATACTTGGTTACAGAATCATTGAATGGCAGCTTATGGTTTTTACCCATTTGGCAGTAGGTACAAATGTAAGGCATAGAAACATCATTACAGGCTATATTGTTTCTGCTGAAAATATTTTTCATTATTTTTACACTAGGGTGACCAAGTTTATAGTGCCAAATATCAAAAGCAGACGCATTATTACAACTGTCTTGTACCACAGAGGTATAACATGAGTTTTGAACTGCAGGATTTTCTCTTGAGTTAATTCTGAACTTGTATAGTCCGTTTATGGCATCACCCTGCAGTAAAATTTCATTAGTTAGAATGTCTTTAACAAGACAATACTTAGGAAAGAATTCAAAGAACACATTATTGTCTGAAGCAAATTGTGATACACTAATCAAATTCTTTTTGATCTTTGGCACTCTAAGTAGGTTATGTAAAAATAATTGCCTTTTTCCTTGAATTATACTATTACCAATATGAGAGATGTTAATACACTTACCATCACCCATGCTTATTGACTGTTTACCTCTATATTCCCTATTTCCTTGATTGAGATTGTCAAGATTGTTCGTCATATGATTAGTAGCCCCTGAGTCAGGATACCAGTTGTCGTCTTGCAAACTGTCACTCCTTATATTTTCATTCTGATTGTTGCTTCTGCTGTTGTCTAGGGAATTTGATGCATCACCTTGAGTGTGTGCTATGTTAACATTTGGATTTGTACTCCTCTGATTGTTGTCGTTCTGGTTTGGCACGAAATTTGAATTATACCTAAAATAACACTTTACGGCAGTGTGTCCCACTTTCTCACAGATCTGGCACTTTGGTTTATTGTTATTGTTGTTCCATCTACCCCTTCCTCTTCCACGGTTAGGGTAGCCTCCTCTCTGATTAGTGTTATTACCTCTGTAGGGTTGTCCTCTTCCCCTGTTACTTGTTGCTAGATTAAGTGAATACTCGGACTCATTAGTGTTCTTGATATCAATTCTAGCCTCATGCGAGAGTAAAATTGAATGAACATCGTCAAGGGATGGTGTTGCCTTTTGTGATGTTATTACTGCAATAACAGCTTCATATTCATTGCCTAAACCATTTAGTAATGACAATACATGTTCTGACTCATCAATCTTGCTACCTGAAGCAAGAAGCATATCACATATATTTTTAACTTTGGCGATATATTCCCTCATGTTTAAATTTTCTTTTCTGCAATTTTGCAATTGTCTTCTATAGAACAGGGACTTGGCTGAAGATTGGGCATTAAAGTTCTTTTCGACAGTGACCCAAATATCGTTTGCAGATTTGCATCTTATTACTTGAGATAACAGATTTGGGCTAATTGAAGATAATAACCATGCACTAATCAGTCTTTCTTGCCTATGAAATTGATTGTAATCCTCGTTGCTAATTATCTTGTTGTCTTTATCAGTGATAAATTGAGGAGGAGTTGGCAATGTCCCATAGATGTATCCTTCAAGTCCATAGCCCTGTATGGCGGTTTCTATTTGAAGCTTCCATAGAAGAAAGTTGTTTTCATCAAGCTTGACCGTGATTAGTTGGCTTTGAGGGTTTATGATGGTTTTGACGAGTTGCTCAGCGGTTTGCGGTGGTGGATTGATTCCTGAACTGGAGGTTTCACCTCTTTCTGATACTGATGGTTCGACCATTATGAAGATCTGACTTCAAGAAACAGGTAAGAACTGAAATTCTGCAATCTAGTATTGAGTTAATCAAAGGATATTGCACAGTCTTGAAAACATTCTTTATGATGATTGAGGCTGTGAAATCTTGATGAGAACAGACGAAAAGAAAACTGAGAGAATTTTCTTGACTGTATGGTGTATTTTGATTTTCTTGATCGGTTGCAGAATGGATGATTTAAGCCTGTATAAGATTTGCAGCCAATACTCTGATGCAGCCACCAAACGGTCAGGCACGACACACTTATTGGTTGTGAATCTTGAACTCAAATGAAGAGAGCTTCCTCTGATGAGTTCAGATATCCAAATGATGAAAGTTAGCTGATGGATATCTTCAACAAACCACAGCGGAATTAGAGAGCTATTCAGTAAAGGCGGTTAAGCAAGAATGGCTCTGATACCATAATAGTTTTTAATCAGAAGATGTAATTGTAAACAGAAGAATTGCAGAGGCAAATGTAAAATGACTTTCTATTATTCAATCAATTGATGATGTACATAGGCACTGTTTAAAAATATATACCACGTAACAGCTGTGTATAATGATAAAAGAAATAGCGGTTGGGCTTAGTTAAGCCCATATAGATGTTAGCCCATATAGGTTGTAATACATATGTAATGAGATAGCTGAACCCTTCGTTATATTGTATCAGCCGACTTTATCTTTTATCATAGATGATGGCACACAGAAATTTTGGGTATAATACTAAATCATGTAGTTGTTTCCCTTTTCTTTTCTTTTTTGTTGATGAGATTTTTTACTAGTTATTAATCCGATTGACGTACTCCATGTTAGTTATGTGCCTATTCATGTTTTTATATTATATTCATTTATCTTCCCAATTATTTGCTGATTTATTAATGTATGTGAGTTCTATGGAAATAAGTCATTTTTTCATGTTTCAATTTCTTTTACTATACATATGCTTGTTATGTCGTACAGTAGGGATATGGTCTTAAATAATTTGCATATTTGAAACATTTTTTGATCATGTAGTTGTTTCCGCTTTCTTTCCTTTTTTGTTGATGGGATTATTTACTAGCTGTTAATCTGATTGATGTACTCCATGGTAGTTATGTGCCTGTTTATGTTTCTTGATTACTGCCATTTATCTTCTAAATTATTTGCTGATATATTAATTTCTGTGGGTTTTGTGAAAACAAGTCATGTTTTCATGTTTCAATTTCTTTTGCTATACGTATGCTTGTTGTGTCATATGATAGAAATACGATTTTAAATAATTTGCATATTTGAAACATTATTTAGTGTTATGTAGGGCCAGTTTGTGGTAAAGCAGCAAGACATGCCAAGAAAAAGCGCAGCTAAAGTACGAGAAAAAGCACAGCTAAAGTAGAAGAAAAGAGGAAAGCAGTAGGGGAGGAAGAAGCATGGTGTTGCAGTAGCATAAATCTAAAGGAAACAAAAGTGGGCATAGAGGAAGAGGATGAGGAAGAAGGAAGACGTCGGTAGTAGGGCCACCAAGGAGTGATGGTGTCTGGTGGTGAGGGGCTCGAATTATATAATGAAGGCTGGTCTATATAGCCTATCATTCAAAAACAATACAAGTTACCAATGAAGACAATAGGCAATGGCAATAAAACATTTGGTTAACCAAATTTTTTTAACACTTTTTCTCCTATACATACATTATAGTCAGGTTTTTACATTGCCAACTGCTAAAGTTCCAAACATTGAGTCATATAATGTTCTTTGTTTTATATTATAGGTCCAATGAATTCCAAATATATCAATATGTCACCCCACAAAAATAATGGGCAGTTCAACAAGTTTGAATGGACCCGAGAAGTAAAGGAAATTTTGTTCAATGAAGACACATCTGTTGAAGATTATCGAACTGTATGGTTGAAGGTTGAAGGTTAAAGAAACAGTCGAAAAGCCCTTGACCATCATTCCATCTTCATGCGTTAGAAACGCTCCAGGCATTTGTGCCAGGTAGTCTCTAATTTTTACATTATGACTTGTACCCTTTTCATTATAAAGTATCATTCCGACTGCTCCTGCTGTTTTAGCAGCAGGTACCGACTTCGGATTTTGAGCTAAAATCGAAGGACAAACTAAAATCTTCGCTTTCACATTTGATAGGTTCATGCATGAACCGAAGTGCACATGATAAGGTTTCGAACTGAAGTGTAAGTGGTTAAACAACTTTCCATTGACCGTTTCACCATTATCAAGCTTTATGCTTACTATGAAACTTCTGTCGACAGTGCTTGCATCGACAGTTAGAATCCATGGTGCTTCATTTGAGAGGGATTTAGCTACTAACCCACTGTTTCCACCTGCACATGCAACAGTGATGCCCTTTGCTTTTGTTTACCTTGAACGTACCGATCACAATAGGATCTTGATTGTAGGGCACAGATGGTAGACAAAGTGATAGGGACAGAATGTCTACACCGTCCTTGATAGCATCATCCAACCCGGCTAATGGAGCTACCCATCGAATCACGCTTGATAGTCAAATGTGCATGAGGTACCATCACGTCAGTGATGAAATTCCTGGAAATTGTGCTTGTTCCATGGGATCCATGACCTTTACTATCAACAGAGACTTGACCTTTCGAATCCATGTAACTTCGTGCTCCTATGATCTTGTTAGTGCAGCCAAATTCGAAATCGCAATAGCCCTTCCTACTTTTAGGGGGAGGTGGAAGGCCATCATTGTTGAATGATTCATGCCCGGGTATACTCCTGCAATCACACCTTTGTCGAGGTTTGAGCTCTTCCGTAGACCAGATTGTCTTTGAAGACCTAGAAAACTAAGAGTGTGTGTCGTTAGGAGAGGTATGGTTTTATCTGGATAGGCATGTACAAAGCCGTCTTTTTTTTTGACATTTCTTTGAGTTCATTTTCAGTTAATGCAGCAACAAAGATCGAAAATACTTCGCAGTATGATCATTCAAAAACAACAAGAGTTACCAATGAAGACAATAGGTAATGGCAATAAGACATTTGGTTAACCAAAGATTTTTAACTTTGTTTCTCGTATACATACATTATAGTCAGGTTTTTATATTGCCAAATTTTATAGGTCCAAACATTGAGTCATATAATGTTCTTTTTTTGAGATTATAGGTCCAATAAAGTTCAAATATATCAGTACGCCTAAAAATAAGCAGCAACCCCATGTGAGCAGTCCATCAACTTTGTATGGACCCAAGAAGTAAAGGAATTTTTGTCAAAATTTGGGTAGCAAAAATAATGAGCAGTCCATCAAATTTGTATGGACCCATGTTTACTACTTATCTAAATAACGTCATTAATGGAAGAAAATAAATTTGGGCAGCATGGTCTCAAGGAATTTATTGGAACAATAGACTTTTGGCAACTAAAAAGTAAACAAAATGCTAGCTAGATATGGAGATATGTGCTGATTTTAGAGACAAACTTAAGGGACATAAGCTATTGCCATTTCAACTCAGTCAAATGCCATGTTTCAGGTGATTTACTGTTTTTTTTAAGGAGCATGAAAAGTTGATTAATTTAGTTTAAAATGTTAAATATTTATTTCTCATTGAATCTTAGACACAGGTTTCCTGGGTATCACATCTCCAATATGAAATCCATTATCATTATCTCCATCACATAAAATTTATTTTTAAAGAAAGTGCAGTAGAAGTCCAAACAAATATAAACCAACAAATTGGTCAAAATTGAAGTATTTGTTTTTAAAGGAAGTACAGCCTCTATTAGACCAACTGCAAATTCAATTTCAGATGCATATTCAAGTTGAACGTTCAATTCAAATAACCAAGGTTTGTGACAGTTGGTCAAAGTTGAAGTATTTGTTGACAATGAATGCTTTTATATGGTAGAAAATGGAGATGAATGTAGAAGTGTTCAAATTGGTGTGTGCTGTTAAAGCTTGAAATGGAAGAATTTGTTACATATTTCAATATGGTCTTGCGTTTGAACGTATTCCTGCTAAGGTATCCTTTTTATTTTACTATGTTGTAGAATGCATAAGAAGATAATGAAACGTTGTTTTTACTTTAACTTGCATGTGTTTTTGCTAAAGAAGGTATGTATTATTCTCTCTTTATCTGTTTTATATATTATAGTAATCTTCAACGTTACGTCTTCCTTGTTATCAGATATGAAGCTGTGATGAGTTTTAATAGGGCAGTGCTTAGATGTATTTGGCTACGGGTAATTCTTCTTATCTCTCTTCATTCACAGTTATTGTTTTCTTGGTTCAGTTGCCATAAATTCATTGTTATTACTAACCTCGTATCTTGAAATATTTACATCAATCACTGTGCAAAATCTCAAGCCTGGTTCATCGCATAGTAATTCAGACAGAAATCTATTGTGAACATATATGTGTAACTTGTTTAAATTTTAGATTTTTATTAAGGATCAAATTAGCTGGTTTTCAAATTTATGACATATCATTTATTCAAGTTTTGATACTCCTGTAGTGTAGATTTTAGTTTTTAGTTTTTTTTTTTTCCGTATTACAATCAGTTTCATGATCACTAATATTATACAACGTATTATATGTTATTTTCTTTTCTTTTTTTCCTTATAAATACTAGTTTTTATTTTTGATGTAGATTTTGAAGGACTGAGCTAGTGAATTATACAAGAAAGCGGAAGACCTTAAACTTAGCTGAGGAAGAAATCAAGATGTGGTTGCTGCTACTTGTCTTTCGATTGTGTGTCAAGATGTGAATGTATCCCATACCGTTTTACAATGAGAAGAAGACTATAAACTTACTAGAGGCAGAGGAACCTCCCCCGTTTTTTTAAATGCAGATGGTTCTGATAATATGCAGTGGATTTACAATGAAGCAAGTACCTTTATTAGATTAATTTGTTTGATATCTGCAGGTAATTGCAAGGTAAACTTGTATTCATATTAACTTTAGTTCCTCAGATTGCAGTCCTTGATCTTAGAATCGTATGTTTCTGTAAGGTCCTTACACAGCTTCTCATGATAAGGACTGCATATTTCTATGTCTTTAAAGCATCCTCAAATTTCAAAGGTATCCATGGCCTTCATTGACTTCTGACTTTAGAGACTTCATAGTGAAATTACTTAACAAATCGTAACTCTGTTTCATTGTTATTAATGATTGAAAAGTTTTTTTTTCTCATTTTTTTATATTGCCACATGTTTATCTATGCCTTTTTTTGATCTATTGCACTAACCAGATTTCTAGAATCCAGGTAAGCTACTTTACTTTTTTCCTTGGCTCTTTAATGTTTTGTCATATGTCACTATATATATATATATATATATATATATATATATATATATATATATATATATATATATATATATATATATATCATTATATGAATACATGTAATATACACATTGTAGAAAAATGTAAAACGGATGGGAGGTAACCAACCTTTTTGGGCAAAAACAGAATCTGGCATATTTCCGTATTGAAAGTAGTCTCGGATTCAAGGTTCTCTTTTAGCTTTAAGGTTCTATTTTGTTCTCTTTCTTCTATATTATCTTTAAGTTTGGCTGTCACTGCACAGCTGAAAACATCCTTGCACAACTTAGTGACCAGCTAGTAAGCACCATCTGAATGCATGAACTTGCTGGATATAAACATATTGTTGCTGTTATTCATTATTTTTTGATGTAGAGTACTGCTAGTTTCAAACAAAAAAGTACATAACTAAACTTATTTACCATTACCCTTGATATTTTCGTTTTCTACTCCTAATTATTCTTTTTTATCTCACAAATTAGAGGGGCAAAATTAAGAAGAATATATGAAATTTTGTGCATTGGCTGCTTGGTAGTAGAATAACTGTATCAGTCTACAATGGAAGCACAGTACAAATACAATGCCCTGTCTATCTTGCTGAATTCAGCGATGGAGAATAAATCAAGCTTTTGCATAACTACAGCCATGTGTTTCAGGTCCCTGGTAGACAGACACATGACCCAGGTCTCATGTCACCTGCGACCTCCCTGTTCTGTAACCGATGGTTCGTATTGCTCAGCACCAACCCAAGAAGAGCCTAATGATCCGAACAGTTTGGTGCAGTCACCTGCATCAGCAGTAGATATATTCTCATAGTTTTTGTTAAATTACATGTAACTCAACACTTATTGTCATAGTTTTTGTTAACGACCCACGCTCATCATTTTTCATGTTTAGTGATACCATCAGGAAACTTTATACTCGGAATTTTTATGGAAACGAGAAGGAAAGACCAGCACACCACTGTTAAAGCTAAGCTATAATGTTCAGAGGACCGAATTAGTAGAGACATATGGGTTGAACTAAACAAAGTTAAGTCATTTTCAGAGGATCCATGCTGCTTTTGGTGACAGTAGCGTTCCCACTGCTGGGGCATTCGTATTGGTAAGAAATATTTGAATTAGCCAATTGTATAATTTCATTTGAGATTCAACTTATTGGGTTTCAATATAGCCCTGCTCCATTAATCGATGACTAGTTACTAATCTACACCATCTAATGTATTTTTAAGATGAGTTATAGAAGCTACCAGGTGGACTTCATTGATCCGACACTAATACAGTATCATAGGTGCATTAATTTACGAGGCTAGACTGTTGAGACCGTAACAACAATACTCTAATATGTTGATATTGACTGCATTGTTCACTTCCAGAAACAATATTAAATTTCACTCGCTTGAAAGTCAAGCTAGGTCGACGATCATGAAGATGCCACTTTCTCATGTTTTAAAAATCTATATTAATGATGTTTAACTATACATGTTATGCTAAACCTTGCCAGTTTAAACAGGGCCAAGTTTTTTTTTTTGTTCATGTTTTATCTATTTAGTTGTAATTGATACAGACCTAAAACTAATATTTTAACCTAATGTTGACAGGTACTGGCCGTGAAGATGGAGAAGAATGGATAACTTGCTAAAATCTACTCATTCTGACATAGAGCGACATTGCCTTTACATGTCCAAATCTACTCATTATGAACTCCAACAGGTAATTACCTTTTAGTTTATTTATAGGTTTAATTGCAATTATATAGTTTATGATGTTTATCTTGTAACAATACATGCAGGCAAGAGAGGAGATGTCCAAAGGGAGAACTCGATATTTGGAAGCTATGACAAACTTCAACAGCATCGCACTGTGAACAATTCTATTGAAATTTTAACTGTTGTTGTTTTGTTGTTTTGTTGATGTTTTCACATGTTATACTAGTATGTAATTCTAAAGTTGGCCTTATACTTCTACACAGGTAATTAGTATTTCTGAAGTGAAGAACAGCCGCATCAAAGAACTGATGGTAATTAAGCAATGAACAAGACTTCAACTATTATGTATTATAATGTTTTGTTCGTAATAGTTGTGTAGACTTGTTTGTAAATGATTCTGGTATGTGAATTTGTTGATTTTGTCGAAATACTATTATTGAAATGATTATGGATATTATACATGATTATGCGATTAATGTGTTTTTTATTTATTAAAATATGGTGATTATCAATGTTGGCTTGAAAATGATAATTATGTGATTGATTACTAGTTTGAATACTGCTATTATATATAAGTGATTGTTGGAAATGATACAAGCCATTAACAGTGAATAGCAACAAAAAATATATTAATTGGCTTTGGTAAGGTTTTTGAAACGCTACAAAAATATTATGGTAGCGTAGAAAAAACGCTGCAGAAAATAAAAAAGAAGATACAAGAACGACTTTGGTTGCATTTTTAAGACGCTGCCAAAACACATTTGGTAGGGTTTCTGAAACGCTACAATATGTTTATTTTTGGTAGCGTTTACTGTAACGTTACGAAAATTTTGGGACTTCTAGGTGCATGTCGTGTCGTAGCGTTTATCGAAACGCTACGACAAGTTCTAGTAGCGTTTTTACAACGCTACGAAAGGCTTTTTCTGGTGTAGTGTCAACAGACATCACCTACCTTCTCAATATCTTAATTAAATCATAAAATTTTAATTATCCTTTAATTAAATGAACACCTAATCTCTTTTCTTCATACTCCATGAACACGATATTTCATTCAATATCCTACTCTGCATGGTTTTGCTCGTAGTAAATTTTTGTCCAGACTTCCATTCGAAAGCTACCTCACAGTAACCCTTCTGACTCCCTTAATCCACATAATGATGCCCCCCATAATCCTTTATCTTCCCTGATAAACCAATACCGCTACTCTTTACTCTCAGTCATCTCCTCTATATTGCGCCACAACTCCTTCACACGTTTAAAATCAAACTGCTCCTCTCTTCGCGTGCTGGTCAACCTCACCACTCCATTCCCCGAACTTCACCAATGAGTTCGCCATCACGCCCCACATCACCTCATCACCTCGACTCGAAACTCGAAGCTTTCTTTCACATCCCATCCATACTCCCAAACTCGCGGCTACAGGGTTAAACGCGACCTAAATCCTAGCCTACGTCCATCAAAGATTTTGAACCAGCTTAAAATGATTTCCAGAACCTACATCTAACCTCAGTTTTCACGAATTAAAACTCAGCTTCACGAAACTCCAATTTTCCCGAATATTTATTTACTTTGTATTTACCAGATCACAAGCCACTTTTAATTGTTTGATGTGACGATCCCAAAATCCGAGGGGCGGTATTAAGGATAATCATTGGAATATAACACATTAATCATCATAGCAGAATACAGATAATAGCAGAAACAATAAATAGAATACTTTTACATGGATATGACAGCGGAATCACAACATGTAATAACATCAGAATAGCATAGCGTAGGATATAACTTAGTAAATAAAAGGTAAGTGATCAGTCATCATCGCTAGAGGCGGAATACATACATGCAGTGAGACATAATAAGGGTATCAGTCTACATCGCCGAAGGCGGTACATATACATATAATAAGAAAGACGGAAAGTAAATCAGTCTGCATCGCCCGTGGCGGAATCATAATATAAGTACAGTAATGGAGGAAAAAGTCAAAGTCGTCTCTGTGAAGTCAGCCTCGCCATGAGCCAAAATGCACTCTATGCAACAGTGCAGAGCCAAAAACAACCTGTCACCTGTGAACTAGGCTGCCCGTGTGAAAATAAGGGCACCCGCGTTTGCAAAGTGAAACAAACAACGAGTCAGTCATGGGGACTGGTATGAGGAATCTATTTATTAGTTTAAACAACAGTAATAAGCAAATCATAGGACCACGCCACTTTCGCGGAACGGGTTTACTCCAATGATTGCCAGTGCATTTAAAACAAAGTAAATTATTTTAAAACAACGCAATGCTTTTAGAAAGAATGAAGCCATTATAAGACTCAGGTCCCATCACACAATGCAACGCAAGCCGGAGGATAGAGTTTTACCTTATAATAGCCAAATATGCTTGATACGTATAAAGCAAAATCATTTGATATTATTACTAATGCATATATGTTTCAAAAACGAATAACATCATAAATATCAATCATAGACGGCATAAGTGCCCCATACCACTATGTCGCCATACTAGTTCTACAATCGAGTCCGTTATTTCGTATTGGAAATTGGATTTCCGTCATGAGTCGAGGCAAGGGGCAAGCTCCTCTCCGCTTCAAGACATTCTAGCAAATGCCTCGGGACTACACACTCTGGGTAACCCCTGGATCTTCAGGGCCAGTCCTCTCTTACGTTTGAGGATTAATTATGCCTGAACACACGTTTCCCGGTCCTTACAGACCTATAATCGAGGCGCCTCGCATTCCAACAACCACAAAGGTGAAAATTAGATATATATGTTAGGGCTGGTAAGTCACTGACACCACCATAGCTAGAAAGAAACGTCGTGCTCTCCCTGTAGTCCGTATCCCGTTTTTAACTCATACCAGGGTGTGAGGCTCGCGAATCTACGAAATACACAAAGCTAGGCCATGTAGACCGTGCTTTGATCATCATCCACAAGACTTTGGTTTGCAATAGATGCCTTGATCACAGCATCTTGGCATGCCACATAGGCAGTCCACTCCATACGATTGATTTCCATCGATATATAACCTCTGAGCTCGTACGTCTCAGAGAAGGGCGTTAAGCAAAAGAATAAATTCTCTGCCGCCAAACAGATATATATTTAACAGAGATCAATCAGTATAGAACAAAATCCAATGTCAGACACACAGTCCATTTACAAGTCCGTTTTGGGTCTGAACGAAATCGGAGGCGTCAAATTCCTCGTATATCCGTCCAATCAACACATACGTTCAGACGGCTACTACTTCCGTCCCTTTCCGGTAGCTACTCCGGTCAGGAACCTCAGTAGCGCCCATCCAACCGATACGAAGATCGTCGGTCTTGAATCGTCTTTGCATTTTCCAATTCGAATCACTCGATAAATCATTTGAAATGAGGGTTAGCTCGGCCTTTTCAAATTATTCACGTCATTAGAATTTAAATCGATTCTTTTTATGGTTATATTATTCGACATCCATCTTTCAGTTCTTTAGTGTTATTTTCGCGTCAAACACATACAACCATCAAATATCAAACAATTCAAGCCCAATTGGTTTATTTTCAATCAATGTTGCTTATAATATTTTATAACGATTTTTCGCCATTTTTATTTATTTAAAAATGGCCATATTTAATTAAACGACGTTTCAGGTCGTGACACCGGCGTTGTTTCTCCCTTAATTTGTTTTACACATATCGGAAAATCTAACCGTTGGATTTCTACAAAGTCTATATCAGTGGGAAGATATTCCCAAAGCGAACCCAACGGTTCCAGTTTCGTGAGAATCCGACGGTCGGATCTTCCACACTAGTCGTTTGAAGTTACGGTTTCAAAATTCGAACTGCAGCGTCGTTATTCGATTTAATTTAAATATATTTATATTTATATATAAATATAAACGATTCTGGCGCTGTTTTTCTTCAGATTTAAATTAAACATTCCGGACAATCCAACCGTTGGATTTTTACAAGGTTGGTGCCGTTGGAAAGATATTTCCAAGGCGAACCTAGCGGTTGCGGTTTCGGGAAAATCCGATGGTCGGATTCCTCGTACTAATCGTTTCAAATTACGATTCCGAAACACGAAATGCACGGCTTCGATTCCTTTTAATTATATTTATATTTGTATATATAAATATAGTTCATTCTATAATTTCAACTATAGTTCATTCTATAATTTCAACTTCGTTTTCACTTCAAATTTTTCACTAACGCCTTAATATTTCGAAAAATTTCGCCATAACCTCCTTTGTACGGGGAGGGGTTTGGAAATTTATTGGGCCGTGTTAGGTACCCAATAAATCCTAAAAAGCATTCACATATTTATAGTGATATATTTTGGTGTTTACGGGGAAGCATGTACTGATAATCACTCCAGAGAATAAATTCTCGTCACCCTGTTTCCATGTGGAAATAAATAGTCCATGTGCCGTATCTAATAACTAGAGTGACGTGATTATTGTCAACTCCAGACCCGTGTGGGGTTTTTATTAATCTGGCAATTTATCGTTATAATTTATATAGTCCATATCAGTCATCAGTTCAACCTGTAGTATATAGTCATCGCCATACAAGCCTCTTGCTCGTATGGTAAATCTTCCACCTCGTCACACAAGCTCCAATTGCTTATGTGGAATATGATGAAGTTTGGCTATCGTCATTAAGTATGCCATGCAGTGTAGTTCAAAATTAATTGTTACTATCCTATGGCGACGTTTATTATTTCACACAGAATAACCAGCACTCCGCATCCAATGGCATTCACAGGAGTTGATATATAAATAAAATTGCGTAGCCAACTCATCAAGGTTTACCTATTTGTCGGGCACGCAAATAATTTCTTTACTCTATAGCTAATCCATTTTTCCTGTTCAACACATGAATATATATGCAGAACAAAGCTAATAATAATATTTCTAGCAAACTAGTATTTATTTCAACACGTGTGTATTTTTATCAAAGCATATACATGGTAAAAGAAATATTTTTATCGTTAAAAATATTTATTCAACACGTGAATGTTTTTAACACTTCATATTCACAATAAAGGTGTAGTTTTTATTGTCTATTCATTTTATTTTAAAATACGATAACATTCAACACATGAATTTCAACTCGACGAACGAATTGCAACTCAACACATGAATATTCGATATAGTTTGTATATATATAAAAATGTGATTTTTATCGCTAAAGCTATTTGTTTAAATTCAAATAATATTCAACACATGAATTTCAACTCAACGAATGAATTGCAACTCAACACATGAATATTCGATATAGTGTGTATATATATAAAAATGTGATTTTTATCACTATAGCTATTTGTTTGAATTCAAATAATATTCAACACATGAATTTCAACTCAACGAATGAATTGCAACTCAACACATGAATATTCGATATAGTTTGTATATATATAAAAATGTGATTTTTATCGCTAAAGCTATTTGTTTAAATTCAAATAATATTCAACACATGAATTTCAACTCAACGAATGAATTGCAACTCAACACATGAATATTTCAGAAAATTTCGGCAGCATAACGACAGGGTAGTTAAAACCGGGATCGTCCCTAGTACGGTTCCTCGCTCTACCTTAAAACTTCACGGTTTTTGACAATGGGGATCATGCATCTAGTTCGCACGCAGGCGGCATGTTTAATTTTCAATTCCACAATCCTATTCTATTTTGTTTCAACCACAAGAGGGTATTTTTCGACCATAAAGGTATTTTTCAACCACAAAGGTATTTTTCAACCATAATATCAACCACAAACAATTATTTCCAACCATTCGTCATACCATATAATACCACGTCAATCACAAGCAATAAATATCGTCCATGGTCTGTGGACGAGGGGAGTATATATATTTAATAATTCACATGCACTTCTTCACAATTCAAAGCATATATGTTTCATTCAACGCTTGTATAATTTATACATCGCTAATATAACTTATACAACACATGTACATGAGGTATACAATGCGTATATAACTTACACTTCACTTATATAATTTATACAACACGATTTCATTCACACAATTACTTTAGATTCCTCACATTGGTTATTTCAGTGCTAAAAATTGTAGGAAGATCAGAAAAATCCGCGGCTTCTTCTAGAATGTAGAGAGCCTCCTTATGGTCACGGTGTCTCCTGTTTCATCGAATTTCGATCACATAGCAAAAAGCTACGATTTTTACAAGTTTGCAGCACTTTATAGTGTAAAAATCAGTTGAAAATAGAGTAGCTGTATACCTCCTTCGAGCGCTCGAAACTAGGTTTCCATTTTTCGGCTAAACCGTGAAGCGATAGGACGAACGGCCAGTGCTGCGTCGAAGAGGAAGGGAAGAGCTTCTCGGCGCTACCCTAGATGGTCAGATCGATGGTCCCTAGCGACCACGGCGGCGGCGCAAAGTCCGAGACTTCTCAGCGCTATATCTCCTTCAATACTTGACGATAAATCTTGAAGTTGCTATGGATTTGAAGATCTCTGAACGCTCTTCAAAATGGATCTTAGTTTGCTTGATTTCGTTGTGTGGTTGTGGAGAAATTGAAGAGAGAAGTTCGGAGCAATTTTCCGTCTCGCGCCTGGATGTTCGATGAGGGAGAAGAATTCTGATTGGCCGCTCCTTTTTATTTTAATTTTTAATTTATTTATTTCCAAAAATACCCCCTTCCACACACGAACTCGAAATCAAACCCAACGACTGTCGCCCCTAGCTAATTACCCCCATTCAGGACACAATGGCATATATTTCGTTGGCCAATTCGACTGTTACAGTCAGTTAGTTTTCAAATTAAAATATAAAACATTCGATATTTAATTTAAACGTACATTTCAATTTGCCAGGGCCACAAACTAAATCGAAAAATTCCAGAAAAATAAATCTAGCTTTGTTTTGACGATACGGTTCTAACAAAACCAGTTTTGTCGAATTCTGAGCTCGTTTGAAAAACGGCCATTTTTAGGTCGACCCATTTTAACAGAATTTGACCAATCACATTTTCTTTTGCCCCGCTCACATACTAGCTTCAAAAATTATGAAATTTGAAACATAGCAATAATTCGACATCCCGGACCCAACAAAAGTGGTTTCGTCGAATTCTAAGGTCGTATGCAAAATATCAATTTTCAAGGGATATGTGCTATATAGCGACCTTTCTGAAAATTCATTTGGCCATAACTTTTGATTTCCGCTATGAAACTTCGATTTTTCGGATTCGTTAGAAAGATATTCATAAACAGATTTAAATATTTTCAGTTTCGCTAAAATCTATTATATTTTCCACCCGGTATAGTCAGACAAAGTTTGTATTCAAAATTTCAAACTGCAATCCCATACTCAATTCTATATTTTATTGAAATAGGCTATTTCAATTATTCAAATTCCTTGGTAATAACCTAATTTAAAAATTTTAAATTGGTTCACATTTTCCGGGTTATTTCAATCTCCCCCACTTAAAACTTTTTGTCCACGAAAAGGAAATAACAGATAAGTAGGAAATAAAATGTAAATGCAAAGTATTGTAAAGGTACCTTGCACCGGAGTTAGTCAGAGATGTCCACTCTGCATTTGGGATAGGCTTGTTTAATGCTTTCCTCAGTCTCCCAAGTACAGTCTCTAAGATCACTACTCCACTGCACTTTGACTAAATGAATCTTTTTCCTCCTTAGCTCTCTAGTTTCCTTGCCAACTATCTTTAATGGCTCTCTTTTGAGTGCTAATTCTAGAGTTATGTCAATATCAATTTGCGCTGCTTCTTCCACGGCAAGATCTGGATCATGAACATGTTTTCTGAGTTGAGACACGTGGAACACATCATGTATACCAGGCAACCAATTAGGTAATGAAACCCTATATGCAAGAGTTCCAATCCGTTCAAGTATAGGAAAGGGACCAATAAATCTCGGTGCCAACTTCCCAGTCTTGCCAAATCTGATTACTCCCTGCATTGGAGAAACTCTTAAATAAACATAATCGCCAAGGACAAACGATATATCCCTTCTTCTCGTATCAGCATAACTTTTCTGTCGGCTCTGTGCGGTTTTCAATCGCTTCTTAATGAAATCGACTTTATCCGATGCTTCTTGAATCATATCGGGCCCTAACACAAGTCTATTGCCAGGTTCTACCCAACATGCGGGAGATCTGCACGGTCTACCGTATAATGCTTCAAATGGGGACATCCCCAAACTTGCTTGATAGCTATTGTTGTAAGAGAATTCGGCTAAATGTAAGTGATCTTCCCATGAGCCTCCAAAATCGATAACGCAAGCCCGCAGTAAATCTTCTAGAATTCTATTCACCCGCTCAGTTTGGCCGTCTGTCTGAGGGTGATAAGCGGTGCTTAGATTCAATCTGGTTCCTAATTCCGTCTGAAATGCTTCCCAAAATTTGCTAGTAAATAGGGGATCTCTATCACTGACTATATTGAGTGGCACTCCATGTAGTTTAACTATTTCTTTGAAGTAAATTTGTGCTAGACTCTGAGCCGTTCTGTTGGATCGGACAGGTATGAAATGGGCAGTCTTCGTGAAGCAATCTACGATTACCCATATACTGTCGTTTCCATTCTTAGTTCGAGGCAAGCCATCGATGAAATCCATCGAGATTTGTTCCCACTTCCATCCTGGAATTTCTAAGGGTTGTAATAATCCAGCCAATTTCTGCTGATCACTCTTAACTAGCTGACAAGTGGGGCATCTGCTAACATATAATGAGATATCTCTTTTCATCGCCTTCCACCAGAATGTGCGTTTGATATCGTTATACATTTTGCTCACACCGGGATGGATACTTAATTTGGACTTGTGGCATTCATCAAGCACTTCTCTTTTTAGCTCGGAGATGTCGGGAACACAAATTCTTCCTTTTAATCTCAAAACCCCCTCACTATCCACTTGGAAGCTGGAGTCTATGCCTTCATTGATCCTTTTGATCATTACTTTTACAAAATTATCCTCTCTTTGAAGGGTCGAGATCCTGTCTATTAATGAAGACGTGATGATAAAACTGGCAATGATTTCATTCTTTCTGCCGAGCGCATCTGCTACAACATTGGCTTTCCCTGGAGTGTATAGAATTTCGAAATCGTATGCTGCAAGGAATTCTAACCAACGTTGTTGTCTCAAATTTAGATCTTTCTGAGTGAATAGATATTTCAAGGATTGATGATCAGTAAATAGTTCGAACTTCTCGCCCAGTAAATAATGCCTCCAGATTCTTAAAGCAAACACGATAGCTAATAACTCAAGATCATGAGTAGCATAGTTTCTTTCATGCGGCTTTAGTTGACGGCTGGCATAAGCGATCACTTGGCCCTTTTGCATTAATACTGCGCCTAGCCCTCTAATAGAAGCGTATGTCCATACCGTCAAGTCTTGGTTGCCCTCTATAATTGTCAATACTGGAGCGGTTGTCAACTTCAGTTTTAGCTCTTGGAAAGCTTCTTCACATTCGGGAGTCCATTTGAATTTCTCATGCTTCTTTGTAAGCTTTGTCAATACACCTGATATCTTTGAAAAATCCTGAACGAATTTCCGATAGTAACTAGCCAATCCAAGGAAACTTCGAACTTCTGTAGGGGTAGTAGGTTGTTTCCAGTTCTGAATCGCTGTAATTTTGCTTGGATCTACAGCAATCCCTTCCTTTGATACGACATGGCCTAGGAACTTAACTTCATTCTGCCAGAAGACACACTTAGAAAATTTAGCTTTCAAGACATTTCTCCTCAGAATTTTCAACACTTGTTCTAAATGTTTTGCATGTTCGTCTTCCGACTTAGAGTAGATTAAAATGTCATCGATGAAGACTAGAACAAATTTATTCAACACACCTCGGAACACTCTATTCATAAGATCGACGAAGTATGCCGGAGCGTTACACAAGCCGAACGACATTACTAACCATTCGTAGAATAAATCGGGACCCCTGAAGGCTGTCAAAGGAACACAGTCTTCGGCTATACGTAATTGGTGGAAACCTGTAGCTAGGTCCATTCTGGAGAATACTGTTGCTCCATTTAATTGATCTAACAGATCGTCTATTCGGGGCAAGGGATATTTGTTCTTCAGTGTCTGCTTATTGAGATCTCGGTAATCAACACAAAGTCTTAGCGTACCGTCTGATTTCGGGACAAATACTACTGCTGCTCCCTACGCTGAAAAGCTCGGTCTGATCAGACCTTTCCAAAGCAATTCTCGGGTTTGACTACTTAACTCTTCTTTTTCTTTCGGGGCCATTCTTCTTATTGGATGTACTACTGGTCGGGCATTAGGAATTAGATCTACCCTGAATTCAATTTCTCTTTGCGGCGGTAGGTTTTCTACTTCTTCAAACACATCCGCATAGTTTTTAACGCCCGGTATCTTTTCTAATGAAGGGGGAGTAACTTCTAAAGAAGACCAAAATTCCGTTCTATTAATTGCTGAGCCATGGCATGGTATAGTGATATGCCCAAATTTTGTTTTAACTTTCACGATTCTTTCGGCACATCTAACTTCGGCCTCATATTTTGTCAACCATTCCAAACCGAGAATAATGTCTAATTCAGACAAATCCATGACTATTAAGTTGATGGTAAACTTGTAACATGAATAAGAGATAGGCACTCTACAGTATAAACTGAGACTAACAGAACCTCATATCGGGTTTTGAACTTTAATTGCTTCTTTTAGAATTCTTTGTTTCAATTTTAACTTATGAACAATATTACCAGAAATGAAGCTACGTGATGCACCGGTATCAAAAAGTACAAAAACAGGAATATTTTTAATGGTAAGGGTACCTCCCAAGACGTCGGGTTTACCTGATCCATCGGTGATAGCTGGCGGGTCTTCCCGTCATACACATGAGCCACTTGTGCATTCTGCTTCAGAGGACAATTCCTGCTATAGTGCCCCTTCTTATGGCAGTTGTAGCATTCGGCTGAGTCATTTGCCTTTGGTTTCCTCGGGGCTTTGCATACACTAGAAAAATGACCTGGCTTCCTGTAGTTGTAGCAATTTCCTTTGGGGATCTTTGCAGGTTTCTGAGTAGCGGCCGCGGTAATGCTAGACTCGGGTTGATCTGTTGAAGCCTTGCGCTTATTTCCATCTTGGCTTTTGGCGCGGTCTTGGCTAGCGTGCCTTTCATCCATATCTTCATAATTGCAAGCCATTTCTACTAATTCTGAAAAGGAGAGTTTGATGTTGCTCATAGCTCTGTCATGGTACTTGTGCTTTAGCCCAAATATGAATCTCTTGTTCTTTGCTTTGTTAGTCATAATAAGCTCTGGAGCATAGCGCGACAACTGGGTGAATTTATTAAGGTAATCCTGAATAGAGAGATCTCCTTGCTGGAGATTAGCAAACTGCTCCCGCATCCTCTCTAGAGCCTGTTCAGGTACAAACTTCTCATTGAACATAGTTTTGAATTGCTCCCAGGTCCTGACAGTACCTGCTGCATCCTCTGAGGTAATGGCATCCCACCACAGCTCTGCTTCTTCCTGTAGGAGCCAAATACCAAGTCGTGCTTTGTTGTTGGTTCCCATACCCATGCCTTCAAAGATTTTCTCACAGGTCTTCAACCAAGCTATAGCCTCGGTCACTGTACCAGTGCCAGTAAAGGGTTTTCCCCCAAGGTTCCTATACCTCTTCGCTACTTTGTCTAGCTCAAAGTCCTCAGGTGCTGGTGGCTGAACAATAGGGCCTTCCACAACTACGGGGATATTCCCCCGTCCTCCTGCTGCTTCTCCTCGACCTCCACGGCCTCCTCTAGCTGCTGCTGCTCGTGTAGCCATCTAAGAGAATACTGTATAAGCAAGAAAAGAGTCAAGCTCACAGATTTGATAATTTTCATAAATGATAAAGTAGGGGAATACAAGGAAAGATAATGATGATGTACTGATCAAATTGTTATGCTAATCTGCTTAGCTCATTCTAGGACATTGCTAATCCTATCTCTAATGAGCTACTCGCATTAGAACACTACTGATTCTATTCTGATGAGGTGTTTAATGTGTTAGATCCCGGAACAAAGGTTAAGCAAAGCTCTGATACCAACTGTGACGATCCCAAAATCCGAGGGGCGGTATTAAGGATAATCATGGGAATACAACACATTAATCATCATAGCAGAATACAGATAATAGCAGAAACAATAAATAGAATACTTTTACATGGATATGACAGCGGAATCACAACATGTAATAACATCAGAATAGCATAACGTAGGATATAACTTAGTAAATAAAAGGTAAGTGATCAGTCATCATCGCCAGAGGCGGAATACATTCATGCAGTGAGACATAATAAGGGTATCAGTCTACATCGCCGAAGGCGGTACATATACATATAATAAGAAAGACGGAAAGTAAATCAGTCTGCATCGCCCGTGGCGGAATCATAATATAAGTACAGTTATGGCAGAAAAAGTCAAAGTCGTCTCTATGAAGTCAGCCTCGCCATGAGCCAAAATGCAATCTATGCAATAGTGTAGAGCCAAAAACAACCTGTCACCTGTAATCTAGGCTGCCCGTGTGAAAATAAGGGCACCCGCGTTTGCAAAGTGAAACAAACAACGAGCCAGTCATGGGGACTGGTATGAGGAATCTATTTAATAGTTCAAACAATAGTAATAAGCAAATCATAGGACCACGCCACTTTCGCGGAACGGGTTTACTCCAGTGATTGCTAGTGCATTTAAAACAAAGTAAATTCTTTTAAAACAACGCAATGCTTTTAGAAAGAATGAAGCCATTATAAGACTCAGGTCCCATCACACAATGCAACGCAAGCCGGAGGATAGAGTTTTACCTTATAATAGCCAAATATGCTTGATACGTATAAAGCAAAATCATTTGATATTATTACTAGTGCATATATGTTTCAAAAACGAATAGCATCATAAATATCAATCATAAACGGCATAAGTGCCCCATACCACTATGTCGCCATACTAGTTCTACAATCAAGTCCGTTATTTCGTATTGGAAATTGGATTTCCGTCATGAGTCGAGGCAAGGGGCAAGCTCCTCTCCGCTTCGAGACATTCTAGCAAATGCCTCGGGACTACACACTCTGGGTAACCCCTGGATTTTCAGGGCCGGTCCTCTCTTACGTTTGAGGATTAAATATGCCTGAACACACGTTTCCCGGTCCTTACAGACCTATAATCGAGGCGCCTCACATTCCAACAACCACAAAGGTGAAAAGTAGATATATATGTCAGGGCTGGTAAGTCACTGACACCACCATAGCTAGAAAGAAACGTCGTGCTCTCCCTGCAGTCCGTATCCTGTTTTTAACTCATACCGGGGTGTGAGGCTCGCGAATCTACGAAATACACAAAGCTAGGCCACGTAGACCGTGCTTTAATCATCATCCACAAGACTTTGCTTTGTAACAGAAGCCTTGATCACAGCATCTTGGCATGCCACATAGGCAGTCCACTCCATACGGTTGATTTCCATCGATATATAACCTCTAAGCTCGTACGTCTCAGAGAAGGGCGTTAAGCAAAAGAATAAATTCTCCACCGCCAAACAGATATATATTTAACAGAGATCAATCAGTATAGAACAAAATCCAATGTCAGACACACAGTCCATTTACAAGTCCATTTTAGGTCTGAACGAAACCGGAGGCGTCAAATTCCTCGTATATCCGTCCAATCAACACATACGTTCAGACGGCTACTACTTCCGTCCCTTTCCGGTAGCTACTCCGGTCAGGAACCTCAGTAGCGCCCATCCAACCGATACGAAGATCGTCGGTCTTGAATCGTCTTTGCATTTTCCAATTCGAATCGCTTGATAAATTATTTGAAATGAGGGTTAGCTCGGCCTTTTCAAATAATTCACGTCATTAGAATTTAAATCGATTCTTTTTATGGTTATATTATTCGACATCCATCTTTCAGTTCTTTAGTGTTATTTTCGCGTCAAACACATACAACCATCAAATATCAAACAATTCAAGCCCAACTGGTTTATTTTCAATCAATGTTGCTTATAATATTTTATAACGATTTTTCGCCATTTTTATTTATTTAAAAATGGCCATATTTAATTAAACGACGTTTCAGGTCGTGTCGTGACACTGGCGCTGTTTCTCCCTTAATTTGTTTTACACATATCAGAAAATCTAACCGTTGGATTTCTACAAAGTCTATATCAGTGGGAAGATATTCCCAAAGCGAACCCAACGGTTCCAGTTTCGTGAGAATCCGACGGTCGGATCTTCCACACTAGTCGTTTGAAGTTACGGTTTCAAAATTCGAACTACAGCGTCGTTATTCGATTTAATTTAAATATATTTATATTTATATATAAATATAAACTATTCTGGCGCTGTTTTTCTTCAGATTTAAATTAAACATTCCGGACAATCCAACCGTTGGATTTTTACAAGGTTGGTGCCGTTGGAAAGATATTTCCAAGGCGAACCCAGCGGTTGCGGTTTCGGGAAAATCCGATGGTCGGATTCCTCGTACTAATCATTTCAAATTACGATTCCGAAACACGAACTGCACGGCTTCGATTCCTTTTAATTATATTTATATTTGTATATATAAATATAGTTCATTCTATAATTTCAACTATAGTTCATTCTATAATTTCAACTTCGTTTTCACTTCAAATTTTTCACTAACGCCTTAATATTTCGAAAAATTTCGCCATAACCTCCTTTGTACGGGGAGGGGTTTGGAAATTTATTGGGCCGTGTTAGGTACCCAATAAATCCTAAAAAGCATTCACATATTTATAGTGATATATTTTGGTGTTTACGGGGGATCATGTACTGATAATCACTCCAGAGAATAAATTCTCGTCACCCCGTTTCCGTGTGGAAATAAATAGTCCATGTGCCGTATCTAATAACAAGAGTGACGTGATTATTGTCAACTCCAGACCCGTGTGGGGTTTTTATTAATCTGGCAATTTATCGTTATAATTTATATAGTCCATATCAATCATCAGTTCAACCTGTAGTATATAGTCATCGCCATACAAGCCTCTTGCTCGTATGGTAAATCTTCCACCTCGTCACACAAGCTCCAATTGCTTATGTGGAATATGATGAAGTATGCCTATCGTCATGAAGTATGCCATGTGGTGTAGTTCAAAATTAATTGTTACTATCCTATGGCGACGTTTATTATTTCACACAGAATAACCAGCACTCCGCTTCCAATGGCATTCACAGGAGTTGATATATAAATAAAATTGCGTAGCCAACTCATCAAGGTTTACCTATTTGTCGGGCACGCAAATAATTTCTTTACTCTACAGCTAATCCATTTTTCCTGTTCAACACATGAATATATATGCAGAACAAAGCTAATAATAATATTTCTAGCAAACTATTATTTATTTCAACACGTGTGTATTTTTATCAAAGCATATACATGGTAAAAGAAATATTTTTATCGTTAAAAATATTTATTCAACACGTGAATGTTTTTAACACTTCATATTCACAATAAAGGTGTAGTTTTTATTGTCTATTCATTTTATTTTAAAATACGATAACATTCAACACATGAATTTCAACTCGACGAACGAATTGTAACTCAACACATGAATATTCGATATAGTTTATATATATATAAATGTGATTTTTATCGCTAAAGCTATTTGTTTAAATTCAAATAATATTCAACACATGAATTTCAACTCAACGAATGAATTGCAACTCAACACATGAATATTCGATATAGTTTGTGTATATATAAAAATGTGATTTTTATCGCTAAAGCTATTTGTTTAAATTCAAATAATATTCAACACATGAATTTCAACTCAACGAATGAATTGCAACTCAGCACATGAATATTCGATAAAGTTTGTATATATATAAAAATGTGATTTTTATTGCTAAAGCTATTTGTTTAAATTCAAATAATATTCAACACATGAATTTCAACTCAACACATGAATATTTTAGAAAATTTCGGTAGCATAACGGCAGGGTAGTTAAAACCGGGACCGTCCCTAGTACGGCTCCTCGCTCTACCTTAAAACCTCGCGGTTTTTGACAATGGGGATCATGCATCTAGTTCGCACACAGGCGGCATGTTTTATTTTCAATTCCACAATCCTATTCTATTTTGTTTCAACCACAAGAGGGTATTTTTCAACCACAAAGGTATTTTTCAACCATAATATCAACCACAAACAATTATTTCCAACCATTCGTCATACCATATAATACCACGTCAATCACAAGCAATAAATATCGTCTATGGTCTGTGGATGAGAGGAGTATATATATATATATATATATAATATAATAATTCACTTGCACTTCTTCACAATTCAAAGCATATATGTTTCATTCAACGCTTGTATAATTTATACATCGCTAATATAACTTATACAACACATGTACATGAGGTATACAATGCGTATATAACTTACACTTCGCTTATATAATTTATACAACACGATTTCATTCACACAATTAGTTTAGATTCCTCACATTGATTATTGCAGTGCTAAAAATCGTAGGAAGATCAGAAAAATCCGCGGCTTCTTCTAGAATGTAGAGAGCCTCCTTGCGGTCACGGTGTCTCCTGTTTCATCGAATTTCGGTCACATAGCAAAAAGATACGATTTTTACAAGTTTGCAACACTTTATAGTGTAAAAATCAGTTGAAAATAGAGTAGCCGTATACCTCCTTCGAGCGCTCAAAACTAGGTTTCCATTTTTCGGCTAAACCGTGAAGCGATAGGACGAACGGCCAGTGCTGCGTTGAAGAGGAAGGGAAGAGCTTCCCGGCGCTACCCTAGATGGTCGGATCGATGGTCCCTAGCGACCACGGCGGCGACGCAAAGTCCGAGACTTCTCGGCGCTATATCTCCTTCAATACTTGACGATAAATCTTGAAGTTGCTATGGATTTGAAGATCTCTGAACGCTCTTCAAAATGGATCTTAGTTTGCTTGATTTCATTGTGTGGTTGTGGAGAAATTGAAGAGAGAAGTTCGGAGCAATTTTCCGTCTCACGCCTGGAGGTTCGATGAGGGAGAAGAATTCTGATTGGCCGCTCCTTTTTATTTTAATTTTTAATTTATTTATTTCCAAAAATACCCCCTTCCACACACGAACTCGAAATCAAACCCAACGACTGTCGCCCCTAGCTAATTACCCCCATTCCGGACACAATGGGATATGTTTCGTTGGCCAATTCAACTGTTACAGTCAGTTATTTTTCAAATAAAAATATAAAACATTCGATATTTAATTTAAACGTACATTTCAATTTGCCAGGGCCACAAACTGAATCGAAAAATTCCAGAAAAATAAATCTAGCTTTGTTTTGACGATACGGTTCTAACAAAACCAGTTTCGTCGAATTCTGAGCTCGTTTGAAAAACGGCCATTTTTAGGTCGACCCATTTTAACAGAATTTGACCAATCACATTTTCTTTTGCCCCGCTCACATATTAGCTTCAAAAATTATGAAATTTGTAACTTAGCAATAAATCGACATCCCGGACCCAACAAAAGTGGTTTCGTCGAATTCCGAGGTCGTATGCAAAATATCAATTTTCAAGGGCTATATGTGCTATATAGCAACCTTTCTGAAAATTCATTTGGCCGTAACTTTTGACTTCCGCTATGAAACTTCGATTTTTCGGATTCGTTAGAAAGATATTCATAAACAGATTTAAATATTTTCAGTTTCGCTAAAATCCGTTATATTTTCCACCCGGTATAGTCAGACAAAGTTTGTATTCAAAATTTCAAACTGCAATCCCATACTCAATTCTATATTTTATTGAAATAGGCTATTTCAATTATTCAAATTCCTTGGTAATAACCTAATTTAAAAATTTTAAATTGGTTCACATTTTCCGGGTTATTACATTTGACTACCGTGATTAACAGTAATCCGCCTTCGTTAATTACAAATAAAGTGGTATGCTTCTTCCTTTTTCACTCACTCACGGGATGTTGTACCCACCATGCACCGAATCAAAATCACACAGCCGCTTCACCATCCGACTTCCTGAGGCAAACCTATCGCCATCGACAAATGAAACCCACACTTCCTTTTACTCGTCACTGGCGGCATCTAAGAGCACCGAACGGTCCCCCACTTCTGCCAGTTCAAGCACCAAACTTCCACTTCAAATTGACACTGCAAGCTCCTTTCATTATCAACCAAATCGACCTCCAGACCTTTAAAAACCAAAACCCTAAGTTACCCAAACCCGATACTGTGCTCCGTCTGGAGCCATCGCGATGCCGTCGGAGGCAAACCTAACTCCGACCGATCCTCCTGCCTGCCACACCTCTAATTCGAACGCCTGTAGATCGTTCCCCAGGCCGACGTTGTTGTTCGTGTTTTTCATGAATGTATAGGTGATGGAATTCATACGATTTCCTGTTGATTTGTGGGCTCGCGCTTTATCCGGTGAAGAGGGGTTTGGATGCGAGTTTTTTTTGTAATTTAAGTTGTGGAATTTCGTTTTCAGAGTTCAAACAAAATGGAAAGGAAGAGGTGAGTTTTTGTTTTTAGAATCGATGAGGATGTACATTTTTTCTTTTATATAGGGCATATCGTTTGGTTTGCACGGAAGTGCAATGCCCTGGTATGCACGGAACTGAGACGGCGTGGATAGTACGCTGCTGATTGGCTTGGGAGGCACGGTATTAAATAGTTTGGCAAGCACGCAAGTCATAGGTTCAGAATAGAGGAGCTCCGCACTGGTTTATATGCGGATGACAGTTCATCCTATGATTAGTATGTGAAGAATGAACTTTAACTTGAAACTCTTATGTATATGATGATATTCCTTGGGTTAAATTTTAATCATATGTATATGAGTTGTTCTTAAGGTTGATGTATATAGTATTTTTGTATTGAATGGTGCAACTATTTTATGTAATGCACAGACAGAAACAATGTGCATGCGATAGACGGTATGAGCTAATGTCCTTTTAAACTGACAAACCATATAATATTGCAAATTTAGCCAATTCCAAATATTCTAGAACTTAATTTGTTATTTTATTATTTATATGATTTAAATATTCAAAAATATTGAATTCAATTCTATTAAATTAATAAACCACGATTTAAAATAATTAAATTAATTAATTATTCAGTCGCTAAAAATCTGGGTTGTTACATATGGCCCCAAGGGTTTAGAATTGTGACTGTATTTCTCCATTCTAAATTCTTATACATGAACTATAAAGTGTAAACCCTAATTTATAAATCAATTGGGAATTTTCTTTTTAATTTCAATTTCGAAATACTTATACTCGATTATTATGACTACTAAAGGGTAGATCTCGAGGAAGATGTTTCTTTCACCCATATATGGTTCATTTATTTTTCTGTCATTTCTCATTCAAATGAATTCCAACTCTTTTAGTATATACTCACTTAGTCTACTCAAAGTCTTGCTTTCTGTATATAGCCAAAATTCACCGAAAGCCTCTCCTTTGTGGGGTATTAACCAAATTTTTCGCTAACAGTCCCATCTTTCACTTAATATTAATATTGCAAATAGTAGCTAATGTCAATTTTACATTGCATTTACAATAGATCAGCTTAACCATTTTAAAAAAATAAAACCACAAAACTCAAAATAGTGCATACCTAAGAGTAAATTTCAAAGGATTGGATTTCATTTAAATTACCAGAAAATGGTGATTTACATCCACAAACTTATCATTAATAAACATGAAGGGAAAATAAAATAAAAGTCTCAAATTACAAGCCGACAGCGTGAGATCGGAAATGGTGCAAATCTACAAACATGTCATGAGATTTCATGCAATATGCATATAAAAAGATGAAATCCAAAAGGAAGAAATTACATGTAACTCACAATGATTTGACCATGGAATGGTTGTTTTCAATATTTTATGGAACTGTTGCAAAAATACTAGGATAATCCCATTTTAAAGCAAATTGTCATTAAAGATTGAACATACTGGCACGCTGGTAGCAAAATACAAGCCGAGTTCTTAGACAATTATTAGTTAAATTCAACTAATACATATAGAACACACAACCACTGTAATGAACTAACAATCTAACATACATGAAGAGTTTTTACTTCCCCATTAAATACACAAGTATATGGAATGAAACCGGTCAAAGTTAGTAAATCAACAAGCAAATTAAATAATACAAGAAGAAAATTAATTAAGCAAATTCAAAATTAATGTTCCACTTCCAATCTTCAGAATAAAGCAAATCAACAATTATTTTAACTTAATAACTTATACTCAAATGTTTTATTTTTCACGTCTATCTCGATGCCATGTAATTTCAGATTTATGCAATAGTATTGGTCAAGGAAGCCAAAGTCGTCGAAGTTGAAATCGAACAACGGTCGAAGGCTTCTAACCTTCTAGCTATCGACTCAAATTAGCAGCGACACCGTTGAACGATTGAGACGAGTGTTTAGTGTTTTTTTAATGTATTGTCATTGTAGTATGTCAACGGTTACTGACTAGGGCACGAAAGTAGAACAAAAGAGACTAGTTTGTAATTGATATTAACTATGGATTATAATATACTAATGGGCAAGGCTGCCTTAAATTTTAGAATGGACCGCCTATATTAAAAAAAACATATCGGTTAACAGTTGATCGACCAATCTAATTTTTTTAGTTGTCTATTGAACCGAAAATATTCAATTAAAATCGACCTGTTAACAAATTTCGTTGGTTAACTTTTATTTATTTGTTAAGTTGGTTCAGTACATGTCGGTTAAGACAGTTAAACCGGTGTGGTTGGTTAAATGCCCATACATATTCACGGTTATATTCATAATTTCACAATTTCATTGATCCTCTTTTGCTACCAAACAGTAATATCAGTAATATCGCATGCACACGCCTTGAATATTTGGTATCTCTGATTGAGTCTATAAATGTTTACTCAACAAAATATAAACAAGTAGAAATTTTCTCACGTTCACGATAAACATCATCTATCAAACAAATTAGGCCGAAATACGAAATGCTTTATTTTATTTAATACCATCATATAAAAATAATATAATTTTGTTTCTTTTTTGGGAAAAAGTTGATAAAACAGTGAAATAGAATTGCTAAAATTTGGAGCTGGTTATTTAATTAAATATGATTTGAACCCAGCAAAATATTGATGTATACAAGCACGAATATACCACCACCTAAGGGCTACGGCACCAAAAAAAAGTTATCAATCCACGGCAAAAACACTGACCATTTCATCCTACCATCCTAGATTTGTTATCGGACGGTGTACAACATCTCTATACTTAGCACACGGATTGCTACCGCATTATAAATTTTGAACCCAACCTAGAGAGAAAGCATCGTCAATCGCAGAGCAATCGAATTAAAAGCAACTCCCCAAATCAATTTCTAGGGTTCAAAATGTCAGGAAGAGGAAAAGGAGGTAAAGGTCTCGGAAAAGGAGGAGCCAAGCGTCATCGTAAGGTCCTCCGTGACAATATCCAGGGAATCACCAAGCCCGCCATTCGCCGCCTCGTCAGAAGAGGAGGCGTCAAGAGAATCAGTGGTTTGATTTACAAAGAAACCAGAGAGGTATTGAAAATCTTTCTAGAGAATGTGATTCGTGATGCCGTTACTTACACCGAGCATGCAAGGAGGAAGACTGTTACTGCCATGGATGTTGTGTACGCTTTAAAGAGGCAGGGAAGAAGACTTTATGGATTTGGAGGTTAAAAGATTTTATTCTTTAGAAGGGTGCGCATCCTGTTAATTTCTGTGAATCCTCAGTGTTGTCTTTTAGTTTCTTCTTGGGATTTATTTTCTTGCTGGTGCGTTCGTTGGTATTGGGTGAGTGGATGTAGTTAGCAATGAAGTTTTCATTTGGTTCCATTTTCACCGCGTTATATGTTTCTTTTCCTTAGCTTGTTCTGTCTTCTAGTTTCATTTACTGATTTCTACTTCTTTTGCTTTTCTGCTACTTCGCCAGTTTTTTTTCCTCGTTTGATCAATATATGATGCGTATACACCTTCAAAAGTGTATTGTAACTAGCCAACTTGCGGTTGTATATAACCGCATTATTGATAATTATCAAAATTGTTGTTAATTTAGTGTTCAGAATCGATTAACTGTAAAACCTTTACATTGCATAAGTTGCTTAGAATGTTTTGGAACATATTACCTTTTGCCTTTGTGAAAGTGTCTTTAACTCATTACAAATTTGGTATATTTGTTTTGAAAAACCATGGGAATTTATGTGAGCAGTCCGATATTATTGCCAATTCTTATTTTTGCTAATTTAATGGCTTGCAGTCGGTGGTTTGTTTTTGCTCATCTTAAGACCATCGTGGCATGGCTAGCATTCCCTTACTGACTTCCTATGTATTCAACGTTGCCATCACCATTGGTTAAAAAAAATATAGCATTTAAATGGTAAATATCGATATAATCTGGAATTCTGAAATATCGAGTTATAAATCCCGATATATTTATTTTGGAGTTGTATGATATTTTATTGTGAATATATACGATAATATTAATTTATTAATATTACATTTAAACATTTTTAAATATATTAATATTTAAAAAGGGTTTATTTAGAGCTTTAAAAATAGCCAGTTTTGCAAACGACCTTCATTTTCGCCGAAACTAATTTTGTTGGATCCGAAATATTAGATTATTGTTAGATTCCAGTTTTCATGATTTTTGACGTCAGTATGTGGCCGTACGGAATTTTAATGTGAAAAACGGTTAATAATTTGACTTTAGAAATATGCTGTGTGAGCAAACAAACTCGGAATTCAACGAAACAAGTTTCGTCAGGTCCGTAATATCGTACTGTAACTACATGTCCATTTTCATCAAAATTGAACATTGTATGTGGTCGTACGGATTTTTAAACAACAAAACATACAGTGGTTGTTTGAAAATAAATAAAATAATCGAATAAAAAAATATAAAACTATCCTATAAATACCCATTTACCTTCTCTAAACCTAACACTTTCACTCCTCTGGTCAAATAAATTTCCGCCGCTCTGTTCTTCAATAAAACGTGAGAAAAGTTCTCCTTTCAAAAATCATAACAAATCAAATAAAAGTCTTAAAATCAAGGAATATATATTTTCGGATTCCTCAAAAGAATATCATTTCTCCTGTACAAGTGTCAAGAGGTGCGATGCCATCATGGGGGGTTCGAATTTTGGAACAGTGCACTAGGGTTCATTGTCGAGCCTTGAAATGAGGTTGGAGGCCGTTTTGAGGGAGTTAGTGAGTTCAAGGAAGCAACGAGCTCTTGTTTACGAAGTTTGGGGAAAATTCAGGGATAAAAGTGACGCACTGGTTAGGAGTAGGTCGGGTCTCGTACTTTCATGTAAATGCTTGTAGGACGTGACTGATTTGGAGATTTCGAGTTGGATGTTTATGGTATAAATAGATTGAGATTTTGAAGTGAATTTTAATGATGGTATTAGTTTGTGGATTCATGAAGAGGAAAAGCGGGATTGGTGGAAGAAATGTCGGCCATGGAATGGTGACGCAGCGGGTTACTATAGTTGGGTTGGAAGAGAAAAAGGATGAGCGTGGTGTATTAGAAGTAACGACGTGGATTTAAGGGAGTAAATCAAATGGTTGTTTTAGTTGTTGATTTCATGAAGCAACGGAGAGGAATGTAGTTTGCAAAGGATTGGGAATGGTGAGTAGAACCAGTGGAAGTCACGGCATTTTTTTGGTGAGGGAGAGAGCACTGTTGATGGTGGGTAAGGGTGATGGGCAATTCAAATAAAATAGTAAGGCCCACTTATAAAAAGGATATTTGTTTAACTTAATTTAAATAATGTATATAAACTAGTAAATGTTAATAATTTTATTATATGATATCAGAATCTGATGATATCTGATCCATGAGGATCGTATGGACGGTGGCTACACAATGGAACTGACTGGGACTGAATTGGAGCTCGTTACAATTTATAGCAAAATAATTTGTCAGTCTGAATCAACCGACAATTATCGTTATATAACGATGATCGTCCAATGTGAGTAAATTTCACTAACTTTGTACAGTTTATATTTTTATAAATATAATCTAGCATTGATAAATGACGATTGATTGCTGTGTGTTGATTGTTTGGTTGAATTGTTGAAGTATTGGTTGAAATTATAGATAATGATATATATATATATATATATATATATATATATATATATAAATCGTTAATCGAAAATTGATTCTGTTTATCAGAATATTTCATATTGAAATGAAATCGATGTTATTTATATTGTTTAACATCTGTGAATGCAGGGAAACAGGTTGGAGCGATCCAACTGGATTCCTCAATATTTATAATACTATTTGTTTTCATATATTGTGATGTATGATGTGATATATAATATGTGATTGATTATGATGACACTGGTCGTGTTATTTGGTATTTTAAATACCATATGAAATACTTGAATGTAAAAAGGAAATTTTCAAAGTGAATATTGAAAATGAAATATTTATATATGAATTAAATAGGATATTATAAAAGGTAATATTTGGAAAACAAATATTGGAAAATATAATTAAGGAAATATTTGGGAAATAAATAGAATTATATAAAAGGATTTATATAGAATAAATAGAATCATATAAAGGGAATTTGAACGAGATATTAAGTGTTAGAAGAAAATATAGATTTGTATGAATATTCTACAAATAAAAATATAAATAGAATTTGGGTCTGAGATATTGTTTTTAAATACGAAATCAAACTGTTTTGATTATATAAAGAAATATTATTCACATTCTATGTGAAAAAATAGATTAAATTAAATATTTTGCAAACAAAATATTATAAAAGAATTTGGGGTTTGAATTAGGAATTTAATTGGAATTACTGAAATTAGAAACTAACTGGAAATTAGTTGAGTTGAATGGCTTTCTAGGTATCGATTTGATGTTGGTTTCGGCCTTCGGGGTTTATGCTTGGGAAGTTGTTCTCTTACTAGTTTACAGTTAGAAACTGATAGTGGTGGGAAGATATTGATGCGTGAATCAGAAATGGAAATGTTTTCCAAAAGTTAATAACATATATTTTCTAGTTTTAGAAAATAAGCAATTTATGAATATATGGAAACGATAAATGGGAAATTGGGAAATGAAATGATGATTGATCGGTAAGATTTCCATTTGGAAATACGACTGTTGTTTGTACACATGTTTTCCTTTGATAGTTAAATCACCGACTATCAAAGATTTTGACCATTTCTGTTGTCAATACGGAAACACCGGGATGGGATATATTATCTGAAAACCACTCCGTATGTCATTAGCGTTTCGAATAAAATATATCGAAGACAATTGAAGATGGAGTTTATGCAAGGTTTATTCTGGCGATCCTAGGTAGAAATTGCCTAAGATGGATTTACAGAATAATTCCTTTGGGTTGTCTAGTCCCAGGATAACTTGAATGGACGAATGTCTGACATAGTATATTGGTAGATATCGTAAGTTGATCGTTTCAAACGTATTTACGTTGGTGGCGGAGGAATTCATTTCTCTTAGCTTATACCTGTGGTATTTTTGGGGAAATCAATTTGTGATTTGACGAGTATGACGATGTGGCATTCAAAATAAATGAAGGAGTGATCTATTAAAAGATACGTTATGACCTGAAGCCTCATCAACTAGGAAATGATAGAAATCGAGCAGGTAGCATGGCTAAGTGGGTCGCACCCAAGTAGGTTATATTGTCACCATCTAGAGAATATTCATATTTGTTAGCTCTTTCAATTCTGTATCTCCCGGGAACGGTTATGTTGGTGTACCAATCGTAAGGTGACAATATATTCGGAACATTCAAGCAAAATGAATGGTCGGTCATGTGTGGCCGAGTTACAAGATGTTCTTGTTGAACTCCAGTGTATCGCTTCTAGAGTACGGTGATCGGAAAATGGTTCCATACCTTGTTATAGTTGGAAATCCATTACCCAATAAGAGTCCGCGGTTTTTGATTATATATTATATATGTGGAACGTGAGATGAAAGCATTCCACTAGATTGCTACTTATTTGATTTAGACATTATTATAATATCAGAAGAGTATGGATTTTAAAAGAATGTTTTGGGTTATCGTAAGGTAAAAGCCATCCGTGTTTATATGTGGATTGGTCTTATGATTATTCTTTCTTTTAAAAGGATTTTAAAAGTTAAACAAATGGTTAGAGTTTACTCACACCAGTCACATGACTGACCCAGAGTTTATTTTGTTTTGTTTTCCCTAAATTCTTGGGTGCCCAATTTTGTATGGGCAGTCAAGTAGCTGGGATTTTACAGATACTTGGAGAGTAGGAGCAGGAGGATTCAGGATTATATAGCTATTGTTATTTCCGCTGTGTTGTAAGTGTTGTACTATGATAATAGTGTTGTATACCGATACTGTTTTATTCCAAAGTTATGTTATATAATATATTTTATTCGTTCCGCTGTGAGATTCGTTTTACTCTGATGTTGTTGTAGTTGTGTTCTTCTTCTTCTATTGTAATTTTCTATCTTATCTATTCTCACCCTCTAACTTCTTTCTATTTACGTTTCGGTATTTTCGATGCTTGAATAGTCGACATTGAGTTATGTCAATTACCAAGGTCGCAAATTCCCCGGATCGTTATAGTGGTATCAGAGCTGAAGGTTAAGCGATTACCTTAGCTCTGTGGCGTGACTCAGTAGAGATAGGGTTTGTAACACCCTAGATTGAGTTGAGTGTATATATACGAGAGAACGTATTTGTATATTTTATAAAAATTGTTTTATATTGTGGAGATTTATTGGTTGAGTTGTTTATATGTTCTGGTCGATCAGTTTGATCCACTGTATCGGTAAGGGTTTCTAAACATTCGAGTACGATAACTGACACAGTATGTTTTGAAAAAGGGTAAATGAAATAATTTTACCCCGAATTATATTTTGTTATGAAAGAATGATTGATAGAAATATTATAATATATTGGATATATTGATTGTTATTATAATCAGATAAGATTATAATTGAAATGGTTATGTAAATAACCAATCAAAATTCGTATAAGTGTTACGAAATGAATTAAATCTGAATTGAAATTACAACTCTGGAAAGTTGGAAAGGTGTTTGTAAGTGGACTTGGGTTAAATATATGAGAATTTTAAAATCCTATGAGATTTTAAATTGCTTTACAAGCATTGTGAAGGATATTTCGAACTGATTTCAAAATGGAAGTGTTTGAAAAATGAGTTTTGAAAAGTTATATAGTATTGAACTCACTTCGATCACCAGGAAATAACCCTGATGATGCTGGCCACATCATCAGTGTTCATTTTCGAGTTATAAGTGACGGATTACTACCAAAGATATTGTTTTGAATTGTTTTCAAGAAACAAGTTGTTTGAAGTCCGAAAAAGGAATATTTGATTTTTGGAAAGATAAGCTATTTAAAAACTCCCAGAAAAAATTGTTTGAATTAAAACCAAATTAAATATAAATTTATGGAAGCAAATATGAATTGGAACCAATTAGCTGGAAATTGAATTGGAATATAATATATCAAGCTGAATCAGATTTTGAATTGGGAGATAGGAATCTGAAATGGTATTGAATTGGTGAGTTAGGAGTTTGGAATCAAGAACGGAAATCGAGTTTGAAATGAAATTTGGCTAAGGTATAAGAGAATAATTGTTTAGAGAACGAATTGATTGGAGTTTGATTGGGGTGACATTGGTATCTGCTAAAATTAGCAGCAGATGGAAACGAGATAATGATAAGCCCGACAAAAAAGTACAAGTTTATTTATATACGAGTTTGGTGATTTATGAGCCGATTTAGCAAGCCGCTTGGCTGTTTGATTTTCTTTTGGGTTGGAGAAGGCCTAGAGAGGCGAGTTGTAGTTGTACCGATTGATCAGTACAAAGGACGAGTTGGCGAAATTTTAAGGTGTTAGAAAATTTTCAGGATTTTTGATTTTTTTTTGTTAATAAGAATGAATTAATATTTTAATCAAAATAAAATGGGTCAGTGAAACTGAAATTTTAGAAGTAAATAGATAATTTTTAACCAATCAATAGAGAAGTTTTCTACCTTAGCAATTTCGAGGACGAAATTATTTTAAGGGGGGAAGAATGTAACGTCCCATATTTTTACAGTATAATAAAATTATTTAAATAGTGATTTAGAGCTTTAAATGGTCATCTAATTAAATAATATTGAAAATTTAATTAATATAAATAATAGAATAATATATTTAATTTTCGAAATAGTCGAAAATAGTGGAATTTACAGTATTGTGTGAATTGGATCATTTATAATATATAATTCAGTTTAGAGTTGAACTACATTAACGAATATATTATATAAACGACCGTTGAACATATAATTATAATATAATTTAAATCAAGCTCAAAATGGCACGGCAGTTCGTAATTTGGCGATTCAAACTTTAAATGAATATACAGAATCCATTTTAAATCCGATTTCTGTGAAATAAGAAACGTTCGGAGCTGGTGAAGTATATTTTTCTAATGGAAGAGAAAAGTCGAGATTTCATCGTGTAGATTGTGAGTTGTGTCCAATTCAAATTTTTGAAAAGTCGCTATGGAATTCCTTTATAATTTATAACGATTTATTTATATTATAAAAGGATTTTAATATAATTTAAATATCGATATAATCTGGAATTTTGAAATATCGAGTTATAAATCCCGATATATTTATTTTGGAGTTGTATGATATTCTATTGTGAATATATACGATAATATTAATTTATTAATATTAATTTTAAATATTTTTAAATATATTAATATTTAAAAAGGGTTTATTTAGAGCTTTAAAAATAGCCAGTTTTGAAACGACCTCCGTTTTCGAGGAAACTATTGTGTTGGATCCGGAATATTAGATTATTGTTAGATACCAATTTTCGTGATTTTTGGAGTCGGTATGTGGCCGTGCGGAATTTTGATGTGAAAAACAGTTAATAATTTGACTTTAAAAATATGTTGTGTGAGCAAACGAACTGAGAATTCGACGAAACAAGTTTCGTTGGGTCCGTAATGGTGAACTGTAACTACATGTCCATTTTCATCAAAATGGAATATTGTATGTGGTCGTACGGATTTTTAAACAACAAAACATATAGCGGTTGCTTAAAAATAAATAAAATAATCGAATAAAAAATATATAAAACTATCATATAAATACCTATTTACCTTCTCTAAACCTAACACTTTCACTCCTCTGGTCAAATAAATTTCCAACGCTCTATTCTTCAATAAAACGTGAGGAAAGTTCTCCTTTCAAAAATCATAACAAATCAAATAAAAGTCTTAAAATCATGGAATATATATTTTCAGATTCCTCAAAATTATACTTTTTCTCCTGTACAAGTGTCAAAGAGGTGTGATGCCATCATGTGGGGTTTGAATTTTGGATAAGTACACTAGGGTTCATTGTCGAGCCTTAGTAATGAGGTTGGAGATCGTTTTGAGGGAGTTAGTGAGTTCAAGGAAGCAACGAGCTCTTGTTTATGAAGTTTGGGGAAAATTCAGGGATAAAAGTGATGCACTGGTTAGGAGTAGGTCGAGTCTCGTACTTTCGTGTAAATGCTTGTAGGACGCGACTGATTTGGAGATTTCGAGTTGCATGTTTATGGTATAGATAGATTGAGATTTTGAAGTGAAGTTTAATGATGGTATTCGTTTGTGGATTCAAGAAAAGGAGAAGGAGGGTTGGCGGAAGAAACGTCGGCCATGGAATGGTAAAGCAGCGGGTTACTATAGTTGGGTTGGAAGAGAAAAAGGATGAGCATGGTGTATTAGAAGTAACAACGTGGATTTAAGGGAGTAAATCAAATGGTTGTTTTAGTCTTTGATTTCATGAAGCAACGGAGAGGAATGAAGTTTGCAAAGGATTGGGAATAATGAGTTGAACCAGCGGAAGTCACTGCATTTTTTTGGTGAGGGAGAGAGCACGGTTGATGGTGGGTAAAGGTGATGGGCCATTCAAATAAAATAGTAAGGCCCACTTATAAAAAGGATATTTGTTTAACTTAATTTAAATAATATATATAAACTAGTATACGATATCAGAATCTGATGATATTGGATCCGTTAGGATCGTATGGACGGTGGCTACACAATGGAACTGACTGGGAGTGAACTGGAGCTCTTTATAATTTATAACAAAATAATTTGTCTGTCTGCGTCAACCGACAATTATCGTTATATAACGATGATCGTCCTATGTGAGTAAATCTCACTAACTCTGTACAGTTTATATTTTTATAAATATAATCTAGTATTGATAAATGATGATTGATTGTTGTGTGTTGATTGTTTGGTTGAATTGCTGATGTATTGGTTGAAATTATAGATAACGATATATATATATATAAATCGTTAATTAAATATTGATTCTATTTATCAGAATATTTTATACTGAAATGAAATCGATGTTATTTATATTGTTTAACATCTGTGAATGCAGGGAAATAGGTTGGAGGGATCCAACTGGATTCCTCAATATTTATAATACTGTTTGTTTTCATATATTGTGATATATGATGTGATATATAATCTGTGATTGATTATGATGACACTGGTCATGTTATTTGGTATTTTAAATACCACATGAAATACTGGAATGTAAAAAGGATTTTTTTTAAGTGAATATTGAAAATGAAATATTTATATATGAAATAAATAGGATATTATAAAATGTAAGAACCCGTTACTTCCCCATTAAGGAAAGAGCGGATACTTTGAGAACGACACACAAATGAATGCAGACGGGAGAACATTTCATTGTTATCACAACAATTCCATCAGATACAAGAATATACAGAGTATAATGAATAAATTACATATGATAAATATCAGAGATTACAATAAATTACATAGCAGCGGAAAATAATACAAAGCACAACTGAAGGTGATATACGGATACAGAGCTTTCCGGATATCATTCCAGCTGTAAACCAGGATCCTGTGAGTATAAATCTGCAAAACCAAAACTACAAGCTGCTCGTGCGGAAAATAGGGGCACCCAGAGTTTAGGTTAAAACAATAAACTCCAGGTCAGTCATGTGACTGGTGTGAGAACTAAAACAGTTATTAATATTGGTTTTAAAGTTTGGCAAATCAAGGGACCACGCCGTATAACACGGAACGGGTTTCCTCCCAAGAATTCCAGTGCATAGAATAAACAACGCAATGCTTTTTCGAAAAATGAAGCTATTATAAGACCCAGGTCCCATCACACAATGCAACGCAAGCCGGAGGATAGGGTTTTCCCTTATAATAGCCAAACATGCTTCTAGTATCACACACATATATAATAGCCAAACATGCTTCTAGTATCACACATATAGGCAAAGGGATAATTTTTGGGAAAAGACAACTCAAATTAAACAATCTTCTTAGGGTACCCATGATTAATAAAAATTTGTTATGTGTATCAAAATTTGCCAACGACAATAATGTTTACTTTGAATTTCGTCCTAGGTTTTGCCTAGTTAAAGATTCCCTAAATCATGAAATATTACTTCAAGGTAACCTATACGATGGTTTATACAAATTCAACAACTTGAAGACTGCAAAATCAAGTGGAGAATTATGGTGCAATAATGTAGATGCTAGTAGTGACAATGAATGTATTAGGAATAGCTGCAATAACGTTGATTATGACAATAATAGCAGTAAATGTAACCTGATTAATTCTTATCATGTAAAATTAGGACATCCTAATCTGGAAACTGTTAAGACTGTTCTACGTAATAATAACATTCATTATAAAAATGTACCTATCAAACACACATGCACACACTGCCAACTCGGCAAGAGCCACAAGCTCCCTTTTAGTGATTCTGAAACTAGCTATAATGAGCCACTTGAGCTTATAGCCGCTGACTTGTGGGGACCTGTGCCTCTAAATTCATATCAGGGACACATGTATTATCTTTCTTTTGTGGATTCTTATTCTAGATATACTTGGATATACATGCTGAAAACTAAATCAGAAGCTTGCAATACAGTTATGCAATTTATAACTCTTGTCGAAAAACAAATGAACAGTACTGTTAAGGTTGTTCAGACAGATGGGAGAGCTGAGTTTAAACCTCTAACTAATTACTTTCTCAAAAGAGGGATCAAACATAGATTAACTTGCCCTCATACGTCCGAACAAAACAGTTTAGTCGAAAGAAAGCATCGACACATAGTAGAGACTGGTATCACAAAGCTCACTACCCATGAAATATTGGAATGAAGCTTTCTACACATCGGTATTTCTCATTAACAAGTTGCCAACCAAAGTCTTAAACAATAAAAGCCCTCATGAAATGATGTACAGTGTTAGACCAGAATATGGTTTTCTGAAAGCCTATGGGTGTCTAAGTTTTCCATATTTGAGAGACTATAACAATCGTAAACTAAGTATGAGATCAAGCCCATGCACATTCATTGGGTACACACAAAACCAAAAAGGATATAAGTGCATGGACAAAAATGGAAAAATATATGTTTCTAGACACGTGATATTTGATGAAAACAAGTTTCCTTATGCAAAAAAGCAAATCGGCAAGAAGGTTGGGGAACAAAGCATAAACAATAACATACGGTTCGAGCCATTCATTACTGAACCACCTACAATTGATAGAAATGAAGAGCAACAACACACAGGCAATTTAAACACATAGGAAGAAACTATGGACCGAACAAATGAGCAAACCAACGAGACACACAATGACTTAGAAGATACAAGCATACATCAATCAAATCAAAACATGCAGTATAGTGAAGATACAGAAAACAACAACCATGCTGACACTACCAGCAACAATGATACACAGCAGCAGACACCACCACAATCAACTGGACATCACATGATCATCAGGTCAAAGAGAGGCATCTTCAAACCCAAAGTATATAATATTTCTGCCAGTGAGATCAAACCATTGAATTTCACTCAAGCCATAAGATCAAACAAATGGAAGGAGGCAATGGACACTGAATATAAAGCTCTCATAAGAAACAACACTTGGGGCTTAGTGACTCAACCAAAACACAAAAATGTGATTGGTTGTAGGTGGACGTACAAAATAGAAAGAAAAGAAGACGGATCTATTGACAAATACAAGGCCAGACTGGTTGCAAATGGTTACGCACAACAATTTGGTTTTGATTTCAACGAAACTTTTTCCCCAGTCATAAAACCCACAACCATCAGAATTATACTGACCATCGCTCTAAAAAAAGGATGGAAGGTGAGGCAACTGGATGTCAACAATGCTTTTTTGAATGGGGAACTGACTGAAGAGGTATACATGCAACAACCCGAAGGATATGGTACTGGTGATAAAGTATGCAAACTACACAAAGCTATATATGGCTTAAAACAAGCCTCGAGAGCTTGGTATGAAAAGCTAAAGTCAACTTGGTCTAACATGGGTTTCTCACAAGTTAAATCGGACAATTCTCTATATATGAAGAAGGGCATACATGGAACTGTGTTCATTCTAGTATACGTTGATGAGGAGACAATAGCGAAGAAATAAACAAAACCGTACACAAGCTGGATCAAAATTTCGCCATTAAAGACTTGGGGGAACTAAAAAAAATTTCTTGGAATACAAGTGATTAGAAACAACAATGGTGAATTAATTTTATCCCAACAAAATTATATCACTGAAATACTGCAAAGGGCAAATATGCACAAGGCAACCCCATTACCTATGCTTATGATTAGTAACCTAAGACTATCTAAGCACAAAGGAGAGGCTATTGAAAATGCCAAACAATGTAGAAGCATAATAGGAGCGTTACAATACGCAACTATTACTCGACCAGACATATGCTACATCGTTAATAAACTCAGTCAATACATGCAGAACCCTTTGTCAGAACATTGGACGGCTTTAAAGAGAGTGTTACGATACTTACAAGGCACAAGACATTACGGCATACACCTAAATTCAGAAAAAGAACTTAACTTACATTGCTTTAGCAATGCCTAATGGGAAAACGATATTGACAATCGAAAGTCTGTCTCAGGATACTGCGTTTACCTCAGTTCCAATATAATTTCCTGGTGTATGAAGAAACAACAGACCACATCCAAATCTAGCACAGAGGCGGAGTACCGTGCACATGAAAGCGCTACAGCTGAAATCATGTGGATAGAATCACTGATGGAGGAGCTTGGTTTCACTCCAAGACGAAAGTCGGTCATTTGGTGCGATAATAAGAGCACAATATCTTTATCTCTAAACCATATCCAACATTCAAGGACGAAACATCTTGAAATTGATCTCCACTTTGTGAGAGAAAGAATGCAATCAGGAAGACTTGCAATATGTCATGTGCCCGCATACTATCAGAGAGAAGATGCTCTCACAAAGGCCCTTTCGACCAAGAATTTTATCAGAATGAGAGAGGAACTTCGTGTTATCAGTGGAGGCGGAAGCCAAAATGAAAAAGGAAACCCTAGTTCGAACTGAGGGGCATAATGAAGACAATAGAGCGGTTACAGTAGAGCCGTTAGTGTGTGAACACGTTTTATCATATTTAGTATGTTTTGTAATTATCTACTAGCCGTTAGGCTCATGCATACTTGGTATATTTAATACTAGCCGTTAGGCTCATGCATACTTGGTATATTTAATACTGGCCATTAGGCTCATGCATATTTGGTATATTTTGTACTAGCCGTTGGGCTCATAGCACTATATATATGTGATGTTTGTATCATGTTTTTGCATCAATAAAATTACAATTGTTCCTCACTAATAACTCTTCTCCTCATCTCTTAATAATCCATACTGATACCAAAATGATTATGAGATGCATTATTAACTGAATCAGCAGACATACTTGGCATTGTTTCTTGATCTTCACACAAAGAATAAGTATATTGTAGATTCCATTTACGATCCATCGCATTCCAATAACAGATAGTTTTATTATGTATATCATAGCAAATCTGATCAGGTTAAGTGCTAGCAAACAAGGTTTTAGAACAAGCTTCTTCTTTGAACCTAAATACACATATCTTATGCATTTTCTCTTCTTAGTAAATACTATATATGGGATAAAATGAATAATAACACAATTATTTACTTAAAGAAAAACACCTCCTCAGTCTTTCAAATAAAATCATGGAGGGACTAATTCCATTGATATATAAAAAGATTAAGACGAAGCAAACTGTAAGATGTTACAAATGTTTGTCAACTGGTACATCCAGATACAGTTCAGAATTTAGTCGAACTGAAGCTCAGAAGTTATTATTCGCATCGCCATTACCCCAGAAAAGCAAAAGATTGGAACTGATTAAAACTTAAGAAAGAACCATGGAAGGACTAAATCAATGGAAGTTGAATTTTCTATGAAGAAGAACCATGGTTTTGCAAGGAGAAGCTTGAAAAGTGGAATCTTACGCACACTTGGATGCATCACTAGTTGATGTATGAACATACTTGAAAAGTGGGAGCTTACGGTTAATGCTCAGAAGAGTGAGAAAACACACAGAAGAAAAGTGAGAAGAAGAGAAAATGCATACGATTTTTTTGGATACACTGATTAAAATTTAAGTTTTTGTAAAAATTAATGATCCTATAAAATAGGATGGATTAACTTACTAATATTGTGGATTAGAATAAAAATTACCTATTTATAAATAGTGTTTAATTTGTTTTCTTTTTCCTTATATAATTCTAGTAAGTTCTGATTAAGACTGAGTATGCATTGCGCATGTGCTAACATAAGGGTAGTGTTTTTGTTTTTTTGGAAATATTTTAATTCAATATTAAAATTTTGAAAAAAATATATGTGAGATCAGAGAGAATCAAGGAGAATGATATAGCTTTACTGTTATTTAATAAATTAATAGATTTATATTGTTGTATTATTATTTTGGTTTAATAAAAGTATCTTAGAGTTTTAAGGAGAATCGAGGGAATTGAGAGAATCAAGGAGAATTAAGACTGAGTATGCATTGCGCATGTGCTAACATAAAGGTAGTGGTTTTGGTTTTTTGGAAAGTAAATGTTTAATTTCTATCTAAATAGGAAATCCTGTGAAGAGCTAAAACATAGGAATGGTAATTACAAATTTGAATATGGAATAAATCATTATGAAATATATGTAATAGCTAAACTAGTTTATTATATAAAAGTAACTTTAAAATGTATTTAAAACCAAAAATCCATAATTTGACTAAAATCTTGTGTTTGACATATTATTATGTCAAATATATCCATTACCAGCCTTAGAGAATAAAGGACTTACGAAGTAATGTGTGTAGAAAGTGATTACTTGCAAATATGATCTAAATTTTGCAGAATTTAATTAGAAATAGGGTGCAGACATTAAATTTCAAATGTTAACAATATAAAAAATAAAAACATTATAAGAAGGTAAACAATAGTGCACACACCGTTCATTCAGTATAGAGCACTGCTTTTAGAAATAAAATTACACAAAAATAAGTCATTTCTTAGTGTATTAATACGGGTATAGTGTCCAGTTAACATAACTATGATGCATCTTACAATACTCATATAGAAGTCTGACATCTCAAGCACAAAAGGAATGAAATGTGTCATTAATTAATTAATTATTTTTTATAAACTATTTTGTTTTTACAAAGAGTAAATTGAAGTTTATTATAATCATAAGCATATAAAGATGTGCAAATTGTACATTTGTATAATTTCAAAATTTTCATTTCGAATGTTGCATTTAATTTTTCAAAAAAAACTTTAAGACTAATAAGCCCATCCACAAAGGCAATGACATAATTTACTGAGTTCGAAAAAATCCATCGACCATTACTATGAAATAAGCTGCTTTACAATTTTTGATATATAGAAACAAAATAATATAATGAGATCATAAGTAAAATGAAATCCGCAATAGTGCCAAACTTTCACCTCTGTGCTTGTAAGTAAGAACCACCGTAAAAACTAGTAGGCATGCACCATTCAGTCAATATATATAGCGCATTGTCTTCAGCAAAAATTATATTGAAGAAGCGATTCATTTAATGATGTATTAACATGGGTGTAGTGTTAGGTTAATATAGTTTTGATAAAGTCTACAGTATCTTATATCAATGCCTGACATCGCATACTCAAAAGACTTTACCGCCTAGGTAGAAATATGTTGGTAATTGTTATTTTGTTGTAAACCACTAGGATTTGACAATGAAGTAATTGAAACTTTATTATAATTATAAGCATAGAAGATAAAAAAAACTCATTTTCAAAGGCCTCTGAATGGTACGTTAAATTTTCCATTAGATTTCTATGACTAATATGTTCACGTTAAAAGGCAATGTAACACCCCAAATTTTCTGTTAACTGTATAATAAGATATTTAAGTATAATTAATTCTTAACGAAAGAATTAAGGGAAACGGGTTACGCCATTGCGATCGTCTTCGAATTCTGCTTGAGATAGAGTCCAGGTTTGCGTGAATCAGACTCTGTATGAAGGAGTTATGACCTCCGGAAGTTTCAGAATTCAAATTAAAATTCAAACAGTTCAAAACGAAGTTCAAAAATCAGACCAAACTGGGTTGGGCGGGAAAATTCCCGCCCAGGCACCAAGTCGACCAGGGGGTCGACCTGGGTGACCAGGTCGATCTGACCAGTCGACCTGGTTTGGCCCTTGCTGGCCTGGTCGGGTTCTGGTCGATTTCTGAGGCATGGCTGTGTCACTAGGGCTGACATGTCGCATTTTGTTTGGCTCTTTTTGAAGTGAATGGTCTAGATTCGTCTATGATCATCTGACGGCTCAAATCAATCTGAAATTCTATAAATACAACCTAAGACTCCAACCTAAATTCACATAAGAAATTAGAGATGGAGCCGCCATGCTGTCGATAGGAAATTGAGAGGAGCCTCCACTTGTAGAAAAGCTTAGAGATGAGCCAAATTAGAGTTAAAACACGAATCAAATCAACGTTAGTCTACCCAAAGGAACGCTTCTCAATTTCAGAATGCGGAATCCAGAATTCAAGTTCATCGATCGTTGTAAGTCTAGTTACGTTTGAGATGTGAATTGAAATAGAACGTGATTTGATATGGATTGGAAATTAGAATCACACTATGTTCTATAATGTAACGACCCGGAATTTTGGGGCCAATTTAAAAATTTTATTTTAGAAATTTTAAGGGAATTTTAATATTTAAAATAATTTATTTTAAATAGGAACGACTAAAAATTTATTTTAAAACGAATAAATTCAATTTAATTATAAAAGGAGTTTAAAACAGCGCTGCAGTTTGAAAATTTGAATTTGAACTTTAACTGACTGTACAGGATTCATTTTAAATCAGAATTGAGCGAAACCAAAAATATTTAAATCTGTTTAATCATATCTTTCTAACGAATCAGAAAAACTGAAATTTCACTTTAGAAATCAAAAGTTATGGCCAATTCAATTTTTAGGAAGGTCGTTGTAGAATTTATATATATATTATATAGGGTCTGAAAGGCTACTTTTCAAATATGAAGGAATTTCAACTCGAAACCACTTCCATTGAGTTCGGAATGACGTTTCTGCTTTGAAAAACAGTAAACACTTATATATTTTGAGTTTCGGAATTTATTTGTTTAAAAATGTATTTTTAATATTAAATATATTGGCCTTAAAAATAGTCATTTGTCAAATGACCTCTGTTTTCGACGAAACCACTTTTATTGGAACCAGAATGTCAAATTATTACTAGGTTTCAATTTTCATAATTTTTTTCGAATCAATATGTGAGCGTGGCAAAGGAAAACGTGTTTGGTCAGTTTCGGTCAAATTTTATCGACTTGAAAATAGCCATTTTTCAAACAGTCTCAGAATTCGACGAAATTAGTCTTGTTAGAACCGTATCGTCAAAACATAACCGGAAATAATTTTCCTGGAATTTTTAGAGTTCGTATGTGGCCCCGGTAATTTAAATTGTACGTTTGAATTTAATAATTAAATGATTTATAATTAAATATTAAGAAAAACATATCGTAACAGCCGAATGGGGTGAAACATATTCCATTGCGTCCGGGATGGGGGTTATTAGCTAGGGACGACAGTCGTTGGGTTTGATTTGGAGTACGTGGCATTAAACAAGAATTATCTGAATTTAAATAAAATAAAATACGCTACATATACCAGTATAAATACCCCTCAAAATACACCTAACCCTAATCGTATGAAGGCACCGCCATCTCCTGTCGTTAATGGCCAGAAATGTCGGATTTTAATTCGCAAATCCTGACCAAATTACTTCGAATTAATCCTGGTTCTTAAGCAATCATGGTGGAGATTCCTCTCAGCTACGAATTGATGCCAAGTTGATGATCCCTAGATGAACGTATCGCCGGAATTTCAGCTTCAAAGGGGGCCGATGCGAGAGAGATTTGCAAAGCCTAGGGGATTTCGAGTGGGCCCCCATCGCCGACGTGGGGAGAGGCGACTCTGGCGCTCCTCGTGATGAACTCTGATCGGATACAGGCGGCTTCAGGCGACGACGAATTGGAACCCTAACTATTGAGGAACGGTTCGATTTGGTCAGAAGAGGAAGGCCTGGAAAGCGACACAGTAACAAAGGAGAAGGGTTGAAGTGTAATTAAAAGTAATTAATTTTATTTGAATTAGCAATTTATGAAATCAAATGTTCAAATGCCTGTAACTTTTGCAAATCTAAACAGAATTCAACGAAACGAATTGCGTTGCGATCGTATTGAAGAACACTACGACATGAAGCTGACTGGATCTGAAAACAATCACTTTGAAATTTCGGCAAAATTTGAGCACGAACAATTTATAGGTGAGAAATCTATTTTATTTCTTTCCTTTATAATTGAGATAAATTCTGAAATTATTGTTATAAATTTGCAGTTAATTCATACTGTTATTATTCTGTGTTAATTGTAAATACACATCTATTTGTTTGATGATGATTGTGGCGATAGAATTGTTAAAAATTACATTTCTGTTGATTTGAATTAGGTTGAAAAAATTTATTATTTTGTTCATTTTATTGTTAAAATTAACTTTCTTGGTAATTTGAATTAGACTAAACAAAATTATCAATTTGTTTGTTGTACTAACGAAATTGAAACATTCCTGTAAATTAGAACTTGGTTTAAGCAAAAATACACCATTTTTGTTTATATAAAAAGAATCAAATGAGTATCACCCCAAATGTTGTAAATATGTTGAAGTAGAAATTTTCAACATACATGTAACACAGAATTTTGATAATTTGTTAAATCAGCAATTTTGTTGATAAAATGTTAATATGACTAAAAAGAACATTTTGTTTATAAAATGTTAATATGATTAAAATGGACATTTTTGTCATATTAAAAGAACGAAGTAAAAAATCACATTTTTGTCACTAATAAGGATTAAAACAAAAACACGCATTTTTGTTCATTTAGAAGAAAGATCACATTTTTGGTCATTAAAAAGGATTAAAGAAAATTAGCATTTTTGTTTACTTTAAAAGAATGAAGACAAAAATTACATTTGTGTTTACATTGAAAAGATTAAACAAAATTATCATATTTTGTTACATTGAAAAGGATTTAACAAAAGTACCTTATTTTGTATATTAAAAGTGAATTAGACAAAATCAACATTTTTGTATATTAAAAGTGAATTAGACAAAATCAACGTTTTTGTACATAAAAAGGATTAAACAAAAATATACATTTTATATAGTAAAAGAGTTGAAATAAAAGACTGTATTTTTATTTCCATTTTGAATCAAATGTTAGAAATTGATTTTAGAAATAAAAATAACCTTTTTAATTGAAATATTATTTGCAAATCAAAATATCATTTTGATTAGGAATTGGTTATGAAAATAACATCTTTGCCCATTAAAATAAAAAGGTTATTATAAGAAGGTTATAAATAAATAGAATGAAGCAAAATGTTCAATTTTGTCATATTTAGAAGAATGAAATAAAATAGCATTTTTGTTAAAAACATGTTAGAGAAATGAAATATCATTTTTGTATTAAACATGTTAGTGGGATTAAATGAACATTTTTATACATTAAAAAGAGTAGATTTTGTTAAACATCCATTTTCAATAAAGAGAAATTATAATTTTTTTTTCTATTTTTACAATATGGTAGTGTAGAATTAGAAATAAAGATCACATTTTTGTGAAAGAATTATTATAGTAATAAAGAATGCATATTTTGTTAACATTAAAAGGATTAGTTAGAATATACATTTTGTTAAACATTAAAAGGATTTGATTATAATTAACATTTTTGTTAACATTAAAAGGAGGAAGTTAGAAATGTATATTTTTTATACATTTACAAGTTATGAAATGAAAATGTATATTTCTATACATTAAAAAGCTATGAATTGAAAATGTATATTTTTACACATTAAAAAGGAGAAGGAGTTAGTAATGAACATATTGTTTAAAAATGTTAAATAGGATTAAAAAGAACATTTTTGTACATTAGAAAAATCATATTTTGACACTAGAAACGTTAACATTAGAAAAATCACATTTTGACACTAGAAATGTTAACATTAGAAAAATCATATTTTGATACTAGAAATGTTAACATTAGAAAAATCATAGTTTGTTATAAAAAGTTGCATTAGAATAAAATCATGTTTTGTTATAAAAAGTTCTCATTAGAATAAAATGAGTTTAACCAAATTTATCACTTTTGGTCAATAGAATGAGTTTAAACAAAATTCTCATTTTGTTTGCATTAGAAGTTAATAAACAAAATCATCATATTTGTTTACATTAAAAAGAAGAATTGAAAATGTATCATTTTTTTATGCATCAAAAAGAAGAAGTTAAGAATGTATATTTCTTACACTAAAAAGAGTGAGTTAAAATGTATATTTTTATATACATTAAAAATAATGAATTAGTAATGGACATTTTTGTCGCATTAAAAAGTATGAAGTAGAAATACACCTTTGCCATTTAAAAATGAATGGGGATAAAATATACATTTTGGTAAATAAATATGAGTTAAGATTTTTATTGTCATTTGTCAACAATAAAAATAATTGAATTAAAAGATTAGATTTTATTGCCATTTGTTCACAATAAAAAGTATTGAAATTTATGTATGAATGTTGAAATGTGTGATGGGTTAAATATAATGTTTAGTATACTCAAGTTTGAATATTACACTCCCATTTACAAGTTACCCGACTTGTTTATGTGATTGGGACGATAATTTTCACACATCGCCCAAGTGCACAAATAATTTATTATTTGTTTGATGAATGAAACCCCACACGGGTATTGGGATGGTATTGGACGCACACTAATCCCAATATTTAGTTATCTGTCAATCGATGGATTGACAGACTGTGATGAGCGTTAGTTATTTACTTTAATGCTCACACAGTTATAAATTCCACTTTGGGTGTTATTTGAATGCTTGGTAATTATTTATCATGATTGTTGATTACATACAATATATGGTTGTTGATTGAGTCACATTCCAATAAAGAATATTTTAGAAAACGTCTTAGAAAAAGAATGTTTGTTAGAAAAAGAATATATTTTGGAAAAAATTAATTTTTATTGAATGATTTAGTTATTAACTAAAATAAATCATTAAATTAGGATTTAATGAAGTTTTCCAATTAGTGAATATTTAATTGAAATTAAATAAATTGGATTTTGGGTTGGTCGTGAATGGTGTCTTCAATAACACCTTTCTTAAACCCAGTTGAAAAGAACAAATCTTTGAATTAAGATTACTAGAGTTTCAAACTATATTTTGTAATTGGAATAAAAATGATTTGTGAATTGAGTTTATCGTGAACAATGTTTTAAAACGACATCTGTTCTTTAACTCAATTAACAATAAGAATAGGATTTGGAATTTATAAATCTTTTATTAAGATTTAAATGGGAATTTTCCAAAAGCCAAGTTTTCCGATTTAATATATTAAATTGGAGTTGAATGGAATTCGAATCAATAATAACCGAGATAAGCTCCTGTAAATGAAGACCGATACTACATATGGAATTTAAAAGGCTTTGCCGTTATTCCATTTATATTACGTGTCGGATACAGAAATTTATAATGATTATATATTGATTTGATTTCTATGAAGATTCCCTAATTTAAAGGAAGAGAATTTTGGGTTTACCGTGAACGGTGTTTTAAAATGACATTAGTTCTTTAACCCAGTTAAAGATAAGATTTATTTCTTAGATTTAAATAATCATTGAATAATGATTTTGATATTTAAACCCAAATTGGGTTTTTAGTAAATCTTTAAAAGAAAGATTTAAGAATTAATTTGAAGAATCTATCTTTGACAGAATAATGTGAATATGTTATTTAAAAGAATATTCTGAATTGGAATGAGGCGTTGGATGTGTTTTTATAGTACTCGATTTTTAATTATAAAAATACGAGAGTTATTCGGAAAGACCGGGTTTAACCCATTCCGAATAATTTCTACGACGATGAAGAGTCGAAGATGAAGACGGTGGTTGAAGACCGACGATCTTCACATCGAATGGATGTGTTGCTACAGAGACCCTGATGGGAGTAGCTACCTTGAAGGGATTTCAGTGGTGGCCGTCCGGACTATTGTTGATTGTTCGGATTTGGTTTTCGCTCAGACCCAGAGCATAAGCTAGTAAATGGATGCGTGTCTAACATTGGATTTCGTTCCATGTAAATTAAATCGATTTCTGTTAATGTATGTCTGTTTGGTGGTAAAGGATTTATCCTCTACTTAACACCCTGGTACATATTAATAGTGATTGATCGCATGGCGTGAATTGTCAGTGTGGCACGCCAAGATGCAAATGATCAAGGCTTTTGTTGAAAAGCAGGGCCTTGTGGGATGATCAAATCATAGCCTATTACGACATAGCTTTGTGTATATCGTGACTTCGCAAGCCTCACACCTCGGTATGAGTCAAAAATGGGATATGGATCATAGGGAGTGCACACGTTTCTTTCTAGCTAGTGGTAGTGTTAGTGCTTTAACATGGCCTGGCATTTTACTTATGTGGATGATGGATTTTGAGGCGCCTCGGATTTTTATAGGCCGATAGTGGTCATATTATAGGTTCAAAGGAACCGGGAAACGTGTGTTCAGGCATAACCAATCCACTGCCGATAGGCGGGGACCGGCCCTACTGCATCCAAGGGTTCACTGCGGGGGATCCTGAGGCATTTGCTAGAGTGTCTCGAATCGGAGAGGAGCTTGCCTTTAGCCTCGACTAATGATGGAAAATCCAATTTCCAATACGACCTTGCGGTTTTGATTGTAGAACTAGTATGGCGACATGATATATGGTACCCATGCCGTCTATGATTGATACATTATGATTGAAATGTTTTTATTAGAATATATACACACTAATACTAAATCCGTTTTACCGTATCAAGCATCTTTTGACCATTATAAGGTAAAACCCTATCCCCCGGATTGCGTTGCATTGTGTGATGGGATTTGGGTCTTATAATGGTTTCATTTTTCTAAAAAGCATTGCGTTGTTTAACGATTCACTTTAATTTAGGCACTGGCAATCCAATGGAGAAAACCCGTTCCGCGTTAGCGGCGTGGTCCTGTGATTAGCCTTATCATTAGATAAGTTCAGTTCAGATTTCTCATATCGGTCCCATGATTGACCTGTAGTTTGTTTCACTGGCAAACTCGGGTGCCCTTATTTTCCACACGGGCAGTCAAGTAGCTTTTTGCAGATATATTTACAGGATCCTGGTTTACAGCTGAAGCGGTATTCGGAAAGCTCTGTATCCGTGTATTCCTTTCAGTTGTATATTTGTAATATTTTTCCGATGTTATTTAAATGTAATTTAAAACTCTGATATTATTGTATTTCTATTATGTAATAAGTATTCATACTCTGTTATATTCGTGTACTCTGATGTAATTGTTGTTATCAGCAATAAAATGTTCTTCAGTTTGTGCTCTAATGTGTATTATTCTCAAAGCAATCCATGCTTTCCTTCACTGGGAAGTTTGGGTCATTTCAATTGGTATCAGAGGTTTGGTTTACAGAGCTCGAGGACAAGACACATTAAAACCGAACGAGAGAATTCATCAGAGATTGGATTAGTAATATCCAATAAGAATAACTCGTTAGAGATGGGATCAGTAGTATCCTAGAACGAGTGTAAAGAGTATTATTTTCTTTAAAAATAAAAATGAAAACAAATTTAGTTTTAAAAATTTTATCTTAAAATACGTATTTGAATATATTACATTTTAATGTGGACAATCGAGTATATAAAGATTTCGAATATACGAGTAATTAACGGATATTCGAAGTTTTAATATACTGGATAGATATGGAATCACACTCTAGTCGCCCGGAGATAATTCTGGGGATAGGTCGACCGTCACCAGTATTTATGTTCGAGTCTCGAAGGTGGGATTTCTATATATTTCCATTTGACTGGTATGAGAACCAACACTTAGTTAGTACACATTGCTATGATTTGCACTAAAAATATGATTTTTGACTGTATATAAAGATTATATTTGAAAAGTTAATCACCTAACTGATTGCTGGTTGTGATGTTTGATAATTAATTTCACTAATTAAAATATTAGAATGATAATTAATTGAAACCAATAAATAAAATTTAGTTGAGTTGGTTAATTAAACAACTTTTAGCTTCGTTCCTTTTCGAGGACGAAAAGAATTTATGTGGGGGCGATTGTAACGACCTGGAATTTTGGGGCCAATTTTAAATTTTTATTTTAGAAATTTTAAGGGAATTTTAATATTTAAAATAATTTATTTTAAATAGGAACGACTAAAAATTTATTTTAAAACGAATAAATTCAATTAATTATAAAAGGAGTTCAAAACAGCGCTGCAGTTTGAAAATTTGAACTTTGACTGACTGTACAGGATTCATTTTAAATCAGAATTGAGCGAAACCAGAAATATTTAAATCTGTTTAATCATATCTTTCTAATGAATCTAAAAAACTGAAATTTCACTTTAGAAATCAAAAGTTATGGCCAATTCAATTTTTAGGAAGGTCGTTGTAAAATTTTTATATATATTATATAGGGCCCGAAAGGCTACTTTTCACATATGAAGGAATTTCGACTCGAAACCACTTCCATTGAGTTCGGAATGATGTTTCTGCATTGAAAAACAGCAAACACTTATATATTTTGAGTTTCGGAATTTATTTGTTTAAAAATGTATTTTTAATATTAAATATATTAGCCTTAAAAATAGTCATTTTTCAAATGACCTCTGTTTTCGACGAAACTACTTTTGTTGGAACCGGAATGTCAAATTATTGCTAGGTTTCAATTTTCATAATTTTTTTCGAATCAATATGTGAGCGTGGCAAAGGAAAACGTGTTTTGTCAGTTTCGGTCAAATTTAAACGACTTACAAATAGCCATTTTTCGAACAGTCTCAGAATTCGACGAAATTAGTCTTGTTAGAACCGTATCGTCAAAACATAACCAGAAATAATTTTCCTGGAATTTTTAGAGTTCGTATGTGGCCCCGGTAATTTAAATTGTACGTTTGAATTTAATAATTAAATGATTTATAATTAAATATTAAGGAAAACATATCGTAATAGCCGAATAGGGTTACGAAACATTTTCCATTGCGTCCGGGATGGGGGTTATTAGCTAGGGGTGACACTCGTTGGGTTTGATTTGGAGTACGTGGCATTAAACAAGAATTATCTGAATTTAAATAAAATAAAATACGCTACATATACCAGTATAAATACCACTCAAAATACACCTAACCCTAATCGTATGAAGGCGCCGCCATCTCCTATCGTTAATGGCCAGAAATGTCGGATTTTAATTTGCAAATCGTGACCAAATTACTTCGAATTAATCCTGGTTCTTAAGCAATCATGGTGGAGATTCCTCTCAGCTACGAATTGATGCCAAGTTGATGATCCCTAGATGAACGTATCGCCGGAATTTCAGCTTCAAAGGGGGCCGATGCGAGCGAGATTTGCAAAGCCTAGGGGATTTCGAGTGGGCCCCCATCGCCGGTGTGGGGAGAGGCGACTCTGGCGCTCCTCGTGACAAACTCTGATCGGATACAGGCGGCTTCAGGCGACGACGAATTGGAACCCTAACTATTGAGGAACGATTCGATTTGGTCAGAAGAGGAAGGCCTGGAGAGCGACACAGTAACAAAGGAGAAGGGTTGAAGTGTAATTAAAAGTAATTAATTTTATTTGAATTAGCAATTTATGAAATCAAATGTTCAAATGCCTGTAACTTTTGCAAATCTAAACAGAATTCAACGAAACGAATTGCGTTGCGATCGTATTGAAGAACACTACGGCATGAAGCTGACCGGATCTGAAAACAGTCACTTTGAAATTTCAGCAAAATTTGAGCACGAACAATTTCTAGGTGAGAAATCTATTTTATTTCTTTCCTTTATAATTGAGATAAATTCTGAAATTATTGTTATAAATTTGCAGTTAATTCATAGTGTTATTATTCTGTGTTAATTGTAAATACACATCTATTTTTTTGACGATGATTGTGGCGATTGAATTGTTAAAAATTACATTTCTGTTGATGTGAATTAGGTTGAACAAATTTATTATTTTGTTCATTTTATTGTTAAAATTAACTTTCTTGGTAATTTGAATTAGACTAAACAAAATAATCATTTTGTTTGTTGTACTATCGAAATTGAAACATTCCTGTAAATTAGAACTTGGTTTTAGCAAAAGTACACCATTTTTGTTTATATAAAAAGAATCAAATGAGTATCACCCCAAACATTGTAAATATGTTGAAGTATAAATTTTCATCATACATGTAACACAGAATTTTGATTATTTGTTAAATCAGCAATTTTGTTGACAAAATGTTAATATGATTAAAAAGAACATTTTGTTTATAAAATGTTAATATGATTAAAATGGACATTTTTGTCATATTAAAAGAACGAAATAAAAAATCACATTTTTGTCATTAATAAGGATTAAAACAAAAATATGCATTTTTGTTCATTTAGAAGAAAGATCACATTTTGGTCATTAAAAAGGATTAAAGAAAATTAGCATTTTTGTTTACATTAAAAGAATGAAGACAAAAATGACATTTGTGTTTATATTGAAAAGATAAGACAAAATTATCATATTTTGTTACATTGAAAAGGATTTAACAAAAGTACCTTATTTTGTATATTAAAAGTGAATTAGACAAAATAAACATTTTTGTATATTAAAAGTGAATTAGACAAAATCAACGTTTTTGTGAAAGAATTATTATAGTAATAAAGAATGCATATTTTGTTAACATTTAAAGGATTAGTTAGAATATACATTTTGTTAAACATTAAAAAGATATGATTAGAATTAACATTTTTGTTAACATTAAAAGGAGGAAGTTAAAAATGTATATTTTTATACATTTACAAGTTATGAAATGAAAATGTATATTTTTATACATTAAAAAGAAATGAATTGAAAATGTATATTTTTACACATTAAAAAGGAGAAGGAGTTAGTAATGAACATTTTGTTTAAAAATGTTAAATAGGATTAAAAAGAACATTTTTGTACATTAGAAAAATCATATTTTGACACTGTAAATGTCAACATTAGAAAAATCATATTTTGACACTAGAAATGTTAACATTAGAAAAATCATATTTTGATACTAGAAATGTTAACATTAGAAAAATCACTAGAAATGTTAACATTAGAAAAATCATATTTTGATACTAGAAATGTTAACATTAGAAAAATCATAGTTTGTTATAAAAAGTTGCATTAGAATAAAATCATGTTTTGTTATAAAAAGTTCTCATTAGAATAAAATGAGTTTAACCAAATTTATCACTTTTGGTCAATAAAATGAGTTTGAACAAAATTCTCATTTTGTTTGCATTAGAAGTTAATAAACAAAATCATCATATTTTTTTACATTAAAAAGAAGAATTGAAAATGTATCATTTTTTTTATGCATCAAAAAGAAGAAGTTAAGAATGTATATTTCTTACATTAAAAAGAATGAGTTAAAATGTATATTTTTGTATACATTAAAAAGAATGAATTAGTAATGGACATTTTTGTCACATTAAAAAGTATGAAGTAGAAATACACCTTTGCCATTTAAAAATGAATGGGGCTAAAATATACATTTTGGTAAATAAATATGAGTTAAGATTTTTATTGTCATTTGTCAACAATAAAAAGAATTGAATTAAAAGATTAGATTTTATTGCCATTTGTTCACAATAAAAAGTATTGAAATTTATGTATGAATGTTGAAATGTGTGATGGGTTAAATATAATGTTTAGTACACTCAAGTTTGAATATTACACTCCCATTTACAAGTTACCCGACTTGTTTATGTGATTGGGACGATAATTTTCACACATCGCCCAAGTGCACAAATAATTTATTATTTGTTTGATGAATGAAACCCCACACGGGTATTGGGATGGTATTGGACGCACACTAATCCCAATATTTAGTTATCTGTCAATCGATGGATTGACAGACTGTGATGAGCGTTAGTTATTTACTTTAATGCTCACACAGTTATAAATTCCACTTTGGGTGTTATTTGAATGCTTGGTAATTATTTATCATGATTGTTGATTACATACAATATATGGTTGTTGATTGAGTCACATTCCAATAAAGAATATTTTAGAAAACGTCTTAGAAAAAGAATGTTTGTTAGAAAAAGAATATATTTTGGAAAAATTTAATTTTTATTGAATGATTTAGTTATTAACTAAAATAAATCATTAAATTAGGATTTAATGAAGTTTTCCAATTAGTGAATATTTAATTGAAATTAAATAAATTGGATTTTGGGTTGGTCGTGAATGGTGTCTTCAATAACACCTTTCTTAAACCCAGTTGAAAAGAACAAATCTTTAAATTAAGATTACTAGAGTTTCAAACTATATTTTGTAATTGGAATAAAAATGATTTGTGAATTGAGTTTATCGTGAAAAATGTTTCAAAACGACATCTGTTCTTTAACTCAATTAACAATAAGAATAGGATTTGGAATTTATAAATCTTTTATTAAGATTTAAATGGGAATTTTCCAAAAGCCAAGTTTTTCCGATTTAATATATTAAATTGGAGTTGAACGGAATTCGAATTAATAATAACTGAGATAAGCTCCTGTAAATGAAGACTGATACTACATATGGAATTTAAAAGGCTTTGCCGTTATTCCATTTATATTATGGGTCGGATACAGAAATTTATAATGATTATACATTGATTTGATTTCTATGAAGATTCCCTAATTTAAAGGAAGAGAATTTTGGGTTCACCATGAACGGTGTTTTAAAATGACATTAGTTCTTTAACCCAGTTAAAGATAAGATTTATTTCTTAAATTTAAATAATCGTTGAATAACGATTTTGATATTTAAACCCAAATTGGGTTTTTAGTAAATCTTTAAAAGAAAGATTTAAGAATTAATTTTAAGAATCTATATTTGACAGAATAATGTGAATATGTTATTTAAAAGAATATTCTGAATTGGAATGAGGCGTTGGATGTGTTTTTATAGTACTCGATTTTTAATTATAAAAATACGAGAATTATTCGGAAAGACCGGGTTTAACCCATTCCGAATAATTTCTATGACGATGAAGAGTCGAAGATGAAGACGGTGGTTGAAGACCAACGATCTTCACATCAAATGGATGTGTTGCTGCAGAGACCCTGATGGGAGTAGCTACCTTGAAGGGATTTCAGTGGTGGTCGTTCGGACTATTGTTGATTGTTCGGATTTGGTTTTCGCTCAGACCCAGAGCATAAGCTAGTAAATGGATGCGTGTCTGACATTGGATTTCGTTCCATGTGAATTAAATCGATTTCTGTTAATTTATGTCTGTTTGGTGGTAAAGGATTTATCCTCTACTTAACACCCAGGTATATATTAATAGTGATTGATCGCATGGCATGAATTGTCAATGTGGCTCGCCAAGATGCAAATGATCAAGGCTTTTGTTGAAAAGCAGGGCCATGTAGGATGATCAAAGCATAGCCTATTACGGCATAGCTTTGTGTATATCATGACTTCGCGTGCCTCACACCCCGGTATGAGTCAAAAACGGGATATGGACCGTAGGGAGAGCACACGTTTCTTTCTAGCTAGTGGTAGTGTCCGTGCTTTAACACGGCCTGGCATTTTACTTATGTGGATGATGGATTTTGAGGCGCCTCGGATTTTTATAGGCCGATAGTGGTCATATTATAGGTTCAAAGGAACCGGGAAACGTGTGTTCAGGCATAACCAATCCACTGCCGATAGGCGGGGACCGGACCTACCGCATCCAAGGGTTCACTGCGGGGGATCCTGAGGCAATTGCTAGAGTGTCTCGAATCGGAGAGGAGCTTTCCCCTAGCCTCGAATCATGATGGAAAATCCAATTTCCAATACAACCTTGCGATTTTGATTGTAGAACTAGTATGGCGACATGATATATGGTACCCATGCCGTCTATGATCGATACATTATGAGTGAAATGTTTTTATTAGAATATATACACACTAATACTAAATCTGTTTTACCGTATCAAGCATCTTTCGACCATTATAAGGTAAAACCCTATCCTCCGGATTGCGTTGCATTGTGTGATGGGATTTGGGTCTTATAATGGTTTCATTTTTCTAAAAAGCATTGCGTTGTTTAACGATTTACTTTAATTTAGGCATTGGCAATCCAATGGAGAAAACCCGTTCTGCGTTAGCGGCATGTTCCTGTGATTAGCCTTATCATTAGATAAGTTCAGTTAAGATTTCTCATACCAGTCCCATGACTGACCTGTAGTTTGTTTCACTGGCAAACTCGGGTGCCCTTATTTTCCACACGGGCAGTCGAGTAGCTTTTTGCAGATATATTTACAGGATCCTGGTTTACAGCTGAAGCGGTATTCGGAAAGCTCTGTATCCGTGTATTCCTTTCAGTTGTATATTTGTAATATTTTTCCGCTGCTATTTAAATGTAGTTTAAAACTCTGATATTATTGTATTTCTATTATTTAATAAGTATTCATACTCTGTTATATTCTTTTACTTTGATGTAATTGTTGTTATCAGCAATAAAATGTTCTTCAGTTTGTGCTCTAATGTGTATTGTTCTCAAAGCAATCCATGCTTTCCTTCACTGGGAAGTTTTAGTCGTTTCATATAATGTTTATGTTGTATAATGTTTAACAACGTATATATGTTGCGATGATTCTATTGTGAATGGAATTGGGATGTTTGTGGTATAAATTGATGTGATGTGGACCTATTTAACATTTGTAATTGAAAACAACATCACTTGCAAGTTTGTGGTTAATATTAGAATTTACACCTTTATGTTTGTGTGGTTAACATGGATTGTATACATTTTGCTAAGTCCAAGTTAAGACTTATATACACATGTTCTATGTTAAGACCGTTATGCCAACATGATTAAAATCCTTATGTATATGTTATTATGTTCATTCAAGTTGTAATTGGATCCATTTGGTTTACACAATTAATACAAGTTTCATGTTGAAATAGGCTACATGATTTGAGTTAGTTCACATCTTTGTGTTAATATCAAAATTAGACATTTTTATGAACATGTAATAACCTTGTCACATGCTAGTTTTGTGTTTATGCCTAGATAAATATGTTTAGGCCTATGTTTATGCAAGTCAAGATTATGCCATTTCATGTGACACCTATTTAGATTTAGTCTATTTTGCAAGTTCACCCCTATTATGTTCATAATGACTATGCCAAAATGCCAAGTTCACACCTATGACATTCATGATGATCATTTTGCGAGTTCACCACTATTATGTATATAATGACTATGCCAAAAATGACAAGTTTACACCTATGACATGTTATGTAGATAGATTCCTTTATGCAAACTTTGTACGCTAAATTTGGCTAAGTTTTTAGCCTAATACTGTATGCCAAAATCATGTGAACGACAATTAGGCTAAGAGTTGTTAGCCTAATATTTAGACGGGGTAACGTTGGGTAGAATTGGTAGGAAAACTTGACATAAAAATATATGAAATTAGCATGTCTATCACATGCCAAAATTGGTGGCATTTAAACGGTATAAATTCTTGTACCAAAAATGTTGAACTTGGAATGTGGGCCATAACCTTTAAGGGTTGATAAATTTACATATAACCGGTAATAAAGACAAATATGTAAATTTAGAAAATACGTATGTGCTTAACACAAGGTTGGATTGAGTTGTTATGTAAACCTACCTGGACCCACCCGGTTGTCTAGTAGTCACAACAATACCTATCCAATGTGAGTGGTTAAGCATTAAGCCCAATAAGGACCCGAGGTTAGACTGAGTTACAGTGTAAACTTGCCCGAAACCGACCGACACATCCAATAACCATAGCAGTATCTGTCTAATTTGAGTGGTCGGTGCTTTAAGAGGCTAAGGACAGATGGTAGGGTTAAGTTAACTAAACACTTAACCAAATTCAACATGTTAACAAGAATTGATGGGCGGGGTTAGGTTAATACAGACACTAACCACTTAACAAGTTTGACTAGAAAACCCTAGTAACGGGGACCCATTTCAGCAGTAACCCAAATTAGGTATCATGGTACCCTGAAACTAGGCAGGGTGGGGCACGATTACTGGGCTGATCATAAGCAGTCATAGCGACGGTGGTGGGTGCAACAGTGTGGGTTCTAACGGAGTGCGGGCGTGCACACAATTCGGAGCAGACAAACAGGGCACTTGGGGCACCGGTAGTATAACCTATGTATTCTAAGGATTGTGTCGGGCCGCCACCATTGGTCTTGATACACGCCATGGTGGGACCAACATAGGTATCTACAATCATTGGGGGCCGTATGACACATATATTTATGCGAGTAGGAGCCGATCTTTAGAAAAAAGGGGATCACTTCACCCTCAGCATGGGGTGCCAGTTCAGAACTAATACATGTAGGTGCAGAGATATAGTGTGGGGTGCGATAGTATATTCGATTCAAACTGCTTTATCTTAGTTTATGATACTTTCCTATTTCCAGTTTATACCTATCATGCCCTTATTCCTATTCACATACTGAAGGGTCACTGGACTTACCAGGCTTTATGTCTGACCCTATTTTCTTTTGTCTTCTTTTCTTCTGCCCCCCCCCCCCCCCCCCCAGGTCCACAGGGAGGAAACAACTTAGCTTAGTCAGATTCTTTGCAAGCTTCAAGATAGTAGATGTACGGTTTGGACTCTCTTGCTTTGGATATGGCTGTTGGATACAATCATGGGGATTTATGCAGTTTTAATTTTGTTTTATGCTTCTCTAATTAATAACCAAGACAGAAATGATGATGTAATGTTTTGGAAGTGTTATGTGACAGTTATGGAAGTGTTTTGTATGAACAAGTATTTTATGAAATAAAAAGTCTGTTGTTTTCCGCTGCTTATATATATGTGTTTATATCTGTCTTGTGTTTATCTGTGACTTTTACTTACAAACCTCCACCAAAGTTAAGGCAGTCCCTTTGTGAGTGACCTTAATGGAGGGTAGGGTGTTTCACTTGGTATCAGAGCATAGGTTTACCAGATAAGATAAAAGTTTTTGAAACTATTTTCAGAAGAGAAGTTTAAAGAAGCATTTTCAAGAAAAGTTTTGATATTTTAAAAGGCATAATAACCCAAAAGCCATATGCACTATCTCTCTATCCTTCGTTTTGAACCTTTCCTTTTTGTTTCAGCATGTCTGGAGACCTTAACCTTCCAGAAGGAGTACCGGTACCCGACTGGTTTAGGAGGTGCCTGGAAGCTAGCACCAATGGCGCAGGCCCAGCAGCCATTCCTCCTCCAGTGGCAGCGGTTCCTTCTCCTCCTCCGCCTCCTCCTCGTGGAAATGCTTTTGCAAAGACATGTAGAGACTTCAAGGCTATGGGTGGAAAGGACTTTTACGGAACAGAATCCTTTGTAGTAGCAAGAAACTGGCTAAAGGAGACCAAGGATCTATTTGTCATCTTCGAAGTTGACGACCGGTAAAAGATACAGCTAGCAGTGTGGTTGCTTAAAGATGAAGCTTCCTATTGGTGGGAGATTACCAATGCTGAGAGGCCAGTGGAAATATGGGAAGATTTCAGGATAAGATTTGAGATGAAATTCCTCTCCCAAGCTGAAAAAAGCCTGCAAATGGAGAAGTTCCTAACTCTTAAACAAGGAAGTATGATGATCAGGGAGTACGTCAATCAGTTTAATCAGCTGGCCAGATTTGGGCTGGACTTAGTAAATACTCAACACAAGAAGGCTCTTCGCTTCGTCAAAGGTCTGAATGAGCCTCTACATAGCCTTGCTATGACCCATGTATCCACGGGAGCGACTTACGAAAGCTTAATGGACATGGGATTGCTACATGAGGAAGATAAGGGCAAGAAAGAGACTAAGGTGGAAGAAAAGAAGGAAGGTTTACAGGCTAAGAAAACAAACTTCAAGAAAGGAGAGAAGAACAACAAAACCCATGAAAAGAGAAAGTGCAATTTCTATGGTATTGTGGGACATATAGCAAAATACTGCAGGAAGAAGAAGGCAAAGATGAATGGGGGTTGTTTCCATTATGGAGAGACTGGACACTTGGCCAAGGACTGCCCAAAGAAGCAAGGGCAGGGACAGAGGGCTGGATCCACCTCAGGAGGTCAAGTTCATGCACTGGTGGCACCTCCACAGGAACGAGGTAGTAATATTTCTGTAGAAAGTGTAGTTTATCTTTATGATCATCCAGTTCGCACACTCTTTGATTCTAGCGCATCACACTCCTTTATTCCATCTGCTTTAGTAGAATCTCTGCACCTAGACACTAGTATGGTAGAGGATCCCTTAGTTGTCTCAAATCCAATTGGGGGCTCGGCTTATTTGTTGATGGTTTGCTTGGATTTGAAAATCTCTATTCTAAGTGTTGAATTTAGATGTAGTGCCTTTGTTTTGGGCTTCTCAGGATATGGATTGATCTTAGGCATTGACTAGTTATCCAGTAATAATGCCGTTCTTGATTATGAGAAAAGAATGGTTAGGCTCTTGTCTCAGCTCGGTAACACTCTAGAAATTTCTTGTAAACCCTTGAATGCTGTTATGCTTAGTTATCTAGAGTCGCTTGACGCTTCTGTTGAGAATTTGCAATTGGTTAGAGTGGTCTGGGAATATCCGGATGTCTTTGAAAAGGTGAAAGGCTTACCTCCGAAGCGGGAAATAGACTTCCGCATATATCTTGTTGATAATGCAAAGCCCGTGGCTCTGCCTGTTAGACACATGGCTCCAAAGGAGAGAAAGGAGATCAGTAAGCAAGATAAGGAGCTTCTAGAGAAGGGGTTTATAAGAAGGAGTATCTTGGAATGGGGTGCTCTAGTGGTGTTCGCCACCAAAGCAGATGGTTCACTACGTCTTTGTGTGGACTATAGGGAGCTAAACAAACTGACCAAAAAGAATAGGCACCCTCTTCCCAGAATTGACGATTTGTTTGATCAGCTTGTAGGTGCGTCGGTTTTCTCCCAACTTGATCTGGCTACTGGGTTCCATCAGCTAAGAGTAGCTGAAGACAGCATCGATAAAATGGCGTTCAGAACCCCAGACGGTTTCTTCGAGTGGCTTGTCATGCCTTTCGGCTTGACAAACGCACTTGCTTATTTCGTAGACCTAATAAGCAGGGTATTCAGAGAATTCCTCAATAAGTTCGTGGTGGTCTTCGTAGATGATATCTTGATCTTCTCAAAGAATGAGGAAGAACATGCTCAACATCTGAAAGAGATCATGGAAACTCTTCGAGTTCATTGGCTAAAAGCCAAATTCTCCAAGTGCCACTTTTGGAGAAAAGAAGTAAGATTTCTTGGACATATAGTGTCCAAAGAGGGGTTAGCTGTGGACCCCACGAAAGTGGTGGCAGTGCAAGATTGGAAGACACCAAGATATGCAACCGAAGTCCGAAGCTTTCTTGGGCTAGCAGGTTTTTACCGAAAGTTCATTAGGGATTTTGCGAAAATCTCAGCTCCACTCATATGGCTAACAAAGAAAAATCTAGCGTTCGCTTGGGATTTGGACTGTGATATTGCTTTCCAACGCCTAAAAAGGGCTCTTACAACAGCTCCAGTTCTGACTTTGCCTGATGGAAGCAAGATGTTCACAGTATACACGGATGCATGTGGAACAGGACTAGGCGATGTTCTAATGCAAGAAGGGAGGGTAGTAGCTTATGGTGGAAGGCAATTGAAGGTTCATGAAAAGAACTACCCAACCCACGATCTTGAGTTGGCCGCCATCGTCTTTGCACTTAAGTCTTAGCGCCATTATCTTCTAGGTGAGAAGTTCGAATTATATACTGACCATAAATCATTGAAATATCTCTTCTCGCAAAAAATTCTTAACTTGAGGCCCCAAAGGTGGATGGGTTTCTTGCCTCGTATGATTTTGAAATAACCTATACTCCCGGCAAAGGCAACGTAGTAGCAGACGCGTTGAGCCGAAAGAAACTGACCTTAATCCCTCTCTTTGTAGAAAGGCAAAGCTTGGAGTATGTAGCCAGTTTTAACTTTAGGCCTTCCTCGGATTTTGTACCAGGTTTGTTAGCATCTCTCAAAGTACGCCCTACTCTCTTGGACTCAATAGGGGCTACACAACGTGAAGACTCTCAGTTTGTTGATGTGATTGGTAAACTTATTAGGGGTGAGACTTCTAGTCACCTCAATAGATACACCATCGATGATAAGGGTTGGCTGAGGCAAGATGGAAGACTATGCGTCCCACAAGCAAGGGAGTTGATATAGAAGGTTCTCGAGGAAGCACATCAATCCAAGATGACTATACACCCTGGCGGAGATAAGATGTACAAGGATATAAAAAGAACTTTCTTTTGGAGCGGCATGAAGAAGGACGTGGTAGATTTCGTTTCTAAGTGCATGACCTGTCAACATGTCAAGGCGGAACAGAAGAAGCCTAGAGGACTGCTTCATCCTCTAGAGATCCCACAGTGGAAGTGGGATAGCATTTTAATGGACTTCATTGATGGACTGCCTAGGTCAAGAAGAGGCAATACTAGCATTTGGGTAATAGTGGATAGGCTTACTAAAAGCGCCCACTTTATACCCGTTAAAAGTAGAAGGACTGCCTCATCTCTAGCATCTCTTTATCTCAAGGAAATAGTTCGACCCCATGGGATACCCTCCAGCATTGTTAATGACCAAGACCCTGTCTTCACAAGCGAGTTTTGGCGAAGTCTGCAAGAAGTTGTAGGCACACAGTTATGTTTGAGCATGGCCTATCACCCCAAACCGATGGCCAGACGGAAAGGGTAAATAGAGTTTTAGAGGATCTTTTGAGACTTTGCATTCTTGACTTTGGAGGGACATGGGAGGATCATCTTCCTTTGGTGGAATTCGCCTACAACAACAGCTACCAAGCCACCATCGGTATGGCGCCCTTCGAAGCTCTAAATGGAAGACCGTGTCGATCACCAACTTGTTGGTGGGAGTCTACTGACAAACTTATACTTGGGCCGGACATGATTCGAGAGACTTCAGAGAAAGTGGACTTGATACGAAGAAGAATGAAGACAGCCCAAGACAGGCTGAAATCCTACGCTGACAAATGAAGGACCGACCTTGAGTTTGAGGTTAGGGACAGGGTTTTCCTTAAGGTATCTCCTTTAAGGAACGTCGTTCGCTTTGGATCCGCAGGGAACCTAGCACCAAGGTTTGTAGGACCGTTCCCTATCATCGAGAAGATTAGGAAGATGGCTTATAGAGTAAAGGTACCCGAAAGGTTAGCCGGAGTTCACAACGTCTTTCAGGTTTCTCATCTCCGGAAATGTCTACATGAATCTGTAGAAGTGGTGGAGCCAAGCATTCTAGAAGAAGCCGAGGTAGAACGTGAAGCAACTGTAAGGAGAGTTCCAACTCGAATCGTAGGAACTGAAATCAGAAACAACCGCGAAGTAAAGCTCATCAAAGTTCTGTGGAGCGACGCCGAGGAGGACGCGACTTGGGAAACTGAGGACAAAATTCGCGCGTCTTACCCTTTTCTTTTTGAGGGTATATCCTTGATCTCTCTTTTTCCTTAAGTTGTGCTTGAATCTATCTTTTTAGGTATATTTCCTCGATATTATCCTTTATCCTTAAGTAGGAACCCCTTTGGATGTAAACATGTATTTGAAACATGTTATGATTGATGGCTGCAAGTGGTTGCAAGTGGTTGCTAGTGGTTGCTCGTGGATGCATATACACACACAACCTAGGTTTTAGATCGGCTCAGTCACTTCATATTGCATATGCATATATGTATTCATATTTGTATGTGGTTGAAACTTGATATGTCGTCATATGGATGTTGCATTTGTATAAATGGTTGCGCACTCATGTAGAATTATAAGTAAGGGCAAACTTTTGCGTACATAATGGATTCATGGCACTAACACGATTTGCATTAAGGAGGTCAACTGAATCAGTAGACCGCCTGATTTTGCATTAGATAAGGACATGTACACACACTGTGCATATGATCATAAAGCATTAGAAGTCTTTTAAGGACAATGGAGTCTTTTAAGGACAATGGACGCATGTGTTTGATGGTTGAGTAGATGGACGATTGGATGTTAGGACGTACGTTCTTCCAGACTTGAAGATTTTGGGGACAAAATCCTAAAAGGAGGGGAGAATGTAACACCCCAAATTTTCTGTTAACTGTATAATAACAAATTTAAGTATAATTAATTCTTAACTAAAGAATTAAGGGAAACGAGTTACGCCATTGCGATCGTCTCAGAATTCTGCTTGAGATAGAGTCTGAGTTTGCGTGAATCGGACTCCGTATGAAGGAGTTATGACCTCCGGAAGTTTCAAAATTCAAATTAAAATTCAAACAGTTCAAAACGAAGTTCAAAATTCAAAAGCAGACCAAACTGGGCTGGGCGGGAAAATTCCCGCCCAGGCACCAGGTCGACCAGGGGGTCGACCTAGGGGTCGACCTAGGTGACTATGTCGACCTGGGGGTCGACCTGCCCAGTCAACCTGGTTTGGCCCTGGCTGGCCTGGTCGGGTTCTGGTCGATTTCTGAGGCTTGGCTGTGTCACTAGGGCTGACATGTCGCATTTTGGTTGGCTCCTTTCATAGTGAATGGTCTAGATTCGTCTATGATCATCTGACGGCTCAAATCAATCTGAAATTCTATAAATACAACCTAAGACTCCAACCTAAATTCACATAAGAAATTAGAGACGGAGCCGCCATGCTGTCGGTAAGAAATTGAGAGGAGCCTCCACTTGTAGAAAAGCTTAGAGACGAGCCAAATTAAAGTTAAAACACGAATCAAATCAACGTTAGTCTACCCAAAGGAACACATCTCAATTTCAGAACTCAGAATCCAGAATTCAAGTTCATCGATCGTTGTAAGTCTAGTTACGTTTGAGATGTGAATTGAAATAGAACGTGATTTGATATGGATTGAAAATTGGAATCACACAATGTTGTATAATGTTTAACAACATATATATGTTGCGATGATTCTATTGTGAATGGAATTGGGATGTTTGTGGTATAAATTGATGTGATGTGGACCTATTTAACATTTGTAATTGAAAATAACATCACTTGCAAGTTTGTGATTAATATTAGAATTTACACCTTTATGTTTATGTGGTTAACGTGGATTGTATACATTTTGCTAAGTCCAAGTTAAGACTTATATACACATGTTCTATGTTAAGATCGTTATGCCAACATGATTAAAATCCTTGTATATATGTTCTTATATTCATTCAAGTTGTAATTGGATCCATTTGGGTTACACAATTAATACAAGTTTCATGTTGAAATAGGCTACATGATTTGAGTTAGTTCACATCTTTGTGTTAATATCAAAATTAGACATTTTTATGAACATGTAATAACCTTGTCACATGCTAGTTTTGTGTTTATGCCTAGATAAATATGATTAGGCCTATGTTTATGCAAGTCAAAATTATGCCATTTCATGTGACACCTATTTAGATTTAGTCTATTTTGCAAGTTATTACCTATTATGTTCATAATGACTATGCCAAAATGCCAAGTTCACACCTATGACATTCATGACGATCATTTTGCAAGTTCACCACTATTATGTATATAATGACTATGCCAAAAATGCCAAGTTTATACCTATGACATGTTATGTAGATAGATTCCTTTATGCAAACTTTGTACGCTAAATTAGGCTAAGTTTTTAACCTAATACTGTATGCCAAAATCATGTGAACGGAAATTAGGCTAAGAGTTGCTAGCCTAATATTTAGACGGGGTAACATTGGGTAGAATTGGTAGGAAAACTTGACATAAAAATATATGAAATTGGCATGTTTGTCACATGCCAAAATTAGTGGCATTTAAACGGTATAAATTCTTGTACCAAAAATGTTGAACTTGGAATGTGGGCCATAACCTTTAAGGGTTGATAAATTTACATATAACCAGTAATAAAGACAAATATGTAAATTTAGAAAATGCGAATGTGCTTAACACGAGGTTGGATTGAGTTGTGATGTAAACCTACCCGGACCCGCCCAGCTGTCCAGTAGTCACAACAATACCTATCCAATGTGAGTGGTTAAGCATTAAGCCCAATAAGGACCCGAGGTTAGACTGAGTTACGGTGTAAACCTTCCCAGAACAGACCGGCACATCCAGTAACCATAACAGTATCTGTCTAATGTGAGTGGTCGGTGCTTTAAGAGGCTAAGGACAGATGGTAGGGTTAAGTTAACTAAAACACTTAACCAAATTCAACATGTTAACAAGAATTGATGGGTGGGGTTAGGTTAATACAGACACTTAACCACTTAACATGTTTGACTAGAAAACCCTAGTAACGGGGACCCATTTCAGCAGTAACCCAAATTAGGTATCATGGTACCCTGAAACTAGGCAGGGTGGGACACAATTACTGGGCTGATTGTAAGCAGTCAAAGCGATGGTGGTGGGTGCAACAGTGTGGGTTCTAATGGAGTGCGGGCGTTCACACACTACGGAGCAGACAAACAGGGCACTGCGGGCACCAGTAGTATAACCTATGTATTCTAAGGATTGTGTCGGGCCGCCACCATGGGTCTTGATACACCCCATGGTGGGACCAACATAGGTATCTACAATCATTGGGGGCCGTATGACACATATGTTTATGCGAGTAGGAGCCGATCTTTAGAAAAAAGGGGATCACTTCACCCTCAGCATGGGGTGCCAGTTCAGAACTAATACATGTAGGTGTAGAGATATAGTGTGGTGTGCGATAGTATATTCGATTCAAACTGCTTTATCTTAGTTTATGATACTTTCCTATTTCCAGTTTATACCTATCATGCCCTTATTCTTATTCACATACTGAAGAGTCACTAGACTTACCAGGCTTTATGTCTGACCCTATTTTCTTTCGTCTTCTTTTCTTCCGTTCCCCCTCCCCCCCCCCCCCCCCGGTCCACAGGGAGGAAACAACTCAGCTTAGTCAGACTCTTTGCAAAGCTTCAAGATAGTAGATATATGGTTTGGACTCTCTTGCTTTGCCTATGGCTGTTGGATACAATCATGGGGATTTATGCAGTTTTAATTATGTTTTATGCTTCTTTAATTAATAACCAAGACAGAAATGATGATGTAATGTTTTGGAAGTGTTATGTGACAGTTATGGAATTGTTTTTTATGAACAAGTATTTTATGAAATAAAAAGTCTGTTGTTTTCCGCTGCTTATATATATGTGTTTATATCTATCTTGTGTTTTATCTATGACTTTTACTTACAAACCTCCACCAAAGTTAAGGCAGTCCCTCTGTGAGTGACCTTAATGGAGGGTGGGGTGTTTCAAGCAACAAAAGATTCAATCTAATTTGGAAACATATATTATGCATTGATAAAATATCATGTGCTCTATTGAATAGTACTATTGTATATAAGAAGTGGATTTCTTAATTTTAATGTAATGTATTTACCAATGATAAGAGTTCAAGGCTGTAGTACTAATTTTATAAATTGTATATCTTTATTGTTTCCAGACTTCTTTGAATCATGCATTATATTTCTCTAGTAAAGTCTATGATTTATAAGCTCATGCATAAATTTAGTCTGTACATTACAAGAGAAACAATAAATACTAACGGCTAGGGGACGTCGGCGACCGATGGAAAAGCCGTTGGTCCTGCCGTTGCTTATGGATCAACGGTTTTCAACAACTTCCAATGGCTGGCAACGCATATTTCCAACGGCTTACAACTTCCTTGCATTACCACGTAGTTTTTTTGGGTAAAAGAAACGCTGGAAAGTGTTGAAAAATGTTGAAATTTGCCGTGGAAAGCCGTTGGAAACTGTTGAAAAACACTAACCTATAAATCGTTGCCTGCCGTTGAAAATCTAGGTAATTTTTTTTACAGAATAGAAACTGCACACTTCCAGCCACACAAATATAAACATCAATCACAACAACTCCATTTTGAGCATATAAATCTCACTCACAATCAAGTATTCACCCAAATACCATATTATACGAAAATCAAACACAAAACACATACCACAAACCAATATTTACATAAAAACAACCCAATATATATAGTCATGTCCAAACCATGTCATCACCAACAAAAACCTCCATCACCATGTCTATAACATCATCAACAACACAACATCCATATATATACAAGCATGATCATAAATGTATCAAGCCTCACCAACCCTCATAGCATATATAACAAAGAACAAACTAACCTCAGCTCTCTCCGTAGAAGATGATGGTGGTGTACCATACCGAGCAATGAACTCTGCCACCTGACGGTTAAGCTGCTTCATCTGATCTTCGCGGCGACGATCGCGCTCATGAAGCTCTGCAATCTTTGCTATTATATGACCCGTTATACCATAATAAAGGCACTTCCTCTTGTCTTAGGTTTTACTATTCTTTCTTCCCTTCTTGTCCTGTGATTCTTCCATTCACGCCTCTTTCTTTTTACCTCCTTTGTAAACCAAGTCCATATTCCTGAGTTTCTAATCCTTGGGTTGTGCTCCTTAGCCAAACTCCCTCATTCTCATCTTTGCCATCCTTGTGTAACTTGTTGACAAGTCTCTTGAAATCTGCCTCCATCGCACAGAAAAACCTACAAAGCTTGAAAGAAAATTAGCCGTAGGTGAAATTACTGCGGCTATAGATGGAAGTTGGGCACTTCTTCGCCCTTTAATAGGTGTCATAGTCTCATCAAGCCTACGGAACCATGCCGCGATGAGGTTACCTCCCAGAAAGCCAGGAGCCCTAGAGATTCAGTAAAGAAGAAAAACAAGGATTCAAACAGAGGATCAAAAGATAGTGCATATGGCCTTGGGGAATATGCCTTTTAAAAACAATACTTTTTTCTTGAAAAACGCTTCTTTAAAACATGTTTTAGAAAACACCCCTTTTAAAATATGCTTTTGAAAAGTCTTTTATCTGTTCTGGAAACTGTAGTGTCCCGTATTTTAACGGTGTAATAATTAATTAATTTAATTATTTAAATAGTGATTTAGAGAATTTAAATGGTCGTTGAATTAAATAATAGTGAATATTTAATTAAAATAAATAATAGAATAATATATTTAATTCTGGGATAATCAGAATTAATTGAAATGACAATATAATGTGAATTGGGAAATTCGAAATATATATAATTCAGTTTGGAATTGAATTCGAATAACGAATATATTATTTAAATGAAGTTTGAACGTATAATTAAAATATAATTAAATTCGAGCTTGAAATGGCGTTGCAGTTCGCTATTTGGCGATTCGAACTTCAACTTAATATACAGGGTCCGTTTTAAATCAAATTTCCGTGAAACAAGAAACGTTCGGAACTGGTGAAGTATATTTTTCTAATGGAAGAGAAAAATCGGGATTTCATTGTGTAGATTTTGATTTATGTCCAAATCAAATTTTCGAAAAGTCGCTATGGAATTCTTTTATAATTTATAATGATATATAAAAGGATTTTTCAATATAAATAGAATACCGATTCAACCGGGATTTGAATATCGAGTTGTAAATTCCAGTTGAGCTGTAGGATATTCTATTGTGAATGTGGACCCATCAACATGGGAGTCTACCCCATGGGTCGACCCCGGGGTCGACCCCACCGCGGATCTGGGCAGATTCCTGGGAATGAATGTGGACTGTTTCTAGTCTAAATTCGTCACTAAGTACCTATAAATAAGCCTGTAAAACCTACCCTAAATCTCATATTTCTGAGACAGCTCTGCCATTCCTCTTCCTCCTCAAATCTCTTCGGAAAATTAAGATTATTTGTTTAGGAAAAATTCTGAATCCAGATCTGGTGGAAAGGAAAGTATGTTTTGGTGTTCGGATCTCTTATCAAGGTGAGGTAATTTTCTAGATCTGGTCTATTTCAACACTCTTCTCTTTCTTTCCTTTTTCTTTTAGTAAAAATTATGAATCCATGGTTGTTAGGTTCTAAATCTAATTAGGGGAAAACCACGAAATGCTAGATCTGAACCAAATCCAGGATTTGGAAAGCAAATAAGGTGGGTGGATTTAAGTTATATCATTATTGATAATGATATATTTTCGTTTAACATTCCCCGTTATTATATGACGTGAATTTGCTAGGATAATTAAAAAGCATTGAAATGTTATATATGACATGTTGAAATGTTTAAGCATATGTTAAAAAGATTAAAATGACGAATATGACATGTTGGAAGATTAATATGCTAAGATACTAATATGTTGGGAAATTCATATGTTGAAATATAAACTTGTCAAAATATGTGTAGCGATCACTGTTGCTTCAATCCCATGTTAATTTGTGACATTTATGTACCTAGACCATTAACGAAAGAAACTGATAAAATTACATGTTAGTTTGTTTGATTTGAACAATTACATGATTAAACGATTACATGTTAGAATAGAATTTATTTCACGTTAAAAGGACATGCGACATAAAATAGGCATAATTTGATGACATGTAAATTAGATTACAATAAAAATTTGGAAAGAATATTATGCCTAAAGTCTACAATAAATAATAAATTGTAACCGCGCTTAGACATGAGGTTATATTACACTTGTGGAAGAAGTCTGCCCGGAACCTCCCGGCATATCCAGCATCCGCAAGTGGTAAATCTAATGTGAGGGATATAAGCGCATAAATAAGACTTGTAATGGTGCTAAGACACAAGGTTAAGTCAACTTGTGGAAGAAGTCTTCCCGGACCCGCCCGACAAATCCAGCATCCACAAGTGTAGGCTTAATGTAAGAGGTCTAGTGCATAAATACATATATATATATATATATATGTGTGTGTGTGTGTGTGTGTGTGTGTGTGTGTGAATGGAAGGACTGAGAAACATCATTAATTGTAATTAATGGAAATAAATTGAATTAAATGAAAGGTAATTACAACAGTAAAGGAAAGGAAATAAACGGGGAATGATAATAACCTATTATAAATAAATTACATTAATGAGAATGTTATATAATAGGTAGACTTGTCCTAGGAACAAGTGGATATTATAACTTAGGTCATAATAAACTAGGGAGAAAATGAGATAACTTGTGTAATGAGAAAATTGGTACTTAATTGTAAGTAATCAGCAAATGGAGGAAAATTTATGGAATGAAATATGTTGTACTTAATTATAAATTAAGTAATTTGAAAACTTGGAAATCTTAAACCTTCTGATAAGAATAACGTGTTATATAATAGGTAGGCTTGTCCTAGGGACAAGTGGAAATTATAACTTAGGTTATAATAAACGATAAAGGGAATGGAATAACTTATGGAAGGAGATAAGTTGTACATAATTGTAAATTAAGTTATTTATAAGAACAAGAATCTGAAATCTATGGATGAGGACAACACAAGTTATATATGGGAAGAGAAACTTATTAGTGGACCTTAGTTGAGAGAACTAAGTTAATAAGTAAACAACGATAAGTTATAGTGACATTGTAAGATGGAATTATGATTAAATAGGTAAGAGTGAGGCAAACTTATTAAAGGAAATCAGTCATTATAATGACCCGCATTATCAGAGGTATTATAATTAATTAATTTAATTATATAAATAGTGATTTAGGGAATTAAATCGTCGTTAATTAAATTATAGTGAATATTTAATTGAATTGAATAATTAAATAATATATATATTATTCAGAAATAATCAAAATACTGGAAATCACAATATTCTGTGAACTGGGTCATCCCTAAGATTTAATTCAGCTTAGAGTTGAATTACATTGATGAATATATTCAATCGACGTCAGTTTGAACGTAGAATTATAATATAATTAAAATAGAGCTCGAAATGGCGCGGCAGTTTGCTATTTGGCGATTTGAACTTCAACTGAATATACAGAAGCCGTTTTAAGCCGGATTTCTGTGAAAAAGAAACGTGTGGAGCTGGTAGAGTATATTTTTCTAATGAAAGAGAAAAATCTGGATTTCGTGGGTAGATTTTTATTTACGTCCAAATCAAATTTCAAAGAAGTCGCTGTGAAATTTCTTTATAATTCGTAACGCTTTATATACGTTATAAAAGGATTTTTCAATATAAATTGAATATCGATTCAATCTAGACTCGGAATAGCGAGTATATAATTATACTGGTGATGTATGATATTCCTCAGTGAATATATACGACAATATAAATTTATTTATATTTAATTTAATTATATTTAAATATATTTATATATTTAAATGGGTCATCCAGAGCGTTAAAATAGCCAGTTTTGCAAACGACCTCAGAATTCGACGAAACCAATTTTGTTGGATCCGCAATATTAAATTATTTCTAGATTTCAATTTCTGTGATTTTTAGAGTCACTGTGTGACCGTACGTATTTTTAGAGTGAAAAAAAATCGATAATTTGACGGTTAAAAATACGCTGTGTGAGCATACGAAGTCGGAATTCGACGAAACCAGTTTCGTTGGGACCGTAATGTCGAACTCTAGCTGCATGTCCAGTTTCGTGATTTTTAGGTATCATGTGTGATCACACGGATTTTTAGAAGTCAGAAATGAATATAAAGGTTTAAATAAAATATTAAAATATTAATATAAAAATATCTAGATATTTTGATTGGGTATAAATACCCCTTAACTACCTCCCTTAAGACCTAATTCATTTCTTACTCTGGTTAAAATGCGCCGCAGCCTCAAACCAAAAATCCACAGTGATAATCTTCCTCTCAAAAATCTAAAGAAATCAATTAAATTCTTATAAATCCTAAACCCTGTATGGTTGGATTCCTACTAAGTTCCTCTTCAGTTTGTTGTTAGTTTTGAAGGGTGCGATTCATATTTGATCCGCTGGAAAGTGTACAGCGTTGATTCAAAATCTAGGGTTGAGGAATGGTGAAAATTGGCGAGTGTATTGATGAAACCGACCATACAATTGGCCTTAGTTTGCGGCTAAAAGGGTGGTGGTGAGATTTTGGAGCATTCGGTGGAAAAATTGTTCGGTGGTTCAACAGCAGGATTGATCGACGGGTTTTGATTCCCCTGCTCGAGTTGAGCGAGTTCGGGTGGAAGAGAGAGAGCACGAGACGAGAGGGAGGTTGGTGATTACGGGTCGCGAAACGGTGAAGAGGATGGATGATTGGGAGGAGGAGCAACGGCCGTGAGAGGTTACTGGAGAGGAGCAGTTTTCGGCATATTTCATTTGGGTGAGGAGAGGATTTAAACGGGTCTGGGTTATACCGAAAGTAGTGGGCCGGGTTTTCAAGGGTGAGGCCCATCATTTAAAAGTGTTAAGTTTTTATTAAAATTCAAATATGTATTAAACTTGTAAATCCAATATCTTGGTCGTATGTGATCAGAATTTCGAACGGTTGGATCCGTTAAGGATCGTATGGACGGGAGCAACACAATGAGACAGACCGGTAGTGAATTCGAGCTCGTTACAATTTATGGTGAAATAAATTGTCCGACTGAATCAAATAATGCAAATCGTTATTTAAACGATTAACGCGCCAATGTGAGTAAAACTCACCAACTCTGAACAGTTCTATTTTTACAACGTATTTTTAGAACTGTTAAATATTGTCTGATTGATTGTGTGTTGACTGTTGATTGAACTGCTAGTCAGTTAGTGAATTTCTATATTGATTCTGTTTAACAGAATACATCATATGGAACTGAAAGTGATGTTATCTATATTGTTTAACATCTGTGATGCAGGGAAATAGGTTGGAGGAATCCAACTGGATTCCTCAACAGTTATTTTAATGTTTTTCATATATTTTGATATATGATGTGAATTATAACCTGTTATTGATTATGTGTGTTTGAACGATATTTATCGTTGTTATATAGGGTGTTAAATACCATAGAAATACCAGAATGTGGAAAAGGGATTTTCAAAGTATATTTTGAAAATAATTTATTTATATAAAATCAATGGATTTTATATAATAAAAGAAAAAGGATTTGGAATAAAACGAATTATATTGGTTAAACAGATATAGAGGGAAATATTCGTAAAACAAATATAAAGGGAAAATATTTGTCAAACAAATAGTAAGAGAAATATTTGTAGATCATTTACAAATAGAAAAAGGGATTATTTATTTATTTAGGGAATAAATTGAATTAGAATAAAGGAATATTTATTTGAGAAAATAAATAGAATAAAGGAAATATTTATTTAGAAAATAAATATGATATTATAGAAGGAGTTAGAATTAATCAGTTAGAGTTAAAGGAGTTAATCGAATATAATTTATTCGAATAGAGTTAAAGGAGTAAATCGAATATAGTTTATTTGAAAGGATTTAATTAGTTAGAGTTAACTAGTTAGAGGCAATCAATTAAAGTTAATCGATTAGAGTTAAAAATTAACTAGAGTTAATTGTATAGAGTTAAGAAATAAAGTTAAACAAGATTAGAAACTGACTAGAAATTAGTTAAGTTGAATAGTTTTCTGAGTATCGATCTGACGTTGGTTTCGGCCTTCGGGGTTTATACTTAGAGAATTGTTTTCCTACTAGTTTACAGTTAGAATCTGATAGTTGTGGAATGGTAGTGATTGATGATTGATTGATAGTATTTCCATTTGGAAATAATATCGTTGTTTGCACTCGTGTTTTTCTTTGATAGTTAACTCATCGACTATCGAAGTTTTCGACCATTTTAACATTGTTAATATAGAGAGACCGGTTGGATTATTATTCGAAGAACCACTCTGTGTTGGCATAAGCGTTGCGAATCATATATGCCAAAGATAATTGAAGACAGAGTAAAGTGCAAGGGCTATTGTATAAGTCTTAGATAACAGTGTCTAAGATGGATGTACTGAATAGTGCCTTCGGTTTGCCCAGTCCCAGGACAACTTGTATGGACGAATGTCTGACAGAGTATTCCTAACGAATCATATAAGTTGATCTCTTCAAACGTATTCACGTTTGGTGGCGGAGGAATTCGTTTCTCTTAGCTTTATACCCATGATATTTTTGGATAAGTCAATTTGTGATTTGGCAGGTATGACGATGTGACATTCAAAGAGAATGAAGATGTGACATGTAAAAGATAAGCGTAGCTTTTAGCCTCACATCCGGTAAATGACAGAAATCGGGCAGGCAGCATGGCTAAGTCTGTCGCTCCGAAGTAGGGTGTATAATCACCTATCAAGAGAATATTCATTTTCTTCTTTAGTCTATCAATGCTGTCCCATATATATATATATATATATATATATATATATATATATATATATATATATATATATATATACGGGAATGGTTGCTGATCCCAACCGTTGGTGATGTACATTCGATACACTCAAGCGAAATGAGTGGTCGGTCATGTGTGGCTGAGTTGCAAGATGTTCTTGTTGAACTCCAGTGTATCATTCCTAGAGTACACTGATCGGAAGGTGGTTCCATACCTTGTCATAGTTGGAAATCCATTACCCAATACGTGCTTGCGGTTTCGATTGTATACTATATGTAGAACGTGAGATGAAAGCGTTTCTGCTAGATTGATATCTATTTGTACATAGACATTATTATAATATCAAAAGGTTTTTGATATAAAGATATTTTGGATTCTCATAAGGGAAAAACCCGTTCCGTTATACGGCATGGTCTTATGAGATATCGATTACTTGTTCGAACTGTTTTAAACTGTTTTACTCATACCAGTCCCATGACTGACCCGGAGTTTATTTTGTTTTGTTTCCCTAAACTCTTGGGTGCCCAATTTTGTATGGGCAGTCAAGTAGTCAGGATTTACAGATATATCTGAAGAGCAGGAGCAGGAGGCTTCAGGATCATATAGCTATAGTTTATTTCCGCTGTGTTGTAAGTGTTGTACTTTGATAATGATGTATATTCAAATACAGATGTATATTTCAAGTTATGTTATATATATTATATGTTATTTGTTCCGCTGTGAGGTTCGTGTTACTCTGATGATGTTCTTCTTCTTCCTCTATTCTATTAGTTCTACCTTATCTTTCCTCACCCTTTATCTTCTTTCTATTAATTTCTTGAATTTCCAGTGCAATTTGGGGTTGGACTTGTGTTATTTGGTCAGCTCAAATTGGTCCGGATTTTCGGGTCATTACAGTTGGTATCAGAGCTTAAGTTAAGTATTACCTTGGCTCTGTGGCGTGACTCAGTAGAGATGGGGTTAGTAATACTCTAGATTGAGTTGAGTGTATATATACGAGTGAACGTATTTGTTACTTGGTATAAAATGGTTTTATATTGTGGGGATTCATTGGTTGAGTTGTTTATGAATTCTAGTCGATCAGTTTGATCCATTGTATCGGTAGGAGTAAATAAACACTTGAATACGATGGACCGACACAGTATGGATATGTGATATATTATCATATATAGGATGTGTTGGTAGTAATTATAATCAGATAAGATTATAAAAATGTGAAATGGTTATATATAACCAATCAGAATTTATACAAGTGAATTATATGAAATTGAAATGAATAAAATCTGAATTTAGATCAGAATTGGAATTTAAAATCCCAGAAATGGGAAAGGTGTTTATAATGAATCTGGATTTAAAATAAGTGAATTTTAAGATCCTGGGAGATTTTAAATTTGTTTACAACATTGTAAAAGGATATTTGGAATTGATTTCAAGTTGGAAATGTTTAAAAATGGGTTTTGAAAGTGCTATAGTATTGTACTCACTTCAGTAGCTGGAAAATATATTCCGATGTTGATCATGACATCATCGGTGTTCATTTTCGAGTATGCAAGTGACGGATTACTACCAAGGATTTTGTTTTGAATTTGTTTTGGGAAAACAAGTTGTGTTGAATTTCAAAAAAAAAAAAATTGATTTTTGAAAGAGGTAAACTGTTTATAAACTTCCAGGAAGAAAAGCTTGGCTGTTTGATTTTCTTTTGGGTTGGAGATGGCCTAAAGAGGCGAGTTGTGGTTTTACCGATAGGGCTGTACAAAGGAGGTTATGGCGAAACTTTCCGAAAATTTAAAGTGTTAGAAAATTTTCAGAATTTTTGAAAATTTTAGTTACTTGAAATGGATAAATATTTTAGTCAATGTTAATTGGTTCAGTTGAAATCAAAAATAAGTGGTAAACAAATCTTAGAAATTCCAATAGATAGGGTCGTCCTCTAACTTAGCAATTTCGAGGATGAAATTATTTTAAGTGGGGAAGAATGTAATGACCCGCATTGTCAGAGGTATTATAATTAATTTATTTAATTATATAAATAGTGATTTAGGGAACTAAATCGTCGTTAATTAAATTATAGTGAATATTTAATTGAATTAAATAATTAAATAATATATATTATTCATAAATAATCAAAATAATGGAAATCACAATATTCTGTGAACTGGGTCATCCCTAAGATTTAATTCAGCTGAGAGTTGAATTATATTGATGAATATATACAATCAACGTCAGTTTGAATGTAGAATTATAATATAATTAAAATAGAGCTCGAAATGGCGCGGCAGTTCGCTATTTGGCGATTTGAACTTCAACTGAATATACAGAAGCCGTTTTAAGCCGGATTTCTGTGAAACAAGAAACGTGTGGAGTAGGTGGAGTATATATTTCTAACGAAAGAGAAAAATATGGATTTCATCGGGTAGATTTTTATTTACTTCCAAATCAAATTTCAGAAAAGTCGCTGTGAAATTCCTTTATAATTCGTAACGCTTTATATACGTTATAAAAGGATTTTTCAATGTAAATTGAATATCGATTCAATCTGGACTCGGAATAGCGAGTATATAATTATACTGGTGCTGTATGATATTCCTCAGTGAATATATACGACAATATAAAATTATTTATATTTAATTCAATTATATTTAAATATATTTATATATTTAAATGGGTCATCCAGAGCGTTAAAATAGCCAGTTTTGCAAACGACCTCAGAATTCGACGAAACCAATTTTGTTGGATCCGCAATATTAAATTATTGCTAGATTTCAATTTCCGTGATTTTTAGAGTCACTGTGTGACCGTACAGATTTTTAGAGTGAAAAACAGTCGATAATTTGACGGTTAAAAATACGCTGTGTGAGCATACGAAGTCGGAATTCGACGAAACCAGTTTTGTTGAGATTGTAATGTCGAACTCTAGCTGCATGTCCAGTTTCGTGATTTTTAGGTATCATGTGTGATCACACGGATTTTCAGAAGTCAGAAACGAATATAAAGGATTAAATAAAATATAAAAATATTAATATAAAAATATCTAGATATTTTAGTTGGGTATAAATACCCCTTAACTACCTCCCTTAAGACCTAATTCATTTCTTACTCTGGTCAAAATGCGCCGCAGCCTCAAACCAAAAATCCACAGTGTTAGACCAAAAAGTGGTTCTAACACCCAAATTGGTTAAGAGCAGAATGAAATAAGATCAAAAATAAAATGAACACACAGAATTTATAGTGGTTCGGCGAAGAAATGCCTACGTCCATTTGTCAATCACTATTTTCAATGATGTAGTTGCAATTACAATGAAATATTCACACAATTTCTCTCACAACTCACTTACATTCACTCAATTGTCTAAAAACAAATGATGAAAGAAGATTTGGATTTTCCGGGAGTGCTGGAATTCGGGTTATGACAGTGGTTGAACTTTCAAAGTGCCAGAAAAAAGATCTCTTCATTGTCTCCAGACAGGGTATTTATAGGTGAAAATTCGCTCAGAACCCGATCCGGATCGGAGCCACGTGCCATTCATCCCATCAGCCTCGGGTTCGGATGGATTTCTATGTTGACAACGCATCAGAGCAGTGGACGTTGTGGGTAGGAACTGGTCATAGCCGTTCCGAATAGCCAGGCGATCATGAAGGAGAGTGATGTGGAAGATGGGTTCGGATCGGAAGAGTATACAGGAGGGGTTCGGATCGGGGTATCCGATCCGATCCGGTTTTGTCCCAAGGCTAAGTCTTCGTTCTCTTTCACTCCGTTCCGATCTATCTTTGTAGCAAGTAACTCTCCGTTCCGAACAGCTGTGCCTCTCTGATTCCAACAGTAATAGTTCACCGATTCGAACAGCAAAACTTATCTGATCCGACCCGCTACATCACTTCGATCCGACCCGCTACAATGCTCTTTAAGCTCTTCAATGTTTCACATCTCGACTTTGTGTTGCCCAGTTCACAAAGTGGGCTAACATTTTGCCCCCTCAAAGGATGCTTCTGTTGGAGACGGAGCATGCTTTGACTATCATTGCACAGCGTTCTTCGAGGTTATTTTTCTTTTGATTTTCCTTGTGTTTTCATCTTCTTCTTCACGCTTCAATTTAATTCGCTGCTGAGCTACAGAATTCGATTTGGTTCGGATTCTGATCCGAACAGACCCATTCTTCTTTCTATTTTTCATTGGACTATTGGGCCAAGCTCTGCTACTGGACTGTCGATCCGATCCGAACGGGGGCTCTGCTACTGGACTGTCGGTCCGATCCGAATGGGGAGACGAATAGTCACTCTACTTCTCTATATAAACCGCGTCTTCTTCCTTCTCTCATTTCCTTTTATCGTTTTACCGCTCCTCAAGTTTTGCAAAACAGAAAAAGCCCTAATTCCTGAAGCATCGAAATTCCTCTTAACTCTCGAAGTAGTTACATAGGTAGGTTACAAAACTGTAGATAACTCCTTTTTTAATCGATCTCGATTCGAATTCATAGATGATTAGGATGATTTGAGCATGAAACTTGGATGACCTTGACACTGTGACCCCCCTCGTCATCGTCGTCAGTGGACTCGTCGTCATCTCGAGGTAGTAACGTAGGGGGTTAGTATCCGTTGTTGAATGTGCCAGCGCATAAATGCTTGGCTTTGATTTGGGTGGTTGGCACGAAACTGGACTTGGCGTTGGTTAGGGAAGAAAGAGGATGGAGGAGAAGAAGGAGATAGTTGGGAATCGGTTCGGGCGGTAGGATATGGAAGGTGAAAAAATAAGGGGAAAAGGAAGGAAGTTCAGGAAGTCAGATCGGGTCGGGGCAAGTAAAGAAAGGGAAAAAGAAAAGAAATACAGGAGATTGGATCGGGTCGGAGCAAGTATTTAAAGAAGGGGGGAAGGGAGCTTACCTAACCGGATCGGGTCGGACCGTAAGATAAAAGGAGGAGAAGTACGACTACGTGATCCGATCCGAACCGCCAGGGGGCTCTATCTCCGAGCCGATCCGATTTTGATTTCTGAGTTCCACAGTTTATCCGAGCCCAAGTTGAGGCCGCATCCCCGATCCGATCCCAATGAACGCGCCCGAACCGAAGAGCAGTCCACCTTATTGCATAAAAACTTGTTTAACTGGCCCGATCAACTTTTGGCATAATCTTCAACTTAACGGACAGTTAGGATAGTGCCTTGCGAACGTAACTGGACATCAAGGACTACTTCAATTCTTTATGTTTTGCCAAACTTTTGTGTCGCACTTTTAAACATTTAATTTGCACTTTCCGCATGCATTGTTTACACTTTAGTTTGCACACATGCACAGGGAGATACGGGCTAATTTACTCTAATTTGTGCTATTGCTTCTTCAATAGTTCTATGACAATGAGACCCAGACGCTCTTCCAGACTAGCTGAGAAGAAAGAGGCCCCGGAAATCTCCAACAAAATTACTCTCGAGGACATATCTTCTCCGTCGGATCCAGAATGGAATAATGAGGGTTCAGACTACGAGGTTGGAAATCGTGAAAGTGACGAGGTGTCTTCGGAGAATGAAGTTTCTCTAGGTTTTGAAGAGGAAGGAGGGATAGGTGACGACCGGGCTCCTGATGAGTTTGAATCGGCTGTCATATTGGAATCACCCCAAGATTCTGTTGAATCAACAATCGACAACGATCGACTTATCCGAATTTGTTTGAAATACGGGATAATGAAAAAGGACACTCTAGTGCCTTCGAGATCTGACCGTCCCCACAACCCTCCAGAAGGATATATGGCAATCACTCGGCTGATGTGCATGGTCGGTGCTATCCCTCCATTTTCTCCCTTCATCGTAGATTTTCTAAGACCAATGCGGATTGCCCCCCATGCAGCTGCATCCCAATTCTTATGCCTACTTACACACTTTATATATAGCATACCGTGAGATCTTAGGTATAGAGCTCTCTTTCGATGACGTTCATTTCTTCTACAACTTCAAGCATCAGACTCGAGAAACTCCTTCTTTCTGCTATTTTGAGTCTGTCCCTAAGAGGAAGATAATTTCAATTCCATTCAGCAGTAAAGCTGGAGATTCCAGACTGGAATGGTTTTATGTGAAGCGACAACCTGGGTGTGCCACGAGATGGACGAAATCAAGTAAAGCACTGATTATCTACATCTTGGCTCGTTACATTCAAGTCATCGCCTGAACTCGTTTTTTCTTTTTGTTTGCAGTCGACAATCCAAAACAAATATCAGACCAGGTGTTCTTTGACCGGATGCACCAGCTCCTCAATGGCGATCAGGAGTTCCTGACTATTGATGAAGTCCTTAAGGACGAATATCTTCATTTTCATGGGCTACTATCCGTTTTTCGTAGTATCGGTCATGGGACGGCTCCATATGTATATATTCCTCCAGTGGAGGTAGTCCCAGAGACAGGAGAAGGTTCGGGAGCTCCTACAGTGCCTCTTCAAACTTCACCTTCTCCATCTTCTAATCAAGACGACGAATTGGCTAACTTGTCCGAAAAGCATCGTGAAGGGTATACTGCTCCTGAGGATGCCATTTCTCCAGAAAAGTCAGCGTCTTCTAAAGAGTCGCCAATTGATGCTTCCGAGGGAGATGTCCTTAGTACTGATGACCCATTATTTCAGGGTTTGGGGGATCTCCCCTTACCTGAAACTATATACACCTCAGAGGATTTTAGGAAGGATCCTTTGGTTTTCACCTCTTCTGAAGAGACCACTCCTGCTAAGGCCAAAGAGCCTGCCTGTACTAGTCTAGCTTCGGACTCGGGATGGTTGGGGGGAACACACCACTTAGGACACACTTTATACAATAGCATTAGCATTCATTGCACCTCTCTCTCTGTGAAACTATTGGTTCTGAATTTCATTTGTCTTATTGTGCAGGCACGATGTCCCGATCCTACTATGATATCAAGAAGCTCCGCCGCAGCATGTCTAATCCACCTCAGGATATTGAGTATGATCGCCGCGATGATCGCGGTAGGGAGGAGAGAAGGCCTTATGAACCCTATCTCCCTCGAACCTCACGTTCTCGCTCTCTCGTTCGGTCGGACCAAGAGAAATATAGAGGTTACCAAAGTCGTAGGGAAGAGGACAGGCCACAATCAAAAGACTCCACCTCTTCCCAAGAAAAGCGTAGCAGGGAGAGAAGCCCGCCAAAAGATACTGAGTCGCGAAGTAAACGCAAAGTCCCTGCTACTAAACGGCCTACAACAGATAAAGAAACTATTGAATCCTCCACACACAGGGACATTGAATTGACAATCCCCGCCCCTCCACCACTAAATGCGGAAACTGCAATCAAGCGGGCGTATTTGGAGGAGCAATTTCCAGAACATTACTTCGAGACTCTGACTTTTTTACCTGCCCTCGAACCTGTTTCTTCCAAGTGGGCAGATGAGGCCAAAGCAAAGATAGATGCGGTCGAAAAACAGTATTCTGAAATGTTCAAATATTCACGCAACCTTTCCAGAATCATCCGTACTCTAATCACGAATGCTGATTCAATGCAAAAAACCGCGGAAGAAGATGCAAAGGCCTTAAAGGATCTAGGAAAAGATTTGGAGGACACACAGGCTCAGCTAGCTGTTGCTCAAAGGGACGCTTCTAACTTCAAACAACAATTTGAAGATATGCAAAAACGTTATCATGATTTGCTTGAATGTCACACTCAAGAGCGTTCTGAGTTAAAAAAGCAAGTTGATGATGCTAAATCAGAAGCCGCTAAGACGCGCCTTGCTTACACTGACCTTGAACGGAAAAATGCCGAGTTAGCAAAGAGGAATGCTGAGCTAGAAAAGAAGAATGCTGACTTGGCTTCAAAGCTACTGGAGGCGGAGAACAGAGCTGCCCTGGCGGAGGGCAACGTTGAGTGTGCTATCAAATCTGCGGAGGAGGCCCGCAAACAATTGTCAAAGGCGGAGGCAGAGATTCAGGGTTTCGGCGAATTAATGATTGAATTCTTCGCACATATCATCCGTCGCCGAAACATTTCTTGGATTGAGGATTATCCATCCACTCTAGTTCAAGTATGGAGTCAGATCGTTGAGTGGGAAAAAGAGGAGCTCAAGGTCGATTCCATCGATGAGGACAAGCTGATGGAGAAATACTTAAGGGATGATGAGCCAGAACGCCTAGCTGAAGGGCGCCGCCTCATTGCTGATGCTATGGAAGAAGAAAGGCGGAGGACTAAACAGAAGAACATTCCCGAGGCTGGTTCCACTTCTACTGCCCCCGCAACTCCTGAAGTAGAGGGGTATGATCCTGAACACCCGGGAATCCCTCGAACAACTCTGTTATCCCCTATTCTTGAAACGACATCAGAGACAGTAGTTACCCCTGTCGAGAAGTCTTCGGAAGGTATCCCTACCTTTTCTCCTCAATTCGTCAAGGCTATTTCTACCTTTCGCCACGTGATTGAACAATCGATGAAAAACCCATTATTTTCTCTTGAGTTGATAACTGTTGCTTCTCATTCTCTAGGTAATGAGCCATCCGGAAAGACAGATGTGACTCAGGGAGCCGTGTCTGGGGCAGAGCCTACAGAGAAGGCAAAAGAGGGGAAGGACAAGGTTGCTTCTATAGATTTGGGAGAAGGAAGCGAACCGTCTAAGGCTGACACTCCCTATGATGAAGAAATGATAGCAGCCTTAAAGGACGATGGCGGCGACGGAGGACATGAGGGAGATCTAGAGGTGGCAATAGTCGGGGAGTCGAAAAGTGCAGATGATGTTACTTTGGCTGCAATGAAAGCTGATCAAGATAAACGCTTGAAGTTAAAAGTTGAAGACTTAGACCCTGAAGCCCTCAAGCCTCTCGCAGTTGTGGATGCGGGATCAAGGTTAGTTGTTAAGCTCTCAACTAGATCTATTACAGAGGAACTCGCTAAAAAATCTTCTCTTGATTCCAGCGCTCCGCCCTCCGGGAAGAAGTCAACCGATTCCAGCGCCGCATCTTCGGGAAAGAAAAAATCAAAGCGCATCTTGACGGAGGCCGAGAAAGAGGCAAATGATGTGGAGAAAGCCGCCAAGAAGTCCAAGCCTCACTCGAAATCTAAATAGTGGGTTGCCTTGCGTTGTTTTAGTATTTGGTAGATCAATAATTGCTGCTGTAAGGGTGGCTCTTGCACCTTCTTTTTGGCTGTTTTCCTGTACAAATTCATTCATTCGTAAATAAAAAATAATTCATTTTCTGCAATGTCTGTTTGTCAGTAGTTCTGCACTTATGTAAAAATGCATGTCTTACTATAGTTATGAAATGAAGTTACAGAGGGAGGAAATATGTGTATACATATATGCCCCCTGTCAATCTCAAAAAATAATTTAAGGCTTAATCAAGTAATCTGAATGCACCCGATTTTCTGACGGGATTGCATTTTCTGTGTCGTCAATGCCTGTCGTTTTTTCTGGCATTTCTTTTATACTCTTCTGTCTTATACTCAGGTTAGAGTTCTTACTGAGGCAGTCTCTTGTCTGGGTGCACCTTCACGCCTCAGAGGACGTCGTCTTTCCATCCTTTTATACTCTCTCTCTCTCTCTCTCTCTGGAGAGTTAGAGTTCGAGCTCAGCAATCTATTCACTCCCCGATCCTTCAGCAGGGAAGGATCTCTTTCTCAGCGCTCAGTCGGAGACGCTTTTATACTCTCTCTCTCTCTCTCTCTCTGGAGAGTTAGAGTTAAGAATGTCATTTTCTCATTCTTTTATGTCTTGTCGCACAAATTGTCGTTGTGCTTTTTCCTATGTTTAAACTGTCTTCAACCTTTCAGGTTTTGAATCATCTTATATTCCATAATCACAACAGAATAGTCGATGAATGTATATATATGATGCATAAAAGTAAATAACACACGATATTTTTATAGTGGTTCGGCTAAGTCGTAGCCTACATCCACTTTATAGTCCTTTATTCATATCATCAGATTTTCCTAAGGCAAGTCGTGCCTTATTACAGAGTTCATAAGAAAAATAACAAAGAGTACAACATTTCTAATCCAAATATCGCATCAAGTGTTGGGCATTCCATGCCCTAGGGACTTCTTCGCCATCTACGGTCGTTATCTTGAAGGTTCCCTTTTGAAGTTTCCGTTGGATGACAAAGGGTCCTTCCCACTTTGGACCGAGGTGAGGAAGGGATGGAAAGACACTCTTTAGCACCAAATCTCCTGGTTCAAAAGTCCTAAGGCGAACTTTTTTGTCGTAATAGCGTGCCATCTGACGTCGATGTCTTGCCGCACGCAAATCCCCTTCGTCCCTTTTTTCTTCGATTTCATCAAGAGACTCGAGTAAGAGTGCCCGATTCGTCATCGGGTCATAATACGTCACCCGGTGGGAAGGGACTTCAAGCTCTACTGGAATTACTGCTTCTGAGCCAAAAGAGAGAGAGAAAGGGGTATGACCAGTAGCCGTCTTAAATGTTGTCCGATATGCCCACAAAGCTAAGGGCAATTCGTCAACCCATTTTGCCTTTGCGCGCTCTAACCGTTTCTTGAGGATGGATTTTATTACTTTGTTTATTGCTTCAACTTGCCCGTTCGACTGCGGATAAGCAACCGCAGTGTATCGCTTGTCGATCTTATACTTCTGGCAGAAATTTCTAAATTCAGTACCATCGAACTGGGTTCCGTTGTCAGTTATAATGGTCCTTGGGATCCCGAATCGGCATATAATATTTCTAACCACGAAACTTATCACCTTTCTCGCCGTGATTTTGGTTAGGGGCTCAGCTTCCACCCACTTCGTAAAATAGTCCACAGCGACTATTGCATATTTCGCTCCTCCTTTAGCAATCGGTAGAACTCCAATGATATCAATTCCCCACGTGGCAAATGGCCAAGGACTCACCATTGATTTGAGTTGGGTCGACGGTGCTCTGGGGATTTTGGCGAATCTCTGGCACTTATCGCAGCGTCGTGAATAATCAGCTGCATCTTTATTAATTGTGGGCCAGAAGTATCCATATTGCAATATCTTTTTCGCTAAAGTCTGACCTCCTGTATGATCCCCACACTCACCTTCGTGCACTTCTCTTAGTACACGTTTGATGTCGTCGTGTGCTATACATCGTAACAGGGGCATAGAAAATCCTTGCCTATAAAGAGTATCATCTTGTATGACATATCTGGTAGCCTTGTGAACTATAGCCCTTTTCTCACTCTTCTTTGATGGGAGTGTCCCATTCTTAAGGAAGTTCTTAATTGGGGTCATCCACGACTCCTTCTCCGGTTCCGCTCCGAAAGCGAACTCAATTTCCATCGACTCAAAGCTTGGCGATTCCAACGTTTCAATTGGAATTATTTCAGTTTCTTCTGGATTGTCGGAACTAGCTAGCTTTGCCAGCCTGCCTGCCTTCTGTTTTTCGGCTCTTGGGATATGTGTTATACTGTACCGCTCCAAGTTGCTCAACAACTTTTCTACTTTTCCGAGGTAAGCGATGAGTCGAGGTCCCCAGGCCACAAATTCCTTTCGTACTTGGCAAACAACGATTTTGGAGTCGCAGAATATGTCCAACATTTTTATCCCGAGGTCTTTAGCAAGCTTCAGCCAGGCAATCAGGGCTTCGTATTCAGAGTCATTGTTAGTCGCTGAAAATTCTAATCGTAGAGCGTAATATAACGACCGCCCTTCAGGAGTAACTAAGACGATTCCAGCTCCGGACCTTCGGTCGTTTTTGGCTCCATCTGTGTATAGCTTCCATGGATCTATCTTTAACTCGTCTTCGGACTTGACCACTCTGTCATCGATTACTTCCTCCTCTGGGATGGTGAACTCTGCTATAAAGTCTGCCAGAGCTTTCCCCCTTATCGACCTTCGTGGCTGAAAATTTAAATCAAACTGACTTAATTCTATATTCCATTTGATCAACCTTCCTGATGCTTCGGGTCTCTGCAACACCTGCCTCAGCGGCTGGTCAGTGTATATGGTTATTGGACGAGCTTGGAAATAGTGACGAAGTTTTCGGGATACGATTAGGAGGCTGTAAGCGAGCTTCTCAATCTTTGGGTAGTTGCGTTCTACCGCTGCCAATTTCTTGCTTACATAATATACTGGCCTTTGCACCTTGTCTTCTCCTCGAACCAAGGCTATGCTAACAGCGTGAGCCGAAACTGCCAAGTAAACAAATAATTCTTCATGATCCACTGGTTTTGACAAAATCGGTGGTTTTTCTAGCAATTCCAATAAATTTCGAAAGGCCTCAACATAGTCCGGAGTCCATTCGAAGTTCTTCTTTCCCCTTTTAATCAAATCAAAAAACGGTACGCATTTGTCCGTGGCTTTGGAGATAAACCTACTCAACGCAGCTACTTTCCCCGCAAGACTTTGGACGTCTTTAATTCTCCTCGGCTCTTCAATGTTTCTAATCGCTGCTATTTGGCTGGGATTGATTTCAATTCCTCGGGAGCTCACAATGAAGCCTAGAAACTTTCCCGATGCCACTCCAAATGAGCATTTCAAAGGATTCAACTTCATCCGATACTTTCGCAGGATACCAAACATTTTTGTCAAGTCTTGCGTATGGCTGGAGGACTGTTTCGATTTGACAAGCATATCATCTACATAAACTTCCATAGTCTTCCCTATTTGATTATAAAACATTCTGTTCACTAAGCGCCGATAAGTGGCTCCGGCGTTTTTCAATCCGAATGGCATTACAACATAACAATATAACCCCAAATTTGTAATGAAGCTCGTATGTTCTTGATCTGGCACGTGCATAGGAATTTGGTTGTATCCGGAATATGCATCCATGAAAGAGAGAAGTTCATGACCCGCTGTCGAATCTACAAGCTGGTCAATCCTGGGAAGTGGGAAACTATCTTTTGGGCAAGCTTTATTCAAATCTGAAAAATCAATGCAAGTCCGCCACTTTCCATTCGGCTTCTTTACTAAGACGGGATTCGATATCCAGTCGGGATATGTCGAATCTCGAATAAATCTGTTCTGTTTCAGCTTCTCCACTTCTTCTTTGAGAGCAGCCGACCTCTCTGGGCCCAGCATACGTCTCTTTTGCTTCACAGGTGGATGTTTCGGGTTTACATTTAGTGTGTGACTTATGATGGATGGCGATATCCCACACATGTCAGCATGGGTCCAGGCAAACACGTCCAAGTTCGCCTTCAAGAAGTCCGTTAGTACTTTGGCCCGACGTGGATCCAATTGAGATCCAATCTTCAAAACTCTTGTTGGATCAGCTTTATCAATGGGAATTTCCACTGTCGCTTCATTAGGAGTTGCATTTCTAGTCTCTGGTTCCTCGTCTTTTCTGGGATCCAGGTCTTCAGGCGTTCCTTTGGGTAACTCCTTCGGGGTCGATTTCTCTAATTGCTACGCCGAGCCCCCCTTTGGGGGAGGCGAGGCATCTTTACTCTCGATGTTAAGTCCTTTCATCAACATCTTTAATTCAGCAACATAGCAGGCCCGTCCGGAAACTTGATCCCCTCTCATTACTCCAGTTCCGGCTTCAGTTGGGAACTTAAGCAATAAACACCAAGGGGCGATGCAAGCTCTGAACTCAGCAAGGGCAGGCCTCCCCAAAAATGCATTATAAGGCGAATCTACGTCCAACACTACAAACTGAAGCATCCGCACTCTTCGGCGTTCTCCTTGCCCCAAGGTCGCGGGCAATTCTATGTACCCCATGGGAGCTATTGACGCCCCGTTGAAGCCTCTGATCCAACCTTCACATGGCTTCAAATCTTCAGATTCAAGCTTCATCTAATCGAATGACTTTTTAAATAAAATATTAACAGAACTTCCGTTGTCTACTAACACCTTATGAACCAAGGCCGACCCAACGGTGGTAGTAATGACCAACGGATCATCAGTGGGTGATTGGATCCCAGTATTATCTCTGCTGCGAAATACCACGTCGTCAAACAATGTCTTCTGTTGTTTTATGGGGGCGATATCTTCCAAATCTTCACCTTCATTCACATCTACGTGCTTGGCAGCATTTACATATTGATCCATTGCTCTAAAACTATGGATTGCTGGGTGAGGTCCACCCATTATGGAGTTGATAACAATTCCCTTGCCTTTCTGCTGCGCTGTAGGCTTGGGGGCAGATTGAATCTGTTTTGGAGCCTGGTCCCCTTGCCCCCTGTCCCTTGGGGCAACCTTATATTCATCCAGTTTCCCTTCGCGCAGCAGCTTCTCAATCACATCTCTCAAATGCCGACATTCATTGGTTGAATGCCCATGAGTTTCATGAAACAAACAAAACTTCCCAGTTGCCATTTCTTTCTCTGTCGAGTCGCAAGGTGGCGGTCTTTTATATTGCAAAACATTGTATGTATCCAGGTAAATGTTCTCCAGAGTGTCGTTCAACGGTGTATAATTCTCGTAAGTCTGGAATCGGGGCCTTTTGCTAGGATCACTTCCCCTATTTCTATTTCTTCTGTTACCGTTCGCATTACGGTTATTGTTGTTGCCCCCGTTTCCAGAATTGTCGTTTCCACTCTTGTTTCCCACATTCACTTAAACTTTTTCGGAACTTTCCCTAGACTGCTTCACGGCGACGTTACTCTGAACATTTTCTTTTGAAGCCGCTTCAGACTTTCTCTTTCGGTTTGCCCTGGCCTCCTCTCGTCTTAAATAAATATCGGCCTTTTCATAGAATATCTCTCTCGTGGAGGGTGTCTTCCTATAAAGGTAATCTCCAAATTCGGATTCAGGATCGACTCCTTCCTTTAATGCCATCAAGATGGTGGGTCATGCGGGTCACTAACTTCAGTCACGGCTAGGTTAAAACGGTCAAGATATGACCTCAAAGACTCTCCTGGTGCCTGCTTAATTCTTGATAATTCAATAACACTTTTGGATTTTCGGGTATGGAGTCAGAACTGATTCATAAAACGTTCGCTCAATTCCCTATGATTCGATACCGAGCGAGGGGGAAGTCGGGTAAACCATAACAGCGCCACATCTTCTAAATAGATCGGGAATGCCTTACACTTCACTGCATCAGGAGCAGCAGCAGCATTCATGAGCCACGAGTATCTCATCAAATGCTTTCCTGGATCAGTTCTCCCATTGTACTTGTCCATCTGTGGCAGGTTAAAACGCCGGGGAAACTGAAAGTCGAGGATATCGTCAGTGAAAGGAGTATGGCTTCGCTCAATGCCATAATCTACATTGGTATAGTTCCGGCTCTCGGACATAATCTGGCGCACCATTGCCTGTACATCAGCATTAGTTAGGGGCCGTTCAGGTTCCCTGACCCTGGTACCCGGGTTCCTTCTGGGCTCTTGTTCAGGAGATGCCCTTCTTCTTTGAGCTGCTTCTGCTCTACTCCGTTCCCTACGCTCCCGGTCGATCTCAGGAGGAGGGGACTGGAGCCTTTGCCCCTGAGTGGGATCATTGTTTCCTAGTGCTCGTGCAATATCCTCGCGAGACCCCAAAGATCCAAATGTCAGCTGCTCCAAATTCTGAGGTCATTCGAGCGGCCTTCGTTCACGGGGCCGCTCTTCCTCGGAAGAAGAAGACTGATCCACTGGTGTGTGACGAACCGGGGATGGGGTTCTCTGTCTACGGAGTTCGCTAATTTCCCTACTCATGAGTCTCATATTTTCTTGCATCATGAGATTGGTGCGCTCATGGATTTTCATAGCCTCCCTAGTACTCTCAAGCATGTCAAGTAGGCGCGAGAAATCTCCTTGAGTAATGGGCGCGGATGAATTGACCTAATCATTGACCCTGGTGGCTGGAATCGGAGCATTTGTAGGGGCTCGAGTAGAGGTTCCAACATCACCAAGTGACGGGTTGGTTCGGAGATGGGAAATCGGGTCGGGTCGGAGCTGGGAAGCCTGTTCGGGTTGGAACTGGAAAGCCAGGTCGGGTCGGTGTAGGGCAAGTTGCCCGGTTCGGTTCAGGTTGGGGGAATGCGCTGCTTCAGATTCACCTACCCGGATCGGATCGGAGCTCTCCCCCTGAAGGCGGTTCGGATTTCCTGTATCGGTCCATCCCGCTGCTGAGCTCTGCCCACGAGACCTTGTCACGACCGCATTTTGCTGATCTTCGCCAACTCCATTTCCTCGACTAGATTGAACTTCTTTGCCTTTTCCTTTGGCCATGGTTCTTCAACAATCAATTCAACAAATATCCAAGAGCGTCGAAGCTTGAGGATTAACTTCTTTGAACTCAACGGTCCAAAAAGTAGAACGATAATCCCGAAAAACAAAGAATTCAGATGGTTCTCAGTGAAAGCACCAAAATGTTAGACCAAAAAGTGGTTCTAACACCCAAATTGGTTAAGAGCAGAATGAAATAAGATCAAAAATAAAATGAACACACAGAATTTTTAGTGGTTCGGCGAAGAAATGCCTACGTCCACTTGTCAATCACTATTTTCAATGATGTAGTTGCAATTACAATGAAATATTCACTCAATTTCTCTCACAACTCACTTACATTCACTCAATTGTCTAAAAACAAATGATGAAAGAAGATTTGGATTTTTTGGGAGTGCTGGAATTCGGGTTATGACAGTGGTTGAACTTTCAAAGTGCCAGAAAAAAGATCTCTTCATTGTCTCCAAACAGGGTATTTATAGGTGAAAATTCGCTCAGAACCCGATCCGGATCGGAGCCACGTGCCATTCATCCCATCAGCCTTGGGTTCGGATGGATTTCTATGTTGACAACGCATCAGAGCAGTGGACGTTGTGGGTAGGAACTGGTCATAGCCGCTCTGAATAGCCAGGCGATCATGAAGGAGAGTGACATGGAAGATGGGTTCAGATCGGAAGAGTATACAGGAGGGGTTCGGATCGGGGTATCCGATCCGATCCGGTTTTGTCCCAAGGCTAAGTCTTCGTTCTCTTTCACTCCGTTCCGATCTGTCTTTGTAGCAAGTAACTCTCCGTTCCGAACAGATGTGCCTCTCTGATTCCAACAGTAATAGTTCACCGATCCGAACAGCAAAACTTATCCGATCTGACCCGCTACATCGCTTCGATCCGACCCGCTACAATGCTCTTTAAGCTCTTCAATGTTTCACATCTCGACTTTGTGTTGCCCAGTTCACAAAGTGGGCTAACACACAGTGATAATCATCCTCTCAAAAATCTAAAGAAATCTAATAAATTCTTATAAATCCTAAACCCTGTATGGTTGGATTCCTACTAAGTTCCTCTTCAGTTTGTTGTTAATTTTGAAGGGTGTGGTTCGTATTTGGTCCGCTGGAAAGTGTACAGCGTTGGTTCGAAATCTAGGGTTGAGGAATGGTGAAAATTGGCGAGTGTATTGATGAAACCGACCATACAATTGGCCTTAGCATGCGGTTAAAAGGGTGGTGGTGAGATTTTGGAGCATTCGGTGGAAAAGTTGTTTGGTGGTCCAACAACAGGATCGATCGACGGGTTTAGATTCCCCTGCTCGAGTTGAGCGAGTTCGGGTGGAAGAGAGAGAGCACGAGACGAGAGGGAGGTTGGTGATTATGGGTTGCGAAATGGGTAAGAGGATGGACGGTTGGGAGGAGGAGTAACGGCCGTGAGAGGTTACTGGAGAGGAGCAGTTTTCGGTGTATTTCATTTGGGGGAGGAGAGGATTTAAATGGGTCTGGGTTATACCGAAAGTAGTGGGCCGGGTTTTCAAGGGTGAGGCCCATCATTTAAAAGTGTTAAGTTTTTATCAAAATTCAAATATGTATTAAACTTGTAAATCCAATATCTTGGTCGTATGTGATCAGAATTTCGAACGGTTGGATCCGTTAGGATCGTATGGACGGGAGCAACACAATGAGAATGACCGGGATTGAATCCGAGCTCGTTACAATTTATGGCAAAATAAATTGTCCGACTGAATCAAATAATGCAAATCATTATTTAAACGGTTAACGCGCCAATGTGAGTAAAACTCACCAACTCTGAACAGTTCTATTTTTACAATGTATTTTTAGAACTGTTAAATATTGTCTGATTGATTGTGTGTTGACTGTTTGATTGAATTGCTAGTCAGTTAGTGAATTTCTATATTGATTCTGTTTAACAGAATATATCATATGGAACTGAAAGTGATGTTATCTATATTGTTTAACATCTCTGATGCAGGGAAACAAGTTGGAGGAATCCAACTGGATTCCTCAACAGTTATTTTATTGTTTTCATATATTTTGATATATGATGTGAATTATAACCTGTTATTAATTATGTGTGTTTGAACGATATTTATCGTTGTTATATAGGGTGTTAAATACCATAGAAATACCAGAATGTGGAAAAGGGATTTCCAAAGTATATTTTGAAAATAATTTATTTATATAAAATCAATGGATTTTATATTATAAAAGAAAAAGGATTTGGAATAAAAGGAATTATATTGGTTAAACAGATATAGAGGGAAATATTCGTAAAACAAATATAAAGGGAAAATATTTGTCAAACAAATAGTAAGAGAAATATTTGTAGAACATTTACAAATAGAAAAAGGGATTATTTATTTATTTAGGGAATAAATAGAATTAGAATAAAGGAATATTTATTTGAGAAAATAAATTGAATAAAGGAAATATTTATTTAGAAAATAAATACGTTATTATAAAAGGAGTTAGAATTAATCAGTTAGAGTTAAAGGAGTTAATCGAATATAATTTATTCGAATAGAGTTAAAGGAGTAAATCGAATATAGTTTATTTGAAAGGAGTTAATTAGTTAGAGTTAACTAGTTAGAGCCAATCAAATAAAGTTAATCGATTAGAGTTAAAAACGAACTAGAGTTAATTGTATAGAGTTAAGAAATAAAGTTAAACAAGATTAGAAACTGACTAGAAATTAGTTAAGTTGAATAGTTTTCTGAGTATCGATCTGATGTTGGTTTCGGCCTTCGGGGTTTATACTTAAAGAATTGTTCTCCTACTAGTTTACAGTTAGAATCTGATATTTGTGGAATGGTAGTGATTGATGATTGATTGATAGTATTTCCATTTGGAAATAATATCGTTGTTTGCACACGTGTTTTTCTTTGATAGTTAACTCATCGACTATCGAAGTTTTCGACCATTTTAACGTTGTTAATATAGAGAGACCGGTTGGATTATTATCCGAAGAACCACTATGTATTGGCATAAACGTTGTGAATCATATATGCCAAAGATAATTGAAGACGGAGTAAAGTGCAAGGGCTATTGTATAAGTCTTAGATAACAGTGCCTAAGATGGATGTACTGAATAGTGCCTTCGGTTTGTCCAGTCCCAGGACAACTTGTATGGACGAATGTCTGACAGAGTATTCCTAACGAATCATATAAGTTGATCTCTTCAAACGTATTCACGTTTGGTGGCGGAGGAATACGTTTCTCTTAGCTTTATACCCGTGATATTTTTGGATAAGTCAATTTGTGATTTGGCAGGTATGACGATATGACATTCAAAGTGAATGAAGATGTGACATGTAAAAGATAAGTGTAGCTTTTAGCCTCACATCCGGTAAATGACATAAATCGGGCAGGCAGCATGGCTAAGTCGGTCGCTCCGAAGTAGGGTGTATAATAACCTATCTAGAGAATATTCATTTGCTTCTTTAATCTATCAACGCAGTCCCATATATATACGGGAACGGTTGCTGATCCCAACCGTTGGTGATGTACATTCGATACACTCAAGCGAAATGAGTGGTCAGTCATGTGTGGCTGAGTTGCAAGATGTTCTTGTTGAACTCTAGTGCATCGTTCCTAGAGTACACTGATCGGAAGGTGGTTCCATACCTTGTCATAGTTGGAAATCCATTACCCAATACGTGCTTGCGGTTTCGATTGTATACTATATGTAGAACGTGAGATGAAAGCGTTTCTGCTAGATTGATATCTATTTGTACATAGACATTATTATAATATCAAAAGGTTTTTGATATAAAGATATTCTGGACTCTCATAAGGGAAAAACCCGTTCCGTTATACGGCGGGGTCTTATGAGATATCGATTACTTGTTCGAACTATTTTAAACTGTTTTACTCATACCAGTCCCATGACTGACCCGGAGTTTATTTTGTTTTGTTTCCCTAAACTCTTGGGTGCCCAATTTTGTACGGGCAGTCAAGTAGTCAGGATTTACAGATATATCTAAAGAGCAGGAGCAGGAGGCTTCAGGATCATATAGCTATAGTTTATTTCCGTTGTGTTGTAAGTGTTGTAATTAGATAATGATGTATATTCAAGTACAGATGTATATTTCAAGTTATGTTATATATATATTATATGTTATTCATTCCGCAGTGAGGTTCGTGTTGCTCTGATGATGTTCTTCTTCTTCCTCTATTCTATTAGTTCTACCTTATCTTTCCTCACCCTCTATCTTCTTTCTATCAATTTCTTGAATTTCCAGTGCAATTTGGGGTTGGACTTGTGTTATTTGGTAAGCTCAAATTGGTCCGGATTTTCGGGTCATTACAGTTATATTTAATCATAAATAATGTCTGACATGTTAAACATAAAACATGTGAATTGAGATATAGTTAATTACATGTTAAGCAGAACATGATATTGTAACGATGAAATCAAACAAGAATATAAAGGGACTGTGGATTACAGACCTTGGATCACAATCTAAGGAATAAAAAGTTGTGGGCTTATTAATAAACTTAAATGGGTTAAGTTATATGACTGAAATTAATAAGCAAGAGGAACTTGGTAACTTGATTAAGAATTCAATGTGAATGGGAATAACCTAGTTAAATGGAAACCTGATGAGGTAAAGCAAGCGCGTAAAAGAACGTTTAGACGTCTAATAACATATTAAAATGACGCGCTTGGGCCAGTCCGCAAGTTTGAGTGTGAATAACCCAACAGGTTAGATCATCATGGTGTCATGAGGCACGAGGGGAGCGTACATTCATCTGACTATTCTGGCGGCTCCGAAGGAATGGAAGGGGAAGCACGGGGCTTCCTGAGATACGTAAGGTTCTCCTGGTGGTCCTCTGTGTGGTGGCAGATGTTTAGTTTGTGCTCGCAGAGATTGGGTCTGCGCGTTACTACCAGGTGGGTGGGCCTTGACTGCAGAAGTAGCTTTGCAGTCAGAAAGTTGTGACGTGGTGACACTAGGGTGATTCGGCATTCGCCTCAACGGGTAGGTAGAGGTCAGGACCAGCAAAGATAGTAGATCGTCGGGTACCCGTCATCGGCAGCCGGTGGGATGCGAATAGACTAGAGCTAAACCCAATATACCATTCACCTTTCACTATCGAGGTACGGTGGTTGAGGGGAGATGCCAACTGGATGTTTAGATTGTTTGTTAGGTGCAAGTCGCTTAGCTCTTGTAGTCTTTACTAGTGGAGGGAAGGGTCGAGGTGGGGCCATTGCCACCATGAAAAACAGACCCGACGGATATCTGTATTAGGAGGCTCTTAAAGGCGAGCCTATACAGATATGGAAAAGCTCCCGATCGAGTTCTGTTTTTCTCGTATAGCCCTGCCACGGAACTCAGCGCACATTATGTATGGTTAAGGCATCGAATACGGTTGACGATACCTATGTAGGAAAGTCTAGATACATACATGTCTGCTCTGGGTGGTGTATCATAGACTTGAGGGCATTACTCTGGTATGGAATCTGATTTGATTTAAGGTGGCAGTCTATACGCTTATGTAGCATAGTAATGATAGATATATGTGGAATGTAATATTATTATGTAGAGATCCGTACGTCGCTCCGTTGTAGAATGAGGGTTTGCGTACACTTCTGTAGCATTACGGTGGAGACTGTGTGAGTGGGGTACCATGGGGTGTACCTCAATATTGGGGGTAACTACGTATATATTATATTAGGTTAATCCACTGGGAAGTAATTGGGTACGCCATGTGTGTAAGCCTTGAGTGTTGTTAACCCAAGTAACCTAATAAACAATAAAATGTGATTGATCAGTATATGTTGGATTATCCAAAGTGTACAGTTTAAATCCAGTCACCAGAACTTGTGTTCTGACCCCTCCTCGTAACATACCCATAGGTTAGATTTGTGATAAAGACAGGATAGCTTTGGATACTGGTTAGACAGTATTACTAATACGGTAAGGTTGTGCTTTGATTATATTATATTTTTATCCATTCCGCTGTGAGATATTTTCTGAGCTCTGTTATATATTTAATGTCTCTGTCTTTTCTGCAGGATACCAGAGCAAACTAACGCGGGTTTCGATGGATTAAAATTTTGGAAAAAAAATCGGTATGTCCTAATTCGGGTTGTTACAAATAGTATGTACAGCATGGAGGGTATGGAAAATCATACCTATCATGTCCTTTCACCCACAGATTCAGCACATTTAAGAGTATATACTTCTCTATGATGATAATAATAATAATATTAAAGGTGTATCCTACATCAGAATACAAGGGGTGTCCAGATATCCAAATCAATGATATTCACATCACATGACGCCCCTAAGGTGGTAAATGATTAAGCAAACATAGAATTCAGCATTCATCCTCACATTCACTCACTCGGTGCGTTGGATATACGACAACATCTCTGTTCTTTGGCATTTGAATCCATATCACTCAATCGGCCAGGAACTAAGTTACACCCAGTGGTACAACCTAAGATAATTATCCCGCACTAGGTCTAAATGTGTGTTCCCTGATTTCCTCACACTATAATCAATCTCCCCGCACTATGTGAAAAGGACCTACTCTAGTTCAAACGGACCACACACTCACTATCCTTTCTCCCCGAGTTCTCGTCGAACGTACGTATTAATAATCCCTTTGCACACGCAATCCATAGCAGAGTCAATCCAAGAACTATTACCATGACTCCTATTTAGTAGTTCCCTTTCGATCAGTCATCTTTACTCTGCATCCCTGAATATCGATATCCATCGTCGAAGCCATCGCTGCTTCGCTTCCCATCCTAGAATCACCATCATCAGATAACGAACCATTGATCAAAGAGCCACCATGTTGAAATAACCATCAAATGGACTATCATGTCCTACTCCTCGAGATCGCACCATTGTCCATGTCAAATTTACCAAAAAGGCCAATAGCAATAGTAATCGAGATCGACTGCTTCATAGTAACTGATAATGACTACTTGGATCACCTATTTAACCAAAGTTGGTAAAATACACATCTAGGGAAAACATTCGACATTTGTTGCGAAGTCCAGTTTGTTGCCAAGTCCATCCTTTGTCTTTTGATCGGTTATTAAGCTCCAGTCTCACTCAGTCTTCAAATCTTTCGCCGAGCTCCAATGTTGCTCTATCATTGAATCCATCCATATGCTCTGAAGCTCCATCGTGAAATTATCTAATCCATTTGAGTATACCATCCTTGTGCATGCAATCAATATACACTAACTTGTGCATTTAATTGATAAGCATCCTAAACTCTAATAAACGAAATATTTTCTAATACTAGATTACCAATGAACGGTGTTATAAGCCAAATTATGCTGCAACCATGCAACCAATAGTCAAACAAATCCTTAAACTAGCACACAAGCATCCATACCTTTAATAATAAATAAAATAGAACCTATCTATAGCAATCATAGGTAGAATAAGTGTTCAAATAACCTAGATCTAGCAATATGGTCAAAATAGCGTGTAATAGCACACAAATGGGTATATAGCACGCAAAATAGCTCGTAACTAAGTAAAATGTGGTAATAACGGTTAAATGTATCTAAATCACTTATTAATCTTTTCTAGGTTTAATAATCCTACGGATTTCGTTTTATAGTTATAAATCAGTTTAAAATGACAAAACTATACTATACGAACAAATACAATCCGGTAAGAGACAATATCACTCACCTTAGCAAAATCAGCCTAAACTAGCTTTAGAGGTAGAGCTCGCCAATACAAGTCCAGTGTATGAAACTGCGTCCAAATCCGACCTTATATGAGAAAGTTACACACATTATAAGCTTACAGATTTTAAATAGACAAATGTAATTAACTATTTAAATGATTACAACTTTGCCCTTAAGTCTTTATCCCCCAAATGCCTAATTCATCTAGGTCGTTACCTGTAGGAAGAAACCCTCCAAGCTCCCTTCTTTCTCTACTCTTATCTGTAACAACCCGCACATTTGATGATAACGTATTTAAATATTTTATTTAAATATAACAACGTTAATCCTTAATCGTGTGTATGACCAAAAAGTCACATTTTACATACGGATGAATTTGGACTCGAAACTACTTCCACTGAGTCTGGATCATCGTTTACAACCTTTTTGACTATAAGCTTCGATATGTTTCGATCATGTCAAAATTTGGACTTTGAACTTGGGTTTGAGTTAGTTAACCTAGCTCACTCTTATAACCTACCTAGTCCTTTCTCCTTCATTCATCCAACCCTTCATCAAAGAAATCGAAAATGGAGAAAGAAATGGGAAATGAAAATTCCTAAGCCCTAGTTCATCTTAGGGATCCATTTTGTGAAGGAAATCAAGTGTAAATTCATAGAAAAGAGAGGTAAGCTCCATCTCTATCTTCTTTAACCCTATTCCTCTTCAATTTGTATGAATTCCTAATACCTAACTCTTAGGAATTCTATTTATATGATCATAAATTAGAGATTCTAGAGTGTTGTTTGTAGAGAGGTTGATCTAACTTAGGTTTGGAGCTTGTTCTTCATTCCTACAATCAAAGGTGAGCTTCTATGAACTTACATCTATGCCTCAAGCATTCATGCTTGTCTAGTGTGCCCTTGGCAGGTTTTGTTGTTTGTTACGTCATTGGGTTGATTGAATTGTGTGCTAACATTCCCAATTTATGAGTTTCGATTTCATTTCATTGAAATGTTGGGTAAATTCTTATGTAGAGTTGAGTTTTGAGCTCTTGGGTACTCACATTTATGTACAAAAGCCATCAAGGTTGTGCATGTTCCCTTCCACCTTTGTCTCATATGTGCATTGTGCATGTTATTGTTTTGTTTTCAAGAATTTGTGCATTTTGGCGTTTTATAAGCAAATCTTTGCATTTTCATGAATGTGTGTGTTTATGCATGTCATTTTTGTGCTTTAAAGAGTGTATGTGAGCTTTCAAAACATTTAGAATCAATACGGAAGGTCCGGGCTTGGCCGTAATTGATTTGGAAATGGGACGATGAAATTTGGTTTTGAATCAAATTTTCACTAAGGACATGTGAAAACCCGTAACTTCCCCGTAAAGGAAAGCGTCGGATAGTTCGAGAACAAACCACAACAGAACGCATATAAAAGAACATTTCACTGTATATTACAACAATGCATCAGATTACAAGAATATACAGAGTAACAATGAATATTACACAGAAATATCAGAGATTTAAATTACATTTAAATACATAGCAGCGGAAAATAATACAATACACAACTAGAATGCGATATACGGATACAAAGCTTTCCGGATATCGTTCCAGCTGTAAACCAGGATCCTGTGAATATAAATCTGCAAAACCAAAACTACTAGCTGCCCGTGTCAAAATAAGGGCACCCAGAGTTTAGGTTAAAACAATAAACTCCAGGTCAGTCATGGGACTGGTGTGAGAACTAAAACAGTTACCTTTATTTTAAAGTTAGGTAAATCAAGGGACCACGCCGTATAACACGGAACGGGTTTCCTCCCAAGAATACCAGTGCATAAAACAAACAATGCAATGCTAAAATAAAGAGAAATGAAGCTGTTATAAGACCCAGGTCCTATCACACAATGCAACGCAAGCCGGGGGATAGGGTTTTCCCTTATAACAGCCAAAGAATGCTTGATACGTTTAAAACAAATCATTTGATACTGTAATAAGTGCATAGTGTATAAAACAACTTCAAATCATAAGTATCAATCATAGGCGGCATGAATGGCCCATAACACTATGTCGCCATATATAAGTTTACAATCAAAACCGCAAAACGACGTATTGGGAGTTGGGTTATCATTTATGGTATGAACCGAGGCTAGGGGCAAGATCCTCAACCGATTCGAGACAATCTAGCCCATGTCTCCGGAACAGCCGCAACTGCCCCTTGGATCGTCAGGGTCGGTCCACCGATGTGGATTATTATGCCTGAACACTACGTTTCTCCGCCCTTTGGGGCGTAAATCTGGCCCGTCAGCCGACCAGAAGCATCGGCCGAAACCGATATCACGAGGCGCCTCGCTTTTCAGCAAGTAATAATAAGTAACATCCACATGAGTCAAACTCGTCAGCCAGTTCAAGCACTGACGCCACTCATAACTAGAAAGAAACGTAGGTCCTCCCTGATGACCGTCTCCCGTTTTTGATTCATACCGGGTGTGATACTCGCGAATCAACGTTACACAAAGCTACACCACAAAGGCCGTGCTTCGATCATCAACCACAAGACTTTGCTTTTCAACAGAAGCCTTGATCATTTGCCTCTTAGCATGCCACACAGGCAATTCACTCCATGCGATTGATATCCATCAATATATAACCCCTGAGCTCGTACGTCTCAGAGAAGGGCGTTAAGCAAGAGAATAAATTCTCCGCCGCCAAACAGATATATATTTAATAGAGATCAATCACACGGACTAAAATCCAATGTCAGACACACAGTCCATTTACAAGTCCGTTCTGGGGCTGAACGAAACCGGGGGCACCTAGTACCCCGCAAATCCATCGATCTCCAAGTACGTCTGGACGATCACTAACTGTTTCCATCTTTTTGGGTGTACAGCCCAATCAAGATCATCAGTAATTACCCAAACGACGTGAAGACCTCCGGTCTTCGACCATCGTCTTCATCTTCGACTTATCGTCGTATCAGTTATTCAGAATGGGATAAACCCGGTCTTTCCGAATAACTCGCGTATATTTTAAATAAGTGTTACACAAACACAACATACGCCTCATTCCAATTCATTAGTCACTAACCGTAAATTAATCAAGAGAATAATTCCCCAAATATTAACCCCGAAGGCCGAAACCAACATCAGATCGATATTCAGAAAACCATTCTGCTTGGCTAACCGACAGTTAGTTTCTAAATTTCACATTCATAGGGAAAGGTTCCCATTAATTTTATCCAAGATAAATTCCTTGAATTTATTCTTTATTCTATTTTTGAATCTCAATTCAAACTAGTCGGGATTAGCGAACCTTACCGAAGTAATTATTTATTTTAATTACCCCATCCCAACCTATTTATCCCCATGAAGTAAAACTGGTAATACTTCATATCTAACACCACAGTGTTATCGGTAATTTCAATTACCATTTCACGTTCAAATCTAATTAAAGATTTAACTATCGCCTGGAGCAAAACTGGTGATACTCCATTTCGATTATTTCAATCTAATTAAAGATTCATTAAAACTCCACTTAGTTTTAATCGTTAATTGGGTCAAAGAATCAGTGTCATTTAAAAACACGGTTCGCGATAAACCCAAAGTCACATTCCATTAATTATCGGGTTAAAGAACGAGTGTTATTTAAAACACTGTTCACGATAAACCCAAAAATCAATATCGATTCAATTCCAATTAAATATCATTTAATTGGTACACTTCGTTAAATCCAAACAAAAAGATTTAATCTTTTCTCAACTGGGTTCAAGAACAGTGTTAGTGAAGACACCATTCACGACAAACCCAAATCACATTTGATATTCAATACAAGGCTCTGAATAGAAAATATACCGGCTTATATTCAATATCAAATTCTACGACTAACAAACATCGCATTGGAAATAACGATATATATATATATATCTTTCAAATTTCCATAACAACATTTGTATAATCACGAAATCCAACATCGAAATATTCCGAAGACGATTTCGATTCAAATCCATTCCAATGCAATCATTGGAAATTTTGGTTATTTTCAAAACCATTTCAAATTCAATTTATTTATTTAAAAATAAATAGAATTATAATTCTAGTTCAAAACTAGTTCATTTCGATAAAAATCTATTTTTATCTTTTCAAATATGGAGTTTTTCATCCCAAATCTTTCTAAATCATTTCTTATGATTTTACACAAATTATTACTATTTTTAATAATTTTATCAAGGCCTGTACAGTCGATTTCCATCAACGGCCATCGAACTGCACTTATAGCGACCTTTTTCAAATTTGATTTGGACATAATTCCAAATCCAACCGTTAGATTTCAAATTTATAATATTTGTTAGAAAGCTCTTTTCGATACGAACCCAACGGTTCCGGTTTCAGGAGAATCCGACGGTCGGATCTCCCGTAATGTCCGTTTGAAATAAATGGTCGAAATTCACGAACTGCCGCGGCGCGGCGCGTTCTATTCAGGCCATTATATTATATATATATAATATATATAATATATACTTCGTCGATTTCTATTTAAAACGAATTATATAAATAGTTTTAAAATCCGTTTCAAAAGCAATTTCAACTTCCTTTTCAATTCAAATCAAAATTGAATTATTCTTTATAAATTCGTTTTAAAAATTCATTTCTATTCAATTCAAATTTCAATTCAATTTGAATTCATTTCAATTCGTTATATATTCAATTCATTTCGAAATCGTTATATATTCAATTCATTTCGAAATCGTTATATATTCAATTCATTTCGAAATCGTTATATATTCAATTCATTTCGTAATCGTTATATATTCAATTCATTTCGAAATCGTTATATATTCAATTCATTTCGAAATCGTTATATATTCAATTCATTTCGAAATCGTTATATATTCAATTCATTTCGAAATCGTTATATATTCAATTCATTTCGAAATCGTTATATATTCAATTCATTTCGAAATCGTTATATATTCAATTCATTTCGAAATCGTTATATATTCAATTCATTTCGAAATCGTTATATATTCAATTCATTTCGAAATCGTTATATATTCAATTCATTTCGAAATCGTTATATATTCAATTCATTTCGAAATCGAATAAAATCGATATAAATATCGTTCACGTCAAAATGGCGTCAATCTAATCAACACGGCTTCATAAATTTCTATTTTCAAATATTCTATTTCAAATATTTCTTTTTCAAAATAGTTGTTATTATCAAAATATTTCGTTCAACACATGACCAATCTCAATGGATGAGTATTGTCAACACATGAACCTTTATTTTATATTATAAAGATGTAAATTTTATTACTAAAATATTTCGTTCAACACATGACCAATCTCAATGGATGAAACTGTCAACACATGAACTTTTATTTTATATTATTCTTTATTTTCTAAATTGGAATGAGGCCCAATCAATCACCATATAAGGTTAATTATATGGATTTTCATACAACACATGTATAATAGCATTGAAAAATAATCAACCATCAACCAAAGTGCACTACACCGTATAAGCATCAAATATAGATATCTAACGCTTATAACAGCCTGTCAATCAATCGATCGACATATTCAATCAATCAAGATGAGTGAACTTCAAATTTCATCCCAACACCCGTGTGGGGTTTCAAACGATCAAACACAGATTTTATTTGTGCAGTTGGGCGATGTGTAAAATTTATCGACCCAATAAATGTCCTTCAAATAGGTGTACATAAACAAACCGTCTGGTTTGTAAATGAATATTTTATTTATTCACATTCGCGTTAAAAATTATATTTTTAACGATAAAACATTTTATTCCAACATATGAATTTCTATTCAGTTCATTTATTCAATAAAATGATATTTTTATTTTTCTAACATATTTTAGAAAATTTCGGCGGCATAACGGCACGATACTAGAAACGGGACGAGGCCTCGCCTTATCCCCGGTCTAGTGAAGGCCCACGCCATTCACACATCAATCAAATCAATTTCATCTCACCAAACAATTCAAACAAATAATCCAACTAATCTATGCAACCAAACAAACAAGTCCATGGTCTGTGGACGATTGTGTCGGGTGCTACTAAGCACCGTCTGCATCCTAGTATATATATATAACTAGAAAAAGAATTTTGAGTGAGAAGTTCTCATCGATAGCTATCCAAACATCTTGACTCTTCTTCGATATAAATCTTCTTCGTTCTCGCCTTTTTGTTACCTTCGTTGCCCGCTTTCACTACCTATGTAAAAATCGAATTTTTACTTCGCTATTCAATATATAAAAATCGAATTTTTACTTTGCTATTCAATATATAAAAATCATATTTTTACTTTGCTATTCAATATATAAAAATCATATTTTTACTTTGCTATTCAATATATAAAAATCATATTTTTACTTTGCTATACCTTACATAAAGATTCCGCCTTTTCAAATATGAAGTTTTCGCCTTTTCAAATTTAAAGATTTCATCTTTATAAAAATCTCATTTTTATTTTTCTACACATATAAAGATGATATTTTTAATATTCCTATCATGTAAAAATTATATTTTTATTGCTTTAAAAATACAAAAATCATGTCTTGCTCCTTCTACATAATAAAAAAATCCCGTCTTTTATCTTTTTAAAAATATGATCTTTATTTTCGCGAGTTCAAATCTTTTTCTATTAAAAGATTAGACCTTTTTTTCTATTTCAAAGTTTAAACCCCTTTTTTTTCTATTTTAAACCTTAAGATAAAATCAGTTTTCATTTCCCTAAAAAAAATCAGTTTTTAATGTCTTTAAAAATCAGTTTTTAATGTCTTTAAAAATCAGTTTTTAATGTCTTTAAAAATCAGTTTTTAATGTCTTTAAAAATCAGTTTTAATTTCTTTAAAAAAAATCCAGAAATTAGCAAAACAAAAATAAAATAAAAATAAACTAAATTAAATTCTCACTTGCGAAGTGGAGGGAAGAAGAAGGCGGCGTCGGCGGCAGGCTCCAGGGGGCGTCGCGATGTGGTGTTTGAGGTGGAGGCGGTAGGGTTCAGGGTGAGGGCGGGGTGCTGCTTCGTGGGCTTCGTCGGCTTCGAGGTATTGTTCGGTGGGAGGAGGAGGCTGGACGGAGGGGTGGGGCGGCGATAGGTTCGTCGGCGTAAGTCTTGAGGGGGGCGGCGGCTCCGTTCGATTTAGGTTAGGTTTTCTCTTTTTTTTTTCTCTCGTTTCTGAATTGTGAATCGGGGGGGGGGGGCCAATGAAGAAAAAGGGGGGAAACGAAAATTAAAATAATATGTATTTTTTCATTAATTAATTATTTAATTTTGGTAAAAAGGTTGACTTTTACATATGTCCTCGAAACGAGGCCTACCGCCTGTCGTCCATAGCGTTTTACCCCCATTCCGAACACAATGGGATATGTATCGTAAGCTGATTTGATCGTTACAATCAGTTTCCGTTGAATTTACATTTAAATCCTTATATTGAATTTTAAACGTAGTTTTCAAATTACCGGGGTCACATACTAACTAGAAAAATTCTAGAAAAATATTTTCTAGCTTCGTATTGACGATACGGTCCTAACAAAACTAATTTCGTTGAATTCTGAGACCATTAGAAAAATGGCCAATTTCCAGTCGATTAAAATCAACTGAAACCGGTCAAACGCGTTTTCCTTTGCCACGCTCACATATTGATTCGAAAAATTATGAAATTTAAAACCTAGCAATAACTTTACATCACGGACCCAACAAAAGTGGTTTCGTCGAAATCCGAGGTCGTTTGCAAAATGTCCATTTTTAAGGGCCTGAATTCCATAGCGACTATTCAGAATTTTCAACTGGACATATCTTTTGATCCCCGCTATGAAATTTCAATTATTCGGATTCGTTGGAAAGATATTCACAATTAGATCCTATTATTTTTGGTTTCACTAAAATCCGGATTGTTTTACACCCGGTACATTCAATTGAAGTTTGAAATCGAATTATCGAACTACCGCGCCATTTTCAATTCTATTTATAATTATATATAAATATTTATATTCTAACGACGACGCGTATAAATATATACGTTCGAATTATATTCAAAATAAATTCCTCGTCGATATTCTTTAAAATAATCTATTTTAAATAATCAAAATTCGCAAAAATTGCCAAAATAAAAATTTTAAACTGGTCCAGAATTTCTGGGTTGTTACAATCTCCCCCACTTAAAACTTTTCGTCCCCGAAAAGGAACAAAGTCGAAAGTGGTTTGATTATCCAGCTCTACGTTCGATCTGGCTTCCATTCTCCAACTCTTTAGTTTCTGAGAATTTTCAAAATTTCAAAAATTTGGCTAACACCCTAAATTTTCGAAAAATTTCGCCATAACCTCCCCTGCACCGGGAGCATCGGGGAATTTCAAATAGCTTCCCCGGTCCTTCAGATCTCAAAAATAAAAAGAAAAAGCCAAGCGGCTAGCCAATAGGCTCACAAAATCATCATCACCCAAACAAAACAGGAAATTATGTAGTAAACATGTACCTATTTGTCGGGCAAACAAATTTTATTCTCTGGCTCTAGCCTCCTTGCTATGACCTGTTCAAGGTGAGTATATGTATATGCAAGCAAATGCGACCCATTTTCAATACAGTTCAATATGTGATTCAATTAGGCATAATGGTTCACAATTATCAACCAAATAAACAAGCAACACAAACATCAATCAATTAGTGAATTATCATTTGAAATTCATAACTTTGATATATAGTCAAAAATCTCATTTTTGATGCCAAATCACAACAATAGGCCCTATCTAATTTTGGTTCTCACACCAGTCAATAGGAAATATATAGAAAATCACACATTCGAAACTCGAACATAAATGTTGATGATGCGATCGCTATCATCAATATCATCTTCGGGCGACTAGAGTGTGATGCTATATCTATCCAATATATTAAAACTTTGAATACACGCGGATCAGACGTCTACGCAAAATCTTTATATACTGGACTGTCCAACTCAATATAAATAGATAATCAGATACGAATAATTGATTTAAATTTTCAAAACAAAAATTGTTTTCATTTGAAAAATATACTCTTCACACTCGTTCTAGGATACTACTGATCCCATCTCTAACGAGTCATTCTCGTTGGATATTACTAATCCAATATCTGATGAATCCTTTCGTATGGTTCTAATGTGCCCTGTTCTCTGAGCTTTGTAAACCAAAGCTCTGATACCAAATGTGAAAACCCGTAACTTCCCCGTAAAGGAAAGCGTCGGATAGTTCGAGAACAAACCACAACAGAACGCATATAAAAGAACATTTCACTGTATATTACAACAATGCATCAGATTACAAGAATATACAGAGTAACAATGAATATTACACAGAAATATCAGAGATTTAAATTACATTTAAATACATAGCAGCGGAAAATAATACAATACACAACTAGAATGCGATATACGGATACAAAGCTTTCCGGATATCGTTCCAGCTGTAAACCAGGATCCTGTGAATATAAATCTGCAAAACCAAAACTACTAGCTGCCCGTGTCAAAATAAGGGCACCCAGAGTTTAGGTTAAAACAATAAACTCCAGGTCAGTCATGGGACTGGTGTGAGAACTAAAACAGTTACCTTTATTTTAAAGTTAGGTAAATCAAGGGACCACGCCGTATAACACGGAACGGGTTTCCTCCCAAGAATACCAGTGCATAAAACAAACAATGCAATGCTAAAATAAAGAGAAATGAAGCTGTTATAAGACCCAGGTCCTATCACACAATGCAACGCAAGCCGGGGGATAGGGTTTTCCCTTATAACAGCCAAAGAATGCTTGATACGTTTAAAACAAATCATTTGATACTGTAATAAGTGCATAGTGTATAAAACAACTTCAAACCATAAGTATCAATCATAGGCGGCATGAATGGCCCATAACACTATGTCGCCATATATAAGTTTACAATCAAAACCGCAAAACGACGTATTGGGAGTTGGGTTATCATTTATGGTATGAACCGAGGCTAGGGTCAAGATCCACAACCGATTCGAGACAATCTAGCCCATGTCTCCGGAACAGCCGCAACTGCCCCTTGGATCGTCAGGGCCGGTCCACCGATGTGGATTATTATGCCTGAACACTACGTTTCTCCGCCCTTTGGGGCGTAAATCTGGCCCTCAGCCGACCAGAAGCATCGGCCGAAACCGATATCACGAGGCGCCTCGCTTTTCAGCAAGTAATAATAAGTAACATCCAATGAGTCAAACTCGTCAGCAAGTTCAAGCACTGACGCCACTCATAACTAGAAAGAAACGTAGGTCCACCCTGATGTCCGTCTCCCGTTTTTGATTCATACCGGGTGTGATACTCGCGAATCAACGTTACACAAAGCTACGCCACAAAGGCCGTGCTTCGATCATCAACCACAAGACTTTGCTTTTCAACAGAAGCCTTGATCATTTGCCTCTTAGCATGCCACACAGGCAATTCACTCCATGCGATTGATATCCATCAATATATAACCCCTGAGCTCGTACGTCTCAGAGAAGGGCGTTAAGCAAGAGAATAAATTCTCCGCCGCCAAACAGATATATATTTAATAGAGATCAATCACACGGACTAAAATCCAATGTCAGACACACAGTCCATTTACAAGTCCGTTCTGGGGCTGAACGAAACCGGGGGCACCTAGTACCCCGCAAATCCATCGATCTCCAAGTACGTCTGGACGATCACTAACTGTTTCCATCTTCTTGGGTGTACAGCCCAATCAAGATCATCAGTAATTACCCAAACGACGTGAAGACCTCCGGTCTTCGACCATCGTCTTCATCTTCGACTTATCGTCGTATCAGTTATTCAGAATGGGATAAACCCGGTCTTTCCGAATAACTCGCGTATATTTTAAATAAGTGTTACACAAACACAACATACGCCTCATTCCAATTCATTAGTCACTAACCGTAAATTAATCAAGAGAATAATTCCCCAAATATTAACCCCGAAGGCCGAAACCAACATCAGATCGATATTCAGAAAACCATTCTGCTTGGCTAACCGACAGTTAGTTTCTAAATTTCACATTCATAGGGAAAGGTTCCCATTAATTTTATCCAAGATAAATTCCTTGAATTTATTCTTTATTCTATTTTTGAATCTCAATTCAAACTAGTCGGGATTAGCGAACCTTACCGAAGTAATTATTTATTTTAATTTCCCCATCCCAACCTATTTATCCCCATGAAGTAAAACTGGTAATACTTCATATCTAACACCACAGTGTTATCGGTAATTTCAATTACCATTTCACGTTCAAATCTAATTAAAGATTTAACTATCGCCTGGAGCAAAACTGGTGATACTCCATTTCGATTATTTCAATCTAATTAAAGATTCATTAAAACTCCACTTAGTTTTAATCGTTAATTGGGTCAAAGAATCAGTGTTATTTAAAAACACGGTTCGCGATAAACCCAAAGTCACATTCCATTAATTATCGGGTTAAAGAACGAGTGTTATTTAAAACACTGTTCACGATAAACCCAAAAATCAATATCGATTCAATTCCAATTAAATATCATTTAATTGGTACACTTCGTTAAATCCAAACAAAAAGATTTAATCTTTTCTCAACTGGGTTCAAGAACAGTGTTAGTGAAGACACCATTCACGACAAACCCAAATCACATTTGATATTCAATACAAGGCTCTGAATAGAAAATATACCGGCTTATATTCAATATCAAATTCTACGACTAACAAACATCACATTGGAAATAATGATATATATATATATATATTTCAAATTTCCATAACAACATTTGTATAATCACGAAATCCAACATCGAAATATTCCGAAGACAATTTCGATTCAAATCCATTCCAATGCAATCATTGGAAATTTTGGTTATTTTCAAAACCATTTCAAATTCAATTTATTTATTTAAAAATAAATAGAATTATAATTCTAGTTCAAAACTAGTTCATTTCGATAAAAATCTATTTTTATCTTTTCAAATATGGAGTTTTTCATCCCAAATCTTTCTAAATCATTTCTTATGATTTTACACAAATTATTACTATTTTTAATAATTTTATCAAGGCCTGTACAGTCGATTTCCATCAACGGCCATCGAACTGCACTTATAGCGACCTTTTTCCAATTTGATTTGGACATAATTCCAAATCCAACCGTTAGATTTCAAATTTCTAATATTCGTTAGAAAGCTCTTTTCGATACGAACCCAACGGTTCCGGTTTCAGGAGAATCCGACGGTCGGATCTCCCGTAATGTCCGTTTGAAATAAATGGTCGAAATTCACGAACTGTCGCGGCGCGGCGCGTTCTATTCAGGCCATTATATTATATATATATATATAATATATATAATATATACTTCGTCGATTTCTATTTAAAACGAATTATATAAATAGTTTTAAAATTTGTTTCAAAAGCAATTTCAACTTCCTTTTCAATTCAAATCAAAATTGAATTATTCTTTATAAATTCGTTTTAAAAATTCATTTCTATTCAATTCAAATTTCAATTCAATTTGAATTCATTTCAATTCGTTAGATATTCAATTCATTTCGAAATCGTTATATATTCAATTCATTTCGAAATCGTTATATATTCAATTCATTTCGAAATCGTTATATATTCAATTCATTTCGAAATCGTTATATATTCAATTCATTTCGAAATCGTTATATATTCAATTCATTTCGAAATCGTTATATATTCAATTCATTTCGAAATCGTTATATATTCAATTCATTTCGAAATCGTTATATATTCAATTCATTTCGAAATCGTTATATATTCAATTCATTTCGAAATCGTTATATATTCAATTGATTTCGAAATCGTTATATATTCAATTCATTTCGAAATCGTTATATATTCAATTCATTTCGAAATCGAATAAAATCGATATAAATATCGTTCACGTCAAAATGGCGTCAATCTAATCAACACGGCTTCATAAATTTCTATTTTCAAATATTCTATTTCAAATATTTCTTTTTCAAAATAGTTGTTATTATCAAAATATTTCGTTTAACACATGACCAATCTCAATGGATGAGTATTGTCAACACATGAACCTTTATTTTATATTATAAAGATGTAAATTTTATTACTAAAATATTTCGTTCAACACACGACCAATCTCAATGGATGAAACTGTCAACACATGAACTTTTATTTTATATTATTCTTTATTTTCTAAATTGGAATGAGGCCCAATCAATCACCATATAAGGTTAATTATATGGATTTTCATACAACACATGTATAATAGCATTGAAAAATAATCAACCATCAACCAAAGTGCACTACACCGTATAAGCATCAAATATAGATATCTAACGCTTATAACAGCCTGTCAATCAATCGATCGACATATTCAATCAATCAAGATGAGTGAACTTCAAATTTCATCCCAACACCCGTGTGGGGTTTCAAACGATCAAACACAGATTTTATTTGTGCAGTTGGGCGATGTGTAAAATTTATCGACCCAATAAATGTCCTTCAAATAGGTGTACATAAACAAACTGTCTGGTTTGTAAATGAATATTTTATTTATTCACATTCGCGTTAAAAATTATATTTTTAACGATAAAACATTTTATTCCAACATATGAATTTCTATTCAGTTCATTTATTCAATAAAATGATATTTTTATTTTTCTAACATATTTTAGAAAATTTCGGCGGCATAACGGCACGATACTAGAAACGGGACGAGGCCTCGCCTTATCCCCGGTCTAGTGAAGGCCCACGCCATTCACACATCAATCAAATCAATTTCATCTCACCAAACAATTCAAACAAATAATCCAACTAATCTATGCAACCAAACAAACAAGTCCATGGTCTGTGGACGATTGTGTCGGGTGCTACTAAGCACCGTCTGCATCCTAGTATATATATATATATAACTAGAAAAAGAATTTTGAGTGAGAAGTTCTCACCGATAGCTATCCAAACATCTTGACTCTTCTTCGATATAAATCTTCTTCGTTCTCGCCTTTTTGTTACCTTCGTTGTCCGCTTTCACTACCTATGTAAAAATCGAATTTTTACTTCGCTATTCAATATATAAAAATCGAATTTTTACTTTGCTATTCAATATATAAAAATCATATTTTTACTTTGCTATTCAATATATAAAAATCATATTTTTACTTTGCTATTCAATATATAAAAATCATATTTTTACTTTGCTATACCTTACATAAAGATTCCGCCTTTTCAAATATGAAGTTTTCGCCTTTTCAAATTTAAAGATTTCATCTTTATAAAAATCTCATTTTTATTTTTCTACACATATAAAGATGATATTTTTAATATTCCTATCATGTAAAAATTATATTTTTATTGCTTTAAAAATACAAAAATCATGTCTTGCTCCTTCTACATAATAAAAAAATCCCGTCTTTTATCTTTTTAAAAATATGATCTTTATTTTCGCGAGTTCAAATCTTTTTCTATTAAAAGATTAAACCTTTTTTTCTATTTCAAAGTTTAAACCCCTTTTTTTTCTATTTTAAACCTTAAGATAAAATCAGTTTTCATTTCCCTAAAAAAATCAGTTTTTAATGTCTTTAAAAATCAGTTTTTAATGTCTTTAAAAATCAGTTTTTAATGTCTTTAAAAATCAGTTTTTAATGTCTTTAAAAATCAGTTTTAATTTCTTTAAAAAAAATCCAGAAATTAGCAAAATAAAAATAAACTAAATTAAATTCTCACTTGCGAAGTGGAGGGAAGAAGAAGGCGGCGTCGGCGGCAGGCTCCAGGGGGCGTCGCGATGTGGTGTTTGAGGTGGAGGCGGTAGGGTTCAGGGTGAGGGCGGGGTGCTGCTTCGTGGGCTTCGTCGGCTTCGAGGTATTGTTCGGTGGGAGGAGGAGGCTGGACGGAGGGGTGGGGCGGCAATAGGTTCGTCGGCGTCAGTCTTGAGGGGGGCGGCGGCTCCGTTCGATTTAGGTTAGGTTTTCTCTTTTTTTTTTTCCTCTCGTTTCTGAATTGTGAATCGGGGGGGGGGGCAATGAAGAAAAGGGGGGGAAACGAAAATTAAAATAATATATATTTTTTTCATTAATTAATTATTTAATTTTGGTAAAAAGGTTGACTTTTACATATGTCCTCGAAACGAGGCCTACCGCCTGTCGTCCATAGCGTTTTACCCCCATTCCGAACACAATGGGATATGTATCGTAAGCTGATTTGATCGTTACAATCAGTTTCCGTTGAATTTACATTTAAATCCTTATATTGAATTTTAAACGTACTTTTCAAATTACCGGGGTCACATACTAACTAGAAAAATTCTAGAAAAATATTTTCTAGCTTCGTATTGACGATACGGTCCTAACAAAACTAATTTCGTTGAATTCTGAGACCGTTAGAAAAATGGCCAATTTCCAGTCGATTAAAATCAACTGAAACCGTTCAAACGCGTTTTCCTTTGCCACGCTCACATATTGATTCGAAAAATTATGAAATTTAAAACCTAGTAATAAATTTACATCACGGACCCAACAAAAGTGGTTTCGTCGAAATCCGAGGTCGTTTGCAAAATGTCCATTTTTAAGGGCCTGAATTCCATAGCGACTATTCAGAATTTTCAACTAGACATATCTTTTGATCCCCGCTATGAAATTTCAATTATTCGGATTCGTTGGAAAGATATTCACAATTAGATCCTATTATTTTTTGTTTCAATAAAATCCGGATTGTTTTACACCCGGTACATTCAATTGAAGTTTGAAATCGAATTATCGAACTACCGCGCCATTTTCAATTCTATTTATAATTATATATAAATATTTATATTCTAACGACGACGCGTATAAATATATACGTTCGAATTATATTCAAAATAAATTCCTCGTCGATATTCTTTAAAATAATCTATTTTAAATAATCAAAATTCGCAAAAATTGCCAAAATAAAAATTTTAAACTGGTCCAGAATTTCCGGGTTGTTACAGGACAATTTTATACTATGTGTTTAATCAAAACAAAACAAACCTATGGATGTATCTTAGCCGACATATAGAAATGAGTAGTATACAAGTTTGTAATATAGGTTCTTTATTGTTAACTCATTTAGATTCTTATTAATTTACTTAAAATGGTTTAACTCATTGGGAAACCTGTGATTGTCGAATTTATATATTTTTTGGAGTGGAAATAACTAAAGATTTTGTTTAAAGACTATTGATGTCCATCTACTAATAATGTATGGTTAAATTCAAACGTGTTAATCTAAGTTATAGTATACGCATAAAATACCAGTTGACAATATTCACAAATGATATGACGGTATTTAATTAGTTACTTAACTTCCTATATATAATAAGTGTAGTCTTATGTAGAACATAGTTAATTAGCCAAACATGGAAGTGTGCAGGTATGAAAGCAGTAAAATGGGGGGTTCGGACGACAAGAAGATGTAAAGGAAAGGAAGTGGCAAAAACTTTTCAGTTATTTGAATTTTCTTGTAATCTTATCAGTTATTTGAATATGATATTAGTAATCTTGCTATTAGTTATAAGTTGAGAGTTATTAGTTATTAGTTTCACTCTTCTTTCTATAAGTTTAGCGTTATTAATTATTAGCTATTAGTTTAATTTGAGAGTCATTAGCAAATCCTGTTATTCGACTAATGCATCCTGCTTGATCCATTGTTTTTTTGCTTCCCTACAGCTTTGGTCAGCGTTCAACTGCCTACTTCTTTGGAACTTATAATCAAATGATTGATGTGGTTAGCTTCACATGTTAACCTTGATAATATGATTTCTACATTTTATATTAGTGCCATCTCAATAATACATATTTTTTGTTATTTGAAAGTTGATCAGTATCACCATTAAAGTATGTAATGTAGACTTTGTTTAACGTCCGACTGTGGTGTAGAAAAAAATATATGAACATCAAGCGTCGTGTAGCACTTAAGCTGGGAAAAGAAAGAACAATAATAAGTACCATTATATTTCAATGAATAAATTTAATAAACGTAAAATACAGAAAAAAACAAAAAAAGAAATCAAACCCTGACTCTTGAGGTATAAACTATGAAGATAAGGGTAGTCTTTTAGCGTGGCATTCCTCTGAAATATTTTTACGTAGATAGTAAGGATGATGAGGATAAACATTTGTGATAAAACCCCACCTCCTATAATCTTTAATTATTCTTAGAAGCCTTAACAATAACCTTTCTGCTAGTTCACCTCCATCAGTTGCAACAAGCATGCAATTTTATCCATACGTGATTTCTCTTCAAATGTTAAGTGAATACTCATCGAGTTTTATTTCCTTGAATTTGAGAGGAGGGTACTTTTCTTAAATTGAGATGGAAATGCTAAAAGGAGTAGGTATGTGTTTGAATGGTAAAATATTGATGTGGTACTTAATTAAACCGTGATCCACGAAAAATGGAAACTTGTAAACTTGGAACGAGTAAAGGATAGACACAACTATTTGTAATCATGCCTACTTATGCATATCTGAAATTAAAGAATAGTAGCTGAGAGAATAAACTGATAAGTTGAGATTTATTAGTTAAAATCCGTAGTAGTACTATTGTTTACATATGATTTGCTAATTTCTTACTCCAAAAAGTCATTTCTGGATTTCGTGTTATATATTAAACATGGTATAGAACAAAGGTTTATACCTATGACATACTCAAATCACGCAAATAGAGAACTAATTTTGTGTAAGCATCATCCTCTACTGCCTATCTTAATATAAAACGTAAACAAATTTGAGTACGATCAAAAGCTTGCTACATGAGTAGGCATACAATTTTGTCCCAAACTAACATATCCTTCCATAAGTCTGACGACCAAAGCGAACTACCACAATTTACTTAGGCCAATTAATATACTGGCCTCAACTTCTCAATGCCAACAAGAATAGATAACTTGCTGAGTGGAACAAACGAATGAATGGGTAAAAGTTCTCATGGGCGGGTCCCTCGGACTACTTTCCTTCCATACCCATAGGACCGTACCAACCTCATTATTTGAAGACACCAGATGAACTCTTCCAGAGGTCCACCCGAAAAGGTTTTTTCCAGGAAGTGACCAAGCAACTCCAATTTAATAACCCAACCACGACTATCTAACCACTACCAATGAACTAATAAACAACTAAACGAGAAAGAATCCTAGTGAGTAAATGAACGAGTCAGGGGTTTGTAAAGAGCATTCCATTATGTACTTTCTATGGGAGCGGTTTTTGCTTTATTTGCAAGATTTAGTTTATTAATTGGGGAGGTATAAACATTTGGGAGAAAGCTACGCATCTATTGTTGTCTCTCCATTGTCGCAATATCCATACAGTTTTAGTGAACCAGCATATGACATATGTAAACAATAGTAGATGAAATTATACTATCGTTATTAGTGGAGAAACCATGCCTACTTATGCATATCTTATCTTGAAAAAGAAAATACTATTTTTGGAGTATCCAAGCTGAATTAAAATGGCAATGAATTATTCAACATGTTGCTATTTTAGTCCAGCAGTTTAGTGCATCTGCGTGGTTTTATTAAATTTGAAGATACCATCCAAACGATAAAATAACTTTTTACTCTTTGGTTGTACTCATTACTGTAATTCTACAATTGCTACTAATCAAACTATATTTACTTTACTTTGTTACTATTTTTATCATTTCCTTGGCTGTCAGGCATACACAATAGGAGGGCCCATAGTCATTGATTGCTTCTTTGGTTGTCTATTAATTTTGTGTTTTGTAAGAAACTCTTAACATTGTTTGCCCATGCAACCAACCTTATGGTACAGTCTGATATATATATATATATAATACATTATCTATGTGGGAATGACTTCAATCTACATTCCTTTATGTAAAATGTCTATTTCCAGATCAACAACATCAACCTATTGTTATAAATAGTTATTAATCACATGCTTCCTCTTTGGTTGACTATTTTTTATGGTCGTGGAGTATAGATGTTATCGAATGCAAGTGAACTTGTTTTCCATGTACATTTATGCTAAAAGATTGGGAAAACACATGTATATATTTAAATGCTGAGATATCATGTGTTATTGAGCACGCATGAGCATCAGGGATTGTCTGTTTGGGCTGAAGGTACAAGGAAATATCATGTGTTGTTGAAATTTTCTCAGTAGTGGTGCAACGAAAGCTCTTCATCACACATCAGAAAAGATCAAGAAGAAGGTAGAAGCAACAGTAATGTATGTTATGTAACAATTAATATTGTAATATTATTGTAGTGTAGTTGATATGTACAATAATATTATTTTGGCTATTGGTGTTGAACTTTGGAATCCTAGGTTATATTATTTTTGTTGCTACAATGTAATGACCCGAAAATCCGGTAGAATTTGAGCTGACTAAATAACCCAAGTCCAACTCAAATTGTACTGGAAATCAGGAGACTAACAGATATAATTTAGAGGGTGAGAATAGATAAGATAGAAACTTAGAATAGAAGAAGAAGAAGAACAAGAACACAACATCATAGTAACACGAACCTCACAGCGGAACGAATAACATATAATAGACAACATATCTTTGAAATATAAATCTGTACTTGAATATACATATCATTTTCAAAGTACAGCACTTACAACACAGCGGAAATAAACAATAGCTATATGATTCTGAAGCCTCCTGCTCCAGCTCTTCAAGTATCTGTAAATCCCGACTACTTGACTGCCCATACAAAATTGGGCACCCAAGAGTTTAGAGAAAACAAAACAAAATAAACTCCGGGTCAGAGAAAACAAAACAAAATAAACTCCGGGTCAGTCATGGGACTGGTATGAGTAAACAGTTTAAAACAGTTTAAACAAGTAAACGATATCTCATTAGACCACGCCGTATAACGAAATGGGTTTTTCCCTTATGAGAATCCAAAATATCTTTATATCAAAAACCTTTTGATATTATAATAATATCTATCAACCATAATATAATAATCATCTAGCAGAAACGCTTTCATCTCATGTTCTACATATATAGTATACAATCAAAACCGCAAGCATGTATTGGGTAATGGATTTCCAACTATGACAAGGTGTGGAACCACCTTTCGCTGGTGTACCTCTAGAGAGGAATACACTGGATTCAACAAGAACATCTTGCAACCCGACCACACATGACCGACCACTCATTTCGCTTGAGTGTATCAAATGTATATCACCAACGGTTGGGATCAGCAACCGTTTCCTGAATGGGACAGCATCAACAATAGATTTTTAGAAGTAAATGAAACTCTATATCAGGTGATTATACACCCTAATAGGTGCGACCTACATAGCCGTGCTACCTGCCCGATTTCTGTCATTTACCGGTTGATGAGGCTTGAGGTTATGCTTTATCATCACATCAGATTCACTTCGAATGCCACATTGTCAGATCCATTGAAAATCACTAATTGACATCTACAACAGTACATTACGTGTTAGCTGAAGAAGTTTCCTTCTCCGCTTCCACTCTTGGTACGGTTGAAGAAATCAATGTACGTGACCATTCTGGAAATACTCTATCAGACATTGATCCATACAAGTCATCCAAGAACAGGATGAACCGAAGGTACTATTCAGTATATCCATCTTAGGCACTGTTATCTAAGATTTATACAACAGCCCTTGCACTTTGCCCCGTCTTCAATTATCTTTGGCATATATGATTCGCAACGGTTATGCCAATACAGAGTGGTTCTTTGGATAATAATCCAACTGGTCTCTCCATATTAACAACGTAAATTGGTCAAAAACTTCGATAGTCGGTGAGTTAACTATTAAAGAAAACACGTGTGCAAACAACGGTATTATTTCCAGATGGAAATTATATCGATCAATCATCATTTAACACATATATATATATATTCACATTACCTTATTTTCTATGTTTAGAAAATATATGTTATTAACACTAGAAAACATTTCCATGGTTTAATTACGTATCACTATCATTTCACAACTATCAGTCCCTGACTGTAAACTAGTAGGAGAACAATTCTCTAAGTATAAACCCCGAAGGCCGAAACCAACATCAGATCGATACTCAGAAAACTATTCAACTTACTAATCTCTAGTCAGTTTCTAATTTTGCTTAACTCTATTTTATTAGCTCTGTTCGATTAACTCGATTCGGTTAACTCTTCTATTTATTTTCTAAATAGAAAATCCTTTATTCCATTTATTTTGCTTAACATCTCTTTTATAACTTATTCAATTTCTAAGTCAATATCCCTTTATCATAACTTATTCATTTCCTAAATAAATAATCCGTTTAACATCCTATTTATTTATTCTAAATGTTTCCTTTAATAACCCTATTTATTTAACAAATAAATATGTCCTTTCCATATCTTATTTATTTAACAAATAAATAAATCCATTATCTTATCCTATTTATTTAACAAATAAATATCCCACTTATTATCTCCTATTTATTTTCTAAGTAAATATTCCATTTTATAACATCTTATTTATTTATCCTAAATAAATAATTCACTTTATAATTATTCCAAATTATAAATATTTCTTATAAATATTCCAATTTATACGTATTCTGTTTTCAATATCACTTTGAAAATCTCCTTTTCCCATTCCGATATTTTATGGTACTTAACACATCATATCACGATGACCAATATTGACCAAACGCATGTAATCAACCACAGATTATAAACCACATCATATATCACAATATATGAAAAACAATAAAATAACTGTTGAGGAATCCATTCGGATTCCTCCAACCTGTTTCCCTGCATCCACAGATGTTACACAATAAAATCAACATCACTTTCAGTTCCATATGATATATTCTGTTAAACAGAATTAATATAGAAATTCAACTAACTGACTAGCAGTTCAATCAACAGTCAACACACAGTCAATCAGCCAATATTTAACAGTTCTAAAAATACAATATGAAATTATAAATCGTTCAGAGTTAGTGAGATTTACTCACATTGGCAGTTCATCGTTAAAGAACGGTAAACTGTTTGTTTGATTTGAATCAAACAATTTATTTTTCCATAAATTGTAACGAGCTCAGATAGATTTCCAGTCAGTCTCAATTTGTAGTCGTTGTCCGTATGATTCTAATGCTTCTGACCGCGCTAAATTCTGACATCGTAGGACAAAGTTATTCAAGTTCGAAGTTGTACCTTATTTTATTTAAATAAAAACAAAATAAAAATAACTAAATGGGCCTCACCCACTCTTAACCGGCCCAACTCCAACTCGCTACAATGAAGGACGCTACATCCTCCTTCCGCATCGGTTCAAAACAAATACTCTGCTCCCATCCATTCTTTTTTCCCAATGTCCCTCTTTTTTTCTTTTCATTTTGTTTCCTAGTTTTTTTTCTATTTAAATTACTGGGCTTCACCGTATATACATTTGGCCCAAACTCCCCTACGTTGGAAAACCCAAACCTGGCCACTTCTCTAGTTGCTTTCTTCTTCCTCATTGTATTGCTACTCCAGCATATTTCAAACCCCATAAAACCCATACTGCCGAAAGCTTCTTCTCCCACCATACACAACGAAAACCCACAACAAAGACCACCAAAAATCCCATCATTTCCTTTAAAAAAAACAATGCTCCTCACACTCACTTCTGAACCCGTCAGTCCCTCCTTTTCTTTCTAAATTGAACGCTAAAACCCATGCTCCACTTTATAACTTGATAGTGCCTCACACGTTTCATCCTCCCACTTCCACAAATGGTAACTCGCTCCAGGAAGTAAATTAATCTCCCCTTTCTTTTGTTATACGCAGGAGCCCCTTCCACTTTATAACTCTGGCCATCCTACTATTTACATAATTGAATCCTACTTACTCCATTCAAACTCAATACCTCCCCCCCCCCTCCAGGGCAAACACAGTCTTCTTGCATGCTTCCGCTCCTCTTCTTGTCCAACTCCGCTGCTTCCACACAAAAACCCCTCACCGAACTCCACCCAACCTCCACGCAAAGAACACATACGCTACCTCATGCTGAAATGCATTCAACTCGTGTCTTGCGTTTTTTATTTTTGAGTGCTTAAATTTTCGGTTTTGTTCTTTGCTTTGGGTTCTTTGATTTGATTTTAGAGGCCACGATTTTCTTCTGGGAAAAGGAAAGAGGAATGGCGGCTTGGAGAACGCAGCAGTTAGGTCTTAAAGGATTTTAGTTAAAGGGTATTTATAGGATATTTTCTTGGATTTGTTGCGGATATGTGAAGGCCACATTTCTTCTTTTGTTTGTGGCTGAGGAGAATTGATGATGCGTGGCTTCATTTGATCCAGAGAATGAGGTATAGGGTTAGGATATTTATTTTACATTTGAGAGTACCCCATAATGTGAAATTCTTCTTGTCCACGGACTGATATGAAAATATCATTAAATCGAGTAATGTGCCGTGATCCCAAAAATATAATAATATCGGTAGGTTGACTCATATTGTGAAACCCCAAAATGTTGATTACAGGGTGCAAAATACTCCAAATAAAAAGTTGCTTATTTAAATAATTAAAAATTACAGTAAAATTCTAAAAATTATTTTATCGTTATGTCTCAAAAGAACCTTGTCTAAATTCAAACCCGATATTCAAATATTTTTAAATAACTGTTATGGCCACGAACGAATATACCGCTGTTTTTCTGAATATTTGATTTGGACATAAATCAAAATCTACACAACAAAATCCTGATTTTTCTCTTCCACTAGAAAGGTATACTCCACCAGCTCCACACGTTTCTTGTTTCATAGAAATCCGATTTAAAACGAACCGTGTACATTCAGTTGAAGTTCAAATCGCCAAAATACGAATTGCAGCGCCATTTCAAACTTGATTTTAATTATATTATAATTATATGTTCAAACTGTCGTTTATATAATATGTTTGTTATTATAATTCAACTCTAACTGAATTATATACTTTGAATTGTCCAGTTCACACAATATCGTGAATTCCACAAATTCTGATTATTCTCTGAATTAAATATATTATTTAATTATTATTTTAATTAAATATTCACCATCATTTAATTCAACGACCATGAAATCCTTTTAATCACCTTTTAAATAATTAAATAAATTAATTATTATATCGCTGGAAATGCGGGTCATTACATGCAAACTGTTAGAACTTTTAAGTTTGTAATAGTATATATTGTTGTACTTTAAAGTTTGTTGCAAATTTTGGTCTTTATGTTGAATTCATTGGAAACATTCAGTTTATTGAATTTTCATTTGTGGTATTATGCCAAATATGCAAAGGTTTGTACTGAATTGGAAGTATAAAAGGAAGAAGGAAAAGCAGTATTTTTTTTGAAATTATGTCAATTAGCAACGGCTAAAAGCCGTTGCTATATTAAAAATAGCAACGGAAAGGAGCCGTTGCAACGACAAAATTTGTAACAGCTTTTAGCTGTTGCAAAATAAAATTTAGCAACGGCTTTGAGTCATTGCTAAATTTTTTCCACTCCAAATTTCACAACGGCTTTAAGCCGTTGTGGAACACTGTTTATGGTGTAGTGATATGCCACTAGGAATATGAAATGATCATTGTCATGGTTTAAATCGATCGAGTCCAAGAATTAATCGTCGAAGCAAATGCAAAGGTTTATAGTCCTTGCTTTTACTAATGCGTTTAATAGAATTTCTCATACGAATGAGGAAAAAGTTTATCAGATATTTACTAGTAGATTTGTAAAGCAATTTATAGAATAAATTCATAAGATAGAGTCCGACTGGAAATTAAATTGGAAAATAACTTCATATAATGAAGTAGAATTAGAAACCGTTTAGTAAAAGATTTGATATTTGCTAATAATTTAAAACCCTTTTTATATAGTTTCGAAGTGGAAAATTCATGGAATAGCGATCGAGATAACGATAGAACCAAGAATTCACATTTTAATTACGTAAACTAATCTCATGACTATTGATTATAAATTTGTTCATCGCGAATAAATCGAAAATTCATGAAATCAAGCCGTAGGAATTTGTGAATCAGAGAAACTAAAAATTCACGGAAAAAAGGCCAAACGGGACGAAACTCACCCGGGAAAGAGCCTTGAACAACTTAAATTGTCGACCATGGTATCCACTTGTCAACAACAGAAAACAGGTTCAGTCGACTGAATTCACAGGTCAGCCGACTGAAACTGGAAAAAAACTCAAAAAATTGTGCATCTATAAGACTCAGTCGACTAACCCTTGAAATCAGTCGACCGACCTGCTACTTCATCGAATCGTTGTTCCTGGGTCAATGGACTGACAGCCTGATTCATTTGACTGACCTATTGATAAAAGCAGCATAAGGTAAGACATTAAGGCCAAGTCGATTTCCACGTGTTTCAGACGATCAATGGAGGCCGTGGACTTCATCAAAGTAAAAAATGAACCCTGTACGGTTTGCTAAAACACTTCATATCATAAGAATCAAACCTACTTAATGATTTATATTAGAACTCTTATATACTCGAATTCAAAACTTAAGAAATGTAATGTTCACACCCATCACTCCAAAAAACACAATGCACACAACATACACGTGCCATAGGTACACTAGACAAGCATATAGCTTGAGGCATAGATGTAAGTTCTCAAAGAACTCACCTTTGCTTGTCTAGAAACAAGGAATCGATCCAATGACAAGCTAGAACAACCTCTCTTCCAATGTAGCTTTCTAATCTTCAATCTAAACACATATGAATGAATTACCCAAGAGTTGGGTTATAGGAAATCTTAGAAATTGAAGAGAAAGCAAGAAGGAGAAGATGGAGAAGCTTACACAAGTTGCCTCCTTAATTTGGATTCCTAGAAACCAACCCTAGTGTTGAAATCAAAAATGATCACAACACTCAAGGTGTATGAAACACTTAACAAAAGTGTAAAAAAACTAAAAATAATGTGGAGCCACAAATATGAAGTGCAAGTAGAGACATGAGAATTTTAGAGTGATTCAGTCAATTTAGACCTACGTCCACTATATAAGCTATTTTCATTATCACTTTTGGATTTACAAAGTATATGACTTCATTCATATCATTCATTTCTCTCTTTTATAATGATATCCTCTATTTTCTCTCTTTTTTGCTCTTGATTTCACTTGAATTTGCGAAGAAATCTGCGAGATCTCTTGATTTGCGATGATAGTTGTTTAGATATACAATCACTTGAACAATTAGAGGATCTTCATTAGTTCCATTGTGAATTTGTGTTGGATCTAAACTTTCGAGAGAATTAATGGAGGTTAGAGAGGTTTAGAGAAGTTTAGAGTGGTGAAGAAGTGAGAATGGAAGCCCTTCGGGGTCCAAAATTCGGTCCCTTGAATGGTTGAGAAGTGGAGTATTTATAGGTGTAGTTTGGGGGTAGTGGAAAAGTTGAAATTTATGTGTGCAGGGTATGGGTCGGTCATAAATATATTTATGAAAATGTCACTGGACAGTTGTACACAGTTGTCATGATTTTCAGCTGATCGACCCAGGAGTTGTACTGTCGAACAACCCTGTATTCAATTGTCGACAGACTACTATATTTTATCTTGACCAACCCACGTGGCAAATTATCTGACCGACCACTTTATTACTATTTTATGCCTCCACCTTTTTCTTACTAACCAACCTATGTTATACAAATGTCACTGTTTCATGCACCACATGTATTCATGCTATTCTTCATTCGCATTTTGCTTGTATATATATAGGGAAGAGTGTGTCCTTCAGAAAAGGCTCATTTATACATTACTGGGAAAACTCAAATCTGTTGCCTATGTGGCGTGTACAACTAAATATTGTCAACCCTTGTTTTGTTGAAACTTACCAACGCACGGAAGTGATAACGAGCGACCCATCAATCAAGGCGCTATTGCTCGACCGACCAGAATGCTTGATGCTGCTCGACCGACCAAAACTGATGGAGGCGAGTGACCGACCAGAGCTGATGGAAGTGAGCGATCGACCAGAGATGATGGAAGTGAGAGACCGACCAGAGCTGATGGAAGTGAAATTCTGCTCGACCCTTGGTCTGATGGTGCTCAACGCATGTAATATATTGCATGCTACTCCTTTATACTTATGTTGAATATTAATACTGGTCCACGCATAACACGTAAAAATTCTTTTTTCTTCGAGAACCACGTGTCCATTTTCTCTCAAATATAATTTGTGACCGCCTTATACTTCATGCATTAATCCCAATCCATCAATACAGAGACTGATTGACCCATGTATCTGTTCAACTTTTCATAAGCTTCATGTCAACCATTGTAAAAGAGCCATGTTGTTCCTTATGTTTGCATGTAACACGTTTCTTACATTTAACACATATACTATTATATATGATCAACTGCTAAGTAGGCAACGTGTAGGCTTGTAAGATAGCTGATCCTCGTGCATAACTTCATGCTTTGTTTACTCAGCTCATACGTAATATTTTCCACATTTTGTTCATTCTATTGTGGAAACATCTTCGCTTCATATATTATATGTAAATGTCACAATGCATGTATCATGAGTTGGAATGAAACACAGCGAGTCACATCGTATTCTTCATGTTTCCAGTAGCAAGTTTGCACAAGCATGGTTACATATATGGTGTCGGTCCATATTTTTGAAGCAGACCCATAGTTTAAGAGTTATTCAGTCCAATCAGCAACTTTATAAACTGATCGATCCATCCGGGTTAAGGTAGACCGATCCATAGTTTATATTATGGTCGACCGACCCAAATAATGTAGACCGATCCAATTAGATGCAATACGACCGACCCATCATTTTTTGGTGACTGATCCATCATTTCTGCCATGAATGTTTAAGGTTTGAACAATGTGACTTATCTTTTCGGAACCGCATCTTAACGGGGTTAACATATCCCCCTCGAAGCTTATATCTTGTGCTTGTGAAAATGTAAGCTTCGAATTTTTCGACAATGGAGATGCTTCTTGATGGATTGTTCGCATCACTGTTTTGTATACATATGTCATGGATCAGTTTGTACAAATATCAGTTGATCTTGGCACATCTCCTACCGGATCAGCAAAAATAAATTTACACTGGATTGTAGTTTAATGCTATCGTATTTTCGCATTGGTAGTCACATCAACTTCGGACTTTAAAGTCTGTTGCTCATTGATGTTGCATAAGTATGTGAACTCTTCAATTTTGGTCGAGGCCTCAATGTGGAACAAACAAGATCCATAATAGATCAGATGTGCATGACTAGGATGGATCGGCTACGTCCATTCCATGCAGGACCGTTTGTTTTGAATATTTTCTTGGAGACTGAACCTCTTTTGAAGCAAAGCACATCTTTTGAGAGCAATCCATAATGATTTATCTTCGTGACAGATAACCCAAGCATGCTTTTTCAGTGCTATGTCCTGCTTTGTAATAACAGAAAAACATTGCATGTTTTCGGGCGAATATTTTTTTATCAACTGCCCACATCGACAACATGTTAGTTAATCATTAAAAATTTAACTATGGTGTATTTTATGATTTGAACTGAATGACGTATCTACACCGAATCGTTTCTTTTGATCAACTTGTCGAATATTGCCTCTATAGATACAATATTCTAATCTGGATTTGCGGTGACACGCTTTAAACTGACTAACCGGCACATAACGATTGCGGATTCCAAGCATCGTATTTTGATGACTTGCACGATCTTGTATGATGGTTCATGTTTTATGAAACGCGTACATGTTCAAGTTGGAACTTCGATTTAAGTTTCCGAGGCTAGAGCGACCGCAACTTTTGGATTATAAATGAATCAGTCCTTGGTTATTCTCTGTTACCTTGACGATTTTTCCGGAAAGATGTCATTCTTTGCTAACTCAATGTGTCTTTAATCAAGCGTGCACTTATTTTAGCATTACCGAATTATTCGCAAATTTGCCAGAGAAATAAGAATTTGCTGATTGTCTATTTTTAGGTCAGCTGCAAGAGCTTAGTTGGGTTCAAAAATTTTAATTTGAATCCAGTGCCTCCACTTGGGAAAGTCTTTGGATTTGATGCCCCTGCTTGGGGAGGACTTATATTTTGTGCCCCCGCTTGGGGATGACTAGACTTTTAATTTCACCTTTTCTATGGGAGGACTTTTAATTTTGGCCCAACACCTGTCGCGTCTGAGATACTCAAACACCACATGAGTTAATTGGAGGCCCAACATTCCTCACATCTGAGATAATTAGATGCTATGCAAATGGATTTCATCATTCTTCATATCTGAGATAATCAGATGCTACGCAAATAGATTTCATCATTCTTCACATCTGAGATAATCAGATGCTACGCAAATGGATTTCATCATTCTTCACATCTGAGATAATCAGATGCCATGCAAATGGATTTCATCATTCTTCACATCTGAGATAATCAGATGCTACGCAAACGGATTTCATCATTCTTCACATCTAAGATAATTGGATGCTACGCAAATGGATTTCATCATTCTTCACATCTGAGATAATCGGATGTTACGCAAATGGATTTCATCATTCTTCACATCTGAGATAATCGGATGCTATGCAAATGGATTTCATCCTTCTTCACATCCGAGATAATCGGATGCTTCGCAAATGGATTTCATCATTCTTCACATCCGAGATAATCAGATGCTGCGCAAATGGATTTCATCATTCTTCACATCGGAGATAATCAGATGCTACACAAATGGATTTCATCATTCTTCACATCTGAGATAATCAATTGCTACGTAAATAGATTTCATTATTATTCACATCTAAGATAACCTGATGCTACGCAAATGGATTGGACGGCTGTTGTATCGTTCCACGGGGCAGGAACTAGTTCCTTTGGTAGACGCTTGACTTGGCAGGCTATCTCAGTTTAGGAACTGGGGCTTTGAACCTCTCACTTGGGGGAAGTGCTCCTTCAGCAAAAGTTACAACCCTCTCGTTTGTTTGTCGTGGCGCTTGTTCGTTGTTTGAATCTTTGCGACTCTTCCCATTCACTTTTCAAGGCGGTGCTTTTCTATTTTTGCATTTGTGCATGTTGGTATTTACAGCAATTGGCGCTTGAACTAGTGTTGTTGGGGTCGCCATGTTTCATCAGTTTTTTAAAAGAACAAGCGCTCGACGGGTAGCCTGCGATATGAAATCACCTTCTAATCAAGTTTTGATTTGACATAAAATTTTGCAAGTAAGAGATTTATTCAGGCAGATATGCTCTAAGTCACAGAGCTAATGTTCAGTATAGTGTTTGTAAAATATTATAAACTGTTTTACGAGAATCTGGAATACAACATGAAATAAAGCATGAAGTAAAGCATGAAATAAAGTTGTGGCGATGATGATCTCTTATTTCGAGCCATTGAAATTGGAGCACCACCATCGGTTATCAGTTGATCACTGGCCTTGCATTGGTTTGAGTCGGAGCTCCGTTTCTTGGACCTGATTGACCATTTGATGTTCCCTGCCCCCGGGGAGTTGCAGAAGGATTTGTAGCTCGCAGATTCTTTACATACTGCTGCAGCCTCTTTTTCCTAGTCAATTCCTCGATGAGGTTCTTCAAGTGTCAGCATTCACTAGTGTAATGACCAGGCTGGTTGTGAAACCTACAGAACTTTCTCGAGTATGTTGCCTTATCGCCTACCCTTATTAGATTTGGTTTCACATATTCTTCAGAATTATTCGTTACAAGATAGATATTTTCACGAGTGTCATTCAAAGGTATCAATTCTGATGAGCTGAAAAGGCGAGACTTCTTGCTGTCTCAATTATTTTTTCCGTTGTTTCCTCTCTTTTGACTTCCATGATTCTTCTAATTGTATTGAGTAGCAGCATTTTTAGGAGCTTCAAGAAGTTGGTTACCATCAATAATCTGAAGAGGCATATGATTATTGTCCACTCTCATGTACTCCTCTGTTTTTTTATAGAAATTTTCAAGCGTGTTTGGTTCTTTCCTTTTAATTCATCTACTGAATTCTCTCTTCTCATCTATAGCGTCGATATAGACATTAAGATCATGCGGGGCTTAGGATTCCCCACCTCGGACAAATCAGCGTTGAACCTCTTGAGGAAAGCTCTAACATACTCTCCTGGATTCTATTTCATTGATGTCAGAGAAATAACATCCTTAGCCTCCGTAGCATGCAGCCTAAACCGCTCCTTGAATTTCAGAGTCAAATTGGCGAATCAATCAACGGATTTGGGAAACAGCCTCGTGAACCATAATGATGCCACACCTTCAAGATAAAGAGGGAAGCACATGCGTTTCATCTCATTTGTTGCTTTAGCTGCATTCATATGCCATATATATATATATATATATATATACAGGAAGTGATTCGGATCAGAAGTCCCGTTGTACGGAGGCAGGGTAGGATGAGTGAACTTTTTAGGGAACTTTGCTTTACGAATCCTTTTAGTGAACGGATTTTTGCTAGGGGAGAAGTCCCATTCCCTCTCGCTGTCATTACGAGCCATGCTATCTTTCATGATTTGCTTTACCATATCTGCGATATACTCATCTGGATTGTGTCGTTCTGTAGAGCGGACTTCGATCTCTTTACCAGATACTTGTCTTGGAGAGCGATCACGATTAGAGGATCTAGGTCTTCTACTTCCACTGTGAGGATGTGCCCCCTAGGAGGAACTTGCAACTCGTGGGATATTTCGATCAGAATGGCTTTTGGTTTTCTACTTTGAGTCTTGGACATCAGCATCGCCTTTATCACTTTCCCAACCATCAAGCCCTTCCATGTTATCATTATGATGATGATCAGAAGCTACTGAATTTGTGTTCTCTTCAAGGTTGAGATGAACCTTTTGAGGAGGAACGGGATTTGCTTAGGTGTTTAGAAGGGCATTCATTTATCCATCAGAGCCTCATTAGCATCCATCAAATATTTATTTGAAGTCTCCATTCGTTAGTTTAAATTGGCCACAACAACATCTAGCTCAACTCTAGTTACTTCGGCTCCACCTATTGAGATTTCTCCAACCTCAAAGCGGCTGATAAGTGGTGTACCTTCGTTGTTAGCAACGTTGTCGGTTTCACTAACGATTTTACTTGCAGTTTTCTTAGATTTTGACATTATTTCGGACAAAGCTTTGAGAGAATTCGTCTATTGACCTGGAACTTAGATTTAAAGGACCTATCATAGGGGAGGACTTCGCACTTCAATGCAATCACAAAGCAACTAACCTTGAGAGAGTGAATATGGCCCCATGGTAGGCGCCAACATGTTGGAATAAAAAATGATCACAACACTCAAGGTGTATGCAACACTTCACAAAAGAGTAAAAAATTAAAAATAATGTGGAACCACAAATATGAAGTGCAAGTAGAGACACGAGAATTTTAGAGTGGTTTAGTCAATTTAGACCTACGTCCACTACATAAGCTATTTTCATTATCACTTTTGTAGTTACAAAGTATAAGACTTCATTCATATCATTCATTTCTCTCTTTTATAATGATATCCTCTGTTTTCTATCATTTTTGCTCTTGATTTCACTTGAATTTACGAAGGAATCTGTGAGATATCTTGATTTGTGATGATAGTTGTTTAGATCTATAATCACTTGAACAATTAGATGATCTTCATTAGTTCCATGGTGAATTTGTGTTGGATCTAAACTTTAGAGAGAACTAATGATTGTTAGAGAGGTTCAGAGAAGTTTAGAGTGGTGGAGAAGTGAGAATGGCAGCCCTTCGGGGTCCAAAATTCGGTCCCTTGAATGGTTGAGAAGTGGGGTATTTATAGGTGTAGTTTGGGGTAGTGGCAGAGTTGAAATTTATGTGTGCAGGGTAAGGGTCGGTCATAAATATATTTACGAATATGCCACTAGACAGCTGTACACAACTATCATGATTTTCAAATGGCCGACCCAAGAGTTGTACTACCGAATGACCTTGTATTCAATTGTCGACCGACCACTATATTTTATGTTGACCAACCAACGTGGATAATTATCCGATCGACCACTTTATTACTATTTTGTGCCTCCACCTTTTTCTTACTAACCAACCTATGTTATACAAATGCCACTATTTCATGCACCACATGTAATCATGATATTCTTCATTCTCATGCGGCTTGTATATATATAGGGAAGAGCGTGTCCTTCAATAAAGGCTCATTTATACATTACTGTGCAAACTCAAATTTGTTGCCTATGTGGCGTGTACAACTAAATATTATCAACCCTTTTTTTGTTGAAACCAACCAATGCACAGAAGTGATAACGAGCGACCCATCAATCATGGCACTATTGCTCGACCGACCAGAATGCTTGATGTTGCTCGACCAACCAAAACTGATGGTGGCAAGCGACTGACCGGAGCTGATGGAAGTGAGCGACCGACCAGAGATGATGGACGTGAGCGACCGACCAGAGCTGATGGAAGTGAAATTCTGCTCGAACCTTGGTCTGATAGTGCTCAACGCATGTAATATATTTCATGCTGCTCCTTTATATTTATGTTGAATATTAACACTGGTCCACGCATAACACATACAAAGTCTTTTGTCTTTGGGATCCACGTGTCCATTTTCTCACAAATATAATTTATGATCGCTCTATACTTCACGCAATAATCCCAATCCATCAACACAGAGACTACTGACCCATGTACATGTTCAACTTTTCATAAGCTTCATGTCAACCATTGTAAAAGAGCCATGTTGTTCCTAATGTTTGCATGTAACACGTTTCTTACATTTAACACATATACTATTATATATGATCAACTGATAAGTAGGCAACGTGTAGGCTTATAAGATGGTTGATCCTCGTGGATAACTTCATGCTTTGTTTACTTAGTTCATACATAATATTTTCCACGTTTTGTTCATTCTATTGTGGACACATCTTCACTTCATATATTGTATGTAAATGATACAATGCATGTATCATGAGTTGGAATGAAACACAGCGAGTTACATCATATTCTTCATGCTTCCAGTAGCAAGTTTGCACAAGCATGGTTACATATATGGTGTCGGTCCATACTTTTGAAGTCGACCCGTAGTTTAAGAGTTGTCCGGTCCAGTCAGCAACTTTATAAACTGATCGATCCATCCGGGTTAAGGTCGACCGATCCATAGTTTATTTTATGGCCGACCGACCCAGATAATGTAGACCGGTCCAATTAGATGTAATACAACCGACCCATCATTTTTTGGTGACCGATCCATCATTTCTGCCATGAAAGCTTAAGGTTTGAACATTGTGACTTATCGTTTCAGAACCGCATCTTAATGGGATTAACACCTAGCTTAGGAATTTTAATTTCTCATTCCCTCTCCCCGTTTATATTTCTTTGTTGAAGTGTATAAGGAATGAGGATGAGGGGGTTGATGGAGCTCTTACGGGGATGGGCTAGGTTGGCTAACCCAAGTACTAATCAATGTCCCAATTTTCATTAACTCGAAATATATCGATGTTTATAGTTTTACAAGTCATAAATGGCATTTTGAACTTAATGGAAGTGGTTTCGAGTCCAAATTCATCCACGTATAAAAAGTGACTATTTGGACCTATACTCGATAAACGACGTTATATTAAAAATATTATCGTGAAATATGCGGGTTGTTACAGACTTCCCCCTTAAAGAAATTGGATCCCCGCAATTACTTAAGGAAAAATCCAAAATAAATAACAATCAAGCATCAAGAAAAATCTATATAATAATAGATTTACTCAACAAATTCACTTTTATTTTTATATTTAGTGTATGATTCTTATACTAAAATCCACTTATGAATAATTTCATAAATTTTAACTTTGAGTTATAAATCAATTTATAACTTAAGTCTATACACGTATAATTTTCAAATAAAAAGTCACGAACATATACGAATTATCAAGTTATTCTTTTCATAATGCTTTCAAGAAATTAGAATTTTCCTTACTTAAATTCTAAACATTCTAAACCTCCATTTCAAAAATTATTTAAATTTTAAATTGCGATCTACCACGCCACTATTTTTCTCAAAATTTGGTTTAGACATATCTTAAAATTTACAAGATGGAATTCAAATCTTTTTCTTCCATTAGAAACTATAATCCAATAGATATGGATAATTATTATTTTGAAGAATTCCAACTTGTATTGGACCCTATATACTTATTTGAAGTTCATTTCTCAAAATCACGAACTACCGCTACACAACATGCTCATTTTAATTAAATTTAATTAATTTGTTTAACGTTCAATAATTCTATAAATTATAAACCTATTCTCTTGTGTTTTCAATATAAACTAATTAAACAATCAAACCAAATTTGGAAATATCGACTATCCACGTCGAACTTTCCATATCATGTTTTAGTTAGAGAATTTTATCCATTAAAATTTTCTCAAAAATATTCTAGGTTACAATTTTTTTTATGTTGAATAGGATGTATATGATGGTCATATATATCCCATTCACAAGGATAAGCGATCCCGTTGGGGAAAGAAGACCACGAAATAAAATCTAGGCTATATACCCTAAATGGGAAATATTAGCACATTCTCTAACATTTCAAAAATAAATAAATATGGACTTTTAAGTTTGTAATAAACCCCTAAAATCTCAAATTTGAAATATTAGCACGTCCTCTAATACAAACAACTTCTAAATCATGAGAACATGATAATGGCAGAAGTTAAAAGAATTTCATAAAATTTGAAAACTTTGGTTTGGACATCACCAAAAAGGATGAGGTAAAACCAACCGAGTTATGACCTCGAATATTTGGTTCAATAAGGTTAACAAAATAAACTAGAATATTTGTTAACTTGTATCCACTAGAGCCCAAAGATCACGAATCAAAATCCGGAAACAAGAGACTAAGATAATAAGCAAAATATAGCTTATTGCTTTTCGAAGGAAGATTCAAGATAATTTCTCAAATGAAAACTCGAATTACCTAAGTTCTGTAAATCACTCAAAGAAATCTAGAAGAATAGAAAATAAAAAGGCGTTTGAACCATAACATGTGAGAGCGTACAAATCCATAATTCACAGTGTGATTCTCAATGATCAAAAGGGAAAACAAAATTTTACTTTAGTTTGGTAAATAGGCGAGTTTGGCCAAATGTCCTATAACCATTACGAACAAATACAAAAATCCACTATAATTCACAGAGGAGCGCACTGCTCCAAATGAACACAAAAGAAAGCACTCATAATTCCAGAGATCGCAAAAAGGGTGGAGAAGACCTATCATAATATAAGATACAATCCCTAGATAGTTGGCCTATCGTTTAGTACGCACAGCTCCGGTTGATCACACAGCTCGGTAAGCAAACAGATCAGTGAGCATACAGCTCGGGTGAGCACACAACTCAGGTGAGCGAGCAGCTTGAGGAACGCACAGTTCGGGTGAGGGCAAAGCTCAGAGGAGCACACAGCTCGATAAGCACATAGCTCGGGTGAGCACACAGCTCGCCAGATGAACATGTAATAAACATGTATCATAAATACACATGGGAACATATGTGTGGTCTACGAACGGTTACTTATCAAAGAAAGAGTTTGGATATTTATGAAACGAAGAGATAGCCAAAAGGAAATAATGGCCGACTCGAACTCAAAAATCACCAAATTCATTAATTTTAAATTTGGTGGAAGGATAAGCAACTTTGTTGTAACGGCCCAGAAAATCTGAACCAATTTAAAAAAAATTAAATTGGCTAAGATAGTGATTTTAAATATTTAAAATAAATATTTTAAATAATAGCAATGAAAAGTGAGTTTGAATCGACGTTTGAAAATGAATATAATTAATTCTAATTATAAACAAGGCCTGAAATGGCGCGGTAGTTTCAAAAATTGAATTCAAACTTTTGTCGGACTGTACTGGGTGCAAAACAAAACGGATTTGAGTGAAACCAGAAATATTTAAATTTGTTAGTGAATACCTTTCTAACGAATCTGAAAAATCGAATTTTCATAACGGGAAGCAAAAGTTATGGCCAAATGAATTTTCAGAAAGGTCGCTATGGAATTTATTTAGCCCGTAAAATTGGCCATTTTGCATACGACCTCGGAATTCGATGAAACCACTTTTGTTGGATCCGGGATGTGAAGTTATTGCTAGGTTTCAAATTTTATAATTTTTGAAGCTAGTATGTGAGCGTGGCAAAAGAAAACGTGTTTTGGTCAATTATAGTTAAATTGGATCGACCAGAAATGGGCCTTTTTGCAAACGGTCTCAGAATTCGACGAAACTAGTTTTGTTGGGACCGTATCAGCAAAACATAGCCAGATTTATTTTTCTGGAATTTTTCGAATCAGTTTGTGGCCCTGGCAAATTGAAATGTATGTTCAAATCAAATATTGAATATTCTATATTTTAATTTGAAGGAAAACTGACTGAAACAGTCGAATGGGCCTACGAAACATATCCCATTGTGTTCGGAATGAGGGTAAAACGCTAGGGACAACAGTCATTGGGTTCTGATTGGAGGTCGTGTTAGAAAACCCCCTTTTAAAAGCCTAGGCCAATCAAATTATTTCTTTCATAATTAAAAAAAAATCAGAAACCCCCCCCCCCCTGTTAAACACGATCGACGGCGGAAGAGTGCTCCATTCTTCCTGGCCAAAATCCGGCCGATACCTTCATCGGTGACCCCTACCCCAGTTCAACTTTTCGAAGCTCTCTCCCCCCTCTTCAAATCAACACCAACTTCACCCCCTATCGTCGCACCATCAGAGAGAACGACCTCTCCAAAGTATGAACCTTTAGCGCGCTGCCACCCCTCCAGATCGCCGACGAGTTCAACGGCGTGGGGACCCCCTGGAGCGGATTTCGGAGCAGATTCACGTGGCGCCGACCGATCTTGACCTCGAGCGATGGTTTGGCCAGAAAATCTTGACCTAGTTTTGAAGGGTTTAGTTGAAGGTACGGCGTATATATTTTTAACTGTCTATAACACTTTAAAGCGCTACGGTTTTTTATTCCACTGTATAAATCATATCTTTTTCATTTCTTGACGAAATCCAGTGAAACAAGAGACAGTGGACTCGTGTGGACGTCTTCTACATTTTTGAAGAGACCGCATATTTTTCTGAGCCTTCTGCTATTTTTGGTGGAGTGGAACCCAATGTGAGGTTTCTAATTTATAAATGATATGGAAAACGACGATGTATAAATTATATAGTCGATGTATGAGTTATATAAGCGTTGTACACCTCTTGTATAAGCGTTGTATAAGTTGTACGTTCGATGTATAAGTTATATATGTGTTGTAAAAATTATATATGTGTTGAAATAGAAGTGAATTGCTATATATAAATATATATATGCGCCCCTCGTCCACAAACCAAGGGCGATATTTATTGGTTGTGATTGGTGTGAAAATTGATTGATAGCGAATGGTTGATTGGAATTGTTTGTGGTTGATATTGATTGATTGTGGTTGACAAATACCTATTTATGGTTGAGAAATATTTGGTTGAAACCACATAGGATTAGTTTGTGGAAATGAAATAAATATATACATGTCGCCTGCGTGCGAACTAGATGCATGATCCCCATTGTCAAAAACCGCGAGGTTTTAAGGTAGAGCCAGGAGCCGTACTAGGGACGGTCCCGGTTTTAACTACCCTGCCGTTATGCTGCCGAAATTTTGAATAATATTCATGTGTTTGAATTGTTTTCATTTGTTGAAACTATATTTATTCGTTGAATAGAAAACCTTCATGTGTTGAATTGAAACTCATTCGTTGATTAGAAATTCATGTGTTGAATGGTATTCGTGTTTTAAATATAAAAATCACATTGTTATCTATATATATAAACTATAGAAAACCTTCATGTGTTGAATCGATATTCATTCGTTGAATTGAAATTCATGTGTTGAATGGTATTCATATTTTGAAATAAATAGTTTTCTAATAAAAATCACATTTTTATCATCTATATGAAATGTATAAAATAATATCGTTTTGAAATAAATTGTTTGATAATAAAAATCCTATTTTTATTACCTGTATGAACTATATAAAATAATAGTGTTTTGAAAAGAATTGTTTTACAATAAAAATCACATTTTTATTATATACATGAATTGCTAAATATAGTGAAGTGTTGGAATAGAAGACAGTTAGAGAAAAATATCATTTTTATCAAATGTATGAAAAGAATATAGCTTTGAAATCGAAGAATCGATATATTTATATTAATAGAATTAAAATATATCGAATAACGACGCTGCAGTTCGTATTTTGAAACCGTGATTTCAAACGATTATACCGGGAGATCCGATCATCGGATTTTCCTGAAAACGCAACTGTTGGGTTCGTTTTGGAAAAATCTTTCCAACGGCACCAACTTTGTAAAAATCCAACGGTTGGATTGTCTGGAATGTTTAATTCAAATCTGAAGAAAAACAGCGCCAGAATCGATTATATATATATATATATATATATATATATATATATATATATATATATATATAATTTTATATTATCGAATAACGACGTTGTAGTTCGTATTTTGAAATCGAAAATTCAAACGATTGTACCGGGAGATCCGACCATCGGATTTTCCCAAAACTGGAACCGTTGGATTCGTTTTGAAAAGATCTTTCTAATGATGTAAATTTTGTGAAGATCCAACAGTTAGATTTTCAGATATGTGTAAATCAAATCTGAAGAAAAATAGGGCCACGGTCGCGTTATGGCCTGAAGCGTCGTTTTGAATAAATTGGCTATTTTAAAATAAATAAAAATAGCGATAAATCGTTATAAAATATTATAAACGATATGAATGTGAAATATAGAAAATAACTGAAGGTTGGCTAAGTCGAATGGTTTCTCGAGTGTTGAGCTGATGTTGGTTTCAGCCTTCGGGGTTAATATTTGGGAAATCGTTCTCTTACTGATTAACGGTTAGTGACTAATGAATTGAAATGATGTGTGTGTATGTTAGTATTGCACTTGTTTATTATATACGCGAGTTGCTCAGAAAGACCGGGTTTATCCGATTCTGAATAACAGAATCGACGATAAGAAATCGAAGATGAAGACGGTGGTCGAAGACCGGAGATCTTCACCTCGTTTGGATGGTAACCGAGGTCCTGATTGGGAGGCATCCCGAAATATGGATAATGAGTGGTGATCGTCTAGACGTACGTGGTGATCGATGGGTTTGCGAGGTATATAGTGCCTCCGGTTTCGTTCAGACCCAGAACGGACTTGCAAATGGACAGTGTGTCTGACATTGGAATTTATTCTATGTGGTCGATAGCTATTAGTTGCACGGTGTGAATTGCCTGTGTGGCATGCTAAGATGCAGTGATCAGGGCTTCTGTTGAAAAAGCAAAGTCTTGTGATGATGATCAGAGCACCGCCGGTGTGGCGTAGCTTTGTGTATAACGTGAAATCGCGAGCCTCACACCCCGGTATGAACCAGAAACGGGAAAGGACATCAGGGAGTGCATGCATTTCCTTCTAGTTAGAAGTGGCGTCAGTGGTTTTACACGCCCTGACGAGTTTGACTTATGTGGTTGTTACTATTGCGAGGCGCCTCGGTTAGATTGGACGATCCGGGTCCGATGGAGTCATTCGTTGGCTCATTGACGCCCCATAGGGCGGGGAAACGCAGTGCTTAGGCATTTTAATCCACATCGACGGACCGGCCCTGACGATCCAAGGGTCACTCGAGCTTTGATCCTGAGACACAAGCTAGAGCGTCTCGAAGTCTGTAAGGACTATCTTTTGCCTTGGTTCATGACGGAAAACCAATTTCCAAATACGTGACTGTGCGGTTTTGATTGTATACCTATATATGGCGACAAAGTGGTATGGGGCATTAATGCCGTCTATGATTGATAGTTATGATTTGAAATTGTTTTCAAAACATATAAACACTAGCAATAATATCAAATGCTTTTGTTTTATTCGTATCAAGCATATTTTGGTCGCACTGAGTCTTATAATGGCTTCATTTTTATAAAAAGCATTGCGATGTTTAAAACAATGATTTGTTTTAAAGCACTGGCAATCCAATGGAGTAAACCCGTTCCACGAAAGTGGCGTGGTCCGGTGATTAGCCATATTATAAATGTGTTGAGTAGATTTCTCATACCAGTCCCATGACTAACTCGTAGTTTGTTTCACTTTCAAACTCGGGTGCCCCTTTTTTCTACACGGGCAGCCTTGTATTTAGGTTTTAGCTGGCTTTATCCGGATAGCTGGAGCTGAAGATGGATTCTATCATTTATCTCTTTTTATGCTGTTCAGCTCCTATTGTACATATTATGTTTGTTTTCCGCTGTAGACATTTATGTATAGTTGAACTGTAATTGTACTAAGTAAGATCCTGTATACTGTGTAACTCTGATGATTACTTTTATCTAGTATATTTTATTGTTCATTATCTTGTGTATTTATTTAATTCTGTTCTGCTATTATCTGTTTCTGTGTTATATTTCAAAGATTACCCTTGTCTCCGTCTGTACGGGATTTGGGGTCGTCACATCGTGGTATCAGAGCTTTGGTTAGGCTTAGTTCTGGAATATAACATATGAACGAACTCGTCATAAATAGAACCAGTAGTGTTCTAGGACGGGTAACTCTATACAGATAGGATCAGTAATATCCGAGTATGAGTAAAGCAGAGTGAAATTACACCTCGATAGACACATTTACATTGAAGTATGTGTTTCTATATTTTAAATTATCTTTTCTGTGACCTAACACTTGATCTGCTATTTGCAGAAGTACTAGAAAAATGAGTGTCAGAAACAGAAGAAATGCCGAACCTGATCTAGAGGCTCTATTAAAGAGATATCGAAATCTGAATGGAGCACAGTTCTCGGGCAATGAATCTATTATTCAAACTCAAGCTTAGGTGAGATATGAAGAAAGAATATTTGAGCGTATCCAGTTGAGAGACGATCAGAAAAGATTAGTAGCATCTTGGGCACTCAAAGAAGAAGCTTTGATCTGGTGGGAAACAATCATCAAAGATAATCCAGAAGGTGATATCACTTGGGACAGATTTAAAGAGATTTTCCTAGAAAGATTTACTCCTCCTGAAGCGACGGAGCGATTATGTGATGAATTTTCTTATCTGATACAAGGTGATATGACCATCCCAGAATATCATAAGAAATTCAACGAACTTGCTCACTTTGCTCCTCATCTAATTCAAGATCCAAAGAGGAAAAATCTGAGATTTATTCATGGCCTGCAAAGGAGATATCAGAATAGTGTAATGAGGAATGTGAAGCTTCCTTTTTCAGAAATGATATACATGGCTTATCAGTATGAAGATCTCCATAAGAAAGGAATGTTGCGCGACGAAGAAGAAGTCTGTTCTAGTGACAAAGAAGAGTCGGAAACTAGTATTCCTAAAGCCAGTACGAGGTTTGAGGTCAATAAGAAGCCCAGTGCCAAGAGATAAAGGGCCAGAGCTGAGAAAGAACCCGTAATGACCGCCGTGTGCAATAACTGCCATCAAAAGGGGCATTTGTCGAGGAATTGCGGGCCCTTAAAGAAATGGATCAAGAGTGGATCTATGTCCCCTAAGGAACAAAAGAACCCACATGGGGAAAGGAGATGCCATAAGTGCCGCCAAGCAGGTCATATTGCACGAGAGTGCCAACTCTCAAAGAAATCTGAAGCAGTACATATAAATGAATTGGCAGAGACTTCCGAGCCCTCAACTAGTCAAGAAAGGGCTGATGTTTTAGAAGGCACGCTCAATGTCAAGAACATTCCAGTTAAAGTACTGTTTGATACTAGCGCGTCACGAAGCTTTATTGCAAAGAGTGCAGTCAAGAAGTTGGATTTGAAATTGAAGAAGCTCAAGGAACCAATGATTGTCCAAAATCCAATTGGGGGTTCCATCGGTCTCAGTTGGGTTTGTGGGGTTCCTGTCTCTTTTTCCTGCTATAAATTCCCCACTATCTCTGTCATCATGAATTTTAATGAATTCGATCTTATTCTGGGATTGGATTGGCTAACCAAATATGAAGCAGAGGTTAGATGCGCCGAGAGAGTTGTTAGGGCTAAGATTAAATTAGGGAATTATATAACCATACCGTGTGAAGGTCAGAAATATAATAGAAAAGACTTCTGGGCAGCTCTCGATGTTTCTCCAGCCCAAACAGAAAATATTCCTGAAGTTACAGAGAATATTCCGGGCCTCATAAAAGATATTCCTGTCGTCAAGAACTATGCGGATGTGTTCGAAGAAGTTGTTCGGTTACCTCCACAAAGAGAGATTGATTTCAAGATTGCTTTGATTCCCAATGCAAGGTCGGTGGTTCACGCTATTCGAAGAATGTCCTTGAAAAAGAAATAAGAACTTGACAATCAAACACGACAGCTAGTATGGAAGGGTCTGATCAGGCCTAGTTTCTCTGATTGGGGTGCAGCAGTGGTGTTTGTCCCAAAATCTGACGGTACTCTTAGGCTATTTGTGGATTATCGTGATTTAAACAAATAGACAATAAAGAACAAATATCCATTGTCGCGGATTGATGAGTTCTTGGATCGATTAAATGGCTCATAAGTATTTTCACGAATGGACCTAGCTACCGGCTTCCATCAACTTCGAATTGCCGAAGAGTGTGTTCCAATGACAGCATTCAGAGGTCCCGACTTATTCTACGAGTGGTTAGTAATGATGTTCGGCTTATGTAACGCTCCTGCTTACTTCGTCGATCTGATGAATAGAGTGTTCAGAGGGGTTTTTAATAAATTTGTTCTGGTTTTTATTGACGATATTCTAATCTTCTCTAAATCAAAGGCCGAACATGAAAAGCATTTGGAACAGCATCTGGAAATCCTCAGAAGGAATGTATTAAAATCCAAACTATCCAAATGTATATTCTGGCAGGATGAAGTGAAATTTCTAGGCCACGTCGTATCTAAAGAAGGAATTGCTATGGATCCAAGCAAAATCACAGCTATTCAGAATTGGAAGCAGCCCAGTACTCCTATAGAAGTCCGCAGTTTTCTCGGATTGGCTAGTTATTACCGGAAGTTCGTTAAAAACTTTTTGAAGATATCTGGTCACTTAACGAAGCTTACAAAGAAGCACTCTAAATTTAAATGGACTCCAGAAAGTGAGGAGGCTTTTGAAGAGCTAAAGTTAAGATTAACGACAGCTCCAGTGTTAACCATCATTGATGGAAATCAGGATTTGAAAGTCTGGACTGATGCTTCTAGAGAAGGCCTTGGCACAGTGTTAATGCAAAAAGGCCAAGTGATTGCTTATGATAGCCGTCAACTGAAGCCGCACGAGAAAAACTATGTAACTCATGATCTTGAGTTGTTGGCTATCGTATTCGCCTTGAATATCTGGAGACACTGTCTTCTGGGTGAGAGATTTGAACTGTTTACAGATCACCAGTCATTAAACTATCTATTCACCCAAAAGGACTTGAATCTGAGGCAGCAACATTGGCTGGAGATTCTTGCAGCATATGACTTTGAGATTATATACACTCCAGGGAAAGCCAATGTCGTGGCCGATGCACTGAGCCGAAAGAATGTAATGATCGCCAGCTTTATTATTATGACTTCCTTGATTGACAAAATATCCATTCTTCAGAAGGAGGATAACTTTACTAAGGATATGATCAAAAGGATTCAGAAAGGCGAACCCTCGTGTTTTCAAATAGATGACGATGGGATCCTGAGATTGAAAGGAAGGATTTGTGTTCCTGGCATCCCCGAGCTCAAAAGGGAAGTGTTAGACGAGTGTCACAAGTCCAAGCTGAGTATCCATCCTGGTGTAACCAAAATGTATAACGATCTCAAGCGAACATTCTGGTGGAAGGTTATGAAAAGGGACGTTTCAATATATGTTAGCCGATGCCCTACTTGCCAGCAAGTCAAGAGCGACCAACAGAAACTGGCTGGATTGTTACAACCGCTAGATGTTCCTGGTTGGAAGTGGGAACATATTTCCATGGACTTCATAGATGGTTTGCCCAGAACCAGAAAAGGAAATGACAGTATTTGGGTGATCGTAGATCGCTTCACGAAGACCGCCCATTTCATACCTGTCAGATCAAACAGAACTGCTCAGAGTCTAGCGTAGATATATTTCAAGGAAATAGTTAGACTACATGGAGTGCCGCTCGGTATAGTCAGTGATAGAGATACAATATTTACTAGCAAATTCTGGGAGGCATTTCAAGTAGAGCTAGGAACAAAGCTGAATCTAAGCACCGCTTATCATCCTCAGACAGACGGTCAGACTGAGAAGGTGAATCATATACTAGAAGATCTATTGCGGGCTTGTGTTCTAGATTTTGGTGGATCATGGGAAGACCATCTACATTTGGCTGAATTCTCATATAATAACAGCTACCAGGCGAGCCTGACAATGTCGCCATTCGAAGCGCTGTATGGTAGACCGTGCCGATCTCCTGCTTGTTGGGTCGAATCTGGTAACAGACTTGTGTTGGGGCCAGATATGATCCGAGAAGCTACCGAAAAAGTCGATTTTATTAAGAAACGATTACTGGTCGCTCAAAGCCGACAAAAGAGCTAGGCCGATAGAAGAAGAAGAGATATATCGTTTGTTGTTGGCGACTACGTATATTTGAAAGTATCGCCGATGAGAGGAGTTATCCAGTTCGGTAAGACTGGAAATTTAGCGCCCAAATTCATTGGTCCGTTTCCTATTCTGGAACGGATCGGAACTCTCGCTTATAGGGTTAAATTGCCAGATGGTTGCCTGGAGTTCATGATGTATTTCACATATCTCAACTTTGAAAGCACGTTCATGATCCAGACTTGATCATGGAAGAAGCAGCTCAACAGGATATTGAAATTACCCCTGAATTAGCTGTGAGAAGAGAGCCGCTAAATATCATCGGCAAAGAAACCAAAGAGCTAAGGAACAAGAAGGTTCACTTAGTCAAAGTGAAATGGAGTGGAGATCCGTGAGATTGTACTTGGGAAACTGAGGAGAGCGTTCAGAAAGCCTATCCTAGATGCCGAGTGGATATCTCTGATTGACTCCGGTGCAAGGTACATTTACCATACCTTGCATTACCAATTAGTTCTCTATTCTGTTGTTATTTTCTTTCCATGGATGTGCACTATTAATTCTATAGTCTGAATGATTTTAAAAGAATATAGAAATTGATCTGTATGATTTTGAAAAGTTAAAAACAATTTGATTTTTGTTTGTGTTGCGTGATAGTAAATTTGATTAATTGAAGTATTAAAACGATAGTTAATTTAATCAATAATAGAATGAATGGTAGAATTTATTCATTTAAATCACACATTGAACTAATTAGAAAATAGATAGAAATATATATACTTGTGTATTATATATGTTTGGACAGGTAAATGGATTAGCTGTTGAGTAAAGATTTTATTTGCGTGCCCGACAAATAGGTAAACCTTAATGAGTTGGATGCGAAATATTATTATATCAACTCATGTGAATGCCATTGGATGCGGAGTACTGGTTATTCTGCGTGAAATAATAAACGTCATCATATGATAGTAATAATTAATTTTGAACTACACTGCATGGCATACTTCTGAAGATAGGCATACTTCATCATATACCACATAAGCATTTGGAGCTTGTGTGATGAGGTGGAAGATTTACCATACAAGCGAGAGGCTTATATGGCGATGACTATATTTTACAGGTTGAACTGATGACTGATGTGGACTATTTAAATTGTAACGATAAAATTGCCAGATTAATAAAAACCCCACACGGGTCGGGAGTTGACAATAACCACGTCACTCTAGTTATTAGATACGGCACATGGACTATTTATTTCCCACACGGGACGAGGTGACGAGGATTTATCCTCTGGAGCATTTAAAATACACACTCCCTCAGGCTTTGACAGGGTGATGAGAATTTATTCTCTGGAGTTATTATCTATACACGCTCCCCTGTAAACACCAGAATATATCACTATAAATATGTGTATGCTTATTAGGATTTATTGGGTACCTAAAACAGCCCAATAAATTTCCAAACCTCTCCCCGTACAAAGGAGGTTATGGCGAAATTTTTCGAAAATTCCGGGTGTTAGCCAAATTTTTGAAGAATTTGAAAATTCTCAGAAACTGAAAAGTTGGAGAATGGAAGCCAGATCGAACGTAGAGTTGATTAATCAAACCACTTTCGACTTTGTTCCTTTTCGGGGACGAAAAGTTTTAAGTGGGGGAGATTGTAACGACCCAGAAAATCTGAACCAATTTAAAAAAATTTAAATTGGCTAAAATAGTGGATTTTAAATATTTAAAATAAATATTTTAAATAATAGCAATGAAAAGTGTGTTTGAATCGATGTTTGAAAACGAATATAATTAATTCTAATTATAAACAAGGCCTGAAATGGCGCGGTAGTTTCAAAAATTGAATTCAAACTTTGTCGGACTGTACCGGGTGCAAAACAAAACAGATTTGAGTGAAACCAGAAATATTTAAATCTGTTATTGAATACCTTTCTAACGATTCTGAAAAATCGAATTGTCATAATGGGAAGCAAAAGTTATGGCCAAATGAATTTTCAGAAAGGTCGCTATGGAATTTATATAGCCCGTGAAATTGGCCATTTTGCATACGACCTCAGTATTCGACGAAACCACTTTTGTTGGATCCGGGATGTGAAGTTATTGCTAGGTTTCAAATTTCATAATTTTTGAAGCTAGTATGTGAGTGTGGCAAAGGAAAACGTGTTTTGGTCAATTACAGTTAAATTGGATCGACCAGAAATGGGCCTTTTTGCAAACGGTCTCAGAATTCGACGAAACTAGTTTTGTTGGGACCGTATCGGCAAAACATAGCCAGATTTATTTTTCTGGAATTTTTCGAATCAGTTTGAGTCCCTGGCAAATTGAAATGTATGTTCAAATCAAATATTGAATATTCTATATTTTAATTTGAAGGAAAACTGAATGAAACAGTCGAAAGGGCCTATGAAACATATCCCATTGTGTTCGGAATGGGGGTAAAACGCTAGGGATGTCAATCATTGGGTTCTGATTGGAGGTCGTGTTAGAAAACCCCCCTTTTAAAAGCCCCGGCCAATCAAATTATTTCTTTCATAATTAAAAAAAAATCAGAAAATCCCCCCCGTTAAACACGATCGACGGCGGAAGAGTGCTCCGTTCTTCCTGGCCAAAATCCGGTCGATCCCTTCATCGGTGACCCCTACCCCAGTTCAACTATTCGAAGCTCTCTCCCTCCTCTTCAAATCAACACCGACTTGACCCCCTATCGTCGCACCATCGGAGAGAACGACCTCTCCAAAGTCCGAACCTTTAGCGCGCTGCCACCCCTCCAGATCACTGACGAGTTCAACGGCGTGGGGACCCCCTGGCGCGGATTTCGGAGCAGATTCACGTGGCGCTGACCGATCTTGACCTCGAGCGATGGTTTAGCCAGAAAATCTAGACCTAGTTTTGAAGGGTTTAGTTGAAGGTACGGCTTATATATTTTTAACTGTCTATAACACTTTAAAGTGCTACGGTTTTTGATTCCACTGTAAAAATCATATCCTTTTCGTTTCTTGATGAAATTCAGTGAAACAAGAGACAGTGGACTCGTGTGGATGTCTTCTACATTTTAGAAGAGATCGTATATTTTTCTGAGCCTTCTGTTATTTTTGGTGGAGTGGAACCCAATGTGAGATTTCTAATTTATAAACGATATGGAAAACGACGATGTATAAATTATATAGTCGATGTATGAGTTATATAAGCGTTGTACACCTCTTGTATAAGCGTTGTATAAGTTGTACGTTCGATGTATAAGTTATATATGTGTTGTAAAAATTATATATGTGTTGAAATAGAAGTGAATTGCAATATATAAATATATATATACGCCCCTCGTCCACAAACCATGGACGATATTTATTGGTTGTGATTGGTGTGAAAATTGATTGATAGCGAATGGTTGATTGGAATTGTTTGTGGTTGATATTGATTGATTGTGGTTGAAAAATACCCATTTGTGGTTGAGAAATATTTGGTTGAAACCACATAGGATTAGTTTGTGGAAATGAAATGAAAATATATACATGCCGCCTGCGTGCGAACTAGATGCATGATCCCCATTGTCAAAAACCGCGAGGTTTTAAGGTAGAGCGAGGAGCCGTACTAGGGATGGTCCCGGTTTTAACTACCCTGCCGTTATGCTGCCGAAATTTTGAATAATATTCATGTGTTTGAATTGTTTTCATTTGTTGAAACTATAGTTATTTGTTGAATAGAAAACCTTCATGTGTTGAATTGAAACTCATTCGTTGATTAGAAATTCATGTGTTGAATGGTATTCGTGTTTTAAATATAAAAATCACATTTTTATCTATATATATAAACTATAGAAAACCTTCATGTGTTGAATCGATATTCATTCGTTGAATTGAAATCCATGTGTTGAATGATATTCATATTTTGAAATAAATTGTTTTCTAATAAAAATCACATTTTTATCATCTATATGAAAGGTATAAAATAATATCGTTTTGAAATAAATTGTTTGATAATAAAAATCCTATTTTTATTACCTATATGAACTATATAAAATAATAGTGTTTTGAAATGAATTGTTTTACAATAAAATCACATTTTTATTATATACATGAATTGCTAAATATAGTGAAGTGTTGGAATAGAAGACAGTTAGATAAAAATATCATTTTTATCAAATGTATGAAAAGAATATAGCTTTGAAATCGAAGAATCGATATATTTATATTAATAGAATTAAAATATATTGAATAATGACGCTGCAGTGCATATTTTGAAACCGTGATTTCAAACGATTATACCGGGAGATCCGACCATCGGATTTTCCTGAAACCGCAACCGTTGGGTTCGCAAATCTTTCCAACGGAACCAACTTTGTAAAAATCCAACGGTTGGATTGTCTGGAATGTTTAATTCAAATCTGAAGAAAAACAGCGCCAGAATAGATTATATTTATATATATATATATATATATATAGATAAATATACTTTTATATTATCGAATAACGACGCTGTAGTTCGTATTTTGAAATCGGAACTTCAAACATTTATACCGGGAGATCCGACCGTTGGATTTTCCCGAAACTGGAACCGTTGGATTCGCTTTGAAAAAATCGTTCTAATGATGTAAATTTTGTGAAGATCCAACGGTTAGATTTTTGGTTATGTGTAAATCAAATCTGAAGAAAAACAGCGCCACAGTCACGTTATGGCCTGAAGCGTCGCTTTGAATAAATTGGCTATTTTAAAATAAATAAATATAGCGATAAATCTTTATAAAATATTATAAACGATATGGATGTGAAATATAGAAAATAACTGAAGGTTGGCTAAGTCGAATGGTTTCTCGGGTGTTGATCTGATGTTGGTTTCGGCCTTCGGGGTTAATATTTGGGAAATCGTTCTCTTACTGATTGACGGTTAGTGACTAATGAATTGAAATGATGCGTATGTATGTTAGTGTTGCACTTGTTTATTATATACGCGAGTTGCTCAGAAAGACCGGGTTTATCCCATTCTGAATAACTGAATCGACGATAAGAAATCGAAGATGAAGACGGTGGTCGAAGACCGGAGATCTTCACCTCGTTTGGATGGTAACCGAGGTCCTGATTGGGAGGCATCCCGAAATATGGATAATGAGTGGTGATCGTCTAGACGTACGTGGTGATCGATGGGTTTGCGAGGTATATAGTGCCTCCGGTTTCGTTCAGACCCAGAACGGACTTGCAAATGGACAGTGTGTCTGACATTGGAATTTATTCTGTGTGGTTGATAGCTATCAGTTGAACGGTGTGAATTGCCTGTGTGGCATGCTAAGATGCAGTGATCAGGGCTTCTGTTGAAAAGCAAAGTCTTGTGGTGATGATCAGAGCACCGCCAGTGTGGCGTAGCTTTGTGTATAACATGAAATCGCGAGCCTAACACCCCGGTATGAACCAGAAACGGGAAAGGACATCAGGGAGGGCATGCGTTTCCTTCTAGTTAGAAGTGGCGTCAGTGGTTTTACACACCCTGACGAGTTTGAATTATGTGGTTGTTACTATTGCGAGGCGCCTCGGTTAGATCGGACGATCCGGGTCCGATGGAGTCATTCGTTGGCTCATTGACGCCCCATAGGGTGGGGAAACGCAGTGTTCAGGCATTTTAATCCACGTCGGTGGACCGGCCCTGACGATCCTAGGGTCACTCGAGCTCTGATCCTGAGACACGGGCTAGAGCGTCTCGAAGTCTGTAAGACTATCTTTTGCCTTGGTTCATGACGGAAATCCAATTTCCAAATACGTGACTGTGCGGTTTTGATTATATACCTATATATGGCGACATAGTGGTATGGGGCATTAATGCCGTCTATGATTGATAGTTATGATTTGAAATTGTTTTTAAAACATATTAACACTAGCAATAATATCAAATGCTTTTGTTTTATTCGTATTAAGCATATTTTGGCCGTTATAAGGTAAAAACTCTATCCTTCGGTTTGCGTTGCATTTTGTGATGGGAACTGAGTCTTATAATGGCTTCATTTTTATAAAAAGCATTGCGATGTTTAAAAGAATGATTTGTTTTAAAGCACTGGAAATCCAATGGAGTAAACCCGTTCCACGAAAGTGGCGTGGTCCGGTGATTTGCCATATTATAAATGTGTTGAGTAGATTTCTCATACCAGTCCCATGACTGACTCGTAGTTTGTTTCACTTTCAAACTCGGGTGCCCCTTTTTTCTACACGGGCAGCCTTGTATTTAGGTTTTAGCTGGCTTTATCCGGATAGCTGGAGCTGAAGATGGATTCTATCATTTATCTCTTTTTATGTTGTTCAGCTACTGTGTACATATTATGTTTGTTTTCCGCTGTAGACATTTATGTATAGTTGAACTGTAATTGTACTAAGTAAGATCCTGTATACTGTGTAACTATGATGATTACTTTTATCCAGTATATTCTATTGTTCATTATCAGGTGTATTTATTTAATTCTATTCTGCTATTATCTGTTTCTGTGTTATATTCCAAAGATTACCCTTGTCTCCGTCTGTACGGGATTTGGGGTCGTCACATTTGTTCACCACGAGGCTGAAAATCATTAAACAAAGCCTTTTGTCTTTCGATAAGGTGGTCCAACACCGCAAAGAAACTCGATTAAGCATTTCGTCTAATCGGCTTGGCGGCTTCACACCGCAAAAGAAACACAACACATGAGACAATTACTTGTTGATCCATATAAATATATGCAACACACAGTATTCTCGTCGATTGTACATAAAGATATACAACACACGAGCTCAAACGAAAATGATCAACACCGATAAAGATATACAACACATGTGATCGACTCCTTACCGATGTATATGAAGATATACAACGAATAAAGTTCCCATCGATGTATATAAATATATACAACACACGAGATCAAATGATAATGAACGACACTGATGTATAGAAAGATATACAACATATGTGATCGACTCCTTACCCATGTATATAAAGATATACAGCACATAAGGTTTCTGCCGATGTACATAAAGAAATACACCACACGAGCTCAACAAAATAACCATACATGATCAAGAGATTTCATCCAAAATGAAATCAAATCTCAACTGACTAAGTCTATAAATTAACTGACAAAGTAAACATAAGTATGTTGACCCACTCGTTTTTACCAAGACGTTTAACTAAATTCCTCATTCAATCAAAAATACGAAATTACTTATTTGAAACAAGTAATATTCCAAAGCAAATGGGAATAATTAATCGTTACCCAAAGAAAGCTAAAGACGTCCTGATTAGCAAAATAAATGGGTAAGGAAAGCTAAAGGTAAGTATGTAAAAAAATTCACAAAACATCAGGTTGGAAAATTTGACATACTTAGATATATAACAAGTGCCTTATAGGACCTAAGGACATAGTGTCCCCAAGTTCCTTGGACGTACACAATGTGAATGATCACAAATAAAAAGAACTAAAGTGAGATAACCACGGAAGTCAACATCATAAAGAATAGAGGGAAAAGATACGATGATAGGCTCTAGTTTTCTTTTTAAAATGTTCAAAACTAAGCCCCGAAGATAGTTTCAACTCAAACTAGGAAACAACTCTAAATTCCTACTCATGAACGGGACGGGACTCTAAGTTTATCTAGGTCAAGATTTCATAAAGATGAAATCGAATCAAACTCGATTGGTCAAACATAGGACCATGATATAAGATAGGATATGACGGGTCCTGAGACTCAAATAAATTCCTAAACACGATTTCCTAAAAAAACTAAGGACAGTGATCCTCGCTATAATATCTTGTATTGTTTCGAGCTTGGCTCTGATACCAAGTGTAACGCCTCATCTCTATACTCGTGTTAGCCAAGGTCATTGCAAGCAATGATGTCAAATAACCCAAAGAATAAGGTTGTTGAAGAGCGACCATCTGTATATTAGCTTCAAACGAGTGTTAAATATGTCAGGTAATGCGATCTTACTTTTTTATATCTTATGAGCAAATCCAACACATCTAAATCAAATTTCAAACCCATTACACAGTGGTTGTATATAATTCAGAATCAATATAAAATACATAACAATGAAATCAGAGTCAGACACTGATATTCACATCACTAAGGCAGAAATGGATATGGATAAGATGCGTAAGAGTAAATACAAAGATAGTAGGCATAGTCGATCCATTATTCAACAAAAGAATAGATACATGTACTACAAAAAAGGAATATGTAGACATGTGAGCCACTATCTCAAGTACATAAAAGGTAAAACTACTAAATAAGTTTAGTTAGCCAAAAGGAGAAGCTAGTCCGTGCTATAGTCAAGGAGGAGTACCTGTAACACCTAGGTCTTACGTGAGTATTATTTATAAGAAAATAAACAATAAACAGATCTGTCTAATTGTACTCATCATAATAAATTGAGATAAAAATAGAGTTATAAATAGAAAATGACATATAAGCAATCTAAACAATGTTCACATGTAGAATGAGAGGCTTTAAATGCCCATATGATATATCAAAGAAATCTCAGTGCTATATAAGGATATCTCATCCTAACTCATGAACTATTCCTAAGATATTATATCGCCGATACAAAATGATATGAAGATCATCGATATAATTAAATGAACAGAAGTTCCTTGGGATGATCCGAAAATCATCGATATAAAGGAATGAACCGAAGTTCCTCAAGATGATCCGAAGATCATCGGAGTGACCCGAAGGTCAGAATGATATAAAGATCCACCGGAATCAAAGTTCCTAAGGTTGATCCGAAGATCATCATAATGACCCAAAGTTCGGAATGATCCGAATATCCTCGATGATTAAAATTGATCGAGTATAGTGTAAACTACGTCAAGTCGTTACAAATAAGAGTTGAGCTACATGTTCCATAAACACTTGCTCTACTCAAATATTTACGTACATGTTGTATATTCCACAAGGAATACGAAACGATCATTGCCATGGTTTTCAATCAAACTTGTACAAGAATTGACCGTCAAAGCAAATGCAAGGGTTCATAATCCTTACTTTTACTAATGTGTTTAATAGGATTTATCATACGAACGAGGAAAAGATTTATCAGATATATACTAGTAAATTTGTAAAGCAATCTATAAAATAACTTCATATAATGAGGTAGAATTAGAAACCGTTTAGTAAAAGATTTGGTATCTACCAATAGGTTAATACCCTTTTTATATAGTTTCGAAGTGGCAAATCTCATGGAATAACGATCGAAATAACGATTGAACCAAGAATTCACGTTTAAATTACGTAAATTAATCTCATGACTATTGATTATAAATTCGTTCACCACGAATAATCGAAAGTTCATGAAATCTAACCGCACGAATCTGTGAAACTAGAAAGTCACAAGAAAACGCCAAACGGGCTGAAACCCAGTTGGGAAAAAGCCTGGAACAACCTAAACTTTTGAACATAGTCTCCACCGTTCAATAACGGAAAACAGGTTCATTCGACAGAATTTAGAGGTCAGTCGACTGAATCTAGAAAAAACTCAAAATTTTGTGCATGTACATGATTCGGTCATCTGACCCCTGAAATCAGTCGACTGAAGTGTAAATATCAGTTGACTGATCTCAGAGGTCAGTCGACTGACCTACTACTTCATCGAATCCTTGTTCATGGGTCAGTCGACTGACTGCCTGATTCAGTCGACTGACCTGCTACTAAAAGCAGCATAAGGCTTGGCCTTAAGGCCAAGTCTATTTGCACGAGTTTCGGACAATCGATGGAGGCTATGGACCTCATCAAAGTAAAAATGAAGCCTTGATGGTTTGCCGAAACACTTCATATCATATGAATCAAACTTACTTAAAGATTTATATTAGAATTCGTATATACTCGAATTCAAAACTTAAGAAATGGAATGTTCACACCAATCACTCTGAATAACACAACTCACACAATATACATGTGCCATAAGAACACTAGACAAGCATATAGCTTGAGGCATAGAGGTGAGTTCTTAAAGAACTCACCTTTGCTTGTTTAGAAACAAGGAATCGATCCAATGACAAGCTAGAAAAACCTCTCTTCCAATATAGCTTGCTAATATTCAATGTAAACAGATATAAATGAATTCCCTAGGAGTTAGGTCATAGGAAAATTTAGAAATTGAAGAGAAAGCAAGAAGGAGAAGATGGAGAAGCTTACACAAGTTGCCTCCTTGATTTTAGCTTGATTTGGATTCCTAGAAGCCAACCCTAGCTTGAATTTTAATTTCTCATTCCCTTTCCCCATTTCTATTTCTTTGTTGAATTGTTTGAGGAATGAGGAGAAGTGGGCTGGTGGAGCTCTTAAGGGAGTAGGCTAGGCTGGCTAACCCAAGCCCAAACCAAAGTCCCGTTTTTCACTAACTTGAAATATATCAATTTTTATACTTTTAAAAGTCATAAACGTATTTTAAAACTCAACGAAAGTGGTTTCGAGTCCAAATTTATCCATATGTAAAAAGCGACTTTTTGGACCTATACTCGATTAACGACGTTATATTTAAATATATTATCATATAATATGCGGGTTGTTATAGATCTCTTTAGTATAACCCGTTGAGAGAAAGTATAAGCTATTTCAAAATATATTCGGAGAGCAACATATAACAATGCCCCTTCGGTTGACCAGAGTATGCAATTACAACTTAGCCGATACGTACATCAAAAGATAAAACAAAATAGTGGTATTTCTAATTAGCTATAGTTTCCTGCTCGCCTCCGAAAATGATTATAAGAAGCTACCCGAAAAACCCTAACTCTCGGCCTACTCAAACGAGCACCCGAGAGTTAAAGGGGAAAACTAAAACTTCGGGTCAGTCAACTAACTGATGTGAATAGTAATCCTTTAAACCCGACACAAAGATAGCTAGTAGGAGCACATTGCACAACGAAACCGATTTTCCCACATGCTAGTATCAAGTCACCTCCGAAACCCTTCCGTAATTAGTATTGTGCTCCTATACTTTAATGGTTAGATAGAAAGCCACAATAACATAGTGACAATATAAATGTGTAATATGCACACACACAATAGATTCCCCATCCCCATTATTTTAGGTTACCCACCTTAACGGTTTCTAAATGATAACCCATTATTTTCATTTTTTTCAATTTCGGATTTCTTTCCAATGTCAGAGGATGACCCTTACCATATTCAAGATTGAAGCTTTAGGTTGAATTGGTAACCCAAATCCCTTTTTACTCGTATATGTATTACGCAACTCAAGATAAGCCCCTTTAGGCAACGAAACCCTTCCGATCCCCCTCCCAAGATTCGCAAGGTAACCCACCGCTAACAATAGGACCAAAAATTTATTTATTTTAATTGGTAACCCCAATTTACTTCACCCATTGGTACCCTCAATGTTCACACAAATGCATATGTTGTATTCATGGTTACCTTCCAAATAACACGTGTGACTTTCAATGGCGTCCTACCGAGTTAAACGATCAATTATTTTCGAAATTTCGGAAGGTAACCTCTTCTAGTTATCTCCAAAAGGTAACCTCTTATGGCTGCATAAGACACACGGTCATTTACTCCGAAGGTAGTCCCTCCGGCATCATTTAATTTTCCTCCAGAAGGTACCCCTTATAGATTCGAGAGTAATTAAGCAGTCTATCAAAACATGACATAAATCATCCCTGAATGGTAACCCCTTCCAGTTTGATAATAGTTAGTACTCCCTTCTGGTTCCCCTGAAATGGGTTAAGTTTCCTATTTAAAACTATTTTTTCATAAAAGACACCCTTTCGTCCATGCTGAAAGAGCGGAAGCGAGAGCCTCTGATTGAGTAGTTACTTTCAAAACATATAAGTGACAGAGCCAAAACCCATTCGGAAGGTAAGAGGTGGAAGCTTGAATACTTCATATATCGTACTTATGATATTTCAAGTATCCGGTGGTATTGAAAGATAGCTTTTGAAAACATCAAAATGTTGTTTCTGGATAAGGCGGTGTCACTGACAGTAAATATGGAAAATGTTGGCTTATTTTCTTTCAAAGTAAAACTTTGTACTCACTCCACCATATTTGTCGAATTCTTATTGGCTTATAAAATGAAACGTTGTCCGTATATAGTATTTTTGCAGTGCTCTTGTGCTGACCATATATAAATTTTTTATATTGATATTTTAAGCATTTTAATTAATACGGTGGCTTTCTTAAGTAATTCAAACTTAGAAATTTTTTAACTAGTTCATACTAGCGTGAAAAATTATAAATTTGGAAACTCATCTCCAAAATCATGTAACAAACATTTCATAGAATTTTGAAATTTTTAACTATAGGTTTTACTCTAAAACCAATCCATTTTCATGTATATATTAACCATATAAACAAGTTAACATAGTGATTAACCATCAATGAACATTATTTCTATCATGAATTCACGCAATACTTTAGGATATAGCCTAATAATCGAAACACAAAGGTAAAGTATTATTCATCTTGATTATATATATACATACATACATACATATAAGGGCCGAAAGTTTAACACATTGCCCCTTTCACATACCCTTCCCTAAGCATTCTTTAGTTAATTTGTTTCTAAGGTAAACGTACTAGTTTATTTATTAAGCACAAATCTCATTTCCTCTTCTCCCACATTATTCCTAATTAATTTAACCAATTAAATTCATGAATAACATTATCTAATGTAGAGGTATCGCATACATAAAACGAAAGGTGGGTCAATGTGACGAGAAGGAATTTCGCTCGATCCGAACCAGTCGCTAAACCGACCCAAACCGTTCGAAACGCCCTATCGTTTGAGAACAAGACAAAACAGAACGCAAACAGAAGAACATTTAACTGTATATTACAACAATGCATCAGATTACAAGAATATACAGAGTATAAATGAATAAATACTACACAGAAATATCAGAGATTTAAATTACATGTAAATACATAGCAGCGGAAAATAATACAATACACAACTAGAAGGGATATACGGATACAAAGCTTTCCGGATATCGGTCCAGCTGTAAACCAGGGTCCTGTGGATATAAATCTGCACAACCAAAACTACTAGCTGCCCGTGTCAAAATAGGGGCACCCAGAGTTTAGGTTAAAACAATAAACTCCAGGTCAGTCATGTGACTGGTGTGAGAACTAAAACAGTTATTTATCTTTATTTTTAAAGTTAGGTAAATCAAGGGACCACGCCGTATAACACGAAACGGGTTTCCTCCCAAGAATACCAGTGCATAAAACAACAGCGCAATGCTAAGTAAAGAAAAATGAAGCTGTTATAAGACCCAGGTCCTATCACACAATGCAACGCAAGCCGGGGGATAGGGTTTTCCCTTATAACAGCCAAGAATGCTTGATACGTTTAAAAACAAATCATTTGATACCATCATAAGTGCATAGTGTATAAAACAACTTCAAATCATAAGTATCAATCATAGACGGCATGGGTACCATATATCATGTCGCCATACTAGTTCTACAATTAAAACTGCAATACACGTATTTGGAAGTTGGATTTCCATCTATGAACCGAGGCCAGGGATCGTCCTCTACCGATTCGAGACAATCTAGTCCATGTCTCCGGAGCAGCCGCAACTGCCCCTTGGAGCGACAGGGCCGGTCCACCGATGTGGATTATAGTGCCTGAACAATACGTTCCTCCGCCCTTTGGGGCGTAAATGAGCCAACTAAATGACTCCATCGGTTCGAGAACGACCGATCAATCCGAGGCGCCTCGCAACAGCAACAACCACATAAGTCAAACTCGTCAGGGCGTGTAAAACCACTGACGCCACTTCTAGCTAGAAAGAAACGCATGTCCTCCCTGAGGTCCTCTCCCGTTTTTGGTTCATACCGGGTGTGAAACTCGCGAAGTAAACGTTACATAAAGCTACGCCACAAAGGTCGTGCTTCGATCATCACCACAAGACTTTGCTTTTCAACAGAAGCCTCGATCAATTGCCACTTAGGCATGCCACACAGGCAATTCACTCCATGCGTTTAATATCCATAAATATATAACCCCTGAGCTCGTACGTCTCAGAGAAGGGCGTTAAGCAAGAGAATAAATTCTCCGTCGCCAAACAGATATATATTTAATAGAGATCAATCACACAGACTAAAATCCAGTGTCAGACACACAGTCCATTTACAAGTCCGTTCTGGGTCTGAACGAAACCGGAGGCACCTAGTACCCCGCATATCCATCGATCTCCAAGTACGTCTGGACGATCACTAACTGTTTCCATCTTCTTGGGTGTACAGCCCAATCAAGATCATCAGTAATTACCCAAACGACGTGAAGACCTCCGGTCTTCGACCACCGTCTTCATCTTCGACTTATCGTCGTATCAGTTATTCAGAATGGGATAAACCCGGTCTTTCCGAATAACTCGCGTATATATTATAAAAGTGTTACACAAACACAACATACGCCTCGTTCCAATTCATTAGTCACTAACCGTAAATTGATCAAGAGAATAATTCCCCAAATATTAACCCCGTAGGCCGAAACCAACATCAGATCAATATCCAGAAAACCATTCTGTTTGGCTAACCGACAGTTAGTTTCTAAATTTCACATTCATAGGGAAAGGTTCCCATTAATTTTATCCAAGATAAATTTCTTGAATTTATTCTTTAATCTATTTTTGAATATCAATTCAAAACTAGTCGGGATTAGCGAACCTTACCGAAGTAATCATTTGTTTTAATTTCCCAATCCCAACCTATTCATCCCATGAAGTAAAACTGGTAGTACTTCATATCTAACACCACGGTGTTATCGGTAAATTCAATTACCATTTCACGTTCAAATCTAATTAAAGATTTAACTATCGCCTGGAGCAAAACTGGTGATACTCCATTCTCGATCATCTCAATCTAATTAAAGATTCGTTAAAACTCCACTTAGTTTTAATTGTTAACTGGGTTAAAGAATCCGTGTCATTTAAAACACGGTTCACGATAAACCCAAAGTCACATTCCATTAATTATCGGGTTAAAGAACGAGTGTTATTTAAAACACTGTTCACGATAAACCCAAAATTCAATATCAATTCAATTCCAATTAAATATTATTTAACTGGTACACTTCATTAAATCTAAATAAAAAGATTTAATCTTTTCTCAACTGGGTTCAAGAACAGTGTTAGTGAAGACACCATTCACGACAAACCCAAATCACATTTTATATTCAATACAAGGCTCTGAATAGAAAATATATCGGCTTATATTCAATATCAAATTCTACGATTAACAAATGTCGTATTGGAAATAACGATATAAATATATATATCTTTCAAATTTCCATAACAACATCTGTATAATCACGAATTCCAACATCGAAATATCCCGAAGACAATTTCGATTCAAATCCACTCCAATGCAATCATTGGAAATTCTGGTTATTTTTAAAACCCTTTTCAAATTCAATTTATTTATTAAAAAAAATAGAATTATATTTCTAGTTCAAAACTAGTTCATTTCGATAAAAATCTATTTTTATCTTTTCAAATATGGAGTTTTTCATCCCAATTCTTCACAAATCATTTCTTATGATTCTACACAAATTATCGATATTTTTAATAATTTTATCAAGGCCCATACAGTCGATTTCCATCAATGGCCATCAAACTGCACTTACAGCGACCTTTTTCAAATTTGATTTGGAGTATCTCCAAATCCAACCGTTAGATTTCAAATTTCTAACATTCGTTAGAAAGCTCTTTTCGATACGAACCCAACGGTTCTGGTTTTAGGAGAATCCGACGGTCGGATCTCCCGTAATATTCGTTTGAAATAAATGGTCGAAATTCACGAACTGCCACGGCGCGGCGCGTTCTATTCAGGCCATTATATAATATATATAATGTATATAATATATATTTCGTCGATTTCTATTTAAAACGAATTATATAAATAGTTTTAAATTCGTTTCAAAGAAATTTCAACTTCCATTTCACTTCAAATCAAAATTGAATTCTTCTTTATAAATTCATTTTAAAATTCATTTCTATTCAATTCAAATTTCGATTCAATTCGAATTCATTTCAATTCGCATTCAATTCAATTTGAATTCGTTTTCAATTCAATTCATTTCGAAATCGTTTTCAATTCAATTCATTTCGAAATCGTTTTCAATTCAATTCATTTCGAAATCTAATAAAATCGATATAAATATCGTTCACGTCGAAATGGCGTCAATCTAATCAACACGGCTTCATATATTCCTTTATTTTCAAATATTCTATTTCAAATATTTCTTTTTCAAAATAGTTGTTATTATCAAAATATTTCATTCAACACATGACCATTCTCAATGGATGAGTACTGTCAACACATGAACCTTTATTTTATAATATTCTTTATTTTTCAAATTGGAATGAGGCCCAATCAATTACCATATAAAGTTAATTATATGGATTTTCATGCATTACACACATATAATAGCATTGAAAAATAATCAACCATCAACCAAAGTGCACTACACTGTATAAGCATCAAATATAGATGTCTAACGCTTATAACAGCCTGTCAATCAATCGATCGACATATTTAATCAATCAGGATGAGTGAACTTCAAATTTCATCCCAACACCCGTGTGGGGTTTCAAACAATCAAACGCATATTTTATTTGTGCAGTTAGGCGATGTGTAAAATTTATCGACCCAATCAATGTCCTTCAAATAGGTGTACATAAACAAACCGTCTGGTTTGTAAATGAATATTTATTTATTCACATTCACGTTAAAAATTATATTTTTAACGACAAAACATTTTATTCCAACATATGAATTTCTATTCAGTTCATTCTTTAAATAAAATGATATTTTTATTTTTCTAACTTATTTTAGAAAATTTCGGCGGCATAACGGCACGATACTAGAAACGGGACAAGGCCTAGCCTTATCCCCGGTCTAGTGAAGGCCCACGCCATTCACACATCAATCAAATTCACCAAACAAATCAATTCAACCAAAATAATTTAACTAACTACACAACCAAACAATTTAACAAACAAGCCATCCATGGTCTGTGGATGACGGGTGTCGAATGCTACTAAACACCGTCTACATCCTAGTATATATATATAACTAGAAAAAGAAATTGAAAGGTGAGAAATTCTCACCTATAGCTATCCTAGCTCCACGGCACTTCCAATGCAGGAAATCTTCAACGTTCTCGCCTTTCTATCATCTTCGTTGCTGTAGCCACTACATATGTAAAAGTCGAATTTTTACTTCGCTATTCAATATATAAAAATCGAATTTTTACTTCGCTATTAAATATATATAAAAATCAAATTTTTACTTCGCTATTCAATATATATAAAAATCGAATTTTTACTTCGCTATTCAATACATAGAAATCATATTTTTACTTCGAAGTTCAACATATAAAAATCATATTTTTATTTCGAAGTTCAACATATAAAAATCATATTTTTATTTCGAAGTTCAACATATAAAAATCATATTTTTATTTCGAAGTTCAATATATAAAAATCATATTTTTATTTCGAAGTTCAATATATAAAAATTATATTTTTATTTCGAAGTTCAATATATAAAAATCATATTTTTATTTCGAAGTTCAATATATAAAAATCATATTTTTATTTCGAAGTTCAATATATAAAAATCATATTTTTATTTTAAAAAAAAATTAGAACTTGATATTGTCAACAATCAAAACTTTATTATAATAAAAATATAAACTTTCATATATATACATAAATATAAACTGATTTTTCACTAACATTAAAACTGAAAAACTAAAATTAAAACTAATTTAAAATCACCTAAATATCCTATTTTTATTAGCCTAAAAATCGTGTACATATATATATAAATATATAAACAAAGCATCATAAAAAAATAAAAAAAAATAAAAAAGACACTTACAGGTTTTTTTCACAGCGAGAGAGAGGGGATGCGGGTTCGTCGGAGGAAGGGGGATGCAAGGGGGGGGTCGGACGATGCGGTGGTCGGTTGCGGTCGGCCCGGAGTAGGTGCTTCAGGCGGTGGCTGCTGGAGGGTTGGGCTCGTGAGGCGTCGGGTTTTCCAAAGGGGGATCGAGAGGAAGAGGGGACAGCGGAGGAGGGGTCGATCGATGGTGATGGGGAGGTAGCCTCCGGCGGCGGCGCTTTGGGCAGGGGCGACGGGTTTAGTTAGGGTTTTCTCTTTTTTTTATATATATTTCGATTTATTGAAGAACGATAGGGGGCCAGAATGGAAGAATAAGGGTAGGAGAGAGATAGTGTTATTCTTTATATTTTATTATTTTAATTTTGAAAAAAGTTGACTTTCACATAAGACCTCTAAACGAGGCCCACCGCCTGTCGTCCATAGCGTTTTACCCCCATTCCGAACACAATGGGATATGTATCGTAGGTTGATTTGATCGTTTGAATCAGTTTCCGTTAAATTTACATTTAAATCACTATATTGAATTTTAAACGTACATTTCAAATTGCCGGGGGCACATACTAACTCTATAAATCCCATAAAAATATTCTCTACCTTCGTATTGACGATACGGTCCTAACAAAACTAATTTCGTCGAATTATAAGACCGTTTGAAAAATGGCCATTTTCTAGTCGATTAAAATCAACTGAAACTGGTCAAACGCGTTTTCCTTTGCCACGCTCACATATTGAATCGAAAAATTATGAAATTTGAAACCTAGCAATAACTTGACACCACAGACCCAACAAAACTGGTTTCGTTGAAATCCGATGTCATTTGCAAAATGTCCATTTTTAAGGGCCTGAATTCCATAGCGACTATTCAGAATTTTCAACTGGACATATCTTTTGATTCCCGCTATGAAATCTTGATTTTCCGGATTCGTTGGAAAGATATCATCTATTAGATCCTATCATTTTTGGTTTCACTAAAATCCGGATTGTTTTGCACCCGGTACATTCAATTGAAGTTTGAAATCGAATTATCGAACTACCGCGCCATTTTCAATTCCTTTTATAATTATATATAATTATTATATATTCTAACGACGACGTATATAAACATATTCGTTTTAATTCCATTAAAAATGAATTTCTCGTCGATATTATTTAAAATAAATTATTTTAAATAATCAAAATTCGCTAAAATGGCCAAAATAAAAATTTCAAACTGGCTCGCATTTTACGGGTTGTTACAGTCAACCTGCACCAATAAATATGGTGTAATAGCCCGAATTTCCATACACTTTGAGTTGATTAATAACACCACATGTCCAACTCAAATTGCACAGAAATACGAATCATTATTAGAAAGAAGTTAGAGGATGAGAAATAGAAAGAAAGAAATATTAGAATAGAAGAAAACGAAGATCACAAACTCATAGTGGAACGAATAAAATATATTAGATAACATAAACTTTGAAATAGAATTCAGTAACTTTATATACATACCATCATCAGAGCACAACAGCTATTTCTACAACAGTTATAAACACCTGTTTCCAGATACAACGTAGTACACAGCGGAAAATATGATAGTCTATAGTTAATAGGTGAAGCCTCCTTCTTCAATCTTCTCCGAAGTGAATTTGTAAATCCCGACTACTTGACTGCCCGTACAAATATGGGCACCTAAGAGTTTAGGGAAAACAAAACAAAATAAACTCTGGGTCAGTCATGGGACTGGTGTGTGTAAACTCCAACCATTTGTTTAACTTTAAAATCCTTTCAAAAAAAATGATAATCGTAAGACCGATCCACACATAAACACGGATGGTTTTTGCCTTACGATAACCAAAAATATTTTTGATATTTAATCCAATGATATTACAATAGTGTCTACAACAAATAAATAGAATATAGCGGAACGCTTGCATCTCACGCTTATTGCAGATTGGATTTCCAACATGACAAAGTATGGAACCACCTTTCGATAATGTATCTCTAGAGGGGAATACACTGGGTTCAGCAAGAACGTCTTGTAACCCGGCCCACACATGGCTGACCACTCATTTAACTTGAGTGTATCGAGCATATTATCACCAACGGTTGTGATCAGCAACCGTTACCGAAAGCATACAGCAGCGAATAAAATAAGAAGCAAATGAAATTTCTCTAGATCAGGTGATAATACCCCTAATGGGAATGACCCACATGGCCATGCTGCCTGCCCAATTTATGTCATTTCCCGGCTGATGAGGCTTGAGGTCACGATTATCTTTCAGAACATTTTGTCACCATTTACTTTGAATGCCACCTTGTCAGATCCATCCATATATGTTGTCCTGGGACTGGACAAACCGAAGGCACCATTCGATTAATCCATCTTAGGAAATTTCTACCTAGGATTAACAAAACAGCCCTTGCACTTTACTCCGTCTTCAATTAATCTCAGCATGACTTGATTCGTAATGCTTATGCCAATGCGTGGTGGTTTTCACATATTAAATCTGACTCCGGTCTCTCCATATTGACAACGGAGGTATAAAATAAATCAAAACTTTGATAGTTAGTGATTTAACTATCAAAGTAACATCCATACAATCGACGATCCTATTTCTAATTGGAAATTCTACCAATCAACCATCAAACACTGGCCCCTTTTTATATTAATTTCTTATTATATTATCGATTCTAAAATCCATTTTCAATCTTCCATATCTGAAACACCCCGCCTCCGTTAAGGTCACTCACCAAGAGAATGCCTTAACTTCGGTGGAGCGCTTTAGGAAAAAGATGTAGATAAATTACAAGACAAACAAATAAAGTAGCAGAAAATGAAACTTTATTTTATTTATAAAACAGCTTGTACAAAGATTGTTTAAAATACCCAAGTATCTATCTTGTTTAACCAAAATAAAGAAGCATAAATAACAATAATATTCCCCAATAGAGAAGAGCAAGCCATAGCTGAAATGAGACTGAGTCCAAAGCAATACATGATGATCTTGAAGCAACAAGTAATCCAAGCTAAGCAGAAGTGTTTCCGCCCTGACTACCTAGGGGGAGGGGAACGGAAGGGAAGAAGACGAAAGAAAATAGAGTCAGACATAAAGCCTGGTAAGTTCAGTTACTTTCAACATGTGAACAGGTAAAAACAACATGACATGAATTAACTGGATACAAGACATAACCATGATAACAAGATAACAAAGGGTAAGCACAAGATATGATAAGGTAAGGTTAACTGGATGCGCTTCTACTCTTTCTCTGCCTCGCCACTACCCTGTTATTCGGATTTCTATGTCTCCGCACTGCCTAACTAGTGTCCCAACAAGTAATATGTATACAATGATAATAATTACAACGTGATCCCAATCCCCGCAAATATGGTAGCCTTCAGGTGTACATCGATTATGAGGATTCCACCTCAATCAGCACAATTGCCATGAATATGTTCGATGTACCCTTACTACCCTATCGATCGGCTCCCTACTCGCATATTCACATGTGTCATACGGCCCCCCACTTGATTGTAGATACCTATGCTGGTCCCACCATGGGGTGTATCAAGTCCCATGGTAGCGACCCGACACAATTCTAGATTGCATAGTGTATACTACTGATGCCCAGTGCCTGCTTTTTCTGCTCCGGAGTGTGTGCACGCCCGCACTCCGTTAGAACCTACACCGCTGCACCAACCGCCGTCGCTTTGACCGCTTATAATCATCCCAGTAACCGTGCCCCACCCTGTCTAGTTTCAGGGTACCATGATACATCTATGTGGGTTACTGCTGAAATGGGTCCCCATTACTAGGGTTTCCTAATGGTTAAGTTTGTGGGCCTATATTTACTGATATTACCCACCAACCCTAACGTGTACTTAACCCTTCTACTGATTCAAGCACGTGTATTTAATGGTTAAGTTTTGTGGGTCTATATTTACTAATATTACCCACCAACCTGACGTGTACTTAACCTTCCCACGGATTCAAGCATGTGTATTAATGGTTAAGTGTGTGGGCCTATATTTACTGATATTACCCACCAACCCGATTTGTACTTAACCCTCCTACTTGTCATGTCATGTTGGTTAAGTGTTTCTTATTAACTTAACCTTCTCACTTATCATGTTGGATTGGTTAAGTGTGATTTATTAACTTAACCCTATTCATTCACCATGTTATGTTGGTTAAGTGTTCATATTAACTTAACTCCACTTGTTTACCATGTTATATTGGTTAAGTGTCATCGGTAAATTCAAGTTAACTTAACCCATCTACTTGTCATGTTACTACGGTTAAGTGTTGCCCTCTTGCGTTACTTAGCCTTTCCCATTCATCATGTTATATATATTGGTTAAGTGTATCCTCTTGTGTTACATAATCCTGCCACAAATCATGTTATGTTGGTTAAGTGTATCCTCTTGTGTTACTTAACCCTACCACACATCATGTTATATATATATATATATATATATATATATATATTGGTTAAGTGTTCTAAATGTACTTAACCTCACGCACTTGTCTAATTAACATGTTAAATTGGTTAAGTGTTCTAAAATTACTTAACCTTACCCACTTGTTTAATTACATGTTAAATTGGTTAAGTGTTCTAAATTTACTTAACCTTACCCACTTCTTTAATTAACATGTTAAATTGGTTAAGTGTTCTAAATTTACTTAACCTTACCCACTTGTTTAATTACATGTTAAATTGGTTAAGTGTTCTAAATTTACTTAACCTTACCCACTTGTTTAATTAACATGTTAAATTGGTTAAGTGTTCTAAATTTACTTAACCTTACCCACTTGTTTAATTAACATGTTAAATTGGTTAAGTGTTCTAAATTTACTTAACCTTACCCACTTGTTTAATTACATGTAAAATTGGTTAAGTGTTCTAAATTTACTTAACCTTACCCACTTGTTTAATTAACATGTTAAATTGGTTAAGTGTTCTAAATGTACTTAACCTCATCAAATTATGTCTTAGCTTTAATTCATTTATTAAAGCACCAACCACTCACATTAGACAGGTATTGTTGTGGTCACTGGATGTGCCGGTCGGTTCCGGGCAGTTTTACCGCAACTCAGTCTAACCTCGGGTTCTTATTAGGCTCAATGCCTTTACCTCTCACATTAGATAGGTATTGTTGTGGTTACTGGATAGCCGGGCGGGCCCGGGCAGTTTTACACCACAACTCAATCTAACCTCGGGTTAGGCATATTCATATTTTTTACAATGTACACATTTCTCATTTAGGACAAATTCTATATGTAAATTATTCCTAATTTACTTGTGCCATAATTACTCTTTTAATGTACATTATCAACATTTATTATTATGGCCCAGTTTCCCTCTAAATCTTGTTTATAATTTTTGGTATGTAAATTATACCAAATTAAGTGTCACTAACCATGATTATGCTAAACATGACAATTACATGTAATTTCAAGTTATTAATCAGAATAGGCTATACCCCACCTTCCCAAACTCGACATAATAGTCATGCCCAAAATCACTATGTCATATATTTGGCGTTCCAAATCAATAGTTAAGCCTAATCTAGATTTAATGTTCCTATTTACATTTTACACCCAATCTAGATTAAATATCCAAATTTACAGTTCATGTTAAAACTAGATTTAATATTCTAGTTTATAGTTTATGCCCAAAACTTGGTTTACATGCCAATTACATACTTTGCGACTAATTAACAATTTACCATTTACGCTCAAGTCTAATATGCATGTAAATTATTTACTATTATAGCCAATTCAGATTTTGCCAATATATTTATTATGCCAAATTAACTTAATTAAGCTACGCCCAAATTTACGCGCCATAATCGTATGTATAACATGATTTCACAAGTTTCTAAGTACTTATGAAATGAAACTAACAAAAGGAATAGGGGATAAGCACGAGAGTTGACATAAAAGAATAGACATGCAAAAATGAACCAAATACAAAAATAATGGTTCCAATAGGCAGAATGTAGTGAATAGGAATAAACTAGACAAGTTACATCCTAAATATGAGATCCAGCATAATTTAGGGAATATGCATAGGTGATTTGGCCCAACATAATGCCAGTTCGAAGTACAAGATAATAAGTTAATGGGAATAGGCATAAGCAACTAACTACAATAGTTATAGGTAATTAACCACAATAGTCATGTACGACTAACCACGATAGTTTCTCAATCATAGTCATAGGTAGTAGTCTCATAGTCATGAATCATCGGCAATAGTCTCAGAATTATGAACCATAGTCATGGTCATAGGCAACAGTCTTATAGTCATAGTCATAGGTAATAGTCACTTTGTCATGAATCATAGTCATAGGCGATAGTTTCATGGCCACAGTTTCATAGTCATAGTCTTAGGCAAAAGTTCCCATAATCATAGTCATTGGCAATTAGCCACAATAAGTTCTAGGCCATAATCGAGAATCAGATCCAAAGGCATATACAAGCACAGATTCAAATGGAAGGATTAGGCATTTTCTCATATTCATTTAATTACATGTCACAATAAGAATCTAAGTGTTCAAATCTAAAAAGTAACTGACTTACAGAGATTATATTCTTAGAAGATAATTGTTGAAGCCGTTAGAATTAGCCTTGGAATCTTTACTGGTATTCTAACTTGATCCCTCGAAGAGCTTGAACAGCATAATCCCCGTCTTTGATTTATTTTTAGAGAAGGAGAATAAGATTTATTTTAATGGTGGAAGCTAGAATAGAGAGAAACATCATGTAGACGCCTCAAAGAATTTGTGTGGAGAAACCTTAGGTCTAGGCATTCTTTTATAGGATTTCAAGTTAATACTAGCCGTTAGATCATCTTAGAAACAATCAAGGCCGTCTAGACAAGATAGAGTTATCCCAGTGACTCAGCAATAGGTCAGGAATGACTCAGCAATGACTCAGCATTTGTATTAATAACTTTCTACTTTAATATTAATGTACCAAATGTACACCTTTTCTTTTTATTATTTATTGTCAATCAACCGAACATAAATACCTACTTAATATATATATATATTCCCTTAACTGTATACATTAATTACCCATATATAAATATTTATTTATACATAAATAAATCTTTCTTACTTTTAATTTGTCACAAATCCAATTAGAGAAGGCCACGTTAAAAAAAACAATCCTTGACAACCAAAAATGCGCAACGTACGCCACATGATGCGTACACGTCATATATATTTATCTATCTTCCCAATTACCCATTTTCACACTAAACCACTTTTTGAACTGCGTTGACACTAAGCCACTTTTAAGCCATTCCCCTAAAACAAAAATATGGCACTGGCGGAGATCGAACTTTGTACCTCTTGTATGCAAGTCACATGTCCTAACCAAATGAGCTACTAAGTATTTTGCTTACAAACCTTAGAACAATTCTAAACATTATTCTTTTCTCATTCCTCTTTTTCATGTTTTGCTGCAATATTTAATTTAAAGATATCTCCTTCATACGGAGTCCGATTTTCGCAAACTCGGACTCTATCTCAAGCAAAATTCCAAGACGAACGCAATACCTAATTCTTATTTTTCAAATTAATTATTCTTTAATTTGTTATTTTTATGTTCACAGAAAATATGGGGTGTTACAATATCCTTTCAAATCTCAATCACGATTCATGGAAGACATTTCCAACGTCATCATTTCTTTATTCGAGAAGATATCTCTTATTCCAATTTGAAAACATTTATATATATTCTTATATTCTTATTTCTATATTTTAGAAAATATACTTTATTAACATTGGAAAAAAACATTTCCAATTATCATTCCTTACTTCTAGTTATCCCAAATCATTTCATTCTCTATACTTAGAAACCACCTCTGATTTACTTTGGAAAATGTTTCCAAGACCTTTTCATTTAGTTAAACCCATGTTACATAATAAACATCGTTGCTATAACTCAATTCATTAATTATTCATTTACTAATCGGATCCCTAACCAATCTTCACTACTGAACCTTAACCATTCCTTAGTTAATTATGAAGTCAATCAAGTTGGGGTATAATTACTTCTCAGAACTTAACTGAACAACATTCTCAACTTTGAAACAGTCAAAGCTCACAAGTTCAAACAAAACATCGCTTACACGACTCTCAGGTTCAATCTAAGAATCCACTTCCTATACGGAAAAACATTGATTATAATGGTAGCGTCATAATCATTGTTTCCAAATGTTTGATTTATAAGACATTTATTATAACAGCAGTGTTAAAATCGCTGTTTAGATTTATAACGGTAGCATTATAATAGTTGTTCCCAAATAATTGGTATATAAAAATATAACTTGTACTTATAAATTCAACTAATAAGTAAATAAATAAATTTGATACAAAACAGAAAGCAAAAATAACTACTTCCCTAAATTCGATATAATCGAATTCAAGTAAACAACTCTTTCTCCAATAATCTATATTCGATTATATTCTGAACTTCAGAATTTATCTACCATTTCAGGGTAATTCAAATTCCAAATTCTCTTTTGAATTTATCTTTTCCAAATCATTATCAAATTCCTTTATAACCATTACAGTCTACACTTTATTTTATATTCCAAATTTTGAAATAAAACTCATCATTTTCTTTCAAAATGATTACGCGTTTCCCTTTTCATTCTATTTCCAGTCTACATTCATATTTCAAATCTAAATTTCCTTTAGAGATATTTTATTTGCAAAATATTTCCTTTAAACCATTATTCACTTTAACCACGAATATATTTCTTTTATATACAATCAAATCTATTTGAATTTTATACTTGTAAATACCATTTCAAATCAAATTTCCATTTGTAACGTCTATTTAGAATTTATTCATAGGAAAACTTATTATAATTTCATCCATTTATAACCATGCTTATTATTTCCTTTATAATCGCTACATCCCATTTTCCTTTACAAATATCGGTTTCTAACCCGATTTCCACTTTTCTAGTATAAATTCAAACTTGAATTTATAATTTTACTTTATCTCAATATAATATTTTTACTAATTTATAAACATCGTTTTATAAACAATTTCTTGTTTTATTTATTTAAAAAAGATTCTATTTTTATGTCTATTCGAAATTTAAATTTCTATTTTGAAAATAATTTTCTTTTTACATCTCAAATTCCTTTTCTACATTCGAAAATATTTACGGTATTTAAATACCAAAATTCTAGGACCAGTGTAATTCAAACACAACATAATCAGCCATAGATTATATATCACAACATATAACATAATAAACGATAAACGGTAATGTAAATATTGAGGAATCCGGTTGGATTACTCCAACCTGTTTCCCTGCATCCACAGATGTCAATCAACATCAATAATAAAAATTTCACACCAATATGACAGGTCATAGTAAACACGATCAATGATTTATATATAACTATATCAACCATTTCAACCAATTTTATCAATCATTCAACCAAACAACCATTACACTAGTTATAAAATTACTACAAATAATTTAAAACTCATTTATATAAAAATATAAATGAGCCAGAGTTAGTGGGTTTACTTACATTGGTTTGCAGTTGACGATTAAGCTTTTTATTTTGATTAAAATCAATCAGTCATTTGATTTTTTATCACGAAATTCCAACAACTCTGTTCTGCGCCACATTAGTGCCGCAATGTAGATATCGTTGTTGCGATTCCAATGTGACCAGTTTCATCTGATTTTGTTCGCGAACGAATCAAATATGCGTGTTATGATATTTCAATTGAATTAAAAATAATCTAATTAATTAATATAGTCATTAGTGCTTTTTAATTACCATGATTAATACCTTCATTCTAATTTCCAGGCATTGAGTGAAAAGAAACTCGATACCACACTTTTGGTTTTCACGGACTGCCGCTCCACCGTCGGCGAACTCCATCTGACTGCCACCTTCTTCAATAACTCCTCACCCCCCAGGCCATTTCGTGCTAACCCAAAACATCAAATTTCTTGCAAGCTACTTATTTCCATTTCATTACCTTTCACTATCCTCCCTCCAATAACCCAAACTAAATAACCATCACTGCTTCAACCCGTCAACAGACATCACCTACCTTCCCAATATCTTAATTAAATCATAAATTTTTAATTATCCTTTAATTAAATGAACACCTAATCTCTTTTCTTCATACTCCATGTACACGATATTTCATTCAATATTCTACTCTGCATGGTTTTGCTCGCAGTAAATTTTTGTCCAGACTTCCATTCGAAAACTACCTTACAGTAACTCTTCTGACTCCCTTAGTCCACGTAATGATGCCCCCTATAATCCCTCATCTTCCCTGATAAACCAATACCGCTACTCTTTACTCTCAGTCATCTCCTCTATATTGTGCCACAACTCCTTCACACTTTTAAAATCAAACTGCACCTCTCTTCGCGTGTTGGTCAACCTCACCACTCCATTCCCCGAACTTCACCAATGAGTTCGTCATCTCTCCCCACATCACCTCATCACCCCGACTCAAAATTCAAAGCTTTCTTTCACATCCCGTCCATCCTCCCAAACTCGCGGCTACAGGGTAAAACGCATCCTAAATCCTAGCCTACGTCCATCAAAGATTTCGAACCAGCTTAAAATGATTTCTAGCACCCACATCTAACCTCAGTTTTCACGAATTAAAACTCAGCTTCACGAAACCCTAATTTTCCCGAATATTTATTTACTTTGTATTTACCAGATCACAAGCCACTTTTAATTCTTTGATTACCCTAATTAACAGTAATTTCCCTTCGTTAATTACAAATAAAGTGGTATGCTTCTTCCTTTTTCATTCACTCACGGGATGTTGTATCCACCACGCACCGAATCAAAATCACACTGCCGCTTCATCATCCGACTTCCTGAGGCAAACCTATCGCCATCAACAAATGAAACCCACACTTCCTTTTACTAGTCACTGGCGGTATCTAAGAGCACCGAATGGTCCCCCATTCCTGCCAGTTCTAGCTCCAAACTTCCAATTCTAATTGACACTGCAAGCTCCGTTCATTATCAACCAAATCGACCTCCAGACCTTTAAAAATCAAAACCCTAAGTTACCCAAACCCGATACTGTGCTCCGTCTGGAGCCATTGCGATGCCACCGGAGGCAAACCCAGCTCCGACCGATCCTCCTGCCTGCCACACCTCCAATTCGAACGCCTGTAGATTGTTCCCCAGGCCGACGTCGTTATTTGTGTTTTTCATGAATGTATAGGTGATGGAAATTCATACGATTTCCTGTTGATTTGTGGGCTCGCGCTTTATTCAGTGAAGAGGGGTTTGGATGCGAGTTTTTTTTATTTAAGTTGTGGAATTTCGTTTTCAGAGTTCAAACAAAATGGAAAGGAAGAGGTGAGTTTTTGTTTTTAGAACCGACGAGGATGTACAATTTTTCTTTTATATAGGGCATATGGCTTAGTTTGCACTGAAATGCAATGCCTTTGTATGCACGGAACTGAGACGGCGTGGATAGCACGCTGCTGAATGGCTTGGGAGGCACGGTATTAAACAGTTTGGCAAGCACGCAAGTCATAGGTTCAAAATTGAGGAGCTTCGCACTGGTCTATATGCGGATGACAGTTCATCCTATGATTAGTATGTAAAGAATGAACTTTAACGTGAAATCTTATGTATATGATGATATTCCTTGGGTTAAATTTAATCATATTTATATGTGTTGTTCTTAAGATTGATGTATATAGTACTTTTGTATTGAATGGTGCAACTATTTTATGTAATGCACAGACAGAAACAATGTGCACGTGATAGATGGTATGTGCTAATGTCCTTTTAAACTGACAAACCATATAATATTGCAAATTTAGCCAATTCCGAATATTCTAGAACTTAAATTATTATTTTATTATTTATATGATTTAAATATTCAAAAATATTGAATTCAAGTCAATTAAATTAATAAACCACGATTTAAAATAATTAAATTAATTAATTATTCAGTCGCTAAAAATCTGGGTCGTTACATTCCTTCCCCCTTAAAATAATTTCGTCCTCGAAATTGTTAAGCAGTAAAAATGCTATAACTCTAACTCCTCATAACCTACTTAGTTGAAATCTTATATTCCATATCTTCATAACCCAGTTCTTATCCGACCTTCGAATTCTCATACCAGTACTCGACCATTCATAATTCTTTCCAATTGATCTGTCTACCATTTTTGGACAATCCATCATCACTTCCTTGTCTTCAATCCATATGCTCTTCTCCATATCCACACCCATTCCAATTGATTTTAAATCCAATTATCAATTTCCTTATTCCACTTGAAATTTTATTAAAACAATTCTAGTTTTCTTATTTCAATTACAATTAACAACTCGATTTTAAATTATCAAAAAATTCTTGAAAATTTACTAACTCTTTGAATTTTCAAAAAATTTCGTCAACATCTCCTTTGCATGGCTCAATCAGTAAAACCACAACTCGCCTTTATAGGCCTTCTCTAATCCAAAAGAAAATCAAAAAGCCAAGTGACTTGCCCCATAGGCTCATAAAACCATCAAACCTGAGACGACCCCAAACCCCTTCTGACGGTGGCAAGGGAAATCCTAGGAATATAACACATAAACAGATAATAGCAGGACAGAATTAAATAAATACACCAGATAATGAACAATAGAATATACTGGATAAACGTAATCATCAGAGTTACACGGTATACAGGATCATACTTAGCACAAATACAGTTCAGCTATACATAAATGTCTACAGCGGAAAATAAACAAAATATGTACAACAGGAGCTGAACAGCATAAAATAAATAAATGATAGAATCCATCTTCAACTCCAGCTATCCAGAGAGAGCCAGCTAAAACCTGAATACAAGGCTATCCGTGTAGAAAAAGGGGAACCCGAGTTTGAAAGTGAAACAAACTACGAGTCAGTCATGGGACTGGTATGAGAAATCTACTCAACACATTTAAAGTATGGCTAATCACAGGACCACGCCACATTCGTGGAATGAGTTTACTCCATTGATTGCTAGTGCTTTTAAAACAAATAATTCTTTTAAACATCGCAATGCTTTTTATAAAAATGAAGCCATTATAAGACTCAGTTCCCATCACACAATGCAACACAAACCGAAGGATAGAGTTTTACCTTATAATGGCCAAAATATGCTTGATATGAATAAAACAAAAGCATTTGATATTATTACTAGTGTTTATAAGTTTCAAAAACAATTTCAATCATAACTATCAATCATAGACGGCATGGGTACCATATATCATGTCGCCATATGTAACACCCCGTATGTTGAATAACTTGCTATAATATAAAACAGGGCAGAATTAAATTTTAAAATCTGAATCGGGGAAAAAGGGCTATGCCATTGCGTTCGTCTCGGAAAAATACGCGAAATAGAGTCTGAGTTTTCGAAAATCGGAGTCCGTATGACCCAGTTAAGGCCCGAAGAAGTTTCAGAAAATTTAAAACAGATTTTAAATATTAAAATTTCAAATTTCAGAAGTGGCGGGAAAATTCCCGCCAGACTGAGGGAGTCGACCTGTGGGTCGACATGGGTGTCGACCTGCCCACCAGGTCGACTAGGGTGTCGACCCTAGTGTCGACCTGGGGGTCGACCTCCCTGGTCGAGCCCAGGTGACCTGGGTGCACTGGTTTGGCTTTTGGGCTGTGCTGGTGGCTAGTGACGAAATCTGACGGCTCTAATCTGATTTAGGGTTAATCTAATGGCCTAAAACACCTAACTAATCTATAAATACACCCTAAGACTACCCTAATTCATACTAAAAATAGATACAATGCCGTCATGCCGTCAAAATGCGACTTGAAGGAGCCTCCATCAAATTGTAGAAGAAGATAGCCTCTCAAATAAACCTCTAATCAACTCTAGCAACTTAATCTTCTTCATAGGAGTGCTAATCAACAAGTTATGAGTTTTCTATAGCCTTAATGACCAATTGTTGAAATGATTATGATAGGATATAATGAGGTTATGGCTATGAATGTGGATCAATGCAAGTTATGTTATCATATGCTATGTGTTTATGCAAGTTATGTGCTATGATGCAAGTTATGCAAGTCATATGCTATGTAATCATGATGTTATGCAAGTTATGCAAGTCATATGCTATGTGATCATGATGTTATGCAAGTTATGCAAGTCATATGCTATGTGTTCATGATGTTATGCAAGTTATATGCTACATGATCATGATGTTATGCAAGTTATGCAAGTGTTAGGCTATGTGTTCATGATGCTAGTTATGCAAATTGCTATTATAAACATTGATCCATTATGACACCATGATTATGCAAGTTTGGTGTATGATTATATGCAAGTTCATATATGACATGTTATGCAAGTTTGGTGTATGATTATATGCAAATTCATATATGACATGTTATGCAAGTTTGGTGTTTGATTATATGCAAGTTCACATATGACATGTTATGCAAGTTTGATGTTTGATTATATGCAAGTAACATGTGCAAGTTTACACCTTTGTATGGTATGCATACATATGCAAGTTAACCCCTTTGTATGTCATACATACATATGCAAGTTTACCCCTTTGTATGACATAAGAAACTTATGCAAGTTAACCTCTTTATGACATATGTGATTCATGCAAGTTTGGGTTGATTATTTATGCTAGTTGGGTTTGATGCTATATGCAAGTTGACACCTTTAAACCCATGTTGATGCTAATGTTATGCAAGTTGAACCCATTGTATTTGTGATGAATCTTCCCTTTTATGTCATGTTAGCGAATTACATGGGGAACGATGGGGTTAATATACATGTTAATGAAATGGTGTGAAGTTGGTATGATTATGCATACCATAAAGTGGATGGACATAATTGAGTCAATTATGTACATCGTTAAAATTGGAATTAATTAGGGAAAATTAACTCGAAATATGGGGGTGATTAATTAGGTGTAATTAATCGACTAAGACACGAGGTTGGACCCTTTTGTAGCATAAGACTGCCCAGAACCGACCGGCAAATCCAGCGGCTACAAATGATTGGCCCAATGTGAGAGGTATTAGGCACAAACTAAATATGTGACAAGTGTAAAGACATAAGGTTAGACTCGGTTATGGCGTAAGGCTGCACGGACCCAACCGGCAAATCCAGCAGCCATAAAAGATAGTCTAATGTGAGAGGTCTTACAACGGTTACGTTCTTAATCAATTAAGAAACACTTAACCAGATAAGCATGTAGTGGGGCATGAGGGGTTAAGTGGGTGTCTTGGGTGGCATGTGGAAATCAAGTAAGTGCCTTGGGTGGCATGCGGAAATCTAGTGGGTTGCCTTGGGTGGCAATAGAAAATACGATTAGAATACTTAACCAAGTGGAAACATGTAATTAAACATGATTAAAGGGTTAAGTGGGATGCACTAGATAAAGGGACAAGCTTAGGTGGGTAGCTTGTGGGGGCCCATTTCAACCAGTAACCCATATGTATCTTATTGGGCTCGACCCATGTCGAGGACGGGTCACGCGTACTGGGTTTGACTATAAGAGGCCAAAACGGGTTAGCGGTGGCAACGCAAGTCCAACGGGTTTCATATGCGTGTGTGGACCCGGGCTGGTAGGTAAGACGTTGTTGCATCGTGTAGGTTTAAGCCGTGCACCATTGGTTGTATCGGGTTGCCACTTTGGGGAGTGATACACCCTACTGTGGGGCCAGCACGGGTATCTACGGTAGGGAGCCGATCGCTTGGGGAGTAGTGGGTACACCTAGTGGAGATAGGGGCAGACGGCACCTATGTAGTCAGCTAGGGGTACACGAAACTACTGGGTAAATTTTCTAAGTCCTTGGGTGGGATCAACCTTTAAGTAGGAATGAATGGTGTGGTGCAGTTAGTAATTACCCTTGGGTGGGTAGATGCGTCTTTACCGTTATCTTAGTTCATCCTATGTCTAGTTGGCTACTTAGTGTAGTCATTTATCCCCAGTCATCACCGTACCAAGTTTATATCATACCCTAATTACTTTAATGATTGTGTTGTTAAAGTTATAGGGCTCACTTAGACTTATGTCTGACCCCGTTGTTTTTATCTTTTTCCCCCTCAGGTCCTCAGGTTGGGCCTAGCACTAGTGGGCTTTGATCAGATTTCTTTATCTATCTTTTGGAGCTTGGACCGTGATGTAAAGCCCAGCTTATCTTTTCTTTTATGGCTATTAGTTATGTAGTGGGATTATGTACTTATGTTTTATCAGGATGGATATTTAGTACTTGACTCTTGTTTTAGTTGGTTTTGATATGTAACCAAACATGTTTATCTTCTGCTGCAATGAAATGATGTTTTTGATTTCAAGTATTATTTATATCTGTCTTGTTGTAATTTTTCTGTTCTATATTCACTTAAAATGCTTCACCGAAGTTAAGGCATTCCCTTAGTGAGTGACCTTAGCGGGTGTGGGGTGTTACACGTGGTATCAGGGCGAAGGTTACCAGAACAGATAAAATTTTTAGAAAACTATTTTTCTAAAAACATTTTTGGAAGAAGTATTTTCAAAAACATGTCTTTTAAGAGAAAAGTTTTTGAAAGAAAAGCATAACCCCCAATAGCCATATATTTATCTTTCGAATTCTCCGTTTTGAATCTTTCCTTTTTCGTTTCAGCATGGCTGAAGATCTTAACTTTCCGGAGGGTGTGACGATACCAGTATGGTATAGGAGATTGATGGAGGCTAGGGCCGCCACTGCGGGTCCAGCAAATGTTCCTCCACCAACAGTAGCACCCGATCTTCCTCCTCCCCCTCCTCCTCCTCGCACGGATACTTTTGCTAATACTTGCAAGGAATTTAAGGCTATGGGAGGGAAACCTTTTCAAGGATCGGAAACTTTTGTGGAGGCTAGAGATTGGCTTAAGGAGGTGGAAGAGTTGATAGACATCTTTGATATGGAAGAAGGAAAGAAAGTCAAGTTAGCTGCTTGGTTAATGCAGGGAGAGGCCTCATTCTGGTGGGAGGTCACGAATGGAGAGCGCCCTGTTGACTCTTGGGCGGATTTCAGGCAAAGATTTGTGGCAAAGTTTCTCTCAAGGGCGGAGGAAAACTTGTATATGGAAAGGTTCTTGACTCTAAAGCAAGGAAACCTATCAGTAAAGGAATATGTCAACAAGTTTAATCAATTGGCAAGGTTTGGCATAGACATGGTGAATACACCGGAGAAGAAGGCTTTGAGGTTCGTTAAGGGCTTGAATGAACCGATGCATGGATTGGCTATGACTCACATCCCTATGGGGCCACCTTTGAGAAGCTAGTAGACATGGCACTCATGCATGAGGAAGAGAAGGGTCCCAATGCTAATAAGGCACCCGAGAAGAAAGGAGATCAGAAGAGACCTCAACAGCAACAGCAAAACAAGGGTGGGAAAGGCAACGGTGGCAAGGGAAAGAAGAAGTGCTTCAATTGCGGGACACCAGGCCACCTAAGCAAAGATTGTCGGAAGAAGAAGAAGAAGAAGACTGACTGCTTCCACTGTGGTGAAGCAGGGCATCTAGTGAAGGACTGCCCTAAGAAAGGGAAAAGGACGGGATCTACCTCCGGAGGACAGGTGCAAGCTCTTATGGCACCGGGTCAGGCAAGGGGGCAAGTTCAGGCTCTCGTGGTTCCACCGATTCAGGAAAGAGGTAGAACTATTTCCGTTGAAAGTCTGGTTTTGCTATTTGATCATCCTGTCCGTACATTGTTTGACTCTGGCGCATCGCATTCGTTTATCTCATCATCATTAGTTGAGTCACTGCACTTAGACACCAGTCTAGTAGATGATTCCTTGGTTGTTTCAAACCCATTTGGGGGCTCCACTTATTTGTCCATGATATGTTTGGGTTTGAAGATTTCTATACTTAGCGTTGAGTTTAGATGTGATGTTTTGTTTTCGGCTTCACGGACTATGGGTTTATTTTGGGCATGGACTGGTTATCCAGTAATGGTGTCGTTCTTGATTGTGAAAGGAGAGTTGTTAGGCTCATGACCCGCTTGGGGAACACTCTCGAGATTTCTTGTAATCCCATGGATTCTGTTATGCTAAGTTATCTTGAATCGCTTGATGCTTCGGTCGAGAGTTTGCGATCTGTTAGAGTGGTCCGAGAGTACTCGGATGTGTTTGAGGAGGTGAAGGGCTTACCTCCGAAGCGGGAGATAGACTTCCGAATATATCTGGTGGACAATGCTAAACCAGTATCTTTACCGTGCGCCACATGGCTCCTCGTGAGAGGAGGGAACTACATAAGCAAGTAGGGGAGTTGCTTGAGAAGGGGTTCATAAGACGAAGTATATCGGAGTGGGGTGCTCTAGTAGTTTTTGCTACGAAGGCGGATGGGTCCCTCAGACTTTGTGTAGACTATAGAGAACTCAACAAGCTCACAAAGAAGAATAGACACCCATTGCCGAGGATTTATGATCTCTTTGATCAGTTGGTTGGCGCCTCAGTATTTTCGCAGTTGGACTTGGCCACGGGGTTTCATCAGTTGAGAGTGGCTGAGGATAGCATAGACAAGACTGCCTTTAGGACTCCGGATGGTTTCTATGAGTGGCTGGTGATGCCATTTGGTTTGACGAACGCCCCTGCATATTTTGTTGATTTGATGAGTAGGGTGTTCAGGGAGTACCTTAATAAGTTCGTGGTGGTCTTTGTGGATGACATCTTAGTATTTTCTAAGAGTGAAGAAGAGCATGCCCTACATCTTAGGGAAGTGTTGGAGACTCTTCGAGCGCATAGCCTTAAGGCTAAATTCTCTAAATGTCACTTCTGGAGGAAGGAAGTGCGGTTCTTGGGGCACGTGGTCTCCAAGGAAGGGATAGCTGTGGATCCCGCGAAGGTAGTGTCCATCCAAGATTGGAAGGTTCCGAAGAATGCTACCGAGGTGAGGACTTTCTCGGGGTTGGCTGGCTACTATAGGAAGTTTATCAAGAACTTCGCGAAGATATCAGCCCCATTAACTCGCTTAACGAAGAAGAATCTAGTCTTCGTATGGGACGTAGATTGTGATGATGCGTTCCGACGGTTAAAGAGAGCTTTAACCACAGCTCCAGTCTTAGTGTTGCCAGATGGGAGTAAGCCATTTGTTTTTTATACCGATGCTTGTGGGACTGGACTGGGCGAAGTCTTAATGCAAGAGGGAAGAGTAATAGCCTATGGTGGAAGGCAGTTGAGAAAGCATGAGAAAAATTACCCTGCCCATGATTTATAGTTGGCCGCTATTGTTTTCGCGCTTAAGATTTGGCGCCATTATCTTCTGGGAGAAAGATTCGAATTGTTCACTGACCACAAATCACTGAAGTACTTGTTTTCTCAAAAGGATTTTAACTTGAGACAGCAAAGGTGGATGGAGTTCTTAGCATCCTATGATTTCGAGATAGTGTATACCCCTGGCAAGGGTAACGTGGTGGCGGACGCCTTAAGCAGAAAAAGGTTGTCCTTGAGTCCATTGTTCGTGGAACGATGAAGCTTGGAATTTATCTCGATGTTTGATTTCAGACCCTCCGTTGACTATATACCCGGTTTGCTAGCATCCTTGGAGGTCAGACCTACTCTTTTGGGGCGGATTGGCGAGGCACAGCGGGACGACCCATAGTTTGTTGAGTTGGTAGAGAGGCTCATAAGGGGGGAGTCGTCCAGCCATTTGAGTAGGTACACCCTAGACGATAGGGGGTGCTTGCGTAGAGACGGTAGACTTTGTGTACCGCAAGATGAGGGTTTGAGGAAGGCTATTCTTGATGATGCACATCACTTTAGGATGACTATTCATCCCGGTGGGGATAAGATGTACCAAGACATGAAGCGAGTTTTCTTTTGGGCCGGTATGAAGAAAGATATGGCCGAGTATGTCGCTAGATGCTTGGTGTGCCAACAAGTGAAAGTGGAGCAAAAGAAACCTGGTGGGTTGCTTCACCCATTGGAAGTTCCGCAATGGAAGTGAGATAGCGTCTCGATGGGAATTTGGGTTGTGGTAGACAGACTTACTAAGAGCGCCCATTTCATACCCGTGAAGAGCAAGAGGACTGCTCCATGGCTAGCTTCAGTTTACCTTCGAGAGATAGTTCGATTGCATGGGGTACCTTCTAGCATAGTGAGTGATCGAGATCCTATCTTCACTAGCGAGTTTTGGAAGAGTTTGCAAGAAGCAGGGGGACTCAGTTGTGTCTGAGCACCGCATATCATCCTCAGACGGACGGCCAGACTGAGAGGGTGAATCGTGTTCTGGAAGACCTTTTGAGGCTTTGTATCTTGGATTTTGGAGGTACATGGGAAGAGCATCTTCCATTGGTGGAGTTCGCGTATAATAACAGCTTTCAGTCCAGTATTGGTATGGCTCCTTTCGAAGCTCTTTATGGAAGGCCATATCGATCACCTACATGTTGGTGGAAATCTACGGATAAGATCTTGCTTGGGCCTGATATGGTTAGAGAGACTTCGGAAAAGATTGATTTAATTCGAAGAAGGATGAAAGCAGCGCAAGACAGACAGAAATCTTACGCGGATAAGAGGAGGACGGATCTTGAGTTTGATGTTGGGGACATGGTCTTTGTTAAAGTATCTCCATTACGGAATGTTGTTCGTTTTGGGTCTGTTGGGAAGTTAGCACCAAGATTTGTAGGACCATTTCCTATTAAGGAAAGGATTGGACGGATGGCATATAGAGTGGATTTACCCGAGAGACTTAATGAGATACATGACGTATTCCATGTGTCACATTTGAGGAAGTGCCTACATGAGACCGCAGAGGTGGTAGAGCCGAGCTTGCTTAGAGAAGTGGAGGTAAAGCGTGATGCGACTATTCGACGAGCTCCTACCCGCATCCTTGGGTCAGAGATTAGGAAGTTAAGAAACAGAGAGGTTCGACTAGTCAAAGTGCAATGGGGAGAAGATGAGAGCAATGCTACTTGGGAGACAGAAGCGAAGATGCGTTCACTATACCCATTCCTTTTTGAGGGTATATCTTTTAACTTCTCCTTTATCGTTTGTCTAGTACTTATCTTATCTTTAGTATGTCCTCTCATTAGTATCTTTGACCTTTAGATAGGGTAAACCTATGGTTGAAACATGTGTTTGAGACATGTTATGATTGATGGATGCGTGTGGATGCAAGTGGTTGCTAGTGGTTGCTCGTGGATGCATATACACACACTTTAGACACTAGATCGGCTCAATCACTTCATATTGCATATTGCATATAATTGTGTGTAGGTAGCTATATTAATGGATGTATAATGGTTGTGTTATCATATGGATGATGCATCTTGGTGTATGATTGTGCACACATGTAGAAATAGTATGTGTCGATAGGGTTCTTTCGCATACATATTGGATGCATAGCACTATCATGGTTTGCATTAAGGAGGTCAACTGAAGCAGTAGACCGCCTGATTTTGCATTAGACAGGGAACATATACACACACTCCTTGCATATGTTCATACAGCATTAGAAACTCTAAGGACAATGGATGCCAGTGTTTGATGGTTTAGTAGATGGTTGTTTGGATGGTAGGATACGTTCTTCTTGACTTAGAGATTTCGGGGAAGAAATCCTTTAAGTAGGGGAGAATGTAACACCCCGTATGTTGAATAACTTGCTATAATATAAAACAGGGCAGAATTATATTTTAAAATCTGAATCAGGGGAAACGGGCTATGCCATTGCGTTCGTCTCGGAAAAATACGCGAAATAGAGTCCGAGTTTTCGAAAATCGGAGTCTGTATGACCCAGTTAAGGCCCGAAGAAGTTTCAAAAAATTTAAAACAGATTTTAAATATTAAAATTTCAAATTTCAGAAGTGGCGGGAAAATTCCCGCCAGACTGAGGGGGTCGACATGGGTGTCGACCTGCCCACTAGGTCGACTAGGGTGTCGACCCTAGTGTCGACCTGGGGGTCGACCTCCCTGGTCGAGCCCAGGTGACCTGGGTGCACTGGTTTGGCTTTTGGGCTGTGCTGGTGGCTAGTGACGAAATCTGATGACTCTAATCTGATTTAGGGTTAATCTAATGGCCTAAAACACCTAACTAATCTATAAATACACCCTAAGACTACCCTAATTCATACTAAAAATAGATACAATGCCGTCATGCCGTCAAAATGCAACTTGAAGGAGCCTCCATCAAATTGTAGAAGAAGATAGCCTCTCAAATAAACCTCTAATCAACTCTAGCAACTTAATCTTCTTCATAGGGGTGCTAATCAACAAGTTGTGAGTTTTCTATAGCCTTAATGACCAATTGTTGAAATGATTATGATAGGATATAATGAGGTTATGGCTATGAATGTGGATCAATGCAAGTTATGTTATCATATGCTATGTGTTTATGCAAGTTATGTGCTATGATGCAAGTTATGCAAGTCATATGCTATGTAATCATGATGTTATGCAAGTTATGCAAGTCATATGCTATGTGATCATGATGTTATGCAAGTTATGCAAGTCATATGCTATGTGTTCATGATGTTATGCAAGTTATATGCTACATGATCATGATGTTATGCAAGTTATGCAAGTGTTAGGCTATGTGTTCATGATGCTAGTTATGCAAATTGCTATTATAAACATTGATCCATTATGACACCATGATTATGCAAGTTTGGTGTATGATTATATGCAAGTTCATATATGACATGTTATGCAAGTTTGGTGTATGATTATATGCAAATTCATATATGACATGTTATGCAAGTTTGGTGTTTGATTATATGCAAGTTCACATATGACATGTTATGCAAGTTTGATGTTTGATTATATGCAAGTAACATGTGCAAGTTTACACCTTTGTATGGTATGCATACATATGCAAGTTAACCCCTTTGTATGTCATACATACATATGCAAGTTTACCCCTTTGTATGACATAAGAAACTTATGCAAGTTAACCTCTTTATGACATATGTGATTCATGCAAGTTTGGGTTGATTATTTATGCTAGTTGGGTTTGATGCTATATGCAAGTTGACACCTTTAAACCCATGTTGATGCTAATGTTATGCAAGTTGAACCCATTGTATTTGTGATGAATCTTCCCTTTTATGTCATGTTAGCGAATTACATGGGGAACGATGGGCTTAATATACATGTTAATGAAATGGTGTGAAGTTGGTATGATTATGCATACCATAAAGTGGATGGACATAATTGAGTCAATTATGTACATCGTTAAAATTGGAATTAATTAGGGAAAATTAACTCGAAATATGGGGGTGATTAATTAGGTGTAATTAATCGACTAAGACACGAGGTTGGACCCTTTTGTAGCATAAGACTGCCCAGAACCGACCGGCAAATCCAGCGGCTACAAATGATTGGCCCAATGTGAGAGGTCTTAGGCACAAACTAAATATGTGACAAGTGTAAAGACATAAGGTTAGACTCGGTTATGGCGTAAGGCTGCACGGACCCAACCGGCAAATCCAGCAGCCATAAAAGATAGTCTAATGTGAGAGGTCTTACAACGGTTACGTTCTTAATCAATTAAGAAACACTTAACCAGATAAGCATGTAGTGGGGCATGAGGGGTTAAGTGGGTGCCTTGGGTGGCATGTGGAAATCAAGTAAGTGCCTTGGGTGGCATGTGGAAATCTAGTGGGTTGCCTTGGGTGGCAATAGAAAATACGATTAGAATACTTAACCAAGTGGAAACATGTAATTAAACATGATTAAAGGGTTAAGTGGGATGCACTAGATAAAGGGACAAGCTTAGGTGGGTAGCTTGTGGGGGCCCATTTCAACCAGTAACCCATATGTATCTTATTGGGCTCGACCCATGTCGAGGACGGGACACGCGTACTGGGTTTGACTATGAGAGGCCAAAACGGGTTAGCGGTGGCAACGCAAGTCCAACGGGTTTCATATGCGTGTGTGGACCCGGGCTGGTAGGTAAGACGTTGTTGCATCATGTAGGTATAAGCCGTGCACCATTGGTTGTATCGGGTTGCCACTTTGGGGAGTGATACACCCCACTGTGGGGCCAGCACGGGTATCTACGGTAGGGAGCCGATCGCTTGGGGAGTAGTGGGTACACCTAGTGGAGATAGGGGCAGACGGCACCTATGTAGTCAGCTAGGTGTAGTGACCCGCATTTTTAGCTGTTGAATAATTTATTTATTTAATTATTAAATATCGATTTATCGATATCGAGAACGTGAATTAAATAATATTGAATATTTAATTAATAATTATAATATAATAATATATTATAATGTCGAAATAGTCGGAAAATAGTGAAATTCACAATATCGTGTGAATTGAATAGCATACGAGATTTGGTGGAGTTTCGATTCGAAATATAATAACGAATATATTCAATCGACGACAATTGAACGTATAATTTATAATATATTTATAAACGAGCTCGAAATGGCGCTGCAGTTCGCTATTTGGCGATTTGAACTTCAACTGAATATACAGGGTTCGTTTTAAATCGGATTTCTGTGAAACAAGAAACATGTGGAGCTGGTGGAGTATATCTTCCTGGTGGAAGAGAAAAATCCAGATTTCATCGTGTAGATTTTGATTCACGTCCAAATCAAAATTTGAAATAGTCGCTGTAGAATCGTTTATCGACCGTAACGGTTTATTCGATATAACTAGAGATCAGGTTTGAATTTAGACAAGGTTCTTTTGGGAAATAGTGATAAAATAATTTTTAGAATTTTACTGTAATTTTTAATTAATTTAATAAGCAACTTTTTATTTGGAGTATTTGGCACCCTGTATCGACATTTCGGGGTTTCACAATATGAGCTCATCTACCAGTATTATTACATTTTTGGGACCAGAGCACATCACTCATTTGAATGGTATTTTTGTTTCTGTCCATAACTGTCCCTACGTGAACAGAATATTTCATAGTGGGGTACGCTATGTTTTTAACTTAAAACAAACTAAACTGAATGGTTAACTGGTCAAACGAACTCGAAATTCAACGAAACAAGTTTAATATGAAACCTTAGGAGGAGGTCTAGTAAAACATCAAGGCCTCATATTTTTAGGATTTTTTCTGTAATTTTAAGGGATTAATGCTCGGTGTTTTTCATCGATCTTTTCTAAGGGATTTTCGCAAATGGTGTCGGAATTCGATGAAACCTATCCCATTGGATTCGGAATATTTTTCTATGCTAGGATTAACTTAGTTCATTAAAAACAGGGGTTATATAAGGTGTCATTTTTACGAAAAACTCCATGAAAAAGTTTATACATTAAAATAATCAATATGGCTCCTTTCTCTCTTCTATATAAAGGGTGCGTTCATGACCTAATTAAAATTGTAACACCCCGAATTTCAATTAACACTAATGGTTAGTAATTAAAGTATAATTAATCTCAGATGTGAGAATCAGGGGAAACGGGTTGCATCATTGCGTTCGTCTCGGAAAAATACGCGAAATAGAGTCCGAGTTTGCGTAAAACGGGTACCGTATGAAAGAGATATGGACGAACGAAGTTAGGCAGAAAAACCCGAAACAGGCCAGAAATGCACTGGCGCACTTGTGAAGTGCGTCAGCACAAAAATACACTGGCGCACTTGGGAAGTGCGCCCATGTCGGGACAGGAAACCTGCACAGTTTCTAGAGAGTTCTGTGGTTGGGTGCACCAGTTTGGGGTTTGGGCTTGGTCTTAGGGCTGGTTTCTGGAAGGTTCCGAAATCTAAGGGTCCTAATCTAATTTAGGGTTAATCTAAGGGCCTAAAACACTCACCTAATCTATAAATACACCCTAAACCTACCCTAATCCATACTAAAAATAGAATTGAGGGCTACATGCCGCCAAATTAAATCTTAGAAGGAGCCTCCACTAATTTATGAAGAGGGTTGCAAGCTAATCACTCTCTAATCAACCTCTAATCCATTCTAAGCATCTTAATCTTCTTCATTTGGAGTGCAAATTGGCTAGTAGTGAGTTTCTATCACTCTAATGATCAATTGCTAAACTAAGTAGATGAGATATGATGAGATCATATGGTTTTGTTTGTGGATTAATGGGTTTTAAGTCATATGACATGATGTTAGTTTGCTAATGTATGTGGGTTATGCAAGTTTTGTGCTTTGTGATCATATGTTAATATGCAAGTTACATGTATGATAATATGCAAGTTACATGTATGATAATTATGCAAGTTGTATGTTTCTTCATATGCAAGTTTATGAGTTCATATGCAAGTATGTAACATGTTATGCAAGTTCATATGCAAGTTTATGAGTTCATATGCAAGTTATGTAACATGTTATGCAAGTTCATATGCAAGTTATGTGACATATTATGCAAGCTCATATGCAAGTCATGTATTTGTTAATATGTAAGTTTATGTAACATGTTATGCAAGTTAATATGCAAGTTATGTGACATGTTATACAAGTTAATATGCAAGTTATGTGACATGTTATACAAGATTATATGCAAGTTATGTGACATGTTATGCAAGTTCATATGCAAGTTATGTGTTTGTTAATATGCAAGATGGCACCTTTGAAACATGTTCATACATATGCAAGTTGACACCTTTTATATGTGTTATGTCATGAGAACGAAATTACGTGGGAACGATGGGGTTAATTAAATGCATATGTTAATAAGATTGTGTGAAATTAATATAATTATGCATAACATAAAATAAATGAACATAGTATGGGAATTTGCCTATTAAGTTAGGTGTACCCATACTATGTGTTGGGAATTTGCCTATTAAGTTAGGTGTACCCACACTTTGGAATTGGGAATTTGCCTATTAAGTTAGGTGCACCCATATTCCTAAAATAAACATGATAATTAACACAAATTATGGGAGTAATTAATCGATTAAGACACGAGGTTGGACCCGTTTGTAGTGTAAGACTGCCCGGAGTTTACCGGCTTAACCAGGCATCTACAAATGACGGTCCAATGTGAGGGGTCTTAATCATAAATTAAATACGTAACAAGGGTAAATGACACGAGGTTGGACCCGTTTGTAGTGTAAGACTGCCCGGAGTTTACCGGCTTAACCAGGCATCTACAAATGACGGTCCAATGTGAGGGGTCCTTTACACGGTTACGGTGTTAATCAATTAAGAAACACTTAACCAGATAAGCATGCAGTGGGGCATGGGGGTTAAGTGGGTACCTTGGGTGGTATGTGGAAATTGCTAGTGGTTGCCAATAGAAAATATGATAAAATACTTAACCAAGATGAAACATGTAATTAAACATGATTAAAGGGTTAAGTGGGAAACACTAGTGTGTGGGCCAAGCTTAGGGGGATGGCTTGTGCTGGGGGCCCATTTCAACCAGTAACCCATACGTATCTTAGTGGGCTCGACCCATGTCGAGGACGGGACACACATACTGGGCTTGACTATAAGAGGCCAAAATGGGTTAGCGGTGGCAACGCATGACCAACGGGTTTCATATGCGTGTGTGGACCCGGGCTGGTAAATAAGACGTTGTTGCATCGTGTAGATATAAGCCGTGCACCGTTAGTTTTATCAGGTTGCCACGTTGGGGAATGGTACACCCCACGGTGGGGCCAGCACGTGTATCTACGTTAGGGAGCCGAGCGAATGGGGAGTAGTGTGTACACCTAGTGGATTGTAGGGCCCCGTGGCGTCTACTCAGTCACCTAGGGGTACGCGAGAACTATTAAGTTAATTTTATAAGTCCATGGGTGGGATCAACCTTTAAGTTAGGAATGACTGGTGTGGTGCAGTTTAGTAATTTACCTTTGGAAGGGTAGATGCGTCTTTATCTTTTATCTTAGTTTAGTTGACTGCTTAGTGTAGCCATTCATCCCCATTAGTTACCGTATATCAGTTTATGTCTTCTCTGGTTACTTTAACGATTGTATTGTTAAAGTTATAGGACTCGCTCAGACTTATGTCTGACCCCGTTGTTTTTATCTTTTTTCCCAACCCTCAGGTGCTACGGTGGATCCTAGCAGTAGTGGAGCTTGATCGGATTGCTGTTCCAGTCTTTAGGAGCTTGGATAGATGTAAAGCTCCAGTTACCCAGTTGTCTTTTCTTTTGTCATGGCTATTGTATGAGAGTGGGATTATGTACTTCTTTATTTTGATGGATATTGTACTTGACTTTTATTGTGGTTTTATGATGTAACCAGACATGTTTTACTTCCGCTGTTATGAGATGATGTTTTAAATTTCAAGTACTATTTATATCTGTCATGTAGTAATTTTTCTGTTCTATATTCACTAAAATACTCCACCGATGCTATGGCATTCCCTTAGTGAGTGACCATAGCGGGAGTGGGGTGTTACACGTGGTATCAGAGCTGAAGGTTACCGGAACAGATAAATTTTTGAAAAAAAAAATACTTTTTTTTTAGAAAATAGTAAAGGTATTATTTTTGGAAAAAGTATTTTCAAAAACATGTCTTTTAAGAGAAAAGTTTTTGAAAAAGAAAAGCATAATCCCCAATAGCCATATCTTTATCTTTCGGAATCTCCTTTTTGAATCTTTCCTCTTTCGTTTCAGCATGGCTGAAGATCTTAACATCCCGGAGGGCTTAGTTATACCACTATGGTATAGGAGGTTACAAGAGGCTAGGGCCGCGGCTGCGGGTCCAGCCAATGCTACTACACCAGAGGCAACCGCTCCTCCTCCTCAGCCTAGAGTGGATAATTTTGCTAAGATTTGCAAGGAGTTCAAGGCTATAGGAGGAAAACCTTTTCTAGGTTCAGAGACTTTCGTAGAGGCTAGAGATTGGCTTAAGGAAGTGGAAGAGTTGCTAGATATCTTTGAAGTGGAAGAGGGAAAGAAAGTCAAGTTAGCGGCTTGGTTAATGAAGGGAGAGGCCTCATTCTGGTGGGAGGTCACTAATGGATAACGCCCTGTTGACTCTTGGGCAGATTTCAAGCAAAGGTTTGGGGCTAAGTTTCTCTCAAGGGCGGAAGAGAATCTGTTCATGGAGAAGTTCTTGAATTTGAAGCAAGGGAATCTCACGGTGAAAGAATATGTCAACAAATTCAATCAATTAGCAAGATTTGGCATAGAGTTGGTGAATACACCGGAGAAGAAGGCTTTGAGGTTCGTTAGAGGCTTGAACGAACCATTGCAAGGAATAGCTATGACTCACATTCCTATGGGGGCCACCTTTGAGAAGCTTGTCTACATGGCACTTATGCATGAGGATGATAAGAGTTCTAAGGCACCAGAGAAGAAGGGGGATCAGAAGAAACCGCAACAACAACAACAAGGCAAGGGTGGAAAAGGCAATGGTGACAAGGGGAAGAAGAAGAAGAAGTGCTTCAATTGTGGGACCCCAGGCCACCTCAGCAAGGATTGTCGCAAAAAGAAGAAGACCGGTTGCTTTCATTGTGGTGAAGCAGGACATATTGTGAAGGACTGCCCAAAGAAGGGGCAGAAGACGGGGTCTACCTCAGGAGGACAGGTGCAAGCTCTTATGGCACCAGCTCAGGCAGGGGGGCAAGTTCAGGCTCTCTCAGTTCCACCGATTCAGCAGAGAGGTAGAACTATTTCTGTTGAAAGTCTGGTTTTTCTGTTTGATCATCCAGTTCGTACTTTGTTTGACTCTGGCGCATCGCATTCTTTTATCTCATCATCGTTAGTTGAGTCACTGCACTTAGACACCAGTCTAGTTGATGATCCCTTGGTTGTTTCAAACCCAATTGGGGGCTCCATATATCTGTCTATGATATGTTTGGGTTTGAAGATTTCTATACTTAGCGTTGAGTTTGGATGTGATACTTTTGTATTGGGCTTCATGGGCTATGGGTTGATTTTGGGCATGGACTGGTTATCCAGTAATGGTGCCGTTCTTGATTGTGAAAGGAGAGTTGTCAGGCTTATGACCCAATTGGGTAATACTCTCGAGATCTCTTGTAATCCCATGGAATCTGTTTTGCTAAGTTATCTTGAATCGCTCGATGCTTCGGTCGAGAGTTTGCGTTCTGTCAGAGTGGTCCGGGAATATCCGGATGTGTTTGAAGAGGTAAAGGGTTTGCCTCCGAAGCGGGAGATAGATTTCCGAATTTATTTGGTGGATAATGCCAAACCAGTGTCTTTGCCAGTGCGCCACATGGCTCCTCGTGAGAGAAGAGAACTTCATAAGCAAGTAGGGGAGTTGCTTGAGAAGGGGTTCATAAGGCAAAGTATATCGGAGTGGGGAGCTCCAGTAGTGTTTGCCACGAAGGCGGATGGGTCCCTCAGACTTTGTGTGGATTATAGAGAACTTAATAAGCTCACGAAGAAGAATAGACACCCATTACCGAGGATAGATGATCTCTTTGATCAGTTGGTTGGCGCCTCAGTGTTTTCGCAGATGGACTTAGCTACAGGGTTTCATCAGTTGAGAGTGGCGGAGGACAGTATAGAGAAGACTGCTTTCCGGACTCTGGATGGTTTTTATGAGTGGCTTGTGATGCCATTTGGGTTGACAAACGCCCCTGCATACTTTGTTGATCTGATGAGTAGAGTGTTCAGAGAGTATCTGAATAAGTTTGTAGTGGTCTTTGTGGATGACATATTAGTCTTTTCCAAGAGTGAAGAAGAGCATGCCTTACATCTCAGAGAAGTGTTGGAGACTCTTCGAGCGCATAGTCTTAAAGCTAAATTCTCTAAATGTCATTTTTGGGGAAGAGAAGTACGATTCTTAGGGCATGTGGTCTCTAAGGAAGGGATAGTTGTGGATCCCGCAAAGATAGTATCTATCCAGGATTGGAAAGTTCCTAGAAATGCTACCGAAGTAAGAAGTTTCTTGGGGTTGGCAGGATATTATAGGAAGTTCATCAAAGACTTCGCGAAGATATCAGCCCCATTAACCCGCTTGACAAAGAAGAATCTGGTTTTCTCATGGGACGTAGATTGTGATGATGCTTTTCGACGGTTAAAGAGAGCTTTGACCACCGCTCCAGTTTTAGTGCTTCCAGATGGGAGTAAGCCGTTTGTTGTTTATACCGATGCTTGTGGGACATGATTAGGTGCAGTCTTGATGCAGGAGGGAAGGGTAATAGCCTTTGGAGGGAGGCAATTGAGAGTGCATGAGAAGAATTACCCTACCCATGATCTAGAGTTGGCCGCGATTGTTTTCGCACTTAAGTCTTGGCGCCATTATCTTCTTGGTGAGAGATTCGAGTTGTTCACTGACCATAAATCATTGAAGTACTTATTCTCTCAGAAGGATTTAAACTTAAGACAGCAAAGGTGGATGGAGTTCTTAGCATCCTATGATTTCGAGATAGCGTATACCCCTGGCAAGGGTAACGTGGTGGCGGACGCCTTAAGTAGAAAAAGGCTATCTTTGAGTCCATTGTTCGTGGAACGGCGAAGCTTGGAGTTTCTTTCTTTGTTCGACTTCAGACCTTCTGTTGACTTTGTACCTGGTTTGTTAGCATCCTTGGAGGTTAGACCTACTCTTTTGGGACGGATTGGCGAGGCTCAGCGAGACGACCCACAGTTGGTTGAGTTGGTAGAGAAGCTTATAAGGGGGGAGTCGTCCAGCCATTTGGGTAGATACACCATAGATGATAGGGGATGGTTGCATAGAGACGGTAGACTTTGTGTACCGCAAGATGAGGGTTTGAAGAAGGCTATTTTGGATGATGCACATCGTTCAAGAATGACTATTCATCCCGGTGGAGACAAAATGTACCAAGATATGAAGAGAGTTTTCTTCTGGGCCGGTATGAAGAAAGATGTGGCCGAGTATGTGGCTAGATGCTTAGTGTGCCAACAAGTTAAAGTGGAGCAAAGGAAACCCGGTGGGTTGCTACACCCATTGGAAGTTCCGCAATGGAAGTGGGATAGTGTCTCGATGGATTTCATCGATGGGTTACCGAGATCGAGGAAGGGCAATACGGGAATTTGGGTTGTGGTAGACAGACTTACCAAGAGTGCCCATTTTATACCCGTGAAGAGTAAGAGGACCGCTCCATGGCTTGCTTCAGTCTATGTTAGAGAGATTGTTAGATTGCATGGCGTACCATCCAGCATTGTGAGTGATCGAGATCCTATCTTCACTAGTGAGTTTTGGAGAAGTTTGCAAGAGGCGGTGGGGACTCAGTTGTGTTTGAGCACCGCATATCATCCTCAGACGGACGGTCAGACCGAGAGGGTGAACCGTATCTTAGAAGATCTCTTGAGGCTTTGTATCTTGGATTTTGGAGGTACATGGGAAGAACATCTTCCTTTGGTGGAGTTCGCATACAATAACAGCTTTCAGTCTAGTATTGGCATGGCACCTTTCGAAGCTCTTTATGGAAGGCCTTGTCGATCTCCTACATGTTGGTGGGAATCTACGGATAAGATCTTGCTTGGGCCAGATATGGTTAGAGAGACTTCAGAGAAGATTGATTTGATTCGAAGAAGGATGAAGGCAGCGCAAGATAGACAGAAATCTTATGCGGATCGGAGAAGGACGGATCTTGAGTTTGAGGTTGGGGACATGGTTTTTGTCAAAGTATCTCCGTTGAGAAATGTTGTTCGCTTTGGGTCCGTTGGGAAGTTAGCACCGAGGTTTGTTGGGCCGTTTCCTATTAAGGAAAGGATTGGACGGATGGCATATAGAGTGGAGTTGCCCGACAGACTTAGTGGTGTTCATGATGTATTCCATGTATCACATTTGAGGAAGTGCTTACATGAGACCGCAGAGGTCGTAGAGCCGAGCTTGCTTAGAGATGTAGAGGTAGAGCATGATGCGACGATTCGACGAGCTCCTACTCGCATCCTTGGGTCAGAAACTAGGAAGTTGAGGAACAGAGAAGTTCAGCTAGTTAAAGTGCAATGGGGAGATGACGAAAGCAATGCTACTTGGGAGACGGAAGCGAAGATGCGTTCTTTGTACCCATTTCTTTTTGAGAGTATGTCTTTTAACTTCTCCTTTATCGCTTGTCTAGTACTTATCTTATCCTTAGTATATCCTCTCGCTAGTACCTATGACCTTTAGATAGGGTAAAACCTATGGTTGAAACATGTGTTTGAAACATGTTATGGTTGATGGATGCATGTGGATGCAATTGTTTGCTAGTGGTTGCTCGTGGATGCATATACACACACATTAGGCACTAGATCGGCTCAGTCACTTCATGTTGCATATCGCATAAATGGATGTGGTAGTTAGATTGATGGATGTATCATGGCTGTGTTATCATGTGGATGATGCATTTTTGTGTATGGTTGTGCACGCATATAGAAATTGTATGTGTCAATAGGGTTTCGCGTACATATTGGATGCATGGCACTATCATGGTTTGCATTAAGGAGGTCGACTGAATCAGTAGACCGCCTGATTTTGCATTAGTATACGGACATATACACACACTTTCTGCATATGTTCATACATCATTAGAAGTTTCTAAGGATAATGGTTGCTTGTGGTTGATGGTTTAGTAGATGGTTGTTTGGTTGGTAGGATACGTTCTTCTTGACTTAGAGATTTCGAGGACGAAATCCTTTAAGTAGGGGAGAATGTAACACCCCGAATTTCAATTAACACTAATGGTTAGTAATTAAAGTATAATTAATATCAGATGTGAGAATCAGGGGAAACGGGCTGCGTCATTGCGTTCGTCTCGGAAAAATACGCGAAATAGAGTCCGAGTTTGCGTAAAACGGGTACCGTATGAAAGAGATATGGACGAACGAAGTTAGGCAGAAAAACCCGAAACAGGCCAGAAATGCACTGGCGCACTTGTGAAGTGCGCCAGCACAAAAATACACTGGCGCACTTGGGAAGTGCGCCCATGTCGGGACAGGAAACCTGCAAAGTTTCTAGAGAGTTCTGTGGTTGGGTGCACCAGTTTGGGGTTTGGGCTTGGTCTTAGGGCTGGTTTCTGGAAGGTTCCGAAATCTAAGGGTCCTAATCTAATTTAGGGTTAATCTAAGGGCCTAAAACACTCACCTAATCTATAAATACACCCTAAACCTACCCTAATCCATACTAAAAATAGAATTGATGGCTACATGCCGCCAAATTAAATCTTAGAAGGAGCCTCCACTAATTTATGAAGAGGGTTGCAAGCTAATCACTCTCTAATCAACCTCTAATCCATTCTAAGCATCTTAATCTTCTTCATTTGGAGTGCAAATTGGCTAGTAGTGAGTTTCTATCACTCTAATGATCAATTGCTAAACTAAGTAGATGAGATATGATGAGATCATATGGTTTTGTTTGTGGATTAATGGGTTTTAAGTCATATGACATGATGTTAGTTTGCTAATGTATGTGGGTTATGCAAGTTTTGTGCTTTGTGATCATATGTTAATATGCAAGTTACATGTATGATAATATGCAAGTTACATGTATGATAATTATGCAAGTTGTATGTTTCTTCATATGCAAGTTTATGAGTTCATATGCAAGTATGTAACATGTTATGCAAGTTCATATGCAAGTTTATGAGTTCATATGCAAGTTATGTAACATGTTATGCAAGTTCATATGCAAGTTATGTGACATATTATGCAAGCTCATATGCAAGTCATGTATTTGTTAATATGTAAGTTTATGTAACATGTTATGCAAGTTAATATGCAAGTTATGTGACATGTTATACAAGTTAATATGCAAGTTATGTGACATGTTATACAAGATTATATGCAAGTTATGTGACATGTTATGCAAGTTCATATGCAAGTTATGTGTTTGTTAATATGCAAGATGGCACCTTTGAAACATGTTCATACATATGCAAGTTGACACCTTTTATATGTGTTATGTCATGAGAACGAAATTACGTGGGAACGATGGGGTTAATTAAATGCATATGTTAATAAGATTGTGTGAAATTAATATAATTATGCATAACATAAAATAAATGAACATAGTATGGGAATTTGCCTATTAAGTTAGGTGTACCCATACTATGTGTTGGGAATTTGCCTATTAAGTTAGGTGTACCCACACTTTGGAGTTGGGAATTTGCCTATTAAGTTAGGTGCACCCATATTCCTAAAATAAACATGATAATTAACACAAATTATGGGAGTAATTAATCGATTAAGACACGAGGTTGGACCCGTTTGTAGTGTAAGACTGCCCGGAGTTTACCGGCTTAACCAGGCATCTACAAATGACGGTCCAATGTGAGGGGTCTTAATCATAAATTAAATACGTAACAAGGGTAAATGACACGAGGTTGGACCCGTTTGTAGTGTAAGACTGCCCGGAGTTTACCGGCTTAACCAGGCATCTACAAATGACGGTCCAATGTGAGGGGTCCTTTACACGGTTACGGTGTTAATCAATTAAGAAACACTTAACCAGATAAGCATGCAGTGGGGCATGGGGGTTAAGTGGGTACCTTGGGTGGTATGTGGAAATTGCTAGTGGTTGCCAATAGAAAATATGATAAAATACTTAACCAAGATGAAACATGTAATTAAACATGATTAAAGGGTTAAGTGGGAAACACTAGTGTGTGGGCCAAGCTTAGGGGGATGGCTTGTGCTGGGGGCCCATTTCAACCAGTAACCCATACGTATCTTAGTGGGCTCGACCCATGTCGAGGACGGGACACACATACTGGGCTTGACTATAAGAGGCCAAAATGGGTTAGCGGTGGCAACGCATGACCAACGGGTTTCATATGCGTGTGTGGACCCGGGCTGGTAAATAAGACGTTGTTGCATCGTGTAGATATAAGCCGTGCACCGTTAGTTTTATCAGGTTGCCACGTTGGGGAATGGTACACCCCACGGTGGGGCCAGCACGTGTATCTACGTTAGGGAGCCGAGCGAATGGGGAGTAGTGTGTACACCTAGTGGATTGTAGGGCCCCGTGGCGTCTACTCAGTCACCTAGGGGTACGCGAGAACTATTAAGTTAATTTTATAAGTCCATGGGTGGGATCAACCTTTAAGTTAGGAATGACTGGTGTGGTGCAGTTTAGTAATTTACCTTTGGAAGGGTAGATGCGTCTTTATCTTTTATCTTAGTTTAGTTGACTGCTTAGTGTAGCCATTCATCCCCATTAGTTACCGTATATCAGTTTATGTCTTCTCTGGTTACTTTAACGATTGTATTGTTAAAGTTATAGGACTCGCTCAGACTTATGTCTGACCCCGTTGTTTTTATCTTTTTTCCCAACCCTCAGGTGCTACGGTGGATCCTAGCAGTAGTGGAGCTTGATCGGATTGCTGTTCCAGTCTTTAGGAGCTTGGATAGATGTAAAGCTCCAGTTACCCAGTTGTCTTTTCTTTTGTCATGGCTATTGTATGAGAGTGGGATTATGTACTTCTTTATTTTGATGGATATTGTACTTGACTTTTATTGTGGTTTTATGATGTAACCAGACATGTTTTACTTCCGCTGTTATGAGATGATGTTTTAAATTTCAAGTACTATTTATATCTGTCATGTAGTAATTTTTCTGTTCTATATTCACTAAAATACTCCACCGATGCTATGGCATTCCCTTAGTGAGTGACCATAGCGGGAGTGGGGTGTTACCAAAATCCATCTCCTGAAGCAATTAAAAACGGCCGCCACAATGTCCTCGTTCTTCAAAGAAAAACGCACGCTCAAAAATCGAAATAAATCCATACAAAAAGTTATAAAATCAAAGACATGGATATTCGAATTCGTGCTGTTTTCCTCTCCGTTCTGATGTCCTTCTCTCACAGTTCAACGCAAGCCTGGGTACTCGCGGTTTTCCAGTGGCTTCCTAGGGTTGCGGGTCTTGGAAGTTATGGTAATCGAATGGCAAAACTAAGTTGATATTTGGATTCATGGTGTAAAATAGCTCGAGTTTGGATCAAAGGGTGGGATTCTGTTCGAAATCCTGTCGCAAGAACCCCTGTATGAACTGGCACTGTGTCGAAGTCACGCCTGGGTACTGTGGTGCGAGCTGAGTGAATTGGGTAGGGTATTGAGGAGATTTTGATGAGAAGTATAATACAAGTGTCGGTGATGGAGACCATGGAAGAATGAAGGAGGTTGGGAGGGGGATTATCAGCTGTGATTTTTCTGAAGAGGAGCAGTACGCGATTTAGCATTTGGGAAGGTAGGTCAACGCGGGTCTGGGCTTCAAGAAAAGGGATGGGCCGTTAAAACATGGGTGAGGCCCAAGTATAAAGGAATTTGAGTTTTATTTAAATTTAATTAGTATTGAAAACTTGTTAACGCTGTAACTTATTCATATGAAGTCAGAATCATGAACCGTAAGATCCGTTGGGACCGTATGGACGAGGGCTTCACAATGAAGCTGACTGGAAGTGGATTGGGGCTCGTATGAATTTATGGAAAAATAAATGTTTGATTCAAATCAAATAACAGTTTATCGTTCTTCAACGATGAACTGCAAATGTGAGTAAATCTCACCAATCCTGAACAGTTTATAAATTCATGTTGTATTTTTAGAACTGTTAGAAATTGTCTGTTTGATTATGTGTTGACTGTTTGATTGAACTGCTAGTCAGTTAGTTAAATTTCTATATTGATTCTGTTTAACAGAATATATCATATGGAACTGAAAGTGATGTTATCTATATTGTCTAACATCTGTGATGCAGGGAAAACAGGTTGGAGGAATCCGACTGGATTCCTCAACGGTTATTTTTTTGTTTTTCATATATTTTAATATATGATGTGAATTATAACATGTTGTTGATTGTGTGTGTATGGACGATATTGAACATCGTGATTTGATATGATTGAATACCATAACATACCGAAATGTTGATAAGGGGATTTTCAAAGTGATATTTGAAAATGAGATATTTATAAATTGAAATATTTATAAATAAGGAATATTTATAAATGGGAATATTTATAAATAGGAGGTATTTTAAAAAGGAAATAAATTCAAAACATTTTCTTTTTTGAATGGAAAGGCCTGTGTGGCGAGTTTGGGGATTTTCCCGATGCTCCCGATACAAAGGAGGTTATGGAAAATTTTCCCGGGAATTTAAGGAGTTAGAATATTTCAAAAATAAATTTGAAAAGGGAATATTTGTAAACCATTTACAAATAGAATTGGAAAGGAAACATTATAAAAAGGGAAATCATTTTTAAAGGGTAGAACCGTTATTTAAAAGTAAATCTTTTCCAATGAATAAAACGTTGTTAAAAAGGAAATCTTTATAAAGTGAATAAAGTAAATCGAATATGGTATTCGAAGAAGAAATCGAATATGGTATTCGAAGTTAGTTAATCGAATATAGACATTCGAAAGGAGAAATCGAATATGGTATTCGAAGTTAGTTAATCGAATATGGTATTCAAAGTTAGTTAATCGAATATGGTATTCGAAGTTAGTTAATCGAATATGTTATTCGAAAGGGGTTAGTCGAGTCGAGTTAGTCAAATAGAGTTAATCAGTTAGAATTAATCGATTTGAGTTAACCAGTTAGAGTTAATCAGTTAGAGTTAACCAATTAGAGTAATCAGTTAGAGTTAACCAATTAGAGTAATCAGTTAGAGTTAAACCAATTAGAGTAATCAGTTAGAGTTAATCCAAATAATATGCCATTTAGCACGACTGCTAGCGTAATTCGCAGGACTGCAAATAGCCTAAGGCGGTCGGATGTTTCCTGAGGGAATCAGGCGTAACCATTGTGATCGCTGCGATCTAGAGTCAAGCGAATGGAGTTAAATAGAGTTGTCGAATAGTAGTTGTTCGAATGGAGTTAAATAGAGTTAGTCGAATATAGTTTATTCGAATAGAGTTGAATAGAGTTAATCGAATAGTAGTTATTCGAATAGAGTTAAATGGAGTTAAATCGAATATTAGTTATTCGATAGGAGTAAATCAAGTTGAGTTAAATAAACCAAGTTAGTCGAGCCTAGTTAATTGAATCGAATTGGTCGAACCAAGTAAGTTAAGTTAGTCGAGTTAAGTTCGTCGAGTTAAATATCGATGTTAGTTTCATCGAAAGGAGTTATCGATGTTAGTTTCATCGAAAGGAGTTATCGATGTTAGTTTCATCGAAGGGAGTTATCGATTTTAGTTTAATCGAAGTGAGATTTTCAAATATGAGATATTTGAAAAGGAAGAGTTATCGAATATTAGTTATTCGAAGAGAGATTATCGAATATCGTTTATTCGAGAAGAAGTTAATCGAATATAGGTTATTCGAAGAAGAGTTAATCAAATAGAGATTTCTCGAAGAGAGTTAATCGGCAAATTCGATTATATCGAATTCGGTAAAGTACTTGTACTTTCCAGTGTTTAAATAGAGATTTATTTATTTATAAATAAATAAGTGTTAGGTTAATTATTCACTAATAAGAATAGAAGTTATAATTAAAGTTAGATAATTCGAAAGTAAGGATTATAACGTTATCGTTATAACCAATGTTTTAAATATAGAAGTAGATTAGAAAAATTGAATCCGAGAAAGGCGTAAAGAAGTTGTTAAAGATTAAAAGATAAACTTTGACCATATCGAAGTTATAACGTTGTTCAGTTAAGGTCTGAGAGGTAATTATACCCCAACTTGAGTGACTTCCTTCTTAACTAAGAAATGGTAAGGTTTGATCGTAAAGGGGTTTTGGAAATGTTTTCCAAACGAAAATCAGAAATGTTTTCTGATAAAAGAAAATAAGAATTTAGAATATAGGGAAACAGGAGATAAGTAAATAAATGAACTAAAGAGATTTATGTTAAATGATGTTTGTTCGATATAATTTCCATTTGGAAATAATATCGTTGTTTGCACACTTGTTTTTCTTTGATAGTTAACTCACCGACTATCGAAGTTTTGACCATTTTAACGTTGTTAATATAGAGAGACCGGTTGGATTATTATCCATAGAACCACTCTGTATTGGCATAAACGTTGCAAATCATATATGCCAAAGATAATTTAAGACGGAGTAAAATGCAAGGGCTATCCTGCTTACAGAATAGTGCCTTCGGTTTGTCCAGTCCTAGGACAACTTGTATGGACGAAGGTCTGACAGAGTATATCCAATGGATCGCGTAAGTTGATCTGTTCAAACGTATTCACGTTTGGTGGTGGAGGAATTCGTTTCTCTTAGCTATATACCCGTGTTATTTTTGGATAAGTCAATTTGTGATTTGGCGGGTATGACGATGTGACATTCTAAGTGAATGAAGATGGATGTCTGACGTAGTATTTCCAGACGGTCACGTACATTGATTTCTTCAACTATACCAAGAGTGGAAGCGGAGAAGGAAACTTCTTTTAGCTGACACATAATGTACGGTTGTAGACGTCAATTAGTGATTCTGATGGATCTGACAATGTGGCATTCGAAGTGAATCTGATGTGATGATAAAGCGTAGCTTCTAGCCTCATCAATCGGTAAATGACAGAAATCGGGCAGGCAGCATGGCTAAGTCGGTCGCACCGAAGTAGGGTGTATAATCACCTATCTAGTGAATATTCATTTGTTTCTTAAATCTATCAATGCTGTCCCATATATATACGGGAACGGTTGCTGATCCCAACCGTTGGTGATGTACATTCGATACACTCAAGCGAAATGAGTGGTCGGTCATGTGTGGCTGAGTTGCAAGATGTTCTTGTTGAACTCCAGTGTATCGTTCCTAGAGTACACTGATCGGAAGGTGGTTTCATACCTTGTCATAGTTGGAAATCCAATCATCCAATACGTGCTTGCTATTTTGATTGTATACTATATACGTAGTAACGTGAGATGCAAGCGTTTCTGCTAGATTGATATTTATTTGTACTTAGACATTTTTATAATATCAGAATGATATTGCTTTGAAAAGTTATTTGGATTCTCATAAGGGAAAAACCCGTTCCGTATTCACGGCGTGGTCTTATGAGATATCATATACCTGTTTAAATGATTTGAGTTTACTCATACCAGCCCCATGACTGACCCAGAGTTTATTTTGTTGTTTTCCCTAAACTCTTGGGTGCCTAAATTTGTACGGGCAGTCAAGTAGTCAGGATTTACAGGTATACTTGAAGAGCTGGAGCAAGAGGCTTCAGGATTCTATAGCTATTATTATTCCCGCTGTTGTTGTAAGTGTTGTACTCTGATAAAGTGCTATTGTATATAACTGTTTATTCCAAAGTTATGTTATATTTTATTCGTTCCGCTGTGAGATTCGCGTTTACTCTGATGATGTTGTTCTTCTTCTTCTTCTATTCTATAAGTTCTATCTTTTCTATCCTCACCCTCTAATTTCTTTCATTAATTACCAGGATTTTTCGATGTTTTGGTTATCGACGTCGGCTTACGTCGATAACCAAAGCCGCTCAAAATCCGGGTTACTACACTAGGGGTACACGAAACTACTGGGTAAATTTTCTATGTCCTTGGGTGGGGTCAACCTTTAAGTAGGAATGACTGGTGTGGTGCAGTTAGTCATTACCCTTGGGTGGGTAGATGCGTCTTTACCGTTATCTTAGTTCATCCTATGTCTAGTTGGCTACTTAGTGTAGTCATTTATCCCCGGTCATCACCGTACCAAGTTTATATCATACCCTAATTACTTTAATGATTGTGTTGTTAAAGTTATAGGGCTCACTCAGACTTATGTCTGACCCCGTTGTTTTTATCTTTTTCCCCCTCAGGTCCTCAGGTTGGGCCTAGCACTAGTAGGCTTTAATCAGATTTCTTTATCTATCTTTTGGAGCTTGGACCGTGATGTAAAGCCCAGCTTATCTTTTCTTTTATCGCTATTAGTTATGTAGTGGGATTATGTACTTATGTTTTATCAGGATGGATATTTAGTACTTGACTCTTGTTTTAGTTGGTTTTGATATGTAACCAAACATGTTTATCTTCTACTGCAATGAAATGATGTTTTTGATTTCAAGTATTATTTATATCTGTCTTGTTGTAATTTTTCTGTTCTATATTCACTTAAAATGCTTCACCGAAGTTAAGGCATTCCCTTAGTGAGTGACCTTAGCGGGTGTGGGGTGTTACACCATATATATATTTACAATCAAAACCGCATAGTCACATATTTGGAAATTGGATTTCCGTCATGAACCAAGGCAAAAGATAGTCCTTACCGACTTCGAGACAATCTAGCCCATGTCTCAGGGTCAGAGTGCATCGACCCTTGGATCGTCAGGGCCGGTCCACCGATGTGGATTAAAATTCCTGAACACTACGTTTCCCCGCCCTATGGGGCGTAAATGAGCCAGCTTCCATCTGTCCCGGATCGACCGATATATCCGAGGTGCCTCGCTATCCATCATCCACATAAGTAAAATGTCAGTCCGTGTAAAAACACTGACACAACTCCTAGCTAGAAGGAAACACATGCCCTCCCTGAGGTCCTTATCCCGTTTCTGATTCATACCGGGTTGTGAGGCTCGCGAATTCACGTTATACACAAAGCTACGCCACACAGGCGGTGCTTTGATCATCACCACAAGACTTTGCTTTTCAACAGAAGCCCTGATCACTGCATCTTAGCATGCCACAAAGGCAATTCACACCACGCCACTGATGGTTATCAATCGCACAGAATGAATTCCAATGTCAGACACACAGTCCATTTGCAAGTCCGTTCTGGGTCTGAACGAAACCGGAGGCACTAAATACCTCGCATATTCATCGATCCCCACGTACGTCAGGACGATTACCACTCATTATCCATATTTCGGGATGCCTCCCAATCAGGACCTCAGTGACCATCCAAACGAGGTGAAGATCGGTCTTCAACCCCCGTCTTCATCTTCGACTTCTTATCGTCGATTCAGTTATTCAGAATGGGATATACCCGATCTTTCTGAGCAACTCGCGCATATAATAAACAAGTGCAACACTAACATACATACGCATCATTTCAATTCACTAGTCACTAACCGTCAATCAGTAAGAGAATGATTTCCCAAATATTAACCCTGAAGGCCGAAACCAACATCGGATCAACACCCAAGAAACCATTCGACCTAGCCAACCTTCAGTTAGTTTCTAAATTTCACATCCATATCGTTTATAATATTTTATAACGATTTATCGCTTTTTTTATTTATTTTAAAATAGCCAATTTATTCAAAACGACGCTTCGGCCATAACGCGGTCGTGGCGCTGTTTTTCTTCAGATTTGATTTACACATATCTGAAAATCTAACCGTTGGATCTCCACAAAATTTACATCATTAGAAAGATCTTTTCAAAACGAATCCAGCGGTTCCAGTTTCGGGAAATTTCGACGGTCGGATCTCCCGGTATAATTGTTTGAAGTTTCGATTTCAAAATACGAACTGCAGCGTCGTTATTCGATTAAATATAATTATATATATATATATATATATAATCGACTCTGGCGCTGTTTTTCTTCAGATTTGAATTAAACATTTCAGACAATCCAACTGTTGGATCTTTACAAAGTTGGTGCCGTTGGAAAGATATTTCCAAAGCGGACCCAACGGTTGCGGTTTCAGGAAAACCCGATGGTCGGATCTCCCTCACTAATCGTTTGAAATCACGGTTTCAAAATACGAACTACAACGTCGTTATTCGATATATTTCAATTCTACATATATATATATATATATATATCGATTCGTCGATTTCAAAGCTATATTCTTTTCACACATTTGATAAAAATTATATTTATATCCAACTGTCTTCAATTTCAACACTTCGCTACTTTTAACAATTAATGTATATAATAAAAATGTGATTTTTATTGTAAAACAATTCATTTCAAAACACGATTATTTTCTATAGTTCATATAGGTGATAAAAATAAGATTTTTATTATAAAACAATTTATTTCAAAATATGAATACCATTCAACACATGAATTTCAATTCAACGAATGAATTCCGATTCAACACATGAAGGTTTTCTATAGTTTATATATATAGATAAAAAATGTGATTTTTATATTTAAAACACGAATACCATTCTACACATGAATTTCAATTCAATGAATGAATATCGATTCAACACATGAAGGTTTTCTATAGTTTGTATATATCGATAAAAAGGTGATTTTTATATTTAAAACACGAATACCATTCAACACATGAATTTGATTCAACGAATGAATTTCTATTCAACACATGAAGGTTTTCTATTCAACAGACGAATATAATTTCAACACAGGAAAATAATTCTAACACATGAATATTATTCAAAATTTCGACAGCATAACGACAGGGTAGTTAAAACCGAGACCGTCCCTAGTACGGCTCCTCGCTCTACCTTAAAACCTTGCGGTTTTTGACAATGGGGAATCATGCATCTAGTTCGCACGCAGGTGGCATGTATATATTTATTTCATTTCCACAAACTAATCCTATGTGGTTTCAACCAAATATTTCTCAGCCACAAACGGGTATTTTTCAACCACAATCAATCAATATCAACCACAAACAATTCCAATCAACCATTCTCTATCAATCAATTTTCACACCAATCACAACCAATAAATATCGTCCATGGTTTGTGGACGAGGGGCGTGTGTATGTATATATATATATAGCATTTCACTTCTATTTCAACACATATATAATTTTTACAACGCATATATAACTTATACATCGAACGTACAACTTATACAACGCTTATACAAGAGGTGTACAACTCTTATATAACTCATACATCGACTATATAATTTATACACCGTCGTTTTCCATATCGTTTATAAATTAGAAATCTCACATTGGGTTCCACTCCACCAAAAATAGCAGAAGGCTCAAAAAAATATGCGGTCTCTTCTAGAATGTAGAAGACGTCCACACGGTCACGATGTTTCCTGTTTCACTGAATTTCGTCAAGAAACGAAAAAAATATGATTTTTACAGTGAAATCAAAAACCATAGCGCTTTAAACTGCTATAATATAGTTAAAAATAAAATAGGCGTATACCTCGTTTTGATGTTCAAAACTAGGTCAGCAATTTGCACGAAATCCGCGAAGCTTCCCGTCGATCGGCCAGCGCCATGAGGTAGTGCTTCGAAAACCGCGCCAGGGGGTGTCCACCGCCGTCAACTCACGCGCGCCAGGGAGGAGGAACTCCAGCTCGAACGGCGCAACTTCAGGGTGCCCGATCTACCACAATACTAAGCGATAAATTACAATCCCTATATGGATTTGAAGATCTCGAGACGATCTACAAAAACTTCAACTGGGGCATGGGTTTTTATTGCGTGTAGGAGGAGGAATCGGAGGGGGAAGTTTTTGAGCACTTCCGCCGTTCGTTTGGGTCGGGGAGAGAGAAGACGCGGGGGGGTTCTGACGTGGACGAATCATTTTTTTTATAAAGTTTTAAAAATCCGAAAATACCCCTTGCCTCCTGCGAACCCCAATCCAAACCCAACGTCTGTCGTCCCCAGTGTTTTACCCCCATTCTGAAACACAATGGGATATGTTTCGAAGGCCCATTCGAATGTTTCAGTCAGTTTTTCTTCAAATTAAAATATAAAACATTCAATATTAAATTTGAACGTACATTTCAATTTGCCAGGGTCACAAACTAATTCGAAAAATTCCAGAAAAATAAATCTAGCTATGTTTTGACGATACGGTCCCAACAAAACTAGTTTCGTCGAATTCTGAGACCGTTTGCAAAAAGGCCCATTTCTGGTCGATCCAATTTAATTGTAATTGACCAAAACACGTTTTCCTTTTCCACGCTCACATACTAGCTTCAAAAATTATGAAATTTGAAACCTAGCAATAACTTCTCATCCCGGATCCAACAAAAGTGGTTTCGTCGAATTCCGAGGTTGTTTGCAAAATGGCCAATTTCACGGGCTATATAAATTCCATAGCGACCTTTCTGAAAATTCGTTTGGCCATAACTTTTGCATCCTGCTATGAAACTTCGGTTTTTCAGATTCGTTAGAAAGGTATTTGTAACAGATTTAAATATTTTTTGTTTCACTCAAATCCGTTTTGTTTTGCACCCGGTACAGTCCGACAAAGTTTGAATTCAACTTTTGAAACTGCAGCGCCATTTTAGGCCTTGTTTATAATTAGAATTAATTATATTCGTTTTCAAACGTCGATTTAAACTCACTTTTCATTGCTATTATTTAAAATATTTATTTTAAATATTTAAAATCCATTATTTTAGCCAATTTATAAATTGGTTCAGATTTTCCAGGTCGTTACAATCTCCCCCACTTAAAACTTTTCATCCCCGAAAAGGAACAAAGTCGAAAGTGGTTTGATTAATCAACTCTACGTTCGATCTGGCTTCCATTCTCCAACTTTTCAGTTTCTGAGAATTTTCAAATTCTTCAAAAATTTGGCTAACACCCGGAATTTTCGAAAAATTTCGCCATAACCTCCTTTGTACGGGGAGAGGTTTGGAAATTTATTGGACCGTATTAGGTACACAATAAATCCTAATAAGCATACACATATTTATAGTGATATATTCTGGTGTTTACAGGGGAGCGTGTATAGATAATAACTCCAGAGAATAAATTCTCGTCACCCTGTCAAAGCCTGAGGGAGTGTGTATTTTAAATGCTCCAGAGGATAAATCCTCGTCACCTCGTCCCGTGTGGGAAATAAATAGTCCATGTGTCGTATCTAATTACTAGAGAGACGTGACTATTGTCAACTCCAGACCCGTATGGGGTTTTTATTAATCTGGCAATTTAATCGTTACAATTTAAATAGTCCATATCAGTCATCAGTTCCACCTGTAAAATATAGTCATCGCCATACAAGCCTCTCGCTCGTATGGTAAATCTTCCACCTCGTCACACAAACTCCAAATGCTTATGTGGTATATGATGAAGTGGCCTATCTTCCAGAAGTATGCCATGTAGTGTAGTTCAAAATTAATTGTTACTATCCTATGGCGACATTTATTATTACACACAGAATAACCAGCACTCCGCATCCAATGGCATTCACAGGAGTTGATATAATAATATTTCGCATCCAACTCATTAAGGTTTACCTATTTGTTGGGCACGCAAATAAAATCTTTACTCAACATCTATCCAAATACCTGTTCAAACATATATATTGCACATGTACATATTTCTATCTATTTTTAAATTATTTCAATGTGTGAGTTAACCGAATAAATCCTACCATTCATTCTCTTATTAATTAAATTAACTAATTTAATTAATCCAATTTACTATCACACAATGCAAACAACAAGCAATTTGTTTTTAACTCTTCCAAAAATATACTAAGCAATTTCTATATTCCTTTAAAATCATTCAGACTATAGAATTAAAAGTGCACATCCATGGAAAGAAAATAACAACAGAGTAGAGAATTAATTGGAAATGCAAAGTATGGTAAATGTACCTTGCACCGGAGTCAATCAGAGATATCCACTCGGCATCTAGGATAGGATTTCTGAATGCTGTCCTTAGTTTCCCAAGTACAATCTCGCGGATCCCCACTCCATTGCACTTTGACCAAGTGAACCTTCTTGTTCCTCGGCTCTTTGGTTTCTTTGTCGATGGTCTTTAGCGGCTCTCTTCTCACAGCCAATCCAGGGGTAATTTCAATATCCTGTTGAGCTGCTTCTTCCACGATCAAGTCTGGATCATGAACGTGCTTTCGAAGTTGAGATATGTGAAATACATCATGAACTCCAGGCAACCAATCAGGCAATTTAACCCTATAAGCGAGAGTTCCGATCCATTCCAGAATAGTAAACGGGCCAATGAATTTGGGCGCCAACTTTCCAGTTTTACCGAATCGGATAACTCCTCTCATCGGCGATACTTTCAAATATACATAGTCGCCAACAGTAAACGATGTATCTCTTCTTCTCCTATCGGCATAGCTCTTCTGTCGGCTTTGAGCGGCGAGTAATCGCTTCTTAATGAAATCGACTTTGTCGGCAGCTTCTTGGATCATATCAGGTCACAATACAAGTCTATTACCGGGTTCGACCCAACAAGCAGGAAATCGACACGGTCTACCATACAATGCTTCGAATGGCGACATTGTCAGGCTCGCCTGGTAGCTGTTGTTATATGAGAATTCAGCCAAATGTAGATGGTCTTCCCATGATCCACCGAAATCTAGAACACAAGCCCGCAATAGATCTTCTAAAATACGATTCACCCTCTCAGTCTGACCGTCTGTCTGAGGATGATAGGCGGTGCTTAGGTTCAGCTTTGTTCCCAGCTCTACTTGAAATGCCTCCCAGAATTTGCTAGTAAATATTGTATCTCTATCACTGACTATACTGAGCGGCACTCCATGTAGCCTAACAATTTCCTTGAAGTAAATTTGCGCCAAACTTTGAGCAGTTTTGTTTGATCTAACAGGTATGAAATGGGCGGTCTTCGTGAAGCGATCTACGATCACCCAAATACTGTCATTTCCTTTTTTGGTTCTGGGAAAACCATCAATGAAGTCCATAGAAATATGTTCCCACTTCCAACCTGGAACATCTAGCGGTTGTAATAATCCAGCTAGTTTATGTTGGTCGCTCTTGACTAGCTGGCAAGTAGGGCATCGGCTAACATATAAAGAAATGTCCCTCTTCATCGACTTCCACCAGAAAGTGCGTTTGATGTCATTGTACATTTTGCTTACTCCCGGATGGATACTAAGTTTTGACTTATGGCATTCATCCAGTACTTACTTTCGGAGCTCAGGAAGGTTAGGGACACAGATTCGACCTTTGAGCCTTAGAATCTCATCATTATCAACTTGAAAACTCGAGGGTTCGCCTTGTTGAATTATCTCTCTGATCTTCTAAATGAAATGATCATCCTTCTGAAGAGCAGATATTTTATCTATCAGTGAAGTCGTGATAATAAAACTAGCGATCATTTCATTCTTTCAGCTTAACGCATCGGCCACGACATTGGCTTTCCCTGGAGTGTATATAATCTCAAAGTCATATGCTGCAAGAAACTCCAGCCAACGTTACTGCCTCAGATTCAAGTCCTTCTGGGTGAACAGATACTTTAACGACTTGTGATCTGTAAACAGTTCAAATCTCTCACCCAGAAGATAGTGTCTCCAGATTTTCAAGGCGAATACTATAGCCAATAACTCAAGATCATGAGTCACGTAGTTCTTCTCGTGTGGCTTCAGCTGACGGCTAGCATAAGCAATCACTTGGCCTTTTGCATAAACCTGCGCCAAGGCCTTCTCTAGAAGCATCAGTCCAGACTTTCAAATCCTGATTGCCATCAATGATGGTTAACACTGGAGCTGTCGTTAATCTTAACTTTAGCTCTTCAAAAGCCTCCTAACTTTCTGGAGTCCATTTGAATTTAGAGTGCTTCTTTGTAAGCTTCATTAAGTGACCAGATATCTTCGAAAAGTTTTTAACGAACTTCCGGTAATAACTAGCCAATCGAGAAAACTGCGGACTTCTGTAGGGGTACTGGGCTATTTCCAATTCTGAATAGCTGTGATTTTACTCGGATCCACAGCAATTCCTTCTTTCGATACGACGTGGCCCAGAAATTTTACTTCATCTTGCCAGAATATACATTTGGATCGTTTGGCTTTTAATACATTCCTTCTGAGGATTTCCAAAACCTGTTCCAAATGCTTTTCATGTTCGGCCTTTGTTTTGGAGAAGATTAGAATATTGTCAATGAAAACCAGAAAAATTTTATTCAAAACCCCTCTGAACACTCTATTCATCAGATCGACGAAGTAAGCTGGAGCGTTACATAAGCCGAACGGCATTACTAACCACTCGTAGAATAAGTCGGGACCTCTGAATGCAGTCATAGGAACACATTCTTCGGCAATATGAAGCTGATGGAAGCCTGTAGCTAGGTCCATCCTTGAAAATACCTGTGCTCCATTTAGACGATCCAATAAATCATCGATTCTCGGCAATGGATATTTGTTCTTTATTGTCTGCTTGTTCAAATCATGATAATCCACACATAGCCATAGAGTACCGTCAGATTTTGGGACAAACACCACTGCTGCACCCCAATCAGAGAAACTAGGCCTGATCAGACCCTTCCATACTAGCTGTCGTGTTTGATTGTCTAATTCCTCTTTCTCTTTCAAGGACATTCTTCGAATAGCGTGAACTACCGGCCTTGCATTCGGAATCAAAGCAATATTGAAATCAATTTCTCTCTGCGGGGGTAAGCGAACAACTTCTTCGAACACATCCGCGTAGTTCTTGACGACAGCTATATCTTTTACTAGGTCGGGAATATTCTCTATGACTTCTGGGATATTTTCTATTTGAGCAGGAGAAACATCCAAAGCTGCCCAGAAGTCTTTTCTATTAGAATTCTGACCTTCATAGGGAATTGTTATATAATCACCTGATTTTATCTTCGCCCTAACAACTCTGTTGGCGCATTTAACCTCAGCTTCATACTTGGTCAACCAGTCTAACCCCAAGATAAGATCAAACTCTTTAAAATTCATGACGACCGCAATGGTAGGGAACCGATAACGAGAAAAGGAAACCGGCACTCCACAAACCCAACTGAGATCAATGGAACCCCCAACCGGATTCTGGACAGTCATTGGTTCCTTGAGCTTCTTCAAATTCAAATCCAGCTTCTTAGCTGCATTCTTTGCAACAAAGCTTCGCGACGTGCCGGTGTCAAACAGTACTTTAACAGGAATATCTTTGACAGTAAGCGTGCCTTCTAAAACATCTGGTCTTTCCTGACTAGCTGAAGGTGATGGAGTTTCTGCCACCTCATTCATTTGAACTACTTCGGGCTTGTTTAAGAGCGGGCAATCCTTTGCAAGATGACCAGCCTTATGGCATTGTTTGCACTCCCTATCCTCTTGAAACTCTCCATCAGTTCTAAACCTCTTCTTCTTTTGCTTTCGATTGGATCTATATCCATCCTTTCTTTGTTTCTTTAAAGATCTACAATTCCCTTGCAAATGCCCTTGCTTATGGCAGTTATTGCATACGACGGTCGTTACTGGTTCCTTCTCAGATTTAGCCCTTTTTCTCTTAGCAATGGGCTTCTTACTGATCTCAGACATCGTACTGGCCTCAGGACGATCAGTTTCTGATTCAACCTTATTGCTAGAACTGACTTCCTCTTCGTCGCACAACATGCCTTTCTTATGGAGATCTTCATACTGATAAGCCATATAAATCATTTCTGAGAAAGGAAGCTTCACATTCCTCATCACACTATTCTGATATTTTCTTTGCAGGCCATGAATAAACCTTAGATTTTTCCTCTTTGGATCTTGAATCAGATGAGGAGCAAAGTAAGAAAGTTCGTTGACTTTCTTATGATATTCTGGGATGGTCATATCACCTTGTATCAGATAAGAAAATTCATCACATAATCGCTCGGTTGCTTCGGGAGGAGTAAATCTTTCTAGGAAAATCACTTTGAATCTGTCCCAGGTGATATCACCTTCTGGATCATCTATAATAACTGAATCCCACCAAAACAAAGCTTCTTCTTTGAGTGCCCAAGACGCCAGTAATCTTTTCTGATCGTCTCTCAGCTTTAAACCCTCAAAGATTTTCTCTGCAGAACGGATCCAAGCTTGTGTTTCCATAATGGACTCTTTGCCTAAGAATGGTGATCCACCCAGATTTTGAAATCTCTTGAATAGAACTTCTATATCTGATTCTGGCTGAGGGAGCACAACTGGCTCATTAGCTGGTCGAGCCATACAATTATTTCTTCTGTTCCTGTCACTCATTTTCTAGTGTGTCTGCAATTAGCAGACAAAGTGTCAGGTCAACAGAAAATATATTTCAAAACATAGAGACAAATACTTGAATGTAAACGTGTCTACTGGGGTGTATTTCATTCCGCTTTACTCATACTAGGATATTACTGATCCTATCTGTATAGAGTTACCCGTCCTGGAACACTACTGGTTCTATTTCTGACGAGTTCGTTAATATGTTATATTCCAGAACTAAGCTTAACCAAAGCTCTGATACCAAATGAGACGACTCCAAACCCCTTCTAATGGTGGCAAGGGTAATCCTTGGAATATAACACATAAACAGATAATAGCATGACAGAATTAAATAAATAAACCAGATAATGAACAATAGAATATACTAGATAAACGTAATCATCAGAGTTACACAGTATACAGGATCATACTTAGCACAAATACAGTTCAGCTATACATAAATGTCTACAGCGGAAAACAAACAAAATATGTACAATAGGAGCTGAACAGCATAAAATAAATAAATGATAGAATCCATCTTCAGCTCCAGCTATCCAGAGAGAGCCAGCTAAAACCTGAATACAACGCTGCCAGTGTAGAAAAAGGGGCACCCGAGTTTGAAAGTGAAACAAACTACGAGTCAGACATGGGACTGGTATGAGAAATCTACTCAACACATTTAAAGTATGGCTAATCACAGGACCACGCCACTTTTGTGGAACGGGTTTACTCCATTGGATTGCCAGTGCTTTTAAAACAAATAATTCTTTTAAACATCGCAATGCTTTTTATAAAAATGAAGCCATTATATGACTCAGTTCCCATCACACAATGCAACGCAAACCGGAGGATAGAGGTTTACCTTATAATGGCCAAAATAGGCTTGATACGAATAAAACAAAAGCATTTGATATTATTACTAGTGTTTATAAGTTTCAAAAACAATTTCAATCATAACTATCATTCATAGACGACATGGGTACCATATATCATGTCGCCATATACATATTTACAATCAAAACCGCACAGTCACGTATTTGGAAATTGGATTTCCGTCATGAACCAAGGCAAAAGATAGTCCTTACCGACTTCGAGACAATCTAGCCCATGTCTCAGGGTCAGAGTGCATCGACCCTTGGATCGTCAGGGCTGGTCCACCGATGTGGATTAAAATTCCTGAACACTACGTTTCCCCGCCCTATGGGACGTAAATGAGCCAGCTAGTGACTCCACCGGTCCCGGATCGACCGATATATCCGAGGTGCCTCGCTATCCATTATCCACATAAGTAAAATGTCAGGCCGTGTAAAAACACCAACACAACTCCTAGCTAGAAGGAAACGCATGCCCTCCTTGAGGTCCTTATCCCATTTCTGATTCATACCAGGGTGTGAGGCTCGCAAATTCACGTTATACACAAAGCTACGCCACACAGGCGGTGCTTTGATCATCACCACAAGACTTTTCTTTTCAACAGAAGCCCTGATCACTGCATCTTAGCATGCCACAAAGGCAATTCACACCACGCCACTGATGGTTATCAATCGCACAGAATGAATTCCAATGTCAGACACACAGTCCATTTGCAAGTTCGTTCTGGGTCTGAACGAAACCGAAGGCACTAAATACCTCGCATATTCATCAATCCCCACGTACGTCTGGACGATTACCACTCATTATCCATATTTCGGGATGCCTCCCAATCAGGACCTCAGTGACCATCCAAACGAGGTGAAGATCGGTCTTCAACTCTCGTCTTCATCTTCGACTTCTTATCGTCGATTTAGTTATTCAGAATGGGATAAACCCGGTCTTTCTGAGCAACTCGCGTATATAATAAACAAGTGCAACACTAACATACATACGCATCATTTCAATTCATTAGTCACTAACCATCAATCAGTAAGAGAACGATTTCCCAAATATTAACCCCGAAGGCCGAAACCAACATTAGATCAACACCCAAGAAACCATTCGACCTAGCCAACCTTCAGTTAGTTTCTAAATTTCACATCCGTATCGTTTATAATATTTATAACGATTTATCGCTATTTTTATTTATTTTAAAATAGCCAATTTATTCAAAACGACGCTTCGGCCATAACGCGGCCGTGGCGCTGTTTTTCTTCAGATTTGATTTACACATATCTGAAAATCTACCGTTGGATCTTCACAAAATTTACATCATTAGAAATATCTTTTCAAAAGGAATCCAGCGATTCCAGTTTCGGGAAATTCCGACGGTCGGATCTCCCGGTATAATCGTTTGAAGTTTCGATTTCAAAATACGAACTACAGCGTCGTTATTCGATTAAATATAATTATATATATATATATATATATATATATATATATATAATCGACTCTGGCGCTGTTTTTCTTCAGATTTGAATTAAACATTTCAGACAATCCAACCGTTGGATCTTTACAAAGTTGGTGCCGTTGGAAAGATATTTCCAAAGCGGACCCAACGGTTGCGGTTTCGGGAAAATCCGATGGTCGGATCTCCCGCACTAATCATTTGAAATCACGGTTTCAAAATACGAACTGCAGCGTCGTTATTCGATATATTTCAATTCTATATATATATATATATATATATATATATATATCGATTCTTCGATTTCAAAGCTATATTCTTTTCACACATTTGATAAAAATTATATTTTTATCCAACTGTCTTCTATTTCAACACCTCGCTACTTTTAACAATTCATGTATATAATAAAAATGTGATTTTTATTGTAAAACAATTCATTTCAAAACACGATTATTTTCTATAGTTCATATAGGTGATAAAAATAGGATTTTTATTATAAAACAATTTATTTCAAAATATGAATACCATTCAACACATGAATTTCAATTCAACGAATGAATTTCGATTCAACACATGAAGGTTTTCTATTCAACAGATGAATATAATTTCAACACAGGAAAATAATTCTAACACATGAATATTATTCAAAATTTCGGCAGCATAACGGCAGGGTAGTTAAAACCAGGACCGTCCCTAGTACGGCTCCTCGCTCTACCTTAAAACCTCGCGGTTTTTGACAATGGGGAATCATGCATCTAGTTCGCACGCAGACGGCATGTATATATTTATTTCATTTCCACAAACTAATCCTATGTGGTTTCAACCAAATATTTCTCAACCACAAACGGGTATTTTTCAACCACAATTAATCAATATCAACCACAAACAATTCCAATCAACCATTCGCTATCAATCAATTTTCACACCAATCACAACCAATAAATATCGTCCATGGTTTGTGGACGAGGGGCGTGTATATATATATATATATATAGCATTTCACTTCTATTTCAACACATATATAATTTTTACAACGCATATATAACTTATACATCGAACGTACAACTTATACAACGCTTATACAAGAGGTGTACAACGCTTATATAACTCATACATCGACTATATAATTTATACATCGTCGTTTTCCATATCGTTTATAAACTAGAAATCTCACATTGGGTTCCACTCCACCAAAAATAGCAGAAGGCTCAGAAAAATATGCGGTCTCTTCTAGAATGTAGAAGACGTCCACACGAGTCCATTGTCTCCTGTTTCACTGAAATTCGTCAAGAAACGAAAAAGATATGATTTTTACAGTGAAATCAAAAACTGTAGCGCTTTAAACTGCTATAATATAGTTAAAAATAAAATAGCCGTATACCTCGTTTTGATGTTCAAAACTAGGTCAGCAATTTGCACGAAATCCGCGAAGCTTCGTGTCGATCGGCCAGCGCCACGAGGTAGTGCTTCGAAAACCGCGCTAGGGGGTGTCCACCGCTGTCAACTCGCACGCGCCAGGGGGGAGGAACTCCAGCTCGAACGACGCAACTTCAGGGTGCCCGATCTCCCACAATACTGAGCGATAAATTACAATCCCTATATGTTTTTGAAGATCTCGAGACGATCTGCAAAAACTTCAACTGGAGCATGGGTTTTTATCGCGTGTAGGAGGAGGAATTGGAGGGGGAGTTTTTGAGCACTTCCGCCGTTCATTTTGGTCGAGAAGAGAGAAGACGCGGGGGGGTTCTGACGTGGACGAATCATTTTTTTTATAAAGTTTCAAAAATCCGAAAATACCCCTTGCCTCCTGTGAATCCCAATCCAAACCCAACGACTATCGTCCCTAGCGTTTTACCCCCATTCCGAACACAATGGGATATGTTTTGAAGGCCCATTCGAATGTTTCAGTCTGTTTTTCTTCAAATTAAAATATAAAACATTCAATATTAAATTTGAACGTACATTTCAATTTGCCAGGGCCACAAACTGATTCGAAAAATTCCAAAAAAATAAATCTAGCTATGTTTTGACGATACGGTCCCAAAAAAACTAGTTTCGTCGAATTCTGAGACTGTTTGCAAAAAGGCCCATTTCTGTTCGATCCAAATTAACTATAATTGACCAAAACAGGTTTTCCTTTGCCACGCTCACATACTAGCTTCGAAAATTATGAAATTTGAAACCTAGCAATAACTTCTCATCCCGGATCTAGCAAAAGTGGTTTCATCGAATTCCGAGGTCGTTTGCAAAATGGTCAATTTCACGGGCTATATAAATTCCATAGCAACCTTTCTGAAAATTCATTTGGACATAACTTTTGCATCCCGCTATGAAACTTTGATTTTTCAGATTTGTTAGAAAGGTATTTACTAACAGATTTAAATATTTTTGGTTTCACTCAAATCCGTTTTGTTTTGCACCCGGTACAGTCCGACAAAGTTTGAATTCAACTTTTGAAACTGCAGCGCCATTTCAGGCCTTGTTTATAATTAGAATTAATTATATTCGTTTTCAAACGTCGATTCAAACTCACTTTTCATTGCTATTATTTAAAATATTTATTTTAAATATTTAAAATCCTTTATTTTAGCCAATTTAAAAAAATTTAATTGGTTCAGATTTTCCGGGTCGTTACAAAACCAAAGTAGTATTGTAAACATGTACCTTTTTGTCGGGCGCAAATTCTTTCTCTTGCATTAGCTTCCATTCAATATCTGCTTGGTATACATATATCTATTTCCAGTTGGTTTCAAATCAATCCAACTTCCAGTTGCTTTTACTCTCTAATCAACTTCTGATTAGTTCACTTCCATTCTATCAATTCAAATCTGATTTCTATTTAAGTCAATCCACTTATTATACTTGAATCCAAATTTATCACAATTTAATTTCAATTAACAACATCCAATCTGTATTCAACTTGCTTATTCATAAGTCGAATTCATATTAATAATTCGAATCTCAACATTTTTCTTTATTTACTTTCATTCGGAATTATTTCTAATTCATTCCAAAGTTAAATTTCAATTCATTTGATACATTTTTACCATTTCAATCTATTCAACTTATAAAAGTTAAATTTTAGTTCCAGAATTCAAATTCCCTGGTTTTATTTCAAATTAGTTTGAAATCATATATATCTATGTACATATATTCATAATCAACTCAATTCCAAACATTTGAATTTCTAAAACAACTTTATTTTTCTCAAACAATTTCCATTAATAAATCTATTATGGTAGCAATCCATCACTAGAAACTTGAAAATGAATACCGATAATGTCGCGATCCATTATCAGAAGTATTTTATTGCCACTGAAGTGATTTCAGTGCTTAATCCCTTTAAAAAACTATTTAAACCATCCTTATTCAAAAATAATTTAAAGTAATGTTGTATTACTTTATAATATTTCAGAAAATATTTTCTAAACGCCCGGAATTTAAATTCCAATTCTGGTTTGAACTTAATCTTGGTTTATCTCATTTGTATACATTATCCATATACAAATTGTATAACCATTTCGATATTTCATAATTCCATTTGATTGTAATAACAATCAACACATTCATATATAATAATTCAGAAACTATTCCTTTTATATCAAAGTTATTTTTGGGCAAAATTATGTCATTTACCCATTTTAAAACAATACTGTATCGAATTTTTTTGTTCAAGAGTTTAGAAACACCTATCGATACAGTTGTACATTCTGTATCGACCAGAATTCATAAACTACTCAACAAACCGGTCAACACAATATAAAACAATTTTTATACAAATCTACAAATACACGCTCATATATATACACTCAAACTCAATCTAGGTTATTATTAACCCATCTCTATTGAGTCATGCCACAGAGCCAAGGTTACTACTCAACCTTCAGCTCTGATACCAACTGTAATGGCCCGAATTTCCATACACTTTGAGCTGATTAATAACACCACATGTCCAACCCAAATTGCACAGAAATACGAATCATTATTAGAAAGAAGTTAGAGGATGAGAAATAGAAAGAAAGAAATATTAGAATAGAAGAAAACGAAGATCACAAACTCACAGGGAACGAATAAAATATATTAGATAACATAAACTTTGAAATAGAATTCAATAACTTTATATACATACCATCATCAGAGCACAACAGCTATTTCTGGAACAGTTATAAACACCTATTTTCAGATACAACGTAGTATACAGCGGAAAATATGATAGTCTATAGTTAACAGGTGAAGCCTCCTTCTTCAAGCTTCTCCGAAGTGAATCTGTAAATCCCGACTACTTGACTGCCCGTACAAATATGGGCACCCAAGAGTTTAGGGAAAACAAAACAAAATAAACTCTGGGTCAGTCATGGGACTGGTGTGAGTAAACTCCAACCATTTGTTTAACTTTAAAATCCTTTCGAAAGAAATGATAATCATAAGACCGATCCACACATAAACACGGATGTTTTTTACCTTACGATAACCAAAAATATTTTTGATATCAAATCCAATGATATTACAATAGCGTCTACAACAAATAAATAGAATCTAGCGGAATGCTTACATCTCATGCTCCATATATAATATAAAATCAAAAACCATAGGGCGCTTATTGCAGATTGGATTTCCAACATGACAAAATATGGAACCACCTTTCGATAATGTATCTCTAGAAGGGAATACACTGGGTTCAACACGAACGTCTTGCAACCCGGCCCACACATGGCTGACCACTCATTTCACTTGAGTGTATCGAGCATATTATCACCAACGGTTGTGATCAGCAACCGCTATCAAAAGCATACAGAAACGAACAGAATAAGAAACAAATGAAATTTCTCTAGATTAGGTGATAATACCCCTAATGAGAATGACCCACATGGCCATGCTGCCTGCCCGATTTCTGTCATTTCCCGGCTAATGAGGCTTGAGGTCACGATTATCTTTCAGAACATTTTATCACCATTAACTTTGAATACCACCTTGTCAGATCCAACCATATGTTGTCCTGGGACTGGACAAACCGAAGGCACCATTCGATTAATCCATCTTAGGCAATTTCTACCTAGGATTAACAAAACAGCCCTTGCACTTTACTCCGTCTTCAATTATTCTCAACATGACTTGATTCGTAATGCTTATGCCAATACGGAGTGGTTTTTAGATATTAAATCTGATCACGGTCTCTCCATATTGACAACGGAGGTATAAAATAAATCAAAACTTTGATAGTCGGTGATTTAACTATCAAAGTAACATCCATACTGAGACGACCCGAACTTCCCCGTGAAGGAAAGAGCGGGTAGAATTGAGGACAGGACAAAATAGAACGCAGACGGAAGAACATTTCATTGTTATTACAACAATTCCATCAGATACAAGAATATACAGAGTATAAATGAATAAATTACATTCGATAAATATCAGAGATTACAATAAATTACACAGCAGCGGAAAAATATACAAAATACAACTGAAAGTGATACACGGATACAGAGCTTTCCGAGCATCGTTCCAGCTGTTAATCAGGACCCTGTGAATATAAATCTGCAAAACCAAAACTACTAGCTGCCCGTGTGGAAAATAGGGGCACCCAGAGTTTAGGTTAAAACAATAAACTCCAGGTCAGTCATGTGACTGGTGTGAGAACTAAAACAGTTATTTAAAACTTTACTTTAAAGATAGTAATTCAAGGGACCACGCCGTATAACACGGAACGGGTTTCCTCCCAAGAATACTAGTGCATATAACAAAACAACGCAATGCTTTTTGGAAAAATGAAGCTATTATAAGACCCAGGTCCCATCACACAATGCAACGCAAGCCAAAGGATAGGGTTTTCCCTTATAATAGCCAAATAATGCTTGATACGTTTAAAACAAATCATTTGATACTATCATAGGTGTATAGTGTCAAAACATTTTCAATCATAAATATCAATCATAGACGGCATGGGTACCATATATCATGTAGCCATACTAGTTCTATAATTAAAACCGCAATATCTCGTATTGGAAATTGGATTTCCGTCATGAGTCGAGGCAAGGGGCAAGCTCCTCTCCGCGTTCGAGACACTCTAGCAAATGCCTCAGGACCCCACTATGATCCTTGGAATCGGCTGGGCAGGTCCTCTCTTACTTTTGAGGATTTGCAATTCCTGAACAAACGTTTCCCGGTCCTTATAGACCTATATCCGAGGCGCCTCGCATTGCAACAACCACACAGGTGAAAAGTATATAAATGTCAGGGCTGGTAGGTCACTGACACCACCCTAGCTAGAAAGAAACGTCGTGCTCTCCCAGCGGTCCGTCTCCCCTTTTTGACTCATACCGAGGTGTGAGGCTCGCGAATTCACGCTATACACAAAGCTACGCCACACAGGCCGTGCTTTAATCATCAACCACAAGACTTTGCTTTTCAACAGAAGCCTTGATCAATTGCCACTTACGCGTGCCACACTGGCAATTCACTCCATGCGACTGATATCCATCGATATACAACCTCTGAGCTCGTACGTCTCAGAGAAGGGCGTTAAGCAAGAGAATAAATTCTCCGCCGCCAAACAGATGTATATTTAATAGAGATCAATCAACACAGAATAAAATCCAATGTCAGACACAATCTATTTACAAGTTCATTCTGGGTCTGAACGAAACCGGAGGCACTTTCCTCGCATATCCATCGATCTCCAGGTACGTCTGGACGATCACCAACTGTTTCCCTCATCTTGGGTGTACAACCCAATAGAGATCATCAGCAATCACCCAAACGATGTGAAGACTTCTGGTCTTCAACCACCGTCTTCATCTTCGACATCTCGTCGAATCGGTTATTCAGAATGGGTAGAAACCCGGCCTTTCTGAATAACCCACGTATATAATAGACAAATGTTACACAAACACACAAACGCCTCATTCCAATTCAAAATATTCTTTTATTCACAAAATCACATTCTTAGGGAAAGGTTCCCATTAATTTTATCCAAGACAAATTCTTCTAAATTTATTCTTTAATCTTCCTTTGGATATCATTTCAAACTAGTCGGGATTAGCGAACCACACCGAGGTAATTATTTGTTTTATTTCCCAATCCCAACTTATTCATCCCATGGAGCAAAACTGGTGGTACTCCATATCTAACACCACAGTGTTATCGATAAAATTAATTACCATTTCACGTTCAAATCTAATTAAAGATTTAACTATCGCTTTAGAGCAAAACTGGTGGTACTCCATTCTCGATCACCTTTCAGATTTGATAATTTAAATTATCAATTAACATTTCAATCTGATTAAAAATTCATTAAAACTCCACTTAGTTTTAATCTTTTCAAAAATCAATATCTTGTCTTTGACTGGATTAAAGAACCAATGTCATCTAAAACACGATTCACAACAAACCCAAATCACATTTGATATTAAATACAAGGCTCTGAATAGAAAATATACTGGCTTATATTCAATATCAAATTCTGAAACCAACAAATATCGTATTGGAAATAACGATATAAAATATATCTTTCAAATTCCCATAACAATATCTGTATAGTCACGAAATCCAACATGGAAATATTCCGAAGATAATTTCGATTCAACTCCAGTCCAATCCACATATTGGGAATATTGATTATTTTTAAAATCACTTTCAAATTCAATTTATTTATTTCAAAAATAAATTGATTTTAATTCTAGTTCAAAACTAGTTCATTTCGATAAAAATATATTTTTACCCTTTCAAATGTGGAATTCTTCAGCCCAATTTTTCTCAAATCATTTCTTATGATTTTACACAAATTATGGACATTTTTATTAATTTTATCAAGGCCCGTACAATCGATTTCCTTCAACGGCCATCGAACTGCACTTACAGCGACCTTTTCTAAATTTGATTTGGACATAATTCAAAATCCAACCGTTAGATTTCAAATTTCTAATATTCATTGGAAAGCTCTTTTCGATACGAACCCAACGGTTTCGGTTTTAGGAGAATCCGATGGTCGGATCTCCCGCAACGTCAATTCGAAGTTAATGGTCGAAATTCACGAACTGCCGCTGCGCGGCGCGTTCTATTCAGGCCATTATATATATAATATATATATTATATATATTTCGTCGATTTCCTTTTAAAACATATTTTCCAAATCGTTTTAACTTCGTTTTCAAAACCATTTCAACTCTATTTTCAATTTCTAATCAATTTGATTTCAATTCAATTCGAATTCATTTCAATTTCTGTTTAATTCGAATTCAAATTCGTTTCAATTCAATTCTAATTAAAGTTCGTTTTAATTCAATTCAATTTGAATTTACCTACTATTTACTTCAATTCGAATTCATTTCAAATTGATTTCAATTCAATTTCAGTTCGTTTTAAATTTCATTCAAAACGATTTCAATTCGTTTTGAATTCAATTTCAATTTAATTCAATTTGAGTTCATTTCTATTCAATTCGAATTCAAATTCACTTTCTATTCAATTCGAATTCAAATTCACTTTCTATTCAATTCGAATCGAATTCATTTTCTATTCGATTCGAATTCATTTCAAATTGATTCAATAAAATTTGAATTTGAATTTTAATCTAATTTAATTTGAATTTCATTTCAAAATATTAAATTTTGAAATCACTTTTCAATATTCATTATAAAACGAATAAAATCGATATAAACATCGTTCGCGTTAAAATAACGCATCTCTAATCAACACGGCTTTATAGTTCAATAATTCGTTATTCTATTCAACAAATGAATATTTAATTTATTCAACACATGAATCTATATTTCTTTCAACACACGACTAATCTCAACACATGAGTACTGTCAACACACGAATATTTTTGTTATGTAAAATATTTTATAAAACTATGGTATCTATCGTTTGATTTTTAATTAGACTCCACCGTGAAGTAGTGTCTAATCTAAATATGATAAAGATGTAATTTTTATTATTTAAAATATTTTACTCAACACATGAATATTTTCAACACATGAACATCGTCAACACATGACTATTTTTATATTCAACACATGAATTTTCTTTTATAATATTCATTATTTTCCCGATTGGAATGAGGCCCAATCAATCACCATATAAAGTTAATTTTATGGATTTCATACAACACATGTATAAAATAGCATTGAAAAATAATCAACCATCAACCAAAGTGCACTATACTGTATAAGCATCAAATATAGATATCTAACGCTTATAACAGCCTATCAATCAATCGATCGACATATTTAATCAATCAGGATGAGTGAACTTCAAATTTCATCCCAACACCCGTGTGGGGTTTCAAACAATCAAACACAGATTTTAGTTGTGCAGTTGGGCGATGTGTAAAATTTATCGACCCAATCGATATCGGTCAAATCAGTGTATATAAACAAATCGGCCGATTTGTTTATAAATATTTATTTATTCACTTTCACGTTAAAAATTATATTTTTAATGATAATATATTTTATTTTAACACATGAATTTCTATTCATTTCATTTATCAAATAAAATGATATTTTTATTTTTCTAATTTATTTTAGGAAATTTCGGCGGCATAACGGCACGATACTAGAAACGGGACGAGGCCTAGCCTTATCCCCGGTCTAGTGAAGGCCCACGCCATTCACACATCAATCAAATCCATTCATTTCACCAAACAATTCAATTCAAACTACATGATCTAACCAACTACACAAATAAACAATTTAACAAACAAGCCATCCATGGTCTGTGGATGACGGGTGTCAGTTGCTACTAAACACCGTCTGCATCCTAGTATATATATATAACTAGAAAAAGAGAATTTAGAGTGAGTAGTTCTCACCGATAGCTATCCCAACTCCACGACACTTCATTGATAGAAATCTTCATCCTTCTCGCCTTTCTTCACTTTCGTTGCCCGTATTCACTACATATGTAAAAATTGAATTTTTACTTTACTATTCAATATATAAAAATCGAATTTTTACTATTATAAAGATTTCGCCTTTTCAAATATATCATTATAGAAATCACATCTTTATTTTGCTACACATATAAAGATGCTACTTTTAATATTCCTATCATGTAAAAAATTATATTTTTAATTATCTACATAAACAAAAATCATATTTTTACATCTTCTATATAGTAAAGATTATATTTTTAATACTTTAAAAATATAAAAAACTTATTTTTATTCCCTTAAAAATATAAAAATCATATTTTTATCCTTCTACAATATGAAAGAATATATTTTTATCCTCCTATCATATAAAATAAAACTGAAATTAATCTACAAACTAATTTAATTAAATAAATTTACCTTATCATTGTGGTGGGGAGGGTTTCAGAGCTCGGCAATGGTGGTGGGTGGTGCTCGCGCCTGCGGAGGAGGGTGGTGGCATCGAGGGTCGGGTAGGGCTGGAGGGGGGTGCGCGCAGGGGGGCGGGGGAGCTGTGGCAGGGGCGCGGAGGAGGCTAGGGTTGCGTAGGGGTCGGTGCAGGCGGTTGCGGTGGCGGGCGGAGCAGCAAAGGGCAGGGGGAGGGGGAAAGGATAGCGCTCTGGCGCGAGAAGGGGGGTTTCATCGTGGGCGCGCCACCTGAAGCGGCGGCGCGGTGGTCATCGGGGAGGGCGGCGGTTCCTCCCCGCTTCGTCTTCTTCTTCTCTTTTTTTTTCTTTTATCTGCTGAAATCGAAGAATGAGGGGGGGGCAGAGGAAATAAAGGGGAGGAAGGAGGGATTTTAATTTTTAATTTATTTTATTATTTTATTTTCACCAAAAAGCAACTTTTATTTTCGACCTCAAAACAAAGCCCACCGCCTGTCGTCCATAGCTAATTACCCCCATTCCGAACACAATGGGATATGTATCGTAGGTTGATTTGATAATTTCGATCAGTTTTCGCCAAAATCAACATATAACTCTATATATTGAATTTGAACGCGCATTTCAATTTACCGGGGTCACATACGAACTCTATAAATTCCCGAAAGATATTTTCTAGCTTCGTATTGACGATACGGTCCTAACAAAACTAGTTTCGTCGAATTACGAGACTGTTGGAAAAATGGCCAATTTCCAGTCGATTAAAATCAATTGAAAATGGTCAAACGCGTTTTCCTTTGCCACGCCCACATATTGATTCGAAAAATTAGGAAATTCTGAATCTAGCAATAATTTGACACAGCGGATCCAACAAAAGTGGTTTCATCCAAATCCGAGGTCGTTTGCAAAATGTCTATTTTTAAGGGCCTGAATTCCATAGCGACTATTCAGAATTTTCAACTGGGCATATCTTTTGATTCTTGCTATGAAATTTCGATTTTTCGGATTCGTTGGAAAGATATCCTCAATTAGATCCTATTATTTTTGGTTTCACTAAAATCCGGATTGTTTTGCACCCGGTACATCCAATTGAAGTTTGAAATCGAATTATCGAACTACCGCGCCATTTTCAATTCTATTTATAATTATATATAAATATTTATATTCTAACGACGACGCGTATAATATATACGTTCGAATTATATTCAAAATAAATTTTTCGTCGATATTATTTAAAATAATCTATTTTAAATATTCAAAATTCGCTAAAATTGCCAAAGTAAAAATTTTAAACTGGTCCAGATTTTCTGGGTTATTACAATCTCCCCCACTTAAAACTTTTCATCCCCGAAAAGGAACAAAGTCGAAAGTGGTTTGATTAATCAGCTCTACGTTCGATCTAGCTTCCATTCTCCAACTTTTCAGTTTCTAAGAATTTTCAAATTTTCAAAAATTTGGCTAACACCCGGAATTTTCGAAAAATTTCGCCATAACCTCCCCTGCACCGGGAGCCACGGGAAAATCCCGAAATTGCCATATAGGCCTTCTGATCTCAAAAAGAAAAAGAAAAAGCCAAGCGGCTAGCCAATAGGCTTATAAAATCATCATCACCCAAACAAAATAGTAAATTATATAGTAAACATGTACCTATTTGTCGGGCAAACAAATTTTATTCTCTGCTCTAGCCTCCTTGCTATGACCTGTTCAATGATATACATGTATATGCATGCAAATGCGACCAATTTTCAATACAATTCAATATTTGATTCTATTAGGCATAGTGGTTAAAAATTATCAAACAACTAAACAAACAACACCAACATCAATCAATTAGTGGATTAGAGTTTCAAATTCATAATTTTGATACATATACAAAAATCTTGTTTTTGATGCCAAATCACAACAATGAATTCTAGCTATATTTTGGTTCTCACACCAGTCTAATGGAAATATATAGAAATCACACCTTCGAAACACGAACATAAATACTGATGATGTGGCCACATCATCAGAATTATCCCCGGGTGTCTAGAATGTGATTCTATATCTATCCAGTATATTAAAACTTCAAATATACGTTCATGACGCGTATACGCGAAATCTATATATACTCGATTGTCCAAATTCAAAATAAATAAATATTCAAATATGCATAAAGCGATTTAAATTTTCAAAACAAAATTGTTTTCATTTGAAAAATATACTCTTCACACTCGTTCTAGGATACTACTGATCATATCTCTAACGAGTCATTCTAATTGGATATTACTAATCCAATATCTGATGAATTCTTTCGTATGGTTCTAATGTGTCTTGTTCTCGAGCTCTGTAACCAAAGCTCTGATACCAAACTGAGACGACCCGAACTTCCGCGTGAAGGAAAGAGCGGATAGAATTGAGGACAGGACAAAATAGAACGCAGACGGAAGAACATTTCATTGTTATTACAACAATTCCATCAGATACAAGAATATACAGAGTATAAATGAATAAATTGCATTCGATAAATATCATAGATTACAATAAATTACACAGCAGCGGAAAAATATACAAAATACAACTGAAAGTGATACACGGATATAGAGCTTTCCGAGCATCGTTCCAGCTGTTAATCAGGACCCTGTGAATATAAATCTGCAAAACCAAAACTACTAGCTTCCCGTGTGGAAAATAGGGGCACCCAGAGTTTAGGTTAAAACAATAAACTCCAGGTCAGTCATGTGACTGGTGTGAGAACTAGAACATTTATTTAAAACTTTACTTTAAAGATAGTAATTCAAGGGACCACGCCGTATAACACGGAACGGGTTTCCTCCCAAGAATATTTGTGCATATAACAAAACAACACAATGCTTTTTGGAAAAATGAAGCTATTATAAGACCCAGGTCCCATCACACAATGCAACGCAAGCCGGAGGATAGGGTTTTCCCTTATAATAGCCAAATAATGCTTGATACGTTTAAAACAAATCATTTGATACTATCATAGGTGTATAGTGTCAAAACATTTTCAATCATAAATATCAATCATAGACGGCATGGGTACCATATATCATGTAGCCATACTAGTTCTACAATTAAAACCGCAATATCTCGTATTGGAAATTGGATTTCCGTCATGAGTCGAGGCAAGGGGCAAGCTCCTCTCCGCGTTCGAGACACTCTAGCAAATGCCTCAGGACCCCACTATGATCCTTGGAATCGGCTGGGCTAGTCCTCTCTTACTTTTGAGGATTGGCAATTCCTGAACACACGTTTCCCGGTCCTTACAGACCTATATCCGAGGCGCCTTGCATTGCAACAACCACACAGGTGAAAAGTATATAAATGTCAGGGCTGGTAGGTCACTGACACCACCCTAGCTAGAAAGAAACATCGTGCTCTCCCAGCGGTCCGTCTCCCGTTTTTGACTCATACCGAGGTGTGAGGCTCGCGAATTCACGCTATACACAAAGCTACGCCACACAGGCCGTGCTTTAATCATCAACCACAAGACTTTGCTTTTCAACAGAAGCCTTGATCAATTGCCACTTACGCGTGCCACACTGGCAATTCACTCCATGCGACTGATATCCATCGATATACAACCTCTGAGCTCGTACGTCTCAGAGAAGGGCGTTAAGCAAGAGAATAAATTCTCCACCGCCAAACAGATGTATATTTAATAGAGATCAATCAACACAGAATAAAATCCAATGTCAGACACACAATCCATTTACAAGTTCATTCTGGGTCTGAACGAAACCGGAGGCACTTTCCTCGCATATCCATCGATCTCCAGGTACGTCTGGACGATCACCAACTGTTTCCCTCAACTTGGGTGTACAGCCCAATCGAGATCACCAGCAATCACCCAAACGATGAGAAGACTTCTGGTCTTCAACCACCATCTTCATCTTCGACATCTCGTCGAATCGGTTATTCAGAATGGGTAGAAACCCGGCCTTTCTGAATAACCCACGTATATAATAGACAAATGTTACAAAAACACACAAACGCCTCATTCCAATTCAGAATATTCTTTTATTCACAAAATCACATTCTTAGGGAAAAGTTCCCATTAATTTTATCCAAGACAAATTCTTCTAAATTTATTCTTTAATCTTCCTTTGGATATCATTTCAAACTAGTCGGGATTAGCGAACCACACCGAGGTAATTATTTGTTTTATTTCCCAATCCCAACTTATTCATCCCATGGAGCAAAACTGGTGGTACTCCATATCTAACACCACAGTGTTATTGGTAAAATTAATTACCATTTCACGTTCAATTCTAATTAAAGATTTAACTATCGCTTTGGAGCAAAACTGGTGGTACTCCATTGTCGATCACCTTTCAGATTTGATAATTTAAATTATCAATTCACATTTCAATCTGATTAAAAATTCATTAAAACTCCACTTAGTTTTAATCTTTTCAAAAATCAATATCTTGTCTTTAACTGGGTTAAAGAACCAATGTCATCTAAAACACGATTCACAACAAACCCAAATCACATTTGATATTAAATACAAGGCTCTGAATAGAAAATATACCGGCTTATATTCAATATCAAATTCTGAAACCAACAAATATCGTATTGGAAATAACGATATAAAATATATCTTTCAAATTCCCATAACAATATCTGTATAGTCACGAAATCCAACATCGAAATATTCCGAAGATAATTTCGATTCAACTCCAGTCCAATCCACGTAGAATATTGATTATTTTTAAAATCACTTACAAATTCAATTTATTTATTTCAAAAATAAATTGATTTTAATTCTAGTTCAAAACTAGTTCATTTCGATAAAAATCTATTTTTACCCTTTCAAATTTGGAATTCTTCAGCCCAATTTTTCTCGAATCATTTCTTATGATTTTACACAATTTATAGATAATTTTATTAATTTTATCAAGGCCCGTACAATCGATTTCCATCAACGGCCATCAAACTGCACTTACAACGACCTTTTCTAAATTTGATTTGGACATAATTCCAAATCCAACCGTTAGATTTCAAATTTCTAATATTCATTGGAAAGATCTTTTCGATACGAACCCAACGGTTCCGGTTTAGGAGAATCCGACGGTTGGATCTCCCGCAACGTCAATTCGAAGTTAATGGTCGAAATTCACGAATTGCCACTGTGTGGCGCGTTCTATTCAGGCCATTATATATATATATATTATATATTTCGTCGATTTCCTTTTAAAACGTATTTTCCAAATCGTTTTAACTTCGTTTTCAAAACCATTTCAACTCTATTTTCAATTTCTAATCAATTTGATTTCAATTCAATTCGAATTCATTTCAATTTCTGTTTAATTCGAATTCAAATTCGTTTCAACTCAATTCAAATTCAAATTCGTTTTAATTCAACTCAATTTGAAATTACCTTCTATTTACTTCAATTCGAATTCATTTCAAATTGATTTCAATTCAATTTCAGTTCTTTTTAAATTTCATTCAAAACGATTTCAATTCGTTTTTAATTCAATTTCAATTTAATTCAATTTGAATTCATTTCTATTCAATTCGAATTCAAATTCACTTTCTATTCAATTCGAATTCAAATTCACTTTCTATTCAATTCGAATTCAAATTCACTTTCTATTCGATTCGAATTCATTTCAAATTAATTCAATAAAATTTCAATTTGAATTTTAATCTAATTTAATTTGAATTTCATTTCAAAATATTAAATTTTGAAATCGCTTTTCAATATTCATTATAAAACGAATAAAATCGATATAAACATCGTTCGCGTCAAAATAACGCATCTCCAATCAACACGGCTTTATAGTTCAATAATTCGTTATTCTATTCAACAAATGAATATTTATTCTATTCAACACATGAATCTATATTTCTTTCAACACACGACTAATCTCAACACATGAGTACTGTCAACACACGAATATTTTTGTTATGTAAAATATTTTATAAAACTATGGTATCTATCGTTTGATTTTTAATTAGACTCCACCGTGAAGTAGTGTCTAATCTAAATATGTTAAAGATGTAATTTTTATTATTTAAAATATTTTACTCAACACACGAATATTTTCAACACATGAACATCGTCAACACATGACTATTTTTATATTCAACACATGAATTTTCTTTTATAATATTCATTATTTTCCCGATTGGAATGAGGCCCAATCAATCACCATATAAAGTTAATTATATGGATTCCATACAACATATGTATATAATAGCATTGAAAAATAATCAACCATCAACCAAAGTGCACTACACTGTATAAGCATCAAATATAGATATCTAACGCTTATAACAGCCTATCAATCAATCGATCGACATATTTAATCAATCAGGATGAGTGAACTTCAAATTTCATCCCAACACCCGTGTGGGGTTTCAAACAATCAAACACAGATTTTAGTTGTGCAGTTGGGCGATGTGTAAAATTTATCGACCCAATCGATATCGGTCAAATCAGTGTATATAAAAAAATCGGCCGATTTGTTTATAAATATTTATTTATTCACTTTCACGTTAAAAATTATATTTTTAATGATAATATATTTTATTTTAACACATGAATTTCTATTCATTTCATTTATCAAATAAAATGATATTTTTATTTTTCTAATTTATTTTAGGAAATTTCGGCGGCATAACGGCACGATACTAGAAACGGGACGAGGCCTAGCCTTATCCCCGGTCTAGTGAAGGCCCACGCCATTCACACATCAATCAAATCCATTCATTTCACCAAACAATTCAATTCAAACTACATGATCTAACCAACTACACAAATAAACAATTTAACAAACAAGCCATCCATGGTCTGTGGATGACGGGTGTCGGTTGCTACTAAACACCGTCTGCATCCTAGTATATATATATAACTAGAAAAAGAGAATTTAGAGTGAGTAGTTCTCACCGATAGCTATCCCAACTCCACGACACTTCATTGATAGAAATCTTCATCCTTCTCGCCTTTCTTCACTTTCGTTGCTCGTATTCACTACATATGTAAAAATTGAATTTTTACTTTGCTATTCAATATATAAAAATCGAGTTTTTACTATTATAAAGATTTCGCCTTTTCAAATATATCATTATAAAAATCACATCTTTATTTTGCTACACATATAAAGATGTTATTTTTAATATTCCTATCATGTAAAAAATTATATTTTTAATTCTCTACATAAACAAAAATCATATTTTTACATCTTCTATATAGTAAAGATTATATTTTTAATACTTTAAAAATATAAAAATCTTATTTTTATTCCCTTAAAAATATAAAAATCATATTTTTATCCTTCTATAATATGAAAGATTATATTTTTATCCTCCTATCATATAAAATAAAACTGAAATAAACTACAAACTAATTTAATTAAATAAATTTACCTTATCATTGTGGTGGGGAGGGTTTCAGAGCTCGGTAGTAGTGGTGGGTGGTGCTCGCGCCTGCGGAGGAGGGTGGTGGCGTCGAGGGTCGGGTAGGGCTGGAGGGGGGTGCGCGCAGGGGGGTGGGGGAGCTGTGGCAGGGGCGCGGAGGAGGCTAGGGTTGCGTGGGGGTCGGTACAGGCGGTTGCGGTGGCGGGCGGAGCAGCAGAGGGTAGGGGGAGGGGGAAAGGATCGCGCTCTGGCGCGAGAAGGGGGGTTTCATCGTGGGCGCACCACCTGAAGCGGCGGCGCGGTGGTCATCGGGGAGGGCGGCGGCTCCTCCCCGCTTCGTCTTCTTCTTCTTTTTTTTCCTTTTATCTGCTGAAATCGAAGAATGAGGGGGGGCCAGAGGAAATAAAGGGGAGGAAGGAGGGATTTTAATTTTTAATTTATTTAATTATTTTATTTTCACCAAAAAGCAACTTTTATTTTCGACCTCAAAACAAAGCCCACAGCCTGTCGTCCATAGCCAATTACCCCCATTCCGAACACAATGGGATATGTATCGTAGGTTGATTCGATCATTTCGATCAATTTTCGTCAAAATCAACATATAACTCTATATATTGAATTTGAACGTGCATTTCAATTTACCGGGGTCACATACGAACTCTATAAATTCCCGAAAGATATTTTCTAGCTTCGTATTGACGATACGGTCCTAACAAAACTAGTTTCGTCGAATTTCGAGACCGTTGGAAAAATGGCCAATTTCCAGTCGATTAAAATCAATTGAAAATGGTCAAACGCGTTTTCCTTTGCCACACCCACATATTGATTCGAAAATTTATGAAATTTGGAATCCAGCAATAATTTGGCACAGCGGATCCAACAAAAGTGGTTTCGTCGAAATCCGAGGTCGTTTGCAAAATGTCTATTTTTAAGGGCCTGAATTCCATAGCGACTATTCAGAATTTTCAACTGGGCATATCTTTTGATTCCCGCTATGAAATTTCGATTTTTTGGATTCGTTGGAAAGATATCCTCAATTAGATCCTATTATTTTTGGTTTCACTAAAATCCGGATTGTTTTGCACCCGGTACATCCAATTGAAGTTTGAAATCGAATTATCGAACTACCGCGCCATTTTCAATTCTATTTATAATTATATATAAATATTTATATTCTAACGACGACGCGTATAATATATACGTTCGAATTATATTCAAAATAAATTTTTCGTCGATATTATTTAAAATAATCTATTTTAAATATTCAAAATTCACTAAAATTGCCAATATAAAATTTTTAAACTGGTCCAGATTTTCCGGGTTATTACACATACAATCAACGGTCCTATTTCCAATTGGAAATTCTACCGATCAACCATCAACAACACTGGCCCCTTTTTATATTAATTCCTTATTATATTATTGATTCTAAAATCCATTTTCAATCTTCCATATCCTTTCAAATCTCAATATCGATTCTTGGAAGACATTTCCAACTTTATCATTTCTTTATTCGAGAAGATATCTCTTATTCCAATTTGAAAACATTTCTATATATTCATATATTCTTGTTTCTATATTTTAGAAAATATACTTTATTAACATTGGAAAAAAACATTTCCAATTATCATTCCTTACTTCTGGTTATCTCAAATCATTTCATTCTCTATACTTAGAAACCACCTCTGATTTACTTTGGAAAATGTTTCCAAGACCTTTTTATTTAGTTAAACCCATGTTATATAATAAACATCGTCGCTATAACTCAATTCATTAATTATTCATTACTAATCGGACCCCTAACCAATCTTCACTGTCGAACCTTAACCATTCAATCAAGTTGGGGTATAATAACCTCTCAGACCTTAACTGAACAACTTTCTCAACTTTGAAATAGTCAAAGCTCACAACATCAAACAAAACATCGCTTACCCGACTCTCAGATTCAATCTAAGAATCCACTTCCTTTACAGAAAAACATGGATTATAATGGTAGCGTTATAATCGTTTTATCCAAATATTTGATTTATAAGACATTTATTATAACGGCAGCGTTAAAATCGTTGTTTAGATTTACAAAACATTTATTATAATGACAGCGCTAAAATTGCTGTCTAAATTTACAAAACATTTATTATCACGACAGTGCTAAAATCGCTGTTTAGACTTATAAACATTTATGATAACAGTAGCATTATAATCGCTGTTTAGATTTATAATGGTAGCGTTATAATCGTTGTTCCCAAATACTTGGTATATAAAAATATAACTTGTACTTGTTAATTCAACTAATAAGTTAATAAATAAATAAATAATTAGATTTGATTCAAAATGGAAAGTAAAAATAACTACTTCCCTAAATTCGATATAATTGAATTCCAATAAACAACTCTTTCTCCAATAATCTATATTCGATTATATTCTGAATTTCAGAATTTATCTACCATTTCAGGTTAATTCAAATTCTAAATTCGCTTTTGAATTTATCTTTTCCAAATCATTATCAAATTCCTTTATAACCATTACATTCTACACTTTATTTTATATTCCAAATTTTGAAATAAAACTCATCATTTTCTTTTAAAATGATTACCCATTTCCCTTTTCATTCAATTTCCAATCTACATTCATATTTCAAATCTAAATTTCCTTTAGAGATATTTTATTTGCAAAATATTTCCTTTAAACCATTATTCACTTTAACCGAAAATATATTTCTTTTATATACAATCAAATCTATTTGAATTTTATACTTGTAAATGCCATTTCAAATCAATTTTCCATTTGTAACGTCTATTTAGAATTTATTCATAGGAAAACTTATTTTAATTTCATCCATTTATAATCATGCTTCTTATTTCCTTTATAATCGCTACATCCCATTTTCCATTACAAATATCGGTTTCTAACCCGATTTCCACTTTTCCAATATAAATTCAAACTTGAATTTATATTTTACTTTAACTCATGACAATATTTTTACTAATTTATAAACATTGTTTTATAAACAACTTCTTATTTTATTTATTTAAACAAGATTCTATTTTTATGTCTATTCGAAATTTAAATTTCTATTTTGAAAAATAATTTTCTTTTTACATCTCAAATTCCTTTTCTACATTAGAAAATATTTACGGTATTTAAATACCAAAATTCTAGGACCAGTGTAATTCAAACACAACATAATCAGCCATGGATTATATATCACAACATATAACATAATAAACGATAATGTAAATATTGAGGAATCCAGTTGGATTCCTCCAACCTATTTCCCTGCATCTGCAGATGTTAATCAACATCAATAATATAAATTTCACATCAATATGACAGGTCATAGTAAACACGGTCAATGATTTATATATAACTATATCAACCAATTTTATCAACCATTCAACCAAACAACCATTGCACTAGTTATAAAATTACTATAGATAATTTAAAACTCGTTTATATAAAAATATAAACGAGCCAGAGTTAGTGGGTTTACTCACATTAGTTTGTAGTTGACGATTATGCTTTTTATTTTGTTTAAAATCAAACAGTCGTTTGATTTTTATCACGAAATTCCAACAACTCTGTTCTGCGCCACATTAGTGTCGCAATGTAGATCTCGTTGTTGCGATTCCAATGTAATCAGTTTCATCTGATTCTGTTCACGAACGAATCAAATGTGCGTGTTATGATATTTCAATTGAATTAAAATAATCTAATTAATTAACATAGTCATTAGTGCTTTTTAATTACCATGATTAATACCTTCATTCTAATTTCCAGGCATTGAGTGAAAAGAAACTTGATACCACACTTCTGATTTTCATGGTCTGCCGCTCCACCGTCGGCGAACTCCATCTGACTGCCACCTTCTTCAACAACTCCTCACACCCATAGGCCATTTTGTGCTAACCCAAAACATCAAATTTCTTGCAAGCTACTTATTTCCAGTTCATTACCTTTCACTATCCTCCCTCCAATAACCCAAACTAAATAACCATCACCGCTTCAACCCATCACACTACAAGAAAACATACATTTAGTTACATCTATTGGCAGTGTTTATATTGTAAATGTAACTAAATTACTGTTTTTGGGGATGTTTACGTTTTATTTGCTTATTCCTAAAATTTTTGGTAGATTTCTTACATTTTTTCCCTTTTCGTTTCCCTTCGCTTGCATAGTCCTTTTCGCTTTACCCATAATTCACCCCCTCTTACGTTTTTTTCCCATCCTCACGCTAATGCTCCTATCTTGCTTCAGCTTCCTCCACTTGCATTTTTTAAAATCAACCTGCTGATTTTAATGTCCTCTTATATTTTTCTGCTTTCACCAAAATCTACCTGCCGATTCTTGCACGTTTTCCCCTCACCACGGGTGTCGGCTTATCTGATTTCATCTTCGTGGATCCTAGGGTTTACTTCTGGCAACTGATTCAAGGTACATAAAATTGGATTCTATTTTATGTACCAAATTGTTTTATTCTTTTATAGAAAACAAATTTCGGAACAGATTTTAATTTTAGCCGAAAAGTCAGAAAATCGGTAATCATCATGTAATATTGAATTGATTGTGGATCTTATAAAAGTATTCCAAATCTTATATAACTATTTCGTTGTTTGAGTTTGTTTCGGTAGAGCAACCAAATATTTGTTCTTATAAAAGCAAAAATATTAACTTGTATTATAGGATGAAATTTTATAGTGGATTTAATTGCATTTGAATTACTAACCACGACACAGATTTCGGGGCAGTATACAATGTTGATCTTCATTGCAGTGCTGAATAATCTAAGTGCAGTAGACTTAATCAAAAGCAAAAGTTTTATTAGTTCTTGGGTTGTGGGATTTTGGGGATGTCGGAGTGGTGGAGTAGTTCTTAGTTTATCTGTTTGGTTGCTGTTTGGATTTGAACTGGTGCTCAATAATTGAGATGTGCTTTTCTTTAATCAATGTTGGTTTACGCGTGTAATTAGAGTCCTCTACCGCTTTGACCTTTGAGTTTTTGTTAGATGATGGCACAAAGAAATTTTGGGTATAATACTAAATCATGTAGTTGTTTCCTTTTTCTTTTCTTTTTTGTTGATGAGATTTTTTACTAGTTATTAATACGATTGATGTACTCCATGTTAGTTATGTGCCTATTCATATTTTTATATTATATCCATTTATCTTCCCAATTATTTGCTGATTTATTAATGTATGTGAGTTCTATGGAAATAAGTCATTTTTTCATGTTTCAATTTCTTTTACTATACATATGCTTGTTATGTCGTACGAAAGGGATATGATCTTAAATAATTTGCATATTTGAAACATTTTTTGATCATGTAGTTGTTTCCGTTTTCTTTCCTTTTTTGTTGATGAGATTATTTACCAGCTATTAATCTGATTGATGTACTCCATGGCAGTTATGTGCCTGTTTATGTTTCTTGATTACTGCCATTTATCTTCTAAATTATTTGCTGATATATTAATTTCTGTGGGTTTTGTGAAAACAAGTCATGTTTCCATGTTTCAATTTCTTTTGATATACGTATGCTTGTTGTGTCATATGATAGAAATACGATTTTAAATAATTTGCCTATTTGAAACATTATTTAGTGTTATGTAGGGCCAGTTTGTGGTAATGCAGCAAGACATGACGAGAAAAAGCGCAGCTAAAGTACGAGAAAAAGCACAGCTAAAATAGAAGAAAAGAGGAAAGCAGTAGGGGAGGAAGAAGCATGGTGTTGCAGTAGCATAAATCTAAAGGAAAAAAAGTGGACATAGAGGAAGAGGACGAGGAAGAAGGAAGACGTTGGTAGTAGGGCCACCAAGGAGTGATGGTGTCTGGTGGTGAGGGGCTCGAAATATATAATGAAGGCAGGTCTATATAGCCTATCATTCAAAAACAATACAAGTTACAATGAAGACAATAGGCAATGGCAATAAGACATTTGGTTAACCAAATTTTTTTAACACTTTTTCTCCTATACATACATTATAGTCAGGTTTTTACATTGCCAACTGCTGAAGTTCCAAACATTGAGTCATATAATGTTCTTTGTTTTATATTATAGGTCCAATGAAGTCCAAATATATCAATATGTCACCCCCACAAAAATAATGGGCAGTTCATCAAGTTTGAATGGACCCGAGAAGTAAAGGAAATTTTGTTCAATAAAGACACATTTGTTGAAGATTATCGAACTGTACGGTTGAAGGTTAAAGAAACAGTCGGAAAGCCCTTGACCATCATTCTATCTTCATGCGTTAGAAACGCTCCAGGCGTTTGTGCCAGGTAGTCTCTAATTTTTACATTATGACTTGTACCCTTTTCATTATAAAGTATCATTCCAATTGCTCCTGTTGTTGTAGCAGCAGGTACCGACTTCGAATTTTGAGCTAAAATCAAAGGACAAACTGAAATCTTCGCTTTCACATTTGATAGGTTCATGCATGAACCGAAGTGCACATGATAAGGTTTCGAACTGAAGTTGTAAGTGGTTAAGCAACTTTCCATTGACCGTTTCACCATTATCAAGCTTTATGCTTACTATGAAACTTCTGTCGACAGTGCTTGCACCAACAGTTAAAATCCATGGTGCTTCATTTGAGAGGGATTTAGCTACTAACCCACTGTTTCCACCTGCACATGCAGCAGTGATGCCCTTTGCTTTTGTTTGCCTTGAACGTACCGATCGCAATAGGATCTTGATTGTAGGGCACAGATGGTAGACAAAGTGATAGGGACAGAATGTCTACCCCGTCCTTGATAGCATCATCCAACCCGGCTAATGGAGCTACCCATCGAATCACGCTTGATAGTCAAATGTGCATGAGGTGCCATCACGTCAGTGATGAAATTCCCGGCAATTGTGCTTGTTGCATGGGATCCATGACCTTTACTATCAATAGAGACTTGACCTTTCGAATCCATGTAACTTCGTGCTCCTATGATCTTGTTAGTGCAGCCAAATTCGAAATCGCAATAGCCCTTCCAACTTTTAGGGGGAGGTGGAAGGCCATCATTGTTGAATGATGCATGCCCGGGTATACTCCTGCAATCACACCTTTGTCGAGGTTTGAGCTCTTCCGTAGACCAGATTGTCTTTGAAGACCTAGAAAACTAAGAGTGTGTGTCATTAGGAGAGGTACGGTTTTATCTGGATAGGCATGTACAAAGCCGTCTTTTTTTTTACATTTCTTTGAGTTCATTTTCAGTTAATGCAGCGACAATCGAAAATACTTCGTAGTATGATCATTCAAAAACAACAAGTGTTACCAATGAAGACAATAGGTAATGGCAATAAGACATTTGGTTAACCAAAGATTTTTAACTTTGTTTCTCTTATACATATATTATAGTCATGTTTTTATATTGCCAAATTTTATAGGTCCAAACATTGAGTCATATAATGTTCTTTTTTTGAGATTATAGGTCCAACAAAATTCAAATATATCAGTATGTCACCCTGTAAAAATAAGCAGCAACCCCATATGAGCAGTCCATCAATTTTGTATGGACCCAAGAAGTAAAGGAATTTTTGTCAAAATTTGGGTAGCAAAAATAATGAGCAGTCCTTCAAATTTGTATGGGCTCGTTACTTATCTAAATAACGTCATTAATGGAAGAAAATAAATCTGGGCAGCATGGTCTCAAGGAATTTATTGGAACAAAAGACTTTTAGCAACTAAAAAGTAAACAAAATGCTAGCTAGATATGGAGATATGTGCTGATTTTAGAGACAAACTTAAGGGACATAAGCTATTGGCCATTTTCAGTCAAATGCCATGTTTCGGGTGATTTACTGTTTTTTTAAGGAGCATGAAAAGTTGATTAATTTATTTTAAAATGTTAAATATTTATTTCTCATTGAATCTTAGACACAGGTTTCCTGGGTATCACATCTCCAATATGAAATTCATTATCATTATCTCCATCACATAAAATTTATTTTTAAAGAAAGTGCAGCAGAAGTCCAAACAAATATAAACCAACAAATTGGTCAAAATTAAAGTATTTGTTTTTAAAGGAAGTACAACCTCTATTAGACCAGCTGCAAATTCAATTTCAGATGCATATTCAAGTTGAACGTTCAATTCAAATAACCAAGGTTTGTGATAGTTGGTCAAAGCTGAAGTATTTGTTGACAATGAAGGCTTTTATATGGTAGAAAATGGAGATGAATGTAGAAGTGTTCAAATTGGTGTGTGTTGTTAAAGCTTGAAATGGAAGAATTTGTTACATATTTCAATATGGTCTTGCGTTTGAACGTGTTCCTGCTAAGGTATCTTTTTTATTTTACTATGCTGTAGAATGCATAAGAAGATAATGAAACATTGTTTTTACTTTAACTTGCATGTGTATTTGCAAAAGAAGGTATGTATTATTCTCCCTTTATCTGTTTTATATATTATAGAAATCTTCAACGTTACGTCTTCCTTGTTATCAGATATGAAGCTGTGATGAGTTTTTCTTCAATTGGTTATTGTGATGAATTTTAATAGGGCAGTGCTTAGATGTATTTGGCTATGGGTAATTATTCTTATCTCTCTTCATTCACAGTTATTGTTTTCTTGGTTCAGTTGCCATAAATTCATAGTTATCACTAACCTCATATCTTGAAATATTTACATCAATCACTGTGCAAAATCTCAAACCTGGTTCATCGCATAGTAATTCAGACAGAAATCTGTTGTGAACATATATGTGTAACTTGTTTAAATTTTAGATTTTTATTAAGGATCAAATTAGCTGGTTTTCAAATTTATGACATGTCATTTATTTAAGTTTTGATACTCCTGTAGTGTAGATTTTAGTTTTTAGTTTTTTTTTCTCTGTATTACAATCAGTTTCATGATCACTAATATTATACGATGTATTGTATGTTATTTTCTTTTCTTTTTTCCTTATAAATACTAGTTTTTATTTTTCATGTAGATTTTGAAGGACTGAGCTAGTGAATTATATAAGAAAGCAGAAGACCTTAAACTTAGCTGAGGAAGAAATCAAGATGTGGTTGCTGCTACTTGTCTTTCGATTGTGTGTCAAGATGTGAATGTATCCCATACCATTTTACAATGAGAAGAAGACTATAAACTTACTAGAGGCAGAGGAACCTCCCCCTTTTTTTTAAATGCAGATGGTTCTGATAATATGCAGTGGATTTACAATGAAGTAAGTACCTTTATTAGATTAATTTGTTTGATATATGCAGGTAATTGCAAGGTAAACTTGTATTCATACTAACTTTAGTTCCTCAGATTGCAATCCTTGATGTTAGAATCGTATGTTTCTGGAAGGTCCTTACACAGCTTCTCATGATAAGGACTGCATATTTCTATGTCTTTAAAGCATCCTCAAATTTCAAAGGTATCCATGGCCTTCATTGACTTCTGACTTTAGAGACTTCATAGTGAAATTACTTAACAAATGGTAACTCTGTTTCATTGTTATTAATGATTGAAAAGTTTTTTTTTCTCATTTTTTTATATTTCCACATGTTTATCTATGCCTTTTTTTGATTTACTGCACTAACCAGATTTCTAGAATCCAGGTACGCTACTTTACTTTTTTCCTTGGCTCTTTAAAGTTTTGTCATATGTCACTATATATATATATATATATATATATCATTATATGAATACATGTAATATACACATTGTAGAAAAATGTAAAACGGATGGGAGGTAACCAACCTTTTTGGGCAAAAACAGAATCTGGCATACTTCCGTATTGAAAGTAGTCTCGGATTCAAGGTTCTCTTTTAGCTTTAAGGTTCTATTTTGTTCTCTTTCTTCTATATTATCTTTAAGTTTGGCTGTCACTGCACAGCTAAAAACATCCTTGCACAACTTAGTGACCAACTAGTAAGCACCATCTGAATGCATGAACTTGCTGGATATAAACATATTACTGTTGTTATTCATTATTTTTTGATGCAGAGTACTGCTAGTTTCAAACAAAAAAGTACATATGTGACGGCCGGGAATTTCGCTCGATCCGGATCAGTCGTTAAACCGATCTAGACCGTTCGAAACCCCTGATCGTTTGAGAACAAGGCAAATCAGAACGCAAACGGGAGAACATTTCATTGTTATTACAACAATTCCATCAGATACAAGAATATACAGAGTATAAATGAATAAATTACATTCGATAAATATCAGAGATTACAATAAATTACATAGCAGCGGAAAATAATACAAAGCACAACTGAAGGTGATATACGGATACAGAGCTTTCCGGATATCATTCCAGCTGCAAATCAGGATCCTGTGAATATAAATCTGGAAAACCAAAACAACTAGCTGCCCGTGCGGAAAATAGGTGTTAAGCAAGAGAATAAATTCTCCGCCGCCAAACAGATATATATTTAACAGGAATCAATCAACACAGAATAAAATCCAATGTCAGACACACAATCCATTTACAAGTTCGTTCTGGGTCTGAACGAAACCGGAGGCACTTTCCTCGCATATCCATCGATCTCCAAGTACGTCTGGACGACCACCAACTATTTCCATCCTCTTGGGTGTACAGCCCAATCAGGATCGTTAGTAATTACCCAAACGATGTGAAGACTTCCGATCTTCAACCACCGTCTTCATCTTCGACATATCGTCGAATAGGTCATTCAGAATGGGTATGAACCCGGCCTTTCCGAACAACCCGCGTATATTAAAAAACAAATGTTACACAAACACAACATACGCCTCATTCCAATTCATTAGTCACTAACCGTAAATTAGCAAGAGAACAATTTCCCAAATATTAACCCCGAAGGCCGAAACCAACATCAGATCAATACCAGGAAACCATTCTTCTTAGCTAACCAACCACTAGTTTCTAAATTTCATATTCTTAGGGAAAGGTTCCCATTAATTTTATCCAAGATAAATTCTTTAAAATTTATTCTTTAATCTTCCTTTGGATGCCAATTCAAACCAAATTATGGTTTTCCAAACTAGTCGAGATTAGCGAACCATACCGAAGTAATTATTTAATTTATTTCCCAATCCCGACCTATTCATCCCATGAAGCAAAACTGGTAATACTCCATATTTAACACCACAGTGTTATCGGTAAAACTAATTACCATTTCACGTTCAAATCTGATTAAAGATTTAACTATCGCTTTGGAGCAAAACTGGTAATACTCCATTCTCGCTCATTTTCTATATTTGATAATTTAGATTATCAATTCACATTTCAATCTAATTGTAGATTCATTAAAACTCCTTTTACTGGGTTAAAGAACTAGTGTTATTTAAAACACAGTTCACGATAAACCCAAATCACATTCTTTTATTATCGGGTTAAAGAACTAGTGTTATTTAAAACACGGTTCACGATAAACCCACAAATCAATTCTATTTAAAACTCGTTTCAAATCCAATTTATTTATTAAAAATAGTTGGGTTTTTACTTTAGTTCTAAACTAGTTCATTTCGATAAAAACCTATTTTTATCTTTTCAAATATGGAGTTTTTCATCCCAATTTTTCCCAAATCATTTCTTATGATTTTACACAAATTATTACTATTTTTAATAATTTTATCAAGGCCCGTACAGTCGATTTCCATCAACGGCCATCGAACTGCACCTATAGCGACCTTTTTCGAATTTGATTTGGTCGTATCTCCAAATCCAATCGTTAGATTTTGAATTTCTAATATTCGTTAGAAAGCTCTTTTCGATACGAACCCAACGGTTCCGGTTTTAGGAGAATCCGACGGTCGGATCTCTTGTAATGTCCGTTTGAAATAAATGGTTGAAATTCACGAACTGCCGCGGCGCGGCGCGTTCTATTCAAGCCATTGTATTATATATATATAATATATATTTCATCGATTCCTTTTTAAAACGAATTTTATAAATAGTTTTAAATTCGTTTCAAAAACAATTTCAACTTCCCATTCAAATTCAAATCAAAATTGAATTTTCCTTTATAAATCATTTTTACTTTCATTTCTACTTGATTTCAATTCAAATCGATTTTAATTCGATTCGAATTCATTTTCTTTCCAACTCAATTCAATTCGAAATCATTATATATTCACTTCAATTTCAATTTCTTTTTTATTCAAATCAAATTCCATTTCTCTTCTATTAGAATCAAATTCAATTTCTTTTCAAATCAAATCAGATTCCATTTCTTTTCAAATCAAACTCATTATATATTCAATTCAATTCGAATTCGTTTTATATTCGATTCAATTCAAATTGATTTTCTATTCGATTCAATTCAAATTGGTTTTCTATTCGATTCAATTCAAATTGGTTTTCTATTCGATTCAATTCAAATTGGTTTTCTATTCGATTCAATTCAAATTTCATTTCAAAATATTCGATTTTGAAATCACTTTACAATATTCATTCTAAAATGAATAAAATCGATATAAATATCGTTCACGTCAAAATGGCGTCAATCTAATCAACACGGCTTCATATATTTTTATTTTCAAATATTCTATTTCAAATATTTCTTATTATCAAAATATTTCTATTTCAAATATTTCTATTATCAAAATATTTCGTTTAACACATGACTAATCTCAACGGATGAGTACGGTCAACACATGAACCTTTATTTTATATTGATAAAGATGTAAATTTTATTATTAAAATATTTCGTTCAACACATGACTAATCTCAACGGATGAGTACGGTCAACACATGAACCTTTATTTTATATTGATAAAGATGTAAATTTTATTATTAAAATATTTCGTTCAACACATGACTAATCTCAACGGATGAGTACGGTCAACATATGAACCTTTATTTTATATTGATAAAGATGTAAATTTTATTATTAAAATATTTCGTTCAACACATGACTAATCTCAACGGATGAGTACGGTCAACACATGAACCTTTATTTTATATTGATAAAGATGTAAATTTTATTATTAAAATATTTCGTTCAACACATGACTAATCTCAACGGATGAGTACAGTCAACACATGAACCTTTATTTTATATTGATAAAGATGTAAATTTTATTATTAAAATATTTCGTTCAACACATGACTAATCTCAATGGATGAGTACGGTCAACACATGAACCTTTATTTTATAATATTCTTTATTTTCTAAATTGGAGTGAGGCCCAATCAATTACCATATAAAGTTAATTATATGGATTCCATACAACACATGTATATAATAGCATTGAAAAATAATCAACCATCAACCAAAGTGCAGTACACTGTATAAGCATCAAATATAGACACCTAACGCTTATAACAGTCTGTCAATCAATCGATCGACATATTTAATCAATCAGGATGAGTGAACTTCAAATTTCATCCCAACACCCGTGTGGGGTTTCAAACAAACAAACACAGATTTTAGTTGTGCAGTTGGGCGATGTGTAAAATTTATCGATCCAATCAATATCAGTCAAATCAGTGTATATAAACAAATCGGCCGATTTGTTTATAAATATTTATTTATTCACTTTCACGTTAAAAATTATATTTTTTACGATAGAACATTTTATTCAACCTATGAAAATATTCTATTCAGTTCATTTATTAAATAAAATGATATCTTTATTTTTCTAACTTACTTTAGAAAATTTCGGCGGCATAACGGCACGACTAGAAACGAGACGAGGCCTAGCCTTATCCCCGGTCTAGTGAAGGCCCACGCCATTCACACATCAATCAAATCCATTCCATTTCACCAAACAACTCAATTCAAACCAAATAATCTAACCAACTACACAACCAAACAAACAAGTCCATGGTCTGTGGACGATTGTGTCGGGTGCTACTAAACACCGTCTGCATCCTAGTATATATATATAACTAGAAAAGAAATCGAAGAGTGAGAAATTCTCACCAATAGCTGTCCAATACCACGACTCTTCATTGATAGAAATCTTCATCGTTCTCGCCTTTTTATCACCTTCATTGCCCGTATTCTCTTCATATGTAAAAATCGAATTTTCACTTCGCTATTCAATATATAAAAATCGAATTTTTACTTTGTTATTCAATATATAAAAATCGAATTTTTACTATGCTATTCAATATATAAAAATCGAATTTTTACTATGCTATTCAATATATAAAAATCGAATTTTTATTTCGCTATTCAATATATAAAAATCCTATTTTTATTTCGCTATTTAATATATAAAAAACCTATTTTTATAGTTGTCTCATATGGATAAAAATTCTATTTTTATACCACTAATATATAGATAAAAATTATATTTTTATACCGCTATTGTATAGAAAAGATTATATTTTTATCGACTCTACTATATAGAAAAGGATATATTTTTATCGGCGCTACTGTATAAATAAAAAATCACAACCTTCATGTATGAATAATCTCAACTTATATTTCAAACAAAATCACCCCTTTATATTGTTAATTCGCTGCAACACATATAAAGGTCGTATTTTTATAATCTCTACTACATAAAAATTATATTTTTATTCTTTCTATAATATAAAAATCGAATTTTTATAATCGCTACTATACAAAGATCGAAATTTTATTTTCATTCCCTCATGTTAAAAATAAAGTTCATATTTTTATTTCACTTCCTATACTATAAAGATTATATTTTTATTGTCCTCCACATATAAAAATTGTATTTTTATATTGTCTATCTTATAAAAATTATATTTTTAATACTCACATACAATAAAAATTATATTTTTATTCGACTAAAATTCAAACTTTCTTCTATATAAAAATCCCCCTTTTTTTCCTATAAAGATCAAATTTTTATATAAAAATAATATAAAACTCTTATTTTTTCTAATAAACCAACTACTTTGAAATAAAAATAAACAACTGAAAAGATTAAAAATAAAAATAATTAAAAATAAAGCTTACAGGAATCGGAGAGGAGGGGGCGGTTGTCATCGTTGAAGGGGCTGTCAGAGGGCGGTGCGCTCGATGCGGTGGTGGGGGCGGTTTGCTGAGGGGAGGAGGAGGCGGATCTGACGAGGTAGGGCGTTGGACTGGGGAGGAGGGAGGAAATCGCGGCTACAGGGGGGAAGAAGAGGGAGCGCGTCGCAGAAGGAAGAAGGAGGGAGAGATGGGGCGTCGGAGGCGAGAGGGGCGAAGGCGGAGGCTGGCGATGGTGGACGGAGGCGGTGGGGCGACGGTGGAGGGCGCCAGTCGAGCTAGGGCGCGATTTTTTTTTTACTGATTGAACTAAATCTAACGGGGGGGGGGGGGGCAGAAATTAAAGGAAGAGGGAGAGGAGTTTTTATTTTAATTATTTAATTTTCCACCAAAAAGCAAATTTTATTTTCAATCTCAAAACGGGGCCCACCGCCTGTCGTCTATAGCTAATTACCCCCATTCTGAACACAATGGGATATGTATCGTAAGCTGATTTGATCGTTTCGATCAGTTTCCGTTAAAATCAACATATAGCTCTATATATTGATTTTGAACGCGCATTTCAATTTACCGGCGTCACATACTAACTCTAAAAATTCCTGAAAAATATTTTCTAGCTTCGTATTGACGATACGGTCCTAACAAAACTAGTTTCGTCGAATTCTGAGGCCGTTGGAAAATGGCCATTTTCCAGTCGATTAAAATCAACTAAAACTGGTCAAACGCGTTTTCCTTCGCCACGCTCACATATTGATTCGAAAAATTATGAAATTTGGAATCTAGCAATAATTTGACATCACAGACCCAACAAAAGTGCTTTCGTCGAAATCCGAGGTCGTTTGCAAAATGTCCATTTTTCAGGGCCTGAATTCCATAGCGACTATTCAGAATTTTCAACTGGACATATCTTTTGATCCCCGCTATGAAATTTTGATTTTTCGGATTCGTTGGAAAGATATTCTCAATTAGATCCTAATGTTTTTGTTTCACTAAAATCCGGTTTGTTTTACACCCGGTACATTCAATTGAAGTTTGAAATCGAATTATCGAACTACCGCGCCATTTTCAGTTCCCTTTACAATTATATATAAATATTTATATTCTAACGACGACGCGTATAAATATATACGTTCGAATTATATTCAAAATAAATTTTCGTCGTTTTTATTTAAAATAATCTATTTTAAATATTCAAAATTCGCTAAAATTGCCAAAATAAAAAATTTAAACTGGCCCAGATTTTCGGTTTGTTACAACATAACTAATTTTTTTTACCATTACCCTTGATATTTTCGTTTTCTATTCCTAATTATTCTTTTTTATCTCACAAATTAGAGGGGCAAAATTAAGAAGAATATATGAAATTTTGTGCATTGGTTGCTTGGTAGTAGAATAACTGCATCAGTCTACAATGGAAGCACAGTACAAATACAATGCTCTGTCTATCTTGCTGAATTCAGCGATGGAGAAGAAATCAAGCTTTTGCATAACTACAGCCATATGTTTCAGGTCCCTGGTGTAGATAGACACATGACCCAGGTCTCATGTCACCTGCGACCTCCCTGTTCTGTAACCGATGGTTCATATTGCTCAGCTCCAACCCAAGAAGAGCCTAATGATCCGAACAGTTTGGTGCAGTCATCTGCATCAGCAGTATATATATTGTCATAGTTTTTGTTAAATCACATGTAACTCAACACTTATTGTCATAGTTTTTGTTAACGACCCACGCTCATCATTTTTCATGTTTAGTGATACCATCAAGAAACTTTATATTCGGAATTTTTATGGAAACGAGAAGGAAAGACCAGCACACCACTGTTAAAGCTAAGCCATAATGTTCAGAGGACCGAATTAGTAGAGACATATGGGTTGAACTAAACAAAGTTAAGTCATTTTCAGAGGATCCATGCTGCTTTTGGTGACAGTAGCGCTCTCACTGCTGGGGCATTCGTATTGGTAAGAAATATTTGAATTAGCCAATTGTATAATTTCATTTGAGATTCAACTAATTGGGTTTCAATATAGCCCTGCTCCATTAATCGATGACTAATTACTAATCTACACCATCTAATGTATTTTTAAGATGAGTTATAGAAGCTACCGGGTGGACTTCATTGATCCGACACTAATACAGTATCATAGGTGCATTAATTTACGAGGCTAGACCGTTGAGACCGTAACAACAATACTCTAATATGTTGATATTGACTGCATTGTTCACTTCTAGAAACAATATTAAATTTCACTCGCTTGAAAGTCAAGCTAGGTCGACGATCATGAAGATGCCACTTTCTCATGTTTTAAAAATCTATATTAATGATGTTTAATTATACATGTTATGCTAAACCATGCCAGTTTAAACAAGGCCAAGTTTTTTTTTGTTCATGTTTTATCTATTTGGTTGTAATTGATACAAACCTAAAACTAATATTTTAACCTAATGTTGACAGGTACTGGCCGTGAAGATGGAGAAGAATGGATAACTTGCTAAAATCTACTCATTCTGACATAGAGCGACATTGCCTTTACATGTCCAAATCTACTCATTATGAACTCCAACAGGTAATTACCTTTTAGTTTATTTATAGGTTTAATTGCAATTATATAGTTTATGATGTTTATCTTGTAACAATACATGCAGGCAAGAGAGGAGATGTCCAAAGGGAGAACTCGATATTTGGAAGCTATGACAAACTTCAACAGCATCGCACTGTGAACAATTCTATTGAAATTTTAACTGTTGTTGTTTTGTTGTTTTGTTGATGTTTTCACATGTTATACTAGTATGTAATTCTAACCGTTGGCCTTATACTTCTACATGGGTAATTAGTAATTCTGAAGTGAAGAACAGCCGCATCAAAGAACTGATGGTAATTAAGCAATGAACAAGACTTCAACTATTATGTATTATAATGTTTTGTTCGTAATAGTTGTGTAAACTTGTTTGTAAATGATTCTGGTATGTGAATTGGTTGATTTTGTCGAAATACTATTATTGAAATGATTATGGATATTATACATGATTATGCGATTAATGTGTTTTTTAATTATTAAAATACGGTGGTTATCAATGTTGGCTTGAAAATGATAATTATGTGATTGATTACTTGTTTGAATACTGCTATTATATATAAGTGATTGTTGGAAATGATACAAGCCATTAACAGTAAATAACAACAAAAAATATATTAATTGGCTTTGGTAAGGTTTTTGAAACGCTACAAAAATATTATAGTAGTGTAGAAAAAACGCTGCAGAAAATAAAAAAGAAGATACAATTACGACTTTGGTTGCATTTTTAAGACGCTGCCAAAACACATTTGGTAGGGTTACAATATGTTTATTTTTGGTAGCGTTTACTGTAACGCTACGAAAATTTTGGGACTTTTAGTTGCATGTCGTGTCGTAGTGTTTATCGAAACGCTACGAAAAGTTTTAGTAGCGTTTTTACAACGCTACGAAAGGCTTTTTCTGGTGTAGTGTCAACAAACATCACCTACCTTCTCTATATCTTAATTAAATCATAAATTTTTAGTTATCCTTTAATTAAATGAACACCTAATCTCTTTTCTTCATACTCCATGAACACGATATTTCATTCAATATCCTACTCTGCACGGTTTTGCTCGTAGTAAATTTTTGTTCAGACTTCCATTCGAAAGCTACCTCACAATAACCCTTCTGACTCCCTTAATCCACATAATGATGCCCCCCATAATCCTTCATCTTCCCTGATAAACCAATACCGCTACTCTTTACTCTCAGTCATCTCCTCTATATTGCGCCACAACTCCTTCACACGTTTAAAACCAAACTGCTCCTCTCTTCGCGTGCTGGTCAACCTCACCACTCCATTCCCCGAACTTCACCAATGAGTTCGCCATCACGCCCCACATCACCTCATCACCTCGACTCAAAACTCGAAGCTTTCTTTCACATCCCGTCCATCCTCCCAAACTTGCGACTACAGGGTTAAACACGACCTAAATCCTAGCCTATGTCCATCAAAGATTTTGAACCAGCTTAAAATGATTTCCAGAACCTACATCTAACCTCATTTTTCATGAATTAAAACTCAGCTTCACGAAACCCCAATTTTCCCGAATATTTATTTACTTTGTATTTACCAGATCACAAGCCACTTTTAATTCTTTGACTACCATGATTAACAGTAATCCCCCTTCGTTAATTACAAATAAAGTGGTATGCTTCTTCCTTTTTCATTCACTCACGGGATGTTGTACCCACCATGCACCAAATCAAAATCACACCGCCGCTTCACCATCCGACTTCCTTTTACTATATCACAAGCCTATCGCCATCGACAAATGAAACCCACACTTCCTTTTACTAGTCACTGGCGGCATCTAAGAGCACCGAACGGTCCCCCACTTCTGCCAGTTCAAGCTCCAAACTTCCACTTCAAATTGACACTGCAAGCTCCCTTCATTATCAACCAAATCAACCTCCAGACCTTTAAAAACCAAAACCCTAAGTTACCCAAACCCGATACTGTGCTCCATCTGGAGCCGTCGCGATGCCGTCGGAGGCAAACCCAACCCCGACCGATCCTCCTACCTGCCACACCTCCAATTCGAGCGCATGTAGATCGTTCCCCAGGCCGACATTGTTGTTCGTGTTTTTCATGAATGTATAGGTGATGGAAATTCATACGATTTCCTGTTGATTTGTGGGCTCGCACTTTATTCGGTGAAGAGGGGTTTGGATGCGAGTTTTCTTTTTAAATTTAAGTTGTGGAATTTCGTTTTCATAGTTCAAACAAAATGGAAAGGAAGAGGTGAGTTTTTGTTTTTAGAACAGATGAGGATGTACATTTTTTCTTTTATATAGGGCATATCGCTTGGTTTGCACGGAAATGCAATGCCTTGGTATACACGGAACTGAGACGGCGTGGATAGTACGCTGCTGAATGGCTTGGGAGGCACGGTATTAAACAGTTTGGCAAGCACGCAAGTCATAGGTTCAGAATAGAGGAGCATATCGCAAGTCACTGGTTTATATGCGGATGACAGTTCATCCTATGATTAGTATGTGAAGAATGAACTTTAACTTGAAACTCTTATGTATATGATGATATTCCTTGGGTTAAATTTAATCATATGTATATGTGTTGTTCTTAAGGTTGATGTATATAGTATTTTTGTATTGAATGGTGCAACTATTTTATGTAATGCACAGAAAGAAACAATGTGCATGCGATAGACGGTATGAGCTAATGTCCTTTTAAATTGACAAACCATGTAATATTGCAAATTTAGCCAATTCCGAATATTCTGGAACTTAAATTATTATTTTATTATTTATATGATTTAAATATTCAAAAATATTGAATTCAATTCTATTAAATTAATAAACCACGATTTAAAATAATTAAATAAATTAATTATTCAGTCGCTAAAAATCTGGGTTGTTACATATGGCCCCAAGGGTTTAGAATTGTGACTGTATTTCTCCATTCTAAATTCTTATACGTGAACTATAAAGTGTAAACCCTAATTTATAAATCAATTGGGGATTTTCTTTTTAATTTCAATTTCGAAATACTTATACTCGATTAATATGACTACTAAAGGGTAGATCTCGAGGAAGATGTTGCTTTCGCCCATATATGGTTCATTTATTTTTCTATCATTTCTCATTCAAATGAATTCCAGCTCTTTTAATATATACTCACTTAGTCTACTCAAAGTCTTGCTTTCGGTATATAGCCAAAATTCACCGAAAGCCTCTCCTTTGTGGGGTATTAACCAAATTTGTAGCTAACAGTCCCATCTTTCACTTAATATTAATATTGCAAATAGTAGCTAATGTCAATTTTACGTAGCACTTACAGTAGATTAGCTTAACCACTTTAAAAAAATAAAACCACAAAACTCAAAATAGTGCATACCTAAGAGTAAATTTCAAAGGATTGAATTGCATTTAAATTACCAGAAAATGGTGATTTACATCCACAAACTTATCATTAATAAACATGAAGGGAAAATAAAATAAAAGTCTCGAATTACAAGCTGACAGCGTGAGATCGAAAATGGTGCAAATCTACAAACATGTCATGAGATTTCAAGCAATATGCATATAAAAAGATGAAATCCAAAAGGAAGAAATTACATGTAGCTCACAACAATTTAACCATGGAGTGGTTGTTTTCAATATTTTATGGAACTGTTGCTAAAATACCAGGACAATCCCATTTTAAAGCAAATTGTCATTAAAGATTGAACATACTAGCACGCTGCTAGCAAAATACAAGCCGAGTTTTTAGACAATTATTGGTTAAATTCAACTAATACATATAGAACACACAACCACTGTAATGAACTAACAATCTAACATACATGAAGAGTTTTTACTTCCCCATTAAATACACAAGTATATGGAATGAAACCGGTCAAAGTTAGTAAATCAACAAGCAAATTAAATAATATAAGAAGAAAATTAATTAAGCAAATTCAAAATTAATGTTCCACTTCCAATCTTCAGAATAAAGCAAATCAACAGTTATTTTAACTTAATAACTTATACTCAAATGTTTTATTTTTCACGTCTATCTCGATGCCATGTAATTTCAGATTTATGCAATAGTATTGGTCAAGAAAGCCAAAGTCGTCGAAGTTGAAATCGAACAACGGTCGAAGGCTTCTAACCTTCTAGTTATCGATTCAAATTAGCAGCGACACCGTTGAACGATTGAGACGAGTGTTTAGTGGTTTTTTTTAATGTATTGTCATTGTAGCATGTCGACGGCTACAGACTAGGGCACGAAAGTAGAACAAAAGAGAATAGTTTGTAATTGATACTAACTATGGATTATAATATACTAATGGGCAAGGCTGCCTTAATTTTTAGAATGGTCTGCCTATATTAAAAAAACATATCAGTTAACGGTTGACCGACCAATCTAATTTTTTTAGTTGTCTATTGAACCGAAAATATTCAATTAAAATCGACCTGTTAACAAATTTGGTTGGTTAACTTTTTTTTATTTGTTAAGTTGGTTCAGTACATGTCGGTTAAGACAGTTAAATCAGTTAAACCGGTGTGGTTGGTTAAATGCCCATACATATTCACGGTTATAATCATAATTTCACAATTTCATTGATCCTCTTTTGCTACCAAACAATAATATCAATAATATCGCATGTATACGCCTTGAATATTTGGTATCTCTGATTGAGTCTATAAATGTTTACTCAACAAAATATAAACAAGTAGAAATTTTCTCACGTTCACGATAAACATCATCTATCAAACAAATTAGGCCGAAATACGAAATGCTTTATTTTATTTAATACCATCATATAAAAATAATATATTTTTCTTTCTTTTTTGGGAAAAACTTGATAAAACAGTGAAATAGAATTGCTAAAATTTGGATCTGGTTATTTAATTAAATATGATTTGAACCCAGCAAAATATTCATGTATACAAGCACAAATATACCACCACCTAAGGGCTACGGCACAAAAAAAAAAAAAAAAAAAAAAGTTATCAATCCGCGGCAAAAACACTGATCATTTCATCCTACCATCCAAGATTTGTTATCGGGCGGTGTACAACATCTCTATACTTAGCATACGGATTGCTACCGCATTATAAATTCCGAACCCAACCTAGAGAGAAAGCATCGTCAATCGCAGAGCAATCGAATTAAAAGCAACTCCCCAAATCAATTTCTAGGGTTCAAAATGTCAGGAAGAGGAAAAGGAGGTAAAGGTCTCGGAAAAGGAGGAGCCAAGCGTCATCGTAAGGTCCTTCGTGACAATATCCAGGGAATCACCAAGCCCGCCATTCGCCGCCTCGCCAGAAGAGGAGGCGTCAAGAGAATCAGTGGTTTGATTTACGAAGAAACCAGAGGGGTTTTGAAAATCTTTCTAGAGAATGTGATTCGTGATGCCGTTACTTACACCGAGCATGCAAGGAGGAAGACTGTTACTGCCATGGATGTTGTGTACGCTTTGAAGAGGCAGGGAAGAACGCTTTATGGATTTGGAGGTTAAAAGATTTTATTCTTTAGAAGGGTGCGCATCCTGTTAATTTCTGTGAATTCTCAGTGTTGTCTTTTAGTTTCTTCTTGGGATTAATTTTCTTGCTGGTGCGTTCGTTGGTATTGGGTGAGTGGATGTAGTTAGCAACGAAGTTTTCAATTGGTTCCATTTTCACCGCGTTATATGTTTCTTTTCCTTAGCTTGTTCTGTCTTCTAGTTTCATTTACTGATTTCTTCTTCTTTTGCTTTTCTGCTACTTCGCCAGTTTTTTTCCTCGTTTGATCAATATAAGACGCATATACACCTTCAAAAGTGTATTGTAACTAGCCAACTTGCTGTTGTATATAACCGCATTACTGATAATTATCAAAATTGTTGTTAATTTAGTGTTCAGAATCGATTAACTGTAAAACCATTACATTGCATAAGTTGCTTAGAATGTTTTGGAACATATTACCTTTTGCCTTTGTGAAAGTGTCTTTAACTCATTACAAATTTGGTATATTTGTTTTGAAAAACCATGGGAATTTATGTGAGCAGTCTGATATTGTTGCCAATTCTTATTTTTGCTAATTTAATGGCTTGCAGTCGGTGGTTTGTTTTTGCTCATCTTAAGACCACCGTGGCATGGCTAGCATTCCCTTACTGACTTCCTATGTATTCAACGTTGCCATTACCATTGGTAAAAAAAATATAGCATTTAAATGGTAAATTTTATAGTCAGTTCTTGAGCTCTAGGCTTTTAGTTGCAATCATACCTATGTATCCGGCTGATTTCAGTGATGTTTGTCAAATGTCAAGTATTTTAAAATCCTTTGTATTATCAATGCTACCAGATTTCAAATTTGTTGTATAGGCTATTGATTTCAATGCTTTTTGTTTCCTGGTATATTTATAGGAAATATATATCTGCTTTGGTATATTTAGTTATTTACTTCAATGCTACCTGATTACAAATAAGTAACAAACATTGAAAGAGAGCCTAGAAGATACTTACAAATTTAATGAAATTGGTATACTTGCAATGTCAAGGAAACAAATCAGATTGAGTACGATCTTTATTTGTTGATGAATATAAGTTAGTGATCGAAACCTCTTCAGTGCTTCATGTGTAAATTGTTGTTTCAGTTATGGTAATACTTCTAGAATCAAATTGGTTTCAGTTTACAGTCAATTCATTGTTCCATTGATCATTGCGTTGTAAAGGCTAATCTCTGCTGTACGAGTAGAAAATAGTAGGATGAAGTCTCATTCAATTTCTTTAAGAAAATCAACAAGTGTGAATTCATGCTACGCACGTGGGCTTCACGATATACTTCTGATAGCGCATCATTAGAAATTTTAGTTATATGAATTTGAAAATACATGTTTATTGATTGTAATTAGTTTGGTTGGTTTTTTACTCAAACGCTGCGCACAAATGTTTTTTGAGAATTTTATTTAGCTAATCTCAAACCATATAAAAGGATAACTTATATTTCATAGTATTATGTTTTTACATAATAATCGATTAGTGGCATTCTTGTTTCCATTGAAGTGGTGAGCATCTCTAATTAGTATAGCAACGTTTTAGCAACTCCAAAAGTCCATAGCAAAATATAGGTTTGTACTGGATGTTAACATATGAAAATGTAAGCGCCTACCAATTAATTGTCTTATTAATGTAAACGTGAAGCAATTGCATATGCATCTCAAACCGATCATGTAATCCTAGGCTAATATACATTGAACATTTAATAAAAGCCTCACACTAGATTACTAATTATATTTAACTTGTTTATCGAAGGTAAAATGCTAAATGAAGCATGGAACTATACATATAATATACTGGTTTATGTCTATGCTGAATATTCTTTATAATTTTACAATCTAATTTTAAAGAATTTGGTGAAGCCAAACTGTTTGAGACAAAGATTGTAGGTAATAATTATTGCATCCAAATGTGTTCAAAAAAGAAGAAAAATTATGTAAATAAAAGAGCAGCACGTTACAAGTTAATTAAAGTCTTGACCGTAGAATAATGGAGTGAAGATTCTAGGAATATATTTTCTAATTCCTAAAAGTCCATCTTTAAAACTACTTAATTAACTTCTTACGTGAATGATAAATATGAAGTGAATAATATAGTTGTAAAAACCATTGTCATATTTAATTATTAAAGTATTTAAATCAAACTAACTGATGGAGCTAATTTAAGGAATGAACATAACATTCTGGTCCCCTTTTAAAAATTGCTTGGTTCTGGAATGATAATACCGAATAAAATAAATAACGATCATTAGAGATTTGATCTTTAGTTTTTAATCAAACCGACCGTTAGGGAGGTTTGCTTACTGTGAGAGCCAAAATCAATTTCTCTCAAGCCTAAAAAGAAGTTTCGTGTTTTCTATCTCCATGCTATTTTCTCTCCTGATTGTTTTTTCTTCCACATTTTTCTCTCATTCAACTCTAAATTCATATTTCATATCGGATTCCTCTTTCTTCGCCCCTGCTTTCTCTCCTACTAGAAATCTAATTCAAATTCACTAGATAAACTCGAACCAATGTTCACCTTCAACCACGATAGCTTCCGCGAGTTATGCACCGTATTTGAAACCTTAGCGAAGATCCGCCATTCGAACCTTATCAAACTCCTCGGATTTTGCTCCTTCGGCTCAGATCGCATCAATACTCTGTTGTTGCACCAATAGAAAAAATATTTAGTCTTCAGTTAGAATCGAATACCAGGTAAGCCAAAATATGGAAGTTTTGCCAATGAGTTTAAGAATCAAGTACCACAACTTGCTCTACATGTTTAATCTCTTAAGTCATTAAATTTGACAATGCCTTTGATTATTATCTTCATTACAGTTTATAACAATAAAATGGAAAATTTCACTGATGATAAAATTACCCATTTATTTTGCAAGATGTTTTACTCTAATGTAAGATAATTTCCTTCAATTGGGTCCAATTTTGTCCTCAAAAGGAGTTTTAAGAATTCGGACATTCCATTATGAAGAGGTCAGTGTTGATTCAAAAACCATTCTGTCTATCCTTATTTACAGCTTTGGGGCACTTACATATTTCCAGTTTGCAGTAAGTTGTATTTAAGTGCTCAAGTAAAGAAGAAAATGTCAAGTGGAATCTTTGTATGAAAGAAAAATAGGTTAGTATTTTGTTGAATTTTCTTATGCCAACCTCATTTGAGTCACTGACTTATGTTATGCTAAACATTGCAGATAAGCATTTGACTGGATATTTAATATAGGAAAATGTTTCTGATAAATTTAATGAAAAATCATTATATCCTTGAATTCATTAATACTACTAAGGGGCAAGTTTGTCAAAATTAGAATCAAAATCGTAAGTTCTGAAGTGTGACATTCCCGAATTATACAGAAGTGAAGAATTAATTTACTTTCGAATTCACTAATTTTGAACGAGTGATATTAAGAGAAATCCTGATATTCATGTTAATCATATGCTGGTTATAAATAATTTTTATGTATTTTTCTAATTTGAGCTTTAATGACTATTAGCTAAAATATATTCATTACACTCTGTATTCGTTGAACTTTATTTTGTTATTTTGGGATCGTTCCATTTTTTCCTCAAGCCTGTAAGTAAGTTTGACCTTTTCATTTTATATTTTTTGAATTTGAGTTTGAGTTTGATTTTATATTGTCAAGTGTATTATGATAAATTTTGTATTTTATTTTTGAGCTGTTTAAGGTTAGCGATGAAAAATTCTGATCACTAAGCAATTATCTTAGTCATATTAGTAACTTGTTGGCTGGTCTCATCTATAACTGGAAACTTCATATTAGATAGATCAATAGAAATTTTATTACATGTGGTTTTTTCTGCCTTGTACCAACTGAATGATATAAATTGATTTCTACATATATATATTGGGCTTTCACGTTAAGTAGTTGGCAATAAATAACAAATATGCTCTGTTTTTTAATCTGCAACAGTTCGATATTTCCAGTAAACATATATTGCATAACTTAAGAGCTATGTTTTCATTCGTTTAAGTGAAGATTCTTGTTTCTTTAAAATATATTTCCTTTTTTGAAATGATTTGCTGCATTTAATGGAAAGCTTATTTCTTTGAAAGTGTTCATGTGTACCGTACTTAATCCACGCATGTAGAAACCAGGCAGTTAATTATGTGTATATGATAATTGTATATTTATGTTAAATGATATATTTCCCTTTCTTAATTTCTTTAGAGATTCCATAACTGGGAATAGGAGAAGGATGAGTGGTGGGGTTTCTTGGGGTGCAACTGAGAATAGGAGAAGGATGACTGGTGGGTTTGGCAGGCAATTCATACTTTTTTCTCTCTTTTCGATGTTTTTGTGGTAGTAATATTGACTGGCATGAGCCACCTTACTATGACAAGGTAACCATCACTTTCTATAAAAATATGTAATATGTTCATTCACAATTAAATAATAGAAAATATAACTGAAGAAATACCAAGCAATCAGACCTTGTAATGTGATTGTTTTTGTTAAGTTTCCAAATATAAGAGCTGGACCAAAGCACAATCTGTTTGCAAATAAAATTGTTCAAATATTCTAAAGTACCATATCATTATACCATTAAACCTTAATAAAGTAAACATATCGAGTTTAACCTTAATAAAATCACGGTAAGATTTGTGGTAGTTCTCAGCTATAAGCTTAATGATTGTATATTTCATACTTCTCAAAACTCCAACCGTGGAGAAAGCTACTGTGAAATAATGAAATAGACAGTGGAGAGATTAACAGTCCATGTAAGTTTAGAGAGATTGTATATTTTGTTTTATCATGTTGCAAACTAGTTTTGATGTGCATGTAGTGCATTTGGATAAGACAAATGGCGAATGATAAAAATTAACAGATCCATCATCAGTTGATTTTAACGCATTATATGAAGTGAATCAAATGGTATTATCCTTTTTAATATATTTAAAATACTAAGTTAATATATTTAAAATTAATTATCAGTCAGTTGTATTTTTTGGTGCAGATGACCGATAACTGAAAATTCTGTATTAACCACTGATATTGCTGATGTATATTTAAAATATTTTTTTTACTGATATTTCCTTGATTTTTTTAACATTGCTTATTTTTCATTTCTTAGATCTGAACTATAAGAAGCTATTCTGCTTGCTGGTCCTGATGCTTGATGGTCGTCGTTTATTAAATCGCTTGCCTTGTCACTTGCTGGTCGTTGTTCATTACTGTGAGTGTTGGCACTACATAAATATGGTAATTATTTTTTTCTCAGTTTTTATTGCGTTTTACCAGATGATAGCATACCAAAAAGCATGTAAGAAAATAGTTGAAAAATTGGTAATATTTTTATGGGACCATACATATTATATTTGTCTTGTTAAATACTGCGTCTTACCTGCTCATATGCACTGCATTGTTATGTTGGTTCTTTCACAATGTGCAATTTTCCCCAGTAGTCTTATGCTTCTTCATTCGCACTTGTCTGCTCTATTTAGCTATACACACAACAATATTATGTAGCCTTTAGCTGCCTTATTCTTGTACAATTGTCTTATTTGAGGCATTTTTTCAATTGGTTTGTTTCCGCAAGATTATGTAGCTTTCAGCAAATGCAGCACATCATATACAAGCAATTTGAATTTTTCCGCCTTGCTTTAACTATTATCCTTGATCTCTGACCATGATATGAAAAACAATATTATATGTTTAAGTAAGTTTTGCAAAATATTTATATTGAATATCTTATATCTATCTTTAGCCCAATAGCACTAACTTCTATATAAATATGGTTTACCCACTTGCCATTGGCACACCCCTCATCTTCAAAAATAAGAACTTCCTTGTTGGTAAGCAATGCTTTTAGCATAGCAAAGAATTAGATTTATCGTTTTGAAAGACAACAAATTAATGTCGTTTCGGATGAATTTTGAATGCATTTGCAAGAAAAAAGGTGATGTAGGATGATTTTGGAGATCGAGATGATTGCTGCTCTGTGATTGATTTTTTCTATGAAAAAGATTTCTGGTGATTTATCCACGCTGTTTGCTTACTGGTTAAGCTTAGTCAAGATCCAAGTTAAGTTGGATGTAGTTTGTATCCATCAGCAGCACACTTGCTTTTCAGGTGGTATGCTCAGTGTACAGAGTACTACGTTAGTCCTCCGCAGCCGTCTGCCTCTACAGTGAACGATAATGCCAAGTAGAGTAACGATAACAACTCATCAAGCTGCAGTAATAATTTCAGTGAGAAGCCTGATGTGCTTCTCATGGGCTGGACCATGGTATTTTGCAGGAGTTTGCGAGAGTATCAATGGCGAGCCCAACTTTGTGACTTGAATTGAAGAATATAAGTTCTAGTTTGTGAGGGAGGAAGATACATGTTTGTAGGTGCGGTAGTTTTGGATGATAATTTGTAAAGCCAACTTAACTGAAAGATAATGATTTGCGTTGGTTACTTTTTCATGTATGATGGGTGGCGTAAAGTAAATCAATGTTAAGTATATATACATATCAACATATAATAAGGTGTAATGCAATGTTTCATTATCGTTGCTAACTTCTTACTTGTTATGTATTTTTATATACATGGTAATCATGTAGGCAAGCAAAGAGGCTTCTGCTGGTAAAATTTGCATACTATTATATATGCTAAAGGGATTACTTTCTTTTTATGCACAACTTTTTTTAAAAAAAGGAAAAAAGTCATTAACAAAGGAACAATTAGTGGTTGAGAATATGATAGATGCATAATAAGTATCATTATTTATTATGTATCACAGATAAAGAGAGTATGAAGTCTTAAACATTTTATATATTGAAACACAACTTGCCAAAACATATGTAGTAACATATATCCTATATTGCATCTATACTCATTTGTAATTATCATCAAATCCTTATTGCCCTGTTGCATAATATCATCATGATGATTAACCTTGGAATAATTTAAGTTGTATTTTGACAAGATGTTCTTGGATTATGTGATTCCATTTAGTATTCCTTTCTGTTTATATCATATGCAAATGGAAAGAAACTGAATTCTAGGCTATTAGAACAGACAAATCGTGTGGGTCTTTCGTGCTTGTGACATTGACACAAAGATTTAAAAAACAATACATATTTAATCTTTCTCCTTTAAAACACACTTTTTAAATCAAAAATAATTTGGCCTCAAAGCCTTAATTAATTTTCCAATTTATAACTCGTTATCAAAAATCCAGTTTACTTTGAAAATCCTTACCACACGTTTCTACCGTAGTTTCCAATTAAATTGATTCCCGAACATTCAATTCTATAATCTTAACAAAAATATTATTCTTTCTTTCCAATTTCTCACTTTTAATTTCCTCAAATCAAAGATCTGATTAAATCCTCAAATTACAATATGAATTTCCATAACTCAATCTCATTGGGTTTCAAGAATGATATTATTGAAGATATGATTCACGACAAAACCCAAATCAGTTGATATTGAACTTAAGTTACACAGAAATTGTATCTACTTATATTCGATATCAATTCTCATAATCAACGAATACTATAAGTGGAATAACGATATAATAATAATATCTTTCAAATTTCTCAAATAGTATACGTTTACACCAAAGAATTTCATATCAAATATCCGAAGATTATTTCTATCCAACTTATCCCAATTAAATTGGGAAACTCGTATCTTATTTAAAAGATTTATCGAATTCTTTGACATTAGATCTGAATAGAAATATCATCAACTTATTCTCAATATTAATCTTCGTACCCAACTCACACTATAAGCGGAATAATAGCGAACTACCATTATAATTCCTCAAATAGTAAGAGTCATCATCTACTAGATTAATATCAAACATCCGAAGATTTATCTTTAACCATATCCAATTATTAAAATTGAAAACCCCTTTTTAGTATCAAATAAATCAATTTAATTTCCATATAAAACATTTTCAATACTTTTAAATCTTTGAAAACATTCTACCAATCATTTACAAATGATTACTTATATTTCAGGAAACAGCTCGCGGTTTACCACTTCAAAATAGATTATTTTTATAGAAAGAGTTACCATAGTGTTTCAAAAGCGTTACAAAACAGCTATCTTAACTACTTGGATCAAAATATCGTTTATCTTAGCCAAAACTTAAACTTTATGATTCAAAACACTTTTACATAATTTATAATGATTTTACCATTTTTTTCTCCATATTTTTAAAACATTTAAAATAACTGTTTATAATTATGGTCGACAACTGCTCTTACAACGACCTTTTCCAAAACAGTTTTAAACATAACTTGAAAATTATAACCCGAAATTAAAATCCGCTTTCACTTATTTAAAAGCTCTTGTTAATATAAATCAATTGTTTTTCATTTCTTGGAAATCCGATTTAGATTGCAAAAGTTATAAGCGTTTAAAGAATATAACTAAAATACACAAATTACCATTGTGCAACAAGCTCTATTTTGATCGAAATAAAAATTATTCTTCAGTACTTCAAAATACCTTAGAAAATCATTATATACTCATGTAAATCATTTGAACCCATTTAAATTAATTTACATTGACTTTCCAAATTTATTTTGGGTTCAAAATTCAACTTTTATTTTTTACTTAATAAATCAAATTCCAATTCATTTCTAAATTCGAATAATTTCAAATTAACCATCTTATTCGTCGGATTAGTTAGGGATAGCCAGAGGGAGCAGGAAACTATATTTTCCAAACCCATGCCTAGACACTATCATTTCTGTCATCCTAGAATGTTCCGGTATTTATTTATTCATTTAAAGAACTTTATCAATATATATGAATTCATACATATGGTCTTTCCCAATTATTAACCTTCAATTTCAATAATGATATTGCTTCTAATTATGAAGGAGATTTGTCGATCACCAATGTGATACCATACTTGTCGTGTCATAGTGTGTGCAAAACAGCATCAACAACCATTATAAACATCTATAGCAACTATCATCAACATAGTTAAATAAATCATAACTATGCACAAGCGTTATAACACCGACGCTTAATAGTGTGTGTGTTCTAAACTACGCATGCATCATCCATCACAATAAACATCAATCATCGTTAACCACTAATAATTCATCACTATATTTAAATTAGTCTAACTACTAATTAAATATATAAACCATGGTTAAAGAGTTCTCACACCAGTCCTTGTTTGTTGGTGAGGCAGAGCGGGGGACTCTTACCTCTACACGTCCCAAGAGGGGTTGGTTAGGCAGAAGGCCGAGATAATCGAGAGGCTGGCCGTAAAATAAGGTGCTGGGGTATTAGTGCAATGCCACGACGGAGTATTAGCCGCTGTAAGATGGTTGAAAAAGACTAGATCGTTACATACACATGGTCCAATCAGTATACCAACTGAATGCAGAGCTTCGCTTACAAGATAAACACATAGTCCTCGTTCGCAGCCTTGATTTGGCATGCTGGGCAAGGTGTTCGCGTCAGACGCCAACAAGTTTTCCCCCGTTCACATAACACGATTTGCCAACGCTGGAAATTGATCCGTTGGCGTCCGACGCATCGGACGCAAAGTAATTAAAATGTCTAAACTAGTTGATTAATGAAGACACATTTAGCTCAGTTGGTACATGCATATGCTTTGCTTTAGAGAGACCAGGGATCAAGTCCCACCTGCACCAATTTTTTTTAGTGTTTTGTCGTACACTATTTATTAATGTTTAATGCCTACTGTAAACAATTCATAATAATTAATTTAACAGTTAAATACACCGCTCAAATACCCCGTTCGCAGCTAAAAACACATTCCCCATTGGCTACAGTACCCCGCTCAAATGCCCTGTTTCCGTTCATCAAGAACGCATCCGTATTTTACATGCCTGCACATAGTAAACTGAAGATGAAAATGAACTAAAGTATTTTTAAAATTGTAACAGAATTATTATTAATCCTTGAGTAGATCTACCATGTTGACACAATCCGCTTCAACCTGGTGCATAGCCTGTAACATCCTGTATTTTTATGGTATAATAATTAATTTATTTAATTATTAAAATAGAGATTTAGAGGTTTAAATGGTCGTTTAAAAAAATAATATTGAATATTTAATTAATATAAATAATAGAATAATATATTTAATTTTCGAAATAGTCGGAAATAGTGGAATTCACAATATTGTGTGAATTGGATCATTTATAATATATAATTCAGTTTAGAGTTGAATTACATTAACGAATATATTATGTAAATGACAGTTGAATGTATAATTGTAATATAATTTAAATCAAGCTCGAAATGACGTGGTAGTTCGTAATTTGGCGATTCGAACTTTAAATGAATATATAGAATCCATTTTAAATCAGGTTTTTGTGAAACAAGAAACGTTCGGAGCTGGTGAAGTATATATTTCTAGTGGAAGAGAAAAATCGAGATTTCGTCGTGTAGATTGTGAGTTGTGTCCAATTCAAATTTTCGAAAAGTCACTATGGAATTCCTTTATAATTTATAATGATTTATTTATATTATAAAAGGATTTTAATATAAATTGAATATCAACATAATCTGGAATTCTGAAATATCGAGTTATAAATCCCGATATATTTATTTTAGAGTTGTATGATATTCTATTATGAACATATACGATAATATTAATTTATTAATATTAAATTTAAATATTTTTAAATATATTAATATTTAAAAGGGTTTATTTAGAGCTTAAAAAATGACCAGTTTTGTAAACGACCTCTGTTTTCGACGAAACTAATTTTGTTGGATCCGGAATATTAGATTATTGTTAGATTCCAATTTTCATGATTTTTGGACTCAGTATGTCGCCGTACGGAATTTTAATGTGAAAACAGTTAGTAATTTGACTTTAAAAATATGCTGCGTGAGCAAACAGACTCAGAATTCAGCGGAACAAGTTTCGTTGGGTCCCTAATGTCGAACTGTAACTACATGTCCATTTTCATCAAAATTGAATATTGTATGTGGTCGTACGGATTTTTAAACAACAAAACATATAGCGGTTGCTTAAAAATAAATAAAATAATCGAAAAAAAATATATAAAACTATCCTATAAATACCCATTTAACTTCTCTAAACCTAACACTTTCACTCCTCTGGTCAAATAAATTTCTGTCGCTCTGTTTTTCAATAAAACATGAGGAAAGTTCTCCTTTCAAAAATCAAAAAAATCAAATAAAAGTCTTAAAATCATGGAATATATATTTTCGGATTCCTCAAAAGAATATCTTTTCTCCTGTACAAGTGTCAAGAGGTGTGATGCCATCATGTGGGGTTCGAATTTTGGAACAGTGCAGTAGGGTCCACTATCGAGCCTTGGTAACGAGGTTGGAGATCGTTTTGAGGGAGTTAGTGAGTTCAAGGAAGCAACGAGCTCTTGTTTACAAAGTTTGGGGAAAATTGAGGGATAAAACTGACGCACTGGTTAGGAGTAGGTCAGGTCTTGTACTTGCGTGTAAATGCTTGTAGGACGCGACTGATTTGGAGATTTCGAGTTGGATGTTTATGGTATAGATAGATTGAGATTTTGAAGTGAAGTTAAATGATGGTATTAGTTTGTGGATTCATGAAGAGGAGAAGGGGGGATTGCTGGAAGAAACGTCGTCCATGGAATGGTAAAGCAGCGGGTTACTGTAGTTGGGTTAGAAGAGAAAAAGGATGAGCGTGGTGTATTAGAAGTAACGACGTGGATTTAAGGGAGTAAATCAAATGGTTGTTTTAGTCTTTGATTTCATGAAGCAACGAAGAGGAATGAAGTTTGCAAAGGACTGGGAATGGTGAGTTTAACCAGTGGAAGTCATAATATTTTTTTGGTGAGGGAGAGAGCACTGTTGACGGTGGGTAAGGATGATGGGCCATTCAAATAAAATAGTAAGGCCCACTTATAAAAAGGATATTTGTTTAACTTAATTTAAATAATGTATATAAACTAGTAAATGTTAATAACTTTATCATGCGATATCAGAATCTGATGATATCAGATCCGTTAGGATCGTATGGACAGTGGCTACACAATGGAACTGACTTGGAGTGAATTGGAGCTCGTTACAATTTATAGCAAAATAATTTGTCTGTCTGAGTCAACCGACAATTATCATTATATAACGATGATCGTCCAATGTGAGTAAATCTCACTAACTCTGTACATTATATATTTTTATAAATATAATCTAGTATTGATAAATGATGATTGATTGTTGTGTGTTGATTGTTTGGTTGAATTGCTGATGTATTGGTTGAAATTATAGATAACGAGATATATATAAATCGTTAATCAAAAATTAATTCTGTTTATCAGAATATTTCATATTGAAATGAAATCGATTTTATTTATATTGTTTAACATCTGTGAATGTAGGGAAACAAGTTGGAGGGATCAACTGGATTCCTCAATATTTATAATACTGTTTGTTTGCATATATTGTGATGTATGATGTGATATATAATATGTGATTGATTATGATGACACTGGTCATGTTATTTGGTATTTTAAATACCATATGAAATACTGGAATGTAAAAAGGAAATTTATAAAGTGAATATTGAAAATGAAATATTTATATATGAAATAAATAGGATATTATAAAAGGTAATATTTGGAAAACAAATATTGGAAAATATAATTAAGGAAATATTTGGGAAATAAATAGAATTATATAAAAGGATTTATATAGAATAAATAGAATTATATAAGGGGAATTTGAACGAGATATTAAGTGTTAGAAGAAAATATATATTTGTATGAATAATTCTACAAATAAAAATATAAATAGAATTTGGGGTTGAGATATTGTTTTGAAATACGAAATCAAACCATTTTGATTATATAAAGAAATATTATTCATATTCTATGTGAAAAATTAGATTAAAGTAAATATTTTGCAAATAAAATATTATAAAGGAATTTGGGGTTTGAATTAGGAATTTAAATGGAATTACTGAAATTAGAAACTGACTGGAAACTAGTTGAGTTGAATGGCTTTCTGGGTATCGATCTGATGTTGGTTTCGACCTTCAGGGTTTATGCTTGGGAAGTTGTTCTCTTACTAATTTACAGTTAGAAACTGATAAAGGTGGGAAGATATTGATGCATGAATCAGAAATGTAAACGTTTTCCAAAGTTAATAACGTAAATTTTCTAGTTTTAGAAAATAAGGAATTTATGAATATATGGAAATGATAAATGGGAAATTGGGAAATGAAATGATGATTGATCGGTAAGATTTCCATTTGGGAATACGACCGTTGTTTGTACACATGTTTTCCTTTGATAGTTAAATCACCGACTATCAAAGATTTTAACCATTTCCGTTGTAAATACAGAGAGACCGGGATGCGTTTCGAATCAAATATATCGAAGACAATTGAAGATAGAGTTTATGTAAGGTTTATTCTGGCGATCCTAGGTAGAAATTGCCTAAGATGGATTACAGAATAATTCCTTCGGATTGTCCAGTCCCAGGACAACTTTAATGGACGAATGTCTGATAGAGTATATTTGGTAGATCGCGTAAGTTGATCGTTTCAAACGTATTTACGTTAGTGGCGGCGGAATTCGTTTCTCTTAGCTTATATCCATGGTGTTTTTGGGGAAATCAATTTGTGATTTGACGGGTATGACGATGTGGCATTCAAAGTAAATTAAGGAATGATCTGTTAAAAGATACGTTATGACCTCAAGCCTCATCAACTGGGAAATGACCGAAATCGGGCAGGCAGCATGGCTAAGTGGGTCGCACCCAAGTAGGGTACATTGTCACCATCTACAGAATATTCATATTTGTTAGCTTTTTCAATTCTGTATCTCCCGGGAATGGTTATGTTTGTATACCAACCGTAAGGAGACAATATATTCAGATCATTCAAACGAAATGAATGGCCGGTCATGTATGGTCGAGTTACAAGATGTTCTTGTTGAACTCCAGTGTATCGCTTCTAGAGTACAGTGATCGGAAGGTGGTTCCATACCTTGTCATAGTTGGAAATCCATTACCCAATAGGAGTCCACAGTTTTTGATGAGATGAAAGCGTTCCACTAGATTGCTATTTATTTGATTTAGACATTATTATAATATCAGAAGAGTATGGATTTTAAAAGAATGTTTTTGGTTAGAGTAAGGTAAAAACCATATGTATTTATATGTGGATTGGTCTTATGATAATTCTTTCTTTTAAAAGGATTTTAAAAGTTAAACAAATGGTTGGAGTTTACTCACACCAGTCACATGACTGACCCAGAGTTTGTTTTGTTTTGTTTTCCCTAAATTCTTGGTGCCCAATCTTGTATGGGTAGTCAAGTAGTCGGGATTTTACAGATACTTGGAGAGCTGGACCAGGAGGCTTCAGGATCATATAGCTATTGTTATTTCCGCTGTGTTGTAAGTGTTGTACTCTGATAGTAGTATTGTATACCGATACTGTTTTATTCCAAAGTTATGTTATATAATATATTTTACTCGTTCCGCTGTGAGATTCGTGTTACTCTGATGTTATTGTAGTTGTGTTCTTCTTCTTCTTCTATTCTAATTTTCTATCTTATCTATTCTCACCCTCTAACTTCTTTCTACTGACGTTCCGGTATTTCCGATGCTTGAATAGTCGACATTGAGTTATGTCAATTACCAAGGTCGCAAATTCCACGGATGGTTACAGTGGTATCAAAGCTGAAAGTTAAGTGATTATCTTGGCTTTGTGGGATGACCCAGTAAAGATAGAGTTAGTAATGCCCTAGATTGAGTTGAGTGTATATATATACGAGAGAACGTATTTGTACATTTTATAAAAATTGTTTTATATTGTGGAGATTTATTGGTTGAGTTGTTTATAAGTTCTGGCCGATCATTTTGATCCACTGTATCTGTTTGGGTTCTACGAACTCGAGTACGATGAAATGACACAATATGTTTTGAAAAAGGGTAAATGAAATAATTTTACCTCGAATTATATTTTGTTATAAAAGAATGATTGATATTGGAAATATTATAATATATTGGATATATTGATTGTTATTATAATCAGATAAGATTATAATTGAAACAGTTATGTAAATAACCAATCAAAATTCGTATAAATGTTACGAAATGAATTAAATCTGAATTTAAATTAGAACTGAAATTACAACTCTGGAACGTTGGAAAGGTGTTTGTTAGTGGACTTGGATTAAATATATGAGAATTTTAAAATCTTGGGAGATTTTAAATTGCTTTACAAGCATTGTGAAGGATATTTTGAACTGATTTCAAAATGGAAGTGTTTGAAAAGTTATATAGTATTTAACTCACTTCGATAGCTGGGAAATAACCCTGATGATGCTGGCCACATCATCAGTGTTCATTTTTGAGTTATAGGTGACGGATTACTACCAAAGATATTGTTTTGAATTGTTTTGAAGAAACAAGTTGTTTGAAGTCTGAAAAAGGAATATTTGATTTTTGGAAAGATAAGCTGTTTAAAAACTCCCAGAAAAAGATTGTTTGAATTAAAACCAAATTAAATATAAATTTGTGGAAGCAAATATGAATTGGAACCAATTAACTGGAAATTGAATTGGAATATAATATATCAAGCTAAATCAGATTTTGAATTGGGAGATAGGAATCTGAAATGGTATTGAATTGGTGAGTTAGGAGTTTGGAATAAAGAATGGAAATCGAGTTTGAAAGGAAATTTGGCTGCGGTATAAGCGGATAATTGTTTAGAGAACAAATTGATTGGAGTTTGATCGGGGTGACATTGATATCTGCTAAAATTGGTAGCATATGGAAATGAGATAATGATAAGCTCGACAAAAAATACAAGTTTATTTATATATGGGTTTGGTGATTTATGAGCCGATTTGGCAAACCGCTTAGCTGTTTAATTTTCTTTTGGGTTGGAGAAGGTATAGAGAGGCGAGTTGTAGTTGTACCGATTGACCAGTACAAAGGGGGTGCTGGCGAAATTCTAAAGTGCTAGAAAATTTTCAGGATTTTTGAAACTTTTTGTTAATAAGAATGAATTGATATTTTAATTAAAATCAATTGGGTTAGTGAAACTGAAATTTTAGAAGTAAACAGATAATTTTTAACCAATCAATAGAGATGTTTTCTACCTTAGCAATTACGAGGACGAAATTATTTTAAGGGAGGAAGAATGTAACGTCCCGTATTTTTACGGTATAATAATTAATTTATTTAATTATTTAAATAGTGATTTAGAGGTTTAAATGGTCGTTTAATTAAATAATATTGAATATTTAATTAATATAAATAATAGAATAATATATTTAATTTCCGAAATAGTCGAAAATAGTGGAATTTACAACATTGTGTGAATTGGATCATTTATAATATATAATTCAGTTTAGAGTTGAATTACATTAACGAATATATTATATAAATGACAGTTGAACGTATAATTATAATATAATTTAAATCAAGCTCGAAATGGTGCGGTAGTTCATAATTTGGCGATTCGAACTTTAAATGAATATACAGAATCCATTTTAAATCCGATTTCTGTGAAACAAGAAACGTTCAGAGCTGGTGAAGTATATTTTTCTAATGGAAGAGAAAAATCGAGATGTAGTCGTGTAGATTGTGAGTTGTGTCCAATTCAAATTTTTGAAAAGTCGCTATGGAATTCCTTTATAATTTATAACGATTTATTTATATTATAAAAGGATTTCAATATAAATTGAATATCGATATAATCTGGAATTTTGAAATATCGAGTTATAAATCCCGATATATTTATTTTGGAGCTGTATGATATTCTATTGTGAATATATACGATAATATTAATTTATTAATATTAAATTTAAACATTTTTAAATATATTAATATTTAAAAAGGGTTTATTTAGAGCTTTAAAAGTAGCCAGTTTTGCAAACGACCTCCGTTTTCGACGAAACTAATTTTGTTGGATCCGGAATATTAGATTATTGTTAGATACCCATTTTCGTGATTTTTGGAGTCAGTATGTGGCTGTATTGAATTTTAATATGAAAAACAGTTAATAATTTGACTTTAAAAATATGCCGTGTGAGCAAACGGACTCGGAATTCGACGAAACAAGTTTCGTTGGGTCCGTAATGTCGAACTGTAACTACATGTCCATTTTCATCAAAATTGAATATTGTATGTGGTCGTACGGATTTTTAAACAACAAAACATATAGCGGTTGCTTAAAAATAAATAAAATAATCGAATAAAAAATATATAAATCTATCCTATAAATACCCATTTACCTTCTCTAAACCTAACACTATCACTCCTCTGGTCAAATAAATTTCCGCCGCTCTGTTCTTCAATAAGACATGAGGAAAGTTCTCTTCTTACAAAAATCATAACAAATCAAATAAAAGTCTTAAAATCATTGAATATATATTTTTAGATTCCTCAAAATAATATCTTTTCTCCTGTAAAGTGTCAAGAGGTGCGATGCCATCATGTGGAGTTTGAATTTTGGAACAGTGCACTAGGGTTCATTGTCGAGCCATGGTAACGAGGTTGGAGATCGTTTTGAGGGAGTTAGTGAGTTCAAGGAAGCAACGAGCTCTTGTTTACGAAGTTTAGGGAAAATTGTGGGATAAAAGTGACACACCGATTAGGAGTAGGTTGGGTCTTGTACTTGCGTGTAAATGCTTGTAGGACGCGACTGATTTGGAGATTTCGAGTTGGATGTTTATGGTATAGATAGATTGATATTTTGAAGTGAAATTTAATGATGGTATTTGTTTGTGGATTCATGAAGAGGAGAATGAGGTTGGTGGAAGAAACGTCGGCCATGGAATGGTAAAGCAGCGGGTTACTGTAGTTGGGTTGGAAGAGAAAAAGGATGAGCGTGGTGTATTAGAAGTAACGATGTGGATTTAAGGGAGTAAATCAAATGGTTGTTTTAGTCTTTGATTTCATGAAGCAACAAAGAGGAATGAAGTTTGCAAAGGATTGGGAATGGTGAGTTGAACCAGTGGAAGTCACAGCATTTTTTTGGTGAGGGTGAGAGCATGTTGATGGTGGGTAAGGGTGATGGGCCATTCAAATAAAATAGTAAGGCCCACTTATAAAAAGGATATTTGTTTAACTTAATTTAAATAATGTATATAAACTAGTAAATGTTAATAACTTTATCATGCGATATCAGAATCTGATGATATCAGATCCGTTAGGATCGTATGGACAGTGGCTACATAATGGAACTGACTTGGAGTGAATTGGAGCTCGTTACAATTTATAGCAAAATAATTTGTCTGTCTGAGTCAACCGACAATTATCATTATATAACGATGATCGTCCAATGTGAGTAAATCTCACTAACTCTGTACAGTTTATATTTTTATAAATATAATCTAGTATTGATAAATGATGATTGATTGCTGTATGTTGATTGTTTGGTTGAATTGCTGATGTATTGGTTGAAATGATAGATAACGATATATATATAAATCGTTAATCAAATATTGATTCCGTTTATCAGAATATTTCATATTGAAATGAAATCGATGTTATTTATATTGTTTAACATCTGTGAATGCCGGGAAATAGGTTGGAGGGATCCAACTGGATTCCTCAATATTTATAATACTGTTTGTTTTCATATATTGTGATATATGATGTGATATATAATCTGTGATTGATTATGATGACACTGGTCATGTTATTTGGTATTTTAAATACCATATGAAATACTGGAATGTGAAAAGGAAATTTTCAAAGTGAATATTGAAAATGAAATAAATAGGATATTATAAAAGGTAATATTTGGAAAACAAATATTGGAAAATATAATTAAGGAAATAATTGGGAAATAAATAGAATTATATAAAAGAATTTATATAGAATAAATAGAATCATATAAAGGGAATTTGAACAAGATATTAAGTGCTAGAAGAAAATATAGATTTGTATGAATAATTCTACAAATAAAAATATAAACAGAATTTGGGTTTGAGATATTGTTTTTAAATACGAAATCAAACTGTTTTGATTATATAAAGAAATATTATTCACATTCTATATGAAAAATTAGATTAAAGTAAATATTTTGTAAATAAAATATTATAAAGGAATTTGGGGATTGAATTAAGAATTTAAATGGAATTACTGGAATTAGAAACTGACTGGAAATTAGTTGAGTTAAATGGCTTTCTGGGTATCGATCTGATGTTGGTTTCGGCTTTCGGGGTTTATGCTTGGGAAGTTGTTCTCTTACTAGTTTACAGTTAGAAATTGATAGAGGTGGGAAGATATTGATGCGTGAATCAGAAATGGAAAAGTTTTCCAAAGTTAATAACGTATATTTTCTAATTTTAGAAAATAAGTAATTTATGAATATATGGAAACGATAAATGGGAAATTGGGAAATGAAATGACGATTGATCGGTAAGATTTCCATTTGGGAATATGACCGTTGTTTGTACACATGTTTTCCTTTGATAGTTAAATCACCGACTATCAAAGATTTTGACCATTTCCGTTGTCAATATGGAGAGATCGGGATCAGATATATTATCGGAAAACCACTCTGTATGGCATTAGCGTTTTGAATCAAATATATCGAAGACAATTGAAGATGGAGTTTATGTAAGGTTTATTCTGGCGATCCTAGGTAGAAATTGCTAAGATGGATTTACAGAATAATTCCTTCGGGTTGTCCAGTCCCATGACAACTTGAATGGACGAATGTCTGATAGAGTATATCTGGTAGATCGCGTAAGTTGATCGTTTCAAACGTATTTACGTTGGTGGCGGAGGAATTCATTTCTCTTACCTTATACCCATGGTATTTTTGGAGAAATCAATTTATGATTTGACGGGTATGACGATGTGGCATTCAAGTAAATGAAGGAGTGATCTGTTAAAAGATACTTTATGACCTCAAGCCTCATCAATTGGGAAATGACAGAAATCGGTCAGGCAACATGGCTAAGTGGGTCGCACCCAAGTAGGGTATATTGTCACCATCTAGAGAATATTCATATTTGTTACCTCTTTAAATTCTGTATCTCACAGGAACAGTTATGTTGGTATACCAACTGTAATGTGACAATATATTCAGAACATTCAAGCGAAATGAATGGTCGGTCATGTGTGGCCGAGTTACAAGATGTTCTTGTTGAACTCCAGTGTATCGCTTCTAGAGTACAGAGGTCAGAAGGTGGTTCCATACCTTGTCATAGTTGGAAATCCATTACCTAATAAGAGTCCATGGTTTTTGATTGTATATTATATATGTGGAACGTGAGATGAAAGCGTTCCACTAGATTGCTATTTATTTGATTTAGACATTATTATAATATCATAAGAGTATGGATTTTAAAAGAATGTTTTGGGTTATCGTAAGGTAAAATCCATCCGTGTTTATATATGGATTAGTCTTATGATTATTCTTTCTTTTAAAAGGATTTTAAAAGTTAAACAAATGGTTGGAGTTTACTCACACCAGTCACATGACTGACCCAAAGTTTATTTTGTTTTGTTTTCCCTAAACTCTTAGGTGTGCTGTTTTGTATGGGTAGTCAAGTAGTCGGGATTTTACAGATACTTGGAGAGCTGGAGCAGGAGGCTTCAGGATTGTATAGCTATTGTTATTTCCGCTATGTTGTAAGTGTTGTACTCTGATAATAGAATTGTATACCGATACTGTTTTATTCCAAAGTTATGTTATATAATATATTTTATTCGTTCCGCTGTGAGATTCTGTTACTCTGATGTTGTTGTAGTAGTTGTGTTCTTCTTCTTCTATTCTAATTTTCTATCTTATCTATTCTCACCCTCTAACTTCTTTCTATTGACATTCCGGTATTTCCGATGCTTGAATAATCGACATTGAGTTATGTCAATTACCAAGGTCGCAAATTCCCCTGGTCGTTACATAGCCAGTATATTCAAAAACGGAAAGCGATTAAATACATTCCAATTTCATATCACTTGTTTGAAGGGGGGGGGGGGAGTTGTTGATATTTGCAACAACTTCTTAATATTTTGCTCATGAAATAGTCCAGAACAGCTTCATTCCCACTAAGTATTATGTTTGTAAATAATATATTATTGGATATATCAACCGTCATGCCATAATTGAGTATGCTGTAAGTATTTCTACTTGCAAGGTAAAGATTCCTGACTACATGGTAAGGAGGCCTTGGGTTCACAACATTATTTCCATGGAGATAACCTAACATTATTCGGCATACATCACATTAATACTGCATTAGCTGCATTGTATCTGAATATTTTAGTTGTACAGTCCAAAGTCATTTATTGACTTAGTTCAAAATGGCCTAATAAGTTAATGCTGTAGAAGGGTGAAGTTCCCATTATGGGGAACGCATGTAGGAGAGATGTATTAAATATTAATGTACATTTAAGTAAATATTTGAAGTTAATAGTAAAAGTTGAGGTATAACTAAAATAATACCTAGATTTTTTTGGGATTGTACAACACTTCTTATGACATGATTACATATACATTGGTTGATGAGAAAAAAATGACATAAAGACAAGTATCTAAGTATATAACGTTACAGACATTCATGTACAAATCATGGTTGTAACTACAATGAGGTAACATGGATCATTAAACAGAGTGTTCTAACAGTAGCATAGTAAATAAATAAATGTCAGAAGTCAATGTAATAATAGCTGATAAATATGCTACATAAAAACAATAGTTTAAGGTCATTTTATTATATTTTGTTTTCCAAAACGTGTTCACATGTAAAAGCACTTTTTATTCTTACTAAAAAACATTGAGATCGGTTCATACAAAACTTGGTAATAGTACGTTTCAACTTTCATTTAAAACAAAAGGAACGAATATATAATGTATGATATTATGTGGCCTATTATTTATAAATAGCGTTTAACTAGTGTGTAACCCATGCGTTGCACACGACAATATTGTTAACAATAATTATTATATTTTATTTGTTAAAATAATATGCTATATACATAATTTTCAACTTTAATTATGATATATTAATTATAAACTAAAATGGTATTCAATTATCATTATCTACATATGTCTGTAGCTATTAATGTTTTAACCGAAAAAAATCCTAATAATATAGATGTGAATATATAATTATTATATGTATGAGCAAATAAATAACTTTATCATTCTTATTGTATAGTAATTTGTACGTACATTCAACTCTCATTTTTGTAAAAGTATATAAACGAAGGAATGAATGTTAAATCATTTAAGTTACTTACATATTTTATAATCAACACAAGTTATTCAATTAAAGAGTTGAATGTAAAAGAGATGAAAAAACGAAGAAAAGCTTTGCATGCATTTGTAACCGAGAGGAACTTTCATTTATTACTTAGTTTTAGTTTTGAAACAAATTTATCCTTGTGGCCAACCATTTGTTTTATGTTATTGCAAGTATTATACTTACAATTGTGATCATTGCAAAATATTATTATGTAGCTCCAAAATGAATTGTGATTTGGATAAGATTTGTATTATATTGCAAGCTGGAATGTTAACATTTTTTTTAATCAATTATCTGTACATTCACATCTTAATGTATTGAAAAATGGGTTTACTATAACATTTTAAAAAGGTATTTTTTAGTTATATAATCATTATGAATTTGCTCAGAAATTGCATTTGCTAACCACCGTTGGACCAAGCACCTTTGAAAACCATTATTAATGTTTGGATGATATTCAGCTATAGTGAAAAATCGAAGTACGTTATCGGTAATTAAATATAACATGAACAAATAAAAACTCCCCCTTTTCATCGATTTATCAATTGCATATAAAATACCATCTGTGCATAGTAAGTACATCATGCATGTTAAAAACTGTTTCAAAGAAACAAATTTTGTTCATAATCCGGTCTTCATTTGTACATGTTAACTCTTCAGTAGTCTGCCCATAACAAACAATCACCTTGGTTGTATGAATAACCACTTGGTGTCCAATATTTAACTCATAGCGACAGTAAATAAATTAGTTTACAAAAGTTTATAGCAAAATCAAATGCATACAACAATGTACAACTTTTTCCCTTTAAATAATTTGCCTAAACTTGCAGACTTTATTGAGTAAAGCATTTCCTCTTCCTCGCTTGTAGCATACTCCATGGATTGTCAGCATTTCCCTTTGTCTAAAATAATTGTTGGAAAGTGAATAAGTGGATGTGGCAAAATCACTAAGTCCCACATCGGGAAATATTGTGCCTTAATCCACTACATATACAAAAGCTTGATATGTTATATCAAAAGAAAGAGGAAGAGAGAGAGGCAATAGAATAGCATGAACAAAGCATGCATATATTTAATATTAAATTAAAAAGGTCAAAGATTAGGGCCTTGGGCCTTGGGGCTCTTGGGGTCTCGTGATCGTGTAGGGCCTCCGGATGGCCCAGGCCTGCTAGCGCTGTTCAAACGGGCGGGTATTTTTTTTTAATACAGCCGCGAAAATACCAACGGAACTAACTGTTGGTAAAGGGTCGCAACCTTTCCAACAGTTGTTACCGTTGCAAATCGAACAGTGGCATTCCTTCGCGAATGAAAACCTCTTCACAGCCTATATAGAGGGGCAGCGGAAAATCAAAAAAATATCGGTTTTCTGACTACTGTTCTCCTTCTTCCTCCTCTTCTCTGTTCTTAGAATACACTACCTTGCGTTCGCCGTTGCTTCGCGTGTTGCACTACACGGCGAAGTTGATCCGTTTTATCTTGGGAATCGATTTGCATCAACAGCCTTTAAGTGCTACAAAGGGGCGCAAATACGATTTAAGGAAACAGTCATTTCGGACTGGACTCGGATTATTATTTACTGCCTGATCAACTGCAACGGTACGTTCTCTTTTCTGTAACTACGTCTCCAGATTACTATAGGTTTTCTGCAGATACAATTTCAATACGGTATTCTCTGTACCAACACAGTTCTCACTGTCGTTGGATTAACAATCTTAAATCGTATTTGTTGTTACTGTATTGCATTGTACAGGCGAATATGGCAAAACAAACCAACCCTTCTGCACCGGTGCTGACTGCAACTCAGCCTCCGCCTGTCTACCCACCGGTAAGTCTATCCCATGGCGAAAAGCCTGAAAAATTTACGGGGATAGATTTTAAGAGGTGGCAGCAAAAGATGTTGTTCTATTTGACAACTCTGGGCCTTGCGAAGTATCTGACGGAAGATGCTCCAACGGTGGCTGAATTGGAACCAGATGCAACAAAGGTTGAAGCCCTCAATGTCTGGAAAAATGCAGATTTTATGTGCAAGAATTACATACTTAATGGCTTGGACAATTCTCTGTATAATGTCTATTGTACTGCTGCGACTTCGAAAGAACTGTGGACTGCACTCGACAAGAAATACAAATCTGAGGATGCAGGAATGAAGAAGTTCATAGCAGGGAAATTCCTCGACTTCAAAATGATTGATAGCAAGACTGTTATCAGTCAAATGCAAGAATTGCAAGTCATCTTCCACGAGTTAAATGACGAAGGAATGACGCTCAGCGAATCATTCAAAGTGGCTGCTGCAATCGAAAAACTTCCGCCTTCATGGAAGGATTTCAAAAATTACTTAAAGCACAAGCGCAAGGAAATGACTGTTGAAGAATTGGTGGTTCGATTGAGGATTGAGGAAGACAATCGAAAATCAGAGAAAAAGGGGTCCTTCAACATTGCAGCAAAGGCTAATGTAGTTGAAGAAGAAAAGCCCAACAAAAGAAAACGCGAAAATGGTCCAAATAAAAAGGCTAAAAGGTTTAAAGGATCTTGTCACAACTGCGGAAAGAAAGGACACAAGGCAGCAGAGTGTCGCGGAAAGAAAAAGAAATCTGAAACAAATGTGGCTGAAGTTTCTGATGGCATTACTGACATGGACTTGTGCGCGGTAGTTTCTGAATGTAACCTTGTTGGCAACAACAAGGAATGGTTTGTGGACACCGGGGCCACTCGCCACATTTGTGCAAATAAATGGATGTTCACGACTTACAAAGTTTCTACCGAAGAGGAACAGTTGTTTATGGGCAACTCATCTGCATCAAAAGTAGAAGGAAAAGGAAAGGTTGTGCTCAAATTGACTTCTGGAAAGGAACTTACCTTGACCGATGTCCTTCACGTTCCAGACATTAGGAAAAATTTGATTTCTGGATCGCTTCTTAGCAAACATGGTTTCAAACTCCTATTTGTGGCTGATAAATTTGTATTATCTAAAAATGGGGTGTATGTGGGAAGGGGCTATGTTAGTGATGGCTTATTTAAAGCTAATGTAACTACCATTGTACCAAAAGATGATATGAATAAAGTTGAATCTTCTGTTTATATCGTAGACTCTTCTAACATTTGGCATTCTAGATTAGGGCATGTTAACTTTGAAACATTGCGAAAATTGATTAATCTAGACTTTATACCAAAATGTAACATAGACCCCAACTATAAATGTCAAATCTGTGCAGAAGCGAAAATGACTAGAACCTCGTTTCATCACGTTGAACGAGAGACCGAACCTCTAGAATTAATACATACCGATGTATGTGATTTGAAAATGTGTCAAACTAGAGGTGGAAAGAGGTACTTCATCACATTCATTGATGATTGTACCAGATATTGTCATGTATATCTCCTTAGAAGTAAGGACGAAGCAATCGACATGTTTAAACAGTATAAGGCAGAAGTTGAGAATCAACTCAATAAGAAAATAAAATCTTTAAGAAGTGATAGAGGAGGAGAATACGAGTTTCCGTTTGAGGAATTTTGTGCTGAGCATGGAATTATACATCAAACTACAGCCCCGTATTCGCCTCAATCCAACGGTATAGCCGAACGGAAAAACAGAACTCTTAAAGAAATGATGAATACCTTACTAATTAGTTCTGGATTGCCAGATAATTTTTGGGGAGAAGCTATTCTTTCGGCAAATCACATCTTGAATAAAATACCGCGAAAGAAAACATCAAAATCTCCACATGAACTTTGGAAAAATAGACCACCATCCTACAAATACTTGAAAGTGTGGGGGTGTCTTGCCAAAGTAGAAATACCAAAACCGAAAAAGGTCAAAATTGGACCAAAGACTATAGATTGCATATTCATTGGATATGCTCATAATAGTAGTGCATATCGATTTTTGGTGTACAAATCTGAAATTGATGACATTCATGAAAACACCATTATCGAGTCACGAAATGCTAGATTCTTTGAACACATATATCCTCTAAAATCCTCTATTGAAACAATTGTTCAAAAGAGATCAAGAGACACAGAAAGTCCTGAGGATAATGTTAATCAAAACTCAAATGACAGAAATGTTGAAACTGAGGTAGAGGAACCCAGAAGGAGCAAACGTCAAAGGACTTCGAAAACCTTTGGACCTGATTTCTATGCTTATATGATAGAAAATGACCCTCTTACTTACCAACAAGCAATGTCATCTCCTGAGGCTCCATACTGGAAGGAGGCTGTCAATAGTGAAATAGAATCCATTTTACAAAACCATACATGGGAACTAGTGGATCTACCCAAAGGATCAAAACCACTAGGATATAAATGGATATTTAAGAAAAAATTGAAAGCTGACGGCTCAATAGACAAGTATAAAGCAAGACTTGTAATAAAAGGATTTAGACAAAAGGAAGATCTAGATTACTTTGATACGTATTCACCAGTAACTAGAATAACATCGATTAGGATGCTTATTGCAATCGCATCCATATTAAATTTGGAAATACACCAAATGGATGTGAAAACTGCGTTTTTGAATGGTGAACTGGAAGAAGAAATATATATGCAGCAACCAGAAGGGTTTCTAAGCCCGGGAAATGAAAATAAGGTGTGCAAATTAGTAAAATCACTTTATGGCCTTAAACAAGCTCCAAAACAGTGGCACGAGAAATTTGATGAAACTATGTTATCAAATGGATTCAAAATAAATGAATCAGATAAATGCGTATATATAAGATATACGGATATTGGATATGTCATTGTTTGTCTTTATGTTGATGATTTACTAATCCTAGGAAATAATAATGCCATAATAAAATCTACGAAGGATATGTTATCCTCTAGATTCGACATGAAAGACCTAGGAGTGGCTGATGTAATCTTGGGTGTGAAAATTATAAAAACACCACAAGGATATGCCTTATCTCAGTCACATTACATAGCCAAATTACTTGAAAGGTTCAAGCAGTATAATATAACCATTGCAAAATCACCAGTGGATTTGAACCAAAATTGGGTAAAGAACACCGGTGATGGAATATATCAACTTGAATATTCTCGCATACTGGGAAGTATCATGTATGTCATGAATTGCACTAGGCCTGATATTGCATATGCTATAAGCAAGCTGAGTAGATATACCAGTAATCCTGGTAAACATCACTGGAAAGCAATAATCAGGGTCCTAGGATATCTGAAGTACACACAAAACTATGTGTTGCAATATGAGAAATATCCTTCAGTGGTAGAAGGATATAGTGATGCCAATTGGATAACTGGCTCAAATGACACAAAATCCACAAGTGGATATGTGTTTACATTAGGAAATGGAGCAATCTCATGGAAATCATCCAAACAGACTTGCATAGCAAGGTCGACAATGGAATCGGAGTTCATTGCTCTAGATAAAGCCGCAGAAGAAGCAGATTGGCTTAGGAGTTTCTTGGAAGATATTCCAAACTGGGAAAAACCGGTACCTCCAATATGTATACATTGTGATAGTCAATCTGCTATAGGAAGGGCAAATAGTACATTGTATAATGGTAAGTCTCGACATATTCGTCGTAGACATAAAACCATAAGACAACTTCTCTCTAATGGAGTTATCACTATAGACTATGTAAGGTCAAAGGATAACATAGCGGATCCACTAACCAAAGGCTTGCCAAGAGAGAAAGTTCAAACCTTATCGATGGGAATGGGTTTAAGACCTATGAATTAAAAGTTTTCTAAAACGGAAACCCCACCTAGTTGACTGGAGATCCCAAGATCTAGGTTCAAAGGGACAACTAAGTTTAAGATAAATTTGATGGCACTGTTAAATTCAAACCATTCCTATGATAAGTCAGTGCACTACCCGTCGGAGAATAGGATAAGCATGGCTTTTAATGATGTCTATACTGTGGTGTTACAAAGAACCAAGTAGGGTATTACGGGATACTCTTTATAGAATCACCTATGTGAGTGCGAAGGCGCCGCTTCAAGAAGAACTGTAAGGTCGAATTCTTCAAAGCACTCATGAAACCAAGACGGTGTTCATGGCAAAAACGAACACAAACAGAGAACCAAGGAGTTAAAGAAATTTATCATGTGTTATCATTATAGACTTACACAAATGGCTTACAGTTCAAAGACAAGCTAGTCCACTGATTCGTCAGTTAGTTATAACGATAAAACACTAGGAAAAGTTCAAGGCCTCTGTGCTACTTTTACCGATATGATAAATATTCCATAAAAAAAAAAAAAAAAAAAAAAACTCAGAACAGATTAGACAACCACTCATTCATGTGGGGGATTGTTGGAAAGTGAATAAGTGGATGTGGCAAAATCACTAAGTCCCACATCGGGAAATATTGTGCCTTAATCCACTACATATACAAAAGCTTGATATGTTATATCAAAAGAAAGAGGAAGAGAGAGAGGCAATAGAATAGCATGAACAAAGCATGCATATATTTAATATTAAATTAAAAAGGTCAAAGATTAGGGCCTTGGGCCTTGGGGCTCTTGGGGTCTCGTGATCGTGTAGGGCCTCCGGATGGCCCAGGCCTGCTAGCGCTGTTCAAACGGGCGGGTATTTTTTTTTAATACAGCCGCGAAAATACCAACGGAACTAACTGTTGGTAAAGGGTCGCAACCTTTCCAACAGTTGTTACCGTTCCAAATCGAACAGTGGCATTCCTTCGCGAATGAAAACCTCTTCACAGCCTATATAGAGGGGCAGCGGAAAATCAAAAAAATATCGGTTTTCTGACTACTGTTCTCCTTCTTCCTCCTCTTCTCTGTTCTTAGAATACACTACCTTGCGTTCGCCGTTGCTTCGCGTGTTGCACTACACGGCGAAGTTGATCCGTTTTATCTTGGGAATCGATTTGCATCAACAGCCTTTAAGTGCTACAAAGGGGCGCAAATACGATTTAAGGAAACAGTCATTTCGGACTGGACTCGGATTATTATTTACTGCCTGATCAACTGCAACGGTACGTTCTCTTTTCTGTAACTACGTCTCCAGATTACTATAGGTTTTCTGCAGATACAGTTTCAATACGGTATTCTCTGTACCAACACAGTTCTCACTGTCGTTGGATTAACAATAATGACCATTGGTTTTGTGAAAAATAATTGCAGCGATGTCTGCTTTGTAGTTCTGAAAATTGATTTGACAATTTCCCCAAATAACGACCATTGCTTCTGTTCATGCAAAACATTGTGAATTATAAAACTGTCATGATAGCAATGAAAGTGCATAAAGCTTGAACAACAATATTTAACTAAAAAACTGTCGACATTGTGCAAAGCACAAAATCACCTGAACTATAAATTGGTAAAGGTTTATAAAACTGTTATATGAGTTTTTCAAAATCCATGATAGTTCCACCAAATCTATCATCATGTGCATTTTAAGCTATGATTGTGATTTTATAAAACTGTCATAACGTGCGTTTTAAGCTATCATTGTGATTTTATAACTGTCTTTCAAGTAATAAAATAATAATGAACTACACTTTATGAAGATGCAACAAAGAGTGAGTAGAAATTGCATTTGTAATAGGAATGTGCAAAATAATGAGCCATTAGATGCCCCAAATTGTCGCATTTTACGATGATATGAATACATTTGATACATATAATATATTGCTTTTAAGAGTAACATACCACACAATGGCTAATACATATAAAAATGTAATATTTTTTTAGGTTAACAGTAGCTATTGCACAATAAATTGATGCGTAACCAAATACAGTGAAAAAAGGCATATGATAACTATAGAAGCAAAACCAATTTCTTTATAAATATCAGTGCACCTACAAATCAATATGGTAAGAACTTAAAAGAATCAGATATTTCTGTAATATTTTGTATTGCATCAGCTTGAAAACCAACATATGTGATTTTGAAAAGGATCAGGGAAAAATCACACTTATTTTGCATCAATCTGTTAACAAAAGAATAAAAAAGAAGAAGAAAATAGCTAAATTTGCGTTAATTTTATATTTAGTTCTGGTCAACATTTGCAAGCTTTAATCATACATAAAGTAGGCTGCATCAATTATTTAAGTGTGATTCAGAAAGATGGTGACTCCATTTTATTGCATGATAATATTAAATAATCTGTTTAATCATTTTCAGGTAGAAATTAGGATTTTACATTTGTTACTTAGATTGCTTAATTTTTTTATTAGCATATATACAATGCAAATATAAAAATGCACATATGAAAACTCATGCTAAAGCCAAAACAAAAGATATATTCATCTACTGTTTCCAAAAAAATTAAAGCAAATTTTACATTTGTTTCTTATCAAATAAAATTTTCAATTTACAATATAATTTTTACTCATCTAATTTTCCATATTGGGTAAAGAAAGCTTAGAATTATAACACATTATGTAATATGGATGCATGATGTAATTTGTACTATGTACAGGTACTAGTTTAGTTGCATGCTTGCACTCAAAAAATGAGAATGAATTTTTTTCGAAAAACTCTCCAAGTTATATTGCAGGTATATAGTTATGCAGTGGTAATTTCAATGAATGAAAAGGAATACAATAATTTTAAAAGAGACTGCTTATTTTATTTTAGACATATTACTTATTTTCATCATTAAGGATTTTCTTTATCTGGAAATATTTTGTATTCCTTAGTATATATGTTTTTCTAATCACTTTTAAATGCTTACAGCCCATATTAATTTATGAGATTAGGTTTCTATTATTAGTAGAATACGATCAAAAAAAGTGAGCATCTTTTCTAACTCACATGATATTTTTGGGTCGATAATATGAGTTTATCTGCTTGGAATAAGCATGGTGCAAATGGTTACTACACTGGCATATTCGTTAATAAAAAAATACATTATCTGAGTTTTATATAAATGCTGGATATATGTCGACAATTCAACCGTGGGTTAACATTTCATAAGGACTTATTTTGTGCGCATCAAGTAACATACTTGAATGAGCAAAATAAATATCTGCATTAGGAAAAACAACATTTCCATTAATAACAACTCCTATGATGCTTTCCAATTAGGTTGACATTTCACATGTATACCACAGATAAAGCAGAAGCTGAACATAGGTTACTTGCACTTGTGTTCATAACGTGTCAAAACTGACTGGAATAATTATCACTTAAGTTGGTAGCATGCCTAAAATGTAGCTTTTAATGAAGTAACCCAAAACAAATACCTAATGGAATTTTTGAGAACATTAGTATGCTTATATGACTCAAGGAAAATGTACCATTAGGATCAATATAATCCAAGTTCATTAAACCCATAGGAAACAAAGAATAACTAATATAGAGAAAATTAGCTAATGAAGAGTATTAGAAGAAAGCATATAAGGCGTAAGTGTAGAGGTCGTGATAAATTGCAGATTTAGGAACAACCACCATGATATTGCACCCGCTGCATCATTGAGAAACTATTGAGCACCACCATGCATATATAAAACATATGGTTTCGTCTTGCCGTAGCATACCAAAATAAAATTCTATATACTTCTATTTATATTAAAACACAATAAATATAGAACGCATAAAATTCAAGCCATATAAAGTTCGACCTTAAGCTTCCACTATGCAGGCATGGTCAAATAAGTAATAGGTTTCCTTTTCAGACATGGTATATGGTAAATATGGAAGAAAATTACTGGTCTAGAATACCAAAAATCAAAAATAAAATAAACAACTCATTGTTGATCTAAAACTGAAACTAGTACTATTTAGAAGAAATGCAGAAAACAACTAAATCTGCAAAATGAACATTGACCCCTCAAACAAAGGATTTCTCTTTTTTTTTCTCTAAAAATGTACTAAATAAAGAGAACTTTCCAATTGAAATCAAGGTGGATAAAAGAATTCTAAAATTATAAAGCTAAAGTTCTTATAAAAGTTTAATATGTCGTAAGATTGAAAAAAATGAAAGAAGACAACAGAGGTGTTTCCACCATGGTTGGTGAGAACATATGGCTTTTGATTACGATCCCCAAAAATATGTAGCAAAAAGAAAATTGGGTGAAGATATATGTAATACCATAATTAATTTTAAGTACAACAAAAAGTTAAAATGTTTGTTAAGTGGTGTATCATGTAGTTGCAAGACTATGGTGGTTTGAGCTAGAACCGAAAAGTATATATATAATGGTTAGTGGATTCATTACCATCCTGGCTATTTAATATTACGTCAATCCCCTCTACGATACCTGTTATTAGCAGAATTGAAGATATTGAATTTGGCAAAAATAATCTAAAAAGCAGTTAGTAGTTATTATTTATTGTTATATCATTTGCTATTTGACTGACCAACATTTCCACAATTTAACAATCATACAAAAGACAGTTCTCCAATATTAAAATCCATTTAAAAAGGATTTATGAAGGTTCAAAATGGTTATCCTACAAATTATGTCTTTTATGTCAAAATGAGCGGAAAAGGAGAATTTTAATTGAGCAGTTAACTCGCCTTTACTAACGTAACTTTTGATAGACATAAACCCAAATCACAATAAAAATTGAGTGTTTTTTTTGCCATATTGCATCAGCAGAATATACAATCTATATATACCATTTTTTTTCAATTTATATTTTGTAAGGGATCCAATAAAAGATTTCACGCACAATAATATCAAATACCACACACAGAGAGACAGATAACCCGAATGGAGTGTAGCATGCTGCTACTATTAAGACTAATATTAATCTATTGCTACTTATCGATTATTACTATTAAGGTTAATATTAATCTATTTTTCTTTACAGTACGTGTTTCCATGTAGTACTAAAAGTAGTTATAGAAAAAATATATATTTCTAATGTAAAGCCTATTCACAATCAAAATCAAACATTGAGAGTAATGTAACATATCTAATCTATCAGAACTTCATTTAATTATGGCTTGAAAGATAATTACAATAAGTTCCATTAAATATATTTTGCAATTTTCGTGCTTCATAAATTTATTTGTTGAAGTTTCAAATTATGAATAAAAATAAGGAAGAAGGTCCAAATAAAGTTTTTTTTTTGTACTGCATCCTTCCAAGCATTTCTATCCCTCTTTGATATCATCGGTTTTTAATTTTTTCTGCTTACTTTTATATCCTTGGCTACAGGAAGTAGACTCGTAGAAAATGTTTGCTTCCCTTTGTTTTTTAAAGACACAATAACTACGGATTTTTTTTTTGAATTTGTTCAGAAGGGAAACCGACCAAAGTCGTAACCCCCCCCCCCTAGTGCATCTAGTCTGACACGCGAGCACCACATAAGTGGTTGATCTTAGCGTATGTACATGGTAAGCTCTTAGCATGCCATTCCGAATTTCGAACTCACGCCACTATTGCCAAGGCACAAAGTCCTTAACCGCTGGGCTATTGCTACAGACTAAGCACCGAAATTTATTAGCTAAAGCTATTATGAGGTCCGAATTTTAGTGAAGTAAGCATCATTGTAAAGCTTAAATCAACATAAAACATCTTCTATTGATGTTGGTTCTACTTTGCATACACAATTTCAAAAGTTTGCAATTTTTTATAGCATACATCAGTAAGTTTATTTGATATTTCTGACATATATGGATTGAACTATGCTGCAACCTGATCATTAACATCCCTTTTTTTGTTTATCTAACTTTGTAGACTCATCTTGATAAAGCTTAATTAATAGACTTGGAACTGCAGATCAGCTACAATATTTTGTTGATTTTCCTCAAAAACTTAAAAATAATATAAAATACTTATTATACTATGTTAAATTAATAAATGATTTTGCAACCAAATAAATTGACGGAATTTCAACTACAACCCCTGTTATTTTAGTATCCTTGTTCTGTAATGTCCTGCATTTTTATCGGTTTATATTTGAATATTTAAATCAGTTTAAATATTGAAATCGTAATATAAGTGGATTTATATATTAATTAAAACGAAGTTGAACGTATAAGAATATATATTAAATATAATCGAGCTCATAACTATGCTGCAGTTCGTAATTTAACGTTCTGAACTTCAACGGAGCATACAAGATCCGTTACAAGTCAGATTTCCTCAAAACAAGAAACGTTCGAATCTGTTGAACTATATCTTTCTAATGAAAGTGGAAAATGGAGATTTCGTCTAATAGATTGCAAGATATATCCAAATCAAATATTCAGAAAGTAGTTATGAAATCGTATATGGACCATAACGGTTATTTAAATATATTTAAATATCGGATTCAAATTTGGACAAGATTCTTTTGAGATGTAGTTATAATTTAATTTTTAGAATTTTACTGTAATTTCTAATTAATTAAATACATTAATTTTTATTTGGAGTATTCTGCACCCTTAATCAATATTTCAGGGTTTCACAGAATAAGTTAACCTACCGATATTATTATATTTTTGTGATCGTGGCACCGACCTCGACCTAACGACATTTTTATTTCAGTCCGTACTTGAATGGAACTTTTCATAGAGGGTTATGTTTAACTTTATAACTTAAAATGAAAACCAACGTCAAATGTAGATTTAGATATAGTTAGAAAGTTATGATTTTCTCTTTTGCATTCTTCTCGACGAAATCAAAATGAGTTGTGGATTAAGATAGTACATTAAAAACATTATAGATATATCAACCCAAGATGATTAACGTGAATGGTCCAATGCAAGGACCGAATGAAGAAGTACATCTATAATATAATATTATTGAATAAACTACACAGTTAAATGTCAAACATAATATAATATACATGTATTTTTTTGGAATTCCTTCATCCTCAAGTTCCCGTACCCTATCCCATCCCTTTTAAAACGCAGGTCTCTATTCCTGTTTCCTACCCTACCCCTTCAACTCGGGAGCCTGCCAATATTGTTAAATCAAATACAAGCCTATATACATTTTAAAGGACTATGTAACTAATGACTTAACATAGTAGTACGGTATCTGCGCAAATTAAGGGAGGTAGTTTCTGGGTGAGTATGGATCCAAGTCTACTTAGCAGCAAAGGATTTTTACCCTATATAAAAAAGAAGTTGGTTGCGTTTCCTCTTATAGTTTCAGGAAGCTTCAAAGTGAAAATAAATAAATTAAATAATAATGGGAGTTTATGGGTTTTTCGTTCATTATAGAGGGTGGTGTAAAGGATGATTATGGCGAACAGAAGAGAGATGTCGGTGGAGTTTTCATCTATAGGAAAGGTGGCCTTTTTACTGTGCAAGGAGAGTGTGTGCAGCAGTGAGGTGTAAAATGTGTTTACGTGAGTAAGGGCTTGAACTTCCTGAGCCTACAAACGTAGATCTCGAGGACCAAGCTCAGACATGGATATGGCGTGAGCAACTGCGGCTTGTGGAGGAGTTTGGAACCTGCTGAAGCTCAGTGAAGTAGCACGGAAGTAGCAGCGAGTTGATTTAAGTGGATATGTGTAACACCCCGTAATTCTACAACATTAAGATTTACAAATCAAGGCAGAATTAAAAGTTAAAATCAAAATCAAGGGAAACGGGCTCCACCATCGCGTTCGTCTCGGAATTCTGCATGAAAACGAGTCTGAGTTTGCGTAAATCGGAGTCCGTATGAGGAAGATATGGCCTCCAGAAGATTCAGCTAAGTTCAAATTTCAAAACAGTTCAGAAAAACGAGTTCGAAATTCAAAAACAGACCCAGATTGGGCTGGGCGGGAATTTTCCCGCCCAAGGCACCCAGGTCGACTGGGTAGTCGACCTGGGGCACCCAGATCGACTGGGTAGTCGACCTGGGGGTCGACCCCCCTGCTTTTTCCAGCTTTCTGAACCTGGTTCGTTCTAATGTATTTGGTCATGTTTTCTGACCAGGTTCGTCCGCCTAACACTATATAAACAGCCCTGGTCTTCTTCTCTATTCACAATTCTTTTCTACCCTTATGCTGCCTCTGAGAAAATGTATAAAATAAATAATATATAAAATAAACCAAGACGAGGAAATGCTGCTAAAAGATTTTCAAGAAGAGGTTCAAGTCAAGCTAGGATTCAAGAGGAGGTTCAAATGACTGATTTTCTACGAATCATAGCAATGCCATCTTTCTATTCTAATCTAATCTCTGTAAGTTGGTTACTTTTTAGATTTGAACGTTTTTCTCTGTTCGTGACATGAAATTAAAGGAATAAAAGAATATGCCAAATCTCTCTCTCTCTATTCGAATCAGTGCCTATACTCTTGGACCTAATCAAGAACTGTTATGATTCAAGGACAAGTGAGACTGTGACTATGAAACTATGGACCTTAAAACCATATGCCTCTTTGACTATGAACATTGCCTATGACTATGAACATTGCCTACGACTATGAACACTGCCTATGACTGTGACTGTGACTATGAGAATTATCTCCTTGACTAAGCCTATGCCTTTGATTAGGAAACATAAACTATTGCCTATGACATAACAAGGACAACTGTGATTAAACACCTATGATTCATGACTAGGAAAGTGTTGCTTAAGTTTTGTGACTATAAAATTGGGTCTAAACCCGATTATCTATTCTGTCTGTTCTTGGTTTTCTTTGGTTTTAGACCTTGGGAATTTACCAATTAAGTTAGGTCTACCCATGTTCTGAACCTACTCTGTCTATTCTTGGTTTTAGATCTTGGGAATTTACCTATTAAGTTAGGTCTACCCACGCTCTTGAACCTACGTCGTAATCTATATGCCTGTGAACTACCATCTTATGCCAGTTGTTATGTCCATTCTTTCATGCCATTTTGGTTCATTCCCTTTTATCGACGAATCTAGCTTTATTTATAATCTAGATTGAATCACGATTATACGAACGGTGGGAATACAATTTGGGCAAAATATGAAATTTACCAAAAACATAGTTATAAACTAGGAAATTGGCATAAATTGGGAACATGTATTATGACATGTTCATAGGAATGCAAATTGGATAAATTTGGCATAAATTATAGGATATATAATTTGAATCTAGTATTGACTTGTAAATCTAGCATTTACATGAATTGTGAACTAGAATAATAAGTCTGGTTTGACAGGAACTGTAATTAGAATGTTAAATCAGGATTGGATTAGCTAATTTGGCATGATAAGTATATCAGCATAAATTTGAAATTGGCCATAATTGAGAGTAAGTGTCAGGTTTAGTAAAATCATGGTTAGTGACACTTAATTTGGTATAGTTTACATACCCAAAAGCATAAATATGATATAGAGGGGAAAATGGGCCATAAGAATGAATGTTGACAATTTACATTAAAGGAGAAATTAGGAAATAAGTAAATTAGGAATAATTTACTTATAGGATTTGTCCTAAATGAGAAAAGGTAAATTTAGACAAAAGAAAGGTTTATTAACGACATCTCTTTTAATAACACGCCAGAAAGTTCTAGGGTGACAGAGAGGATAGTGTCTAGGCTTGGGTTTGGAAAATACAAGTTTCCCGCTCTCCCTGGCTATCCCTAACTGATCCGACATACGGGATGGTTACTTTCAAAACCTGATTTGAAAACTAATCAAAACCCTTTGAACTTAGAAAACACTAATATGCCTAACCCGAGGTTAGACCGAGTTGTGATGTAAACCTGCCCGGAACCAACCGGCACATCCAGTATTCGCAACAATATCTGTCTAATGTGAGTGGTCGCGGCTTTAATCTATTTAATTAAAGCTAGAACAAGAATGGTAGGGTTAAGTTAACTAAGACACTTAACCAATTCAACAAGATAACCAAACCGATGGGTGGGGTTAGGTTCATACAGACACTTAACACAGTTAAGCTAGGATGGGAGGGTTAAGTCCATAGGAACACTTAACCAACTTGACACAGTCAGGCTAGAATGGGAGGGCTAAGTCCATAGGGACACTTAACCAAACCTATGGTAACAAGACCATATTTGTAGGGGTTAAGTAACTAAGAAAACACTTAGCCAAATTAACATGTTAACTAGACTAGAAGGTGGGGTTAAGTAAAGTTAATACACTTAGCCAAATTAATATGTTAACTAGACTAGAGGTTGGGGTTAAGTAAATACACTTAGCCAATTTGATATGTTAGCTGGGCTAGACCGTAGGGTTAAGTAAGCTTGAACACTTAACTGACAGATTGTTATGAAGGAATAGGGTTAAGTCTAAAACATGAAGGGATAATACTTAGCCATTAATAATATGTTGGTTGAAACAGACGGGCAGGGTTAAGTTAAAAGGAACACTTAACCAATACATGATGAACGGGTAGGGTTAAGTAATAAGGAATACTTGACCAATATAACTTGGTTTGTGGTAGGGTTAAGTCAACATGAATTACTGATAACACTTAACCAGTTTAACAAGAAAAAGAAGGGGGTTAAGTTAGCTGGAATTGACTAATGACACTTAACCAATCCGAGTTGACGGGAAAAAGAACTAAGTAGTAAACCTTAGTTATGAAAACAACGATTCTGGAAACTAAGTGGTAAACCTTAGTTGACAAAACTAAGTAGTAATTCTTAGTATAACACGAGGAGGAGCGAACGTCCGTCTGATTAAAAGGAAGGCTCCAACGGATTGGGTTACGAAGCCCGAGGCTTCGAGGGGACGTGAGGGTACTCTTGGTATCCCTCTGTGAGGCTGCTGATGATCCTCTTGGGCTCACAGAGGTTAAGGTCTGCGTAGAAGAACCAGGGGTATGCCTTGGTTGCAATATATGACAACCTAAAGACTAGGATGGACCGGCGTGATTCGGCGAGAAAACGGTAGTCCGGTGATAGCAACTCGTCGTCTACCATCCATCTTGAGTCAATCGAGATACGTGAAGCGGAAAGGCGGAGAACTCCAAATGACCATATACTTGCTATCTAGTTATGGGTGAGGATCGCCATAGGAAAGTAGGGCACCGGGGGCCGGCATATAGTTCTCATTTTTCAAGGTGTGCCTTTCATTAGTTGAGGGAGGGGCCAAGTAGGACCATAGCCACTGGAATAAAAACATACCTTAGCATCTACGTCGGCAGATATCTGAAATCTCCCGACCGAGTTCTATATTCCTTGATTTTCCCCGTCACAGGACTCGGGTCGCACATTACAGGACATGTGCATCTAGACAAGCGATAACGATTCGCGATACATGCATGGGGAAGTCTAGGGACATATACCACTCTAGGTAGTGTGTCCTAGACTTGGGGGCATCGTTCGACAGGTAGCACAATCCCTAGTTGGACTAGGTGGCATAGACCCTGAACCCGAAAAGCATTCAGCAGATAGCGTAAACTCTAGTTGAATCTAGAAAGCACTTGACAGGAAACCCTAGATTAAGATCTAGGTAATAAATAGTAAATGGATGCTCGAAGGCAATGGAAAATACAGGGATTGGGATCACGTTATCATTACTAGTTGGGACACTAGTTAGGTGGTGCAGAGAGACAGAAAACTAGTATAACAAGGAAATAGCGAAGCGGCGAAAGTATTAGAACATGTCTAGTTTGTCTTATCTTAGCATATCTTGTGATTATCTTGTCCAATCATGCCAACGCTATCATCATGGTGTTATCTTGTATTCAGTTAATTCTTGTCGTTTTGTTTTTCCATGTTGTCATGCTAGAAGTTACTAAACTTACTCAGGCTTTATGTCTGACTCTGTTTTTCTTTCGTCTTCTTTTCTTCCGTTCCCCCCAGGTAGTAGAGGAGGGAATAGTATAGCTCAGGTTAAGTTGGACTGTCACTCTTTCCCAGCTTGAAGATTTGTTGAAGTTTTGTTTGGATTCTCTTTTCAGATGCTATGGCTGGCTCTCGCTAAAATTGGGGAATATAAATGTTGTTTTATGCTTCTTTATTTTGTAAGACAGATGATACTCTGATATTGTAAAGAAATCATTGTACAAACTATTTTATCAATAAAGCAAGGTTTTATTTTCCGCTGTTTAATTTCTGTCTGTCTTGTAATTTATCTGCATCTTTTACCCAAAATGCTCCACAGAACTTAGTGCATTCCCTTTGTGAGTGACACTAACGGACGTGGGGTGTTACACGTGGTATCAGAGCTGAAGGTTACCGGATCAGATAAAAGATTTGAAAAATTATTTTCAAAACGGTTTTAAAAGAAGCATTTTCAAGAGAAAAGATTTGTTTTAAAGGCATATTCCCCAAAAGCCATACGCACTATCTTCTCTTCCTCTATTTGAATTCTTGTCTCCTTCTTTCTTGAGTCTCTGGGGATCCTGGCTTTCTGGGAGGTAAGCTCATCGATGGGCGAAGTAGAGCCCGGCTTCCATCCATAGCCGTAGTTGTTTCACCTACGGGCAGTTTTCTTTCAAGCTTATAGGGTTTTCTGTACGATGGAGGCAGCTTTCGAGAGATTTGTCAACATGACTACACACGGAAGGGGATGAGGAGTTTGGCTAGGGAGCACAACCCTAGGATGAGGAGTTCATTGATGTAGATTTAGCTCACGAAGAAGGAAGGAATTATAAAACCTAAGACAAGAGGAAGTATCTTTACTAGGGTATGATAGGGCATATACTCAAGGACAAGGGCAAAAACAAGGACGAGATTTTCAGAAGGACAAGTACATGCTTTCGCCACCAAGCGTACCTAGGAGAAAGGTAGTAAAGTCCGGTTGGAAGAGTCTAGTTTTTCTGTTCATACTATTTCCTTTGGTTCTAGCGCTTCTCATTTGTTCATATCCACTTCCATAGTTGAGTCTCTGCACCATAGTACTTGCATAGTAGAAAGATCCCACTAGAGTCTCAAAATCCAATTGGTGGTCCGACCAGTTTATTTTTGGTTAGTAGGGATTTGAGAATAGCTATATCATCTCACGTCTAAATTCGGAGGAGATATTCCTTGGGTGCTTGTCTGATATTGGTTTAGGCCTTTCGGGGTTGTACTTGAGGAATGTCGAGTTCGACTAGGATGAGTTGCGTGAGAGATGAATAGTTGTGGCAGGCACTCTAAAAAGCACGTAGTAACCTTTCGACCCTTATAGTTATGGCACGGTGGATAAGAGGGAGACCTCTAATCATCTTAGTACATACACTTGGTACCGTGATTGACATCTGTTTATTTTGGAAATGGAGATCGGAAACTTCACAATCGTGAAGTTAAATTTGTTAAGACACAGTGGAGTAAAGCTCAAGAAGGCTAGATACTAGCATCATAACCTTTTTCCTTAAGGGTGCATCCTTGGTTTCTTTGTTTAGGAGCTTTACGCATATTTATTTCTCTCTTCCCAAAGTATATCCTCTAGGTCGTATCTTCGATCTTTAGGTAGAAGCCAATGGATGTAAACATGTATTTGAAACATGTTATGGTTGGTGGTTGCAAGTGGTTGTTAATGGTTGCTCGTGGATGCATATGCATACGTATTAGGCACTAGATCAAGTTCGGACGCTTTCATATTGCATTTATAGATATGTATTTGTTTGTAAGTTGAACTTGATATGCTATCATATGGATGTTGCATATGGATGAATGGCTATGCACACATGTAGTATTTACATAACTAGAGATGCTTGCATACATGATTGGACGCATGGCACTGACATGATTCGCATTAAGGAGGTCAATTGAATCAGTAGGCCGCCTGATTTTGCATTAGATAAAGACATATACACACACTATACATATGAACATGAAGGCATTAGAAATCTTTTAAGGACAATGAATGCCTGTGATTGAATGGTTGAGTAGATGGGTGATTGGATGGTAGGACACATTCTTCCTAACTTGAAGATTTCGGGGACGAAATCCTTTTAAGTGGGGGAGAATGTAACACCCCATAATTCTGGAACATTAAGATTTACAAATCAAGGCAGAATTAAAAGTTAAAATCAAAATCAAGGGAAACGGGCTGCGCCGTTGCGTTCGTCTCGGAATTCTGCATGGAAACGAGTCCGAGTTTGCATAAATCGGAGTCCGTATGAGGAAGATATGGCCTCCAGAAGATTTAGCAAAGTTCAAATTTCAAAACAGTTCAGAAAAACGAGTTCGAAATTCAAAAACAGACCCAGATTGGGCTGGGCGGGAATTTTCCCGCCCAAGGCACCCAGGTCGACTGGGTAGTCGACCTGGGCACCCAGGTCGACTGGGTAGTCGACCTGGGGGTCGACTGGGTAGTCGACCTGGGGGTCGACTGGGTAGTCGACCTGGGGGTCGACCCCCCTGCTTTTTCCAGCTTTCTGAACCTGGTTCGTTCTGATGTATTTGGTCACGTTTTCTGACCAGGTTCGTCCGCCTAACATATATAAACAGCCCTGGTCTTCTTCTCTATTCACAATTCTTTTCTATCCTTATGCTGCCTCTGAGAAAATGTATAAAATAAATAATATATAAAATAAACCAAGACGAGGAAATGCTGCTAAAAGATTTTCAAGAAGAGGTTCAAGTCAAGCTAGGATTCAAGAGGAGGTTCAAACGACTTCAACGACTGATTTTCTACGAATCATAGCAACGTCATCTTTCTATTCTAATCTAATCTCTGTAAGTTGGTTACTTTTTAGATTCGAACGTTTTTCTCTGTTCGTGACATGAAATTAAAGGAATAAAAGAATATGCCAAATCTCTCTCTCTCTCTATTCGAATCAGTGCCTATACTCTTGGACCTAATCAAGAACTGTTATGATTCAAGGACAAGTGAGACTGTGACTATGAAACTATGGACCTTAAAACCATAAGCCTCTTTGACTATGAACATTGCCTATGACTATGAACATTGCCTACGACTATGAACACTGCCTATGACTGTGACTGTGACTATGAGAATTATCTCCTTGACTAAGCCTATGCCTTTGATTAGGAAACATAAACTATTGCCTATGACATAACAAGGACAACTGTGATTAAACACCTATGATTCATGACTAGGAAAGTATTGCTCAAGTTTTGTGACTATAAAATTGGGTCTAAACCCGATTATCTATTCTGTCTGTTCTTGGTTTTCTTTGGTTTTAGACCTTGGGAATTTACCTATTAAGTTAGGTCTACCCATGTTCTGAATCTACCTTATCTATTCTTGGTTTTAGATCTTGGGAATTTACCTATTAAGTTAGGTCTACCCACGCTCTTGAACCTACGTCGTAATCTATATGCCTGTGAACTACCATCTTATGCCAGTTGTTATGTCTGTTCTTTCATGGCATTTTGGTTCATTCCCTTTTATCGACGAATCTAGCTTTATTTATAATCTAGATTGAATCACGATTATACGAACGGTGGGAATACGATTTGGGCAAAATATGAAATTTACCAAAAACATAGTTATAAACTAGGAAATTGGCATAAATTGGGAACATGTATTATGGCATGTTCATAGAAATGCAAATTGGATAAATTTGGCATAAATTATAGGATATATAATTTGAATCTAGTATTGACTTGTAAATCTAGCATTTACATGAATTGTGAACTAGAATAATAAGTCTAGTTTGACAGGAACTGTAATTAGAATGTTAAATCAGGATTGGATTAGCTAATTTGGCATGATAAGTATATCAGCATAAATTTGAAATTGGCCATAATTGGGAGTAATTGTCAGGTTTAGTAAAATCATGGTTAGTGACACTTAATTTGGTATAGTTTACATACCAAAAAGCATAAATATGATATAGAGGGGAAAATGGGCCATAAGAATGAATGTTGACGATTTACATTAAAAGAGAAATTGGGAAATAAGTAAATTAGGAATAATTTACTTATAGGATTTGTCCTAAATGAGAAAAGGTAAATTTAGACAAAAGAAAGGTTTATTAACGACATCTCTTTTAATAACATGCCAGAAAGTTCTAGGGTGACAGAGAGGATAGTGTCTAGGCTTGGGTTTGGAAAATACAAGTTTCCTTCTCTCCCTGGCTATCCCTAATTGATCCGATGGACGTGATGGTTACTTTCAAAACCTGATTTGAAAACTAATCAAAACCCTTTGAACTTAGAAAACAGGAATATGCCTAACCCGAGGTTAGACTGAGTTGCGATGTAAACCTGCTCGGAACCAACCAGCACATCCAGTATTCGCAACAATATCTGTCTAATGTGAGTGGTCGCGGCTTTAATCTATTTAATTAAAGCTAGAACAAGAATGGTAGGGTTAAGTTAACTAAGACACTTAACCAATTCAACAAGATAACCAAACCGATGGGTGGGGTTAGGTTCATACAGACACTTAACACAGTTAAGCTAGGATGGGAGGGTTAAGTCCATAGGAACACTTAACCAACTGGACACAGTCAGGCTAGAATGGGAGGGCTAAGTCCATAGGGACACTTAACCAAACTTATGGTAACAAGACCATATTTGTAGGGGTTAAGTAACCAAGAAAACACTTAGCCAAATTAACATGTTAACTAGACTAGAAGGTGGGGTTAAGTAAAGTTAATACACTTAGCCAAATTAATATGTTAACTAGACTAGAGGTTGGGGTTAAGTAAATACACTTAGCCAATTTGATATGTTAGCTGGGCTAGACCGTAGGGTTAAGTAAGCTTGAACACTTAATCGACAGATTGTTATGAAGGAATAGGGTTAAGTCAAAAACATGAAGGGTTAATACTTAACCATTAATAATATGTTGATTGAAACAGACGGGCAGGGTTAAGTTAAAATGTACACTTAACCAATACAGGATGAATGGGTAGGGTTAAGTAATAAGGAATACTTAACCAATATAACTTGGTTTGTGGTAGGGTTAAGTCAACATGAATTACTGATAACACTTAACCAGTTTAACAAGATAAATGAAGGGGGTTAAGTTAGCTGGAATTGACTAATGACACTTAACCAATCTGAGTTGACGGGAAAAAGAACTAAGTAGTAAACCTTAGATAAGAAAACAACGATTCTGGAAACTAAGTGGTAAACCTTAGTTGACAAAACTAAGTAGTAATTCTTAGTATAACACGAGGAGGAGCGAATGTCCGTCTGATTAAAAGGAAGGCTCCAACGGATTGGGTTACGAAGCCCGAGGCTTCGAGGGGACGTGAGGGTACTCTTGGTATCCCTCTGTGAGGCTGCTGATGATCCTCCTGGGCTCACAGAGGTTAAGGTCTGCGTAGAAGAACCAGGGGTATGCCTTGGTTGCTATATATGACAACCTAAAGACTAGGATGGACCGGCGTGATTCGGCGAGCAAACGGTAGCTCTGTGATAGCAACTCATCGTCTACCATCCATCTTGAGTCAATCGAGATACGTGAAGCGGAAAGGCGGAGAACTCCAAATGACCATATACTTGCTATCTAGTTATGGGTGAGGATGGCCATAGGAAAGTGGGGCACCGGGGGCCGGCGTATAGTTCTCATTTTTCAAGGTGTGCCTTTCATTAGTTGAGGGAGGGGTCCAGTGGGACCATAGCCACTGGAATAAAAACATACCTTAGCATCTGCGTCGGCAGATATCTGAAAGCTCCGGACCGAGTTCTATATTCCTTGATTTTCCCTGTCATAGGACTCAGGTCGCACTTTACAGGACATGTGCATCTAGACAAGCGATAACGATTCGCGATACATGCGTGGGGAAGTCTAGGGACATATACCACTCTAGGTAGTGTGTCCTAGACTTGGGGGCATCGTTCGACAGGTAGCATAATCCCTAGTTGGACTAGGTGGCATAGACCCTGAATCCGAAAAGCATTCAGCAGATAGCGTAAACTCTAGATGAATCTAGAAAGCACTTGACAGGAAACCCTAGATTAAGATCTAGGTAATAAATAGTAAATGGATGCTCGAAGTCAATGGAAAATACAAGGATTGGGATCACATTATCATTACTAGTTGGGACACTAGTTAGGTGGTGCAGAGAGATAGAAAACTAGTATAACAGGGAAATAGCGAAGCGGCGAAAGTATTAGAACATGTCTAGTTTGTCTTATCTTAGCATATCTTGTGATTATTTTGTCTAATCATGCCAACACTATCATCATGGTGTTATCTTGTATTCAGTTAATTCATGTCGTTTTGTTTTTCCATGTTGTCATGCTAGAAGTTACTGAACTTACTCAGGCTTTATGTCTGACTCTGGTTTTCTTTCGTCTTCTTTTCTTCCGTTCCCCCCCAGGTAGTAGAGGAGGGAATAGTATAGCTCAGGTTAAGTTGGACTGTCACTCTTTCCCAGCTTGAAGATTTGTCGAAGTTTTGCTTGGATTCTCTTTTCAGATGCTATGCTGGCTCTCGCTAAAATTGGGGAATATAAATGTTGTTTTATGCTTCTTTATTTTGTTAGATAGATGATACTCTGATATTGTAAAGAAATCATTGTACAAACTATTTTATCAATAAAGCAAAGTTTTATTTTCCGCTGTTTAATTTTTGTCTGTCTTGTAATTTATCTGCATCTTTTACCCAAAATGCTCCACAGAACTTAGTGCATTCCCTTTGTGAGTGACACTAACGAACGTGGAGTGTTGCATTATGGAGGCATGAATTAAAGAATGGAAGTTGCGGTTGTATTCGTAAGATCCAATAGCACTGCGTTGCTAACTTCTGTGGAATTCGAAGTTGAAGGGGGGACACGCATGGGATGTTTTATAAAGGATGGTGTTCACAAGTTTTCCAGGACGTGAGCTTGTGTGAGGGTAAAATCCGCATGTTGGTGTGATCAAAACCGTAAGACCAAGGATGAAAACTGTGTGGACGACACAAACAAGGCGGGAGATGCAGACTGTTTTATGGTGTTAGGGACGTCAGTGGTGTCATGATCAATTTTGTGGAGTAGTATGGTTTTGGTATAGGAAAGTTAGCTGGAAATTGCACACGTGTATGGGAATCAAAGTGTTTAAACATGGAAATAGTATGGCCTCGTGTTTTAACTACAGGAAAGGATTTAGTGGCATTTGATGATGGAGTTTGACATTTTTATCCGTGAACTTGTCGAAGAGGGACAGTAGAGGAATGAAGTGAGTGAGGATGGATGGAAGCTCGCATGTTTTTTGTAATAACCCGGAAATTTGGGCCAATTTAATTTTTTTATTTTGGCAATTTTAGTGAATTTTGAATATTTAAAATGAAGTATTTTAAATAAAAACGATGAGAAATTTATTTTGAATAGAATTAGAACGTATATATTTATTTGAATCGTCGTTTGAATATAAATATTTTATTTTAATTATAAAAGGAATTGAAAATGACGCGGTAGTTCGAAAGTTCGATTTCAAATTTCAAATGAATGTTCCGAGTGCAAAATGAACCAGATTTTAGCGAAACCAAAAATATTATAATCTAATTTAGAATATCTTTCCAATGAATCCGAAAAATTGAAATTTCATAGCGGGGATAAAATGTTATGCCCAGTTGAAAATTCAGAATAGTCGCTATGGAATTCAGGCCCTTAGAAATGAAAATTTTGCAAACGACCTCGGTTTTCGACGAAACCACTTTTGTTGGATCTGGGATGTCAAGTTATTGCTAGATTCCAAAATTCGTAATTTTTCGAATCAATATGTGAGCGTGGCAAAGTAAAACGCGTTTGACCAGTTTTAGTTGATTTTAATCGACTAGAAAATGACAATTTTTCAAACAGTCTCGGAATCTAACGAAATTAGTTTTGTTAGGACCATATCGTCAATACGAAGCTAGAACATATTTTTCTAGAATTTTTAGAGGCCGTATGTGGCTCCGGTAAATTGAAATGCACGTTCAAATTCAATATATAGATTTATATTTTGATTTTGACGAAAACTGATCGAAACGGTCGAACTGGCTTACGATACATATCCCATTGTGTTCGGAATGAGGGTAATTAGCTATTGACGAGAGTCGGTGGGTTCAATTTTGAGGTCGAAATATAATTCAACTTTAATGAGAATTAAAGGAGAAAAATTATATAATTAAATATAAAACCCTTTACAAAAGTGACCCCTCCCCTTTATTTTCGTCAGACCGAGCCCCCCCCGTTTACTTTTCTTCAATCGAAATAAAAAGAAAAAACAAAAAAAATGGAGCCCCCCCGTCGCCCCCGTCGATGCTCCGACTGCCGCTCCTCCGAGAAGCGCGCCCCACCGCCGACCCCCTCTCTCCTCCTTCTCTCCTTCCTCTTCTCTCTCCCTTCAGCTTCTAAATCCCTAACCCCCCCAAACCAATTTGAAAACAGCCGCCGACCCCCCCATCCCGTCGAGATCCGCCACCCACTACCAGAGGCCGCCACCCACTACCAGAGGCCGCCGACCCCCCCTCGAGCACACCTCCGATGCGTGAAACCCCCTTCTTCTAGTTGTAAAGGTATGTTTTGAAATTTATATTTATTTATTTTTATTTACATTATTTAATCGGTTAGTATATATGAAGTGTAATGTATAAAAGAACGATTTTTAATATAAAGAATTGATTTTTATCATAGAAGAGATTTGATTTAAAAGTGAAAGGATTATATTTTTGTTTATAAAAATATGATCTTTATATTTTAGGGAGAATGAAAATCTGATTTTTAACTTGTAGAAGATATAAAGATAAGATTTTAATATAATGTAGATAATAAAAATATGATTTTTTACTTAGGTAGAGTATTAAAAATATGGTTTTTATTAAGGTAGAGTAATAGAAATATAATTTTTATAATAGATAGATAATAAAAATTCGATCTTTATATATGAAGTAGAAATATAATTTTATTATATGATTAGAATTATAAAAATATGATTTTTATATCATGGGAAGAATAAAAATATGATTTTTATTCATGTAGAGTAGTAAAAAATATAATCTTTTCCATATATATAGCATTGTAAAAATATAATCTTTTCCATATATATAGCGTTGTAAAAATATAATCTTTTCTATATATAGCGTTGTAAAAATATAATCTTTTCTATGTATATAGCGTTGTAAAAATATAATCTTTTCTATACAAGTAGCGATGTTAAAAATGTGATTTTTAACTTGTACTACGTGAAACAGATCTCGTGGAAAACACGATGAAGATTTCTACATAAAAAGAGTCGTGGCGTTTGGTTTAGCTAGTTGGTGAGAACTCCTCATTTTTATTTTAATTTCTAGTTGAAATATATACTAGGATGCAGACGGTGCTTAGCAGCACCCGACACCCGTCGTCCACAGACCATGGATGGCTTGTTTGTTTGATTGTTGTGGTGTGAAAGTTAATTGTGTGAAGTGGAATGAAATAAATTATTTTATAGTGGAAAATATTTTATCGTTAAAAATATAATTTTTAACGTGCATATAAAATAAATATTTTAAACAAATCGGACGATTTGTTTATATACACTGATTTGACTGATATTGATTGGGACGATAAATTTTACACATCGCCCAACTGCACAAATAAAATCTATGTTTGTTGATTTGAAACCCCACACGGGTATTGGGATGAGATTTGACGTACACTAATCCCGATTGTTTAGTTGTATGTCAATCGATGGATTGACAGACTGTGTAAGCGTTAATTATTTATATATAATGCTTATGCAGTTGTCTGGTGCACTCTGGATGATGGTTGATGATTTATCGTTGCTGTTATATACATGTGTTGTAGGGAATCCATATAATTAACGTTATATGGTAATTGATTGGGCCTCATTCCAATATAGAAAATAAATTCACGTGTTGAATTGAAAAATATTCATGTGTTGAATAGAATAAACATTCATGTGTTGAATAAAAACTGTGTTGATTAGATTGACGCCATTTTGACGTGAACGATATTTATATTGATTTTATTCATTTTTCAATGAATATTGAAAGTGATTTCAAAATTCGAATGAATTGAAATGAATTGAAATTCGAATGAAATTGAATTGAAATTGATTTGAAATGAAATTAAAATGAATTTATATTGAAAAATCCGATTTTGATTTGAATTCGAAAAGGAAGTTGAAATCCTTTTGAAAACGAATTTAAACGATTTATAAAATACGTTTTGAAAGGAAATCGACGAAATATATATAATATATATATATTATATACATAGAATGGCCTGAATAGAACGCGCCACGCCGCGGCAGTTCGCGAATTTCGACCATTGACTTCGAATTGATATTGCGGGAGATCCGACCGTCGGATTCTCCTAAAACCGGAACCTTTGGGTTCGTATCAAAAAGAGCTTTCTAATGAATATTAGAAATTTGAAATCTAACGGTTGGATTTGGAATTATGTCCAAATCAAATTTGGAAAAGGTCGCTGTAAGTGCAGTTGGATGGCCATTGATGGAAATCGACTGTATGGGCCATGATAAAATTATTAAAAATAGTAATAATTTGTGTAAAATCATAAGAAATGTTTTGGGAAAAATTGGGATGAAAAACTCCATATTTGAAAAGATAAAAATAGTTTTTTTATCGAAATGAACTAGTTTTGAACTAGAATTAAAATCAATTTAATTTTGAAAAAAATAAATTGAATTTGAAAGTGGTTTTAAAAATAATTAGAATTTCCAATACGTGAATTGGAATGGATTTGAATCGAAATTATATTTGGAGTATTTCGATGTTGGATTTCGTGATTGTACAGATATGGTTGTGGAAATTTGAAAGATAAATTTATATCGTTATTTCCAATACGATATTTGTTGGTCATTGAATTTGATATTGAATATAAGCTGATATATTTTCTATTCTGAGCCTTGTATTTAATATCAAATGTGATTTGGGTTTGCCGTGAATGGTGTCTTCATTAACACTGTTCTTAAACCCAGTTGAGGAAAAGATTAAATCTTTTTATTTAGATTTAATGAAGTGTACCAGTTAAATAATATTTAATTGGAATTGAATTGGGATTGATTTTTGGGTTTTTCGTGAACGTTGTTTTAAATAACACTTCTTCTTTAACCCGATAATTAATAGAATGTGATTTTGGGTTTGTCGTGGACCGTGTTTTAAATGACATTGGTTCTTTAACCCATTTAAAGCAGGATATTGATTTCTGTGAAGATTAAAACTAAGTGGGGTTTTAATGAATCTTTAATTAGATTGAAGAGGTCGAGAATGGAGTATCACCAGTTTTGCTCCAGGCGATAGTTAAATCTTTAATTAGATTTGAACGTGAAATGGTAGTTGAATTTACCGATAACACCATGGTGTTAGATATGAAGTATGACCAGTTTTACTTCATGGGATGAATAGGTGGGATTGGGAAATAAAATAAATGATTACTTCGGTGTGGTTCGCTAATCCCAACTAGTTTGAATTGATATTCAAAGAAGAATAAAGAATAAATTTAAAGAATTTATCTTTGATAAAATTAATGGGAACCTTTCCCAAAGTATAAGAATATTTCGAATTGGAATGAGGCGTATGTTGTGTTTGTGTAACACTTGTTTATTATATACACGAGTTATTTAGAAAGACCGGGTTTACCCCATTCTGAATAACTGATTCGACGTGGTGTCGAGGATGAAGACGGTGGTCGAAGACGGGAGGTCTTCACGTCGTTTGGGTGATTACTGATGATCTTGATTGGGATGTACACCCAAGAGGAGGGAATCAGTTGGTGATCGTCCAGACGTACTTGGAGATCAATGGATAAGCGAGGTACTTGGTGCCTCCGGTTTCGTTCAGACTTAGAACGAACTTGTAAATGGACTGTGTGTCTGACATTGGATTTTATTCTGTGTGGTTGATTTCTATTAAATATATATTTGTTTGGCAGCAGAGAATTTATTCGCTTGCTTAACGCCCTTCTCTGAGACGTATGAGCTCAGAGGTTATATATTGATGGATATCAAACGCATGGAGTGAATTGTCTGTGTGGCATGCCTAAGTGGCAATATGATCAAGGCTTCTGTTGAAAAGAAGAGTCTTGTGGTTGATGATCAAAGCACCGCCTATGTGGCATAGCTTTGTGTAACGTTGATTAGCGAGCCTCACACCATGTTTGTGAACCAGAAACAAGAGAGGACATCAGGGAGGACATGTGTTTCTTTCTAGCTAGAAGTGGCGTCAGTGGTTTTACACGCCTTGATGAGTTTGACTTATGTGGTTGTTGCTGTTGCAAGGCGCCTCAGATATATCGGTCGATCCGGGACCGATGGAGTCATTGGACTCATTTACGCCCCAAAGGGTGGGGAAACGCAGTGTTCAGACATTTTAATCCACATCAGTGGACCGACCCTGACGATCCAAGGGCCCATCTGAATCTGGATCTTGAGACATGGTAGGCTAGATTATCTCGAAACAGTGAGGACATTCCCTGGCCTTGGTTCATAGATGGAAATCCAATTTCCAAATACGTGACTTTGCAGTTTTATTTATAGAGCCTAGTATGGCGACAAGATACATGGTACCCATGCCGTCTATGATTGATATTTATGATTGAAATTGTTTTGACACTATACACTTATAGTAATAGTAAAAGATGAAATTTAGCGTATCAAGCATGCTTTGGCTATTATAAGGTAAAACCCTATCCTCCGGCTTGTGTTGCATTGTGTGATGGGACCTGGATCTTATAATAGCTTCATTTTTCTTTATTTAGCATTGCGTTGTTGTTTTATGCACTGGTGTTCTTGGGAGGAAACCCGTTCCGTGTTATACGACGTGGTCCCTTGATTTACCTAACTTTAAAATAATGATTAATAACTGTTTTAGTTCTCACACCAGTCACATGTCTGACATGGAGTTTATTGTTTTAACCTAAACTCTGGGTGCCTTTATTTTGACACGGGCAACTAGTAGTTTTGGTTTTGCAGATTTATATTCACAGGATCCTGATTTACAGCTGGAATGATATCCGGAAAGCTCTGTATCCGCGTATCTCGGTCAGTTGTGTTTTGTATTATTTTCCGCTGCTATGTAATGTATTGTAATCTCTGATATTTTCTGTTGTGTAATATTCATTCATACTCTGTATATTCTTGTATTCTGATGGAATTGTTGTAATTAACAATGAAATGTTCTTCAGTCTGCGTTCTTTTGTGTGTTGTTCTCAAAGCAATCCGTGCTTTCCTTCACGGGGAAGTTACTTGTTATCATAGTTGGTATCAGAGCTTTGGTTTACGGAGCTCGGAGAACAAGACATGTTAGAACCAAATGAAAGAATTCTTCAGAAATTGGATTAGTAATATCCAACGAGAATGACTCGTTAAAGATAGGATCAGTAGTATCCTAGAACGAGTGTGAAGAGTATATTTTTGAAAATGAAAACAAATTTTGTTTTGAAATTTAAATCGTTTTATATGTATTTGAATATTTATTTGTATTGAATTTGGACAATCCAGTATACATAGATTTTGCATATACGTCGGATCCACGGGTATTCGAAGTTTTAATATACTGGATAGATATAGAATCACACTCTAGTCGCCCGAAGATGGTTCTGATGATCGCTATAGCGATCGCATCATCAATATTCATGTTCGAGTTTCAAAAGTGGGATTTCTATATATTTCCTATCGACTGGTGTGAGAACCAAAATTAGATAGGGCTTATTGTTGTGGTTTGGCATCAAAAATGTGATTTTTTGACTATATATTAAAGTTATGTGATTGAAAAGCTAATCAACTAACTGATTGCTGATTATGTTGTTTGATTATTGTTTGATTAATTAAATGTTGAACCATTAGCCAAATTGTATCAAAAAGTAAGTTGTATTGAAAATTTATCGCATTTGCATTCTTGTACATGTACTTACATTGAACAGGTCATAGCAAGGAGGCTAGAGCAGAAGAATAAAATTGTTTGCCCGACAAATAGGTACATGTTTATTGTATTTCTTGGGTTTCAGATGATTTTATGAGCCGATTGGCTAGCCGCTTGGCTTTTTCTTTTTCTTTTGAATTGAAGAAGGCCATGGGAGGCTATATGAAATATCCCGAAGTCCCCGGTGCAGGGGAGGTTATGTAACGCCCCACCTCCGCCAGGGTAACTCTTGCAAGTACACTAGCTTTGGAGGGGCATTTAAACAAGGTAAACATGCATGCAGATATCACAAGACAGAACATATAAGTAAAACAGAGTAGTAAAGCAACAGATAAAACTAGCATTTCAAAACCATAGTCAAGTTACATCAAAGTACTTGGTCATTATTTTCCCATAAACCAAAGTATAGAACATAAACTGAAAACTGAAAAAGAAACATAAAGTAATTATCCCCAAAGTAGCATAAAGCCATAGCATGCTCAAACCATACGTGAGCTATCCAGAAAAGCAGCAAAAAGATCCAGCTAGGTAACAGTATTCCCACCCTGCAAACCGGGGGGGGGGGGGGGGGACTGAAGAAAAGAGGCGAAAGAAAACGGGTCAGTCAAAAAGACTGGTAAGTCCTATCTACTATTAGTATAAAAACTAATAAAGTTAACTGAACATGTAAAACAGAGATGAGATGTAGGGTGATAACTGGCATGGTGAAGAGTTAACAAGATAGATCAAGTGTGGCATCGCATATACAAGGTTAAGTTGCACCAGGTGTGTACTAGTATTCCAATACATGTCAAGTATAAACAAGAAATGATCCCTTGGCCCAAAGCTGGCCCACATCATGAGATGACCTGAATCGAGGTCCAACTACTCGGTCTAGTCGATCGGCTCCCTAAAAGCCTAACTCGTCGTGTATCAGTGTCATACGGCTTAATCATGGAATGTAGTTAACTGTGCAAGGTCCACCCTAGGGTGTATCCAGCCCTAAGGTGTAAACCACAGACACAATTCAAGTATGCACAGTCTAAACCTACCGGTGCCCATGTTCAACTCCGAACTTAAAGTGCACGACCATGGTCCGCCTGAACAACCGGTGCACCATTCAGCCGTCTCTTTTGGTCTCTTACAATCAGTCCAGTAATCGTGCCCCACCCTAGCCTAGTCCAGGATACCCATGATATTTCCAAGTAGGTTACTGCTAAAAAGGACCACGTAACTAGGGTTTCAAGCGGGTTAAGTGTGGTTAACCCTATCCTAACCATGTATTGAGTCGGTCAAGTGTGTCCAAGCAGTTCATGACTTAACCCTATCAATACATCGTGTTTAATTGGTTAAGTATATTCAAGTAGTCCATGACTTAACCCTACCAACCCATCGTGTTTAATTGGTTAAGTATATTCAAGTAGTCCATGACTTAACCCTACCATGTGGCATTAATTAACTTAATGCACCCCAACCTCTCACATTAGACTTTGTTGTGGTTACTAGTTAAGCCGGGCGGGTCCGGGTAGCTTTACACCACAACCTAGTCTAACCTCGGGTTTTAAGTGCGACACGACCAACTACTCACATTGGGTCCTATTGCTTGTAGCCACTAGTTAAGCCGGTCGGTTCCTGGTAGATTTATGCTACAAACTCAACCCAACCTCGAGTTGGCCATTCTTATGTTTTCTAGAAGTCATGTCCAAGTCCATGTTTCAAGCATAAACATATGTCAAACTTTCATGTCATATTTTCAAGTCACATTCTCATGTTATTTAAGTTTGCCCAACTACCCATAACTATTCCCATCGCACATAAATTCGTATCAACGCAAATAGATTAAAGAGGGAACATAACGATATGACAAGGTGGACATAAGATGGGAAAATCTACCACAAATTAAACATGGTGATATTTGAGGCCAAAAGGGGTTCAACATACTAGCATATGGCCTCAACATGTATGATATCATAAAAGGCGACTTGGCCTCATACATATCAAAGTAGCATAAGGGTGATTTGGCCACAAGCATGCATAACAGCGTAAGGGTGCTTTGGCTACAAGTTAAACATGGTGGCATATGAGGCAAATGTGTTCATAAACTTGCATACTACATTATAAGCCTCAAAACATGCATAACATTCAAACTTAGTGAATAGGTGATACATGGTCCTAGATGACATAGAATGATGACTAGAAGTTCGCATATAACATTATATGCAAGTTATCATAATGGTTATGAAAGTTCTCATGTTGCATAATGCAACATTTCAAATCAAAGTTCATAGCTTTCTATGCACAAAGTCAAGGTGATAGCTTTACAAACATGCACCTATGCATAACATGATAGGATCGAAGCTCATAGTTTTCTATGCACAAAGTAAAGGTGATAGCTTTACAAACATGCATGGAATAAATCTATGCATAACATGATAGAATCAAAGAACAAATCATACTTAGGCCCAAACTCAAACTTGCAACATGTCACATTTAACTTCATAGTTAGAATCTAAGAGTAGTATATGGCTTACAATGCTATGAAGACCTGCGAAATAAAATAAGATTGAGACGAAGCCACTAGCAACTCTAAAAACCCCAAATGAATACAAGCTCCAAGTTGTCTTGAGAAACAAGAAGCTCCTTTGATTTGTATGAAGAAAGATCCTTGTTTTGATGAAGAAAGGTGGCTCTTTTACTTGCTTAGGCCACTTAAACTTTCATGAAGAGGATGGAGACCATGATATGAAGATGGAGGCCATGATCAAGAAACATTTGGGCAGCATTTAGTTGTAGGAATGATTAATGAGGGTTTAGGCTAGGTCTAGGGGTCTTTTTATAGAGATTAGAGGTAGTTTAGACCATAGGATTAACCCTAAATCGAATCTGAGCCATCAACTCCCGTCAGAAACCGACAAAATAGGACCCAACATGCCAAAATGGTGCACCAGAAAAACTGGTCCGACTGGGGGGGTCGACCCCTGGGTCGACATGGGTGTCGACCCATTGGGGGGGTGTCGACCCCTGTGTCGACCCTGCCTGGGGCGGGAAAATTCCCGCCCTTTATGCCTTGGTTGTAATTCGAATCTAAATTCGAATTTGAACTGTTTTCGGGCTTGAAATTTTCTGAAAACTTCATTGGGCCATAACTTGGTCATACGGACTCCGTTTTTCGAAAACTCGGACTCTATTTCGTGTATTTTTCCGAGACGAACGCAATGGCATATCCCGTTTCCCTTGATTCAGATTTTACAATTTAATTCTGCCTCGTTATAACTTGTTATTTAAAATATGGGTTGTTACATTCTCCCCACCTTGAAGGATTTCATCCCCGAAATGTTCAAGTTAGGAAGAACGTATCCTACCATCCATCATCCATCTACTCAAACATCATCCACAAGTAACCATTGTCCTTAAAAAGATTCTAAATGCTGTATGAACATATGCAAAGGTGTGTGTATATGTACTTATCTAATGCAAAAATCAGGCGGTTACTGATTCAGTAAACCTCCTTAATGCAAAGTATGTTAGTGAAATGAGTCCATATGTATGCAAATTCCTAACGTAATTTATAACCTCTACATGAGTGCACATAACATTCATTCATATGCAACATCCATGTGATAGCATAACAAGTTTCATCCATGAATAAGTATAAGCACTCATGCATATGCAATATGAAAGTGTGTGAGCCGATCTTAGTGCCTAATATGTATCATGCATCCACGAGTATCCACTTGCAAACACTTGCAGCCACTTGTAAACATCAAGCATAACATGTTTCAAATACATGTTTCATCCAAAGGGTTTCTACTTAAGGTTCTCATGACACGATTACGAGATAACAAGATAAACAAGGTAAACATGGATAGCAAAAGAAAGATATGCTAATTAGGAAAAGAGATCGAGAGGATAGTATACAAGTAAGCTCCACGGAAAAACAAGGATCAAGGACATACTCCTAAAAAGATATATGATGCGCGTATCTAGTCTTCAACCTTCTAAGCCGCATTTCCTTGAACTTAATTCCATTGTGCTTTGACCGTTTTTAACCTTTCAATTCCGTAGCTTCTTAATTCCTACTTCAGAAATGTGAGTTGGAACTCATTTCCCTGTCGCTTCTCATTTCACTTTCACTTATTTTTTTTCTAGCATACTCGGTTCTTAACTTAACTGTATACTCATGACTTCATGCAAGATTTCCCAAAATTCACTGTAAGGTATTCCACGTAGAAGAACTTTCCTTTGAAAATAAATACCAATCCATGTGGACAAATGCACTTATTAACCTGATTTCTATGAATCATCCGCGAACACTAATCGAATAGATCATTAATTTCCAATAAATGGGTCAAAAGATTCTAGGTAACTAATCCTGACAGAACACTAAAGGTTACGCGAGACTTCGAGGGTATTACCAAGGCAAGTCAAGAGCCTAACTACCCTTCTTTAAAAACCGAGGATGGTACCCTTACTGGATAACCACTTCATCCCTAGAATCAACCCAAAGCCCAAAAACATAATCCCTACTTCCAAACTCAACACTTAGCACAGACATCCTTTTGCGAGAAGAGATACTTGAGCGACTTGTGATCCGTATATAACTCGAATCTCTTGCCCAAAAGATAATGGTGCCATGATTTAAGCGCAAAGAAAATCGCCGCCGACTCCAAATCATGCGTGGGGTAGTCCTTCCCATAAACTTTGAGTTGCCTAACATATTACTCTTTCTTCTTACATCAGGACCGCGCCTAATCCCATGCCACGTGCATTGGTGTTCACGGCAAACATCTTCCCTCCATCGGGTAAAGCTAAAACTGGTGCTGTGGTAAGAGTCCTCTTAAGCCTTTGAAAAGCAGGCTCACACTCCAATTCCCATTCAAAGGCTAAGTCCTTTTTCGTCAACTTAGTAAGAGGAGCTGAAATCTTAGCAAAGTCCTTGATGAACTCCCTATAAAACCCTGCAAGACCGAGAAAGCTTCTTACTTCGGTTGCGTTCCTAGGAGCTTTCCAGTCTTGAACTACAACCACTTTCGCGGGATCCACAGCTATTCCTTGCTTAGGAACAATGTTCCCAAGTAACCGAGCTTTCTTTCTCTAAAAATGACATTTTGAGAACTTGGCTTTCAACTGGTGAGTTCTAAGTATATCCCTAACTTCCTTGAGATGTGCAGCATGCTCTTCCTCGTCTTTTGAGAAGATCAGAATATCATCCATGAAAACGACCACAAACTTGTTAAGGAACTCCCGAAACACCCTACTCATCAAGTCCACGAAGTACGCGGGTGCATTAGTCAAACCGAATGGCATAACAAGCCATTCAAAGAATCCATCTGGAGTTCTAAACGCAGTCTTATCAATACTATCCTCAACCACTCTAAGCTGATGGAATCCGGTGGCTAGATCGAGTTGAGAGAAAACAGAAGCACCTACAAGCTGGTCAAAGAGATCATCAATCCTCGTTAATGGGTGCCTATTCTTCTTTGTCAGCTTGTTTAACTCACGATAATCAACACACAGACGGAGCGAATACCACTGGAGCACCCCCATTCAGAAATGCTTTGCCTAATAAAATTTTTCTCAAGCAGCTCCTTGATTTGCTTACTGAGCTCTCTTCTTTCTCATGGGGCCATGTGCCTAACGGGCAATGATACTGGCTTGGCATTATCAACCAGATAAATGCGGAAGTCTATTTCTCGTTTAGGGGGTAACCCCTTAACCTTTTCAAAGACATCAGGATATTCTCGAACCACCCTTACAGATTGCACATCATTGATGGACGAGTCAAGAGATTCAAGATAACATAACATGACGGGACCTCTAGGGTTACAAGAAATTTCTAGGGTATTACCGAGGTGAGTCATGAGCCTCCCCACCCTATGCTCACAATCGAGGATGGCTCCATAACTGGACAACCAATCCCTGCCCAAGATCAACCTGTATCCCGTGAACCCGAGAACATAAGCATTACACGCGAATTCTACGGTCAAGATAGAAATCTTCAAATCCACACAAATCATAGATAGATGGGCGGAACCCCCAATTGGATTTGCAACACTAACGGGATCCTCAACTAGACTAGTACTTAGGTGCAAACTTTCAACAAGATCAGAAGAAATAAAACTATGCGACGCGCCAGAATCAAATAAGGTGCGAACAGGATAATCAGAAATATAAACAAGACTTTCTACAGAAATACTACCTCGGTCCTGAGCTGGAGCAGTGTTGAGAGCATGCACTTGCCCTCCAGAAGGTCCTACACGCTGATTCTGCCCTTGCCCTTGCTTCTTGGGGCAATCCTTGCTAAGGTGTCCATGCTCTCCACAGTGGAAGCATTCGCCCAACTTCCTCTTCTTCTTTCTGCAATCTTTGGCTATGTGCCCAACAATCCCACAGAAGTTGCACCTCCTTATCTCCCCGGTCTTGTTGTCATTGCGGTTTTTGTTGTCCTTGCCTCCTTTCTCGGAATCTACCTTCTTGCCTTGAGACTCATTCAACCTGACTACCTTCTTACCACTCTTATCTTCCTCTTGAAGTCGGGCCATATTCACCAAACTCTCGAAGGTTGCCCCCAGGGGTATATGAGACATGGCCAAACCGCGCAATGGCTCATTCAATCCTAGAGCAAAGTGTAGGGCCTTCTTCCGAGCTGTGTTAACCCATTCTAGACCGAACTGAGCAAGTTGATTAAACTTATCCACGTATTCTCTAACGGTCATGTCCCCTTGCTTTAGTGATAGGAACCTCTCCATCTGAAGGTTCTCTTTTGTCGATGATAGAAACCTCAGTCCAAACCTTCTCCTAAAGTCATCCCAAGTCTGAATTGGCCTAGTAGTGGTGGTGACCACCCACCAATATGCAGCTTCCCCTTTCAGCAGCCATACCGCTAACAGAACTTTCCTACGGTCTTCTATATCAAAGATAGCAAAGAGGTCTTCAATTTCCTTCATCCAGTCTCTTGCCTCAACAAAAGTCCCCGTCCCGACAAAATTCTTGCCACCCATCGCCTTAAAGTCCTTGCAAACCTTTGCGAAATCCTCTTGCGGATGCTGAGGAGGAGGAGGAACTTCAGCTACGGGAGGGGGAGAAATGTTAGCGACGGGGAAAGGAGGAGGAATGTTCGCGGGGCCGGCTTTATTCGCCCTTGCCTCCATGTACCTTCTAAACCAAATAGGTACTGGTACGCCCTCCAGAATGGCAAAATTATCGGCCATACTGAAACAAAGAAAAAGATAGATTGAGAACGAGGAAATGAAGGATAGTGCTAATGGATTTTGGGGAATAGCCTTTTAAAATAACTAGACTTTTCTTGGAAAATACTTAATTGGTTTTGAAAATAGTTTTTCAAAAGGTAAGTTTTAAAAACCTTTTGCTCAAATCTTGTAAACCTGGCTCTGATACCAAATGTAACGCCCCACCTCCGCCAGGGTAACTCTTGCAAGTACACTAGCTTTAGAGGGCCGTTTAAACAAGGTAAACATGCATGCAGATATCACAAGACAGAACATATAAGTAAAACAGAGTAGTAAAGCAGCGGATAAAACTAGCATTTCAAAACCATAGTCAAGTTACATCAAAGTACTTGGTCATTATTTTCCCATAAAACAAAGTCTAGAACATAAACTGAAAAAGAAACATAAAGTAACTATCCCCAAAGTAGCATAAAGCCATAGCATGCTCAAACCATACGTGAGCTATCCAGAAAAGCAGCAAAAAGATCCAGCTAGGCAACAGTATTCTCACCCTGCAAATCTTGGGGGGGGGGGGGGGAACGGAAGAAAAGAGGCGAAAGAAAATGGGTCAGTCAAAAAGACTGGTAAGTCCTATCTACTATTAGTATAAAAACTAATAAAGTTGACTGAACACGTAAAACAGAGATGAGATGTAGGGTGATAACTGGCATGGTGAAGAGTTAAAATGATAGATCAAGTGTGGCATCGCATATACAAGGTTAAGTTGCACCAGGCGTGTACTAGTATTCCAATCCATGTCAAGTATAAACAAGAAATGATCCCTTAGCCCAAAGCTGGCCGACCTCATGAGATGACCTGAATCGAGGTCAAACTACTCGGTCTAGTCGATCGGCTCCTTAAAAGCCTAACTCGTCGTGTATCAGTGTCATACGGCTTAATCATGGAATGTAGTTAACTGTGCAAGGTCCACCCTAGGGTGTATCCAGCCCTAAGGTGTAAACCACAGACACAATTCAAGTATGCACAGTCTAAACCTACCGGTGCCCATGTTCAACTCCGAACTTAATGTGCACGACCATGGTCCGCCTGAACAACCGGTGCACCATTCAGCCGTCTCTTTTGGTCTCTTACAATCAGTCCAGTAATCGTGCCCCACCCTAGCCTAGTCCAGGGTACCCATGATACTTCCAAGTAGTTTACTGCTGAAAAGGACCACGTAACTAGGGTTTCAAGCGGGTTAAGTGTGGTTAACCCTATCCTAACCATGTATTGAGTCGGTCAAGTGTGTCCAAGCAGTTCATGACTTAACCCTACCAACCCATCGTGTTTAATTGGTTAAGTATATTCAAGTAGTCCATGACTTAACCCTACCAACCCATCGTGTTTAATTGGTTAAGTATATTCAAGTAGTCCATGACTTAACCCTACCATGTGGCATTAATTAACTTAATGCACCCCAACCTCTCACATTAGACTTTGTTGTGGTTACTAGTTAAGCCGGGCTGGTCCGGGTAGCTTTACACCATAACCTAGTCTAACCTCGGGTTTTAAGTGCGACATGACCAACTACTCACATTGGGTCCTATTGCTTGTAGCCACTAGTTAAGCCGGTCGGTTCCGGGTAGATTTATGCTACAAACTCAACCCAACCTCGAGTTGGCCATTCTCATGTTTTCTAGAAGTCATGTCCAAGTCCATGTTTCAATCATAAACATATGTCAAACTTTCATGTCATATTTTCAAGTCACGTTCTCATGTTATTTAAGTTTGCCCAACTACCCATAACGTATTCCCATCGCACGTAAATTCGTATCAACGCAAATAGATCAAAGAGGGAACATAACTATATGACAAGGTGGACATAAGATGGGAAAATCTACCACAAATTAAACATGGTGATATTTGAGGCCAAAAGGGGTTCAACATACTAGCATATGGCCTCAACATGTATGATATCATAAAAGGCGACTTGGCCTCATACATATCAAAGTAGCATAAGGGTGATTTGGCCACAAGCATGCATAATAGCATAAGGGTGCTTTGGCCACAAGTTAAACATGGTGGCATATGAAGCAAATGTGTTCATAAACTTGCATACTACACTATAAGCCTCAAAACATGCATAACATTCAAACTTAGTGAATAGGTGATACATGGTCCTAGATGACATAGAATGATGACTAGAAGTTCGCATATAACATTATATGCAAGTTATCATAATGGTTATGAGAGTTCTCATGTTGCATAATGCAACATTTCAAATCAAAGTTCATAGCTTTCTATGCACAAAGTCAAGGTGATAGCTTTACAAACATGCACCTATGCATAACATGATAGGATCGAAGCTCATAGTTTTCTATGCACAAAGTAAAGGTGATAGCTTTACAAACATGCATGGAATAAATCTATGCATAACATGATAGAATCAAAGCACAAATCATACTTAGGCCCAAACTCAAACTTGCAACATGTCACATTTAACTTCATAGTTAGAATCTAAGAGTAGTATAGGGCTTACAATGCTATGAAGATCTATGAAATAAAATAAGATTGAGACGAAGCCACTAGCAACTCTAAAAACCCCAAATGAATACAAGCTCCAAGTTGTCTTGAGAAACAAGAAGCTCCTTTGATATGTATGAAGAAAGATCCTTGTTTTGATGAAGAAAGGTGGCTCTTTTACTAGCTTAGGCCACTTAAACTTTCATAAAAAGGATGGAGGCCATGATCAAGAAACATTTGGGCAGCATTTAGTTGTAGGAATGATTAATGAGGGTTTAGGCTAAGTCTAGGGGTCTTTTTATAGAGATTAGGGGTAGTTTAGACCATAGGATTAACCCTAAATCGAATCTGAGCCATCAACTCCCGTCAGAAACCAACAAAAGAGGACCCAACATGCCAAAATGGTGCACCAGAAAAACTGGTCCGACAGGGGGGGTCGACCCCTGGGTCGACATGGGTGTCGACCCCTGGGTCGACATGGGTGTCGACCCATTGGGAGGGGGGGGGGTCGACACTGGTGTCGACCCCTGTGTCGACCCTGCCTGGGGCGGGAAAATTCCTGCCCTTTCTACCTTGGTTTTAATTCGAATCTGAATTCGAATTTGAACTATTTTCGGGCTTGAAATTTTCTGAAAACTTCATTGGGCCATAACTTGGTCATACGGACTCCGTTTTTCGAAAACTCAGACTCTATTTCACGTATTTTTCCGAGATGAACGCAATGGCACAGCCCGTTTCCCTTGATTCAGATATTACAATTTAATTCTGCCTCGTTATAACTTGTTATTTAAAATACGTGTTGTTACAGGTTATGGCGAAATTTAGGGTGTTAGCCAAATTTTTGAAAAATTTGAAAAGTTCTTAGAAACTGAAAAGTTGAAGAACTTAAGCCGTAAAGAAAAGAATGAAAGTTGAGTTGATTAGTTAAACAACATTCGGCTTCGTTCCTTTTCGGGGATGAAAAGTTTTAAGTGGGGGAGATTGTAATAACCCGGAAATCTAGACCAATATTTTTTTTTGGCAATTTTAGTGAATTTTGAATATTTAAAATGAAGTATTTTAAATAAAAATGATGAGAAATTTATTTTGAATAGAATTAGAACGTATATATTTATTTGAATCGTCATTAGAATATAAATATTTTAATTATAAAAGGAATTGGAAATGGCGCGATAGTTCGAAAGTTCGATTTCAAATTTCAAATGAATGTACCGAGTGCAAAATAAACCGGATTTTAGCGAAACCAAAAATATTAGAATCTAATTGATAATATCTTTCCAAAAAATTGAAATTGGGATAAAATGTTATGCCCAGTTGAAAATTCAGAATAGTCGCTATGGAATTCAGGCCCTTAGAAATGGAAATTTTGCAAACGACCTCGGTTTTCGACGAAACCACTTTTGTTGGATCCGGGATGTCAAGTTATTGCTAGATTCCAAAATTTGTAATTTTTTGAATCAATATGTGAGCGTGGCAAAGGAAAACGCGTTTGACCAGTTTTAGTTGATTTTAATCGACTGGAAAATGGCCATTTTTCTAACAGTCTCGGAATCTGACGAAATTAGTTTTGTTAGGGCCATATCGTCAATACGAAGCTAGAAAATATTTTTCTAGAATTTTTAGAGGCCGTATGTGGCTCCGGTAAATTGAAATGCGCGTTCAAATTCAATATATAGATTTATATTTTGATTTTGACGAAAACTGATCGAAACGGCCGAACTGGCTTACGTTACATATCCCATTGCGTTCAGAATGGGGGTAATTAGCTATGGATGATAGTCGGTGGGTTCAATTTTGAGGTCGAAATAAAAGTCAACTTTAATGAGAATTAAAGGACAAAAAATATATAATTAAATATAAAACCCTTTACAAAAGTGACCCCCTCCCCTTTATTTTCTTCAGACCGAGCCCCCCAGTTTACTTTTCTTCAATCGAAAAAAAAATGGAGCCCCCCCCGTCGCCCCTGTCGATGCTCCGACTGCCGCTCCTCCGAGAAGCGCGCCCCACCGCCGACCCCCCTCTCCTCCTCCTCTCCTTCCTCTTCTCTCTCCCTTCAGCTTCCAAATCCCGTCGTCCACAGACCATGAATGGCTTGTTTGTTTGATTGATGTGGTGTGAAAGTTAATTGTGTAATGTGGAATGAAATAAATTATTTTATAGTGGAAAATATTTTATAGTTAAAAATATAATTTTTAACGTGCATATAAAATAAATATTTATAAACAAATCGGACGATTTGTTTATATATACTGATTTGGCTGATATTGATTGGGACGATAAATTTTACACATCACCCAAATGCACAAATAAAATATGTGTTTGTTGATTTGAAACCCCACACGGGTATTAGGATGAGATTTGACGTACACTAATCCCGATTGTTTAGTTGTATGTCAATCGATGGATTGACAGACTGTGTAAGCGTTAATTATTTATATTTAATGCTTATGCAGTTGTGTGGTGCACTCTGGATGATGGTTGATGATTTATCGTTGCTGTTATATACATGTGTTGTAGGGAATCCATATAATTAACGTTGTATGGTAATTGATTGGGCCTCATTCCAATATAGAAAATAAATTCATGTATTGAATTGAAAAATATTCATGTGTTGAATATAATAAACATTCATGTGTTGAATAAAAGCCGTGTTGATTAGATTGACGCCATTTTGACGTGAACAATATTTATATCGATTTTATTCATTTTTCAAAGTGATTTCGAAATTCGAATGAAATTCAAATGAATTGAAATTCAAATGAAATTGAAATGAAATTCAAATAAATTGAAATGAATTGAAATTCGAATGAAATTGGAATGAAATCGAATTAAATTGAAATTGAATTGAAATCGATTTGAAATGAAATTAAAATGAATTTATATTGAAAAATTCGATTTTGATTTGAATTTGAAAAGGAAGTTGAAATCCTTTTGAAAACGAATTTAAACGATTTATAAAATATGTTTTGAAAGGAAATCGATGAAATATATATAATATATATATTATATATATAGAATGGCCTGAATAGGAACGCGTCGCGCTGCAGCAGTTCTTGAATTTCGACCATTGACTTCGAATTGATATTGCGGGAGATCCGACCGACAGATTCTCCTAAAACTGGAACGTTGGGTTCGTATCGAAAAGAGCTTTCTAACGAATATTAGAAATTTGAAATCTAACGGTTGGATTTGGAATTATGTCCAAATCAAATTTGGAAAAGGTCGTTGTAAGTGCAGTTCGATGGCCGTTGTTTGAAATCGACTGTACGGGCCTTGATAAAATTATTAAAAATAGTAATAATTTGTGTAAAATCATAAGAAATGATTTAGGAAAAATTGGGATGAAAAACTCCATATTTGAAAAGATAAAAATAGATTTTTATCGAAATAAACTAGTTTTAAACTAGAATTAAAATCAATTTATTTTTGAAATAAATAAATTGAATTTGAAAGTGGTTTTAAAATAATTAGAATTTCCAATACGTGAATTGGAATGGATTTGAATCGAAATTATCTTTGGAATATTTCAATGTTGGATTTCGTGATTATACAGATATGGTTGTGGAAATTTGAAAGATAAATTTGTATCGTTATTTCCAATACGATATTTGTTGGTCGTAGAATTTGATATTGAATATAAGCCGATATATTTTCTATTCAGAGCCTTGTATTTAATATCAAATTTGATTTGGGTTTGTCGTGAATGGTGTCTTCATTAACACTGTTATTAAACCCAGTCGAGGAAAAGATTAAATCTTTTTATTTAGATTTAATGAAGTGTACTAATTAAATAATATTTAATTGGAATTGAATTGGGATTGATTTTTGGGTTTATCGTGAACGGTGTTTTAAATAACACTTGTTCTTTAACCCGATAATTAATAGAATGTGATTTTGGGTTTGTCGTGGACCGTGTTTTAAATGACATTGGTTCTTTAACCCAGTTAAAGGCAGGATATTGATTTCTGTGAAGATTAAAACTAAGTGGGGTTTTAATGAATCTTTAATTAGACTGAAGAGGTCGAGAATGGAGTATCACCAATTTTGCTCCAGGCGATAGTTAAATCTTCAATTAGATTGGAACATGAAATGGTAATTGAATTTACCGATAACACCGTTGTGTTAGATATGAAGTATGACCAGTTTTACTTCATGGGATGAATAGGTGGGGATTGGGAAATAAAATAAATGAATACTTCGGTGTGGTTCGCTAATCCCAACTAGTTTGAATTAATATTCAAAGAAGATTAAAGAATAAATTTAAAGAATTTATCTTTGATAAAATTAATGGGAACCTTTCCCAAAGTATAAGAATATTCTGAATTGGAATGAGGCGTATGTTGTGTTTGTGTAACACTTGTTTATTATATACGCGAGTTATTCAAAAAGACCGGGTTAATCCCATTCTGAATAACTGATTCGACGTGGTGTCGAGGATGAAGACAGTGGTCGAAGACCGGAGGTCTTCACGTCGTTTGGGTGATTACTGATGATCTTGATTGGGACGTACACCCAAGAGGAGGGAATCAGTTAATGATCGTCCAGATGTACTTGGAGATCGATGGATAAGTGAGGTACTAGGTGCCTCCGGTTTCGTTCAGACCCAGAACGAACTTGTAAATGGACTGTGTGTCTGACATTGGATTTTATTCTGTGTGGTTGATTTCTATTAAATATATATATGTTTGGCGGCGGAGAATTTATTCTCTTATTTAACGCCCTTCTCTGAGACGTACGAGCTCAGACGTTATATATTGATGGATATCAAATGCATGGAGTGAATTGCCTGTGTGGCATGCCTAAGTGGCAATATGATCAAGGCTTCTATTGAAAAGCAGAGTCTTGTGGTTGATGATCAAAGCACTGCCTGTGTGGCATAGCTTTGTGTAACGTTGATTCGCGAGCCTCACACCCCAGTTGTGAACCAGAAATGGGAGAGGATATCAGGAAGGACATGTGTTTCTTTCTAGCTAAAAGAAGCGTCAGTGGTTATACACGCCCTGACGAGTTTGACTTATGTGGTTGTTGCTGTTGCGAGGCGCCTCAGATATATCGGTCAATCCGGGACCGATGTAGTCATTGGACTCATTTATGCCCCAAAAGGGTGGGTAAACGCAGTGTTCAGGCATTTTAATCCACATCGGTGGACCGGTCCTGACGATCCAAGGGCCCACCTGAGTCTGGGTCCTGAGACATGGTAGGATAGATTGTCTCGAAACGGCGAGGACGATCCCTGGCCTCGGTTCATAGATGGAAATCCAATTTCCAAATACGTGACTTTGCGGTTTTATTTGTACAGCCTAGTATGGCGACATGATATATGGTACCTATGCCGTCTATGATTGATATTTATGATTGAAATTGTTTTGACACTATACACTTAGTAATTGTAAAAGATGAAATTTAGCGTATCAAGCATGCTTTGGCTATTATAAGGTAAAACCCTATCCTCCGGCTTGTATTGCATTGTGTGATGGGACCTGGGTCTTATAATAGCTTCATTTTTCTTTATTTAGCATTGCGCTATTGTTTTATGCACTGGTGTTCTTGGGAGGACACCCGTTCCGTGTTATACGGCGTGGTCCCTTGATTTATCTAACTTTAAAATAAAGATTATTAACTGTTTTTGTTCTTACACCAGTCACATGACTGACCTGGAGTTTATTGTTTTAACCTAAACTCTGGGTGCCCTTATTTTGACACGGGCAGCTAGTAGTTTTGGATTTGCAGATTTATATTCACAGGATCCTGATTTACAGCTGCAATGATATCCGGAAACCTCTGTATCCGTGTATCTCGTTCAGTTGTGTTTTGTATTATTTTCCGCTGCTATGTAATGTATTGTAATCTCTGATATTTTCTGTTGTGTAATATTCATTCATACTTTGTATATTCTTGTATTCTGATGGAATTGTTGTAATTAACAATGAAATGTTCTTCTGTCTGCGTTCTTTTGTGTGTTGTTATCAAAGCAATCCGTGCTTTCCTTCACAGGGAAGTTACGGGTTATCATAGTTTTTTTTTGCGAATACGTGAGAAATGGTAAGGTGATAAGCAAACAAAATGCATAAGATGATGTCCAAGTGGATAATGAAACTAACAATATACACGAAGAGGACGACAGTATTGAGAGAGAGAAAATACTAGTATTAACTAAGAAAATCAAAATGGGAGTAACTTAGAACGGTGTAACCTAAGTACTATAATTGTGGAATTGAATAAGTTGAGTAACATGAATAATATTGAAGGAGAGAACGATGGTGGCGGCCTGCGAATGGACGTGGCAGGTGTGTGTGGACGTGAGGAGATTCGGACGATGGTTTTAACGTTGGGTTTAGCGAAGGAACATGGGAAGGATGAGCGGTAAAAAATTGAACGCCATCTGAAGCGTTGAAACCATACGGATGCAGGCTGTGCTGCGAAGCTGGTTCAGAACCATTTAGAGACCGTTTCAATTTATGGCAGAACTAAACGCCTGGTTTAATCGACTGACGCAAATCGTTATTTAACGGTTAACGCGCAAAGTTGAGTAAATTCACTAACTTTGATCTATTTTAAAATATTACAATTATATTTTAAATTTTGGTTCAATGCTGTGTGATGGTCGTTTAGGTTGATTAAATTAAATTGGTTGATATTTATATATCGCTGCATATGTACACATCATCTGTTGGACATTGATTCCATCGATTATAATATTCCCTAGTATAGAGTTAGTGTAAATTGTGTTAACTAACATCTGTGGATACGGGAAACCGGTTGGAGAAATCCAACCAGATTCCTCAATATTTATATGTACTATTTGTTTTATATTATTTAGATATGCACTATTTGAACCCAAATGACATTTAAAACCCCGTGTGAATATTGATGTTGAATGGAAATTCAATATTTGTTTTGATGTAATCAATAAACGATAACGATTAAGAAAGTGGCAACAATCGACCATAAACCCATATTTTGTTAAGAAATTGATTGCCCGTCAGGCAAATCAACGAAGTTAATTATAAAAATTATAATTTTATAATTAAAGTGAAATATAAGTTCTATTATAAACTGTTATTTTATAGTTCATTTTATTAAGTAAATATAAACGATTATTTGACATTTCAAATAAGTTATTAAGCTGAAATTATCCTGCGAGTGAATAATTTGGATAATTATTTTAAAGCAAACAGTTAAGAAATATTTTTAGATTAATTATATTAATCTAATGGTAAGAAGTAATTAAAATCAGTTAACGAATTAACTGATGGTTTGAAGTTGATTAAATCAACTTTTACTGGAATTTGGTTATTAAATTAATTGGTCTTCAATTAATCTAATGATAATAAATTAGAAATAAATTAATCAAAATTAATAAGATTTCTTTTTAATTAACTTTTTAAATAATAAAGTTTAAATGATTATTGAACAAGTAGAATCAATCATTTAATAAAGCAACTAACCAATCTAGTTAAATTGATAATGAAGTAAATCGTTTTACTTCAGTTATGGTGAAGTTATTTACTATGTAATTGTTTTAATTAAAGTAATTGTTCTTAAATATAATTCATTTGAGATAATATTGAGTTTGTATGAGATGTTTACCTGAATTAGATGAAATGATTCGAATGGAAAGTAAAATGTCAGAAGACAAAGAGCGCTAATGATTTTTGATAAAAGAAGTTATAAATGGAATTGTATAAGTAAGATGAAGCAAAGAATTAATATTTAATAAAAATAGTTATGAACAACCGAGTTTCAAAGTAAGGATATGGTGTTGTAAAACCATACTTCAAATTAAACAAGAAAATACGGTTTGATAGATACTATAAGTAATAAGGAGTTTAGTGTTACAGACTTATATCTATTCTAAGATAAGAACGTTGTCGATCAAGGTCTGAGAGGTAAATAAAATACCCCAACTTGAACCGCTTCACTATTATCGAGGGATGGTATTAGTTTATAACGGAAAGAGATGTCGAGATTAGTTATAAAGTGGAATATAGTAGCGTATTGCAATTCTTTGAACTATAACGATAAAATAACGTTTTTGACTAGGCTTAAGTGTGACTATTATGTCGAGATTAGTTATAAAGGGGAATATTACAGTGTATGACAAGTTTTTGAACTATAACGATAAGTTAGCGTTGTTGACCAAGCTTAAGCATGATTTATATATATAGCACTACTCCCTAGGGAAGGTAAACAGGTTGGTTTGAAATCCACTTATTCTAAAGTAATAAGTAACGATGTTTGTACAAAGAAATATAAAAATAAGGTTAGAAAGAGAAATTGGAGAATCATTTTAGAAAAGGATGGCGTCATTTCGATGTTTGGAACAGGATTAGAATGAAATAACACTATTAGGAATTGGAACTATAATTCGACGACGTCGAATGCAGTTAAGGAAATTATTCTAGGAATTATAATCTGATAGGATAATTAATCTTTAGTTTAAACCAATAAATTATAATAGGATATGTAATCAATATTTAGTTATAAACTTGATATTGATTTAACAAGAGGTTGACTTAGAAAAAGAGTCTATAAAGTGGAATAGGAATATAAAATTATGAAAGCGATTTCGGTAAACAAGATAAGGGTAATTATTACTTCAATAAAGAGTTATCTAATAAAGGTGTTCAGATTTCTATAATAGGTATGGTATTCACATTTTAAAGTGAATAATGTTTTAAAAGTGAACGTTTGGTAGATTAAAATATTTATAATGAAATTGGAAATATTTTTCCAATGTAGATAGGGTATATTATCCAAGTGTAGAAAATAAATAATGTAAAAAGAATGGAAACGATTCAAACGTTTATAACGTATATTTTCTGGAACATGGGAGAATGATAATTTATAATATCTGGGAATGTTTTCCAAGAAGTGTGAAAAGGCTAAAACGGGATTTGGGAAATATCTGGTAAGATATGGGAATGCAAGTAATAAAAACAAATGTTAAATAAAAAGTGCCCGTGGTTGTGTGATGTTTAGTTGTACATCTGAATGGGTGTTTTTTTTACTTCGATAGTTAAATAACCGACTATCGAAGTGTTTTGACCATCATTGTCAATATGGAGAGACCGGTTGGATATGTTATCCGAAAACCACTCCGTATAGGCATAAGCACTGCGAATTAGATTATGCCGAAGACAATTGAAGACAGAGTGAAATGCAAGGGTCGTTCTGTTCCAAAATGGTGTTTTCTGTTTGTCCAGTCCCAGAACAACTTGTATGGACAAGTGTCTGACAGAGTATATCTAACAAATCACGTACGATTGATCTCTTAAAGGTATTACGTCTAGTGGCAGAGGAATTCGTTCCTCTTAGCTTTTTATACCCGTGATATTTTTGGAAATCGATTAGTGAATTGACGGGTTTGACGATGTGACATTCAAAGTGAATGGTGATCAGATGTTCTGGAGCGATTATAACCTCAAGCCTCACAACCGGGAAATGACAAAAATCGGGCAGGTAGCATGGCTATGTGGGTCATTCCTATTAGGCTGTATTGTCACCATCTAGAGAAAATTCGTATTTGTTCTTCTTTCGTTTCTGTATCTTCGGATAACAGTTATATGGTTCTAAGCGTAGGTGGCAATATATTCGACACACTCAAGAGAAATGAGTGGTCGGTCATGTGTGGGCCGGGTTGCAAGATGTTCTTGTTGAACCCCCGTGTATCCCCTCTAGAGTACACTGATCGGGAGGTGGTCCCATACCTTGTCATAATTGGAATCCAATCTTCAATAAGCACCTTGTGGTTTTTGATTTTATACTATGTACGTGGAGCGTGAGATGCAAGTGTTCTGTTATTTGATTATTTATTTGATTAGACATTATTATAATATCACTGGATTTTGATATCAAAAATGGTTTGGTTATAGTAAGGTAAAAACTGTCCATGTTTATGTGTGGGCTGGTCTTACTATTATCCTTTTGTTCCAAAATGGTTTTCAAAGTTAAACAATATGGTTGGAATTTACTCACACCAGTCCCATGACTGACCCAGAGTTTATTTTGTTTATTCTCCCTAAACTCTTGAGTGCCCAAATTTGTACGAGCAGTCAAGTGTTTCAGGCTTTTACAGATACATTTGGAGGAGCTCGAAGCAGGAGGTTTCACTACTAGTTATTTAGAGATTATTTCCGCTGTGATGTATAAGTGTTATACTCTGATATGGTATGTATATACAATACAGTTTTGTATTTCAAATTTAAGTTATATATATTTTATCCGTTCCGCTATGAGATTCGTGTTTACTTTGACTTTGATGTTCTTCTTATTCTTCTATTATATTAGTTCTATCTTATCTTTCTCATCCTCTTATTTCTTTCTATTAATGATCTATATTTTCGTGCACTTTGAGTTGAATGTGTAGAATATTAGTCAGCTCAAATTGGTACGGATTTACGGGCCACTGCATGTTCTCCCAAAATGGTAAATACCGTAGTTAGTTAAACAGGAATGATTTGAAAATAATAAATGCAACATGTGCTCATGATCCTAGTTATACTACTCAGAACATGGCTACAAATAAAATACAAATAAGATTGGTAATCATCAAAAGCTGGACCACTTTAACCTTTAAGTCCCAGCCTTGCATTTCTGCATAACCAATTAAAGTGTGTCACATCTTTTCAGCATTGTTAGACGATCATCAACCTATAAATCACATTACTTCACACTAAAAAAGAATTTTAGAGAGACATAAAATTTGAAAAGTAAAATGCATCTACTACATTGGTCTGTCAATATTTCCAAAGCTTGATTAATTATTGATATTTGTAGTTTTCTTTGTAAAGCCCCACTTGATTACGATGGATTTCAACCATTAGTTGTTCGATAAAATAAGATTGAGTCATAAAAATATTTGCTCAACCAAAAATGTTGCACTACGGAAAAATTCCCCAGTTTGGAAGTGTAAGAATTTAGATGGTAAAGGCTTGGAACTCACGAATTGTTTGTGCAGTAAGAAAAAAAAAACAACGTATTCTTTATTTACTCTGGTTATAAGCTAATAGTGGAAAATTATTCACTCTCAACTAATTTGTCTTTGGCTAATAAAAATTGTAATGTGCAAAATGATGTGTACTCTTAACTCAATACATTCTAAATCAAAAAGCACCTTAACAAAATTAAACACTAACTCAAAACCAAAAAGCTTTTATATTTTCTGAGCTATAGTCACAAAATCAGAAAAGGTACAATGAATGTCATTGCTAGTTATTTGGCAAGTAAAATATCATGTTCTTAGTTGTTTTTTAGTTAATGGAATCAAAACTTAGAAGGATGAACTGAAAAACATACGACATAAAAATTAGTAGGATAAAAATGATGTAGATTGTCATGATTAGGTTTCTCTTACTATGAAAAATTAGTCGTAAGAAATCAATCACCTAAGAGAAATACAATATTAATAACCAAATTATATGTAGTAATCACATAGAACTGTGGCCAGCAAATGAATTTTGCACCTAATCAAATTTTACTGTGACAATATTGAAAAACAGAGACTGGCCCACTTGAGATGCACTTGATGATCTACATCACAAATAACCATGCATATCAGGATACAATGTTATAATACTTGTAAATTTGAATGGACTAAGAAAATATCACATATTTATGTAAATGATAATAAAACATGAAATTCAAAAGAAGGATCACTATGCAATAAATTTATGTTAATGTACTGTATGCTATAAATTTTGGTTTCATAAAATGGGAAATATCAAAAATCAGTGTTTTACACTACAAAAACTAAGTTTCTATTTACTACCATGCCAAGAAAGAAAACTTTACAAATTTCATTAGTCGCCACTACTTTAATAGGAAAAATATTAATCAAACTGAAATAAAAAATAATAATGAAACTAAAATCAAATAATGAAACATAAATGTTTTGTCCAATTATTATTTTTGTAGAAAATGCTTGTATGATCTATCTGTTTTCACATTATAACTATAGGATCATACCCAATATTGCATCGAATATGTTTCTATCATTATTGTTTACATGATTTGATTTTATTTTCCTTAAAAAACAGAATAAATGGTTATGTAAGTTTAAAAAGAATAACCATTACACGTGTATAGAGAAGAGATCATTTGAAGCAACCTTTTAGGGAAATATATTAGCCAAAAGGAGGCTAAAAGCACTTGAGATGCAACTCATGTAATACTTACTATTTAAATAAAAATCGCTTAAGAGAACATAAGATCAAACAGTTATCTTTAAGATTGGCTAAATTCAAGTTTTGTGCGACTTCAAGTTTAAATCAATTGGGAGAAGCAACTTCAATGCCAAAAGCATTGTATAATACCTGCTTATAAACCAAAAAGTAAATAAGCAATAGCCTAATATGAATGGATAGATGATAAGAAGAAAAACTGAACTAAAATAATGGTGACAAGAAGAAGTAGAAAAATTGTATTTAATTGTCATAGGCGTTATATATCCACAAACTTTACGCAACTCAAAAGAACTTCACCATATATACGCACATGCACAAACATATGGACACACATATATTAGAAGCTAAAATGGATGTTAGAGGACTGAAACCATTAGATGTTCAGTGTTTAAGTGCATAACCAAGAAATGTCATACCGGTAATAATGTATAACCATATTTACGCAGTGGTCATTATTACACGTACCATGCCGTAAACAATAAGAACATATTTAATTGAAGAAAATATGAAAACATTGGTTATTATAATGCAAAACTCGTGCTTCCCACACTTTAAAATTTAAGATAGTTTAAAGCAAAATTATATTATAAAACCCATGTAATTTAAATAAACTATTATAATTACTTAGTTTGAAATGCAAAAACTCATCCACGACCTAGAAATGGCGGCGGCTGCAATATCCAGCTCTTCTCCTATCTCCTCCACCTTCGCCTTCGATGCCTTCCCACCTCTTCCATCTCCAAAACCCCCCGATCCACCACCTCCATCCTCAGGAAATCCCTCCTCTTCGTCAGACGCTATCCCCGATCTGAGTAACTCACATCTTTCATTTGCTAAGGCTGGTTACGCGACTCTCTTTAATTTTCTTCTTAGAAATGCAGGTTTATACAAACCGATTCATTTCAACATACCAAGGAATGGTAAGAAGCAATTAGTTCCAGATCTTGTCAAACAGAAGGGTCTCAACTACTGGAATGATTTTTTGATCGGTTTTTTCCTCGATGGTACGTTATCTTATCACGCTGTTTCTAATTACTTGCGAACGCGTTGGAAGCTAATTGGGGATGTTGATATTAAAACTGATGGGTTTCATTTTTATTTTAAATTCTCCAATGCCTCGGATAGGGAGAAAATCCTTAGATCTGATCCAGTCTTCATACGTGGTAGGATGTTCATCATATCAGTATGGGATCCATTTATTGGCTGTGCCCAGTCTCAAGTTAAAAAGGTCCCTGTTTGGATCCAATTATACAATATTCCCATAGTTTTGTGGACCTTAATAGGCATCAATTGGCTTGTAAACCATATAGGAAGACTAATTTGTTATGATATCAGTACTGAAAGACTTGATCGGTTCAGATATGCGAAGGCTTTGGTTGAAGTTTCAGCTGAATATGAGTTACCTAATATTATTGAGTTTGACGGTTTGGGAGAAAATTGTCCAAGTGTTAAGGTTAGATATGACTGGAAACCAAGGATTTGTGTACACTGTAAAGTTTTTGGACATGATTCTATCAGCTGTGAGTTGCATGCTAAAAATAATATGGATAATGTCATTGAAGATAATATGAGGCCTTATTATTCAGAGGAGCACGTTCACATGCCTCACGCTAATATCCGAGTTAATGCAAATCAGGAGCAATGGAATAATGTCTTCAATAAGAGGAAGAAGAATTGGGAAAGGAAAGAGGTGTGAAACAATAAGGAAGGTGATAAAGATACTGAGGTGCCTATGGTTAATGTCAATCCTTTTAGTGTATTAGAAACTGGTTTGCAGAGTAATGGCAACGAAGAGGCATCAAACACTCAAACGCAGATCAACAGTGGAGCTTTTGATAGTGATGTTGGCAATGAAGCACAAGCTGATTTGCAAGGTAACAACAATGAAGGGGGATCCAATCATATCAATAGTGGAGCACTTGATAATGCTGTTGGCAATGAAGCGCAAGTGATAGGAAACACTAGAGAAATACATAATATTGAGGTTAATAATGAAGCACAGTTTGACGATGATGCTTTGTTTGGCAATCTCTTTGAAGGTGATACAAATTTTGGTAAATGCATGACAAGTCCATCAGGTATGTCCTCTCTGACTTATCAAGCCCAAACATCTCTAGACCTTGTCCACTGTCGGTTGGACTTGCTACTCCATCCTCTGCTATTGAAAATAATAACTCTATGTCACGCTCCGCAATGGCAACATCTCCATATGCACACTTGAAGCCTCCTCAAAATTTTGTTCTTCCATCTCCAGTTTCTGGCTGTGGCTTGACTTTTCCACGTGTTAACAAGTCTTCACTTCCTACGGCAGACCCTGCTAGTTCGTTACCATCGTCTAAATCCAAGAAGCTTAAAGGAAAATTCTGGGATGACACTGATTTAGATGATGGTATCGACTACAATTCAGAAGATGTGCTACCTCGCAAAACGATGAAATCATCCAGAAGACATACTAGGAAAAATCCTGGTCCTTTGTTTGATCCTTGTTCCCGTCGTTGACAAAGTGAACTTTTATCGGAAAATGCTCTCCTGTAATTGGCAACAAGCCGGTTGGTCTTTTGGTTGTTAAGCTTGGTAGAAGAACTTTTGTGTTTTCATCTAGACAAGTATAAAGTCAGGAATTTTTTACTTTTTCTTTTGGTAAGTCCAAGGGTAGAAATGTCAAGAGTCTGTATTGCACTAGTATGAATATTGTTATTTTGTAACTCTTGAAGTGGTGAATAAAAACTTTCCCTTGCCTTTCAAAAAAATATATTATAATTACACTTGTAGTAAAATGATTATTACAAAATTAGTACGAACATCAAATAATGGTTATATAAAAGTGTCCCATATCATTAAATATTATTTAATATTAATTTAGGATTTTTACTCGGGTTTTCATAATTTTAATGTTTGATTCAGGAAATAATAACACGTGATTAAATTTGATTAAAACCTAAAATTGATATAGGATTGGGAACAATAAGATTTTGTAATATTATAATTTTAAACTATTTATAATTGTTTGTTTATTATATATATAATGTTTTTATATGTATGAGAGCGGCTATTTGGACACAAAATTAGATACAAATTGGAAGACAAAGAGCCCTGGACATTGGATCTTTTTGTCCTTACATGGAGAAATGGAATTCAAGAGGCGATCCAATTGTGTCACCAATTGTGTCAAAATGTTTTGTATATAAACTATACACACACACACACACACACACACACACACACACACACACACACACACACACATATATATATATATATATATATGTTAAAACGACCACTCAAACTGACCATACTGAAATAATTCAAATGTTTTACCCATTGGGATGTAATCAACTATAAAAAATCAGTTTTAATAATAAGGCTTGCTACTTCAAAAAAGATATAATTTGTTTTTTAGATTAGAAACAAAAGTCTAACTTATTGATAACAATCTAACTTTGACTCCCTACAAAACAAAAAAGGAAAAAAAGGACCTATTAGAGCTTTAGGAAATCCCACCATCACTCCCAAGTGATGATGAGTTGATTTTAAAAAAAAAAATTAGAAAGTTAAATAGCCTTGGACCCTTTCAATATTGGTCCTTTATAGAATTTAATAGCTATAGCACAGAAAGCACCAAAATGAAGATAATTACCGTTGTTGAAATTAGCCAATGACAATATAATGTTTGCCATGAAATTGAACATTAAAACTAATGTAGACATATAATTCATAGAAAACATGTTTGTATTCAATGTATAGGTTGTCAAATTTTAAGTTGGAATAATTAAAAACCTCGTTTGCAAAAAAGAAAAGGAAAAGTAAACCGAATGGGTGATTACTATTATTCAGCTTTACCAAAACGTTAATAAACATAAAGGATGAGGTTGAATCATTATGGTTAAATAATTTAAATTAAACACAAATTGTTGTAATATATATATGTGTGTGAATATGCTCTTGTTATATTCTATTTAGTCCCACATCATGGGAATAAATCTAACATCAGCTCCAAAGCCTATATATAAAGGAGCCAATGTAATAGAAATTGAAGCAATAGAAATAAAAGTCTCTCCCCTATTTTTCTGTTCTCTCTAATGGCTTCTTGTTTATTATCTGTTCTATTTTATTTTATAACACGTTATCGGCACAATGTCGATCTAATTATAGATCTCAGAACAGTAGGTTATTTTTCTGATCTAAATGATTTGATTTTTCAAATCTCTATTTTTGTTAGATCTCATCTCATTCTAGATCTAAATCTATTGTGTTATCTTCTAGATTGTTTTAGCCTTATAATTGTAGAACTCATATAGATCTAGACTTTGAGATTTGATACTTATTTTGTTAATCATATTTCAGATCTCACTCTATTATAATTCTGATTCTTTTTTGATGTAATCATACTGTTGATTTCAAAATTATACTCACATTATGTACATTTGAGATCCCTACATGATTTAGAAATGAGATGTTAACTGTAGTGATTTTTTTTGGATTAGATAATTTTTCTTCTTCTCTATTAAGATAAATTCATTGAATTTAATATGATTTTGTTACATAATTCATATTTCCGGAAGAAATGTGTAACAACCCGGAAAATGCAGGCCAGTTTAAAATTTTATTTTGGCAATTTTAGCAAATTTTGAATATTTAAAATAGATTATTTTAAATAAAATCGACGAGAAATTTATTTTGAATATAATTGGAACGTATATATTTATATACATCGTCGTTAGAATATAAATATTTATATATAATTATAAATAGAATTGAAAATGGCGCGGTAGTTCGATAATTCGATTTCAAACTTCAATCGAATGTACCGGGTGCAAAACAATCTGGATTTTAGTGAAACCAAAAACATTAGGATCTAATTGGGAATATCTTTCCAACGAATCCGGAAAATCAAAATTTCATAGCGGGAATCAAAAGATATGTCTAGTTGAAAATTCTGAATAGTCGCTATGGAATTCAGGCCCTTAAAAATAGACATTTTGCAAACGACCTCGGATTTCGACGAAACCACTTTTGTTGGGTCCGTGATGTCAAATTATTGCTAGATTCCAAATTTCATAATTTTTCGAATCAATATGTGAGCGTGGCAAAGGAAAACGTGTTTGACCAGTTTCTGTTGATTTTAATCGACTGGAAATTGGCCATTTTTCTAACGGTCTCAGAATTTGACGAAACTAGTTTTGTTAGGACCGTATCGTCAATGCGAAGCTAGAAAACATTTTATGGAATTTTTAGGGTTAGTATGTGACCCCGGTAAATTGAAATGCGCGTTCAAATTCAACATATAGAGTTATATGTTGATTTCAACGAAAACTGATCGAAAGATCGAATCAGCTTGCGATACATATCCCATTGTGTTCGGAATGGGGTTAAAACGCTATGGACGACAGGCGGTGGGCCCCGTTTTGAGGTCGAAGATAAAAGTTGCTTTTTGGTGAAAAATAAAATAATAAAATAATAATAATAAAAAAAACCCCTTCCTCTCTTTAACCCCTCCAGGCCCCCCCGATTCATAATCGAAACCAAAAAAAAAAAGGAAGAAGAACGGAGGAACGCAGCAGCCGCCGCCGCGCCCAGGGAGTCGCCGCCCCTCCCTCCGATCTCCAGCCCCACCCCGCAGTCTCCCATCTCCTCCAGCAATCGAAGACCACCGAGCCCCCATCAAAGAACCGACGCCACCCACAAACCCCCCCGTCAGTTCGAACCCCCCTGCTCCGCCCCACGTCAGCCTCGCGGTGGCCACCACCACCTGACCCCGACTCCGGCGAGCTTCCTTCCGCCTCCCCTTCTTCAGCTCCACCCTGATGCGCCCCCCCTGAAATGCAATGTAAGTTTTTACTGTTCTTCATTTTTAATTTAAAAATCAATTTAATTTTACATCGATTAAGAACGAGATTTTTAAAGAGTTAAAAATCAAAATTTTAAAGTACTAAGAACGAGATTTTTAAAGTGTTAAAAATCAGATTTTTAAAGTGGAAAAGACGATATTTTTAAATAGGAAAAGACAATATTTTTAAATAGGAAAAGACGATATTTTTAAATAGGAAATGACGATATTTTTAAATAGGAAAAGACGATATTTTTAAATATGAAAAGACGATATTTTTAGATAAGTAGTGAAATAAAAATATGATTTTTACTTCGAGAAAAATGTAATTTTTACATGATAGGAATATTAGAAATATCATCTTTATATGTGTAGCAAAATAAAGACGAGATTTTATAATGATATATTTGAAAAGGCGAAATCTTTATATTTGAAAAGGCGAAATCTTTATATAGAGAATAGCGAGGTAAAAATATAATTTTTATCTATATAGTAGCAATGTAAAAATAGAATTTTATCCATAAAGCGTGATAGTAAAAATTCAATTTTTATATATTGAATAGCGAAGTAAAAATTCAATTTTTATATATTGGATAGCGAAGTAAAAATTCGATTTTTATATATTGAATAGCGAAGTAAAAATTCAATTTTTATATATTGGATAGCGAAGTAAAAATTCAATTTTTATATATTGAATAGCAAAGTAAAAATTCAATTTTTATGTATTGAATAGCGAAGTAAAAATTCAATTTTTATACATTGAATAGTGAAGTGAAAATGTGATTTTTACATATGTAGAGAATACGGGCAACGAAGATGACGAAAAGGCGAGAACGATGAAGGTTTCTATTAATGAAGAGTCGTAGTATTCGATAGCTATTGGTGAGAATTTCTCACCTTTCAATTTCATTTTTTGGTTATATATATATATACTAGGATGCAGATGGTGTTTAGTAGCACCCGACACAATCGTCCACAGACCATGGACTTGTTTGTTTGGCTGTGTAGTTAGTTAGATTGTTTGGGTTGAATTGAATTGTTTGGTGAAATGAAATTGATTTGATTGATGTGTGAATGGCGTGGGCCTTCACTAGACCGGGGATAAGGCTAGGCCTCGTCCCGTTTCTAGTATCGTGCCGTTATGCGGCCGAAATTTTCTAAAATATGTTAGAAAAATAAAGATATCATTTTATTTAATAAATGAACTAAATAGAATATTTTCATAGGTTGAATAAAATGTTTTATTGTTAAAAATATAATTTTTAACGTGAAAGTGAATAAATAAATATTTATAAACAAATCGGCCGATTTGTTTATACACACTGATTTGACTGATATTGATTGGGTCGATAAATTTTACACATCGCCCAACTGCACAAATAAAATATGTGTTTGATTGTTTGAAACCCCACATGGGTGTTGGGATGAAATTTGAAGTCCACTCATCCTGATTGATTAAATATGTCGATCGATTGATTGACAAGCTGTTATAAGCGTTAGATATCTATATTTGATGCTTATACAGTGTAGTGCACTTTGGTTGATGGTTGATTATTTTTCAATGCTATTATATACATGTGATGTATAAAAATCCATATAATTAACATTATATGGTGATTAATTGGGCCTCATTTCAATTTAGAAAATAAAGAATATTATAAAATAAAGGTTCATGTGTTGACTGTACTCATCCGTTGAGATTAGTCATGTGTTGAACGAAATATTTTAATAATAAAATTTACATCTTTATCAATATAAAATAAAGGTTCATGTGTTGACAGTACTCATCCGTTGAGATTAGTCATGTGTTGAACGAAATATTTGAGAAAGGAATTATTTGAAAAAAGAAATATTTGAAATAGAATATTTAAAAATAGAAATATATGAAGCCGTGTTGATTAGATTGACGCCATTTTGACGTGAACGATATTTATATCGATTTTACTCATTTTAAAATGAATATTGAAAAGTGATTTCGCAATCGAATATTTTGAAATGAAACATGAATTGAATATAAAACAATTTCGAAATGAGTTGAATATAAAACGATTTCGAAATGAATTGAATATAAAACGATTTCGAAATGAATTGAATATAAAACGATTTCGAAATGAATTGAATATAAAACGATTTCGAAATGAATTGAATATAAAACGATTTCGAAATGAATTGAATATAAAACAATTTCGAAATGAATTGAATATAAAACAATTTCGAAATGAATTGAATATAAAACGATTTCGAAATGAATTGAATATAAAACGATTTCGAGATGAATTGAATAGAAAACAAATTTGATTTCAATTGAATATATAACGAATTTGATTTCAATTGAATATACAACGAATGTGATTTCAATTGAATATATAACGAATTTGATTTCAATTGAATATATAACGAATTTGATTTCAATTGAATATATAACGAATTTGATTTGAATTGAATAGAAAACCAATTTGAATTCAAATTGAATAGAAAACGAATTGAATTCAAATTGAATAGAAAACGAATTGAATTTAAATTGAATAGAAAACGAAATGAATTCGAATCGAATTAAAATCAATTTGAATTGAAATCAAATAGAAATGAAAGTAAAAAGGATTTATAATAGGAAATTCAATTTTGATTTGAATTTGAAATAAAGGTTGAAATTATTTTTGAAACGAATTCAAAACTATTTATAAAATTCGTTTTAAATAGTAATTGATGAAATATATATTATATATATTATATATATAATATAATGGCCTGAATAGAACGCGCCGCGCCGCGGTAGTTCGCAAATTTCGACCATTGACTTCGAACGGACATTACGGGAGATCCGACCGTCGGATTCTCCTAAAACCGGAACCGTTGGGTTCGTATTGAAAAGAGCTTTCTAACGAATATTAGTAATTTGAAATCTAATGGTTGGATTTGGAGATACGTCCAAATCAAATTTGAAAAAGGTCGCTGTAAGTGCAGTTCGATGGCCGTTGTTGGAAATCGACTGTACAGGCCTTGATAAAATTATTAAAAATAGTAATAATTTGTGAAAAATCATAAGAAATGATTTGGGAAAAATTAGGATGAAAAACTCCATATTTGAAAAGGTAAAAATAGATTTTTATCGAAATGAACTAGTTTAGAACTAAAATAAAAACCCATTTATTTTAAAATAAATAAATTGGGTTTGAAATGGGTTTTAAATAGAATTGATTGGTGGGTTTATCGTGAACTGTGTTTTAAATAACACTAGTTCTTTAACCCGATAATAAATAGAATGTGATTTGGGTTTGTCGTGAACTGTGTTTTAAATAACATTAGTTCTTTAACCCAGTAAAAGAGAGTTTTAATGAATCTGCAATTGGATTGAAATGTGAATTGATAATTTAAATTATCAAATTTAGGAAATGAACGAGAATGGAGTATCACCAATTTTTCTCCAAAGCGATAGTTAAATCTTTAATTAGATTTGAACATGAAATGGTAATTAATTTTACCGATAACACCGTGGTGTTAGATATGGAGTATTACCAGTTTTGCTTCATGGGATGAATAGGTTGGGATTGGGAAATAAATTAAATAATTAATTCGGTGTGGTTCGCTAATCTCGACCAGTTGGGAAAACCATAATTTGGTTTGAAATGACATCCAAAGAAAGATTAAAGGATAAATTTTAAAGAATTTATCTTGGATAAAATTAATGGGAACCTTTCCCTAAGAATTGAAATTTAGAAACTAGCTGAAGGTTAGTTAAGAAGAACGGTTTCCTGGATATTGATCTGATGTTGGTTTCGGCCTTCAGGGTTTATAGTTGGGGGGTTGCTCTCTTACTGATTTACGGTTAGTGGCTAATGAATTGGAATGAGGCGTATGTTGTGTTTGTGTAACATTTGTTTTTAATATACGCGGGTTGTTCGGAAAGTCCGGGTTTAAACCCATTCCGAATAACCGATTCGACGATAACTCGAAGATGAAGACGGTGGTAGAAGACCGGAAGTCTTCACATCGTTTGGGTAATTACTGACGATCCTGATTGGGCTGTACACCCAAGAGGACGGAAATAGTTGGTGGTCGTCCAGACGTACTTGGAGATGGATGGATATGCGAGGAAAGTGCTTCCGGTTTCGTTCAGACCCAGAACGAACTTGTAAATGGATTGTGTGTATGACATTGGATTTTATTCTGTGTTGATTGATTTCTGTTAAATATATATCTGTTTGGCAGCGGAGAATTTATTCTCTTGCTTAACGCCCTTCTCTGAGACATACAAGCTTAGAGGTTATATATCGATAAATATCAATCGCATGGCATGAATTGCCTGTGTGGCACCCTGAGTTGCATAGATCAAGGCTTCTGTTGAAAAGCAAAGTCTTGTGGTTGATGATCAAAGCACGACCTACGTGGCAGCTTTGTGTATAACGTGAATTCGCGAGCCTCACACCTCGGTATGAGTCAAAAACGGGATACGGACTGCAGGGAGAGCACGACGTTTCTTTCTAGCTTTGGTGGTGTCAGTGACTTGCCAACCCTGACATTTATATACTTTTCACCTATGTGGTTGTTGGATGAGGCGCCTCGATTTTAGGTTTGTAAGGACCGGGAAACGTGTGTTCAGGAATTGCCAATCCTCAAACGTAAGAGAGGACCGGCCCTGAAGATCCAGGATTTCCTAGAGTGTGTAGTCCTGAGACATTTGCTAGAGTGTCTCGAAAGCGGAGAGGAGCTTGCCCCTTGCCTCGACTCATGATGGAAACCCAATTTCCAATACGTGTATTGCGGTTTTAATTGAAGAACTAGTATGGCGGCATGATATATGGTATCCATGCCGTCTATGATTTATATTTATGATTGAAATTGTTTTGACACTATAAACTTATTATAGTATCAAATGATTTGTTTTAAACGTACCAAGCATGTTTGGCTATTATAAGGGAAAACCCTATCCTCCGGCTTGCGTTGTATTGTGTGATGGGACCTGGGTCTTATAATAGCTTCATTTTTCGAAAAAGCATTGCGTTGTTTATTCTATGCACTGGTATTCTTGGGAGGAAACCCGTTCCGTGTTATACGGCGTGGTCCCTTGAATTACTCTCTTTTAAAGTAAAGTTTTAAATAACTGTTTTAGTTCTCACACCAGTCACATGACTGACTTGGAGTTTATCGTTTTAACCTAAACTCTGGGTGCCCTTATTTTCGACACGGGCAGCTAGTAGTTTTGGTTTTGCAGATTTATATTCACAGGATCCTGGTTTACAGCTGGAATGATATCCGGAAAGCTCTGTATCCGTATATCACCTTCAGTTGTGCTTTGTATTATTTTCCGCTGCTATGTAATTTATTGTAATCTCTGATATTTATCGAATGTAATTTACTCATTTATACTCTGTATATTCTTGTATCTGATGGAATTGTTGTAATAGCAATGAAATATTCTTCCGTCTGCGTTCAGATTTGTCCTGTTCTCAAACGATCAGGGGTTTCGAACGGTCTAGATCGGTTTAACGACTGATCCGGATCGAGCGAAATTCCCGGCCGTCACATTTGGTATCAGAGCTTTGGTTTACAGAGCTCGAGAACAAGACACATTAGAACCATACGAAAGAATTCATTAGATATTGGATTAGTAATATCCAATTAGAATGACTCGTTAGAGATATGATCAGTAGTATCCTAGAACGAGTGTGAAGAGATTATTTTTCAAATGAAAACAATTTTATTTTGAAATTTAAATCGTTTTTTGCGTATTTGAATATTTATTTATTTTGAATTTGGACAATCGAGTATATAAAGATTTTGCTTATATGCGTCATGAACGTATATTCGAAGTTTTAATATACTGGATAGATATAGAATCACATTCTAGACACCCGGAGATGATTCTGATGATTGATATATCATCATCAGAATTTGTGTTCGAGTTTTAAAGGTATGATATCTATATATTTCCATTAGACTGGTGTGAGAACCAAAACTAATATAGTTAGAACACATTGTTGTGATTTGGCATCAAAAACATGATTTTTTGTATATATATCAAAATTATGAATTTGAAACGTTAATTCACTAATTGATTGATGTTTGTGTTGTTTGTTTATTTGTTTGATAATTTTGAACCATTATGCCTAATTGAATCAAATATTCAATTGTATTGAAAATTAGACGCATTTGCTTGCATATACATATACTTACATTGAACAGGTCATAGCAAGGAGGCTGGAGCAGAGAATAAAATTGGTTTGCCCGACAAATAAGAACATATTTACTATAATTTACTGTTTTGTTTGGGTGATGATGATTTTATGAGCCTATTGGCTAGCCGCTTGGCATTTTCTTTTTCTTTTTGAGATCAAAAGGCCTATATGGCAATTTCGGGATTTTCCCGTGGCTCCCGGTGCAGGGGAGGTTATGGCGAAATTTTTCGAAAATTCCGGGTGTTAGCCAAATTTTGGAAAATTTGAAAATTCTCAGAAACTGAAAAGTTGGAGAATGGAAGCCGGATCGAACGTAGAGTTGATTAATCAAACCACTTTCCACTTTGTTCCTTTTCAGGGACGAAAAGTTTTAAGTGGGGGAGATTGTAACAACCCGGAAAATGCGGGCAAGTTTAAAATTTTATTTTGGCAATTTTAGCGAATTTTGAATATTTAAAATAGATTATTTTAAATAAAATCGACGAGAAATTTATTTTGAATATAATTGGAACGTATATATTTATATACGTCGTCGTTAGAATATAAATATTTATATATAATTATAAATAGAATTGAAAATGGCGCGGTAGTTCGATAATTCGATTTCAAACTTCAATTGAATGTACCGGGTGCAAAACAATCCGGATTTTAGTGAAACCAAAAACATTAGGATCTAATTGGGAATATCTTTCCAACGAATCCGGAAAATCAAAATTTCAGAGCGGGAATCAAAAGACATGTCCAGTTGAAAATTCTGAATAGTCGCTGTGGAATTCAGGCCCTTAAAAATAGGCATTTTGCAAACGACCTCGGATTTCGACGAAACCACTTTTGTTGGGTCCGTGATGTCAAATTATTGCTAAATTCCAAATTTCATAATTTTTCGAATCAATATGTGAGCGTGGCAAAGGAAAACGTGTTTGACCAGTTTCAGTTGATTTTAATCGACTGGAAATTGGCCATTTTTCTAACGGTCTCAGAATTTGATGAAACTAGTTGTGTTAGGACCGTATCGTCAATGCGAAGCTAGAAAATATTTTATGGAATTTTTAGGGCTAGTATGTGACCCCGGTAAATTGAAATGCGCGGTCAAATTCAATATATAGAGTTATATGTTGATTTCAACAAAAACTGATCGAAACGATCGAATCAGCTTGCGATACATATCCCATTGTGTTCGGAATGGGGTTAAAACGCTATGGACGACAGGCGGTGGGCCCCGTTTTGAGGTCGAAGATAAAAGTTGCTTTTTTGATGAAAAATAAAATAATTAAATAATAATAATAAAAAAAAAACCCTTCCTCTCTTTAACCCCTCCAGCCCCCCCTGTAATGACCCGGATATTTGACGGAGTAATAATTTACTTATTTAATTATTTAAATAACGAATATATTATTTAATCGACGAAGTTAGAACGTAAAATATATATATTAATTAAAATCGAGCTTGAAATGGCGCTGCAGTTTGTAAATTGGCGATTCGAACTTCAACTGAATGTACAGAATTCATTTTAAATCGGATTTCTGTGAAACAAGAAACATGTGGGGCTGGTGGAGTATATCTTTCTAGTGGAAGAGAAAAATCTGGATTTCGTCGTGTAGATTTTGAGATATGTCCAAATGAAATTTTAAAATAGTCGCTATAGAATCGTTTATCGACCGTAACAGATTATTCGATATAACTAGAGATCAGCTTTGAATTTAGACAAGGTCCTTTTGGGAAGTAGTGACAATTTAATTTTTAGAATTTTATGGTAATTTTTAATTAATTAAATAAGCAACTGTTATATTGGAGTGTTTTACACCCTGTATCGATATTTTGGGGTTTCAAAATATGAGTTAATCTACCGGTATTATTATATTTTCGGGATCGTGGCACTGAGCTCGATATAACGGTATCTGTATTTCTGTCTGTAACATTACATATGTATATAAATTTATAAAATTTGATAGTGGCTTAAATGATTTTTCTAAAAGTATTCTATCAAAATATCCTAACTAATTACAAGAACAAAAGTAGGCCACGTCTTCTACTTAAACCCTATATAATAACACTCAACACATTTTTAAACCTAAATTAAAACCTTTCTCTCTACGGCCAAATAAAATCCGCCGACAACTTTCTCTTCTCAAATGAAATCGTTCCTTTGGAAAATCGATATAAATCCTATAAAATTCCTATAAATCATTTCATAAATATGTATGAGGTCAGCATGGAACGAGCTTCAAATCTATGTCCTTTTTGTTGGATTCGATTCTCGTTTTTTTGTTCGCTGCATTTTTCTGAAGCAAACTTGGGTTTTGAATCTCGTTGAACTAAGGGATGTCGAGCTCGATCTGGGTGTGGTTATGAGTTCGTAAGATCGAATGGCTTATTTTTGGCAAAGTTTCGATGGAGTTTGGGAGCTCTAAAATTTGGGTAAATTGACTGGAGCAGAAGGATCGATTTTGGAAACGATCGTGGGAAGAGGTACCTGCAGCTTGCGGCTTTGAGCAAGAAGGAGTGGGAGTTGTGTATTCAGGAATGTACGGACTAGTAGAGAGGAAGAGGAAGCTGTTGGAATTTTGGGAGTGACACTGGAAGGAGACGTCGAGAAAGAAGAAGCTTAGAGCGACAGTTTAAACTCTAAACATGGATTAGGAGGAATTGAGTTGAAGGTTAATTAACTTATTCATTTAATTAATGATGTGTGAACACTTTAAAACTTGTGATACTTCATATGTGTATTGTAACCATACTGGGAGTTGACGTTATAGAAGGGGATGTAGTAGGAAATTAGTTAGAGAAGAAGGCTTGCGGTGGTGTTTTTCTAAAGGGAGTTTGTTGTGTTGATTTTTTGAAGTGAAGTGTTTACACACAAGGGATTGTTGTGTACGTGGGTTTAGCTGAGGGTTGAAGAAGAATGGAGGTGGACGTGTTAACATGATAGAACACAGTTAGAGGAGGTTGCGGTTGGTAATGGAATGAAGTGGTGGTAAAGGAGTTGAATATTGAAATGGCCATGGTAATGTTTATATTTGAGGCTGCGTTTTAATTTCTAAAGAGGAGCAAACGAGATGTGTATAGCAGTTTTGTTTGGAAATTTATGAAGTTTGGTGAAGTTATGTTGGAAGGAGTTGCAGATGTGAATTTGCGAGGAAGAAGGGTATTGTTCCTTTGGGTCTTAAATGAGGTGTTGGGCCTTAAGGTTGTTAATGGGCCGGGAAGGATGAAAGAATCAGACGCGACTACAACAGTTGGAACCATAACGAGGAAAACACTGTTGGGAACCGATGCGACTAGAAATTGAGCTACTGGGATTTTGTAGGAACTTATATGTTTGTTTCATTTTAAATGAGACAAACGAAAAATCGTCAACCGTGAAACAATGTGAGTAAAACTCACTAACTCTGTTCAATTTATATTTCTATATAAATTGTACTTTATTTTTGATAACTGTTGATTGATTGCTATGTATTGATAATTTGGACTGTTAAATAGATTTTATTGAAAAGGTAGACATAGTTATATATAGAGAACCGTCAATCAAATATGGATTTTGATTATCAGTATATTTCATGTCGGGATTAAATTGATGTATATTATACTGTGTAACATCTGGGGATGCAGAGAGACAGGTTGGAGGAATCTGACTGGGTTCCTCAACAATTATTTTACTGTTTTCATATATTGTGATATATGTTGTGATTTATAATCTGTTATTGATTATGGATGTTAGAACGATATTGATCATCGTTGTTTGATATTTTAAATATCATAAGAAACCCTGAGTTGTAAAAAAAGGAATATTTCAATGTATATAGAAATAAAGCAATTTTATAAAACGAACACGGTTTTATAAAAGGAAATTATTTATAAAACGAACACGGTTTTATAAAAGGAAATTATTTATAAAACGAACACGGTTTTATAAAAGGAAGTATTTATAAAACAAATAGAGTTTTATAAAAGGGATATTCATTTAGAAAATAAATAGAATTGAAAAGGAGAATATATATTTAGAAAATAAATAGAATAAAGAAATATTTATTTAGAAGATAAATAAAACGTTATAAATAGGAAATATTTGTAACAGTAATTAGAAGTTATAAATAGGAAATATTTGTAACGGTAAATAAAAGTTATAAATAGGAAATATTTGTAACGGTAATTAGAAGTTATAAAAAAGGGAATAGTTGTAAGGGAAAATAAACGTTATAAAAAGGAAAATGACGAGATATAAAAGAGATAATCGAATAGAGTTAAATCGAATTTAGTATTCGAAGGAGCTAATCGAATTAGTTATTTGAAAGAGTTATTGAATATTAGTTATTCAATTAGAGATAATCAAATAAAGTTAATCGATTAGAGATAATCAAATAAAAGTTAATCGAATATTAGTTATTCGAAATAGAGTTAGTTCAATAGAGTTAATCGATTAGAGATAATCAAATAAAAGTTAATCGAATTAGTCGAAGTAAGTTAATCGACTGTTAGTTAGTCGAATTTTGGTTAAGAAAATAAGTATAAATCGACTATTAGTTAGTCGAAGATTAGTTAATCGAATATGAGTTAAACAAATAGGATTAATTGAATTAGAGTTAATCGAATCAGGGTTAATTGAATATTAGTTATTCAATTAGAGTCGATCGAATATAGTTATTCGAGATAGAGATAAAACAGACATAGGTAATTAGGGTAAGTACCATTTAGCACGACTGCTAGCGTAATTCGCAGGGCTGCAGATAGCCTACGGCGGTCGAATGTTTCCTGAGGGAATCAGACGTAACCATTGTGATCGCTGCGATCTAGAGTCGAGCGAACGGAGTTAATCGAATATTAGTTATTCGAAATAGAGTTAGTTCAATAGAGTTAATCGGTTAGAATAATCAACTGGATTTAATCGGTTAGAGTTAAAACAGACATTGTTATTAAGGATGAAGTCAAATCGAATATTAGTTATTCGAAATAGAGTTAGTTCAATAGAGTTAATCGATTAGAATAATCAACTGGAGTTAATCGGTTAGAGTTAAAACAGACATTGTTATTAAGGATGAAGTCAAATCGAATATTAGTTATTCGAAATAGAGTTAATCCAATAGAGTTAATCAAATAAGAGTTAAGCAGTAAGTGTAAGAACCCGTAACTTCCCCATGAAGGGAAGCACGAATACTTTGAGAACAACACACAAATGAACGCAGACGGAAGAACATTTCATTGCTATTACAACAATTCCATCAGATACAAGAATATACAGAGTATAAATGAATAAATTACATTCGACAAATATCAGAGATTACAATAAATTACATAGCAGCGGAAAAATATACAAAACACAACTAGAAGTGATACACGGATACAGAGCTTTCCGAGCATCGTTCCAGCTGTATATCAGGACCCTGTGAATATAAATCTGCAAAACCAAAACTACTAGCTGCCCGTGCGGAAAATAGGGGCACCTAGAGTTTAGGTTAAAACAATAAACTCCAGGTCAGTCATGTGACTGGTGTGAGAACTAAAACAGTTATAAATATTGGTTTTTAAAGTAAGGTAAATCAAGGGACCACGCCGTATAACACGGAACGGGTTTCCTCCCAAGAATACCAGTGCATAAAACAACAGCGCAATGCTAAATAAAGAAAAATGAAGCTGTTATAAGACCCAGGTCCCATCACACAATGCAACACAAGCCGGAGGATAGGGTTTTTACCTTATAACAGCCAAAGCATGCTTGATACGTTTAAAACACATTATATGATACTATAACAAGTGTATAGTGCCAAAACAATTTAAATCATAAGTATCAATCATAGGCGGCATGGGTACCATCTATCATGTCGCCATACTAGTTCTACAATTAAAACCGCAATACACGTATTGGAAATTGGATTCCATCATGAGTCAAGGCAAGGGGCAAGCTCCTCTCCGCGTTCGAGACACTCTAGCAAATGCCTCGGGACCGCACACAGCAATCCCCTGGATCCTCCAAGGCCGGTCCTCTCTTACTTTTGAGGATTGGCAATTCCTGAACACACGTTTCCCGGTCCTTACAGACCTATATCCGAGGCGCCTCATATCCAACAACCACACAGGTGAAAAGTATGTAAATGTCAGGGCTGGTAGGTCACTGACACCACCATAGCTAGGAAGAAACGTCGTGCACTCCTTGGGTCTGTATCCCGTTTTTGACTCATACCGAGGTGTGAGGCTCGCGAATTCACGTTATACACAAAGCTATGCCACACAGGCCGTGCTTTGATCATCAACCACAAGACTTTGCTTTTCAACAGAAGCCTTGATCAATTGCCACTTACGCGTGCCACATTGGCAATTCACTCCATGCGACTGATGTCCATCGATATACAACCTCTGAGCTCGTACGTCTCAGAGAAGGGCGTTAAGCAAGAGAATAAATTCTCCGCCGCCAAACAGATGTATATTTAATAGAGATCAATCAACATAGAATAAAATCCAATGTCAGACACACAATCCATTTACAAGTTCGTTCTGGGTCTGAACGAAACCGGAGGCACTTTCCTCGCATATCCATCCATCTCCAAGTACGTCTGGACGATCACCAACTGTTTCCCTCATCTTGGGTGTACAGCCCAATCAAGATCATCAGTAATCACCCAAACGATGTGAAGACTTCCGGTCTTCAACCACCGTCTTCATCTTCGACATCTCGTCGAATCGTTTATTCAGAATGGGTATAAACCCGGCCTTTCTGAATAACCCACGTATATAATAAACGAATGTTACACAAACACAACAAACGCCTCATTCCAATTCAGAATATTCTTTTATTCACAAAAACACATTCTTAGGGAAATGTTCCCATTAATTTTATCCAAGATAAATTCTTCTAAATTTATTCTATAATCTTCCTTTGGATATCATTTCAAACTAGTCGGGATTAGCGAACCACACCGAAGTAATTATTTATTTTATTTCCCAATCCCAACCTATATATCCCATGGAGAAAACTGGTAATACTCCATATCTAACACCACGGTGTTATCGGTAAAATTAATTACCATTTCACGTTCAAATCTAATTAAAGATTTAACTATCGCTTTGGAGCCAAACTGGTGATACTCCACTCTCGATCACTTTTCAGATTTGATAATCTAAATTATCAATTCACATTTCAATCTATTTAAAGATTCATTAAAACTCCACTTAGTTTTAATCTTTTCAAAAATCAACATCTTGCCTTTAACTGGGTTAAAGAACCAATGTCATCTAAAACACGATCCACGATAAACCCAAATCACATTTGATATTAAATACAAGGCTCTGAATAGAAAATATATCGGATTATATTCAATATCAAATTCTGAAACCAACAAATATCGTATTGGAAATAACGATATAAAATATCTTTCAAATCCCCCTAACAATATTTGTATAGTCACAAATCCAACTTCGAAATATCCCGAAGATAATTTCGATTCAACTCCAGTCCAATTCACATATTGGGAATATTGGTTATTTTTAAAATCACTTTCAAATTTAATTTATTTATTTCAAAAATAAATTGATTTTAATTCTAGTTCAAAACTAGTTCATTTCGATAAAAATCTATTTTTATCTTTTCAAATGTGGAATTCTTCAGCCCAATTCTTTCCAATTCATATATTATGATTTTACACAAATTATAGATATTTTTAATAATTTTATCAAGGCCCGTACAGTCGATTTCCATCAACGGCCATCGAACTGCACTTACAACGACCTTTTTCAAATTTGATTTGGACATAATTCCAAATCCAACCGTTAGATTTCAAATTTCTAATATTCATTGGAAAGCTCTTTTCGATACGAACCCAACGGTTCCGGTTTTAGGAGAATCCGACGGTCGGATCTCCCGCAACGTCCGTTTGAAATAAATGGTCGAAATTCACGAACTGCCGCGGCGCGGCGCGTTCTATTCAGGCCATTATATATATAATATATATATATATATATTATATATTTCGTCGATTTCCTTTTAAAACGTATTTTATAAATCGTTTTAACTTCGCTTCAAAACCATTTCAACACTATATTCAATTTCAAATCAAAATTGAATATTTCCTATCATTACTATATAAATGATAATATTTTCAAAACGTTATATTTTGAAATCACTACCTTTTCTATATTCATTATAAAAACGAATATAATCGATATAAATATCGTTCACGTCAAAATGGCGCAACTCTAATCAACACGGCTTTATATTTTTCAAAAACTTCTTTATTCTATTCAACAAATGAATATTTATCCCATTCAACACATGAATCTATATTTCTTTCAACACACGACTAATCCCAACACATGAGTGCTGTCAACACATCACTATTTTTGTTATGTAAAATATTTTATAAAACTATGTTATCTATCGTTTGATTTTCAATTAGACTCCTACTGAGAAGTAGTTCTAATTTTAAATATGATAAAGATGTAAATTTCATTGTATAAAATATTTCACTCAACACATGAACATCGTCAACACATGACTATTTTTATATTCAACACATGAATTTTCTTTTATAATATTCCTTATTTTCCCGATTGGAATGAGGCCCAATCAATCACCATATAATGTTAATTATATGGATTTCCATACAACACATGTATATAATAGCATTGAAAAATAATCAACCATCAACCAAAGTGCACTACACTGTATAAGCATCAAATATAGATATCTGACGCTTATAACAGCCTGTCAATCGATCGATCGACATATTTAATCAATCAGGATGAGTGAACTTCAAATTTCATCCCAACACCCGTGTGGGGTTTCAAACAATCAAACACAAATTTTATTTGTGCAGTTGGGCGATGTGTAAAATTTATCGACCCAATCAATATCAGTCAAATCAGTGTATATAAACAAATCGGCCGATTTGTTTATAAATATTCATTTATTCACTTTCACGTTAAAAATTATATTTTTAACGATATAACATTTTATTTTAACACATGAATTTCTATTCAGTTCATTTATTCAATAAAATGATATTTTTATTTTTCTAACATATTTTAGAAAATTTCGGCGGCATAACGGCACGATACTAGAAACGGGACGAGGCCTAGCCTTATCCCCGGTCTAGTGAAGGCCCACGCCATTCACACATCAATCAAATCAATTTTATTTCACCCAACAATTCAATTCAAACCAAATAATCTAACCAACTACACAACCAAACAATTTAACAAACAAGCCATCCATGGTCTGTGGATGACGGGTGTCGGGTGCTACTAAACACCGTCTACATCCTAGTATATATATATATATATATAACTAGAAAAAGAGATTTTGAGTGAGAAGTTCTCACCAACTAGCTAATCCAATCATCTCGACTCTTCTTATGTAGAAAATCTTGTCGTTCTCGCCTTTTGTCACTTTCGTTGCCCGTAGCCGCTACATGTATAAAAATCACATTTTTATTATCTACATTATATAAAAATCTCATCTTTATATCTTCTATAAGTTAAAAATCGGATTTTTATCCTCTCTATAATATAAAGATCATATTTTTATTTATTTCATATGTCAAAAATTGTAGAAGCTTTAAAACGGAGAAAACTCACTTTTTTTCTAACGCCCGGATTCGCTGTTTGGGTTCTAGAATTTGCAAACGAGCTTCAATCTTCACACCATCTTTTTTCTAGCACAAGCACGCCATTCTGAACAACTTTTGCCTAGTGGTCTTCTTGCCGAAAATGTGCCATTTCGCCGGAAATCGCGAAAAGACAGCATTTTGACAGTGTTTGATCAGCAGACTTCGGACGCGTTTTCCCGACAACTCCGCAATGCAAAATAGGACTTATCATATACCAAATCGAAGAGAATTTCGTGCTCTACAACTTTGGTCTTGAGGAACTTTGGCTAGAAACGCACGGTTTGGGAGTTATTCGCGAAATACGGTCAGGGACTTATTTGCAAAACGGGCGATTTTGGTGAAAATGGGTTTTTGGGTGTAGCGGGGCCCACGGCCGGAATTGAGGGGGCTGGAGGGGGGGCGCCGACCTGATGGACGTGGGGGAGGGTGTGGGTGGCGGTGGTGGGGCCCGTGGTGGCCGCGGTGGTGGTGGTTGGGTGTAGGGGCTTAGGGTTTGCAAATGGAGAGAGGAGGAGGAAGAGGAGGAGGAGGGGAGGAGGAGGAGGGGAGGAGGAGGAGGGGGTGCGGCGGCCGGAGGGAGGCTGGTGGTGGGCGGTGGAGGTGGGGTAGCGGTGGTGGTGGAGGAGGAGGCCATTTTTGAGTTTTTGTGAAGAAAGAGGAAGAAGAAGAAAGTGAAGAAGAAAAGGAAGTAAAAGTGTTTATATGCTAGTTTCTCGCGTATCGTCCGAACATAAACGATCTCCGATGGCCGCGGATTTCGGACACGAGATAGTAGACGTGAAGACGAGTCCAACGAAACAAGTTTCGTCGAATTCCGAGTTCGTTTGACCATTCAAAAAAAATCACAAAAATGCTCAGATAAGCTCTAAAAATGCGATTTTGGCGCACCTTTTCTTCTCGCATGCTCACATGCTAACTCAAAAAATCAAGCCCTCTTGGATTTAACCATTATTAGATGATACGAATCTAGAAAAAAAAGTAGAATTGAATTCCGAGGTCGTATCAATAATGTTCCTTTGTAAAATGACTGCTCGCTTTACCCGGAACTGTTTTAGCTCGCACGGCCACATACTGACTCCGTTCGACGCGCCATTTGGAACTCAACAATGATTTGTCATTATGAATCCATAAAAATTTATCTTGTCGAATTCTGAGCTCGTATGCAAAATTTCACTTTTTAAGGGCTATGTATTGTTAACCGAACAACTCTAGCCCATAGCCACTATTCCGGATATCAGAATATATCGAAACTTATACTTTTCGGAGTTCTAAACGGCATTTTGAACTCAATGGAAGTGGTTTCGAGTCCAAATTCATCCGTATGCAAAATATGACTTTTTGGGCCATGTGTAATTTACATAGCGACTATTCTGAATTTTCAACTGGGCATAACTTTTGATTCCCGCTATGAAATTTCGATTTTTCGGATTCGTTGGAAAGATATTATCAATTAGATTCCATTATTTTTAGTTTCACTAAAATCCGTATTGTTTTGCACCCGGTATGTTCAATTGAAGTTTGAAATCGAATTATCGAACTACCGCGCCATTTTCAATTCTATTTATAATTATATATAATTATTTATATTCTAACGACGACGTATATAATATATACGTTCGAAATATATTCAAAATAAATTTCTCTTCGATATTATTTAAAATAATCTATTTTAAATATTCAAAATTCGCTAAAATTGCCAAAACAAAAATTTTAAACTGGCTCAGAATTTCCGGGTTATTACAATCTCCCCCACTTAAAACTTTTCGTCCCCGAAAAGGAACAAAGTCGAAATTAGTTTGATTAATCAGCTCCACGTTCGATCTGGCTTCCATTCTCCAACTTTTCAGTTTCTGAGAATTTTCAAATTCTTCAAAAATTTGGCTAACACCCTAAATTTTCGAAAAATTTCGCCATAACCTCCCCTGCACGGGAGCCACGGGAAAATCCCGAAATTGCCATATAGGCCTTCTGATCTCAAAAAGAAAAAGAAAAAGCCAAGCGGCTAGCCAATAGGCTCATAAAATCATCATCACCCAAACAAAACAGTAAATTATGTAGTAAACATGTACCTATTTGTCGGGCAAACAAATTTTTATTCTCTGCTCTAGCCTCCTTGCTATGACCTGTTCAATGTAAGTATATGTATATGCAAGCAAATGCGACCAATTTTCAATATAGTTCAATATTTGATACAAGTAGGCATAAATGGTTCAAAATTAGCAAACAATTGAACAAACAACACAAACATCAATCAATTAGTGAATTAGAGTTTCAAATTCATAATTTTGATACATATACAGAAAATCATGTTTTTGATGCCAAATCACAACAATGTATTCTAGCTATATTAGTTTTGGTTCTCACACCAGTCTAATGGAAATATATAGAAAATCATACCTTCGTCACTCGAAAATAAATACTGGTAACGCTGCAGCATTATCAGAATCATTCCCGGGCAACTAGAATGTGATTCTATATCTATCTAATATATTAAAACTTTGAATATACGTTCATGACGCGTATATGCAAAACCTTTATATACTAGATTGTCCATATTCAAAATAAATAAATAATCAAATACGTATAAAATGGTTTAAATTTTCAAAACAAAATTGTTTCATTTGAAAAATATACTCTTCACACTCGTTCTAGGATACTACTGATCTCATCTCTAACGAGTCATTCTAATTGGATATTGCTAATCCAATATCTGATGAATTCTTTCGTATGGTTCTAATGCGTCTTGTTCTCGAGCTCTGTAAACCAAAGCTCTGATACCACTGTAAGAACCCGTAACTTCCCCGTGAAGGGAAGCACGAATACTTTGAGAACAACACACAAATGAACGCAGACGGAAGAACATTTCATTGCTATTACAACAATTCCATCAGATACAAGAATATACAGAGTATAAATGAATAAATTACATTCGACAAATATCAGAGATTACAATAAATTACATAGCAGCGGAAAAATATACAAAACACAACTAGAAGTGATACACGGATACAGAGCTTTCCGAGCATCGTTCCAGCTGTATATCAGGACCCTGTGTGTAAAGACCCGCAACTTCCCCGTAAAGGAAAGCGTCGGATAGTTCGAGAACAAGCCACAACAGAACGCATACAGAAGAACATTTCATTGTATATTACAACAATGCATCAGATTACAAGAATATACAGAGTATAAATGAATAAATATTACACAGAAATATCAGAGATTTAAATTACATTTAAATACAACGCAGCGGAAAATAATACAATACACAACTAGAAGAAGATATACGGATACAAAGCTTTCCGGATATCGTTCCAGCTGTAAACCAGGATCCTGTGAATATAAATCTGCAAAACCCAACTACTAGCTGCCCGTGTCGAAAATAAGGGCACCCAGAGTTTAGGTTAAAACAATAAACTCCGGGTCAGTCATGTGACTGGTGTGAGAACTAAAACAGTTAATCTTTATTTTTAAAGTTAGGTAAATCAAGGGACCACGCCGTATAACACGGAACGGGTTTCCTCCCAAGAATACCAGTGCATAAAACAAACAGCGCAATGCTAAATAAAGAAAAATGAAGCTGTTATAAGACCCAGGTCCTATCACACAATGCAAACGCAAGCCGGGGGATAGGGTTTTCCCTTATAACAGCCAAAGAATGCTTGATACGTTTAAAACAAATCATTTGATACTATTATAAGTGCATAGTGTATAAAACAACTTCAAATCATAAGTATCAATCATAGGCGGCATAAGCGCCCCATCCCACTATGTCGCCATATATAGGATTACAACTAAAACCGCAAATGTCACGTATTTGGAAATTGGATTTCCGTCTATGAACCGAGGCAAAAGATAGTCCTCAACCGTTTTCGTGACTCTCTAGCCCGAGCCACAGGGTCAGAGCGCATCGACCCTTGGATCGTCAGGGCCGGTCCACCGATGTGGATTAAAATGCCTGAACACTACGTTTCCCCGCCCTTTGGGGCGTAAACGAGCCAACTAAATGACTCCATCGGTTCGAGAACGACCGATCAATCCGAGGCGCCTCGCAACAGCAACAACCACATAAGTCAAACTCGTCAGGGCGTGTAAAACCACTGACGCCACTTCTAACTAGAAAGAAACGCAAGTCCTCCCTGAGGTCCGTCTCCCGTTTTTGGTTCATACCGGGTGTGAAACTCGCGAAGTAAACGTTACACAAAGCTACGCCACAAAGGCCGTGCTTTGATCATCACCACAAGACTTTGCTTTTCAACAGAAGCCTTGATCATTTGCATCTTAGCATGCCACACAGGCAAACCATCCTATGCAACCGATATCAGTCACACAGAATGAAATCCGATGTCAGACACACAGTCCATTTACAAGTCCGTTCTGGGTCTGAACGAAACCAGGAGCACCAAGTACCCCGCATATCCATCGATCTCCAAGTACGTCTGGACGATCACCAACTGTTTCCATCTTCTTGGGTGTACAGCCCAATCAAGATCATCAGTTATCACCCAAACGACGTGAAGACTTCCGGTCTTCGACCATCGTCTTCGACTTATCGTCGTATCAGTTATTCAGAATGGGATAAACCCGGTCTTTCCGAATAACTCGCGTATATTTTAAGTAGATGTTACACAAACACAACATACGCCTCATTCCAATTCATTAGTCACTAACCGTAAATTAATCAAGAGAATAATTCCCCAAATATTAACCCCGAAGGCCGAAACCAACATCAGATCAATATCCAGAAAACCATTCTGCTTAGCTAACCGACAGTTAGTTTCTAAATTTCACATTCATAGGGAAAGGTTCCCATTAATTTTATCCAAGATAAATTTCTTGAATTTATTCTTTAATCTGATCTTTTGAATATCAATTCAAAACTAGTCGGAATTAGCGAACCTTACCGAAGTAATCATTGGTTTTAATTTCCCAATCCCAACCTATTCATCCCATGAAGTAAAAACTGGTAATACTTCATATCTAACACCACGGTGTTATCGGTAAATTCAATTACCATTTCACGTTCAAATCTAATTAAAGATTTAACTAACGTCTGGAGTAAAACTGGCGATACTCCATTTCGACTTTTACAATCTAATTAAAGATTCATTAAAACTCCACTTAGTTTTAATCTTCGACTGGGTTAAAGAATCAGTGTCATTTAAAACACGGTTCACGATAAACCCAAAATCACATTCCATTAATTATTGGGTTAAAGAACGAGTGTTATTTAAAACACTGTTCACGATAAACCCAAAAATCAATATCAATTCAATTCCAATTAAATATTATTTAATTGGTACACTTCATTAAATCTAAATAAAAAGATTTAATCTTTTCTCAACTGGGTTCAAGAACAGTGTTAGTGAAGACACCATTCACGACAAACCCAAATCACATTCGATATTCAATACAAGGCTCTGAATAGAAAATATATCGGCTTATATTCAATATCGAATTCTACGACTAACAAATGTCGTATTGGAAATAACGATATAAATATATATCTTTCAAATTTCCATAACAACACCTGTATAATCCCGAATTCCAACATCGAAATATTCCGAAGACAATTTCGATTCAAATCCACTCCAATGCAATCATTGGAATTTTGGTTACTTTTAAAACCCTTTTCGAATTCAATTTATTTATTTAAAAATAAATAGAATTATAATTCTAGTTCAAAACTAGTTCATTTCGATAAAAATCTATTTTTATCTTTTCAAATATGGAGTTTTTCATCCCAAACTTTCACAAATCATTTCTTATGATTTTACACAAATTATTACTATTTTTAATAATTTTATCAAGGCCCGTACAGTCGATTTCCATTAACGGCCATCGAACTGCACTTACAGCGACCTTTTTCGAATTTGATTTGGACGTATCTCCAAATCCAACCGTTAGATTTCAAATTTCTAACATTCATTAGAAAGCTCTTTTCGATACGAACCCAACGGTTCCGGTTTTAGGAGAATCCGACGGTCGGATCTCCCGCAATGTCCGTTTGAAATAAATGGTCGAAATTCACGAACTGCCGCGGCGCGGCGCGTTCTATTCAGGCCATTATATTATATATATAATATATATAATATATACTTCGTCGATTTCTATTTAAAACGAATTATATAAATAGTTTTAAATTCGTTTCAAAAGCAATTTCAACCTCCTTTTCAATTCAAATCAAAATTGAATTCTTCTTTATAAATTCGTTTCAAAATTCATTTCTATTCAATTCAAATTTCAATTCAATTTGAATTCATTTCAATTCGTTTTCAATTCAATTCATTTCGAAATCGTTTTCAATTCAATTCATTTCGAAATCGTTTTCAATTCAATTCATTTCGAAATCGTTTTCAATTCAATTCATTTCGAAATCGTTTTCAATTCAATTCATTTCGAAATCGTTTTCAATTCAATTCAATTCGAAATCGTTTTCAATTCAATTCATTTCGAAATCGTTTTCAATTCAATTCATTTCGAAATCGTTTTCAATTCAATTCAATTCGAAATCGTTTTCAATTCAATTCATTTCGAAATCGTTTTCAATTCAATTCAAAATATTCGATTTCGAAATCACTTTTCCATATTCATTTTTAAGATGAATAAAATCGATATAAATATCGTTCACGTCAAAATGGCGTCAATCTAATCAACACGGCTTCATAAATTTCTATTTTCAAATATTCTATTTCAAATATTTCTTTTTCAAAATAGTTGTTATTATCAAAATATTTCGTTCAACACATGACCAATCTCAATGAATGAGTACTGTCAACACATGAACTTTTATTTTATAATATTCTTTATTTTTCAAATTGGAATGAGGCCCAATCAATTACCATATAAAGTTAATTATATGGATTTCCATACAACACATGTATATAATAGCATTGAAAAATAATCAACCATCAACCAAAGTGCACTACACTGTATAAGCATCGAATATAGATATTCAACGCTTATAACAGCCTGTCAATCAATCGATCGACATATTTAATCAATCAGGATGAGTGAACTTCAAATTTCATCCCAATACCCGTGTGGGGTTTCAAACAATCAACCGCATATTTTATTTGTGTAGTTGGGCGATGTGTGGAATTTATCGACCCAATCAATATCAGTCAAATCAGTGTATATACAAACAAATCGGCTGATTTGTTTATAACTATTCATTTATTCACATTCACGTTAAAAATTATATTTTTAACGATAAAACATTTTATTTCAACCTATGAATTTCTATTCAATTCATTTACACAATAAAATGATATTTTTATTTTCTAACGTATTTTAGAAAATTTCGGCGGCATAACGGCACGATACTAGAAACGGGACAAGGCCTAGCCTTATCCCCGGTCTAGTGAAGGCCCACGCCATTCACACATCAATCAAATTCACTTTCGTTATGCAAACCACAAAATTTGGAGTAAGAGTCTAACCTAGCCTTACTCCTTCGCCTTATAACGGCGCACGTCTAATCCTAACCAATTTATCGATTCGATTTTTCACACCACAAACCACATTCAAACCAATATCGCAATCAATCACCAAACAGTCAAACAAACAAGTCCATGGTCTGTGGACGATTGTGTCGGGTGCTACTAAGCACCGTCTGCATCCTAGTATATATATATAACTAGAAAAATAAATTGAAAGGTGAGAAATTCTCACCTATAGCTATCCTAGCTCCACGGCTCTTCTTTTGCAGAAGTCTTCGTCGTTTCGCCTTTTTGTCACCTTCGTTGCTGCTTTCACTACATACGTAAAAATCACATTTTTACTTCGCTATTCAATATATAAAAATCGAATTTTTAGTTCGCTATTCAATATATAAAAATCGAATTTTTAGTTCGCTATTCAATATATAAAAATCCTATTTTTAGTTCGCTATTCAATATATAAAAATCGAATTTTTAGTTCGCTATTCAATATATAAAAATCGAATTTTTAGTTCGCTATTCAATATATAAAAATCGAATTTTTAGTTCGCTATTCAATATATAAAAATCGAATTTTTAGTTCGCTATTCAATATATAAAAATCCTATTTTTATATTCTCCATTATATTTTCAAAAGTGATGTCTTTTTATTTTCAAAGGCGAAGTCTTTATATTTTCAAATCAAGATTGCTTGTATTTTTGAATCAATGACAATTTCAGTTTCTTTTCTTTTTAACAATGTAAAAATCAGTTTTTAATCATTTAAAAAAAACTCGTCTTTAATCATTATAAAAACTCGTTTTAACATGTTAAAAATCTCGTTTTAACAAAATAAAAATTCTGGTTTCAAACAAAATAAAAATTCTGGTTTTAAACAAAATAAAAAAATTCTGGTTTTAAACAAAATAAAAAAATTCTGGTTTTAAACAAAATAAAAATTATGGTTTTAAACAAAATAAAAATTCTGGTTTTAAACAAAATAAAAATTCTGGTTTTAAACAAAATAAAAATTCTAGTTTTAAACAAAATAAAAATTCTGGTTTTAAACAAAATAAAAATTCTGGTTTTAAACAAAATAAAAATTCTGGTTTTAAACAAAATAAAAATTCTGGTTTTTATTTTTAAAACAAGTAATGGTATTTTATTTTTAAACAAGCTAATCTATATATTTTAAACCTTAATAAATTTTAATTACCTATACAAACCATCAGCTGTTTTCTCCTTCATCCAGGTAACCCCGACGTCGAAGAAACCCACCCATCGTCGGAATAAATCGCCCATGCCTGGACATCGAAGCAGCCGGACGTTGATCCCAGGTGGTCCATCGAAGCGCCCTTTCCTCTCCTCCTACAGCTCCGAACAGCTCGAAACTCGAGCTCCAATCCATGCTCGAAATCCTCCTTGAAGCGCGCGACTGGAGGGGAGCCATCGGGAGCGAGCGGCGCATCTAGATCGACGAAGGGAGGGTGGTCCGCCGGCGACTGAGGCAACGAACTAGAACTACGGATTTTTTTTTTCTTTCTTTCCTCAGATCCACGAATGACGGGGGCCTTTGACTGACGTATAGGAGAAGGTGGGGTTATTTTATTTTATTTATTATTTAATTATTATTTTAAATTCTTTTGAATCCAATAGTTACATGTTTATCCATATGAAATCTAAATCAAACCCAACGACTGTCGCCCCTAGCTAATTACCTCCATTCCGAACGCAATGGGATATGTATCGTAGGCTGATTTGATAGTTTGAATCAGTTTCCTTTTGAATTTTCATTTAAATCACTATATTGAATTTTAAACGTACATTTCAAATTACCGGGGTCACATACTAACTAGAAAAATTCCAGAAAAATATTTTCTAGCTTCGTATTGACGATACGGTCCTAACAAAACTAGTTTCGTCGAATTCTGAGACCGTTGGAAAAATGGCCAATTTCCAGTCGATTAAAATCAACTGAAACTGGTCAAACGCGTTTTCTTTTGCCACGCTCACATATTGATTCGAAAAATTATGAAATTTGAAACCTAGCAATAACTTTACATCCCGGACCCAACAAAACTGGTTTCGTCGAAATCCGAGGTCGTTTGCAAAATGGCTATTTTTAAGGGCTATATATTATATTAAAATATATATAAATTCCACAGCGACTATTTCTAATTTTCAACTGGACATATCTCATCATTTATAAAGTGAAATCTCAGTTTCTCAACTTCGTTGGAAAGATATCATCAATTAGATCCTAATGTTTTTGGTTTCACAAAAATCCGGATTGTTTTGCACCCGGTACATTCAATTGAAGTTTGAAATCGAATTATCGAACTACCGCGCCATTTTTAATTCTATTTATAATTATATATAAATATTTATATTCTAACGACGACGCGTATAATATATACGTTCGAATTCTATTCAAAATAAATTTCTCGTCGATATTATTTAAAATAATTCATTTTAAATAATCAAAATTCGCTAAAATTGCCAAAATAAAAATTTTAAACTGGCCCAGATTTTCCGGGTTGTTACAATCTCCCCCACTTAAAACTTTTCGTCCCCGAAAAGGAACAAAGTCGAAAGTGGTTTGATTAATCAACTCTATGTTCGATCTGGCTTTCATTCTCCAACCCTTCAGTTTTTGAGAATTTTCAAAATTTCAAAAATTTGGCTAACACCCTAAATTTTTGAAAAATTTCGCCATAACCTCCCCTGCACCGGGAGCATCGGGGAATTTCAAATAGCTTCCCCGGTCCTTCAGATCTCAAAAAGAAAAAGAAAAAAGCCAAGCGGCTAGCCAATAGGCTCACAAAATCATCATCACCCAAACAAAACAGGAAATTATGTAGTAAACATGTACCTATTTGTCGGGCAAACAAATTTTATTCTCTGCTCTAGCCTCCTTGCTATGACCTGTTCAATGTAAATATATGTATATGCAAGCAGATGCGACCAATTTTCAATATCATTCTATATTTGATTCAATTAGGCATAATGGTTCAAAATTAGCAAACAAATGAACAAACAACACAAACATCAATCAATTAGTGAATTTAACGTTTAAAATTCATAATTTTGATACATATACAAAAATCATGTTTTTGATGCCAATTCACAACAATGTATTCTAACTATATTAGTTTTGGTTCTCACACCAGTCTAATGGAAATATATAGAAATCCCACCTTCGAAACACGAACATAAGTTCTGATGATGATCGATCAATCATCAGAACCATCTCCGGGTGTCTAGAGTGTAATCCTATATCTATCCAGTATATTAAAATTTCAAATACACGTGGATCAGACGTATACGCAAAATATATATATACTGGATTGTCCACATCAATATAAATAGATAATCAGATACGAATAATTGATTTTAAATTTTTCAAAACAAAACTTGTTTTCACTTTTATTTTAAAAATTTACTCTTCACTCATTCTAGGATACTACTGATCCTATCTCTAACGAGTCATCCCATTGGATATTACTAATCCAATTATCTGATGAATTCTTTCGTATGGTTCTAATGTGCCTTGTTCTCTGAGCTTTGTAAACCAAAGCTCTGATACCAACTGTAAAGACCCGCAACTTCCCCGTAAAGGAAAGCGTCGGATAGTTCGAGAACAAGCCACAACAGAACGCATACAGAAGAACATTTCATTGCATATTACAACAATGCATCAGATTACAAGAATATACAGAGTATAAATGAATAAATATTACACAGAAATATCAGAGATTTAAATTACATTTAAATACAACGCAGCGGAAAATAATACAATACACAACTAGAAGAAGATATACGGATACAAAGCTTTCCGGATATCGTTCCAGCTGTAAACCAGGATCCTGTGAATATAAATCTGCAAAACCCAACTACTAGCTGCCCGTGTCGAAAATAAGGGCACCCAGAGTTTAGGTTAAAACAATAAACTCCGGGTCAGTCATGTGACTGGTGTGAGAACTAAAACAGTTAATCTTTATTTTTAAAGTTAGGTAAATCAAGGGACCACGCCGTATAACACGGAACGGGTTTCCTCCCAAGAATACCAGTGCATAAAACAAACAGCGCAATGCTAAATAAAGAAAAATGAAGCTGTTATAAGACCCAGGTCCTATCACACAATGCAAACGCAAGCCGGGGGATAGGGTTTTCCCTTATAACAGCCAAAGAATGCTTGATACGTTTAAAACAAATCATTTGATACTATTATAAGTGCATAGTGTATAAAACAACTTCAAATCATAAGTATCAATCATAGGCGGCATAAGCGCCCCATCCCACTATGTCGCCATATATAGGATTACAACTAAAACCGCAAATGTCACGTATTTGGAAATTGGATTTCCGTCTATGAACCGAGGCAAAAGATAGTCCTCAACCGTTTTCGTGACTCTCTAGCTGGAGCCACAGGGTCAGAGCGCATCGACCCTTGGATCGTCAGGGTCGGTCCACCGATGTGGATTAAAATGCCTGAACACTACGTTTCCCCGCCCTTTGGGGCGTAAACGAGCCAACTAAATGACTCCATCGGTTCGAGAACGACCGATCAATCCGAGGCGCCTCGCAACAGCAACAACCACATAAGTCAAACTCGTCAGGGCGTGTAAAACCACTGACGCCACTTCTAACTAGAAAGAAACGCAAGTCCTCCCTGAGGTCCGTCTCCCGTTTTTGGTTCATACCGGGTGTGAAACTCGCGAAGTAAACGTTACACAAAGCTACGCCACAAAGGCCGTGCTTTGATCATCACCACAAGACTTTGCTTTTCAACAGAAGCCTTGATCATTTGCATCTTAGCATGCCACACAGGCAAACCATCCTATGCAACCGATATCAGTCATACAGAATGAAATCCGATGTCAGACACACAGTCCATTTACAAGTCCGTTCTGGGTCTGAACGAAACCGGGAGCACCAAGTACCCCGCATATCCATCGATCTCCAAGTACGTCTGGACGATCACCAACTATTTCCATCTTCTTGGGTGTACAGCCCAATCAAGATCATCAGTTATCACCCAAACGACGTGAAGACTTCCGGTCTTCGACCATCGTCTTCGACTTATCGTCGTATCAGTTATTCAGAATGGGATAAACCCGGTCTTTCCGAATAACTCGCGTATATTTTAAGTAGATGTTACACAAACACAACATACGCCTCATTCCAATTCATTAGTCACTAACCGTAAATTAATCAAGAGAATAATTCCCCAAATATTAACCCCGAAGGCCGAAACCAACATCAGATCAATATCCAGAAAACCATTCTGCTTAGCTAACCGACAGTTAGTTTCTAAATTTCACATTCATAGGGAAAGGTTCCCATTAATTTTATCCAAGATAAATTTCTTGAATTTATTCTTTAATCTGATCTTTTGAATATCAATTCAAAACTAGTCGGAATTAGCGAACCTTACCGAAGTAATCATTGGTTTTAATTTCCCAATCCCAACCTATTCATCCCATGAAGTAAAAACTGGTAATACTTCATATCTAACACCACGGTGTTATCGGTAAATTCAATTACCATTTCACGTTCAAATCTAATTAAAGATTTAACTAACGTCTGGAGTAAAACTGGCGATACTCCATTTCGACTTTTACAATCTAATTAAAGATTCATTAAAACTCCACTTAGTTTTAATCTTCGACTGGGTTAAAGAATCAGTGTCATTTAAAACACGGTTCACGATAAACCCAAAATCACATTCCATTAATTATTGGGTTAAAGAACGAGTGTTATTTAAAACACTGTTCACGATAAACCCAAAAATCAATATCAATTCAATTCCAATTAAATATTATTTAATTGGTACACTTCATTAAATCTAAATAAAAAGATTTAATCTTTTCTCAACTGGGTTCAAGAACAGTGTTAGTGAAGACACCATTCACGACAAACCCAAATCACATTCGATATTCAATACAAGGCTCTAAATAGAAAATATATCGGCTTATATTCAATATCGAATTCTACGACTAACAAATGTCGTATTGGAAATAACGATATAAATATATATCTTTCAAATTTCCATAACAACACCTGTATAATCCCGAATTCCAACATCGAAATATTCCGAAGACAATTTCGATTCAAATCCACTCCAATGCAATCATTGGAATTTTGGTTACTTTTAAAACCCTTTTCGAATTCAATTTATTTATTTAAAAATAAATAGAATTATAATTCTAGTTCAAAACTAGTTCATTTCGATAAAAATCTATTTTTATCTTTTCAAATATGGAGTTTTTCATCCCAAACTTTCACAAATCATTTCTTATGATTTTACACAAATTATTACTATTTTTAATAATTTTATCAAGGCCCGTACAGTCGATTTCCATTAACGGCCATCGAACTGCACTTACAGCGACCTTTTTCGAATTTGATTTGGACGTATCTCCAAATCCAACGTTAGATTTCAAATTTCTAACATTCATTAGAAAGCTCTTTTCGATACGAACCCAACGGTTCCGGTTTTAGGAGAATCCGACGGTCGGATCTCCCGCAATGTCCGTTTGAAATAAATGGTCGAAATTCACGAACTGCCGCGGCGCGGCGCGTTCTATTCAGGCCATTATATTATATATATAATATATATAATATATACTTCGTCGATTTCTATTTAAAACGAATTATATAAATAGTTTTAAATTCGTTTCAAAAGCAATTTCAACCTCCTTTTCAATTCAAATCAAAATTGAATTCTTCTTTATAAATTCGTTTCAAAATTCATTTCTATTCAATTCAAATTTCAATTCAATTTGAATTCATTTCAATTCGTTTTCAATTCAATTCATTTCGAAATCGTTTTCAATTCAATTCATTTCGAAATCGTTTTCAATTCAATTCATTTCGAAATCGTTTTCAATTCAATTCATTTCGAAATCGTTTTCAATTCAATTCATTTCGAAATCGTTTTCAATTCAATTCAATTCGAAATCGTTTTCAATTCAATTCATTTCGAAATCGTTTTCAATTCAATTCATTTCGAAATCGTTTTCAATTCAATTCAATTCGAAATCGTTTTCAATTCAATTCATTTCGAAATCGTTTTCAATTCAATTCAAAATATTCGATTTCGAAATCACTTTTCCATATTCATTTTTAAGATGAATAAAATCGATATAAATATCGTTCACGTCAAAATGGCGTCAATCTAATCAACACGGCTTCATAAATTTCTATTTTCAAATATTCTATTTCAAATATTTCTTTTTCAAAATAGTTGTTATTATCAAAATATTTCGTTCAACACATGACCAATCTCAATGAATGAGTACTGTCAACACATGAACTTTTATTTTATAATATTCTTTATTTTTCAAATTGGAATGAGGCCCAATCAATTACCATATAAAGTTAATTATATGGATTTCCATACAACACATGTATATAATAGCATTGAAAAATAATCAACCATCAACCAAAGTGCACTACACTGTATAAGCATCGAATATAGATATTCAACGCTTATAACAGCCTGTCAATCAATCGATCGACATATTTAATCAATCAGGATGAGTGAACTTCAAATTTCATCCCAATACCCGTGTGGGGTTTCAAACAATCAACCGCATATTTTATTTGTGTAGTTGGGCGATGTGTGGAATTTATCGACCCAATCAATATCAGTCAAATCAGTGTATATACAAACAAATCGGCTGATTTGTTTATAACTATTCATTTATTCACATTCACGTTAAAAATTATATTTTTAACGATAAAACATTTTATTTCAACCTATGAATTTCTATTCAATTCATTTACACAATAAAATGATATTTTTATTTTCTAACGTATTTTAGAAAATTTCGGCGGCATAACGGCACGATACTAGAAACGGGACAAGGCCTAGCCTTATCCCCGGTCTAGTGAAGGCCCACGCCATTCACACATCAATCAAATTCACTTTCGTTATGCAAACCACAAAATTTGGAGTAAGAGTCTAACCTAGCCTTACTCCTTCGCCTTATAACGGCGCACGTCTAATCCTAACCAATTTATCGATTCGATTTTTCACACCACAAACCACATTCAAACCAATATCGCAATCAATCACCAAACAGTCAAACAAACAAGTCCATGGTCTATGGACGATTGTGTCGGGTGCTACTAAGCACCGTCTGCATCCTAGTATATATATATAACTAGAAAAATAAATTGAAAGGTGAGAAATTCTCACCTATAGCTATCCTAGCTCCACGGCTCTTCTTTTACAGAAGTCTTCGTCGTTTCGCCTTTTTGTCACCTTCGTTGCTGCTTTCACTACATACGTAAAAATCACATTTTTACTTCGCTATTCAATATATAAAAATCGAATTTTTAGTTCGCTATTCAATATATAAAAATCGAATTTTTAGTTCGCTATTCAATATATAAAAATCCTATTTTTAGTTCGCTATTCAATATATAAAAATCGAATTTTTAGTTCGCTATTCAATATATAAAAATCGAATTTTTAGTTCGCTATTCAATATATAAAAATCGAATTTTTAGTTCGCTATTCAATATATAAAAATCGAATTTTTAGTTCGCTATTCAATATATAAAAATCCTATTTTTATATTCTCCATTATATTTTCAAAAGTGATGTCTTTTTATTTTCAAAGGCGAAGTCTTTATATTTTCAAATCAAGATTGCTTGTATTTTTGAATCAATGACAATTTCAGTTTCTTTTCTTTTTAACAATGTAAAAATCAGTTTTTAATCATTTAAAAAAAACTCGTCTTTAATCATTATAAAAACTCGTTTTAACATTTTAAAAATCTCGTTTTAACAAAATAAAAATTCTGGTTTCAAACAAAATAAAAATTCTGGTTTTAAACAAAATAAAAAAAATTCTGGTTTTAAACAAAATAAAAAAATTCTGGTTTTAAACAAAATAAAAATTCTGGTTTTAAACAAAATAAAAATTCTGGTTTTAAACAAAATAAAAATTCTGGTTTTAAACAAAATAAAAATTCTAGTTTTAAACAAAATAAAAATTCTGGTTTTAAACAAAATAAAAATTCTGGTTTTAAACAAAATAAAAATTCTGGTTTTAAACAAAATAAAAATTCTGGTTTTTATTTTTAAAACAAGTAATGGTATTTTATTTTTAAACAAGCTAATCTATATATTTTAAACCTTAATAAATTTTAATTACCTATACAAAACCATCAGCTGTTTTCTCCTTCATCCAGGTAACCCCGACGTCGAAGAAACCCACCCATCGTCGGAATAAATCGCCCATGCCTGGACATCGAAGCAGCCGGACGTTGATCCCAGGTGGTCCATCGAAGCGCCCTTTCCTCTCCTCCTACAGCTCCGAACAGCTCGAAACTCGAGCTCCAATCCATGCTCGAAATCCCCCTTGAAGCGCGCGACTGGAGGGGAGCCATCGGGAGCGAGCGGCGCATCTAGATCGACGAAGGGAGGGTGGTCCGCCGGCGACTGAGGCAACGAACTAGAACTACGGATTTTTTTTTCTTTCTTTCCTCAGATCCACGAATGACGGGGGCCTTTGACTGACGTATAGGAGAAGGGGGGGGGGGTTATTTTATTTTATTTATTATTTAATTATTATTTTAAATTCTTTTGAATCCAATAGTTACATGTTTATCCATATGAAATCTAAATCAAACCCAACGACTGTCGCCCCTAGCTAATTACCTCCATTCCGAACGCAATGGGATATGTATCGTAGGCTGATTTGATAGTTTGAATCAGTTTCCTTTTGAATTTTCATTTAAATCACTATATTGAATTTTAAACGTACATTTCAAATTACCGGGGTCACATACTAACTAGAAAAATTCCAGAAAAATATTTTCTAGCTTCGTATTGACGATACGGTCCTAACAAAACTAGTTTCGTCGAATTCTGAGACCGTTGGAAAAATGGCCAATTTCCAGTCGATTAAAATCAACTGAAACTGGTCAAACGCGTTTTCTTTTGCCACGCTCACATATTGATTCGAAAAATTATGAAATTTGAAACCTAGCAATAACTTTACATCCCGGACCCAACAAAACTGGTTTCGTCGAAATCCGAGGTCGTTTGCAAAATGGCTATTTTTAAGGGCTATATATTATATTAAAATATATATAAATTCCACAGCGACTATTTCTAATTTTCAACTGGACATATCTCATCATTTATAAAGTGAAATCTCAGTTTCTCAACTTCGTTGGAAAGATATCATCAATTAGATCCTAATGTTTTTGGTTTCACAAAAATCCGGATTGTTTTGCACCCGGTACATTCAATTGAAGTTTGAAATCGAATTATCGAACTACCGCGCCATTTTTAATTCTATTTATAATTATATATAAATGTTTATATTCTAACGACGACGCGTATAATATATACGTTCAAATTCTATTCAAAATAAATTTCTCGTCGATATTATTTAAAATAATTCATTTTAAATAATCAAAATTCGCTAAAATTGCCAAAATAAAAATTTTAAACTGGCCCAGATTTTCCGGGTTGTTACACTGTGAATATAAATCTGCAAAACCAAAACTACTAGCTGCCCGTGCGGAAAATAGGGGCACCCAGAGTTTAGGTTAAAACAATAAACTCCAGGTCAGTCATGTGACTGGTGTGAGAACTAAAACAGTTATAAATATTGGTTTTTAAAGTAAGGTAAATCAAGGGACCACGCCGTATAACACGGAACGGGTTTCCTCCCAAGAATACCAGTGCATAAAACAACAGCGCAATGCTAAATAAAGAAAAATGAAGCTGTTATAAGACCCAGGTCCCATCACACAATGCAACACAAGCCGGAGGATAGGGTTTTTACCTTATAACAGCCAAAGCATGCTTGATACGTTTAAAACACATTATATGATACTATAACAAGTGTATAGTGCCAAAACAATTTAAATCATAAGTATCAATCATAGGCGGCATGGGTACCATCTATCATGTCGCCATACTAGTTCTACAATTAAAACCGCAATACACGTATTGGAAATTGGATTCCATCATGAGTCAAGGCAAGGGGCAAGCTCCTCTCCGCGTTCGAGACACTCTAGCAAATGCCTCGGGACCGCACACAGCAATCCCCTGGATCCTCCAAGGCCGGTCCTCTCTTACTTTTGAGGATTGGCAATTCCTGAACACACGTTTCCCGGTCCTTACAGACCTATATCCGAGGCGCCTCATATCCAACAACCACACAGGTGAAAAGTACGTAAATGTCAGGGCTGGTAGGTCACTGACACCACCATAGCTAGGAAGAAACGTCGTGCACTCCTTGGGTCTGTATCCCGTTTTTGACTCATACCGAGGTGTGAGGCTCGCGAATTCACGTTATACACAAAGCTATGCCACACAGGCCGTGCTTTGATCATCAACCACAAGACTTTGCTTTTCAACAGAAGCCTTGATCAATTGCCACTTACGCGTGCCACATTGGCAATTCACTCCATGCGACTGATGTCCATCGATATACAACCTCTGAGCTCGTACGTCTCAGAGAAGGGCGTTAAGCAAGAGAATAAATTCTCCGCCGCCAAACAGATGTATATTTAATAGAGATCAATCAACATAGAATAAAATCCAATGTCAGACACACAATCCATTTACAAGTTCGTTCTGGGTCTGAACGAAACCGGAGGCACTTTCCTCGCATATCCATCCATCTCCAAGTACGTCTGGACGATCACCAACTGTTTCCCTCATCTTGGGTGTACAGCCCAATCAAGATCATCAGTAATCACCCAAACGATGTGAAGACTTCCGGTCTTCAACCACCGTCTTCATCTTCGACATCTCGTCGAATCGTTTATTCAGAATGGGTATAAACCCGGCCTTTCTGAATAACCCACGTATATAATAAACGAATGTTACACAAACACAACAAACGCCTCATTCCAATTCAGAATATTCTTTTATTCACAAAAACACATTCTTAGGGAAATGTTCCCATTAATTTTATCCAAGATAAATTCTTCTAAATTTATTCTATAATCTTCCTTTGGATATCATTTCAAACTAGTCGGGATTAGCGAACCACACCGAAGTAATTATTTATTTTATTTCCCAATCCCAACCTATATATCCCATGGAGAAAACTGGTAATACTCCATATCTAACACCACGGTGTTATCGGTAAAATTAATTACCATTTCACGTTCAAATCTAATTAAAGATTTAACTATCGCTTTGGAGCCAAACTGGTGATACTCCACTCTCGATCACTTTTCAGATTTGATAATCTAAATTATCAATTCACATTTCAATCTATTTAAAGATTCATTAAAACTCCACTTAGTTTTAATCTTTTCAAAAATCAACATCTTGCCTTTAACTGGGTTAAAGAACCAATGTCATCTAAAACACGATCCACGATAAACCCAAATCACATTTGATATTAAATACAAGGCTCTGAATAGAAAATATATCGGATTATATTCAATATCAAATTCTGAAACCAACAAATATCGTATTGGAAATAACGATATAAAATATCTTTCAAATCCCCCTAACAATATTTGTATAGTCACAAATCCAACTTCGAAATATCCCGAAGATAATTTCGATTCAACTCCAGTCCAATTCACATATTGGGAATATTGGTTATTTTTAAAATCACTTTCAAATTTAATTTATTTATTTCAAAAATAAATTGATTTTAATTCTAGTTCAAAACTAGTTCATTTCGATAAAAATCTATTTTTATCTTTTCAAATGTGGAATTCTTCAGCCCAATTCTTTCCAATTCATATATTATGATTTTACACAAATTATAGATATTTTTAATAATTTTATCAAGGCCCGTACAGTCGATTTCCATCAACGGCCATCGAACTGCACTTACAACGACCTTTTTCAAATTTGATTTGGACATAATTCCAAATCCAACCGTTAGATTTCAAATTTCTAATATTCATTGGAAAGCTCTTTTCGATACGAACCCAACGGTTCCGGTTTTAGGAGAATCCGACGGTCGGATCTCCCGCAACGTCCGTTTGAAATAAATGGTCGAAATTCACGAACTGCCGCGGCGCGGCGCGTTCTATTCAGGCCATTATATATATAATATATATATATATTATATATTTCGTCGATTTCCTTTTAAAACGTATTTTATAAATCGTTTTAACTTCGCTTCAAAACCATTTCAACACTATATTCAATTTCAAATCAAAATTGAATATTTCCTATCATTACTATATAAATGATAATATTTTCAAAACGTTATATTTTGAAATCACTACCTTTTCTATATTCATTATAAAAACGAATATAATCGATATAAATATCGTTCACGTCAAAATGGCGCAACTCTAATCAACACGGCTTTATATTTTTCAAAAACTTCTTTATTCTATTCAACAAATGAATATTTATCCCATTCAACACATGAATCTATATTTCTTTCAACACACGACTAATCCCAACACATGAGTGCTGTCAACACATCACTATTTTTGTTATGTAAAATATTTTATAAAACTATGTTATCTATCGTTTGATTTTCAATTAGACTCCTACTGAGAAGTAGTTCTAATTTTAAATATGATAAAGATGTAAATTTCATTGTATAAAATATTTCACTCAACACATGAACATCGTCAACACATGACTATTTTTATATTCAACACATGAATTTTCTTTTATAATATTCCTTATTTTCCCGATTGGAATGAGGCCCAATCAATCACCATATAATGTTAATTATATGGATTTCCATACAACACATGTATATAATAGCATTGAAAAATAATCAACCATCAACCAAAGTGCACTACACTGTATAAGCATCAAATATAGATATCTGACGCTTATAACAGCCTGTCAATCGATCGATCGACATATTTAATCAATCAGGATGAGTGAACTTCAAATTTCATCCCAACACCCGTGTGGGGTTTCAAACAATCAAACACAAATTTTATTTGTGCAGTTGGGCGATGTGTAAAATTTATCGACCCAATCAATATCAGTCAAATCAGTGTATATAAACAAATCGGCCGATTTGTTTATAAATATTCATTTATTCACTTTCACGTTAAAAATTATATTTTTAACGATATAACATTTTATTTTAACACATGAATTTCTATTCAGTTCATTTATTCAATAAAATGATATTTTTATTTTTCTAACATATTTTAGAAAATTTCGGCGGCATAACGGCACGATACTAGAAACGGGACGAGGCCTAGCCTTATCCCCGGTCTAGTGAAGGCCCACGCCATTCACACATCAATCAAATCAATTTTATTTCACCCAACAATTCAATTCAAACCAAATAATCTAACCAACTACACAACCAAACAATTTAACAAACAAGCCATCCATGGTCTGTGGATGACGGGTGTCGGGTGCTACTAAACACCGTCTACATCCTAGTATATATATATATATATAACTAGAAAAAGAGATTTTGAGTGAGAAGTTCTCACCAACTAGCTAATCCAATCATCTCGACTCTTCTTATGTAGAAAATCTTGTCGTTCTCGCCTTTTGTCACTTTCGTTGCCCGTAGCCGCTACATGTATAAAAATCACATTTTTATTATCTACATTATATAAAAATCTCATCTTTATATCTTCTATAAGTTAAAAATCGGATTTTTATCCTCTCTATAATATAAAGATCATATTTTTATTTATTTCATATGTCAAAAATTGTAGAAGCTTTAAAACGGAGAAAACTCACTTTTTTTCTAACGCCCGGATTCGCTGTTTGGGTTCTAGAATTTGCAAACGAGCTTCAATCTTCACACCATCTTTTTTCTAGCACAAGCACGCCATTCTGAACAACTTTTGCCTAGTGGTCTTCTTGCCGAAAATGTGCCATTTCGCCGGAAATCGCGAAAAGACAGCATTTTGACAGTGTTTGATCAGCAGACTTCGGACGCGTTTTCCCGACAACTCCGCAATGCAAAATAGGACTTATCATATACCAAATCGAAGAGAATTTCGTGCTCTACAACTTTGGTCTTGAGGAACTTTGGCTAGAAACGCACGGTTTGGGAGTTATTCGCGAAATACGGTCAGGGACTTATTTGCAAAACGGGCGATTTTGGTGAAAATGGGTTTTTGGGTGTAGCGGGGCCCACGGCCGGAATTGAGGGGGCTGGAGGGGGGGCGCCGACCTGATGGACGTGGGGGAGGGTGTGGGTGGCGGTGGTGGGGCCCGTGGTGGCCGCGGTGGTGGTGGTTGGGTGTAGGGGCTTAGGGTTTGCAAATGGAGAGAGGAGGAGGAAGAGGAGGAGGACGGGAGGAGGAGGAGGGGGTGCGGCGGCCGGAGGGAGGCTGGTGGTGGGCGGTGGAGGTGGGGTAGCGGTGGTGGTGGAGGAGGAGGCCATTTTTGAGTTTTTGTGAAGAAAGAGGAAGAAGAAGAAAGTGAAGAAGAAAAGGAAGTAAAAGTGTTTATATGCTAGTTTCTCGCGTATCGTCCGAACATAAACGATCTCCGATGGCCGCGGATTTCGGACACGAGATAGTAGACGTGAAGACGAGTCCAACGAAACAAGTTTCGTCGAATTCCGAGTTCGTTTGACCATTCAAAAAAAATCACAAAAATGCTCAGATAAGCTCTAAAAATGCGATTTTGGCGCACCTTTTCTTCTCGCATGCTCACATGCTAACTCAAAAAATCAAGCCCTCTTGGATTTAACCATTATTAGATGATACGAATCTAGAAAAAAAAGTAGAATTGAATTCCGAGGTCGTATCAATAATGTTCCTTTGTAAAATGACTGCTCGCTTTACCCGGAACTGTTTTAGCTCGCACGGCCACATACTGACTCCGTTCGACGCGCCATTTGGAACTCAACAATGATTTGTCATTATGAATCCATAAAAATTTATCTTGTCGAATTCTGAGCTCGTATGCAAAATTTCACTTTTTAAGGGCTATGTATTGTTAACCGAACAACTCTAGCCCATAGCCACTATTCCGGATATCAGAATATATCGAAACTTATACTTTTCGGAGTTCTAAACGGCATTTTGAACTCAATGGAAGTGGTTTCGAGTCCAAATTCATCCGTATGCAAAATATGACTTTTTGGGCCATGTGTAATTTACATAGCGACTATTCTGAATTTTCAACTGGGCATAACTTTTGATTCCCGCTATGAAATTTCGATTTTTCGGATTCGTTGGAAAGATATTATCAATTAGATTCCATTATTTTTAGTTTCACTAAAATCCGTATTGTTTTGCACCCGGTATGTTCAATTGAAGTTTGAAATCGAATTATCGAACTACCGCGCCATTTTCAATTCTATTTATAATTATATATAATTATTTATATTCTAACGACGACGTATATAATATATACGTTCGAAATATATTCAAAATAAATTTCTCTTCGATATTATTTAAAATAATCTATTTTAAATATTCAAAATTCGCTAAAATTGCCAAAACAAAAATTTTAAACTGGCTCAGAATTTCCGGGTTATTACAATCTCCCCCACTTAAAACTTTTCGTCCCCGAAAAGGAACAAAGTCGAAAGTGGTTTGATCAATCAGCTCTACATTCGATCTGGCTTCCATTCTCCAACTTTTCAGTTTCTGAGAATTTTCAAATTCTTCAAAAATTTGGCTAACACCCTAAATTTTCGAAAAATTTCGCCATAACCTCCCCTGCACGGGAGCCACGGGAAAATCCCGAAATTGCCATATAGGCCTTCTGATCTCAAAAAGAAAAAGAAAAAGCCAAGCGGCTAGCCAATAGGCTCATAAAATCATCATCACCCAAACAAAACAGTAAATTATGTAGTAAACATGTACCTATTTGTCGGGCAAACAAATTTTTATTCTCTGCTCTAGCCTCCTTGCTATGACCTGTTCAATGTAAGTATATGTATATGCAAGCAAATGCGACCAATTTTCAATATAGTTCAATATTTGATACAAGTAGGCATAAATGGTTCAAAATTAGCAAACAATTGAACAAACAACACAAACATCAATCAATTAGTGAATTAGAGTTTCAAATTCATAATTTTGATACATATACAGAAAATCATGTTTTTGATGCCAAATCACAACAATGTATTCTAGCTATATTAGTTTTGGTTCTCACACCAGTCTAATGGAAATATATAGAAAATCATACCTTCGTCACTCGAAAATAAATACTGGTAACGCTGCAGCATTATCAGAATCATTCCCGGGCAACTAGAATGTGATTCTATATCTATCTAATATATTAAAACTTTGAATATACGTTCATGACGCGTATATGCAAAACCTTTATATACTAGATTGTCCATATTCAAAATAAATAAATAATCAAATACGTATAAAATGGTTTAAATTTTCAAAACAAAATTGTTTCATTTGAAAAATATACTCTTCACACTCGTTCTAGGATACTACTGATCTCATCTCTAACGAGTCATTCTAATTGGATATTGCTAATCCAATATCTGATGAATTCTTTCGTATGGTTCTAATGCGTCTTGTTCTCGAGCTCTGTAAACCAAAGCTCTGATACCACTGTAAGAACCCGTAACTTCCCCGTGAAGGGAAGCACGAATACTTTGAGAACAACACACAAATGAACGCAGACGGAAGAACATTTCATTGCTATTACAACAATTCCATCAGATACAAGAATATACAGAGTATAAATGAATAAATTACATTCGACAAATATCAAAGATTACAATAAATTACATAGCAGCGGAAAAATATACAAAACACAACTAGAAGTGATACACGGATACAGAGCTTTCCGAGCATCGTTCCAGCTATATATCAGGACCCTGTGAATATAAATCTGCAAAACCAAAACTACTAGCTGCCCGTGCGGAAAATAGGGGCACCCAGAGTTTAGGTTAAAACAATAAACTCCAGGTCAGTCATGTGACTGGTGTGAGAACTAAAACAGTTATAAATATTGGTTTTTAAAGTAAGGTAAATCAAGGGACCACGCCGTATAACACGGAACGGCTTTCCTCCCAAGAATACCAGTGCATAAAACAACAGCGCAATGCTAAATAAAGAAAAATGAAGCTGTTATAAGACCCAGGTCCCATCACACAATGCAACGCAAGCCGGAGGATAGGGTTTTTACCTTATAACAGCCAAAGCATGCTTGATACGTTTAAAACACATTATTTGATACTATAATAAGTGTATAGTGCCGAAACAATTTAAATCATAAGTATCAATCATAGGCGGCATGGGTACCATCTATCATGTCGCCATACTAGTTCTACAATTAAAACCGCAATACACGTATTGGAAATTGGATTCCATCATGAGTCGAGGCAAGGGGCAAGCTCCTCTCCGCGTTCGAGACACTCTAGCAAATGCCTCGGGACCGCACACAGCAATCCCCTGGATCCTCCAAGGCCGGTCCTCTCTTACTTTTGAGGATTGGCAATTCCTGAACACACGTTTCCCGGTCCTTACAGACCTATATCCGAGGCGCCTCATATCCAACAACCACACAGGTGAAAAGTATATAAATGTCAGGGCTGGTAGGTCATTGACACCACCATAGCTAGAAAGAAACGTCGTGCACTCCTTGGGTCCGTATCCCGTTTTTGACTCATACCGAGGTGTGAGGCTCGCGAATTCACGTTATACACAAAGCTATGCCACACAGGCCGTGCTTTGATCATCAACCACAAGACTTTGCTTTTCAACAGAAGCCTTGATCAATTGCCACTTACGCGTGCCACATTGGCAATTCACTCCATGCGACTGATGTCCATCGATATACAACCTCTGAGCTCGTACGTCTCAGAGAAGGGCGTTAAGCAAGAGAATAAATTCTCTGCCGCCAAACAGATGTATATTTAATAGAGATCAATCAACATAGAATAAAATCCAATGTCAGACACACAATCCATTTACAAGTTCGTTCTGGGTCTGAACGAAACCGGAGGCACTTTCCTCGCATATCCATCCATCTCCAAGTACGTCTGGACGATCACCAACTGTTTCCCTCATCTTGGGTGTACAGCCCAATCAAGATCATCAGTAATCACCCAAACGATGTGAAGACTTCCGGTCTTCAACCACCGTCTTCATCTTCGACATCTCGTCGAATCGGTTATTCAGAATGGGTATAAACCCGGCCTTTCTGAATAACCCACGTATATAATAAACGAATGTTACACAAACACAACAAACGCCTCATTCCAATTCAGAATATTCTTTTATTCACAAAAACACATTCTTAGGGAAATGTTCCCATTAATTTTATCCAAGATAAATTCTTCTAAATTTATTCTATAATCTTCCTTTGGATATCATTTCAAACTAGTCGGGATTAGCGAACCACACCGAAGTAATTATTTATTTTATTTCCCAATCCCAACCTATATATCCCATGGAGAAAACTGGTAATACTCCATATCTAACACCACGGTGTTATCGGTAAAATTAATTACCATTTCACGTTCAAATCTAATTAAAGATTTAACTATCGCTTTGGAGCCAAACTGGTGATACTCCACTCTCGATCACTTTTCAGATTTGATAATCTAAATTATCAATTCACATTTCAATCTATTTAAAGATTCATTAAAACTCCACTTAGTTTTAATCTTTTCAAAAATCAACATCTTGCCTTTAACTGGGTTAAAGAACCAATGTCATCTAAAACACGATCCACGATAAACCCAAATCACATTTGATATTAAATACAAGGCTCTGAATAGAAAATATATCGGCTTATATTCAATATCAAATTCTGAAACCAACAAATATCGTATTGGAAATAACGATATAAAATATCTTTCAAATCCCCCTAACAATATTTGTATAGTCACAAATCCAACTTCGAAATATCCCGAAGATAATTTCGATTCAACTCCAGTCCAATTCACATATTGGGAATATTGGTTATTTTTAAAATCACTTTCAAATTTAATTTATTTATTTCAAAAATAAATTGATTTTAATTCTAGTTCAAAACTAGTTCATTTCGATAAAAATCTATTTTTATCTTTTCAAATGTGGAATTCTTCAGCCCAATTCTTTCCAATTCATATATTATGATTTTACACAAATTATAGATATTTTTAATAATTTTATCAAGGCCCGTACAGTCGATTTCCATCAACGGCCATCGAACTGCACTTACAACGACCTTTTTCAAATTTGATTTGGACATAATTCCAAATCCAACCGTTAGATTTCAAATTTCTAATATTCATTGGAAAGCTCTTTTCGATACGAACCCAACGGTTCCGGTTTTAGGAGAATCCGACGGTCGGATCTCCCGCAACGTCCGTTTGAAATAAATGGTCGAAATTCACGAACTGCCGCGGCGCGGCGCGTTCTATTCAGGCCATTATATATATAATATATATATATATTATATATTTCGTCGATTTCCTTTTAAAACGTATTTTATAAATCGTTTTAACTTCGCTTCAAAACCATTTCAACACTATATTCAATTTCAAATCAAAATTGAATATTTCCTATCATTACTATATAAATGATAATATTTTCAAAACGTTATATTTTGAAATCACTACCTTTTCTATATTCATTATAAAAACGAATATAATCGATATAAATATCGTTCACGTCAAAATGGCGCAACTCTAATCAACACGGCTTTATATTTTTCAAAAACTTCTTTATTCTATTCAACAAATGAATATTTATCCCATTCAACACATGAATCTATATTTCTTTCAACACACGACTAATCCAAACACATGAGTGCTGTCAACACATCACTATTTTTGTTATGTAAAATATTTTATAAAACTATGGTATCTATCGTTTGATTTTCAATTAGACTCCTACTGAGAAGTAGTTCTAATTTTAAATATGATAAAGATGTAAATTTCATTGTATAAAATATTTCACTCAACACATGAACATCGTCAACACATGACTATTTTTATATTCAACACATGAATTTTCTTTTATAATATTCCTTATTTTCCCGATTGGAATGAGGCCCAATCAATCACCATATAATGTTAATTATATGGATTTCCATACAACACATGTATATAATAGCATTGAAAAATAATCAACCATCAACCAAAGTGCACTACACTGTATAAGCATCAAATATAGATATCTGACGCTTATAACAGCCTGTCAATCGATCGATCGACATATTTAATCAATCAGGATGAGTGAACTTCAAATTTCATCCCAACACCCGTGTGGGGTTTCAAACAATCAAACACAAATTTTATTTGTGCAGTTGGGCGATGTGTAAAATTTATCGACCCAATCAATATCAGTCAAATCAGTGTATATAAACAAATCGGCCGATTTGTTTATAAATATTCATTTATTCACTTTCACGTTAAAAATTATATTTTTAACGATATAACATTTTATTTTAACACATGAATTTCTATTCAGTTCATTTATTCAATAAAATGATATTTTTATTTTTCTAACATATTTTAGAAAATTTCGGCGGCATAACGGCACGATACTAGAAACGGGACGAGGCCTAGCCTTATCCCCGGTCTAGTGAAGGCCCACGCCATTCACACATCAATCAAATCAATTTTATTTCACCCAACAATTCAATTCAAACCAAATAATCTAACCAACTACACAACCAAACAATTTAACAAACAAGCCATCCATGGTCTGTGGATGACGGGTGTCGGGTGCTACTAAACACCGTCTACATCCTAGTATATATATATATATATAACTAGAAAAAGAGATTTTGAGTGAGAAGTTCTCACCAACTAGCTAATCCAATCATCTCGACTCTTCTTATGTAGAAAATCTTGTCGTTCTCGCCTTTTGTCACTTTCGTTGCCCGTAGCCGCTACATGTATAAAAATCACATTTTTATTATCTACATTATATAAAAATCTCATCTTTATATCTTCTATAAGTTAAAAATCGGATTTTTATCCTCTCTATAATATAAAGATCATATTTTTATTTATTTCATATGTCAAAAATTGTAGAAGCTTTAAAACGGAGAAAACTCACTTTTTTTCTAACGCCCGGATTCGCTGTTTGGGTCCTAGAATTTGCAAACGAGCTTCAATCTTCACACCATCTTTTTTTTAGCACAAGCACGCCATTCTGAACAACTTTTTCCTAGTGGTCTTCTTGCCGAAAATATGCCATTTCGCCGGAAATCGCGAAAAGACAGCATTTTGACAGTGTTTGATCAGCAGACTTCGGACGCGTTTTCCCGACAACTCCGCAATGCAAAATAGGACTTATCATATACCAAATCGAAGAGAATTTCGTGCTCTACAACTTTGGTTATGAGGAACTTTGGCTAGAAACGCACGGTTTGGGAGTTATTCGCGAAATAGGGTCAGGGACTTATTTGCAAAACGGGCGATTTTGGTGAAAATGGGTTTTTGGGTGTAGCGGGGCCCACGGCCGGAATTGAGGGGGCTGGAGGGGGGGCGCCGACCTGATGGACGTGGGGGAGGGTGTGGGTGGCGGTGGTGGGGCCCGTGGTGGCCGCGGTGGTGGTGGTTGGGTGTAGGGGCTTAGGGTTTGCAAATGGAGAGAGGAGGAAGAGGAGGAGGAGGGGAGGAGGAGGAGGGAGTGCGGCGGCCGGAGGGAGGCTGGTGGTGGGCGGTGGAGGTGGGGCAGCGGTGGTGGTGGAGGAGGAGGCCATTTTTGAGTTTTTGTGAAGAAAGAGGAAGAGGAAGAAAGTGAAGAAGAAAAGGAAGTAAAAGTGTTTATATGCTAGTTTCTCGCGTATCGTCCGAACATAAACGATCTCCGATGGCCGCGGCTTTCGGACACGAGATAGTAGACGTGAAGACGAGTCCAACGAAACAAGTTTCGTCGAATTCCGAGTTCGTTTGACCATTCAAAAAAAATCACAAAAATGCTCAGATAAGCTCTAAAAATGCGATTTTGGCGCACCTTTTCTTCTCGCATGCTCACATGCTAACTCAAAAAATCAAGCTCTCTTGGATTTAACCATTATTAGATGATACGAATCTAGAAAAAAAAGTAGAATTGAATTCCGAGGTCGTATCAATAATGTTCCTTTGTAAAATGACTGCTCGCTTTACCCGGAACTGTTTTAGCTCGCACGACCACATACTGACTCCGTTCGACGCGCCATTTGGAACTCAACAATGATTTGTCATTATGAATCCATAAAAATTTATCTCGTCGAATTCTGAGCTCGTATGCAAAATTTCACTTTTTAAGGGCTATGTATTGTTAACCGAACAACTCTAGCCCATAGCCACTATTCCGGATATCGGAATATATCGAAGCTTATACTTTTCGGAGTTCTAAACGGCATTTTGAACTCAATGGAAGTGGTTTCGAGTCCAAATTCATCCGTATGCAAAATATGACTTGTTGGGCCATGTGTAATTTACATAGCGACTATTCTGAATTTTCAACTGGGCATAACTTTTGATTCCCGCTATGAAATTTCGATTTTTCGGATTCGTTGGAAAGATATTATCAATTAGATTCCATTATTTTTAGTTTCACTAAAATCCGTATTGTTTTGCACCCGGTATGTTCAATTGAAGTTTGAAATCGAATTATCGAACTACCGCGCCATTTTCAATTCTATTTATAATTATATATAATTATTTATATTCTAACGACGACGTATATAATATATACGTTCGAAATATATTCAAAATAAATTTCTCTTCGATATTATTTAAAATAATCTATTTTAAATATTCAAAATTCGCTAAAATTGCCAAAACAAAAATTTTAAACTGGCTCAGAATTTCCGGGTTATTACAGTAAGAGTAAAGCAAAATAGAGTTATTCGAATATTAGTTGTTCGAATAAGAGTTATATAAAAAGGAGTAAATCAAATAGGGTTATTCGAATATTAGTTATTCGAATAGGAGTAATGAAATAGAGTTAAACAAATTAGAGTTAATCGAATATTAGTTGTTCAAGATAAGAGTTAATTAAATAGAATTAACCGGAAAGAGATAATCGAATATAATCTATTCGAAATGAGTTAATCAAATATAAGTTATTCGAAGAGAGTTTATTGAATATTAGTTATTCGAAGAAGAGTTAATCAAATAGAGATTACTCGAAAGGGAGTTATATGGCGAATTCGATTATATCGAATTCGAGGAAAGTATTATTTACTTTCCGGTTTTTAAATCAGGATTTATTTATTTATAAATAAATTAGTTGTTAGATTAATTAATCAAAGTAAGAAATAAATGTTAGACCTATAAGTTAGATATTTCAGAAGTAAAATTTATAACGTTAGGGTTATAATAAATGTTTTCATAAAGGAAGCGGATTCGTAATCTGAATCCGAGAATTTGCGTAAGCAAACGGTTTTAGAAATTGAAGTGATGAGCTTTATCTATCGCAAGGTTAAGATTGTTGTTCAGTTAAGGTCTGAGAGGTAATTATACCCCAACTTGATTGACTTCGAAATTGACTAAGGAATAGTTGAAGTTCGATAACAAAGGATGATTAGTAATGCAGTTAAGTAATAAATGACTTATGGATTTAGTAGTCGTAACGATGTTTCATACAGCGTTAGTTGAAATTCATATAAATGAGTTTCGGAAACGTTTTCCAAATATAAATCAAAGATGTTTTTAAGTGTAGAAATAAGGAAATATGAATATATATAGATATATATATATATATATTCGATGATTGGATCGATAATTCCATTTGGAATTAAGATCGTTGTTTGTACACCGACATGTTTTCATTTGATAGTTAAATCACAGACTATCGAAGTTTTGACCATTTTACGTTGTAAATATGGAGAGACCGGTTGGATTATTATCCGAAGAACCACTCCGTATTGACATAAGCGTTGTGATCAAATACGATGAAGATAATTGAAGACGGTGTTATGCAAGGGCTGTCATGTTTACAGAATAGTGCCTTTGGTTTCGTTCAGTCCCAAAACGAACGTATATGGACGAATGTCTGACAGAATATTTCCAATGATCGAATGAGTTGGACTGTACAAATATATATGGTGGCCAACGGATTTATTCCCTTCGCATATAATCCGGAAACTATTTGTATAAACCCAACTAATGATTTACGGATCTGAAAATGTGGCATTCAAAGTGATCGTGTTATCAGTGAAATGGAAAGTAAGCGTAGCTTCTAGCCTCACATCCGGTAAATGACAAAAATCGGGCAGGCAGCATGGCTAAGTCGGTCGCACCGAAGTAGGGTGTATAATCACCTATCTAGAGAATATTCATTTGCTTCTTTAATCTATCAATGCTGTCCCATATATATACGGGAAACAGTTGCTGATCCCAACCGTTGGTGATGTACATTCGATACACTCAAGCGAAATGAGTGGTCGGTCATGTGTGGCTGAGTTGCAAGATGTTCTTGTTGAACTCCAGTGCATCGTTCCTAGAGTACACTGATCGGAAGGTGGTTCCATACCTTGTCATAGTTGGAAATCCATTATCCAATACGTGCTTGTGGTTTTGATTGTATACTATATTTGTAAAACGTGAGATGAAAGCGTTTCTGCTAGATTGTTATCTAATTGTAGTTAGACATTATTATAATATCAGAATGATATTGTTTACAAAGTTGTTGGATTCTCATAAGGGAAAAACCTGTTCCGTTATGCGGTGTGGTCTTATGAGATATCGTTTACTTGTTCAAAGTGTTTTAAACTGTTTTACTCATACCAGTCCCATGACTGACCCGGAGTTTATTTGTTTTGTTTCCCTAAACTCTTGGGTGCCTAATTTTGTACGGGCAGTCAAGTAGTCGGGATTTTACAGATACACTTGGAGAGATTGGAGCAGGAGGCTTTAGGATTCTATAGCTATTATTATTTCCGCTGTTGTTGTAAGTGCTGTACTCTGATAAGTGCTATTATATATATAACTATTTGTATTTCAAAAGTTATGTTATATTTTATTCGTTCCGCTGTGAGATTCATGTTTACTCTGATGATGATGTTCTTCTTTTTCTTCTATTCTACTAGTTCTACCTTATCTATCCTCACCCTCTATCTTCTTTCTATTAGTTTCTTGAATTTCAAGTGCAATTTGGGGTTGGACTTATGTTATTTAGTCAGCTCAAATTGGACCGGATTTTCGGGTCACTACAATTGGTATCAGTGCTTAAGGTTAAGTATTACCTTGGCTCTGTGGCGTAACTCAGTAGAGATGAGATTAGTAATATCCTAGATTGAGTTGAGTGTATATATACGAGTGAACGTATTTGTTATTTGATATAAAAATTTGTTTTATATTCTGGAGCTTTATTAGTTGAGTGGTTTATGAATTTTGGTCGATAGTGGGGCACCACAATATCGATAGGGGTTTCTAAACACTCGAATACGATGAACCAACATGATATGTTTTGAAATTAACATAGTATAATTGGTTGTATTGGTTGTTATTATAATCGAATGAGATTATAAAAAGGTGAAATAGTTATAAATAACTAATCAGAATTCATATAAGTAAAGTATGTCAAATAAGATGAAGTAAATTTGAATTTAAATCAGATTTGGAATTATAATAAGGAAATTTTAAGTTCCTGGGAGAGTTTGAATTTTGTTTTCAAATTGAAAGAGAAATATAGTATTGAACTCACTTCGATCGCTGGGAAATAATTCTGATGACGGTGTACACATCATCAGTGTGATTTTCGAGTTTCAAAGTGACGGATTACTACCAAAGATTTTGTTTTGAATTGTTTTGATAAAACAAGTTGTTTTGAAATTCAAAGGTTTTGAATTGGTGTTATTATTTCAAAATTTGATTTGAAATGAACCCAGGGATTTAAAAATTCTGGAATTTAAATTTAACTAACGAAGTTAAATGAGTTGAGATGGAAAAGGTAAATAAACAAATTAAAATTTTAACTTGAACTAAGTGAAATTAAATTTGGATTGGATTAGTGATAATCTGGAATAGAATTGAATTGATAAATTCAAAGTTTGGAATCAAGAATCGATTGGAGTTTGATTGAGATGACAATGGTATATACTAAGTTGTTCACAGAGGAAAGGGATATAGTGTTATGCCCGACAAAATGGTACAAGTTTATATTTCATATGAGTTTGAGATTTATGAGCCGAATTGGCAAGCCACTTGGCTGTTTGATTTTTCTTTGAGTTGGAGAAGGCCCAGAGAGGCGAGTTGTGGTTTTACCGATAGGGCTGTACAAAAGAGGTTATGGAAAAATTTTCCAGAAATTCAGGGTGTTAGAAAATTTTCAAATTTTTTGAAAATTTTGTAAGTCGGAATGAATTAATATTTTAATCAGAATTTAAGTGGTTCAGTGAAACTGAAGTTAAAGGGTAAACCGATAAATATTTACTTAGTAGATAGGGTCGTCCTCTACCTTAGCAATTTCGAGGACGAAATTATTTTAAGTGGGGAAGAATGTAATGACCCGGATATTTAATATATTATTTACTCGACGACGTTAGAACGTAAAATATATATATTAATTAAAATCGAGCTTGAAATGGCGCTGCAGTTTGTAAATTGGCGATTCGAACTTCAACTGAATGTACAGAATTCGTTTTAAATCGGATTTCTGTGAAACAAGAAACGTGTGGGGCTGGTGGAGTATATCTTTCTAGTGGAAGAGAAAAATCTGGATTTCGTCGTGTAGATTTTGAGATATGTCCAAATCAAATTTTAAAATAGTCGCTATAGAATCGTTTATCGACCGTAACAGATTATTCGATATAACTAGAGATCGGCTTTGAATTTAGACAAGGTCCTTTTGGGAAGTAGTGATAATTTAATTTTTAGAATTTTATGGTAATTTTTAATTAATTAAATAAGCAACTGTTATATTGGAGTGTTTTACACCCTGTATCGATATTTTGGGGTTTCAAAATATGAGTTAATCTACCGGTATTATTATATTTTTGGGATCGTGGCACTGAGCTCGATACAACGGTATCTGTATTTCTGTCTGTAGAAATACATATGTATATAAATTTATAAAATTTGATAGTGGCTTAAATGATTTTTCTAAAAGTATTCTATCAAAATATCCTAACTAATTACAAGAACAAAAGTAGGCCACGTCTTCTACTTAAACCCTATATAATAACACTCAACACATTTCTAAACCTAAATTAAAACATTTCTCTCTACGGTCAAATAAAATCCGCCGACAACTTTCTCTTCTCAAATGAAATCGATCCTTTGGAAAATCGATATAAATCCTATAAAATTCCTATAAATCATTTCACAAATATGTATGAGGTCAGCATGGAACGAGCTTCAAATCTATGTCCTTTTTGTTGGATTCGATTCTCGTTTTTTTGTTCGCTGCATTTTTCTGAAGCAAACTTGGGTTTTGAATCTCGTTGAACTAAGGGATGTCGAGCTCGATCTGGGTGTGGTTATGAGTTCGTAAGATCGAATGGCTTGTTTTTGGCAAAGTTTCGATGGAGTTTGGGAGCTCTAAAATTTGGGTAAATTGACTGGAGCAGAAGGATCGATTTTGGAAACGATCGTGGGAAGAGGTACCTGCAGCTTGCGGCTTTGAGCAGGAAGGAGTGGGAGTTGTGTATTCAGGAATGTACGGACTAGTAGAAAGGAAGAGGAAGCTGTTGGAATTTTGGGAGTGACACTGGAAGGAGATGTCGAGAAAGAAGAAGCTTAGAGCGACAGTTTAAACTCTAAACATGGATTAGGAGGAATTGAGTTGAAGGTTAATTAACTTATTCATTTAATTAATGATGTGTAAACACTTTAAAACTTGTGATACTTCATATGTGTATTGTAACCATACTGGGAGTTGACGTTATAGAAGGGGATGTAGTAGGAAATTAGTTAGAGAAGAAGGCTTGCGGTGGTGTTTTTCTAAAGGGAGTTTGTTGTGTTGATTTTTTGAAGTGAAGTGTTTACACACAGGGGATTGTTGTGTACGTGGGTTTAGCTGAGGGTTGAAGAAGAATGGAGGTGGACGTGTTAACATGATAGAACACAGTTAGAGGAGGTTGCGGTTGGTAATGGAATGAAGTGGTGGTGAAGGAGTTGAATATTAAAATGGCCATGGTAATGTTTATATTTAAGGCTGCGTTTTAATTTCTAAAGAGGAGCAAACGAGATGTGTATAGCAGTTTTGTTTGGAAATTTATGAAGTTTGGTGAAGTTATGTTGGAAGGAGTTGCAGATGCGAATTTGCGAGGAAGAAGGGTATTGTTCCTTTGGGTCTTAAATGAGGTGTTGGGCCTTAAGGTTGTTAATGGGCCGGGAAGGATGAAAGAATCAGACGCGACTACAACAGTTGGAACCATAACGAGGAAAACACTATTGGGAACCGATGCGACTGGAAATTGAGCTACTGGGATTTTGTAGGAACTTATATGTTTGTTTCATTTTAAATGAGACAAACGAAAAATCGTCAACCGTGAAACAATGTGAGTAAAACTCACTAACTCTGTTCAATTTATATTTCTATATAAATTGTACTTTATTTTTGATAACTGTTGATTGATTGCTATGTATTGATAATTTGGACTGTTAAATAGATTTTATTGAAAAGGTAGACATAATTATATATAGAGAACCGTCAATCAAATATGGATTTTGATTATCAGTATATTTCATGTTGGGATTAAATTGATGTATATTATACTGTGTAACATCTGTGGATGGAGGGAGACAGGTTGGAGGAATCCGACTGGGTTCCTCAACAATTATTTTACTGTTTTCATATATTGTGATATATGTTGTGATTTATAATCTGTTATTGATTATGGATGTTAGAACGATATTGATCATCGTTGTTTGATATTTTAAATATCATAAGAAACCCTAAGCTGTAAAAAAAGGAATATTTCAATGTATATTGAAATAAAGGAATTTTATAAAATGAACACGGTTTTATAAAAGGAAATTATTTATAAAACGAACACGGTTTTATAAAAGGAAGTATTTATAAAACAAATAGAGTTTTATAAAAGGGATATTTATTTAGAAAATAAATCGAATTGAAAAGGAGAATATATATTTAGAAAATAAATAAAATAAAGGAATATTTATTTAAAAGATAAATAAAACGTTATAAATAGGAAATATTTGTAACGGTAATTAGAAGTTATAAATAGGAAATATTTGTAACGGTAAATAGAAGTTATAAATAGGAAATATTTGTAACGGTAATTAGAAGTTATGAAAAAGGGAATAGTTGTAAGGAAAAATAAACGTTATAAAAAGGAAATTGACGAGATATAAAAGAGATAATTGAATAGAGTTAAATAGAATTTTGTATTCGAAGGAGCTAATCGAATTAGTTATTTGAAAGATTTATTGAATATTAGTTATTCAATTAGAGATAATCAAATAAAGTTAACCGATTAGAGATAATCAAATAAAAGTTAATCGAATATTAGTTATTCGAAATAGAGTTAGTTCAATAGAGTTAATCGATTAGTGATAATCAAATAAAAGTTAATCAAATTAGTCGAAGTAGGTTAATCGACTATTAGTTAGTCGAATTTTGGTTAAGCAAATAAGTATAAATCGACTATTAGTTAGTCGAAGATTAGTTAATCGAATATGAGTTAAACAAATAGGATTAATTGAATTAGAGTTAATCGAATCAGGGTTAATTGAATATTAGTTATTCAATTAGAGTCGATCGAATATAGTTATTCGAGATAGAGATAAAACAGACATAGTTAATTAGGGTAAGTACCATTTAGCACGACTGCTAGCGTAATTCGCAGGGCTGCAGATAGCATACGGCGGTCGGATGTTTCCTGAGGGAATCAGGCGTAACCATTGTGATTGCTGCGATCTAGAGTTGAGCGAATGGAGTTAATCGAATATTAGTTATTCGAAATAGAGTTAGTTCAGTAGAGTTAATCGATTAGAATAATCAACTGGAGTTAATCGGTTTGAGTTAAAACACACATTGTTATTAAGGATGAAGTCAAATTGAATATTAGTTATTTGAAATAGAGTTAGTTCAATAGAGTTAATCGATTAGAATAATCAACTGGAGTTAATCAGTTAGAGTTAAAACAGACATTGTTATTAAGGATGAAGTCAAATCGAATATTAGTTATTCGAAATAGAGTTAATCCAGTAGAGTCAATCAAATAAGAGTTAAGCAGTAAGAGTAAAGCAAAATAGAGTTATTCGAATATTAGTTGTTCGAATAAGAGTTATATAAAAAGGAGTTAATCAAATAGGGTTATTCGAATATTAGTTATTCGAATAGGAGTAATGAAATAGAGTTAAACAAATTAGAGTTAATCGAATATTAGTTATTCGAGATAAGAGTTAATTAAATAGAATTAAACGGAAAGAGATAATCGAATATAATCTATTCGAAATGAGTTAATCGAATATAAGTTATTCGAAGAGAGTTTATTGAATATTAGTTATTCGAAGAAGAGTTAATCAAATAGAGATTACTCGGAAGGGAGTTATATGGCGAATTCGATTATATCGAATTCGGGGAATGTATTATTTACTTTCCGGTTTTTATATCAGGATTTATTTATTTATAAATAAATAAGTTGTTAGATTAATTAATCAAAGTAAGAAATAAATGTTAGACTTATAAGTTAGATATTTCAGAAATAAAATTTATAACGTTAGGGTTATAATAAATGTTTTCATAAAGGAAGCGGATTCGTAATCTAAATCCGAGAATTTGCGTAAGCAAATGGTTTTAGAAATTGAAGTGATGAGCTTTATCTATCGCAAGGTTAAGATCGTTGTTCAGTTAAGGTCTGAGAGGTAATTATACCCCAACTTGATTGACTTCGAAATTGACTAAGGAATAGTTGAAGTTCGATAACAAAGGATTATTAGTAATGCAGTTAAGTAATAAATGACTTATGGATTTAGTAGTCGTAACGATGTTTCATACAACATTTGTTTAAATCCATATAAATGAGTTTCGGAAACGTTTTCCAAATATAAATCAAAGATGTTTTCTAAGTGTAAAAATAAGGAAATATGAATATATATATATATATATATATATTCGATGATTGGATCGATAATTCCATTTGGAATTAAGATCGTTGTTTGTACACCGACATGTTTTCATTTGATAGTTAAATCACAGACTATCGAAGTTTTGACCATTTTACGTTGTAAATATGGAGAGACCGGTTGGATTATTATCCGAAGAACCACTCCGTATTGACATAAGCGTTGTGATCAAATACGATGAAGATAATTGAAGACGGTGTTATGAAAGGGCTGTCCTGTTTACAGAATAGTGCCTTCGGTTTCATTCAGTCCCAGAACGAACGTATATGGACGAATGTCTGACAGAATATTTCCAATGATCGAATGAGTTGGACTGTACAAATATATATGGTGGCAACGGATTTGTTCCCTTCGCACAAAATCCAGAAACTATTTGTATAAACCCAACTAATGATTTACGGATCTGAAAATGTGGCATTCAAAGTGATCGTGTTATCAGTGAAATGGAAAGTAAGCGTAGCTTCTAGCCTCACATCCGGTAAATGACAAAAATCGGGCAGGCAGCATGGCTAAGTCGGTCGCACCGAAGTAGGGTGTTTAATCACCTATCTAGAGAATATTCATTTGCTTCTTTAATCTATCAATGCTGTCCCATATATATACGGGAAACGGTTGCTGATCCCAACCGTTGGTGATGTACATTCGATACACTCAAGCAAAATGAGTGGTCGGTCATGTGTGGCTGAGTTACAAGATGTTCTTGTTGAACTCCAGTGTATCGTTCCTAGAGTACACTGATCGGAAGGTGGTTCCATACCTTGTCATAGTTGGAAATCCATTATCCAATACGTGCTTGCGTTTTTGATTGTATACTATATTTGTAGAACGTGAGATGAAAGCGTTTCTGCTAGATTGTTATCTAATTGTAGTTAGACATTATTATAATATCAGAATGATATTTTTTACAAAGTTGTTGGATTCACATAAGGGAAAAACCCGTTCCGTTATGCGGCGTGGTCTTATGAGATATCGTTTACTTGTTCAAACTGTTTTACTCATACCAGTCCCATGACTGACCCGGAGTTTATTTGTTTTGTTTCCCTAAACTCTTGGGTGCCTAATTTTGTACGGGCAGTCAAGTAGTCGGGATTTTACAGATACACTTGGAGAGCTTGGAGCAGGAGGCTTCAGGATTCTATAGCTATTATTATTTCCGCTGTTGTTGTAAGTGCTGTACTCTGATAAGTGCTATTATATATATAACTGTTTGTATTTAAAAAGTTATGTTATATTTTATTCGTTCCGCTGTGAGATTCGTGTTTACTCTGATGATGATGTTCTTCTTCTTCTTCTTCTTCTTCTTCTATTCTACTAGTTCTACCTTATCTATCCTCACCCTCTATCTTCTTTCTATTAGTTTCTTGAATTTCAAGTGCAATTTGGGGTTGGACTTGTGTTATTTAGTCAGCTCAAATTGGACTGGATTTTCGGGTCACTACACCCCTCGATTCATAATCGAAACAAAAAAAGGAAGAAGAACGGAGGAACGCAGCAGCCGCCGCCGCGCCCAGGGAGTCGCCGCCCCTCCCTCCGATCTCCAGCCCCCCCGCAGTCTCCCATCTCCTCCAGCAATCGAAGACCACCGAGCCCCCATCGAAGAACCGACGCAACCCACAAACCCCCCCTCGTCAGTTCGAACCCCCCTGCGCCGCAACCCACAAACCCCCCCTCGTTAGTTCGAACCCCCCTGCGCCGCCCCACGTCAGCCTCGCGGTGGCCACCACCACCTGACCCCGACTCCAGCGAGCTTCCTTTCGCCTCCCCTTCTTCAGCTCCACCCTGATGCGCCCCCCCTGAAATGCAATGTAATTTTTTACTGTTCTTCATTTTTAATTTAAAAATCAATTTAATTTTACATCGATTAAGAATGAGATATTTAAAGAGTTAAAAATCAAAATTTTAAAGTACTAAGAACGAGATTTTTAAAGTGTTAAAAATCAGATTTTTAAAGTGGAAAAGTCGATATTTTTAAATAGGAAAAGACGATATTTTTAAATAGGAAAAGACGATATTTTTAAATAGGAAAAGACGATATTTTTAAATATGAAAAGACGATATTTTTAGATGAGTAGGGAAGTAAAAATATGATTTTTACTTCGAGAAAAATATAATTTTTACATGATAGGAATATTAGAAATATCATCTTAATATGTGTAGCAAAATAAAGATGTGATTTTATAATGATATATTTGAAAAGGCGAAATCTTTATATTTGAAAAGGCGAAATCTTTATATAGAGAATAGCGAGGTAAAAATATAATTTTTGTCTATATAGTAGAAATGAATTGAATATATAACGATTTCGAAATGAATTGAATATAAAATGATTTTGAAATGAATTGAATAGAAAACGAATTTGATTTCAATTGAATATATAACGAATTTGATTTCAATTGAATATATAACGAATGTGATTTCAATTGAATATATAACGAATTTGATTTCAATTGAATATATAACGAATTTGATTTCAATTGAATATATAACGAATTTGATTTGAATTGAATAGAAAACCAATTTGAATTCAAATTGAATAGAAAACGAATTGAATTTAAATTGAATAGAAAACGAAATGAATTCGAATCGAATTAAAATCGATTTGAATTGAAATCAAATAAAAATGAAAGTAAAAAGGATTTATAATAGGAAATTCAATTTTGATTTGAATTTGAAATAAAGGTTGAAATTGTTTTTGAAACGAATTCAAAACTATTTATAAAATTCGTTTTAAATAGTAATCGACGAAATATATATTATATAAATATAATATAATGGCCTGAATAGAACGCGCCGCGCTGCGGTAGTTCGCGAATTTCGACCATTGACTTCGAACGGACATTACGGGAGATCCGACCGTCGGATTCTCCTAAAACCGGAACCGTTGGGTTCGTATCGAAAAGAGCTTTCTAACGAATATTAGAAATTTGAAATCTAACGGTTGGATTTGGAGATACGTCCAAATCAAATTTGAAAAAGGTCGCTGTAAGTGCAGTTCGATGGCTGTTGTTGGAAATCGACTGTACGGGCCTTGATAAAATTATTAAAAATAGTAATAATTTGTGAAAAATCATAAGAAATGATTTGGGAAAAATTAGGATGAAAAACTCCATATTTGAAAAGGTAAAAATAGATTTTTATCGAAATGAACTAGTTTAGAACTAAAATAAAAACCCATTTATTTTAAAATAAATAAATTGGGTTTGAAATGGGTTTTAAATAGAATTGATTGGTGGGTTTATCGTGAACTGTGTTTTAAATAACACTAGTTCTTTAACCCGATAATAAATAGAATGTGATTTGGGTTTGTCGTGAACTGTGTTTTAAATAACATTAGTTCTTTAACCCAGTAAAAGAGAGTTTTAATGAATCTGCAATTGGATTGAAATGTGAATTGATAATTTAAATTATCAAATTTAGGAAATGAACGAGAATGGAGTATCACCTGTTTTGCTCCAAAGCGATAGTTAAATCTTTAATTAGATTTGAACGTGAAATGGTAATTAATTTTACCGATAACACCGTGGTGTTAGATATGGAGTATTACCAGTTTTGCTTCATGGGATGAATAGGTTGGGATTGGGAAATAAATTAAATAATTACTTCGGTGTGGTTCGCTAATCTCGACCAGTTGGGAAAACCATAATTTGGTTTGAAATGACATCCAAAGGAAGATTAAAGGATAAATTTTAAAGAATTTACCTTGGATAAAATTAATGGGAACCTTTCCCTAAGAATTGAAATTTAGAAACTAGCTGAAGGTTAGTTAAGAAGAATGATTTCCTGGATATTGATCTGATGTTGGTTTCGGCCTTCGGGGTTAATATTTGGGGGATTGCTCTCTTACTGATTTACGGTTAGTGGCTAATGAATTGGAATGAGGCGTATGTTGTGTTTGTGTAACATTTGTTTTTAATATACGCGGGTTGTTCGGAAAGTCCGGGTTTATACCCATTCTGAATAACCGATTCGACGATAAGTCGAAGATGAAGACGGTGGTAGAAGACCAGAAGTCTTCACATCGTTTGGGTAAATACCGACGATCCTGATTGGGTTGTACACCCAAGAGGATGGAAATAGTTGGTGGTCGTCCAGACGTACTTGGAGATGGATGGATATGCGAGGAAAGTGCCTCCGGTTTCGTTCAGACCCAGAACGAACTTGTAAATGGATTGTGTGTCTGACATTGGATTTTATTCTGTGTTGATTGATTTCTGTTAAATATATATCTGTTTGGCGGCGGAGAATTTATTCTCTTGCTTAACGCCCTTCTCTGAGACATACAAGCTTAGAGGTTATATATCGATAGTGTAATGACCCGCATTGGCAGAGGTATTGTAATTAATTTATTTAATTATATATATCGTGAGGTAGGAAATTAAATCGTCATTTAATTAAATTATAGTGAATATTTAATTAATTTAAATAATTAAATAATATATTTAATTCAGAAATAACCAGAAATAGTGAATTGACAATATAATGTGAACTGCGTCATTCCCGAGATTTAGTTCAGCTTAGAGTTGAGATATATTAGCAAATATATTCAATCGACGACAGTATGAATGTATAATTATAATATAATTAAAATAGAGCTTGAAATGGCGCTGCAATTCGCGATTTGGCGATTTGAACTTCAACTGAATGTACATGATTCGTTTTAAGTCGGATTTCTGTGAAACAAGAAACGTGTGGAGCTGGTGGAGTATATCTTTCTAGTGGAAGAGAAAAATCGGAATTTCGTCGGGTAGATTTTGATTCACGTCCAAATCAATTTTCAGAAAAGTCGCTGTGGATTTCCTTTATAATTTGCGACGCTTAATATACGTTATAAAAGGATTTTCGATATAAACTGAATATCGATAAATCTTAAATCTAAAATACCAAGCTGTTAATTCTGATATGATATTCTGGAGCTGGACAATATCATATGTGAAGATATACGATAATATAAATTTATTTATATTTAATTTAATAATATTTAAATATATTTATATATTTAAATGGGTCATTCAGAGCTTTAAAAATAGTCGGTTTTGCAAACGAAGTCGGATTTCGACGAAACTAATTTTGTTGGATCCGTAATGTCAAATAGTTGTTAGATTTCCAGTTTCATGATTTTTAGAGTCACTGTGTGGTCGTATGGATTTTTAGAGTGAGAAATAGTCAGTATTTTGACAGTTAAAAATACGCTGTGTGAGCATACGAAGTCGGAATTCAACGAAACCAGTTTCGTTGGGTCCGTAATGTCAAACTCTAGCTACATGACCAGTTTCATGATTTTTAGATATCGTGGGTATTCGCAGGGATTTTTAGAGTGCTGATACGAACAGAAAATGAATATAAAGTAATATTAAACACAAATATCTATCAACACAAATATCTTCTAAGACAAATATCTAGATATTTGTCTTCAATATAAAAACACCTTAAATCCTATAACCTAACCCATTTTTCCTTCCTCTGTAAAACTAAGAAAAAGGAGCCGTCACTTTGTTTGAGCTTCAAGAAATTAAATCAAATAATTCTCTCAACGAAATCGGACATTGTTGGAGCCACTGTGATGCTGAGCTCGAGAGCTCCTTGCTGATGCCCATTCGAAACAGTGCGATTGCACTTTTCAATTTGACAGTTCTTGAGTGGAAACCCTAGGGCTCGGGTTTGTGACTGTTACGGGCGGAGTTAGGCTAAATGAAGGGTTGTGAGTCGCTCATGGGGTCGAGGTGCTCTTGTAAAGGCTGTCTCGTGGAAATCGACGACCGATGATGTCGCTCGTCACCGTGCTCGTACGTTGGAAGTGGGAAACCGCAGGACGAGGGAGGGACCGAGTTAGGTGTTTCGGGTATAGGATTTTTGTAATAACCCGAAAATCTGGGCCAGTTTAATTTTTTTTTATTTTGGCAATTTTAGCGAATTTTGATTATTTAAAATATATTATTTTAAATAATATCGACGAGAAATTTATTTTGAATAGAATTCGAACGTATATATTATACGCGTCGTCGTTAGAATATAAATATTTATATATAATTATAAATAGAATTGAAAATGGCGCGGTAGTTCGATAATTCGATTTCAAACTTCAATTGAATGTACCGGGTGCAAAACAATCCGGATATTAGTGAAACCAAAAACATTATGATCTAATTGGTAATATCTTTCCAGCGAATCCGAATAATCAAAATTTCATAGCGGGAATCAAAAGATATGTCCAGTTGAAAATTCTGAATAGTCGCTATGGAATTCAGGCCCTTAAAAAATGGACATTTTGCAAATGACCTCGGATTTCGACGAAACCACTTTTGTTGGGTCCGCAGTGTCAAATTATTGCTAGATTCCAATTTTCATAATTTTCCGAATCGATATGTGAGCGTGGCAAAGGAAAACGCGTTTTACCAGTTTCAGTTGATTTTAATCGACTGGAAATTGGTCATTTTTCCAACGGTCTCAGAATTCGACGAAACTAGTTTTGTTAGGACCGTATCGTCAATACGAAGCTAGAAAATATTTTTCTGGAATTTTTCTAGTTAGTATGTGGCCCCAGTAATTTGAAATGTACGTTTAAAATCCAATATAGCGATTTAAATGTAAATTCAACGGAAACTGATTCAAACAGTCGAATCAGCCTACGATACATTTCCCATTGTGTTCGGAATGGGGGTAATACGCTAGGGACGACAGTCGGTGGGTTCGATTTCGAGTTCGAAATAAAAAGTTGCTTTTTGAAAATTAAATTAATTAAATATATATATATAATTATATATACTCTCTCCTTTCCTCTCTCCCTTCAAAAAGTCAAACACAGTCAAATTAAAATAAAGAAACCCGCTCATCCCCTTCTGCCCTAGACGCCACCGTCGAGGATCGATCGCCCCTCCGACCTGCGCTCCACAACCGCTGACCCCCTCTCCTTCTTCTCCTTCCTCCCTTCGCTCTCCTTCTTCTCCGATTGAAAAACCGCGCCCACCTTGAAGAATCGAGGAACCCTAGGCCGCCGCACCCAACCCCCTGTCGGAACCGCGAGCGCCGCCATAACCACCCACCGCCGCGCCAAAGCCACCTCAGCACCCGCATCCTCTGCTCCGGCCAAAAACAGTGAGCCCTTCCTTTTTAATTATTTATTTATATTTTCTTTTTCTTTTCGTTTATTATTAAATCATTGCATAGAAAATTTAGATTTTTGAAACATAAAAGCTTAGAACTTTAATATAGATAAAGTTGAGGTTTTTATATATAGAAAGTCAGGATTTTTTATCATTGAAAGGGTGATATTCTTACACTAGAAAAGATTTGATGTTAAACTAGTAGAGGATGGGTTTTTGAAAGGGAAAAGATTGGATTTTTATTCATATAAAAGATTTGATTTTTAATCTAGTAAAAATATAATTTTATTCTGAAGTTAGCGAGCTAAAAATATAATTTTTATAACGAAGTAGCGACATAAAAATATGATTTTTATATTTTTAAAGTATTAAAAATATAATCTTTATAGGATAGAGAATATAAAAATATCATCTTTTATATTGTAGAGAATAAAAAAAATATGATCTTTATATTTTTAAAGTATTAAAAATATAGTCTTTACTATATAGAAGATGTAAAAATATGATTTTTGGTTAGGTAGAGAATTAGAAATATAATTTTTACATGATAGGGATATTAAAAATATCATCTTTATATGTGTAGGAAAATAAAAATGAGGTTTTTATAAAGATGAAATCTTTAAATTTGAAAAGGCGAAATCTTTATATGGAAAATAGCGTGATAAAAATATAATTTTTATCTTTGAACAACGAAGTAAAAATATAATTTTTATCTTTGAACAACGAAGTAAAAATATAATTTTTATCTATGAACTTCGAAGTAAAAGGTGATTTTTATATATTGAACTTCGAAGTGAAAATTCGATTTTTATACATTGAATAACATAGTAAAAATTCGATTTTTAAATATATGAAGTGATTATAAAAATATGATTTTTAAATTGAAAGTAAACAAATAAAAATGTGATTTTTATTTTAAAGACATCAAAATATAAAAATGTGATTTTTATTTATATAGTGACTGCGGGCAACGAAGATGACGAAGATGGGATAACGAAGAAGATAAATGAAGAGTCGTGGTATTGGATAGCTATCGGTGAGAATTTCTCACCTTTCAATTTCATTTCTATTTATATATATATATATACTAGGATGCAGACGGTGCTTAGTAGCACCCGACACAATCGTCCACAGACCATGGACTTGTTTGTTTGGTTGCATAGATAGTTGAATTGTTTGGTGAATTTGATTGATGTGTGAATGGCGTGGGCCTTCACTAGACCGGGGATAAGGCTAGGCCTTGTCCCGTTTCTAGTATCGTGCCGTTATGCCGCCGAAATTTTCTAAATTATGTTAGAAAAATAAAAATATCATTTTAATTAAAGAATGAACTGAATAGAAATTCATATGTTAAAATAAAATGTTTTATCGTTAAAAATATAATTTTTAACGTGAAGTGAATAAAATAAAATATTCATTTACAAACCGGATGGTTTGTTTATGTACACCTATTTGAATGACATTGATTGGGTCGATAAATTTTACACATCGCCCAACTGCACAAATAAAATCTGTGTTTGATTGTTTGAAACCCCACACGGGTGTTGGGATGAAATTTGAAGTTCACTCATCCTGATTGATTAAATATGTCGATCGATTGATTGACATGCTGTTATAAGCGTTAGATATCTTTATTTGATGCTTATACAGTGTAGTGCACTTTGGTTGATGGTTGATTATTTTGCAATGCTATTATATACGTGTGATGTATGAAAATCCATATAATTAACATTATATGGTGATTGATTGGGCCTCATTCCAATTTAGAAAATAAAGAATATTACAATATAAAGGTTCATGTGTTGACTGTACTCATCCGTTGAGATTAGTCATGAGTTGAACGAAATATTTTAATAATAAAATTTACATCTTTATCAATATATAAAATAAAGGTTCATGTGTTGACTGTACTCATCCGTTGAGATTAGTCATGAGTTAAACGAAATATTTTAATAATAAAATTTACATCTTTATCAATATATAAAATAAAGGTTCATGTGTTGACTGTACTCATTCGTTGAGATTAGTCATGTGCTGAACGAATTATTTTTATAATAAAATTTATATCTTTATCAATATATAAAATAAAGGTTCATGTGTTGACTGTACTCATCCGTTGAGATTAGTCATGTGTTGAACGAAATATTTTAACAAAAATAGTCACACACGGACGGTACTCATTCGTTGAGATTAGTCGTGTGCCGACAAAAAGAAATATTTGAAATAGAATATATAAAGCCGTGTTGATTAGATTGACGCCATTTTGACGTGGACGATATTTATATCGATTTTAACGATTTCGAATTGAATGGAATAGAAAACCAATTTGGTTTCAAATTGAATATATAACGATTTCGATATGAATGGAATATATAATGATTTCGAAATGAATTGAATATAAAACGATTTCGAAATGAATTGAATATATAACGATTTCGAAATGAATTGAATATATAACGATTTCGAAATGAATTGAATATAAAACGATTTCGAAATGAATTGAATATAAAACGATTTCGAAATGAATTGAATATAAAACGATTTCGAAATGAATTGAATATATAACGATTTCGAAATGAATTGAATATATAACGATTTCGATTTGAATTGAATATATAACGATTTCGAAATGAATTGAATATATAACGATTTCGAAATGAATTGAATATAAAACGATTTCGAAATGAATTGAATATATAACGATTTCGAAATGAATTGAATATAAAACGATTTCGAAATGAATTGAATATAAAACGATTTCGAAATGAATTGAATATAAAACGATTTCGAAATGAATTGAATATATAACGATTTCGAAATGAATTGAATATAAAATGATTTCGAAATGAATTAAATATAAAACGATTTCGAAATGAATTGAATATAAAACGATTTCGAAATGAATTGAATATAAAACGATTTCGAAATGAATTGAATATAAAACGATTTCGAAATGAATTGAATATATAACGATTTCGAAATGAATTGAATATAAAACGATTTCGAAATGAATTGAATATATAACGATTTCAAAATGAATTGAATATAAAACGATTTCGAAATGAATTGAATATAAAACGATTTCGAAATGAATTGAATATAAAACGATTTCGAATTGAATGGAATAGAAAACCAATTTAATTTCAATTGAATATATAACGAATCGAATCCAAATTGGATTGAAAACAAATTGAATTCGAATTGAATATTTAACGGATTTGATTTCAATTGAATATATAATGAATTGGATTCAAATAGAAAACGAAACGAATTTAATTTGAATAGAAAATGAATTTGAATCGAATAGAAAACCAATTTGAATTGAATTTAATTGAATTGAAAACGAATTCGAATTGAATTTAAATTGAATTGAAATTTGAATTGAATAGAAATGAATTTTAAAACGAGTTTATAAAGAAGAATTCAATTTTGACTTGAAATGAAATGGAAGTTGAAATTGCTTTTGAAACGAATTTAAACTATTTACATAATTCGTTTTAAATAGAAATCGACGAAATATATATTATATATATTATATATATAATATAATGGCCTAAATAGAACGCGCCGCGCCGCGGCAGTTCGTGAATTTCGACCATTTATTTCAAACGGACATTACGGGAGATCCGACCGTCGGATTCTCCTAAAACCGGAACCGTTGGGTTCGTATCGAAAAGAGCTTTCTAAAGAATATTAGAAATTCAAAATCTAACGGTTGGATTTGGAGATACGTCCAAATCAAATTCGAAAAAGGTCGCTATAAGTGCAGTTCGATGGCCATTTTTGGAAATCGACTGTACGGGCCTTGATAAAATTATTAAAAATAGTAATAATTTGTATAAAATCATAAGAAATGATTTGGGAAAATTGGGGTGAAAAACTCCATATTTAAAAAGATAAAAATAGATTTTTATTGAAATGAACTAGTTTTGAACTAAATTTAAAACCCAATCATTTTTAAATAAATGAATTAGATTTAAAAAGGGGTTTTAAATAATCGAATTTCTAATATATTTGATTAAATTTGAAATGGGTTTATCGTGAACTGTGTTTTAAACAACACTAGTTCTTTAACCCGATAACAAATAGAATGTGATTTGGGTTTGTCGTGAACTGTGTTTTAAATAACACCCAGTTCTTTAATCCAGTAAAAGGAGTTTTATTGAATCTGCAATTAGATTGATATTCGAATTGATAATCTAAATTACCAAATTTAGAAAATGAGCGAGAATGGAGTATCACCAGTTCTGCTCCAAAGCGATAGTTAAATCTTTAATTAGATTTGAACGTGAAATGGTAATTAATTTTACCGATAACACCACGGTGTTAGATATGGAGTATTACCAGTTTTGCTTCATGGGATGAATAGATTGGGATTGGGAAATAAAATAAATAATTACTTCGTTACGGTTCGCTAATCTCGACTAGTTGGAAAAACCATAATTTGGTTTTAAATGACATCCAAAGGAAGATTACAAGATAAATTTTAAAGAATTTATCTTGGATAAAATTAATGGGAACCTTTCCCTAAGAATGTGGAATTTAGAAACTAGCTGTAGGTTGGCTAAGAAGAATGGTTTCATGGGTATTGATCTGATGTTGGTTTCGGCCTTCGGGGTTAATGTTTAGGAAATTGTTCTCTTGCTAATTTGCGGTTAGTGACTAATGAATTGGAATGAGGCGTATGTTGTGCTTGTGTAACATTTGTTTTAATATACGCGGGTTGTTCGGAAAGTCCGGGTTTATACCCATTCTGAATAACCGATTCGACGATATGTCGAAGATGAAGACGGTGGTTGAAGACCGGAAGTCTTCACATCGTTTGGATAATTATTGACGATCCTGATTGGGCTGTACACCCAAGAGGATGGAAATAGTTGGTGGTCGTCCAGACGTACTTGGAGATGGATGGATATGCGAGGAAAGTGCCTCCGGTTTCGTTCAGACCCAGAACGGACTTGTAAATGGATTGTGTGTCTGACACTGGATTTTATTCTGTGTTGATTGATTTCTATTAAATATACATCTGTTTGGCGGCAGAGAATTTATTCTTTTGCTTAACGCCCTTCTCTGAGACGTACGAGCTCAGAGGTTGTATATCGATGGACATCAGTCGCATGGCATGAATTGCCTATGTGGCACGCTAAGATGCCATGATCAAGGCTTCTGTTGAAAAGCAAAGTCTTGTGGTTGATGATCAAAGCACGCCTATGTGGCAGCTTTGTGTATATCGTGAATTCGCGAGCCTCACACCTCGGTATGAGTTAAAAACGGGATACGGACTGCATGGAGAGCACGACGTTTCTTTCTAGCTTTGGTGGTGTCAGTGACTTACCAGCCCTGACATATATATACTTTTCACCTTTGTGGTTGTTGGATGAGGCGCCTCGATTAAAGGTCTGTAAGGACCGGGAAACGTGTGTTCAGGCATAATTAATCCTCTAACGTAAGTGAGGACCGGCCCTGAAGTATCCAGGGGTTGCCCAGTGTGCGTAACCCTGAGGCATTTGCTAGAGTGTCTCGAACGCGGAGAGGAGCTTGCCCCTTGCCTCGACTCATGACGGAAATCCAATTTCCAATACGTGGATTGCGGTTTTAATTGTAGAACTAGTATGGCGACATGATATATGGTACCCATGCCGTCTATGATTTATATTTATGATTGAAATGTTTTGACACTATACACATATTATAGTATCAAATGATTTGTTTTAAACGTACCAAGCATGTTTGGCTATTATAAGGGAAAACCCTATCCTCCGGCTTGCGTTGCATTGTGTGATGGGACCTGGGTCTTATAATAGCTTCATTTTTCGAAAAAGCATTGCGCAGTTTATTCTATGCACTGATATTCTTGGGAGGAAACCCGTTCCGTGTTATACGGCGTGGTCCCTTGAATCACTCTCTTTTAAAGTAAAGTTTTAAATAACTGTTTTAGTTCTCACACCAGTCACATGACTGACCTGGAGTTTATTGTTTTAACCTAAACTCTGGGTGCCCCTATTTTCCGCACGGGCAGCTAGTAGTTTTGGTTTTGCAGATTTATATTCATAGGATCCTGGTTTACAGCTGGAATGATATCCGGAAAGCTCTGTATCCGTATATCACCTTCAGTTGTGCTTCGTATTATTTTCCGCTGCTATGTATTTAAATGTAATTTAAATCTCTGATATTTCTGTGTAATATTTATTCATTTATACTCTGTATATTCTTGTAATCTGATGCATTGTTGTAATATACAATGAAATGTTCTTCTGTTTGTGTTCTAATTTGTCATGTTCTCAACGTTCAGGGGTTTCGAACGGTCTAGATCGGTTTAACGACTGATTCAGATCGAGCGAAATTCCAGGCCGTCACATTTGGTATCCGAGCTTTGGTTTACAGAGCTCGAGAACAAGGCACATTAGAACCATACGAAAGAATTCATCAGATATTGGATTAGTAATATCCAATTAGAATGACTCGTTAGAGATAGGATCAGTAGTATCCTAGAACGAGTGTGAAGAGTATATTTTTCAATTGAAAACAATTTTGTTTTGAAAATTTAAACCATTTTATACATATTTGAATATTTATTTATTTATTTTGAATATGGACAATCGAGTATATAAAGATTTTTCATATACGCGTCATGAACGTATATTCGAAGTTTTAATATATTGGGTAGATATAGAATCACATTCTAGTCGCCCGGACATGATTCTGAAGATTGACGCGTCATCATTAGTAATTGTTTTCGTGTTTCGAAGGTGTGATATCTATATATTTCCATTAGACTGGTGTGAGAACCAAAACTTATATAGCTAGAACACATTGTTGTGAATTGGCATCAAAAACAAGATTTTCTGTATATATATCAAAGTTATGAATTTGGAACTCTAATTCACTAATTGATTGATGTTTGTGTTGTTTGTTTATTTGTTTGATAATTTTGAACCATTTAGCCTAATTGAACAAAATATTGGACTATATTGAAAATTGGTCGCATTTGCTTGCATATACATATACTTACATTGAACAGGTCATAGCAAGGAGACTAGAGCAGAGAATAAAATTTGTTTGCCCGACAAATAGGTACATGTTTACTACATAATTTACTGTTTTGTTTGGGTGATGATGATTTTATGAGCCTATTGGCTTTTTCTTTTTCTTTTTGAGATCTGAAGGACCGGGGAAGCCATTTGAAATTCCCCGATGCTCCCATTGCAGGGGAGGTTATGGCGAAATTTTTCGAAAATTTAGGGTGTTAGCCAAATTTTTGAAATTTTGGAAATTCTCAGAAACTGAAAAATTGGAGAATGGAAGCCAGATCGAATGTAGAGCTTAATAATCAAACCACTTTCGACTTTGTTCCTTTTCGAGGACGAAAAGTTTTAAGTGGGGGAGATTGTAATAACCCGAAAATCTGGGCCAGTTTAATTTTTTTTATTTTGGCAATTTTAGCGAATTTTGATTATTTAAAATATATTATTTTAAATAATATCGACGAGAAATTTATTTTGAATAGAATTCGAACGTATATATTATACGCGTCGTCGTTAGAATATAAATATTTATATATAATTATAAATAGAATTGAAAATGGCGCGGTAGTTCGATAATTCGATTTCAAACTTCAATTGAATGTACCGGGTGCAAAACAATCCGGATATTAGTGAAACCAAAAACATTATGATCTAATTGGTAATATCTTTCCAGCGAATCCGAATAATCAAAATTTCATAGCGGGAATCAAAAGATATGTCCAGTTGAAAATTCTGAATAGTCGCTATGGAATTCAGGCCCTTAAAAAATGGACATTTTGCAAATGACCTCGGATTTCGACGAAACCACTTTTGTTGGGTCCGCAGTGTCAAATTATTGCTAGATTCCAATTTTCATAATTTTCCGAATCGATATGTGAGCGTGGCAAAGGAAAACGCGTTTTACCAGTTTCAGTTGATTTTAATCGACTGGAAATTGGTCATTTTTCCAACTGTCTCAGAATTCGACGAAACTAGTTTTGTTAGGACCGTATCGTCAATACGAAGCTAGAAAATATTTTTTTGGAATTTTTCTAGTTAGTATGTGGCCCCAGTAATTTGAAATGTACGTTTAAAATCCAATATAGCGATTTAAATGTAAATTCAACGGAAACTGATTCAAACAGTCGAATCAGCCTACGATACATTTCCCATTGTGTTCGGAATGGGGGTAATACGCTAGGGACGACAGTCGGTGGGTTCGATTTCGAGTTCGAAATAAAAAGTTGCTTTTTGAAAATTAAATTAATTATATATATATATATATATAATTATATATACTCTCTCCTTTCCTCTCTCCCTTCAAAAAGTCAAACACAGTCAATTTAAAATAAAGAAACCCGCTCATCCCCTTCTGCCCTAGACGCCACCGTCGAGGATCGATCGCCCCTCCGACCTGCGCTCCACAACCGCTGACCCCCTCTCCTTCTTCTCCTTCCTCCCATCGCTCTCCTTCTTCTCCGATTGAAAAGCCGCGCCCACCTTGAAGAATCGAGGAACCCTAGGCCGCCGCACCCAACCCCCTGTCGGAACCGCGAACGCCGCCATAACCACCCACCGCCGCGCCAAAGCCACCTCAGCACCCGCATCCTCTGCTCCGGCCAAAAACAGTGAGCCCTTCCTTTTTAATAATCTATTTATATTTTCTTTTTCTTTTCGTTTATTATTAAATCATTACATAGAAAATTTAGATTTTTGAAACATAAAAGCTTAGAACTTTAATATAGATAAAGTTGAGGTTTTTATATATAGAGAGTCAGGATTTTTTATCATTGAAAGGGTGATATTCTTACACTAGAAAAGATTTGATGTTAAACTAGTAGAGGATGGGTTTTTGAAAGGGAAAAGATTGGATTTTTATTCATATAAAAGATTTGATTTTTAATCTAGTAAAAATATAATTTTATTCTGAAGTTAGCGAGCTAAAAATATAATTTTTATAACGAAGTAGCGACATAAAAATATGATTTTTATATTTTTAAAGTATTAAAAATATAATCTTTATAGGATTGAGAATATAAAAATATCATCTTTTATATTGTAGAGAATAAAAAAAATATGATCTTTATATTTTTAAAGTATTAAAAATATAGTCTTTACTATATAGAAGATGTAAAAATATGATTTTTGGTTTGGTAGAGAATTAGAAATATAATTTTTACATGATAGGGATATTAAAAATATCATCTTTATATGTGTAGGAAAATAAAAATGAGGTTTTTATAAAGATGAAATCTTTAAATTTGAAAAGGCGAAATCTTTATATGGAAAATAGCGTGATAAAAATATAATTTTTATCTTTGAACAACGAAGTAAAAATATAATTTTTATCTTTGAACAACGAAGTAAAAATATAATTTTTATCTATGAACTTCGAAGTAAAAGGTGATTTTTATATATTGAACTTCGAAGTGAAAATTCGATTTTTATATATTGAATAGCATAGTAAAAATTCGATTTTTAAATATATGAAGTGATTATAAAAATATGATTTTTAAATTGAAAGTAAACAAATAAAAATGTGATTTTTATTTTAAAGACATCAAAATATAAAAATGTGATTTTTATTTATATAGTGACTACGGGCAACGAAGATGACGAAGATGGGATAACGAAGAAGATTTCTATAAATGAAGAGTCGTGGTATTGGATAACTATCGGTGAGAATTTCTCACCTTTCAATTTCATTTCTATTTATATATATATATATATATATATATATATATATATACTAGGATGCAGACGGTGCTTAGTAGCACCCGACACAATCGTCCACAGACCATGGACTTGTTTGTTTGGTTGCATAGATAGTTGAATTGTTTGGTGAATTTGATTGATGTGTGAATGGCGTGGGCCTTCACTAGACCGGGGATAAGGCTAGGCCTTGTCCCGTTTCTAGTATCGTGCCGTTATGCCGCCGAAATTTTCTAAATTATGTTAGAAAAATAAAAATATCATTTTAATTAAAGAATGAACTGAATAGAAATTCATATGTTAAAATAAAATGTTTTATCGTTAAAAATATAATTTTTAACGTGAAGTGAATAAAATAAAATATTCATTTACAAACCGGATGGTTTGTTTATGTACACCTATTTGAATGACATTGATTGGGTCGATAAATTTTACACATCGCCCAACTGCACAAATAAAATCTGTGTTTGATTGTTTGAAACCCCACACGGGTGTTGGGATGAAATTTGAAGTTCACTCATCCTGATTGATTAAATATGTCGATCGATTGATTGACATGCTGTTATAAGCACTAGATATCTTTATTTGATGCTTATACAGTGTAGTGCACTTTGGTTGATGGTTGATTATTTTGCAATGCTATTATATACGTGTGATGTATGAAAATCCATATAATTAACATTATATGGTGATTGATTGGGCCTCATTCCAATTTAGAAAATAAAGAATATTACAATATAAAGGTTCATGTGTTGACTGTACTCATCCGTTGAGATTAGTCATGAGTTGAACGAAATATTTTAATAATAAAATTTACATCTTTATCAATATATAAAATAAAGGTTCATGTGTTGACTGTACTCATCCGTTGAGATTAGTCATGAGTTGAACGAAATATTTTAATAATAAAATTTACATCTTTATCAATATATAAAATAAAGGTTCATGTGTTGACTGTACTCATTCGTTGAGATTAGTCATGTGTTGAACGAATTATTTTTATAATAAAATTTATATCTTTATCAATATATAAAATAAAGGTTCATGTGTTGACTGTACTCATCCGTTGAGATTAGTCATGTGTTGAACGAAATATTTTAACAAAAATAGTCACACACGGACGGTACTCATTCGTTGAGATTAGTCGTGTGCCGACAAAAAGAAATATTTGAAATAGAATATATAAAGCCGTGTTGATTAGATTGACGCCATTTTGACGTGGACGATATTTATATCGATTTTAACGATTTCGAATTGAATGGAATAGAAAACCAATTTGATTTCAAATTGAATATATAACGATTTCGAAATGAATTGAATATATAACGATTTCGAAATGAATTGAATATAAAACGATTTCGAAATGAATTGAATATATAACGATTTCGAAATGAATTGAATATATAACGATTTCGAAATGAATTGAATATATAACGATTTCGAAATGAATTGAATATAAAACGATTTCGAAATGAATTGAATATATAACGATTTCGAAATGAATTGAATATAAAAGGATTTCGAAATGAATTGAATATAAAACGATTTCGAAATGAATTGAATATAAAACGATTTCGAAATGAATTGAATTTATAACGATTTCGAAATGAATTGAATATATAACGATTTCGATTTAAATTGAATATATAACGATTTCGAAATGAATTGAATATATAACGATTTCGAAATGAATTGAATATAAAACGATTTCGAAATGAATTGAATATATAACGATTTCGAAATGAATTGAATATAAAACGATTTCAAAATGAATTGAATATAAAACGATTTCGAAATGAATTGAATATAAAACGATTTCGAAATGAATTGAATATATAACGATTTCGAAATGAATTGAATATAAAACGATTTCGAAATGAATTGAATATAAAACGATTTCGAAATGAATTGAATATAAAACGATTTCGAAATGAATTGAATATAAAACGATTTCGAAATGAATTGAATATAAAACAATTTCGAAATGAATTGATTATATAATGATTTCGAAATGAATTGAATATAAAACGATTTCGAAATGAATTGAATATATAACGATTTCGAAATGAATTGAATATAAAACGATTTCGAAATGAATTGAATATAAAACGATTTCGAAATGAATTGAATATAAAACGATTTCGAATTGAATGGAATAGAAAACCAATTTAATTTCAATTGAATATATAACGAATCGAATCCAAATTGGATTGAAAACAAATTGAATTCGAATTGAATATTTAACGGATTTGATTTCAATTGAATATATAATGAATTGGATTCAAATAGAAAACGAAACGAATTTAATTTGAATAGAAAATGAATTTGAATCGAATAGAAAACCAATTTGAATTGAATTGAATTGAAAACGAATTCGAATTGAATTTAAATTGAATTGAAATTTGAATTGAATAGAAATGAATTTTAAAACGAGTTTATAAAGAAGAATTCAATTTTGACTTGAAATGAAATGGAAGTTGAAATTGCTTTTGAAACGAATTTAAACTATTTATATAATTCGTTTTAAATAGAAATCGACGAAATATATATTATATATATAATATAATGGCCTAAATAGAACGCGCCGCGCCGCGGCAGTTCGTGAATTTCGACCATTTATTTCAAACGGACATTACGGGAGATCCGACCGTCGGATTCTCCTAAAACCGGAACCGTTGGGTTCGTATCGAAAAGAGCTTTCTAAAGAATATTAGAAATTCAAAATCTAACGGTTGGATTTGGAGATACGTCCAAATCAAATTCGAAAAAGGTCGCTATAAGTGCAGTTCGATGGCCATTGTTGGAAATCGACTGTTCGGGCCTTGATAAAATTATTAAAAATAGTAATAATTTTTATAAAATCATAAGAAATGATTTGGAAAAAATTGGGGTGAAAAACTCCATATTTAAAAAGATAAAAATAGATTTTTATCGAAATGAACTAGTTTTGAACTAAATTTAAAACCCAATCATTTTTAAATAAATGAATTAGATTTAAAAAGGGGTTTTAAATATTCGAATTTCTAATATATTTGATTAAATTTGAAATGGGTTTATCGTGAACTGTGTTTTAAACAACACTAGTTCTTTAACCCGATAACAAATAGAATGTGATTTGGGTTTGTCGTGAACTGTGTTTTAAATAACACCCAGTTCTTTAACCCAGTAAAAGGAGTTTTATTGAATCTGCAATTAGATTGATATTCGAATTGATAATCTAAATTACCAAATTTAGAAAATGAGCGAGAATGGAGTATCACCAGTTTTGCTCCAAAGCGATAGTTAAATCTTTAATTAGATTTGAACGTGAAATGGTAATTAATTTTACCGATAACACCACGGTGTTAGATATGGAGTATTACCAGTTTTGCTTCATGGGATGAATAGATTGGGATTGGGAAATAAAATAAATAATTACTTCGTTACGGTTCGCTAATCTCGACTAGTTGGAAAAACCATAATTTGGTTTTAAATGACATCCAAAGGAAGATTACAGGATAAATTTTAAAGAATTTATCTTGGATAAAATTAATGGGAACCTTTCCCTAAGAATGTGGAATTTAGAAACTAGCTGTAGGTTGGCTAAGAAGAATGGTTTCCTGGGTATTGATCTGATGTTGGTTTCGGCCTTCGGGGTTAATGTTTAGGAAATTGTTCTCTTGCTAATTTGCGGTTAGTGACTAATGAATTGGAATGAGGCGTATGTTGTGCTTGTGTAACATTTGTTTTAATATACGCGGGTTGTTCGGAAAGTCCGGGTTTATACCCATTCTGAATAACCGATTCGACGATATGTCGAAGATGAAGATGGTGGTTGAAGACCGGAAGTCTTCACATCGTTTGGATAATTACTGACGATCCTGATTGGGCTGTACACCCAAGAGGATGGAAATAGTTGGTGGTCGTCCAGACGTACTTGGAGATGGATGGATATGCGAGGAAAGTGCCTCCGGTTTCGTTCAGACCCAGAACGGACTTGTAAATGGATTGTGTGTCTGACACTGGATTTTATTCTGTGTTGATTGATTTCTATTAAATATACATCTGTTTGGCAGCGGAGAATTTATTCTTTTGCTTAACGCCCTTCTCTGAGACGTACGAGCTCAGAGGTTGTATATCGATGGATATCAGTCGCATGGCATGAATTGCCTATGTGGCACGCTAAGATGCAATGATCAAGGCTTCTGTTGAAAAGCAAAGTCTTGTGGTTGATGATCAAAGCATGCCTATGTGGCAGCTTTGTGTATATCGTGAATTCGCGAGCCTCACACCTCGGTATGAGTTAAAAACGGGATACGGACTGTAGGGAGAGCACGACGTTTCTTTCTAGCTTTGGTGGTGTTAGTGACTTACCAGCCCTGATGATCGACGCTAGTCTATGAATTAGAAAAGCGCGACATTTGTAATAAATTCTGCAAGCATACAGGTGTGTAGCATACAGGTCGAACACAGGGAGGAAAGTTAAATTTTATTATTTATATGTTTCGTGGGCGTGTTAGACGAACTTTGGAGGTTGATTTTGCAAAACAAAACAAATTAAAACTATAATTTGATTCAGAACAGATCTAACTGAACCGACGATCAAATCACAATTTCAATGGAAAGCCAATGAAACTATGAATTAGATTTGAATCTAATCAAACCCAATTTGACCTAGGAAAATAATAAAAAGCAGAAATTGAAATTGCAGAAATTGAAATAACAAACAAGAATTAAAATTAGGATTTCCGCTGAATCTAATCAGACGGTAAATCACTAATGCAAACAAGTGCAAAATACAAATAGTGTTCTACCGAATCTAATCGTATAGACAACACTAGTTGCTAAGAAAACAAAAAAATGCAGAAAATAAAAGAGGAAGAAGAACTTTTATTAGAACAATGGAATAAGAGATGAGATATAGGATGGTGGCTACAATGCCATTACAAGGGTATATATAGGGTAGATAGCCAAACCCTAACCCTAACCCTAACCCTAATGGTAAATGGGCTTGGTCATTACACCACTAATTTGTTTACAATGAGAAACATAAATGGGCCTTAGATAAATAAAGCAAATTTGGGCCTTTTCTCTTTTTCCTCTTGCTTCCTTGATATTTCTTCCTTGATTTGTGATGTTCAAAGCCTTTTTATCAATCCTTTTCTTGTCCAACAGCAACTAGATGTGATATCTTCATCTACAATTCTTCAAAATGCAAATACACTGCAAATTGAACTCTATTTCTCTACATTTCTGGTTGCATGCGGGCTGGGTTGGAATATCTGTAAAAGTAACAAAACAATACCCAAGTAATATTTATTTATATACAAAAGACAAGATATAAGAGTATAAAATAAACACATTTCTATGCCAATCAAATACCCCCACACTTATCTTTTACTCGTCCTCGAGTAAAACAAAAAATGAAAAACTAAACTAGATAGGTCACACTTTCGTAGGAAACACGATTGCATTGAGCGTATGCAACAAGCCGTTAAACCTCTAGGTGTCCCTAGTAGGACGAGTGGTGTCTCGTGAGGGTTTTCAGCGGATACTACCCACAAAATCCAAATGCAGTATGCTATGATTCTAATGAAACTACATGAATGCAATGGACATATGCAGATAAAAACGAAAAATGAAAACGCGACTTATTTCAGGAAAGTGGTACAACGAATTAAGTTAACAATTTCTAATCAGTTGATTTTATTTTAGATACCTCGACTTGTCACAAATATTTCAATATAAATCAAGTTTTCAAATGTTAAATTCCAGTTTGGTCAGTTGGTTCGGTCGATAACATAGTGCAGCCATGAAATAAATTCTTAGTTTGCTTGGCACAGTTTGCAAAGTGGTATTCTAATTTCCTCATGTATGGCTAGTCAAATCAATAAGGTCAAGAAGTGTTTGGGTATCATCGCTTATTCTTTATTCTATGAAATTTTAAGATTTATGATTAAGTACATACACCTAAAAAGACCAAGGTTTACCACCCATGCACTGCCTCGCGGACTAACGGAGAGTAGGTAAAGAGCTTGGCGGATTGTGCAGGCCGACTTTGACTTTGTCAACAACGTGTCGGTAATCCTTAGGTGTCCAATCTCATAAAATGAGACCAAGATATTCCAACTTTGACTTTGTCAACAACGTGTCGGATAGAGCTTGGCGGGTTTGCACACCAACGCTCGATATACAAGCAATGTTGGATACCCTTGGAATACTATTATTATTATTATCGAAAATATAAGCACAAAAGAGAGTTACGCGAATTCAACTTAACACAACTTAGTTTTAAAGATTTGAAAAGCCAATATAAGTATTTTAAGTCCTCCACTTATTTAAACAAAGTCTACAATATAGAATAGATTTCATGGCCATCACCTAAGAATCTCCCTATGTACCGGTTACACTATTATCCCTCAAAATTCAACTTTTCATCATATTTCTTATTCGATCTAAGTTGATAGAAAAAAATACTATCAACTGGCTAAAAATTGTAAACTTATTTTGTTGTATCAATCTAAAACGAGTCATGTTTCAAAAAAAAAATGGCATGTTACTACAGTCTAAAATGCATGATGGTCCTAAAATGATGAAAATAAAAGAAAAAACAAAGAAAAATGAGAATGGATGAAATGCAGACTCCCCCCCACACTAGAACTAAACAGTGTCCACACTGTAAACACGTTTCCTAAATTTGAAAGATTGTACCCAAAGATGGATTAAATGTAAAATGACTTGTAAAATGAAATGCAATCTAACTATATGTAAGAATGGATCATATGTACAATGATATATGTGTTTACGGTGCATGCGATGCAAAGAGTTCCACCAACTTTTTCCCCCACACTTGGTTCTTGCCCTATGAGTCCCATTCCCACTGTGTCTAGGCATGTTTTCTAATAAGCAAAAGGTTTTGAAAACCAACTCATCTTTAAACCTCGATTTATAGTCCAGGAGATAAATATTCAGGGTCGTCTTCACAAGAAGTTTTTCAACCAAGCCGGCATTCCAAAGATAATTCATGTTTTCAACAAATTTATCAGTGTAATTGTTCAAAAATTTGTGATCGTATATAAATTCAGTGAAATTTGAATTCTGAATGTTGTTTAAGAGCATGTGATCACCTTTCTCAATTGACAAGGTATCTTCGACACTGACAATTTCAAGTTCGTTTGAAATTTTCTCAAAGTTAAACTTTTCGAACTCGTGACGTGAATCTATTTCTTCCTCATTTGGCAAATCATCTTCATACAATCCAAGAAATTTTTGTTCATTAAAATCCTTTTCCAAATTTGAATTGAAAATTTCAACATTTTTATTCTGTTCAATTTCTAGAATTTCAAGTTTTTCACAGTCTGAAAGAGGAAGATCAAAATCCAAGCTTAAATCTTTTTGAAAAGAATCGAAATCCAAATCATTTATTGAATTTTGAACAACTTCATTTAGATCATCAATCTCAATTTCGAAAGTTGTTGTTTGAAAATTTTCAATGTCAGTAAAGAATGGACTATTTTCTGATTCATCACATGCTTGAATTTGATTTTGTTGCTCTTGTTGTTCTTTAAAAGATTTCATTAAGCAAAGAAGTTCATCAAGCTTTCTATCTTGGTTTTCTACCCTCTCTCTAAGAATGTTAAGATGATATTCTTCAGAATCGTTGATTTGAAAGCTCTCGTTTTGGATTTCTTGATTCTCAAAATTATAGTCCACATCAATTTCACGATAAATATCATTCCCAATGTGGTGGTTGTTTGAATCTTCAGAAAAATGACAATGATACTGGAAATCATTTTGATTTTTAAAATTAGGGTCATAACCAAAACTGTTGAAATTCGATGGAAAATTGAAATTTTGGTTATTTTCAAGATGTTGATATGGGTTGTAATTTTGAAAATTTTGATCGATTTGAAAATCATTTTCAAAATTATTTTTGAATTGGTTTCCAACCCCATGTTGATCAAAGGTACGTTGCGATTCAAAACCGTTTTGATGTGGATGTGGCCCATAATCGAAGTTATTGAAATTTAAATTGAAATCGTCGTTTCGATTATATCTATGATTTTGAAAATGTTGGTCAATTGGAAAATTTTGAAAATTGGCATCGGGCTCACGAAATTTTGGAAAATCTTGCTTCATGAGTTGTATGTCATGCTCATACTCTTCAAGAGGACGTCTACTCCGACTATTATCCCACATTTCTCTCAGGGTTTTTTTTGAATTAGACATTTGAATGAAGTCAGGGTAAGACATAAATTATTCCTATTTCAAAATAATATAAAAGAATGAGTTGTGCTCTATTAATTAACTGACTCAATTGGAAGGGGGAAGAGGGTCTTATGGCCGTTCACGTATAGTATAAAACTAAGGGATACGACCAATGTTTTACGGGTAGTATGCAACCTCCTTTGCTAATAGTTCAATAAATTGAACTAATATATATCCGCGATCCAATTGTACGAGACAGTCAACTTCACAAGCACCACTTTTCAGTTATATTATTTTGAAAATCAAAATCACGTGTTAAAATTGAAAATCGATGAGAGTGATTAGTTATGGAAAACCGTTCCTCACCACAAATTCAGAAATATCAGTCACAGAACAGACAGAGAAATATAAATTGCAGAATTAAAATTTACATTCAAGCCGCTGCCCCTGCAGAAATTTTTACAACAATTGTCTATATATATTTTTTTCTTTGCAGCAGAGCACCTGTAGAGTTAAAAGAAATTTACAGTGGGGTATGGCTGTCCATCCAGAAAAATGAGTAGCGTCAATGATTGAAATCTCACTATTTGCAATTTCTTCTGATTTCTGAATTCTTGATTTGTTGCTTGAACTCCAGTCACTTTGTCCTTGGTTTGAAACTCTTTTTTTTTATTTTTGGGTTTTTTTTAATGAAGTAAATAACAAAAAAAGCACAAGAAAATATGAGGCTGTGGTAGGTTAAAAAAAAAAATTTGGAATTTTTTTTGAGAGAATGCTTGTGGATGGGGTTGGTTTGTGCGTTGTGGCAGAAGTGTGGTGGGAAGGAGGGATTGAAGAAGATGGTGCTGAAGTGTAGATTGAAAAAAAAAATGTGGTGAAATGAGATTGTGTGAGAGAGAGGGGTATTTGATCAGAGGGGAAAAAATGAAGCAGGGAAGAATAATGAAAAAAAAATTATGTCCTTGCCTTTTTTTTATTAGTGTTGAAAACCGGACAAATAGGAAAGAAACAAATGACAAAAAAATGGGAAGAGAGATTTCAGAAAAGAAAGAGAATTGTAAAGGAAGAAAGAAAAGTAATTGTAAAAGATTTGGAAAAGAAATTGAGAAGGGAAAATAAAAGAGAAGACAAAAACAGAAAGAATTTTTTCTTTTGTTTATTGTTGTAAAATTAGAAGAGAGAGAAAAAAATGAGAAAGGGAAAACTTGAAAAGGGAAAGAAATAAATGGAGAAAGAAAGAAAATTAATTACAAGGCAGAGAAGAGAAATTTATAAAAGGATTTTTTTTTCTTCAGCAAATTGTAAAAGAAGAAAGGATGTGAGATATTAGTAAGAGGAGAAACAAACGAAAGGAAGGAGAAAGAAGTTGAACATAGGGAAGAATTAAAAGAAAAATGGCAAGATTTTTTTTTTTTGAACTTGTAAAAGAAGAATGAGAAGTAATTATATAGAAATTTGGAAAGGAGGAATAAAGAGGAAAGAAATCAAAAGAGGATTTTTTTTTTTTTTTGAAAAGAAAGGAAATTTGTAAGAGAAGAAAAGAAATCAATGTATTGAGAACAAGAAAGACAAAAGAAGAAAGGAAAAAAAAAGTTGCAAAAGAGGAATCGTTTTTTTTTTTGAAATTTGCAAAAAGAAAAAGACAATTGGATAGAAAGTGGAAAGATGGAAAGAATAAAGGAAAATTGATAGTTGTTTTTTTTTTTTTAATGAAGGAGAGAGTAGGAAAGAAATAAATGAAAAAATGGAAAGAGAGATTGTAAAAGGTTAATGAGAAATGCAATTGGAAAGAAATTTAAAAAAAAAAATGCAAGTTTTTTTTTTTATGAAAATTTGAACAAGAAGAAAGGGAAAGAAATGAATGGGAAAAAGCAAAACAAAAATGGAAAAAAATAATAAAAGAGGAAGGAAATAAGAGAAAAAAGCAAGGTTTTTTTGAGTAGAGAGGAAGGGTAGAATAAATTGAGGAAAGAAATAAAAGCAGACAAAAACAAGAAAGAAATCAAAGTAGGCAGAGAAGAAATTGCAAATTTTTTTTTTTTTTTTTTTTTTAGAAAGTTGTAGACAAAAGATGGAAACAAATAAAAAGAAAAGGAAAGAGAAAAGAAAAATGTGAAAATCAGCAAGGTGGTAGAAAGATGGAAAGAAATTGAAGAAAAATTAGCAACTTTTTTTTTTTTTTCTATATATATTTTTTCTTCTTGAAGGAATTAGATTGGAAGAAATGCAAAATAAAAAAAAGGAAAGAAATAAATGAAAAAAGAAGGAAAATTAAAAGGAAAAAAAGCAAGTTTTTTTTTTTTGAAAGATTGTAAAAGAAGAAATGAATATAAAAGTAGGAAGGAGGATTGAAAAATGAAATGAATATAAAAGTAGGAAGGAGGATTGAAAAATGGAAAGGAATAATTGAAAATAGGAAAAGAAATTGAAAGAAAATAAAGGCAAGAAATTATTTTTTTCTCTTGCTTAGTTCATGACAGTATCAATGTAATTAATACGCCACATCACTAATTGAGATTTTTTTCTATATGTGCAAGAAACAAAAATATATACAAAATAAAATAAAAACTAACACGAATCGGAAATTAAATAAACAATAAAATTCAATCGTTACCTCCCCGGCAACGGCGCCAAAAACTTGATCGACGCTAGTCTATGAATTAGAAAAGCGCGACATTTGTAATAAATTCTGCAAGCATACAGGTGTGTAGCATACAGGTCGAACACAGGGAGGAAAGTTAAATTTTATTATTTATATGTTTCGTGGGCGTGTTAGACGAACTTTGGAGGTTGATTTTGCAAAACAAAACAAATTAAAACTATAATTTGATTCAGAACAGATCTAACTGAACCGACGATCAAATCACAATTTCAATGGAAAGCCAATGAAACTATGAATTAGATTTGAATCTAATCAAACCCAATTTGACCTAGGAAAATAATAAAAAGCAGAAATTGAAATTGCAGAAATTGAAATAACAAACAAGAATTAAAATTAGGATTTCCGCTGAATCTAATCAGACGGTAAATCACTAATGCAAACAAGTGCAAAATACAAATAGTGTTCTACCGAATCTAATCGTATAGACAACACTAGTTGCTAAGAAAACAAAAAAATGCAGAAAATAAAAGAGGAAGAAGAACTTTTATTAGAACAATGGAATAAGAGATGAGATATAGGATGGTGGCTACAATGCCATTACAAGGGTATATATAGGGTAGATAGCCAAACCCTAACCCTAACCCTAATGGTAAATGGGCTTGGTCATTACACCACTAATTTGTTTACAATGAGAAACATAAATGGGCCTTAGATAAATAAAGCAAATTTGGGCCTTTTCTCTTTTTCCTCTTGCTTCCTTGATATTTCTTCATTGATTTGTGATGTTCAAAGCCTTTTTATCAATCCTTTTCTTGTCCAACAGCAACTAGATGTGATATCTTCATCTACAATTCTTCAAAATGCAAATACACTGCAAATTGAACTCTATTTCTCTACATTTCTGGTTGCATGCGGGCTGGGTTGGAATATCTGTAAAAGTAACAAAACAATACCCAAGTAATATTTATTTATATACAAAAGACAAGATATAAGAGTATAAAATAAACACATTTCTATGCCAATAACCTGACATATATATACTTTTCACCTTTGTGGTTGTTGGATGAGGCGCCTCGATTATAGGTCTGTAAGGACCGGGAAACGTGTGTTCAGGCATAATTAATCCTCTAACGTAAGTGAGGACCGGCCCTGAAGCATCCAGGGGTTGCCCAGTGTGCGTAACCCTGAGGCATTTGCTAGAGTGTCTCGAACGCGGAGAGGAGCTTGCCCCTTGCCTCGACTCATGACGGAAATCCAATTTCCAATACGTGGATTGCGGTTTTAATTGTAGAACTAGTATGGCGACATGATATATGGTACCCTTGCCGTCTATGATTTATATTTATGATTGAAATGTTTTGACACTATACACATATTATAGTATCAAATGATTTGTTTTAAACGTACCAAGCATGTTTGGCTATTATAAGGGAAAACCCTATCCTCCGGCTTGCGTTGCATTGTGTGATGGGACCTGGGTCTTATAATAGCTTCATTTTTCGAAAAAGCATTGCGCTGTTTATTCTATGCACTGATATTCTTGGGAGGAAACCCGTTCCGTGTTATACGGCGTGGTCCCTTGAATCACTCTCTTTTAAAGTAAAGTTTTAAATAACTGTTTTAGTTCTCACACCAGTCACATGACTGACCTGGAGTTTATTGTTTTAACCTAAACTCTGGGTGCCCCTATTTTCCGCACGGGCAGCTAGTAGTTTTGGTTTTGTAGATTTATATTCACAGGATCCTGGTTTACAGCTGGAATGATATCCGGAAAGCTCTGTATCCGTATATCACCTTCAGTTGTGCTTCGTATTATTTTCCGCTGCTATGTATTTAAATGTAATTTAAATCTCTGATATTTCTGTGTAATATTTATTCATTTATACTCTGTATATTCTTGTAATCTGATGCATTGTTGTAATATACAATGAAATGTTCTTCTGTTTGTGTTCTGATTTGTCATGTTCTCAACGTTCAGGGGTTTCGAACGGTCTAGATCGGTTTAACGACTGATTCAGATCGAGCGAAATTCCAGGCCGTCACAATTTTAGAGGATTTGAAGGAGATTACGATGTTGATTTTGGTTTTGGTGATAATCGGGTGTGGAGGGATCGATTTACAGGAGAAGGATTCGGTGATGGTGGGTTTCCATCGTGAGGAAACTGATGTTTGCGGGAGGTAGAAAGGAGGCAAATCGGGTTTGTGTGGTTATAGGGTCTGGGCCTTGTGAAAGAAGTGGGCCGGTGTTTAAAATGGTAAAGGCCCGTATAATATTTTTAAAACTCAAGTTTTATTTATATTGCGTACTAACTTATTAATGCGATAACTTGGTCATACGAAATCAGAATCACAAACGGTCAGATCCGTTGGGATCGTACGGACGAGAGCTACACTATGGAACTGACCGGGAGTGGATTGAAGCTCGTTTGAATTTACGGCGTATTAAATTGTTTGATTCAAATCAAAACAACAGTTTATCGTTCTTTAACGATGAACTGCAAAGGTGAGTAAAACTCACCAACTCTGAACAGTTCTATTTTCACGTTGTATTGTTAGAACTGATAAAATTGTCTGTTTTACTGTGTGTTGATTGTTTGATTGAACTGCTAGTCAGTTAGTTAAATTTCTATATTGATTCTGTTTAACAGAATATATCATATGGAACTGAAAGTGATGTTATCTATATTGTCTAACATCTGTGATGCAGGGAAACAGGTTGGAGGAATCCGACTGGATTCCTCAACAGTTATTTTATTGTTTTTCATATATTGTTATATGATGTGATATAAAATCTGTGGGCGATTATATGTGCTTGGACGATATTGAACATCGTGATTTGATATGATTGAATACCATGACATACCGGGATGTTGATAAGGGGATTTTCAAAGTGATATTGAAAATAGAATATTCATAAAATGGGATATTTATAAATAAGAGATATTTATAAAGTATAATATTTATAAATAAGGAATATTTATAAATTGGGATATTTATAAATAGGAGATATTTTAAAAAGGAAAATAAATTCAAAACATTTCTTTTTGAATGGAAAGGCCTGTGTGGCGAGTTTGGGGATTTTCCCGATGCTCCCAATACAAAGGAGGTTATGGCGAATTTTCCCGGGAATTTAAGGAGTTAGAATATTTCAAGAATAAATTTGAAAAGGAAATATTTGTAAACCATTTACAAATAGAATTGGAAAGGGAACATTATAAAAATGAAATCATTTTTAAAGTATAGAACCGTTATTTAAAAGTAAATCTTTTCAAATGAATAAAACGTTGTTAAAAAGGAGTAAATCGAATATGGTATTCGAAGTTAGTAATCGAATATGGTTTTCGAAGTTAGTGAATCGAATATGGTATTCGAAGTTAGTTAATCGAATATAGACATTCGAAAGGAGTTAATCGAATATGGTATTCGAAAGTTAGTTAATCGAATATGTTATTCGAAAGGGGTTAGTCGAGTCGAGTTAGTTGAATAGAGTAAACCAGTTCAGTAGAGTTAATTAGGTAGAGTTAACCAGTTGGAGTTAATCAGTTAGAATTAATCGATTAGAGTAAACAGTTAGAGTTAAGTGAATGGAGTTAAAGAATATAGAGTTAAACAAAATTAGAAACTGACTGGAGATTAGTTATGTTGAACAGTTTTCTGAGTATCGATCTGATGTTGGTTTCGGCCTTCGGGGTTTATACTTGGGAAGTTGTTCTCTTATTAGTTTACAGTTAGAGTCTGATAGTTGTGGGTTGGTAGTGATTGATGATTGATCGATATAATTTCCATCTGGAAATAATATCATTGTTTGCACACGAGTTTTTCTTTGATAGTTAAATCACAGACTATCGAAGTTTTGACCATTTTAACGTTGTTAATATGGAGAGACAGGTTGGATTATTATCCATAGAACCACTCTGTATTGGCATAAGCGTCGCGAATCATATATGCCAAAGATAATTGAAGACGGAGTAAAATGCAAGGGTTGTTGTATAAGTCTTAGATAACAGTGACTAAGATGGATATATGGAATAGTGCCTTCGGTTTGTCCAGTTCCAGGACAACTTGTATGGACGAAGGTCTGACAGAGTATATCCAATGGATCGCGTAAGTTGATCTGTTCAAACGTATTCACGTTTGGTGGCGGAGGAATTCGTTTCTCTTAGCTGTATACCCGTGTTATTTTTGGATAAGTCAATTTGTGATTTGGCGGGTATGACGATGTGACATTTTAAGTGAATGAAGATGGATGTCTGACAGAGTATTTCCAGAAAGGTCACGTACATTGATTTCTTCAAACGTACCAAGAGTGGAAGCAGAGAAGGAAACTTCTTTAGCTAACACGTAATGTACCGTTTTAGACGTCAATTAGTGATTTTCGATGGACCTAACAATGTGGCATTCGAAGTGAATCTGATGTGATGATAAAGCGTAGCTTCTAGCCTCATCAACCAGTAAATGACAGAAATCGGGCAGGCAGCATGGCTAAGTCGGTCGCACCGAAGTAGGGTGCATAATCACCTATCTAGAGAATATTCATTTGTTTCTTAAATCTATCAATGCTGTCCCATATATATACGGGAACGGTTGCTGTTCCCAACCGTTGGTGATGTACATTCGATACACTCAAGCGAAATGAGTGGTCGGTCATGTGTGGCTGAGTTATAAGATGTTCTTGTTGAACTCCAGTGTATCGTTCCTAGAGTACACTGATCGGAAGGTGGTTCCATACCTTGTCATAGTTGGAAATTGTAACACCCCACCTCCGTTAAGGTCACTCACAAAGGGAATGCCTTAACTTTGGTGGAGCATTTTAGTAAACAGAACAGAAACTTACAAGACAGATAAAAACAGTACTTGAAAAATTTTAACTTTGTTACAGCGGAAACAGAAAATTAAAATGGTTACATCCTTTCAAGTTCAGAATTCAAGTACAAAATATCAGTCTTGTACAAAAGCCTTCAAAATGCATAGTTTAAAATCGTAATCCCCATGGAACGGAAGCCATACAGAGCCAATCCATACTTTAAGCACTTCAAGCAAAGAGAAATCCGGATCAAGCTAAAGTATTTCCCTCCTTGGATAACCTGGGGGGGGGGGAGGGAAACGGAAGAAAGGAGGCGAAACAAGGGTCAGACAAAAAGTCTGGCAAGTCCAGTGACTTTCAGCATATGAACAGATAATAATAATATGATATGAACATAAAACTGGATGTGAGATAACTATAACAGGTGTAGCAGATATAACAGAAAAACAGAATGATATAAACTATTGTTTTACACTTCTCTGCACTAATACTAGTATAGCAGAATTAGGTGTCACCCTAATGTCTAAATTGAAGCAGGAACGGGTACAGAATACTTTTAACAGAAACAGAATGCTAATAATGGGCCTTTACTACCCGATCAGAAACAGACAGAAGAAGAAACAGATTTATCCCTATGGAGACAGAATGTGGAATTAGATGTACACTAGTAATGGGCCTTTACCACCCGAACAGACGGTACCACACAGAAACAGACAGGTGTTACCACCCAACAGAAACAGACGGTACCAACAGAAACAGACAGAACTAAGCGTACCCTAAAACCCTACCCCTAAGCGATCGGCTCTCTAATACATAAATATCCTGTGTCGGCCCCACAGTAGGGTGTATCACTCCCTAAAGTGACAACCAATTGGCACAGACCTATTTACATATGTCACGGCGTCTTACATCCTCAGAGGCAGACCGGGATACATGCACGCACATGACCCGGTTGGAACGCACCATCAACACCCCTCGCCATTATCAGAATGAACCACTTATAATTAGTTCAGTAAGCGTGCCCGGACCCTACCTACTGTTGGGTCAAAGTTTTGATACCAGAAAGGGTTACTGACTAATATGGGTCCCAAACAACAGATGACACAAGTAATTTCCCCTCCTAACCTTGTGTCCCCAGACTAACAGATTTCAGATTAACTTGTTTACAAGTTCAGACATACAGAATTCAGGTTTACTAATTCACAAATTAAGTTAACAAGTTTCCAGACTAACAGGTCAGATGTACAGATTTTTCAGATTTGTCTAACTTTTTATTGGGCCTACAGATTCATGGACGGGTTTTACTACATCTATTAATCCCTTTGGTTTAACCCTATTTTCCCCAATACGTTTTAGACGTCATTCTTATCTTAGATTTTGCATTAATTAATTATTAATGCACAGACCTCTCACATTAGGTCGGTAGCTTGTGGCCGCTGGATATGCCGGGCGGTTCCGGGCAGACTTCTGCCACAAGCCAGACCTAACCTCGTGTCTTACGCATGTTATGACTAACTTCTCACATTAGAACCTATTGTTTGCGGCCACTGGATGTGCCGGGCGGTTCCGGGCAGATTTACGCCGCAAACTCATTCTAACCTCGAGTTAGCCATGTTTATCTTTGTGGCCAATTAATTAATAATTTACCGTTTATGCGCACGCCCAATAAATATGACAATTCAGATTATATCAATAACAGGATGATTATATCAACATAGCAGATAACAGATTTTATATGACTTAACGGATTTAACAGATTTAGCAACTTAGCAGATTTTGGCATATAACAGGTTAGGCATTTCAACCGACAAATTTAACAGATTAAGCATTTCAATCTAATTAGCAGTCTAGGCAATATAACAAAACTAGCAGTTTAGGCAACTTGGCAAATTAACAGATTTAGCAAATTTAATATTTCTAAAGGTTCTATTTACATGCCTTGCCTAAACATAAATTAGGCCTAAGTTCATATGCCTAAATAATGTCATGATTCACAATATGATCATATACTTCCATGTTTGCATACATTTACATAGCGCAGAATATGGACATAATTTACCCTATAACATATGTTCCAATTTTTGTTAAACTAGCATTTTACAGCAGATTCACATATAAATTATACCAAATATAACCATTAATTCCAATGCATGCCATATATCCAAAAATCCCTATTTAGGTGTAATTACAATACTAGATATCCTAATTAATGTAAATCTTAAGTTTCCATATCTTCCTTCTTTTCATGTCATGAATTATTATGCAAACTATCCCCAATAATATAAATCTTTAAACCATATCTTCTAAAAATCAGATCTTGCCTTTTTATATGCATTTTGTCCAAAGTCTCAAATCATATGCAATCTTTACAGTGGTTCCTCTTCTTCTTTTATCACAAAATATGCATAGGTCTGAAACTAGTTTATAACATATGCTATTTTTTTTCTAATTAATTACAGGTCTAAATTACAACATAACTATGCATACAACATCCATAAATTATATGTTCATAGTCAAATTTATGCATCCATTCCCAAGTCATATGTCCAATATATTTTATGCCTCAGACCTAAAGTCATACATTCAATTTGGTTTTGTCAAATTTCTCATCATTCATCCCAAAACTTGCGTTCATACGTTCATCTCTTATGAGATTAGGCACAGGCTCGTGGTAGCCTGGCTATAGAAACAGAAAAGAAGAAAGGAATATAGAACAGTCACAGAAAACAGATCTAACAGAAGAGAATACAACCTCAAACTCAGATTTAAATGCATATCAAAATTATAATTAACGTTTATAGCGGAGAATAACTGTACTTGCCTTGATTGGATTAAAGAAAGAACTTGTTGTCGAATCTTTGCAGAAATTTTAATCTCTAGTTTGAATTGAGTTGCTTAGGCTGATGTTGATTATCTTCTAGTTTTAATTCCAGCAGAGCAGAGACGCCATTTTTATTTTTTTATTAGAAGAAGAGAGCAATGGAGGCTAGAGAATTGTACAAGAAACCTAGGTAGAGTCTAGGGTCCTTTTTATAGGGGTAATGAACTGATTAGAACCATTGATGTTGCTTGGATTGATCGTAGCCATTCATCCTAAGGAGAGACCAATTAGAGCTTGCCACCTAGCCCTAATGACAAAGCAGACCACAGAAAATCGACCAACAGAGAATAGGCCAGCCGGGTTAGACTGGGTTCGACCTGGTCTGGACCAGGTCGACACCCCTGTCGACAGGCCTGTCGACCTGGTTAGACCAGGTCGACAGCCCAGTCGACCTGGGTGCGTGAGGCGGGTGTTCTTCCGCCCTGGCCCATTGGGCCCCACTTTTAATTTTTTTTTAAACTGTTTTATTCTGTTTGAAATTTAAATTTAATTCAGAAACTTCCGAAGGCCATATCTTCTTCATACGGACTCCGTTTTTCGAAAACTCGGACTCTATTTCGCGTATTTTTCCGAGATGAACGCAATGGCGTATCCCGTTTCCCTTAGTTCTTTGATTTGAAATTATTATACTTTAATTTGTTAATTTCACAGTTATAGAATTTTCGGGGTGTTACATTCTCCCCCACTTAAAAGGATTTCGTCCCCGAAATCTTCAAGTTAAGAAGAATGTGTCCTACCATCCAATCATCCATCTACTCAATCATCAACCACAGGCATCCATTGTCCTTATAGACTTCTAATGCTTTCATGTTTAAATGCACAGTGTGTGTTCATGTCCGTATCTAATGCAAAATCAGGCGGCCCACTGATTCAGTCGACCTCCTTAATGCGAATCATGTTAGTGCCATGAGTCCAATATGTATGCAAATTTTCCTACTTGAGACATATCATTTCTATATGAGTGCACAACTGCTCATTCATATGCAACATCCATATGCTGATTCAACCATTTTGCATCCATAAAATTTTAAAAATGCTCACACATCCATATGCAGTATGAGAGTGTTTTCGAGCCGATCTAGTGCCTAGTGTGTGTATATGCATCCACGAGCAACCACTAGCAACCACTTGCATCCACTTGCAACCATCAAACATAACATGTCTCAAACACATGTTTACACCCATTAGTTTCTACCTAAAGTTCAAATATTCGATCGATAGGATACAGTCGAATGATGGAAGCGAGTACGGATAGAACGAAAATTTGGTTCCCATTAGGCATGGGTCCTAAGTATCGGCCCCAAAGACCGAAACCAACATCAAATTGACACCCAGAGGAAATGTCAAGACTGGAAATCCTATAAAAAGTATTTAGATATTTACAGACTACTGGTACAGATCAGGTTCCCTAATGATTCTTAGGAAGCCAAGCATGATAAAATCATACCCCACGAAAACTCAGAATGTATGCGTCATACTTGACGCCTAACACAGATATCCCTCAAAACCCTAATATCAAACAGATGATCCATAACCCTTATGGGTCTAAGTCTATAGCGGAATTCAGAAATAATACTAGTATTAAAGTGCAGAGTATCGATTACAAAATCAAAATACCAGAATCAGAAAAAGTCTTAACTCCATAATCAGATAAAGAAATTAAACCTACTATAGAAACTTTCCTATTTCTATCCTAGCCACTAGCCTCAAGAGTGTTCGCCTGCCCTCCTTGTCCTCGTCTCTTCGGGCAGTCCCTAGTGAAGTGTCCCATCTCCCCACAGTTGAAGCAAGCGCCCTTCCTTTTTCTGCAATCCTTGTTCAGATGAGTTGAGCTCCCACAAGTAAAGCACTTTTTCCCCTTCTTATCTTCAGACTTCTCATCCTTCTTTTGTGTTTCCTTTTTGGGCCCCGCCTTCTTATTCTGTGTTTCTTCCTTCTTTGTCTCTTTCGGGCCCTTGTCTTCCTCGTGCAGTAGTGCCATATCCACCAATTTCTCGTAAGTTGCTCCCATGGGTACATGGGTCATGGCTAGGCTGTGCAGTGGCTCATTCAATCCTTCAACAAAGCGGAGAGCCTTTTTATGCTGAGTGTTGACTAAATCCAATCCGAATCTTGCTAGTTGGTTGAACTGGTTGACGTATTCCTTGACCGTCATACTTCCTTGCTTAAGAGACAAGAACTTTTCCAATTGTAAACTTCGTTCAGCTTGCGAGAGGAATTTTGTCTCAAACCTTGTTCTGAAATCCATCCAAGTCTCAATTGGTCTCTCGGCGTTAGTGACTTCCCACCAGTAGGAAGCTTCGTCTTTGAGCAGCCATACTGCCAACTGTACCTTCTGCCTATCGTCCACCTCGAAGATAACAAACAGATCCTCAGTTTCTTTGAGCCAATTCCTTGCTTCTACGAATGATTCAGTTCCTTTGAAATCCTTCCCACCCATGGCCCTAAAATCTCTACAGATTTTTGAGAAAGCAATAGCACGAGGAGGGGGTGGAGGAGGGGGATCATTTGCTGGACCTGCAGCGGCGGTCCTAGCCTCAAGATATTGATGAAACCAACCGGGTACATGGACACCCTCTGGTATCTCAGATGCTTCAGACATGCTAAAACGAAAAAGGAAAGGTTCAATATAAAAAGGACTGAAAGAAAGATATATGGCTCTTGGGGATCATGTTTTTCAAAATAAGCTTTAATTTTGAAAATACTTCATTTTAAAACCTTTTTGAAAATAGTTTTCAAAAACTTTTATCTAATCTGGTAACCTTTAGCTCTGATACCAAGTGTAACGCCCCACCTCCGTTAAGGTCACTCACAAAGGGAATGCCTTAACTTTGGTGGAGCATTTTAGTAAACAGAACAGAAACTTACAAGACAGATAAAAACAGTACTTGAAAAATTTTAACTTTATTACAGCGGAAACAGAAAATTAAAATGGTTACATCCTTTCAAGTTCAGAATTCAAGTACAAAATATCAGTCTTGTACAAAAGCCTTCAAAATGCATAGTTTAAAATCATAATCCCCATGGAACGGAAGCCATACAGAGCCAATCCATACTTTAAGCACTTCAAGCAAAGAGAAATCCGGATCAAGCTAAAGTATTTCCCTCCTTGGATAACCTGGGGGGGGGGGGGGGGGGAGGGAAACGGAAGAAAGGAGGCGAAACAACAAGGGTCAGACAAAAAGTCTGGCAAGTCCAGTGACTTTCAGCATATGAACAGATAATAATAATATGATATGAACATAAAACTGGACGTGAGATAACTATAACAGGTGTAGCAGATATAACAGAAAAACAGAATGATATAAACTATTGTTTTACACTTCTCTGCACTAATACTAGTATAGCAGAATTAGGTGTCACCCTAATGTCTAAATTGAAGCAGGAACGGGTACAGAATACTTTTAACAGAAACAGAATGCTAATAATGGGCCTTTACTACCCGATCAGAAACAGACAGAAGAAGAAACAGATTTATCCCTATGGAGACAGAATGTGGAATTAGATGTACACTAGTAATGGGCCTTTACCACCCGAACAGACGGTACCACACAGAAACAGACAGGTGTTACCACCCAACAGAAACAGACGATACCAACAGAAACAGACAGAACTAAGCGTACCCTAAAACCCTACCCCTAAGCGATCGGCTCCCTAATACATAAATATCCTGTGTCGGCCCCACAGTAGGGTGTATCACTCCCTAAAGTGACAACCAATTGGCACAGACCTATTTACATATGTCACGGCGTCTTACATCCTCAGAGGCAGACCGGGATACATGCACGCACATGACCCGGTTGGAACGCACCATCAACACCCCTCGCCATTATCAGAATGAACCACTTATAATTAGTTCAGTAAGCGTGCCCGGACCCTACCTACTGTTGGGTCAAAGTTTTGATACCAGAAAGGGTTACTGACTAATATGGGTCCCAAACAACAGATGACACAAGTAATTTCCCCTCCTAACCTTGTGTCCCCAGACTAACAGATTTCAGATTAACTTGTTTACAAGTTCAGACATACAGAATTCAGGTTTACTAATTCACAAATTAAGTTAACAAGTTTCCAGACTAACAGGTCAGATGTACAGATTTTTCAGATTTGTCTAACTTTGTATTGGGCCTACAGATTCATGGACGGGTTTTACTACATCTATTAATCCCTTTGGTTTAACCCTATTTTCCCCAATACGTTTTAGACGTCATTCTTATCTTAGATTTTGCATTAATTAATTATTAATGCACAGACCTCTCACATTAGGTCGGTAGCTTGTGGCCGCTGGATATGCCGGGCGGTTCCGGGCAGACTTCTGCCACAAGCCAGACCTAACCTCGTGTCTTACGCATGTTATGACTAACTTCTCACATTAGAACCTATTGTTTGCGGCCACTGGATGTGCCGGGCGGTTCCGGGCAGATTTACGCCGCAAACTCATTCTAACCTCGAGTTAGCCATGTTTATCTTTGCGGCCAATTAATTAATAATTTACCGTTTATGCGCACGCCCAATAAATATGCCAATTCAGATTATATCAATAACAGGATGATTATATCAATAACAGGATGATTATATCAACATAGCAGATAACAGATTTTATATGACTTAACGGATTTAACAGATTTAGCAACTTAGCAGATTTTGGCATATAACAGGTTAGGCATTTCAACCGACAAATTTAACAGATTAGGCATTTCAATCTAATTAGCAGTCTAGGCAATATAAAAAAACTAGCAGTTTAGGCAACTTGGCAAATTAACAGATTTAGCAAATTTAATATTTCTAAAGGTTCTATTTACATGCCTTGCCTAAACATAAATTAGGCCTAAGTTCATATGCCTAAATAATGTCATGATTCACAATATGATCATATACTTCCATGTTTGCATACATTTACATAGCGCAGAATATGGACATAATTTACCCTATAACATATGTTCCAATTTTTGTTAAACTAGCATTTTACAGCAGATTCACATATAAATTATACCAAATATAACCATTAATTCCAATGCATGCCATATATCCAAAAATCCCTATTTAGGTGTAATTACAATACTAGATATCCTAATTAATGTAAATCTTAAGTTTCCATATCTTCCTTCTTTTCATGTCATGAATTATTATGCAAACTATCCCCAATAATATAAATCTTTAAACCATATCTTCTAAAAATCAGATCTTGCCTTTTTATATGCATTTTGTCCAAAGTCTCAAATCATATGCAATCTTTACAGTGGTTCCTCTTCTTCTTTTATCACAAAATATGCATAGGTCTGAAACTAGTTTATAACATATGCTATTTTTTTTCTAATTAATTACAGGTCTAAATTACAACATAACTATGCATACAACATGCATAAATTATATGTTCATAGTCAAATTTATGCATCCATTCCCAAGTCATATGTCCAATATATTTTATGCCTCAGACCTAAAGTCATACATTCAATTTGGTTTTGTCAAATTTCTCATCATTCATCCCAAAACTTGCGTTCATACGTTCATCTCTTATGAGATTAGGCACAGGCTCGTGGTAGCCTGGCTATAGAAACAGAAAAGAAGAAAGGAATATAGAACAGTCACAGAAAACAGATCTAACAGAAGAGAATACAACCTCAAACTCAGATTTAAATGCATATCAAAATTATAATTAACGTTTATAGCAGAGAATAACTGTACTTGCCTTGATTGGATTAAAGAAAGAACTTGTTGTCGAATCTTTGCAGAAATTTTAATCTCTAGTTTGAATTGAGTTGCTTAGGCTGATGTTGATTATCTTCTAGTTTTAATTCCAGCAGAGCAGAGACGCCATTTTTATTTTTTTATTAGAAGAAGAGAGCAATGGAGGCTAGAGAATTGTACAAGAAACCTAGGTAGAGTCTAGGGTCCTTTTTATAGGGGTAATGAACTGATTAGAACCATTGATGTTGCTTGGATTGATCGTAGCCATTCATCCTAAGGAGAGACCAATTAGAGCTTGCCACCTAGCCCTAATGACAAAGCAGACCACAGAAAATCGACCAACAGAGAATAGGCCAGCCGGGTTAGACTGGGTTCGACCTGGTCTGGACCAGGTCGACACCCCTGTCGACAGCCCTGTCGACAGGCCTGTCGACCTGGTTAGACCAGGTCGACAGCCCAGTCGACCTGGGTGCGTGAGGCGGGTGTTCTTCCGCCCTGGCCCATTGGGCCCCACTTTTTTTTTTTTTTTAAACTGTTTTATTCTGTTTGAAATTTAAATTTAATTCAGAAACTTCCGAAGGCCATATCTTCTTCATACGGACTCCGTTTTTCGAAAACTCGGACTCTATTTCGCGTATTTTTCCGAGACGAACGCAATGGCGTATCCCGTTTCCCTTAGTTCTTTGATTTGAAATTAATTATACTTTAATTTGTTAATTTCACAGTTATAGAATTTTCGGGGTGTTACAGAAATCCATTATCCAATACGTGCTTGCGATTTTGATTGTATACTATATATGTAGAACGTAAGATGAAAGCGTTTCTGCTAGTTGATATCTATTTATACATAGACATTATTATAATATCAAAAGGTTTTTGATATAAAGATATTTTGGATTCTCATAAGGGAAAAACCCATTCCGTTCTGCGGCGTGGTCTTATGGGATATCGTTTACTTGTTCATATACCTGTTTAAACTATTTTACTCACACCAGTCCCATGACTGACCCGGAGTTTATTTGTTTTGTTTCCCTAAACTCTTGGGTGCCTAATTTTGTATGGGCTTTCAAGTAGTCAGGAATATACAGATATACTGGAAGAGCGTGGAGCAGGAGGCTTCAAGATCATATAGCTATAGTTATTTCCGCTGTGTTGTAAGTGCTGTACTCTGATAAGTGCTATTGTATACATAACTGTTATATTTCCAAGTTATGTTATCTATTATATGTTATTCGTTCCGCTGTGAGGTTCGTGTTACTCTGATGTTGTGTTCTTCTTCTTCTTCTATTCTAAGTTTCTGTCTTATCTATTCTCACCCTCTAATTTCTTTCATTAATTACCAGGATTTTTCGATGTTTTGGTTATCGACATCGTGCTTATGTCGATAACCAAAGCCGCTGAAAATCCGGGTCATTACAGTTGGTATCAGAGCTTAAGTTAAGAATTACCTTGGCTCTATGGCGTGACTCGGTAGAGATAGGGTTAGTAATACCCTATATTGAGTTTGAGTGTATATATACGAGTGCGTATTTGTATTTGATATAAAAATGGTTTTATATTGTCGAGATTCATTGGCTGAGTTGTTTATGAGTTCTGGTCGATCAGTTTGATCCACTGTATCGGTAGGAGTAAATAAACACTTGAATACGATGGACCGACACAATATGGATATGTGATATATTATCATATATAGGTTGTTATTATAATCGAGTAAGATTATAAAGTGAAAAGGTTATATCTGACCAATCAGAATCATATAAGTAAAGTATATGAAACAAGATGAATTAAATTTGAATTTAAATCAGATTTGGAATTAAAATAAGGAAATTTTAAGTTCCTGGGAGATTTTGAAATGTTTTCAAAATGGAAGTATTTGGTAATGATTTTGAAAATGATATAGTATTGAAATCACTTGTGTCGCTGGAAAATAATTCCGATGATGACTGCGCAGTATCATCGGTGTGAGTTTCGAGTTTCTAAGTGGTGGATTCTACCAAAGATTTTGATTTGAATTGTTTTAAGGAAACAAGTTGTTTAGAAATTCAAAGGTTTTGAATTGGTATTATGATTTCAAATTTGATTTGAAAGAAACCCAGGAATTTATGTTCTGGAATTAAACTAATAAAGTTAAATAAAATGAGATGGTAAAAATAAATTGAAATTTAACTTGAACAGAGTTAAATAGAATTGAATTGGATTAGAGAATAATCGGTTATGGAATTGGGTTGATGAGTCAAGAATTTGAAATTTAGCTGGACTTAGAAATTGGAAATCAAGAATGAAACTTGAGATTGAAAATGGAATTCGGCTTGAATAATGATTGTGTTAAGAATAACTTGGCTGGAGTTGATTGGGATGGCATTTGTATATGCCAAGTTGATAACAGATGGTAGGGATATAATGATATGCCCAACAAAAAGGTACAAGTTTATATTTTATATGAGTTGGAATTTATGAGCCGAATTGGCAAGCCGTTTGGCATTTTGATTTTCTTTTGGGTTGAAGAAGGCCCAGAGAGGCGAGTTGGAGTTTGAGATATTGACCAGTACAAAGGAGACGCTGGCGAAATTTTCCAAAAGTTTAAAGTGTTAGAAAATTTTCAAAATTTTTGAAAATTTTAGTTAGTCGGAATGAATAAATATTTTAGTCGATATTAATTGGTTCAGTTAAAATCAGAAATAAGGGGTAAACAAATCTTAGGAATTCCAATAGGTAGGGTCGTCCTCTAACTTAGCAATTTCGAGGACGAAATTATTTTAAGTGGGGAAGAATGTAATGACCCGCATTGGCAAAGGTATTGTAATTAATTTATTTAATTATATATAACGTGAGGTAGGAAATTAAATCGTCGTTTAATTAAATTATAGTGAATATTTAATTAATTTAAATAATTAAATAATATATTTAATTCAGAAATAACCAGAAATAGTGAATTGACAATATAATGTGAACTGGGTCATTCCCGAGATTTAGTTCAGCTTAGAGTTGAGATATATTAGCGAATATATTCAATCGATGACAGTTTGAATGTATAATTATAATATAATTAAAATAGAGCTTGAAATGGCGCTGCAGTTCGCGATTTGGTGATTTGAACTTCAACTGAATGTACAGGATTCGTTTTAAGCCGGATTTCTATAAAACAAAAAACGTGTGGAGCTAGTGGAGTATATCTTTCTAGTGGAAGAGAAAAATCGGGATTTCGTCGGGTAGATTTTAATTCACGTCCAAATCAAATTTCAGAAAAGTCGCTGTGGATTTCCTTTATAATTTGCGACGCTTTATATACATTATAAAAGGATTTTCGATATAAACTGAATATCGATAAATTTAAAATCTGAATTACCAAGCTGTAAATTCTGATATGATATTCTGGAGCTGGACGATATCATATGTGAAGATATACGATAATATAAATTTATTTATATTTAATTTAATAATATTTAAATATATTTATATATTTAAATGGGTCATTCAGAGCTTTAAAAATAGTCGGTTTTGCAAACGAAGTCGGATTTCGACGAAACTAATTTTGTTGGATCCGCAATGTCAAATAGTTGTTAGATTTCCAGTTTCATGATTTTTAGAGTCACTGTGTGGTCGTACGGATTTTTAGAGTGAGAAACAGTCAGTATTTAGACAGTTAAAAATACACTGTGTGAGCATACGAAGTCGGAATTCGACGAAACCAGTTTCGTTGGGTCCGTTATGTCAAACTCTAGCTACATAACCAGTTTCATTATTTTTAGATATCGTGGGTATTCGCAGGGATTTTTAGAGTGCTGATACGAACAGAAAATGAATATAAACTAATATTAAACAGAAATATCTATCAACACAAATATCTTCTAACACAAATATCTAGATATTTGTCTTCAATATAAAAACACCTTAAATCCTATAACCTAACCCATTTTTCCGTCCTCTGTAAAACTAAGAAAAAGGAGCCGTCACTTTGTTTGAGCTTCAAGAAATTAAATCAAATAATTCTCTCAACGAAATCAGACATTGTTGGAGCCGTTGTGATGCTGAGCTCGAGAGCTCCTTGCTGATGCCCATTCGAAACAGTGCGATTGCACTTTTCAATTCGACAGTTCTTGAGTGGAAACCCTAGGGCTCGGGTTTGTGACTGTTACGGGCGGAGTGTATTGGCGCGTTTTGTAAGGTATAAAAATTAAGTTATTTAATTATTTAAATAATGAATATATTAAATAAACGATAGTTGAATGTATAAATTATAATAATAATTATAATCAAGCCCGTAACGACGCGGCAGTTCGTTATTTGGCGAGTTGAACTTCAACTGAATGTACAGGATTCGTTTTAAGCCGGATTTCTGTGAAACAAGAAACGTGTGGAGCTGGTGGAGTATATCTTTCTAGTGGAAGAGAAAAATCGGGATTTCGTCGGGTAGATTTTGATGTATGTCCAAATCAAATTTCAGAAAAGTCGCTGTGGAATTCCGTTATAATTCGTAACGCTTTATATACGTTATAAAAGGGTTTTCAATGTAAATTGAATATCGATTCAACCTGGACTTAGAGTATGAAATATATAATTATCCTGGAGCTGTATGGTATTCCACTGTGAATATATACGATAATATAAATTTATTTATATTTAATTTAATTTATTTAAATATATTTATATATTTAAATGGATCATTCAAAGCGTTAAAAATAGCCACTTGTGCAAACGAAGTCGGAATTCGACGAAACTAATTTTGTTGGATCCGCAATGTCGAATAGTTGTTAGGTTTCCAGTTTCGTGATTTTTAGAGTCACTGTTTGGCCGTACGGATTTTTAGAGTGAGAAACAGTCAGTTTTTCGACAGTTAAAAATACGCTGTGTGAGCATACGAAGTCGGAATTCGACGAAACCAGTTTCGTTGGGACCGTAATGTCGAACTCTGGCTACATGTCCAGTTTGGTGATTTTTAGGTATCATATATAGTCGCTCGGATTTTTAGAAGGTAGGTACAAGGAGAAAATCGAGAAAATAAAATAGAAAATAAAATTTAAAAATGTCCCCTCCATTTCTTTGATCACCAACAAGCCACGTACACCTCCCCTCTCAACCACAAACATCACCTACCCAAACACAGCATATATAAAAACTCCATCCAAAGAACACAGCAAACATTTTGGTGAGCAAGAAAAATAAAAATCAAATGAAAGTAATTCCTATAAATCAGCCTATGTATATGTATGGGATCCTGATGAGAGTCTCGACACGCCGGTGTCATTTTCTTGTGGTTCGAAGTCTTCTGCGATCGCTGAAAAAATTACACAGTAGACTAGGGTTGTATTATTCGAGACCTATGAGCATCGAATTGGGAAAAGATTGTTGTTTTGAGGTCTGAGGAGTGAAGTAGCCGGTGTTGGCAAGCTTCTGGGTGGTTCGGTGGTATGGAGTGTCGATCGACACTGTACAGGCGCGTCAGGGAGTTCGAGGAGCAACAGGTCGGATCTTGAACGGAGGGTGCGGGCGTGGTACGAAGTAGATGAGGAGGTGGCGATTTTGATGGGGAATTGGATGGTGGTGGAGGTGCGCCGGATTTATGGCCGAAATATAAGGGGGTCGGTGGTCAATGTTGGGTCAAAATGGAAAGGGGAAGAGAGGCCACGACAGTTTAATTCGGGAAGAAGGATAAGGGAGAGTGCGGACGGGTTTTAATGTATGGGGATGGGCTTTAGTGGGCTGATGGGCCGAAGGGGTAAGGCCAAATTTTAAAATCAATTTAAGTTAATTTAAATTAATTAGTGTATAGGTTTGTTAATGCAATATCTTTGTCATACGGAGTCAGATTGACGAACCGTAAGTTGCGTTGGGATCGTATGGACGGACACTACGCAATGGAACTGACCGCTTGTCAATTGGACTCTGTCACAATTTATAGCAAAATAAATTGTCTGAATCAAGTGATGGTTATCGTCATTGACGATGATCGTCCAAATGTGAGTAAAACTCACTAACTCTGAACAGTTTATAATTTCATGTTGTATTGTTAGAACTGTTAAAATTGTCTGTTTGACTGTGTGTTGATTGTTTGATTGAACTACTAGTCAGTTAGTTAAATTTCTATATTGATTCTGTTTAACAGAATATATCATATGGAACTGAAAGTGATGTTATCTATATTGTCTAACATCTGTGATGCAGGGAAACAGGTTGGAGGAATCCGACTGGATTCCTCTACATTTATTTTACCGTTTTCCATATATTGTGATATATGATGTGTTATGAAATCTGTTATTGATTTCATATGTTTGAATGATACCGATCATGGTTATACGACACGTTACACACCGTAGGTGATACTAGAATGTAAAAAGGGAATTTTCAATGTTTATATTGAAAATAAATCTTATTTATAAAATCGATAGGATTTTATAAAATGAAACCATTTATTTATTTGGGAAATAAATAAAGGAACATTTATTTAGATTATAAATAAATGGAATAAAGAAATATTTATTTAGGGAATAAATAAAGGAACACTTGTTGGGAAAATAAATAGAATTATACAAGGATAGATTTAAACACGTGCTTCGCACACGGTACAACACGATATGGATTTAAATGAGATATTAAATAGGAAATCTGTTTTAAAACAGATAAATTGAAGTAGATTTATTTATAAATAATGTTTTATAAATTAAATAAATTATTTATCGTTGGTAAATGGAATATATATAAGTCTGGACTTATATAGAGAAGTAGAAACGTTATTAAAAGGACATTTATAAAGTGGAGAACCGTTACGAAAAGTAAATCTTTATAAATGGATAAACGTTGTAAAAAGTAAATCTTTATCAATGGATAAACGATGTAAAAAGGAAATCTTTTGAAATGAATAAACGTTAATAAAAGGAGTTAATCGAATTTAGTTATTCGAAATAAGTTATTCGAATTGGATATTTGAATAGAGTTAAACACATTAGAGTGATTCGAATTACTTATTCGAATAGAGTTAAACAAAGTAATTTGTTAGGTTAACCAAAGCAAGTTAGTCGAGTTAATCAAAGTGATTGGTTAAGTTAACCAAAGTAAATCAGTTAAGACAAACTAAGCGGTTAATCGAAGTGAATTAGTTAAGTTAAACTAATTGGTAAATCAAAGTGAATTAGTTGCGTCAAACTAAGTGACTTAGTTAAGTTAAACTAATTTGTAAATCAAAGTGGATTAGTTGCGTCAAACTAAGTGAATTAGTCAAGTTAAACTAATTGGTTAATCGAAGTAAATTAGTTGGGTTAATCAAAGTGAATTAGCTGAGTTAAACTAAGTAAATCGGTTAGAGTTAATCGAAGTGAATTAACTAAGTTAAACTAAGTGGATTAGTTCAGTTAATCGAGACAAGTAAGTCAAGTTAGGTTAAACCATTTGAGTTAACTAGTTAAAGTTTACCAGTTAAAGATAAACAGTTAGAGTTGACCAGTTAAAGTTGACCAGTTAGAGTTGACCAGTTAGAGTTATCCAAGTGGGATGAATCGAGTAGAGTTGCCGAATATCACTTATTCGAAGTAGAGTTATCGAATATAGTATATTCGAGGGAAGAGTAATCGAATATAGTTCATTCGAGTGGAGAAATCAAATGTTATTCATTTGAGAAGAGTTACCGAATATTATTTATTCGAAGAGTAGTTATCGAATATTGGTTATTCGAAGTTAGCTAATCCAAAGGAGTTATTCGAAGAGTTAATCCGAAGGAGTTAATCGAAGGGTTAATCCGAAGGAATTAGTCGAAGAATTATTCGAAGTTAGTTAATCCAAAGGAGTTATTCGAAGTTAGTTAATCCAAAGGAGTTAATCGAAGAGTTAATCCGAAGGAGTTATTCGAAGTTAGTTAATTCGAAGGAGTTAATCGAAGAGTTGATCCGAAGGAGTTAGTCGAAGAGTTAATCCAAAGGAGTTATTCGAAGTTAGTTAATCCAAAGGAGTTAGTCGAAGAGTTAATCGAATATAGTTATTCGAAAGAAAGTGTTAATCGTATATAGTTTATTCGAGTAAAGTTAAAAGAGTTGATCGAATATAATTTATTCGAGTAGAGTTAGAGAAGTTAAATCGAATTTAGTTATTCGAAAGGAGTTAATCAATTTGAGTTAAGTTAATCGGTTTGAATTAAGTTGAATCGAAATGGAGTAAATCGATTAGAATTAAGTTAATCGAGTTAGAGTAAATCGAATATTGGTTATTCGAAGGTAAGTTATTCGAATTAGTTATTCGAAGGAGTTAATCAAATGAGTTGATCTAAAGGAGTTAGTCGAATATTAGTTATTCGAATAGAGTTAAAGGAGTTATCGATTTTATTTTGATCGAAAGGAGTTATCGATTAGTAAATCGAAAGGAGATTTTCAAATATAGCATATTCGAAAGAAAGAGATCGAATATTGTTTATTCGAAAGAGAGAGATTTCGAATATGAGTTATTCGAAGAGAGAAAATCGAATATAGGTTATTCGAAGAAGAGTTAATCAAATAGAGATTACTCGAAAGAGAGTTATACGTCGAATTCAATTATAGCAAATTCGGGAAAGTACTATTTACTTTCCAGGATTTAAATCAAGATTTAGTTATTGATTTAGAAATTAGGTGTCTGTTAAATTATTCGAGTTAGGAGATAAAGTTATAATTTAGGTTAGATATTGCAGAAGTAGGAATTATAACGTTATAGTTATAATCAAACGTTTTCATATAAGAAGTAGATTCGTAACCTGAATCCGAGAATTTGCGTAAACAGATGATTGGAAAAAGTGAGTGACGAACTTCATCTATTTCACAGTAAAGGACGTTGTTTCAATTAAGGTCTGAGAGGTAATTATACCCCAACTTGATTGACTTCAGAATTGACAAAGGAATAGTTGTGGTTCGATAGAAAAGGTTGATTTGAAATATAGTTAAGTAATAAGCGATAAATGGATTAAGCGAAACGATGTTTTATACAACGTTCATTTGAAACCCGTAAATGAGTTCTGGAAACGTTTTCCAAATGTAGTCAGATATGTTTTCTAAAAATAGAAAATGAAATGTTTTCATGATAAGAATTTAAGAAATAGAGTTAAGCAAATTCAGAAACTAACTGGAGAGGGTAAGTTGAACGGTTTTCTAAGTGACGATCTGATGTTGGTTTCGACCTTCCGGATTGATACTTAGAGAATTGTTCTCATACTAGTTACAGTTAGGGACTGATAGTTGCGAAATAATAGTGATGTGAAAATAAGCTATGGAAATGTTTTCCAATGATTAATAACAGATATTTTCTAGATATATGAAATAAGGAAATATGAACATATGATGATTGATCGATCGAATTTCCATTTGGAAATAAGATCGTTGTTTGTACACCGACATGTTTTCATTTGATAGTTGAATCACAGACTATCAAAGTTTTTACCATTTTAACGTTGTTAATATGGAGAGACCGGTTGGATTATTATCCAAAGAACCACTCTGTATTGGCATAAGCGTTGCGAGAAATATCTGCCAAAGATAAATTGAAGACGGAGTAGAGTGCAAGGGCTGTTGTATAAGTCTTAGATAATAGTGACTAAGATGGATATACCGAATAGTGCCTTCGGTTTGTCCAGTCCCAGGACAACGTATATGGAAGAAGGTCTGACAGAGTATATCCAATGGATCGCGTAAGTTGATCTGTTCAAACGTATTCACGTTTGGTGGCGGAGGAATTCGTTTCTCTTAGCTATATACCCGTGTTATTTTTGGATAAGTCAATTTGTGATTTGGCGGGTATGACGATGTGGCATTCAAAGTGAATGGTGATCAGATGTTCTGAAGATAGACGTAGCCTCTAGCCTCACGCCAGGAAGTAACAAAAGTTGGGCTAGGCAGCATGGCTAGTTGGGTCATTCCCAAGCAGGGTGTATTGTCACCGATCTAGGGAATATCCATATTTATACTTCTTTTTGATTCTGTATCTTCGGATGACGGTTTGATGGCTTATAACCGTGGTGGCAATATATTCGCGACACTCAAGCTAAATGAGTGAGCGGTCATGTGTGGCCGGGTTGCAAGACGTTCTTGTTTAACCCTGAGTGTATCACCTCTAGAGTACACTATTCAGGAGGTGCTCCCATACCTTGTCTGTTGGAATCCATTCTCCGATAAGAGCCCTGCGGTTTATGATTTTAGACTATGTTTGTAGAACGTAAGATGCAAGCGTTTCTGCTAGATTGATACCTATTTGTACTTAGACATTATTATAATATCACAATGATATTGCTTGTCAAAGTTGTTCAGTTACTCATAAGGGAAAAACCCGTTCCGTATTCACGGCGTGGTCTTATGAGATATCCTATACCTGTTTTAAACTATTTTACTCATACCAGTCCCATGACTGACCCGGAGTTTACTTTGTTGTTTTCCCTAAACTCTTGGGTGCCTAAATTTGTACGGGCAGTCAAGTAGTCGGGATTTACAGATATACTTGGAGAGCTTGGAGCAGGAGGCTGCAAGATTCTATAGCTATAGTTATTTCCGCTATGTTGTAAGTGTTGTACTCTGATAAAGTGCTATTGTATATATAACTGTTATGTTTCAAAGTTATGTTATATATTATATGTTATTCGTTCCGCTGCGAGATCCGTGTTACTCTGATGATTCTGATGTTCTTCTTCTTCTATTCTATTAGTTCTATCTTTTCTTTCTCACCTTCTAATTTCTTTCACTAACGTCGCGGAATTTTCGGCTCTCGAGGAGTCGAAAATTTCCAGCCGTTACAGTTGGTATCAGAGCTTAAGTTAAGAATTACTTGGCTCTGTGGCGTGACTCGGTAGAGATAGGGTTAGTAATACCCTAGACTGAGATTGAGTGTATATATACGAGTGCGTATTTGTTTTTTAATATAAAGTGATTTTATATTGTGGAGACTCATTGGTTGAGTAGTTTGTGAATTCTGGTTGATCAGTTTGATCCACTGTATCGATAGGGGTTACTAAACACTCGAATACGATGGACCGACACGGTATGTTTTGAAAGGAGGGTAAAAGAAATAATTTTACCCGAATATATTTTGATATAATATATTGGTAGTGTTGGTTGTTATTATAATCGAGTAAGATTATAACATGTGAAATGGTTATATATAACTAATCAGAATTCATATAAGTAAAGTATATGAAATAAGATGAATTAAATATGAATTTAAATCAGATTTGGAATTAAAATAAGGAAATTTTAAGTTCCTGGGAGATTTTGAAATGTTTTCAAAATGGAAGTATTTAGTAATGGTTTTGAAAATAATATAGCATTGAAATCACTTGGGTCGCTGGAAAATAATTCCGATGATGACTGCGCAGTATCATCGGTGTGCTTTTCGAGTTCTGAGTGGTGGATTACTACCAAAGATTTTAATTTGAATTGTTTTGAGGAAACAAGTTGTTTTGAAAATTCAAAGGCTTTGAATTCGCTGTATGATTTCAAATTGATTTGAAATTTACCCAAGAATTTAAGTTCTGGAAATTAAAATTTAACGTGAACCAAGTTAAATAAAACAGGATTAGATTAGAAATAATCTAAAATGGAACCAAATTGATAAGTCAAGAATTTGGACTTGAGTTGATCAGTTAAGAGTTTAAAATTTGATTTTGGAGTTTGAATGGAATTTGGCTTGGGTATAAGCGAATGATTTGGTTTGAGGATATAAACTGAGTGGAATGACCATGATATATGCAGAAGTGATAACAGATCAAAAGGGTATAATGATACGACCGACAAAAAGGTACAAGTTTATATTATATATGAGTTTGGATTTTATGAGCCGAATTGGCAAGCCGCTTGGCTGTTTGATTTTCTTTTGGGTTGGAGAAAGCCTAGAGAGGCGAGGGGTGGTTTGTCATATTGACCAATACAAAGGAGGTTATGGCGAAATTTTTCGAAAATTCCAGGCGTTAGAACATTCTCATGATTTATGGAAATTCAGTTAGCCAGAATGAATTAATAATTTAATTGAAAATTAAATGGTTGAGTTGAAACTGGAGTTGAGAAGTAAACTAAAAGATATTTGAATCTAGTTAGTAAAGTTGGTAGCATTTTCCTAGCTTAGCAATTTCGAGGACGAAATTATTTTAAGGGGGGAAGTCTGTAATGGCGCGTTTTGTAAGGTATAATAATTAAGTTATTTAATTATTTAAATAACGAATATATTAAATAAACGATAGTTGAACGTATAAATTATAATAATAATTATAATCAAGCCCGTAACGACGCGGCAGTTCGTTATTTGGCGAGTTGAACTTCAACTGAATGTACAGGATTCGTTTTAAGCCGGATTTTTGTGAAACAAGAAACGTGTGGAGCTGGTGGAGTATATCTTTCTAGTGGAAGAGAAAAATCGGGATTTCGTCGGGTAGATTTTGATGTATGTCCAAATCAAATTTCAGAAAAGTCGCTGTGGAATTCCGTTATAATTCGTAACGCTTTATATACGTTATAAAAGGGATTTTCAATGTAAATTGAATATCGATTCAACCTGTACTTAGAATATGAAATATATAATTATCCTGGAGCTGTATGGTATTCCACTGTGAATATATACGATAATATAAATTTATTTATATTTAATTTAATTTATTTAAATATATTTATATATTTAAATGGGTCATTCAAAGCGTTAAAAATAGCCACTTGTGAAAACGAAGTCGGAATTCGACGAAACTAATTTTGTTGGATCCGCAATGTCGAATAGTTGTTAGGTTTCCAGTTTCGTGATTTTTAGAGTCACTGTTTGGCCGTACGGATTTTTAGAGTGAGAAACAGTCAGTTTTTCGATAGTTAAAAATACGCTGTGTGAGCATACGAAGTCGGAATTCGACGAAACCAGTTTCGTTGGGACCGTAATGTCGAACTCTAGCTACATGTCCAGTTTGGTGATTTTTAGGTATCATATATAGTCGCTCGGATTTTTAGAAGGTAGGTACAAGGAGAAAATCGAGAAAATAAAATAGAAAATAAAATTTAAAAATGTCCCCTCCATTTCTTTGATCACCAACAAGCCACGTACACCTCCCCTCTCAACCACAAACATCACCTACCCAAACACAGCATATATAAAAACTCCATCCAAAGAACACAACAAACATTTTGGTGAGCAAGAAAAATAAAAATCAAATGAAAGTAATTCCTATAAATCAGCCTATGTATATGTATGGGATCCTGATGAGAGTCTCGACACGCCGGTGTCATTTTCTTGTGGTTCGAAGTCTTCTGCGATCGCTGAAAAAATTACACAGTAGACTAGGGTTGTATTATTCGAGACCTATGAGCATCGAATTGGGAAAAGATTGTTGTTTTGAGGTCTGATGAGTGAAGTAGCTGGTGTTGGCAAGCTTCTGGGTGGTTCGGTGGTATGGAGTGTCGATCGACACTGTACAGGTGCGTCAGGGAGTTCGAGGAGCAACAGGTCGGATCTTGAACGGAGGGTGCGGACGTGGTACGAAGTAGATGAGGAGGTGGCGATTTTGATGGGGAATTGGATGGTGGTGGAGGTGCGCCGAATTTATGGCCGAAATATAAGGGGGTCAGTGGTCAATGTTGGGTCAAAATGGAAAGGGGAAGAGAGGCCACGACAGTTTAATTCGGGAAGAAGGATAAGGGAGAGTGCGGACGGGTTTTAATGTATTGGGATGGGCTTTAGTGGGCTGATGGGCCGAAGGGGTAAGGCCAAATTTTAAAATCAATTTAAGTTAATTTAAATTAATTAGTGTATAGGTTTGTTAATGCAATATCTTTGTCATACGGAGTCAGATTGACGAACCGTAAGTTGCGTTGGGATCGTATGGACGGACACTACGCAATGGAACTGACCGCTTGTCAATTGGACTTTATCACAATTTATAGCAAAATAAATTGTCTGAATCAAGTGATGGTTATCGTCATTGACGATGATCGTCCAAATGTGAGTAAAACTCACTAACTCTGAACAGTTTATAATTTCATGTTGTATTGTTAGAACTGTTAAAATTGTCTGTTTGACTGTGTGTTGATTGTTTGATTGAACTACTAGTCAGTTAGTTAAATTTCTATATTGATTCTGTTTAACAGAATATATCATATGGCACTGAAAGTGATGTTATCTATATTGTCTAACATCAGTGATGCAGGGAAACAGGTTGGAGGAATCCGACTGGATTCCTCAACATTTATTTTACCGTTTTTCATATATTGTGATATATGATGTGTTATGAAATCTGTTATTGATTTCATATGTTTGAATGATACCGATCATGGTTATACGACACGTTACACACCGTAGGTGATACTAGAATGTAAAAAGGGAATTTTCAATGTTTATATTGAAAATAAATCTTATTTATAAAATCGATAGGATTTTATAAAATGAAACCATTTATTTATTTGGGAAACAAATAAAGGAACATATATTTAGATTATAAATAAATGGAATAAAGAAATATTTATTTAGGGAATAAATAAAGGAACACTTGTTGGGAAAATAAATAGAATTATACAAGGATAGATTTAAACACGTGCTTCGCACACGGTATAACACGATATGAATTTAAATGAGATATTAAATAGGAAATCTGTTTTAAAATAGATAAATTGAAGTAGATTTATTTATAAATAATGTTTTATAAATTAAATAAATTATTTATCGTTGGTAAATGGAATATATATAAGTCTGGACTTATATAGAGAAGTAGAAACGTTATTAAAAGGACATTTATAAAGTGGAGAACCGTTACTAAAAGTAAATCTTTATAAATGGATAAATGTTGTAAAAAGTAAATCTTTATCAATGGATAAACGATGTAAAAAGGAAATCTTTTGAAATGAATAAACGTTAATAAAAGGAGTTAATCGAATTTAGTTATTCGAAATAAGTTATTCGAATTGGATATTTGAATAGAGTTAAACACATTAGAGTGATTCGAATTACTTATTCGAATAGAGTTAAACAAAGTAATTTGTTAGGTTAACCAAAGCAAGTTAGTCGAGTTAATCAAAGTGATTGGTTAAGTTAACCAAAGTAAATCAGTTAAGATAAACTAAGCGGTTAATCGAAGTGAATTAGTTAAGTTAAACTAATTGGTAAATCAAAGTGAATTAGTTGCGTCAAACTAAGTGACTTAGTTAAGTTAAACTAATTTGTAAATCAAAGTGGATTAGTTGCGTCAAACTAAGTGAATTAGTCAAGTTAAACTAATTGGTTAATCGAAGTAAATTAGTTGGGTTAATCAAAGTGAATTAGCTGAGTTAAACTAAGTAAATCGGTTAGAGTTAATCGAAGTGAATTAACTAAGTTAAACTAAGTGGATTAGTTCAGTTAATCGAGACAAGTAAGTCAAGTTAGGTTAAACCATTTGAGTTAACCAGTTAAAGTTTACCAGTTAAAGATAAACAGTTAGAGTTGACCAGTTAGAGTTGACCAGTTAAAGTTGACCAGTTAGAGTTATCCAAGTGGGATGAATCGAGTAGAGTTGCCGAATATCACTTATTCGAAGTAGAGTTATCGAATATAGTATATTCGAGGGAAGAGTAATCGAATATAGTTCATTCGAGTGGAGAAATCAAATGTTATTCATTTGAGAAGAGTTACCGAATATTATTTATTCGAAGAGTAGTTATCGAATATTGGTTATTCGAAGTTAGCTAATCCAAAGGAGTTATTCGAAGAGTTAATCCGAAGGAGTTAATCGAAGGGTTAATCCGAAGGAATTAGTCGAAGAATTATTCGAAGTTAGTTAATCCAAAGGAGTTATTCGAAGTTAGTTAATCCAAAGGAGTTAATCGAAGAGTTAATCCGAAGGAGTTATTCGAAGTTAGTTAATTCGAAGGAGTTAATCGAAGAGTTGATCCGAAGGAGTTAGTCGAAGAGTTAATCCAAAGGAGTTATTCGAAGTTAGTTAATCCAAAGGAGTTAGTCGAAGAGTTAATCGAATATAGTTATTCGAAAGAAAGTGTTAATCGTATATAGTTTATTCGAGTAAAGTTAAAAGAGTTGATCGAATATAATTTATTCGAGTAGAGTTAGAGAAGTTAAATCGAATTTAGTTATTCGAAAGGAGTTAATCAATTTGAGTTAAGTTAATCGGTTTGAATTAAGTTGAATCGAAATGGAGTAAATCGATTAGAATTAAGTTAATCGAGTTAGAGTAAATCGAATATTGGTTATTCGAAGGTAAGTTATTCGAATTAGTTATTCGAAGGAGTTAATCAAATGAGTTGATCTAAAGGAGTTAGTCGAATATTAGTTATTCGAATAGAGTTAAAGGAGTTATCGATTTTATTTTGATCGAAAGGAGTTATCGATTAGTAAATCGAAAGGAGATTTTCAAATATAGCATATTCGAAAGAAAGAGATCGAATATTGTTTATTCGTAAGAGAGAGATTTCGAATATGAGTTATTCGAAGAGAGAAAATCGAATATAGGTTATTCGAAGAAGAGTTAATCAAATAGAGATTACTCGAAAGAGAGTTATACGTCGAATTCAATTATAGCAAATTCGGGAAAGTACTATTTACTTTCCAGGATTTAAATCAAGATTTAGTTATTGATTTAGAAATTAGGTGTCTGTTAAATTATTCGAGTTAGGAGATAAAGTTATAATTTAGGTTAGATATTGCAGAAGTAGGAATTATAACGTTATAGTTATAATCAAACGTTTTCATATAAGAAGTAGATTCGTAACCTGAATCCGAGAATTTGCGTAAACAGATGATTGGAAAAAGTGAGTGACGAACTTCATCTATTTCACAGTAAAGGACGTTGTTTCAATTAAGGTCTGAGAGGTAATTATACCCCAACTTGATTGACTTCAGAATTGACAAAGGAATAGTTGTGGTTCGATAGAAAAGGTTGATTTGAAATATAGTTAAGTAATAAGCGATAAATGGATTAAGCGAAACGATGTTTTATACAACGTTCATTTGAAACCCGTAAATGAGTTCTGGAAACGTTTTCCAAATGTAGTCAGATATGTTTTCTAAAAATAGAAAATGAAATGTTTTCATGATAAGAATTTAAGAAATAGAGTTAAGCAAATTCAGAAACTAACTGGAGAGGGTAAGTTGAACGGTTTTCTAAGTGACGATCTGATGTTGGTTTCGACCTTCCGGATTGATACTTAGAGAATTGTTCTCATACTAGTTACAGTTAGGGACTGATAGTTGCGAAATAATAGTGATGTGAAAATAAGCTATGGAAATGTTTTCCAATGATTAATAACAGATATTTTCTAGATATATGAAATAAGGAAATATGAACATATGATGATTGATCGATCGAATTTCCATTTGGAAATAAGATCGTTGTTTGTACACCGACATGTTTTCATTTGATAGTTGAATCACAGACTATCAAAGTTTTTACCATTTTAACGTTGTTAATATGGAGAGACCGGTTGGATTATTATCCAAAGAACCACTCTGTATTGGCATAAGCGTTGCGAGAAATATCTGCCAAAGATAAATTGAAGACGGAGTAGAGTGCAAGGGCTGTTGTATAAGTCTTAGATAATAGTGACTAAGATGGATATACCGAATAGTGCCTTCGGTTTGTCCAGTCCCAGGACAACGTATATGGAAGAAGGTCTGACAGAGTATATCCAATGAATCGCGTAAGTTGATCTGTTCAAACGTATTCACGTTTGGTGGCGGAGGAATTCGTTTCTCTTAGCTATATACCCGTGTTATTTTTGGATAAGTCAATTTGTGATTTGGCGGGTATGACGATGTGGCATTCAAAGTGAATGGTGATCAGATGTTCTGAAGATAGACGTAGCCTCTAGCCTCACGCCAGGAAGTAACAAAAGTTGGGCTAGGCAGCATGGCTAGTTGGGTCATTCCCAAGAAGGGTGTATTGTCACCGATCTAGGGAATATCCATATTTATACTTCTTTTTGATTCTGTATCTTCGGATGACGGTTTGATGGCCTATAACTGTGGTGGCAATATATTCACGACACTCAAGCTAAATGAGTGAGCGGTCATGTGTGGCCGGGTTGCAAGACGTTCTTGTTGAACCCTGAGTGTATCACCTCTAGAGTACACTATTCAGGAGGTGCTCCCATACCTTGTCTGTTGAAATCCATTCTCCGATAAGAGCCCTGCGGTTTATGATTTTAGACTATGTATGTAGAACGTGAGATGCAAGCGTTTCTGCTAGATTGATACCTATTTGTACTTAGACATTATTATAATATCACAATGATATTGCTTGTCAAAGTTGTTCAGTTACTCATAAGGGAAAAACCCGTTCCGTATTCACGGCGTGGTCTTATGAGATATCCTATACCTGTTTTAAACTATTTTACTCATACCAGTCCCATGACTGACCCGGAGTTTACTTTGTTATCTTCCCTAAACTCTTGGGTGCCTATATTTGTACGGGCAGTCAAGTAGTCGGGATTTACAGATATACTTGGAGAGCTTGGAGCAGAAGGCTGCAAGATTCTATAGCTATAGTTATTTCCGCTGTGTTGTAAGTGTTGTACTCTGATAAAGTGCTATTGTATATATAACTGTTATGTTTCAAAGTTATGTTATATATTATATGTTATTCGTTCCGCTGCGAGATCCGTGTTACTCTGATGATTCTGATGTTCTTCTTCTTCTATTCTATTAGTTCTATCTTTTCTTTCTCACCTTCTAATTTCTTTCACTAACGTCGCGGAATTTTCGGCACTCGAGGAGTCGAAAATTTCCAGCCGTTACACGGAGTCAGGCTAAATGAAGGGTTGTGAGTCGCTCATAGGGTCGAGGTGCTCCTGTAGAGGCTGTCTGGTGGAAATCGTCGACCGATGATGTCGCTCGTCACTGTGCTCGTACGCTAAAAGTGGGAAACCGCAGGATGAGGGAGGGATCGAGTTAGGTGTTTCGGGTATAGGATTTTAGAGGATTTGAAGGAGATTACGATGTTGATTTTGGTTTTGGTGATAATCGGGTGTGGAGGGATCGATTTACAAGAGAAGGATTCGGTGATGGTGGGTTTTCATCGTGAGGAAACTGATGTTTGCGGGAGGTAGAAAGGAGGCAAATCGGGTTTGTGTGGTTATAGGGTCTGGGCCTTGTGAAAGAAGTGGGACGGTGTTTAAAATGGTAAAGGCCCGTATACTATTTTTAAACCTCAAGTTTTATTTATATTGGGTACTAACTTATTAATGCGATAACTTGGTCATACAAAATCAGAATCACAAACAGTCGGATCTGTTGGGATCGTACGGACGAGAGCTACACTATGGAACTGACCGGGAGTGGATTGAAGCTCGTTTGAATTTATGGCGTATTAAATTGTTTGATTAAAATCAAAACAACAATTTATCGGTCTTTAACGATGAACTGCAAAGGTGAGTAAAACTCACCAACTCTGAACAGTTCTATTTTCACGTTGTATTGTTAGAACTGTTAAAATTGTCTGTTTTACTGTGTGTTGATTGTTTGATTGAACTGCTAGTCAGTTAGTTAAATTTCTATATTGATTATATTTAACAGAATATATCATATGGAACTGAAAGTGATGTTATCTATATTGTCTAACATCTGTGATGCAGGGAAACAGGTTGGAGGAATCCGATTGGATTCCTCAATAGTTATTTTATTGTTTTTCATATATTGTTATATGATGTGATATAAAATCTGTGGGCGATTATATGTGCTAGGACAATATTGAACATCGTGATTTGATATGATTGAATACCATGACATACCGGGATGTTGATAAGGGGATTTTCAAAGTGATATTGAAAATAGAATATTTATAAAATGGGATATTTATAAATAAGAGATATTTATAAAGTGGAATATTTATAAATAAGGAATATTTATAAATTGGGATATTTATAAATAGGAGATATTTTAAAAAGGAAAATAAATTCAAAACATTTCTTTTTGAATGGAAAGGCCTGTGTGGCGAGTTTGGGGATTTTCCCGATGCTCCCGATACAAAGGAGGTTATGGCGAATTTTCCCGGGAATTTAAGGAGTTAGAATATTTCAAGAATAAACTTGAAAAGGAAATATTTGTAAACCATTTACAAATAGAATTGGAAAGGGAACATTATAAAAAGGAAATCATTTTTAAACTATAGAACCGTTATTTAAAAGTAAATCTTTTCAAATGAATTAAACGTTGTTAAAAAGGAGTTAATCGAATATGGTATTCGAATATGGTATTCGAAGTTAGTGAATCGAATATGGTATTCGAAGTTAGTTAATCGAATATAGACATTCGAAAGGAGTTAATCGAATATGGTATTCAAAAGTTAGTTAATCGAATATGTTATTCGAAAGGGGTTAGTCGAGTTGAGTTAGTTAAATAGAGTTAACCAGTTCAGTAGAGTTAACCAGTTCGGTAGAGTTAATTAGGTAGAGTTAACCAGTTGGAGTTAATCAGTTAGAATTAATCGATTAGAGTAAACAATTAGAGTTAAGTGAATGGAGTTAAAGAATATAGAGTTAAACAAAATTAGAAACTGACTGGAGATTAGTTATGTTGAACAGTTTTCTGAGTATCGATCTGATGTTGGTTTCGGCCTTCGGGGTTTATAATTGGGAAGTTGTTCTCTTATTAGTTTGCAGTTAGAGTCTGATAGTTGTGGGTTGGTAGTGATTGATGATTGATCGATATAATTTCCATCTGGAAATAATATCATTGTTTGCACACGAGTTTTTCTTTGATAGTTAAATCACAGACTATCGAAGTTTTGACCATTTTAACGTTGTTAATATGGAGAGACCGGTTGGATTATTATCCATAGAACCACTCTGTATTGGCATAAGCGTCGCGAATCATATATGCCAAAGATAATTGAAGACGGAGTAAAATGCAAGGGCTGTTGTATAAGTCTTAGATAACAGTGACTAAGATGGATATACAGAATAGTGCCTTCGGTTTGTCCAGTCCCAGGACAACTTGTATGGACGAAGGTCTGACAGAGTATATCCAATAGATCGCGTAAGTTGATCTGTTCAAACGTATTCACATTTGGCGGCGGAGGAATTCGTTTCTCTTAGCTGTATACCCGTGTTATTTTTGGATAAGTCAATTTGTGATTTGGCGGGTATGACGATGTGACATTTTAAGTGAATGAAGATGGATGTCTGACAGAGTATTTCCAGAAAGGTCACGTACATTGATTTCTTCAACCGTACTAAGAGTGGAAGCGGAGAAGGAAACTTCTTTAGCTAACACGTAATGTACTGTTGTAGACGTCAATTAGTGATTTTCGATGGACCTAACAATGTGGCATTCGAAGTGAATCTGATGTGATGATAAAGTGTAGCTTCTAGCCTCATCAACCAGTAAATGACAGAAATCGGGCATGCAGCATGGCTAAGTCGGTCGCACTGAAGTAGGGTGTATAATCACCTATCTAGAGAATATTCATTTGTTTCTTAAATCTATCAATGCTGTCCCATATATATATAGGAACGGTTGCTGATCCCAACCATTGGTGATGTACATTCGATACACTCAAGCGAAATGAGTGGTCGGTCATGTGTGGCTGAGTTACAAGATGTTCTTATTGAACTCCAGTGAATCATTCCTAGAGTACACTGATCAGAAGGTGGTTCCATACCTTGTCATAGTTGGAAATCCATTATCCAATACGTGCTTGCGATTTTGATTGTATACTATATATGTAGAACGTAAGATGAAAGCGTTTCTGATAGTTGATATCTATTTATACATAGACATTATTATTATATCAAAAGGTTCTTGATATAAAGATATTTTGGATTTTCATAAGGCAAAAACCCGTTCCGTTCTGCAGTGTGGTCTTATGAGATATCGTTTACTTGTTCATATACCTGTTTAAACTATTTTACTCACACCAGTCCCATGACTGACCCGGAGTTTATTTGTTTTGTTTCCCTAAACTCTTGGGTGCCTAATTTTGTACGGACAGTCAAGTAGTCAGGAATTTACAGATATACTGGAAGAGCGTGGAGCAGGAGGCTTCAGGATCATATAGCTATAGTTATTTCCGCTGTGTTGTAAGTGCTGTACTCTGATAAGTGCTATTGTATACATAACTGTTATATTTCCAAGTTATGTTATCTATTATATGTTATTCGTTCCGCTGTGAGGTTCGTGTTACTCTGATGTTGTGTTCTTCTTCTTCTTCTATTCTAAGTTTCTATCTTATCTATTCTCACCCTCTAATTTATTTCATTAATTACCAGGATTTTTCGATGTTTTGGTTATCGACATCGTGCTTATGTCGATAACCAAAGCCACCGAAAATCCGGGTCGTTACAGATAGATATCAATCGCATGGCATGAATTGCCTGTGTGGCACGCTGAGTTGCATAGATCAAGGCTTCTGTTGAAAAGCAAAGTCTTGTGGTTGATGATCAAAGCACGGCCTACGTGGCAGCTTTGTGTATAACGTGAATTCGCGAGCCTCACACCTCGGTATGAGTCAAAAACAGGATACAGATTGCAGGGAGAGCATGACGTTTCTTTCTAGCTTTGGTGGTGTCAGTGACTTACCAGCCCTGACATTTATATACTTTTCACCTATGTGGTTGTTGGATGAGGTGCCTCGATTTTAGGTCTGTAAGGACCGGGAAACGTGTGTTCAGGAATTGTCAATCCTCAAACGTAAGAGAGGACCGGCCCTAAAGATCCAGGATTGCCCAGAGTGTGTAGTCCTGAGACATTTGCTAGAGTGTCTCGAAGCGGAGAGGAGATTGCCCCTTGCCTCGACTCATGACGGAAACCCAATTTCCAATACGTGTATTGCGGTTTTAATTGTAGAACTAGTATGGCGACATGATATATGGTACCCATGCCGTCTATGATTTATATTTATGATTGAAATTGTTTTGACACTATACACTTATTATAGTATCAAATGATTTGTTTTAAACGTACCAAGCATGTTTGGCTATTATAAGGGGAAAACCTATCCTCCGGCTTGCGTTGCATTGTATGATGGGACCTGGGTCTTATAATAGCTTCATTTTTCGAAAAAGCATTACGTTGTTTATTCTATGCACTGATATTCTTGGGAGGAAACCCGTTCCGTGTTATACGGCGTGGTCCCTTGAATTACTCTCTTTCAAAGTAAAGTTTTAAATAACTGTTTTAGTTCTCACACCAGTCACATGACTGACCTGGAGTTTATCGTTTTAACCAAAACTCTGGGTGCCCTTATTTTCGACACGGGCAGCTAGTAGTTTTGGTTTTGCAGATTTATATTCACAGGATCCTGGTTTACAGCTGGAATGATATCCGGAAAGCTCTGTATCCGTATATCACCTTCAGTTGTGCTTTGTATTATTTTCCGCTGCTATATAATTTATTGTAATCTCTGATATTTATCGAATGTAATTTACTCATTTACACTCTGTATATTCTTGTATCTGATGGAATTGTTGTAATAGCAATGAAATGTTCTTCCCTCTGCGTTCTGATTTGTCTTGTTCTCAAACGATCAGGGGTTTCGAACGGTTTAGATCGGTTTAACGACTGATCCGGATCGAGCGAAATTCTCGGCCGTCACAAAATGTTGCATTGTTTCTTATAGAAACAAATGTAAATATAATACGTATCTTGAAGATCGTATTAATTTTAGATCTAATATTGATCTATCACCAAAAGTGAATTATGAAAAATAAACAAATGAAGAATCAAAAAGTATATTAATTTTTTGGAATCTGAAATAATATGAACCGGAAGTTCATATGTTGAAGAAAAAAAATTGAAGCCTGAAGCTTTCTTAAAAGTGTGACATAAAAAGATTTTACTTCCAGAAGAAGTTAAAAGAGACACACACATTATAATTTGTGACAGTAACATTAGATTCAATAGAAAATCTCTAAACGAGTTTCATCTAACTGATATCTTTCATGTATAGTTTATATTAACTGAATATCCTAAAGATATAGTATGCAAATTAATCTCTGAAGAGATGTTTTAGAGATTTAATTTATATGGCAAATCCAACATCCTAGAAGACATGTTAGAATTTTTTGTTGTTGCATTGCAATTACATAAATAAAAAATATGTTCCTTGAAGGAATATCATACACTCCAGAAGTAGTGACTTCTTTCTCTCGTGAATCTTATTTTTATTTAATGCACCTAATTTTGTTATTGCATTTAAGGTTTGATATGTATTTTGTATATTGATATGACATTTCAATAGTTTGTATATATTTATCTCTGGAGGAGATAAGTTCATCATAGAAGCGGTGATAACAAAATATCTTTAGAGGATATTTGTATATTTAGAAGTGGTAAATTATCTCTAAAAGAGATCTGTTTATTTAAAAATAATAAAATATCTCCAAAAGAGATTTATATAATTGAAAATGATAAATTTTTTGTAGAAAAAGTTCATATGACATGAAGTTCATATATATTTTTTTTTTTCAAATAAGGAACCTGAAGTTCATATGCAAATGAGGAACCTGAAGTTCATATGCAAATGATGAACCTGAAGTTCATATGCAAATGAGAAAGATGATGATGCAAATTTAATGACTAAAGAAAATATGCATCTTGAAGGTCATAAGCTAAGATTTAAATATTGATCTTAATTTAGCACACCTAAAGTATATGCAGAAGCAATTTTTGTTATAAAAATGAAAAATTTAGAACCTGCAGTTTCTATAATGGTAAGAGATAATTTTGATATAAAAAAGAAAGATCTAAAAGATTTTTATATGGATTGTATAATTTGAACCTAAAACATGTAATTTTTATGTTGTGAATTTTATGTATAGATCTTCAAGTTTATGTAATTATTCATATATTAAAGAATGTAAAATCATGGTTCTATAATTATGCACTTTTACTCAATTCTCGATTAGACATTATGCGTATATATGGTATTTTAGAAAATATGATTATTGGGAATGCAGTACAACTATAAGTTGTTTATTTTAGTTTTGTCGTTGATCAATACTGTAGCTAGATCCAAATTTTATTATGTTGATTTGAGTAAAATTTATTTTATTTGATTCATATATTTAGACCTTATAATGATTATTTCTGTTATTTTTATAATAAATGCATTAAATGTATCGTTATTGTAATATATATTGTATTGCCATATTATTTTAATTATGTTAAAAACATTAGTTATTATAAGTTAAATGATGTATGTTTGTATTTGGAAAAAGAATAGACATATGTATTATTATTCGAGGTATTTGGCAACTAATATATGTAATGGAAGAAATTATATAAATCAGATATGGGACCTGAACTTTTGGATATGAAAAAAAGAAACTTTTTGATGAAGTTTACAAGTTTGAAATCTTGAAAATTAGCAAGAATGTAAAAGCTTCTAAATTAGATGTATGTTAAAAGGTTGAGAACCATAATTTCATCATAAATTAATAAACCAGGTATAATACGTATGTTTATATATATGCATAGGAACTTGAAGTTCCTTAATCAATGAACTTGAAATACTGCATAATTTAAAAGCCTGAAGCTTTATTGAAACTATGTGAAATAATAACATTAATAAAATTGATATCCAAAGATTTCACAATTTTCAAAATGAGTTGTGTCTTGTTTATATATTTATATTTACATATGATGTTGAAGAATAAATTTTAACAACATGAAGTTGTTTATATATTTTATTTGAACCATAAGTTTAATACAGTGGAACCAGAAGTTCAATAAAGTTGAACCAGAAGTTCAATACAGTTTAACAAACTTGAAATTGTTTACATGCTATTTGAACAAGAAGTTCAATATGGATTAACAACTCGAAGTTGTTCATATATTTCATTTGAACCAGAAGTTCAATACAGTTCCAAATCAGATATTTTGGATATTATGAAACGATCTTTAAGATTCACGTTGACATTGCTTGATAAGAAAAAATTAATGATTGGAACATTATAAACAATTTATTCTAAAATCAATAACTTTAATGAGAGAGGATATGCAAATCAATTACATATATAATACGTGGACGCACGTATATACACATATATGCGAATATTTAATTAACAACCTGAAGTTGTCATGAGCTCATATTATAAATTATGCATATATTATTTTATATTTCAGAAATTCGATTGACATCAATATTGAATGACCTGAAGTCATGTGCATGTTCAAATGATAGAAAATTCTTCCAAGTCATTAGATCATTGAAAGGGAATAAGCAATAGAATATGAATGCATCTTATCAACTAATAAGAGCAATATCCTCCTATAGTTGAAATACATCTAATGTATTTGCTAGCTATGATGCTATAATGGATCAAAAATGAATCCAAAGTAGGTTTATTATTTAAAGTGACAATGTTTGTCAACATTGAGGGGGGGGGGGGGGGTAAATGAATCATCGATGTTAAAAATTTGCTAATATATAGAACTATGCAAAGTATTAAGTAACTTGCATAAATTATCAATTATGTCCCTAATAGACTTTCTCCAATGTACGTTTGAATCCCCGAAGGATCAAAAGGTGTAAATCACAGCTGAAAATATGGTACAAAAGTCAGTTCAAAATATTTTTGGAGTAAGTCATAAAGATGCAAATAAAGGAGGTGACTGTTCCTGAAGAAACACTTAAAGGTGCTTTGAAAGAAACCCATGACATGATTGTCAAAATAACCCCAGAAGTGGTTTAGGTATCTAAAGCATGATAAGTTTTGAGATCTCAATAAATTATGTATAGAACTGACAAGAAATAACCATTGATGATAAATTAATAAATAATAAAGCACTTATATTTATTAATGGATTAAAAATCCCATATTAGAGAGAAACATGATTGGCCATCATGAAATTCTCCTAAATAGGATATATGAACCTGTAGTCCATAAGATATGGACCTGTAGTTCATAAGATAAAAATAGAAATATATATAATGACAAAAGCACACGGAAGTTACTGAAGCACCATAGAGTGTCATCAACATGTTAAGTTCCATGAGCATTGTATTTTTAGAGATAATTGAATTGATTAAAGTGGCGAAAGTGTTTAAAACGCTTACAATACCTTGAAGGTATAAACGATGAAAGTATACAAATTCCAGAAGAATTTAAATAACTTTGGTAGTGATAAAGAGAAAGAAATGTAGATTACAACATTCTTTTAAGTATTGTTGTGATGAAAATATTGAAATAATTCATGATGAGTAGATAACTTCTTGCTTTCAAGAATTGTTGTAATGAAACTCTTAATATCCATTGAAGTGGTAGTTGCGATATGCAAAAATTATTATAATATATAAGTTCTTGAAGAACATAAATAACATTTGTTAATATAAAGAATACCAAGAACACGGATGATAGATTACAACATTCTTCTAAGTACTGTTGTAATGAAAACCTTGATATACTTCAAGGTGAGTAGATTACTTCCAGCTTAGTGTTGTTGTAATGAAAATCTTGATATACTTCAAGATGAGTAGATTACTGCCTGCTTAGTAATGAAAGTTGTCTTACTCATCAAATATGTATTGCAACATGCAAGTCCGATTGAAAAAGAAAATTATAAGCACCTGAAGTGTATTCATAAATGAATATTAGTAACATACAAATCACAAAAGGAAGACTAAATAAGAAAACATGCCTGAAGTATGGAAATATACATGAAGTTTTAAAAGACAAACTTCATTAAGAAGTATTTGTAAGCAATTTGAGTTATTGAAAGAAGAATCCGAATTCATAGGAAATAATTAAATCAGGGGGAGCATCCTTAAGTATGATATAATGCACTCTTTTTTCTTAACTAAGTTATTCCCCACTGGGTTTTTTTTTAGTAAGGTTTTGATGAGGCGTGGGTCATGATTCAGAAGTATCAACCCAAAAGTAACATACAAAAACAAGTTATAATGTACTCTTTTTTTCTTATTTAAGATTTTTCCCACTGGTTTTTTTTCTTATTAAGGTTTTATCGAGGCATTACATTGATCCAGAAGTATCATACTACTTTTGACGTAGTAAATATGACATTGTATATTGTACTCTTTTTCCTTCACTAAGATTTTTCCTATCAGGTTTTTCTTAGTAAGGTTTTGACGAGGAAACATTTTGATCTAGAAGCATCAAACATCTTTTGATGCATTAACCTATTATTTATGAAGAAGACAAGGCAATTTACATGGCTCAGATTCAAGTGAATTATATCAAGGGTGATAGGGTGAAGCACATTTCTTCTGATTTTCTCTTCACACATGAATGAAAGAATAACAAGAAAGAGGAGAAACATTTTTAGTTCAAGAAAAGCGGGTAGATCTATTCTCAAAGGCAATTTCCAAATCCACATTCTAGAAGATGATGTACAAAATTGGCATGCGTCGACTACATAAATAAACTAATTGAATAATGAGTTATAAATAAGGGGGAGCATATAAAAATATGCTGTAATGTACTCTTTTCCCTCACTAATGTTTTTCCCACCGGGTTTTTGTTAGTAAGGTTTTTAATGAGGCATTATCTTGATCCTGAAGTACCAACCCTTACGGTAACAATGCAAAACATGCTACCTAAAGATGAAATAAATTTGCACTCTTTTCCTTGTTTATGATTTTTCCCATAGGGTTTTCCATAAAAAGGTTTTTAATGAGGCATTGTTTTGATCCTGAAGTATCAAACTCTTTTAAGGAGTATTATTTTAATATGATATTCATAATGTCAGAAGTTGTACTTTTTTCTTGTTCAAGGTTTTCCCCATAGGGTTTTCCTGATAGAGTTTTGAAAGAAACAGACAATAGTTGTATCAACTGAATGGATATATGTAAGCAAGATAATTATAAGGGGGAGCAATCATCATATATGTTTTAAAAGGGACAACTTCAAGTTAGCAGAGCATTCAATATTTAAAAGACGCATATTCAAGGGGGGTGTTGTAATATATATATGAGTGAATATGCTCTTGCCATATTCTATTTAGTCCCACATCATGGGAATAAGTCTAACCTCAGCTCCAAAGCCTATATATGAAGGAGCCAATGTAATAGAAATTGTACGCACTTGAAGAAAAAGAAATAAAAGAATCTCCCCTATCTTTTCTGTTCTCTCTAATGGCTTCTTGTTTATTATCTGTTCTGTTTTATTTTATAACATAAATTGATTTTATGCCTCTAGTGCAGCCTATTCTGATTCAATTGCACAAGCACCTATTCCGTATACTATGGCATGTCCTCTGCTCAAAGAAGGAAGACGATCCAGGACCCTATTATATCGGTCTACATCTTATTTCTTATATTCTATTTTTCCGAAATTATAATGGAGAATTCGATATTTAATTCACTTATTTCTGTTTGAAAAAGATGGTTGAGTTTTATCTTTATTCCATATTCCTTTTTAGTAAGTAAAAATATCTACCTGTTTCCAATTTTGCCAACTACTTATAGATAATCTTGAATAGGATCACATCTGATTTGGCTAAAGCATTCGCTTGATATGAACAATGAAAACAAGCATGGGATAACAAATTTGAACTTCATATCATTATACACTGAATAACTAACCTAAAGGGCCTTAACCTTCCAATGCATGTTAGGTTGTGTATTGACGATGGCTTTTCTTCTAATCCATGTTAACTCATTTGTCTGTTTTAATATTTTTCAAATATTTAACATACAAAACTATAGTTTTAAATTCAGTAAATAACTAAGGGAATTGAAATTTATCAGTCATACAGGAGCCATGCTTTCATTGTCACCACAATCTACAAATCAATGATCTTTGAATAAAAGTGAAAAGACACCAGGTTTAATTCAATCAAATATCATGGTACACTTAAGGATAATAAGCGGTATCAATTAAGAGTCCAAAAAAGGTGACGACTTGGATTCTTACTAAATTTGTAGGAGAACAACTATGTTAAAAATTGCTACTTATGAGTAATAAGTTACATTAATTAAGATTTAAAACAAATAGTGATGGCTTGCAGTATATGATTGGTTTAAAAATTGCCACTTACTGATTACATTAGCTAATTACACTATACAAAAATTTCTATAAAGCTCGGTTAACTTCCAAAGTACTGAAAAATGAAATTACAAATGAGCTTAAGAGTTAAAACAAATGGGGATGGCTTGCAGTGTTACTAAATTTGCATGGAAATAATTGTTTTAAAAATTGCAACTTACTGATTACATTAGCTGATTACACTAAACAAAAAAATAAAAATTATAAAGCTCAGTTAGCTTCTAATGTACTGAAAAATGAAATCACAAATGAGCCTCAAAGCAATTCATGATATGATTACATTAACCCCATGTTTTCAGATTTGTTACTTAAAATTTAAGGCAATGTCAAAATACATTAGGCACACTAATTAGATTTTTACATCAGCAGATAAACTTGTTAATGACCTGATATAACAAAATAAAATAATGAATTAGATCTCTTTGAGAGTTTCACTGCAAGTTCTTCCATATTTTTCCTCCCCTCAATCATCCCATGGACTGAATATGAAATAAAAATATGTAAACATGGTGAATGGATGTATCTTCATTGAAAAAGAAAGTTGAACATTAACCAAATCTTAATCATGTCATATGAATCTAATTCCAACCTACTTATCTTATGCAGTCAACAGATAACATCAAGTTCAAGTGCCTCAATGACAAACATGGAGTATTACAACTATTATTGTGAAACCAAAAAAGGGGTATGTTCTATTCATCAGGAAAACATGAATTCAAGATTAAAATTAGTACAGAAATAAAAATACTCAGATGAAAAGTAATTTTAACTAACTATGGAAAAAAAACTAATCACGAGGAACGACAATTTAAGTGTTCAATGTAAAACCGTTAGTGACGAATAAAACAAAGAAGCACAGTATAAATACAGGTAAACATATACCTTTGTACAAAGCAGGCAAACCGGTGGCATCCCTGACAACATATCCTTTGAGAAAGAACTGCAATCGTTGGCGATAGATCAACAAAGTAAGATTGTAGAGTCCTTGCGATGGCGCGTTAGAGTTACACTACTAGAAAGGGCTCGTTTTTGCAACGACCCTAGGCAATGGCCAGCGACAACTAAAAAAGCGGTCGTCGCTAGCTGTTGCACAATTTTGAAACATAACAGCCAAGGCTTTCTTCCCCAAATGATTCAATTTTCATAAAAAAAAACCCAACCCCTTGCTGCTGCGCCGTCACCCCCTTGCACCGATTTCATCCATTCCAATCCTCTCTAATTGTGCCGGTATGTCTTCTAAACCCTATTTCTTGTTTAATTTGGGTTATTTTGTATGTTTATATGTGGTTGTAAATTGATAGTTTATGGATATGAAATTGGTTGTCTTGTGAGATGCATATAATGTTGATTTTGTTATACATTGACTTAGGAATAAGTGGAATTGATTAGCAGGTTGAAATCATTGATTATCACATATGTGCTTGACTTAGGAGCATGAAAACAATGATTATCGTGTATGTAATTGGGCTTACGTTGATTGTGTTGTAGGATCATTTGAGAAAAAAATGAAGTAAATGTGATTGTTTAGCCATAGTAACTTGATTATGACTAGTGAAACGGTGTAATGATGTCCCTCTATGCGTGCACTGTTAATTATGTCACCATCAGATGCATGAATAGTCGTTCCAAACAAATTTGAAGAAGGCTAATTCTATTCATACACCTATAATTCCTTAACATACACCGTACAATGAAATAAAATAGCATACACCAAAAATTTCTTTTCATACATCATGCCTTTCACAAGATTACCCTTTTATATTTTCATCACCTTTGCTCTCTTTAACCTTAAAACTAAATTACATAAAATTGGGAATTCATTGCAATATATTTACCTAAAACTAAAAAAATAACTTTTATTTTAACACTAGTATCTTAAATTAATTGATTGCTTTATTTTTAAATCACTTTTAATTTTAGATGATGGAATTTTGAACTTATTTTTTTAAATACTAGAAAGTTAAACTAGTTAAATTTTGGTGTTAAATTTAAACATGATTAGATTTGAATGAAAGACTGAAGAATTTTTTACTCCCTATAACATTAATTTTAGTAGATAGTTTTAAATTTTAATTTTTATATTCAATTAAAGTGAAAACTGTTAAAATTGACTGTATATAAATGTTGCTTGTAAAAAAATGAATATATTTTAATCCTCAAAAGAATATAAAACCAGTGATATAAATTAATTTATAATATACTAACTTTACAAGAGAAATTATATTGAGTATACATAACGCAAACAAGGGAGAATTATATATATTTTCTGTAATGACTCGCATTTTCAGCGATATAATAATTAATTTATTTAATTATTTATATAATGATTTAGGGGATTTAATGGTCATTTAATTAAATAACTTTGAATTTTTAATTAAAATAATAATTAAATAATATATTTAATTCTAAAATAAGCAGAATGGGTTGATATGGCGATATAATGTGAACTGGGCAATTCAAATTATATAATTCAGTTTTAAATTGAATTACGATAACGAATATATTTAAATAACGGCAGTTTGAACGTATAATTATGTTATAATTATAATGGAGCTCGAAATGGCGCTGCAGTTCGCGATTTGGCGATTTGAGCTTCAACTGGATATACAGAAGCCGTTTTAAATCGGATTTCTGTGAAAAAAGAAATGTTGGAAGCTGGTGGAGTATATTTTTCTAGTGGAAGAGAAAAATCGGGATTTCGTCATGTTGATTTTGATTTATGTCCAAATCAAATTTTAGAAAATTCGCTGTGGAGTTCCTTTATAAATTATAAAGGAATTATTTATATTTTAAAAAGGAATTTCAATATAAATCGAATATCGGGTTGACCCAGATTTGAAATATCAAGTAAGAAATTCACATAGGAATATTCTGAAACTGTATGGTATTCCACTGCGAATATATACGATAATATTTATTTTTAAATATTAAATTCAATTATATTTAAATATATTTAAATATTTAAATAGGCTATTTAGAGCTTTAAAAATAGCCACTTTTGCAAACGAAGTCAGAATTCGACGAAACTAATTTTGCTGGATCCGCAATGTTAAATAGTTATTAGATTTCCAGTTGCTTGATTTTTGGGGTCACTGTGTGGCCGTACGGATTTTTAGAGTGAAAAACAGTTAGTATTTTGACGGTTAAAAATACACTGTGTGAGCAAACAGAGTCGGAATTCGGCGAAACCAGTTTCATTGGGATCGTAATGTCGAACTGAAGCTGTATGTCCAGTTTTGTGATTTTTGGGTATCGTATGTGGTCGTCGGGATTTTAAGGACCGTAGACAAACCGAAAATCGAGAAAATAAAATATAAAAATCAAAATCAAAATATCCCCTCCATTTTTCTGTGATCCATCACAGGCCACGCAACTTTCGTTCTCAACCACAAACGCTACCTACCAATACACATTTTATATATATATATATATATATATATATATATATATATATATATATATATATATATATATATATATATATATATGGCATAAACAGAACACAAACCGCAAGAAAAATAAAATCAAAGGAAATAAATTCCTAAATGAAATCTCATGTTTTTTATATCGTTGAGATCGTTGTGGTGTGGACTTCGCGATGATACCCACCTTTTACAGCTCAATGCATTTTTCTGGTCACCCCATTTTCACGCAGCCGGGCTAGGGTTGCAAGCGGAGGCCGACGAGGGAGGTGCTAGGTTGAACAGAGGGTGGTGCGACGTTTCTGGCATCAAGGCGCTCGGATGGGGGTCGATTTGATGAAGCTCGAACCCAAGGATGGCCGCGCGATGTACTTATGGTGGAAGAACAATATGAAATCTTGGTTTCAAAGAGTGAATCGAGTTGGAATCCGTGGGTACAGGGATGAAGAAGGGGTGTTGAGATTTTGGTTGGTGATTTTAGTTTGATTTTATGTTAAAAGAAGGAGGAGGTAAGAGGAAGAGAAGGAAGCGGTAATGGTGAGATTCAATGTAAAGGAGCGACGGGTTCAAGTCTGTTTGGGGAAGAAGTGTTTTGCGGGTCCGGGTTTAGTCGTGATTGGCCAAAGAGGAGCATAGTGATAAAGCCCAAGTGGAAATTTAAACCAAGTATTTTATTTTAAATATAGTGTTAAAACATGTAAAAGCAATATCTCGTTCATACATTATCAGATTGACGAACCGTAATTTGCGTTGGGACCGTATGGACGAGAGCTTCACAATGAAGCTGAGTGGAAGTGGATTGGGGCTCGTATGAATTTATGGCAGAACAAATTGTTTGATTCAAATCAAACAAACAGTTTATCGTTCTTTAACGATGAACTGCCAAAGTGAGTAAATCTCACTAACTCTGAACAGTTTATAATTTCATGTTGTATTTTTAGAACTGTTAAATATTGGCTGATTGACTGTGTGTTGACTGTTTGCTTGAACTACTAGTCAGTTAGTTGAATTTCTATATTGATTCTATTTAACAGAATATATCATATGGAACTGAAAGTGTTGTTATCTACATTGTTTAACATCTGTGATGTAGGGAAACAGGTTGGAGGAATCCAACTGGATTCCTCAACAGCTATTTTATCTTTTTCATATATTGTGATATATGACGTGGTTTATAACCTATTGTTGATTATATGTGTATAGACGATATTTGACATCATGACTTGATATGTTAAACACCATAACATAGTGGAATGTGAAAAAGGGGAATTTTCAAATGGAATTTGAAAATAAAATATTTATAAAATCAAAAGGGTTTTATAAATGAAATGTTTAAAAATTAAATATATATAAATGAAATATTTATAAATAGAAATCTTTATAGGTGAAATTATATAGAAAGGGGAAATCTTTATAAATGAAATATTTATAAAGAAAAGGGAATATTTATAAAATCATAAGATTTTATAAATAAGATATTTATGGGTTAAATAAATAGGAGGTGTTAAACGAGATACTTATTTGTTAAGTAAATAAGTTATAAAAGAGATATTGACTTAGAAAACAGAATAAGTTATTAAAAGGGTTTTTATTTGTTAACTGAATAGAACAAGATAAAAGGAATATTTATTTAGAAAACAAATAAGATATTATATAAGAAATATTTGCAACACATTTGCAAATAGAGTTGAAAAGGGAATATTTGCAAACCATTTGCAAATAGAATTTAAAAGGGTAATATTTGAAAACCATTTACAAATAAAGATTTAAAAAGGAAATATGGGTAAAGGCATTTAGAAAACAAATAGATTATAAAGGAAATATTTATCTTTGGATAAATAGATATATATATATATATATATATATATATAAGTTTGAACTTATATACGAAGAAGTAAATAGATAAAAGGAGCAGATTGATTTATAAATGATATTTATAAATTAAGTTAAATATTTATCATTTGGATAAATAGAATATATAAGTCAGGACTTATATAAAGAAGTAAGAATCGATTTCAACATCGATGTTTGAAACAGAATAAGGACAAAGAGTTAACCATAGAGTTAAACCAGTTAGGTTAAACCGTAGAGTTTAACCAGTTAGGTTAAACCGTAGAGTTAAACCAGTTAGGTTAAACCGTAGAGTTAAACCAGTTAGAGTTAACCAGTTAGAGTTAAACAGTTAGAGTTATTAGGTTGGAGTAATTCAAATAAGAGTTATTGAATAGATTTAAATTGAACTAGAGTTATTGAATAGAGTTAAATCAAATTTAGTTTATTCGAATAAATTTGAAATTAGTTAATCGAATTTAGTTATTCGAAGAAGTAAATCGAATCAGAAATATTCGAAGTGAGATAATAGAATAGTAGATATTCGAAGTGAGGTAATCGAATAATAGATATTCAAAGTGAGATAATCGAATCAGAAATATTCGAAGTGAGTTGATCGAATCTAGTTATTCGACAGGAGTTAAATCGAATAAGATTTATTCGATGAAAGAGATTATCGAACATAAGTATTCGAAAGTAAGCAAATCAAATATAAGTTATTCAAATAAGTTATTCGAATAAGAGTTAATCCAGTAAGAGTTATTCGATTGGAGTTATTCAAATAAGAGTTATAGATTAGAGTTAACTTAATAGGAGTAAATAAATTAGTTGTCGTTATATTATTCGAATTCGGAAATAAAAAGTCATATTAAAGATAATGTATTTCAGATGCAAGAGATTATAACACCATTGTTATAATCACATAAACTTGTAAAAGAAGGGGATTCGTAAATAGAATCCGAGGGTTCGTAAGGAAGTGTTAAAGAGTTAAAAAGATGAATCTTATCTATTTCGAGATTTGAAAGGTGGTTCAGTTAAGGTCTGAGAGGTAGCTATACCCCAACTTGATTGACTGTGTTTTTAATTAAGAAACGGTTACGGTTCGAGTGTGAAGTGGTTAAGTGGATTTAGTAATTTAGTATAGTGGTTTGAGTCGTCATCGCAATATAGTTTTAAACATCTATTTAAAATCCCAATTAAGAAGTTTTGGAAATGTATTACAAACGAGAATCAGAAATGTTTTCTAATAATAGAAAATAAGAATTTAGAATATATGGAAACAGGAGATAAGTAAATTAATGAAATAAAGAGATAAATGTTGAATAATGATTGATCGATATAATTTCCTCCTGGAAATAATATCATTGTTTGCACACCTGTTTTTCTTTGATGATTAAATCACAGACTATCGAAGTTTTGACCATTTTAACGTTGTTAATATGGAGAGACCAGTTGGATTATTATCCAAAGAACCACTCTGTATTGGCATAAGCGTTGCGAATCATATATGCCAAAGATAATTGAAGACGGAGTAAAGTGCAAGAGCTATTGTATAAGTCTTAGATAATAGTGCCTAAGATGGATGTACTGAATAGTGCCTTCAGTTCATCCTATTCCTGGATGACTGGTATGGATGAATGTTTGACAGAGTATTTCCCGAAAGGTCACGTACATTGATTTCTTCAACCTACCAAGAGTGGAAGCGGAGAAGGAAACTTCTTAAGCTAACACATAATGTACTGTTGTAGATGTCAATTAGTGATTTTCGATGGATCTGAGAATGTGCCATTCGAAGTGAATCTGATGTGATGATAAAGCGTAACCTTAAGCCTCATCAACCGGTAAATGACAGAAATCAGGCAGGTAGCATGGCTATGTAGGTCGCACCTATTAGGGTGTATAATCACCTGATCCAGAGTTTCATTTACTTCTAAAAATCTATTGTTGATGCTGTACCATTTGGGAAACGGTTGCTGATCCCAACCGTTGGTGATATACAATCGATACACTCAAGCGGAATGAGTGGTCGGTCATGTGTGGCCGGGTCGCAAGATGTTCTTGTTGAATCCAGTGTATTCCTCTCTAGAGGTACACTAGCGAAAGGTGGTTCCATACCTTGTCATGGTTGGAAATCCATTACCCAATACGTGCTTGCAGTTTTGATTGTATACTATATATGTAGAACATGAATGAAAGTGTTTCTGCTAGATGACAATTATATTGTGGTTGATAGACATTGTTATAATATCAAAAGGTTTTTGATGTAAAGATATTTTGGATTCTCATAAGGGAAAAACCCGTTCCGTTATATGGCGTGGTCTTATGAGATATCGTTTACTTGTTCAACTATTTTAAACTGTTTTACTCATACCAGTCCCATGACTGACCCGGAGTTTATTTTGTTTTGTTTTCCCTAAACTCTTGGATGTCCAATTTTGTATGGGCAGTCAAGTAGTTGGGATTTACAGATACTTGAAGAGCTAGAACAGGAGGCTTCAGGACCATATAGCTATAGTTATTTCCGCTGTGTTGTAAGCGTTGTACTCTGATAATGTTATTGTATACATATACTGATTTTATTTCAAGGATATGTTATCTATTATATGTAATTCGTTCCGCTGTGAGGTTCGTGTTACTCTGATGTTGTGTTCTTCTTCTTCTTCTATTCTAAGTTTCTATCTTATATTTCATCACCCTCTACCTTCTTTCTATTAGTTTCCTGATTCCCAGTTTAATTTGGGGTTGGACTCGTGTTTTTGGTCAGCTCAAATTGGACCGGATTTTCGGGTCATTACAGTTGGTATCAAAGCTTAAGGTTAAGTGAATTACCTTGGCTCTGTGGCGTGACTCAGTGGAGATGGGGTTAGTAATACCCTAGATTGAGTTGAGTGTATATATACGAGTGAGCGTATTTGTTATTGATATAAAAATTGTTTTATATTGTGGTGATTTATTGGTTGAGTTGTTTATGAGTTCTGGTCGATCAGTTTCATCCACTGTATCGGTAGGAGTTATTAAACACTCGAATATGATGGGTCGACTCGATATGTTTTGAAAAGAGGGTAAATTAAAATAAGTCTACCCAAGTTATATCTTGATATAGAGAAGATATATATATATATATATATATCAAAATTATAATATAGTGGATATATTGGTTGTTATTATAATCGAGTAAGATTATAAATTAAATGGTTATGTAAATAACCAATCAGATTTCATATAAGTGAAATACGTGGAATCAGATGAGTTAAATCTAAATTTTAAACCGGGAATTGAATTAAAATTCTGGAAAATTTTTGATAAGTGTTTGTAAATGGATTTGGATTAAAAATAAGGAAAATTTAAGATCCTGGGAGATTTTAAATTGTTACAAGCAGTATGAATTATATTTCGAAATGAATTTCAAAGTGGAAATATTTAGAAATAGTTTTATAGTATTGAACTCACTTCGATCGCTGGAAAATAGATTCTAATGATTACAGCTGCATCATCAGTATTCATTTTCGAGTTGTAAGTGACGAATTACAACCAGAGATACTGTTTTGAATTTGTTTTGGGAGAAACAAGTCGTTTGAAATCCAAAAAGGAATATTTGGTTTTAGAAAAAGCAAAGCTGTTTAAAATTCCCTAGGAATAGACTGTTTAAATTAAAAACAAATTTGAATAGAAATTTGTGAAAGTAAGCTAGAATTGAATTGGATTAGAATGATATCGAGAAATTTGGATTAGTGACATAGGAAAATTGAAATGATATTGGGTTGATAAGTTAAGATTTTGTAACTCGAGACTGGAACTCGGATTTGAAATGAAGTTTGACTTGGGTATAAGCCTTTGATTTGGTTTGAGGATAAAAATTGATCGGAGTTTGATTAAGATAACATTTGTATATGTTGAATTAACAGCAGATGAAAAGGATATAATGATATGACCGACAAAAAGGTACCAGTTTATATTATATATTGGGTATGAGATTTTGATGAGCCAAATTGGCAAGCCGCTTGGCTGTTTGATTTTCTTTTGGGTTGGAGATGGCCCAGAGATGCGAGTCGGAGTTGTACTGATTGAGCCGTACAAAGGAGGTGCTGGCGAAATCTTTTGAAAAGTTAAGGCGTTAGAAAATTTTCAGGATTTTTGAAAATTTTCGTTGATAAGAATAAATTAATAATTTAATTGAAATTAATTGGTTCAGTTGAAACTGAAGTTAAGAAGTGAACAAATAAGTTCTAACCAGTTAATAGGGTTTGTTTTCTACCTTAGCAATTTCGAGGACGAAATTATTTTAAGTGGGGAAGAATGTAATGACCCGCATTTTCAGCGATATAATAATTAATTAATTTAATTATTTATATAATGATTTAGGGGATTTAATGGTCGTTTAATTAAATAACTTTGAATTTTTAATTAAAATAATAATTAAATAATATATTTAATTCTGAAATAAGCAGAATGGGCTGAAATGGCGATATAATGTGAACGGGCAATTCAAATTATATAATTTAGTTTTAAATTGAATTACGATAACGAATATATTTAAATAATGAAAGTTTGAACGTATAATTATATTATAATTATAATCGAGCTTGAAATGGCGCTGCAGTTCGCGATTTGAACTTCAATTGGATATACAGAAGCCGTTTTAAATCGGATTTCTGTGAAACAAGAAACTTTGGGAGCTGGTGGAGTATATTTTTCTAGTGGAAGAGAAAAATCGGGATTTCGTCGTGTAGATTTTGATTTATGTCCAAATCATATTTTAGAAAAGTCGCTGCGGAATTCCTTTATAATTTATAAAGGAATTATTTATATTTTAAAAAGGAATTTCAATATAGATCGAATATCGGGTTGACCCAGATTTGAAATACCAAGTTAGAAATTCATATAGGAATATTCTGAAATTTTATGGTATTCCACTGCGAATATATACGATAATATTTATTTTTAAATATTAAATTCAATTATATTTAAATATATTTATATATTTAAATAGGCTATTTAGAGCTTTAAAAATAGCCACTTTTGCAAATGAAGTCGGAATTCGACGAAACTAATTTTGTTGGATCCGCAATGTTAAATAGTTATTAGATTTCCAGTTTCGTGATTTTTGGGGTCACTGTGTGGCCGTACGGATTTTTAGAGTGAAAAACAGTTAGTATTTTGACGGTTAAAAATACACTGTGTGAGCAAACGGAGTCGGAATTCGACGAAACCAGTTTCGTTGGGACCGTAATGTCGAACTGAAGGAGCATGTCCGGTTTGGTGATTTTTGGGTATCGTATGTGGTCGCAGGGATTTTAAGGACCGGAGACAAACCGAAAATCGAGAAAATAAAACATAAAAATCAAATTCAAAATATCCCCTCTATTTTTCTGTGATCCAGCACAGGCCATGCAGCCTTCGCTTTCAACCACAAACGCTACCTACCAATACACAGTATATATATACACGGTATAAACAGAACATAAACCGCAAGAAAAATAAAATCAAGGGAAATAAATTCTTAAATGAAATCTCATGTTTTTTGCTATCATTGAGATCGTTGTGGGGTGGACTTCATGATGATATCCACCTTTTACAGCTCGATGCATTTTTCTGGTCACCCCTTTTCACACAGCCGGGCTAGGGTTGCAAGCGGAGGCCGACGAGGGAGGTGCTAGGTTGAACAGAGGGTGGTGCGAAGTTTCTGGCATCAAGGCGCTCAGATGGGTGTCAATTTGATGAAGCTGGAACCCAAGGATGGCCGCACGATGTACCTGTGGTGGAAGAACAATATGAAATCGCGGTTTCAAAGAGTTAATCGAGTTGGAATCCGTGGGTACAGGGATGAAGAAGGGGTGTTAAGATTTGGGTTGGTGATTTTAGTTTGATTTTATGTTAAAAGAAGGAGGAGGTAAGAGGAAGAGAAGGAAGCGGTAATGGTGAGATTCAATGTACAGGAGCGACGGGTCGGAAGAAGTGTTTTGCGGGTCTGGGTTTAGTCTTGATGAGCCGAAGAGGAGCAAAATGGTAAAGCCCAAGTGGAAATTTAAACCAAGTATTTTATTTTAGATATAGTGTTAAAACTTGTAAAAGCAATATCTCATTCATACATTATCAGATTAACGAATCGTAAGTTGCGTTGGGACCATATGGACGAGAGCTTCACAATGAAGCTGACTGGAAGTGGATTGGGGCTCGTATGAATTTATGGAAGAATAAATTGTTTAATTCAAATCAAACAAACAGTTTATCGTTCTTTAACGATGAACTGCCAAAGTGAGTAAATCTCACTAACTCTGAACAGTTTATAATTTCATGTTGTATTTTTAGAACTGTTAAATATTGGCTGATTGACTGTGTGTTGACTGTTTGATTGAACTGCTAGTCAGTTAGTTGAATTTCTATATTGATTCTGTTTAACATAATATATCTTATGGAACTGACAGTGATGTTGATTTTATTGTGTAACATCTGTGGATGTAGGGAAACAAGTTGGAGGAATCCGACTGGATTCCTCAACGGCTATTTTATTTTTCTCATATATTGTGTTATATGACGTGGTTTATTATCTGTTGTTGATTATATGTGTATAGACGATATTTGACATCATGACTTGATATGTTAAACACCATAACATACTGGAATGTGAAAAAGGGGAATTTTCAAATGGTATTTGAAAATAAAATATTTATAAAATCAAAAGGGTTTTATAAATGAAATGTTTAAAAATGAAATATTTATAAATTATTTATAAATAGAAATCTTTATAGGTGAAATTATATAGAAAGGGGAAATCTTTATAAATGAAATATTTATAAAGAAAAGGGAATATTTATAAAATCATAAGATTTTATAAATAAGATATTTATTGATTAAATAAATAGGAGATGTTAAACGAGATACTTATTTGTTAAGTAAATAAGTTATAAAAGAGATATTGACTTAGGAAATAGAATAAGTTATTTAAAGGGTTTTTATTTGTTAAATGAATAAAATAAGATAAAAGGAATATTTATTTAGAAAACAAATAAGATATTATATAAGAAATATTTGCAACACATTTGCAAATAGAGTTGAAAAGGGAATATTTGCAAACCATTTGCAAATAGAATTTAAAAGGGTAATATTTGTAAACCATTTACAAATAAAGATTTAAAAAGGAAATATGGGTAAAGGCATTTAGAAAACAAATAGATTATAAAGGAAATATTTATCTTTGGATAAATATATATATATATATATATATATATATATATATATGTATAAATATGAACTTATATACGAAGAAGTAAACAGATAAAAGAAGCAGATTGATTTATAAATGATATTTATAAATTAAGTTAAATATTTATCATTTGCATAAATAGAATATATAAGCCAGGACTTATATAAAGAAGTAAGAATCGATTTCAACATCGATGTTTGAAACAGAATAAGGACAAAGAGTTAACCGTAGAGTTAAACCAGTTAGGTTAAACCGAGAATCGATTTCAACATCGATGTTTGAAACAGAATAAGGACAAAGAGTTAACCATAGAGTTAAACCAGTTAGGTTAAACCGTAGAGTTAAACCAGTTAGGTTAAACCATAAAGTTAAACCAGTTTGGTTAAACCGTAGAGTTAAACCAGTTAGGTTAAACCATAGAGTTAAACCAGTTAGAGTCAAACCAGTTAGAGTCAAACCAGTTAGAGTCAAACCAGTTAGAGTTAAACAGTTAGAGTTAAACAGTTAGAGTTATTAGGTTGGAGTTATTCAAATAAGAGTTATTGAATAGAGTTAAATCGAACTAGAGTTATTGAATAGAGTTAAATCAAATTTAGTTCATTCGAATAGAGTTGAAATTAGTTAATCGAATTAAGTTATTCGAAGAAGTAAATCGAATCAGAAATACTCGAAGTGAGATAATCAAATAGTAGATATTCGAAGTGAGATAATCGAATCAAAAATATTCGAAGTGAGTTGATGGAATCTAGTTATTCGACATGAGTTAAATCGAATAAGAATTATTCGACGAAAGAGAATATCAAATATAAGTATTCAAAAGTAAGCAAATCGAATATAAGTTATTCGAATAAGTTTAATCCAGTAAGAGTTATTCGGTTGAAGTTATTCAAATAAGAGTTATAGATTAGAGTTAACCTAATAGGAGTAAATAAATTAGTTTTTGTTATATTATTCAAATTAGGAAATAAAAAGTCATATTAAAGCTAATGTATTTCGGATTCAGGAGATTATAACACCATTGTTATAATCACGTAAACTTGTAAAAGAAGCGGGTTCGTAAATAGAATCCGTGTAACACCCCGTGTATTTTATAACAGTGAAATTCAAAAATTAAAGTATAACTAATTTAAAAACAAGGAATTAAGGGAAACGAGATGCGCCATTGCGTTCGTCTCGGAATTCTGCTTGGGATAGAGTCCGAGTTTGCGTAAAACGGACTCCGTATGAAGAAGATATGGCCTCCGGAAGTTTCAGAATTCAGTTTAAAATTCAAACAGACCAAAACAGCTCAGAAAAACAAATTGAAAATTCAAAATTGGGCCGGATAGGCAAGGGCGGGAATTTTCCCGCCCAAGGCACCCAGGTCGACTGGGTAGTCGACCTGGGTCACCCGTGTCGACTGCCAAGTCGGCACGGTGTCGACTGGCATGTCGACCTGGCCCCTGAGCCAGGTCGAACCCAGCCCCCCAGGCTGGCCTGGTTTGTGTTTGGTCGATTTTCTGAGCCTTGCCTTGTCACTATGGTTAGGTGTCAGCTCCTGATTGGTCTCTCCTTCAAACGAACGGCTATTATTAAACCAAGCACCATCGACTGTCCTAATCAACTCACAAACTCTATAAAAAGGACCTAAGACTCACCCTAATTCACACAAATAAAAATGGAGATGAGACCGTCATGCTGCTGAGGAAAGACTAGGAATAGCCGTCAGGAATTGAGAGGCAATTAGGAGACAATTCGAAAGCTTAAAGCAACGTCAATTAAATCAAAACAACGCCTACAACAAAGGATAACATCTCCAAATTCAGAATTCAGATTCCTGAATTGAAGATTCGTCATACGTTGTAAGTAGAGTGCTATTCCGATATGAATAAATAATTGCGTTTGATTTGTGTAAGATGAGAAATAGAATTGTATTCTATTTGTGGTGATAATAATCTATATTTTTATGTTGCGTTGATTCTAACGATTTGGAAATGTTGTGGTATAACGATTGAATATTTGCAAGTATGTGATTTACGTTGGAAGTTAACAACCATATGTTGTGGTATTTTATTTAGGATTCATACAAGTACATGATTCAAGTTAACAACCATATGTTGTGGTATTTTATTTAGGGATTCATACAAGTATATGATTCATGTTAACAACCATATGTTGTGGTATTTTATTTGGGATTCATGCAAGTATATGATTCACTATTATGCCAATAAGATGTACATACTTTTATGATCACTTTTAGTGTGTAATTGGACTCGACTAAGTACTATGGTCTATATGAATCTATGTTGGAATTGGCAAATCATACTGTTGTATTAGAAACAAAAGTAAGCATTTTTATGAACATGACTAAACTATGTTTGGTGTTATGCCTAGTTGTAACCATGTCGAGGCCTATGTTGTTATAAAAATCATATGGTGATATAGGTAGCACATAAATTAAGTTAGATTTACATTCAAACTGCAAGTTTACATGAATAGATTAAAAACCATGATTCATGTTTAGGTAGGTTTATGCTATGATCATATGAATAGAATGATTCATGTTTAAGTATGTTTATGCCATGATTATATGTTGTTACCATGCAAGTTCACATATGCCTAATTCATGTTAATTAGATCGTTATGTTGCAAGTTCATGCGTTCACACTCACCTTTTTATGTCACTTAGAATATATAAACACCATGTTATAAGCCGCCCCTTTTTCGTGTGGCTAATTTGGGTTTAAATGTTAGACCCAACATATGTTGTATTTTAGTGAAAGTATAAAACGGGGGTAATGGCGATGGGGTTAAAACATAGAACATATGTGTGGCATGTTTGACGCATGCCAACAACCATGAAAAACAATTAAGTGGTATAAATAAATTTTAACCAATAAAGATGAATTTGAATAATGGGCCGCAAATATTTACATATAAAAAGGAAAGAGACAAAGTATGTAAATGTAGAAAATACGATGTGTTTAACCCGAGGTTGGATTGAGTTGTGATGTAAACCTGCCCGGAACCGCTCGGCTGTCCAGTAGTCACAACAAAACCTATCCAATGTGGGTGGTTAAACACGGAGCCCAATAAGGACCCGAGGTTAGACTGAGTTGTGGCGTAAGACTGCCCGGACCCAACTGGCAACAGACAGCCACAACAATACCTGTCTAATGTGAGAGGTCAAGGCTTTAATAAGACAATTAAGTCTGAGTCAGGATTGATAGGATTAAGTAAATTGAATTAATACTTAATCAAAATGGAACATGCTAAACTATACAGACTGATTTGGGGTTAGGTTTACAAAACACTTAACCCACTTAGCATTTTGGCTAGAAATAGAAAACCTAGTAGCGGGGGACCCTTTTCAGGAGTAACCCTACAAGGTGTATTAGGATACCCTGAACTAGGCAGGGTGGGGCACGATTACTGGGCTGACTGTAAGAGGTCAAATCGACGGCGGTGGTGCAGTAGTGTAGGTTCTAACGGGGTGCGGGCGTGCACACACTCCGGCGCAGAAAAATAAGGCCCTGGGCACCAGTAGTATACCTGTGCATTCTAGAATTGTGCCGGGCCGCCACCATGGGACTTGATACACCCCATGGTGGGACCAGCATAGGTAACTACAACAACGGAGGCCGTAAGACACATGAGACTATGCGAATAGGAGCCGATCATCAGAAACGGATCACTTCACCCTGATTATGGGGTGCCTGTTGGGAACTAGTTTATATGGGTACAGAGATTATTATGGGGTACGATAAGTATATTCGACTCTAGACAACTTAACATAGTTTATGGTGCTTTCCCATTTCCAGTTTATACCTATCATACCCAGTTCTTTATTCATAGACTGAATAGTCCTAGACTTACTCAGGCTTTGTGTCTGACTCTACTTTTCTTTCGCCTTCTTTTCTTTCGTTTCCCCCCCAGGTCCACAGGGAGGGAATACCTCAGCTTGACCAGCTTTCACATCCAACTTGAAGAAAAAGAATGTATTGCTTGGATCTTTTTCGTTTTGGACTATGGCTTTGGACAGCAATTATGGGACTTATGCAGTTTATTTATGTTTTCTTTATGCTTCTTTAAATAATGTAATCAAGACAGTTATAAAGATGTTATGTTTTTGGAAGTATTGTAAGACAAATTATGACATGGTTTGTGTAACACGTATTTTGTTGAAATAAAAGTTGTTGTTGTTTTCCGCTGTTCAAAAATATGTGTTCTTATATCTGTCTTGTATATCTGTGACTTATACTTATAAATCTCCACCAAAATTAGGGCATTCCCTTTGATAGTGACCCTAACGGAGGTGGGGTGTTTCACTTGGTATCAGAGCATAGGTTTACCAGATAAGATAAAAGTTTTGAAAATTTATTTTCAAAGGAAAATTTAAAGAAGCATTTTTTTTAAAGATAAAATGTTATTTTTTTTAAAAAGGCATAGTCCCCCAAAGCCATAGGTACTATCTTTTATCCTTCATTTTTGAATCTATCCTTTCTGTTTTAGCATGTTTGGAGACCTTACTCCCCAGCTGCTGAAGCTTTCACTCCTCCTCCTCTACGTGAACCAGCAAGCGGAAGAATCCCAGAGCAGGAAGACGAATAATAGTCAAACAAGAAAGGATCGTAACAGTAATGACAAGAAACATGAAAAAAGGAAATGTTATTTCTGCGGAATTCTTGGACATTTGGAGGGAGACTGCAGGAAGAAGAAGAGGAGGATGAGTGCTACTTGCTTTCAGTGTAGAGAAACAGGCCACTGGGCTAGGGACTGCCCAAAGAAGAAGGAGACAAAGGCAGAATGCTCTCAAGGGAAGAAGGAGGGTTTACAGCCTAAGAAGACAGACTTTAAGAAGGGCGGGAAAGACAACAAGTCCCAAGAGAAGAGGAAGTGTAATTTCTGTGGCAAAGTGGGGCACTTAGTGAAAGATTGCCAGAAAAAGAAGGCCAAGATGAATGGTGGGTGCTTTTCTTGCGGTGAAACAGGCCATATGGCTAAGGATTGCCCCAAGAAACGAGGGCAGGGGCAGAGGGCTGGATCCACCTCAGGGGCACAGGTTCATGTGCTAGAAGCGCCACATCTGCAACAGCGAGGTATAAATACTTCTGTAGAAAGTGTAGTTTATCTTTATGATCACCCAGTTCGCACTTTATTTGATTCTGGCGCATCACACTCCTTTATCTCGTCTGCTTTAGTAGAATATCTGCACCTGGAAATTAGTATGGTAGAGGACCCCTTAATTGTTTCAAATCTAATTGGGGGCCCAGATTATTTATCTATGATCTGTGTGGGATTGAAAATTTCTGTTCTAAGCGTAGAATTTAAATGTAGTGCCTTTGTTTTGGGCTTTTCGGGATATGGTTTGATTTTGGGCATGGATTGGCTATCTAGTAATGGTGCCATCCTGAATTGTGAGAAAAGGGTGGTTAGGCTTCTAACCCAACTCGGTAACACTCTGGAAATTACTTGTAATCCCTCGTATGCGGTTATGCTTAGTTATCTTGAATCGCTAGATGCCTCTGTTGAAAGTTTGCAATCGGTTAGAGTGGTCCAAGAATATCCGGATGTCTTCGAAGAGGTGAAGGGCTTGCCTCCGAAGCGGGAGATAGACTTCCGCATATATCTTGTAGATAATGCAAAGCCTGTTGCGTTGCCCGTTAGACACATGGCTCCACGGGAAAGGAAAGAGCTTAGTAAATAGATTAAAGAGCTTCTAGAGAAGGGGTTCATTAGGAGGAGCATTTCAGAATGGGGCGCTCCAGTGGTGTTCGCTACAAAGGTGGATGGTTCACTCCGTCTGTGTGTTGATTATAGGGAGCTCAACAAGCTAACGAAAAAGAATAGGCACCCTCTCCCCAGAATTGACATCTGTTTGATCAGCTTGTAGGAGCGTCTGTTTTCTCCCAACTCGATTTAGCGACCGGATTTCATCAACTAAGAGTGGCTGAAGATAGCATCGATAAGACAGCATTCAGAACCCCAGACGGTTTCTTTGAATGGCTTGTCATGCCTTTCGGCTTGACAAACGCACCCGCTTACTTCGTGGACCTGATGAGTAGGGTGTTCAGAGAATTCCTCAATAAGTTCGTAGTGGTCTTTGTAGACGATATCTTGATCTTCTCGAAGAATGAGGAAGAACATGCTCAGCACCTAAGGGAAATCATGGAAACCCCGCGAGTCCATCAACTAAAAGCCAAATTCTCCAAATGCCACTTTTGGAGAGAGGAAGTAAGGTTTCTTGGGCACATAGTATCCAAAGAAGGGTTAGCTGTAGACCCGACTAGGGTAGTAGCGGTGCAGGACTGGAAGACACCAAAGAACGCAACAGAAGTCCGAAGCTTTCTCGGGCTAGCAGGCTTCTATCGGAAATTCATCAGAGACTTTGCAGAGATATCAGCTCTGCTCACACGGCTGACCAAGAAGAATCTAGTGTTCAATTGGGACTTGGATTGCGAGTTTGCTTTCCAACGGCTAAAAAGGGCTCTTACAACAGCCCCAGTTTTGACGTTGCCAGATGGAAGCAAGATGTTCACAGTTTATACAGATGCATGTGGGACAGGGCTAGGCGCTGTCTTAATGCAAGAAGGAAGGGTAGTAGCTTATGGCTGAAGGCAATTGAAAGTGCATGAAAAGAACTACCCGACCCACGATCTTGAGTTAGCTACCATCGTCTTTGCACTCAAGTCTTGGCGACACTATCTCCTAGGTGAGAAGTTCGAACTTTACACTGACCATAAATCGTTGAAATATCTTTTCTCACAGAAAGATCTTAACTTGAGGCAACAGAGATGGATGGAGTTTCTTGCCTCGTACGATTTCGAGATCTCCTACACTCCGGGCAAAGGCAACGTAGTGGAAGAAGCGTTGAGCCGAAAGAAACTAACCCTAAGCCCGCTGTTTGTTGAAAGACAAAGCCTAGAGTTTATAGACAGCTTTGACTTTAGGCCCTCCTCCGATTTTGTACCCGGCTTGCTAGCATCTCTCGAAGTACTCCCGACTTTAGTGGACTCAATAGGGACAACACAACGCGAAGACCCTCAGCTTGTGGAGACGATTGATAGGCTAATTAGGGGTGATACTTCAAGTCACCTCAGCAGATACTGCATCGACGATAAGGGTTAGCTAAGGCGAGACGGAAGACTATGCGTCCCACAGACAAGAGATTTAGTAAAGAAGGTTCTCGAGGAAGCACATCACTCCAAGATGACGATACACCCAGGAGGAGATAAAATGTACAAGGACATAAAGGGAACTTTCTTTTGGAACGGCATGAAGAAGGACGTGGCAGATTTCGTTTCTAAGTGTATGGTATGCCAACAGGTTAAGGCGGAACAGAAAAAGCCTGGCGGTCTGCTCCATCCTCTAGAGGTCCCGTAATGGAAGTGGGATAGCATCCCAATGGACTTCATTGATGGGCTGCCTAGGTCTAGAAGAGGCAACACTAGCATTTGGGTAATAGTGGATAGGCTTACTAAAAGTGCCCACTTTTTACCTGTCAAAAGTAAAAGAACTGCCTCATCCCTAGCATCTCTTTACCTCAAGGAAATTGTTCGACTCCATGGAATACCCTCCAGCATTGTTAGTGACCGAGACCCTATCTTCACAAGTGAGTTTTGGCGGAGTCTGCAAGAAGCGGTAGGCACACAGTTATGCTTGAGCACAACCTATAACCCCCAAACCGACGGCCAGACGGAAAGAGTGAACAGAATTTTGGAGGACCTTTTAAGACTGTGCGTCCTTGACTTCGGAGGGACGTGGGAAGACCATCTTCCTTTGGTGGAATTTTCCTACAACAACAGCTACCAAGCAACCATCGGAATGGCGCCCTTCGAAGCTTTATATGGAAGACCGTGCCGATCGCCCACTTGTTGGTGGGAGTCTACTGATAAGCTCATGCTTGGACCAGATATGATCTGAGAGACTTCAGAAAAAGTAGAATTAATACGAAGAAGAGTGAAGACAGCCCAAGACAGACAGAAATCCTATGCCGACAAGAGGAGGACCGACCTTGAATTTGAGGTTGGGGATAGAGTTTTTCTCAAGGTATCTCCACTAAGGAACGTTGTTCATTTTGGAACCACAGGAAAGCTAGCACCAAGATTCGTAGGACCATTTCCAATTATTGAGAAAATTGGGAAAATGGCCTATAGATTAGAGCTACCCGAAAAACTGGCCGGAGTTCACAACGTTTTCCATGTTTCGCACCTCCGAAAATGTCTACATGAATCTGCCGAAGTGGTAGAGCCAAACATCCTAGAAGAAGCTGAAGTGGAACGCGAAGCAACCGCGAGGAAAGTTCCAACCCGCATATTAGGAACGGAAGTGAAGAAGCTACGCAGCCGCGAAGTCAAGATCGTCAAAGTTCAGTGGAGCGATGCCGAAGGAGACGCAACTTGGGAAACTGAAGCTAGAATACGCGCAGCCTACCCTTTTCTTTTCGAGGGTACATCTTTGATCTTTCTTTTTCCTTAAGTTGCGCTTTTATCTATCTTTTTAGGTATATCTCCTCGACCTTATCTTTTAGGAAGAAACCCTTTGGATGAAAACATGTAATTGAAACATGTTATGGATGATGGTTGCAAGAGGTTGCTAGTGGTTGCTCGTGGTTGCATATACACACACAATCTAGGTTGTAGATCAGCTCAGTCACTTCATACTGCATATGCATAAATGTATTTATATTCGTATATGGTTGAAGTTTAATGTGTTGTCATATGGATGTTGCATTTGTATGAATGATTGTGCACTCATGTAGAATCATGAATAGGAGAATTTGCATACATAATGGATTCATGGAACTTACATAATTTGCATTAAGGAGGTCAACTGAATCAGTAGACCGCCTGATTTTGCATTAGATAAGTACATGTACACACACACTTCGCATATGATCATGAAGCATTAGGAGTCTTTTAAGGACAATGGATGCTCGTGTTTGATGGATGAGTAGATGGATGTTTGGATGTTAGGATGTACATTCTTCCTGAACTTGAAGATTTCAGGGACGAAATCCTTTTAAGTGGGGGAGAATGTAACACCCCGTGTATTTTATAATAGTGAAATTCACAAATTAAAGTATAACTAATTTCAAAACAAGGAACTAAGGGAAACGGGATACGCCATTGCCTTCATCTCAGAATTCTGCTTGGGATAGAGTCCGAGTTTGCGTAAAACGGACTCCGTATGAAGAAGATATGGCCTTCGGAAGTTTCAAAATTCAGTTTAAAATTCAAACAGACCAAAACAGCTCAGAAAAACAAATTTAAAATTCAAAATCGGGCCGGATAGGCCAGGGCGGGAATTTTCCCGCCCAAGCAACCCAGGTAGACTGGGTAGTCGACCTGGGTCACCCGTGTCGACTGCCAAGTCGACACGGTGTCGATTGGCGTGTCGACCTGGCCCTTGAGCCAGGTCGAACCCAGCCCCCCCTGGCTGGCCTGGTTTGTGTTTGGTCGATTTTCTGAGCCTTGCCTTGTCACTAGAGCTAGGTGTCATCCCATGATTGGTCTCTCCTTCAAACGAACGGCTATTATTAAACCAAGCTCCATCGACGGTCCTAATCAACTCACAAACTCTATAAAAAGGACCTAAGACACACCCTAATTCACACAAATAAAAATGGAGATGAGACTGTCATGCTGCTGAGGAAAGACTAGGAATAGCCGTCAGGAATTGAGAGGCAATTTGGAGACAATTCGAAAGCTTAAAGCAACGTCAATTAAATCAAAACAACGCCTACAACAAAGGATAGCATCTCCAAATTCAGAATTCAGATTCCTGAATTGAAGATTCGTCATACGTTGTAAGTAGAGTGCTATTCCGATGTGAATAAATAATTGCGTTTGATTTGTGTAAAATGAGAAATAGAGTTGTATTCGATTTGTGGTGATAATAATCTATATTTGTATGTTGCGTTGATTCTAACGATTTGGAAATGTTGTGGTATAACGATTGAATATTTGCAAGTATGTGATTTATGTTGGAAGTTAACAACCATATGTTGTGGTATTTTATTTGGGATTCATACAAGTACATGATTCATGTTAACAACCATATGTTGTGGTATTTTATTTAGGGATTCATACAAGTATATGATTCATGTTAACAACCATATGTTGTGGTATTTTATTTGGGATTCATGCAAGTATATGATTCACTATTATGCCAATACGATGTACATACTTTTATAATCACTTTTAGTGTGTAACTGGACTCGACTAAGTACTATGGTTTATATGAATCTATGTTGGAATTGGCAAATCATACTGTTGTATTAGAAACAAAAGTAAGCATTTTTATGAACATGACTAAACTATGTTTGGTGTTATGCCTAGTTGAAACCATGTCGAGTCCTATGTTGTTATAAAAATCATATGGTGATATAGGTAGCACATAAATTAAGTTAGATTTACATTCCAATTGCAAGTTTACATGAATAGATTAAAAACCATGATTCATGTTTAGGTAGGTTTATGCTATGATCATATGAATAGAATGATTCATGTTTAAGTATGTTTATGCCATGATTATATGCTGTTACCATGCAAGTTCACATATGCCTAATTCATGTTAATTAGATCGTTATGTTGCAAGTTCATGCATTCACAATCCCCTTTTTATGTCACTTAGAATATATAAACACCATGTTATAAGCCTCCCCTTTTTCGTGTGGCTAAGTTGGGTTTAAATGTTAAACCCAACATATGTTGTATTTTATTGAACGTATAAAACGGGGGTAATGACGATGGGGTTAAAACATAGAACATATGTGGGGCATGTTTGACGCATTCCAACAACCATGAAAAACAATTAAGTGGCATAAACAAATTTTAACCAATAAATATGAATTTGAATAATGGACCGCAAATATTTACATATAAAAAGGAAAGAGACAAAGTATGTAAATGTAGAAAATATGATGTGTTTAACCCGAGGTTGGATTGAGTTGTGATGTAAACCTGCCCGGAACCGCCCGGCTGTCCAGTAGTCACAACAATACCTATCCAATGTGGGTGGTTAAACACGGAGCCCAATAAGGACCCGAGGTTAGACTGAGTTGTGGCGTAAGACTGCCCAGACCCAACCGGCAACAGGCAGCCACAACATTACCTGTCTAATGTGAGAGGTCAAGGCTTTAATAAGACAATTAAGGCTGAGTCAGGGTTGATAGGATTAAGTAAATTGAATTAATACTTAATCAAAATGGAACATGCTAAACTATACAGACTGATTTGGGGTTAGGTTTACAAAACACTTAACCAACTTAGCATGTTGGCTAGAAATAGAAAACCTATTAGTGGGGGACCCTTTTCAGTAGTAACCCTACAAGGTGTATCAGAATACCCTGAACTAGGCAGGGTGGGGCACGATTACTGGGCTGACTATAAGAGGTCAAATCGACGGCGGTGGTGCAGCAGTGTAGGTTCTAACGGGGTGCGGGTGTGCACACACTCCGGCGCAGAAAAATAGGGCACTAGGCACCAGTAGTATACCTGTTCATTCTAGAATTGTGTCGGGCTGCCACCATGGGACTTGATACATCCCATGGTGGGACCAACATAGGTAACTACAACAACGGGGGCCGTAAGACACATGTAACTATGCGAATAGGAGCCGATCATCAGAAATGGATCACTTCACCCTGATTATGGGGTGCCTATTGGGAACTAGTTTATATGGGTACAGAGATTATTATGGGGTACAATAAGTTTATTCGACTCTAGACAACTTAACATAGTTTATAGTGCTTTCCCATTTCCAGTTTATACCTATCATACCTAGTTCTTTATTCATAGGCTGAATAGTCCTAGACTTACTCAGGCTTTATGTCTGACTCTACTTTTCTTTCGCCTTCTTTTCTTTCGTTCCCCGCCCTCCCAGGTCCACAGGGAGGGAATACCGCAGCTTGACCAGCTTTCACATCCAGCTTGAAGAAAAAGAATGTATTGCTTGGATCTTTTTGGTTTTGGACTATGGCTTTGGACAGCAATTATGGGACTTATGCAGTTTATTTATGTTTTCTTTATGCTTCTTTAAATAATGTAATCAAGACAGTTATAAAGATGTTATGTTTTTGGAAGTATTGTAAGACAAATTATGACATGGTTTGTGTAACACGTATTTTGTTGAAATAAAAGTTGTTGTTGTTTTCCGCTGTTCAAAAATATGCGTTCTTATATCTGTCTTATATATCTGTGACTTATACTTATAAACCTCCACCAAAATTAGGGCATTCCCTTTGAGAGTGACCCTAACGGAGGTAGGGTGTTTCAATCCGAGGGTTCGTAAGGAAGTGTTAAAGATTTAAAAAGATGAATCTTATCTATTTCGAGATTTGAAAGGTGGTTCAGTTAAGGTCTGAGAGGTAGCTATACCCCAACTTGATTGACTGCGTTTTTAATTAAGAAATGGTTACAGTTCGAGTGCGAAGTGATTAAGTGGATTTAGTAATTTAGTATAGTGGTTTGAGTCGTCATTGCAATATAGTTTTAAACATCTATTTAAAATCCCAATTAAGAAGTTTTGGAAATGTTTTCCAAACGAGAATCAGAAATGTTTTATGATAATAGTAAATAAGAATTTAGAATATATGGAAACAGGAGATAAGTAAATTAATGAAATAAAGAGATAAATGTTGAATGATGATTGATCGATATAATTTCCTCCTAGAAATAATATCATTGTTTGCACACCTGTTTTTCTTTGATGGTTAACTCACAGACTATCGAAGTTTTGATCATTTTAACATTGTTAATATGGAGAGACCGGTTGGATTATTATCCAAAGAACCACTCTGTATTGGCATAAGCATTGCGAATCATATATGCCAAAGATAATTGAAGACGGAGTAAAGTGCAAGGGCTATTGTATAAGTCTTAGATAACAGTGCCTAAGATGGATGTACTGAATAGTGCCTTCAGTTCATCCTGTTCCTGGATGACTGGTATGGATGAATGTCTGACAGAGTATTTCTAGAAAGGTCTCGTACATTGATTTCTTCGACCGTACCAAGAGTGGAAGTGGAGAAGGAAACTTCTTTAGCTAACACGTAATGTACTGTTGTAGACATCAATTAGTGATTTTCCATGGATCCGACAATGTGGCATTCGAAGTAAATCTGATGTGATAATAAAGCATAACCTCAAGCCTCATCAACCGGTAAATGACAGAAATCAGGCAGGTAGCATGGCTATGTAGGTCGCACCTATTAGGGTGTATAATCACCTGATCTAGAGTTTCATTTACTTCTAAAAATCTATTGTTGATGCTGTCCCATTCGGGAAACGGTTGCTGATCCCAACTGCTGGTGATATACATTCGATACACTCAAGAAAAATGAGTGGTCGGTCATGTGTGGCCGGGTTGCAAGTTGTTCTTGTTGAATCCAGTGTATTCCTCTCTAGAGGTACACTAGCGACAGGTGGTTCCATACCTTGTCATAGTTGGAAATCCATTACCCAATATGTGCTTGCGGTTTTGATTGTATACTATATATGTAGAATGCGAGATGAAAGCGTTTCTACTAGATTACTATTATATTGTGGTTGATAGACATTATTATAATATCAAAAAGTTTTTGATATAAAGATATTTTGGATTCTCATAAGGGAAAAACCCGTTCCGTTATATGGCGTGGTCTTATGAGATATCGTTTACTTGTTCAATTGTTTTAAACTGTTTTACTCATACCAGTCCCATGACTGACCCGGAATTTATTTTGTTTTGTTTTCCCTAAACTCTTGGGTGTCCAATTTTGTACGGGCAGTCAAGTAGTCGGGATTTACAGATACTTGAAGAGCTGGAGTAGGAGGCTTCAGGACCATATAGCTATAGTTATTTCCGCTATGTTGTAAGTGTTGTACTCTGATAATGTTATTGTATACATATACTGATTTTGTTTCAAGGATATGTTATCTATTATATGTTATTCGTTCCGCTGTGAGGTTCGTGATACTCTGATGTTGTGTTCTTCTTCTTCTTCTTCTATTCTAAGTTTCTATCTTATCTTTCCTCACCCTCTACCTTCTTTCTATTAGTTTCCTGATTTCTAGTTTAATTTAGGGTTGGACTTGTGTTTTTGGCCAGCCCAAATTGGACCGGATTTTCGGGTCATTACATTTTCATTCTTTAATATTGATTCTTTTTTAATAAGGTCATTTTGGTCTGATTTTTTTTAAATCCCTTGGTGTAGGTAAAACAATTTGCGGTGTTTGAATAAAATTTTCCTTTGAAGAATGCATTTCCAATATTCCAAAAAATAATTGTTGCTATAATATTAACTAAAATTGACAAACTTGAAAGCTTAGTTTGTTGCTATAATATTAACAGACTAAAATTGACAAATTTGTTGCTATAATGTTATAAAACTTGAAAGCTTAGTTTATCTTTCAAAAATTGAAACTAATTAACTAAAAATAACTAAAACTAATTTATACTTCATAATTTTCATTGTCATGTTATTTTACAAATTGAAAGTACTGAAAAATATGATATAGATGCTATGTAGTTAACGCGCGAGCGCAGACGGAAAAAGGCGCAATGCGCAACTATGGGGCTTTTTTGAAGTTTAAGGCGCACCTATTAGTGAAGCGCAAAAAAGCCTAAAGCGCAAAAAGCATGCTTTTTTCATTTGAATTTTTTTTTGGTTTAAACTTAGGTTGAATGTTTTTTTAACTACTTATGTGAATCCCTTAGATAAATTTTGCCTCGTCCGACAAGTGTTGTATATGATCATTATATGGGTATTCGTTTTTACACAAAACGAAAATCTATGTTCTTCTGATACAATATTCATTGGATTTGTCCTAGTATTGGACAAGTTACATATATAATAACGTAAGCATATTTTATAAATCTTTTCAGTTTAAACGGTGAACAAAGCTTCGATGGCATTTCCTTTTTGTTCCCTGTGTACACGCATTTGTGTACGATACAGGGACCAAAGTGAAGTGCTGCCGATTTTTTTTGAACAATTTAAACTAAAATGATTTATAAAATAGGCTTACGTTATTATATTTGTAATGGGAAGTAGGTAGAGCGGCCGTCAAAGTAAAAAAGAAATAAACAAAAAACCGAAAACATGCAATAGTTATAAATGAAATTTTACAAGATATAAAATAGTATAAAGTGTTACGTTCGATCGAACTTTCTAACATATTTGTTGCAAATCAGGAAAATGTTCGATTGTTTTCGTGATCGCAGTTGGATGTATCAACCCCGAACCGATAAGAAAGGGCCGATAAAGGAACATTTTTGTAATGGAGTCCAAGAATTTATTAGATTTGCTAAATCTAATAATCAGAGTAAGGTAGAAATTCGTTGTCCGTGTAGTAAGTGCAGACATCTGAAGCATTGGAAGCCAGATGTAGTAGAAGTACATCTGTATAATTTTGGATTTGTGTCAAATTATAACTTATGGGATCATCATGAAGAACTTTTTCAACCTACGTCTAACCCTGTAGTGGTAGAGGACGATAGTACAATGATGAACGATAATACAATGCCGAATCCGATAGAAAATATGGTGCAAGATGCAGCACGATCAATGTTTCCTAACATTGAGCAAGGCGACGATGTGACTGGAAATGTTGAAGAACCAACGGCGGAAGCGATTTTTTTTATGATTTATTGAATTTTGCTAAGAGGCCGTTGTGAGAAGGTTGTACAAGCGGAACCGAATTGTCTGTAATCGCCGAATTCATCACTATGAAATCAAAATCTAATCTTACAGAAGCTGCATTTACAGCAATTGTACAAACTGCAAAACGACATATGTCGCCCAATAATTTGATGTGCGATAGTCATTATAAAGTGAAAAAACTTATGTCTGCTTTTGGACTACTGTATCATAAGATAGATACATGTGTTAAAGGTTGCATGTTGTATTGGAAAGAAGACGCTCACCGTAGAAAAATGCAAATTTTGCAACGAAGATAGATATAAACCAAGGAAAAAGAAAGGAAAAGAAGTTCCATATAAAAGAATGCATTATCTACCCATAAGTCCCAGACTTCAATGGCTATATGCATCTTCTGCTACAGCGTGTCATATGCGATGGCATAGCATGAGAACATCAAAAGAAGGAACTATGGTACATCCGTCTGATGGTGAAGCATTGAAACACTTTGATAGGACTTATCCTGAATTTGCTGCCGAGAGCCGTAATGTTAGACTCGGTTTATGCACAGATGGATTTTTGCCATTTTGTAGTAAATATTCATCATGGCCTATCATTGTTACTCCTTATAACTTACCCTTATGGATGTGTATGAAAAATCCGTATATGTTTTTAATGGTTGTCGTCCCCGGTCCCGATGATCCGACACAAGGAACTGATGTTTATCTACAACCGTTGATTGAAGAGTTGAAAACACTGTGGCATGAAGGAGTCGAAACATACGACATTTCGAGAAAAAGAAATTTTCGTATGTTTTCTTTTGTATTATAGACTATTTGTGATTTTCCTGCGTATGACAGCTGGACGTCTAGCTTGTCCTCATTGTATGGAGGAGATACGGGAATTTTCATTAAAGTATGGAAAAAAATTCTTGGTTTGACTGTCATCGTTGTTTTCTCCATATTAATCATAAATTTAGAACGGATAAAAAGAACTTTAAAGCTATCAGAGTAGAGGCTATGCTACCGCCTAAAGTTTGGTCAAGTGAAGAGATATATGAAGTTGTAAGTGAGTACCCAAAGATACATGAAACTTGAGAGCATGTTGAAATTCCAGGTAAATCAGACATTCATAATTGGCGCAAACAAAGTATATTTTGTGAGTTACCTTACTAGAAAAATCAAAAACTTTGGCATAATATCGACGTGATGCATAATGAAAAAAAAAACGTTTTTGATAATGTTTTTAATACAGTTTTGAATGTAAAGGGTAAAATCAAAGATGATGTGAATTCGAGACGCGATATATTACACTTTTGTAAACAGCCGGAGCTGCACTTGTATGACGAAAATAAAAAACCTAAAGTATGCTATGAGCTAGACAACAGGCAAGTAAAACTCGTGCTAAAGTGGGTGGAAGGATTATGATGTCCTGATGGGATTTCTTCAAACCTCCGTAGATGTGTTGACTTTAAAAATAGTAAATTGAGTGGAATGAAAATCCATGATTGCCATATCATGATGGAATACTTTTTACCTGTGCTTTTTAAGGAACTGTTGCCTACAAAAAACTGGAGTGTTATAACAGAATTAAGTTTGTTTTATAAACAACTTTGTTTAACGACGTTAAAGGTAGATCGTCTACGTAAGCTTGAGCTAGAAATCCCCGTACTGATTTGCAAACTCGAGAAAATATTTCCACCTGGTTTTTTTAATGTAATGGAACATTTACCTATTCATCTTCCGTCCAAAGCACTTCTTCGAGGTCCAGTCCAGTATGGATGGATGTATCCGTTCGAGAGGTAATTTTATATTTAATTTCAATAATCATCATAGATTACAACTTAGATTATTGTACCAACATATAAATGAAATTAATCTTATTATAGGTACCTGAATCATTTGAAGAAAAAAATTAGGCAAAAAGCTCGAGTAGAAGGTTCAATTTGCAAATCGTACCTTGAAGGCCCATTTTTTTTAATCTCATTACTTTAGTGAAGATGTGAACTTGTCTTTTGTAGCTGTTCCCCGTAATGAACAAGTCGCTGAGCAGGAGTCTTCTCAAACAATGTTATCTATTTTTAGACAACACGGAAGACCTGTAGGAAAATGTGTGGAAATATGGTTAAGCGATAAAGACTACAATGTGGCACACACATATGTTTTGTTAAATTATGCGAAAGTTGCACCATTTGTCAGGTAATACTAAATTCATGTACAATTCAATTATATGTACATATATATTTATTTGTCTCTTTTAATAAAAAATGAACAAAACACATATATGCAATATCTACGAATCACAACATCCATCTGGTGATCTCAGTACAGAATTCACTCGATGGTTTTCAGACTATGTTCATGATCCGAAAAATTGTGTTGTTAACGAAGGATTACGATGTCTTGCTATCGGACCAAAAAGAAATGTCAAAACTTATCCAATATACTTTGTCAATGGATTTAATTCAACACCAATGACCACGGCGATGAAAAATTAACGTATAACAGTGGTGTATTTGTCAAAGGTAGTGATGATCCAAAGGAGCATATAAGAGATTTTTACGTCGTCTTAACGCAAGTTGTAGAGTTGACATATTATATTCAACCCGTAGAGAAAATTTATCTATTCAAATGCAACTGGTTTAGCAATGTTCCTGGTTTTGAAATCAACGTGCACAAAGATTATAAGCTAATCGAAATAAGGCATACATCGCATTACTATAAGTATGATCCCTTTATGTTAGCTAAGCAAGAATTATAAGTCTATTTTGCTTCGTATCCATCCTTAAAAAAAGATAAAGCAGATTGGTGGGTTGTTTTTAAAACAAAAGCAGTATTTACATTTGATGGAAATAATATTCCAGACAAAGCAGCGTATCAAGCGGATTTTGAGCCAAATACTGAAATAATAATAGCTGATGACATTGATGTTGGGTCGTTGAATGATGAAGCGAATGTATTAGTAGATGCATTTGTAAGTACCGAAGAAAATGATATAGAGTATGAGACCGAGTCCGGATCCGAAGATAATGAAGACTGATGTTATGTACTTATGTTGTTTATGTACTATTCTGAGTTATGCAATAATAATGATGTTGATTGTTCTTAGCTATAAATTTACTTACGTTCTGTACTAGTATGATTTATGTAATGATAATGTTGACTATATATGTTATGCAGTATTGTTCTTCTCATTTACGATTTATGTTATGATAATGATGACTGATGTTAATAATTCAAGTTATTTTGTATGTACATTATATGATTGTAATATATATGTCTGACAACAGGCAACGATCGAGGAGTACATCTCAGCATACTCCTCTACCATCTTCTGGACCAGGATCAAGAGCATGTCCAAGCAGCTCAGTGCCAGATCTTCGCCGAGTTGCGGAGATTATTCCGAAGAGTGCCGGGTAAATGTCAAATTTATTTCAATTTAGATTATTTAAAATATATGAAATTTTTATATTAACATCTACACAGTGGATTCGAGATTGAGCCAGAATAGTTCATTTTAGATGTATCAAGGCAGTCATACACAAGCATAATGCAGGGTGCTTGGCCGCATTGGGGTAGTATCCCGACACATATCAAGAATGTCATTCTAGCCGATTTGTTGGTAAGTATTTTTATACTAATATTAAAAATTAATATACTACGAATAATTAAAATAAATGTAATATGCTGGCTGTTGTACGTGTTGAGGAGCAGGACATGCCCACTTTTTTGAGCTATTGGAATATGAAGATGCACACGTATTATCGAGAGACAATTTCAAGAGCCAAGAAAAGAAAAAAAAGCCTCAATTTATGAGTGGTGATGTTTGGGCAGACTTTCAAAAGTACTGGGACATGGAAGATGCTAAAGTAAGATTTAATGATAATATTTACATTTATAATATTTATTGCATTATTTTACATCATCGTGTATCAAATTTAATAGAAAGTGGCAGCTCGAAATAAAGCAAACAGAGAAAAGAATCCTGCTGTACACCATGGTGGCTCAAAATCATTCCAACAACATAGAAGGGATTTGGTATAAATTTTAAATATTTGTAGTATATGTTTCGATAAAAATTTAGTATATATAATCCAGTCTTGTCTTTAATAATTTTATTACTGTATATTTACTCAGTTTATAAAGAATGGTGTTGAGCCTTCGCTTGCAGAAGTATTCAGACACACACATGCCGTGGAACGCACCGATGAAGAAGGAAATGTTACGTATGAGTGGGTGGATCCGAAGAGCGCGTGCATAATGGTGAACATGCTTATCCGTATAAATTAAAATGTTTCGTATTCGTTCATATCACAGTATATAAGTAAATTTTATAGCATTTGTGTTAAAGTTATATTGCTATTGTAGGGGAAGTATGATGCAGAGGCTGCTAGAGCGATAGAGGCTAGTGGATAGGAGCTTACAGTGGCAGAGTCTGATAGTATATGACACTCTATCACTGATCCGGCTACCCGAGTGTAATGACCCAAGATTTTCAGCCCTGAAAATCGACATAAATACCTTCACCGTAACTCATGTCGACCTTCCAAACACTGAAAACACTGGATGGTTATTAGAAAGATATTAGAGGGTGAGATAAGAAAGAAAGAAATATTAGAATATAAGAAGAAGGAACACCACAACACAAAATCTCACATCGCAGCGGAACAAAATATAATACGGAAATAAATCTTTATTGAGAGATTTAAAAATACTTACAGTATCAGAATACATCACATAGCGGGACAGTTATAATATCTTGTTCCCATATACAACATGCAGCGGAATAGTAGCTATATAATATCATACGTCTGAACATATCCAGCTCGTCTCTGGACTTCACAGCATTCGATAACCTGAACCTGTACCCCCGGGCTTACCCGAGCATTTACAAAACACCGGTCAGTCTGGTGAACCAGAGTGAGATAAACTCACACAGTATTAAAGGTAAATCATCCAATCGTGACTTTAAAGTTCAAAATCTTTTCAAAAGAAAGGGATAACGTAAGACCAAATCCACACATAAACACGGACGGTTTTTACCTTACGATAACCCAAAACAGTTTTTGTAACAACCCGGATTTTTACACCATGCTAAGACAAGAATCAAGGCATAATTTAATTATAAAATCTGAATCAGGAGAAACGGGATCCATTGCATTCGTCTCGGAAAAATATGCGTAATAGAGTCCGAGTTTTCGAAAATCGGAGTCCGTATGACCCGGTTATGACCCGTCAAAGTTTTCAGAAAATTTCAAGTTCAAAAACAGTTTGAATTCAGAATTCAAATTCAGCCAAGCAGGAGAGGCGGGAAAATTCCCGCCACCCCCAAGTCGACTAGGGAGTCGACTTGGGAGTCGACACACCCCAGGTGGTGTCGACACCCCTGTCGACTTGGGTGGTCGGCCAGTTTGGTCTGGGTGTGCATGACTTGTTCCTCAAGACAGGCTTTTGGGTCTGGTCTATTGGCCTGTGACGGATTTTGAGGGTTCAGATCTATCCTAGGGTTAATCTAAGGGCCTAAACTACTCCTAATCTCTATAAAAAGACCCCTAAGCCTACCCTAAACCCTCACAAATCACTCATGCCACGAAGTGCCGCCAAAATCAATCTTGATCATGGCCTCCATCTCCAACTCTAAGGGCTTATGCATTCAAATCGGGTTCAAATCAAAAGGTGCAAGCTTTCTACATCAAATCGAGGGTAGATCAACGTTGCTACGCAAATTTCATGACGATTCTTCAACAAAGGAGCCACCTTTCTTCGTCAAGACGATGCATGATCCTTCCCTAAGCCTCGCTTTGTAAGTTCTAGCTACTTGTAGATTCTAACGGTGGTTCTAATGTGACATGGAATAAAATGCGATGAAACATAAGTATGCTAGCCTATGTGAACCTAATTTTGCCCCTTTTCTATGATCTATGACCTTGGGCTAAGCTTTAGCGACTTAATCATGCCACTCATGTTATGTTTCACTTAGTTTATCTTGCAAGTTTGAATCTTTATCCATGGAATGTTAGCATGAACCTTTGGGAACCATTTGACTTGTGAAACATTGGCAAAGACTTGACTTTGGGGCTTATGCATGTAAATGAACCCAATCCCCTTATGTTATCATGCATGTTTGTGGCCAAATTCCCTTATGATACTATGCATGGTTGTGGCCAAATTCCCTTATGATACTATGCATGTTTGTGGCTAATCCCGTTGTGACATTATGCATGTTTGAGGCCAAAAACCCCTTATGATGCTATGCATATTTTGAGGCCGAACCCCTTATGATACCATGCATGTTTGTGGCCAATCCCTTTTTGATATCGTGCATGTATTGAGGCCAATATGTAGCATTGTATCCTTACTATGTTGACTCGCTTTTACTTGGGTTGGAAACACGATTTGGGGTAGGTTAGACAAGCGTGATTACGACATGATAATTTGACATGGGATTTCATGAAAATATGACACTCATGATACACCTAAACGTGGGCATGACATGTGGGGGTAGACATGGGACTTGAAACTAGACACGTATGGGTTGTAAGTGTAACATGACACTAGACCAAACATGAAAGTGGCCAACTCGAGGTTGGGTCGAGTTTGTAGCATAAATCTACCCGGACCCGCCCGGCTTAACTAGTGGCTACAAACAATAGGACCCAATGTGAGTAGTTGGTCATATAGCACTTAAAACCCGAGGTTAGACTAGGTTGTGGTGTAAAGTCACCCGGACCCACTCGGCTTAACTAGTAACCGCAACAAAGTCTAATGTGAGAGGTTGGGGTGCATTAATCTAATTAATGCCACATGAAAAGGTTAAGTAATTTTGACTAATGACACTTAACCGATATGACACGAATGGGTAGGTTAAGTTAAACCGGACTTGATTTCTTAATGACACTTAACCATATAAGACAATTAGGGGATGGAGTTAAGTAATTTACACTTAACTAATCCGACTTGGTAATTAGATGGGGTTAAGTAACTTAGACTTAACTAATCTAAACACGGTAATTAGATAGGGTTAAGTAACTTAGACTTAACTAATCTAAACCCGGTAGTTAGATGGGGTTAAGTAACCTACACTTAACTAATCTAAACACGGTAATTCGATGGGGTTAAGTTAAACACTTAACCAATCTAAGCTTGGTAATTCAATGAGGTTAAGTAACTAATACTTAACCAACTTAACATGATAATTTAATGGGGTTAAGTAACTTATACTTAACCAATTATACAAGATGATTTGATGAGGTTAAGTAACCTATACTTAACCAATCTAATATACGGACCTGATAGGGTTAAATCACAAGACCTTTTTAAATATACTTAACCATTGTAATACGATTAGTGGATGGGGTTAAGCTAACCCATACTTAACCAATCCAACTCGATAATCTGATGGGATTAAGATAATCCATGCTTAATCAATCTAACACGATAATCTGATAGGGTTAAGACAAACAAATACTTAACCAATTTGATATATGAGTTGTAGGGCTAAGCCTTGAACTTGAACACTTAGCCGATTATGACATGGTTGGTAGGCGGGTTAAGTCATGGGCTTGAATAACAACACTTAACCCAATAGATAAAACCCTAGTTAGAGGAACTAAGTAGAAAATCGTAGTTAATCAAGGATAACGGGAAAAGAAGCTAAGTGGTAAACCTTAGTTAAGAATAACTAAGTAATAATTCTTAGCCAAGGACATGGGACTAGTTCATAAATAGATGAGTAAGCTGATACGGTAGGTCATCGCTTAGTAAACGAGGAGGAGCAACTTATCTGACTTGGATAAAAAGCTCCAGCGAACTGGGTGACAAAGCGGTAGCTTCGGGGGATGTGAGGGTACTCTTGGTATCCCTCTGTGAGGTGGCAGATTGTCCATGAAACCTGGCCTCACAGAGGTTAAGGTCCGCGGTAGAAGAGCCAAGGGTATGCCTTGGTTGCTGTGCGAGCAACCTAAAGACGGGGACGGATTAGCGTGGAGTCGACGATACTTGATTTTTGCCCTGGATAGCGCGTCGTCGACTACCTACCATCTTTAGTCAATCATGTACGAACGAAAAGGCAGAGAACTCCAAACAGACCATGTTCTTGCTATCGAGTCATGGGTGAGGTTGGCCAATAGGAAAGTGGGGCATAGTGGGGCCGGAGTATAGTTCTCGTGCATGATTTTTCTTGGATTGCCTTTCAGTAGTTGAGGGAGGGGTCACGTGGGACCATAGCCACGAATACAAAAGCAGACCTTGATATCTGCATTCGGCAGACGACTTAAAGCTCCCGACCGAGTTCTGTATTTCTCGATTTTCCCTGGCACGGAACTCGAATGGCACATTGAGATACATGTGCGTCTAGACATGGAAAACGATTCACGATACATACGTGGGATAAAGGGCGTGGTTGACGGATGGCATAATCCCTAGTGGCCCTAGGTGGCTTGAACCCAAACCGAGACACGGAAACGTTCATTAGGTAGCATAATCCCTAGTGGTCCTAGGTGGCATAAATCCTAAGTGAACACGCGATAGTTCATGGTAAGAAAACATAACCAGATCAGAGGTAGCAGTCCAAAACAATTCAAGGATAAAATGGTACTACGTTCAGGAGGTATAGATTTACATGGGAAAGCCCGTATGGCCTACGGAAAAGGACTGAACTTATACATGGAAGGAAACATACGAGTTAGGAAAACCTACATATGCTAGGATGACATGGACCATTACATGACATTGGGCAAGGGACATTCATAGTTAACACTTGACGCGGGTTGGGATACTAGTACGAGAGGTGCAGAGCAAATATACATGATAAATACCTTGGGATGTTATACATGATAGATACCTTGGGATGTTATACATGATAAATACTGTGGGATGTTATACATGATAGATACCTTGGGATAGTATACTTGATAGAAACCTGACGATGTGATACCTTGATTTATCTTGACACCGTAGTTTATTATGATACCTTAGTTTATCTTGCTACAGTAGCTCATCCGGTTATCTTGGTTTAGCTTATCTATCTTGTCGTCATCCTTATGTTTACTTTCAGTTTATGCATGTCATGTTACCTTTACCTGTTTTTATACTGGAAGTAGATAGGACTTACCAGTCTTTATGACTGACCCCGTTTTGTTTTGCCTCTTTGTCTTCCGTTTCCCCCCCAGGTTTTCAGGGAGGAAACACTGTTATTTAGTTCGGACTTCCTCTACTTGAAGGTCATCATGCATGGCTTGGACTTTTCTTGGCTATGGCTACCTTACTGTTTTACTTGGGGAATAACTTATGAAATGGTTTATGCTTCTTTACTATTGCAAGACAGGTTTTGATGTATTCTGATGTAAAAGGCTTTTGACCTTACCATTTTATAAGGTAATGAAATTTGCTTTACTTCCGCTGTTTTATATATGTTCTGTCTTGTAATATTTCTATGCATGTTTACCTCGATAATGCTCCACCAAACCTAGTGCATTCCCTTTGTGAGTGACCCTAGCGGAGGTGGGGTGTTACAGTTTTGAAACCAATATCTTTCTGATATTATAATAATGTCTAAATACAAGTAGATAACAATCTAGTGGAACACTTGCATCTCACGCTCCATATATATAGTATACAATCAAAACCGCGGGCGCTTATTGGAGATTGGATTCCATCTATGACCAGGTATAGGACTACCTGCCGATAGTGTATATCTAGAGACGAATACACTGGGTTCAACAAGAACGTCTTGCAACCTGGCCCTCACATGACCAACCACTCATTTCGCTTGAGTGTATCGAATGTATATCACCGATGGTTGGAATCAGCAACCGTCTCCCGAAAAGGGACAACACCTAATATAGATTAAAGAAGTTAATAGGAATTTCTCTAGATAGGTGATTATAAACCCTAATGGGAGCGACCAACGTAGCCATGCTGCCTGCCCGATTTTTGTCATTTCCCGATTGACGAGGCTTGAGGTTTAAATTAACTTTTGAAACAACTGGTCACCATTCACTTTGAATGCCACATCGTCAGGTCCGTCAGATATCACTAATTGACGTCCACAAAAAATACTCTAGTTGGAAGCTAAGAGAACGACAATTCTCCGCCAACAACTATAGCACGTTTGAAGAAATCAACGTACGTGATTCTTTTGGAAATACTCTGTCAGACATCCGTCCATACAAGTCATCCAGGAACAGGATGAACCGAAGGCACTCTCCTACTGCATCCAATATAGGAATCACCCCACGGATCAGTAGCGAGAAGTCCTTGCAACCCGTAGATTTCAACCACGAAAGAATCACAGCTTTTCTCTACTTGCTAGGCAGAGAACATTAGTGGTTCATCCGTTTATGGAAATCCATGGTCTTCACTGCTCAATCTCGATCCTCTTCTGAGATCTTCATGTATTTGTTGGCCGGAATGGTTTTCGAATATAAATTCGATTCCGGTCTTTTCGTACCAACAATGATATTGGACAGATTTGATAGTCGGTGTTTTAACTATCAAAATAAATAGTGTTTCAATCATGACACTCCAATGAGTTCACTGGTTCAGTATTCAGAATCACTTGGCCTTTTAATTAAACAAATTGATTCACTTCTGTTTAATCAAAACTTCTAACTCTGATAATCTCTAAAAATACGATAATTGAATACTTATATGCTAATGCCCTTCAAATCATTTCATTTTAATACTCAGAAAATAACTAATAACCATATTCAATTTCCACTAAATTCTCCTTTCAAAAACATTTCAACAATCATTCCTTATTATTTAAAACATGGAAAATCCATTCAACTCATTTTCTTCTTTAAATAGCGTTGCGTAATACCTTATATTCCATTCTCGAAACCATACTAACATTGATTAGTACAGAATAAAACTAACTTTAAAATTTCTTTACTTCTATCTCTCGTTATATATATTTTCCAATTTTCATCAACGTTACATTATTTCACTAATGGAAATAATGAATCATCACTAACCTCTTTTACGATTACCAACTAATATCATCTTCAGATAATCCTGATGTCGTTAAAGTGGGGGTATTTTGATTACCTCTCAGACCTTGATCAACAACGTTCATATCCTTAGATAAATATAAGTTGTAATCAAAACCCAATATTCCATTTCTAGTCTCAAAACAAATCCCATTATAGTTTGGATTTGGTTATACACCCCTACGACCCACTTCTTTACCTCAAATACACTTTTACCAATCTCCTTTCAATCCATCCAAACATTCCCCATTTTGGAATCTCATTTCAAATTCCCCTTTTTACTTGATCTCATTTTCAAGTAATCGTTAATGTAAAATTAACGCCTTTACTCTTTTAAACCACATTTATAAAATTCTGGCTTATTAAAACGCTTCCCATCTTTCTATCTTTTTTCTTAATCCAAGTATCCTTTAAATTAAGCTCTCGTATTCACTTACCATTCTCTTTATAACTTTGTTATAAAAATTCGGGTTTTTAAATATAAAACCCGTTCATAAATTCCTTTCACCATTCACTTTGATTATATTTCACCATCGATCACTTTTAATTGCATTCCTATTTAAAAGTAAATTTCCAAAACATCATTAATTACAAAAATAACTTATTTCAATCATTAACTATTTCAGTAGTTAATTCCTTTATTAACTAAATTAAATAGTAAATCCCTTTTTAAAACTTTATTTAAATTTAAACAATATTCATTTAACTACTTTAATCAAACACATTAATTTGATAATCAATTCCAATTCAAAACGATCTATTTAATTAACTCAAACTCGATTATCTCGCTAATCGATTCCAATTAGTTATCACTTTAAATTAATTAAAAATATAATTAATTTAAATAATTCCGTTAATTGTTTCTTTACAAAACAATTATCAAAGTTTAACCATTCGATTCATTTCTTATTGTCATACTTGTAGATCTGGTTAATGTAACACCCCGTAATTTGAACATAAAAATTCACAAATTAAAGTATACTTAATTAAGTGAAATGGGTTGCACAGAGAAATGTGTATATATATATATATATATATATTGATATATATATATATAATTGAAAATTAAATAAATAAATATGCAAAAATGTTCAAAACAGCGAATTGGCAGAGGGGAATAACCGAACCGGCCGATTTTTGAGGTCGACCCAAGCCCGCTGGGTCGACTAGGGGTTAATCCAGGGTGTTTGGCTGTCAACCCGTGGGCCGATTCGCTCAAATGCAGATTTTGCATTTGAATGGTTATCATGGTTCAGCTTTAATCTAAAGGCCCTAGATGATTCCTACACTTGACTTCTTCCCCAAGACATGCTTTGATGGCTTGGATTGAATCTAGGGTTAATCCTATGGCTAATACTATCCTAAACCTCTATAAAAAGACCCCTAAACCTAGCCTAAATCACCATTATTCAATCCTACAACTAAACTATGTCAAATTTGTTCCTCTCATGGCCTCCACTCTCATGCTAAAATTCCTAAGCCTATTTCTATGAGAGATTGTGAGTTCATACAAGTACTTTCAAACTTGTATGAGTGTTCTTAGTTTGCATTCAAATCAAGTTGCAACATTTCTATTTCAAAGCAAGGATTTTTATTGATTTGGCGCAAGGGTTTTTCAATTGGGGCTTTCATATTTTGGTGCTTGCATAAGGGCTTCGTCTCAATCTTTATAATAAATATTCATTTGTGTCTTTATAGCGTAGTAAACCCTTTTCTACTTTCTTTCTTTGAACTCTAAAGTTAAATGAATGATGCAAGTTTGGGGTTGATCATTATGATATGCAAGTTTGGTTGAACATTATATGCAAGTTTGGTTGATCATTATATGCAAGTTTGGATGATCATTATGCAAGTTGGTTTAACCATTATGTATGACACATGTTGCAATGTTATGCAAGTTTGGGTTGATCATGTTATCATGTTATGCAAGTTAAACTTGATGTTGTGAGCATAAAGCTCTAAGCTTTATATTAAAGGTTGCATTTTGGCAACATGAAAGTTATCATACCCCTTATGATAACTTGCATGTGACGCTAAATGCGAACTTCTAGCAACTTCTACATGTCATTTATCACCATGTATCACTCATATGCTAAGTTTGGTTTTATGCATGCTTTTGAAGCCTAATGATGCAATATGCAAGTATGTGAACATATGTACATCTCATATGCCACCATGATAAACTTGTGGCTTCAACACCTTTTTGTCATGATTATGCCAAGTTCCCTATTTTACCCTTTATGCGTTGTTGCGATTATGTAAACGATGGGATTATGTTGGGGTTGGGCAACATTATGACAAAAACATGGTTTTTATAACATAACGTGATATGTTAACTTGTAATTATGCTTTGGAAACATAATGGACATGACACTTAGAAAATATGAGTGTGGCCAACTCGAGGTTGGGTTGAGTTTGTAGCATAAATCTACCCGGACCCGCCCGGCTTAACTAGTGGCTACAAACAATAGGACCCAATGTGAGAAGTTGGTCATGTTGTGCTCGAACCCGAGGTTAGACCAAGTTGTGGTGTAAAGCTACCCGGACCCGCCCGGCTTAACTAGTAACCACAACAAAGTCTAATGTGAGAGGTTAAAGCACATTAAGTTAATTAATTAATGCCTCCTGATTAGGGTTAAGTCATGGTCCACTTAATGCTTAATCAATTTGGGCTTGATGGGTTAATCGGGGTTAAGTCATGGATCTTGGGTACACTTAACCAATTTAATCCACGTTTGGATCGGGTTAACCACATTTAACCCGTTAAGGAAACCCTAGTTGCGTGGTCCTTTTCAGCAGTAACCCTCTTGATAGTATCATAAGACCCTAGGACTAGGCTAGGGTGGGGCACGATTACTGGGCTGACATGTAAGCGACCAAAACGACGGCTGTGTAGGTACGCCGGTGTAGGTCCAGGCAGACTATGATCGTGCACATAGTCCGGCGTTGGAGAATCAGGCACGGGTACCAGTAGATCTAGGCTGTGCATACTTAATTGGTGTCCGAGGTCTACACCCTAGGACTTGATACACCCTGGGGTGGACCTAGCACAGTTAGCTACATTTCATGTTTGGGCCGTATGACACCGACACTTGACGAGTTAGGCTTATAGGGAGCCGATCGACTAGACCGTGTAGTTGGACCTTAATTTAGGTCACCTCATGATGATGGGCCAAGCTTGGGCCAAGGGATCAATTCTTGTTTTTACTTGACATGTTAGAATGCTAGTACACCCGTGGTGCAAAACTTAACCTTAATTATGCGATGACACCTTTATCTATCTTGTTAGTTAATCATCATGCCAGTATGTTGTTATCCTTATGTTCATCTCAGCTTCTCATGCCAGTTAACTTTACTAGTTCATAGACATATAGTAGTAGGGCTTACCAGCCTTTTTGACTGACCTGTTTTCTTTCGCCTCTTTTCTTCCGTTCCCCCCCCTCAGGTTCTCAGGGTGGGAACATTGGAGCTCAGCTTGGATCTTTACAGCTTGCTTACTGGATTTGCTCATGTACGGTTTTGGACATTGAGCTAGCTATGGTTTATCACTTCATTTTGGGGATAGTACTTTATGTATTTCAGTTTTTCAGTTTATGCTTTTATCTAGACTTTGTTGTCGGAAAATAATGACCAAGTACTTTGTTGTAACATGACTATGGTTTTGAAATGCTAAGTTTTATCCGCTGCTTTACTACTCTGTTTTACTTATATGTTCTGTCTTGTGATATCTGAATGCATGTTTACCTTGTTTAACGCCCCTCCAAAGCTAATGTCCTCGCAAGAGTGGCATTGGCGGAGGTGGGGTGTTACATTTGGTATTAGAGCATAAGGTTTACAAGATTTGAGCAAAAGTGTTTTTAAAATTTACCTTTTGAAAAACTATTTTCAAAACCAATTAAGTATTTTCCAAGAAGAGTCTAGTTATTTTAAAAAGGCTATTCCCCAAAAGCCATAGCACTATCCTTCGTTTCTTCGTTCTGAATCTATCTTTTTCTTCGTTTTAGTATGGCCGATCGCTTTTACATCCCGGAAGGCGTGCAAGTACCAATCTGGTTCCGGAGATTTATGGAGGCAAGGGCGAATGAAGCCGGCCTCGCGAACATTCCTCCTCCTTCCCCGGTCACTAACATCTCTCCTCCTCCCGTAGCTGAGGTTCCTCCTCACCCTCAGCATCTGCAAGAGGATTTTGCAAAGCTTTGCAAAGACTTTAAGGCGATGGGTTGCAAGAATTTTGTCGGAACGGAGACTTATGTGGAGGCAAGAAACTGGTTAAAGGAAACTTAAGACCTCTTTGCTATCTTTGATGTGGAAGATCGTAAGAAAGTTCTGTTGGCGGTATAACTATTGAAAGGGGAAGCTGCTTATTGGTGGGTAATCACCACCACTACTAGACCAATTGAGACTTGGGATGACTTTCGGAGAAGGTTTGGACTAAAGTTTCTATCATCGACAGAAGAGAACCTTCAGATGGAAAGATTCCTATCTCTAAAGCAAGGGGACATGACAGTTAGGGAATACGTGGATATGTTTAATCAAGCTCAGTTCGGTCTAAAATTGGTTAACACAGCTCGGAAGAAGGCCCTACACTTTGCTCTAGGATTGAATGAGCCATTGCGCGGTTTGACCATGTCTCATATACCCCTAGGGGCGACCTTCGAGAGTTTGGTGAATATGGCCCTACTTCAAGAGGAAGATACCAAGAAAAGAGACAAGAAAAACAAGAAGGGGAACAAGGGCAACAACAATCGCAATGACAACAAGACCAGGGAAACAAGGAAGTGCAAGTTCTGTCGGATCGTTGGGCACATAGCCAAAGATTGCAGGAAGAGGAAGAGGAAGTTAGGCGAGTGTTTCCATTGCGGAGAATCTGGACATTTTAGCAAGGATTGCCCCAAGAAGCAAGGACAAGGGCAAGAACGAACTCAGCGAGTAGGACCCTCTGGAGGGCAGTTGCAGGCTCTCCTCACTCTTCCAGCTTTTGGTCGAGGTAGTGTTTCTGTAAAAAGTCATGTTTACATTTCTGATTTCCCTGTTCATACCTTATTTGATTCTGGCACATCGCATAGTTTTATTTCTGATCTTATTGAAAGTTTTGCACCTAAGTACTAGTCTAGTTGAGGTCCCGTTAGTGTTTCAAATCCAATTGGGGGTTCCGCCCATCTACCTGTGATTTGTGTGGATTTGAAAATCTCTATCTTGAGCATAGAATTCATGTGTAATGTTTAGGCTCTCGGGTTTATGGGATACGGGTTGATTTTGGGTGTGGATTGATTGTCCAGTTATGGAGCCGTTCTTGACTGTGAGCATAGGGTGGTGAGGCTCATGACTCGCCTCGGTAATACCCTAGAAATTTCTTGTAACCCTAGAGGTCCCGTCATGTTAAGCTATCTTGAATCCCTCGACTCGTCCATCGATGATCTGTAATCTGTAAGGGTGGTCCGAGACTATCCTGATGTCTTTGAAGAAGTTAAGGGGTTACCCCCTAAACGAGAGATAGATTTCCGCATTTATCTAGTCGATAATGCCAAGCCAGTATCATTGCCCATTAGGCACATGGCCCCTCGTGAGAGAAGGGAGCTCAGTAAGCAAATCAAGGAGCTGCTTGAGAAGGGTTTTATTAGACGAAGCATTTCTGAATGGGGTGCTCCGGTGGTATTCGCTACTAAGGCGGATGGTTCGCTTCGTCTATGTGTTGATTATCGAGAGTTGAACAAGCTGACAAAGAAGAATAGGCACCCGTTACCGAGAATTGATGATCTCTTTGACCAGCTTGTAGGTGCTTCTGTTTTCTCTCAGCTCGATCTAGCCACCGGATTCCATCAGCTTAGAGTAGCTGAGGATAGCATTGATAAAACTGCGTTTAGGACTCCGGATGGATTCTTTGAATGGCTTGTCATGCCATTCGGATTGACTAATGCACCCGCCTACTTCGTAGACTTGATGAGTAGGGTGTTCAGGGAGTTCCTCAACAAGTTTGTTGTTGTCTTCGTGGATGATATTATGATCTTCTCAAAGGACGAGGAAGAACATGCCAGACATCTCAAGGAAGTGATGGATACGCTTAGAGCGCATCAGTTGAAAGCCAAGTTCTCCAAATGTCATTTCTGGAGAAGGGAAGTTTGTTTTCTTGGACATATAGTTTCTAAGCAAGGCATAGCGGTGGATCCCACGAAAGTGGTTGTGGTTCAAGATTGGAAGATTCCTAGGAATGCGACCGAAGTAAGAAGCTTTCTCGGTTTGGCGGTCTACTATAGGAAGTTCATCAGAGACTTCGCTAAGATTTCGGCCCCTCTCACTAAGTTGACGAAGAAGAACTTAGTCTTTGCATGGGACTTGGAGTGTGAGCTTGCTTTTCAAAAGCTCAAAAGAGCCCTTACCTCAGCTCCAGTTTTGGCATTACCCGATAGTGGTAAGATGTTTACCGTGTACACAGATGCATGTGGCACAGGGTTAGGAGCTGTTCTGATGCAAGAGGGAAGAGTGATATGTTATGGGGGTGGGCAACTTAAAGTTCATGAGAAGAACTATCCCACTCATGATTTGGAGTTAGCGGCGATCGTCTTTGCACTCAAATCCTGGCGCCACTATCTTCTAGACGAAAGGTTTGAGTTGTATACTGATCACAAGTCACTCAAATACCTCTTCTCGCAAAAAGATCTGAATCTAAGGCAGCAAAGGTGGATGGAATTTTTGGCATCTTATGACTTCGAGATAGCTTATTCCCTTGGCAAGGGTAATGTTGTGGCGGATGCACTAAGCAGAAGGAGATTGACTTTAAGCCCCTTGTTCATTGAGATGAAGAACTTGGAATTTTTGGCAACCTTTGATTTCACGACGGCTGTTGAGTTGATGACGGGTTCATTAGCATCCCTTGAGCTTAGACCCACACTTCTTGATCAAGTTGGGGCTTTGCAGAGGGAAGATCCACAGATGGTCGAAGTTATGGACAAGTTGATTCGGGGTGAGACGTCTAGTCACCTTGCCAGATATACTATTGATGATAAAGGATGGCTAAGGCGTGATGGGAGATTATGTGTTCCTCGGGTGGGAGATTTGGTCCATATAGTTCTTGAAGAAGCGCATCACTCGAAGATGACTATACATCCGGGAGGAGATAAGATGTATAGAGATATGAAGCGCAGTTTCTTTTGGGATGGAATGAAGAAAGATGTGGCAGAGTATGTTTCAAGGTGCATGGTGTGCCAACAAGTGAAGGCCGAGTCAAAGAAACCAAGTGGGCTATTACATCCATTGGAGATCCCACAATGGAAGTGGGAGAGTATTTCTATGGATTTTGTGGATGGATTGCCTAGGTCAAGGAGAGGGAACACAAGCATATGGGTCATAGTTGACAGACTTACGAAGGGTGCTCACTTCATCCCAGTAAAGAGTAAGAGGACCGCATCAGGGCTGGCGTCTATTTATCTCCGAGAAATAGTGCGGTTGCATGGAGTTCCTTCTAGCATAGTTAGCGATCGTGACCCAATTTTCACTAGCCAGTTCTGGAACAGTTTGCAAGAAGCGATGGGTACGCGATTGAATTTGAGTACAGCCTATCACCCCTAGACGGATGGCCAAACCGAAAGGGTGAATAGAGTGCTAGAAGATCTCTTGAGGCTTTGTGTTCTCGACTTCGGTGGTACTTGGGAAGACCACCTTCCTCTTGTAGAATTTTCTTATAATAATAGCTATCAAGCCAGCATAGGGATGACACCATTTGAAGCTTTATATGGGAGGCCGTGTAGGTCACCATCTTGTTGGTGGGAGACAACATATAGACTTATACTTGGGCCCGATATGATACGAGACGCATCCGAGAAAGTTGAATTAGTAAGAAGAAGGATGAAAGCGGCCCAAGATAGACAGAAATCCTATGCTAACAAGCGAAGGGCAGATTTGGAATTCGAAGTGGGAGACATGGTTTTCGTGAAGGTTTCTCCTTTGCGAAATGTGGTACGTTTTGGAGCAGCGGGGAAGATGGCACCAAGGTTCGTAGGACCCTTCCCTATCATAGAGAGAATTGGAAAGATGGCCTATAAGGTGGGATTGCCCGAGAAGCTAGCCGGAGTGCATAATGTCTTTCATGTCTCGCATCTCCGAAAGTGCCTACATGAGTCCGCTGAGGTGGTTGAACCAAGCATTCTTGAAGACATTGAGGTAGAGAAAGAAGCAACCTTGAGAAGAGCTCCGATTCGTATCTTGGGAACATAGATCAAGAAGCTAGGGAATCGAGAGGTCAAGTTGGTGAAAGTTCAGTGGGGTTAAGCCGACGATGATGCAACTTGGGAAACCAAGGAGAAGAAGCGTGGGCTTTATCCATTTCTTTTTGAGGGTACATTCTCGATCTCTTTTCCTAATTAGCATATCTTTCTTTTTATCCGCGTTTATCTAGTTTATCTTGTTTCGTAGATCTTGTCATGAGAACCTTAGGTAGAAACCCTTGGTTGAAACATGTATTTGAAACATGTTATGCTTGATGGTTGCAAGTGGTTGCAAGTGTTTGCACGTGGATACTCGTGGATGCATGATACACATTAGGCACTAAGATCGGCTCACACACTTTCATGTTGCATATGCATGAGTGCTTATACTTATTCATGGATGAAACTTGTTGAGCTATCACGTGGATGTTGCATATGGATGAATATTATGTGCACTCATGTAGAGATTATAAATTATGTTAGGAATTTGCATACATATGGACTCATTTCACTAACATATTTTGCATTAAGGAGGTTTACTGTATCAGTAACCGCCTGATTTTTGCATTAGATAAGTACATATACACACACCTTTGCATATAATCATACAACATTTAGAATCCTTTAAGGACAATGCTGCACGTGGATGATGTTTTGAGTAGATGGATGATGGATAGTAGGATACGTTCTTCCTAACTTGGAGATTTCAGGGACGAAATCCTTTAAGGAGGGGAGAATGTAACACCCCGTAATTTGAACATAAAAATTCACAAATTAAAGTATACTTAATTAAGTGAACTGGGTTGCGCAGAGAAATATATATATATATTGATATATATATATATATATATATAATTGAAAATTAAATAAATAAATATGCAAAAATGTTCAAAACAGCGAATTGGGAGAGGGGAATAACCGAACCGGACGATTTTTGAGGTCGACCCAAGCCCGCTGGGTCGACTAGGGGTTAATCCAGGGTGTTTGGCTGTCAACCCGTGGGCCGATTCGCTCAAATGCAGATTTTGCATTTGAATGGTTCTCATGGTTCAGCTTTAATCTAAAGGCCCTAGATGGTTCCTACACTTGACTTCTTCCCCAAGACATGCTTTGATGGCTTGGATTGAATCTAGGGTTAATCCTATGGCTAATACTATCTTAATCCTCTATAAAAAGACCCCTAAACCTAGCCTAAATCACCATTATTCAATCCTACAACTAAACTATGTCAAATTTGTTCCTCTAATGGCCTCCACTCTCATGCTAAAATTCCTAAGCCTATTTCTATGAGAGATTGTGAGTTCATACAAGTGCTTTCAAACTTGTATGAGTGTTCTTAGTTTGCATTCAAGTCAAGTTGCAACATTTCTATTTCAAAGCAAGGATTTTTATTGATTTGGCGCAAGGGTTTTTCAATTGGGGATTTCATATTTTGGTGCTTGCATAAGGGCTTCGTCTCAATCTTTATAATAAATATTAATTTGTGTCTTCATAACGTAGTACGCCCTTTTCTACTTTCTTTCTTTGAACTCTAAAGTTAAATGAATGATGCAAGTTTGGGGTTGATCATTATGATATGCAAGTTTGGTTGAACATTATATGCAAGTTTGGTCGATCATTATATGCAAGTTTGGATGATCATTATGCAAGTTGGTTTAACCATTATGTATGACACATGTTGCTATGTTATGCAAGTTTGGTTTGATCATGTTATCATGTTATGCAAGTTAAACTTGATGTTGTGAGCATAAAGCTCTAAGCTTTATATTAAAGGTTGCATTTTGGCAACATGAAAGTTATCATACCCCTTATGATAACTTGCATGTGACGCTAAATGCGAACTTCTAGCAACTTCTACATGTCATTTATTTCTATGTATCACTCATATGCTAAGTTTGGTTTTATGCATGCTTTTGAAGCCTAATGATGCAATATGCAAGTATGTGAACATATGTACATCTCATATGCCACCATGATAAACTTGTGGCTTCAACACCTTTTTGTCATGATTATGCCAAGTTCCCTATTTTACCCTTTATGCGTTGTTGCGATTATGTAAACGATGGGATTATGTTGGGATTGGGCAACATTATGACAAAAACATGGTTTTTATAACATAACGTGATATGTTAACTTGTAATTATGCTTTGGAAACATAATGGACATGACACTTAGAAAATATGAGTGTGGCCAACTCGAGGTTGGGTTGAGTTTGTAGCATAAATCTACCCGGACCCGCCCGACTTAACTAGTGGCTACAAACAATAGGACCCAATGTGAGAAGTTGGTCATGTTGTGCTCGAACCCGAGGTTAGACCAAGTTGTGGTGTAAAGCTACCCGGACCCGCCCGGCTTAACTAGTAACCACAACAAAGTCTAATGTGAGAGGTTAAAGCACATTAAGTTAATTAATTAATGCCTCCTGATTAGGGTTAAGTCATGGTCCACTTAATGCTTAATCAATTTGGGCTTGATGGGTTAATCGGGGTTAAGTCATGGATCTTGGGTACACTTAACCAATTTAATCCACGTTTGGATCGGGTTAACCACATTTAACCAGTTAAGGAAACCCAAGTTGCGTGGTCCTTTTCAGCAGTAACCCTCTTGATAGTATCATAAGACCTTAGGACTAGGCTAGGGTGGGGCACGATTACTGGGATGACATGTAAGCGACCAAAACGACGGCTGTGTAGGTACGCCGGTGTAGGTCCCGGCGGACTATGATCGTGCACATAGTCCGGCGTTGGAGAATCAGGCACGGGTACTAGTAGATCTAGGCTGTGCACACTTGATTGGTGTCCGAGGTCTACACCCTAGGACTTGATACACCCTGGGGTGGACCTAGCACAGTTAGCTACATTTCATGTTTGGGCCGTATGACACCGACACTTGACGAGTTAGGCTTATAGGGAGCCGATCGACTAGACCGTGTAGTTGGACCTTAATTTAGGTCACCTCATGATGATGGGCCAAGCTTGGGCCAAGGGATCAATTCTTGTTTTTACTTGACATGTTAGAATGCTAGTACACCCGTGGTGCAAAACTTAACCTTAATTATGCGATGACACCTTTATCTATCTTGTTAGTTAATCATCATGCCAGTATGTTGTTATCCCTATGTTCATCTCAGCTTCTCATGCCAGTTAACTTTACTAGTTCATAGACAGATAGTAGTAGGGCTTACCAGTCTTTTTGACTGACCTGTTTTCTTTCGCCTCTTTTCTTCTGTCCCCCCCCCAGGTTCTCAGGGTGGGAACATTGGAGCTTAGCTTGGATCTTTACAGCTTACTTACTGGATTTGCTCATGTACGGTTTTGGACATTGAGCTAGCTATGGTTTATCACTTCATTTTGGGGATAGTACTTTATGTATTTCAGTTTTTCAGTTTATGCTTTTATCTAGACTTTGTTGTTGGAAAATAATGACCAAGTACTTTGTTGTAACATGACTATGGTTTTGAAATGCTAAGTTTTATCCGCTGCTTTACTACTCTGTTTTACTTATATGTTCTGTCTTGTGATATCTGCATGCATGTTTACCTTGTTTAACGCCCCTCCAAAGCTAGTGTCCTTGCAAGAGTGGCATTGGCGGAGGTGGGGTGTTACAGTTAACCTCAGAATTTACTTTATAAAATAAATTATTTACAAATCAAAGTCATAAATAAATAAAATATTTATTTATTTCACTTCAATAACTTTTATTCAAAATAATATATTCAAAAATCTATCTCCAGTTATAAAATAAATTTTATAACTTCATCTCTATCGACTCACCTGACGGTGAATCAATATTTGTAAAATGATTGATTTTATAGGCCATACACTGCCAAATACTAAACCGATACCGCCCATTGGTTTAAACAAAACACTGGTTGACTTTTCAGTAAATGATCACAAAGAAAATCAATCACTATCATGACAGTTCATATATAAAAATATGAAAATAAATAATATATTTGAGGGATCTGGTTAGGTCCCTCCAACCTATTCTTCCCTGAAATCACAACGGTTATCTCAAATCAGACCATTCAGTTTTGTTTAACTGATAACAATAAATAACAGCCATTTAACATCAACCACAAGCAATTCAAACAGTTCAACAATTTAAAACACGTTTATAAATAAACGTGACCAACCCAGGTGAGTTACCCTTATTGGCACCAATCGTTAAAAATAACGATTTGGTATTTCAATGAAATTAAACACAGTTTAATTTCATCAGTTAAATCAACAAACAAATGTATAATGATACGACCCCAAATCCCGTACTGACGGAGACAAGGGTTATCTTTGGAATATAACACAGAAACAGATAAAAGTAGAATAGAAATAAATAAATACACCAGATAATGAACAATAGAATATACTGGATAAAAGTAATCATCAGAGTTACACAGTATACAGGATCATACTTAGTAAAAATACAGCTCAGCTATACATAAATGTCTACAGCGGAAAACAAGCATAATATGTACAATAGGAGCTGAACAACATAAAAAGAGATAAATGATAGAATCCATCTTCAGCTTCAGCTATCCAGAAAGAACCAGCTAAACCTGAATACAAGGCTGCCCATGTAGAAAAAGGGCACCTGAGTTTTAAAGTGAAACAAACTACGAGTCAGTCATGGGACTGGTATGAGAAATCTATTCAACACATATATAATATGGCTAATCACAGGACCACGCCACTTTCGTGGAACGGGTTTACTCTATTGGATTGCCAGTGCTTTACAACAAATCTTTCTTTTAAACATCGCTATGCTTTTTATAAAAATGAAGCCGTTATAAGACTCAGTTCCCATCACACAATGCAACGCAATCCGGAGGATAGAGTTTTACCTTATAACGGCCAAAATATGATTGATACAAATAAAACAAAGGCATTTGATATTATTGCTTGTGTTTATATGTTCTGAAAACAATTTCAAATCATAACTATCAATCATAGACGGCATGGGTACCATATATCATGTCGCCATATATATATATACAATCAAAACCACACGATGTCGTATTTGGAAATTGGATTTCTGTCATGAACCAAGGCAAAAGATAGTCCTTACCGAATTCGAGACAATCTAGCCCATGTCTCAGGCAAGCGCGCAGGCAAGCCTTGGGTCGTCAGTGCCGGTCCACCGATGTGGATTATTATGCCTGAACAATACGTCTCTCCGCCCTTTGGGGCGTAAGTGAGCCAACGAATGACTCCATCAGACCCGGATCGTCCGATCTAACCGAGGCGCCTCGCAACAGCAACAACCACATAGGTGAAAAGTATATAAATGTCAGGGCTGGTAGGTCACTGACACCACCCTAGCTATAAAGAAACGCATGCCCTCCCTGAGGTCCTTCTCCCGTTTCTGGTTCATACCGGGGCGTGAGGCTCGCGAATTTACGTTATACACAAAGCTACGCCACCCAGGCGGTGCTTTGATCATCACCACAAGACTTTGCTTTTCAACAGAAGCCCTGATCACTGCATCTTAGCATGCCACACAGGAAATTCATGCCATGCGACTGATGTCCATCGATATACAACCTCTGAGCTTGTGTGTCTCAGAGAAGGGCGTTAAGCAAAAGAATAAATTCTCCGCCGCCAAACAGATGAATATTTAATAGAGATCAATCAACACAGAATAAAATCCAATGTCAGACACACAGTCCATTTACAAGTCCGTTCTGGGTCTGAACGAAACCGGAGGCACTAAATACCTCGCAAACCCATTGATCACCTCGTACGTCTGGACGATCACCACTCATTATCCATATTTCGGGATGCCTCCCAATCAGGACCTCGGTTACCATCCAAACAAGGTGAAGATCTCCGGTCTTCGACCATCGTCTTTATCTTCGACTTTCAATCGTCGGTCAATTATTTGAAATGAGAATTAACTCGGCCTTTTCAAATAATTCACGTATATTTAGAATCTCAAATCAACTTATTTCAATGGTTAAATTATTTGACAACACCAATTTTGTTCTTTAATGTAATTTTCACACCAAACACATTCGACCATCAAAAGCCACATAAATCGAGCAAATTCAGTTTATTTCCATTCCATATCGTTTATGATATTTTATAACGATTTATCGCTATTTTTATTTATTTTAAAATAGCCTATTTATTCAAAACGACGCTTCGGGCCATAACGCGGCCGTGGCGCTGTTTTTCTTCAGATTTGATTTACACATATCTGAAAATCTAACTGTTGGATCTTCACAAAATTTTCATCATTAGAAAGGTCTTTCCAAAACGAATCCAACGGTTCTAGTTTCGGGAAAATCCGACGGTCGGAACTCCCGGTACAATCGTTTGAAGTTTCGATTTCAAAATACGAACTGCAGCGTCGTTATTCGATTTAATATAATTATATATATATATATATATAAATATAATCGTTTCTGGCGCTAATTTTCTTTAGATTTGAATTAAACATTCCAGACAATCCAACCGTTGGATTTTTAAAAGGTTGGGACCGTTGGAAAGATTTTTCCAAGGCGAACCCGACGGTTGCGGTTTCGGGAAAATCCAATGGTCGGATTTCCCGCACTAGTTGTTTGAAATCGCGGTTTCAAAATACGAACGGCACGGCCTCGTTTCGTTTTAATTTTATTTATATTTATATATTTATATAAATATAGTTCATTCAACAATTTCAGTATCGTTTTCACTTCAAATATTTCACTAACGCCTTAAAATTTTGGAAAATTTCGCCATAACCTCCTTTGTACGGGAGGGGCTGGGAAAATTCCCAAATAGCCACACGGGCGTCTCATGTCGAAAAGAAAAAGAAAAAGCCAAGCGGCTAGCCAACAGGCTCATAAAATCATCACCCAAACAAAACAGTAAACATGTACCTATTTGTCGGGCACAAAATTTTATTCCTTTCCTCTAGTCCCTTTGCTATAACCTGTTCAATAAATATGCATGTACATATATACAGTTCTTATCACTTATCATTTTCCATTCAACTTCATATTTGATTCCATTTGGTTTAAAAGCATCATTCATTTTAATGTTACATGCATAGGTAAAAATCACGTCATTAGCTAATTAATGAATATTTCAACTCATGCATATTTATTTGAACGAGTTGCTATTTTTAACATTTCCCATTTCAACAATTCATGTGTAAAATAAAAATGGGATTTTTATTGTAAAACAATTCATTTCAAAACACTATTATTTTATATAGTTTATATAGGTGATAAAAATAGGATTTTTATTATAAAACAATTTCTTTTAAAACGAGATTATTTTACATCGTCCATATAGTTGATAAAAGGTGATTTTTATTATGAAACAATTTATTTCAAAATATGAATACCATTCAACACATGAATTTCTAATCAACGAATGAATATCGATTCAACACATGAAGGTTTTCTATAGTTTCTATATATAGATAAAAATGTGTTTTTTATATTTAAAACACGAATACCATTCAACACATGAATTTCTAATCAACGAATGAATATCAATTCAACACATGAAGGTTTTCTATAGTTTCTATATATAGATAAAAATGTGATTTGTATATTTAAAACACGAATACCATTCAACACATGAATTTCTAATCAACGAATGAATATCAATTCAACACATGAAGGTTTTCTATAGTTTCTATATATAGATAAAAATGTGTTTTTTATATTTAAAACACGAATACAATTCAACACATGAATTTCTAATCAACGAATGAATATCAATTCAACACATGAAGGTTTTCTATAGTTTCTATATATAGATAAAAATGTGATTTTTATATTTAAAACACGAATAACATTCAACACATGAATTTCTAATCAACGAATGAATATCAATTCAACACATGAAGGTTTTCTATAGTTTCCATATATAGATAAAAATGTGATTTTTATATTTAAAACACGAATACCATTCAACACATGAATTTCTAATCAACGAATGAATATCAATTCAACACATGAAGGTTTTCTATAGTTTCCATATATAGATAAAAATGTGATTTTTATATTTAAAACACTAATACCATTCAACACATAAATTTCTAATCAACGAATGAATATCAATTCAACACATGAAGGTTTTCTATACAACGAATAAATATAGTTTTAGCAAATGAAAATAATTCAAACACTTGAATATTATTCAAAATTTCGGCAGCATAACGGCAGGGTAGTTAAAACCGGGACCGTCCCTAGTACGGCTCCTCGCTCTACCTTAAAACCTCGCGGTATTTGACAATGGGGATCATGCATCTAGTTCGCACGCAGGCGGCATGTATATATTTATTTCATTTCCACAAACTAATCCTATGTGGTTTCAACCAAATATTTCTCAACCACAAATGGGTATTTTTCAACTACAATCAATCAATATCAACCACAAACAATCCCAAGCAACCATTCGCTATCAATCAATTTTCACACCAATCACAATCAATAAATATCGTCCATGGTTTGTGGACGAGGGGCGTATATATATATATATATATATATATATATATTTATATATAGCAATTCACTTTTATTTCAACACATATATAATTTTTACAACGCATATATAACTTATACATCGAACACATGACTTATACAACGCTTATACAAGAGGTGTACAACGCTTATATAACTCATACTTCGACTATATAATTTATACATCGTCGTTTTCCATATCGTTTATAATTTAGAAATCTCACATTGGGTTCCACTCCACCAAAAATAGCAGAAGGCTCAGAAAAATATGCGGTCTCTTTTAGAATGTAGAAGGCGTCCACACGGTCACGATGTTTCCTGTTTCATCGAATTTCGTTAACGAAGCAAAAAGATATGATTTTTCAAAGTTTGCAACAGTTTTAAACTGTCGAAATCTGTTAAATAATCTACAGCCGTATACCTTCACAGTTTATTCAAAACTAGGTTTGAACTTTTCACCAAAACGAAGATGTTGTAGCTCGATCAGACCCTGCCACGTGAAGCGTCTACGAGAGGCGCTCCTCCTCCCTGAATTCTGGCTAACACGGCGCAGTGGTGGCGGAGAAATCGGGGTGCGAGCGGCGGCACTTTGCGGAGGTGATTCAGGCGAAGGACGTGACGATGGTGGGTGGTTCGGGTATGGATTTAAAGAGGGGATCAAGTGCTTTGAAATGGTGGTGGTGGCGCTCGATTTAGTTAAGTGGTTGCGGAGAAAAGGAGGAGAGAAGGAGGGAGCACGGTTTCACCGTCAATCGGGAGAGGGAGAAAGAGAAAACGGGGAGAGAGAAATTTAAATGGGCCAATAGGATTTTTTTATTTTATTTTATAATTTTTAAAATCTCTAAAATACCCCTTATACAGACGAACACCAATTTAAACCCAACGACTGTCGTCCCTAGCGTTTTACCCCCATTCTGAACACAATGGGATATGTTTCGAAGGCCCATTCGACTGTTTCAGTCAGTTTTCCTTCAAATTAAAATATAAAATATTCAATATTTAATTTGAACGAACATTTCAATTTGCCAGGGTCACAAACTGATTCGAAAAATTCCAGAAAAATAAATCTAGCTATGTTTTGACGATACGGTCCCAACAAAACTAGTTTCATCGAAATCTGAGACCGTTTGCAAAAAGGCCCATTTTTGGTCGATCCAATTTAACTGTAATTGACCAAAACACATTTTCTTTTGCCACGCTCACATACTAGCTTCAAAAATTATGAAATTTGAAACCTAGCAATAACTTCACATTCCGGATCCAACAAAAGTGGTTTCGTCGAATTCCGAGGTCGTATGCAAAATGGCCAATTTCACGGGCTATATAAATTCCATAGCGACCGTTCTGAAAATTCATTCGGCCATAACTTTTGCTTTCCGTTATGAAAATTCAATTTTTTAGATTCGTTAGAAAGGTATTCACTAACAGATTTAAATATTTTTAGTTTCACTAAAATCCGTTTTGTTTTGCACCCGGTATAGTCCGACAAAGTTTGAATTCAATTTTTGAAACTGCAGCGCCATTTCAGGCCTTGTTTATAATTATAATTAATTATATTAATTTTCAATTGTCGTTTTCAACTCAGTTTTCATCGCTATTATTTAAAATATTTATTTTAAATATTTAAAATCCATTATTTTAGCCAATTAAATTTTTTTAAATTGGTTCAGATTTTCTGGGTCGTTACAATCTCCCCCACTTAAAACTTTTCGTCCCCGAAAAGGAAAAAAGTCGAAAGTGGTTTGATAAATCTACAATCACACAACACAACAACCAGTCAAATTGTTTTAACTTCTCAAAAATATACCGATCCACTTCTATACTCTTTTAAAATCATTCAGACCATAGAATTTAAAAGTGCACATCCATGGAAAGGAAATAACTACAGAGTAGAGAATTAAATGGTAATGAAAAGTAGGGTAAATGTACCTTGCACCGCAGTCAATCAGAGATATCTACTCGGCATCTGGGGTAAGCTTTCTGAATGCTCTCCTCAGTTTCCCAAGTACAATCTCGCGGATCTCCACTCCATTGCACTTTGACTAAGCGAACCTTCTTGTTCCTCAGCTCTTTGGTTTCTTTGCCGATAATCTTTAGCGGCTCTCTTCTCACAGTTAATTCTGGAGTAATTTCAATATCCTGTTGAGCTGCTTCTTCCACGATCAAGTCTGGATCATGAACGTGCTTTCGAAGTTGAGATATATGAAATACTTCATGAACTCCAGGCAACCAGTCAGGCAGTTTGACCCTATAAGCGAGAGTTCCGATCCGTTCCAGAATAGGAAACGGACCAATGAATTTGGGTGCCAACTTTCCAGTTTTACCGAACCGGATAACTCCTTTCATCGGCGATACTTTCAAATATACGTAGTCGCCCACGGCAAAGGATATATCTCTTCTTCTTCTATCGGCATAGCTCTTTTGTCGGCTTTGAGCGGCGAGTAATTGCTTCTTGATAAAATCGACTTTGTCGGCAGCTTCTCGAATCATGTCAGGACCCAACACAAGTCTATTACCGGGTTCGACCCAACAAGCAGGAGATCGGCACGGTCTACCATACAATACTTAAAAGGGCGACATTGTTAGACTCGCCTGGTAGCTGTTGTTATAAGAGAATTCAGCCAAATGCAGATGGTCTTCCCATGATCCACCGAAATCTATAACACAAGCCCGCAATAGATCTTCTAAAATACGATTCACCCATTCAGTCTGACCGTCGGTCTGAGGATGATAAGCGGTGCTTAAGTTCAACTTCGTTCCCAGCTCGACTTGAAATGCTTCCCAGAATTTGCTAGTGAATATTGTATCTCTATCACTGACTATACTGAGCAGCACTCCATGTAGTATAACTATTTCCCTGAAGTAAATCTGCGCCAGACTCTGAGCAGTTCTGTTTGATCTGACAGGTATGAAATGGGCGGTCTTCGTGAAGCGATCTACGATCACCCAAATACTGTCATTTCCTTTTCTGGTTCTGGGCAGACCATCAATGAAATCCATAGAAATATGTTCCCACTTCCAGCCTGGAACGTCTAGCGGTTGTAATAATCCTGCCAGTTTCTGTTGGTCGCTTTTGACTAGCTGGCAAGTAGGGCATCGGCTAACATATAAAGAAATGTCCCTTTTCATCGACTTCCACCAGAAAGTGCGTTTGATGTCATTATACATTTTGTTTACTCCCGGATGGATACTAAGTTTCGACTTGTGGCACTCGTCCAGTACTTCCTTCCGAAGCTCAGGAATGTTAGGAACACATATTCGACCTTTGAGCCTTAGAATCCCATCATTATCAACTTGAAAACTCGAGGGTTCGCCTTGCTGAATTATTTCTCTGATCTTTTGAATGAAGTGATCATCCTCCTAAAGAGCAGATATTTTATCTATCAGTGAAGTCATGATAATAAAACTGGCGATTATTTCAATCTTTCGGCTTAACGCATCGGCCACGACATTGGCTTTTCCTGGAGTGTATAGAATCTCTAAATCATATGCTGCGAGGAACTCCAGCCAACGTTGTTGCCTCAGATTCAGGTCTTTCTGAGTGAACAGATACTTTAGCGACTGGCGATCTGTAAACAGTTCAAATCTCTCACCCAGAAGATAGTGTCTCCAGATTTTCAAAGCGAATACTATAGCCAATAACTCAAGATCATGAGTGACATAGTTTTTCTCATGCGGCTTCAGTTGACGGCTAGCATAAGCAATCACCTGGCCCCTCTGCATTAACACTGCGCCAAGGCCTTCTCTAGAAGCATCAATCCATACTTTTAAATCCTGGTTGCCATCGATGATGGTTAACACTGGAGCTGTTGTTAATCTCAACTTTAGCTCTTCAAAAGCCTCCTCACTTTCTGGAGTCCATTTGAACTTGGAGTGCTTCTTTGTAAGCTTCGTTAAGTGGCCAGATATCTTCAAAAAGTTTTTAACGAACTTCCGGTAATAGCTAGCCAATCCGAGAAAACTGCGGACTTCAGTGGGGGTGCTGGGCTGTTTCCAATTTTGAATAGCCGTGATTTTACCTGGATCCACAACGATTCCTTCTTTCGATACTACGTGGCCTAGAAATTTTACTTCATCTTGCCAGAATATACATTTGGAAAACTTTGCCTTCAATACATTCCTTCTGAGGATTTCTAACACTTGTTCCAAATGTTTTTCATGTTCAGCCTTTGATTTAGAGAAGATTAGAATATCATCAATGAAAATCAAAACAAATTTATTCAAAACCCCTCTAAACACCCTGTTCATTAGATCAACGAAGTAAGCGGGAGCGTTACATAAGCCGAACGGCATTACTAACCACTCGTAGAATAAGTCGGGGCCTCTGAACGCTGTCATTGGAACACACTCTTCGGCAACTCGAAGTTGATGGAAGCCTGTAGCTAGGTCCATTCGTGAAAATACTTGTGCGCCATTCAACCGATCCAACAAATCATCAATCCGCGGCAATGGATATTTGTTCTTTATTGTCTGTTTGTTCAAATCACGATAATCCACACATAAACGTAGAGTACCATTAGATTTTGGGAACTGCTGCACCCCAATCAGAGAAACTAGACCTAATCAGGCCCTTCCATACTAGCTGTCGTGTTTGATTGTCTAATTCCTCTTTCTCTTTCAAGGACATTCTTCGAATAGCGTGAACTACTGGCCTTGCATTTGGAATTAAAGCAATTTTGAAATCTATTTCTCTCTGCGGAGGTAAGCGAACAACTTCTTCGAACACATCCGCATAGTTCTTGATGACAGGAATATCTTTCACTAGGTCAGGAATATTCTCTATGATTTCTGGGATATTTTCTATTTGGGCTGGAGAAACATTCGAAGCTGCCCAGAAGTCTTTTCTATTAGCATTCTGACCTTCACAGGGAATGGTTATATAATCACCTGATTTAATCCTCGCCTTTACGACTCTATCGGCGCATTTAACTTCAGCTTCATATTTGGTCAACCAGTCTATCCCCAAGATAAGATCAAACTCTTTAAAATTCATGACGACTGCGATGGTAGGAAACCGATAACGAGAGAAAGAAACCGGCACTCCACAAATCCAACTGAGATCAATGGAACCCCCAACCGGATTCTGGACAGTCATTGGTTCCTTGAGCTTTTTCATATTCAAATCCAGTTTCTTAGCTGCATCTTTGGCAATGAAACTTCGTGACGCGCCTGTGTCAAACAGTACTTTGACTGGAATGTTTTTGACAGTAAGCGTGCCCTCTAAGACATTGGGCCTTTCCAGAACATATGCGGGCCCAAAAGTTTCTGCTATTTCATTTACCTGAGCCTCTTTGGCCCTTTTTAACAGCCAGCAATCTCGCTTTATATGACCGGACTGATGACAAAGATTGCACTCTCGAGTCACAGGAGACTTGTTCTTGGATTTAGATTCATCCCTCCTTCTCTTTTTCGAGGGTTTGCAATTCCCCTGGAAATGCCCTGGCTTATGGCAGTTGTTGCATATGGCAGTCGTTGCTGGTTCTTTTCCAGAACTGGCCCTTTTTCGATTGGCACTGGGCTTCTTATTGGCCTCAAACCTCGTACTGGCTCCAGCAATATCAGTTTCCGACTCTTCTTTGTCACTACAACAAACTTCTTCTTCGTCACGCAACATTCCTTTCTTATGGAGATCTTCATACTGATAAGCCATGTATACCATTTTAGAAAAAGGAAGCTTCACATTCCTCATTACACTATTCTGATATCTCCTTTGAAGGCCATGAATAAATCTCAGATTTTTCCTCTTTGGATCTTGAATCAGATGAGGAGCAAAGTGAGAAAGTTCGCTGAATTTCTTATGATATTCGGGAATGGTCATGTCATCTCCGTCGCTTCGGGAGGAGTAAATCTTTCTAGGAAAATCACTTTGAATCTGTCCCAGGTGATATCACCTTCTGGATTATCTTTGATGATCGTTTCCCACCAGATTAAAGCTTCTTCTTTGAGCGCCCAAGATGCTACTAACCGTTTCTGGTCATCCCTCAGCTGGATACGCTCAAAATTTCTTTCGACAAAACTCAACCAAGCTTGAGTCTGAATTATAGATTCATTGCCCGAGAATAGTGCTCCATTCAGATTTCGATATCTCTTTAATAGAGCCTCTAGATCGGGTTCTGTATTCCTTCTGTTTCTGGCACTCATTTTTCTAGTACCTCTGCAAATGGCAGATCAAGTGTTAGGTCACAGAAAAGGTATTTTAAAACATAGAAACATATACTTCAAATGTAAATGTGTCTATCGAGGCGTAATTTCATTCTGCTTTACTCATACTAGGATATTGCTGATCCTATCTGTATAGAGTTACCCGTCCTAGAACACTACTGGTTCTATTTTTGACGAGTTCGTTCAAATGTTATATTCCAGAATTAAGCTTGACCAAAGCTCTGATACCACGTTGAGATGACCCCAAATCCCGTACTGACGGAGACAAGGGTTATTTTTGGAATATAACACAGAAACAGATAAAAGCAGAACAGAAATAAATAAATACACCAGATAATGAACAATAGAATATACTGGATAAAAGTAATCATCAGAGTTACACAGTATACAGGATCATACTTAGTAAAAATACAGCTTAGCTATACATAAATGTCTACCGCGGAAAACAAACATAATATGTACAATAGGAGATGAACAACATAAAAAGAGATAAATGATAGAATCCATCTTCAGCTCCAGCTATCCAGAAAGAACCAGCTAAACCTGAATACAAGGCTGCAAGTGGAGAAAAAGGGGCACCCGAGTTTGAAAGTGAAACAAACTACGAGTCAGTCATGGGACTGGTATGAGAAATCTATTCAACACATATATAATATGGCTAATTACAGGACCACGCCACTTTCGTGGAACGGGTTTACTCCATTGGATTGCCAGTGCTTTACAATAAATCTTTCTTTTAAACATCGCTATGCTTTTTATAAAAATGAAGCCGTTATAAGACTCAGTTCCCATCACACAGTGCAATGCAAATCGGAGGATAGAGTTTTACCTTATAACAGCCAAAATATGCTTGATACGAATAAAACAAAGGCATGTGATATTATTGCTAGTGTTTATATGTTCTGAAAACAATTTCAAATCATAACTATCAATCATAGACGGCATGGGTACCATATATCATGTCGCCAAATATATATATATATACATATATATATATATATATATATACAATCAAAACCGCATGATGTCGTATTAGGAAATTGGATTTCCGTCATGAACCAAGGCAAAAGATAGTCCTCACCGAATTCGAGACAATCTAGCCCATGTCTCAGGCAAGCGCGCAGGAAAGCCTTGGATCGTCAGGGCCGGTCCACCGATGTGGATTATTATGCCTGAACAATACGTCTCTCCGCCCTTTGGGGCGTAAGTGAGCCAACGAATGACTCCATCGGACCCAGATCGTCCGTTCTAACCGAGGCGCCTCGCAACAGCAACAACCACATAGGTGAAAAGTATATAAATGTCAGGGCTGGTAGGTCACTAACACCACCCTAGCTAGAAAGAAACGCATGCCCTCCCTGAGGTCCTTCTCCCGTTTCTGGTTCATACCGGGGCATGAGGCTCGCGAATTTACGTTATACACAAAGCTACGCCACCCAGGCGGTGCTTTGATCATCACCACAAGACTTTGCTTTTCAACAGAAGCCCTGATCACTACATCTTAGCATGCCACACAGGCAATTCATGCCATGCGACTGATGTCCATCGATATACAACCTCTGAGCTTGTGTGTCTCAGAGAAGGGCGTTAAGCAAAAGAATAAATTCTCCGCCGCCAAACAGATGTATATTTAATAGAGATCAATCAACACAGAATAAAATCCAATTTCAGACACACAGTCCATTTACAAGGCCGTTCTGGGTCTGAACAAAACCGGAGGCACTAAATACCTCGCAAACCCATTGATCACCTCGTACGTCTGGACGATCACCACTCATTATCCATATTTCGGGATGCCTCCCAATCAGGACCTCGGTTACCATCCAAACAAGGTGAAGATCTCCAGTCTTCGACCATCGTCTTCATCTTCGACTTTCAATCGTCGGTCAATTATTTTAAATGAGAATTAACTCGGCCTTTTCAAATAATTCACGTATATTTAGAATCTCAAATCAACTTATTTCAATGGTTAAATTATTTGACAACACCAATTTTGTTCTTTAATGTAATTTTCACACCAAACACATTCGACCATCAAAAGCCACATAAATCGAGCAAATTCAGTTTATTTCCATTCCATATCGTTTATGATATTTTATAACGATTTATCGCTATTTTTATTTATTTTAAAATAGCCTATTTATTCAAAACGACGCTTCGGGCCATAACGCGGCCGTGGCGCTGTTTTTTTTCAGATTTGATTTACACATATCTGAAAATCTAACCGTTGGATCTTCACAAAATTTTCATCATTAGAAAGGTCTTTTCAAAACGAATCCAACGGTTCCAGTTTCGGGAAAATCCGACGGTCGGATCTCCCGGTACAATCGTTTGAAGTTTCGATTTCAAAATACGAACTGCAGAGTCGTTATTCGATTTAATATAATTATATTTATTTATATATATATATATATAAATATAATCGTTTCTGGCGCTGTTTTTCTATAGATTTGAATTAAACATTCCAGACAATCCAACCGTTGGATTTTTACAAGATTGGTACCGTTGGAAAGATTTTTCCAAGGCGAACCCGACGGTTGCGGTTTCGGGAAAATCCAATGGTCGGATTTCCCGCACTAGTTGTTTGAAATCACGGTTTCAAAATACGAACTGCACGGCCTCGTTTCGTTTTAATTTTATTTATATTTATATATTTATATAAATATAGTTCATTCAACAATTTCAATATCGTTTTCACTTCAAATATTTCACTAACGCCTTAAAATTTTGGAAAATTTCGCCATAACCTCCTTTGTACGGGATGGGCTGGGAAAATTCCCAAATAGCCACACGGGCGTCTCATGTCGAAAAGAAAAAGAAAAAGCCAAGCGGCTAGCCAACAGGCTCATAAAATCATCACCCAAACAAAACAGTAAACGTGTACCTATTTGTCGGGCACAAAATTTTATTCCTCTTCTCTAGTCCATTTGCTATAACCTGTTCAATAAATATGCATGTACATATATACAGTTCTTATCACTTATCATTTTCCATTCAACTTCATATTTGATTCCATTTGGTTTAAAAGCATCATTCATTTTAATGTTACATGCATAGGTAAAAATCACGTCATTAGCTAATTAATGAATATTTCAACTCATGCATATTTATTTGAACGAGTTGCTATTTTTAACATTTCCCATTTCAACAATTCATGTGTATAATAAGAATGGGATTTTTATTGTAAAACAATTCATTTCAAAACACTATTATTTTATATAGTTTATATAGGTGATAAAAATAGGATTTTTCTTATAAAACAATTTCTTTTAAAATGAGATTATTTTACATCGTCCATATAGTTGATAAAAGGTGATTTTTATTATGAAACTGTTTATTTCAAAATATGAATACCATTCAACACATGAATTTCTAGTCAACGAATGAATATCGATTCAACACATGAAGGTTTTCTATAGTTTCTATATATAGATAAAAATGTGATTTTTATATTTAAAACACGAATACCATTCAACACATGAATTTCTAATCAATGAATGAATATCAATTCAACACATGAAGGTTTTCTATAGTTTCTATAAATAGATAAAAATGTGATTTTTATATTTAAAACACGAATACCATTCAACACATGAATTTCTAATCAACGAATGAATATCAATTCAACACATGAAGGTTTTCTATAGTTTCTATATATAGATAAAAATGTGATTTTTATATTTAAAACACGAATACCATTCAACACATGAATTTCTAATCAACGAATGAATATCAATTCAACACATGAAGGTTTTCTATAGTTTCTATATATAGATAAAAATGTGATTTTTATATTTAAAACACGAATACCATTCAACACATGAATTTCTAATCAACGAATGAATATCAATTCAAAACATGAAGGTTTTCTATAGTTTCCATATATAGATAAAAATGTGATTTTTATATTTAAAACACGAATACCATTCAACATATGAATTTCTAATCAACGAATGAATATCAATTCAACACATGAAGGTTTTCTATAGTTTCCATATATAGATAAACATGTGATTTTTATATTTAAAACACGAATACCATTCAACACATGAATTTCTAATCAACGAATGAATATCAATTCAACACACGAAGGTTTTCTATACAATGAATAAATATAGTTTTAGCATATGAAAATAATTCAAACACTTGAATATTATTCAAAATTTCGGCAGCATAACGGCAGGGTAGTTAAAACCGGGACCGTCCCTAGTACGGCTCCTCGCTCTACCTTAAAACCTCGCGGTTTTTGACAATGGGGATCATGCATCTAGTTCGCACGCAGGCGGCATGTATATAGTTATTTCATTTCCACAAACTAATCCTATGTGGTTTCAACCAAATATTTCTCAACCACAAATGGGTATTTTTCAACCACAATCAATCAATATCAACCACAAACAATCCCAAGCAACCATTCGCTATCAATCAATTTTCACACCAATCACAATCAATAAATATCGTCCATGGTTTGTGGACGAGGGGCGTATATGTATATATATATATATAGCAATTCACTTTTATTTCAACACATATATAATTTTTACAATGCATATATAACTTATACATCGAACATACGACTTATACAACACTTATACAAGAGGTGTACAACGCTTATATAACTCATACATCGACTATATAATTTATACATCGTCGTTTTCCATATCGTTTATAATTTAGAAATCTCACATTGGGTGTCAATCCACCAAAAATAGCAGAAGGCTCAGAAAAATATGTGGTCTCTTTTAGAATGTAGAAGGCGTCCACACGGTCACGATGTTTCCTGTTTCATCGAATTTCGTTAACGAAGCAAAAAGATATGATTTTTCAAAGTTTGCAACGGTTTTAAACCGTCGAAATCTGTTAAATAATCTACAGCCGTATACCTTCACAGTTTATTCAAAACTATGTTTGATCTTTTCACCAAAATGGAGATGTTGTAGCTCGATCAGACCCTGCCACGTGAAGCATCTACCAGAGGCGCTCCTCCTCCCTGAATTCTGGCGAACTCGGCGCAGTGGTGGCAGAGAAATTGGGGTGCGAGCGGCGGCACTTTGCGGAGGTGATTCAGGCGAAGGACGTGACGATGGTGGGTGGTTCGGGTATGGATTTAAAGAGGGGATCAAGAGCTTTGAAATGGTGGTGGTGGCGCTCGATTTAGTTAAGTGGTTGCGGAGAGAAGGAGGGAGCACGGTTTCACCGTCGATCGGGAGAGGGAGAAAGAGAAAACGGGGAGAGAGAAATTTAAATGGACCAATAGGATTTTTTTATTTTATTTTATAATTTTTAAAATCTCTAAAATACCCCTTATACAGACGAACACCAATTCAAACCCAACGACTATCGTCCCTAGCGTTTTACCCCCATTCCGAACACAATGGGATATGTTTCGAAGGCCCATTCGACTGTTTCAGTCAGTTTTCCATCAAATTAAAATATAAAATATTCAATATTTAATTTGAACGAACATTTCAATTTGCCAGGGTCACAAACTAATTCGAAAAATTCCAGAAAAATAAATCTAGCTATGTTTTGACGATACGGTCCCAACAAATCTAGTTTCGTCGAATTCTGAGACCGTTTGCGAAAAGGCCCATTTTTGGTCTATCCAATTTAACTGTAATTGACCAAAACACATTTTCTTTTGCCACACTCACATACTAGCTTCAAAAATTATGAAATTTGAAACCTAGCAATAACTTTACATCCCGGATCCAACAAAAGTGGTTTCGTCGAATTCCGAGGTCGTATGCAAAATGGCCAATTTCACGGGCTATATAAATTCCATAGCGACCGTTCTGAAAATTCATTCGGCCATAACTTTTACTTTCCGTTTTGAAAACTCGATTTTTCAGATTCGTTAGAAAGGTATTCACTAACAGATTTAAATATTTTTGGTTTCACTAAAATCCGTTTTGTTTTGCACCCGGTATAGTCCGACAAAGTTTGAATTCAATTTTTGAAACTGCAGCGCCATTTCAGGCCTTGTTTATAATTATAATTAATTATATTCATTTTCAATTGTCGTTTTCAACTCAGTTTTCATCGCTATTATTTAAAATATTTATTTTAAATATTTAAAATCCATTATTTTAGCCAATTTAAAATTTTTAAATTGGTTCAGATTTTCTGGGTCGTTACATATAACTAGCAAACAGTCAACCATCAGCAAGCAGAGCACACAAAATAAAAAATAAAACCCAATTTATATAAAATATAAATGGGAAACTGAGTGAGTTTAACTCACCTTTGAGTTGATTCCATTCTCTACAGCTCATTTTAATTTAATTAAACGGTCGTTTAATTTAATTAAAAAAAATTCTGGTTGATTCCGATTCCGTCTAGTACTGTTCCATAATGCAGTGTTCGTCAAGACGATATCAACAACACCTTGTTTGTCCAATTCTGATAAGATATGGATTAGGTTATTAATATTTAAAGTTATACGATTTTAAATATAACTAACTATTTTTAATTACTAATCTTACCACTAATTAAATTAACTAATTTCATTGATTAGGCAAAACATTTCCGACAGTCTTCTTTCTGCCCTCGTTCGAGATATCTTCAGGCCTTCAAACATTCCCCCCCAAATGACCTGTAGATTCAGGATTTTGTTAATATAATTAAAATAGTTAATTCACTAACTAGTTTCTAATCGCTTTATTAAAATTTTATTTAACGTAATTTAATCAATTATTCGTTCTAAACAAGTTTTAGCACACAAATTAGTTCTCAGCCCAAGAAGATCCTTTTTACTTCAAATACTGGTTGGTCCTGTTTGATCCCGTTTGTTACTTACCAAAGTGTTATATAAGTAAACTATTTAAGTTAATTAACTAATTAAATTATAGGATTAAGGATAGTTACTATCACTTAGTTACAGTGAGAAGGCTGATCCTTTTGGATTGAAAAACAGGCCAAAAACGTTCGGGTGTTTTCCATGTTCGTTGAACCCACGCAGCACGCAATACTCTCCTGTCCTTTTCCTTACTGCTTTTGTTTTTCCCAAGCTCCAACTGCATCGGATAAATTTGTAGTTAATGAAATATACGTCCACGTAAACATAATTAATTGTGTTATATATATTAATCAACCAATCCCAAGTTACATACTCACTGTCTTGTTTTTGAAAAACAAACTGCCAACGTCCTTGTAATCCCATCGTGTTTTCCTATCTGGGCCATCTCGTTCAAATCAGCTTTACCACACACCGTGGGTTTTGATCACACCGCGCCTCCACAGATCAACCGAAAACTGATCAAAGGTTTCCCACTTGACCGCCTCACTGACCTTCCCCCTCGGCCAGAGCGCCGTCCGTTCCAGCTCACCCTACCGCTTCCAAAAGACCTTCAATTTCTGCCCCTTTAAACCGCCGATCCGGCCTCCACCGTCCTTCAAAATCGATCGCCACCGGTCAATAGATGGACCTCGACGAGCTCTAGAACTTAGTGTTTAAGACTTGTTCGATTTGTGCGTGGATTAGATCAAAGAGTGGAGGATTCAATTGAAGCTCTCAGCCATTAAAATAGTGGGTGGCGGCTCCATTGCGCATTGACCACGCGTGTTGCTTTTGACCCCAGAATTAGGTTTACACGTAGGGTATATATAATAAGGTGGGATTGAATATATTAATATTTAATTATATTGAAACTTCGTCGTAAAGTAATTGATAAAAACCACTACAAACGTCTTCTGCTTACTGATAAAAAAGCTATTCTTAGTGTAAAAAGATGTTCCGGATCCAATGGGACAAGTTTCGTCGAATTCCGACATCGTTTGAAAAAAACTCCTTTAGAAAACAAAAAAAAACACGCGTTTAATTTTACCACGATCACCAGATAAATTAAATCAACTTGAAACCTTCAGATCCTATAATAATTTGTTGATACGAACCCAACGGCACCAGTTTTGTCGCACTCTGAGACTGTTTCCCTAGTAGGCTATTTTTAACGCGCACCGCAATGCCATTCTGAACACTAAATTTGCCCGTCTCTAAAAATAACAAACTATATACATATCCTGACCCTAATCGACGATAGGAACTCAATGGGACTGGTTTCGTGGCCTAATTCAATCGTCTGCTCAAGTTACACTCAAATATCTCTTTATTAATTTAATTACGCATTATAGAAATTGAACGGGCGTTTATGGCTACCCTGGTCGCATACGACATCGGTTTTCCACGCAATTCACCTCTATACAATAATTTAACGATACGGTCTCAATGAAACTGATTTCGTCGAAATCTGAGTCCGTTTGCAAAACGACCATTTTAATGGTCGATTCACAGCGATTATTTCAAAATTTGATTTGACCATAACTTTCAAACTATAACATGAAATCTGAATTTTTCTTTTTCATTTGAAAATTACCGTCAATATGGTTCCAACGTGTCTTGTTTCACAGAAATCCGACTTATATCGGGTCCTGTATCCTCAGTTGAAGTTCAAAACTCGAATTTACGAACTACACGCCATTTTCATGCTCGGTTTATAATTATATAAATATATAACGTTTGAACTTCGTTTAAATAATGAATTAAATATTAAATTCCATTATATTACCAAATAAAATATTTAAAACTAATTTAAATATATTAAATTAAATATTTAACTGCCAAAAACACGGGTCGTTACATTCTTCCCCCCTTAAAATAATTTCGTCCTCGAAATTGCCAAGGTAAGAAAGAACGTTATAAATCCATTCATTTCCAAATCCAATTTATTTTTAATCGAAAATCGATTTATTGCCGTATATAAATCTTTTCAAAAATATCGAAAATTTTCTTTTTGTTCAAACAATTTCCCTGGGGTTTTTTAAATAGGTCAGCTCTTTCAAAAATCAAGTATTCCTTTTCAGGATTCAAAACAACTTGTTTTCTCAAAGCAATTCAAACCAAAAATCTTTGGTAGTAATCCATCACTTAGAACTCAAAAATGAACACTAATGATGGGGCCAGCATCATCAGAGTTATTTCCCAGTTATCGAAGTGGGTTCAATACTATATCACTTATCAAAACCGTATTTAAACCTTTTCATTTTGAAATCTATTTCATAATACCAAACACAATGCTCGTAAAACAAATTAAAATCTCCCAGGATTTTAAAAATTTCATATATTCAATCCAAGTTCATTTGCAAACTCCTTTCCCATTTTCAGAAATTTTAATTCCATTCCTGATTTTAATTTCAGATTTAATATATATGCTTTTATATTATACGAATTCTAATTGGTTATTTATATAACCATTTCAATTATAATCAACCAACACATCCAATATACTATAATACTTCAAATATTTATACTTTCTTTATATCAAAATATAATTTGGATAAATTATTTCATTTACCCTCTTTCAAAACATACTGTGTCGGTGTATCGTACTTTAGTGTTTAGAAATTCCTATCGATACAATGGATCAAACTGATCGACAAGAACTCATAAACAACTCAACCGATAAATCTCCACATATAAAACAATTTTATAAAATCTACAAGTACGTTCACTCGTATATATACACTTGAACTCAATCTAGGGTATTGCTGACCCCATCCCTATTGAGTCACGCCACAGAGCCAAGGTAATCACTTAACCTTCAGCTCTGATACCACTGTAACGACCCAAGATTTTCGGCCCTAGAAATCGACATAAATACCTTCACCGTAACTCATGTCGACCTTCCAAACACCGAAAACACTGGATAGTTATTAGAAAGAAATTAGAGGGTGAGATAAGAAAGAAATATTAGAATAGAAGAAGAAGAAACACCACAACACAAAATCTCACATCGCAGCGGAACAAAATATAATACGAAAATAAATCTTTATTGAGAGATTTAAAAATACTTACAGTATCAGATTACATCACACAACGGGACAGTTATAATATCCTGTTCCCATATACAACACACAACAGAATAGTAGCTATATAATAACATACGTTTGAACATCTCCAGCTCGTCTCTGGACTTCACAGCATTCGATAACCTGAACCTGTACCCCCTGGCTAACCTGAGCATTTACAAAACGCCGGGTCAGTCTGCTGAACCAGAGTGAGATAAACTCGCACAGTATTAAGGGTAAATCATCCAATCGTGATATTTAAAGTTAAAAATCTTTTCAAAAGAAAGGGATAATCGTAAGACCAAATCCACACATAAACACAGACGGTTTTTACCTTACGATAACCCAAAACAATTTTGAAACCAATATCTTTCTGATATTATAATAATGTCTAAATACAAGTAAATAACAATCTAGTGGAACGCTTGCATCTCACGCTCCACATATATAGTATACAATCAAAACCGCGGGCGCTTATTGGAGATTGGATTCCATCTATGACTAGGTATGGGACCTGTGACGACAAGGAATTTCGCTCGATCCGAATCAGTCGTTAAACCGATCTAGACCGTTCGAAACTCCTGATCATTTGAGAACATGACAAATCAGAATACAAACAGAAGAACATTTCATTGCTATTACAACAATTCCATCAGATACAAGAATATACAGAGTATAAATGAATAAATTACATTCGATAAATATCAGAGATTACAATAAATTACATAGCAGCGGAAAATAATACAAAGCACAACTGAAGGTGATATACGGATACAGAGCTTTCCGGATATCATTCCAGCTGTAAACCAGGATCCTGAGAATATAAATCTGCAAAACCAAACTACTAGCTGCCCGTGTAGAAAATAGGGGCACCCAGAGTTTAGGTTAAAACAATAAACTCCAGGTCAGTCATGTGACTGGTGTGAGAACTAAAACAGTTATTTAAAACTTTACTTTAAAAGAGAGTAATTCAAGGGACCACGTCGTATAACACGGAATGGGTTTCCTCCCAAGAATACCAGTGCATAGAATAAACAGCGCAATGCTTTTTCGAAAAATGAAGCTATTATAAGACCCAGGTCCCATCACACAATGAAACGCAAGCCGGACGATAGGGTTTTCCCTTATAATAGCCAAACATGCTTGGTACGTTTAAAACAAATCATTTGATACTATAATAAGTGTATAGTGTCAAAAGAATTTCAATCATAAATATCAATCATAGGCGGCATGGGTACATCATGTTGCCATACTAGTTCTACAATTAAAACCGCAATACACGTATTGGAAATTGGATTTCCGTCATGAGTCGAGGCAAGGGGCAAGCTCCTCTCCGCTTCGAGACACTCTAGCAAATGTCCCAGGGCTACGCACTCGGGGAAACCCTTGGATGCTTCAGGGCCGATCCTCTCTTACGTTTGAGGATTAGTTATGCCTGAACACACGTTTCCCAGTCCTTACAGACCTAAAATCGAGGCGCCTCATCCAACAACCACATAGGTGAAAAGTATATAAATGTCAGGGCTGGTAAGTCACTGACACCACCAAAGCTAGAAAGAAACGTCGTGCTCTCCCTGCAGTCCTTATCCCGTTTTTAACTCATACCGAGGTGTGAGGCTCGCGAATTCATGTTATACACAAAGCTGCACAAAGCTGCCACGTAGGCCGTGCTTTGATCACCAACCATGTAACACCCCACGTCCATTAATGTCACTCGCAAAGGGAATGCATTAACTTCTATGGAGGTTTTAGGTGAATATAGAATAGTAAAATTTCAACAAGACAGATATAAAATAGTACTTGGAAATTTAAAAACTTTATTTCAATTGCAGCAGAAGTCAAAACATGTTTGATTACATCATAACACCATAATCAAAGTCAAGTACAATATCTATCTTGATAAAACAAGTACATAATCCCATTACATAAATAGCCATTAAAAAGAAAGATAACAAGCTGGACTTTACTTCAGCAGTCCAAGCATTCCAAGAGATAAGCAATCCAATCAGACTCCACTGGAACTTGGCCCAACCTGAGGACCTGAAGGGAGAAAAAGATGAAAAAGAGGGGGGGGGTCAGACATAAAGTCTGGCGAGTATGATAATTCTACAATACTATTATCAAAATAACTAGACTAAGGCATAAGCTGGAAAACAAGGAAATGTCTATGAAAGAGCAGATTAAGGACATAGACAATCACTAAAGGAAACGTTATAGGCGCTCCTAAATACTAAAGGATAAGCACTATACTGCACCACACCAGTCACCCTAAAGATTGATTCCACTTAGCTTCACTTAGAAACTTTCTTAATGTCTTTACGTACTCCTAGCTGACTACATAGGTGTCGCCTGCCCCTATCTCCACTAGGCGTACCCCACTTTCCATTTTTCGATCGGCTCCCTACTCGTAGATACCCGTGCTGGCCCCACAGTGGGGTGTATCATTCCCCTAAAGTGGCAACCCAATATAACGGAGATGCACGACTTATACCTACACGATGCAACAACGTCTTACCTACCAGCCCGGGTCCACACACGCATATGAAACCCGTTGGACTTGCGTTGCCACCGCTCCCTGTTTTGGCCTCTTATAGTCAAACCCAGTATGCGTGTCCCGTCCTCGACTTAGGTCGAGCCCACAAAGATACGTTTTGGGATACTGGTTGAAATGGGCCCCCATTATTTCCCACAAGCATTCCACCTAAGCTTGTCCCATTAGTCCATCCACTTAACCCACTTAGTCATGTTCATTTACATGTGTATTTGGTTAAGTCTAATCGTATTTCAAATGCCTCTAAAGGCAACCACTAGATTCCTCATGCCACCCAAGGCACCTACTTAACCCCTATGTCCCACCTTACATGATTATCTGGCTAAGTATTTCTTAATTCATTAAGGCCATAACCTCATAAAGACCTCTCACATTAGACTGGCATTTATGGCAGCTGGATTTGCCGGGCGGGTCCGGGCAGTCTTACACCATAAAAGAGTCTAATCTCGTGTCTTTACAACTGTTATGCTTTAGTTTGGCCTAGGACCTCTCACATTGGGCCGACATTTGTGACTACTGGATTTGCCGGGCGGGTCCGGGCAGGTTTACGTCACAAACGGGTCCAACCTCGTGTCCTAAGCATTGATTATTATTAATAATCCACTTTCCCCAATTTTAATAATTCCCTACTTGAATTATTAATTAATTCCAAATTTAACAATGTCCATAATTGACTCAATTATGGACATCCATTTAAGGCATGCAAAATCATATCAATTGCACCCCAATTTATTAATTTCCTAATATTACCCCTACCCCATGTTTGAACGTTTATTCGCAAAATGTATGCTAGACCCGATTAGTCTAACTCATAGCATAAAAGAAAATATTCACAACAACAACATATATGTGTGACTAAATAAATCATAACAAGGGGTAAAACTTGCATACATTACAACTTGCATAAGGTTATACATGTCATGGATCTAAGGGTGTCAACTTATTCATAATTCACATAATATGATTTTGATCAAATTTCATAAACTTGTATAGGACATGTGTGAATCAACATCATTAACAATATGGTTTTATATGGGTACACCTAACTCAATAGGCAAATTCGCAAAAATCAAAATTCATTTAATCATAGATTCATGTATATGGGTACACCTAACTTAATAGGCAAATTCCCATATTCAAGATCCAATTAATTTGTAGATTCATGTATATGGGTACACCTAACCCAATAGGCAAATTCCCATAATCAAGATCTATTATAAAAAAAACATAAACTTTAAACATGATCCAATTCGCATAAATACTAACATCATGATTTTACAACTTGTATGATTCAACACAACTTAACATGACATCATTATCATATAACATAAGTATTTCAACATATGTGATAATATGAGATCTACAACATATATAAGATTTACAACATAGCATATCATGATTTGCAACATAGCATGATATGATTTACAACATAGCATAGCATGATTAATCACATATGACATAGCATAGGATTATTTACAACATAATCACTACAACATAACAACATATATATGATAACATAATAGCATAACAAGAGATCCACAACATAATTTACAAATACATAACAATTCATATCACTTTCTTGTGATCCATTCATAACTTAATCAAATTATTTTATAATAATATTGTGAGATTCATCATACTCACAATTTTAAAGAAGAGAAATAGAAAGAGAGAGAGAGCTTTTGATTTGATTTGAGTAGATTTAGTTTGTAGATTAGGACTTCTTCTTCTTTAGTTTGTGACGGCTATGCTGAACTCCATGGCAACGACATGTCGGTAGCTCTCCAATTTTTCAAGTGATTTAGGGTTAGAGTCTACCCACTTATTTATAGATGTTAGGATTCATTTAGGCCATAAGATTTAACCTAGAAATAACCGCAGCCATTCAGACCAGATGGGGTTTATCTTATTGACTCAGCAATGAGTCAGAAGTGACTCAGCAAACACTCAGCAAATTAATAAACTTCTATTCATGTTTACATTAACTACCCATATATATATATTTATATATATATACACACACGCACCTATTCATGAATTCAAATTAATCCATAATTAACTTATGACCATTTCTACACATTAATTTTCCAATTAATGTCTTAATTCCATTTTTCGCCTTTTAAGGCAATTCACATACCTCAAATTTGTTATATGCCTTTTTAAGGCTATTTCGTGCAAATTCTCAATATTAATTCTTTTAATTTGTGAATATTAGTATTAACAGAAATACAGGGTGTTACATTCTCCCCTCCTTAAGGGATTTCGACCCCGAAATCTTCAAGTTTATATCCTACCATCAACCATCTACTCAATCAACAAACACTGGCATCCATTGTCCTTATAGACTTCTAATGCTTTCATGTTTAAATGCACAGTGTGTGTCTATGTCCGTATCTAATGCAAAATCAGGCGGTCCACTGATTCAGTCGACCTCCTTGATGCAATTCATGATAGTGCCATGCATCCATTATGTATGCAAAAGATCCTAATTGCTTACAAACTACTTCTATATGCGTGCACATCCATTCAACCGAATGCAGCATCTATATGATGGTACAACCAATATACATCCATTATACTAAATACATTCATTTATGCAATATGCAATATGTAGTGACTGAGCCGATCTAGTGCCTAAAGTGTGTGTATATATGCATCCACGAGCAACCACTAGCAACCACTTGCATCCATTTTGCATCCATCATACATAACATGTCTCAAACACATGTTTCAACCATAGGATTATCCTAACTAAAGGTCAAAGATACTAATGAGAGGACATACTAAAGATAAGATAAGATAAGCTAAGCGATAAAGGAGAAATTAAAAGACATACCCTCAAAAAGAAAAGGGTATAGCGAACGCATCTTCCCTTCTGTCTCCCAAGTAGCGTTGCTCTCATCATCTCCCCATTGCACTATAACTAGTCTGACCTCTCGATTTCTCAACTTTTTGATCTCCAACCCAAGAATGCATGTAGGAGCTCGTCTAATTGTTGCATCACGCTCTATTTCCACCTCTTTAAGCAAGCTCGGCTCTACCACCTCCGCGGTCTTGTGCAAACACTTCCTCAAATGTGATACATGGAATACGTCGTGTACTCCACTAAGTTTCTCAGGCAACTCCACCCTATACGCCATCTTCCCAATCCTGTCTTTTATAGGAAACGGCCCTACAAACCTTGGCGCTAATTTCCCAACGGACCCAAAGTGAACAACATTCCGTAACGGAGACACTTTGATAAAAACCATGTCCCCAATGTCAAACTCAAGATCTGTCCTCCTCTTATCAGCATACGATTTCTGCCTATCTTGTGCTTCTTTCATCCTCCTTCGAATCAAATCAATCTTCTCTGAGGTTCCCCTAACCATATCGGGCCCAAGTAGGATTTTATCGGTAGATTCCCACCAACATGTAGGCGAACGGCAAGGCCTTCCATAAAGAGCTTCGAAAGGTGCCATGCCAATACTAGACTGAAAGCTATTATTATATGCGAATTCTACCAACGGAAGGTGCTCTTCCCATGTACCCCCAAAGTCTAGGATACAAAGCCTTAAAAGATCCTCTAGAATATGATTCACCCTCTCGGTCTGGCCGTTCATCTGAGGATGATATGCGGTGCTCAAACATAGCTGAGTCCCTACCGCCTCTTGTAAACTCTTCCAAAATTCGCTAGTGAAGATGGGATCACGGTCGCTTACTATACTAGAAGGAATACCGTGCAAACGAAATATCTCTTTAATGTATACAGAAGCCAACCACGGAGCAGTCCTCTTACTTTTCACAGGAATAAAATGGGCGCTCTTAGTAAGTCTATCTACTATAACCCAAATCCCCGTATTACCCTTCCTTGATCTTAGTAATCCATCCACAAAATCCATTGAGACGCTTTCCCATTTCCATAGCGGAACTTCCAATGGGTGAAGCAACCCACCGGGTTTCTTTTGTTCCGCTTTTACTCGTTGGCACACCAGGCATCTAGCGACGTACTCGGCCACATCCTTTTTCATACCGGCCCAAAAGAAAACCCGCTTCATATCTTTGTACATCTTGTCTCCACCGGGATAAATGGTCATCTTTGAGCGATGAGCATCATCAAGAATGGCTTTCCTTAAGTCTTTGTCTTGTGGTACACAAAGTCTATTATCCCTTCGTAACCAACCCTTATCGTCTAGGGTATACCTACGAAGATGGCTAGACGACTCCCCTCCTTTGAGCTTTTCTACTATCTCAACCAACTGGGGGTCGTCTTACTGTTCCTCACCAACTCGTCCTAGAAGTGTAGGTCTAACCTCCAAGGATGCTAACAAACCAGGTACTAGGTCAACGGAGGGTCTAAAGTCAAACATGGAGATGAATTCTAAGCTTCGTCGTTCAACAAACAACGGACTCAAGGACAACCTTTTCCTACTTAAGGCGTCTGCTACCACGTTACCCTTGCCCGGGGTATATGCTATTTCAAAATCGTAGGAGGCTAGGAATTCCATCCACCGTTGCTGCCTTAAATTCAAATCCTTCTGAGAGAATAAGTATTTTAATGATTTGTGGTCAGTGAACAGTTCGAATTTCTCACCAAGAAGATAATGACGCCAAGACTTAAGCGCGAAAACAATTGCGGCTAACTCAAGGTCATGCGTAGGGTAATTTTTTTCATGAACCCTAAACTGCCTTCCACCATAGGCTATTACTCTTCCCTCTTGCATGAGGACCGCGCCAAGTCCCGTCCCACAAGCATCAGTATAGACGGTAAACGGTTTATTCCCTTCTGGCAGCACTAAGACTGGGGCTGAAGTTAAGGCTCTCTTTAAACGTTGGAACGCATCATCACAATCTTCGTCCCATGTAAAAACCAGGTTCTTCTTCGTTAACCGTTTTAATGGAGCTGATATTTTTGCGAAGTCTTTGATAAACTTCCTATAATAGCCAGCCAACCCCAAGAAACTTCTTACTTCGGTTACATTTTTAGGGACCTTCCAATCTTGGATGGCCACCACCTTTGTGGGATCCACTGCTATCCCTTCCATGGAAACCACGTGCCCTAAGAACCGTACTTCTTTCCTCCAGAAGTGACACTTAGAAAATTTTGCCTTAAGGTTATGCGCTCGAAGGGTTTCCAACACTTCCCTAAGATGTAGGGCATGCTCTTCTTCATTCTTAGAAAAGACTAAGATGTCATCCACAAAGACTACCACGAATTTGTTAAGGTACTCCCTAAACACCCTACTCATCAAATCAACAAAATATGCGGGGGCGTTTGTCAAACCAAAGGGCATCACTAGCCATTCATAGAATCCGTCAGGAGTCCTAAAAGCAGTCTTATCTATACTATCCTCAGCCACTCTCAGTTGATGAAAGCCAGTGGCTAAGTCCAACCGCGAAAACACTGAGGCGCCAACTAACTGATCAAAGAGATCGTCAATCCTCGGCAGTGGGTGTCGGTTCTTTTTAGTAAGCTTGTTTAGTTCTCTATAGTCCACACAAAGTCTAAGGGACCCATCCGCCTTTGTAGCAAATACTACTGGAGCACCCCACTCTGATATACTACGTCTTATGAACCCCTTCTCAAGCAACTCCTTCACTTGCTTATTGAGTTCCCTCCTTTCACGAGGAGCCATGTGGCGCACTGGCAAAGATACGGGTTTAGCATTATCCACAAGATAAATTCGAAAGTCTATCTCCCGCTTTGGAGGTAAGCCCTTCACCTCCTCAGACACATCCGGATATTCCCGGACCACCTCTACCGTTCGCAGATTCTCTACAGACGCGTCAAGCGATTCAAGATAACTTAGCATAACTGAATTTATGGGACTACAAAAGATGTCGAGAGCATTACCAAGGCGAGTCACAAGCCTAACTACTCTCCTTTCACAATCAAGAATGGCCCCATTTCTAGATAACCAATCCATTCCTAAAATTAGCCCATAGCCCGTGAAGCCCAATACATAAGCATCACATCTAAATTCAACGCTAAGTATAGAGATTTTCAAATCCAAACATATCATGGTCAAATGAGCCGAACCCCCAATTGGATTTGAAAAAACCAAGGGATCCTCTACTAAACTGGTGTTCAAGTGCAGTAATTCAACTAATGATGCAGAGATAAACGAATGAGATGCGCCAAAATCGAATAAGGTACGGACATGATGATCAAACAGAAAAACTAAGCTTTCAACAGAAATTGTTCTACCTCTTTCTTGCAGCGGTGGGGCCGCAATAGCCTGAACTTGCCCCCTTGCCTGCCCTGGTGCCATAAGAGCCTGCACCTGTCCTCCCGAGGTAGACCCTGCCCTCTGCCCCTTCTTTGGGCAGTCCTTCACCAAATGTCCCGCATCTCCACAATGAAAACAGCCAGTCTTCTTTTTCTTTCTACAATCTTTGCTGAGATGGCCAGGCGTCCCACAATTGAAGCATCTCTTCTTCCCTTTGCCATTATTGTTTTTACCACCCTTCTTATTTTGCCGTTGGGGTTTCTTCTGATCCCCTTTCTTTTCAACTGCCTTATCCTCATGCATAAGTGCCATTTCTACTAGCCTTTCAAAGGTGGCTCCCATAGGGATGTGGGTCATCGCCAACCCTTGCAACGGTTCATTCAAGCCTCTAACGAACCTCAAAGCTTTATTCTCTGGCGTGTTCACCAACTCCAAGCCAAACCTTGCTAACTGATTAAATTTATTGACATACTCCTTTACTGAAAAGCTCCCTTGCTTTAATGTCAGGAATTTTTCCATATTTAAATTCTCCTCTGCCCTTGAAAGAAACTTTGCCTCAAACCTTCGTTTGAAATCCACCCATGAATCAACTGGACGTTCCCCGTTAGTGACCTCCCACCAAAACGAGGCCTCTCCCTTCATTAACCAAGCAGCTAAACGGACTTTCCTCCCATCTTCCACTTCAAAGATATCCAACAATTCCTCAGTCTCCTTAAGCCAATATCTGGCCTCCACAAACGTCTCAGTCCCTTGAAAAGTTTTTCCTCCCATAGCCTTAAATTCCTTGCACGTCTTTGAAAAAGTGTCAACACGAGGAGGAGGAGGAGGAATGGGTGTAACTGGGGGTGGAGGAACATCTGTTGGGCCTGCAGTGGTGGCCCTAGCCTCCAAATATCTCCTAAACCACCCTTGAACCGTCACACCTTCTGGGAGATTAAGATCTTCAGCCATGCTGAAACGAAAAAGGAAAGATTCAAAATGGAGAATTCGAAAGATAAAGATAAGGATATGGCTATTTGGGATTATGTTTTTCATAAAAACTTTCTCTAAATAACATGTTTTTGAAAGCACTTCTTCCAAAAATACTTTAGAAAAATATTTTTCTTAAAATTTTATCTGTTCTGGTAACCTTATGCTCTGATACCACGTGTAACACCCCACGTCCATTAATGTCACTCGCAAAGGGAATGCATTAACTTCTATGGAGGTTTTTGGTGAATATAGAACAGTAAAATTTCAACAAGACAGATATAAAATAGTACTTAGAAATTTAAAAACTTTATTTCAATTGCAGCAGAAGTCAAAAAGTGTTTGATTACATCATAACACCATAATCAAAGTCAAGTACAATATCTATCTTGATAAAACAAGTACATAATCCCATTACATAAATAGCCATTAAAAAGAAAGATAACAAGCTGGACTTTACTTCAGCAGTCCAAGCTTTCCAAGAGATAAGCAATCCAATCAGACTCCATTGGAACTTGGCCCAACCTGAGGACCTGAAGGGAGAAAAAGATGAAAAATAAGGGGGGGGGGGTCGGACATAAAGTCTGGCGAGTATGATAATTCTACAATACAATTATCAAAATAACTGGACTAAGGCATAAGCTGGAAAACAAGGAAATGTCTATGAAAGAGCAGATTAAGGACATAGACAATCGCTAAAGGAAACGTTATAGGCACTCCTAAATACTAAAGGATAAACGCTATACTGCACCACACCTGTCACCCTAAAGATTGATTCCACTTAGCTTCACTTAGAAACTTTCTTAATGGCTTTACGTACTCCTAGCTGACTACATAGGTGCCGCATGCACCTATCTCCACTAGGCGTACCCCACTTTCCATTTGTCGATCGGCTCCCTACTCGTAGATACCCGTGCTGGCCCCACAGTGGGGTGTATCATTCCCCTAAAGTGGAAACCCGATATAACAGAGATGCACGGCTTATACCGACACGATGCAACAACGTCTTACCTACCAGCCCGGGTCCACACACGCATATGAAACCCGTTGGACTTGCGTTGCCACCGCTCCCTGTTTTGGCCTCTTATAGTCAAACCCAGTATGCGTGTCCCGTCCTCGACTTGGGTCGAGCCCACAAAGATACGTTTTGGGATACTGGTTGAAATGGGCCCCCATTATTTCCCACAAGCATTCCACCTAAGCTTGTCCCATTAGTCCATCCACTTAACCCACTTAGTCATGTTCATTTACATGTGTATTTGGTTAAGTCTAATCGTATTTCAAATGCCTCTAAAGGCAACCACTAGATTCCTCATGCCACCCAAGGCACCTACTTAACCCCCATGTCCCACCTTACATGATTATCTGGCTAAGTATTTCTTAATTCATTAAGGCCATAACCTCATAAAGACCTCTCACATTAGACTGGCATTTATGGCAGCTGGATTTTCCGGGCGGGTTCGGGCAGTCTTACACCATAAAAGAGTCTAATCTCATGTCTTTACAACTGTTATGCTTTAGTTTGGGCCTAGGACCTCTCACATTGGGCCGACATTTGTCACTACTGGATTTGCCGGGCGGGTCCGGGCAAGTTTACGTCACAAACGGGTCCAACCTCGTGTCCTAAGCATTGATTATTATTAATAATCCACTTTCCCTAATTTTAATAATTCCCTACTTGAATTATTAATTAATTCCAAATTTAACAATGTCCATAATTGACTCAATTATGGACATCCATTTAAGGCATGCAAAATCATATCAATTGCACCCCAATTTATTAATTTCCTAATATTACCCCTACCCCACGTTTGAACGTTTATTCGCAAAATGTATGCTAGACCCGATTAGTCTAACTCATAGCATAAAAGAAAATATTCACAACAACAACATATATGTGTGACTAAATAAATCATAACAAGGGGTAAAAATTGCATACATTACAACTTGCATAAGGTTATACATGTCATGGATCTAAGGGTGTCAACTTATTCATAATTCACATAATATGATTTTGATCAAATTTCATAAACTTGTATAGGACATGTGTGAATCAAAATCATTAACAATATGGTTTTATATGGGTACACCTAACTCAATAGGCAAATTCCCAAAAATCAAAATTCATTTAATCATAGATTCATGTATATGGGTACACCTAACTTAATAGGCAAATTCCCATATTCAAGATCCAATTAATTTGTAGATTCATGTATATGGGTACACCTAACCCAATAGGCAAATTCCCATAATCAAGATCTATTATAAAAAAAACATAAACTTTAAACATGATCCAATTCGCATAAATACTAACATCATGATTTTACAACTTGTATGATTCAACACAACTTAACATGACATCATTATCATATAACATAAGTATTTCAACATATGTGATAATATGAGATCTACAACATATATAAGATTTACAACATAGCATATCATGATTTGCAACATAGCATGATATGATTTACAACGTAGCATAGCATGATTAATCACATATGACATAGCATAGGATTATTTACAACATAATCACTACAACATAACAACATATAGATGATAACATAATAGCATAACAAGAGATCCACAACATAATTTACAAATACATAACAATTCATATCACTTTCTTGTGATCCATTCATAACTTAATCAAATTATTTTATAATAATATTGTGAGATTCATCATACTCACAATTTTAAAGAAGAGAAATAGAAAGAGAGAGAGCTTTTGATTTGATTTGAGTAGATTTAGTTCGTAGATTAGGCCTTCTTCTTCTTTAGTTTGTGACGGCTATGCTGAACTCCATGGCAACGACATGTCGGTAGCTCTCCAATTTTTCAAGTGATTTAGGGTTAGAGTCTACCCACTTATTTATAGATGTTAGGATTCATTTAGGCCATTAGATTTAACCTAGAAATAACCGCAGCCATTCAGACCAGATGGGGTTTATCTTATTGATTCAGCAATGAGTCAGAAGTGACTCAGCAAACACTCAGCAAATTAATAAACTTCTATTCATGTTTACATTAACTGCCCATATATATATAAATATATATATATATACACACGCACCTATTCATGAATTCAAATTAATCCATAATTAACTTATGACCATTTCTACACATCAATTTTCCAATTAATGTCTTAATTCCATTTTTCGCCTTTTAAGGCAATTCACATATCTCAAATTTGTTATATGCCTTTTTAAGGCTATTTCGTGCAAATTCTCAATATTAATTCTTTTAATTTGTGAATATTAGTATTAACAGAAATACGGGGTGTTACAATCCACAAGACTTTGCTTTTCAACAGAAACCTTGATCCATGCAACTCAGCGTGCCATACAGGCAATTCATGCCGTGCGATTGATATCTATCGATATATAACCTCTAAGCTCGTACGTCTCAGAGAAGGGCGTTAAGCAAGAGAATAAATTCTCCGCCGCCAAACAGATATATATTTAACTGAAATCAATCAATATAGAATAAAATCCAATGTCAGACACAAAATCCATTTACAAGTTCGTTGTGGGTCTGAACGAAACCGGAGGCACTTTCCTCGCATATCCATCGATTTCCAAGTACGTCTGGACGACCACCAACTATTTCCATCCTCCTGGGTGTACAGCCCAATCAGGATCGTCAGTAATTATCCAAACGATGTGAAGACTTCCGGTCTTCGACCACCATCATCATCTTCGACTTATCGTCGAATCAGTTATTCAGAATGGGTATAAACCCGGCCTTTCCGAACAACCCGCGTATATTAAAAACAAATGTTACACAAACACAACATACGCCTCATTCCAATTCAGAATATTCTTTTATTCACAAAATCACATTTTTAGGGAAAGGTTCCCATTAATTTTATCCAAGATAAATTTTTTAAAATTTATTCTTTAATCTTCCTTTGGATGTCATTTCAAACCAAATTATGGTTTTCCAAACTAGTCGAGATTAGCGAACCATATCGAAGTAATTATTTATTTTATTTCCCAATCCCAACCTATTCGTCCCATGAAGAAAAACTGGTAATACTTCATATCTAACACCACGATGTTATCGGTAAAATTAATTACCATTTCAAGTTCAAATCTAATTAAAGATTTAACTATCGCTTTGGAGAAAAACTGGTGATACTCCATTCTCGCTCATTTTCTAAATTTGATAATTTAGATTATCAATTCACATTTCAATCTAATTGCAGATTCATTAAAACTCCTTTTACTGGGCTAAAGAACTAGTGTCATTTAAAACACAGTTCATGATAAACCCACAAATCAATTCTAATTCAATTCCAATCAAATATATTAGAAATTCCAATTATTTAAAACCCCTTTTTAAATCTAATTTATTTATTTAAAAATAATTGGGTTTTAAATTTAGTTCAAAACTAGTTCATTTCGATAAAAATCCTCTTTTATCTTTTCGAATATGGAGTTTTACATCCCAAATTTTCCCAAATCATTTCTTATGATTTTACACAAATTATTGATATTTTTAATATTTTTATCGAGGCTCGTACAGTCGATTTCCATCAACGGCCATCGAACTGCACTTACAACGACCTTTTTCAAATTTGATTTGGACGTGTCTCCAAATCCAACCGTTAGATTTCAAATTCCTAATATTCTTAGAAAGCTCTTTTCGATACGAACCCAACGGTTCCGGTTTTAGGAGAATCCGACGGTCGGATCTCCCGTAATGTCCGTTCGAAGTCAATGGTTGAAATTTACGAACTGCCGCGGCGCGGCGCGTTCTATTCTGGCCATTATATTATATATATAATATATATTTCATTGATTAATATTTAAAACGAATTTTATAAATCGTTTTAAATTCGTTTCAAAAACATTTTCAACTTCCATTTCCAATTCAAATCAAAATTGAATTTTTCCTTATAAATTCGTGTTAAAATTCATTTCAATTCAATTCAAATTTAAATTCAATTTGAATTCATTATATTTTCAATTCAATTCAAATTCGTTTTTATATTCAATTCAATTCAAATTCGTTATATTTTCAATTCAATTCAAATTCGTTATATTTTCAGTTCAATTCAAATTGGTTTTCTATTCGATTCAATTCAAATTGGTTTTCTATTCGATTCAATTCAAACTGGTTTTCTATTCGATTCAATTCAAACTGGTTTTCTATTCGATTCAATTCAAACTGGTTTTCTATTCGATTCAATTCAAACTGGTTTTCTATTCGATTCAATTCAAACTGATTTTCTATTCGATTCAATTCAAACTGGTTTTCTATTCAATTCAATTCAAATATAAAAACGAATATAATCGATATAAATATCGTTCACGTCAAAATGGCGTCAATCTAATCAACACGGCTTCATATATTTCTATTTTCAAATATTCTATTTCAAATATTTCTATTTCAAATATTTCCTTTTCAAATATTTCTATTTCAAATATTTCTTTTTCAAATGTTTCGTTCAACACATGACTAATCTCAACGGATGAGTACTGTCAACACATGAACCTTTATTTTATACTGATAAAGATGTAAATTTTATTATTAAAATATTTCGTTCAACACATGACTAATCTCAACGGATGAGTATGGTCAACACATGAACCTTTATATTATATTGATAAAGATGTAAATTTTATTATTAAAATATTTCGTTCAACACATGACTAATCTCAACGGATGAGTACGGTCAACACATGAACCTTTATATTATATTATTCTTTATTTTCTAAATTGGAATGAGGCCCAATCAATCACCATATAATGTTAATTATATGGATTTTCATACATCACACGTATATAATAGCATTGAAAAATAATCAGCCATCAACCAAAGTGCACTACACTGTATAAGCATCAAATATAGATATCTAATGCTTATAACAGCCTGTCAATCAATCGATCGACATATTTAATCAATCAGGATGAGTGAACTTCAAATTTCATCCCAACACCCGTGTGGGGTTTCAAACAATCAAACGCAGATTTTAGTTGTGCAGTTGGGCGATGTGTAAAATTTATCGACCCAATCAATATCAGTCAAATCAGTGTATATAAACAAATCGGCCGATTTGTTTATAAATATTTATTTATTCACTTTCACGTTAAAAATTACATTTTTAACGATAAAACATTTTATTTTAACACATGAATTTCTATTCAGTTCATTTATTCAATAAAAATGATATTTTTATTTTTCTAACATATTTTAGAAAATTTTGGCGGCATAACGGCACGATACTAGAAACGGGACAAGGCCTAGCCTTACCCCCAGTCTAGTGAAGGCCCACGCCATTCACACATCAATCAATCCATTCCATTTCACCAAACAACTCAAATTTCAATCAAATAATCTAACTAATTTTTGCAATCAAACAAACAAGTCCATGGTCTATGGACGATTGTGTCGGGTGCTACTAAGCACCGTCTGCATCCTAGTGTATATATATATATAGAAAAGAAATTGAAGAGTGGGAAATTCTCACCGATAGCTATCCAACTTCACGACACTTCATTTATAGAAATCTTCATCGTTCTCGCCTTTTTGCCATCTTCGTTGCCCGTATTCTCTATATATGTAAAAGTCACATTTTCACTTCGCTATTCAATATATAAAAATCGAATTTTTACTTCGCTATTTAATATATAAAAATTGAATTTTTACTTCGCTATTCAATATATAAAAATCGAATTTTTACAATCAAGCTATATGGATAAATTTCTATTTTTACATTGCTACTATATAGATAAAAATTATATTTTTACCTCGCTATTCTCTATATAAAGATTTTGCCTTTTCAAATATATCATTATAAAATCACATCTTTATTTTGCTACACATATAAAGATGATATTTCTAATATTCCTATCATGTAAAAATTATATTTTTAATTCTCTACATAAACAAAAATCATATTTTTACATCTTCTATATAGTAAAGATTATATTTTTAATTCTTTAAAAATATAAAAATCTTATTTTTGTTCCCTTAAAAATATAAAAATCATATTTTTATCCTTCTACAATATGAAAGATTATATTTTTATTATCTATTTAATATGAAAATTATATTTTCTATCTTTACATACGATAAAAATTATATTTTTAAACAATTAAAAATCGTATCTTTAGCTAATTAAAAACCTCCTCTTTTTTATTTTTAAAATCAAATGGATTTCGGTTCTCAAATCAAATAAAAATCAATTTTTAAATCAAATAGAACGATAACTGAAAATTGAAAAATAAATAAAATAAAATAAAATAACTTACAGACGAAAACTGGAGAGGGGGGGGGGGGGGCTCTTCGCGTCAGTCAAGGGATGGAGGAGGGGGCAGTTCGAGTTCAGGGGGGGCTGCTTCAAATCGGCGGAGGGGGGGGGGCTGCTTCACGGTGGTCGGCGGTAGGAGCGAGGGGGGGTGTCGCTGTGGTCTTCGATGGAAGGGGGTTGCCTCGCGCGACGGCACGATTAGGGGGGGTGCTTGCCTGGCGGCGGCGGCGAACGGGGAGGAAAGGGGGTCGCGATTTCCTGAGCAACGGGTTTTCTTTTCTTTCTTTTGTTTTGATCTGAAGGAAGAAACGTGAAGGGGGGGGGGGGTTAAGGAGAGAGAAAGGAGTTGACCAAGATGTTTTTATTTTAATTATTTAATCCCTAAAAGTTACTTTTCCATTTAAACCCCAAATCGAACCCACCGACTGTCGTCTCTAGCCAACTACCCCCATTCCGAACACAATGGGATATTTTTTGTAGGCCAATTCGGCCGTTTCGATCAGTTTCCGTTGAATTTACATTCAAATCATTATATTGAATTTTAAACGTACATTTCACTTTGTCGGGGTCACATACTAACTAGAAAAATCCCAGAAAAAATATTTTCTAGCTTCGTATTGACGATACGGTCCTAACAAAACTAGTTTCGTCGAATTCTGAGATCGTTAGAAAAATGGCCATTTTCCAGTCGATTGAAATCAACTGAAACTGGTCAAACGCGTTTTCCTTTGCCACGCTCACATATTGATTCGAAAAATTATGAAATTTGGAATCTAGCAATAACTTGACATCACGGATCCAACAAAAGTGGTTTCGTCGAAATCCGAGGTCGTTTGCAAAATGTCTATTTTTAAGGGCCTGAATTCCATAGCGATTATTCAGAATTTTCAACTGGACATATCTTTTGATTCCCGCTATGAAATCTTGATTTTCCGGATTCGTTGGAAAGATATTCACAATTAGATCCTATTATTTTTTGTTTCACTAAAATACGGATTGTTTTGCACCCGGTACATTCAATTGAAGTTTGAAATCGAATTATCGAACTACCGCGCCATTTTCAATTCCTTTTATATTTATATATAAATATTTATATTCTACCGACGACGCGTATCATATATACGTTCGAATTATATTCAAAATAAATTTCTCGTCGATATTATTTAAAATAATCTATTTTAAATATTCAAAATGCGCTAAAATTGCCAAAATAAAATTTTTAAACTGGCTCAGATTTTCCGGGTTATTACAATCTCCCCCACTTAAAACTTTTCGTCCCCAAAAAGGAACAAAGTCGAAAGTGGTTTGATCAATCAACTCTACGTTCGATCTGGCTTCCCTTCTCCAACTTTTCTGTTTCTGAGAATTTTCAAAAATTTGGCTAACACCCTAAATTTCCGAAAAATTTCTCCATAACCTCCCCTGCACCGGGAGCCACAGGAAAATCCCGAAATTGCCATATATGCCTTCTGATCTCAAAAAGAAAAAGAAAAATCCAAGCGGCTAGCCAATAGGCTCATAAAATCATCATCACCCAAACAAAACAGTAAATTATAGTAAACATGTACCTATTTGTCGGGCAAACAAATTTTATTCTCTGCTCTAGCCTCCTTGCTATGACCTGTTCAATGTAAGTACTTGTATATGCAAGCAAATACGACCAATTTTCAATACAATACAATATTTAGTTCAATTAGGCGTAATGGTTCAAAATTATCAAACAAATAAACAAACAACGCAAACATCAATCAATTAGTGGATTAGAGTTTCAAATTCATAATTTGACATATATAAAAAAAAAATCATGTTTTTGATGCCAATTCACAACAATGTATTCTAGCTATATTAGTTTTGGTTCTCACACCAGTCTAAAGGAAATATATAGATATCATACCTTCGAAACACGAACATAAGTTCTGATGATGATCGACCAATCATCAGAACCGTCTCCGGGTGAAACACCCCACCTCCGTTAGGGTCACTCTCAAAGGGAATGCCCTAATTTTGGTGGAGGTTTATAAGTATAAGTCACAGATATACAAGACAGATATAAGAACACATATTTGTAAACAGCGGAAAATCAAGAAACTTTTATTTCATGAAAGCAAATACGTGCTACAACAACATCACCATAATTGTCTTACATCTTTTCCAAAACATAACATAACACTTTCATAATCTGTCTTGATTACATTATTTAAAGAAGCATAAATAAAACATAGATAAACTGCAAAAGCCCCATAGAGTTTGTCCAAAGCCATAGTTTCAAACGAAAAGGTCCAAGCAATACATTTCTCTTCTTCAAGCTGGATGTTAAGGCTGGTCAAGCTGCAGTGTTCCCTCCCTGTGGACCTGGGGGGGGGGGGGGACGGAAGAAAAGAAGACGAAAGAAAAGTAGAGTCAGACATAAAGCCTGAGTAAGTCTAGTACTATTCTGTTTATGAATAAAGAACTGGGTATGATAAGTATAAACAAGAAGTGGGAAAGCACTATAAACTTGGTTAAGTTGTCTATGGTCGAATATACTATCGTACCACATGTTAATCTCTGAACCCATATAAACTAGTTTCCAACTGGCACCCCATAATCAGGGTGAAGTGATCCATTCTATGACGATCGGCTCCTACTCGCATAGTTACATGTGTCTTACGGCCCCCGATGTTGTAGTTACCTATGCTGGTCCCACCATGGGGTGCATCAAGTCCTATGGTGGCGGCCCGACACAATCCTAGAGTGCACAGGTATGCTACTGGTGTCCAGTGCCTTATTTTTCTGCGCCGGAGTGTGTGCACGCCCGCACCCCGTTAGAACCTACACTGCTACACCACCGCCGTCGATTTGACCTCTTACAATCAGCCCAGTAATCGTGCCCCACCCTGCCTAGTTTCAGGGTATCCTGATACTCCTTCTAGGGTTACTGCTGAAAAGGGTCCCCCGTTTACTAGGTTTTCTATCTCTAGCCAACATGCTAAGTTGGTTAAGTGTTTTCTAACCTAACCCCCACCATTCCGTTTAGTTTAGCATGTTTCATTTTGATTAAGTTTTTAGTCCACTTAATCCTAACAATCCTGACTCAGCTTTAATTGTCTTATTAAGCCTTGACCTCTCACATTAGACAGGTATTGTTGTGGTTGCCTGTTGCCGGTTGGTTCCGGGCAGTCTTACGCCACAACTCAGTCTAACCTTGGGTCCTTATTGGGCTCCATGTTTAACCTCCCACATTGGATAGGTATTGTTGTGACTACTGGACAGCCGGGCAGTTCCGGGCAGGTTTACATCACAACTCAATCCAACCTCGGGTTAAACACATCGTATGTTCTACATTTACATATTTTGTCTTTCTTCTTTATTTTCTTATATGTAAATATTTGCGGCCCATTATTAAGTTAATGGTGTAAAGGTTACACCAATCATGGGCCCAACCCATACTTGAATTTGGGCCCTTCTACTTTATATTTTCATTCATTAGTAATTTTAACCCAACGTTGTTTTCCCCCATTTAACTCGTCCGTTTATTATATATATATTGGGCTTAGCCTTTTAAAGCCTAACTTAGCCATGCGAAAAGGGGAGGCTTAAAGCGTGATTACATACACGAAAAGGGGGATGTGAACGCATGAACTTGCAATATGACGTTGGAAATACAAAATAGAAACTGGTGTACTTGCATAGTAGTGACATATACTTTGGTCATAAAGCATAAGTGACATGAATCAAAGCATGTAAACTTGTAGTTAAGTTAAGAATATCACTATCGACACATAGGCTTTAACTATAACATAAACCTATATTTTTATTCAGGCATAATGTCAAACATAAGCAAATCATGTTCATAAGATTACTACATGTTTACAAAGGTGTTTACTTTTGTTACTAACACAAAAGTATAGTTAAATTTGTTCACATAACCATGGCATAAATATTTCTAACATGAAATCATGATTTTTACTTTAGCCATGCGAACTTGCAAAAGGGATTTTTGAACCTAACCTAGCTATGTACCACATATGTCATCATATAATTCTTGTTAAAAATATAGATTTCAATTATGCAAAATATAAATCATAGCCTAGTCATATTCATAAGTTTGCAAATAGGTTTTCTAGTACAAAAGCATGACTTAATACATAGATCATGATGCCAAATTTTCAACATAATTTCATATGGACTATGATAACCCAAACTTATTCCAATTACTTCACAAAAATGATGTTTGTATAAAAATACACATTATGATGGCATAGTAGAAAAACCCCAAACTTGCATGAGTTTCAATTAAACAACTACATACATGTAGCTTCAACATGGATTACATAATTTGCGAATATTCCAAACGTATACTTGCATAAAACTACCGCATGTAGTTTTTCATAACTGAATAACATAATTCGAGAATATCCAAACGTATACAATATTCCAAATCGATAAGAATCATAGTAACGCACAATTTATGAATTATTTATCACCACAACCAAGTATACAAACCAACACAGTTATTTGTTCAAACCAAAGTAATACTCTACTTACAATGGTGAGGCGAATTCTCAAATTTAGGGATTTGAAGATGCGGTTTGATTTGATTGAGTTGCTTTATGCCTTAGAATTTGCCTCCTAATCCTCTCTCCAATTGGTGGCTACTCCTAGTCGTTCCTCAGCAATATGGCGGCTTTGTTCTTATTTTTGAATGAATAGATTAGGGTTGAGTCTAGGGTCATTTTTATAGGGGTTATGAACCGATTAGGACCATTGATGTTGCTTGGATTGATCATAGCCATTCATCCTAAGGAGAGACCAATTAGAGCCTGCCACCTAGCCCTAATGACAAAGCAGACTGCAGAAAGTCGACCAACATAGAATAGGCCAGCCAGGTTGGACTGGGTTCGACCTGGCTCTGGACCAGGTCGACAGCCCTGTCGACAGCCCTGTCGACCTGGTTAGACCAGGTCGACAGCCCAGTCGACCTGGGTGCGTTAGGCGGGTGTTTTTCCGCCCTGGCCCATTGGGCCCGATTTTGGAATTTTAAACTGTTTTATTCTGTTCGAATTTTAAATTTAATTCAGAAACTTCCGAAGGCCATATCTTCTTCATCCGGACTCCGTTTTGCGAAAACTCGGACTCTATTTCGCGTATTTTTCCGAGACGAACGCAATGGCGTATCCCGTTTCCCTTAGTTCTTTGATTTCAAATTGATTATACTTTAATTTGTGAATTTCACAGTTATAGAATTCGCGGGGTGTTACATTCTCCCCCACTTAAAAGGATTTCGTCCCCGAAATCTTCAAGTTAGGAGGAATGTATATCCTAACATCCAATCATCCATCTACTCATCCATCAAACACGAGCATCCATTGTCCTTAAAAGACTTCTAATGCTTCATGATCATATGCGAAGTGTGTGTGTGTACATGTACTTATCTAATGCAAAATCAGGCGGTCTACTGATTCAGTTGACCTCCTTAATGCGAATTATGTAAGTGCCATGAATCCATTATGTATGCAAATTTTCCTATTCTTGATTCTACATGAGTGCACAATCATTCAATACAAATGCAACATCCACATGACAACACATTAGAGTTCAACCATATACGAATGCAAACATATATGCATATGCAATATGAAGTGACTGAGCCGATCTAAAACCTAGATTGTGGGTGTATATGCAACCACGAGCAACCACTAGCAATCACTTGCAACCACTTGCAACCATCATCCATAACATGTTTCAATTACATCTTTCCATCCAAAGGGTTTCTACCTAAAAGATAAGGTCGAGGAAATATATCTAAAAAGATAGATAAAAGCGCAACTTAAGGAAAAGGAAAGATCAAGGATGTACCCTCGAACAGAAAAGGGTAGGCAGTGCGTATTCTAGCTTCAGTTTCCCAAGTCGCGTCTCCCTCGGCGTCGCTCCACTGAACTTTGACGAGCTTGACTTCACGGTTGCGTAGTTTCTTCACTTCCGTTCCTAATATGCGGGTTGGAACTTTCCTTATGGTTGCTTCGCGTTCCACTTCGGCCTCTTCGAGGATATTTGGCTCTACCACTTCAGCAGACTCATGTAGATATTTTCGGAGATGTGAAACGTGAAAAACGTTGTGGACTCCAGCCAACTTCTCGGGTAGCTCTAATCTATAGGCCATTTTCCCAATTTTCTCGATGATAGGGAATGGCCCTACGAACCTTGGTGCCAGTTTTCCTGTGGTTCCAAAACGAACAACGTTTCTTAGTGGTGATACCTTGAGAAAAACCCTGTCTCCAACCTCAAATTCAAGGTCGGTCCTTCTCTTGTCGGCATAGGACTTCTGTCTGTCTTGGGCCGTCTTCATCCTTCTTCGTATTAAGTCTACTTTCTCTGAAGTCTCTCGGATCATATCTGGTCCAAGTATGAGCTTATCAGTAGACTCCCACCAACAAGTGGGCGATCGGCACGGTCTTCCATATAAAGCTTCGAAGGGCGCCATTCCGATGGTTGCTTGATAGCTGTTGTTGTAGGCAAATTCCACCAAAGGAAGGTGGTCTTCCCAAGTCCCTCCGAAGTCAAGGACGCATAGCCTTAAAAGGTCTTCCAAAACTTTGTTCACTCTCTCTGTTTGGCCATCGGTTTGGGGATGATAGGCTGTGCTCAAGCATAACTGCGTTCCTACTGCTTCTTGCAGACTCCGCCGAAACTCACTGGTGAAGATGGGGTCTCGGTCACTAACAATGCTAGATGGTATTCCATGGAGTCGAACGATTTCTTTGAGGTAAAGTGATGCTAGGGATGAGGCAGTTCTTTTACTTTTGACAGGTAAAAAGTGGGCGCTTTTAGTAAGCCTATCCACTATTACCCAAATGCTAGTGTTGCCTCTCCTAGACCTAGGCAGCCCATCGATGAAGTCCATTGAGATGCTATCCCACTTCCACTGCGGGACCTCCAGAGGATGTAGCAGTCCGCCAGGCTTTTTCTGTTCCGCCTTAACCTGTTGGCACACCATACACTTAGAAACGAACTCAGCCACGTCCTTTTTCATGCCGTTCCAGAAGAAAGTCCTTTTTATGTCTTTGTACATTTTATCTCCGCCTGGGTGTATCGTCTTCTTGGAGTGATGTGCTTCCTCGAGAACCTTCTTTATTAAATCTTTTGTCTGTGGGACGCATAGTCTTCCGTCTCGCCTTAGCAACCCCTTATCGTCGATGGAGTATCTGTTGAGGTGACTTGAAGTCTCACCCCTAATTAGCCTATCAATTGTTTCCACAAGCTGAGGGTCTTCGCGTTGTGCTGTCCCTACTGAATCCACTAAACTTGGGCGCACTTCGAGAGATGCTAGCAAGCCTGGTACGAAATCGGAGGAAGGCCTAAAGTCGAAGCTGGCTATAAACTCTAGGCTTTGTCTTTCAACAAACAACGGGCTTAGGGTCAATTTCTTTCGGCTCAACGCGTCTGCTACTACGTTGCCTTTGCCCGGAGTGTAGGAGATTTCGAAATCGTACGAGGCAAGAAACTCCATCCATCTTTGTTGCCTCAAGTTAAGATCCTTCTGCGAGAAAAGATATTTCAACGATTTATGGTCAGTGTAAAGTTCGAACTTCTCACCTAGGAGATAGTGTCGCCAAGACTTGAGTGCAAAGACGATGGCGGCTAACTCAAGATCGTGGGTTGGGTAGTTCTTTTCATGCACTTTCAACTGCCTCCCGCCATAAGCTACTACCCTTCCTTCTTGCATTAAGACGGCGCCTAGCCCTGTCCCACATGCATCCGTATAAACAGTGAACATCTTGCTCCCATCTGGCAGCGTCAAAACTGGGGCTGTTGTAAGAGCCCTTTTCAGTCGTTGGAAAGCAAACTCGCAATCCAAGTCCCAATTGAACACTAGATTCTTCTTAGTCAATTTCGTGAGTGGAGCTGAGATTTTCGCAAAATCCCTTATGAACTTTCGATAGAAACCCGCTAGTCCTAGAAAGCTTCGGACCTCAGTTGCATTCCTTGGTGTCTTCCAATCCTGTACCGCCACTACCTTAGCAGGGTCTACTGCTAACCCTTGTTTGGATACTATGTGCCCAAGGAACCTCACCTCTTCTCTCCAAAAGTGGCATTTGGAGAATTTGGCTTTTAGTTGATGGACTCGCAAAGTTTCCATGATTGCCCTTAAGTGTTGAGCATGTTCCTCTTCACTTTTTGAAAAGATAAGGATATCATCTACGAAGACCACTACGAATTTGTTGAGGAAATCTCTAAATACCCTACTCATCAGGTCCACGAAGTAAGCAGGTGCATTTGTCAAGCCGAAAGGCATGACAAGCCATTCAAAGAAGCCGTCTGGGGTTCTGAACGCCGTTTTATCGATGCTATCTTCAGCCACCCTTAGCTGATGAAAACCGGTTGCTAAATCGAGTTGGGAGAAAACAGACGCTCCTACAAGCTGGTCAAGTAAATCGTAAATTCTAGGGAGAGGGTGCCTATTCTTTTTCGTTAGCTTGTTGAGCTCCCTATAGTCAACACATAGACGGAGTGAACCATCCGCCTTTGTAGCGAACACCACTGGAGCGCCCCATTCTGAAATGCTCCTCCTAATGAACCCCTTTTCTAGAAGCTCTTTAATCTGTTTACTGAGCTCTTTCCTTTCTCGTGGAGCCATGTGTCTGACGGGCAACGCAACGGGCTTTGCATTATCTACAAGATATATGCGGAAGTCTATTTCCCGCTTCGGAGGCAAGCCCTTCACCTCTTCGAAGACATCCGGATATTCCCGTACCACTCTAACTGATTGCAAATTTTCAACAGAGGCATCTAGCAATTCAAGATAACTAAGCATAACCGCATACGAGGGATTACAAGAAATTTCCAAAGTATTACCGAGCTGGGTTAGGAGCCTAACAACCCTTTTCTCACAATCAAGGATGGCCCCATTACTGGATAGCCAATCCATACCCAAAATCAAACCATAACCCGAAAAGCCCAAAACAAAGGCACTACATAGAAATTCTACGCTTAGAATAGAAATTTTCAATCCCACACAGATCATAGACAAATGAGCTGGGCCCCCAATTGGGTTTGAAACAATTAAGGGGTCCTCTACCATACTAGTTTTTAGGTGCAGAGATTCTACTAGAGCAGACGAGATAAAGGAGTGTGATGCGCCAGAATCAAATAAAGTGCGAATGGGGTGATCATAAAGATAAACTACACTTTCTACAGAAGTATTTATACCTCGCTGTTGCAGAGGTGGCGCTTCCAGCACATGAACCTGTGCCCCTGGGGTGGATCCAGCCCTCTGCCCCTGTCCTCGTTTCTTTGGGCAGTCCTTAGCCCTGTGGCCTGTCTCACCGCAAGAAAAGCACCCACCATTCTCCTTGGCCTTCTTTCTCCGGCAGTCCTTAACTAAGTGCCCCACTTTGCCACAAAAATTGCACTTCCTCTTCTCTTTGTTGCCTTTTCCGCCCTTCTTAAAGTCTGTCTTCTTAGGCTGCAAACCCTCTTTCTTCCCTTGAGAGCTTTCTGCCTTTGTCTCCTTCTTGCCCTTATCCTCTTCATTCAGCAATTCCATTTGCACCAATCTTTCATATGTGGCTCCCATGGGTATATGGGTCATGGCCAAACTGTGTAATGGCTCATTCAACCCTTTGACGAAACGGAGAGCCTTCTTGTGCGGGGTGTTGACTAGGTCAAGCCCAAACCTAGCCAGCTCATCAAACTGATTCACATACTCTCTGACTGTCTTGTCCCCTTGCTTAAGAAATAAGAATTTTTCCAACTGCAAACTTCTTTCCGCATCTGAGAGAAATTTAGTCTCAAACCTTGCCCTAAAGTCCTCCCATGTCTCCACTGGTCTTTCAGCATTAGTGACTTCCCACCAGTAGGAAGCCTCGCCCTTCAATAGCCACACTGCCAATTGTACTTTTTGTCGATCCTCTACCTCAAAGATGATAAATAGGTCCTCCGTTTCTTTCAGCCAATTTCTAGCTGCCACGAAGGACTCAGTTCCATGGAAATCCTTTCCTCCCATAGCTTTAAAATCTTTACATATCTTAGCAAAAGTGTTTCCCCGTGGAGGAGGTGGAGGAAAAAGTGCTGCTGCAGCTGGATGATTTCCTGCAGCTGGGGGAGGAGGAACGGTAGGACCTGGCTGAGTGGCCCTTGCTTCTAAGAACCGTCTAAACCAACCAGGTATTGGCACCCCTTCCGGCAAGTTAAGATCTTCTGACATGATGAAACAAAAAGGATAGATTCAAAACGAAGGATAAGAGATAGTACCTATGGCTTTGGGGAGTGGACTTTGCCTTTTAAAATAAAATAATATTTTTCTTTTAAAATTGCTTCTTAAATTTCCTTTTTGAAAATAATTTTTCAAAACTTTTTATCTTATCTGGTAAACCTATGCTCTGATACCAAGTGAAACACCCCACCTCCGTTAGGGTCACTCTCAAAGGGAATGCCCTAATTTTGGTGGAGGTTTATAAGTATAAGTCACAGATATACAAGACAGATATAAGAACACATATTTGTAAACAGCGGAAAATCAACAAACTTTTATTTCATGAAAGCAAATACGTGCTACAACAACATCACCATAATTGTCTTACATCTTTTCCAAAACATAACATAACACTTTCATAATCTGTCTTGATTACATTATTTAAAGAAGCATAAATAAAACATAGATAAACTGCAAAAGCCCCATAGAGTTTGTCCAAAGCCATAGTTTCAAACGAAAAGGTCCAAGCAATACATTTCTCTTCTTCAAGCTGGATGTTAAGGCTGGTCAAGCTGCAGTGTTCCCTCCCTGTGGACCTTGGGGGGGGGGGGGGAAACGGAAGAAAAGAAGACGAAAGAAAAGTAGAGTCAGACATAAAGCCTGAGTAAGTCTAGTACTATTCTGTTTATGAATAAAGAACTGGGTATGATAAGTATAAACAAGAAGTGGGAAAGCACTATAAACTTGGTTAAGTTGTCTATGGTCGAATATACTATCGTACCCCATGTTAATCTCTGAACCCATATAAACTAGTTTCCAACTGGCACCCCATAATCAGGGTGAAGTGATCCATTCTATGACGATCGGCTCCTACTCGCATAGTTACATGTGTCTTACGGCCCCCGATGTTGTAGTTACCTATGCTGGTCCCACCATGGGGTGTATCAAGTCCTATGGTGGCGGCCCGACACAATCCTAGAGTGCACAGGTATGCTACTGGTGTCCAGTGCCTTATTTTTCTGCGCCGGAGTGTGTGCACGCCCGCACCCCGTTAGAACCTACACTGCTACACCACCGCCGTCGATTTGACCTCTTACAATCAGCCTAGTAATCGTGCCCCACCCTGCCTAGTTTCAGGGTATCCTGATACTCCTTCTAGGGTTACTGCTGAAAAGGGTCCCCCGTTTACTAGGTTTTCTATCTCTAGCCAAAATGCTAAGTTGGTTAAGTGTTTTCTAACCTAACCCCCACCATTCCGTTTAGTTTAGCATGTTTCATTTTGATTAAGTTTTTAGTCCACTTAATCCTAACAATCCTGACTCAGCTTTAATTGTCTTATTAAGCCTTGACCTCTCACATTAGACAGGTATTGTTGTGGCTGCCTGTTGCCGGTTGGTTCCGGGTAGTCTTACGCCACAACTCAGTCTAACCTCGGGTCCTTATTGGGCTCCATGTTTAACCTCCCACATTGGATAGGTATTGTTGTGACTACTGGACAGCCGGGCGGTTCCGGGCAGGTTTACATCACAACTCAATCCAACCTCGGGTTAAACACATCGTATGTTCTACATTTACATATTTTGTCTTTCTTCTTTATTTTCTTATATGTAAATATTTGCGGCCCATTATTAAGTTAATGGTGTAAAGGTTACACCAATCATGGGCCCAACCCATACTTGAATTTGGGCCCTTCTACTTTATATTTTCATTCATTAGTAATTTTAACCCAACGTTGTTTTCCCCCGTTTAACTCGTCCGTTTATTATATATATATTGGGCTTAGCCTTTTAAAGCCCAACTTAGCCATGCGAAAAGGGGAGGCTTAAAGCGTGATTACATACACGAAAAGGGGGATGTGAACGCATGAACTTCCAATATGACGTTGGAAATACAAAATAGAAACTGGTGTACTTGCATAGTAGTGACATATACTTTGGTCATAAAGCATAAGTGACATGAATCAAAGCATGTAAACTTGTAGTTAAGTTAAGAATATCACTATCGACACATAGGCTTTAACTACAACATAAACCTATATTTTTATTCAGGCATAATGTCAAACATAAGCAAATCATGTTCATAAGATTACTACATGTTTACAAATGTGTTTACTTTTGTTACTAACACAAAAGTATAGTTAAATTTGTTCACATAACCATGGCATAAATATTTCTAACATGAAATCATGATTTTTACTTTAGTCATGCAAACTTGCAAAAGGGATTTTTGAACCTAACCTAGCTATGTACCACATATGTCATCATATAATTCTTGTTAAAAATATAGATTTCAATTATGCAAAATATAAATCATAGCCTATTCATATTCATAAGTTTGCAAATAGGTTTTCTAGTACAAAAGCATGACTTAATACATAGATCATGATGCCAAATTTTCAACATAATTTCATATGGACTATGATAACCCAAACTTATTCCAATTACTTCACAAAAATGATGTTTGTATAAAAATACACATTATGATGGCATAGTAGAAAAACCCCAAACTTGCATGAGTTTCAATTAAACAACTACATACATGTAGCTTCAACATGGATTACATAATTTGCGAATATTCCAAACGTATACTTGCATAAAACTACCGCATGTAGTTTTTCATAACTAAATAACATAATTCGAGAATATCCAAACGTATACAATATTCCAAATCGATAAGAATCATAGTAACGCACAATTTATGAATTATTTATCACCACAACCAAGTATACAAACCAACACAGTTATTTGTTCAAACCAAAGTAATACTCTACTTACAATGGTGAGGCGAATTCTCAAATTTAGGGATTTGATGATGCGGTTTGATTTTATTGAGTTGCTTTATGCCTTAGAATTTGCCTCCTAATCCTCTCTCCAATTGGTGGCTACTCCTAGTCGTTCCTCAGCAACATGGCGGCTTTGTTCTTATTTTTGAATGAATAGATTAGGGTTGAATCTAGGGTCATTTTTATAGGGGTTATGAACCGATTAGGACCATTGATGTTGCTTGGATTGATCGTAGCCATTCATCCTAAGGAGAGACCAATTAGAGCCTGCCACCTAGCCCTAATGACAAAGTAGACTGCAGAAAATCGACCAACATAGAATAGGCCAGCCAGGTTGGACTGGGTTCGACCTGACTCTGGACCAGGTCGACAGCCCTGTCGACAGCCCTGTCGACCTGGTTAGACCAGGTCGACAGCCCAGTCGACCTGGGTGCGTTAGGCGGGTGTTTTTCCGCCCTGGCCCATTGGGCCCGATTTTGGAATTTTAAACTGTTTTATTCTGTTCGAATTTTAAATTTAATTCAGAAACTTCCGAAGGCCATATCTTCTTCATCCGGACTTCGTTTTTCGAAAACTCGGACTCTATTTCGCGTATTTTTCCGAGACGAACGCAATGGCGTATCCCGTTTCCCTTAGTTCTTTGATTTCAAATTTATTATACTTTAATTTGTGAATTTCACAGTTATAGAATTCGCGGGGTGTTACACCGGGTGTCTAGAATGTGATTCTATATCTATCCAGTATATTAAAACTTTGAATATACGTTCATGACGCGTATAAGCAAAATCTTTATATACTCGATTGTCCAAATTCAAAATAAATAAATAATCAAATACGTTTAAAACGATTTAAATTTTAAAACAAAATTGTTTTCATTTGAAAAATATACTCTTCACACTCGTTCTAGGATACTCTTGATCCCATCTCTAACGAGTCATTCTAATTGGATATTACTAATCCAATATCTGATGAATTCTTTCGTATGGTTCTAATGTGTCTTGTTCTCGAGCTCTGCAAACCAAAGCTCTGATACCAAATGTGACGGCAAGGAATTTCGCTCGATCCGAATCAGTCGTTAAACCGTTCTAGACCATTCGAAACTCCTGATCGTTTGAGAACAGGACAAATCAGAACACAAACAGAAGAACATTTCATTACTATTACAACAATTCCATCAGATACAAGAATATATAGAGTATAAATGAATAAATTACATTTGATTAATATCAGAGATTACAATAAATTACATAGTAGTGGAAAATAATACAAAGCACAACTGAAGGTGATATACAGATACAGAGCTTTCCGGATATCATTCCAGCTGTAAACCAGGATCCTGAGAATATAAATCTGCAAAACCAAAACTACTAGCTGCCCGTGTAGAAAATAGGGGCACCCAGAGTTTAGGTTAAAACAATAAACTCCAAGTCAGTCATGTGACTGGTGTGAGAACTAAAACAGTTATTTAAAACTTTACTTTAAAAGAGAGTAATTCAAGGGACCACGCCGTATAACATGGAACGGGTTTCCTCCCAAGAATACCAGTGCATAGAATAAACAGCGCAATGCTTTTTCGAAAAATGAAGCTATTATAAGACCCAGGTCCCATCACACAATGCAACGCAAGCCGGAGGATAGGGTTTTCCCTTATAATAGCCAAACATGCTTGGTACGTTTAAAACAAATCATTTGATATTATAATAAGTGTATAGTGTCAAAAGAATTTCAATCATAAATATCAATCATAGGCGGCATGGGTACCATCTATCATGTCGCCATACTAGTTCTACATTTAAAACCGCAATACACGTATTGGAAATTGGATTTCCGTCATGAGTCGAGGCAAGGGGCAAGCTCCTCTTCGCTTCGAGACACTCTAGCAAATGTCCCAGGGCTACGCACTCTGGGCAACCCTTGGATGCTTCAGGGCCGGTCCTCTCTTACGTTTGAGGATTAGTTATGCCTGAACACACGTTTCCCGGTCCTTACAGACCTAAAATCGAGGCGCCTCATCCAACAACCACATAGGTGAAAAGTATATAAATGTCAGGGATGGTAAGTCACTGACACCACCAAAGCTAGAAAGAAACGTCGTGCTCTCCCTGCAGTCCTTATCCCGTTTTTAACTCATACTGAGGTGTGAGGCTCGCGAATTCACGTTATACACAAAGCTGCCACGTAGGTCGTGCTTTGATCACCAACCACAAGACTTTGCTTTTCAACAGAAGCCTTAATCCATGTAATTCAGCGTGCCACACAGGCAATTCATGCCATGCGATTGATATCTATCGATATATAACCTCTAAGCTCGTACGTCTCAGAGAAGGGCGTTAAGCAAGAGAATAAATTCTCCGCCGCCAAAAAGATATATATTTAATAGAAATCAATCAACACAGAATAAAATCCAATGTTAGACACACAATCCATTTACAAGTTCGTTTTGGGTTTGAACGAAACCGGAGGCACTTTCCTCGCATATCCATCGATCTCCAAGTACGTCTGGACGACCACCAACTATTTCCATCCTCTTGGGTGTACAGCCCAATCAGGATCGTCAGTAATTATCCAAACGATGTGAAGACTTCCGGTCTTCGACCACCGTCATCATCTTCGACTTATCGTCGAATCAGTTATTCAGAATGGGTATAAACCCGGCCTTTCCGAACAACCCGCGTATATTAAAAACAAATGTTACACAAACACAACATACGCCTCATTCCAATTCAGAATATTCTTTTATTCACAAAATCACATTTTTAGGGAAAGGTTCCCATTAATTTTATCCAAGATAAATTCTTTAAAATTTATTCTTTAATCTTCCTTTGGATGTCATTTCAAACCAAATTATGGTTTTCCAAACTAGTCGAGATTAGCGAACCACATCGAAGTAATTATTTATTTTATTTCCCAATCCCAACCTATTCGTACCATGAAGCAAAACTGGTAATACTTCATATCTAACACCACGATGTTATCGGTAAAATTAATTACCATTACACGTTCAAATCTAATTAAAGATTTAACTATCGCTTTGGAGAAAAATTGAAGATACTCCATTCTCGCTCATTTTCTAAATTTGATAATTTAGATTATCAATTCACATTTCAATCTAATTGCAGATTCATTAAAACTCCTTTTACTGGGCTAAAGAACTAGTGTCATTTAAAACACAGTTCACGATAAACCCACAAATCAATTCTAATTCAATTCCAATCAAATATATTAGAAATTCCGATTATTTAAAACCCCTTTTTAAATCTAATTTATTTATTTAAAAATAATTGGGTTTTAAATTTAGTTCAAAACCAGTTCATTTCGATAAAAATCCATTTTTATCTTTTCGAATATGGAGTTTCACATCCCAATTTTTCCCAAATCATTTCTTATGATTTTACACAAATTATTGATATTTTTAATAATTTTATCAAGGCCCGTACAGTCAATTTCCATCAACGGCCATCGAACTGCACTTACAGCGACCTTTTTCAAATTTGATTTGGATGTGTCTCCAAATCCAACCGTTAGATTTCAAATTCCTAATATTCGTTAGAAAGCTCTTTTCGATATGAACCCAACGGTTCCGGTTTTAGGAGAATCCGACGGTCGGATCTCCCGTAATGTCCGTTCGAAGTCAATGGTCGAAATTTACGAATTGCCGCGGCGCGGCGCGTTCTATTCAGGCCATTATATTATATGTATAATATATATTTCGTTGATTACTATTTAAAATGAATTTTATAAATCGTTTTAAATTCGTTTCAAAAACATTTTCAACTTCCATTTCCAATTCAAATCAAAATTGAATTTTTCCTTATAAATTCGTTTTAAAATTCATTTCAATTCAATTCAAATTTAAATTCAATTTGAATTCATTATATTTTCAATTCAATTCAAATTCGTTTTTATATTCAATTCAATTCAAATTCGTTATATTTTCAATTCAATTCAAATTCGTTATATTTTCAGTTCAATTCAAATTGGTTTTCTATTCGATTCAATTCAAATTAGTTTTCTATTCGATTCAATTCAAAATGGGTTTCTGTTCGATTCAATTCAAACTGGTTTTCTATTCGATTCAATTCAAACAGGTTTTCTATTCGATTCAATTCAAACTGGTTTTCTATTCGATTCAATTCAAACTGGTTTTATATTCGATTCAATTCAAACTGGTTTTCTATTCAATTCAATTCTAACTGGTTTTCTATTCGATTCAATTCAAACTGGTTTTCTATTCGATTCAATTCAAACTAGTTTTCTATTCGATTCAATTCAAATATAAAAACGAATATAATCTATATAAATATCGTTCACGTCAAAATGGCGTCAATCAAATCAACACGGCTTCATATATTTCTATTTTCAAATATTCTATTTCAAATATTTCTATTTCAAATATTTCCTTTTCAAATATTTCTATTCCAAATATTTCTTTTTCAAATGTTTCGTTCAACACATGACTAATCTCAACGGATGAGTACTGTCAACACATGAACCTTTATTTTATACTGATAAAGATGTAAATTTTATTATTAAAATATTTCGTTCAACACATGACTAATCTCAAAGGATGAGTACGGTCAACACATGAACCTTTATATTATATTGATAAAGATGTAAATTTTATTATTAAAATATTTCGTTCAACACATGACTAATCTCAACGGATGAGTACGGTCAACACATGAACCTTTATATTATATTATTCTTTATTTTCTAAATTGGAATGAGGCCCAATCAATCACCATATAATGTTAATTATATGGATTTTCATACATCACACGTATATAATAGCATTGAAAAATAATCAGCCATCAACCAAAGTGCACTACACTGTATAAGCATCAAATATAGATATCTAATGCTTATAACAGCCTGTCAATCAATCGATCGACATATTTAATCAATCAGGATGAGTGAACTTCAAATTTCATCCCAACACCCGTGTGGGGTTTCAAACAATCAAACGCAGATTTTAGTTGTGCAGTTGGGCGATGTGTAAAATTTATCGACCCAATCAATATCAGTCAAATCAGTGTATATAAACAAATCGGCCGATTTGTTTATAAATATTTATTTATTCACTTTCACGTTAAAAATTATATTTTTAACGATAAAACATTTTATTTTAACACATGAATTTCTATTCAGTTCATTTATTCAATAAAAATGATATTTTTATTTTTCTAACATATTTTAGAAAATTTTGGCGGCATAACGGCATGATACTAGAAACGGGACAAGGCCTAGCCTTACCCCCAGTCTAGTGAAGGCCCACGCCATTCACACATCAATCAATCCATTCCATTTCACCAAACAACTCAAATTTCAATCAAATAATCTAACTAATTTTTGCAATCTGTAACGACCCAGAAAATCTGAACCAATTTAAAATTTTTAAATTGGCTAAAATAATGGATTTTAAATATTTAAAATAAATATTTTAAGTAATGGCGATGAAAACTGAGTTGAATCGACATTTAAAAACCAATATAATTAAAAATAATTATATATAGAATTGAAAATAGCGCGGTAGTTCGAAAATTCGATTTCTAATTTCAAATGAATATACAGAATTCAATATAAGTCAGAATTGAACGAAACAAGAAATATTTGAATCTGTATAACTATATCTTTATAACGAAGTTAACAAACTGGGACTTCATCTTAGAAATGATAAGATATGTCCAGTTTAAAATTAGAAATAGTCGCTGTGGAATTTATATATATTTTTATATATATAAGGCCCTTAAAAATAGCAATTTTGCAGATGACCTCGGATTTCGACGAAACCACTTTTGTTGGGTCCGCAGTGTCAAGTTATTGCTAGGTTTCAAATTTCATAATTTTTCGAATCAATATGTGAGCGTGGCAAAAGAAAACGCGTTTGACCAGTTTTTGTCGATTTTAATCGAATGGAAATTGGCCATTTTTCAAACGGCCTGAGAATTAGACGAAACTAGTTTTGTTAGGACCGTATCGTCAATACGAAGCTAGAAAATATTTTTCTGGAATTTTTCTAGTTAGTATGTGACCCCGGTAATTTGAAATGTGCGTTTAAAATTCAATATAGTGATTTAAATGTAAATTCAAAAAGAAACCGATTGTAATGATCAAACCAGCTTGCGATACATATCCCATTGTGTTCGGAATGGGGGTAAAACGCTATGGACGACAGGCGGTGGGCCTCGTTTCGAGGTCGTAAGTAAAAGTCAACTTTTTGAATAATTAAATAAATAAAAAAAATAATATTTTAAATTCCCTCCCTCCCCTTATCTTCTGCTTGGCCCCCCCCCGTTCGTTATAAAACATAACAGAAAGAAAAAAAAAAAAAAAACCTAAACCCTAAATCGATTCGACGAAGCAGCCTCCAACCCCCTGAATCGATCCACCGCCTACTCCTCCAAGCCCACGCCGCCGCCTCCCCTCAGATCACCGAACACCCCCCCTCCATGGATCGAAGAGCCGAAGCCCTCGAGCCTCGACGCAATTCGTAGCCATCGCGAGCCCCATCCGAATCGAAGCCGCCGCCTGCCCCTCCAGCCGCCGACGAAGACGAGCATCGCCCCTCCCCTTCTTCGCAGTATTGGTGAGCGTTTTTTTTTTTTTTTATGTATTTTATTTTCTTTTTTATTTTTATTTTATTTTAATCTGTAAAACTGATTTGATTTTATGAAATAAAAAAAAAAACTGTTTTAAAAATAAAGTAAAAACTGAATTTTTATAAAATTAAAACTGATTATATAAAATATTAAAAACCGATTTGTTTAAAAAGAATTGAAATACTGATTTTATAAAAGAATTTAAAACTGAAATTTTTAAAAAGATTAAAACTGAAATTTTTAGAAAGCATAAAACAGATTTTTATAAAAGAATTTTTTTTACTGCATTTTTATGAAAAAAATAGAACTGATTTATAAAAAGTATAAAAACTGTGATTTATAAAAATATAAAAACTGGTTTTCTTGAAAGGGTGAAAACTGATTTCTTTCAAAAAAATAAAAATCATATTTTTTATATGTGAAAGCAAAAGTAAAAATCATATTTTTATTTAGTGAAAGTCGAAGTAAAAATCATATTTTTATTTAGTGAAAGTCGAAGTAAAAATCATATTTTTATTTAGTGAAAGTCGAAGTAAAAATCATATTTTTATATATTGAATAGCGAAGTCAAAATTCGATTTTTACATATTGAATAGCATGGTAAAAATTCTATTTTTACATATGCAGAGAATACGGGTGAAAGCGACAAATAGGCGAAGATTTCTATTAGGAAGTGTCGTGCAGTTGGATAGCTATTGGTGAGATTTCTGATTTAAAAATATAAATATATGTGTGTGAATATGAAAGTGAATTGCTATATATTTATATATATATATATATATATATACGCCCCCTCGTCCACAAACCATGGACGATATTTATTGGTTGAAATTGTGGTGAAAATTGAATGATTGTTTGGGATTGTTTGTGATTGATATTGGATTGATTGTGGTTGAAAAAAACCCATTTGTGGTTGAGAAATATTTGGTTGAAACCACATAGGATTAGTTTGTGGAAATGAAATAAATATATATACATGCCGCCTGCGTGCGAACTAGATGCATGTTTCCCATTGTCAAAAACCGCGAGGTTTTAAGGTAGAGCGAGGAGCCGTACTAGGGACGGTGCCGGTGTAACTACCCTGCCGTTATGCTGCCGAAATTTTGAATAATATTTGTGTGTTTGAATTATTTTCATATGCATAAGCTATATTTATTAATTGTATTGAAAACATTCATGTGTTGAATTGATATTCATCCGTTGTTTAGAAATTCATGTGTTGAATGGTATTCATATTTTGAAATAAATTGTTCGATAATAAAAATCACATTTTTATCTATATATAAAAACTATTGAAAACATTCATGTGTTGAATTGATATTCATTCGTTGTTTAGAAATTCATGTGTTGAATGGTATTCATATTTTGAAATAAATCGTTCGATAATAAAAATCACATTTTTATCTATATATAAAAACTATTGAAAACATTCATGTGTTGAATTGATATTCATTCGTTGTTTAGAAATTCATGTGTTGAATGGTATTCATATTTTGAAATAAATCGTTCGATAATAAAAATCACATTTTTATCTATATAAAAAAAAACTATTGAAAACATTCATGTGTTGAATTGATATTCATTCGTTGTTTAGAAATTCATGTGTTGAATGGTATTCATATTTTGAAATAAATCGTTTGATAATAAAAATCACCTTTTATCGACTATATGAACTATATAGAAAAATAGTGTTTTGAAATGAATTGTTTTACAATAAAAATCACATTTTTATTGTATGCAAAAATTGTTGAAATGTGAAATGTTAAAAATAGCCACTTGTTCAAAATAAACAAGTATGAGTTGAAATATTCATTAATTAGCTAATGAAATGATTTGCACCTATTTATGTAACATTAGAATGAATGGAGTTTTTAAACCAAATAGAAATCAAATATGAAGTTGAATAGAAAATGAATAATGATATGAACTGTATATATATGTACATGCATATTCATTGAACAGGTTATAGCAAAGGGGCTAGAGAAGAGGAATAAAATTTTGTGCCCGACAAATAGGTACACATTTACTGATTTGTTTGGGTGATGATTTTGAGCCTGATTGGCTAGCCGCTTGGCTTTTTCTTTTTCTTTTTGAGATTAGAAGGACCGGGACGCTATTTGCGATTTCCCGACGCTCCCGGTGCAGGGGAGGTTATGGCGAAATTTTTCCAAAATTTAAGGAGTTAGAAAATTTTTTGAAGTGAAAACGATATAGAAATCATTGAATGAACTATATTTATATAACTATATAAATATAAATAAAATTAAAACGAAACGAGGCCGTGCAGTTCGTATTTTGAAACCGTGATTTCAAACGACTAGTACGGGAAATCCGACCATTGGATTTTCCCGAAACCTCAACCGTCGGGTTCGCCTTGGAATAATCTTTCCAACGGCACCAACCTTGTAAAAATCCAACGGTTGGATTGGCTGAAATGTTTAATTCAAATCTGAAGAAAAACAGCGCCAGAAACGATTATATTTATTTATATATATAAATATAATTATATTTAATCGAATAACGACGCTGCAGTTCGTATTTTGAAATCGAAATTTCAAACGATTGTACTGGGAGATCCGACCGTCGGATTTTCCCGAAACTGGAACCGTTGGGTTCGTTTTGAAAAGACCTTTCTAATGATGTAAATTTTGTGAAGATCCAACGGTTAGATTTTCAGATATGTGTAAATCAAATCTAAAGAAAAACAGCGCCACGGCCGCCTTATGGCCCGAAGCGTCGTTTTGAATAAAATGGCTATTTTAAAATAAATAAAAATAGCGATAAATAGTTATAAAATACCATAAGCGATATGGAATGGAAATAAACTGAATTTGCTTGATTTATGTGATGTTTGATGGTTGAATGTGTTTGGTGTGAAAATTACATTAAAGGACAAAACCAGTGTTGTCGAATAATTTAACCATTGAAATAAATCGATTTGAAATTCTAAATATACGTGAATTATTTGGAAAGGCCGAGTTAATTCTCATTTCGAATAATCGACCGACGATTGAAATTCGAAGATGAAGACGATGGTCGAAGACCGGAGATCTTCACCTCGTTTGGATGGTAACCGAGGTCCTGATTGGGAGGCATCCCGAAATATGGATAATGAGTGGTGATCGTTCAGACGTACGTGTTGATCGATGGGTTTGCGAGGTATTTAGTGCCTCCGGTTTCGTTCAGACCCAGAACGGACTTGTAAATGGACTGTGTGTGTCTGACATAGGATTTATTCTGTGTGGCATGCTAAGATGCAGTGATCAGGGCTTCTGTTGAAAAGCAAAGTCTTGTGGTGATGATCAAAGCACCGCCTGTGTGGCGTAGCTTTGTGTATAACGTGAATTCGCGAACCTCACACCCCGGTATGAACCTAAAACGGGAGAACGGACCTCAGGGAGGGCCTACGTTTCCTCCTAGCTAAAAAGTGGCGTCAGTGGTTTTACACGCCCTGACGAGTTTGACTTATGTGGTTGTTGCTGTTGCGAGGCGCCTCGGTTAGATCGGACGATCCGGGTCCGATGGAGTCATTCGTTGGCTCGCTTACGCCCCAAAGGGCGGCGAAACGTAGTGCTCAGGCATTTTAATCCACTCCGTGTGGACCGGCCCTGACGATCCAAGGCTTGCCTGCGCGCTTGCCTGAGACTCGGGCTAGGCAGTCTCGAATTCGGTAAGGACTATCTTTTGCCTTGGTTCATGACGGAAATCCAATTTCCAAATACGTGACGGTGCGATTTTGATTGTATACCTACATTTGGCGACATAGTGGCATGGGACGCTCATGTCGTCTATGATTGATAGTTATGATTTGAAATTGTTTTCAAAACATATAAACACTAGCAATAATATCAAATGCCTTTGTTTTATTCGTATCAAGCATATTTTGGCCGTTATAAGGTAAAAACTCTATCCTCCGGTTTGCGTTGCATTGTGTGATGGGAACTGAGTCTTATAACGGCTTCATTTTTATAAAGAGCATAGCGATGTTTAAAATAAAGATTTGTGTTAAAGCACTGGCAATCCAATGGAGTAAACCCGTTCCACGAAAGTGGCGTGGTCCTGTGATTAGCCAATTATATATGTGTTGAGTGGATTTCTCATACCAGTCCCATGACTGACTCGTAGTTTGTTTCACTCTCAAACTCGGGTGCCCCTTTTTCTACGCGGGCAGCCTTGTATTCAGGTTTAGCTGGTTCGTTCTGGATAGCTGGAGCTGAAGATGGATTCTATCATTTATTTCTTTTTATGCTGTTCAGCTCCTATTGTACATATTTTGTTTATTTCCGCTGTAGACATTTATGTATAGCTGAACTGTATTTGTACTAAGTAAGATCCTGTATACTGTGTAACTCTGATGATTACTTTTATCCAGTATATTTTGTTGTTCATTCTGATGTATTTATTTAATTCTGTTCTGCTATTATATGTTTCTGTGTTATATTCCAAAAGATAACCTTGTTTCCGTGAGAACGGGAAATCGGGTCGTCTCAACGTGGTATCAGAGCTTTGGTTAAGCTTAGTTCTGGAATATAACATTTGAACGAACTCGTCAGAAATAGAACCAGTAGTGTTCTAGGACGGGCAACTCAATACAGATAGGATCAGCAATATCCTAGTATGAGTAAAGCAGAATGATTACACCTCGATAGACACATTTACATTGAAGTATGTGTTTCTATATTTTAAAATACCTTTTCTGTGACCTGACACTTGATCTGCTAATTGCAGAAGTACTAGAAAAATGAGTGCCAGAAACAGAAGGGATACAGAACCCGATCTAGAGGCTCTATTAAAGAAATATCGAAATCTGAACGGAGCGCAATTCTCGGGTAATGAATCAATTATTCAAACTCAAGCTTGGTTGAGTTCTGTCGAAAGAATCTTTGAGCATATCCAGCTGAGAGATGACCAGAAACGGTTAGTAGCATCTTGGGCGCTCAAAGAAGAAGCTTTAATCTGGTGGGAAACAATCATCAAAGATAATCCAGAAGGTGATATCACCTGGGACAGATTCAAAGTGATTTTCCTAGAGAGATTTACTCCTCCCGAAGTAACCGAGAGATTATGTGATGAATTTTCTTATCTAATACAAGGTGATATGACCATTCCCGAATATCATAAGAAATTCAATGAACTTGCTCACTTCGCTCCTCATCTAATTCAAAATCCGAAGAGGAAAAATCTGAGATTTATTCACGGACTTCAAAGGAAATACCAGAATAAAGTATTGGGGCATGTGAAGCTTCCTTTTTCTGAAATGATTTATATGGCTTATCAGTATGAAGATCTCCATAAGAAAGGAATGTTACGTGACGAAGAAGAAGTCAGTTCTAGTGACAAAACAGAATCGGAAACTGATATCCCTGAAGGCAGTACGAGGTCTGAGGTCAGTAAGGAGCCCAAAGTAAATCGAAAAAGGGCAAGATCTGAAAAAGAACCTGCCACGACTGCCACATGCTCTAACTGCAATAAACAGGGGCATCTGACTAGGAAGTGTAAAACCTCGAAGAAGCGAAAGGAGGGTGGGTCTAAATCCAAGGGCAAGTATCCTGTGACTCGAGAATGCAATCTTTGTCATCAGGCCGGTCATATAAAGCGAGATTGCCGGCTGTTAAAAGCGACCAAGATAGTTCAAGTAAATGAAGTAGCAGAAATGTCTGAGCCCTCAGCTAGTCAAGAAAGACCAGATGTTTTAGAAGGCACGCTTACTGTCAAAAACATTCCAGTTAAAGTACTGTTTGACACAGGCGCGTCACGAAGCTTCATTGCAAAGGATGCAGCTAAGAAACTGGATTTGAATTTGAAAAAGCTTAAGGAACCAATGACTGTCCAGAATCCGGTTGGGGGTTCCATTGATCTCAGTTGGATTTGTGGAGTGCCGGTTTCCTTTTCTCGTTATCGGTTTCCTACCATCGCAGCCGTTATGAATTTTAAAGAGTTTGATCTTATCTTGGGGTTAGACTGGTTGACCAAATATGAAGCTGAAGTTAAATGCGCCGACAGAGTCGTAAAGGCGAAGATTAAATCAGGTGATTATATAACCATTCCCTGTGAAGGTCAGAATGCTAATAGAAAGGATTTCTGGGCAGCTTTGGATGTTTCTCCATCCCAAATAGAAAATATTCCTGAAGTCACAGAGAATATTCCCGACCTCATCAAAGACATTCCTGTCGTCAAGAACTATGCGGATGTGTTCGAAGAAGTTGTTCGCTTACCTCCGCAAAGAGAAATAGATTTCAAGATTACTTTGATTCCCAATGCAAGGCCGGTAGTTCACGCTATTCGAAGAATGTCCTTGAAAGAGAAGGAGGAATTAGACAATCAAACACGACAGCTAGTATGGAAGGGTCTAATCAGACCTAGTTTCTCTGATTGGGGTGCAGCCGTGGTATTTGTCCCAAAATCTGACGGTACTCTACGTCTTTGTGTGGACTATCGTGATTTGAACAAGCAGACTATAAAGAACAAATATCCATTGCCGCGGATTGATGATCTGTTGGATCGATTAAATGGAGCACAAGTATTCTCAAGGATGGACCTAGCTACAGGTTTCCATCAACTTCGAATTGCCGAAGAGTGTGTTCCAATGACAGCATTCAGAGGCCCCGACTTATTCTACGAGTGGTTAGTAATGCCGTTCGGCTTATGTAACGCTCCCGCTTACTTCGTCGATCTAATGAACAGAGTGTTCAGAGGGGTTTTGAATAAATTTGTTCTGGTTTTTATTGATGATATTCTAATCTTCTCTAAATCAAAGGCCGAACATGAAAAGCATCTGGAACAGGTTCTAGAAATTCTCAGAAGGAATGTATTGAAAGCCAAATTTTCCAAATGTATCTTCTGGCAAGATGAAGTAAAATTTCTGGGCCACGTCGTATCGAAAGAAGGAATTGCTGTGGATCCAAGTAAAATCACAGCTATTCAAAATTGGAAACAGCCCAGTACTCCCACTGAAGTCCGCAGTTTTCTTGGATTGGCTAGCTATTACCGGAAGTTCGTTAAAGACTTTTCGAAGATATCTGGCCACCTAACGAAGCTTACAAAGAAGCATTCTAAGTTCAAATGGACTCAAGAGAGTGAGGAGGCTTTCGAAGAGCTAAAGTTAAGATTGACGACAGCTCCAGTGTTAACCATCATTGATGGCAACCAAGATCTAAAAGTCTGGACGGATGCGTCTAGAGAAGGCCTTGGAGCGGTGTTAATGCAAAGAGGCCAAGTAATTGCCTATGCTAGCCGTCAACTGAAGCCGCACGAGAAAAACTATGTAACTCATGATCTTGAGTTATTGGCCATCATATTCTCTTTGAAAATCTGGAGACACTATCTTCTGGGCGAGAGATTTGAACTGTTTACAGATCACCAGTCGTTAAAGTATCTGTTCACTCAGAAGGACTTGAATTTGAGGCAGCAACGTTGGCTGGAGTTTCTTGCAGCATATGACTTTGAAATTATATATACTCCAGGGAAAGCCAATGTCGTGGCAGATGCGTTAAGCCGAAAGAATGAGATGATCGCTAGTTTCATCATTGCGACTTCGTTGATTGATAAGATATCGGCTCTCCAAGAAAACGACCAATTTATCAAAGGGATAAGTCGGCGAATTCGCGAAGGCAATGCTTCGGATTTCCAGCTAGACAGCGAAGGGATTCTGAGGTTAGAAGGGCGAATTTGCGTTCCAGATATTCCTGAATTAAGAAGAGAGGTGCTTGATGAATGTCACAAATCTAAGCTCAGTATCCATCCGGGTGTGAATAAAATGTATAACGATATCAAACGCACATTCTGGTGGAAGTCGTTAAAAAGAGACATCTCAATATATGTTAGTCGATGCCCTACTTGCCAGCTAGTCAAAAGTGACCAACAGAAATTGGCTGGATTGTTACAACCACTAGAAGTTCCTGGTTGGAAGTGGGAACATATTTCGATGGATTTCATCGATGGTCTGCCCAGAACCAGAAAAGGAAATGACAGTATTTGGGTGATCGTAGATCGTTTCACGAAGACCGCCCATTTTATACCCGTCAAATCAAATAGAACCGCTCAGAGTCTGGCACATATTTACTTCAGGGAAATAGTTAGACTGCATGGAGTGCCACTCAGTATAGTCAGTGATAGAGATACAATATTCACTAGTAAATTCTGGGAGGCATTTCAAGTCGAGCTGGGAACGAAGTTAAACTTGAGCACCGCTTATCATCCTCAGACAGACGGTCAGACTGAGAGGGTGAATCGCATTCTAGAAGACCTATTGCGGGCTTGTGTTATAGATTTCGGTGGATCATGGGAAGACAATCTACATTTGGCTGAGTTCTCTTATAACAACAGCTACCAGGCGAGTCTGACAATGTCGCCATTCGAAGCATTGTATGGTAGACCGTGCCGATCTCCTGCTTGTTGGGTCGAGCCTGGAAATAGACTTGTGTTGGGTCCTGATATGATTCGAGAAGCGGCCGACAAAGTCGATTTTATTAAGAAACGATTGCTCGCCGCTCAAAGCCGACAAAAGAGCTATGCCGATAAAAGAAGAAGAGATATATCCTTTGAGGTTGGCGACTATGTATATTTGAAAGTATCGCCGATGAGAGGAGTTATCAGGTTCGGTAAAACTGGAAAGTTAGCGCCTAAATTTATTGGTCCGTTTCCTATTCTGGAACGGATTGGAACTCTCGCTTATAGGGTCAAACTGCCTGACTGGTTGCCTGGTGTGCATGATGTATTTCATATATCTCAACTTCGAAAGCACGTTCATGATCCAGACTTGATCGTGGAAGAAGCAGCTCAGCAGGATATTGAAATTACTCCAGAGTTAGCTGTGAGGCGAGAGCCGCTAAAGATTATCGGCAAAGAAACCAAAGAGCTGAGAAACAAGAAGGTTCACTTAGTCAAAGTGCAATGGAGTGGAGATCCGCGAGATTGTACTTGGGAAACTGAGGAGAGCATTCAGAAAGCTTATCCTAGATGCCGAGTAGATATCTCTGATTGACTCCGGTGCAAGGTACATTTACCCTACCTTGCATTACCATATAATTCTCTATTCTGTTGCTATTTTCTTCCCATGGATGTGCATTGTTTATTCTATACTCTGAATATTAAAACAAATTGGTTGCGGTGCTGTGTGATTGTAGATTTATCAAACCACTTTCGACTTTATTCCTTTTCGGGGACGAAAAGTTTTAAGTGGGGGAGATTGTAACGACCCAGAAAATCTGAACCAATTTAAAATTTTTAAATTGGCTAAAATAATGGATTTTAAATATTTAAAATAAATATTTTAAGTAATGGCGATGAAAACTGAGTTGAATCGACATTTAAAAACCAATATAATTAAAAATAATTATATATAGAATTGAAAATAGCGCGGTAGTTCGAAAATTCGATTTCTAATTTCAAATGAATATACAGAATTCAATATAAGTCAGAATTGAACGAAACAAGAAATATTTGAATCTGTATAACTATATCTTTATAACGAAGTTAACAAACTGGGACTTCATCTTAGAAATGATAAGATATGTCCAGTTTAAAATTAGAAATAGTCGCTGTGGAATTTATATATATTTTTATATATATAAGGCCCTTAAAAATAGCAATTTTGCAGATGACCTCGGATTTCGACGAAACCACTTTTGTTGGGTCCGCAGTGTCAAGTTATTGCTAGGTTTCAAATTTCATAATTTTTCGAATCAATATGTGAGCGTGGCAAAAGAAAACGCGTTTGACCAGTTTTTGTCGATTTTAATCGAATGGAAATTGGCCATTTTTCAAACGGCCTCAGAATTAGACGAAACTAGTTTTGTTAGGACCGTATCGTCAATACGAAGCTAGAAAATATTTTTCTGGAATTTTTCTAGTTAGTATGTGACCCCGGTAATTTGAAATGTGCGTTTAAAATTCAATATAGTGATTTAAATGTAAATTCAAAAAGAAACCGATTGTAATGATCAAACCAGCTTGCGATACATATCCCATTGTGTTCGGAATGGGGGTAAAACGCTATGGACGACAGGCGGTGGGCCTCGTTTCGAGGTCGTAAGTAAAAGTCAACTTTTTGAATAATTAAATAAAAAAAAAATATAATATTTTAAATTCCCTCCCTCCCCTTATCTTCTGCTTGGCCCCCCCCCCCGTTCGTTATAAAACATAACAGAAAGAAAAAAAAAAAAAAAACCTAAACCCTAAATCGATTCGACGAAGCAGCCTCCAACCCCCTGAATCGATCCACCGCCTACTCCTCCAAGCCCACGCCGCCGCCTCCCCTCAGATCACCGAACACCCCCCCTCCATGGATCGAAGAGCCGAAGCCCTCGAGCCTCGACGCAATTCGTAGCCATCGCGAGCCCCGTCCGAATCGAAGCCGCCGCCTGCCCCTCCAGCCGCCGACGAAGACGAGCATCGCCCCTCCCCTTCTTCGCAGTATTGGTGAGCGTTTTTTTTTTTTTTTTTATGTATTTTATTTTCTTTTTTATTTTTATTTTATTTTAATCTGTAAAACTGATTTGATTTTATGAAATAAAAAAAAAAAACTGTTTTAAAAATAAAGTAAAAACTGAATTTTTATAAAATTAAAACTGATTATATAAAATATTAAAAACCGATTTGTTTAAAAAGAATTGAAATACTGATTTTATAAAAGAATTTAAAACTGAAATTTTTAAAAAGATTAAAACTGAAATTTTTAGAAAGCATAAAACAGATTTTTATAAAAGAATTTTTTTTACTGCATTTTTATGAAAAAAATAGAACTGATTTATAAAAAGTATAAAAACTGTGATTTATAAAAATATAAAAACTGGTTTTCTTGAAAGGGTGAAAACTGATTTCTTTCAAAAAAATAAAAATCATATTTTTTATATGTGAAAGCAAAAGTAAAAATCATATTTTTATTTAGTGAAAGTCGAAGTAAAAATCATATTTTTATTTAGTGAAAGTCGAAGTAAAAATCATATTTTTATTTAGTGAAAGTCGAAGTAAAAATCATATTTTTATATATTGAATAGCGAAGTCAAAATTCGATTTTTACATATTGAATAGCATGGTAAAAATTCTATTTTTACATATGCAGAGAATACGGGTGAAAGCGACAAATAGGCGAAGATTTCTATTAGGAAGTGTCGTGCAGTTGGATAGCTATTGGTGAGATTTCTGATTTAAAAATATAAATATATGTGTGTGAATATGAAAGTGAATTGCTATATATTTATATATATATATATACGCCCCCTCGTCCACAAACCATGGACGATATTTATTGGTTGAAATTGTGGTGAAAATTGAATGATTGTTTGGGATTGTTTGTGATTGATATTGGATTGATTGTGGTTGAAAAAAACCCATTTGTGGTTGAGAAATATTTGGTTGAAACCACATAGGATTAGTTTGTGGAAATGAAATAAATATATATACATGCCGCCTGCGTGCGAACTAGATGCATGTTTCCCATTGTCAAAAACCGCGAGGTTTTAAGGTAGAGCGAGGAGCCGTACTAGGGACGGTGCCGGTGTAACTACCCTGCCGTTATGCTGCCGAAATTTTGAATAATATTTGTGTGTTTGAATTATTTTCATATGCATAAGCTATATTTATTCATTGTATTGAAAACATTCATGTGTTGAATTGATATTCATCCGTTGTTTAGAAATTCATGTGTTGAATGGTATTCATATTTTGAAATAAATTGTTCGATAATAAAAATCACATTTTTATCTATATATAAAAACTATTGAAAACATTCATGTGTTGAATTGATATTCATTCGTTGTTTAGAAATTCATGTGTTGAATGGTATTCATATTTTGAAATAAATCGTTCGATAATAAAAATCACATTTTTATCTATATATAAAAACTATTGAAAACATTCATGTGTTGAATTGATATTCATTCGTTGTTTAGAAATTCATGTGTTGAATGGTATTCATATTTTGAAATAAATCGTTCGATAATAAAAATCACATTTTTATCTATATAAAAAAAAACTATTGAAAACATTCATGTGTTGAATTGATATTCATTCGTTGTTTAGAAATTCATGTGTTGAATGGTATTCATATTTTGAAATAAATCGTTTGATAATAAAAATCACCTTTTATCGACTATATGAACTATATAGAAAAATAGTGTTTTGAAATGAATTGTTTTACAATAAAAATCACATTTTTATTGTATGCAAAAATTGTTGAAATGTGAAATGTTAAAAATAGCCACTTGTTCAAAATAAACAAGTATGAGTTGAAATATTCATTAATTAGCTAATGAAATGATTTGCACCTATTTATGTAACATTAGAATGAATGGAGTTTTTAAACCAAATAGAAATCAAATATGAAGTTGAATAGAAAATGAATAATGATATGAACTGTATATATATGTACATGCATATTCATTGAACAGGTTATAGCAAAGGGGCTAGAGAAGAGGAATAAAATTTTGTGCCCGACAAATAGGTACACATTTACTGATTTGTTTGGGTGATGATTTTGAGCCTGATTGGCTAGCCGCTTGGCTTTTTCTTTTTCTTTTTGAGATTAGAAGGACCGGGACGCTATTTGCGATTTCCCGACGCTCCCGGTGCAGGGGAGGTTATGGCGAAATTTTTCCAAAATTTAAGGAGTTAGAAAATTTTTTGAAGTGAAAACGATATAGAAATCATTGAATGAACTATATTTATATAACTATATAAATATAAATAAAATTAAAACGAAACGAGGCCGTGCAGTTCGTATTTTGAAACCGTGATTTCAAACGACTAGTACGGGAAATCCGACCATTGGATTTTCCCGAAACCTCAACCGTCGGGTTCGCCTTGGAATAATCTTTCCAACGGCACCAACCTTGTAAAAATCCAACGGTTGGATTGGCTGAAATGTTTAATTCAAATCTGAAGAAAAACAGCGCCAGAAACGATTATATTTATTTATATATATAAATATAATTATATTTAATCGAATAACGACGCTGCAGTTCGTATTTTGAAATCGAAATTTCAAACGATTGTACTGGGAGATCCGACCGTCGGATTTTCCCGAAACTGGAACCGTTGGGTTCGTTTTGAAAAGACCTTTCTAATGATGTAAATTTTGTGAAGATCCAACGGTTAGATTTTCAGATATGTGTAAATCAAATCTAAAGAAAAACAGCGCCACGGCCGCCTTATGGCCCGAAGCGTCGTTTTGAATAAAATGGCTATTTTAAAATAAATAAAAATAGCGATAAATAGTTATAAAATACCATAAGCGATATGGAATGGAAATAAACTGAATTTGCTTGATTTATGTGATGTTTGATGGTTGAATGTGTTTGGTGTGAAAATTACATTAAAGGACAAAACCAGTGTTGTCGAATAATTTAACCATTGAAATAAATCGATTTGAAATTCTAAATATACGTGAATTATTTGGAAAGGCCGAGTTAATTCTCATTTCGAATAATCGACCGACGATTGAAATTCGAAGATGAAGACGATGGTCGAAGACCGGAGATCTTCACCTCGTTTGGATGGTAACCGAGGTCCTGATTGGGAGGCATCCCGAAATATGGATAATGAGTGGTGATCGTTCAGACGTACGTGTTGATCGATGGGTTTGCGAGGTATTTAGTGCCTCCGGTTTCGTTCAGACCCAGAACGGACTTGTAAATGGACTGTGTGTGTCTGACATAGGATTTATTCTGTGTGGCATGCTAAGATGCAGTGATCAGGGCTTCTGTTGAAAAGCAAAGTCTTGTGGTGATGATCAAAGCACCGCCTGTGTGGCGTAGCTTTGTGTATAACGTGAATTCGCGAACCTCACACCCCGGTATGAACCTAAAACGGGAGAACGGACCTCAGGGAGGGCCTACGTTTCCTCCTAGCTAAAAAGTGGCGTCAGTGGTTTTACACGCCCTGACGAGTTTGACTTATGTGGTTGTTGCTGTTGCGAGGCGCCTCGGTTAGATCGGACGATCCGGGTCCGATGGAGTCATTCGTTGGCTCGCTTACGCCCCAAAGGGCGGCGAAACGTAGTGCTCAGGCATTTTAATCCACTCCGTGTGGACCGGCCCTGACGATCCAAGGCTTGCCTGCGCGCTTGCCTGAGACTCGGGCTAGGCAGTCTCGAATTCGGTAAGGACTATCTTTTGCCTTGGTTCATGACGGAAATCCAATTTCCAAATACGTGACGGTGCGATTTTGATTGTATACCTACATTTGGCGACATAGTGGCATGGGACGCTCATGTCGTCTATGATTGATAGTTATGATTTGAAATTGTTTTCAAAACATATAAACACTAGCAATAATATCAAATGCCTTTGTTTTATTCGTATCAAGCATATTTTGGCCGTTATAAGGTAAAAACTCTATCCTCCGGTTTGCGTTGCATTGTGTGATGGGAACTGAGTCTTATAACGGCTTCATTTTTATAAAGAGCATAGCGATGTTTAAAATAAAGATTTGTGTTAAAGCACTGGCAATCCAATGGAGTAAACCCGTTCCACGAAAGTGGCGTGGTCCTGTGATTAGCCAATTATATATGTGTTGAGTGGATTTCTCATACCAGTCCCATGACTGACTCGTAGTTTGTTTCACTCTCAAACTCGGGTGCCCCTTTTTCTACGCGGGCAGCCTTGTATTCAGGTTTAGCTGGTTCGTTCTGGATAGCTGGAGCTGAAGATGGATTCTATCATTTATTTCTTTTTATGCTGTTCAGCTCCTATTGTACATATTTTGTTTATTTCCGCTGTAGACATTTATGTATAGCTGAACTGTATTTGTACTAAGTAAGATCCTGTATACTGTGTAACTCTGATGATTACTTTTATCCAGTATATTTTGTTGTTCATTCTGATGTATTTATTTAATTCTGTTCTGCTATTATATGTTTCTGTGTTATATTCCAAAAGATAACCTTGTTTCCGTGAGAACGGGAAATCGGGTCGTCTCACAATCAAACAAACAAGTCCATGGTCTGTGGACGATTGTGTCGGGTGCTACTAAGCACCGTCTGCATCCTAGTTTATATATATATATATATATATATATAACTAGAAATGAAATTGAAGAATGAGAAATTCTCACCGATAGCTATTCAACTTCACGACACTTCATTTATAGAAATCTTCATCGTTCTCGCCTTTTTGTCATCTTCGTTGCCCGTATTCTCTACATATGTAAAAATCACATTTCACTTCGCTATTCAACATATAAAAATCGAATTTTTACTTCGCTATTCAATATTAAATATATAAAAATTGAATTTTTACTTCGCTATTCACTATATAAAAATCGAATTTTTACAATCATGCTATATGGATAAAATTCTATTTTTACATTGCTACTATATAGATAAAAATTATATTTTTACCTCGCTATTCTCTATATAAAGATTTCGCCTTTTCAAATATATCATTATAAAATCACATCTTTATTTTGCTACACATATAAAGATGATATTTCTAATATTCCTATCATGTAAAAATTATATTTTAAATTCTCTACATAAACAAAAATCATATTTTTACATCTTCTATATAGTAAAGATTATATTTTTAAAACTTTAAAAATATAAAAATCTTATTTTTATTCCCTTAAAAATATAAAAATCATATTTTTATCCTTCTACAATATGAAAGATTATATTTTTATTATCTATTTAATATGAAAATTATATTTTCTATCTTTACATACGATAAAAATTATATTTTTAAACAACTAAAAATCGTATCTTTAGCTAATTAAAAACCTCCTCTTTTTTATTTTAAAAATCAAATTTAAAATCAAATTGATTTCGGTTTTCAAATCAAATAAAAATCAGTTTTAAAATCAAATAGAACGATAATTGAAAATTGAAAAATAAATAAAATAAAATAAAAAAACTTACAAACGAAAACTAGAGAGGGGGGGCTCTTCGCGTCGGTCAAGGGATGGAGGAGGGGGCGGTTCGAGTTCGGGGGGTGGGGGGGGGGCTGCTTCAAATCGGCGGAGGGGGGGGGGGGCTGCTTCGCGGTGGTCGGCGGTAGGAGGGAGGGGGGTGTCGCTGTGGTCTTCGATGGAAAGGGGGGGTTGCCTCGCGCGGCGGCGCTATTAGGGGGGGCGCTTGCCTGGCGGCGGCGGCGAACGGGGAGGAAGGGGGGTCGCGATTTCCTGAGCAACAGTTTTTTTTCTTTATTTTGTTTTGATCTGAAGGAGGAAACGTGAAGGTGGGGGGGTAAGGAGAGAGAAAGGAGTTGACCAAGATGTTTTTATTTTAATTATTTAATCCCTAAAAGTTACTTTTCCATTTGAACCCCAAATCGAACCCACCGACTGTCGTCTCTAGCCAACTACCCCCATTCCGAACACAATGGGATATGTTTCGTAGGCCAATTCGGCCGTTTCGATCAGTTTCCATTGAATTTACATTCAAATCATTATATTGAATTTTAAACGTACATTTCAATTTACCGGGGTCACATACTAACTAGAAAAAGCCCAGAAAAAATATTTTCTAGCTTCGTATTGACGATACGGTCCTAACAAAACTAGTTTCGTCGAATTCTGAGATCGTTAGAAAAATGGCCATTTTCCAGTCGATTAAAATCAACTGAAACTGGTCAAAGGCGTTTTCCATTGCCACGCTCACATATTGATTCGAAAAATTATGAAAATTGGAATCTAGCAATAACTTGACATCACGGATCCAACAAAAGTGGTTTCGTCGAAATCCGAGATCGTTTGCAAAATGTCTATTTTTAAGGGCCTGAATTCCATAGCGACTATTCAGAATTTTCAACTGGACATATCTTTTGATTCCCGCTATGAAATTTTGATTTTATGGATTCGTTGGAAAGATATTCACAATTGGATCCTATTATTTTTGGTTTCACTAAAATCCGGATTGTTTTGCACCCGGTACATTCAATTGAAGTTTGAAATCGAATTATCGAACTACCGCGCCATTTTCAATTCCTTTTATATTTATATATAAATATTTATATTCTACCGACGACGCGTATAATATATACGTTCGAATTATATTCAAAATAAATTTCTCGTCGATATTATTTAAAATAATCTATTTTAAATATTCAAAATGCGCTAAAATTGCCAAAATAAAAATTTTAAACTGGCTCAGATTTTCCGGGTTATTACAGGACCACCTGCCGATAGTGTATATCTAGAGACGAATACACTGGGTTCAACAAGAATGTCTTGCAACCCGGCCCTCACATGACCGACCACTCATTTCACTTGAGTGTATCGAATGTATATCACCGACGGTTGGGATCAGCAACCGTCTCCCGAAAAGGGACAACACCGAATATAGATTAAAGAATTAAATAGGAATTTCTCTAGATAGGTGTTTATACACCCTAATTGGAGTGACCCACATAGCCATGCTGCCTACCCGATTTTTGTCATTTCCCGACTGACGAGGCTAGAGGTTTAAATTAACTTTTGAAACAACTGGTCACCATTCACTTTGAATGCCACATCGTCAGGTCCGTCAGATATCACTAATTGACGTCCACAAAAAATACTCTAGTTGGAAGCTAAGAGAACGGCAATTCTCCGCCAACAACTATAGCACGTTTGAAGAAATCAATGTACGTGATTCTTTTGGAAATACTCTGTCAGACATCCGTCCATACAAGTCATCCAGGAACAGGATGAACCGAAGGCACTCTCCTACTGCATCCAATATAGGAATCACCCCATGGATCAGTAGCGAGAAGTCCTTGCAACCCGTAGATTTCAACCACGACAGAATCACAACTTTTCTCTGCTTGCCAAGCAAAGAACATTAGTGGTTCTTCCGTTTATAGAAATCCACGGTCTTCACTACTCAATCTCGATCCTCTTCTGAGATCTTCACGTATTTGTTGGCCGGAATGGTTTTCGAATATAAATTCGATCCCGGTCTTTCCGTACCAACAATCATATTGGACAGATTTGATAGTCGGTGTTTTAACTATCAAAATAAACAGTGTTTCAATCATGACACTCCAATGAGTTCACTGGTTCAGTATTCAGAATCACTTGGCCTTTTAATTAAACAAATTGATTCACTTCTGTTTAATCAAAACTTCTAACTCTGATAATTTCTAAAAATACGATAATTGAATACTTATATGCTAATGCCCTTCAAATCATTTCATTTTAATACTCAGAAAATAACCAATAACCATATTCAATTTCCACTAAATTTTCCTTTCAAAAACATTTCAACAATCATTCCTTATTATTTAAAACATTGAAAATCCATTCAACTCATTTTCTTCTTTAAATAGCATTACGTAATACCTTGTATTCCATTCTCGAAACCATACTAACATTGATTAGTATAGAATAAAACTAACTTTAAAATTTCTTTACTTCGATCTCTCGTTATACATATTTTTCAATTCTCACCAACGTTACATTATTTCACTAGTAGAAATAATGAATCATCACTAACCTCTTTTATGATTACCAACTAATATCATCTTCAGATAATCCTGATGTCGTTCAAGCTGGGGTATTTTAATTACCTCTCAGACCTTGATCAACAACGTTCATATCCTCAAATAAATATAAGTTGTAATCAAAACCCAATATTTCATTTCCAATCGCAAAACAAATCCCATTATAGTTGGGATTTGGTTATACACCCCTACGACCCACTTCTTTACCTTAAATACACTTTTAACAATCTCCTTTCAATCCATCCAAACATTCCCCATTTTGGAATATCATTTCAAATTCCCCTTTTTACTTGATCTCATTTTCAAGTAATCGTTAATGTAAAATTAACGCCTTTACTCTTTTAAACCACATTTATAAAATTCTGGCTTATTAAAACCCTTCCCATCTTTCTATCTTTTTTCTTAATCCAAGTATCCTTTAAATTAAGCTCTCGTATTCACTTACCATTCTCTTTATAACTTTGTTATAAAAATTCGGGTTTTTAAATATAAAACCCGTTCATAAATTCCTTTCACATTCACTTTGATTATATTTCACCATCGATCACTTTTAATTGCATTCCTATTTAAAAGTAAAATTCCAAATCATCATTAATTACAAAAATAACTTATTTCAATCATTAACTATTTCAGTAGTTAATTCCTTTATTAACTAAATTAAATAGTAAATCCCTTTTTAAGACTTTATTTAAATTTAAACAATATTCATTTAACTACTTTAGTCAAACACATTAATTTGATAATCAATTCCAATTCAAAACGATCTATTTAATTAACTCAAACTCGATTATCTCGCTAATCGATTCCAATTAGTTCTCACTTTAAATTAATTAAAAATATAATTAATTTAAATAATTCCATTAATTGTTTCTTTACAAAACAATTATCAAAGTTTAACCATTCGATTCATTTCTTATTGTCATACTTGTAGATCTGGTTAGCCTCAGAATTTACTTTATAAAATAAATTATTTACAAATCAAAGTCATAAATAAATAAAATAATTATTTATTTCTCTTCAATAACTTTTATTCAAAATAATATATTCAAAAATCTATCTCCAGTTATAAAATAAATTTTATAACTTCATCTCGATCGACTCACCTGACGGTGAATCAATATTTGTAAAATGATTGATTTTATAGGCCATACACTGCCAAATACTAAATCGATACCGCCCATTGGTTTAAACAAAACACATGTTGACTTTTCAGTAAATGATCACAAAGCAAATCAATCACTATCATGACAGTTCATATATAAAAATATGAAAATAAATAATATATTTGAGGGATCCGGTTGGGTCCCTCCAACCTGTTCTTCCCTGAAATCACAACGGTTATCTCAAATCAGACCATTCAGTTTTGTTTAACTGATAACAATAAATAACAGCCATTTAACATCAACCACAAGCAATTCAAACAGTTCAACAATTTAAAACACGTTTATAAATAAACGTGACCAACCCAGGTGAGTTACCCTTATTGGCACTAATCGTTAAAAATAACGATTTGGTATTTCACTGAAATTAAACAAAGTTTAATTTCATCGGTTAAATCAACAAACAAATGTATAACTAGCAAACAGTCAACCATCAGCAAGCAGAGCACACAAAATAAAAAATAAAACCCAATTTATATAAAATATAAATGGGAAACTGAGTGAGTTTAACTCACCTTTGAGTTGATTCCATTCTCCACGGCTCGTTTTAATTAAATTAAACGGTCCTTTAGTTTAACTAAAAAAATTCTGGTTGATTCTGATTCCGTCCAGTAGTGTTCCATAATGCAGTATTAGTCAATACGATATCAACAACACCTTGTTTGTCCAATTCTGATAAGATATGGATTAGGTTATTAATATTTATAGTTATACGATTTTAAATATAACTAACTAATTTTAATTACTAATCTTACCACTAATTAAATTAACTAATTTCATTGATTAGGCAAAACATTTCCGGCAGTCTTGTTTCTGCCCTTGTTCGAGATATCTCCAGGCCTTCAAACATTCCCCCCCCCCCCCAAATGACCTGTAGATTAAGGATTTTGTTAATATAATTAAAATGGTTAATTCACTAACTAATTTCTAATCGCTTAATTAAAATTTTAATTAATGTAATTCAATCAATTATTCGTTCTAAACAGGTTTTAGCTCAGCCCAAGTAGATCCTTTTTACTTCAAATACTGGTTGGTCCTATTTGATCCCGTTTTACTTACGAAAGTGTTATATAAGTAAACTATTTAAGTTAATTAACTAATTAAATTATAGGATTAAGGATAGTTACTATCACTTAGTTACAGTGAGAAGGCCGATCCTTTTGGATTGAAACACAAGCCACAAACGTTCTGGTGTTTTCCATCTTCGTTGAACCCACACAACACGCAATCCTCTCCTGCCCTTTTCCTTACTGCTTTGTTTTTTTTTTTTCCAAGCTCCAACTGCATCGAATAAATTTGTAGTTAATTAAATATACATCCTGTTTAACATAATTAATTGCGTTATATATATTAATCAGCCAATCCCAAGTTACATACTCACTGTCTTGTTTTGGAAAAACAAGGTGCCAACGTCCCTGTAATCCTATCGTGTTTTCCTATCTGGACTATCTCGTTCAAATCATCTTTGCCACACATCGTGGGTTTTGACCTCACCGCGCCTCCACAGATCAACCGGAAACCGATTAGAGGTTTCCCACCTGACCGCCTCACTGACCTCCCCCTTCGGCCAGAGCGCCGTCCGTTCCAGCTCACCTTACCACTTCCAAAAGACCTTCAAGTTCCGCCCCTTCAAACCGCCGATCCGGCCTCTACCGTCCTTCAAACTCGATCGCCACCACAAATGATTTCTTCTTACTGATAAAAAAGCTATTCTTAGTGTAAAAAGATGTTCCAGATCCAATGGGACAAGTTTCGTCGAATTCCGACACCATTTGAAAAAACTCCTTTAAAAAACCAGAAAAAAACACGTGTTTAATTTTTCCACGATCACCAGATAAATCAAATCAACTTGAAACCTTCAGATCCTATAATAATTTGTTGACACGAACCCAACGACACCAGTTTTGTCGCATTCTGAGACTGTTTCCCCGGTATGCTATTTTTAACGCGCACCGCAATGCCATTCTAAACACCAAATTTGCCGGTCTCTAAAAATAACAAACTGTAGTAACCCGCATTTTAGCTGTTGAATAATTAATTTATTTAATTATTAAATATCGATTTATCGATATCGAGAACGTGAATTAAATAATATTGAATATTTAATTAATAATTATAATATAATAAAATATATTATAATGTTGAAATAGTCAGAAATAGTGAAATTCACAATATCGTGTGAATTGAATAGCATACGAGATTTGGTGGAGTTTCGATTCGAAATATAATAACGATTATATTGAATCGACGACAGTTGAACGTATAGTTTATAATATATTTATAAACGAGCTCGAAATGGCGCTGCAGTTCGCTATTTGGCGATTTGAAATTCAACTGAATGTACAGGATTCGTTTTAAGCCGGATTTCTATGAAACAAGAAACGTGTGGAGCTGGTGGAGTATATCTTTCGAGTGGAAGAGAAAGATCGGGATTTCGTCGTGTAGATTTTGATTTACGTCCAAATCAAATTTCAGATAAAGTCGCTGTGGAATTCCTTTATGTTTTTGCGACGCCTTATATACGTTATAAAAGGATTTTTTGATATAAACTAAATATCGAGATAATCTGGAATCTGAATTATCAAGCTGAAAATTTTGATATGATATTCTAGGGCTGTACGATATCATATGTGAAGATATACGATAATAATTAATTTTAAATAATTAATTCAATTATATTTATATATTTAAATAGGCTATTTAGGGCTTTAAAAATAGCCACTTTTGCAAACGAAGTCGGAATTCGACGAAACCAGTTTTGTTGGATCCGCAATGTCAAACAGTTGTTAGATTCCAAGTTTCGTGATTTTTAGAGTCACTGTGTGGCCGTACGGATTTTTAGAGTGAGAAACAGTCAGTATTTTGACAGTTAAAAATACGTTGTGTGAGCATACGGAGTCGGAATTCGACGAAACCAGTTTCATTGGGACCGTAATGTCGAACTCTAGCTACATGTCCAGTTTGGTGATTTTTGGGTATCGCGTGTGATTATAGGAATTTTTAACAATAAGTAAACATAGCATTTGCTTAAAATCTAATATAATAATCAATTTAAATTTTTTTATAAATATCCTATAAATACCGAATTTCATCCTAAACCTAATCTATACAGCAAGAAATGCGCCGTCAATGATATTCTTCCTCACAGCAAATTTCCTCACTTCAAAAAAATTCATAAGAAATACAAATATAACCCAATAAATTATAAAGTCTGATTCTTTGGATTCGAAATGGGTAGCTCTTCGATTTGGTGCCTATTTTGTTGTGTTCGATCGTTGTTTGCGAGGTTGGGGTTTTTACGACAGCACCTAGGGTTCCAAGTGGTGGGAAATTGGAGGGGTTATTCACGGATTGTGGTTCGGATTTAAGTTGAGGAGGTTATGGCGCTTCGATTTAGGGTGTTTTTGTGAAGTACGGTCGTGTTTTGGGTAAACCGACGTTGTTGCAGGTACAGGCAGAAACTGAAATCACGATGGACAACGGGGCGTCGATCTTGTCATGGTGGTGATGGAAACGATCAACTCGAGATGAGAAAGGTAGTGGTACTGTTGGTTTGATGAAGCATGGAGTAAGAGAGGAGATAAGGTGGAGGATTAAATTCGAAAATGGCTGAGGAAATTCCTGGAGGTCACGGGTGTTTGATCGAGTTAGGGAAGACAAGGGAATTGTGCGGGCTGGTATTTTGTGAAGTGTATTGGGCCGAATTCAAGTGGTGAGGCCCGATAAAACAAAATAGTTTAAACTTACTTTTATTTAAAAGCTTGTAGATACCATAACTTATTCATATGTTATCAAAACTCAGCGAAACAAGATCCAACAGAATCGTATGGACGGACACTACGCAATGGAATTGACCGCAAGTCGATTGGAGTCCGTTACAATTTATAGCAAAATAAATTGTCTGAATCAAGCGATGGTTATCGTCATTGACGATGATCGTCCAAATGTGAGTAAAACTCCCCAACTCTGAACAGTTTATAATTTCATGTTGTATTTTTAGAACTGTTAAATATTGTCTGTTTGACTGTGTGTTGATTGTTTGATTGAACTGCTAGTCAGTTAGTTAAATTTCTATATTGATTCTGTTTAACAAAATATATCATATGGAACTGAAAGTGATGTTATCTACATTGTCTAACATCTGTGATACAGGGAAACAGGTTGGAGGAATCCGACTGGATTCCTCAACAGTTATTTTATTGTTTTTCATATATTTTGATATATGATGTGAAGTATAACCTGTTGTTGATTGTGTGTGTATGAACGATATTGAACATCGTGATTTGATATGATTGAATACCATAACATACCGAAATGTTGATAAGGGGATTTTCAAAGGATATTGAAAATGAAATATTTATAAATTGAAATATTTATAAATAAGAGATATTTATAAATAAGGAATATTTATAAATAAGGAATATTTATAAATTGGAATATTTATAAATAGGAGATATTCAAAAAGGAAATAATTTCAAATCATTTTCTTTTTGAATGGAAAGGCCTGTGTGGCGAGTTTGGGGATTTTCCCGATGCTCCCATTACAAAGGAAGTTATGGCGAATTTTCCCGAAAATTTGAGGAGTTAGAATATTTCAAGAATAAATTTGAAAAGGAAATATTTGTAAACCATTTACAAATAGAATTGAAAAGGGAACGTTATAAAAAGGAAATCATTTTTAAAGTGTAGAACCGTTATTTAAAAGTAAATCTTTTCAAATGAATAAAACGTTGTTAAAAAGGAAATCTTTATTAAGTGAATAAAGTTAATCGAATATGGTATTTGAAGTTAGTTAATCGAATATGGTAGTCGAAGTTAGTTAATCGAATTAGTTATTCGAATAGAGTTAAACGGAGTTAAATAGAGTAAAGGAGTTAATCGAATATAGTTTATTCGACAGGAGTTAAGTGAATTAGTTAAGTTAAACTAAGTGAATTAGTTAAGTGAATTGGTTAAGTTAACCAAAGTGAATTAGTCGAGTTAATCAAAGTGATTAGTTCAGTTAATCAAGATAAGTAAATCAAGTTAGGTTAATCGAGTTGAATTAGTCAGTCGAGTTAATAAGTTGAGTTAGTCAAACCAAGTAAAACCAGTTAAAGTTAAATAAGTTGAGTTGATCGGGTGGTTCGACCAAGTTAGTCGAGCCTAGTTAATTGAATTGAATTGGTCGAACCAAGTAAGTCGAGTTAGTCGAGTCAAGTTAAGTTAGTCGAGTTAAGTTCGTCGAGTTAAATAAATCGATGTTAGTTTCATCGAAAGAAGTTATCGATGTTAGTTTCATCGAAGGGAGTTATCGATTATAGTTTAATCGAAGTGAGATTTTCAAATATGAGATATTTGAAAAGGAAGAGTCATCGAATATTAGTTATTCGAAGAGAGATTATCGAATATCGTTTATTCGAGGAGTTAATCGAATATATGTTATTCGAAGAAGAGTTAATCAAATAGAGATTTCTCGAAGAGAGTTAATCGGCAAATTCGATTATATCGAATTCGGGAAAGTACTTATACTTTCCAGTGTTTAAATAGAGATTTATTTATTTATAAATAAATAAGTGTTAGGTTAATTATTCACTAATAAGAATAGAAGTTATAATTAAAGTTAGATAATTCGAAAGGAGGGATTATAACGTTATCGTTATAACCAATGTTTTAAATATAGAAGTGGATTAGTAAAATTGAATCCAAGAAAGGCGTAAAGAAGTTGTTAAGGATTAAACGATAAACTTTGACCATTTCGAAGTTATAACGTTGTTCAGTTAAGGTCTGAGAGGTAATTATACCCCAACTTGAGTGACTTCCTTCTTAACTAAGAAATGGTAAGGTTTGATCGTAAAGGAGTTTTGGAAATGTTTTCCAAACGAGAATCAGAGATGTTTTCTGATAAAAGGAAAAATAAGAATTTAGAATATAGGGAAACAGGAGATAAGTAAATAAAGGAACTAAAGAGATTAATGTTAAATGATGTTTGTTCGATATAATTTCCATCTGGAAATAATATCGTTGTTTGCACACTTGTTTTCTTTGATGGTTAAATCACAGACTATCGAAGTTTTTGACCATTTTAACGTTGTTAATATGGAGAGACCGGTTGGATTTTAATCCAAAGAACCACTCTGTATTGGCATAAGCGTCGCGAATCATATATGCCAAAGATAATTGAAGACGGAGTAAAATGCAAGGGCTATCCTGTTTACAGAATAGTGCCTTCGGTTTGTCCAGTCCCAGGATAACTTGTATGGACGAAGGTCTGACAGAGTATATCCAATGGATCGCGTAAGTTGATCTGTTCAAACGTATTCACGTTTGGTGGCGGAGGAATTCGTTTCTCTTAGCTGTATACCCGTGTTATTTTTGGATAAGTCAATTTGTGATTTGGCGGGTATGACGATGTGACATTCTAAGTGAATGAAGATGGATGTCTGACAGAGTATTTCCAGACGATCACGTACATTGATTTCTTCAACCGTACCAAGAGTGGAAGCAGAGAAGGAAACTTCTTTTAGCTGACACGTAACGTACTGGTTGTAAACGTCAATTAGTGATTTCGATGGATTTGACAATGTAGCATTCGAAGTGAATCTGTTGTGATGATAAAGCGTAGCTTCTAGCCTCATCAACCGGTAAATGACAGAAATCGGGCAGGCAGCATGGCTAAGTCGGTCGCACCGAAGTAGGGTGTATAATCACCTATCTAGTGAATATTCATTTGTTTCTTAAATCTATCAATGCTGTCCCATATATATATACGGGAACGGTTGCTGATCCCAACCGTTGGTGATGTACATTCGATACACTCAAGCGAAATGAGTGGTCGGTCATGTGTGGCTGAGTTGCAAGATGTTCTTGTTGAATTCCAGTGTATCGTTCCTAGAGTACACTGATCGGAAGGTGGTTCCATACCTTGTCATAGTTGGAAATCCAATCATCCGATACGTGCTTGCGATTTTGATTGTATACTATATATGTAGTAACGTGAGATGCAAGCGTTTCTGCTAGATTGATATTTATATGTACTTAGACATTATTATAATATGAGAATGATATTGCTTTGAAAAGTTATTTGGATTCTCATAAGGGAAAAACCCGTTCCGTATTCACGGCGTGGTCTTATGAGATATCATATACCTGTTTAAATGATTTGAGTTTATTCATACCAGTCCCATGACTGACCCGGAGTTTATTTTATTGTTTTCCCTAAACTCTTGGGTGCCTAAATTTGTATGGGCAGTCAAGTAGTCGGGGTTTTACAGATACACTTGGAGAGCTTGGAGCAGGAGGCTTCAGGATTCTATAGCTATTATTATTTCCGCTGTTGTTGTAAGTGTTGTACTCTGATAAGTGTTATTGTATACATATACTGATGTTATTTCAAAGATATGTTATGTTATATTTTATTCGTTCCGCTGTGAGATTCGTGTTTACTCTGATGATGATGTTCTTCTTCTTCTTCTATTCTATAAGTTCTATCTTATCTATTCTCACCTTCTAATTTCTTTCATTAATTACCGGGATTTTTCGATGTTTTGTTTATCGACGTCGAGCTTACGTCGATAACCAAAGTCGCTCAAAATCCGGGTTACTACAGTTGGTATCAGAGCATTGGTTAAGAAATACCTTGGCTCTGTGGCGTGATTCAGTAGAGATGGGATTAGTAATATCCTAGACTGAGTTTGAGTGTATATATACGAGTGAACGTATTTGTTAGTTAATATAAAATGATTTTATATTATGGAGTTTTATTGGTTGAGTTGTTTGTGAATTCTGGTCGATCGGTTTGGTCCACTGTATCGATAGGGGTTACTAAACACTCGAATACGATGAACCGTCATGGTATGTTTTGAAAGAGGGTAAATGGAATAATTTTACCCGAATATATTTGATATAGTATATTGGTTGTGTTGTTTGTTATTATAATCGAGTAAGATTATAAAAAGGTAAAATGATTATAAATGACTAATCAGAATTCATATAAGTAAAGTATATGAAATAAAATGAAAAAAAAAATCTGAATTTAAATCAGATTGGAATTAAAATAAGGAAATTTTAAGTTCCTGGGAGATTTTGAAAACGTTTTTCAAACTGAAGGTGATATAGTATTGAACTCACTTTGATAGCTGGAAAATAGATTCTGATGATGAATCGCGACGTCATCAGTGTTCATTTTCGAGTTCTAAGTGACGGATAACTACCAAAGGTTTTGTTTTTGAATTGTTTTGAGAAAACAAGTTGTTCATAAATTCAAAGGTTTTGAATTGGCATTATGATTTCAAATTTGATTTGAAAGAAACCCAGAAATTTAAGTTCTGGAATTAAAATTTAACTAATGAAGTTAAATAAAATTAGATGGTAAAAATAAATTGAAATTTAACTTGAACTGAGTTAAATTGAATTGTATTGGATTAGAGAATAATCTGTTATGGAATTGGGTTGATGAGTTAATAATCTGGAATTTGATATTGGGGTTCGAATGAAATTCGATTTGGATGTGAGGATATGAACTGATTGGAATTTGATTGAGATAACACTGGTATATGCTGAGTTGATAGCATATGGAAGTGATAGAGTTGATATGCCCGACAAAAAGGTACCAGTTTATATTTGATATGAGTTTGGGATTTATGAGCCGAATTGGCAAGCCGTTTGGCTGTTTGATTTTCTTTTGGGTTGAAGAAGGCCTAGAGAGGCGAGTTGGAATTTTACCGATAGGGCAGTACAAAGGAGGGTATGGCGAAATTTTCCGAAAAGTTAAGGTGTTAGAAAATTTTCAGAATTTTTGAAAATTTAGTTAGTCGGAATAAATTAATATTTTAGTCGATATTAATTGGTTCAGTTGAAACCGGAGACAAGAGGTAAACAGATAAATTTTTACCCAGAAAGATAGGGTCATCCCCTAGCTTAGCAATTTCGAGGACGAAATTTTATTAAGGGGGGAAGATTGTAGTAACCCGCATTTTAGCTGTTGAATAATTAATTTATTTAATTATTAAATATCGATTTATTGATATCGAGAACGTGAATTAAATAATATTGAATATTTAATTAATAATTATAATATAATAAAATATATTATAATGTCGAAATAGTCAGAAATAGTGAAATTCACAATATCGTGTGAATTGAATAGCATACGAGATTTGGTGGAGTTTCGATTCGAAATATAATAACGATTATATTGAATCGACGACAGTTGAACGTATAGTTTATAATATATTTATAAACGAGCTCGAAATGGCGCTGCAGTTCGCTATTTGGCGATTTGAACTTCAACTGAATGTACAGGATTCGTTTTAAGCCGGATTTCTGTGAAACAAGAAACGTGTGGAGCTGGTGGAGTATATCTTTCTAGTGGAAGAGAAAGATCGGGATTTCGTTGTGTAGATTTTGATTTACGTCCAAATCAAATTTCAGAAAAAGTCGCTGTGGAATTCCTTTATATTTTTGCGACGCCTTATATACGTTATAAAAGGATTTTTTGATATAAACTGAATATCGAGATAATCTGGAATCTGAAATATCAAGCTGAAAATTTTGATATGATATTCTAGGGCTGTACGATATCATATGTGAAGATATACAATAATAATTAATTTTAAATAATTAATTCAATTATATTTAAATATATTTATATATTTAAATAGGCTATTTAGGGCTTTAAAAATAGCCACTTTTGCAAACGAAGTCGGAATTCGACGAAACCAGTTTTGTTGGATCCGCAATGTCAAACAGTTGTTAGATTCCAAGTTTCGTGATTTATAGAGTCACTGTGTGGCCGTACGGATTTTTAGAGTGAGAAACATTCAGTATTTTGACAGTTAAAAATACGTTGTGTGAGCATACAGAGTCGGAATTCGACGAAACCAGTTTCATTGGGACCGTAATGTCGAACTCTAGCTACATGTCCAGTTTGGTGATTTTTGGGTATCGTGTGTGATTATAGGAATTTTTAACAATAAGTAAACATAGCATTTGCTTAAAATCTAATATAATAATCAATTTAAATTTTTTTATAAATATTCTATAAATACCAAATTTCATCCTAAACCTAATCTATACAGCAAGAAATGCGCCGTCAATGATATTCTTCCTCACAGCAAATTTCCTCACTTCAAAAAAATTCATAAGAAATACAAATATAACCCAATAAATTATAAAGTCGGATTCTTTGGATTCGAAATGGGTAGCTCTTCGATTTGGTGCCTATTTTGTTGTGTTCGATCGTTGTTTGCGAGGTTGGGTTTTTACGACAGCACCTAGGGTTCCAAGTGGTGGGAAATTGGAGGGGTTATTCACGGATTGTGGTTCGGATTTAAGTTGAGGAGGTTATGGCGCTTCGATTTAGGGTGTTTTTGTGAAGTACGGTCGTGTTTTGGGTAAACCGACGTTGTTGCAGGTACAGGCAGAAACTGAAATCACGATGGACAATGGGGCGTCGATCTTGTCATGGTGGTGATGGAAACGATCAACTCGAGATGAGAAAGGTAGTGGTACTGTTGGTTTGATGAAGCATGGAGTAAGAGAGGAGATAAGGTGGAGGATTGAATTCGAAAATGGCTGAGGAAATTCCTGGAGGTCACGGGTGTTTGATCGAGTTGGGGAAGACAAGGGAATTGTGCGGGCTGGTATTTTGTGAAGGGTATTGGGCCGAATTCAAGTGGTGAGGCCCGATAAAACAAAATAGTTTAAACTTACTTTTATTTAAAAGCTTGTAGATACCATAACTTATTCATACGTTATCAAAACTCAGCGAAACAAGATCCGACAGGATCGTATGGACGGACACTACGCAATGGAATTGACCGCAAGTCGATTGGAGTCCGTTACAATTTATAGCAAAATAAATTGTCTGAATCAAGCGATGGTTATCGTCATTGACGATGATCGTCCAAATGTGAGTAAAACTCACCAACTCTGAACAGTTTATAATTTCATGTTGTATTTTTAGAACTGTTAAATATTGTCTGTTTGACTGTGTGTTGATTGTTTGATTGAACTGCTAGTCAGTTAGTTAAATTTCTATATTGATTCTGTTTAACAGAATATATCATATGGAACTGAAAGTGATGTTATCTACATTGTCTAACATCTGTGATACAGGGAAACAGGTTGGAGGAATCCGACTGGATTCCTCAACAGTTATTTTATTGTTTTTCATATATTTTGATATATGATGTGAAGTATAACCTGTTGTTGATTGTGTGTGTGTGGACGATATTGAACATCGTGATTTGATATGATTGAATACCATAACATACCGAAATGTTGATAAGGGGATTTTCAAAGGATATTGAAAATGAAATATTTATAAATTGAAATATTTATAAATAAGAGATATTTATAAATAAGGAATATTTATAAATAAGGAATATTTATAAATTGGAATATTTATAAATAGGAGATATTCAAAAAGGAAATAATTTCAAATCATTTTCTTTTTGAATGGAAAGGCCTGTGTGGCGAGTTTGGGGATTTTCCCGATGCTCCCATTACAAAGGAGGTTATGGCGAATTTTCCCGAAAATTTGAGGAGTTAGAATATTTCAAGAATAAATTTGAAAAGGAAATATTTGTAAACCATTTACAAATAGAATTGAAAAGGGAACGTTATAAAAAGGAAATCATTTTTAAAGTGTAGAACCGTTATTTAAAAGTAAATCTTTTCAAATGAATAAAACGTTGTTAAAAAGGAAATCTTTATTAAGTGAATAAAGTTAATCGAATATGGTATTCGAAGTTAGTTAATCGAATATGGTAGTCGAAGTTAGTTAATCGAATTAGTTATTCGAATAGAGTTAAACGGAGTTAAATAGAGTAAAGGAGTTAATCGAATATAGTTTATTTGACAGGAGTTAAGTGAATTAGTTAAGTTAAACTAAGTGAATTAGTTAAGTGAATTGGTTAAGTTAACCAAAGTGAATTAGTCGAGTTAATCAAAGTGATTAGTTCAGTTAATCAAGATAAGTAAATCAAGTTAGGTTAATCGAGTTGAATTAGTCAGTCGAGTTAATAAGTTGAGTTAGTCAAACCAAGTAAAACCAGTTAAAGTTAAATAAGTTGAGTTGATCGGGTGGTTCGACCAAGTTAGTCGAGCCTAGTTAATCGAATCGAATTGGTCGAACCAAGTAAGTCGAGTTAAGTAAGTCGAGTTAGTCGAGTCAAGTTAAGTTATTCGAGTTAAGTTCGTCGAGTTAAATAAATCGATGTTAGTTTCATCGAAGGGAGTTATCGATTATAGTTTAATCGAAGTGAGATTTTCAAATATGAGATATTTGAAAAGGAAGAGTCGTCGAATATTAGTTATTCGAAGAGAGATTATCGAATATCGTTTATTCGAGGAGTTAATCGAATATAGGTTATTCGAAGAAGAGTTAATCAAATAGAGATTTCTCGAAGAGAGTTAATCGGCAAATTCGATTATATCGAATTCGGGAAAGTACTTATACTTTCCAGTGTTTAAATAGAGATTTATTTATTTATAAATAAATAAGTGTTAGGTTAGTTATTCACTAATAAGAATAGAAGTTATAATTAAAGTTAGATAATTCGAAAGGAGGGATTATAACGTTATCGTTATAACCAATGTTTTAAATATAGAAGTGGATTAGTAAAATTGAATCCAAGAAAGGCGTAAAGAAGTTGTTAAGGATTAAACGATAAACTTTTACCATTTCGAAGTTATAACGTTGTTCAGTTAAGGTCTGAGAGGTAATTATACCCCCAACTTGAGTGACTTCCTTCTTAACTAAGAAATGGTAAGGTTTGATCGTAAAGGAGTTTTGGAAATGTTTTCCAAACGAGAATCAGAGATGTTTTCTGATAAAAGGAAAAATAAGAATTTAGAATATAGGGAAACAGGAGATAAGTAAATAAAGGAACTAAAGAGATTAATGTTAAATGATGTTTGTTCGATATAATTTCCATCTGGAAATAATATCGTTGTTTGCACACTTGTTTTCTTTGATGGTTAAATCACAGACTATCGAAGTTTTTGACCATTTTAACGTTGTTAATATGGAGAGAACGGTTGGATTTTAATCCAACGAACCACTCTGTATTGGCATAAGCGTCGCGAATCATATATGCCAAAGATAATTGAAGACGGAGTAAAATGTAAGGGCTATCCTGTTTACAGAATAGTGCCTTCGGTTTGTCCAGTCCCAGGATAACTTGTATGGACGAAGGTCTGACAGAGTATATCCAATGGATCGCGTAAGTTGATCTGTTCAAACGTATTCACGTTTGGTGGCGGAGGAATTCGTTTCTCTTAGCTGTATACCCGTGTTATTTTTGGATAAGTCAATTTGTGATTTGGCGGGTATGACGATGTGACATTCTAAGTGAATGAAGATGGATGTCTGACAGAGTATTTCTAGACGATCACGTACATTGATTTCTTCAACCGTACCAAGAGTGGAAGCGGAGAAGGAAACTTCTTTTAGCTGACACGTAACATACTGTTGTAAACGTCAATTAGTGATTTCGATGGATTTGACAATGTAGCATTCGAAGTGAATCTGTTGTGATGATAAAGCGTAGCTTCTAGCCTCATCAACCGGTAAATGACAGAAATCGGGCAGGCAGCATGGCTAAGTCGGTCGCACCGAAGTAGGGTGTATAATCACCTATCTAGTGAATATTCATTTGTTTCTTAAATCTATCAATGCTGTCCCATATATATATACGGGAACGGTTGCTGATCCCAACCGTTGGTGATGTACATTCGATACACTCAAGCGAAATGAGTGGTCGGTCATGTGTGGCTGAGTTGCAAGATGTTCTTGTTGAACTCCAGTGTATCGTTCCTAGAGTACACTGATCGGAAGGTGGTTCCATACCTTGTCATAGTTGGAAATCCAATCATCCGATACGTGCTTGCGATTTTGATTGTATACTATATATGTAGTAACGTGAGATGCAAGCGTTTCTGCTAGATTGATATTTATATGTACTTAGACATTATTATAATATCAGAATGATATTGCTTTGAAAAGTTATTTGGATTCTCATAAGGGAAAAACCCGTTCCGTATTCACGGCGTGGTCTTATGAGATATCATATACCTGTTTAAATGATTTGAGTTTATTCATACCAGTCCCATGACTGACCCGGAGTTTATTTTGTTGTTTTCCCTAAACTCTTGGGTGCCTAAATTTGTACGGGCAGTCAAGTAGTCGGGGTTTTACAGATACACTTGGAGAGCTTGGAGCAGGAGGCTTCAGGATTCTATAGCTATTATTATTTCCGCTGTTGTTGTAAGTGTTGTACTCTGATAAGTGTTATTGTATACATATACTGATGTTATTTCAAAGATATGTTATGTTATATTTTATTCGTTCCGCTGTGAGATTCGTGTTTACTCTGATGATGATGTTCTTCTTCTGCTTCTATTCTATAAGTTCTATCTTATCTATTCTCACCTTCTAATTTCTTTCATTAATTACCGGGATTTTTCGATGTTTTTTTTATCGACGTCAAGCTTACGTCGATAACCAAAGTCGCTCAAAATCCGGGTTACTACACAAACTATATACCTATCTTGACCCGAATCGACAATACGAACTCGACGGGACTAGTTTCGTGGCCTAATTCGATCGTCTGCTCAAGTTACACTCAAATATATCTTTATTAATTTAATTACGCGTTATAGAAATTGAACGGGCGTTTATGGCTACCCTGGTCGCATACGACATCGGTTTTCCACGCAATTCACCTCCATACAATAATTTAGCAATACGGTCTCAATGAAACCGATTTCGTCGAAATTTGAGTCCGTTTACAAAACGGCCTTTTTAAAGGTCGATATTTAAATAACGATTTTCACAGCGATTATTTCAAAATTTGATTTGACCATAACTTTCAAACTATAACACGAATTCTGAATTTTTCTTTTTCATATGAAAATTATCGTCAATACGGTTCCAATGTGCCTTGTTTCACAGAAATCCGACTTTTATCGGGTCCTGTATCCTCAGTTGAAGTTCAAAACTCGAATTTACGAACTGCACGCCATTTTCATGCTCGGTTTATAATTATTTAAATATATAACGTTCGAACTTCATTTAAATAACGAATTCAATATTAAATTCCATTATATTCCCAAATATAATATTTAAAACTAATTTAAATATATTAGATTAAATATTTAACTGCCAAAAACACGGGTCGTTACACCGAGGAAGGCGATATGGTTTCGGCAATCAGGATGCAAAACAAATGTTATTGTTAACTATATACATGTTTAACACAAACTAGTAAAAATATGTTTAAATAACTTTAATGTGAACTTATTTATTTCGCAGGCCATTCAACGTAGTTACAAGAGGTCAATGGAGGAGGCGACTATTGCTCGGATGCAGGAGCAGATGAATTAGATGATGGACTGGCGAAAAACACAGATGCAACAGGAAATAGATGAGCGCAATGCATCTTACTTTCAGGAGCATGAGTTTATGCCTGGGGAAGGAGGACATGGAGAAGATTCTGCTGTATACCGAGCGGAAGAAGAAGAAGACGATGAAGACGAGGACGAGTAGTGTAGGTACTCTTTTTTGACTTATGTGCTTTGGTATGTACATATACTTGGTTTTTTATATGTTACGATGGTATATGATGTGTTTGGACATGTATGACGGTTTATGGACGATGGTATGATGTGTTTTGACATGTATGACGTTATTTGAACGATGGTATGTTATGACGGGGTTTTTAACTTTGTTTTTTTTGATATATTTGATGATGTTATGGTATGATGGATTGATTGTTGATGAGTAATAATGAATTAATGGGATGATAGTGGTGTGGTATTGGTTATTGGATTGAATTGTGGTTGTGTGGCTTGAAAGGAAGGAATTGCTGTGTGTTGTAAATTTTTTAGCTATAGGTTAGCGTCGGCTAGCAACAGCTAGCGACGACCTATGGGCCACAGGTTAGCGACGGCTAGCGACGGCTTGCAACGTCATTTTGTAACGGTTTTGAGACGATTTACAATGGCTTCCCGGTAAAATAAACAACTTGCCACGTCATTTGACACATGGCCATTAGCCGTTGCTAGCTGTTGCTAAACAAGCGACGGAGCCATCGCTTAACCCATTGCTTTTCTGTTGGCGACAACATTTATAGCAACGGTACATAGCGTCGGCTAACGTCGGCTGCCGACGGCTGTGAGCCGTAGCTAATTACACTGCGTCTTGTAGTGTTAGTTGTCGGATACTTTGGAAGAATTAGGTCATTTGATAACATCATTCGATAGAAATTGATTTCTGTGAAGATTAGGGTTTGGGCAAAAGGGAGAAGAACAAAGTGAATTCCTTTATTAACTCTGTCAGAGTTAGAGCAGTTAATAGGCGTCACTCGAGCAGATATCAGATTTCATGAAGATTAATGCTCAACGAAAAAAGGGGAAGAGGACGAAGTGGAACGAGAGGAAAAGAGAAGCAACGATATCACCAAAGAAATATCTGAATTCGATATTAAAATTTTGAAGAAAAAAATATGTGAGATTAGAGAGAATCAAGGAGAATGATATAGCTTTACTATTATTTAATAAATTAATAGATTTATATTGTTGTATTATTATTTTGATTTAATAAAAGTATCTTAGAGTTTTAAGGAGAATCGAGGAAATTAAGAGAATCAAGGGGAATTAAGACTGAGTATGCATTACGCATGTGCTAAATAAAGGTAGAGTTTTTGCTTTTTTGGAAAGTAAATGTTTAATTTCTATCTAAATAGGAAATCTTGTGAAGACCTAAAACATAGGAATGGTAACTACAAATTTGAATATGGAATAAATCATTATGAAATATATATATATAATAGCTAAACTAGTTTATTATATAAAAGTAACTTTAAAACGTATTTAAAATCAAAAATCCATAATTTGATTAAAATCTTCTTTTTGACATATTATTATGTCAATATATCCATTACCAGCCTTAGAGAATAAAGGACTTACGAAGTAAAGTGTGCAGAAAGTGATTGCTTGCAAATATGATGAAAATTTCGCAGAATTTAATTAGAAATAGGGTGCAGACATTAAATTTCAAATGTTAACAATATAAAAAATAAAAATATTATAAGAAAGTAAACAATAGTGCACACACCATTCATTCAGTATAGAGCACCGCTTTTAGAAACAAAATTATATAGAAGAAATAAGTCATTTCTTAGTGTATTAACACGGGTATAGTGTACAGTTAACATAACTATGATGCATTGTACAATACTCATATAGAAGTCTGACATCTCAAGCACAAAAGGAATGAAATATGTCATTAATTATTTATTTTTTATAAACTATTATGATTTTACGAAGAGTAAATTGAATTTTATTATAATCATAAGCATATAAAGATGTGCAAATTGTACATTAGTATAATTTCAAAATTTTCATTTCGAATGTTGCATTTAATTTTTCAAAAAAAAACTTTAAGACTAGTAAGCCCATGCACAAAGGCAATGACATAATTCACTGAGTTCGAAAATATCCATCGACCATTACTTTGAAATAAGTTGCTTTACAATTTTTGATATATAGAAGCAAAATAATATAATGAGATCATAAGTAAAATGGAAATCTGCAATAGTGCCAAACTTTCACCTCTGTGCTTGTAAGTAAGAACCACTGTAAAAACTAGTAGGCACACCATTCAGTCAATATATAGCGCATTGTCTTCAGCAAAAATTATATTGAAGAAACGATTCATTTAATGATGTATTAACTTGGGTGTAGCGTAAGGTTAATATAGTTTTGATAAAGTCCACATTATCTCATATCAATGCCTGACATCGCATTCTCAAAAGACTTTACCGCCTAGGTAGAAATATGTTGGTAATTATTATTTTGTTGTAAACCATTAGGATTTGGCAATGAAGTAATTGAAACTTTATTATAATTATAAGCATAGAAGATAAAGAAAACTCATTTTCAAAGGCCTCTAAATGATACGTTAAAATTTCCATTAGATTTCTATGACTAATATGTCCATGTTAAAAGGCAACAAAAGATTCAATCTAATTTGGAAACATATATTATGCATTAATAAAATATCATGTGCTCTACTGAATAGTACTATTGTATATAAGAAGAGGATTTCTTAATTTTAATGTAATGTATTTACCAATGATAAGAGTTCAAGGCTGTAGTACTAATTTTATAAATTGTATATCTTTGTTGTTTCTAGATTTCTTTGAATCATGCATTATATTTCTATAGTAAAGCCTACGATTTATAAGATCGTGCATAAATTTAGTCTATACGCTACAAGAGAAACAGTAAATTCTAACGGTTAGGGGTCGTTGGCGGCCGATGGAAAAGCCGGTGGTAACCGTTGGTCCTGCCGTTGCTTATGGATCAACGATTTCCAACGACTTCAAATGGCTGACAACACGTATTCCCAACGGCTTACAACTTCCTTGCATTGCCACGTGGTTTTTTCTGGCCAAAGAAACGTTGGAAGGTGTTGAAAACTGTTGAAATTTGCCGTGGAAAGCCGTTGGAAACCGTTGAAAAATACTGACCTATAAGCCGTTGCCTACTGTTGAAAATCTGGGTATTTTTTTTTACAGAACAGAAGCTGCACACTTCGAGCCACACAAATATAAACATCGATCACAGCAACTCCATTTTGAGCATATAAGTCTCAGTCACAATCAAATATTCACCCAAATGCCATATTATTTGAAAATCAAACACAAAATACATACCACAAACAAATATTTACATAGAAACAACCCAATATATATAGTCATGTCCAAACCATGTCATCACCAACAAAAACCTCCATCGCCATGTCCACAACATCATCAACAACACAACATCCATATATATATACAAGTATGATCATAAATGTATCAAGCCTCACCAACCCTCATAGCATATATAACAAAAAACAAACTAACCTCAGCTCTCTCCATAGAAGATGATGGTGGTGTACCGTACCAAGCAATAAACTCCACCACATGACGGTTAAGCTGCTTCATCTGCTCTTCGCGGCGACGATCGGGCTCATGAAGCTCTGCAATCTTTGCTCGGAGCTGTCTGATCTCCTCCTTATCCTGAGCCCTCTAGTAGGTCTGCTGAGATGTCTGAACCTGTATATAATTTTAGTTTTTTAGAATAGAAAGAGTAATAATCAGATTGATATACCATTAATTCTAGTCTCAAATTAAAATAAAATACAACATATACTTCGCAATTGTTTGTCTAAAGTTTTAATAAAAGCAATTGGAGTAAATTTCAGCTTTTATTATAAATTTTAGTTTCCATACCTCTAAATTGCCAAAACCATATCGTCTATTCCGGGTAGGTGGATCCATGACAACATCAAATATCCTATCCTCATCCTCCTTAGTCAACTCAGTCCTCCCATTGGATTCCAGCATCAGCTCCCCCTATGCTTGAAATTTCACCTGTTAAATAAAAAACAATTTAATTTAGATTACACTATAATTAAATTATTATTTTAAATTAACTATGTTACACTTACATATGTCTTACGCGCCTTAGCGTCGTGCTCCTAATAGTAGGAAACTGAGCCTGTGTCGTCGACCTCATGCAATTCATGTGTACGCTGAAATACATCCCAATACGACACAGGAACATCACACTGTCTTTCCTAAAAAAAGCGTATACATGTGTATAAGCATATATATATATATATATATATATATATATATATATATATATATGTGTGTGTGTGTGTGTGTGTAAATTAGAACTTAATGTTAAATCAACTATTAATTTCAACAGCTTATAAATTAAAATCTTTAACTACGTAATTAATAAATATACCAGGTCCTCGCGATGGTGCTGAAACATCTTAGACCAACCCCGATGCGTAGCTGGATTCTTGCTCCTATTTTCCGCATTTCTCGCGGACTTGGCCTATACATTCAAATTAAAAAATTTATTCTAAATTATATATATTAATGGAATAGAAAATTTTAAATTAAAATTGTAGTAAATTTACCAGAAACTCGTCATAATTATTCCAATAAGTGAGAAGGTCAGTCCACACCCTCTCACCCATCCTGTCAGGTTTTTTCCCACCTGATTTTGTGCTGTTCATTATCTCTCTGTAATTTTTTGCCACTCTAGAGTTCCAGTGGCGCTTGATGAGATCTAAATCGGTCTTCCTAAGATCCACAACTACCTGAGTTTTTTTTAAAATAGCATGAATATGAATTGATCAAATAGGAGGACTACTTAATTAATGTAATTAATGATATAGCACACATATTATCAAAAAATCCTTCCATATCATCTCCTTGACCTTTTCATTTATCGACGTCCATGTGGGCCAATAATCAGTCTTGCGAGCCTGATAAGCGCGTCTTGATATACTTAAGACCGTGTTGGAAGGCTCCAACTCAAAACCCCTATGTTCAATAAAAAACATTTCATGGCTACCGGTACAACAATTTACATAATTTATTATACAGAAATTAAAATCTATACCCCTTGCTGGCTTTTGGCTTAAGCCACACCACAAGACGGGCTAGCTTCTGCGATGGACTGCTGCCGTCACCACCTACAGGATCACGTGACGTCATACCTGTTACAAACAACATCATAACATTATATAAAAGAGCTATGTAAATAATATGGCATGACATAACATAAATAACATGGCATGACATAACATAAATAATATGGCATGATGTAAAATAAGTAACATAAATAATATGGCATGACATAACATAAAAATATGACATGATATAACATAAAAAATATGTTACTTATTAATACAGATGTCTGATTAACATTACAAGTTTGATTCATAGAAATGTTACATATGAGTTTGATTCATAGAAATGTCTGGTTAATTAACATATGGGTTTGATTTGTAAAAATATGTTACTTGTTAGTAAATAACATAAGAAATATCTATAACATAACATAATTAACATTACCTTTTTAAAATGAAAATTATTGGTTAGTCCTCATCACTTTCGGATTATGTCTCAATTTCCTCCTTTATATATGGTTCATCTGTACTCTCAAATACCTCAATTAATGCATTTGATTCGTCGTTTTGAGGTCCAAAATATGTTCAATCACCGGTTATTATGATTCCTCTAGTTTCCTCAACATCTGCTTGATAAGCTTGGTCGTTTGTAATATTACATCTGTCAAATGTAAATCATGCCTTTGTTTTAAAAGCAGCCCACCAATCTATTTTGTCTCTTCTTGTAGATGGATAAGGAGCGTAGTATACTTGAAGAGTTTGTTTGGCAAATACAAAAGGATTGTACTTATAATAACGGGAAGTATGTCTTACTTCTATAAGATTATGTTTTGGGTGCATGTTGATTCCAGAACCTGGAACATTGCTGAACCAGTTGCATTTAAACAAAAATACTTCTTCCGCGGGTTGTGTGAAATATGTCATTTGCAGAATCTGGGTTAACACACCGTAAAAATCGTGTATATGGTCATTTGGATCATCACTACCTTTAACAAATACATCGCTATTGTCAGTTAATTTTTCAGCACCATATTCTTTAGTGCTAAATTTATATCCATTAAAAAGAATATTGGATATGTCTTGACATTTCTTTTTGGTCCTATTGCCAAATGTTTCAATCCTTCATCCACAACCCAATTTGTTGGATCAAAAACATAATTACTAAACCAACTAGCGAATTCTTTACTGATATCTTCGTTTGGATACTATGATTCATAAATGCTACAGTTATATATAGGACAAAAGTTAAATATATATGATTAAAGCCACAGTACATGTATATATAGATGTTTAAGTTCATTGCCTAATGAACAGTGCAACTTCAGTGCAATTGAGAATAATATATGCATGTGCTACATTATAATCTCTATCATTCAGCCATTCTTTCACAAATCTACCAGAAGGTTGACAATGTTTTTTAATAATAGATAGAGTCGCTCGACATTCATCATGATCAATGCCTTCATCATTACGTGTAGTACTTGCAAATGATATGCTCACATGATCACTAAAATAATGAGAGAGAGAAAACGAAGCTTCTTCTTCGATGTATGATTTGCAAATAGGACCTTCAACTCGAGCTTTCTGCCTCACTTTCTTCTTTAGATGATTTAAATACCTATTTAGAATTATTATAAATTATGTTTTTATACATTTCATTAACCAAAATTTAAGTAACAAAATATTAATATACCTTTCAAACGGATACATCCGTCCATATTGAACAGACCCTCGAAGACGTGCTTCTAATGGAAGATGAATAGATAAATGCTCCATAACATTGGAAAAACCTAGAGGAAATATTTTTTCCAATTTACAGAGAAATATGGGGATTTCTTCCTCTAGTTTACGTAGACAATCAATTTTTAATGTAGTAGAACAAAGCTCTTTATAGAACAAACTGAGCTCTATTACAGCAGTCCAAACTTTTACGGGCAACAGTTCTTTGAAAGCGACGGACGATAAATTTTCCATCATAAAATTACAGTCATGGCTTTTCATCCTAATAAGTTTATTGTTTTTATAGTCAACACATCTACGAAGATTGGTAGATATACCATCTGGGAATCGTAATCCTTCCATCCATTTTAGAAATATTTTAACTTGATTATCGTCCAACATTACGACTCTCAGATGCAAAATCGAGATACTTCTGGTCAAAATGCTTCCATGCTTCTCCACCAAATGGATGCGTTAATGTACCTTCTTCTTATGTTCTCACACTGTGCCATCTCATATGTTGCGCGGTTACAGAAGATGCATATAACCTTTGAAGTCTAGGAATAATAGGTAAATAATGCATATGTTTATACAGACTTTCCTATTTTCTTTCTCGGTTTGTATATTTGCTGATTACATATTCTACAATTCTTACGGTTTATATCTTCCTTCCAAAATAACATGCAACCCTGTAGACATGTATTTATTTTTTGATACGGTAAACCAAAGGCCGAAATCAATTTTTTTACTTCATAATGATTTTCGCACATTAAATTATTAGGAGGCATATGTCGCTTCGTAGCTTGTATAACGACTGTAAATCCAGCTTATGTGAGGTTGTATTTAGATTTCATCGCAATGTATTCAGCAATTATTGATAATTGCGTTCCGCTTTCATAGCCTTCCCAAAGGGGTTTTTTTGGCAGCATATAATAAATCATATTTTTTTTTTCTGGCTTCAGTAGTTGGTTCTTCTTCATCATTACCATCGTCATCATTTAATTGTTGAATTGGGAACATTGACTATGCAGCATCTTCAACCATTTGTTCAACGAGATTCATCGTAGAACTTTCATTATTCACTACCACTTCAACTTGTACACAAGTAGATGCTAATGGTTCTCCATGACGGTCTCAAAACAAATAGTTCGGCACAAAACCGTACTGACGCAAATGAACTCTAACCATTTGACATATCAAATGTTTTAATAGCTTGCATCTACTACATGGAAAATGGATTTCGACGACATAACTGTCGTTACTTAAAGCAAAATCAATAAACACGCCGACACCATTAATTAATTGTTATTTATTGTGCCATCACTTTCTCGTCGTTTGTACATCCAACTTCGATCATTAAAATAATCGTCCATTTTTCCTAAGTACATATAAGATTAAAAAGTATGATAAAAATAAAGCAAAACCAAAAAGGGCATATAGTATAAAGTTTACTTAAGCAGATGAAAGTCCATTATTTTAAGTAGATGAAAATGCATTTTATAAGTAGACAACCATTTTTATTTTTTTTACCACTGGTAATTGTTGAAATAGATTCAAAAATTTTGTGTCCGATCATTAAATTCTCAAAATTCCCGTATAATTGGTATATGAGGTCACAAATACATATCCTAATCTTGATAAATATTAATTTCTATTTTCATTCGGAATGCTCAAAAACTAAATATTAATATCTATTTTAATGATAAATATTAATATCACTGTTAATAGTTGAATGCATGTTATTATTGACCATTTACTGGTGGGCCATCCTACCTCCCATTACAAATACAATAACGTAATTAAATCACGTAAATCTTTTCAATTTAAATGATTCGATGAAATTTTGGCAGTTCTTCCCTTTAGTTCCCGGAACAGTACACAATTTCGTGTACACAGGGAACATAATAAAGGAAGTGCTTTCGAAATTTTGAGAACCATTTAAATGAAATTAACTTACGAGATTTAATTTCGTTATTGTGTTTGTAACTTGTCTAGTACAAAGGACGAACAAATATTGTATATGATGAATATAAATGTTCATTCCGTTAATAAAACGAACATTCACATAACAATTATATACAATACTTATCAAACGGGGCCAAAAACTCTCTCAAAGGCTTTATGAATATAATATATTACGATTGGTGCTCTTCGATCTTTAATTGTACGTATATATTTTTATCACATATACGTATATTTTAAACATAAACTTAATTATTTCCATTTCCACTACACGTTTTCGACAAATTAAATATCGTTTTCAATGAATTGGGATGTTTACAAAATCCAATCATATGTACATCTTCATGTGCATTAAGATACCATGAGATTATCATAGTTTAACTCAGAAATATATGCATATACATATATATGCACATGTACATATACAATATAATATACCCCAAATTAGCAATATAATCAAATCAATCCATATATACATGTATTAACATCAACTACACATACAAACATACATGCCTAACAAACAAATTAAGCTTAAATTAGCAAACCTAGGGTAAGAAACAAAATTAGAGTTCATACCATCGAAATTGGGGATGGATTGGAGATTAAAAAGGAGGATGGAGAGCCTTGAAGGTGCTGGAGAGACTATAGGCATGTGATGGAGCTAGGAGGACGATTTCTGGATTTAAGGTGCAAGAATTTTGGGGGAAAAAGGAAAAAAAAACGAAATTGTTTGAGAAGGAGGAAGAAGGAAGCTGGTTCGATAATTTTCTGCTCGACTATGCAACGGTGATCAACGGCTACTAATAAGATTATAATCAATGGCCTCCAATGGCCTCCAACATCCTTTTTTTTATTATGTAAAGAAATTTCCAGAATTCGTTTCCATTGGAGGCCGTTGGTCAAGGCTGTTGGAGGCCGTTGGCCCCCTCCATTGTTATATTGTGCGCTTCTTGTAGTGATACTAAAAGAAGAAATCCCAATATGGCAGTTTATTTAGAAAAAGGAAAGAGCCTAAGACCTGCAGCAAAATCTTCATGTAAGGTAATTACATTTGCATTTTCATTTCATATAAAATTAATGCCTAAATTGAGAATTTTCATTTATGGATGTCTTAGTAAAAAAATTATTTTTACCGATCAAAACCGTCAATCGATGAGCACAGTCAATTAAGCCATTAGAAAGATGGCATGTTTTGAATTTACTATTTATAAATTTAAATCCTATTAAGCTGAAGTAAATTCATGTTAAAATATTAAGGGTCTAAACCATTGTAGTTGTTTTTAAATTACTTTGAATGATGTACTATATTCTCTAATCATGTTTATGATTGATAATCCCATGCATAAAGGCTGACATTTGTCACATCCTTCAAGCATTCATACATGATCAGGCGATCTATTGTGTTTTTAGTCTATATGAAAGTAGAAATCCTAATTTAATGTTTTATCTTGAAAAAGAGCTTGGGACATGTACTAAAATCATTATCTTAACATAATTACCCGACCACTCCATTTCATATGCAAGCAATCCCTAAATCAGGGATTCTCATCAATGGATCTCATAGATTGTAAAATTAATTTCCCTGAAGCGGTTGGTGCATTCCATATACGGGTGCAACAATCAATATTACTTTCAATCTTTAGGATAAAAATATGTAGGATGTGAACTAACTCATTGAAAGTAATTCTATAATTTATCGAATCAACAGTCCATAGCCAACATTTGTATCAGTAGAAATTAGCGAAAAAAGGACAATAAGCAATCAACTAATATAAAATCTTATTGCACAATCATTCAACCCCACTCTGTGTATGAACGTGCAAATTATCCCTCTAGGCATGTAGAAGTATAATATAAACTAAGAAAATTTTAAGGCTTTGGCTCAAGAAAAGTAACCAATGTATTTTATCCTCTAGCTTAAATCTCTAATTCAAAATCATGTTATTCACAATCATGAACTAAATTTTTATATAAAAGGTGTTTCCAAAAAGTATTTTTATTGAATAAACATAAAAACATCCCCACTCTATATGTGAACATGCAAGTTAACCCTCTAGGCATGATAAAATATAATATGAACTCAACAAATGGCTTTGGGTCAAGAGAAGTAATCAAAATGCTTTATCCTCTAGCTTAAATCTCAAAATAAAAATCAAGTTATGCAAAACAACGAACTAAAAATATTACACCAAAAGGCATTTTCAAAAGTTTTTTTATTAAATACAAAAGTATATCAAAAAGTCCTTTTGTTATCAAAATAAAGTTTGGTTACTTAGGAATAAAAACTTCTGTTGCCTAAAGTTTCCACCCCAAAATTTGTTCGCATTCACATTGAAGGCTGCGATCAAGGTTTTGAGTACTTCTAATCATTGCGTAAATCAACACCACCCTTTTAATTCCTTAGGTTGACATGTAAACGCCATGAAATTCAATCTTATTTCCTAAAAGAGGTTTTCTAATTTCTCCATAATTTTGGTTGAGGAAGAGCCGAAATGTATAGAACAAAATTCCAAAAATGAACAAAACAGATATGTCGTGCATAATTTTTTTTAGAAACTACAAAAGTAAATTATATTAGCATGAACACGAGGGATACTTTAGTTCCTTTTAGAAAATTTTGGAATATATATTTTTGACTCCAACTATTAGGCCATATTTTCGTTGAATTTGGTCAATAACTGGAAAGAGTTAAAAGTGTTGTTTTAGTTAGTAGTTTGAAAAGAAACAATAACATAAACTATTGATTAGCCTTTTGGCAAGGCTATCAGCATTCACTGATGTCATAAACTTCGACTAATGTAGCGAGAGGGACAGAGCAACCCTGAGTAGGGAATTGTTCGATCCATAGATGGGTCGGTCAATACTTGAGACTTAAGACGAGCACAAGAACCTGATATGCAATCCAGTTGGAGCTCGTGACCTTTGGATCAACTAGGTCAGGTGCAGTATAATTCTATCTGAAATATCTTCCTGAAGAATTGGTCTTACTCCTATTTGAGCGCCCTTAGTCATCCTTAATGGTTGGATTATATGCCACCTATCAATGCGGATTCAAACTACGCCGCCATTCACGAAAAGAACTCCTCTTCGGAACCTCCTGAAACCTTGGATAAGAGGACACATATCTTAGCCCATTTAAATGTGTAGCACCTATAAATAGACCTTCTGGGCTAGAAAGAAGGATCTTTTGTCAAATTTCTGATTATATTATTATTGTGACTGTTCACCTGTAATAGATCATTTGATATAAGAAGATTATAAAGTGGACGTAGGCTCGTTAACGCCGAACCATTATAAACCTGCATGTGATTGATTTCTTATTCATTTTCATTTATTTGTCTTCATTTATTCTCTATAATTTCATTTCTTAGGTGTTGAGCCAATTTTTGGTGACAACACTTTGGTGCCTTCATTGAGAAACTTGATATTCTCAGCATTTGGAGGATTTTTCTCTACTTCGGATCACCAAGTTCGAGACGAGAACCTATGGCTTTTAGATATCATTGAACCATGATCGCTAAATCCTTAGCACTAATACTAGAAAGCAGCCACAGGCTGCAACGTCAGTAGACGCGATCGAGGGGTCGACCGTTTCGGGGCTTGTCGAAAAACCATTCTGGGGCTTACTCCGGACCAGCCTACGCTGCCATCCTCGGTGCAACCTTCCGCAGTAGATATAGCTTTCTTCTCAGCTTTTTCCACCCGTGATGAGTTTATGACTATAATAAATCAAATGTAGGAAACAGCAGAGGCTTTAAATGATCATGCTCGAGAGAATGCTGCAATGAGGCAAGATATGAATCATGTGTCGAGATAATGGGAAGAATTCAGGAATCATCAATCTTCCCCTCGTCAATTGGAGTAGAAGTCAGAAAGCTCATCATCATCCGGGGGAAGTAGAGGTCTACATCAACAGCAATGCCCACTGGAAAGGCCCGAAAATATATGACAATTGCATTTGGAAGGGTGTTCAGACCAGCTAGGAACGGTGGATCAAACTCAGGCCGAGCTGGCCAACGTGGAAGAGATCGGTCCCATGACTCAGCAAGATTGAAGCGCCTTTCCTTCGGCTCACCAAAACATCGCTCAGACAACCTAATCTCCCATCCTTCCTCCTCGACGTCTTGTGAATGACTGGGATGTCCGAGGAAGAGAAAGGACTGCCTGAACGCTGACTTAGGCAACGTCTAGGAGAGGGAGCAGGGAGGGGTCGGTTGGTCAAAGAGGCTGATCGATGTACACTTATCCTTCTATATTTAACTGCCATGGTACGACATATCATGAATGACAGCAAGGAGTATAAAAATGAAGATTAGGGGATCGACCGAAGCCATACGCCTTTCATAGATGACATTCTACAGACAGAATTCCCAGAAGATTTAATATGCTCCAGATGAACCGTTACGATGGAACCACCGACCCGCAACAAAATTTGATGATGTATTTGTGGCATATGAAAGTGGTTGTAGCTTCAGAGGCCAACAAATGCAAGGCTTTCCCGATTTTCCCGAGTGGAGTAGCACTCATGTGGTTCACTCGTCTTCCCTCGAGGTCGGCCCCAAGCTTCAATGACTTAAGTGAGAAATTCCTAAACCAGTTCTGCCTCTACGCCTCTAAGTCGAAGCATGTCATGGCCCTTTTCGTAGTAAAGTATGGAATGGGTGAATCCTTAAGGAACTACCTTAGTCGATTTAACCGAGCTGCCATTAAAGTAAGAAATCCTAATCATGAGACAGTTTTGATGGCCATGGTAGACGGAGTTGACAAAAGGACATAATTTGGGAAGTATTTGATCGGGATGCCACCCACGACCATTGAGATGTTCTATGAAAAGGCCAACATTCGATTGCGGTAGGAAGATGTGCAATTGGATGAAGAGGATGGGTCCAAAGAAGTATCTACCAAACTTATTCAAAGCAATGTAGCAGTAAAAGGGGATGGTGATCAATGCCATTGTTAGAGGACCTCATCGAGCGGGGCATAACATTTGGACTATGGAACGTTATGTAAACTCTGCAAAACATTTGGACATTGCGGGGACAAGCACCCTTGAAGCTGCAAGTCCCATATAGCAAAGAAGGACAATGACTTATTACATCATTTTCCGCGATCGGGAGTCGATCGGTGTAGAAACATCGAGCATTGACTCATTGGTTATAACGACCATTATTGGCTCGGCCATAGTACGAAAGGTATTAGTTGGCAATGGGAGCTCGATAAACATATTTTTCAGGCATGCGTACGACCAAATGAAGTTAGAATTGAAGAACTTGAAGCCATCCACGAGCCAAATACGTGGCTTCAATGGATCATCCATTGAGCCGTTTAGTATGATTGACCTATCGGTAGAACTTGGAGACGGAGACCATAGGAGAATATGGATCCTGTCATTTATTGCAATGAATATAAACTCCTAATATAATGCATTCTTAGGGCGACCGACCCTAATTGAGTTTAAAGCTTGTATTGTTCCTTGGTGCATACTTTTGAAATTCCCGACCGATGGGGGGATCGGAACGGAGTGCGAGACCCAAGTAACAGGGCGAGCCTTCTATTTTGAAAATATGGAAAGAACTACGAAGAAAAAATAGCAAGGAACAAAAAGATACCCCTTCCCCTGCGGAGGGGAAGGAAGCATAACAATTGCAGAAAACAACCCGGCCAGGACCGTCCATCTGCCAACTCAATGACATTGATCCAAGGGAGGACAAAGAGCCAGAATGTAGGAAGGCATCCCCGAATGAAACCATAGTGGAGATCTCGATCGATGACGATGACCCAACTAGGGTCTTGAAGATGGATCCCACCTTGACCCCTTTGGACGAGGGAGTTAATTGAATTCCTCTACGCAAACCTTGATGTGTTCGAATGGACCCATGCTGACATGTGTGGGATCTCACCCTACATTATGACACATTCTCTTAACATCAACCCAAAATATACCCTTATGAAGAAGAAAAGGCGGATGCTCGACCCAGAGAGGTTCGCAGCCCTGAAGGAAGAGATTGGAAAGCTCCAAGCCAATGGGTTTAATCGAGATGCAACTTACCCCAAGTGGATAGCCACCCTGTGCTTGTGAAGAAGGCTAATGGCAAGTGCAGACTTGTATCGACTTCTCTGATTTAAATAAAGCATGCCCTAAAGATAACTTCCCATTGCCCAGGAATGATCAATTGGTTGACTTAACTGTAGTGCATGAAATCCTCTAATTCATGGACGCATACTCGGGATATAACCAGATTGCAATGCATGATCCAGATCAAGAACATACCAGCTTCATAACCAACCTTAGGCTATATTGCTATGTGGTCATGCCATTTGGACTGAAGAACACGGGGGCAACATATCAGTGTCTGGCCAACCAAATGTTTCATGATCAAATAAGAAGAAAGATGGAGGTTTGCATAGATGATATGTTGGTGAAGTTGAGGCAATCATCCGATACGTTAAAGACTTGGCAGAGATGTTCGACATCCTCCGAAGATATGGGATGAAGATCAATCCCTTGAAGTGTTCTTTCGGAGTAGCATCGGAAAAGTTCTTGGGTTTCAATGTTATCTCTAGAGGGATCGAAATCAATCCCGATCAGATTTTGTCGATCAAGGGAATCAAGGAACCTAGAAGAATCAAGTACATGCAAAGCTTGGCAGGCAAGGCCGCAGCAATGGTTCGATTCATATCCAAGGCAACCGACAAGTGCTTACCCTTCTTTGAATTAATCAAAAGTGGGAAACGAAACTTCACCTGGACACTTGACTATGTCAAGGCCTTTCAGAATTTACTCGACCACCTGGAGAAACCTCTAATTCTATCCAAACCAATCGACCATGAAGATCTATTTGGGTATTCGGCGGTATCCACGCATGCCATCATCTCAGTCCTAATCCGTGAAGAGGATCGGGTACAATGACCAATTTATTATGTGAGCAAGAAACTAACAAGGGCTGAATGCAACTATCCGAAGATTGAAAAGCTCTCCTATAATCTGCTGATTGCATCATAGAAGATTTGACATTACTTCCAGGCACATCCTATCAAAGTGTTCACCGACCAACCACTACAACAAGTCTTACAATGGCTTGATGTAAGAAAAAGACTTCTCAAATGGAATATCGAGCTTATTAAATTCGACCTGACCTTTGTCCTGTGAAAGTCCATCCGGAGGAAAGCATTGGATGATTTCATCGCCGAGTTCACCACTTCGGAAGACAATAGCTTGGAGGGCAGTACTAAGCTTCCGGACACCGAATTGAGATCATACACTTGGAATTTGTATATAGATGGGGCCTGTAACGATCGACGTTACGGGCGCTGGCATAGTGTTGTTATCTTCGGAAGGGCGGTCGATCTATTATGCCCTGAGAGTGAATTTCTTGGCTATCAACAATGACTCCAAGTATGAAGCCTTGATTGATGGGCTCAAATTCGCAAGGGACTTAAGAATATCATCGCTTGATATTTTTCTGTGATTCATGACTTATTGTATTTCAGGCTCGGAAAGAGTGTCAGACTATAGGAGTTCGACTTGCAGCCTATCTAAAGTAAGTCGAAGAATTGCTGAATGGCTTTGATCAGTATAGAATTTCCCATATTCCCAGAGAGGAAACCCCAAAGGTGGATAAATTGGCAAAACTTGCTAGTTCTGACAACCCGAGTGAAGCAGAATTAGTTCCTATAGAGACTTTGAGCATTTTGAGCATTAATTAGATGAAGGTCGATCAAACAGAAGCCAAACCTGAAAAAGAATCCTGGATTACTCTCATCAAGAATTACTTCCTACATGGCACTCTCCGCGAAAAAAGGAATGGGAGCGAGCCCTCATTTGACAGGCTTCTAGATACACCATCCAGCAGGACTAACTTTATAGGAGTGGTTTCTCCATTCCAATGCTTCGATGTGTGGCTAACGATGATGCCAAGAAAATATTGAAAGATGTCCACAAAGGAGAATGTGGCGCTCATACACGAGGACAAACACTAGCTAAAAATGTACTCAGATATAGATACTTCCGACCGACCGTTAGCAAAGATGCAACCAATTATTCCAGGCGATGTGATAAATGATAAAGGTTTGCTCAAATCCTACGATCCCCACAGACATAGCTCACTCAGATGGCCAGCCCTTGGACATACGCCGTTTGGGGAATAGACATTATTGGAACCCTGCCAATCTCAAAAGGAGGTGCAAAATATGCGATCGTGCCGGTAGACTACTTTAAAAATGGGCAAAAGCCGAACAGATGGCCACGATCACAATAAAGAGGGTCATCAATTTTATTGTTAGGAACATTATATGTCGGTTTGGTTTGCCCCGGACTATCATAACTAACAATGAGACTCAGTTCGATAGTTCGAAGTTTAGAGACTTCTGTGAACGATATCACATTGAGAAGAAGTACACCGCAGTTGCGCGTTCGTAATCTAATGGAAAAGTTGAAGCAGTCAACAAAATTATTAAATCTCTCTTGAAGAAACAATTGGAAAGAGCCAAAGGCAAATGGGTCGATGAGCTTCCTTTAGCCTTTTGGGCGTATCGAACCACTCATAAGACTGCCGCCGGCCATACTTCCTTTGCCTTGTCTTATGGATTAGAAAATGTCATTCCTATAGAGCTCAAAGTTCCTTCCCATTGAACTACGTACTATGATCCGTTATTAAACAAAGCCCTTCTCTTGGAATCATTAGACATGATTTATGAATAAAGAGAAGAAGCAACCTCCGTGCTGAAGCTTACCGGCGGAGGGTCACTCGATATTACAACAAGAAGGTCCAGCACAAGATCTTCGATGTTGGTGATCTTGTCCTCAAACAGGTTTTCCCGGCTCACATATATATGAGACCTAAGTGGGAAGGGCCCTACGTTATCCAACATAAGCTTGATAATGGAACTATCAGGCTAGCGACTTTTGATTGCGAACCTTTTCAGAGAGCATGGAATGCAGAGCATTTACAACCTTATATTTATTAGAACTTTTTGTTTTCTTATTATTTTATCTATTTTAGTATTGTTTTAAGGCGTGCCTTATCACCCATAGTAATTTATGAATGAAAGCTCTTTTCTTTCTCTATCTCATTACTATGATTAATGTATATTGTGATTCGCGACCAACATTAGGTCAAATGATAACACCTCAACCTACCGGTCCATGTCATGATGAGTCGACCTCGTTCAGGAACCGGAAGGGTGTATGGGAAGACTAACTCCGAGCTTGATATTGATGCTCGAACCTTTAGACCACACTTTGTTGACGAAAAATGAGGATGACATCGATGTAAACAGCATGATTGTCTATTTAGAATAACTCCGATTTTCTTGAGTTGAAAAGGAGTATAAAATTATGGATGAGTGTGAAAGATGCACCCCGGCTAAAGACCACTCGATCCTTGGAACTCTAAACCTTAATGACTAGAGGGAGAGTATTAAAAGACTTACATATTCCTAACCACGATCATTCGACCCTCGAAATGATCGATCCGATCTTGGGATCGATAGGAGAACGTGATGAGCGAACTAATCCCCCACAACAATGGGGGCATGGGTATATAAAAGTGATCTGACTATGGGTTTCAGTTAAATGACCCCCATAGTTTGAAGTAAAATGGGGACGTTAATATCGCTCCCCTAGAACTTTCACAAATACTTAGACACATTAATAATACATGAATTTGAAAACAATGAAACATTGTTAAACATTCATCTTTATTTACAAACTAAACATTGTTTACACATACTCCGAACTTTGTCCACAAAATGAGAGACTTGACAAAGACAAAAATGTGAGGGCCGCACTCGCAAACAACTCTCAGAGGACCTAAAACAAACATACATCGAAATATTTCAAAGCTCGAGGAGGATTTCCACCGAACTTCTCCATTTCATCCCTTTCTCTCTTCCTGATCCGCTCCTGCATTTCCTTAGTAGATAAGCCTTGCTTGGGTCTTTTGAGTGTGCTACCAAAAGAAACAGATCGACTGGATACTGTTAGGTCATGCTTCCTCTTACTTGGATTTTTTGGAGCTAAAAAAGGAGCCACTTTGACAGGTGAAAGTAAAGTATGAGGAAGGTATTGGAGAGGAATGTTGAGAGGTTCATCGGATAGTTCAACTTTAAGTGAAGAAACTTTTCCTTGTGTTTAGCCTTCATCTCCGCAATAGATGGAAGATTAGACTTCTTGACCTAACCCAAAAACCCTACATCAACATCGACCAATCCAAGATGGCTCGTCTTTGGTTTCTTCGGAGCATTGGTTGTTCCCTCATGTCTGCTAGGGACAGTGATGGGATCCCTCTCTGGTGCTTTAGTCTCCGGTCCAGTAACTTCTTCAACCAATGGAGTTCCTATGACAAGAAGAACAAAAGTTACAAATAAAGGAACAAAGGGTTGATGGACTTAAAAAGGAAGGAGTGAGTTACCTTTGGTTACAGACTCTGTCAGTCGGTCTGGAGCCTTTGTTTCGGAAGCTACGACAATTGAACTTTTTCTTGGGCAAGGGGAGAAGAGTGTCATCCGGACTATATTCCTCCACTATGCCAGAGGACTGATTTGAGGGAGGAGGAATAGAGGACGAACTGACCACAATATTTGAAGAAAGGTGAGATTCTTTCATATTACTTGTGTCAGCCTCAGGGACCGACTTCCCTTTGGCCTGGTATCATTCGACATCTCTCAATGCCTTTAGCTTTCTCTTCCTCTCGGCCAATACCTCTTGCTCATCACCATGCAAATATTGAGCGAACAAAGCTTCCTCATCTACTGGTTTACCATTTACCGCCTCAACCTCCTCTCTCATAAACACTTCCCAAACCCCAGTTAGTACCCTCTGATAATTTCCCATCCACGGTAGGTTTCTATGACGAAGGACGCAGGAAAAAACCCACAGAATGTTGGCACCAAATCTCTTTCTTATTTCTTTTTCCACAACAATAGTTTGGCTCTGATTGAACGAAATTTAATTTCATGTTGGAGCTGAGTGTTGCTAGCATTTTCGATTGCACTAACGGCATTGTCCTCGACCTATTTTCTTGCAAGCTTGAACGAATCGAGATGGGTGTGAGGTCTTGTACCTCCTGACCCAATCGACCTTTGTCACTCCTTAAGGTTTCATTTTCAGTTCTCAAGGTCATACACTCTTGATTTACTGACTGAAATCGAGCCTCTAAGTTTTTCGATGTTTCTTGGCATTTTTCTCTAAGAGCATCCACTTTAGACTCACATTCCTCTATCTTTTTCTAAAGCGACTCAAAAGCCCTCCTGTTAGTCTCCAGATTCCTCTACAAGCATTTATTCTCTTCTGTTTCACTCCTAACCAGTTTGCACACTTGTCTTGCGTATACATACATTGCATCATATTGGGTTAGGGCGAAGTTAACATTCGATCTGGTTTGATCATGGAGGTTCGCTGGGAACAATTGCAACATGGGTGTAGGGTCAATTCCAACAAAATAGTGACTTGGGAAGATCTCCTCCATCTCCCCGATTCGGTCGGCAGAAACTCTCTCTTGATTCGAAGAGACCGGTACTTGTGGACTTTTTCTAGGATAGGCAGGAGGTGGGATAAAGTCATGATTGTGGGGTCCAGGCTACTGTGCCTCAGGAGAAGGGTCAATAGAAAGTGTGGGATGGCCTGGAACAACTTCGGTACAATTTTTGTCACCGCTCTTAGGGGTATCGTCCTGAGGACGGGTTGAAGATCGATGCTTGGAAGTATCGGGTTCTTCCTCTTTTCCAGGGGACTTTCTCCCCTTTTCTTTCTTCTCCTTACGTTCCTAATCTCCCTTCCCCCTCCTTTTTCTCTTTTGAGCTATCTTTTCCTTTTTCCTCTCTTTCTCCTCTTTCTTTCTAAGGCCGCCACCGAATCCAAGTTTTAAGAAGAAATGATTGTATCCTTCATTTCCACATTTTGTAAGTCATGGAAAGGAAGGTTTGATTCTTCCTACTGGGGACTATGAACAGGAGAATGATCTCTTCTAACATCAGAATCTTTCGGTCGGTGGTCGGCAAGCTCCTCCCCAACTTTTTCATCACTAACCTTCCCTAGAGCTACTCTAGCTAGGTTATTTTGCACTCTCAATCGGTCAGACTCCCAAATTATTCTCTTCAAAGCGGGCCTTTTCCTCTCTCTTTTGGACAAGTGTTCTTTTTCCCTTCGAACGAGGGTTGGACAAATGACCCTCTGAATGGGGGCACGACCTTGACGACAGTCGATGTCTTTTGAGAAAGAGGCACATCATCCTGAGCACTGTGCGAAGAAGAATCCTAATCATTAGATCGTCCTAATGTCCTCCTCTTATGCAGGAGATGATAAAGATGAAGGTTTGCATCTATCAAAAGCTTCTTGTAGTGTCATTCCTTCTTCTTAAGAGCAACCAAGGTATCAAAGCGCTTTTGGAATGCTCCCCCTTTGGTCCTTTTTGGCTCATCACCTTCATAGAAAAATTCATATGAGGGGATTTCTTATGATTAATTCAACTGAGATAACAGACTTATGGCATTGAAGCCAGCGATGGGCACATCCTGGTTGTTGTTTAATATAAAACCAGTCATGCTTAGTGTCGTCTAATTTGCTGGGGATGCCCTCGATGATTTTTCGATTACCGGCGGCCTCAAAGTAAAGAAAAGAGGGGGACTTTTGCTCTTGATGTCCAAAGTTGAAGAAAAACACTATGTCATGTAGTTTTGGGGTTGGTTCAGATATTTTATGTAAAGGACTTATAAGGACAATAGGTTGATGTATGTGATCGGGTGAAGTTGCATATGAGCCAGATTCATTTGACTTAGAAAGTTGATTATGAACGGAGAAAGAGGGGGATAGCCCCGGAAGTGCATATTAGGCGAGTGAGCGCCATATAGCCACTCGGAGGATTGTGAGGACGATCCATCTCTATGGGACCAAGGAAATCAAGCCATGGATGTTTATGTTTTGCACTTAAGTTTCTAGGCTGTTTTTTGCTCATTGTACTGAGCGAGAAGTCATAAGGATCTCTTATAAAGTTAGCCCCGGGGAGAGTACCAGGTGTAGCTACTACATCGCTTGATTCTCCAATTTCTATAGCAGGAAGCGGATCAACTGATCGACCATGGGTATCGATGTTAAAATCAGATTCGAGATCGGTTTCGGATTTAGAAGGCGAGGCACTTTCCAAGTCTATGGGGGTGGATGTGACCTTTTCCTTGCCATCTTCGAGGTTACGATTGCGTCATTCAACCATTGTGGGTTATGTTGTTCATAAAAATCCATTGGTCAGATTGATGAGATTGTAACACCATAACATATGCATTCACATGTGCATGCAAGATAAAGTGACAGTTTAAGTTAAAAGCAACAATCAAGAACATGTTCGACTTTATGGCTTTCAACCCTAAAGAAGCCGACCAATAATCTTACCGACCCAAGGCTGGGAATTATTCCCAAACATGATGAAGGCAATCACTTATTCTATAGCGCTGGGTCTGCAAGCACCGATTTTAAAGTCATCCCTTATCCCTTTCTAGTTGACCATATCATAAGCCATCATCATTGCCTGTGCACGCCCGTACAATCACTCCCTCTCTTCCACTGGCACATGTCCTGAGAGTTGATGGCACCAAAAAATTTGAAATGTTTCGAAAAGGAGAGATACCTCTTCATGGATACAATTCGACCCTCGCCACAGATTATCACCACTCATGCAATCCGAAGCACATATGACTGCTGCCTTACCACCAGGCCACAATTCCGGTGAGTTTGACGCCAGTGACTCAGACCGTAAATCATATGAAATACAAATTGAAATGGAAAAATAAGAATATGGAGGATTTATGTGCAAAATCGCAGTGTTCAAAAAATGAGGAAAAGAACATTAATACCTATGAAGAAATCGGAGAAGACGATCTTGATCTTCGGAAAAGGAGGTTTTCCCAATGATTTTGGAAAGTAACAGAATTGGCTGTTGTAAAAAAGTAGAAGTAAAAATAGAAGGTGAGCCAGCCTTTATAATGAAACGAAGGGTCTCTTTGTCTTCTGTTTACATGACTACTGAACCCGACGTTGGGGTAGACGTGTCAATCCATTAATGAGCCAAACCTGATCGAATAAACGTGTGATTGCAGGGCTTTATCATTTCCCGGACTAATGTTGATTCCCAAAGCATCTGGCTAATCCTTAACTTGTAAGTCTCATATGAGGACCTACAAGCCAATACAAATGCATCCTTCTAATTTCCTTGTGATAAGATATGATTCAAAATAAAAAATACAAAGCATGCCCCCATTCTTAACACGATATGCTTTGGTGGGAAGAGTGTTAACCAGGCTTCTGGAAGGCCATCAAGATTGAATGATGTCATAAACTATGACCAATATGGTGAGTAGGACCGAGCGACCGTGAATAAGGAATTGGCCGATCCATAGATAGGTCGGTCGATACCTGAGACTTAAGCTGAGCATAAGAACCTAATATGTAAGCCAGTTGGTGCCCATGACTTTCGGATCGACTAGGTCAGGCCCAATATAATTCTATGCGAAATATCTTCTTGAAGAGCTGGTCTTACTCCTGCTTGAACGCCCTTAGTCATCCTTAATGATCGGATCATATGCCACCTATCACTGCGGATTCAAACTAAGCCACCATTCATGAAAAGAACTCCTCTTCGAGATCTCCTAAAACCTTGGATCAGAGGACACATGTCTCAGCCCATTTAAATGTTGTAGCACCTATAAATAAACCTTCTGGACTTAGAAGAAGGATCTTTTGGCAAATTTCTTATTACATCATTATTATGATTGTTCGCTTGTAATCGATCATTTGATATAAGAAGATTATAAAGTGGACGTAGGTTCGTTAACGCCGAACCACTATAATCCTGTGTGTGATTGCTTTGCTTTTCATTTTCATTTATTTGTCTTCATTTATTCTCTACAATTTTATTTCTTGGGTGTTGTACCAATTTTTGGTGTCAACATAAACTAAAACATGTATATATGCTCTTACAAAAAAGAAAAAACAATATGTAAATTACAACACAAATGCTAGTAAATCTAAAAAAAATAACCATGTATAAATGGTTAAAGTAGGTACTAAGTATACAAAAATAATAGCACTAAAAACGATATAAAAAACGTAGACCCTAAAAGATCAGTCTTCATAATTGAACTAGTTCTACTACACAAAAATGTTTTGGATAATAGGTTATGAAGAAAAAACGACGATTAACCATCTATAAATATTATAAGGTAATGTCCAAATTAAATGGAACAAATCAAGAGTAGAAACAGTGAATGAAATGCATCTTCGTACGCGTTGGATGTCTATAAATCATATTGACCGATAAGGTTGTACTTCCTTCGCTGATGTGGTCCCCGAGACTTAGAGGAGGATGTTTTCGAGATCGTGCGTCTCACTCAGTGGTTGTTCTGAGCCAGTTGGAGTTGAGTGATGATGCGCTAAATCTCTTGAAGTTGATGCATAAGGTCAATGTTATTTTTCAATGCTTGGTTGGGTTCAGGATCCATGTTTTCATACTTCTTATTCAACGTGTAAATTTGCGCTTGAGTTACACGGGCTTCAGGGTCCATAGGAGGAAGGACGTCCATTTCGACCGGGGTATCCACCGGTTGACGTTACTGAGATGATTCAGGTTCGGCTGCAGCAAAGGAGTCGATCATTGTATTCTTTGGTCGCTTAGCTATTGTAAGAAGACTTGGCGGCCGGTTTGAGAAAGAACCTAGAGCACATCAGAGACGTGATGGAGACGTGCAACAAAGAAGCGAGTCTTGGTTCTCAGTGAAAGCACCAGAATGTTGATGCCAAAAAATGTTGTCAACACCCAAGATTCTTAATTACTTTAGAATATGGTTTCACGTAATAAAGTAAATTTAGGAAAGCGGTCAATGACACTTGAGATTTATAGTGGTTCGGTCCCGTGAGGGGTCAATGTCCACTTTGGAAGAGCTGCTGATATTTTATTGACAACAGTGACTTACAAGCTATAAGCCTCTTTTAGGCATCTAGTTACAAGCATTTCCATGTAATTTAAAGTCATAGTACTCATATATGGTTGTAGGGAAAAGTCAATTTTTCCCTTCTTCTTCCTCAATGCCATTAGAGTGGTCCCTTGAAGCTCTAGAGCGATGTCAAATCAACAATTTTCTGACCCTTGTAACAAATGAGCTTGGGGTATTTATGGGGGGGTTAGGCGGGAGTAGGTTGGATTTAGGGACTATTCAGCATAAAATCGCATCCAAGAGCAACACACAACATAAAAATCGCATCACTCAAGGTTGGGAGAAGGAAAATCACATCCCCTTATAGGATACGATTTTCGCATCCTAAATGATGCAAAAATCGCATCCCAAAAAGGTGCGATGCAACTTGAGCAAACGGGCGCCCCTTGCCTTGCATGCATACAGTCATCGCATCCTAAGATTGCGATGACATCACATCAGGGGGATGCGATAATGTCGCATCCAAGGGATGCGATATCATCGCATCTGATATATGGGATGACATCGCATTATAAGGATATGTTAATATCGCATCCGAGGTATGCGATGTCATCACATCAGAGGGATGCGAAGATGGTATGATGCAAAAAGGGGGTGTTAGCTCATCACGAAGGGTGATGTGGGCAGTGTGATGCGATGGGAGTGGTGCAAACTGAGAGATGTAAGGTATTGCAACCTTTGGTGATGCGATGTGGTTGTTTTGAGAAGTTGTGAGGCCATCGCTCGCTTAATCTTTCATCGGCTTGAATCTTTAGTGACTTGGCAACACTTTGATCTTTGGTACCAAACGACGTGTTGAGTCAGTGGGTCTTGTATACTTTTGAGTACCAAACGAAAATGTCGGTTAACATCCATATATATATATCATTATACATATATCTTAGTGATCCAAGATCCATTTCTAATCATACCTTGAGTTAGCTTTAGCTAATCCCCAAAACACAACCTTTTCGGTAGATAACTTATGTCAATTATATCTCATATATAATTCTTGGAAAACATTAAGAACAATTTTGTTCGTTTTAAATATTTAATATTTCATGCTTTTTGTCTCTAAGCCCACAATCTTATTATGGCATCCTAGTTAAGTCAGACCCAATTATACAATCGAGTATCACATTTACTCCATCACTGTTAGCCTGCTTTGTGACCAGGCTATCCAAAGCAAAGATCATGTTGATGCACTTTTTGGAAAATGCTATCACATATGGAATCTCTGGATAACATCACTCTCCGGCATTGGAAGCATCGTCAGAAGACATAGGCCAGTTTGGTCAAAATCACAACATTTGTATAAACTAGCCCGAAACCCCTATCAAACGACCTCATTTGGATCTAAACACATCAAGTACTTGTAGCTTTCTGAATTATCTTCAAGTAGAGCTTTCGTTTGGTCCAATCAGCCTTACGGTTTGAAAGTTACATCCGTTTCCGCGAACGCATACAGAAATATGGAAAAAACCTGCATTTTGGCTTTTTTGAAGATCGGATCGTGTCCACCCCCTGGGGTCGGATCGTGACCACCCCTTAGGGTCGGATCGTGACCACCCCTTGTGGTCGGATCGTGACCAGCCCCTTGGATCGGTTCGTGACCATGACCCAACCTGACCATCACCATCACGACCATCACCTGCTCACCACCCCGGTTCACGAACCGTGACCACGAACCGCGACCACGACCCACTACTACACATGTAGATTTTGACCTATTATCAAGGCTATGATCGCTCCTACTTTCCCGGATTAGATGCCACGTGTCCTACCACGAACCCATCACCATATGAGCTCTCCTACAGCTATAAATACACCTCTATAGGGCATTTTCAAGGGACTTTTGGCATCTCAACATCCATGGCTACCATGGCTAACACTTCTCCATGAACAACCACCATCTTCCTCAATGAAAATCAATGAATTCGAAGAGAATTATTTATCGAATTCGAGTGATTGAGAGATAACATTCATTGTAATTGTAATCCGTGGATGAAATGAGAACAAGTAAAGTGGACGTAGGCTCGTTAACGCCGAACCACTATAAAAATCCTGTTGTCTTGCTTTTTCTCTACTTTTCTCTTATTTCTTCATATCCTATGCTCTAAATATGACAATTTGGGTGTTAGGACCATTTTTTGGTTTAACATTTTGGTGCTTTCACCGAGAAATGAACTCTCAGCCTATCGGATTGCTATTCTACTATTTGAATTTGAAAGTTCGAAGAAAACAGTCTGCTTTTCGACCATTTTGAAGATTTCATTGATTTGAGAAAATCTGAACCTCATGTCTCTAAAGAAAGTAATAAAACGCAAACTTCCTGAGTGAATGAGGAGCGAACAGATGGTTTGTAGGAGTAGGTCGAAGGGCTCGTGAATAGGACTCGTGATGAAAGGTTCGTGATAATGGCTCATGGAATGCTACAACATAAAACACATATGACCAGCTCATGAAAAGTCCATCAAGTCGGCTCGTGAGGTCATATTCAACTGGCTCGTGAAGGCATATCCAATTGGCTCGTGGAGGCATACTTGACACGATACCAAGAAGCAGCGAAATTGCAGTGCGGATCCGATCTAGAACAGGTACTGTGACCAGAAGGTGCAGGGTCCTCACGACCCGATCTGCAGACGCGTTCAGCTCCACTTAGAGAGATCCGAACCACGAACCGATGATACTCAAGAACCACGAACCGATGATACTCAAGAACCACGAATCAATGGAGATCAACGACCCGCAACCCGAAGGAGCTCAACCACGAACCGATGCGAGTCTAAAGAGCTGCCACGAACCGCGATCCGGAGGACAGTGGCGAACCGTGATCCAAAAAAGTGATGGCGAACAAGGGTTACAACCCGACTCGAAAAAGTGATAGTTTTTGGAAAAAAATACAATTTTCAGATCATTTCAGAAAAGGCTCCATCGTCCAAAAATCGAAAAAATCGCCCGGACCCGCTGATGGCCTGTCCTTCGGCTCGGAGCACGGCTCGCCTTCGGCTCGGAGTACATTTCGGCCTACAATTATCACCAACGCTTATCAGCCGAGATTCGGTACATGGTTTGAGGATATCGGTAACAAAATTGACAACGACTGAGATTCTACCCAGAGCCCTAACACCTATTTATTGATGTTATTCAATATGAGGAGCTATTGAAAAGATTTGACATGATAGATACGACAGTATACTAGATAATGATTGTCTCATAGTAGCCTCTTCTTCTAGAGTTCTGATGGTGTATTGATTTCACTAATGCAACTGATGTTTTCCATGAATGAGTAGTAATCACCTGGTTTACATGACTTAAACCTATCCGATGGGTGGGGTCCCAGATGGCCTTAACATGGAACCGTTCAGGCACTATTCCGGAGACTCAGATGATCATAGCAACGATGACTCGCAAGGACAAGATACTAGAAAGTGACTAAGGATTATAAAAAATCTACAATTCACTTGTATGGTGTAATGAAAGACATATATCCTACGGTCTGCACCTGGGAGAACTTAGCTGACCTTTCCAATGCATAACTGTTATCCACAACATTAATGAAGATTGGTTTCCATTATAAAAGGGTCACATCAACACACTTTGTTGCCCAAAGTTAGGTACCAGTTGAACTGCTGCAAGCCATGATCAGACATATGGATCTTTGCACAAGTGATAACAACTTGATTGCTCATCAGTCACCATATGACCTTGGTCAAGAGACGAGAGCTTGAGATTAACGCAGATATGAATCAACCATTAGCTCTCCACTTCATTTGCTAGCCACGCTATTGCATTTAAGATTATCTGATCAAGGTCTCAACCAACCAGCTCCAATAGAATTCAGAGCCTGCATTGCACCCTACTGCCTATTGCTAAATATCCCAACCGAAGATGGAGTGGGAATGGTCTATGGTGACCAAGTTATTGGAGAAGCTGACTATTTGGCTAGAATATGCTACACAACACAGATGGCGTGAAATCCAAAGACACTTCCCCTCCAGATGAAATGGAGTGTGAAGGAGGTGTCAATATTGTGAATAAAGGAAGCATCACAAAAGGAATTGCCCGTTGATCTGCTCGAAGACATGGACCATAGAGAGGATGGTGATTCAGATGTAGAAGGGTGACATCTAATGACGCAACTGCGCATGTTCCGATTGGTGACGCCGACCTAACTAAGGTCTTGAAATCGGATCTCATTTAGACTTCTTCCGAACGAGGTAACTGACATGCTTTTTGCAGGCGAGCCTGGATGTGTTCACTTGGACCTATGCTAATACTCGCGGGATTTTACCATAGATTATGAGCCACTTGTCAAGTATAAAACTGAAGTGTGCTCCTGTCAAGCATATAAGGCGTATGAGAGCATCTGACTTGAAGTGAGATGCCACACATCCCGCTTGGATATCAAATCCCATCCTCGTCAACGATGCTAACGGAAAATGGTACGTATGCGTTGATTTTTCGGATTTGGACAAAGTTCGCCCAAAAGGAAGATTCCCATCACTCAGAATTGACTGGCTTGTGGATTCAATGACTGGACTCGAACGTCTCCCTCATATAGACATATGCGCAAGTTACAACCAGATTCTTATGCATGTACCCGATCATGAATAAACATGTTTTATCATGGACCATGAATTGTACTGTTATATGGAGTTGCCATTCGGACTGAAGAATGTCGAGGCAACATACCAACACTTACTTAATTGTATGGTCCACAGCCGTAGTGAAAGGCCCATGGAAGTCCATATAAATGGTACAATTGTGGAGTCCAAGCAATCAACCTACTACATTTCAAGTCTGACAGAGATGTTCAACATCTGAAATGAAGCTACACCCTTTGAAGCACTCATTTGGCGTTGCGTCGGGAAAGCTTCCTGTCCTCATAGTTAGCCCACACGGAATCGAAATCAACCCTGATCAGATTCCAATGATCATAAACATCCATGAACAACAAAGAGTTAAAGTTGTTTGATGCTTGACAGGAAAGTTGGCACTACTTACATGTAATGAGGAGAAGGTCCAGGAACTAGTCTATAATGTGAGCAAGAAGGTTGTCGTGGTAGAGCGCAACTACCCAAAAATTGAAAGGGTCATCTATAACTCGCTAATTACTTTGAAAAATCTTCCCTACTACTTACAAGTTCATCTGATTGTTATATGCACTTGTGAGCTGCTGCGACAGGACATGCAGCGACCTGATGCATCTGAAAAGTTGCTCGAACGGAACATAGAGCTGAACTAGTTTGATCTAAATTCCCTCCTAAAGAAGTCCGTATGGGGGCAAGCATTAGCCAATTTCATCGCTGAATTTAACATTCCCGAAGAGGATATGTTAGGTGAAGAAAATGGCCCCTCGGAATGAAAGACGAAATCAAGCATCTGGAAACTATATATAGATGGTGCAAGAAATGATCGACGATCCAACGCCGAAGTTTTGCAGATAACCCTCGAAGGGCGGCTCGAAAGGTATTCCAATCGAAGAAACCACAACTCACAGCTTACCTAGAACCAGTAGAAGAGCTGTTAGATGGATTGGAACGTTGCAACATACCTCATATTCCACACAAAGAAGGTCAGAAGGCATATAATCTAACCAAGTTAGAAGGTTCCGACAATCCAGAAAAGATGGAGATGATCCCCATCAAGACACTATAAAATCCAACAATTGATCAGATGGAAGTTGATCCAGTGTTGGAGACCGAACCCAGAAGAGAGTCGTGGATAACTCCATGATAAACTTCCTGCAGCACGGAATGCATCTAGCAAGGTGAGGTGAAAGGCCTGCCATTATTCTTTATGCCTTGAGATATGATATGCAAGTCGACATTGCCCTTTTTCCTTGGAAGGTTGTCCTAAGATCGACACAAACGATTCTCATTGCTGAATTTACCGCCCTGAATGGTTTGACAGAATCACTAGTCAACTTCCTGCTAGATGGGAAATGTACATGAATGAAACATCTAACGAGCGAAGCTTTGGAATTAGAAAGTGAAGATTCACATTTCCACTCCTTTTATCAATTATTTGCCAAGTAACTCATTCCCCAGATGCTGGGGGCAATTAGAGATTTGAGCATGAATCGCTCAAGATTACATCATCTAAATTCAAAGCTGATACATCAGGAGTTTGCATGGCCAATTGCCTTAGTCTTGCCTAAAAGTTAGCAAGTTGAAAGTTTAGAATGCTCACGCCCGAAAGATGATTGATTGTTTGTGCACCAACCCTTGTCCCGATATGGAATCGAAGGCCTATCAGCAAATCTATGAGATATGACTATCCCATCAGCCGCAATATCCTATTTTCTAGCATAGAAAGTGCAAAAATTTCTATAAGCGTAAATCCATTGTTCTCATGCCAATTGCCATCCTAACACCAATGTGATGGTGTGCTTTCTTTGCAGTACAGTCACGACTTCCTGACACTCTATCCTTACCCTCAGCATGGTGGCAAAAAGACGATTCAAAGGAGATGCGATCTCATCACTCTTTTATGATATTTACCTAACCGCCTTTGCCATCTCAAGACCCCGATCAAGATCTGTTCATTCTTGGGACCGCCGTCCCGCAATAATTTGAAAAGATATTCGTCATCAGCTTAAGATTCTGGCAGCCATCCCATGGCAGAGACAGGATAAGGAAGAGTTAACCAGCAAAGAGCATGCAATTCCAATTCCCTCTCAGAATGATATTCATTCCTCAAGCAGGACTACTTCTTAACCATGAATCTTATATTTACATTCTTTATGAGTTGCCGATGTAATTAACTCAGAAAAATTTATATATGGATTGTGTAGGTACCTCAGGTCTGGTGCCAATCAGAATTTTAACACCCGCATGTAAAGTTATGGAGCACTGCCTTAACGGGCCCGATTGGACTGCTTGTTTGCAAAGTCGCGCCCTGCGTCTAACGAAAGTTGTATAACTCAAAGTGGATCTGAGATGACCATTTGATCCCTGGATCACATGTGGCAAACCACAAAACAGTTGTACATAAATCATTGAATTGCAAAGTCAGAGTCCGACTCCAGATGGACGTGGTGTGACCATCAATATGGCTCGATCCTATCCTCGATGCCACCGGATTACATGAACCCCAATAGGGGGGCAGTAGTGCCCATTGATATTCTTATTTTCCAATCATGAAATTTGCTTTTACATGCCTCTTGAGTTATTGATATGACTAACTCATATGATATGAATGATGCAGGTACCCGAATTTTGGTTCCAACTACTCCTCCCATAGATTGTTTGGAGGAACACAAAGCCTTGGCAAATGTTTCCCAACTATTTGACTGACTGATGCTATCCACAAAGCTTGGATAGAAATATAAACCTAGGATGAGTGTAACCCGACCACTTGTCCGAAAAGCTCCATTCGCCAGAGTGAAACGTGGAGCATGGACCCGAACCAATCTCGAGAACAACACCCGAAACGGCAGAGTCCCACTCTTTGGACTAGAGTGTAGAAGGAATGCCGGGGCGAATGATATGGCCATTCTCCTGAACCACTCTAATTCTCATGATTCGAGAGAGAGTATAAAGGACCAGAGAGAATGTCCATGAGGCGTAAAGGTGCACCGTGACTAAAACTGCCTCGAAATACACTCCACCCCACTGAAGGATCAGGAGAGTATAAAGGCGCTAGAGACTTGGCGCTCCCAGAACTTCTGCCCCGCTGAAGGATCAGTGAGCAGACTAAGAACCAAGCTCGAACTCTAACCTGCTAAAGGATTGGGAGAGTATTAAGGTGCTAGAGACTTAGCGCCACTCGAACACTAACTCGCTGAAGGATCGGGAGAGTATAAAGGTGCTAGACACTTAGCGCCACAAGAAGTCTTACCCCGCTGAAGGATCGGGAGAGTATAAAGGCATGATGACACATGCCACTCAAGGGCTCCTATCTTGTTACACAACTGCAAAAAAGAATGAAAGCTGAGCCCGAATCCTCCATGTCCGGACATGGGGGCAACACAGTTATGGTCCTAATCAATCCTCAACAAGCCCTGGCCAGGCACTAAGTTAATGATTGATTGAGGGCATACCCATACATACATACTACTTTATTGCAATTTCATTTATAGTTACATTGATGACTTATAATGTTTCACGAACTATTTACTTATTTGCTTATGGAATGCTCGCAGGTGCAGGTAATGCGAAAGAAACAAAATTTCATTTACCAAGTGCGGGTTCGTAGAACAAAGCTAAACAAAATGCGAGGGCCGCACTCGCAACAACAATAACAGACCAGTAGAAAGCAATTAAAGGGGGACGTGCAGGAGGCAGACACCAATGCCCAATGCTAAACTTCCTACACAACTCAAGGCGACGACCAAAAGGAAGCCTTGAGAGTAAATTATTCAATGACATGTCATGCGACTTAATATTCGCGACTGGGAAGGACCCAGTGAAGCCCTGGGATTTTTGGATTTTTATCCGGCCTTAATACGACCCTGAGCGGTCGTTGGTTTTCCGATCATAATACGATCAGACACGATCATGGAATTCAGGATTAAAGATTTCCCTAACTATCCAGAATATGCCATCCTTCGTCTAAATTTGAAAGGGAATTGATCCGACTATCTGTCTTATGCCGTTACCCCTTAACTGGGGGCATAACCATTGAAAATATTCACAAACGACATAGCTTATGTGCTTGTATTTAACTTATGTTGTGATCTTTACAGGCCCCTTGAGGTCCATGAAACAGATGCACAGAGAATGTCCATTTTCTAGTCCAAACTTACTTCCAGACTGGAAAGTTCAGATAAGGCTGGGCATATCCTATGCCGCAATTAGGGCCTGGATAGGAGACAAGACATTAGCATGGACCGAGTACCAACATATCGATTTTCACCCAACTCTGACTCATGATGCGAAGAGGGAGTATGAAATACATGGATTTGAAGTCTTCTACTCAGAACAAAACCCACATGGATGGGGGCACGAAATATGAGCCTTAGGCAGCATAGTTCAACTACTCGATGCCTATACTCAGAATTGAATGGCAGAAGCCTGATTGACGGTTACTGCACATGTGGATCTAAGAAACCCGAGGCCGATCGTCACTAATTTAAAGACTTTACGCTAGGGGAATCAACGACAATTGAAAGGTCAAGCAAAAATCATCAATTCTCTAGAAATGATAAAATCGAAGTTCAAGCAATGACGAACTTGGCTCGACCAGATAGCAACCATCAGCTCGGATTGAACACAAACCAATCAGTAGGCGTGCAGCATGCGGCTTCGATTCAGAACATTATGGATGGAAACATGGACAATGGAACAACTACTTGCAACATCCTAGATGGGAATGCAAGAATTGCAACAAACTCACGTTATGCACGACCAACTTTAGCTCCAACTCGAATGGATACTCAAGCTAAGTTCCACACTTGGCTCCAAGCAAGAACGCAATAATTCAAGGAACAGGAACCCCGGTCGGGTCGAATGACTTGAACCACTACTCGGGGGCAATATCGAAGCCGAAACAAGAACTCAGCAAAGACCCCCTTTGTAATCTCAGATTCAATGCTGAGGGCACCAGCCATGATATTGACAATTTGCAGCAATTCTTTGATGGAAACCTGCTTTCCAGTTTGATTCGGCGCCTCTCGAGATTCTCAAGATGTTATGGATAACAACAATAACAGCCCTTACACATGAGACATTAGGATCCCCTGTTATTCCCCCAGACTTTAAATTTTCTCTATAATGAGATTTTCTCAGAAGCTTTGATGAATTCAACCCTAAGGTGGACATACTTCCATGACAAAAAGGTGTTAACATCGAGAAGAATGACCAAGATGCTTTTCTGACTAAAGAATGGAGCACCTACACCTTCCAATTCCTGAAACGATAAGGACAAAGGAAAATCCCTGGAAAACAATGACAAGAATGTGCAGTTCCAAAGAGAATCTATACCACAAATCGACCTCATGATCTTGTTTGTCAAGTTCAATTGAACCGAGCATGAGAAAGAGACTCAACAAGACTGTGACAACCATTTCAGACTATGCTAAAGCATAAACGGAGGGGGCCAACTGACTTCATAATGACATTTATCCACTCGCATTTAGCAAGCTTACTTAACTTCACAACTGATCCAATGAGAGTAACTGAATTCGCTGACGTTCGATGAGGCAATCCTCACTATCCGACTAAAGAGTAGAGACGATATCCAAGAAAATATAATTCGAACATTTGTGTATACAACACCAACTTTTGCTGATTCGAGAGAGAGCACTAATTGTCTTGGGTCGACTAAGATTGCTGAACCGGTAACTCTTACTCGATGCAATGACTGGAAGTATAAGACCCTGAAGATTGGATGCCTGATTGACTTAATTTAACCCCCATCGATGCTGGGGGCATAAACCCTGACTTCGCTTATCCTCCGATGGTACTAAGGGCACGAGCGTCGAAGCGCAGGCTAACCATGAAGATGACCCTGGCTAGAAGCAAGATTCAAGACATGTACAATATGCCTCTGGAGTATGACCCGACTCATCTTTTCCGGCCAAGCGAGCTAGCTTGCGGATCAAATGTGAACTTAAAGACTCTTACTACACCAGATGGAAGGTGTGACGAACTTATCCACTACCTTATGACAGTGACGATCATACGAGCACTGGTTCACATGATTTCAGCTGCATCTCTTACTGACATGCATGTGATTATTGAATTATGAAACGATCCAGAACGATTGTGGATTCCTTAAAATACGGCCCGATACGACCGTGGATTCTTTATTTTTTATTGGCATGATCCAGAGTGATTGTGGCTTTCGGAATCCTTATTGTTACGGTTTGATGCTATCGCGGAGCCCTATATTAATATCCCGATGCCGAGATAGTTTAAAGCCGAGTATAGATGACAGATTCACATGTTGATTCTGATGTGCTTTATCCCAGAAGTTTAGGTAACAGCTCAGAGCCTGAAGATCCGTGAACTACCCCATTATTTGGCTGGCTACTTCATACATAGACTCACATGTAACAGAAAGTCCAACCCAACCATGTGCTCGACTTACACGGAATGATGACATTGTTTGGTAACGACCTGTGGGTGTAGAATTACGCTCGGGAGCCAACGATTTAGCATGACTTTTAATGAATGAAATAGACCTCTTAATCCGACGAGGTTTAAGCGATCGCTTGATCATATTGACCACTATTTCCATAAGATGGCCTGACTAGCACAGATGGAAGCAACGCAATAATTTGATAAAGCCTTCTCAAGGATAAATGACGTTCCAGAAAGATTTATCTCAACACATTCAAAGCACATCTCATCTGCGATAAGATGTGCTTTGTGGGGCAAAATGTTAGCCTGCTTTCTGACCAGGCTATCCAAAGCAAAGATCATGTTGACACACTTTTTGGCAAATGCTGTCACATATAGAATCTATGAATAATATCACTCTCTGGCATTGGAAGCATCATCAGAAGACAAGGCAGTTTGGTCAAAATCACAATATTAGTATAAACTAGCCCGAAACCCCTATCAAACTACCTCATTTGGATCTAAACACATCAAATACTTGTAGCCTTCTGAATTATCTTCAAGTAGAGCTTTCGTTTGGTCCGATCGGCCTTACGGTTTGAAAGTTACGTCCGTTTCCGTGAACGCATATAGAAATATGGAAAAAACCTGCATTTTGGCTTTTTTGAAGATCGGATCGTGACCATCCCCGAGGTCAGATCATGACCACCCCTGGGGTTGGATCGTGACCACCCCCTGGGATCGGTTCGTGACCATGACCCGGCCTGACCATCACCATCACGACCATCACCTACTCACCACCCCGGTTCACGAACCGTGACCACGAACCACGACCAGGACCCGCTACTACGCATGTAGATTTTGACCTATTCTCAAGGCTATGATCGCTCCTACTTTCCCGGATCAGGTGCCACGTGTCCTACCACGATCCCATCACCATATGATCTCTCCTACGGCTATAAATACACCTCCATAGGGCATTTTCAAGGGACTTTTGGCATCTCAACATCCATGGCTGCTATGGCTAACACTTCTCCATGAATAACCACCATCTTCCTCAATGAAAATCAATGAATTCGGGGAGAAATATTTATTGAATTCGAGTGATTGAGAGATAACATTCATTGTAATTGTAATCCGTGGATGAAATGAGAACATGTAAAGTCGACGTAGGCTCGTTAACGCCGAACCACTATAAAAATCCTGTTGTCTTGCTTTTTCTCTACTTTTCTGTTATTTTCTTCATATCCTATGCTATAAGTATGATAATTTGGGTGTTAGGACCATTTTTTGGTCTAACAATCGCATATAACCAAAATAAATAGTGCACTAATGCTTTGGTATTACCTACATCTATTGATTTTGGTATTGATGAGTGTATTTATTGGAAGACATCACCATGATTTAATATAAATTATTAATTCGAAGGGAATTTATAATTTGTCATGCCTCGAACACCCACGATCTCCAAAGAGATGGAAAAACCAGGATTGTTTGAGAACCAGACGCATCAGAACACAGAACAACAGAACTTTTCATTGTTATTACAACAATTAACATCATAATACAAGAATATCAGAGTACGAATAAATATTACACAGTGGAAAAATAATATCATAGATTAATAATTTACATAGCAGCTGACATAAAATGTATAAATACAATGCACATCAGACATACATAAACTACCACAACTGAAGGAAATACTCCGATACAAAGCCTTCCGGATATAGCTCCAGCTATAAACCAGGATCCTGTTAACTAAATATCTGCAAAACCAAAACTATTAGCTTCCCATATGGAAAATATGGACAACCATGGTTTAGGTGAAAACAATAAACTCCAGATCAAGTTATGGGACTAGTGTAAGAACTTAAAACAGTTATTAAAACATACTTTAAAAGTGGGAAAAATCATAGGATCGCACCGTATGACACGGAACGGGTTTTCTCCACATGAACATTAGTTTAGAAATAAAACATCGCAATGATTTTTCAAAAATGAAGCTATTATAAGACTCAAGTCCCATCACATAATGCAACACAAACCAGGGGATAGAATTTTACATTATAATAGCCAAACATGCTTGGTACGTCTTAATACAAATCATTTTGATATTACTATAAGTGCATAGTGTAGAAAACAACTTCGAATATAAATGTATCAATCATAGACGGTATAGGTACCATATATTATGTCTCCATATAGGTTCACAACTAAAACCGTAAAAGTTGTGTATTGGAAATTGGATTTCATTTATGAGACGAGGCAAGGGATTTTCCTCACCGGTTTGAGACCACCTCTAGCAAGATATCCAGGATCACACCCATGGGTAACCCTTGGTTACAGCAGGGTCGGTTCACACCAAACGTTTGTGGATTGGTTATTCCTGAACAATACGTTTTCTGGTCCTACCGGACCTACAATCTGGTCAGTACGTCGACCATCTGAGCCTTTTAGTCGGCTCTATATCCTAGGCACCTCGCAAGCTATCATTCACGTAAGTAAAAATGTCTGTGCTCCATACAATGACATCACCCATAGCTAGAAACAAACGCATGCACTCCCTGCCGTCCTCATCCCGTTTTTGACTCATACAGGGGTGTCACACTCACGAGTTAATGAAATACACAAAGCTATGCTAATTAAAGAGGTGCTTTGATCATCAACCACAAGGCCTTGCTTTTCAACGAAAGCCTTGATCATTTGCATCTTAGCATGCCACATCGATAATTCATGTCAGACAACTGATATCTATCAATATATAACCTCAAAGCCCATACATCTCAGAGAAGGGTGTTAAGCAAGAGAATAAGTTATCCGCCACGAAACAGATACATATTTAATAGAAACTAATCAATATGGAATGAAACACAATGTTAGACATACAATCCGTTTACAAGTTCGTTCTAGGTTTGAACGAAACCAGAGACACCTTATTCCTCATTCCATATGTCCAATACGGGAGAGAGGTCCTCACAAATTCGGTCGATCTCCAAGTACATCTGGACGATCACCATTTATTACCTCGTCTTGGGTGTAAAGCCTAATCAAGACATCAGTAATCATCCATTCGATGTGAAGATTTCCGGTCTTCAACCACCATATTCATCGTCGTAACAGTTACTAAGAATGGGTTAAACCCGGTCTTTCCGAATAACTAACATATCTTCATAATTATGTGATAAGTACACAAAGATAGCACATATCTCGTTCCAATCCAGAGTATTCTTTTATTCAAATATTCACATCTTTGGGGAAAGGGTCCCATTATTATCAAAGATAATTTCTTTTAAACTTATTCTGTAATCTTCCTTTGGATATCATTCCCAAAAGATTTTATTTTAACTTTTCACAACTTAAAACCAAGTAAGGTTTATCAACTAGTTGGATTATGGAGCATTACCGAAGTAACCATTTATTCTATTATCCCAACCCCAATGTATTCATCCCATGGGGCAAAACTGGTAGTATTCCATATTTAACACCCATGGTGTTATCGGTAAATTTAATTAACAAATCTAATTAAAAATTTAACTATCGCATGGAGTAAAACTGGTGGTACTCCATCTCGATCATTTCTTTGTTTGATAAATTTAATTATCTCATTCACATTTCAATCTAATTAAAGATTCATTAAAACTCTAGTTCAGTTTTAATCTCAAAAATCATTATTTAATTATTATTCAACCTTTGGAAAATAATCTTGTCTATACTTAGGTTAAGGAACAAATGTCATGTAAAAACACCATTTACAATAAACCCAAAATCATCTTCCATTTAATATGGAATCTTCACGGAAATCTGAACAAATTATAATCGATATAAATTTCTGTATCTGACCAATACTTTAAGTGGAATCACGGCCAGGCCTTTTAAATTCCACAAATAGTAAATGCTTCCCTTCACAGAAGTTTCTCGATTATTATTAATCGAATTCCATTCAGTTCCAATTTAATAAAATAATATGGAAAACTTTCTTAAATCTTAATTAAAAGATTTATTACTTTCACAAGTGGGCTCAAGAACAGTATCATTTAAGATGCCATCCACAACGAACCCCCAAATCCAATTTGATATTAAACACAAGATCTTAAATGGAATTCATGTCGACTTACATTCAGTGCCAAATTCTAAAACTAACAGATATCATTTTTGAATAACGAAATCAGTATCTTCCAAATTCATAAAACAATATCCGGATAATCACGGAATCCAATATCAAAATATCCGAAGATAATTCCCATTCAAATCCATTCCAATTTATTAATTTGAAATCATCGGATTATTACTCTAGTTGTTAACTAGTTCATTTAGATAAAAATATCTTTTATCTTTTCAGATATGGAATATTTCATCCGAAATCTTTCCAAATCATTAATTATGATTTTACGTAATTTTTCCATATTTTTAATAATTTTATTAAGGCTCTTACAGTTGGTTTTCAATATCGGCCACCAAACTGCATCCATAGCAACCTTTTCTAAAATTGATATGGATATATTTTAAAATCCAACAGTTTAAATTTAAACCTCTTATATTCCTTTGAAAGATCTTTTCGATACGAACCTAACGGTTCCGATTTAGGAGAATCCGATGGTCGGATCTCCCATTACGTCCATGAAAGGTTAATAATTGAAATTTGTGAACGGTCACAACGCGACACGTTCTATTCAAGCCATTTAAATATATATATATATATATATATATATATATATATTATTCCATCGACTTCCGTTTAAAACGTATTTTATAAATTGTTTATAAATTCATTTAAAAACGATTTCACTTACATTTCAATTTCTAATTAAAATTGAACATCTCATATTATTATAATCTCAAAATAATAATATTTTCAAAATGTAAGCTTTTGAAATTTAGTCTTCTCGATATTCATTGTAAAAATGAATAAAATCGATATAAAATCTGTTCGATTTAAAATAGCGTTTATATACTTAACTCGACTTTGTATTTTTATATTTTCGCATCCATCCAAAATCGGACATCAAAACTAAACTTCTAATTTTCTTTGGATATTATATTATAAAAATATTCATATTTATTCCAGAGTGGAATAATATTTCATCCAATATCCATATAAAGCAATACATATGGATTCCATTCATCACATATATATCCAACAATAGTTGTAAATAACTATCCACATCCAAAATGACATCTTGTGTGCATTTATTTTCATATAAGCTTCAATCAAGTAATTGACGCTTATATGAATATGTCAATCAATCGATTAACCGCAATTTCACATAAGAGAGATGTGTGAGTCAAATATCATCCCAAGACCCATATGGGGTTTTCAACCAACTATAGTTAATTTAAATCGATCATTGGTTAATAAATTTAACCAATTCTAATTCGATTCGAATTATTTTTCCAGCTAAACAATTTTCACTGTTCAAATTATAAATGGATATTTATATCCAGTTTCAACTACCACATATATAATCATTATTCTAACATGTTAAACATTTCAACATCACAATCACATCATAGTACCAGAAATCAACAAATCATCCATGAGTTTATAAACAACTGTGATGTGAGCTACCGGACACCGTTAACAATTTATGATATAATAACATAACAAAATAATTGAGGGAGAGACTTCTCACCCACTAGCTAAACCAAATGCCACGACACTTCTTGTGTAGAATTTTCATCGCGCACTCGCTGTTATTGCTCCTCGCCACCTGATTTTATCATTTTGTCTCTACAGACTGCATACGACCTCCAATCTTCCCTAAACTTGGTCACCAACATGGAAACACCATTACAGACAACGTTTCCCTGTGGCACTTCTCCCGAAAACGCCTGGATTTGCTGGAAATCGCCAAAAACAGCTTGAGGCCAGCGAACTTTGATCGCATTTTTACAGCAGCTCCGAACTCCAAAATTTGATTTTGATATGTGCATTTTGTAGAGAAAAATGAGATCTACAACTTTTGCTTATAAGGTCATGGCCAATAATGCATGGATCGAAAGCTAATGAGCAAAGAAGGAAAAAGGGGTGTTTTTGCAAATTGTGTTTTTGAGAAAAATGTGACTTTTGGTGTCGTCGGGCCCATGGCCAGAGCTAAGGCTACTGCCTAGACTGGTGCGGTGAGGGTGCTGACATGGAATGTCTGTAGGGGGTGACATGTTCCATGGGGCCTACAGGGAGGAGCTAGGAGGTGGTTGGTTGTACGAATCTAGGGTTTAGTGCTTAAATATGCAATCTTTTGCAAATAGGAAAAGTTTATGGGGGGCTTTTGGCAAAAAAAAAAAAGGAGTGAGAGACTAGCGCTGCCTGGCCTTGTGGTGTGCCGGCATGCTACAGCAGGCGGACGGAGGAAGGGCGGTGCCCTAGGTGACCGGTTGGTGGAGCTATTGGAAGAGGGAAGCCATTAATAATGGTTTTAAGCTTTTAGCTTTTGTTTTAGAGAATGGTAAAATAGTTTGTATTAATTAAAGCCTATTTAGGAATAAATCAAGTCATGTAGGCACAAATCAAGGGAAGGGAGCCAAATGGAGGAGAAAGGGCATGATTTGTCTAATTATCATTGGTCCATTACTATTCACCGATTGACTAATTTTTTCAATGCATTAATTCTTCATTGCACACTTCGTTCAAGTCGCACGGCCACATGTTAACTCCAAAAGTTACGAAATTTGGAATCTTGCTACATTATGGAATTACAGTTCCAACAAACTAATCCACATCGAATTTGGAGACCGTTTGAAAAATGGCCTTATTTTTAGTTAAATTCAAATTTAAACTGAATTTTCAACATACATTTATATGTCGTTCTACTACATATAAACTCCATTTGACTTGAAAATTTGAGTCCTGACATATTTCGACATTCCGGACTCAACAAAATTGGTTTGATCGTATTCTAAGACTGTTAGAAGAACGCTCCTTTTTCAAGTGATCGATTTAGCTTTTAAAATATCGATTTTTAAATTCGCACTTATAGATCAAATTAGTAATTTTATTGATCTTATTTTAATTCGAATAAATATAAAAACCAATTTTAAAATTATTCTCAAATTTTATCTAACAAAAATAACCAATTTATATTCAAAATTCATTAAAATAAATCAAATTAAAATTTTAAATTGGTTCTGAAATTCCAGGTTGTTACAATCTTCCCCACTTAAAAAAAATTCGTCTTCGAAAAAGGAACAGAGATAAAAGTCGTTTCATTTGATCCAAGTAACCGATTTCTCCGAGATGGTTCATTTTCTTCACGTGAGTTAGCTGAGAGTTATTAATTAACCTAGATTATATGTTAATATTTAAGTGCTAGGGATAGAGTAGAAAGATATTTCAGGGAAATAATTCAAGACCATACTCTAATTATGGTAGGTAATATTTATAATAAATGCAAGGACGCCAATTCTGAATTCTATCAGCTGATCTATTCTAATGCTTCACTATTTCCCTTTCCTTTGTTAGTTTATCTATCCAAACAAGATTCAATACAAATTAGACCCTCTAAGTATACAATGCTCAGGCAAAAGCAGACGCCAATTTAGGAAAGTGGCAAAGTTAGCGGGAGAATTTATGTTCATCTAATACAAGACAATTGATGAGCGTTATTTTGGTTTACTAGAATCCAAATATGGACAAAAGAATTATTCCGGCTCTTGGTTTGAGGTTAAACCTAGGGTCAATTACTCAGGATAACTTGTATGAGTGCAGCACTTGATATATAAATAAAAAATAATGTATGCTGGTTGCTGGATACTAAATAATCATACTTTATTTCTATTTTAAATAAGTTACCCACACTATTGGCTTGCTAACTAGGAATATAGTCTTTCTTAAGTTGCATTGATCAGGTCTAATATGAATAATGTAATATTCAAAGTGGGTTATATAACTTCTGTAAAAATTGTATGGTATGGCTTCTCTTAGATATTGACATGTCCTGGTGACTGGTATTTAGTAAATTTGGTGTCACGACCTTCCTATTTTTTGGGAATTTTTTTAGGTTGTACTAAATTGTACATACTTTTATGCAATATAGCTAAGTAGTAATGTTTTGTATCAGCTGTCCGATATGTTAAGACTAATGTGCACCTGACTTATTTAATCTCTAAAAACCCTGATTGCATATTTGTAATTTAGATGTCATTGTTATTGTGCTGACATATGTTACCTTTATATCATTCCTTGCTACTTCATAGTTTGACGCACATGTTGGGGCTGCCATAATTGCAATTAGTCCTCAGAAAGTTCTTTCATTAATGCAATTCACCAATTTTCAGGTTTACTCATAAGTCAACCCTAACGCCATGCAAACTTCTAGTTGAAAGAACTTCTTGGCTATTCGCAAGAAATCATCTCTGAATCTTTGAGATGCCAAAGTGATCGTTTACATGGAAAAGTCTAATTTTATAAAAAAAAGTGAATCTTTTAGTGTTATATCCATAAATAAGGATATTTCTATTCCTAACCTATATGATAAAATTGAGAAAGAAGATGTATTCCCAAATTTCTTTTTTGAAGTCTTATGATACATGTTTCCACATCTTCGAATAATCTATAGGTTCTAATTTAGAAGTCCCAAAAGTTCCCATCTCATATTCTATTTTCTGATATGGTCTTGATGTGACATTCCATATATTACCCGCAAAATTACCAGCATCTTTGATAACCAACAAAATTATGTATACTATATTACCGCAAAATGTGAACATATGTTAATTCTATGCCTAAGCAACAAACATTAAAATGATGGATTTAATTTACACATTCAAAAATGCAATTCAGCAACACATTTAACCGTGTTCAAGAAAAATAGGTGAAATGCTGCACATTGATAACAAATAACGCTCTTAAACATAAAAAATAATGCTCCAAACATAAAAAAATAACCGTATCAAATTAATATTCAGAAGAAGGTACTTACAGTAAGAAAAAAATCCAATGTTCTTCTCATCAAATCCAAAATAGTTGTTTCTAGCTGTCTCTTGAATGCTTGTAGGAATTTCTTTGAGTTTATCAACTACGGGAGGAGCAACAGAGTTCTCAGCTGTAGGTTTTGGAGCTTTGTGAGAACCAACAAGTAGCCTTAGAAACTTTGACCCCGTCCACTGCTTCCTCCCCAATTCATCTTGCTCGGGGGAATTGTCGAATTGTCTATGATTACTACGTTAATATCATGGAAGATCACTTTTGAAGCTGCAAAATTTAAGAGATGAAAATAATAATTCAAAAGGATGTAAACAAAAGTGAGAGGATAACTAATTTAATAAAAAAATATTACAAAGTGTAAAGAGGTAGAAGCTGTATAAAAATAATATAAAAGAGGCGTGCATGTGTTAACCGACCTTTTGGTCCGGTCCCCAAAAATACACAAGACACGCTCGACTAAACATACCGTGTGATATTACAGCCCAGAGGCGTCGCCAATATCATCCGGGGTCCAGTACTAGAAGACTCGAGTTTGGCCACTAGCAGAATGTCGCCTCCCTCGAACGCGACCTCCATTAGTATCCGTCTGCAGCCGAGCCATGCTCCGAGCCGAAGGCGAGCCATCAAGCGGGTCCAGGCACAGCGCAGGTGGGGGTCCGGGGACCCACAGTCCCGACTGGGAGCCGCACGATTCATCCGATTCCGCCAAAAAGTGTGTTGCTTAGAATTACCAGATCGACTCAAAGTCAGGATTCAGCCAACAACTTCCACGAGCCTCGCTGCTCCTTCAAACATTGCCAAACAAAGACCTTGTACCCATGGCCTTTGCACCCACACCTACAGCCTTCGCACCACCCATAAGGCGACCTTCGTAGCCCTCAGGGTACGAATTTCGCACCCCTGAGGGGTGCTAATTTCGCACCCAGCAGGGTGCGAAATTCGTACCTTAGGGTGCAAATTTCGAACCCCGGGAGGTACGAATTTCGCACCCCCATGGGGTACGAATTTCGCGCCCCGCGAGGTGCGAAATTCACACCTCGGGGCTGGGTGCAAAATTATGCCATGTGCAGTCTCCAGGTGCGAATTTATGGGTGTGGTCCCCTACTCCTACCTACTCCCACCTAACCACTACAATATAAATACCCCCTCACTTCCCACTTCAAAGGGGTTGGTCTAAGCTTTCTCTCTCTCAAGCATGAAAGGGAGAAGATGAATACGTTGGGACCCATGAGCATAATCATGAAGGTCCGACCATGCCTTTGGATATGAAGCCACCTTGGGACTTCATGAAACTATAAAACACCATTAATAATCTCCACCTTCTTCTCCGTGGCCAGTAGACATGGCAAGGGTCTCTAGAGGAAGGCCTCCGCTCCGCCTCCTTCAGACCCCGAGCCTCCGGGTTCGAAATTCGTACCCCCAAGGGGTACCCGGGTTCGATATTCGTATCCCCAAGGGGTATGAAATGCGTACCTGGGAGAGGGGAGGCATAGAGCCTCGACTTCGCCGCCCGCGGACCTCGAGGCTCGACTCCGCCTCCCGCAGACCTCGGTCTCGACTCTACCTCACTCGGACTCGACTCTGCTTCCCGTGGACATCGATCTCGACTCCGCCTCCAGCGGACCTCGGCCTCAACTCTACCTCACTCGGCCTCAGCTCCGCCTCACTCGGCTTTGACTCCGCCTCCTTCGGACCTCGGCCTTGACTCTACCTCACCCGGCCTCGACTCTGCCTCACTCGGCCTCGACTCCACCTCCCGCGGACCTCAGCCTCGAATCCTCCTCCCACGGACCTCATCTTCTATTTACCTCACTCGGCCTCGACTCCGCCTCACTCGGCCTCGACTCTGCCTCCCACGAATCTCGACCTTGACTCCGCCTCCCAAAGACCTTTGCCTTGACTCTACCTCACCCGGCCTTGGCTCCGCCTCGACTACGCCTCTCGCGGACCTCGGCCTCGACTCCGCCTCATTCGGCCTCGACTTCACCTCTCATGGACCTCGGCCTCGGCTCCGCCTACCGCGGACCTCGGCCTCGACTCCGCCTCACTCGTCCTTGACTCGACCTCACTCGACCTCGAATCTGCCTCGTGCGGACCTCGGCCTCGACTCCTCCTCGTTCAGCTATGCTACACACCGGCAACTACTCGACTACGCATGCTCAGCAATGAAGATCGATAAGAAAGACTAAGAGGATGTTGTGAATCATTGTAGCTTCTTGTAATAGTCTTACTGTACTTTGTTGTAATGGAATAAAATCCGTACAACCTTCAAAGTGGACGTAGTCCCTGACGGGCCGAACCACTATAAATAACCATGTCCTTTACTTCCCCGTACATTGTTACTACATTTCTAATGATTCTCCTCTCCGGACTAAAAAGTTTCAAAATTTTGAAACTCTCTGGTGTTGACGACAATTTTAAGCTTTAACATTTGGTACGCCAGGTAGGGGTAGTAAAGCGCGCACCTACACTCGACTTTCTATCACTTCCTTCGAGGAATCGAAACCTCGCCTTTCCAAGACTTTGGATGCTACTTAAGTTTTCTCTAACTTACGAACCAAGCCTATCGGCAATTGTGAACTAAGGAAAGAACACCCATAGTCGGACCTCCCACTATCGGTCCTCATTTAGAATTTCCTCCTTAGCCTACATCAAACAACACCTTCGCCTAAACTCGACGAAGCCGATTTTTCCCACCAATTATCAACCATAAGTTTGTTTATACTACTCGAATTCCATCTTGTTCACCGAGAAGATTTCTCGACAGTGGGGAGAAAAGGAAAAATCCATCCTTGGTAGACCATCTAATGATAATTGGTCCACCGGCGATTTCTTTCTGACATCTTAGTCACTGCTAATATGGCATTACCTCCGGCCCCTGAGGCCTTGGTATCTCAAGCATAGCTTCTCCCCTTACCCAAAGATCGAAAGAAATCGAGCGATGGCTTAAAGCCCCAGTCAGGCAAAAAAGGGAGTCAGTCCAGCGACACTCTCAACAAGGCATCGCCCGTTTCACGATAAGTATAAGTTCTTCATGAAGAGAACTCGAATTTGTTTCTTTGTCGCAAATTCCCATATCGACTTCGACATGCCTTAGGTTCAGTCTATAACCTGTGGTTGAGTCCACTCACGATGGCTGAGCAACAAAGAATCAAATGACAGAATGTTGGAGATAAGTTCCTCTGTTCCATCTTCGGATTTCGTCTTCGGTTCTCGACTACGACTCAAAAACTCGCTTCTCATCATGGTGTTAATCGTAGGAAATGCTATAATCAAAGCTCAAGGTATAGAAAGGGGAGGAAGTCAAGAACTCTCCTTGACCAGACCTCCATCGAACTACGTCACTTGGGAAGGCGTCAAAAGCATGATCAAGAATCCAGCCACAGATTTGAAAGATCGACTCGAGCGGTAGGAAGAAGCTTTCAATACCTTCCTCGCCAGAATTGAAGATAGGATAAGAAGCACTTCAGGTCCGACTGGCCAAGCATACATAACTGAGGCAAGTACTAATGATCCTCCACCCGCGACCCTGGACTTGGGGGCAACCCCACAAAATAACCGGCTGGCCAACGTCGCTCCTCGGAACTGTGCCAGTCCCTCCACGGTCGGGGCAACCCGAATCCCGACATCGCTCCTGCCCGATACACTTTGATTGGTTAGGTTGCGAGCTTCGCAGTTGGAAATATTGCTCAAGCATCAACGCGTGCAACTTTGAATGGTACTGCTCCGATGGTTTCGCAAGTTAGAATTACGCTCGATGTGGCCCCTCAAGTAAGAATCCAATAGGACTTTCTTCTCAATCGACCGATCCCCAACTTGGACGTAAGTAATGGAGGCACCAGTGCCACTTTGGGTAACCAAAATCAACTACTTGCTTTCGGAAATGGGTCAAGAGATCGTGGATGCCATTCATCGATACACTCTACGCATTATCCATTCACTTAGATCATACGCTAAGCTGAGTGGCCCTGACACTTTAACATGCCACATCTGGCGTCCCTTGACGGAATGACCGACCTCTAATCTCGGTAATGTCAGAATCACCATCAGAAATGGAACGCGTCATCCCAGCCGCCCCGGCTTTGAAGCTCGAGTCTCCGCTTGGCGGATTCAAACTGCTATGAATCTGAACTTGTCGCCTATGCTTCTAGCATCCAACTGGGCCCAAGTTCAATTCAATCAACTTCCACAGAATCATGCAATCGAAGTTGGAAACTCGCAGATTGCCGAAGACCTTCAGTCAAGGAGGCGCACTAGGCTCTAAAGCCCTGGGATGGATCAAGACCTCTATAATACGACAGGAGCCCAACCTTCGATTATCGCCGACACGATCCATGGAATCGTGAAGGAACCATGGGGGCATGCCTACGATGTCTGAAAAACCAGTACGAGGCGTAACCCACTCACTTCGGCTATCCTTAATACCGAATGACGCAAGCAATTCGACATGCCAACACTCACTCCTTACTCAAGGAAGCTATGATTCCCAAAGCTTCATCAACCGCCACGAATGGCACAAGGGTTCATTATGAACCACCAATGCCATAAAATGCAAGTGTTTATCCGTCCTTACCCATGATGACTCTATTATAGTTCTCTCGACTTCCACCTTGAACTATCACAACTCTCGACTAACTCGTCAGGAGATTGGTCGAGCGATCCAGGAGGCACGTCGCGAGGTCCAGGGACATCCCCTTAGGCTCGAACATCTGCCAAGGCACCCGTGAAAACACTCAATGGCTATCTTGAAAGATCCAACACTACCTTGGCCGAGGTCAAGAAACCTACTCCTCGAATCGCACTTGTCCATCTTACGAAGGGCATACCACCTGATTCTAAACTTAGAGCATGGACCGATAAAAAACTATCAAAGATTCAGGAGATCTTCCTCATGAATGCCGACTACTTCCTATGCCTAAAGTTAACATAAAGGAATCAAGCTTCCCACCTCAATATCCTGCCTCATGGCGACACCTAAGGCTCCAATGACTCTAATTCCACCACTCCGCGCGATCTTTCTCACACCGGCAAAGGTGGTCGCAACAATAAAAGGAAGCGCCTTTAGTTTCCTTCTTTCCGCAGCTGTAATGCTTTTAGGGACACCCCAGGAAAATCTACCTCACAACACGCAATTCCCAACCTTGTAGAAGGCCAAGACCTAAAAGTCCGACGGGCACACCAAGGGACTCTACAGGATATTGTCGGTTCTACAACATCTGCAGACACAACCCAAACATGTTCCGTCACTTGTAGAACGATAATGAGGAACTCATCTGCGTGGGAACTCCGAGCCACTCAATGCTCATCAAAGACTCCCACTGCACGAGATCTCCGAGCCAATCGACGCTCATCGAAGGTTTTCACTACGCTGGACCTTCGAGCCACTCGATGCTCATCGAGGATCCCAAGTGAATGGGATCTCTGAGCTACTCAACGCTCATCAAAGATTCTCATTAAACATGACCTCAACCGACAATTAATCCCTTAAGATCGTCCCCAACATTGTCAGGACTACAGGCTCCATGACGCAGTTGAATTTAGGTTGTCATCAGAGATACCTGTTTGCAACTCCTCCCTACATATGACTCCCTCATTGGAAGTGGAACAGAAACTAAAGGCGAACTTTCTCCTATAAAAGACACCTCCTTTTCGCTGTGTCGTGTCCTTTTTGGTCCTCTATACGTTGCTCCTGACCCCTTCCAATCAGCAGGGGGCACTTAGGAAACCTTATCGGAGAAACATTCGGAAGCAAGCCCGAGAGTTCCAGTCCTCTGTCTGCCCCACGATCGTCCTCTATGATACAGCAATCCCTGAGGTATCATTGGAGATATTGGCCATCAACTCATCAATACCATTAGCTCGCCCACATAAAAAAAAGAGGAGGCAATAGAGATGATTCAATATCATAAAGAAGGCATACACATTAATGTTTAAAGGTCAAAAAAAGAAACTCGAGCACAATTGCCGACGGAATGCCTGTTGGTAAAGGGTCGCAACCTTTTCAATAGTCGTTACCATTGCAATTCAAACAGAATCATCCATTCACGGATAGATGCCTCATTACGTCCTATGTATATATAGGCCTACCAAAAAAATTGAAATGAAAATGGAAAGCAAGGCCCCTTCTCCAAGACACACGTCCTCTTTGTTGTATCAGAGCCATCCTCCTCCAACTAAGGCTCCGGCCACAAGGGAGCACGTAACACCCCGTATTTTCTGAGAATATTAAATAAACAAATTAAATAGTACTTAATTTTAGAAGAAGAATTAAGTAAAATTGATTGCGCCGTTGCGTTCGTCTCGGAATTCTGCTTGAGATAGACTCCGAATTTGCGTAAATTAAACACCGTATGAAGAAGTTATAAACCTTAGAAGTTTGTATACACCCAAGGAAGTATATATATACATATAAAATAATTCCAGAAGTCAAAGCAGGGTTCAAATCTCGAATTTGGGTCAAAGCAGACTGAGCAAGAAATTTCCCGCTCATAGGTGTCGACCCCCCCCCCAATGGGGAGTCGACATAGGTGTCGACCCCCCATAGGGGAATCAACCCCTGTCGGCCCAGATCTGGCCGATGACGTGTTTCACCACGTGTCGCTTTCTGATTCACTATGTGACGTGGTATTATGCTATGGACGATTCTGATGACTTCTAGACTGATCGGAAGGCTCTAAATCTCCCTATACACCTATAAAAAGACCCATAAACCTATTGTTTTCTCCACACAAATTCATAGGTGTCTATATGCTACTAAAACCTGAAGTGACCTAACCTCCACCTTAATCAATCAAATTAGAGTTTTCAAGTTAATAATCAAAGTCTACATCAAAGGAATATCTAATCAAATCCAGAAATTAGATCCCATAATTTAAGATCGTTCTATAATTTGTGAGTTCATGTTACTTTCAGAAATAAAATTTAATTGTGATTCTGATATTGTAATAAATCTAAATATGAGATTATGCCTATTTCTATCTGTCTTTCTATATCCATTGGATCTATCTCATTGATATTATTATTTCCATTCTTTATCTCTTCTTTCCTTCTTCCCTTTTTGTTTTTATATCCAGGCTACTGCGAGCCTGAGCCAAATCTCATAAGAGATGAACGTACGTTGGGAAAAACCGGGCATAATATATGATTTGGACATGGCCAGCGCTAAAATTTGGAGAAGTATTAAATTATGTATAATTGGGTATAACTGATTTGTAACTGATTTGAGGACATAACACATGTTGTATTTAAAACATAAAGTGTATCAAACATATGACTTAAGATTTGAGGCATAAAGTATATTGGACATATGACTTGGGATTTGGGGTAAAAATTGAACTGTAAACATGTAAGGCATAGTATATATTGTGGTTTAAAACCTAAAATTGGGGCATATTATATATAATAGTTTATGACTTGGAAGAAGGAGATTATTGTGTATAGTGATATATGGCTTAGGCATGAAAACCTATAGTAAGATAGGGATAACTGTTAAATGTGAACACGCCTAAATTGGGATTTTGGGTAATTGACATGCACTGTAATTAAAGGCTATAATTTGTCATAGTTTATACTGTGAATCATGAATTAGGGGTTTTTGGAGAATATTCTGTACGGTGCAATATGACTAAACCTTAGGGCATGTGTTATATAGTGAATTATGACCATGATTTTGGGCATGTAAATTATAGGTTCAATTTATGATTAGGCGAGATATGTTAATGGGACTTTAAGTGATGTTTAATTTGTTAAACTGACTAATATGCTGAAATTTGTTAAAAGTGAATACTGTAATTGGAAAGCCTACGATGTAGATGAATAAATTGACATAACTAGCCTGAAGCTGGAAAAATCTGTAAATGAACCAATTGACTAAGATAAACATGCCGAGACACGAGGTTAGACTCCATTTGCGGTGGAAACCTGCCCGGAATCAACCGACCTAACTAGTAACTGCAAATGGTCAGTCTAATGTGAAAGGTCTTAGGCATAACTAAGAAATGCTTAGACACGAGGTTAGGTCAGGCTTGTGTAAGAAGTCTACCCGGAATCGCCCGGAACATCCAGCGGCCGCAAGCTATCGACCTAATGTGAGAGATCTGTGCATTAATTATTAATTAATGCTGATCAAAGATGAATATGATACTTAAAACGTGTTTGGTGGGTAGGGTTAAGTTAACCTGAGTAAGATGACAACTTAACCAACATTACATGAACAAGTGAATAGGGTTAAGTTAATAAGGAACACTTAACCAATATGATATGATGAATGAGTAGGGTTAAGTTAATAAGGAAACACTTAACCAATATGTGAATGAGTATGGTTAAGTTAAGGGGAAACACTTAACCAATATAACAAGATGAACAAGTGGGGTTAAGTTTATAAGAAACACTTAACCAATATAACATGATGAACGAGTGGGGTTAAGTTAATGGGAAACACTTACCAATATAACATGATGATCGAGTAGGGTTAAGTTAATAAGAAACACTTAACCAACATGACATGATGAGTGGGTGGGTTAAGTTAACATGAATGGACAAAACTTAACCATTAAATAAACATACTTGAATCAGTGAGAAGGGTTAAGTACATATCAGGTCGGTAGGTAATATTAGTATATATAGGCCTACAAACTTAACCATTAAATAAACATGCTTGAATCAGTGGGAGGGTTAATCATAACGGGTTGGTGGGTAATATCTGTGTATATAGGCCCACAAAACTTAACCAGTAGGAAACCTTAGTATCGGGGACCCATTTAAGCAGTAACCCACATAGATGTATCAAGGTACCCTGAAACTAGGCAGGAAACTAGGCAGGGTGGGGCATGATTACTGGGCTGATTATAAGCAGTCAAAATAGCGGCAGGGTGTACGTCAGTGTAGGTTTCGACAGATTACGGGCATGCACGTACTCCGGAGTGGAAAAAGCAGGCATTGTGTACCAGTAGTTATACACTGTGCATCTTGAATCGTGTCGGGTTGCTATCATAGGGTCTGATACACCTTATGGTGGGACCAGCATAGGGTATCTACACGCAAGAGAGGGCCTTGACACGGACACAAGGAAAATTAATACATGTAAGGATCTTATCGATAGGGTAGTAAGGGTACATCTAATATCTTCATGGCAATTTGGCTGATTGAGGTAAGATCCTCATACTATATGTACATCTGAAGGATACCTTAATTGCGAGATTGGGATCACGTTGTAATATTATCCTTTTACACAGATTACCTATTGAGACACTAGTTAGGCGGTGCAGAGATAAAAAAATCAGAATAACAAGGTAGTAGCGAAGCAGAGAAAGAGTAGAAGCGCATTCAGTTTATCTTGCCTTATCATATCATATGCTAATCTTATGTTATCTTGATATCCCGGTTATCACGGTATTGTCTTATATTCAGTTTATTCATGTCATGTTACGTTTACCTGTTTACATACTGAAAGTCACTGGAATTACCAGAATTATGTCTGACCTAGTTTGTTTCGCCTCTTTTCTTCCGTTCCCCCAGGTTCACGGGGGGAAATGTTACCACTTAGCTCAGTTTTCTTTCCAAGCATGGAGATAGTCGATGTATTGCTTTGGACTCTCTCTTCCACTGCTATGGCTGGTTCATGCTTTATTGGGGAATATCATTGTTATTTTTATGCTTCTTTTATACTTGGAAGTTTTTGAATCAAAACAGAAGTTCTGTGTATTACGTTTAAGTATGATTGAGACAATTGTTGTAAAAGCTTGACTGAACTACATTGTTTATAAAATGACTTTATTTTCTGTTGCTTTATTGTTTGTCTTGTAATTTATCTGCATCTTTTACCCAAAATGCTCCACTGAAGTTACGGCATTCCCTTTGTGAGTGACCTTAACGGAGGTAGGGTGTTTCACTTGGTAAGAGAGTTGAAGATTACCAGATTAGATAAAAGATTTGAAAAATTATTTTCAAAACGGTTTTAAAAGAAGCATTTTCTAAAGATTTTTTTTTTGTTTTAAAGGTATATTCACTAAAGCCATATGCATTATCTTTTGATCCTCTGTTTGAATGCTTGTTTTCCTTCTTTACTGGGTCTCCGGGGCTCCCAGCTTTCTGGGAGGTAATCTCATCGCGGCATGGTTCCGTAAGCTTGATGAGACCATGACACCTGTTAAAGGGAGAAGAAATGCCCAACTTCCATATAGCCGCAGTAGTTTCACCTATGGCTAATTTTCTTTCAAGCCTTGTAGGGTTTTCCATGCGATGAAGGTAGCTTTCAAGAGACTTGCCAACAAGCCACACAAGGATGGCAAAGATGAGACCGAGGGAGTTTGGCTAAGGAGCACAACACAAGGATGAGAAACTCATGGATATGAACTTGGTTCACAAAAGGTGGGAAGAGTAGAAAAATCTAATACAAGAGGAAGTGTCGTTATTTTGGTATAACGGGTCATATAATTAAGGACAAGGGTAAGAACAAAGGACATGATTTTCAGGAGGGCAAGTGCATGCTCTCACCGCCAGCGTACCTGAGAGAGAGGTAGTGAAGCTTCGTCTGAAAAAGTTTAGTTTTTCGTTTTTGATCATTCTGTTAGTACTCTTTTTGATTTTAGCGCTTCACATTCGTTTATATCTGCTTCCATAGTTGAGCCTCTGCACCTTAGTGCTTGTATAGTAGATGATCCCATTATTTCTCAAATCCAATTGGTGGTTCGGCTCATTTATCTTTGGTTTGTGAGGATTTGAGAATAGCTATATTAAGTATTGAGTTTAAGTGTAATGCTTATGTTTTTTTTTTTTGGTTTCATGGGCTATGGGTTGATTCTAGGCATGGATTGGTTAGCTAGTAATTGTGAAAGGAGGGTAGTTAGACTTTGACTAGCCTCAGGAATACCCTTGAGATTTCGTGCGATCCTAAGGGATCAGTTTGGCTTAGCTACCTAGAATCAATTGATGCATCTATCAACGATATGCGATCCGTTAGAACAATCCATCAGTACGCAGATGTTTTTAATCAAGTTAGGGGTTTGTCCCCTAAAACGTGAGATAGACTTCCGCATATATCTAGTTGACAATGCAAAGCCAGTTGCATTACCTGTACGACACATGAATCCAAGGGAAAGGAAGGGCTCAGTTAACAAGCAAAAGAGTTACTTGAAAAAGGGTTCATAAGGCGAAGTATTTCTGAATGGGGTGCTCCAGATGTTTTCGTTACAAAGACGGATGGTTCACTTTGCTTTTGCATATATGATATTTTGGAATGAGGAAGAACGTGCTTTGCATCTAAGGGAAGTCTTGGATACCCTCCAAGTGCATCAACTTGAGGCGAAGTTCTCCAAAAATGCCATTTTTGGAGAGAAGAAGTAAGGTTTCTAGGACATGTGGTGTCCAAAGAAGGGATAGCAGTAGATCTCGCAAAAGTAGTTGCGGTGCAAAACTGGAAGGTCTCAAAGAATGCAACAAAAGTAAGAAGCTTTCTTGGACTAGGGGGCTAATATAAGAAGTTCATTAAGGACTTTGCAAAGATATTAGCCCCACTTACAAGATTGACAAAGAAGAATCTAACCTTTGCTTGAGATATTGGTTGTGATACCGCTTTCCAACAATCGAAGAGGGCTCTTACAATGGCCCCAGTTTTGACTTTTACCTTACAGTAGTAAATGGCTTATGGTATACATGGATGCATGCGGCACGGGACTAGGCACCATTTTAATGTAATGGTAAGGTCATAGCGGATGCCTTAAGAAGAAAAAGGTTGACTTCAAGTCCTCTTTATGTGAAAAGGAAAAGTTTAGAATACATATTAAACCTTGATTTTAAACCCTTCGATTAACTCAGTAGTCGGCATCGCTAGGAGTAAGACCTACGTCTTTGAATTAAATAGGGACTTCACCTTAATAAATAAGCTTGCAAGAAGCCATGAGTACACGGTTATGTTTAAGCACCGCTTATCATCCTCTGACAGAAAGGGTGAATAAGATTTTGGAAGAACTTTTGAGGAAATGTTATCATGAAACGACAGAAGTTATAGTGCCAAGTACACTATAAGAAGAAAAGGTGGAACGGGAGGCGACAGTGAAATGAGTTCCAAAGCATATTCTGGAAACAGAAATTAAGAAGCTACGCAAATTGTGAAGTTAAGATAGTTAGTGCAATATATAATGAAGCTTAAGAAGATGCGACTTAGAAGACTGAAGACTAGATACGCGCATCATACCCTTTTTGAGGGTATATCCTTGATCTCTCTTTTTCTGCAAAGTCTATTTGCTAGTCTTTATCTTTTAAGTATATCCTCTCGATCCTATCCTCGATCCTTAGGTAGAAGCCAATGGATGTAAACATGTGTTTGAGACATGTTACGTTTGGTAGATGCAAGTGGATGTAAGTGTTTTCTAGTGGTTGCTCATGGATGCATATACACACATTAGGCACTAGATCGGCTCCGTCACTTCCATATTGCATACGCATGAGTGAATTTTTATATATATGAATTGAAATTTGATGTGTTATCATACGGATGTTGCATTTGTATGAATGATTGTGCACTCATGTAGAAGTTATAAAGTACGATTAGGAATAATTGCATACATGATGGACTCATGTCACTGGCATAATTCGCATTAAGGAGGTCAACTGAATTAGGAGACCGCCTGATTTTGCATTAGATAAAGACATATACACACACTATGCATATGTTCATGAAAAGCATTAGATACATTTTAAGGACAATGGATGCCTGTGATTGATGGTTGAGTAGATGGATATTGGATGGTAGGATATGCATTCTTCTTAACTTAGAGATTTCGGGGACGAAATCCTTTAAGGAGGGGAGAATGTAACACCCCGTATTTTCTAAGAAAATTAAATTAACAAATTAAAGAGTACTTAATTTTAGATGAAGAATTAAGTAAAATGGATTGCGCTGTTGCGTTCGTCTTGGAATTCTGCTTGAGATAGAGTCCGAGTTTGCGTAAATCATACACCGTATGAAGAAGTTATAAGCCTTAGAAGTTTGTATACGCCCAAGGAAGTATATATATATACATATAAAATAATTTTAGAAGTCAAAACAGGGTTCAAATCTCGAATTTGGGTCAAAGCAGGCTGAGCGGGAAATTTCTCGCTCAGAGATGTCGACCCCCCCAGGGGGAGTCGACATGGGTGTCGACCCCCCTATAGGGGTGTCGACATAGGTGTCGACCCCCCTATAGGGGAGTGGACCCCTTTCGGCCCAGATCTGGCCGATAACGTGTCTCACCACATGTCGCTTTCTGATTTGCTGTGTGACTTGGTATTCTACTCTGGACGATTCTGTTGACTTCTAGACTGATCTAAAGCTCTAAATCTCCCTATACACCTATAAATAGACCCCTAAACCTATTGTTTTCTCCACACGAATTCATAGGCGTCAATATGCTGCTAAAATCTGAAGTGACCTAGCCTCCACCTTGATCAATCAATTTAGAGTTTTCAAGTTAATAATCAAAGTCTACATCAAAAGAATATCTAATCAAATTCAGAAATCAAATCCCAGAATTCAAGATCGTTCTGTAATTTGTGAGTTTATGTTACTTTCAGAAACAAAATTTAACTGTGATTCTGACATTGTAATAAATCTAAATCTGAGATTATGCCTATTTCTATCTATCTTTCTATATCCATTGGATCTATCTCATTGATACTATTATGTCCATTCTTTATCTCTTCTTTCCTTCTTCCCTTTTTGTTTTTATAGCCAGGCTACTGCCAGCCTGAGCCAAATCTCATAAGAGATGAACGTACGTTGGGAAAAACTAGGCATAATATATGATTTGGACATGGCCAACGCTAAAATTTGGAGAAGTATTAAATTATGTATAATTGGGCATAACTGATTTGAGGACATAACACATGTTGTATTTAAAACATAAAGTGTATCGAACATATGACTTGAGCTTTGAGGCATAAATTATATTGGACATATAACTTGGGATTTGGGGCGTAAATTGAACTATAAACATGTAAGGCATAGTACATATTGTAGTTCAAGACCTAAAATTGGGGCATATTATATATGATAGTTTATGACTTGGAAGAAGGAGATTATTGTGTATAGTGATATATGGCTTAGGCATGAAAACCTATAGTAAGATACGGATAACTGTTAAATGTGAACACGCCTAAATTGGGATTTTGGGTAATTGGCATGCACTATAATTAAAGGCTATAATTTGGCATAGTTTATACTACGAATCATGAATTGGGTTTTTTTTGGAGAATATTCTGTACGGTGCAATATAACTAAACCTTAAGGCATGGATTATATTGTGAATTATGACCATGATATTGGGCATGTAAGTTTATAGGCTTAATTTATGATTAGGCGAGATATGTTAATGGGACTTAGAGTGATGTTTAATTTGTTAAACTGACTACTATGCTGAAATTTGTTGAAAGTGAGTACTGTAATTGGAAAGCCTACGATGTAGATGAATAAATTGACATAACTAGCCTGAAGCTGGAATAATCTGTAAATGAACCAATTGGCTAAGATAAACATGCTGAGACACGAGGTTAGACTCCATTTGCAGTGGAAACCAGCCCGGAACCAACCGGCCTAACCAGTAACCACAAACGGTCAGTCTAATGTGAGAGGTCGTAGGCATAACTAAGAAATGCTTAGACACGAGGTTAGGTCTGGCTTATGTCAGAAATCTGCCCGGAAACGCCCGACACATCCAGCGGCCGCAAGCTGTCGACCTATTGTGAGAGGTCTATGCATTAATAATTAATTAATGCTGATCAAAGATAAATATGATACCTAAAACGTGTTAGGTGGGTAGGGTTAAGATAACCTGAGTAAGATGACAACTTAACCAACATTACATGAACAAGTGGATAGGGTTATGTGAAAACCCGTAACTTCCCCGTAAAGGAAAGCGTCGGATAGTTCGAGAACAACCCACAACAGAACGCATACAGAAGAACATTTCACTGTATATTACAACCATGCATCAGATTACAAGAATATACAGAGTATCAATGAATATGACACAGAAATAACAGAGATTTAAATTACATTTAAATACATAGCAGTGGAAAATAATACAATACACAACTAGAAGGGATATACGGATACAAAGCTTTCCGGATATCGTTCCAGCTGTAAACCAAGATCATGTGAATATAAATCTGCAAAACCAAAACTACTAGCTGCCCGTGTCAAAATAGGGGCACCCAGAGTTTAGGTTAAAACAATAAACTCCAGGTCAGTCATGGGACTGGTGTGAGAACTAAAACAGTTATTAATCTTTATTTTAAATCATTAGGTAAATCAAGGGACCACGCCGTATAACACGGAACGGGTTTCCTCCCAAGAATACCAGTGCATAAAACAAACAGCGCAATGCTAAATAAAGAAAAATGAAGCTGTTATAAGACCCAGGTCCCATCACACAATGCAACGCAGCCGAGGATAGGGTTTTCCCTTATAACAGCCAAAGAATGCTTGATACGGTTAAAACAAATCGTTTGATACTATTATAAGTGCATAGTGCATAAAACAACTTCAAATCATAAGTATCAATCATAGGCGGCATGAGCGCCCCATCCCACTATGTCACCATACTAGGTTCTACAATTAAAACCGCAAATGTCACGTATTTGGAAATTGGATTTCCGTCTATGAACCGAGGCAAAAGATAGTCCTCAACCGATTCGAGACTGCCTAGCCCGAGCCTCAGGATCAGAGCTCGAGTGACCCTTGGATCCTCAGGGCCAGTCCACCGATGTGGATTAAACTTAAACCCTGAACATGCGTTTCCCCGCCCTATGGGGCGTAAACGAGCCAACTAAATGACTCCATCGGTTCGAGAACGACCGATCAATCCGAGGCGCCTCGCAACAGCAACAACCACATAAGTCAAACTCGTCAGGGCGTGTAAAACCACTGACGCCACTTCTAGCTAGGAAGAAACGCATGCCCTCCCTGACGTCCTCTCCCGTTTTTGGTTCATACCGGGTGTGAAACTCGCGAATCAAACGTTACACAAAGCTACGCCACAAAGGCCTTGCTTTGATCATCACCACAAGACTTTGCTTTTCAACAGAAGCCTCGATCAATTGCCACTTAGGCATGCCACACAGACAATTCACTCCATGCGTTTGATATCCATCAATATATAACCCCTGAGCTCGTACGTCTCAGAGAAGGGCGTTAAGCAAGAGAATAAATTCTCCGTCGCCAAACAGATATATATTTAATAGAGATCAATCCCACGGACTAAAATCCAATGTCAGACACACAGTCCATTTACAAGTCCGTTCTGGGTCTGAACGAAACCGGAGGCACCTAGTACCTCGCATATCCATCGATCTCCAAGTACGTCTGGACGATCACTAACTGTTTCCATCTTCTTGGGTGTACAGCCCAATCAAGATCATCAGTAATTACCCAAACGACGTGAAGACCTCCGGTCTTCGACCATCGTCTTCATCTTCGACTTATCGTCGTATCAGTTATTCAGAATGGGATAAACCCGTACTTTCCGAATAACTCGCGTATATTTTAAATAAGTGTTACACAAACACAACATACGCCTCATTCCAATTCATCAGTCACTAACCGCAAATTAATCAAGAGAATAGTTCCCCAAATATTAACCCCGAAGGCCGAAACCAACATCAGATCAATATCCAGAAAACCATTCTGCTTGGCTAACCGACAGTTAGTTTCTAAATTTCACATTCATAGGAAAGATTCCCATTAATTTTATCAAAGATAAATTCCTTGAATTTATTCTTTAATCTACTTTTGAATATCAATTCAAAACTAGTCGGGATTAACGAACCTTACCGAAGTAATCATTTGTTTTAATTTCCCAATCCCAACCTATTCATCCCATGAAGTAAAACTGGTCATACTTCATATCTAACACCACGGTGTTATCGGTAAATTCAATTACCATTTCACGTTCAAATCTAATTAAAGATTTAACTATCGCCTGGAGCAAAACTGGTGATACTCCATTTTCGATCATTTCAATCTAATTAAAGATTCATTAAAACTCCACTTAGTTTTAATCTTCGACTGGGTTAAAGAATCAGTGTCATTTAAAACACGGTTCACGATAAACCCAAAATCACATTCATTAATTGTCGGGTTAAAGAACGAGTGTTATTTAAAACACTGTTCACGATAAACCCAAAAATCAATATCAATTCAATTCCAATTAAATATTATTTAATTGGTACACTTCATTAAATCTAAATAAAAAGATTTAATCTTTTCTCAACTGGGTTCAAGAACAGTGTTAGTGAAGACACCATTCACGACAAACCCAAATCACATTCGATATTCAATACAAGGCTCTGAATAGAAAATATATCGGCTTATATTCAATATCAAATTCTACGACTAACAAATGTCGTATTGGAAATAACGATATAAATATATATCTTTCAAATTTCCATAACAACACCTGTATAATCACGAATTCCAACATCGAAATATTCCGAAGACAATTTCGATTCAAATCCACTCCAATGCAATCATTGGAAATTTTGGTTATTTTAAAACCCTTTTCAAATTCAGTTTATTTATTTAAAAATAAATAGAATTATATTTCTAGTTCAAAACCAGTTCATTTCGATAAAAATCTATTTTTATCTTTTCAAATATGGAGTTTTTCATCCCAATTCTTTCTAAATCATTTCTTATGATTTTACACGAATTATTACTATTTTTAATAATTTTATCAAGGCCCGTACAGTCGATTTCCACTAATGGCCATCGAACTGCACTTACAGCGACCTTTTTCAAATTTGATTTGGACATAATTCCAAATCCAACCGTTAGATTTCAAATTTCTAACATTCGCTAGAAAGCTCTTTTCGATACGAACCCAACGGTTCCGGTTTTAGGAGAATCCGACGGTCGGATCTCCCGTAATGTCCGTTTGAAATAAATGGTCGAAATTTACGAACTGCCGCGGCGCGGCGCGTTCTATTCAGGCCATTCTATTATATATGTAATATATATAATATATATTTCGTCGATTTCTATTTAAAACGAATTATATAAATCGTTTTAAATTCGTTTCAAAAGCAATTTCAACTTCCATTTCAATTCAAATCAAAATTGAATTCTTCTTTATAAATTCATTTTAAAATTCATTTCTATTCAATTCAAATTTCTATTCAATTTGAATTCATTTCAATTCACTTTCAATTCATTTCGAAATCGTTTTCAATTCAATTCATTTCGAAATCGTTTTCAATTCAATTCATTTCGAAATCGTTATATATTCAATTCATTTCGAAATCGTTTTCAATTCAATTTATTTCGAAATCGTTTTCAATTCAATTCATTTCGAAATCATTATATATTCAATTCATTTCGAAATCGTTATATATTCAGTTCATTTCGAAATCGTTTTCAATTCAATTCATTTCGAAATCGTTTTCAATTCAATTCATTTCGAAATCGTTATATATTCAATTCATTTCGAAATCGTTATATATTCAGTTCATTTCGAAATCGTTTTATATTCAGTTCATTTCGAAATCGTTATATATACAATTCATTTCGAAATCGTTTTCAATTCAATTCATTTCGAAATCGTTTTCAATTCAATTCATTTCGAAATCGTTTTCAATTCAATTCATTTCGAAATCGTTATATATTCAATTCATTTCGAAATCGTTATATATTCAGTTCATTTCGAAATCGTTTTCAATTCAATTCATTTCGGAATCGTTTTCAATTCAATTCATTTCGAAATCGTTTTCAATTCAATTCATTTCGAAATCGTTTTCAATTCAATTCATTTCGAAATCGTTTTCAATTCAATTCATTTCGAAATCGTTTTCAATTCAATTCATTTCGAAATCGTTTTCAATTCAATTCATTTCGAAATCGTTTTCAATTCAATTCATTTCAAAATCGTTTTCAATTCAATTCATTTCGAAATCGTTTTCAATTCAATTCATTTCGAAATCGTTTTCAATTCAATTCATTTCGAAATCGTTTTCAATTCAATTCATTTCGAAATCGTTTTCAATTCAATTCATTTCGAAATCGTTTTCAATTCAATTCACTTCGAAATCGTTTTCAATTCAATTCATTTCGAAATCGTTTTCAATTCAATTCATTTCGAAATCGTTTTCAATTCAATTCATTTCGAAATCGTTTTCAATTCAATTCATTTCGAAATCATCGATTTCGATATCACTTTTCAATATTCATTTTAAAATGAATAAAATCGATATAAATATCGTTCACGTCAAAATGGCGTCAATCTAATCAACACGGCTTCATAATTTCTATTTTCTTTATTTTTCAAATTGGAATGAGGCCCAATCAATTACCATATAAAATTAGTTATATGGATTTCTATACAACACATGTGTATAATAGCATTGAAAAATAATCAACCATCAACCAAAGTGTACTACACTGTATAAGCATCAAATATAGATATTCAACGCTTATAACAGCCTATCAATCAATCGATCGACATATTTAATCAATCAGGATGAGTGAAATTCATATTTCATCCCAACACCCGTGTGGGGTTTCAAACAATCAAACACAGATTTTATTTGTGCAGTTGGGCGATGTGTAAAATTTATCGTCCCAATCCATATCAGTCAAATGGGTGTACATCAACAAATCGTTTTGATTTGTAAATGAATATGTTATTTTATTCATTTCCAATAAAAATGATATTTTTATTTTTCTAACATATTTTAGAAAATTTCGGCGGCATAACGGCGCTATGCTAGAAACGGGATAAGGCCTAGCCTTGTCCCCGGTCTAATAATGGCCACCGCCATACCCATATCAATCAAATCACTTTCGTTATGCAAACCACAAAATTTGGAGTAAGAGTCTAACCTAGCCTTACTCCTTCGCCTTATAACGGCGCACGTCTAATCCTAACCAATTTATCGATTCGATTTTTCACACCACAAACCACATTCAAACCAATATCGCAAACAATAACCAAACAGCCAAGCAAACAAGTCCATGGTCTGTGGACGATTGTGTCGGGTGCTACTAAGCACCGTCTGCATCCTAATATATATATATAACTAGAAATAAAATTGAAAGGTGAGAAATTCTCACATATAGCTATCCAAACATCTTGACTCTTCTTTGATAGAAAGCTTCATTGTTTTCGCATCTTCGTCAGCTTCGTCGTCCGTAGCCACTACATATATAAAAATCGAATTTTTACTTCGCTATTCAATATATAAAAATCCATTTTTCTATCGAAGTTCAATATATAAAAATTCTATTTTTCTATCGAAGTTCAATATATAAAAATTCTATTTTTCTATCGAAGTTCAATATATAAAAATTCTATTTTTCTATCGAAGTTCAATATATAAAAATTCTATTTTTCTATCGAAGTTCAATATATAAAAATTCTATTTTTCTATCGAAGTTCAATATATAAAAATTCTATTTTTCTATCGAAGTTCAATATATAAAAATTCTATTTTTCTATCGAAGTTCAATATATAAAAATTCTATTTTTCTACACATATAAAGATGCTATTTTTAATATTTCTATCATGTAAAAATTATATTTTTACTTCTCTACATAAACAAAAATCATATTTTTATATCATCTATATAGTAAAGACTATATTTTTAATACTTTAAAAATATAAAAATCATATCTTTATTACTTTAAAAATATAAAGATCATATTTTCATCTTTCCTATATTTTTTTCTAATTAAAAATCTATTCTCTCTAATCAAAAATCTATTCTTTCTCCTTTCAAAGACAATGCAAATTTTCCTATTTCAAAACAATGTTGTAAATATATTTTATAAACCTATGCTATTTATATATTTTAAAACAACTCTATATATTTAATTTAAAATAATCATATTTATTTTTAAAACAATGCCTATCTTTATTTTTAAAACAATAGGATTTTATATTTAAAACAATAGGATTTTATATTTATTTTCAAAACAATAACATTATATTTTTAAAACAATTTGATTTCAATATAAGAATTTGAAAATAAACAATTTGATTTAAATAAAAAAAAATAAGAAAAAAAACAGCTCACTGTTTCACTGTAACCGCTCAGACCCGTGAACCCACTGTCGATTTCCTTCAGCAACTACACTCGCGCCCCTAGGCGGCTTCAGGCCCATCGACCTCCACCGCCATGCGCGCCTTGACGCGCTCCACCACCGCCCCGAGCCACTCCAAATCCGGTCAACCCCCTTGCCAGAAAAACCCTTGCGAACATCGATTCTTTCGAGCTCGGTTCCTCCCAATACCCACAACCAGAAATCATCATCACCATATAAAACTAAAGCTCGTGAGGTGCTCTTGAATCTTCACTTTAAAAGTTTCGAAAATTTCTTTGGGGATTGAAAGTTTTTAATTAATCTTTCGCGGAGCTTTTAGGCCATCGAACAAAGGATGGCGACGCGTTGTTCTGAGTAGCCGATTAGGGTTTTGGGCTGGGCCCTTTTATAGAAAATTATATTTTATTTAATATTATTTTAATTTGGAAAATACTTGTCTATCGTTACGAGCTCCAAATCCAATCCAACAACCATCGCCCCTAGCTAATTACCCTCATTCCGAATACGATGGGATACGTTTCGTAAGCTGATTCGACTGTTTCGATTTGTTTCCGTTGAATTTACATTTTAAATCACTATATTGAATTTTAAACGTACATTTCAAATTACCGGGGTCACATACTAACTAGAAAAATTCTAGAAAAATATTTTCTAGCTTCGTATCGACGATACGGTCCTAACAAAACTAGTTTCGTCGAATTCTGAGACCGTTGGAAAAATGGCCAATTTCCAGTCGATTAAAATCAACTGAAACTGGTCAAATGCGTTTTCCTTTGTCGCGCTCACATATTGATTCGAAAAATTATGAAATTTGAAACCTAGCAATAACTTTACATCCCGGACCCAACAAAACTGGTTTCGTCGAAATCCGAGGTAGTTTGCAAAAGGGCTATTTTCAAGGCCTTTATATTATATAAAATATATATAAATTCTACAGCGACTATTCTGAATTTTCAACTGGACGTATCTTATCATTTCTAAAGTGAAATCCCAGTTTGTAAACTTCATTAGAAAGATATTCTTCATCAGATTCAAATATTTCTTGTTTCGTCCAATTCCGACTTAAAACGAATTCTGTATATTCATTTGAAATTAGAAATCGAATTTTCAAACTACTGCGCCATTTTCAATTCCTTTTATAATTATATATAAATATTTATATTCTAACGACGACGCGTATAATCTATACGTCCGAATTATATTCAAAATAAATTTCTCGTCGATATTATTTAAAATAATCTATTTTAAATGTTCAAAATTCGCTATAATTGCCAAAATAAAAAATTTAAACTGGCCCAGATTTTCGGGTTATTACAATCTCCCCCACTTAAAACTTTTCGTCCCCGAAAAGGAACAAAGTCGAAAGTGGTTTGATTAATCAACTCTACGTTCGATCAGGCTTCCATTCTCCAACTCTTTAGTTTCTGAGAATTTTCAAAACTTCAAAAATTTGGCTAACACCCTAAATTTTCGAAAAATTTCGCCATAACCTCCCCTGCACCGGGAGCATCGGGGAATTTCAAATAGCTTCCCCGGTCCTTCAGATCTCAAAAAGAAAAAGAAAAAGCCAAGCGGCTAGCCAATAGGCTCACAAAATCATCATCACCCAAACAAAACAGGAAATTATGTAGTAAACATGTACCTATTTGTCGGGCACACAAATTTTATCCTCTGGCTCTAGCCTCCTTGCTATGACCTGTTCAATGATATATATGCATATGCAAGCAAATGCAACCAATTTTCAATATAATTCAATATTTGATGCTATTAGGCTAAATGGCTAAAAATTAGCAAACAAATAAACAAACAACTCAAACATCAATCAATTAGTGAATTAGAGTTTCAAATTCATAACTTTGATACATAGTCAAAAATCAAATTTTTGATGCCAAATCACAACAATAGGTCCTATCTAATTTTGGTTCTCACACCAGTCAATAGGAGATATATAGATATTACATCTTCAAAACACGAACATAAATTCTGATAATGATCGATCAATCATCAGAACCATCTCCGGGTGCCTAGAATGTGATTCTATATCTATCCAGTATATTAAAATTTCAAATACACGTTTGCAAGGCGTATATGCAAAATCTTTATATACTGGACCGTCCAACTCAATATAAATAGATAATCAAATACGAATAATTGATTTAAATTTTCAAAACAAAAATTTGTTTTCACTTTAAAAATTTACTCTTCACACTCGTTCTAGGATACTACTGATCCCATCTCTAACGAGTCATTCCCATTGGATTTTACTAATCCAATATCTGATGAATTCTTTCGTATGGTTCTAATGTGTCTTGTTCTCTGAGCTTTGTAAACCAAAGCTCTGATACCAACTGTGAAAACCCGTAACTTCCCCGTAAAGGAAAGCGTCGGATAGTTCGAGAACAAGCCACAACAGAACGCATACAGAAGAACATTTCACTGTATATTACAACCATGCATCAGATTACAAGAATATACAGAGTATCAATGAATATGACACAGAAATAACAGAGATTTAAATTACATTTAAATACATAGCAGCGGAAAATAATACAATACACAACTAGAAGGGATATACGGATACAAAGCTTTCCGGATATCGTTCCAGCTGTAAACCAGGATCCTATGAATATAAATCTGCAAAACCAAAACTACTAGCTGCCCGTGTCAAAATAGGGGCACCCAGAGTTTAGGTTAAAACAATAAACTCCAGGTCAGTCATGGGACTGGTGTGAGAACTAAAACAGTTATTAATCTTTATTTTAAATCATTAGGTAAATCAAGGGACCACGCCGTATAACACGGAACGGGTTTCCTCCCAAGAATACCAGTGCATAAAACAAACAGCGCAATGCTAAATAAAGAAAAATGAAGCTGTTATAAGACCCAGGTCCCATCACACAATGCAACGCAGCCGAGGATAGGGTTTTCCCTTATAACAGCCAAAGAATGCTTGATACGGTTAAAACAAATCGTTTGATACTATTATAAGTGCATAGTACATAAAACAACTTCAAATCATAAGTATCAATCATAGGCGGCATGAGCGCCCCATCCCACTATGTCACCATACTAGGTTCTACAATTAAAACCGCAAATGTCACGTATTTGGAAATTGGATTTCCGTCTATGAACCGAGGCAAAAGATAGTCCTCAACCGATTCGAGACTGCCTAGCCCGAGCCTCAGGATCAGAGCTCGAGTGACCCTTGGATCCTCAGGGCCAGTCCACCGATGTGGATTAAACTTAAACCCTGAACATGCGTTTCCCCGCCCTATGGGGCGTAAACGAGCCAACTAAATGACTCCATCGGTTCGAGAACGACCGATCAATCCGAGGCGCCTCGCAACAGCAACAACCACATAAGTCAAACTCGTCAGGGCGTGTAAAACCACTGACGCCACTTCTAGCTAGGAAGAAACGCATGCCCTCCCTGACGTCCTCTCCCGTTTTTGGTTCATACCGGGTGTGAAACTCGCGAATCAAATGTTACACAAAGCTACGCCACAAAGGCCTTGCTTTGATCATCACCACAAGACTTTGCTTTTCAACAGAAGCCTCGATCAATTGCCACTTAGGCATGCCACACAGACAATTCACTCCATGCGTTTGATATCCATCAATATATAACCCCTGAGCTCGTACGTCTCAGAGAAGGGCGTTAAGCAAGAGAATAAATTCTCCGCCACCAAACAGATATATATTTAATAGAGATCAATCCCACGGACTAAAATCCAATGTCAGACACACAGTCCATTTACAAGTCCGTTCTGGGTCTGAACGAAACCGGAGGCACCTAGTACCTCGCATATCCATCGATCTCCAAGTACGTCTAGACGATCACTAACTGTTTCCATCTTCTTGGGTGTACAGCCCAATCAAGATCATCAGTAATTACCCAAACGACGTGAAGACCTCCGGTCTTCGACCATCGTCTTCATCTTCGACTTATCGTCGTATCAGTTTTTCAGAATGGGATAAACCCGGACTTTCCGAATAACTCGCGTATATTTTAAATAAGTGTTACACAAACACAACATACGCCTCATTCCAATTCATCAGTCACTAACCGCAAATTAATCAAGAGAATAGTTCCCCAAATATTAACCCCGAAGGCCGAAACCAACATCAGATCAATATCCAGAAAACCATTCTGCTTGGCTAACCGACAGTTAGTTTCTAAATTTCACATTCATAGGAAAGATTCCCATTAATTTTATCAAAGATAAATTCCTTGAATTTATTCTTTAATCTACTTTTGAATATCAATTCAAAACTAGTCGGGATTAACGAACCTTACCGAAGTAATCATTTGTTTTAATTTCCCAATCCCAACCTATTCATCCCATGAAGTAAAACTGGTCATACTTCATATCTAACACCACGGTGTTATCGGTAAATTCAATTACCATTTCACGTTCAAATCTAATTAAAGATTTAACTATCGCCTGGAGCAAAACTGGTGATACTCCATTTTCGATCATTTCAATCTAATTAAAGATTCATTAAAACTCCACTTAGTTTTAATCTTCGACTGGGTTAAAGAATCAGTGTCATTTAAAACACGGTTCACGATAAACCCAAAATCACATTCATTAATTGTCGGGTTAAAGAACGAGTGTTATTTAAAACACTGTTCACGATAAACCCAAAAATCAATATCAATTCAATTCCAATTAAATATTATTTAATTGGTACACTTCATTAAATCTAAATAAAAAGATTTAATCTTTTCTCAACTGGGTTCAAGAACAGTGTTAGTGAAGACACCATTCACGACAAACCCAAATCACATTCGATATTCAATACAAGGCTCTGAATAGAAAATATATCGGCTTATATTCAATATCAAATTCTACGACTAACAAATGTCGTATTGGAAATAACGATATAAATATATATCTTTCAAATTTCCATAACAACACCTGTATAATCACGAATTCCAACATCGAAATATTCCGAAGACAATTTCGATTCAAATCCACTCCAATGCAATCATTGGAAATTTTGGTTATTTTAAAACCCTTTTCAAATTCAGTTTATTTATTTAAAAATAAATAGATTTATATTTCTAGTTCAAAACCAGTTCATTTCGATAAAAATCTATTTTTATCTTTTCAAATATGGAGTTTTTCATCCCAATTCTTTCTAAATCATTTCTTATGATTTTACACGAATTATTACTATTTTTAATAATTTTATCAAGGCCCGTACAGTCGATTTCCACCAATGGCCATAGAACTGCACTTACAGCGACCTTTTTCAAATTTGATTTGGACATAATTCCAAATCCAACCGTTAGATTTCAAATTTCTAACATTCGCCAGAAAGCTCTTTTCGATACGAACCCAACGGTTCCGGTTTTAGGAGAATCCGACGGTCGGATCTCCCGTAATGTCCGTTTGAAATAAATGGTCGAAATTTACGAACTGCCGCGGCGCGGCGCGTTCTATTCAGGCCATTCTATTATATATATAATATATGTAATATATATTTCGTCGATTTCTATTTAAAACGAATTATATAAATCGTTTTAAATTCGTTTCAAAAGCAATTTCAACTTCCATTTCAATTCAAATCAAAATTGAATTCTTCTTTATAAATTCGTTTTAAAATTCATTTCTATTCAATTCAAATTTCTATTCAATTTGAATTCATTTCAATTCACTTTCAATTCATTTCGAAATCGTTTTCAATTCAATTCATTTCGAAATCGTTTTCAATTCAATTCATTTCGAAATCGTTATATATTCAATTCATTTCGAAATCGTTTTCAATTCAATTTATTTCGAAATCGTTTTCAATTCAATTCATTTCGAAATCGTTATATATTCAATTCATTTCGAAATCGTTATATATTCAGTTCATTTCGAAATCGTTTTCAATTCAATTCATTTCGAAATCGTTTTCAATTCAATTCATTTCGAAATCGTTATATATTCAATTCATTTCGAAATCGTTATATATTCAGTTCATTTCGAAATCGTTTTATATTCAGTTCATTTCGAAATCGTTATATATACAATTCATTTCAAAATCGTTTTCAATTCAATTCATTTCGAAATCGTTTTCAATTCAATTCATTTCGAAATCGTTTTCAATTCAATTCATTTCGAAATCGTTATATATTCAATTCATTTCGAAATCGTTATATATTCAATTCATTTCGAAATCGTTATATATTCAGTTCATTTCGAAATCGTTTTCAATTCAATTCATTTCAAAATCGTTTTCAATTCAATTCATTTCGAAATCGTTTTCAATTCAATTCATTTCGAAATCGTTTTCAATTCAATTCATTTCGAAATCGTTTTCAATTCAATTCATTTCGAAATCGTTTTCAATTCAATTCATTTCGAAATCGTTTTCAATTCAATTCATTTCGAAATCGTTTTCAATTCAATTCATTTCGAAATCGTTTTCAATTCAATTCATTTCGAAATCGTTTTCAATTCAATTCACTTCGAAATCGTTTTCAATTCAATTCACTTCGAAATCGTTTTCAATTCAATTCATTTCGAAATCGTTTTCAATTCAATTCACTTCGAAATCGTTTTCAATTCAATTCACTTCGAAATCGTTTTCAATTCAATTCATTTCGAAATCGTTTTCAATTCATTTCGAAATCGTTTTCAATTCAATTCATTTCGAAATCGTTTTCAATTCAATTCATTTCGAAATCGTTTTCAATTCAATTCATTTCGAAATCGTCGATTTCGATATCACTTTTCAATATTCATTTTAAAATGAATAAAATCGATATAAATATCGTTCACGTCAAAATGGCGTCAATCTAATCAACACGGCTTCATAATTTCTATTTTCAAATTTTCTTTATTTTTCAAATTGGAATGAGGCCCAATCAATTACCATATAAAATTAGTTATATGGATTTCTATACAACACATGTGTATAATAGCATTGAAAAATAATCAACCATCAACCAAAGTGTACTACACTGTATAAGCATCAAATATAGATATTCAACGCTTATAACAGCCTGTCAATCAATCGATCGACATATTTAATCAATCAGGATGAGTGAAATTCATATTTCATCCCAACACCCGTGTGGGGTTTCAAACAATCAAACACAGATTTTATTTGTGCAGTTGGGCGATGTGTAAAATTTATTGTCCCAATCCATATCAGTCAAATGGGTGTACATCAACAAATCGTTTTGATTTGTAAATGAATATGTTATTTTATTCATTTCCAATAAAAATGATATTTTTATTTTTCTAACATATTTTAGAAAATTTCAGCGGCATAACGGCGCTATGCTAGAAACGGGATAAGGCCTAGCCTTGTCCCCGGTCTAATAATGGCCACCGCCATACCCATATCAATCAAATCACTTTCGTTATGCAAACCACAAAATTTGGAGTAAGAGTCTAACCTAGCCTTACTCCTTCGCCTTATAACGGCGCACGTCTAATCCTAACCAATTTATCGATTCGATTTTTCACACCACAAACCACATTCAAACCAATATCGCAAACAATAACCAAACAGCCAAACAAACAAGTCCATGGTCTGTGGACGATTGTGTCGGGTGCTACTAAGCACCGTCTGCATCCTAGTATATATATATAACTAGAAATAAAATTGAAAGGTGAGAAATTCTCACATATAGCTATCCAAACATCTTGACTCTTCTTTGATAGAAATCTTCATTGTTTTCGCATCTTCGTCAGCTTCGTCGTCCGTAGCCACTACATATATAAAAATAGAATTTTTACTTCGCTATTCAATATATAAAAATCCATTTTTCTATCGAAGTTCAATATATAAAAATTCTATTTTTCTATCGAAGTTCAATACATAAAAATTCTATTTTTCTATCGAAGTTCAATATATAAAAATTCTATTTTTCTATCGAAGTTCAATATATAAAAATCCTATTTTTCTATCGAAGTTCAATATATAAAAATCCTATTTTTCTATCGAAGTTCAATATATAAAAATTCTATTTTTCTATCGAAGTTCAATATATAAAAATTCTATTTTTCTATCGAAGTTCAATATATAAAAATTCTATTTTTCTATCGAAGTTCAATATATAAAAATTCTATTTTTCTACACATATAAAGATGCTATTTTTAATATTTCTATCATGTAAAAATTATATTTTTACTTCTCTACATAAACAAAAATCATATTTTTATATCATATATATAGTAAAGACTATATTTTTAATACTTTAAAAATATAAAAATCATATCTTTATTACTTTAAAAATATAAAGATCATATTTTCATCTTTCCTATATTTTTTTCTAATTAAAAATCTATTCTCTCTAATCAAAAATCTATTCTTTCTCCTTTCAAAGACAATGCAAATTTTCCTATTTCAAAACAATGTTGTAAATATATTTTATAAACCTATGCTATTTATATATTTTAAAACAACTCTATATATTTAATTTAAAATAATCATATTTATTTTTAAAACAATGCCTATCTTTATTTTTAAAACAATAGGATTTTATATTTAAAACAATAGGATTTTATATTTATTTTCAAAACAATAACATTATATTTTTAAAACAATTTGATTTCAATATAAGAATTTGAAAATAAACAATTTGATTTAAATAAAAAAAAATAAGAAAAAAAACAGCTCACTGTTTCACTGTAACCGCTCAGACCCGTGAACCCACTGTCAATTTCCTTCAGCAACTACACTCGCGCCCCTAGGCGGCTTCAGGCCCATCGACCTCCACCGCCATGCGCGCCTTGACGCGCTCCACCACCGCCCCGAGCCACTCCAAATCCGGTCAACCCCCTTGCCAGAAAAACCCTTGCGAACATCGATTCTTTCGAGCTCGGTTCCTCCCAATACCCACAACCAGAAATCATCATCACCATATAAAACTAAAGCTCGTGAGGTGCTCTTGAATCTTCACTTTAAAAGTTTCGAAAATTTCTTTGGGGATTGAAAGTTTTTAATTAATCTTTCGCGGAGCTTTTAGGCCATCGAACAAAGGATGGCGACGCGTTGTTCTGAGTAGTCGATTAGGGTTTTGGGCTGGGCCCTTTTATAGAAAATTATATTTTATTTAATATTATTTTAATTTGGAAAATACTTGTTTATCGTTACGAGCTCCAAATCCAATCCAACAACCATCGCCCCTAGCTAATTACCCTCATTCCGAATACGATGGGATACGTTTCGTAAGCTGATTCGACTGTTTCGATTTGTTTCCGTTGAATTTACATTTTAAATCACTATATTGAATTTTAAACGTACATTTCAAATTACCGGGGTCACATACTAACAAGAAAAATTCTAGAAAAATATTTTCTAGCTTCGTATCGACGATACGGTCCTAACAAAACTAGTTTCGTCGAATTCTGAGACCGTTGGAAAAATGGCCAATTTCCAGTCGATTAAAATCAACTGAAACTGGTCAAACGCGTTTTCCTTTGTCGCGCTCACATATTGATTCGAAAAATTATGAAATTTGAAACCTAGCAATAACTTTACATCCCGGACCCAACAAAACTGGTTTCGTCGAAATCCGAGGTCGTTTGCAAAAGGGCTATTTTCAAGGCCTTTATATTATATAAAATATATATAAATTCTACAGCGACTATTCTGAATTTTCAACTGGACGTATCTTATCATTTCTAAAGTGAAATCCCAGTTTGTCAACTTCATTAGAAAGATATTCTTCATCAGATTCAAATATTTCTTGTTTCGTCCAATTCCGACTTAAAACGAATTCTGTATATTCATTTGAAATTAGAAATCGAATTTTCAAACTACCGCGCCATTTTCAATTCCTTTTATAATTATATATAAATATTTATATTCTAACGACGACGCGTATAATCTATACGTCCGAATTATATTCAAAATAAATTTCTCGTCGATATTATTTAAAATAATCTATTTTAAATGTTCAAAATTCGCTATAATTGCCAAAATAAAAATTTTAAACTGGCCTAGATTTTCGGGTTATTACAGGTTAAGTTAATAAGGAACACTTAACCAATATGATATGATGAATGAGTAGGGTTAAGTTAATAAGGAAACACTTAACCAATATGTGAATGAGTAGGGTTACATTAAGGGGAAACACTTAATCAATATAACAAGATGAACGAGTAGGGTTAAGTTAATAAGAAACACTTAACCAATATAACATGATTAACGAGTGCAGTTAAGTTAATGGGAAACACTTAACCAATATAACATGATGATCAAGTAGGGTTAGGTTAATAAGAAACACTTAACCAACATGACATGATGAGTGGGTGGGTTAAGTTAACATGAATGGACAAACCTTAACCATTAAATAAACATACTTGAACCAGTGAGAAGGGTTAAGTACATATCGGGTTGGTAGGTAATATTAGTATATATAGGCCTACAAACTTAACCATTAAATAAACATGCTTGAATCAGTGGGAGGGCTAAGTACATAATGGGTTGGTGGGTAGTATCCGTGTATATAGGCCCATAAAACTTAACCAGTAGGCAACGCTAGTATCGGGGACCCATTTTAGCAGTAACCCATATAGATGTATCGAGGTAACCTAAAACTAGGCAGGGTGGGGCATGATTACTGGGCTGATTATAAGAAGTCAAAATATCGGCAGGGGGTACGTCAGTGTAGGTTCCGAAGGATTACGGGCATGCACGTACTCCGGAGTGGAAAAAGCAGGCATTGTGTACCAGTAGTTATACACTGTGCATCTTGAATCGTGTCGGGTTGTTATCGTAGGGATTGATACACCTATGGTGGGACCAGCACCGGGTATCTACACACAAGAGAGGGCCAATTGACACAGGCACAAGGAAAATTAATACAAGTAAGGAGCCGATCGATAGGGTAGTAAGGGTACATGTTACATCTTCATGGCAATTAGGCTGATCGAGGTAAGATCCTCATACTAGATGTACACCTGAAGGCTACCATAATTTCGGGGATTGGAATCACGTTGTAATATTATCATTTTACACATATTACTAGTTGGGACACTAGTTAGGTGGTTCAGAGATATAAAAATCAGAATAACAAGGTAGTAGTGAAGCAGAGAAAGAGTAAAAGCGCATTCAGTTTATCTTTCCTTATCATATCATATGCTAATCTAATGTTATCTTGATATCCTGGTTATCACGGTATTGTCTTATATTCAGTTTATTTATGTCATATTACTTTTACCTGTTTACATACTGAAAGTTACTGGACTTACCAGAATTATGTCTGACCTAGTTTGTTTCGCCTCTTTTCTTCTGTTCCCCCCCGGTTCAAAGGGAGGAAATGTTACCACTTAGCTCAGTTTTCTTTCCAAGCACAGAGATTGTCGATGTATTGCTTTGGACTCTCTCTTCCACTGCTATGGATGGTTCTTGCTTTATTCGGGAATATCATTGTTATTTTTATGCTTCTTTTATACTTGGAAGTTTTTGAATCAAGACAGAAGTTCTATGTATTCCTTTTAAGTATGATTCAGAAAATTGTTGTAAAAGCTTGACTGAACCACATTGTTTATAAAATGACTTTATTTTCCGCTACTTTTTTTGTCTACCTTGTAATTTATCTGCATCTTTTACCTAAAACGCTCCACCAAAGTTAAGGCATTCCCTTTGTGAGTGACCTTAACGGAGGTGGGGTGTTTCAGGGCACAACTGGAAACTCAACTTAAGGCCCACTTGAATGCACATTGGCGACCTCGTCTTCAAACGGGTCTTTCCTCCACCTGCAGGCCTCGCTCCTAGTTAGGAAGGTCCATACCTATAAAACGGAAGCTCGGCGATGGAACTTTCAAACTCTCAACCATGGACGGAGCCGAACTCCCAAGGGCATGGAACAACGAACATCTTCGCCTTTACCTTACATATCTTAGTGTACAATCGATTCACGCCTTCCAACGATGTTTTGCTTTCCTACAATTCGAGGCGTTACAAAGGCTACTACTACCAGAGTTGTCCTTAGAAATGATGTTCAGTTTCCTATCACCCTTCAAATAGTTACTCTGTGCATGACGTTCATGACGTGTTTGATTAATCCTGACAAAAAACTTGCGTACAACAACTCCGGATTGCCGCATCAGCACCCCAAACACGGGAGCCAATGCCACCATTCAAGCCTCGAGCCCACATCGGGGACAAACACCATTGGCTATGACCGGCACCCCGAGCACGGGAGCCGGCAACGCTACTCGAGTTGTCGGCCCGCGGTGCGACCGAGTATAAATAACCACTAACTCGAACCTCAGCCCCATGCCGAGGCCGAGGATAAATTGTTCCGCACCCAAGTCCCAAGCAACTTGGGGCCACCCAACAGCCAGCCATGAGTAATGTAAATTTCTCCCTTGGCTATGGGTGTCTATCGAATCTTGGCGCAGCACCGAGACCGACATTAAATCGTTTTCTCCCTCTAGCTCTAAAGGCTTAGGTGCAGCGCATGGCCACGATCGGACCCTACGGGATGATGATCCGGGCTTATCTCCGATGAATAAACGACGCCATCGCTCTCAACCCGATGAACTATGAGAGAGCCACACAGCGGACGGACCTCATAATGCAACGTCATACGCCTTCGCTGCACTTAAGATTAACCCTAGGCAACCCAAACCAGTAGGCGCACAGCCTGGCTTCGCAAGCTACGGGTTTCCCGAGCTGAGGGAAACTTGCTAGAAGCCAGCACTTTATCACACCCCTTTGGAATAATCGACCCAGAGAATGCTCTCCGATAGCATTTCTGTTTGTGTAACAACAAGTACGTTTGTGCAAGTACGGGACGTTGGAAAACATGAGAAGAACGTTTGAACACTTAACATGAAATGCGATCTTCACTAATTCATATTCCATTTCACACACACACCCCGAATAGACTACATGTTTAACATTTCCTCTTTCTGATGACAGGATGTACATGAAAACCACACCATACCTTTAGGAAACAAAAGCGAGGGCCACACTCGCATATACTATCGGTCTACCTAACCCAAAGTATCTATAATTCCTTTAACAATTACTGATGTTACTCATCCTTCTCTTTTCTTTTCTTTTTTCCGTATAGGTTCGGCACTTGGCAGGTCACCACCTGTGATGGGACCCTCCCTTACAGAACCGCTTCCTCCTCTTCTACTCTTCATAGGAGTAACGGATTCATGAGACATCGATGTGCGCCTCCCGCCATCATCCTCGCCCCCTTTGGATGGGCATCATCGACAGCTTTCCTTTTTCCTAACCTACTCAAAGGCCCTCTCCTTCTTCGCCTCAATATCGGCCTACTTCCTCTCCACTACAGCAGTAGATTTCTCCTCGGCATCTTGCCTAGCCTTTGCCCATGCGTCATGTATGGCAGCCTCGTCCTGTCCCTCTTCCCCTCTGGCTCCTCAAACTTCGCCACCAGCCGGGCTTCCTGATCTTCCACCATAGCTTGCATTGTTGGCACACTTACATTAGCTATGCCCATCACACAAGCACTTCGGCCAACCACAACTTCTCCTCCTCCATAGAGACTTATATGAATGTGGGATCCCGAAGTCCACGGGTTCTCCTACTTCTCCGGATCATTAATGTTGTAACTCCAACTGGAACTCAGACGCTTGAGGAAGCACGGGGGCAAATCCTGGTGTCGCCTCTACTCTAAGGGAGGCTACCCATCAAAAGAGGCAAATATTTGACTTCTGGGGGTTCATCGCTCGCATCTTCTTCAGTTGGAAAGAACACGAGCTTGGGGGCAGTCCTCCACCTATCTTTCCACAAGCTTGACCATCGTCGCAAGCTTCAAAGAAACCATTTCTAAAAGGGAATGCCCACCTCGCGCAGAGGGTAACTCAGACCCAAAAGCTCGGGTCTCGGAAGCTTCTGACCTTCCAACGATACTAGGCGGGTCGGGCATAAAGGCTCGAATCGAAAGATATGGGGAGCTACACAATCACTAGTTCACCGAGGAACATGGTAATTTAGACAGGTTCTCACTATGCAAAATAAAAAAAATCATATGTCGATGCAAGTTCTTGAGTCCCCATGGCCGGTTCATTGGGGTCCCAAAGTCTTAACGCCCTACCAACAAACTCATGCTTAAGAGCAACGCGAAGCTGACCCACACCTATCGATGCCAAAGCTTCCTACTTATGAGAGAATTGAAATGCGGTGACGACATATAGTTTTGATAACTAAAACCATGATTACCAGTAACCATTAACACCATTTTCGGATCGGATAGTGACCACGACATAATTGTATTGGAGACTAACGACTCAGCCGTATGTCCACATCTTACGTGCATATCCGAGCAGTTAGTCCGAATTAGCACATTTCTAAAATCATTCTCTAACTAGTTGTGTTACGTTCAATTTCAATTACAAACCAGACATGAAACATTAAGCAACGATCCGAACTTGCTAGGTCGTCCCTGACGTCGAGCAAAATCTAGCAGATACCCGGGCCTGGGAGTAGCCCTCTCCCGATTATCACACCAGCCTGGCAATCTCAAGACCTGATCAGATCCCATTCAGTCCCTGCAATGGAGTCATCTTCACAACATCCCTTGGCGCCACCATCTTGAGATCGCCTTCACCTTGCAACGAAGGCAATCCAGAGTCAGAGTCCAGGCCATGGAGGCTTTTCGGCTTTCAACAACTAATGCCATGGAAACCTTTATCCTCAACAACTAATGCCATGGCCATCACCAACCGCCAGCACAACGCCTAAGTCAAGATGATACTGCATTGTGGTTGGGTTATTGATCGGATCCCGAGCCTAACAGCTCAACTGTGTGTCGACATCCTACATATGGATTCGGGCCGATAGTCCAAGCAAGTCCATTCCTCGAGGACTGCGTCGCAAAACCAAAACTCACTGATCACTGTCCGCTCATCGGGCGCCATGCAAATGTTTAATTGTACTAGCCCAAGCTTGGATCCAAGATTAAGTCATCAGAATGCGAAGTTATGTGTCGTACTCCCATGCACTTGCTAGATTATCACGTCCCTCAAACCGACTTCGTCTTCTTGAAAAACTAGGAGGGTTATATTAAGTGCCCGGGATATGAAGTCCAATCCCATATCCGCAAATACTTGTCCTCGAATCCCTGCTTTCGCTTCCCAGAATCTACCACTCCACGCTCTCAAGTGACAATCTCAAGAATCCTCTGGCTGTCCATATATCTTTTCCCTTCTCCGGAAACCTAAGGACAACTTGAACGTCCGAAATACAGAAGCAGCATTTTGCATCTTCCCAGCCTCAAGCTGATTTTCCGTCTGGGAAAGAGAAGAAAGGAAGCAACTACAATTAAGAGATCGATATGCTCCAAACGAGCGTTCTGGGATTGGAATTCGGGATTGTACACCAAGCTACGATCATATTCACTTAACTTCGAAGCTCCAACTACTAAGTGAATCACAACTCAGCGACCACTCGTATACTCACTAAATGCCTAATCATCAAAGTGCATGCGCTTAGCATTTGAGAACGACCTCACCTCAAAGGAAAATCTACGTGACTACATGCCAAGACATACGCTAAGTATTGTCCTAACAATGACATCTGCATATGCGATTTGCCGGAACTTTGATCGATGGGACTAGCTCGGGTCATTGAACTACCTTGGGCACACAAATCCAAGTGATTTAGTGGATACTCCATGCAATCAAGCTCCATCCCAACAACATTTCAACAACCACTTAGGGCGATCGCGTGCCTAGGCCATGGCAATGACCATGCATACACGCTTTGGAAATCTCAACTAAGCAGACCGACTTTATTCAAATGCATGCCCACAAGACTTAACGGTTCAAATGTACACACCAAACGGTCGGCTCTCGATCCGAAAAATCCTCGAAAAGCTAAAATACGCGATTACAAGCCCATGGCATGCAATACACTTTCGTGTTGCCTATCCCAGCTCAAATCGCATTGCACAAAACCACGTGCAGACTTGTGATAGCATACGCAATTATGACCCGATAATGAACTGTTTGCGCTTCAATGCAATCGGGAGTCGGTAACTAACATTTGTTGTCTTTAATATACAGGAACTAAAATGCCTTGTACAGGTTCCAACCCTAGCCGCAGGACTCAAGCAAATTAAAACTCTTTGCAATGTTGGAATCCTAAGCTCATACCAGCATATTCCAACAAGGCGTCCCAACTGCTCCAAAGCAGTGCGCTCTCGGCCAACAACCCAAGAGGAAGGTCATAACCAATCGCTAAGCACTGCATGGAGATGGTTGCGCCCATACTAGACTCATCTCACTTCAAAGCACATCCCATTAACGCAAAACATACTTTAAGGGGGCCAAATGTTAACCGACCTTTTGGTCTGATTCCCAAAAAAACACAAGACACGCTCGACTCAACATACCTCGTGATATTACATCCCATAGGCGTCGCCAATATCATTTGGGGTCCAATACCAGAAGACTCGAGTTTGGACACTAGACGAATGTCGCACCCCTCGAACGCGACATCCATCAGTATCCATCCTCAGTCGAGCTGAAGGCGACTCGTCAAGCGAGTCCAGGCGCAGCGCAGGTTGGGGTCCGAGGCCCCACAGTCCCAGTGGTGATCGGCCTAGCCGGTTGGTCGAAACAGTGGGCACCGCCCGATTCATCCGATTTCCGCTAAAAAGTGTGTTGCCCAGAATTACTAGATCGGCTCAAAGTCAGGATTCAGCCAACAACTTCCGTGAGCATCGTCGCTCCTCCAAACATTGCCAAACAATGACCTCGTACCTATGGCCTTCGCACCCACACCTATGACCTTCGCACCACCCATAAGTCAACCTTCATACCCCTCGGTGTGCGAATTTCCCACCTAGTAGGTGCGAAATTTGCTCCCAGCAAGGTGTGAAACTCGCACCCAGCAGGGTGCGAAATTCGTACCCTGTGGTGCGAAATTCGTACCCTGGGTTGTGAATTTCGCACCCCGGGAGGTACGAATTTCGCCCCCCCCCCATAGTGTACGAATTTCGCACCCCGCGAGGTGTGAAATTCGCACCTCGGGGCTGGGTACGAAATTTTGGCATGTGCAGGCTCTAGGTGCGAATTTCTGGGTGTGGTCCCCTACTCCTACCTACTCCCACCTAACCACCACACTATAAATACCCCCTCACTTCCCACTTTAAAGGGGTTAGTCTAAGCTCTCTCGCAAGATTTGATGGCTTCCATCTTCTTCCCCAAGGCCTTTTAGGCACATCCCTTCATCATACAAGGGAGAAGATGAATATGCTGGGACCCATGAGCATACTCATGAAGGTCCAACCATGCCTTTGGACATGAAGCCACCTTGGGACTTCATGAAACTATAAAACACCATTAATGACCTCCACCTTCTTCTCCATGTCCATTGGACATGGCATGGGTGTCTAGAAGAAGGAGAAGAAGGCCTCGGCTCCGCCTCCTTCGGACATTAAGCCTTCGGGTTCGAATTTCATACCCCCAAGGGGTACCCGGGTTCGAATTTCATACCCCCAAGGGGTATGAAACTCGTACCTGGGGGAGGGGAGGCACCGAGCCTCGACTCCGCCTCTCGTGGACCTCGAGGCTCGACTCCACCTCCCACGGACCTCAGCCGCGACTCTACCTCACTAGGCCTTGACTCTGCCTCCCGCGGACATCGTTCTCGACTTTGCCTCCTGCGGACCTCGGCCTCGACTCTGCCTCACTCGTCCTCGACTCTGCCTCACTCGGCCTCGACTCCGCCTCCCGCAGACCTTGGCCTTGACTCTACCTGTGATAGCCTGCAGCAAAGTCCAATTCATGAAGTTAACTCGTTGGTTCCCATCTGTATCCTGGGTCCTACTTCCTATTTGGACTTCCTTTGCATCTCGGGTTTTGGTCGAATTGGATTTGGTCTTCAGAAGAGTCGTCGCGTAGTAGTAGTGGAGGTCAAAACCTGGTTTGGTTCGGCTTACTCGGTTCGGTTCAGCATGTGGTGCTCAAGCTCCCCATTTGGTTTGGCTCAATTCTCTTCCCTCAGTTCGGTTCGGGTTCATCTCCTCCATGCGGTTCGGTTCGGCCTTTCGCATGCGTCTCGGTGAGGTTCTCCTGAAGCGGATCGGTTCGGTGCTACTCCGGTTCAGTGATCCATTCAAACTCCAACTCTATTCCAGTCTGATCCAATCAGACCTTCCTTATTGCCATGTTGCTGAAGATTCCACTACCCCCGTTCGGTTCGTTCCACCCGATTTGATCCCTTATATCCGATCTGATCCCCTATACCCGATTCGATCCGTATTACTATAGAATTTCCAACAAGCTTGTTTCGTCCATTCTCGCCATACGACGGCGTTTTCAACCATTATAACTTTTCTAATCAATCATAAATCATCCCAACCAACAGTAACAACATATGGGTTCACTTAAATAGATCAAAACATCAAGCATATAGGTCATTTTAAATCAAACATTCCCAAAAAGCATGATTTTCCCCATAATCATATTTAACCATAACTAATCATACACTTAGCAAAACTTATCCAGATTAACCCAAATTTCTATCAGAGCCCTAAAATAATATTTAAGCATTTTACAAATTTTTCTAGATATTTCTGAGCCATAATTTCGCTAATTATCACTAATCACCCCTAATTAGCCGTAATTAGTGAAAAACAATGCAAATCACTCACCTTAGCCACAAATAAAACTTTAGATTTGAAACTCTACTGTTTTGGGGCGTTTTCCTATGCAGTACAGCAACCCCAACTCTGATTTGGTGTTGATTTGCCTTGATTTGATGTAGATCCTCTTAATTAGTGATTAGAAGGTGATTTGGGATGATTTTAGAAGGTGGAGGCCAGTGTTAGGGTTAGAGAAATGTTTTAGGCGGTTGAGAAAATGAAATAAAATCGTTTCCTAACTGATTTTAGCCTCCTGATAACGCTAATCCCGAAATGGGTTATGGGCCTAGCTGTTAATCACCCTAATTATGCCCGGTTAAGCAGTTTTTCACCTTCCAAACCTTATTTTTGCCATATCTCCCAAACGGTAAGTCCGTTTATCAATATGACCACTCCACGAAAAGGTAAACTATCATTTGAATCAAATGGAAGTGGTTTCAGATCAAAACTCCTTACCAATCAAAAGTTATAGGCGAAACAAGATTCGCCAGGTGCAAAACAGTCATTTAAAAATCGGCAAAAATCGTGAACATGGGAAATGGCCGCAATAGTCGTTCCCCCAAGTTACATGACCATACGATCTCATATGAAAAAGAAATAAATATTTTACGATCCTTCGATATGTAGAATGCGGGTCGTTACACTCTCAGCCCTTAAGAAATTTCACCCTCGAAATTCCTTAACCAAAAACATACAATGGTGTTCCGCATGCCTATCAGTCATTCATAAACAATCAAACATATACAACAAGCACAACAAGCCTACCCTAGTATGCGGTTTACTGACAAGCGATAACTAAATGGTCATTAAATTCTTTCCAGGCAAAGAGTTCTGGACACGACTCCCTTATGCTCTCCTATGTTTCCCAAGTACAGTCATGCTCGTTATCACCCCACTGAACCTTGACCAGTTTCACCGCCTTTCTTCGAAGTTGCTTCGCGTCGTACTCGACAATATGGATCGGCCTGCGTTCACAATCGCCTCGGGTTCTACTTTGATGTCATCCAACTGATCCGGTGAAATAGTCATATCGGGATCGTGCATGAACTTCCTTAGCTGGGAAACATGAAATACGTTGTGAACTCCCACCATCTTGTCAGGTAATTCAAATTTATATGCCAAATTCCCAACTTGCTCGAGAACTGGGAATGGACCAACAAATCTTGGTGCTAACTTGCCTCTCCTACCAAATCGAATCACGCTCTTTAACGGAGAAATCTTGACAAATACCAAATCGCCAATGGAGAATTTAAAATCTCTTCTCCTCTTATAAGCATAACACTTCTGCCTATCTTGAGCAGCCTTCATTTGCTGTTGGATAACCCTGATCTTGTCTGAAGTTTCTCTTATCACATCTGGCCCAAGCACAAACTTCTCACCGGTTTCTAACCAACATGATGGTGAGTTGCACGGTCTTCCTTACAAAGCTTCAAATGGAGCCATACCAATACTGGATTGATAAATATTATTATATGCGAACTCCACTAGATGCAAATGGTCATCCCAAGAACCTCCAAAATACAAGATCTCAAGAGATCCTCCAATATACTGTTCACCCTCTCTGTCTGACCGTCGGTTTGAGGATGGTATATGGTACTGAATGTAATTCTGATCCTAAAGCCTCTTATAAGCTCTTCCAAAATCCATTAGTGAACAACGGATCTCGGTCACTCACAATGCCTTTGGGTACTCCATGAAATCTCACTACCCACTTCATATACAGTTCTGCTAACTTAGCTGCTGTTCTATTCGACTTTGACGGGTATAAACCTTGCACTCTTGGTCAATCGGCCCACAATGACCCAAATGCTATCATGGCCCGATCTAGTCCTCGGTAACCCATCAATGAAATCCATTGAGACTTGTTCCCATTTCCATTCTAGAATTTCAAATGGTTGCAACAAACCACTAGGTTTCTTTTGCTCGGCTTTAACTAGCTGGCAGTTCATGAATTTGGATATAAACTTCCCAACGTCTCTTTTCATCTCTTCCCAATAGTAGGTCTTCTTCGTGTCTCGATACATTTTATTACCACTGGGACGTATAGTCAGTTTTGAGTGACGAAATTCTCTAAGCACTTCATCTCTCAATCCATTGACATTAGATACAACCAGTCTTCCATTCTTTCTAAGCCATCCTTCTCGATCAAGCCCATACTTTTTCATCTCCTCCTCGATACCCATCTCTAACCTGGAGATGATTTCCAATAGGTTAGGATCGTCCCTTTGACTGGAACCAATCCGCTCAATCAAAGTGGGTCTAATCGTCAAACTTGCTAACATCTTTAGATCCAATTCGCACTTTGGTCTGAAATCGTATCCTGCGATATACTCCAGTTGCTTCCACTCAAGAAACATAGCCCCTAAACTGGCATGTCTTCTACTCAATGCATCAGCTACTGCATTGCCCTTTCCAGGTGTATATGCGATATCGAAATCATAGGAAGCCATGAATTCTAACCATCTCTGCTGATAGAGATTTAAAACCTTCTGAGAGAAAAGATACTTTAACAATTTATGATCAGTAAACAACTCGAATCTTTCTCCCATGAGATAATGTCTTCACATCTTCAATGTGAATACGATCGCTACCAATTCCAAATCATGGGTATGATTTCTTTTCTCATGCGGTTTCAGCTGCCAACTAGCATAGGCTACAACCCTGTCTCCTTGCATTAATACAACACCTAGTCTGATACCACATGCATCCGTGTATACTGTCATTTCTTCATTCCCTTTAGGAATAACTAACACTAGCGCATGCGTCGACTTTTCCTTTAGACTCTTGAATGCATTTTCACACCTTTCATCCCAAACAAATGCTTGATTCTTCTTGGTCAACTGAGTTAACGGTGCCGCTATCTTGGAGAAGTCTTGGATAAACTTACTATAATATCTAGCTAATCTAAAGAAACTTCTTATGTCTATTGCATTCTTGGGCATAGACCAATCTTGTACCGTAGCCACCTTCGCAGGGTCCACGGCAATACCATTCTCTGAAACAACATGGCCCAAGAATCTCACTTCCCTCCTCCAGAAGTGATACTTAGAAAACTTTGCTTTCAATTGGTGTTTTCTCAACACCTCCATCACTACTCTCAAATGTTCCTTGTGTTCTTCCTATGTCCTCAAATAAACAAGTATATCGTCCACGGGCACAAGAAAAAACTTATTCAATTGATCTTGGAATACTCTATTCATAATATTCACAAAATATGCTGGTGCAATGGTCAACCTGAATGGCATGACCAACCACTCATAGAATCTAGACGGCGTCCGAAAGGCCGTTTTAGGTATACTCTCAGCTGTTACTTGAAGTTGATGTAATCCTGTCGCGAGTTCCAACTAGGAGAACACTCTTTCTCCTTCCAGTTGATCAAACAAATCATCTATCCATTGAAGAGGATATTTATTCTTTCTAGTTACCTTATTCAACTCGCGATATTCCATACACAAACGATGGGAACCGTCTGCCTTAGTGGCAAATACGACTGGTGCTCCCCACTTGGAAACACTTCTTATGATAAATCCCTTCTTCAAAAGATCGCTCACTTGCACCCCGAGCTCTCGCTGCTCCTTTGGTGCCATACGACGAAGTGGCATCACTATAGGTCTGACATCTTTCACTAAATCAATACGGAACTCAATCTCTCAGTGTGGTGGAAGTCCGGTCACTTCCTCGAAGATATCCGGATACTGGCCAGCAATGGGAACCCCTGATAACTCGTCCTGTGGGATGTCGAGGAAATTTAGAAAACTAGCTATCACCTTGTCGCTAGGTAGGCCACCAAACACTACCCTCCGCCCATCATCCGCCCTAGTAGTCACCGAAAATCCCTCACAGTCTACCATCACCCCATATCTTTGGAGCCAATCGACTCCCAAAATAATGACAAACCCAATAAAGCCCAAAACAAAGCAATCAAAAGCAAACACACATCCATGACTAGATCAGACCAAATTTTGACAAATCATACTAAGGCTAGTCGATCCACCAATCGGGTTTGTCACCACTAAAGGTTTATCGACTATTTCGGGTCCCAATCCCAACCTATCTACCAGGTTACTAGATATGAAGGAATGGGAATCCCCAGTATCAAACAATACTTGAACAAGAACATCATAAACAGAAAGCGTACCTTGAATAACGACATTCTTTCCTTTCTCCACCGCATTTGGGGCATTCGACGAAGAAGGAATAGCATTAATAACATATGCTTTCACAATCTACTTCTCTTTAGGGGGTTGCGGACATTTATCCTTGTGATGTCCCACTTGGCCGTAGTTGAAACACTTCTTGTCCGCTGGTTTTGCTCGACATTCTTTAGCATAATGGCAATCCTTGCCACAGCTAAAGCACTCTACACTCTACATCCTTCCTGTCTTTCTTTTTCTAACCGTCCTTGGTCTGACTCTGCTTCCTTTTATTCTGAGAATTATTCTTGCCTACGGCTTTGGCCCTTCTGCAGATGCAACAACGACTTTAGTCTTGGGCTTAGGATAAAGGCTCTCTGACCTCAATGCTTCCCAACAATCGATTCAAAAGTCTCATCAATATGGTTCATAAGCCTTTCCCTCAAGTACTGATCTAAGCCTGTTATGAACTTCTCATTCTTCTTCTCGGGAGTGTCAATGAGGGATAATCCATACTTCGATAAATTATTAAACTCAGCCATATACTTCGAGATTGCCCTACCATTCTGCTTAAGCTCCAAGAACTTCCTAAACAGTTCTAATTTCTGAGCAGCTGGGATAAACTTATCACTGAATCGGGCCTTAAACTGATCCCAAGTAACTTGATCCTCAGGGGTAGATTCCTTAATAGCATTCCACCAATTGATAGCCCGTCCTTGCAGTTGGCGCGATTCTAGCTTTCTCTTTATCGCATCATCGATCCCTAAGTCCTTGAAGATGCGCTCACAACTATCGAGCCAATCTGAACTTCCGTAGCAGATTCCATTCTGTGGAACGACTTCCCACCAAGACTAGTGTAGTCCTTACAGAGCTTGGCGAAATCGGCCCTAGGTGCTTACACCGCTGCACCACCACCATTTGCAGCATTAGGAGCTTCCTTCTGAACATCCCTATGCATCTCTCTCATGAAGTCAATGAAAATCATCCTCATATCAGGAGCATTCCTATTATTGGCTCCTGAACTAGTATTCCTCGTGTATCGGCTCATCGTTCAGTCTGTAAAGAGAAAAAGATTAACCATCTCTTCAGTGGTGCTAGTGCAGTGCGACTCCATCCTTAGATATACTAATAGTATATATATAGATATATAACTTTTGAAAACCCAAAATATAACAAATACGCGCTCTCATATACGTACTATCTCTCCCTGGTGTCTATCCCTAGGTCAACTACCCAAAGCTCTGATACCAAGTGTGATGGCCCGCAGCAAAGTCCAATTCATGATGTTAACTCATTGGTTCCCAACTGGATCCTGGGTCCTACTTCTTATTTGGACTTCCTTTGCATCTCGGGTTTTGGTTGAATTGGAGTTGGTCTTCAGAAGAGTCGTCACGTAGTAGTAGTGGAGGTCCAATCCTGGTTCGGTTCGGCTTATTCGGTTTAGTTCGGCATGTGGTGCTCAAGCTCCGCATTCAGTTCGGCTCAATTCTCTTCCCTCGATTCGTTTCGGGTTCATCTCCTCAATGCGGTTCGGTTCGGCCTTTCACATGCGGCTCGGTTAGATGCTCCTGAATCGGTTCGGTTTGGTGTAACTCCGGTTTAGTGATCCATTCATACTCCAACTCTATTCCAATCTGATCTAATCCGGCCTTCCTTATTTCCATGTTGCTGAAGATTCCATTACCCGGTTCAGTTTGTTCCACCCGATCCGATCCCTTATACTCGATCCGACCCCGTATAGCCGATCCGATCCGTATTACTATAGAATTTCCATTAAGCTTGTTTCGTCCATTCTCGCCACACGACGGCGTTTTCAACTATTCTAACTTTTCTAATCAATCATAAAACATCACAAACAACAGTAATAACATATGGGTTCACTTAAATAGATCAAAACATCAAGCATATAGGTCATTTTAAATCAAACATACCCAAAAAGCATGATTTTCCCCTTAATCATGTTTGACCATAACTAATGACAGGATTAGCAAAACATATCCAAATTAACGCAAATTTCAATCAGAGCCCTAAAATAATATTCAAGAATTTTACAAATTTTTCCAGATTTTTCCGAGCTATAATGTCAATAATTATCACTAATCACCCCTAATTAGTGAAAAACAATGCAAATCACTCACTTAGCCACAAATAAAACTTTAGATCTGAAACTCTACTATTTTGGGCCATTTTCCTATGCAACACAGCAACTCCAACTCTGATTTGTGTTGATTTGCCTTGATTTGATGTTGATCTTCTTAATTAGTGATTAGAAAGTGATTTGGGATGATTTAGAAGGTAGAGGCCATTGTTAGGGTTAGAGGAATGTTTTAGGCGGCTGAGAAAATGAAATAAAATCGTTTCCTAACTGATTTCAGCCTCCCCATAACCCTAATCCCAAAATCTGTTATGGGCCTAGCTGTTAATCACCTTAATTAGACCGGTTAAGCTGTTCTTCATCTTCCAAACCTTATTTCAGCCATATCTCCCAAACGGTAAGTCCGTTTGATCAATGTGACTACTCTACGGAAAGGTAAACCATCATCCAAATCCAATGGAAATGGTTTCAGGTCAAAACTCCTTACCAATCAAAAGTTATAGGCGAAACAAGATTCACTAGGGGCAAAATAGTCATTAAAAATCGGCAAAAATCGCGAACATGGGAAATGACCCCAATAGTCGTTCCCCAAAGTTACACGACCGTACGATCTCATATGAAAAAGAAATAAATATACTACGATCCTTCGATACATAGAATGTGGGTCGTTACACAACCTCACTCGGCCTCGACTCCGCCTCACTCGACCTCGACTCCGCCTCCTGCAGACCTCGGCCTCGACTCTGCCTCCCGCGGACCTCATCCTCGACTTTACCTCACTCAGCCTCGACTCCGCCTCCCACGGACCTCGGCCTTGACTCCGCCTCCCTCGGACCTCTGCCTCGACTCTACCTCACTCAACCTCGGCTCCACCTCACTCGGTCTCGACTCCGCCTCCCGCGGACCTCGGCCTCGACTCTGCCTCATTCGGCCTTGACTCCACCTCCCGTGGACCTCAGCCTCGACTCCGCCTCGCTCGGCTATGCTACAACACCGGCAACTCCTCGACTACGCTTGCTCAGTAATGAAGATCGATAACAAGGAATATGAGGACATTGTTAATCATTGTAGCTTCTTGTAATAGTCTTATTGTACTTTGTTGTAATGGAATAAAATCAGTATAACCTTCAAAGTGGATGTAGTCCCCAACGGGCCGAACCACTACAAATAACTGTGTCCTTTACTTCCCCCTACATTATTACTGCATTTCTAATGATTCTCCTCTCTGGACTAAAAAGTTTCAAAATTTTGAAACCCTCTGGTGTTGACGACAATTTTAGGCATCAAAATTTGGCGCGCTGGGTAGGGGTAGTAAAGCGTGCACCTATGATCGACTTTCTGTCACTTCCTTTAAGGAATCAAAACCTCGCCTTTCCAAGTCTTTGGATGCTACTTATGTTTTCTCATACTTACAAACCAAGCCCATCGGGAATGGTGAACTAAAGAAAGAACCCCATAGTCGTACCTCCCATTGTCGATCCTCATTTAGAATTTCCTCCTCGGCCTTCATCAAACAACACCTTCGCTCAAACTCGACGAAGCCGATTTTTCCCACCAATTCTCAACCATAAGTTTGTTTATGCTACTCGGATTCCATCTTTTTCATCGAGTAGATTTCTCGACAATGGGGAGAAAAGGGAAAATCCATTCTTGATAGACCATCTAATGATAATCCAGTTGCCTCGGTCCATCGGCGATTTCTTTCCGACATCTTAGCCACTGTTGATGTGGCATTACCTCCGGCCCCTAAGGCCTTGGTAGCTCAAGTATAACTTCTCCGCTTACCCAAAGATCGAAAGAAACCGAGCGATGGCTTAAAGCCCCAGTCAGGCAAAACAGGGAGTCAGCCCAATGATACTTTCAACAAGGCATCACCCGTTTCACGACAAGTAGAAGCTCTTCATGGAGAGAACTTAGATTTGTTTCTTTTTCGCAAATTCCCATCTCAACTTCGACATGCCTTAGGTTCATTCTATAACCTAAGGTCGAGTCTGCTTACGATGGCTGAGCAACAAAGAATCAAATGACAGAATGTTGGAGATAAGTTCCTCAAGTCCGTCTTCGGATTTCATCTTCGATTCTCGACTACGACTACAATACTCGCTTGTCATCATGGTGTTTAAGCGTAGGAAGCTCAATGCTATAATCAAAGCTCAAGGTATAGAAGGGGAGGAAGTCAAGAACTCTCCTCGACCAGACCTCCATCGAACCACGTCACTCGGGAAGGCGTCGAAAGAATGATAAAGAATCCTGCCACATATTTGAAAGATCGACTCGAATGGTAGGGAGAAGCTTTCAATACCTTCCTTGCCAGAATTGAAGATAGGATAAAAAGCACTCCAGGTCCGACTGGCCAAGCATACATAACTGAGGCAAGCACCAATGCTCCTCCACCTACGACCTGGGACTTGGGGGCAACCCCACAAACTAACCGCCTGGCTAACGCTACTTCTCGGAACTGTGCCGGTCCCGCCACACTCGGGGGCACCCCTAATCCCGACATCACTCTAGCCCGATACACTTTGATTGGTCAGATTGCGGGCTTCGAAGTTGGAAATTTTGCTCAAGCACCAACACATGCAACTTTGGATGGTACCGCTCCCATGGTTTTACAAGTCATAATTACGCCCTATGTGGCCCCTCGACTTAGAATCCAACAGGACTTTCTTCTCAATCAACCGATTCCCAACTTGGATGTAAGCAATGGGGGCCACTGCCACTTTGGCAATCAAAATAAACTACTTGCTTTCGAAAATGGGTCAAGAGATCGCGGATGCCATCCGTCGGTACACTCCAGTCATTATCCATTCACAAGGATCGTACGCGAAGCTGAATGACCCTGACACTTCAACATACCACATGTGGCGACCTATGACGGCATGACCGACCTCTAATCTCGGCAATGTCATAATCACCATCATAAATGGAACGCTTCATCCCAGCCATCGCCGGCTTTGATGCTCGAGTCATCGCTAGGCGGATTTAGACTGCTATGAGTCTGAACTTGTCGCTTACGCTTTTAGTATCCAACTGAGCCCAAGTTCAATTCAATCGACTTCCATAGAATCATGCAATCGAAGTTGGAGACTCGATTCTACCTCACTCGGCCTCCCATGGACATTGGCCTTGACTCCGCCTCCCGCAAACCTCGGCCCCGACTTTACCTCACTCGGCCTCGACTCCACCTCAATTGGCCTCGACTCCGCCTCAATCGGCCTCGACTCCGCCTCTCGCAGACCTCGGCCTCGAATCTACCTCACCCTACCTCGACTCCACCTCACTCGGCCTCAACTCTGCCTCCAGCGGGCCTCGACTTTGCCTCCTGCGGACCTCGACCTCGACTCTACCTTATTCTGCCTCGATTCTGCCTCCCGTGGACCTCAGCCTCGACTCTGCCTCCCGTGGACCTCGGCCTTGGCTCCGCCTCCCTCGGCCTCGACTGCGCCTCCCGCGAACCTCGGTCTCGACTCTACCTCACTCGGCCTCGACTCCGCCTCATTCGGCCTCGACTCCGCCTCCCGTGGACCTCTGGCTCGACTCTGCCTCATTCGGCCTCGACTCCGCCTCCAGCGGACCTCAGCCTCAACTCCGCTTCACTCGGCCTCAACTCTGCCTCCTACAAACCACAGCCTCGACTCCGCCTCACTCGGCCTCGACTCTGCCTCACTCGGCAATGCTACAACACCGACAACTCCTCGACTATGCTCACTCAGCAATGAAGATCAATAATAAGGGCTAAGAGGATATTGTTAATCATTGTAGCTTCTTGTAATAGTCTTATTGTACTTTGCTGTAATGGAATAAAATCAGTACAACCTTTAAAGTGGACGTAGGCCCTGACGGGCCGAACCACTATAAATAACTGTGTCCTTTACTTTCTCGTACATTATTACTGCATTTCTAATGATTCTCCGCTCTGGACTAAAAAGTTTCAAATTTTTGGAATTCTCTAGTGTTACGACAATTTTAGGCGTCAACATTTGGCCCCGTCCACTGCTTCCTCCCCAATTCATCTTGCTCGGGGGCATTGTCGAATTGTCTATGACTACTACGTTAATATCATGGAAGATCACTTTTGAAGCTGCAAGATTTAAGAGTTGAAAATAATAATTCAAAAGGATGTGAACAGATGGTAAGTGAGAGGATAACCTTTTTAATAAAAAATATATTACAAAGTGAAAAGAGGTGGAAGCTGTATAAAAATAAAATAGAAGAGGCGTGCATTTATCAGTGGCATACGCATAACGCGAAAATGTTGGAGAGCTAAGTCTCAAGCGTCATATGTTCCAAATATTTTCCTTTTACTACATTCCTCATTCTCTTCTCTTCTTGCTACTAACGCATAAATGGAACTACCTGACATGCATTTCAATAACTAGCAAACTAATCGCATTTACTACAAGAGCAGATGAACATAAAATTTGCAAAACCGATCAATAACATTGACTTTTCTTTTCTTTTAACGTTTGAATTAATTTGGAGATTGATGTTCTTGTAACACCATAATTTATATTCAGTATAATAAATGAAATGTTACATAGGAGGTGTATTTTTACATAATAGAAATCAGACCATTGAGGCATTGTAAACTAAACAGGTACATTAGGTCGAAGCCCATTATTATATTATTGAACTATGCGGCTTGTGAAGGGTAATCTATGCAGACACTTCATATCCCTTCGCAAACCCTATTATCCAAACTAGGGTTTGGAGAGTCGAAAATGGTTATAGGTGAAATCTTCAAAATTAGCTTTCTTCATCATCCATCTTTGTTAAACTTTCTCAGATCTGGTAAGATTCTTTTTATTCATGCTTTCTTCCTCCAGTCCATAGCTATCAGTTGTGGATCTATTAGTTGGAAGTTGACTTCTTATGGATTTGTTGAGAATATGAGTATTCGTGGAAAACCCATGGCTTTCAAAGATGGATTTGTCACGTTTGCTGATTGAGTTATGAACTTTAAACTTAGAGCCCCTTGTGACTACCATGGTCGAAAGATTTAAGCTTTCTTTCTGCTGTAAATTGCTGACTTTAGCTATGATAAGCTTTTCTCTTAAAGCTTCAAATCTATGCTTCGACAAGGGCTTGGTTATGATATCTGCAATTTGGTAAGTGGACAGTATGTGGTTTACTTATAGCCTTCTTTATTGCACTAGTTCTGCTATGAAATAAATATCCAACTCTAAATATCTAGTTCTAGAATGAAGTACACGGTTGGTCGTTAAGGCAGTTGCACTTAAATTATCATACCACATTATTGCTTTGTTGGTTGTGTTAACTTTCAGTTCACTTAAAAGTGATTGAATCCACATTATCTCAGTAGTTTTGCTAGCAATGCTACGATACTATGCTTTTGTACTTGATCTGGAAACAATATTTCGTTTCTTTGCACACCAAGATATAGGATTTTCTTCCAAGAATTATGCAGTAACCACTAGTGGATTTCCTGTCATCATAATCATTTGCCCAGTTTGCATCTGAGTATGCATTAATATTGAGATTGTTGCATGGCTTCATGATCAGTTCTGGATTGGTTATTCCTTTAAGATATCTTAATATTCTCTTAACAGTTTCCCAGTTTTTACTTAATGGTTTTTGCATAAATTGACATGCCTTCTTCACACTGTAATATATATCTAGCCTGCTTATGGTTACATATTGAAGAGCTCCAATGATGTTTCTACACTGTTTCTCATTGCATATTGGTTCACCTTTTTCTTTACTTAAGTGTAGATTAGTTATCATTGGAGTAGGTAGTGTTTGACTTGTCCATATTTTATATGGCTAAGATTTTTGCAACATACTTTCTCTGACTTAGTTGTAGTTCATTGTCTTTTGGTCAATGAACTTCAGTTCCAAGAAAGTATGATAGTTTCCTTAGGTATTTGATAGAGAACTCATTGTTAAGGTAACTTGTAATGCACTTGATTTCACTTTCACTGTTGCCTATAATTATAAAGTCATCAACATAAATTAATACATAGATAACAGTATTTGCAGTGAATTTTTAAATAGTGTGTTGTCATATTTTGTGGGATTGAGCCAAGCTTTGATAGTGTTGCTTTTATCTTGTAAACCACACCCTTCTACTTGCTTGGGTCCATATATTGCTTTATTTAGCTTGCATACCAACCCCTTGTTTGTTGAATCCTCAATCCCAAGGGGCAGTTCCATGTAGACTTCTTCATGTAGATCACCATTTAAAAAGGCATTATTTACATCAAGTTGTTTGATGGTCCAGTTCTTATGCGATGCTATGGTTAGTATAATTCTAATAGAGGTTGGTTTCACAACAAGTGAGAACGTCTCATTGAAGTAACCTCCACACTACTGTGAGTACCCTTTGGCCACTAACCTAGCCTTATATTTAGATATGGTACCATCAACATGTCTTTTTATTCTATATGTCCATTTGCACCCTATAATGTTTTTATTTTCGTATGGTGGAACTACGCTTTAGGTTTGCTTTTTTATTTAAAGCATTCAGTTCTTACTTCATGGCTAACCTCCACTTATCATTAAGTATTGCTTAATGATAAGTGGATGGTTCAGCATTTTTTTGGCATAGCCAACCGGTTTTAAGGTGACCGCAAACACCTTTTATAACCAATAATAAAAATACAGTATGGTACAGGTGATTGTGGTTACAATCAACTGATTTGGTTTTTAAGGTGGACCGCCCACAACCTATAGAGTTTATAGTGTTCTGTCCACTCTACCAATCAGGCTACAACATTGGAGCTAGCTAAATTACTAGACTACAAACATATTTCCTAACTCTCCACGCAGGGAGAGTAATAAACATTTCCTACTAAAACTTAGTAAGTACATTTTGAATACAATATCATATAAGTTTTCCATGCATTATTAAATACATATTTCCTACCATGGTTCAAAATTATTGAATTCCATGTAGTATGATTTTGGTTTGAATATACCACTTCTTGCTCTATTTATCATGTGATGTTGATTTTGCATTTGATTATTGTTGTTGCTTTCCTCTCTTTGTGTGCTTTTAGAATTGCTGCTATCATTATTACTTGTACCTTGGTGTTGTGAACCTGTGTCACTGCTAGTAGTAGTGTTCCCACACACTTGATCTTATTCAATGTTGGATATTTTGTGTTGAGGTGTGTTGACAGATTGTGTTACTTGTCTCTGTGTGTGTCATATTATCACTAGAATGTGGCATATGCACAATATCTTCAACTTGTTCAGGAATAGTTGGTATAGAATTTCTTGGATTATAAATTTTCTTTATGGTCCTGTATGAGGAATTGCAAAATGGAAAAAAATCATTAAATATCACATGTTTAGAAATGTAAATTCTTCCATTGCTGTTAAGACACATATAACATTTGTGTTTTGTTGTATACCCAATAAAAGTACATGGTGTGGACCTATAATCAAGTTTATGTTTGCTATATGGTCTAATGTGAGAAGACACAGACAACCAAATATTTTTAGACTACTGTATTCTAGTTTACTTTGTGTTAAGACTTCTATAGGACATTAGAAGTATAATACCATAGTTGGTAGTTTATTAATGAGATGCACTGCTGTTACAAAGGCATCAGGCCAAAATTTCACCGGTAATGATGCCTGTGCATGCATTGTCAATCCAGCCTCTACTATATGCCTATGTTTTCTCTCTATATGACCATTTTGTTCATTAGTGTGTGGGCAAGTTAGTCTATATTGGATGCCCTTTTTACAAAAATAATTATTCAGTGGTAGAAATTATTTACACTCATCACTCTGTAATATCTTTACTTTCTGATTCAGTTGATTCTCTACACTTGCTATGAAGACTTTAAGAAATATATCCACACATGTCTAGAGTAAGCATTAATGAATGAAATATAATACTTAAACCCATAGTCAATATCAATTGGTGATGGACCCCATAGTTCAACATCAACTAATTCTAATGGGTTTGAGTATTTAGTTTCAGAATTTGAGAATGGTAATTTATGTCTCTTTCTCATTTGATAGTATAAACATGTATAATTCTCTGGAATATCAATCATTAGACCATTACGGCTTAAGACTTCTTTTACAATTCTAATACTTGGGTATTTACAATGCCACAAATCAAAGGTCACACAGTCTTTATCTACTTTTAATTCTATTACATTACATAAATTTACCTTTAATTCAGTATTTCTGGAATTCCTAGGGTCTAACTAGACAGTGCTTTGGGTAAAATTCAAAAGGCACATGATTGTCTTTTGCACACCATGAAACACTTATTAAGTTTATTATTATGTGTGGGAGACACATGATGATATCCAATGACATATGATAACCTTCGAAAATAGTCCCTACATCGTGGCGACTTCAGGTGTGAGACTTATAGGCAGTCTAGAGATGGATTTTACTACGGAGAACATATGAAAAGGGATTACTGGTATTCAAGACTTTGGTATAACTTTTAGAGAGTGACACAAGGATGGATCAAAGTCACTCGACATTTCAGACCTGATCAGCCCGAAACCTAGAGCCGATCGACATTTTGGACTAGGTAAGGTTACCTGCTATAGTCTATCGAGGTAGAATGTAGTGATATCTGGTATAGTTCCTCGATGTATAACCTTTCGGTGCCTCAACTGATTTGGTGGCTGAAGTACTGATTACCATATGCTTTATACACCGAATGAGTGAATGTGAGGATAGATGTTGTAGTTGTTTACTTATTTATTACTATTTAGTATTTAGACACTATCACACCCTTTTTACATAATGATTAAGTTATTGTATCATATATCTATTTTGATATGCTAATTTTGTAGGTGTAGGGACTGGACAAGTATGGTTCTCCATACCCTCATGGCTATATACTATTATGACTTTTACCATGAATTGAGATTTGTTTATCGTCCACACCAGACTAAGTCTGACCTAAAATTCTATTTTCCTCTTATTACCTTGGGTACTCATTGATGATGATGATGAGTAGGCTAGACAACAAGTATGAGTATTACCATAGCTGCACAGGTGGATCAGCAGGAGGCAACATCTTTTCATACTTATACTTGTATTATCTTTATTTATTCCGCTGTATGACGTCGTGGATCCTTGACAGTGTTATGTATCCTTATAAAAAAAAAATAGTCTGAGTTTGTTTGTTACTTGTATAGACTCTTTAACTATTATATATAACTATATGAGCCTATGTACTTTGATTGCATGGTTTATATAGTTATTGTTCCGCCTATTTTATAACTATGATTATTATTATTGTGGATTATCTTATATGTTGTAAGATATTCGACAAGTTCTAGGATTATATTCTGTATTCTTCTTCCTCTTCTCGTCTTATTCTTCCTTTTATTTTCCATTTCTCTTATTTTATCCTATTTCTTTCTCTTGACAATAGTTTTACATCTAACGAGTGCTTGTGTAGCAAAATATTTCGTTATACGAGCACTGCATGGCGGTCATCACATCTGATATTAAAGCTTAGATTACATTGTTTGACCTAAGCAATATATATTAAATTTGCATGTTAATATATATGAGAGAGTACATATTTGTACATATTTTGGTTTTCAAATATATATATATATATATATATATATATATATATATTAGTAATATTTATAGTATATGTTGTTTGCATACAAGTGTCATCATAATAGTTTTTCTATATTAACGACTGATCGTGTTAACAACTTATTTGAGATGATCAAGCGAACAAGAAATACTACTAATTACTTTGTCCTTGTAATTCGTGTGAATCGAGGACTGCTAGCCTCGATTTATGGTTTATGTTTTCAATAACAGTACGGGAAGTTATCTAGGATTCCCTAATATCTCTGATAAATTATGGAGCTCAAGTGCAGTGAGTTGACTATGCCGCGTTGTATGGGCACTTATGTGTCTATGTGGAAAACTGTTACTTGGAATGGAGTCGAATGTTGTGGCACGAGAGTTGTTTGTGGCCTCGCAAGGAGTTCTTCGACGACTTGGAGTTAGATGTTGAATGAGGTAGGAGTTTACTCCTACAAAATTCCACGGTTAATACCGGACTTGTCGAAAATCTTTATCATTTCGTGTTTCTGAAATCAATTCAGTCGAGACTAGTTCATGGTTTACTTTGAAGAGATCTATATTGACTTGTTATAAGTCAGTGAGGAGTTCGTTGATTTTGGCAATATGTTCTGCTGGAGCGTGTGACCAAATTCGAAATGTCGTTGAAGTATGGTTTATTTTCTTTGTTGTCACTCTACACGAGAAAGTCTAGAGTTTACGGCTGGGTTGGGTGATTGACTCGGAAGGTGATTGATTTCATTCAAGGAGGCAATGATGGATTGAAGGAGTTACTCGAGGAAGCTCACAATCCTTGAGCTTATGCCCAGTATAGAAGGTTGTCCTTCCTTGGTGGGACAAATCATGGATACATAAATATTGATAATCATTCCCATTTCATCGAGTGGTCCCTTGAAGAAAGAAAACAGAAGCAACATCACCACTCACTATATATTTCACATTAATGGAATTTCCATGTGTTTTAGTTTGACGTCGAGGTTTCATCATTCCATTGTTCCATTTAATCTTGTGATTGGATGGATAGAATGAGATTGGGATCCATGATAGTAGTTTCCTTTCCTTGATTATGACTTACAGTGTTGACGGCTAAGTTAGATTATATATATGCATAACATTCTGCGTTTAGTCACCAGAAATTAATACCGTAGATGATTACAACATCCATTGCGCTTTGTTTTAGGCCTCGAAGTGGAGGAGAGTTATAAAATAGATTGTCTATACTTTGCAGCATACATGGTTCATTAAAACATAAATATCATCAAGTCATGTTTGCTTGTTTGTCAATTTGTTTGCTTGTTGTCGATTGTTGACATTAACCGGACTTAATATTTGAGTCCAATAGTTTACTCGTTGGGAGGATACAAAATGTCAGTGATCGTAAGAGGCTGTTGGTGATGATGGCAGACTAAGGCATTTTGCTCTTCAGTAGTGATTCATCCTCGATTTAGCGATAATGGACTGATATTTTGATCTTCAGTATGCGGGTCACTTATGTTTGGATGAAAGCGAGCCAAAGCGTTGAGTTCTCTAGTAGCGAGTCATCACCTGAGTTTGTAGCTTGAGTGTATATGGACACATTCAATAATGCGACCAAATTACCATCATATTAGAGTTGAGTTCCATATTAACTTGGTTATAGATGTTGAGCTAGTAGTTATGCCTCTAATCCTCAAGAGTGGGAAGAGAGCGAGACAATTCATTTCTGTTGATTGGTGGCTTCTCTGGATATCTTTAACATGTAAGGGTGTTCTTTTGATTGTAGTTCAATGAGATTTGATTGATTATGGGTAGATGGATGGTGTATCCCATTAACAGTATTTCACATACTGCTTTGATTTTGATTGGGTGTAGCCAGTAGGGGTGAGCGTTTGGTTTGTTTGGTTTATTCGATGATAAAATTTGTCAGACCAAACTAAAACCAATAAAAATGAAAACCAAACCAAACCAACCAAATTAAGTTTGGTTGGCTCGGTTGGTTATCCGATTAAACCGAACTAAAAATATTTTACAATTTGTGTTTGAAATAATCATTATAATTTGGAATAAATTATAGGTATATGATTAGAGTATAATTATTTACGATTTTTATTCTTTCTAATATTAATTTTGACACATAGGTAATGATTAAAATGTACTTAAATAACTAAACTAACCATAAATATTTATTATAATATCGATAGTTTTGAAAGTATAGTATAAGTGCGATTAATTTGTTTAAGCCGATAACCTAATTTAATATTTTTCAGGGCCAATTACAAACCAGTTTAATTTCAAAACCGAACCAAACTAACCAAAACAAATTGGTTTGGTTGGTTTATTCGGTTTAATCGAATAATGCTCACCCCTAGGTGTAGGCATGGCAATGGGGCGGGGCGGGCACGGGTAGTAATCCCCCATCACCTCCCCCGTTAGGTAATTTTTCACCCTGTGCCCGCCCCATACCCTCACGTGTACCCATTAAACGGGTTTTAAACAAGTTGTGGGTATTCGCGGGTATCCATATTATTTTATTCAATTTATTCTTTAACCATTTATTGAAATTGTTTTAAAATACATACATTTGATTAAAAAATAGACTAGGCATAAACTTCGACAACACGTTGCTTGAATTTGGCAACATATTGATATAAACCAGTAAGGAGGAGTGAAGCAAGAACTTTGGCAGGATATGTTGAAGCAAAATATTCGATTTTGTTTTAATTAGCAACGTGCACAGTCGTCACAAATATTAACAGCAACTTATAAATTATTGAATAAAGGCATGCACACAAATACCCAGCAGCCAACAATAATGGTTTTTGTGTTAGAAATAAATCACACTCAATATGGCACGGGTACCCATGGACATGGACATCGTAATATCCGTATGCATCCCATTAATTAACGGATATTAAACTACCCATTATTTTATCCATAGGTACCCATTTAGCTATCCATTTCATGCCTATGACGGATTTTATCCATGGGTAACCGCGGATACAAATTTATTTTGCTATCTCTAATTGGGTGGTTAGGTTGTTCGGGCTAACCCAATGAGTCAACATATTTTATTGATTTCTTGGATCGTATTTTGAGATTTCAGTTGAATGCATTATGCTTCTTCTACTGAATTTTATTTTCATCGTCCCATGGGTAAAAAAAGGACATAAGGCGCAATTGTTTTTTATGTTCTAGGTGTTGAAAAAACACCAATTGTTGGTTCACTTATTGGAGTCTTACTTTTTAATGAGAAAAGTGAAATGCCTGGGTCATGTCATCTTGAGTAGGATGTCGTTGTGGGTCCAATGTGAGTATTAGTGGTGTTGGAAGCTGAATTTGACCCATGAGTGCACCAATTTCCCGTTTCGACTAAGAATGAGAGGTCGATAGTATTCACTTGGTTTTAAGCATTGTTGGTGATGGGTTTTTGAATGGAAAATTATCGCATTTTAGTCAATAACCAAAACAACATAAGGAGAAGTATTCGATCCCCAATTCCGATTTAATGACAACAAAGTATGCTTTGGATGGTAAGAGGAACTATTTGTACGATAAGGGATTAGAGTCGTATAGTGGTGTCACATCACTGGAGTTTCTCTTCCTCGAGAGGTACCCCCAACCCTTGCTAGCACCAATGTTTGGAATTCTTGGCCTCCTTCGACTTCAACATTTCCTATATGTACTATAGGAAATTTATTTGTTTATGTGTGTCGAGTTGAAGATGTACTAGTTCGAAAGCGATATTCCTTTAGTGAACATCATTTGTTTTTATTACTGGTTATGAATCCATAACTCAAGGTGAGGTAGTACAAAATCGACTATGACGCTTGGTCCAGTACGGAAGAGGTGCTTCTTGTTATCGATATCATTAATAGAAGTTGGTTCCTCATTCACTTCATGTTGAATGCAAGGTCAGCTAGCTATGCGTGAATAGGATGAATCCAATGGTTCCTTATAGTGGTTTTAAATTCCGAAATGTATACGAGAACAATTGTTGATGGTTTCCGTCACTGGGCTTCCATATAGTTGGAAATATTATGATAACACTCGAGTCATACCTGATTTGTTGATGAGAGATGCTAGACCAGTATTCCTTTTTTTGTAATGGTGACCAAGTGTTGAGCCATATATTAATTTCATATAATATTTGATGTCTCATATTACATAAATTAGTATCCAGTATGCTAGGGTAGACGTGGATGTTATTCCTATGATTGATATTGTTTTTCCTTATACATGTTTGATCATTGATGTTTGACATAACTATTTAAGCTCATATGATTGTTAGGAATGCATAATACTTTTATTGTTGCATAGCCTATTTATTTGAGACAAATTATGTACATGACTTAACATTCTTATGTAAGATAAATTATATTTATTTAACATGCTTATTCTTTTCTTCCTGTTACTTCTACTATGCTTGACCTTCTTTGTTGAGCACGCGCTTAGGTACACAGAAGCAAGATTTGATTATTTGGATGCTTACTCGTTTTCATTTGCATCCAAATGCTAAGCTTGTTTTAAAAGAGCTACGTTATAGATGTAAAGTTGTGGTTTTTTCCCTTGCCATATATTTAGTGATTTTGTGCCTTAGATATGGGAGGTCACTTTTGGGCTTTTTTTCCTTTTCTTTGGATGGGCAATATTTGGTGAGTTGTTTTTTTGAATTGAACTATGCACGTGAGGTGTTGTCGAAATTTTCTATGAATTTAGCTAAAGTTGGAGCAAAATCTATATAAGGTGCTCAATTGAATTATCTTTTGACTTGTGAGTTGTCACTTTTATTTTTCATTATTCATTCATTTGGAAAATACGACTAAGGTGTTTGTATTAGCTACATCGATTCTGAATTTGATTGTAGTTATACTTAGGAATGAGAATTATGGATCCATGCCAAATTCTGAGTCCATTCCCTTGTTATAATTACTTTCAATGGTTGTTCTGTTGGCTCGCCCTCAGTGGCCTTCTCTAATCCTGTTCTGTTGGCTGCTATTCCAAGGATTATCTCTCCTGAAGAAAGTATCACTCTTTTCAGCTTCCTGACTCCTGAAGAAATCCATGCATGTGTCTTTTCCGTCAGTAAGGATAGGAGAGTGGACCAGATAGGTTCAACGAGGGCTTTCTGCAGGAGTGTTTGGCATCACCCAGTTAGACCTTTGCCTCACTATCCAGTTTTTCTTCTCTGATGGCATGCTCCCCTAAGGTTATACATTCACCAATTTAGTTCTAATCCCCAAAATCGAGAACCCTCACTCTTGCGTGGATTTTTGTCCTATCAGCTTGTGCAATTTCTCCAATAAGGTCATTTCTAATGTGCTAACTTCGAGGCTAGCCCCTTATCTGGATCATGTTATCTCGTCTTCTCAAGCCAGCTTTGTGAAAGGTTGCTTGATTACGGGCATCGTCCTTTTAGCCCAAGAGCTGGTTTCTCAGATCGATAGTAAGGTCCGCGACTCTAATTTGGTAATCAAACTCGATATAGCGAGGACTTATGACTGAACGTGTTGGTTCTTCATCATTAGAGTTCTTAGGGCTTTCTGTTTCCTGAGCCTCTGATTGATCTTGTTTGGAGACTCATTTTGAACTGTTGGTTCTCCGTTCTCATCAACGGGTCCGCCAATGGGTATTTTAGATCGGGAAGGGGTCGTCGGTAAGGAGATCCCCTTTACCTGACCTTATTTGTCATCACCGCTGAGGCCATTGTCTGTGGGTTGCATTAACTTATGGTAGCGGTTCAAATCCACAGGTTCGACATCCCGAGCGGTTGGCCCCTCATTTCATCTTTATCTTTTGCAGATGATATTATCCTCTTCTTAAATGGAAATAGACGCTCGCTCCATCGTCTCTTGGAATGTATCCACCAGTACGAGAGGTGTTCGGGCCTACTCATGCACTTAGCCAAAAGATGCTTCATTGCTGTGAGATACTTGTCCCCACAGAAATCTTCTTGCATGGAAACCTTTTCCGGCTTTAAGTCTTCTTGCCAGCCTCTGCCTTACCTCGGTATTGTTCTGTACAGAGGTAGGAAGCTGAATGCAATTTTCGACCCCCTAACTGATAAAGCTAGGGGCAAGATAACTCGTTGGAACGTGACTCTTCTTTCTCAAGCAGGCAGACCGGTTATTATAAAGTCAGTTCTTAGTTCTACAGGATCTCATGTCTTTGCTGCCATGACTCTAACTTCCTCCTTCCGTTCTTATCGGTCATTGGCTTCATCGTTTTTTTGGGGGAATAAGGAGAACACCAACCGTCACCACTGGATTTCTTGGGACGCCATCGTCCCAAAGATGAAGGTGGTATTGGCCTTCGTAATCCCAAGGATGTATGTTCTTCCTATGCTTGTAAGCTATGGGTCCGGTTTTGTGCAAACAACTCCCTCTGAGGATTGTTTCTATGCATGCCAAGCACCATAGACTTTTGCCAGCTAATATCTCCAGTACACTATCCTACGTTAGTGAGACGTGGAAACGTATGCAGTTGGTGAAGTCCTTTTCCGATGCCCATGGAAGTGGGCATGGATGGGATGGTGTCCTCTTCTCGATTCGAGCAGCCTGAAATTCTTCCAAGTTTCCAGCTCTCTGTATTCTTGTCTTTTCTTACATTTGGAATGCGCTTATCCCTCTTAAGGTGTCGTTGTTCATGTGGATAACCCTATATGATGGGCTACCACTAGACGATAATCTCAAGAGGATAGGCATTCCAATTATCTCTTGTTGTAGATGTTGCAGTGCAGGTGAATTGGAATTATCTTCCCATTTGTTCTTTCGAGGCTCTTGTGTTGTTAGTGTCTAGCATTTCTTCTGGAACTTGGTTGGTCTTCGATGAAATGCCATTTCGCTTGTCGAGTTGCATCGCTTTTGGTGAGCGGGTATATAAGGAAAATCCCTCCAATCTTTCCTTTTTTGCCTTCTTCCTTGTCTCATTTGTTGGCACCTTTGGTGCTCACGGAACAAGGAAATCTTTGATGACACTCCCATGGATCCTCCTACCGTTGCCCGAAGGGTAAAGAATAATGTTTTCCTTGCCTTTAGTTGTAGGCCATTCAGGGGATATATAGGATCCAAATCCTAGGCTTTGGCTTATATTTTATATGTCACGTCAGGATCCCTCCATCCCCATGTGGGGATAGGATGATTGGTTGACTTCTGTCGGTGTGTGATCTTAGTGACGTTACTATCTTCTCTTTTCGTCCCCCTCCCCAATTTAGCTGTTTCATAGTGCAGACCCTGGATTATAGGTTGTTACAGGGTCTCTAGCATTTTCATTTTGAGGATCTTAGCTTTACAGGAAGGTCTACGTTTGGCTCAGTTGTGGTCGCGCCAGCATAGGGAACACTTTATGTCGCAGCAGCTGCAGCAGCATCTGTTGGTCTGGATCATACAAAGTCCGAATTTCTTTCGAGGGTAGCAGACTGTTTAGCTCATGGACTGATCATTGTTTTAGCACCTCCTTCTTCAAGTAGTTGAGGTCTTTGACCGAAGGGTTTCTATTTTGTATCCTTTCTGTTATTTTATTCCTTTTTAGCTTTACAGGTTTTGTAGTAGTTTATAAACTACAAATCAGCTTTTGTATGCCATTGGAGAAAGGTGTTTTTCTCCCTTTTAATATATAAGTGAGTGATGAATTATCTTGTATCATCACTGATTCAAGAGTATTGGGTTGTGTTGTTTCGTCTTTGAGGACTTTAGGGATGAAATCCTTTTAGGAGGAATGAATATAACGACCTGTATTTTAATGATTGAAATTTTAAATTATTAATCATTAATTGAGTGACGGTTCCCAAGGTGACTTTTCACATACAATCGAATTAGGACTCGAGTGAGCTTCCATTGAATCAAGAATGTCCGTTGCATGAATAAAAAGTATGTGAATCTCCATATTTAAAGTTCAGGTCAGTTTATGGTCAAAATTATCTTGAAATATGCACAAATTGTCGTTTTGGGGAACACTCTCAGAATACGACGAAACTTATACCATTGAAACTGTATCGCTAAGGTGATTCACGCTATCAAATTTCACAGCGGTTGGACTTGTTCGTTTGATCACAACGAATAGGAACACATGTCGATTTTTAGTTGAAATTCAAATTGAATGGGAGATTGAAAAGATAACCAAAATCAAGCTATAGTAAAATGAACCGACCCAAACATCCTCTTCCCAATTCATGCATTCAATGTTCCATCAAACTAGCAATGGTCCATTTCCATCAAAATAGCTCAAGAAAGACTGCTTATATTTCAAGGAAAATTACTTATGAACCAGAAGCCATTGATCAAGAAAAGTTTTTTGTAACAAAAAAAGAGTTCGGAAAAAGTTACTCGTGGAATAAGGAAAGATCATCCACAGTTTCAATAGTCATATGAAAGAAAAAGATTAGAATCCCAGTTATCTCAATGATGAACCCAAAATGGATAATGACCATGGTCTCCTTGGAGTACTCTGGTAATGATTTTGATTATTATCATATCAAATGCAATGACAATATGATAAGGGTGAAAGTCCAAGTCTATCTGAACAAGGATATGTTGAACCACCTACAATGGAATCGACATGAATGGATATAAAGAATTATAAGGAGAAAATATTTAATAATAAAAGCTTTAAATAATATGAATTAAAGGTGGATTAAAGCTTACGATCCATTTTATTGGAGCATATACCTATTTAATATTTTCTTTACGAAGGACCAAACCCTGCTAAATGATTACAACTTATTCTTATAGATTAGAAGGACCATTCAAGAATATACTAAAGGAACTATATTTGAAAGGAATGTAGTGGAAAATATGATGCTTTCTCTCAAAGATGGAAACCCACAACATGCAACCCTTATCATTCCATGATCAACAAAGAGTTTCTAAAAAGGAAATAAAAGCAGAAAAAGGAAACTTATCATCCTATGGACTATAAAATGATCTTAAGCGAAAAATGACCATTGATAGGAATGGAAATCCAACACCAAACTCTAAGGTATTAAGAGTCAAACTTCTGGGAGGAAGTATTAAGTCAAAATTGCAAAAAAAAAAAAAGCAGTTTAACTATTTCAATTAAAAGTACCTACATGCGAAAGAAAAAAGAGTTTGATTAGTGGCTTTTGACCGAGAAAGTAGCTAAGATTGAAAAGAATAAAGGAAGATTATATTGTTACTTGTATATGCTAAATGGTCTTGAAACCAACAATTATAGAGCACTTGGGAATATGATTACCTATTTCCTTAAACAAGGAAAACTTGAAGGATATGTAAAGAATTATTGAATGGATTTAATAAAGCCTTAGTTCCAATTCGATAAAGAAAATCTACATAGATAAAGAAATCTAGTAAGTTTTTTATCTCATACCTAAGAGATTCTACATGGTTAGGAGTGAAATGCCTCTTTATTTTGGGGAAGTCCTTGATGTAATCAAGGCGCTTCCCAAAAGAAATGAGGGGTAAGTCTAAGGACATGCTCCTGACACCTTACACAGCCTTTGATCAAGCCAAGATAGTCTAGTCAAGGTGCCTCATTGAGGGAGGAAGGGTAAGCCATCAGCCCCACCTTTTAAGCCCTAAATAATTCACCCACAAGTCCTTATCATGCTAATATGCCCTATGGAGGAGCTTCGGTTAAGCGTGGGGTATGCACTGACTCTGAATAAAGCATGCTCTGCCTATGTTCTTTTTACAACAAGCCTTGCATCTACATTAGCTAAGCATACCTTGGATCATCTCTAACGAATGTGTAGGCCCTGGCTCTACTCATGCCTTGTCACATAGAGGGAACAAAACTCTAAAGGAGGCGTATAAGGCACATCTTGCCTCTGTTGGAAAGAAGGATATGTTTTGTCTCTTCCTTAAGGAAAGAAAATTTTCAGAAGCCTGAAGTGGCTTTGGATATCTAGTTCGGAAAAAAATTAGGTAATGGTTATGGTCTTTTGCTATCTTCAAAATTGGATTACTGAACATCTATCTAAAATACTTTAATCTGGGTTTCAGGTATTCTTATTATTAGCAAAAGAGGTTTTGAGTCTTCTATTATTTTCGATAATGGGTTTTTCGACTTCTCTTATTTAAATACCCAAATCTACGTTTTGAGACTTTTAATTGTTATTTAAAGATGTTTCTATTCTTCTATTATTTCCAAAAGCGGATTTCTGGACTTCTATTAATTAATACCCGATTCTGGGTTTTGTGTCCTCTAATTATTACCAAAAAAGTTCTCGAGTCCTCCATTATTTGCAGAAATAGATTTCTAGACTACAATCATTAAAAATACCTGAATCAAGGTTTCAAGTCTTCTAGTTATTGCTAAAAGAGGATTCCATTCTTCTATTTTCTCAAAAATATATTTCTTGATTTCTATTATTCAAATACCCAAATTTATGTTTCAGGTCTTCAAATTATTACCAAAGAGATTTTGGGTGTTATTTTATTTTTGTAAGTGGATTTATGGACTTTTATTTTCAAAAATACAAGAATCTTGATTTTGGGTCTTCTAATTATTACGGAAAGTGGTTTTGGTCTTCTAATTATTATACAAAGGAAGTTTGGGTCTTTTATTATTTTAGAAGTGGATTTCTAGACTTTTGTTTTCAAAATACTCGAATCTAGGTTCAGGCCTTCTAATTGTTACCATAAAGGGTTTCATATTTTCTTTTATTTTTGAAGCAAGGAAAGACTCTAGGAAATTTTAATATTGTAATAAAGGCTTCGGTCTTAATTTCTTCCACAATAACCATAAGGTACCAAAATAAGTGTTTCAAAATAGCTACACAAAACATTAATGCCTTAATACATGTCAGTTGATTGAATTAGAGGCCATCAAAGTTGGAAGAATAATAGTCCATGAATATGCTTATTGAAATCCTAAAATAATGTTTCAAATATTTGATTAACATGATTATTGTAAAAGTTAACAAGCGTGCATGTAGGAAAGACAATCTAAAAGAAAGATGCAAGTGGCATAAATTCAAACATGTGAGTTAAAGGGAGACGAAAATTCCAACTCGGTTTTATCTATACAACTTATCAAGCTATTTACAAATAATATATTTTATGGTTGAAAGGATGAAAAAGAAGTTTAAAACTTAAAGGTTTTGAAGAAGCTTTATCAAATTCTTTGGGAGTACCAGATTCGAAAGAAGGTTGAGAATAATACAAAGCAAATCTTTAAGCTTCATCTCTTTTTGGCTAATTTCATCGATATCGTCAATAGACTCGATCTGAGATTTAAGAGCATGCTTCAAAGATCGTTTTTTTAATGGAATTTATTAGCCTTTTATAGTCGGCTTTGTTTTTTTGAAAGAATATGTCTCTTTTAGAAAAAAATTAACCTCAACAACATAATCATTATGGCAAAGGTGTTGCCCTTTCCTTATTTTCATAATATTTCCAAAATTTCATGCTTCACCTTGTCAACCCAACCATTTATCATGTTGTCATCCAATACCTTTGGAGGATCCATCAAATAAGAGAATTTTCTTTGAGATTAAGTAAATTCATCAGGACTTGATGAGGTCTCAATAGGAGAAGCCATAACATCAGAAATGATTCCATTCAAAATAACTTCCATAGATTTTCGTGTAGTCTGACTACTTTCTAATTGATATTATAATGCAAAATTTTATGGAAAACCTTCACTATCTCATCACCAAAATCTACAAGTGTATTTTCCCTAATTTGGCTACTTGCCTCTGGAAGGGCCTAGTCTTTCTGAGAAAGCTTTAATTCTAAATCTTTCTTTTGATCTTTCAACCAATGGACCAACATTTGTTGTGTTCTTTTCTTTTTGAACCACTTGAAGGCAAGTGGATTATCTTCGAACTTTAAATGGATAGTGTACATGCCAAAAATTGTTGTCAACACCTAAGATTCTTAATTATTTAAGAATATGGTTTCATGTAAGGAAAGTAAGTGCAGAAGAGCAGGAAAGCAGTAAATGACACTTGAGATTTATAGTGATTCGGTCCTGTGAGGGACGTACGTCCAATTTGGAAGAGTTGATGATATTTTATTGACAACAATGATTTACAAGCTATGAAACACTTTTAGGCATCTAATTACAAGCATTTCCATGTAATTTGAAGTCATAGTCTTCATATGTGATTGTAGGGAAAAAGTCAATTTTGTCCTTCTTCTTCCTCAAAGCCAAGATATCATTAGAGAGGTCCCTTGGAGCTCTAGGGAGAAGTCAAATCAGAAATTTTCCAAACCTTGTAACAAATGAGCTTAGGGGTATTTATAGTTGAGTGGCTAGGTGGGAGTAGGTAGGATTTGGGGACCACGTAGTAGAAAATTGCATAACAGAACAACCACCCCAGGAAAATCGCATCACCCAATCTTTATAGAGGAAGAAATCGCTTCCCTATTTGTGATGTGATTTTCGCATCCCAAGTGATTCGAAAATTGCATCCTAAGGGGGTGCGATGTATTCTTGAGTGGTCATAGGGTTATCGCATCCATACGATGCAATGATGACGCATCATGGGGACGCGATAATGTCGCATATAAGGGATGCGATATCATCGCATCTGATAGATGCGATACCATCGCATCTTGGGATACGATAACGTCACATCCTAGTGATGCGATGTTATCGCATCCGAGCGATGCTATATCATCGCATCAGTGGGATGAAATGATGTCGCATCCGATGAATGTGATATTTTCGCATCTGAGGGATGCGACAATAATGCACTTGAGGGAGGCAATAAGAGGAAGGGTGTCGCGATATTGGTGAGGCAATGCGGGCCACAGGGTGATGTGAGGTGATGACGTGTTTATGTGGAGAGGATGTGAAGCTTTTACTGGTTCGGTCTCTCTTCTGCTTGACGTGTCAACACCATGGCAATACTTCGAGCTTTGGTGTCGCACGACATTTTAGTCGAGTGGGTCTTGTGTACTTTGGGAATCAGACAAAAATGCGTTTAATATTTGCCCCTCAAAGTACGTCTTTCCTTGATGGGACGTGCTTTGTGTTGAGAAGAGAGTTATGAGGAAGCGTGAAGCCTTCCGTTTGTTGAGTATTGTGGTTCGTGGGTAGTTCTTATGAGCGTCTAGTCCCTGTCTTATTCATGAAATTTAAATATTGGTCATTGACTCTTGTGTACGTCTTAGCGTAAGCGAGTAGTTGTCTACTGGTGTTTGCGCTCGCGCTCACATATTCTTGTATGGTTTCACGCGATGCGATCATGGTTTAGGAATGAAAAAACTTGGAGAGAAAATAGGGAGAGGCATATATGTATGTATAGGTATACATATATACGTCCTATGTATATGTGCCCACATGTACGCATATCAAAGGGAGAGAAGACATGTAGAGATACATACAAATGCACACATTCTTTATTTCATATATATAAATATATATACATTATTTTTATTCTCTCTCTCCTTTTACATCGTATCCCATTGGTTTGCGAGAAATTGCATCTTGATGTGATACGATATGTCGCATCAAGATGGGATGCAATATATCGCATTCTAGCGGGATGCGATATCTCACGTTCCCGATGGGACGCATTACGAACTTCATGGGCTAAATCCCACCTCCTTATTCTCTATAAAAGCCGAAGTCACCCCCACTTTTCCTCTTTTTATTCTCTCGCATCCGAGCTTGCAGCTATTTTCCTGAGGAAGAACAAACTTCGATTTGAACCAATCAGTTGGGTCCAGTTGGTTTATGGGTGGTGGTATGGACGCGGGAGTCCTTAGCCAAAACTTGTCGAGCATTGAGAACATGGGATTAGAGTTTTTGGCTCTGAAATCATTGCTTAAGGAGGCTTGGGCTTGGCTTTAATGGCGTTAGGGGGAGCTTGGTAAAGGAGGAGAGGAGGAGACGTGGTGTGGAGAAGAAGAAGAAGTGGGAAGACGCATCGCCTACCCCATGCCATGTTGTGATGCGACTTCGCATCACAGTGGTTGGGGGATATCGCGTCACTGGTATGATGCGGTTTCGCCTTACTGGTGTGGTGCGACTTTACATCATTTGCATGAGGTGGATTTTCATCACCCGTGGGATGCGATTTCGCATCATCTTTGTGATGCGATTTCAGATTGCCTATGTGATGCGATTTCGTATAGGCTGTGTGATGCGATTTCGCATCGCCTATATGATGCGACTTCGCATCACTTACGCGATGTGGCTCTCTCGCGTCTATTTGAGGCGATGGGCCTAGCCTTACATTGCGGTTGCGATGCTTCTTGATTGGACGGGATCAAGACTTTGCATATAGGGCCTAGAGCATATAGCTTGGACTATGGACAAGAACGTTGGACAGTTTAAATCGTTTCCCAATCCCAATCACGATGTGGTCCCGACTCAACGCAAGTCTAAGGACATTGGTCGAGGACGACAATGGAGACTATCATCAAGAAGTAGTGATCGTCGCCGTGTTCCGAGCCCGTTTAACTATATAACTGTATTATCCCCGCACTGCATTGCATGTTTGCATGTTAGTTCGCACCAACATGAGAGGTACAGGTTTTACATAAGATGACTAACGCAACTATATTGAATTAAAGCTTGCAATGAAGACACAATCCAAAGCACAACAACACTTGGAAGCTGAATCTTCTTAGCACTCGCCATCCCAGTCCGGCTCAACTAATAGCACTAGTCTTGACAGCAAGTTTGAGACCTCTTAGAGTCAACCCCTTCCCAGTCCATAGATTCGCTGAAAGCACCCAACCCTGATTTACAACAGACGCCCAGTGCACGACTGATCCATCGGCATCGCAAGGTTCTACTATAGTTAAGGAGAGGTCCGAGGAGGACGTAGATATTATGACGAGTGACGTACCTGAGGCTCCTGATGTGATGGCAGGTGTAACACCCCACGTCCATTAATGTCACTCACAAAGGGAATGCATTAACTTCCATGGAGGTTATAAGTGAATATAGAACAGAAAAATTACAACAAGACAGATAATAAATAGTACTTGGAAATCTAAAACTTCATTTTATTGCAGCGGAAATTAAACATGTTTGTAACATCATAAAATCAAGTACAATATCCATCTTGTTAAAACAAAATACATAATCCCATTACATAAATAGCCATTAAAAAGATAACAAGCTGGACTTTACTTCAACGGACCAAGCTTTCCAAGAGAGATGAAGCAATCCAATCGAACTCCACTAGAGCTGGAACCAACCTGAGGACCTGGAGGGGGAAAAAGGATAGAAATGGAGGGGGTCAGACATAAAGTCTGGCGAGTATGATAATTCTAACAATACTATTATCAAAATAACTAGACTAAGGCATAAGCTGGAAGACAAGTAAATGTCTATGAACTCTTAGGAAGATAAAGATAGCGCTTAAGATAACGTTAAAGATAACGGTAAAGGCACACCTAATTACTAATGAATGATTACTACACTGCACCGCACATTACTACACTGCACTGCACCAGTCACCCTATTGTTTGATCCCACTTGCTTCACACAGAAACTTTATAAATAGCCTTACTTACCCCTAGCTGACTACATAGGTGTCGTCTGCCCCTATCTCCACTAGGTGTACCCCACTACCCACTTTCGATCGGCTCCCTACTCGTAGATATCCGTGCTGGCCCCACAGTGGGGTGTATCACTCCCCTAAAGTGGCAACCCGATACAACTTGAGAATGCACGGCTTATACCTACACGATGCAACAACGTCTTACCTACCAGCCCGGGTCCACACACGCATATGAAACCCGTTGGACTTGCGTTTCCACCGCTCCCCGTTTTGGCCTCTTACAGTCGAACCCAGCATGTGTGTCCCATCCTCAACTTGGGTCGAGCCCACAAAGATACGTTTGAGATATTGGTCGAAATGGGTCCCCACAAGCTACCCACCTAAGCTTGTCACTAGTATATCCCACTTAACCCTCTTAGTCATGTTCATTTACATGTGTGTTTAGTTAAGTCTTACTAATCGTATTTCACATTCCACTAAGGGCACCCCATAGATTCCTCATGGCACCCAAGGCACCTACTTAACCCCCATGTCCCACCTTACATGTTTATCTGGTTAAGTATTTCTTAATTCATTCAGGCCATAACCTCATAAAGACCTCTCACATTAGACTGGCATTTATGGCAGCTGGATTTTCCGGGCGGGTCCGGGCAGTCTTACACCATAAAAGAGTCTAACCTCATGTCTTTACAATCGTTATGCTTTAGTTTAGGCCTAGGACCTCTCACATATGGCTGACATTTGTGACCACTGGATTTGTCGGGCGGGTCCGGGCATGTTTACGTCACAAACGAGTCCAACCTCGTGTCCTAAGCATTGATTAACACTTAAAATCTTTTACCCCAGTTTTAATAATTCCCTATTCAAATTATTAATTAAGTCAACTTTTAATGATATCCATAATTGGCTCAATTATGGCCATCCACTTATGGCATGCAAAATCATATCAATTGCACCCCAACTTTTTAATATTAAATCCTTAATATTACCCCTACCCCACGTTTATACGTTCGCTTATTCAACGCATAATATAGGCTAGACTTATATAGTCTAACACCTAGCACAAAGATAAATTATCACAACATATAGACAACTAAAATAAATCTAATCATAATAGGGGTGAAACTTGCATAAACTACACATGTTAAGGATCAAAAGGTGTCAACTTGTTAAATGTCTCAATTTACATGATATGATCATAGCCCAAATCTATACATAAACTTGCATATGGGGTTTTTAGGCAACATAATGATGGTGTGAACTAGCATAGGATATCACATATGTCATAGCATAATTCTAGATGTCATAATAGATGTCTTGGCATATGTTCATAACTTTCTAATCAATCTAACTTGCATATGTGACTTGTCATATAGATCAACATAACCCAAACATGATGATTTAGTTAATATGAACTAACTAGCATAGATGGTAACATCATGGCCTTTTTAACATGTATGATTCATCACAACTTAACATAGAAACTTTCAACATACATAACATCATCATAGCATGATTTACAACATATAAGATATCATCATCACATAACATTGGATTTACAATATACATGATAGCAAAAGTGGTTTACAACAACATATATGATAATTCACATCATCTACTCATAATCCATTCATAACTCGACCTAATTAAAATGATAATAATCTTGTTAAGATCATCATACTCACAATTTAGAGAAGAAAAGAGAGAGTTTTGCTTTGCTTTAGGGTTGAGAGAATTAGAATTGAATTTGCTTTTCTTCTTTCTTAGTTGGCGGCGGCTCCATTGATTTCCATGGCGATGGTATGACGGTAACTATTCTATTTTAATTAGGTTTAGGGTTAGCATTAGGATGTATTTATAGGTGTAGGAAGTTATTTAGGACCATTAGATTAACCCTGAACCATGAGAACCAATCAAATGCAAAATCTGCATTTGAGCGAATCGGCCCACGGGTTGACAGCCAAACACCCTGGATTAACCCCTAGTCGACCTAGAGGAGCTTGGGTCGACCTCAAAAATGGGCCGGTTCGGTTATTTCCCCTCCCAATTCGCTGTTTTGAACTTTTTCGCATATTTATTTATTTAATGTTTAATTTATATATATATATATATATATATATATATATCAATACATATAAATATTTCTCTGCGCAACCAATTGCACTTAATTCTTTTTTAAAAATTAAGTATACTTTAATTTGTGAATTTTAATGTTATAAAATTATGGGGTGTTACATTCTACCCTCCTTAAAGGATTTCGTCCCCGAAATCTCCAAGTCAAGAAGAATGTATGTCCTACCATCTAATCGTCCATCTACTCAACCATCAAACACCAGCATCCATTGTCCTTAAAAGACTTCTAATGCTTTAATGTTTATATGCACAGTGTGTGTATATGTCCATATCTAATGCAAAATTAGGCGGTCTACTGATTCAGTCGACCTCCTTAGTGCAATTCATAATAGTGCCATGCGTCCAATATGTATGCAAAAGATTCCTAATGAAACATATTAATTCTATATGCGTGCACAACCATCCACACGAATGCAGCATCTATATGATAATACAACCATTATACATCCATTTTACTAAATACATCCAAATATATGCAATATGAAGTGACTGAGCCGATCTGGTGCCTAATAGTGTGTGTATATGCATCCACGAGCAACCACTAGCAAACACTTGCATCCACTTTGCATCCACCATACATAACATGTCTCAAACACATGTTTCAACCATAGGATTATCCTAACTAAAGGTCAAAGATACTAGCGAGAGGATATACTAAAGATAAGATAAGTACAAGCTAAGCGATAAAGGAAAAATTAAAGGACATACCCTCAAAAAGAAAAGGGTATCGTGAATGCATCTTCTCTTCCGTCTCCCAAGTAGCGTTTCTCTCATCATCTCCCCATTGCACTTTGACTAGTCTAACCTCTCGATTCCTCAACCTCTTGATCTCCGACCCAAGAATGCGCATAGGATCTCGTCGAATTGTCGCATCACGCTCTATCTCCACCTCTCTAAGCAAGCTCAGCTATACCACTTCCGCGGTCTCGTGCAAGCACTTCCTCAAATGTGACACATGGAATACGTCATGTACACCACTAAGTCTCTCGGGCAACTCCACTCTATATGTCATCCGTCCAATCCTCTCCTTAATAGGAAACGGCCCTACAAACCTTGGTGCTAATTTCCCAACGGACCCAAAGCGAACAACGTTTCGTAATGGAGACACTTTGACAAAGACCATGTCCCCAACTTCAAACTCGAGATATGTCCTCCTCTTATCCGCATAAGATTTATGCCTATCTTGCGCTGCTTTCATCCTCCTTCGAATCAAGTCAATCTTCTCCGAAGTCTCCCTAATCATATCGGGCCCAAGTAAGATCTTATCCGTAGATTCCCACCAACATGTAGGTGAACGACAAGGTCGTCCATATAGAGCTTCGAATGGTGCCATACCAATGCTGGACTGAAAGCTATTATTATATGCGAACTCAACCAATGGAAGATGCTCTTCCCATATAGCCCCAAAGTCTAGGATACATAGCCTCAACAGATCATCTAGAATGCGATTCACCCTATCAGTCTGGCCATCCGTCTGAGGATGATATGCGGTGCTCAAACATAACTGAGTCCCTACCGCCTCTTGTAAGCTTCTCCAAAATTCGCTAGTGAAAATAGGATCGCGGTCGCTCACTATGCTAGAAGGAACACCGTGCAAACGAACTATCTCTCGAACGTATACAGAAGCTAACCATGGAGCAGTCCTCTTACTCTTCACGGGAATAAAATGGGCGCTCTTAGTAAGTCTATCTACTATAACCCAAATTCCCGTATTACCCTTCCTCGATCGCTGTAATCCATCCACAAAATCCATCGAGATGCTTTCACATTTCCATAGTGGAACCTCCAATGGGTGAAGCAACCCACCGGGTTTCTTTTGCTCCGCTTTTACTTGTTGGCACACCAAGCATCTAGCGACATACTCGGCCACGTCTTTCTTCATGCCGGCCCAAAAGTAAACTCTCTTCATGTCTTTGTACATCTTGTCCCCGCCGGGATGAATGGTCATCTTCGAACGATGTGCTTCGTCGAGAATAGTCTTCCTTAGGTCATCGTCTTTTGGTACACAAAGTCTACCGTCCCTACATAACCAACCCTTATCATCTAGGGTATACCTACGGAGATAGCTTGATAACTCCCCTCCTTTGAGCTTTTCTACTAACTCAACTAACTGTGGGTCGTCTCGCTGTGCCTCGCCAATCCGTCCCAAAAGCGTAGGTCAGACCTCCAAGGATGCTAGCAAACCGGGTACGAAGTCAACGAAAGGTCTAAAGTCAAACATCGAAATGAATTCTAAACTTTGCCGCTCAACAAACAAAGGACTTAAGGATAATCTTTTTATACTTAAGGCATCGGCCACCACGTTACCCTTGCTAGGGGTATATGCTATCTCAAAATCGTAGGACGCTAAGAACTCCGTCCACCTTTGCTGCCTTAAGTTCAAGTCCTTTTGAGAGAATAGGTATTTTAAAGACTTGTGGTCAGTGAATAATTCGAATTTCTCGCCAAGAAGATAATGACGCCAAGACTTAAGCGCGAAAACATTAGCGGCCAACTCTAGGTCATGTGTGGGGTAATTCTTCTCATGCGCTCTCAACTGCCTTCCACCATAGGCTATTACCTTGCCCTCTTGCATTAAGACTGCGCCTAGTCCTATCCCACAAGCGTCAGTATAAACGGTAAATGGCTTACTCCCGTCTGGCAATACTAAGACTGGGGCTGAAGTCAAAGCTCTCTTCAAACGTTGGAACGCATCATCACAATCTACGTCCCATGTGAAAACTAGGTTCTTCTTCGTCAAGCGTGTCAATGGAGCTGATATCTTTGCGAAGTCATTGATAAACTTCCTATAGTAGCCAGCCAACCCCAAGAAACTTCTCACTTCGGTAGCATTTTTAGGAACCTTCCAATCTTGGATGGCCACCACCTTCGCGGGATCTACAGCTATCCCTTCTTTGGAAACCACGTGTCCTAAGAACCGTACTTCCTTCCTCCAAAAGTGACACTTAGAAAATTTAGCTTTAAGCTTATGCGCTCGAAGAGTCTCCAACACTTCCCTAAGATGTAGGGCATGCTCTTCTTCATCCTTAGAAAAGATCAAGATGTCATCTACAAAGACTACCACAAATTTGTTAAGGTACTCCCTAAACACCCTACTCATCAAATCAACAAAATATGCGGGGGCGTTTGTCAAACCGAAGGGCATCACTAGCCATTCATAGAAACCGTCCGGAGTCCTAAAGGCAGTCTTGTCAATGCTATCCTCAGCCACTCTCAACTGATGGAAACCAGTGGCTAAGTCCAACTGCGAAAACACTGAGGCTCCAACTAATTGATCGAAGAGATCGTCAGTCCTCGGCAGTGGGTGTCTATTCTTCTTAGTAAGCTTATTAAGTTCTCTAAAGTCCACACAAAGTCTAAGGGACCCATCCGCCTTCGTGGCAAATACTACTGGAGCACCCCACTCCGATATACTTCGTCTTATGAACCCCTTCTCAAGCAACTCCTTCACTTGCTTACCGAGTTCCCTCCTTTCACGTGGAGCTATGTGGAGTACTGGCAGAGATACTGGTTCCGCATTATCCACAAGATATATTCGAAAATCTATCTCCCGCTTCGGAGGCAAGCCCTTCACCTCCTCAAACACATCCGAATATTCTCGGACCACTCTAACAGATCGTAGATTTTCCTCAGACGCGTCAAGCGATTCTTGATAACTTAGCATAACCAAATTTATGGGATTACAAAAGATTTCGAGAGTGTTGCCAAGGTGAGTCACGAGCCTAACTGCTCTCCTTTCACAATCAAGAACGGCCCCATTTCTGGATAACCAATCCATTCCTAAAATTAGCCCATAGCCCGTGAAGCCCAACACATAAGCATCACATCTAAATTCAACGCTAAGTATGGAAATTTTCAAATCCAAACACATCATAGACAAATAAGCTGAGCCCCCAATTGGATTCAAAACAACTAAGGGATCCTCTACTAAACTGGTGTTTAAGTGAAGTGATTCAACTAATGATGTAGAGATAAACGAATGTGATGCGCCCGAATCGAATAAGGTACGGACAGGATGATCAAACAGATAAACTAAGCTTTCAACAGAAATGGTTCTACCTCGTTCTTGCAGCGGTGGGACCGCGAGAGCCTGAACTTGTCCCCTTGCTTGCCCTGGTGCCATAAGAGCCTGCACCTGTCCTTTCGAGGTAGCTCCTGCCCTCTGCCCCTTCTTTGGGCAGTCCTTCACTAAATGTCCCGCATCGCCACAATGAAAACAGCTTGTCTTCTTTTTCTTTCGGCAATCCTTGCTGAGATGGCCTAGTGTCCCACAGTTAAAACATTTCTTCTTTCCCTTGCCGTTATTGTCTTTACCACCCTTTTTGTTTTGCTGTTGTGGTTTCTTCTGATCCCCCTTCTTCTCGGGTGCCTTATCAGCTTTAGCGCTTTTCTCCTCATGCATAAGCGCCATTTCTACTAACTTCTCAAAGGTGGCCCCCATAGGGATGTGGGTCATAGCCAACCCTTGCAATGGTTCATTCAAGCCATTCACGAACCTCAGCGCCTTCTTCTCCGGCGTGTTCACTAAGTCCAAGCCAAACCTTGCTAACTGATTAAATTTATTGACATATTCTTTCACTGATGAGCTTCCTTGCTTCAATGTCAAGAACCTTTCCATATATAGATTTTCTTCCGCCATTGAGAGAAACTTCGCCTCGAACCTACGTCTGAAATCCGCCCAAGAGTCAACAGGACGTTCCCCATTAGTGACCTCCCACCAAAACGAGGCCTCTCCCTTCATCAACCAAGCTGCTAATCGAACTCTCCTCCCTTCTTCTACTTCAACATTTTCTAGCAATTCTTCCACCTCCTTAAGCCAATCTCTAGCTTCCACAAATGTTTCTGACCCTTGAAATGGTTTTCCACCCATAGCCTTGAATTCCTTGCACGTCTTTGCAAAAGTATCTACGCGAGGAGGAGGAGGAGGAATGGGTGCAACTGGTGGTGGAGGAACATTGGCTGGACCTGCAGCGGCCCTAGCCTCTAATAACCTCCTATACCATCCTGGTATCGTTACACCGTCGGGTAGATTAAGATCTTCAGCCATGCTGAAACGAAAAAGGAAAGATTCAGAATGGAGAATTCGAAAGATAAAGATATGGGCTATTGGGGATTATGTTTTTTTTCTTAAAAAATTTTCTCTTTAAATTTCTCATTAAAACATGTTTTTGAAAGCTCTTCTTCCAAAAATAACTATTTTTCTAAAGTATTTTTATCTGTTCTGGTAACCTTAAGCTCTGATACCACGTGTAACACCCCACGTCCATTAATGTCACTCACAAAGGGAATGCATTAACTTCCATGGAGTATTAAGTGAATATAGAACAGAAAAATTACAACAAGACAGATAATAAATAGTACTTGGAAATCTAAAACTTCATTTTATTGCAGCGGAAATTAAACATGTTTGTTACATCATAAAACCAAGTACAATATCCATCTTGTTAAAACAAAATACATAATCCCATTACATAAATAGCCATTAAAAAGATAACAAGCTGGACTTTACTTCAACGGTCCAAGCTTTCCAAGAGAGATGAAGCAATCCAATCGAACTCCACTAGAGCTGGGCCCAACCTGAGGACCTGGAGGGGGAAAAGGATAGAAATGGAGGGGTCAGACATAAAGTCTGGCGAGTATGATAATTCTAACAATACTATTATGAAAATAACTAGACTAAGGCATAAGCTGGAAGACAAGTAAATGTCTATGAACTCTTAGGAAGATAAAGATAGCGTTTAAGATAACGTTAAAGATGACGGTAAAGGCACACCTAATTACTAATGAATGATTACTACGCCGCACCGCACATTACTACACTGCACCGCACCAGTCACCATATTGTTTGATCCCACTTGCTTCACACAGAAACTTTATAAATAGCCTTACGTACCCCTAGCTGACTACATAGGTGCCGTCTGCCCCTATCTCCACTAGGTGTACCCCACTACCCACTTTCGATCGGCTCCCTACTCGTAGATATCCGTGCTGGCCCCACAGTGGGGTGTATCACTCCTCTAAAGTGGCAACCCGATACAACTTGAGAATGCACGGCTTATACCTACACGATGCAACAACGTCTTACCTACCAGCCTAGGTCCACACACGCATATGAAACTCGTTGGACTTGCGTTGCGACCGCTCCCCGTTTTGGCCTCTTACAGTCGAACCCAGCATGCGGGTCCCGTCCTCGACTTGCGTCGAGCCCACAAAGATACGTTTGGGATACTGGTTGAAATGGGCCCCCACAAGCTACCCACCTAAGCTTGTCGCTAGTATATCCCACTTTACTCTCTTAGTCATGTCCATTTACATGTGTGTTTGGTTAAGTCTTACTAATCGTATTTCACATGCCACTAAGGGCACCCCCTAGATTCCTCATGCCACCCAAGGCACCAACTTAACCCCCATGTCCCACCTTACATGTTTATCTGGTTAAGTATTTCTTAATTCATTCAGGCCATAACCTCATAAAGACCTCTCACATTAGACTGGCATTTATGGCAGCTGGATTTGCCGGGTGGGTCCGGGCAGTCTTACACCATAAAAGAGTCTAACCTCGTGTCTTTACAACCGTTATGCTTTAGTTTAGGCCTAGGACTTCTCATATTGGGCTGACATTTGTGACCACTGGATTTGTCGGGCGGGTTCGGGCAGGTTTACGTCACAAACGAGTCCAACCTCTTGTCCTAAGCATTGATTAACACTTAAAATCTTTTACCCCAGTTTTAATAATTCCCTATTCAAATTATTAATTAAGTCAACTTTTAATGATGTCCATAATTGGCTCAATTATGGCCATCCACTTATGGCATGCAAAATCATATCAATTGCACCCCAACTTTTTAATATTAAATCCTTAATATTACCCCTACCCCACGTTTATACGTTCGCTTATTCAACGCATAATATAGGCTAAACTTGTATAGTCTAACACATAGCACAAAGATAAATTATCACAACATATAGACAATTAAAATAAATCTAATCATAATAGGGGTGAAACTTGCATAAACTGCACATGTTAAGGATCAAAAGGTGTCAACTTGTTAAATGTCTCAATTTACATGATATGATCATAGCCCAAATCTATACATAAACTTGCATATGGGGTTTTTAGGCAACATAATGATGGTGTGAACTAGCATAGGATATCACATATGTCATAGCATAATTCTAGATGTCATAATAGATGTCTTGGCATATGTTCATAACTTTTCTAATCAATCTAACTTGCATATGTGACTTGTCATATAGATCAACATAACCCAAACATGATGATTTAGTTAATATGAACTAACTAGCATAGATGGTAACATCATGGCCTTTTTAACATGTATGATTCATCACAACTTAACATAGAAACTTTCAACATACATAACATCATCATAGCATGATTTACAACATATAAGATATCATCATCACATAACATTGGATTTACAATATACATGATAGCAAAAGTGGTTTACAACAACATATATGATAATTCACATCATCTACTCATAATCCATTCATAACTCGACCTAATTAAAATGATAATAATCTTGTTAAGATCGTCATACTCACAATTTAGAGAAGAAAAGAGAGAGTTTTGCTTTGCTTTAGGGTTGAGAGAATTAGAATTGAATTTTCTTTTCTTCTTTCTTAGTTGGCGGCGGCTCCATTGATTTCCATGGCGATGGTATGACGGTAACTATTCTATTTTAATTAGGTTTAGGGTTAGCATTAGGATGTATTTATAGGTGTAGGAAGTTATTTAGGACCATTAGATTAACCCTGAACCATGAGAACCAATCAAATGCAAAATCTGCATTTGAGCGAATCGGCCCACGGGTTGACAGCCAAACACCCTGGATTAACCCCTAGTGGACCCAGCAGGGCTTGGGTCGACCTCAAAAATGGGCCGGTTCGGTTATTTCCCCTCCCAATTCGCTGTTTTGAACTTTTTCGCATATTTATTTATTTATTTTTTATTTTATATATATATATCAATATATATATTTCTCTGCGCAACCCATTTCACTTAATTCTTTTCTAAAAATTAAGTATACTTTAATTTGTGAATTTTAATGTTATAAAATTACGGGGTGTTACATCAGGCGCCGTCATTGTTGATAATCCGCCAGATTCGGGACGTTCGAGTGTGGATGAACCTGTCCTAAGGCGTATTTGCGCTATCTTGTGGGACCATGTTCTAGTTCCCTAGAAGGGAGACTGGGCGCACGCTCTGCCAAAAGGGTATACCGCATTGAATAGGCATATGTGCATTGCAGGGTGCGTGCCCCCATCTTGTGAATTTTTCCGCGACATGTTGAGTTACTTCCATTTATGTGCATATCCCTTCCTTCTTGGTACCTGCCGTTTGTTTACAGTGTACCTGCATGAGGAGCCCACCGGAGAGGACATCCGGTTCTTATTTCAGATATGGGGGGACCCAAGGTTGCGCCTTCCCTCTACTTCCTAGAAGCAATACACAGTGCCTTGTTCATTGAAGGGTCATGGACCAGGCTTGGGTTGTTTAATTCTAAGTGGTTCTTCATTCGATGTCCTCTAGGCTTTGCGAGACGATGGATGGATAGAAGTAAGTATCCATGATGCCACTAATTTGGTGTTGGTCAACTTACGGACTTTGTGTTAACCTCGGTTTTCTGTAACAGGAATCCTACCAGTGCCGAAGGGAAATGAATACCAGCGGTGTGTAGCGCGTTTGTAAGCTATTTCGAAGGAGGTTCACTCTACTGAAATTTTTTTGGATGAGGAGGTCCTTTGCCGAACAAGCCTGTTGCCACGAAACCTGACAATGTTTAGGGCGGCCACTCTTGGAAAGGGGAGCAAAGATCCCAAGAAGGAAAAGTGACCTCTGGGCCGTAAGCGGAAAGCTCCTCCTAATTTGACTAAACGACCTAAGGCTGCAAAGATCCAGGAGGGTGCTAGCGTGAGCGGTGTTCATGTTGAGGAAACGGTTGCTGGAGGAAATGGTCCATCGTCTACTCCTGTCCCGCATACGAATGTTAAGGCTAGAGCAGAAGCGTCGGCGAGGCCAGTTCCCCCGATAACCACTTTTGGGACTGCCACTTCATTGGAGAGAGAGGATAAGTTTAATGGGTTGGATTATGTTCCAATTGGTATTCCATCGTCTTGACCTAGTGGCACAAGTTTCGGAAGCTTGACTTTACCTGTTCGGGGACCAACTCCAGGAAGCGGGTCCCAATCTGGTCAGTGGAGAGTGCATTAGGGCATACACTCATAAACACTGCATACCACAGCATTTTCTTATGTGCCCGAAGTACTTTACCCTAATCTTTGACTCTGTTTTATATAGGTAAAATGGTTCCTGGAGGTGGCGATGATAGGTATCGAAGCCATGGATCGGAGGGTCAACGACCGCAAAAGAGTTCAATCCTAAGTGGTTTCAAGAAAGGCGCCAAACTACCTCCACCCTCCCGCCCTTGTGGTCATAGTAGAGATCATCGATATCAGAGACATTTGGAATCCCCACCACCGCTTCGATTGTCAGGAGCAGTTTCAAGGCTTGAGAACGCGGGAACCAGACTGCAAACTTCGACGTTCCCCCCTTCCTACCCCTCGGATGGGGACTGTCCATAGATCTACTAGTCAGGCTGTATAGCCAGTGGATCAAAGACCACCGCAGACAGGCACATCTGGGGGAGGACCGAAAGTTCCACAGCTAACCAATGAAGAGAGGATGTCCATCTTGAAAGAGCAGTTCCCTAAGCATTACTTTGAGGAGTTGACATGGGTACCGGATCATAACCTGATTCCTTGTGACAACACCGTTTTCATCTGGAAGAAAGTATACCTGGCTTACCACTAGGCTGCAAAATTCAATAGGTACTATGGGAATTTCCCTGACCAGTTTCAGGCCAAGAATGTGGAGATTCAGAACCAGGGCCCAACCATTGATGCGGGGCGGACGACTGTCCGGAATTTGGAGAAAGCGATAGGTGAGGGTTGGCCTTACGTCGTAGGCGCTTTTTATGTTTGTAGTACCCTATTTTAAAGTTAATAAATTTTTGTTGTTGGCACAAAGGAGATAAAGGAGTTACATAAGAGGCTGAAAGGGAAGGCGAAGCACCATCTTTGACTTTCAAGGATATAGCAGCCTCATTGACAAATGAGAATATGACCCTCAAGAAGGAAAAAGCCGGTCTGGAACAGGTTAAAGCCTAATTGGAGAAGGACAACGAAAGAGTATCCTAGCTTCAGACGGATAAAGAGATCCTATAGAAGGAGAACAAGAGGTTGAGTAATGAGAACATAGAAACTCAGAGGCTAATGCAGGAGATTGCTGATCTGAAGAGACAACTTGAGGAGGCAAGAGAGATAATGAAAAGCCAAAGGAAACCACTCAAGATGCAATGGGCCAGCTGGATGGAGTGAGGTCCGAGCATGATAGAGAGGTAGAGGGGCTCAAAATCGTAGCAGAGGATGCCGCGACCTAAGCGGTACTGGATTTGGAGCCCTATGTATGGGACATGTATCTCAGAGTTCTTAAGTATCGCGATCTTTCATGGGTTGATGATTACTCTTGGGTACTAGAAAAAGTGTGGGAAAATCTGCTGGAATTTGAAGCCGACCCGCGGGAGGTGGATGCTATAGACAAATTGATATCATGTTCTCCCACTTGAAAGAGAAAGAGCGCTTGACATTGCAGGAGGGTAGGTAGTTGTTGAGGGACGATCCCGAGGTGGAATGGGTTGCCGCGAGGGAAAGACCATAGAAACCGATAGTTCAGTGGTGACCCATGAGTTCGGTGGAAGTAGCTCTTCCTAACAGCCAGCTATGTCATCTTCTCCAACAACTAGCTTGCAAGTTCTAGCCCCCATCGTACCTGAATACAACCCTGATCAGCCAGGGCTAGGACTTGAGAGTTTATCCCAAAAACGAGCGAGAGTTTAGCACCTGTTGGAACTGCGCCTCAAGTGTCGGTAGGGGAAGTCACACCCTCTTAATTACATAGAGGTATAAGTGTGCTAGAATTGAGCCGATTGATGAGCCTTTTCTTGGATGTGCAGGACCCTTTGGAGCCAAAATGACCATGAGCCTGGATCGGGCTCAGTTTGGACAACCCAAGATTGGAATGGAGGGCTTCATGGGTCAATTGGCATAGGAGTTAGGACATACATTACGTTTTCTGACGAGGATCTGCCACTCTTTGGTTCCTATGTGGGAAGAGATGGGCATGAGGGCTAGGTGACGGAGTCTGCCAATGCGGGTGAGCACACAATGCGTGGGATGTTTGAAGAGCAGCAAGTTGGATTACGCGCCAAGGCCAAGGAACAAAAGCAGAAAAAGGTGGCTGACGAGCTAGCCCGGCAGACAGCTTTGGTAGATGCTAAGAGGAAGGCTGAACAAGATGCTGCAGCTAAGGTCCAAAGAGAAAGGGATGCTATGACAAAGGAAAAGGAAGACCTAAAGGAAAATACCGATGTTGAGGCCTCTAGGAAGAAGGAAGCAGAGACGTACGAACAATTGCAAGAAGCGGAGGCTAGAAAACACAAAGCTAGAAAGACAGGCCAGAAAAAGGTGGCTGTGAAGACCGGACCAAAGAGGAATAAAGTCGCGTCATCAATTCTTATGCTTTGAAGGGAGTCTGTCCCTCCGCCTTTGAGAGAAGGCCCGCCTGATGATGAGATCATAGAGATCAATGATGATGAGGGGGAGATTTCGATGGTGTCTCTCAGTTTCTCTTCCCCGTCTATAGGGAAGAAGGAGAAAGGAAGAAGTGGCCCCAGGAGACGGAGGAAGAGAAGTGATGATCCATTAAGCTGGGACTCAGGCAAGAAGAAGTAGGAAGGAGAGAAGGGGCTCAAGGATGTGGAGGGCAAGCTGCCCAAGTGACCATGGCACTTGTCTTTTGCTAATGTAGGTCGATAGTATATGCGAGTACGACCCTCGCTTTTTGGCTTTTGGAGGAACGGTGTGGTTTTCATATACACCCTGTCATTAGAAAGAAAGACATCAAAGTATGTAGTTTGCTTTAATCATGTGAATGAAATAAATAGTTAGTCTTTCCTATATCGCATACATATTATGTTTTGAATGTTCGTCTTACGCTTTCCAGCATCATGTACTTACGCAAGCGTACTTGTTGTTACACTTAAACAAATATGGCTAAAGATTTCTCTTTGGGGTGCCCCAATCGTGCGGAAGTAATGCTTTGGTTTCGCTCTTGGGTTTCCCTCTAATTAGGGGCCCAATTTGTGTGGTATTCGGGTCAGGTGCCTTCGCTCTTGAACCTCCTAGAGGTCGTTGGTCCTAAGTCGTGAGAAGGTGTGGACGTTGTGTTGTCATCCAATTTGGATCTCCCTTAGTCTGATCGGTCTTAGAGCTCGGGGGCGTCATTAATTCGTCTAATGGTTCTCTGATCCAGTCCCGGAGGGTCGGATATAGCTATAGGAGTGATCGGGTTCATGCTAGCATGGCCAATGGGTTGCTCTCAAGTCCAGAGACTGGGTGGCGGAACGATTTATACTCGGCCCCGTTGTTTATTCGAGGCTCGAGTGGTATCCAGATCTAGATCCGGTGGATCGGATGGAGCTGCGGGAGTGGTCGATTTCACATTAGCTTAGCTGATGGGCTGCCCCCAAGTCTGAAGACTGGGTGGCAGGACGAATTATACTCCGCCTTGTCGTTGGTTCCGGACCGAGTGGTATTATTTATACTCGGTCTTATCGTTGATTTGAGACTCAAGTGGGATTATTTATACTTGGTCTCATCGTTGATTCTAGACTCGAGCGGGATTATTTATACTCGGTCTCGTCGTTGATTCGAGACTCGAGTGGGATTATTTATAATTGGTCTTGCCGTTGATTCGAGACTCGATTGGAGGAACTGGATCCCTTGCTCGGGATGTCGATCCAGTGTTCTATGTGTTTTTTTGTGTGCAAGCTAGTTATGATGGTTGATCGAACAAACCATGTAGTAGATAAACACATCAAGAGCGTAGAGAACCAAACGCTATCTTTAGTAATAACTTTGGTAGTAACAGCCTTTACAATGCCTTGAATTTAAAGAAAACAAAACAATGTTGAAAAGCAGAAAATCTGTACACTAAGTTATGTGAAGTAGCGGTGAATATGTTCGTTGTTCCATGCCCTTGGGAGTTCAATACCATCGATGGTCACTAGCTTGAAGGCTCCGTCTCTGAGCCTTCGTTGTATGGTGGACCCTCCCATCGAGGACTGAGGCCAGTCGATGTGGGAAAGATCCGCTTTAGGATGAGGTCGCTGACATTGAGGTCCTTGGGACAGACTCTAGACTTGAAGTATCGGGCGACTCGTTGGCGCCGAGAAGCTTCTCTGTGCTTGTCTTCATTCCTTTTCTCTTCGAGCAGGACAAGCGACTATAAGAGGATATCTTGGTTTGTCTTCGGAGCATAGCAAGTGACTCGATGAGACTGAAGCTTTAGCTCAATGGGAATGACGGCTTCAAATCCGTAGGCGAGACCGAAAGTGGTGTGACTGGTCGTTGACTTGTGGGTGGTTCGGTAGGCCCATAGGGCCAGAGGGTGTTTTTCAGTCCACATGCCTCCAGCCTTTTCCAAACACTTCTTGATGAAGGACTTGATCACTTTGTTGACAGCCTTGAGTTGCCCATTGGTTTGAGGATGAGCTGCCGATGAGAATCTCATCTCGATGCTATGCAGTTGGCAGAAAGTTTTAAACTCTGCGCTCTCGAACTGGGTTCCGTTGTCAGATATGATAGACTGGGAAACTCCATATCGTGTGATGATGTTGCGGACAACGAAGTTGATTACCTTCTTAGTGGTGATTGTGGCGAGGGCCTCGGCCTCTTCCCATTTGGTAAAGTAATCCACCACGACGATAGCATAACGTGCCCCCTCTAGCCATTGGGAAAGAGCCAATGATGTCTATTCTCTACATAGAGAATGGCCAAGGGCTAACCATTTGTGTCAACTCGTCAGGCGGGGCTCTTGGAATCCTGGAGAATATTTGGCACTTGTCGCACTTACGAGCATAGTCTGTTGTGTCTTGGTTAAGTGTCGGCCAGAAATAACTATGTTCGAGAATTTTATTTGCTAGAGTTTGCCCCACGGTCTGGTCACTGCACTCTCCTTCATGCACGTCTAGTAACACGCATTTGGCATCGTTGTGGGCAACACAGCGGAGTAACGGAATAGAGAATCCCCTACAGCAGAGCACCCCATCCAGAACGATGTAGCGATATGATTTTCGGGTGAGTGCTCGTCTTTACGAAGCTTGGGGAGGATTCCATGCTGTTGGTAGTTCCTGATTGGCGACTTCCATGAATCTGGATCGGGCTCGGTCTCCTTTGTTGCTACCAAATCAGTCTACATCTGACTAATGCTCGGAGAGTCGAGTACTTCGACAGGGGAAAGCAGCATTGTTGTACATCCTTGGAGCTTGCTAGCTTGGATAAGGAGTCAGCCTTTTCATTTTGTCCTCGAGGGATGCACGTGATGAGGTAGTGGTTGAAGTTAGCAAAGAGCTAGTGAACCCTAGCGAGGTAGAGAGCGAGCCGTGCCCCCTTGGTTCGATACTCTCCCAGTACCTGTCATACGACGAGAAGTGAGTCCAAATAGATTTTTATTGCCTTGATGTTGAGTTCAATTGCAATTTTTAGTCCGACTATCAATGCTTCGTACTCGTCATCATTGTTGGTAGCATGAAAGTCAATTTTCATAGCATAGCATATCGGGTGTGCCTCAGGAGTGATGAGCATGACTCCGGAACACTGGTCATCAGTGGATCCATCCACAGAGAGTTTCCATTGGGTTTCTGGATTTTCCGTGTCCTCCGGAGGAGTGTCTTCCAGAATGCTGAACTCCACGATGAAGTCGGCGAGGGCTTGTCCGAGGATGGCCCGACGAGGGATGAAAGTGATCTCGAACTAGCTTAGCCCAATGTTCTAATTCAGACGTCATCTGGATACCTTAGGTCGTTGCAAGAACTGTTGTAGAGGCTGGTCGATGAAAACTTTGATGGGATGAGCTTGGAAGTAAGGCCGCAACATCCGGGAAGAGATCAACAGGCAATAGGCCAACTTCTCAAGCTTAAGATAGTTCTTTTCTATCCCCGTTAGCCTCTTGCTGACATAGTAAACGGGCCGCTAGACAAGATCTTCAATGCACACGAGTGCTAAGCTAACTGCCTGCAGGGAAACAACCAAATAAATATATAAGACCTTGTGATCCATGAGTTTGGACATGATAGGTGGTCTCTCTAAGTGATTCAGGAGGTCCTGGAATGCGGCAATGCACTCCGGTGTCCATGAGAAATTGCGCTTCCCTCTTCTAAGAAAGTCAAAAAAGGGGATGCACTTGTTAGTTGCTTTTGTGATGAATCGACTTAGGGTGGCGACCTTCCCATTTAAACTCTGAACATCCTTAATGCTTCGAGGGGTTTGGATGTCCCAGATAGCTTCAACCTTATCTGGATTGGCTTCGATGCCTCACGAATTGACAATGAAACCCAAATGAAAAGAGCATTTCAAGGGATTAAGTTTCATGCCAAATTGGCGGAGGAAACCGAACATTTCGAAGAGGTCACGGACGTGGTCATTCGATATCCTCGATTTAATGAGCATATCATCCATGTAGACCTCCATGGATCTCCCAATCTGATTCTTGAAAATGAAGTTGACCAATGGTTGGTATGTGGCTCTAGCGTTCTTGAGACCAAAAGGCATGAGAGATAGCTGCAGAGTCCGAGGTAGGTTGTGAAAGAAGTATGATCCTGATCAGGGAGGTACATCGGTATCTAATGGTAGCATGAGTAAGCATGCGTGAAGGACAAGAGCTGGTACCCGACTGTTGAATCGATAAGCTGATCGATTTTCGAGAGTAGGAAATGCCTTTAAGGCACGCCTTGTTCGAGTCGGATAAATCGACACATGTTCGCCACTTGTTCTTTTCTTTTTGTGACAATGACTGGATTAGAGACCCATTCAGGGTAACAGGCTTCTAGGATAAGACCGCTGCTGAGTAGCCTATTAACCTCTTCTCTGAGTGTTGTTGACCTGTCGATCCCAAGATTCGTCGCTTCTGTTTGACTGGAAGTTGCAAGGGATTAATGGCAAGCCTATGACAAGCGACTCTTGGGTTGATGCCACACATGTCAGAGTGTGTCCACGCCAACACTTCTAGGTTGGATCTTAAGAATTCCACGAGCTCTTCCTTTATTGTGGGGTGGAGTCGTGATCCAACTTTCAAGACCTTCATTGGGTTATAGGGACTGATCGGAACATCCTGCGTTGGTTCTACATGGGTGGCCCTTTCAAAATCGCGCTCTTCTTCCTCCCTTGGATCAAGATCGTCGAAAAGAGGGCAGTGGCGCCTGAGCTAGGACTAAGATGCCTTAGGTTGCTATGCAGAGACTGTCTTGGTGCAATAAGGCAGAGGCACGTTCTTGCCCTTATTCTTATTGGGTGCGTTCCTCCAATCTGTGAGGTAGCAATCTCAGGCTGTGGCTTGGTCGCCTTTGATTGTGCCGATCCCATTCTCTGTTGGGAATTTCTTAGTGGGGACCATGATGAAATGCAGACTCGGAATTCTATGAGGAAAGGTTGTCCCTTGAAAACATTGTATAGAGAGATGATGCCAATGACCACAAAGTTGAGGATGTGGACCCGGCTCCGATCCCCTTCTCCAAATTCTACGTGAAGGTCTACCATGCCGGCAGGGTGATAAGTGGATCCACTAAAGCTGTGGATTGTTGCATGACAACGCTTCAAGTCTTTGGCCTCCAATCTCATCTGGTCGTAAGCCGCCTTGAATATGATATTGGCCAAGCTTCCTGAATAAATAAGGATCCTTCGGATGAAAGCTGGGCCAATATGAGCAGAGATGACGAGGGGGTCTATGGTTGGGATCTCGATTCCTATGGACTCCCTTTCTCTGAAGATGATATCTTCCCACATTGTCTTTTGAAATTTTGCATGGACTGGTTAGTCCATAGTAGAATAAGCTTCGTACGTGGTATGCTTGATAGAGTTGGCATATCTTTCCATTTTGCGGAAGCTGTCATGTGTGGGGTGGGGCCCACCACAGATAGTGTTGAACACGAGATTCGGAGGAAGAGTCTTCGAGATGGTGCGTGTCACTCGGGGGTTGTTCTGAGCAAGCTAAAGTTGAGCGACGATGTGTTGACTCTCTTGAAGTTGATGCATCAGGTCAATGTTTTTTTCAACGCTTGGTTGAGTTCAAGAGCCATGTTTTCATACTACTTATTTAGTGCGTAAATCTGCACTTGAGTTACAAGGGCTTCAGGGTCTGCAGCTGGAAGGATGTCCATTTTGGCTAAGGTATCCTCCGGCTGATGTTGTTGGGATGCTTCAGCTTTGACTGCAGCAGAGGAGCCAGTCATCGTACTCTTTGGTCGCTTAGCCATCGCAAGAAGACTTGTTGGCAGGTTAAAGAAGGAACCTAAAGCACGTCGGAATCGAGATGTAGATGTGCGACAAAGAAGCGAGTCTTAGTTCTCAATGAAAGCACCAGAATGTTGACACCAAAAAATGTCGTCAAAACCGAAGATTCTTAATTACTTAAGAATACGATTTCACGTAAGGAAAGTAAGTGCAGAAGAGCAGGAATGCAGTAAATGGCACTTGAGATTTATAGTGGTTCGGTCCTATGAGGGGCCTACGTCCACTTTTGAAGGGCTGCTGATATATTATTGACAACAATGATGTAAAAGCTACGAGCCCCTTTTAGGCATCTAATTACAAGTATTTCCACGTAATTTGAAGTCATAGTCCCCATATGTGATTGTAGGGAAAAAGTCAAATTTGTCCTTCTTATACCTCAAAGCAAAGATGCCATTAGAGAGGTCCCTTGGATCTCTAGGGTGATGTCAAATATAAAATTTTCCAACCCTTGTAACAAATGAGATTAGGGGTATTTATAGTGGAGTGGCTAGGTAGGAGTAGGTACAATTTGGGGACTACGTAGAAGAAAATCGCGTCTCATAACAATGCACCCTAAGAAAATCGCATCACCCAATCTTAATAGAGGAAGAAATCACATCCCCATGTGTGATGCAATCTTCGCATCCCAAGTGGTGCAAAAATCATATCCTAGGGGGGTGCAATGTATTTTTGAGTGGTTATAGGGTCATCGCATCCCTATGATTCGATAACGTCGTATCAGGGGGATGCGATAATGTCGCATCGGAGGGATGAGATATCATCACATCCGATAGATGTGATAGCATCACATTCGTGGGATGCGATAACGTCGCATCAGTGATGCGATGTTATCGCATCCGAGGTATGCGATATCATCGCACCAGTGGGGTGCGATGATGTCGCGTCCGAGGGATGCGATATCTTCGTATCCGAGGGATATGACACGAGGGATGCGATAAGAGGAAGGGTGTCACGATCTTTTGAATCTATGGCTACTTCCTACTGGCTAGTTCTTTTGAAAAGTGAAAGATGAGAACCTTCATAATTACCTCCTACTGGCTAGTTTTTTTGAGTGCTTCCACTTTTACTAGCACTTTGACCTTTATAGCTACTTCCGGAATTTCCTTCATCATTATCACCATTTTCATGCTTCCCTAAGTGAGAATCTATGGAGCATCCATCATCGTTAAATTCATCTTCTGGATCTTCCTCCATAGTGGGAATCTCAAAAGATAGGATAGGATTAGCATCAGCCACCTCCTTCCTAGGAAAAACTTTCTTTTGACAAATATAATACATAAGAAATAGTTATTAAAATGAGCCAATGAAGATAATTAACCAACAAAATAATTTCTATTCACAAAACAATGGGTTTAAAGCTTACTAGAACGACCAAGGCTAATGGTTAACAAAATGGAGAAATTCCTCGAATTTCCTCAAACTAAAAGTTGACTGCCCTGACTCAATGGGGGTATGCCGAATATTTTTTAACTGAGGGAAAGAATGACATGTTTTGTTAAAATGCTGGATGTTAATAGAGTTGCTCGTTTACCCAATCTACTGTAGCCTTCTTTATTTGGTCAACAATTTTTTCTATATCGGTATTGGGATTCTCTGATCTATAAATTAAATCATTAAGATAACAACGAGTAAAAAAATTGCGAATGTTAAAATAGGAAGAAAGATTGGGATAATCACTAAGTTCCGAGAACATTTTAGTGATGCTAAGAGGCATGCAATGAAGAAGAATTGGTTTTCATAGATCTTTTCTTATTGATGCGCCAAGTTACTAATGTCCTAGTAGGATTTTCTTGGAAAATTTGAGGTTAGTATCGTTCACTTTGGCCAAGTGTACCAGCGGTTCGTTTGACAAAGAGCTCAAAGATTGGCCACCATACTCTAAAGAAATGACCTCCAAACACAGTAAGTATGTGTACGCATTCAGGGAAAATTGAGTTGGGGCAATATGCAAATGCTGGAGGAAATGAGAAATAAAATGTTGAAAAGGGAAAAAGCAACTATGCCAAATACTAATAGCAGAATATGCATGTTACAACCAAAATTCAATACCAAAATCAGAGAGTTGAACGGGTATCGTAGAGAGATCGACACCAAAAGTAGAAGACAAAAGCATACTTTGTTGGTACTAGGAATACAAGGATGTAGAAAGGAAGTCAATATCAAGAACATGAAGCCTTGAAGGGGTGAAGTTAGTACTAAGATGGCAATGCTTCAACCCCAACTTAAGAATCACATTGCTTGGTGATGATACTGAGACAAGTAAGAAAGGAAGCACAAAATCAATACCAACATGTTGGGAACAGCCAGCTTGATATCGATGTTTAAGAGCAGAAAAGGTTGATTTGGTTTCGTTACCAAATAAAGGAAAGTATAAGCTAAAGTCGATACCAGGGAAGCAGGATTAGAGCTTGAAGGCGATGCTGGAACCTAATGCATTAAGAAAAGCGGAAGGAGAAAACAAAGGAAGCAAGTATCGACACTATTAGAAGTAATATTACACATAAGGAATAGGGAGCTCGATACCAGTACTGAAATAAATGTATAAAGACAACAACAAGAAAAGGGAGAAAGCAAGGATGCTATTGATACCATTAGGCTTGTATCAATGTTATTGCCTAGGAAAGGACAAATATAGGAAGGAAGAAGCAATAGAGAATCGGTACCAAAACCAAAGAAAAATCTAAGGCAATGCTTTTGCCCATCTACTGCCATGGAAAGAAATTATTGCATTATAGATGTAATGCAACACTATTTTCATGTAATGCAACAATATACAGCATTGCTTGAGCGTTAGTTAGAGCCTGGCTTCCAGGTCACGATAGTGGGGCCACGTTAGCTTTCCATGTTAGCTGCCTACGTGTCACACAACACGTCAGCTCTCCACGTCAGCTGCCCACGTGTGACATGCCACATCAGCTGTGGGGTTCACATGCCATATGGAATTAATACTATTTTATGTAGTGCAACACCACTGTATTATGGAATGCAACACCATTACCTTGAAATACAACATCAGGAAAAAAATCAAATGCAACAGTAAAAGAAGACAAATACAACGCTTTAGTTATTATTTTGGCAATACCAGTTTCGTACATAGAAGAAACACATCCAAAACATTCATCATCACATTCAAACCATCCAAAATATTCTACATACCATACCAATTCTTCAAATATACCACAAGTTCCAACACATACGATCAAATACATAATTTAAAAGTACAATTCAAATATTCTACATACCACAAGTGCCAACACATACCACCTTCAATACAAGTGCCAACACATATGATCGAATGCATTCTACAAAGTAACATTGCCATGAACCAGAATCTATATCTCTCCATGTCATTTCAGGTCCTCCACTTACCGACTGCATCTTTCCTCATCATTTTAGATCCTACAATTTGATTTTCCCAAGTTATTTGATAAGTTCATCTTTGCATGTATATCATATAAATCTATCATAGCAATGAACGATCTGGCCATCTTAACTAAATCTTATGCATACAATTATAACAATTGACCATTCACCATTGGCCACCCGTGCCAACGATGTCCAACAAATAAGCACTTTCAGTATGCTTCGTCTTCTATGCATAACATTTTCATTTCATATATTTTGTGACATCCTACAGTGGGTCCCTTTCTATCATCATCTCCATATCCCCTAAACCTCAAGCTTCAAAAGTTTAAATAAAAAAATCAATGGAGGACTCGTTGTTATACATCACTGCTGTTTTTCTTGAAGGATATTGTAATGTTGAATCTCTGCATCACACGCTTCAGATGACTCTAAATCATAATGTGTGGCCTATGTGGGTAATACCCAATAACTCTTTTCTAGTATCATGCCCATCGTAAAGTAAGCGTGATCATGTGCTAAAGTCAAAACTCTTAACAAAACCCGGAGGTGTTATTTACCTGCAAACATGGTCTGATGAAAAATTTGAGCCAGAAACAGCGTTAGAAGTGGAATCGTGGGCTAAAAGTTGATGGCTTTCCCGAGTTCCTAAAGAATAATGTTCCTACTGTTGAAGAAATAATGAAGCCAATGGGAAGTTTGCATGCAAATAACGACTGTGACTGGTCTCATTTTGACCATAGATCTTTCTACCTGAAAATGCAACTTTATGAAGGCACTGGCTCTATCAATACTTTTGCTGTTCAATTAAATAACAAGGTTCACCTCATTAAGGTTCAACGTTGTACCCATGCTCATCCTGGAACAAGGCCTGAACTTCTTTTTTTGAGCAATAAGGAGGAACAGTTGGTTCCATGTTTGTGTGATCACATAGTGGAAATGGACTTAGATGAAAGATTTGACGTGATGATACATGAAGTTGCTTTGCTACACCCTTGCCAGGCTTATTTACTGAAGCCACCCACGGCAAACATGTTGATAACCAATCCCCAATGAACCATAGGAATAATCAATGGGTAAATTTAGAAGTTGATCAGGAAGCCTATTGCTTTCTTCATCAGTTGCCACCTTTGCTTCCTTCACCACTTCAGTTGGATAGGGACATGGAATATGAATGGCCAAACTACCACACCCCTTGTCCTAATGTTGTGGCTCCATCACATGCGGCTGGTCCATCACATGTAGTTGCTCACTTAGGACTAGCTCTCCCACAACCGCAAAGCCCTAACGAATCTATTGGAAGTTCCACAGTTGCAAACCCCTGATCTGGTATGAACTGATATAAGTAATGTCATTATTTAGGTGTCTACAAATGTATGTATTAATTTATGTTTTATTATGACTTCTTTATGATACTTTTGTTGTCATTTGATGCTCACTACCAACTGGGCGTGTCACTTCGGCTTATTACTATGATCTGGTATGAAGTGAGCTCAGTTTGAAAAACTGAGCATACGTTTCCAAAATCGAAACATTAAAATTGGTAGTATCCAAAATCAAATGGAAAATACCTGTGCGTGTAGCAGAATAGGTACGGGTGTTGGTACTTTCCAAAGCCTCTACACAAACACACCACAGTGCAAACACATTGTAGTAAGTCATAAACATCAGTATTTGCTACTCATATACAAATGTTTGTGTTTGAATAATAAATTATGAAACCTTTGTACATAAATAGAATTTTTTGCTATGTACATGTATCTATATCACATAAACTCAAGCATACAATTATATGTTAATGTAAATGAACCCAAATTACAAGTCAATTTTGATAGTAAAAGTGATTTATCTTTATTTAAAAGTGATTTACCATGCACCATCTGTTATGAACTGCATCCATGCATCGTCTTTGCCATCTCCATCCACGCACGAAGATGAGCTCATCGAATCAACATTAGGAGACATGTTTTGGTATTGAACATTTTTGATATTATCACTGGTGATTGCTTGAGAGCTCTCCATTAATGCTATGTTATTACATTGTCCATGGTCCTCTATTTTAGCGCACACAACGTTTTTCTTGAAAACTATACATAGTGCATACGAGTCTTGCAAACCCATAGTATCTTCACATTCCTTATCATCAAGTCGATGCTCACGCATAACCCACTTAGTCCTCATTCCTTAAGGAGCTCGACCTCTATAATAAACCAGTGTCTTTTTAATGCCAATAGCCTGGTTCTGATAACAAAGCCGCTTGTCTTTTCCAGTAGATTTCCAGTATCCTTCTCTAGTTGCTATGTTCGTTCGGAACCCATTTAAGTACTTCCGATCTCATGGCTCAAAAAAGTAACACTCAGGATCCCTACTTTGCAGAAACGATTTTTTCTGACAAATCCCATGGTTCACATTCATGAAGATCAACTTCAGGAACAATATCCAACTTAGTGTTGAGACCATGAACTTTCCTTTTAAGATAATAATTAACAAAATCCTCGTCTGTTGGGTGAAACCTAAATCCTGGTGGCAAACCCACCGACACCATCTCATTTTTTTGGGTTTTTGCTGGGTACATGTAACAGCCCACATTTTAACGTATCGTAAGATTCTAAAACATTTTTATTTTATTCCTTGAGGGTTGGATCATTCTCATATTTTAATATGTTGTTTATGGGGATGTGAGACATGTTCGTAATTTTTACCGATTTTGTTTGTGACCATTTTTCCCTTGTCAGTCTTGTACATGACAATTTTGACTTATGTCGAATCAGGTGATGAGACCTGCGCCACTGGAAAGGAAATGATGATGGCCTTTCCGTAGAGTAGTTACAATAAGGATTTGGCTTAGCGGTTTAGGAGGAATCGCTGCTATAAAATTTAACAATTGGTTTTCAGGTTTTTAAGCCATAATGGGCTGATTTGGAAAGGCTAATTAGTGGGCTAGTGGGAGGCTATAAATTGGGGGTAGGGGATATGGGAAATAGTTTACTTTCCCATTCTCTCATTTAGAGGTCTTGTATTCCTTCTCTCTCCAACACTCTCTATCACCTTTCGACCATTAAAAAACAAGATCTAAGTAAGGAAATCCAAGATCTACTCCATTAGAAGCTAGATCTACATCAATCGAAGAAGGATTTCATCAAATCGAAGGGTTAGGAGCTATCTCTTCGCTGTTCGGAATCTGATTTCACTGTTTTTGCTTTGATTTGGAAGATTAGTGAGTGATATATGTCTCTCACATGGATTCAATCTAGTATATGAGTATTTATGCATGTTTTTCATCAAATTTTAGTTGATTTCTTAGATCTACACCATGGTAAATCGATTTTCTTATGAATCACTATAGGATCTAAATTAGCAAGTTTAAACCAATAATTTCCATATATTATTCATATGATTATGCAAGTTAGATCCATCAATTTGTTCATATGTTCATTTGTCACTATTTTTGGTGAATTCATATAAATTTTGTTGAAAATCGTCATATTCATGTTACTAGTGATTTCATATTGTGTTTATGGTTGAATTGGATGAATTAAATGAGTATATTTCGTCGATTGTGTCGATTGGTGAAGTTTTGCTTGAAATTGGAGTTGCATTGAAGCTGTGTAGGTTTCTGGTCAGGCTTGTCTACTCGGTCGGCTCCAATTTGTGTCTTGGGGAACAAGTCAGATTAGGTCGGTCAAAAGGAGCTGGTCGGGTCGGTCTGGAAATACGAAGCAGATCCAATGGGGAGTACAATACTGGGTCGAGTCGTTCTAAAATGGGTCGGTCGACCTCATCCTGTTGGATCATAGTGGTGAAGTTATAAGGAAGTCGGTCAGTCACAAGCACTACAACAAAAAACACTTTTCGCAACAGGGAATATCTGTTGCAGTAGACCAATTGCAACTGGCCTGCGCCTGTTGGTATAGCCGAAGTTGCAAAAAGTTTGCAACGTTTTATGCCTGTTGCAATAAAACGTTGTGGTATACTTTTTTACAACTGACCTGTGTTATTGCAACAGACCATTTTGCAACAGTATATGCCTGTTGCAATAGATTCATAAGTCTATAAAAAAAATTTATAGCTTATAGATATTACATATTAAATGTATTTGTTTTAGTAATAGTGTATATTACAGAATGAAATAAACAAATATAATTTTTATTTTAACAAAGTTTTAATAGTACAAACAATTACAATAAAAGTTTCTATGATTTTCATACACCATTCATGTATAACAATTTCTTCTCTCACACAAAACATTTACTATTAAACAACATCAACCTACACTCCAATAGGATATTCTGCAAACATCTTTATACTGCATCTAATCATCTCCTCCATAACCATGCTACCTGTTCATCCCTTGCTCGCCTATGACCCCAACCCTCAACGGTATTTGCAATTTCAGTTGGTTAATGACATCATTGGAAAAAGAAGGAGGAACACCTAAAAGTGATCATCGTCCTCTACAAATATCAAAGTTAAAGTAAATCACCGTACAACAATTTTTTCCAGAAGTAGATGCCTCAGAACTCTAGCATCACCACAAATAACTCATTATATAAGTCAAAAAAAGGAGAATACCTTAAAACTTTGTCATCAACACAATTTACTCGTTGTCAATCATATTTTGCTACAGGTAGAGGTACAGATGAATAAATAAGATTTCGTTCAGCTCTCAGATTCATTATCTATTTCACCATTCTTTTTCCAAAATAATCCATTTGTTCCTACAGAAATAAAATCATAAGAATATATTAGACCTCAACAAAAGTAACTTATAATTTAAACGAATATAAATTATTAACATGTTATTGACACAGCTAATGTCAAAGATTTACAAAAGATTAAAACAACATAGTCATAAGAACTACAGAAGATTCCAATTTGCTTCTGAAAGATCTGGAACAGCCGAGTGCAGCAGTTCTAGTTCGCTATCATTGCTACTTCCATTCATTTTAACATCCTTATCAACATTTAAATTATCAGACTTAATGAAATCCAGAAAGATCACTAGATATAGGATTCAGAATTACTCTTACCACGCGTTTCAATAATGGATTGGTCATTGAATGCGGAGGCATGAATTTGGTTTGTTGTTTTGAAAATTCCAGCGTTTATTGAGTTCAACGGAAAATGGCTGAATGCTGTTGGGATCGACTCGACATCAACTAAATTAGAACAAACGAAGGAACGAGTGAAAAAAACCTAGAACAAATGACTGAATCACTTTGATGTACTAGTGGACGAGTTTGGGGTTTGTGGACTGACATCACGGAATACAGTAAGAAGAGAAATTGACTGGCCGTTGAAGCAGGTAAATGGGAAAAGAGCCATGATCCCAAAACAAATAGGTAAAGACATTCTGATCAAAGGCAAAATCGAACTAGTCACCTATGATCCTAACTTAAAAAAACGAAAAAAAAAACAAACAATAGCAGTCAACAAGGAATTTGTTCAGTGAAGCATCTGATGACCTTAACATGCAACTTAATCAAAGCCACGGCCAAATTAGCCAGTCCAGCAAAGCAAATACAGCACGGACACAAACAGCTCAGTATCGTTCTGCACAACAAATCCACAATTATTAACTACTAATTACTAATTAGGCATAATTAAGTGGAATTAATTAAATAATAGTATAGATAATTACCTAAAAATCCAGATAACAGCTCCGACGAGGGAGAATGCCAAAGTGAGAATGGCGAATGGAAGGCCGATCAAGAATCCAAGCGGTCTGCAATCTCCTTCTCCCTTTTTTGTTTCTTTTTACTCTTCTGATTTTTTTATTCGATCGTGCTTGTAGAAGAGAGGAGAGGTGGAACTATAATGCTGCGCTAACAGGTTATTTTGCGAACAATTTGGAAAGAGACCTCAGGCGATGAGACTTGAGACCTGAGGTTTCACGTTGGTAACCCTAATCTTAAATTTTGAGGGGATGAGATTTGAGGGCTATGAAGTAATTTAGAACGAGGAGATGGGAAAAGAGCAAGCGAAGCTGGCATTAAATTTTTATTTTGTATCCTGCCTTACATTTTCGAGAGCCCACCTTACATTTTTTCAGAGCCCGCCTAACATTTTCCATAGCCCGCCTTTTCTATTTTGATCCCGCCTTACAGATATTGCCTGGTGCAACAATAAAGGCCAACCATTTATTGGTCACTTTTGAACTTTTGCAACAAACCATTTATTGATCACTATTGCAACAGACTCGTGTCCTAAATATTGTATACTTTTGAACTTTTGCAAGGAAAAAAGGTTGACTTTTATTTATCAATAACAATTAAATATATATAATATTAGAAATATAAAAGTTAAATATTAATGATAACTAGAAGCTCTTAATTAATTCATAAAAATACCTCTATCAAACTCAAATTATAAATTAATCCATGCAAGAAATTATTATTAATTATTAGTTACTCCTTAATAGTAATATTAATCAAATATCATTTATTTATTTATTATGAATATATTAATTTTTTAATTATTAAATATTTAAACATATTCATATTTTAAATTAATTTTCAGTTATTATCCATTAGTTTTTATTATTAATTTATTGCTATTGAATAATTATTTATTTATTTTATTATTTTTAAAATGTTAATTATTATTATTTGTTAATTATTAATTATTGTTTTTTAATTACCAGTCACTTTATAATACTTAAATTTTATTATTAGCTAATAACTATTAAATATTAATCTTAATTATTATACAATTACTAGTATTAATCATTTAATAGTGACTATTTAGAATTAATTATTAAAAGTTAATCATTAAAAACTTATAATTATTTTTAATAGTATGTTTTTCGCAACTGGCTTTTCCTGTTGTAAAAAAATACAGTAATTGCAAGTGGTGAAAACAGTGGCTAAAGATATTTATTTGCAACTGACTAGGAAGCGCAGTTGCAAATAATATGTTTGTTGCAACTGTTCTAAAAGCACAGTTGCTAAAAGTATGCTTTTGCAACAGGAAGGGAAGCACAGTTGCTAAAAATATGCTTTTTGCAACAGGAAAAAATTGCCTGTTGCTAAATCTCATCTATTGCAACTGCTACAATAGGTCTGTTGCTAAATATCATTTACTGCAACTGTCATGTGTCACCTGTTGCAAATAACTAGTTGCAGTAGGGTATTTTTCTTGTAGTGAAGGTGGGTTGGGTCGGCCGTGCTTCTGAAGGATTGAGTGGGTCAGTCGATCTCAAGTTGTAGAGGCGGGTCGGTTGGCTGTTGGGCTTTGGTGAGAAGCAACATTGGGTCGGTCAGCCTGGAGTTGTTAGGACGGTTGGATCTAAGGGATGAAGAAGTAAAATAGGGTTGGCTCCAATGGTTGGGTCGGTCGGTTCCAACATGGGTCGGTCGTGACTTATAAATGGAGGAATTTCAGTAGCGTTTTTAAACGCTGTAGTGGATGGCTTAAGTGCTATGGTTTATTTCCTTAGCCTATGTGTATGAATGTTAAGGATTTTATTGAACCTTATATTGATGTTGTTTGGTTCGATGATGATGATGATGATGGCTTCGACGAGATTCAGAAGGGGTTGTTCGAAGTGATGTGGCGTGATCGTTGTCAAGCGTAGCACAACGAGGATGATTACTTCCTACTGGCTAGTTCTTTTGAATGCTTCCACTTTTACTAGCACTTAGACCTCTATAGCTACTTCCGGCATTTCCATCATCATTATCACCATTTTCATGATTTCCTAAGTGAGAATCTATCGGAGCGTCCATCATCGTTAAATTCATCTTCTGGATCTTCCTCCATAGTGGGAATCTCAAAAGATAGGAGAGGATTTGCATTAGCCATCTCCTTCCTAGGAAAAACTTTCTTTTGAAAAATATCATAAATCTTTGCCATGGACCTTTTGATTAATGATGATGAAGTGAAGAGAAGCTACAGTCTGCAAATTTCTCTATATTATCAACATACAACACCAAGAGACCATTCTCGAAAATAACCTCGATTATCTCATCAGAAGAATCTTTCAAGAAACCATCAACCCTCTCCTTTATAGAAAAAAGTCATCAAGGAATCAAAGCGAATTTTTTTCTTTTCCAAACTCTTTTAAAGGTGGGATCATGATTTCTCGAGCGAAACATCCTTGGCTATTATTTTTGTTTTCTCATCTTGGGAATCCTATAACACCATTCAAAAAGCTATGTTTTGATCAAATAAAGATTAGGATGACCTTTTCTTTTTAATAAAAGCAGCCCTTGTTAAAACTGCTTCTTTTAAATCTTCATCCCTCAAAGCAGTCAATGTGGTAACCTAATTTGTCTAAACCTGAATTTCCCCTTAAGATTTGAAATTTCTACGAAGGAGCTAGAGGAACCCTTTTGGACGAAAAACCAAATTTTCATGAGCTGAAGAGGAAAAATGAAAAATGTGGACAAATCCAATGAAAACTTACAACAAGGAAAAGAATACCTTACATTGCAGCTCCACAACGGACAGGCACTCCAATGAGAATCAAGCAAGGCTTCAAAAGCAGAAAACGAAGGGGAATAAATGATTGCCTTCACTAACTTTAGAAAATAAATCAAAAAAGGTGAAGAAGTATGGGAAAGGTCAGAAATAGGTGCAGGTAGAGAAAGATGCAACTTTTTTTGAAGTAAATCTAGTAGAGATGGAGAGTCGGGAATTTCAATTGTTGTAAGATGGTCATCTTTGGTAATTGCAGCCTCTAACGGGGTTTCACCTTCGATGGTCAGCTGGGTATCATTATACGGTGCCTCTAAAATGTTTGTAGGGGTCGTGATACCCTCTTTGTCATCCTCTTTATCGGAAGTAATAGTGATTCAAGAACCAGATCCTTTCGATTTCTTTTCAACATGGCCGTTGGCTATAATTTTGCTTAGCCTTTTTGAAGTTGCTTATTTGGATTTAAGGATGGCAGGCAAAATTGTAGAAATACCTGTCTCTAAAGGAAAAGGAGAAGGCTTATCAACAATCAGATGAGCATATAATACATAAGAAATAGTTATTAAAATAAGCCAACAAAGATAATTAACCAACAAAATAATTTCTATTCACAAAACAACGGGTTTAAAGCTTACTAGAACGACCAAGGCTAATGGTTAACGAAATGGAGTAACTCCACGAATTTCCTCAAACTAAAAGTTGACTACCCTTCAAAATTAATTGACTCAATGGGGGTATGCCGAATATTTTTTAACTGAGGGGAAGAATGACATGTTTTGTTAAAATGCTGGATGTTAATAGAGTTGCTCGTTTACCTAATCTACTGAAGCCTCCTTTATTTGGTCAACAATTTTTTCTGTATCGGTATTGGGATTCTTTGGAATTAGATCTATAAATTAAATCATTAAGATAACAACGAGTAAAAAAGTTGCAAATGGTAAAATAGGAAGAAAGATTGGGATAATCACTAAGTTCCGAGAACATTCAAGTGATGCTAAGAGGCATGCAATGAGGAATAATTGGTTTTCATAGATCTGTGTCTTATTGATGCGCCGAATTACAAATGTCCTAGTAGGATTTTCTTGGAAAATTTGAGGTTAGTATTGTTTACTTTGGCCAAGTGTACCAGCAGTTCGTTTGCCAAAGAGCTCAAAGATTGGCCACCATACTCTAAAGAAATGACCTCCAAACACAGTAAGTATGTGTACGGATTCAGGGAAAATTGAGTTCGGGCAATATGCAAATGCTAGAGGAAATGAGAAATAAAATGTTGAAAAGGGAAAAAGCAACTATGCCAAATACTAATAGCAGAATATGCATGTTACAACCAAAATTCGATACCAAAATCAGAGAGTTGAACGTGTATCGTAGAGAGATCGGTACCAAAAGTAGAAGACAAAAGAGTACTTTGTCGGTACTAGGAATACAAGGATGTAGAAAGGAGGTCGCGATCAAGAACATAAAGCCTTGAAGGGGTGAAGCTGGTACTAAGATGATAATGCTATCAACGCCAACTTAAGAATCACATTGCTTGGTGATGATACTGAGACAAGTAAGAAAGGAAGCACAAAATCAATACCAACATGTTGGGAACAGTCAGCTTGATATCGATGTTTAAGAGAAGAAAAGGTTGATCTGGTTTCGGTACCAAATAAAGGAAAGTAGAAGCTAAAGTTGATACCAGGGTAGTAGCATTAGAGCTTGAAGGCGATACTGGAACCTAATGCATTAAGAAAAGCGGAAGGAACAAACAAAGGAAGCAAGTATCGACACTAGTAGAAGTAATATTACACATAAGGAACAGGGAACTTGATACCAGTACTGCAATAAATGTATAAATCCAACAACAAGATAAGGAGAAAGCAAGGATGCTATCGATACCAACAGGCTTGTATCAATGCTATTTCCCAAGAAAGGACAAATCTAGGAAGGAAGAAGCAATAGAGAATCGGTACTGAAACCAAAGACAAATCGAAGGCAACGCTTTTGCCCATCTACTGCCATGGAAAGAAACTGTTGCATTATAGACATAATGCAACACTATTTGCACGTAATGCAACAATATTCAGCAATGCTTGAGCATTAGTTAGAGCCTGGCTTCCAAGTCACAAAAGCGGGTTCATGTTAACTTTCCATGTTAGCTGCCTACGTGTCACACAACACATCAGCTGCCCATGTGTGACATGCAACATCAGCTGTGGGGTTCACGTGCCATATGGAATTAATACTATTTTATGTAGTGCAACACCATTGTATTATGGAATGCAACACCATTAGCTTGAAATACACCATTAGGAATAAAATCAAATGCAACAGTAAAAGAAGGCAAATACAACGCTTTAATTATAAATTTGGCAACATCAGTTTCATACATAAAAGAAACACATCCAAAACATTCATCATCATCACATTCAAACCATCCAAAATATTCTACATACCATACCAATTCTTCAAATATACCACAAGTTCCAACACATAAGATCAAATACATAATTCAAAAGTACAATTCAAATATTCTACATACCACCAGTGCCAACACATACCACCTTCAATACAAGTGCCAACACATACAATCGAATGCATTCTACAAAGTAACATTGCCATGAACCAGAAACTATATCTCTCCACGTCATTTCAGGTCCTCCACTTACCTACTGTATATTTCCTCGTCATTTTAGACCCTACAATTTGATTTTCCCAAGTTATTTGATAAGTTCATCTGTGCATGTATATCATATAAATCTATCATAGCAATGAACGATCTGCCATCTTAACTAAATCTTATGCATACAATTATAACAATTGACTATTCCCCGTTGGTCACCCGTATTAGCGATGTCCAACAAATAAGCACTTTCAGTATGCTTCGTCTTCTGTGCATAACATTTTCAGTTCATATATTTTGGGACACCCTACAGTGGGTCCCTTGCTATCATCATCTTCATATCCCCTAAACCTCAATCTTCAAAAGTTTAAATAAAAAAATCAATGGAGGACTCGTCGTTATACATCACTGTTGTTGTTCTTAAAGGACACTGTAATGTTGAATCTGTGCATCACACGCTTCAGATGACTCTGAATCGTAATGCGTGGCCTATGCGGGTAATACCCAATAACTCTTTTCTAGTATCATGCCCATCTTACAGTAAGTGTGATCATGCGCTAATGTTGAAACTCTTAACAAAACCCGGAGGTGCTATTCACCTGCAAACACAGTTTGATGACAATTTGAGCATAAATCAGCGTTAGAAGTGGAATCATGGGCAAAAGTTGATGGCTTTCCCGAGTTCCTAAAGAATAATGCTCCTACTATTGAAGAAATAATAAAGCCAATGGGAAGTGTGCTTGCAACTAACGACTGTGACTGGTCTCATTTTGACCATAGATCTTTCTACCTGAAAATGCAACTTTATGAAGGCATTGGCTCTATCAATACTTTTGCTGCTCAATTTAATAACAAGGTTCACCTCATTAAGGTTCAGCGTTGTACCCATGCTCATTCTAGAACAAGGCATGAACTTCTTTTTCTGAGCAACAAGGAGGAACAGGTGGTTCCATGTTTGTGTGATCACATAGTCGAAATGGATTCAGATGAAAGATTTGACGTGATGATACATGAAGTTGCTTTTCTACCCCCTTGCCAGGCTTATTTCCTGAAGCCATACATGACATACATGTTGATAACCAAACCCTAATGAACCATAGGAATGATCGGTGGGTAGATTTAGAAGTTGATCAGGAAGCATATTTTTTTCTTCATCAGTTGCCACCTTTGCTTCCTTCACCTCTTCAGCTAGATCGGGACATGGAATATGATTGGCCAAACTACCTCACCCCTTGTCCTTATGTTTCAGCTCCATCACATGTGGCAAGTCCATCACATGTGGCTCCTCACTTCGGACTGGTTCTCCCACAACCGCAAAGCCCTAACGAATCTATTGGAAGTTCCACCGCAGCAAACCCCTGATCTGGTATGAACAGATATAAGTAATGTCCTTATTTAGGTGTCTATATATGTATGTATTAATTTGTGCTTTAATGTGACTTATTTATGATACTTTTGTTGTCATTTGATGCTCGCTACCAACTGGGCGTGTCACTTCGGCTTATTACTATGATCTGGTATGAAGTGAGCTCAGTTCGAAAAATTGAGCATACGTTTCCAAAATCAAAACATTAAAATTGGTAGTTTCCAAAATCAAATGGAAAATACCTACGCGTGTAGCAGATTAGGTAGGGTGCTAGTAGTTTCCAAAGCTTCTACACAAACACACAGCAGTGCAAACACATTGTAGTAAGTCATAAACATCAGTATCTGCTACTCATTTACAAATGTTTGTGTTAGAATAATAAACTATGAAACCTTTGTTCATAAATAGAACTGTTTGCTACATAGAAGTATCTGTATCACATAACCACAGCATACAATTATATGTTAATGTAAATGAACCCAAATTGCAAATCAATTTTGATAGTAAAAGTGATTTACCTTTATATAAAAGTGATTTACCATGCACCATCCATTATGAACTGCATCCATGCATCGTCTTTGTCATCTTCTTCCACGCATGAAGATGAGCTCATTGAACCAACATCAGGAGACATTTTTTGGTATTGATCATTTTTGATATTATCACCGGTGATTGCTTGAGAGCTCTCCATTAATGCTATGTTATTACATTGTCCATGGTCCTCTATTTCGGTGCACACAACGTTTTTCTTGAAAATTCTACATAGTGCATACAAGTCTTGCAAACCCATAGTATCTTCACATTCCTTATCATCAAGTTGATGCTTATGCATGACCCACTTAGTCCTCATTCCTTAGCTCGACCTCTATAATAAACCAATGCCTTTTTAATGCCAATAGCCCGATTCTGATAACAAAGCCACCTGTCTTTTCCATTAGATTTCCAGTATACTTCTCTAGTTGCTATGTTCGTTTGGAACCCATTTGAGTACTTCCGATCTCATGGCTCAAAAAAGTACCACTCAGGATCCCTACTTTGCAGAAATGATTTTTCTAACAAATCCCATGGTTCACATTTATGAAGATCAACTTCAGGAAACATATCCAGCTCAATGTTGACACCATGAACCTTCCTTTTAAGATAATAATTGAAAAACTCCTTGTCTGTTGGGTGTAACCTAAATCCTGGTGGAAAACCCACCGACACCATCTTATTTTTTTTATTTTTATTTTTTTTTGCTAGGTACATGTAACAGCCCGCATTATTACATATCGTAAGATCGTAAAACATTTTTATTTTATTCATTGAGGATTGGATCATTCTCATATTTTAATATGTTGTTTATGGGGATGTGAGACATGTCCATAATTTTTACCAATTTTGTTTGTGACCATTTTGCCCCTGTTTGTCTTGTACAAGACATAACTTTTGACTTAGGTCGAATCAGGTGATGAGACCTGCGCCACTGGAAAGGAAAAGATGATGGCCTTTCTGTAGAATGGTTAAAATAAGGATTTGGCTTAGCAGTTTGGGAGGAATCACTGTTTTAAAATTTAACAGTTGGCTGTTCAGGTTTTTAAGCCATAATGGGCTGATTTGGAAAGGCCAGTTAGTGGGCTAGTGGGAGGCTATAAATAAGGGGTAGGGGATATGGGAAATGGTTTGCTTTCCCATTCTCTCATTTGAAGGCCTTGTATTCCTTCTCTCTCCAACACTCTTTATTACCTTTCTACTATTAAAATATAAGATCTAAGGAAGGAAATCCAAGATCTACTCCATTAGAAGCTAGATCTACATCAATCGAAGGAGGATTTCATCAAATTGAAGGGTTAGGAGCTATCTCTTCGCCGTCCGGAATCTAGTTTCACTGTTTTTGCTTTAATTTGAAAGATTAGTGAGTGATATACGTCCCTCACATAGATTCAATCAAGTATATGAGTATTTATGCTTGTTTTTCATCAAATTTTAGTTGATTCTTTGATCTACACCATGGTAATTCTATTTTCATATGAATCACTATAGGATCTAATTTAACAAGTTTAAACCAGTAATTTCCATATATTATTCATATGGTTATGCAAGTTAGATCCATCATTTTGTTCATATGTTCATTTATCACTATTTTAGGTGAACTCGTATAATTTTTGTTGAAAATCGTTATATTCATGTTACTAGTGATTTCATAATGTGTTTATGGTTGGACTAGATGAATTAAACGAGTATATTTCGTCGATTGTGTCGATTAGTGAAGTTTTGGTCGAAATTGGAGTTGCATTGAAGCTGTGCAGGTTTCTGGTCGGGCTTGTCTAGTTGGTCAGCTCCAATTTGTGTCTTGGCGAACAAGTCAGATTAGGTCGGTCAAAAAGGAGCTGGTCGGGTCAGTCTGGAAATACAAAGCAGATCCAAGGGGGAGTACAATACTGGATCGGGTCGTTCTCAAATGGGTCGGTTGACCTCATCCTGTTGGATTATAGCGGTGAAGTTATAAGGAAGCCGGTCGGTCACAAGGTGGGTCGGGTCGGCAGTGCTTCTGAAGGATTGAGTGGGTCAGTCGATCTCAAGTTGTAGAGGCAGGTCGGTCAGCTGTTGGGCTTTGTTGAGAAGCAACATTGGGTCGGTCGGCCTGGAGTTGTTAGGACAGTTGGATCCGAGGGATGAAGAAGTAAAATAGGGTCGGCTTCAATGGTTGGGTCGGTCAATTCCAACATGGGTCGATTGTGACTTATAAATAAAGGAATTTCAGCAGCGTTTTTAAACGCTATGGTGGATGGCTTAAGTGATGTGGTTTATTTCCTTAGCCTGTGTTTATGAATGTTATGGATTATATTGAACCTTATATTGATGTTGTTCGGTTTGATGATGATGATGATGGCTTCGACGAGAGTCCAAAAGGGGATATCCGAAGTGATGTGGCGCGATCGTTGTCAAGCGTAGCACAACGAGGATAATTATAACTCAAAGGTTGTAGTTTGGTGGATAATGGTCGCTTTAGAAGGTTGGATAACTAGAGTTGCGATGGCCGAGAGATTATTGTTGTCGTAAGTTCTAGCAGGCTCAAAGCAGGGGTACGATGGGGGCACCCAAAAGACTGGAATGTAGCTAGTCGAGTACTTTGGGTATCATTGAAAGGCCTAGGTTTCAAGGTCGGACAAACATACGTATCTTTGAAAGGAGTGTGGAGCTTATGCTAGAACCGTGGTTACCATTAGCCCATGGCATATGGCAAGGTCGGCCGTCTTACGATTAATGATGGTTTCGAAGCAGGATTGGCGGTGATAGCCAGAGTTTGTCATGCATGTTGGATGCTTTGTTTGTACCGTCTCACGTGGATTGTTCAATGTCGAAGGAGATGTTCCTTGAGTGCTTGACGGATATTGGTATAGGCTTCTGGGGATGGTGCTTAGGGATTGTTGAACTCAATTAGAATGATTTATGTGAGATCTATATAATCTGGATGCTAATAGAGCTATTGATGGTTGTTCTTATTTCTATGAATGTATGGTTGTTCCTCGGTTGTCTGGATTGTAAAGGGTATCATTGTCCGATGTGGGGAAGGTGGATGTGGGTTCTTCTTTGGTGATTGATAGATCGGTTTTTCTATCTACCTACTCTCATATACTTTATTGTTGATGTTTGTTATCTGTTTTGTCGCTCACTAAGACTGTTGTCTGACTCAAGGTTTTATGCTTTCCCTCTTATTACCTTAGGCTGTTCATCCGGATGTGGATGGGCAGATTGAGTAGCAGGTGGCAGGTGGTAGTTTGATGAGACGATGATGTCGATCGATGGCGAGCTAGAGGCTTACGTATCAGTTTATTACTATCTAGTATTTCCATTTCCATTGTTATTTGGATGCTATTCTCTGAGGGATAGTGAGGACTATTGTACAGAAGTTTGACATGACTTAAGTTTTAAGGATATTCTACAGGTTTTGATTGAAGGCTACAGTTTATTTGTAATCGCAATTCATTATTAATACCTGTTGTAAATGACTCTATTAAATTTTATCCTTGCGCTGTGAGTTTACGACAGGTTTCGATGACGTTATCATACCTAGATGATCGTCCATAGCCTCCTGGCACAATTTTCAGCGCATTTTTCTCTTGTTTAGTGCAGGGGTTATGGGCGCTCGTCGCATTTGGTATTAGAGCTCTGGTTAACGATTCAAACCAAAGTTCTAAGGCATAATTACGTATGACAAACATATTTGTAGATGTCAGTTCGATGCTTACTATCTATATTAGTGTATATAGTAGTAACGCTTATACTTCTTTAGTCGTTTTTCTTGAAAGAGACTAATTATTCTAAATTGTAGATTTTGAATGAGTAGATGAGCGTCGATACACAATGCTAGTGGAAGGACTGTGCCTGGAGGGGGTAATGATGGAGCACCAGATTACCCTGCCATGTTTGAAGCCATGGCAGAAGCAATCATGCGAAGGGTGCCCGCTCCAGTGGCAACAACGGTAGACGTAGGAATGAAAGTTCCTAGGGTGGTGAATTTTGCAAAGTTGTGCAAAGACTTTACATCTCTAGGGGAAAACCTTTCAAGGGAGCTGAACTAGCTGAAGAGGTTCAAAGGTGGATGGATTTTTGTATTTGTATCTTTGGAGACTTGGGTATTGAAGATGCTATAAAGAGAAAGCTTGCATCGAGGCAACTGCAAGGAAGGGCTATGAAGTGGTGGAACTCCGTCACACTCGGGACTCCAGAGAATGAAATTTCATGGGAGCTGTTCCAGGAAAAGTTTGAAGCGAAGTTTATTTCCACGGCTCAGAAATCGGTTCTCTTCAAGAAGTTTGTGGAACTGAAGCAGAATGGTCGTCTTGTGCTAGACTACATTTATGACTTCGAAGCCTTATCTAGATATGCTCATTCACATATAGATATACCATATCAGAAGAACGAGAAGTTTGTTATGGTTCTGGATACTTATATTAGGAAGTCATTGGTGGATAATCTTGAAGATTCATTTTAGAGGCTTATGGAAAAGGTTGTCCGTCATGAGAGCTTATTTCCTATGGAGGTGAATGTTGTTGCCACTACCAAAGAAGTACATAAACCACATCAGGGTGGTAATAATAAGAAAAGGAAGCAGCAATAGCAGAAAGGGAAGAATGGCCAGAAGAAACCCAAGAGTGAGGTGGTTTGCTTTAACTACCAACATAAGGGTCATTACTCGAGTGAATGCAAGAATCCCAAAGCTGAGAAGAAGTGCTTTAAATGTAGAAAGCCTGGGCATGAGAAGAAGGATTGTCCAGAATCAGCTAAGGGCAATCAGGTTGTGAAGGCATATGCTTTGTAAGTCGTGCCATCTTCTTTAAGGGCTCCTACTGCAGAGGAGAAAGGAAAGGGCGTCTTTGTGCAAGGTACTCATTTTGTTAGTGGTGTTTTAGTTCGTGTGCTTTTTGATACTAGAGCATCACATTCATTCATTTGCAATGAGCTTGTGTGTCGTTTGGGTTCGGAACTCGAAATTTGTGATAGGCCATTGATCATGACTAATCCACTCGGGGGTTTGTCTAGTTTGTGCATGATATGTCATGGTCTAGTGTTATCGAGTCGTGGTTGCTCCTTCTTGTGTGATTGTTTAGTTCTTCTCTTCGTTGGGTTTGGGATCATCTTGGGCATGGATTGGCTCAAGAGGTATGCGGTAAGGGTGAATTGCGAGAAGCTAGAGGTGAGAGTCGGGGATGTGGAAGGGCAAAAGATGTTGATACGGTGTAAGCGCGAAGAGGGTGTCTTCATTAGCTATATATATTCGCTTGTCACTACTACAAAAGTGGGCATATTCGACACTATTTTTCTGTGGCCGTAGATCAAAAAAGCGTTGCCGTAGGCCATTTTTTCAAATAGGCAACACCAAGGGGGCGTGGCATCCGCGGCCATTGCATTAGCCATCTAATGCAACGCTTTTGCCCATCTACGGCAACGGAAAGAAAGTGTTGCATTATAACACTATTGCAAGCTATTGCAACAGTATATGCATGTAATGCAACAACATACAGCGTTGCCTTAAGTAGAAGCCAGAGCCTGACTTCCAAGTCATGGTAGTGGGGTACACATAGACTTTCCACGTCAGCTACCGACGTGTCACACGCCACATCAGCTCTCCACGTCAGCTGCCCACGTGTCACACGCCACATAAGCTATGGGACCCACGTGCCATGTGGAATTAATAATATTTTATTTAATGCAACACCACTGTATTATGTAATGCAACACTATTATCTTGAAATGCAACATCAGAAAAAAAGTAAATGCAACAGCAGAAGACGACAAATGCTACATTAAAAGAAAGCAAATACAACGTTTTAATTAAAAATTCTGTAATACCGGTTTTGTACATAGAATAAATCCATCCAAAATTTGATCATTACATTCAAATCATCTAAAATATTTTACATGTCATTACATTCAACCCATCTGACAAACAATATCAGAACATCAACTCATCTCATCGCCTCAGCAAATCCGCATCCATCTCCCTGCATTAACAAGATTTAATTTTATTTAAAAAATTAACTAAACATTAAATTAAACGCCAGCAAGAAATTTACCATCAGGATCTATGCCAATAAGCTTTACGGTATTTAGTTTTAGACCTTTCGATTACTGATTGCTTTTCTATATCAATGAATAGTAATTTGTCTTTATTCTGATCAATACTATATATACATGCTTACCAAACGGGATATAAAAAGCATGTATATATAGGATGTTACCATTACGACAGAACTAGTATACCATTGTAACTTCATTTTGGTTACCAACTGCCTGACATTGGTATGATACAACTATAGCAGTCCGACGAATACGCTCCATTTATCATTAATGTAGGTCAGACTACTATTATTTTATCATGTACTAAATTTACCATAGACGAGCATTTTCAGTTGTTTGTTTTTAATCTATATCAGGATTCTCAAACCCCACCATATATTCTGGTTCATACTCGATCTGCAAAATAACAAAGCACACAAGATTCAAACACAAAATGTATAAATAGCAGCGTAGATGTCATCAAAATTAAAATTCAAGATACAGCAAGTACGAATGTATGTTCATGACAATGACAAAGTTTCATGTATAGCAAATTAAGAAAGTCACAATGAAATGAAAAAAAACTTGCCTGTACCGAGGACAGGGTCAAGAAGCAAAATATGTTGTTTAGAAATTGAACGGCCCATTCCCATTTTATAACCTGATTATCACTCAACTTATAAACGACCCACTCCCAGTTTATCATCAGTGATGACTTTTTCAAATGCATTTCTCAACTTAATGTTATTGAACCAAGTACTAAGGGATATTTCTTAACCTGGCATGGAGGACTTAACTTCTCTATTCACTCTAGAATTGATAGATTTTTTATCTGCCAGGTTTGTGCAGTGACCTGCCATGCTATGGCTGCACTCAAATCTTTCTCTTTCTACGGTTTCCAATTCTCAGGTTTTACAGTATTTGGATGACATATGTAGGGTGCATAAGGAAACAACTAACTAACTTACCTCAACCAATTCGCAATGCGGATCTTGCTATAATAGTCGGTGGAGATGGGACTCTTTTGCGGGCAAGTCACTTTTTAGATGACAAGATTCCAGTTCTTGGAGTCAATTCTGATCCTAGGAAGCATGAAGAGGTTGATGAATTCATCAATGAGTTTGATGCCACAAGAAGTACAGGTTATTTTAAGGATATCAGTAAAATTTTGAACAAGTATTGGATGAGATTCTTGAATACAGAAAGTTACCAGTTGATCTTTCAAGGATATCAACAAAATTGAATGATCAGATATTGCCAACATATGCTCTAAATGACGTTTTATTTGCACATCCATTTCCAGCTACAGTTTCTCGCTTTTCGTTTCGAATTGAAGCCAAAAACAAGAACATGTCATCTCTAATCAACTGTCGATCAAGCGGAGTAAGAATATGTACTGCAGCCGGATCAACAGCAGCCATGGATGTTGAATACCTTTAGCTTATTTAACTGTTATAATACTTGTCATCCAAGAAAGAATTCTCCAATAACGAATTTTGTCATCCAAGCAAAAATTCAAGTGTTAATTCAGGATGTTAAATACCTTTAGCTTATTTAACTGTTATAATACTTCAGTCTAACTAGACAGTACAAAACTGATTCAATAACCCCAAAAGAATACACAAATTTAGCAGGAACATCGCAGGCTATGAAAACTGCATTAATAATTATAATAAAGAAAGTAAAGAAATAAAATCTCACCTTAAAAACTGAAGAAGTCTTTGTGTCACTGATCATCTTTCTGACTTAAAAGGAAGAACCCGTTTGTCTTCTGATTTGTGCCGAAACTGTTTTGCAATCTTCCACCTTTCACAATCCTACAATTAACCAAAAAAGAAGAAGGATAATATAACTGAATTGCAAAATGTAATCAAATGATTCACCGAAGAAAACAACATGTTAGACCCTGTACCTTGAACATATGAAGGTGAAAAGGCTTGTCAGGATTCATTCTAAGTTTCATATAAGTGTAGGAAAAACTTAGCTGATCTCGAGGAGTAAAACGATCAACCTCATTGAATCATAAACATGAAAATAGGTTTGACATCGGCGTATGTGCTCTTACTATCAAAGAACCTTCCGGAACATCTATTCAACATTCAAACATTATGTTTCTTACGGTGTGAAATCATACTCCAGTATATAATTTCAAAAATAATATTCGGAAGAATCAGGATACATACTGCTGGGAAGTAATTTGTTAAGATCGGAAGGGTTGAATCTTTTGAGCCCATCAGACTGGTAAAATTCAAACTGTTGATCAATGACAGTATGAATGTATTTGTTCAATTTCTTGTTTTGTGCTATTTCATCCCAGATACTGTGTCGATCATAATGGTTGGAAATTGCATATTCGTGACCTTTTCGCCATAGAAAATACTCTAAGATTAGATAAGGATCACTCTGAATTCTTAATTTGCTATCGAGTCAAATTGAATACCTGGAAGACATAACAGTTTATATTCATCAAAGAATCAAGTTCATTATACAGGGATCATATGAAGTGTAGAAGAAATATGAAATTATTTAATTCTGAAGTTTGGTTTATTAAGATGAAAAAAACTTAAATTTGCAATAAACAAGCAATCCTCAAGTACTAATACTATCCATTTTTTGGCCTTCTTTTAACTAATACTTCTGTTGTAATTTCATCGACAAACATAATAAAATATACACCTTTCTTTGAATGGTGGGAAATCTGCAATACATGTATAAGAAGAAGAAAAGAATTAGTCTAAAAATGTATTTCATATTAATTTTCAAGAAAATGGTTAGGGTGAAAATATTAACATATATGTTCTACTTACTCAAATAATAACATTTATATTTTTAAATAGTACAAGTCCAGACCTGATAAATTTCTAAAGAACAACCATACTTGTTTATCCTTTAATGTACCGCCCATTTACACTTTAAAATTTAGAGCATCCATTCAAACAAACTGATAATCTTGCCATATATAAAACTGGATATGAATATTATTTAAAATACATTTAAATCCTATTTTTGCTATACATGGCAAAAGGGCATAAACATGCATCACTTACATGCCACCTCTTCTGCTACTAACAGACCAACTTATTATCGTTTATGCAGGTAAATAAATGTAAACACCCTTGCTGAGGATTATAAAAGATATATGCACTTATCATTTAAGTGTCATCTCTTTCACCTCCCAGCAACCCAAGTTTTCCATAGAAAACTTGACCAATTCAATATAATGATCGAAATTCATAAAACAGGTTCACATATACAAGCACTGCTCTGTTTAATTATTCACAACATACATAAGTCTTATATTTGACAAGGATATATCTACAAACAGCATGGTCTAAACCACCTTTTCATGCAGCACTAGAATTTTCTACCCATATAGGAACACGACAAACTTAACAGTATGATTTGAGGCCTATCCAGGAACACGGCAAAATTAACAGTTATGTATTATGGCAAAATAACTAATTTAACAATATGATTTGAGACCTATTCAGGAACACGGTAAACTCTTCCCTATATTTAAATCTCTCCATCTATTCGTTTCCACTATCTACTTGTAATTTTCGAGTTTGAGGATTTTTAGAATTCAGGTGAAATGGCAGAAGAGGATTATAAAATTACCGTGCATGTTTATGATCTTAGCAATTGGCTTGCTCGACCGCTGAAAGCAAATATCAACACCGAGGATGAGATTGAACCCAGCTGAATGCTTTTCTATGATCGCTCTCATCTGATTATAGTTTCCCCATTCGACTTCAAGCAAGAATCAAACTTGCCCTAGTTTTAACATAGAATATGAGATGACTGTGGAGGCGTCGAACAGAAGAGGAAATCATATTGGGAGAGTGAAAGAGGAGCAGAATTTAGGTTTAAATTTTGTTCAATAAAGGGGAAAGTGAATAGAAAATGTCAGAAAAAGAAAAGAAGGATTAGAATTTCGTGAATTGGGAAATATTGCGCTAAAATTTGGTGGAAGAATAGAGTGAGGTGGTTGTCACTGATTGGACGATGGAGTAAAGTTTTAGATAACAAACAGGAATTGGTTTGAACCATTGGATTAAATCATCATCTATGGTTATTTATTTGTTTATTCTGACAACGCGGATCGCTGATCTGGATTGTATTTTTATAAAGCAACGTTTTGAAGTGGTGTTGCTTGTCATAGTTCTAGAATTCCAACCGCAACATTGCATTCACATCTAATGTAACAACATATGAATATTGTGGCAGAAGATCAAAGAAAGCATAGCTTTCGCCACACTTTTCATGCAACGCACACAAATTAGTGTCGAATATGCCCACTTTTGTAGTAGTGTGTGATTCCACAAGAAGACTTATCATCTGTGCTGATCGTTAATGATTTTGATGATGTCTTTGACGAAGTCAAAGGGTTGTCGCCGCACCGTAAGATCGAGTTTAGAATTGATTTGGTCGAGAGCGCTAGACCAATTTTAATGCCTCTTAGGCGGACGACGCCTAAGGAACAACGAGAGTTAGAGATGCAAGTGCATGACCTTTTGGAAAAAGGATTCATTGGAGGAATGTTTCCGAGTAGGGAGCACCAGTGGTGTTTACAGCCAAGGCAGATGGCTCGTTGATATTGTGTGTGGACTATTGTGAGTTGAACAAGGTGACCAAAAAGAACGAGTATACGTTGCCAAGAATTGATGACTTGTTCGATCAGCTTCACGAAGCCAAAGTATTTTCACAGATGGATTTCGCAACGGTGTTTCACCAGTTGAGGGTGGTAAAGGATAGTGTGTCGAAGATTGCTTTTAGGACACCATCTGGATTCTTTGAATGGTTGATGATTCCATTCGGCCTGACCAACATGCCAGCGTATTTAGTGGATTTTATGAATAGATTTTTCAAAAATCAATTAAACAAGTTCGTACTTGTGTTCGTGGATGATATTTTGGTTTACTTTGGGAATCAGGAAGAGCACAAGACACACTTTAGAGTTGTGTTGGAAATCTTATGAAAGAATCAGCTAAGAGCTAAGTTTTCAAAGTGCCACTTCTGGATGAGTGAAGTGAGATTCTTAGGTCATGTTGTTTCTAGTGATGGAATAGCGGTTGGCCCCGCTAAGGTGGAAGCCATCCAGGACTGGGATCGACCTAAGAATGCGACGGATGTTTGGAGTTTCCTTGGGTTAGCAGAATATTACCGATGATTCATCAAGGGCTTCTCCAAGGTGGTTGCACCATTGACGGGACTAACTAAGAACCAAGTGTTCACATGGGATGCAAAGTGTGAACAAGCGTTCGGGATCCTAAAGGAGAGGTTGACAAGTGCTCCCGTGTTGACTATTCCAAGTGGGAACGACGAGATGGTGGTTTATACCGACACATGTATTGGATCTAAATTAACCTTAGAGGGGAGGGTGAATAAGGTTTATCACAGTTTTTACAGGATATTAAAAAATCACAGAACACAGAATGTAGCAGAAAATAAATGCAGAAAATGTAAATGACACAAGATATACCCAACTTCGGCAAAATCCTACCTACTGCTGCATTCGTAAGGTTTCTACTAGGTAATAGAATAAATCCCTCTTACAAGACCATGTAAACTCACGAACCCCTCACTACTATTCTAATCCTATGCTCAAAACCCTAGAATGATCTAAACCCCTAGATCAGATTTCCCCTAATTTTACAGACTCTAGTAACTACCAGTTAATCCCCTAATTGGATCCCCTAGTATTTTACAGACACTAGAAAATGATCGATGAATTACAACTCAAATTAAAACAAACACAAAAATAAACTAAAAACCCTATTTTTTAAAAGAGAATTTAAAACCCCCTTTTACACTTCAACTAAGACTTGGCCGGCCCCTTTCAAAAATGGTGCATGTCTTTTTTTACTCTCCCGATCCCTTTGCTTCTGAAGAAAAATGGCGGCTTCAAAAGAAAAAAAGGGATTTAGGGTTTTCTCGTTCCAAATCAACCGCGCCTTCAGATTCTTGAAAAGATTTAATCTCTGTGATCTTCAAGTGTTGTTTCCCTTCGTCAGTTGAATTTGTTGGCGATCGAAATCGATTGTGAGTGATTTAAATTGATACCTCTGTATGCTCTATGATTTCGTTGCTTTGAATTTTGATTTCGATTTCAATAGTTTTCTGATGAGGAAGAAGTGACTGTATAGGGTTTTTAAACTGAAGATTTCTCTGATTTCAATTTAAATGCCTTGATTTGATTTCGTGTGACTGTCCCTTTTTGATTCCTTGGCTTAAATGATTTGCGTGGCTGTTGGCTTTGAATCCAGACTTGATTTTGTCCATCGATGAATCTAGAAATATAAATTTTCTCCCTTGAGTTTCCCGTATTGAAACCATGCCATATATGTATTTATGAAATGAATTTTGCCTAACTCAATTCCTTAATCATGTTGGAAAGATTTCATACTTTTAATCACACTGTGATTTTAGAAAACATTTAAAAGCCTTGTCGAATAATACACCAGTGAATTGATTTTTGGAAATTGTTTGTTTCCCAAAAACAGATTGCGAAATTCTATTTTTCTCTTGAGTGATTTTGAAATGGATATATTGTCTAGCATAAAGGAATGAGTATTTGTGGAAACTCATCCATCTGTTTCTAAAATAAATTGCTTGACAGAACTTGGATGAAATTCTGAAACATTCCAAACTTGCCAAAAATAAAGGCAATATTTTGATTTCCACACTTGATTTCTGCATGCCTTAAAAACACAGATTGAATGTTTATTTGTGGAGTGATTGGAAACATGCACACTGACTTCTTGCCAAAAATGTTGAGCATAATTTCTGAAACCATTAGATGACTTGCCATTTTCAATGTACATTTGAAAAGCAATCCGCCTTGCCAAAATTTTTGGAAATACTGCTTTGATTTTTATGGATTGATGACATTGGTCTTGACAGATTAATTTCTAAAATTTTGCCAAATCTGGGGATAATTCCTACCCTAAAATGATGCTCTGACTCACTTGTTTAATTCTGGAATTATTATGATTTTGAAATCAATTTCTTTCCCCATAGTTGTGCATGATACAAACTGAAAATTCTTGAATGTTGTCATAAGAAGGAATTCATTAAAAATTGTTTGCTAATCATGTTGGTTGATTCCTGAGATCATTCATGACACTTGAGTGATCACTTATGAATTCCTGAAAGTTTGCATGATTTGATTTCCAACATTCTTGTCCAAAATGAATGTTTTAAAACCTTCACTTGAGTGTACCACTTTGGTTTGACCATGTACTCCGTTCATTTGCACTTGCACTTGTTGTCTTGGTTCTGATATGTTGTGCACTGCTTCACCACTGAGTATATTGCCACTTGTTGAAACATGTATGTATATGTATCATGATGAACTGTTTACATTACCACGTCCATGATATATTGTTCTATGCATGTATATACAACTTGACCTGAAATGTTGTGTCGAATCACATGCACCATGATGTTGGTATAAACACTTTTGCCATATCATCTGTTCCATGCTTGTATCTCCATGCTTCTTGTCATTTCCACCTGATCTCCAGATTTGTGTTGTTTGCACCATGTCCATTAACACATGTATCATCCTGCTTGTTGACTTGTTGTGGCAATTCAAATTCATGCTACTTTGACCATGATAGTTTGACCCTTGCACTTGAATATGTCTCGACCACTTGCTTGACTTTACATTGAGTTGTTTTCATGTGTGCACTGAGTCGAGATGGTCCTCGTGGCTACTCCTCGGTTGCTCGCTGATAGGCGAGGCAGTGCACACGTGTATATTTATACATGTGTGTATATGCAGCCATTCAGTATAGATTTTCCTGTCCCTGCACTTTAATATGTGTATATACATACACGTGTGTGTATACATATATCGTCCGCGTGCTACATTCACATATCAGATCAAGTCATGAAAGATGATGAGAAACACACCGAAATTCTAAGGCAAATTATTTTAAAAAATAAAATTATATTCACTAGAAATTAGAATATTATTTCTATTCTAGATATTGTGTGTGCGTTTCTATTGTGACAGGTAAGCAGATGGTGATTGTACTGACTAAGAGCTGTGAAGATAGAAGACTGAAGACAGAAGACAATGAATATGTCAAAGTGTCTGTATAACAGTGAAATTGTATATGAAATGTAACTGTGTATCTGTTGTGTATGTATAACTGAGTTACAATGAATCTACTGAATGATGAGTGATGTAGTGAGGAGCTGTGTATTTATATGAATTGTACTGATGTTTGTAATAAACAAATTTGATAGAAATAAAATATTATTTTATTGTTGTCAAACAAACTTGTCTATTTTATTCAGTTTATTTATAAGTACAAATTCATGTGAAATGTTTAAATAGTGGAGTTATAAATAGTTGTACTGTTTGAATGTTTGAAATATAATATTCAATTTAAATAAAATACTGTATGAATATATGAATGTTGTACAGTCCTATTCCATTCAAATATAAATATTATATTCCTGTCTATGATGAAAAAATGAAACAGTACAATAGCAAACACATTTATAGTAAAATATATTTGGTTGTTATCATCAAACAAAAATAATATAATTGTGTATACAACACCATTATATACATCAATCTCCCCCTTTTGATGATGACAAACAAATATTACGATTTAGAATCCAATAAATGTGTTTGACAGTGAAGAACTGAACTCCCTCTATTTGAACGCTCCCTCTACAACAAAAACTCCCCGTATAACTGTGAGTGAGTGAAAAGAATGAAAATTGAATGAATTTTAAAAATTAAAAATATTTATAAAATATTCACTCATAAATTAAAATCTCAACCCATTCTCCCTCTTTTGTTATCGCCAAAAGGATACAAAAATTAAAATATAGATGAATAATGACTAGAAAATATAATTTCAGCTTAAAAGGAAGAAAATCATCATAAATCTCAATCAGTCACGCAAAAATCATAATAAACTGAGAACTGGTTTTATATTTCACATTATAGAGAATGATGGATTCACGATGAAATATATATAGATAGGGAGAGTTATATAAAAATATGAATATTTTCCAATTATTTTCCAATAAAAATTTATAACATGAAGCATAAAACAGTGATGGATTTGAACTATAATTAATAATTCAATTTAAGTGAAAAATCGTATAATCTCAAATCCCAATGGCTATCAATCAAAAAATCATAATTTTTCATAAAATATCAACACATTTCACAACTTAGAACATGGATTGATAGGTTGGTTTTTACACACCAAAGAGAATTTCATATAAAAATTTATTCATTCAAACTATTTTCCTTTCTTTTTCTTTTAATTTAAGAGCACACTGACCATGCAAAACTAGATCTTGGATTTTTAAATGAGATCAGTTGCAGCTTAAATATAAGTAATCTCATAACCATGCATGACTAGAGCTTGGATTTTTAAATGAGGTTAGTGAAACACTTATATATTAATTATATATTTATCGTTTTTAGCTTCAAAAGAAAAACTCCTCGGTATATAAAACCAATATGAGTGATAGTAATGTGGTAGGTACAGAAATGAACTATGAAATAAATTTCTAAATTAATTATATTATGAAATATGCTCGACCGTACCGGGATCATTAAAATTTTTCAATTATCACTAATTCTGAATAATAACTTAGTCCAATTTCTATCATGAATATTTCCACTGTTTATTCAAAAGATTTTTAACAAATACTAAATTCCCCACATTAATATAAAAAGCACGATGGATGGCAGAATAATGGCAGATAAAGAAGATGGTCGTCAAATAATCGTCAATTCAAAGATATTATAATAATTATTCAACCATCATGAAAATCTAAATAAAGTCTCCTAATGTTGTGAAATATATTGCAGTGACAATTCATCACGATTTCAAAATCTAATAATAATTTTGATGAATTATAAATACTGTTCAATTTGGATATTGATTTCAATTTCTGAATGAATAATCAATAAATAATTTTAAAATTGAAAATCAATTACAAGAGGAATTTAAAGTGATTTATACAGAACAAAAAAAATGCATGGAAACTATACAGGGTGATAATTCAAAAACAGATGGAAAAAAAATAAAGATCTGATACCAATTGTTGTCTCCTTTATCGAGGAATTTAATCACACTCAAGATATCTCAGGCTAAAGAATTTCAAACACAAAGCCCAAAGAGACAAGATTTCACATTTGGCACGTTTATCAGAGCAGCAGGCAAGAACAAGCAGATATTTGAAAAACAGTATCAGAGCAGCAAACAGATCATAAACAAGCAATTTCCAAAATAATTTCAAAACAATATCAGAGTAGCACAAGATATCAGTTTTAATGCAGACTTGTCAAGAAGATGTTTCAAATATATTTATGTTGGTCATAAAAAGGATGATTCATGATCCAAGATTAAAAACAACATTTATTTGAAATCATTTGATGGAATATGAACATATCAGGATTTAAGGAATCGATCACACCAGATTATTAATTTTTGACTCAAGATATGTGTGAGATTCAATAAATCGATAATTTCAAATGATTTTAAACAAATAGATATTCAAGTCAAATAACCATGAAATACCAATAAATTTCAAGGACCAAATTTTTCAAAGAAACTTTGCACAAGTATCTCTAATAAGTACACGGGTAATTTTAAATCATTTACATCAGGCTTGAGAGATATTCATGATCCAAAAAATTAAAAATAATTTATTTGTAATCACTTGAATCAATGTTAAGTTTGAGATATAATGAATCATTCACATAAGATTGATAATTTCAAATTTAAGAGGTGTGTGATATTCAAAATATCAAGTACTTCAGATTATTTCAGACAAACAAATTTCAACCATAATGATCATAAGTAAAGATGAATTTCAAGATGTATCACTGATTCAAGATAACTCAAAATATCCAAGCTAATCTGAAAAGTAATGAAATTATCACTACTAATAAATATTGGTGTGTTGTAATGAGTATAATATTTCAAGCTTTTCTAAAATGGATTAGAAGAAACTCAAAATAGCAGAGGTGTGTGAAATTTCATTAAATATTCAGATTTTCAAAAATTTAGAATTCAAATCAACAGTTTTCAGGATTTGACAAGAATACATCAACACTGTTATGAATACAAAAAACAGAAAATAAACTTCAAAACAATTGCAAATAATTTCAACTTTAAATTCAGGATCTGGAAATGATTAAAAAACATCAGAGTTTCATAAAAATGAAGTGAATTTCCAGAAAATATGAATTCTACAATTGGATGTTTAAGGAAGCCCAAAATAAAAAGAAGGAGAATATTTACAAAGTTGAGTCTAGAGACCAAACCAGATTTCGGTGTAAGCAAATGAATCTTTAACTCAATAGATGTGGCTTAAGGAATTGTGAATGATTTAGTGACATGAGGCAGTTTGAATCCAGTTTTTCTTTAGTAATGCAGTTCCCCATCCTCCTCCGGTACCTAACAATTTAAGGGATTTAGTGGTCTAACAAAATTTGCAAAACCACTCTGAAATGTGTTCACGACTTTCTGTACCCAAATCTGTTTGTATAACAATCCGTTAGAATCAACTAGAGTACCCTTTGGAACCCAAATTCATTTAGTTTTTCCAAAAATCATTTTATTTCCTTTTGGGGTCCACAAATGTTCCACTGGATTGTTATCAAACCAATTCTTGTCTCGTTTATAATTCAAAAACCATTTACAGTTAAAATTTTTAGAACGACTCTTTCCAAAGCAATTTGAGGGATTTTCAAAATCACACGAATTCAAATTTTCAAAAACATTTGTTTTCCCAAAACCAAGACCTCGTTTATATCCAACTGAAAACTGGTTTTGTAACAGCATATTCAACGATTTTTCCCCATTAGAAAATTTGTCCAAAGTTGATTCTAATTGTTGAATTTCGGATCTAAGATCAGAATTTTCTTTTATCGGATTTGAACAACGATTAATGCTGATCTTTCTCTTTTCAGTATCATTTTGTTTCGAAAACAAAATTTCATTTTCAAGTAGTTTGATTTTGGTCTTGCACTCAAAGATTTCAGATTCAAATTTATTTTGTTTTTCAAATTCAGGTTTCTTGAAATTTTCAATCTCTTTTTAAAGCTCATTTAAAATCAAATCACTTTTCAACAAGCTTTCTTTTTCGGCAATTTCATGTTTGGAATTTTTGATGTCCTTAAAATTATTAAATTCTTTTTGAAAAGAATTGTTTGTACCTTTTAACTCAATCTTGTTATCTTTTAAAATAAGAATTTCTTCTTCAAGCTTTTGAATGTTTACATTGAGATGAACGAGATCAATTTTCAATTTCAAACAATTTTCACAATCAGAATTATCTAATTTTATGACATTTGTAAATTCTAATTCCAAACAGTTAATTTTCTATTCAATTCGTGATTTTTATATTTTAAAGATTTTTTTATGATGGAGTTTATCAATGATTTTTGTTAAATTAGTACACATATAAATCAAATCTTCATATGAGAAGTTTTTAGTTTCAACGTCTGTTGAGTCTCCATAGTCTGATCTACTTGAATTTTCATTTGTTTCTTCTTCCAAGCATATATCTGAATTTGAGTTGATCATTTTCGGTTTTGAGCTGCTATTGTCAATTTGTCCATAATTCGTATTGAGAGTATTCCAGATTTCCTGCGTAGTCAAGCAATGAGAGATAAGGTTATATTGGACATCATCAATAAAAGAATACAAAATATGAATAGCACGAGGATTAAATCCAATATCGTTCCTACTGACCATATCATACCCATTAATAACAGTATCCCAAAATTTAATATCAACAGAATTTTAAATATAATTCCATTTCTAATTTCCAATTTAAAAATTTTGTACCATTAAAAATAGATGGAATACGACTGGACTGACTCTCAGAAGACTGACAACTAGGATCCATGATTCTAGGGTTAATGAAATTACCAGGCTCTGATACCACTTATTGGATCTAGATTAACCCTAGTGGGGGAGGGCGGTGAATAGGGTTTATCACAGTTTTTGCGGGATATTAAAAAATCACAGAACAACGAATGCAGCCGAAAATAAAAGCAGAAAAGTAAATGAGATAAGATATACCCAGCTTCAGAAAAATCCTGCCTATTGCTGCATTTCTAAGGTTTCTACTAGATAATAGAATAGATCCCGCTTACAAGTACATGTAAACTCGCGAACCCCTCGCTCCTATTCTAATCCTACGCTCAAAATCCTAGACTGATCTAAACCTCTAGATCAGACTTCCCTTAGTTTTACAGACTCTAGTAATTGCCAGTTAATCCCCTAACTGGATCCCCTAGTATTTTATAGACACTAGAAATTGATCGATGAATTACAACTCAAATTAAAACAAACACAACAATAAAGTGAAAACCCTAGTTTTTAAAAGAGAATTTAAAACCCCCTTTTACACTTCAACCAAGACTTGGCCTGCCCATTTCAAAAATTGTACACCCATTTTTTTTTTACTTTCCCGATCTCTTTGCTTCTGGAGAAAAATGGCGGGTTCAAAAGAAAAAAAGTGGATTTATGGTTTTCTTGTTCCAAATCAACCGCGACTTCAGATACTTGAAAAGGTTTAATCTCTGATGATCATCGAGTGTTGTTTCCCTTCGTCGATTGAATTTGCTGGCGATCGAAATCAATTGTGAGTGTAATAACCCGAAAATTCTGAGCCAGATTAAAAATTTTGTTTTGGCAACTTCGAAGAATTTTGAAGATTTAAAATAGATAATTTTAAATAATATCGACGAGAAATTTATTTTGAATATATTTCGAACGTATATATTTATATACATCGTCGTTAGAATATAATTAATTATATATAATTATAAAAGGAATTGAAAATGGCGCGGTAGTTCGATAATTCGATTTCAAACTTCAATTGAACATACCAGGTGCAAAATAAACCGGATTTTAGCGAAACCAAAAATAATAGGATCTATTTGATAATATCTTTCCAACGAATCCGAAAAATCGAAATTTCATAGCGGGAATCAAAAGTTATGCCCAGTTGAAAATTCAGAATAGTCGCTATGTAAATTATACATGGCCCAAAAAGTCAAATTTTGCATACGGATGAATTTGGACTCGAAACCACTTCCATTGAGTTCAAAATGCCGTTTAGAACTCCGAAAAGTATAAGCTTCGATATATTCCGATATCCGGAGTAGTGGCAATTGGCAGGAGCTTTTCGGTTAGCAAAACATAGCCCTTAAAAAGTGAAATTTTGCATACGAGCTCAGAATTCGACGAGATAAATTTTTATGGATTCACAATGACAAATCAATGTTGAGTTCCAAATGGCGCGTCGAACGGAGTTAGTATGTGGCCGTGCGAGCTGAAACAGTTCAGGGTAAAACGAGCAGTCATTTTACAAAGGAACATTATTGATACGACCTCAGAATTCGATTTCGTTTTTTTTTTTGGATTCGTACCGTCTAAAAATGGTTAAATTCAAAAGGGCATGATTTTTGAAGTTAGCATGTGAGCGTGCGAGAAGAAAAGGTGCGCCAAAATCGCATTTTTAGAGTTTATCTGAGCATTTTCGTGATTTTTTTTTAATGGTCAAACGAACTCGGAATTCGACGAAACTTGTTTCGTTGGACTCGTCTTCACGTCTACTATCTCGTGTCCGAAATCCGCGGGGATTGGAGATCGTTAGCGTTCGGACGATACGCGAGAAACTAGCATATAAACACTTTTACTTCCTTTTCTTCTTCACTTTCTTCCTCTTCCTCTTTCTTCACAAAAACTCAAAAATGGCCTCCTCCTCCTAGGTGCCGCTGCCCCCACCTCCACCGCCGGCCGCACCCCCTCTTCCTCCCCCCTCCTCCTCCCCTTCCTCCTCCTCCTTCTCTCTCCTCTTTTCATGAACCCTAGGCCTTCAACACCACCGCCACCACCACGGGCCCCACCACCACCGCCACCACCCACCAGCGAGCTCCCCACGCCCAATCAGGTCCGGCGCCCAACCCTAGCCACCCAACTCCGGCCGTAGGTCCCGCTACGCTCAAAAACTCATTTTCACCAAAATTACCGTTTTGCACAAAACACTTCGGACTGTTTTGGCCTATATCTCTCAAACGGTGCATTTTTGGCCAAAGTCCCTCTAAACCAAAGTTGTAGAGCACGAAATTCTCTTCGATTTGGCTATATGGAAGTCATGTTTTGGAGTTCGGAGCTGCTCGGAAAACGCGTGCGAAGTCTGCTGTTCAAAAGATGAAAAAATCGTGTACTTTTGCGAAGTCTGGCGAATTGGAGCATTTTTGGCAAAAAGTCTCTTAGGTGAAAGTTGTCCGGAATGGCGAGTTTAAGCTAGAAAAAAAGATGGTGTGAAGATTGAAGCTCGTTTGCAAATTCTGGAACCCGAACAGCGAATCCGGGCGTTAGAAAAAAAAGTGAGTTTTCTCCGCTTTAAAGCTTCTATGGTTTTTGACGAATGAAGTAGAATAAAAATATGATTTTTATATTATAGGAATAATAAAAATATGATTTTTATATAGTAGAGATAATAAAAATACGATTTTTATATTATATAGATAGTAAAGATTTGATCTTTACTATATGAACAGTGGTAAAAAAATAGAATTTTTATCTAGATAGTAGTAGAATAAAAATGTGATTTTTATATACATAGCAACAATATAAAAATGTGATTTTTATATATGTAGTGACTACGGGTAGTGAAATTGGCAAAAAGGCGAGCACGACGAAGATTTCTACATAAGAAGAGTCGTGGTATTGGATTAGCTATCGGTGAGAACTTCTCACTCTAAATTTCTTTTTCTAGTTATATATATACTAGGATGCAGACGGTGTTTAGTAGCACCCGACACCACTGTCCACAGACCATGGACTTGTTTGTTTGGTTGCATAGATTGGTTAGATTATTTGATTTGAACTTGATTGTTTGGTGAAATGGAATGGATTGATTGATATGTGTATGGCGTGGGCCATCACTAGACCGGGGATAAGGCTAGGCCTTGTCCCGTTTCTAGTATCGTGTCGTTATGCCGCCGAAATTTTCTAAAATATGTCAGGAAAAATAAAATATTATTTTATTTGATAAATGAACCGAATAGAATATTCATAGGTTGAATAAAATAATTTGGTCGTTAAAAATATAATTTTTAAGGTGAATGTGAATAAATAAATATTCATTTACAAAGCGGACGGTTTGTTTATGTACACTGATTTGACTGACATTGATTGGGACGATAAATTTTACACATCGCCCAACTTCACAAATAAATCTGTGTTTGATTGTTTGAAACCCCACACGGGTATTGGGATAATATATGACATACACTAATCCCAATAATTAGTTGTACGTCGATCAATAGATTGACAGGCTGTTATAAACGTTAGATATCTATATTTGATGCTTATACAGTGTAGTGCACTTTGGATGATGGTTGATTATTTATCGTTGCTATTATATACATGTGTTGTATTGAATCCGTATAATTAACTTTATATGGTAATTGATTGGGCCTCATTCCAATTTAGAAGATAGAATATTATAAAATAAAGGTTCATGTGTTGACAGTACTCATCCGATGAGATTAGTCATGTGTTGAACGAAATATTTTAACAATAAAATTTACATCTTTATCTTTATAAAATAAAGGTTCATGTGTTGACAGTACTCATCCGTTGAGATTAGTCATGTGTTGAACGAAATATTTTAACAATAAAATTTACATCTTTATCATATATGAAATTAGAAATTAACTGGAAAATAGATAAGATGAGTGGTCTCCTGGATATTGATATGATGTTGGTTTCGGCCTTCGGGGTTAATATTCAGGGAATCGCTCTCTTACTAATTTACGGTTGGAGTCTGATTTGAAATCAAACGATAGATACCATAATTTTTATAAAATATATTAAATAACAAAAATAGTCACACGTGGACAATACTCATTCGTTGAGATTAGTCATGTGTTGAAAAAAATAAATATTCATTTGTTGAATAGAATAACGGAATTATTGAAATATGTAAAGCCGTGTTGATTAGAGTTGCGCTATTTTGACGTGAACGATATTTATATCGATTTTATACGTTTTACAATGAATATTGAAAAGTGATTTCAAAATTTAATATTTTGAAATGAAATTCAAATTAAATTAGATTAAAATTCAAATTGAAATTTTATTGAATCAATTTGGAATGAATTCGAATTGAATAGAAAGTGAATTTGATTTGAATTGAACAGAAAACGAATTCGAACTGAATTGAATAGAAAACGAATTCGAACTTAATTGAATAGAAAACGAATTCAAATTGAATCGAAAACGAATTGAATTTTATTTGAATATATAACAAATTCAAATTGAATTGAAAACGAATTGAATTTGATTTGAATATATAACGAATTCAAATTGAATTGAAAACGAATTGAATAGAAAGTGAATTTGATTTGAATTGAATAGAAAACGAATTCGAACTGAATTGAATAGAAAACGAATTCGAACTGAATTGAATAGAAAACGAATTCGAACTGAATTGAATAGAAAACGAATTCGAACTGAATTGAATAGAAAACGAATTCGAATTGAATTGAAAACGAATTCGAATTGAATATAAAACGAATTTGAATTGAATTATATATATAACGAATTCGAATTGAATATATAACGAATTTGATTTGGATTGAATAGAAAACGAATTCGAACTGAATTGAATAGAAAACAAATTCGAACTGAATTGAATAGAAAACGAATTCGAACTGAATTGAATAGAAAACGAATTCGAATTGAATTGAAAACGAATTGAAATAGAATAAAAATCGATTTGAAATGAATTCAAATTGAATCTAAATTTGAATTAAATTGAAATGAATTTTAAAACGGATTTATAAGGAAAAATTCAATTTTGATTTGAATTGGAAAGGGAAGTTGAAATATTTTTGAAACGAATTCAAAACTATTTATAAAATTTGTTCTAAATAGAAATCGACGAAATATATATATTATATATAATATAATGGCCTGAATAGAACGCGTCGCGCTGCGGCAGTTCGTGAATTTCGAACGGACATTACGGGAAATCCGACCGTCGGATTCTCCTAAAACCGGAACCGTTGGGTTCGTATCGAAAAGAGATTTCTAAGAATATTAGAAATTTGAAATCTAACGGTTGGATTTGGAGATATGTACAAATCAAATTTGGAAAAGGTCGCTGTAAGTGCAGTTCGATGGTCGTTGATGGAAATCGACTGTACGGGCCTTGATAAAATTATTAAAAATAGTAATAATTGGTGTAAAATAATAAGTAATGATTTGGGAAAAATTGGGATGAAAAACTCCATATTTGAAAAGATAAAAATAGATTTTTATCGAAATGAACTAGTTTAGAACTAAAATAAAAACCCATTTATTTAAAAAAAATTAATTGGATTTGAAATAGGTTTTAAATAGAATTGATTTGTGGGTTTATCGTGAATTGTGTTTTAAATGACACTAGTTCTTTAACCCAGTGAAAGGAGTTTTAATGAATCCGCAATTAGATTGAAATGTGAATTGATAATTTAAATTATCAAATTTAGAAAATAAGCGAGAATGGAGTATCACCAGTTTTGCTCCAATGCGATAGTTAAATCTTTAATTAGATTTGAACGTGAAATGGCAATAAATTTTATCGATAACACCGTGGTGTTAGATATGGAGTATTACCAGTTTTGCTTCATGGGATGAATAGGTTGGGATTGAGAAATAAAATAAATAATTACTCCGATGTGATTCGCTAATCTCGACTAGTTTGGAAAACCATAATTTGGTTTGAAATGACACCCAAAGGAAGATTAAAGGATTAATTTTAAAGAATTTATCTTGGATAAAATTAATGGGAACCCTTCCCTAAGAATTGAAATTAAGAAACTAGCTGAAGGTTAGTTAAGAAGAATGGTTTCCTAGGTATTGACCTGATGTTGGTTTTGACCTTCGGGGTTAATATTTGGGGGATTGCTCTCTTACTGATTTACGGTTAGTGACTAATGAATTGGGATGAGGCGTATGTTGTGTTTGTGTAACATTTGTTTTTAATATACGCGGGTTGTTCGGAAAGGCCGGGTTTACACCCATTCTGAATAACCGATTCGACGATAAGTCGAAGATGAAGACGGTGGTTGAAGACCGGAAGTCTTCACATCGTTTGGGTGATTACTGATGATCTTGATTGGGATGTACACCCAAGATGAGGGAATCAGTTGGTGGTCGTCCAGACGTACTTGGAGATCGATGGATATGCGAGGAAAGTGCCTTCGGTTTCGTTCAGACCCAGAGCGAACTTGTAAATGGATTGTGTGTCTGACATTGGATTTTATTCTATGTTGATTGATCTCTATTAAATATACATATGTTTGGCGGCGGAGAATTTATTCTTTTTCTTAACGCCCTTCTCTGAGACGTACGAGCTCAGAGGTTGTATATCGATGGACATCAGTCGCATGGCATGAATTGCCAGTGTGGCATGCCTAAGTGGCGATTGATCAAGGCTTCTATTGAAAATCAAAGTCTTGTGGTTGATGATCAAAGCACGGCCTACGTGGCGTAGCTTTGTGTATAACGTGAATTCGCGAGCCTCACACCTCGGTATGAGTTAAAAACGGGATACAGACCGTTGGGAGAACACGACATTTCTTTCTAGCTTTGGTGGTGTCAGTGACTTACCAGCCCTGACATTTATATACTTTTCACCTTTGTGGTTGTTGGAATGAGGCGCCTCGATTATAGGTCTGTAAGGACCGGGAAACATGTGTTCAGGAATAACTAATCCTCAAACGTAAGAGAGGACCGACCCAACCGATCCAAGTGGCTTCCCAGAGTGCGTAGTCCTGAGCATTTGCTAGAGTGTCTCAAAGCGGAGAGGAGCTTGCCCCTTTCCTCGACTCATGACGGAAATCCAATTTCCAATACGTGTATCTCGGTTTTATTTGTAGAGCCTAGTATGGCGACATGATAGATGGTACCCATGCCGCCTAGGATTGATATTTATGATTGAAAATGTTTTGACACTATACACTTATAATAGCATCAAATGATTTGTTTTAAACGTACCAAGCATGTTTGGCTATTATAAGGGAAAACCCTATCCTCCGGCTTGCGTTGCATTGTGTGATGGGACCTGGGTCTTATAATAGCTTCATTTTTCGAAAAAGCATTGCGTTGTTTATCCTATGCACTGGTATTCTTGGGAGAAAACCCGTTCCGTATTATACGGCGTGGTCCCTTGAATTACTCTCTTTTAAAGTAAAGTTTAAATAACTGTTTTAGTTCTCACACCAGTCACATGACAGACCTGGAGTTTATTGTTTTAACCTAAACTCTGGGTGCCCTTATTTTCGATACGGGCAGCTAGTAGTTTTGGTTTTGCAGATTTATATTCATAGGATCCTGATTTACAGCTGGAACGATGCTCGGAAAGCTCTGTGTCCGTGTATCACTTTCAGTTGTGCTTTGTATTATTTTCCGCTGCTATGTAATGTATTGTAATCTCTGATATTTGTCGAATGTAATTTATTCATTTATACTCTATATATTCTTGTATCTGATGGAATTGTTGTAATAACAATGAAATGTTCTTCCGCCTGCGTTCCAATTTGTCTTGTCCTCACAGTAATTAGTTCTTTCTCATCTCTTCGGAGACCGGGGAAGTTCGGGTCGCTTCATTTGGTATCAGAGCTTTGGTTTACCGAGATCGAGAACAAGACACATTAGAACCATACGAAAGAATTCATCAGATATTGGATTAGTAATATCCTATTAGAATGACTCGTTGGAGATAGGATCAGTAGTATCCTAGAACGAGTGTGAAGAGTGTATTTTTCAAATGAAAACAATTTTGTTTTGAAATTTAAAATCGTTTTATATGTATTTGAATATTTTATTTGTATTGAATTTGGACAATCCGATATATAAAGATTTTGCATATACGCGTCATGAACGTATATTCGAAGTTTTAATATACCGGATAGATATAGAACCGCACTCTAGTAGCCCGGAGATGTTCTAATGGTGGTTCGAAACATCATCAACATTTATTTTCAAGTGACGAAGGTGTGATATCTAAATATTTCCATTAGACTGGTGTGAGAACCAAAACTTATATAGATAGATTTATTTGTTGTGAATTGGTATCAAAAACAAGATTTTCAGTATATATATCAAAATTATGAATTTGAAACGTTAAATTCACTAATTGATTGATGTTTGTGTTGTTTGTTTATTTGTTTAATAATTTTGAACCATTATGCCTAATCGCATCAAATATTGAATTGTATTGAAATTAGTCGCATTTGCTTGCATATACATGTACTTACATTGAACAGGTCATAGCAAGGAGGCTAGAGCAGAGAATAAAATTTGTTTGCCTGACAAATAGGTACATATTTACTATAATTTACTGTTTTGTTTGGGTGATGATGATTTTATGAGCCTATTGGCTAGCCGCTTGGCTTTTTCTTTTTCTTTTTGAGATCAGAAGGCCTATATGGCAATTTCGGGATTTTCCCGTGCTCCCCGTACAAAGGAGGTTATGGAGAAATTTTTTGAAAATTCCGGGTGTTAGCCAAATTTTTGAAGAATTTGAAAATTCTCAAAAACTGAAAAGTTGGAGAATGGAAACTAGATCGAACGTAGAGTTGATTAATCAAACCACTTTCGACTTTGTTCCTTTTCGGGGACGAAAAGTTTTAAGTGGGGGAGATTGTAATAACCCGGAAATTCTGAGCCAGTTTAAAATTTTTGTTTTGGCAACTTCGACGAATTTTGAAGATTTAAAATAGATTATTTTAAATAATATCGACGAGAAATTTATTTTCAATATATTTCGAACGTATATATTTATATACATCATCGTTAGAATATAATTAATTATATATAATTATAAAAGGAATTGAAAATGATGCGGTAGTTCGATAATTCGATTTCAAACTTCAATTGAACATACCGGGTGCAAAATAAACCGGATTTTAGCGAAACCAAAAATAATAGGATCTATTTGATAATATCTTTCCAACGAATCCGAAAAATCGAAATTTCATAGCGGGAATCAAAAGTTATGCCCAGTTGAAAATTCAGAATAGTCGCTATGTAAATTGTACATGGCCCAAAAAGTTAAATTTTGCATACGGATGAATTTGGACTCGAAACCACTTCCATTGAGTTCAAAATGCTGTTTAGAACTCCGAAAAGTATAAGCTTCGATATATTCCGATATCCGGAATAGTGGCAATTGGCAGGAGCTTTTCGATTAGCAAAACATAGCCCTTAAAAAGTGAAATTTTGCATACGAGCTCAGAATTCGACGAGATAAATTTTTATGGATTTACAATGACAAATCATTGTTGAGTTCCAAATGGCGCGTCGAACGGAGTTAGTATGTGGCCGTGCGAGCTGAAACAGTTCAGGGTAAAACGAGCAGTCATTTTACAAAGGAACATTATTGATACGACCTCAGAATTCGATTTCGTTTTTTTTTTGGATTCGTATCGTCTAAAAATGGATAAATCCAAAAGAGCATGATTTTTGAAGTTAGCATGTGAGCGTGCGATAAGAAAAGTTGCGCCAAAATCGCATTTTTAGAGCTTATCTGAGCATTTTCGTGATTTTTTTTGAATGGTCAAACGAACTCGGAATTCGACGAAACTTATTTCGTTGGAGTCATCTTCAGGCCTACTATCTCGTGTTCGAAATCCGCGGCGATTGGAGATCGTTAGCGTTCAGGCGATACGCGAGAAACTAGCATATAAACACTTTTACTTCCTTTTCTTCTTCACTTTCTTCCTCTTCCTCTTTCTTCACAAAAACTCAAAAATGGCCTCCTCCTCCTAGGTGCCGCTGCCCCCACCTCCACCGGACTCCCCAACCCCTCCACCGCAGGCCGCACCCCCTATTCCTCCTCCCCTCCTCCTCCTCTTCCTCCTCCTCCTCCTTCTCTCTCCTCTTTTCATGAACCCTAGGCCTTCAACACCACCGCCACCACCACGGGCCCCACCACCACAGCCACCACCCACCAGCGAGCTCCCCATCCCCAATCAGGTCCGGCGCCCAACCCTAGCCACCCAACTCTGGCTGTGGGCCCCGCTATGCTCAAAAACTCATTTTCACCAAAATTCCCGTTTTGCACAAAACACCCCGGACTGTTTTGGCCTATATCGCTCAAACGATGTGTTTTTGGCCAAAGTCCCTTTGAACCAAAGTTGTAGAGCACGAAATTCTCTTCGATTTGGCTATATGAAAGTCATGTTTTAGAGTTCGGACCTGCTCGGAAAACGCATGCGAAGTCTGTTGTTCAAAAGCTGAAAAAATCGTGTACTTTTGCGAATTCTGGCGAATTGGTGCATTTTTGGCAAAATGTCTCTTAGGAGAAAGTTGTCCGGAATGGCACGTTTAAGCTAAAAAACAAGATGGTGTGAAGATTGAAGCTCGTTTGCAAATTCTGGAACCCGAACAGCGAATCCGGGCGTTGGAAAAAAAAGGGAGTTTTCTCCGCTTTAAAGCTTCTATGGTTTTTGAATTTTGACGAATGAAGTAGAATAAAAATATGATTTTTATATTATAGGAAGAATAAAAAATATGATTTTTATATAGTAGAGATAATAAAAATACGATTTTTATATTATATAGATAGTAAAGATTTGATCTTTACTATATGAACAGCGGTATAAAAATAGAATTTTTATCTATATAGTAGTAGAATAAAAATGTGATTTTTATATACATAGCAACAATATAAAAATGTGATTTTTATATATGTAGTGACTACGGGTAGTGAAATTGGCAAAAAAGCGAGCACGACGAAGATTTCTACATAAGAAGAGTCGTGGTATTGGATTAGCTATCGGTGAGAACTTCTCACTCTAAATTTCTTTTTCTAGTTATATATATATACTAGGATGCAGACGGTGTTTAGTAGCACCCGACACCACTGTCCACAGACTATGGACTTGTTTGTTTGGTAGCATAGATTGGTTAGATTATTTGATTTGAACTTGATTGTTTGGTGAAATGGAATGGATTGGTTGATATGTGTATGGCGTGGGCCATCACTAGACCGGGGATAAGGCTAGGCCTTGTCCCGTTTCTAGTATCGTGTTGTTATGCCACCGAAATTTTCTAAAATAAGTTAGGAAAAATAAAGATATCATTTTATTTGATAAATGAACCGAATAGAATATTCATAGGTTGAATAAAATAATTTGGTCGTTAAAAATATAATTTTTAACGTGAATGTGAATAAATAAATATTCATTTACAAACCAGACGGTTTGTTTATGTACACTGATTTGATTGACATTGATTGGGACGATAAATTTTACACATCGCCCAACTGCACAAATAAATCTGTGTTTGATTGTTTGAAACCCCACACGGGTATTGGGATAATATATGACATACACTAATCCCAATAATTAGTTGTATGTCGATCGATTGATTGACAGGCTGTTATAAGCGTTAGATATCTATATTTGATGCTTATACAGTGTAGTGCACTTGGGATGATGGTTCATTATTTATCGTTGTTATTATATACATGTGTTGTATGGAATCCATATAATTAACTTTATATGGTAATTGATTGGGCCTCACTCCAATTCAGAAGATAAAGAATATTATAAAATAAAGGTTCATGTGTTGACAGTACTCATCCGTTGAGATTAGTCATGTGTTGAACGAAATATTTTAACAATAAAATTTACATCTTTATCTTTATAAAATAAAGGTTCATGTGTTGACAGTACTCATCCGTTGAGATTAGTCATGTGTTGAACGAAATATTTTAACAATAAAATTTACATCTTTATCATATATGAAATTAGAAAGTAACTGGAAAATAGATAAGATGAGTGGTCTCCTGGATATTGATCTGATGTTGGTTTCGGCCTTCGGGGTTAATATTCAGGGAATCGCTCTCTTACTAATTTACGGTTGGAGTCTGATTTGAAATCAAACGATAGATACCATAATTTTTATAAAATATATTAAATAACAAAAATAGTCACACGTGGACAATACTCATTCGTTGAGATTAGTCATATGTTGACAAAAATAAATATTCATTTGTTGAATAGAATAACGGAATTATTGAAATATGTAAAGCCGTGTTGATTAGAGTTGCGCTATTTTGACGTGAACGATATTTATATCGATTTTATTCGTTTTACAATGAATATTGAAAAGTGATTTCAAAATTTAATATTTTGAAATGAAATTCAAATTAAATTAATTAAAATTCAAATTGAAATTTTATTGAATCAATTTGGAATGAATTCGAATTGAATAGAAAGTGAATTTGATTTGAATTGAACAGAAAACGATCGAACTGAATTGAATAGAAAACGAATTCGAACTGAATTGAATAGAAAACGAATTCAAATTGAATTGAAAACAAATTGAATTTGATTTGAATATATATCAAATTCAAATTGAATTGAAAACGAATTGAATTTGATTTGAATATATAATGAATTCAAATTGAATTGAAAACGAATTGAATAGAATGTGAATTTGATTTGAATTGAATAGAAAACGAATTCGAACTGAATTGAATAGAAAATGAATTCGAACTGAATTGAATAGAAAACGAATTCGAACTGAATTGAATAGAAAACGAATTCGAATTGAATTGAAAACGAATTCAAATTGAATATAAAACGAATTTGAATTGAATTAAATATATAATGAATTCGAATTGAATATATAACGAATTTGATTTGGATTGAATAGAAAACGAATTCGAACTGAATTGAATAGAAAACGAATTCGAACTGAATTGAATAGAAAACGAAATCTAACTGAATTGAATAGAAAACGAATTCGAATTCGAATTGAAAACGAATTGAAATAGAATAAAAATCGATTTGAAAAGAATTCAAATTGAATCGAAATTTGAATTAAATTGAAATGAATTTTAAAACGAATTTATAAGGAAAAATTCAATTTTGATTTGAATTGGAAAGGGAAGTTGAAATGTTTTTGAAACAAATTCAAAACTATTTATAAAATTTGTTTTAAATAGAAATCGATGAAATATATATTACATATAATATATATATATAATTTAATGGCCTAAATAGAACGCGCCACGCTGCGGTAGTTCGTGAATTTCGACCATTTATTTCGAACGGACATTATGGGAGATACGACCGTCGGACTCTCCTAAAACCGGAACCGTTGGGTTTGTATCGAAAAGAGCTTTCTAACAAATATTAGAAATTTGAAATCTAACGGATGGATTTGGAGATACGTCCAAATCAAATTTGGAAAAGGTCGCTGTAAGTGCAGTTCGATGGCCGTTGATGGAAATCGACTGTACGGGCCTTGATAAAATTATTAAAAATAGTAATAATTGGTGTAAAATCATAAGTAATGATTTGGGAAAAATTGGGATGAAAAACTCCATATTTGAAAAGATAAAAATAGATTTTTATCGAAATGAACTAGTTTAGAACTAAAATAAAAACCCATTTATTTTAAATAAATAAATTGGATTTGAAATAGGTTTTAAATAGAATTGATTTATGGGTTTATCGTGAACTGTGTTTTAAATGACACTAGTTCTTTAACCCAGTGAAGGGAGTTTTAATGAATCCGCAATTAGATTGAAATGTGAATTGATAATTTAAATTATCAAATTTAGAAAATAAGCGAGAATGGAGTATCACCAGTTTTGCTCCAATGCGATAGTTAAATCTTTAATTAGATTTGAATGTGAAATGGTAATTAATTTTATCGATAACACCGTGGTGTTAGATATGGAGTATTACCAGTTTTGCTTCATGGGATGAATAGGTTGGGATTGGGAAATAAAATAAATAATTACTCCAATGTGATTCGCTAATCTCGACTAGTTTGGAAAACCATAATTTGGTTTGAAATGACACCCAAAGGAAGATTAAAGGATAAATTTTAAAGAATTTATCTTGGATAAAATTAATGGGAACCCTTCCCTAAGAATTGAAATTTAGAAAGTAGCTGAAGGTTAGTTAAGAAGAATGGTTCCCTGGGTATTGATCTGATGTTGGTTTCGGCCTTCGGGGTTAATATTTGGGGGATTGCTCTCTTACTGATTTATGGTTAGTGACTAATGAATTGGAATGAGGCGTATGTTGTGTTTGTGTAACATTTGTTTTTAATATACGCGGGTTGTTCAGAAAGGCCGGGTTTACACACACTCTGAATAACCGATTCGACGATAAGTCGAAGATGAAGACGGTGGTTGAAGACCGAAAGTCTTCACATCGTTTGGGTGATTACTGATGATCTTGATTGGGCTGTACACCCAAGATGAGGGAATCAGTTGGTGGTCATCCAGACGTACCTGGAGATCGATGGATATGCGACGAAAGTGCCTCCGGTTTCGTTCAGACCCAGAACGAACTTGTAAATGGATTGTGTGTCTGACATTGGATTTTATTCTATATTGATTGATCTCTATTAAATATACATCTGTTTGGCGGCGGAGAAATTATTCTTTTGCTTAACGCCCTTCTCTGAGACGTACGAGCTCAGAGGTTGTATATCGATGGACATCAGTCGCATGGCATGAATTGCCAGTGTGGCATGCCTAAGTGGCGATTGATCAAGGCTTCTGTTGAAAAGCAAAGTCTTGTGGTTGATGATCAAAGCACGACCTAGTGGCGTAGCTTTGTGTATAACGTGAATTCGCGAGCCTCACACCTCGGTATGAGTTAAAAACGGGATACGGACCGTTGGGAGAACACGACGTTTCTTTCTAGCTTTGGTTGTGTCAGTGACTTACCAGCCCTGACATTTATATACTTTTCACCTTTGTGGTTGTTGGAATGAGGCGCCTCGATTATAGATCTGTAAGGACCGGGAAACGTGTGTTCAGGAATAACTAATCCTCAAACGTAAGAGAGGACCGGCCCAACCGATCCAAGTGGCTGCCCAGAGTGCGTAGTCCTGAGCATTTGGTAGAGTGTCTCGAAGCGGAGAGGAGCTTGCCCCTTGCCTCGACTCATGACGGAAATCCAATTTCCAATACGTGTATCTCGGTTTTATTTGTAGAGCCTAGTATGGCGACATGATAGATGGTACCCATGTCGCCTAGGATTGATATTTATGATTGAAAATGTTTTGACACTATACACTTATAATAGCATCAAATGATTTGTTTTAAACGTACCAAGCATGTTTGGCTATTATAAGGGAAAACCCTATCCTCCGGCTTGCGTTGCATTGTGTGATGGGACCTGGGTCTTATAATAGCTTCATTTTTCAAAAAAGCATTGCATTGTTTATCCTATGCACTGGTATTCTTGGGAGAAAACCCGTTCCGTGTTATACGGCGTGGTCCCTTGAATTACTCTCTTTTAAAGTAAAGTTTAAATAACTGTTTTAGTTCTCACACCAGTCACATGACTGACCTGGAGTTTATTGTTTTAACCTAAACTCTGGGTGCCCTTATTTTCGACACGGGCAGCTAGTAGTTTTGGTTTTGCAGATTTATATTCACAGGATCCTGATTTACAGCTGGAACGATGCTCGGAAAGCTCTGTATCCGTGTATCACTTTCAGTTGTGCTTTGTATTATTTTCCGCTGCTATGTAATGTATTGTAATCTCTGATATTTGTCGAATGTAATTTATTCATTTATACTCTGTATATTCTTGAATCTGATGGAATTGTTGTAATAACAATGAAATGTTCTTCCGTCTACGTTCATTTGTGTGTTATTCTCAAAGTATCTGCTCTTTCCTTCACGGGGAAGTAACGAGTGGTCACAGTGAGTGATTTAAATTGATACCTCAGTATACTCTATGATTTTGTTGCTTTGAATTTTGATTTCGATTTCAATAGTTTGCGATGAGGAAGAGGTGATTGTATAGGGTTTTTAAACCTGAAGATTTCTCTGATTTCATTTTAAATGCCTTGATTTGATTTTGTGTGACTGTCCCCTTTTGATTCCTTGGCTTAAACGATTTGCGTGTTTGTTAGCTTTGAATCCAAACTTGATTTTGTCCATCGATGAATCTGGAAATATAAATTTGCTCCCTTGAGTTTCCCGTATTGAAACCATGCCATATATGTATTTCTGAAATGAATCTTGCCTAACTCAATTCCTTAATCATGTTGGAAAGATTTCATACTTGTAATCACACCGTGATTTTAGAAAACATTTAAAATTGTCAAATAATACACTACCAAATTGATTTCTGGAAATTGTTTGTTTCCCAAAACCAGATTGCGAAATTTGATTTTTCTCTTGAGTTATTTTAAAAAGGATATCTTGTCTAGAATAAAGGAATGAGTATCTGTGGAAACTCATCAATCTGTTTCCAAAATAAATTGCTTGATAAATCTTGGATGAAATTATGAAACATTCCAAACTTGCCAAAAATGAAGGCAATATTTTGATTTCCACACTTGATTTCTGCACGCTTTAAAAACACAGATTAAATGTTTATTTGTGGAGTGACTGGAAACATGCACATTGACTTCTTGCCAAAAATGTTGAGCATAATTTCTAAAACCAATAGATGACTTTCCATTTTCGATGTACATTTGAAAAGCAATCCGCCTTGCCAAATTTTTTGGAAATACTGCTTTGATTTTTCTAGATTGATGACATTGGTCTTGATAGTTTAATTCTAAAATTTTGCCAAATCTAGAAATAATTTCTACCCCAAAATGATGCTCTGACTCACTTGTTTAATTCTGGAATTATTATGATTTGAAATCAATTTCTTACCCCATGGTTGTGCGTGATACAAACTGGAAATTCTTGAATGTTGTCATAAGAAGGAATTCATTAAAAATTGTTTGATAATCATGTTGGTTGATTCCTGAGATCATTTATAACACTTTAGTGGTCACTTATGAATTCCTGAAAGTTTGCATGATTTGATTTCCAACATTCTTGTCAAAAATGAATGTTTTAACACTTCACTTGAGTGTACCACTTTGGTTTGACCTTGTACTCCATTCATTTGCATGTGCACTTGTTGTCTTAGTTTTGATATGTTGTGCACTGCTTCACCACTGAGTATACCGCCACTTGCTGAAACATGTATGTATATGTATCATGCTGAACTGTTTACTTTGCCACATCCATGATATATTGTTCTATGCATGTATATACAACTTGACCTGAAATGTTGTGTCGAATCACATGCACCATGATGTTGGTATATACATGCACTTGGCTGCTTGTAATTGCCCGACAATTTTGAAATCTGAGTTGCACCATTTGAACACTTCTGCCAAGCCATCTGTTCCATGCTTGTATCTCCATGCTTCTTGTCATTTCCACCTGATCTCTAGATTTGTGTTGTTTGCACCATGTCTATGAACACATGTATCATCTTGCTTGTCGACTTGTTGTGGCAATTTAGATTCATGCTGCTTCGACCATGATAGTCTGACCCTTGCACTTGAGTATGTCTCGACCACTTGCTTGACTTTACATTGAGTTGTTTTCATGCGTGCACTGAGTCGAGATGGTCCTCGTGGCTACTCCTTAGTTGCTCGCTGATTGGCGAGGTAGTGCACATATGTATATTTATACACGTGTATATATGCAGCCATTCAGTATAGATTTTCCTGTCCCTACACTGTAATATGTGTATATACATACACATGTGTGTGTATACATATATCGTGCATGTGCTACATTCACATATCAGATCAAGTCATGAAAGATGATGAGAAACACACCAAAATTCTGAGGCAAATAAATTTTTAAAAATAAAATTATATTCGCTAGAAATTAGAATATTATTTCTATTCTAGATATTGTGTGTGTATTTCTATTGTGATAGGTGTGTTTCTATTGTGATAGATAAGCAGATGGTGACTGGACTGACTAAGAGCTGTGAAGATAGAAGACTGAAGACAGTGAATATGTCAAAGTGTTTGCATAATAGTGAAATTGTATATGAAATGTAATTGTGTATATGTTGTTTATGTATAACTGAGTGACAATGAATCTACTGAGTGATGAGTGATGTAATGAGGAGCAGTGTATTTATATGAATTGTACTGATGTTTGTAATAAACAAATTTGATTGAAATAAAATATTATTTTATTATTGTCAAACAAACTTGTCTATTTTATTCAGTTTATTTATAAGTACAAATTCATGTGAAATGTTTAAATAGTGGAGTTATAAATAGTTGTACTGTTTGAATGTTTGAAATATAATATTCAATTTAAATAAAATATTGTATGAATATATGAATGTTGTATAGTCGTATTCCATTTAAATATAAATATTATATTCCTTTCTGTGATGAAAAATGAAATAGTACAATAACAAACACATTTATAATAAAATATATTTGGTTGTTATCATCAAACAAAAATTATATAATTGTTAAACAACACCGTTATATACAACATCATGTGGTACTGGGCTTGGAGCAGTGCTCATGCAGAAGGACAAGGTTGTGGCCTATGCAAGTCCACCGTTGAAGCCGCATGAGAGGAATTATCCAAACTCATAATTTGGAGTTGGCAGAGATTGTATTTGCTCTGAAGATGTGGATACACTACCTATTGGGAGTTCGATTCGAGTTGTTCACTGACCGCAAGTCATTGAAGTATCTTTTCTCCCAAAAGTATTTGAATCTTCGGTAGCAAAGTTGGATAGAGTTTTTGGCATCGTATAATTTTGATATAGCCTATACCCCTGGCAAAGGCAATGTAATTGCAGATGCGTTGAGTCGAAGACACGCTAGTTTGGAGCCTCGTGTATGGCAAGATTTGATTTCAGGCCAAGGTACGTATTGGAACCTGAGTTATTGGCAAGCTTATTAATAAGACCTACTTATCCAAAGGACTGGCAAGGGCCAAAACAGAGATGTTAAGCTTGTCAAGTTGATCCAGAAGCTGGAACCAGAAAGTAAAGAATTCGAAGTCGATCGAGAAGGATGGCTTCAAAAGCAAGGACGGTTAGTTGTTCCTGATATATATGGACTGGGAGATGATGTTCTGAGAGAATATCATCAATCGAAGTTGATGATTCATCCCAGTGGAAATAAGATGTATCAGGATATTAGGAGAGTTTACTACTGAGCGGGGATGAAGCAAGACATTGGAAAATTCGTTTCCAAATGCATGAACTGTCATTAATTTGGCAAAAGATGAATATAAGAAGCCGAGCGGTTTGCTTCAACCATTAGAAGTTCCTACGTGGAAGTAGGAGCAGATATAGATGGATTTCATTGATGGATTACCTAGGACGAGGACAGGAAACGAAGGGATATGGGTCTTCGTGGATCGTTCGACCAAGAGTGCGAGGTTCATTCTTGTTAAGTCAACTAGGACCGCATAGAAGTTGGCTGAACTTTATGTGAAATGGATAGTTCGTTTCCATGGTATCCCTAAGAGCATAGTAAGTGATCGAGATCCGATATTCACTAGCAGGTTTTGGAAGAGTCTACAAGAAGCCTTGGGAATCGAATTATGTTTGAGCACGACTTATCATCCCCAAACCGATGGTCAGACAGAGAGAGTCAATCGAGTTTTGGAAGATCTCCTACGATCATGTGTGTTAGATTTTGGGGGATCGTGGGAAGACCAACTACATCTGGTGGAGTTTGCTGATAAGTTATAACAACAGCTACCAGTCGAGTATTGGGATGGCACCATACGAAGCGTTATATGGTCGACCATGTAATTCTCCAGCTTGTTGGTTGGAAACTGGTGATAAGCTAGTACTTAGGCTGGAAATGATAAGAAAGACCTCAGATTGTATCAAGATCATTCGGCAACAAATGAAGGCGGCCCAAGATCATCAGAAAAGTTATGCTGATAAACACAGAAAGAATTTGGAATTCGAAGTAGGCGACATGGTTTTCGTGAAGATATCACCATTGAAGCATATAGTTCGATTCGGGAACAAAGGAAAGTTAGCTCCAAGGTTTGTTGGACCATTCCCGATAGTCAAGCGAATTGGAAAGCTCGCATATAGACTGGAGTTACCCGAGAAGATGTCAAGTGTGCATAACGTCTTTCATGTGTCATTTCTACGGAAGTTCGTCCATGATTCGAATGTAGTAGTATCTCCAGAATGATATGAAGATCTAGAAGTTGAAGTTGAAGCTCCGAGACCTCGTAAGCCACTTCGTGTTGTGGGGAACGACATGAAACAACTTAGGAGGAAGACAATTAAGCTTGTCAAGATACAATGGAGTGAAGATGATGACGATTGTAGATGGGAAATGAAAGAGAGCATGAAGGCGAATCATCCATAACTCTTCATTGTTATGAGTCTTTAATATCGTATCATCATTATATAATTGTATCTTGTTATTTTTTGATAGAATTCCACATGCTAGGATAAGGGTATGGATGCATGGCTTGATGGTTACTAGTTTGGATGATAGAATTGGCTTCACATTGTTGATAGGCATGCGGAATCTTTCTGGTTTCTTACGTTTGTTACAAATTTCGAGGGCGAAATTCTTAAGGGAGGGAGAATGTAACAGCCCGCATTTTTACGTATCGTAAGATCGTAAAACATTTTTATTTTATTCCTTGAGGGTTGGATTATTCTCATATTTTAATATGTTGTTTTTGGGGATGTGAGACATGTCCATAATTTTTATCGATTTTGTTTGTGACCATTTTGCCCCCAATCAGTCTTGTACATGGCATAACTTTTGACTCAGATCGAATCAGGTGATGAGACCTATGCCATTGGAAAGAAAATGACGATGGCATTTCCGTAGAGTGGATACATTAAGGATTTGGCCTAGCGGTTTTGGAGGAATCGCAGTTTTAAAATTTAACGGTTGGTTGTTTAGGTTTTCAACCCATAATGGGCTGATTTGGAAAGGCCCATTAGTGGGCTATTGGGAGGCTATAAATAAGGGGTAGGGGATGTAGTAAATGGTTTACTTTCCCATTCTCTCATTTGGAGGCCTTGTATTCCTTCTCTCTCCAACACTCTCTAACACCTTTCCACCATTAAAATTCAAGATTTGAGGAAGGAAATCCAAGATCTACTCCATTAGAAGCTAGATCTACATCAATCGAAGGAGGATTTCATCAAATCGAAGGGTTAAGAGCTATCTCTTCGCTGTCAGGAACCTAATTTCACTGTTTTTTACTTTGGTTTGGAGGATTGGTGAGTGATATACATCTCTCACATGGATTAAATCAAGTATATGAGTATTTATGCATGTTTTTCATCAAATTTCAGTTGATTTCTTAGATCTACACCATGGTAAGTCTATTTTCATATGAATCACTATAGGATCTAATTTAGCAAGTTTAAACCGGTAATTTCCATATATTTTTCATATGATTATGCAAGTTAGATCCATCATTTTGTTCATATGTTCATTTATCACTATTTTGGGTGAATTCATACAGTTTTTGTTGAAAATCACCATATTAATGTTACTAGTGATTTCATGATGTGCTTATGGTTGAATTGGATGAGTATATTTCGTCGATTGGTGAAGTTTTGGTAGAAATTGGAGTTGCATTGAAGCTGTACAAGTTTCTGGTCGGGCTTGTTTAGTCGGTTGGCTCCAATTTGTGTCTTCGGGAACAAGTCAGATTAGGTCGGTCAGAAAGGTGCTGGTCGGGTCGGTTTGGAAATACGAAGCAGATCCAAGGGGTAGTATAGTTCTGGGTCGGGTCGGTCTCAAATGGGTCGGTCGGCCTTATCCTGTTGGATCATAGTGGTGAAGTTATAAGGAAACTAGTCGATCACAAGGTGGGTCGGGCCGGCTGTGCTTCTAAAGGATTGAGTGGGTCGGTCGTTCTCAAGTTGTAGAGGCGGGTCGGTCAGCTATTGGGCTTTGGTGAGAAGCAACATTAGGTCGGTCGGCCTGAAGTTGTTGGGTCGGTCGGATCCGAGGGATGAAGAAGTACAATAGGGTCAGCTCCAATGGTTGGGTCGGTCGGTTCCAACCTGGGTCGGTCGTGACTTATAAATGAGGAATTTCAGCAGGTTTTTTAAACACTGTGGTGGATGGCTTAAGTGTTGTGGTTTATTTCCTGAGCCTGTGTGTATGAATGTTATGGACTATATTGAACCTTATATTAATGTTGTTTGGTTCGATGATGATGATAGCTTCGACGAGAGTCCAGAAGGGGATGTTCTAAGTGATGTGGTGTGATCGTTGTCAAGTGTAGCACAATGAGGATGATTACAAGTCAAAGGTCGTGGGTTGGTGGATAATGGTCGTTTGAGAAGGTTGCTTGAGCAAAGAGAGTTCGTCAAGATTGGATGACTAGAGATGCGAAGGCCGACAGATTATCGTTATCGTAAGTTCTAGCATGCTCAAAGTAGGGGTACGATGGGGGCACCCAAAAGACTGGAAGGTTGCTAGTCGAGTACCTTGGGTATTGTTGAAAGGCCTAGTTGTCAAGGTCAGACAAACATACGTATCGTTGAATGGCGTATGGAGCTTATGCTAGAATTGGGGTTACCATTAGCCCTTGACATATAGCAAGGTCGACCGTCATATGATTAACGATGGTTTCGAAGCAGGATTGGCGATGATAGCCAGAGTCTATCATGCATGCTGGGTGTTTTGTTTGTACCGTCTCATGTGGATTGCCCAACGTCGAGGGAGATGTTCCTTGAGTGCTTGATTGATATTGGTTTAGGCCTCTGGGGATGGTGCTTCGGGAATGTTGAACCCAATAAGGATGATTTATGTGAAATCTATATAATCTGGATGCTATGAATTCTATTGACGTTTGTTATGATTTCTATGAATGTATGGTTATTCCTTAGTTGTCTAGATTGTAAAGGCTATCACTGTCCGATGTGGGGAAGGCGGATCTGGGTTCTTCTCTGGTGATTAATATATCGTTTTGTCTATCTACCTACTCTCATATACTTTATTATTGATGTTTGTTAGTTGTTTTATCACTCACTAAGATTGTTGTCTGACTCAAGGTTTTATGTTTCCCTTTTATTACCTTGGGCTATTCATCCAGATGTGGATGGGCGGACTGAGTAGCAGGTGGAAGGCGATAGTTTGGTGAGACGATGATGCTGATCAATGGCGAGCTGGAGGCTTACGTATCAGTTTTTAACTATCTAGTATTTCCATTTTCGCTATTATTTGGATGCTATTCTCTGAGGGATGTAGTGAAGATTATTGTACAGAAGTTTGACATGACTTAAGTTGTAAGGATACTCTACTGGTTTTGGTTGAAAGCTACAGTTTCCGTGCAATCATATTTCACTATTGATACCTGTTGTATATGATTTTATTATATTTTATCATTGCGCTATGAGTTTACGACAGGTTTCGATGATGTTATCATACCTTGATGATCGTCCATAGCTTCTTAGCACGTTTTTCAGTGCATTTTTCTCCTTTTTAGCGCAGGGTTCATGGGCGGTCATCACAGTACAATTTTCAAATAAACCTCTTCAGCATTATCCCAAATCCCAAATCATGGTCAAAGAGCAACTAATTACTCATAATCTAATCTTTCACCGATGAATTACTCATAAGCAAATGGGTTTTCCTAAGTTTGGGATGTCCAGGCAACTAATTACTCATAAGCGAATGGGTTTTCCAAAGTATAACAAATGAAATAATTACTAATTACTCATAATCTAATCTATATTAAGCGCAACTAATTACCGGTTCTATCCAAACTGAACCTGAGGGAAATAACTTGCGATGTCAACGCCCTGAGCAATCAAAGTTGGAAAGCATTTCAAAGCTTTAACCTTTTTGGAATAAAATTTGTTAACGAGGAGAGGAGCGATACTGGAGGGAATTAAGGTTTAAATTTTTGTCAATAGTAAAGATGGGGAAACAACGATTAGATGATAGAAAAGAAGAATGATTTATGCCCAGATTATTTTTACATTATTTTGTGAAGGGGGAAGATCGCTCCAAAATTTCATCAAAAGAAAGCAATGAGGTGGTTGTCATTGATTGGACGATGAATAATGTTTAGAATCATTAGAAACGGGTTTGAACCTTTGGATTAATCATGCATCTACGGTTGGGGTTTTGTTTATGCTGATAACGCAAATCGTTGAGCTGGATTGTATATATGTAAAGCTACGCTTTTAACTGGTGTTGCACGTCAAAACACTAGAATTCCTACTGCAATAGTGCATTCACGTCTAATGCAACAACAAATGAATATTGTTGCAGAAGATCAAAGAAAGTATAGCTTTCGCCATACTTTTCATGCAACGCACACAAATTAGTGTCGATTATGCCCACTTTTGTAGTAGTTAATTTTCCCCTGAAGCTGATAGCAACAAAAGTGGGTCGATGCCGGAAGCCTAGAACAGAATCGGGCTTCCTACCGAATTGCTTCCAAAGGGGCCCAAATTGTATATAAATAGGACCTCAGGGGTCACATTTTGGGGGAATTTTCTCATTCCACCATTTAGTATTCTTTTCTAAGAGCTCAAACCCTGATTTCTAAATTGAATTGGGGATTTCCGTATCATTTGTAATGCATTCATTAGAAACGGAAAGCAAAATAGAGATCAAAGTTTCTCTCGATTTGATAATCATTATGTGTCCTTATTGATTTAACAGGGAGTTATCACTAACCTCATATGTGGGGGACTTAAGTACAAACGCATTAAAAGGGGAATTATTGAGTGAAATCAATGAACTCTTCTTTAGGATTCATATTCATGTTTCAGTCTTTCCGCAATAAACCTAGCATAGTACAACGTTCTAAAAGACCTATTGTAGTCTTATGACATGATAACTGACACAACCAAGTAATTTTGTAGGCTGGATCGATGTGAAAGTATCATTTTCATCATTAAAGGCTATAATATGTCACTGAGCGTAACTGTTGTGGTATATTAACATGTTTCCTCTCGACACAATGTACATTATTCTATCTTGGATCTAAGGAAGACTATTGTAACAAGTTTCTCTACCTTCTATAAGCCTATAACGCCCATATCCCAAGGTAACTGTTGATCTTTAAGTCTTGTAATCGTGATACTCACCTCTCGGAGGAAGAATAACTAATCTTCAGGCTTAAGATTTTGGTATCTAGGAAATGGCAAGTTAGGCTGAGCTTGGTGAGACCAAGTTATCCTCAAGTGCCCTCTAGATCGATTACCCTCTAAATTCCACCATATATGCATTGTCAATTCTAAAGTTGAATGTTGACGATTTTTATCATTAACATTTTGGCACTAGAAGGAGGGCCTGCACTTTGCTTCTCTTATCTTATTATGGATTAACTGCGGGAAACTTTTTGCTTAATGACAGGGTAAAATGAAGTCAAAAAGGTTAGACAACATAAACAAAGAAAAGGTTCTTGATACCACTCTTGAGGAAAACGTACCTCCGTCATTCAACATAAACGCCGCTGAAGTAGGCGGAACCTCTAATCCAACACAACTTCCAAACCCGAATGTTGCAAACGAAAATGCTGTCAAAATTAAGACTCTAGAGAAACATTTCCGTGAAATGCAGAATCTCCTGCAAGTTGCTCAAACGCGAAATTCTTCAAGGAATACTAGACCAAGTCAAAGGGAAGATGTCAAATCCCCTAGGAGAAATGCTTCCATCCAACAATCCGAGGGAAAAGAGAAATTCAAGGGTGCTTCCTCCAAGAAGAAGTGAACCCATCTGTCAGAAGTAGATGATCAAGGGAATCAACAGAGCAAGGAGCAGTTCGGAAGATCTATTACTAAGGGCTACAATCCTAAAATATCAAACTATGATAATACCGAAGCTTTCCTTAAAGACATGGCAAAGAAAGTTGTCAAAGAACTGCTTGGGAGTAAACGGAAAAGAACCTTGGACGAAAAGGCTAATGATAATGAAATGGTAGCCCCTTTCACCGACGAAATTATGAATACCATAATACCATCTTGTATGAAGATCCCAACCATGAAGTAACCTGGAACCACTGACCCTGATGATCATTTAATGGCTCTTGTTAGTCAAATGGACCTTTATAACGCTTTAGGAGGTCTCCGATGCTAGCTCTTTCCTGTAAGACTCCAAGGGGCAGCTGCTAAGTAGTATCGCCAATACCGGGACGATACCGTCTTTCCCAAAAATAAAGTTTCCTATGAATTCTCCATGCAGTTTTGCAATTGTAAGGACCCTATAGTGGATTATATTATTATTGCACATATTAAGCAAAGGCAGGGTGAATCCTTAAGCGACAACCTCAAAAAGTTCAATATGGAAACTTTAAAGGAAAAAGACATGAAAGTTTGAGACAAGCTCATTGTCGTTAATTGGGGTCTAATAGAGAACACTCCATTCTGGAAGGAGCTTTATATTCATGGATGCAAGGATTTGCAGGATTTCCACTTCCAGGCGGATAAATTCATTCATGTGGATGAATTGTACTACTCAAAGAAAAAGTTTGAGCCCCGAGGGGAAGGAGGGAAGCCAGGCTTTAATTGAAAGAATCAAACTGGGAAGTTTGGATTCATTGGAAGTCAGAAGAAGCCAAAATAGGAAGATTCTAACACTAACTCTATGGCTTTGAGTAAACCAATATCATTCATATACGATGTGGCCATGGAAAGAGTTAAAACTTCCCAGATTCTTCTAAAGCTAAAAAATGGAAGTCAGAAGAAACCAATATGGGAAGAATCCAACACTAACTCTATGGGTTTGAGTAAACCAATATCTTTCATATACGAGGTGGCCAAGGAGAGAGTCAAAACATCCCAGTTTCTTTTAAAGCTAAAAACTACCAAATACCATACAGTGGAGGAAAGTATTATGAGTACCACAAGACAAATGGGCATAAGACTAATGAGTGCAAAGTGAAAGAAGGCATAATTTAGAAGCTCATTCATGAAGGGCACTTAAAAGAATTCTTTCTAGACATACAGAAAGCAACCCAGCAGGACATCAAAAGATCTTGGCTAACTCAGTACAGGCTCCAGTTAAGGAGGGTCAACTAGATTTGGGCCCTCTGATAAACCGAATTAATGTGATCCATGGAGGGCCACATCCAGCGGGATTGGTTAAGCTGTCAGGGACCGATATCTAAGAGAGGCCCGCGAAGGGATATTTTCTATTCAAAAAGAACCATCGCTTAAGAATGCTTGGCACAACATCAAAACATACAACCTGGTGATTTTCCTGAATGAGATGCAAAAGGGTGTTCATTATCCACATAATGACCCTCTCATGATAACAACATAAATTGGGATTTCAATGGTCTTTAAGATTCTTGTTGATATTGGGAGTGTGGTGAATGTTATCTTTAAGCATGCTTTTGTACAAATGGGTCTTTCCGAACAGTGGTTGGGACCAAGCAATGAGTGTAACAGTCCGCATTTTATGTATCGGAAGATCATAAAATATTTTTATTCTCTAAGGGCTGGATCATTCTCATCTTTTAATATGTTGCTCATAGGGATGTGAGACATGTCCATAATTTTTACCGATTTTGTTTGTGACCATTTTCCCCCTGTCAGTCTTGTATAGGGCATAACTTTTGAATCAGGTCGAATGAGAGGATGAGACCTGTGCCATTGGAAAGGAATTGGTGATGTCTTTTCCGTGGAGTGGTTACATTAAGGATTTGGTTCAGCAGTTTGGGAGAAATAGCTGTTTTAAGGTTTTTCAGTTGGTTATCCAGGTTTTGGAAGGCTAATGGGCTGATTTGGAGAAGACCCGTTAGTGGGATGGTGGAGTCTATAAATAGAGGGTGAGGGGTATGGAGAATAGTTTACTTCTCCCATACTCTCATTTGAAGGCCTTGTGTTCCTTCTACCTGTAAACACATTTCCACCATTAGAAATCCAAATCCAAGGCGGGATATCGAAGAACTACACTAATCGAGGCTAGATCTACATCATTTCAAGGGAGAATTCATCGAATTAAGGAGTTTGATTTGAAATGTTCGCTGTCCGGAATTCTGTTTCATCATTTTTGCTTTGTTTTGGATAATTGGTGAGTGATTTACATCTCTCACATGAATGCAATGAAGTATATGAGTATTTGTGCATGTTTTCATCAAATTGGAATGTTTTACCATAGATTTACACCATTATGTGTCTACGTTCATATGAACACCATAGGACCTAATTTAGGAAGATTAAATTGATAATTTACATATGTTTTCACATGATTTTTCATATAGGTCCATCATTTTGTTCATATGTTCATTTATCTCTAGTTTTGAGTGAATTGGTATAATTTTTGGTGAAATCGTCATATTCATGTTGTTAGTGTGTTCATGACATGCTTATGATTGTATTGAATGAATTAGACGAGCATATTACGTCGATTCGATCAATTGGCGAAGTTTTGATCGGAATTGGATTTGGTATAGGCCTGTACAGGGGACCGATCAGTCGGAAAACTCATGGCTTCGAGAACAAGTCAGACGGAAGACCGACCGAACAGTGGCAGAAGCAGAAGGCCGACAGACCAGCGCAGTTGCTTTCCTGACCGATCGGTGTAGTGACTGGATAACTTACCAGTAGAGTTCAAAGAAGGACCGACTAGTCATGGTAACAGATTTTGGTGATTCTACAAGGGACTACGAGACCGACCGGTGGTGACTAGGGAGGACCGACCAGTGGTGACTAAGGAGGACCTACCGGTGGTGACCTGGGAGGGTCGACTGGTGGTGACTTGGGAGGGCCGACCGGTGGTGACTGGGAGGAACGACCAGTGGTGTTTGGAAGGACCGACCAGGGGTGTGTTTGGGAGGACCGACCGGTATGTTTTGGGAGGACCGACCAGTGATGTTTTGGGAGGACCGACCGACTGGTGTTGATTTTCTGAAAATTTCATTTTTGGGTACGACTCGGATTTTAATAAAAAGGTGTTTTAAAAAAACGGACAGCGCAGTGGTGTAATATGGCTCGGTGATGGTGTAACTTCGAAGTGGTTCAAGTAGGAAGGCTCGAAGTGTTGGAAGTTGCTCGTTGATCGGTGTAGAACAACGAATGAGGTAACAACTCAAAGGTCGTGAGTTGGTGGATAATGGTTGCTCGAGAAGGTTGCCTGAGCCATGAAAAGTCATCAGGATGGATGACTAGAGATGAGAAGGCTAAGGGAATATCGTTGTCGTAAGTTCTAGTACCTTGGGCCTTAGGCAAAGGCCTAGTTGTCAAGGTTGGACATATGAGGTTTATGCTAGAACTGGGGTTACCATTAGCCCTTGACATATGGCAAGGTTGGCCGTCATACGATTAACGATGGTTCAAACCAGGATTGGCGGTGATAGCCAGAGTCAGTCATGGATGATTGGTTGTTCTGTTTGTACTATCTCACAAAGATTATCCAAAGTCGAGGGAGATGTTCTTTGAGTGCTTAACTGATATTGGTTTAGGGCTCTGTGGAGAGTACTTGGGGAATGTTAAACTCGATTAGGGTTGTCTGTGTAAGACTTATATAATATGGATATTATGAATATTTTCCATGATTGAATGGGTGTTCTGCTTTCCATGGATGAATGGTTGAATTATTTATAGTAAAGGCTATTACTGTCCGATGTGGGGAAGACAAGGTTAAGTTCTTCTCTGGTGTCGTGGGTAGATTAGTATGTTTATCTATCCTTTCCCATACACTTTATTGTTGAAGTTTGTTAGTTGTTTTATCGCTCACTAAGACTATTGTCTGACTCAATGTTTTATGTTTCCTCTTATTACCTTGGGTTGTTCATCTGGTTGTGTATGCACAGACTGAGTAGCAGGTGACAGCTGATGCTTTAGTAAGGACGATGATGATGATCGAATGACGAGTAGGAGACTCACGTACCAGTTTTATTACTATCTAATAATTGGATTTCCGCTGTTTTCTTTTCTTAGTGATGTAGTGAGGCAACTTTGTACAAACACTATTTCCAAGTTGTGGATACTACTTTCTAGTTGCATGAAAGTCCTGTGTTTCTGCTTCATTAATTCTACCTATTGTATATGTTCTATTATATTTTATCCTTGCGATGTGAGTTTACGACAGGTTCCACTTGTGTTTTCTTACTCTGATGATCGTCCATGTCTGCCTGGCACACCCTCCATCGCATTATTCCTCTTGTATAGTGCGGGGGTTATGGGCGGTTGTAACACCCCACCTCCGCCAATGCCACTCTTGCAAGGACATTAGCTTTGGAGGGGCGTTAAACAAGGTAAACATGCATGCAGATATCACAAGACAGAACATATAAGTAAAACAGAGTAGTAAAGAAGCGGATAAAACTTAGCATTTCAAAACCATAGTCATGTTACAACAAAGTACTTGGTCATTATTTTCCAACAACAAAGTCTAGATAAAAGCATAAACTGAAAAACCGAAATACATAAAGTACTATCCCCAAAATGAAGTGATAAACCATAGCTAGCTCAATGTCCAAAACCGTACATGAGCAAATCCAGTAAACAAGCTGTAAAGATCCAAGCTAAGCTCCAATGTTCCCACCCTGAGAACCTGAGGGGAGGAAACGGAAGAAAAGAGGCGAAAGAAAACAGGTCAGTCAAAAAGACTGGTAAGCCCTACTACTATCTGTCTATGAACTAGTAAAGTTAACTGGCATGAGAAGCTGAGATGAACATAAGGATAACAACATACTGGCATGATGATCAACTAACAAGATAGATAAAGGTGTCATCGCATAATTAAGGTTAAGTTTTGCACCACGGGTGTACTAGCATTCTAACATGTCAAGTAAAAACAAGAATTGATCCCTTGGCCCAAGCTTGGCCCATCATCATGAGGTGACCTAAATTAAGGTCCAACTACACGGTCTAGTCGATCGGCTCCCTATAAGCCTAACTCGTCAGGTGTCGGTGTCATACGGCTTAATCATGTAATGTAGTTGACTGTGCAGGGTCCACCCTAGGGTGTATCTGGCCCTATGGTGTAACCCTCAAACACCATACCATGATGCACAGTCCAAACCTACCGGTGCCCGTGTTCAACTCCGGACTTAATGTGCACGACCATGGTCCGTCTGAACAACCGGGGCATCATTCTGCCGTCTCTTTTGGTCTCTTACAATCAGCCCAGTAATCGTGCCCCACCCTAGCCTAGTCCTAGGGTCTTATGATACTATCTAGAAGGTTACTGCTGAAAAGGACCACGCAACTAGGGTTTCTTAACGGGTTAAATGTGGTTAACCCGATCCAAACGTGGGTTAAATTGGTTAAGAGTACCCAAGGCTCCTGACTTAACCCCGATTAACCCATTAAGCCCAAATTGGTTAAGTATTAAGTGGACCATGACTTAACCCTAATCAGGAGGCATTCATTAATTTAATGCGCTTTAACCTCTCACATTAGACTTTGTTGTGGTTACTAGTTAAGCCGGGGCGGGTCCGGGTAGCTTTACACCACAACTAGGTTTAACCTCAGGTTCGAGCACAACATGACCAACTTCTCACATTGGTTCCTATTGTTTGTAGCCACTAGTTAAGCCGGGTGGGTCCGGGTAGATTTATGCTACAAACTCAACCCAACCTCGAGTTGGCCACACTCATATTTTCTAAGTGTCATGTCCATTATGTTTCCAAAACATAATTACAAGTTAACATATCACGTTATGTTATAAAAACCATGTTTATGTCATAATGTTACCCAACCCCAACGTAATCCCATCGTTTACATAGTCGCAACAACGCATAAAGGATAAAATAGGGAACTTGGCGTAATTATGACAAAAAGGTGTTGAAGCTACAAGTTTATCATGGTGGCATATGAAATGTACATATGTTCATATACTTGCATATTGCATTATTAGGCTTCAAAAGCATGCATAAAACCAAACTTAGCATACGAGTGATACATGGTGATAAATGACATGTAGAAGTTGCTAGAAGTTCGCATTTAGCCTCATATGCAAGTTATCATAAGGGATATGATAACTTCCATGTTGCCAAAATGCAACCTTCAACATAAAGCTTGAAGCTTTAAGCTCACAACTTCAAGTTTAACTTGCATAACATGATAACATGATCAACCCAAACATGCATAACATAGCAACATGTATCATACATAATGATTAAACCCACTTGCATAATGATCATCCAAACTTGCATATAATGATCAACCAAACTTGCATATAATGATCAACCAAACTTGCATATAATGATCAACCCAACTTGCATATAATGATCAACCAAACTTGCATATAATGATCAACCAAACTTGCATATCATAATGATCAACCAAACTTGCATATAATGATCAACCAAACTTGCATATAATGATCAACCAAACTTACATATAATGATCAACCAAACTTGCATATCATAATGATCAACCCCAAACTTGCATCATTCATATAACTTTAGAGTTAATAAAAAGAAAGTAGAAAAGGGCTTACAACGCTATGAAGACACAAATAAATAGTTATTAAAAGATTGAGACGAAGCCCTTATGCAATCACCAAAATGACCCAAATATGCAAGCTCCAAATGAAAAACCCTTGAGCCAAATCAATAAAAACCCTTGCTTTGAAATAGAAATGTTGCAACTTGACTTGAATGCAAACTAAGAACATTCATACAAGCTTGAAAATACTTGTATGCATTCAAAATCTCTCATATAATTTAACTTAGAAATTTTAGCATGAGAGTGGAGGCCATGAGAGGAACAATTTTGGCATAGTTTAGTTGTAGGAATGAATAATGATGATTTAGGCTAGGTGTTAGGTCCTTTTTATAGAAGATTAGGATAGTATTAGCCATAGGATTAACCCTAGATTCAATCAGAGCCATCAAAGCATGTCTTGGGGAAGAAGTCAAGTGTAGGAACCATCTAGGGCCTTTAGATTAAAGCTGAACCATGAGAACCATTCAAATGCAAAATACGCATTTGAGCGAATCGGCCCACGGGTTGACAGCCAAACACCCTGGATTAACCCCTAGTCGACCCAGCGGGCTTGGGTCGACCTCAAAAATCGGCCGGTTCGGTTATTCCCCTCTCCCAATTCGCTGTTTTGAACATTTTTGCATATTTATTTATTAAATTTTCAATTATATATATATATATATATCAATATATATATATATATTTCTCTGCGCAACCCATTTCACTTAATTAAGTATACTTTAATTTGTGAATTTTTATGTTCAAATTACGGGGTGTTACATTCTCCCCTCCTTAAAGGATTTCGTCCCCGAAATCTCCAAGTTAGGAAGAACGTATCCTACTATCCATCATCCATCTACTCAAAACATCATCCACGTGCAGTCATTGTCCTTAAAGGATTCTAAATGTTGTATGATCATATGCAAAGGTGTGTGTATATGTACTTATCTAATGCAAAAATCAGGCGGTTACTGATACAGTAAACTTCCTTAATGCAAAATATGTTAGTGAAATGAGTCCATATGTATGCAAATTCCTAACATAATTTATAATCTCTACATGAGTGCACATAATATTCATCCATATGCAACATCCACGTGATAGCTCAACAAGTTTCATCCATGAATAAGTATAAACACTCATGCATATGCAACATGAAAGTGTGTGAGCCGATCTTAGTGCCTAATGTGTATCATGCATCCACTAGTATCCACGTGCAAACACTTGCAACCACTTGCAACCATCAAGCATAACATGTTTCAAATACATGTTTCAACCAAGGGTTTCTACCTAAGGTTCTAATGACAAGATCTACGAAACAAGATAAACTAGATAAACGCGGATAAAAAGAAAGATATGCTAATTAGGAAAAGAGATCGAGAATGTACCCTCAAAAAGAAATGGATAAAGCCCACGCATCTTCTCCTCGGTTTCCCAAGTTGCATCTTCATCGGCTTCACCCCACTGAACTTTCACCGACTTGACCTCTCGATTCCTTAGCTTCTTGATCTCTGTTCCCAAGATACGAATCGGAGCTCTTCTCAAGGTTGCTTCTTTCTCTACCTCAATGTCTTCAAGAATGCTTGGTTCAACCACCTCAACGGACTCATGTAGGCACTTTCGGAGATGCGAGACATGAAAGACATTATGCACTCTGGCTAGCTTCTCGGCAGTTCCACCTTATAAGTCATCTTCCCGACTCTTTCTATAGTAGGGAGGGGTCCTACGATCCTTGGTGTCAGCGAACCATATTTCGCAAAGGAGAAATCTTCACAAAGACCATATCTCCAACTTTAAATTCCAAGTCTGTCCTTCGCTTGTCTGCATAGGATTTCTGTCTGTCTTGGGCCGTTTTCATCCGTCTTTGAATCAATTCAACCCTCTCGGATGTGTCCCTTATCATGTCGGGCTCAATTATAAGCTTATCCGTCGTCTTCCCACCAACATGTTGGTGGCTTGCACGGCCTCCCATACGAAGCTTCAAATGGTGCCATCCCTATGCTGGCTTGATAGCTATTATTATAAGCGAACTCTACAAGAGGAAGGTGGTCTTCCCAAGTACCACCGAAGTCGAGAACACAAAGCCTCAAAAGATCTTCTAGCACTCTATTCACCCTTTCGGTTTGGCCATCCGTCTGGGGGTGATAGGCTGTACTCAGATTCAATCGCGTACCCATTGCTTCTTGCAAACTGTTCCAGAACTGGCTAGTGAAAATTGGGTCACGATCGCTAACTATGCTAGAAGGAACTCCATGCAACCGTACTATCTTTCGAAGATAAACAGATACTAGCCATGATACGGTCCTCTTGCTTTTCACCGGAATAAAATGGGCTTTCTTTGTAAGTCTATCAATTATTACCCATATCCCATAAAGCCCAAATAGTTTGGTGACGAACATCTTCACCCCAACTATATCTCACAAACAGGCGAGTCATACTCCTTATGGGTTTGCAACTGAACTAAGATTGAGGATAGGACCGAGAGGATATACTTAAAAGATAGCATGCGAGTAAGCTCTACGGAACAATAGGGATCAAGGATATACTCTTAGAAAGAGATATAATGCGCGTATCTAGTCTTCAGTCTTCTAAGCCGCATTTTCTTGTGCTAAATCCCATCGTGCCTTGACCGTCTTTTAACTTCGCAATTCCGTAATTCTTAATTCTTGTTCCCAAAATATGAGTTAGAACTCATTTCACCATTGCCTCTCGTTCCACTTCCACTTATTCTTTGCCTAAAATACTTGGCTTAAACATAACTGCGTGCTCATGGTTTCGTGCAAGCTTTCCAAGATTCGTTAGTGAAACTTGGATCTCATTTACATATTATACGGTATCCCACGCAGAAAACTATCTCTTGAAAACAGTGCCAATCCACGTTGCCAAACTGGAGCTGAGGTAAGGGCTCTCTTGAGCCTTTGAAAAGCAAGCTCACACTCCAAGTCCCATGCAAAGACTAAGTTCTTCTTCTTCAACTTAGTAAGAGGGGTCGAAATCTTAGCGAAGTCCCTGATGAACTTCCTATAGTAGCCCGCCAGACCGAGAAAGCTTCTTACTTCGGTTGCATTCCTCTGAGTCTTCCAGTCTTGAACCACAACCACTTTCGCGGGATCCACCGCTATGCCTTGCTTAGAAACTATATGTCCAAGAAACCGAACTTCCTTTCTCCAGAAATGATATTTGGAGAACTTGGCTTTCAACTGATGCGCTCTAAGCGTATCCATCACTTCCTTGAGATGCCTTGCATGTTCTTCCTCATCCTTTGAGAAGATCAGAATATCGTCCACGAAGACAACGACAAACTTGTTAAGGAACTCCCTGAACACCCTACTCATCAAGTCCACGAAGTATGCGGGTGCATTAGTCAAACTGAATGGCATGACAAGCCATTCAAAGAATCCATCTGGAGTCCTAAACGCAGTTTTATCAATGCTATCCTCAGCTACTCTAAGCTGATGGAATCCGGTGGCTAGATCGAGTTGAGAGAAAACAGAAGCACCAAAAGAGATCATCAATCCTCGGTAACGGGTGCCTATTCTTCTTTGTCAGCTTGTTCAACTCTCGATAGTCAACACATAGACGAAGCGAACCATCCGCCTTAGTAGCGAATACCACCGGAGCACCCCATTCAGAAATGCTTCGCCTAATAAAAATTTTCTCAAGCAACTCCTTGATTTGCTTACTGAGCTCCCTTCTCTCACGTGGAGCCATGTGCCTAACTGGCAATGATACTGGCTTGGCATTATCAACTAGATAAATGCGGAAATCTATCTCTCGTTTAGGGGGTAACCCCCTAACTTCTTCAAAGACATCAGGATAGTCTCGGACCACCCTTACAGATTGCAGATCATCGATGGACGAGTCGAGAGATTCAAGATAACATAACATGACGGGACCTCTAGGGTTACAAGAAATTTCTAGGGTACTACCGAGGCGAGTCATGAGCCTCACTACCCTATGCTCACAGTCAAGAATGGCTCCATAACTGGACAACCAATCCACCTCCAAAATCAACCCGTATCCCATAAACCCGAGAACCTAAACATTACACATGAATTCTATGCTCAAGATAGAGGTTTTCAAATCCACACAAATCACAGGTAGATGGGCGGAACCCCCAATTGGATTTGAAACACAAACGGGATCCTCAACTAAGCTAGTACTTAGGTGCAAACTTTCAACAATATCAGAAGAGATAAAACTATGCGATGCACCAGAATCAAATAAGGTGCGAACAGGAAAATAAGAAATGTAAACATGAATTTCTATAAAAACTCTACCTCGATCAAAAGCTGGAAGAGCGAGGAGAGCCTGCAATTGCCCTCCAGAGGGTCTTACTTGCTGAGTTTGTCCTTGCTCTTGTCCTTGCTTCTTGAGGCAATCCTTGCTAAAATGTCCAGACTCTTCGCAATGAAAGCATCCCCCCAACTTCCTTTTCTTCTTCCTACAGTCTTTGGCTATGTGTCCACTAATCCCACAGAAGTTGCATTTCCTCTTCTTATTGTTCTTGCCTCTTTTCTCGGTATCTTCCTTCTTGCCTTGGGGCTCATTTGCCTTGACCTCCTTCTTGCCACTCTTATCTTCCTCTTGGAGTTGGGCCATATTCACCAAACTCTCGTAGGTCGCCCCCAGAGGTATATGAGACATGGCCAAACCGCGCAATGGCTCATTCAATACTAGAGCAAAGTGTAGGGCCTTCTTCCGAGCTGTGTTTACCAATTCTAGACCGAACGGAGAAAGTTGACTAAACTTATCCACGTATTCCCTAACGGTCATGTCCCCTTGCTTTAGAGATAGGAACCTCTCCATCTGAAGATTCTCTTCGGTCGATGATAGAAACTTTAGTCCAAACCTTCTCCTAAAGTCATCCCAAGTCTCAATGGGTCTAGTAGTGGTGGTGACTACCCACCAATAAGCAGCTTCCCCTTTTAATAGCCATACCGCCAGCAGAACTTTCCTATGATCTTCCACCTCAAAGATAGCAAAGAGGTCTTCAGTTTCTTTTAACCAGTTTCTTGCCTCCACAGAAGTCTCAGTTCCGACAAAATTCTTGCAACCCATCGCCTTAAAGTCTTTGCAAAGCTCCGCGAAATTCACTTGTGTATGCTGAGGGGGAGGAGGAACCTCAGCTACGGGAGGAGGAGAGATGTTAGCGACGGGGGAAGGAGGAGGAATGGTTGCGGGGCCGGCTTCATTCGCCCTTGCCTCCATAAATCTCCGGAACCAGACGGGTACTTGAACGCCTTCCGGGATGTTAAAGCGATCGGCCATACTAAAACGAAGAAAAAGATAGATTCAGAACGAAGAAACGAAGGATAGTGCTATGGCTTTTGGGGAATAGCCTTTTAAAATAAACTAGACTTTTCTTGGAAAATACTTAATTGGTTTTGAAAATAGTTCTTCAAAAAGGTAAGTTTTTTTTTAAAAAAAAAACCTTTTGTCCAATCTCGTAAACCTTATGCTCTGATACCAAATGTAACACCCCACCTCCGCCAATGCCACTCTTGCAAGGACATTAGCTTTGGAGGGGCGTTAAACAAGGTAAACATGCATGCAGATATCACAAGACAGAACATATAAGTAAAACATAGTAGTAAAGCAGCGGATAAAACTTAGCATTTCAAAACCATAGTCATGTTACAACAAAGTACTTGGTCATTATTTTCCAACAACAAAGTCTAGATAAAAGCATCAACTGAAAAACTAAAATACATAAAGTATTATCCTCAAAATGAAGTGATAAACCATAGCTAGCTCAATGTCCAAAACCGTACATGAGCAAATCCAGTAAGCAAGTTGTAAAGATCCAAGCTAAGCTCCAATGTTCCCACCCTGAGAACCTGAGGGGAGGGATCGGAAGAAAAGAGGCGAAAGAAAACAGGTCAGTCAAAAAGACTGGTAAGCCCTACTACTATCTGTCTATGAACTAGTAAAGTTAACTGGCATGAGAAGCTGAGATGAACATAAGGATAACAACATACTAGCATGATGATCAACTAACAAGATAGATAAAGATGTCGTCGCATAATTAAGGTTAAGTTTTGCACCACGGGTGTACTAGCATTCTAACATGTCAAGTAAAAACAAGAATTGATCCCTTGGCCCAAGCTTGGCCCATCATCATGAGGTGACCTAAATTAAGGTCCAACTACACGGTCTAGTCGATCGGCTCCCTATAAGCCTAACTCGTCAGGTGTCGGTGTCATACGGCTTAATCATGTAATGTAGTTGACTGTGCAGGGTCCACCCTAGGGTGTATCTGGCCCTACGGTGTAACCCTCAGACACCATACCATGATGCACAGTCCAAACCTACCGGTGCTCGTGTTCAACTCCGGACTTAATGTGCACGACCATGGTCCGCCTGAACAACCGGGGCATCATTCAGCCGTCTCTTTTGGTCTCTTACAATCAGCCCAGTAATCGTGCCCCACCCTAGCCTAGTCCTAGGGTCTTATGATACTATCTAGAAGGTTACTGCTGAAAAGGACCACGCAACTAGGGTTTCTTAGCGGGTTAAATGTGGTTAACCCGATCCAAACGTGGGTTAAATTGGTTAACAGTACCCAAGGCTCCTGACTTAACCCCGATTAACCCATCAAGCCCAAATTGGTTAAGTATTAAGTGGACCATGACTTAACCCTAATCGGGAGGCATTCATTAACTTAATGCGCTTTAACCTCTCACATTAGACTTTGTTGTGGTTACTAGTTAAGCCGGGGCGGGTCCGGGAAGGTTTACACCACAACTAGGTCTAACCTCGGGTTCGAGCACAACATGACCAACTTCTCACATTGGGTCCTATTGTTTGTAGCCACTAGTTAAGCCGGGCGAGTCCGGGTAGATTTATGCTACAAACTCAACCCAACCTCGAGTTGGCCACACTCATATTTTCTAAGTGTCATGTCCATTATGTTTCCAAAACATAATTACAAAATAACATATCACGTTATGTTATAAAAACCATGTTTATGTCATAATGTTACCCAACCGCAACGTAATCCCATCGTTTACATAGTCGCAACAACGCATAAAGGATAAAATAGGGAACTTGGCGTAATTATGACAAAAAGGTGTTGAAGCTACAAGTTTATCATGGTGGCATATGAAATGTACATATGTTCATATACTTGCATATTGCATTATTAGGCTTCAAAAGCATGCATAAAACCAAACTTAGCATACGAGTGATACATGGTGATAAATGACATGTAGAAGTTGCTAGAAGTTCGAATTTAGCCTCATATGCAAGTTATCATAAGGGATATGATAACTTCCATGTTGCCAAAATGCAACCTTCAACATAAAGCTTGAAGCTTTAAGCTCACAACTTCAAGTTTAACTTGCATAACATGATAACATGATCAACCCAAACTTGCATAACATAGCAACATGTGTCATACATAATGATTAAACCCACTTGCATAATGATCATCCAAACTTGCATATAATGATCAACCAAACTTGCATGTAATGATCAACCAAACTTGCATATAATGATCAACCAAACTTGCATATAATGATCAACCAAACTTGCATATAGTGATCAACCAAACTTGCATATCATAATGATCAACCCCAAACTTGCATCATTCATTTAACTTTAGAGTTAATAAAAAGAAAGTAGAAAAGGGCTTACAATGCTATGAAGACACAAATAAATAGTTATTAAAAGATTGAGACGAAGCCCATATGCAATCACCAAAAAGACCCAAATATGCAAGCTCCAAATGAAAAACCCTTGAGCCAAATCAATAAAAACCCTTGCTTTGAAATAGAAATTTGCAACTTGACATGAATGCAAACTAAGAACATTCATACAAGCTTGAAAATACTTGTATGCATTCAAAATCTCTCATATAATTTAACTTAGAAATTTTAGCATGAGAGTGGAGGCCATGAGAGGAACAATTTTGGCATAGTTTAGTTGTAGGAATGAATAATGATGATTTAGGCTAGGTGTTAGGTCCTTTTTATAGAAGATTATGATAGTATTAGCCATAGGATTAACCCTAGATTCAATCCAAGCCATCAAAGCATGTCTTGGGGAAGAAGTCAAGTGTAGGAACCATCTAGGGCCTTTAGATTAAAGCTGAACCATGAGAACCATTCAAATGCAAAATCTGCATTTGAGCGAATCGGCCCACGGGTTGACAGCCAAACACCCTGGATTAACCCCTAGTCGACCCAGCGGGCTTGGGTCGACTTCAAAAATCGCCCGGTTCGGTTATTCCCCTCTCCAATTTCGCTGTTTTGAACATTTTTGCATATTTATTTATTAAATTTTCAATTATATATATATATATATATATATCAATATATATATATTTCTCTGCGCAACCCATTTCACTTAATTAAGTATACTTTAATTTGTGAATTTTTATGTTCAAATTATGGGGTGTTGCATTCTCCCCTCCTTAAAGGATTTCGTCCCCGAAATCTCCAAGTTAGGAAGAACGTATCCTACTATCCATCATCCATCTACTCAAAACATCATCCACGTGCAGTCATTGTCCTTAAAGGATTCTAAATATTGTATGATCATATGCAAAGGTGTGTGTATATGTACTTATCTAATGCAAAAATCAGGCGGTTACTGATACAGTAAACCTCCTTAATGCAAAATATGTTAGTGAAATGAGTCCATATGTATGCAAATTCCTAACATAATTTATAATCTCTACATGAGTGCACATAATATTCATCCATATGCAACATCCACGTGATAGCTCAACAAGTTTCATCCATGAATAAGTATAAACACTCATGCATATGCAACATGAAAGTGTGTGAGCCGATCTTAGTGCCTAATGTGTATCATGCATCCACTAGTATCCACGTGCAAACACTTGCAACCACTTGCAACCATCAAGCATAACATGTTTCAAATACATGTTTCAACCAAGGGTTTCTACCTAAGGTTCTCATGACAAGATCTACGAAACAAGATAAACTAGATAAACGCGGATAATAAGAAAGATATGCTAATTAGGAAAAGAGATCGAGAATGTACCCTCAAAAAGAAATGGATAAAGCCCACGCATCTTCTCCTCGGTTTCCCAAGTAGCATCTTCGTCGGCTTCACCCCACTGAACTTTCACCGACTTGACCTCTCGATTCCTTAGCTTCTTGATCTCTGTTCCCAAGATACGAATCGGAGCTCTTCTCAAGGTTGCTTCTTTCTCTACCTTAATGTCTTCAAGAATGCTTGGTTCAACCACCTCAGCGGACTCATGTAGGCACTTTCGTAGATGCGAGACATGAAAGACATTATGCACTCTGGCTAGCTTCTCGGCAATTCCACCTTATAGGTCATCTTCCCGACTCTTTCTATAGTAGGGAGGGGTCCTACGATCCTTGGTGTCAGCGAACCATATTTCACAAAGGAGAAATCTTCACAAAGACCATATCTCCAACTTTAAATTCCAAGTCTGTCCTTCGCTTGTCTGCATAGGATTTCTGTCTGTCTTGGGCCGTTTTCATCCGTCTTTGAATCAATTCAACCCTCTCGGATGTGTCCCTTATCATGTCGGGCTCAATTATAAGCTTATCCGTCGTCTTCCCACCAACATGTTGGTGGCTTGCACGGCCTCCCATACGAAGCTTCAAATGGTGCCATCCCTATGCTGGCTTGATAGCTAAGCGAACTCTACAAGAGGAAGGTGGTCTTCCCAAGTACCACCGAAGTCGAGAACACAAAGCCTCAAAAGATCTTCTAGCACTCTATTCACCCTTTCGGTTTGGCCATCCGTCTGGGGGTGATAGGCTGTACTCAGATTCAATCGCGTACCCATTGCTTCTTGCAAACTGTTCCAAAACTGGCTAGTGAAAATTGGGTCACGATCGCTAACTATGCTAGAAGGAACTCCATGCAACCGTACTATCTTTCGAATATAGACAGATGCTAGCCATGATACGGTCATCTTGCTTTTCACCGGAATAAAATGGGCTTTCTTTGTAAGTCTATCAATTATTACCCATATCCCATAAAGCCCAAATAGTTTGGTGATGAACATCTTCACCCCAACTACATCTCACAAACAGGCGAGTCATACTCCTTATGGGGTTTGCAACAGAACTAAGATTGAGGATAGGACCGAGAGGATATACTTAAAAGATAGCATGCGAGTAAGCTCTACGGAACAATAGGGATCAAGGATATACTCTTAGAAAGAGATATAATGCGCGTATCTAGTCTTCAGTCTTCTAAGCCGCATTTTCTTGTGCTTAATCCCATCGTGCCTTGACCGTCTTTTAACTTCGCAATTCCGTAATTCTTAATTCTTGTTCCCAAAATATGAGTTAGAACTCATTTCACCGTTGCCTCTCGTTCCACTTCCACTTATTCTTTGAATAAAATGCTTGGCTTAAACATAACTACGTGCTCATGGTTTCATGCAAGCTTTCCAAGATTCGTTAGTGAATCTTGGATCTCATTTACATATTATACGGTATCCCACGCAGAAAACTATCTCTTGAAAACAGTGCCAATCCACGTTGCCAAACTGGAGTTGAGGTAAGGGCTCTCTTGAGCCTTTAAAAAGCAAGCTCACACTCCAAGTACCATGAAAAGACTAAGTTCTTCTTCTTCAACTTAGTAAGAGGGGTCGAAATCTTAGCGAAGTCCCTGATGAACTTCTTATAGTAGCCCGCCAGACCGAGAAAGCTTCTTACTTCGGTTGCATTCCTCGGAGTCTTCCAGTCTTGAACCACAACCACTTTCGCGGGATCCACCGCTATGCCTTGCTTAGAAACTATATGTCCAAGAAACCGAACTTCCTTTCTCCAGAAATGATATTTGGAGAACTTGGCTTTCAACTGATGCGCTCTAAGCGTATCCATCACTTCCTTGAGATGCCTTGCATGTTCTTCCTCATCCTTTGAGAAGATCAGAATATCGTCCACGAAGACAACGACAAACTTGTTAAGGAACTCCCTGAACACCCTACTCATCAAGTCCACGAAGTATGCGGGTGCATTAGTCAAACCGAATGGCATGACAAGCCATTCAAAGAATCCATCTGGAGTCCTAAACGCAGTTTTATCAATGCTATCCTCGGCTACTCTAAGCTGATGGAATCCGGTGGCTAGATCGAGTTGAGAGAAAACAGAAGCACCAAAAGAGATCATCAATCCTTGGTAACGGGTGCCTATTCTTCTTTGTCAGCTTGTTCAACTCTCGATAATCAACACATAGACGAAGCGAACCATCCGCCTTAGTAGCGAATACCACCGGAGCACCCCATTCAGAAATGCTTCGCCTAATAAAAATTTTCTCAAGCAACTCCTTGATTTGCTTACTGAGCTCCCTTCTCTCACGTGGAGCCATGTGCCTAACTGGCAATGATACTGGTTTGGCATTATCAACTAGATAAATGTGGAAATCTATCTCTCGTTTAGGGGGTAACCCCCTAACTTCTTCAAAGACATCAGGATAGTCTCGGACCACCCTTACAGATTGCAGATCATCGATGGACGAGTCGAGAGATTCAAGATAACATAACATGACGGGACCTCTAGGGTTACAAGAAATTTCTAGGGTATTACCAAGGCGAGTCATGAGCCTCACTACCCTATGCTCACAGTCAAGAATGGCTCCATAACTGGACAACCAATCCACCTCCAAAATTAACCCGTATCCCATAAACCCGAGAACCTAAACATTACACATGAATTCTATGCTCAAGATAGAGGTTTTCAAATCCACACAAATCACAGGTAGATGGGCGGAACCCCCAATTGGATTTGAAACACAAACGGGATCCTCAACTAAGCTAGTACTTAGGTGCAAACTTTCAACAATATCAGAAGAGATAAAACTTTGTGATGCGCCAGAATCAAATAAGGTGCGAACAGAAAAATCAGAAATGTAAACATGAATTTCTATAAAAACTCTACCTCGATCAAAAGCTGGAAAAGCGAGGAGAGCCTGCAATTGCCCTCCAGAGGGTCTTACTTGCTGAGTTTGTCCTTGCCCTTGTCCTTGCTTCTTGGGGCAATCCTTGCTAAAATGTCCAGACTCTCCGCAATGAAAGCATCCCCCCAACTTCCTTTTCTTCTTCCTACAGTCTTTGGCTATGTGTCCACTAATCCCACAGAAGTTGCATTTCCTCTTCTTATTGTTCTTGTCTCTTTTCTCGGTATCTTCCTTCTTGCCTTGGGGCTCATTTGCCTTGACCTCCTTCTTGCCACTCTCATCTTCCTCTTGGAGTAGGGCCATATTCACCAAACTCTCGAAGGTCGCCCCCAGAGGTATATGAGACATGGCCAAACCGCGCAATGGCTCATTCAATCCTAGAGCAAAGTGTAGGGCCTTCTTCCGAGCTGTGTTTACCAATTCTAGACCGAACGGAGCAAGTTGACTAAACTTATCCACGTATTCCCTAACGGTCATGTCCCCTTGCTTTAGAGATAGGAACCTCTCCATCTGAAGATTCTCTTCAGTCGATGATAGAAACTTTAGTCCAAACCTTCTCCTAAAGTCATCCCAAGTCTTAATGGGTCTAGTAGTGGTGGTGACTACCCACCAATAAGCAGCTTCCCCTTTTAATAGCCATACCGCCAGCAGAACTTTCCTACGATCTTCCACCTCAAAGATAGCAAAGAGGTCTTCAGTTTCCTTTAACCAGTTTCTTGCCTCCACAGAAGTCTCCGTTACGACAAAATTCTTGCAACCCATCGCCTTAAAGTCTTTTCAAAGCTCCGCGAAATTCACTTGTGTATGCTTAGGGGGAGGAGGAACCTCAGCTACGGGAGGAGGAGAGATGTTAGCGACGGGGAAGGAGGAGGAATGGTTTCGGGGCCGGCTTCATTCGCCCTTGCCTCCATAAATCTCCGGAACCAGACGGGTACTTGAACGCCTTCCGGGATGTTAAAGCGATCGGCCATACTAAAATGAAGAAAAAGATAGATTCAGAAGGAAGAAACGAAGGATAGTGCTATGGCTTTTGGGGAATAGCCTTTTAAAATAAACTAGACTTTTCTTGGAAAATACTTAATTGGTTTTGAAAATAGTTCTTCAAAAGGTAAGTTTTTAAATAAAAAAAACCTTTTGTCCAATCTCGTAAACCTTATGCTCTGATACCAAATGTAACACCCCACCTCCGCCAATGCCACTCTTGCAAGGACATTAGCTTTGGAGGGGCGTTAAACAAGGTAAACATGCATGCAGATATCACAAGACAGAACATATAAGTAAAACAGAGTAGTAAAGCAGCGGATAAAACTTAGCATTTCAAAACCATAGTCATGTTACAACAAAGTACTTGGTCATTATTTTCCAACAACAAAGTCTAGATAAAAGCATAAACTGAAAAACTGAAATACATAAAGTATTATCCCCAAAATAAAGTGATAAACCATAGCTAACTCAATGTCCAAAACCGTACATGAGCAAATCCAGTAAGCAAGCTGTAAAGATCCAAGCTAAGCTCCAATGTTCCCACCCTGAGAACCTGAGGGGGGGAATGGAAGAAAAGAGGCGAAAGAAAACAGGTCAGTCAAAAAGACTGGTAAGCCCTACTACTATCTGTCTATGAACTAGTAAAGTTATCTGGCATGAGAAGCTGAGATGAACATAAGGATAACAACATACTAGCATGATGATCAACTAACAAGATAGATAAAGGTGTCATCGCATAATTAAGGTTAAGTTTTGCACCACGGGTGTACTAGCATTCTAACATGTCAAGTAAAAACAAGAATTGATCCCTTGGCCCAAGCTTGGCCCATCATCATTAGGTGACCTAAATTAAGGTCCAACTACACGGTCTAGTCGATCGGCTCCCTATAAGCCTAACTCGTCAGGTGTCGGTGTCATACGGCTTAATCATGTAATGTAGTTGACTGTGCAGGGTCCACCGTAGGGTGTATCTGGCCCTACGGTGTAACCCTCAGACACCATACCATGATGCACAGTCCAAACCTACCGGTGCCCGTGTTCAACTCCGGACTTAATGTGCACGACCATGGTCCGCCTGAACAACCGGGGCATCATTCAGCCATCTCTTTTGGTCTCTTACAATCAGCCCAGTAATCGTGCCCCACCCTAGCCTAGTCCTAGGGTATTATGATACTATCTAGAAGGTTACTGCTGATAAGGACCACGCAACTAGGGTTTCTTAACGGGTTAAATGTGGTTAACCCGATCCAAACGTGGGTTAAATTGGTTAAGAGTACCCAAGTGTAACACTCCGAAAATTCTATAACTGTGAAATTCATAAATTAAAGTATAATCAAATTCAAATCAAAGAACTAAGGGAAACGGGATACGCCATTGCGTTCGTCTCGGAAAAATACGCGAAATAGAGTCCGAGTTTTCAAAAAACGGAGTCCGTATGAAGAAGATATGGCCTTCGGAAGTTTTGAATTAAATTTAAAATTCAAACAGAATAAAATAATAATTTGAAATGGGGCCCAATGGGCCAGGCGGATAAGACACCCGCCTAGCCACCCAGGTCGACTGGGCTGTCGACCTGGGCTAACCATGTCGACAGGGCTGTCGACAGCCCTGTCGACAGGGGTGTCGACCTGGTCGAGCCCAGTCAACCTGGCTGGCCAGGTCTGTGTTTGGTCGAATTTCTGTGGTCTGCTTTGTCATTAGGGCTAGGTGGCGGGTTTTTATTGGTCTCTCTTCCTAATGAATGGCTATGATCTAACCTAGCAACATCAAGGGTCCTAATCAATTCCTAACCTCTATATAAACAACCCTAGACTAAACCCTAATCTATTCATTCAAATTAAGAACATAGCCGCCATGTTGCTGAGGAACGACAAAGAGTAGCCGCCAACTAAAGAGAGGATTAGGGAGAAAGTTCTAAGGCCTAAAGCAATTCAAGCAACCTAAAGCTAATCAATTCAACAAAGGAATTTGCGTCTTCAATCCCTAAACTAGAGAATTCATCAAACCATTGTAAGTAGAGTATTACTTTGGTATTAATAAACAACTGTGTTGATGTGTATGCTTGAATTGTGGCAATGGAAGTAATTTATATTTGTGCAAAATTATGTTATTCATTATAAAGAACTACATGCGGTAGTTCTATGCAAGTATACGTTTGGAATATTGCGCAAATTGTGTAATCTATATTGAAGCTACATGTATGTAGTTAATTGAAATTCATGTAAGTTTGGGGCTTTGTTATTATGCCATTATGATGTATATTTTTGTGCATAAATCATTTTGCAAGTAATTGAAACAAGTTTGGTTATTATAGTTCATATGAAACTATGTGGAATTTTGACACCATAATCCATGTATTAAGTCATGCTTTTGCAAACTTATGAATATGGCTAGGAATGATATTTGGCATAATTGAAATCCGTTATTAAGTCTATCTTGTTTCAAAGGATTATATGATGACATGGCTAGGTTGGACTCAAAAATCCCCTTTTTTTTTTTGCAAGTTTAAAGCAAACACCATGTTTAGGAATATTTATGCATAAGTATGTTTATACCATCGTTATGTGATTAGGCTTAAATCATGATTAAGTTGAATTATGCTATGTTCATGCTAGAAGTATTTATGCCATGCTTATGTTTGACCATATGCCATGCCTATGCTAGAAGTATTTTATGCCATGCTTATGTTTGACAATATGCCATGCCTATGCAAGAAGTATTTTATGCCATGCTTATGTTTGACAATATGCCATGTTTATGCTAGAAGTATTTAGGCCATGCTTATGTTTGACATTATGCCTAAATAAGAATATAGGTTCATGTTGTAGTTAAACCTATGCAAGTTTACATGCCTTGATTTATGTCACCTATGTTTTATGACCAAAATACATGTCACCACTATGCAAGTACACCAATTTCTATTATGTATTTTCCAACGTCATATGCAAGTTCATGCGCTCACTTTCCCCTCTTTGTGTATACGCCATAAGCCTCCCCTTTTCGCATGGCTAAATTGGGCTTTAAAAGGCTAAGCCCAATATATATAAACGGACGTGTAAAACGGGGGAAAATAACGTTGGGTTAAAAATTAATTAATTAATGAAAATATGAAATAGAAGGGCCCAAAGTCAAGTATGGGTTGGGCCCATGGTTGGTGTAACCTTTACACCATTAACATAATAATGGGCCGCAAATATTTACATATAAGAAATAAAGAAGAATGACAAAATATGTAAATGTAGAAAAGACGATGTGTTTAACCCGAGGTTGGATTGAGTTGTGATGTAAACCTGCCCGGAACCGCCCGGCTGTCCAGTAGTCACAACAATACCTATCCAATGTGGGAGGTTAAACATGGAGCCCAGCAAGGACCCGAGGTTAGACTGAGTTGTGGCGTAAGACTGCCCGGAACCAACCGGCAACAGGCAGCCACAACAATACCTGTCTAATGTGAGAGGTCAGGGCCTTAATAAGACAATTAAGGCTGAGTCAGGATTGTTAGGATTAAGTGAACTAAAGACTTAATCAAAATGGAACATGCTAAACTAAACGGACTGGTGGGGTTAGGTTAGGAAACACTTAACCAACTTAGCATGTTGGCTAGAGATAGAAAACCTAGTAACGGGGGACCCTTTTCAGCAGTAACCCTAGAAGGTGTATCAGGATACCCTGAAACTAGGCAGGGTGGGGCACGATTACTGGGCTGATTGTAAGAGGTCAAATCGACGGCGGTGGTGTAGCAGTGTAGGTTCTAACGGTGTGCGGGCGTGCACGCACTCCGGCGCAGAAAAATAAAGCACTGGACACCAGTAGCATACCTTTGCACTCTAAGGTTGTGTCGGGTTGCCACTATGGGACTTGATACACCCCATGGTGGGACCAGCATAGGTAACTACAGACATCGGAGGCCGTAAGACACATGTAACTATGCGAGTAGGAGCCGATCATCGTAGAATGGATCACATCACCCTAATTTTGGGGTGCAAATTGGAAACTAGTTTATATGGGTTCAGAGATTAACATGGGGTACGATAGTATATTCGACCCTAGATAACTTAACCAAGTTTATAATGTTGCCCACTTCCTGTTTTACTTATCATACCCAGTTCTTTATTCATAGACAAAGTAGTACTAGACTTACTCAGGCTTTATGTCTGACTCTATTTTTCTTTCGTCTTCTTTCTTCCGTTTCCCCCCCCCCCCCCCCAGGTCCTCAGGGAGGGAACACAGCAGCTTGACCTACCTCAACATCCAGCTTGAAGAAGAGAAATGTATTGCTTGGACTTTCCTGTTTTGAACTATGGCTTTGGACAATCCACTATGGGGCTTTGGCAGTTTGTCTATGTTTTATTTATGCTTCTATAAAAAAATAATGTACTCAAGACAGATTATGAAGTGTTATGTTATGTTTTTGGAAAGGATGTTGTTGTAACACGTATTTGACTTTATGAAATAAAGTTTGTTGTTCTTCCGCTGTTTACAAATATGTGTTCTTATATCTGTCTTGTATATCTGTGACTTGTACTTATAAACCTCCACCAAAATTAGGGCATTCCCTTTGAGAGTGACCCTAACGGAGGTGGGGTGTTTCACTTGGTATCAGAGCATAGGTTTACCAGATAAGATAAAAAGTTTTGAAAAATTATTTTCAAAAAGGAAATTTAAAGAAGCATTTTTAAAAAGAAAAATATTATTTTATTCTAAAAAGGCAAAGTCCACTCCCCAAAGCCATAGGTATTATCTCTTATCCTTCGTTTTGAATCTATCCTTTTTTGTTTCAGCATGTCCCAAGAACTTAACTTGCCTGAAGGGGTACCCATACCTGGTTGGTTTAGACGTTTCTTAGAAGCAAGGGCCACTCAGCCAGGTCCTACCGTTCCTCCTCCTCCAACTGAACGGAATCATCCAGCCGCAGCAGCACCTTTTCCTCCACCTCCTCCACGGGGAAACACATTCGCTAAGATATGTAAAGATTTTAAAGCTATGGGAGGAAGGGATTTCCATGGAACTGAGTCCTTCGTAGCAGCTAGGAATTGGCTAAAAGAAACGGAGGACCTATTCATCATCTTTGAGGTAGAAGATAGACAAAAGGTACAACTAGCGGTGTGGCTATTGAAGGGCGAGGCTTCCTACTGGTGGGAAGTCACCAATGCTGAAAGACCAGTGGACACATGGGAGGACTTTAGGGCAAGGTTTGAGACTAAGTTTCTCTCAGATGCAGAAAGAAGTTTGCAGTTGGAAAAATTCTTATTTCTTAAGCAAGGAGACAAGACTGTCAGAGAGTATGTGAATCAGTTCGATGAGCTGGCTAGGTTTGGGCTTGACCTAGTCAACACCCCGCATAAGAAGGCTCTCCGTTTCGTCAAGGGGTTAAATGAGCCATTACATAGTTTGGCCATGACCCATATACCCATGGGAGCCACGTATGAAAGATTGGTGCAAATGGCATTGCTGAACGAAGAGGACAAGGGCAAGAAGGAGACCAAGGCAGAAAGCTCTCAAGGGAAGAAAGAGGGTTTGCAGCCTAAGAAGACAGACTTTAAGAAGGGCGGAAAAGGCAACAAAGAGAAGAGGAAGTGTAATTTCTGTGGCAAAGTGGGGCACTTAGTAAAGGACTGCCGGAAGAAGAAGGCTAAGGAGAATGGTGGGTGCTTTTCGTGCGGTCAGACAGGCCACAGGGCTAAGGACTGCCCAAGGAAACGAGGACAGGGGCAGGGCACTGGATCCACCCCAGGGGCACAGGTTCATATGCTAGAAGCGCCACCATTGCAACAACGAGGTATAAATACTTCTGTAGAAAGTGTAGTTTATCTTTATGATCACCCCGTTCGCACTTTATTTGATTCTGGCGCATCACACTCCTTTATCTCGTCTGCTTTAGTAGAATCACTGCACCTAAAAACTAGTATGGTAGAGGACCCCTTAATTTTTTCAAACCCAATTGGGGGCCCAGCTCATTTGTCTATGATCTGTTTGGATTTGAAAATTTCTATCCTAAGTGTTGAATTTCTATGTAGTGCCTTTGTTTTGGGCTTTTCGGGGTATGGTTTGATTTTGGGTATGGATTGGCTATCCAGTAATGGGGCCGTCCTTGATTGTGAGAAAAGGGTTGTTAGGCTCCTAACCCAGCTCGGTAATACTTTGGAAATTTCTTGTAATCCCTCGTATGCGGTTATGCTTAGTTATCTTGAATCGCTAGATGCCTCTGTTGAAAATTTACAATCGGTTAAAGTGGTCCGGGAATATCCGGATGTCTTTGAAGAGGTGAAGGGCATACCTCCGAAGCGGGAAATAGACTTCCGCATATATCTGGTAGATAATGCAAAGCCCGTTGCGTTGCCCGTTAGACATATGGCTCCACGAGAAAGGAAAGAGCTCAGTAAACAGATTAAAGAGCTTCTAGAAAAGGGGTTCATTAGGAGGAGCATTTCAGAATGGGGCGCTCCAGTGGTGTTCGCTACAAAGGCGGATGGTTCACTCCGTCTATGTGTTGACTATAGGGAGCTCAACAAGCTAACGAAAAAGAATAGGCACCCTCTCCCTAGAATTGACGATTTATTTGACCAGCTTGTAGGAGCGTCTGTTTTCTCCCAACTCGATTTAGCAACCGGTTTTCATCAGCTAAGGGTGGCTGAAGATAGCATCGATAAAACGGCGTTCAGAACCCCAGACGGCTTCTTTGAATGGCTTGTCATGCCTTTCGGCTTGACAAATGCACCTGCGTACTTCGTGGACCTGATGAGTAGGGTATTTAGAGATTTCCTCAACAAATTCGTAGTGGTCTTCGTAGATGATATCCTTATCTTCTCAAAGAGTGAAGAGGAACATGCTCAACACTTAAGGGCAATCATGGAAACTTTGCGAGTCCATCAACTAAAAGCCAAATTCTCCAAATGCCACTTTTGGAGAGAAGAGGTGAGGTTCCTTGGGCACATAGTATCCAAGCAAGGGTTAGCAGTGGACCCTGCTAAGGTAGTGGCGGTACAGGATTGGAAGACACCAAGGAATGCAACTGAGGTCCGAAGCTTTCTAGGACTAGCAGGTTTCTATCGAAAATTCATAAGGGATTTTGCGAAAATTTCAGCTCCGCTCACGAAATTGACCAAGAAGAATCTAGTATTCAATTGGGATTTGGATTGCGAGTTTGCTTTCCAACGACTGAAGAGGGCTCTCACAACAGCCTCAGTTTTGACGCTGCCAGATGGGAGCAAGATGTTCACTGTTTATACGGATGCATGTGGGACAGGGCTAGGCGCCGTCTTAATGCAAGAAGGAAGGGTAGTAGCATATGGCGGGAGGCAGTTGAAGGTGCACGAAAAGAACTACCCAACCCACGATCTAGAGCTAGCCGCCATCGTCTTAGCACTCAAGTCTTGGCGACACTATCTCCTAGGTGAGAAGTTCGAACTTTACACTGACCATAAATCGTTGAAATATCTTTTCTCGCAGAAAGATCTTAACTTGAGGCAACAAAGATGGATGGAGTTTCTTGCCTCGTACGATTTCGAAATCTCCTACACTCCGGGCAAAGGCAACGTAGTGGCAGACGCGTTGAGCCGAAAGAAATTGACCCTAAGCCCGTTGTTTGTTGAAAGACAAAGCCTAGAGTTTATAGCCAGCTTCGACTTTAGGCCCTCCTCCGATTTCGTACCGGGCTTGCTTGCATCTCTCGAAGTGCGCCCAACTTTAGTGGATTCAGTAGGGACAGCACAACGCGAAGACCCTCAGCTTGTGGAAATAATTGATAGGCTAATTAGGGGTGAGACTTCAAGTCACCTCAACAGATACTCCATTGACGATAAGGGTGTACTAAGGCGAGATGGAAGACTATGCGTCCCACAGACAAACGATTTAATAAAGAAGGTTCTCGAGGAAGCACATCACTCCAAGATGACGATACACCCAGGCGGAGATAAAATGTACAAAGACATAAAAAGGACTTTCTTCTGGAACGGCATGAAAAAGGACGTGGCAGAATTCGTTTCTAAGTGTATGGTGTGCCAACAGGTTAAGGCGGAACAGAAAAAGCCTGGCGGACTGCTACATCCTCTGGAGGTCCCGCAGTGGAAGTGGGATAGCATCTCAATGGACTTCATCGATGGGCTGCCTAGGTCTAGGAGAGGCAACACTAGTATTTGGGTAATAGTGGATAGGCTTACTAAAAGCGCCCACTTTTTACCTGTCAAAAGTAAAAGAACTGCCTCATCCCTAGCATCACTTTACCTTAAGGAAATCGTGCGACTCCATGGAATACCATCTAGCATCGTTAGTGACCGAGACCCCATCTTCACCAGCGAGTTTTGGCGGAGTCTGCAAGAAGCAGTAGGAACGCAGTTATGCTTGAGCACAGCCTATCATCCCCAAACTGACGGCCAAACAGAGAGAGTGAACAGAGTTTTGGAAGACCTTTTAAGGTTATGCGTCCTCGACTTCGGAGGGACATGGGAAGACCACCTCCCTTTGGTGGAATTTGCCTACAACAACAGCTATCAAGCAACCATCGGAATGGCGCCCTTCGAAGCTTTATATGGAAGACCGTGCCGATCGCCCACTTGTTGGTGGGAGTCCACGGATAAGCTCATACTTGGACCAGATATGATCCGAGAGACTTCAGAGAAAGTGGACTTAATACGAAGAAGGATGAAGACGGCCCAAGACAGACAAAAGTCCTATGCTGACAAGAGGAGGACCGACCTTGAATTTGAGGTTGGAGACAGAGTTTTTCTCAAGGTATCACCACTGAGAAACGTTGTACGTTTTGGAACCACAGGAAAGCTAGCGCCAAGATTCGTAGGGCCATTCCCTATCATCGAGAAGATTGGGAAAATGGCCTATAGATTAGAGCTACCCGAGAAGTTGGCTGGAGTCCACAACGTTTTTCACGTTTCACATCTCCGAAAATGTCTGCATGAGTCTGCTGAAGTGGTAGAGCCAAATATCCTCGAAGAGGCCGAAGTGGAACGCGAAGCAACCATAAGAAGAGTTCCGACCCGCATATTAGGAACGGAAGTGAAGAAGCTACGCAACCGTGAAGTCAAGCTCGTCAAAGTCCAGTGGAGCGACACCGAGGGAGACGCGACTTGGGAAACTGAAGATAGAATCCGTACTGCCTACCCTTTTCTGTTCGAGGGTACATCCTTGATCTTTCTTTTCCTTAAGTTGCGCTTTTATCTATCTATCTTTTTAGGTATATTTCCTCGACCGTATCATTTAGGTAGAAAACCTTTGGATGAAAACATGTAGTTGAAACATGTTATGTATGAATGGTTGCAAGTGGTTGTAAGTGATTGCTAGTGGTTGCTCGTGGTTGCATATACACACACAATCTAGGTTTTAGATCGGCTCAGTCACTTCATATTGCATATGCATATATGTTTGTATTCGTATGTGGTTGAACTATAATGTGTTGTCATGTGGATGTTGCATTTGCATTGAATGATTGTGCACTCATGTAGAATCATGAATAGGAAAATTTGCATACATAATGGATTCATGGCACTTACATAATTCGCATTAAGGAGGTCAACTGAATCAGTAGACCGCCTGATTTTGCATTAGATAAGAACATGTACACACACACTTTGCATATGATCATGAAGCATTAGAAGTCTTTTAAGGACAATGGATGCTCGTGTTTGATGGATGAGTAGATGGATGATTGGATGTTAGGATATACATTCCTCCTAACTTGAAGATTTCGGGGACGAAATCCTTTTAAGTGGGGGAGAATGTAACACCCCGAAAATTCTATAACTGTGAAATTCATGAATTAAAGTATAATCAAATTCAAATCAAAGAACTAAGGGAAACGGGATACGCCATTGCGTTCGTCTCGGAAAAATACGCGAAATAGAGTCCGAGTTTTCAAAAAACGGAGTCCGTATGAAGAAGATATGGCCTTCGGAAGTTTTGAATTAAATTTAAAATTCAAACAGAATAAAATAATAATTTGAAATGGGGCCCAATGGGCCAGGCGGATAAGACACCCGCCTAGCCACCCAGGTCGACTGGGCTGTCGACCTGGGCTACCCATGTCGACAGGGCTGTCGACAGCCCTGTCGACAGGGGTGTCGACCTGGTCGAGCCCTGTCAACCTGGCTGGCCAGGTCTGTGTTTGGTCGAATTTCTGTGGTCTGCTTTGTCATTAGGGCTAGGTGGCGGGTTTTTATTGGTCTCTCTTCCTAATGAATGGCTATGATCTAACCTAGCAACATCAAGGGTCCTAATCAATTCCTAACCTCTATATAAACAACCCTAGACTAAACCCTAATCTATTCATTCAAATTAAGAACATAGCCGCCATGTTGCTGAGGAACGACAAAGAGTAGCCGCCAACTAAAGAGAGGATTAGGGAGAAAGTTCTAAGGCCTAAAGCAATTCAAGCAACCTAAAGCTAATCAATTCAACAAAGGAATTTGCGTCTTCAATCCCTAAACTAGAGAATTCATCAAACCATTGTAAGTAGAGTATTACTTTGGTATTAATAAACAACTGTGTTGATGTGTATGCTTGAATTGTGGCAATGGAAGTAATTCATATTTGTGCAAAATTATGTTATTCATTATAAAGAACTACATGCGGTAGTTCTATGCAAGTATACGTTTGGAATATTGCGCAAATTGTGTAATCTATATTGAAGCTACATGTATGTAGTTAATTGAAATTCATGTAAGTTTGGGGCTTTGTTATTATGCCATTATGATGTATATTTTTGTGCATAAATCATTTTGCAAGTAATTGAAACAAGTTTGGTTATTATAGTTCATATGAAACTATGTGGAATTTTGACACCATAATCCATGTATTAAGTCATGCTTTTGCAAACTTATGAATATGGCTAGGAATGATATTTGGCATAATTGAAATCCGTTATTAAGTCTATCTTATTTCAAAGGATTATATGATGACATGGCCAGGTTAGACTCAAAAATCCCTTTTTTTTTTTTTTTTTGCAAGTTTAAAGCAAACACCATGTTTAGGAATATTTATGCATAAGTATGTTTATACCATCGTTATGTGATTAGGCTTAAATCATGATTAAGTTGAATTATGCTATGTTCATGCTAGAAGTATTTATGCCATGCTTATGTTTGACCATATGCCATGCCTATGCTAGAAGTGTTTTATGCCATGCTTATGTTTGACAATATGCCATGCCTATGCAAGAAGTATTTTATGCCATGCTTATGTTTGACAATATGCCATGTTTATGCTAGAAGTATTTAGGCCATGCTTATGTTTGACATTATGCCTAAATAAGAATATAGGTTCATGTTGTAGTTAAACCTATGCAAGTTTACATGCCTTGATTTATGTCACCTATGTTTTATGACCAAAATACATGTCACCACTATGCAAGTACACCAATTTCTATTATGTATTTTCCAACGTCATATGCAAGTTCATGCGCTCACTTTCCCCTCTTTGTGTATACGCCATAAGCCTCCCCTTTTCGCATGGCTAAATTGGGCTTTAAAAGGCTAAGCCCAATATATATAAACGGACGTGTAAAACGGGGGAAAATAACGTTGGGTTAAAAATTAATTAATGAATGAAAATATGAAATAGAAGGGCCCAAAGTCAAGTATGGGTTGGGCCCATGGTTGGTGTAACCTTTACACCATTAACATAATAATGGGCCGCAAATATTTACATATAAGAAATAAAGAAGAATGACAAAATATGTAAATGTAGAAAAGACGATGTGTTTAACCCGAGGTTGGATTGAGTTGTGATGTAAATCTGCCCGGAACCGCCCGGCTGTCCAGTAGTCACAACAATACCTATCCAATGTGGGAGGTTAAACATGGAGCCCAGCAAGGACCCGAGGTTTGACTGAGTTGTGGCGTAAGACTGCCCGGAACCAACCGGCAACAGGCAGCCACAACAATATCTGTCTAATGTGAGAGGTCAGGGCCTTAATAAGACAATTAAGGCTGAGTCAGGATTGTTAGGATTAAGTGAACTAAAGACTTAATCAAAATGGAACATGCTAAACTAAACGGACTGGTGGGGTTAGGTTAGGAAACACTTAACCAACTTAGCATGTTGGCTAGAGATAGAAAACCTAGTAACGGGGGACCCTTTTCAGCAGTAACCCTAGAAGGTGTATCAGGATACCCTGAAACTAGGCAGGGTGGGGCACGATTACTGGGCTGATTGTAAGAGGTCAAATCGACGGCGGTGGTGTAGCAGTGTAGGTTCTAACGGTGTGCGGGCGTGCACGCACTCCGGCGCAGAAAAATAAAGCACTGGACACCAGTAGCATACCTTTGCACTCTAAGGTTGTGTCGGGTTGCCACTATGGGACTTGATACACCCCATGGTGGGACCAGCATAGGTAACTACAGACATCGGGGGCCGTAAGACACATGTAACTATGCGAGTAGGAGCCGATCATCGTAGAATGGATCACATCACCCTGATTTTGGGGTGCAAATTGGAAACTAGTTTATATGGGTTCAGAGATTAACATGGGGTACGATAGTATATTCGACCCTAGATAACTTAACCAAGTTTATAATGTTGCCCACTTCCTGTTTTACTTATCATACCCAGTTCTTTATTCATAGACAAAGTAGTACTAGACTTACTCAGGCTTTATGTCTGACTCTATTTTTCTTTCGTCTTCTTTCTTCCGTTCCCCCCCCCCCCAGGTCCTCAGGGAGGGAACACAGCAGCTTGACCTACCTCAACATCCAGCTTGAAGAAGAGAAATGTATTGCTTGGACTTTCCTGTTTTGAACTATGGCTTTGGACAATCCACTATGGGGCTTTGGCAGTTTGTCTATGTTTTATTTATGCTTCTTTAAAAAAATAATGTACTCAAGACAGATTATGAAGTGTTATGTTATGTTTTTGGAAAGGATGTTGTTGTAACACGTATTTGACTTTATGAAATAAAGTTTGTTGTTCTTCCGCTGTTTACAAATATGTGTTCTTATATCTGTCTTGTATATCTGTGACTTGTACTTATAAACCTCCACCAAAATTAGGGCATTCCCTTTGAGAGTGACCCTAACGGAGGTGGGGTGTTTCACCAAGGCTCCTGACTTAACCCCGATTAACCCATCAAGCCCAAATTGGTTAAGTATTAAGTGGACCATGACTTAACCCTAATCAGGAGGCATTCATTAACTTAATGCGCTTTAACCTCTCACATTGGACTTTGTTGTGGTTACTAGTTAAGCCGGGGCGGGTCCGGGTAGCTTTACACCACAACTAGGTCTAACCTCGGGTTCGAGCACAACATGACCAACTTCTCACATTGGGCCCTATTGTTTGTAGCCACTAGTTAAGTCGGGCGGGTCCGGGTAGATTTATGCTACAAACTCAACCCAACCTCGAGTTGGCCACACTCATATTTTCTAAGTGTCATGTCCATTATGTTTCCAAAGCATAATTACAAGTTAACATATCACGTTATGTTATAAAAACCATGTTTATTTCATAATGTTACCCAACCCCAACGTAATCCCATCGTTTACATAGTCGCAAAAACACATAAAGGATAAAATAGGGAACTTGGCGTAATTATGACAAGAAGGTGTTGAAGCTACAAGTTTATCATGGTGGCATATGAAATGTACATATGTTCATATACTTGCATATTGCATTATTAGGCTTCAAAAGCATGCATAAAACCAAACTTAGCATATGAGTGATACATGGTGATAAATGACATGTAGAAGTTGCTAGAAGTTCGAATTTAGCCTCATATGCAAGTTATCATAAGGGATATGATAACTTCCATGTTGCCAAAATGCAACCTTCAACATAAAGCTTGAAGCTTTAAGCTCACAACTTCAAGTTTAGCTTGCATAACATGATAACATGATCAACCCAAACTTGCATAACATAGCAACATGTGTCATACATAATGATTAAACCCACTTGCATAATGATCATCCAAACTTGCATATAATGATCAACCAAACTTGCATGTAATGATCAACCAAACTTGCATATAATGATCAACCAAACTTGCATATAATGATCAACCAAACTTGCATATCATAATGATCAACCAAACTTGCATATAATGATCAACCAAACTTGCATATAATGATCAACCAAACTTGCATATAATGATCAACCAAACTTGCATATAATGATCAACCAAACTTGCATATAATGATCAACCAAACTTGCATATCATAATGATCAACCCCAAACTTGCATCATTCATATAACTTTAGAGTTAATAAAAAGAAAGTAGAAAAGGGCTTACAATGCTATGAAGACACAAATAAATAGTTATTAAAAGATTGAGACGAAGCCCTTATGCAATCACCAAAAAGACCCAAATATGCAAGCTCCAAATGAAAAACCCTTGAGCCAAATCAATAAAAACCCTTGCTTTGAAATAGAAATGTTGCAACTTGACTTGAATGCAAACTAAGAACATTCATACAAGTTTGAAAATACTTGTATGCATTCAAAATCTCTCATATAATTTAACTTAGAAATTTTAGCATGAGAGTGGAGGCCATGAGAGGAACAATTTTGGCATAGTTTAGTTGTAGGAATGAATAATGATGATTTAGGCTAGGTGTTAGGTCCTTTTTATAGAAGATTAGGATAGTATTAGCCATAGGATTAACCCTAGATTCAATCCAAGCCATCAAAGCATGTCTTGGGGAAGAAGTCAAGTGTAGGAACCATCTAGGGCCTTTAGATTAAAGCTGAACCATGAGAACCATTCAAATGCAAAATTTGCATTTGAGCGAATCTGCCCACGGGTTGACAGCCAAACACCCTGGATTAACCACTAGTCGACCCAGCGAGCTCGGGTCGACCTCAAAAATCGCCCGGTTCGGTTATTCCCCTCTCCCAATTCGCTGTTTTGAACATTTTTGCATATTTATTTATTAAATTTTCAGTTATATATATATCAATATATATATATATATTTCTCTGCGCAACCCATTTCACTTAATTAAGTATACTTTAATTTGTGAATTTTTATGTTCAAATTATGGGGTGTTACAGCGGTCGTCACAATGAGCCTATCTTAGGTTTCAAAAAAAAGGGTACACTCTAGTTGGGCAAATCAAGCTTCTGGTGCAAGTTGGATTGCCTCCTCTCTGCAGAACCTTCGAGACTTTGTCCATCGTCATTGACCAACCTTCCTATTACAATGATTTCTTCGGTTGCCCAACTTTAGAAGAAGTGGACGTCTTCGTCTCGCCTAAATATCTTTTGATGAAGTTCCTAACAAAACAGGGTTAGGGCACAATTAGGGGAGAACAATTTAACTCCCGTGAATTGTAATTTTCCACCCTAAATCGGTATAAAAGGGAGTATCTTGCTTACTTTGATTTTTCTACTGTTTTCCATCCTTTGGATGATGGATTTCTACATCTGACATTTGAAGCTAAAATAAGAATCAACAAAACTAAGAAGCGTATGAATACACTCCTTTAGGAAGCAAAATGAAAAGGGCTAAAGAGATAAATTCAGCTAAAGAAGATGAAGAAACCATAATAGAACTAGACTCCCAAGGAGATACAGAAAGAATCAAACCTATAGAAGACTTAGAGGAAATAAACATAGATCCAACTAACACAGCTAAGACCAATAGAATTGGGAAAGGGTTAGAAGGACCACTGAAAATGGGTTTGATTCAGTTCCTATAATATAACAAAGATGTATTTGCCTGGATCCATTCAGATATGGTAGGGATCAACCCATATGTTATGAGCCATGCTCTGAACAATAATCCATCTGTAACCCCCGTCCGATAAAAGGAAAGGCAATATAACAGGGATAAATTGAAAGCCTTGAAAGAGGAGGTAAAGAAATTACTTATGAATGGGCTTATCTGAGAGGTCATTTATCCTAAATGGTTAGCCAATCCAGTGTTAGTAAAAAAATCCAACGGGAAATGGAGGACTTGTGTCGATTACACAGACATGAACAATGTTTGTCCAAAGGATTGTTATCCCCTTCCCCAAATAGATCAATTGGTTGACGCGACTAATGGGCATAAGTTATTATCCCTCATGGATGCCTACTCAAGATATAACCAAATTCCTATGTTCAAACCTGATGAAGAACATACAAGCTTCATTACTGATTGCGGGACATATTGCCATAAGGTGATGCCTTTTGGATAAAAGAATGCAGGTGTAGCATACCACAGATTGGTTAATAAAATGTTTCAAGATCAAATAGAGTGGAATATGGAAGTATATGTGAATGGCATGCTAGTGAAATCTAACAAGCCAGAAAATCATTTGGAGGATTTAGAAGAAATGTTTAATGTCTTGAGAGAATATTAAATGAAGTTAAATCCTCAGAAGTGTTCTTTTGGGGTTCAGTCTGGAATATTCCTAGGATATGTTGTCAGTGAATGTGGGATTGGAGCCAGTTCCGAACAAATTAAAGCCATAAAGGATATGAAAGAGCCCAAAACAAGTAAAGAAGTCATGGGCTTGAACAGGAAAGTAGCATCCTTGAGTCGGTTCATTTCTAAATCCATTGATACTTGTGTGAATTTCTTTGATGTATTTAAGAAAAAGAAGAATTTTGAATGGTGTGAGGAATGCAGGAAGGCTTTACATGAGTTAAAGGATTATTTGGGTAAGCCTCCAACTTTATGTAGTCCCATAGGTGGGGAGGAATTGTATCTCTATATGTTGTTTCCGAACATGCAATCATCTCGGTTCTCATTAGAGAAAGTAACGGAACACAATTTCCAATTTATTATGTTAGCATAAGGTTAAAGAACGCTGAAACTCGATACCCTATAATAGAAAAGTTAGCCAACTGTCTTGTACTCACAGCTCGGAAGCTTAAAGCTTACTTTCAAGGGCGTCCCACTAAGGTTCTAACCAACTTTTAGATCAAACAAGTTTTCAATAAGCCAGAGACCTTTGGAAGATTAGTAAAGTGGTGAATTAAGCTTAGTTAGTATGAAATTGAGTTCCAACCGCGAACAACAATTAATGGGTAAGCTCTGCGGACTATTTCAATGAATGCATGAGTTTTGTTATAGAACATTCAACAAAGGAAAAATACCTTAAGGCTATATGGCACTTATTTGTAGATGGAGCGTCGAGTAAGCAAGGAGCAGGGGAAGGGAATGTAATAGTCATCCCTGATGCGAATCACTTACACTATGCGATGAGGCTTGGATTCGCCGCAATGAATAAAGTGGTCGAGTATGAATCAATGGTAGCAGGATTAAATTTAGCTTTACAACTAAAGATACCTCAAATTGAGATCTTTAGTGATTCCCAGCTAATGGTAAAACAAATTAAGAAAACATACTAAAACAAAGATGCTCGGTTTGCGTTATATTTGAAGAGAGTATCGAAAATGCTCACCCAATTAGAAGATTTTCCATACATCAGATTCCGTGAGGGGAAAATTCCCAAGTTGATTCTTTGGTGAAATTGTCTAGCTCTAGAGGAGCACCTGAAACTCGGATTATCCCTGTTGGATATCAGGAGAAGCCAAGCGTCGAACAGGAGGCATCCAAATCAGGAAAGGAATTACTAGTCTTAACTAGATCCCAAGCTTTGGAAAGAGAAATCAAAAGGGAAGAAGATATAGATAAAGCTCCTAGCAAGGAACCCATACAAACCGAAGTGAACTATCATTATGAGAATACTTGGATGGATCCCATTATAGATTATCTCTTGAACGGAACATTACCTGCCAGTAAGCAAGATGCTAGAAGGACAAAGCATCAAGCCCCTACCATCGTTATTATGAATAAGGTGCTTTATAAGAAAGGGCATTCACTCCCCTACTTATGATGTGTAAGCCTTTAAGATGAGCTCAAGTTGATGACAGCAACGTTGTTTCAATCATTATCATTATTGATTATAAAATATATACTACCATCTTTATCCGGAATATATGTATATTTATATGCAGGAAATAAACATTGAAGACTGTATAGTTTAAGAGATTCAAGATTTCAAAGGATAATAAAGACTTATGAGTATTAAGATATCAAGAGTTCAAGAATATTGGAGTAATAGAGTCTAGTTTGTATGTAAAACTCTAAATAGCACTCAAATTCTGTTGTTAAAACAATCTCTTTTTAAATTTATTTCAAACTGTTTTCAAAATAGATATCAAACTCTTCTCAACAATAATTTTCTTAAGGATTTATTCATATATTCATGAGTTTTATATTATATAGTTTTATAATTATATTATAAATTTTTATATCATATATATATATAAATTAGTCATATGTTTAAATAACATTTTATTATGTTTTTTATACTTGATAAATTATATTTTAAACAACTAATTTTATTTTAGGAATTTCTAGAATATACATATATATTGGTTTAAAAACTTGAAAAATGATTTAATTTCATATTTATAATACATATGTCGATATACATCTTTTGACATGTTGACATATAACTGTCACAAATTTTTAAATTTAAAAAGATTTGTCTTTTCATTTAAAACGTTTCAGAAACGGTTGTAACTCTTGGAATACTATATAAAGGGCCTTATATCGAATTTTTTCATAACCTATCATCTCCTTCTTCCTTACTTTACATACCACCATTATTCTTCTTAATTTTCTAAGATTTTACACTTATACTCTACTTATTTCAATACAAATTATATCATTCTTCATCTATTTTCGATCTCTATCAAATACTCTCTGTTTGGAAGTGCCACTCAAGAGTTTTTAGGGCAATTGTAATCAAAGATAGGAAGGGTGTGTTCCTTGTAGATTGTAAATCAGGGAAAAGGAATGATGTTAACCTTCTAGGCATGAAATCAAGGGGGTTTAATCAGTTTTAACCTTGTAGTCGTGAAATCAAGGGTGTTTTAATTGGATGCTGATATTAATAAACTCTGCACAATCTATCATGTTCATGACTAAATGTAGGAGTAATCCAAACCAGTATAAAACCTGGTGTGTTCTTTCCTTTTCTGCATTTTATTTTTGTTTATATTTGCATCTGTGATGGTTTTTGTTGTGAAAATCATTTTGTGATTCATATAGTTATTTGAGTAATTGTTAACTAGTTAATATTTCTATAAGTTTTTTAAAACACTATTCACCCCCTCTAGTTTTAGTTTTTCCTTAAGATCCTTGACCCTCATCCCTAAAAATTGGTATTAGAGCATAGGATTTCAAAATTTCATCATTTGAATTTTGGAAATATTAAATGACAGCCAACACTAGAATTGCTAACAATAATAGTTTATTTGTAGAGGGTCAGTCCACCATTAGAAGACCACTATTTAATGGCAGTAATTATTCTTATTGGACATGTAGAATGAAAATATATTTACAATCTATAAGATTAGACACTTGGATTATTACACAAACGGAATATGTTGAACCCACTACTAATTTTACACAATGGACTTTTGAACAGAAGGCATCTGCATAAAGTAATTCTAAGGCTATGAATATGTTATTCTGTCCATTTGATAGAAATGAATTTAATAGAGTATCAGTTTGTATATCTGCTTATGAAATATGGAAAACCTTGCATGTTACTCATGAAGGAACAAATAAAGTTAAAAAGACAAAGATATCAATGCTAACAAATCAGTTAGAGTTATTTAAAACAAATCATAATGAATTTGTCTCCGATATGTACTACAGGTTCCAGGAAATCGTGCATTCATTAATGGCTTTGGGAAAACTTATTTTAAAGAAGGTCAAGTCCAAAAAGTTCATAATTCTCTAACTCCAAAATGGAATTAGAAAACACTGGCAATAGAAGAGGCCAATAATATTAGTGAAATGAAGATTGAGGATTTAATCGGGAATTTGATGTCATTCAAAGTACATTTACAAAAAAGAAAGGAGAATAAGTCATCAGAAAAGAAATCTATAACATTCAAAGCAACAATTTATGGTTATGATTCAAGCAGTGAGGATGATAAAGAAATTGTCTTAATGACAAGGAATTTCATAAAATTCTTGAGATATAAAAGATGGAATGATTCTCAGAAAAATATTCAAGGAAGTTCAAGAAAAGATACTAGTAACGATAGATGTTACAACTGTAACAAACCATCCCATATAAAAAGGATATGTCCATATCCAGATGGATAAAGTCAACAAAAAACGACCATTTGTCAAAGAAGAGGAAAAGAGCATATGCAGCAACTTTAGATGATTCAGATTTATCATCAAGTGACGAAGAGCTAGAAACCAGAAATTCAAACATGTGCTTCACAGCGATTCAGGAATCAGAAAATATCGAAGGAATGGATCTTAAAACCAGGTACGCCTTAATTAATAATTTTTGATTGAAATGGTTGAATGGATGCTTGTTTGCCTACCTTGTTTGATATTTGAATTCTAAAATTTAAATTTGAATTTTGAATTTTGAAATTCATAATAATAATATAATAATAAAACTAATTTTAAAATATATTTTTAAGATTAGTACCATATCATGAAATAATTAAATAGAGAATGTAAAATATAAAATAATATAAAAAAGTCAAAAAGTCACTTGAATTTTTGAATTGTCACATGTATGTCAACATACATGAATATACATGTCGACATATACATCAAAACTTGAAATTCAAACTTTGAGTTTCAAATGTTTAAACTTTTTAACTTCCCGCCACTTTTTTACTAACTCCCAAGGTCTGAAAAGTCCTCCTATTAAGAAAGATGTGTCCATTTGCTCTCTATTTAATCATCTATTCATTGCTACTCTTTCTTCATCCTATACTCTTCAAAACTATACTCTAATGGCTTCCTTAAGTACTCCAAAGACCATGAGACTAACTAAGACTCTCAAAGGTCATCTCTACAACAACCTGGAGGCTATCCAAGCTTACACACTACACCAAAATAGCAAATTTGGCACACAAGGATGCAGAGATACAATGCGGCTAAAAGCCGTATCAAATTTGATAGTGCTCAGATCTGTATCAAACTACATTTTGCGATCCACACCATCCCAAACACCTTAAATCTGACCGTCCATCACCAAAGCTCCGGATCAGTTAGTTTGATACAACTTTGAGCCGAATAGAATGCGTATCATATTGTGCATCCCATTTGGTACTTAGAATAAAAAAAATGGTCACTCCCCTTTCCCTCTGTTTTACTTCAATGGTGACCAAATACCTAAATTAGGGTTTTCGGTCACCAAATCGTGCCTCCACCTTTCTCTGGAATCTCCTCGTCTTGCATCCTATGGTAGGATTCCTACCATCTTACTTCCTCTTTCAATCATCAGTCAGCAGAAGTTTCAATTCAAGGTACTATTTTCAATGATTTATATTTGTAGTGAACTTCGTTTGCAGCGAATTTTATTTATATGAATTTGCCTTTGTGAATTTGCCGACGTGAATGTAGTTGTGTGAATTTTGTTTGTAGGTAGAAATTGCCTGTTTGGTTGTTTGTTTGTTTTGATTGCTTGTTTGATGCTGAAATTGCCTAAAATTAAAATGGTTAGTTTCAGTGTTTACATCAAACAAATATTTTATTTTTCAAAGCTATGTCGAAGAAACCATCAAATACATTATTCTCATTTTGTGCAAAAAACCGACGCCATAAAGAACAACATGGATTACGACAACCGTTTGTTTGCCTTATATTGAAATTTAAATTTGGTTATCTTAGTGTATTACTGTACAATATCAAACAACGTTTTAATTGGTATGTATTACTATGACAAATCATACCGGTTTTAGTTGGCACATCTTAGTGTATTAGTGTAATAGTGATTGCTACTTTGTGTTATATTATTGTCATACTATATCAAACTTTGTAATGATTACTTTATTTTGAGAGATAACAGGTTTACTTAATATATATTAATAGGTTTGCTGAAAATTTGGAAGATGGATAATACTCAACTTTCTATTTAATAATTTAATGGGCGATCCACCAGGCGGATGTATTTTAGCTCATGCGTAGGGCCGGGTTGCTTATTAGGTTTATCCAAGTTTTGATGCTACTTTACTTAACCTTAGTAAAAAACTGCTTTCACTAGCAACTTTCCCCTATTTTGTAGCAGAGACTGTAGTGCAAGTTGCACCACAGTCTGCTTCAAAGAAACTGAAAGTTGCTAGTGAAAGCAGCTTTTTCCAAAGGTTAAGTGAAACAACATGCGAAACTTGGATAAAGCTAACAAGCATTGATTACTGGCCCTGCGCATGAGCTAAACTGCATCCACCTGATAGTCAGCCAGTAATTTCTTAACCAGAAAGTCGAGTATGTGTGTCATCCGTACATGATGATTCAATATCTTTAGACGTTTGATGACGTATATATAATTTTACACTTAACTCTACGTAGTATCTTACATAAAAATTGAATGGACATGTTGTGTGCGTATCCTGAATATTCCTTTGGTTTATTTGTTCCTTTTTGTGTGTATAGGAGGATGTTATGTATATGCTAGGGTATGAACTACCGGTGTTGCAGATCAACTACAGTTTAGATGATTCTTCTTTTGGGTTTGCATATTTAATGACTATCAATTTTTCACTCCTGTGTACAGCTAATTTCATTTTAAAGCCTATGGTCATAGTAAAACCAATTTACAATGTGTATTCATACTTCTTTGAGACATATACTGATCGACTACACAAACACATGGATGGGGCTTAAAATAGAAAACTTGTTTTCGAACAGAATGCTATTTTAGTTTCTCTGTATTCATGACTTGTATAATGAATTTATATGCAGTCCTGTTGAGAAAACAGAAAAAGTGGGGAGGTGTATCGGCTATATACGATGTTGGAGGTCATGTTAAATCACAAAGCATGTGAGATGCTGGTATGTTTTTAGGTTGTTATGCAAGTTCATGCAATGATGTCATTAGCATCATAAACATGTTAAGATAGATACAACTGACTAATATGCACACACGAACACAAAGACACGATATGCCCTTCACTGTTATCAGTACGGTGCTCGACAACTCGCGACTAGTTGTTGACTAGTCGACTAATCGAGATCAAACCATCGACATGAAGTCACGACTTGCTTTTTATATGAATTTGGACGCATTGATAGAAATTAGTCGACTAATCGACTAGTTGAGTCGACTAGATTGTTATTGGTGTCGACTAGTTTGTTATTGATTATCGAACAAAAAACTTTCGAACTCAAGCTTCGATCGATACCCTGAACCTGCAGCGCCGTCTTTACACTGCCATCTTGCCATTTTCAGCCAAAAAGGTAGTTAAAACTAGTCTTCGCAACAAAATGGAGGATGAATTTCTTGCAGACAGCATGACGGTTTACATCGAGAAATAGATTGCAATTCAGTTCAACAATGACTCAATAATCTAAGAGTTTGACAAGATGAAAACCCGTCGAGTGCAACTTATGTAGAAATAATTTATTTATTTGCTGTTATGATATTCCTAGTTCTTTTGTTAAGTTAATTAAATATGTATGTAGTGTGCCTTAGTAATATTTTCTTTTAAGTTTTGTGTGCAATCAAGCATAAAATTACTTCTTTTTTTTAATGTAGATTTTGGTGCTTTTGTGCTGCTATAACTCAAGTTGTCTATCACGATTCAGTTTTGCTACCAATCAATGAAACTTGACAATTTTATTGATGAAAATAGACCTTAATTCGTCTTCATCAGGTTGGCCATTTAAGATTTTGTTTTAAACTGTGTATATATAAATATTTTATGGGTTGTTATAAAACTTTAATTTCATTGCTTTTATGAGCCTATGTGTATTATATATTGAACATGAAAGTAAATTTTTGGTTTTATGATGCCCTTAAACTTGCACATGTATTTGTACCCATTGTTTTGACTGCCCTGGACCTATTTTCATGAATATGCACAAACTGTGCACATGATTCGTGCACACATCAACAGTTATAGCTTATTCTCATTATAACTGCTTTGATTTACAGACTTACACATCAACATGGACTTCATTAGCATGATAAGCACGTGCGCTCAATCTTCTCAGCCTAGTCTCCTACAGTTTTATCAAGAAGATCTGGTTTTTCCTTTACATTTGTTACTTCGTAATATGATGAAAAATCTTTGATAGTTTCCTTTTATTGTATATTCTTGTATGTACATTGTGAATTAGTATTAATAAAAATCTTGTTATGCTTTGAGTATATATAAATTGTGTTATCTTGTGTATAAACTGTGGTGTATATGCTTTGTGTTATGAAAAATATGTGTTATTGTTTCTATTTATACATACATACATACATACATACACACACGCATATAATTAGATACAGTCAAAGACTGTGTCTGAATTACACCATATATATTTTAGATATGGCTTATAATTGTATATAGCAATCATTAGATATGGCTAAGAGCCGCGTATGTTATTACTAGTGAGATACAGTTCATGGCCATATCTAATAATTTAACACGCCATTTTTTGATATGGCTTATAGCCGTGCCTAATTGTTTTAGATACAGCTATAAACACAGCCTAATTAGCATATATAATGTAGTGACATAGATTATGTTACGAATGGGAAAGTCAATATGGGAACATTTGCTATCTTTGAAGATTTTGCATCCTATAATCTTCCTACTCTTTTTCATCAAAATGAAGTGTTAAGTTTGATTTATTCTCGGGATAACGATGAAGATTGTTATCCAAATCTTGTCAAAATGTTTTATGCGAATTTAAATCATGGGTTTTTCGAAGGAAATTAAAATCAAGTTTAGATTAGTGTGAAAGGCATCCAAATTATTTTGGATAGTGATGTTTTGGGAACTATTTTAAATTTTAAGAAAATGGGTTCGGATTTTTCGGGTTTTGAAAGTGATGAACATGATTGGAATTTTTTCATCATATTTTTGAAGGAATGAACATACAGAATTCAAGAATCGCTTTTTCTGTCCAAAAGCAAAAATTGTTAACCTTATTCTTCAACATACTCTTACTCCCCACTCTGGAATCTTTAATAACCCCACTCTCAAGGTCCAAATAGCTCGTTTTGCCATCTTTGGCACTTATATTAATTGGGCCAAAATAATTTTGAGATAATTTAAACCAAAGGAAATGTATACAAAAGTAAACACTCTTTACCATGGAATTTACCTTCCCCATATCTTTAAATATTTAGGAATGAATTTCAAAGGAGATGAATTTGTTCTAGAAAGGTTACTAACTCAGGAAATATACCTCTTATGCAAATTCCAATCATTTTCGAACCATATGAGTCATATGCCAAAAAACAAGCTAGAATGGAATAAGAAGAAGTTCAAATGGAAATCAACGAAGAAGAATCCTCCATGGAAAGCATAGAATTTCCTACTTCATCAAGAGTCGTTTCCAAAGAATCCATTTATCAAAACCAAGTCAAAATAGCCAAAAATAAAAAGAAAATCAAGAAGACTCTCAACCAAATGTCTTCAAAAATGAACAAGTTTTCCAGAAAAAATGGAAGAAATTGGAATATCATCTTCCTCATATTCATCTGCTGAAATCTAAGTTTACTATCTTATGTTATCATTCATATTAGCTTGTATTTCCTTTCCATGCTTTCTATTTTAAGTATTTTGTGTATTATTTGATTGTAATCTCTCATTTGTAGCAATGTATGTTTTTTCTCTGTCAAAACCACCTTTGAACATCTGTAAAAACACAAATAATATAATATAATAAGAAATAATTCAAAATTGTGTTTAAAGACAGAATACCCAAAATTATATGGGTATGTTGACATACATATTCTTGTATGTTGACATATAACTGTCAGAAATTCAAATTTTCTCAAAAAAAAAAATTTAGTAACTACCTTATGTATATTCATTTTCAAATGAATTCCAGATTCTATATATACCATTTTCATTCAGAAAATTTCATTTCTACTTCTCTATTCTTCTCTAATAACTCTCCTTCTATACAATCAAAATTATGGCTAATTCTGTTCACAATCTAAGTGAAAATCTTGAAGAAACTCTCAGTTTTCTCAAAAATATCATATTTAGCATTCTTCGCAATCGTCATCTAAAATTAAGTCAGATAAAGATGATTGAACAACAAGAAAAACACTTTGATGTTATTCGTTGGATGATCTCTTCTAAATCTAGAGATGAAGATAAAAACATCACTGGAGCACCTCTCACCAAAGACAATGAAGACTGAGAAGTCATAAAAGTAGATCCAATCTTCGGTAGAGATGGATGGGTAGAAGTTCCAAGAGATATATGAATAATTTTTTTGATTTGTGTGGTATGGTTTGATATGTGCGGTTTGTTTGAAAACTTAATTTATTCTATAAACATTTGGATTGCTTGTAAATTTATTTGGATTACTTAGTTTATACAATGTTTGATTTTCCTCCTATTTAAGTTTGCTTTGTAGAATTATAATATTACAGTTATAGAGTTAGGGGGAGTTAAGAAAAATATAGATTTAGGAGAGTTATAATTTCAGGGGGAGTTATAGAATTAGTCTCTAGGATTAGTTTATATAATTTTTGTTGATGACAAAGGGGGAGAAATTATAAAATAGGTATAGTTTAAGGGAGTTTAGAAGGAATTCATGGTGAAAAGGGAAGTAACCGAAGAATTAGATTGACAGGTAATATCAGCTATGAGTATTTTATAAACCAAGGTTGCTATCATAAAAACGGGGGAGATTGTTGGAGAATGGAATTTTGGTGACAACAACCTTGTTTCAATCATTATCGTTATTAATACTAAAATATATACTGACTTCTTTATCCGGAATATATATATACTAGTGAGGAACCCGTGCTACGTACACGGGTAATTGATGAGTCCATGAGTGTATGTGATGTTAACATTATTTTTGTCTTTCTATGGTTGTGTATATAAAGTAAATTTATATTTACCCACTTTGTACTACAACCTCGTATCTTTGGCTATCACTGCACCATAATGGCCATTTGGCAACTCTTATTTTTTTCAACTGCCAACACTTATATGTGCTGTAGACTAGTGACACTAATATGTGTTGCTATAGTGAAAATGTGTCACCAAAAATGTGCAAACACTTATTTGTGTTGGTATGCCTAGTCAACCCTTATATTCTGAGGACAAAATGGTAAGATCTCATCCTATGACCTAATCGATGCCTCAATCTTTTATCCCAATGCTTATTCCTCTTTCGGCCGCGTCATAAGCAAATAGAAAGAAAAATGGGCTTCGGAGGATTAATTTCAGCTCTCTCAAATCGATAAGCGATAACGAGGATTTTTGTTGTCTCAAATCGGTATTAGACTCTCAAATCTCTTTCCACTCGTTTCTCAATCATCGACTTCAAATTGGGGCTTCTGGGAATCATGGCTTCTAGGGAGCACGGCTTCTAGGAATCACGATAATAGGTAAAAAAATCGATTTCACTTTCGTTGTGTTTTGACTATACGAAACTAGGTAAAAAAATCGATTTCATCTTAAGTATGGCATGTAATAGGTTTCTGTTTTCATGCGAATTAGGAAATTGCAACTTTAATAGTAATGATAGTTTATTCACTTAATTTGTTTATTATTGGTAGATTATTTGCAAGATCGTGCGAAAGGCAGCACTATGTATGGATTTAAGGGAGGGCCTGCAGGAATTATGAAATGCAAATATGTTGAACTAACCCCTGTTTTGGGAATCCACTGTTTTGGTGTAGTGGCAAGTATTAAAATAGTTGGAATCGTTGTTTCCGGATTTGAATTTGGCATTGGATGCATCAGATGAGGTTGTGAGAGCAATTGTTTGATGGCGTGGTTTTATGTGCTATGGTTACTAGGAAGAATTTGGATTCAATTCAGGTATTTGATGTTTGATAAGTTAATTTGTTTTGTTTTGAGGTGTAATTATTTATTTATTTTATTTTCATCTGTAGAGTCAAAGAGGAGCTTTAGTTTTGTCAAATCTAAGGGTAGATAATCTTAAGAGGTTTCTATTGGCTATGGACAATATGGGACTGCTAAATTTGATGCATCAGATTTGGAAGAAGTAATTTGAATTATCTGGAGTTTATTAACAGCTTTATCAACCATTGTATTATCCTAAATTGTTCCATCCTCCTCTAGTATTTATAGCCTTTTCCTTTGCCTATTTGTGTGATGTTTTTTAACGTTAGATAAGGTTATTCCCTCCCTCCTTCTACATGTGATGTACATAATGGCTAACTTGATATAAGCTTGTTATTTTATATTCTTTTTACAGCAAATTGATGCTCTCAATTTCAACTCTTGTCAACATGCTGCTGCTATTATCCAAACCAAATTTATCAAAATTTAGTTGTTGGATGAAGACTTAGGAACCATTTATTATTTTTAATTGTGTATACAATAGTTTCATATATAAGCTTTCCCCCAGAATAATAAATTATTTCTTCTAATTTGTCAGTTTGAGACAGCCTTTGCAACCATGGGTTAAGTTTGTCCAAACTATTCAAATGCAATAGATTATCATCTATTTACATGCACTATGCAATAATAATCCATTGAATATATATATATATATATATATATATATATATATATATATATATACTGAACTTATATTTGCTATTTATAATGGATGTGTGATCAAGTATTATTTATTTTTGAGAGATGTATTAATGTTTTTTAGGCTATAAAGGTTTATTTTGAATTATGTATGATATAAGCTTGAAGAATCAAATTTTAACCTATCTAGTACTATCTGCTGGCTTTTGAAATGTTACAACATTTCGAGATTTGTACTACACTTCCTACAAGTGTATATGTTTATTGTTTGATTTGGATGATGTGTTTTAGTTAAACAATCATTTGCATGGAAGCTAAAAACAAAAAGCACTATCCAAAACAAATTGAATGGAGCATATTTCAGTCTAAATATGTCAATTTTAGTGTAATTACTTTATGTTCAGACCTTTGAATTGCTCTTGATTGACGAGCATTTTTGCACTTTGTTATCATGCATAATTATTGCTTTTGGCCTGAACAGAAACAAAAGCATTTGATTTATATCTGTTTATGAACATGTGCCTGACCAAATGACCAGTTGTTGGTTGCTCCTCGTGCATGGTTATTTATCAGTTTAACCATATAAAAATACCAAGAAAGGATTCCATGCAGAATCACCAAAGACATGATGGATTTGTTGGTTGGGGAATATAAAAGGTAGATGGCTCCAGAAAACAAAGTGAGACAATTGTTTGAAACAATAATCTTCTATTTTTATCCATATTCATTGAACCACTCATTCCTCGGATTATAAAAGGTTAGGCATTTGTTGTTATCCTACATGAATGTTCTACAAAAGAACAAAAAAAAAAATCTTCCATTATTCATGAAGCCAGTTATTAAATCACTGATGCAATTGTAATTTAGTTCTTATTATAAATGCTTTACTTTTTTTTATAAAAAAACAAAACTGATTAGGCTTAATTTTTGTTCCCTTCTATCACCAAAAATCCTTAACACAAGTACACGCATATATGTAATATTTTCATGTAAATATAGCTTTGAAACTTTGCAAAAACTTCAGAAGTTAAAATATGATTGGCCAATATGTACATCCGAGCTATATAACATCCGCAAGTGAGAAGAAAATATAGGATTATCCAAGGCTCTCTTTGCAAAGTTACAAATGTCTTCTTTGGATGATTCTTGAGATATATGCAGGAGTTGCTGGACTTCTTGTGTTGATACAATGTCATAGCAATTATCATCATATTGAGCTAAATGACAAAGAGCGAGCTCAATATGCCGCCTTGTTGAATTTGAATATGATGCACAGTTGGCAATTAGCCAGCTTAGAACACCTTCCTCAGGTAACAGAGACCTCCCGTTCTTGTGCCTTCATGGATTGCTCGTGATTCACATTTGGCAAACTTTGCAATTCCCCTTGCAATTTGTGCAATAACTTCACTATGTCTATACTTTGCTATTGTCAACAGTGCTCTTATTGCACCATCATCTTTCAACATTTCATGCAACTTCTCATTTGCACATAAATTTGCGATTGCTCTAGCTACCATCCTAAGAGTTTGAGGATCAATTGTAACATATGCTATATTAGACAGTAAACGGGCTCCTCCTTTGCTCATTATTAACACTTGATTCATTCTATTCATTGCTAGGTTAGCAATAGCACAAGCAGTGATTCGATGAATTGTTGTATCTTTTGATGTTTCTAAGAGAAGAAGAAGAGCATCCAACCCGCCCTCTTCTCCAATTCTTTCCTGGTTTGCATCATCAGCTGTTAAGTTGGCAATCAACTTCGCAGCATGGACTTGCACATCCAATTTTTCAGATCTCAGCATAGCAAACATATTGGGAAGACCAACTTCTTCGAAGATCTTAGCGACAGTAGTAACTTTGTGACTAGATAGAGTCTCCCTTGATTTACTCGACTGGTACATGTACATCTGACCTCGATCTGGTACTGGTTTGACCAAATTTTCATCTTTAGATGTGGCGTTTTTATCCTGATCAGAGGCAAGCAACTTCAATTTAACAATTTCATCTTCATGTTGCTTCATTTGTCTCTGTTCTCCTAGTAGCTTTTCATGCACAGCTTTCATCTCCTCATTCAATGATTCCTTTGCAGACATGAGCTCACTATTTGTCGCTTCTAGAGAGTAAATTTTACTTGCCGCCTCTTCATTCAACTTTGTCATACTCTGTAACTTCAAGTTGAGTTCCTCGACAATGGTTTGTTGAACCTTCAGATAATTTTTGTGCTGGTCCAACTCCTGCATCAGATTCTTGACTTTCGACTCTAAATAGGCATTTTCTCTTTTGAAATTCTCAGACTCCAACGAAAGATTATGTTCTGCTTTAGCTAAGGAAATTTCACAATCTTTTAATCTCTTCTCTAGTTTTGTTTTATCTGATTCTCTGAGTTTCTCTTGTCCCACCATCTCTGAAGTTAGATTATTATGCCAGAAGAGAACATAGCAAGTAGTAGCTATGTGTTGAAATATGGACAGAATGTGTCAAAGTGGATAAGTAATTTAGATAGAGCAGTAATTGACAACATAGGGATGGGCTTAGTGCAAGCATTCTTCATTATCTTATTATTATTTTAGGATTTTAAATCTGGTTAAGTGATTTAGATAGCGCATAAATTATGAAATTTTGATCATGTTACTATAGCAAATAAATAAAATTTTAATTAATCATTTTACTATAGTTAGGTAATGCATGCTTCAAAAAGAATTTGTCAGCTATCCACAAAATTATTGATAATACTGGTTCTGAAGACGTCGAGGGAGCTACAAATGAGGTTCGTGTTTTAATATTTGTTAGTAGAATTACTAGAGTCGTGATCCTGTCATGCATCAATTCATCTTTGGTTGAATAGTCTCTTAATCAGAGTGATTTCTTAATAATAATGGTTAATCAAATTCCTTAAGTGTGTATCCAAAAAGTTTCAATGTTGTTGGACACGGTACTTAGTTGAATGACGGTACTTAGTGATTGTGTGGATGGATGCTTATTTAAGTCTTCTTTATTGCTTTACATTTTGATATCTAAATTCCTGAACAATGCATTTAGACCACTTGTGATCTATTTATTTTTGATATTTTCCAACTGAATTTGCGAACCGAGTTGCAAGCTCAGTTTCGGTTTTGCAAACTGAGTTGCAAGCTCAGTTTCTCAGAACTGAGTTGCAAGCTCAGTTCGCAAACTGAGTTGCAATTCAGTTTGCAAACTGAGTTTCGCAAAACCAAGTTGCAAGCTCAGTTTTGGTTTTGCAAACTGAGTTGCAAGCTCAGTTTGCAAACTGAGTTGCAAGCTCTGTTTCTCAAAACCGAGTTGCAAGCTCAGTTCGCAAACTGAGTTGCAATTCAGTATGCAAAACTGAGTTGCAACTCGGTTTTCGAACTGAGTTGCAACTCGGTATGTAAAACTGAGTTGCAACTCGGTTTTCGAACTGAGTTGCAACTCGGTTTGTAAAACCGAGTCGCAACTCAGTTCGGAAACCTAGTTGCAAATCAGTTTTGCATACTAAATTGCAAGCTCAGTTCGCAAACTGAGTTGCAATTTAGTATGCAAATCTGAGTTGCAACTCGGTTTCTCAAAACTAAATTGCAATCTCAGTTCGCAAACTGAGTTGCAATTCAGTATGCAAATCTGAGTTGCAACTCGGTTTTCAAACTGAGTTGAAACTCAGTTCCAAACTCAGTTCGGAAACTGAGTTGCAATTGGTTGAAAGCTTTGCGCAAAATGTTGATTGCTGAAAGGAGCACCGAACTGTATGTTGAACATGCAGCCAGTCTATGCATGACTATTGTTGTTTGCAACGAGGACCAAACTCAGTTCTGACTAATTCAATGAAGGTACATTAAACTTCTTTTTTTAACAACTATGTTCCATTATATTTTACTAAAATTGTGGTTGCTTTTGAGTTTCCATATATTGCCACTTCTTAGATTATTTCCGTTGTATAAGTTGATTAAGATCAACAACGCTATCGAAATTTCTTTTTAACTTCTTACAATAGCATGCATAAGAGTTGGTACATGGTGTTCATATATTCCCCTTTAATGATGAAGGATGATTATAAATTAAGGTTTTGCATCTTATTGAAAAATTATGAATAAGTACATACCTGGTTATCATTTAACAGGTTGATAAAATGCCTTTCTAACTTCTGACACATTCATTTTTTGTATGAAGAAGCACATATTGCATGTATTGACAGTTTCTTCAACGGCGTGGAATAATAACTCAAGTGAGATAGTGCAAAGTATTGGGAAAGTTGTTTGCATAACAGAAGTTTTAGATTTGGAAGCGCCGATTTATGATGGTCCTCAAAACGAACATTACAAGCTTTGTGAATTTTCGGATGGAGGCTTTATGATATGGTTCACGTTTCGCCTTCGTAGTATCTAAAATTCTATGTATCTTTAGTAAAACTTTGTATTACTTTTTATAATTTGAACATTATGGTATTCTCTGATTGGAAGCATGTAGCACATATTTGAATATTATGGGAATGCGATATTGTTGGATTTGAAATATCGAAGTGTACTAAATCTTATATTGAATTGATATGTTGAAGTATATATGTGATTGGAAATCATAAAGGCATGTTATACTCATTTGTTTTAAGATTTTTAATATTAATTGTGCATTTATTAGTGTTAGTAATGAATATGTTTGTAACCCTTATAAGTGTTACCATATCTTATGGTTACAACATTTATAAGTGTTAGCAATGAATATGTTTGTAACTCTTATAAGGGATACCATATCTTATGGTTCCAACATTTATAAGTGTTAGCAATGAATATATTTGTAACTCTTATAAGTGTTACCATATCTTAGGGTTCCAACATTTATAAGTGTTAGCAATGAATATGTTGTAACACTTATAAGTTTTAGCAATGAATATGTTTGTAACACTTAAAAGTGTTAGCAGTTACTGTTTGTAACACTTATAAGTGTTACAGGAAATTCCTCACAGGCCGTTAGTGACACTTAAAAGTGTTACAGAAATTATTTGTAACATATATACTATTGGGTATTCCAGCCCATATTTGGCACAATTTTATGCAGGCATATTTGGCATAATTTTATGCAGGCATATTTGGCATATCTTTTTATGCAGGCCATGCTTAATTTGTGGGAGAGATTTATTGGTTTTGTCTTTTTCCTAGATTTGTTGTGCAAGCATGCCTTTTGTGCAACAATATCTTTTCTTTTCAGGAAAGACATTTGGGAGATTACTCACATTTTTGGTATGCACATTAAAAGAAAATAGGGTTAATATAACCAAATCTGGTCACATAAGGCAAGAGCAGTTTTTGGTCATTTATCATCTTCTTCAAGGTGTTTTGGTCTTCAAGATTGAGCTTTATTCTTGCTCGATACACCGCTGGCCTGAAGTGCACACATAGGGTGTTCTCTTACACCTTTTTCATCTCTTATTGTCTTTGGATTCCGGTGATTAGAAGAGAATCTTTTGTAAACATTTTGGGGCTGTTTTCCCTTTTTGGTTTATCAATAAGAGAAGAGGGTAAACTCCTTGAGAGGTCTCGTGGTTTTTACTCTTCACATCGAAGAGGTTTTCCACATATAAAATCTTGTGTCTTGCTATTTTACTTTCATCGTATCTTTTTCATTTGAATGGTGTGTTGATTGATTGTCTTGTGTGTGATATTGTGGGTGTAGCTTGAAGTAACCCCTAATTGGTCCTATCAAATTGGTATCAGAGCTTGAAGCAGGTTGTTTATCACACTATGGAGTCGAGCAGTCATAGCTCAATGATTAAGTTGACATCAACCAACTATTCTATTTGGAGACCTATGATGGAAGACTTGTTATATTGCAGGGATTTACATGACCCAATTGAAACTGTCACTAGTTCGAGTGGTATTATCTCTAAACCTTCTAAACCCGATAAAATGGAAGAGAATGAATGGGTAAAGTTGAAAAGGAAAACTTTAGGAACCATTAGACAATGGATTGACATTAGCATTTTTAACCATGTGCCACAAGAGTCCGATCCATATGATTTGTGGAAGAAATTAGAAGGTTTGTATGAGAGGAAAACCGCTCATAACAAAGCTTCATTGATTAAAAGGCTTGTTAATCTAAAGTTGAAAGGTGGAAAGTCAGTTTCTGAGCATCTTAGTGATTTCCAAGATATTATTAACAAGTTGACAACCATGAAGATCATTTTTGGTGATGAATTGCAAGCTTTGTTCTTACTGAGTTCTTTGCCAGATAGTTGGGAAACTCAAGAGGAAGATCCAAGTCTAGTGATGGAAATAATCACTTCATATGCAACTATTGCAAGAAGCCTGGCCATATTAAAAAGTATTGCTTTCATTGAAAAAGAGAACATGGGAAGAAGAATGATTTCCAGAAAGAAGGCGACGATAAAAATGTTGCAGCAGTAGCTTCTAAAAGTGATGATGATGTCACTTTAATTTGCGCAACTAGTGAATGTCATCATGTTAGCAGTACAGATTCTGAGTGGCTGGTTGATACAGGTGCTTCATATCATTGTGTTCCTAAGAGAGAGTATTTTTTGAATTATCAAGCAGGTGATTTTGGCAGTGTCAAAATGGGTAACCAAAGTTCAGCAAGCATAGTTGGGATTGGTGATATTCGTGTGAAGACTAATGTTGGATGCATGCTTACATTGAAAGGTGTACGTCATATTCCGGATTTGCATCTTAATTTGCTTTCAGCTCATATTCTTGATCAAGAAGGCTTTCGTCACACATTTGAGAGTGGCAAGTGGAAATTATCCAAGGGATCCATGACAATTGCAAGAGGCGAGTTGTTTTGTTCTTTGTACAAGACATATTTGACTGTATATTTTGGTGAGCTCAATGCAGTGGAAGAAAAAGATTCTCCTAATTTGTGGCATTGAAGATTGGGACACATGAGTGAAAAGGGTTTGAAATATTTAGCAGGTAAATCTCGTATTCCTGTCAATACTACAATTTCTCTTAACCCTTGTGATCATTGCTTAGCACGAAAACAACATAGAGCTTCTTTTGCTAGAAAGTCTACAAGAAAGCAGGCTAAGTTAGAGCTTGTACATTCGGATGTATGTGGTCCTATTGAGGTTGAATCCAATGGTGGCAACAAATATTTTGTCACTTTTATTGACGATGCTACTAGAAAGACATGGATTTACATTTTGAAGACCAAAAGCCAAGTGTTTGGAACTTTTCAGAAGTTTCATGTTATGGTGGAAAGGGAGACAGAAAGCAAGTTGAAGTGCCTTCGTACAGACAATGGTGGAGAGTATACCTCACATGAGTTCAAGAATTATTGTGCGCAATATGGTATTCGACATGTGAAGACAGTTCCAGGCACTCCCCAACACATTGGTGTAGCTGAGAGGATGAATAGAACCATTGTGGAGAAGGTGCGATGCATGTTGAAGATGTCCGATCTACCAAAGTCATTTTGGGCTGAAGCAGCGAATACAGCAGTTTGTCTGATCAACCGTTCTCCATCTATTCCATTGGGGCTTGACATTCCAGAGAGAGCATGGAAGGGATGTGATCCTGTATATACACATCTTAGAGTATTTGGATGCAAGGCATACATGCATGTGCCAAAAGACCAAAGGTCAAAGCTGGATTCCAAGACTAATCCATGTGTTTTTGTTGGCTATGGTGATGAAGAGTATGGGTTCAGACTATATGATCCAGAAAAAGGGAAGGTAGTAAGAAGCATAGATGTAGTGTTCTTCGAGCAAGAAAAAGGTGCTGAACTTTTGAGTGCTAGGTATCATACCAGCTCAGATTTTTTATTGATACTACTGATGTTTCTTTGTCCCCTACTCGTGGTTTTGTTGAACAGCCAATACAGGCTGATCTTGATGCAACACATGAAGGTGTTGATGATGCACAGCTTGATGGTGCACATTTTGATGATGTTCATGATGAAGCTCAACCAAATGAAAAAGTGGCTTGTGAGCAGGGGGAGCAAATTGCCCCACAAGTGGATGATGCTCAAGTTAGAAGGTCAACCAGAGAACATAAACCATCTAAAAGATATCCAAGCACAGATTATATTTTAGTTACAGCTGATGGTGAGCCCGAAAGCTTCCAAGAAGTGTTGTCTAGTCGAGACAAGAATCTTTGGCTTGAGGCTATGAAAGAGGAGATGGATTCTTTGATGAAAAATCAGACTTTTGAGCTAGTGAAACTTCCAAAAGGCAAGAAAGTTTTGAAAAACAAATGGGTTTTCAAGAACAAGAAAGATGGTGAGAAGATAGTAAAGCGCAAAGCTAGATTGGTAGTCAAAGGATGCAATTAGAAAAAGGGCATTGATTTTGATGAGATTTTTTCACCAGTTGTCAAGATGACTTCTATCAGAACCATTTTGGGTTTAGTAGCAAGTTGTGACCTTGAATTGGAACAACTTGATGTAAAAACCGCATTTTTACATGGTGATTTGCAGGAAGAAATCTACATGTAACAACCTGAAGGATTTGAAGAAAAGGGAAAAGAAAAACTTGTTTGCAAGTTGAAGAAGAGACTTTATGGACTTAAGCAAGCACCAAGGCAGTGGTATCACAAATTTGATTCATTTATGACAAGCAATGGTTACAAGAGGACTGTTGCAGATCCTTGTGTGTATTTTAGAAAGTTTCTTGGTGATATCTTCATTATTCTTCTTTTATATGTGGATGACATGTTGGTAGTTGGACAAAACTTAGAATTGATTAGCAACTTGAAGAAAGATTTGTCCAAGTCATTTGACATGAAGGACATGGGTCCTGCAAAGCAAATCTTAGGCATGGAGATTGTTCGTGATAGAAAAGCTAGGAAGTTGTGGCTATCTCAAGAAAAATATATTGAACGTGTGCTTGAAAGGTTCAATATGAAGCATGCTAAGCCAGTTTGTACACCACTCGCATCTCATTTTAAGCTAAGTAAGAGGGATTGTCCAACAACGGAGAAGGAAAAAGCAATTATGTCTTCTATTCCTTATTCATCTGCAGTTGGTTCATTGATGTATGTTATGGTGTGCACTAGGCCAGATATTGCACATTCTGTTGGTTTGGTGAGTAGATACTTATCCAATGCTGGTAAAGTTCACTGGGATGCAGTAAAGTGGATTTTCAGATATTTGTGTGGTACTTCTAGATTTTGCTTATGTTTTGGAGGTAGCAAACATGTTCTTGAGGGGTATACAGATGCAGACATGGATGGTGATATTGATAGTAGAAAATCTACCACAGGTTATGTGTTCACATTTTCAGGAGGAGCCATTTCTTGGCAATCCAAGTTACAAAAGTGTGTGGCTTTATCTACAACCGAGGCAGAATATATAGCAGTTGTGGAAGCAAGTAAAGAGGTGCTTTGGTTGAAGAGGTTCCTTCAAGCATTGGGTTTGCAATAAGAAGAGTATATAGTATTCTGTGACAGTCAGAGTGTTATGGATTTGAGCAAGAATTCCATGTATCACGCACGCACTAAGCATATTGATGTTCGGTATCATTGGTTAAGAAATGTGATTGAAGAAAATATGCTCAAGTTAAAGAAAATTCATACAAACAAGAATGGTGCAGATATGTTGACAAAAGTGGTTCCAGGAAACAAGCTTGATGTTTGTAGCAAGCTTGTGGGAATGAGTTTCAAATGATGATTTAAGCATGCACATCTTCCCCAAGTTAGGCTGGAGGGGGAGATTGTTGGGTATTCCAGCCCATATTTGTCACAATTTTATGCAGGCATATTTGCCATAATTTTATGCAGGCATATTTGGCATAATTTTATGCAGGCATATTTGGCATATTTTTTATGCAGGCCATGCTTAATTTGTGGGAGAGATTTATTGGTTTTGTCTTTTTCCTAGATTTGTTGTGCAAGCATGCCTTTTGTGCAACAATATCTTTTCTTTTCAGGAAAGACATTTGGGAGATTACTCACATTTTTTGTATGCACATTAAAAGAAAATAGGGTTAATATAACCAGATCTGGTCACATAAGGCAAGAGCAGTTTTTGGTCATTTATCATCTTCTTCAAGGTGTTTTGGTCTTCAAGATTGAACTTTATTCTTGCTCGATACACCGCTGGCCTGAAGTGCACACATAGGGTGTTCTCTTACACCTTTTTCATCTCTTATTGTCTTTGGATTCCGGTGATTAGAAGAGAATCTTTTGTAAACATTTTGGGGCTGTTTTCCCCTTTTGGTTTATCAATAAGAGAAGAGGGTAGACTCCTTAAGAGGTCTCGTGGTTTTTACTCTTCACATCGAAGAGGTTTTCCACGTGTAAAATCTTGTGTCTTGCTATTTTACTTTCATGTTATCTTTTTTATTTGAATGGTGTGTTGATTGATTGTCTTGTGTGTGATATTGTGGGTGTAGCTTGAAGTAACCCCTAATCGATCCTATCAAATTACACATGTACTTGTTCGGAATCCACTGTTTTGGTGTAGTTTGTTGCTTAAAAGTTTATATAAACAAATGAGTAAATATGATTTATTTACTTTTAATTCTTGTCCTTGATGTAAACCAATGATTATGGTTGAAACTATGAAATTTTCATGCAATTATTTATGCATATGCAAATTTTCAATGGTTAATTCCCTTTTTTTAGCACAACTTTATACAATGCATTAGTTGATTGATTTATGTAATATATTGTCAAATACTCGGTAAATCTTACAGTACTACTAAATGGTTTAAAATTATAAGTATAAGAACTTAAACATAGTAATTGTCATAGTTTTAATTCTTAGAAGTTATATGATTGTTTGAATGAATCATACATATAAATTCAAAGTGGTAATTAATATTGATAATGTTATTAGTGAACCACAAAATATAATGCTATTTGATATTGATATTTAAACAGTTTCGCTTTTTTTTGGATGAAATTTCACCATAATAGTGAACAAAGATGGACTTATCCACGTATGATATAAGACCACAAAATATAATAGTTCTTTCAATATTTATTTTACACATTAGAAAATGGTAGTACATAGATGTAATTGTTTTGCCTAACTTCTTTTATTTTTATAATAAACACTATTATGCTGATCCAAATTTGAAATAACTTGGTTGGTAGTTTGATAAATTCTATATAATTTCAAGAAACACAAGATTTGTTAAATCAATCCTTGCATATAACATCATTAAAATTTTGGAAATAGAAAAAGTAAATGATAAACTTGTTGGTTTAATTTACATTCCACCATGTATCCTTCTTCATCAATGGTCCAACAGTGTAAAAACAAATTTTACAGTATGATTATTCCTTCATATGTACATATTTTTTCTATAAGATCACCTTCTATGGTTACAAAAGTTCTCTAATCAGCAAGACCATTAAACTGATTTGGCTTCCTTGGCCTATCTTGAATATAAAGCCAGAGAACATAAATACCCAACCACAAATTAAATTCCAAATTTGGTTACTTCGTTTCTGTTTTTTACGCAAGTTCAAAATGCTATTGTCGCCTCTAAAATCAATATTGAAATTGTTTAAAACTTTTTTAATTGCATTAAATTAAACCAACGTTTACAGCATTGGTCATAATACAGTATCTACTCATTGTTTTCAATGAAAAGTAAATGTAGGCAAATGATATGAAAATGATACACAAAAATAATTGCATAGTTGGATCACGATTTATCAAACATCTCAATTATTTAAAACACTGAACCTAAATATGTAAACAAAACATGCAAGGGTAATTCTGTTTTTAGGAAATATCAAGTATGTTCATGAAATTAAATTAAAAAAGTAAATACAACAATAACTTCAAATGAGAAAATGGGAAACACAGGTTTAGCGATCTATCTTAAATAGTAAAAGAATTAATAATAGATTACACTACATTCATCAACACTCATCAAGACCGACCCCATCCATTTGCAATAGCTTTGCCCTTGATAGCTGTAGCATTAGGCCTTTAATTTGTTGAAGTTCTGTCCTCCACGCAAAACCAACTCTACATTCATGCGTACACAAATACTTGCTTTTGATCCACAATTCAGTTCACATGTAATCAAATGGAGGTGCACATGTTTCAACATCTAATAAGCATGATCTGCCACTATATAAGAGAATAATAAGGTTATTAATAGTGTATCAATGCAACAAAACATCAAAGAGTAGAATATGCAATTCTCCAAACTTTATGCATCAACTTAATAAACAGGCTCATGTATTCCAACTACCTAGATTTGAAATACAATTAACCAGACTTTATGTTATTCATAAGAGAAGCATATAAAAGTACATATATTAAAGTAAAACTAAAAAAAGAAAAATTTCTGAACTTCAAAGTTGACTCGTAGACTTAACTCATATTGGTATGTCCTATAACAGATATTTTTTTATTGACTCATCATACTAATCAACAATGTATTCACCATTAGGCACATAATATAGCTATCTGTCCATATGAATAAATAATATAAGATTAACCACGCATAGCTGTAGGCATGAAGTATACAATGTAAAAAAAAAAAAAAATCATGGCATAGCTTTGGACGGGCACATATCCCTAGCTATATTCAAATATATGAAATCTAAGTGCCTTCTTTTGGATCATTTATGCCATGGCAATAGTAATTTTTTAATGATGATAAATATTCATTTATTTGATAAATAGTAAAATTTATAATAAAAATTAATTTTTCGTAGCATATAACACATTATTTTTATTTCCACCAGTACATTTGGCACGTCCCTTGGACGCGTGCAAAGAAATACATTCACTGGTTCTTTTTAGTGTGAAGAAACACCTCATCTAACCTTTTCCCATCGGATAATTATTACAACACAATGTGAATTAATTTATGTTTTGCTATGTACTTCAATCTGTTGGACATATGCAAAAATGTAGCAAGCACAAACTCATGTTTTTACGTAAAACTTAAAAGCAACTGCGAAAATCTATGCATGTGATTTGAGACAGGTTCAAATCTATTTTCTTTTTATATTTCATTTCATTAGTTGCTAACACTTAAACTTCAGTTACAATGAACTTTACTTTGAGAGATAATAGGAATAAAAGTTCGTTAATTAGTTGAATTTCAAATTAAGATACAATAGTACGTATAATGCGCTTAATCTAGTCTTTGAACTCCAGCGATCTTATGTCTTTTATATTACCTAAGTCTGTCTATACTGCATGGCCATATACTATCATCAATTTGTATGGAATATGCACTTTAGAAAAAACTATCGTGTACACTATAGGGTTTAATATCCACCGTCAAATTAACTACAATAGCAAGCTCATATATTTTATTCAGTTATGACAATGAGAAAATATCCCATTATTATAGTAGTTTATGTCTTTATATTAGTTGACCCATTTAATAATACCACACGTGTTATATACATTCATCAATTTTTGTATGAATAATACAGCAAAAAACAATGTATCCAAGGTAGTTGCTGTAAGCAAATATTGTATGGTGTTTTCTCTCAAACGGCATTGTGAGTTTCTTTATTCAAAATAACATAGTTAAACACCACTAATATCTTTATAAGCAGTATTTTATCTTTTATTGAACTATCACTATCCGTTTAAACAACTTAAAATGGAAAACTAAAACAGGTTTGTGGACGTTGTTGTGTTACATCAGGTCTTATAATCGTAATCGCAACAGGTTTGTCGTCTAAACAACTTTTAAATACAGGTCCATAGCCATGTTTGCCAATGCTGAGATGGTCCGAAATATTTCGTGTAGCTGCTTTAATATTGCCATATGATACTGCATGGAATGCTTTCCTTTTCTCTTCCACGTCCTGTTTTACCATCAATTTTGCAATTATTCTCTTTCTCTTCTCTATTTCTGCAACTTTCTGTGCTGCCTCGGCTGCTTCAATTGCAGCTTTGCAACCGACTATTTCAGTTTCAGCCATTGCTAATGCTAGTGCAGCATCCTTTATGGCTTTGACTTGTTTGATTTGTCTCGCTTATTCCAGATTCCACTGTCTACGTTCTTGGGCCTGTTTTAGAATGCACGCAGTCATCCGTTAGCCAATTTTAATATGTTCTTTGGACAATAAATTGCTGTTAACTATGAAACCTATAAATTTCTAAAATGATGCAGTAAATAATGTCACTCTGAATGTGCAAAAAAAAGAAAAGTAGAGTAGTGAAGAAATTAATGGCTTTGACTTGTTTGATTTGTCTCGCTTATTCCAGATTCCACTGTCTACGTTCTTGGGCCTGTTTTAGAATGCACGCAGTCATCCGTTAGCCAATTTTAATATGTTCTTTGGACAATAAATTGCTGTTAACTATGAAACCTATAAATTTCTAAAATGATGCAGTAAATAATGTCACTCTGAATGTGCAAAAAAAAGAAAAGTAGAGTAGTGAAGAAATTAATGGCAAAGAAGCTATATAAGAAAAAAAAAATAGATGTACTAAATAAGAAAATGATATAAGTTTTATCTAATCAATAAAATAATTAACAAATATATTTTACTGTGGGGCTAACTTGGTTATAAAGTTCACCTCTATGACAAACACAAGATATACAGAAAACCTTAAGCTTCAATCACCAAAAAATTAATGGTTATCACCAAAAGTGTATATGGTAAAGATTAACAGAAGAAGAATGGAATGGAATACAGAATAAAAAAAAAGACACCAAAATACACATTATAGTAACAAATATTGAAATCAGCAAGATACAACGACACATAACTGAATGACAGCATACTCACCATTAATATCCTAAAATCACTATCCACAAATCACTTGTCAAAGCTTAGACTCTCTGCCAATCATCATTTTGAAAGGCAAAATAAAATAAAATGGTGTAACAAAGGGTCAACTAACCTGGGTGCAAATACAACACCAAACTCTTATTAATATTGGGCAATAGATCTAACATAACTGGCTTTTGAAGCTAACAGAGAAACCATTTCAATTCTCTGTACTGCATCTCTATGTTTCTACTTATATAGTTGTTTTTCCCTATTCTCACTCATAAATCTTATTAATTAGCCGACTTATGGAGGTTGATATAATCTTGACAGAGTAAGAAAGAAGATCTAACCCACTACAAATCAAATTATGAATCTTTTGTTGGATTCATGTTGATTTAAGGAAGCACATATCAAAGGGTTTTAGAACATAGTAAAATGGACAAATAAATCCAAAAATTATTAATAGAACTTAACATTTACTTCAGTTAACATCATACATGTTCACTGTTTATAAGTACAATACCTTTTTAAAAAAGGATTAATTGACAAGAATAATCCCAAGTTTAACGTGTTCGCCCATATTAATCCCAAGTTTGTGTTATTTAAAAATAATCCGAAGTTTGGGGGGTGTCTTCCCAAATTGATCCGGATGACTTGTTTACCTGTATAGCCGGTTTCAAGCATAAAAACTGAAGGAGCATTTGCACAAACATGCTCAGTGCATTGGCAACAATCATACTAATAAAAAAAAAATTAAAAGAAAAGAACACTATGATATCATTACACACACAAACTAATATACATATAAACAAAACACGAATGGGTTAAACGAAGCCTCTAATTAAATAGCATGGAAGAGCATACTATAGTGACAACACAAAGAAGTATCGGATGTAGGCAAGAACACAAAAAATCTTGGGTTTCGAAATAAAGGCTTAACCGTCAGGGAAGGCCAAAAGGCTCAGGCAGAAGCTCGAACCCATGCTCAAAGACGCTGCTCTGATTGGACTTATCTTTTGACGACCTCGGCGCAGGAAAGGCAACGGATTTCGACTTTGGAGAAGGGATTGTACTGTATTTAGTGTCCTCTTTAAGTGGTGCATGTGTTTTCTGAGTTGTTGACCAGGTTATGGGAGGATCTAGAAGACTAGAAGACTCTGTGGCTTTCCGAAGAACAATAAGGCTTCTCTCAAAAAAAAAAAAAATTGCATTAAATACAAATGAGAATGTAAGTTTCGTTTCATAATGACAGACCAGAACATTGGCCTTCAGAAAGGTGCACTGCTTGCAATAAGTATATTTCTAGGGAGGATGTGTCTCGCCTTTCTATCTCTTTAATCGGCAGCTTTCAGCAATTCCACAATCCAAGACCAGCGTCGAACTTGGAGCAAACGACTTCAACCAAATAATCCAATCCCAAACGAAAATTGAAACCCAAACGACTTCAACCAAATAGCTCGCAGACCTCAATCGCAACCTTTGTTTGATCGAGAAGTGTGAAGGAAGGAGGGAGCGCAGTGTGTGGCGCGTCTATCAAGGCAGGTCAGAAGGGTTCCGGTGGGGAGAGGCGCCGGCGATAGCAGCTCGAACTAGAAGGGGTTGAACTCTATTTCTGGCAACATGGAGGAGTACTGGAGGTCGGCTCTTCAATTGTGGGTAGCTGAAGGTGAGCCGGAGAGGATAGCGATGGCGCGATAGTCACTGTCGAAGAAGGGAAGCGGCGGTGTGATTGTGATTTTGTGTGTGGTGAATTTCGAAGTTGAGGTTTGTTTTGCTGTAGAAGATAAAACAGGAGGAGAAAACTATTTCATGTGCCAGAAAGGAGGCGAAACCGGCTATAGCAAGTTTGTATGTGACTGGGATCAATTTGGGAAGACACCCCCCAAACTTCGGATTATTTTTAAATAACGCAAACTTGGGATTAATATGGGCGGACACGTTAAACTTGGGATTATTCTTATAATTAATCCTTTAAAAAAACCTTTCATTAGAGTAGAAAATGTACATGATGGTTATAAATATATATGTAAGACTGTAAGTACAAAAACATCTATACTTGCTACCATCAAAAACTTGAGAGTGAACAAAAAATAAAGTAACGACTGAAATTTCTATTATTTCTATTTTTGCAAATGTAAACAACAAAAAATAAATTAAAAAAGAAGAATATTTACAGTCCTAAAAAGTAACATAAGTGTTAATTTACTATGAAAAACTTCAAATGATATAAATCAATTTTAAATATAGCTACATGTTTATTGAAAAAGTGCATCTGGAGTCTTATTAGCAAAGTGCTTGCTTATGAAATAGAAAAGAAGTGCGCTCTCAGCAAAATTATTTTAGCACTCAAAATATGTTCGTCAGTATAACATAAATCGCTAGCTATATATAGTTGTAATCGTACAGTACATTTATTTGGAAATAGACAGAGGAATATTACACTTGAAAAAAAAGATTCAAAAATAAAATTGCTGACAAAATGTATATAGCTAGGGGCTAGTAATTGCATGTTCTTTTTACACTTTAAAGTTTTATGAATTTACACATTTTAATCTCTACAATATGGTTTTTTTTCACCAAAACTATAGCTACAAAATTAGTTTTAATTAAACATGCAAAATTTTACAACTTGGAGGTCCAATACAGAAGACAAATGTGATAGAATGAATGCAAGAAAATTAACCATATCAATCTAGCATAAAAAAACCCAACTACTAATGTATCGAATGTGATCTTTATTATAACAAACATCCACTTTGAGGGATATTTCCACAGTCCAAACTGTTGTCTATCTATCATGATAGTAGCTATTCTAAATTCAGAGTTGATAACCGAAATAATTTTTTTTAGGCCAAATGGTGTTTCAACCAAAATGTTCTACATTTCTCTAATTACAAGAGTCCTTCCCTTATCTTGTTGGAAATAACTATCACCAAAAAAATGTTTAAATAAGTAATAACTGATATTAAATTCAAGGCTGAAACAATGACAAAAGTGTGGCTTCAACAAAGATGAGCATCCGCAATATATGCACCAAGGGGGATATCATACAAATAGTTCCTGCCAAGTTTGTAACATTTTTTTGGAGTGAAATTTAATTTATTACATGGCTAAGAAACAAACAACAAAGGAAGAAAATTGAAACAAAAAAAGCGTTCATAAGTACGACCAAAAAAAGTTTAAATAAGTAATAACTGACATTAAATTCAAGGAAAATAATTTACGCATAAGTAATTATTTGCATTGAATACCTACGGCAACAAATGTACTGACTAAAAGTAGAACCTACAGGGCTTGTATCAATCAATAAAAATTAAACTTACCAATTTTTAGCTGAAGCGAAGAAGATGAGGGAAAGCAGATCAAAGTCGGATTAAGAGGTAGAACGAAATAAAACAATTCAAAAAGCCGTCAGAATAGCGTAAAAAAAAGTTAAAACCAAACTTTAAGTAGAAGCAGTGTATGCAGAGATTTACCACTTCTTTCAACCGCTGTAAATTAGGTCAACAGAATCGGAGTAGCGGAGAAAATGATGGCAGCAGATCAACGGCTTAATAGATCTAATGGAGCCTCTGTTTGGATCGAACAGGTTTAGAGAGTAGAACTTGGAGAAAACTTCGACGGACAAAGATGATGAGAGAAAAAAGAGGAAACACACTTAATATCTGAGGAGTGGACTTCGTGGAGAAAGGGGGGAACGTGGTAGGTGGTAGAGTTGAGAAAGGACAAAACAGCCCCAACAAACCAACAGAAGGTTGAATGGGTGTTTTGGACATTTCAAAAGCTTTATTTCAGGGTATTCTTATTATATATAGATTAAAAATCAATAATACCCATTCACAATAAGATTTTAGTTATATACCATTTTTTATTTTTTTAAGTAACTTAACACAATTCTAGCATTCATTTGTAACATGTTTATTGTATGCAACGATATACAATGTGGTATCTAATTTCGATACGCACAGAATCGACTTAATAATTAGATGCTCATATAAATCAACATTCGAGATCTCGGTTCGGGTCTCGGCCTCGAATCATCTTATGTAATTTTAGAAATTTTGATCTAATTTATAAATTTCAGGAATTTCAGTTCTAGTTCCGGATTCAAATTTCATTATTTATTTTTCATATAATTACACATGATTTTTATTACGTTATAATAAAATGTCAACTTTTATCTTTAGTTCAGAAATAAGATACGAACGAACAATACTGTTTAATTAACAGTAAAAAAAATTATTCATTAAGTTGTTTTCGACATTTTTTTAGTTACAACATTTATATATTTTGCGAACTTTTATTTTTCATAAGTTATTTTTTTTAATGTGTACATATTAGAAATTGAAATTATTTCTGTTTTATATTTTTATCATGTAAATTTAATGGCCGTTGATTTTTATGTATTGAATTGGAATTTTGGCATGAATTCATAAGTTGAAATTGAGATGGAATGACCTAAATCTTGGCGTTTTGATCGAAACCTCAAACCTTGACATAAACACCCTAGGTCGTATACTGAATATTTATATTTAGCACGACTGAATCTCTTCACTCAATATATGTAAATTTTAAACTACTGACTAATGGGAAAAATAGTTGAAGTGGTTACTATATTTGAAAATACTTGACGGCTACAAAAATAACATCACCATTAGAAAAAATAAATTATCAAAAAGTACGTCAAAGTAACTTAAAAGACAAAGTACTGACTACATTACTACATTTAAAAGATACTCGCCAATATGAACAGAGAAACCAAGAGTCATTCCGTTAAAATTTTCAAAATGTAATTGCAATTACAATAACATCCAAAAATGAGTAAAGAAGAAAATTAATGCATCCTTGCATTTCAAACAAAAAGGTTTGAGATTTAATTAAGAACATAGAGCATCGTGGCATACCAAATTAAACTACCTAGGGTTGTTTATGAAATTTTTTCAAATAAATTTAGAGAAGAAGCGAACTTACCATTATAGTTGGCTGTTGTCTGAGTTGTATTGTATGCCTACACCATGTGATTATTCTTTTTCCGGCTGCGTTGCATGCCTGCATCTCATTTGTATTTGATGAATAATGCCTTAGATCTTTCTGCGGCCCAAAGCAAGTGCTTTACCTGCTTTACCAAAAGGTCGTCCCTGTATAAGTGCACCGTGTTTTGTACATACATGGTTATTATTTTTAGGGCTGCACAAAGTATGGGTTGAGTCGGGTTAGACTAAATACTTCATCCGACCCATATAGATATGGGTTTAAAATAGTTCAACCCATATCCGACCGTATATGAGGTTGGATATGGGTTGGATTGAAGTATGAGTTGGGTCGGGTTTAGTAGGGTTGGATTGGGTTGTATGAATATAATAAAAAATGAGAATATGATGGAATTTTTAAAAAAATAAGATTGAAATATTCAGCATAATATATCATATTTTAGCTAGCATAATGCATTTAAAATAACTGATTCATTGTAAGTTATAATTTATTAAAATTTCATTGTAAAACACATCATATGAAATTAATTTACTATATAGCAAAACAAGTGTTTCATTTTAACATACATTAAAATGCACTTTAAAATATATTTTTCAAATTCTATCTAGTTTGGATTGACATGAAATATGTTTTTTATTTGTAAATTTACTATAGAATACATAAATATTATTCTATTATTATACTATTCTAATTTTAAGTGGGCTAATATTAAATTATGTTTCTAATATAGGGTTGGATAAAGTCAAAATAAGGTCGGGTTGAATAAAATATCAAACCCGATCCGTATATGGTATGGGTTACAGATTGTAACACGTATCCGACCCGAGCTAGAATGAGTTGGGTCGGGTTTATGTGGGTTGGGTCGGGTTGGTGGGTTGAGTCGGATTGGATATGGGTTGTGTGCAGCCCTAATTATTTTGTTAAATATGCAAGAAGATGTATGAAAATAATCGACAGTAAACTAATCAAAGAAACTAATTTAATCATCATATAAGACTTTTCCTATAATTACGATTAATCTAATTCTGTTTATATTGGTATATTTATAATTACATCCAGTTCTGTTTATATATTGTGGGCAAATTGGTTCACTTTACAGTTAATCTACAGCTATTCTAAACACTGAAAGCTCAATAATAAAACAACAGAAATATAACAGAAAGTCCATGCACACCTACATAAATGAGGTAGAGAACAGAACAATTTTTATTACAGCATAGCTTTGAGATAACATAAACATACCCCTAGCTATATTCAAAGAATTAAAATCCTGAAATCCTGTCAGGATCTTTTATGCTATTACATTAGTAATTGTTTAATGGTGATAAATTCATTTATCTGATATAAAATTTATAACTAAAATCAAATTTTATTGCTACCATACGGCATTCATTAATTTTTATTCAGATAAAAGAATCAGTAACGTCGATTGACAATTAGATTTCAATTATGTATCATTAATTATAAGTTATAACAAATAAGTTACATTAGTAGGTGAATTAATACTCAATTTGGATGCATTTCATAACATATTTATTACGAAAAATCATTCATTTATTTGTAAGTAACAGATTATGGAACCATATGTATTCATTGATACGTGGTAGAAAGTCGAATAATACGTATGAAACTCATACACAACCTTATACAAATTAGTAACTTACATGGTATTAGGTACTGTATTGTATAATTGCAGGATGCTCTTAGCCTATAAATGGGGGCATGATGCTGCATATTCTTGAAACTATGGTCCATGGAGAGTACCGACATCCCAATATCGTTGTATTGAAAAGTTGTGCTTTTTTAACTCTCTGATAAAATTGAAAAAATGAGGAGAATGAACTTAGACTCTTGTAAAATGATGGTGTGATTTGTGTGCTTAAAATATTATATTACATAGTAACTGACTGAAGCTTTCTATCTAGATTAATTTCACATGTCTAGAATAAAAAAATAACAACCACATCATATTTGGTCGAGCATGTTAATTATGTTTAACATATCATCCTTTGAATTTCATAGCTCATACAAACAGAAATAATTAATATGCTAAACCTTAACATGCTCTTATATTTCTTAATTAAACATTTTCGGATTCATTATGCTGCTTTTACAGTAACTGAAACCCTAATTGCAAATATACGATATGATATGAATTTAAGACTCGTGTATTTGTACTTTTGCACAAATTGGAACATAGTGACATAGACATTGTAACACCCCACGCCCGCTATGGTCACTCTCTAAGGGAATGCCATAACATCGGTGGAGTATTTTGAGTGAATATAGAACAGATTAATTACAGCAAGACAGATATAAGTAATACTTTGAAAATTTAAAACATCATTTCAATTGCAGCGGAAAATGAAACATGTCTGGTTACATCACAAAACCATAATAGAAGTCAAGTACAAATATTCATCCTGCTAAATAAAAATACATAATCCCAATACATGAACTGATAGCCATAAAAGAAAAGGGTAAGCTGAGCTCTACATCTAGTGTCCAAGCTCCAAGAGAGTAATAAAAGCAGCCTGATCAAAGCCCACTCGTACTGGGCCCACTCTGAGAACCTGAGGGTTGGGAAAAAGATAAAAACAACGGGGTCAGACATAAGTCTGAGCGAGTCCTATAACTTTAACAATACAATCATTAAAGTAACCAGAGAAGACATAAACTTGACATACGGTAATGTCTGGGGATGAATGGCTACACTAAGTAGCTTGGTAGACTTAGGATAAACTAAGATAACTGTAAAGACGCATTTACCCACCCAAGGATAATTACTACACTGCACCACACCAGTCATTCCTACTTAAAGGTTGATCCCTCCCAAGGACTTAGAAAATTTACCCAGTAGTTTCGTGTACCCCTAGCTGACTACATAGGTGCCGTCTGCCCCTATCTCCACTAGGTGTACCCACCACTCCCAAATGATCGGCTCCCTACCGTAGATACCCGTGCCGGCCCCACAGTGGGGTGTATCACTCCCCAAAGTGGCAACCCGATTAACGGTGCACGGCTTATATCTACACGATACAACAACGTCTTACCTACCAGCCCGGGTCCACACACGCATATGAAACCCGTTGGACTTGCGTTGCCACCGCTAACCCGTTTTGGCCTCTTATAGTCAAGCCCAGTACGCGTGTCCCGTCCTCGACATGGGTCGAGCCCAATAAGATACATATGGGTTACTGGTTGAAATGGGCCCCCACAAGCTACCACCTAAGCTTGTTGTTTTATCTAGTGTATCCCACTTAACCCTTTAATCATGTTTAATTACATGTTTCCACTTGGTTAAGTATTCTAATCGTATTTTCTATTGCCACCCAAGGCAACCCACTAGATTTCCACATGCCACCCAAGGCACCCACTTAACCCCTCATGTCCCTCTACATGCTAATATGGTTAAGTGTTTCTTAATTAATTAAGATCATGACCTCATAAAGACCTCTCACATTAGACCATCTTTTATGACTGCTGGATATGCCGGTTGGTTCCGGGCAGTCTTACGTCATAACAGAGTCTAACCTCGTGTCTTTACTTTAATCACGTATTTAATTTATGGCTAAGACCTCTCACATTGGGCTGACATTTGTAGCAACTAGTTAAGCCGGTAGGGTCCGGGCAGTTTTACACTACAAATGAGTCCAACCTCGTGTCTTAGTCGATTAATTACACCTAATTAATCACCCCCATATTAATTATCCCTAATTAATATCAAGTTTTTCATAACATGGGTAGACCTAACTCAATAGGTAAATTCCCATGGAGTAGACCTAACTCAATAGGTAAATTCTCACTTATGTTAATTTATTTTTATGGTATGCTTAATCATACCCAATCATACTTTTATTAACATATTTATTAACCCCATCGTTCCCCACGTAAATCGTTCTCATTTCATGACATAATAAAGGGAAGATCCATCACAAATATCATGGGTTTAACCAAATCTTAGCATATAACTTTGTCATGGGTTAAGAGGATGTCAACTTGCATATATGAGCATATATTAACTCAACTACATTTAACCCAAACTTGCATATTATCATACACATGACTTGCATAACATGTTGCATATGAACTTGCATATTATCATACATATGACTTGCATAACATGTTGCATATGAACTTGCATATTATCATACACATATCTTGCATAACATGTTGAACTTGCATATAAGCATTCTCATAACTTGCATAACATGTTAAACATGCATTTAAGCATATACATAACTTGCATAAGCATTCACATTCTTGCATAAGCATTCACATACTTGCATAAGCATTCACATACTTACATAAGCATGCATAACTTGCATATCATGTTAAACTTGCATTTAAGCATATACATAACTTGCATAACTCACTTGTTAAACATGCATAAACCCACTTATTAAATATGCATAAACCCACTTATTAAACATGCATAAACCCACTTGTTAAACATGCATAAACCCACTTATTAAATATGCATAAACATAGGAAAACATAGAGTAGCATATCATTACAAATGATTCAAACTCACTAATCCGCATTCAAGACCATAAGTCTCATTACACCTAATCTACTTACTTTAGCAATTGATGTTAAAGTGATAGAAACTCACCAAAACCAAGATTAGCAAACTTATGAAGTGGAACTAGTTGCTATATTTGAAGATGGTGATGATTAGAGGTTGATTAGCTTGCAACTTCCTTCATAAACTAGTGGAGGCTCCTCTTAAGTTTGATTTTGGCGGCATGATGGCATCATTTCTATTTTTAGTCTGGATTAGGCTTGCATTAGGGTGTATTTATAGGATTAGGGTGTGCTTTAGACCATAGGATTAGCCCTAGGTTAGATTAGGTCCGTCAGATTTAGGAAATCTCTAGAACCCAGCCCAGCCCTAGCCAAAAAACCAGACCTGGTGCACCCAGGCCCTCTGGCTCGACACGCCGTGTCGACAGGCAAGTCGACAGGCAAGTCGACCCCCCAGTCGACAGGCCTGTCGACAGCCCTGTCGACATGGCTAGGGCGGGAACTTTCCCGCCTGGCCCCGCTGGTTCTATTTTAAAATCTGAATTTGAATTTTCAAATCTGTTTTTTAGCTTTGAATTTTCTGCAAACTTCATTGGGCCATAACTGGGCCATACGGACTCCGATTTACAAAATTTCGGACTCTATTTCGCGTATTTTTCCGAGACGAACGCAATGACACAGCCCGTTTCCCCCAATTCTCACATTTGAGATTATTTATTCTGCAATTAGTGAATCTTAGCATTAACTGAAATACGGGGTGTTACATTCTCCCCTCCTTAAAGGATTTCGTCCCCGAAATCTCTAAGCTAAGGAGAATGCATATCCTACCATCCAAACAACCATCTACTCAATCCATCAATCACGGACATCCATTGTCCTTAAAACAATTTCTAATGATGTATGAGCATATGCAAAAAGTGTGTGTATATGTTCCCTATCTAATGTATGAACATATGCAAACCATGATAGTGCCATGCATCCATTATGTATGCGAGAGAACCCTATCGACACATACAATATCTACATGAGTGCACAATCATTCATCAAAATGCATCATCCATATGATAACACAATCATTATACATCCATAAATATAGCTTCCTACACACAATTTTATGCAATATGCAATATGAAGTGACTGAGCCGATCTAGTGCCTAGAGTGTGTGTATATGCATCCACGAGCAACCACTAGCAAACACTTGCATCCACTTGCATCCATCAACCATAACATGTCTCAAACACATGTTTCAACCATAGGTTTACCCTATCTAAAGGTCAATCAGTACTAACGAGAGGATATACTAAAGATAAGATAAGTACTAGACAACGATAGAGGAGAAAGTAAAGACATACCCTCAAAAAGAAATGGGTACAATGAACGCATCTTCGCTTCCGTCTCCCAAGTTGCGTTGCTCTCATCTTCTCCCCATTGCACTTTGACTAGTTGAACCTCTCTATTTCTCAACTTCCTAGTCTCTGACCCAAGGATGCGGGTAGGAGCTCGTCGAATAGTCGCATCACGCTCTACTTCCACTTCTTTAAGCAAGCTCGGTTCTACCACCTCTGCGGTCTCATGTAAGCACTTCCTCAAATGGGACACATGGAATACATCATGTACACCACTAAGTCTGTCGGGCAACTGCACTCTATATGACATCCGTCCAATTCTTTCCTTAATGGGAAATGGCCCTACGAACCTTGGTGCTAACTTCCCAACAGATCCAAAGCGAACCACATTTCGTAACGGAGACACTTTGACAAAGACCATGTCCCCAACTTCAAACTCAAGATCCGTCCTTCTCTTATCCGCATAAGATTTTTGCCTATCCTGCGCTGCTTTCATCCTCCTTCGAATCAAGTCAATCTTCTCAGAAGTCTCCCTAACCATATCAGGCCCAAGCAAAATCTTATCCGTAGATTCCCACCAACATGCAGGTGATCGACAAGGCCTTCCATAAAGAGCTTCGAAAGGAGCCATACCAATACTGGACTGAAAGCTGTTATTATATGCGAACTCCACCAATGGAAGATGCTCTTCCCATGTACCTCCAAAATCTAAGATACAAAGCCTCAAAAGGTCTTCTAGGACACGATTCACCCTCTCAATTTGGCCGTCTGTCTGAGGATGATATGCGGTGCTCAGACACAATTGAGTCCCCACTGCTTCTTGCAAACTTCTCCAGAACTCGCTAGTGAAGATAGGATCTCGATCACTCACTATGCTAGAGGGTACCCCATGCAATCGAACTATCTCTCGAAGATATATTGAAGCTAGTCATGGAGCAGTCCTCTTGCTCTTCACAGGTATGAAGTGGGCGCTTTTAGTAAGTCTGTCTACCACAACCCAAATCCCCGTATTACCCTTTCTCGATCTGGGTAACCCATCAATAAAATCCATCGAGACGCTATCCCACTTCCATTGCGGAACTTCCAATGGGTGAAGCAACCCACCTGGTTTCTTTTGCTCCGCTTTCACTTGTTGGCACACCAAGCATCGAGCGACATACTCGGCCACATCTTTCTTCATACCGGCCCAGAATAAAACCCTCTTCATGTCTTGGTACATCTTGTCCCCACCGGGATGAATGGTCATCCTAGAACGGTGTGCATCATCAAGAATAACCTTCCTCAAACCCTCGTCTTGCGGTACACAAAGTCTACCGTCTCTACGCAAGCACCCCCTATCGTCTAGGGTGTACCTACTCAAATGGCTGGACGACTCCCCCCTTATGAGCTTCTCCACCAACTCAACCAATTGTGGGTCGTCCCTCTGTGCTTCTCCAATCCGCCCCAAAAGAGTAGGTCTGACCTCCAAGGATGCTAGCAAACCGGGTACATAATCAATGGAAGGTCTGAAATCAAACATCGAGATAAATTCCAAGCTTCGTTGTTCCACGAACAATGGACTCAAGGACAACCTTTTTCTGCTCAAGGCGTCCGCCACCACGTTACCCTTGCCAGGGGTATACGCTATCTCGAAATCATAGGATGCTAAGAACTCCATCCACCTTTGCTGTCTCAAATTCAAATCCTTCTGAGAAAACAAGTACTTCAATGATTTGTGGTCAGTGAACAATTCGAATCTCTCACCAAGAAGATAATGGCGCCAAATCTTAAGCGCAAAAACAATAGCGGCCAACTCTAAATCATGGGTAGGGTAATTTTTCTCATGCACTCTCAACTGCCTTCCACCATAGGCTATTACCCTTCCCTCTTGCATTAAGACTGCGCCTAGTCCTGTCCCACAAGCATCGGTATAGACAACAAATGGCTTGCTCCCATCTGGCAACACTAAAACTGGAGCGGTGGTTAAAGCTCTCTTTAACCGTCGGAACGCATCATCACAATCTACGTCCCATGTGAAAACAAGATTCTTCTTCGTTAAGCGGGTTAATGGGGCTGATATCTTTGCGAAGTCTTTGATAAACTTCCTATAGTAACCCGCCAACCCCAAGAAACTTCTTACTTCGGTAGCATTCTTCGGAACCTTCCAATCCTGAATTGATACTACCTTCGCGGGATCCACAGCTATCCCTTCCTTGGAGACCATGTGCCCCAAGAACCGCACCTCCTTCCTCCAGAAGTGACATTTAGAGAATTTAGCCTTAAGGCTATGTGCTCGAAGAGTCTTCAATACCTCCCCAAGATGTAGGGCACGCTCTTCTTCACTCTTAGAAAATACTAAGATATCATCCACAAAGACCACCACGAACTTATTAAGGAACTCCTTGAACACCCTACTCATCAAATCAACAAAGTATGCAGGGGCGTTCGTCAACCCAAATGGCATCACCAGCCACTCATAGAAATCATCCGGAGTTCTAAAGGCAGTCTTGTCTATGCTATCCTCAGCCACCCTCAACTGATGAAACCCCGTGGCTAAGTCCAACTGAGAAAATACTGAAGCGCCAACCAATTGATCGAAAAGATCATCAATCCTCGGCAATGGGTGTCTATTCTTCTTTGTGAGCTTGTTGAGTTCTCTATAGTCTACACAAAGTCTGAGGGACCCATCCGCCTTCGTAGCAAAAACTACTGGAGCACCCCACTACGATATACTTCGTCTTATGAACCCCTTCTCAAGCAACTCCCCTACTTGCTTATGGAGTTCCCTCCTCTCACGAGGAGCCATGTGGCGCACTGGTAAAGATACAGGTTTAGCATTATCCACCAGATATATTCGGAAGTCAATCTCCCGCTTCGGGGGTAAGCCCTTCACCTCCTCAAACACATCCGAGTATTCCCGGACCACTCTAACAGATTGCAAACTCTCGACCGAAGCGTCAAGCGATTCAAGATAACTTAGCATAACAGAATCCATGGGATTACAAGAGATCTCGAGAGTGTTACCCAAGCGGGTCATGAGCCTAACAACTCTCCTTTCGCAATCAAGAACAGCACCATTACTGGATAACCAGTCCATGCCCAAAATCAACCCATAGCCCGTGAAGCCCAACACAAAAGCATCACATCTAAACTCAATGCTAAGTATAGAAATCTTCAAACCCAAACATATCATGGACAAATAAGTGGAGCCCCCGATTGGGTTTGAAACAACCAAGGGATTATCTACCAGACTGGTGTCTAAGTGCAGTGACTCAACTAAAGATGATGAGATAAACGAATGCGATGCGCCAGAATCAAACAATGTACGGACAGAATGATCAAATAGAAAAACCAGACTTTCAACGGAAATAGTTCTACCTCTTTCCTGAATCGATGGAACCGCGAGAGCCTGTACTTGCCCCCTAGCCTGACCCGGTGCCATAAGAGCTTGCACCTGTCCTCCTGAGGTAGATCCCGTCCTTTGCCCCTTCTTAGGGCAATCCTTCACTAGATGCCCTGCTTTGCCACAGTGAAAGCAACCAGTCTTCTTCTTCTTTCTACAATCTTTGCTTATGTGGCCTGGTGTCCCACAATTGAAACACTTCTTCTTCTTTCCCTTGCCACCGTTGCCTTTCCCACCTTTGTTTTGTTGTTGTTGCTGAGGTCTCTTTTGATCTCCCTTCTTCTCGGGTGCCTTATTAGCATTGGGACCCTTCTCTTCTTCATGCATGAGTGTCATGTCAACTAGCTTCTCGAAGGTGGCCCCCATAGGGATATGAGTCATAGCCAACCCATGCATTGGTTCATTCAAGCCTTTCACGAACCTCAAAGCCTTCTTCTCCGGTGTATTCACCATGTCTAGGCCAAACCTTGCCAGTTGATTAAACTTGTTGACATATTCCTTCACTGAGAGATTTCCTTGCTTTAGAGTCAAGAATCTTTCCATATACAAGTTTTGCTCCGCCCTTGAGAGAAACTTTGCCACAAATCTTTGCCTAAAATCCGCCCAAGAGTCAACGGGGCGTTCTCCATTAGTGACCTCCCACCAGAATGAGGCCTCTCCCTTCATTAACCAAGCAGCTAACTTGACTTTCTTTCCTTCTTCCATCTCAAAGATATCTATCAACTCTTCCACCTCCTTAAGCCAATCTCTAGCCTCCACAAAAGTTTCAGATCCTTGAAAAGGTTTCCCTCCCATAGCTTTAAATTCCTTGCAAGTCTTAGCAAAAGTATCCGTGCGAGGAGGAGGGGGAGGAGGAAGATCGGGTGCTACGGTTGGTGGAGGAACATTTGCTGGACCCGCAGTGGTGGCCCTAGCCTCCATCAATCTCCTATACCATACTGGTATCGTCACACCCTCCGGAAAGTTAAGATCCTCAGCCATGCTGAAACGAAAAAGGAAAGATTCAAAACGGAGAATTCGAAAGATAAAGATATGGCTATTGGGGATTATGCTTTTCTTTCAAAAACTTTTCTCTTTAAAGACATGTTTTTGAAAATATCTCTTCCAAAAATGTTTTTAGAAAAATAGTTTTCTAAAAATTTTATCTGTTCCGGTAACCTTTGCTCTGATACCACGTGTAACACCCCACGCCCGCTATGGTCACTCTCTAAGGGAATGCCATAACATCGGTGGAGTATTTTGAGTGAATATAGAATAGAGTAATTACAGCAAGACAGATATAAGTAATACTTTGAAAATTTAAAACATCATTTCAATTGCAGCGGAAAATGAAACATGTCTGGTTACATCACAAAACCATAATAGAAGTCAAGTACAAATATCCATCCTGCTAAATAAAAATACATAATCCCAATACATGAACTGATAGCCATAAAAGAAAAGGGTAAGCTGAGCTCTACATCTAGTGTCCAAGCTCCAAGAGAGTAATAAAAGCAGCCTGATCAAAGCCCACTCGTACTGGGCCCACTCTGAGAACCTGAGGGTTGGGAAAAAGATAAAAACAACGGGGTCAGACATAAGTCTGAGCGAGTCCTATAACTTTAACAATACAATCATTAAAGTAACCAGAGAAGACATAAACTTGACATACGGTAATGTCTGGGGATGAATGACTACACTAAGTAGCTTGGTAGACTTAGGATAAACTAAGATAACTGTAAAGACGCATTTACCCACCCAAGGATAATTACTACACTGCACCACACCAGTCATTCCTACTTAAAGGTTGATCCCTCCCAAGGACTTAGAAAATTTACCCAGTAGTTTCGTGTACCCCTAGCTGACTACATAGGTACCGTCTGCCCCTATCTCCACTAGGTGTACCCACCACTCCCAAATGATCGGCTCCCTACCGTAGATACTCGTGCCGGCCCCACAGTGGGGTGTATCACTCCCCAAAGTGGCAACCCGATTAACGGTGCACGGCTTATATCTACACGATGCAACAACGTCTTACCTAACAGCCCGGGTCCACACACGCATATGAAACCCGTTGGACTTGCGTTGCCATCGCTAACCCGTTTTGGCCTCTTATAGTCAAGCCCAGTACGCGTGTCCCGTCCTCGACATGGGTCGAGCCCAATAAGATACATATGGGTTACTGGTTGAAATGGGCCCCCACAAGCTACCACCTAAGCTTGTTGTTTTATCTAGTGTATCCCACTTAACCCTTTAATCATGTTTAATTACATGTTTCCACTTGGTTAAGTATTCTAATCGTATTTTCTATTGCCACCCAAGGCAACCCACTAGATTTCCACATGCCACCCAAGGCACCCACTTAACCCCTCATGTCCCTCTACATGCTAATATGGTTAAGTGTTTCTTAATTAATTAAGATCATGACCTCATAAAGACCTCTCACATTAGACCATCTTTTATGACTGCTGGATATGCCGGTTGGTTCCGGGCAGTCTTACGTCATAACAGAGTCTAACCTCGTGTCTTTACTTTAATCACGTATTTAATTTATGGCTAAGACCTCTCACATTGGGCTGACATTTGTAGCAACTGGTTAAGCCGGTAGGGTCCGGGCAGTTTTACACTACAAATGAGTCCAACCTCGTGTCTTAGTCGATTAATTACACCTAATTAATCACCCCCATATTAATTATCCCTAATTAATATCAAGTTTTTCATAACATGGGTAGACCTAACTCAATAGGTAAATTCCCATGGAGTAGACCTAACTCAATAGGTAAATTCTCACTTATGTTAATTTATTTTTATGGTATGCTTAATCATACCCAATCATACTTTTATTAACATATTTATTAACCCCATCGTTCCCCACGTAAATCGTTCTCATTTCATGACATAATAAAGGGAAGATCCATCACAAATATCATGGGTTTAACCAAATCTTAGCATATAACTTTGTCATGGGTTAAGAGGATGTCAACTTGCATATATGAGCATATATTAACTCAACTACATTTAACCCAAACTTGCATATTATCATACACATGACTTGCATAACATGTTGCATATGAACTTGCATATTATCATACATATGACTTGCATAACATGTTGCATATGAACTTGCATATTATCATACACATATCTTGCATAACATGTTGAACTTGCATATAAGCATTCTCATAACTTGCATAACATGTTAAACATGCATTTAAGCATATACATAACTTGCATAAGCATTCACATTCTTGCATAAGCATTCACATACTTGCATAAGCATTCACATACTTACATAAGCATGCATAACTTGCATATCATGTTAAACTTGCATTTAAGCATATACATAACTTGCATAACTCACTTGTTAAACATGCATAAACCCACTTATTAAATATGCATAAACCCACTTATTAAACATGCATAAACCCACTTATTAAACATGCATAAACCCACTTGTTAAACATGCATAAACCAACTTATTAAACATGCATAAACCCACTTATTAAATATGCATAAACATAGGAAAACATAGAGTAGCATATCATTACAAATGATTCAAACTCACTAATCCGCATTCAAGACCATAAGTCTCATTACACCTAATCTACTTACTTTGGCAATTGATGTTAAAGTGATAGAAACTCACCAAAACCAAGATTAGCAAACTTATGAAGTGGAACTAGTTGCTATATTTGAAGATGGTGATGATTAGAGGTTGATTAGCTTGCAACTTCCTTCATAAACTAGTGGAGGCTCCTCTTAAGTTTGATTTTGGCGGCATGATGGCATCATTTCTATTTTTAGTATGGATTAGGCTTGCATTAGGGTGTATTTATAGGATTAGGGTGTGCTTTAGACCATAGGATTAGCCCTAGGTTAGATTAGGTCCGTCAGATTTAGGAAATCTCTAGAACCCAGCCCAGCCCTAGCCAGAAAACCAGACCTGGTGCACCCAGGCCCTCTGGCTCGACACGCCGTGTCGACAGGCAAGTCGACAGGCAAGTCGACCCCCCAGTCGACAGGCCTGTCGACAGCCCTGTCGACATGGCTAGGGCGGGAACTTTCCCGCCTGGCCCCGCTGGTTCTATTTTAAAATCTGAATTTGAATTTTCAAATCTGTTTTTTAGCTTTGAATTTTCTGCAAACTTCATTGGGCCATAACTGGGCCATACGGACTCCGATTTACAAAATTTCGGACTCTATTTCGCGTATTTTTCCGAGACGAACGCAATGACGCAGCCCGTTTCCCCCAATTCTCACATTTGAGATTATTTATTCTGCAATTAGTGAATCTTAGCATTAACTGAAATACGAGGTGTTACAGACACATAAATAAACACCATATTTAGTAGCATAAAAAATAGTGTTAAAGAAAGCTAACAACCCAGATGGTGAAATAAACATTGTTATATTAAGTGACATAATTGAAAAAAGAAGTAATATTTATTATAACAATAGTGGTAGTTGTATAAATCCTTGTTTTGAGAAACAGTTTATAAAACATGTTACTGGCAGTAGATCATACTTGTATCATGTAAACTCATAATGTTGGAAATTAAGAATTCAAATTTAGAAACCAGTCACAAAAGTCTTTAAAACACAATCAAAGCAATACTATGTAACAAATCAACGAAATAAACGACTGACACATGTTACTTGTAATAAATAGTGCAATGGACAGCAATTCATCCGCATGGTATATTAAAAAAAAAATATAAAAGTATGCAATTCTCGAACATTAAAAGGAGAAATTGTTGAATCTAGATTAACCCTAGAGGGGGGTGAATAGAGTTTATCACAGTTTTTCAGTGAATTAAAAATCTGACAGGATATTAAAATAATAAACATATCACAGAATGCAGCAAAAATAAAAGTGCAGAAAATAAAGCACACACAGATATACCCAGCTTCGGCAAAACCTTGCCTACTGCTGCATTCCTAAGGTTTCTACTAGGTAAAAGAACGGTTCCCGCATACAAGACCATGTACACTCACGAACCCCTCGCTCCTATTCTAATCCTACGCTCAAAACTCTAGACTGACCGATATCTCGTCGATAAGATTTCCCCTGGTTACAACCCTGTAACCAGTAACCTAGATTTTACAGGCTCTAGCAACTGTCAGTCAACACGCTGACTGATTCCCCTAGTTTTTTTACAGACTCTAGAAAACTATTCGGATTGGTTTACAACAAAAATAAACAAACTTAAAAACAAAAGCAAATTTGAAAACCCTATTTAAAACATTAAATCCCTTAAAGCCCTTCAATAGAAAAATGGTCGGCCCATTTTCTTTTCTTGCTTCATCATTTGTTAGCCCGATAGCTTTACTCTCTGGAAATTAAAAATGACCACCGTCTTCACAGAATTAGGGTTTTGCAATTGATGCTCCAAATCGAAATCTCAATTGCTGGAAGAATACATCTCTGATGCTCTTTTCTTTGCCGATCAGTTTGGTGATTTGGGTCGTTGTCTCTGGCACTTGTCGATTTGGAGCTGATAAAAAAAACGTGAGTAAATTAATTTGATTATCAGATTTTCTCTTTTAATTTGCGTTCTTGGTATTTTCGACACCCTATAAGCTGGTGATGAATTGGTGATTCATATAGGGTTATGAAACCCTAGGTTAACACTCTGATTTCGATTAATTGGCTCAATTTGATTTGGTAAAAAAATGGAAATAATCCACGTCGGTTTCTTGTCCCCTGATTTTTAGTTGCTTTCCCCCTTTTTTGTTCTTCGATTGAATCAGCTTAGAATAATTTCAAAAAGATGCCCTTGTTTGAATCCAATCAGATTTGAAATATATGAGCAATTCTGGAAATGAGTTTAATGACTGTCTTGGCACAAAATGTTGCTATAATTTCTCACTTTATTTGTTTTCATCTGTTTCCACAATTAGTTGAATTTCCTCTTGTAGCAAAGCTAGAAAGTTATCGGTTTGCCAAGTATGAGAATCTGATTTGCTTTACATATGCATTTCTGGAAATCAACAAATGACTTGCCAAATATGTTCTTCTGTAGTTTTAATACATCCTTAATTTCTGGTTTCCTGAAAAAGAATTTCCCTTGTGGAAATGATCTTGTCGAATTATTGCATGTTTTGTCAATTAAAAACTTGCCAAACAATACTTTTTCAAAGCATTGTTTCTGGAAAAGAATTGTGCTGGAATGATTCGAATTGATTTTTCCCAATGTTGTGCCAACATTTACTCTATGTATATTCTGGGAAGCAAAAAACTGTTAGCTTGAAAAAAACATTTAAACATATTCTCTTTGACTTGCCAAATCCACTTGTGTATGCATGTTCATGTGTGGTTCTTCATTGCTGCACCACTGATGTAGTTTAAGCTTGTACTCGTATAATGAAAAGTATTTCTCTGATTTCTGAAAGTCTGGAAACAATTAAATCCCTTGCATTGATTGAGTAAATATGATATGATCGATCCTTGATTGACTTTTTATATTTGGAAACCTGAAATGACAATTTTCCAAAACTATTTGTTGTTAAAATGAAACTTGCTCCTTTCATTGATTGTATGCAAATCATATTTGCTGTAGCTTCATGAGTCCTGTCTTGAAACTCCACTTAGAATTTTTCAAGCTTCATTATATGGTGTACTAGATCATGAAACTGCTATACCAATTTTGCATATCACTGAACTGGCTTGATCACATATAGACTAGTCCATGCTTCCATATATATATATATATATATATATATATATATATATATATGTGTGTGTGTGTGTGTGTGTGTGTATGTGTGTGTGTGTGTGTGCATATGATTTGCTGAAATTCTTATGCCTCAAGCAAACACTTTGGCATTGCTGCATGAACATCTTTAACCATGTGCAACTGAACATGGTCATGCTGCTTCATTTGTGTTGATCATTCTTGTACGTGTCATTTTGTTTTGAATGTTTGCTTCAATTTTGCTGAACTGTTCTTGAACCTCCCATGTTATTATTTCATTTTTAACTGCTCTGAACATTGGCACTTGACCCTGGTTTGATATTGAAGTTGGTCCCATACAAAAATGAACTTGTTTTTGTGCTCTGCCATGCATTTGTTCCATGCTGTGTGTATATGCCCATGCTTGTATCCACTGTTTTTCTGAGTTGTGTTTCCACTTGACCATGATTTTGCTGATTTGCCATGCTATCCAGATCTTGAGTGATCTGCCAATTGCTTGAAAAGATGATCTGCCATGCAGTTTTTAGCTGATCTGCCATGTGAATCTGATTGAGTTGCATTTTGCACACTGACTTGTGCCTTGACTTGATTGTTGTATGTTGCTCGACCATTTTGAAATGTGTTGACTATGTTGACATGTGCACTGAGTCGAGAAGGTCCACGTGGCTACTCCTCAGTTGCTCGCTGATTGGCGAGACAGTGCACATGTGTATATTTATACATGTGTGTATATGCAGCCATCAAATAAATTTTCCTGTCCATGTACTATATATATACTATCTGACTAGACATAAATGAATCAGATCGAGTCATGAAAAATGGTGAGAAACACACCAGAAAACTGAGGCAAATAAAATTTTTAAAATAAAAATTATATTCGCTAGAATTTAAAAATTATTTCTATTTTAGATACTGTGTGTGTTTCTATATGTGACAGGTATGAAGACTGGACTGACTGAAGGATGCTGTGAAGACAGAAGATTGAAGCAGCAATGTATATAAGTGTCAGTGAAAGAATGAGTCTGTATATATATATATATATATATATATATATATATATATATATATATGAGTGTTAGTTGTATGTGTATATGAATTGTATAGAGTGATGAGTGATGTAGTGAGGAGCTGTGTGTGTGTGTATATATATATATGAATTGTACTGTTATTTGAAATAAAATATTATTTTATTGTTTTCAAACAAACTTGTATATTTTATTCAGTCAATTTACAAGTACAAATATTCTGTGAAGGTATTTAAATAGTGGAGTATTAAATAGATGTACTGTTTGAATGTTGAAATAGAATATTTATATTTAAATAAAATACTGTGTGGATATATGAAATTCTGTACAGCCGTATTCTATTTAAATATAAATATTATATTCCTGTCTGTGATGTTATATAATAGTACAATAACAAACACATTTATATTAATATATATTTGGTTGTTATCATCAAACAGAAATCATATAATTGTGTATACAACACCGTTACATACAAAAATCTCCCCCTTTTGATAATGACAAACAAATATGAAGATTTTGAATATAATAAATGTGTTTGAGAGTGAAGTACTGAACTCCCCCTATTTGAAAGCTCGCCCTACAACAGAAACTCCCCCTATAATTGTGCATGAGTGAAGAAACATGAAAATTGAATGAATTTTCAAAATTAAAAATATTTATAAAATATTCACTCATAAATCAAAATCTCAATCCATTCTCCTCCTTTTGTTATCATCAAAAGGATTTAGAATTTAAAATATATATGAAAAATGACTAAAAATATAATTTCAGCTTAAGAGGTAGAATGGTCATCAAAGATCTCAATCAGCCAAACAAAAATCATAATAAACTGAGAACAGGTGACATATTTCACATTGTAGAACAATGGATTTACAATGAATTTTATAAAAATGGGGAGAGTTATAAAGATATGAATTTCAATTGTTTTCAAAAGAATTTTATAAAATTAAAGCATAAAAACAGTGATAGATTTGGACTATAATTAATAATTCAATTTAAGTGACAAAGTCAAATAATCTCAAATCCCAATACCCATCAATCAACAAATCATAATACATCAAAAAATATTAACACATTTCACGGATTAGAAAATGGATTGATATGCTAGTTTTTAAACACGAAGGAGAATTTCAAATTAATTATAGCACATTATTACCTTTTTTTATTTAAGAGCACACTAACCACGCATAACCAGATCTTGGATTTTTAAATTAGGTCAGTCGTAGCTTAAATATAAGTAATCTCATAACCATGCATAACCAAAGCTTGGATTTTTAAATGAGGTTAGAGAAACACTTATGTATTAATTATATATTTATCATTTCAGCTTTAAAAGGAAAAACTCCTCGGTATATAAACCAATATGAATAATAGAAATGTGGTAGGTACAGAAATGGACTATGTAATAAATTTCTAAATTAATTATATTATGAAATATGCTCGACTGTACCGGGATTAGTGAAAATTTTCAATTGTCACTAAATCTGAAAAATAACATAGTCCAATTTCTATCAAAAATATCTTCACTGTTTATCCAAAAAGATTTTTAAAAAAAATATCAAACTCTCCACATTATTATTAAAAAAACATGATGGATGGTAGAGTAATGGTAGATAAAGAAGATTGTCGTGAAATATTTGTCAATTCAAAGATATTATAATAACTGTTCAACCACCATGAAATTAAAAAATAAAATTTCCTCTTGTTGTGAAATATACTGCAGTCACAATTCATCACAATTTCAAAATCTGTTAATAATTTTGATGAATTATTACTACAGTTCAGTTCAGTTATTGATTTCAATTTCTGAATGAATAATCAATAAATAATTTTAAAATTCAAAATCACTTACAAGAGGTATATGAAAGATCATGACATGAGGGACTTAGGAATATATACAAGATAAAAAAAATTGCAACACTTCTAAACTAGTACCGCATGTTGGTGACTCTACTAATGAGGATTTGAAATATGAAATGGGTGACTAACAAGGATATACAAGACAATGATATCCAATCATTAAGCACAAGCAGACAGAACAAACAGATTAGATGCATTTACCAGAGCAGCAAGCAAGAACAAGCAGTTATTTGAAAAACAGTATCAGAGCAGCAAGTTGTATATACCAAAGCAAGCAATCATCAAAGAATTTTCAAAAAAAATATCATAGCAGCAAAAAACATATCAAGTCAGGCTTGTCAAGATGATGGTCACAAAAGATGATTCATGATCCAAAAATACGATTTATTTGAGATCATTTTAGGAAATATGAAAATATCAGGATTAGATGAATCAATCACACCAAATTATAAATTTCAGATTTGAGATGTGTGTGAGATTCAAGAAATCAATAATTTCAAATGATTTTGAACAAACAAATATTTAAATCATATAGTCATGAAATAACAGTAAATTTCAAGGTCCAGGTTTTTTCAAAGAATTTTTCACAAGAATTTCTGACAAGCACCAAAGTAATTTCAGATCATTTATATCAAGTTTGAGAGGTATTCATGATCCAGAAAATTAAAACAATTTATTTGAAATCACTTGAATCAGTGTCAAATTTGAGATATAATGAATTATTCACACGAGATGATAATTTCAGGATTAAGAGGTGTGTGATATTCAAAATATCAAGAATTTCAAATGATTTCAAACAAACAAATTTCAACCATAATAATCATGAATAAAGATGAATTTCAAGATGTAACACTGATTCAAGACAATTTTAAAATATTCAAACCAGTCTGAAAATTTTGAAATTATCACAACTGATAAATAATAGTGTTGTAATGAGTATAAATTTTCAAGACTTTCCAAAATGAATTAGAAGAGACTCAAAGCAGCAAAGGTATGTGAAATTTCACAAAACTTTCAGAACTCCAAAAATTTAGAATTCTAATCAATAGTGTTCAAGATATGACAAAAATACATCAACACTGTTATGAATTCAGAGAATCAGAAAACATACTTCAAATCAATTTCAGATATTTACAAAAACAAATTCAAGATCTGGAAATGATTAAAAACATCGGAGTTTTATACAAATGAAGCAAATTTATAGAAAAATATGAGTTCTGCAATTTGAAGTTAAGGAAGCCCAAGAAGTTAAAAAAATATGGCAGTGACAAATCAAAAACAAAACAAAAGAAGAGGAGGTAGAAGGAGAAGTAAACAGAAAAAAAATAAAAGCAGATAATATTTACAAAGGTGAGTTTAGAGATCATACCAGAATCCTATGTAATTAAGTATCTCTAACTCAATAATCTTGGCTAAAGGAACTGTGAATGATATAGAAGTATAGACTGCTTTGCTTCACATTTCTTTTTGCACAGCAGTTCCTCAGCCTCCTCTGGTACCTAATAGTTCAGGGGATTTAGTGGTCTAACAAAATTAGTAAAACCACTCACAGTTATGTTAACATCTTTTGGCACCCAAATCTGTTTGTATAACATCCCATTCGAATCTATCTTTGTGCCTTTAGAAACCCAAACTTGTTTAGTTTTTCCAAAAATCATTTTATTTCCTTTTAGGGTCCACATCTGTTCAACTGGATTGTTATCAAACCAATTCTTGTCTCGTTTGTGATTTAAAAACCTTTTGGAATTTTCAAAATTCAAATTTTCAAAATCATTTATTTTCCTAAAATCAAGACCATGTTTATTTCCAACAGAAAATTGATTTTTCAACAACATGTTCAAAGATTTTCCATCAATAGAAAATTTTCTCAAAATTGTTTCAAGTTGTTGAATTTTAGTTTTAAGATCATCGTTTTCTATCACTTAGTCTAAACAACGATTTTCAGTGATCTTACATCTTTCAAAATCAGATTTCAAAACCAAATTTTCATCTTTAAGCAATTTAATTCTGGTTTGAGACTCAGCAATCTCAAATTCAAATTTAGCTTGTTTTTCAGAAGCAGATTTTTTAAAATCTTTGAATTTCACAATTTCTTTTTCAAGCTCTTTCAAAACTGATTCAGATATCTGTAAATTTTGATTTTCAAAAATTTTATGTTTGGAAATAATATTATCCAACTCCTTTTGCAAAGCATTGTTTTTATAAATTAGCTCATCCTCATTTTGTTTTAAAACCATAATTTCTTTTTCAAATTTTTGAAGACTTTTATTAAGATGAGCTAAATCATTTTTCAAATTGAAACAATTCTTGTAATTGGAGTTTTCATGTTTTAATTCCAACATATTATTTTTGTTAATCAAATCACGATTTTCAGATTTTAGAAGTTCGTTTTTCCGTTGGAGTTTATCAACAGATTTAGTTAAGTCAACACAAAAATAAACCAGATATTCATAAGAGAAATTTTCTATTTCATTGTCTGTTGAGTCTCCATTAGCTGATCCATCTGAATTATCTTCTGTAAGACCTGTTAAGCATAAATCTGAAGTTGAGTTGTCATTCTGGGGTTTTGAGCGGTCATAAGACTTTCCATACAGCGTGCTGAGAGTTTTCCAAATATCCGGCGCAGTTAAACAATGAGAGATAAATTTTAATTGATCATTATCACAATAGGAATAAATAATATACATAACACGAGCATTCAAAACCTTATTCTTCTTATCTAACATATCTCCCAAATTTTCAATAATATTCCAATATTCAAAATTAACAGATTTTAAATATAATTCAAATTTTGATTTCCATATTAAAAAATCTGTTCCACTGAAAATAATTAGAATATCATTGGACTGACTCTCAATGGACTGACAACTAGGAATCACCATTTCTCTAGAGTTAATGAAATAA